>JARUHQ010000013.1:7201138-17201138 GCA_029955515.1 Chrysomela aeneicollis | reverse complement strand
GAATCGAACATAAGGTTGGATGGTTAGACGGAACGATAATTGTATCTAAGTTGTATTCGATTATATCGTGATGACGTTCATATAGAAATACTCACCAGGTTACTGTTCTTCCGTTATACATACGAGCAACCAAATCGAACAGAAGGTTGAATGGATAGTATCTGGGTTGTATTCGATTATGATGTTATGCTGTGTATATAGTTATACACATAAGGTGACGGTATTCCCGTTACACATACTAGCGACTGGATCGAACAGAATATTGAATGGTTAGACGAAACGATAATTGTATCTGAGTTGTATTCGATGATATCGTGATGATGTTTATATAGCAATACTCACCAGGTAACTGTCCTTCCGTTTTACATACAAGCGACCGAATCGAGCAGAAGGTTATATGGATAGATTGAACAATCATCGTATCTGAGTTGTATTCGATTTTGTTTATATAGATATACTCACCAGGTACCTGTTCTTCCGATATACATATGAGCAACCGAATCGAACATAAGGTTGAATGGATAGATTGAACAATCATCGTATCTGAGTTGTATTCGATTATGTTTATATAGTTATACTCACCAGGTAACTGTTCTTCCGTTATACATACGAGCGACTGAATTGAACTGAAGGTTGAATGGATAGACTAAACAATGATCGTATCTGGGGTTGTATTCGATTATATCGTGATGATGTTCATATAGTTATACTCACCAGGTAACTGTTCTCCAGTTATACATAAGAGCGACTGAACTGAACAGAAGGTTGAATGGATAGATTGAACAATCATCGTATCTGAGTTGTATTCGATTATGTTTATATAGATATACTCACCAGGTACCTGTTCTTCCGATATACATACGAGCAACCGAATCGAACATAAGGTTGAATGGATAGATTGAACAATCATCGTATCTGAGTTGTATTCGATTATGTTTATATAGTTATACTCACCAGGTAACTGTTCTTCCGTTATACATACGAGCGACTGAATTGAACTGAAGGTTGAATGGATAGACTAAACAATGATCGTATCTGGGGTTGTATTCGATTATGTTTATATAGTTATACTCACCAGGTACCTGTTCTTCCGTTATACATACGAGCGACTGAATTGAACAGAATGTTGAATGGATAGTATATGGGTTGTATTCTGACTGAACTGAACAGAAGGTTGAATGGATAGACTGAACAGTCATCGTATCTGGGTTGTATTCGATTATTTCGTGATGATTATTATATATTATGTCTTACCAGGTAACTGTTCTTTCGTTATACATACTAGCAACCGAATCGAACATAAGGTTGAATGGATGGATTGAACAATCATTGTATCTGGGTTGTCTCCGATTATATCGTTATGTTGTATATTTAACTACACCTACCATGTAACGGTTCTTTCGTTACACATACGAGCGTCTGAATCGAACATAAGGTTGGATGGTTAGACGGAACGATAATTGTAACTAAGTTGTATTCGATTATATCGTGATGACGTTCATATAGAAATACTCACCAGGTTACTGTTCTTTCGTTATACATACGAGCAACCGAATCGAAAAGAAGGTTGAATGGATAGTATCTGGGTTGTATTCGATTATGATGTTATGCTGTGTATATAGTTATACACATAAGGTGACGGTATTCCCGTTTCACATACGAGCGACCGAAACGAACTGAACAATCAATGTATCTGGGTGGTATCCGATTATATCGCAATACTGTATATATAGTGATACTTACCAGGTGACGGTACTTCCGTTACACATACTAGCGACTGAATCGAACAGAATGTTGAATGGTTAGACGAAACGATGATTGTATCTGAGTTGTATTCGATGATATCGTGATGATGTTTATTTAGCAATACTCACCAGGTAACTGTTCTTCCGTTTTAAATACAAGCGACCGAATCGAGCAGAAGGTTGAATTCAGTATAGATTGAACAATCATCGTATCTGGGTTGTATTCGATTATGTTTATATAGTTATACTCACCAGGTAACTGTTCTGCCGTTATACATACGAGCGACTGAATTGAACAGAAGGTTGAATGGATAGTATATGGGTTGTATTCGATTATGATGTTATGCTGTGTATATAGTTATACACACTAGGAGACGGTATTCCCGTTTTACATACGAGCGACCGAAACGAAAAGAAAGTTGAATGGATAGACTGAACAATCAATGTATCTGGGTGGTATCCGATTATATCGCAATACTGTATATATAGTGATACTTACCAGGTGACGATACTTCCGTTACACATACTAGCGACTGAATCGAACAGAATGTTGAATGGTTAGACGAAACGATAATTGTATCTGAGTTTTATTCGATGATACCGTGATGATGTTTATATAGCAATACTCACCAGGTAACTGTCCTTCCGTTTTACATACAAGCGACCGAATCGAGCAGAAGGTTAAATGGATAGATTGAACAATCATCGTATCTGAGTTGTATTCGATTATGTTTATATAGATATACTCACCAGGTACCTGTTCTTCCGATATACATACGAGCAACCGAATCGAACATGAGGTTGAATGGATAGATTGAACAACCATCGTATCTGAGTTAAATTCGATTATGTTTATATAGTTATACTCACCAGGTAACTGTTCTTCCGTTATACATACGAGCGACTGAATTGATCTGAAGGTTGAATGGATAGACTAAACAATGATCGTATCTGGGGTTGTATTCGATTATATCGTGATGATGTTCATATAGTTATACTCACCAGGTAACTGTTCTCCAGTTATACATAAGGGCGACTGAACTGAACAGAAGGTTGAATGGATAGACTGAACAATCATCGTATCTGGGTTGTATTCAATTATTTCGTGATGATTATTATGTCTAACCACGTAACTGTTCTTTCGTTATACATACTAGCAACCGAATCGAACATAAGGTTGAATGGATAGATTGAACAATCATTGTATCTGGGTTGTCTCCGATTATATCTTTATGTTGTATATTTAACAACACCTACCATGTAACGGTTCTTTCGTTACACATACGAGCGTCTGAATCGAACATAAGGTTGGATGGTTAGACGGAACGATAATTGTAACTAAGTTGTATTCGATTATATCGTGATGACGTTCATATAGAAATACTCACCAGGTTACTGTTCTTTCGTTATACATACGAGCAACCGAATCGAACAGAAGGTTGAATGGATAGTATCTGGGTTGTATTCGATTATGATGTTATGCTGTGTATATAGTTATACACATAAGGTGACGGTATTCCCGTTTCACATACGAGCGACCGAAACGAACAGAAAGTTGAATGGATAGACTGAACAATCAATGTATCTGGGTGGTATCCGATTATATCACAATACTGTATATATAGTGATACTTACCAGGTGACGGTACTTCCGTTACACATACTAGCGACTGAATCGAACAGAAGGTTAAATGGTTAGACGAACCGATACATGTATCTGAGTTATATTCGATGATATCGTGATGATGTTTAAATAGCAATACTCAACAGGTAACTGTTCTTCCGTTTTACATACAAGCGACCGAATCGAGCAGAAGGTTGAATTCAGTATAGATTGAACAATCATCGTATCTGGGTTGTATTCGATTATGTTTATATAGTTATACTCACCAGGTAACTGTTCTTCCGTTATACATACGAGCGACTGAATTGAACAGAAGGTTGAATGAATAGTATATGGGTTGTATTCGATTATGATGTTATGATGTGTATATAGTTATACACACTAGGAGACGGTATTTCCGTTTTACATACGAGCGACCAAAACGAAAAGAAAGTTGAATGGATAGACTGAACAATCAATGTATCTGGGTGGTATCCGATTATATCGCAATACTGTATATATAGTGATACTTACCAGGTGACGATACTTCCGTTACACATACTAGCGACTGAATCGAACAGAATGTTGAATGGTTAGACGAAACGATAATTGTATCTGAGTTGTATTCGATGATATCGTGATGATGTTTATATAGCAATACTCACCAGGTAACTGTCCTTCCGTTTTACATACAAGCGACCGAATCGAGCAGAAGGTTAAATGGATAGATTGAACAATCATCGTATCTGAGTTGTATTCGATTATGTTTATATAGTTATACTCACCAGGTAACTGTTCTTCCGTTATACATACGAGCGACTGAATTGAACTGAAGGTTGAATGGATAGACTAAACAATGATCGTATCTGGGGTTGTATTCGATTATATCGTGATGATGTTCATATAGTTATACTCACCAGGTAACTGTTCTCCAGTTATACATAAGAGCGACTGAACTGAACAGAAGGTTGAATAGATAGACTGAACAATCATCGTATCTGGGTTGTATTCGATTATTTCGTGATGATTATTATATATTATGTCTAACCAGGTAACTGTTCTTTCGTTATACATACTAGCTACCGAATCGAACATAAGGTTGAATGGATAGATTGAACAATCATTGTATCTGGGTTGTCTCCGATTATATCGTTATGTTGTATATTTAACTACACCTACCATGTAACGGTTCTTTCGTTACACATACGAGCGTCTGAATCGAACATAAGGTTGGATGGTTAGACGGAACGATAATTGTAACTAAGTTGTATTCGATTATATCGTGATGACGTTAATATAGAAATACTCACCAGGTTACTGTTCTTTCGTTATACATACGAGCAACCGAATCGAACAGAAGGTTGAATGGATAGTATCTGGGTTGTATTCGATTATGATGTTATGCTGTGTATATAGTTATACACATAAGGTGACGGTATTCCCGTTTCACATACGAGCGACCGAAACGAACAGAAAGTTGAATGGATAGACTGAACAATCAATGTATCTGGGTGGTATCCAATTATATCACAATACTGTATATATAGTGATACTTACCAGGTGACGGTACTTCCGTTACACATACTAGCGACTGAATCGAACAGAAGGTTAAATGGTTAGACGAACCGATACATGTATCTGAGTTGTATTCGATGATATCGTGATGATGTTTATATAGCAATACTCAACAGGTAACTGTTCTTCCGTTTTACATACAAGCGACCGAATCGAGCAGAAGGTTGAATTCAGTATAGATTGAACAATCATCGTATCTGGGTTGTATTCGATTATGTTTATATAGTTATACTCACCAGGTAACTGTTCTTCCGTTATACATACGAGCGACTGAATTGAACAGAAGGTTGAATGGATAGTATATGGGTTGTATTCGATTATGATGTTATGCTGTGTATATAGTTATACACACTAGGAGACGGTATTCCCGTTTTACATACAAGCGACCGAAACGAAAAGAAAGTTGAATGGATAGACTGAACAATCAATGTATCTGGGTGGTATCCGATTATATCGCAATACTGTATATATAGTGATACTTACCAGGTGACTATACTTCCGTTACACATACTAGCGACTGAATCGAACAGAATGTTGAATGGTTAGACGAAACGATAATTGTATCTGAGTTGTATTCGATGATATCGTGATGATGTTTATATAGCAATACTCACCAGGTAACTGTCCTTCCGTTTTACATACAAGCGACCGAATCGAGCAGAAGGTTAAATGGATAGATTGAACAATCATCGTATCTGAGTTGTATTCGATTATGTTTATATAGTTATACTCACCAGGTAACTGTTCTTCCGTTATACATACGAGCGACCGAATCGAGCAGAAGGTTAAATGGAAAGATTGAACAATCATCGTATCTGAGTTGTATTCGATTATGTTTATATAGATATACTCACCAGGTACCTGTTCTTCCGATATACATACGAGCAACCGAATCGAACATAAGGTTGAATGGATAGATTGAACAATCATCGTATCTGAGTTGTATTCGATTATGTTTATATAGTTATACTCACCAGGTAACTGTTCTTCCGTTATACATACGAGCGACTGAATTGAACTGAAGGTTGAATGGATAGACTAAACAATGTTCGTATCTGGGGTTGTATTCGATTATATCGTGATGATGTTCATATAGTTATATTCACCAGGTAACTGTTCTCCAGTTATACATAAGAGCGACTGAACTGAACAGAAGGTTGAATGGATAGAATGAACAATCATCGTATCTGGGTTGTATTCGATTATTTCGTGATGATTATTATATATTATGTCTAACCAGGTAACTGTTCTTTCGTTATACATACTAGCAACCGAATCGAACATAAGGTTGAATGGATTGATTGAACAATCATTGTATCTGGGTTGTCTCCGATTATATCGTTATGTTGTATATTTAACTACACCTACCATGTAACGGTTCTTTCGTTACACATACGAGCGTCTGAATCGAACATAAGGTTGGATGGTTAGACGGAACGATAATTATAACTAAGTTGTATTCGATTATATCGTGATGACGTTCATATAGAAATACTCACCAGGTTACTGTTCTTTCGTTATACATACGAGCAACCGAATCGAACAGAAGGTTGAATGGATAGTATCTGGGTTGTATTCGATTATGATGTTATGCTGTGTATATAGTTATACACATAAGGTGACGGTATTCCCGTTTCACATACGAGCGACCGAAACGAACAGAAAGTTGAATGGATAGACTGAACAATCAATGTATCTGGGTGGTATCCGATTATATCACAATACTGTATATATAGTGATACTTACCAGGTGACGGTACTTCCGTTACACATACTAGCGACTGAATCGAACAGAAGGTTAAATGGTTAGACGAACCGATACATGTATCTGAGTTGTATTCGATGATATCGTGATGATGTTTATATAGCAATACTCAACAGGTAACTGTTCTTCCGTTTTACATACAAGCGACCGAATCGAGCAGAAGGTTGAATTCAGTATAGATTGAACAATCATCGTATCTGGGTTGTATTCGATTATGTTTATATAGTTATACTCACCAGGTAACTGTTCTTCCGTTATACATACGAGCGACTGAATTGAACAGAAGGTTGAATGGATAGTATATGGGTTGTATTCGATTATGATGTTATGCTGTGTATATAGTTATACACACTAGGAGACGGTATTCCCGTTTTACATACAAGCGACCGAAACGAAAAGAAAGTTGAATGGATAGACTGAACAATCAATGTATCTGGGTGGTATCCGATTATATCGCAATACTGTATATATAGTGATACTTACCAGGTGACGATACTTCCGTTACACATACTAGCGACTGAATCGAACAGAATGTTGAATGGTTAGACGAAACGATAATTGTATCTGAGTTGTATTCGATGATATCGTGATGATGTTTATATAGCAATACTCACCAGGTAACTGTCCTTCCGTTTTACATACAAGCAACCGAATCGAGCAGAAGGTTAAATGGAAAGATTGAACAATCATCGTATCTGAGTTGTATTCGATTATGTTTATATAGATATACTCACCAGGTACCTGTTCTTCCGATATACATACGAGCAACCGAATCGAACATAAGGTTGAATGGATAGGTTGAACAATCATCGTATCTGAGTTGTATTCGATTATGTTTATATAGTTATACTCACCAGGTAACTGTTCTTCCGTTATACATACGAGCGACTGAATTGAACTGAAGGTTGAATGGATAGAATGAACAATCATCGTATCTGGGTTGTATTCGATTATTTCGTGATGATTATTATATATTATGTCTAACCAGGTAACTGTTCTTTCGTTATACATACTAGCAACCGAATCGAACATAAGGTTGAATGGATTGATTGAACAATCATTGTATCTGGGTTGTCTCCGATTATATCGTTATGTTGTATATTTAACTACACCTACCATGTAACGGTTCTTTCGTTACACATACGAGCGTCTGAATCGAACATAAGGTTGGATGGTTAGACGGAACGATAATTGTAACTAAGTTGTATTCGATTATATCGTGATGACGTTCATATAGAAATACTCACCAGGTTACTGTTCTTTCGTTATACATACGAGCAACCGTATCGAACAGAAGGTTGAATGGATAGTATCTGGGTTGTATTCGATTATGATGTTATGCTGTGTATATAGTTAAACACATAAGGTGACGGTATTCCCGTTTCACATACGAGCGACCGAAACGAACAGAAAGTTGAATGGATAGACTGAACAATCAATGTATCTGGGTGGTATCCGATTATATCGCAATACTGTATATATAGTGATACTTACCAGGTGACGGTACTTCCGTTACACATACTGGCGACTGAATCGAACAGAAGGTTAAATGGTTAGACGAAACGATAATTGTATCTGAGTTGTATTCGATGATATCGTGATGATGTTTATATAGCAATACTCACCAGGTAACTGTCCTTCCGTTTCACATACAAGCGACCTACTCGAGCAGAAGGTTAAATGGATAGATTGAACAATCATCGTATCTGAGTTGTATTCGATTATGTTTATATAGATATACTCACCAGGTACCTGTTCTTCCGATATACATACGAGCAACCGAATCGAACATAAGGTTGAATGGATAGATTGAACAATCATCGTATCTGAGTTGTATTCGATTATGTTTATATAGTTATACTCACCAGGTAACTGTTCTTCCGTTATACATACGAGCGACTGAATTGAACTGAAGGTTGAATGGATAGACTAAACAATGATCGTATCTGGGGTTGTATTCGATTATATCGTGATGATGTTCATATAGTTATACTCACCAGGTAACTGTTCTCCAGTTATACATAAGAGCGACTGAACTGAACAGAAGGTTGAATGGATAGACTGAACAATCATCGTATCTGGGTTGTATTCGATTATTTCGTGATGATTATTATATATTATGTCTAACCAGGTAACTGTTCTTTCGTTATACATACTAGCAACCGAATCGAACATAAGGTTGAATGGATAGATTGAACAATCATTGTATCTGGGTTGTCTCCGATTATATCGTTATGTTGTATATTTAACTACACGTACCATGTAACGGTTCTTTCGTTACACATACGAGCGTCTGAATCGAACATAAGGTTGGATGGTTAGACGGAACGATAATTGTAACTAAGTTGTATTCGATTATATCGTGATGACGTTCATATAGAAATACTCACCAGGTTACTGTTCTTTCGTTATACATACGAGCAACCGAATCGAACAGAAGGTTGAATGGATAGTATCTGGGTTGTATTCGATTATGATGTTATGCTGTGTATATAGTTAAACACATAAGGTGACGGTCTTCCCGTTTCACATACGAGCGACCGAAACGAACAGAAAGTTGAATGGATAGACTGAACAATCAATGTATCTGGGTGGTATCCGATTATATCGCAATACTGTATATATAGTGATACTTACCAGGTGACGGTACTTCCGTTACACATACTGGCGACTGAATCGAACAGAAGGTTGAATGGTTAGACGAAACGATAATTGTATCTGAGTTGTATTCGATGATAACGTGATGATGTTTATATAGCAATACTCACCAGGTAACTGTCCTTCCGTTTTACATACAAGCGACCTAATCGAGCAGAAGGTTAAATGGATAGATTGAACAATCATCGTATCTGAGTTGTATTCGATTATGTTTATATAGATATACTCACCAGGTACCTGTTCTTCCGATATACATACGAGCAACCGAATCGAACATAAGGTTGAATGGATAGATTGAACAATCATTGTATCTGGGTTGTCTCCGATTATATCGTTATGTTGTATATTTAACTACACCTACCATGTAACGGTTCTTTCGTTACACATACGAGCGTCTGAATCGAACATAAGGTTGGATGGTTAGACGGAACGATAATTGTAACTAAGTTGTATTCGATTATATCGTGATGACGTTCATATAGTAATACTCACCAGGTTACTGTTCTTTCGTTATACATACGAGCAACCGAATCGAACAGAAGGTTGATTGGATAGTATCTGGGTTGTATTCGATTATGATGTTATGCTGTGTATATAGTTATACACATAAGGTGACGGTATTCCCGTTTCACATACGAGCGACCGAAACGAACAGAAAGTTGAATGGATAGACTGAACAATCAATGTATCTGGGTGGTATCCGATTATATCACAATACTGTATATATAGTGATACTTACCAGGTGACGGTACTTCCGTTACACATACTAGCGACTGAATCGAACAGAAGGTTAAATGGTTAGACGAACCGATACATGTATCTGAGTTGTATTCGATGATATCGTGATGATGTTTATATAGCAATACTCAACAGGTAACTGTTCTTCCGTTTTACATACAAGCGACCGAATCGAGCAGAAGGTTGAATTCAGTATAGATTGAACAATCATCGTATCTGGGTTGTATTCGATTATGTTTATATAGTTATACTCACCAGGTAACTGTTCTTCCGTTATACATACGAGCGACTGAATTGAACAGAAGGTTGAATGGATAGTATATGGGTTGTATTCGATTATGATGTTATGCTGTGTATATAGTTATACACACTAGGAGACGGTATTCCCGTTTTACATACAAGCGACCGAAACGAATAGAAAGTTGAATGGATAGACTGAACAATCAATGTATCTGGGTGGTATCCGATTATATCGCAATACTGTATATATAGTGATACTTACCAGGTGACGATACTTCCGTTACACATACTAGCGACTGAATCGAACAGAATGTTGAATGGTTAGACGAAACGATAATTGTATCTGAGTTGTATTCGATGATATCGTGATGATGTTTATATAGCAATACTCACCAGGTAACTGTCCTTCCGTTTTACATACAAGCGACCGAATCGAGCAGAAGGTTGAATGGATAGATTGAACAATCATCGTATCTGAGTTGTATTCGATTATGTTTATATAGATATACTCACCAGGTACCTGTTCTTCCGATATACATACGAGCAACCGAATCGAACATAAGGTTGAATGGATAGATTGAACAATCATCGTATCTGAGTTGTATTCGATTATGTTTATATAGTTATACTCACCAGGTAACTGTTCTTCCGTTATACATACGAGCGACTGAATTGAACTGAAGGTTGAATGGATAGACTAAACAATGTTCGTATCTGGGGTTGTATTCGATTGTATCGTGATGATGTTCATATAGTTATACTCACCAGGTAACTGTTCTCCAGTTATACATAAGAGCGACTGAACTGAACAGAAGGTTGAATGGATAGAATGAACAATCATCGTATCTGGGTTGTATTCGATTATTTCGTGATGATTATTATATATTATGTCTAACCAGGTAACTATTCTTTCGTTATACATACTAGCAACCGAATCGAACATAAGGTTGAATGGATTGATTGAACAATCATTGTATCTGGGTTGTCTCCGATTATATCGTTATGTTGTATATTTAACTACACCTACCATGTAACGGTTCTTTCGTTACACATACGAGCGTCTGAATCGAACATAAGGTTGGATGGTTAGACGGAACGATAATTGTAACTAAGTTGTATTCGATTATATCGTGATGACGTTCATATAGAAATACTCACCAGGTTACTGTTCTTTCGTTATACGTACGAGCAACCGAATCGAACAGAAGGTTGAATGGATAGTATCTGGGTTATATTCGATTATGATGTTATGCTGTGTATATAGTTAAACACATAAGGTGACGGTATTCCCGTTTCACATACGAGCGACCGAAACGAACAGAAAGTTGAATGGATAGACTGAACAATCAAAGTATCTGGGTGGTATCCGATTATATCGCAATACTGTATATATAGTGATACTTACCAGGTGACGGTACTTCCGTTACACATACTGGCGACTGAATCGAACAGAAGGTTAAATGGTTAGACGAAACGATAATTGTATCTGAGTTGTATTCGATGATATCGTGATGATGTTTATATAGCAATACTCACCAGGTAACTGTCCTTCCGTTTTACATACAAGCGACCTAATCGAGCAGAAGGTTAAATGGATAGATTGAACAATCATCGTATCTGAGTTGTATTCGATTATGTTTATATAGATATACTCACCAGGTACCTGTTCTTCCGATATACATACGAGCAACCGAATCGAACATAAGGTTGAATGGATAGATTGAACAATCATCGTATCTGAGTTGTATTCGATTATGTTTATATAGTTATACTCACCAGGTAACTGTTCTTCCGTTATACATACGAGCGACTGAATTGAACTGAAGGTTGAATGGATAGACTAAACAATGATCGTATCTGGGGTTGTATTCGATTATATCGTGATGATGTTCATATAGTTATACTCACCAGGTAACTGTTCTCCAGTTATACATAAGAGCGACTGAACTGAACAGAAGGTTGAATGGATAGACTGAACAATCATCGTATCTGGGTTGTATTCGATTATTTCGTGATGATTATTATATATTATGTCTAACCAGGTAACTGTTCTTTCGTTATACATACTAGCAACCGAATCGAACATAAGGTTGAATGGATATGTTGAACAATCATTGTATCTGGGTTGTCTCCGATTATATCGTTATGTTGTATATTTAACTACACCTACCATGTAACGGTTCTTTCGTTACACATACGAGCGTCTGAATCGAACATAAGGTTGGATGGTTAGACGGAACGATAATTGTAACTAAGTTGTATTCGATTATATCGTGATGACGTTCATATAGAAATACTCACCAGGTTACTGTCCTTTCGTTATACATACGAGCAACCGAATCGAACAGAAGGTTGAATGGATAGTATCTGGGTTGTATTCGATTATGATGTTATGATGTGTATATAGTTATACACATAAGGTGACGGTATTCCTGTTTCACATACGAACGACCGAAACGAACAGAAAGTTGAATGGATACACTGAACAATCAATGTATCTGGGTGGTATCCGATTATATCGCAATACTGTATATATAGTGATACTTACCAGGTGACGGTACTTCCGTTACACATACTAGCGACTGAATCGAACAGAAGGTTGAATGGTTAGACGAAACGATAATCGTATCTGAGTTGTATTCGATGATATCGTGATGATGTTTATATACCAGGTAACTGTTCTTCCGTTTTACATACAAGCGACCGAATCGAGCAGAGGGTTGAATTCAGTATAGATTGAACAATCATCGTATCTGGGTTGTATTCGATTATGTTTATATACTTATACTCACCAGGTAACTGTTCTTCCGTTATACATACGAGTGACTGAATTGAACAGAAGGTTGAATTGATAGTATCTGGGTTGTATTCGATTATGATGTTATGCTGTGTATATAGTTATACACATAAGGTGACGGTATTCCCGTTTCACATACGAGCGACCGAAACGAACAGAAAGTTGAATGGATAGACTGAACAATCAATGTATCTGGGTGGTATCCGATTATATCGCAATACTGTATATATAGTGATACTTACCAGGTGACGGTACTTCCGTTACACATACTAGCGACTGAATCGAACAGAAGCTTAAATGGTTAGACGAAACGATAATTGTATCTGAGTTGTATTCGATGATATCGTGATGATGTTTATATAGCAATACTCACCAGGTAACTGTTCTTCCGTTTTACATGCAAGCGACCGAATCGAGCAGAAGGTTGAATTCAGTATAGATTGAACAATCATCGTATCTGGGTTGTATTCGATTATGTTTATATAGTTATACTCACCAGGTAACTGTTCTTCCGTTATACATACGAGCGACTGAATTGAACAGAAGGTTGAATGGATAGTATATGGGTTGTATTCGATTATGATGTTATGCTGTGTATATAGTTATACACACTAGGAGACGGTATTCCCGTTTTACATACGAGCGACCGAAACGAAAAGAAAGTTGAATGGATAGACTGAACAATCAATGTATCTGGGTGGTATCCGATTATATCGCAATACTGTATATATAGTGATACTTACCAGGTGACGATACTTCCGTTTCACATACTAGCGACTGAATCGAACAAAATGTTGAGTGGTTAGACGAAACGATAATTGTATCTGAGTTGTATTCGATGATATCGTGATGATGTTCATATAGCAATACTCACCAGGTAACTGTCCTTCCGTTTTACATACAAGCGACCGAATCGAGCAGAAGGTTAAATGGATAGATTGAACAATCATCGTATCTGAGTTGTATTCGATTATGTTTATATAGATATACTCACCAGGTACCTGTTCTTCCGATATACATACGAGCAACCGAATCGAACATAAGGTTGAATGGATAGATTGAACAATCATCGTATCTGAGTTGTATTCGATTATGTTTATATAGTTATACTCACCAGGTAACTGTTCTTCCGTTATACATACGAGCGACTGAATTGAACTGAAGGTTGAATGGATAGACTAAACAATGATCGTATCTGGGGTTGTATTCGATTATATCGTGATGATGTTCATATAGTTATACTCACCAGGTAACAGTTCTCCAGTTATACATAAGAGCGACTGAACTGAACAGAAGGTTGAATGGATAGACTGAACAATCATCGTATCTGGGTTGTATTCGATTATTTCGTGATGATTATTATATATTATGTCTAACCAGGTAACTGTTCTTTCGTTATACATACTAGCAACCGAATCGAACATAAGGTTGAATGGATAGATTGAACAATCATTGTATCTGGGTTGTCTCCGATTATATCGTTATGTTGTATATTTAACTACACCTACCATGTAACGGTTCTTTCGTTACACATACGAGCGTCTGAATCGAACATAAGGTTGGATGGTTAGACGGAACGATAATTGTAACTAAGTTGTATTCGATTATATCGTGATGACGTTCATATAGAAATACTCACCAGGTTACTGTTCTTTCGTTATAAATACGAGCAACCGAATCGAACAGAAGGTTGAATGGATATTATCTGGGTTGTATTCGATTATGATGTTATGCTGTGAATATAGTTAAACACATAAGGTGACGGTATTCCCGTTTCACATACGAGCGACCAAAACGAACAGAAAGTTGAATGGATAGACTGAACAATCAATGTATCTGGGTGGTATCCGATTATATCGCAATACTGTATATATAGTGATACTTACCAGGTGACGGTACTTCCGTTACACATACTAGCGACTGAATCGAACAGAAGGTTAAATGGTTAGACGAAACGATAATCGTATCTGAGTTGTATTCGATGATATCGTGATGATGTTTATATACCAGGTAACTGTTCTTCCGTTTTACATACAAGCGACCGAATCGAGCAGAAGGTTGAATTCAGTATAGATTGAACAATCATCGTATCTGGGTTGTATTCGATTATGTTTATATACTTATACTCACCAGGTAACTGTTCTTCCGTTATACATACGAGTGACTGAATTGAACAGAAGGTTGAATTGATAGTATCTGGGTTGTATTCGATTATGATGTTATGCTGTGTATATAATTATACACATAAGGTGACGGTATTCCCGTTTCACATACGAGCGACCGAAACGAACAGAAAGTTGAATGGATAGACTGAACAATCAATGTATCTGGGTGGTATCCGATTATATCGCAATACTGTATATATAGTGATACTTACCAGGTGACGGTACTTCCGTTACACATACTAGCGACTGAATCGAACAGAAGCTTAAATGGTTAGACGAAACGATAATTGTATCTGAGTTGTATTCGATGATATCGTGATGATGTTTATATAGCAATACTCACCAGGTAACTGTTCTTCCGTTTTACATGCAAGCGACCGAATCGAGCAGAAGGTTGAATTCAGTATAGATTGAACAATCATCGTATCTGGGTTGTATTCGATTATGTTTATATAGTTATACTCACCAGGTAACTGTTCTTCCGTTATACATACGAGCGACTGAATTGAACAGAAGGTTGAATGGATAGTATATGGGTTGTATTCGATTATGATGTTATGCTGTGTATATAGTTATACACACTAGGAGACGGTATTCCCGTTTTACATACGAGCGACCGAAACGAAAAGAAAGTTGAATGGATAGACTGAACAATCAATGTATCTGGGTGGTATCCGATTATATCGCAATACTGTATATATAGTGATACTTACCAGGTGACGATACTTCCGTTTCACATACTAGCGACTGAATCGAACAGAATGTTGAGTGGTTAGACGAAACGATAATTGTATCTGAGTTGTATTCGATGATATCGTGATGATGTTTATATAGCAATACTCACCAGGTAACTGTCCTTCCGTTTTACATACAAGCGACCGAATCGAGCAGAAGGTTAAATGGATAGATTGAACAATCATCGTATCTGAGTTGTATTCGATTATGTTTATATAGATATACTCACCAGGTACCTGTTCTTCCGATATACATACGAGCAACCGAATCGAACATAAGGTTGAATGGATAGATTGAACAATCATCGTATCTGAGTTGTATTCGATTATGTTTATATAGTTATACTCACCAGGTAACTGTTCTTCCGTTATACATACGAGCGACTGAATTGAACTGAAGGTTGAATGGATAGACTAAACAATGATCGTATCTGGGGTTGTATTCGATTATATCGTGATGATGTTCATATAGTTATACTCACCAGGTAACTGTTCTCCAGTTATACATAAGAGCGACTGAACTGAACAGAAGGTTGAATGGATAGACTGAACAATCATCGTATCTGGGTTGTATTCGATTATTTCGTGATGATTATTATATATTATGTCTAACCAGGTAACTGTTCTTTCGTTATACATACTAGCAACCGAATCGAACATAAGGTTGAATGGATAGATTGAACAATCATTGTATCTGGGTTGTCTCCGATTATATCGTTATGTGGTATATTTGACTACACCTATCATGTAACGGTTCTTTCGTTACACATACGAGCGTCTGAATCGAACATAAGGTTGGATGGTTAGACGGAACGATAATTGTAACTAAGTTGTATTCGATTATATCGTGATGACGTTCATATAGAAATACTCACCAGGTTACTGTTCTTTCGTTATACATACGAGCAACCGAATCGAACAGAAGGTTGAATGGATAGTATCTGGGTTGTATTCGATTATGATGTTATGCTGTGTATATAGTTGAACACATAAGGTGACGGTATTCCCGTTTCACATACGAGCGACCAAAACGAACAGAAAGTTGAATGGATAGACTGAACAATCAATGTATCTGGGTGGTATCCGATTATATCGCAATACTGTATATATAGTGATACTTACCAGGTGACGGTACTTCCGTTACACATACTGGCGACTGAATCGAACAGAAGGTTAAATGGTTGGACGAAACGATAATTGTATCTGAGTTGTATTCGATGATATCGTGATGATGTTTATATAGCAATACTCACCCGGTAACCGTCCTTCCGTTTTACATACAAGCGACCAAATCGAGCAGAAGGTTAAATGGATAGATTGAACAATCATCGTATCTGAGTTGTATTCGATTATGTTTATATAGATATACTCACCAGGTACCTGTTCTTCCGATATACATACGAGCAACCGAATCGAACATAAGGTTGAATGGATAGATTGAACAATCATCGTATCTAAGTTGTATTCGATTATGTTTATATAGTTATACTCACCAGGTAACTGTTCTTCCGTTATACATACGAGCGACTGAATTGAACTGAAGGTTGAATGGATAGACTAAACAATGATCGTATCTGGGGTTGTATTCGATTATATCGTGATGATGTTCATATAGTTATACTCACCAGGTAACTGTTCTCCAGTTATACATAAGAGCGACTGAACTGAACAGAAGGTTGAATGGATAGACTGAACAATCATCGTATCTGGGTTGTATTCGATTATTTCGTGATGATTATTATATATTATGTCTAACCAGGTAACTGTTCTTTCGTTATACATACTAGCAACCGAATCGAACATAAGGTTGAATGGATAGATTGAACAATCATTGTATCTGGGTTGTCTCCGATTATATCGTTATGTTGTATATTTAACTACACCTACCATGTAACGGTTCTTTCGTTACACATACGAGCGTCTGAATCGAACATAAGGTTGGATGGTTAGACGGAACGATAATTGTAACTAAGTTGTATTCGATTATATCGTGATGACGTTCATATAGAAATACTCACCAGGTTACTGTTCTTTCGTTATACATACGAGCAACCGAATCGAACAGAAGGTTGAATGGATAGTATCTGGGTTGTATTCGATTATGATGTTATGCTGTGTATATAGTTAAACACATAAGGTGACGGTATTCCCGTTTCACATACGAGCGACCAAAACGAACAGAAAGTTGAATGGATAGACTGAACAATCAATGTATCTGGGTGGTATCCGATTATATCGCAATACTGTATATATAGTGATACTTACCAGGTGACGGTACTTCCGTTACACATACTAGCGACTGAATCGAACAGAAGGTTAAATGGTTAGACGAAACGATAATCGTATCTGAGTTGTATTCGATGATATCGTGATGATGTTTATATACCAGGTAACTGTTCTTCCGTTTTACATACAAGCGACCGAATCGAGCAGAAAGTTGAATTCAGTATAGATTGAACAATCATCGTATCTGGGTTGTATTCGATTATGTTTATATACTTATACTCACCAGGTAACTGTTCTTCCGTTATACATACGAGTGACTGAATTGAACAGAAGGTTGAATTGATAGTATCTGGGTTGTATTCGATTATGATGTTATGCTGTGTATATAATTATACACATAAGGTGACGGTATTCCCGTTTCACATACGAGCGACCGAAACGAACAGAAAGTTGAATGGATAGACTGAACAATCAATGTATCTGGGTGGTATCCGATTATATCGCAATACTGTATATATAGTGATACTTACCAGGTGACGGTACTTCCGTTACACATACTAGCGACTGAATCGAACAGAAGCTTGAATGGTTAGACGAAACGATAATTGTATCTGAGTTGTATTCGATGATATCGTGATGATGTTTATATAGCAATACTCACCAGGTAACTGTTCTTCCGTTTTACATACAAGCGACCGAATCGAGCAGAAGGTTGAATTCAGTATAGATTGAACAATCATCGTATCTGGGTTGTATTCGATTATGTTTATATAGTTATACTCACCAGGTATCTGTTCTTCCGTTATACATACGAGCGACTGAATTGAACAGAAGGTTGAATGGATAGTATATGGGTTGTATTCGATTATGATGTTATGCTGTGTATATAGTTATACACACTAGGAGACGGTATTCCCGTTTTACATACGAGCGACCGAAACAAAAAGAAAGTTGAATGGATAGACTGAACAATCAATGTATCTGGGTGGTATCCGATTATATCGCAATACTGTATATATAGTGATACTTACCAGGTGACGATACTTCCGTTACACATACTAGCGACTGAATCGAACAGAATGTTGAATGGTTAGACGAAACGATAATTGTATCTGAGTTGTATTCGATGATATCGTGATGACGTTCATATAGAAATACTCACCAGGTTACTGTTCTTTCGTTATACATACGAGCAACCGAATCGAACAGAAGGTTGAATGGATAGTATCTGGGTTGTATTCGATTATGATGTTATGCTGTGTATATAGTTATACACATAAGGTGACGGTATTCCCGTTTCACATACGAGCGACCGAAACGAACAGAAAGTTGAAATGATAGACTGAACAATCAATGTATCTGGGTGGTATCCGATTATATCGCAATACTGTATATATAGTGATACTTACGGTGACGGTACTTCCGTTACACATACTAGCGACTGGATCGAACAGAAGGTTAAATGGTTAGACGAAACGATAATTGTATCTGAGTTGTATTCGATGATATCGTGATGATGTTTATATAGCAATGCTCACCAGGTAACTGTTCTTCCGTTTTACATACAAGCGACCGAATCGAGCAGAAAGTTGAATTCAGTATAGATTGAACAATCATCGTATCTGGGTTGTATTCGATTATGTTTATATAGTTATACTCACCAGGTCACTGTTCTTCCGTTATACATACGAGCGACTGAATTGAACAGAAGGTTGAATGGATAGTATATGGGTTGTATTTGATTATGATGTTATGCTGTGTATATAGTTATACACACTAGGAGACGGTATTCCCGTTTTACATACGAGCGACCGAAAGAAAAAGAAAGTTGAATGGATAGACTGAACAATCGATGTATCTGGGTGGTATCCGATTATATCGCAATACTGTATATATAGTAATACTTACCAGGTGACGATACTTCCGTTACACATACTAGCGACTGAATCGGACAGAATGTTGAATGGTTAGACGAAACAATAATGGTATCTGAGTTGTATTCGATGATATCGTGATGATGTTTATATAGCAATACTCACCAGGTAACTGTTCTTTCTTTTTTCATACAAGCGACCGAATCGAGCAGAATGTTGAATTCAGTATAAATTGAACAATCATCGTATCTGGGTTGTATTCGATTATGTTTATATAGTTATACTCACCAGGTAACTGTTCTTCCGTTATACATACGAGCGACTGAATTGAACAGAAGGTTGAATGGATAGTATATGGGTTGTATTCGATTATGATGTTATGCTGTGTATATAGTTATACACACTAGGAGACGGTATTCCCGTTTTACATACGAGCGACCGAAACGAAAAGAAAGTTGAATGGATAGACTGAACAATCAATTTATCTGGGTGGTATCCGATTATATCTCAATACTGTATATATAGTGATACTTACCAGGTGACGATACTTCCGTTACACATACTAGCGACTGAATCGAACAGAATGTTGAATGGTTAGACGAAACGATAATTGTATCTGAGTTGTATTCGATGATATCGTGATGATGTTTATATAGCAATACTCACCAGGTAACTGTCCTTCCGTTTTACATACAAGCGACCGAATCGAGCAGAAGGTTAAATGGATAGATTGAACAATCATCGTATCTGAGTTGTATTCGATTATGTTCATATAGTTATACTCACCAGGTAACTGTTCTTCCGTTATACATACGAGCGACTGAATTGAACTGAAGGTTGAATGGATAGACTAAACAATGATCGTATCTGGGGTTGTATTCGATTATATCGTGATGATGTTCATATAGTTATACTCACCAGGTAACTGTTCTCCAGTTATACATAAGAGCGACTGAACTGAACAGAAGGTTGGATGGATAGACTGAACAATCATCGTATCTGGGTTGTATTCGATTATTTCGTGATGATTATTATATATTATGTCTAAACAGGTAACTGTTCTTTCGTTATACATACTAGCAACCGAATCGAACCTAAGGTTGAATGGATAGATTGAACAATCATTGTATCTGGGTTGTCTCCGATTGTATCGTTATGTTGTATATTTAACTACACCTACCATGTAACGGTTCTTTCGTTACACATACGAGCGTCTGAATCGAACATAAGGTTGGATGGTTAGACGGAACGATAATTGTAACTAAGTTGTATTCGATTATATCGTGATGACGTTCATATAGAAATACTCACCAGGTAACTGTTCTTTCGTTATACATGCGAGCAACCGAATCGAACAGAAGGTTAAATGGTTAGACGAAACGATAATTGTATCTGAGTTGTATTCGATGATATCGTGATGATGTTTATATAGCAATACTCACCAGGTTACTGTTCTTTCGTTATACATACGAGCAACCGAATCGAACAGAAGGTTGAATGGATAGTATCTGGGTTGTATTCGATTATGATGTTATGCTGTGTATATAGTTATACACACTAGGAGACGGTATTCCCGTTTTACATACGAGCGACCGAAACGAAAAGAAAGTTGAATGGATAGACTGAACAATCAATTTATCTGGGTGGTATCCGATTATATCGCAATACTGTATATATAGTGATACTTACCAGGTGACGATACTTCCGTTACACATACTAGCGACTGAATCGAACAGAAGGTTAAATGGTTAGACGAAACGATAATTGTATCTGAGTTGTATTCGATGATATCGTGATGATGTTTATATAGCAATACTCACCAGGTAACTGTTCTTCCGTTTTACATACAAGCGACCGAATCGAGCAGAAGGTTGAATTCAGTATAGATTGAACAATCATCGTATCTAGGTTGTATTCGATTATGTTTATATAGTTATACTCACCAGGTAACTGTTCTTCCGTTATACATACGAGCGACTGAATTGAACAGAAGGTTGAATGGATAGTATATGGGTTGTATTCGATTATGATGTTATGCTGTGTATATAGTTATACACACTAGGA
The DNA here is from genome assembly GCA_029955515.1 of Chrysomela aeneicollis. Lineage (NCBI taxonomy): Eukaryota > Metazoa > Arthropoda > Insecta > Coleoptera > Chrysomelidae > Chrysomela > Chrysomela aeneicollis. Next base: position 17,178,956 of record JARUHQ010000013.1, on the reverse strand, counting down.
GACGGTATTCCCGGTTTACATACGAGCGACCGAAACAAAAAGAAAGTTGAATGGATAGACTGAACAATCAATGTATCTGGGTGGTATCCGATTATATCGCAATACTGTATATATAGTGATACTTACCAGGTGACGATACTTCCGTTACACATACTAGCGACTGAATCGAACAGAATGTTGAATGGTTAGACGAAACGATAATTGTATCTGAGTTGTATTCGATGATATCATGATGACGTTCATATAGAAATACTCACCAGGTTACTGTTCTTTCGTTATACATACGAGCAACCGAATCGAACAGAAGGTTGAATGGATAGTATCTGGGTTGTTTTCGATTATGATGTTATGCTGTGTATATGGTTATACACATAAGGTGACGGTATTCCCGTTTCACATACGAGCGACCGAAACGAACAGAAGGTTGAAATGATAGACTGAACAATCAATGTATCTGGGTGGTATCCGATTATATCGCAATACTGTATATATAGTGATACTTACCAGGTGACGGTACTTCCGTTACACATACTAGCGACTGAATCGCACAGAAGGTTAAATGGTTAGACGAAACGATAATTGTATCTGAGTTGTATTCGATGATATCGTGATGATGTTTATATAGCAATACTCACCAGGTAACTGTTCTTCCGTTTTACATACTAGCGACCGAATCGAGCAGAAGGTTGAATTCAGTATAGATTGAACAATCATCGTATCTGGGTTGTATTCGATTATGTTTATATAGTTATACTCACCAGGTAACTGTTCTTCCGTTATACATACGAGCGACTGAATTGAACAGAAGGTTGAATGGATAGTATATGGGTTGTATTCGATTATGATGTTATGCTGTGTATATAGTTATACACACTAGGAGACGGTATTCCCGTTTCACATACGAGCGACCGAAACAAAAAGAAAGTTGAATGGATAGACTGAACAATCAATGTATCTGGGTGGTATCCGATTATATCGCAATACTGTATATATAGTTATACTTACCAGGTGACGATACTTCCGTTACACATACTAGCGACTGAATCGAACAGAATGTTGAATGGTTAGACGAAACGATAATTGTATCTGAGTTGTATTCGATGATATCGTGATGATGTTTATATAGCAATACTCACCAGGTAACTGTTCTTCCGTTTTACATACAAGCGACCGAATCGAGCAGAAGGTTGAATTCAGTATAAATTGAACAATCATCGTATCTGGGTTGTATTCGATTATGTTTATATGGTTATACTCACCAGGTAACTGTTCTTCCGTTATACATACGAGCGACTGAATTGAACAGAAGGTTGAATGGATAGTATATGGGTTGTATTCGATTATGATGTTATGCTGTGTATATAGTTATACACACTAGGAGACGGTATTCCCGTTTTACATACGAGCGACCGAAACGAAAAGAAAGTTGAATGGATAGACTGAACAATCAATTTATCTGGGTGGTATCCGATTATATCGCAATACTGTTTATATAGTGATACTTACCAGGTGACGATACTTCCGTTACACATACTAGCGACTGAATCGAACAGAATGTTGAATGGTTAGACGAAACGATAATTGTATCTGAGTTGTATTCGATGATATCGTGATGATGTTTATATAGCAATACTCACCAGGTAACTGTCCTTCCGTTTTACATACAAGCGACCGAATCGAGCAGAAGGTTAAATGGATAGATTGAACAATCATCGTATCTGAGTTGTATTCGATTATGTTTATATAGATATACTCACCAGGTACCTGTTCTTCCGATATACATACGAGCAACCGATTCGAACATAAGGTTGAATGGATAGATTGAACAATCATCGTATCTGAGTTGTATTCGATTATGTTTATATAGTTATACTCACCAGGTAACTGTTCTTCCGTTATACATACGAGCGACTGAATTGAACTGAAGGTTGAATGGATAGACTAAACAATGATCGTATCTGGGGTTGTATTCAGAAGGTTGAATGGATAGTATATGGGTTGTATTCGATTATGATGTTATGCTGTGTATATAGTTATACACACTAGGAGACGGTATTCCCGTTTTACATACGAGCGACCGAAACGAAAAGAAAGTTGAATGGATAGACTGAACAATCAATTTATCTGGGTGGTATCCGATTATATCGCAATACTGTATATATAGTAATACTTACCAGGTGACGATACTTCCGTTACACATACTAGCGACTGAATCGAACAGAATGTTGAATGGTTAGACGAAACGATAATTGTATCTGAGTTGTATTCGATGATATCGTGATGATGTTTATATAGCAATACTCACCAGGTAACTGTTCTTCCGGTTTACATACAAGCGACCGAATCGAGCAGAAGGTTGAATTCAGTATAAATTGAACAATCATCGTATCTGGGTTGTATTCGATGATATCGTGATGATGTTTATATAGCAATACTCACCAGGTAACTGTTCTTCCGTTATACATACGAGCAACCGAATCGAACAGAAGGTTGAATGGATAGTATCTGGGTTGTATTCGATTATGATGTTATGCTGTGTATATAGTTATACACATAAGGTGACGGTATTCCCGTTTCACATACGAGCGACCGAAACGAACAGAAAGTTGAATGGATAGATTGAACAATCATTGTATCTGGGTTGTCTCCGATTATATCGTTATGTTGTATATTTAACTACACCTACCATGTAACGGTTCTTTCGTTACACATACGAGCGTCTGAATCGAACATAAGGTTGGATGGTTAGACGGAACGATAATTGTAACTAAGTTGTATTCGATTATATCGTGATGACGTTCATATAGAAATACTCACCAGGTTACTGTTCTTTCGTTATACATACGAGCAACCGAATCGAACAGAAGGTTGAATGGATAGTATCTGGGTTGTATTCGATTATGATGTTATGCTGTGTATATAGTTATACACATAAGGTGACGGTATTCCCGTTTCACATACGAGCGACCGAAACGAACAGAAAGTTGAATGGATAGACTGAACAATCAATGTATCTGGGTGGTATCCAATTATATCGCAATACTGTATATATAGTGATACTTACCAGGTGACGGTACTTCCGTTACACATACTAGCGACTGAATCGAACAGAAGGTTAAATGGTTAGATGAAACGATAATTGTATCTGAGTTGTATTCGATGATATCGTGATGATGTTTATATAGCAATACTCACCAGGTAACTGTCCTTCTGTTTTACATACAAGCGACCGAATCGAGCAGAAGGTTAAATGGATAGATTGAACAATCATCGTATCTGAGTTGTATTCGATTATGTTTATATAGATATACTCACCAGGTACCTGTTCTTCCGATATACATACGAGCAACCGAATCGAACATAAGGTTGAATGGATAGATTGAACAATCATCGTATCTGAGTTGTATTCGATTATGTTTATATAGTTATACTCACCAGGTAACTGTTCTTCCGTTATACATACGAGCGACTGAATTGAACTGAAGGTTGAATGGATAGACTAAACAATGATCGTATCTGGGGTTGTATTCGATTATATCGTGATGATGTTCATATAGTTATACTCACCAGGTAACTGTTCTCCAGTTATACATAAGAGCGACTGAACTGCACAGAAGAATGAATGGATAGACTGAACAATCATCGTATCTGGGTTGTATTCGATTATTTCGTGATGATTATTATATATTATGTCTAACCAGGTAACTGTTCTTTCGTTATACATACTAGCAACCGAATCGAACCTAAGGTTGAATGGATAGATTGAACAATCATTGTATCTGGGTTGTCTCCGATTATATCGTTATGTTGTATATTTAACTACACCTACCATGTAACGGTTCTTTCGTCACACATACGAGCGTCTGAATCGAACATAAGGTTGGATGGTTAGACGGAACGATAATTGTAACTAAGTTGTATTCGATTATATCGTGATGACGTTCATATAGAAATACTCACCAGGTTACTGTTAAATGGTTAGACGAAACGATAATTGTATCTGAATTGTATTCGATGATATCGTGATGATGTTAATATAGCAATACTCACCAGGTAACTGTTCTTCCGTTTTACATACAAGCGACCGAATCGAGCAGGAGGTTGAATTCAGTATAGATTGAACAATCATCGTATCTGGGTTGTATTCGATTATGTTTATATAGTTATACTCACCAGGTAACTGTTCTTCCGTTATACATACGAGCGACTGAATCGAGCAGAAGGTTAAATGGATAGATTGAACAATCATCGTATCTGAGTTGTATTCGATTATGTTTATATAGATATACTCACCAGGTACCTGTTCTTCCGATATACATACGAGCAACCGAATCGAACATAAGGTTGAATGGATAGATTGAACAATCATCGTATCTGGGTTGTATTCGATTATGTTTATATAGTTATACTCACCAGGTAACTGTTCTCCAGTTATATATAAGAGCGACTGAACTGAACAGAAGGTTGAATGGATAGACTGAACAATCATCGTATCTGGGTTGTATTCGATTATTTCGTGATGATTATTATATATTATGTCAAACCAGGTAACTGTTTTTTCGTTATACATACTAGCAACCGAATCGAACATAAGGTTGAATGGATAGATTGAACAATCATTGTATCTGGGTTGTCTCCGATTATATCGTTATGTTGTATATTTAACTACACCTACCATGTAACGGTTCTTTCGTTACACATACGAGCGTCTTAATCGAACATAAGGTTGGATGGTTAGACGGAACGATAATTGTAACTAAGTTGTATTCGATTATATCGTGATGTCGTTCATATAGAAATACTCACCAGGTTACTGTTCTTTCGTTATACATACGAGCGACTGAATTGAACAGAAGGTTGAATGGATAGTATATGGGTTGTATTCGATTATGATGTTATGCTGTGTATATAGTTATACACACTAGGAGACGGTATTCCCGTTTTACATACGAGCGACCGAAACAAAAAGAAAGTTGAATGGATAGACTGAACAATCAATGTATCTGGGTGATATCCGATTATACCGCAATACTGTATATATAGTGATACTTACCAGGTGACGATACTTCCGTTACACATACTAGCGACTGAATCGAACAGAATGTTGAATGGTTAGACAAAACGATGATTGTATCTGAGTTGTATTCGATGATATCGTGATGATGTTTATATAGCAATACTCACCAGGTTACTGTTCTTCGGTTATACATACGAGCAACCGAATCGAACAGAAGGTTGAATGGATAGTATCTGGGTTGTATTCGATTATGATGTTATGCTGTGTATATAGTTATACACATAAGGTGACGGTATTCCCGTTTCACATACGAGCGACCGAAACGAACAGAAAGTTGAATGGATAGACTGAACAATCAATGTATCTGGGTGGTATCCGATTATATCGCAATACTGTATATATAGTGATACTTACCAGGTGACGGTACTTCCGTTACACATACTAGCGACTGAATCGAACAGAAGGTTAAATGGTTAGACGAAACGATAATTGTATCTGAGTTGTATTCGATGATATCGTGATGATGTTTATATAGCAATACTCACCAGGTAACTGTCCTTCCGTTTTACATACAAGCGACCGAATCGAGCAGAAGGTTAAATGGATAGATTGAACAATCATCGTATCTGAGTTGTATTCGATTATGTTTATATAGATATACTCACCAGGTACCTGTTCTTCCGATATACATACGAGCAACCGAATCGAACATAAGGTTGAATGGATAGATTGAACAATCATCGTATCTGAGTTGTATTCGATTATGTTTATATAGTTATACTCACCAGGTAACTGTTCTTCCGTTATACATACGAGCGACTGAATTGAACTGAAGGTTGAATGGATAGACTAAACAATGATCGTATCTGGGGTTGTATTCGATTATATCGTGATGATGTTCATATAGTAATACTCACCAGGTAAAGGTTCTCCAGTTATACATAAGAGCGACTGAACTGAACAGAAGGTTGAATGGATAGACTGAACAATCATCGTATCTGGGTTGTATTCGATTATTTCGTGATGATTATTATATATTATGTCTTACCAGGTAACTGTTCTTTTGTTATACATACTAGCAACCGAATCGAACATAAGGTTGAATGGATAGATTGAACAATCATTGTATCTGGGTTGTCTCCGATTATATCGTTATGTTGTATATTTAACTACACCTACCATGTAACGGTTCTTTCGTTACACATACGAGCGTCTGAATCGAACATAAGGTTGGATGGTTAGACGACACGATAATTGTAACTGAGTTGTATTCGATTATATCGTGATGGCGTTCATATAGAAATACTCACCAGGTTACTGTTCTTTCGTTATACATACGAGCAACCGAATCGAACAGAAGGTTGAATGGATAGTATCTGGGTTGTATTCGATTATGATGTTATGCTGTATATATAGTTATACACATAAGGTGACGGTATTCCCGTTTCACATACGAGCGACCGAAACGAACAGAAAGTTGAATGGATAGACTGAACAATCAATGTATCTGGGTGGTATCCGATTATATCGCAATACTGTATATATAGTGATACTTACCAGGTGACGGTACTTCCGTTACACATACTAGCTACTGAATCGAACAGAAGGTTAAATGGTTAGACAAAACGATAATTGTATCTGAGTTGTATTCGATGATATCGTGATGATGTTTATATAGCAATACTCACCAGGTAACTGTTCTTCCGTTTTACATACGAGCGACCGAATCGAGCAGAAGGTTGAATTCAGTATAGATTGAACAATCATCGTATCTGGGTTGTATTCTATTATGTTTATATAGTTATAATCACCAGGTAACTGTTCTTCCGTTATACATACGAGCGACTGAATTGAACAGAAGGTTGAATGGATAGTATATGGGTTGTATTCGATTATGATGTTATGCTGTGTATATAGTTATACACACTAGGAGACGGTATTCCCGTTTTACAAACGAGCGACCGAAACAAAAAGAAAGTTGAATGGATAGACTGAACAATCAATGTATCTGGGTGGTATCCGATTATATCGCAATACTGTATATATAGTGATACTTACCAGGTGACGATACTCCCGTTACACATACTAGCTACTGAATCGAACAGAATGTTGAATGGTTAGACGAAACGATGATTGTATCTGAGTTGTATTCGATGATATCGTGATGATGTTTATATAGCAATACTCACCAGGTAACTGTTCTTCCGTTTTACATACAAGCAACCGAATCGAGCAGAAGGTTGAATTCAGTATAGATTGAACAATCATCGTATCTGGGTTGTATTCGATTATGTTTATATAGTTATACTCACCAGTTACACCACTTACGAGCGACTGAATTGAACAGAAGGTTGAATGGATAGTATATGGGTTGTATTCGATTATGATGTTATGCTGTGTATATAGTTATACACACTAGGAGACGGTATTCCCCTTTTACATACGAGCGACCGAAACGAAAAGAAAGTTGAATGGATAGACTGAACAATCAATGTATCTGGTTGGTATCCGATTATATCGCAATACTGTATATATAGTGATACTTACCAGGTGACGATACTTCCGTTACACATACTAGCGACTGAATCGAACAGAATGTTGAATGGTTAGACGAAACGATAATTGTATCTGAGTTGTATTCGATGATATCGTGATGATGTTTATAAAGCAATACTCACCAGGTAACTGTCCTTCCGTTTTACATACAAGCGACCGAATCGAGCAGAAGGTTTAATGGATAGATTGAACAATCATCGTATCTGAGTTGTATTCGATTATGTTTATATAGATATACTCACCAGGTACCTGTTCTTCCGATATACATACGAGCAACCGAATCGAACATAAGGTTGAATGGATAGATTGAACAATCATCGTATCTGAGTTGTATTCGATTATGTTTGTATAGTTATACTCACCAGGTAACTGTTCATCCGTTATACATACGAGCGACTGAATTGAACTGAAGGTTGAATGGATAGACTGAACAATGATCGTATCTGGGGTTGTATTCGATTATATCGTGATGATGTTCATATAGTTATACTCACCATGTAACTGTTCTCCAGTTATACATAAGAGCGACTGAACTGAACAGAAGGTTGAATGGATAGACTGAACAATCATCGTATCTGGGTTGTATTCGATTATTTCGTGATGATTATTATATATTATGTCTAACCAGGTAACTGTTCTTTCGTTTTATACATACTAGCAACCGAATCGAACATAAGGTTGAATGGATAGATTGAACAATAATTGTATCTGGGTTGTCTCCGATTATATCGTTATGTTGTATATTTAACTACACCTACCATGTAACGGTTCTTTCGTTACACATACGAGCGTCTGAATCGAACATAAGGTTGGATGGTTAGACGGAACGATAATTGTAACTAAGTTGTATTCGATTATATCGTGATGACGTTCATATAGAAATACTCACCAGGTTACTGTTCTTTCGTTATACATACGAGCAACCGAATCGAACAGAAGGTTGAATGGATAGTATCTGGGTTGTATTCGATTATGATGTTATGCTGTGTATATAGTTATACACATAAGGTGACGGTATTCCCGTTTCACATACGAGCGACCGAAACGAACAGAAAGTTGAATGGATTGACTGAACAATCAATGTATCTGGGTGGTATCCGATTATATCGCAATACTGTATATATAGTGATACTTACCAAGTGACGGTACTTCCGTTACACATACTAGCGACTGAATCGAACAGAAGGTTAAATGGTTAGACGAAACGATAATTGTATTTGAGTTGTATTCGATGATATCGTGATGATGTTTATATAGCAATACTCACCAGGTAACTGTCCTTCCGTTTTACATACAAGCGACCGAATCGAGCAGAAGGTTGAATTCAGTATAGATTGAACAATCATCGTATCTGAGTTGTATTCGATTATGTTTATATAGATATACTCACCAGGTACCTGTTCTTCCGATATACATACGAGCAACCGAATCGAACATAAGGTTGAATGGATAGATTGAACAATCATCGTATCTGAGTTGTATTCGATTATGTTTATATAGTTATACTCACCAGGTAACTGTTCTTCCGTTATACATACGAGCGACTGAATTGAACTGAAGGTTGAATGGATAGACTAAACAATGATCGTATCTGGGGTTGTATTCGATTATATCGTGATGATGTTCATATAGTTATACTCACCAGGTAACTGTTCTCCAGTTATACATAAGAGCGACTGAACTGAACAGAAGGTTGAATGGATAGACTGAACAATCATCGTATCTGTGTTGTATTCGATTATTTCGTGATGATTATTATATATTATGTCTAACCAGGTAACTGTTCTTTCGTTATACATACTAGCAACCGAATCGAACATAAGGTTGAATGGATAGATTGAACAATCATTGTATCTGGGTTGTCTCCGATTATATCGTTATGTTGTATATTTAACTACACCTACCATGTAACGGTTCTTTCGTAACACATACGAGCGTCTGAATCGAAAATAAGGTTGGATGGTTAGACGGAACGATAATTGTAACTAAGTTGTATTCGATTATATCGTGATGACGTGTATATAGTTATACACATAAGGTGACGGTATTCCCGTTTCACAAACGAGCGACCGAAACGAACAGGAAGTTGAATGGATAGACTGAACAATCAATGTATCTGGGTGGTATCCGATTATATCGCAATACTGTATATATAAGGTTGAATGGATAGATTGAACAATCATCGTATCTGAGTTGTATTCGATTATGTTTATATAGTTATACTCACCAGGTTACTGTTCTTCCGTTATACATACGAGCGACTGAATTAAACTGAAGGTTGAATGGATAGACTAAACAATGATCGTATCTATGGTTGTATTCGATTATATCGTGATGATGTTCATATAGTTATACTCACCAGGTAACTGTTCTCCAGTTATACATAAGAGCGACTGAACTGAACAGAAGGTTGAATGGATAGACTGAACAATAATCGTATCTGGGTTGTATTCGATTATTTCGTGATGATTATTATATATTATGTCTAACCAGGTAACTGTTCTTTCGTTATACATACTAGCAACTGAATCGAACATAAGGTTGAATGGATAGATTGAACAATCATTGTATCTGGGTTGTCTCCGATTATATCGTTATGTTGTATATTTAACTACACCTACCATGTAACGGTTCTTTCGTTACACATACGAGCGTCTGAATCGAACATAAGGTTGGATGGTTAGACGGAACGATAATTGTAACTAAGTTGTATTCGATTATATCGTGATGACGTTCATATAGAAATACTCACCAGGTTACTGTTCATTCGTTATACATACGAGCAACCGAATCGAACAGAAAGTTGAATGGATAGTATCTGGGTTGTATTCGATTATGATGTTATGCTGTGTATATAGGTATACACATAAGGTGACGGTATTCCCGTTTCACATACGAGCGACCGAAACGAACAGAAAGTTGAATGGATGGACTGAACAATCAATGTATCTGGGTGGTATCCGATTATATCGCAATACTGTATATATAGTGATACTTACCAGGTGACGGTACTTCCGTTACACATACTGGCGACTGAATCGAACAGAAGGTTAAATGGTTAGACGAAACGATAATTGTATCTGAGTTGTATTCGATGATATCGTGATGATGTTTATATAGCAATACTCACCAGGTAACTGTTCTTCCGTTTACATACAAGCGACCGAATCGAGCAGAAGGTTGAATTCAGTATAGATTGAACAATCATCGTATCTGAGTTGTATTCGATTATGTTTATATAGATATACTCACCAGGTACCTGTTCTTCCGATATACATACGAGCAACCGAATCGAACATAAGGTTGAATGGATAGATTGAACAATCATCGTATCTGAGTTGTATTCGATTATGTTTATATAGTTATACTCACCAGGTAACTGTTCTTCCGTTATACATACGAGCGACTGAATTGAACTGAAGGTTGAATGGATAGACTAAACAATGATCGTATCTGGGGTTGTATTCGATTATATCGTGATGATGTTCATATAGTTATACTCACCAGGTAACTGTTCTCCAGTTATACATAAGAGCGACTGAACTGAACAGAAGATTGAATGGATAGACTGAACAATCATCGTATCTGTGTTGTATTCGATTATTTCGTGATGATTATTATATATTATGTCTAACCAGGTAACTGTTCTTTCGTTATACATACTAGCAACCGAATCGAACATAAGGTTGAATGGATAGATTGAACAATCATTGTATCTGGGTTGTCTCCGATCATATCGTTATGTTGTATATTTAACTACACCTACCATGTAACGGTTCTTTCGTAACACATACGAGCGTCTGAATCGAAAATAAGGTTGGATGGTTAGACGGAACGATAATTGTAACTAAGTTGTATTCGATTATATCGTGATGACGTTCATATAGAAATACTCACCAGGTTACTGTTCTTTCGTTATACATACGAGCAACCGAATCGAACAGAAGGTTGAATGGATAGTATCTGGGATGTATTCGATTATGATGTTATGCTGTGTATATAGTTATACACATAAGGTGACGGTATTCCCGTTTCACATACGAGCGACCGAAACGAACAGGAAGTTGAATGGATAGACTGAACAATCAATGTATCTGGGTGGTATCCGATTATATCGCAATACTGTATATATAGTGATACTTACCAGGTGACGGTACTTCCGTTACACATACTAGCGACTGAATCGAACAGAAGGTTAAATGATTAGACGAAACGATAATTGTATCTGAGTTGTATTCGATGATATCGTGATGATGTTTATATAGCAATACTCACCAGGTAACTGTTCTTCCGTTTTACATACAAGCGACCGAATCGAGCAGAAGGTTGAATTCAGTATAGATTGAACAATCATCGTATCTGGGTTGTATTCGATTATGTTTATATAGTTATACTCACCAGGTAACTGTTCTTCCGTTATACATACGAGCGACTGAATTGAACAGAAGGTTGAATGGATAGTATATGGGTTGTATTCGATTATGATGTTATGCTGTGTATATAGTTATACACACTAGGAGACGGTATTCCCGTTTTACATACGAGCGACCGAAACGAAAAGAAAGTTGAATGGATAGACTGAACAATCAATGTATCTGGGTGGTATCCGATTATATCGCAATACTGTATATATAGTGATACTTACCAGGTGACGATACTTCCGTTACACATACTAGCGACTGAATCGAACAGAATGTTGAATGGTTAGACGAAACGATAATTGTATCTGAGTTGTATTCGATGATATCGTGATGATGTTTATATAGCAATACTCACCAGGTAACTGTCCTTCCGTTTTACATACAAGCGACCGAATCGAGCAGAAGGTTAAATGGATAGATTGAACAATCAACGTATCTGAGTTGTATTCGATTATGTTTATAAAGATATACTCACCAGGTACCTGTTCTTCCGATATACATACGAGCAACCGAATCGAACATAAGGTTGAATGGATAGATTGAACAATCATCGTATCTGAGTTGTATTCGATTATGTTTATATAGTTATACTCACCAGGTAACTGTTCTTCCGTTATACATACGAGCGACTGAATTGAACTGAAGGTTGAATGGATAGACTAAACAATGATCGTATCTGGGGTTGTATTCGATTATATCGTGATGATGTTCATATAGTTATACTCACCAGGTAACTGTTCTCCAGTTATACATAAGAGCGACTGAACTGAACAGAAGGTTGAATGGATAGACTGAACAATCATCGTATCTGGGTTGTATTCGATTATTTCGTGATGATTATCATATATTATGTCTAACCAGGTAACTGTTCTTTCGTTATACATACTAGCAACCGAATCGAACATAAGGTTGAATGGATAGATTGAACAATCATTGTATCTGGGTTGTCTCCGATTATATCGTTATGTTGTATATTTAACTACACCTACCATGTAACGGTTCTTTCTTTACACATACGAGCGTCTGAATCGAACATAAGGTTGGATGGTTAGACGGAACGATAATTGTAACTAAGTTGTATTCGATTATATCGTGATGACGTTCATATAGAAATACTCACCAGGTTACTGTTCTTTCGTTATACATACGAGCAACCGAATCGAACAGAAGGTTGAATGGATAGTATCTGGGTTGTATTCGATTATGATGTTATGCTGTGTATATAGTTATACACATAAGGTGACGGTATTCCCGTTTCACATACGAGCGACCGAAACGAAAAGAAAGTTGAATGGATAGACTGAACAATCAATGTATCTGGGTGGTATCCGATTATATCGCGATACTGTATATATGGTGATACTTACCAGGTGACGATACTTCCGTTACACATACTAGCGACTGAATCGAACAGAAGGTTAAATGGTTTGACGAAACGATAATTGTATCTGAGTTGTATTCGATGATATCGTGATGATGTTTATATAGCAATACTCACCAGGTAACTGTCCTTCCGTTTTACATACAAGCGACCGAATCGAGCAGAAGGTTAAATGGATAGATTAAACAATCATCGTATCTGAGTTGTATTCGATTATGTTTATATAGATATACTCACCAGGTACCTGTTCTTCCGATATACATACGAGCAACCGAATCGAACATAAGGTTGAATGGATAGATTGAACAATCATCGTATCTGAGTTGTATTCGATTATGTTTATATAGTTATACTCACCAGGTAACTGTTCTTCCGTTATACATACGAGCGACTGAATTGAACTGAAGGTTGAATGGATAGACTAAACAATGATCGTATCTGGGGTTGTATTCGATTATATCGTGATGATGTTCATATAGTTATACTCACCAGGTAACTGTTCTCCAGTTATACATAAGAGCGACTGAACTGAACAGAAGGTTGAATGGATAGACTGAACAATCATCGTATCTGTGTTGTATTCGATTATTTCGTGATGATTATTATATATTATGTCTAACCAGGTAACTGTTCTTTCGTTATACATACTAGCAACCGAATCGAACATAAGGTTGAATGGATAGATTGAACAATCATTGTATCTGGGTTGTCTCCGATTATATCGTTATGTTGTATATTTAACTACACCTACCATGTAACGGTTCTTTCGTAACACATACGAGCGTCTGAATCGAAAATAAGGTTGGATGGTTAGACGGAACGATAATTGTAACTAAGTTGTATTCGATTATATCGTGATGACGTGTATATAGTTATACACATAAGGTGACGGTATTCCCGTTTCACATACGAGCGACCGAAACGAACAGGAAGTTGAATGGATAGACTGAACAATCAATGTATCTGGGTGGTATCCGATTATATCGCAATACTGTATATATAAGGTTGAATGGATAGATTGAACAATCATCGTATCTGAGTTGTATTCGATTATGTTTATATAGTTATACTCACCAGGTAACTGTTCTTCCGTTATACATACGAGCGACTGAATTAAACTGAAGGTTGAATGGATAGACTAAACAATGATCGTATCTATGGTTGTATTCGATTATATCGTGATGATGTTCATATAGTTATACTCACCAGGTAACTGTTCTCCAGTTATACATAAGAGCGACTGAACTGAACAGAAGGTTGAATGGATAGACTGAACAATAATCGTATCTGGGTTGTATTCGATTATTTCGTGATGATTATTATATATTATGTCTAACCAGGTAACTGTTCTTTCGTTATACATACTAGCAACTGAATCGAACATAAGGTTGAATGGATAGATTGAACAATCATTGTATCTGGGTTGTCTCCGATTATATCGTTATGTTGTATATTTAACTACACCTACCATGTAACGGTTCTTTCGTTACACATACGAGCGTCTGAATCGAACATAAGGTTGGATGGTTAGACGGAACGATAATTGTAACTAAGTTGTATTCGATTATATCGTGATGACGTTCATATAGAAATACTCACCAGGTTACTGTTCATTCGTTATACATACGAGCAACCGAATCGAACAGAAGGTTGAATGGATAGTATCTGGGTTGTATTCGATTATGATGTTATGCTGTGTATATAGGTATACACATAAGGTGACGGTATTCCCGTTTCACATACGAGCGACCGAAACGAACAGAAAGTTGAATGGATGGACTGAACAATCAATGTATCTGGGTGGTATCCGATTATATCGCAATACTGTATATATAGTGATACTTACCAGGTGACGGTACTTCCGTTACACATACTGGCGACTGAATCGAACAGAAGGTTAAATGGTTAGACGAAACGATAATTGTATCTGAGTTGTATTCGATGATATCGTGATGATGTTTATATAGCAATACTCACCAGGTAACTGTTCTTCCGTTTACATACAAGCGACCGAATCGAGCAGAAGGTTGAATTCAGTATAGATTGAACAATCATCGTATCTGAGTTGTATTCGATTATGTTTATATAGATATACTCACCAGGTACCTGTTCTTCCGATATACATACGAGCAACCGAATCGAACATAAGGTTGAATGGATAGATTGAACAATCATCGTATCTGAGTTGTATTCGATTATGTTTATATAGTTATACTCACCAGGTAACTGTTCTTCCGTTATACATACGAGCGACTGAATTGAACTGAAGGTTGAATGGATAGACTAAACAATGATCGTATCTGGGGTTGTATTCGATTATATCGTGATGATGTTCATATAATAATAATAATAATAATAATAATAAACGACTTTATTGCTTCCATATCTGAAATACAAAAGAATACATATAAATAATATAAGGTAGACATGAAAGCAAAAGGCGAAGTTCAGTTTATAAGATGATATAAAATCAACTTACAAACTGTTCTTCCACTTAACCTCTAATATATCGCTATGTATGTTAAACTCAAACAAAAAAGAAAAAAAACATGAGAAGATACATACATTAATATCTAGTTTTTATCGCATGAATATTAGGGTTGCATTGAAAACAAATGTTTCTTGTAGGCTGTCTTGAATCTTTGCAAGCTATAAGTTTTGAACATGGTAGGGATCTGATTATAAATTGAACATATTTGATAGGTATAACTGCGTCTAAAGATTTCTAATCTGAAAGTTGGCGGCGAGAGGATTCCTTTATATCGGATATTCAGGTTATGTATATCAGAACGATAGGTAATTTTTCTGTGCAAATATGAGGGTGCTTTATTGAAAATTATTTTTTGGAAAAGAACAGCAGCATGCAGCGTCCTTCTGTTGGTCATATTTAGCCAGCCATTATCCTTCAATTTGTGTGAGATATGTTCTCTTCTGCGGATACCAAATATTAGTCGTAGGCATGAATTTTGCACTTTTTGTATTTTTCTTTGATATAGGCTGGATAAAAAGGGTCCATACAGTACATCTGCATAATTGAATATAGACAGTACTAACGACTCACACAGATGTGATTTTACACTTATCGGGAGAAAATGTCTATTGCCATATATACTTTTGAGAGTAAAGTATGCACGCTGAGTAAGTAAATTGATGTATTTTTCAAATTTAAGATCAGAATCCAATATAATACCTAAACTTTTGGCTTCCTTCACGTTTTGAAGACCTTCATTCTTTATTACAATACGCACATCATCATGAATCTCATCCCGTTTGTTTTTATTGCCAAAAAGTATAACATTAGATTTACTGCAATTGATGCTCAGACAGTGATCCTCCGCGGCTTTAATGAAACTATTGAGATCCTCATTGATATGGTCACATGACTCTACTACCGCACTGGGATGAAAACTATGGTAAAGTTGAGTATCATCCGCATACAGATGTACATTACAAGTTTGTAAATTTTTTACTATACATGAGGTATATATAGCAAAGAGCAAAGGCCCCAAAATGGAACCTTGAGGGACTCCACACTTTAAATCCATAAAACTGGAGGAATGTCCATCAACTAAAACCATTTGTTTACGATCACAAAGGTAAGATGCCAAGAGATTTCTAGCATCATTCGAAAGTCCTATGTAATGGAGAATTTCTAGCATTAAATTATGGTTAATGGTGTCGAAAGCTCTGCTAAAATCTAGCAAGACCAGAACAGTACATTCACCTTTGTCTGAAGCTCGAACAATATCATCAATAATATGGAGAAGAGCCGTTGTACAACTATAATTTTTCCGGAATCCAGATTGCGTTACAGGTAAAAGTGAATACTGATCAATATGTTCCTTAAGTTGTACTTCTATAGCTTTTTCGAGTATCTTAGATAAAGTTGGCAGTATACTAATTGGACGCAAATCTTTAAATTCCAGTGGATTTGACTTTTTAGGCAAAACTTTAACAACGGCTCGTTTCCAAAGTTCAGGAAAAATATTATGTATCAAACAAAAATTGATAATGTGCGTGATGTAAGGGATTATATGTGGACAGCATAATTTTAATAGCCTTAAATTCAATTTGTCTTCACCTGCAGCATTTGTGTTTATAGCATTTATTGTTTGATAAACAAATAAATCATTCACCTCTTGAAATTCAAAATCTGATTCAACCATTCTCGTAAGTTTGTACGACGAAAGTAATTCCTCAGGAGGTTCTCTCGTAACACATGAATTGATAAAGAATTCATTTATTTCAGTAGGATTTTTCAAATTGTCCGGTATAGTGGTCAATTTGCTAGGTATAACTCTATAAGCTTTCAAAGTTTTCCAAAGAGTTTTAGGATTCTTATTACTTAGCTCGTATGTGAAAAACGCTTTTTTCTCTCTCCTAATAGCAGAATTTGTGTAGTTCCTCATGTCTTTATAGAACTGAAAGTGATGATCAGATTTAGTTCTCTTATACCTGCTTAGCGCTCTGTCGCGTATTACCATCATTTCTTTGATAGCTCCAGTTAGCCAAGGAGCTCTGGGCTTAGAGACACGCGATGTTATTAAAGGTACATGTCTGTCAAACAGGTTCATCAAACAGTTGACTAAAAACGTTATTTTTTCATCCACCCTTTCCTGATCATATATTCTAAAAAGTGGAGTATTATACAAATCTATTCTGAAATCATCTTCATTGAAGTATTTAAAGGACCTATATGTTACCATTCTGGGACCCTGCTCTTCAACGCACAACTTCACTTTACATGAGGCTATATCATGATCAGCAATGATACCTGTTGCGTGGATAACTCCACTCTCGACAACCCAGTTAGATGAGGTGATGATACCATTAAGTAAGGTAGCAGTAGTAGCTGTAATTCTTGTAGGTTTGTCTATGATTTGACCAATACCAAAGCATTCTAAAACAGATGAAATTTTATGTACATGAATATCATCGGTGTTTAAAAAATCTATGTTAAGATCTCCACCGCATATGATTTCATCTACAGTGGGATGTATTTGACTCAAAATATCCTCAATTTCAGATATGAAGGAATTCTTATTTATTTTAGGAGGCTTGTATATTGCACCAAGAGCAATAATTTTACTTCTGATTTTCAAATTTACCCAGAGTTGTTCCGATACTATCCCATGATAATTCAATTTTTCACTACATATCTTATTATTTACGTAAATACACAAACCTCCTCCTAAGCTACCTCTATCTTTTCTGTACAAGATATATCCATCAAAATTAAGGAAATCATCTCCAACATTTCCATTCAACCATGTTTCACAAATAAAAAAAATATCAAATTGATGTTCATCTACAATTAGCTTAACAGATTGCAAGGAAGGCAAAAGCGACCTAGCATTTAGACAACCTATATATAAATTGTTAAACATTTTTATTTCGTTTCGTACCATAAAAAAGAAACAACCAATAGAAATAAAAAAAAGAAACTATAAGATAAGTAAATGTTCAGAACTCAAATAGTGTATCTAACCCAAACGAATCCCAACTGCACTCATGTGCCACTTCTTAATCTATTTTTGAAAGTTTAAAATTTGAATGTGAAAATTGATAGATTTCATAAAAATAAATCAAGTCACGGAAGCTACTAAACTGCAAAAAAAAAGAAATTTCAAATTTTAACATAATATACACAATCAAACTTCAGCCAGGTCATCAATGGACGTAATCTTGGAAATCTTGTTATCTGCCAGTTTCAAGAAGACGGTGCCTGAATTTGTCCAGACTTTACCCTCTTTTCCAGCTTTCTGCATAACCAACTTGAACAAAGTTGACTGTTCTTTCGTTAAGTCTTCTTTGATCACATATTTAGTACCTTTGAGAAACTTTTTGTTGGAGAAAATAGTTTGCCTTATATATCCACTAAAGAAATGTACCAGCAGTGGCCGAGATTTTTTTCCATTAGGTTTTCCTAGTCTGTAACAGCTTCCGATGTCAGATTTCTTAATGTTCAAGTTCAAATTCGAATTAAACATTTGTAGAGTTTGGTCAAGAATGCTCTGTTCATGTACCTCTTCCAATCCATAGACTATAACATTATTTCTACGAATCCATTTCTCATATCTCTCATTATTTTTAACCATCAATTTGATGGCATCATCTTGTTTTTGGACTATCTTTTCCAACTCAGTAGTTTTCTTCCTCACTGACTTCAATTCTTTTTCAATATTTTCACTAATTTTTTCAAAAATGGAGTTAGTTAGCTCGGTAATGAATGACTCTGACGTACACAATTTATTAACTGCAGACTTAATTGCTTGGTGCAATTGATCTCCGTCCTCGCTCTTCTTCTGATGCCTCGTCGACGACATGTTGAATAGTTATTTCAAATATTTTGCTTACAACAAAATGAAATCTTCCAAATCAGTCAGAAGTCTGATATATTGTTAGTTTAAACAAAACTGGTAACTACTCCAAAAATTAGATTTGCAAAAACACTTTTTCCTTCACTTTTAGCAAGATTTAGCAGCACACGATGTGGAACACGTCTACTCACGATACATACGATCACATATACTCACCAGGTAACTGTTCTCCAGTTATACATAAGAGCGCCTGAACTGAACAGAAGATTGAATGGATAGACTGAACAATCATCGTATCTGTGTTGTATTCGATTATTTCGTGATGATTATTATATATTATGTCTAACCAGGTAACTGTTCTTTCGTTATACATACTAGCAACCGAATCGAACATAAGGTTGAATGGATAGATTGAACAATCATTGTATCTGGGTTGTCTCCGATTATATCGTTATGTTGTATATTTAACTACACCTACCATGTAACGGTTCTTTCGTAACACATACGAGCGTCTGAATCGAAAATAAGGTTGGATGGTTAGACGGAACGATAATTGTAACTAAGTTGTATTCGATTATATCGTGATGACGTTCATATAGAAATACTCACCAGGTTACTGTTCTTTCGTTATACATACGAGCAACCGAATCGAACAGAAGGTTGAATGGATAGTATCTGGGATGTATTCGATTATGATGTTATGCTGTGTATATAGTTATACACATAAGGTGACGGTATTCCCGTTTCACATACGAGCGACCGAAACGAACAGGAAGTTGAATGGATAGACTGAACAATCAATGTATCTGGGTGGTATCCGATTATATCGCAATACTGTATATATAGTGATACTTACCAGGTGACGGTACTTCCGTTACACATACTAGCGACTGAATCGAACAGAAGGTTAAATGATTAGACGAAACGATAATTGTATCTGAGTTGTATTCGATGATATCGTGATGATGTTTATATAGCAATACTCACCAGGTAACTGTTCTTCCGTTTTACATACAAGCGACCGAATCGAGCAGAAGGTTGAATTCAGTATAGATTGAACAATCATCGTATCTGGGTTGTATTCGATTATGTTTATATAGTTATACTCACCAGGTAACTGTTCTTCCGTTATACATACGAGCGACTGAATTGAACAGAAGGTTGAATGGATAGTATATGGGTTGTATTCGATTATGATGTTATGCTGTGTATATAGTTATACACACTAGGAGACGGTATTCCCGTTTTACATACGAGCGACCGAAACGAAAAGAAAGTTGAATGGATAGACTGAACAATCAATGTATCTGGGTGGTATCCGATTATATCGCAATACTGTATATATAGTGATACTTACCAGGTGACGATACTTCCGTTACACATACTAGCGACTGAATCGAACAGAATGTTGAATGGTTAGACGAAACGATAATTGTATCTGAGTTGTATTCGATGATATCGTGATGATGTTTATATAGCAATACTCACCAGGTAACTGTCCTTCCGTTTTACATACAAGCGACCGAATCGAGCAGAAGGTTAAATGGATAGATTGAACAATCAACGTATCTGAGTTGTATTCGATTATGTTTATATAGATATACTCACCAGGTACCTGTTCTTCCGATATACATACGAGCAACCGAATCGAACATAAGGTTGAATGGATAGATTGAACAATCATCGTATCTGAGTTGTATTCGATTATGTTTATATAGTTATACTCACCAGGTAACTGTTCTTCCGTTATACATACGAGCGACTGAATTGAACTGAAGGTTGAATGGATAGACTAAACAATGATCGTATCTGGGGTTGTATTCGATTATATCGTGATGATGTTCATATAGTTATACTCACCAGGTAACTGTTCTCCAGTTATACATAAGAGCGACTGAACTGAACAGAAGGTTGAATGGATAGACTGAACAATCATCGTATCTGGGTTGTATTCGATTATTTCGTGATGATTATCATATATTATGTCTAACCAGGTAACTGTTCTTTCGTTATACATACTAGCAACCGAATCGAACATAAGGTTGAATGGATAGATTGAACAATCATTGTATCTGGGTTGTCTCCGATTATATCGTTATGTTGTATATTTAACTACACCTACCATGTAACGGTTCTTTCTTTACACATACGAGCGTCTGAATCGAACATAAGGTTGGATGGTTAGACGGAACGATAATTGTAACTAAGTTGTATTCGATTATATCGTGATGACGTTCATATAGAAATACTCACCAGGTTACTGTTCTTTCGTTATACATACGAGCAACCGAATCGAACAGAAGGTTGAATGGATAGTATCTGGGTTGTATTCGATTATGATGTTATGCTGTGTATATAGTTATACACATAAGGTGACGGTATTCCCGTTTCACATACGAGCGACCGAAACGAAAAGAAAGTTGAATGGATAGACTGAACAATCAATGTATCTGGGTGGTATCCGATTATATCGCAATACTGTATATATGGTGATACTTACCAGGTGACGATACTTCCGTTACACATACTAGCGACTGAATCGAACAGAAGGTTAAATGGTTTGACGAAACGATAATTGTATCTGAGTTGTATTCGATGATATCGTGATGATGTTTATATAGCAATACTCACCAGGTAACTGTCCTTCCGTTTTACATACAAGCGACCGAATCGAGCAGAAGGTTAAATGGATAGATTAAACAATCATCGTATCTGAGTTGTATTCGATTATGTTTATATAGATATACTCACCAGGTACCTGTTCTTCCGATATACATACGAGCAACCGAATCGAACATAAGGTTGAATGGATAGATTGAACAATCATCGTATCTGAGTTGTATTCGATTATGTTTATATAGTTATACTCACCAGGTAACTGTTCTTCCGTTATACATACGAGCGACTGAATTGAACTGAAGGTTGAATGGATAGACTAAACAATGATCGTATCTGGGGTTGTATTCGATTATATCGTGATGATGTTCATATAGTTATACTCACCAGGTAACTGTTCTCCAGTTAGACATAAGAGCGACTGAACTGAACAGAAGGTTGAATGGATATACTGAACAATCATCGTATCTGGGTTGTATTCGATTATTTCGTGATGATTATTATATATTATGTCTAACCAGGTAACTGTTCTTTCGTTAAACATACTAGCAACCGAATCGAACATAAGGTTGAATGGATAGATTGAACAATCATTGTATCTGGGTTGTCTCCGATTATATCGTTATGTTGTATATCTAACTACACCTACCATGTAACGGTTCTTTCGTTACACATACGAGCGTCTGAATCGAACATAAGGTTGGATGGTTAGACGGAACGATAATTGTAACTAAGTTGTATTCGATTATATCGTAATGACGTTCATATAGAAATACTCACCAGGTTACTGTTCTTTCGTTATACATACGAGCAACCGAATCAAACAGAAGGTTGAATGGATAGTATCTGGGTTGTATTCGATTATGATGTTATGCTGTGTATATAGTTATACACACTAGGAGACGGTATTCCCGTTTTACATACGAGCGACCGAAACGAAAAGAAAGTTGAATGGATAGACTGAACAATCAATGTATCTGGGTGGTATCCGATTATATCGCAATACTGTATATATAGTAATACTTACCTGGTGACGATACTTCCGTTACACATACTAGCGACTGAATCGAACGGAATGTTGAATGGTTAGACGAAACGATAATTGTATCTGAGTTGTATTCGATGATATCGTGATGATGTTTATATAGCAATACTCACCAGGTAACTGTCCTTCCGTTTTACATACAAGCGACCGAATCGAGCAGAAGGTTAAATGGATAGATTGAACAATCATCGTATCTGAGTTGTATTCGATTATGTTTATATAGATATACTCACCAGGTACCTGTTCTTCCGATATACATACGAGCAACCGAATCGAACATAAGGTTGAATGGATAGATTGAACAATCATCGTATCTGAGTTGTATTCGATTATGTTTATATAGTTATACTCACCAGGTAACTGTTCTTCCGTTATACATACGAGCGACTGAATTGAACTGAAGGTTGAATGGATAGACTAAACAATGATCGTATCTGGGGTTGTATTCGATTATATCGTGATGATGTTCATATAGTTATACTCACCAGGTAACTGTTCTCCAGTTATACATAAGAGCGACTGAACTGAACAGAAGGTTGAATGGATAGACTGAACAATCATCGTATCTGGGTTGTATTCGATTATTTCGTGATGATTATTATATATTATGTCTAACCAGGTAACTGTTCTTTCGTTATACATACTAGCAACCGAATCGAACATAAGGTTGAATGGATAGATTGAACAATCATTGTATCTGGGTTGTCTCCGATTATATCGTTATGTTGTATATTTAACTACACCTACCATGTAACGGTTCTTTCGTTACACATACGAGCGTCTGAATCGAACATAAGGTTGGATGGTTAGACGGAACGATAATTGTAACTAAGTTGTATTCGACTATATCGTGATGACGTTCATATAGAAATACTCACCAGGTTACTGTTCTTTCGTTATACATACGAGCAACCGAATCGAACAGAAGGTTGAATGGATAGTATATGGGTTGTATTCGATTATGATGTTATGCTGTGTATATAGTTATACACATAAGGTGACGGTATTCCCGTTTCACATACGAGCGACCGAAACGAACAGAAAGTTGAATGGATAGACTGAACAATCAATGTATCTGGGTGGTATCCGATTATATCGCAATACTGTATATATAGTGATACTTACCAGGTGACGGTACTTCCGTTACACATACTAGCGACTGAATCGAACAGAAGGTGAAATGGTTAGACGAAACGATAATTGTATCTGAGTTGTATTCGATGATATCGTGATGATGTTTATATAGCAATACTCACCAGGTAACTGTTCTTCCGTTTTACATACAAGCGACCGAATCGAGCAGAAGGTTGAATTCAGTATAGATTGAACAATCATCGTATCTGGGTTGTATTCGATTATGTTTATATAGTTATACTCACCAGGTAACTGTTTTTCCGTTATACATACGAGCGACTGAATTGAACAGAAGGTTGAATGGATAGTATATGGGTTGTATTCGATTATGATGTTATGCTGTGTATATAGTTATACACACTAGGAGACGGTATTCCCGTTTCACATACGAGCGACCGAAACGAAAAGAAAGTTGAATGGATAGACTGAACAATCAATGTATCTGGGTGGTATCCGATTATATCGCAATACTGTATATATAGTGATACTTACCAGGTGACGATACTTCCGTTACACATACTAGCGACTGAATCGAACAGAAGGTTAAATGGTTAGACGAAACGATACATGTATCTGAGTTGTATTCGATGATATCGTGAAGATGTTTATATAGCAATACTCAACAGGTAACTGTTCTTCCGTTTTACATACAAGCGACCGAATCGAGCAGAAGGTTGAATTCAGTATAGATTGAACAATCATCGTATCTGGGTTGTATTCGATTATGTTTATATAGTTATACTCACCAGGTAACTGTTCTTTCGTTATACATACGAGCAACTGAATCGAACAGAAGGTTGAATGGATAGTATCTGGGTTGTATTCGATTATGATGTTATGCTGTGTATATAGTTATACACATAAGGTGACGGTATTCCCGTTTCACATACGAGCGACCGAAACGAACAGAAAGTTGAATGGATCGACTGAACAATCAATGTATCTGGGTGGTATCCGATTATATCGCGATACTGTATATATAGTGATACTTACCAGGTGACGGTACTTCCGTTACACATACTGGCGACTGAATCGAACAGAAGGTTAAATGGTTAGACGAAACGATAATTGTATCTGAGTTGTATTCGATGATATCGTGATGATGTTTATATAGCAATACTCACCAGGTAACTGTCCTTCCGTTTTACATACAAGCGACCGAATCGAGCAGAAGGTTAAATGGATAGATTGAACAATCATCGTATCTGAGTTGTATTCGATTATGTTTATATAGGTATACTCACCAGGTACCTGTTCTTCCGATATACATACGAGCAACCGAATCGAACATGAAGTTGAATGGATAGATTGAACAATCATCGTATCTGGGGTTGTATTCGATTATATCGTGATGATGTTCATATAGTTATACTCACCAGGTAACTGTTCTCCAGTTATACATAAGAGCGACTGAACTGAACAGAAGGTTGAATGGATAGACTGAACAATCATCGTATCTGGGTTGTATTCGATTATTTCGTGATGATTATTATATATTATGTCTAACCAGGTAACTGTTCTTTCGTTATACATACTAGCAACCAAATCGAACATTAGGTTGAATGGATAGATTGAACAATCATTGTATCTGGGTTGTCTCCGATTATATCGTTATGTTGTATATTTAACTACACCTACCATGTAACGGTTCTTTCGTTACACATACGAGCGTCTGAATCGAACATAAGGTGGTTAGACGGAACGGTAATTGTAACTAAGTTGTATTCGATTATATCGTGATGACGTTCATATAGAAATACTCACCAGGTTACTGTTCTTTCGTTATACATACGAGCAACCGAATCGAACAGAAGGTTGAATGGATAGTATCTGAATTGTATTCGATTATGATGTTATGCTGTGATATAGTTATACACATAAGGTGACGGTATTCCCGTTTCACATACGAGCGACCGAAACGAACAGAAAGTTGAATGGATAGACTGAACAATCAATGTATCTGGGTGGTATCCGATTATATCGCAATACTGTATATATAGTGATACTTACCAGGTGACGGTACTTCCGTTACACATACTAGCGACTGAATCGAACAGAAGGTTAAATAGTTAGACGAAACGATAATTGTATCTGAGTTGTATTCGATGATATCGTGATGATGTTTATATAGCAATACTCACCATGTAACTGTTCTTCCGTTTTACATACAAGCGGCCGAATCGAGCAGAATGTTGAATTCAGTATAGATTGAACAATCATCGTATCTGGGTTGTATTCGATTATGTTTATATAGTTATACTCACCAGGTAACTGTTCTTCCGTTATACATACGAGCGACTGAATTGAACAGAAGGTTGAATGGATAGTATATGGGTTGTATTCGATTATGATGTTATGCTGTGTATATAGTTATACACACTAGGAGACGGTATTCCCGTTTTACATACGAGCGACCGAAACGAAAAGAAAGTTGAATGGATAGACTGAACAATCAATGTATCTGGGTGGTATCCGATTATATCGCAATACTGTATATATAGTGATACTTACCAGGTGACGATACTTCCGTTACACATACTAGCGACTGAATCGAACAGAATGTTGAATGGTTAGACGAAACGATAATTGTATCTGAGTTGTATTCGATGATATCATGATGATGTTTATATAGCAATACTCACCAGGTAACTGTCCTTCCGTTTTACATACAAGCGACCGAATCGAGCAGAAGGTTAAATGGATAGATTGAACAATCATCGTATCTGAGTTGTATTCGATTATGTTTATATAGATATACTCACCAGGTACCTGTTCTTCCGATATACATACGAGCAACCGAAT
Source organism: Chrysomela aeneicollis (assembly GCA_029955515.1). Classification (NCBI taxonomy): domain Eukaryota; kingdom Metazoa; phylum Arthropoda; class Insecta; order Coleoptera; family Chrysomelidae; genus Chrysomela; species Chrysomela aeneicollis. Next base: position 17,151,664 of record JARUHQ010000013.1, on the reverse strand, counting down.
CGAACATAAGGTTGAATGGATAGATTGAACAATCATCGTATCTGAGTTGTATTCGATTATGTTTATATCTGGGTGGTATCCGATTATATCGCAAAACTGTATATATAGTGATACTCACCAGGTAACTGTTCTTCCGTTATACATACGAGCGACTGAATTGAACTGAAGGTTGAATGGATAGACTAAACAATGATCGTATCTGGGGTTGTATTCGATTATATCGTGATGATGTTCATATAGTTATACTCACCAGGTAACTGTTCTCCAGTTATACATAAGAGCGACTGAACTGAACAGAAGGTTGAATGGATAGACTGAACAATCATCGTATCTGGGTTGTATTCGATTATTTCGTGATGATTATTATATATTATGTCTAACCAGGTAACTGTTCTTTCGTTATACATACTAGCAACCGAATCGAACATTAGGATGAATGGATAGATTGAACAATCATTGTATCTGGGTTGTCTCCGATTATATCGTTATGTTGTATATTTAACTAAGCCTACCATGTAACGGTTCTTTCGTTACACATACGAGCGTCTGAATCGAACATAAGGTTGGATGGTTAGACGAAACGATAATTGTAACTAAGTTGTATTCGATTATATCGTGATGACGTTCATATAGAAATACTCACCAGGTTACTGTTCTTTCGTTATACATACGAGCAACCGAATCGAACAGAAGGTTGAATGGATAGTATCTGGGTTGTATTCGATTATGATGTTATGCTGTGTATATAGTTATACACATAAGGTGACGGTATTCCCGTTTCACATACGAACGACCGAAACGAACAGAAAGTTGAATGGATAGACTGAACAATCAATGTATCTGGGTGGTATCCGATTATATCGCAATACTGTATATATAGTGATACTTACCAAGTGACGGTACTTCCGTTACACATACTAGCGACTGAATCGAACAGAAGGTTGAATGGTTAGACGAAACGATAATTGTATCTGAGTTGTATTCGATGATATCGTGATGATGTTTATATAGCAATACTCACCAGGTAACTGTTCTTTCGTTTTACATACAAGCGACCGAATCGAGCAGAAGGTTGAATTCAGTATAGATTGAACAATCATCGTATCTGGGTTGTATTCGATTATGTTTATATAGTTATACTCACCAGGTAACTGTTCTTCCGTTATACATACGAGCGACTGAATTGAACAGAAGGTTGAATGGATAGTATCTGGGTTGTATTCGATTATGATGTTATGCTGTGTATATAGTTATACACATAAGGTGACGGTATTCCCGTTTCACATACGAGCGACCGAAACGAACAGAAAGTTGAATGGATAGACTGAACAATCAATGTATCTGGGTGGTATCCGATTATATCGCAAAACTGTATATATAGTGATACTTACCAGGTGACGGTACTTCCTTACACATACTAGCGACTGAATCGAACAGAAGGTTAAATGGTTAGACGAAACGATAATTGTATCTGAGTTGTATTCGATGATATCGTGATGATGTTTATATAGCAATACTCACCAGGTAACTGTTCTTCCGTTTTACATACAAGCGACCGAATCGAGCAGAATGTTGAATTCAGTATAGATTGAACAATCATCGTATCTGGGTTGTATTCGATTATGTTTATATAGTTATACTCACCAGGTAACTGTTCCTCCGTTATACATACGAGCGACTGAATTGAACAGAAGGTTGAATGGATAGTATATGGGTTGTATTCGATTATGATGTTATGCTGTGTATATAGTTATACACACTAGGAGACGGTATTCCCGTTTAACATACGAGTGACCGAAACGAAAAGAAAGTTGAATGGATAGACTGAACAATCAATGTATCTGGGTGGTATCCGATTATATCGCAATACTGTATATATAGTGATACTTACCAGGTGACGATACTTCCGTTACACATACTAGCGACTGAATCTAACAGAATGTTGAATGGTTAGACGAAACGATAATTGTATCTGAGTTGTATTCGATGATATCATGATGATGTTTATAAAGCAATACTCACCAGGTAACTGTCCTTCCGTTTTACATACAAGCGACCGAATCGAGCAGAAGGTTAAATGGATAGATTGAACAATCATCGTATCTGAGTTGTATTCGATTATGTTTATATAGATATACTCACCAGGTACCTGTTCTTCCGATATACATACGAGCAACCGAATCGAACATAAGGTTGAATGGATAGATTGAACAATCATCGTATCTGAGTTGTATTCGATTATGTTTATATAGTTATACTCACCAGGTAACTGTTCTTCCGTTATACATACGAGCGACTGAATTGAACTGAAGGTTGAATGGATAGACTAAACAATGATCGTATCTGGGGTTGTATTCGATTATATCGTGATGATGTTCATATAGTTATACTCACCAGGTAACTGTTCTCCAGTTATACATAAGAGCGACTGAACTGAACAGAAGGTTGAATGGATAGACTGAACAATCATCGTATCTGGGTTGTATTCGATTATTTCGTGATGATTATTATATATTATGTCTAACCAGGTAACTGTTCTTTCGTTATACATACTAGCAACCGAATCGAACATTAGGTTGAATGGATAGATTGAACAATCATTGTATCTGGGTTGTCTCCGATTATATCGTTATGTTGTATATTTAACTACACCTACCATGTAACGGTTCTTTCGTTACACATACGAGCGTCTGAATCGAACATAAGGTTGGATGGTTAGACGGAACGATAATTGTAACTAAGTTGTATTCGATTATATCGTGATGACGTTCATATAGAAATACTCACCAGGTTACTGTTCTTTCGTTATACATACGAGCAACCGAATCGAACAGAAGGTTGAATGGATAGTATCTGAATTGTATTCGATTATGATGTTATGCTGTGATATAGTTATACACATAAGGTGACGGTATTCCCGTTTCACATACGAGCGACCGAAACGAACAGAAAGTTGAATGGATAGACTGAACAATCAATGTATCTGGGTGGTATCCGATTATATCGCAATACTGTATATATAGTGATACTTACCAGGTGACGGTACTTCCGTTACACATACTAGCGACTGAATCGAACAGAAGGTAAAATGGTTAGACGAAACGATAATTGTATCTGAGTTGTATTCGATGATATCGTGATGATGTTTATATAGCAATACTCACCAGGTAACTGTTCTTCCGTTTTACATACAAGCGACCGAATCGAGCAGAAGGTTGAATTCAGTATAGATTGAACAATCATCGTATCTGGGTTGTATTCGATTATGTTTATATAGTTATACTCACCAGGTAACTGTTCTTCCGTTATACATACGAGCGACTGAATTGAACAGAAGGTTGAATGGATAGTATATGGGTTGTATTCGATTATGATGTTATGCTGTGTATATAGTTATACACACTAGGAGACGGTATTCCCGTTTTACATACGAGCGACCGAAACAAAAAGAAAGTTGAATGGATAGTCTGAACAATCAATGTATCTGGGTGGTATCCGATTATATCGCAATACTGTATATATAGTGATACTTACCAGGTGACGATACTTCCGTTACACATACTAGCGACTGAATCGAACAGAATGTTGAATGGTTAGACGAAACGATAATTGTATCTGAGTTGTATTCGATGATATCGTGATGATTTTTATATAGCAATACTCACCAGGTAACTGTCCTTCCGTTTTACATACGAGCGACTGAATTGAACTGAAGGTTGAATGGATAGACTAAACAATGATCGTATCTGGGGTTGTATTCGATTATATCGTGATGACAATCATATAGAATAATCATCACGAAATAATCGAATACAACCCAGATACGATGATTGTTCTGTCTATCCATTCAACCTTCTGTTCAGTTCAGTCGCTCTTATGTATAACTGGAGAACAGTTACCTGGTGAGTATAACTATATGAACATCATCACGATATAATCGAATACAACCCCAGATACGATCATTGTTTAGTCTATCCATTCAACCTTCAGTTCAATTCAGTCGCTCGTATGTATAACGGAAGAACAGTTACCTGGTGAGTATAACTATATAAACATAATCGAATACAACTCAGATACGATGATTGTTCAATCTATCCATTCAACCTTATGTTCGATTCGGTTGCTCGTATGTATATCGGAGGAACAGGTACCTGGTGAGTATATCTATATAAACATAATCGAATACAACTCAGATACGATGATTGTTCAATCTATCCATTTAACCTTCTGCTCGATTCGGTCGCTTGTATGTGAAACGGAAGTACAGTTACCTGGTGAGTATTGCTATATAAACATCATCACGATATCATCGAATACAACTCATATACAATTATCGTTTCGTCTAACCATTCAACATTCTGTTCGATTCAGTCACTAGTATGTGTAACGGAAGTATCGTCACCTGGTAAGTATCACTATATATACAGTATTGCGATATAATCGGATACCACCCAGATACATTGATTGTTCAGTCTATCCATTCAACTTTCTTTTCGTTTCGGTCGCTCGTATGTAAAACGGGAATACCGTCTCCTAGTGTGTATAACTATATACACAGCATAACATCATAATCGAATACAACCCATATACTATCCATTCAACCTTCTGTTCAATTCAGTCGCTCGTATGTATAACGGAAGAACAGTTACCTGGTGAGTATAACTATATAAACATAATCGAATACAACCCAGATACGATGATTGTTCAATCTATCCATTTAACCTTCTGCTCGATTCGATCGCTTGTATGTAAAACGGAAGGACAGTTACCTGGTGAGTATTGCTATATAAACATCATCACGATATTATCGAATACAACTCAGATACAATTATCGTTTCGTCTAACCATTTAACCTTCGGTTCGATTCAGTCGCTAGTATGTGTAACGGAAGTACCGTCACCTGGTAAGTATCGCTATATATACAGTATTGCGATATAATCGGATACCACCCAGATACATTGATTGTTCAGTCTATCCATTCAACTTTCTGTTCGTTTCGGTCGCTCGTATTTGAAACGGGAATACCGTCACCTTATGTGTATAACTTATACACAGCATAACATCATAATCGAATACAACCCAGATACTATCCATTCAACCTCCTGTTCGATTCGGTTGCTCGTATGTATAACGAAAGAACAGTAACCTGGTGAGTATTTCTATATGAACGTCATCACGATCACAACTTAGTTACAATTATCGTTCCGTCTAACCATCCAACCTTATGTTCGATTCAGACGCTCGTATGTGTAACGAAAGAACCGTTACATGGTAGGTGTAGTTAAATATACAACATAACGATATAATCGGAGACAACCCAGATACAATGATTGTTCAATCTATCCATTCAACCTTATGTTCGATTCGGTTGCTAGTATGTATAACGAAAGAACAGTTACCTGGTTAGACATAATATATAATAATTATCACGAAATAATCGAATACAACCCAGATACGATGATTGTTCAGTCTATCCATTCAACCTTCTGTTCAGTTCAGTCGCTCTTATGTATAACTGGAGAACAGTTACCTGGTGAGTATAACTATATGAACATCATCACGATATAATCGAATACAACCCCAGATACGATCATTGTTTAGTCTATCCATTCAACCTTCAGTTCAATTCAGTCGCTCGTATGTATAACGGAAGAACAGTTACCTGGTGAGTATAACTATATAAACATAATCGAATACAACTCAGATACGATGATTGTTCAATCTATCCATTTAACTTTATGTTCGATTCGGTTGCTCGTATGTATATCGGAAGAACAGGTACCTGGTGAGTATACCTATATAAACATAATCGAATACAACTCAGATACGATGATTGTTCAATCTATCCATTTAACCTTCTGCTCGATTCGGTCGCTTGTATGTAAAACGGAAGGACAGTTACCTGGTGAGTATTGCTATATAAACATCATCACGATATCATCGAATACAACTCAGATACAATTATCGTTTCGTCTAACCATTTAACCTTCTGTTCGATTCAGTCGCTAGAATGTGTAACGGAAGTACCGTCATCTGGTAAGTATCACTATATATACAGTATTGCGATATAATCGGATACCACCCAGATACATTGATTGTTCAGTTTATCCATTCAACTTTCTGTTCGTTTCGGTCGCTCGTATGTGAAACGGGAATACCGTCACCTTATGTGTATAACTATATACACAGCATAACATCATAATCGAATACAACCCAGATACTATCCATTCAAACTTCTGTTCGATTCGGTTGCTCGTATGTATAACGAAAGAACAGTAACCTGGTGAGTATTTCTATATGAACGTCATCACGATATAATCGTATACAACTTAGTTACAATTATCGTTCCGTCTAACCATCCAACCTTATGTTCGATTCAGACGCTCGTATGTGTAACGAAAGAACCGTTACATGGTAGGTGTAGTTAAATATACAACATAACGATATAATCGGAGACAACCCAGATACAATGATTGTTCAATCTATCCATTCAACCTTATGTTCGATTCGGTTGCTAGTATGTATAAAACGAAAGAACAGTTACCTGGTTAGACATAATATATAATAATCATCACGAAATAATCGAATACAACCCAGATGCGATGATTGTTCAGTTTATCCATTCAACCTTCTGTTCAGTTCAGTCGCTCTTATGTATAACTGGAGAACAGTTACCTGGTGAGTATAACTATATGAACATCATCACGATATAATCGAATACAACCCCAGATTCGATCATTGTTTAGTCTATCCATTCAACCTTCAGTTCAATTCAGTCGCTCGTATGTATAACGGAAGAACAGTTACCTGGTGAGTATAACTATATAAACATAATCGAATACAACTCAGATACGATGATTGTTCAATCTATCCATTCAACCTTATGTTCGATTCGGTTGCTCGTATGTATATCGGAAGAACAGGTACCTGGTGAGTATATCTATATAAACATAATCGAATGCAACTCAGATACGATGATTGTTCAATCTATCCACTTAACCTTCTGCTCGATTCGGTCGCTTGTATGTAAAACGGAAGGACAGTTACCTGGTGAGTATTGCTATATAAACATCATCACGATATCATCGAATACAACTCAGATACAATTATCGTTTCGTCTAACCATTTAACCATCTGTTCGATTCAGTCGCTAGTATGTGTAACGGAAGTACCGTCACCTGGTAAGTATCACTATATATACAGTATTGCGATATAATCGGATACCACCCAGATACATTGATTGTTCAGTCTATCCATTCAACTTTCTGTTCGTTTCGGTCGCTCGTATGTGAAACGTGAATACCGTCACCTTATGTGTATAACTATATACACAGCATAACATCATAATCGAATACAACCCAGATACTATCCATTCAACCTTCTGTTCGATTCGGTTGCTCGTATGTATAACGAAAGAACAGTCACCTGGTGAGTATTTCTATATGAACGTCATCACGATATAATCGAATACAACTTAGTTACAATTATCGTTCCGTCTAACCATCCAACCTTATGTTCGATTCAGACGCTCGTATGTGTAACGAAAGAACCGTTACATGGTAGGTGTAGTTGAATATACAACATAACGATATAATCGGAGACAACCCAGATACAATGATTGTTCAATCTATCCATTCAACCTTATGTTCGATTCGGTTGCTAGTATGTATAACGAAAGAAGAGTTACCTGGTTAGACATAATATATAATAATCATCACGAAATAATCGAATACAACCCAGATACGATGATTGTTCAGTCTATCCATTCAACCTTCTGTTCAGTTCAGTCGCTCTTATGTATAACTGGAGAACAGTTACCTGGTGAGTATAACTATATGAACATCATCACGATATAATCGAATACAACCCCAGATACGATCATTGTTTAGTCTATCCATTCAACATTCAGTTCAATTCAGTCGTTCGTATGTATAACGGAAGAACAGTTACCTGGTGAGTATAACTATATAAACATAATCGAATACAACTCAGATACGATGATTGTTCAATCTATCCATTCAACCTTATGTTCGATTCGGTTGCTCGTATGTATATCGGAAGAACAGGTACCTGGTGAGTTAATCTATATAAACATAATCGAATACAACTCAGATACGATGATTGTTCAATCTATCCATTTAACCTTCTGCTCGATTCGGTCGCTTGTATGTAAAACGGAAGGACAGTTACCTGGTGAGTATTGCAATATAAACATCATCACGATATCATCGTATACAACTCAGATAAAATTATCGTTTCGTCTAACCATTCAACATTTTGTTCGATTCAGTCGCTAGTATGTGTAACGGAAGTATCGTCACCTGGTAAGTATCACTATATATACAGTATTGCGATATAATCGGATACCACCCAGATACATTGATTGTTCAGTCTATCCATTCAACTTTCTTTTCGTTTCGGTCGCTCGTATGTGAAACGGGAATACCGTCTCCTAGTGTGTATAACTATATACACAGCATAACATCATGATCGAATACAACCCATATACTATCCATTCAACCTTCTGTTCAATTCAGTCGCTCGTATGTATAACGGAAGAACAGTTACCTGGTGAGTATAACTATATAAACATAATAAAATACAACCCAGATACGATGATTGTTCAATCTATACTGAATTCAACCTTCTGCTCGATTCGGTCGCTTGTATGTAAAACGGAAGAACAGTTACCTGTTGAGTATTGCTATATAAACATCATCACGATATCATCGAATACAACTCAGATACATGTATCGTTTCGTCTAACCATTCAACCTTCTGTTCGATTCAGTCGCTAGTATGTGTAACGGAAGTACCGTCACCTGGTAAGTATCACTATATATACAGTATTGCGATATAATCGGATACCACCCAGATACATTGATTGTTCAGTCTATCCATTCATTTTTCTGTTCGTTTCGGTCGCTCGTATGTGAAACGGGAATACCGTCACCTTATGTGTATAACTATATACACAGCATAACATCATAATCGAATACAACCCAGATACTATCCATTCAACCTTCTGTTCGATTCGGTTGCTCGTATGTATAACGAAAGAACAGTAACCTGGTGAGTTTTTTTATATGAACGTCATCACGATATAATCGAATACAACTTAGTTACAATTATCGTTCCGTCTAACCATCCAACCTTATGTTCGATTCAGACGCTCGTATGTGTAACGAAAGAACCGTTACATGGTAGGTGTAGTTAAATATACAACATAACGATATAATCGGAGACAACCCAGATACAATGATTGTTCAATATATCCATTCAACCTTATGCTCGATTCGGTTGCTAGTATGTATAACGAAAGAACAGTTACCTGAAAGAGAAATTAGTCTATCCAATTAGAATATCAAACATAGTTTGAAATGAATGCCTGGTAGACTACGAGCAGAAAACAACTACTTTCCTGTCACGTCTTAGGAAGAAAGAAACATTTGCGATCTGCATTCACAGTGTGAATCGTTGCATGGATTACGAGCAGATATAATTCAATGTTCTGCGTGGTATTTACCAGGAAAGTAGTTGTTTTCTGCTCGTAGTCTACCAGACATTCATTTCAAACTATGTTTGATATTCTAATTGGATAGACTAATTTCTCTTTCTAAAATTGTTGTCCAATTTATGGCTTTTCCATTTAACAGTTACCTGGTTAGACATAATATATAATAATCATCACGAAATAATCGAATACAACCCAGATACGATAATTGTTCAGTCTATCCATTCAACCTTATGTTCAGTTCAGTCGCTCTTATGTATAACTGGAGAACAGTTACCTGGTGAGTATAACTATATGAACATCATCACGATATAATCGAATACAACCCCAGATACGATCATTGTTTAGTCTATCCATTCAACCTTCAGTTCAATTCAGTCGCTCGTATGTATAACGGAAGAACAGTTACCTGGTGAGTATAACTATATAAACATAATCGAATACAACTCAGATACGATGATTGTTCAATCTATCCATTCAACCTTATGTTCGATTCGGTTGCTCGTATGTATATCGGAAGAACAGGTACCTGGTGAGTATATCTATATAAACATAATCGAATACAACTCAGATACGATGATTGTTCAATCTATCCATTTAACCTTCTGCTCGATTCGGTCGCTTGTATGTGAAACGGAAGGACAGTTACCTGGTGAGTATTGCTATATAAACATCATCACGATATCATCGAATACAACTCAGATACAATTATCGTTTCGTCTAACCATTCAACATTCTGTTCGATTCAGTCGCTAGTATGTGTAACGGAAGTATCGTCACCTGGTAAGTATCACTATATATACAGTATTGCGATATAATCGGATACCACCCAGATACATTGATTGTTCAGTCTATCCATTCAACTTTCTTTTCGTTTCGGTCGCTCGTATGTAAAACGGGAATACCGTCTCCTAGTGTGTATAACTATATACACAGCATAACATCATAATCGAATACAACCCATATACTATCCATTCAACCTTCTGTTCAATTCAGTCGCTCGTATGTATAACGGAAGAACAGTTACCTGGTGAGTATAACTATATAAACATAATCGAATACAACCCAGATACGATGATTGTTCAATCTATCCATTCAACCTTATGTTCGATTCGGTTGCTCGTATGTATATCGGAAGAACAGGTACCTGGTGAGTATATCTATATAAACATAATCGAATACAACTCAGATACGATGATTGTTCAATCTATCCATTTAACCTTCTGCTCGATTCGGTCGCTTGTATGTGAAACGGAAGGACAGTTACCTGGTGAGTATTGCTATATAAACATCATCACGATATCATCGAATACAACTCAGATACAATTATCGTTTCGTCTAACCATTCAACATTCTGTTCGATTCAGTCGCTAGTATGTGTAACGGAAGTATCGTCACCTGGTAAGTATCACTATATATACAGTATTGCGATATAATCGAATACCACCCAGATACATTGATTGTTCAGTCTATCCATTCAACTTTCTTTTCGTTTCGGTCGCTCGTATGTAAAACGGGAATACCGTCTCCTAGTGTGTATAACTATATACACAGCATAACATCATAATCGAATACAACCCATATACTATCCATTCAACCTTCTGTTCAATTCAGTCGCTCGTATGTATAACGGAAGAACAGTTACCTGGTGAGTATAACTATATAAACATAATCGAATACAACCCAGATACGATGATTGTTCAATCTTTACTGAATTCAACCTTCTGCTCGATTCGGTTGCTTGTATGTAAAACGGAAGAACAGTTACCTGGTGAGTATTGCTATATAAACATCATCACGATATCATCGAATACAACTCAGATACAATTATCGTTTCGTCTAACCATTCAACATTCTGTTCGATTCAGTCGCTAGTATGTGTAACGGAAGTATCGTCACCTGGTAAGTATCACTATATATACAGTATTGCGATATAATCGGATACCACCTAGATACATTGATTGTTCAGTCTATCCATTCAACTTTCTTTTTGTTTCGGTCGCTCGTATGTAAAACGGGAATACCGCCTAGTTTGTATAACTATATACACAGCATAACATCATAATCGAATACAACCCATAAACTATCCATTCAAACTTCTGTTCAATTCAGTCGCTCGTATGTATAACGGAAGAACAGTTACCTGGTGATTATAACTATATAAACATAATCGAATTCAACCCAGATACATTGATTGTTCAGTCTATCCACTCAACTTTCTGTTCGTTTCGGTCGCTCGTATGTGAAACGGGAATACCGTCACCATATGTGTATAACTATATATACAGCATAACATCATAATCGAATACAACCCCAGATACGATCATTGTTTAGTCTATCCATTCAACCTTCAGTTCAATTCAGTCGCTCGTCTGAAATCTTCCAAAAACTTGTTTGCATTCCTCTCATTGATGGTAGCCTCAAATAGCAAATTGAAAGTGTTTTCAACACTGTTGTAAACCTGGTTTCATCTGAAGAAAAAGAGATTTTTCAACTCTTCATAAATTTGTTTAAATATTGAGTACAAAAAATAGTTGATTGAAATTATATTCATTACATATTGTTTTATAATTGTTTTTGTACATGTATATACTATACAAGATATAATAAATATACATTATTATGTAATTTAGTTTATGTTGATTTATGTTATGTACTTCTATGTATAAATTTTCATGTATTGTGCATAATTATAGTATGATTTATGTGTAGATATATTGAAGCTTGATAATTTTTCACTATGCAATCATATTTTTCAAACTTATATGATTGCTTTGAAAAAACCGGATTAACACATCATATTTGTTATTATATATCATAGGTACTAAAAATTCAATCTTATTCTGTATTTATTTTGTTGAAACTTATTTCAATCTGGATTAAGAGTGAGAACTGGAAAAACAGGTTGAAATTTCATGCTATTCTAAATGAATGGATGGAAAGCTGGAAAAATTACACATACCTGTTATAAATGAGTGAAATCAGTTGCTCAGTTCAAATGGTATGGTTAATAGGTAACTTATCCAAATGATTATGAAATGAGAACACTTCATGAAAGATCATGCATGGTTTTGAACATTCTTCCTCTGGACTATAGTCTGGACATACATAGTTGGCATCATCAAATCATCAGCTGGTTCCTACAAAATCATATTAAAAATAAGAAATATGTATTAAAGGAATGTAAAATACTTTGAATACCCTAGAAACTGATATGAGAATATGTATAATATCTGCACATCTGAGATCAGCTCTTAATAGGTATAAATTGAAGTGTGTAGTAAATATTTAAGGAAATATCAAGAAGTTTGTAATTAATGTAGTAGCAATCATATACATTTAGGTAAAATGTTGCCAAATGATAATATATCTATGTAAACATAATCAAGGGCTATACATAATATGTTATTTTCAAGGGTATAATCAACATCAGTTTATCACCAGTCCAAGATTCCTCACAGCAGGGGTTTCAAAAAGCAAAAATACTACTTATTATAATATCTATATCATAGGATGAAAAGAATAGAAGAGAAAACACTCGATAAATCAGTTCACTACCCAATACAGTACAGAAAAACTCACCTCGAACCTTTTTAAGGTATATGTTTTCCCATTTCCAGTATCAAAATGGTGAGCACAAGTGCCACAATATTCAGCAGTGATCTCTGTAGATATTCTGATGCTAAAATGAATCATGTTACCACAAAGATTCTTCAAACAAACTATATTAGTATATTTTCTTACCCATGCTTTTCAAAATTGTAGTCAACCATGTCTGGTGTGAAGAAATGAAATCCTATCACTTTATATTGTTTATTTTCAGTAGTAGGTAGATAATGGAACGGCACAAAGTCGTGGATGCATTTTCGTGGAAATATAAAAGTATGAAAGAAACAAGAAGTATTTTGAAGGAAAAAAATACAGATGTGACATTTACATGACTCATGACTGACACGCCAGCACGCCACTGACGATGATAAGAATCTTCAAACATACATTGTTGCCGAGGCGCCCTGTGCGTATATTTTTCTCTCTTGCACTCGTTGCAAACATCAATACAATGACTGATCGGCTTGGAAACCGATTTAATAGTTTCTCTATGCTGACAACGCTGCAAGCAACTGCAAGCCATCTTTCTTTTCATTGAAAATGAAATGGCGGATTTTGTGTGAGAAAAGTTGTGTTTGAGTTTGGTCATTTCGTTCATTATTTTCATCACGTAACCGCATATTCTCGCAGTGATAAATCTTATATTTTATTGAAGAGAAATTCATGATATTGCCCAATAGAATCTAGGAACAGCTACCGGGTTGAAGTGAAATAGTTGACCATGGTGAGGAGACGCAATGGAAGAAGGTGAATATGTGATGTTTATTTTGTGTTTTGTACTCGATAAATTGAAACGCAAATAGCAAATTTGTTAACAATTTCATTTCATAGATCGAGAAGTAGAGATAGGAGAAGAACGCGTAGTCGCGACAGAGGTTATGGCGGCGGAGGCGGAGGCCGCAGTAGAGGTGCAGCTGGGGTCAATCTACGCAAACCCCGTTGGGATATGAGTCGTTTGGAACCGCTCAAGAAAGATTTTTATGTGCCCCAGCCCAGTGTGGTCAATCGTCCAACCTATGAAATAGAAGAATGGAGGAAATCCAAAGAGATATCTCTGAAAGGCAAGATCATACCTGAGCCTGTTCTATCTTTTGAAGGAGCTGGGTTTCCTGATTATGTGATGTCTGTAACGCTTTCTGCTTGGAGAAGCGTTATTTGGCGCTTTAGCTCGGGTGCTATATTTACAGATCTCGGGCGCCACCTATATTATAGTGGTAGGTCCACTTGCACCGGGTAACTATCAGTGAAGAAAGTTTAATCCAGGGGTCTTTAGATGTTAACTGTCAAAGTGACATTTGCAAAAGTATCAATACCCTGAATCTGGTTGCTTTGGTAAAAAGAAAATCGAAACTAAAACTCAAATCTAAATCAAAGAAAATAAAACTACCAATAATAATAAAGCTATTATTATATTCCTCTAATATTTACAATAAATCGAAAACTAGCAAGTACAACTATATACAATATATCCTACTAGATAACATTCCCCCTCCCACGGGTACGTTTCTCCCGAGAAACAAAATAAAAAAATCACAATTTTCGCGGTGCTAGAATATTCCCGGGAAAGCAAAATCAAAAAGCAAAGAAATCAATCGCTATGCGGAGCAGATTTATCAAAACTCTAATCAGGCAAATTCGGATACGGCGGTTTCCTGAGTCTGTCTCAAGGTAGACAGGCATTCCCTGGTATTTTGTCCTACCACCCGAATATAATTCGCTGATGGTATGCCAAAACACCCCGTATATTGATTCAAGCAGGGAGTAAAACAACCAGAAACAACTTCAGGTACCGAATAGAATTCGCAGAACCTGAAGCAGTCGCCTAGCATGTACCTAATATCCCCCAGTCCGAATATAATTCGCTGACAGTGGGATAATAGTCACCCTGTACAAGAATGCAAGTACGGCCCTCTCAACTCAACACGGATTATGAATCACCTACTCCTTGCGGTCTCAAGAAGTCGGTTATCTTCGGTTATTAGTTCGCGGTTTCGAACTTCTCTCTCTTCCAGACCACTCAGCTGCGGCTTCAGCTTTGCGGTGCTCCCAAGAGAGTCTAGTGTCCAGCTTGCGGTCTCAAGCAGGACTGGCGTTTTCGCGTCGCGATCGCGGGTATATCTCCGTTCGCCCCACTCTACTCTCGGTTTGATTCAGTGGGGATCGCTCGAAGTGCGCATCGCTGCAAACTTGACTCGATCTCGTCGAACGCCAGCCTATCTCGCTAATTAATTATCAGTAATTACAACTATCAAATCATGACTTCGCGCTAACTTGATATTTACTTAATCACTTCCGGTGTGTGAAAACAAATCGTTACGAAAAAGAACGGAATTCCTAGCACGAAGTTTACCCAGGATACTACCCGATTACTACGATATACAGTATGTTCATAAAAATTAAAGTAACTTCGTTACATGTCTGAGATCAAGAAAATGAACTTCAAGTGCCCTACAGCTATTCAGGCTCAGGGATGGCCCATTGCTTTGTCTGGTAGAGATATGGTTGGGATAGCTGCAACAGGCTCAGGTAAAACTTTGAGCTACATTCTGCCAGCAATTGTACACATTAATAATCAGCCCAGACTGATGAGGGGTGATGGACCTATTGCACTGATATTAGCACCTACAAGAGAGCTAGCACAACAAATTGTTCAAGTAAGAATACTCTCAAATTAAGTAACTATAGCTTTTGTATGGAAATATTTATTTTAAACATTTTCAGATTGCTTGTGATTTTGGCCAAGCTGCCAAGATCAGGAGCACCTGTGTTTTTGGGGGTGCTCCAAAGGGGCCCCAGGCTAATGACCTCATGGATGGAGTGGAGGTAGTTATTGCTACCCCTGGTCGTCTCATTGACTTCCTGGAAAGCAACAGGACTAATCTGAAGAGGTGTACTCATCTTGTGTTAGATGAAGCTGATAGAATGTTGGACATGGGATTTGAACCCCAAATAAGAAAAATCATTGACCAGGTAAGATATAATGTTTTTATTGTCATTACCTACTTTGTAACTAGTTCATTCAGGTTTCTATTTCATCAAGATTATTGTGATCTAATATGCATTGAGAAAAAAAACTATGGCATTTGAAGTATTTGAATACTACAAGACATTTTCAGTTGAGGATTGAGGGTACTTCATTTCACTCACCTCATTCTATAGAAAATAATTTTATTTTTCTTCAGACTTCAATAGTAGTTAATAAAGTGGGGGATGAAAAATTTTAGGTACACACAGATTTACAATGAGACAAATTACAAACATTTAATTAAAAGCAATACATTAATACACTATAAAAACATTACTTTCAAGTAAATATGCACATTTACATTTGTCAAACATTATGTACAGAAAAAGAAATCAACACAACGAAAATTCAAAATGAAACAATAAATAAAGTTACCATTTTAATTCTATTTTACAGATCAGACCTGACCGTCAGACTCTCATGTGGTCTGCTACATGGCCAAAAGAGGTCCAGAACCTAGCACAAGAATTCTTGAAGGATTATGTGCAAATCAATGTTGGGTCATTACAGTTGTCTGCCAACCACAATATATTGCAGATCATAGATGTTTGTCAGGAATATGAGAAAGAGACCAAATTAAGTACTCTTCTGAAGGAGATCATGGCTGAGAAAGAGAACAAGACAATTATTTTTATTGAGACCAAGAGAAAGGTGGATGATATTACTAGAAAAATGAAGAGAGATGGGTAAGAATCAAAGAAAAAATGCTGATTTTGTACTTGACATGTTATCCATCTTCATAAAGAATATTTTCATATTGAAGCATCTTGAAAAAATTAGATATAGCAAAACTCAACATTATTTTTAGCATTCATAAACAATATCATTGGCTATTGTTATAGGTAAATTTCAATGGCTGGAAATACCAATGCACTTGCAGTCATTGTCAAAAAATGATGTATTTTCCTTATTGGAAATCTAATAACTTTTCAATTTGCTAAGAAATATATGCATTGCATGGGTTAAAATTTCAGAGGTATTTATTTACTTTTTTGTTGTAGATGGCCAGCAGTTTGTATCCATGGGGACAAGTCCCAGCAAGAGCGTGATTGGGTATTACAAGGTAAATTAGAATATCTTTTTAATTTATAAGAGTATACCTTCAATTTTTGCAGCATATAATTTTTTATTTCATAAATATTTTACATTAGTTTTAAACATACTTTCAACAATCTCATAAAATCATTATTTTGTTTTAACGAATTTTTTTATATTTCAGATTTCAGAGGTGGTAAGGCACCCATTCTAGTGGCTACAGATGTGGCAGCAAGAGGTCTGGGTAAGTCTGTCTACTGGTGTCCCAGTTACTCTTTAGTGTATTGATTAGCAGGCTAATAATATTCTATACATCCTTTTATTTTTTTCTATAGCGATTTTTTTTTCAAATAGGGCATCCATATGTTGCTGGTTTATTCTTCTGATCAATATTACAACAAAATATTCTTTGAACACATTTCTTGAATTTTGTTTGATTGATAGCTAACATCAAACTGCCTGTAGCTTTGTATTCAAGAAAAATATCTGAATAATATACTGGGTGATACATTTGTATGGTAACAATAATAGTAATTGAAGTATGCATATTTTTATGAAAACTACATTCATGAAGTTGACCAAAAGTTGAAGTGGGTTTTAATCGGTGAATATTTTTTTATCGTCCAATATTTCCTAATTCTCTCTTCTGCATCGAATTGTGAAATAACAAAATTCCAGATAATAGACAATATTTCTGGTTGCTTAGTTTCAGGTACTTTTTAATTCTTCTTGTCAGCTGATTTTATTTAAAAATTATCGTTTCTGATTGAATATATTTCCAGAGCCTATTGACATTTGCAGAGGTTTTAATAGGAATTCAAATTTATCATTAATTAATCCATAACCATTCCACAAAGTGCTTTCATTATGTATCTAAGGCACAAACTGAAGGATCATACACTAGATGTAAAACAATTTTATATATGAAAAATATTCAATGCAAGTTATTGGTAGTACACTTTTGTTTTTCCACATGTCAAAATATATGTATAATCTACACTATCAACAGTTTTACATTTCATCACTTTTTTGCTTGACGTCTCTTTCAGGAAACATATTGGGCTTTGTCTTAGTGACTGTCTTTATTGGTTAATTTTGTTTCTGAAGGGATTCACGCAAGCACGAATTTAAAATTAAAATCAATAACTTTAAACCATGTAAGGTAATGAGAGCATTCATACAAGGAACTAAGCAATGAAAACTAAGATCAAAACTCAGAAAGGAGGCCAACATACAACTAAGAAATTAACTTCTTCCATTAATTCAATGAAACACATGGGTCAAGTCAAATATTTTGCTGTACAGCCCACAGAAGAGAAGAATGGTTGATGTTCTAGGTATCTTTTTATTGATTATTTATGATTTGGTTGTGATTTTTCAAGAATATTTATATCAGCATATCATTATTATAATACCTATTTTCTTTCATCCATTATAAAAACGTTCCAAAAACAGTGACAGTTTGACAGAATTTGTGTGATCATCATATGTTCTTATTTTAAATTTCATGTAAATCTTATATTCATTTTAGTTCAAGTTGCATGAATACAACTTGCCTACAACAAGCCCACACATGGGAATTGATGTATCTTGGAGATTATTATGTTCACAAATTGGTCATAAATAAATATATGATTTGGTATCGAAGATTTTAGTTGAAACTATTGGCCAATGAGAAATATATCAACGTTCCAAGGCTCCTTTTGACTTCTGATCCACCTCCTTTTTTTTTTCGAGAGAAGAATATTCCGGCTCGTCATTCTCTGTGCGCTCGACGGTACAAAATATTAGCCTGTTGACCAAAAAAAAAGTGCATATAGGCCACCTGATAATCCAATGAAATAAACTTGGCCCTACTCTCTGTTCCAGAGGCACTAGCAAGTTAAAATGACGTGTTGAAAAAATGTCATTTGCGCGGCTGTGCCTCTCTCTCGCACACTCACGGGGGCCATCTGAAAGGCCCGCCATGTTGCAGTCAGCGGTGGTCATGCGCACCCTGCCGGCTATAACCTGCGGCCCCTTCAGCCCACCCCCACGTCGCAGGAGTCTGAATTTTTGGACTGGCGATGCGACAGCGCGCGGCGCCTGCGCAAAGCGCGCGAGGCGTCCGGCGCGCCCTCTCTTGGGGTATGCTCGTACTACACGGGTCTGTCTAACGAGACACACGGCCGGAAGGTTAGCGCTGGGCTGGGCGCCTTTCTGATTTTCAGTTCGCCCGTGCGACACTCGCGATTCCTTAGGTATGGGTACTGTTTTATTTTTGGGGTTATGTTTGTGTTCGTCGGGTGTTCGCTGTGATGCCAGCTCCTAGTTTCGGTGCAGCACAGGAGGAGGATTTGACATTGCGGCTACTTTCAGCAGAATGGAAGTCGCTTTGTTAATCGTCAATCTTGATGTATTAATTATTGTAAGGTACACTCGGAATGTTTTCATAGCCTACACATTCGTCTAGAAGGTGAGTTAAACAATGCTGGACATAAAATTAACGTCAAAAGACTGCTGAGGTGCTGAGAAATTCATAGGTCTTTGACGTACCAAATCTAGCATCGGACATGCACTAAAATACATGGTGTTCTATTTGACCAAATGCAATTATTTGCTGTGTGTGCTGGGCTCACATACATATGATGATTTTTTTGCGGATATCGAAACAGCTGTATGGATGCAAGCTTCGTTATTCAGGTCATTATTGTGAATAGTTTTCGGACTTCTTTCGTGCTTATCAGCTGGTTACTGATATTATTGAAACATGCAGCCAGTTCACATGGCCGTAAAGACGAAATCGAGAAAGATTTGTTCAGTACCTCAGCGTTTTTCCTACTGTACAGACATCGTTTCCTTGGCACAAAATCCAAAATTTCAACTTCACGAATGTGTGAAAAATAGAATATCATGTTGAAAATAGAAAAATTTATTACCACAAACATTTACGTTTGTAATAAGCACTTCCTAGAAGTAGATTTCTGAAGTAAATGCCAAATTGAAGGTAGGTATGGTATGTCTCTTTTCAGGTAGAATCAAACAAATAATATCTGGTGTTGTGTAGTCTATTTTATTGTTCGTGATGAAAACCTTGATTTCACTTCAGGACCATCAAGAAGGAGAGTTAAACCAAGAGATAGGCTCAAAAAGAATGCAATTACTTCAATGAACATCTCAAAGTCATCACATGGAAACAGTGCACAATGTAGGCTTGATGAAATCAAATTTTTATTTAAAATGAATAAGCCATGAATTGGATTAGTATTAATTGAGAGAAATGAATTTGAATGACTGGTAGACCATAAGATCTCTAACTTCCTTGGTACATACCAGAGATTATCTATCTATGTATCTATACAAAATACTTATTATTATGGACTATAAGTACATTGTGAATTCGAAAATAATAACTTGTGTTGCCTATTTAAGATATCTCAATATGAGCAGATGCACCACTACACTTACTTTTCTCAGAAAATAAAGTTAATTGATACATTTTTTGTTTTTATTTCTGTCTGTAATCATCTATTTTTTGGGTTAGAATGAAATTACAGCTTAATACAGATATATTCACACTTCCACTGCTAACTTCTCCATACAATCATTTTAATTTCATATGAGGGCTGCCTTAGAGCTGAAGTTTGAGAACAGTAGTTTATTTATGTGTGTTCCATATCTATCCCACAAAGTATGATGTGACCAACTTTGAACAATGCTTCTCGTTCTTTTAATGGTTTCTTCTTATTTCTGATATACTTTAGATACTCATCCCAATATTGGGCATTCTGGAAATATAACAATATAAAGATAAATCATTGAAATACGAATACCTCAGTGGCCCCATTGATTTTGCAGAGGTGGTTTGAATAGCCTATAAAAACATAATAAATCCATAAACCTCATATAAAATACCTGTTTTGTGTTCTATAAATAATAACCAAACGATAGCACCCTTTCAAATATTTTGGATTCGTTAATTTTTTCCTAAAATGTGAATCAAAAGTTGACAAATTATTATTGAAAACATAACGAAATGCTTGTTTATCACCTTCATGTGAAGTTTTTGACATTTCTGCAGCGCCATCTATTGGTTCGTGATTTTCGCGATATGATTTAGAAGCCAGAAGACCAGAGATAAGTACGACTTAGTACCTAGGCAACCCGTACACCACTTTCAACGATGTTGGGTTGTATATGTAGTGGTAAGGGGTGGTAAAAGTGTTGAGGAAATAACGGTCAGCGCAATATTTGGGTTTTTTAAATGGCATTTTTATATAAATCCAACACTGGTCGCGCACGCTTTGGTCACAAATCGCTAGAGGCGCCAGGTAATACAAATTACAAATGTAATGTACGATTCTAAAGCAGATGCACCACTACACTTTCTCACTTTTCCCAGACAATAAAGTTATTAATTAAATAATTGTTTGTTTTATTTCTCTATTTATTATTTATAGTGTTTTTGAGTTCGATCGGTCTGACTGACTTGGCAGTAGAAGTGGTATATTGAGAATCCTGTAAAAACATTATAAACTCACGTAAAATACCTGGCTTGCGTTCTATAAATGATAAACAATCAATAATTAGCGCTCTTATAAATATTTTGGAATGGTTCAATAATTTCCTAAAATAATTGAAAGTCATCCTATTGACTCATCTGCCATTACTCATGTCACAAAATTCTTCTCTTTTATTTTCAATATTTTTACGGTACCCCAATCTACCTTCACATTATGCTTCAAATCATTAATTTTGAATATTCTCATAAGTAGGTAATTCCATCCTCGAGGCAATTCGAAGAATCCCAAATAAGTCTATATTTATAGGTACTGTGGTGTCTATTTATTTTGTCCCTCCTACACTCGATGTAAAGGGTTAAATGAAACAACTATTTCCTATTTGTGCACCCTCACTTTGTCACGGTCTGATATCAACTGCCACATTCATCAATGCTATCTATCAGTATAGATTGAACAATCATCGTATCTGGGTTGTATTCAATTATGTTTATATAGGTATACTCACCAGGTAACTGTTCTTCCGTTATACATACGAGCGACTGAATTGAACAGAAGGCTGAATGGATAGTATATGGGTTGTATTCGATTATGATGTTATGCTGTGTATATAGTTATACACACTAGGAGACGGTATTCCCGTTTTACATAGGAGCGACCGAAACGAAAAAAAAGTTGAATGGATAGACTGAACAATCAATGTATCTGGGTGGTATCCGATTATATCGCAATACTGTATATATAGTGATACTAGCCAGGTGACGGTACTTCCGTTACACATGCTAGCGACTAAATCAAACAGAATGTTGAATGGTTAGACGAAACGATAATTGTATCTGAGTTGTATTCGATGATATCGTGATGATGTTTATATAGCAATACTCACCAGGTAACTGTTCTTCCGTTTTACATACAAGCGACGGAATCGAGCAGAAGGTTAAATGAATAGATTGAACAATCATCGTATCTGGGTTGTATTCGATTATGTTTATATAGTAATACTCACCAGGTAACTGTTCTTCCGTTTTACATACAAGCGACCGAATCGAGCAGAAGGTTAAATTCAGTATAGATTGAACAATCATCGTATCTGGGTTGTATTCGATTATGTTTATATAGTTATACTCACCAGGTAATTGTTCTTCCGTTATACATACGAGCGACTGAATGGAACAGAAGGTTGAATGGATAGACTAAACAATAATCGTATCTGGGGTTGTATTCTATTATATCTTGATGATGTTCATATAATTATACTCACCAGGAAACTGTTCTCCAGTTATACATAAGAGCGACTGAACTGAACAGAAGGTTGAATGGATAGACTGAACAATCATCGTATCTGGGTTGTATTTGATTATATCGTGATTATCATCACATAGTATGTCTAACCAGGTAACAGTTCTTCCGTTATACATACGAGCAACCAAATCGAACATAAGGTTGAATGGATAGATTGAACAATCATTGTATCTGGGTTGTCTCCGATTATATCGTTATGCTGTATATTTAGTTACACCTACCATGTAACGGTTCTTTCGTTACACATACGAGCGTCTGAATCGAACATAAGGTTGGATGGTTAGACGGAACGATAATTGTAACTGAGTTGTATTCGATTATATCGTGGTGATGTTTATATAGTAATACTCACCAGGTGACTGTTCTTGCGTTATACATACGAGCGACCCAATCGAACATAAGGTTGGATGGATAGACGGAATGATCATTGTATCTGAGTTGTATTCGATTATATCGTGATGACGTTCATATAGAAATACTCACCAGGTTACTGTTCTTTCGTTATACATACGAGAAACCGAATCGAACAGAAGGTTGAATGGATAGTATCTGGGTTGTATTCGATTATGATGTTATGCTGTGTATATAGTTATACACACTAGGTGACGGTATTCCCGTTTCACATACGAGCGACCGAAACGAACGGAAAGTTGAATGGATAGACTGAACAATCAATGTATCTGGTTGGTATCCGATTATATCGCAATACTGTTTATATAGTGATACTTACCAGGTGACGGTACTTCCGTTACACATACTAGCGACTGAATCGAACAGAAGGTTGAATGAATAGATTGAAAATTCATCGTATCTGGGTTGTATTCGATTAGGTTTATATAGTTATACTCACCAGGTAACTGTTCTTCCGTTTTTCATAAGAACGACTGAATTGAACAGAAAGTAGAATGGATAGACTAAACAATAATCGTATCTGGGGTTGTATTCGAGTATATCGTGATGATTATCATATAGTATGTCTAACCAGGTAACAGTTCTTCCGTTATACATACGAGCAACCGAATCGAACATAAGGTTGAATGGATAGATTGAACAATCATTGTATCTGGGTTGTCTCCGATTATATCGTTATGTTGTATATTTAACTACACCTACCATGTAACGGTTCTTTCGTTACACATACGAGCGTCTGAATCGAACATAAGGTTGGATGGTTAGACGGAACGATAATTGTAACTGAGTTGTATTCGATTATATCGTGATGACGTTCATATAGAAATACTCACCAGGTCACTGTTCTTTCGTTATACATACGAGCAACCGAATCGAACAGAAGGTTGAATGGATAGTATCTGGGTTGTATTCGATTATGATGTTATGCTGTGTATATAGTTATACACATAAGGTGACGGTATTCCCGTTTCACATACGAGCGACCGAAACGAACAGAAAGTTGAATGGATAGACTGAACAATCAATGTATCTGGGTGGTATCCGATTATATCGCAATACTGTATATATAGTGATACTTACCAGGTGACGGTACTTCCGTTACACATACTAGCGACTGAATCGAACAGAAGGTTAAATGGTTAGACGAAACGATAATTGTATCTGAGTTGTATTCGATGATATCGTGATGATGTTTATATAGCAATACTCACCAGGTAACTGTTCTTCCGTTTTATATACAAGCGACCGAATCGAGCAGAAGGTTGAATTCAGCATAGATTGAACAATCATCGTATCTGGGTTGTATTCAATTATGTTTATATAGGTATACTCACCAGGTAACTGTTCTTCCGTTATACATACGAGCGACTGAATTGAACAGAAGGTTGAATGGATAGACTAAACAATGATCGTATCTGGGGTTGTATTCGATTATATCGTGATGATGTTCATATAGTTATACTCACCAGGTAACTGTTCTCCAGTTATACATAAGAGCGACTGAACTGAACAAAAGTTCGAATGGATAGACTGAATAATCATCGTATCTGGGTTGTATTTGATTATATCGTGATTATTATCATATAGTATATCTAACCAGGTGACAGTTCTTCCGTTATACATACGAGCAACCAAATCGAACATAAGGTTGAATGGATAGATTGAACAATAATTTTATCTGGGTTGTCTCCGATTATATCGTTATGCTGTATATTCAGTTACACCTACCATGTAACGGTTCTTTCGTTACACATACGAGCGTCTGAATCGAACATAAGGTTGGATGGTTAGACGGAACGATAATTGTTACTGAGTTGTATTCGATTATATCGTGGTTATGTTTATGTATCAATACTCACCAGGTGACTGTTCTTGCGTTATACATACGAGCGACCCAATCGAACATAAGGTTGAATGGATAGACGGAATGATCATTGTATCTGAGTTGTATTCGATTATATCGTGATGACGTTCATATAGAAATACTCACCAGGTTACTGTTCTTTCGTTATACATACGAGCAACCGAATCGAACAGAAGGTTGAATGGATAGTATCTGGGTTGTATTCGATTATGATGTTATGCTGTGTATATATTTATATACACTAGGTGACGGTATTCCCGTTTCACATACGAGCGACCGAAACGAACAGAAAGTTGAATGGATAGACTGAACAATTAATGTATCTGGGTGGTATCCGATTATATCGCAATTTTGTATATATGGTGATACTTACCAGGTGACGATACTTCCGTTACACATACTAGCGACTGAATCGAACAGAATGTTGAATGGTTAGACGAAACGATAATTGTATCTGAGTTGTATTCGATGATATCGTGATGATGTTTATATAGCAATACTCACCAGGTAACTGTCCTTCCGTTTTACATACAAGCGACCAAATCGAGCAGAAGGTTAAATGGATAGATTGAACAATCATCGTATCTGAGTTGTATTCGATTATGTTTATATAGTTATACATAAGAGCGACTGAACTGAACAGAAGGTTGAATGGATAGACTGAACAATCATCGTATCTGGGTTCTATTTGATTATATCGTGATTATCATCACATAGTATGTCTAACCAGGTAACAGTTCTTCCGTTATACATACGAGCAACCAAATCGAACATAAGGTTGAATGGATAGATTGAACAATCATTGTATCTGGGTTGTCTCCGATTATATCGTTATGCTGTATATTTAGTTACACCTACCATGTAACGGTTCTTTCGTTACACATACGAGCGTCTGAATCGAACATAAGGTTGGATGGTTAGACGGAACGATAATTGTAACTGAGTTGTATTCGATTATATCGTGGTGATGTTTATATAGTAATACTCACCAGGTGACTGTTCTTGCGTTATACATACGATCAACCGAATCGAACAGAAGGTTGAATGGATAGTATCTGGGTTGTATTCGATTATGATGTTATGCTGTGTATATAGTTATACACATAAGGTGACGGTATTCCCGTTTCACATACGAGCGACCGAAACGAACAGAAAGTTGAATGGATAGACTGAACAATCAATGTATCTGGGTGGTATCCGATTATATCGCAATACTGTATATATAGTGATACTTACCAGGTGACGGTACTTCCGTTACACATACTAGCGACTGAATCGAACAGAAGGTTGAATGGTTAGACGAAACGATAATTGTATCTGAGTTGTATTCGATGATATCGTGATGATGTTTATATAGCAATACTCACCAGGTAACTGTTCTTCCGTTTTATATACAAGCGACCGAATCGAGCAGAAGGTTGAATTCAGTATAGATTGAACAATCATCGTATCTGGGTTGTATTCAATTATGTTTATATAGGTATACTCACCAGGTAACTGTTCTTCCGTTATACATACGAGCGACTGAATTGAACAGAAGGTTGAATGGATAGTATATGGGTTGTATTCGATTATGATGTTATGCTGTGTATATAGTTATACACACTAGGAGACGGTATTCCCGTTTTACATACGAGCGACCGAAACGAAAAGAAAGTTGAATGGATAGATTGAACAATCATCGTATCCGAGTTGTATTCGATTATGTTTATATAGTTATACTCACCAGGTAACTGTTCTTCCGTTATACATACGAGCGATTGAATTGAACAGAAGGTTGAATGGATAGACTAAACAATGATCGTATCTGGGGTTGTATTCGATTATATCGTGATGATGTTCATATAGTTATACTCACCAGGTAACTGTTCTCCAGTTATACATAAGAGCGACTGAACTGAACAAAAGTTCGAATGGATAGACTGAATAATCATCGTATCTGGGTTGTATTTGATTATATCGTGATTATTATCATATAGTATATCTAACCAGGTGACAGTTCTTCCGTTATACATACGAGCAACCAAATCGAACATAAGGTTGAATGGATAGATTGAACAATAATTTTATCTGGGTTGTCTCCGATTATATCGTTATGCTGTATATTCAGTTACACCTACCATGTAACGGTTCTTTCGTTACACATACGAGCGTCTGAATCGAACATAAGGTTGGATGGTTAGACGGAACGATAATTGTTACTGAGTTGTATTCGATTATATCGTGGTTATGTTTATATATTAATACTCACCAGGTGACTGTTCTTGCGTTATACATACGAGCGACCCAATCGAACATAAGGTTGAATGGATAGACGGAATGATCATTGTATCTGAGTTGTATTCGATTATATCGTGATGACGTTCATATAGAAATACTCACCAGGTTACTGTTCTTTCGTTATACATACGAGCAACCGAATCGAACAGAAGGTTGAATGGATAGTATCTGGGTTGTATTCGATTATGATGTTATGCTGTGTATATATTTATATACACTAGGTGACGGTATTCCCGTTTCACATACGAGCGACCGAAACGAACAGAAAGTTGAATGGATAGACTGAACAATTAATGTATCTGGGTGGTATCCGATTATATCGCAATTTTGTATATATGGTGATACTTACCAGGTGACGATACTTCCGTTACACATACTAGCGACTGAATCGAACAGAATGTTGAATGGTTAGACGAAACGATAATTGTATCTGAGTTGTATTCGATGATATCGTGATGATGTTTATATAGCAATACTCACCAGGTAACTGTCCTTCCGTTTTACATACAAGCGACCAAATCGAGCAGAAGGTTAAATGGATAGATTGAACAATCATCGTATCTGAGTTGTATTCGATTATGTTTATATAGTTATACATAAGAGCGACTGAACTGAACAGAAGGTTGAATGGATAGACTGAACAATCATCGTATCTGGGTTGTATTTGATTATATCGTGATTATCATCACATAGTATGTCTAACCAGGTAACAGTTCTTCCGTTATACATACGAGCAACCAAATCGAACATAAGGTTGAATGGATAGATTGAACAATCATTGTATCTGGGTTGTCTCCGATTATATCGTTATGCTGTATATTTAGTTACACCTACCATGTAACGGTTCTTTCGTTACACATACGAGCGTCTGAATCGAACATAAGGTTGGATGGTTAGACGGAACGATAATTGTAACTGAGTTGTATTCGATTATATCGTGGTGATGTTTATATAGTAATACTCACCAGGTGACTGTTCTTGCGTTATACATACGAGCAACCGAATCGAACAGAAGGTTGAATGGATAGTATCTGGGTTGTATTCGATTATGATGTTATGCTGTGTATATAGTTATACACATAAGGTGACGGTATTCCCGTTTCACATACGAGCGACCGAAACGAACAGAAAGTTGAATGGATAGACTGAACAATCAATGTATCTGGGTGGTATCCGATTATATCGCAATACTGTATATATAGTGATACTTACCAGGTGACGGTACTTCCGTTACACATACTAGCGACTGAATCGAACAGAAGGTTGAATGGTTAGACGAAACGATAATTGTATCTGAGTTGTATTCGATGATATCGTGATGATGTTTATATAGCAATACTCACCAGGTAACTGTTCTTCCGTTTTATATACAAGCGACCGAATCGAGCAGAAGGTTGAATTCAGTATAGATTGAACAATCATCGTATCTGGGTTGTATTCAATTATGTTTATATAGGTATACTCACCAGGTAACTGTTCTTCCGTTATACATACGAGCGACTGAATTGAACAGAAGGTTGAATGGATAGTATATGGGTTGTATTCGATTATGATGTTATGCTGTGTATATAGTTATACACACTAGGAGACGGTATTCCCGTTTTACATACGAGCGACCGAAACGAAAAGAAAGTTGAATGGATAGATTGAACAATCATCGTATCCGAGTTGTATTCGATTATGTTTATATAGTTATACTCACCAGGTAACTGTTCTTCCGTTATACATACGAGCGATTGAATTGAACAGAAGGTTGAATGGATAGACTAAACAATGATCGTATCTGGGGTTGTATTCGATTATATCGTGATGATGTTCATATAGTTATACTCACCAGGTAACTGTTCTCCAGTTATACATAAGAGCGACTGAACTGAACAAAAGTTCGAATGGATAGACTGAATAATCATCGTATCTGGGTTGTATTTGATAATATCGTGATTATTATCATATAGTATATCTAACCAGGTGACAGTTCTTCCGTTATACATACGAGCAACCAAATCGAACATAAGGTTGAATGGATAGATTGAACAATAATTTTATCTGGGTTGTCTCCGATTATATCGTTATGCTGTATATTCAGTTACACCTACCATGTAACGGTTCTTTCGTTACACATACGAGCGTCTGAATCGAACATAAGGTTGGATGGTTAGACGGAACGATAATTGTTACTGAGTTGTATTCGATTATATCGTGGTTATGTTTATATATTAATACTCACCAGGTGACTGTTCTTGCGTTATACATACGAGCGACCCAATCGAACATAAGGTTGAATGGATAGACGGAATGATCATTGTATCTGAGTTGTATTCGATTATATCGTGATGACGTTCATATAGAAATACTCACCAGGTTACTGTTCTTTCGTTATACATACGAGCAACCGAATCGAACAGAAGGTTGAATGGATAGTATCTGGGTTGTATTCGATTATGATGTTATGCTGTGTATATATTTATACACACTAGGTGACGGTATTCCCGTTTCATATACGAGCGACCGAAACGAACAGAAAGTTGAATGGATAGACTGAACAATTAATGTATCTGGGTGGTATCCGATTATATCGCAATTTTGTATATATGGTGATACTTACCAGGTGACGATACTTCCGTTACACATACTAGCGACTGAATCGAACAGAATGTTGAATGGTTAGACGAAACGATAATTGTATCTGAGTTGTATTCGATGATATCGTGATGATGTTTATATAGCAATACTCACCAGGTAACTGTCCTTCCGTTTTACATACAAGCGACCAAATCGAGCAGAAGGTTAAATGGATAGATTGAACAATCATCGTATCTGAGTTGTATTCGATTATGTTTATATAGTTATACTCACCAGGTACCTGTTC
The DNA here is from genome assembly GCA_029955515.1 of Chrysomela aeneicollis. Lineage (NCBI taxonomy): Eukaryota > Metazoa > Arthropoda > Insecta > Coleoptera > Chrysomelidae > Chrysomela > Chrysomela aeneicollis. Next base: position 17,121,256 of record JARUHQ010000013.1, on the reverse strand, counting down.
TTCCGTTATACATACGAGCAACCGAATCGAACATAAGGTTGAATGGATAGATTGAACAATCATTGTATCTGAGTTGTATTCGATTATGTTTATATAGTTATACTCACCAGGTAACTGTTCTTCCGTTATACAAACGAGCGACTGAATTGAACAGAAGGTTGAATGGATAGACTGAACAATCCTCGTATCTGGGTTGTATTCGATTATTTCGTGATGATTAATATATATATATTATGTCTTACCAGGTAACTGTTATTCCGTTATACATACGAGCAACAGAATCGAACATAAGGTTGAATGGATAGATTGAACAATCATTGTATCTGGGTTGTCTCCGATTATATCGTTTTGCTGTATATTTAGATACACCTACCATGTAACGGTTCTTTCGTTACACATACGAGCGTCTGAATCGAACATAAGGTTGGATGGTTAGACGGAACGATAATTGTAACTGAGTTGTATTCGATTATATCGTGGTAATGTTTATATAGTAATACTCACCAGGTGACTGTTCTTGCATTATACGTACGAGCGACCCAATCGAACAGGTTGGATGGATAGACGGAATGATCATTGTATCTGAGTTGTATTCGATTATATCGTGATGATGTTTATATAGCAATACTTACCAGGTAACTGTTCTTCCGTTTTACATACAAGCGACCGAATCGAGCAGAAGGTTGAATTCAGTATAGATTGAACAATCATCGTATCTGGGTTGTATTCGATTATGTTTATATAGTTATACTCACCAGGTAACTGTTCTTCCGTTATACATACGAGCGACTGAATTGAACAGAAGGTTGAATGGATTGTATATGGGTTGTATTCGATTATGATGTTATGCTGTGTATATAGTTATGAACACTAGGAGACGGTATTCCCGTTTTACATACGAGCGACTGAAACGAAAAGAAAGTTGAATGGATAGACTGAACAATCAATGTATGTGGGTGGTATCCGATTATATCGCAATACTGTATATATAGTGATACTTACCAGGTGACGATACTTCCGTTATACATACTAGCGACTGAATCGAACAGAATGTTGAATGGTTAGACGAAACGATAATTGTATCTGAGTTGTATTCGATGATATCGTGATGATGTTTTTATAGCAATACTCACCAGGTAACTGTCCTTCCGTTTTACATACAAGCGACCGAATCGAGCAGAAGGTTAAATGGATAGATTGAACAATCATCATATCTGAGTTGTATTCAATTATGTTTATATAGTTATACTCACCAGGTACCTGTTCTTCCGTTATACATACGAGCAACCGAATCGAACATAAGGTTGAATGGATAGATTGAACAATCATCGTATCTGAGTTGTATTCGATTATGTTTATATAGTTATACTCACCAGGTAACTGTTCTTCCGTTATACATAAGAGCGACTGAACTGAACAGAAGGTTGAATGGATAGACTGAACAATCATCGTATCTGGGTTGTATTTGATTATATCGTGATTATCATCACATAGTATGTCTAACCAGGTAACAGTTCTTCCGTTATACATACGAGCAACCAAATCGAACATAAGGTTGAATGGATAGATTGAACAATCATTGTATCTGGGTTGTCTCCGATTATATCTTTATGCTGTATATTTAGTTACACCTACCATGTAACGGTTCTTTCGTTATACATACGAGCGTCTGAATCGAACATAAGGTTGGATGGTAAGACGGAACGATAATTGTAACTGAGTTGTATTCGATTATATCGTGGTGATGTTTATATAGTAATACTCACCAGGTGACTGTTCTTGCGTTATACATACGAGCGACCCAATCGAACATAAGGTTGGATGGATAGACGGAATGATCATTGTATCTGAGTTGTATTCGATTATATCGTGATGACGTTCATATAGAAATACTCACCAGGTTACTGTTCTTTCGTTATACATACGAGAAACCGAATCGAACAGAAGGTTGAATGGGTAGTATTTGGGTTGTATTCGATTATGATGTTATGCTGTGTATATAGTTATACACACTAGGTGACGGTATTCCCGTTTTACATACGAGCGACCGAAACGAACGGAAAGTTGAATGGATAGACTGAACAATTAATGTATCTGGTTGGTATCCGATTATATCGCAATACTGTTTATATAGTGATACTTTCCAGGTGACGGTACTTCCGTTACACATACTAGCGACTGAATCGAACAGAAGGTTAAATGATTAGACGAAGCGATAATTGTATCTGAGTTGTATTCGATTATATCGTGATGATGTTTATATAGCAATATTCACCAGGTAACTGTTCTAGCGTTTTACATAAAAGCGACCGAATCGAGCAGAAAGTTAAATGAATAGATTGAAAATTCATCGTATCTGGGTTGTATTCGATTAGGTTTATATAGTTATACTCACCAGGTAACTGTTCTTCCGTTTTTCATAAGAACGACTGAATTGAACAGAAAGTTGAATGGATAGACTAAACAATAATCGTATCTGGGGTTGTATTCGAGTATATCGTGATGATTATCATATGGTATGTCTAACCAGGTAACAGTTCTTCCGTTATACATACGAGCAACCGAATCGAACATAAGGTTGAATGGATAGATTGAACAATCATTGTATCTGGGTTGTCTCCGATTATATCGTTATGTTGTATATTTAACTACACCTACCATGTAACGGTTCTTTCGTTACACATACGAGCGTCTGAGTCGAACATAAGGTTGGATGGTTAGACGGAACGATAATTGTAACTGAGTTGTATTCGATTATATCGTGAACACGTTCATATAGAGATACTCACCAGGTTACTGTTCTTTCGTTATACATACGAGCAACCGAATCGAACAGAAGGTTGAATGGATAGTATCTGGGTTGTATTCGATTATGATGTTATGCTGTGTATATAGTTATACACATAAGGTGACGGTATTCCCGTTTCACATACGAGCGACCGAAACGAACAGAAAGTTGAATGGATAGACTGAACAACAATGTATCTGGGTGGTATCCGATTATATCGCAATACTGTATATATAGTGATACTTACCAGGTGACGGTACTTCCGTTACACATACTAGCGACTGAATCGAACAGAAGGTTAAATGGTTAGACGAAACGATAATTGTATCTGAGTTGTATTCGATGATATCGTGATGATGTTTATATAGCAATACTCACCAGGTAACTGTTCTTCCGTTTTATATACAAGCGACCGAATCGAGCAGAAGGTTGAATTCAGTATAAATTGAACAATCATCGTATCTGGGTTGTATTCAATTATGTTTATATAGGTATACTCACCAGGTAACTGTTCTTCCGTTATACATACGAGCGACTGAATTGAACAGAAGGTTGAATGGATAGTATATGGGTTGTATTCGATTATGATGTTATGCTGTGTATATAGTTATACACACTAGGAGACGGTATTCCCGTTTTACATACGAGCGACCGAAACGAAAAGAAAGTTGAATGGATAGATTGAACAATCATCGTATCTGAGTTGTATTCGATTATGTTTATATAGTTATACTCACCAGGTAACTGTTCTTCCGTTATACATACGAGCGACTGAATTGAACAGAAGGTTGAATGGATAGACTAAACGATGATCGTATCTGGGGTTGTATTCGATTATATCGTGATGATGTTCATATAGTTTTACTCACCAGGTAACTGTTCTCCAGTTATACATAAAAGCGACTGAACTGAACAAAAGTTTGAATGGATAGACTGAACAATCATCGTATCTGGGTTGTATTTGATTATATCGTGATTATTATCATATAGTATGTCTAACCAGGTGACAGTTCTTCCGTTATACATACGAGCAACCAAATCGAACATAAGGTTGAATGGATAGATTGAACAATCATTGTATCTGGGTTGTCTCCGATTATATCGTTATGCTGTATATTCAGTTACACCTACCATGTAACGGTTCTTTCGTTACACATACGAGCGTCTGAATCGAACATAAGGTTGGATGGTTAGACGGAACGATAATTGTAACTGAGTTGTATTCGATTATATCGTGGTTATGTTTATATAGTATTACTCACCAGGTGACTGTTCTTTCATCATACGTACGAGCGACCCAATCGAACAGAAGGTTGGATGGATAGACGGAATGATCATTGTATCTGAGTTGTATTCGATTATATCGTGATGAAGTTCATATAGAAATACTCACCAGGTTACTGTTCTTTCGTTATACATACGAGCATCCGAATCGAACAGAAGGTTGAATGGATAGTATTAGGGTTGTATTCGATTATGATGTTATGCTGTGTATATAGTTATACACATAAGGTGGCGGTATTCCCGTTTTACATACGAGCGACCGAAAAGAACAGAAAGTTGAATGGATAGACTGAACAATCAATGTATCTGGGTGGTAGCCGATTATATCGCAATACTGTATATATAGTGATACTTACCAGGTGACGGTACTTCCGTTACACATACTAGCGACTGAATCGAACAGAAGGTTAAATGGTTAGACGAAACGATAATTGTATCTGAGTTGTATTCGATGATATCGTGATGATGTTTATATAGCAATACTCACCAGGTAACTGTTCTTCCGTTTTACATACAAGCGACCGAATCGAGCAGCAGGTTGAATTCAGTATAGATTGAACAATCATCGTATCTGGGTTGTATTCGATTATGTTTATATAGTTATACTCACCAGGTAACTGTTCTTCCGTTATACATACGAGCGACTGAATTGAACAGAAGGTTGAATGGATTGTATATGGGTTGTATTCGATTATGATGTTATGCTGTGTATATAGTTATACACACTAGGAGACGGTATTTCCGTTTTACATACGAGCGACTGAAACGAAAAGAAAGTTGAATGGATAGACTGAACAATCAATGTATCTGGGTGGTATCCGATTATATCGCAATACTGTATATATAGTGATACTTACCAGGTGACGATACTTCCGTTACACATACTAGCGACTGAATCGAACAGAATGTTGAATGGTTAGACGAAACGATAATTGTATCTGAGTTGTATTCGATGATATCGTGATGATGTTTTTATAGCAATACTCACCAGGTAACTGTCCTTCCGTTTTACATACAAGCGACCGAATCGAGCAGAAGGTTAAATGGATAGATTGAACAATCATCATATCTGAGTTGTATTCAATTATGTTTATATAGTTATACTCACCAGGTACCTGTTCTTCCGTTATACATACGAGCAACCGAATCGAACATAAGGTTGAATGGATAGATTGAACAATCATCGTATCTGAGTTGTATTCGATTATGTTTATATAGTTATAATCACCAGGTAACTGTTCTTCCGTTATACATACGAGCGACTAAATTGAACAGAAGGTTGAATGGATAGACTTAACAATAATCGTATCTGGGGTTGTATTCGATTATATCGTGATGATGTTCATATAGTTATACTCACCAGGTAACTGTTCTTCAGTTATACATAAGAGCGACTGAACTGAACAGAAGGTTGAATGGATAGACTGAACAATCATCGTATCTGGGTTGTATTTGATTATATCGTGATTATCATCACATAGTATGTCTAACCAGGTAACAGTTCTTCCGTTATACATACGAGCAACCAAATCGAACATAAGGTTGAATGGATATCAATCAATCAATCAAAATATGCTTTATTGTCTGAAGATTTACATCTTATTGACAAAGTCTTGTAAAAAATATAAATAAATAAAAACATATAAACACATTTCACAAAACATTCAATCTCATAGTCAAAATACAACATATTCAATAATAATAATAATAAATAATAAATATTCTTCATTGTCAGAAGGGATATGTATTTTGTTGACAAAGTTTGTGGTGTAGTTCTATAAAATGTAGAACAAAGAAACAAAGAAAAACAGTAAAAATATGGATGCATTCATAAAACACTTCGAGGACAAAGATACACTAAACAATTAATGTGTTCAGGACTAAAATCAAATAATGTACAAAATACAGTGAAAATAGAAATACAGAAAATATAAAATATGTTATATAGGTATACACAGTTAATACAAATTCTGGAAGAATTCCTGCAAGGAGTAGTAGGGTCTCTCAGAAAGAAAATTTTTGACAGTTTTCCTAAATTGATATTCGTTCAAGTTAGCCGATCTAATATCAACTGGTAAGTGATTATACATCTTGCCACCGTTATAGAAAATAGAGTCTTTAGTGAGATTTTTAGTAGGTAGTGGGAGATTCAGACTGTAGCTACTGTTACGGGTAGCATACTGATTCGTAGTAGAATTAAATTTTGCTTTGTGTTTATATACCAGACAGACCGATTCCAATATTAATAAGGCAATAACTGTAAGTATTTTGTTGCTTACAAAAATATCTCTACAGGACTCGCGGGGTCTAATCTTATATACAAATCTGATGGCCCTTTTTTGTAAAATTAGCAATTCATTGAGTAGTGTCGATCTACACATTCCCCAAAAAGGTATTCCATATCGTATATGAGAATCAATAAGAGCGTAATATGACATTTTGGCAGTTTCCGGCCCTAATTCATTAGAAATTACTCTCACTGCATAACATCCAGAAGAGATCCTGCTTTTGAGTTGCTTAACATGGTCATCAAATTTTAGATTTTTATCTATCAGCACACCCAAAAATTTAGTACAATCTTTATTTCCTATTACGCTTTGACCAAACGTCGGTTCATCAATTGAGCATCTAAAGGATAGTAAATGTGTTTTTTTTTGTATTGAAAGTTAATTTATTTGCATCGCACCACTCTTTCACAATTTTCAAGTCTTCGATTATTATATCATGCAACTCAAAGGACTTTTTGCTTTTCCACAGTATAGTGGTATCATCTGCAAAGAGAGTGAATTTACCAGAAACCTTGATTTTGGTGAGGTCATTAACATATAACAGGAAGAGAATGGGACCGAGCACAGATCCTTGCGGAACTCCTGAAGAGATTTCCTTTTTATTCGATAGTTCCGTTGTTTTAACCATCTGATATCGCCCAGAAAGATATGACTCAAACCATGTAAGAGTCACACCTCGGCATCCGTACAGTTGAAGTTTTCTTAATAGAATTTTGTGATCCACGCAGTCAAAAGCCTTTGTTAGGTCACAGAATACTGCTGCTACTGTCTCTCCAGCATTAATCTCTGATAAGACCTCATAAAGAAATGAGAATATCGCATCATTCGTATTTTTGTCATTTTGAAAGCCAAATTGATTTTCACTAATTATTTTGTGTAACTTCAGAAACTGTAACAGACGCTTCTTGACTATTTTTTCAATGATTTTGGCAATAGTTGGAATAAGAGAGATGGGCCGAAAATTAGAGGGATCTTCCATATCTCCTCCTTTGTACAAGGGAATTACAATGGATGTTTTCAATATTGAGGGAAACTCACCAGTATGGAAGGAGAGATTGATTAATGAAACCAGTACGTTGAGGGCACATAAAGGCAGGTTTTGTATGATTTTGATAGAGATTTCATCACATCCTGCTGTATTCTTGTTTTTGATATCCTTCAGGATTTCTATCAGTTCATGAATGTCTGTATCATACAGAATGAGGCTTTCTTCAATTGTGAATTGTTTCAGGTTTAATAAAGGATCATGTGTGGCTGTTAATTTGTCACTCAGTTGTTGAGCAATGGAACAGTAGAAATCATTTATTGTGTTAGGGTTCAGTGGTATATTGTTTTTTATTTTTGTTTTTCCTCTGATATCATTTATAATTGACCACGATTCTTTGAGCTTATTGTTAGAGCCACTAAGTCTATTATGGTAGTAACTTTTTTTTGCTATCATGATAGTAGATCTATATATTCTACGATAGTGATTGAAATAGTTATGAAATGAAACTTCATTAGTGAACTTCCGTATGTAATGCAGTGAGCGCAAGTTTCTTGATGCAATTTTCAAACCTTTAGTCAACCATGATTTTTTATTTTGTTTTATTTTAATTTTTTGTCTAGGAAAAGATTTCTTGTAGATGTCACATAACACTTTATGGAATGCAAAAAATGATTCATTCTTGGAGAGAATACGTTCCCAGTCAACATTAAGACAATTCTGAAAGAACCTACTATAATTTGCTCTGCTGAAGAGTCTTCCAAACTTGCATTTTTTTGCCTTTTCTGATTGATCGAATAGTATGCCGCAGCTGACTGCCTCATGATCTGACAATCCTGCAGGAATGACAGAGCAAGATACCACTCGATCTTCAAAATTGCTACAAACATAATCAATACGGGTAGAGGTGTATTGAGAAAAACGCGTGTCTGATTCAACGTGCATAGTCAAGTTGAATGAGGACAGTAAGCTTGATATGAATTCAGTGGCAGGTGAATCGTGATTATTGAAATTAACATTGAAATCTCCTGCTAATAATATAGAACAGTTCACAGGTAAGTCCGACAGTATCAACTCCAGCTTATTAAGAAAAACGTTTGGATCAGTTGAGGGAGATCTGTACAGACACAGTACATATATATTATTTTGTTTACAATGGCACATAGAGAATTCAAAACTTTTTTCTTCTCTCAAGTCTTTGAACTTATCCACCTGAGTGAAAGAAAATTGGCCAAACGCAGTGTTTTTTAATAGGATGGCAGTTCCTCCATGAGATGAGCTGCTTCTTGAGTACCTGGATATCACAGAGTATTCAGGTATATGAATAGGTTCCTCCTCCTTACACCAGTGTTCTGTCAGTAAAACAAGACTAGGAAAATGCAAGCTTTCTAGAAAGGCAAATAGTTCATCGGTCTTGTTCCGAAGTGACTGTATATTCAACAGAACAAGATTGAGGGTATTATTTTTCATTTCATAGTAGTCCCTTTTTTGGGGGGTTATTTTATTATCAATGATTCCTGATTCGTGCGAAAATAAACGTTATCTGAAGTTACAAGATATATTGAACAATCATTGTATCTGGGTTGTCTCCGATTATATCGTTATGCTGTATATTTAGTTACACCCACCATGTAACGGTTCTTTCGTTATACATACGAGCGTCTGAATCGAACATAAGGTTGGATGGTAAGACGGAACGATAATTGTAACTGAGTTGTATTCGATTATATCGTGGTGATGTTTATATAGTAATACTCACCAGGTGACTGTTCTTGCGTTATACATACGAGCGACCCAATCGAACATAAGGTTGGATGGATAGACGGAATGATCATTGTATCTGAGTTGTATTCGATTATATCGTGATGACGTTCATATAGAAATACTCACCAGGTTACTGTTCTTTCGTTATACATACGAGAAACCGAATCGAACAGAAGGTTGAATGGATAGTTTCTGGGTTGTATTCGATTATGATGTTATGCTGTGTATATAGTTATACACACTAGGTGACGGTATTTCCGTTTTACATACGAGCGACCGAAACGAACGGAAAGTTGAATGGATAGACTGAACAATTAATGTATCTGGTTGGTATCCGATTATATCGCAATACTGTTTATATAGTGATACTTACCAGGTGACGGTACTTCCGTTACACATACTAGCGACTGAATCGAACAGAAGGTTAAATGGTTAGACGAAGCGATAATTGTATCTGAGTTGTATTCGATTATATCGTGATGATGTTTATATAGCAATATTCACCAGGTAACTGTTCTTCCGTTTTACATAAAAGCGACCGAATCGAGAAGAAAGTTAAATGAATAGATTGAAAATTCATCGTATCTGGGTTGTATTCGATTAGGTTTATATAGTTATACTCACCAGCTAACTGTTCTTCCGTTTTTCATAAGAACGACTGAATTGAACAGAAAGTTGAATGGATAGACTAAACAATAATCGTATCTGGGGTTGTATTCGAGTATATCGTGATGATTATCATATAGTATGTCTAACCAGGTAACAGTTCTTCCGTTATATATACGAGCAACCGAATCGAACATAAGGTTGAATGGATAGATTGAACAATCATTGTATCTGGGTTGTCTCCGATTATATCGTTATGTTGTATATTTAACTACACCTACCATGTAACGGTTCTTTCGTTACACATACGAGCGTCTGAATCGAACATAAGGTTGGATGGTTAGACGGAACGATAATTGTAACTGAGTTGTATTCGATTATATCATGAACACGTTCATATAGAAATACTCACCAGGTTACTGTTCTTTCGTTATACATACGAGCAACCGAATCGAACAGAAGTTTGAATGGATAGTATCTGGGTTGTATTCGATTATGATGTTATGCTGTGTATATAGTTATACACATAAGGTGACGGTATTCCCGTTTCACATACGAGCGACCGAAACGAACAGAAAGTTGAATGGATAGACTGAACAATCAATGTATCTGGGTGGTATCCGATTATATCGCAATACTGTATATATAGTGATACTTACCAGGTGACGGTACTTCCGTTACACATACTAGCGACTGAATCGAACAGAAGGTTAAATGGTTAGACGAAACGATAATTGTATCTGAGTTGTATTCGATGATATCGTGATGATGTTTATATAGCAATACTCACCAGGTAACTGTTCTTCCGTTTTATATACAAGCGACCGAATCGAGCAGAAGGTTGAATTCAGTATAAATTGAACAATCATCGTATCTGGGTTGTATTCAATTATGTTTATATAGGTATACTCACCAGGTAACTGTTCTTCCGTTATACATACGAGCGACTGAATTGAACAGAAGGTTGAATGGATAGTATATGGGTTGTATTCGATTATGATGTTATGCTGTGTATATAGTTATACACACTAGGAGACGGTATTCCCGTTTTACATACGAGCGACCGAAACGAAAAGAAAGTTGAATGGATAGATTGAACAATCATCGTATCTGAGTTGTATTCGATTATGTTTATATAGTTATACTCACCAGGTAACTGTTCTTCCGTTATACATACGAGCGACTGAATTGAACAGAAGGTTGAATGGATAGACTAAACGATGATCGTATCTGGGGTTGTATTCGATTATATCGTGATGATGTTCATATAGTTTTACTCACCAGGTAACTGTTCTCCAGTTATACATAAAAGCGACTGAACTGAACAAAATTTTGAATGGATAGACTGAACAATCATCGTATCTGGGTTGTATTTGATTATATCGTGATTATAATAATAATAATAATAATAATAATAATATTTATTCAATTTCATTCTAGTAAAACAACAAAAAATAACATGGACATATTTTTGTGAATAAATATCGGGTAGGTATTTCAAAATGACCTTATTTCTCTTTTTTTTGTTTTAGTATTGTGTCATGTTCAGGTTCACTTTAGCCAAAAGCTAGACTGTGTTCCCAAACGTGAAATAACTTAGGTCATTTTGAGATATTAAAAAACAAAAATTTAAATCAATAAAATTCAAGAAAATTGAAAAAATTAAAAAATATCACATTGAGAAAATTTAGAAACTGAACACTAAAAAAAAAAAAAAAAACCTAACTTAAAACATTAAAACAGTAGTATATAATATAATATATCAATAACGACTCCACAAACATTTGAAAATTTCTATAAATAAAATATGACTAAAATATCGTAAACTTGCTCGACATAAAGTAAAATTCTATGAAGTTGCTATTACTAGTAATAAAATATAAAAAAATTAAATCCCTTTTTTTTCATATTATCATATGATATACTCAATCCTTGCTACGATAGGTCTATAGTAATATTTTGTTAATTGATGTTATGAGCCAATGTGTTAATTTGTATTTGAAATGTTTGAAGTGAATTTCCATTTTCAGATTGAGTGGTAACTGATTATATACATTCTGTCCCACATATATGAAATATCGCTGTCCAATAGACCTTTGAGACTTAGGAAGAACTAAGTTTGCATTTTCTCGAAATCTTGTTCGATAAGTATGTGTTATATTCATGTCTATCATATTATTTTTTACTAAATGGAGTAAAGCAGTTTTATAGAATAACTGTCTGATATTCAGTAATTTCGAATTCTGGAAAAGTAAGTTCGATGGAAATTGTTGATTGAGATTGAATATTATTTTTATGATTTTTTTTTTGTATTATTTCCAAGGGTTTTATATTATTAGAATATGCGCCACCCCATGCGATTATGCCGTAGTTCAGGAGTAATTGGACTAGACTAAAATACATGATTTTAAGTTTATTTTCGTCCAGTATGTGGATCATTTGTTTAAATAAATACAATAATGATCTTATTTTTTTGGTCAAGTGCTGAATTTGAAGGTCCCATTTCACGTTATTATCAATAATTATACCTAGGTATTTTGTGTTGGTTGTGGTCTGAATGTGATATGTATGATTTCTGAAAGGTAAGTGTAAGTCTATTTGTTCAGTTTTTGGTATTCCATTTTTATAGTTCGCAAAAGGTAGGTAGACAGTTTTATTTATATTGATGGTAAGAAGATTTTCATCGAACCAATTTATCATTATTTCCATGTCTTGTTTCAGTTTAGTCTCTACTTCCTCCCATGAGTTCCCATCTAAAAAAAGCACGGTATCGTCGGCAAATGAGAGTATCGTTCCATGGCAGTTTAACGTTAAGAGTTCGTTCACATAGATAAGAAATAATATGGGGCCCAAAACTGTTCCTTGTGGTATTCCAAAAGTTATCTCTCTCTGACTACTTATCGTGTTATCAATTTTAACCACTTGTTTCCTTTCAGTTAAGTAGTTTTGGAGAAGTGTGAGAGTGGTGCCACGAATACCTATATCATTCAGTTTTACTAATAGTTTGCTGTGACTTACGGTATCGAAGGCTTTTGCCAGATCGATAAATATCCCAGCACACGGCCTGCTGTTATCCAAACTTGTGTTAATTTTATTAACAAGTACAGCAATAGCATCACTGGTTGATTTTTCATTTCTAAATCCGAATTGAAATTTGGATAGAAGTTTGTTATTTTCCAGAAAGTTCACCAATCGTTGTTTTAAAGCCTTTTCAAAAATTTTACTCAGAATTGATATAACACTAATAGGGCGATAGTTTTTTGGATCGTTTCTATTTCCATTTTTGAAAATTGGTTTTATTACAGCGATTTTGAACTGGGTTGGGCATTCTCCTTTACTGAACATTAGATTTATCAAGTGACAGAGCGGTTTCGCAATAAATTCAGACATTTCTTTTAGGGCTAAAGTTGTGATATTGTCAAAACCAGGTGTCGAGTTATTTTTTAAAGAATTAATAATATTTTTTATTTCAGTCTCAGAGACGGGCTGCAGAAATATCGATTTCAATATGGTGCGGGTTGTTTTATTAGGATTTATTGTCTGTTTGTTTGTGAGCTTAATCTCGTTTGCCATTTTTTCTCCCACAGTCGCGTAATGTTTATTGAATATTTCGACGATATTAGTTAGTTCATTCACGATTTCATTATGATCATTCAGAATTTCAGATATTTCATCATTACCTTTTTTTACATTCCTGTTACTATATTCATTAACTGTTTGCCATATTTTTTTGCTGTTGTTAGTGTTTTCAATTATAATTTTTTTGTAGTAATTTTGTTTCAATTCTGTCATCAATTTAACTATTTTATTTCTATAGCTTTTATATTCATTGTATGAGTGTGTATCTTTATTTTTTTTAAATATTTTGAATAGTTTGTCTCTTTCTTTAATTGATGTTATTATACCTTTTGTTATCCAAGTTTTTTTTTATGTTTATCTAGAATTGTTTTGGTAATTGTGCTTTTGCCTATACTTTTTGTAATAATTTTTGATAAATGATCTGTAATTTGTTGAATGTTATTATTAATGTAGAGGTCGTCAAAAGTTTCTTTTTGTATTATAGATTTTAGTTTTTTGTAGTCTATGTATTTATTCGTAATTGTGCGATTTGGTTTTTGAGTTGAAACATAATATTGGAGAATAATTGGAAAGTGGTCTGTTATCTTTGAATGAAGGATTATTGGATTCAGGGTATTTTCCGCGATGCATTTACTTTTGAAAAAAATGTGGTCTATGCAAGATGATGAATTATTTTCTATTCTAGTTGGTTTATTTATCAGTGATTTGAATCCGTTTTCGTACAATGTGTTTAAGTAGTTATGTATTTCAATTGATTCACTAAGTAGGTTCATATTTATATCGCCAATTAAAATTTCAGTGTCATTTTTTGTATTTCTTACATAGTTGGATAATTCATCTACAAAGACGTCCATGTCGATCGTGTGAGGTCTGTAGACCGCAGTAATGGATGTATTTTTATTATCCAGTTTCACTGTCAATCTTATTATCTTTATTCCTGCTAGAGTATGAATTGTGGATTCTATTTGAAAAATATTTTTCACATAAACAAGGACTCCATCGTTTTGGTTTATTTCTCCCATATTATAAATTTTTCTATAATTTTCAAGGTTGAATAAATTGGGGTTGTTTATTTTCCATGTTTCCGTGTGAATGATGACATCAAAATGATCTTTAACTTCATCCAACAAAACTTCGAGTTGAGTGAAATTTTTTTGGACACTCCGTATATTAGTATGAAAAACCGTGAATGTGTTCTGATTATTTTCATGATTCAAATATTGCTTCAAATGATCCATATCTGTGGCTTCTTTCGTATCTATTTCAAATATGTCAAAATCTCTGATATAATCATCCATAATTTTAACAAAATCACTTATACAATATTAAGGTACCTATATTTATATTTATGCACTCACATTTGAAACTTGTTTTAACCAGTCGAATGTTACAAAACTTGGAAGGTTTTCAAAATTTATCCTTAGATCTGAGCCTTCCTCTGGTGTCCTTGGACAATGGCACTGAGGTTTGTTTGTTGATTTTTTTAATCGCACCTGTCATTGGAGTGTGATGTTCTTCTTCAAGTTCTTTTCTTGTTTTATGTTCTTTCTTTGTTTGAGGTTCGATGGTAATTGATTGTTTTTTTTCAATGTTAGGGGTCGGTGGGGCGCTGCTATTCATTGGTTTTGGATCTTCTTCTTTTAGTAAATCTTCAACGGTGTATGAAATTTAATTCACGTAAAGCCTATTCGCTTTTATGTAGCTGTTTTCATCAGTGTGTTCCCTGGCTTGATGAAGGTGTTCTCTCAGAATTTTATTGTCGTTTCTTTGTTTGTCAGTCAGATCGTGGGCAATATATGTTTGTGTACCTTTCAATTTACGGCAGTTTTGAAGTATTTCCCTTTTTTTCCAATATGATACCAATTCAATTTTTATTGGGCTATTATCAGCTCTGCCCAGTGTATAAACGTCACTGATGTCGGTTTCGATTAGTTGAACATCTAGTAGTTGTTTTATTTTTCTACAGATAAAAGCAACAGACACTTCTCTCGTGTTATTGTTCAGCCCAAATATAATTAGATTTTTTTTCTTGCTCTCTTTTTCTAATAATTCGATCTTGTTTTTTTGTTGAAGGTTTTCTTTCTCCAACGTTTTGATCCTATTACTCAAATATTCAAGTTTCAATAATAGTCGGGCTTCACTAGCCTCGATGGAATTTTTCAGTTCAATCCTGTTCTTCACTATTTCGTCGTACAGCGTTTTAATGTTTATTTCCGATTCCGATTCATCGCTGTTCATTTTTTCGTGTTTTGATTTCAACAGCGCACACAACACGTCTACTCACTACGACGATCACTATTCTATCATTCATTATTATTATATAGTATGTCTAACCAGGTGACAGTTCTTCCGTTATACATACGAGCAACCAAATCGAACATAAGGTTGAATGGATAGATTGAACAATCATTGTATCTGGGTTGTCTCCGATTATATCGTTATGCTGTATATTCAGTTACACCTACCATGTAACGGTTTTTTCGTTAAACATACGAGCGTCTGAATCGAACATAAGGTTGGATGGTTAGACGGAACGATAATTGTAACTGAGTTGTATCCGATTATATCGTGGTTATGTTTATATAGTATTACTCACCAGGTGACTGTTCTTGCATTATACGTACGAGCGACCCAATCGAACAGAAGGTTGGATGGATAGACGGAATGATCATTGTATCTGAGTTGTATTCGATTATATCGTGATGAAGTTCATATAGAAATACTCACCAGGTTACTGTTCTCTCGTTATACATACGAGCAACCGAATCGAACAGAAGGTTGAATGGATAGTATCAGGGTTGTATTCGATTATGATGTTATGCTGTGTATATATTTATACACATAAGGTGGCGGTATTCCCGTTTTACATACGAACGACCGAAACGAACAGAAAGTTGAATGGATAGACTGACCAATAATGTATCTGGGTGGTATCCGATTATATCGCAATACTGTATATATAGTGATACTTACCAGGTGACGGTACTTCCGTTACACATACTAGCGACTGAATCGAACAGAAGGTTAAATGGTTAGACGAAACGATAATTGTATCTGAGTTGTGTTCGATGATATCGTGATGATGTTTATATAGCAATACTCACCAGGTAACTGTTCTTCCGTTTCACATACAAGCGACCGAATCGAGCAGAAGGTTGAATTCAGTATAGATTGAACAATCATCGTATCTGGGTTGTATTCGATTATGTTTATATAGTTATACTCACCAGGTAACTGTTCTTCCGTTATACATACGAGCGACTGAATTGAACAGAAGGTTGAATGGATTGTATATGGGTTGTATTCGATTATGATGTTATGCTGTGTATATAGTTATACACACTAGGAGACGGTATTCCCGTTTTACATACGAGCGACTGAAACGAAAAGAAAGTTGAATGGATAGACTGAACAATCAATGTATCTGGGTGGTATCCGATTATATCGCAATACTGTATATATAGTGATACTTACCAGGTGACGATACTTCCGTTACACATACTAGCGACTGAATCGAACAGAATGTTGAATGGTTAGACGAAACGATAATTGTATCTGAGTTGTATTCGATGATATCGTGATGATGTTTTTATAGCAATTCTCACCAGGTAACTGTCCTTCCGTTTTACATACAAACGACCGAATCGAGCAGAAGGTTAAATGGATAGATTGAACAATCATCATATCTGAGTTGTATTCAATTATGTTTATATAGTTATACTCACCAGGTACCTGTTCTTCCGTTATACATACGAGCAACCGAATCGAACATAAGGTTGAATGGATAGATTGAACAATCATCGTATCTGAGTTGTATTCGATTATGTTTATATAGTTATACTCACCAGGTAACTGTTCTTCCGTTATACATACGAGCGACTGAATTGAACAGAAGGTTGAATGGATAGACTAAACAATCATCGTATCTGGGTTGTATTTGATTATATCGTGATGATCATCACATAGTATGTCTAACCAGGTAACAGTTCTTCCGTTATACATACGAGCAACCAAATCGAACATAAGGTTGAATGGATAGATTGAACAATCATTGTATCTGTGTTGTCTCCGATTATATCGTTATGCTGTATATTTAGTTACACCTACCATGTAACGGTTCTTTCGTTACACATACGAGCGTCTGAATCGAACATAAGGTTGGATGGTAAGACGGAACGATAATTGTAACTGAGTTGTAATCGATTATATCGTGGTGATCTTTATATAGTAATACTCACCAGGTGACTGTTCTTGCGTTATACATACGAGCGACCCAATCGAACATAAGGTTGGATGGATAGACGGAATGATCATTGTATCTGAGTTGTATTCGATTATATCGTGATGACGTTCATATAGAAATACTCACCAGGTTACTGTTCTTTCGTTATACATACGAGAAACCGAATCGAACAGAAGGTTGAATGGATAGTATCTGGGTTGTATTCGATCATGATGTTATGCTGTGTATATAGTTATACACACTAGGTGACGGTATTCCCGTTTTACATACGAGCGACCGAAACGAACGGAAAGTTGAATGGATAGACTGAACAATTAATGTATCTGGTTGGTATCCGATTATATCGCACTACTGTTTATATGGTGATACTTACCAGGTGACGGTACTTCCGTTACACATACTAGCGACTGAATCGAACAGAAGGTTAAATGGTTAGACGAAGCGATAATTGTATCTGAGTTGTATTCGATTATATCGTGATGATGTTTATATAGCAATATTCACCAGGTAACTGTTCTTCCGTTTTACATAAAAGCGACCGAATCGAGCAGAAAGTTAAATGAGTACCCGGTAAACATTTTTTCCACAAATACATAAATGATACATCAATTTTATGTCATATAAATGATGGTCAACATCATTAATACGTATCTGAAAGACGTATTTTCTGAGGCGATAAGTCCCAACTTTCAGCGTTGTATATACGTCAGATAAAAACCGTCTTATTTGCATCTTCAGAATGATGTAACGTAACGAATGTTCAAGAAACATATTCAAATATACGTCACTAAATGGATGCAAATCTTATGTTTTGAATAAAATGGTATTTTTTGAGGCGATAAGTCCCAACTTTCAGCGTTGTATATACGTCAGATAAAAACCGTCTTATTTGCATCTTCAGAATGATATAACGTAACGAATGTTCAACTTACATATTCAAATATACGTCATAAAATAGATGCAACTCTTGTAATTTGAATAAAATGGTCTTTTTTCAGGCGATAAGTCCCAACTTTCAGCGTTGTATATACGTCAAATAAAAACCGTTATATTTGCATCTTCAGAATGATGTAACGTAACGAATGTTCAACATACATATTGAAATATACGTCATAAAATAGATGCAACTCTTATGTTTTGAATAAAATGGTCTTTTTTCGGGCGATAAGTCTCAACTTGCAGCGTTGTATATACGTCAAATAGAAACCGTCTTATTTGCATCTTCAGAATGATGTAACGTAACGAATATTCAACATACATATTCAAATATACGTCATAAAATAGATGCAAATCTTATGTTTTGTATAAAATGGTCTTTTTTGAGGCGATAATTTCAAATTTTCTGCCATTCACATACGTCGGTTCAAAAATGTCATATTTGCATCTTCAAAGTGATATATTATAATGAATGTTCAGAACAAATAATTATAATTACGTCAAAAAATGGATTGAAAAATTTCGTTCCAAATAAAATGGTAGTATATAATCGATCATAATATTTATTTCATAATGGGTAACTCTAGAAACTATAAAGATACTCAATGATAAAGTCAAAATTATAGAAGTGAATAAATAAAGATTCAAAACCTACCTATAAATAATAACAAAAAATAATAGAACCTCAATCTATCTTTCTAGTAGGTATGTACAATACATTGATATTTTCACAGAACAAAACATATGTTTTATAATAAGTACCTCCAAAAAAAAAATTAAGATACTAATTAACGAAAACTCAAGATTTCAGAATGAAAATTGAATGAAATTTATACCAACAGCTGCAATATTTTTCAATTTCTTCAAGCCGGGCAACCATTCCGTTATTCTGGTTTTTTGTGGCCACTTAGTAGGTAATAGTCATTTTTCAAATCTGAAAATAATGTCGAGTATGTATGTATATGTTTTCAAATTCTTAGGTTGGGTTAGGTTCTACAGAAATAATATACTATAAATTGAAAAATTCATTGATTTGCTTTGAAAGTTTTCAACTTTTTTCGACTCAGTATTATAGTATGAACTTATCTTTCTCAAACTTCTGAATTCAATGTAATTTCTCAAACATTTGGAAGTGAATAATGAAGGTCAAGTGAATTGTCAAAAAAAGCATTTTCGTCACATTCATAAATTCTGAATTTTTTTGAAGAAAAAGTTGAGAACTCATGCTACTTTGAATTAACAAATAATCTGAGAAAATTTAAATGAACCTATTCATACTGGATGATGGATTCAATCAAGGAAATAAACTTACCATTTTGAAGTGTCAGTTATGAAGATATCATTGTTTTGTTGGCCTTGTTTTCTATCTAGCGCAAATTATATTTTTAGAAGGTTCTTGATCACATTCAATTTCATCGATACATATTCCTCGACCCTCCTGCCCGACTCTATAACCTGTTATTGAGTGTAACTAATGAAATCAAATAACATATACAAGATAAATGATACAAACAATATTTTAGAAAATATGAACCTTGATAGCAATATTCTATTGCCTGCAATTATTGATAATATATTTTATTCAGATTATTGGGAAAAGTTTCATCTTACCACACAAGTCTTTATTATTTTTCTCAAGGAATCAACTGGGCCCAAGAACTCTTCTTCCCTCTGACTGAAGGCAAGTCTTCATTTCCACTCAGTATATCCAAAACCTGTCCAGCCAACTTTATTTTCTTTGAGGCCCTGGTGAAGTCATCTAAAAAATAGTGATATTTTTCATATACTTCTATAAATACCTTGATGATTTATAATTCCCAAATTATTCATCATTCAAAAAAATGCATTGACTATTTTTTCATATAATCTGACCTAATTTTAATTTAGGGCTTTTTGTTCAGGGTTTTGAAAAAATGATACCAGTCATGATTACATCAGGTAACTTCAAATAAAAAACGAACCACCCTGAGTTTTGTTGATACATAGAAAATTGAGGTCACATTCATAAAAAAATTTCTCAAGAGAAGTTTTCGAATGACAAATATATGTTGATGATAACAAAATCATTGGGGTTGACACCTCATTCAGATTTATATCCACTGATTAGAATATGGAAAGATTAATCTCCACATGAATAGATCAGTCTCACCTTCCTCATAAACAGTTGTAGCTACACTATAATATATCTTACAATTGGCTGTAAAAAGGAATCACTTCTTCTTTATTATATATTGGAAAATAAAGACCTATTATTATTATTATTATTATTAACTTGAAAAATGTTATTGATTTAGTGGTGGTCAGGCACTAAACTCAATTTATTTTTTCTTGAGGGTTGGCCAATATTTATGGATTGTAGGCACTCCATATCAGCATCTGCAAAAAATATATTGCCACACAAACCATTTTCTGAATACTAGCAAAAATAATAAATTATTCTACATGCTTTTGCGTTGTCTCAAGGTCAGTACAGTACAAGAAGCGTCTGGCCACGCCTGGCGTCATGTGAATTCAATAATGGACTGGCCCAAATCAAAAACTTTTGAATTTTGTAGCCTTCGATGTAGGTAGGTATTCAGACTATTCAGAGGGATAGGTTTTATTACATAAAATATGAGACAACAGCCTGATCGGCTCACAACAGCCCCAACAAAAAAAACTTAGGTTAGGTGTGTCTTTTATGGTTATGGAAATCATTGTCATCAAATGAGAATTCTTTTCATAACGATCCAATTCAACCAAACAGAAGTAGTCAGTACGTACGTAGTACTAGTTTTCTTTGATTCAACGACGGAATTAAGCCAGAAAATGCCTATGAATGCGAGTTACGGTAATTGTTCACACCGAGGTTCACACATAGGTATCATTTTCTATTATACTATAAGCTAGCCAAAGTTTGTGTAGCTTACCTGATACTATTTAGACGAATTATTGCTCACACTTCACACTAGCACCAAAAATTATACAAATAACCGTCCAACGCTGCGTTGTTGTGATCAAAATACAAGAACCATGGACGACCGCGCATCTGAGATGCTTTTGCTTTGCATTGTATCAAGGTCAGTACAAGAAGCGTCTGGCCACGTCTGGCGTCATGTGAATTCAATAATGGACTGGACCAAGCGGGCTCGGGCTCATGTCATCTAACGGGTATAGATATGATGGCGGGAACTTTAAATATGAGAATTCTATGAGAATTTTCTACACTACAATGGGGGATATATCATTTTGTGAAGAGGGTAACAGCGATCTGGAGTGCGTACTAGTTTCTTGAATTGATTTCTTTATTAGTATTCAATTTATTGTTTTGTCTTGCCATTTCTTGAATAAAATAGGTTTAATTATTTTTATCGGAAGCATCAACGTTATGAAGACGTAATAAAGACGTAATAAAGACGTTTTATAGACACATCTGAAATATGTAAAAACCCAACGTTTAATTGACGCTGAGTATTGGTCATCAAATTATTCAGGGTATTTTTCTACGAGAAGTCATCACGATGTAGACGTCAAATACACCTTGATCGACCATCACTGTGCTGCCTGGGTGGTAGCTTTCAGTATCAAGACTTATATTATTATAAGTGGTAGACTAATCTTGAAAATATCAAGAACACTTTCGTAGCGACTATGTATTTCACATAAACCTACAAGTTGAGTTGAGAAAAAAAGTTCTGAAGCAACGAAATCTGCAAAATATACCTATTACATAAGTTGGTTATGGATTGATGCACTTGAAATCGCCTGAAACTAATTGATCCCCAACTATATAGTCACCATATAAGTTATTATGTATATTTCAGTTCACCTAGTAAACGTATCGAGTGTGTTGCTCGTGAATTATAGCCATAGATGTCTAACGAATGGTATTCACAAGAAATAATCGTCTTTTGGAATATTGAGTATTCGAACAATCTAATAATTACATATATTTACGTATACGATTTCAATCGATCTTTAATTTCACCATCATATCAGAAATATATGAATGATGAAAAAATTATGATTGAAACTTTCATTCAAGAACTTGACATAAGTTTGATGTTATATTAGTATATATTTAGTCATGGATATGATCGACTTCTGAATGCTGACCTCGCCTTTCCAATTCCCAATACAGCTAGTTAGAGACCAACTACCAAAAGTCAAAACTTGTGCGAGGTGAAGGAGAGCGGAACCCTACAGCTTATAGTGCATTACAAACCACTTCTGAGGCGTCGGTCGAAACGACGAACCAGTTATTTTTATAACATGATACACTTCTTACAGGACTCGAAACACTATCACTGAACAACTGTCGCTAGTGGGGGCTTTGGCTATACTCGCCCCTATGAAACCTCAAATCTGATGACCTTTATTCTCCGTATATCACCTCAACAATGTAATAATTCGATATTTGGTAGAAATCGTTAAACATTTTTTTGCTGTCATTCAATAACATATCAAATATATTCGTTTTCAATATTCAATATTATCATAATTCGAGAGATACATTCATGTCCGAAAAATCGTTATCGAAGATTGAACATGACATGAGTTTGATATGTATTGGCATATATATCAAGTCACGGATATGATCGACCTTCAACGTCTAATGCAGGAAGAAAAACATCATTTTTCGATTATTGAGCATCTAAACAATGTAATAATTCGATATTTTGCCCGTTCTAGAACGTTTTCTTGATGATATTCGATAAATTATCGAAAATATACGTTTTCAATCGATCTTCGATATTATCATCAAATAAGGGATATATTCATGATAAAAAAATCGTGATCGAACATTTCGATCAAGACATAAGTTTGAAGTCATATGACAAATGACTGGACTGTGTTGAACATATATTGGCATATATTCAGTCATGGATGTGATCGACTTTCGGCGTCTAACGCGGTATAGAAAAAACATATTTTTTCAATCATCAAATTGATCATCTTTGAAAAAAGATGTTGGCAATATTGTCTAAACAATGTAATGATTCGATATTTTGCCAGTGATTACTGGAACGTTTTCTTGATGATATTCGATAAAACATCGAAAATACACGTTTTCAATCGATCTTCAATATTAACATCATATAACGAATGTATCTATTTCCTATATTACGTATGTACATCACTTTTCTCGAAACGAATGTTTTATCACTCATCGAGTATAAGTTTATTTCACCTAATTTATTATTTATGATCAAAGAATCGTAATCAAAGATTTTTATCTTGAAATTGTCATAAGTTTGATGCTAGTTGATGTCATATGGCGAACGTCTGGAGTGTGTTGATCGTTAATTGGCATATATTCAGTCTCGAATATGATCGACTTTCAACGTTTAATGCGGTATACAAAAATACATATATTTTCAATTTCTAAATTGGTCTTCTTTGAAAAGTCATCCTTGCAATATCATCTAAACTATTCAATTGATACGATATGTTGCCCATAATTTCTGGAGAGTTTTTGATAATATTCGATAAAATATCGAAAAATTCAATTGATCTTCAATATTATCATCATGTGAGGGATGTATTCATGATTGAAGAATCGTGATCGAAGATTCCAATCAAGAACTCGACATAACCTGATGTCATATTATGGCAAATGTCTGGAGTGTGTTGATCATTAATTGGCATATATTCAGTCATGGATATGATCGACTTTCAACGTCTAACGCGGTATGAAGATGAACATCATTTTTCAATCCTCAAATTGATCGTCTTCAAAAAAACATTTTTGCAATGTCATATAAACGATGTAATGATTCGATATCTTGCCTTCAATTCCTCGAAACATTTTCTTGATGATATTCCGATAAAATATCGAAAATACACGTTTTCAATCGATCTTCAATATAATCATCATGGAAGGGATGTATTCATGATCAAATAATCGTGATCGAAGATTTCAATCAAGAACTCGACATAACCTAATGTCATATTATGGCAAACGTCTGTAGTGGGTTGATCATAATTTAGCATATATTCAGTCATGGATATGATCTTTGTTCGACGTCAAACGCGGTATAGAAAAAACATCATTTTTCAATCCTTAAATTGATCGCCTTCAAACAAACATTTTCGCAATATCATCTGAACAATGTAATGATTCGATATCCTGCCCGTAATTTCTGGAATTTTTTCTTGATGATTATTCGATAAAATATCGAAAATATACGTATTCATTCGATCTTTAATATTATCATCATATAAGGGATGTATTCATGATCAAAGAATCGTGATCGAAGATTTCAATCAAGAACTCGACATAACCTAATGTCATATTATGGCAAACGTCTGTAGTGGGTTGATCATGATTTAGCATATATTCAGTCATGGATATGATCGTTTTTCGACGTCAAACGCGGTATAGAATGAACATTATTTTTCAATCCTTAAATTGATCGTCTTCAAAAAAAAATCTTTGCAATATCATCTAAACAATGTAATGATTCAATATCCTGCCCGTAATTTCTGGAATTTTTTCTTGATGATATAAAATAAAATATCGAAAATAAACGTATTCATTCGATCTTCAAAATTATCATCATATAAGGGATGTATTCATGATCAAAGAATCGTGATCGAAGATTTCAATCAAGAACTTGACATAAGTTTGATGTCATATGGCAAACGTCTGGAGTGTGTTGATCATAAATTGGTATATATTCAGTCATGGATATGATCGTTTCTCGACGTCAAACGCGGTATAGAAAAAACATCATTTTTCAATCCTTAAATTGATCGTCGTCAAGCAAACATTTTTGCAATATCATCTGAACAATGTAATGATTCGATATCCTGCCCGTAATTTCTGGAATTTTTTCTTAATGATATTCGATAAAATATCGAAAATATACGTATTCATTCGATCTTCAATATTATCATCATATAAGGGATGTATTCATGATCAAAGAATCGTGATCGAAGATTTCAATCAAGAACTCGATAGTTAGTTTGATATCATATTGCAAACGTCTGGAGAGTGTTTATCACCAATTGGCATATATTCAGTCATAGATATGAACGATTCACGACATCTGACGTGGTATAAAAAATACATAATTTTTAAATTCTTAAAACGATCGTCTTTGAAGGAACATTTTTGCAATATCATCTAAACAATGTAATGATTCGATATTTTGCCCGTAATTTCTGTAACGTTTTCTTAATGATATTCGATAAAATATCGAAAATATACGTTTTCAATCGATCTTCAATATTATCATCATATAATTGATGTATTCATGATCAAAGAATCGTGATCGAAGATTTTAATCAAGAACTTGACATAAGTTTGATGTCATATGGCAAACCTCTGGAGTATGATGATCGTATATTGGCATACATTTAGTCTCGGATGTGATCGATTTCTAACGTACGTTTATATGTACTTCATTAAACGTCGTTCATGATACGTTTCACAAAAACCATCATATGACTGAAATGTGTGAACACAAATGTTTACCGGGTAGATTGAAAATTCATCGTATCTGGGTTGTATTCGATTAGGTTTAAATAGTTATACTCACCAGGTAACTGTTCTTCCGTTTTTCATAAGAACGACTGAATTGAACAGAAAGTTGAATGAATAGACTAAACAATAATCGTATCTGGGGTTGTATTCGAGTATATCGTGATGATTATCATATAGTATGTCTAACCAGGTAACAGTTCTTCCGTTATACATACGAGCAACCGAATCGAACATAAGGTTGAATGGATAGATTGAACAATCATTGTATCTGGGTTGTCTCCGATTATATCGTTATGTTGTATATTTAACTACACCTACCATGTAACGGTTCTTTCGTTACACATACGAGCGTCTGAATCGAACATAAGGTTGGATGGTTAGACGGAACGATAATTGTAACTGAGTTGTATTCGATTATATCGTGATGACGTTCATATAGAAATACTCACCAGGTTACTGTTCTTTCGTTATACATACGAGCGACCGAAACGAACAGAAAGTTGAATGGATAGACTGAACAATCAATGTATCTGGGTGGTATCCGATTATATCGCAATACTGTATATATAGTGATACTTACCAGGTGACGGTACTTCCGTTACACATACTAGCGACTGAATCGATCAGAAGGTTGAATGGATAGTATATGGGTTGTATTCGATTATGATGTTATGCTGTGTATATAGTTATACACACTAGGAGACGGTATTCCCGTTTTACATACGAGCGACCGAAACGAAAAGAAAGTTGAATGGATAGATTGAACAATCATCGTATCTGAGTTGTATTCGATTATGTTTATATAGTTATACTCACCAGGTAACTGTACTTCCGTTATACATACGAGCGACTGAATTGAACAGAAGGTTGAATGGATAGACTAAACGATGATCGTATCTGGGGTTATATTCGATTATATCGTGATGATGTTCATATAGTTTTACTCACCAGGTAACTGTTCTCCAGTTATACATAAAAGCGACTGAACTGAACAAAAGTTTGAATGGATAGACTGAACAATCATCGTATCTGGGTTGTATTTGATTATATCGTGATTATTATCATATAGTATGTCTAACCAGGTGACAGTTCTTCCGTTATACATACGAGCAACCAAATCGAACATAAGGTTGAATGGATAGATTGAACAATCATTGTATCTGGGTTGTCTCCGATCATATCGTTATGCTGTATATTCAGTTACACCTACCATGTAACGGTTCTTTCGTTACACATACGAGCGTCTGAATCGAACATAAGGTTGGATGGTTAGACGGAACGATAATTGTAACTGAGTTGTATACGATTATATCGTGGTTATGTTTATATAGTAATACTCACCAGGTGACTGTTCTTGCATTATACGTACGAGCGACCCAATCGAACAGAAGGTTGGATGGATAGACGGAATGATCATTGTATCTGAGTTGTATTCGATTATGTTTATATAGTTATACTCACCAGGTAACTGTTCTTCCGTTATACATACGAGCGACTGAATTGAACAGAAGGTTGAATGGATTGTATATGGGTTGTATTCGATTATGATGTTATGCTGTGTATATAGTTATACACACTAGGATACGGTATTCCCGTTTTACATATGAGCGACTGAAACGAAGAGAAAGTTGAATGGATAGACTGAACAATCAATGTATCTGGGTGGTATCCGATTATATCGCAATACTGTATATATAGTGATACTTACCAGGTGACGATACTTCCGTTACACATACTAGCGACTGAATCGAACAGAATGTTGAATGGTTAGACAAAACGATAATTGTATCTGAGTTGTATTCGATGATATCGTGATGATGTTTTTATAGCAATACTCACCAGGTAACTGTCCTTCCGTTTCACATACAAGCGACCGAATCGAGCAGAAGGTTAAATGGATAGATTGAACAATCATCATATCTGAGTTGTATTCAATTATGTTTATATAGTTATACTCACCAGGTACCTGTTCTTCCGTTATACATACGAGCAACCGAATCGAACATAAGGTTGAATGGATAGATTGAACAATCATCGTATCTGAGTTGTATTCGATTATGTTTATATAGTTATACTCACCAGGTAACTGTTCTTCCGTTATACATACGAGCGACTGAATTGAACAGAAGGTTGAATGGATAGACTAAACAATGATCGTATCTGGGGTTGTATTCGATTATATCGTGATGATGTTCATATAGTTATACTCACCAGGTAACTGTTCTCCAGTTATACATAAGAGCGACTGAACTTAACAGAAGGTTGAATGGATAGACTGAACAATCATCGTATCTGGGTTGTATTTGATTATATCGTGATTATCATCACATAGTATGTCTAACCAGGTAACAGTTCTTCCGTTATACATACGAGCAACCAAATCGAACATAAGGTTGAATGGATAGATTGAACAATCATTGTATCTGGGTTGTCTCCGATTATATCGTTATGCTGTATATTAGTAGTGTACCTAGGCGGGTATCAGCTCAAGATGGCCGCCATGGGGCAATGACGTCATCCAAGATGGCCGCCATGAGGCAGCTGTCAAATGTCATGTCATCTGTCAAATGTCAACTGTCATCTGTCATCTGTCAACTGTCATATGTCATCTGTCATTTCAACTGTCAAATATTTCATGTCATCTGTCAATCAGACTGTGTTCTATGCCTATTACGTCAGAGAGTGGGTTTGGGAACGCGACGCGTCATAGACCAATCAGAAGCCCCACCCACTTTTTTGGTGCGAAATTCAAGTTATTTTCGAGGTTATGTATTCTGCTTGCAACATGGGATAGGATATCGGCCCCTTTACCCTCCTTCAGGTGCCCCCTTGGCCCCCTCAGGCCTCCGCTGTACCCCCTTGGCCCCCTCAGGTCTCCGCTGTACCCCCTTGGCCCCCTACAGGTATTCGCTATACCCCCTTGACCCCCCTAAGACTGCGCCCCTTTAGCGCTCCGCATCCGGAAACATCTTGACGTCATATTTTATTTAAAAAAATCCTTCTATCGGCGGGATTTGAACTCCAGACCAGCGGAATACAAGTCCGATGCGTTCCCACAGAGCTACAACCACTATATAATTTAATTGCATTCAATGTCGATGCAACGTTATCGCTCAGCGTGACGTAGTCGAGCAGATCCGTCCCAAAGATAAGAGACCACGCGAGTTACATGATGTTCCTTATCATAAACATGCAGAGACGACAAGAGAAACCCGACACCGTTCCGAGAAGATCATCGTATGCGAGATTTCAACGAGCTAGCTTTTCCTAATGAAATAATCATTCTTTGTCAAGCTTTTGTAGAGAATAAACCTCATAGATTTCACACAACGAAACTTTGTGTTTTTTAAAAAGGCAGTTTTTGGTGTCGAAGTTAAAATTGGCGCAGTCGGTAGGATTCTCGCGGTCGCAGAAAGACTCTCGCATTGTGTCGAAAAAACTGTTTTTCGTGACTTTGGGACTTTAGCCCCTTGAGCGTGAATCCAAGAACATCCTCCCGAGGAAATCGACCGAGAAGACTTGCCACTCTACGGAAGACGAAGAATCGGAAAAGGAGACAGGAGACTACGGGGCCAACTTGTAGAAACCGTAAGTGCCAAGTTCCTTTTCGCCTTTCCTAAACCCTCTGATTAAGGACTTTAGGAGAGACAGGGTAGTGTTTAGTTTAGTACCAACTGCAAAATATTGTTAATTATTAATGAATATTTCTCAAATCCTTAAATAATATTTATGAGCAATATTGATGATATTTTAGAAAGACTAAGCTCTCTTTCTTTCGAAGAAAGTACCGATACTGATATTCAAATCAATAATACTTCAAGTTCAATCAACAAAAATAACATTTTGACAACAAATATGGTTCCACCAGTTCAAGCTCCGGTCCAAATAAACTGGAACCTTTTTAAATCACGAATTGACAATATAAAACCATTCGATGGAGACAGCAATACGCTAAATAAATTTATTGCACGTTGTGATACACTTTTAACAAACTACGAAGCTTATGGGGACCCTGAACTCCAAAGGCACATTCTAGAATGTATTCAAGAAAAACTTGTTGGGAAGGCTGAAGCCATGGTGGGAAACCGCGTAGAATTAAAAGATTGGAATAGTCTGAAAAATGCTTTAATACAATGCTTTTCTGATCGCAGAGATCTAGATTGCCTCGTTCAAGAACTCACTAGAACTAGGCCCCATAAGGGAGAAAATCTCGTTGATTTTGGCAGTAGGCTTCAATTATTGAGAAGTAATGTCGCTCAGCGTATAAGTAACGACACTGTTCTATCTGAATCTGAAAAATTGTGTCACATTTACTATCATGATAAAACAGCGCTTAATACGTTCATCGCTGGATGCACGGGTACATTGAAAAATAATATGCACTTGAAACAGCCGGCTTCCTTAGAAGACGCAATAGCTTACGCAAATAAATTCGAAAACTTTGAAAGACTTTACGGCAATTTGAATGAAGCGAGAAATATACCCGCTAGAAATAATTCCATGCCCAGACAAGCATACGCAAATAGCCCTCAAGGAAATCAATTTAACTACCAACAACGTCCTCAAAATTTCCCACCTAATTTCAATCCAAATAATCAAAATTTTTCAAAGCCCTTTTGGCCCAATCAACCAATAAACGTACAACCCAGGCAACCACAAATAAGCAGATTCCCAACGAATCGTGAAGTTTTTGGTCCACCAAAAAACGTCTTTAAACCAAACCAGACCCACGCAAACCAATTGCCCAAACCTGAACCCATGTCGACAACCTCTCGAAACCCAACAGTAGCTTCAAGAAGAACTCAGTTTCAGAATACTGGGTACCCAAATTTCGGTAACAGAAACCCATCATATTTTCAGTCAACCGGAAACCCAAATTTCGGTTATAGAAACCCATCATATTTTCAGTCAACCGGAAACCCAAATTTCACATTCGAAGAGCTGCATTCAAATGAATATGATATCCCAAATCCTACAGATTTCCCCACTTTACAAGATACTGTTATCAACCCAGATGATTTTCCATATCAATACAACAATCCATATGAAACCGGTAGCGAACAAGTTGTGGAAAAATACGTTGAATTCGAAAACGAACAAGGCGAAAATTTTCCCTCAGCGAGCCAGAACGAAAACCACACGTAGCAGAAATCAATGTCCTTTCTAGCAACGCGTTACCTTACATAGAAATAGATAACCCAAAATTAAAATTGCTTATCGACACAGGTAGCACTAGATCCATTATCAGACCATCGATTATTGAAAAGTTGTATCCGAACAAAATTTATCATGCAAATACTACAATCAAAACAACTCTAGGCAGCAAAAACGTAAGGTTTAATGCAAAAATACCCGCATTTACTGAATTTGGTAGTAACCACGAAATCGACTTCATCCTTTTCGATTTTCACGATTACTTCGACGGAGTCATTGGTCTAGTTGACTTAGTCGACATGAATTTGAACATCGACCTAAGCAATAAAAAATTAGTAAGCCACTGCGTAGAAGTTCCATTCAAGTACAGGGAAACGAATACAGACGTAAACTTCTCACTATTTGTGGGACCAAACGAAAAAATCATTAAATATCTTCCAGTAAATGTATACGAAGGAGATGCGATAATAGAAGGACATAATCTAGGCGATCTCACTATTCCCCGAATCTTAACTTCAGTAAAAAATGGTCTCGCACCAATAGAAATACAAAATAATACGGATAAACCGATTTCGATGAAATTAAACAAACCAGTATTAGCAAGTCCATTCGAACCATGCCAATACGAAATTTATAAATTCGAGTCTTTCACTAACACACCCGAACAGACGGATGAACTATTAGAAAAAATTGACATACAAGACCTCATACGTACGGATCATATGAATAGCGAAGAAAGAACATCCATAATAAGACTTTGCGAAGATTATTCTGACATATTCTTCAAACCTGGGGACAAACTGACTTTTACATCAAAAATCAAACATACAATAAAAACTACTGACGAAACACCCGTATTTACAAAATCGTATCGCTACCCCTACGTACACAAAGAAGAGGTTCAAAAACAGATACAAGATATGTTGGAAAAAGGTATAATTAGACCGTCCTGCAGTCCATGGTCCTCTCCAATCTGGATAGTGCCGAAAAAATTGGACGCGTCAGGTAAACAAAAATGGCGTCTCGTTGTCGATTATCGAAAGATCAACGAGAAGACCATCGACGATCGATACCCAATTCCAAATATCAGTGATATATTGGATAAACTGGGTAGAGCCCAATACTTTAGTACACTCGATCTCGCCAGCGGCTTTCATCAGATCGAGATGGAAAAATGTTCGATCGAAAAGACAGCTTTCAGTGTTGACCATGGTCACTTCGAATACCTCCGAATGCCATTTGGTCTGAAAGGAGCTCCATCCACGTTTCAAAGGATAATGGACGAAATCCTGAAAGACCTACAAACTAAAATTTGTATGGTCTACATGGACGATATTATCATTTTTAGTACCGGCCTTCAGGAACATATCCAAAACTTGAAACTAGTGTTTGCTAAATTGCGCGAAGCGAGACTTAAGATCCAGTTGGACAAATGCGAATTTCTACAAAAAGAAGTAGAATTTCTTGGACATGTCGTAACGCCCAACGGAATCAGACCAAATCCGAAAAAAATCGAAACCATCCGCAAATTTCCAATTCCTCGCACACAAAAAGACATCAAATCCTTTCTTGGCCTCCTAGGTTATTATCGGAAATTCATCAAGAATTTCGCGAAACTAACCAAACCAATGACCTCTTGCCTAAAGAAGGACCAAAAGGTCGAACATACGAAGGAATTTGTCGATTGCTTCGATACCTGTAAAAACATCTTAATCTCGGAACCAGTATTAGCTTACCCGGACTTCGAAAAAGACTTCGAACTGACTACAGACGCTTCCAATTATGCGATAGGAGCAATACTATCCCAAAACGACCACCCAATTAGTTATGCCTCTAGGACATTGAACTCGGCGGAAATAAATTACTCCACTATAGAAAAGGAGCTATTGGCAATAGTTTGGGGCTGCAAATACTTCAGACCCTACTTGTTTGGCCGAAAATTTACCATCTATACGGACCACAAACCGCTCCAATGGCTTTTCTCTCTTAAAGAACCAAATTCGCGACTTGTCAGATGGCGTCTGAAATTGGAGGAGTTCGATTACTCGATAAAATACAAAAAGGGTAATAACAATCAAGCAGCTGATGCCCTATCTAGAAATCCACCTGAATACGAGCTAAATGCACTCGAGACTATGTCAACTGACGTTAACCTAGACGACCTCGACGAAATCATACAGAGAGAACTCGGAAACCTCTATAACTTGCCGAACTTAGACAACGACAATGCCCTGGGTATTATAGATAATCAGAACACCCACAATATACATCCAACGAACACCTCACAGGAAAACAGCGATCCTAAAGACAACGTTACTATCGTCTCGAACATACAACTCAAACCTCCTATTGAAAATGAGGCACCAGAAACGGTCAATGAAACAAATCTAGAAACAGTCCATAGTTCTATTGAAAACCCAATCCTTACAATCCCGATCACCGACCGATCTTTGAACACATATAAAAATCAATTGATCATAACATGTGGAGAAGTAGATAGTACAAGGTCCCGAAGAGAAAAGATTTTCAACAATTCTCGCTTTTACATCACATTTCCCAAACAAAACTTGAGGAATTATATCCGTGATTTCGCGATAAATCATATGGACCCCAAACAAAACTATGCTCTATTTTTTCAAAATTCACACATCCCTGAAATATTTGCCACCACAATGCAAAATACCTTCAAGAATTCCTCTTTTAAACTGATTCAATGCACAAAATTCCTGAAAGATGTCGAAACGACAGACGAACAAAAGCAGATTCTAGAATATCACCATATTTACAAATCAGGTCACCGGGGAATTAACGAAGTCAAACTGTCATTGAGTTCTAGATACTATTGGCCCAACATGACCAACGATATCGAAAATTATATCAATAATTGCGAAACATGCTTAAAAAACAAATACGACCGAAATCCTCCTGCGATAAAATTCAATCTAACACCGACCACCTCTAAGCCTTTCGAACATATTCATGTAGACGTCTTCAAAATATCAAACGAAAGCTACTTGACCATAATCGATGCTTTCTCACGTTACGGTCAGGCCTACCCTTTGAGATCAGTCACTGGAATATCTATAGTAGAAAACCTGTTAACATTCATTACCCATCACGGATTACCTCAAAAGATCACAACCGATAGCGGAACTGAATTCAAAAACCAAGACCTAGAAAACTTTTGCAACTTACACCGTGTAGAACTTCACTTCACTACAGCAAAAAATAGCAATTCCAATTCTCCAGTAGAACGTTTCCATTCTACTTTGATTGAACATTTTCGTTGTCTGAGAGAGGAAAACAAAAACCTCACCCCCGACCAATTAATAAAATATGCCGTACTGAGCTACCCCTGGAAAATTTAATCCTTCCTTTGAAGCTCGGAAACGCAAGACTCATTTACACAAAACACACATTTCTACACTATCTAGAATTGAAAACAATTATCGATCAGATAAATAATCTCAACAATAATTTCCAATTGATAAGGAATAGCATTACCAAAATTAACACTACGAACCCGATATCATACCATGGGTTAGCCGAGAGTATGTTATTGAGGACTGAGCATTTGATACAAACTGCCCAAAAGAAGATTGAAAGTTTTCTTCCTCATAATCGAAACAAAAGAGGACTATTAAACGGGATAGGCAAAATAAATAAATGGCTTTTTGGCAATTTAGACTCTGACGATGAAGAACTGTATAATCACGCAATCGCTGTCTTGGAACAAAATCAAAAACAAATCTCCCATGAAATCAACCTCCAAATTTCCTTATCGAAAAAGCTTATCGATCACTATAATAAAACAATCAGAATATTGAGCTCAAATCAGGAAAAATTTGAACGTAATTTAGAAAGATTCCAAGCTGCAATAACTTCTGAAATAAGCGATGTCAATAACTACATCAGTTTCCAAGGAACAATTTCGCAAATGAATCTTGATTGTCAAAGTGTTATTACTTTTGTTGACAATGTGGAAAACGCCATAATGTTTTCGAAACTCAATACTCTACATAGTTCAATTGTATCAACTTCAGAACTGAAGGAAATGATGAAATACGTACAAAACATATAC
Organism: Chrysomela aeneicollis; assembly: GCA_029955515.1. Classification (NCBI taxonomy): domain Eukaryota; kingdom Metazoa; phylum Arthropoda; class Insecta; order Coleoptera; family Chrysomelidae; genus Chrysomela; species Chrysomela aeneicollis. Next base: position 17,086,080 of record JARUHQ010000013.1, on the reverse strand, counting down.
AATGAAAAAAAAATACCAACATTCAAGAACACCCTAACTTACTATCAATTCTTAGGGACACAAGTAATCGTCACCAACAGAAAACTGATATTTGCTATTCACATCCCTATCATGAAACCTAAAGTCTTTGATTTTTACCACCTATACCCTGTTGTTCAGAATCACAAATTATTCGTCCCTAAATATCCCTACTTGGCACGTGATATGCAAGACACCCAGTTCGAAAAAGAAGATTGTCCCCTGCTAGAAGAAGTTCACTACTGCCCAGAGAAGCTTCTGCCTAAAGATAACTGCACCATCAACCTCCTCGAAGGACGATCACCCGAAGAATGCCAAATTTTGGAAATCAATGTTAGCGACTCCATCCTAGAGCAAATAACGCAAGACAAAGTTTTGATGATACCATCCCAACCAGAACAAGTCTACTCAAAATGCAAGACGGACCAATATATACAAATCGACCAACCTGTATTAATCAAGATTCCAGAATCCTGCGAGATTAGAATCCACGACAAGAAATTCGTTAACGATGTTAGAATTCAGCAAGGCAAACCGCTCTTCCTACCAAAACTGAACACGGTTATCCTGAAATCGTCACGAAACTACGAAATCCAGAACCTCACCAAAATGGACTTCGAGGAAATGAAAGAAATCAACAATATAGCTAAACAACTGAAGCCAATTCGACCCGAAGAAGGTCCACAACCAACTACACACATATTTGGGATTATAATTGCTATAATATGCATTGCAATTATTTTATTATCCCTATCGAAAATCAAGAAGATGTACCAGAAATATTGCCCAAACTGCAAGAAGGTCCAGGAAACTCCAGAGACAACGACTTCCAAAAATAACTCCGTTATTTTTTCATCTTGAGAAGGGAGGAGTTACATGATGTTCCTTATCATAAACATGCAGAGACGACAAGAGAAACCCGACACCGTTCCGAGAAGATCATCGTATGCGAGATTTCAACGAGCTAGCTTTTCCTAATAAAATAATCATTCTTTGTCAAGCTTTTGTAGAGAATTAACCTCATAGATTTCACACAACGAAACTTTGTGTTTTTTAAAAAGGCAGTTTTTGGTGTCGAAGTTAAAATTCGCGTCTCTACATTTCGTCCGATGAATCGACAATGAATGAGGTCTTTGATAAGATTGCAGGTGGCCAATGATGATATCATGAATCACGATCATAATTATTCATGATGATGTCATGCTTATCTCAGCATTTTATTCAATATATTGATGAACAGGTCATTCATAAGTTTACACGTGGCCGGCGAATCATGATTTTATTTATTCACAGATAGCGATTTTGTTGACCTTGAATGAGCATTCTTATTACAGCTCGATATACAACTATGCACTTCTCGGTGCAAAACACATTCATGAATGACTCTATTGGTCTAATCAGCTATAAAACCAATTTCATATCGGGTGGAGCTTCAGTTTGCCTTCGATCATCAACGGTGAATCATCGTGGGTGTGTAGTTCGACAATTAGTATTTTGTGGGTGTATATTTCAATAATCTAAGGTGAGTTTTATTTATTTATTTTTCTTGATCTCTTATCACCATGCAACTTGAGTTTCGAAATAGGGTATTCAATCAGATGTTCTGAAATAGGGTATATCCATAGTATTTTTCTTTAATGTTTCGACAGTTTTGTTGTATATCTGATTTTTTTTTGTTCTTGTTTGTTTTGATAGATGGATCTTTCAGGAATAAACGCTGCCTCCCGAGTTACTGTATTCAAGCCGACAGTGCCACTCCATAGCCTCCCTCCAAATGAGTCACAATTGATTAAAGATATTAGGGTGGCTCAAACAAGATACGGAGAAACAATTGTGGTTGAATTGGAGGAGAAGACAGTATTCTTACCGAAGAGAGCGGTTGAAGCAGTGAAGCTGCAAATCCCTCTCTTCACCCCTGACGACTACTCCCTTATATTCAAAGGGTTGGCAGGACTGTCCTCCAACTTTGAGATTGTGAAGAAATAATCAAATGTGAGTAATCTGCTTAATGTCTAGAATGAATTTCCTCAACTTCTTCAAAGTGTGTATACATTTAACAAAACTAAACTTTTTCAGAAACCAACAGTGCCCATCTACAACCCTCCAGTCAACTGGTCACAAGAGAACGGCGGGGACTTCCATAATAGTTTTAAGATTTTGGTGAGTGGAACGTTTCTTTTTATTTGTGAAAACAATGGAAAATGCTAACGAGATTGGTCTTGTGAGTGATGAAATTATTAGGAAATTCAAGGAACTAGAAACAAAAAAATTATCAATCAATGAAAAGAGCTTTTGGATCAAGACAATCAATAAACATATTCAAATTTGTAATAAAGCAATTCGTGAGGCTGATTTGACATCAGGAATTCTTAGAAAACTCCAAACAAACGTGGGACATTTGAAAAGATTTTACGCTCTAATTAGAAATACGAAACATATTGGATCCGGTCTCACGAGTCCTAGGAGAAACCGGATAGCATGGAGGGATGTCCAATCGGTTTTTGCAAGCCGAATAAGGACGGGTATCATCATTAATATTTCTCACAAGGACGTAGCACAATTTCTGACCGATGCTTGTCATATTTTCAAAATTAAGATCAAAAATTGTCTCAATAATTTTCAATTAATCAAGGCCAATACCAACTTTTGTGGAGAATTCATAAAAAAATCTAAAGATGGTGACATAATCGAATTCAAATATTTCAACACAAAAAATGCTTCAATAGATATAGGAACGGATTTAGACCTTTGGTTTCAAGATAATGTTGCTGATGTCATTTCAAATAAGCTTTCGGAATTTCAAGAAAAAGATAGTGGCTGGGCCTTACATCGCATCATTTCTTTGGAAGTAAACATAAATAAATTAGAAATTGGAAATGGATCCTCATACATCGGTCTGCCTGACCAAATTTCAAAAAAGCGAGCTTGTATTAATGTTAAAAACACTGATGAAGCCTGCTTTTTTTGGAGCGTGGTTAGTGCCTTATACCCTGTCAATCATAATGTAGATAGGCCCAGCTCGTACCCTCATTACAACCAAGTTCTCAATACCACAGGCTTGGAAATTCCCCTAATGTTTAATCAAATTGGTAAATTTGAAAAGTTGAATACTATTTCGGTGAACGATTATGGTTTGGAACTGATCCAGGCAAACGGTAGAGAGTATTTTGAAGTAGTACCCGTAAGACTCACAAAACACAAGTTAGATAGACATGTAAATTTGCTCTTAGTTCAAAGTGAATATTTTCCAAAACCCAACGATTATGAAGCTCTACCTGAGGATGATGATGATGTAGAAATTCGGTATCATTATTGTTGGATAAAGGACATGTCAAGACTTCTTTCGGTCCAACTCAATAAACATAAAAATAGAAAATATTTTTGTGATAGATGTTTGAATTATTTTTCCAATGAATCGAAATTAAATGATCATAGTGCTGTGTGTGAAAACATCAACGATTGCAAAATTTCTTTTCCTGATTATGATTTTGTCGAGTTCAAAAATTCCATTTATAAGCAAAAAGCTGAATTTATCATATATGCTGACTTTGAATCTGAATTGCAGCACTATGATCACGAAATTTCTTCGAAAACAAAAAAATACCAGAAACACAATGCGTTCAGTGCAGGATACTACTTTAAATGCTCCTACGATGACAACTTATCATATTTTAAGAATCATCGAGGACCTGAATGCATGGATTGGTTCGCATCGGAAATGACAGAGGTCGCAAAATTTGTAAAGTCCAAGATCAAGACAATCATTCCTCTGACTGATTTCCCTGAAAAGGTCGGTGTAACAACTTGTCACATTTGTGAAAAGACATTCAAGGCTGGCGAAACAATCGTCAAAGACCACTGTCACTTCACGGGTCAGTTCAGGGGGTGGGCACACAATGCCTGTAACTTGAACTATCAAAAGTCTTTTGTAATACCTATAGTTTTCCACAACTTGAGTGGTTATGACTCTCATTTTCTCATTAGAGACATTACCAAACGTGGGAAGGTGAGCGTACTTCCTATAAATATGGGAAAATACATTTCTTTTACGCAACACGATAAGGAATCTGGAATCAAATTTAGATTTATAGATTCATTAAGATTTTTAGGCGCCAGTCTTGATGAGCTGGCATCAAATTTAAATAAAGACGATTTTCGAAATTTGAAAAAAGAATTCATCACTTTAAGTGATAGTAAATTCGAGTTGCTCACAAAGAAAGGTGTCTTTCCATATGACTACATCAATAATGTAGATAAACTGAAAGAAACTGAATTACCATCCATCGAGCATTTTTACAACAAGTTGAATGATGAAAATATTGATGAGGAAAAGTACGCTCATGCTCTTAACGTATGGCAACAATTCGATATCAAGACTCTAGGTCAATATAGCGATCTTTACATGAAGACAGATATCCTTCTGCTGGCAGACGTCATGGAAAATTTTAGAGAAGCTGCTTCGAAAACATACGGTTTAGATCCCGCATGGTATTACACCCTTCCTGGCTTACGTGGGATTGTATGTTGAAATTCACGAAATGTAAATTACAAATTTTGAAAGACGTTGATATGCTTATGTTCATTGAAAAGGCTATAAGAGGCGGCATTTCAGTTTGCAGCAACAGGTATTCCGAGGCTAATCATAAATATGTGCCAACATACGATCCTACGAAACCTTCAAAACATCTTCTCTATTTGGATGTCAACAATCTGTATGGATGGGCAATGTCTAGACCCCTTCCTTTTGGAGGATTTGAATGGACAGATACCAACATAGATGTTACATCTATTCCTGACGATGCACCAGAAGGGTATATCCTACAAGTTGACCTAGAGTACCCCGAACATTTGCACGATCTACATAAAGATTTCCCGTTCTGTTCAGAACACCGTAAACCTCCTGGCTCAAAATTGGCAAAATTAATGACAACATTACATCATAAGCAGCAATACATATTGCATTACGTAAATTTGAAACAAGCTATAGCCAATGGTTTGAAATTAAAGAAAATCCACAAAGTGGTAAAATTCAAACAGTCGGCATGGTTGCAGCCCTACATTGATCTCAACACTAGATTGAGAACTGCAGCCACCAATACTTTTGAAAAAAATTTGTACAAGCTTATGAACAATGCGGTGTTTGGTAAGACCATGGAGAACATCCGCAAACATCGCATTGTTAAATTATGTAGATCGTGGGAGGGGCGGTACGGGGCAAGGAATTTGATTGCAAGTTCTAAATTCCGTAATCGGACAATATTGAGTGATGACTTGGTAGCTATCGAGCTGGGCAAGTCCAAAATAGTCTTCAACAAGCCCCTCTATGTTGGAATGGCTATTCTGGACTTATCCAAGACTCGTATGTACAACTTCCATTATGATTTCATGCTACCTACGATGGGTGTGGAAAATTGTAAGTTACTGTACACAGATACTGATAGCTTCATTTACGAACTCGGTTGTGATGATGTGTACGCGGAACTTATAAAAACCAATCTGAATGAATTCGATACTTCCGACTATCCTTCAGACAATATTTTTGGAATTCCGCAAGTGAATAAAAAAGTAATTGGAAAAATGAAGGATGAAGCAAATTCAAAAATTATTACACACTTTGTAGGCTTACGTTCGAAAATGTATGCCTACAAGGTGCAGGGAGGTAAAGTAACCAAAAAATCTAAAGGGATCAAGCATAATGTAGTCAAGAATAAGATAACTTTTGATGATTATGTAACATGTCTTAAGGAATCAAAGGAACAAATCGTTACCCAACGAACAATCCGTTCCTATGCTCATGAAGTATTCAGCATCGAACAGACAAAAATTGCGCTGAGTCCTTATGACAGTAAAAGACATTTACTACCAAATTCGTATGATACCCTTCCTTTTGGACATTTCTCCATCACGCAAACTCCAATGGTGTCAGATCCGCCTGACGAAGAATTTTCGGAATGAATAGCATTCTCTATTGTTTTTATGAATGAAAATGAAATATACTCCACTCTGTAAATATATATATATACTCACCCAATTATTGTATAACTCTTAGTTTTGAAGTAATATTGTTATATCTATATATTTTTTATGTTTTTTATATCTGTATAGCTGATGCTTGTATATAATATACATATATTATACCCCTCTACTCAAGTTTTATATGAATATATTTTCATCTTTTTTTATATCTATATATCTTATGTTTGTTGAACATGTATCTCTTTCATTGAATAAAACACGGTGAAATATATATCTTTGTCCTTTATTCAAAATATTTCAGAGCACTGCTTTTATAGAAAAACAAATATTCTCTCAATGCATTACCTAATAAGCTACAATTAGACATCTCACAAAATGCATACAAAACATCTTAACGACTATTTTCATCATCATGGAAACTAGATCTAATTAAATCTACAACATTATGAAAATAAGCACTAAAGTTCATGTCCTCCAGCATGGCCACCCGATGAATCACTACACCTCGATGAACTTCGAGGATTTGGTTGGCATCTTTATCGTCGATGTAGAAGTCAACACCAAATTTGCTCACCATTAGAAATTTCACTTCACCGTACACCATCTGTGTAACTTTGCAGTAATCACCACATGGAAACGTTACGGCTTCACACTCTTGGCTAGTTGGTGCATTGAAAAATTTTTCCAATTGATTTTGCAGCAAATCGGTGAATACAGCCCACTCCATTAATCCAAAAGATATTCTGTATGATGAATATGTTAAAATGACAGCTGGACTGAACGATCTGGCAGGGCTTAAACCAACCCCAATATTGAAACACCCTGACGAGAATGATGTGTGGAGTAGGTAATACATCTCTTCTTTGGCTGTCTTCTCGAACATTTCCAACAGCTCGTCTAATTCTCCATCAGATTCTTCACTGAATGATGCTGGTGGTGGTGGTGTCATCTCGACGTCACTTACATCTGACATACTAGCGTAACCACTATCTTGACTCGACATTGCTGGATACAAACTCGACTGAGACTGAAATCAACTTCATGCAGATATTTATATCCCCCTCCTACTCTCGCAGACTTATCCGAACTTGAACTGTGATTCTGTTCTTTATGATGGAGATGAAAAGGCCCCACGACTGCAGAACTATGTGCGTGTTTTCCATAAGATTCTATACTAAATCAACGTCTTCTATCCAACTGTTATGTTTTCTGTCAAGTCCTAGCCACTTGATGTACATTTTCTTTCCCTTTCTCCTCAATACTTTTTCAATGAGGTAAATGTCGGGATTTTTGGTTTTCTGCAATTCCTCCTCATAGAAAGCACCGCTGATTGGCTGACCATGCATGTCTTCGAGTAAGTATGTTACAGGATTGGTTATTTTAACTTTAGTGATTTTGAATAACTCTGTCGTCCAATTTGGCGTGTACCCTTTTTCGAAAATATGTTTAGACTTGGATATCCGCACGATATCACCAACTTTGAGCTTACGTGGACCAGCAATCAATCAATCAATCAATATCTTTATTGTTTCAAATGATTACATATCATATAACAAGAGCTTCGAGCTTTCAACAAAATTAAAGTATTACCCTTAAGAAAAGAAGAGTTAAAAGTAGAAAAGAAAAAAAGAAAAATAAAATATTCACTCCTAAGCGGAAAAAATTATAACAAAAACTATATGATTATATATACCGCACACATACCTGCTCACATCAGCAGATAAAATCAACAGACATGTAAAATTTCATTCATTGAGAACAAATGATCTGAGTTTAAGTACATTCCATATATGTGTGCAAAGTTTTTTAGCTTCAGTGGAGGCAACATTCTCGAAATAAGTTATCAGGTTTTCGTAACTGGAAAGACTATGAACATTCGAAGGTTTAATGGAAGAATATATTGGACAGTCGAAAAGTATATGGTGCAGCGTTTCAAGTTCATTTCGATTGCATATGGTGCATATTTCATTAGGAATTATTCGATAGGTACTACCATTGTATGTTAAATTTATTACATTTTCACTGGCCATCCTCATTTGAGCAAGAGTCCTGATGAATTGAATAGGAACTTTCATAAGTAAGTATTCTTGGGGAGAAGGATATATTTTAAAATTACGGTACAGTGTAAGGGAAAAAGAGCGAGAAGCGAGGGAAAAGTCTGAGTCATAGAGCTTTTTTTTGTACGTAGAGAGTAGTGCTTGCTTATTTTGTCTGAGACTGTTGATATTGAGAAAATCAATGGTGCACTCAGGTCCAACAAAATCGAGTTCTTTTTTCAGTTGTGCTACCCAGTTATACCTGATATCCACGCCACTGTTATTGAGAGACACCAATTGAAGAAAACATATTTTAGGAAGGCGATGGTCTTCCATGCTCAACAGTTTATCCAAGAAATTTAGAGTACATTTGAAAATTGTATATGACATCTTGACACGTCCTGTGTCAAGCCTAACAGCGTAATCTGGGGTATTGTTCGGTAACAGGAGTAGTCGTTTGAAAAATTTGAGTTGCACCCTTTCTATTATTTGTGGATAGCGCATTCCCCAAACTGATATACAATTCAATAAAATACTCACCACAAGGGAATCGAACAGTTTTACACGAGAGTACCAATCGTTCATCCTCGAGTCAGCCATCAAAGGGAGCACTGCCCCTATTGCTTGCTTGGCTTTTTCCGAAGTAGAATAGGCCATTTCACGGAAGAATGTTGATGACGCAAATGTTACTCCTAAATACGTGTACCTATTAGTGATTTCGATTGGGAAGTTTTTGAAATTGAATCTGCAGATAGATTTTTGGCCAGAGGATCTGCAGAATTGGATAATTTTGGTTTTTTCAGTATTTACTGAAAGTATATTTTCATCACAATATTCTCCAAGTATACGGAGTTTCTTTGCAAGGTCAACTTCGGAGTCGGATAAAATAACCAAGTCGTCAGCGTAAAGCAGCATGGACCAGCAATTTTCAAATGACTATATCTCTGACGTAAAATCTCTTTTTCGTTGGACTTGTTCACTTCAGAAGGTTTCAATCTAGTCCTACTGTGCTTGGTGTCATTATATTGTTTAGTAATTTTTGGCAATACATCAATCCATCTGTATTTTCCATTCAGACTGAAATACTTGTAGAGTTTATTTTTGAGTGTTCTTATTACCCGTTCAGCAATGGTAGCCTTTTTTACAGTGAATGTATTATAGTGGTTTATGTTATATTTTTTCATCAAGGTCTGGAATTTGCTATTGAAAAATTCCGTTCCTTGATCTGATTGCAGATTTTTTGGTATACGCTTAGCTTGGTGCAGTATATCCGCAAAAGATTTAGTGATCTCTTCACCCGTCTTAGTTTTGAGTGGGCGTGTCCATAGGTATTTAGAAAAACAGTCGATTACTACCAAAATCATTTTGAAACCTTTATTTTGGTGTGCATAAGGTCTCATTTCGGCCAAATCCATTTGCCATAAATCGTCTAAGCCCTTGATGATGGTTCGTCGTCTAGGATAAGTCTTGCGGGCTGGCGCATGAAGCTCATCAACGAGTTGAATCTTGTCTGTTGAAGCCATACTATCAATGGGTATTTTTACTATTGAGTCTATTTATCGATCCTTCGATATTTTTCAAGGCATTTGTCATTTGACTTTGTAGTGCAACAATGCGGTTTGTAGTACTGTTTGCGTGACCACTAATCAATTCATTCAATTTTGTATTGAGCTTATCAATTTCAACTTTACTCACTTTTCCATCGAGTACCCCTCGCACTTTTTTGGTATAATTATCAATGACCAACTTGAAATCAAATTTAATTTGTGAAATCACATCATCTACATACTTTTTCGTTGACATATGTTCACTAGCCGTTGGAGGGTTCCTCGAAATGAATTCTTCAAATTTATTTATTTTGTTGTCAATCAAATTCAATGCATCAATTAAATTCTTTATCATAATATCATGTGATACAAATTGTTTTCTTAAATGAGTCAATTCAATAATGTTATTGCTACCTTCATGTGGAGCATATCTGTGTCCGAACTTGTTCAGACTCATTGTTCAAATGACTCATCATTGCCAGTGTTATCAGTATATATAGCCAGCTTCCCGAAGTTCATTGATTATGGAAACTATTTCATTATCGAGTGAGGTGTTTCCAGCTGCCTTGGAAGCTATCAACAGCTTCAAACGATCAACGAGTTCATTTGGATCATCCCAATAAATATACTCCACCGGTTTTTCATTGTACGTTAATTTCAAACCATTACCAGTCGTTGAACGTCTTCTACCTTTTCGCAACTCCATTATAAGCGGTTTTATGATTTCTGTGTATTTCCATCTCGTAGAACCTTTAAGTCTTCCATCTTTATTGATATATCGATCACTCAATTTCAATAGCTCCTTGTAAGCTTGCACATCTTCTTCGTTAAAATCCGTAGGATCATCATAGAAGATGAGCTTATACAGTCCTGGGGTTCCTCGTATCTGTTTACCTCCAATTTTGATGAAGCCAGTCCTTTTATCAAAGTCAAGTTCTTGCGTTCCTAGATACCATTTTGATGTTTGGGGATCATACGTTGGTCCATACATTGTATCTATTTTTTCACTATATGACCAATGATCTCTGATATATGGATGTGACATGACTGGATATTGATCTAGATATTCATCCATAACATTTTTCGAAATATTTTGTTCAGGTATATTTTCGCGAAATACTTCATCATCATCATCTCGTCCACTCGTGTTCGCACTTATTCTGCCTACTTCTTCCATTGGGAGAAATTGTGTTTGTTCTTTTTCTTCTCCTTCCTCTTCTTCTTCTTTCTTCAGTTCAGGCGATTCTTCTTTTTTTATACTTCTTAATGCATTATTGATCTTCGAGGATTTGACAATTTCATGTAGTGGCTCCGAAATGGGTTTAAACATTTTGATGAGAGATTCATCTTTTTTCGATCTACCCAGTTTCAATGCCAAGTACTTTTTCCTAATGGAACGGGTGAGCTCTGCAATTTTGCGTTTGCGTGCAGCTATTTGATCGTCTATGTTCAAATCAGTGGGGGAGGCAGCACGTTTGCTGCGCTTTTTGTATTTGTGTGTGCCAACACGACTTGATGACATCATGATGGGGAATGATCTGATGATGTTTGATACTTATATTTTTATATATTTATCAAACCCTTGACGATATCTACCATCATTCATATCGAAATCTTTGACAATCACAAGAGTACCATATGCAACATTCCAACATTTCGAACACAAGCATTTAAAGTCTTCGAAACTCATGTCTGGAGATACGTGTTCATCAAATACGTGCTTCAAATTGATTTCATCTTGTTTGAATAGTACAATCAGGTTACAGTTGTCTCGTATGAGCTGTTTAGGTATTTTTGAGTAGGTCTGACAAAGGTAGGCAGCATCAATATCCTTGTGTCTACACATTGAAAAATATTCCCGGATTTTCTGTTGGGAATCACACGCTACATCATCGAATAGAAATATAGAGTTGGGTTTTGCATCTGATGGACTTATAATCTCATCATTATCCTTGAATGGGAAGTAGCCAACCTCTTTCACTCCATTCAATACCTCTTGGAGTAGTTGATATTTTGGTTGATAAAATTACTTGGAGTACACGTAAACATTTTCGAATTTCGCACCATTTGGATTGAAAATTACTGACAACATGACGTTCGTCTTACCACAACCACTCGGTCCACATACTATTGCCCGAAATGAATTGGGCAATAATTTACCATGTTTACAAGTGAACGTTGATGATGTGTGAAAATCTAAATTTTCAATAGGTAACGACTGTTCTTGTTGAATGACCTTCATCTTGTGACATGATTGACGTTTATGTTAGCCTATAAATATATGTGTAACAGTTCCACTTTATCAGTTTCAATGTCTTCGTACGAGGGAGAAGGTGTTTTGAATTCCCTGATAAACAAGTTACCTTTTGAGCTCCATTTACCCGGAGGCTATCAGTATTGTGGACGTAAGTCAGATTACTGGACGATGCAAACGATTACTAATATTTCATTTATTTTACAGCTGGAACTAAACTACAAAAACGATTGGCTCGTGGAGATACTGGCATTAATCCTCTAGACGCTGCATGCAAACAACACGACATTGCATACTCGCAGCACAAGACTCTGGAAGATCGTCACAAAGCCGATTCAGTATTGGAAGACGCTGCTTGGCAACGAGTGAAATCAACAGACGCCAAGTTTGGTGAGAGAGCTGCAGCCTTATTAGTTACTTCCGGAATGAAAGCTAAACGTGAGCTTGGTATGGGATGCTCATTCCAAAGACATATCGTGGGTAAAATTGGAAAATCTCTGAAGAAGAATTCCCCGACCAATCTAAAGAAGACTGCTTCGATTGCTCTGAAAGCTGCTAGACTTGCCATCAAGCAAGCTGGTGGAAAAAAGAAAATCAGAATACCACGCATCATACCTTTCAATGCAAAATCCGGAGGTATTCTACCACTATTGCCAATTTTTGCAGCCCTTGGTGCTCTCGGTAGCATTGCAGGGGGAAGTGGTGCGATAGCAAAGACAATTATCGATGCGAGGAATGCGAAAAAGAAATTGGAAGAAGATCATAGACATAATAAAGCTATGGAAGCTATTGGTAAAGGGCTGTACTTGCGTAAAAACGCCAAAGGAGGCTTTGGTTTATATTTAAAAAAACAAAAAAACTCCCAATGAAGCTACCCAATAGACCGTTGTACGATACCGAGTTGTTAGAGTATGTGAAATTCTTGAAGATACCACATTTTCGAGGCGTTTTCATGCGAGACAATTTGCCAAGCAGTGGTCCTCGTCAACGTGAAACTGCAATTCTAAATTTAGATGTGTCGAAGAATCAAGGCACTCATTGGGTAGCTTATAGAAAGATAAATGATGTCGTTGAGTATTTTGATTCATTTGGTTGTCTGAAACCACCGAAAGAACTTGTCCGATATCTGGGTAAAATCAAACTATACTACAATAACGATCAGTTTCAAAACTATAATCAGTTCAACTGTGGACATCTCTGCTTAAAGTTTTTGTACAATAATGGAAGCCGTTTTAGCATTCCTACATGGTGAGAAGAGGTTGCAAGACTTTACTGAAGATGAATTGAGAGAATTTCCAATCGAATATTTGATACAACATGCTAGACCATGGGAATTGTTGAATATTTGGCATAAATTACCAAACGATTATCAGTGTAATTTCGATTTGAGAATACGTCTACCATGTTACATTCATTATAATAGGCCAGATGCTCAAACACATGTGGATGGACCTGTCAGTTCAAAGTACGATTGTCATGGTTGTAATTATTTTTTGAAATGTAGAGGGACCGTAATCTATTAATAAATAATATGAGGTTATGTCGATTATGGTTTTATTATAAATATTCCTGTACCACTGGTAATGTCATCAGTCATGTATCAGCTGCTTACGCTGACTAGTACTACCAACGAGTTTTCTTTCACCCCTTCCACACCGATCATACTAGATCCCAGGAAAAGTTATTACATAGCTGTACTAGGCTTTCATACTTACCATTCCATACCAAACATCGATGGTGAAAAATTTTACTACTACGAAAATAATAATCGTTCAATATTGAAGGAAATCGAACTGCCAACAGGTTGTTATGAGATTGAAAACATTGAAAGTTATATTCAGGAGCATTTGAATAATACAGATTTCTCATTGAAACCAAACAACAACACCTTAGAGTGTGAAATCTATAGTCGATTGCACGCCATCAGTTTCGAAAACGATAATAGTTTTGGAGAATTATTAGGATTTTCGAAAAGGATCTTGGAGCCTGGTATAGTGCACTCTTCAGATCGACCAGTGAATATTCTTAAAGTATCTAGCTTACATTTCGATTGCAACATTACCGAAGGAGCCTTCTACGGGAACAGACCAGCCCATACTATATTGAGCTTTCCCATTACAGTCGATCCTGGATACGCAATCAACGAACGCCCCAATACCCCCATCTATTTGCCTGTGAGAAGTAACTTGACAGAGATCACCAACATCAGTGTTAGAGTATTGGATCAAGATCTCGGACCTGTGAATTTTCGAGGAGAGAAAAGTACTTTGCACTTGGACTTGAAGGAACGTTGAATGGGTTTGGTAATTCAGCATAAAAGGGTGCCACCCACTTCAAACCTATCAGTATCATCGAGTTCTTCCAAGCGACGTGACCAGCTCTCCCCAGAAAATATTATTTTTCTCCAATCTATTGGATTGAAAGTTAGAGATGGTAAAACGCGAGTACGTTCATTCTGAGCAATCACCGACAACATCTGCAGCATCGTTCAATCAAATAAATATGAACCCAATTTTCGATATTTACCGTCGACCCCAATATGATGAAACTATCCGGAAGGAAGAGTATCGATCCTACATCCCGTACGTGAAATCATTCGATAACAATGATATGGTGGAGATTAATGTGAATCAAGCAGATGCATTTTTCGCAATGCATGAATCTTTGTTGGAAATCAAAGGAAAATTAGATATTGACGTAGCTGGTAACGTGTCATTGGCTCCCAATTGTGGAGCGTTTCTTTTCGATTCGTGCACTTATGTGCAGAGTGCCAGAGAGATAGAAGTGATCAGAGATCCTGGAATTGTTAGTACTGTACGAGGATTCCTCTGCTGTAAACCTGAGGACTCTAAACATTTGGCGACGGCTGGATGGACGTACCCCGAAAAACCGTTCCTGAATACTGTGGATAAGTCGTTCAGTTTGTTGATACCTCTCAAACACATTTTCAACGTATTCAATGACTACACTTCGATTGTCTACGGAAGACAAACGATTCGTCTAGTTCGAGCACGTGACGATAAAGATAGCGTAATTGTCAAGGAACTTACCAATACTGGTGTAACAACTACTACGAAAGTCAAAGTTTTGATAGATAGTATGGTACTGAAGGTCAAGCATATATTTCCCAATGATGAAATCAAACTACAATTGATGCAACCCATCAAGAATGATACACCAATAATGATACCATTCAGAAAATGGAGTCTCAGCGAATTACCTGCGCTCACACAAAGTGCAAAGAATGAAATTTGGGCAGTTAAAACCAGCGCCGCAGTGGAACGCCCACGTTACGTCATCGTTTGTTTCCAGAAGAATATACGCAATAAACTCGACAGTGATGTCACTACCTTTGATAACATTAACATATCTAGCATCAGACTATCATTGAATGGAGAATATTGGCCAAACGAAAGAATGCAGTTGGATTTCGATAGAAACGATTATGTCACTGCTTACTACAACTATACTAGTTTCTACTCGAGCTATTCACATTCCACACAAGTTCATCCAATTTTGGACTACTCAGCATTCAAAGATCATGCATTATTCGTGATTGATTGCTCCAAGCAGGAAGATAGCATGAAATCATCGACAGTGGATATAAAGCTGGAGATTGAGTCTACTAAAGGATTTCCTGCTGATACTAAGGCCTATTGCATCATCGTGCACGATTGTCTGCTAGAGTACTTCCCTCTGACGGAGGTTGTGAAGAGCATAATATAAGTGGTCGAGTACCGTTCGTGCTCGCCATTTCACCGTTGACCATCATGAGAATCGCATTCGTTGACATTCAAGGTTTCACGCTCGATGGCGTCTTTCATCCGAAAGAATTGACCATTCAGATTGGTCGTCAAAGATCAAACTTTTTGTTCAAGCCTCCTACACCTTATGCTGACGTGAGCGGAAAAGATAAAAAAACTACACAATACTTGGAAAAATTTGTTCATGGAATATCATATCATTCTGGAGATATTGACTATAGTGAAATGAATGCCATTTTGGAGAAATATCTACTACATTCAGTTGAGTGCATTTATGTAAGAGGAAATCAGAAGGCTGACTTTTTGAAAACAAAGTGTGCTGAGCTTGCAGTGTATTCAACCATTTACGATGTGACGCTGTATGATGAATCATCATTGACTACGGAAAACTTTCAGCCCACCATTACGTATTGTCCTAACCACGCCAATGGAAAATTCATGTGCACCCAACGAAACGTTGATCAATTACATCAATGGTTTACATATGTTGTATTACCCAAGTAGAAAAGTATTGTATATTTTCCTCAATATATGTAGAAAAGTATTGTATATTTTCCTCAATATATGTATTATTATTCTAATTATTGAGTTTTATTGAAACACCTCGTATATCTGTTGAATTGTTTATTTTTCATGTACTACAAGACGATCTATACTTTTTTATAGTTTTGATAAAGAAATTCATTATTGAAATGATTATAGTTGCAAATATCAAATATAGTATTGAAAACATTTTATAAATTTCATTTAATATGTTGACATCTTCTTGAAAGGTGTAGCTTGCCATTCTCTTTCCTCTTGAGTTCCATCATTCAATAGGAATTTCATTTTGTAAAATGAGTTAATTTCTTGTGGTATCTCCTTGTAAAATACTGGTAGTCGTCCATTATTCACTACTTTATGTTTCATTATTGCCCATGACGATTGACTGCAGTTTTTTCTTTCATCGTTGAAGCATATCTTTGAAATCTTGATATCAGTGGGTACGTTTGTATAGAATACATCATTCAAAACGGCTGTCAGAATGATTAATGATAGTCGTGACATTTTTAGAGTTATCTATATTTGTCACAGGTCTTCTACTCTCACAACTGAAAAGTTTATCCCACAAACTCAGATACTCCAACTTCTTCAATACTCTAGTTTTCTCTTCGTAGAAAGTTATATCTCTACTCAACTGACGGACACGTTCACCGAATTCTTCTAGTTTCCTTCTGTACTCGTCGGAAGTCATTGTGATACTAACATGAATCTGCTTTCATCATTATATTTCAACTTTATGTCACTGAACCATAGAACTGACGTTCAACATTTGACAGTTGACATTTGACATTTGACATTTGACATTGGATATTCGACATTGGATATTCGACATTTGACATTCGATATTTGATAGTTGGCTGCCAAACGTTAGATGTCAAACGCCTAACTTCAGGCAGCCACACCACGTTATCCATCAAGTATTCACGTGGTGGTTCGAATTCTACTTTGGTAGGTACGTTATGGGATATCTTCAGATATTTTCAAACGTCTGGCATCAATGCATAATATTTTCAAACGTCTGGCAACAGTGGTAGTCGCTTTGTCGTCTCTTATCTTTGTAACGTTACGCGAAATATTGTATCATGTTGAATCATCAATAGAATGCAGCGAACCTGACCTTGAATGCAATTATGTCTATTAATACACTGATGTTTATTGAATGAATAAGCCATTGTTCCTTTCCCTGCTCCATGGTGTGATATGTTGAGTCATCAATGGAATGCAGCGAACCTGACCTTGAATGCGATTATCTCTATTCATACACTGATGTATAATGAATGAATAAGCCATTGTTCGTTTCCCTGCTCCCCGCTTGCCGAGGTTGCTACGTTCTCTTATCTTTGGGACGGATCTGCTCGACTACGTCACGCTGTGCGATAACGTTGCATCGACATTGACTGCTATTGAATTATATAGTGGTCGTAGCTCTGTGAGAACGCATCGGACTCGTAATCCGGTGGTCTGGAGTTCAAATCCCGCCGATAGAAGGATTTTTTTAAATAAAATATGACGTCATGAGATGTTTCCGGATGCGGAGCGCTAAGGGGGCGCAGTCTTATGGGGGGTCAGGGGGGTATAGCAAAAACCTAAGGGGGCTAAGGGAGTACAGCGAAGTCCTGAGGGGGGCCAAGGGGGTACAGCGAAGGCCTAAGGGGGCCAAGGGGGCACCTGAGGGGGCCGATATCCTATCCCATGTTGCAAGCAGAATACATAACCTCAAAAATAACTTGAATTTCGCGCCAAAAAAGTGGGTAGGGCTATGACGCGTCGCGTTTCCATGTCCACTCTCTGACGTAATAGGCATAGAACACTTTCTGATTGACAGATGACATAGAATATTTGACAGTTAAAATGACAGATGACATATGACAGTTGACAGATGACAGATGACAGATGACAGTTGACATTTGACAGATGACATGACATTTGACAGCTGCCTCATGGCGGCCATCTTGGATGACGTCATTGCCCCATGGCGGCCATCTTGAGCTGATACCCGCCTAGGTACACTACTTATATTTAGTTACACCTACCATGTAACGGTTCTTTCGTTACACATACGAGCGTCTGAATCGAACATAAGGTTGGATGGTAAGACGGAACGATAATTGTAACTGAGTTGTATTCGATTATATCGTGGTGATGTTAATATAGTAATACTCACCAGGTGACTGTTCTTGCGTTATACATACGAAAGACCCAATCGAACATAAGGTTGGATGGATAGACGGAATGATCATTGAATCTGAGTTGTATTCGATTATATCGTGATGACGTTCATATAGAAATACTCACCAGGTTACTGTTCTTTCGTTATACATACGAGAAACCGAATCGAACAGAAGGTTGAATGGATAGTATCTGGGTTGTATTCGATTATGATGTTATGCTGTGTACATAGTTATACACACTAGGTGACGGTATTCCCGTTTTACATACGAGCGACCGAAACGAACGGAAAGTTGAATGGATAGACTGAACAATTAATGTATCTGGTTGGTATCCGATTATATCGCAATACTGTTTATATAGTGATACTTACCAGGTGACGGTACTTCCGTTACACATACTAGCGACTGAATCGAACAGAAGGTTAAATGGTTAGACGAAGCGATAATTGTATCTTAGTTGTATTCGATTATATCGTGATGATGTTTATATAGCAATATTCACCAGGTAACTGTTCTTCCGTTTTACATAAAAGCGACCGAATCGAGCAGAAAGTTAAATGAATAGATTGAAAATTCATCGTATCTGGGTTGTATTCGATTAGGTTTATATAGTTATACTCACCAGGTAACTGTTCTTCCGTTTTTTATAAGAACGACTGAATTGAACAGAAAGTTGAATGGATAGACTAAACAATAATCGTATCTGGGGTTGTTTCAAGTATATCGTGATGATTATCAGATAGTATGTCTAACCAGGTAACAGTTCTTCCGTTATACATACGAGCAACCGAATCGAACATAAGGTTGAATGGATAGATTGAACAATCATTGTATCTGGGTTGTCTCCGATTATATCGTTATGTTGTATATTTAACTACACCTACCATGTAACGGTTCTTTCGTTACACATACGAGCGTCTGAATCGAACATAAGGTTGGATGGTTAGACGGAACGATAATTGTAACTGAGTTGTATTCGATTATATCGTGATGACGTTCATATAGAAATACTCACCAGGTTACTGTTCTTTCGTTATACATACGAGCAACCGAATCGAACAGAAGGTTGAATGGATAGTATCTGGGTTGTATTCGATTATGATGTTATGCTGTGTATATAGTTATACACATAAGGTGACGGTATTCCCGTTTCACATACGAGCGACCGAAACGAACAGAAAGTTGAATGGATAGACTGAACAATCAATGTATCTGGGTGGTATCCGATTATATCGCAATACTGTATACATAGTGATACTTACCAGGTGACGGTACTTCCGTTACACATACTAGCGACTGAATCGAACAGAAGGTTAAATGGTTAGACGAAACGATAATTGTATCTGAGTTGTATTCGATGATATCGTGATGATGTTTATATAGCAATACTCACCAGGTAACTGTTCTTCCGTTTTATATACAAGCGACCGAATCGAGCAGAAGGTTGAATTCAGTATAAATTGAACAATCATCGTATCTGGGTTGTATTCAATTATGTTTATATAGGTATACTCACCAGGTAACTGTTCTTCCGTTAAACATACGAGCGGCTGAATTGAACAGAAGGTTGAATGGATAGTATATGGGTTATATTCGATTATGATGTTATGCTGTGTATATAGTTATACACACTAGGAGACGGTATTCCCGTTTTACATACGAGCGACCGAAACGAAAAGAAAGTTGAATGGATAGATTGAACAATCATCGTATCTGAGTTGTATTCGATTATGTTTATATAGTTATACTCACCAGGTAACTGTTCTCCCGTTATACATACGAGCGACTGAATTGAACAGAAGGTTGAATGGATAGACTAAACGATGATCGTATCTGGGGTTGTATTCGATTATATCGTGATGATGTTCATATAGTTTTACTCACCAGGTAACTGTTCTCCAGTTATACATAAAAGCGACTGAACTGAACAAAAGTTTGAATGGATAGACTGAACAATCATCGTATCTGGGTTGTATTTGATTATATCGTGATTATCATCACATAGTATGTCTAACCAGGTAACAGTTCTTCCGTTATACATACGAGCAACCAAATCGAACATAAGGTTGAATGGATAGATTGAACAATCATTGTATCTGGGTTGTCTCCGATTATATCGTTATGCTGTATATTTAGTTATACCTACCATGTAACGGTTCTTTCGTTACACATACGAGCGTCTGAATCGAACATAAGGTTGGATGGTTAGACGGAACGATAATTGTAACTGAGTTGTATTCGATTATATCGTGGTGATGTTTATATAGTTATACTCACCAGGTGACTGTTCTTGCGTTATACATACGAGCGACCCAATCGAACATAAGGTTGGATGGATAGACGGAATGATCATTGTATCTGAGTTGTATTCGATTATATCGTGATGACGTTCATATAGAAATACTCACCAGGTTACTGTTCTTTCGTTATACATACGAGAAACCAAATCGAACAGAAGGTTGAATGGATAGTATCTGGGTTGTATTCGATTATGATGTTATGCTGTGTATATAGTTATACACACTAGGTGACGGTATTCCCGTTTTACATACGAGCGACCGAAACGAACGGAAAGTTGAATGGATAGACTGAACAATCAATGTATCTGGTTGGTATCCGATTATATAGCAGTACTGTTTATATAGTGATACTTACCAGGTGACGGTACTTCCGTTACACATACTAGCGACTAAATCGAACAGAAGGTTAAATGGTTAGACGAAGCGATAATTGTATCTGAGTTGTATTCGATTATATCATGATGATGTTTATATAGCAATATTCACCAGGTAACTGTTCTTCCGTTTTACATAAAAGCGACCGAATCGAGCAGAAGGTTAAATGAATAGATTGAAAATTCATCGTATCTGGGTTGTATTCGATTAGGTTTATATAGTTATACTCACCAGGTAACTGTTCTTCCGTTTTTCATAAGAACGACTGAATTGAACAGAAAGTTGAATGGATAGACTAAACAATAATCGTATCTGGGGTTGTATTCGAGTATATCGTGATGATTATCATATAGTATGTCTAACCAGGTAACAGTTCTTCCGTTATACATACGAGCAACCGAATCGAACATAAGGTTGAATGGATAGATTGAACAATCATTGTATCTGGGTTGTCTCCGATTATATCGTTATGTTGTATATTTAACTACACCTACCATGTAACGGTTCTTTCGTTACACATACGAGCGTCTGAATCGAACATAAGGTTGGATGGTTAGACGGAACGATAATTGTAACTGAGTTGTAATCGATTATATCGTGATGACGTTCATATAGAAATACTCACCAGGTTACTGTTCTTTCGTTATACATACGAGCAACCGAATCGAACAGAAGGTTTAATGGATAGTATCTGGGTTGTATTCGATTATGATGTTATGCTGTGTATATAGTTATACACATAAGGTGACGGTATTCCCGTTTCACATACGAGCGACCGAAACGAACAGAAAGTTGAATGGATAGACTGAACAATCAATGTATCTGGGTGGTATCCGATTATATCGCAATACTGTATATATAGTGATACTTACCAGGTGACGGTACTTCCGTTACACATACTAGCGACTGAATCGAACAGAAGGTTAAATGGTTAGACGAAACGATAATTGTATCTGAGTTGTATTCGATGATATCGTGATGATGTTTATATAGCAATACTCACCAGGTAACTGTTCTTCCGTTTTATATACAAGCGACCGAATCGAGCAGAAGGTTGAATTCAGTATAGATTGAACAATCATCGTATCTGGGTTGTATTCAATTATGTTTATATATGTATACTCACCAGGTAACTGTTCTTCCGTTATACATACGAGCGACTGAATTGAACAGAAGGTTGAATGGATAGTATATGGGTTGTATTCGATTATGATGTTATGCTGTGTATATAGTTATACACACTAGGAGACGGTATTCCCGTTTTACATACGAGCGACCGAAACAAAAAGAAAGTTGAATGGATAGACTGAACAATCAATGTATCTGGGTGGTATCCGATTATATCGCAATACTGTATATATAGTGATACATACCAGGTGACGGTACTTCCGTTACACATGCAAGCGACTAAATCGAACAGAAGGTTGAATGGTTAGACGAAACGATAATTGTATCTGAGTTGTATTCGATGATATCGTGATGATGTTTATATAGCAATACTCACCAGGTAACTGTTCTTCCGTTTTACATACAAGCGACCGAATCGAGCAGAAGGTTAAATGAATAGATTGAACAATCATCGTATCTGGGTTGTCTCCGATTATATCGTTATGCTGTATATTTAGATAAACCTACCATGTAACGGTTCTTTCGTTACACACACGAGCGTCTGAATCGAACATAAGGTTGGATGGTTAGACGGAACGATAATTGTAACTGAGTTGTATTCGATTATATCGTGGTAATGTTTATATAGTAATACTCACCAGGTGACTGTTCTTGCGTTATACGTACGAGCGACCAAATCGAACAGAATATTGGATGGATAGACGGAATGACCATTATATCTGAGTTGTATTCGATTATATCGTGATGAAGTTCATATGGAAATACTCACCAGGTTAGGTTAGGTTAGGTTAGGTTAGGTTAGGTTAGGTTAGGATACTCACCAGGTTACTGTTCTTTCGTTATATATACGAGCAACCGAATCGAACAGAAGGTTGAATGGATAGTATCTGGGTTGTATTCGATTATGATGTTATGCTGTGTATATATAGTTATACACACTAGGTGACGGTATTCCCGTTTTACATACGAGCGACCGAAACGAACAGAAAGTTGAATGGATATACTGAACAATCAATGTATCTGGTTGGTATCCGATTATATCGCAATACTGTATATATAAAGACACTTACCAGGTGACGGTATTTCCGTTAAACATACTAGCGACTGAATCGAACAGAAGGTTAAATGGTTAGACGAAGCGATAATTGTATCTGAGTTGTATTCGATGATATCGTGATGATGTTTATATAGCAATACTCACCACGTAACTGTTCTTTCGTTTTACATAAAAGCGACCGAATCGAGCAGAAGGTTGGATGGATAGATTGAAAATTCATCGTATTTGGGTTGTATTCGATTATGTTTATATAGTTATACTCATCAGGTAACTGTTCTTCCATTATACATAAGAACGACTGAATTGAACAGAAGGTTGAATGGATAGACTAAACAATAATCGTATCTGGGGTTGTATTCGAGTATATCGTGATGATTATCATATAGTATGTCTAACCAGGTAACAGTTCTCATATATAATCTAACCAGAAACCCAGAAACATTGATTGTTCAGTCTATCCATTCAACTTTCTTTTCGTTTCGGTCGCTCGTATGTTAAACGGGAATACCGTCACCTAGTGTGTATAACTATATACACAGCATAACATCATAATCGAATACAACCCATATACTATCCATTCAACCTTCTGTTCAATTCAGTCGCTCGTATGTATAACGGAAGAACAGTTACCTGGTGAGTATAACTATATGAACATCATCACGATATCATCGAATACAACTCAGATACAATTATCGTTTCGTCTAACCATTCAACCTTCTGTTCGATTCAGTCGCTAGTATGTGTAACGGAAGTACCGTCACTTTGTAAGTATCACTATATATACAGTATTGCGATATAATCGGATACCACCCAGATACATTGATTGTTCAGTCTATCCATTCAACTTTCTGTTCGTTTCGGTCTCTCGTATGTAAAACGGGAATAACGTCACCTTATATGTATAACTATATACACAACATAACATCATAATCGAATACAACCCAGATACTATCCATTCGACCTTCTGTTCGATTCGGTTACTCGTATGTATAACGAAAGAACAGTAACCTGGTGAGTATTTCTATATGAACGTCATCACGATATAATCGAATACAACTCAGATACAATAATCATACCGTCTATCCATCCAACCTTCTGTTCGATTGGGTCGGTCGTATGTATAACGCAAGAACAGTCACCTGGTGAGTATTACTATATAAACATTACCACGATATAATCGAATACAACTCAGTTACAATTATCGTTCCGTCTAACCATCCAACCTTATGTTCGATTCAGACGCTCGTATGTGTAACGAAAGAACCGTTACATGGTAGGTGTAACTAAATATACATCATAACGATATAATCGGAGACAACCCAGATACAATGATTGTTCAATCTATCCATCCAACCTTATGTTCGATTCGGTTGCTCGTATGTATAACGGAAGAACTGTTACCTGGTGAGTCATACTATATGATAATCATCACGATATACTCGAATACAACCCCAGATACGATTATTGTTTAGTCTATCCATTCAACTTTCTGTTCAATTCAGTCGTTCTTATGAAAAACGGAAGAACAGTTACCTGGTGAGTATAACTATATAAACCTAATCGAATACAACCCAGATACGATGAATTTTCAATCTATTCATTTAACCTTCTGCTCGATTCGGTCGCTTTTATGTAAAACGGAAGAACAGTTACCTGGTGAATATTGCTATATAAACATCATCACGATATCATCGAATACAACTCAGAGATACAATTATCATTTCGTCTAACCATTTAACCTTCTGTTCGATTCAGTCGCTAGTATGTGTAACGGAAGTACCGTCACCTGGTAAGTATCACTTTATATACAGTATTGCGATATAATCGGATACCACCCAGATACATTGATTGTTCAGTCTATCCATTCAACTTTCTGTTCAGTTCAGTTGCTCTCATGTATAACTGTAGAACAGTTTCCTGGTGAGTATAACTATATGAAAATCATCAAGATATAATCGAATACAACCCCAGATACGATTATTGTTTAGTCTATCCATTCAACCTTCTGTTCAATTCAGTCGTTCTTATGTATAACGAAAAAACAGTTACCTGGTGAGTATAACTATATAAACCTAATCGAATACAACCCAGATACGATGAATTTTCAATCTATCCATTTAACCTTCTGCTAGATTCGGTCGCTTTTATGTAAAACGAAAGAACAGTTACCTGGTGAGTATTGCTATATAAACATCATCACGATATCATCGAATACAACTCAGATACAATTATCGCTTCGTCTAACCATTCAACCTTCTGTTCGATTCAGTCGCTAGTATGTGTAACGGAAGTACCGTCACCTGGTAAGTATCACTATATATACAGTATTGCGATATTATCGGATACCAACCAGATACATTGATTGTTCAGTCTATCCATTCAACTTTCTGTTCGTTTTGGTCGCTCGTATGTATAACGAGAGAAAAGTTACCTGGTGAGTATTTCTATATAAACTTCATCACGATATAATCGAATACAACTCAGATACAATGATCATTCCGTCTATCCATCTAACCTTCTGTTCGATTGGGTCGCTAGTACGTATAACGCAAGAACAGTCACCTAGTGAGTATTACTATATGAACATTCCCACGATATATTCGAAAAAAACTCAGTTACAATTATCGTTCCGTCTAACCATCCAACCTTCTGTTCGATTCAGTCGCTAGTATGTGTAAGGGAAGTACCGTCACCTGGTAAGTATCACTATATATACAGTATTGCGATATAATCGCATACCACCCAGATACATTGATTGTTCAGTCTATCCATTCAACTTTCTGTTCATTCCGGTAGCTCGTATGTAAAACGGGAATACCGTCATCAAATGTGTATAACTATATACACAGAATAACATCATAATCGAATACAACCCAGATACTATCCATTCAACCTTCTGTTCGATTCGGTTACTCGTATGTATAACGAAAGAACAGTAACCTGGTGAGTATTTTTATATAAACGTCATCACGATATAATAGAATACAACTAAGATACAATGATCATTCCGTCTATCCATCCAACCTTCTGTTCGATTGAGTCGCCCGTATGTATAACGCAAGAACAGTCACCTGGTGAGTATAACTATATAAACATCACCACGATATAATCGAATACAACTCAGTTACAAGTATCGTTTCGTCTAACCATCCAACCTTATGTTCGATTCAGACGCTCGTATGTGTAACGAAAGAACCTTTACATGGTAGGTGTAACTAATAATACAGCTTAACGATATAATCGGAGACAACCCAGATACAATGATTGTTCAATCTATCCATTCAACCTTATGTTCGATTCGGTTGCTCGAATGTGTAACAGAAGAACTGTTACCTGGTTAGACATACTATATGATAATCATCACGATATAATCGAATACAACCCAGATACAATGATTGTTCAGTCTATCCATTCAACCTTCTGTTCAGTTCAGTCGCTCTTATGTATAACTGGAGAACAGTTACCTGTTGAGTATAACTATATAAACATCATCACGATATAATCGAATACAACCTCAGATACGATCATTGTTTAGTCTAATCATTCAACCTTCTGTTTAATTCAGTCGCTCGTATGTATAACGGAAGAACAGTTTCCTGGTGAGTATAAATATATGAACCAAATTGAATACAACCCAGATACGATGAATTTTCAATCTATCCATTTAACCTTCTGCTCGATTCGGTCGCTTTTGTGTAAAACGGAAGAACAGTTACCTGGTGAATATTGCTATATAAACATCACCACGATATAATCGAATACAACTCAGTTATAATTATCGTTCCGTCCAACCATCCAACCTTATGTTCGATTCAGACGCTCGTATGTGTAACGAAAGAACCGTTACATGGTAGGTGTAACTAAATATACAGCATAACGATATAATCGGAGACAACCCAGATACAATGATTGTTCAATCTATCCATCCAACCTTATGTTCGATTCGGTTGCTCGTATGTATAACGGAAGAACTGTTACCTGGTTAGAAATAACATATGATAATAATCACGATATAATCTAACACAACCCAGATACGATGAATGTTCAGTCTATCCATTCAACCTTCTGTTCAGTTCAGTCGTTCTTATGTATAACTGGAGAACATTTTTCTGGTGAGTATAACTATATGAACATCATCAAGATATAATTGAATACAACCCCAGATACGATTATTGTTTAGTCTATCCATTCAACCTTCTGTTCAATTCAGTCGCTCGTATGTATAACGGAAGAACAGTTACCTGGTGAGTATAACTATATAAACATTATCGAATACAACCCAGATACGATGATTGTTCAATCTATACTAAATTCAAGCTTCTGCTCGATTCGTTCGCTTGTATGTAAAACGGAAGAACAGTTACCTGGTGAGTATTGCTATATAAACATCATCACGATATCATCGAATACAACTCAGAGATACAATTATCGTTTCGTATAACCATTCAACTTTCTGTTCGATTCAGTCGCTAGTATGTGTAACGGCAGCACCGTCACCTGGTAAGTATCACTATATATACAGTATTGCGATATAATCGGATACCACCCAGATACATTGATTGTTCAGTCTATCCATTCAACTTTCTGTTCGTTTCGGTCGCTCGTATGTAAAACGGAAATACCGTCACCTTATGTGTATAACTATATACACAGCATAACATCATTATCGAATACAACCCAGATACTATCCATTCAACCTTCTGTTCGATTCGGTTGCTCGTATGTATAACGAAAGAACAGTAACCTGGTGAGTATTTCTATATGAACGTCATCACGAAATAATAGAATACAACTAAGATACAATGATCATTCCGTCTATCCATCCAACCTTCTGTTCGATTGGGTCGCTCGTATGTATAACGCAAGAACAGTCACCTGGTGAGTATTACTATATAAACATCACCACGATATAATCGAATACAACTCAGTTACAATTATCGTTTCGTCTAACCATCCAACCTTATGTTCGATTCAGACGCTCGTATGTGTAACGAAAGAACCTTTACATGGTAGGTGTAACTGAATATACAGCATAACGATATAATCGGAGACAACCCAGATACAATGATTGTTCAATCTATCCATTCAACCTTATGTTCGATTCGGTTGCTCGTATGTATAACGGAAGAACTGTTACCTGGTTAGACATACTATATTATAATCATCACGATTCAATCAAATACAACCCAGATACGATGATTGTTCAGTCTATCCATTCAACCTTCTGTTCAGCTCAGTCGCTCTTATGTATAACTGGAGAACAGTTTCCTGGTGAGTATTACTATATGAACATCATCAAGATATAATCGAATACAACCCCAGATACGATTATTGTTTAGTCTATCCATTCAACCATCTGTTCAATTCAGTCGCTCGTATGTATAACGGAAGAACAGTTACCTGGTGAGTAAAACTATATAAACATAATCGAATACAACCCAGATAAGATGATTGTTCAATCCATACTTAATTCAAGCTTCTGCTCGATACGGTCGCTTGTATGTAAAACGGAAGAACAGTTACCTGGTGAGTATTGCTATATAAACATCATCACGATATCATCGATTACAACTCAGAGATACAATTATCGTTTCGTCTAACCATTTAACCTTCTACTCGATTCAGTCACTAGTATGTGTAACGGAAGTACCGTCACCTGGTAAGTATCACTATATATAGTATTGCGATTTAATCGGATACCACCCAGATACATTGATTTTTCAGTCTATCCATTCAACTTTCTGTTCAGTTCAGTCGCTCTTATGTATAACTGGAGAACAGTTTCCTGGTGAGTATAACTATATGAACATCATCAAGATATAATCGAATACAACCCCAGATACGATTATTGATTAGTCTATCCATTCAACCTTCTGTTCAATTCAGTCGCTCGTATGTATAACGGAAGAACATTTACCTGGTGAGTATAACTATATAAACCTTATCGAATACAACCCAGATACGATGAATTTTCAATCTATCCATTTAACCTTCTGCTCGATTCGGTCGCTTTTATGTAAAACGGAAGAACAGCTACCTGGTGAGTATTGCTATATAAACTTCATCACGATATAATCGAATACAACTCAGATACAATGATCATTCCGTCTATCCATCTAACCTTCTGTTCGATTGGGTTGCTCGTACGTATAACGCAAGAACAGTCACCTGGTTAGTATTACTATATGAACATTCCCACGATATAATCGAATACAACTCAGTTACAATTATCGTTCCGTCTAACCATCCAACCTTATGTTCGATTCAGACGCTCGTATGTGTAACGAAAGAACCGTTACATGGTAGGTGTATCTAAATATACAGCATAACGATTTAATCGGAGACAACCCAGATACAATGATTGTTCAATCTATCCATTCAACCTTATGTTCGATTCGGTTGCTCGTATGTATAACGGAAGAACAGGTACCTGGTGAGTATAACTATATAAACATAATCGAATACAACTCAGATACGATGATTGTTCAATCTATCCATTTAACCTTCTGCTCGATTCGGTCACTTGTATGTAAAACTGAAGGACAGTTACCTGGTGAGTATTGCTATATAAACATCATCACGATATCATCGAATACAACTCAGATACAATTATCGTTCCATCTAACCATTCAACATTCTGTTCGATTCAGTCGCTAGTATGTATAACGGAAGAACAGTTACCTGGTGAGTATAACTATATAAACATAATAGAATACAACCCAGATACGATGATTGTTCAATCCATACTAAATTTAACCTTCTGCTCGATTCGGTCGCTTGTATGTAAAACGGAAGAACAGTTACCTGGTGAGTATTGCTATATAGACATCATCACGATATCATCGAATACAACTCAGATACAATGATCATTCCGTCTATCCATCCAACCTTCTGTTCGATTGGGTCGCTCGTATGTATAACGCAAGAACAGTCACCTGGTGAGTATTACTATATAAACATCACCACGATATAATCGAATACAACTCAGTTACAATTATCGTTCCGTCTAATCATCCAACCTTATGTTCGATGCAGACGCTCGTCTGTGTAACGAAAGAACCGTTACATGGTAGGTGTAACTAAATATACATCATAACGATATAATCGGAGACAACCCAGATACAATGAATGTTCAATCTATCCATTCAACCTTATGTTCGATTCGGTTGCTCGAATGTGTAACAGAAGAACTGTTACCTGGTTAGACATACTATATGATAATCATCACGATATAATCGAATACAACTCATATACAATGATTGTTCAGTCTATCCATTCAACCTTCTGTTCAGTTCAGTCGCTCTTATGTATAACTGGAGAACAGTTACCTGTTGAGTATAACTATATAAACATCATCACGATATAATCGAATACAACCTCAGATACGATCATTGTTTAGTATAATC
This sequence comes from Chrysomela aeneicollis, assembly GCA_029955515.1. Classification (NCBI taxonomy): domain Eukaryota; kingdom Metazoa; phylum Arthropoda; class Insecta; order Coleoptera; family Chrysomelidae; genus Chrysomela; species Chrysomela aeneicollis. Next base: position 17,055,505 of record JARUHQ010000013.1, on the reverse strand, counting down.
ATTCAACCTTCTGTTTAATTCAGTCGCTCGTATGTATAACGGAAGAACAGTTACCTGGTGAGTATAAATATATGAACCAAATTGAATACAACCCAGATACGATGAATTTTCAATCTATCCATTTAACCTTCTGCTCGATTCGGTCGCTTTTGTGTAAAACGGAAGAACAGTTACCTGGTGAATATTGCTATATAAACATCACCACGATATAATCGAATACAACTCAGTTATAATTATCGTTCCGTCCAACCATCCAACCTTATGTTCGATTCAGACGCTCGTATGTGTAACGAAAGAACCGTTACATGCTAGGTGTAACTAAATATACAGCTTAACGATATAATCGGAGACAACCCAGATACAATGATTGTTCAATCTATCCATCCAACCTTATGTTCGATTCGGTTGCTCGTATGTATAACGGAAGAACTGTTACCTGGTTAGAAATAACATATGATAATAATCACGATATAATCTAACACAACCCAGATACGATCAATGTTCAGTCTATCCATCCAACCTTCTGTTCAGTTCAGTCGCTCTTATGTATAACTGGAGAACAGTTTCCTGGTGAGTATAACTATATGAACATCATCAAGATATAATCGAATACAACCCCAGATACGATTATTGTTTAGTCTATCCATTCAACCATCTGTTCAATTCAGTCGCTCGTATGTATAACGGAAGAACAGTTACCTGGTGAGTATAACTATATAAACATAATCGAATACAACCCAGATAAGATTATTGTTCCATCTATACTAAATTTAAGCTTCTGCTCGATACGGTCGCTTGTATGTAAAACGGAAGAACAGTTACCTGGTGAGTATTGCTATATAAACATCATCACGATATCAACGAATACAACTCAGAGATACAATCATCGTTTCGTCTAACCATTTTACTTTCTGTTCGATTCAGTCGCTAGTATGTGTAACGGAAGTACCGTCACCTGGTGAGTATCACTATATGTACAGTATTGCGATATAATCGGATACCACCCAGATACATTGATTGTTCAGTCTATCCATTCAACTTTCTGTTCGTTTCGGTCGCTCGTATCTAAAACGGGAATACCGTCACCTTATGTGTATAACTATATACACAGCATAACATCATAATCGAATACAACCCAGATACTATCCATTCAACCTTCTGTTCGATTCGTCTGCTCGTATGTATAACGAAAGAATAGTAACCTGGTGAGTATTTCTATATGAACGTCATCACGATATAATCGAATACAACTCAGATACAATGAACATTCCGTCTATCCATCCAACCTTCTGTTCGATTGAGTCGTTCGTATGTATAACGCAAGAACAGTCACCTGGTGAGTATTACTATATGAACATGACCTCGATATAATCGAATACAACTCAGTTACAATTATCGTTCCGTCTAACCATCCAACCTTATGTTCGATTCAGACGCTCGTATGTGTAACGAAAGAACCGTTACCTGGTAGGTGTAACTAAATATACAGCATAACGATATAATCGGAGACAACCCAGATACAATGATTGTTCAATTTATCCATCCAACCTTATGTTCGATTCGGTTGCTCGTATGTATAACGGAAGAACTGTTACCTGGTTAGACATACAATATGATAATAATCACGATATAATCAAATACAACCCAGATACGATGAATGTTCAGTCTATCCATTCAACCTACTGTTCAGTTCAGTCGTTCTTATGTATAACTGGAGAACATTTTTCTGGTGAGTATAACTATATGAACATCATCAAGATATAATTGAATACAACCCCAGATACGATTATTGTTTAGTCTATCCATTCAACCTTCTGTTCAATTCAGTCGCTCGTATGTATAACGGAAGAACAGTTACCTGGTGAGTATAACTATATAAACATCATCGAATACAACCCAGATACGATGATTGTTCAATCTATACTAAATTCAAGCTTCTGCTCGATTCGTTCGCTTGTATGTAAAACGGAAGAACAGTTACCTGGTGAGTATTGCTATATAAACATCATCACGATATCATCGAATACAACTCAGAGATACAATTATCGTTTCGTATAACCATTCAACCTTCTGTTCGATTCAGTCGCTAGTATGTGTAACGGCAGTACCGTCACCTGGTAAGTATCACTATATATACAGTATTGCGATATAATCGGATACCACCCAGATACATTGATTGTTCAGTCTATCCATTCAACTTTCTGTTCGTTTCGGTCGCTCGTATGTAAAACGGAAATACCGTCACCTTATGTGTATAACTATATACACAGCATAACATCATTATCGAATACAACCCAGATACTATCCATTCAACCTTCTGTTCGATTCGGTTGCTCGTATGTATAACGAAAGAACAGTAACCTGGTGAGTATTTCTATATGAACGTCATCACGAAATAATAGAATACAACTGAGATACAATGATCATTCCGTCTATCCATCCAACCTTCTGTTCGATTGGGTCGCTCGTATGTATAACGCAAGAACATTCACCTGGTGAGTATTACTATATAAACATCACCACGATATAATCGAATACAACTCAGTTACAATTATCGTTTCGTCTAACCATCCAACCTTATGTTCGATTCAGACGCTCGTATGTGTAACGAAAGAACCTTTACATGGTAGGTGTAACTAAATATACAGCATAACGATATAATCGAAGAAAACCCAGATACAATGATTGTTCAATCTATCTATTCAACCTTATGTTCGATTCGGTTGCTCGTATGTATAACGGAAGAACTGTTACCTGGTTAGACATACTATATTATAATCATCACGATTCAATCAAATACAACCCAGATACGATGATTGTTCAGTCTATCCATTCAACCTTCTGTTCAGCTCGGTCGCTCTTATGTATAACTGGAGAACAGTTTCCTGGTGAGTATTACTATATGAACATCATCAAGATATAATCGAATACAACCCCAGATACGATTATTGTTTAGTCTATCCATTCAACCATCTGTTCAATTCAGTCGCTCGTATGTATAACGGAAGAACAGTTACCTGGTGAGTAAAACTATATAAACATAATCGAATACAACCCAGATAAGATGATTGTTCAATCTATACTTAATTTAAGCTTCTGCTCGATACGGTCGCTTGTATGTAAAACGGAAGAACAGTTACCTGGTGAGTATTGCTATATAAACATCATCACGATATCATCGAATACAACTCAGAGATACAATTATCGTTTCGTCTAACCATTTAACCTTCTGTTCGATTCAGTCGCTAGTATGTGTAACGGAAGTACCGTCACCTGGTAAGTATCACTATATACAGTATTGCGATTTAATCGGATACCACCCAGATACATTGATTTTTCAGTCTATCCATTCAACTTTCTGTTCAGTTCAGTCGCTCTTATGTATAACTGGAGAACAGTTTCCTGGTGAGTATAACTATATGAACATCATCGAGATATAATCGAATACAACCCCAGATACGATTATTGATTAGTCTATCCATTCAACCTTCTGTTCAATTCAGTCGCTCGTATGTATAACGGAAGAACATTTACCTGGTGAGTATAACTATATAAACCTTAACGAATACAACCCAGATACGATGAATTTTCAATCTATCCATTTAACCTTCTGCTCGATTCGGTCGCTTTTATGTAAAACGGAAGAACAGCTACCTGGTGAGTATTGCTATATAAACATCATCACGATATCATCGAATACAACTCAGATACAATTATCGCTTCGTCTAACCATTCAACCTTCTGTTCGATTCAGTCGCTAGTATGTGTAACGGAAGTACCGTCACCTGGTAAGTATCACTATATATACAGTATTGCGATATAATCGGATACCAACCAGATACATTGATTGTTCAGTCTATCCATTCAACTTTCTGTTCGTTTCGGTCGCTCGTATGTAAAACGGGAATACCGTCACCTAGTGTGTTAAACTATATACACAGCATAACATCATAATCGAATACAACTCAGATACTATCCATTCAACCTTCTGTTCGATTCGGTTGCTCGTATGTATAACGAAAGAACAGTAACCTGGTGAGTATTTCTATATAAACTTCATCACGATATAATGGAATACAACTCAGATACAATGATCATTCCGTCTATCCATCTAACCTTCTGTTCAATTCAGTCGCTCGTATGTATAACGGAAGAACAGTTACCTGGTGAGTATAACTATATAAACATCATCGAATACAACCCAGATACGATGATTGTTCAATCTATACTAAATTCAAGCTTCTGCTCGATTCGTTCGCTTGTATGTAAAACGGAAGAACAGTTACCTGGTGAGTATTGCTATATAAACATCATCACGATATCATCGAATACAACTCAGAGATACAATTATCGTTTCGTATAACCATTCAACCTTCTGTTCGATTCAGTCGCTAGTATGTGTAACGGCAGTACCGTCACCTGGTAAGTATCACTATATATACAGTATTGCGATATAATCGGATACCACCCAGATACATTGATTGTTCAGTCTATCCATTCAACTTTCTGTTCGTTTCGGTCGCTCGTATGTAAAACGGAAATACCGTCACCTTATGTGTATAACTATATACACAGCATAACATCATTATCGAATACAACCCAGATACTATCCATTCAACCTTCTGTTCGATTCGGTTGCTCGTATGTATAACGAAAGAACAGTAACCTGGTGAGTATTTCTATATGAACGTCATCACGAAATAATAGAATACAACTGAGATACAATGATCATTCCGTCTATCCATCCAACCTTCTGTTCGATTGGGTCGCTCGTATGTATAACGCAAGAACATTCACCTGGTGAGTATTACTATATAAACATCACCACGATATAATCGAATACAACTCAGTTACAATTATCGTTTCGTCTAACCATCCAACCTTATGTTCGATTCAGACGCTCGTATGTGTAACGAAAGAACCTTTACATGGTAGGTGTAACTAAATATACAGCATAACGATATAATCGGAGAAAACCCAGATACAATGATTGTTCAATCTATCTATTCAACCTTATGTTCGATTCGGTTGCTCGTATGTATAACGGAAGAACTGTTACCTGGTTAGACATACTATATTATAATCATCACGATTCAATCAAATACAACCCAGATACGATGATTGTTCAGTCTATCCATTCAACCTTCTGTTCAGCTCGGTCGCTCTTATGTATAACTGGAGAACAGTTTCTTGGTGAGTATTACTATATGAACATCATCAAGATATAATCGAATACAACCCCAGATACGATTATTGTTTAGTCTATCCATTCAACCATCTGTTCAATTCAGTCGCTCGTATGTATAACGGAAGAACAGTTACCTGGTGAGTAAAACTATATAAACATAATCGAATACAACCCAGATAAGATGATTGTTCAATCTATACTTAATTTAAGCTTCTGCTCGATACGGTCGCTTGTATGTAAAACGGAAGAACAGTTACCTGGTGAGTATTGCTATATAAACATCATCACGATATCATCGAATACAACTCAGAGATACAATTATCGTTTCGTCTAACCATTTAACCTTCTGTTCGATTCAGTCGCTAGTATGTGTAACGGAAGTACCGTCACCTGGTAAGTATCACTATATACAGTATTGCGATTTAATCGGATACCACCCAGATACATTGATTTTTCAGTCTATCCATTCAACTTTCTGTTCAGTTCAGTCGCTCTTATGTATAACTGGAGAACAGTTTCCTGGTGAGTATAACTATATGAACATCATCGAGATATAATCGAATACAACCCCAGATACGATTATTGATTAGTCTATCCATTCAACCTTCTGTTCAATTCAGTCGCTCGTATGTATAACGGAAGAACATTTACCTGGTGAGTATAACTATATAAACCTTAACGAATACAACCCAGATACGATGAATTTTCAATCTATCCATTTAACCTTCTGCTCGATTCGGTCGCTTTTATGTAAAACGGAAGAACAGCTACCTGGTGAGTATTGCTATATAAACATCATCACGATATCATCGAATACAACTCAGATACAATTATCGCTTCGTCTAACCATTCAACCTTCTGTTCGATTCAGTCGCTAGTATGTGTAACGGAAGTACCGTCACCTGGTAAGTATCACTATATATACAGTATTGCGATATAATCGGATACCAACCAGATACATTGATTGTTCAGTCTATCCATTCAACTTTCTGTTCGTTTCGGTCGCTCGTATGTAAAACGGGAATACCGTCACCTAGTGTGTTAAACTATATACACAGCATAACATCATAATCGAATACAACTCAGATACTATCCATTCAACCTTCTGTTCGATTCGGTTGCTCGTATGTATAACGAAAGAACAGTAACCTGGTGAGTATTTCTATATAAACTTCATCACGATATAATGGAATACAACTCAGATACAATGATCATTCCGTCTATCCATCTAACCTTCTGTTCGATTGGGTTGCTCGTACGTATAACGCAAGAACAGTCACCTGGTTAGTATTACTATATAAACATTCCCACGATATAATCGAATACAACTCAGTTACAATTATCGTTCCGTCTAACCATCCAACCTTATGTTCGATTCAGACGCTCGTATGTGTAACGAAAGAACCGTTACATGGTAGGTGTATCTAAATATACAGCATAACGATTTCATCGGAGACAACCCAGATACAATGATTGTTCAATCTATCCATTCAACCTTATGTTCGATTCGGTTGCTCGTATGTATAACGAGAGAACAGTTACCTGGTTAGACATAATATATAATAATCATCACGAAATAATCGAATACAACCCAGATACGATGATTGTTCAGTCTATCTATACAATCTTCTCTTCAGTTCAGTCGCCCTTATGTATAACTGGAGAACAGTTACCTGGTGAGTTTAACTATATAAACATCATCACGATATAATCGAATACAACCCCAGATACGATCATTGTTTAGTCTATCCATTCAACCTTCTGTTCAATTCAGTCGCTCGTATGTATAACGGAAGAACATTTACTTGGTGAGTATAACTATATAAACATAATCGAATACAACTCAGATACGATGATTGTTCAATCTATCCATTCAACCTTATGTTCGATTCGGTTGCTCGTATGTATAACGGAAGAACAGGTACCTGGTGAGTATAACTATATAAACATAATCGAATACAACTCAGATACGATGATTGTTCAATCTATCCATTTAACCTTCTGCTCGATTCGGTCACTTGTATGTAAAACTGAAGGACAGTTACCTGGTGAGTATTGCTATATAAACATCATCACGATATCATCGAATACAACTCAGATACAATTATCGTTTCGTCTAACCATTCAACATTCTGTTCGATTCAGTCGCTAGTATGTATAACGGAAGAACAGTTACCTGGTGAGTATAACTATATAAACATAATAGAATACAACCCAGATACGATAATTGTTCAATCCATACTAAATTTAACCTTCTGCTCGATTCGGTCGCTTGTATGTAAAACGAAAGAACAGTTTCCTGGTGAGTATTGCTATATAAACATCATCACGATATCATCGAATACAACTCAGATACAATTATCGTTTCGTCTTACCATTTAACCTTAAGTTCGATTCAGTCGCTAGTATGTGCAACGGAAGTACCGTCACCTGGTAAGTATCACTATATATACAGTATTGCCATATAATCGGATACCACCCAGATATATTGATTGTTCAGTCTATCCATTCAACTTTCTGTTCGTTTCGGTCGCTCGTATGTAAAACGGGAATACCGTCACCTAATGTGTATAACTATATACACAGCATAACATCATAATCGAATACAACACAGATACTATCCATTCAACATTCTGTTCGATTCAGTCGCTAGTATGTATAACGGAAGAACAGTTACCTGGTGAGTATAACTATATAAACATAATCGAATACAACCCAGATAAGATGATTGTTCAATCTATACTTAATTTAAGCTTCTGCTCGATACGGTCGCTTGTATGTAAAACGGAAGAGCAGTTACCTGGTGAGTATTGCTATATAAACATCATCACGATATCATCGAATACAACTCAGAGATACAATTATCGTTTCGTCTAACCATTTAACCTTCTGTTCGATTCAGTCGCTAGTATGTGTAACGGAAGTACCGTCACCTGGTAAGTATCACTATATACAGTATTGCGATTTAATCGGATACCACCCAGATACATTGATTTTTCAGTCTATCCATTCAACTTTCTGTTCAGTTCAGTCGCTCTTATGTATAACTGGAGAACAGTTTCCTGGTGAGTATAACTATATGAACATCATCAAGATATAATCGAATACAACCCCAGATACGATTATTGATTAGTCTATCCATTCAACCTTCTGTTCAATTCAGTCGCTCGTATGTATAACGGAAGAACATTTACCTGGTGAGTATAACTATATAAACCTTATCGAATACAACCCAGATACGATGAATTTTCAATCTATCCATTTAACCTTCTGCTCGATTCGGTCGCTTTTATGTAAAACGGAAGAACAGCTACCTGGTGAGTATTGCTATATAAACATCATCACGATATCATCGAATACAACTCAGATACAATTATCGCTTCGTCTAACCATTCAACCTTCTGTTCGATTCAGTCGCTAGTATGTGTAACGGAAGTACCGTCACCTGGTAAGTATCACTATATATACAGTATTGCGATATAATCGGATACCAACCAGATACATTGATTGTTCAGTCTATCCATTCAACTTTCTGTTCGTTTCGGTCGCTCGTATGTAAAACGGGAATACCGTCACCTAGTGTGTTAAACTATATACACAGCATAACATCATAATCGAATACAACTCAGATACTATCCATTCAACCTTCTGTTCGATTCGGTTGCTCGTATGTATAACGAAAGAACAGTAACCTGGTGAGTATTTCTATATAAACTTCATCACGATATAATCGAATACAACTCAGATACAATGATCATTCCGTCTATCCATCTAACCTTCTGTTCGATTGGGTTGCTCGTACGTATAACGCAAGAACAGTCACCTGGTTAGTATTACTATATAAACATTCCCACGATATAATCGAATACAACTCAGTTACAATTATCGTTCCGTCTAACCATCCAACCTTATGTTCGATTCAGACGCTCGTATGTGTAACGAAAGAACCGTTACATGGTAGGTGTATCTAAATATACAGCATAACGATTTCATCGGAGACAACCCAGATACAATGATTGTTCAATCTATCCATTCAACCTTATGTTCGATTCGGTTGCTCGTATGTATAACGAGAGAACAGTTACCTGGTTAGACATAATATATAATAATCATCACGAAATAATCGAATACAACCCAGATACGATGATTGTTCAGTCTATCCATACAATCTTCTCTTCAGTTCAGTCGCCCTTATGTATAACTGGAGAACAGTTACCTGGTGAGTTTAACTATATAAACATCATCACGATATAATCGAATACAACCCCAGATACGATCATTGTTTAGTCTATCCATTCAACCTTCTGTTCAATTCAGTCGCTCGTATGTATAACGGAAGAACATTTACTTGGTGAGTATAACTATATAAACATAATCGAATACAACTCAGATACGATGATTGTTCAATCTATCCATTCAACCTTATGTTCGATTCGGTTGCTCGTATGTATAACGGAAGAACAGGTACCTGGTGAGTATAACTATATAAACATAATCGAATACAACTCAGATACGATGATTGTTCAATCTATCCATTTAACCTTCTGCTCGATTCGGTCACTTGTATGTAAAACTGAAGGACAGTTACCTGGTGAGTATTGCTATATAAACATCATCACGATATCATCGAATACAACTCAGATACAATTATCGTTTCGTCTAACCATTCAACATTCTGTTCGATTCAGTCGCTAGTATGTATAACGGAAGAACAGTTACCTGGTGAGTATAACTATATAAACATAATAGAATACAACCCAGATACGATAATTGTTCAATCCATACTAAATTTAACCTTCTGCTCGATTCGGTCGCTTGTATGTAAAACGAAAGAACAGTTTCCTGGTGAGTATTGCTATATAAACATCATCACGATATCATCGAATACAACTCAGATACAATTATCGTTTCGTCTTACCATTTAACCTTAAGTTCGATTCAGTCGCTAGTATGTGCAACGGAAGTACCGTCACCTGGTAAGTATCACTATATATACAGTATTGCCATATAATCGGATACCACCCAGATATATTGATTGTTCAGTCTATCCATTCAACTTTCTGTTCGTTTCGGTCGCTCGTATGTAAAACGGGAATACCGTCACCTAATGTGTATAACTATATACACAGCATAACATCATAATCGAATACAACACAGATACTATCCATTCAACCTTCTGTTCGATTCGGTTGCTCGTATGTATAAAGAAAAAACAGTAACCTGGTTAGTATTTCTATATGAACGTCATCACGATATAATCGAATACAACTCAGATACAATGATCATTCCGTCTATTTATCCAAACTTCTGTTCGATTGGGTCGCTCGTATGTATAACGCAAGAACAGTCACCTGGTGAGTATTACTATATAAACATCATCACGATATAATCGAATACAACTCACTTACAATTATTGTTCCGTCTAATCATCCAACCTTATGTTCGATTCAGACGCACGTATGTGTAACGAAAGAACCGTTACATGGTAGGTGTAACTAAATATACAGCATAACGATATAATCGGAGACAACCCAGATACAATGATTGTTCAGTCTATCCATTCAACTTTCTGTTCAGTTCAGTCGCTCTTATGTATAACTGGAGAACAGTTTCCTGGTGAGTATAACTATATGAACATCATCAAGATATAATCGAATACCACCCCATATACGATTATTGTTTAGTCTATCCATTCAACCTTCTGTTCAATTCAGTCGCTCGTATGTATAACGGAAGAACAGTTACCTGGTGAGTATAACTATATGAACATAATCGAATACAACCGAGATACGATGATTGTTCAATCTATACTGAATTCAACCTTCTGCTCGATTCGGTCGCTTGTATGTAAAACGGAAGAACAGTTACCTGGTGACATCATCACGATATCATCGAATACAACTCAGATACAATTATCGTTTCGTCTAAAAATTTAACCTTCTGTTCGATTCAGTCGCTAGTATGTGTAACGGAAGTACCGTCACCTGGTAAGTATCACTATATATTCAGTATTGCGATATAATCGGATACCACCCAGATACATTGATTGTTCAGTCTATCCATTCAACTTTCTGTTCGTTTCGGTCGCTCGTATGTAAAACGGGAGTACCGTCACCTAATGTGTATAACTATATACACAGCATAACATCATAATCGAATACAACCCAGATACTATCCATTCAACCTTCTGTTCGATTCGGTTGCTCGTATGTATAACAAAAGAACAGTAACCTGGTGAGTATTTCTATATGAACGTCATCACGATATAATCGAATACAACTCAGTTACAATGATCATTCCGTCTATCCATCCAACCTTCTGTTCGATTGGGTCGCTAGTATGTATAACGCAAGAACAGACACCTGGTGAGTATTACTATATAAACATCACCACGATATAATCGAATACAACTCAGTTACAATTATCGTTCCGTCTAATCATCCAACCTTATGTTCGATGCAGACGCTCGTATGTGTAACGAAAGAACCGTTACATGGTAGGTGTAACTGAATATACAGCATAACGATATAATCGGAGACAACCCAGATACAATGATTGTTCAATCTATCCATTCAACCTTATGTTCGATTTGGTTGCTCGTATGTGTAACAGAAGAACTGTTACCTGGTTAGACATACTATATGATAATCATCACGATATAATCGAATACAACCCAGATACAATGATTGTTCAGTCTATCCATTCAACCTTCTGTTCAGTTCAGACGCTCTTTTGTATAACTGGAAAACAGTTACCTGTTGAGTATAACTATATAAACATCATCACGATATAATCGAATACAACCCCAGATACGATCATTGTTTAGTCTATCCATTCAACCTTCAGTTCAATTCAGTCGCTCGTATGTATAACGGAAGAACAGTTACCTGGTGAGTATAACTATATAAACATAATCGAATACAACTCAGTTACGATGATTGTTCAATCTATCCATTTAACCTTCTGCTCGATTCGGTCGCTTTTATGTGAAACGGAAGAACAGTTACCTGGTGAGTATTGCTATAAACATCATCACGATACCATCGAATACAACTCAGATACAATCATCGTTCCGACTAACCATCCAACCTTATGTTCGATTCAGACGCTCGTATGTGTAACGAAAGAACCATTACATGGAAGGTGTATCTAATTATACAGCACAACGATATAATCGTAGACAACCCAGACACAATGATTTTTCAATCTATCCATTCAACCTTATGTTCGATTCGGTTGCTCGTATGTATAACGGAAGGACAGTTACCTGGTTAGACATAATATAAAATAATCATCACGAAATAATCGAATACAACCCAGATACGATGATTGTTCAATCTATCTATTTAACCTTCTGCTCGATTCGGTCGCTTGTATGTAAAATGTAAGAACAGTTACCTGGTGAATATTGCTATAAACATCATCACGATATCATCGAATACAACTCAGATACAATCATCGTTTCGTCTAACCATCCAACCTTCTGTTCGATTGGGTCGCTCGTATGTATAACGCAAGAACAGTCACCTGGTGAGTATTACTATATAAACATCACCACGATATAATCGAATACAACTCAGTTACAATTATCGTTCCGTCTAATCATACAACCTTATGTTCGATGCATACGCTCGTATGTGTAACGAAAGAACCGTTACATGATAGGTGTAACTAAATATACAGCATAAAGATATAATCGGAAACAACCCAGATACAATGATTGTTCAATCTATCCATTCAACCTTATGTTCGATTCGGTTGCTCGTATGTGTAACAGAAGAACTGTTACCTGGTTGGACATACTATATGATAGTCATCACGATATAATCGAATACAACCCAGATACAATGATTGTTCAGTCTATCCATTCAACCTTCTGTTCAGTTCAGTCGCTCTTATGTATAACTGGAGAACAGTAACCTATTGAGTATAACTATATAAACATTATCTCGATATAATCGAATACCACCCCAGATACGATTATTGTTTAGTCTATCCATTCAACCTTCTGTTCAATTCAGTCGCTCGTATGTATAACGGAAGAACAGTTACCTGGTGAGTATAACTATATGAACATAATCGAATACAACCCAGATACGATGATTGTTCAATCTATACTAAATTCAACCTTCTGCTCGATTTGGTCGCTTGTATGTAAAACGGAAGAACAGTTACCTGGTGAGTATTTCTATATAAACATCATCACGATATCATCGAATACAACTCAGATACAATTATCGTTTCGTCTAACCATTTAACCTTCTGTTCGATTCAGTCGCTAGTATGTGTAACGGAAGTACCGTCACCTGGTAAGTATCACTATATATTCAGTATTGCGATATAATCGGATACCACCCAGATACATTGATTGTTCAGTCTATCCATTCAACTTTCTGTTCGTTTCGGTCGCTCGTATGTAAAACGGGAGTACCGTCACCTAATGTGTATAACTATATACACAGCATAACATCATAATCGAATACAACCCAGATACTATCCATTCAACCTTCTGTTCGATTCGGTTGCTCGTATGTATAACGAAAGAACAGTAACCTGGTGAGTATTTCTATATGAACGTCATCACGATATAATCGAATACAACTCAGTTACAATGATCATTCCGTCTATCCATCCAACCTTCTGTTCGATTGGGTCGCTCGTATGTATAACGCAAGAACAGACACCTGGTGAGTATTACTATATAAACATCACCACGATATAATCGAATACAACTCAGTTACAATTATCGTTCCGTCTAATCATCCAACCTTATGTTCGATGCAGACGCTCGTATGTGTAACGAAAGAACCGTTACATGAAAGGTGTAACTGAATATACAGCATAACGATATAATCGGAGACAACCAAGATACAATGATTGTTCAATCTATCCATTCAACCTTATGTTCGATTCGGTTGCTCGTATGTGTAACAGAAGAACTGTTACCTGGTTAGACATACTATATGATAATCATCACGATATAATCGAATACAACCCAGATACAATGATTGTTCAGTCTATCCATTCAACCTTCTGTTCAGTTCAGACGCTCTTATGTATAACTGGAAAACAGTTACCTGTTGAGTATAACTATATAAACATCATCACGATATAATCGAATACAACCTCAGATACGATCATTGTTTAGTCTATCCATTCAACCTTCTGTTCAATTCAGTCGCTCGTATGTATAACGGAAGAACAGTTACCTGGTGAGTATAACTATATAAACCTAATCGAATACAACCCAGATACGATGAATTTTCAATCTATCCATTTAACCTTCTGCTCGATTCGGTCGCTTTTATGTGAAACGGAAGAACAGTTACCTGGTGAGTATTGCTATAAACATCATCACGATACCATCGAATACAACTCAGATACAATCATCGTTCCGACTAACCATCCAACCTTATGTTCGATTCAGACGCTCGTATGTGTAACGAAGGAACCATTACATGGTAGGTGTATCTAATTATACAGCACAACGATATAATCGGAGACAACCCAGACACAATGATTTTTCAATCTATCCATTCAACCTTATGTTCGATTCGGTTGCTCGTATGTATAACGGAAGGACAGTTACCTGGTTAGACATAATATAAAATAATCATCACGAAATAATCGAATACAACCCAGATACGATGATTGTTCAATCTATCTATTTAACCTTCTGCTCGATACGGTCGCTTGTATGTAAAACGTAAGAACAGTTACCTGGTGAATATTGCTATAAACATCATCACGATATCATCGAATACAACTCAGATACAATCATCGTTTCGTCTAACCATCCAACCTTCTGTTCGATTGGGTCGCTCGTATGTATAACGCAAGAACAGTCACCTGGTGAGTATTACTATATAAA
Organism: Chrysomela aeneicollis; assembly: GCA_029955515.1. NCBI lineage: Eukaryota > Metazoa > Arthropoda > Insecta > Coleoptera > Chrysomelidae > Chrysomela > Chrysomela aeneicollis. The sequence continues at coordinate 17,040,446 of JARUHQ010000013.1, read as the reverse complement.
CATCACCACGATATAATCGAATACAACTCAGTTACAATTATCGTTCCGTCTAATCATCCAACCTTATGTTCGATGCATACGCTCGTATGTGTAACGAAAGAACCGTTACATGGTAGGTGTAACTAAATATACAGCATAAAGATATAATCGGAAACAACCCAGATACAATGATTGTTCAATCTATCCATTCAACCTTATGTTCGATTCGGTTGCTCGTATGTGTAACAGAAGAACTGTTACCTGGTTGGACATACTATATGATAGTCATCACGATATAATCGAATACAACCCAGATACAATGATTGTTCAGTCTATCCATTCAACCTTCTGTTCAGTTCAGTCGCTCTTATGTATAACTGGAGAACAGTTACCTATTGAGTATAACTATATAAACATTATCACGATATAATCGAATACAACCTCAGATACGATCATTGTTTAGTCTATCCATTCAACCTTCTGTTCAATTCAGTCGCTCGTATATATAACGGAAGAACAGTTACCTGGTGGGTATAACTATATAAACCTAATCGAATACAACCCAGATACGATGAATTTTCAATCTATCCATTTAACCTTCTGCTCGATTCGGTCGCTAGTATGTGTAACGGAAGTACCGTCACCTGGTAAGTATCACTATATATACAGTATTGCGATATAATCGGATACCACCCAGATACATTGATTGTTCAGTCTATCCATTCAACTTTCTGTTCGTTTCGGTCGCTCGTATGTAAATCGGGAATACCGTCACCTAGTGTGTATAACTATATACACAGCATAACATCATAATCGAATACAACCCAGATACTATCCATTCAACCTCCTGTTCGATTCGGTTGCTCGTATGTATAAAAAAAGAACAGTAACCTGGTGAGTATTTCTATATGAACGTCATCACGATATAATCGAATACAACTCAGATACAATTATCATTCCGTCTCTCCATCCAACCTTCTGATCGATTGGGTCGCTCGTATGTATAACGCAAGAACAGTCACCTGGTGAGTATAACTATATAAACATCACCACGATACAATCGAATACAACTCAGTTACAATTATCGTTCCGTCTAACCATCCAACCTTATGTTCGATTCAGACGCTCGTATGTGTAACGAAAGAACCGTTACATGGTAGTTGTAACTAAATATACAGCATAACGATATAATCGGAGACAACCCTGATACAATGATTGTTCAATCTCCAAGGGGGCCCCCTTTGATGCAATTTTTTTTTCGATTTCGGTTTCTTCGATCGGAGAAATGGATTCTATGAAAAAAAAAACAAGCAAATTGGTATGCGCGAAGTTGAAAATCGGTCCATCCGTTCGGAAGTTAAGGCGATCTGAAGAATTCGAAAAAGTTCCAAGGGGGCCCCCTTTGATGCATTTTTTTTTATTTCGGTTTTTTCGATTGGAGAAATGGATTTTATGAAAAAAACAAGCAGATTGGTATGATCGAAGTTGAAAATCGGTCTATCCGTTCGGAAGTTACGGCGATCTGAAGAATTCGAAAAAGATCCAAGGGGGCCCCCTCTGATGCATTTTTTTTTCGATTTCGGTTTTTTCGATTGGAGAAATGGATTCTATGAAAAAAACAAGCAGATTGGTATGATCGAAGTTGAAAATCGGTCCATCCGTTCGGAAGTTAATGCGATCTGAAGAATTCGAAAAAGTTCCAAGGGGGCCCCCTTTGATGCATTTTTTTTTATTTCGATTTCTTCGATTGGAGAAATGGATTCTATGAAAAAAAACAAGCAGATTGGTATGATCGAAGTTGAAAATCGGTCTATCCGTTCGGAAGTTACGGCGATCTGAAGAATTCGAAAAAGTTCCAAGGGGGCCCCCTTTGATGCATTTTTTTTTCGATTTCGGTTTTTTCGATTGGAGAAATGGATTCTATGAAGAAAACAAGCAGATTGGTATGATCGAAGTTGAAAATCGGTCCATCCGTTCGGAAGTTAATGCGATCTGAAGAATTCGAAAAAGTTCCAAGGGGGCCCCCTTTGATGCAATTTTTTTTTCGATTTCGGTTTTTTCGATTGGAGAAATGGATTCTATGAAAGAAAACAAGCAGATTGGTATGATCGAAGTTGAAAATCGGTCCATCCGTTCGGAAGTTGAGGCGATCTGAAGAATTCGAAAAAGTTCCAAGGGGGCCCCCTTTGATGCATTTTTTTTTTCGATTGGAGAAATGGATTCTATGAAAGAAACAAGCAGATTGGTATGATCGAAGTTGAAAATCGGTCCATCCGTTCGGAAGATAAGGCGATCTGAAGAATTCGAAAAAGTTCCAAGGGGGCCCCTTTTGATGCAATTTTTTTTTCGATTTCGGTTTTTTCGATTGGAGAAATGGATTCTATGAAAAAAACAAGCATATTGGTATGATCGAAGTTGAAAATCGGTCCATCCGTTCGGAAGTTAAGGCGATCTGAAGAATTCGAAAAAGTTTCAAGGGGATCCCCTTTGATGCAATTTTTTTTTCGATTTCGGTTTTTTCGATTGAAGAAATGGATTCTATGAGGAAAAACAAGCAGATTGGTATAATCGAAGTTGAAAATCGGTCCATCCGTTCGGAAGTTAAGGCGATCTGAAGAATTCGAAAAAGTTCCAAGGGGACCCCTTTTGATGCAATTTTTTTTCGATTTCGGTTTTTTCGATTGAAGTAATGGATTTTATGAAAAAAAAAACAAGCAAATTGGCATGCACGAAGTTGAAAATCGGTCCATCCTTTCGGAAGTTAAGGTGATCTGAAGATTTCGAAAAAGTTTCAAGGGGACCCCCTTTGATGCATTTTTTTTTCGATTTCGGTTTTTTCGATTGGAGAAATGGATTCTATGAAAATAAACAAGCAAATTGGTATGCGCGAAGTTGAAAATCGGTCCATCCGTTCGGAAGTTAAGGTGATCTGAAGATTTCGAAAAAGTTCCAAGAAGGCCCCCTTTGATGCATTTTTTTTTTCGATTTCGGTTTCTTCGATTGAAGAAATGGATTGTATAAAAAAAACAAGCAGATTGGTATGATCGAAGTTGAAAATCGATCCATCCGTTCGGAAGTTAAGGCGATCTGAAGAATTTGAGAAAGTTCCAAGGGGGCCCCCTTTGATGCATTTTTTTTTCGATTTCGGTTTTTTCGATTGGAGAAATGGATTCTATGAAAAAAAAACAAACAGATTGGTATGATCGAAGTTGAAAATCGGTCCATCCGTTCGGAAGTTAGACGATCTGAAGAATTCGAAAAAGTTCCAAGGGGGCCCCCTTTGATGCATTTTTTTTTTGATTTCGGTTTCTTCGATTGAAGAAATGGATTCTATAAAAAAAACAAGCAAATTGGTATGATCGAAGTTGAAAATCGTTCCATCCGTTCGGAAGATAAGGCGATCTGAAGAATTCGAAAAAGTTCCAAGGGGGCCCCCTTTGATTCATTTTTTTTTTCGATTTCGGTTTTTTTGATTGGAGAAATGGATTCTATGAAAAAAAACAAGCAGATTGGTATGATGGAAGTTGAAAATCGGTCCATCCGTTCGGAAGTTAAGGCGATCTGAAGAATTCGAAAAAGTTCCAAGGGGACCCCCTTTGATGCAATTTTTTTTTTCGATTTCGGTTTTTTCGATTGGAGAAATGGATTCTATGAAAAAAAAACAAGCAGATTGGTATGATCGAAGTTGAAAATCGGTCCATCCGTTCGAAAGTTAAGGCGATATGAAGAATTCGAAAAAGTTCCAAGGGGGCTCCCTTTGATGCTTTTTATTTTTTCGATTTCGGTTTTTTTGATTGGAGAAATGGATTCTATGAAAAAAAAACAAGCAGATTGGTATGATCGAAGTTGAAAATCGGTCCATCTGTTCGGAAGTTGAGGCGATCTGAAGAATTCGAAAAAGTTCCAAGGGGGCCCCCTTTGATGCATTTTTTTTTCGATTTCGGTTTTTTCGATTGGAGAAATGGATTCTATGAAAAAAAACAAGCAGATTGGTATGATCGAAGTTGAAAATCGGTCCATCCGTTCGGAAGTTAAGGCGATCTGAAGAATTCGAAAAAGTTCCAAGGGGGCTCCCTTTGATGCTTTTTTTTTTTTTTCGATTTCGGTTTTTTCGAAAAAAAAACAAGCAGATTGGTATGATCGAAGTTGAAAATCGGTCCATCCGTTCGGATGTTAAGGCGATCTGAAGAGTTCGAAAAAGTTCCAAGGGGGCCCCCTTTGATGCATTTATTTTTTTCGATTTCGGTTTTTTCGATTGGAGAAATGGATTCTATGAAAAAAAACAAGCAGATTGGTATGATCGAAGTTGAAAATCGGTCCATACGTTCGAAAGTTGAGGCAATCTGAAGAATTCGAAAAAGTTCCAAGGGGGCCCCCTTTGATGCATTTTTTTTTCGATTTCGGTTTTTTCGATCGGAGAAATGGATTCTATGAAAAAAAAAGCAGATTGGTATGATCGAAGTTGAAAATCGGTCCATCCGTTCGGAAGTTAAGGCGATCTGAAGAATTCGAAAATGTTCCAAGGGGGCTCCCTTTGATGCTTTTTATTTTTTCGATTTCGATTTTTTTGATTGGACAAATGGATTCTATGAAATAAAACAAGCAGATTGGTATGATCGAAGTTGAAAATCGGTCCATCCGTTCGGAAGTTAAGGCGATCTGAAGAATTCGAAAAAGTTCCAAGGGGACCCCCTTTGATGCAATTTTTTTCGATTGGAGAAATGGATTCTATGGAAAAAACAAGCGAATTAGTATGCGCGAAATTGAAAATCGGTCCATCCGTTCGGAAGTTAAGGCGATCTGAAGAATTCGAAAAAGTTCCAAGGGGGCCCCCTTTGATGCATTTTTTTTTTTTTCGATTCCGGTTTTTTCGATTGGAGAAATGGATTCTATGAAAAAAAACAAGCAGATTGGTATGTTCGAAGTTGAAAATAGGTCCATCCGTTCGGATGTTAAGGCGATCTGAAGTATTCGAAAAAGTTCCAAGCGGGCCCCCTTTGATGCATTTATTTTTTTCGATTTCGGTTTTTTCGATTGGAGAAATGGATTCTATGAAAAAAAACAAGCAGATTGGTATGATCGAAGTTGAAAATCGGTCCATACGTTCGAAAGTTAAGGCAATCTGAAGAATTCGAAAAAGTTCCAAGGGGGCCTCCTTTGATGCATTTTTTTTTCGATTTAGGTTTTTTTGATCGGAGAAATGGATTCTATGGAAAAAAAAAGCAGATTGGTATGATCGAAGTTGAAAATCGGTCCATCCGTTCGGAAGTTAAGTCGATCTGAAGAATTCGAAAAAGTTCCAAGGGGGCCCCCTTAGATGCATTTTTTTTTATTTCGGTTTTTTCGATTGAAGAAATGGATTCTATGAAAAAAAACAAGCAGATTGGTATGATCGGAGTTGAAAATCGGTCCATACGTTCGAAAGTTAAGGCAATCTGAAGAATTCGAAAAAGTTCCAAGGGGGCCCCTTTGATGCATTTTTTTTTTATTTCGGTTTTTTTGATCGGAGAAATGGATTCTATGAAAAAAAAAAAGCAGATTGGTATGAACGAAGTTGAAAATCGGTCCATCCGTTCGGAAGTTAAGTAGATCTGAAGAATTCGAAAAAGTTCCAAGGGGGCCCCCTTTGATGCATTTTTTTTTTATTTCGGTTTTTTCGATTGCAGAAATGGATTCTATGAAAAAAACAAGCAGATTCGTATGATCGAAGTTGAAAATCGGTCCATCCGTTCGGAAGTTAAGGCGATCTGAAGAATTCGAAAAAGTTCCAAGGGGGCCCCCTTAGATGCATTTTTTTTTGATTTCGGTTTTTTCGATTGGAGAAATGGATTCTATGAAAAAAAACAAGCAGATTGGTATGATCGAAGTTGAAAATCGGTCCATCCGTTCGGAAGTTAAGGCGATCTGAAGAATTCGAAAAAGTTCCAAGGGGGCCCCCTTAGATGCATTTTTTTTTCGATTTCGGTTTTTTCGAAAAAAAAAACAAGCAGATTGGTATGATCGAAGTTGAAAATCGGTCCATCCGTTCGGAAGTTAAGGCGATCTGAAGAATTCGAAAAAGTTCCAAGGGGACCCCCTTTGATGCAATTTTTTTCGATTGGAGAAATGGATTCTATGGAAAAAACAAGCGAATTAGTATGCGCGAAATTGAAAATCGGTCCATCCGTTCGGAAGTTAAGGCGATCTGAAGAATTCGAAAAAGTTCCAAGGGGGCCCCCTTTGATGCATTTTTTTTTTCGATTCCGGTTTTTTCGATTGGAGAAATGGATTCTATGAAAAAAAACAAGCAGATTGGTATGTTCGAAGTTGAAAATAGGTCCATCCGTTCGGATGTTAAGGCGATCTGAAGTATTCGAAAAAGTTCCAAGCGGGCCCCCTTTGATGCATTTATTTTTTTCGATTTCGGTTTTTTCGATTGGAGAAATGGATTCTATGAAAAAAAACAAGCAGATTGGTATGATCGAAGTTGAAAATCGGTCCATACGTTCGAAAGTTAAGGCAATCTGAAGAATTCGAAAAAGTTCCAAGGGGGCCCCCTTTGATGCATTTTTTTTTCGATTTAGGTTTTTTTGATCGGAGAAATGGATTCTATGGAAAAAAAAAAGCAGATTGGTATGATCGAAGTTGAAAATCGGTCCATCCGTTCGGAAGTTAAGTCGATCTGAAGAATTCGAAAAAGTTCCAAGGGGGCCCCCTTAGATGCATTTTTATTTATTTCGGTTTTTTCGATTGAAGAAATGGATTCTATGAAAAAAAACAAGCAGATTGGTATGATCGGAGTTGAAAATCGGTCCATACGTTCGAAAGTTAAGGCAATCTGAAGAATTCGAAAAAGTTCCAAGGGGGCCCCTTTGATGCATTTTTTTTTATTTCGGTTTTTTTGATCGGAGAAATGGATTCTATGAAAAAAAAAAGCAGATTGGTATGAACGAAGTTGAAAATCGGTCCATCCGTTCGGAAGTTAAGTAGATCTGAAGAATTCGAAAAAGTTCCAAGGGGGCCCCCTTTGATGCATTTTTTTTTTATTTCGGTTTTTTCGATTGCAGAAATGGATTCTATGAAAAAAACAAGCAGATTCGTATGATCGAAGTTGAAAATCGGTCCATACGTTCGGAAGTTAAGGCGATCTGAAGAATTCGAAAAAGTTCCAAGGGGGCCCCCTTAGATGCATTTTTTTTTGATTTCGGTTTTTTCGATTGGAGAAATGGATTCTATGAAAAAAAACAAGCAGATTGGTATGATCGAAGTTGAAAATCGGTCCATCCGTTCGGAAGTTAAGGCGATCTGAAGAATTCGAAAAAGTTCCAAGGGGGCCCCCTTAGATGCATTTTTTTTTCGATTTCGGTTTTTTCGAAAAAAAAAACAAGCAGATTGGTATGATCGAAGTTGAAAATCGGTCCATCCGTTCGGATGTTAAGGCGATCTGAAGAATTCGAAAAAGTTCCAAGGGGGCTCTCTTTGATGCATTTTTTTTCAGATTTCGGTTTTTTTGATCGGAGAAATGGATTCTATGAAAAAAAAAAGCAGATTGGTATGATCGAAGTTGAAAATCGGTCCATCCTTTCGGAAGTTAAGTCGATCTGAAGAATTCGAAAAAGTTCCAAGGGGGCCACCTTTGATGCATTTTTTTTTGATTTCGGTTTTTTCGATTGCAGAAATGGATTCTATGAAAAAAAAACAAGCAGATTCGTATGATCGAAGTTGAAAATCGGTCCATCCGTTCGGAAGTTAAGGCGATCTGAAGAATTCGAAGAAGTTCCAAGGGGGCTCTCTTTGATGCTTTTTATTTTTTCGATTTCGGTTTTTTTGATTGGAGAAATGGATTCTATGAAAAAAAAAACAAGCAGATTGGTATGATCGAAGTTGAAAATCGGTCCATCCGTTCGGAAGTTAAGGCGATCTGAAGAATTCGAGAAAGTTCCAAGGGGACCCCCTTTGATGCAACTTTTTTTTCGATTGGAGAAATGGATTCTATGGAAAAAAACAAGCAGATTGGTATGTTCGAAGTTGAAAATAGGTCCATCCGTTCGGATGTTAAGGCGATCTGAAGTATTCGAAAAAGTTCCAAGCGGGCCCCCTTTGATGCATTTATTTTTTTCGATTTCGGTTTTTTCGATTGGAGAAATGGATTCTATGAAAAAAAACAAGCAGATTGGTATGATCGAAGTTGAAAATCGGTCCATACGTTCGAAAGTTAAGGCAATCTGAAGAATTCGAAAAAGTTCCAAGGGGGCCCCCTTTGATGCATTTTTTTTTTCGATTTAGGTTTTTTTGATCGGAGAAATGGATTCTATGGAAAAAAAAAGCAGATTGGTATGATCGAAGTTGAAAATCGGTCCATCCGTTCGGAAGTTAAGTCGATCTGAAGAATTCGAAAAAGTTCCAAGGGGGCCCCCTTAGATGCATTTTTTTTTATTTCGGTTTTTTCGATTGGAGAAATGGATTCTATGAAAAAAAACAAGCAGATTGGTATGATCGGAGTTGAAAATCGGTCCATACGTTCGAAAGTTAAGGCAATCTGAAGAATTCGAAAAAGTTCCAAGGGGGCCCCTTTGATGCATTTTTTTTTTTTATTTCGGTTTTTTTGATCGGAGAAATGGATTCTATGAAACAAAAAAAAAGCAGATTGGTATGAACGAAGTTGAAAATCGGTCCATCCGTTCGGAAGTTAAGTAGATCTGAAGAATTCGAAAAAGTTCCAAGGGGGCCCCCTTTGATGCATTTTTTTTTTATTTCGGTTTTTTCGATTGCAGAAATGGATTCTATGAAAAAAACAAGCAGATTCGTATGATCGAAGTTGAAAATCGGTCCATCCGTTCGGAAGTTAAGGCGATCTGAAGAATTCGAAAAAGTTCCAAGGGGGCCCCCTCAGATGCATTTTTTTTTGATTTCGGTTTTTTCGATTGGAGAAATGGATTCTATGAAAAAAAACAAGCAGATTGGTATGATCGAAGTTGAAAATCGGTCCATCCGTTCGGAAGTTAAGGCGATCTGAAGAATTCGAAAAAGTTCCAAGGGGGCCCCCTTAGATGCATTTTTTTTTCGATTTCGGTTTTTTCGAAAAAAAAAACAAGCAGATTGGTATGATCGAAGTTGAAAATCGGTCCATCCGTTCGGATGTTAAGGCGATCTGAAGAATTCGAAAAAGTTCCAAGGGGGCTCTCTTTGATGCATATTTTTTCAGATTTCGGTTTTTTTGATCGGAGAAATGGATTCTATGAAAAAAAAAAGCAGATTGGTATGATCGAAGTTGAAAATCGGTCCATCCTTTCGGAAGTTAAGTCGATCTGAAGAATTCGAAAAAGTTCCAAGGGGGCTCTCTTTGATGCTTTTTATTTTTTCGATTTCGGTTTTTTTGATTGGAGAAATGGATTCTATGAAAAAAAAAACAAGCAGATTGGTATGTTCGAAGTTGAAAATCGGTCCATCCGTTCGGAAGTTAAGGCGATCTGAAGAATTCGAGAAAGTTCCAAGGGGACCCCCTTTGATGCAACTTTTTTTTCGATTGGAGAAATGGATTCTATGGAAAAAAACAAGCAGATTGGTATGTTCGAAGTTGAAAATAGGTCCATCCGTTCGGATGTTAAGGCGATCTGAAGTATTCGAAAAAGTTCCAAGCGGGCCCCCTTTGATGCATTTATTTTTTTCGATTTCGGTTTTTTCGATTGGAGAAATGGATTCTATGAAAAAAAACAAGCAGATTGGTATGATCGAAGTTGAAAATCGGTCCATACGTTCGAAAGTTAAGGCAATCTGAAGAATTCGAAAAAGTTCCAAGGGGGCCCCCTTTGATGCATTTTTTTTTTTCGATTTAGGTTTTTTTGATCGGAGAAATGGATTCTATGGAAAAAAAAAGCAGATTGGTATGATCGAAGTTGAAAATCGGTCCATCCGTTCGGAAGTTAAGTCGATCTGAAGAATTCGAAAAAGTTCCAAGGGGGCCCCCTTAGATGCATTTTTTTTTATTTCGGTTTTTTCGATTGGAGAAATGGATTCTATGAAAAAAAACAAGCAGATTGGTATGATCGGAGTTGAAAATCGGTCCATACGTTCGAAAGTTAAGGCAATCTGAAGAATTCGAAAAAGTTCCAAGGGGGCCCCTTTGATGCATTTTTTTTTTTATTTCGGTTTTTTTGATCGGAGAAATGGATTCTATGAAAAAAAAAAAGCAGATTGGTATGAACGAAGTTGAAAATCGGTCCATCCGTTCGGAAGTTAAGTAGATCTGAAGAATTCGAAAAAGTTCCAAGGGGGCCCCCTTTGATGCATTTTTTTTTTATTTCGGTTTTTTCGATTGCAGAAATGGATTCTATGAAAAAAACAAGCAGATTCGTATGATCGAAGTTGAAAATCGGTCCATCCGTTCGGAAGTTAAGGCGATCTGAAGAATTCGAAAAAGTTCCAAGGGGGCCCCCTCAGATGCATTTTTTTTTGATTTCGGTTTTTTCGATTGGAGAAATGGATTCTATGAAAAAAAACAAGCAGATTGGTATGATCGAAGTTGAAAATCGGTCCATCCGTTCGGAAGTTAAGGCGATCTGAAGAATTCGAAAAAGTTCCAAGGGGGCCCCCTTAGATGCATTTTTTTTTCGATTTCGGTTTTTTCGAAAAAAAAAACAAGCAGATTGGTATGATCGAAGTTGAAAATCGGTCCATCCGTTCGGATGTTAAGGCGATCTGAAGAATTCGAAAAAGTTCCAAGGGGGCTCTCTTTGATGCATATTTTTTCAGATTTCGGTTTTTTTGATCGGAGAAATGGATTCTATGAAAAAAAAAAGCAGATTGGTATGATCGAAGTTGAAAATCGGTCCATCCTTTCGGAAGTTAAGTCGATCTGAAGAATTCGAAAAAGTTCCAAGGGGGCCACCTTTGATGCATTTTTTTTTGATTTCGGTTTTTTCGATTGCAGAAATGGATTCTATGAAAAAAAAACAAGCAGATTCGTATGATCGAAGTTGAAAATCGGTCCATCCGTTCGGAAGTTAAGGCGATCTGAAGAATTCGAAAAAGTTCCAAGGGGGCTCTCTTTGATGCTTTTTATTTTTTCGATTTCGGTTTTTTTGATTGGAGAAATGGATTCTATGAAAAAAAAAACAAGCAGATTGGTATGATCGAAGTTGAAAATCGGTCCATCCGTTCGGAAGTTAAGGCGATCTGAAGAATTCGAAAGAGTTCCAAGGGGGCCCCCTTTGATGCATTTATTTTTTTCGATTTCGGTTTTTTCGATTGGAGAAATGGATTCTATGAAAAAAAACAAGCAGATTGGTATGATCGAAGTTGAAAATCAGTCCATACGTTCGAAAGTTAAGGCAATCTGAAGAATTCGAAAAAGTTCCAAGGGGGCCCCCTTTGATGCATTTTTTTTTTTTCGATTTCGGTTTTTTTGATCGGAGAAATGGATTCTATGGAAAAAAAAGCAGATTGGTATGATCGAAGTTGAAAATCGGTCCATCCGTTCGGAAGTTAAGTCGATCTGAAGAATTCGAAAAAGTTCCAAGGGTCCCCCTTAGATGCATTTTTTTTTATTTCGGTTTTTTCGATTGGAGAAATGGATTCTATGAAAAAAAACAAGCAGATTGGTATGATCGGAGTTGAAAATCGGTCCATACGTTCGAAAGTTAAGGCAATCTGAAGAATTCGAAAAAGTTCCAAGGGGGCCCCTTTGATGCATTTTTTTTTTGATTTCGGTTTTTTTGATCGGAGAAATGGATTCTATGAAAAAAAAAGCAGATTGGTATGATCGAAGTTGAAAATTGGTCCATCCGTTCGGAAGTTAAGTAGATCTGAAGAATTCGAAAAAGTTCCAAGGGGGCCCCCTTTGATGCATTTTTTTTTTATTTCGGTTTTTTCGATTGCAGAAATGGATTCTATGAAAAAAAAACAAGCAGATTCGTATGATCGAAGTTGAAAATCGGTCCATCCGTTCGGAAGTTAAGGCGATCTGAAGAATTCGAAAAAGTTCCAAGGGGGCCCCATTAGATGCATTTTTTTTTGATTTCGGTTTTTTCGATTGGAGAAATGGATTCTATGAACAAAAAAAAGCAGATTGGTATGATCGAAGTTGAAAATCAGTCCATCCGTTCGGAAGTTAAGGCGATCTGAAGAATTCGAAAAAGTTCCAAGGGGGCCCCCTTAGATGCATTTTTTTGTCGATTTCGGTTTTTTCGAAAAAAAAAACAAGCAGATTGGTATGATCGAAGTTGAAAATCGGTCTATCCGTTCGGATGTTAAGGCGATCTGAAGAATTCGAAAAAGTTCCAAGGGGGCCCCCTTTGATGCATTTATTTTTTTCGATTTCGGTTTTTTCGATTGGAGAAATGGATTCTATGAAGAAAAATCAAGCAGATTGGTATGATCGAAGTTGAAAATCGGTCCATACGTTCGAAAGTTAAGGCAATCTGAAGAATTCGAAAAGGTTCCAAGGGGGCCCCTTTGATGCATTTTTTTTCAGATTTCGGTTTTTTTGATCGGAGAAATGGATTCTATGAAAAAAAAAGCAGATTGGTATAATCGAAGTTGAAAATCGGTCCATCCGTTCGGAAGTTAAGTCGATCTGAAGAATTCGAAAAAGTTCCAAGGGGGCCACCTTTGATGCATTTTTTTTTTTATTTCGGTTTTTTCGATTGCAGAAATGGATTCTATGAAAAAAAAAACAAGCAGATTCGTATGATCGAAGTTGAAAATCGGTCCATCCGTTCGGAAGTTAAGGCGATCTGAAGAATTCGAAAAAGTTCCAAGGGGGCTCTCTTTGATGCTTTTTATTTTTTCGATTTCAGTTTTTTTGATTGGAGAAATGGATTCTATGAAAAAAAAAACAAGCAGATTGGTATGATCGAAGTTGAAAATCGGTCCATCCGTTCGGAAGATAAGGCGATCTGAAGTATTCGAAAAAGTTCCAAGGGGGCCCCCTTAGATGCATTTTTTTTTCGATTTCGGTTTTTTCGATTGGAGAAATGGATTCTATGAAAAAAAACAAGCAGATTGGTATGATCGAAGTTGAAAATCGGTCCATCCGTTCGGATGTTGAGGCGATCTGAAGAATTCGAAAAAGTTCCAAGGGGGCCCCCTTTGATGCATTAATTTTTTTCGATTTCGGTTTTTTCGATTGGAGAAATGGATTCTATGAAAAAAAAAACAAGCAGATTGGTATGATCGAAGTTGAAAATTGGTCCATACGTTCGAAAGTTAAGGCAATCTGAAGAATTCGAAAAAGTTCCAAGGGGGCCCCCTTTGATGCATTTTTTTTTTTCGATTTCGGTTTTTTTGATCGGAGAAATGGATTCTATGGAAAAAAAATGCAGATTGGTATGATCGAAGTTGAAAATCGGACCATCCGTTCGGAAGTTAAGTCGATCTGAAGAATTCGAAAAAGTTCCAAGGGGGCCCCCTTAGATGCATTTTTTTTTGATTTCGGTTTTTTCGATTGGAGAAATGTATTCTATGAAAAAAAATAGCAGATTCGTATGATCGAAGTTGAAAATCGGTCCATCCGTTCGGAAGTTAAGGCGATCTGAAGAATTCGAAAATGTTCCAAGGGGGCTCCCTTTGATGCTTTTTATTTTTTCGATTTCGGTTTTTTTGAGTGGAGAAATGGATTCTATGAAAAAAAACAAGCAGATTGGTATGATCGAAGTAGAAAATCGGTCCATACGTTCGAAAGTTAAGGCAATCTGAAGAATTCGAAAAAGTTCCAAGGGGGCCCCTTTGATGCATTTTTTTTTCGATTTCGGTTTTTTTGATCAGAGAAATGGATTCTATGAAAAAAAACAAGCAGATTGGTATGATCGAAGTTGAAAATCGGTCCATCCGTTCGGAAGTTAAGGCGATCTGAAGAATTCAAAAAAGTTCCAAGGGGGCCCCCTTTGATGCATTTTTTTTTCGATTTCGGTTTTTTCGATTGCAGAAATGGATTCTATGAAAAAAAACAAGCAGATTCGTATCATCGAAGTTGAAAATCGGTCCATCCGTTCGGAAGTTAAGGCGATCTGAAGAATTCGAAAAAGTTCCAAGGGGGCTCCCTTTGATGCTTTTTATTTTTTCGATTTCGGTTTTTTTGATTGGAGAAATGGATTCTATGAAAAAAAACAAGCAGATTGGTATGATCGAAGTTGAAAATCGGTCCATCCGTTCGGAAGTTAAGGCGATCTGAAGAATTCGAAAAAGTTCCGAGATGACCCCCTTTGATGCAATTTTTCTTTTCGATTTCGGTTTTTTCGATTGGAGAAATGGATTCTATGAAAAAAAAACAAGCAGATTGGTATGATCGAAGTTGAAAATCGGTCCATCCGTTCGGAAGTTAAGGCGATCTGAATAATTCGAAAAAGTTCCAAGGGGGCCCCCTTTGATGCATTTTTTTTTCGATTTCGGTTCTTTCGATCGGAGAAATGGATTCTATAAAAAAAAAAGCAGATTGGTATGATCGAAGTTGAAAATCGGTCCATACGTTCGAAAGTTAAGGCAATCTGAAGAATTCGAAAAAGTTCCAAGGGGGCCCCCTTTGATGCATTTTTTTTTTCGATTTCGGTTTTTTTGATCGGAGAAATGGATTCTATGGAAAAAAAAATGCAGATTGGTATGATCGAAGTTGAAAATCGGACCATCCGTTCGGAAGTTAAGTCGATCTGAAGAATTCGAAAAAGTTCCAAGGGGGCCCCCTTAGATGCATTTTTTTTTTTATTTCGGTTTTTTCGATTGGAGAAATGTATTCTATGAAAAAAAATAGCAGATTCGTATGATCGAAGTTGAAAATCGGTCCATCCGTTCGGAAGTTAAGGCGATCTGAAGAATTCGAAAATGTTCCAAGGGGGCTCCCTTTGATGCTTTTTATTTTTTCGATTTCGGTTTTTTTGATTGGAGAAATGGATTCTATGAAAAAAAACAAGCAGATTGGTATGATCGAAGTTGAAAATCGGTCCATACGTTCGAAAGTTAAGGCAATCTGAAGAATTCGAAAAAGTTCCAAGGGGGCCCCTTTGATGCATTTTTTTTTCGATTTCGGTTTTTTTGATCAGAGAAATGGATTCTATGAAAAAAAAAGCAGATTGGTATGATCGAAGTTGAAAATCGGTCCATCCGTTCGGAAGTTAAGTCGATCTGAAGAATTCAAAAAAGTTCCAAGGGGGCCCCCTTTGATGCATTTTTTTTTCGATTTCGGTTTTTTCGATTGCAGAAATGGATTCTATGAAAAAAAACAAGCAGATTCGTATCATCGAAGTTGAAAATCGGTCCATCCGTTCGGAAGTTAAGGCGATCTGAAGAATTCGAAAAAGTTCCAAGGGGGCTCCCTTTGATGCTTTTTATTTTTTCGATTTCGGTTTTTTTGATTGGAGAAATGGATTCTATGAAAAAAAACAAGCAGATTGGTATGATCGAAGTTGAAAATCGGTCCATCCGTTCGGAAGTTAAGGCGATCTGAAGAATTCGAAAAAGTTCCGAGATGACCCCCTTTGATGCAATTTTTCTTTTCGATTTCGGTTTTTTCGATTGGAGAAATGGATTCTATGAAAAAAAAACAAGCAGATTGGTATGATCGAAGTTGAAAATCGGTCCATCCGTTCGGAAGTTAAGGCGATCTGAATAATTCGAAAAAGTTCCAAGGGGGCCCCCTTTGATGCATTTTTTTTTCGATTTCGGTTCTTTCGATCGGAGAAATGGATTCTATAAAAAAAAAAGCAGATTGGTATGATCGAAGTTGAAAATCGGTCCATCCGTTCGGATGTTAAGGCGATCTGAAGAATTCGAAAAAGTTCCAAGGGAGCCCCCTTTGATGCATTTTTTTTTCGATTTTGGTTTTTTTGATTGGAGAAATGGATTCTATGAAAAAAAAACAAGCAGATTGGTATGATCGAAGTTGAAAATCGGTCCATC
Organism: Chrysomela aeneicollis; assembly: GCA_029955515.1. NCBI lineage: Eukaryota > Metazoa > Arthropoda > Insecta > Coleoptera > Chrysomelidae > Chrysomela > Chrysomela aeneicollis. The sequence continues at coordinate 17,024,600 of JARUHQ010000013.1, read as the reverse complement.
CGTTCGGAAGATAAGGCGATCTGAAGTATTCGAAAAAGTTCCAAGGGGGCCCCCTTAGATGCATTTTTTTTCGATTTCGGTTTTTTCGATTGGAGAAATGGATTCGATGAAAAAAAACAAGCAGATTGGTATGATCGAAGTTGAAAATCGGTCCATCCGTTCGGATGTTGAGGCGATCTGAAGAATTCGAAAAAGTTCCAAGGGGGCCCCCTTTGATGCATTAATTTTTTTCGATTTCGGTTTTTTCGATTGGAGAAATGGATTCTATGAAAAAAAAACAAGCAGATTGGTATGATCGAAGTTGAAAATCGGTCCATACGTTCGAAAGTTAAGGCAATCTGAAGAATTCGAAAAAGTTCCAAGGGGGCCCCCTTTGATGCATTTTTTTTTTCGATTTCGGTTTTTTTGATCGGAGAAATGGATTCTATGGGAAAAAAATGCAGATTGGTATGATCGAAGTTGAAAATCGGACCATCCGTTCGGAAGTTAAGTCGATCTGAAGAATTCGAAAAAGTTCCAAGGGGGCCCCCTTAGATGCATTTTTTTTTTGATTTCGGTTTTTTCGATTGGAGAAATGGATTCTATGAAAAAAAAAAGCAGATTCGTATGATCGAAGTTGAAAATCGGTCCATCCGTTCGGAAGTTAAGGCGATCTGAAGAATTCGAAAATGTTCCAAGGGGGCTCCCTTTGATGCTTTTTATTTTTTCGATTTCGGTTTTTTTGATTGGAGAAATGGATTCTATGAAAAAAAACAAGCAGATTGGTATGATCGAAGTTGAAAATCGGTCCATACGTTCGAAAGTTAAGGCAATCTGAAGAATTCGAAAAAGTTCCAAGGGGGCCCCTTTGATGCATTTTTTTTTCGATTTCGGTTTTTTTGATCGGAGAAATGGATTCTATGAAAAAAAAAAAGCAGATTGGTATGATCGAAGTTGAAAATCGGTCCATCCGTTCGGAAGTTAAGTCGATCTGAAGAATTCAAAAAAGTTCCAAGGGGGCCCCCTTTGATGCATTTTTTGTTCGATTTTGGTTTTTTCGATTGCAGAAATGGATTCTATGAAAAAAAACAAGCAGATTCGTATCATCGAAGTTGAAAATCGGTCCATCCGTTCGGAAGTTAAGGCGATCTGAAGAATTCGAAAAAGTTCCAAGGGGGCTCCCTTTGATGCTTTTTATTTTTTCGATTTCGGTTTTTTTGATTGGAGAAATGGATTCTATGAAAAAAAACAAGCAGATTGGTATGATCGAAGTTGAAAATCGGTCCATCCGTTCGGAAGTTAAGGCGATCTGAAGAATTCGAAAAAGTTCCGAGATGACCCCCTTTGATGCAATTTTTCTTTTCGATTTCGGTTTTTTCGATTGGAGAAATGGATTCTATGAAAAAAAAACAAGCAGATTGGTATGATCGAAGTTGAAAATCGGTCCATCCGTTCGGAAGTTAAGGCGATCTGAAGAATTCGAAAAAGTTCCAAGGGGGCCCCCTTTGATGCATTTTTTTTTCGATTTCGGTTCTTTCGATCGGAGAAATGGATTCTATAAAAAAAAAGCAGATTGGTATGATCGAAGTTGAAAATCGGTCCATCCGTTCGGATGTTAAGGCGATCTGAAGAATTCGAAAAAGTTCCAAGGGAGCCCCCTTTGATGCATTTTTTTTTCGATTTTGGTTTTTTTGATCGGAGAAATGGATTCTATGAAAAAAAAAGCAGATTGGTATGATCGAAGTTGAAAATCGGTCCATCCGTTCGGAAGTTAAGTCGATCTGAAGAATTCGAAAAAGTTCCAAGGGGGCCCCCTTTGGTTAAATTTTTTTTTCGATTTCGGTTTTTTCGATTGGAGAAATGGATTCTATGAAAAAAACAAGCAGATTCGTATGATCGAAGTTGAAAATCGGTCCATTCGTTCGGAAGTTAAGGCGATCTGAAGAATTCGAAAAAGTTCCAAGGGGGCTCCCTTTGATGCTTTTTATTTTTTCGATTTCGGTTTTTTTGATTGGAGAAATGGATTCTATGAAAAAAACAATCCATTTCTCCAATCGAAAAAAACAAAATCGAAGAAAAAATTGCATCAAAGGGGGTCCCCTTGGAACTTTTCTGAATTCTTCAGATCGCCTTAACTTCCGAACGGATGGACCAATTTTCAACTTCGATCATACCAATCTGCTTGTTTTTTTTTCATAGAATCCATTTCTCCAATCGAAAAAACCGAAATCGAAAAGAAAAATTGCATCAAAGGGGGTCCCCTTGGAACTTTTTCGAATTCATCAGATCGCCTTAACTTCCGAACGGATGGACCGATTTTCAACTTTGATCATACCAATCTGCTTGTTTTTTTTTTCATAGAATCCATTTCTCCAATCAAAAAAACCGAAATCGAAAAAATAAAAAGCATCAAAAGGACCCCCCTTGGAACTTTTTCGAATTCTTCAGATCGCCTTAACTTCCGAACGGATGGAACGATTTTCAACTTCGATCATACGAATCTGCTTTTTTTTTTCATAAAATCCATTTCTGCAATCGAAAAAACCAAAATCAAAAAAAAAATGGATCAAAGGGGGCCCCCTTGGAACTTTTTCGAATTCTTCAGATCGACTTAACTTCCGAACGGATGGACCGATTTTCAACTTCGATCATACCAATCTGCTTTTTTTTTAGAATCCATTTCTCCGATCAAAAAAACCGAAATCGAAAAAAAAAATGCATCAAAGGGGGCCCCCTTGGAACTTTTTCGAATTCTTCAGATTGCCTTAACTTTCGAACATATGGACCGATTTTCAACTTCGATCATACCAATCTGCTTGTTTTTTTTCATAGAATCCATTTCTCCAATCAAAAAAACCGAAATCGAAAAAATAAAAAGCATCAAAGGGAGCCCCCTTGGAACTTTTTCGAATTCTTCAGATCGCCTTAACTTCCGAACGGATGGACCGATTTTCAACTTCGATCATACGAATCTGCTTGTATTTTTTCATAGAATCCATTTCTGCAATCGAAAAAACCGAAATCAAAAACAAAAATGCATCAAAGGGGGCCCCCTTGGAACTTTTTCGAATTCTTCAGATCGACTTAACTTCCGAACGGATGGACCGATTTTCAACTTCGATCATACCAATCTGCTTTTTTTTCATAGAATCCATTTCTCCGATCAAAAAAACCGAAATCGAAAAAAAAAATGCATCAAAGGGGGCCCCCTTGGAACTTTTTCGAATTCTTCAGATTGCCTTAACTTTCGAACGTATGGACCGATTTGCTTGTTTTTTCATAGAATCCATTTCTTCAATAGAAAAAACCGAAATCGATAAAAAAATTGCATCAAAGGAGGTCCCCTTGGAACTTTTTCGAATTCTTCAGATCGCCTTAACTTCCGAACGGATGGACCTATTTTCAACTTCGATCATACCAAACTGCTTGTTTTTTTTCATAGAATCCATTTCTCCAATCGAAAAAACCGAAATCTGAAAAAAAATTGCATCAAAGGGGGTCCCCTTGGAACTTTTTCGAATTCTTCAAATCGCCTTAACTTCCGAACGGATGGACCGATTTTCAACTTCGATCAAACCAATCTGCTTGTTTTTTTTTCATAGAATCCATTTCTCCAATCGAAAAAACCGAAATCGAAAAAAAATTGCATCAAAGGGGGCCCCCTTGGAACTTTTTCGAATTCTTCAAATCGCCTTAACTTCCGAACGGATGGACCGATTTTCAACTTCGATCATACCAATCTGCTTGTTTTTTTTTCATAGAATCCATTTCTCCAATCGAAAAAACTGAAATCGAAAAAAAAAATGCATCAATGAGGGCCCCCTTGGAACTTTCTCGAATTCTTCAGATCGCCTTAACTTCCGAACAGATGGACCGATTTTCAACTTCGATCATACCAATCTGCTTGTTTTCTTTCATAGAATCCATTTCTCCAATCGAAAAAACCGAAATCGAAAAAAAATTGCATCAAATGGGGCCTTCTTGGAACTTTTTCGAATTCTTCAGATCGCCTTAACTTCCGAACGGATGGACCGATTTTCAATTTCGCGCATACCAATTCGCTTGTTTTTTTCATAGAATCCATTTCTCCAATCGAAAAAACCGAAATCGAAAAAAAATTGCATCAAAGGAGGTCCCCTTGGAACTTTTTCGAATTCTTCATATCGCCTTAACTTCCGAACGGATGGACCGATTTTCAACTTCGATCATACCAATCTGCTTGTTTCTTTCATAGAATCCATTTCTCCAATCGAAAAAACCGAAATCGAAAAAAAAATTGCATCAAAGGGGGCCCCCTTGGAACTTTTTCGAATTCTTCAGATCGCCTTAACATGCGAACGGATGGACCGATTTTCAACTTCGATCATACCAAACTGCTTGTTTTTTTTCATAGAATCCATTTCTCCAATCGAAAAAACCGAAATCGAGAAAAAAATGCATCAAAGGGAGCCCCCTTGGAACTTATTCGAATTCTTCAGATCGCCTTAACTTCCTAACGGATGGACCGATTTTCACTTCGATCATACCAATCTGCTTGTTTTTTCTTCATAGAATCCATTTCTCCAATCGAAAAAACTGAAATCGAAAAAAAAATGCATCAATGAGGGCCCCCTTGGAACTTTCTCGAATTCTTCAGATCGCCTTAACTTCCGAACGGATGGACCGATTTTCAACTTCGATCATACCAATCTGCTTGATTTCTTTCATAGAATCCATTTCTCCAATCGAAAAAACCGAAATCGAAAAAAAATTGCATCAAAGGGGGCCTTCTTGGAACTTTTTCGAATTCTTCAGATCGCCTTAACTTCCGAACGGATGGACCGATTTTCAATTTCGCGCATACCAATTCGCTTGTTTTTTACATAGAATCCATTTCTCCAATCGAAAATACCGAAATCGAAAAAAAATTGCATCAAAGGGGGTCCCCTTGGAACTTTTTCGAATTCTTCAGATCGCCTTAACTTCCGAACGGATGGACCGATTTTCAACTTCGATCATACCAATCTGCTTGTAACATCCGAGCGGATGGACCGATTTTCAACTTCGATCATACCAATCTGCTTCTTTTTCTTATTTTCATAGAATCCATTTCTCCGATCGAAAGGACCGAAATCGAAAAAAAAAATGCATCAAAGGGGGCCCCCTTGGAACTTTTTCGAATTCTTCAGATCGCCTAACTTCCGAACGGATGGACCGATTTTCAACTTCGATCATACCAATTTGCTTGTTTTTTTTTTCATAGAATCCATTTCTCCAATCGAAAAAACCGAAATCGAAAAAAAAAATGCATCAAAGGGGGCCCCCTTGGAACTTTTTCGAATTCTTCTTATCGCCTTAACTTCCGAACGGATGGACCGATTTTCAACTTCGATCATACCAATCTGCTTGTATTTTGTCATAGAATCCATTTCTATAATCGAATAAACCGAAATGGAAAAAAAAATGCATCAAAGGGGACCCCCTCGGAACTTTTTCGAATTCTTCAGATCGCCTTAACTTCCGAACGGATGGACCGATTTTCAACTTCGATCATACCAATCTGCTTGTTTTTTTTTTCATAGAATCCATTTCTCCAATCAAAAAAACCGAAATCAAAAAAAAAATGCATCAAAGGGGGCCCCCTTGGAACTTTTTCGAATTCTTCAGATCGCCTTAACTTCCGAACGGATGAACCGATTTTCAACTTCGATCATACCAATCTGCTTGTTTTTTTTCATAGAATCCATTTCTTCAATCGAAAAAATCGGAATCGAAGAAAAAATGCATCAAAGGGGGCCCCCTTGTAACTTTTTCGAATTCTTCAGATCGCCCTAACATCCGAAGGGATGGACCGATTTTCAATTTCGCGCATACCAATTCGCTTGTTTTTTCCATAGAATCCATTTCTCCAATCAAAAAAAATTGCATCAAAGGGGGTCCGCTTGGAACTTTTTCGAATTCTTCAGATCGCCTTAACTTCCGAACGGATGGACCGATTTTCAACTTCGATCATACTGCTTGATTTTTTCATAGAATCCATTTCTCCAATCGAAAAAACCGAAATCGAAAAAACAAAATGCATCAAAGGGGGCCCCCTTGGAACTTTTTCGAATTCTTCAGATCGACTTAACTTCCGAACGGATGGACCGATTTTCAACTTCGATCATACCAATCTGTTTTTTTTTCCATAGAATCCATTTCCCCGATCAAAAAAACCGAAATCGAAAAAAAAATGCATCAAAGGGGGCCCCCTTGGAACTTTTTCGAATTCTTCAGATTGCCTTAACTTTCGAACGTATGGACCGATTTTCAACTTCGATCATACCAATCTGCTTGTTTTTTTTTTCATAGAATCCATTTCTCCAATCGAAAAAACCGAAATCGAAAAGAAAAATTGCATCAAAGGGGGCCCCCTTGGAACTTTTTCGAATTCATCAGATCGCCTTAACTTCCGAACGGATGGACCGATTTTCAACTTCGATCATACCAATCTGCTTGTTTTTTTTCATAGAATCCATTTCTCCAATCAAAAAAACCGAAATCGAAAAAATAAAAAGCATCAAAGGGACCCCCCTTGGAACTTTTTCGAATTCTTCAGATCGCCTTAACTTCCGAACGGATGGACCGATTTTCAACTTCGATCATACGAATCTGCTTGTTTTTTTTTATAGAATCCATTTCTGCAATCGAAAAAACCGAAATCGAAAAAAAAAATGCATCAAAGGGGGCCTTCTTGGAACTTTTTCGAATTCTTCAGATCGACTTAACTTCCGAACGGATGGACCGATTTTCAACTTCGATCATACCAATCTGCTTTTTTTTTCATAGAATCCATTTCTCCGATCAAAAAAACCGAAATCGAACAAAAAAATGCATCAAAGGGGGCCTCCTTGGAACTTTTTCGAATTCTTCAGATTGCCTTAACTTTCGAACGTATGGACCGATTTGCTTGTTTTTTCATAGAATTCATTTATTCAATAGAAAAAACCGAGATCGAAACAAAAATTGCATCAAAGGGGGTCCCCTTGGAACTTTTTCGAATTCTTCAGATCGCCTTAACTTCCGAACGGATGGACCGATTTTCAACTTCGATCATACCAAACTGCTTGTTTTTTTTTTCATAGAATCCATTTCTCCAATCGAAAAAACCGAAATCTGAAAAAAAATTGCATCAAAGGGGGTCCCCTTGGAACTTTTTCGAATTCATCAAATCGCCTTAACTTCCGAACGGATGGACCGATTTTCAACTTCGATCATACCAATCTGCTTTTTTTTTCATAGAATCCATTTCTCCGATCAAAAAAACCGAAATCGAACAAAAAAATGCATCAAAGGGGGCCTCCTTGGAACTTTTTCGAATTCTTCAGATCGCCTTATCTTCCGAACGGATGGACCGTTTTTCAACTTCGATCATACCAAACTGCTTGTTTTTTTTTTCATATAATCCATTTCTCCAATCGAAAAAACCGAAATCGAAAAAAAAAGGCATCAAAGGGGGCCCCCTTGGAACTTTTTCGAATTCTTCAGATCGCCTTAACTTCCGGACGGATGGACCGATTTTTAACTTTGATCATACCAATCTGCTTGTTTTTTCTTCATAGAATCCATTTCTCCAATCGAAAAAACTGAAATCGAAAAAAAAATGCATCAATGAGGGCCCCCTTGGAACTTTCTCGAATTCTTCAGATCGCCTTAACTTCCGAACGGATGGACCGATTTTCAACTTCGATCATACCAATCTGCTTGTTTTCTTTCATATAATCCATTTCTCCAATCGAAAAAACCGAAATCGAAAAAAAAATGCATCAAAGGGGGCCCCCTTGGAACATTTTTGAATTCTTCCGATCGCCTTAACTTCCGAACGGATGGACCGATTTTCAACTTCGATCATACCAATCAGCTTGTTTTTTTTCATAGAATCCATTTCTTCAATCGAGAAAACCGAAATCGAAAAAAAAAATGCATCAAAGGGGGCCCCCTTGGAACTTTTTCGAATTCTTCAGATCGCCTTAACTTCCGAACGGATGGACCGATTTTCAACTTCGATCATACCAATCTGCTTGTTTTTTCTTTATAGAATCCATTTCTCCAATCGAAAAAACTGAAATCAAAAAAAAAATGCATCAATGGGGGCCCCCTTGGAACTTTCTCGAATTCTTCAGATCGCTTTAACTTCCGAACGGATGGACCGATTTTCAACTTCGATCATACCAATCTGCTTGTTTTCTTTCATAGAATCCATTTCTCTAATCGAAAAAACCGAAATCGAAAAAAAAAAAAAGCATCAAAGGGGGCCTTCTTGGAACTTTTTCGAATTATACAGATCGCCTTAACTTCCGAACGGATGGACCGATTTTCAATTTCGCGCATATCAATTCGCTTGTTTTTTCATAGAATCCATTTCTCCAATCGAAAAAACCGAAATCGAAAAAAAATTGCATCAAAGGGGGTCCCCTTGGAACTTTTTCGAATTCTTCAGATCGCCTTAACTTCCGAACGGATGGACCGATTTTCAACTTCGATCATACCAATCTGCTTGTTTCTTTCATAGAATCTATTTCTCCAATCGAAAAAACCGAAATCGAAAAAAAAAATGCATCAAAGGGGGCCCCCTTGGAACTTTTTCGAATTCTTCAGATCGCCTTAACTTCCGAACGGATGGACCGATGTTCAACTTCGATCATACCAATCTGCTTGTAATTTTTTCATAGAATCCATTTCTCCAATCGGAAAAACCGAAATCGAAAAAAAAAAATGCATCAAAGGGGGCCACCTTGGAACTTTTTCGAATTCTTCAGACCGCCTCAACTTCCGAACGGATCGACCGATTTTCAATTTCGCGCATACCAAATTGCTTGTTTTTTCATAGAATCCATTTCTCCAATCGAAAAAACCAAAATCGAAGAAAAAATTGCATCAAAGTGGGTCCCCTTGGAACTTTTCTGAATTCTTCAGATCGCCTTAACTTCCGAACGGATGGACCGATTTTCAACTTCGATCATACCAATCTGCTTGTTTTTTTTCATTGAATCCATTTCTCCAATCGAAAAAACCGAAATCGAAAAGAAAAATTGCATCAAAGTGGGTCCCCTTGGAACTTTTTCGAATTCATCAGATCGCCTTAACTTCCGAACGGATGGACCGATTTTCAACTTCGATCATACCAATCTGCTTGTTTTTTTTTTCATAGAATCCATTTCTCCAATCAAAAAAACCGAAATCGAAAAAATAAAAAGCATCAAAGGTACCCCCTTGGAACTTTTTCGAATTCTTCAGATCGCCTTAACTTCCGATCGGATGGACCGATTTTCAACTTCGATCATACGAATCTGCTTTTTTTTTTTCATAGAATCCATTTCTGCAATCGAGAAAACCGAAATCGAAAAAAAAAATGCATCAAAGGGGGCCCCCTTGAAACTTTTTCGAATTCTTCAGATCGACTTAACTTCCGAACGGATGGACCGATTTTCAACTTCGATCATACCAATCTGCTTTTTTTTTCATAGAATCCATTTCTCCGATCAAAAAAACCGAAATCGAAAAAAAAAATGCATCAAAGGGGGCCCCCTTGGAACTTATCGAATTCTTCAGATTGCCTTAACTTTCGAACGGATGGACCGATTTTCAACTTCGATCATACCAATCTGCTTGTTTTCTTTCATAGAATCCATTTCTCCAATCGAAAAAACCGAAATCGAAAAAAAAATGCATCAAAGGGGGCCTTCTTGGAACTTTTTCGAATTCTTCAGATCGCCTTAACTTCCGAACGGATGGACCGATTTTCAATTTCGCGCATACCAATTCGCTTGTTTTTTACATAGAATCCATTTCTCCAATCGAAAAAACCGAAATCGAAAAAAAATTGCATCAAAGGGGGTCCCCTTGGAACTTTTTCGAATTCTTCAGATCGCCTTAACTTCCGAACGGATGGACCGATTTTCAACTTCGATCATACCAATCTGCTTGTAACATCCGAGCGGATGGACCGATTTTCAACTTCGATCATACCAATCTGCTTCTTTTTCTTATTTTCATAGAATCCATTTCTCCGATCGAAAGGACCGAAATCGAAAAAAAAAATGCATCAAGGGGGGCCCCCTTGGAACTTTTTCGAATTCTTCAGATCGCCTAACTTCCGAACGGATGGACCGATTTTCAACTTCGATCATACCAATTTGCTTGTTTTTTTTTTCATAGAATCCATTTCTCCAATCGAAAAAACCGAAATCGAAAAAAAAAAATGCATCAAAGGGGGCCCCCTTGGAACTTTTTCGAATTCTTCTTATCGCCTTAACTTCCGAACGGATGGACCGATTTTCAACTTCGATCATACCAATCTGCTTGTATTTTTTCATAGAATCCATTTCTATAATCGAATAAACCGAAATGGAAAAAAAAATGCATCAAAGGGGACCCCCTCGGAACTTTTTCGAATTCTTCAGATCGCCTTAACTTCCGAACGGATGGACCGATTTTCAACTTCGATCATACCAATCTGCTTGTTTTTTTTTTCATAGAATCCATTTCTCCAATCAAAAAAACCGAAATCGAAAAAAAAAATGCATCAAAGGGGGCCCCCTTGGAACTTTTTCGAATTCTTCAGATCGCCTTAACTTCCGAACGGATGAACCGATTTTCAACTTCGATCATACCAATCTGCTTGTTTTTTTTCATAGAATCCATTTCTTCAATCGAAAAAATCGGAATCGAAGAAAAAATGCATCAAAGGGGGCCCCCTTGTAACTTTTTCGAATTCTTCAGATCGCCCTAACATCCGAAGGGATGGACCGATTTTCAATTTCGCGCATACCAATTCGCTTGTTTTTTCCATAGAATCCATTTCTCCAATCAAAAAAAATTGCATCAAAGGGGGTCCGCTTGGAACTTTTTCGAATTCTTCAGATCGCCTTAACTTCCGAACGGATGGACCGATTTTCAACTTCGATCATACTGCTTGATTTTTTCATAGAATCCATTTCTCCAATCGAAAAAACCGAAATCGAAAAAACAAAATGCATCAAAGGGGGCCCCCTTGGAACTTTTTCGAATTCTTCAGATCGACTTAACTTCCGAACGGATGGACCGATTTTCAACTTCGATCATACCAATCTGTTTTTTTTTTCCATAGAATCCATTTCCCCGATCAAAAAAACCGAAATCGAAAAAAAAATGCATCAAAGGGGGCCCCCTTGGAACTTTTTCGAATTCTTCAGATTGCCTTAACTTTCGAACGTATGGACCGATTTTCAACTTCGATCATACCAATCTGCTTGTTTTTTTTTTCATAGAATCCATTTCTCCAATCGAAAAAACCGAAATCGAAAAGAAAAATTGCATCAAAGGGGGCCCCCTTGGAACTTTTTCGAATTCATCAGATCGCCTTAACTTCCGAACGGATGGACCGATTTTCAACTTCGATCATACCAATCTGCTTGTTTTTTTTCATAGGATCCATTTCTCCAATCAAAAAAACCGAAATCGAAAAAATAAAAAGCATCAAAGGGACCCCCCTTGGAACTTTTTCGAATTCTTCAGATCGCCTTAACTTCCGAACGGATGGACCGATTTTCAACTTCGATCATACGAATCTGCTTTTTTTTTTCATAGAATCCATTTCTGCAATCGAGAAAACCGAAATCGAAAAAAAAATGCATCAAAGGGGGCCCCCTTGAAACTTTTTCGAATTCTTCAGATCGACTTAACTTCCGAACGGATGGACCGATTTTCAACTTCGATCATACCAATCTGCTTTTTTTTTTCATAGAATCCATTTCTCTGATCAAAAAAACCGAAATCGAAAAAAAAAAATGCATCAAAGGGGGCCCCCTTGGAACTTTTTCGAATTCTTCAGATTGCCTTAACTTTCGAACGTATGGACCGATTTTCAACTTCGATCATACCATTCTGCTTGTTTTTTTTCATAGAATCCATTTCTCCAATCAAAAAAACCGAAATCGAAAATATAAAAAGCATCAAAGGGAGCCCCCTTGGAACTTTTTCGAATTCTTCAGATCGCCTTAACTTCCGAACGGATGGACCGATTTTCAACTTCGATCATACGAATCTGCTTGTTTTTTTTTATAGAATCCATTTCTGCAATCGAAAAAACCGAAATCGAAAAAAAAAATGCATCAAAGGGGGCCCCCTTGGAACTTTTTCGAATTCTTCAGATCGACTTAACTTCCTAACGGATGGACCGATTTTCAACTTCGATCATACCAATCTGCTTTTTTTTTCATAGAATCCATTTCTCCGATCAAAAAAACCGAAATCGAACAAAAAAATGCATCAAAGGGGGCCTCCTTGGAACTTTTTCGAATTCTTCAGATTGCCTTAACTTTCGAACGTATGGACCGATTTGCTTGTTTTTTCATAGAATTCATTTATTCAATAGAAAAAACCGAAATCGAAAAAAAAATTGCATCAAAGGGGGTCCCCTTGGAACTTTTTCGAATTCTTCAGATCGCCTTAACTTCCGAACGGATGGACCGATTTTCAACTTCGATCATACCAAACTGCTTGTTTTTTTTTTCATAGAATCCATTTCTCCAATCGAAAAAACCGAAATCTGAAAAAAAATTGCATCAAAGGGGGTCCCCATGGAACTTTTTCGAATTCATCAAATCGCCTTAACTTCCGAACGGATGGACCGATTTTCAACTTCGATCATACCAATCTGCTTGTTTTTTTCATAGAATCCATTTCTCCAATCGATAAAACCGAAATCGAAAAATAAATTGCATCAAAGGGGGCCCTCTTGGAACTTTTTCGAATTCTTCAGATCGCCTTATCTTCCGAACGGATGGACCGTTTTTCAACTTCGATCATACCAAACTGCTTGTTTTTTTTTTCATATAATCCATTTCTCCAATCGAAAAAACCGAAATCGAAAAAAAAAGGCATCAAAGGGGGCCCCCTTGGAACTTTTTCGAATTCTTCAGATCGCCTTAACTTCCGGACGGATGGACCGATTTTCAACTTTGATCATACCAATCTGCTTGTTTTTTCTTCATAGAATCCATTTCTCCAATCGAAAAAACTGAAATCGAAAAAAAAATGCATCAATGAGGGCCCCCTTGGAACTTTCTCGAATTCTTCAGATCGCCTTAACTTCCGAACGGATGGACCGATTTTCAACTTCGATCATACCAATCTGCTTGTTTTCTTTCATATAATCCATTTCTCCAATCGAAAAAACCGAAATCGAAAAAAAAAATGCATCAAAGGGGGCCCCCTTGGATCATTTTTGAATTCTTCCGATCGCCTTAACTTCCGAACGGATGGACCGATTTTCAACTTCGATCATACCAATCAGCTTGTTTTTTTTCATAGAATCCATTTCTTCAATCGAGAAAACCGAAATCGAAAAAAAAAATGCATCAAAGGGGGCCCCCTTGGAACTTTTTCGAATTCTTCAGATCGCCTTAACTTCCGAACGGATGGACCGATTTTCAACTTCGATCATACCAATCTGCTTGTTTTTTCTTCATAGAATCCATTTCTCCAATCGAAAAAACTGAAATCAAAAAAAAAATGCATCAATGGGGGCCCCCTTGGAACTTTCTCGAATTCTTCAGATCGCTTTAACTTCCGAACGGATGGACCGATTTTCAACTTCTATCATACCAATCTGCTTGTTTTCTTTCATAGAATCCATTTCTCTAATCGAAAAAACCGAAATCGAAAAAAAAAATGCATCAAAGGGGGCCTTCTTGGAACTTTTTCGAATTATACAGATCGCCTTAACTTCCGAACGGATGGACCGATTTTCAATTTCGCGCATATCAATTCGCTTGTTTTTTCATAGAATCCATTTCTCCAATCGAAAAAACCGAAATCGAAAAAAAATTGCATCAAAGGGGGTCCCCTTGGAACTTTTTCGAATTCTTCAGATCGCCTTAACTTCCGAACGGATGGACCGATTTTCAACTTCGATCATACCAATCTGCTTGTTTCTTTCATAGAATCTATTTCTCCAATCGAAAAAACCGAAATCGAAAAAAAAAATGCATCAAAGGGGGCCCCCTTGGAACTTTTTCGAATTCTTCAGATCGCCTTAACTTCCGAACGGATGGACCGATTTTCAACTTCGATCATACCAATCTGCTTGTAATTTTTTCATAGAATCCATTTCTCCAATCGGAAAAACCGAAATCGAAAAAAAAAAAAATGCATCAAAGGGGGCCACCTTGGAACTTTTTCGAATTCTTCAGACCGCCTCAACTTCCGAACGGATCGACCGATTTTCAATTTCGCGCATACCAAATTGCTTGTTTTTTCATAGAATCCATTTCTCCAATCGAAAAAACCAAAATCGAAGAAAAAATTGCATCAAAGTGGGTCCCCTTGGAACTTTTCTGAATTCTTCAGATCGCCTTAACTTCCGAACGGATGGACCGATTTTCAACTTCGATCATACCAATCTGCTTGTTTTTTTTCATTGAATCCATTTCTCCAATCGAAAAAACCGAAATCGAAAAGAAAAATTGCATCAAAGTGGGTCCCCTTGGAACTTTTTCGAATTCATCAGATCGCCTTAACTTCCGAACGGATGGACCGATTTTCAACTTCGATCATACCAATCTGCTTGTTTTTTTTTTCATAGAATCCATTTCTCCAATCAAAAAAACCGAAATCGAAAAAATAAAAAGCATCAAAGGTACCCCCTTGGAACTTTTTCGAATTCTTCAGATCGCCTTAACTTCCGAACGGATGGACCGATTTTCAACTTCGATCATACGAATCTGCTTTTTTTTTTTCATAGAATCCATTTCTGCAATCGAGAAAACCGAAATCGAAAAAAAAAATGCATCAAAGGGGGCCCCCTTGAAACTTTTTCGAATTCTTCAGATCGACTTAACTTCCGAACGGATGGACCGATTTTCAACTTCGATCATACCAATCTGCTTTTTTTTTCATAGAATCCATTTCTCCGATCAAAAAAACCGAAATCGAAAAAAAAAATGCATCAAAGGGGGCCCCCTTGGAACTTATCGAATTCTTCAGATTGCCTTAACTTTCGAACGTATGGACCGATTTTCAACTTCGATCATACCAATCTGCTTGTTTTTTTTTTATAGAATCCATTTCACCAATCGAAAAAACCGAAATCGAAAATAAAAAAAGCATCAAAGGGAGCCCCCTTGGAACTTTTTCGAATTCTTCAGATCGCCTTAACTTCCGAACGTATGGACCGATTTTCAACTTCGATCATACCAATCTGCTTGTTTTTTCTTCATAGAATCCATTTCTCCAATCGAAAATACTGAAATCGAAAAAAAAATGCATCAATGAGGGCCCCCTTGGAACTTTCTCGAATTCTTCAGATCGCCTTAACATCCGAACGGATGGACCGATTTTCAATTTCGCGCATACCAATTCGCTTGTTTTTTTCATAGAATCCATTTCACCAATCAAAAAAACCGAAATCGAGAAAAAATTGCATCAAAGGGGGTCCCCTTGGAACTTTTTCGAATTCTTCAGATCGCCTTAACTTCCGAACGGATGGACCGATTTTCAACTTCGATCATACCAAACTGCTTGTTTTTTTTTTCATAGAATCCATTTCTCCAATCGAAAAAACCGAAATCTGAAAAAAAATTGCATCAAAGGGGGTCCCCTTGGAACTTTTTCGAATTCATCAAATCGCCTTAACTTCCGAACGGATGGACCGATTTTCAACTTCGATCATACCAATCTGCTTGTTTTTTTCATAGAATCCATTTCTCCAATCGATAAAACCGAAATCGAAAAATAAATTGCATCAAAGGGGGCCCTCTTGGAACTTTTTCGAATTCTTCAGATCGCCTTATCTTCCGAACGGATGGACCGTTTTTCAACTTCGATCATACCAAACTGCTTGTTTTTTTTTTCATATAATCCATTTCTCCAATCGAAAAAACCGAAATCGAAAAAAAAATGCATCAATGAGGGCCCCCTTGGAACTTTTTCGAATTCTTCAGATTGCCTTAACTTTCGAACGTATGGACCGATTTGCTTGTTTTTTCATAGAATTCATTTATTCAATAGAAAAAATCGAAATCGAAAAAAAAATTGCATCAAAGGGGGTCCCCTTGGAACTTTTTCGAATTCTTCAGATCGCCTTAACTTCCGAACGGATGGACCGATTTTCAACTTCGATCATACCAAACTGCTTGTTTTTTTTTTCATAGAATCCATTTCTCCAATCGAAAAAACCGAAATCTGAAAAAAAATTGCATCAAAGGGGGTCCCCTTGGAACTTTTTCGAATTCATCAAATCGCCTTAACTTCCGAACGGATGGACCGATTTTCAACTTCGATCATACCAATCTGCTTGTTTTTTTCATAGAATCCATTTCTCCAATCGATAAAACCGAAATCGAAAAATAAATTGCATCAAAGGGGGCCCTCTTGGAACTTTTTCGAATTCTTCAGATCGCCTTATCTTCCGAACGGATGGACCGTTTTTCAACTTCGATCATACCAAACTGCTTGTTTTTTTTTTCATATAATCCATTTCTCCAATCGAAAAAACCGAAATCGAAAAAAAAAGGCATCAAAGGGGGCCCCCTTGGAACTTTTTCGAATTCTTCAGATCGCCTTAACTTCCGGACGGATGGACCGATTTTCAACTTTGATCATACCAATCTGCTTGTTTTTTCTTCATAGAATCCATTTCTCCAATCGAAAAAACTGAAATCGAAAAAAAAATGCATCAATGAGGGCCCCCTTGGAACTTTCTCGAATTCTTCAGATCGCCTTAACTTCCGAACGGATGGACCGATTTTCAACTTCGATCATACCAATCTGCTTGTTTTCTTTCATATAATCCATTTCTCCAATCGAAAAAACCGAAATCGAAAAAAAAAATGCATCAAAGGGGGCCCCCTTGGATCATTTTTGAATTCTTCCGATCGCCTTAACTTCCGAACGGATGGACCGATTTTCAACTTCGATCATACCAATCAGCTTGTTTTTTTTCATAGAATCCATTTCTTCAATCGAGAAAACCGAAATCAAAAAAAAAAATGCATCAAAGGGGGCCCCCTTGGAACTTTTTCGAATTCTTCAGATCGCCTTAACTTCCGAACGGATGGACCGATTTTCAACTTCGATCATACCAATCTGCTTGTTTTTTCTTCATAGAATCCATTTCTCCAATCGAAAAAACTGAAATCAAAAAAAAAAATGCATCAATGGGGGCCCCCTTGGAACTTTCTCGAATTCTTCAGATCGCTTTAACTTCCGAACGGATGGACCGATTTTCAACTTCTATCATACCAATCTGCTTGTTTTCTTTCATAGAATCCATTTCTCTAATCGAAAAAACCGAAATCGAAAAAAAAAATGCATCAAAGGGGGCCTTCTTGGAACTTTTTCGAATTATACAGATCGCCTTAACTTCCGAACGGATGGACCGATTTTCAATTTCGCGCATATCAATTCGCTTGTTTTTTCATAGAATCCATTTCTCCAATCGAAAAAACCGAAATCGAAAAAAAATTGCATCAAAGGGGGTCCCCTTGGAACTTTTTCGAATTCTTCAGATCGCCTTAACTTCCGAACGGATGGACCGATTTTCAACTTCGATCATACCAATCTGCTTGTTTCTTTCATAGAATCTATTTCTCCAATCGAAAAAACCGAAATCGAAAAAAAAAATGCATCAAAGGGGGCCCCCTTGGAACTTTTTCGAATTCTTCAGATCGCCTTAACTTCCGAACGGATGGACCGATTTTCAACTTCGATCATACCAATCTGCTTGTAATTTTTTCATAGAATCCATTTCTCCAATCGGAAAAACCGAAATCGAAAAAAAAAAATGCATCAAAGGGGGCCACCTTGGAACTTTTTCGAATTCTTCAGACCGCCTCAACTTCCGAACGGATCGACCGATTTTCAATTTCGCGCATACCAAATTGCTTGTTTTTTCATAGAATCCATTTCTCCAATCGAAAAAACCAAAATCGAAGAAAAAATTGCATCAAAGTGGGTCCCCTTGGAACTTTTCTGAATTCTTCAGATCGCCTTAACTTCCGAACGGATGGACCGATTTTCAACTTCGATCATACCAATCTGCTTGTTTTTTTTCATTGAATCCATTTCTCCAATCGAAAAAACCGAAATCGAAAAGAAAAATTGCATCAAAGTGGGTCCCCTTGGAACTTTTTCGAATTCATCAGATCGCCTTAACTTCCGAACGGATGGACCGATTTTCAACTTCGATCATACCAATCTGCTTGTTTTTTTTTTTCATAGAATCCATTTCTCCAATCGAAAAAACCGAAATCGAAAAAATAAAAAGCATCAAAGGTACCCCCTTGGAACTTTTTCGAATTCTTCAGATCGCCTTAACTTCCGAACGGATGGACCGATTTTCAACTTCGATCATACGAATCTGCTTTTTTTTTTTCATAGAATCCATTTCTGCAATCGAGAAAACCGAAATCGAAAAAAAAAATGCATCAAAGGGGGCCCCCTTGAAACTTTTTCGAATTCTTCAGATCGACTTAACTTCCGAACGGATGGACCGATTTTCAACTTCGATCATACCAATCTGCTTTTTTTTTCATAGAATCCATTTCTCCGATCAAAAAAACCGAAATCGAAAAAAAAAATGCATCAAAGGGGGCCCCCTTGGAACTTATCGAATTCTTCAGATTGCCTTAACTTTCGAACGTATGGACCGATTTTCAACTTCGATCATACCAATCTGCTTGTTTTTTTTTTATAGAATCCATTTCTCCAATCGAAAATACTGAAATCGAAAAAAAAATGCATCAATGAGGGCCCCCTTGGAACTTTCTCGAATTCTTCAGATCGCCTTAACATCCGAACGGATGGACCGATTTTCAATTTCGCGCATACCAATTCGCTTGTTTTTTTCATAGAATCCATTTCACCAATCGAAAAAACCGAAATCGAAAATAAAAAAAGCATCAAAGGGAGCCCCCTTGGAACTTTTTCGAATTCTTCAGATCGCCTTAACTTCCGAACGTATGGACCGATTTTCAACTTCGATCATACCAATCTGCTTGTTTTTTCTTCATAGAATCCATTTCTCCAATCGAAAATACTGAAATCGAAAAAAAAATGCATCAATGAGGGCCCCCTTGGAACTTTCTCGAATTCTTCAGATCGCCTTAACATCCGAACGGATGGACCGATTTTCAATTTCGCGCATACCAATTCGCTTGTTTTTTTCATAGAATCCATTTCACCAATCGAAAAAACCGAAATCGAGAAAAAATTGCATCAAAGGGGGTCCCCTTGGAACTTTTTCGAATTCTTCAGATCGCCTTAACTTCCGAACGGATGGACCGATTTTCAACTTCGATCATACCAATCTGCTTGTTTCTTTCATAGAATCCATTTCTCCAATCGAAAAAACCGAAATCGAAAAAAAAATGCATCAAAGGGGGCCCCCTTGGAACTTTTTCGAATTCTTCAGATCGCCTTAACTTCTGAACGGATGGACCGATTTTCAACTTCGATCATACCAATCTGCTTGTTTTTTTCCATAGAATCCATTTCTCCAATCGGAAAAACCGAAATCGAAAAACAAATGCATCAAAGGGGGCCACCTTGGAACTTTTTCGAATTCTTCAGACCGCCTCAACTTCTGAACGGATCGACCGATTTTCAATTTCGCGCCTACCAATTTGCTTGTTTTTTCATAGAATCCATTTCTTCAATAGAAAAAACCGAAATCGAAAAAAAAATTGCATCAAAGGGGGTCCCCTTGGAACTTTTTCGAATTCTTCAGATCGCCTTAACTTCCGAACGGATGGACCGATTTTCAACTTCGATCGTACCAATCTGCTTGGTTTTTTTCATAGAATCCATTTCTCCAATCGAAAAAACCAAAATCGAAAAAAAAAAATTATCAAAGGGGGTCCCCTTGGAACTTTTCTGAATTCTTCAGACCGCCTTAACTTCCGAACGGATGGACCGATTTTCAACTTCGATCATACCAATCTGCTCGTTTTTTTTTCATAGAATCCATTTGTCCAATCGAAAAAACCGAAATCGAAAAAATAAAAAGCATCAAAGGGAGCCCCCTTGGAACTTTTTCGAATTCTTCAGATCGCCTTAACTTCCGAACGGATGGACCGATTTTCAACTTCGATCATACGAATCTGCTTTTTTTTTCATAGAATCCATTTCTGCAATCGAAAAACCGAAATCGAAAAAAAAATGCATCAAAGGGGGCCCCCTTGGAACTTTTTCGAATTCTTCAGATCGCCTTAACTTCCGAACGGATGGACCGATTTTCAACTTCGATCATACCAATCTGCTTTTTTTTCATAGAATCCATTTCTCCAATCGAAAAAACCGAAATGAAAAAAAAATGCATCAAAGGGGACCCCCTTGGAACTTTTTCGAATTCTTCAGATCAACTTAACTTCCGAACGGATGGACCGATTTTCAACTTCGATCATACCAATCTGCTTTTTTTTTCATAGAATCCATTTCTCCGATCAAAAAAACCGAAATCGAAAAAAAAATGCATCAAAGGGGGCTTCCTTGGAACTTTTTCGAATTCTTCAAATCGCCTTAACTTCCGAACGGATGGACCGATTTTCAACTTCGATCATACCAATCTGCTTGTTTTTTTTCATAGAATCCATTTATCCAATCGAAAAAACCAAAATCGAAAAAAAAAATCGCATCAAAGGGGGTCCCCTTGGAACTTTTCTGAATTCTTCAGATCGCCTCAACTTCCGAACGGATGGACCGATTTTCAACTTCGATCATACCAATCTGCTTGTTTTTTTTCATAGAATCCATTTCTCCAATCGAAAAAACCGAAATCGAAAAGAAAAATTGCATCAAAGGGGGTCCCCTTGGATCTTTTTCGAATTCTTCAGATCGCCTTAACTTCCGAACGGATGGACCGATTTTCAACTTCGATCATACCAATCTGCTTGTTTTTTTTTCATAGAATGCATTTCTCCAATCAAAAAAAACCGAAATCGAAAAAATAAAAAGCATCAAAGGGAGCCTCCTTGGAACTTCTTCGAATTCTTCAGATCGCCTTAACTTCCGAACGGATGGACCGATTTTCAACTTCGATCATACGAATCTGCTTGTTTTTTTTCATAGAATCCATTTCTGCAATCGAAAAAACCGAAATCGAAGAAGAAATGCATCAAAGGGGGCCCTCTTGAAACTTTTTCGAATTCTTCAGATCGACTTAACTTCCGAACGGATGGACCGATTTTCAATTTCGATCATACCAATTTGCTTTTTTTTCATAGAATCCATTTCTTCGATCAAAAAAACCGAAATCGAAAAAAAAAAATGCATCAAAATGGGCCCCCTTGGAACTTTTTCGAATTCTTCAGATTGCCTTAACTTTCGAACTTATGGACCGATTTTCAACTTCGATCATACCAATCTGCTTGTTTTTTTTCATAGAATCCATTTCTCCAATCAAAAAAACCGAAATCGAAAAAATAAAAAGCATCAAAGGGAGCCCCCTTGGAACTTTTTCGAATTCTTCAGATCGCCTTAACTTCCGAACGGATGGACCGATTTTCAACTTCGATCATACGAATCTGCTTGTTTTTTTTTCATAGAATCTATTTCTCCAATCGAAAAAAACAAAATCGAAAAAAAAATGCATCAGAGGGGGCCCCCTTGGAACTTTTTCGAATTCTTCAGATCGACTTAACTTCCGAACGGATGGACCGATTTTCAACTTCGATCATACCAATCTGCTATTTTTTTCCATAGAATCCATTTCTCCGATCAAAAAAACCGAAATCGAAAAAAAAATGAATCAAAGGGGGCCCCCTTGGAACTTTTTCGAATTCTTCAGATTGCCTTAACTTTCGAACGTATGGACCGATTTTCAACTTCGATCATACCAATCTGCTTGTTTTTTTTTTCATAGAATCCATTTCTCCAATCGAAAAAACCGAAATCGAAAAAAAAAGCATCAGAGGGGGCCCCCTTGGAACTTTTTCGAATTCTTCAGATCGCCTTAACTTCCGAACGGATGGACCGATTTTCAACTTCGATCATACGAATCTGCTTGTTTTTTTTTATAGAATCCATTTCTCCAATCGAAAAAACCAAAATAAAAAAAATGCATCAAAGGGGGCCCCCTTGGAACTTTTTCGAATTCTTCAGATCGACTTAACTTCCGAACGGATGGACCGATTTTCAACTTCGATCACACCAATCTGCTTTTTTTTTTCAAACAATCCATTTCTCCAATCGAAAAAACCGAAATCGAAAAAAAAAATGCATCAAAGGGGCCCCCCTTGGAACTTTTTCGAATTCTTCAGAGCGCCTTAACATCCGAGCGGATGGACCGATTTTCAACTTCGATCATACCAATCTGCTTCTTTTTTTTTTTTTTTCATAGAATTCATTTCTCCGATCGGAAGGACCGAAATCGAAAAAAAAAATGCATCAAAGGGGGCCCCCTTGGAACTTTTTCGAATTCTTCAGATCGCCTTAACTTCCGAACGGATGAACCGATTTTCAACTTCGATCATACCAATCTGCTTGTTTTTTTTCATAGAATCCATTTCTTCAATCGAAAAAATCGGAATCGAAGAAAAAATGCATCAAAGGGGGCCCCCTTGTAACTTTTTCGAATTCTTCAGATCGCCTTAACTTCCGAACGGATGGACCGATTTTCAATTTCGCGCATACCAATTCGCTTGTTTTTTCCATAGAATCCATTTCTCCAATCGAAAAAAATTGCATCAAAAGGGGTCCGCTTGGAACTTTTTCGAATTCTTCAGATCGCCTTAACTTCCGAACGGATGGACCGATTTTCAACTTCGATCATACTGCTTGTTTTTTTCATAGAATCCATTTCTCCAATCGAAAAAACCGAAATCGAAAAAAAAAAAATGCATCAAAGGGGGCCCCCTTGGAACTTTTTCGAATTCTTTAGATCGACTTAACTTCCGAACGGATGGACCGATTTTCAACTTCGATCATACCAATCTGTTTTTTTTCCATAGAATCCATTTCTCCGATCAAAAAAACCGAAATCAAAAAAAAAATGCATCAAAGGGGGCCCCCTTGGAACTTTTTCGAATTCTTCAGATTGCCTTAACATTCGAACGTATGGACCGATTTTCAACTTCGATCATACCAATCTGCTTGTTTTTTTTTCATAGAATCCATTTCTCCAATCGAAAAAACCGAAATCGAAAAAAAAAATGCATCAAAAGGGGCCACCTTGGAACTTTTTCGAATTCTTCAGATCGCCTTAACTTCCGAACGGATGGACCGATTTTCAACTTCGATCATACGAATCTGCTTGTTTTTTTTATAGAATCCATTTCTCCAATCGAAAAAACCAAAATCGAAAAAAAAAATGCATCAAAGGGGGCCCCCTTGGAACTTTTTCGAATTCTTCAGATCGACTTAACTTCCGAACGGATGGACCGATTTTCAACTTCGATCATACCAATCTGCTTTTTTTTCCATAGAATCCATTTCTCCGATCAAAAAAACCGAAATCGAAAAAAAAAAAAATGCATCAAAGGGGGCCCCCTCGGAACTTTTTCGAATTCTTCAGATTGCCTTAACTTTCGAACGTATGGACCGATTTTCAACTTCGATCATACCAATCTGCTTGTTTTTTTTCATAGAATCCATTTCTCCAATCGAAAAAACCGAAATCGAAAGAAAAAATGCATCAAAGGGGGCCCCCTTGGAACTTTTTAGAATTCTTCAGATCGCCTTAACATCCGAACGGATGGACCGATTTTCAACTTCGATCATACAAATCTGCTTGTTTTTTTTTCATAGAATCCATTTCTTCAATAGAAAAAACCGAAATCGATAAAGAAAATGCATCAAAGGGGGCCCCCTTGAAACTTTTTCGAATTCTTCAGATCGCCTTAACTTCCGAACGGATGGACCGATTTTCAACTTCGATCATACGAATCTGCTTGTTTTTTTTCATAGAATCCATTTCTCCAATCGAAAAAACCAAAATAAAAAAAAATGCATCAAAGGGGGCCCCCTTGGAACTTTTTCGAATTCTTCAGATCGACTTAACTTCCGAACGGATGGACCGATTTTCAACTTCGATCACACCAATCTGCTTTTTTTTTCCATAGAATCCATTTCTCCGATCGAAAAAACCGAAATCGAAAAAAAAATGCATCAAAGGGGGCCCCCTTGGAACTTTTTCGAATTCTTCAGATTGCCTTAACTTTCGAACGTATGGACCGATTTTCAACTTCGATCATACCAATCTGCTTGTTTTTTTTCATACAATCCATTTCTCCAATCGAAAAAACCGAAATCGAAAGAAAAAATGCATCAAAGGGGGCCCCCTTGGAAATTTTTCGAATTCTTCAGATCGCCTTAACATCCGAACGGATGGACCGATTTTCAACTTCGATCATACCAATCTGCTTGTTTTTTTTTCATAGAATCCATTTCTTCAATAGAAAAAACCGAAATCGATAAAAAAAATGCATCAAAGGGGGCCCCCTTGGAACTTTTTCGAATTCTTCAGATCGCCTTAACTTCCGAACGGATGGACCGATTTTCAACTTCGATCATACGAATCTGCTTGTTTTTTTTCATAGAATCCATTTCTCCAATCGAAAAAACCAAAATAAAAAAAAATGCTTCAAAGGGGGCCCCCTTGGAACTTTTTCGAATTCTTCAGATCGACTTAACTTCCGAACGGATGGACCGATTTTCAACTTCGATCACACCAATCTGCTTTTTTTTTCCATAGAATCCATTTCTCCGATCAAAAAAACCGAAATCGAAAAAAAAAATGCATCAAAGGGGGCCCCATTGGAACTTTTTCGAATTCTTCAGATTGCCTTAACTTTCGAACGTATGGACCGATTTTCAACTTCGATCATACCAATCTGCTTTTTTTTTTCCATAGAATCCATTTCTCCGATCGAAAGGACCGAAATCGAAAAAAAAATGCATCAAAGGGGGCCCCCTTGGAACTTTTTCGAATTCTTCAGATCGCCTAACTTCCGAACGGATGGACCGATTTTCAACTTCGATCATACCAATTTGCTTGTTTTTTTTTTTCATAGAATCCATTTCTCCAATCGAAAAAACCGAAATCGAAAAAAAAAATGCATCAAAGGGGGCCCCCTTGGAACTTTTTCGAATTCTTCATATCGCCTTAACTTCCGAACGGATGGACCGATTTTCAACTTCGATCATACCAATCTGCTTGTATTTTTTCATAGAATCCATTTCTATAATCGAATAAACCGAAATGGAAAAAAAATGCATCAAAGGGGACCCCCTCGGAACTTTTTCGAATTCTTCAGATCGCCTTAACTTCCGAACGGATGGACCGATTTTCAACTTCGATCATACTGCTTGTTTTTTTCATAGAATCCATTTCTCCAATCGAAAAAACCGAAATCGAAAAAAAAAAAATGCATCAAAGGGGGCCCCCTTGGAACTTTTTCGAATTCTTTAGATCGACTTAACTTCCGAACGGATGGACCGATTTTCAACTTCGATCATACCAATCTGTTTTTTTTTCATAGAATCCATTTCTCCGATCAAAAAAACCGAAATCGAAAAAAAAATGCATCAAAGGGGGCCCCCTTGGAACTTTTTCGAATTCTTCAGATTGCCTTAACTTTCGAACGTATGGACCGATTTTCAACTTCGATCATACCAATCTGCTTGTTTTTTTTTTTTATAGAATCCATTTCTCCAATCGAAAAAACCGAAATCGAAAAAAAAAAAAAATGCATCAAAAGGGGCCACCTTGGAACTTTTTCGAATTCTTCAGATCGCCTTAACTTCCGAACGGATGGACCGATTTTCAACTTCGATCATACGAATCTGCTTGTTTTTTTATAGAATCCATTTCTCCAATCGAAAAAACCAAAATCGAAAAAAAAAATGCATCAAAGGGAGCCCCCTTGGAACTTTTTCGAATTCTTCAGATCGACTTAACTTCCGAACGGATGGACCGATTTTCAACTTCGATCATACCAATCTGCTTTTTTTTCCATAGAATCCATTTCTCCGATCAAAAAAACCGAAATCGAAAAAAAAAAATGCATCAAAGGGGGCCCCCTCGGAACTTTTTCGAATTCTTCAGATTGCCTTAACTTTCGAACGTATGGACCGATTTTCAACTTCGATCATACCAATCTGCTTGTTTTTTTTCATAGAATCCATTTCTCCAATCGAAAAAACCGAAATCGAAAGAAAAAATGCATCAAAGGGGGCCCCCTTGGAACTTTTTCGAATTCTTCAGATCGCCTTAACATCCGAACGGATGGACCGATTTTCAACTTCGATCATACAAATCTGCTTGTTTTTTTTTCATAGAATCCATTTCTTCAATAGAAAAAACCGAAATCGATGAAGAAAATGCATCAAAGGGGGCCCCCTTGAAACTTTTTCGAATTCTTCAGATCGCCTTAACTTCCGAACGGATGGACCGATTTTCAACTTCGATCATACGAATCTGCTTGTTTTTTTTCATAGAATCCATTTCTCCAATCGAAAAAACCAAAATAAAAAAAAATGCATCAAAGGGGGCCCCCTTGGAACTTTTTCGAATTCTTCAGATCGACTTAACTTCC
Organism: Chrysomela aeneicollis; assembly: GCA_029955515.1. Classification (NCBI taxonomy): domain Eukaryota; kingdom Metazoa; phylum Arthropoda; class Insecta; order Coleoptera; family Chrysomelidae; genus Chrysomela; species Chrysomela aeneicollis. The sequence continues at coordinate 16,998,090 of JARUHQ010000013.1, read as the reverse complement.
GAACGGATGGACCGATTTTCAACTTCGATCACACCAATCTGCTTTTTTTTTCCATAGAATCCATTTCTCCGATCGAAAAAACCGAAATCGAAAAAAAAATGCATCAAAGGGGGCCCCCTTGGAACTTTTTCGAATTCTTCAGATTGCCTTAACTTTCGAACGTATGGACCGATTTTCAACTTCGATCATACCAATCTGCTTGTTTTTTTTCATACAATCCATTTCTCCAATCGAAAAAACCGAAATCGAAAGAAAAAATGCATCAAAGGGGGCCCCCTTGGAAATTTTTCGAATTCTTCAGATCGCCTTAACATCCGAACGGATGGACCGATTTTCAACTTCGATCATACCAATCTGCTTGTTTTTTTTTCATAGAATCCATTTCTTCAATAGAAAAAAACGAAATCGATAAAAAAAATGCATCAAAGGGGGCCCCCTTGGAACTTTTTCGAATTCTTCAGATCGCCTTAACTTCCGAACGGATGGACCGATTTTCAACTTCGATCATACGAATCTGCTTGTTTTTTTTCATAGAATCCATTTCTCCAATCGAAAAAACCAAAATAAAAAAAAATGCATCAAAGGGGGCCCCCTTGGAACTTTTTCGAATTCTTCAGATCGACTTAACTTCCGAACGGATGGACCGATTTTCAACTTCGATCACACCAATCTGCTTTTTTATCCATAAAATCCATTTCTCCGATCAAAAAAACCGAAATCGAAAAAAAAAATGCATCAAAGGGGGCCCCATTGGAACTTTTTCGAATTCTTCAGATTGCCTTAACTTTCGAACGTATGGACCGATTTTCAACTTCGATCATACCAATCTGCTTTTTTTTTTTTCCATAGAATCCATTTCTCCGATCGAAAGGACCGAAATCGAAAAAAAAATGCATCAAAGGGGGCCCCCTTGGAACTTTTTCGAATTCTTCAGATCGCCTAACTTCCGAACGGATGGACCGATTTTCAACTTCGATCATACCAATTTGCTTGTTTTTTTTTTTCATAGAATCCATTTCTCCAATCGAAAAAACCGAAATCGAAAAAAAAAATGCATCAAAGGGGGCCCCCTTGGAACTTTTTCGAATTCTTCATATCGCCTTAACTTCCGAACGGATGGACCGATTTTCAACTTCGATCATACCAATCTGCTTGTATTTTTTCATAGAATCCATTTCTATAATCGAATAAACCGAAATGGAAAAAAAATGCATCAAAGGGGACCCCCTCGGAACTTTTTCGAATTCCTCAGATCGCCTTAACTTCCGAACGGATGGACCGATTTTCAACTTCGATCATACCAATCTGCTTGTTTTTTTTCATAGAATCCATTTCTCCAATCAAAAAAACCGAAATCGAAAAAAAATGCATCAAAGGGGGCCCCCTTGGAACTTTTCCGAATTCTTCAGATCGCCTAACTTCCGAACGGATGAACCGATTTTCAACTTCGATCATACCAATCTGCTTGTTTTTTTTTTCATGGAATCCATTTCTTCAATCGAAAAAATCGGAATCGAAGAAAAAATGCATCAAAGGGGGCCCCCTTGTAACTTTTTCGAATTCTTCAGATCGCCTTAACTTCCGAACGGATGGACCGATTTTCAATTTCGCGCATACCAATTCGCTTGTTTTTTCCATAGAATCCATTTCTCCAATCGAAAAAAATTGCATCAAAGGGGGTCCGCTTGGAACTTTTTCGAATTCTTCAGATCGCCTTAACTTCCGAACGGATGGACCGATTTTCAACTTCGATCATACTGCTTGTTTTTTTCATAGAATCCATTTCTCCAATCGAAAAAACCGGAATCGAAAAAAAAAAATGCATCAAAGGGGGCCCCCTTGGAACTTTTTCGAATTCTTCAGATCGACTTAACTTCCGAACGGATGAACCGATTTTCAACTTCGATCATACCAATCTGCTTGTTTTTTTTCATAGAATCCATTTCTTCAATCGAAAAAATCGGAATCGAAGAAAAAATGCGTCAAAGGGGGCCCCCTTGTAACTTTTTCGAATTCTTCAGATCGCCTTAACTTCCGAACGGATGGATCGATTTTCAACTTCGATCATACTGCTTGTTTTTTTCATAGAATCGATTTCTCCAATCGAAAAAACCGATATCGAAAAAAAAATGCATCAAAGGGGGCCCCCTTGGAACTTTTTCGAATTCTTCAGATCGACTTAACTTCCGAACGGATGGACCGATTTTCAACTTCGATCATACCAATCTGTTTTTTTTCCATAGAATCCATTTCTCCGATCAAAAAAACCGAAATCGAAAAAAAAATGCATCAAAGGGGGCCCCCTTGGAACTTTTTCGAATTCTTCAGATTGCCTTAACTTTCGAACGTATGGACCGATTTTCAACTTCGATCATACCAATCTGCTTGTTTTTTTTTCATAGAATCCATTTCTCCAATCGAAAAAACCGAAATCGAAAAAAAAAAAAATGCATCAAAGGGGGCCCCCTTGGAACTTTTTCGAATTCTTCAGATCGCCTTAACTTCCGAACGGATGGACCGATTTTCAACTTCGATCATACGAATCTGCTTGTTTTTTTTATAGAATCCATTTCTCCAATCGAAAAAACCAAAATCGAAAAAAAAATGCATCAAAGGGGGCCCCCTTGGAACTTTTTCGAATTCTTCAGATCGACTTAACTTCCGAACGGATGGACCGATTTTCAACTTCGATCATACCAATCTGCTTTTTTTTCCATAGAATCCATTTCTCCGATCAAAAAAACCGAAATCGAGAAAAAAAAATGCATCAAAGGGGGCCCCCTCGGAACTTTTTCGAATTCTTCAGATTGCCTTAACTTTCAAACGTATGGACCGATTTTCAACTTCGATCATACCAATCTGCTTGTTTTTTTTCATAGAATCCATTTCTCCAATCGAAAAAACCGAAATCGAAAGAAATAATGCATCAAAGGGGGCCCCCTTGGATCTTTTTCGAATTCTTCAGATCGCCTTAACATCCGAACGGATGGACCGATTTTCAACTTCGATCATACCAATCTGCTTGTTTTTTTTTTCATAGAATCCATTTCTTCAATAGAAAAAACCGAAATCGAAAAAAAAAAAATCCATCAAAGGGGGCCCCCTTGGAACTTTTTCGAATTCTTCAGATCGCCTTAACTTCCGAACGGATGGACCGATTTTCAACTTCGATCATACGAATCTGCTTGTTTTTTTTTCATAGAATCCATTTCTCCAATCGAAAAAACCAAAATAAAAAAAAATGCATCAAAGGGGGCCCCCTTGGAACTTTTTCGAATTCTTCAGATCGACTTAACTTCCGAACGGATGGACCGATTTTCAACTTCGATCATACGAATCTGCTTGTTTTTTTTCCATAGAATCCATTTCTCCAATCGAAAAAAACAAAATCGAAAAAAAAATGCATCAAAGGGGGCCCCCTTGGAACTTTTTCGAATTCTTCAGATCGACTTAATGCGAAAATAGAAATTGATAAGATTGAATGGAGAATTAGGCATATCATGCCGTCAGATAAACAAAAACTCAAACTATTGAATCGCATCAATAAAAGTTCCACTGCGAAGATAAAAATAGCATATAGGATGTGGGATTTGTATGAGTTACCAACTATCCGTGAAACATCTTCAGACATTTGGGCTGTCAAAACTACCAACATCCTCGAGCGACCGCGATACATTATCATAGGATTCCAGAAATCTACTAATACGGATGATGTATCTCAAGATGCCACCCAATTCATTAATGCTGACATTAATAATATTCGAGTGTATTTGAATTCAGAAGTATACCCATACGAGCGGTGGAATTTAGAATTCGACAGGAAGTTGGATGCTATAGCCTATTATGCTTACGAAAATTTCCAAAAGAGTTACTATGGTAAAGATATGAGTGAGCCGATGATGGGTATAGAAGAATTCAGGAAGAACCCATTATTTATCATCGATTGCAGCCATCAAGCCGACGCCATGAAATCCTCAACAGTAGATATCAAATTGGAATTTGAGACTCGCAAATCAAAATTTCCAGCCAATACAAGAGTGTATGCGCTCATTCTACATGACGCAGTCATGACATATAGCGCTCTAGATGGCTCCATACAGATGGGTGTGTGAACGAAGAATTATGAAGCTATGATCAGATGAATCACTACCACCATAGTTTAAGATATATGTATTTGTAGCAGTTTTTTTTTCGGATAATAAAAGATGTAAAATGTCGAATAATGTTTTATTTTTCCTATTATGTACAGTGATTGAAATAGTGAGTCTAAAGACTATAAGAGTATACTAGACACCCCCTTGTACCCCGCCACATTCTTGTTCTTCCCCAACTTCTTCTTCCCCTTCTTCACCTTCTTCACCTTCTCCACCTTCTTCTTCTGAAGCTTCCCTCAAACCGTATTTTTCGATGATGATAGTTGGTAGGAATTCAACTAGATCATGAAGGAAGCATTCCAAACCCTCCTTCATCATTTCTTCAAGAAACTGCTCCAAAGTTATACTCCCGTGTTCTAGGCGACTGCATAGAAAATGACCGATTTTATATCGATCAGCATCCGCTAAAATCTCTCGGGCTCGTTCTTGATTGAAACATGCGCTCATATCATAGTTGGCTGCATGGAGTGAATCACGCTCCAAATCGATGAGTTCACATTTAAGTCTGCTGACTGCTGATTCGATGTCTTCAGCAGCTGGCCAAAACTGGCCAGAATAGTGCATCCACATATCCTTAGAAGTTGAGTACTGGAGTCTACAAATAAATAAACAAAAAAAGAGTTCAGGAGATAATTCGACAAATACGTTTCATATTACATAGCTCATACCCTCAGCTTAAAAAAAACTACTCACCATAAATGGTAAATGCGACGACGAGGGTGGCGAAAATGTAAGAACTACTATATACATATAATCTTCAAACTCCCTTTCACTAATACTAAACTAATCATAAAAATAATTCAATTATTTACTGAGGCGAAGTCTCGCTAAGGGGTATTTCTTTTATGCCGAACCTCATAAGCGTTCGCGTTTTCGCACCAGCATATGATGGTTCACTCTGCCCCAGGTATGCTATTGTATAAAGCCCGCGGGAGTTGATCAAATGGAGATCGCTTTCTTCAATCACATCTGAAACTCTTTTGGGCAACCAACTTTTCACAGTTTCCCCACTTTCTTCATCTAATAATATAACGGTGGCAGATCTACCAAATCTAGTTTCAAATATTGTCATTTTCTTGATCAGATAAGGCTTATTCAAGACCAGCGATGATATCAGCACTTGCTTGGTGAATTCATACCCTTCAGCGATTTGATTATTGATCGCGATCAAATCAATTTTAGGTGAACCCATCTCTAGATTAAACACGTGAAAGAGAGTACAAAAGAATATATAGAATATAGGAATTTACTTACATAAAAATAACACTTGTTATCACGCAAGGATACACGCTTTACGAGTCAATATTTATTTCTATTGATTGCTAGTTATGCTGCTGCTACTGCTTGTGACAACTATAGCACTGAATCGCCAATTTATAGGAACTCCCCCACTCTCACCAACGCGATCTTGGACTCTCGTGGGGGAATGGCGCATGCGCATGCGGCAGCAGTGTTCAAGGTCGCACCCCCTCCCATTTCAGAGGTCACGCTCACAGAAAAAATAAAGCCCTCCTCAAGGACGCGCTCTTCTCAAGGCCACAGCAACTCCCAAGGGCACCCTCCTCTCAAGGTCGCCAACTCGAGGTCACTCCTCCCAAGATCGCATCAAGGTCATTCACCCCAAGGTCACTCCTCTCAAGGTCACTCCTCCCAAGGTCATTCACCCCAAGGTCACTCCTCCCAAGGTCACTCCTCCCAAGGTCATTGACCCCCCAAGGCCACGTGGGGGTGTGTGACCTTGGGACTCTATTATGCAGCAGTTCTAATAGAATTGGTCTAATTTTTCCATTGGTGATTTGTCCAATACGGTAAATATTTTTAACAGATATATCTTCAATTTTCACGTTCAACTTTTGTTGGAAAAAATCTGATAGAAATTCTAAGGTGTTCTCATTTTCATTTTCCACTAATCCATGTACTATAACATTATTTTTTTTGTAGCGTCTCTCAATTTGAATAACTCTGCTTTTGAGTTGATGATTTTCTTCCTTGATTTCCAAAATTGATGATTTGAGTTGTTTTATCTCGTAATCATGATCTCGCTTAATGCTCAAAATCTCAGCCTTTATGTCATCGTTTTGTTTTTTTATTTCCTCATTTTGTGATGTAACTCTTCGTATTTCAGTTAAAAGATTACCCAGAGATACCTCGTTCACGTTGGTCATAACTTTGTGTAGATAGTTTAACTCGATTGCCACAAAACCTCCTCGATATATTTTTTTTATGCTCGATAAAGAAGATGCGAACTTACTACTGATAATTTTTTGTGGGTATTCCCTGAACAGATGTTGGTAGAATTTGTGGATTCAGTTTATATATATGATGATTTCTCTTACGTGTCAGTATATTTCATTTTGATCTTGAACCAGGAATATCACCAATTATTATTAGCCACTCAATGAAGTGAATTTCACATATATAGGCACAATTTTAACCACACATTCGACTTTTTTCGTGGAGCACCAGATTTCACGACTTTCTTTGACGACGACTTGTATATATATATATATATATACGGCCAGCTATCAAACTGAGGACACACCGTCGGATGCACGTTGTGAGGACCACCAGAAGGAGATGAGCTAAGCACTTGATTTCACGTTTTTTGTCCTCTTCCGAAGCAAGGCAACATAAGAATCTCGAGTATACACGTAGAATGTTGATCATTTCTGAGTTGATTTTTTCGCGTATATCTGAACGATATGAGGACCGTCCGCCACAATATCAAAGTGGGGTCCGTTTATTTTTATATATGCTTCTACCAAAGTGAGGTCTTTTTACCATGTATATTATTATGAACCGTATAAAGTGAGGACCGCACAATGTTGCCTTATTTCACTACGCATTATGCGCAGATGGTCAGAGGTCTATGGTCAGTTGCTTCTTTCCGAATCATCACGTGCGTCGCAATTGAAGCTCGAATGACTATCAGTCTGCGCAACATCGTACTGTGAGTTGAATTTGGTAGTAGTTATCGTGAATACTGTTTATTGTTCAATTAAAAAAGGTTACGTTGATCAGTTAGCTTGATACATGAAATAATACTATGTGACTGAATATTTATTTTCAGGATGGATCGTAAAACGAAGAAATGTATATATGCTATGAATAATAAAGAGAAAACCATAATGAGGCAACTTCAAATCCCAAAATATGAAACCACGAATTGTCTTGGTGAAAGTGAAAATACTGAGAAACTTTCATATTCGTTTCGATCAAACTATTTCTCATTGTTTCAAAGCATGGTATTTTAGGCAACATCAATAGGTACTCCACTTTCATATTGACTTAGACCATTTTGGAATCAATCATCTGCATCCCTATTATTCATACGGTTTATTTCAACTTCACCTGTTTGATGTTTTAATGTAATGGAATCTAGACGGGCTCAGACTGACCATCCCTCATTTGTCAAATTCGAGACATACCGAACTTCCCTTTAACAAAATTATTTTCCTGATGTTTTATTTTTACTTCACCTGTATGAATCTTTGAGGTGAAGTTTTACCAACTTTTAGATGTCTGAGTGAATTTGAATTTGACAGGTGTTCATAACTCTGAATACAATGCATTAAGGAATCATTTGAAAAGAAAACAAGATGGCGGCTTGAAAATGGCGTATGAATTTCGTGATTATGATCCAAATCTATTCAAATTTGGTATGGGAATGTTTAAGGTCGTAAATCATGAATTCTATATAAAAAGTCAACAATTCAAGATGACGGCTCTAAGATGACGAACGACTTTTGTGATTATGGTCCAATCGGCTTCAAAATTGATATTCAGGGGTTTTTGGGGTCCAAAATTACGATTATGATCCATCAATATTTAATTGCATATTTTTTTGTGAAAATTCATGAAATAACTTTATAGAGAAAAAGATAAAAGAGTGACTTCAAGATGTCGAACGCATTTTGTGATAACGATCCGATTTTTTCAAAATTTTGAATATGGACATTTTTGAGGTAGCAGATTATTATGTTTTTTCTATTCACTGATTCGAGATGGCGGCTTCAAGATGGCAAACGTATTTTGTGATTATGATCCGGCTCGATTAAAAATCAGTATGTGGGGGTTTTTCAAGGTAGGATATCATTGATGTTTTGGTATAATTCAAGATGGCGGCTCCGTGATGGGCGGGCTATTTTGTATTTTTAGTCCGATCCTATTCAAGTTTGGTATGTTGGGGGTTATTATGGTCGAATATAAATAATTTTCTATAAAAAAAAAAGGTGGCTCCAAGATGACGAACAAGTAATGTGTTTATGATCTGATACGATCCAAAATTGGTTCGTGGAGTTTTTCGGGGTGTGAATTGGAGAATTTGTGTTCAAAATTCAGAAGTTCAAGATGGCGGCTCCAAGATGGACGAGTTTGTTTATGATCTGATTTCATTAGAATTTGGTATGTGGGTGTATTTGAGGTAAGATATTTTTAATTATATGGTCTGATTCGATTCAAATTTCAAATTGGAAGTTTAGAAATTTCCGAGGGTGCTCTCGACCTATATTCTTACATAACTTAATGATATAAAACCTGTGTTTGAAATTTCTCAAAATATACATGTTCCAGCACGCTCTCACTAACTTACTTCCTGTGATTTCTTTCAATTTTTGTAATCAATACTCCGAACACTCATGGATGAACTCAGTTTACTCAGTGAACCAACAAAATTTCAGAATTATATTCCAGACAATTTCTCCACAAATTCAACTTCAATGCCCAGTCTCGAAAAATTAAGATACTGTACGAACTTATAAATGTTATATTTGATATCAGATTCGATGGAATCAGTCATAAAAACTAGGAATTGATCATCAAATCAGTTATCAATTATCCTTTTGGAACATCAGAATTACAAAACAATACATTTCAGATTGTCACAAACTTTTCATGGATGAACCTCCAGAAAAAAAGAACTCGTAGACCGAGAAGAAACATTCCAACAACAAGAAGTATCGAGGCAAGAATATTTCTCTTATTTATCTGAAAATGAAACCAATGATGAAAAATACAGTCTCCAAGCGTTTCTTCGACTAAAAAATCATACACACGAGAGACTGAATCATTTTGAGTATGTTACTGCTTTTCAGTTCAATTATCTTCAATTACGAATCATCTCACCACCTAGCCGAGTATTCTGCTGACTTTTTTACTCCATCGACAATATGTCGATTTTTTTTCAAAGAGAAAAATAGTCTATCCAAATAAAAATATCAAACATAGTTTGAAAAGAATGTATGGTAGACTACGAGCAGAAAACAACTACTTTCCTGGTAAATACCACGCAGAATATTGAATTATATCTGTTCGTAGTCCATGCAACGATTCACACTGTGAATGCAGATCGCAAATGTTTCTTTCTTCCTAAGACGTGACAAATTCACATCGAGACAGGCACGCCTAACAACCTACAGACCGGTTTCAGGCTTATTGGCCCTCATCAGTGCAGGGTAGTTATTCGAGTAGAGACCGTAAGATCTCCACTCGAAGCGTCGCCTGTCCCAATGTGGCGACATCATGCGGCAGAAGAAAGAAACAGAAACGAATCTCTCAAGTTTTACAGAACTTGGAAGTGGCTAAGAGCTTGACTAAGCGTGATAAATGAAAAAATGGATTAGCCATAAATTGGACAAAAAAAAATTTTTGAAAGAGAAAAATAGTCTATCCAATTAAAAATATCGAACATAGTTTGAAATGGATGTCTGGTGGACTACGAGCAGAAAACAACTACTTTCCTGGTGAATACCACGCAGAACATCGAATTATATCTGTTCGTAGTCCATGCAACGATTCACACTGTGAATGCATTTACCAGGAAAGTAGTTGTTTTCTGCTCGTAGTCTACCAGACATTCATTTCAAACTATGTTTGATATTTTTAATTGGATAGACTATTTTTCTCTTTCAAAAAATGTTTTTTGTCCAATTTATGGCTAATCAATTTTTTCATATTTCGATTCATCAACACGATCAACAACCCGAATTCAACATATCATGAAGTATCGCACACGTATTCGAAGTACAGCTCCCCATTCGCTAAGACTCGCTGAGTTGAGAGTTGGTAATCCTGCAATCATGTAGGTATTGATTGACCTTTCTAGAATACCGCAGAAAAGTAGGTCTATCTCTTCCATAGATATTATCAATGTTGATGCACATAGGAAATCATGTATGTTAATAAAGGTATACAGAGCAGTTATCAAGAAAGCAAAAGACATGTATTATCTCTCTAGGCTAAAAAATGCAAAAAACGCAACGAGGGAGACTTGAATGAACTAAGAGGAAAATCTCTTAACAAAGAAACTCAGTGGTCCATAGAGTCTAATCAGTTTAATTCATTTTATTGTAACATCGCACAATCTCTGACGCAAAACCTAAACACTGGCCAGAATCCTCTCTCATATCTGAAAGAGAATGACATTATCTCCTCCTGTATTTTTTATGACACCAATGTATCAGAACTGAGGGAGGTGTTCAAATCGATAAAAAATTAAAATGCAGCGGGTTATGATGAGCTCTCAATAAAAATATTTAAAAATCTTCCTGAATCAGCTTTGATAGTTCTCTCAATGCTGATTAATAATGATTTCAAAAATGGCACATTTCCCGAATTCCTGAAAACAAGCGTGATTATTCCTATACACAAAGGAGGTGATACTCAAGATCCATCCAACTTCAGACCCATATCTCTTATTCCGACCTTGGGTAAAGTAATTGAAAAGCTCGTAAAAACTCGCCTAATAAAGTACCTCGAAGCAAACAAATTATTCAGCAGTAAACAATTTGGATTCAGAAATAATATGAACACTTCTGATGCCATGTTTAATTATCTAGAAATGGCATACAACAACATCAATGTAGGAAAAAACGTGGCGACAGTATTTTGTGACATGACAAAGGCGTTTGATTGTGTCAATCACAAAGTACTGCTGCAAAAACTTTCTCATTATGGCATCAGAGACATGGCATTGAAGTGGATGGAATCGTATCTGACAGGAAGAAACCAACTAGTTAAAACCGACCATACATCTAGTTTATTAAACATCACTTGGAAGTACCTCAAGGGTCAGTATTAGGTCCGTATCTTTTTCTACTATATATAAATGATCTATCTTTCCTAGATATATCTGGCTCCTTCACTTTATTTGCCGACGATACTACAATTCTATGGCACTCTGAAGATGTAAATTTGCTTCGTACGAATGTTACAAAGGACCTATATAAAATAAAATCATGGTGCGACGCAAATTTTCTATGTTTGAATTTTAATAAAACGAAATTTCTAACATTCAGATGTTTTCTTCCGGATATAGAATTGGGGACTGACTCTGTACTATTTGACAACAATATAAAATTCTTGGGACTGAACATAGATACTGATTTGAAATTCACAAGTCACATAGATATACTGAACAAAAAAATATCGTCAGGATGCTTTGCTCTCAGATCTACAGCTAGAGAGTTAGGTTATACTGCGGCAAAAAATGTTTATTTTGCTCTTATTGAGTCAAACTTGAGAAACGCAATTCAGTTCTGGGGATCATGTAGTAAAGAACTATTTGACGGTGTATTTTTGTTGCAAAAGCGGGCGATGCGTTACTTGTGCCAAGTGAATATGTCGACTTCTTGTAAACCTCTCTTTTTGAGACATGAAATACTGACACTAACTTCAATTTACGTGTTAGAAGTTACATGTCTCATTCACAAGAATAAATCCTTATACAGGAATAACAACCGCACCGCACGTAATGCAATGAATCTATCACTGATCATTCCCAAATCCACACTGATTAAAGACTCGATAATTTACAATGGTGTCAAAATATATAATAAGTTACCTGCAGACATAAAGATCTCGGATTCTCTCAAAACATTTCGTAAAAATTTACATAAAAGACTGATAAGTAAAGCATATTACAATTTGACGGAATATTTTAATGACGAAGCGATATGATACTGTTTGTGTCTATATGTAATTTTTTGAATGTATATTTATTTATTTGAATGTGATTATTTATATGTAATGTTTGTGTTTTAACCCGTGTTTGTCAATAAGGTTTCTGTATCTTGGACAATAAACACATATACTCTCTCTCTCTCAATACATCACCAGCAATTTCAGACAGACTGGCCACCTTTCCATTGTTAGGATTGACACCTGACGAAATTCTCTTTCTATCAGAATTATTTTTTCTGTCGAATGGTAAATCTGTGGAACTCATTACATAAATCACGTTTATATAACAATGTGAACTAGAAAGTGTAATGAAATAATCGTTAAAAACTAATTTTTATAGCAATATGAATTTGAAATATTCTGTATGTAATATTCTCAATTATTGAAAATTATCATCAATTTATTCACTCAGTTGTTAGGAACGTGTAGATACGTGATTATAATTTGAGTTATTCAAACAGTCGAATTCAACACATTCCAAATCGTCCGATTGATCTGAAATTCGGCAGGTGAATTTAATTCCGAAGACAATTCATCAGGAAATTACTATAAAAAAAAAGAGACATGGCGGCTCCAATGAATATGTGATCATGGTTTGATTTCATTTGAAATTGGTGTGTGGGAGTTTTTGGGTTCGGAGAGAATGCAATTTAATCCAAAGTTCATGAATTTATGATGGTGGGTGCAAATTGACAAACGAAATATATAATTATGGTCTGATTGGGTATGTAGCGGTTTTCAAGGTCGTAGATTTATAATGTTCAAGCATAGGTTATATTCAAGAAATTGAAATGGCGGCTTCAAGATTGAGTTTTTTTTATTATTGGCAGTCAATTCAAAATTGAAAGTTTCAATTTAACAAAGTATGATGCTAAAAAGAACAATATAAAATAAACGTAAAAATAATTTTAAAACAATATTTTATGCAAATGTACTTGTGAGGAAAACATAGTTCAGTTCGATGAACTTGGTTATTCTGGGAATCAGATATGTCCGCAATGTTGGAGCCGCCATCTTGAAGACGCCTATTCGATTCCATGAATTTTGACGAAAATTTCTCGATCTCCGCACCTGAAAAGCCTCAGAAACCAATTTTGAATTGAATCGGACAGTAATTAGAAAACTCTTCCGCCATCTTGGATCCGCCATCTTGAAGCCACCATCTTGATTTTATAGATTTTTACACTGGATCAATCAAAGTCTCTGACCTAGAACACCCCTACATACCAGTTTTGAATCGAATCGGATAGAAATCACGAAACTCATTCGCCATCTTGGGGCCGCCATCATTGAGCCGCGATCTTGGTTTCATCAATTTTGATAAACGATTGGGTCGAATCCGCCATCTAGGTTTCATGATCTCCGCACACGAAAAATCCTACAAACCAGTTTTGAATGAAATCTGATAATAATCACCAAATTCATCCACCATCTTGAAGCCGCCATCTTTATTCCATGAATTTGGACAGAGGATATCAATTTTCCGCACCCTCAAACGTTTACAATCCAATTCTGAAACAAATCGGACAGTAAACACCAAACTGGCCTGCAATGTTGAAGCCGCCATTTTGAAACCGCCATCTTTATTACATGAATTTTGACAAACAACTCCCGATCTCTGCATCCGAAACCCCTCATGATCCAATTTTGAATTGAATCGGACAGTGAATACATAACTCTTCCACCATCTTGGATCCGCCATCTTGGAGCCACCATCTCGATTTTATTGATCTTAACATTGAATTATTCAAAGTCTCTGACTGCGAGAACCCCTACATACCAATTTTGAATCGAATCGGATAGTAATCATCAAACCCAATCGCCATCTTGGGGCCACCATCATGGAGACGCCATCTTGATTTCATTAATTTTGTTAAAAAAGTCTCGATCTTTGTACTCGAGAACCCTTACAGACCAATTTTGAATCGAATGGGACAGTAACTACAAAACTCTTCCGCCATCTTGGATCCGCCATCTAGGAGCCATCATCTCGATTTTTGAATTTCGACATGGTCCTTGACCGCGAAAACCCCTTCAAATCAATTTCGGTCAGTATAATTATGGATGGCAAGATTTAATATGTTTTGCAGTGTTGCCACTTTTCCAGTCCTCACTTTGTACTCAACATATAAATGCACAGGGACTGAAATATACACGTATAGATAATATACACGCGCAGCAGCGTTCCAAGTGTCAAATCATCGAACTAAAGTATATCATAATTATCATGCTCCTACCAAAGTGAGGTCCACCTATTTTCAGCCATAAATCGATCAACAGTGATTGAAATTTAAGGAGAAAAATAACCTGAACTCCATATACTTCCACGTTCCGAGGCAATGAAACTCCCATTGAAAAATAAGAAGGAAGTAAATTTTATAAAGGAAAACGTTGTGAGGTCCGTATACGGACCTCACTTTGACATGGTCCTCACAGCTTCCGTAGGTTTCTCATTGGAGTGTCTCACTTTGTACGCTGGAAGTAAATATATATATATATATATATATATAGAAATACTCACCAGGTTACTGTTCTTTCGTTATACATACGAGCAACCGAATCGAACAGAAGGTTGAATGGATAGTATCTGGGTTGTATTCGATTATGATGTTATGCTGTGTATATAATTATACACACTTGGTGACGGTATTCCCGTTTAACATACGAGCGACCGAAACGAACAGAAAGTTGGATGGATAGACTGAACAATCAATGTATCTGGTTGGTATCCGATTATATCGCAATACTGTATATATAGTGATGCTTAACAGGTGACGGTACTTCCGTTACACATACTAGCGACTGAATCGAACAGAAGGTTAAATGGTTAGACGAAACGATAATTGTATCTGAGTTGTATTCGATGATATCGTGATGATGTTTATATAGCAATACTCACCAGGTAACTGTTCTTCCGTTTTACATACAAGCGACTGAATCGAACAGAAGGTTAAATGGTTAGACGAAACGATAATTGTATCTGAGTTCTATTCGATGATATCGTGATGATGTTTTTATAGCAATACTCACCAGGTAACTGTTCTTCCGTTTTACATACAAGCGACCGAATCGAGCAGAAGGTTGAATGAATAGATTGAACAATCATCGTATCTGGGTTGTATTCGGTGATGTTTATATAGTTATACTCACCAGGTAACTGTTTTACCGTTATACATACGAGCGACTGAATTAAACAGAAGGTTGAATGGATAGACTAAACAATAATAGTATCTGGGGTTTTATTCGATTATATCGTGATGATGTTTTTATAGTTATACTCACCAGGTAACTGTCCTTTCGTTATACGTAAGAGCGACCGAATCGAAGAGAATGTTGAGTGGATAGACTGTACAATCATCCTTTCTGGGTTGTATTCGATTATATCGTGATGATTATCATATAGTATGTCTAACCAAGTAACAAATCTTCCGTTATACATACGAGCAACCGAATCGAACATAAGGTTGAATGGATAGATTGAACAATCATTGTATCTGGGTTGTATCCGAATATATCGTTATGCTGTATATTTTGTTACACCTACCATGTAACGGTTCTTTCGTTACACATACGAGCGTCTGAATCGAACATAAGGTTGGATGGTTTGACGGAACGATAATTGTAACTGAGTTGTATTCGATTATATCGTGGTGATGATTATATAGTAATAAACACCAGGTGACTGTTTTTGCGTTATACATACGAGCGACCGAATCGAACAGAAGGTTGAATGGATAGACGGTTCTTTCGTTTCACATAAGAGCGTCTGAATCGAACATAAGGTTGGATGGTTAGACGGTACGATAATCGTATCTGAGTTGTATTCGATTATATCGTGGTGATGTTTATATAGTAATACTCACCAGGTTACTGTTCTTTCGTTATACATACGAGCAACCGAATCGAACAGAAGGTTGAATGGATAGTATCTGGGTTTGAATCGATTATGATGTTATGCTGTGTATATATTTATACACACTAGGTGACGGTATTCCCGTTTTACATACGAGCGACCGAAACGAACAGAAAGTTGGATAAATAGACCGAACAATTAATGTATCTGGGTGGTATCCGATTATATCGCAATTCTGTATATATAGTGATACTCACCAGGTGACGATACTTCCGTTACACATACTAGCGACTGAATCGAACAGAATGTTGAATGGTTAGACGAAACGATAATTGTATCTGGGGTTGTTTTCGATTATATCGTGATGATGTTTATATAGTTATACTCACCAGGTAACTGTTCTCCAGTTATACATAAGAGCGACTGAACTGAACAGAAGGTCGAATGGATAGACTGAACAATCATCGTATCTGGGTTGTATTCGATTATTTCGTTTTGATTATTATATATTATGTCTAACCAGGTAACTGTTCTTCCGTTAAACATACGAGCAACCGAATCGAACATAAGGTTGAATGGATAGATTGAAAAATCATTGTATCTGGGTTGTCTCCGATTATATCGTTATGCTGTATATTCAGATACACCTACCATGTAACGGTTCTTTCGTTACACATACGAGCGTCTGAATCGAACATAAGGTTGGATGGTTAGACGGAACGATAATTGTAACTGAGTTGTATTCGATTATATCGTGGTAATGTTTATATAGTAATATTCACCAGGTGACGATACTTCCGTTACACATACTAGTGACTGAATCGAACAGAAGGTTAGATGGTTAGACGAAGCGATAATTGTATCTGAGTTGTATTCGATGATATCGTGATGATGTTTATATAGCAATACTCACCAGGTAACTGTTCTTCCGTTTTACATAAGAACGACTGAATTGAACAGAAGGTTGAATGGATAGACTCAACAATAATCGTATCTGGGGTTGTATTCGAGTTTATCGTGATGATTATCATATAGTATGTCTAACCAGGTAACAGTTCTTCCGTTAAACATACGAGCAACCGAATCGAACAGAAAGTTGAATGGATAGACTGAACAATCAATGTATCTGTGTGGTATCCGATTATATCGCAATTCTGTATATATAGTGATACTTACCAGGTGACGATACTTCCGTTACACATACTAGCGACTGAATTAAACAGAAAGTTGAATGGATAGACTGAACAATCATCGTATCTGGGTTGTATTCGATTATGTTTATATAGTTATACTCACCAGGTAACTGTTCTTCCGTTATACATACGAGCAACCGAATCGAACAGAAGGTTGAATGGATAGTATCTGGGTTGTATTCGATTATGATGTTATGCTGTGTATATAGTTATACACATTAGGTGACGGTATTCCCGTTTTACATACGAGCGACCGAAACGAACAGAAAGTTGAATGGATAGACTGAACAATCAATGTATCTGGGTGGTATCCGATTATATCGCAATACTGTATATATAGTGATACTTATCAGGTGACGGTACTTCCGTCACACATACTAGCGACTGAATCGAACAGAAGGTTACATGGTTAGACGAAACGATAATTGTATCTGAGTTATATTCGATGATATCGTGATGATGTTTATATAGCAATACTCACCAGGTAACTGTTTTTCCGTTTTACATACAAGCGACCGAATCGAGCAGAAGGTTGAATTCAGTATGGATTGAACAATCATCGTATCTGGGTTGTATTCGATTATGTTTATATAGTTATACTCACCAGGTAACTGTTCTTCCGTTATACATACGAGCAACCGAATCGAACAGAAGGTTGAATGGATAGTATCTGGGTTGTATTCGATTATGATGTTATGCTGTGTATATAGTTATACACATTAGGTGACGGTATTCCCGTTTTACATACGAGCGACCAAAACGAACAGAAAGTTGAATGGATAGACTGAACAATCAATGTATCTGGGTGGTATCCGATTATATCGCAATACTGTATATATAGTGATACTTATCAGGTGACGGTACTTCCGTCACACATACTAGCGACTGAATCGAACAGAAGGTTACATGGTTAGACGAAACGATAATTGTATCTGAGTTATATTCGATGATATCGTGATGATGTTTATATAGCAATACTCACCAGGTAACTGTTTTTCCGTTTTACATACAAGCGACCGAATCGAGCAGAAGGTTGAATTCAGTATGGATTGAACAATCATCGTATCTGGGTTGTATTCGATTATGTTTATATAGTTATACTCACCAGGTAACTGTTCTTCCGTTATACATACGAGCAACCGAATCGAACAGAAGGTTGAATGGATAGTATCTGGGTTGTATTCGATTATGATGTTATGCTGTGTATATAGTTATACACATTAGGTGACGGTATTCCCGTTTTACATACGAGCGACCGAAACGAACAGAAAGTTGAATGGATAGACTGAACAATCAATGTATCTGGGTGGTATCCGATTATATCGCAATACTGTATATATAGTGATACTTACCAGGTGACGGTACATCCGTTACACATACTAGAGACTGAATCGAACAGTAGGTTAAATAGTTAGACGAAACGATAATTGTATCTGAGTTGTGTTCGATGATATCGTGATGAAGTTTATATAGCAATACTCACCAGGTAACTGTTCTTCCGTTTTACATACAAGCGACCGAATCGAGCAGAAGCTTAAATTTAGTATAGATTGAACAATCATCGTATCTGGGTTGTATTCGATCATGTTTATATAGTTATACTCACCAGGTAACTGTTATTCCGATATACATACGAGCGACTGAATTGAACAAAAGGTTGAATGGATAGACTAAACAATAATCGTATTTGGGGTTGTATTCGATTATATCTTGATGATGTTCATATAGTTATACTCACCAGGAAACTGTTCTCCAGTTATACATAAGAGCGACTGAAATGAACAGAAGGTTGAATGGATAGACTGAACAATCATCGTATCTGGGTTGCATTTGATTATATCGTGATTATTATCATATAGTATATCTAACCAGGTAACAGTTCTTCCGTTATACATACGAGCAACCGAATCGAACATAAGGTTGAATGGATAGATTGAACAATCATTGTATCTCTTATGCTGTATATTTAGTTACACCTACCATGCAACGGTTCTTTCGTTACACATACGAGCGTCTGAATCGAACAGAAGGTTGGATGGTTAGACGGAACGATAATTGTAACTGAGTTGTATTCGATTATATCGTGGTGGTGTTTATATAGTAATACCCACCAGGTGACTGTTCTTTCGTTGTACATACGAGCGACCTAATGGAACATAAGGTTGGATGGATAGACGGAATGATCATTGTATCTGAGTTGTATTCGATTATATCGTGATGACGTTCATATAGAAATACTCACCAGGTGACTGTTCTTGCGTTATACATACGAGCGACCAAATCGAACAGAAGGTTAGATGGATAGATCGCAATACTGTATATATAGTGATACTTACCAGGTGACGGTACTTCCGTTACACATACTAGCGACTGAATCGAACAGAAGGTTAAATGGTTAGACGAAACGATAATTGTATCTGAGTTGTATTCGATGATATCGTGATAATGTTTATATAGCAATACTCACCAGGTAACTGTTCTTCCGTTTTACATACAAGCGACCGAATCGAGCAGAAGGTTAAATGGATAAATTGAACAATCATCGTATCTGGGTTGTATTCGATTATGTATATATAGTTATACTCACCAGGTAACTGTTCTTTCGTTATACATACGAGTGACTGAATTGAACAGAAGGTTGAATGGATAGACTAAACACTAATCGTATCTGGGGTTGTATTCGATTAAATCGTGATGATGTTCATATAGTTATACTCACCAGGTAACTGTTCTCCAGTTATACATAAGAGCGACTGAATTTAACTGAATTTTGAATGGATAGACTGAACAATCATCGTATCTGGGTTGTATTCGATTATATCGTGATGATTATCATATAGTATGTTTAACCAGGTAACAGTTCTTTCGTTATACATACGAGCAACCAAATCGAACATAAGGTTGAATGGATAGATTGAACAATCATTGTATCTGGGTTGTCTCCGATTATATCGTTATGCTGTATATTCAGTTACACCTACCATGTAACGGTTCTTTCGTTTCACATACGAGCGTCTGAATCGAACATAAGGTTGGATGGATAGACGGAACGATTATTGTAACTGAGTTGTATTCGATTATATCGTGGTGATGTTTATATAGTAATACTCACCAGGTGACTGTTCTTGCGTTATACATACGAGCGACCCAATCGAACATAAGGTTGGATGGATAGACGGAATGATCATTGTATCTGAGTTGTATTCGATTATATCGTGATGACGTTCATATAGAAATACTCACCAGGTTACTGTTCTTTCGTTATACATACGAGCAACCAAATCGAACAGAAAGTTGAATGGATAGTATCTGGGTTGTATTCGATTATGATGTTATGCTGTGTATATATTTATACACACTAGGTGACGGTATTCCCGTTTTACATACGGCGACCGAAACGAACAGAAAGTTGAATGGATAGACTGAACAATCAATGTATCTGTGTGGTATCCGATTATATCGCAATTCTGTATATATAGTGATACTTACCAGGTGACGATACTTCCGTTACACATACTAGCGACTGAATTAAACAGAAAGTTGAATGGATAGACTGAACAATAATCGTATCTGGGGTTGTATTCGAGTTTATCGTGATGATTATCATATAGTATGTCTAACCAGGTAACAGTTCTTCCGTTAAACATACGAGCAACCGAATCGAACATAAGGTTGGATGGATAGATTGAACAATCATTGTATCTGGGTTGTCTCCGATTATATCGTTATGCTGTATATCAAGTTACACCTACCATGTAACGGTTCTTTCGTTACACATACGAGCGTCTAAATCGAACTTAAGGTCGGATGGTTAGACGGAACGATAATTGTAACTGAGTTGTATTCGATTAAATCGTGGTGATGTTTATATAGTAATACTCACCAGGTGACTGTTCTTGCGTTATACATACGAGCGACCCAATCGAACAGAAGGTTGGATGGATAGACGGAATGATCATTGTATCTGAGTTGTATTCGATTATATCGTGATGACGTTCATATAGAAATACTCACCAGGTTATACATACGAGCAACCGAATCGAACAGAAGGTTGAATGGATAGTATGTGGGTTGTATTCGGTTATTATGTTATGCTGTGTATATAATTATACACATTAGGTGACGGTATTCCCGTTTTACATACGAGCGACCGAAACGAATAGAAAGTTGAATGGATAGACTGAACAATCAATGTATCTGGGTGGTATCCGATTATATCGCCATACTGTATATATAGTGATACTTACCAGGTGACGGTTCTTCCTTTACACATACTAGCGACTGAATCGAACAGAAGGTTAAATGGTTAGACGAAACGATAATTCTATCTCTGAGTTGTATTCGATGATATCGTGATGATGTTTATATAGCAATACTCACCAGGTAACTGTTTTTCCGTTTTACATACAAGCGACCGAATCGAGCAGAAGGTTGAATTCAGTATGGATTGAACAATCATCGTATCTGGGTTGTATTCGATTATGTTTATATAGTTATACTCACCAGGTAACTGTTCTTCCGTTATACATACGAGCAACCGAATCGAACAGAAGGTTGAATGGATAGTATCTGGGTTGTATTCGATTATGATGTTATGCTGTGTATATAGTTATACACATTAGGTGACGGTATTCCCGTTTTACATACGAGCGACCGAAACGAACAGAAAGTTGAATGGATAGACTGAACAATCAATGTATCTGGGTGGTATCCGATTATATCGCAATACTGTATATATAGTGATACTTACCAGGTGACGGTACATCCGTTACACATACTAGAGACTGAATCGAACAGAAGGTTAAATAGTTAGACGAAACGATAATTGTATCTGAGTTGTGTTCGATGATATCGTGATGAAGTTTATATAGCAATACTCACCAGGTAACTGTTCTTCCGTTTTACATACAAGCGACCGAATCGAGCAGAAGCTTGAATTTAGTATAGATTGAACAATCATCGTATCTGGGTTGTATTCGATCATGTTTTTATAGTTATACTCACCAGGTAACTGTTCTTCCGTTATACATACGAGCAACCAAATCGAACATAAGGTTGAATGGATAGATTGAACAATCATTGTATCTGGGTTGTCTCCGATTATATCGTTATGCTGTATATTCAGTTACACCTACCATGTAACGGTTCTTTCGTTTCACATACAAGCGTCTGAATCGAACATAAGGTTGGATGGATAGACGGAACGATTATTGTAACTGAGTTGTATTCGATTATATCGTGGTGATGTTTATATAGTAATACTCACCAAGTGACTGTTCTTGCGTTATGCATACGAGCGACCCAATCGAACATAAGGTTTGATGGATGGACGGAATGATCATTGTATCTGAGTTGTATTCGATTATATCGTGATGACGTTCATATAGAAATACTCACCAGGTTACTGTTCTTTCGTTATACATACGAGCAACCAAATCGAACAGAAAGTTGAATGGATAGTATCTGGGTTGTATTCGATTATGATGTTATGCTGTGTATATATTTATACACACTAGGTGACGGTATTCCCGTTTTACATACGGCGACCGAAAAGAACAGAAAGTTGAATGGATAGACTGAACAATCAATGTATCTGGGTGGTATCCGATTATATCGCAATTCTGTATATATAGTGATACTTACCAGGTGACGATACTTCCGTTACACATACTAGCGACTGAATTGAACAGAAAGTTGAATGGATAGACTAAACAATAATCGTATCTGGGGTTGTATTCGAGTTTATCGTGATGATTATCATATAGTATGTCTAACCAGGTAACAGTTCTTCCGTTAATCATACGAGCAACCGAATCGAACATAAGGTTGGATGGATAGATTGAACAATCATTGTATCTGGGTTGTCTCCGATTATATCGTTATGTTGTATATCAAGTTACACCTACCATGTAACGGTTTTTTCGTTACACATACGTGCGTCTAAATCGAACTTAAGGTCGGATGGTTAGACGGAACGATAATTGTAACTGAGTTGTATTCGATTATATCGTGGTGATGTTTATATAGTAATACTCACCAGGTAACTGTTCTTCCGTTATACATACGAGCAACCGAATCGAACAGAAGGTTGAATGGATAGTATCTGGGTTGTATTCGATTATGATGTTATGCTGTGTATATAGTTATACACATTAGGTGACGGTATTCCCGTTTTACATACGAGCGACCGAAACGAACAGAAAGTTGAATGGATAGACTGAACAATCAATGTATCTGGGTGGTATCCGATTATATCACAATACTGTATATATAGTGATACTTACCAGGTGACGGTACATCCGTTACACATACTAGCGACTGAATCGAACAGAAGGTTGAATAGTTAGACGAAACGATAATTGTATCTGAGTTGTGTTCGATGATATCGTGATGAAGTTTATATAGCAATACTCACCAGGTAACTGTTCTTCCGATTTACATACAAGCGACCGAATCGAGCAGAAGCTTAAATTTAGTATAGATTGAACAATCATCGTATCTGGGTTGTATTCGATCATGTTTTTATAGTTATACTCACCAGGTAACTGTTCTTCCGTTATACATACGAGCGACTGAATTGAACAGAAGGTTGAATGGATAGACTAAACAATAATCGTATCTGGGGTTGTATTCGATTATATCTTGATGATGTTCATATATAGTTATACTCACCAGGAAACTGTTCTCCAGTTATACATAAGAGCTACTGAACTGAACAGAAGGTTGAATGGATAGACTGAACAATCATCGTATATGGGTTGTATTTGATTATATCGTGATTATTATTATATAGTATGTCAAACCAGGTAACAGTTCTTCCGTTTTACATACGAGCAACCGAATCGAACAAAAAGTTGAATGGATAGATTGAACAATCATTGTATCTGGGTTGTCTCCGATTATATGGTTATGCTGTATATTTAGATACACCTACCATGTAACGGTTCTTTCGTTACACCTACGAGCGTCTGAAACGAACATAAGGTTGGATGGTTTGACGAAACGATAATTGTAACTAAGTTGTATTCGATTATATCGTGGTGATGTTTATATAGTAATACTCACCAGGTGACTGTTCTTGCGTTATACATACGAGCGACCCAATCGAACAAAAGGTTGGATGGATAGAAAAAATGATCATTGTATCTGAGTTGTATTCGATTATATCGTGATGACGTTCATATGGAAATACTCACCAGGTTACTGTTCTTTCGTTATACATACGAGCAACCGAATCGAACAGAAGGTTGAATGGATAGTATCTGGTTTGTATTCGATTATGATGTTATGCTGTGTATATAGTTCTACACATAAGGTGACGGTATTCCCGTTTTACATACGAGCGACCGAAACGAACAGAAAGTTGAATGGATAGACTGAACAATCAATGTTCCTGGGTGGTATCCGATTATATCGCAATACTGTATGATACTTACCAGGTGACGATACTTCAGTTACACATACTAGTGACTGAATCGAACAGAAGGTTATATGGTTAGACGAAACGATAATTGTATCTGAGTTGTATTCGATGATATCGTGATGATGTTTATATAGCAATACTCACCAGGTAACTGTTCTTCCGTTTTACATACAAGCGACCGAATCGAGCAGAAGGTTGAATTCAGTATAGATTGAACAATCATCGTATCTGGGTTGTATTCGATTATGTTTACATAGTTATACTCACCAGGTAACTGTTCTTCCGTTATACATACGAGCGACTGAATTGAACAGAAGGTTGAATGGATAGACTAAACAATGATCGTATCTGGGGTTGTATTCGATTATATCGTGATGATGTTTATATAGTTATACTCACCAGGTAACTGTTCTCCAGTTATATATAAGAGCGACTGAACTGACCAGAAGGTTGAATGGATAGACTGAACAATCATCGTATCTGGGTTGTATTCGATTATTTCGTGATGATTATTATATATTATGTCTAACCAGGTAACTGTTCTTCCGTTATACATACCAGAAAACGAATCGAACATAAGGTTGAATGGATAGATTGAACAATCAGTGTATCTGGGTTGTCTCCGATTATATCGTTATGCTGTATATTTAGATAAACCTACCATGTAACGGTTCTTTCGTTACACATACGAGCGTTTGAATCGAACATAAGGTTGGATGGTTAGACGGAACGATAATTGTAACTGAGTTGTATTCGATTATATCGTGGTAATGTTTATATAGTAATACTCACCAGGTGACTGTTCTTGCGTTATACGTACGAGCGACCAAATCGAACAGAAGGTTGGATGGATAGACGGAATGACCATTATATCTGAGTTGTATTCGATTATATCGTGATGAAGTTCATATGGAAATACTCACCAGGTTACTGTTCTTTCGTTATACATACGAGAAACCGAATCGAACAGAAGGTTGAATGGATAGTATCTGGGTTGTATTCGATTATGATGTTATGCTGTGTATATAGTTATACACACTAGGTGACGGTATTCCCGTTTCACATACGAGCGACCGAAACGAACAGAAGCAGAAGGTTGAATGGATAGATTGAAAATTCATCGTATTTGGGTTGTATTCGATTATGTTTATATAGTTATACTCACCAGGTAACTGTTCTTCCATTATACATAAGAACGACTGAATTGAACAGAAGGTTGAATGGATAGACTAAAAAATAATCGTATCTGGGATTGTATTCGAGTATATCGTGATGATTATCATATAGTATGTCTAACCAGGTAACAGTTCTCATATATAATCTAACCAGAAACCCAGAAACATTGATTGTTCAGTCTATCCATTCAACTTTCTTTTCGTTTCAGTCGCTCGTATGTAAAACGGGAATACCGTCACCTAGTGTGTATAACTATATACACAGCATAACATCATAATCGAATACAACCCATATACTATCCATTTAACCTTCTGTTCAATTCAGTCGCTCGTATGTATAACGGAAGAACAGTTACCTGGTGAGTATAACTATATGAACATAATCGAATACAACCCAGATACGATGATTGTTTAATCTATCCATTCAACCTTCTGCTCGATTCGGTCGCTTGTATGTAAAACGGAAGAACAGTTACCTGGTGAGTATTGCTATATAAACATCATCACGATATCATCGAATACAACTCAGATACAATTATCGTTTCGTCTAACCATTTAACCTTCTGTTCGATTCAGTCGCTAGTATGTGTAACGGAAGTACCGTCACCTGGTAAGTATCACTATATATACAGTATCGCGATATAATCGGATACCACCCAGATACATTGATTGTTCAGTCTATCCATTCAACTTTCTGTTCGTTTCGGTCGCACGTATGTAAAACGGGAATACCGTCACCTTATGTGTATTACTATATACACAGCATAACATCATAATCGAATACAACCCAGATACTATCCATTCAACCTTCTGTTCGATTCGGTTGCTCGTATGTATAACGAAAGAACAGTAACCTGGTGAGTATTTCTATATGAACGTCATCACGATATAATCGAATACAACTCGGATACAATGATCATTCCGTCTATCCATCAAACCTTCTGTTCGATTGGGTCGCTCGTATGTATAACGCAAGAACAGTCACCTGGTGAGTATTACTATATAAACATCACCACGATATAATCGAATACAACTCAGTTACAATCATCGTTCCGTCTAACCATCCAACCTCATGTTCGATTCAGACACTCGTATGTGTAACGAAAGAACCGTTACATGGTAGGTGTAACTAAATATACAGCATAACGATATAATCGGAGACAACCCAGATACAATGATTGTTCAATCTATCCATCCAACCTTATGTTCGATTCGGTTGCTCATATGTATAACGGAAGAACTGTTACCTGGTTAGACAAACTATATGATAATAATCACGATATAATCAAATACAACCCAGATACGATGAATGTTCAGTCTATCCATTCGAACTTCTGTTCAGTTCAGTCGCTCTTATGTATAACTTGAGAACAGTTTCATGGTAGTATAACTATATGAACATCATCAAGATATAATCGAATACAACCCCAGATACGATTATTTATGGTCTATCCATTCAACCTCCTGTTCAATTCAGTCGCTCGTATGTATAACGGAAGAATAGTTACCTGGTGAGTATAACTATATAAACATAATCGAATACAATCCAGACACGATGATTGTTCAATATATACTAAATTTAAGCTTCTGCTCGATTCGGTCGCTTGTATGTAAAACGGAAGAACAGTTACCTGGTGAGTATTGCTATATAAACATCATCACGATATCATCGAATACAACTCAGATAGAATTATCGTTTTGTCTGACCATTTAACTTTCTGTTCGATTCAGTCGCTAGTATGTGTAACAGAAGTACAGTCACCTGGTAAGTATCACTATATATATACAGTATTGCGATATAATCGGATACCACCCAGATACATTGATTGTTCAGTCTATCCATTCAACTTTCTGTTCGTTTCGGTCGCTCGTATGTGAAACGGAAATACCGTCACCTTATGTGTATAACTATATACACAGCATAACATCATAATCGAATACAACCCAGATACTATCCATTCAACCATCTGTTCGATTCGGTTGCTCGTATGTATAACGAAAAAACAGTAACCTGGTGAGTATTTCTATATGAACGTCATCACGATATAATCGAATACAACTCGGACAGATTGTTCAGTCCATCCATTCAACTTTCTGTTCGTTTCGGTCGCTCGTATGTTAAACGGGAATTCCGTCACCTAATGTGTATAACTATATACACAGCATAACATCATAATCGAATACAACACAGATACTATCGATTCAACCTTCTGTTCAATTCAGTCGCTCGTATGTATAACGGAAGAACAGTCACCTGGTGAGTATTACTTTATAAACATTACCACGATATAATCGAATACAACTCAGTTACAATTATCGTTCCGTCTAACCATCCAACCTTACGTTCGATGTAACGAAAGAACCGTTACATGGTAGGTGTATCTAAATATACAGCATAACGATATAATCGGAGACAACCCAGATACAATGATTTTTCAATCTATCCATTCAAACTTTTGTTCGATTCGGTTGCTCGTATGTATAACGGAGGAACAGTTACCTGGTGAGTATAATTATATAAACATAATCGAATACAACCCAGATACGATGATTGTTCAATCTATACTGAATTTGAGCTTCTGCTCGATTCGGTCGCTTGTATGTAAAACGGAAGAACAGTTACCTGGTGAGTATTTCTATATGAACGTCATCACGATATAATCGAATACAACTCAGATACAATGATCATTCCGTCTATCCATCCAACCTTCTGTTCGATTGGGTCGCTCGTATGTATAACGCAAGAACAGTCACCTGGTGAGAATTACCATATAAACATCACCACGATATAATCGAATACAACTCAGTTACAATTATCGTTCCGTCTAACCATCCAACCTTATGTTCGATTCAGACGCTCGTATGTGTAACGAAAGAACCGTTACATGGTAGGTGTAACTAAATATACAGCAAAACGATATAATCGGAGACAACCCAGTACAATGATTGTTCAATCTATCCATCCAACCTTATGTTCGATTCGGTTGCTCGTATGTATAACGGAAGAACTGTTACCTGGTTAGACATACTATATGATAATAATCACGATATAATCAAATACAACCCAGATACGATGAATGTTCAGTCTATCTATTCAACCTTCTGTTCAGTTCAGTTGCTCTTATGTATAACTGGAGAACAGTTTCCTGGTGAGTATAACTATATGAACATCATCAAGATATAATCGAATACAACCCCAGATACGATTATTGTTTAGTCTATCCATTCAACCTTCTGTTCAATTCAGTCGCTCGTATGTATAACGGAAGAATAGTAACCTGGTGAGTATAACTATATAAACATAATCGAACAAAACCCAGATACGATGATTGTTCAATCTATATTAAATTTAAGCTTCTGCTCGATTCGGTCGCTTGTATGTAAAACGGAAGAACAGTTACCTGGTGAGTATTGCTATATGAACATCATCACGATATCATCGAATACAACTCAGAGATACAATTATCGTTTCGGCTAACCATTTAACCTTCTGTTCGATTCAGTCGCTAGTATGTGTAACGGAAGTACCGTCACCTGGTAAGTATCACTATATATACAGTATTGCGATATTTGTTGATTTATGCCAAAGAGAAGTTAGGAAGGGATTAATTCTGGACGATGGACGGGAACCTGTATACTATGTTTAATGGAAAGAGATGGAAAGAGATGGACTAGAACTTTTGCAAATTGTTTCCAGCTCCATTTTGCATTACATCTAATTTTGGGTTGGAAATGTTATATTATGTTTTATTGTAATGCAAATAAATATTATTATTATTATTATTATTATTATTATTATTATTATTATATAATCGGATACCACCCAGATACATTGATTGTTTAGTCTATCCATTCAACTTTCTGTTCGTTTCGGTCGCTCGTATGTAAAACGGAAATACCGTCACCTTATGTGTATAACTATATACACAGCATAACATCATAATCGAATACAACCCAGATACTATCCATTCAACCTTCTGTTCGATTCGGTTGCTCGTATGTATAACGAAAGAACAGTAACCTGGTGAGTATTTCTATTTGAACGTCATCACGATATAATCGAATACAACTCAGATACAATGATCATTCCGTCTATCCATCCAACATTCTGTTCAATTCAGTCGCTCGTATGTATGACGGAAGAACAGTCACCTGGTGAGTATCACTATATAAACATTACCACGATATAATCGAATACAACTCAGTTACAATTATCGTTCCGTCTAACCATCCAACCTTATGTTCGATGTAACGAAAGAACCGTTACATGGTAGGTTTATCTAAATATACAGCATAACGATATAGTCGGAGACAACCCAGATACAATGATTGTTCAATCTATCCATTCAACCTTATGTTCGATTTGGTTGCTCGTATGTATAACGAAAGAACAGTTACCTGGTTAGACATAATATATAATAATTATCACGAAATAATCGAATACAACCCAGATACGCTGATTGTTCAACCTATCAATACAACCTTCTGTTCAATTCAGTCGCTTGTATGTATAACGGAAGAACAGTTACTTGGTGAGTATAACTATATAAACATAATCGAATACAACTCAGATACGATGATTGTTCAATCTATCCATTCAACCTTCTGCTCGATTCGGTCACTTGTATGTAAAACTGAAGGACAGTTACCTGGTGAGTATTGCTATATAAACATCATCACGATATCATCGAATACAACTCAGATACAATTATCGTTTCGTCTTACCATTCAACCTTAAGTTCGATTCAGTCGCTAGTATGTGCAACGGAAGTACCGTCACCTGGTAAGTATCACTATATATACAGTATTGCGATATAATCGGATACCACCCAGATACATTGATTGTTCAGTCTATCCATTCAACTTTCTGTTCGTTTCGGTCGCTCGTATGTAAAACGGGAATACCGTCACCTAATGTGTATAACTATATACACAGCATAACATCATAATCGAATACAACCCAGATACTATACATTCAACCTTCTGTTCGATGCGGTTGCTCGTATCTATAAAGAAAAAACTGTAACCTGGTGAGTATTTCTATATGAACGTCATCACGATATAATCGAATACAACTCAGATACAATGATCATTCCGTCTATCCATCCAAACTTCTGTTCGATTGGGTCGCTCGTATGTATAACGCAAGAACAGTCATCTGGTGAGTATTACTATATAAACATCACCACGATATAATCGAATACAACTCAGTTACAATTATTGTTCCGTCTAATCATCCAACCTTATGTTCGATTCAGACGCTCGTATGTGTAACGAAAGAACCGTTACATGGTAGGTGTAACTAAATATACAGCATAACGATATAATCGGAGACAACCCAGATACAATGATTGTTCAATCTATCCATTCAACCTTATGTTCGATGCAGTCGCTAGTATGTTTAACGGAAGTACTGTCACCTGGTGAGTATCACTATATATACAGTATTGCGATATAATCGGATACCACCCAGATACATTGATTGTTCTGTCTATCCATTCAACTTTCTGTTCGTTTCGGTCGCTCGTATGTAAAACGGGAATACCGTCACCTTATGTGTATAACTATATACACAGCATAACATCATAATCGAATTAAACCCAGATACTATCCATTCAACCTTCTGTTCGATTCGGTTGCTCGTATGTATAACGGAAGAACAGTTACCTGGTGAGTATAACTATATAAACATAATCGAATACAACCCAGATACGATTATTGTTCAATCAATACTGAATTCGACCTTCTGCTCGATTCGGTCGCTTGTATGTAAAACGGAAGAACAGTTACCTGGTGAGTATTGCTATATAAACATCATCACGATATTATCGAATACAACTCAGAGATACAATTATCGTTTCGGCTAACCATTTAACCTTCTGTTCGATTCAGTCGCTAGTTTGTGTAACAAAAGTACCGTCACCTGGTGAGTATCACTATATATACAGTATCCCATATAGCACACGTAGGTCTAATGTACATCCAATGGATGTACATCATGGATCTCAGAGACGTCCAGTGGACATCCGGTTACGTACAACCCAGTACAATGATTGTTCAATCTATCCATCCAACCTTATGTTCGATTCGGTTGCTCGTATGTATAACGGAAGAACTGTTACCTGGTTAGACATACTATATGATAATAATCACGATATAATCAAATACAACCCAGATACGATGAATGTTCAGTACGCTCGTATGTGTAACGAAAGAACCGTTACATGGTAGGTGTAGTTAAATATACAACATAACGATATAATCGGAGACAACCCAGATACAATGATTGTTCAATCTATCCATTCAAGCTTATGTTCGATTCGGTTGCTAGTATGTATAACGAAAGAACAGTTACCTGGATAGACATAATATATAATAATCATCACGAAATAATCGAATACAACCCAGATACGATGATTGTTCAGTCTATCCATTCAACCTTCTGTTCAGTTCAGTCGCTCTTATGTATAACTGGAGAACAGTAACCTGGTGAGTATAACTATATGAACATCATCACGATATAATCGAATACAACCCCAGATACGATCATCGTTTAGTCTATCCATTCAACCGCCAGTTCAATTCAGTCGCTCGTATGTATAACGGAAGAACAGTTACCTGGTGAGTATAACTATATAAACATAATTGAATACAACTCAGATACGATGATTGTTCAATCTATCCATTCAACCTTCTGCTCGATTCGGTCGCTTGTATGTAAAACGGAAGAACAGTTACCTGGTGAGTATTGCAATATAAACATCATCACGATATCATCGAATACAACTCAGATACAATTATCGTTTCGTCTAACCATTCAACATTCTGTTCGATTCAGTCGCTAGTATGTGTAACGGAAGTATCGTCACCTGGCAAGTATCACTATATATACAGTATTGCGATATAATCGGATACCACCCAGATACATTGATTGTTCAGTCTATCCATTCAACTTTCTTTTTGTTTCGGTCGCTCGTATGTAAAACGGGAATACCGTCTCATAGTTTGTATAACTATATACACAGCATAACATCATAATCGAATACAACTATCCATTCAACCTCCTGTTCAATTCAGTCGCTCGTATGTATAACGGAAGAACAGTTATCTGGTGAGTATAACTATATAAACATAATCGAATACAACCCAGATACGATTATTGTTCAATCAATACTGAATTCAACCTTCTGCTCGATTCGGTCGCTTGTATGTAAAACGGAAGAACAGTTACCTGGTGAGTATTGCTGTATAAACATCATCACGATATTATCGAATACAACTCAGAGATACAATTATCGTTTCGGCTAACCATTCAACCTTCTGTTCGATTCAGTCGCTAGTATGTGTAACAAAAGTACCGTCACCTGGTGAGTATCACTATATATACAGTATCCCATATAGCACACGTACGTCTAATGTACATCCAATGGATGTACATCATGGATCTCAGAGACGTCCAGTGGACATCCGGTTACGTACAAAAAGGTCCGGAATAGGTCCATTAAATGTCCAGATACACTGGAAATAACGTCTTATGTACGTACACCGTGGACGTCCAATGGACGTACATAAATAACATCTATTGGACGTACAAGATGAAATACAACCCAGATACGATGATTGTTCAATTTATACTGAATTCAACCTTCTGCTCGATTCGGTCGCTTGTATGTAAAACGGAAGAACAGTTACCTGGTGAGTATTGAAATATAAACATCATCACGATATCATCGAATACAACTCAGATACAATTATCGTTTCGTCTAACCATTCAACATTCTGTTCGATTCAGTCGCTAATATGTGTAACGGAAGTATTGTCACCTGGTAAGTATCACTATATATACAGTATTGCGATATAATCGGATACCACCCAGATACATTGATTGTTCAGTCTATCCATTCAACTTTCTTTTTGTTTCGGTCGCTCGTATGTAAAACGGGAATACCGTCTCCTAGTGTGTATAACTATATACACAGCATAACATCATAATCGAATACAACCCATATACTATCCATTCAACCTTCTGTTCAATTCAGTCGCTCGTATGTATAACGGAAGAACAGTTACCTGGTGAGTATAACTATATAAACATAATCGAATACAACCCAGATACGATGATTGTTCAATCTATACTGAATTCAACCTTCTGCTCGATTCGGTCGCTTGTATGTAAAACGGAAGAACAGTTACCTGGTGAGTATTGCTATATAAACATCACCACGATATAATCGAATACAACTCAGTTACAATTATTGTTCCGTCTAATCATCCAACCTTATGTTCGATTCAGACGCTCGTATGTGTAACGAAAGAACCGTTACATGGTAGGTGTAACTAAATATACAGCATAACGATATAATCGGAGACAACCCAGATACAATGATTGTTCAATCTATCCATTCAACCTTATGTTCGATGCAGTCGCTAGTATGTTTAACGGAAGTACTGTCACCTGGTGAGTATCACTATATATACAGTATTGCGATATAATCGGATACCACCCAGATACATTGATTGTTCAGTCTATCCATTCAACTTTCTGTTCGTTTCGGTCGCTCGTATGTAAAACGGGAATACCGTCACCTTATGTGTATAACTATATACACAGCATAACATCATAATCGAATTAAACCCAGATACTATCCATTCAACCTTCTGTTCGATTCGGTTGCTCGTATGTATAACGGAAGAACAGTTACCTGGTGAGTATAACTATATAAACATAATCGAATACAACCCAGATACGATTATTGTTCAATCAATACTGAATTCGACCTTCTGCTCGATTCGGTCGCTTGTATGTAAAACGGAAGAACAGTTACCTGGTGAGTATTGCTATATAAACATCATCACGATATTATCGAATACAACTCAGAGATACAATTATCGTTTCGGCTAACCATTTAACCTTCTGTTCGATTCAGTCGCTAGTTTGTGTAACAAAAGTACCGTCACCTGGTGAGTATCACTATATATACAGTATCCCATATAGCACACGTAGGTCTAATGTACATCCAATGGATGTACATCATGGATCTCAGAGACGTCCAGTGGACATCCGGTTACGTACAACCCAGTACAATGATTGTTCAATCTATCCATCCAACCTTATGTTCGATTCGGTTGCTCGTATGTATAACGGAAGAACTGTTACCTGGTTAGACATACTATATGATAATAATCACGATATAATCAAATACAACCCAGATACGATGAATGTTCAGTACGCTCGTATGTGTAACGAAAGAACCGTTACATGGTAGGTGTAGTTAAATATACAACATAACGATATAATCGGAGACAACCCAGATACAATGATTGTTCAATCTATCCATTCAAGCTTATGTTCGATTCGGTTGCTAGTATGTATAACGAAAGAACAGTTACCTGGATAGACATAATATATAATAATCATCACGAAATAATCGAATACAACCCAGATACGATGATTGTTCAGTCTATCCATTCAACCTTCTGTTCAGTTCAGTCGCTCTTATGTATAACTGGAGAACAGTAACCTGGTGAGTATAACTATATGAACATCATCACGATATAATCGAATACAACCCCAGATACGATCATCGTTTAGTCTATCCATTCAACCGCCAGTTCAATTCAGTCGCTCGTATGTATAACGGAAGAACAGTTACCTGGTGAGTATAACTATATAAACATAATTGAATACAACTCAGATACGATGATTGTTCAATCTATCCATTCAACCTTCTGCTCGATTCGGTCGCTTGTATGTAAAACGGAAGAACAGTTACCTGGTGAGTATTGCAATATAAACATCATCACGATATCATCGAATACAACTCAGATACAATTATCGTTTCGTCTAACCATTCAACATTCTGTTCGATTCAGTCGCTAGTATGTGTAACGGAAGTATCGTCACCTGGCAAGTATCACTATATATACAGTATTGCGATATAATCGGATACCACCCAGATACATTGATTGTTCAGTCTATCCATTCAACTTTCTTTTTGTTTCGGTCGCTCGTATGTAAAACGGGAATACCGTCTCATAGTGTGTATAACTATATACACAGCATAACATCATAATCGAATACAACTATCCATTCAACCTCCTGTTCAATTCAGTCGCTCGTATGTATAACGGAAGAACAGTTATCTGGTGAGTATAACTATATAAACATAATCGAATACAACCCAGATACGATTATTGTTCAATCAATACTGAATTCAACCTTCTGCTCGATTCGGTCGCTTGTATGTAAAACGGAAGAACAGTTACCTGGTGAGTATTGCTGTATAAACATCATCACGATATTATCGAATACAACTCAGAGATACAATTATCGTTTCGGCTAACCATTCAACCTTCTGTTCGATTCAGTCGCTAGTATGTGTAACAAAAGTACCGTCACCTGGTGAGTATCACTATATATACAGTATCCCATATAGCACACGTACGTCTAATGTACATCCAATGGATGTACATCATGGATCTCAGAGACGTCCAGTGGACATCCGGTTACGTACAAAAAGGTCCGGAATAGGTCCATTAAATGTCCAGATACACTGGAAATAACGTCTTATGTACGTACACCGTGGACGTCCAATGGACGTACATAAATAACATCTATTGGACGTACAAGATGAAATACAACCCAGATACGATGATTGTTCAATTTATACTGAATTCAACCTTCTGCTCGATTCGGTCGCTTGTATGTAAAACGGAAGAACAGTTACCTGGTGAGTATTGCTATATAAACATCATCACGATATCATCGAATACAACTCAGATACAATTATCGTTTCGTCTAACCATTCAACATTCTGTTCGATTCAGTCGCTAATATGTGTAACGGAAGTATTGTCACCTGGTAAGTATCACTATATATACAGTATTGCGATATAATCGGATACCACCCAGATACATTGATTGTTCAGTCTATCCATTCAACTTTCTTTTTGTTTCGGTCGCTCGTATGTAAAACGGGAATACCGTCACCTTATGTGTATAACTATATCACAGCATAACATCATAATCGAATACAACCCAGATACTATCCATTCAACCTTCTGTTCGATTCGGTTGCTCGTATGTATAACGAAAGAACAGTAACATGGTGAGTATTTCTATATGAACGTCATCACGATATAATCGAATACAACTTTGTTACAATTATCGTTCCGTCTAACCATCCAACCTTATGTTCGATTCAGACGCTCGTATGTGTAACGAAAGAACCGTTACATGGTAGGTGTAGTTAAATATACAACATAACGATATAATCGGAGACAACCCAGATACAATGATTGTTCAATCTATCCATTCAAGCTTATGTTCGATTCGGTTGCTAGTATGTATAACGAAAGAACAGTTACCTGGTTAGACATAATATATAATAATCATCACGAAATAATCGAATACAACCCAGATACGATGATTGTTTAGTCTATCCATTCAACCTTCTGTTCAGTTCAGTCGCTCTTATGTATAACTGGAGAACAGTTACCTGGTGAGTATAACTATATGAACATCATCACGATATAATCGAATACAACCCCAGATACGATCATTGTTTAGTCTATCCATTCAACCTCCAGTTCAATTCAGTCGCTCGTATGTATAACGGAAGAACAGATACCTGGTGAGTATAACTATATAAACATAATTGAATACAACTCAGATACGATGATTGTTCAATCTATCCATTCAACCTTCTGCTCGATTCGGTCGCTTGTATGTAAAACGAAAGAACAGTTACCTGGTGAGTATTGCTATATAAACATCATCACGATATCATCGAATACAACTCAGATACAATTATCGTTTCGTCTAACCATTTAACCTTCTGTTCGATTCAGTCGCTAGTATGTGTAACGGAAGTACCGTCACCTGGTAAGTATCACTATATATACAGTATTGCGATATAATCGGATACCACCCAGATACATTGATTGTTCAGTCTATCATTTCAACTTTCTGTTCGTTTCGGTCGCTCGTATGTGAAACGGGAATACCGTCACCTTATGTGTATAACTATATACACAGCATAACATCATAATCGAATACAACCCAGATACTATCCATCCAACCTTCTGTTCGATTCGGTTGCTCGAATGTATAACGAAAGAACAGTAACCTGGTAAGTATTTCTATATGAACGTCATCACGATATAATCGAATACAACTTAGTTACAATTATCGTTCCGTCTAACCATCCAACCTTATGTTCGATTCAGACGCTCGTATGTGTAACGAAAGAACCGTTACATGGTAGGTGTAGTTAAATATACAACATAACGATATAATCGGAGACAACCCAGATACAATGATTGTTCAATCTATCCATTCAACCTTATGTTCGATTCGGTTGCTAGTATGTATAACGAAAGAACAGTTACCTGGTTAGACATAATATATAATAATCATCACGAAATAATCGAATACAACCCAGATACGATGATTGTTCAGTCTTTCCATTCAACCTTCTGTTCAGTTCAGTCGCTCTTATGTATAACTGGAGAACAGTTACCTGGTGAGTATAACTATATGAACATCATCACGATATAATCGAATACAACCCCAGATACGATCATTGTTTAGTCTATCCATTCAACCTTCAGTTCAATTCAGTCGCTCGTATGTATAACGGAAGAACAGTTACCTGGTGAGTATAACTATATAAACATAATCGAATACAACTCAGATACGATGATTGTTCAATATATCCATTCAACCTTATGTTCGATTCGGTTGCTCGTATGTATATCGGAAGAACAGGTACCTGGTGAGTATATCTATATAAACATAATCGAATACAACTCAGATACGATGATTGTTCAATCTATCCATTTAACCTTCTGCTCGATTCGGTCGCTTGTATGTAAAACGGAAGGACAGTTACCTGGTGAGTATTGCTATATAAACATCATCTCGATATCATCGAATACAACTCAGATACAATTATCGTTTCGTCTAACCATTTAACCTTCTGTTCGATTCAGTCGCTAGTATGTGTAACGGAAGTATCGTCACCTGGTAAGTATCACTATATATACAGTATTGCGATATAATCGGATACCACCCAGATACATTGATTGTTCAGTCTATCCATTCAACTTTCTTTTCGTTCCGGTCGCTCGTATGTAAAACGGGAATACCGTCTTCCAGTGTGTATAACCATATACACAGCATAACATCATAATCGAATACAACCCATATACTATTCATTCAACCTTCTGTTCAATTCAGTCGCTCGTATGTATAACGGAAGAACAGTTACCTGGTGAGTATAACTATATAAACATAATCGAATACAACCCAGATACGATGATTGTTCAATCTATACTGAATTCAACCTTCTGCTCGATTCGGTCGCTTGTATGTAAAACGGAAGAACAGTTACCTGGTGAGTATTGCTATATAAACATCATCACGATATCATCGAATACAACTCAGATACAATTATCGTTTCGTCTAACCATTTAACCTTCTGTTCGATTCAGTCGCTAGTATGTGTAACGGAAGTACCGTCACCTGGTAAGTATCACTATATATACAGTATTGCGATATAATCGGATACCACCCAGATACATTGATTGTTCAGTCTATCCATTCAACTTTCTGTTCGTTTCGGTCGCTCGTATGTGAAACGGGAATACCGTCACCTTATGTGTATAA
Source organism: Chrysomela aeneicollis (assembly GCA_029955515.1). Taxonomy (NCBI): domain Eukaryota; kingdom Metazoa; phylum Arthropoda; class Insecta; order Coleoptera; family Chrysomelidae; genus Chrysomela; species Chrysomela aeneicollis. Next base: position 16,958,665 of record JARUHQ010000013.1, on the reverse strand, counting down.
CTATATCACAGCATAACATCATAATCGAATACAACCCAGATACTATCCATTCAACCTTCTGTTCGATTCGGTTGCTCGTATGTATAACGAAAGAACAGTAACCTGGTGAGTATTTCTATATGAACGTCATCACGATATAATCGAATACAACTTAGTTACAATTATCGTTCCGTCTAACCATCCAACCTTATGTTCGATTCAGACGCTCGTATGTGTAACGTAAGAACCGTTACATGGTAGGTGTAGTTAAATATACAACATAACGGTATAATCGGAGACAACCCAGATACAATGATTGTTCAATCTATCCATTCAACCTTATGTTCGATTCGGTTGCTAGTATGTATAACGAAAGAACAGTTACCTGGTTAGACATAATATATAATAATCATCACGAAATAATCGAATACAACCCAGATACGATGATTGTTCAGTCTATCCATTCAACCTTCTGTTCAGTTCAGTCGCTCTTATGTATAACTGGAGATCAGTTACCTGGTGAGTATAACTATATGAACATCATCACGATATAATCGAATACAACCCCAGATACGATCATTGTTTAGTCTATCCATTCAACCTTCAGTTCAATTCAGTCGCTCGTATGTATAACGGAAGAACAGTTACCTGGTGAGTATAACTATATAAACATAATCGAATACAACCCAGATACGATGATTGTTCAATCTATACTGAATTCAACCTTCTGCTCGATTCGGTCGCTTGTATGTAAAACGGAAGAACAGTTACCTGGTGAGTATTGCTATATAAACATCATCACGATATCATCGAATACAACTCAGATACAATTATCGTTTCGTCTAACCATTTAACCTTCTGTTCGATTCAGTCGCTAGTATGTGTAACGGAAGTACCGTCACCTGGTAAGTATCACTATATATACAGTATTGCGATATAATCGGATACCACCCAGATACATTGATTGTTCAGTCTATCCATTCAACTTTCTGTTCGTTTCGGTCGCTCGTATGTGAAACGGGAATACCGTCACCTTATGTGTACAACTATATACACAGCATAACATCATAATCGAATACAACCCAGATACTATCCATTCAACCTTCTGTTCAATTCAGTCGCTCGTATGTATAACGGAAGAACAGTTACCTGGTGAGTATAACTATATAAACATAATCGAATACAACCCAGATACGATGATTGGTCAATCTATACTGAATTCAACCTTCTGCTCGATTCGGTCGCTTGTATGTAAAACGGAAGAACAGTTACCTGGTGAGTATTGCTATATAAACATCATCACGATATCATCGAATACAACTCAGATACAATTATCGTTTCGTCTAACCATTTAACCTTCTGTTCGATTCAGTCGCTAGTATGTGTAACGGAAGTACCGTCACCCGGTAAGTATCACTATATATACAGTATTGCGATATAATCGGATACCACCCAGATACATTGATTGTTCAGTCTATCCATTCAACTTTCTGTTCGTTTCGGTCGTTCGTATGTGAAACGGGAATACCGTCACCTTATGTGTATAACTATATACACAGCATAACATCATAATCGAATACAACCCAGATACTATCCATTCAACCTTCTGTTCGATTCGGTTGCTCGTATGTATAACGAAAGAACAGTAAACTGGTGAGTATTTCTATATGAACGTCATCACGATATAATCGAATACAACTTAGTTACAATTATCTTTCCGTCTAACCATCCAACCTTATGTTCGATTCAGACGCTCGTATGTGTAACGAAAGAACCGTTACATGGTAGGTGTAGTTAAATATACAACATAACGATATAATCGGAGACAACCCAGATACAATGATTGTTCAATCTATCCATTCAACCTTATGTTCGATTCGGTTGCTAGTATGTATAACGAAAGGACAGTTACCTGGTTAGACATAATATATAATAATCATCACGAAATAATCGAATACAACCCAGATACGATGATTGTTCAGTCTATCCATTCAACCTTCTGTTCAGTTCAGTCGCTCTTATGTATAACTGGAGAACAGTTACCTGGTGAGTATAACTATATGAACATCATCACGATATAATCGAATACAACCCCAGATACGATCATTGTTTAGTCTATCCATTCAACCTTCAGTTCAATTCAGTCGCTCGTCTGTATAACGGAAGAACAGTTACCTGGTGAGTATAACTATATAAACATAATCGAATACAACTCAGATACGATGATTGTTCAATCTATCCATTCAACCTTATGTTCGATTCGGTTGCTCGTATGTATATCGGAAGAACAGGTACCTGGTGAGTATATCTATATAAACATAATCGAATACAACTCAGATACGATGATTGTTCAATCTATCCATTTAACCTTCTGCTCGATTCGGTCGCTTGTATGTAAAACGGAAGGACAGTTACCTGGTGAGTATTGCTATATAAACATCATCACGATATCATCGAATACAACTCAGATACAATTATCGTTTCGTCTAACCATTCAACATTCTGTTCGATTCAGTCGCTAGTATGTGTAACGGAAGTACCGTCACCTGGTAAGTATCACTATATATACAGTATTGCGATATAATCGGATACCACCCAGATACATTGATTGTTCAGTCTATCCATTCAACTTTCTGTTCGTTTCGGTCGCTCGTATGTGAAACGGGAATACCGTCACCTTATGTGTATAACTATATACACAGCATAACATCATAATCGAATACAACCCAGATACTATCCATTCAACCTTCTGTTCGATTCGGTTGCTCGTATGTATAACGAAAGAACAGTAACCTGGTGAGTATTTCTATATGAACGTCATCACGATATAATCGAATACAACTAAGTTACAATTATCTTTCCGTCTAACCATCCAACCTTATGTTCGATTCAGACGCTCGTATGTGTAACGAAAGAACCGTTACATGGTAGGTGTAGTTAAATATACAACATAACGATATAATCGGAGACAACCCAGATACAATGATTGTTCAATCTATCCATTCAACCTTATGTTCGATTCGGTTGCTAGTATGTTTAACGAAAGGACAGTTACCTGGTTAGACATAATATATAATAATCATCACGAAATAATCGAATACAACCCAGATACGATGATTGTTCAGTCTATCCATTCAACCTTCTGTTCAGTTCAGTCGCTCTTATGTATAACTGGAGAACAGTTACCTGGTGAGTATAACTATATGAACATCATCACGATATAATCGAATACAACCATTGTTTAGTCTATCCATTCAACCTTCAGTTCAATTCAGTCGCTCGTCTGTATAACGGAAGAACAGTTACCTGGTGAGTATAACTATATAAACATAATCGAATACAACTCAGATACGATGATTGTTCAATCTATCTATTCAACCTCATGTTCGATTCGGTTGCTCGTATGTATATCGGAAGAACAGGTACCTGGTGAGTATATCTATATAAACATAATCGAATACAACTCAGATACGATGATTGTTCAATCTATCCATTTAACCTTCTGCTCGATTCGGTCGCTTGTATGTAAAACGGAAGGACAGTTACCTGGTGAGTATTGCTATATAAACATCATCACGATATCATCGAATACAACTCAGATACAATTATCGTTTCGTCTAACCATTCAACATTCTGTTCGATTCAGTCGCTAGTATGTGTAACGGAAGTACCGTCACCTGGTAAGTATCACTATATATACAGTATTGCGATATAATCGGATACCACCCAGATACATTGATTGTTCAGTCTATCCATTCAACTTTCTGTTCGTTTCGGTCGCTCGTATGTGAAACGGGAATACCGTCACCTTATGTGTATAACTATATACACAGCATAACATCATAATCGAATACAACCCAGATATTATCCATTCAACCTTCTGTTCGATTCGGTTGCTCGTATGTATAACGAAAGAACAGTAACCTGGTGAGTATTTCTATATGAACGTCATCACGATATAATCGAATACAACTAAGTTACAATTATCGTTCCGTCTAACCATCCAACCTTATGTTCGATTCAGACGCTCGTATGTGTAACGAAAGAACCGTTACATGGTAGGTGTAGTTAAATATACAACATAACGATATAATCGGAGACAACCCAGATACAATGATTGTTCAATCTATCCATTCAACCTTATGTTCGATTCGGTTGCTAGTATGTATAACGAAAGAACAGTTACCTGGTTAGACATAATATATAATAATCATCACGAAATAATCGAATACAACCCAGATACGATGATTGTTCAGTCTATCCATTCAACCTTCTGTTCAGTTCAGTCGCTCTTATGTATAACTGGAGAACAGTTACCTGGTGAGTATAACTTTATGAACATCATCACGATATAATCGAATACAACCCCAGATACGATCATTGTTTAGTCTATCCATTCAACCTTCAGTTCAATTCAGTCGCTCGTATGTATAACGGAAGAACAGTTACCTGGTGAGTATAACTATATAAACATAATCGAATACAACTCAGATACGATGATTGTTCAATCTATCCATTCAACCTTATGTTCGATTCGGTTGCTCGTATGTATATCGGAAGAACAGGTACCTGGTGAGTATATCTATATAAACATAATCGAATACAACTCAGATACGATGATTGTTCAATCTATCCATTTAACCTTCTGCTCGATTCGGTCGCTTATATGTAAAACGGAAGGACAGTTACCTGGTGAGTATTGCTATATGAACATCATCACGATATCATCGAATACAACTCAGATACAATTATCGTTTCGTCTAACCATTCAACATTCTGTTCGATTCAGTCGCTAGTATGTGTAACGGAAGTATCGTCACCTGGTAAGTATCACTATATATACAGTATTGCGATATAATCGGATACCACCCAGATACATTGATTGTTCAGTCTATCCATTCAACTTTCTTTTCGTTTCGGTCGCTCGTATGTAAAATGGGAATACCGTCTCCTAGTGTGTATAACTATATACACAGCATAACATCATAATCGAATACAACCCATATACTATCCATTCAACCTTCTGTTCAATTCAGTCGCTCGTATGTATAACGGAAGAACAGTTACCTGGTGAGTATAACTATATAAACATAATCGAATACAACCCAGATACGATGATTGTTCAATCTATACTGAATTCAACCTTCTGCTCGATTCGGTCGCTTGTATGTAAACGGAAGAACAGTTACCTGGTGAGTATTGCTATATAAACATCATCACGATATCTTCGAATACAACTCAGATACAATTATCGTTTCGTCTAACCATTTAACCTTCTGTTCGATTCAGTCGCTAGTATGTGTAACGGAAGTACCGTCACCTGGTAAGTATCACTATATATACAGTATTGGGATATAATCGGATACCACCAAGATACATTGATTTTTCAGTCTATCCATTCAACTTTCTGTTCGTTTCGGTCGCTCGTATGTGAAACGGAAATACCGTCACCTTATGTGTATAACTATATACACAGCATAACATCATAATCGAATACAACCCAGATACTATCCATTCAACCTTCTGTTCGATTCGGTTGCTCGTATGTATAACGAAAGAACAGTCACCTGGTGAGTATTTCTATATGAACGTCATCACGATATAATCGAATACAACTTAGTTACAATTATCGTTCCGTCTAACCATCCAACCTTATGTTCGATTCAGACGCTCGTATGTGTAACGAAAGAACCGTTACATGGTAGGTGTAGTTAAATATACAACATAACGATATAATCGGAGACAACCCAGATACAATGATTGTTCAATCTATCCATTCAACCTTATGTTCTATTCGGTTGCTAGTATGTATAACGAAAGAACAGTTACTTGGTTAGACATAATATATAATAATCATCACGAAATAATCGAATACAACCCAGATACGATGATTGTTCAGTCTATCCATTCAACCTTCTGTTCAGTTCAGTCGCTCTTATGTATAACTGAAGAACAGTTACCTGGTGAGTATAACTATATGAACATCATCACGATATAATCGAATACAACCCCAGATACGATCATTGTTTAGTCTATCCATTCAACCTTCAGTTCAATTCAGTCGCTCGTATGTATAACGGAAGAACAGTTACCTGGTGAGTATAACTATATAAACATAATCGAATACAACTCAGATACGATGATTGTTCAATCTATCCATTCAACCTTATGTTCGATTCGGTTGCTCGTATGTATATCGGAAGAACAGGTACCTGGTGAATATATCTATATAAACATAATCGAATACAACTCAGATACGATGATTGTTCAATCTATCCATTTAACCTTCTGCTCGATTCGATCGCTTGTATGTAAAACGGAAGGACAGTTACCTGGTGAGTATTGCTATATAAACATCATCACGATATCATCGAATACAACTCAGATACAATTATCGTTTCGTCTAACCATTCAACATTCTGTTCGATTCAGTCGCTAGTATGTGTAACGGAAGTATCGTCACCTGGTAAGTATCACTATATATACAGTATTGCGATATAATCGGATACCACCCAGATACATTGATTGTTCAGTCTATCCATTCAACTTTCTTTTCGTTTCGGTCGCTCGTATGTAAAACGGGAATACCGTCTCCTAGTGTGTATAACTATATACACAGCATAACATCATAATCGAATACAACCCATATACTATCCATTCAACCTTCTGTTCAATTCAGTCGCTCGTATGTATAACGGAAGAACAGTTACCTGGTGAGTATAACTATATAAACATAATCGAATACAACCCAGATACGATGATTGTTCAATCTATACTGAATTCAACCTTCTGCTCGATTCGGTCGCTTGTATGTAAAACGGAAGAACAGTTACCTGGTGAGTATTGCTATATAAACATCATCACGATATCATCGAATACAACTCAGATACAATTATCGTTTCGTTTAACCATTTAACCTTCTGTTCGATTCAGTCGCTAGTATGTGTAACGGAAGTACCGTCACCTGGTAAGTATCACTATATATACAGTAATGCGATATAATCGGATACCACCCAGATACATTGATTGTTCAGTCTATCCATTCAACTTTCTGTTCGTTTCGGTCGCTCGTATGTGAAACGGGAATACCGTCACCTTATGTGTATAACTATATACACAGCATAACATCATAATCGAATACAACCCAGATACTATCCATTCAACCTTCTGTTCGATTCGGTTGCTCGTATGTATAACGAAAGAACAGTAACCTGGTGAGTATTTCTATATGAACGTCATCACGATATAATCGAATACAACTTAGTTACAATTATCGTTCCGTCTAACCATCCAACCTTATGTTCGATTCAGACGCTCGTATGTGTAACGAAAGAACCGTTACATGGTAGGTGTAGTTAAATATACAACATAACGATATAATCGGAGACAACCCAGATACAATGATTGTTCAATCTATCCATTCAACCTTATGTTCGATTCGGTTGCTAGTATGTATAACGAAAGAACAGTTACCTGGTTAGACATAATATATAATAATCATCACGAAATAATCGAATACAACCCAGATACGATGATTGTTCAGTCTATCCATTCAACCTTCTGTTCAGTTCAGTCGCTCTTATGTATAACTGGAGAACAGTTACCTGGTGAGTATAACTATATGAACATCATCACGATATAATCGAATACAACCCCAGATACGATCATTGTTTAGTCTATCCATTCAACCTTCAGTTCAATTCAGTCGCTCGTATGTATAACGGAAGAACAGTTACCTGGTGAGTATAACTATATAAACATAATCGAATACAACTCAGATACGATGATTGTTCAATCTATCCATACAACCTTATGTTCGATTCGGTTGCTCGTATGTATATCGGAAGAACAGGTACCTGGTGAGTATATCTATATAAACATAATCGAATACAACTCAGATACGATGATTGTTCAATCTATCCATTTAACCTTCTGCTCGATTCGGTCGCTTGTATGTAAAACGGAAGGACAGTTACCTGGTGAGTATTGCTATTTAAACATCATCACGATATCATCGAATACAACTCAGATACAATTATCGTTTCGTCTAACCATTCAACATTCTGTTCGATTCAGTCGCTAGTATGTGTAACGGATGTATCGTCACCTGGTAAGTATCACTATATATACAGTATTGCGATATAATCGGATACCACCCAGATACATTGATTGTTCAGTCTATCCATTCAACTTTCTTTTCGTTTCGGTCGCTCGTATGTAAAATGGGAATACCGTCTCCTAGTGTGTATAACTATATACACAGCATAACATCATAATCGAATACAACCCATATACTATCCATTCAACCTTCTGTTCAATTCAGTCGCTTGTATGTATAACGGAAGAACAGTTACCTGGTGAGTATAACTATATGAACATAATCGAATACAACCCAGATACGATGATTGTTCAATCTATACTGAATTCAACCTTCTGCTCGATTCGGTCGCTTGTATGTAAACGGAAGAACAGTTACCTGGTGAGTATTGCTATATAAACATCATCACGATATCTTCGAATACAACTCAGATACAATTATCGTTTCGTCTAACCATTTAACCTTCTGTTCGATTCAGTCGCTAGTATGTGTAACGGAAGTACCGTCACCTGGTAAGTATCACTATATATACAGTATTGCGATATAATCGGATACCACCCAGATACATTGATTGTTCAGTCTATCCATTCAACTTTCTGTTCGTTTCGGTCGCTCGTATGTGAAACGGGAATACCGTCACCTTATGTGTATAACTATATACACAGCATAACATCATAATAAAAATAGAAATAGAAGGTCATGGTGCTGAGATAGACATCGTTAAAGTGAGCTCTCGGTTGTTTCTTTAATTTCAGTGGTATATTCGCAGAAGGAAATTGATTAGTGGATGTCATGGGAAGTGTTGGATGGTGAAGTACTCATACGAAAGTGAATTAATGAAAGTATACAATTGTTTATAAGTTATATTGGATAACCAGATGAAATTCACAAAATCGTACAGTCCATTGTTGCCAGTTCTACAGTGAATTAGTACTTACAGCACTAACTGAGGTCGGAATCATGAGCCAAAAATTGAGAAGTACAAGCAATTCTTCCAACTCTAACTTGGCTACAATCGATGAGAACACAATAGAACAGATAATAAATAAATTGGTTCCAAAATTGAATGCCAGAATAGAAGAACAAATCGGTAATTTAGGTAAGAGATTCGACAATGTAGAAACCAAGATGGAAAATATGATATCTCAATTATCCTCGGTAAATTCTGTGTCACAAGCAAATACGATTAAAATTGAGCTGGTGGATAATAAACTAGAATCCATGGAGCTACATTACAGACAGAATTCAATAAGTCTGACAGGAGTGGATGAAGACAGCAATGAGAACTTATTATCAAAAGTTCTCATGCTTTTCAATGATGGCATGAAAATAAAATGTTCACATTGGGAGATATACAATTTATACAGAATTGGAAAAAGAAGTGAATCTCAATCACGACCAAGGAATATAATTGTTAGTTTCGGTTCTATATTGAGGAGGAACGAAATATACCACGCTCGAAAACTATTGAAGGGTACAAACGTTTACATCAACGAAAACCTGACGAAAAAAACATATAATCTTTTGCGATTTAGCAGAGAAAAATATGGTCGTCAAGCTGCATGGTCCAAAGATGGAAGAATTTTTGTAAAGTACGGCAACTCTGTGAAGGAGGTGAGGGAAGAAACCGATCCATGAGAGTGAAGAAGGAACAAAAACACTTGTACAAAATAAAAAATTATCTCCTTATGTTTTATGCCTGATAGTCTATGAATATTTCTTTATGAGTTAAGGCGAGTCTACACAAGCGTTCGAATCTTGGTATTTTACGTATATATTATGTTCTGAAATAAATTAACCTATTATATCGATAACTCTGATGTTATATGTATATTATTTCAATCTGATTACGTACTCTACCACTGTATATATATATTTTTTTATTAAGTGAGCTCACATTAATGATGTTCAAACTGACTATGTTAACTTCTACATTGAACATATATTATCAAAACTGTAGAGGATTGAATACTAAAACTATCGAATTTTATAGAAGCTCTTTGAACATAGATTTTGATATTATAATTGCTGTCGAGACATGGTTACAGGAGGGGGTTAAAGATGGAGAGGTGGTGGAAGAGGGCATATATAATTTGATAAGATCTGACAGAAACCTCGAGTACACAAAAAAATCAAGGGGAGGTGGAGTTCTCATAGCCATAAAGAAGAAGTATAAAATCATGAATGTAATTAGGCATAGCTCTTCTTTCGAAGCTGCTATTATTTATGTCAAGGTGGGTACCTATAAATACACATTTTGCAGTCTATACATTCCGTCTGGTAGTTTGAGTGAAATATACGAATCTGCCTTTGAATTCTTACAAACTAACATCATAGATGTCGACAAAGTTTAAATCATGGGAGATTTCAATATAAGTACAATAACTGGTATATACTATGATTCCAATGTATCATCAAATATACATGATAGTTTGAACGATTATATAACGATGTCAAAAACTTTCAAGGCCGAACTTTAGATTTAGTAATCAGCTCAGAAAATAATTTAAAACATTGCAAAGTAACAAAGGACAGTCTTCCCTTTGTAAATGAAGATATGTATCATCCTGCTCTAGAAATTGTTATTACTGTAGATTTTGAACCAAAACTAAATAAGAATATACCACCATTTAGATACAATTATAAGAGAGCAGATTTTCTGAAGTTGAGCAATAGCATTAGATATTGTAACTGGAATATTGTTTTATCTGAAAAAAATGATGTGAACGAGGCTTTACAAAAATTTTATAAGATATGGTATGGAGTTATAGACGAGTGTGTGCCTAAAAACAGAGCATTTACCAATTATAAATGTTTTCCAATTTGGTTCACGAAGGAAACGAAAATTATGCTGAAAGAAAAAGAAAAGAATAGGAAATTGAGATCCATATCTAACTTTTATAAGAATAAATATACTGAGTTGAGAAAGATGGTTAAAAAGAGAATTAGACTTGAGGAAAGAGAATATATAAGAAAATTGGAAGAAGATTTAACAACTGATATCAGGAAATTTTGGAATTATGTTAAGTATAAAGATAAAGATTATCCAAATATTGATAACTACATATACAACGATAACATTGTCAATGAAGAGGAAACAGCAAATGCATTTGCACATTTTTTTTCTTCTGTATACAATTCGAATAAAGCATCGTACAATTTGAATTTTGAATGTGAAGGTAACGATACTTGCAATGAAACTTTTGTGTTGAATGAAATTGCAATTTCGGATTATGATAACGCTCTAAAGAAACTTAAACCAAAAAAATCTGCAGGAGAGGATGGTATACCACCATATTTGTTAAAAGGATGTGGAGAATGGTTGAGAGAACCTTTGATCCATATTTATAATCTTATTTTATCATCTGGTAACTTTCCCTTCCACTGGAAAACTTCAGTAATAACGCCACTTTTCAAATCTGGAAATAAAATGGATATAGCCAATTATAGACCAATATCCATAATGTGCGCACCGGCAAAATTATTCGAACAAATAGTTTATCGTTATGTATATGACTATGTAGAAAAGTATCTTGTATGTCAACAACACGGTTTCATGGAAAACAAACGTAAACGTGCAGATGGAGGTGGAAGGAGAGCGCCCTGGCTCTGACAGAGAAGAGGCAAGGAGATGCGAGGAGGAACTTCTCCAATCATCGGGCCCCGATAGCGGCGCGGCCGACGAGGAATCTTCGTATCACTCGACGGACAGCTCTGCTGTGGACGCCCGACGGAAGGAGAAGAGGAAGGCCCAGAAAAGGCAGCAGAGGGCAAGAAAGAGGCGAAAAGACAGGCATAGAAAGAGGGAAGAGAGGGTGAGCGAAGCGGAAGATCTATCCAGACCATCCGGAGCCGCCCCGAAGGCCAAGGTAGAAGCGCTGCGGGCCGAGCCAGGAGGTTCTAGCAAGGACCCCCAGGCACAGCCAGCGGGTGCACCTGAACCACTAACTGTACCAGGAAGTTCCAACAGGGACATCCAGGCCCAGAGCAGTGGAAAGGGACCTTGGCTGAAACCTAAAAGAGGACCTGAGGCAAGAAAAGATAAGAGGCAGCAAAAAATCCTTGCCAGACCTTCAATAGTGCTTCCGACGGCGCCGAAATCGGTGAGGAACGTCGGATCTGGGGACCCCCAGGAGGGAACCCCGAAGTCCAGACCGACCGCGCCGCCTCGGCGTAGTCAGGAGAGCGCAAAGAGAGGTCGGGAAAAGGAGACACCTCCCGATCGGCCCGCCAAGAGAGGCAAAGAGAGCAGGTCTCGGCCAACAGGCCAATCGGCGAACGTCTCACCCCTACTCAGGGGAGAGACAGTAACCGCAGGCCAGGGGGCGGGGACCGCAAGCTCTCGAATGACCTCTTACAGCGCGGCCGTGAAGAGGGAGCTGCAAGTAGTGGTAAGGAGCGACAGGGAGGATGGAAACGTCCTCCTAGATGAAAGCGAGACCATCAGGGCCAGCCTGATAGAGCAGCTACTGGAGACCATGGAGGGCCCCGAAGGGGGACCCCGAGGTCCAGAGCTGCGATTGAGGAACTCCGGCGTCGTTGAACCAGGATGGTTTTTGATAACCGCCCAGGACCAAACGTCGCTGGACTGGCTGCTAAAGGGGTGGATCCCGCCAGCCATAGGGGGCGCTGCTTTCAGGGCTGTGCCCTCAGCGGACGCCCCATGGTCGGTGAGGATCGGCTTCTGGATTAGGTCGCAGGAGGTGGACCTCGCCAGGTTAATCCGGGTGCTGAGCCTTCAGAACCGTTCTCTGAACGTTGGAAGATGGAGGCACCTGGAGACGGTAGGAGAAGCAGGGGGGTGGTTCATAACCTTTAGGGTTAGTCAAGAGACCGCCCGGGCCTTGGAGGAGCAGGGCATGGGGCTCTATTACGAGCTGGTCACCCTGACGGTGCGCAGAGTGCCACCGGGGTCCATGCCTAGCACCTCCAAGAAAAGCGGCGGTCCCACGGACAAGACCGAAAGGGGACCACCCCCAACCCAATGAGGAAGCAATGGCGGAGTTGAGGGTGAGTCAAATCAACCTGCAGCATAGCATGGATGCCACTGGGGAACTGGAGAGCATCCTAGCTGGTAAGTCTGAGATAGTTTTAATTCAGGAACCATACGTTTATAGGAGGAGAATTAGGGGCTTGGGGAGCAGCGGCTACCAGCTCCTAATTGGAGAGGCAGGAGAGGAAGCACCAAGAACGGCGATCTTAGCATCCAAGGACCTTGGGGTGATCCACTTGTCGCAGCTGGGGACCAGGGATGCTACGGTCGCTATATAGAGGTGAAGGTAAGAGGAACTAGATATAGGATAATGGTAGGAAGTGTGTATCTGCCCTATAACGACGCGCATCTTCCTCCAACGGAGGAATTACAAAACATAGTAAGATATAGTAGGGAAAATGGCTTGCGCACGATATTAGGGTGCGACGCGAACGCTCACAACACGATGTGGGGCAGCACGAACGTGAATGCGCGGGGTGAAGCATTACTCGAATATCTAGCAACAACCAATTTAGAGATACTAAACAGAGGAATAGAACCAACATTTGTTAATCGTATCCGACAGGAAGTGATAGACATTACGTTGGCAACAAGGGATGTACTAGGAAGCATTACAAACTGGAGAGTAACGGGAGACATTTCAATGTCGGACCACCGAATGATAAGGTTCAACATTTTCGCTGAGGAAGAGGATGTTCCACTTCGTCGGAATCCTAGAGCAACCGACTGGGAATTATTCTCGACAGGTCTCACAGGATACGCAGGAGCACAGGAGGAGATGAACACAGAGGTTCAACTTGACCAGGAGGTAGAAAATCTTGGAAAAGCAATTATAGAGGCATACGAAAAGGCATGTCCTTTGAAGGCAGCTCCAAAGCGCCGAGTACGCTGGTGGAACCAGACGTTGAAGGAACTGAGGAAAGCGGCCAGGAAGGCTCATAATAAAGCCATCAAGGCAAGCGGTGAGGAAGCGTGGAATGACTACAAAAACGTGAGGAGAGAGTTCAAAAAAGAACTGAGGAAGAGTAAGAGAACTTGCTGGAGATCCTATTGTGGGGACATCAACTCCCTTACAGAATCTGCCAGACTCGTGAGAATTCTGAGCAAAGAGGCTGAAAACACTATAGCAACCTTGAAGAAACCAGATGGAACTTGGACAACATCCTCCGAAGATTCGCTCAGACATCTACTGGAGGTGCACTTCCCGGGCAGTGGCGAGGACGACCGACAGAATCCGCCATTACAGCCGGTGCCCCAGGGGGACTGGCAGCTGGCGAAGATGGTGGTCACCGACGATGCCATAGCCTGGGCAGTGAATGAGTTCAACCCATACAAAGCCGCAGGGCCAGACGGAATTGTCCCGGCAATGCTACAGAGAGGACTGAAATTTCTCACCCCAATAATGAGGAATATCTTTCGGTCCAGTCTGGCGCTGGGATATGTTCCGAAAGCTTGGAAATTAGCCAGAGTAGTATTCATTCCCAAAATGGGAAAAAAAGACTACACAGTAGCAAAGTCTTTCAGACCCATCAGTCTAACACCGTTCCTGCTGAAAACGCTGGAAAAGGTTGTGGACAGATTCCTGTTAGAGGGACCCCTGAAGAGGTCCCCGTTTCATGGTAATCAGCACGCATACAGAAGAGGAAGGTCTACGGAAACGGCCCTCCACACTGTAGTGCGAAGGATCGAGAAGACTTTACAGTTCAGAGAAGTTACGCTCGGAGTGTTCTTCGATGTGGAAGGCGCGTTTGATAAAGCAAGGACAGCGACTATACGGTCTGCTTTAGAGGCCAGGGGGACCCCGGCCTCGATGATTAGCTGGGTTGTATCGTCGCTGACCAGAAGAAGGGTGGAAGTAGCTCAGGGAAACCATAGGCTGGGTGCTGTAGTGGAGGGGGGCTGTCCCCAGGGAAGCTGCCTTTCCCCCCACCTGTGGTGCTTAGTCATGGATGAACTACTGGGCAAACTCACAGATGAAGGATTTGAGGCACAAGCATACGCTGATGACTGACTAGTCCTTATCAGCGGGCGATTCTTGAGAGTCGTCTGCGACCGTATGCAGGTAGCCTGCAGGATAATAGAGAGATGGTGTGATGAATCAGGGCTCTCTGTGAATCCGACTAAAACAGAGATGATACTGTTCACCAAACGGAGGAAGAAAGAGGGGTTCAAGCCACCCACTATGTTTGGCAAAGAGTTGGAGTTAGTCCAACAGGTCAAATACCTGGGGGTGGTTCTGGATTCCAGACTTCCATGGAGACCACACGCGGATAGGGTTGTGCAAAAGTCGGTAGCAATCCTATGGCAATTGGGGAGGGTTGTTGGGAAGACATGGGGTATTAACCCATGGTATTATGCGCTGGCTGTACACAGCAGTCGTAAGACCAAAGATCCAATATGGATCTGCTGTGTGGTGGCCTGGTGCAGAAACCAGCACAATAAGACGAAAGCTAAGTAAAGTCCAGAGGATGGCATGCCTGGCAATAACAGGAGCAATGAGGACTACACCAACAGCAGCATTAGAGGTAGTGTTGGGACTACCACCGCTTCCGATCTGGATTAAAAAGGAAGCAATGGCGGCCCATCTAAGGATGCGCGACTCAGGAAGCTGGGTGAACGATGGAGAAGCGATAGGTCACGCAAAAATCGCAAAGTTGGTGGAACAGGAGATCCCTATTTCTACCCTTATTGTGAAGAATGCGCAGGATAGGATCAGATGGAATAAGGGATTTACTCTCACTATTCCAAGTAGAGAAGAATGGAAAAGTAACACGGTAGAGTTTCGACCAGGAAGTTTGGTCTGTTACACGGAAGGATCACGCCTAACGGACAAACAAGCATTGGGCGCAGGATTCTTCCTGGAAGGAATAGACTTACGAGAGAGCTACGCGCTGGGACAATACACCACGGTTTTTCAAGCTGAGGTATTTGCCATTTTGGCCGTAGCAGAGAAGCAGGAAGTGAGAGAGAGGCCAGAGCAGTCGATATATATCTGCTCGGATAGTCAAGCAGTACTCAGAGCTATCTGCCACCCCAGGCCGGGCTCGGCACTGGTACAGGAATGTGGTGACGCTCTCGAGAAATTAGCTGAAACAAAAGAAGTTAACCTAGTATGGGTCCCGGGCCATGAAGGGATACCCGGAAACGAGACGGCAGACGAACTTGCCAGGGCCGGATCGGGTATGCCGTTTTTGGGACCGGAGCCCGCACTAGGTATAACAAGAGGTCAGATTACGTCTGCCCTCGAAGGATGGGCAGACGAAGCTTTGAAGAATTATTGGAGGAATATCACTGGCTGCAGGCAGACCAAAGACCTCGTGGCCGGCCCTAATAAATCGAGGGCAGAGTGGCTACTAGGCAGAGATCGCAGAGTATTACGACTCCTTATAGGGGTATTGACAGGACACAACAAGCTGAACAGACACCTATCGACAATGGGTATAAAAGATGACCCCACTTGCCGTAGGTGTGAAGAAGACGACGAAACGTCACTTCACTTCCTAGGCGAGTGTGAGGTGTATGGAAGGTTGAGACATGAAATCTTCGGAGTTGATAAACTTCAACAGGAAGATTTGATTGAGTTAAAGTGGACGGACATAGCGACCTTCATCAGAAGGTCTCGGAGGTTTGAAAAGGACAACTAGTGTGAAGGAAGCGTAGATATGTGTATTGCAAGGGTTGGCAAAAAGGGCCCATGTGGGCCTACTTGCCAGGCACCAGCCTCCCCACTTATACTACTACTACTACCAACGGTGCTGAAATTCTCAGAATGCTTATTATTTGCTGATGATTTAAAATTCTTCAAACAAGTACATACAGTACGTGATTGTGTAATGCTACAAAAAGATATAAACAATATATTTGAATGGAGTTTGGTTAATAACTTATATTTCAACGTCCAAAAATGTTACATTTCGACTTTCACTAGATTGAAAGACCCTATTTTATTCGACTACATGATGGAGAATGAAATTCTATATCGAAAAGAAAAAGTGAAAGATTTAGGTATTACGTACGATAATAAATTCTCATTTTCTCATCATATTAATAATATAGTGAAATCCGCCAATCGATTACTGGGTTACATAATCAGACAATCTAGAAGTTTTACAAACATTGAAACCATCAAACTTTTATATTACACTCTAATTAGACCTAAATTAGAGTTTGGTGCATTAATATGGTTTGCAGAATATCACACTAACTTGTGCAAATTAGAAAAAATACAAAATAAATTTCTGAGATTTCTTCACTTCAAAAGACATAATGCATGGGCTGACTATAGAATAGTTCGAACGTATCAAATGAGAAGTTCATTTAAAATCCTATCCCTGGAAAGTAGACGGAAACTCATAGTGCTAACATTTCTTCATAAAATAATTAACAACACTATCCACTCGCCTGAAATACTTTCATTAATTAGATTTAATGTACCACCTTGAAGAACCCGCTCATCTTCCATGTTCAATATCCCACAAATGTTCATTACTAGATCTCCTCTTGTCGCCATGTTGAGATTAGCTAATGAATTCAATACCATACTAAATATTGATTGGGCAGTACCTCCAAAAGTGTTTCGAAGATCAATTTCAAACCACATTATAGATTTTTCTGTATAAAATCACCTAATCTAGATATTCAAGTACTGCTCCAGTTAACATATTATAACATCATTAATGTATTATCACTATCCTATGACTTGTACCTCATACCTTCTAAGAATTAGTTTTGTCATATCATTGTATACAAATTTATTATCCATGTGATGAGACCTGTTTGGTCTGTTTGGATAAAAATAAATAAATAAAAAAAAAATAATCGAATACAACCCAGATACTATCCATTCAACCTTCTGTTCGATTCGGTTGCTCGTATGTATAACGAAAGAACAGTAACCTGGTGAGTATTTCTATATGAACGTCATCACGATATAATCGAATACAACTTAGTTACAATTATCGTTCCGTCTAACCATCCAACCTTATGTTCGATTCAGACGCTCGTATGTGTAACGAAAGAACCGTTACATGGTAGGTTTAGTTAAATATACAACATAACGATATAATCGGAGACAACCCAGATACAATGATTGTTCAATCTATCCATTCAACCTTATGTTCGATTCGGTTGCTAGTATGTATAACGAAAGAACAGTTACCTGGTTAGACATAATATATAATAATCATCACGAAATAATCGAATACAACCCAGATACGATGATTGTTCAGTCTATCCATTCAACCTTCTGTTCAGTTCAGTCGCTCTTATGTATAACTGGAGAACAGTTACCTGGTGAGTATAACTATATGAACATCATCACGATATAATCGAATACAACCCCAGATACGATCATTGTTTAGTCTATCCATTCAACCTTCAGTTCAATTCAGTCGCTCGTATGTATAACGGAAGAACAGTTACCTGGTGAGTATAACTATATAAACATAATCGAATACAACTCAGATACGATGATTGTTCAATCTATCCATTCAACCTTATGTTCGATTCGGTTGCTCGTATGTATATCGGAAGAACAGGTACCTGGTGAGTATATCTATATAAACATAATCGAATACAACTCAGATACGATGATTGTTCAATCTATCCATTTAACCTTCTGCTCGATTCGGTCGCTTGTATGTAAAACGGAAGGACAAATACCTGGTGAGTATTGCTATAAAAACATCATCACGATATCATCGAATACAACTCAGATACAATTATCGTTTCGTCTAACCATTTAACCTTCTGTTCGATTCAGTCGCTAGTATGTGTAACGGAAGTACCGTCACCTGGTAAGTATCACTATATACAGTATTGCGATATAATCGGATACCACCCAGATACATTGATTGTTCAGTCTATCCATTCAACTTTCTGTTCGTTTCGGTCGCTCGTATGTGAAACGGGAATACCGTCACCTTATGTGTATAACTATATACACAGCATAACATCATAATCGAATACAACCCAGATACTATCCATTCAACCTTCTGTTCGATTCGGTTGCTCGTATGTATAACGAAAGAACAGTAACCTGGTGAGTATTTCTATATGAACGTCATCACAATATAATCGAATACAACTTAGTTACAATTATCGTTCTGTCTAACCATCCAACCTTATGTTCGATTCAGACGCTCGTATGTGTAACGAAAGAACCGTTACATGGTAGGTGTAGTTAAATATACAACATAACGATATAATCGGAGACAACCCAGATACAATGATTGTTCAATCTATCCATTCAACCTTATGTTCGATTCGGTTGCTAGTATGTATAACGAAAGAACAGTTACCTGGTTAGACATAATATATAATTATCATAACGAAATAATCGAATACAACCCAGATACGATGATTGTTCAGTCTATCCTTTCAACCTTCTGTTCAGTTCAGTCGCTCTTATGTATAACTGGAGAACAGTTACCTGGTGAGTATAACTATATGAACATCATCACGATATAATCGAATACAACCCCAGATACGATCATTGTTTAGTCTATCCATTCAACCTTCAGTTCAATTCAGTCGCTCGTATGTATAACGGAAGAACAGTTACCTGGTGAGTATTGCTATATAAACATCATCACGATATCATCGAATACAACTCAGATACAATTATCGTTTCGTCTAACCATTCAACATTCTCTTCGATTCAGTCGCTAGTATGTATAACGGAAGTATCGTCACCTGGTAAGTATCACTATTTATACAGTATTGCGATATAATCGGATACCACCCAGGTACATTGATTGTTCAGTCTATCCATTCAACTTTCTTTTCGTTTCGGTCGCTCGTATGTAAAACGGGAATACCGTCTCCTAGTGTGTATAACTATATACACAGCATAACATCATAATCGAATACAACCCATATACTATCCATTCAACCATCTGTTCAATTCAGTCGCTCGTATGTATAACGGAAGAACAGTTACCTGGTGAGTATAACTATATAAACATAATCGAATACAACCCAGATACGATGATTGTTCAATCTATACTGAATTCAACCTTCTGCTCGATTCGGTCGCTTGTATGTAAAACGGAAGAACAGTTACCTGGTGAGTATTGCTATATAAACATCATCACGATATCATCGAATACAACTCAGATACAATTATCGTTTCGTCTAACCATTTAACCTTCTGTTCGATTCAGTCGCTAGTATGTGTAACGGAAGTACCGTCACCTGGTAAGTATCACTATATATACAGTATTGCGATATAATCGGATACCACCCAGATACATTGATTGTTCAGTCTATCCATTTAACTTTCTGTTCGTTTCGGTCGCTCGTATGTAAAACGGGAATACCGTCACCTTATGTGTATAACTATATACACAGCATAACATCATAATCGAATACAACCCAGATACTATCCATTCAACCTTCTGTTCGATTCGGTTGCTCGTATGTATAACGAAAGAACAGTAACCTGGTGAGTATTGCTATATAAACATCATCACGATATCATCGAATACAACTCAGATACAATTATCGTTTCGTCTAACCATTCAACATTCTGTTCGATTCAGTCGCTAGTATGTGTAACGGAAGTATCGTCACCTGGTAAGTATCACTATATATACAGTATTGCGATATAATCGGATACCACCCAGATACATTGATTGTTCAGTCTATCCATTCAACTTTCTTTTTGTTTCGGTCACTCGTATGTAAAACGGGAATACCGTCTCCTAGTGTGTATAACTATATACACAGCATAACATCATAATCGAATACAACCCATATACTATCCATTCAACCTTCTGTTCAATTCATTCGCTCGTATGTATAACGGAAGAACAGTTACCTGGTGAGTATAACTATATAAACATAATCGAATACAACCCAGATACGATGATTGTTCAATCTATACTGAATTCAACCTTCTGCTCGATTCGGTCGCTTGTATGTAAAACGGAAGAACAGTTACCTGGTGAGTATTGCTATATAAACATCATCACGATATCATCGAATACAACTCAGATACAATTATCGTTTCGTCTAACCATTTAACCTTCTGTTCGATTCAGTCGCCAGTATGTGTAACGGAAGTACCGTCACCTGGTAAGTATCACTATATATACAGTATTGCGATATAATCGGATACCACCCAGATACATTGATTGTTCAGTCTATCCATTCAACTTTCTGTTCGTTTCGGTCGCTCGTATGTGAAACGGGAATACCGTCACCTTATGTGTATAACTATATACACAGCATAACATCATAATCGAATACAACCCAGATACTATCCATTCAACCTTTCCTTTCGATTCGGTTGCTCGTATGTATAACGAAAGAACAGTAAACTGGTGAGTATTTCTATATGAACGTCATCACGATATAATCGAATACAACTTAGTTACAATTATCGTTCCGTCTAACCATCCAACCTTATGTTCGATTCAGACGCTCGTATGTGTAACGGAAGAACCGTTTAATGGTAGGTGTAGTTAAATATACAACATGACGATATAATCGGAGACAACCCAGATACAATGATTGTTCAATCTATCCATTCAACCTTATGTTCGATTCGGTTGCTAGTATGTATAACGAAAGAACAGTTACCTGGTAAGACATAATATATAATAATCATCACGAATTAATCGAATACAACCCAGATACGATGATTGTTCAGTCTATCCATTCAACCTTCTGTTCAGTTCAGTCGCTCTTATGTATAACTGGAGAACAGTTACCTGGTGAGTATAACTATATGAACATCATCACGATATAATCGAATACAACCCCAGATACGATCATTGTTTAGTCTATCCATTCAACCTTCAGTTCAATTCAGTCGCTCGTATGTATAACGGAAGAACAGTTACCTGGTGACTATAACTATATAAACATAATCGAATACAACTCAGATACGATGATTGTTCAATCTATCCATTCAACCTTATGTTCGATTCGGTTGCTCGTATGTATATCGGAAGAACAGGTACCTGGTGAGTATATCTATATAAACATAATCGAATACAACTCAGATACGATGATTGTTCAATCTATCCATTTAACCTTCTGCTCGATTCGGTCGCTTGTGTGTAAAACGGAAGGACAGTTACCTGGTGAGTATTGCTATATAAACATCATCACGATATCATCGAATACAACTCAGATACAATTATCGTTTCGTCTAACCATTCAACATTCTGTTCGATTCAGTCGCTAGTATGTGTAACGGAAGTATCGTCACCTGGTAAGTATCACTATATATACAGTATTGCGATATAATCGGATACCACCCAGATACATTGATTGTTCAGTCTATCCATTCAACTTTCTTTTTGTTTCGGTCGCTCGTATGTAAAACGGGAATACCGTCTCCTAGTGTGTATAACTATATACACAGCATAACATCATAATCGAATACAACCCATATACTATCCATTCAACCTTCAGTTCAATTCATTCGCTCGTATGTATAACGGAAGAACAGTTACCTGGTGAGTATAACTATATAAACATAATCGAATACAACCCAGATACGATGATTGTTCAATCTATACTGAATTCAACCTTCTGCTCGATTCGGTCGCTTGTATGTAAAACGGAAGAACAGTTACCTGGTGAGTATTGCTATATAAACATCATCACGATATCATCGAATACAACTCAGATACAATTATCGTTTCGTCTAACCATTTAACCTTCTGTTCGATTTAGTCGCCAGTATGTGTAACGGAAGTACCGTCACCTGGTAAGTATCACTATATATACAGTAATGCGATATAATCGGATACCACCCAGATACATTGATTGTTCAGTCTATCCATTCAACTTTCTGTTCGTTTCGGTCGCTCGTATGTGAAACGGGAATACCGTCACCTTATGTGTATAACTATATACACAGCATAACATCATAATCGAATACAACCCAGATACTATCCATTCAACCTTCTGTTCGATTCGGTTGCTCGTATGTATAACGAAAGAACAGTAACCTGGTGAGTATTTCTATATGAACGTCATCACAATATAATCGAATACAACTTAGTTACAATTATCGTTCCGTCTAACCATCCAACCTTATGTTCGATTCAGACGCTCGTTTGTGTAACGAAAGAACCGTTACATGGTAGGTGTAGTTAAATATACAACATAACGATATAATCGGAGACAACCCAGATACAATGATTGTTCAATCTATCCATTCAACCTTATGTTCGATTCGGTTGCTAGTATGTATAACGAAAGAACAGTTACCTGGTTAGACATAATATATAATTATCATAACGAAATAATCGAATACAACCCAGATACGATGATTGTTCAGTCTATCCTTTCAACCTTCTGTTCAGTTCAGTCGCTCTTATGTATAACTGGAGAACAGTTACCTGGTGAGTATAACTATATGAACATCATCACGATATAATCGAATACAACCCCAGATACGATCATTGTTTAGTCTATCCATTCAACCTTCAGTTCAATTCAGTCGCTCGTATGTATAACGGAAGAACAGTTACCTGGTGAGTATTGCTATATAAACATCATCACGATATCATCGAATACAACTCAGATACAATTATCGTTTCGTCTAACCATTCAACATTCTCTTCGATTCAGTCGCTAGTATGTATAACGGAAGTATCGTCACCTGGTAAGTATCACTATTTATACAGTATTGCGATATAATCGGATACCACCCAGGTACATTGATTGTTCAGTCTATCCATTCAACTTTCTTTTCGTTTCGGTCGCTCGTATGTAAAACGGGAATACCGTCTCCTAGTGTGTATAACTATATACACAGCATAACATCATAATCGAATACAACCCATATACTATCCATTCAACCTTCTGTTCAATTCAGTCGCTCGTATGTATAACGGAAGAACAGTTACCTGGTGAGTATAACTATATAAACATAATCGAATACAACCCAGATACGATGATTGTTCAATCTATACTGAATTCAACCTTCTGCTCGATTCGGTCGCTTGTATGTAAAACGGAAGAACAGTTACCTGGTGAGTATTGCTATATAAACATCATCACGATATCATCGAATACAACTCAGATACAATTATCGTTTCGTCTAACCATTTAACCTTCTGTTCGATTCAGTCGCTAGTATGTGTAACG
Organism: Chrysomela aeneicollis; assembly: GCA_029955515.1. Taxonomy (NCBI): domain Eukaryota; kingdom Metazoa; phylum Arthropoda; class Insecta; order Coleoptera; family Chrysomelidae; genus Chrysomela; species Chrysomela aeneicollis. The sequence continues at coordinate 16,934,486 of JARUHQ010000013.1, read as the reverse complement.
GAAGTACCGTCACCTGGTAAGTATCACTATATATACAGTATTGCGATATAATCGGATACCACCCAGATACATTGATTGTTCAGTCTATCCATTTAACTTTCTGTTCGTTTCGGTCGCTCGTATGTAAAACGGGAATACCGTCACCTTATGTGTATAACTATATACACAGCATAACATCATAATCGAATACAACCCAGATACTATCCATTCAACCTTCTGTTCGATTCGGTTGCTCGTATGTATAACGAAAGAACAGTAACCTGGTGAGTATTGCTATATAAACATCATCACGATATCATCGAATACAACTCAGATACAATTATCGTTTCGTCTAACCATTCAACATTCTGTTCGATTCAGTCGCTAGTATGTGTAACGGAAGTATCGTCACCTGGTAAGTATCACTATATATACAGTATTGCGATATAATCGGATACCACCCAGATACATTGATTGTTCAGTCTATCCATTCAACTTTCTTTTTGTTTCGGTCACTCGTATGTAAAACGGGAATACCGTCTCCTAGTGTGTATAACTATATACACAGCATAACATCATAATCGAATACAACCCATATACTATCCATTCAACCTTCTGTTCAATTCATTCGCTCGTATGTATAACGGAAGAACAGTTACCTGGTGAGTATAACTATATAAACATAATCGAATACAACCCAGATACGATGATTGTTCAATCTATACTGAATTCAACCTTCTGCTCGATTCGGTCGCTTGTATGTAAAACGGAAGAACAGTTACCTGGTGAGTATTGCTATATAAACATCATCACGATATCATCGAATACAACTCAGATACAATTATCGTTTCGTCTAACCATTTAACCTTCTGTTCGATTCAGTCGCCAGTATGTGTAACGGAAGTACCGTCACCTGGTAAGTATCACTATATATACAGTATTGCGATATAATCGGATACCACCCAGATACATTGATTGTTCAGTCTATCCATTCAACTTTCTGTTCGTTTCGGTCGCTCGTATGTGAAACGGGAATACCGTCACCTTATGTGTATAACTATATACACAGCATAACATCATAATCGAATACAACCCAGATACTATCCATTCAACCTTTCCTTTCGATTCGGTTGCTCGTATGTATAACGAAAGAACAGTAAACTGGTGAGTATTTCTATATGAACGTCATCACGATATAATCGAATACAACTTAGTTACAATTATCGTTCCGTCTAACCATCCAACCTTATGTTCGATTCAGACGCTCGTATGTGTAACGGAAGAACCGTTTAATGGTAGGTGTAGTTAAATATACAACATGACGATATAATCGGAGACAACCCAGATACAATGATTGTTCAATCTATCCATTCAACCTTATGTTCGATTCGGTTGCTAGTATGTATAACGAAAGAACAGTTACCTGGTAAGACATAATATATAATAATCATCACGAATTAATCGAATACAACCCAGATACGATGATTGTTCAGTCTATCCATTCAACCTTCTGTTCAGTTCAGTCGCTCTTATGTATAACTGGAGAACAGTTACCTGGTGAGTATAACTATATGAACATCATCACGATATAATCGAATACAACCCCAGATACGATCATTGTTTAGTCTATCCATTCAACCTTCAGTTCAATTCAGTCGCTCGTATGTATAACGGAAGAACAGTTACCTGGTGACTATAACTATATAAACATAATCGAATACAACTCAGATACGATGATTGTTCAATCTATCCATTCAACCTTATGTTCGATTCGGTTGCTCGTATGTATATCGGAAGAACAGGTACCTGGTGAGTATATCTATATAAACATAATCGAATACAACTCAGATACGATGATTGTTCAATCTATCCATTTAACCTTCTGCTCGATTCGGTCGCTTGTGTGTAAAACGGAAGGACAGTTACCTGGTGAGTATTGCTATATAAACATCATCACGATATCATCGAATACAACTCAGATACAATTATCGTTTCGTCTAACCATTCAACATTCTGTTCGATTCAGTCGCTAGTATGTGTAACGGAAGTATCGTCACCTGGTAAGTATCACTATATATACAGTATTGCGATATAATCGGATACCACCCAGATACATTGATTGTTCAGTCTATCCATTCAACTTTCTTTTTGTTTCGGTCGCTCGTATGTAAAACGGGAATACCGTCTCCTAGTGTGTATAACTATATACACAGCATAACATCATAATCGAATACAACCCATATACTATCCATTCAACCTTCAGTTCAATTCATTCGCTCGTATGTATAACGGAAGAACAGTTACCTGGTGAGTATAACTATATAAACATAATCGAATACAACCCAGATACGATGATTGTTCAATCTATACTGAATTCAACCTTCTGCTCGATTCGGTCGCTTGTATGTAAAACGGAAGAACAGTTACCTGGTGAGTATTGCTATATAAACATCATCACGATATCATCGAATACAACTCAGATACAATTATCGTTTCGTCTAACCATTTAACCTTCTGTTCGATTTAGTCGCCAGTATGTGTAACGGAAGTACCGTCACCTGGTAAGTATCACTATATATACAGTAATGCGATATAATCGGATACCACCCAGATACATTGATTGTTCAGTCTATCCATTCAACTTTCTGTTCGTTTCGGTCGCTCGTATGTGAAACGGGAATACCGTCACCTTATGTGTATAACTATATACACAGCATAACATCATAATCGAATACAACCCAGATACTATCCATTCAACCTTCTGTTCGATTCGGTTGCTCGTATGTATAACGAAAGAACAGTAAACTGGTGAGTATTTTTATATGAACGTCATCACGATATAATCGAATACAACTTAGTTACAATTATCGTTCCGTCTAACCATCCAACCTTATGTTCGATTCAGACGCTCGTATGTGTAACGAAAGAACCGTTTAATGGTAGGTGTAGTTAAATATACAACATAACGATATAATCGGAGACAACCCAGATACAATGATTGTTCAATCTATCCATTCAACCTTATGTTCGATTCGGTTGCTAGTATGTATAACGAAAGAACAGTTACCTGGTAAGACATAATATATAATAATCATCACGAAATAATCGAATACAACCCAGATACGATGATTGTTCAGTCTATCCATTCAACCTTCTGTTCAGTTCAGTCGCTCTTATGTATAACTGGAGAACAGTTACCTGGTGAGTATAACTATATGAATATCATCACGATATAATCGAATACAACCCCAGAATCGATCATTGTTTAGTCTATCCATTCAACCTTCAGTTAAATTCAGTCGGTCGTATGTATAACGGATGAACAGTTACCTGGTGAGTATAACTATATGAACATAATCGAATACAACTCAGATACGATGATTGTTCAATCTATCCATTCAACCTTATGTTCGATTCGGTTGCTCGTATGTATATCGGAAGAACAGGTACCTGGTGAGTATATCTATATAAACATAATCGAATACCACTCAGATACGATGATTGTTCAATCTATCCATTTAACCTTCTGCTCGATTCGGTCGCTTATGTGTAAAACGGAAGGACAGTTACCTGGTGAGTATTGCTATATAAACATCATCACGATATCATCGAATACAACTCAAATACAATTATCGTTTCGTCTAACCATTCAACATTCTGTTCGATTCAGTCGCTAGTATGTGTAACGGAAGTATCGTCACCTGGTAAGTATCACTATATATACAGTATTGCGATATAATCGGATACCACCCAGATACATTGATTGTTCAGTCTATCCATTCAACTTTCTTTTTGTTTCGGTCGCTCGTATGTAATACGGGAATACCGTCTCCTAGTGTGTATAACTATATACACAGCATAACATCATAATCGAATACAACCCATATACTATCCATTCAACCTTCTGTTCAATTCATTCGCTCGTATGTATAACGGAAGAACAGTTACCTGGTGAGTATAACTATATAAACATAATCGAATACAACCCAGATACGATGATTGTTCAATCTATACTGAATTCAACCTTCTGCTCGATTCGGTCGCTTGTATGTAAAATGGAAGAACAGTTACCTGGTGAGTATTGCTATATAAACATCATCACGATATCATCGAATACAACTCAGATACAATTATCGTTTCGTCTAACCATTTAACCTTCTGTTCGATTTAGTGGCCAGTATGTGTAACGGAAGTACCGTCACCTGGTAAGTATCACTATATATACAGTATTGCGATATAATCGGATACCACCCAGATACATTGATTGTTCAGTCTATCCATTCAACTTTCTGTTCGTTTCGGTCGCTCGTATGTGAAACGGGAATACCGTCACCTTATGTGTATAACTATATACACAGCATAACATCATAATCGAATACAACCCAGATACTATCCATTCAACCTTCTGTTCGATTCGGTTGCTCGTATGTATAACGAAAGAACAGTAAACTGGTGAGTATTTCTATATGAACGTCATCACGATATAATCGAATACAACTTAGTTACAATTATCGTTCCGTCTAACTATCCAACCTCATGTTCGATTCAGACGCTCGTATGTGTAACGAAAGAACCGTTTAATGGTAGGTGTAGTTAAATATACAACATAACGATATAATCGGAGACAACCCAGATACAATGATTGTTCAATCTATCCATTCAACCTTATGTTCGATTCGGTTGCTAGTATGTATAACGAAAGAACAGTTACCTGGTGAGTAAAACTATATAAACATAATCGAATACAACTCAGATACGATGATTGTTCAATCTATCCATTCAACCTTATGTTCGATTCGGTTGCTCGTATGTATATCGGAAGAACAGGTACCTGGTGAGTATATCTATATAAACATAATCGAATACAACTCAGATACGATGATTGTTCAATCTATCCATTCAACCTTATGTTCGATTCGGTTGCTCGTATGTATATCGGAAGAACAGGTACCTGGTGAGTATATCTATATAAACATAATCGAATACAACTTAGTTACAATTATCGTTCCGTCTAACCATCCAACCTTATGTTCGATTCAGACGCTCGTATGTGTAACGAAAGAACCGTTACATGGTAGGTGTAGTTAAATATACAACATAACGATATAATCGGAGACAACCCAGATACAATGATTGTTCAATCTATCCATTCAACCTTATGTTCGATTCGGTTGCTAGTATGTATAACGAAAGAACAGTTACCTGGTTAGACATAATATATAATAATCATCACGAAATAATCGAATACAACCCAGATACGATGATTGTTCAGTCTATCCATTCAACCTTCTGTTCAGTTCAGTCGCTCTTATGTATAACTGGAGAACAGTTACCTGGTGAGTATAACTATATGAACATCATCACGATATAATCGAATACAACCCCAGATACGATCATTGTTTAGTCTATCCATTCAACCTTCAGTTCAATTCAGTCGCTCGTATGTATAACGGAAGAACAGTTACCTGGTGAGTATAACTATATAAACATAATCGAATACAACTCAGATACGATGATTGTTCAATCTATCCATTCAACCTTATGTTCGATTCGGTTGCTCGTATGTATATCGGAAGAACAGGTACCTGGTGAGTATATCTATATAAACATAATCGAATACAACTCAGATACGATGATTGTTCAATCTATCCATTTAACCTTCTGCTCGATTCGGTCGCTTGTATGTAAAACGGAAGGACAGTTACCTGGTGAGTATTGCTATATAAACATCATCACGATATCATCGAATACAACTCAGATACAATTATCGTTTCGTCTAACCATTTAACCTCCTGTTCGATTCAGTCGCTAGTATGTGTAACGGAAGTACCGTCACCTGGTAAGTATCACTATATACAGTATTGCGATATAATCGGATACCACCCAGATACATTGATTGTTCAGTCTATCCATTCAACTTTCTGTTCGTTTCGGTCGCTCGTATGTGAAACGGGAATACCGTCACCTTATGTGTATAACTATATACACAGCATAACATCATAATCGAATACAACCCAGATACTATCCATTCAACCTTCTGTTCGATTCGGTTGCTCGTATGTATAACGAAAGAACAGTAACCTGGTGAGTATTTCTATATGAACGTCATCACGATATAATCGAATACAACTTAGTTACAATTATCGTTCCGTCTAACCATCCAACCTTATGTTCGATTCAGACGCTCGTATGTGTAACGAAAGAGCCGTTACATGGTAGGTGTAGTTAAATATACAACATAACGATATAATCGGAGACAACCCAGATACAATGATTGTTCAATCTATCCATTCAACCTTATGTTCGATTCGGTTGCTAGTATGTATAACGAATGAACAGTTACCTGGTTAGACATAATATATAATAATCATCACGAAATAATCGAATACAACCCAGATACGATGATTGTTCAGTCTATCCATTCAACCTACTGTTCAGTTCAGTCGCTCTTATGTATAACTGGAGAACAGTTACCTGGTGAGTATAACTATATGAACATCATCACGATATAATCGAATACAACCCCAGATACGATCATTGTTTAGTCTATCCATTCAACCTTCAGTTCAATTCAGTCGCTCGTTTGTATAACGGAAGAACAGTTACCTGGTGAGTATAACTATATAAACATAATCGAATACAACTCAGATACGATGATTGTTCAATCTATCCATTCAACCTTATGTTCGATTCGGTTGCTCGTATGTATATCGGAAGAACAGGTAGCTGGTGAGTATATCTATATAAACATAATCGAATAAAACTCAGATACGATTATTGTTCAATCTATCCATTTAACCTTCTGCTCGATTCGGTCGCTTGTATGTAAAACGGAAGGACAGTAACCTGGTGAGTATTGCTATATAAACATCATCACGATATCATCGAATACAACTCAGATACAATTATCGTTTCGTCTAACCATTCAACATTCTGTTCGATTCAGTCGCTAGTATGTATAACGGAAGTATCGTCACCTGGTAAGTATCACTATATATACAGTATTGCGATATAATCGGATACCACCCAGATACATTGATTGTTCAGTCTATCCATTCAACTTTCTTTTCGTTTCGGTCGCTCGTATGTAAAACGGGAATACCGTCTCCTAGTGTGTATAACTATATACACAGCATAACATCATAATCGAATACAACCCATATACTATCCATTCAACCTTCTGTTCAATTCAGTCGCTCGTATGTATAACGGAAGAACAGTTACCTGGTGAGTATAACTATATAAACATAATCGAATACAACCCAGATACGATGATTGTTCAATCTATACTGAATTCAACCTTCTGCTCGATTCGGTCGCTTGTATGTAAAACGGAAGAACAGTTACCTGGTGAGTATTGCTATATAAACATCATCACGATATCATCGAATACAACTCAGATACAATTATCGTTTCGTCTAACCATTCAACATTCTGTCCGATTCAGTCGCTAGTATGTGTAACGGAAGTATCGTCACCTGGTAAGTATCACTATATATACAGTATTGCGATATAATCGGATACCACCCAGATACATTGATTGTTCAGTCTATCCATTCAACTTTCTTTTTGTTTCGGTCGCTCGTATGTTAAACGGGAATACCGTCTCCTAGTGTGTATAACTATATACACAGCATAACATCATAATCGAATACAACCCATATACTATCCATTCAACCTTCTGTTCAATTCAGTCGCTCGTATGTATAACGGTAGAACAGTTACCTGGTGAGTATAACTATATAAACATAATCGAATACAACCCAGATACGATGATTGTTCAATCTATACTGAATTCAACCTTCTGCTCGATTCGGTCGCTTGTATGTAAAACGGAAGAACAGTTACCTGGTGAGTATTGCTATATAAACATCATCACGATATCATCGAATACAACTCAGATACAATTGTCGTTTCGTCTAACCATTTAACCTTCTGTTCGATTCAGTCGCTAGTATGTGTAACGGAAGTACCGTCACCTGGTAAGTATCACTATATATACAGTATTGCGATATAATCGGATACCACCCAGATACATTGATTGTTCAGTCTATCCATTCAACTTTCTGTTCGTTTCGGTCGCTCGTATGTAAAACGGGAATACCGTCACCTTATGTGTATAACTATATACACAGCATAACATCATTATCGAATACAACCCAGATACTATCCATTCAACCTTCTGTTCGATTCGGTTGCTCGTATGTATAACGAAAGAACAGTAACCTGGTGAGTATTTCTATATAAACATCATCACGATATCATCGAATACAACTCAGATACAATTATCGTTTCGTCTAACCATTCAACATTCTGTTCGATTCAGTCGCTAGTATGTGTAACGGAAGTATCGTCACCTGGTAAGTATCACTATATATACAGTATTGCGATATAATCGGATACCACCCAGATACATTGATTGTTCAGTCTATCCATTCAACTTTCTTTTTGTTTCGGTCGCTCGTATGTAAAACGGGAATACCGTCTCCTAGTGTGTATAACTATATACACAGCATAACATCATAATCGAATACAACCCATATACTATCCATTCAACCTTCTGTTCAATTCATTCGCTCGTATGTATAACGGAAGAACAGTTACCTGGTGAGTATAACTATATAAACATAATCGAATACAACCCAGATACGATGATTGTTCAATCTATACTGAATTCAACCTTCTGCTCGATTCGGTCGCTTGTATGTAAAACGAAAGAACAGTTACCTGGTGAGTATTGCTATATAAACATCATCACGATATCATCGAATACAACTCAGATACAATTATCGTTTCGTCTAACCATTTAACCTTCTGTTCGATTCAGTCGCCAGTATGTGTAACGGAAGTACCGTCACCTGGTAAGTATCACTATATATACAGTATTGCGATATAATCGGATACCACCCAGATACATTGATTGTTCAGTCTATCCATTCAACTTTCTGTTCGTTTCGGTCGCTCGTATGTGAAACGGGAATACCGTCACCTTATGTGTATAACTATATACACAGCATAACATTATAATCGAATACAACCCAGATACTATCCATTCAACCTTCTGTTCGATTCGGTTGCTCGTATGTATAACGAAAGAACAGTAAACTGGTGAGTATTTCTATATGAACGTCATCACGATATAATCGAATACAACTTAGTTACAATTATCGTTCCGTCTAACCATCCAACCTTATGTTCGATTCAGACGCTCGTATGTGTAACGAAAGAACCGTTTAATGGTAGGTGTAGTTAAATATACAACATAACGATATAATCGGAGACAACCCAGATACAATGATTGTTCAATCTATCCATTCAACCTTATGTTCGATTCGGTTGCTAGTATGTATAACGAAAGAACAGTTACCTGGTAAGACATAATATATAATAATCATCACGAAATAATCGAATACAACCCAGATACGATGATTGTTCAGTCTATCCATTCAACCTTCTGTTCAGTTCAGTCGCTCTTATGTATAACTGGAGAAGAGTTACCTGGTGAGTATAACTATATGAACATCATCACGATATAATCGAATACAACCCCAGATACGATCATTGTTTAGTCTATCCATTCAACCTTCAGTTCAATTCAGTCGCTCGTATGTATAACGGAAGAACAGTTACCTGGTGAGTATAACTATATAAACATAGTCGAATACAACTCAGATACGATGATTGTTCAATCTATCAATTCAACCTTATGTTCGATTCGGTTGCTCGTGTGTATATCGGAAGAACAGGTACCTGGTGAGTATATCTATATAAACATAATCGAATACAACTCAGATACGATGATTGTTCAATCTATCCATTTAACCTTCTGCTCGATTCGGTCGCTTGTGTGTAAAACGGAAGGACAGTTACCTGGTGAGTATTGCTATATAAACATCATCACGATATCATCGAATACAACTCAGATACAATTATCGTTTCGTCTAACCATTCAACATTCTGTTCGATTCAGTCGCTAGTATGTGTAACGGAAGTATCGTCACCTGGTAAGTATCACTATATATACAGTATTGCGATATAATCGGATACCACCCAGATACATTGATTGTTCAGTCTATCCATTCAACTTTCTTTTTGTTTCGGTCGCTCGTATGTAAAACGGGAATACCGTCTCTTAGTGTGTATAACTATATACACAGCATAACATCATAATCGAATACAACCCATATACTATCCATTCAAAATTCTGTTCAATTCATTTGCTCGTATGTATAACGGAAGAACAGTTACCTGGTGAGTATAACTATATAAACATAATCGAATACAACCCAGATACGATGATTGTTCAATCTATACTGAATTCAACCTTCTGTTCGATTCGGTCGCTTGTATGTAAAACGGAAGAACAGTTACCTGGTGAGTATTGCTATATAAATATCATCACGATATCATCGAATACAACTCAGATACAATTATCGTTTCGTTTAACCATTTAACCTTCTGTTCGATTTAGTCGCCAGTATGTGTAACGGAAGTACCGTCACCTGGTAAGTATCACTATATATACAGTATTGCGATATAATCGGATACCACCCAGATACATTGATTGTTCAGTCTATCCATTCAACTTTCTGTTCGTTTCGGTCGCTTGTATGTGAAACGGGAATACCGTCACCTTATGTGTATAACTATATACACAGCATAACATCATAATCGAATACAACCCAGATACTATCCATTCAACCTTCTGTTCGATTCGGTTGCTCGTATGCATAACGAAAGAACAGTAAACTGGTGAGTATTTCTATATAAACGTCATCACGATATAATCGAATACAACTTAGTTACAATTATCGTTCCGTCTAACCATCCAACCTTATGTTCGATTCAGACGCTCGTATGTGTAACGAAAGAACCGTTTAATGGTAGGTGTAGTTAAATATACAACATAACGGTATAATCGGAGACAACCCAGATACAATGATTGTTCAATCTATCCATTCAACCTTATGTTCGATTCGGTTGCTAGTATGTATAACGAAAGAACAGTTACCTGGTAAGACATATTATATAATAATCATCACGAAATAATCGAATACAACCCAGATACGATGATTGTTCAGTCTATCCATTCAACCTTCTGTTCAGTTCAGTCGCTCTTATGTATAACTGGAGAACAGTTACCTGGTGAGTATAACTATATGAACATCATCACGATATAATCGAATACAACCCCAGAATCGATCATTGTTTAGTCTATCCATTCAACCTTCAGTTAAATTCAGTCGCTCGTATGTATAACGGAAGAACAGTTACCTGGTGAGTATAACTATATAAACATAATCGAATACAACTCAGATACGATGATTTTTCAATCTATCCATTCAACCTTATGTTCGATTCGGTTGCTCGTATGTATATCGGAAGAACAGGTACCTGGTGAGTATATCTATATAAACATAATCGAATACAACTCAGATACGATGATTGTTCAATCTATCCATTTAACCTTCTGCTCGATTCGGTCGCTTGTGTGTAAAACGGAAGGACAGTTACCTGGTGAGTATTGCTATAAACATCATCACGATATCATCGAATACAACTCAGATACAATTATCGTTTCGTCTAACCATTCAACATTCTGTTCGATTCAGTCGCTAGTATGTGTAACGGAAGTATCGTCACCTGGTAAGTATCACTATATATACAGTATTGCGATATAATCGGATACCACCCAGATACATTGATTGTTCAGTCTATCCATTCAACTTTATTTTCGTTTCGGTCGCTCGTATGTAAAACGGGAATACCGTCTCCTAGTGTGTATAACTATATACACAGCATAACATCATGATCGAATACAACCCATATACTATCCATTCAACCTTCTGTTCAATTCAGTCGCTCGTATGTATAACGAAAGAACAGTAACCTGGTGAGTATTTCTATATGAACGTCATCACGATATAATCGAATACAACCCCAGATACGATCATTGTTTAGTCTATCCATTCAACCTTCAGTTCAATTCAGTCGCTCGTATGTATAACGAAAGAACAGTTACCTGGTGAGTATAACTATATAAACATAATCGAATACAACTCAGATACGATGATTGTTTAATCTATCCATTCAACCTTATGTTCGATTCGGTTGCTAGTATGTATAACGAAAGAACAGTTACCTGGTAAGACATAATATATAATAATCATCACGAAATAATCGAATACAACCCAGATACGATGATTGTTCAGTCTATCCATTCAACCTTCTGTTCAGTTCAGTCGCTCTTATGTATAACTGGAGAAGATTTACCTGGTGAGTATAACTATATGAACATCATCACGATATAATCGAATACAACCCCAGATACGATCATTGTTTAGTCTATCCATTCAACCTTCAGTTCAATTCAGTCGCTCGTATGTATAACGGAAGAACAGTTACCTGGTGAGTATAACTATATAAACATAGTCGAATACAACTCAGATACGATGATTGTTCAATCTACCAATTCAACCTTATGTTCGATTCGGTTGCTCGTGTGTATATCGGAAGAACAGGTACCTGGTGAGTATATCTATATAAACATAATCGAATACAACTCAGATACGATGATTGTTCAATCTATACTGAATTCAACCTTCTGCTCGATTCGGTCGCTTGTGTGTAAAACGGAAGGACAGTTACCTGGTGAGTATTGCTATATAAACATCATCACGATATCATCGAATACAACTCAGATACAATTATCGTTTCGTATAACCATTTAACCTTCTGTTCGATTCAGTCGCTAGTATGTGTAACGGAAGTATCGTCACCTGGTAAGTATCACTATATATACAGTATTGCGATATAATCGGACACCACCCAGATACATTGATTGTTCAGTCTATCCATTCAACTTTCTTTTTGTTTCGGTCGCTCGTATGTAAAACGGGAATACCGTCACCTTATGTGTATAACTATATACACAGCATAACATCATAATCGAATACAACCCAGATACTATCCATTCAACCTTCTGTTCGATTCGGTTGCTCGTATGCATAACGAAAGAACAGTAAACTGGTGAGTATTTCTATATAAACGTCATCACGATATAATCGAATACAACTTAGTTACAATTATCGTTCCGTCTAACCATCCAACCTTATGTTCGATTCAGACGCTCGTATGTGTAACGAAAGAACCGTTTAATGGTAGGTGTAGTTAAATATACAACATAACGATATAATCGGAGACAACCCAGATACAATGATTGTTCAATCTATCCATTCAACCTTATGTTCGATTCGGTTGCTAGTATGTATAACGAAAGAACAGTTACCTGGTAAGACATATTATATAATAATCATCACGAAATAATCGAATACAACCCAGATACGATGATTGTTCAGTCTATCCATTCAACCTTCTGTTTAGTTCAGTCGCTCTTATGTATAACTGGAGAACAGTTACCTGGTGAGTATAACTATATGAACATCATCACGATATAATCGAATACAACCCCAGAATCGATCATTGTTTAGTCTATCCATTCAACCTTCAGTTAAATTCAGTCGCTCGTATGTATAACGGAAGAACAGTTACCTGGTGAGTATAACTATATAAACATAATCGAATACAACTCAGATACGATGATTTTTCAATCTATCCATTCAACCTTATGTTCGATTCGGTTGCTCGTATGTATATCGGAAGAACAGGTACCTGGTGAGTATATCTATATAAACATAATCGAATACAACTCAGATACGATGATTGTTCAATCTATCCATTTAACCTTCTGCTCGATTCGGTCGCTTGTGTGTAAAACGGAAGGACAGTTACCTGGTGAGTATTGCTATAAACATCATCACGATATCATCGAATACAACTCAGATACAATTATCGTTTCGTCTAACCATTCAACATTCTGTTCGATTCAGTCGCTAGTATGTGTAACGGAAGTATCGTCACCTGGTAAGTATCACTATATATACAGTATTGCGATATAATCGGATACCACCCAGATACATTGATTGTTCAGTCTATCCATTCAACTTTATTTTCGTTTCGGTCGCTCGTATGTAAAACGGGAATACCGTCTCCTAGTGTGTATAACTATATACACAGCATAACATCATGATCGAATACAACCCATATACTATCCATTCAACCTTCTGTTCAATTCAGTCGCTCGTATGTATAACGAAAGAACAGTAACCTGGTGAGTATTTCTATATGAACGTCATCACGATATAATCGAATACAACCCCAGATACGATCATTGTTTAGTCTATCCATTCAACCTTCAGTTCAATTCAGTCGCTCGTATGTATAACGAAAGAACAGTTACCTGGTGAGTATAACTATATAAACATAATCGAATACAACTCAGATACGATGATTGTTTAATCTATCCATTCAACCTTATGTTCGATTCGGTTGCTCGTATGTATATCGGAAAAACAGGTACCTGGTGAGTATATCTATATAAACATAATCGAATACAACTCAGATACGATGATTGTTCAATCTATCCATTTAACCTTCTGCTCGATTCGGTCGCTTGTATGTGAAACGGAAGGACAGTTACCTGGTGAGTATTGCTATATAAACATCATCACGATATCATCGAATACAACTCAGATACAATTATCGTTTCGTCTAACCATTCAACATTCTGTTCGATTCAGTCGCTAGTATATGTAACGGAAGTATCGTCACCTGGTAAGTATCACTATATATACAGTATTGCGATATAATCGGATACCACCCAGATACCTTGATTGTTCAGTCTATCCATTCAACTTTCTTTTCGTTTCGGTCGCTCGTATGTAAAACGGGAATACCGTCTCCTAGTGTGTATAACTATATACACAGCATAACATCATAATCGAATACAACCCATATACTATCCATTCAACCTTCTCTTCAATTCAGTCTCTCGTATGTATAACGGAAGAACAGTTACCTGGTGAGTATAACTATATAAACATAATCGAATACAACCCAGATACGATGATTGTTCATTCTATACTGAATTCAACCTTCTGCTCGATTCGGTCGCTTGTATGTAAAACGGAAGAACAGTTACCTGGTGAGTATTGCTATATAAACATCATCACGATATCATCGAATACAACTCAGATACAATTATCGTTTCGTCTAACCATTCAACATTCTGTTCGATTCAGTCGCTAGTATGTGTAACGGAAGTATCGTCACCTGGTAAGTATCACTATATATACAGTATTGCGATATAATCGGAAACCACCCAGATACATTGATTGTTCAGTCTATCCATTCAACTTTCTGTTCGTTTCGGTCGCTCGTATGTGAAACGGGAATACCGTCACCTTATGTGTATAACTATATACACAGCATAACATCATAATCGAATACAACCCAGATACTATCCATTCAACCTTCTGTTCGATTCGGTTGCTCGTATGTATAACGAAAGAACAGTAACCTGGTGAGTATTTCTATATGAACGTCATCACGATATAATCGAATACAACTTAGTTACAATTATCGTTTCGTCTAACCATCCAACCTTATGTTCGATTCAGACGCTCGTATGTGTAACGAAAGAACCGTTACATGGTGGGTGTAGTTAAATATACAACATAACGATATAATCGGAGACAACCCAGATACAATGATTGTTCAATCTATCCATTCAACCTTATGTTCGATTCGGTTGCTAGTATGTATAACGAAAGAACAGTTACCTGGTTAGACATAATATATAATAATCATCACGAAATAATCGAATACAACCCAGATACGATGATTGTTCAGTCTATCCATTCAACCTTCTGTTCAGTTCAGTCGCTCTTATGTATAACTGGAGAACAGTTACCTGGTGAGTATAACTATATGAACATCATCACGATATAATCGAATACAACCCCAGATACGATCATTGTTTAGTCTATCCATTCAACCTTCAGTTCAATTCAGTCGCTCGTATGTATAACGGAAGAACAGTTACCTGGTGAGTATAACTATATAAACATAATCGAATACAACTCAGATACGATGATTGTTCAATCTATCCATTCAACCTTATGTTCGATTCGGTTGCTCGTATGTATATCGGAAGAACAGGTACCTGGTGAGTATATCTATATAAACATAATCGAATACAACTCAGATACGATGATTGTTCAATCTATCCATTTAACCTTCTGCTTGATTCGGTCGCTTGTATGTAAAACGGAAAGACAGTTACCTGGTGAGTATTGCTATATAAACATCATCACGATATCATCGAATACAACTCAGATACAATTATCGTTTCGTCTAACCATTCAACATTCTGTTCGATTCAGTCGCTAGTATGTGTAACGGAAGTATCGTCACCTGGTAAGTATCACTATATATACAGTATTGCGATATAATCGGATACCACCCAGATACATTGATTGTTCAGTCTATCCATTCAACTTTCTCTTCGTTTCGGTCGCTCGTATGTAAAACGGGAATATCGTCTCCTAGTGTGTATAACTATATACACAGCATAACATCATAATCGAATACAACCCATATACTATCCATTCAACCTTCTGTTCAATTCAGTCGCTCGTATGTATAACGAAAGAACAGTTACCTGGTGAGTATAACTATATAAACATAATCGAATACAACCCAGATACGATGATTGTTCAATCTATATTGAATTCAACCTTCTGCTCGATTCGGTCGCTTGTATGTAAAACGGAAGTTATGGGAAGCCATGCCTACCACCTCCACGAGAATTGACTCAGAGATGAATCTCCGAGTCAGCAGAAATATTCAATAAAACTATTTGCATTCATTTATTTCCAGCTTTTTGTTCGTACACCTCATGAATAAAAGTTCAAGTAGTACTCGTGAGTTTTTTAAAAAGGTGTTCCCCGAAAAAGGACCCAAAACTGGCGCAGTCGTGGTAGGATTTGCCTAACGGTTTCGAACGACAAAAATCGCGTTGTACCGGTCTGTATCAACAGTTCAACGGCAAATTTGAAGGATCCACACCAACGAAAAACTTTCGAAAACTACACACTTGAAGCGGAGGACAAGAATCGCCGAAGCATCAACACCTGAATTGGAGGACAAACATCGCCAAGAATTTAGGAACCCTGGTAGAGGACCACATCGCCGAAACCAGCTAGAATAAGCACCTAGAATTAAGAAGAAAATGAAAACAACAGCAGCAATTCTACTGTAAGTGATTTTGCTCTAACAAACATTCCATCAAACCCTATCCAACGCATTGTACATTTTTCATTGTTAATTATTGGGATTTTTCATGGTAGATCAAAGAACTATCGAAGAATTATCAGAATTATTAAGAACTACATTTAATTCACCACCACAGACTTTAGAACCAATACCAGAAATGGCAGAAGTAAACTATAATCTTTTAAGACTTTTTGTAGATGCAATTCCAAAATTTGACGGAAATCCACATACTCTCGGAATTTTTCTCGAAAGTTGCAATAACTTAATTGATAATTTCAGAAGTGATACTAACTTACAACTCAACACATACATTCTGCGAGCCCTTCTTGGAAAATTGACAGGCAGAGCTCTCAGTTTGATAGGTTCACGTACCGAGCTAAAAACTTGGGCTGAAATTGAAAATTCTTTAAAATTATGTTTTCAAGATCAGAGGAACATAGATTGCCTGGTTCAAGATTTGATTGCTTTGCACCCTTTCAAAATTGAAACTCCATACAATTTTGGGATGAGATGTCAAGACTCTCGAAGCCTCTTGATATCAAAAGTGAATTCAGAAGAATTAACTGCCATTGAAAAAAGTATTAGAATCAAAAGTTATGACGATTTAGCACTCAAAACGTTTATTAGAGGACTACCAAGTCAAATACAAAATAACATTAGGCTCAGAAACCCTGAAAATCTAGAGAAAGCTATGTCATTGCTTGTCGAAGAAGAAAACTTTCTATATAGTACGTTAAAATCCAATACTATCAATTCACAAAACATGTTTAAACTCGGACAAAGAATAACACCCACAAATAACAGACAAAACAATTCCCAATCGACACCACCTTTCTCAAATAATTTCCAAAGACCAATGCAATCCAATCAACCAAACTTTCAGAGACCACCATTCCAAAATAGCTTCAGAAATCAAACCTTCCAAAACAATTTCCAGAGACAACCGTTCCAAAATAATTTCCATTTGACACCACCTTTTCCAAATAACTTCCAAAGACCACAATTTCAGAACAACTTCCAACGACAACCTTTCCAGAATAATCAAGGACAATTTAGACCAAATAACAGTCAAATAACCCGATTTCCACCACAAAATCAAATGTCGCGAAGAACATATCGACCTGAACCGATGGATACTTCATCCGGAAATACACGTATGAATCAAAATAAACCATCTACTTCTACACAATTATATACACAAGATATTGACGAATTCGAAAACCCATTTGAAAAATCCAATTATACTGAAAATTATGAAGAAAACTATGAAAATTGTTACGAATATCCTCAAGATGAATTTTCATATGATCAATCCAATATTGAGTACACACAATATAATTCCGCAGGACAAGAAAGTGATTATCAGAACCAAAATCAATATTCTTCAAATGATGAATCGCAAAATTTTCAGATAGACCCCGATATAGGGAAACAGACATAATAAACATTAATTTAGTCAAAGCAAATTTACCATACATTTTTATACCAGAACTTAATGCAAATTTCCTAATTGACACAGGCAGCACGAGAAGCTTGATGAATCCTGATTTGGCATATAAATTTTACGACAACTTTATTTTCAATGAAGATTTCAATATACAAACTGCTCACAATATCAGTTATCATAATGAAGTGATGATAATTCCTATTTTTGAAATTTTTAAAGTTAATGAATCACATAAATTTTATCTGTTCAATTTTAGTCAGAAATACGACGGTTTAATTGGCATAGATTTATTGAAACAACTACATGCTTCAGTAAATATTCAAACAAAATCTATCACAACCCCATACGTCAAAATTCCAATCATATATGAATCTGAAGAAATTACCAAACTGAAAAACAAACTCCAAATTGATAATTATATTCTAAATATTCCCGCAAGAACTTCAAAAATTGTAAAAATACCAGTCAACTACGAAAAAGGCATAGGATACCTGGACTATATCAAATTCAATCCACAAATAGAATCTCCTCGCGCAGTTGTTAATGTAGATAACTATTTTGCAACCACATCAATTTCGAACTCTAGTTCTGAATCAGTGAAAATTCGAATAAAAAAACCTTTTGACATTGAAATATTGAATATTAGTGAATTAAACTTCATGGAAAAAATGGAAACCGATGACTACTTCGACCAACAACAAGATAATATCTTGAAATCCAATCTGAAAACACTCCGTCTCGAACACTGTAACAAGGAAGAAAAGCAAGCTATTAGAAACTTATGTTTAGAATACCGTGACATATTTTATTGTGATAAAGTACCACTGACTTTTACGAATGAAATCCAGCATAAAATAAATTTATCTGAAGAAACACCAATATTCACGAAAACATACAGATATCCCGAAATTCATAAAACTGAAGTTAAAACCCAAATTGAGAAAATGTTAGATCAAGGTATAATTCAAAATTCTACTTCTCCTTGGTCAAGTCCAATTTGGATCGTTCCAAAAAAATTAGACGCTTCAGGAAAAAGAAAATGGAGACTTGTGATTGACTATCGTAAATTAAACGAAAAAACCATAGACGATAAATACCCACTACCAAACATAACAGACATTTTGGATAAACTAGGAAAAAGTCAATACTTCACAACACTAGACCTAGCTAATGGGTTCCATCAAATTGAGATGCACCCAAACGACATACAAAAAACAGCTTTTTCAACTGAAAATGGACATTTTGAGTTTAAGAGAATGCCCTTTGGACTCAAAAATGCACCAAGTACGTTCCAGCGAGTTATGGACAATATCCTCAGAGGACTACAAAACGAGACATGCCTAGTATACTTAGATGACATCGTTATATTTAGTACATCTCTTCAAGAACATACTGAGAGACTAAAACAAATTTTTGAGAGACTCCGACGATCAAATTTTAAAGTACAACTTGACAAGTCAGAATTCCTCAGAAAAGAAGTAAATTATTTAGGACACGTAATCACCCCTACAGGCGTAAAACCCAATCCTGACAAAATTTGTGCAATAAAACAATTTCCGATCCCCAAAACAACCAAAGAAATCAAAAGCTTCTTAGGACTTGTAGGTTATTATCGAAAATTCATTAGAGACTTCGCAAAAATAACAAAACCATTGACCCAATGCTTAAAGAAGAACCACAAAATCGTTCATGATCAAAATTTTATTTCTGCATTCAACACTTGTAAAAATCTATTAACAAATTCACCAATTTTACAATATCCTGACTTTACAAAAAAATTTATTCTCACTACAGACGCTTCAAATGTTGCTCTTGGAGCAGTGCTTTCACAAGGACCAATAGGATCTGATAAACCCATAGCATTCGCTTCACGAACACTAAATGAAACCGAACAACGATATAGTACAATTGAAAAAGAACTTTTAGCGATTGTTTGGGCCTGTAAGTACTTCAGACCATATTTATTTGGTAGAAAATTTACTATATACACGGATCATAGACCACTTGTTTGGATTTTTAATCTCAAGGAACCTAATTCAAAATTAATTCGATGGAGACTTAAATTAGAGGAATTTGAATACGACATTGTATATAAAAAAGGCAGACAGAATACGAATGCTGATGCTCTTTCAAGAATCAATATTAATGCCCTAGAAAACGAATCAGTGATTAACAACCCAGGTGATATCGTCTCAGAAACACTAGAATATCTAAGACAACTTTCTCAAAACTTCGTACCACAACAGAATATATCTCCTGAACCCGAAAGAATCAATCAACCAGCTATACAAGTGATATCTGATATACAAATACAACCACCTGCAAAACCCCCTGAAAAAATCAATGACGACAACACTGGTACATCAACACAGCATTCAAACTTCAATGAAACTACGAACAATGGAATCAAAATTCTAGATGAGATAATAAATAACAAAGTCAACCAAATATTAGTATTCCCTCAAGTCTATCCCAGATTAAAAGTATCTCAAGAAAATTACGAACATCACAAAATTATAACCGTAGAAATTCCAGAAACAAATAACGAATCTTTGATTTTTGAATTTTTAAGAGATTATACCATTACCAGCAAAACATATTGTATGTACTTCCATTCTGACAAATTATACAAATCATTCAATGAAGTATATATTCAGAAATTTTCAGAACGAGGTCCAAAACTAATTAAATGCACCAAAAGAATAAACACTGTAATGGATAAAGACGAACAAATTTTAATTGTCAAAAATCACCACGAAAGTAAAACAAATCATAGAGGAATATTAGAAACCCTAGAAAAAATTAAACGAAATTATTATTGGATTGGAATTAAAGAGTCAATTACAAATTTCATAAATTCTTGTGAGATTTGTCAACGTGCAAAATACGCTAGGAAAAAACCGTATACTCCACTCATGTTGACCGAAACACCATCTAAACCTTTTCAGATTGTTCATATAGATCTTTTCTTTTATGACAATAAAAACTATTTGACTATTGTAGATTCATTCACCAAATTCGCCCAAGCTTTTCAAATAACCGGAAAAACCGCCATCAATGTAAGTAACGCTTTAATAAAATACTTTTCATCATTTGGAATCCCTGAAAAATGTATACTCGATAACGGCACTGAATTCAATAATGAAACAGTCAAAGAAATATTGAATTTACATAAAATCAAAATTCATTTTACTACACCAGCCCATCACGAATCGAACAGTATAGTTGAAAGATTTCATTCAACAATAATTGAACATCTTAGACTTCTCAAAGAAATGTATCCCGAAGAACAAGATATTTTGATGGACTATGCTATTATTGGGTACAATAATTCAATACATAGTGCTACGAATTTCACCCCATTTGAGTTAACTTTTGGCCATACTAATTCAAGAAATCCAAATGAGATATTTCTTCCAAATTCATTTTTCACAGATTACGCTGAAAATCATAAGAACAAATTAGAACACGTCTATTCAAGGGTAAAGGAAAATTTAGATACCAATAAACAGAAAATTATTTCCAAGAAAAATACACAAGGTGAAACAAATCCAAATTACAAACTAGGACAAATCGTCTTTAAACAGAATCCGCAGAATCGCAATAAGAAAAATAATAAATTCCTTGGACCATACGAGATAACTGAAACTTTAGACAGAAATCGAGTAGAAATAACTAATAAGCAAAACAACAAAAGCGAAATTGTTCATATCAAAGAATTGAGACAGACTCCCATTGTTTCAGATTCACCACGTGCCTCTACATCCACACACACAGCGAATTGACATTTCCGACATTTCATGACCTTGCTGACAATCCCGGACTCTTGACATTGAAACTGGGAAATGCACAAAACAAAATTGATTACTGGTCATTTATACAGATATATGATATCAGTAACATAGTTGAAGAATTCAGATTATTAAGCTCAAGTTTCAAAACATTCAAAGACGCAATTGAAAGTAATTTCACAACGGAAGCTGATAGAAAAGATTTTTATAACTTGTATAATTTAGCTTTCACTTTAGAAAAAAGAATCATGACTCAAATCAACCAATTGAACCCCATCTTGAATTTCAAAATGACTAGAGCCAAACGCGGACTTATAAATGGATTAGGATCTATTATCAGATCAATAACTGGCAATTTAGATCAAGATGATGCTGAAAAATATGATAAAGCAATAGAGACATTATCCGACAACCAGATGGAAATCAAAACCTTGGTTAATGAACAAATAACACTTCTGCAAAGATCAATTAACGTATTCGAAAATAATACTCTAGTTTTGGCAAATAACCAAAAAACATTGCAAGTTGAAATCACGCAGATACAAGAAGTTCTGAATGAGACAAATATTCAATTTATGAATGCTTACAATCAATTTTTATTCCAAACATTAATATCACAAATAATATTATCCTTCCAAGAAATGTATGATATTCTTGAGAAAATTGAAATCGCTATCACATTTTCAAAATTAAACACGTTCCACAATTCAATAATTGAGCCAATAGAACTATTGAATGAAATTAAATTGATAAACCCTAGTTTGAAAACAAACATTTTACCATTTGAACCAATCTTGGAAAATATTCTCATTTTTGAAAAAATAATGGAAATCAAATGCTATTCAAAAGCAAATCAAATTATCTTCATTATAGAAGTCCCAATTGTTGAGAATGAAAAATACGATTATTTCCACCTCTACCCATTGCCAACTCTTCAGAACAAAATATTCCAAACCATTATACCTCAATCAAAATTCCTTATCCTAAATGAGCAAAATTACATGTTTTTGGATCAAAGATGCCAAGAAGTCTCAATTGATCAATTTTTATGCCACGAAGCAAGCCCCGTGAAAATAAAGGAAGAAGCTCCATGTGAAATACAGATGCTAACATACTCGAAGAATATTACAAACTGTCAACCAATTCCAGTTGATATAAAATCAATCAAAATTCAAAAACTAGAAGACAACAAATGGATTATAGTTTCTTCCCAGAATACACTGGTCAAACAAAAGTGCGGTTCCCAAATAGACAATATTCCAATCGAAGGAACATTCCTTGTAGAACTCAATTCCAATTGTGTTTTAGAAATTAAAGACATTCATATTAAAAACTATCAGAATTCGCGCCGTGTCTACAAGAACATTAAACTGCCGAAATTAGATTTGAATTTTCCAGCTATCAAAAATTACTTAGATGAATTCCAACCACTGAAATTAGACAACATCAACCTTGAAGAAGTGAAGCATATCACTGCTTCCCTGGATCATCAGCACCAACAGTTGAAGAATATGTCAAAAGAGAAAATCCATTTTGGCATAAGTGTATGGACCATCTTCATCTACCTCTTCATGGTCATCGTCGTAGTTGCAGCCGTCTACCTGTACTACAGAAGACTTCATCCCACTACACAGAACATGCAGGGTGTCGCCGAGCAGACAGTCAACCCCCTTCTGAAGAATCCTGTTGCAACCCCCAGGATTCCACTCTAAGGATGGAGGAGTTATGGGAAGCCATGCCTACCACCTCCACGAGAATTGACTCAGAGATGAATCTCCGAGTCAGCAGAAATATTCAATAAAACTATTTGCATTCATTTATTTCCAGCTTTTTGTTCGTACACCTCATGAATAAAAGTTCAAGTAGTACTCGTGAGTTTTTTAAAAAGGTGTTCCCCGAAAAAGGACCCAAAACTCGGAAGAACAGTTACCTGGTGAGTATCGCTATATAAACATTATCACGATATCATCGGATACAACTCAGATACAATTATCGTTTCGTCTAACCATTTAACCTTTTGTTCGATTCAGTCGCTAGTATGTGTAACGGAAGTACCGTCACCTGGTAAGTATCACTATATATACAGTATTGCGATATAATCGGATACCACCCAGATACATTGATTGTTCAGTCTATCCATTCAACTTTCTGTTCGTTTCGGTCGCTCGTATGTGAAACGGGAATACCCTCACCTTATGTGTTTAACTATATACACAGCATAACATCATAATCGAATACAACCCAGATACTATTCATTCAACCTTCTGTTCGATTCGGTTGTTCGTATGTATAACGAACGAACAGTAACCTGGTGAGTATTTCTATATGAACGTCATCACGATATAATCGAATACAACTCAGATACAATGATCATTCCGTCTATCCATCCAACCTTCTGTTCGATTGGGTCGCTCGTATGTATAACGCAAGAACAGTCACCTGGTGAGTATTACTATATAAACATCACCACGATATAATCGAATACAACTCAGTTATAATTATCGTTCCGTCTAACCATCCAACCTTATGTTCGATTCAGACGCTCGTATGTGTAACGAAAGAACCGTTTAATGGTTGGTGTAACTAAATATACAGCATAACGATATAATCGGAGACAACCCTGATACAATGATTGTTCAATCTATCCATCCAACCTTATACTCGATTCGTTTGCTCGTATGTATAACGGAAGAACTGTTACCTGGTTAGACATACTATATGATAATAATCACGATATAATCAAATACAACCCAGATACGATGAATGTTCAGTCTATCCATTTAACCTTCTGTTCAGTTCAGTCGCTCTTATGTTTAACTGGAGAACATTTTTCTGGTGAGTATAACTATATGAACATTATCAAGATATAATTGAATACAACCCCAGATACGATTATTGTTTAGTCTATCCATTCAACCTTCTGTTCAATTCAGTCGCTCGTATGTATAACGGAAGAACAGTTACCTGGTGAGTATAACTATATAAACATTATCGAATACAACCCAGATACGATGATTGTTCAATCTAAACTAAATTTAAGCTTCTGCTCGATTCGGTCGCTTGTATGTAAAACGGAAGAACAGTTACCTGGTGAGTATTGCTATATAAACATCATCACGATATCATCGAATACAACTCAGAGATACAATTATCGTTTCGTATAACCATTTAATCTTCTGTTCGATTCAGTCGCTAGTATGTGTAACGGAAGTACCGTCACCTGGTAAGTATCACTATATATACAGTATTGCGATATAATCGGATACCACCCAGATACATTGATTGTTCAGTCTATCCATTCAACTTTCTGTTCGTTTCGATCGCTCGTATGTAAAACGGGAATACCGTCACCTTATGTGCATAACTATTTACACAGCATAACATCATAATCGAAAACAACCCAGATACTATCCATTCAACCTTCTGTTCGATTCGGTTGCTCGTATGTATAACGAAAGAACAGTAACCTGGTGAGTATTTCTATATGAACGTCATCACGATATAATCGAATACAACTCAGATACAATGATCATTCCGTCTGTCCATCCAACCTTCTGTTCGATTGGGTTGCTCGTACGTATAACGCAAGAACAGTCACCTGGTGAGTATTACTATATAAACATTCCCACGATATAATCGAATACAACTCAGTTACAATTATCGTTCCGTCTAACCATCCAACCTTATGTTCGATTCAGACGCTCGTATGTGTAACGAAAGAACCGTTACATGGTAGGTGTAACTAAATATACAGCATAACGATATAATCGGAGACAACCCAGATACAATGATTGTTCAATCTATCCATCCAACCTTATGTTCGATTCGGTTGCTCGTATGTATAACGGAAGAACTGTTACCTGGTTAGACATAATATATAATAATCATCACGAAATAATCGAATACAACCCAGATACGATGATTGTTCAGTCTGTCCATACAACCTTCTGTTCAGTTCAGTCGCTCTTATGTATAACTGGAGAACAGTTACCTGGTGAGTATAACAATATAAACATCATCACGATATAATCGAATACAACCCCAGATACGATCATTGTTTAGTCTATCCATTCAACCTTCTGTTCAATTCAGTCGCTCGTATGTATAACGGAAGAACATTTACTTGGTGAGTATAACAATATAAACATAATCGAATACAACTCAGATACGATGATTGTTCAATCTATCCATTCAACCTTATGTTCGATTCGGTTGCTTGTATGTATAACAGAAGAACAGGTACCTGGTGAGTATAACTATATAAACATAATCGAATACAACTCAGATACGATGATTGTTCAATCTATCCATTTAACCTTCTGCTCGATTCGGTCACTTGTATGTAAAACTGAAGGACAGTTACCTGGTGAGTATTGCTATATAAACATCATCACGATATCATCGAATACAACTCAGATACAATTATCGTTTCGTCTAACCATTCAACATTCTGTTCGATTCAGTCGCTAGTATGTATAACGGAAGAACAGTTACCTGGTGAGTATAACTATATAAACATAATCGAATACAACCCAGATACGAGGATTGTTCAATCCATACTAAATTTAACCTTCTGCTCGATTCGGTCGCTTGTATGTAAAACGGAAGAACAGTTACCTGGTGAGTATTGCTATATAAACATCATCACGATATCATCGAATACAACTCAGATACAATTATCGTTTCGTCTTACCATTTAACCTTAAGTTCAATTCAGTCGCTAGTATGTGCAACGGAAGTACCGTCACCTGGTAAGTATCACTATATATACAGTATTGCGATATAATCGGATACCACCCAGATACATTGATTGTTCAGTCTATCCATTCAACTTTCTGTTCGTTTCGGTCGCTCGTATTTAAAACGGGAATACCGTCACCTAATGTGTATAACTATATACGCAGCATAACATCATAATCGAATACAACCCAGATACTATCCATTCAACCTTCTGTTCGATTCGGTTGCTCGTATGTATAAAGAAAAAACAGTAACCTGGTGAGTATTTCTATATGAACGTCATCACGATATAATCGAATACAACTCAGATACAATGATCATTCCGTCTATTTATCCAAACTTCTGTTCGATTGGGTCGCTCGTATGTATAACGCAAGAACAGTCACCTGGTGAGTATTACTATATAAACATCACCACGATATGATCGAATACAACTCAGTTACAATTATTGTTCCGTCTAATCATCCAACCTTATGTTCGATTCAGACGCTCGTATGTGTAACGAAAGAACCGTTACATGGTAGGTGTAACTAGATATACAGCATAACGATATAATCGGAGACAACCCAGATACAATGATTGTTCAATCTATCCATTCAACCTTATGTTCGATTCGGTTGCTCGTATGTGTAACAGAAGAACTGTTACCTGGTTAGACATACTATATGATAATCATCACGATATAATCGAATACAACCCAGATACAATGATTGATCAGTCTATCCATTCAACCTCCTGTTCAGTTCAGTCGCTCTTATGTATAACTGGAGAACAGTTACCTGATGAGTATAACTATATAAACATCATCACGATATAATCGAATACAACCCCAGATACGATCATTGTTTAGTCTATCCATTCAACCTTCTGTTCAATTCAGTCGCTCGTATGTATAACGGAAGAACATGTACCTGGTGAGTATAACTATATAAACATAATCAAATACAACCCAGATACGATGATTGTTCAATCTATACATTTAACCTTCTGCTCGATTCGGTCGCTTGTATGTAAAACGGAAGAACAGTTACCTGGTGAATATTGCTATATTAACATCATCACGATATCATAGAATACAACTCAGATACAATTATCGCTTCGTCCAACCATTTAACCTTCTGTTCGATTCAGTCGCTAGTATGTGTAACGGAAGTACCGTCACCTGGTAAGTATCACTATATATACAGTATTGCGATATAATCGGATACCAACCAGATACATTGATTGTTCAGTCTATCCATTCAACTTTCTGTTCGTTTCGGTCGCTCGTATGTAAAACGGGAATACCGTCACCTAGTGTGTATAACTATATACACAGCATAACATCATAATCGAATACAACCCAGATACTATCCATTCAACCTTCTGTTCGATTCGAATGCTCGTATGTATAACGAAAGAACAGTAACCTGGTGAGTATTTCTATATGAACTTTATCACGATATCATCGAATACAACTCAGAGATACAATTATCATTTCGTCTAACCATTTAACCTTCTGTTCGATTCAGTCGCTAGTATGTGTAACGGAAGTACCGTCACCTGGTGAGTATCACTATATATACATTATTGCGATATAATCGGATACCACCCAGATGCATTGATTGTTCAGTCTATCCATTCAACTTTCTGTTCAGTTCAGTCGCTCCTATGTATAACTGGAGAAAAGTTTCCTGGTGAGTATAACTATATGAACATCATCAAGATATAATCGAAAACAACCCCAGATACGATTATTGTTTAGTCTATCCATTCAACCTTCTGTTCAATTCAGTCGCTCGTATGTATAACGGAAGAACAGGTACCTGGTGAGTATAACTATATAAACATAATCAAATACAACCCAGATACGATGATTGTTCAATCTATACTTTTAACCTTCTGCTCGATTCGGTCGCTTGTATGTGAAACGGAAGAATAGTTACCTGGTTATTATTGCTATATAAACATCATCACGATATCATCGGATACAACTCAGATACAATTATCGTTTCTTCTAACCATTCAACCTTCTGTTCGATTCAGTCGCTAGTATGTGTAACGGAAGTACCGTCACCTGGTGAGTATCACTATATATACAGTATTGCGATATAATCGGATACCACCCAGATACATTGATTGTTCAGTCTATCCATTCAACTTTCTGTTCGTTTCGGTCGCTCGTATGTAAAACGGGAATACCGTCATCAAATGTGTATAACTATATACACAGCATAAGATCATAATCGAATACAACCCAGATATTATCCATTCAACCTTCTGTTCGATTCGGTTGCTCGTATGTATAACGAAAGAACAGTAACCTGGTGAGTATTTCTATATGAACGTCATCACGATATAATCGAATACAACTGAGATACAATGATCATTCCGTCTATCCATCCAACCTTCTGTTCGATTCAGACGCTCGTATGTGTAACGAAAGAATTTTCACATGTAGGTGTAACTAAATATACAGCATAACGATATAATCGAAGACAACCCAGATACAATGATTGTTCAATCTATCCATTCAACCTTATGTTCGATTTGGTTGCTCGTATGTATAACGGAAGAGCTGTTACCTGGTTAGACATACTATATGAGTATCATCACGATATAATCAAATACAACCCAGATACGATGATTTTTCAGTCTATCCATTCAACCTCCTGATCAGTTCAGTCGCTCTTATGTGTAACTGGAGATCAGTTTCCTGGTGAGTATAACTATATAAACATCATCAAGATATGATCGAATACAACCCCAGATACGATTATTGTTTAGTATATCCATTCAACCATCTGTTCAATTCAGTCGCTCGTATGTATAACGGAAGAACAGTTACCTGGTGAGTAAAACTATATAAACATTATCGAATACAACCCATATAAGATGATTGTTCAATCTATACTAAATTTAAGCTTCTGCTCGATACGGTCGCTTGTATGTAAAACGGAAGAACAGTTACCTGGTGAGTATTGCTATATAAACATCATCACGATATCATCGAATACAAATCAGAGATACAATTATCGTTTCGTCTAACCATTTAACCTTCTGTTCGATTCAGTCGCTAGTATGTGTAACGGAAGTACCGTCACCTGGTAAGTATCACTATATATACAGTATTGCGATATAATCGGATACCACCCAGATACATCGATTGTTCAGTCTATCCATTCAACTTTCTGTTCGTTTCGGTCGCTCGTATGTAAAACGGGAATACCGTCACCTTATGTGTATAACTATATACACAGCATAACATCATAATCGAATACAACCCAGATACTATCCATTCAACCTTCTGTTCGATTCGTTTGCTCGTATGTATAACGAAAGAACAGTAACCTGGTGAGTATTTCTATATGAACGTCATCACGATATAATCGAATACAACTCAGTTACAATTATCGTTCCGTCTAACCATCCAACCTTATGTTCGATTCAGACGCTCGTATGTGTAACGAAAGAACCGTTACATGGTAGGTGTAACTAAATATACAGCATAACGATATAATCGGAGACAACCCAGATACAATGATTGTTCAATCTATCCATCCAACCTTATGTTCGATTCGGTTGCTCGTATGTATAACGAAAGAGCTGTTACCTGGTTAGACATACTATATGATAATGATCACGATATAATCATATACAACCCAGATACGATGAATGTTCAGTCTATCCATTCAACCTTCTGTTCAGTTCAGTCGCTCTTATGTATAACTGGAGAACATTTTTCTGGTGAGTATAACTATATGAACAACATCAAGATATAATTGAATACAACCCCAGATACGATTATTGTTTAGTCTATCCATTGTACCTTCTGTTCAATTCAGTCACTCGTATGTATAACGGAAGAACAGTTACCTGGTGAGTATAACTATATAAACATTATCGAATACAACCCAGATACGATGATTGTTCAATCTATACTAAATTTAAGCTTCTGCTCGATTCGGTCGCTTGTATGTAAAACGGAAGAACAGTTACCTGGTGAGTATTGCTATATAAACATCACCACGATATAATCGAATACAACTCAGTTACAATTATCGTTCCATCTAACCATTCAACTTTCTGTTCGATTCAGTCGCTAGTATGTGTATCGGTAGTACCGTCACCTGGTAAGTATCACTATATATACAGTATTGCGATATAATCAGATACCACCCAGATACATTGATTGTTCAGTCTATCCATCCAACTTTCTGTTCAGTTCAGTCGCTCTTATGTATATTTGGAGAACAGTTTCCTGGTGAGTATAACTATATGAACATCATCAAGATATAATCGAATACAACCCCAGATACGATTATTGTTTAGTCTAGCCATTCAACCTTCTGTTCAATTCAGTCGCTCGTATGTATAACGGAAGAACATTAACCTGGTGAGTATAACTATATAAACCTTATCGAATACAACCCAGATACGATGAATTTTCAATCTATCCATTTAACCTTCTGCTCGATTCGGTCGCTTTTATGTAAAACGGAAGAACAGACGATCGGAAGAAGGCGATCTGAAGAATTCGTTACACGTTTTTTCATAGAATCCATTTCTCCAATCGTAAAAAACGAAATCGAAAAAAAAATGCATCGAAGGGGGCCCCCTTGGAACTTGTTCGAATTCTTCAGATCGCCTTAACTTCCGAACGGATGGACCGATTTTCAACTTCGCGCATACCAATTTGCTTGTTTTTTTTTTCATAGAATCCATTTTTCCAATCGAAAAAACCGAAATCGAAATAAAAATCGCAATAAAGGGGGTCCCTTTGAAACTTTTTAGAATTCTTCAGAACGCCTTAACTTCCGAACGGATGGACCGATTTTCAACTTCGATCATACCAATCTGCTTGTTTTTTTTTCATAGAATCCTTTTCTTCAATCGAAAAAACCGAAATCGAAAAAAAAAATTGCATCGAAGGGGGTCCCCTTGGAACTTTTTCGAATTCTTCAGATCGCCTTAACTTCCGAACGGATGGACCGATTTCCAACTTCGATCATACCAATCTGCTTGTATTTTTTCATAGAATCCATTTCTCCAATCAAAAAAACCGAAATCGAAAACAAAATGCACCAAAGGGGGCCCCCTTGGAACTTTTTCGAATTCTTCAGATCGACTTAACTTCCGAACGGATGGACCGATTTTCAACTTCGATCATACCAAACTGCTTGTTTTTTTTCATAGAATCCATTTCTCCAATCGAAAAAACCGAAATCGAAAAAAAGAAAGCATCAAAGGGGGCCCCTTGGAACTTTTTCGAATTCTTCAGATCGCCTTAACTTTCGAACGTATGGACCGATTTTCAACTTCTATCATACCAATCTGCTTGTTTTTTTCATAGAATCCATTTCTCCGATCAGAAAAACCGAAATCGAAAAAAAAATGCATCAAAGGGGGCACCCTTGGAACTTTTTCGAATTCTTCAGATCGCCTTAACTTCCGAACGGATGGACCGATTTTCAACTTCGATCTTACCAATCTGTTTTTTTTTTCATAGAATCCATTTCTCCAATCGAAAAAACCGAAATCGAAAAAAAAAATGCATCAAAGGGGGCCCCTTTGGAACTTTTTCGAATTCTTCAGATCGCCTAACTTCCGAACGGATGGACCGATTTTCAACTTCGATCATACCAATCTGCTTGTTTTCTTTCATAGAATCCATTTCTCCAATCGAAAAAACCGAAATCGAAAAAAAAAATTCACCAAAGGGGGCCCCCTTGGAACTTTTTCGAATTCTTCGGATCGCCTAAACTTCCGAACGGATGGACCGATTTTCAACTTCGATCATACCAATCTGCTTGTTTTTTTTTCATAGAATCCATTTCTCCAATCGAAAAAACCAAAATCTAAAAAAAAATTCATCAAAGGGGGCCCCCTTGGAACTTTTTTGAATTCTTCAGATCGCCTCAACTTCCGAACGGATGGACCGATTTTCAACTTCGATCATACCAATCTGCTTGTTTTTTTTTATAGAGTCCATTTCTCCAATCGAAAAAACCGAAATGAAAAAAATGCATCAAAGGGGGCCCCCTTGAAACTTTTTCGAATTCTCCAGATCGCCTTAACTTCCGAACGGATGGACCGATTTTCAACTTCGATCATACCAATCTGCTTGTTTTTTTTATAAAATCCATTTCTCCAATTGAAAAAACCGAAATCGAAAAAAAAAATGCATCAAAGGGGGCCCCCTTGGAACTTTTTCGAATTCTTCAGATCGCCTTAACTTCCGAACGAATGGACCGATTTTCAACTTCGATCATACCAATCTGCTTGTTTTCTTTCATAGAATCCATTTCTCCAATCGAAAAAACCGAAATCGAAAGAAAAAATGCATCGAAGGGGGCCTTCTTGGAATTTTTTCGAATTCTTCAGATCGCCTTAACTTCCGAACGGATGGACCGATTTTCAATTTCGCGCATACCAATTCGCTTGTTTTTTTCATAGAATCCATTTCTCCAATCAAAAAAACCGAAATCGAAAAAAAAATGCATCAAAGGGGGTCCCCTTGGAACTTTTTCGAATTCTTCAAATCGCCTTAACTTCCGAACGGATGGACCGATTTTCAACTTCGATCATACCAATCTGCTTGTTTTTTTTTCATGGAATCCATTTCTACAATCGAAAAAACCAAAATCGAAAAAAAAATTGCATCAATGGGGGTCCCCTTGGAACTTTTCTGAATTCTTCAGATCGCCTTAACTTCCGAACGGATGGACCGATTTTCAACTTCGATCATACCAATCTGCTTGTTTTTTTTCATAGAAACCATTTCTCCAATCGAAAAAACCGAAATCGAAAAGAAGAAATGCATCAAAGGGGGTCCCCTTGGAACTTTTTCGAATTCTTCAGATCGCCATAACTTCCGAACGAATGGACCGATTTTCAACTTCGATCATACCAATCTGCTTGTTTTTTTTTCATAGAATCCATTTCTCCAATCAAAAAAACCGAAATCGAAAAAATAAAAAGCATCAAAGGGAGCCCCCTTGGAACTTTTTCGAATTCTTCAGATCGCCTTAACTTCCGAACGGATGGACCGATTTTCAACTTCGATCATACGAATCTGCTTGTCTTTTTTTCATAGAATCCATTTCTCCGATCGAAAAAACCGAAATCGAAAAAAAAAAAATGCATCAAAGGGGGCCCCCTTGGAACTTTTTCGAATTCTTCAGATCGACTTAACTTCCGAACGGATGGACCGATTCTCAACTTCGATCATACCAATCTGCTTGTTTTTTTTTTCATAGAATCCATTTCTCCAATCAAAAAAACCGAAATCGAAAAAATAAAAAGCATCAAAGGGAGCCCCCTTGGAACTTTTTCGAATTCTTCAGATCGCCTTAACTTCCGAACGGATAGACCGATTTTCAACTTCGATCATACGAATCTGCTTGTTTTTTTTCATAGAATCCATTTCTCCAATCGAAAAAACCGAAATCGAAAAAAAAATGCATCAAAGGGGGCCCCCTTGGAACTTTTTCGAATTCTTCAGACCGACGTAACTTCCGAACGGATGGACCGATTTTCAACTTCGATCATACCTGCTTTTTTTTTCATAGAATCCATTTCTCCGATCAAAAAAACCGAAATCGAAAAAAAAAATGCATCAAAGGGTGCCCCCTTGGAACTTTTTCGAATTCTTCAGATTGCCTTAACTTTCGAACGGATGGACCGATTTTCAACTTCGATCATACCAATCTGCTTGTTTTTTTTTTCATAGAATTCATTTCTCCAATCGAAAAAACCAAAATCGAAAAAAAAATTGCATCAAAGGGGGTCCCCTTGTAACTTTCCTGAATTCTTCAGATCGCCTTAACTTCCGAACGGATGGACCGATTTTCAACTTCGATCATACCAATCTGCTTGTTTTTTTCATAGAATCCATTTCTCCAATCGGAAAAACCGAAATCGAAAAGAAAAATTGCATCGAAGGGGATCCCCTTGGAACTTTTTCGAATTCTTCAGATCGCCTTAACTTCCGAACGGATGGACCGATTTTCAACTTCGATCATACCAATCTGCTTGTTTTTTTTTCATAGAATCCATTTCTCCAATCAAAAAAACCGAAATCGAAAAAATAAAAAGCATCAAAGGGAGCCCCCTTGGAACTTTTTCGAATTCTTCAGATCGCCTTAACTTCCGAACGGATGGACCGATTTTCAACTTCGATCATACGAATCTGCTTTTTTTTTCTCATAGAATCCATTTCTGCAATCGAAAAAACCAAAATCTGAAAAAAAATTGCATCAAAGGGGGTCCCCTTGGAACTTTTTCGAATTCTTCAAATCGCCTTAACTTCCGAACGGATGGACCGATTTTCAACTACGATCATACCAATCTGCTTGTTTTTTTTCATAGAATCCATTTCTTCAATCGAAAAAACCGGAATCGAAAAAAAAATTGCATCAAAGGGGGCCCCCTTGGAACTTTTTCGAATTCTTCAGATCGCCTTAACTTCCGAACGGATGGACCGATTTTCAACTTCGATCATACCAAACTGCTTGTTTTTTTTTCATAGAATCCATTCCTCCAATCGAAAAAACCAAAATCGAAAACAAAATGCATCAAAGGGGGCCCCCTTGGAACTTTTTCGAATTCTTCAGATCGCCTTAACTTCCGAACGGATGGACCGATTTTCAACTTCGATCATACCAATCTGCTTGTTTTTTCTTCATAGAATCCATTTCTCCAATCGACAAAACTAAAATCGAGAAAAAAATGCATCAATGGGGGCCCCCTTGGAACTTTCTCGAATTCTTCAGATCGCCTTAACTTCCGAACGGATGGACCGATTTTCAACTTCGATCATACCAATCTGCTTGTTTTCTCTCATAGAATCCATTTCTCCAATCGAAAAAACCGAAATCGAAAAAAAAAAATGCATCAAAGGGGGCCCCCTTGGAACTTTTTCGAATTCTTCAGATCGCCTTAACTTCCGAACGGATGGACCGATTTTCAACTTCGATCATACCAATCTGCTTGTTTTTTTCATAGAATTCATTTCTTCAATCGAAAAAACCGAAACAAAAAAAAAATTGCATCAAAGGGGGCCCCCTTGGAACTTTTTCGAATTCTTCAGATCGCCTTAACTTCCGAACGGATTGACCGATTTTCAACTTCGATCATACCAATCTGCTTGTTTTTTTCATAGAATCCATTTCTCCAATCGAAAAAACAGAAATCGAAAAAAACATGCATCAAAGGGGGCCCCCTTGGAACTTTTTCGAATTCTTCAGATCGCCTTAACTTCCGAACGGATGGACCGATTTTCAACTTCGATCATACCAATCTGCTTGTTTTTTTTCATAGAATCCATTTCTCCGATCGGAAAAACCGAAATCGAAAAAAAAAATGCATCGAAGGGGGCCACCTTGGAACTTTTTCGAATTCTTCAGACCGCCTCAACTTCCGAACGGATCGATTGATTTTCAATTTCGCGCATACCAATTTGCTTGTTTTTTCATAGAATCCATTTCTTCAATAGAAAAAACCGAAATCGAAAAAAAAATTGCATCAAAGGGGGTCCCCTTGGAACTTTTTCGAATTCTTCAGCTCGCCTTAACTTCCGAACGGATGGACCGATTTTCAACTTCGATCATACCAAACTGCTTTTTTTTTTCAGAGAATCCATTTCTTCAATCGAAAAAAACGTAATCTGAAAGAAAATTGCATCTAAGGGGGTCCCCTTGGAACTTTTTCGAATTCTTCAAATTGCCTTAACTTCCGAACGGATGGACCGATTTTCAACTTCGATCGTACCAATCTGCTTGTTTTTTTTTCATAGAATCCATTTCTCCAATCGAAAAAACCAAAATCGAAAAAAAAAATTCATCAAAGGGGGTCCCCTTGGAACTTTTCTGAATTCTTCAGATCGCCTTAACTTCCGAACGGATGGACCGATTTTCAACTTCGATCATACCAATCTGCTTGTCTTTTTTTCATAGAATCCATTTCTCCAATAGAAAAAACCGAAATCAAAAAAATAAAAAGCATCAAAGGGAGCATCCTTGGAACTTTTTCGAATTCTTCAGATCGCCTTAACTTCCGAACGGATGGACCGATTTTCAACTTCGATCATACGAATCTGCTTGTTTTTTTTCTATAGAATCCATTTCTGCAATCGAAAGAACCAAAATCGAAAAAAAAAATTCATCAAAGGGGGTCCCCTTGGAACTTTTCTGAATTCTTCAGATCGCCTTAACTTCCGAACGGATGGACCGATTTTCAACTTCGATCATACCAATCTGCTTTTTTTTTTTCATAGAATCCATTTCTCCGATCAAAAAAACCGAAATCGAAAAAAAAAATGCATCAAAGGGGGCCCCCTCGGAACTTTTTCGAATTCTTCAGATTGCCATAATTTTCGAACGTATGGACCGATTTTCAACTTCGATCATACCAATCTGCTTGTTTTTTTTTTCATAGAATCCATTTCTCCAATCAAAAAAACCGAAATCGAAAAAATAAAAAGCATCAAAGGGAGCCCCCTTGGAACTTTTTCGAATTCTTCAGATCGCCTTAACTTCCGAACGGATGGACCGATTTTCAACTTCGATCATACGAATCTGCTTGTTTTTTTTCATAGAATCCATTTCTGCAATCGAAAGAACCGAAATCGAAAAAAAAAAATGCATCAAAGGGGGCCCCCTTGGAACTTTTTCGAATTCTTCAGATCGACTTAACTTCCGAACGGATGGACCAATTTTCAACTTCGATCATACTAATCTGGTTTTTTTTTTTCATAGAATCCATTTTTCCGATCAAAAAAACCGAAATCGAAACAAAAAAATGCATCAAAGGGGGCCCCCTTGGAACTTTATCGAATTCTTCAGATCGCCTTAACTTCCGAACGGATTACCGATTTTCAACTTCGATCATACCAAACTGCTTGTTTTTTCTCATAGAATCTATTTCTCCAATCGAAAAAACCGAAATCTGAAAAAAAATTGCATCAAAGGGGGTCCCCTTGGAACTTTTTCGAATTCTTCAAATCGCCTCAACTTCCGAACGGATGGACCGATTTTCAACTTCGATCATACCAATCTGCTTGTTTTTTTCATAGAATCCATTTCTCCAATCGAAAAAACCAAAATCGAAAAAAAAATCGCATCAAAGGGGGTCCCCTTGGAAATTTTCTGAATTCTTCAGATCGCCTTAACTTCCGAACGGATGGACCGATTTTCAACTTCGATCATACCAATCTGCTTGTTTTTTTTTCATAGAATCCATTTCTCCAATCGAAAAAACCGAAATCGAAGAGAAAAATTGCATCAGAGGGGGTCCCCTTGGAACTTTTTCGAATTCTTCAGATCGCCTTAACTTCCGAACGGATGGACCGATTTTCAACTTCGATCATACCAATCTGCTTGTTTTTTTTTTCATAGAATCCATTTCTCCAATCAAAAAAACCGAAATCGAAAAAATAAATAGCATCAAAGGGAGCCCCCTTGGAAATTCTTCGAATTCTTCAGATCGCCTTAACTTCCGAACGGATGGACCGATTTTCAACTTCGATTATACGAATCTGCTTGTTTTTTTTCATAGAATCCATTTCTGCAATCAAAAAGACCGAAATCGAAAAAAAAAATGCATCAAAGGAGGCCCCCTTGGAACTTTTTCGAATTCTTCAGATCGACTTAACTTCCGAACGGATGGACCGATTTTCAACTTCGATCATACCAATCTGCTTTTTTTTTCATAGAATCCATTTCTCCGATCAAAAAAACCGAAATCGAAAATAAAAAATGCATCAAAGGGGGCCCCCTTGGAACTTTTTCGAATTCTTCAGATTGCCTTAACTTTCGAACGTATGGACCGATTTTCAACTTCGATCATACCAATCTGCTTGTTTTTTTTCATAGAATTCATTTCTCCGATCAGAAAAACCGAAATCGTAAAAAAAATGCATCAAAGGGGGCACCCTTGGAACTTTTTCGAATTCTTCAGATCGCCTTAACTTCCGAACGGATGGACCGATTTTCAACTTCGATCATACCAATCTGTTTTTTTTTCATAGAATCCATTTCTCCAATCGAAAAAACCGAAATCGAAAAAAAAAATGCATCAAAGGGGGCCCCTTTGGAACTTTTTCGAATTCTTCAGATCGCCTAACTTCCGAACGGATGGACCGATTTTCAACTTCGATCATACCAATCTGCTTGTTTTCTTTCATAGAATCCATTTCTCCAATCGAAAAAACCGAAATCGAAAAAAAAAATTCACCAAAGGGGGCCCCCTTGGAACTTTTTCGAATTCTTCGGATCGCCTAAACTTCCGAACGGATGGACCGATTTTCAACTTCGATCATACCAATCTGCTTGTTTTTTTTCATAGAATCCATTTCTCCAATCGAAAAAACCAAAATCTAAAAAAAAAATTCATCAAAGGGGGCCCCCTTGGAACTTTTTTGAATTCTTCAGATCGCCTTAACTTCCGAACGAATGGACCGATTTTCAACTTCGATCATACGAATCTGCTTGTTTTTTTTTCATAGAATCCATTTCTCCAATCGAAAAAACCGAAATCGAAAAAAAAATGCATCAATGGGGGCCCCCTTGGAACTTTTTCGAATTCTTCAGATCGCCTTAACTTCCGTACGGATGGACCGATTTTCAACTTCGATCATACCAATCTGCTTGTTTTGTTTCATAGAATCCATTTCTCCAATCGAAAAAACCGAAATCGAAAAAAAAAATGCATCAAAGGGGGCCTTCTTGGAATTTTTTCGAATTCTTCAGATCGCCTCAACTTCCGAACGGATGAACCGATTTTCAATTTAGCGCATATCAATTCGCTTGTTTTTTTCATAGAATCCATTTCTCCAATCGAAAAAACCGAAATCGAAAAAAAATTGCATCAAAGGGGGTCCCCTTGGAACTTTTTCGAATTCTTCAGATCGCCTTAACTTCCGAACGGATGGACCGATTTTCAACTTTGATCATACCAATCTGCTTGTTTCTTTCATAGATTCCATTTCTCCAATCGAAAAAAACCGAAATCGAAAAAAAAAATGCATCAAAGGGGGCCCCCTTGGAACTTTTTCGAATTCTTCAGATCGCCTTAACGGACGGAACAATAATTGTAACTAAGTTGTATTCGATTATATCGTGGTGATGTTTATATAGTAATACTCACCAGGTGACTGTTCTTGCGTTATACATACGAGCGACCCAATCGAACAGAAGGTTGGATGGATAGACGGTATGATTATTGTATCTGAGTTGTATTCGATTATATCTTGATGATGTTCATATAGTAATACTCACCAGGAAACTGTTCTCCAGTTATACATAAGAGCGACTGAACTGAACAGAAAGTCGAATGGATAGACTGAACAATCAATGTATCTTGAATGGTTAGACGAAACGATGATTGTATCTGAGTTGTATTCGATGATATCGTGATGATGTTCATATAGTTATACTCACCAGGTAACTGTTCTTCCGTTATACATACGAGCGACTGAATTGAACAGAAGGTAGAATGGATAGTATATGGGTTGTATTCGATTATGATGTTATGCTGTGTATATAGTTATACACACTAGGTGACGGTATTCCCGTTTTACATACGAGCGACCGAAACGAAAAGAAAGTTGAATGGATAGACTGAACAATCAATGTTTCTGGGTTTCTGGTTAGATTATATATGAGAACTGTTACCTGGTTAGACATACTATATGATAATCATCACGATATACTCGAATACAACCCCAGATACGATTATTGTTTAGTCTATCCATTCAACTTTCTGTTCAATTCAGTCGTTCTTATGTATAATGGAAGAACAGTTACCTGGTGAGTATAACTATATAAACATAATCGAATACAACCCAAATACGATGAATTTTCAATCTATCCATTCAACCTTCTGCTCGATTCGGTCGCTATTATGTAAAACGAAAGAACAGTTACCTGGTGAGTATTGCTATATAAACATCATCACGATATCATCGAATACAACTCAGATACAATTATCGCTTCGTCTAACCATTTAACCTTCTGTTCGATTCAGTCGCTAGTATGAGTAAGTACCGCCACTTCCAATTGTCTGTTGGAACGCGGCTCAGTGCGGTCAAATAAACGCGACGAAGGTGCATTGGGACAGGCAACGCTTCGAGTGGAGATCTTACGGTCTCTACTCGGATAACTACCCTGCACTGATGAGGGCCAATAAGCCCGAAACCGGTCTGTAGGTTGTTAGGCGTGCCTGTCCCGATGTGAATTTGTCACGTCTTAGGAAGAAAGAAACATTTGCGATCTGCATTCACAGTGTGAATCGTTGCATGGATTACGAGCAGATATAATTCAATGTTCTGCGTGGTATTTACCAGGAAAGTAGTTGTTTTCTGCTCGTAGTCTACCAGACATTCATTTCAAACTATGTTTGATATTCTAATTGGATAGACTATTTTCTCTTTCTAAAACTGTTACCTGGTTAGACATACTATATGATAATCATCACGATATACTCGAATACAACCCCAGATACGATTATTGTTTAGTCTATCCATTCAACCTTCTGTT
The DNA here is from genome assembly GCA_029955515.1 of Chrysomela aeneicollis. Classification (NCBI taxonomy): domain Eukaryota; kingdom Metazoa; phylum Arthropoda; class Insecta; order Coleoptera; family Chrysomelidae; genus Chrysomela; species Chrysomela aeneicollis. The sequence goes on along the minus strand of JARUHQ010000013.1, from coordinate 16,892,838 downwards.
CAATTCAGTCGTTCTTATGTATAACGGAAGAACAGTTACCTGGTGAGTATAACTATATAAACATAATCGAATACAACATAGATACGATGAATTTTCAATCTATCCATTCAACCTTCTGCTCGATTCGGTCGCTTTTATGTGAAACGAAAGAACAGTTACCTGGTGGGTATTGCTATATAAACATCATCACGATATCATCGAATACAACTCAGATACAATTATCGCTTCGTCTAACCATTCAACATTCTGTTCGATTCAGTCGCTAGTATGTGTAAAGGAAGTACCGTCACCTGGTAAGTATCACTATATATACAGTATTGCGATATAATCGGATACCACCCAGATACATTGATTGTTCAGTCTATCCATTCAACTTTCTGTTCGTTTCGGTCGCTCGTATGTGAAACGGGAATACCGTCACCTAATGTGTATAATTATATACACAGCATAACATCATAATCGAATACAACCCACATACTATCCATTCAACCTTCTGTTCGATTCGGTTGCTCGTATGTATAACGAAAGAACAGTAACCTGGTGAGTATTTCTATATGAACGTCATCACGATATAATCGAATACAACTCAGATACAATGATCATTCCGTCTATCCATCCAACCTTCTGTTCGATTGGGTCGCTCGTATGTATAACGCAAGAACAGTCACCTGGTGAGTATTACTATATAAACATCACCACGATATAATCGAATACAACTCAGTTACAATTATCGTTCCGTCTAACCATCCAACCTTATGTTCGATTTAGACGCTCGTATGTGTAACGAAAGAACCGTTACATGGTAGGTGTAACTAAATATACAGCATAACGATATAATCGGAGACAACCCAGATACAATGATTGTTCAATCTATCCATCCAACCTTATGTTCGATTCGGTTGCTCGTATGTTTAACGGAAGAACTGTTACCTGGTTAGACATACTATATGATAATCATCACGATATACTCGAATACAACCCCAGATACGATTATTGTTTAGTCTATCCATTCAACTTTCTGTTCAATTCAGTCGTTCTTATGAAAAACGGAAGAACAGTTACCTGGTGAGTATAACTATATAAACCTAATAGAATACAACCCAGATACGATGAATTTTCAATCTATTCATTTAACCTTCTGCTCGATTTGGTGGCTTTTATGTAAAACGGAAGAACAGTTACCTGGTGAATATTGCTATATAAACATCATCACGATATAATCGAATACAACTCAGATACAATTATCGCTTCGTCTAACCATTCAACCTTCTGTTCGATTCAGTCGCTAGTATGTGTAACGGAAGTACCGTCACCTGGTAAGTATCACTATATATACAGTATTGCGATATAATCGGATACCAACCAGATACATTGATTGTTCAGTCTATCCATTCAACTTTCCGTTCGTTTCGGTCGCTCGTATGTAAAACGGAAATATCGTCACCTAGTGTGTATATACACAGCATAACATCATAATCGAATACAACCCAGATACTATCCATTCAACCTTCTGTTCGATTCGGTTTCTCGTATGTATTACGAAAGAACAGTAACCTGGTGAGTATTTCTATATAAACGTCATCACGATATAATCGAATACAACTCAGATACAATGATCATTCCGTCTATCCATCCAACCTTCTGTTCGATTGGGTCGCTCGTATGTATAACGCAAGAACAGTCACCTGGTGAGTATTACTATATAAACATCACCACGATATAATCGAATACAACTCAGTTACAATTATCGTTCCGTCTAACCATCCAACCTTATGTTCGATTTAGACGCTCGTATGTGTGACGGAAGAACCGTTACATGGTAGGCGTAACTAAATATACAGCATAACGATATAATCGGAGACAACCCAGATACAATGATTGTTCAATCTATCCATCCAACCTTATGTTCGATTCGGTTGCTCGTATGTTTAACGGAAGAACTGTTACCTGGTTAGACATACTATATGATAATCATCACGATATACTCGAATACAACCCCAGATACGATTATTGTTTAGTCTATCCATTCAACTTTCTGTTCAATTCAGTCGTTCTTATGAAAAACGGAAGAACAGTCACCTGGTGAGTATAACTATATAAACCTAATCGAATACAACCCAGATACGATGAATTTTCAATCTATTCATTTAACCTTCTGCTCGATTTGGTCGCTTTTATGTAAAACGGAAGAATAGTTACCTGGTGAATATTGCTATATAAACATCATCACGATATAATCGAATACAACTCAGATACAATTATCGCTTCGTCTAACCATTTAACCTTCTGTTCGATTCAGTCGCTAGTATGTGTAACGGAAGTACCGTCACCTGGTAAGTATCACTATATATACAGTATTGCGATATAATCGGATACCAACCAGATACATTGATTGTTCAGTCTATCCATTCAACTTTCCGTTCGTTTCGGTCTCTCGTATGTAAAACGAGAACACCGTCACCTAGTGTGTATAACTATATACAAAGCATAACATCATAATCGAATACAACCCAGATACTATCCATTCAACCTTATGTTCGATTCGGTTTCTCGTATGTATAACGAAAGAACAGTAACCTGGTGAGTATTTCTATATGAACGTCATCACGATATAATCGAATACAACTCAGATACAATAATCATTCCGTCTATCCATCCAACCTTATGTTCGATTGGGTCGCTCGTATGTATAACGCAAGATTAGTCACCTGGTGAGTATTACTATATAAACATCACCACGATATAATCGAATACAACTCAGTTACAATTATCGTTCCGTCTAACCATCCAACCTTATGTTCGATTCAGACGCTCGTATGTGTAACGAAAGAACCGTTACATGGTAGGTGTAACTAAATATACAGCATAACGATATAATCGGAGACAACCCAGATACAATGATTGTTCAATCTATCCATTCTACCTTATGTTCGATTTGGTTGCTCGTATGTATAACGGAAAAACTGTTGCCTGGTTAGACATACTATGTGATGATAATCACGATATAATCAAATACAACCCAGATACGATGATTGTTCAGTCTATCCATTCAACCTTCTGTTCAGTTCAGTCGCTCTTATGTATAACTGGAAAACAGTTACCTGGTGAGTATAACTATATGAACATCATCACGATATAATCGAATACAACCCCAGATACGATCATTGTTTAGTCTATCCATTCAACCTTCAGTTCAATTCAGTCGCTCGTATGTATAACGGAAGAACAGTTACCTGGTGAGTATAACTATATAAACATAATAGAATACAACTCAGATACGATTATTGTTCAATCTATCCATTCAACCTTATGTTCGATTCGGTTGCTCGTATGTATATCGGAAGAACAGGTACCTGGTGAGTATATCTATATAAACATAATCGAATACAACTCAGATACGATGATTGTTCAATCTATCCATTTAACCTTCTGCTCGATTCGGTCGCTTGTATGTAAAACGGAAGGACAGTTACCTGGTGAGTATTGCTATATAAACATCATCACGATATCATCGAATACAACTCAGATACAATTATCGTTTTGTCTAACCATTCAACATTCTGTTCGATTCAGTCGCTAGTATGTGTAACGGAAGTATCGTCACCTGGTAAGTATCACTATATATACAGTATTGCGATATAATCGGATACCACCCAGATACATTGATTGTTCAGTCTATCCATTCAACTTTCTTTTCGTTTCGGTCGCTCGTATGTAAAACGGGAATACCGTCTCCTAGTGTGTATAACTATATACACAGCATAACATGATAATCGAATACAACCCATATACTATCCATTCAACCTTCTGTTCAATTTAGTCGCTCGTATGTATAACGGAAGAACAGTTACCTGGTGAGTATAACTATATAAACATAATCGAATACAACCCAGATACGATGATTGTTCAATCTATACTGAATTCAACCTTCTGCTCGATTCGGTCGCTTGTATGTAAAACGGAAGAACAGTTACCTGGTGAGTATTGCTATATAAACATCATCACGATATCATCGAATACAACTCAGATACAATTATCGTTTAGTCTAACCATTCAACATTCTGTTCGATTCAGTCGCTAGTATGTGTAACGGAAGTATCGTCACCTGGTAAGTATCACTATATATACAGTATTGCGATATAATCGGATACCACCCAGATACATTGATTGTTCAGTCTATCCATTCAACTTTCTGTTCGTTTCGGTCGCTCGTATGTGAAACGGGAATACCGTCACAGATACTATCCATTCAACCTTCTGTTCGATTCGGTTGCTCGTATGTATAACGAAAGAACAGTAACCTGGTGAGTATTTCTATATGAACGTCATCACGATATAATCGAATACAACTTAGTTAGAATTATCGTTTCGTCTAACCATCCAACCTTATTTTCGATTCAGACGCTCGTATGTGTAACGAAAGAACCGTTACATGGTAGGTGTAGTTAAATATACAACATAACGATATAATCGGAGACAACCCAGATACAATGATTGTTCAATCTATCCATTCAACCTTATGATCGATTCGGTTGCTAGTATGTATAACGAAAGAACAGTTACCTGGTTAGACATAATATATAATAATCATCACGAAATAATCGAATACAACCCAGATACGATGATTGTTCAGTCTATCCATTCAACCTTCTCTTCAGTTCAGTCGCTCTTATGTATAACTGGAGAACAGTTACCTGGTGAGTATAACTATATGAACATCATCACGATATAATCGAATACAACCCCAGATACGATCATTGTTTAGTTTATCCATTCAACCTTCAGTTCAATTCAGTCGCTCGTATGTATAACGGAAGAACAGTTACCTGGTGAGTATAACTATATAAACATAATCGAATACAACTCAGATACGATGATTGTTCAATCTATCCATTCAACCTTATGTTCGATTCGGTTGCTCGTATGTATATCGGAAGAACAGGTACCTGGTGAGTATATCTATATAAACATAATCGAATACAACTCAGATACGATGATTGTTCAATCTATCCATTTAACCTTCTGCTCGATTCGGTCGCTTGTTTGTAAAACGGAAGGACAGTTACCTGGTGAGTATTGCTATATAAACATCATCACGATATCATCGAATACAACTCAGATAGAATAATCGTTTCGTCTAACCATTCAATATTCTGTTCGATTCAGTCGCTAGTATGTGTAACGGAAGTATCGTCACCTGGTAAGTATCACTTTATATACAGTATTGCGATATAATCGGATACCACCCAGATACATTGATTGTTCATTCTATCCATTCAACTTTCTGTTCGTTTCGGTCGCTCGTATGTGAAACGGGAATACCGTCACCTTATGTGTATAACTATATACACAGCATAACATCATAATCGAATACAACCCAGATACTATCCATTCAACCTTCTGTTCGATTCAGTCGCTCGTATGTATAACGGAAGAACAGTTACCTAATGAGTATAACTATATAAACATAATCGAATACAACCCAGATACGATGATTGTTCAATCTATCCATTCAACCTTCTGCTCGATTCGGTCGCTTTTATGTAAAACGGAAGAACAGTTACCTGGTGAATATTGCTATATAAACATCATCACGATATCATCGAATACAACTCAGATACAATTATCGCTTCGTCTAACCATTTGACCTTCTGTTCGATTCAGTCGCTAGTATGTGTAACGGAAGTACCGTCACCTGGTAAGTATCACTATATATACAGTATTGCGATATAATCGGATACCAACCAGATACATTGATTGTTCAGTCTATCCATTCAACTTTCTGTTCGTTTCGGTCGCTCGTATGTAAAACGGGAATACCGTCACCTAGTGTGTATAACTATATACACAGCATAACATCATAATCGAATACAACCCAGATACTATCCATTCAACCTTCTGTTCGATTCGAATGCTCGTATGTATAATGAAAGAACAGTAACCTGGTGAGTATTTCTATATGAACTTCATCACGATATCATCGAATACAACTCAGAGATACAATTATCATTTCGTCTAACCATTTAACCTTCTGTTCGATTCAGTCGCTAGTATGTGTAACGGAAGTACCGTCACCTGGTAAGTATCACTATATATACAGTATTGCGATATAATCGGATACCACCCAGATACATTGATTGTTCAGTCTATCCATTCAACTTTCTGTTCAGTTCAGTCGCTCTTATGTAAAACTGGAGAACAGTTTCCTGGCGAGTATAACTATATGAACATCATCAAGATATAATCGAATACAACCCCAGATACGATTATTGTTTAGTCTATCCATTCAACCTTCTGTTCAATTCAGTCGCTCGTATGTATAACGGAAGAACAGTTACCTGGTGAGTATAACTATATAAACATAATCGAATACAACCCAGATACGATGATTGTTCAATCTATACTAAATTTAACCTTCTGCTCGATTCGGTCGCTTGTATGTAAAACGGAAGAGCAGTTACCTGGTGAGTATTGCTATATAAACATCATCACGATATCATCGAATTCAACTCAGATACAATTATCGTTTCGTCTAAACATTTAACCTTCTGTTCGATTCAGTCGCTAGTATGTGTAACGGAAATACCGTCACCTGGTAAGTATCACTTTATATACAGTATTGCGATATAATCGGATACCACCCAGATACATTGATTGTTCAGTCTATCCATTCAACTTTCTGTTCGTTTCGGTCGCTCGTATGTAAAACGGGAATACCGTCACCTAATGTGTATAACTATATACACAGCATAATATCATAATCGAATACAACCCAGATACTATCCATTCAACCTTCTGTTCGATTCGATTGCTCGTATGTATAACGGAAGAAAAGTTACCTGGTGAGTATAACTTTATAAACATAATCGAATACAACCCAGATACGATTATTGTTCAATTAATACTGAATCCAACCTTCTGCTCGATTCAGTCGCTTTTATGTATAACTGGAGAACAGTTACCTGTTGAGTATAACTATATAAACATCATCATCGAATACAACCTCAGATACGATCATTATTTAGTCTATCCATTCAACCTTCTGTTCAATTCAGTCGCTCGTATGTATATCGGAAGAACAGTTATCCATTCAACCTTCTGTTCGATTCGGTTGCTCGTATGTATAACGAAAGAACAGTAACCTGGTGAGTATTTCTATATGAACGTCATCACGATATAATCGAATACAACTTAGTTACAATATCGTTCCGTCTAACCATCCAACCTTATGTTCGATTCAGACGCTCGTATGTGTAACGAAAGAACCGTTACATGGTAGGTGTAGTTAAATATACAACATAACGATATAATCGGAGACAACCCAGATACAATGATTGTTCAATCTATCCATTCAACCTTATGTTCGATTCGGTTGCTAGTATGTATAACGAAAGAACAGTTACCTGGTTAGACATAATATATAATAATCATCACGAAATAATCGAATACAACCCAGATACGATGATTGTTCAGTCTATCCATTCAATCTTCTGTTCAGTTCAGTCGCTCTTATGTATAACTGGAGAACAGTTACCTGGTGAGTATAACTATATGAACATCATCACGATATAATCGAATACAACCCCAGATACGATCATTGTTTAGTCTATCCATTCAACCTTCAGTTCAATTCAGTCGCTCGTATGTATAACGGAAGAACAGTTACCTGGTGAGTATAACTATATAAACATAATCGAATACAACTCAGATTCGATGATTGTTCAATCTATCCATTCAACCTTATGTTCGATTCGGTTGCTCGTATGTATATCGGAAGAACAAGTACCTGGTGAGTATATCTATATAAACATAGTCGAATACAACTCAGATACGATGATTGTTCAATCTATCCATTTAACCTTCTGCTCGATTCGGTCGCTTGTATGTAAAACGGAAGGACAGTTACCTGGTGAGTATTGCTATATAAACATCATCACGATATCATCGAATACAACTCAGATACAATTATCGTTTCGTCTAACCATTCAACATTCTGTTCGATTCAGTCGCTAGTATGTGTAACGGAAGTATCGTCACCTGGTAAGTATCACTATATATACAGTATTGCGATATAATCGGATACCACCCAGATACATTGATTGTTCAGTCTATCCATTCAACTTTCTTTTTGTTTCGGTCGCTCGTAAGTAAAACGGGAATACCGTCTCCTAATGTGTATAACTATATACACAGCATAACATCATAATCGAATACAACCCATATACTATCCATTCAACCTTCTGTTCAATTCAGTCGCTCGTATGTATAACGGAAGAACAGTTACCTAATGAGTATAACTATATAAACATAATCGAATACAACCCAGATACGATGATTGTTCAATCTATCCATTCAACCTTCTGCTCGATTCGGTCGCTTTTATGTAAAACGGAAGAACAGTTACCTGGTGAATATTGCTATATAAACATCATCACGATATCATCGAATACAACTCAGATACAATTATCGCTTCGTCTAACCATTTAACCTTCTGTTCGATTCAGTCGCTAGTATGTGTAACGGAAGTACCGTCACCTGGTAAGTATCACTATATATACAGTATTGCGATATAATCGGATACCAACCAGATACATTGATTGTTCAGTCTATCCATTCAACTTTCTGTTCGTTTCGGTCGCTCGTATGTAAAACGGGAATACCGTCACCTAGTGTGTATAACTATATACACAGCATAACATCATAATCGAATACAACCCAGATACTATCCATTCAACCTTCTGTTCGATTCGAATGCTCGTATGTATAACGAAAGAACAGTAACCTGGTGAGTATTTCTATATGAACTTCATCACGATATCATCGAATACAACTCAGAGATACAATTATCATTTCGTCTAACCATTTAACCTTCTGTTCGATTCAGTCGCTAGTATGTGTAACGGCAATACCGTCACCTGGTAAGTATCACTATATATACAGTATTGCGATATAATCGGATACCACCCAGATACATTGATTGTTCAGTCTATCCATTCAACTTTCTGTTCGTTTCGGTCGCTCGTATGTAAAACGGGAATACCGTCACCTAATGTGTATAACTATATACACAGCATAATATCATAATCGAATACAACCCAGATACTATCCATTCAACCTTCTGTTCGATTCGATTGCTCGTATGTATAACGGAAGAAAAGTTACCTGGTGAGTATAACTTTATAAACATAATCGAATACAACCCAGATACGATTATTGTTCAATTAATACTGAATTCAACCTTCTGCTCGATTCAGTCGCTTTTATGTATAACTGGAGAACAGTTACCTGTTGAGTATAACTATATAAACATCATCATCGAATACGGTCATTATTTAGTCTATCCATTCAACCTTCTGTTCAATTCAGTCGCTCGTATGTATATCGGAAGAACAGTTACCTGGTGAGTATAACTATATAAACCTAATCGAATACAACCCAGATACGATGAATTTTAAATCTATCCATTTAACCTTCTGCTCGATTCGGTCGCTTTTATGTAAAACGGAAGAACAGTTACCTGGTGAATATTGCTATATAAACATCATCACGATATCATCGAATACAACTCAGATACAATTATCGCTTCGTCTAACCATTTAACATTCTGTTCGATTCAGTCGCTAGTATGTGTAACAGAAGTACCGTCACCTGGTAAGTATCACTATATATACAGTATTGCGATATAATCGGATACCAACCAGATACATTGATTGTTCAGTATATCCATTCAACATTCTGTTCGCTTCGGTCGCTCGTATGTAAAACGGAAATACCGTCACCTAGTGTGTATAACTATATACACAGCATAACATCATAATCGAATACAACCCAGATACTATTCATTCAACCTTCTGTTCGATTCGGTTGCTCGTATGTATAACGAAAGAACAGTAACCCGGTGAGTATTTATATATGAACTTCATCACGATATAATCGAATACAACTCAGATACAATGATCATTCCGTCTATCCATCCAACCTTCTGTTCGATTAGGTCGCTCGTACGTATAACGCAAGAACAGTCACCTGGTGAGTATTACTATATAAACATTACCACGATATAATCGAATACAACTCAGTTACAATTATCTCTAACCATCCAACCTTATGTTCGATTCAGACGCTCGTATGTGTAACGAAAGAACCGTTACATGGTAGGTGTATCTAATTATACAGCATAACGATATAATCAGAGACAACCCAGATACAATGATTTTTCAATCTATCCATCCAACCTTATGTTTGATTCGGTTGCTCGTATGTATAACGGAAGAACAGTTACCTGGTTAGACATAATATATAATAATCATCACGAAATAATCGAATACAACCCAGATACGATGATTATTCAGTCTATCCATTCAACCTTCTGTTCAGTTCAGTCGCTCTTATGTATAACTGGAAAACAGTTACCTGGTGAGTATAACTATATGAACATCATCACGATATAATCGAATACAACCCCAGATACGATCATTGTTTAGTCTATCCATTCAACCTTCAGTTCAATTCAGTCGCTCGTATGTATAACGGAAGAACAGTTACCTGGTGAGTATAACTATATAAACATAATAGAATACAACTCAGATACGATTATTGTTCAATCTATCCATTCAACCTTATGTTCGATTCGGTTGCTCGTATGTATATCGGAAGAACAGGTACCTGGTGAGTATATCTATATAAACATAATCGAATACAACTCAGATACGATGATTGTTCAATCTATCCATTTAACCTTCTGCTCGATTCGGTCGCTTGTATGTAAAACGGAAGGACAGTTACCTGGTGAGTATTGCTATATAAACATCATCACGATATCATCGAATACAACTCAGATACAATTATCGTTTTGTCTAACCATTCAACATTCTGTTCGATTCAGTCGCTAGTATGTGTAACGGAAGTATCGTCACCTGGTAAGTATCACTATATATACAGTATTGCGATATAATCGGATACCACCCAGATACATTGATTGTTCAGTCTATCCATTCAACTTTCTTTTCGTTTCGGTCGCTCGTATGTAAAACGGGAATACCGTCTCCTAGTGTGTATAACTATATACACAGCATAACATGATAATCGAATACAACCCATATACTATCCATTCAACCTTCTGTTCAATTTAGTCGCTCGTATGTATAACGGAAGAACAGTTACCTGGTGAGTATAACTATATAAACATAATCGAATACAACCCAGATACGATGATTGTTCAATCTATACTGAATTCAACCTTCTGCTCGATTCGGTCGCTTGTATGTAAAACGGAAGAACAGTTACCTGGTGAGTATTGCTATATAAACATCATCACGATATCATCGAATACAACTCAGATACAATTATCGTTTAGTCTAACCATTCAACATTCTGTTCGATTCAGTCGCTAGTATGTGTAACGGAAGTATCGTCACCTGGTAAGTATCACTATATATACAGTATTGCGATATAATCGGATACCACCCAGATACATTGATTGTTCAGTCTATCCATTCAACTTTCTGTTCGTTTCGGTCGCTCGTATGTGAAACGGGAATACCGTCACAGATACTATCCATTCAACCTTCTGTTCGATTCGGTTGCTCGTATGTATAACGAAAGAACAGTAACCTGGTGAGTATTTCTATATGAACGTCATCACGATATAATCGAATACAACTTAGTTAGAATTATCGTTTCGTCTAACCATCCAACCTTATTTTCGATTCAGACGCTCGTATGTGTAACGAAAGAACCGTTACATGGTAGGTGTAGTTAAATATACAACATAACGATATAATCGGAGACAACCCAGATACAATGATTGTTCAATCTATCCATTCAACCTTATGATCGATTCGGTTGCTAGTATGTATAACGAAAGAACAGTTACCTGGTTAGACATAATATATAATAATCATCACGAAATAATCGAATACAACCCAGATACGATGATTGTTCAGTCTATCCATTCAACCTTCTCTTCAGTTCAGTCGCTCTTATGTATAACTGGAGAACAGTTACCTGGTGAGTATAACTATATGAACATCATCACGATATAATCGAATACAACCCCAGATACGATCATTGTTTAGTTTATCCATTCAACCTTCAGTTCAATTCAGTCGCTCGTATGTATAACGGAAGAACAGTTACCTGGTGAGTATAACTATATAAACATAATCGAATACAACTCAGATACGATGATTGTTCAATCTATCCATTCAACCTTATGTTCGATTCGGTTGCTCGTATGTATATCGGAAGAACAGGTACCTGGTGAGTATATCTATATAAACATAATCGAATACAACTCAGATACGATGATTGTTCAATCTATCCATTTAACCTTCTGCTCGATTCGGTCGCTTGTTTGTAAAACGGAAGGACAGTTACCTGGTGAGTATTGCTATATAAACATCATCACGATATCATCGAATACAACTCAGATAGAATAATCGTTTCGTCTAACCATTCAATATTCTGTTCGATTCAGTCGCTAGTATGTGTAACGGAAGTATCGTCACCTGGTAAGTATCACTTTATATACAGTATTGCGATATAATCGGATACCACCCAGATACATTGATTGTTCATTCTATCCATTCAACTTTCTGTTCGTTTCGGTCGCTCGTATGTGAAACGGGAATACCGTCACCTTATGTGTATAACTATATACACAGCATAACATCATAATCGAATACAACCCAGATACTATCCATTCAACCTTCTGTTCGATTCAGTCGCTCGTATGTATAACGGAAGAACAGTTACCTAATGAGTATAACTATATAAACATAATCGAATACAACCCAGATACGATGATTGTTCAATCTATCCATTCAACCTTCTGCTCGATTCGGTCGCTTTTATGTAAAACGGAAGAACAGTTACCTGGTGAATATTGCTATATAAACATCATCACGATATCATCGAATACAACTCAGATACAATTATCGCTTCGTCTAACCATTTGACCTTCTGTTCGATTCAGTCGCTAGTATGTGTAACGGAAGTACCGTCACCTGGTAAGTATCACTATATATACAGTATTGCGATATAATCGGATACCAACCAGATACATTGATTGTTCAGTCTATCCATTCAACTTTCTGTTCGTTTCGGTCGCTCGTATGTAAAACGGGAATACCGTCACCTAGTGTGTATAACTATATACACAGCATAACATCATAATCGAATACAACCCAGATACTATCCATTCAACCTTCTGTTCGATTCGAATGCTCGTATGTATAATGAAAGAACAGTAACCTGGTGAGTATTTCTATATGAACTTCATCACGATATCATCGAATACAACTCAGAGATACAATTATCATTTCGTCTAACCATTTAACCTTCTGTTCGATTCAGTCGCTAGTATGTGTAACGGAAGTACCGTCACCTGGTAAGTATCACTATATATACAGTATTGCGATATAATCGGATACCACCCAGATACATTGATTGTTCAGTCTATCCATTCAACTTTCTGTTCAGTTCAGTCGCTCTTATGTAAAACTGGAGAACAGTTTCCTGGCGAGTATAACTATATGAACATCATCAAGATATAATCGAATACAACCCCAGATACGATTATTGTTTAGTCTATCCATTCAACCTTCTGTTCAATTCAGTCGCTCGTATGTATAACGGAAGAACAGTTACCTGGTGAGTATAACTATATAAACATAATCGAATACAACCCAGATACGATGATTGTTCAATCTATACTAAATTTAACCTTCTGCTCGATTCGGTCGCTTGTATGTAAAACGGAAGAGCAGTTACCTGGTGAGTATTGCTATATAAACATCATCACGATATCATCGAATTCAACTCAGATACAATTATCGTTTCGTCTAAACATTTAACCTTCTGTTCGATTCAGTCGCTAGTATGTGTAACGGAAATACCGTCACCTGGTAAGTATCACTTTATATACAGTATTGCGATATAATCGGATACCACCCAGATACATTGATTGTTCAGTCTATCCATTCAACTTTCTGTTCGTTTCGGTCGCTCGTATGTAAAACGGGAATACCGTCACCTAATGTGTATAACTATATACACAGCATAATATCATAATCGAATACAACCCAGATACTATCCATTCAACCTTCTGTTCGATTCGATTGCTCGTATGTATAACGGAAGAAAAGTTACCTGGTGAGTATAACTTTATAAACATAATCGAATACAACCCAGATACGATTATTGTTCAATTAATACTGAATCCAACCTTCTGCTCGATTCAGTCGCTTTTATGTATAACTGGAGAACAGTTACCTGTTGAGTATAACTATATAAACATCATCATCGAATACAACCTCAGATACGATCATTATTTAGTCTATCCATTCAACCTTCTGTTCAATTCAGTCGCTCGTATGTATATCGGAAGAACAGTTATCCATTCAACCTTCTGTTCGATTCGGTTGCTCGTATGTATAACGAAAGAACAGTAACCTGGTGAGTATTTCTATATGAACGTCATCACGATATAATCGAATACAACTTAGTTACAATATCGTTCCGTCTAACCATCCAACCTTATGTTCGATTCAGACGCTCGTATGTGTAACGAAAGAACCGTTACATGGTAGGTGTAGTTAAATATACAACATAACGATATAATCGGAGACAACCCAGATACAATGATTGTTCAATCTATCCATTCAACCTTATGTTCGATTCGGTTGCTAGTATGTATAACGAAAGAACAGTTACCTGGTTAGACATAATATATAATAATCATCACGAAATAATCGAATACAACCCAGATACGATGATTGTTCAGTCTATCCATTCAATCTTCTGTTCAGTTCAGTCGCTCTTATGTATAACTGGAGAACAGTTACCTGGTGAGTATAACTATATGAACATCATCACGATATAATCGAATACAACCCCAGATACGATCATTGTTTAGTCTATCCATTCAACCTTCAGTTCAATTCAGTCGCTCGTATGTATAACGGAAGAACAGTTACCTGGTGAGTATAACTATATAAACATAATCGAATACAACTCAGATTCGATGATTGTTCAATCTATCCATTCAACCTTATGTTCGATTCGGTTGCTCGTATGTATATCGGAAGAACAAGTACCTGGTGAGTATATCTATATAAACATAGTCGAATACAACTCAGATACGATGATTGTTCAATCTATCCATTTAACCTTCTGCTCGATTCGGTCGCTTGTATGTAAAACGGAAGGACAGTTACCTGGTGAGTATTGCTATATAAACATCATCACGATATCATCGAATACAACTCAGATACAATTATCGTTTCGTCTAACCATTCAACATTCTGTTCGATTCAGTCGCTAGTATGTGTAACGGAAGTATCGTCACCTGGTAAGTATCACTATATATACAGTATTGCGATATAATCGGATACCACCCAGATACATTGATTGTTCAGTCTATCCATTCAACTTTCTTTTTGTTTCGGTCGCTCGTAAGTAAAACGGGAATACCGTCTCCTAATGTGTATAACTATATACACAGCATAACATCATAATCGAATACAACCCATATACTATCCATTCAACCTTCTGTTCAATTCAGTCGCTCGTATGTATAACGGAAGAACAGTTACCTAATGAGTATAACTATATAAACATAATCGAATACAACCCAGATACGATGATTGTTCAATCTATCCATTCAACCTTCTGCTCGATTCGGTCGCTTTTATGTAAAACGGAAGAACAGTTACCTGGTGAATATTGCTATATAAACATCATCACGATATCATCGAATACAACTCAGATACAATTATCGCTTCGTCTAACCATTTAACCTTCTGTTCGATTCAGTCGCTAGTATGTGTAACGGAAGTACCGTCACCTGGTAAGTATCACTATATATACAGTATTGCGATATAATCGGATACCAACCAGATACATTGATTGTTCAGTCTATCCATTCAACTTTCTGTTCGTTTCGGTCGCTCGTATGTAAAACGGGAATACCGTCACCTAGTGTGTATAACTATATACACAGCATAACATCATAATCGAATACAACCCAGATACTATCCATTCAACCTTCTGTTCGATTCGAATGCTCGTATGTATAACGAAAGAACAGTAACCTGGTGAGTATTTCTATATGAACTTCATCACGATATCATCGAATACAACTCAGAGATACAATTATCATTTCGTCTAACCATTTAACCTTCTGTTCGATTCAGTCGCTAGTATGTGTAACGGCAATACCGTCACCTGGTAAGTATCACTATATATACAGTATTGCGATATAATCGGATACCACCCAGATACATTGATTGTTCAGTCTATCCATTCAACTTTCTGTTCGTTTCGGTCGCTCGTATGTAAAACGGGAATACCGTCACCTAATGTGTATAACTATATACACAGCATAATATCATAATCGAATACAACCCAGATACTATCCATTCAACCTTCTGTTCGATTCGATTGCTCGTATGTATAACGGAAGAAAAGTTACCTGGTGAGTATAACTTTATAAACATAATCGAATACAACCCAGATACGATTATTGTTCAATTAATACTGAATTCAACCTTCTGCTCGATTCAGTCGCTTTTATGTATAACTGGAGAACAGTTACCTGTTGAGTATAACTATATAAACATCATCATCGAATACGGTCATTATTTAGTCTATCCATTCAACCTTCTGTTCAATTCAGTCGCTCGTATGTATATCGGAAGAACAGTTACCTGGTGAGTATAACTATATAAACCTAATCGAATACAACCCAGATACGATGAATTTTAAATCTATCCATTTAACCTTCTGCTCGATTCGGTCGCTTTTATGTAAAACGGAAGAACAGTTACCTGGTGAATATTGCTATATAAACATCATCACGATATCATCGAATACAACTCAGATACAATTATCGCTTCGTCTAACCATTTAACATTCTGTTCGATTCAGTCGCTAGTATGTGTAACAGAAGTACCGTCACCTGGTAAGTATCACTATATATACAGTATTGCGATATAATCGGATACCAACCAGATACATTGATTGTTCAGTATATCCATTCAACATTCTGTTCGCTTCGGTCGCTCGTATGTAAAACGGAAATACCGTCACCTAGTGTGTATAACTATATACACAGCATAACATCATAATCGAATACAACCCAGATACTATTCATTCAACCTTCTGTTCGATTCGGTTGCTCGTATGTATAACGAAAGAACAGTAACCCGGTGAGTATTTATATATGAACTTCATCACGATATAATCGAATACAACTCAGATACAATGATCATTCCGTCTATCCATCCAACCTTCTGTTCGATTAGGTCGCTCGTACGTATAACGCAAGAACAGTCACCTGGTGAGTATTACTATATAAACATTACCACGATATAATCGAATACAACTCAGTTACAATTATCTCTAACCATCCAACCTTATGTTCGATTCAGACGCTCGTATGTGTAACGAAAGAACCGTTACATGGTAGGTGTATCTAATTATACAGCATAACGATATAATCAGAGACAACCCAGATACAATGATTTTTCAATCTATCCATCCAACCTTATGTTTGATTCGGTTGCTCGTATGTATAACGGAAGAACAGTTACCTGGTTAGACATAATATATAATAATCATCACGAAATAATCGAATACAACCCAGATACGATGATTATTCAGTCTATCCATTTAACCTTCTGTTCAGTTCAGTCGCTCTTATGTATAACTGGAGAATAGTTACCTGGTGAGTATAACTATATAAACATCATCACGATATAATCGAATACAACCCCAGATACGGTCATTGTTTAGTCTATCCATTCAACCTTCTGTTCAATTCAGTCGCTCGTATGTATAACGGAAGTACATTTACTTGGTGGGTATAACTATATAAACATAATGGAATACAACTCAGATACGATGATTGTTCAATCTATCCATTCAACCTTATGTTCGATTCGGTTGCTCGTATGTATAACGGAAGAACAGGTACCTGGTGAGTATAACTATATAAACATAATCGAATACAACTCAGATACGATGATTGTTCAACCTATCCATTTAATATTGTCTAACCAGGTAACTGTTCTTTCGTTATACATACTAGCAACCGAATCGAACATAAGGTTGAATGGATAGATTGAACAATCATTGTATCTGGGTTGTCTCCGATTATATCGTTATGTTGTATATTTAACTACACCTACCATGTAACGGTTCTTTCGTTACACATACGAGCGTCTGAATCGAACATAAGGTTGGATGGTTAGACGGAACGATAATTGTAACTAAGTTGTATTCGATTATATCGTGATGACGTTCATATAGAAATACTCACCAGGTTACTGTTCTTTCGTTATACATTCGAGCAACCGAATCGAACAGAAGGTTGGATGGATAGTATCTGGGTTGTATTCGATTATGATGTTATGCTGTGTATATAGTTATACACATAAGGTGACGGTATTCCCGTTTCACATACGAGCGACCGAAACGAACAGAAAGTTGAAATGATAGACTGAACAATCAATGTATCTGGGTGGTATCCGATTATATCGCAATACTGTATATATAGTGATACTTACCAGGTGACGGTACTTCCGTTACACATACTAGCGACTGAATCGAACAGAAGGTTAAATGGTTAGACGAAACGATAATTGTATCTGAGTTGTATTCGATGATATCGTGATGATGTTTATATAGCAATACTCACCAGGTAACTGTTCTTCCGTTTTACATACAAGCGACCGAATCGAGCAGAAGGTTGAATGGATAGATTGAACAATCATCGTATCTGAGTTGTATTCGATTATGTTTATATAGTTATACTCACCAGGTAACTGTTCTTCCGTTATACATACGAGCGACTGAATTGAACTGAAGGTTGAATGGATAGACTAAACAATGATCGTATCTGGGGTTGTATTCGATTATATCGTGATGATGTTCATATAGTTATACTCACCAGGTAACTGTTCTCCAGTTATACATAAGAGCGACTGAACTGAACAGAAGGTTGAATGGATAGACTGAACAATCATCGTATCTGGGTTGTATTCGATTATTTCGTGATGATTATTATATATTATGTCTAACCAGGTAACTGTTCTTTCGTTATACATACTAGCAACCGAATCGAACATAAGGTTGAATGGATAGATTGAACAATCATTGTATCTGGGTTGTCTCCGATTATATCGTTATGTTGTATATTTAACTACACCTACCATGTAACGGTTCTTTCGTTACACATACGAGCGTCTGAATCGAACATAAGGTTGGATGGTTAGACGGAACGATAATTGTAACTAAGTTGTATTCGATTATATCGTGATGATGTTCATATAGTTATACTCACCAGGTTACTGTTCTCCAGTTATACATAAGAGCGACTGAACTGAACAGAAGGTTGAATGGATAGACTGAACAATCATCGTATCTGGGGTTGTATTCAAGTATATCGTGATGATTATCATATAGTATGTCTAACCAGGTAACAGTTCTTCCGTTAAACATACGAGCAACCGAATCGAACATAAGGTTGGATGGATATTGAACAATCATTGTATCTGGGTTGTCTCCGATTATATATTCATGCTGTATATTCAGTTACACCTACCATGTAACGGTTATTTCGTTACACATACGAGCGTCTGAATCGAACATAAGGTTGGATGGATAGTATCTGGGTTGTATTCGATTATGATGTTATGCTGTGTATATAGTTATACACATTAGGTGACGGTATTCCCGTTTTACATACGAGCGACCGAAACGAACAGAAAGTTGAATGGAAAGGAACAATCAATGTATCTGGGTGGTATCTGATTATATCGCAATAATGTATATATAGTGATACTTACCAGGTGACGGTACTACCGTTACACATACTAGCGACTGAATCGAACAGAAGGTTGGATGGTTAGACGAAACGATAATTGTATCTGAGTTGTATTCGATGTTATCGTGAAGATGTTTATATAGCAATACTCACCAGGTAACTGTTCTTCCGTTTTACATACATGCGACCGAATCGAGCAGAAGGTTGAATTCAGTATTGATTGAACAATAATCGTATCTGGTTTGTATTCGATTATGTTTATATAGTTATACTCACCAGGTAACTGTTCTTCCGTTTTACATACAAGCGACCGAATCGAGCAGAAGCTTAAATTCAGTATAGATTGAATAATCATCGTATCTGGGTTGTATTCGATAATGTTCATATAGTTATACTCACCAGGTAACTGTTCTTCCGTTATACATACGAGCGACTGAATTGAACAGAAGGATGAATGGATAGACTAAACAATAATCGTATCTGAGGTTGTATTCAATTATATCGTGATTATTATCATATAGTATGACTCACCAGGTAACAGTTCTTCCGTTATACATACGAGCAACCGAATCGAACATAAGGTTGGATGGATAGATTGAACAATCATTGTATCTGGGTTGTCTCCGTTTATATCGTTATGCTGTATATTCAGTTACACCTAGCATGTAACGGTTCTTTCGTTACACATACGAGCGTCTGAATCGAACATAAGGTTGGATGGTTAGACGGAACGATAATTGTAACTGAGTTGTATTCGATTATATCGTGGTGATGTTTATATAGTAATACTCACCAGGTGACTGTTCTTGCGTTATACATACGAGCGACCCAATCGAACAGAAGGTTGGATGGATAGACGGAATGATCATTGTATCTGAGTTGTATTCGATTATATCGTGATGACGTTCAAATAGAAATACTCACCAGGTTACTGTTCTTTCGTTATACATACGAGCAACCGAATCGAACAGAAGGTTGAATGGATAGTATCTGGGTTGTATTCGATTATGATGTTATGCTGTGTATATAGTAATACACATAAGGTGATGGTATTCCCGTTTTATATACGAGCGACCGAAACGAACAGAAAGTTGAATGGATTGACTGAACAATCAATGTATCTGGGTGGTATCCGATTATATCGCAATACTGTATATATAGTGATACTCACCAGGTGACGGAACTTCCGCTACACATACTAGCGACTGAATCGAACATAAGGTTGAATGGATAGATTGAACAATCATTGTATCTGGGTTGTCTCTGATGATATCGTTATGCTGTACATTTAGTTACACCTACCATGTAACGGTTCTTTCGTTACACATACGAGCGTCTGAATCGAACATAAGGTTATATGATTAGACGGAACAATAATTGTAACTGAGTTGTATTCGATTATATCGTGGTGATGTTTATATAGTAATACTCACCAGGTGACTGTTCTTGCGTTATACATACGAGCGACCCAATCGAACAGAGCATAACACAGCATAACATCATAATCGAATACAACCCAGATACTATCCATTCAACCTTCTGTTCGATTCGGTTGCTCGTATGTATAACGAAAGAACAGTATCCTTGTGAGTATTTTTATATAAACGTCATCACGATATAATAAAATACAACTAAGATACAATGATCATTCCGTCTATCCATCCAACCTTCTGTTCGATTGGGTCGCTCGTATGTATAACGCAAGAACAGTCACCTGGTGAGTATTACTATATAAACATCACCACGATCAATGTATCTGGGTGGTGTCCGATTATATCGCAATTCTGTATATATAGTGATACTTACCAGGTGACGGTACTTCCGTTACACATACTAGCGACTGAATCGAACAGAAGGTTAAATGGTTAGACGAAACGATAATTGTATCTGAGTTGTATTTGATGATATCGTGATGATGTTTATATAGCAATACTCACCAGGTAACTGTTCTTCCGTTTTACATACAAGCGACCGAATCGAGCAGAAGGTTAAATTGAGTATAGATTCAACAATCATCGTATCTGGGTTGAATTCATTTGTTTGAAGGTGGCTGACAATGTCTTGAGTTGTGAAGAAAAGTTTCGGACTTCCATTGTCTAAAGGTATGAAGATTTGAATCCTGAGAAAAGAAAAGATGAGTTATGCTGAAAAAACGAAATAAGTGATGAATGAAAAATTAACTATTTTATCGAATCAAGAAGATTCGAGTATCAATTCGATTATGTTTATATAGTTATACTCACCAGGTAACTGTTCTTCCGTTATACATACGAGCGACTGAATTGAACAGAAGGTTGAATGGATAAACTAAACAATAATCGTATCTGGGGTGCATTCGATTATATCTTGATGATGTTCATATAGTTATACTCACCAGGAAACTGTTCTCCAGTTATACATAAGAGCGTCTAAACTGAACAGGAGGTTGAATTGATAGACTGAACAATCATCGTATCTGGGTTGTATTTGATTATATCGTGATGATTATAATATAGTTTGTCTAACCAGGTAACGGTTCTTCCGTTATACATACGAGCAACCGAATCGAACATAAGGTCGAATGGATAGATTGAACAAGCATTGAATCTGGGAAATACTCACCAGGTTACTGTTTTTTCTTTATACATACGAGCAACCGAATCGAACAGAAGGTTGAATGGATAGTATCTGGGTTGTATTCGATTATGATGTTATGCTGTGTATATAGTTATACACATTAGGTGACGGAATTCCCGTTTTACATACGAGCGTCCGAAACGAACAGAAAGTTGAATGGATAGACTGAACAATCAATGTATCTGGGTGGTATTCGATTATATCGCAATACTGTATATATAGTGATACTTACCAGGTGACGGTACTTCCGTTGCACATACTAGCGACTGAATCGAACTTAAGGTTAAATGGTAAGACGAAACGATAATTGAATCTGAGTTGTATTCGATGATATCGTGATGATGTTTATATAGCAATACTCACCAGGTAACTGTTCTTCCGTTTTACATACAAGCGACCGAATCGAGCAGAAGGTTAAATTTAGTATAGATTGAACAATCATCGTATCTGGGTTGTCTCCGATTATATCGTTATGTTGTATATTTAACTACACCTACCATGTAACGGTTCTTTCGTTACACATACGAGCGTCTGAATCGAACATAAGGTTGGATGGTTAGACGGAACGATAATTGTAACTAAGTTGTATTCGATTATATCGTGATGATGTTCATATAGTTATACTCACCAGGTTACTGTTCTCCAGTTATACATAAGAGCGACTGAACTGAACAGAAGGTTGAATGGATAGACTGAACAATCATCGTATCTGGGGTTGTATTCAAGTATATCGTGATGATTATCATATAGTATGTCTAACCAGGTAACAGTTCTTCCGTTAAACATACGAGCAACCGAATAGAACATAAGGTTGGATGGATATTGAACAATCATTGTATCTGGGTTGTCTCCGATTATATATTCATGCTGTATATTCAGTTACACCTACCATGTAACGGTTATTTCGTTACACATACGAGCGTCTGAATCGAACATAAGGTTGGATGGTTAGACGGAACGATATTTGTAACTGAGTTGTATTCGATTATATCGTGGTGATGTTTATATAGTAATACTCACCAGGTGACTGTTCTTGCGTTATACATACGAGCGACCCAATCGAACAGAAGGTTGGATGGTTAGACGGAATGATCATTGTATCTGAGTTGTATTCGATTATATCGTGATGACGTTCATATAGAAATACTCACCAGGTAACTGTTCTTTCGTTATACATACGAGCAACCGAATCGAACAGAAGGTTGAATGGATAGTATCTGGGTTGTATTCGATTATGATGTTATGCTGTGTATATAGTTATACACATTAGGTGACGGTATTCCCGTTTTACATACGAGCGACCGAAACGAACAGAAAGTTGAATGGAAAGGAACAATCAATGTATCTGGGTGGTATCTGATTATATCGCAATAATGTATATATAGTGATACTTACCAGGTGACGGTACTACCGATACACATACTAGCGACTGAATCGAACAGAAGGTTGAATGGTTAGACGAAACGATAATTGTATCTGAGTTGTATTCGATGTTATCGTGAAGATGTTTATATAGCAATACTCACCAGGTAACTGTTCTTCCGTTTTACATACATGCGACCGAATCGAGCAGAAGGTTGAATTCAGTATTGATTGAACAATAATCGTATCTGGTTTGTATTCGATTATGTTTATATAGTTATACTCACCAGGTAACTGTTCTTCCGTTTTACATACAAGCGACCGAATCGAGCAGAAGCTTAAATTCAGTATAGATTGAATAATCATCGTATCTGGGTTGTATTCGATAATGTTCATATAGTTATACTCACCAGGTAACTGTTCTTCCGTTATACATACGAGCGACTGAATTGAACAGAAGGTTGAATGGATAGACTAAACAATAATCGTATCTGAGGTTGTATTCAATTATATCGTGATTATTATCATATAGTATGACTCACCAGGTAACAGTTCTTCCGTTATACATACGAGCAACCGAATCGAACATAAGGTTGGATGGATAGATTGAACAATCATTGTATCTGGGTTGTCTCCGTTTATATCGTTATGCTGTATATTCAGTTACACCTAGCATGTAACGGTTCTTTCGTTACACATACGAGCGTCTGAATCGAACATAAGGTTGGATGGTTAGACGGAACGATAATTGTAACTGAGTTGTATTCGATTATATCGTGGTACCAGGTGACTGTTCTTGCGTTATACATACAAGCGACCCAATCGAACAGAAGGTTGGATGGATAGACGGAATGATCATTGTATCTGAGTTGTATTCGATTAAATTTGGTGATGACGTTCAAATAGAAATACTCACCAGGTTACTGTTCTTTCGTTATACATACGAGCAACCGAATCGAACAGAAGATTGAATGGATAGTATCTGGGTTGTATTCGATTATGATGTTATGCTGTGTATATAGTAATACACATAAGGTGATGGTATTCCCGTTTTATATACGAGCGACCGAAACGAACAGAAAGTTGAATGGATTGACTGAACAATCAATGTATCTGGGTGGTATCCGATTATATCGCAATACTGTATATATAGTGATACTCACCAGGTGACGGAACTTCCGCTACACATACTAGCGACTGAATCGAACATAAGGTTGAATGGATAGATTGAACAATCATTGTATCTGGGTTGTCTCTGATGATATCGTTATGCTGTACATTTAGTTACACCTACCATGTAACGGTTCTTTCGTTACACATACGAGCGTCTGAATCGAACATAAGGTTGGATGATTAGACGGAATAATAATTGTAACTGAGTTGTATTCGATTATATCGTGGTGATGTTTATATAGTAATACTCACCAGGTGACTGTTCTTGCGTTATACATACGAGCGACCCAATCAAACAGAGCATAACACAGCATAACATCATAATCGAATACAACCCAGATACTATCCATTCAACCTTCTGTTCGATTCGGTTGCTCGTATGTATAACGAAAGAACAGTATCCTTGTGAGTATTTTTATATAAACGTCATCACGATATAATAAAATACAACTAAGATACAATGATCATTCCGTCTATCCATCCAACCTTCTGTTCGATTGGGTCGCTCGTATGTATAACGCAAGAACAGTCACCTGGTGAGTATTACTATATAAACATCACCACGATCAATGTATCTAGGTGGTGTCCGATTATATCGCAATTCTGTATATATAGTGATACTTACCAGGTGACGGTACTTCCGTTACACATACTAGCGACTGAATCGAACAGAAGGTTAAATGGTTAGACGAAACGATAATTGTATCTGAGTTGTATTTGATGATATCGTGATGATGTTTATATAGCAATACTCACCAGGTAACTGTTCTTCCGTTTTACATACAAGCGACCGAATCGAGCAGAAGGTTAAATTGAGTATAGATTCAACAATCATCGTATCTGGGTTGAATTCATTTGTTTGAAGGTGGCTGACAATGTCTTGAGTTGTGAAGAAAAGTTTCGGACTTCCATTGTCTAAAGGTATGAAGATTTGAATCCTGAGAAAAGAAAAGATGAGTTATGCTGAAAAAACGAAATAAGTGATGAATGAAAAATTAACTATTTTATCGAATCAAGAAGATTCGAGTATCAATTCGATTATGTTTATATAGTTATACTCACCAGGTAACTGTTCTTCCGTTATACATACGAGCGACTGAATTGAACAGAAGGTTGAATGGATAAACTAAACAATAATCGTATCTGGGGTGCATTCGATTATATCTTGATGATGTTCATATAGTTATACTCACCAGAAAACTGTTCTCCAGTTATACATAAGAGCGTCTAAACTGAACAGGAGGTTGAATTGATAGACTGAACAATCATCGTATCTGGGTTGTATTTGATTATATCGTGATGATTATAATATAGTTTGTCTAACCAGGTAACGGTTCTTCCGTTATACATACGAGCAACCGAATCGAACATAAGGTCGAATGGATAGATTGAACAAGCATTGAATCTGGAAAATACTCACCAGGTTACTGTTTTTTCTTTATACATACGAGCAACCGAATCGAACAGAAGGTTGAATGGATAGTATCTGGGTTGTATTCGATTATGATGTTATGCTGTGTATATAGTTATACACATTAGGTGACGGTATTCCCGTTTTACATACGAGCGTCCGAAACGAACAGAAAGTTGAATGGATAGACTGAACAATCAATGTATCTGGGTGGTATTCGATTATATCGCAATACTGTATATATAGTGATACTTACCAGGTGACGGTACTTCCGTTGCACATACTAGCGACTGAATCGAACTTAAGGTTAAATGGTAAGACGAAACGATAATTGAATCTGAGTTGTATTCGATGATATCGTGATGATGTTTATATAGCAATACTCACCAGGTAACTGTTCTTCCGTTTTATATACAAGCGACCGAATCGAGCAGAAGGTTAAATTTAGTATAGATTGAACAATCATCGTATCTGGGTTGTATTCGATTATGTTTATATAGTTTAACTCACCAGGTAACTGTTCTTCCGTTACACATACTAGCGACTGAATCGAACAGAAGGTTGAATGGTTAGACGAAACGATAATTGTATCTGAGTTGTATTCGATGATATCGTGATGATGTTTATATAGCAATAATCACCAGGTAACTGTTTTTTCGTTTTACATACAAGCGACCGAATCGAGCAGAAGGTTAAATGGATAGATTGAACAATCATCGTATCTGAGTTGTATTCGATTATGTTTATATAGTTATACTCACCAGGTACCTGTTCTTCCGTTATACATACGAGCAACCGAATCGAACATAAGGTTGAATGGATAGATTGAACAATCATCGTATCTGAGTTGTATTCGATTATGTTTATATAGTTATACTTACCAAGTAACTGTTCTTTCGTTATACATAGGAGCGACTGAATTGAACAGAAGGTTGAATGGATAGACTGAACAATGATCGTATCTGGGGTTGTATTCGATTATATCGTGATGATGTTTATATAGTTATACTCACCGGGTAACTGTTCTCCAGTTATACATAAGAGCGACTGAACTGAACAGAAGGTTGTATGGATAGACTGAACAATCATCGTATCTGGGTTGTATTCGATTATTTCATGATGATTATTATATATTATGTCTAACCAGGTAACTGTTCTTCCGTTATACATACGAGCAACCGAATCGAACATAAGGTTGAATGGATAGATTGAACAATCATTGTATCTGGGTTGTCTCCGATTATATCGTTATGCTGTATATTTAGTTACACCTACCATGTAACGGTTCTTTCGTTACACATACGAGCGTCTGAATCGAACATAAGGTGGGATGATTAGACGGAACAATAATTGTAACTGAGTTGTATTCGATTATATCGTGGTGATGTTTATATAGTAATACTCACCAGGTGACTGTTCTTGCGTTATACATACGAGCGACCCAATCGAACAGATGTTTGGATGGATAGACGGAATGATCATTGTATCTGAGTTGTATTCGATTATATCGTGATGACGTTCATATAGAAATACTCACCAGGTTACAGTTTTTGCCTTATACATACGAGCAACCGAATCGAACAGAAGGTTGAATGTATAGTATCTGGGTTGTATTCGATTATGATGTTATGCTGTGTATATAGTTATACACATTAGGTTACGGTATTCCCGTTTTACATACGAGCGACCGAAACGAACAGAAAGTTGAATGGATAGACTGAACAATCAATGTATCTGGGTGGTATCCGATTATATCGCAATACTGTATATATGGTGATACTTACCAGGTGACGGTACTTCCGTTGCACATACTAGCGACTGAATCGAACTTAAGGTTAAATGGTAAGACGAAACGATAATTGTATCTGAGTTGTATTCGATGATATCGTGATGATGTTTATATAGCAATACTCACCAGGTAACTGTCCTTCAGTTTTACATACAAGTGACCGAATCGAGCAGAAGGTTTCAATGGATAGATTGAACAATCATCGTATCTGAGTTGTATTCGATTATGTTTATATAGTTATACTCACCAGGTACCTGTTCTTCCGTTATACATACGAGCAACCGAATCGAACATAAGGTTGAATGGATAGATTGAACAATCATCGTATCTGAGTTGTATTCGATTATGTTTATATAGTTATACTCACCAAGTAACTGTTTTTGCGTTATACATACGAGCGACTGAATTGAACAGAAGGTTGTATTGATAGGTTGAACAATCAGCGTATCTGGGTTGTATTCGATTATTTCGTGATGATTATTATATATTATGTCTAACCAGGTAACTGTTCTTTCGTTATACATACGAGCAACCGAATCGAACATAAGGTTGAATGGATAGATTGAACAATCATTGTATCTGGGTTGTCTCCGATTATATCGTTATGCTGTATATTTAGATACACCTACCATGTAACGGTTCTTTCGTTACACATACGAGCGTCTGAATCGAACAGAAGGTTAGATGGATAGACGGAATGATCATTGTATCGGAGTGGTATTCGATTATATCGTGATGAAGTTTATATAGAAATACTCACCAGGTTACTGTTCTTTCGTTATACATACGAGCGACCGAAACGAACAGAAAGTTGAATGGATAGACTGAACAATCAATGTATCTGGTTGGTATCCGATTATATCGCAATACTGTATATATTATGATACTTACCAGGTGACGGTACTTCCGTTACACATACTAGCGACTGAATTGAACAGGAGGTTAAATGGTTAGACGAAGCGATAATTGTATCTGAGTTGTATTCGATGATATCGTGATGATGTTTATATAGCAATACTCACCAGGTAACTGTTCTTCCGTTTTACATAAAAGCGACCAAATCGAGCAGAAGGTTAGATGGATAGATTGAAAATTCATCGTATCTGGGTTGTATTCGATTAGGTTTATATAGTTATACTCACCAGGTAACTATTTTTCCGTTATACATAAGAACGACTGAATTGAACAGAAGGTTGAATGGATAGACTAAACAATAATCGTATCTGGGGTTGTATTCGATTATATCTTGATGATGTTCATATAGTTATAATCACCAGGAAACTGTTCTCCAGTTATACATAAGAGCGACTGAACTGAACAGAAAGTTGAATGGATAGACTGAACAATCAATGTATCTGGGTGGTATCCGATTATATCGCAATACTGTATATATAGTGATACTTACCAGGTGACGGTACTTCTGTTACACATACTAGCGACTGAATCGAACAGAAGGTTAAATGGTTAGACGAAATTTTAATTGTATATCTGAGTTGTATTCGATGATATCGTGATGATGTTTATATAGCAATACTCACCAGGTAACTGTTCTTCCGTTTTACATACAAGCGACCGAATCGAGCAGAAGCTTAAATTTAGTATAGATAGAACAATCATCGTATCTGGGTTGTATTCGATTATGTTTATATAGTTATACTCACCAGGTAACTGTTCTTCCGTTATACATACGAGCGACTGAATTGAACAGAAGGTTGAATGGATAGACTGAACATTCATCGTATCTGGGTTGTATTTGATTATATCGTGATTATTATCATATAGTATGACTCACCAGGTAACATTTCTTCCGTTATACATACGAGCAACTGAATCGAACATAAGGTTGGATGGATAGATTGAACAATCATTGTATCTGGGTTGTCTCCGATTATATCGTTATGTTGTATATTTAGTTACACCTACCATGTAACGGTTCTTTCGTTACACATACGAGCGTCTGAATCGAACATAAGGTTGGTAATTAGACGGAACAATAATTGTAACTGAGTTGTATTCGATTATATCGTGGTGATGTTTATATAGTAATACTCACCAGGTGACTGTTCTTGCGTTATACATACGAGCGACCCAAGCAGTTTGGAATGATCGAAGTTGAAAATCGGTCCATCCGTTCGGAAGTTTAGGCGATCTGAAGAAATCGAAAAAGTTCCAAGGGGACCCCCTTTGATGCAATTTTTTTTTTCGATTTCGGTTTTTTCTATTGAAGAAATGGATTCTATGAAAAAACAATCAAATTGGTATGCGCGAAATTGAAAATCGGTCCATCCGTTCGGAAGTTAAGGCGGTCTGAAGAATTCGAAAAAGTTCCAAGGGAGCCCCCTTTGATGCATTTTTTTTTTCGATTTCGGTTTTTTCGATTGTAGAAATGGATTCTATGAAAAAAAAACAAGCAGTTTGGTATGATCGAAGTTGAAAATCGGTCCATCCGTTCGGAAGTTTAAGCGATCTGAAGAATTCGAAAAAGTTCCAAGGGGACCCCCTTTGATGGAATTTTTTTTTCGATTTCGGTTTTTTCTATTGAAGAAATGGATTCTATGAAAAAACAATCAAATTGGTATGCGCGAAATTGAAAATCGGTCCATCCGTTCGGAAGTTAAGGCGGTCTGAAGAATTCGAAAAAGTTCCAAGGGAGCCCCCTTTGATGCATTTTTTTTTTCGATTTCGGTTTTTCCGATTGTAGAAATGGATTGTATGAAATTAAACAAGCAGATTGGTATGATCGAAGTTGAAAATCGGTCCATCCGTTCGGAAGTTAAGGCGATCTGAAGAATTCGAAAAAGTTCCAAGGGGGCCCCCTTTGATGCATTTTTTCTTCGATTTCGGTTTTTTCGATTGGAGAAATGGATTTTATGAAATAAACAAGCAGATTGGTATGATCGAAGTTGAAAATCGGTCAATCCGTTCGGAAGTTAAGGCGATCTGAAGAATTCGAAAAAGTTCCAAGGGGACCCCCTTTGATGCAATTTTTTTTCGATTTCGGTTTTTTCGATTGGAGAAATGGATTCTATGAAAAAAAACAAGCAGTTTGGTATGATCGAAGTTGAAAATCGGTCCATCCGTTCGGAAGTTTAGGCGATCTGAAGAATTCGAAAAAGTTCCAAGGGGACCCCCTTTGATGCAATTTTTTTTTCGATTCCGGTTTTTTCTATTGAAGAAATGGATTCTATGAAAAAACAAACAAATTGGTATGCGCGAAATTGAAAATCGGTCCATCCGTTCGGAAGTTAAGGCGGTCTGAAGAATTCGAAAAAGTTCCAAGGGGGCCCCCTTTGATGCTTTTTTTCTATGAAATTAAACAAGCAGATTGGTATGATCGAAGTTGAAAATCGGTCCATCCATTCGGAAGTTAAGGCGATCTGAAGAATTCGAAAAAGTTCCAAGGGGGCCCCCTTTGATGCATTTCTTTTTCGATTTCGGTTTTTTCGACTGGAGAAATGGATTCTATGAAATTAAACAAGCAGATTGGTATGATCGAAGTTGAAAATCGGTCCATCCGTTCGGAAGTTAAGGCGATCTGAAGAATTCGAAAAAGTTCCAAGGGGGCCCCCTTTGATGCATTTCTTTTTCGATTTCGGTTTTTTCGACTGGAGAAATGGATTCTATGAAATAAACAAGCAGATTGGTATGATCGAAGTTGAAAATCGGTCAATCCGTTCGGAAGTTAAGGCGATCTGAAGAATTCGAAAAAGTTCCAAGGGGACCCCCTTTGATGCAATTTTTTTTCGATTTCGGTTTTTTCGATTAGAGAAATGGATTCTATGAAAAAAAACAAGCAGTTTGGTATGATCGAAGTTGAAAATCGGTCCATCCGTTCGGAAGTTTAGGCGATCTGAAGAATTCGAAAAAGTTCCAAGGGGACCCCCATTGATGCAATTTTTTTTTCGATTTCGGTTTTTTCTATTGAAGAAATGGATTCTATGAAAAAACAAACAAATTGGTATGCGCGAAATTGAAAATCGGTCCATCCGTTCGGAAGTTAAGGCGGTCTGAAGAATTCGAAAAAGTTCCAAGGGGGCCCCCTTTGATGCTTTTTTTTTTTCGATTTCGGTTTTTCCGATTGGAAAAATGGATTCTATGAAATTAAACAAGCAGATTGGTATGATCGAAGTTGAAAATCGGTCCATCCATTCGGAAGTTAAGGCGATCTGAAGAATTCGAAAAAGTTCCAAGGTGGCCCCCTTTGATGCATTTCTTTTTCGATTTCGGTTTTTTCGACTGGAGAAATGGATTCTATGAAATTAAACAAGCAGATTGGTATGATCGAAGTTGAAAATCGGTCCATCCGTTCGGAAGGTAAGGCGATCTGAAGAATTCGAAAAAGTTCCAAGGGGGCCCCCTTTGATGCATTTCTTTTTCGATTTCGGTTTTTTCGACTGGAGAAATGGATTCTATGAAATTAAACAAGCAGATTGGTATGATCGAAGTTGAAAATCGGTCCATCCGTTCGGAAGTTAAGGCGATCTGAAGAATTCGAAAAAGTTCCAAGGGGACCCTCTTTGATGCAACTTTTTTTTCGATTGGAGAAATGGATTCTATGGAAAAAACAAGCGAATTGGTATGCGCGAAATTGAAAATCGGTCCATCCGTTCGGAAGTTAAGGCGATCTGAAGAATTCGAAAAAGTTACAAGGGGGCCCCCCTTGATGCATTTTTTTTTTCGATTCCGATTTTTTCGATTGGAGAAATAGATTATATGAAAAAAAACAAGCAGATTGGTATGATCGAAGTTGAAAATCGGTCCATCCGTTCGGAAGTTAAGGCGATCTGAAGAATTCGGATAAGTTCCAAAGGGACCCCCTTTGATGCAATTTTTTTCCGATTTCGGTTTTTTTGATTGGAGAAATGGATTCTATGACAAAAAACAAGCAGATTGCTATGATCGAAGTTGAAAATCGGTCCATCCGTTCGGAAGTTTAGGCGATCTGAAGAATTCGAAAAAGTTCCAAGGGGACCCCCTTTGATGCAATTTTTTTTTCGATTTCGGTTTTTTCGATTGGAGAAATGGATTCTATGAAAAAAAACAAGCAGTTTGGTATGATCGAAGTTGAAAATCGGTCCATCCGTTCGGAAGTTTAAGCGATCTGAAGAATTCGAAAAAGTTCCAAGATGACCCCCTTTGATGCAATTTTTTTTTCGATTTCGGTTGTTTCTATCGAAGAAATGGATTCTATGAAAAAACAATCAAATTGGTATGCGCGAAATTGAAAATCGGTCCATCCGTTCGGAAGTTAAGGCGGTCTGAAGAATTCGAAAAAGTTCCAAGGGGGCCCCCTTTGATGCATTTTTTTTTTTCGATTTCGGTTTTTCCGATTGAAGAAATGGATTCTATGAAATTAAACAAGCAGATTGGTATGATCGAAGTTGAAACTCGGTCCATCCGTTCGGAAGTTAAGGCGATCTGAAGAATTCGAAAAAGTTGCAAGGGACCCCCTTTGATGCAACTTTTTTTTCGATTTCGGTTTTTTCGATTGGAGAAATGGATTCTATGAAAAAAAACAAGCAGATTGGTATGATCGAAGTTGAAAATCGGTCTATCCGTTCGGAAGTTAAGGCGATCTGAAAAATTCGAAAAAGTTCCAAGGGGACCCCCTTTGATGCAATTTTTTTTCGATTTCGGTTTTTTCGATTGGAGAAATGGATTCTATGAAAAAAAAACAAGCAGTTTGGTATGATCGAAGTTGAAAATCGGTCCATCCGTTCGGAAGTTTAAGCGATCTGAAGAATTCGAAAAAGTTCCAAGGGGACCCCCTTTGATGCAATTTTTTTTTCGATTTCGGTTTTTTATATCGAAGAAATGGATTCTATGAAAAAACAATCAAATTGGTATGCGCGAAATTGAAAATCGGTCCATCCGTTCGGAAGTTGAGGCGGTCTGAAGAATTCGAAAAAGTTCCAAGGGGGCCCCCTTTGATGCATTTTTTTTTCGATTTCGGTTTTTCCGATTGGAGAAATGGATTGTATGAAATTAAACAAGCAGATTGGTATGATCGAAGTTGAAAATCGGTCCATCCGTTCGGAAGTTAAGGCGATCTGAAGAATTCGAAAAAGTTCCAAGAGGGGCCCCCTTTGATGAATTTTTTTTTTTTCGATTTCGGTTTTTTCGATTGGAGAAATGGATTCTATGAAAAAAAACAAGCAGATTGGTATGATCGAAGTTGAAAATCGGTCAATCCGTTCGGAAGTTGAGGCGATCTGAAGAATTCGAAAAAGTTCCAAGGGGACCAACTTTGATGCAATTTTTTTTTCGATTTCGGTTTTTTCGATTGAAGAAATGGATTCTATGAAAAAAAAAACAAGCAGTTTGGTATGATCGAAGTTGAAAATCGGTCCATCCGTTCGGAAGTTTAGGCGATCTGAAGAATTCGAAAAAGTTCCAAGGGGACCCCCTTTGATGCAATTTTTTTTTTCGATTTCGGTTTTTTCTATCGAAGAAATGGATTCTATGAAAAAACAAACAAATTGGTATGCGCGAAATTGAAAATCGGTCCATCCGTTCGGAAGTTAAGGCGGTCTGAAGAATTCGAAAAAGTTCCAAGGGGGCCCCCTTTGATGCTTTTTTTTTTTTTCGATTTCGGTTTTTCCGATTGGAGAAATGGATTCTATGAAATTAAACAAGCAGATTGGTATGATCGAAGTTGAAAATCGGTCCATCCGTTCGGAAGTTAAGGCGATCTGAAGAATTCGAAAGAGTTCCAAGGGGGCCCCCTTTGATGCATTTTTTTTTTCGATTTCGGTTTTTTCGACTGGAGAAATGGATTCTATGAAAAAAACAAGCAGATTGGTATGATCGAAGTTGAAAATCGGTCCATCCGTTCGGAAGTTAAGGCGATCTGAAGAATTCGAAAAAGTTCCAAGGGGACCCCCTTTAATGCAACTTTTTTTTCGATTGGAGAAATGGATTCTATGGAAAAAACAAGCGAATTGGTATGCGCGAAATTGAAAATCGGTCCATCCGTTCGGAAGTTAAGGCGATCTGAAGAATTCGAAAAAGTTACAAGGGGGCCCCCCTTGATGCATTTTTTTTTTGATTCCGATTTTTTCGATTGGAGAAATAGATTATATGAAAAAAAACAAGCAGATTGGTATGATCGAAGTTGAAAATCGGTCCATCCGTTCGGAAGTTAAGGCGATCTGAAGAATTCGGATAGGTTCCAAAGGGACCCCCTTTGATGCAACTTTTTTTTCGATTTCGGTTTTTTCGATTGGAGAAATGGATTCTATGAAAAAAAAACAAGCAGATTGCTATGATCGAAGTTGAAAATCGGTCCATCCGTTTGGAAGTTAAGGCGATCTGAAAAATTCGAAAAAGTTCCAAGGGGACCCCCTTTGATGCAATTTTTTTTCGATTTCGGTTTTTTCGATTGGAGAAATGGATTCTATGAAAAAAACAAGCAGTTTGGTATGATCGAAGTTGAAAATCGGTCCATCCGTTCGGAAGTTTAAGCGATCTGAAGAATTCGAAAAAGTTCCAAGGGGACCCCCTTTGATGCAATTTTTTTTTCGATTTCGGTTTTTTCTATTGAAGAAATGGATTCTATGAAAAAACAGTCAAATTGGTATGCGCGAAATT
The DNA here is from genome assembly GCA_029955515.1 of Chrysomela aeneicollis. Taxonomy (NCBI): domain Eukaryota; kingdom Metazoa; phylum Arthropoda; class Insecta; order Coleoptera; family Chrysomelidae; genus Chrysomela; species Chrysomela aeneicollis. Next base: position 16,857,069 of record JARUHQ010000013.1, on the reverse strand, counting down.
GAAAATCGGTCCATCCGTTCGGAAGTTAGGGCGGTCTGAAGAATTCGAAAAAGTTCCAAGGGGGCCCCCTTTGATGCATTTTTTTTTTCTATTTCGGTTTTTCCGATTGGAGAAATCGATTCTATGAAATTAAACAAGCAGATTGGTATGATCGAAGTTGAAACTCGGTCCATCCGTTCGGAAGTTAAGGCGATCTGAAGAATTCGAAAAAGTTCCAAGGGGGCCACCTTTGATGCATTTTTTTTTTTCGATTTCGGTTTTTTCGATTGGAGAAATGGATTCTATGAAAAAAACAAGCAGATTGGTATGATCGAAGTTGAAAATCGGTCTATCCGTTCGGAAGTTAAGGCGATCTGAAGAATTCGAAAAAGTTACAAGGGGGCCCCCTTTGATGCATTTTTTTTTCGATTCCGGTTTTTCCGATCGGAGAAATGGATTCTATGAAAAAAAAACAAGCAGATTGGTATGATCGAAGTTGAAAATCGGTCCATCCGTTCGAAAGTTAAGGCGATCTGAAGAATTCGAAAAAGTTCCAAGGGGGCCCCCTTTGATGAATTTTTTTTTCGATTTCGGTTTTTTTGATTGGAGAAATGGATTCTATGAAAAAAAACAAGCAGATTGGTATGATCGAAGTTGACAATCGGTCCATCCGTTCGGAAGTTAAGGCGATCTGAAGAATTCGAAAAAGTTCCAAGGGGGTCCCCTTTGATGCATTTTTTTTCCATTTCGGTTTTTTCGATTATAGAAATGGATTCTATGAAAAAATACAAGCAGATTGGTATGATCGAAGTTGAAAATCGGTCCATCCGTTCGGAAGTTAAGGCGATCTGAAGAATTCGAAAAAGTTCCGAGGGGGCCCCCTTTGATGCATTTCTTTTTCGATTGGAGAAATGGATTCTATGGAAAAAACAAGCGAATTGGTATGCGCGAAATTGAAAATCGGTCCATCCGTTCGGAAGTTAAGGCGATCTGAAGAATTCGAAAAAGTTACAAGGGGGCCCCCCTTGATGCATTTTTTTTTTCGATTCCGATTTTTCCGATTGGAGAAATAGATTATATGAAAAAAAACAAGCAGATTGGTATGATCGAAGTTGAAAATCGGTCCATCCGTTCGGAAGTTAAGGCGATCTGAAGAATTCGGATAAGTTCCAAAGGGACCCCCTTTGATGCAACTTTTTTTCGATTTCGGTTTTATCGATTGGAGAAATGGATTCTATGAAAAAAAAACAAGCAGATTGGTATGATCGAAGTTGAAAATCGGTCCATCCGTTTGGAAGTTAAGGCGATCTGAAAAATTCGAAAAAGTTCCAAAGGGACCCCCTTTGATGCAATTTTTTTTTCGATTTCGGTTTTTTCGATTGGAGAAATGGATTCTATGAAAAAAAACAAGCAGTTTGGTATGATCGAAGTTGAAAATCGGTCCATCCGTTCGGAAGTTTAAGCGATCTGAAGAATTCGAAAATGTTCCAAGGGGACCCCCTTTGATGCAATTTTTTTTTCGATTTCGGTTTTTTCTATTGAAGAAATGGATTCTATGAAAAAACAATCAAATTGGTATGCGCGAAATTGAAAATCGGTCCATCCGTTCGGAAGTTAAGGCGGTCTGAAGAATTCGAAAAAGTTCCAAGGGGGCCCCCTTTGATGCATTTTTTTTTTCGATTTCGGTTTTTCCGATTGGAGAAATGGATTCTATGAAATTAAACAAGCAGATTGGTATGATCGAAGTTGAAAATCGGTCCATCCGTTCGGAAGTTAAGGCGATCTGAAGAATTCGAAAAAGTTCCAAGGGGGCCACCTTTAATGCATTTTTTTTTTCGATTTCGGTTTTTTCGATTGGAGAAATGGATTCTATGAAAAAAACAAGCAGATTGGTATGATCGAAGTTGAAAATCGGTCTATCCGTTCGGAAGTTAAGGCGATCTGAAGAATTCGAAAAAGTTACAAGGGGGCCCCCTTTGATGCATTTTTTTTTCGATTCCGGTTTTTTCGATTGGAGAAATGGATTCTATGAAAAAAAAACAAGCAGATTGGTATGATCGAAGTTGAAAATCGGTCCATCCGTTCGGAAGTTAAGGCGATCTGAAGAATTCGAAAAAGTTCCAAGGGGGCCCCTTTGATGCATTTTTTTTTCGATTTCGGTTTTTTTGATTGGAGAAATGGATTCTATGAAAAAAAAACAAGCAGATTGGTATGATCGAAGTTGAAAATCGGTCCATCCGTTCGGAAGTTAAGGCGATCTGAAGAATTCGAAAAAGTTCCAAGGGGGTCCCCTTTGATGCATTTTTTTTCAATTTCGGTTTTTTCGATTATAGAAATGGATTCTATGAAAAAATACAAGCAGATTGGTATGATCGAAGTTGAAAATCGGTCCATCCGTTCGGAAGTTAAGGCGATCTGAAGAATTCGAAAAAGTTCCAAGGGGGCCCCCTTTGATGCATTTTTTTTTTTCGATTTCGCTTTTTTCGACTGGAGAAATGGATTCTATGAAAAACACAAGCAGATTGGTATGATCGAAGTTGAAAATCGGTCCATCCGTTCGGAAGTTAAGGCGATCTGAAGAATTCGAAAAAGTTCCAAGGGGACCCCCTTTGATGCAACTTTTTTTTCGATTGGAGAAATGGATTCTATGGAAAAAACAAGCGAATTGGTATGCGCGAAATTGAAAATCGGTCCATCCGTTCGGAAGTTTAGGCGATCTGAAGAATTCGAAAAAGTTACAAGGGGGCCCCCCTTGATGCATTTTTTTTTTTTCGATTCCGATTTTTTCGATTGGAGAAATAGATTATATGAAAAAAAACAAGCAGATTGGTATGATCGAAGTTGAAAATCGGTCCATCCGTTCGGAAGTTAAGGCGATCTGAAGAATTCGGATAGGTTCCAAAGGGACCCCCTTTGATGCAACTTTTTTTTCGATTTCGGTTTTTTCGATTGGAGAAATGGATTCTATGAAAAAAAACAAGCAGATTGCTATGATCGAAGTTGAAAATCGGTCCATCCGTTTGGAAGTTAAGGCGATCTGAAAAATTCGAAAAAGTTCCAAGGGGACCCCCTTTGATGCAATTTTTTTTTCGATTTCGGTTTTTTCGATTGGAGAAATGGATTCTATGAAAAAAACAAGCAGTTTGGTATGATCGAAGTTGAAAATCGGTCCATCCGTTCGGAAGTTTAAGCGATCTGAAGAATTCGAAAATGTTCCAAGGGGACCCCCTTTGATGCAATTTTTTTTTCGATTTCGGTTTTTTCTATTGAAGAAATGGATTCTATGAAAAAACAGTCAAATTGGTATGCGCGAAATTGAAAATCGGTCCATCCGTTCGGAAGTTAAGGCGGTCTGAAGAATTCGAAAAAGTTCCAAGGGGGTCCCCTTTGATGCATTTTTTTTCCATTTCGGTTTTTTCGATTATAGAAATGGATTCTATGAAAAAATACAAGCAGATTGGTATGATCGAAGTTGAAAATCGGTCCATCCGTTCGGAAGTTAAGGCGATCTGAAGAATTCGAAAAAGTTCCGAGGGGGCCCCCTTTGATGCATTTTTTTTTCGATTTCGGTTTTTCGATTGGAGAAATGGATTCTATGAAAAAAAACAAGCAGATTGGTATGATCGAAGTTGAGAATCGGTCCATCCGTTCGGAAGTTAAGGCGATCTGAAGAATTCGAAAAAGTTCCAAGGGGGCCCCCTTTGATGCATTTTTTTTCGATTTCGGTTTTTTCGATTGGAGAAATGGATTCTATAAAAAAAAAAACAAGCAAATTGGTATGATCGAAGTTGAAAATCGGTCCATCCGTTCGGAAGTTAGGCGATCTGAAGAATTCGAAAAAGTTCCAAGGGGGCCTCCTTTGATGCATTTTTTTTTCTCGATTTCGGTTCTGATGCATTTTTTTTTTCGATTTCGGTTTTTTCGACTGGAGAAATGGATTCTATGAATAAAACAAGCAGATTGGTATGATCGAAGTTGAAAATCGGTCCATCCGTTCGGAAGTTAAGGCGATCTGAAGAATTCGAAAAAGTTCCAAGGGGACCCCCTTTGATGCAACTTTTTTTCCGATTGGAGAAATGGATTCTATGGAAAAAACAAGCGAATTGGTATGCGCGAAATTGAAAATCGGTCCATCCGTTCGGAAGTTAAGGCGATCTGAAGAATTCGAAAAAGTTACAAGGGGGCCCCCCTTGATGCATTTTTTTTTTCGATTCCGATTTTTTCGATTGGAGAAATAGATTATATGAAAAAAAACAAGCAGATTGGTATGATCGAAGTTGAAAATCGGTCCATCCGTTCGGAAGTTAAGGCGATCTGAAGAATTCGGATAAGTTCCAAAGGGACCCCCTTTGATGCAACTTTTCTTCGATTTCGGTTTTATCGATTGGAGAAATGGATTCTATGAAAAAAAACAAGCAGATTGGTATGATCGAAGTTGAAAATCGGTCCATCCGTTTGGAAGTTAAGGCGATCTGAAAAATTCGAAAAAGTTCCAAAGGGACCCCCTTTGATGCAATTTTTTTTTCGATTTCGGTTTTTTCGATTGGAGAAATGGATTCTATGAAAAAAAACAAGCAGTTTGGTATGATCGAAGTTGAAAATCGGTCCATCCGTTCGGAAGTTTAAGCGATCTGAAGAATTCGAAAATGTTCCAAGGGGACCCCCTTTGATGCAATTTTTTTTTCGATTTCGGTTTTTTCTATTGAAGAAATGGATTCTATGAAAAAACAATCAAATTGGTATGCGCGAAATTGAAAATCGGTCCATCCGTTCGGAAGTTAAGGCGGTCTGAAGAATTCGAAAAAGTTCCAAGGGGGCCCCCTTTGATGCATTTTTTTTTTTCGATTTCGGTTTTTCCGATTGGAGAAATGGATTCTATGAAATTAAACAAGCAGATTGGTATGATCGAAGTTGAAAATCGGTCCATCCGTTCGGAAATTAAGGCGATCTGAAGAATTCGAAAAAGTTCCAAGGGGGCCACCTTTGATGCATTTTTTTTTTCGATTTCGGTTTTTTCGATTGGAGAAATGGATTCTATGAAAAAAACAAGCAGATTGGTATTATCGAAGTTGAAAATCGGTCTATCCGTTCGGAAGTTAAGGCGATCTGAAGAATTCGAAAAAGTTACAAGGGGGCCCCCTTTGATGCATTTTTTTTTCGATTCCGGTTTTTTCGATTGGAGAAATGGATTCTATGAAAAAAAAACAAGCAGATTGGTATGATCGAAGTTGAAAATCGGTCCATCCGTTCGGAAGTTAAGGCGATCTGAAGAATTCGAAAAAGTTCCAAGGGGGCCCCCTTTGATGCATTTTTTTTTCGATTTCGGTTTTTTTGATTGGAGAAATGGATTCTATGAAAAAAAAAACAAGCAGATTGGTATGATCGAAGTTGAAAATCGGTCCATCCGTTCGGAAGTTAAGGCGATCTGAAGAATTCGAAAAAGTTCCAAGGGGGTCCCCTTTGATGCATTTTTTTTTAATTTCGGTTTTTTCGATTATAGAAATGGATTCTATGAAAAAATACAAGCAGATTGGTATGATCGAAGTTGAAAATCGGTCCATCCGTTCGGAAGTTAAGGCGATCTGAAGAATTCGAAAAAGTTCCAAGGGGGCCCCCTTTGATGCATTTTTTTTTTCGATTTCGCTTTTTTCGACTGGAGAAATGGATTCTATGAAAAAAACAAGCAGATTGGTATGATCGAAGTTGAAAATCGGTCCATCCGTTCGGAAGTTAAGGCGATCTGAAGAATTCGAAAAAGTTCCAAGGGGACCCCCTTTGATGCAACTTTTTTTTCGATTGGAGAAATGGATTCTATGGAAAAAACAAGCGAATTGGTATGCGCGAAATTGAAAATCGGTCCATCCGTTCGGAAGTTAGGCGATCTGAAGAATTCGGATAGGTTCCAAAGGGACCCCCTTTGATGCAACTTTTTTTTCGATTTCGGTTTTTTCGATTGGAGAAATGGATTCTATGAAAAAAAACAAGCAGATTGCTATGATCGAAGTTGAAAATCGGTCCATCCGTTTGGAAGTTAAGGCGATCTGAAAAATTCGAAAAAGTTCCAAGGGGACCCCCTTTGATGCAATTTTTTTTTCGATTTCGGTTTTTTCGATTGGAGAAATGGATTCTATGAAAAAAACAAGCAGTTTGGTATGATCGAAGTTGAAAATCGGTCCATCCGTTCGGAAGTTTAAGCGATCTGAAGAATTCGAAAATGTTCCAAGGGGACCCCCTTTGATGCAATTTTTTTTTCGATTTCGGTTTTTTCTATTGAAGAAATGGATTCTATGAAAAAACAGTCAAATTGGTATGCGCGAAATTGAAAATCGGTCCATCCGTTCGGAAGTTAAGGCGGTCTGAAGAATTCGAAAAAGTTCCAAGGGGGCCCCCTTTGATGCATTTTTTTTTTCGATTTCGGTTTTTCCGATTGGAGAAATGGATTCTATGAAATTGAACAAGCAGATTGGTATGATCGAAGTTGAAACTCGGTCCATCCGTTCGGAAGTTAAGGCGATCTGAAGAATTCGAAAAAGTTCCAAGGGGGCCACCTTTGATGCATTTTTTTTTTCGATTTCGGTTTTTTCGATTGGAGAAATGGATTCTATGAAAAAAACAAGCAGATTGGTATGATCGAAGTTGAAAATCGGTCTATCCGTTCGGAAGTTAAGGCGATCTGAAGAATTCGAAGAAGTTACAAGGGGGCCCCCTTTGATGCATTTTTTTTTCGATTCCGGTTTTTTCGATTGGAGAAATGGATTCTATGAAAAAAAAACAAGCAGATTGGTATGATCGAAGTTGAAAATCGGTCCATCCGTTCGGAAGTTAAGGCGATCTGAAGAATTCGAAAAAGTTCCAAGGGGGCCCCCTTTGATGAATTTTTTTTTCGATTTCGGTTTTTTTGATTGGAGAAATGGATTCTATGAAAAAAAAACAAGCAGATTGGTATGATCGAAGTTGAAAATCGGTCCATCCGTTCGGAAGTTAAGGCGATCTGAAGAATTCGAAAAAGTTCCAAGGGGGTCCCCTTTGATGCATTTTTTTTCCATTTCGGTTTTTTCGATTATAGAAATGGATTCTATGAAAAAATACAAGCAGATTGGTATGATCGAAGTTGAAAATCAATCCATCCGTTCGGAAGTTAAGGCGATCTGAAGAATTCGAAAAAGTTCCAAGGGGGCCCCCTTTGATGCATTTTTTTTTTCGATTTCGGTTTTTCGATTGGAGAAATGGATTCTATGAAAAAAAACAAGCAGATTGGTATGATCGAAGTTGAGAATCGGTCCATCCGTTCGGAAGTTAAGGCGATCTGAAGAATTCGAAAAAGTTCCAAGGGGGCCCCCTTAGATGCATTTTTTTTCGATTTCGGTTTTTTCGATTGGAGAAATGGATTCTATAAAAAAAAAACAAGCAAATTGGTATGATCGAAGTTGAAAATCGGTCCATCCGTTCGGAAGTTAGGCGATCTGAAGAATTCGAAAAAGTTCCAAGGGGGCCTCCTTTGATGCATTTTTTTTTCTCGATTTCGGTTCTGATGCATTTTTTTTTCGATTTCGGTTTTTTCGACTGGAGAAATGGATTCTATGAATAAAACAAGCAGATTGGTATGATCGAAGTTGAAAATCGGTCCATCCGTTCGGAAGTTAAGGCGATCTGAAGAATTCGAAAAAGTTCCAAGGGGACCCCCTTTGATGCAACTTTTTTTTCGATTGGAGAAATGGATTCTATGGAAAAAACAAGCGAATTGGTATGCGCGAAATTGAAAATCGGTCCATCCGTTCGGAAGTTATGGCGATCTGAAGAATTCGAAAAAGTTACAAGTGGGCCCCCCTTGATGCATTTTTTTTTTCTATTCCGATTTTTTCGATTGGAGAAATAGATTATATGAAAAAAACAAGCAGATTGGTATGATCGAAGTTGAAAATCGGTCCATCCGTTCGGAAGTTAAGGCGATCTGAAGAATTCGGATAAGTTCCAAAGGGACCCCCTTTGATGCAACTTTTTTTCGATTTCGGTTTTATCGATTGGAGAAATGGATTCTATGAAAAAAAAACAAGCAGATTGGTATGATCGAAGTTGAAAATCGGTCCATCCGTTTGGAAGTTAAGGCGATCTGAAAAATTCGAAAAAGTTCCAAAGGGACCCCCTTTGATGCAATTTTTTTTTCGATTTCGGTTTTTTCGATTGGAGAAATGGATTCTATGAAAAAAAACAAGCAGTTTGGTATGATCGAAGTTGAAAATCGGTCCATCCGTTCGGAAGTTTAAGCGATCTGAAGAATTCGAAAAAGTTCCAAGGGGACCCCCTTTGATGCAATTTTTTTTTCGATTTCGGTTTTTTCTATTGAAGAAATGGATTCTATGAAAAAACAATCAAATTGGTATGCGCGAAATTGAAAATCGGTCCATCCGTTCGGAAGTTAAGGCGGTCTGAAGAATTCGAAAAAGTTCCAAGGGGGCCCCCTTTGATGCATTTTTTTTTTCGATTTCGGTTTTTCCGATTGGAGAAATGGATTCTATGAAATTAAACAAGCAGATTGGTATGATCGAAGTTGAAAATCGGTCCATCCGTTCGGAAGTTAAGGCGATCTGAAGAATTCGAAAAAGTTCCAAGGGGGCCACCTTTGATGCATTTTTTTTTTCGATTTCGGTTTTTTCGATTGGAGAAATGGATTCTATGAAAAAAACAAGCAGATTGGTATGATCGAAGTTGAAAATCGGTCTATCCGTTCGGAAGTTAAGGCGATCTGAAGAATTCGAAAAAGTTACAAGGGGGCCCCCTTTGATGCATTTTTTTTTCGATTCCGGTTTTTTCGATTGGAGAAATGGATTCTATGAAAAAAAAACAAGCAGATTGGTATGATCGAAGTTGAAAATCGGTCCATCCGTTCGGAAGTTAAGGCGATCTGAAGAATTCGAAAAAGTTCCAAGGGGGCCCCCTTTGATGCATTTTTTTTTTCGATTTCGGTTTTTTTGATTGGAGAAATGGATTCTATGAAAAAAAAAACAAGCAGATTGGTATGATCGAAGTTGAAAATCGGTCCATCCGTTCGGAAGTTAAGGCGATCTGAAAAATTCGAAAAAGTTCCAAGGGGGTCCCCTTTGATGCATTTTTTTTCCATTTCGGTTTTTTCGATTATAGAAATGGATTCTATGAAAAAATACAAGCAGATTGGTATGATCGAAGTTGAAAATCGGTCCATCCGTTCGGAAGTTAAGGCGATCTGAAGAATTCGAAAAAGTTCCAAGGGGGCCCCCTTTGATGCATTTTTTTTTTTCTATTTCGGTTTTTTCGATTGGAGAAATGGATTCTATGAAAAAAAAAAACAAGCAGATTGGTATGATCGAAGTTGAGAATCGGTCCATCCGTTCGGAAGTTAAGGCGATCTGAAGAATTAGAAAAAGTTCCAAGGGGGCCCCCTTTGATGCATTTTTTTTCGATTTCGGTTTTTTCGATTGAAGAAATGGATTCTATAAAAAAAAAACAAGCAAATTGGTATGATCGAAGTTGAAAATCGGTCCATCCGTTCGGAAGTTAGGCGATCTGAAGAATTCGAAAAAGTTCCAAGGGGGCCTCCTTTGATGCATTTTTTTTCTCGATTTCGGTTTTTCCGATCGGAGAAATGGATTCTATGGAGAAAAAAAAACAAGCAGATTGGTATGATCGAAGTTGAAAATCGGTCCATCCGTTCAGATGTTAAGGCGATCTGAAGAATTCGAAAAAGTTCCAAGGGGGCCCCCTTTGATGCATTTTTTCTTTCGATTTCGGTTTTTTCGATTGGAGAAATGGATTCTATGAAAAAAAACAAGCAGATTGGTATGATCGAAGTTGAAAATCGGTCCATCCGTTTGGAAGTTAAGGCGATCTGAAAAATTCGAAAAAGTTCCAAAGGGACCCCCTTTGATGCAATTTTTTTTTCGATTTCGGTTTTTTCGATTGGAGAAATGGATTCTATGAAAAAAACAAGCAGTTTGGTATGATCGAAGTTGAAAATCGGTCCATCCGTTCGGAAGTTTAAGCGATCTGAAGAATTCGAAAAAGTTCCAAGGGGACCCCCTTTCATGCAATTTTTTTTTCGATTTCGGTTTTTTCTATTGAAGAAATGGATTCTATGAAAAAACAATCAAATTGGTATGCGCGAAATTGAAAATCGGTCCATCCGTTCGGAAGTTAAGGCGGTCTGAAGAATTCGAAAAAGTTCCAAGGGGGCCCCCTTTGATGCATTTTTTTTTTCGATTTCGGTTTTTCCGATTGGAGAAATGGATTCTATGAAATTAAACAAGCAGATTGGTATGATCGAAGTTGAAAATCGGTCTAGCCGTTCGGAAGTTAAGGCGATCTGAAGAATTCGAAAAAGTTACAAGGGGGCCCCCTTTGATGCATTTTTTTTTCGATTCCGGTTTTTTCGATTGGAGAAATGGATTCTATGAAAAAAAAACAAGCAGATTGGTATGATCGAAGTTGAAAATCGGTCCATCCGTTCGGAAGTTAAGGCGATCTGAAGAATTCGAAAAAGTTCCAAGGGGGCCCCCTTTGATGCATTTTTTTTTTCGATTTCGGTTTTTTTGATTGGAGAAATGGATTCTATGAAAAAAAAAAACAAGCAGATTGGTATGATCGAAGTTGAAAATCGGTCCATCCGTTCGGAAGTTAAGGCGATCTGAAGAATTCGAAAAAGTTCCAAGGGGGTCCCCTTTGATGCATTTTTTTTCCATTTCGGTTTTTTCGATTATAGAAATGGATTCTATGAAAAAATACAAGCAGATTGGTATGATCGAAGTTGAAAATCGGTCCATCCGTTCGGAAGTTAAGGCGATCTGAAGAATTCGAAAAAGTTCCAAGGGGGCCCCCTTTGATGCATTTTTTTTTCTATTTCGGTTTTTTCGATTGGAGAAATGGATTCTATGAAAAAAAAACAAGCAGATTGGTATGATCGAAGTTGAGAATCGGTCCATCCGTTCGGAAGTTAAGGCGATCTGAAGAATTAGAAAAAGTTCCAAGGGGGCCCCCTTTGATGCATTTTTTTTCGATTTCGGTTTTTTCGATTGAAGAAATGGATTCTATAAAAAAAAACAAGCAAATTGGTATGATCGAAGTTGAAAATCGGTCCATCCGTTCGGAAGTTAGGCGATCTGAAGAATTCGAAAAAGTTCCAAGGGGGCCTCCTTTGATGCATTTTTTTTCTCGATTTCGGTTTTTCCGATCGGAGAAATGGATTCTATGGAGAAAAAAAAACAAGCAGATTGGTATGATCGAAGTTGAAAATCGGTCCATCCGTTCGGATGTTAAGGCGATCTGAAGAATTCGAAAAAGTTCCAAGGAGGCCCCCTTTGATGCATTTTTTCTTTCGATTTCGGTTTTTTCGATTGGAGAAATGGATTCTATGAAAAAAAAACAAGCAGATTGGTATGATCGAAGTTGAAAATCGGTACATACGTTCGAAAGTTAAGGCAATCTGAAGAATTCGAAAAAGTTCCGAGGGGGCCCCCTTTGATGCATTTTTTTTTTTCTTTTTCGGTTTTTTTGATCGGAGAAATGGATTCTATGGAAAAAAAAGCAGATTGGTATGATCGAAGTTGAAAATCGGTCCATCCGTTCGGAAGTTAAGTCGATCTGAAGAATTCGAAAAAGTTCCAAGGGGGCCCCCTTTGATGCATTTTTTTTTTCGATTTAGGTTTTTTCGATTGGAGAAATGGATTCTATAAAAAAACAAGCAGATTCGTATGATCGAAGTTGAAAATCGGTCCATCTGTTCGGAAGTTAAGGCGATCTGAAGAATTCGAAAAAGTTCCAAGGGGGCCCCCTTTGATGCATTTTTTTTTTCGATTTCGGTTTTTTCGATTGGAGAAATGGATTCTATGAAAAAAAAACAAGCAGATTGGTATGATCGAAGTTGAAAATCGGTCCATACGTTCGAAAGTTTAGGCAATCTGAAGAATTCGAAAAAGTTCCAAGGGGGCCCCCTTTGATGCATTTTTTTTTTCGATTTCGGTTTTTTTGATCGGAGAAATGGATTCTATGGAAAAAAAACAGATTGGTATGATCGAAGTTGAAAATCGGTCCATCCGTTCGGAAGTTAAGTCGATCTGAAGAATTCGAAAAAGTTCCAAGGGGGCCCCCTTTGATGCATTTTTTATTCGATTTTGTTTTTTTCGATTGGAGAAATGGATTCTATGAAAAAAAAACAAGCAGATTCGTATGATCGAAGTTGAAAATCGGTCCATCCGTTCGGAAGTTAAGGCGATCTGAAGAATTCGAAAAAGTTCCAAGGGGGCTCCCTTTGATGCGATTTTTTTTTTCGATTTTGGTTTTTTCGATTGGATGAATGGATTCTATGAAAAAAAACAAGCAGATTGGTATGATCGAAGTTGAAAATCGGTCCATCCGTTCGGAAGTTAAGGCGATTTGAAGAATTCGAAAAAGTTCCAAGGGGGCCCCCTTTGATGCATTTTTTTTTTCGATTTCGGTTTTTTTGATCGGAGAAATGGATTCTATGAAAAAAAAAGCAGATTGGTATGATCGAAGTTGAAAATCGGTCCATCCGTTCGGAAGTTAAGTCGATCTGAAGAATTCGAAAAAGTTCCAAGGGGGTCCCCTTTGATGCATTTTTTTTTTCATTTCGGTTTTTTCGATTGGAGAAATGGATTCTATGAAAAAAAAAGCAGATTGGTATGATCGAAGTTGAAAATCGGTCCATCCGGTCGGAAGTTAAGGCGATCTGAAGAATTCGAAAAAGTTCCAAGGGGGCCCCCTTTGATGCATTTTTTTTTCGATTTCGGTTTTTCGATTGCAGAAATGGATTCTATGAAAAAAAAAAGCAGATTCGTATGATCGAAGTTGAAAATCGGTCCATCCGTTCGGAAGTTAAGGCGATCTGAAGAATTCGAAAAAGTTCCAAGGGGGCTCCCTTTGATGCTTTTTATTTTTTCGATTTCGGTTTTTTCGATTGGAGAAATGGATTCTATGAAAAAAAACGAGCAGATTGGTATGATCGAAGTTGAAAATCGGTCCATCCGTTCGGAAGTTAAGGCGGTCTGAAGAATTCAGAAAAGTTCCAAGGGGACCCCCTTTGATAAATTTTTTTTTTCGATTTTGGTTTTTTCGATTGGAGAAATGGATTCTATGAAAAAAAACAAGCAGATTGGTACGATCGAAGTTGAAAATCGGTCCATCCGTTCGGAAGTTAAGGCGATCTGAAGAATTCGAAAAAGTTCCAAGGGGACCCCCTTTGATGCAATTTTTTTTTTCGATTTCGGTTTTTTCTATTGAAGAAATGGATTCTATGAAAAAACAAGCAAATTGGTATGCGCGAAATTGAAAATCGGTCGATCCGTTCAGAAGTTGAGGCATTCTGAAGAATTCGAAAAAGTTCCAAGGTGGCCCCCTTTGATGCATTTTTTTTTCGATTTCGGTTTTTCCGATTGGAGAAATGGATTCTATGAAAAAAAAACAAGCAGATTGGTATGATCGAAGTTGAAAATCGGTCCATCCGTTCAGAAGTTAAGGCGATCTGAAGAATTCGAAAAAGTTCCAAGGGGGCCCCCTTTGATGCATTTTTTTTTCGATTTCGGTTTCTTCGATTGGAGAAATGGATTCTATGAAAGAAACAAGCAGATTGGTATGATCGAAGTTGAAAATCGGTCCATCCGTTCGGAAGTTAAGGCGATCTGAAGAATTCGAAAAAGTTCCAAGGGGACCCCCTTTGATGCAATTTTTTCTCGATTTCGGTTTTTTCGATTGGAGAAATGGATTCTATGAAAAAAACAAGCGAATTGGTATGCGCGAAATTGAAAATCGGTCCATCCGTTCGGATGTTAAGGCGATCTGAAGAATTCGAGAAAGTTCCAAGGGGGCCCTCATTGATGCATTTTTTTTCGATTTCAGTTTTTTCGATTGGAGAAATGGATTCTATGAAGAAAAAACAAGCAGATTGGTATGATCGAAGTTGAAAATCGGTCCATACGTTCGGAAGTTAAGGCGATCTGAAGAATTCGAAAAAGTTCCAAGGGGGCTCTCTTTGATGCTTTTTATATTTTCGATTTCGGTTTTTTTGATTGGGGAAATGGATTCTATGAAAAAAAAACAAGCAGATTGGTATGATCGAAGTTGAAAATCGGTCCATACGTTCGAAAGTTAAGGCAATCTGAAGAATTCGAAAAAGTTCCAAGGGGGCCCCCTTTGATGCATTTTTTCTTCGATTCCGATTTTTTCGATTGAAGAAATGGATTCCATGAAAAAAAAACAAGCAGATTGGTATGATCGGAGTTGAAAATCGGTTCATCCGTTCGGAAGTTAAGGCGATCTGAAGAATTCGAAAAAGTTCCAAGGGGGCCCCCTTTGATGCATTTTTTTTTTCGATTTCGGTTTTTTTGATTGGATAAATGGATTCTATGAAAAAAAACAAGCAGATTGGTATGATCGAAGTTGAAAATCGGTCCATCCGTTCGGAAGTTAAGGCGATCTGAAGAATTCGAAAAAGTTCCGAGGAGGTCCCCTTTGATGCATTTTTTTTTCCATTTCGGTTTATTCGATTATAGAAATGGATTCTATGAAAAAATACAAGCAGATTGGTATGATCGAAGTTGAAAATCGGTATATCCGTTCGGAAGTTAAGGCGATATGAAGAATTCGAAAAAGTTCCAAGGGGGCCCCCTTTGATGCATTTTTTTTTCGATTTCGGTTTTTTCGATTGGAGAAATGGATTCTATGAAAAAAAAAACAAGCAAATTGGTATGATCGAAGTTGAAAATCGGTCCATCCGTTCGGAAGTTAGGCGATCTGAAGAATTCGAAAAAGTTCCAAGGGGGCCCCCTTTGATGCATTTTTTTTTTCGATTTCGGTCCTTTCGATCGGAGAAATGGATTCTATGAAAAAAAAAAAAGAAGCAGATTGGTATGATCGAAGTTGAAAATCGGTCCATCCGCTCGGATGTTAAGGCGCTCTGAAGAATTCGAAAAAGTTCCAAGGGGGCCCCCTTTGATGCATTTTTTTTTTCGATTTCGGTTTTTTCGATTGGAGAAATGGATTGTATGAAAAAAAACAAGCAGATTGGTATGATCGAAGTTGAAAATCGGTCCATACGTTCGAAAGTTAAGGCAATCTGAAGAATTCGAAAAAGTTCCAAGGGGGCCCCCTTTGATGCATTTTTTTTTTCGATTTCGGTTTTTTTGATCGGAGAAATGGATTCTATGGAAAAAAAAGCAGATTGGTGTGATCGAAGTTGAAAATCGGTCCATCCGTTCGGAAGTTAAGTCGATCTGAAGAATTCGAAAAAGTTCCAAGGGGGCCCCCTTTGATGCATTTTTTTTTCGATTTCGGTTTTTTTGATCGAAGAAATGGATTCTATGGAAAAAAAAACAGATTGGTATGATCGAAGTTGAAAATCGGTCCATCCGTTCGGAAGTTAAGTCGATCTGAAGAATTCGAAAAAGTTCCAAGGAGGCCCCCTTTGATGCATTTTTTTTTTGATTTTGTTTTTTTCGATTGGAGAAATGGATTCTATGAAAAAAAAACAAGCAGATTCGTATGATCGAAGTTGAAAATCGGTCCATCCGTTCGGAAGTTAAGTCGATCTGAAGAATTCGAAAAAGTTCCAAGGGGACCCCCTTTGATGCAATTTTTTCTCGATTTCGGTTTTTTCGATTGGAGAAATGGATTCTATGAAAAAAACAAGCGAATTGGTATGCGCGAAATTGAAAATCGGTCCATCCGTTCGGATGTTAAGGCGATCTGAAGAATTCGAGAAAGTTCCAAGGGGGCCCTCATTGATGCATTTTTTTTTTCGATTTCAGTTTTTTCGATTGGAGAAATGGATTCTATGAAGAAAAAACAAGCAGATTGGTATGATCGAAGTTGAAAATCGGTCCATACGTTCGAAAGTTAAGGCAATCTGAAGAATTCGAAAAAGTTCCAAGGGGGCCCCCTTTGATGCATTTTTTCTTCGATTCCGATTTTTTCGATTGAAGAAATGGATTCCATAAAAAAAACAAGCAGATTGGTATGATCGAAGTTGAAAATTGGTTCATCCGTTCGGAAGTTAAGGCGATCTGAAGAATTCGAAAAAGTTCCAAGGGGGCCCCCTTTGATGCATTTTTTTTTCGATTTCGGTTTTTTCGATTGGAGAAATGGATTCTATGAAAAAAAACAAGCAGATTGGTGTGATCGAAGTTGAAAATCGGTCCATCCGTTCGGAAGTTAAGGCGATCTGAAGAATTCGAACAAGTTCCGAGGAGGTCCCCTTTGATGCATTTATTTTTCCATTTTGGTTTATTCGATTATAGAAATGGATTCTATGAAAAAATACAAGCAGATTGGTATGATCGAAGTTGAAAATCGGTCCATCCGTTCGGAAGTTAAGGCGATATGAAGAATTCGAAAAAGTTCCAAGGGGGCCCCCTTTGATGCATTTTTTTTTTCGATTTCGGTTTTTTCGATTGGAGAAATGGATTCTATGAAAAAAAAAACAAGCAAATTGGTATGATCGAAGTTGAAAATCGGTCCATCCGTTCGGAAGTTAGGCGATCTGAAGAATTCGAAAAAGTTCCAAGGGGGCCCCCTTTGATGCATTTTTTTTTTCGATTTCGGTCCTTTCGATCGGAGAAATGGATTCTATGAAAAAAAAAGAAGCAGATTGGTATGATCGAAGTTGAAAATCGGTCCATCCGCTCGGATGTTAAGGCGCTCTGAAGAATTCGAAAAAGTTCCAAGGGGGCCCCCTTTGATGCATTTTTTTTTCGATTTCGGTTTTTTCGATTGGAGAAATGGATTGTATGAAAAAAAACAAGCAGATTGGTATGATCGAAGTTGAAAATCGGTCCATACGTTCGAAAGTTAAGGCAATCTGAAGAATTCGAAAAAGTTCCAAGGGGGCCCCCTTTGATGCATTTTTTTTTTCGATTTCGGTTTTTTTGATCGGAGAAATGGATTCTATGGAAAAAAAAAGCAGATTGGTGTGATCGAAGTTGAAAATCGGTCCATCCGTTCGGAAGTTAAGTCGATCTGAAGAATTCGAAAAAGTTCCAAGGGGGCCCCCTTTGATGCATTTTTTTTTCGATTTCGGTTTTTTTGATCGGAGAAATGGATTCTATGGAAAAAAAACAGATTGGTATGATCGAAGTTGAAAATCGGTCCATCCGTTCGGAAGTTAAGTCGATCTGAAGAATTCGAAAAAGTTCCAAGGGGGCCCCCTTTGATGCATTTTTTATTTTGATTTTGTTTTTTTCGATTGGAGAAATGGATTCTATAAAAAAAAACAAGCAGATTCGTATGATCGAAGTTGAAAATCGGTCCATCCGTTCGGAAGTTAAGTCGATCTGAAGAATTCGAAAAAGAGGGGGCCCCCTTTGATGCATTTTTTTTATTATGGTTTTTTTGATTGGAGAAATGGATTCTATGAAAAAAAACAAGCAGATTCGTATGATCGAAGTTGAAAATCGGTCCATCCGTTCGGAAGTTAAGGCGATCTGAAGAATTCGAAAAAGTTCCAAGGG
Source organism: Chrysomela aeneicollis (assembly GCA_029955515.1). NCBI lineage: Eukaryota > Metazoa > Arthropoda > Insecta > Coleoptera > Chrysomelidae > Chrysomela > Chrysomela aeneicollis. The sequence goes on along the minus strand of JARUHQ010000013.1, from coordinate 16,839,604 downwards.
GGCCCCCTTTGATGGATTTTTTTTTTCGATTTCGGTTTTTTCTATTGAAGAAATGGATTCTATGAAAAAAAAACAAGAAGATTGGTATGATCGAAGTTGAAAATCGGTCCATACGTTCGAAAGTTGAGGCAATCTGAAGAATTCGAAAAAGTTCCGAGGGGGCCCCCTTTGATGCATTTTTTTTTTTCGATTTCGGTTTTTTTGATCGGAGAAATGGATTCTATGGAAAAAAAAGCAGATTGGTATGATCGAAGTTGAAAATCGGTCCATCCGTTCGGAAGTTAAGTCGATCTGAAGAATTCGAAAAAGTTCCAAGGGGGCCCCCTTTGATGCATTTTTTTTTTCGATTTCGGTTTTTTTGATCGGAGAAATGGATTCTATGGAAAAAAAACAGATTGGTATGATCGAAGTTGAAAATCGGTCCATCCGTTCGGAAGTTAAGTCGATCTGAAGAATTCGAAAAAGTTCCAAGGGGGCCCCCTTTGATGCATTTTTTATTTTGATTTTGTTTTTTTCGATTGGAGAAATGGATTCTATAAAAAAAAACAAGCAGATTCGTATGATCGAAGTTGAAAATCGGTCCATCCGTTCGGAAGTTAAGTCGATCTGAAGAATTCGAAAAAGAGGGGGCCCCCTTTGATGCATTTTTTTTATTATGGTTTTTTCGATTGGAGAAATGGATTCTATGAAAAAAAACAAGCAGATTCGTATGATCGAAGTTGAAAATCGGTCCATCCGTTCGGAAGTTAAGGCGATCTGAAGAATTCGAAAAAGTTCCAAGGGGGCCCCCTTTGATGGATTTTTTTTTTGAATTCGGTTTTTTCTATTGAAGAAATGGATTCTATGAAAAAAAAACAAGCAGATTGGTATGATCGAAGTTGAAAATCGGTCCATCCGTTCGGATGTTAAGGCGATCTGAAGAATTCGAAAAAGTTCCAAGAGGGCCCCCTTTGATGCATTTTTTTTTTCGATTTCGGTTTTTTCGATTGGAGAAATGGATTCTATGAAAAAAAACAAGCAGATTGGTATGATCGAAGTTGAAAATCGGTCCATACGTTCGAAAGTTGAGGCAATCTGAAGAATTCGAAAAAGTTCCGAGGGGGCCCCCTTTGATGCATTTTTTTTTTCGATTTCGGTTTTTTTGATCGGATAAATGGATTCTATGGAAAAAAAAGCAGATTGGTATGATCGAAGTTGAAAATCGGTCCATCCGTTCGGAAGTTAAGTCGATCTGAAGAATTCGAAAAAGTTCCAAGGGGGCCCCCTTTGATGCATTTTTTTTCGATTTTGGTTTTTTCGATTGGAGAAATGGATTCTATAAAAAAAACAAGCAGATTCGTATGATCGAAGTTGAAAATCGGTCCATCCGTTCGGAAGTTAAGGCGATCTGAAGAATTCGAAAAAGTTCCAAGGGGGCCCCCTTTGATGCATTTTTTTTTTTCGATTTCGGTTTTTTCGATTGGAGAAATGGATTCTATGAAAAAAAAACAAGCAGATTGGTATGATCGAAGTTGAAAATCGGTCCATACGTTCAAAAGTTAAGGCAATCTGAAGAATTCGAAAAAGTTCCAAGAAGGCCCCCTTTGATGCATTTTTTTTTCGATTTCGGTTTTTTGGTCGGAGAAATGGATTCTATGGAAAAAAAACAGATTGGTATGATCGAAGTTGAAAATCGGTCCATCCGTTCGGAAGTTAAGTCGATCAGAAGAATTCGAAAAAGTTCCAAGGGGGCCCCCTTTGATGCAATTTTTTTTTCGATTTTGGTTTTTTCGATTGGAGAAATGGATTCTATAAAAAAACAAGCAGATTCGTATGATCGAAGTTGAAAATCGGTCCATCTGTTCGGAAGTTAAGGCGATCTGAAGAATTCGAAAAAGTTCCAAGGGGGCCCCCTTTGATGCATTTTTTTTTTTCGATTTCGGTTTTTTCGATTGGAGAAATGGATTCTATGAAAAAAAAACAAGCAGATTGGTATGATCGAAGTTGAAAATCGGTCCATACGTTCGAAAGTTTAGGCAATCTGAAGAATTCGAAAAAGTTCCAAGGGGGCCCCCTTTGATGCATTTTTTTTTCGATTTCGGTTTTTTCGATTGGAGAAATGGATTCCATGAAAAAAACAAGCAGTATGATCGAAGTTGAAAATCGGTCCATCCGTTCGGAAGTTAAGGCGATCTGAAGAATTCGAAAAAGTTCCAAGCGGACCCCCTTCGATGCAATTTTTTTCGATTGGAGAAATGGATTCTATGGAAAAAACAAGCGAATTGGTATGCGCGAAATTGAAAATCGGTCCATCCGTTCGGAAGTTAAGGCGATCTGAAGAATTCGAAAAAGTTACAAGGGGGCCCCCTTTGATGCATTTTTTCTTCGATTCCGATTTTTTCCATTGAAGAAATGGATTCTATGAAAAAAAACAAGCAGATTGGTATGATCGAAGTTGAAAATCGGTTCATCCGTTCGGAAGTTAAGTCGATCTGAAGAATTCGAAAAAGTTCCAAGGGGGCCCCCTTTGATGCATTTTTTTTTTCGATTCCGGTTTTTTCGATTGGAGAAATGGATCCTATGAAAAAAACAAGCAGTATGATCGAAGTTGAAAATCGGTCCATCCGTTCGGAAGTTAAGGCGATCTGAAGAATTCGAAAAAGTTCCAAGCGGACCCCCTTTGATGCAATTTTTTTCGATTGGAGAAATGGATTCTATGGAAAAAACAAGCGAATTGGTATGCGCGAAATTGAAAATCGGTCCATCCGTTCGGAAGTTAAGGCGATCTGAAGAATTCGAAAAAGTTACAAGGGGGCCCCCTTTGATGCATTTTTTTTTTCGATTCCGGTTTTTTCGATTGAAGAAATGGATTCCATGAAAAAAAAAACAAGCAGATTGGTATGATCGAAGTTGAAAATCGGTTCATCCGTTCGGAAGTTAAGGCGATCTGAAGAATTCGGAAAAGTTCCAAGGGGGCCCCCTTTGATGCATTTTTTTTTCGATTTCGGTTTTTTTTGATTGGAGAAATGGATTCTATGAAAAAAAACAAGCAGATTGGTATGATCGAAGTTGAAAATCGGTCCATCCGTTCGGAAGTTAAGGCGATCTGAAGAATTCGAAAAAGTTCCGAGGGGGTCCCCTTTGATGCATTTTTTTTTCCATTTTGGTTTATTCGATTATAGAAATGGATTCTATGAAAAAATACAAGCAGATTGGTATGATCGAAGTTGAAAATCGGTCCATCCGTTCGGAAGTTAAGGCGATATGAAGAATTCGAAAAAGTTCCAAGGGGGCCCCCTTTTATGCATTTTTTTTTTTCGATTTCGGTTTTTTCGATTGGAGAAATTGATTCTATGAAAAAAAAAACAAGCAAATTGGTATGATCGAAGTTGAAAATCGGTCCATCCGTTCGGAAGTTAGGCGATCTGAAGAATTCGAAAAAGTTTCAAGGGGGCCCCCTTTGATGCATTTTTTTTTCGATTTCGGTCCTTTCGATCGGAGAAATGGATTCTATGAAAAAAAAAAAAAAGCAGATTGGTATGATCGAAGTTGAAAATCGGTCCATCCGCTCGGATGTTAAGGCGCTCTGAAGAATTCGAAAAAGTTCCAAGGGGGCCCCCTTTGATGCATTTTTTTTTCGATTTCGGTTTTTTCGATTGGAGAAATGGATTGTATGAAAAAAAACAAGCAGATTGGTATGATCGAAGTTGAAAATCGGTCCATACGTTCGAAAGTTAAGGCAATCTGAAGAATTCGAAAAAGTTCCAAGGGGGCCCCCTTTGATGCATTTTTTTTTTTCGATTTCGGTTTTTTTGATCGGAGAAATGGATTCTATGGAAAAAAAAGCAGATTGGTGTGATCGAAGTTGAAAATCGGTCCATCCGTTCGGAAGTTAAGTCGATCTGAAGAATTCGAAAAAGTTCCAAGGGGGCCCCCTTTGATGCATTTTTTTTATTTTGGTTTTTTCGATTGGAGAAATGGATTCTATGAAAAAAAACAAGCAGATTCGTATGATCGAAGTTGAAAATCGGTCCATCCGTTCGGAAGTTAAGGCGATCTGAAGAATTCGAAAAAGTTCCAAGGGGGCCCCCTTTGATGCATTTTTTTTATCGATTTCGGTTTTTCTATCGAAGAAATGGATTCTATGAAAAAAAAACAAGCAGATTGGTATGATCGAAGTTGAAAATCGGTCCATCCGTTCGGATGTTAAGGCGATCTGAAGAATTCGAAAAAGTTCCAAGGGGGCCCCCTTTGATGCATTTTTTCTTTCGATTTCGGTTTTTTCGATTGGAGAAATGGATTCTATGAAAAAAAACAAGCAGATTGGTATGATCGAAGTTGAAAATCGGTCCATACGTTCGAAAGTTAAGGCAATCTGAAGAATTCGAAAAAGTTCCGAGGGGGCCCCCTTTGATGCATTTTTTTTTTTTCGATTTCGGTTTTTTTGATCGGAGAAATGGATTCTATAAAAAAAACAAGCAGATTCGTATGATCGAAGTTGAAAATCGGTCCATCTGTTCGGAAGTTAAGGCGATCTGAAGAATTCGAAAAAGTTCCAAGGTGGCCCCTTTTGATGCATTTTTTCTTTCGATTTCGGTTTTTTCGATTGGAGAAATGGATTCTATGAAAAAAAAAACAAGCAGATTGGTATGATCGAAGTTGAAAATCGGTCCATACGTTCGAAAGTTAAGGCAATCTGAAGAATTCGAAAAAGTTCCAAGGGGGCCCCCTTTGATGCATTTTTTTTCGATTTCGGTTTTTTTGATCGGAGAAATGGATTCTATGGAAAAAAAACAGATTGGTATGATCGAAGTTGAAAATCGGTCCATCCGTTCGGAAGTTAAGTCGATCTAAAGAATTCGAAAAAGTTCCAAGGGGGCCCCCTTTGATGCATTTTTTTTTTCGATTTCGGTTTTTTCGATTGGAGAAATGGATTCTATGAAAAAAACAAGCAGTATGATCGAAGTTGAAAATCGGTCCATCCGTTCGGAAGTTAAGGCGATCTGAAGAATTCGAAAAAGTTCCAAGCGGACCCCCTTTGATGCAATTTTTTTCGATTGGAGAAATGGATTCTATGGAAAAAACAAGCGAATTGGTATGCGCGAAATTGAAAATCGGTCCATCCGTTCGGAAGTTAAGGCGATCTGAAGAATTCGAAAAAGTTACAAGGGGGCCCCCTTTGATGCATTTTTTCTTCGATTCCGATTTTTTCGATTGAAGAAATGGATTCTATGAAAAAAACAAGCAGATTGGTATGATCGAAGTTGAAAATCGGTTCATCCGTTCGGAAGTTAAGGCGATCTGAAGAATTCGAAAAAGTTAAAAGGGGGCCCCCTTTGATGCATTTTTTTTTCGATTTCGGTTTTTTTGATTGGAGAAATGGATTCTATAAAAAAAACAAGCAGATTGGTATGATCGAAGTTGAAAATCGGTCCATCCGTTCGGAAGTTAAGGCGATCTGAAGAATTCGAAAAAGTTCCGAGGGGGTCCCCTTTGATGCATTTTTTTTCCATTTCGGTTTATTCGATTATAGAAATGGATTCTATGAAAAAATACAAGCAGATTGGTATGATCGAAGTTGAAAATCGGTCCATCCGTTCGGAAGTTGAGGCGATATGAAGAATTCGAAAAAGTTCCAAGGGGGCCCCCTTTGATGCATTTTTTTTTTCGATTTCGGTTTTTTCGATTGGAGAAATGGATTCTATGAAAAAAAAAACAAGCAAATTGGTATGATCGAAGTTGAAAATCGGTCCATCCGTTCGGAAGTTAGGCGATCTGAAGAATTCGAAAAAGTTCCAAGGGGGCCCCCTTTGATGCATTTTTTTTTTCGATTTCGGTCCTTCCGATCGGAGAAATGAATTCTATGAAAAAAAAAAAAGCAGATTGGTATGATCGAAGTTGAAAATCGGTCCATCCGCTCGGATGTTAAGGCGCTCTGAAGAATTCGAAAAAGTTCCAAGGGGGGCCCCTTTGATGCATTTTTTTTTCGATTTCGGTTTTTTCGATTGGAGAAATGGATTGTTTGAAAAAAAACAAGCAGATTGGTATGATCGAAGTTGAAAATCGGTCCATACGTTCGAAAGTTAAGGCAATCTGAAGAATTCGAAAAAGTTCCAAGGGGGCCCCCTTTGAAGCATTTTTTTTTTCGATTTCGGTTTTTTTGATCGGAGAAATGGATTCTATGGAAAAAAAAAAGCAGATTGGTGTGATCGAAGTTGAAAATCGGTCCATCCGTTCGGAAGTTAAGTCGATCTGAAGAATTCGAAAAAGTTCCAAGGGGGCCCCCTTTGATGCATTTTTATTATTTTGGTTTTTTCGATTGGAGAAATGGATTCTATGAAAAAAAACAAGCAGATTCGTATGATCGAAGTTGAAAATCGGTCCATCCGTTCGGAAGTTAAGGCGATCTGAAGAATTCGAAAAAGTTCCAAGGGGGCCCCCTCTGATGCTTTTTTTTTTTCGATTTCGGTTTTTTCGATTGGAGAAATGGATTCTATGAAAAAAAAACAAGCAGATTGGTATGATCGAAGTTGAAAATCGGTCCATACGTTCGAAAGTTAACTACTCCCATGTAGGAGTTTTTGAATGAGCGAGCCATGATTAGTATCAACTCTTGTTTTATATTTATGACACCCTTATTATAGTCCTCAGTGAATCCCATCAAGTATTTGAGTGGTAATTTTCCGCTGAATACGTGATTGATTTTGTCTAGGATCGGTTGATTATCATCATCAATTCCCCAACCGAGGGTCTCTAGAAATTTTTTATTCGATTCCCCATAGGAGATCATACATTTCATAGCTGTAGTGATGCCTGGTTTTCGAATCATACACACTTGTTCGCCACATATCTCATAGCGAATTTCGTCGAAGAGGAATGCTAGAGCATTATTGGATAAATAGCAATCTGCTGTCAAATCATCTGGCATGAATTTTCCTTCGATGTAGATGTAGCTCTCTGCAATATCTAATATCAAATCTTGAAAGTTGACAGCTATTCTTATTTCGTCAGAGTTCTTGAATGATGGTGAACCATATGGTTTGTATGTGTGTTCATGCAGGCTGATTAGGGAATGATCGAAGATTGGTTCATCAAACACTTCCAATTGAAGGCTAGTAGAAGTTGTGGAAACCATCTCTATTTTTTCTATAGCACTTTCAGTCCGATGGATTTCAAGAAATCAATATCGCTCTCAGATAGGTTATGATGCCGCCTTGTCTGATTGAGACGTCGATTGCGAATGAATCCGCGACCGCGTTTACACTTCTTTTTATTATTTCTGCGGTCATTATGGGGTGTGGGGTTGGATATTCGCTTTGATTGGTTACCGAAGCAGAACCCCATCTTTTCTCTGCTATTTTTCGAGATCAATCTAGTTGTTTCAGTTCAAGCTTCACAATAATCTTCTCTCCTCGGAAATCGACCAAACAATTTTCATCATCCAAAATTCTCAGTGTGATGTTATCGATAGACTGACGTCCGGTCGGGCTGATTGGTAGATATATAATGTTTTTCGGTTCCTTCGACAGCTTATATCCAGGATCCACATTGATGTCGAATTCATACAACGTGTGAACCTCTTCCCCATTCAGGTACGCCCCGCTCGTGATATTGCAATCGATGCGTATTGAATTCAATATTATTTTTACTCTTTTTACTATCAGAGGAGGGGTTCGAAGATGCTATAGCTTCTTGTATAACTCTATTGATTTCTTCTATTTCATAGGCGCCTGGTGGTATATGAATCATTTTCAAGTTCTCAGAGATGCGACCTTCTTTCTCATCCCAATAACCCAAAGCGTTATTAGTCTCATCTATATTGGCTATGGAATTGTAAGAATAAAAGCCGTGTAATCCCAAACCGTAAGTTCTTCTCGCATCTAGTTCAATTGGTGGGTAAAAATCAGCGCTCAAAACACTATGACCACCCGATATGGTGAATGTTTGCGACATAATGTTGGTGGTGTGTAAAGAAAACGGCGAAAATGGGTAACAAACCTCAATGACCATTCAACAGCTGCAACTTGATCGCTATGCGAGACATTGAAGAATGTTTTTATTTTCGCATTGATAATCATTTATATATAAAAAATTGTTATTACATATTGCCACATCTACATTTTCATTCGACAAAAGCAGCAAAACACTTTTCGTGGTATTGGTCCATCGTTGACATCAACACCGTCTGGTTGATTATCGCATTTCTCGTGATTATGATCCTCACAAAATTGGTATTTCGACACCTCTGGATCGTCTTTCAATCGTTGCGGTAGCTTATCCCATACTAGAGCTATTTCTTGGAAGGCCAATCCAATCAGTACTTCCTTTGGTAGGTCGGCGAGTTCTTTCTCAGTCATTTTTAAGAGAGAGCGTGATTTAGAGTAAGCTAACAACGCATGGGCCATTTCTTTGATGCTTTCTCGATCCATGATGAGCTACTTTTCGTTTGTGTTCTTCTTCGAGAGAAATTTCAAGCACAAATGCCCGCACCAGACTGTGTTGTATTCTTGTTGGCGCTCATAGTTATATACTATTTTGGTAGCTCTAAGCGCCTGCGGCCCTCTATTCAGATATTTCACCAACTCTTTTGGTGGGGGTAAATCGCCATAGCTATCATAATACTCGACTACTTTACCGCTTTTTTTATATGCAACCCAATGTGTGCCATCACCTTGTTCGCTATCTAAATTCAATATGTTAAAGCCCTTCGAGGTAGGCCATCTAGTTTTTTGGAGTTTGGGACTTCAAATAGATACCCAACCCTTTGCGGTATGGTTTCAGATAGACCCCATTGCCCATTTTACCTAGAGCAATAGCCTCCATATGTGTGTTGTGGCGGTTCGCCTCAGCGAGTTTCTCCTTACTTTCTTTGGCGGAATTGATAGCACGAACAACGCTTGCACTACCTGCAGCCAAACTACCCAATGCTGATAATCCAGCAAAAATTGGGATTAGTGGGATAATGCCGCCAACTTTGGGGATTGGTATTATGCGGGGTGTTCGAATATTTCTCCTTCCTCCTGCCATTCTCACGAATTTTTTAGCTGCACCGACGGCCTTCAGAGTTGTTTCACCCAAGTTTCTGGTGAGCGTTCCCCTGTTCCCCATTTGGCGTAGCGCATGTCGAACTTTGTGCACTATTCCCGATCCAAAAGCTATCTTTCTCATGCGTTTGGGCGTGGTCCGCTTCTTCTTCCTTTTCAGCACACTACCGCCGCACCCCATACCAAAGCGCCTTTTTCCCTTCATTATATTTGTTGTTTTCCCCTTACGACAAATACGCCAACTTTTTTTCTTTGTTGAAGTGTATCGCTTGGCGTTCATAATATAAATGAGCTTTGCGACACTCGCAGATCATTATAAAGTACTTGACAGTCGCATGATGCAGATTGTTCGACAAAATGAGACATTCAGTGTGGAAAATTTTGATGAAAAAGTTGGGTTGGGAAATAGTGCAATTCCACAGCGTAGGCATGGGGATCTATTTCCCAATACAATTCGAAGTTTGATTATTGGCCCATCGAATTGTGGCAAGACGAATGTTATGATATCACTGCTCACCAATCAGAATGGCTTACGATTCGCCAACATATACCTCTATTCAAAATCATTGTATCAACCCAAGTATGAGTATTTACGTAAAGTATTGGAACCGATAAAGGGGTTGGGTTATCACACTTACAGTAACAATGCAGACATAGTTGAACCTGCCGATGCAAAACCTGAGAGTATATTTATATTCGATGATGTTATATGTGAGAAACAGGATGTGATTAGATCTTATTTTTCGATGGGGCGTCATAGGAATGTCGATTGTTTCTATCTTGCGCAAACCTATTCGAGAGTGCCTAAACAACTAATTCGCGATAATGCGAATTTCATAATCATGTTCAAACAGGACGAAATGAATCTTCATCACATATTTTCCGATCATGTATCCCCAGATGTGAGATTCAATCAATTTCGGGATATGTGCGCACATAGTTGGACGGATAAATATGGTTTTCTCGTTATCGATAAGGATAGTGAGATTTGCGAGGGACGCTATAGAAAAGGGTTTGATTGCTTCATATATCCGTGATACCCTGATGTGGTTGAATCATTCGATCGCTGGATGGCAAAATGAGCGCATCTAGCAGTGAAAAAATGGATGAAATATGTCTCAAGCAGAAACTTGTCGAAGCAACTGATGCGGTGAGAAAAAAATTCAAAAGTTTGAAGAGCGCCCACCTCAGCGATCAGATAATGCTTGAGAAGGTATACAAACCGCTAACGAAACCATTGAAAGCTATCTCAGAAGCTGCTGCGGTAGCGATAGCCCCCTCCCAAATATCGGGTCTGAAAGTACCACCTATCCTTAAAATACCGCAGCCTACGCACCATTCTACGCCGATGCGTAGGAAAACGGTGGGAGATGCTACAGAAATGTTTGATAAACATTTGGAATCTGGAAATTCCAGCAAAAATTCGCAATTGATGCAGAGCGAACTCGATTATGTGACAATGATGGAAACACCAACATCATCAACTTCACATATTTCTAGCGATAATACTACCGCTATTGATACAACAACTCTACAAGATCGAGTGCAGCAGCATTTGGATAACTTGAAAACTGGAAAATCTAATTATGATACAGTATATGGTGTTCGTATCGATCCCAAAACGGGTAAATTGAGGATGGGTAATATGGAAATCCGTTTTTTGAATGATCAAATCGAATTATGGCGTGATAATAGAAGGAGTAAGGTATTTCCAGCTTCTTCTGAACTATATGATTTGATTTTTATGAATCAAGCACCTGGATCTATTAGCGATCGAGATAAGCAGATATATACCTCCATTCTGAAGACTACAGGATCCGCATATAAAAATTATGATATTAGAGGAGGTTTGAATGCTGAATCCTCTAACTCGAAAAAGAAATATCGACAAATCATCAAACCTCTCATAGATAGCCCACATTATATGAGGAGTAATCCTCAACGATTTGATATCAAAGGCGGTAAAGGAGTAGTGGGGGCAATACCGCGCAAAAAAGTTCTGAATAGAAAACGGAAAGAATTTGTTTATTGGAATGATGCTGCAGAATTGGTGGAACGTCTTCGATTATTGTGGAGTTCTAAAATGGTTGGTCATACAGGGCATGATAATGAAATAATGTCGATAATAGAGGAATTGCGTGAAGAAGGTATCATACGTTGATTTTTCAAAGTGCGAGCGCCATATGTATATGCGAGTTTGGAAGATTAGTTATTAGTATATGAATGAAAGCCGAAGTAATCGCAGCGGGAAATCTACGAAGTGGAAGATGAAAATAAGCCCAACCAAAAGGGCGATTGCTAATGAATTACACAAACCCGCGAGGCGTAACTTCAAAAGGAGGAGAACGATAATCAAAGGATTTGCTGACCTGTGGCAAATTGATTTGGCTGAAATGCAAATATATGCAGATGAGAATATGGGCTATCGATATATACTATTCGTTATCGATTGCTATTCAAAATATTTATGGGTTGAACCGATAAAAAATAAAACTGGTGTGGAAGTGACAAAAGCTATGGAAAAAGTGCTGAAGCGAGCTGAATATTCTCCAAAAAATATTCAAAGTGATTTAGGCAAAGAATTCTACAATTCACGCTTCGAAAATTTGATGCAGATATATAAGATCAATCACTATTCAACTTATAGTATAATGAAAGCAGCTATTGTGGAGCGAGTAATTAGAACATTGAAGACTTGGATCTATAGAGAATTCTCCGCCAGAGGTGACTATAAGTGGCTCGACATTCTCGCAAATTTTGCTAACGAGTATAATAATAGAAAACATAGAACAATTGGTATGAAACATGCTGACGTAACACCTTCAACAATACTTAAAGTATATAGCCACCTGAAAATAGCGCCACCAGCAAAATATAATGTTGGAGATGTTGTCAGAATAAGCAAATTCAAAGGAGTTTTCGAGAAAGGATACTCAGCCAATTTTTCCACAGAATTATTCACCATATCTAAAGTGAATATTACCAATCCCACGACATACAACATCAAAGATGTCAAAGGTCGCCCTATCAAGGGGTACTTTTATGAATCGGAATTGTTGAAAAAAGCTGAGCCAAATGCATATCTAGTTGAGAAAGTGTTGAAAACGAAGGGGAATAAGATATTTGTCAAGTGGCTAGGGTTTTCTGAAGAGCACAATTCTTGGCTTGATAAATCTGCAATTGTTTGAAGTATTTGATTTTTTTTCAATAATTGAGTCTGTTGACATTTCCTATCACCTATTTCTCTCCTACCCAATTTTCACCCAATAAGAAAAAGTCGCATCAGAATTTAATATATTTTATTATGAAAATTTGCAAATAATATGATGAACACAAACATAAATATATATTCACAACTATATACACCTTTATTTATATTTATAAAAAACTTTATTTTCAACTATATACACAATCATCTTTATATACACACATCTTTTACTAATATTTACAATAATTTATTTACATACTTACAACTATATATACATCTTAATTTATATTTACAAAAACTATTTACAATTAGGGCCTTAACTAAAATTTACAAAAAACTATATACAACTAGGTTTCCTTCCCCAGTAAAACAGCATTCGCGTCGGCATGTCCCCCATAACGAGAAACCTCAGCATCAATTTTGGCTACGCGCTCTTTCCGCATAGCCGAAATTCGTTGAAGTTCAGCTGCCTGAGCTAAAATCTCAGCCAGCTGAGCTTCAACCTTTGCGATCTCGCTGAGTTCTCTCGTTTTGTGGTTGCTCATCACTACCAACCACTCCCTCAACTCGCCGTCATATTTTTGAAGTTGGGTAGCAGGCAGTAATGGTCCCGGCGGAATGTTGTTTGACGGGGAAGGCGTCGGCGGCGCGGCATCCTCACTCTCCGCCTGTGAAGGCGAAGCCGCACCCCCAGCTGCCGGTGAAGATGGCGGCGACGGCGGCACATCCTCCGCTAGCGGCGAGGGTGACGCAATACCCGCCGGGGATGGTGTCGCAACCTCCGTCTCAGCTGCTGGCGATGGCGATGGTGGTGGTGGGGATGATGAGGGCGTCGCCGCAACCTCTGCCTCCAGCGCCGGCGATGGTTGTTGGGGAGGTCGCGGGGTGGCATCTCCATGAGGTGGCGCGGCGTCGGCGAAAACAACGATGGTGATGACTTCGTCATCAGGCGGCGGGGTGGCGGCAACTGCAGCCTCATGAACGATGGCATCACCACCATTGTTTTCGCCAACAAGCGCACCCTCAGCAGCAGTAGCACCTTCATCGTCGGAGATGGTGACGATGCTGATGCTTCCAGACTGTTCAATTTTATTGGCATTAGCCACTTCCGGTGCATCACCCACGACACCTACTCCACTGGTTCCCTCATCAATGGCGGCGATCGTATCACCGTCCGCATTGGTTCGAGCACTAGCCGGCTTGATCACATCCACTCTGAGGACGTTGATTGCCGGCTTTCGCTCTTGTTGAGCGGTACGCCGTTCCGCGTACCACTCAGCAATATCACCTCCGCGGTAGGGGTTTACCTTGCCACTATTATTGAGGAACTTATGGAGTATCATTGAAGAAGAGGAAGATTTGCCCTTCTTGCTAGGGCCGGCCTTAGATGGCCCCGCAACCGCCTTCGGGCCAATCTTCCTCTTCTTCGAAGGTGCCTTGGGCGACGCTTTCGAAGACGTCGATGCCCTCGATGATAGCGCCCTCTTTCCACCAACACGGCTACCAAAGATCTTTTTCTTTGGTTGCGGTGGTGGTGCAAAATCATCCTCGCTATCATCGAGAAAGATATGTTGAAGGGGGTTAGCAACCTTCCTTTTTGACGAGGACACGCTTTTCCCCCCAACAGACCCCGATGATTTCGAGCCACAAACCTTCATTTTCTTGGTTTGTGGCGCGAAATCATCAGCATTGTCATCTTCGGGCAGGCTTTCAACCAACATTGACGCTTTGCCTGAAAGCGCCATATCCTCCTCACTCTCCGACGATGAAGATGATTCACTCACCCTGCGACAGCTCATCTTAGCCCCCTTGGAAGATGCCCCTTGCGACATCGCCGGCCTCTTCTTACCCCGGGTGCCAGCCACACCCACGGTATCGTCGCCGCACATGCTATCCCACGTGTCAGCGAGAAGAGCTCTAAGATCAATATCATCTTCGGGAACATCAAATGCGTCCATGGTGATGTTCTCGAAAAATGATGAATTGATGCCTGAAAAAATTTCGAGAAAAATATTAGGATGGTGTTACAAGAAAAATAGTTGAAAATAACATACTTAATTGCTGGAGCTCCTCAGAATTGTCGGGAGCGGCAGAGGATCCAGCGGCGGCGGAGTTGTTGAAGGCCATCTCGTATTTCTATAACAATGAAAACATGTTAAGTCGTGTATTGCATTGTATAGAGAAATTATGAAATTATCGCAAAGAGAAATATTATAAGTTATAGAATATTATAGCACTTAGCAAAACTCGACTATATCACAATGAGAATGAAGTATGTTATAGAACTCGAAAATTTATATTTCACTATATGCACTCACAAGGAAATACTTACAATTGGTTCAGAAGTAATAGTCCAAAAAAAAATTAGCTGGTGGTGTGGTAGCTCGAGAGGAGGGCAAGCAACGGTGTCTTCTAGACCGGGTCCAAAAAACGCTTGAAGATTCTATCACTTGGAAAAAGATTCAGTATTAGTATAGTGAAAAAAAACAAGAGTAAGAGTTTTCCACTTCGGAAAAATAATTCGACATTGAAGCAATGAGGAAAAACATTCAGAGTTGGAGAAATAGAAATAATCTGATGTTATCACAAGGAGAAAAATGTTCAAAAGTCCCAGCTTCTATCACTTTGAAAATGATTCGATATCAATGCAATCAGAAAACATTCAGAGTCAAAGAAATAGAAATAATCTAATGTTATCACAATGAGAAAAATTTACAAGTCCTACATTCACCACTTAGAATATAATTCGATATCACAAGTACAAAAATATGAAGATGTATACAAATTCACTATACACACTTCAAAGGTAATACTCACAGTTGGTCTAGGAGCGTCTAGTCTGAGTAGTCCAACAGGAAGGCAGTCAACAGAATGAGTTGAAGATGAAAACACTCGAAGATTCTATCACTTGGAAAAAGATTCAATATTAGTATAATGCAAAAAAAACAAGAGTAAGAGTTTTCCACTTCGGAAAAATAATTCGACATTGGAGCAGTGAGGAAAAACATTCAGAGTCGGGCAAATAGAAATAATATAATATTATCACAATGAAAAAATGTTAAAGTCCCAGCTTCTATCACTTTGAAAATGATTCGATATCAATGCAATGAGAAAAATATTCAGAGTCAAAGAAATAGAAATAATCTAATGTTATCACAATGAGGAAAATTTACAAGTCCTACATTCACCACTCAGAATATAACACAAAATCACAAGTACAAAAATTTAGAGATATATACAAATTCACTATACACAACCAAAAGGTAATACTCACAATTGATCTAGCGGCGTCTAGTAGGCAGGTCTAGTCGAAGAGGAAGGCGGGCAGCAGAATGAGTTGAAGATGGAAACGGTTTGCAGATTCTATCACTTGGAAAAAGATTCAATATTAGTATAATGCAAAAAAAACAAGAGTAAGAGTTTTCCGCTTTGAAAAATAATTCGAAATTGGAGCAATGTGGAACAAACATTCAGAGTCGGGCAAATAGAAATAATCTAATATTATCACAACGAGAAAAAAATGTTCAAGTCCCAACTTCTTCCACTTTGAAAATGATTCGATATTAATGCAATGAGAAAAATATTCAGAGTCAAAGAAACAGAAATAATCTGATGTTATCACAACGAGAGAAATCTACAAGTCCCAGATTCACCACTTAGAATATAATACAAAATCATAAGTACAAAAATATGGGGATATATACAAATTCACTATACACAGTCAAAAGGTAATACTCACAATTGATCTAGCAGCGTCTAGTAGGCAGGTCTAGTCGAAGAGGAAGGCAGGCAGTCGCTAGTATGTGTAACGGAAGTACCGTCACCTGGTAAGTATCACTATATATACAGTATTGCGATATAACCGGATACCACCCAGATACATTGATTGTTCAGTCTATCATTTCAACTTTCTGTTCGTTTCGGTCGCTCGTATGTGAAACGGGAATACCGTCACCTTATGTGTATAACTATATACACAGCATAACATCATAATCGAATACAACCCAGATACTATCCATTCAACCTTCTGTTCGATTCGGTTGCTCGTATGTATAACGAAAGAACAGTTACCTGGTGAGTATTTCTATATGAACGTCATCACGATATCATCGAATACAACTCAGATACAATTATCGTTTCGTCTAACCATTCAACATTCTGTTCGATTCAGTCGCTAGTATGTGTAAAGGAAGTATCGTCACCTGGTAAGTATCACTATATATACAGTATTGCGATATAATCGGATACCACCCAGATACATTGATTGTTCAGTCTATCCATTCAACTTTCTTTTTGTTTCGGTCGCTCGTATGTAAAACGGGAATACCGTCTCCTAGTGTGTATAACTATATACACAGCATAACATCATAATCGAATACAACCCATATACTATCCATTCAACCTTCTGTTCAATTCAGTCGCTCGTATGTATAACGGAAGAACAGATACCTGGTGAGTATAACTATATAAACATAATCGAATACAACCCAGATACGATGATTGTTCAATCTATACTGAATTCAACCTTCTGCTCGATTCGGTCGCTTGTATGTAAAACGGAAGAACAGTTACCTGGTGAGTATTGCTATATAAACATCATCACGATATCATCGAATACAACTCAGATACAATTATCGTTTCGTCTAACCATTCAACCTTCTGTTCGATTCAGTCGCTAGTATGTGTAACGGAAGTACCGTCACCTGGTAAGTATCACTATATATACAGTATTGCGATATAATCGGATACCACCCAGATACATTGATTGTTCAGTCTATCCATTCAACTTTCTGTTCGTTTCGGTCGCTCGTATGTGAAACGGGAATACCGTCACCTTATGTGTATAACTATATCACAGCATAACATCATAATCGAATACAACCCAGATACTATCCATTCAACCTTCTGTTCGATTCGGTTGCTCGTATGTATAACAAAAGAACAGTAACCTGGTGAGTATTTCTATATGAACGTCATCACGATATAATCGAATACAACTTAGTTACAATTATCGTTCCGTCTAACCATCCAACCTTATGTTAGATTCAGACGCTCGTATGTGTAACGAAAGAACCGTTACATGGTAGGTGTAGTTAAATATACAACATAACGATATAATCGGAGACAACCCAGATACAATGATTGTTCAATCTATCAATTCAACCTTATGTTCGATTCGGTTGCTAGTATGTATAACGAAAGAACAGTTACCTGGTTAGACATAATATATAATTATCATCACGAAATAATCGAATACAACCCAGATACGATGATTGTTCAGTCTATCCATTCAACCTTCTGTTCAGTTCAGTCGCTCTTATGTATAACTGGAGAACAGTTACCTGGTGAGTATAACTATATGAACATCATCACGATATAATCGAATACAACCCCAGATACGATCAGTGTTTAGTCTATCCATTCAACCTTCAGTTCAATTCAGTCGCTCGTATGTATAACGGAAGAACAGTTACCTGGTGAGTATAACTATATAAACATAATCGAATACAACTCAGATACGATGATTGTTCAATCTATCCATTCAACCTTATGTTCGATTCGGTTGCTCGTATGTATATCGGAAGAACAGGTACCTGGTGAGTATATCTATATAAACATAATCGAATACAACTCAGATACGATGATTGTTCAATCTATCCATTCAACCTTCTGCTCGATTCGGTCGCTTGTATGTAAAACGGAAGGACAGTTACCTGGTGAGTATTGCTATATAAACATCATCACGATATCATCGAATACAACTCAGATACAATTATCGTTTCGTCTAACCATTCAACATTCTGTTCGATTCAGTCGCTAGTATGTGTAACGGAAGTATCGTCACCTGGTAAGTATCACTATATATACAGTATTGCGATATAATCGGATACCACCCAGATACATTGATTGTTCAGTCTATCCATTCAACTTTCTTTTCGTTTCGGTCGCTCGTATGTAAAACGGGAATACCGTCTCCTAGTGTGTATAACTATATACACAGCATAACATCATAATCGAATACAACCCATATACTATCCATTCAACCTTCTGTTCAATTCAGTCGCTCGTATGTATAACGGAAGAACAGTTACCTGGTGAGTATAACTATATAAACATAATCGAATACAACCCAGATACGATGATTGTTCAATCTATACTGAATTCAACCTTCTGCTCGATTCGGTCGCTTGTATGTAAAACGGAAGAACAGTTACCTGTTGAGTATTGCTATATAAACATCATCACGATATCATCGAATACAACTCAGATACATGTCTAACCATTCAACCTTCTGTTCGATTCAGTCGCTAGTATGTGTAACGGCAGTATCGTCACCTGGTAAGTATCACTATATATACAGTATTGCGATATAATCGGATACCACCCAGATACATTGATTGTTCAGTCTATCCATTCAACTTTCTGTTCGTTTCGGTCGCTCGTATGTGAAACGGGAATACCGTCACCTTATGTGTATAACTATATACACAGCATAACATCATAATCGAATACAACCCAGATACTATCCATTCAACCTTCTGTTCGATTCGGTTGCTCGTATGTATAACGAAAGAACAGTAACCTGGTGAGTATTTCTATATAAACGTCATCACGATATAATCGAATACAACTCAGTTACAATTATCGTTCCGTCTAACCATCCAACCTTATGTTCGATTCAGACGCTCGTATGTGTAACGAAAGAACCGTTACATGGTAGGTGTAGTTGAATATACAACATAAGGATATAATCGGAGACAACCCAGATACAATGATTGTTCAATCTATCCATTCAACCTTATGTTCGATTCGGTTGCTAGTATGTATAACGAAAGAACAGTTACCTGGATAGACATAATATATAATAATCATCACGAAATAATCGAATACAACCCAGATACGATGATTGTTCAGTCTATCCATTCAACCTTCTGTTCAGTTCAGTCGCTCTTATGTATAACTGGAGAACAGTTACCTGGTAAGTATAACTATATGAACATCATCACGATATAATCGAATACAACCCCAGATACGATCATTGTTTAGTCTATCCATTCAACCTTCAGTTCAATTCAGTCGCTCGTATGTATAACGGAAGAACAGTTACCTGGTGAGTATAACTATATAAACATAATCGAATACAACTCAGATACGTTGATTGTTCAATCTATCCATTCAACCTTATGTTCGATTCGGTTGCTCGTATGTATATCGGAAGAACAGGTACCTGGTGAGTATATCTATATAAACATAATCGAATACAACTCAGATACGATGATTGTTCAATCTATCCATTCAACCTTCTGCTCGATTCGGTCGCTTGTATGTAAAACGGAAGGACAGTTACCTGGTGAGTATTGCTATATAAACATCATCACGATATCATCGAATACAACTCAGATACAATTATCGTTTCGTCTAACCATTCAACATTCTGTTCGATTCAGTCGCTAGTATGTGTAACGGAAGTATCGTCACCTGGTAAGTATCACTATATATACAGTATTGCGATATAATCGGATACCACCCAGATACATTGATTGTTCAGTCTATCCATTCAACTTTCTTTTCGTTTCGGTCGCTCGTATGTAAAACGGGAATACCGTCTCCTAGTGTGTACAACTATATACACAGCATAACATCATAATCGAATACAACCCAGATACTATCAATTCAACCTTCTGTTCAATTCAGTCACTCGTATGTATAACGGAAGAACAGTTACCTGGTGAGTATAACTATATAAACATAATCGAATACAACCCAGATACGATGATTGTTCAATCTATACTGAATTCAACCTTCTGCTCGATTCGGTCGCTTGTATGTAAAACGGAAGAACAGTTACCTGGTGAGTATTGCTATATAAACATCATCACGATATCATCGAATACAACTCAGATACAATTATCGTTTCGTCAAACCATTTAACCTTCTGTTCGATTCAGTCGCTGGTATGTGTAACGAAAGTACCGTCACCTGGTAAGTATCACTATATATACAGTATTGCGATATAATCGGATACCACCCAGATACATTGATTGTTCAGTCTATCCATTCAACTTTCTGTTCGTTTCGGTCGTTCGTATGTGAAACGGGAATACCGTCACCTTATGTGTATAACTATATACACAGCATAACATCATAATCGAATACAACCCAGATACTATCCATTCAACCTTCTGTTCGATTCGGTTGCTCGTATGTATAACGAAAGAACAGTAACCTGGTGAGTATTTCTATATGAACGTCATCACGATATAATCGAATACAACTTAGTTACAATTATCGTTTCGTCTAACCATCCAACCTTATGTTCGATTCAGACGCTCGTATGTGTAACGAAAGAACCGTTACATGGTAGGTGTAGTTAAATATACAACATAACGATATATTCGGAGACAACCCAGATACAATGATTGTTCAATCTATCCATTCAACCTTATGTTCGATTCGGTTGCTAGTATGTATAACGAAAGAACAGTTACCTGGTTAGACATAATATATAATAATCATCACGAAATAATCGAATACAACCCAGATACGATGATTGTTCAGTCTATCCATTCAACCTTCTGTTCAGTTCAGTCGCTCTTATGTATACCTGGAGAACAGTTACCTGGTGAGTATAACTATATGAACATCATCACGATATAATCGAATACAACCCCAGATACGAACATTGTTCAGTCTATCCATTCAACCTTCAGTTCAATTCAGTCGCTCGAATGTATAACGGAAAAACAGTTACCTGGTGAGTATAACTATATAAACATAATCGAATACAACTCAGATACGATGATTGTTCAATCTATCCATTCAACCTTATGTTCGATTCGGTTGCTCGTATGTATATCGGAAGAACAGGTACCTGGTGAGTATATCTATATAAACATAATCGAATACAACTCAGATACGATGATTGTTCAATCTATCCATTTAACCTTCTGCTCGATTCGGTCGCTTGTATGTAAAACGGAAGGACAGTTACCTGGTGAGTATTGCTATATAAACATCATCACGATATCATCGAATACAACTCAGATACAATTATAGATTATTTCTCGAATGTGAGTTCATCATTGGAACAACTTTGGATTTCTGTAACCATAGAGAGTAAAACTTACTTGTTCGGAATTTTATATCGTCCACCCTCAGCCAGCATTTTATCTTGTCTAGATGAATTGGAGGAAACTGTAGCTAACTTGATACCTGAATATGATTTCATCCTATTCGGTGGAGATTTGAATATCAATCTACTAGCTTATGATAATCGCTGTGATCTTTTCTTCAATTTCATTGACACCTTCAACTTCACTCAGTTGGTGAATGAACCTACAAGAATTACTTCTCACAGCCAAACTTTGATCGACGTCTTGATAGTGTCGAATCCGGAGAATGTTTTAGTTATTGAGGTTTTGGACATCAATGGAATATCAGATCATTTAGCAGTCAGTTGTAAAATTGACTGTTACAAAATGATAAGACAACCTAAGTATATTTCATACCGTGACTTTTCAAATTTTGACGTGAACTTATTCAATGAACATTTGATATCTCATAACTGGAATTTTATCTACGAATTAGAAACTCTGGATGAAATGCTGACTTTTATGAACCAAGGGTTAATCAATATATTTAATCACCACGCACCTTTAAGAAATATCAGAGTGACAAAACCACCTGCTCCTTGGCTTACCTTTAACATCAAACAGATGATACAACTTAGAGATAGAGCTTATAAAAAATATAAAACATTGAAAACCATCGCATCTTGGAGAAGTTATACTGACTTGAGGAACTATACTACCGGAGCTATACGCAGGGAAAAAAAGGCGTATCTGGAATACGTTCTGAAAAGGAAGAATTCTAGAGAGATTTACAACACTCCCAGGTCGCTAGAAATTCTTCGACAAAAGTCAAAACCAAGTATCCCGGAGCAATTAAAAAATGTAAATAAAATTAACCTTAATTTCAACTGCATCACTCATCCAATCAAAACTGACTCACAGATATCTCTCCTTGACAAATATAAAAATGTTAGCCGTGAATCTTGTTTCTCCTTCACCAATGTATCTTCTGAAACTGTGCGAAAATATCTGAATAAAATAAAAAGTAATGCAGTTGGAACTGACCAAATATCTCTCAGAATGATTCAGTTGGTACAATCACATTTGATAGATCATTTTACATTCATTTTCAATTTTGCTTTAAAAACGAGTACTTTTCCAATTGACTGGAAACACGCATTGATTTTCCCTCTGGCCAAATGTAATACCCCTATTGATTTTTCTGACTTGAGACCTATAAGTATTTTACCTTCCCTCTCCAAAGCCCTAGAAATGATCATCAAAGATCAAATGTCTGACTACATTTATACTCATGGTATAATAACCCATGTTCAATCTGGCTTCCGGAACGAACATAGTACTACAACAGCTCTTATGGCAATCACCGATGATCTTTTCAGAGCAGCGGACCATGGCGACATGTCCTGTTTGGTATTATTGGACTATAGCAAAGCATTCGATACTTTGGATCACTCTATACTATGCTTGAAACTTAAATACTTTGGTTTTTCTAACGGTGCTGTTGATCTCATAAGTAATTATCTTTCCAATCGTAGCCAATGTGTTGTGTTGGATGGAGTCGAGTCGAATTCCTTGAATGTAGATTACGGTGTTCCTCAGGGATCTATTTTGGGGCCACTACTCTTCTCTATATATATTTCCGATTTTCATGAAATCATTGAAAGTGCTATAATACATCACTACGCCGATGATACCCAACTTTATATATCTTTCAATAGTCTTCATATCAATTCTGCTCAAGATCATATGAACAATGACTTAAATAATTTATTTGATTTCTCTACAGCTCATAATTTGCGTTTGAATTCTAAAAAGTCACAGGTTATGGTATTTGGCTCCAAGAAAAAACTGGAGGATGTTCGCGATGAAATGTTGATCAATATTGGAAACGATACACTCCCAATAGTTAAGGAAAGTAAAAACCTGGGACTATGGATTGACAGCCTTCTAAGATTCACCAAACACGTTAGCCATCTCTGTCAAGCATCCTATAATGTACTTAGGGAATTATTTCCAAATAGGCATCTCCTTTCTAAGCACCTTAAACTCACTATATGCGAAACCCTAATCATGTCGAAGTTGTCTTACTGTGACAGTATTTATGGACCTGCCCTTCTGAAAATTGACCAAAACCGCCTCCAGAGAATACAAAACTCTTGTATACGTTTTTCTTACGGCATTCGCAAATTCGATCACATTAGCGACGCGTTCAAAGACTCTGGTTGGCTGAAGTTGGACGAACTTCGGAATCTCCACTTACTTACGGTTACGCACAAAGTTCTCAAAAGTGAAATTCCAAAATATATCTTTGAAAAACTCAATACATTCTCTTCTATGAACAATCTCAGAACACGCAATAGAAACTTACTTGTTATACCCCCTCACTCCTCTGCAATCTTCACCAGGAGTTATTCATATAATGCGGCAAAATTGTACAATCAGTTACCCAACGAATTTAGGTCATACACGATATACAATTTCAAAAAGAGACTGAAACTTCTACTAAGAAGTGATACTCAGTTTTCCTTCAATCGTTGATGTCTGCTTACCAACTCGGCATGTGCCTGTTGATTGTTTTCTATGCAACAAAGATGTTAACTTCAAGATCTCAAAAAATAAAAAAAAAACTTTCAGAATGTATAAATTTTTTTTCCTCTTCTTTTTTTATCTCCTTTGGATTGAATAAGTTTTGTTGATCCATCGTCATCTAGTGTATTTATTATAAATATAGTCTCGAATTTTATTTTATTTTTCTCAGGGTTAAGTTGAAAAACAGCTCTTGCTGACACTTCGCCTTTCATCATTTTTGTATCTTTTTATTTGTAAGATTTATTGCCTTGAATTATTGTATATTTTCCCCAAATGATGAATAAAGCCGCTTTATTATTATTATTATTATTATTATTAATTATCGTTTTGTCTAACCATTTAACCTTCTGTTCGATTCAGTCGCCAGTATGTGTAACGGAAGTACCGTCACCTGGTAAGTATCACTATATATACAGTATTGCGATAAAATCGGATACCACCCAGATACATTGATTGTTCAGTCTATCCATTCAACTTTCTGTTCGTTTCGGTCGCTCGTATGTGAAACGGGAATACCGTCACCTTATGTGTTTAACTATATACACAGCATAACATCATAATCGAATACAACCCAGATACTATCCATTCAACCTTCTGTTCGATTCGGTTGCTCGTATGTATAACGAAAGAACAGTAACCTGGTGAGTATTTCTATATGAACGTCATCACGATATAATCGAATACAACTTAGTTACAATTATCGTTCCGTCTAACCATCCAACCTTATGTTCGATTCAGACGCTCGTATGTGTAACGAAAGAACCGTTACATGGTAGGTGTAGTTAAATATACAACATAACGATATAATCGGAGACAACCCAGATACAATGATTGTTCAATCTATCCATTCAACCTTATGTTCGATTCGGTTGCTAGTATGTATAACGAAAGAACAGTTACCTGGTTAGACATAATATATAATAATCATCACGAAATAATCGAAAACAACCCAGATACGATGATTGTTCAGTCTATCCATTCAACCTTCTGTTCAGTTCAGTCGCTCTTATGTATAAATGGAGAACAGTTACCTGGTGAGTATAACTATATGAACATCATCACGATATAATCGAATACAACCCCAGATACGATCATTGTTTAGTCTATCCATTCAACCTTCAGTTCAATTCAGTCTCTCGTATGTATAACGGAAGGACAGTTACCTGGTGAGTATAACTATATAATTATAATCGAATACAACTCAGATACGATGATTGTTCAATCTATCCATTCAACCTTATGTTCGATTCGGTTGCTCGTATGTATATCGGAAGAACAGGTACCTGGTGAGTATATCTATATAAACATAATCGAATACAACTCAGATACGATGATTGTTCAATCTATCCATTTAACCTTCTGCTCGATTCGGTCGCTTGTATGTAAAACGGAAGGACAGTTACCTGGTGAGTATTGCTATATAAACATCATCACGATATCATAGAATACAACTCAGATACAATTATCGTTTCGTCTAACCATTCAACATTCTGTTCGATTCAGTCGCTAGTATGTGTAACGGAAGTATCGTCACCTGGTAAGTATCACTATATATACAGTATTGCGATATAATCGGATACCACCCAGATACATTGATTGTTCAGTCTAACCATTCAACTTTCTTTTCGTTTCGGTCGCTCGTATGTAAAACGGGAATACCGTCTCCTAGTGTGTATAACTATATACACAGCATAACATCATAATCGAATACAACCCATATACTATCCATTCAACCTTCTGTTCAATTCAGTCGCTCGTATGTATAACGGAAGAACAGTTACCTGGTGAGTATAACTATATAAACATAATCGAATACAACCCAGATACGATGATTGTTCAATCTATACGGAATTCAACCTTCTGCTCGATTCGGTCGCTTGTATGTAAAACGGAAGAACAGTTACCTGGTGAGTATTGCTAAATAAACATCATCACGATATCATCGAATACAACTCAGATACAATTATCGTTTCGTCTAACCATTTAACCTTCTGTTCGATTCAGTCGCTAGTATGTGTAACGGAAGTACCGTCACCTGGTAAGTATCACTATATATACAGTATTGCGATATAATCGGATACCACCCAGATACATTGATTGTTCAGTCTATCCATTCAACTTTCTGTTCGTTTCGGTCGCTCGTATATGAAACGGGAATACCGTCACCTTATGTGTATAACTATATACACAGCATAACATCATAATCGAATACAACCCAGATACTATCAATTCAACCTTCTGTTCAATTCAGTCACTCGTATGTATAACGGAAGAACAGTTACCTGGTGAGTATAACTATATAAACATAATCGAATACAACCCAGATACGATGATTGTTCAATCTATACTGAATTCAACCTTCTGCTCGATTCGGTCGCTTGTATGTAAAACGGAAGAACAGGTACCTGGTGAGTATTGCTATATAAACATCATCACGATATCATCGAATACAACTCAGATACAATTATCGTTTCGTCTAACCATTTAACCTTCTGTTCGATTCAGTCGCTAGTATGTGTAACGGAAGTACCGTCACCTGGTAAGTATCACTATATATACAGTATTGCGATATAATCGGATACCACCCAGATACATTGATTGTTCAGTCTATCCATTCAACTTTCTGATCGTTTCGGTCGTTCGTATGTGAAACAGGAATACCGTCACCTTATGTGTATAACTATATACACAGCATAACATCATAATCGAATACAACCCAGATACTGTCCATTCAACCTTCTGTTCGATTCGGTTGCTCGTATGTATAACGAAAGAACAGTAACCTGGTGAGTATTTCTATATGAACGTCATCACGATATAATCGAATACAACTTAGTTATAATTATCGTTCCGTCTAACCATCCAACCTTATGTTCGATTCAGACGCTCGTATGTGTAACGAAAGAACCGTTACATGGTAGGTGTAGTTAAATATACAACATAACGATATAGTCGGAGACAACCCAGATACAATGATTGTTCAATCTATCAATTCAACCTTATGTTCGATTCGGTTGCTAGTATGTATAACGAAAGAACAGTTACCTGGTTAGACATAATATATAATAATCATCACGAAATAATCGAATACAACCCAGATACGATGATTGTTCAGTCTATCCATTCAACCTTCTGTTCAGTTCAGTCGCTCTTATGTATAACTGGAGAACAGTTACCTGGTGAGTATAACTATATGAACATCATCACGATATAATCGAATACAACCCCAGATACGATCATTGTTTAGTCTATCCATTCAACCTTCAGTTCAATTCAGTCGCTCTTATGTATAACGGAAGAACAGTTACCTGGTGAGTATAACTATATAAACATAATCGAATACAACTCAGATACGATGATTGTTCAATCTATCCATTCAACCTTATGTTCGATTCGGTTGCTCGTATGTATATCGGAAGAACAGGTACCTGGTGAGTATATCTATATAAACATAATCGAATACAACTCAGATACGATGATTGTTCAATCTATCCATTTAACCTTCTGCTCGATTCGGTCGCTTGTATGTAAAACGGAAGGACAGTTACCTGGTGAGTATTGCTATATAAACATCATCACGATATCATCGAATACAACTCAGATACAATTATCGTTTCGTCTAACCATTTAACCTTCTGTTCGATTCAGTCGCCAGTATGTGTAACGGAAGTACCGTCACCTGGTAAGTATCACTATATATACAGTATTGCGATATAATCGGATAACACCCAGATACATTGATTGTTCAGTCTATCCATTCAACTTTCTGTTCGTTTCGGTCGCTCGTATGTGAAACGGGAATACCGTCACCTTATGTGTTTAACTATATACACAGCATAACATCATAATCGAATACAACCCAGATACTATCCATTCAACCTTCTGTTCGATTCGGTTGCTCGTATGTATAACGAAAGAACAGTAACCTGGTAAGTATTTCTATATGAACGTCATCACGATATAATCGAATACAACTTAGTTACAATTATCGTTCCGTCTAACCATCCAACCTTATGTTCGATTCAGACGCTCGTATGTGTAACGAAAGAACCGTTACATGGTAGGTGTAGTTAAATATACAACATAACGATATAATCGGAGACAACCCAGATACAATGATTGTTCAATCTATCCATTCAACCTTATGTTCGATTCGGTTGCTAGCATGTATAACGAAAGAACAGTTTCCTGGTTAGACATAATATATAATAATCATCACGAAATAATCGAATACAACCCAGATACGATGATTGTTCAGTCTATCCATTCAACCTTTTGTTCAGTTCAGTCGCTCTTATGTATAACTGGAGAACAGTTACCTGGTGAGTATAACTATATGAACATCATCACGATATAATCGAATACAACCCCAGATACGATCATTGTTAAGTCTATCCATTCAACCTTCAGTTCAATTCAGTCGCTCGTATGTATAACGGAAGAACAGTTACCTGGTGAGTATAACTATATAAACATAATCGAATACAACTCAGATACGATGATTGTTCAATCTATCCATTCAACCTTATGTTCGATTCGGTTGCTCGTATGTATATCGGAAGAACAGGTACCTGGTGAGTATATCTATATAAACATAATCGAATACAACTCAGATACGATGATTGTTCAATCTATCCATTTAACCTTCTGCTCGATTCGGTCGCTTGTATGTAAAACGGAAGGACAGTTACCTGGTGAGTATTGCTATATAAACATCATCACGATATCATCGAATACAACTCAGATACAATTATCGTTTCGTCTAACCATTCAACATTCTGTTCGATTCAGTCGCTAGTATGTGTAACGGAAGTATCGTCACCTGGTAAGTATCACTATATATACAGTATTGCGATATAATCGGATACCAACCAGATACATTGATTGTTCAGTCTATCCATTCAACTTTCTTTTCGTTTCGGTCGCTCGTATGTGAAACGGGAATACCGTCTCCTAGTGTGTATAACTATATACACAGCATAACATCATAATCGAATACAACCCATATACTATCCATTCAACCATCTGTTCAATTCAGTCGCTCGTATGTATAACGGAAGAACAGTTACCTGGTGAGTATAACTATATATACATAATCGAATACAACCCAGATACGATGATTGTTCAATCTAAACTGAATTCAACCTTCTGCTCGATTCGGTCGCTTGTATGTAAAACGGAAGAACAGTTACCTGTTGAGTATTGCTATATAAACATCATCACGATATCATCGAATACAACTCAGATACATGTATCGGTTCGTCTAACCATTTAACCTTCTGTTCGATTCAGTCGCTAGTATGTGTAACGGAAGTACCGTCACCTGGTAAGTATCACTATATATACAGTATTGTGATATAATCGGATACCACCCAGATACATTGATTGTTCAGTCTATCCATTCAACTTTCTGTTCGTTTCGGTCGCTCGTATGTGAAACGGGAATACCGTCACCTTATGTGTATAACTATATACACAGCATAACATCATAATCGAATACAACCCAGATACTATCCATTCAACCTTCTGTTCGATTCGGTTGCTCGTATGTATAACGAAAGAACAGTAACCTGGTGAGTATTTCTATATGAACGTCATCACGATATAATCGAATACAACTTAGTTACAATTATCGTTCCGTCTAACCATCCAACCTTATGTTCGATTCAGACGCTCGTATGTGTAACGAAAGAACCGTTACATGGTAGGTGTAGTTAAATATACAACATAACGATATAATCGGAGACAACCCAGATACAATGATTGTTCAATCTATCCATTCAACCTTATGTTCGATTCGGTTGCTAGTATGTATAACGAAAGAACAGTTACCTGGTTAGACATAATATATAATAATCATCACGAAATAATCGAATACAACCCAGATACGATGATTGTTCAGTCTATCCATTCAACCTTATGTTCGATTCGGTTGCTCGTATGTATATCGGAAGAACAGGTACCTGGTGAGTATTGCTATATAAACATCATCACGATATCATCGAATACAACTCAGATACAATTATCGTTTCGTCTAACCATTCAACATTCTGTTCGATTCAGTCGCTAGTATGTGTAACGGAAGTATCGTCACCTGGTAAGTATCACTATATATACAGTATTGCGATATAATCGGATACCACCCAGATACATTGATTGTTCAGTCTATCCATTCAACTTTCTTTTCGTTTCGGTCGCTCGTATGTAAAACGGGAATACCGTCTCCTAGTGTGTATAACTATATACACAGCATAACATCATAATCGAATACAACCCATATACTATCCATTCAACCTTCTGTTCAATTCAGTCGCTCGTATGTATAACGGAAGAACAGTTACCTGGTGAGTATATCTATATAAACATAATCGAATACAACTCAGATACGATGATTGTTCAATCTATCCATTTAACCTTCTGCTCGATTCGGTCGCTTGTATGTAAAACGGAAGGACAGTTACCTGGTGAGTATTGCTATATAAACATCATCACGATATCATCGAATACAACTCAGATACAATTATCGTTTCGTCTAACCATTCAACATTCTGTTCGATTCAGTCGCTAGTATGTGTAACGGAAGTATCGTCACCTGGTAAGTATCACTATATATACAGTATTGCGATATAATCGGATACCACCCAGATACATTGATTGTTCAGTCTATCCATTCAACTTTCTTTTCGTTTCGGTCGCTCGTATGTAAAACGGGAATACCGTCTCCTAGTGTGTATAACTATATACACAGCATAACATCATAATCGAATACAACCCATATACTATCCATTCAACCTTCTGTTCAATTCAGTCGCTCGTATGTATAACGGAAGAACAGTTACCTGGTGAGTATATCTATATAAACATAATCGAATACAACTCAGATACGATGATTGTTCAATCTATCCATTTAACCTTCTGCTCGATTCGGTCGCTTGTATGTAAAACGGAAGGACAGTTACCTGGTGAGTATTGCTATATAAACATCATCACGATATCATCGAATACAACTCAGATACAATTATCGTTTCGTCTAACCATTTAACCTTCTGTTCGATTCAGTCGCTAGTATGTGTAACGGAAGTACCGTCACCTGGTAAGTATCACTATATATACAGTATTGCGATATAATCGGATACCACCCAGATACATTGATTGTTCAGTCTATCCATTCAACTTTCTGTTCGTTTCGGTCGCTCGTATGTGAAACGGGAATACCGTCACCTTATGTGTATAACTATATACACAGCATAACATCATAATCGAATACAACCCAGATACTATCCATTCAACCTTCTGTTCGATTCGGTTGCTCGTATGTATAACGAAAGAACAGTAACCTGGTGAGTATTTCTATATGAACGTCATCACGATATAATCGAATACAACTTAGTTACAATTATCGTTCCGTCTAACCATTCAACCTTATGTTCGATTCAGACGCTCGTATGTGTAACGAAAGAACCGTTACATGGTAGGTGTAGTTAAATATACAACATAACGATATAATCGGAGACAACCCACATACAATGATTGTTCAATCTATCCATTCAACCTTATGTTCGATTCGGTTGCTAGTATGTATAACGAAAGAACAGTTACGTGGTTAGACATAATATATAATAATCATCACGAAATAATCGAATACAACCCAGATACGATGATTGTTCAGTCTATCCATTCAACCTTCTGTTCAGTTCAGTCGCTCTTATGTATAACTGGAGAACAGTTACCTGGTGAGTATAACTATATGAACATCATCACGATATAATCGAATACAACCCCAGAT
Organism: Chrysomela aeneicollis; assembly: GCA_029955515.1. Lineage (NCBI taxonomy): Eukaryota > Metazoa > Arthropoda > Insecta > Coleoptera > Chrysomelidae > Chrysomela > Chrysomela aeneicollis. Next base: position 16,807,906 of record JARUHQ010000013.1, on the reverse strand, counting down.
ACGATCATTGTTTAGTCTATCCATTCAACCTTCAGTTCAATTCAGTCGCTCGTATGTATAACGGAAGAACAGTTACCTGGTGAGTATAACTATATAAACATAATCGAATACAACTCAGATACGATGATTGTTCAATCTATCCATTCAACCTTATGTTCGATTCGGTTGCTCGTATGTATATCGGAAGAACAGGTACCTGGTGAGTATATCTATATAAACATAATCGAATACAACTCAGATACGATGATTGTTCAATCTATCCATTTAACCTTCTGCTCGATTCGGTCGCTTGTATGTAAAACGGAAGGACAGTTACCTGGTGAGTATTGCTATATAAACATCATCACGATATCATCGAATACAACTCAGATACAATTATCGTTTCGTCTAACCATTCAACATTCTGTTCGATTCAGTCGCTGGTATGTGTAACGGGAGTATCGTCACCTGGTAAGTATCACTATATATACAGTATTGCGATATAATCGGATACCACCCAGATACATTGATTGTTCAGTCTATCCATTCAACTTTCTTTTCGTTTCGGTCGCTCGTATGTAAAACGGGAATACCGTCTCCTAGTGTATATAACTATATATACAGCATAACATCATAATCGAATACAACCCATATACTATCCATTCAACCTTCTGTTCAATTCAGTCGCTCGTATGTATTACGGAAGAACAGTTATCTGGTGAGTATAACTATATAAACATAATCGAATACAACCCAGATACGATGATTGTTCAATCTCTTCTGAATTCAACCTTCTGCTCGATTCGGTCGCTTGTATGTAAAACGGAAGAACAGTTACCTGGTGAGTATTGCTATATAAACATCATCACGATATCATCGAATACAACTCAGATACAATCATCGTTTCGTCTAACCATTCAACATTCTGTTCGATTCAGTCGCTAGTATGTGTAACGGAAGTACCGTCACCTGCTAAGTATCACTATATATACAGTATTGCGATATAATCGGATACCACCCAGATACATTGATTGTTCAGTCTATCCATTCAACTTTCTGTTCGTTTCGGTCGCTCGTATGTGAAACGGGAATACCGTCACCTTATGTGTATAACTATATATACAGCATAACATCATAATCGAATACAACTCAGATACTATCCATTCAACCTTCTTTTCGATTCGGTTGCTCGTATGTATAACGAAAGAACAGTAACCTGGTGAGTATTTCTATATGAACGTCATCACGATATAATCGAATACAACTTAGTTACAATTATCGTTCCGTCTAACCATCCAACCTTATGTTCGATTCAGACGCTCGTATGTGTAACGAAAGAACCGTTACATGGTAGGTGTAGTTTAATATACAACATAACGATATAATCGGAGACAACCCAGATACAATGATTGTTCAATCTATCCATTCAACCTTATGTTCGATTCGGTTGCTAGTATGTATAACGAAAGAACAGTTACCTGGTAAGACATAATATATAATAATCATCACGAAATAATCGAATACAACCCAGATCGATGATTGTTCAGTCTATCCATTCAACCTTCTGTTCAGTTCAGTCAGAATACAACCCATATACTATCCATTCAACCTTCTGCTCAATTCAGTCGCTCGTATGTATAACGGAAGAACAGTTACCTGGTGAGTATAACTATATAAACATAATCGAATACAACCCAGATACGATGATTGTTCAATCTATACTGAATTCAACCTTCTGCTCGATTCGGTCGCTTGTATGTAAAACGGAAGAACAGTTACCTGGTGAGTATTGCTATATAAACATCATCACGATATCATCAAATACAACTCAGATACAATTATCGTATCGTCTAACCATTCAACATTCTGTTAGATTCAGTCGCTAGTATGTGTAACGGAAGTATCGTCACCTGATAAGTATCACTATACATACAGTATTGCGATATAATCGGATACCACCCAGATACATTGATTGTTCAGTCTATCCATTCAACTTTCTTTTTGTTTCGGTCGCTCGTATGTAAAACGGGAATACCGTCTCCTAGTGTGTATAACTATATACACAGCATAACATCATAATCGAATACAACCCATATACTATCCATTCAACCTTCTGTTCAATTCAGTCGCTCGTATGTATAACGGAAGAACAGTTACCTGGTGAGTATAACTATATAAACATAATCGAATACAACCCAGATACGATGATTGTTCAATCTATACTGAATTCAACCTTCTGCTCGATTCGGTCGCTTGTATGTAAAACGGAAGAACAGTTACCTGGTGAGTATTGCTATATAAACATCATCACGATATCATCGAATACAACTCTGATACAATTATCGTTTCGTCTATCAATTAAACCTTTTGTTCGATTCAGTCGCTAGTATGTGTAACGGAAGTACCGTCACCTGGAGGGTATCACTATATATACAGTATTGCGATATAATCGGATACCACCCAGATACTTTGATTGTTCAGTCTCTCAATTCAACTTTCTGTTCGTTTCGGTCGCTCGTATGTGAAACGGGAATACCGTCACCTTATGTATAACTGGAGAACAGTTACCTGGTGAGTATATCTATATAAACATCATCACGATATAATCGAATACAACCCCAGATACGATCATTGTTTAGTCTATCCATTCAACCTTCAGTTCAATTCAGTCGCTCGTATGTATAACGGAAGAACAGTTACCTGGTGAGTATAACTATATAAACATAATCGAATACAACCCAGATACGATGATTGTTCAATTTTTACTGAATTCAACCTTCTGCTCGTTTCGGTCGCTTGTATGTAAAACGGAAGAACAGTTACCTGGTGAGTATTGCTATATAAACATCATCACGATATCATCGAATACAACTCAGATACAATTATCGTTTCGTCTAACCATTCAACATTCTGTTCGATTAAGTCGCTAGTATGTGTAACGGAAGTATCGTCACCTGGTAAGTATCACTATATATACAGTATTGCGATATAATCGGATACCACCCAGATACATTGATTGTTCAGTCTATCCATTCAACTTTCTTTTTGTTTCGGTCGCTCGTATGTAAAACGGGAATACCGTCTCCTAGTGTGTATAACTATATACACAGCATAACATCATAATCGAATACAACCCATATACTATCCATTCAACCTTCTGTTCAATTCAGTCGCTCGTATGTATAACGGAAGAACAGTTACCTGGTGAGTATAACTATATAAACATAATCGAATACAACCCAGATACGATGATTGTTCAATCTATACTGAATTCAACCTTCTGCTCGATTCGGTCGCTTGTATGTAAAACGGAAGAACAGTTACCTGGTGAGTATTGCTATATAAACATCATCACGATATCATCGAATACAACTCAGATACAATTATCGTTTCGTCTAACCATTTAACCTTCTGTTCGATTCAGTCGCTAGTATGTGTAACGGAAGTACCGTCACCTGGTAAGTATCACTATATATACAGTTTTGCGATAGAATCGGATACCACCCAGAAACATTGATTGTTCAGTCTATCATTTCAACTTTCTGTTCGTTTCGGTCGCTCGTATTTGAAACGGGAATACCGTCACCTTATGTGTATAACTATATACACAGCATAACATCATAATCGAATACAACCCAGATACTATCCATCCAACCTTCTGTTCGATTCGGTTGCTCGTATGTATAACGAAAGAACAGTAACCTGGTGAGTATTTCTATATGAACGTGATCACGATATAATCGAATACAACTTAGTTACAATTATCGTTCCGTCTAACCATCCAACCTTATGTTCGATTCAGACGCTCGTATGTGTAACGAAAGAACCGTTACATGGTAGGTGTAGTTAAATATACAACATAACGATATAATCGGAGACAACCCAGATACAATGATTGTTCAATCTACCCATTCAACCTTATGTTCGATTCGGTTGCTAGTATGTATAACGAAAGAACAGTTACCTGGTTAGACATAATATATAATAATTATCACGAAATAATCGAATACAACCCAGATACGATGATTGTTCAGTCTATCCATTCAACCTTCTGTTCAGTTCAGTCGCTCTTATGTATAACTGGAGAACAGTTACCTGGTGAGTATAAATATATGAACATCATCACGATATAATCGAATACAACCCCAGATACGATCATTGTTTAGTCTATCCATTCAACCTTCAGTTCAATTCAGTCGCTCGTATGTATAACGGAAGAACAGTTACCTGGTGAGTATAACTATATAAACATAATCGAATACAACTCAGATACGATGATTGTTCAATCTATCCATTCAACCTTATGTTCGATTCGGTTGCTCGTATGTATATCGAAAGAACAGGTACCTGGTGAGTATATCTATATAAACATAATCGAATACAACTCAGATACGATGATTGTTCAATCTATCCATTTAACCTTCTGCTCGATTCGGTCGCTTGTATGTAAAACGGAAGGACAGTTACCTGGTGAGTATTGCTATATAAACATCATCACGATATCATCGAATACAACTCAGATACAATTATCGTTTCGTCTAACCATTCAACATTCTGTTCGATTCAGTCGCTAGTATGTGTAACGGAAGTATCGTCACCTGGTAAGTATCACTATATATACAGTATTGCGATATAATCGGATACCACCCAGATACATTGATTGTTCAGTCTATCCATTCAACTTTCTTTTCGTTTCGGTCGCTCGTATGTAAAACGGGAATACCGTCTCCTAGTGTGTATAACTATATACACAGCATAACATCATAATCGAATACAACCCATATACTATCCATTCAACCTTCTGTTCAATTCAGTCGCTCGTATGTATAACGGGAGAACAGTTACCTGGTGAGTATAACTATATAAACATAATCGAATACAACCCAGATACGATGATTGTTCAATCTATACTGAATTCAACCTTCTGCTCGATTCGGTCGCTTGTATGTAAACGGAAGAACAGTTACCTGGTGAGTATTGCTATATAAACATCATCACGATATCTTCGAATACAACTCAGATACAATTATCGTTTCGTCTAACCATTTAACCTTCTGTTCGATTCAGTCGCTAGTATGTGTAACGGAAGTACCGTCACCTGGTAAGTATCACTATATATACAGTATTGCGATATAATCGGATACCACCCAGATACATTGATTGTTCAGTCTATCCATTCAACTTTCTGTTCGTTTCGGTCGCTCGTATGTGAAACGGGAATACCGTCACCTTATGTGTATAACTATATACACAGCATAACATCATAATCGAATACAACCCAGATACTATCCATTCAACCTTCTGTTCGATTCGGTTGCTAGTATGTATAACGAAAGAACAGTAACCTGGTGAGTATTTCTATATGAACGTCATCACGATATAATCGAATACAACTTAGTTACAATTATCGTTCCGTCTAACCATCCAACCTTATGTTCGATTCAGACGCTTGTATGTGTAACGAAAGAACCGTTACATGGTAGGTGTAGTTAAATATACAACATAACGATATAATCGGAGACAACCCAGATACAATGATTGTTCAATCTATCCATTCAACCTTATGTTCGATTCGGTTGCTAGTATGTATAACGAGAGAACAGTTACCTGGTTAGACATAATATATAATAATCATCACGAAATAATCGAATACAACCCAGATACGATGATTGTTCAGTCTAACCTTTCAACCTTCTGTTCAGTTCAGTCGCTCTTATGTATAACTGGAGAACAGTTACCTGGTGAGTATAACTATATGAACATCATCACGATATAATCGAATACAACCCCAGATACGATCATTGTTTAGTCTATCCATTCAACCTTCAGTTCAATTCAGCCGCTCGTATGTATAACGGAAGAACAGTTACCTGGTGAGTATAACTATATAAACATAATCGAATACAACTCAGATACGATGATTGTTCAATCTATCCATTCAACCTTATGTTCGATTCGGTTGCTCGTATGTATATCGGAAGAACAGGTACCTGGTGAGTATATCTATATAAACATAATCGAATACAACTCAGATACGATGATTGTTCAATCTATCCATTTAACCTTCTGCTCGATTCGGTCGCTTGTATGTAAAACGGAAGGACAGTTACCTGGTGAGTATTGCTATATAAACATCATCACGATATCATCGAATACAACTCAGATACAATTATCGTTTCGTCTAACCATTTTACCTTCTGTTCGATTCAGTCGCCAGTATGTGTAACGGAAGTACCGTCACCTGGTAAGTATCACTATAGAATAGAATAAGATTTATTTCCTCAAGACAGTACATGCTGTATGGAAAAAGTCAAGCAGAGAGTAAATGAAGAAAGTGGAGTAAACATGTTTGATTAAATGATAAACAGACATTATATAAATAACAAACAAATTGTAGACAACTAAAATTTCACAAACAAAAAAGATGAGGAAAAAAAAAGGATATATATGCATTTCCTCAGAAACTATGCTCAAAAAACTCCTCTAAGGAATAAAAGCAATTATTTACTAGAAACTCTTTCAGTTTCCGCTTGAAAGTGTACACGGAAATACTTTTTTTTATGACTTCCGGAATTGAATTGAATATTCTTGGTGCCTTTGAATTTGGGGCGTTTTGAGTTATTCGAAGTTTTGTGTATGGTATAATAAAATTACTTTTGTTTCGAGTATCATAATCGTGATAAGTATCATTCTGGGGAAATATATCCTTTTTTTTGTACAGGTATACACACAATTCTAAAATATATAGAGATGGTAATGTTAATATTTTCAGTTCCTTGAATGAGTTTCTGCAGGAGGTTTGATAGCTTAGTCCTAACATTGAGCGGATAATACGCTTTTGCGCTATGAAAACACTAGACGATGAAGTTGATGTCCCCCAAAAGGTTACACCATATCTTAGTCTACTTTCGACCTGTGCATAATAGAGCTGCAACAACTGATCAAGATTCAAGACTCCTTTTATATTTCTGAATTGATAAGCAACTGTGTGAAGTTTGGAAACAAGATCCTCGCAATGCGACTTCCAGTTAAGGTGGGTATCCACATTCAGACCTAAGAACTTCACACTAGTACCGTTGGTAGAAATCACAGGCGAGCCAAATGAAATAATTTCACAGGATTTCTGGGGGTTATGAAATCTAAGGCATTGTGTTTTATTAATATTCAGAAATAAGAGGTTTGCCGAGAACCAATTATTCACTTCGGATAAAGTATTTTCACAATTTTGTCCTATGAAGCTTTCTTGGGCATTGGAAATAATGAGTGAAGTGTCATCTGCGTACATTGTGAAGGATGCTGGCACATGGAGCTTATCTATGTCATTAATGTAGATCACGAACAGCATAGGGCCAAGTACAGACCCTTGTGGAACACCCATGTCGTTTTTCAAATACTGAGATGATTCGTTTTTTATTGAAACATATTGCCACCTGTCAGAAAGGTATGACCGTATCCATTCAAGAGGTATACCCCTTACACCATAATGGTAGAGTTTTTCCAAGAGAATCGTGTGGTTCACACAGTCGAATGCCCTGCTGAGATCACAAAAAATCCCAACAGGACATTCGCCTGCCTCGATATAGTCCACTATTTTGTGATAATAGGAATTAAGTGCTGTGGTTGTTGATTTCTTCGATATGAATCCATGTTGGTTGTTTGAAATTAAATTATTTTTTTCGCTAAACGATAAGAGTCTGTGTAAGTAACGATATTCGAAAACCTTGGAAAAGCTGCAAGGAACTGTTACAGGACGATAATTCTCTAGCATTTGATGACAACTTTTTTTATGAATTGGAGTGATATATATACAGTATTGCGATATAATCGGATACCACCCAGATACATTGATTGTTCAGTCTATCCATTAAACTTTCTGTTCGTTTTGGTCGCTCGTATGTGAAACGGGAATACCGTCACCTTATGTGTATAACTATATATACAGCATAACATCATAATCGAATACAACCCAGATACTATCCATTCAACCTTCTGTTCGATTCGGTTGCTCGTATGTATAACGAAAGAACAGTAACCTGGTGAGTATTTCTATATGAACGTCATCACGATATAATCGAATACAACTTAGTTACAATTATCGTTCCGTCTAACCATCCAACCTTATGTTCGATTCAGACGCTCGTATGTGTAACGAAAGAACCGTTACATGGTAGGTGTAGTTAAATATACAACATAACGATATAATCGGAGACAACCAAGATACAATGATTGTTCAATCTATCCATTCAACCTTATGTTCGATTCGGTTGCTAGTATGTATAACGAAAGAACAGTTACCTGGTTAGACATAATATATAATAATCATCACAAAATAATCGAATACAACCCAGATACGATGATTGTTCAGTCTATCCATTCAACCTTCTGTTCAGTTCAGTTGCTCTTATGTATAACTGGAGAACAGTTACCTGGTGAGTATAACTATATGAACATCATCACGATATAATCGAATACAACCCCAGATACGATCATTGTTTAGTCTATCCATTCAACCTTCAGTTCAATTCAGTCGCTCGTATGTATAACGGAAGAACAGTTACCTGGTGAGTATAACTATATAAACATAATCGAATACAACTCAGATACGATGATTGTTCAATCTATCCATTCAACCTTATGTTCGATTCGGTTGCTCGTATGTATATCGGACGAACAGGTACCTGGTGAGTATATCTATGTAAACATAATCGAATACAACTCAGATACGATGATTGTTTAATCTATCCATTTAACCTTCTGCTCGATTCGGTCGCTTGTATGTAAAACGGAAGGACAGTTACCTGGTGAGTATTGCTATATAAACATCATCACGATATCATCGAATACAACTCAGATACAATTATCGTTTCGTCTAACCATTTAACCTTCTGTTCGATTCAGTCGCTAGTATGTGTAACGGAAGTACCGTCACCTGGTAAGTATCACTATATATACAGTATTGCGATATAATCGGATACCACCCAGATACATTGATTGTTCAGTCTATTCATTCAACTTTCTGTTCGTTTCGGTCGCTCGTATGTGAAACGGGAATACCGTCACCTTATGTGTATAACTATATACACAGCATCACATCATAATCGAATACAACCCAGATACTATCCATTCAACCTTCTGTTCGATTCGGTTGCTCGTATGTATAACGAAAGAACAGTAACCTGGTGAGTATTGCTATATAAACATCATCACGATATCATCGAATACAACTCAGATACAATTATCGTTTCGTCTAACCATTCAACATTCTGTTCGATTCAGTCGCTAGTATGTGTAACGGAAGTATCGTCACCTGGTAAGTATCACTATATATACAGTATTGCGATATAATCGGATACCACCCAGATACATTGATTGTTCAGTCTATCCATTCAACTTTCTTTTCGTTTCGGTCGCTCGTATGTATAACGGGAATACCGTCTCCTAGTGTGTATAACTATATACACAGCATAACATCATAATCGAATACAACCCATATACTATCCGATCAACCTTCTGTTCAATTCAGTCGCTCGTATGTATAACGGAAGAACAGTTACCTGGTGAGTATAACCATATAAACATAATCGAATACAACCCAGATACCATGATTGTTCAATCTATACTGAATTCAACCTTCTGCTCGATTCGGTCGCTTGTATGTAAAACGGAAGAACAGTTACCTGGCGAGTATTGCTATATAAACATCATCACGATATCATCGAATACAACTCAGATACAATTATCGTTTCGTCTATCCATTCAACATTTTGTTCGATTCAGTCGCTAGTATGTGTAACGGAAGTATCGTCACCTGGTAAGTATCACTATATATACAGTATTGCGATATAATCGGATACCACCCAGATACATTGATTGTTCAGTCTATCCATTCAACTTTCTTTTTGTTTCGGTCGCTCGTATGTAAAACGGGAATACCGTCTCCTATTGTGTATAACTATATACACAGCATAACATCATAATCGAATACAACCCATATACTATCCATTCAACCTTCTGTTCAATTCAGTCGCTCGTATGTATAACGGAAGAACAGTTACCTGGTGAGTATAACTATATAAACATAATCGAATACAACCCAGATACGATGATTGTTCAATCTATACTGAATTCAACCTTCTGCTCGATTCGGTCGCTTGTATGTAAAACGGAAGAACAGTTACCTGGTGAGTATGGCTATATTAACATCATCACGATATCATCGAATACAACTCAGATACAATTATCGTTTCGTCTAACCATTTAACCTTTTGTTCGATTCAGTCGCTAGTATGTGTAACGGAAGTATCGTCACCTGGTAAGTATCACTATATATACAGTATTGCGATATAATCGGATATCACCCATATACATTGATTGTTCAGTCTATCCATTCAACTTTCTGTTCGTTTCGGTCGCTCGTATGTATAACGAAAGAACAGTAACCTGGTGAGTATTTCTATATGAACGTCATCACGATATAATCGAATACAACTTAGTTACAATTATCGTTCCGTCTAACCATCCAACCTTATGTTCGATTCAGACGCTCGTATGTGTAACGAAAGAACCGTTACATGGTAGGTGTTGTTAAATATACAACATAACGATATAATCGGAGACAACCCAGATACAATGATTGTTCAATCTATCCATTCAACCTTATGTTCGATTCGGTTGCTAGTATGTATAACGGAAGAACAGTTACCTGGTAAGACATAATATATAATAATCATCACGAAATAATCGAATACAACCCAGATACGATGATTGTTCAGTCTATCCATTCAACCTTCTGTTCAGTTCAGTCGCTCTTATGTATAACTGGAGAACAGTTACCTGGTGAGTATAACTATATGAACATCATCACGATATAATCGAATACAACCCCAGATACGATCATTGTTCAGTCTATCCATTCAACCTTCTGTTCAGTTCAGTCGCTCTTATGTATAACTGGAGAACAGTTACCTGGTGAGTATAACTATATGAACATCATCACGATATAATCGAATACAACGCCAGATACGATCATTGTTTAGTCTATCCATTCAACCTTCAGTTCAATTCAGTCGCTCGTATGTATAACGGAAGAACAGTTACCTGGTGAGTATAACTATATAAACATAATCGAATACAACTCAGATACGATGATTGTTCAATCTATCCATTCAACCTTATGTTCGATTCGGTTGCTCGTATGTATATCGGAAGAACAGGTACCTGGTGAGTATATCTATATAAACATAATCGAACACAACTCAGATACGATGATTGTTCAATCTATCCATTTAACCTTCTGCTCGATTCGGTCGCTTGTATGTAAAACGGAAGGACAGTTACCTGGTGAGTATTGCTATATAAACATCATCACGATATCATCGAATACAACTCAGATACAATTATCGTTTCGTCTAACCATTTAACCTTCTGTTCGATTCAGTCGCTAGTATGTGTAACGGAAGTACCGTCACCTGGTAAGTATCACTATATATACAGTATTGCGATATAATCGGATACCACCCAGATACATTGATTGTTCAGTCTATCCATTCAACTTTCTGTTCGTTTCGGTCGCTCGTATGTGAAACGGGAATACCGTCACCTTATGTGTATAACTATATACACAGCATTACATCATAATCGAATACAACCCAGATACTATCCATTCAACCTTCTGTTCGATTCGGTTGCTCGTATGTATAACGGAAGGACAGTTACCTGGTGAGTATTGCTATATGAACATCATCACGATATCATCGAATACAACTCAGATACAATTATCGTTTCGTCTAACCATTCAACATTCTGTTCGATTCAGTCGCTAGTATGTGTAACGGAAGTATCGTCACCTGGTAAGTATCACTATATATACGATATAATCGGATACCACCCAGATACATTGATTGTTCAGTCTATCCATTCAACTTTCTTTTCGTTTCGGTCGCTCGTATGTAAAACGGGAATACCGTCTCCTAGTGTGTATAACTATATACACAGCATAACATCATAATCGAATACAACCCATATACTATCCATTCAACCTTCTGTTCAATTCAGTCGCTCGTATGTATAACGGAAGAACAGTTACCTGGTGAGTATAACTATTTAAACATAATCGAATACAACCCAGATACGATGATTGTTCAATCTATACTTAATTCAACCTTCTGCTCGATTCGGTCGCTTGTATGTAAAACGGAAGAACAGTAACCTGGTGAGTATTGCTATATAAACATCATGACGATATCATCGAATACAACCCAGATACTATCCATTCAACCTTCTGTTCGATTCGGTTGCTCGTATGTATAACGAAAGAACAGTAACCTGGTGAGTATTTCTATATGAACGTCATCACGATATAATCGAATACAACTTAGTTACAATTATCGTTCCGTCTAACCATCCAACCTTATGTTCGATTCAGACGCTCGTATGTGTAACGAAAGAACCGTCACATGGTAGGTGTAGTTAACCCTGCGTTACATATGTGGGGTCTGATGGACCCCAGCCGCCGAATATCGCTCTGAAAATATTCCAAACGTAAACTTATGCATATGCTCCTCCTAATAGCTTCCTAAATATGTTCTTATCATCGAATTGAGTCATTTCTGCAGTACCTTGTAGACACTGAGTGAAGATATACGGAACTAAAGTACTCTGGGGTGTGTCAAACCCCACCTATGTACTGACGTTCGTTATTTCGACATAATAGGTAAGTTGTATTCTGAACTATTCTGGATCAGGAGAAACAGTTTCCAATATTTTTATAGCTGAAATAATATAGGGCAAACTCATACGAAGAGGAACAGTGGAAGCTTCAAGCTCTATGGGCTGGAGTTGAAAGTTATGACGATGTAATCGAATCAGGACATCTCTATTTGATTTTCTGAAAGATATCACACTTTCATCCCATGTGCCAAAAAAAACAAAAATGTTCTGCTGATGTCTACTATGCACCATGGGAACTATTGATGAGGTTATAAGTCTTCACAACATCACCAAATGTGGAGTTGACGTTGTTGATGATTTCTCAGCATCATACAACGTGTATGGCTCTCACTATAGTGTTTTTTCTGTTGAGTACACCCGCTAGAAATACTCTAGTAGATAACAGAGAAAACCAATCAGGATTTCAGACTAGCTAATAGAATGTTTATCAAAACGTTGGGCTTCGAACTCATCCAGGACTATATAATCAAGAGGAGTAGGTAATAATCTAAGCATACCAAGAAATATTCGTGGAAAAATTAGATAAATTAACCAAGATAATTCTGCAGCGCCACCTGCTAAGATCGTCTCTGAGAGATGCTCCATGTATTCAAGGAATGGAGAAATTTGTGTGTCCACTGTAAATCACTATTGTGCATGGAGCATGCTGTGATTACTTGCCAAAATTGCATGAATTCAGACACCGATTAATATTTTTCTTTTCTGTTTTGCAAGCTGCAATTGTTTTCTATGTATATCATTATCATTAAATTTCAGTTTCAGAATGTTTATTCTGGGTTGAGATTTTAATTCAATCTCAAATGATTTTTTTTGTCGCGGTGTGTTTTCTGGTTCATGAAATTCTAGCCTGATTCAGTTTATATCAGATTCCATGAAATGAAGCCTTTTTGATAATTTCTTGCGAGTTAAAAGTGTTCAGAGATGATCTCCTTAGACTATGGAACAACAAAATATCAAAAAATTGACAGGATTGAAATAATACGGTTTTTTAGGAATTGGGGTTTGTCACACCCCACGTATGTATTGATGCAACACTTTTTCACGTATGTAACGCCGGGTTAAATATACAACATAACGATATAATCGGAGACAACCCAGATACAATGATTGTTCAATCTATCCATTCAACCTTATGTTCGATTCGGTTGCTAGTATGTATAACGAAAGAAAAGTTACCTGGTTAGACATAATATATAATAATCATCACGAAATAATCGAATACAACCCAGATACGATGATTGTTCAGTCTATCCATTCAACCTTCTGTTCAGTTCAGTCGCTCTCATGTATAACTGGAGAACAGTTACCTGGTGAGTATTTAACCTTCTGCTCGATTCAGTCGCTTGTATGTAAAACGGCAGGACAGTTACCTGGTGAGTATTGCTATATAAACATCATCACGATATCATCGAATACAACTCAGATACAATTATCGTTTCGTCTAACCATTCAACATTCTGTTCGATTCAGTCGCTAGTATGTGTAACGGAAGTATCGTCACCTGGTAAGTATCACTTTATATACAGTATTGCGATATAATCGGATACCAGCCAGATACATTGATTGTTCAGTCTATTCATTCAACTTTCTTTTCGTTTCGGTCGCTCGTATGTAAAACGGGATTACCGTCTCCTGGTGTGTATAACTATATACACAGCATAACATCATAATCGAATACAACCCATATACTATCCATTCAACCTTCTGTTCAATTCAGTCGCTCGTATGTATAACGGAAGAACAGTTACCTGGTAAGTATAACTATATAAACATAATCGAATACAACCCAGATACGATGATTGTTCAATCTATACTGAATTCAACCTTCTGCTCGATTCGGTCGCTTGTATGTAAAACGGAAGAACAGTTACCTGGTGAGTATTGCTATATAAACATCATCACGATATCATCGAATACAACTCAGATACAATTATCGTTTCGTCTAACCATTCAACATTCTGTTCGATTCAGTCGCTAGTATGTGTAACGGAAGTATCGTCACCTGGTAAGTATCACTATATATACAGAATTGCGATATAATCGGATACCACCCAGATACATTGATTGTTCAGTCTATCCATTCAACTTTCTTTTTGTTTCGGTCGCTCGTATGTAAAACGGGAATACCGTCTCCTAGTGTGTATAACTATATACACAGCATAACATCATAATCGAATACAACCCATATACTATCCATTCAACCTTCTGTTCAATTCAGTCGCTCGTATGTATAACGGAAGAACAGTTATCTGGTGAGTATAACTATATAAACATAATCGAATACAACCCAGATACGATGATTGTTCAATCTATACTGAATTCAACCTTCTGCTCGATTCGGTCGCTTGTATGTAAAACGGAAGAACAGTTACCTGGTGAGTATTGCTATATAAACATCATCACGATATCATCGAATACAACTCAGATACAATTATCGTTTCGTCTAACCATTTAACCTCCTGTTCGATTCAGTCGCTAGTATGTGTAACGGAAGTACCGTCACCTGGTAAGTATCACCATATATACAGTATTGCGATATAATCGGATACCACCCAGATACATTGATTGTTCAGTCTATCCATTCAACTTTCTGTTCGTTTCGGTCGCTCGTATGTGAAACGGGAATACCGTCACCTTATGTGTATAACTATATACACAGCATAACATCATAATCGAATACAACCCAGATACTATCCATTCAACCTTCTGTTCGATTCGGTTGCTCGTATGTATAACGAAAGAACAGTAACCTGGTGAGTATTTCTATATGAACGTCATCACGATATAATCGAATACAACTTAGTTACAATTATCGTTCCGTCTAACCATCCAACCTTATGTTCGATTCAGACGCTCGTATGTGTAACGAATGAATCGTTACATGGTAGGTGTAGTTAAATATACAACGTAACGATATAATCGGAGACAACCCAGATACAATGATTGTTCAATCTATCCATTCAACCTTGTGTTCGATTCGGTTGCTCGTATGTATATCGGAAGAACAGGTACCTGGTGAGTATATCTATATAAACATAATCGAATACAACTCAGATACGATGATTGTTCAATCTATCCATTTAACCTTCTGCTCGATTCGGTCGCTTGTATGTGAAACGGAAGGACAGTTACCTGGTGAGTATTGCTATATAAACATCATCACGATATCATCGAATACAACTCAGATACAATTATCGTTTCGTCAAACCATTCAACATTCTGTTCGATTCAGCCGCTAGTATGTGTAACGGAAGTATCGTCACCTGGTAAGTATCACTATATATACAGTATTGCGATATAATCGGATACCACCCAGATACATTGATTGTTCAGTCTATTCATTCAACTTTCTTTTCGTTTCGGTCGCTCGTATGTAAAACGGGAATACCGTCTTCTAGTGTGTATAACTATATACACAGCATAACATCGTAATCGAATACAACCCATATACTATCCATTCAACCTTCTGTTCAATTCAGTCGCTCGTATGTATAACGGAAGAACAGTTACCTGGTGAGTATAACTATATAAACATAATCGAATACAACCCAGATACGATGATTGTTCAATCTATACTGAATTCAACCTTCTGCTCGATTCGGTCGCTTGTATATAAAACGGAAGAACAGTTACCTGGTGAGTATTGCTATATAAACATCATCACGATATCATCGAATACAACTCAGATACAATTATCGTTTCGTCTAACCATTTAACCTTCTGTTCGATTCAGTCGCTAGTATGTGTAACGGAAGTACCGTCACCTGGTAGGTATCACTATATATACAGTATTGCGATATAATCGGATACCAGATACGATGATTGTTCAGTCTATCCATTCAACCTTCTGTTCAGTTCAGTCGCTCTTATGTATAACTGGAGAACAGTTACCTGGTGAGTATAACTATATAAACATAATCGAATACAACTCAGATACGATGATTGTTCAATCTATCCATTCAACCTTATGTTCGATTCGGTTGCTCGTATGTATATCGGAAGAACAGGTACCTGGTGAGTATATCTATATAAACATAATCGAATACAACTCAGATACGATGATTGTTCAATCTATCCATTTAACCTTCTGCTCGATTCGGTCGCTTGTATGTAAAACGGAAGGACAGTTACCTGGTGAGTATTGCTATATAAACATCATCACGATATCATCGAATACAACTCAGATAGAATTATCGTTTCGTCTAACCATTCAACATTCTGTTCGATTCAGTCGCTAGTATGTGTAACGGAAGTATCGTCACCTGGTAAGTATCACTATATATACAGTATTGCGATATAATCGGATACCACCCAGATACATTGATTGTTCAGTCTATCCATTCAACTTTCTGTTCGTTTTGGTCGCTCGTATGTGAAACGGGAATACCGTCACCTTATGTGTATAACTATATACACAGCATAACATCATAATCGAATACAACCCAGATACTATCCATTCAACCTTCTGTTCGATTCGGTTGCTCGTATGTATAACGAAAGAACAGTAACCTGGTGAGTATAACTATATAAACATAATCGAATACAACCCAGATACGATGATTGTTCAATCTATACTGAATTCAACCTTCTGCTCGATTCGGTCGCTTGTATGTAAAACGGAAGAACCGTTACCTGGTGAGTATTGCTATATAAACATCATCACGATATCATCGAATACAACTCAGATACAATTATCGTTTCGTCTAACCATTCAACATTCTGTTCGATTCAGTCGCTAGTATGTGTAACGGAAGTATCGTCACCTGGTAAGTATCACTATATATACAGTATTGCGATATAATCGGATACCACCCAAATACATTGATTGTTCAGTCTATCCATTCAACTTTGTTTTTGTTTCGGTCGCTCGTATGTAAAACGGGAATACCGTATCCTAGTGTGTATAACTATATACACAGCATAACATCATAATCGAATACAACCCATATACTATCCATTCAACCTTCTGTTCAATTCAGTCGCTCGTATGTATAACGGAAGGACAGTTACCTGGTGAGTATAACTATATAAACCTTATCGAATACAACCCAGATACGATGAATTTTCAATCTATCCATTCAACCTTCTGCTCGATTCGGTCGCTTTTATGTAAAACGGAAGAACAGTTACCTGGTGAATATTGCTATATAAACATCATCACGATATCATCGAATACAACTCAGATACAATTATCGCTTCGTCTAACCATTTAACCTTCTGTTCGATTCAGTCGCTAGTATGTGTAACGGAGGTACCGTCACCTGGTAAGTATCACTATATATACAGTATTGCGATATAATCGGATACCAACCAGATACATTGATTGTTCAGTCTATCCATTCAACTTTCTGTTCGTTTCGGTCGCTCGTATGTAGAACGGGAATACCGTCACCTAGTGTGTATTACTATATACACAGCATAACATCATAATCGAATACAACCCAGATACTATCCATTCAACCTTCTGTTCGATTCGAATGCTCGTATGTATAACGAAAGAACAGTAACCTGGTGAGTATTTCTATATGAACTTCATCACGATATCATCGAATACAACTCAGAGATACAATTATCATTTCGTCTAACCATTTAACCTTCTGTTCGATTCAGTCGCTAGTATGTGTAACGGAAGTACCGTCACCTGGTAAGTATCACTATATATACAGTTTTGCGATATAATCGGATACCACCCAGATACATTGATTGTTCAGTCTATCCATTCAACTTTCTGTTCAGTTCAGTCGCTCTTATGTAAAACTGGAGAACAGTTTCCTGGTGAGTATAACTATATGAACATCATCAAGATATAATCGAATACAACCCCAGATACGATTATTGTTTAGTCTATCCATTCAACCTTCTGTTCAATTCAGTCGCTCGTTTGTATAACGGAAGAACAGTTACCTGGTGAGTATAACTATATAAACATAATCGAATACAACCCAGATACGATGATTGTTCAATCTATACTAAATTTAACCTTCTGCTCGATTCGGTCGCTTGTATGTAAAACGGAAGAGCAGTTACCTGGTGAGTATTGCTATATAAACATCATCACGATATCATCGAATTCAACTCAGATACAATTATCGTTTCGTCTAACCATTTAACCTTCTGTTCGATTCAGTCGCTAGTATGTGTAACGGAAGTACCGTCACCTGGTTAGTATCACTTTATATACAGTATTGCGATATAATCGGATACCACCCAGATACATTGATTGCTCAGTCTATCAATTCAACTTTCTGTTCGTTTCGGTCACTCGTATGTAAAACGGGAATACCGTCACCTAATGTGTATAACTATATACACAGCATAACATCATAATCGAATACAACCCAGATACTATCCATTCAACCTTCTGTTCGATTCGAATGCTCGTATGTATAACGAAAGAACAGTAACCTGGTGAGTATTTCTATATGAACTTCATCACGATATCATCGAATACAACTCAGAGATACAATTATCATTTCGTCTAACCATTTAACCTTCTGTTCGATTCAGTCGCTAGTATGTGTAACGGAAGTACCGTCACCTGGTAAGTATCACTATATATACAGTTTTGCGATATAATCGGATACCACCCAGATACATTGATTGTTCAGTCTATCCATTCAACTTTCTGTTCAGTTCAGTCGCTCTTATGTAAAACTGGAGAACAGTTTCCTGGTGAGTATAACTATATGAACATCATCAAGATATAATCGAATACAACCCCAGATACGATTATTGTTTAGTCTATCCATTCAACCTTCTGTTCAATTCAGTCGCTCGTATGTATAACGGAAGAACAGTTACCTGGTGAGTATAACTATATAAACATAATCGAATACAACCCAGATACGATGATTGTTCAATCTATACTAAATTTAACCTTCTGCTCGATTCGGTCGCTTGTATGTAAAACGGAAGAGCAGTTACCTGGTGAGTATTGCTATATAAACATAATCACGATATCATCGAATTCAACTCAGATACAATTATCGTTTCGTCTAACCATTTAACCTTCTGTTCGATTCAGTCGCTAGTATGTGTAACGGAAGTACCGTCACCTGGTAAGTATCACTTTATATACAGTATTGCGATATAATCGGATACCACCCAGATACATTGATTGTTCAGTCTATCAATTCAACTTTCTGTTCGTTTCGGTCGCTCGTATGTAAAACGGGAATACCGTCACCTAATGTGTAAAACTATATACACAGCATAACATCATAATCGAATACAACCCCGATACTATCCATTCAACCTTCTGTTCGATTCGATTGCTCGTATGTATAACGGAAGAACAGTTACCTGGTGAGTAAAACTTTATAAACATAATCGAATACAACCCAGATACGATTATTGTTCAATTAATACTGAATTCAACCTTCTGCTCGATTCAGTCGCTTTCATGTATAACTGGAGAACAGTTACCTGTTGAGTATAACTATATAAACATCATCACGATATAATCGAATACAACCTTAGATACGATCATATTTAGTCTATCCATTCAACCTTCTGTTCAATTCAGTCGCTCGTATGTATATCGGAAGAACAGTTACCTGGTGAGTATAACTATATGAACCTAATCGAATACAACCCAGATACGATGAATTTTCAATCTTTCCATTTAACCTTCTGCTCGATTCGGTCGCTATTATGTAAAACGGAAGAACAGTTACCTGGTGAATATTGCTATATAAACATCATCACGATATCATCGAATACAACTCAGATACAATTATCGCTTCGTCTAACCATTTAACATTCTGTTCGATTCAGTCGCTAGTATGTTTAACGGAAGTACCGTCACCTGGTAAGGATCACTATATATACAGTATTGCGATATAATCGGATACCAACCAGATACATTGATTGTTCAGTCTATCCATTCAACTTTCTGTTCGTTTCGGTCGCTCGTATGTAAAACGGAAATACCGTCACCTAGTGTATACACAGCATAACATCATAATCGAATACAACCCAGATACCATTCATTCAACCTTCTGTTCGATTCGGTTGCTCGTATGTATAACGAAAGAACAGTAACCTGGTGAGTATTTCTATATGAACTTCATCACGATATAATCGAATACAACTCAGATACAATGATCATTCCGTCTATCCATCCAACCTTCTGTTCGATTGGGTCGCTCGTACGTATAACGCAAGAACAGTCACCTGGTGAGTATTACTATATAAACATTACCACGATATAATCGAATACAACTCAGTTACAATTATCTCTAACCATCCAACCTTATGTTCGATTCAGACGCTCGTATGTGTAACGAAAGAACCGTTACATGGTAGGTGTATCTAATTATACAGCATAACGATATAATCAGAGACAACCCAGATACAATGATTTTTCAATCTATCCATCCAACCTTATGTTTGATTCGGTTGCTCGTATGTATAACGGAAGAACAGTTACCTGGTTAGACATAATATATAATAATCATCACGAAATAATCGAATACAACCCAGATACGATGATTATTCAGTCTATCCATTCAACCTTCTGTTCAGTTCAGTCGCTCGTATGTATAACGGAAGTACATTCACTTGGTGAGTATAACTATATAAACATAATCGAATACAACTCAGATACGATGATTGTTCAATCTATCCATTCAACCTTATGTTCGATTCGGTTGCTCGTATGTATAACGCAAGAACAGTCACCTGGTGAGTATTACTATATAAACATAATCGAATAAAAAACGGAAGTATCGTCACCTGGTAAGTATCACTATATATACAGTATTGCGATATAATCGGATACCACCCAGATACATTGATTGTTCAGTCTATCCATTCAACTTTGTTTTTGTTTCGGTCGCTCGTATGTAAAACGGGAATACCGTCTCCTAGTGTGTATAACTATATACACAGCATAACATCATAATCGAATACAACCCATATACTATCCATTCAACCTTCTGTTCAATTCAGTCGCTCGTACGTATAACGGAAGGACAATTACCTGGTGAGTATAACTATATAAACCTAATCGAATACAACCCAGATACGATGAATTTTCAATCTATCCATTCAACCTTCTGCTCGATTCGGTCGCTTTTATGTAAAACGGAAGAACAGTTACCTGGTGAATATTGCTATATTAACATCATCAAGATATCATCGAATACAACTCAGATACAATTATCGCTTCGTCTAACCATTTAACCTTCTGTTCGATTCAGTCGCTAGTATGTGTAACGGAAGTACCGTCACCTGGTAAGTATCACTATATATACAGTATTGCGATATAATCGGATACCAACCAGATACATTGATTGTTCAGTCTATCCATTCAACTTTCTGTTCGTTTCGGTCGCTCGTATGTAAAACGGGAATACCGTCACCTAGTGTGTATAACTATATACACAGCATAACATCATAATCGAATACAACTCAGATACTATCCATTCAACCTTCTGTTCGATTCGAATGCTCGTATGTATAACGAAAGAACAGTAACCTGGTGAGTATTTCTATATGAACTTCATCACGATATCATCGAATACAACTCAGAGATACAATTATCATTTCGTCTAACCATTTAACCTTCTGTTCGATTCAGTCGCTAGTATGTGTAACGGAAGTACCGTCACCTGGTAAGTATCACTATATATACAGTTTTGCGATATAATCGGATACCACCCAGATACATTGATTGTTCAGTCTATCCATTCAACTTTCTGTTCAGTTCAGTCGCTCTTATGTAAAACTGGAGAACAGTTTCCTGGTGAGTATAACTATATAAACATCATCAAGATATAATCGAATACAACCCCAGATACGATTATTGTTTAGTCTATCCATTTAACCTTCTGTTCAATTCAGTCGCTCGTATGTATAACGGAAGAACAGTTACCTGGTGAGTATAACTATATAAACATAATCGAATACAACCCAGATACGATGATTGTTCAATCTATACTAAATTTAACCTTCTGCTCGATTCGGTCGCTTGTATGTAAAACGGAAGAGCAGTTACCTGGTGAGTATTGCTATATAAACATCATCACGATATCATCGAATTCAACTCAGATACAATTATCGTTTCGTCTTACCATCTAACCTTCTGTTCGATTCAGTCGCTAGTATGTGTAACGGAAGTACCGTCACCTGGTAAGTATCACTTTATATACAGTATTGCGATATAATCGGATACCACCCAGATACATTGATTGTTCAGTCTATCCATTCAACTTTCTGTTCGTTTCGGTCGCTCGTATGTAAAACGGGAATACCGTCACCTAATGTGTATAACTATATACACAGCATAACATCATAATCGAATACAACCCAGATACTATCCATTCAACCTTCTGTTCGATTCGATTGCTCGTATGTATAACGGAAGAACAGTTACCTGGTGAGTATAACTTTATAAACATAATCGAATACAACCCAGATACGATTATTTTTCAATTAATACTGAATTCAACCTTCTGCTCAATTCAGTCGCTTTTATGTATAACTGGAGAACAGTTACCTGTTGAGTATAACTATATAAACATCATCACGATATAATCGAATACAACCTCAGATACGATCATATTTAGTCTATCCATTCAACCTTTTGTTTAATTCAGTCGCTCGTATGTATATCGGAAGAACAGTTACCTGGTGAGTATAACTATATAAACCTAATCGAATACAACCCAGATACGATGAATTTTCAATCTATCCATTTAACCTTCTGCTCGATTCGGTCGCTATTATGTAAAACGGAAGAACAGTTACCTGGTGAATATTGCTATATAAACATCATCACGATATCATCGAATACAACTCAGATACAATTATCGCTTCGTCTAACCATTTAACATTCTGTTCGATTCAGTCGCTAGTATGTTTAACGGAAGTACCGTCAGCTGGTAAGTATCACTATATATACAGTATTGCGATATAATCGGATACAAACCAGATACATTGATTGTTCAGTCTATCCATTCAACTTTCTGTTCGTTTCGGTCGCTCGTATGTAAAACGGAAATACCGTCACCTAGTGTGTATAACTATATACACAGCATAACATCATAATCGAATACAACCCAGATACCATTCATTCAACCTTCTGTTCGATTCGGTTGCTCGTATGTATAACGGAAGAACAGTAACCTGGTGAGTATTTCTATATGAACTTCATCACGATATAATCGAATACAACTCAGATACAATGATCATTCCGTCTATCCATCCAACCTTCTGTTCGATTGGGTCGCTCGTACGTATAACGCAAGAACAGTCACCTGGTGAGTATTACTATATAAACATTACCACGATATAATCGAATACAACAGTTACAATTATCTCTAACCATCCAACCTTATGTTCGATTCAGACGCTCGTATGTGTAACGAAAGAACCGTTACATGGTAGGTGTATCTAATTATACAGCATAACGATATAATCAGAGACAACCCAGATACAATGATTTTTCAATCTATCCATCCAACCTTATGTTTGATTCGGTTGCTCGTATGTATAACGGAAGAACAGTTACCTGGTTAGACATAATATATAATAATCATCACGAAATAATCGAATACAACCCAGATACGATGATTATTCAGTCTATCCATTCAACCTTCTGTTCAGTGCAGTCGCTCGTATGTATAACGGAAGTACATTCACTTGGTGAGTATAACTATATGAACATAATCGAATACAACTCAGATACGATGATTGTTCAATCTATCCATTCAACCTTATGTTCGATTCGGTTGCTCGTATGTATAACGCAAGAACAGTCACCTGGTGAGTATTACTATATAAACATCACCACGATATAATCGAATACAACTCAGTTACAATTATTGTTCCGTCTAATCATCCAACCTTATGTTCGATTCAGACGCTCGTATGTGTAACGAAAGAACCGTTACATGGTAGGTGTAACTTAATATACAGCATAACGATATAATCGGAGACAACCCAGATACAATGATTGTTTAATCTATCCATTCAACCTTATGTTCGATTCGGTTGCTCGTATGTGTAACAGAAGAACTGTTACCTGGTAAGACATACTATATGATAATCATCACGATATAATCGAATACCACCCAGATACATTGATTGTTCAGTCTATCCATTCAACTTTCTGTTCAGTTCAGTCGCTCTTATGTATAACTGGAGAACAGTTTCCTGGTGAGTATAACTATATGAACATCATCAAGATATAATCGAATACAACCCCAGATACGATTATTGTTTAGTCTATCCATTCAACCTTCTGTTCAATTCAGTCGCTTGTATGTATAACGGAAGAACATTTACCTGGTGAGTATAACTATATAAACCTTATCGAATACAACCCAGATACGATGAATTTTCAATCTATCCATTTAACCTTCTGCTCGATTCGGTCGCTTTTATGTAAAACGGAAGAACAGCTACCTGGTGAGTATTGCTATAAAAATATCATCACGATATCATCGAATACAACTCAGATACAATTATCGCTTCGTCTAACCATTCAACCTTCTGTTCGATTCAGTCGCTAGTATGTGTAACGGAAGTACCGTCACCTGGTAAGTATCACTATATATACAGTATTGCGATATAATCGGATACCAACCAGATACATTGATTGTTCAGTCTATCCATTCAACTTTTAGTTTCGTTTCGGTCGCTCGTATGTAAAACGGGAATACCGTCACCTAGTGTGTATAACTATATACACAGCATAACATCATAATCGAATACAACCCAGATACTATCCATTCAACCTTCTGTTCGATTCGAATGCTCGTATGTATAACGAAAGAACAGTAACCTGGTGAGTATTTCTATATGAACTTCATCACGATATCATCGAATACAACTCAGAGATACAATTATCATTTCGTCTAACCATTTAACCTTCTGTTCGATTCAGTCGCTAGTATGTGTAACGGAAGTACCGTCACCTGGTAAGTATCACTATATATACAGTTTTGCGATATAATCGGATACCACCCAGATACATTGATTGTTCAGTCTATCCATTCAACTTTCTGTTCAGTTCAGTCGCTCTTATGTAAAACTGGAGAACAGTTTCCTGGTGAGTATAACTATATGAACATCATCAAGATATAATCGAATACAACCCCAGATACGATTATTGTTTAGTCTATCCATTCAACCTTCTGTTCAATTCAGTCGCTCGTATGTATAACGGAAGAACAGTTACCTGGTGAGTATAACTATATAAACATAATCGAATACAACCCAGATACGATGATTGTTCAATCTATACTAAATTTAACCTTCTGCTCGATTCGGTCGCTTGTATGTAAAACGGAAGAGCAGTTACCTGGTGAGTATTGCTATATAAACATCATCACGATATCATCGAATTCAACTCAGATACAATTATCGTTTCGTCTAACCATTTAACCTTCTGTTCGATTCAGTCGCTAGTATGTGTAACGGAAGTACCGTCACCTGGTAAGTATCACTTTATATACAGTATTGCGATATAATCGGATACCACCCAGATACATTGATTGTTCAGTCTATCAATTCAACTTTCTGTTCGTTTCGGTCGCTCGTATGTAAAACGGGAATACCGTCACCTAATGTGTATAACTATATACACAGCATAACATCATAATCGAATACAACCCCGATACTATCCATTCAACCTTCTGTTCGATTCGATTGCTCGTATGTATAACGGAAGAACAGTTACCTGGTGAGTAAAACTTTATGAACATAATCGAATACAACCCAGATACGATTATTGTTCAATTAATACTGAATTCAACCTTCTGCTCGATTCAGTCGCTTTCATGTATAACTGGAGAACAGTTACCTGTTGAGTATAACTATATAAACATCATCACGATATAATCGAATACAACCTTAGATACGATCATATTTAGTCTATCCATTCAACCTTCTGTTCAATTAAGTCGCTCGTATGTATATCGGAAGAACAGTTACCTGGTGAGTATAACTATATAAACCTAATCGAATACAACCCAGATACGATGAATTTTCAATCTTTCCATTTAACCTTCTGCTCGATTCGGTCGCTATTATGTAAAACGGAAGAACAGTTACCTGGTGAATATTGCTATATAAACATCATCACGATATCATCGAATACAACTCAGATACAATTATCGCTTCGTCTAACCATTTAACATTCTGTTCGATTCAGTCGCTAGTATGTTTAACGGAAGTACCGTCACCTGGTAAGTATCACTATATATACAGTATTGCGATATAATCGGATACCAACCAGATACATTGATTGTTCAGTCTATCCATTCAACTTTCTGTTCGTTTCGGTCGCTCGTATGTAAAACGGAAATACCGTCACCTAGTGTATACACAGCATAACATCATAATCGAATACAACCCAGATACCATTCATTCAACCTTCTGTTCGATTCGGTTGCTCGTATGTATAACGAAAGAACAGTAACCTGGTGAGTATTTCTATATGAACTTCATCACGATATAATCGAATACAACTCAGATACAATGATCATTCCGTCTATCCATCCAACCTTCTGTTCGATTGGGTCGCTCGTACGTATAACGCAAGAACAGTCACCTGGTGAGTATTACTATATAAACATTACCACGATATAATCGAATACAACTCAGTTACAATTATCTCTAACCATCCAACCTTATGTTCGATTCAGACGCTCGTATGTGTAACGAAAGAACCGTTACATGGTAGGTGTATCTAATTATACAGCATAACGATATAATCAGAGACAACCCAGATACAATGATTTTTCAATCTATCCATCCAACCTTATGTTTGATTCGGTTGCTCGTATGTATAACGGAAGAACAGTTACCTGGTTAGACATAATATATAATAATCATCACGAAATAATCGAATACAACCCAGATACGATGATTATTCAGTCTATCCATTCAACCTTCTGTTCAGTTCAGTCGCTCTTATGCATAACGGAAGTACATTCACTTGGTGAGTATAACTATATAAACATAATCGAATACAACTCAGATACGATGATTGTTCAATCTATCCATTCAACCTTATGTTCGATTCGGTTGCTCGTATGTATAACGGAAGAACAGGTACCTGGTGAGTATAACTATATAAACATAATCGAATAAAAAACGGAAGTATCGTCATCTGGTAAGTATCACTATATATACAGTATTGCGATATAATCGGATACCACCCAGATACATTGATTGTTCAGTCTATCCATTCAACTTTGTTTTTGTTTCGGTCGCTCGTATGTAAAACGGGAATACCGTCTCCTAGTGTGTATAGCTATATACACAGCATAACATCATAATCGAATACAACCCATATACTATCCATTCAACCTTCTGTTCAATTCAGTCGCTCGTATGTATAACGGAAGGACAGTTACCTGGTGAGTATAACTATATAAACCTAATCGAATACAACCCAGATACGATGAATTTTCAATCTATCCATTCAACCTTCTGCTCGATTCGGTCGCTTTTATATAAAACGGAAGAACAGTTACCTGGTGAATATTGCTATATTAACATCATCACGATATCATCGAATACAACTCAGATACAATTATCGCTTCGTCTAACCATTTAACCTTCTGTTCGATTCAGTCGCTAGTATGTGTAACGGAAGTACCGTCACCTGGTAAGTATCACTATATATACAGTATTGCGATATAATCGGATACCAACCAGATACATTGATTGTTCAGTCTATCCATTCAACTTTCTGTTCGTTTCGGTCGCTCGTATGTAAAACGGGAATACCGTCACCTAGTGTGTATAACTATATACACAGCATAACATCATAATCGAATACAACCCAGATACTATCCATTCAACCTTCTGTTCGATTCGAATGCTCGTATGTATAACGAAAGAACAGTAACCTGGTGAGTATTTCTATATGAACTTCATCACGATATCATCGAATACAACTCAGAGATACAATTATCATTTCGTCTAACCATTTAACCTTCTGTTCGATTCAGTCGCTAGTATGTGTAACGGAAGTACCGTCACCTGGTAAGTATCACTATATATACAGTTTTGCGATATAATCGGGTACCACCCAGATACATTGATTGTTCAGTCTATCCATTCAACTTTCTGTTCAGTTCAGTCGCTCTTATGTAAAACTGGAGAACAGTTTCCTGGTGAGTATAACTATATAAACATCATCAAGATATAATCGAATACAACCCCAGATACGATTATTGTTTAGTCTATCCATTTAACCTTCTGTTCAATTCAGTCGCTCGTATGTATAACGGAAGAACAGTTACCTGGTGAGTATTACTATATAAACATAATCGAATACAACCCAGATACGATGATTGTTCAATCTATACTAAATTTAACCTTCTGCTCGATTCGGTCGCTTGTATGTAAAACGGAAGAGCAGTTACCTGGTGAGTATTGCTATATAAACATCATCACGATATCATCGAATTCAACTCAGATACAAATATCGTTTCGTCTTACCATTCAACCTTCTGTTCGATTCAGTCGCAAGTATGTGTAACGGAAGTACCGTCACCTGGTAAGTATCACTTCATATACAGTATTGCAATATAATCGGATACCACCCAGATACATTGATTGTTCAGTCTATCCATTCAACTTTCTGTTCGTTTCGGTCGCTCGTATGTAAAACGGGAATACCGTCACCTAATGTGTATAACTATATACACAGCATAACATCATAATCGAATACAACCCAGATACTATCCATTCAACCTTCTGTTCGATTCGATTGCTCGTATGTATAACGGAAGAACAGTTACCTGGTGAGTATAACTTTATAAACATAATCGAATACAACCCAGATACGATTATTGTTCAATTAATACTGAATTCAACCTCCTGCTCGATTCAGTCGCTTTTATGTATAACTGGAGAACAGTTACCTGTTGAGTATAACTATATAAACATTATCACGATATAATCGAATACAACCTCAGATACGATCATATTTAGTCTATCCATTCAACCTTCTGTTCAATTCAGTCGCTCGTATGTATATCGGAAGAACAGTTACCTGGTGAGTATAACTATATAAACCTAATCGAATACAACCCAGATACGATGAATTTTCAATCTATCCATTTAACCTTCTGCTCGATTCGGTCGCTATTATGTAAAACGGAAGAACAGTTACCTGGTGAATATTGCTATATAAACATCATCACGATATCATCGAATACAACTCAGATACAATTATCGCTTCGTCTAACCATTTAACATTCTGTTCGATTCAGTCGCTAGTATGTTTAACGGAAGTACCGTCAGCTGGTAAGTATCACTATATATACAGTATTGCGATATAATCGGATACAAACCAGATACATTGATTGTTCAGTCTATCCATTCAACTTTCTGTTCGTTTCGGTCGCTCGTATGTAAAA
Organism: Chrysomela aeneicollis; assembly: GCA_029955515.1. NCBI lineage: Eukaryota > Metazoa > Arthropoda > Insecta > Coleoptera > Chrysomelidae > Chrysomela > Chrysomela aeneicollis. The sequence continues at coordinate 16,777,814 of JARUHQ010000013.1, read as the reverse complement.
CGGAAATACCGTCACCTAGTGTGTATAACTATATACACAGCATAACATCATAATCGAATACAACCCAGATACCATTCATTCAACCTTCTGTTCGATTCGGTTGCTCGTATGTATAACGGAAGAACAGTAACCTGGTGAGTATTTCTATATGAACTTCATCACGATATAATCGAATACAACTCAGATACAATGATCATTCCGTCTATCCATCCAACCTTCTGTTCGATTGGGTCGCTAGTACGTATAACGCAAGAACAGTCACCTGGTGAGTATTACTATATAAACATTACCACGATATAATCGAATACAACTCAGTTACAATTATCTCTAACCATCCAACCTTATGTTCGATTCAGACGCTCGTATGTGTAACGAAAGAACCGTTACATGGTAGGTGTATCTAATTATACAGCATAACGATATAATCAGAGACAACCCAGATACAATGATTTTTCAATCTATCCATCCAACCTTATGTTTGATTCGGTTGCTCGTATGTATAACGGAAGAACAGTCACCTGGTTAGACATAATATATAATAATCATCACGAAATAATCGAATACAACCCAGATACGATGATTATTCAGTCTATCCATTCAACCTTCTGTTCAGTTCAGTCGCTCGTATGTATAACGGAAGTACATTTACTTGGTGAGTATAACTATATAAACATAATCGAATACAACTCAGATACGATGATTGTTCAATCTATCCATTCAACCTTATGTTCGATTTGGTTGCTCGTATGTATAACGCAAGAACAGTCACCTGGTCAGTATTACTATATAAACATCACCACGATATAATCGAATACAACTCAGTTACAATTATTGTTCCGTCTAATCATCCAACCTTATGTTCGATTCAGACGCTCGTATGTGTAACGAAAGAACCGTTACATGGTAGGTGTAACTTAATATACAGCATAACGATATAATCGGAGACAACCCAGATACAATGATTGTTTAATCTATCCATTCAACCTTATGTTCGATTCGGTTGCTCGTATGTGTAACAGAAGAACTGTTACCTGGTAAGACATACTATATGATAATCATCACGATATAATCGAATACCACCCAGATACATTGATTGTTCAGTCTATCCATTCAACTTTCTGTTCAGTTCAGTCGCTCTTATGTATAACTGGAGAACAGTTTCCTGGTGAGTATAACTATATGAACATCATCAAGATATAATCGAATACAACCCCAGATACGATTATTGTTTAGTCTATCCATTCAACCTTCTGTTCAATTCAGTCGCTTGTATGTATAACGGAAGAACATTTACCTGGTGAGTATAACTATATAAACCTTATCGAATACAACCCAGATACGATGAATTTTCAATCTATCCATTTAACCTTCTGCTCGATTCGGTCGCTTTTATGTAAAACGGAAGAACAGCTACCTGGTGAGTATTGCTATAAAAATATCATCACGATATCATCGAATACAACTCAGATACAATTATCGCTTCGTCTAACCATTCAACCTTCTGTTCGATTCAGTCGCTAGTATGTGTAACGGAAGTACCGTCACCTGGTAAGTATCACTATATATACAGTATTGCGATATAATCGGATACCAACCAGATACATTGATTGTTCAGTCTATCCATTCAACTTTTAGTTTCGTTTCGGTCGCTCGTATGTAAAACGGGAATACCGTCACCTAGTGTGTATAACTATATACACAGCATAACATCATAATCGAATACAACTCAGATACTATCCATTCAACCTTCTGTTCGATTCGGTTGCTCGTATGTATAACGAAAGAACAGTAACCTGGTGAGTATTTCTATATAAACTTCATCACGATATAATCGAATACAACTCAGATACAATGATCATTCCGTCTATCCATCTAACCTTCTGTTCGATTGGTTTGCTCGTACGTATAACGCAAGAACAGTCACCTGGTGAGTATTACTATATAAACAATCCCACGATATAATCGAATACAACTCAGTTACAATTATCGTTCCGTCTAACCATCCAACCTTATGTTCGATTCAGACGCTCGTATGTGTAACGAAAGAACCGTTACATGGTAGGTGTATCTAAATATACAGCATAACGATATAATCGGAGACAACCCAGATACAATGATTGTTCAATCTATCCATTCAACCTTATGTTCGATTCGGTTGCCCGTATGTTTAACGAAAGAACTGTTATATAATAATAATCATCACGAAATAATCGAATACAACCCAGATACGATGATTGTTCAGTCTATCCATACAACCTTCTGTTCAGTTCAGTCGCTCTTATGTATAACTGGAGAATAGTTTCCTGGTGAGTATAACTATATAAACATCATCACGATATAATCGAATACAACCCCAGATACGATAATTGTTTAGTCTATCCATTCAACCTTCTGTTCAATTCAGTCGCTCGTATGTTTAACGGAAGTACATTTACTTGGTGAGTATAACTATATAAACATAATCGAATACAACTCAGATACGATGATTGTTCAATCTATCCATCCAACCTTATGTTCGATTCGGTTGCCCGTATGTTTAACGAAAGAACTGTTACCTGGTTAGACATACTATATGATAATCATCACGATATACTCGAATACAACCCCAGATACGATTATTGTTTAGTCTATCCATTCAACCTTCTGTTCAATTCAGTCGTTCTTATGTATAACGGAAAAACAGTTACCTGATGAGTATAACTATATAAACCTAATCGAATACAACCCAGATACGATGAATTTTCAATCTATCCATTTAACCTTCTGCTGGATTTGGTCGCTTTTATGTAAAACGGAAGAACAGTTACCTGGTGAGTATTGCTATATAAACATCATCACGATATCATCGAATACAACTCAGATACAATTATCGCTTCGTCTAACCATTTAACCTTCTGTTCGATTCAGTCGCTAGTATGTGTAACGGAAGTTCCGTCACCTGGTAAGTATCACTATATATACAGTATTGCGATATAATCGGATACAAACCAGATACATTGATTGTTCAGTCTATCCATTCAACTTTCTGTTCGTTTCGGTCGCTCGTATGTAAAACGGGAATACCGTCACCTAATGTGTATAACTATATACACAGCATAACATCATAATCGAATACAACCCAGATACTATCCATTCAACCTTCTGTTCGATTCGGTTGCTCGTATGTATAACGAAAGAACAGTGACCTGGTGAGTATTTCTATATGAACGTCAACCCGATATAATCGAATACAACTCAGATACAATGATCATTCCGTCTATCCATCCAACCTTCTGTTCGATTAGGTCGCTCGTATGTATAACGCAAGAACAGTCACCTGGTGAGTATTACTATATAAACATCACCACGATATAATCGAATACAACTCAGTTACAATTATCGTTCCGTCTAACCATCCAACCTTATGTTTGATTCAGACGCTCGTATGTGTAACGAAATAACCGTTACATGGTAGGTGTAACCGAATATACAGCATAAAGATATAATCGGAGACAACCCAGATACAATGATTGTTCAATCTATCCATCCAACCCTATGTTCGATTCGGTTGCCCGTATGTTTAACGAAAGAACTGTTACCTGGTTAGACATACTATATGATAATCATCACGATATACTCGAATACAACCCCAGATACGATTATTGTTTAGTCTATCCATTCAACCTTCTGTTCAATTCAGTCGTTCTTATGTATAACGGAAAAACAGTTACCTGGTGAGTATAACTATATAAACCTAATCGAATACAACCCAGATACGATGAATTTTCAATCTATCCATTTAACCTTCTGCTGGATTTGGTCGCTTTTATGTATAACGGAAGAACAGTTACCTGGTGAGTATTGCTATATAAACATCATCACGATATCATCGAATACAACTCAGATACAATTATCGCTTCGTCTAACCATTTAACCTTCTGTTCGATTCGGTCACTTGTATGTAAAACTGAAGGACAGTTACCTGGTTAGTATTGCTATATAAACATCATCACGATATCATCGAATACATCTCAGATACAATTATCGTTTCGTCTAACCATTCAACATTCTGTTCGATTCAGTCGCTAGTATGTATAACGGAAGAACAGTTACCTGGTGTGTATAACTATATAAACATAATCGAATACAACCCAGATACGATGATTGTTCAATCCATACTAAATTCAACCTTCTGCTCGATTCGGTCGCTTGTATGTAAAACGGAAGAACAGTTACCTGGTGAGTATTGCTATATAAACATCATCACGATATCATCGAATACAACTCAGATACAATTATCGTTTCGTCTTACCATTTAACCTTAAGTTTGATTCAGTCGCTAGTATGTGCAACGGAAGTACCGTCACCTGGTAAGTATCACTATATATACAGAATTGCGATATAATCGGATACCACCCAGATACATTGATTGTTCAGTCTATCCATTCAACTTTCTGTTCGTTTCGGTCGCTCGTATGTAAAACGGGAATACCGTCACCTAATGTGTATAACTATATACACAGCATAACATCATAATCGAATACAACCCAGATACTATCCATTCAACCTTCTGTTCGATTCGGTTGCTCGTATGTATAACGAAAGAACAGTAACCTGGTGAGTATTTCTATATAAACTTCATAACGATATGATCGAATACAACTCAGATACAATGATCATTCCGTCTATCCATCTAACCTTCTGTTCGATTGGGTCGCTCGTACGTATAACGCAAGAACAGTCACCTGGTGAGTATTACTATATAAACATTCCCACGATATAATCGAATACAACTCAGTTACAATTATCGTTCCGTCTAACCATCCAACCTTATGTTCGATTCAGACGCTCGTATGTGTAACGAAAGAACCGTTACATGGTAGGTGTATCTGAATATACAGCATAACGATATAATCGGAGACAACCCAGATACAATGATTGTTCAATCTATCCATTCAATCTTATGTTCGATTCGGTTGCTCGTATGTATAACGGAAGAACAGTTACCTGGTTAGACATTATATATAATAATCATCACGAAATAGTCGAATACAACCCAGATACGATGATTGTTCAGTCTATCTATACAACTTTCTGTTCAGTTCAGTCGCTCTTATGTATAACTGGAGAACAGTTACCTGGTGAGTATAACTATATAAACATCATCACGATATAATCGAATACTACCCCAGATACGATCATTGTTTAGTCTATCCATTCAACCTTCTGTTCAATTCAGTCGCTCGTATGTATAACGGAAGAACAGTTACTAGGTGAGTATAACTATATAAACATAATCGAATACAACTCAGATACGATGATTGTTCAATCTATCCATTCAACCTTATGTTCGATTCGGTTGCTCGTATGTATAACGAAAGAACAGGTACCTGGTGAGTATAAATATATGAACATAATCGAATACAACTCAGATACGATGATTGTTCAATCTATCCATTCAACCTTCTGCTCGATTCGGTCACTTGTATGTAAAACTGAAGGACAGTTACCTGGTTAGTATTGCTATATAAACATCATCACGATATCATCGAATACATCTCAGATACAATTATCGTTTCGTCTAACCATTCAACATTCCGTTCGATTCAGTCGCTAGTATGTATAACGGAAGAACAGTTACCTGGTGTGTATAACTATATAAACATAATCGAATACAACCCAGATACAATGATTGTTCAATCCATACTAAATTCAACCTTCTGCTCGATTCGGTCGCTTGTATGTAAAACGGAAGAACAGTTACCTGGTGAGTATTGCTATATAAACATCATCACGATATCATCGAATACAACTCAGATACAATTATCGTTTCGTCTTACCATTTAACCTTAAGTTTGATTCAGTCGCTAGTATGTGCAACGGAAGTACCGTCACCTGGTAAGTATCACTATATATACAGAATTGCGATATAATCGGATACCACCCAGATACATTGATTGTTCAGTCTATCCATTCAACTTTCTGTTCGTTTTGGTCGCTCGTATGTAAAACGGGAATACCGTCACCTAATGTGTATAACTATATACACAGCATAACATCATAATCGAATACAACCCAGATACTATCCATTCAACCTTCTGTTCGATTCGGTTGCTCGTATGTATAAAGAAAAAACAGTAACCTGGTGAGTATTTCTATATGAACGTCATCACGATATAATCGAATACAACTCAGATACAATGATCATTTCGTCTATCCATCCAAACTTCTGTTCGATTGGGTCGCTCGTATGTATAACGAAAGAACAGTAACCTGGTGAGTATTCCTATATAAACTTCATCACGATATAATCGAATACAACTCAGTTACAATTATCGTTCCGTCTAACCATCCAACCTTATGTTCGATTCAGACGCTCGTATGTGTAACGAAAGTACCGTTACATGGTAGGTGTATCTAAATATACAGCATAACGATATAATCGGAGACAACCCAGATACAATGATTGTTCAATCTATCCATTCAACCTTATGTTCGATTCGGTTGCTCGTATGTTTAACGGAAGAACAGTTACCTGGTTAGACATAATATATAATAATCATCACGAAATAATCGAATACAACCCAGATACGATGATTGTTCAGTCTATCTATACAACCTTCTGTTCAGTTCAGTCGCTCTTATGTATAACTGGAGAACATAATCGAATACAACCCAGATACGATGATTGTTCAATCCATACTAACTTCAACCTTCTGCTCGATTTGGTCGCTTGTATGTAAAACGGAAGAACAGTTACCTGGTGAGTATTGCTATATAAACATCATCACGATATCATAGAATACAACTCAGATACAATTATCGTTTCGTCTCACCATTTAACCTTAAGTTCGATTCAGTCGCTAGTATGTGTAACGGAAGTACCGTCACCTGGTAAGTATCACTATATATACAGTATTGCGATATAATCGGATACAAACCAGATACATTGATTGTTCAGTCTATCCATTCAACTTTCTGTTCGTTTCGGTCGCTCGTATGTAAAACGGGAATACCGTCACCTAGTGTGTATAACTATATACACAGCATAACATCATAATCGAATACAACTCACATACTATCCATTCAACCTTCTGTTCGATTCGGTTGCTCGTATGTATAACGAAAGAACAGTAACCTGGTGAGTATTTCTATATAAACTTCATAACGATATAATCGAATACAACCCAGATACGATGATTGTTCAATCTATACTAAATTTAACCTTCTGCTCGATTCGGTCGCTTGTATGTAAAACGGAAGAGCAGTTACCTGGTGAGTATTGCTATATAAACATCATCACGATATCATCGAATTCAACTCAGATACAATTATCGTTTCGTCTTACCATTTAACCTTCTGTTCGATTCAGTCGCTAGTATGTGTAACGAAAGTACCGTCACCTGGTAAGTATCACTTTATATACAGTATTGCGATATAATCGGATACCACCCAGAAACATTGATTGTTCAGTCTATCCATTCAACTTTCTGTTCGTTTCGGTCGCTCGTATGTAAAACGGAAATACCGTCACCTAATGTGTATAACTATATACACAGCATAACATCATAATCGAATACAACCCAGATACTATCCATTCAACCTTCTGTTCGATTCGATTGCTCGTATGTATAACGGAAGAACAGTTACCTGGTGAGTATAACTTTATAAACATAATCGAATACAACCCAGATACGATTATTGTTCAATTAATACTGAATTCAACCTTCTGCTCGATTCAGTCGCTTTTATGTATAACTGGAGAACAGTTACCTGTTGAGTATAACTATATAAACATCATCACGATATAATCGAATACAACCTCAGAAACGATCATATTTAGTCTATCCATTCAACCTTCTGTTCAATTCAGTCGCTCGTATGTATATCGGAAGAACAGTTACCTGGTGAGTATAACTATATAAACCTAATCGAATACAACCCAGATACGATGAATTTTCAATCTATCCATTTAACCTTCTGCTCGATTCGGTCGCTATTATGTAAAACGGAAGAACAGTTACCTGGTGAATATTGCTATATAAACATCATCACGATATCATCGAATACAACTCAGATACAATTATCGCTTCGTCTAACCATTTAACATTCTGTTCGATTCAGTCGCTAGTATGTTTAACAGAAGTACCGTCAGCTGGTAAGTATCACTATATATACAGTATTGCGATATAATCGGATACAAACCATATACATTGATTGTTCAGTCTATCCATTCAACTTTCTGTTCGTTTCGGTCGCTCGTATGTAAAACGGAAATACCGTCACCTAGTGTGTATAACTATATACACAGCATAACATCATAATCGAATACAACCCAGATACCATTCATTCAACCTTCTGTTCGATTCGGTTGCTCGTATGTATAACGGAAGAACAGTAACCTGGTGAGTATTTCTATATGAACTTCATCACGATATAATCGAATACAACTCAGATACAATGATCATTCCGTCTATCCATCCAACCTTCTGTTCGATTGGGTCGCTCGTACGTATAACGCAAGAACAGTCACCTGGTGAGTATTACTATATAAACATTACCACGATATAATCGAATACAACTCAGTTACAATTATCTCTAACCATCCAACCTTATGTTCGATTCAGACGCTCGGATGTGTAACGAAAGAACCGTTACATGGTAGGTGTATCTAATTATACAGCATAACGATATAATCAGAGACAACCCAGATACAATGATTTTTCAATCTATCCATACAACCTTATGTTTGATTCGGTTGCTCGTATGTATAACGGAAGAACAGTTACCTGGTTAGACATAATATATAATAATCATCACGATATAATCGAATACCACCCAGATACATTGATTGTTCAGTCTATCCATTCAACTTTCTGTTCAGTTCAGTCGCTCTTATGTATAACTGGAGAACAGTTTCCTGGTGAGTATAACTATATGAACATCATCAAGATATAATCGAATACAACCCCAGATACGATTATTGTTTAGTCTATCCATTCAATCTTCTGTTCAATTCAGTCGCTTGTATGTATAACGGAAGAACATTTACCTGGTGAGTATAACTATATAAACCTTATCGAATACAACCCAGATACGATGAATTTTCAATCTATCCATTTAACCTTCTGCTCGATTCGGTCGCTTTTATGTAAAACGAAAGAACAGCTACCTGGTGAGTATTGCTATAAAAATATCATCACGATATCTTCGAATACAACTCAGATACAATTATCGCTTCGTCTTACCATTCAACCTTCTGTTCGATTCAGTCGCTAGTATGTGTAACGGAAGTACCGTCACCTGGTAAGTATCACTATATATACAGTATTGCGATATAATCGGATACCAACCAGATACATTGATTGTTCAGTCTATCTATTCAACTTTTAGTTTCGTTTCGGTCGCTCGTATGTAAAACGGGAATACCGTCACCTAGTGTGTATAACTATATACACAGCATAACATCATAATCGAATACAACTCAGATACTATCCATTCAACCTTCTGTTCGATTCGGTTGCTCGTATGTATAACGAAAGAACAGTAACCTGGTGAGTATTTCTATATAAACTTCATCACGATATAATCAAATACAACTCAGATACAATGATCATTCCGTCTATCCATCTAACCTTCTGTTCGATTGGTTTGCTCGTACGTATAACGCAAGAACAGCCACCTGGTGAGTATTACTATATAAACATTCCCACGATATAATCGAATACAACTCAGTTACAATTATCGTTCCGTCTAACCATCCAACCTTATGTTCGATTCAGACGCTCGTATGTGTAACGAAAGAACCGTTACATGGTAGGTGTATCTAAATATACAGCATAACGATATAATCGGAGACAACCCAGATACAATGATTGTTCAATCTATCCATTCAACCTTATGTTCGATTCGGTTGCCCGTATGTTTAACGAAAGAACTGTTATATAATAATAATCATCACGAAATAATCGAATACAACCCAGATACGATGATTGTTCAGTCTATCCATACAACCTTCTGTTCAGTTCAGTCGCTCTTATGTATAACTGGAGAATAGTTACCTGGTGAGTATAACTATATAAACATCATCACGATATAATCGAATACAACCCCAGATACGATAATTGTTTAGTCTATCCATTCAACCTTCTGTTCAATTAAGTCGCTCGTATGTATAACGGAAGTACATTTACTTGGTGAGTATAACTATATAAACATAATCGAATACAACTCAGATACGATGATTGTTCAATCTATCCATTCAACCTTATGTTCGATTCGGTTGCTCGTATGTATAACGGAAGAACAGGTACCTGGTGAGTATAACTATATAAACATAATCGAATACAACTCAGATACGATGATTGTTCAATCTATCCATTTAACCTTCTGCTCGATTCGGTCACTTGTATGTAAAACTGAAGGACAGTTACCTGGTGAGTATTGCTATATAAACATCATCACGATATCATCGAATACAACTCAGTTACAATTATCGTTCCGTCTAACCATCCAACCTTATGTTTGATTCAGACGCTCGTATGTGTAACGAAATAACCGTTACATGGTAGGTGTAACCGAATATACAGCATAAAGATATAATCGCAGACAACCCAGATACAATGGTTGTTCAATCTATCCATCCAACCTTATGTTCGATTCGGTTGCCCGTATGTTTAACGAAAGAACTGTTACCTGGTTAGACATACTATATGATAATCATCACGATATACTCGAATACAACCCCAGATACGATTATTGTTTAGTCTATCCATTCAACCTTCTGTTCAATTCAGTCGTTCTTATGTATAACGGAAAAACAGTTACCTGGTGAGTATAACTATATAAACCTAATCGAATACAACCCAGATACGATGAATTTTCAATCTATCCATTTAACCTTCTGCTGGATTTGGTCGCTTTTATGTAAAACGGAAGAACAGTTACCTGGTGAGTATTGCTATATAAACATCATCACGATATCATCGAATACAACTCAGATACAATTATCGCTTCGTCTAACCATTTAACCTTCTGTTCGATTCAGTCGCTAGTATGTGTAACGGAAGTACCGTCACCTGGTAAGTATCACTATATATACAGTATTGCGATATAATCGGATACAAACCAGATACATTGATTGTTCAGTCTATCCATTCAACTTTCTGTTCGTTTCGGTCGCTCGTATGTAAAACGGGAATACCGTCACCTAATGTGTATAACTATATACACAGCATAACATCATAATCGAATACAACCCAGATACTATCCATTCAACCTTCTGTTCGATTCGGTTGCTCGTATGTATAACGAAAGAACAGTGACCTGGTGAGTATTTCTATATGAACGTCAACCCGATATAATCGAATACAACTCAGATACAATGATCATTCCGTCTATCCATCCAACCTTCTGTTCGATTGGGTCGCTCGTATGTATAACGCAAGAACAGTCACCTGGTGAGTATTACTATATAAACATCACCACGATATAATCGAATACAACTCAGTTACAATTATCGTTCCGTCTAACCATCCAACCTTATGTTTGATTCAGACGCTCGTATGTGTAACGAAATAACCGTTACATGGTAGGTGTAACCGAATATACAGCATAAAGATATAATCGGAGACAACCCAGATACAATGATTGTTCAATCTATCCATCCAACCTTATGTTCGATTCGGTTGCCCGTATGTTTAACGAAAGAACTGTTACCTGGTTAGACATACTATATGATAATCATCACGATATACTCGAATACAACCCCAGATACGATTATTGTTTAGTCTATCCATTCAACCTTCTGTTCAATTCAGTCGTTCTTATGTATAACGGAAAAACAGTTACCTGGTGAGTATAACTATATAAACCTAATCGAATACAACCCAGATACGATGAATTTTCAATCTATCCATTTAACCTTCTGCTGGATTTGGTCGCTTTTATGTAAAACGGAAGAACAGTTACCTGGTGAGTATTGCTATATAAACTTCATCACGATATCATCGAATACAACTCAGATACAATTATCGCTTCGTCTAACCATTCAACCTTCTGTTCGATTCAGTCGCTAGTATGTGTAACGGAAGTACCGTCACCTGGTAAGTATCCCTATATATACAGTATTGCGATATAATCGGATACAAACCAGATACATTGATTGTTCAGTCCATCCATTCAACTATCTGTTCGTTTCGGTCGCTCGTATGTAAAACGGGAATACCGTCACCTAGTGTGTATAACTATATACACAGCATAACATCATAATCGAATACAACTCAGATACTATCCATTCAACCTTCTGTTCGATTCGGTTGCTCGTATGTATAACGAAAGAACAGTAACCTGGTGAGTATTTCTATATAAACTTCATAACGATATAATCGAATACAACTCAGATACAATGATCATTCCGTCTATCCATCTAACCTTCTGTTCGATTGGGTCGCTCGTACGTATAACGCAAGAACAGTCACCTGGTGAGTATTACTATATAAACATTCCCACGATATAATCGAATACAACTCAGTTACAATTATCGTTCCGTCTAACCATCCAACCTTATGTTCGATTCAGACGCTCGTATGTGTAACGAAAGAACCGTTACATGGTAGGTGTATCTGAATATACAGCATAACGATATAATCGGAGACAACCCAGATACAATGATTGTTCAATCTATCCATTCAATCTTATGTTCGATTCGGTTGCTCGTATGTATAACGGAAGAACAGTTACCTGGTTAGACATTATATATAATAATCATCACGAAATAGTCGAATACAACCCAGATACGATGATTGTTCAGTCTATCTATACAACTTTCTGTTCAGTTCAGTCGCTCTTATGTATAACTGAAGAACAGTTACCTGGTGAGTATAACTATATAAACATCATCACGATATAATCGAATACTACCCCAGATACGATCATTGTTTAGTCTATCCATTCAACCTTCTGTTCAATTCAGTCGCTCTTATGTATAACGGAAGAACAGTTACTAGGTGAGTATAACTATATAAACATAATCGAATACAACTCAGATACGATGATTGTTCAATCTATCCATTCAACCTTATGTTCGATTCGGTTGCTCGTATGTATAACGAAAGAACAGGTACCTGGTGAGTATAAATATATGAACATAATCGAATACAACTCAGATACGATGATTGTTCAATCTATCCATTTAACCTTCTGCTCGATTCGGTCACTTGTATGTAAAACTGAAGGACAGTTACCTGGTTAGTATTGCTATATAAACATCATCACGATATCATCGAATACATCTCAGATACAATTATCGTTTCGTCTAACCATTCAACATTCTGTTCGATTCGGTCGCTAGTATGTATAACGGAAGAACAGTTACCTGGTGTGTATAACTATATAAACATAATCGAATACAACCCAGATACGATGATTGTTCAATCCATACTTAATTCAACCTTCTGCTCGATTCGGTCGCTTGTATGTAAAACGGAAGAACAGTTACCTGGTGAGTATTGCTATATAAACATCATCACGATATCATCGAATACAACTCAGATACAATTATCGTTTCGTCTTACCATTTAACCTTAAGTTTGATTCAGTCGCTAGTATGTGCAACGGAAGTACCGTCACCTGGTAAGTATCACTATATATACAGAATTGCGATATAATCGGATACCACCCAGATACATTGATTGTTCAGTCTATCCATTCAACTTTCTGTTCGTTTCGGTCGCTCGTATGTAAAACGGGAATACCGTCACCTAATGTGTATAACTATATACACAGCATAACATCATAATCGAATACAACCCAGATACTATCCATTCAACCTTCTGTTCGATTCGGTTGCTCGTATGTATAAAGAAAAAACAGTAACCTGGTGAGTATTAATACAACTCAGATACAATGATCATTTCGTCTATCCATCCAAACTTCTGTTCGATTGGGTCGCTCGTATGTATAACGAAAGAACAGTAACCTGGTGAGTATTCCTATATAAACTTCATCACGATATAATCGAATACAACTCAGTTACAATTATCGTTCCGTCTAACCATCCAACCTTATGTTCGATTCAGACGCTCGTATTTGTAACGAAAGAACCGTTACATGGTAGGTGTATCTAAATATACAGCATAACAATATAATCGGAGACAACCCAGATGCAATGATTGTTCAATCTATCCATTCAACCTTATGTTCGATTCGGTTGCTCGTATGTATAACGGAAGAACAGTTACCTGGTTAGACATAATATATAATAATCATCACGAAATAATCGAATACAACCCAGATACGATGATTGTTCAGTCTATCTATACAACCTTCTGTTCAGTTCAGTCGCTCTTATGTATAACTGGAGAACATAATCGAATACAACCCAGATACGATGATTGTTCAATCCATACTAAATTCAACCTTCTGCTCGATTTGGTCGCTTGTATGTAAAACGGAAGAACAGTTACCTGGTGAGTATTGCTATATAAACATCATCACGATATCATCGAATACAACTCAGATACAATTATCGTTTCGTCTCACCATTTAACCTTAAGTTCGATTCAGTCGCTAGTATGTGCAACGGAAGTACCGTCACCTGGTAAGTATCACTATATATACAGAATTGCGATATAATCGGATACCACCCAGATACATTGATTTTTCAGTCTATCCATTCAACTTTCTGTTCGTTTCGGTCGCTCGTATGTAAAACGGGAATACCGTCACCTAATGTGTATAACTATATACACAGCATAACATCATAATCGAATACAACCCAGATACTATCCATTCAACCTTCTGTTCGATTCGGTTGCTCGTATGTATAACGAAAGAACAGTGACCTGGTGAGTATTTCTATATGAACGTCATCACGATATAATCGAATACAACTCAGATACAATGATCATTCCGTCTATCCATCCAACCTTCTGTTCGATTGGGTCGCTCGTATGTATAACGCAAGAACAGTCACCTGGTGAGTATTACTATATAAACATCACCACGATATAATCGAATACAACTCAGTTACAATTATCGTTCCGTCTAACCATCCAACCTTATGTTTGATTCAGACGCTCGTATGTGTGAAGAAATAACCGTTACATGGTAGGTGTAACCGAATATACAGCATAAAGATATAATCGGAGACAACCCAGATACAATGATTGTTCAATCTATCCATCCAACCTTATGTTCGATTCGGTTGCCCGTATGTTTAACGAAAGAACTGTTGCCTGGTTAGACATACTATATGATAATCATCACGATATACTCGAATACAACCCCAGATACGATTATTGTTTAGTCTATCCATTCAACCTTCTGTTCAATTCAGTCGTTCTTATGTATAACGGAAAAACAGTTACCTGGTGAGTATAACTATATAAACCTAATCGAATACAACCCAGATACGATGAATTTTCAATCTATCCATTTAACCTTCTGCTGGATTTGGTCGCTTTTATGTAAAACGGAAGAACAGTTACCTGGTGAGTATTGCTATATAAACATCATCACGATATCATCGAATACAACTCAGATACAATTATCGCTTCGTCTAACCATTTAACCTTCTGTTCGATTCAGTCGCTAGTATGTGTAACGGAAGTACCGTCACCTGGTAAGTATCACTATATATACAGTATTGCGATATAATCGGATACAAACCAGATACATTGATTGTTCAGTCTATCCATTCAACTTTCTGTTCGTTTCGGTCGCTCGTATGTAAAACGGGAATACCGTCACCTAGTGTGTATAACTATATACACAGCATAACATCATAATCGAATACAACTCAGATACTATCCATTCAACCTTCTGTTCGATTCGGTTGCTCGTATGTATAACGAAAGAACAGTAACCTGGTGAGTATTTCTATATAAACTTCATCACGATATAATCGAATACAACTCAGATACAATGATCATTCCGTCTATCCATCTAACCTTCTGTTCGATTGGGTCGCTCGTACGTATAACGCAAGAACAGTCACCTGGTGAGTATTACTATATAAACATTCCCACGATATAATCGAATACAACTCAGATACGATGATTGTTCAGTCTATCTATACAACTTTCTGTTCAGTTCAGTCGCTTTTATGTATAACTGAAGAACAGTTACCTGGTGAGTATAACTATATAAACATCATCACGATATAATCGAATACTACCCCAGATACGATCATTGTTTAGTCTATCCATTCAACCTTCTGTTCAATTCAGTCGCTCGTATGTATAACGGAAGAACAGTTACTTGGTGAGTATAACTATATAAACAAGTAAATAGGCTGCACCGGTTCTGGCTCATTTTTCAATTTTCTAAGTCATTTTTCCCCAGATTCTACGGAAATTACACTGTTGCCATTTGAAAGCCCCATAAGAGCCCATGTGTTAGAGAGAGATGAAAGATACGATTTTTCCGTAGATCTACCTACTTTTTTCACGAATTCTAAGGTCCATTCTGGCAATTTTTGTCTCTTTCAAGGTCAAAGGTCGATAGAGCATATACTGTGACTGACATATCAACGACCCTCCCTCAGGCCTCCGCTGTATTTCCTTGCCCCCTCAGGCCTCCGCTATACCCCCTTGGCCCCCTCATGCCTCCCCTGTACCCCCTTGGCCCCCTCATGCCTCTACTGTACCCCTTTGGTCCCCTCGGTTCTCCGCTGTACCCCCCTTGACCCCCACCCAGGTCTTCGCATGTAACTCGACCCCCCTTTTCCCCCTCCGGCCCCCTTTATGTCTCCGATATGTCCGCTATATTATTACGTCAGAAACGCGTCACAGACTACTGACAATAATAATTAATGAAAAAAGTCCTTCTATCGGCGGGATTTGAACCCCAGACTACCGGATTACGAGTCCGATGCATTCCCACAGAGCTACGACCACTATATAATCAATTGCAGTCAATGTCGATGCAACGTTATCGCACAGCGTGACGTAGTCGAGCAGATCCGTCCCAAATATAAGAGAACGTAGAAACCTCGGCAAGCGGGAAGCAGGGAAACGAACAATGGCTTATCCATTCAAAACATCAGTGTATTAATAGACATAATCGCATTCAAGGTCAGGTTCGCTGCATTCCCAAATACCCCAAATTGATGAATACCGTTTGATATATGACCGGGACGTACTAGTGTGTGGCTGCAGAAGTTAGGTATCTGCCGTCTGACATCAGGCGTCTGACATCTGGCGTCCTACATCTGACGTCTTACATCTGGCGTTGGATATTTGACAGTTAACGTATGACCGGTATCGTCACGAGGCTGTAATGTGTTTAATAATTTCTTTGATTTCTGTGGTTCAGTGACATGCACCTACAGCTTGCACAAGTAGAATTCAAACTACCTTGTTGATGTCCATGTGAAAATCTATAAACTTGATGATGGGTTAATTGCGATGACGAGAAGACTATTCAATGGAGGACCATTTTATTCTCTTCATGAATCATTGAACTTTCTTCCGGTTGACTTTGTGAATACTTCGCGTATGCGTCATACATACGTCGCGCAAACGTAGCACTTTCGTCAAAAATTTATTAAAAATATGTAAAACTTTTGAAAATGATGGAAAGTATTAAAAAGCGACATGCATTTACTAAAACACATTAAAAACGAAGAAAGAACGTCACACATGCGTCTTACGTACATCGTGCAAGCGTCACACCTTTGTTGAAAAAATCTAAAAAACATGTAAAATAATGCTAGCCGACGTCGATAAAATATATTGATTTTCAATTATACAGAATGTTTCGAGGTATCAACGTTTTACTCTGTTATTATTTGGTTTTCCATACATAAAATTGGTTATATTCAGATTTATCAAAGATCAGATGATTAATATTGACAATTCAACAGGTAGTGGAGAAAAAATACAGCCAGAAGGGCATTAACTTCTAACTATGCTATTATTGGTTATATGAGGTTGTAGCGAAACGAACATATAAATCTCCCAGATTAATATATTCTGCGTGGAGAAGTTGATTTTCTCCCTCGCCCGTGTCTATGTAGTAAGAGGTCTATACTGTGGAATGTATGAATTATTGAATCTCATTTTATTAGTTTTCTTCCTTAACGGTAGGCAACCCTTCTAGCAATACCTACTCTGTCCTTTATACTTCTAGAGATTTTTGGTTTTGTCACTAGGTCATGCGTCTTATTCGATGTGAAGTGTCCTCCCGAACTTTGAAATGGAAGGAAAGGAAAACATAATCTGTTTCTGGTAGCTTTTCCATAAGTAAACTTCTTTGGTTTTAATATTGACAATTCAACAGGTAAAAAAATACAGCCAGAAGGGCATTAACTTCTAACTATGCTATTATTGGTTATATGAGTGTGGCGTTTCGATTGATTTTTATCTGAGCGTGGACTGTATTGAAAATAAAATAAGATCGTGTGACTTGCAGCAATCTTACCTGAATTTTTCCATAGGCTGACCAATCACCAAATATCAGCGGGAACGTATGTTGGTCCGAACAGAGCGCGTAACAGTCGGTTTTTTCTATTTTGGCTTTTTACATGGACAATCTCACTTATTAAATTATTTGTCTCTCTTCTCGCGTTTCGCGGTGCGTAGTACCTTTTTCGTGGCACTCTTCCCACTTTTTCCTCTCGCCTCTCTAGGTCGGATAACCTCGACCTTCCTCGGGAAGGAGGTACAGGATGTTGCAAGTCACCTACCTCGCGCAAAAATGAAATCTAAAATAAGGACTCAACAATGAGGTTGTAGCGAAACGAACATATAAATCTCCCAGATTAATATATTCTGCGTGGAGAAGTTGATTTTCTCCGTCGCCCGTGTGTATGATTGAATTATTAAATCTCATTTTATTAGTTTTCTTCCTAAACGGTAGGCAACCCTTCTAGCACTACCTACTCTGTCCTTTATACTTCTAGAGATTTCAGGTTTTATCACTAGGTATTACGTCTTATTCAAGTAACCTGGTGAAGTTTGAAACTGAGGGAAAGGAAAAACTAACCTGTTTCTGATAGCTTTTTTAACATTTTTTGGTTTTTGCATCACGTTTGAAATAGCATATTGTTTTTTTTGAGATTCGCCATAGCTTGGTTGATCACTTTCCGCACCGACATCGTGCCTGTGGTTTGAGGGGGAATTCTACCCAGATGTTCGATTGAGAAGACCATACCGAGCAGTCACCCCAAAAAGTCTAGAGTCTCCTGTTCCAATACAAAATCTCATCGTTTGCGAGATATCGATAAGAAAATAGTGGAAAAATCATCACTCTGGTACAAAACTTAGGGGGTTGAAGTCAAGGTGTCACAAAACGGGTAATCAAGTCTATTTGAGCATTGAAATTCGCCCCGATTCACATAAACGGGAATGATCATCGATTACTATTTGAATGTTACAGAGGGCACTACCGATCATGAATCATCCAGTATTAGTTTTGTTACATAAGTGAATGATTGAATGATAAACAATACGGTAGAGACAGTTTAGTTTATCAAATATTTGTTTACAAACAGAAACTATACTTATTGATATGAATGTTTGAATCAAGGAACAATATTAAGATATATATTTCTTCAAATTTGAATCGATCCGACATCTCATGAAGTTTACTTGCAAAGAAAATGATTCTTCATTCAGAGCTTCTTGGATTGAGTTACTGTTTTTTCCGGATAAAAATTTAAGACGTATAGATGCAAATGCACCTACACGAAAAAAATTCTGACGGCGCTCATGTGCTCATCTGAACATTATGATCAATGCATTGATGAACAGAATGGTCTTTCATTTCACGTGGATGATGACAACTATGAATTATTCACAGGATTGATGAACAGAATGGTCTTTCATTGCACGTGGCTGATGACTGCTATAAATTATTGACAGATAGAGATGATTATATGTTTCCGAATCAGCATTTTCATCACAGATGTGCAACAATGAATTTATTGGTGCAAAATATATACATAAATGACTATTGTTCTTATTAGCTATGAAATTAATCTCACATCAGGTAGTGCTTCAGTTTGTCTTCGATTATCATCAAACGAACAATTAGTGACGGTGAATCATTGTGAGTGTATACTTCTACAATTTGAGGTGAGTCATTTATTTCTCCTAATTATCACCATGCAACTTGAGTTTTGAAATAGCGTATCCAATTAGAAGTTCAGAAAATCTTATCAGGGTATATCCAGAGTACTTTTCTTCAGCATTTTTTCTAGCAACACCTCTCAACCTCTGGTGAAAACATTTTCAAAGGATCAGTAGGATTGAAATCTGACTTTGAGATAGTCAAACATTAATTTGTTTTGGTTTAATAATTTTTTCAATTATTAGACTTTTCCAGAAATCGAAGTGCCTCTTCACAGCTCTCCAGTCAATAAGTTATAGAATTTGGCGGGTTTGAAGGGAATTAGTGAAGCTGCAAATCGTCTATAAAATTACTTGCTTGGTAAGTGAGACTATCTGTATAGTTGAATTGCATACATCGTTATGAATAATGTAACAGATCGAAAAATATCCACTTCCGGTTTATGAAGAAGCGACATAGAAGAAAACGAATGTTATATTCATAATCTTCTTCATGTGTAGACTTCAAAAACATCAACTTCCGGTTTCACTTCCGGTTTCAATTTTTTCACTTAACATAGTCATGTGGGTACTCTGAGAGAAGGATTTTTCACGGACATTCTAAATATATCATTTTACCTATGTACAAAGTCTCAAGGTTAAAGGGATATCAATCAAAATAAATCGAAATAATGAAAAAATCTATGTAAACAATTCACAATCTCTTCGTGTAATGATTTTCTGGTCGATCCAGCTTTTCGACGAGTTATCAAAAAATATTCACTTCCGGTTCATCAAAAATCGATATAGAGAAAAACTAATGTTTTATTCGTGATCCCCATGATGTGTAGACTTCAAAAAACATCAACTTCCGGTTTCACTTCCGGTTTCCATTTTTCTACTCAACATAGTCATGTGGGTACTCTGAGAGAAGGATTTTTCACGGACATTCTAAATATATCATTTTACCTATGTACAAAGTCTCAAGGTTCAAGAGATAATTATCAAAATAGATCGAAATAATGCAAAAAATCTATGTAAACAATTCACAATCTCTTCGTGTAATGATTTTCTGGTCGATCCAGCTTTTCGACGAATTATCAAAAAATATTCACTTCCGGTTCATCAAAAATCGATATAGAGAAAAACTAATGTTTTATTCGTGATCCCCATGATGTGTAGACTTCAAAAACATCAACTTCCGGTTTCCTTTCCGGTTTCCATTTTTCTACTCAACATAGTCATGTGGGTACACTGAGAGAAGGATTTTTCACGGACATTCTAAATATATCATTTTACCTATGCACAAAGTCTCAAGGTTAAAGAGATATCAATCAAAATTAATCGAAATAATGAAAAAAATATATGCAACAATTCACAATCTCTTCGTGTAATGATTTTCTAGTCGATCCAGCTTCTCGTCGAATTATCACGAAATATTCACTTTCCGTTCATTAAAAAGCGATATAGAGAAAAACTTATATATTCGTAAATATTCATATTCGTATATTCGTGACCCCCCATGACGTGCAGACTCCAAAAACAACAACTTCCGGTTTCACTTCCGGTTTTAATTTTTTCAGGAAACAGGGTAATGTGGGTACTCATTGGAAAGGATATTTCACGATCATTCTGAAAATGTTAATTCACCTATATTAAAAATCTCAAGGCTCAATCAAAATTCATCGAAAATATCAAAAAATCAATGAAAATAGTTAACATTCCATTCATGTATCGATTTTCTGACGGACTCATTTTCTTGATAAATTATCGGAAAATATCCACTTCCGGTTTGAGTTAAATCGACATAGAGAAAAACGAATATTATATTCGTGATCTCCTTGATGTTTGGACTTCAAAAATATCAACTTCCGGTTTCACTTCCGGTTTTAATTTTTTACTAAACAGGATCAAGTGGATACTCATTGAAAAGGATATTTCATGTACATTCTGAAAATGCAAACTCACCTATTTAAAGAGTATCAAGCTTTGTGAAATATCAACCAAAATTGATGTAAATAATCAAAAAAATCAATGAAAACAGTTCACATCGTCTTTGAGTATTGATTTTCTGACAGACTGATTCACTTGATGAATTATTAAAAAAAACACTTCCATTTTGTGAAAAGCGACATAGAGGCAAACGAATGTTATATTCGTGATTTCACCTCCTTCACGGTGAAATTTAGTTTCCGAAGTGTGTCATTTCAAGTGAATGCTGTTTCTGGTATCATAAGTAAAATTATTTAGAGTATGTTTGAAATATGTTTATTTATTTTATGAAAATATCGTTTGAAATCTGAAGTGGGTTTTTTTCTGGTATTTCTGAATTGTGTTGCGTTCATAATCTTAAGTATTCTTTATTTATTCCATACAGACCCATCGACGGCAACATCGACCTTCAGTGCCGACGCTTGCTCACCAGTGCTAACGCCCTAAACAGTGCTAACGCTCTAAACAGTGCCATCACATTTTTTCAAATAGAAGTAAGTTCATTGAATTTCTGATTTTTGATCAAGAGATCTGCTTTATGTTTCAATTTAAAGTGAATTTGAATATTTCTGATTGTCATTCCACACGAAAATGAATTATATTGTGTATTTTTCAGTCGTTCACAAAATCAAAAGCGATTTCCGTTCTATTCAATTCAAAGTGGATCCCTTCATGTTTTGAATCTGAGATAAATTCTAATATTTTTGAAAACTGTATCAGAATTTAACAATCTATGAAATTTTTTCTAATGCTGCTCAAACCTGAAGTATATTTCTGATTTCTGCTTCTATCTATAATTACCTTTAGAACAATGACCAATTACAAATCTCACAGTTTTCATTCATCTGATAATAAGTTTGGGGTGATTTATGCAATGAACATTTTCACATGATCCAATCCTTCAAAGTAATCATAGATTTGTTGAAGTTTCTTGAATATAGTAATTCCAGAAGACTCCAAAGTACTTTCAAAATCGATATTATCTACGACTATATGTTTATTATCAAAGCGTTTATTCTCATTTTATAGTTGTTGAAGATTTCTGAAAACCCTCTAAAACCCCTGTAGCCGTGATCTGAAGACTTATGAAATCCCTTATCACACATTCTCCCACGTGGCTGATCACTCTCTTTGCCTTAAACAAGTTTAGGATTTTTGCCGGAGTTGAATTCATATGATAAATCATTTATTAATAACATACTGAATATATCTATAGAACTATATAATACATCGATAATCTTATCATCATAGTATCATCATGAGTCTTCCTCTTGGCTATATTGAATATACGTCTCCAACACCGGATGCATACCTGATACAACTGATTTTTTATTGAATATTATCTTCTTATGACAGCATCCCAAACATCCAGGCCAATCTATTCCTGGAGGTGGATTTGAAATCTGTGCAAACTGAACAGAAAAGTCTTTGGCTTTATGAATATTTTTCATGTGTCGGTATATATCTGTTCTATTCATAAATTTCCCACATATCTCACACAATAGTTTACGTCGATCATACGCAAATTGCCACTTTTTGAAACATTCGTAGCAATCCCAGGAGCTGTTGTTAAAAGGAATCCACTCTCCACTATTAAGGAATCCTTTTATGAAACATTTATCGCAAAGTTCTCGTGCAGTATCAGGGTACTCCCGATGACAGCTCGCGCAAATATTCATCATAACTGCTTCGTATGACAGTTGGACGTGAAATGATCCATACAGATTTTGTCTATGTAATAATCTCATTTCACCCATTTAGGTCAACTGCTTGGCTAACATTTTTTGCTACTTTATTCTTAACGATTTCTTCGTATGATGGCGACGAGATGCCTGCGCATGCGCACCAACTTCTGGAGACTACTGCGCATGCGCGAATAGTTTAGGATATATCCCCCGCATCATCATCAGACATTACCCTCATTCTATCGCTGACTACGGTCGAGTGCAGACGTATTCTCATATTTCGCGTTGGCGATAAAAGTTTGTGATCATATAAAATCTTCCAGATAGTTCACGAGGATGTCTTTATTTGCTGACTTGGTGCGCCATGTTGCGGCCATTTTGGGTCTTCAAACATCCTCTTATGATGAAAATCGTGGAAGAGAAGGGCTTCGAGAATGTATGAAAGGAATAAAGCGTATACATAACGCAATGAGATATACAAAGAACTTAGGCGAGAAGCAACATCTGGAGGCTTGTCTAAGAAATTTGAAAAGCTTGCGGAACCAGCTCAAAGCGGCGCAGAAGAACGGAGCAAGTCTGACATCAAGAACCGAGGGGGCCAGAGATCGAGTTCACTGGGACGACTCCGCATCAGCGTTTCAGTCTCGCATCAGAACTGGTGTCATTTCCAATCTAAAACATAAGGATCCTGAGTCTTTTTTGATTGATTGCAAAGCATTATTCAACCGACGTATTCAGAACGCTTTGAAAAAAGATGAGGCCGTGAAAGTGAATACCGTTTTCTGTGGAGAGTTTGAGATGGTAAAGGGAGATAGTGTGCTTAAAGAGTACAAGTACTTCACCACATCAAACTCACCCATCTACAGAGATACGGACATTCATGAATGGTTTGATAGAAAGGTCATTGATCCAATGTTGAGGGAGCTGGAGGAATTCCAAGAGCGGGATAGTGGTTGGGCGTTGAAAGCCATCATCAACTTAGGGGTCAATATCAACAAGTTCACTTCCCAACTTGGATCCTCGTATATCGAGCTGCCTCCACGAATTCATCGAAAAAAGGCATGCATCAACGTCAAGAATGATGATAATTCATGTTTTGGCTGGGCAGTAACTTCAGCTCTATATCCAGTTGATTCAAATAGCGATCGAACTTCATCATACCCCCACCCGACTTCCGTCCTGAAATTGAAGGGCATTCAGTTTCCGATGACCCTCAAACAAATCCCCAACTTTGAGCGGCAGAATGTTATCTCGATCAATGTTTACATCCTTCAGAAGGAAAAGAAAACGTTCACCACATTGCCTACCTACCTAACCAAGAACAAGAGGGATAAGCATGTCAATTTGCTGATAGTGCAAGATAGCTATTCTGGAGGTAATTCTCCAGTTAGCTATCACTACGTGTGGATTAAGAACCTGTCTCGACTTTTATCGAAGCAGCTGAGCAAAGAGTATCATAAAAAGTATTTCTGCGATCGCTGCCTCCACTACTTTAGATCAGCAGACAAGCTTGATAAACATGTGGAAGATTGTATCAGAATAAATGAAACTGCCATCAAGATGCCTGAGGAAGGACAAAATATTTTGAAATTTAAAAATCATAAAAACAAGGAGAAGGCCCCATTTATCGTATACGCTGACCTGGAGTCTGTTTTGAAGCCCACAGATGATCCGAAGAAACCGCAATACCACGTTCCAGCTGCCGTTGGATATTATATGAAATGTTCATATGATGATTCTATATCATTTTATAAGAGCTTCCGTGGACAGGACTGTATGGCGTGGTTTGCTGGTGAAATGGCCCAGCTGGCTGAAGATTTGGCTACTGTGTTTTGGTGTCCGTTTAACATTCATATGACTGTAGAACAAGAGGCAGAGTTTCGAATGGCTACACATTGCCACATTTGTGAGCAGCCATTCAGTGCCGAGGATAAGAAAGTCAGAGATCATAACCACTTGATTCCAGAAAATAACTATAGAGGAGCTGCACATGAATCCTGCAACATCAACTACCAGGATAGTCATGTGGTACCTGTTGTGTTTCATAATTTGAGTGGGTATGACGCTAATTTTATCATCGAGGATATAGCTTCTAGAATGAAGGGTTCGATTGATCTATTGCCCATAACTGAGGAAAAGTACATCTCCTTTACTAAGCACGTTGATGGAGCACCCATACAGTTCAGATTTATAGACAGCTTCCGATTCATGAGTTCTTCCCTTGATAAATTGGCATCGTATCTGACAAAATTTCCGATTTTGTGGTCACAATATGATGGAATATCTGAAGATCGCCAGAACCTATTGACCAAAAAGGGGGTAATGCCTTATGATTACATTGACTCATTTCAACGTTTCGCTGAAACCTGTCTTCCACCAATCGATGCTTTCTATAATAAACTAGAAGATAAGTCCTGCCCCCGCCGGCTCTATCAACGTGCACAGCTGGTGTGGAACACATTTAACTGTCAGTCCTTGGGAGAATATGTGGATCTTTATATGAAAACCGATATACTCCTGCTGGCAGATGTTTATGAACAGTTTAGAACCAGCTGCCACAGAACATATGGTCTTGATCCAGCTCATTACTTCACGTTACCTGGATTCACGTGGGATGCCATGCTGAAGTATACTGGAGCTTGAGCTCCTTACTGATCCTGACATATTTTTGTTTGTTGAAAGAGGAATTAGAGGAGGTCTCAGCCAAATTTGTTCTAAAAGAAGAGCTCAGGCTAACAACAAGTATATGCCTCGATATGATTCTTCAAAGCCTGACTCATACTTGATGTACTATGATGTGAATAATCAATATGGATGGGCTATGAGTCAATATCTCCCATATGGAGGATTTGAATGGGTTGATACCAACATGGACATCACAGCGATTCCGGATGATGCCGATGATGGATATATCCTGGAAGTGGATTTGGAATATCCATTGAACTCACATGATGTACATAAGGATCTTTCATTTTGTTCAGAACATATTGTCCCAAAAACACGGAAACCTCCAACCAGATCCTCTCAACTCACTAAGCTGATGGCCACCTTAAGTTGTAAAGATAAATACGTTATCCATTACCGAACACTGAAACAAGCGTTAGCACATGGTCTGGTACTGAAAAAAATTCATCGAGTTCTCAAATTCAAACAGTCGCCTTGGTTGAAGGGGTATATTGATCTCAACACAGGATTACGGAAAGCTGCCAAGAATGAATTTGAAAAGAATCTTTTTAAACTGATGAACAATGCAGTGTTTGGGAAAACGATGGAAAACATACGGAAGAGGGTTGATGTCCGCCTTCTAACGAAGTGGTCTGGACGATATGGTGCTGAGACATATATTTCGAAGCCGGAGTTCAAGAATTGTACAGTTTTTAATGAGAATTTGGTTGCTGTTGAGCTAAGGAAACTACAGATATATCTCAACAAACCTATTTATGTTGGTCAAGCTATTTTAGATCTAGCTAAGACTACCATCTACGGCTTCCACTATGAGTATATGCGTAATGAGTTTGGAGATAATTGTTCCATTTGCTATACCGATACCGATTCTCTTATCTATGAGATTAAAGATCGAGATCCTTATGAAGTGATGAAGCGAGACTGTCACTCTCACTTTGACACTTCTGACTATCCTGAAGATAATTCATATGGAATTCCTCGAGTTAACAAAAAGGTGTTGGGTATGATGAAGGATGAGAACAATGGAGTAATTATGACGGACTACGTAGGCTTGCGATCAAAACTATATGCCACGAAGGTGCTGATTACTGACGATAAAATTGAAAATATAAGGAAGAGGCTGATTGATGAAGATTATGATGATGATGAAATCGTCGAGATCATAAAGAATTTGGGTATTACGAAAAAAGCAAAGGGAGTGAAATCGTCTGTAGTAAGAACTGTGATTACTTTTAATGATTATGTTGAATGTTTGGAAACATATCGGCAAAAAACAGTTTCCCAAAATTCAATAAGAGCTCACAAACATCAGGTATTTTCAACTTCACATCGAAAAATTGCATTGAGCCCCAATGATGATAAAAGGTATATCATCCCAGGGACCAGTGAAACCTTACCTTGGGGCCACTATTCTATACCCCAAACATCAGATGCTGAAGTTATGGAGACCGATGGTTGACGGGAAGAGTGATAATTTTCATACTTTCACTTTTTCAATCTAATATTTCATACTATACCTTATATTTCTATAAACTTTCATGAAGAGTATGACGTGATGAATGATCAGGAGAACAATCATGAAAAGAGATAACCAATCAACCACCGATTGAAGTATTTTGAAAAGAGAGTCATTAAAAGATGCCACCATCAAGAGATAGCTGATCAATTACGGATTAGAGTCTTTTGATAAGAAAGAGCCATTGAAAGATGCCATCATCAGAAGATAGCTAATCAATTACGGATTAGAGTCTTTTGACAAGGAAGAGCCATTGAAAGATGCCACCATCAAGAGATAGCTAATCAACCACGGATTAGAGTCTTTTGACTAAAGAGCTATTGAAAGATGTCACAAAAATATTCGATTGTTGACCTAATTATTTATCGCTGGAAGTGGCTAAAGTAGGCCTCTAGGGGAAGCTTCCCACTATAAAAAGAAGCAACGCACCAAAGCTCTACCTCCTGGTGGTGTGGAAATGAGCTGCTATTCATACCTGTATTTCATTAATCTGATATCTGTTATCCATCTTCTGAATATAAATGTTTCGATACTGATATCCATCATTCTGAGTAAAATTCTCCAGACAACCCAATTTTCATATTTGTTTTCATTAACATGCACTATGCACTCGCATATAATTTTATCAATTATTTTCAATCATAGCAAGAAACGTCGGAACAATCTGATCAGTTATATAGGATCATATCTTCAGTTTTCTCATCTCCCTATATTTTGATTTAATCACTTTGTTTTAAAATCAGCATTGCTATTACTGACAGCTCCTTTCAACCCCAATTTTTTTTTGTAGATTTCTGATTTACTTCAAACCGCATCTTCATTGGAAGGATTGGTTTTTCTTTCATTGTGATTGTTTTTTAATTGATCGATTTGTGGCTTCATTATTCTTTCATTCCTCATAGGTAATGTCTGTATCATCAGGATATCACACTGATGGTGAGGCAGATGTGGAGGATCTCTCCGCACAAGTGAATGCGCTCTTCCCGGCGAATAGAGGGAATCCGCGGGTAATGGAAGTCCCAGCCAACATCATGTGAGTTTGTTATAATTTGCACCACTTCTATTCCTTATGTTATCATTACAGAAGTGAGGATGAGAATGACGACGCCGAGGATGAGGTCGAGGAGGAGGATGATGAGGATGAAATGGATTATAATTATGAATACATAGGATATGAGGACATCATGGCTATGTACAATCGGCATCCTGGTGAAATAATGTATGTAGAAATGTATATTTGGTAATCGATATCAATTTTGTTTTTTTTCTAGAGATGAGCATATCAATGGTATTATAATCATGTGAGTTCCGAATAATATCTTTATACATCAAGATATTATTCTTATAATTTTTTTTTACAGAAGTGACGATGAGAGTGAAACAGAGGATGGGGTTGAGGAGGAGGAGAAGGATGATGATGATTATGTTATGGATGGTATTATAATCATGTGAGTTCCAAATAATATTTTCATATATTAAGATATTATTCTTATAATATTTTCATATATTAAGATATTATTCTTATAATTTTTTTTTACAGAAGTGACGATGAGATTGAAACAGAGGAGGGGGTTGAGGAGGAGGAGAAGGATGATGATGATGATAATGTTATGGATGGTATTATAATCATGTGAGTTCCAAATAATATTTTCATATATTAAGATATTATTCATAACATTATTTTTATAGAAGTGACGATGAGAGTGAAACAGAGGAGGGGGTTGAGGAGGAGGAGAAGGATGATGATGATTATGTTATGGATGGTATTATAATCATGTGAGTTCCAAATAATATTTTCATATATTAAGATATTATTCATAACATTATTTTTATAGAAGTGACGATGAGAGTTAAACAGAGGAGGGGGTTGAGGAGGAAGAGAAGGATGATGATGATTATGTTATGGATCCAGGAGCTGATGCTAGCGATTGATGATCATATTGTGAGTATGATAAGAGTTTAATTTCTGTATGGATTTGTGCTTAGCATAAATAAGTATTCAGGCAACCTCCAAACAGTCAAGCGACCGCCAGGAAACAGCCCTGAAATATCCAGGAAACCATCGTGAAATATCCAGGAAACCATCAAGAAACCACCAAGAAATCGCCAGGAAATGCCCGGAAACCACTTAGAAATCACCAAACTTGCTAAGAAATCGCTTTTCCTTGAATCAAATGTGAAATAAATTATTGTTTTTGTTAATAATATGATATGACTCCTGCATGTTGCCGAACCTCACAATGAATTACGTTGGATTAATAATAAGAAGTTTGCTTTATTCTTTTTTGGCTTTTTTTTTCTTTTCTTGTTGTTGATAGCCCAAATACATTAACCAACCTTCAATATAACAGAGTTTGCCGTTAATGAACCGTTGTGTATGATTTTCAACTCGTTAATTTCAGTACTGAATCGTTGAATTCCTACCAATAATAATTAAATCGCGAGTTGATACCAAACGACGTTGCTATGTATTATTTTATGATAGTTGACGATTCTGACTATCAATCTGGATTACGTTTTTTTTTTCATTTTCCAATGCCTATGCACCTAATTTCATTGTTTCACTGTCCGTTTTAATCAATTTTATAATGAGTGTCTCAAAAAGACGCAATAGTGGTGAATGTCACCTGATGGTATATGTGGAGTAAAATATTGCCTTGTTTTTTTGTGAATATATGCAAATTCATTTGTTTCTATTCGCTTCATATACCTACTTGACGTGTACTGTACTCATTGTGACAGCATTGTGAGGTATTCCCGCGCAGCCTTGAACAAGCTGGTTCGGATTCCGCTTGTGTAAGCTGTAGATGCTTCCCTGAGCACATATATCACCTCTCAGATGTCATCTACCAATTAAAAGATGTTGTATATCAATTCGAGGTATCTCTACTGACCATGAATGTAGGGAAGTGATGTGTACCAAATCTGGTCTGCTTGTAGTTGAACTAATATTGTATCCTCATATGTTATCATTTCTGAAATATCAATAAAAACGTGTGTACAACATATGTACAACGCATACGCGAAGTATTCACAAAGTCAACCGGAAGAAAGTTCAATGATTCATGAAGAAAATAAAATGGTTCTCCATTGAATAGTCTTCTCGTCATCGCAATTAACCCATCATCAAGTTTATAGATTTTCACATGGACATCAACAAGGTAGTTTGAATTCTACTTGTGCAAGCTGTAGGTGCATGTCACTGAACCACAGAAATCAAAGAAATTATTAAACACATTACAGCCTCGTGACGATACCGGTCATACGTTAACTGTCAAATATCCAACGCCAGATGTTAGACGTCAGATGTAGGACGCCAGATGTCAGACGCCTGATGTCAGACGGCAGATACCTAACTTCTGCAGCCACACACTAGTACGTCCCGGTCATATATCAAACGGTATTCATCAATTTGGGGTATTCACACGTGGTGGTTCAGATTCCACTTGGATAAGCTGTAGGTGCATTATGGGATATTTCCAGATATTTTCAAAGGTCTGGCAACAATGCCTTATTTTTTCAAACGTCTGGCAACAGTGTCAGTCGCTTTGACGTCTCTCATCTTTGTAGCGAAATATTGTATCATGTTGAATCATCAATGGAATGCAGCGAACCTGACCTTGAATGCGATTATGTCTATTAATACACTGATGTTTTGAATGGATAAGCCATTGTTCGTGTCCCTGCTTCCCGCTTGCCAAGGTTTCTACGTTCTCTTATCTTTGGGACGGATCTGCTCGACTACGTCACGCTGTGCGATAACGTTGCATCGACATTGACTGCAATTAATTATATAGTGGTCGTAGCTCTGTGGGAATGCATCGGACTCGTAATCCGGTAGTCTGGGGTTCAAATCCCGCCGATAGAAGGACTTTTTTCATTAATTATTATTGTCAGTAGTCTGTGACGCGTTTCTGACGTAATAATATAGCGGACATATCGGAGACATAAAGGGGGCCGAAGGGGGAAAAGGGGGGTCGAGTTACATGCGAAGACCTGGGTGGGGGTCAAGGGGGGTACAGCGGAGAACCGAGGGGACCAAAGGGGTACAGTAGAGGCATGAGGGGGCCAAGGGGGTACAGGGGAGGCATGAGGGGGCCAAGGGGGTATAGCGGAGGCCTGAGGGGGCAAGGGGATACAGCGGAGGCCTGAGGGAGGGTCGTTGATATGTCAGTCACAGTATATGCTCTATCGACCTTTGACCTTGAAAGAGACAAAAATTGCCAGAATGGACCTTAGAATTCGTGAAAAAAGTAGGTAGATCCACGGAAAAATCATTTCTTTCATCTCTCTCTAACACATGGGCTCTTATGGGGCTTTCAAATGGCAACAGTGTAATTTCCGTAGAATCTGGGGAAAAATGACTTAGAAAATTGAAAAATGAGCCAGAACCGGTGCAGCCTATTTACTTAGACATAATTGAATACAACTCAGATACGATGATTGTTCAATCTATCCATTCAACCTTATGTTCGATTCGGTTGCTCGTATGTATTACGAAAGAACAGGTACCTGGTGAGTATAACTATATGAACATAATCGAATACAACTCAGATACGATGATTGTTCAATCAATCCATTTAACCTTCTGCTCGACTCGGTCACTTGTATGTAAAACTGAAGGACAGTTACCTGGTGAGTATTGCTATATAAACATCATCACGATATCATCGAATACATCTCAGATACAATTATCGTTACGTCTTACCATTTAACCTTAAGTTTGATTCAGTCGCTAGTATGTGCAACGGAAGTACCGTCACCTGGTAAGTATCACTATATATACAGAATTGCGTTATAATCGGATACCACCCAGATACATTGATTGTTCAGTCTATCCATTCAACTTTCTGTTCGTTTCGGTCGCTCGTATGTAAAACGGGAATACCGGCACCTAATGTGTATAACTATATACACAGCATAACATCATAATCGAATGCAACCCAGATACTATCCATTCAACCTTCTGTTCGATTCGGTTGCTCGTATGTATAAAGAAAAAACAGTAACCTGGTGAGTATTTCTATATGAACGTCATCACGATATAATCGAATACAACTCAGATACAATGATCATTTCGTCTATCCATCCAATCTTCTGTTCGATTGGGTCGCTCGTATGTATAACGAAAGAACAGTAACCTGGTGAGTATTCCTATATAAACTTCATCACGATATAATCGAATACAACTCAGTTACAATTATCGTTCCGTCTAACCATCCAACCTTATGTTCGATTCAGACGCTCGTATGTGTAACGAAAGAACCGTTACATGGTAGCTGTATCTAAATATACAGCATAACGATATAATCGGAGACAACCCAGATACAATGATTGTTCAATCTATCCATTCAACCTTATGTTCGATTCGGTTGCTCGTATGTATAACGAAAGAACAGTTACCTGGTTAGACATAATATATAATAATCATCACGAAATAATCGAATACAACCCAGATACGATGATTGTTCAGTCTATCTATACAACCTTCTGTTCAGTTCAGTCGCTCTTATGTATAACTGGAGAACATAATCGAATACAACCCAGATACGATGATTGTTCAATCCATACTAAATTCAACCTTCTGCTCGATTTGGTCACTTGTATGTAAAACGGAAGAACAGTTACCTGGTGAGTATTGCTATATAAACATCATCACGATATCATCGAATACAACTCAGATACAATTATCGTTTCGTCTCACCATTTAACCTTAAGTTCGATTCAGTCGCTAGTATGTGCAACGGAAGTACCGTCACCTGGTAAGTATCACTATATATACAGATTTGCGATATAATCGGATACTACCCAGATACATTGATTTTTCAGTCTATCCATTCAACTTTCTGTTCGTTTCGGTCGCTCGTATGTAAAACGGGAATACCGTCACCTAATGTGTATAACTATATACACAGCATAACATCATAATCGAATACAACCCATATACTATCCATTCAACCTTCTGTTCGATTCGGTTGCTCGTATGTACAAAGAAAAAACAGTAACCTGGTGAGTATTTCTATATGAACGTCATCACGATATAATCGAATACAACTCAGATACAATGATCATTCCGTCTATCCATCCAAACTTCTGTTTGATTGGGTCGCTCGTATGTATAACGCAAGAACAGTCACCTGGTGAGTATTACTATATAAACATCACCACGATATAATCGAATACAACTCAGTTACAATTATTGTTCCGTCTAATCATCCAACCTTATGTTCGATTCAGTTGCTCGTATGTGTAACAAAGAACTGTTACCTGGTTAGACATACGATATGATAATTATCACGATATAATCGAATACAACACAGATACAATGATTGTTCAGTCTATCCATTCAACCTTCTGTTCAGTTCAGTCGCTCTTATGTATAACTGGAGAACAGTTACCTGGTGAGTATAACTATATAAACATCATCACGATATAATCGAATACAACCCCAGATACGATCATTGTTTAGTCTATCAATTCAACCTTCTGTTCAATTCAGTCGCTCGTATGTATAACGGAAGAACAGGTACCTGGTGAGTATAACTATATAAACATAATCAAATACAACCCAGATACGATGATTGTTCAATCTATAAATTTAACCTTCTGCTCGATTCGGTCGCTTGTATGTAAAACGGAAGAACAGTTACCTGGTGATTATTGCTATATAAACATCATCACGATATCATCGAATACAACTCAGATACAATTATCGTTTCGTCTAACCATTCAACCCTCTGTTCGATTCAGTCGCTAGTATGTGTAACGGAAGTACCGTCACCTTGTAAGTATCACTATATATACAGTATTGCGATATAATCGCATACCACCCAGATACATTGATTGTTCAGTATATCCATTCAACTTTCTGTTCGTTTCGGTCGCTCGTATGTAAAACGGGAGTACCGTCACCTAATGTGTATAACTATTTACACAGCATAACATCATAATCGAATACAACCCAGATACTATCCATTCAACCTTCTGTTCGATTCGGTTGCTCGTATGTATAACGAGAGAACAGTAACCTGGTGAGTATTTCTATATGAACGTCACCACGATATAATCGAATACAACTCAGATACAATGATCATTCCGTATATCCATCCAACTTTCTGTTCGATTGGGTCGCTCGTATGTATAACGCAAGAACAGTCACCTGGTGAGTATTACTATATAAACATCACCACGATATAATCGAATACAACTCAGTTACAATTATCGTTCCGTCTAATCATCCAACCTTATGTTCGATGCAGACGCTCGTATGTGTAACGAGAGAACCGTTACATGGTAGGTGTAACTAAATATACAGCATAACGATATAATCGGAGACAACCCAGATACAATGATTGTTCAATCAATCCATTCAACTTTATGTTCGATTCGGTTGCTCTTATGTGTAACAGAAGAACTGTTACCTGGTTAGACATACTATATGAAAATCATCACGATATAATCGAATACAACCCAGATACAAAGATTGTTCAGTCTATCCATTCAACCTTCTGTTCAGTTTAGTCGCCCTTATGTATAACTGGAGAACAGTTACTTGTTGAGTATGACTATATAAACATCATCACGATATAATCGAATACAACCTCAGATACGATCATTGTTTAGTCTATCCATTCAACCATCTGTTCAATTCAGTCGCTCGTATGTATAACGGAAGAACAGTTAACTGGTGAGTATAACTATATAAACCTAATCGAATACAACCCAGATACGATGAATTTTCAATCTATACATTTAACCTTCTGCTCGATTCGGTCGCTTTTATGTAAAACGGAAGAACAGTTACCTGGTGAATATTGCTATATAAACATCATCACGATATCATCGAATACAATTCAGATACAATTATCGCTTCGTCTAACCATTAAACCTTCTGTTCGATTCAGTCGCTGGTATGTGTAACGGAAGTACCGTCACCTGGTAAGTATCACTATATATACAGTATTGCGATATAATCGGATACTAAATTTAACCTTCTGCTCGATTCGGTCGCTTGTATGTAAAACGGAAGAACAGTTACCTGGTGAGTATTGCTATATAAACATCATCACGATATCATCGAATACAACTCAGATACAATTATCGTTTCGTCTAACCATTTAACCTTCTGTTCGATACAGTCGCTAGTATGTGTAACGGAAGTACCGTCACCTGGTAAGTAATATAAACAGTTCTGCGATATAATCGGATACCAACCAGATACATTGATTGTTCAGTCTATCCATTCAACTTTCTCTTCGTTTCGGTCGCTCGTATGTAAAACGGGGATACCGTCACCTAGTGTGTATAACTATAAACACAGCATAACATCATAATCGAATACAACCCAGATACCATCTATTCAACCTTCTGTTCGATTCGGTTGCTCGTATGTATAACGAAAGAACAGAAACCTGGTGAATATTTCTATATGAACTTCATCACGATATAATCGAATACAACTCAGATACAATGATCATTCCGTCTATCCATCCAACCTTCTGTTCGATTGGGTCGCTCGTACGTATAACGCAAGAACAGTCACCTGGTGAGTATTACTATATAAACATTACCACGATATAATCGAATACAACTCAGTTACAATTATCGTTCCGTCTAACCATCCAACCTTATGTTCGATTCAGACGCTCGTATGTGTAACGAAAGAACCGTTACATGGTAGGTGTATCTAATTATACAGCATAACGATATAATCGGAGACAACCCAGATACAATGATTTTTCAATCTATCCATTCAACCTTATGTTCGATTCGGTTGCTCGTATGTATAACGGAAGAACAGTTACCTGGTTAGACATAATATATAATAATCATCACGAAATAATCGAATACAACCCAGATACGATGATTATTCAGTCTATCCATTCAACCTTCTGTTCAGTTCAGTCGCTCTTATGTATAACTAGAGAACAGTTACCTGGTGAGTATAACTATATAAACATCATCACGATATCATCGAATACAACCCCAGATACGATCATTGTTTAGTCTATCCATTCAACCTTCTGTTCAATTCAGTCGCTCATATGTATAACAGAAGAACAGGTACCTGGTGAGTATAACTATATAAACCTAATCGAATACAACCCAGATACGATGTATTTTCAATCTATCCATTTAACCTTCTGCTCGATTCGGTCGCCTTTATGTAAAACGGAAGAACAGTTACCTGGTGAATATTGCTATATAAACATCATCACTATATCATCGAATACAACTCAGATACAATTATCGCTTCGTCTAACCATTTAACCTTCTGTTCGATTCAGTCGCTAGTATGTGTAACGGAAGTATCGTCACCTGGTAAGTATCACTATATATACAGTATTGCGATATAATCGGATACCAACCAGATACATTGATTGTTCAGTCTATCCATTCAACTTTCTGTTCGTTTCAGTCGCTCGTATGTAAAACGGGTATACCGTCACCTAGTGTGTATAACTATATACACAGCATAACATCATAATCGAATACTACTCAGATACTATCCATTCAACCTTCTGTTCGATTCGGTCGCTTGTATGTAAAACGGAAGAACAGTCACCTGGTGAGTATTTCTAAATGAACGTCATCACGATATAATCGAATACATCTCAGATACAATGATCATTCCGTCTATCCATCCAACCTTCTGTTCGATTGGGTCGCTCGTATGTATAACGCAAGAA
This sequence comes from Chrysomela aeneicollis, assembly GCA_029955515.1. Taxonomy (NCBI): domain Eukaryota; kingdom Metazoa; phylum Arthropoda; class Insecta; order Coleoptera; family Chrysomelidae; genus Chrysomela; species Chrysomela aeneicollis. Next base: position 16,740,217 of record JARUHQ010000013.1, on the reverse strand, counting down.
CAGTCACCTGGTGAGTATTACTATATAAACATCACCACGATATAATCGAATACAACTCAGTTACATTTATCGTTCCGTCTAACCATCCAACCTCATGTTCGATTCAGACGCTCGTATGTGTAACGAAAGAACCGTTACATGGTAGGTGTAACTAATTATACAGCAAAACGATATAATCGGAGACAACCCAGATACAATGATTGTTCAATTTATCCATCCAACCTTATGTTCGATTCGGTTGCTCGTATGTATAACGGAAGAACTGTTACCTGGTTAGACATACTATATGATAATAATCACGATATAATCAAATACAACCCAGATACGATGAATGTTCAGTCTATCCATTCAACCTTCTGTTCAGTTCAGTCGCTCTTATGTATAACTGGAAAACAGATTCCTGGTGAGTATAACTATATGAACATCATCAAGATATAATCGAATACAACCCCAGATACGATTATTGTTTAGTCTATCCATTCAACCTTCTGTTCGATTCAGTCGCTCGTATGTATAACGGAAGAACAGTTACCTGGTGAGTATAATTATATAAACATAATCGAATACAACCCAGATACGATGATTGTTCAATTTATACTAAATTTAAGCTTCTGCTCGATTTGGTCGCTTGTATGTAAAACGGAAGAACAGTTACCTGGTGAGTATTGCTATATAAACATTATCACGATATCATCGAATACAACTCAGATACAAGTATCGTTTCGTCTAACCATCTAACCTTCTGTTCGATTCAGTCGCTAGTATGTGTAACGGAAGTACCGTCACCTGGTAAGTATCACTATATATACAGTATTGCGATATAATCGGATACCACCCAGATACATTGATTGTTCAGTCTATCCATTCAACTTTCTGTTCGTTTCGGTCGCTCGTATGTGAAAATGGAATACCCTCACCTTATGTGTTTAACTATATACACAGCATAACATCATAATCGAAAACAACCCAGATACTATTCATTCAACCTTCTGTTCGATTCGGTTGTTCGTATGTATAACGAACGAACAGTAACCTGGTGAGTATTTCTATATGAACGTCATCACGATATAATCGAATACAACTCAGATACAATGATCATTCCGTCTATCCATCCAACCTTCTGTTCGATTGGGTCGCTCGTATGTATAACGCAAGAACAGTCACCTGGTGAGTATTACTATATAAACATCACCACGATATAATCGAATACAACTCAGTTATAATTATCGTTCCGTCTAACCATCCAACCTTATGTTCGATTCAGACGCTCGTATGTGTAACGAAAGAACCGTTACATGGTAGGTGTAACTAAATATACAGCATAACGATATAATCGGAGACAACCCAGATACAATGATTGTTCAATCTATCCATTCAACTTTCTGTTCGTTCCGGTCGCTTGTATGTAAAACGAACAGAAAGTTGAATGGATAGACTGAACAATCAATGTATCTGGTTGGTATCCGATTATATCGCAATACTGTATATATAGTGATACTTACCAGGTGACGGTACGTCCGTTACACATACTAGCGACTGAATCGAACAGAAGGTTAAATGGTTAAACGAAGCGATAATTGTATCTGAGTTGTATTCGATGATATCGTGATGATGTTTATATAGCAATATTCATCAGGTAACTGTTCTTCCGTTTTACATACAAGCGACCGAATCGAGCAGAAGGTTAAATAGATAGATTGAACAATCATCGTATCTGGGTTGTATTCGATTATGTTTATATAGTTATACTCACCAGGTAACTGTTCTTCCGTTATACATACGAGCGACTGAATTGAACAGAAGGTTGAATGGATAGACTAAACAATAATCGTATCTGGGGTTGTATTCGATGATATCGTGATGATGTTTATATAGTTATACTCACCAGGTAACTGTTCTCTAGTTATACATAAGAGCGACTGAACTGAACAGAAGGTTGAATGGATAGACTGAATAATCATCGTATCTGGGTTGTATTCGATTATTTCGTGATGATTATTATATATTATGTCTAACCAGTTATACATACGAGCAACCAAATCGAACATAAGGTTGAATGGATAGATTGAAAAATCATTGTATCTGGGTTGTCTCCGATTATATCGTTATGCTGTATAATTAGATACACCTACCATGTAACGGTTCTTTCGTTACACATACGAGCGTCTGAATCGAACATAAGGTTGGATGGTTAGACGGAACGATAATTGTAACTGAGTTGTATTCGATTATATCGTGGTAATGTTTATATAGTAATACTCACCAGGTGACTGTTCTTGCGTTATACGTACGAGCGACCCAATCGAACAGAAGGTTGGATGGATAGACGGAATGATCATTGTATCTGAGTTGTATTCGATGATATCGTGATAAAGTTCATATAGAAATACTCACCAGGTTACTGTTCTTTCGTTATACATACGAGCATTCGAATCGAACAGAAGGTTGAATGGATAGTATCTGGGTTGTATTCGATTATGATGTTATGCTGTGTATATAGTTATACACACTAGGTGACGGTATTCCCGTTTTACATACGAGCGACCGAAACGAACAGAAAGTTGAATGGATAGACTGAACAATCAATGTATCTGGTTGGTATCCGATTATATCGCAATACTGTATATATAGTGATACTTACCAGGTGACGGTACTTCCGTTACACATACTAGCGACTGAATCGAACAGAAGGTTAAATGGTTAGACGAAGCGATAATTGTATCTGAGTTGTATTCGATGATATCGAGATGATGTTAATATAGCAATATTCACCAGGTAACTGTTCTTTCGTTTTACATACAAGCGACCGAATCGAGCAGAAGGTTAAATGTTTAGATTGAACAATCATCGTATCTGGGTTGTATTTGATTATGTTTATATAGTTAAACTCACCAGGTACATGTTCTTCCGTTATACATAAGAGCGACTGAATTGAACAGAAGGTTGAATGGATAGACTAAACAATGATCGTATCTGGGGTTGTATTCGATTATATCGTGATGATGTTTATATAGTTATACTCACCAGGTAACTGTTCTCCAATTATACATAAGAGCGACTGAACTGAACAGGAGGTTGAATGGATAGACTGATCAATCATTGTATCTGGGTTGTATTCGATTATATCGTGATGATTATCATATTGTATGTCTAACCAGGTAACAGTTCTTCTGTTACACATACGAGCAACCGAATCGAACATAAGGTTGAATGGATAGATTGAACAATCATTGTATCTGGGTTGTCTCCGATTATATCGTTATGCTGTATATCTAGTTACACCTACCATGTAACGGTTCTTTCGTTACACATACGAGCGTCTGAATCGAACATAAGGTTGGATGATTAGACGGAACAATAATTGTAACTGAGTTGTATTCGATCATATCGTGGTGATGTTTATATAGTAATACTCACCAGGTGACTGTTCTTGCGTTATACATACGAGCGACCCAATCGAACAGAAGTTTGGATAAATAGACGGAATGATCATTGTATCTGAGTTGTATTCGATTATATCGTGATGACGTTCATATAGAAATACTCACCAGGTTACTGTTTTTTCTTTATACATACGAGCAACCGTACCGAACAGAAGGTTGAATGGATAGTATCTGGGTTGTATTCGATTATGATGTTATGCTGTGTATATAGTTATACACATTAGGTGACGGTATTCCCGTTTTACATACGAGCGACCGAAACGAACAGAAAGTTGAATGGATAGACTGAACAATCAATGTATCTGGGTGGTATCCGATTATATCGCAATACTGTATATATAGTGATACTTACCAGGTGACGGTACTTCCGTTGCACATACTAGCGACTGAATCGAACTTAAGGTTAAATGGTAAGACGAAACGATAATTGTATCTGAGTTGTATTCGATGATATCGTGATGATGTTTATATAGCAATACTCACCAGGTAACTGTTCTTCCGTTTTACATACAAGCGACCGAATCGAGCAGAAGGTTAAATTTAGTATGGATTGAACAATCATCGTATCTGGGTTGTATTCGATTATGTTTATATAGTTATACTCACCAGGTAACTGTTCTTCCGTTATACATACTAGTGACTGAATCGAACAGAATGTTGAATGGTTAGACGAAACGATAATTGTATCTGAGTTGTATTCGATGATATCGTGATGATGTTTATATAGCAATACTCACCAGGTAACTGTCCTTCAGTTTTACATACAAGTGACCGAATCGAGCAGAAGGTTAAATGGATAGATTGAACAATCATCGTATCTGAGTTGTGTTCGATTATGTTTATATAGTTATACTCACCAGGTACCTGTTCTTCCGTTATACATACAAGCAACCGAATCGAACATAAGGTTGAATGGATAGATTGAACAATCATCGTATCTGAGTTGTATTCGATTATGTTTATATAGTTATACTCACCAAGTAAATGTTCTTGCGTTATACATACGAGCGACTGAATTGAACAGAAGGTTGAATGGATAGACTAAACAATGATCGTATCTGGGGTTGTATTCGATTATATCGTGATGATGTTTATATAGTTATACTCACCAGGTAACTGTTCTCCAGTTATACATAAGAGCGACTGAACTGAACAGAAGGTTGTATGGATAGACTGAACAATCATCGTATCTGGGTTGTATTCGATTATTTCGTGATGATTATTATATATTATGTCTAACCAGGTAACAGTTCTTCCGTTATACATACGAGCAACCGAATCGAACATAAGGTTGGATGGATAGATTGAACAATCATTGTATCTGGGTTGTCCCCGATTATATCGTTATGCTGTATATTTAGGTACACCAACCATGGAACGGTTCTCTCGTTACACATACGAGCGTCTGAATCGAACATAAGGTTGGATGGTTAGACGGAACGATAATTGTAACTGAGTTGTATTCGATTATATCGTGGGAATGTTTATATAGTAATACTCACCAGGTGACTGTTCTTGCGTTATACGTACGAGCAACCCAATCGAACAGAAGGTTGGATGGACAGACGGAATGATCATTGTATCTGAGTTGTATTCGATTATATCGTGATGACGTTCATATAGAAATACTTACCAGGTTACTGTTCTTTCGTTATACATACGAGCAACCGAATCGAACAGAAGGTTGAATGGATAGTATCTGGGTTGTTTTCGATTATGATGTTATGCTGTGTATATAGTTATGCACATAAGGTGACGGTATTCCCGTTTTACATACGAGCGATCGAAACGAACAGAAAGTTGAATGGATAGACTGAACAATCAATGTATCTGGGTGGTATCCGATTATATCGCAATTCTGTATATATAGTGATACTCACCAGGTGACGGTACTTCCGTTACACATACTAGCGACTGAATCGAACAGAAGGTTAAATGGTTAGACGAAACGATAATTGTATCTCTGAGTTATATTCGATGATATCGTGATGATGTTTATATAGCAATACTCACCAGGTAACTGTTCTTCCGTTTTACATACAAGCGACCGAATCGAGCAGAAGCTTAAATTAAGTATAGATTGAACAATTATCGTATCTGGGTTGTATTCGATAATGTTTATATAGTTATACTCACCAGGTAACTGTTCTTCCGTTATACATACGAGCAATCGAATCGAACAGAAGGTTGAATGGATAGTATCTGGGTTGTATTCGATTATGATATTATGCAGTGTATATAGTTATACACATTAGGTGACGGTATTCCTGTTTGACATACGAGCGACCAAAACGAACAGAAAGTTGAATGGATAGACTGAACAATCAATGTATCTGGGTGGTATCCGATTATATCGCAATACTGTATATATAGTGATACTTACCAGGTGACGGTACTTCCGTTACACATACTAGCGACTGAATCGAACAGAAGGTTAAATGGTTAGACGAAATGATAATTGTATCTCTGAGTTGTATTCGATGATATCGTGATGAAGTTCATATAGAAATACTCACCAGGTTACTGTTCTTTCGTTATACATACGAGCATTCGAATCGAACAGAAGGTTGAATGGATAGTATCTGAGTTGTATTCGATTATGATGTTATGCTGTGTATATAGTTATACACACTAGGTGGCGGTATTCTCGTTTTACATACAAGCGACCGAAACGAACAGAAAGTTGAATGGATAGACTGAACAATCAATGTATCTGGTTGGTATCCGATTATATCGCAATACTGTATATATAGTGATACTTACCAGGTGACGGTACGTCCGTTACACATACTAGCAACTGAATCGAACAGAAGGTTAAATGGTTAAACGAAGCGATAATTGTATCTGAGTTGTATTCGATGATATCGTGATGATGTTTATATAGCAATATTCACCAGGTAACTGTTCTTCCGTTTTACATACAAGCGACCGAATCGAGCAGAAGGTTAAATAGATAGATTGAACAATCATCGTATCTGGGTTGTATTCGATTATGTTTATATAGTTATACTCACCAGGTAACTGTTCTTCCGTTATACATACGAGTGACTGAATTGAACAGAAGGTTGAATGGATAGACTAAACAATGATCGTATCTGGGGTTGTATTCGATGATATTGTGATGATGTTTATATAGTTATACTCACCAGGTAACTGTTCTCTAGTTATACATAAGAGCGACTGAACTGAACAGGAGGTTGAATGGATAGACTGAATAATCATCGTATCTGGGTTGTATTCGATTATTTCGTGATGATTATTATATATTATGTCTAACCAGGTAACTGTTCTTCCGTTATACATACGAGCAACCGAATCGAACATAAGGTTGAATGGATAGATTGAAAAATCATTGTATCTGGGTTGTCTCCGATTATATCGTTATGCTGTATAATTAGATACACCTACCATGTAACGGTTCATTCGTTACACATACGAGCGTCTGAATCGAACATAAGGTTGGATGGTTAGACGGAACGATAATTGTAACTGAGTTGTATTCGATTATATCGTGGTAATGTTTATATAGTAATACTCACCAGGTGACCGTTCTTGCGTTATACGTACGAGCGACCCAATCGAACAGAAGGTTGGATGGATAGACGGAATGATCATTGTATCTGAGTTGTATTCGATTATATCGTGATGAAGTTCATATAGAAATACTCACCAGGTTACTGTTCTTTCGTTATACATACGAGCAACCGAATCGAACAGAAGGTTGAATAGATGGTATCTGGGTTGTATTCGATTATGATGTTATGCTGTGTTTATAGTTATACACACTAGGTGACGGTATCCCCGTTTTACATACGAGCGACCGAAACGAAGAGAAAGTTGAATGGATAGACTGAACAATCAATGTATCTGGTTGGTATCCGATTATATCGCAGAACTGTATATATTACTTACCAGGTGACGGTACTTCCGTTACACATACTAGCGACTGAATCGAACAGAAGGTTAAATGGTTAGACGAAACGATAATTGTATCTGAGTTGTATTCGATGATATCGTGATGATGTTTATATAGCAATACTCACCAGGTAACTGTTCTTCCGTTTTACATACAAGCGACCGAATCGAGCAGAAGGTTAAATTCAGTATCCGATTATATCGCAATACTGTATATATAGTGATACTTACCAGGTGACGGTACTTCCGTTACACATACTAGCGACTGAATCGAACAGAAGGTTAAATGGTTAGACGAAGCGATAATTGTATCTGAGTTGTATTCGATGATATCGTGATGATGTTTATATAGCAATATTCACCAGGTAACTGTTCTTCCGTTTTACATAAAAGCGACCGAATCGAGCAGAAGGTTAAATGTATAGATTGAAAATTCATCGTATCTGGGTTGTATTCGATTAGGTTTATATAGTTATACTCACCAGGTAACTGTTCTTCCGTTATACATACGAGCGACTGAATTGAACAGAAGGTTGAATGGATAGACTAAACAATGATCGTATTTGAGGTTGTATTCGATTATATCGTGATGATGTTTATATAGTCATATTCAACAGGTAACTGTTCTCCAGTTATACATAAGAGCGACTAAACTGAACAGAAGGTTGAATGGATAGACTGAACAATCTTTGTATCTGGGTTGTATTCGATTATATCGTGATGATTTTCATATAGTATGTCTAACCAGGTAACAGTTCTTCTGTTACACATAAGAGCAACCGAATCGAACAAAAAGTTGAATGGATAGATTGAACAATCATTGTATCTGGGTTGTCTCCGATTATATCGTTATGCTGTATATTTAGTTACACCTACCATGTAACGGTTCTCTCGTTACACATACGAGCGTCTGCATCGAACATAAGGTTGGATGATTAGACGGAACGATAATTGTAACTGAGTTGTATTCGATTATATCGTGTTGATGTTTATATAGTAATACTCACCAGGTGACTGTTTTTGCGTTATACATACGAGCGACCCAATCGAACAGAAAGTTGGATGGATAGACGGAATGATCATTGTATCTGAGTTGTATTCGATTATATCGTGGTGACGTTCATATAGAAATACTCACCAGGTTACTGTTCTCTCGTTATACATACGAGCAACCGAATCGAACAGAAGGTTGAATGGATAGTATCTGGGTTGTATTCGATTATGATGTTATGCTGTGTAAATAGTTACACACATTAGGTGACGGTACTCCCGTTTTACATACGAGCGACCGAAACGAACAGAAAGTTGAATGGATAGTCTGAACAATCAATGTATCTGGATGATATCCGATTATATCGCAATACTGAATATATAGTGATACTTACCAGGTGACGGTACTTCCGTTACACATACTAGCGACTGAATCGAACAGAAGGTTAAATGGTTAGACGAAACGATAATTGTATCTGAGTTGTATTCGATGATATCGTGATGATATTTATATAGAAATACTCACCAGGTAACTGTTCTTTCGTTTTACATACAAGCGACCGAATCGAGCAGAAGGTTGAATTTAGTATAGATTGAACAATCATCGTATCTGGGTTGTATTCGATTATGTTCATATAGTTATTCTCACCAGGTAACAGTTCTTCCGTTATACATAGGAGCGGCTGAATTGAACAGAAGGTTGAATGGATAGACTAAACAATAATCGTATCTGGGGTTGTATTCGATTATATCTTGATGATGTTTATATAGTTATACTCACCAGGAAACTGTTCTCCAGTTATACATAAGAGCGACTGAACTGAACAGAAGGTTGAATGGATAGACTGAACAATCATCGTATCTGGGTTGTATTTGATTATATCGTGATGATTATGATATAGTATGTCTAACCAGGTAACAGTTCTTCCGTTATACATACGAGCAACCGAATCGAACATAAGGTTGAATGTATCTGGGTTGTCTCCGATTATATCGTTATGCTGTATATTTAGTTACACCTACCATGTAAAGGTTCTTTCGTTACACATACGAGCGTCTGAATCGAACATAAGGTTGGATGGTGAGACGAAACGATAATTGTAACTGAGTTGTATTCGATTATATCGTGGTGATGTTTATATAGTAATATTCACCAGGTGACTGTTCTTGCGTTATACATACGAGCGACCCAATCGAACAGAAGGTTGGATGGATAGACGGAATGATCATTGTATCTTAGTTGTATTCTATTATATCGTGATGACGTTCATATAGAAATACTCACCAGGTTACTGTTCTTTCGTTATACATACGAGCAACCGAATCGAACAGAAGGTTGAATGGATAGTATCTGGGTTGTATTAGATTATGATGTTATGCTGTGTATATGGTTATACACATTTGATGACGGTATTCCCGTTTTACATACGAGCGACCGAAACGAACAGAAAGTTGAATGGATATACTGAACAATCAATGTATCTGGGTGGTATGCGATTATATCGCAATACTGTATATATAGTGATACTTACCAGGTGACGGTACTTCCGTTAAACATACTAGCGACTGAATCGAACAGAGGGTTGAATGGTTGTACGAAACGATAATTGTATCTGAGTTGTATTCGATGATATCGTGATGATGTTTATATAGCAATAATCACCAGGTAACTGTTCTTCCGTTTTACATACAAGCGACCGAATCGAGCAGAAGGTTAAATTTATAGATTGAACAATCATCGTATCTGGGTTGTATTTGATTATGTTAATATAGTTATACTCACCAGGTACCTGTTCTTCCGTTATACATACGAGCGACTGAATTGAACAGAAGGTTGAATTGATAGACTAAACAATGATCGTATCTGGGGTTGTATTCGATTATATCTTGATGATGTTTATATAGTTATACTCACCAGGTAACTGTTCTCCAGTTATACATAAGAGCGACTGAACTGAACAGAAGGTTGAATGGATAGACTGAACAATCATTGTATCTGGGTTGTATTCGATTATATCGTGATGATTATCATATCGTATGTCTAACCAGGTAACAGTTCTTTGTTACACATACGAGCAACTGAATCGAACATAAGGTTGGATGATTAGACGGAACAATAATTGTAACTGAGTTGTATTCGATTATATCGTGGTGATGTTTATATAGTAATACTCACCAGGTGACTGTTCTTGCGTTATACATACGAGCGACCCAATCGAACAGAAGTTTGGATGGATAGACAGAATGATCATTGTATCTGAGTTGTATTCGATTATATCGTGATGAAGTTCATATAGAAATACTCACCAGGTTACTGTTTTTTCTTTATACATACGAGCAACCGAATCGAACAGAAGGTTGAATGGATAGTATATGGGTTGTATTCGATTATGATGTTATGCTGTGTATATAGTTATACACATTAGGTGACGGTATTCCCGTTTTACATACAAGCGACCGAAACGAACAGAAAGTTGAATGGATAGACTGAAAAATCAATGTATCTGGGTGGTATCCGATTATATCGCAATTCTGTATATATAGTGATACTTACCAGGTGATGGTACTTCCGTTGCACATACTAGCGACTGAATCGATTTTAAGGTTAAATGGTGAGACGAAACGATAATTGTATCTGAGTTGTATTCGATGATATCGTGATGATGTTTATATAGCAATACTCACCAGGTAACTGTTCTTCCGTTTTACATACAAGCGACCAAATCGAGCAGAAGGTTGAATTTAGTATGGATTGAACAATCATCGTATCTGGGTTGTATTCGATTATGTTCTCCAGTTATACATAAGAGCGACTGAACTGAACAGAAGGTTGTATAGATAGACTGAACAATCATCGTATCTGGGTTGTATTCGATTATTTCGTGATGATTATTATATATTATGTCTAACCAGGTAACTGTTCTTCCGTTATACATACGAGCAACCGAATCGAACATAAGGTTGAATGGATAGATTGAACAATCATTGTATCTGGGTTGTCTCCGATTATATCGTTATGCTGTATATTTAGATACACCTACCATGTAACGGTTCTTTCGTTACACATACGAGCGTCTGAATCGAACATAAGGTTGGATGGTTAGACGGAACGATAATTGTAACTGATTTGTATTCGATTATATCGTGATGAAGTTTATATAGGAATACTCACCAGGTTACTGTTCTTTCGTTATACATACGAGCGACCCAATCGAACAAAAGTTTGGATGGATAGACGAAATGATCATTGTATCTGAGTTGTATTCGATTATATCGTGATGACGTTCATATAGAAATACTCACCAGGTTACTGTTTTTTCTTTATACATACGAGCAACCGAATCGAACAGAAGGTTGAATGGATAGTATCTGGGTTGTATTCGATTATGATGTTATGCTGTGTATATAGTTATACACATTAGGTGACGGTATTCCCGTTTTACATACGACCGAAACGAACAGAAAGTTGAATGGATAGACTGAACAATCAATGTATCTGGGTGGTATCCGATTATATCGCAATTCTGTATATATAGTGATACTTACCAGGTGACGGTACTTCCGTTGCACATACTAGCGACTGAATCAAACTTAAGGTTAAATGGTAAGACGAAACGATAATTGTATCTGAGTTGTATTCGATGATATCGTGATGATGTTTATATAGCAATACTCACCAGGTAACTGTCCTTCAGTTTTACATACAAGTGACCGAATCGAGCAGAAGGTTAAATGGATAGATTGAACAATCATCGTATCTGAGTTGTATTCGATTATGTTCATATAGTTATACTCACCAGGTACCTGTTCTTTCGTAATACATACGAGCAACCGAATCGAATATAAGGTTGAATGGATAGATTGAACAATCATCGTATCTGAGTTGTATTCGATTATGTTTATATAGTTATACTCACCAAGTAACTGTTCTTCCGTTATACATACGAGCGACTGAATTGAACAGAAGGTTGAATGGATAGACTAAACAATGATCGTATCTGGGGTAGTATTCGATTATATCGTGATGATGTTTATATAGTTATACTCACCAGGTAACTGTTCTTCAGTTATACATAAGAGCGACTGAACTGAACAGAAAGTTGTATAGATATAACGGAAGAACAGTTACCTGGTGAGTATAACTATATAAACATAATCGAATACAACTCAGATACGATGATTGTTCAATCTATCCATTCAACCTTATGTTCGATTCGGTTGCCGATATAATCGGATACCACCCAGATACATTGATTGTTCAGTCTATCCATTCAACTTTCTGTTCGTTTCGGTCGCTCGTATGTGAAACGGGAATACCGTCACCTTATGTGTATAACTATATACACAGCATAACATCATAATCGAATACAACCCAGATACTATCCATTCAACCTTCTGTTCGATTCGGTTGCTCGTATGTATAACGAAAGAACAGTAACCTGGTGAGTATTTCTATATGAACGTCATCACGATATAATCGAATACAACTTAGTTACAATTATCGTTCCGTCTAACCATCCAACCTTATGTTCGATTCAGACGCTCGTATGTGTAACGAAAGAACCGTTACATGGTAGGTGTGGTTAAATATACAACATAACGATATAATCGGAGACAACCCAGATACAATGATTGTTCAATCTATCCATTCAACCTTATGTTCGATTCGGTTGCTAGTATGTATAACGAAAGAACAGTTACGTGGTTAGACATAATATATAATAATCATCACGAAATAATCGAATACAACCCAGATACGATGGTTGTTCAGTCTATCCATTCAACCTTCTGTTCAGTTCAGTCGCTCTTATGTATAACTGGAGAACAGTTACCTGGTGAGTATAACTATATGAACATCATCACGATATAATCGAATACAACCCCAGATACGATCATTGTTTAGTCTATCCATTGAACCTTCAGTTCAATTCAGTCGCTCGTATGTATAACGGAAGAACAGTTACCTGGTGAGTATAACTATATAAACATAATCGAATACAACTCAGATACGATGATTGTTCAATCTATCCATTCAACCTTATGTTCGATTCGGTTGCTCGTATGTATATCGGAAGAACAGGTACCTGGTGAGTATATCTATATAAACATAATCGAATACAACTCAGATACGATGATTGTTCAATCTATCCATTTAACCTTCTGCTCGATTCGGTCGCTTGTATGTAAAACGGAAGGACAGTTACCTGGTGAGTATTGCTATATAAACATCATCACGATATCATCGAATACAACTCAGATACAATTATCGTTTCGTCTAACCATTCAACATTCTGTTCGATTCAGTCGCTAGTATGTGTAACGGAAGTACCGTCACCTGGTAAGTATCACTATATATACAGTATTGCGATATAATCGGATACCACCCAGATACATTGATTGTTCAGTCTATCCATTCAACTTTCTGTTCGTTTCGGTCGCTCGTATGTGAAACGGAAATACCGTCACCTTATGTGTATAACTATATACACAGCATAACATCATAATCGAATACAACCCAGATACTATCCATTCAACCTTCTGTTCGATTCGGTTGCTCGTATGTATAACGAAAGAACAGTAACCTGGTGAGTATTTCTATATGAACGTCATCACGATATAATCGAATACAACTTAGTTACAATTATCGTTCCGTCTAACCATCCAACCTTATGTTCGATTCAGACGCTCGTATGTGTAACGAAAGAACCGTTACATGGTAGGTGTGGTTAAATATACAACATAACGATATAATCGGAGACAACCCAGATACAATGATTGTTCAATCTATCCATTCAACCTTATGTTCGATTCGGTTGCTAGTATGTATAACGAAAGAACAGTTACGTGGTTAGACATAATATATAATAATCATCACGAAATAATCGAATACAACCCAGATACGATGGTTGTTCAGTCTATCCATTCAACCTTCTGTTCAGTTCAGTCGCTCTTATGTATAACTGGAGAACAGTTACCTGGTGAGTATAACTATATGAACATCATCACGATATAATCGAATACAACCCCAGATACGATCATTGTTCAGTCTATCCATTCAACCTTCAGTTCAATTCAGTCGCTCGTATGTATAACGGAAGAACAGTTACCTGGTGAGTATAACTATATAAACATAATCGAATTTAACTCAGATGCGATGGTTGTTCAATCTATCCATTCAACCTTATGTTCGATTCGGTTGCTCGTATGTATATCGGAAGAACAGGTACCTGGTGAGTATATCTATATAATCATAATCGAATACAACCCAGATACGATGATTGTTCAATCTATACTGAATTCAACCTTCTGCTCGATTCGGTCGCTTGTATGTAAAACGGAAGAACAGTTACCTGGTGAGTATTGCTATATAAACATCATCACGATATCATCGAATACAACTCAGATACAATTATCGTTTCGTCTAACCATTTAACCTTTTGTTCGATTCAGTCGCTAGTATGTGTAACGGAAGTACCGTCACCTGGTAAGTATCACTATATATACAGTATTGCGATATAATCGGATACCACCCAGATACATTGATTGTTCAGTCTATCCATTCAACTTTCTGTTCGTTTCGGTCGCTCGTATGTGAAACGGGAATACCGTCACCTTATGTGTATAACTATATATACAGCATAACATCATAATCGAATACAACCCAGATACTATCCATTCAACCTTCTTTTCGATTCGGTTGCTCGTATGTATAACGAAAGAACCTGGTGAGTATTTCTATATGAACGTCATCACGATATAATCGAATACAACTTAGTTACAATTACCGTTCCGTCTAACCATCCAACCTTATGTTCGATTCAGACGCTCGTATGTGTAACGAAAGAACCGTTACATGGTAGGTGTAGTTAAATATACAACATAACGATATAATCGGAGACAACCCAGATACAATGATTGTTCAATCTATCCATTCAACCTTATGTTCGATTCGGTTGCTAGTATGTATAACGAAAGAACAGTTACCTATTAAGACATAATATATAATAATCATCACGAAATAATCGAATACAACCCAGATACGATGATTGTTCAGTCTATCCATTCAACCTTCTGTTCAGTTCAGTCGCTCTTATGTATAACTGGAGAACAGTTACCTGGTGATCGAATACAACCCAGATACTATCCATTCAACCTTCTGTTCGATTCGGTTGCTCGTATGTATAACGAAAGAACAGTAACCTGGTGAGTATTTCTATATGAACGTCATCACGATATAATCGAATACAACTTAGTTACAATTATCGTTCCGTCTAACCATCCAACCTTATGTTTGATTCAGACGCTCGTATGTGTAACGAAAGAACCGTTACATGGTAGGTGTAGTTAAATATACAACATAACGATATAATCGGAGACAACCCAGATACAATGATTGTTCAATCTATCCATTCAACCTTATGTTCGATTCGGTTGCTAGTATGTATAACGAAAGAACAGTTACCTGGTTAGACATAATATATGATAATCATCACGAATTAATCGAATACAACCCAGATACGATGATTGTTCAGTCTATCCATTCAACCTTCCGTTCAGTTCAGTCGCTCTTATGTATAACTGGAGAACAGTTACCTGGTGAGTATAACTATATGAACATCATCACGATATAATCGAATACAACCCCAGATACGATCATTGTTTAGTCTATCCATTCAACCTTCAGTTCAATTCAGTCGCTCGTATGTATAACGGAAGAACAGTTACCTGGTGAGTATAACTATATAAACATAATCGAATACAACTCAGATACGATGATTGTTCAATCTATCCATTCAACCTTATGTTCGATTCGGTTGCTCGTATGTATATCGGAAGAACAGGTACCTGGTGAGTATATCTATATAAACATAATCGAATACAACTCAGATACGATGATTGTTCAATCTATCCATTTAACCTTCTGCTCGATTCGGTCGCTCGTATGTAAAACGGGAATACCGTCTCCTAGTGTGTATATACACATCATAACATCATCATAATCGAATACAACCCATATACTATCCATTCAACCTTCTGTTCAATTCAGTCGCTCGTATGTATAACGGAAGAACAGTTACCTGGTGAGTATAACTATATAAACATAATCGAATACAACCCAGATACGATGATTGTTCAATCTATACTGAATTCAACCTTCTGCTCGATTCGGTCGCTTGTATGTAAAACGGAAGAACAGTTACCTGGTGAGTATTGCTATATAAACATCATCACGATATCATCGAATACAACTCAGATACAATTATCGTTTCGTCTAACCATTCAACATTCTGTTCGATTCAGTCGCTAGTATGTGTAACGGAAGTATCGTCACCTGGTAAGTATCACTATATATACAGTATTGCGATATAATCGGATACCACCCAGATACATCGATTGTTCAGTCTATCCATTCAACTTTCTTTTTGTTTCGGTCGCTCGTATTTAAAACGGGAATACCGTCTCCTAGTGTGTATAACTATATACACAGCATAACATCATAATCGAATACAACACATATACTATCCATTCAACGTTCTGTTCGATTCAAATGCTCGTATGTATAACGAAAGAACAGTAACCTGGTGAGTATTTCTATATGAACTTCATCACGATATCATCGAATACAACTCAGAGATACAATTATCATTTCGTCTAACCATTCAACCTTCTGTTCGATTCAGTCGCTAGTATGTGTAACGGAAGTACCGTCACCTGGTAAGTATCACTATATATACAGTTTTACGATATAATCGGATACCACCCAGATACATTGATTGTTCAGTCTATCCATTCAACTTTCTGTTCAGTTCAGTCGCTCTTATGTAAAACTGGAGAACAGTTTCCTGGTGAGTATAACTATATGAACATCATCAAGATATAATCGAATACAACCCCAGATACGATTATTGTTTAGTCTATCCATTCAACCTTCTGTTCAATTCAGTCGCTCGTATGTATAACGGAAGAACAGTTACCTGGTGAGTATAACTATATAAACATAATCGAATACAACCCAGATACGATGATTGTTCAATCTATACTAAATTTAACCTTCTGCTCGATTCGGTCGCTTGTATGTAAAACGGAAGAGCAGTTACCTGGTGAGTATTGCTATATAAACATCATCACGATATCATCGAATTCAACTCAGATACAATTATCGTTTCGTCTAACCATTTAACCTTCTGTTCGATTCAGTCGCTGGTATGTGTAGTATGTGTAACGGAAGTACCGTCACCTGGTAAGTATCACTTTATATACAGTATTGCGATATAATCGGATACCACCCAGATACATTGATTGTTCAGTCTATCCATTCAACTTTCTGTTCGTTTCGGTCGCTCGTATGTAAAACGTGAATACCGTCACCTAATGTGTATAACAATATACACAGCATAACATCATAATCGAATACAACCCAGATACTATCCATTCAACCTTCTGTTCGATTCGATTGCTCGTATGTATAATGGAAGAACAGTTACCTGGTGAGTATAACTTCATAAACATAATCGAATACAACCCAGATACGATTATTGATCAATTAATACTAAATTCAACCTTCTGCTCGATTCAGTCGCTTATATGTATAACTGGAGAACAGTTACCTGTTGAGTATAACTATATAAACATCATCACGATATAATCGAATACAACCTCAGATACGATCATATTTAGTCTATCCATTCAACCTTCTGTTCAATTCAGTCGCTCGTATGTATATCGGAAGAACAGTTACCTGGTGAGTATAACTATATAAACCTAATCGAATACAACCCAGATACGATGAATTTTCAATCTATCCATTTAACCTTCTGCTCGATTCGGTCGCTATTATGTAAAACGGAAGAACAGTTACCTGGTGAATATTGCTATATAAACATCATCACGATATCATCGAATACAACTCAGATACAATTATCGCTTCGTCTAACCATTTAACATTCTGTTCGATTCAGTCGCTAGTATGTTTAACGGAAGTACCGTCACCTGGTAAGTATCACTATATATACAGTATTGCGATATAATCGGATACCAACCAGATACATTGATTGTTCAGTCTATCCATTCAACTTTCTGTTCGTTTCGGTCGCTCGTATGTAAAACGGAAATACCGTCACCTAGTGTGTATAACTATTTACACAGCATAACATCATAATCGAATACAACCCAGATACCATTCATTCAACCTTCTGTTCGATTCGGTTGCTCGTATGTATAACGAAAGAACAGTAACCTGGTGAGTATTTCTATATGAACTTCATCACGATATAATCGAATACAACTCAGATACAATGATCATTCCGTCTATCCATCCAACCTTCTGTTCGATTGGGTCGCTCGTACGTATAACGCAAGAACAGTCACCTGGTGAGTATTACTATATAAACATTACTACGATATAATCGAATACAACTCAGTTATAATTATCTCTAACCATCCAACCTTATGTTCGATTCAGACGCTCGTATGTGTAACGAAAGAACCGTTACATGGTAGGTGTATCTAATTATACAGCATAACGATATAATCAGAGACAACCCAGATACAATGATTTTTCAATCTATCCATCCAACCTTATGTTTGATTCGGTTGCTCGTATGTATAACGGAAGAACAGTTACCTGGTTAGACATAATATATAATAATCATCACGAAATAATCGAATACAACCCAGATACGATGATTATTCAGTCTATCCATTCAACCTTCTGTTCAGTTCAGTCGCTCTTATGTATAACGGAAGTACATTCACTTGGTGAGTATAACTATATAAACATAATCGAATACAACTCAGATACGATGATTGTTCAATCTATCCATTCAACCTTATGTTCGATTCGGTTGCTCGTATGTATAACGGAAGAACAGGTTCCTGGTGAGTATAACTATATAAACATAATCGAATTAAACTCAGATACGATGATTGTTCAATCTATCCATTTAACCTTCTGCTCGATTCGGTCACTTGTATGTAAAACTGAAGGACAGTTACCTGGTGAGTATTGCTATATAAACATCATCACGATATCATCGAATACAACTCAGATACAATTATCGTTTCGTCTTACCATTTAACCTTAAGTTCGATTCAGTCGCTAGTATGTGCAACGGAAGTACCGTCACCTAATAAGTATCACCATATATACAGTATTGCGATATAATTGGATACCACCCAGATATATTGATTTTTCAGTCTATCCATTCAACTTTCTGTTCGTTTCGGTCGCTCGTATGTAAATCGGGAATACCGTCACCTAATGTGTATAACTATATACACAGCATAACATCATAATCGAATACAACCCAGATACTATCCATTCAACCTTCTGTTCGATTCGGTTGCTCGTATGTATAAAGAAAAAACAGTAACCTGGTGAGTATTTCTATATGAACGTCATCACGATATAATCGAATACAACTCAGATACAATGATCATTCCGTCTATTTATCCAAACTTCTGTTCGATTGGGTCGCTCGTATGTATAACGCAAGAACAGTCACCTGGTGAGTATTACTATATAAACATCACCACGATATAATCGAATACAACTCAGTTACAATTATTGTTCCGTCTAATCATCCAACCTTATGTTAGATACAGACGCTCGTATGTGTAACGAAAGAACCGTTACATGGTAGGTGTAACTTAATATACAGCATAACGATATAATCGGAGACAACCCAGATACAATGATTGTTTAATCTATCCATTCAACCTTATGTTCGATTCGGTTGCTCGTATGTGTAACAGAAGAACTGTTACCTGGTAAGACATACTATATGATAATCATCACGATATAATCGAATACCACCCAGATACATTGATTGTTCAGTCTATCCATTCAACTTCCTGTTCGTTTCGGTCGCTCGTATGTAAAACGGAAATACCGTCACCTAGTGTGTATAACTATTTACACAGCATAACATCATAATCGAATACAACCCAGATACCATTCATTCAACCTTCTGTTCGATTCGGTTGCTCGTATGTATAACGAAAGAACAGTAACCTGGTGAGTATTTCTATATGAACTTCATCACGATATAATCGAATACAACTCAGATACAATGATCATTCCGTCTATCCATCCAACCTTCTGTTCGATTGGGTCGCTCGTACGTATAACGCAAGAACAGTCACCTGGTGAGTATTACTATATAAACATTACTACGATATAATCGAATACAACTCAGTTATAATTATCTCTAACCATCCAACCTTATGTTCGATTCAGACGCTCGTATGTGTAACGAAAGAACCGTTACATGGTAGGTGTATCTAATTATACAGCATAACGATATAATCAGAGACAACCCAGATACAATGATTTTTCAATCTATCCATTCAACCTTATGTTTGATTCGGTTGCTCGTATGTATAACGGAAGAACAGTTACCTGGTTAGACATAATATATAATAATCATCACGAAATAATCGAATACAACCCAGATACGATGATTATTCAGTCTATCCATTCAACCTTCTGTTCAGTTCAGTCGCTCTTATGTATAACGGAAGTACATTCACTTGGTGAGTATAACTATATAAACATAATCGAATACAACTCAGATACGATGATTGTTCAATCTATCCATTCAACCTTATGTTCGATTCGGTTGCTCGTATGTATAACGGAAGAACAGGTTCCTGGTGAGTATAACTATATAAACATAATCGAATTAAACTCAGATACGATGATTGTTCAATCTATCCATTTAACCTTCTGCTCGATTCGGTCACTTGTATGTAAAACTGAAGGACAGTTACCTGGTGAGTATTGCTATATAAACATCATCACGATATCATCGAATACAACTCAGATACAATTATCGTTTCGTCTTACCATTTAACCTTAAGTTCGATTCAGTCGCTAGTATGTGCAACGGAAGTACCGTCACCTAATAAGTATCACTATATATACAGTATTGCGATATAATTGGATACCACCCAGATATATTGATTTTTCAGTCTATCCATTCAACTTTCTGTTCGTTTCGGTCGCTCGTATGTAAATCGGGAATACCGTCACCTAATGTGTATAACTATATACACAGCATAACATCATAATCGAATACAACCCAGATACTATCCATTCAACCTTCTGTTCGATTCGGTTGCTCGTATGTATAAAGAAAAAACAGTAACCTGGTGAGTATTTCTATATGAACGTCATCACGATATAATCGAATACAACTCAGATACAATGATCATTCCGTCTATTTATCCAAACTTCTGTTCGATTGGGTCGCTCGTATGTATAACGCAAGAACAGTCACCTGGTGAGTATTACTATATAAACATCACCACGATATAATCGAATACAACTCAGTTACAATTATTGTTTCGTCTAATCATCCAACCTTATGTTCGATACAGACGCTCGTATGTGTAACGAAAGAACCGTTACATGGTAGGTGTAACTTAATATACAGCATAACGATATAATCGGAGACAACCCAGATACAATGATTGTTTAATCTATCCATTCAACCTTATGTTCGATTCGGTTGCTCGTATGTGTAACAGAAGAACTGTTACCTGGTAAGACATACTATATGATAATCATCACGATATAATCGAATACCACCCAGATACATTGATTGTTCAGTCTATCCATTCAACTTCCTGTTCAGTTCAGTCGCTCTTATGTATAACTGGAGAACAGTTTCCTGGTGAGTATAACTATATGAACATCATCAAGATATAATCGAATACAACCCCAGATACGATTATTGTTTAGTCTATCCATTCAACCTTCTGTTCAATTCAGTCGCTCGTATGTATAACGGAAGAACATTTACCTGGTAAGTATAACTATATAAACCTTATCGAATACAACCCAGATACGATGAATTTTCAATCTATCCATTTAACCTTCTGCTCGATTCGGTCGCTTGTATGTAAAACGGAAGAGCAGTTACCTGGTGAGTATTGCTATATAAACATCATCACGATATCATCGAATTCAACTCAGATACAATTATCGTTTCGTCTAACCATTTAACCTTCTGTTCGATTCAGTCGCTAGTATGTGTAACGGAAGTACCGTCAACTGGTAAGTATCACTTTATATACAGTATTGCGATATAATCGGATACCACCCAGATACATTGATTGTTCAGTCTAACCATTCAACTTTCTGTTCGTTTCGGTCGCTCGTATGTAAAACGGGAATACCGTCACCTAATGTGTATAACTATATACACAGCATAACATCATAATCGAATACAACCCAGATACTATCCATTCAACCTTCTGTTCGATTCGATTGCTCGTATGTATAACGGAAGAACAGTTACCTGGTGAGTATAACTTTATAAACATAATCGAATACAACCCAGATACGATTATTGATCAATTAATACTAAATTCAACCTTCTGCTCGATTCAGTCGCTTATATGTATAACTGGAGAACAGTTACCTGTTGAGTATAACTATATAAACATCATCACGATATAATCGAATACAACCTCAGATACGATCATATTTAGTCTATGCATTCAACCTTCTGTTCAATTCAGTCGTTCGTATGTATATCGGAAGAACAGTTACCTGGTGAGTATAAATATATAAACCTAATCGAATACAACCCAGATACGATGAATTTTCAATCTATCCATTTAACCTTCTGCTCGATTCGGTCGCTATTATGTAAAACGGAAGAACAGTTACCTGGTGAATATTGCTATATAAACATCATCACGATATCATCGAATACAACTCAGATACAATTATCGCTTCGTCTAACCATTTAACATTCTGTTCGATTCAGTCGCTAGTATGTTTAACGGAAGTACCGTCACCTGGTAAGTATCACTATATATACAGTATTGCGATATAATCGGATACCAACCAGATAAATTGATTGTTCAGTCTATCCATTCAACTTTCTGTTCGTTTCGGTCGCTCGTATGTAAAACGGAAATACCGTCACCTGTATACACAGCATAACATCATAATCGAATACAACCCAGATACCATTCATTCAACCTTCTGTTCGATTCGGTTGCTCGTATGTATAACGAAAGAACAGTAACCTGGTGAGTATTTCTATATGAACTTCATCACGATATAATCGAATACAACTCAGATACAATGATCATTCCGTCTATCCATCCAACCTTCTGTTCGATTGGGTCGCTCGTACGTATAACGCAAGAACAGTCACCTGGTGAGTATTACTATATAAACATTACCACGATATAATCGAATACAACTCAGTTACAATTATCTCTAACCATCCAACCTCATGTTCGATTCAGACGCTCGTATGTGTAACGAAAGAACCGTTACATGGTAGGTGTATCTAATTATACAGCATAACGATATAATCAGAGACAACCCAGATACAATGATTTTTCAATCTATCCATCCAACCTTATGTTTGATTCGGTTGCTCGTATGTATAACGGAAGAACAGTTACCTGGTTAGACATAATATATAATAATCATCACGAAATAATCGAATACAACCCAGATACGATGATTATTCAGTCTATCCATTCAACCTTCTGTTCAGTTCAGTCGCTCTTATGTATAACGGAAGTACATTCACTTGGTGAGTATAACTATATAAACATAATCGAATACAACTCAGATACGATGATTGTTCAATCTATCCATTCAACCTTATGTTCGATTCGGTGCTCGTATGTATAACGGAAGAACAGGTTCCTGGTGAGTATAACTATATAAACATAATCGAATAAAACTCAGATACGATGATTGTTCAATCTATCCATTTAACCTTCTGCTCGATTCGGTCACTTGTATGTAAAACTGAAGGACAGTTACCTGGTGAGTATTGCTATATAAACATCATCACGATATCATCGAATACAACTCAGATACAATTATCGTTTCGTCTAACCATTCAACATTCTGTTCGATTCAGTCGCTAGTATGTATAACGGAAGAACAGTTACCTGGTGAGTATAACTATATGAACATAATCGAATACAACCCAGATATGATGATTGTTCAATCCATACTAAATTTAATCTTCTGCTCGATTCGGTCGCTTGTATGTGAAACGGAAAAACAGTTACCTGGTGAGTATTGCTATATAAACATCATCACGATATCATCGAATACAACTCAGATACAATTATCGTTTCGTCTTACCATTTAACCTTAAGTTCGATTCAGTCGCTAGTATGTGCAACGGAAGTACCGTCACCTAATAAGTATCACTATATATACAGTATTGCGATATAATTGGATACCACCCAGATATATTGATTTTTCAGTCTATCCATTCAACTTTCTGTTCGTTTCGGTCGCTCGTATGTAAATCGGGAATACCGTCACCTAATGTGTATAACTATATACACAGCATAACATCATAATCGAATACAACCCAGATACTATCCATTCAACCTTCTGTTCGATTCGGTTGCTCGTATGTATAAAGAAAAAACAGTAACCTGGTGAGTATTTCTATATGAACGTCATCACGATATAATCGAATACAACTCAGATACAATGATCATTCCGTCTATTTATCCAAACTTCTGTTCGATTGGGTCGCTCGTATGTATAACGCAAGAACAGTCACCTGGTGAGTATTACTATATAAACATCACCACGATATAATCGAATACAACTCAGTTACAATTATTGTTCCGTCTAATCATCCAACCTTATGTTCGATACAGACGCTCGTATGTGTAACGAAAGAACCGTTACATGGTAGGTGTAACTTAATATACAGCATAACGATATAATCGGAGACAACCCAGATACAATGATTGTTTAATCTATCCATTCAACCTTATGTTCGATTCGGTTGCTCGTATGTGTAACAGAAGAACTGTTACCTGGTAAGACATACTATAAGATAATCATCACGATATAATCGAATACCACCCAGATACATTGATTGTTCAGTCTATCCATTCAACTTCCTGTTCAGTTCAGTCGCTCTTATGTATAACTGGAGAACAGTTTCCTGGTGAGTATAGCTATATGAACATCATCAAGATATAATCGAATACAACCCCAGATACGATTATTGTTTAGTCTATCCATTCAACCTTCTGTTCAATTCAGTCGCTCGTATGTATAACGGAAGAACATTTACCTGGTAAGTATAACTATATAAACCTTATCGAATACAACCCAGATACGATGAATTTTCAATCTATCCATTTAACCTTCTGCTCGATTCGGTCGCTTTTATGTAAAACGGAAGAACAGCTACCTGGTGAGAATTGCTATAAAAATATCATCACGATATCATCGAATACAACTCGGATACAATTATCGCTTCGTCTAACCATTCAACCTTCTGTTCGATTCAGTCGCTAGTATGTGTAACGGAAGTACCGTCACCTGGTAAGTATCACTATATATACAGTATTGCGATATAATCGGATACCAACCAGATACATTGATTGTTCAGTCTATCCATTCAACTTTTAGTTTCGTTTCGGTCGCTCGTATGTAAAACGGGAATACCGTCACCTAGTGTGTATAACTATATACACAGCATAACATCATAATCGAATACAACTCAGATACTATCCATTCAACCTTCTGTTCGATTCGGTTGCTCGTATGTATAACGAAAGAACAGTAACCTGGTGAGTATTTCTATATAAACTTCATCACGATATAATCGAATACAACTCAGATACAATGATCATTCCGTCTATTTATCCAAACTTCTGTTCGATTGGGTCGCTCGTATGTATAACGCAAGAACAGTCACCTGGTGAGTATTACTATAAAAACATCACCACGATATAATCGAATACAACTCAGTTACAATTATTGTTCCGTCTAATCATCCAACCTTATGTTCGATACAGACGCTCGTATGTGTAACGAAAGAACCGTTACATGGTAGGTGTAACTTAATATACAGCATAACGATATAATCGGAGACAACCCAGATACATTGATTGTTCAGTCTATCCATTCAACTTTTAGTTTCGTTTCGGTCGCTCGTATGTAAAACGGGAATACCGTCACCTAGTGTGTATAACTATATACACAGCATAACATCATAATCGAATACAACTCAGATACTATCCATTCAACCTTCTGTTCGATTCGGTTGCTCGTATGTATAACGAAAGAACAGTAACCTGGTGAGTATTTCTATATAAACTTCATCACGATATAATCGAATACAACTCAGATACAATGATCATTCCGTCTATCCATCTAACCTTCTGTTCGATTGGTTTGCTCGTACGTATAACGCAAGAACAGTCACCTGGTGAGTATTACTATATAAACATTCCCACGATATAATCGAATACAACTCAGTTACAATTATCGTTCCGTCTAACCATCCAACCTTATGTTCGATTCAGACGTTCGTATGGGTAACGAAAGAACCGTTACATGGTAGGTGTATCTAAATATACAGCATAACGATATAATCGGAGACAACCCAGATACAATGATTGTTCAATCTATCCATTCAACCTTATGTTCGATTCGGTTGCTCGTATGTATAACGAAAGAACAGTTACCTGGTTAGACATAATATATAATAATCATCACGAAATAATCGAATACAACCCAGATACGATGATTGTTCAGTCTATCCATACAACCTTCTGTTTAGTTCAGTCGCTCTTATGTATAACTGGAGAATAGTTACCTGGTGAGTATAACTATATAAACATCATCACGATATAATCGAATACAACCCCAGATACGATCATTGTTTAGTCTATCCATTCAACCTTCTGTTCAATTCAGTCGCTCGTATGTATAACGGAAGTACATTTACTTGGTGAGTATAACTATATAAACATAATCGAATACAACTCAGATACGATGATTGTTCAATCTATCCATTCAACCTTATGTTCGATTCAGTTGCTCGTATGTATAACGGAAGAACAGGTACCTGGTGAGTATAACTATATAAACATAATCGAATACAACTCAGATACGATGATTGTTCAATCTATCCATTTAACCTTCTGCTCGATTCGGTCACTTGTATGTAAAACTGAAGGACAGTTACCTGGTGAGTATTGCTATATAAACATCATCACGATATCATCGAATACAACTCAGATACAATTGTCGTTTCGTCTAACCATTCAACATTCTGTTCGATTCAGTCGCTAGTATGTATAACGGACGAACAGTTACCTGGTGAGTATAACTATATGAACATAATCGAATACAACCCAGATACGATGATTGTTCAATTCATACTAAATTTAACCTTCTGCTCGATTCGGTCGCTTGTATGTGAAACGGAAAAACAGTTACCTGGTGAGTATTGCTATATAAACATCATCACGATATCATCGAATACAACTCAGATACAATTATCGTTTCGTCTCACCATTTAACCTTAAGTTCGATTCAGTCGCTAGTATGTGCAACGGAAGTACCGTCACCTGGTAAGTATCACTATATATACAGTATTGCGATATAATCGGATACCACCCAGATATATTGATTGTTCAGTCTATCCATTCAACTTTCTGTTCGTTTCGGTCGCTCGTATGTAAAACGGGAATACCGTCACCTAATGATACTATACATTCAACCTTCTGTTCGATTCGGTTGCTCGTATGTATAACGAAAGAACAGTTACCTGGTGAGTATTTCTATATGAACGTCATCACGATATAATCGAATACAACTCAGATACAATGATCATTCCGTCTATCCATCCAACCTTCTGTTCGATTGGGTCGCTCGTATGTATAACGCAAGAACAGTCACCTGGTGAGTATTACTATATAAACATCACCACGATATAATCGAATACAACTCTGTTACAATTATCGTTCCGTCTAACCATCCAACCTTATGTTTGATTCAGACGCTCGTATGTGTAACAAAATAACCGTTACATGGTAGGTGTAACCGAATATACAGCATGAAGATATAATCGGAGACAACCCAGATACAATGATTGTTCAATCTATCCATCCAACCTTATGTTCGATTCGGTTGCCCGTATGTTCAACGAAAGAACTGTTACCTGGTTAGACATACTATATGATAATCATCACGATATACTCGAATACAACCCCAGATACGATTATTGTTTAGTCTATCCATTCAACCTTCTGTTCAATTCAGTCGTTCTTATGTATAACGGAAAAACAGTTACCTGGTGAGTATAACTATATAAACCTAATCGAATACAACCCAGATACGATGAATTTTCAATCTATCCATTTAACCTTCTGCTGGATTTGGTCGCTTTTATGTAAAACGGAAGAACAGTTACCTGGTGAGTATTGCTATATAAACATCATCACGATATCATCGAATACAACTCAGAAACAATTATCGCTTCGTCTAACCATTTAACCTTCTGTTCGATTCAGTCGCTAGTATGTGTAACGGAAGTACCGTCGCCTGGTAAATATCACTATATATACAGTATTGCGATATAATCGGATACAAACCAGATACATTGATTGTTCAGTCTATCCATTCAACTTTCTGTTCGTTTCGGTCGCTCGTATGTAAAACGGGAATACCGTCACCTAGTGTGTATAACTATATACACAGCATAACATCATAATCGAATACAACTCAGATACTATTTATTCAACCTTCTGTTCGATTCGGTTGCTCGTATGTATAACGAAAGAACAGTAACCTGGTGAGTATTTCTATATGAACTTCATCACGATATAATCGAATACAACTCAGATACAATGATCATTCCGTCTATCCATCTAACCTTCTGTTCGATTGGTTTGCTCGTACGTATAACGCAAGAACAGTCACCTGGTGAGTATTACTATATAAACATTCCCACGATATAATCGAATACAACACAGTTACAATTATCGTTCCGTCTAACCATCCAACCTTATGTTCGATTCAGACGCTCGTATGTGTAACGAAAGAACCGTTACATGGTAGGTGTATCTAAATATACAGCATAACGATATAATCGGAGACAACCCAGATACAATGATTTTTCAATCTATCCATTCAACCTTATGTTCGATTCGGTTGCTCGTATGTATAACGAAAGAACAGTTACCTGGTTAGTCATAATATATAATAATCATCACGAAATAATCGAATACAACCCAGATACGATGATTGTTCAGTCTATCCATACAACCTTCTGTTCAGTTCAGTCGCTCTTATGTATAACTGGAGAATAGTTACCTGGTGAGTATTACTATATAAACATCATCACGATATAATCGAATACAACCCCAGATACGATCATTGTTTAGTCTATCCATTCAACCTTCTGTTCAATTAAGTCGCTCGTATGTATAACGGAAGTACATTTACTTGGTGAGTATAACTATATAAACATAATCGAATACAACTCAGATACGATGATTGTTCAATCTATCCATTCAACCTTATGTTCGATTCGGTTGCTCGTATGTATAACGGAAGAACAGGTACCTGGTGAGTATAACTATATAAACATAATCGAATACAACTCAGATACGATGATTGTTCAATCTATCCATTTAACCTTCTGCTCGATTCGGTCACGTGTATGTAAAACTGAAGGACAGTTACCTGGTGAGTATTGCTATATAAACATCATCACGATATCATCGAATACAACTCAGATACAATTATCGTTTCGTCTAACCATTCAACATTCTGTTCGATTCAGTCGCTAGTATGTATAACGGACGAACAGTTACCTGGTGAGTATAACTATATGAACATAATCGAATACAACCCAGATACGATGATTGTTCAATCCATACTAAATTTAACCTTCTGCTCGATTCGGTCGCTTGTATGTGAAACGGAAAAACAGTTACCTGGTGAGTATTGCTATATAAACATCATCACGATATCATCGAATACAACTCAGATACAATTATCGTTTCGTCTCACCATTTAACCTTAAGTTCGATTCAGTCGCTAGTATGTGCAACGGAAGTACCGTCACCTGGTAAGTTTCACTATATATACAGTATTGCGATATAATCGGATACCACCCAGATATATTGATTGTTCAGTCTATCCATTCAACTTTCTGTTCGTTTCGGTCGCTCGTATGTAAAACGGGAATACCGTCACCTAATGATACTATCCATTCAACCTTCTGTTCGATTCGGTTGCTCGTATGTATAACGAAAGAACAGTAACCTGGTGAGTATTTCTATATGAACGTCATCACGATATAATCGAATACAACTCAGATACAATGATCATTCCGTCTATCCATCCAACCTTCTGTTCGATTGGGTCGCTCGTATGTATAACGCAAGAACAGTCACCTGGTGAGTATTACTATATAAACATCACCACGATATAATCGAATACAACTCAGTTACAATTATCGTTCCGTCTAACCATCCAACCTTATGTTTGATTCAGACGCTCGTATGTGTAACAAAATAACCGTTACATGGTAGGTGTAACCGAATATACAGCATAAAGATATAATCGGAGACAACCCAGATACAATGATTGTTCAATCTATTCATCCAACCTTAAGTTCGATTCGGTTGCCCGTATGTTTAACGAAAGAACTGTTACCTGGTTAGACATTATATATAATAATCATCACGAAATAATCGAATACAACCCAGATACGATGATTGTTCAGTCTATCTATACAACTTTCTGTTCAGTTCATTCGCTCTTATGTATAACTGGAGAACAGTTACCTGGTGAGTATAACTATATAAACATCATCACGATATAATCGAATACTACCCCAGATACGATCATTGTTTAGTCTATCCATTCAACCTTCTGTTCAATTCAGTCGCTCGTATGTATAACGGAAGAACAGTTACTTGGTGAGTATAACTATATAAACATAATCGAATACAACTCAGATACGATGATTGTTCAATCTATCCATTCAACCTTATGTTCGATTCGGTTGCTCGTATGTATAACGAAAGAACAGGTACCTGGTGAGTATAACTATATGAACATAATCGAATACAACTCAGATACGATGATTGTTCAATCTATCCATTTAACCTTCTGCTCGATTCGGTCACTTGTATGTAAAACTGAAGGACAGTTACCTGGTGAGTATTGCTATATAAACATCATCACGATATCATCGAATACATCTCAGATACAATTATCGTTTCGTCTAACCATTCAACATTCTGTTCGATTCAGTCGCTAGTATGTATAACGGAAGAACAGTTACCTGGTGTGTATAACTATATGAACATAATCGAATACAACCCAGATACGATGATTGTTCAATCCATACTAAATTCAACCTTCTGCTCGATTCGGTCGCTTGTATGTAAAACATCATCACGATATCATCGAATACAACTGAGATACAATTATCGTTTCGTCTTACCATTTGACCTTAAGTTCGATTCAGTCGCTAGTATGTGCAACGGAAGTACCGTCACCTGGTAAGTATCACTATATATACAGAATTGCGATATAATCGGATACCACCCAGATACATTGATTGTTCAGTCTATCCATTCAACTTTCTGTTCGTTTCGGTCGCTCGTATGTAAAACGTAAAAACCGTCACCTAACACCTAACTATATACACAGCATAACATCATAATCGAATACAACCCAGATACTATCCATTCAACCTTCTGTTCGATTCGGTTGCTCGTATGTATAAAGAAAAAACAGTAACCTGGTGAGTATTTCTATATGAACGTCATCACGATATAATCGAACACAACTCAGATACAATGATCAGTTCGTCTATCCATCCAAACTTCTGTTCGATTGGGTCGCTCGTATGTATAACGAAAGAACAGTAACCTGGTGAGTATTCCTATATAAACTTCATCACGATATAATCGAATACAACTCAGTTACAATTATCGTTCCGTCTAACCATCCAACCTTATTTTCGATTCAGACGCTCGTATGTGTAACGAAAGAACCGTTACATGGTAGGTGTATCTAAATATACAGCATAACGATATAATCGGAGACAACCCAGATACAATGATTGTTCAATCTATCCATTCAACCTTATGTTCGATTCGGTTGCTCGTATGTATAACGGAAGAACAGTTACCTGGTTAGACATAATATATAATAATCATCACGAAATACTCGAATACAACCCAGATACGATGATTGTTCAGTCTATCTATACAACCTTCTGTTCAGTTCAGTCGCTCTTATGTATAACTGGAGAACATAATCGAATACAACCCAGATACGATGATTGTTCAATCCATACTAAATTCAACCTTCTGCTCGATTTGGTCGCTTGTATGTAAAACGGAAGAACAGTTACCTGGTGAGTGTTGCTATATAAACATCATCACGATATCATCGAATACAACTCAGATACAATTATCGTTTCGTCTCACCATTTAACCTTAAGTTCGATTCAGTCGCTAGTATGTGCAACGGAAGTACCGTCACCTGGTAAGTATCACTATATATACAGAATTGTGATATAATCGGATACCACCCAGATACATTGATTTTTCAGTCTATCCATTCAACTTTCTGTTCGTTTCGGTCGCTCGTATGTAAAACGGGAATACCGTCACCTAATGTGTATAACTATATACACAGCATAACATCATAATCGAATACAACCCATATACTATCCATTCAACCTTCTGTTCGATTCGGTTGCTCGTATGTATAAAGAAAAAAGAGTAACCTGGTGAGTATTTCTATATGAACGTCATCACGATATAATCGAATACAACTCAGATACAATGATCATTCCGTCTATCCATCCAAACTTCTGTTCGATTGGGTCGCTCGTATGTATAACGCAAGAACAGTCACCTGGTGAGTATTACTATATAAACATCACCACGATATAATCGAATACAACTCAGTTACAATTATTGTTCCGTCTAATCATCCAACCTTACGTTCAATTCAGTTGCTCGTATGTGTAACAAAGAACTGTTACCTGGTTAGACATACGATATGATAATCATCACGATATAATCGAATACAACCCAGATACAATGATTGTTCAGTCTATCCATTCAACCTTCTGTTCAGTTCAGTCGCTCTTATGTATAACTGGACAACAGTTACCTGGTGAGTATAACTATATAAACATCATCAGGATATAGTCGAATACAACCCCAGATACGATCATTGTTTAGTCTATCCATTTAACCTTCTGTTCGATTGGGTCGCTCGTACGTATAACGCAAGAACAGTCACCTGGTGAGTATTACTATATAAACATTACCACGATATAATCGAATACAACTCAGTTACAATTATCGTTCCGTCCAACCATCCAACCTTATGTTCGATTCAGACGCTCGTATGTGTAACGAAAGAACCGTTACATGGTAGGTGTATCTAATTATACAGCATAACGATATAATCGAATACAACCCAGATACGATGATTGTTCAATTTATCTATTTAACCTTCTGCTCGATGCGGTCGCTTGTATGTAAAACGGAAGAACAGTTACCTGGTGAGTATTACTATAAACATCATCACGATATCATCGAATACAACTCAGATACAATTATCGTTTCGTCTCACCATTTAACCTTGAGTTCGATTCAGTCGCTAGTATGTGCAACGGAAGTACCGTCACCTGGTAAGTATCACTATATATACAGTATTGCGATATAATCGGATACCACCCAGATATATTGATTGTTCAGTCTATCCATTCAACTTTCTGTTCGTTTCGGTCGCTCGTATGTAAAACGGGAATACCGTCACCTAATGATACTATCCATTCAACCTTCTGTTCGATTCGGTTGCTCGTATGCATAACGAAAGAACAGTAACCTGGTGAGTATTTCTATATGAACGTCATCACGATATAATCGAATACAACTCAGATACAATGATCATTCCGTCTATCCATCCAACCTTCTGTTCGATTGGGTCGCTCGTATGTATAACGCAAGAACAGTCACCTGGTGAGTATTACTATATAAACATCACCACGATATAATCGAATACAACTCAGTTACAATTATCGTTCCGTCTAACCATCCAACCTTATGTTTGAGTCAGACGCTCGTATGTGTAACAATATAACCGTTACATGGTAGGTGTAACCGAATATACAGCATAAAGATATAATCGGAGACAACCCAGATACAATGATTGTTCAATCTATCCATCCAACCTTATGTTCGATTCGGTTGCCCGTATGTTTAACGAAAGAACTGTTACCTGGTTAGACATACTATATGATAATCATCACGATATACTCGAATACAACCCCAGATACGATTATTGTTTAGTCTATCCATTCAACCTTCTGTTCAATTCAGTCGTTCTTATGTATAACGGAAAAACAGTTACCTGGTGAGTATAACTATATAAACCTAATCGTATACAACCCAGATACGATGAATTTCCAATCTATCCATTTAACCTTCTGCTGGATTTGGTCGCTTTTATGTAAAACGGAAGAACAGTTACCTGGTGAGTATTGCTATATAAACATCATCACGATATCATCGAATACAACTCAGATACAATTATCGCTTCGTCTAACCATTTAACCTTCTGTTCAATTCAGTCGCTAGTATGTGTAACGGAAGTACCGTCACCTGGTTAGTATCACTATATATACAGTATTGCGATATAATCGGATACAAACCAGATACATTGATTGTTCAGTCTATCCATTCAACTTTCTGTTCGTTTCGGTCGCTCGTATGTAAAACGGGAATACCGTCACCTAGTGTGTATAACTAAATACACAGCATAACATCATAATCGAATACAACTCAGATACTATCCATTCAACCTTCTGTTCGATTCGGTTGCTCGTATGTATAACGAAAGAACAGTAACCTGGTGAGTATTTCTATATAAACTTCATAACGATATAATCGAATACAACTCAGATACAATGATCATTCCGTCTATCCATATAACCTTCTGTTTGATTGGGTCGCTCGTACGTATAACGCAAGAACAGTCACCTGGTGAGTATTACTATATAAACATTCCCACGATATAATCGAATACAACTCAGTTACAATTATCGTTCCGTCTTACCATCCAACCTTATGTTCGATTCAGACGCTCGTATGTGTAACGAAAGAACCGTTACATGGTAGGTGTATCTGAATATACAGCATAACGATATAATCGGAGACAACCCAGATACAATGATTGTTCAATCTATCCATTCAATCTTATGTTCGATTCGGTTGCTCGTATGTATAACGGAAGAACAGTTACCTGGTTAGACATTATATATAATAATCATCACGAAATAATCGAATACAACCCAGATACGATGATTGTTCAGTCTATCTATACAACTTTCTGTTAAGTTCATTCGCTCTTATGTATAACTGGAGAACAGTTACCTGGTGAGTATAACTATATAAACATCATCACGATATAATCGAATACTACCCCAGATACGATCATTGTTTAGTCTATCCATCCAACCTTCTGTTCAATTCAGTCGCTCGTATGTATAACGGAAGAACAGTTACTTGGTGAGTATAACTATATAAACATAATCGAATACAACTCAGATACGATGATTGTTCAATCTATCCATTCAACCTTATGTTCGATTCGGTTGCTCGTATGTATAACGAAAGAACAGGTACCTGGTGAGTATAACTATATGAACATAATCGAATACAACTCAGATACGATGATTGTTCAATCTATCCATTTAACCTTCTGCTCGATTCGGTCACTTGTATGTAAAACTGAAGGACAGTTACCTGGTGAGTATTGCTATATAAACATCATCACGATATCATCGAATACATCTCAGATACAATTATCGTTTCGTCTAACCATTCAACATTCTGTTCGATTCAGTCGCTAGTATGTATAACGGAAGAACAGTTACCTGGTGTGTATAACTGGAGAACATAATCGAATACAACCCAGATATGATGATTGTTCAATCCATACTAAATTCAACCTTCTGCTCGATTTGGTCGCTTGTATGTAAAACGGAAGAACAGTTACCTGGTGAGTGTTGCTATATAAACATCATCACGATATCATCGAATACAACTCAGATACAATTATCGTTTCGTCTCACCATTTAACCTAAAGTTCGATTCAGTCGCTAGTATGTGCAACGGAAGTACCGTCACCTGGTAAGTATCACTATATATACAGAATTGTGATATAATCGGATACCACCCAGATACATTGATTTTTCAGTCTATCCATTCAACTTTCTGTTCGTTCCGGTCGCTCGTATGTAAAACGGGAATACCGTCACCTAATGTGTATAACTATATACACAGCATAACATCATAATCGAATACAACCCATATACTATCCATTCAACCTTCCGTTCGATTCGGTTGCTCGTATGTATAAAGAAAAAACAGTAACCTGGTGAGTATTTCTATATGAACGTCATCACGATATAATCGAATACAACTCAGATACAATGATCATTCCGTCTATCCATCCAAACTTCTGTTCGATTGGGTCGCTCGTATGTATAACGCAAGAACAGTCACCTGGTGAGT
The DNA here is from genome assembly GCA_029955515.1 of Chrysomela aeneicollis. Lineage (NCBI taxonomy): Eukaryota > Metazoa > Arthropoda > Insecta > Coleoptera > Chrysomelidae > Chrysomela > Chrysomela aeneicollis. The sequence goes on along the minus strand of JARUHQ010000013.1, from coordinate 16,703,498 downwards.
ATTACTATATAAACATCACCACGATATAATCGAATACAACTCAGTTAGATTATTGTTCCGTCTAATCATCCAACCTTATGTTCAATTCAGTTGCTTGTATGTGTAACAAAGAACTGTTACGTGGTTAGACATACGATATGATAATCATCACGATATAATCGAATACAACCCAGATACAATGATTGTTCAGTCTATCCATTCAACCTTCTGTTCAGTTCAGTCGCTCTTATGTATAACTGGAGAACAGTTACCTGGTGAGTATAACTATATAAACATCATCAGGATATAATCGAATACAACCCCAGATACGATCATTGTTTAGTCTATCCATTTAACCTTCTGTTCGATTGGGTCGCTCGTACGTATAACGCAAGAACAGTCACCTGGTGAGTATTACTATATAAACATTACCACGATATAATCGAATACAACTCAGTTACAATTATCGTTCCGTCCAACCATCCAACCTTATGTTCGATTCAGACGCTCGTATGTGTAACGAAAGAACCGTTACATGGTAGGTGTATCTAATTATACAGCATAACGATATAATCGGAGACAACCCAGATACAATGATTTTTCAATCTATCCATTCAACCTTATGTTCGATTCGGTTGCTCGTATGTATAACGGAAGAACAGTTACCTGGTTAGACATAATATATAATAATCATCACGAAATAATCGAATACAACCCAGATATGATGATTATTCAGTCTATCCATTCAACCTTCTGTTCAGTTCAGTCGCTCTTATGTATAACTAGAGAACAGTTACCTGGTGAGTATAACTATATAAACATCATCACGATATCATCGAATACAACCCCAGATACGATCATTGTTTAGTCTATCCATTCAACATTCTGTTCAATTCAGTCGCTTGTATGTAAAACGGAAGAACAGTTACCTGGTGAATATTGCTATATAAACATCATCACGATATCATCGAATACAACTCAGATACAATTATCGCTTCGTTTAACCATTTAACCTTCTGTTCGATTCAGTCGCTAGTATGTGTAACGGACGTACCGTCACCTGGTAAGTATCACTATATATACAGTATTGCGATATAATCGGATACCAACCAGGTACATTGATTGTTCAGTCTATCCATTCAACTTTCTGTTCGTTTCGGTCGCTCGTATGTAAAACGAGAATACCGCCACCTAGTGTGTATAACTATATACACAGCATAACATCATAATCGAATACAACCCAGATACTATCCATTCAACCTTCTGTTCGATTCGAATGCTCGTATGTATAACGAAAGAACAGTAACCTGGTGAGTATTTCTATATGAACTTCATCACGATATCATCGAATACAACTCAGAGATACAATTATCATTTCGTCTAACCATTCAACCTTCTGTTCGATTCAGTCGCTAGTATGTGTAACGGAAGTACCGTCACCTGGTAAGTATCACTATATATACAGTATTGCGATATAATCGGATAACACCCAGATACATTGATTGTTCAGTCTATCCATTCAACTTCCTGTTCGTTTCGGTCGCTCGTATGTAAAACGGGATTACCGTCACCTAATGTGTATAACTATATACACAGCATAACATCATAATCGAATACAACCCAGATACTATCCATTCAACCTTCTGTTCGATTCGATTGCTCGTATGTATAACGGAAGAACAGTTACCTGGTGAGTATAACTATATAAACATAATCGAATACAACCCAGATACGATTATTGTTAAATCAATACTGAATTCAACCTTCTGCTCGATTCAGTCGCTCTTATGTATAACTGGAGAACAGTTACCTGTTGAGTATAACTATATAAACATCATCACGATATAATCGAATACAACCTCAGATACGATCATTGTTTAGTCTATCCATTCAACCTTCTGTTCAATTCAGTCGCTCGTATGTATAACGGAAGAACAGGTACCTGGTGAGTATAACTATATAAACCTAATCGAATACAACCCAGATACGATGAATTTTCAATCTATCCATTTAACCTTCTGCTCGATTCGGTCGCTTTTATGTAAAACGGAAGAACAGTTACCTGGTGAATATTGCTATATAAACATCATCACTATATCATCGATTACAACTCAGATACAATTATCGCTTCGTCTAACCATTCAACCTTCTGTTCGATTCAGTCGCTAGTATGTGTAACGGAAGTACCGTCACCTGGTAAGTATCACTATATATACAGTATTGCGATATATTCGGATACCAACCAGATACATTGATTGTTCAGTCTATCCATTCAACTTTCTGTTCGTTTCAGTCGCTCGTATGTAAAACGGGTATACCGTCACCTAGTGTGTATAACTATATACACAGCATAACATCATAATCGAATACTACTCAGATACTATCCATTCAACCTTCTGTTCGATTCGGTCGCTTGTATGTAAAACGGAAGAACAGTCACCTGGTGAGTATTTCTAAATGAACGTCATCACGATATAATCGAATACAACTCAGATACAATGATCATTCCGTCTATCCATCCAACCTTCTGTTCGATTGGGTCCCTCGTATGTATAACGCAAGAACAGTCACCTGGTGAGTATTACTATATAAACATCACCACGATATAATCGAATACAATTCAGTTACATTTATCGTTCCGTCTAACCATCCAACCTTATGTTCGATTCAGACGCTCGTATGTGTAACGAAAGAACCGTTACATGGTAGGTGTATCTAAATATACAGCATAACGATATAATCGGAGACAACCCAGATACAATGATTGTTCAATCTATCCATTCAACCTTATGTTCGATTCGGTTGCTCGTATGTATAACGGAAGAACAGTTACCTGGTTAGACATAATATATAATAATCATCACGAAATACTCGAATACAACCCAGATACGATGATTGTTCAGTCTATCTATACAACCTTCTGTTCAGTTCAGTCGCTCTTATGTATAACTGGAGAACATAATCGAATACAACCCAGATATGATGATTGTTCAATCCATACTAAATTCAACCTTCTGCTCGATTTGGTCGCTTGTATGTAAAACGGAAGAACAGTTACCTGGTGAGTGTTGCTATATAAACATCATCACGATATCATCGAATACAACTCAGATACAATTATCGTTTCGTCTCACCATTTAACCTTAAGTTCGATTCAGTCGCTAGTATGTGCAACGAAAGTACCGTCACCTGGTAAGTATCACTATATATACAGAATTGTGATATAATCGGATACCACCCAGATACATTGATTTTTCAGTCTATCCATTCAACTTTCTGTTCGTTTCGGTCGCTCGTATGTAAAACGGGAATACCGTCACCTAATGTGTATAACTATATACACAGCATAACATCATAATCGAATACAACCCATATACTATCCATTCAACCTTCTGTTCGATTCGGTTGCTCGTATGTATAAAGAAAAAACAGTAACCTGGTGAGTATTTCTATATGAACGTCATCACGATATAATCGAATACAACTCAGATACAATGATCATTCCGTCTATCCATCCAAACTTCTGTTCGATTGGGTCGCTCGTATGTATAACGCAAGAACAGTCACCTGGTGAGTATTACTATATAAACATCACCACGATATAATCGAATACAACTCAGTTACAATTATTGTTCCGTCTAATCATCCAACCTTATGTTCAATTCAGTTGCTCGTATGTGTAACAAAGAACTGTTACGTGGTTAGACATACGATATGATAATCATCACGATATAATCGAATACAACCCAGATACAATGATTGTTCAGTCTATCCATTCAACCTTCTGTTCAGTTCAGTCGCTCTTATGTATAACTGGAGAACAGTTACCTGGTGAGTATAACTATATAAACATCATCAGGATATAATCGAATACAACCCCAGATACGATCATTGTTTAGTCTATCCATTTAACCTTCTGTTCGATTGGGTCGCTCGTACGTATAACGCAAGAACAGTAACCTGGTGAGTATTACTATATAAACATTACCACGATATAATCGAATACAACTCAGTTACAATTATCGTTCCGTCCAACCATCCAACCTTATGTTCGATTCAGACGCTCGTATGTGTAACGAAAGAACCGTTACATGGTAGGTGTATCTAATTATACAGCATAACGATATAATCGGAGACAACCCAGATACAATGATTTTTCAATCTATCCATTCAACCTTATGTTCGATTCGGTTGCTCGTATGTATAACGGAAGAACAGTTACCTGGTTAGACATAATATATAATAATCATCACGAAATAATCGAATACAACCCAGATATGATGATGATTCAGTCTATCCATTCAACCTTCTGTTCAGTTCAGTCGCTCTTATGTATAACTAGAGAACAGTTACCTGGTGAGTATAACTATATAAACATCATCACGATATCATCGAATACAACTCAGATACAATTATCGCTTCGTTAAACCATTTAACCTTCTGTTCGATTCAGTCGCTAGTATGTGTAACGGACGTACCGTCACCTGGTAAGTATCACTATATATACAGTATTGCGATATAATCGGATACCAACCAGATACATTGATTGTTCAGTCTATCCATTCAACTTTCTGTTCGTTTCGGTCGCTCGTATGTAAAACGGGAATACCGTCACCTAATGTGTATAACTATATACACAGCATAACATCATAATCGAATACAACCCAGATACTATCCATTCAACCTTCTGTTCGATTCGATTGCTCGTATGTATAACGGAAGAACAGTTACCTGGTGAGTATAACTATATAAACATAATCGAATACAACCCAGATACGATTATTGTTAAATCAATACTGAATTCAACCTTCTGCTCGATTCAGTCGCTCTTATGTATAACTGGAGAACAGTTACCTGTTGAGTATAACTATATAAACATCATCACGATATAATCGAATACAACCTCAGATACGATCATTGTTTAGTCTATCCATTCAACCTTCTGTTCAATTCAGTCGCTCGTATGTATAACGGAAGAACAGGTACCTGGTGAGTATAACTATATAAACCTAATCGAATACAACCCAGATACGATGAATTTTCAATCTATCCATTTAACCTTCTGCTCGATTCGGTCGCTTTTATGTAAAACGGAAGAACAGTTACCTGGTGAATATTGCTATATAAACATCATCACTATATCATCGAATACAACTCAGATACAATTATCGCTTCGTCTAACCATTTAACCTTCTGTTCGATTCAGTCGCTAGTATGTGTAACGGAAGTACCGTCACCTGGTAAGTATCACTATATATACAGTATTGCGATATATTCGGATACCAACCAGATACATTGATTGTTCAGTCTATCCATTCAACTTTCTGTTCGTTTCAGTCGCTCGTATGTAAAACGGGTAAACCGTCACCTAGTGTGTATAACTATATACACAGCATAACATCATAATCGAATACTACTCAGATACTATCCATTCAACCTTCTGTTCGATTCGGTCGCTTGTATGTAAAACGGAAGAACAGTCACCTGGTGAGTATTTCTAAATGAACGTCATCACGATATAATCGAATACAACTCAGATACAATGATCATTCCGTCTATCCATCCAACCTTCTGTTCGATTGGGTCCCTCGTATGTATAACGCAAGAACAGTCACCTGGTGAGTATTACTATATAAACATCACCACGATATAATCGAATACAATTCAGTTACATTTATCGTTCCGTCTAACCATCCAACCTTATGTTCGATTCAGACGCTCGTATGTGTAACGAAAGAACCGTTACCTGGTAGGTGTAACTAAATATACAGCATAACGATATAATCGGAGACAACCCAGATACAATGATTGTTCAATTTATCCATCCAACCTTATGTTCGATTCGGTTGCTCGTATGTATAACGAAAGAACAGTAACCTGGTGAGTATTTCTATATGAACGTCATCACGATATAATCGAATACAACTCAGATACAATGATCATTCCGTCTGTCCATCCAACCTTCTGTTCGATTGGGTTGCTCGTACATATAACGCAAGAACAGTCACCTGGTGAGTATTACTATATAAACATTCCCACGATATAATCGAATACAACTCAGTTACAATTATCGTTCCGTCTAACCATCCAACCTTATGTTCGATTCAGACGCTCGTATGTGTAACGAAAGAACCGTTACCTGGTAGGTGTAACTAAATATACAGCATAACGATATAATCGGAGACAACCCAGATACAATGATTGTTCAATTTATCCATCCAACCTTATGTTCGATTCGGTTGCTCGTATGTATAACGGAAGAACTGTTACCTGGTTAGACATACTATATGATAATAGACACGATATAATCAAATACAACCCAGATACGATGAATGTTCAGTCTATCCATTCAACCTTCTGTTCAGTTCAGTCGCTCTTATGTATAACTGGAGAACATTTTTCTGGTGAGTATAACTATATGAACATCATCAAGATATAATTGAATACAACCCCAGATACGATTATTGTTTAGTCTATCCATTCAACCTTCTGTTCAATTCAGTCGCTCGTATGTATAACGGAAGAACAGTTACCTGGTGAGTATAACTATATTAACATTATCGAATACAACCCAGATACGATGATTGTTCAATCTATACTTAATTTAAGCTTCTGCTCGATTCGGTCGCTTGTATGTAAAACGGAAGAACAGTTACCTGGTGAGTATTGCTATATAAACATCATCACGATATCATCGAATACAACTCAGAGATACAATTATCGTTTCGTATAACCATTTAATCTTCTGTTCGATTCAGTCGCTAGTATGTGTAACGGAAGTACCGTCACCTGGTAAGTATCACTATATATACAGTATTGCGATATAATCGGATACCACCCAGATACATTGATTGTTCAGTCTATCCATTCAACTTTCTGTTCGTTTCGATCGCTCGTATGTAAAACGGGAATACCGTCACCTTATGTGCATTACTATATACACAGCATAACATCATAATCGAAAACAACCCAGATACTATCCATTCAACCTTCTGTTCGATTCGGTTGCTCGTATGTATAACGAAAGAACAGTAACCTGGTGAGTATTTCTATATGAACGTCATCACGATATAATCGAATACAACTCAGATACAATGATCATTCCGTCTGTCCATCCAACCTTCTGTTCGATTGGGTTGCTCGTACGTATAACGCAAGAACAGTCACCTGGTGAGTATAACTATATAAACATTCCCACGATATAATCGAATACAACTCAGTTACAATTATCGTTCCGTCTAACCATCCAACCTTATGTTCGATTCAGACGCTTGTATGTGTAACGAAAGAACCGTTACATGGTAGGTGTAACTAAATATACAGCATAACGATATAATCGGAGACAACCCAGATACAATGATTGTTCAATCTATCCATCCAACCTTATGTTCGATTCGGCTGCTCGTATGTATAACGGAAGAACTGTTACCTGGTTAGACATAATATATAATAATCATCACGAAATAATCGAATACAACCCAGATACGATGATTGTTCAGTCTATCCATACAACCTTCTGTTCAGTTCAGTCGCTCTTATGTATAACTGGGGAACAATTACCTGGTGAGTATAACTATATGAACATCATCACGATATAATCGAATACAACCCCAGATACGATCATTGTTTAGTCTATCCATTCAACCTTCTGTTCAATTCAGTCGCTCGTATGTATAACGGAAGAACATTTACTTGGTGAGTATAACTATTTAATCATAATCGAATACAACTCAGATACGATGATTGTTCAATCTATCCATTCAACCTTATGTTCGATTCGGTTGCTTGTATGTATAACGGAAGAACAGGTACCTGGTGAGTATAACTATATAAACATAATCGAATACAACTCAGATACGATGATTGTTCAATCTATCCATTTAACCTTCTGCTCGATTCGGTCACTTGTATGTAAAACTGAAGGACAGTTACCTGGTGAGTATTGCTATATAAACATCATCACGATATTATCGAATACAACTCAGATACAATTATCGTTTCGTCTAACCATTCAACATTCTGTTCGATTCAGTCGCTAGTATGTATAACGGAAGAACAGTTACCTGGTGAGTATAACTATATAAACATAATCGAATACAACCCAGATACGATGATTGTTCAATCCATACTAAATTCAACCTTCTGCTCGATTCGGTCGCTTGTATGTAAAACGGAAGAACAGTTACCTGGTGAGTATTGCTATATAAACATCATCACGATATCATCGAATACAACTCAGATACAATTATCGTTTCGTCTTACCATTTAACCTTAAGTTCGATTCAGTCGCTAGTATGTGCAACGGAAGTACCGTCACCTGGTAAGTATCACTATATATACAGTATTGCGATATAATCGGATACCACCCAGATACATTGATTGTTCAGTCTATCCATTCAACTTTCTGTTCGTTTCGGTCGCTCGTATGTAAAACGGGAATACCGTCACCTAATGTGTATAACTATATACACAGCATAACATCATAATCGAATACAACCCAGATACTATCCATTCAACCTTCTGTTCGATTCGGTTGCTCGTATGTATAAAGAAAAAACAGTAACCTGTTGAGTATTTCTTTATGAACGTCATCACGATATAATCGAATACGACTCAGATACAATGATCATTCCGTCTATTTATCCAAACTTCTGTTCGATTGGGTCGCTCGTATGTATAACGCAAGAACAGTCACCTGGTGAGTATTACTATATGAACATCACCACGATATGATCGAATACAACTCAGTTACAATTATTGTTCCGTCTAATCATCCGACCTTATGTTCGATTCAGACGCTCGTATGTGTAACGAAAGAACCGTTACATGGTAGGTGTAACTAGATATACAGCATAACGATATAATCGGAGACAACCCAGATACAATGATTGTTCAATCTATCCATTCAACCTTATGTTCGATTCGGTTGCTCGTATGTGTAACAGAAGAACTGTTACCTGGTTAGCACGTTCGCTGCGGTACGGGACAAATACGTCCCGTAGCAAGTTTTCCACGGTGCGGCAATAAAATTCGCAAAACTTTTCTACGGAACGATGCCTCTAGTTTCCGTATTTCTCAAGATAATGAAGTGTAATTTGGACCAATAAGCTTCTTTACGATTGTGCATCATTTTATAGATGAAATAAAATCTATCCATCCAACCTTATGTTCGATTCGGCTGCTCGTATGTATAACGGAAGAACTGTTACCTGGTTAGACATAATATATAATAATCATCACGAAATAATCGAATACAACCCAGATACGATGATTGTTCAGTCTATCCATACAACCTTCTGTTCAGTTCAGTCGCTCTTATGTATAACTGGGGAACAGTTACCTGGTGAGTATAACTATATGAACATCATCACGATATAATCGAATACAACCCCAGATACAATCATTGTTTAGTCTATCCATTCAACCTTCTGTTCAATTCAGTCGCTCGTATGTATAACGGAAGAACATTTACTTGGTGAGTATAACTATTTAATCATAATCGAATACAACTCAGATACGATGATTGTTCAATCTATCCATTCAACCTTATGTTCGATTCGGTTGCTTGTATGTATAACGGAAGAACAGGTACCTGGTGAGTATAACTATATAAACATAATCGAATACAACTCAGATACGATGATTGTTCAATCTATCCATTTAACCTTCTGCTCGATTCGGTCACTTGTATGTAAAACTGAAGGACAGTTACCTGGTGAGTATTGCTATATAAACATCATCACGATATCATCGAATACAACTCAGATACAATTATCGTTTCGTATAACCATTTAATCTTCTGTTCGATTCAGTCGCTAGTATGTGTAACGGAAGTACCGTCACCTGGTAAGTATCACTATATATACAGTATTGCGATATAATCGGATACCACCCAGATACATTGATTGTTCAGTCTATCCATTCAACTTTCTGTTCGTTTCGATCGCTCGTATGTAAAACGGGAATACCGTCACCTTATGTGCATAACTATATACACAGCATAACATCATAATCGAAAACAACCCAGATACTATCCATTCAACCTTCTGTTCGATTCGGTTGCTCGTATGTATAACGAAAGAACAGTAACCTGGTGAGTTATTCTATATGAACGTCATCACGATATAATCGAATACAACTCAGATACAATGATCATTCCGTCTGTCCATCCAACCTTCTGTTCGATTGGGTTGCTCGTACGTATAACGCAAGAACAGTCACCTGGTGAGTATTACTATATAAACATTCCCACGATATAATCGAATACAACTCAGTTACAATTATCGTTCCGTCTAACCATCCAACCTTATGTTCGATTCAGACGCTCGTATGTGTAACGAAAGAACCGTTACCTGGTAGGTGTAACTAAATATACAGCATAACGATATAATCGGAGACAACCCAGATACAATGATTGTTCAATTTATCCATCCAACCTTATGTTCGATTCGGTTGCTCGTATGTATAACGGAAGAACTGTTACCTGGTTAGACATACTATATGATAATAGACACGATATAATCAAATACAACCCAGATACGATGAATGTTCAGTCTATCCATTCAACCTTCTGTTCAGTTCAGTCGCTCTTATGTATAACTGGAGAACATTTTTCTGGTGAGTATAACTATATGAACATCATCAAGATATAATTGAATACAACCCCAGATACGATTATTGTTTAGTCTATCCATTCAACCTTCTGTTCAATTCAGTCGCTCGTATGTATAACGGAAGAACAGTTACCTGGTGAGTATAACTATATAAACATTATCGAATACAACCCAGATACGATGATTGTTCAATCTATACTTAATTTAAGCTTCTGCTCGATTCGGTCGCTTGTATGTAAAACGGAAGAACAGTTACCTGGTGAGTATTGCTATATAAACATCATCACGATATCATCGAATACAACTCAGAGATACAATTATCGTTTCGTATAACCATTTAATCTTCTGTTCGATTCAGTCGCTAGTATGTGTAACGGAAGTACCGTCACCTGGTAAGTATCACTATATATACAGTATTGCGATATAATCGGATACCACCCAGATACATTGATTGTTCAGTCTATCCATTCAACTTTCTGTTCGTTTCGATCGCTCGTATGTAAAACGGGAATACCGTCACCTTATGTGCATTACTATATACACAGCATAACATCATAATCGAAAACAACCCAGATACTATCCATTCAACCTTCTGTTCGATTCGGTTGCTCGTATGTATAACGAAAGAACAGTAACCTGGTGAGTATTTCTATATGAACGTCATCACGATATAATCGAATATAACTCAGATACAATGATCATTCCGTCTGTCCATCCAACCTTCTGTTCGATTGGGTTGCTCGTACGTATAACGCAAGAACAGTCACCTGGTGAGTATAACTATATAAACATTCCCACGATATAATCGAATACAACTCAGTTACAATTATCGTTCCGTCTAACCATCCAACCTTATGTTCGATTCAGACGCTTGTATGTGTAACGAAAGAACCGTTACATGGTAGGTGTAACTAAATATACAGCATAACGATATAATCGGAGACAACCCAGATACAATAATTGTTCAATCTATCCATCCAACCTTATGTTCGATTCGGCTGCTCGTATGTATAACGGAAGAACTGTTACCTGGTTAGACATAATATATAATAATCATCACGAAATAATCGAATACAACCCAGATACGATGATTGTTCAGTCTATCCATACAACCTTCTGTTCAGTTCAGTCGCTCTTATGTATAACTGGGGAACAGTTACCTGGTGAGTATAACTATATGAACATCATCACGATATAATCGAATACAACCCCAGATACGATCATTGTTTAGTCTATCCATTCAACCTTCTGTTCAATTCAGTCGCTCGTATGTATAACGGAAGAACATTTACTTGGTGAGTATAACTATTTAATCATAATCGAATACAACTCAGATACGATGATTGTTCAATCTATCCATTCAACCTTATGTTCGATTCGGTTGCTTGTATGTATAACGGAAGAACAGGTACCTGGTGAGTATAACTATATAAACATAATCGAATACAACTCAGATACGATGATTGTTCAATCTATCCATTTAACCTTCTGCTCGATTCGGTCACTTGTATGTAAAACTGAAGGACAGTTACCTGGTGAGTATTGCTATATAAACATCATCACGATATTATCGAATACAACTCAGATACAATTATCGTTTCGTCTAACCATTCAACATTCTGTTCGATTCAGTCGCTAGTATGTATAACGGAAGAACAGTTACCTGGTGAGTATAACTATATAAACATAATCGAATACAACCCAGATACGATGATTGTTCAATCCATACTAAATTTAACCTTCTGCTCGATTCGGTCGCTTGTATGTAAAACGGAAGAACAGTTACCTGGTGAGTATTGCTATATAAACATCATCACGATATCATCGAATACAACTCAGATACTCTATCCATACAACCTTCTGTTCAGTTCAGTCGCTCTTATGTATAACTGGGGAACAGTTACCTGGTGAGTATAACTATATGAACATCATCACGATATAATCGAATACAACCCCAGATACGATCATTGTTTAGTCTATCCATTCAACCTTCTGTTCAATTCAGTCGCTCGTATGTATAACGGAAGAACATTTACTTGGTGAGTATAACTATTTAATCATAATCGAATACAACTCAGATACGATGATTGTTCAATCTATCCATTCAACCTTATGTTCGATTCGGTTGCTTGTATGTATAACGGAAGAACAGGTACCTGGTGAGTATAACTATATAAACATAATCGAATACAACTCAGATACGATGATTGTTCAATCTATCCATTTAACCTTCTGCTCGATTCGGTCACTTGTATGTAAAACTGAAGGACAGTTACCTGGTGAGTATTGCTATATAAACATCATCACGATATTATCGAATACAACTCAGATACAATTATCGTTTCGTCTAACCATTCAACATTCTGTTCGATTCAGTCGCTAGTATGTATAACGGAAGAACAGTTACCTGGTGAGTATAACTATATAAACATAATCGAATACAACCCAGATACGATGATTGTTCAATCCATACTAAATTTAACCTTCTGCTCGATTCGGTCGCTTGTATGTAAAACGGAAGAACAGTTACCTGGTTAGTATTGCTATATAAACATCATCACGATATCATCGAATACAACTCAGATACAATTATCGTTTCGTCTTACCATTTAACCTTAAGTTCGATTCAGTCGCTAGTATGTGCAACGGAAGTACCGTCACCTGGTAAGTATCACTATATATACAGTATTGCGATATAATCGGATACCACCCAGATACATTGATTGTTCAGTCTATCCATTCAACTTTCTGTTCGTTTCGGTCGCTCGTATGTAAAACGGGAATACCGTCACCTAATGTGTATAACTATATACACAGCATAACATCATAATCGAATACAACCCAGATACTATCCATTCAACCTTCTGTTCGATTCGGTTGCTCGTATGTATAAAGAAAAAACAGTAACCTGTTGAGTATTTCTTTATGAACGTCATCACGATATAATCGAATACGACTCAGATACAATGATCATTCCGTCTATTTATCCAAACTTCTGTTCGATTGGGTCGCTCGTATGTATAACGCAAGAACAGTCACCTGGTGAGTATTACTATATGAACATCACCACGATATGATCGAATACAACTCAGTTACAATTATTGTTCCGTCTAATCATCCGACCTTATGTTCGATTCAGACGCTCGTATGTGTAACGAAAGAACCGTTACATGGTAGGTGTAACTAGATATACAGCATAACGATATAATCGGAGACAACCCAGATACAATGATTGTTCAATCTATCCATTCAACCTTATGTTCGATTCGGTTGCTCGTATGTGTAACAGAAGAACTGTTACCTGGTTAGCACGTTCGCTGCGGTACGGGACAAATACGTCCCGTAGCAAGTTTTCCACGGTGCGGCAATAAAATTCGCAAAACTTTTCTACGGAACGATGCCTCTAGTTTCCGTATTTCTCAAGATAATGAAGTGTAATTTGGACCAATAAGCTTCTTTACGATTGTGCATCATTTTATAGATGAAATAATGTACGGGTCACATTCACCCCGTACCGCCTCATTCAACAGTTTCTTTACGTAGGGCGGTACGGGGTCACAAGACAAGTCCTAACAAGTAAAAAGTGAGGCGTCTATGTCTCGACGGTCAGTTGCATTTCTACTTCAGTGATATAGGGAGCGTGATGTCGAGCAGGGGAGAAAAACTAGTAGCTCTAGCGAGGGCCCAGGCTTTTGAAAGTTCAGAGGAAGAATTTGAGGAAGATTCAGATGACTCAGTAAAAGACAAAGATTATGTTCCAAGTTCAGATGAAGATGAGGAGGATTTAGAGAATGTGGATGCGGATGACTTTGAGATACTAGAAAATGATGAAAATATTGCGAATAACCAACAAACCCAGGCGACAGATGATGAAGAGGATTGGGTAAGAATTCAACAGTCGGACCAAAATTTATTCGAAAAGAAGTGTGAAAAAGATGATGTTTTTACATCCCCAGTATCGACTACCACACCACTCGACTTCTTCAAACTTTTTGTGACAGACGATTTGATTGATCTGATGGTGGAAGAAACCAATAGGTATGCAGATAATTTGAAATCGTGTAACAATATTGAAAAAGCACGAATCAAATTATGGCAACCCGTCGGGAAAGACGAAATATACAAATTTTTTGCTGTTGTTTTGGCAATGGGTATAGTAGATTTGCCAAGAATAAACTTATATTGGTCCAAAGATTCACTGTACCACAATGAGTTCATCTCAAAGTGTTTGTCAAGAGACAGGTTTCTTCTGATTCTTCGTTGCTGGCACTTTACTGATAATTCTTTGAATACTGAAGTGGATAAACTTTTCAAACTTCGAAAACTGATAGACCCAATCATACAAAAATTTCAAGAATTTATAACTCCCGGAGAATCGGTTGTCATTGATGAATCGATGGTACCTTGGAGAGGACGATTACAATTTCGCCAATATATCAAAAATAAAAGCCATAAATATGGCGTTAAAGTCTATAAGTTGTGCACAGTTGGTGGTTATATCCTCAATTTCAAAATTTATTCTGGAAGAGGCGATACAACATCAGGTAAAGGTCATGCCGATGCTGTCGTAAAAGAACTAATGGAGAGATATGTTGGGGCAGGGCGAACCCTTTTTGTCGATAATTTTTATACAAGCATCCCACTTGCCAATTATCTTTCCGAAAATGAAACATATCTATGTGGTACTGTGAGAAAAAATAGAAGGGGGTTTCCGAAAAGTTTTTTTTTTGAAGAAAGTGAAGAGAGGCAATAATTACGGCTTGCAAAAAGGGTCAATAAAGATAATTAAATGGACAGATAAGAAGTATGTTTGTATGCTGTCAACTCGCGGAGACCACAATGATACTCTGCTAGATACAGCGAAAATTAGGAACGGTGAACCAGTACAAAAACCCAAATGTGTTGTGGACTACAACAAGGCAAAAAAAGGAGTAGACTACAGGTAATATATCGTTTTTCAATTATGAATGAAAAATAAATAGAATTATTGTTGTTGTAGTGATCAAATGTCTTCGTATCAAAATGTCTTACGGAAAGGTATGAAGTGGTACAGAAAAGTAGCAATGGAAATTATTTTCGGAGCTGCTATGACTAACGCCTGGATTCTTCATAATGCTAAGTTCACGGAGAAACAACTTTCGATACTCAATTTCAAAGACATGGTATGTAAAGAGTTATTTGAACACGCTCGTGAGTCTGAAATACCAAGACCAAGGACCCCCAAGAGAATACACACTCTAACAGAAGGAGGTCCAGATGTGAAGAAAAGGCGCAAATGTAAAGGGTGCTACCAAATTTTACGACAGACAATGGGGAGCCGAGCCGCAGATAACAAAGTCAAGAAAGTATACACATTTTGTATTGAATGTGATGGCAATCCCGGATACTGTCTACCATGCTTCAACCAAGCCCATGCAGTTCAAGCAGGACAAGCAACATAATCCATTCGTAGTTAGATTTTCAATGTTTTGTTATTTTTGGTTCAATATTGAATTTTGAATTGGATGTTTGAATAAATAGTTATTTTTTCGTTTCAATTTTTTGTGTTTTGAACGTAGGAATACATCTCATGAAGAGTTTTCATCCTCTGAAATTCGAATGTCCACTAAGGCGGTATGGGTCATCAGCGCCCCGTCCTGCGCATGCCTAGTGTCAATTAGTTCATTCTGAAGTATGTTTTATCAATATTTATTTATATTGTTATTCCTTAGTTTTTCCAGAATGAGATTAATCACATCAGCTGTACGGGACAAATTTGCCCCGTACCGCACAAAATGACTCATGTTGTACGGGACACCATCAACCCCGTAACGTTCCCCACAAAGTTTCAAGAATACTGCGCCGCAGCGAACGTGTTAGACATACTATATGATAATCATCACGATATAATCGAATACAACCCAGATACAATGATTGATCAGTCTATCCATTCAACCTCCTGTTCAGTTCAGTCGCTCTTATGTATAACTGGAGAACAGTTACCTGGTGAGTATAACTATATGAACATCATCACGATATAATCGAATACAACCCCAGATACGATCATCGTTTAGTCTATCCATTCAACCTTCTGTTCAATTCAGTCGCTCGTATGTATAACGGTGAGTATAACTATATAAACATAATCAAATACAACCCAGATACGATGATTGTTCAATCTAAACATTTAACCTTCTGCTCGATTCGGTCGCTTGTATGTAAAACGGAAGAACAGTTACCTGGTGAATATTGCTATATTAACATCATCACGATATCATCGAATACAACTCAGATACAATTATCGCTTCGTCTAACCATTAAACCTTCTGTTCGATTCAGTCGCTAGTATGTGTAACGAAAGTACCGTCACCTGGTAAGTATCACTATATATACAGTATTGCGATATAATCGGATACCAACCAGATACATTGATTGTTCAGTCTATCCATTCAACTTTCTGTTCGTTTCGGTCGCTCGTATGTAAAACGGGAATACCGTCACCTAGTGTGTATAACTATATACACAGCATAACATCATAATCGAATACAACCCAGATACTATCCATTCAACCTTCTGTTCGATTCGTTTGCTCGTATGTATAACGAAAGAACAGTAACCTGGTGAGTATTTTTAAATAAACATCATCACGATATCATCGAATACAACTCAGAGATACAATTATCATTTCGTCTAACCATTCAACTTTCTGTTCGATTCAGTCGCTAGTATGTGTAACGGTAGTACCGTCACCTGGTAAGTATCACTATATAAACAGTATTGCGATATAATCGGATACCACCCAGATACATTGATTGTTCAGTCTATCCATTCAACTTTCTGTTCAGTTCAGTCGCTCTTATGTTTAACTGGAGAACAGTTTCCTGGTGAGTATAACTATATGAACATCATCAAGATATAATCGAAAACAACCCCAGATACGATTATTGTTTAGTCTATCCATTCAACCTTCTGTTCAATTCAGTCGCTCGTATGTATAACGGAAGAACAGGTACCTGGTGAGTATAACTATATAAACATAATCAAATACAACCCAGATACGATGATTGTTCAATCTATACATCTAACCTTCTGCTCGATTCGGTCGCTTGTATGTGAAACGGAATAATAGTTACCTGGTTATTATTGCTATATAAACATCTTCACGATATCATCGGATACAACTCAGATACAATTATCGTTTCGTCTAACCATTCAACCTTCTGTTCGATTCAGTCGCTAGTATGTGTAACGGAAGTACTGTCACCTGGTGAGTATCACTATATATACAGTATTGCGATATAATCGGATACCACCCAGATACATTGATTGTTCTGTCTATCCATTCAACTTTCTGTTCGTTTCGGTCGCTCGTATGTAAAACGGGAATACCGTCATCAAATGTGTATAACTATATACACAGCATAAGATCATAATCGAATACAACCCAGATACTATCCATTCAAGCTTCTGTTCGATTCGGTTGCTCGTATGTATAACGAAAGAACAGTAACCTGGTGAGTATTTCTATATGAACGTCATCACGATATAATCGAATACAACTGAGATACAATGATCATTCCGTCTATCCATCCAACCTTCTGTTCGATTCAGACGCTCGTATGTGTAACGAAAGAACCTTTACATGGCTAAATATACAGCATAACGATATAATCGAAGACAACTCAGGTACAATGATTGTTCAATCTATCCATTCAACCTTATGTTCGATTTGGTTGCTCGTATGTATAACGGAAGAGCTGTTACCTGGTTAGACATACTATATGATAATCATCACGATATAATCAAATACAACCCAGATACGATGATTTTTCAGTCTATCCATTCAACCTCCTGTTCAGTTCAGTCGCTCTTATGTGTAACTGGAGAACAGTTTCCTGGTGAGTATAACTATATAAACATCATCAAGATATAATCGAATACAACCCCAGATACGATTATTGTTTAGTCTATCCATTCAACCATCTGTTCAATTCAGTCGCTCGTATGTATAACGGAAGAACAGTTACCTGGTGAGTAAAACTATATAAACATTATCGAATACAACCCAGATAAGATGATTGTTCAATCTATACTAAATTTAAGCTTCTGCTCGATACGGTCGCTTGTATGTAAAACAGAAGAACAGTTACATGAACATCATCAAGATATAATCGAATACAACCCCAGATACGATTATTGTTCAGTCTTTCCATTCAACCTTCTGTTCAATTCAGTCGCTCGTATGTATAACGGAAGAACATTTACCTGGTGAGTATAACTATATAAACCTTATCGAATACAACACAGATACGATGAATTTTCAATCTATCCATTTAACCTTCTGCTCGATTCGGTCGCTTTTATGTAAAACGGAAGAACAGGCGATCGGAAGAAGGCGATCTGAAGAATTCGTTACACATACGAGCGTATGCATCGAACATAAGGTTGGATGATTAGACGGAACGATAATTGTAATTTTTTTCATAGAATCCATTTCTCCAATCGTAAAAAACGAAATCGAAGAAAAAATGCATCGAAGGGGGCCCCCTTGGAACTTGTTCGAATTCTTCAGGTCGCCTTAATTTCCGAACGGATGGACCGATTTTCAACTTCGCGCATACCAATTTGCTTGTTTTTTTTTTCATAGAATCCTTTTCTCCAATCGAAAAAACCGAAATCGAAATAAAAATCGCATCAAAGGGGGTCCCCTTGGAACTTTTTCGAATTCTTCAGATCGCCTTAACTTCCGAACGGATGGACCGATTTCCAACTTCGATCATACCAATCTGCTTGTATTTTTTCATAGAATCCATTTCTCCAATCGAAAAAACCGAAATCGAAAAAAAAAATGCATCAAAGGGGGCCCCCTTGGAACTTTTTCGAATTCTTCAGATCGACTTAACTTCCGAACGGATGGACCGATTTTCAACTTCGATCATACCAAACTGCTTGTTTTTTTTTCATAGAATCCATTTCTCCAATCGAAAAAACCGAAATCGAAAAAAAGAAAGCATCAAAGGGGGCCCCTTGGAACTTTTTCGAATTCTTCAGATCGCCTTAACTTTCGAACGTATGGACCGATTTTCAACTTCGATCATACCAATCTGCTTGTTTTTTTCATAGAATCCATTTCTCCGATCAGAAAAACCGAAATCGAAAAAAAAATGCATCAAAGGGGGCCTCCTTGGAACTTTTTCGAATTCTTCAGATCGCCTTAACTTCCGAACGGATGGACCGATTTTCAACTTCGATCATACCAATCTGTTTGTTTTTTTTCCATAGAATCCATTTCTCCAATCGAAAAAACCGAAATCGAAAAAAAAAATGCATCAAAGGGGGCCCCCTTGGAACTTTTTCGAATTCTTCAGATCGCCTAACTTCCGAACGGATGGACCGATTTTCAACTTCGATCATACCAATCTGCTTGTTTTCTTTCATAGAATCCATTTCTCCAATCGAAAAAACCGAAATCGAAAAAAAAAATGCACCAAAGGGGGCCCCCTTGGAACTTTTTCGAATTCTTCAGATCGCCTTAACTTCCGAACGGATGGACCGATTTTCAACTTCGATCATACCAATCTGCTTGTTTTTTTTCATAGAATCCATTTCTCCAAACGAAAAAACCGAAATCTAAAAAAAAATTCATCAAAGGGGGCCCCCTTGGAACTTTTTCGAATTCTTCAGATCGCCTCAACTTCCGAACGGATGGACCGATTTTCAACTTCGATCATACCAATCTGCTTGTTTTTTTTCATAGAGTCCATTTCTCCAATCGAAAAAACCGAAATGAAAAAAAAATGCATCAAAGGGGGCTCCCTTGGAACTTTTTCGAATTCTTCAGATCGCCTTAACTTCCGAACGGATGGACCGATTTTCAACTTCGATCATACCAATCTGCTTGTTTTTTTTATAAAATCCATTTCTCCAATCGAAAAAACCGAAATCGAAAAAAAAATGCATCAAAGGGGGCCCCCTTGAAACTTTTTCGAATTCTTCAGATCGCCTTAACTTCCGAACGGATGAACCGATTTTCAACTTCGATCATACCAATCTGCTTGTTTTTTTCATAGAATCCATTTCTCCAATCGAAAAAACCAAAATCGAAAAAAAAAATGCATCAAAGGGGGCCCCCTTGGAACTTTTTCGAATTCTTCAGATCGCCTTAACTTCCGAACATATGGACCGATTTTCAACTTCGATCATACCAATCTGCTTGTTTTTTTTTCATAGAATCCATTTCTCCAATCGAAAAAACCGAAATCGAAAAAAAAAATGCATCAAAGGGGGCCCACTTGGAACTTTTTCGAATTCTTCAGATCGCCTTAACTTCCGAACGGATGGACCGATTTTCAACTTCGATCATACCAATCTGCTTGTTTTCTTTCATAGAATCCATTTCTCCAATCGAAAAAACCGAAATCGAAAAAAAAAATGCATCAAAGGGGGACCTTCTTGGAATTTTTTCGAATTCTTCAGATCGCCTTAACTTCCGAACGAATGGACTGATTTTCAATTTCGCGCATACCAATTCGCTTGTTTTTTTCATAGAATCTATTTCTCCAATCAAAAAAACCGAAATCGAAAAAAAATTGCATCAAAGGGGGTCCCCTTGGAACTTTTTCGAATTCTTCAGATCGCCTTAACATCCGAACGGATGGACCGATTTTCAACTTCGATCATACCAATCTGCTTGTTTCTTTCAAAGAATCCATTTCTCCAATCGAAAAAACCGAAATCGAAAAAAAAAAATGCATCAAAGGGGGCCCCCTTGGAACTTTTTCGAATTCTTCAGATCGCCTTAACTTCCGAACGGATGGACCGATTTTCAAATTCGATCATACCAATCTGCTTGTTTTTTTTTCATAGAATCCATTTCTCCAATCGGAAAAACCGATATCGAAAAATAAAATGCATCAAAAAGGGCCACCTTGGAACTTTTTCGAATTCTTCAGACCGCCTCAACTTCCGAACGGATCGACCGATTTTCAATTTCGCGCATACCAATTTGCTTGTTTTTTCATAGAATCCATTTCTTCAATAGAAAGAACCGAAATCGAAAAAAAAATTCATCAAAGGGGGTCCCCTTGGAACTTTTTCGAATTCTTCAGATCGCCTTAACTTCCGAACGGATAGACCGATTTTCAACTTCGCGCATACCAATGTGCTTGTTTTTTTTCATAGAATCCATTTCTCCAATCGAAAAAACCGAAATCGAAAAAAAATGCATCGAAGGGGGCCCCCTTGGAACTTGTTCGAATTCTTCAGGTCGCCTTAATTTCCGAACGGATGGACCGATTTTCAACTTCGCGCATACCAATTTGCTTGTTTTTTTTTTCATAGAACCCTTTTCTCCAATCGAAAAAACCGAAATCGAAATAAAAATCGCATCAAAGGGGGTCCCCTTGAAACTTTTTCGAATTCTTCAGATCGCCTTAACTTCCGAACGGATGGACCGATTTTCAACTTCGATCATACCAATCTGCTTGTTTTTTTTTCATAGAATCCTTTTCTCCAATCGAAAAAACTGAAATCGAAAAAAAAATTGCATCAAAGGGGGTCCCCTTGGAACTTTTTCGAATTCTTCAGATCGCCTTAACTTCCGAACGGATGGACCGATTTCCAACTTCGATCATACCAATCTGCTTGTATTTTTTCATAGAATCCATTTCTCCAATCGAAAAAACCGAAATCGAAAAAAAAAATGCATCAAAGGGGGCCCCCTTGGAACTTTTTCGAATTCTTCAGATCGACTTAACTTCCGAACGGATGGACCGATTTTCAACTTCGATCATACCAAACTGCTTGTTTTTTTTTCATAGAATCCATTTCTCCAATCGAAAAAACCGAAATCGAAAAAAAGAAAGCATCAAAGGGGGCCCCTTGGAACTTTTTCGAATTCTTCAGATCGCCTTAACTTTCGAACGTATGGACCGATTTTCAACTTCGATCATACCAATCTGCTTGTTTTTTTCATAGAATCCATTTCTCCGATCAGAAAAACCGAAATCGAAAAAAAAATGCATCAAAGGGGGCCTCCTTGGAACTTTTTCGAATTCTTCAGATCGCCTTAACTTCCGAACGGATGGACCGATTTTCAACTTCGATCATACCAATCTGTTTGTTTTTTTTCCATAGAATCCATTTCTCCAATCGAAAAAACCGAAATCGAAAAAAAAATGCATCAAAGGGGGCCCCCTTGGAACTTTTTCGAATTCTTCAGATCGCCTAACTTCCGAACGGATGGACCGATTTTCAACTTCGATCATACCAATCTGCTTGTTTTCTTTCATAGAATCCATTTCTCCAATCGAAAAAACCGAAATCGAAAAAAAAAATGCACCAAAGGGGGCCCCCTTGGAACTTTTTCGAATTCTTCAGATCGCCTTAACTTACGAACGGATGGACCGATTTTCAACTTCGATCATACCAATCTGCTTGTTTTTTTTCATAGAATCCATTTCTCCAATCGAAAAAACCGAAATCTAAAAAAAAATTCATCAAAGGGGGCCCCCTTGGAACTTTTTCGAATTCTTCAGATCGCCTCAACTTCCGAACGGATGGACCGATTTTCAACTTCGATCATACCAATCTGCTTGTTTTTTTTCATAGAGTCCATTTCTCCAATCGAAAAAACCGAAATGAAAAAAAAATGCATCAAAGGGGGCTCCCTTGGAACTTTTTCGAATTCTTCAGATCGCCTTAACTTCCGAACGGATGGACCGATTTTCAACTTCGATCATACCAATCTGCTTGTTTTTTTTATAAAATCCATTTCTCCAATCGAAAAAACCGAAATCGAAAAAAAATGCATCAAAGGGGGCCCCCTTGAAACTTTTTCGAATTCTTCAGATCGCCTTAACTTCCGAACGGATGAACCGATTTTCAACTTCGATCATACCAATCTGCTTGTTTTTTTCATAGAATCCATTTCTCCAATCGAAAAAACCAAAATCGAAAAAAAAAATGCATCAAAGGGGGCCCCCTTGGAACTTTTTCGAATTCTTCAGATCGCCTTAACTTCCGAACGGATGGACCGATTTTCAACTTCGATCATACCAATCTGCTTGTTTTTTTTCATAGAATCCATTTCTCCAATCGAAAAAACCGAAATCGAAAAAAAAATGCATCAAAGGGGGCCCCCTTGGAACTTTTTCGAATTCTTCAGATCGCCTAAACTTCCGAACGGATGGACCGATTTTCAACTTCGATCATACCAATCTGCTTGTTTTCTTTCATAGAATCCATTTCTCCAATCGAAAAAACCGAAATCGAAAAAAAAAATGCATCAAAGGGGGCCTTCTTGGAATTTTTTCGAATTCTTCAGATCGCCTTAACTTCCGAACGGATGGACTGATTTTCAATTTCGCGCATACCAATTCGCTTGTTTTTTTCATAGAATCTATTTCTCCAATCAAAAAAACCGAAATCGAAAAAAAATTGCATCAAAGGGGGTCCCCTTGGAACTTTTTCGAATTCTTCAGATCGCCTTAACATCCGAACGGATGGACCGATTTTCAACTTCGATCATACCAATCTGCTTGTTTCTTTCAAAGAATCCATTTCTCCAATCGAAAAAACCGAAATCGAAAAAAAAAAATGCATCAAAGGGGGCCCCCTTGGAACTTTTTCGAATTCTTCAGATCGCCTTAACTTCCGAACGGATGGACCGATTTTCAAATTCGATCATACCAATCTGCTTGTTTTTTTTTCATAGAATCCATTTCTCCAATCGGAAAAACCGATATCGAAAAATAAAATGCATCAAAAAGGGCCACCTTGGAACTTTTTCGAATTCTTCAGACCGCCTCAACTTCCGAACGGATCGACCGATTTTCAATTTCGCGCATACCAATTTGCTTGTTTTTTCATAGAATCCATTTCTTCAATAGAAAGAACCGAAATCGAAAAAAAAATTCATCAAAGGGGGTCCCCTTGGAACTTTTTCGAATTCTTCAGATCGCCTTAACTTCCGAACGGATAGACCGATTTTCAACTTCGCGCATACCAATGTGCTTGTTTTTTTTCATAGAATCCATTTCTCCAATCGAAAAAACCGAAATCGAAAAAAAAATGCATCAAAGGGGGCCCCCTTGGAACTTTTTCGAATTCTTCAGACCGCCTCAACTTCCGAACGGATCGACCGATTTTCAATTTCGCGCATACCAATTTGCTTGTTTTTAAATATAATCCATTTCTTCAATAGAAAGAACCGAAATCGAAAAAAAAATTTCATCAAAGGGGGTCCCCTTGAAACTTTTTCGAATTCTTCAGATCGCCTTAACTTCCGAACGGATGGACCGATTTTCAACTTCGATCATACCAATCTGCTTGTTTTTTTTTCATAGAATCCTTTTCTCCAATCGAAAAAACCGAAATCAAAAAACAAAATTGCATCAAAGGGGGTCCCCTTGGAACTTTTTCGAATTCTTCAGATCGCCTTAACTTCCGAACGGATGGACCGATTTCCAACTTTGATCATACCAATCTGCTTGTATTTTTTCATAGAATCCATTTCTCCAATCGAAAAAACTGAAATCGAGAAAAAAAATGCATCAAAGGGGGCCCCCTTGGAACTTTTTCGAATTCTTCAGATCGACTTAACTTCCGAACGGATGGACCGATTTTCAACTTCGATCATACCAATCTGCTTGTTTTTTTTATAAAATCCATTTCTCCAATCAAAAAAACCGGAATCGAAAAAAAAAAAATGCATCAAAGGGGGCCCCCTTGAAACTTTTTCGAATTCTTCAGATCGCCTTAACTTCCGAACGGATGAACCGATTTTCAACTTCGATCATACCAATCTGCTTGTTTTTTTCATAGAATCCATTTCTCCAATCGAAAAAACCAAAATCGAAAAAAAAATGCATCAAAGGGGGCCCCCTTGGAACTTTTTCGAATTCTTCAGATCGCCTTAACTTCCGAACGGATGGACCGATTTTCAACTTCGATCATACCAATCTGCTTGTTTTTTTTCATAGAATCCATTTCTCCAATCGAAAAAACCGAAATCGAAAAAAAAAATGCATCAAAGGGGGCCCCCTTGGAACTTTTTCGAATTCTTCAGATCGCCTTAACTTCCGAACGGATGGACCGATTTTCAACTTCGATCATACCAATCTGCTTGTTTTCTTTCATAGAATCCATTTCTCCAATCGAAAAAACCGAAATCGAAAAAAAAATGCATCAAAGGGGGCCTTCTTGGAATTTTTTCGAATTCTTCAGATCGCCTTAACTTCCGAACGGATGGACTGATTTTCAATTTCGCGCATACCAATTCGCTTGTTTTTTTCATAGAATCCATTTCTCCAATCAAAAAAACCGAAATCGAAAAAAAATTGCATCAAAGGGGGTCCCCTTGGAACTTTTTCGAATTCTTCAGATCGCCTTAACATCCGAACGGATGGACCGATTTTCATCTTCGATCATACCAATCTGCTTGTTTCTTTCAAAGAATCCATTTCTCCAATCGAAAAAACCGAAATCGAAAAAAAAAAATGCATCAAAGGGGGCCCCCTTGGAACTTTTTCGAATTCTTCAGATCGCCTTAACTTCCGAACGGATGGACCGATTTTCAAATTCGATCATACCAATCTGCTTGTTTTTTTTTCATAGAATCCATTTATCCAATCGGAAAAACCGATATCGAAAAATAAAATGCATCAAAAAGGGCCACCTTGGAACTTTTTCGAATTCTTCAGACCGCCTCAACTTCCGAACGGATCGACCGATTTTCAATTTTGCGCATACAAATTTGCTTGTTTTTTCATAGAATCCATTTCTTCAATAGAAAGAACCGAAATCGAAAAAAAATTTCATCAAAGGGGGTCCTCTTGAAACTTTTTCGAATTCTTCAGATCGCCTTAACTTCCGAACGGATGGACCGATTTTCAACTTCGATCATACCAATCTGCTTGTTTTTTTTTTCATAGAATCCTTTTCTCCAATCGAAAAAACCGAAATCGAAAAACAAAATTGCATCAAAGGGGGTCCCCTTGGAACTTTTTCGAATTCTTCAGATCGCCTTAACTTCCGAACGGATGGACCAATTTCCAACTTCGATCATACCAATCTGCTTGTATTTTTTCATAGAATCCATTTCTCCAATCGAAAAAACTGAAATCGAAAAAAAAAAATTCATCAAAGGGGGCCCCCTTGGAACTTTTTCGAATTCTTCAGATCGACTTAACTTCCGAACGGATGGACCGATTTTCAACTTCGATCATACCAAACTGCTTGTTTTTTTTTCATAGAATCCATTTCTCCAATCGAAAAAACCGAAATCGAAAAAAAGAAAGCATCAAAGGGGGCCCCTTGGAACTTTTTCGAATTCTTCAGATCGCCTTAACTTCCGAACGGATGGACCGATTTCCAACTTCGATCATACCAATCTGCTTGTATTTTTTCATAGAATCCATTTCTCCAATCGAAAAAACTGAAATCGAAAAAAAAAATTCATCAAAGGGGGCCCCCTTGGAACTTTTTCGAATTCTTCAGATTGACTTAACTTCCGAACGGATGGACCGATTTTCAACTTCGATCATACCAAACTGCTTGTTTTTTTTTCATAGAATCCATTTCTCCAATCGAAAAAACCGAAATCGAAAAAAAGAAAGCATCAAAGGGGGCCCCTTGGAACTTTTTCGAATTCTTCAGATCGCCTTAACTTTCGAACGTATGGACCGATTTTCAACTTCGATCATACCAATCTGCTTGTTTTTTTCATAGAATCCATTTCTCCGATCAGAAAAACCGAAATCGAAAAAAAAATGCATCAAAGGGGGCCCCCTTGGAACTTTTTCGAATTCTTCAGATCGCCTTAACTTCCGAACGGATGGACCGATTTTCAATTTCGCGCATACCAATTTGCTTGTTTTTTCATAGAATACATTTCTTCAATAGAAAGAACCGAAATCGAAAAAAAATTTCATCAAAGGGGGTCCCCTTGAAACTTTTTCGAATTCTTCAGATCGCCTTAACTTCCGAACGGATGGACCGATTTTCAACTTCGATCATACCAATCTGCTTGTTTTTTTTTTTTCATAGAATCCTTTTCTCCAATCGAAAAAACCGAAATCGAAAAACAAAATTGCATCAAAGGGGGTCCCCTTGGAACTTTTTCGAATTCTTCAGATCGACTTAACTTCCGAACGGATGGACCGATTTTCAACTTCGATCATACCAAACTGCTTGTTTTTTTTTCATAGAATCCATTTCTCCAATCGAAAAAACCGAAATCGAAAAAAAGAAAGCATCAAAGGGGGCCCCTTGGAACTTTTTCGAATTCTTCAGATCGCCTTAACTTTCGAACGTATGGACCGATTTTCAACTTCGATCATACCAATCTGCTTGTTTTTTTCATAGAATCCATTTCTCCGATCAGAAAAACCGAAATCGATAAAAAAATGCATCAAAGGGGGCCCCCTTGGAACTTTTTCGAATTCTTCAGATCGCCTTAACTTCCGAACGGATGGACCGATTTTCAACTTCGATCATACCAATCTGTTTGTTTTTTTTTCATAGAATCCATTTCTCCAATCGAAAAATACGAAATCGAAACAAAAAATGCTTCAAAGGGGGCCCCCTTGGAACTTTTTCGAATTCTTCAGATCGCCTAACTTCCGAACGGATGGACCAATTTTCAACTTCGATCATACCAATCTGCTTGTATTTTTTCATAGAATCCATTTCTCCAATCGAAAAAACTGAAATCGAAAAAAAAAATTCATCAAAGGGGGCCCCCTTGGAACTTTTTCGAATTCTTCAGATCGACTTAACTTCCGAACGGATGGACCGATTTTCAACTTCGATCATACCAAACTGCTTGTTTTTTTTTCATAGAATCCATTTCTCCAATCGAAAAAACCGAAATCGAAAAAAAGAAAGCATCAAAGGGGGCCCCTTGGAACTTTTTCGAATTCTTCAGATCGCCTTAACTTCCGAACGGATGGACCGATTTCCAACTTCGATCATACCAATCTGCTTGTATTTTTTCATAGAATCCATTTCTCCAATCGAAAAAACTGAAATCGAAAAAAAAAATTCATCAAAGGGGGCCCCCTTGGAACTTTTTCGAATTCTTCAGATCGACTTAACTTCCGAACGGATGGACCGATTTTCAACTTCGATCATACCAAACTGCTTGTTTTTTTTTCATAGAATCCATTTCTCCAATCGAAAAAACCGAAATCGAAAAAAAGAAAGCATCAAAGGGGGCCCCTTGGAACTTTTTCGAATTCTTCAGATCGCCTTAACTTTCGAACGTATGGACCGATTTTCAACTTCGATCATACCAATCTGCTTGTTTTTTTCATAGAATCCATTTCTCCGATCAGAAAAACCGAAATCGAAAAAAAAATGCATCAAAGGGGGCCCCCTTGGAACTTTTTCGAATTCTTCAGATCGCCTTAACTTCCGAACGGATGGACCGATTTTCAATTTCGCGCATACCAATTTGCTTGTTTTTTCATAGAATCCATTTCTTCAATAGAAAGAACCGAAATCGAAAAAAAATTTCATCAAAGGGGGTCCCCTTGAAACTTTTTCGAATTCTTCAGATCGCCTTAACTTCCGAACGGATGGACCGATTTTCAACTTCG
Source organism: Chrysomela aeneicollis (assembly GCA_029955515.1). Classification (NCBI taxonomy): domain Eukaryota; kingdom Metazoa; phylum Arthropoda; class Insecta; order Coleoptera; family Chrysomelidae; genus Chrysomela; species Chrysomela aeneicollis. The sequence continues at coordinate 16,674,328 of JARUHQ010000013.1, read as the reverse complement.
ATCATACCAATCTGCTTGTTTTTTTTTTCATAGAATCCTTTTCTCCAATCGAAAAAACCGAAATCGAAAAACAAAATTGCATCAAAGGGGGTCCCCTTGGAACTTTTTCGAATTCTTCAGATCGCCTTAACTTCCGAACGGATGGACCGATTTCCAACTTCGATCATACCAATCTGCTTGTATTTTTTCATAGAATCCATTTCTCCAATCGAAAAAACTGAAATCGAAAAAAAAAATTCATCAAAGGGGGCCCCCTTGGAACTTTTTCGAATTCTTCAGATCGACTTAACTTCCGAACGGATGGACCGATTTTCAACTTCGATCATACCAAACTGCTTGTTTTTTTTTCATAGAATCCATTTCTCCAATCGAAAAAACCGAAATCGAAAAAAAGAAAGCATCAAAGGGGGCCCCTTGGAACTTTTTCGAATTCTTCAGATCGCCTTAACTTTCGAACGTATGGACCGATTTTCAACTTCGATTATACCAATCTGCTTGTTTTTTTCATAGAATCCATTTCTCCGATCAGAAAAACCGAAATCGAAAAAAAAATGCATCAAAGGGGGCCCCCTTGGAACTTTTTCGAATTCTTCAGATCGCCTTAACTTCCGAACGGATGGACCGATTTTCAACTTCGATCATACCAATTTGCTTGTTTTTTCATAGAATCCATTTCTTCAATAGAAAGAACCGAAATCGAAAAAAAATTTCATCAAAGGGGGTCCCCTTGAAACTTTTTCGAATTCTTCAGATCGCCTTAACTTCCGAACGGATGGACCGATTTTCAACTTCGATCATACCAAACTGCTTGTTTTTTTTTCATAGAATCCATTTCTCCAATCGAAAAAACCGAAATCGAAAAAAAGAAAGCATCAAAGGGGGCCCCTTGGAACTTTTTCGAATTCTTCAGATCGCCTTAACTTCCGAACGGATGGACCGATTTCCAACTTCGATCATACCAATCTGCTTGTATTTTTTCATAGAATCCATTTCTCCAATCGAAAAAACTGAAATCGAAAAAAAAAATTCATCAAAGGGGGCCCCCTTGGAACTTTTTCGAATTCTTCAGATCGACTTAACTTCCGAACGGATGGACCGATTTTCAACTTCGATCATACCAAACTGCTTGTTTTTTTTTCATAGAATCCAGTTCTCCAATCGAAAAAACCGAAATCGAAAAAAAGAAAGCATCAAAGGGGGCCCCTTGGAACTTTTTCGAATTCTTCAGATCGCCTTAACTTTCGAACGTATGGACCGATTTTCAACTTCGATCATACCAATCTGCTTGTTTTTTTCATAGAATCCATTTCTCCGATCAGAAAAACCGAAATCGAAAAAAAAATGCGTCAAAGGGGGCCCCCTTGGAACTTTTTCGAATTCTTCAGATCGCCTTAACTTCCGAACGGATGGACCGATTTTCAATTTCGCGCATACCAATTTGCTTGTTTTTTCATAGAATCCATTTCTTCAATAGAAAGAACCGAAATCGAAAAAAAATTTCATCAAAGGGGGTCCCCTTGAAACTTTTTCGAATTCTTCAGATCGCCTTAACTTCCGAACGGATGGACCGATTTTCAACTTCGATCATACCAATCTGCTTGTTTTTTTTTTCATAGAATCCTTTTCTCCAATCGAAAAAACCGAAATCGAAAAACAAAATTGCATCAAAGGGGGTCCCCTTGGAACTTTTTCGAATTCTTCAGATCGCCTTAACTTCCGAACGGATGGACCGATTTCCAACTTCGATCATACCAATCTGCTTGTATTTTTTCATAGAATCCATTTCTCCAATCGAAAAAACTGAAATCGAAAAAAAAAATTCATCAAAGGGGGCCCCCTTGGAACTTTTTCGAATTCTTCAGATCGACTTAACTTCCGAACGGATGGACCGATTTTCAACTTCGATCATACCAAACTGCTTGTTTTTTTTTCATAGAATCCATTTCTCCAATCGAAAAAACCGAAATCGAAAAAAAGAAAGCATCAAAGGGGGCCCCTTGGAACTTTTTCGAATTCTTCAGATCGCCTTAACTTTCGAACGTATGGACCGATTTTCAACTTCGATCATACCAATCTGCTTGTTTTTTTCATAGAATCCATTTCTCCGATCAGAAAAACCGAAATCGAAAAAAAAATGCATCAAAGGGGGCCCCCTTGGAACTTTTTCGAATTCTTCAGATCGCCTTAACTTCCGAACGGATGGACCGATTTTCAACTTCGATCATACCAATCTGTTTGTTTTTTCTTCATAGAATCCATTTCTCCAATCGAAAAATACGAAATCGAAACAAAAAATGCTTCGAAGGGGGCCCCCTTGGAACTTTTTCGAATTCTTCAGATCGCCTAACTTCCGAACGGATGGACCAATTTTCAACTTCGATCATACCAATCTGCTTGTTTTCTTTCATAGAATCCATTTCTCCAATCGAAAAAACCGAAATCGAAAAAAAAAATGCACCAAAGGGGGCCCCCTTGGAACTTTTTCGAATTCTTCAGATCGCCTTAACTTCCGAACGGATGGACCGATTTTCAACTTCGATCATACCAATCTGCTTGTTTTTTTTTCATAGAATCCTTTTCTCCAATCGAAAAAATCGAAATCGAAATAAAAATCGCATCAAAGGGGGTCCCCTTGAAACTTTTTCGAATTCTTCAGATCGCCTTAACTTCCGAACGGATGGACCGATTTCCAACTTCGATCATACCAATCTGCTTGTATTTTTTCATAGAATCCATTTCTCCAATCGAAAAAACCGAAATCGAAAAAAAGAAAGCATCAAAGGGGGCCCCTTGGAACTTTTTCGAATTCTTCAGATCGCCTTAACTTCCGAACGGATGGACCGATTTCCAACTTCGATCATACCAATCTGCTTGTATTTTTTCATAGAATCCATTTCTCCAATCGAAAAAACTGAAATCGAAAAAAAAAATTCATCAAAGGGGGCCCCCTTGGAACTTTTTCGAATTCTTCAGATCGACTTAACTTCCGAACGGATGGACCGATTTTCAACTTCGATCATACCAAACTGCTTGTTTTTTTTTCATAGAATCCATTTCTCCAATCGAAAAAACCGAAATCGAAAAAAAGAAAGCATCAAAGGGGGCCCCTTGGAACTTTTTCGAATTCTTCAGATCGCCTTAACTTTCGAACGTATGGACCGATTTTCAACTTCGATCATACCAATCTGCTTGTTTTTTTCATAGAATCCATTTCTCCGATCAGAAAAACCGAAATCGAAAAAAAAATGCATCAAAGGGGGCCCCCTTGGAACTTTTTCGAATTCTTCAAATCGCCTTAACTTTCGAACGTATGGACCGATTTTCAACTTCGATCATACCAATCTGCTTGTTTTTTTCATAGAATCCATTTCTCCGATCAGAAAAACCGAAATCGAAAAAAAAATGCATCAAAGGGGGCCCCCTTGGAACTTTTTCGAATTCTTCAGATCGCCTTAACTTCCGAACGGATGGACCGATTTTCAACTTCGATAGTAGTGCACCTAAGGGGCTATCAGACCAAGATGGCCGTCATGGGGCAATGACGTCATCCAAGATGGCTGCCATGGGGCAGCTGTCAACTGTCATGTCATCTGTCATGTCAAATGTCATATGTCATCTGTCATTTCAACTGTCAAATATTCTATGTCATCTGTCAATCAGAACATGTTCTATGCCTATTACGTCAGAGAGTGGACATGGAAACGCGACGCGTCATAGCCCCACCCACTTTTTTGGCGCGAAATTCAAGTTATTTTTGAGGTTATGTATTCTGCTTGCAACATGAGATAGGATATCGGCCCCTTTGCCCTCCATCAGGTGCCCCCTTGGCCCCCTTAGGCCTCCACTCTACCCCCTTGGCCCCCCTCAGGTCTTCGCTCTACCCCCTTAGCTTCTTAGGTTTTTGCTATACCCCCTTGACCCCCTTAGCGCTCCGCATCCGGAAACATCTCATGACGTCATATTTTATTTAAAAAAATCCTTCTATCGGCGGGATTTGAACTCCAGACCACCGGATTACGAGTCCGATGCGTTCCCACAGAGCTACGACCACTATATAATTTAATTGCAGTCAATGTCGATGCATCGTTATCGCACAGCGTGACGTAGTCGAGCAGATCCGTCCCAAAGATAAGAGAACGTAGAAACCTCGGCAAGCGGGGAGCAGGGAAACGAACAATGGCTTATTCATTCATTTAATATCAGTGTATTGATAGACATAATCGCATTCAAGGTCAGGTTCGCTGCATTCCATTGATGATTCAACATGATACAATATTTCGCGTGACGTTACAAAGATAAGAGACGACAAAGCGACTGACACTGTTGCCAGACGTTTAAAAAAATAAGGCATTGATGCCAGACGTTTGAAAATATCTGGAAATATACTATAATGCACCTACACCTTACACAAGTAGAATCCGAACCACCACGTGTGAATACCTTAAATTGATGGATAACGTTTGACGTATGACAGGGTGTGGCTGCCTGAAGTTAGGCGTCTGACATTTGACGTATGACGTTAACATTTCAAAATGGCCCCCAACATCTCAAGGTTACCAAATGTTTAGTAATTTTCGTGTTATAAAGTGAATATACCTACATCTTACACAGGTAGAATCCGAACCACAGCATTTATATCGACGTGGCAGAATCCATGAACTCGTTAATATAAAGATGTCAATAACAAAATGATTAATTTTTTCTCCGAATTATCAAAAAATATTTACTTCCGGTTTATTAAAAATAGACATAGAGATGAACTTATGTTTTATTCGTGATCTAAATGACGTGTAGATTCCAAAAACAACAATTTCCGTTTTCACTTCCGGTTTCCATTTTTACACTTAACATAGTAATGTGGATACTCTGAGAGGAGGATTTTTCACTGACATTCCAAATATATCATCTCACCTATGTACAAAGTCTCAAGGTTCAAGAGATGATTATCAAAATAGATCGAAATAATGAAATAAGCAATGGAATCAATACACAATCTTTCTAAGTGTTGCTTTCCTGGCCGATCTAGCTTCTCGACAAATTATCCCAAAATATCCACTTCCGGTTCATTAAAAAGCAATATAGAGAAAAACTAATGGAATATTTGGGACCCCCATGACGTGTAGATTCCAATAACATCAACTTCCGGTTTCACTTCCGGTTTCCATTTTTCTACTCAACATAGTCATGTGGGTACTCTGAGAGAAGGATTTTTCACGGACATTCTAAATATATCATTTTACCTATGTACAAAGTCTCAAGGTTAAAGAGATCAATTGAAATTTATCGAAATAATGAAAAAAATCTATGTAAACAATTCACAATCTCTTCGTGTAATGATTTTCTGGTCGATCCAGCTTTTCGACGGATTATCAAAAAATATTTACTTCCGGTTTGTTAAAAAGCGACATAGGGAAAAACTAATGGAATATTCGTGACCCCCATGACGTGTATACTTCAATAACAACAACTTCCGGTTTCACTTCCGGTTTCCATTTTGTTAGTAAACAGGGTCATGTGGGTACTCATTGAAAAGGTTATTTCACGTACATTCCTAATATATTAACTTACCTATATACAAAGTCCCAAGGTTTGCGAGATATCAATCAAAATTTATCGAAAAATTTAAAAAACAATAAAAACTTTTCACCATCTCTTTGAGTACTGCTTTTCTAACCGATCTATCTCATTGATGAAATATCGAAATATATCCTCTTCCAATTCGTAAGAAATAGAGATATAGGGAAAAAATGAGATGTTAGTGATCTCCATAACGTTCGGACATCAAAACAACAACTTCTGGTTTCACTTCCGGTTACAATTTTTTCAGTAAACAGAGCCATGTGGGTACTCTCAGAGAAGGATTTCTCACGGACATCCCGAATATATCAACTTACCTATATAAAAGAACTCAAGGTTTGCGAGATATCGACGAAAATTGGTGAAATAATCGAAACAACACTGTTACACGCAAGAAAGTGCTATGAAGAGTCGATTTGAGTCCACGGTTAACTCATGTTTCTATCTTATTAATCAATATTCTAGTAGGAGACTATAATTTTTGTACAACTCATATCAGGGAATGCCATTTACACCATTATGAAAACCTAGTAGGTGAAATGATAAATAGGAAATCGATAATCAATTTTGGAGTAATCGATAACAAATGGAATATGATCGTAACTCTCGAGGTGAATGTTTCAAGGTCATAGAGTGATTAAAATTTTCAAAAGAAAAAAGCTCTGATCAAGGTATGTTTATGAATTCCAAGGCTATATAACTATTAAGATCATATTATATTGGAACCAGGTACTTCAATTATTGATCTTCTCAAAATATATGTCTCGAAACAGAAATAATTTTGTTTATTCAGGATTGCACTTTCAGCATCGGCAACACATGGAATATTATCGGAAATATCGAGGTGAATATTTCAAGGACTAAGAATTTTCGAAATTACAAAAACGGAGCTCTGATCAAGGTATGGTTATATATTCCAAGACTGTATAACTATTCAGATCAAATTATATTGAAGCCAGATACTTCAAGGACACGACGTCGATGCAATGTATGTATGACTCAAGCCTGACGTTTCGTCATGCTATCAATTGGTTTTAAAGTTCTTGAACGTTCTTTGATAGATTTTCGACGAAGGCACGACGTCTGCGCGGTGTATGTACAATGTATGTACGACGAATGCGTGAAGTTTTTTTTTTCGAAATATTCAATGTTATTCAATGAATGCTGTCTTGTTATGCTTCTCATCATTTCAAGGTTTTTACACGTTCTTTGATAGATTTTCGACGAAGGCACGACGTCTGCGCGGTGTATGTACAATGTATGTACGACGAATGCGTGAAGTTTTTTTTTGAAATATTCAATGTTATTCAATGAATGCTGTCTTGTCATGCTTCTTATCATTTCAAGGTTTTTACACGTTGTATTATATTATGTGTTATATTATGATTTTCGACGTATGCACGACGTATGCGGCATGTTTTTTTTTTCAACGTTTCAGACGTTCTTCAATGATTGTCCTATGTTTTGAAATTCTCATTATCGCTTAAATTTTTTTTAACTTCTGACTGAACGAAAGGTTGAATTTTAATTATATTTATATCTACAACTTTATGTTGGTGAACTACGGGAATCTTAGTACGTCAAATGTTGGGACACCAAATGTCAGATGCCAGATGCAAATCTTTAACAGCTACCATTTTTTATTTGCGATGTCAGTACGTTTTCATAGGGTTTCCACACGCTGTTTGATAGATTTTTGACGAGGTGTGACGTTTGTACGACGAATATTCGACGCATTTGTGATGTATGCGTGACGTATAAGTGATTAATTTTGTTGTTTTCTACTTGTTTTCGATGAATGCGTGACGTTTTGTTATGGAAATCATCGTATTCAAAGTTTTTAGATGGCGTTGTTTGATAGATTTTCGACGGATACATGACGTCAGTATGATGTATGTTAGACGCATGCGTGACTTTTCGTCGTGCCATTCAGCGTTTTCGACACTTTTCTGATAGGAATGCGACGTCTGCGCGTGTTTTGTATTTGCGAGACATATGTGTGCTTTATTCGTTACGTTTGTCATTGTTATCGAATGTTTATCAATTAATATCAATTTGTTTATATCCCGCAAGCCTCAAGACTCAGTATATATGCAAGTTGACTTTTTGAAATGTCCGTTAAAAATCATTCTTTTGAATTACCCATATAACATTGTTCACTAGAATAATGATGACACCGAAAGTAAAACCGAAAGTTTGTGCTCTTTTCATCATGGGGATCATAAATGTATTATTTGTTCTCTCCTTTATTAGAATACTTTTTCAATAATTCATCAATATAGAATTCATTTTGTTACTGATCATAATATAACCATATCCATCCTCACGTGACCAAGGCTCTCAAGTTCCAGTCGTTGAGCATCAACTATCAAATTCTACCTTTCAAACGTATCTGTACCAGTCAGTATATTTGTATTTTTTCGAAAGGTACACCTATTGAATACACTTAGTGTCATTTCTTATACACCCATTATATTTCTTCTAGACTAGATAGTTTTTACATCCCTGTATTTTATCAGCCTGTTGGTTCCATTGTTGGAAATATTGAAAATATTGTGTATGAAAACACATATTCTCTCTGCTGAAAGTGCAATCCTAATTATAGAAAAGTATATTTGTATCGAGACATATTTTTTGAGGTGATTAATGATTGAAGTATCTGGCTTCAATATAATTTGATCTGAATAGTTATACAGTCTTGGAATATATAACCATACCTTGATCAGAGCTCCGTTTTTGTAATTTCGAAAATTCTTAGTCCTTGAAATATTCACCTCGATATTTCCGATAATATTCCATGTGTTGCCGATGCTGAAAGTGCAATCCTGAATAAACAAAATTATTTCTGTTTCGAGACATATATTTTGAGAAGATCAATAATTGAAGTACCTGGTTCCAATATAATATGATCTTAATAGTTATATAGCCTTGGAATTCATAAACATACCTTGATCAGAGCTTTTTTCTTTTGAAAATTTTAATCACTCTATGACCTTGAAACATTCACCTCGAGAGTTACGATCATATTCCATTTGTTATCGATTACTCCAAAATTGATTATCGATTTCCTATTTATCATTTCACCTACTAGGTTTTCATAATGGTGTAAATGGCATTCCCTGATATGAGTTGTACAAAAATTATAGTCTCCTACTAGAATATTGATTAATAAGATAGAAACATGAGTTAACCGTGGACTCAAATCGACTCTTCATAGCACTTTCTTGCGTGTAACAGTGTTGTTTCGATTATTTCACCAATTTTCGTCGATATCTCGCAAACCTTGAGTTCTTTTATATAGGTAAGTTGATATATTCGGGATGTCCGAGAGAAATCCTTCTCTAAGAGTACCCACATGGCTCTGTTTACTGAAAAAATTGTAACCGGAAGTGAAACCGGAAGTTGTTGTTTTGATGTCCGAACGTTATGGAGATCACTAACATCTCATTTTTTCCCTATATCTCTATTTCTTACGAATTGGAAGAGGATATATTTCGATATTTCATCAATGAGATAGATCGGTTAGAAAAGCAGTACTCAAAGAGATGGTGAAAAGTTTTTATTGTTTTTTTAATTTTTCGATAAATTTTGATTGATATCTCGCAAACCTTGGGACTTTGTATATAGGTAAGTTAATATATTAGGAATGTACGTGAAATAACCTTTTCAATGAGTACCCACATGACCCTGTTTACTAACAAAATGGAAACCGGAAGTGAAACCGGAAGTTGTTGTTATTGAAGTATACACGTCATGGGGGTCACGAATATTCCATTAGTTTTTCCCTATGTCGCTTTTTAACAAACCGGAAGTAAATATTTTTTGATAATCCGTCGAAAAGCTGGATCGACCAGAAAATCATTACACGAAGAGATTGTGAATTGTTTACATAGATTTTTTTCATTATTTCGATAAATTTCAATTGATATCTCTTTAACCTTGAGACTTTGTACATAGGTAAAATGATATATTTAGAATGTCCGTGAAAAATCCTTCTCTCAGAGTACCCACATGACTATGTTGAGTAGAAAAATGGAAACCGGAAGTGAAACCGGAAGTTGATCTTAGTGGAATCTACACGTCATGGGGGTCCCAAATATTCCATTAGTTTTTCTCTATATTGCTTTTTAATGAACCGGAAGTGGATATTTTGTGATAATTTGTCGAGAAGCTGGATCGGCCAGGAAAGCAACACTCAGAAAGATTGTGTATTGATTCCATTGCTTATTTCATTATTTCGATCTATTTTGATAATCATCTCTTGAACCTTGAGACTTTGTACATAGGTGATATGATATATTTGGAATGTCAGTGAAAAATCCTCCTCTCAGAGTATCCACATTACTATGTTAAGTGTAAAAATGGAAACCGGAAGTGAAAACGGAAATTGTTGTTTTTGGAATCTACACGTCATTTAGATCACGAATAAAACATTAGTTCATCTCTATGTCTATTTTTAATAAACCGGAAGTAAATATTTTTTGATAATTCGGAGAAAAAATTAATCATTTTGTTATTGACATCTTTATATTAACGAGTTCATGGATTCTGCCACGTCGATATAAATGCTGTGGTTCGGATTCTACCTGTGTAAGATGTAGGTATATTCACTTTATAACACGAAAATTACTAAACATTTGGTAACCTTGAGATGTTGGGGGCCATTTTGAAATGTTAACGTCATACGTCAAATGTCAGACGCCTTACTTCAGGCAGCCACACCCTGTCATACTTCAAACGTTATCCATCAATTTAAGGTATTCACACGTGGTGGTTCGGATTCTACTTGTGTAAGGTGTAGGTGCATTATAGTATATTTCCAGATATTTTCAAACGTCTGGCATCAATGCCTTATTTTTTTAAACGTCTGGCAACAGTGTCAGTCGCTTTGTCGTCTCTTATCTTTGTAACGTCACGCGAAATATTGTATCATGTTGAATCATCAATGGAATGCAGCGAACCTGACCTTGAATGCGATTATGTCTATCAATACACTGATATTAAATGAATGAATAAGCCATTGTTCGTTTCCCTGCTCCCCGCTTGCCGAGGTTTCTACGTTCTCTTATCTTTGGGACGGATCTGCTCGACTACGTCACGCTGTGCGATAACGATGCATCGACATTGACTGCAATTAAATTATATAGTGGTCGTAGCTCTGTGGGAACGCATCGGACTCGTAATCCGGTGGTCTGGAGTTCAAATCCCGCCGATAGAAGGATTTTTTTAAATAAAATATGAGGTCATGAGATGTTTCCGGATGCGGAGCGCTAAGGGGGTCAAGGGGGTATAGCAAAAACCTAAGAAGCTAAGGGGGTAGAGCGAAGACCTGAGGGGGGCCAAGGGGGTAGAGTGGAGGCCTAAGGGGGCCAAGGGGGCACCTGATGGAGGGCAAAGGGGCCGATATCCTATCTCATGTTGCAAGCAGAATACATAACCTCAAAAATAACTTGAATTTCGCGCCAAAAAAGTGGGTGGGGCTATGACGCGTCGCGTTTCCATGTCCACTCTCTGACGTAATAGGCATAGAACATGTTCTGATTGACAGATGACATAGAATATTTGACAGTTGAAATGACAAATGACATATGACATTTGACATGACAGATGACATGACAGTTGACAGCTGCCCCATGGCGGCCATCTTGGATGACGTCATTGCCCCATGGCGGCCATCTTGGTCTGATAGCCCCTTAGGTGCACTACTATCGAAGTTGAAAATCGGTCCATCCGTTCGGAAGTTAAGGCGATCTGAAGAATTCGAAAAAGTTCCAAGGGGGCCCCCTTTGATGCATTTTTTTTTTCGATTTCGGTTTTTCTGATCGGAGAAATGGATTCTATGAAAAAAACAAGCAGATTGGTATGATCGAAGTTGAAAATCGGTCCATACGTTCGAAAGTTAAGGCGATTTGAAGAATTCGAAAAAGTTCCAAGGGGCCCCCTTTGATGCTTTATTTTTTTCGATTTCGGTTTTTTCGATTGGAGAAATGGATTCTATGAAAAAAAAACAAGCAGTTTGGTATGATCGAAGTTGAAAATCGGTCCATCCGTTCGGAAGTTAAGTCGATCTGAAGAATTCGAAAAAGTTCCAAGGGGGCCCCCTTTGATGCATTTTTTTTTCGATTTCGGTTTTTTCGATTGGAGAAATGGATTCTATGAAAAAATACAAGCAGATTGGTATGATCGAAGTTGGAAATCGGTCCATCCGTTCGGAAGTTAAGGCGATCTGAAGAATTCGAAAAAGTTCCAAGGGGACCCCCTTTGATGCAATTTTTTTTTTCGATTTCAGTTTTTTTCTATTGGAGAAAAGGATTCTATGAAAAAAAACAAGCAGATTGGTATGATCGAAGTTGAAAATCGGTCCATCCGTTCGGAAGTTAAGGCGATCTGAAGAATTCGAAAAAGTTTCAAGGGGACCCCCTTTGATGCGATTTTTATTTCGATTTCGGTTTTTTCGATTGGAGAAAAGGATTCTATGAAAAAAAACAAGCAGATTGGTATGATCGAAGTTGAAAATCGGTCCATCCGTTCGGAAGTTAAGGCGATCTGAAGAATTCGAAAAAGTTCCAAGGGGGCCCCCTTTGGTGCATTTTTTTTTTCGATTTCGGTTTTTTCGATTGGAGAAATGGATTCTATAAAAGAAAACAAGCAGATTGGTATGATCGAAGTTGAAAATTGGTCCATCCGTTCGGAAGTTAGGCGATCTGAAGAATTCGAAAAAGTTCCAAGGGGGCCCCCTTTGAAGCATTTTTTGTTTCGATTTCGTATTTTTCGATTGGAGAAATGGATTCTATGAAAAAAAAACAAACAGATTGGTATGATCGAAGTTGAAAATCGGTCCATCCGTTCGGAAGTTAAGGCGATCTGAAGAATTCGAAAAAGTTCCAAGGGGGCCCCCTTTGATGCATTTTTTTTTCGATTTCGGTTTTTCTGATCGGAGAAATGGATTCTATGAAAAAAACAAGCAGATTGGTATGATCGAAGTTGAAAATCGGTCCATACGTTCGAAAGTTAAGGCGATCTGAAGAATTCGAAAAAGTTCCAAGGGGGCCCCCTTTGATGCATTTTTTTTTTTCGATTTCGGTTTTTTCGATTGGAGAAATGGATTCTATGAAAAAATACAAGCAGATTGGTATGATCGAAGTTGGAAATCGGTCCATCCGTTCGGAAGTTAAGGCGATCTGAAGAATTCGAAAAAGTTCCAAGGGGACCCCCTTTGATGCAATTTTTTTTTTCGATTTCAGTTTTTTTCTATTGGAGAAAAGGATTCTATGAAAAAAAACAAGCAGATTGGTATGATCGAAGTTGAAAATCGGTCCATCCGTTCGGAAGTTAAGGCGATCTGAAGAATTCGAAAAAGTTTCAAGGGGACCCCCTTTGATGCGATTTTTATTTCGATTTCGGTTTTTTCGATTGGAGAAAAGGATTCTATGAAAAAAAACAAGCAGATTGGTATGATCGAAGTTGAAAATTGGTCCATCCGTTCGGAAGTTAGGCGATCTGAAGAATTCGAAAAAGTTCCAAGGGGGCCCCCTTTGAAGCATTTTTTGTTTCGATTTCGTATTTTTCGATTGGAGAAATGGATTCTATGAAAAAAAAACAAACAGATTGGTATGATCGAAGTTGAAAATCGGTCCATCCGTTCGGAAGTTAAGGCGATCTGAAGAATTCGAAAAAGTTCCAAGGGGGCCCCCTTTGTTGCATTTTTTTTTCGATTTCGGTTTTTCTGATCGGAGAAATGGATTCTATGAAAAAAACAAGCAGATTGGTATGATCGAAGTTGAAAATCGGTCCATACGTTCGAAAGTTAAGGCGATCTGAAGAATTCGAAAAAGTTCCAAGGGGCCCCCTTTGATGCTTTCTTTTTTTCGATTTCGGTTTTTTCGATTGGAGAAATGGATTCTATGAAAAAAAACAAGCAGTTTGGTATGATCGAAGTTGAAAATCGGTCCATCCGTTCGGAAGTTAAGTCGATCTGAAGAATTCGAAAAAGTTCCAAGGGGGCCCCCTTTGATGCATTTTTTTTTCGATTTCAGTTTTTTCGATTGGAGAAATGGATTCTATGAAAAAATACAAGCAGATTGGTATGATCGAAGTTGGAAATCGGTCCATCCGTTCGGAAGTTAAGGCGATCTGAAGAATTCGAAGAAGTTCCAAGGGGACCCCCTTTGATGCAATTTTGTTTTTCGATTTCGGTTTTTTCGATTGGAGAAAAGGATTCTATGAAAAAAAAACAAGCAGATTGGTATGATCGAAGTTGAAAATCGGTCCATCCGTTCGGAAGTTAAGGCGATCTGAAGAATTCGAAAAAGTTTCAAGGGGACCCCCTTTAATGAAATTTTTTTTTCGATTTCGGTTCTTTCTATTGAAGAAATGGATTCTATGAAAAAACAAGCAAATTGGTATGCGCGAAATTGAAAATCGGTCGATCCGTTCGGAAGTTGAGGCGGTCTGAAGAATTCGAAAAAGTTTCAAGGGGGCCCCCTTTGATGCATTTTTTTTTTCGATTTCGGTTTTTTCGATTGGAGAAATGGATTCTATGAAAAAAAACAAGCAAATTGGTATGCGCGAAGTTGAAAATCGGTCTATCCGTTCGGAAGTTAAGGCGATCTGAAGAATTCGAAAAAGTTCCAAGGGGACCCCCTTTGATGAATTTTTTTTTTCGATTTCGGTTCTTTCTATTGAAGAAATGGATTCTATGAAAAAACAAGCAAATTGGTATGCGCGAAATTGAAAATCGGTCGATCCGTTCGGAAGTTGAGGCGGTCTGAAGAATTCGAAAAAGTTCCAAGGTGGCCCTTTTTGATGCATTTTATTTATCGATATCGGTTTTTCCGATTGGAGAGATGGATTCTTTGAAAAAAATACAAGCAGATTGGTATGATCGAATTTGAAAATCGGTCCATCCGTTCGGAAGTTAAGGCGATCTGAAGAATTCGAAAAAGTTCCAAGGGGGCCCCCTTTGATGCATTTTTTTTTTTTCGATTTCGGTTTTTTCGATTGGAGAAATGGATTCTTTGAAAGAAACAAGCAGATTGGTATGATCGAAGTTGAAAATCGGTCCATCCGTTCGGATGTTAAGGCGATCTGAAGAATTCGAAAAAGTTCCAAGGGGACCCCCTTTGATGCAATTTTTTTTCGATTTCGGTTTTTTTGATTGGAGAAATGGATTCTATGAAAAAAACAAGCGAATTGGTATGCGCGAAATTGAAAATCAGTCCATCCGTTCGGAAGTTAAGGCGATCTGAAGAATTCGAAAAAATTCCAAGAAGGCCCCCTTTGATGCATTTTTTTTTTCGATTTCGGTTTTTTCGATTGGAGAAATGGATTCTATGAAAGAAAACAAGCAGATTGGTATGATCGAAGTTGAAAATCGGTCCATCCGTTCGGAAGTTAAGGCGATCTGAAGAATTCGAAAAAGTTCCAAGGGGGCCCCCTTTGATGCATTTTGTTTTTCGATTTCGGTTTTTTCGATTGGAGAAATGGATTCTATGAAAAAAAACAAGCAGATTGGTATGATCGAAGTTGAAAATCGGTCCATCCGTTCGGAAGTTAAGGCGATCTGAAGAATTCGAAAAAGTTCCAAGGGGGCCCCCTTTGATGCATTTTTTTTTCGATTTTGGTTTTTTCGATTGGAGAAATGGATTCTATGAAAAAAACAAGCAGATTGGTATGATCGAAGTTGAAAATCGGTTCATCCGTTCGGAAGTTAAGGCGATCTGAAGAATTCGAAAAAGTTTCAAGGGGGCCCCCTTTGATGCATTTTTTTTTTCGATTTCGGTTTTTTCGATTGGAGAAATGGATTTTATAAAAAAAAACAAGCAGATTGGTATGATCGAAGTTGAAAATCGGTCCATCCGTTCGGAAGTTAAGTCGATCTGAAGAATTCGAAAAAGTTCCAAGGGGGCCCCCTTTGATGCATTTTTTTTTTCGATTTCAGTTTTTTCGATTGGAGAAATGGATTCTATGAAAAATTACAAGCAGATTGGTATGATCGAAGATGGAAATCGGTCCATCCGTTCGGAAGTTAAGGCGATCTGAAGAATTCGAAAAAGTTCCAAGGGGACCCCCTTTGATGCAATTTTGTTTTTCGATTTCGGTTTTTTCGATTGGAGAAAAGGATTCTATGAAAAAAAAAACAAGCAGATTGGTATGATCGAAGTTGAAAATCGGTCCATCCGTTCGGAAGTTGAGGCGATCTGAAGAATTCGAAAAAGTTCCAAGGGGACCCCCTTTGATGCAATTTTGTTTTTCGATTTCGGTTTTTTCGATTGGAGAAAAGGATTCTATGAAAAAAAAAAACAAGCAGTTTGGTATGATCGAAGTTGAAAATCGGTCCATCCGTTCGGAAGTTAAGTCGATCTGAAGAATTCGAAAAAGTTCCAAGGGGGCCCCCTTTGATGAATTTTTTTTTTTCGATTTCGGTTTTTTCGATTGGAGAAATGGATTCTTTGAAAGAAACAAGCAGATTGGTATGATCGAAGTTGAAAATCGGTCCATCCGTTCGGATGTTAAGGCGATCTGAAGAATTCGAAAAAGTTCCAAGGGGACCCCCTTTGATGCAATTTTTTTTCGATTTCGGTTTTTTTTATTGGAGAAATGGATTCTATGAAAAAAACAAGCGAATTGGTATGATCGAAGTTGAAAATCGGTCCATCCGTCCGGATGTTAAGGCGATCTGAAGAATTCGAAAAAGTTCCAAGGGGGCCCCCTTTGATGCATTTTTTTTTTCGATTTCGGTTTTTTCGATTGGAGAAATGGATTCTATGAAAAAAAACAAGCAGATTGGTATGATCGAAGTTGAAAATCGGTCCATCCGTTCGGAAGTTAAGGCGATCTGAAGAATTCGAAAAAGTTCCAAGGGGGCCCCCTTTGATGCATTTTTTTTTCGATTTTGGTTTTTTCGATTGGAGAAATGGATTCTATGAAAAAAACAAGCAGATTGGTATGATCGAAGTTGAAAATCGGTTCATCCGTTCGGAAGTTAAGGCGATCTGAAGAATTCGAAAAAGTTTCAAGGGGACCCCCTTTGATGCAATTTTTTTTTTCGATTTCAGTTTTTTCGATTGAAGAAATGGATTCTATGAAAAAATACAAGCAGATTGGTATGATCGAAGATGGAAATCGGTCCATCCGTTCGGAAGTTAAGGCGATCTGAAGAATTCGAAAAAGTTCCAAGGGGACCCCCTCTGATGCAATTTTGTTTTTCGATTTCGGTTTTTTCGATTGGAGAAAAGGATTCTATGAAAAAAAAACAAGCAGATTGGTATGATCGAAGTTGAAAATCGGTCCATCCGTTCGGAAGTTAAGGCGATCTGAAGAATTCGAAAAAGTTTCAAGGGGACCTCCTTTGATGAAATTTTTTTTTCGATTTCGGTTCTTTCTATTGAAGAAATTGATTCTATGAAAAAACAAGCAAATTGGTATGCGCGAAATTGAAAATCGGTCGATCCGTTCGGAAGTTGAGGCGGTCTGAAGAATTCGAAAAAGTTCCAAGGTGGCCCTTTTTGATGCATTTTATTTTTCGATATCGGTTTTTTCGATTGGAGAAATGGATTCTATGAAAAAAAAACAAGCAGTTTGGTATGATCGAAGTTGAAAATCGGTCCATCCGTTCGGAAGTTAAGTCGATCTGAAGAATTCGAAAAAGTTCCAAGGGGGCCCCCTTTGATGCATTTTTTTTTCGATTTCGGTTTTTTCGATTGGAGAAATGGATTCTATGAAAAAATACAAGCAGATTGGTATGATCGAAGTTGGAAATCGGTCCATCCGTTCGGAAGTTAAGGCGATCTGAAGAATTCGAAAAAGTTCCAAGGGGACCCCCTTTGATGCGATTTTTATTTCGATTTCGGTTTTTTCGATTGGAGAAAAGGATTCTATGAAAAAAAACAAGCAGATTGGTATGATCGAAGTTGAAAATCGGTCCATCCGTTCGGAAGTTAAGGCGATCTGAAGAATTCGAAAAAGTTCCAAGGGGGCCCCCTTTGGTGCATTTTTTTTTGATTTCGGTTTTTTCGATTGGAGAAATGGATTCTATGAAAGAAAACAAGCAGATTGGTATGATCGAAGTTGAAAATTGGTCCATCCGTTCGGAAGTTAGGCGATCTGAAGAATTCGAAAAAGTTCCAAGGGGGCCCCCTTTGAAGCATTTTTTGTTTCGATTTCGTATTTTTCGATTGGAGAAATGGATTCTATGAAAAAAAAACAAACAGATTGGTATGATCGAAGTTGAAAATCGGTCCATCCGTTCGGAAGTTAAGGCGATCTGAAGAATTCGAAAAAGTTCCAAGGGGGCCCCCTTTGATGCATTTTTTTTTCGATTTCGGTTTTTCTGATCGGAGAAATGGATTCTATGAAAAAAACAAGCAGATTGGTATGATCGAAGTTGAAAATCGGTCCATACGTTTGAAAGTTAAGGCGATCTGAAGAATTCGAAAAAGTTCCAAGGGGCCCCCTTTGATGCTTTCTTTTTTTCGATTTCGGTTTTTTCGATTGGAGAAATGGATTCTATGAAAAAAAAACAAGCAGTTTGGTATGATCGAAGTTGAAAATCGGTCCATCCGTTCGGAAGTTAAGTCGATCTGAAGAATTCGAAAAAGTTCCAAGGGGGCCCCCTTTGATGCATTTTTTTTTCGATTTCAGTTTTTTCGATTGGATAAATGGATTCTATGAAAAAATACAAGCAGATTGGTATGATCGAAGTTGGAAATCGGTCCATCCGTTCGGAAGTTAAGGCGATCTGAAGAATTCGAAGAAGTTCCAAGGGGACCCCCTTTGATGCAATTTTGTTTTTCGATTTCGGTTTTTTCGATTGGAGAAAAGGATTCTATGAAAAAAAAAACAAGCAGATTGGTATGATCGAAGTTGAAAATCGGTCCATCCGTTCGGAAGTTAAGGCGATCTGAAGAATTCGAAAAAGTTTCAAGGGGGCCCCCTTTGATGCATTTTTTTTTTCGATTTCGGTTTTTTCGATTGGAGAAATGGATTCTATGAAAAAACAAGCAAATTGGTATGCGCGAAATTGAAAATCGGTCGATCCGTTCGGAAGTTGAGGCGGTCTGAAGAATTCGAAAAAGTTTCAAGGGGGCCCCCTTTGATGCATTTTTTTTTTCGATTTCGGTTTTTTCGATTGGAGAAATGGATTCTATAAAAAAAAACAACAAATTGGTATGCGCGAAGTTGAAAATCGGTCTATCCGTTCGGAAGTTAAGGCGATCTGAAGAATTCGAAAAAGTTCCAAGGGGACCCCCTTTGATGAATTTTTTTTTTCTCGATTTCGGTTCTTTCTATTGAAGAAATGGATTCTATGAAAAAACAAGCAAATTGGAATGCGCGAAATTGAAAATCGGTCGATCCGTTCGGAAGTTGAGGCGGTCTGAAGAATTCGAAAAAGTTCCAAGGTGGCCCTTTTTGATGCATTTTATTTTTCGATATCGGTTTTTCCGATTGGAGAGATGGATTCTATGAAAAAAATACAAGCAGATTGGTATGATCGAATTTGAAAATCGGTCCATCCGTTCGGAAGTTAAGGCGATCTGAAGAATTCGAAAAAGTTCCAAGGGGGCCCCCTTTAATGCATTTTTTTTTCGATTTCGGTTTTTTCGATTGGAGAAATGGATTCTTTGAAAGAAACAAGCAGATTGGTATGATCGAAGTTGAAAATCGGTCCATCCGTTCGGATGTTAAGGCGATCTGAAGAATTCGAAAAAAATTCAAGGGGACCCCCTTTGATGCAATTTTTTTTCGATTTCGGTTTTTTTGATTGGAGAAATGGATTCTATGAAAAAAACAAGCGAATTGGTATGCGCGAAATTGAAAATCAGTCCATCCGTTCGGAAGTTAAGGCGATCTGAAGAATTCGAAAAAATTCCAAGAAGGCCCCCTTTGATGCATTTTTTTTTCGATTTCGGTTTTTTCGATTGGAGAAATGGATTCTATGAAAGAAAACAAGCAGATTGGTATGATCGAAGTTGAAAATCGGTCCATCCGTTCGGAAGTTAAGGCGATCTGAAGAATTCGAAAAAGTTCCAAGGGGGCCCCCTTTGATGCATTTTTTTTTTCGATTTCGGTTTTTTCGATTGGAGAAATGGATTCTATGAAAAAAAACAAGCAGATTGGTATGATCGAAGTTGAAAATCGGTCCATCCGTTCGGAAGTTAAGGCGATCTGAAGAATTCGAAAAAGTTCCAAGGGGGCCCCCTTTGATGCATTTTTTTTTCGATTTTGGTTTTTTCGATTGGAGAAATGGATTCTATGAAAAAAACAAGCAGATTGGTATGATCGAAGTTGAAAATCGGTTCATCCGTTCGGAAGTTAAGGCGATCTGAAGAATTCGAAAAAGTTTCAAGGGGGCCCCCTTTGATGCATTTTTTTTTTCGATTTCGGTTTTTTCGATTGGAGAAATGGATTTTATTAAAAAAACAAGCAGATTGGTATGATCGAAGTTGAAAATCGGTCCATCCGTTCGGAAGTTAAGTCGATCTGAAGAATTCGAAAAAGTTCCAAGGGGGCCCCCTTTGATGCATTTTTTTTTTCGATTTCAGTTTTTTCGATTGGAGAAATGGATTCTATGAAAAAATACAAGCAGATTGGTATGATCGAAGTTGGAAATCGGTCCATCCGTTCGGAAGTTAAGGCGATCTGAAGAATTCGAAAAAGTTCCAAGGGGACCCCCTTTGATGCAATTTTGTTTTTCGATTTCGGTTTTTTCGATTGGAGAAAAGGATTCTATGAAAAAAAAAACAAGCAGATTGGTATGATCGAAGTTGAAAATCGGTCCATCCGTTCGGAAGTTAAGGCGATCTGAAGAATTCGAAAAAGTTTCAAGGGGACCCCCTTTGATGAAATTTTTTTTTCGATTTCGGTTCTTTCTATTGAAGAAATGGATTCTATGAAAAAACAAGCAAATTGGTATGCGCGAAATTGAAAATCGGTCGATCCGTTCGGAAGTTGAGGCGGTCTGAAGAATTCGAAAAAGTTCCAAGGGGGCCCCCTTTGATGCATTTTTTTTTTCGATTTCGGTTTTTTCGATTGGAGAAATGGATTCTATGAAAAAAAACAAGCACATTGGTATGCGCGAAGTTGAAAATCGGTCTATCCGTTCGGAAGTTAAGGCGATCTGAAGAATTCGAAAAAGTTCCAAGGGGACCCCCTTTGATGAATTTTTTTTTTTCGATTTCGGTTTTTTCGATTGGAGAAATGGATTCTTTGAAAGAAACAAGCAGATTGGTATGATCGAAGTTGAAAATCGGTCCATCCGTTCGGATGTTAAGGCGATCTGAAGAATTCGAAAAAGTTCCAAGGGGACCCCCTTTGATGCAATTTTTTTTCGATTTCGGTTTTTTTGATTGGAGAAATGGATTCTATGAAAAAAACAAGCGAATTGGTATGCGCGAAATTGAAAATCAGTCCATCCGTTCGGAAGTTAAGGCGATCTGAAGAATTCGAAAAAGTTCCAAGGGGGCCCCCTTTGATGCATTTTTTTTTTCGATTTCGGTTTTTTCGATTGGAGAAATGGATTCTATGAAAAAAAACAAGCAGATTGGTATGATCGAAGTTGAAAATCGGTCCATCCGTTCGGAAGTTAAGGCGATCTGAAGAATTCGAAAAAGTTCCAAGGGGGCCCCCTTTGATGCATTTTTTTTTCGATTTTGGTTTTTTCGATTGGAGAAATGGATTCTATGAAAAAAACAAGCAGATTGGTATGATCGAAGTTGAAAATCGGTTCATCCGTTCGGAAGTTAAGGCGATCTGAAGAATTCGAAAAAGTTTCAAGGGGGCCCCCTTTGATGCATTTTTTTTTTCGATTTCGGTTTTTTCGATTGGAGAAATGGATTTTATTAAAAAAACAAGCAGATTGGTATGATCGAAGTTGAAAATCGGTCCATCCGTTCGGAAGTTAAGTCGATCTGAAGAATTCGAAAAAGTTCCAAGGGGGCCCCCTTTGATGCATTTTTTTTTTCGATTTCAGTTTTTTCGATTGGAGAAATGGATTCTATGAAAAAATACAAGCAGATTGGTATGATCGAAGTTGGAAATCGGTCCATCCGTTCGGAAGTTAAGGCGATCTGAAGAATTCGAAAAAGTTCCAAGGGGACCCCCTTTGATGCAATTTTGTTTTTCGATTTCGGTTTTTTCGATTGGAGAAAAGGATTCTATGAAAAAAAAACAAGCAGATTGGTATGATCGAAGTTGAAAATCGGTCCATCCGTTCGGAAGTTAAGGCGATCTGAAGAATTCGAAAAAGTTCCAAGGGGACCCCCTTTGATGAATTTTTTTTTTCGATTTCGGTTCTTTCTATTGAAGAAATGGATTCTATGAAAAAACAAGCAAATTGGTATGCGCGAAATTGAAAATCGGTCGATCCGTTCGGAAGTTGAGGCGGTCTGAAGAATTCGAAAAAGTTCCAAGGTGGCCCTTTTTGATGCATTTTATTTTTCGATATCGGTTTTTCCGATTGGAGAAATGGATTCTATGAAAAAAAAACAAGCAGATTGGTATGATCGAATTTGAAAATCGGTCCATCCGTTCGGAAGTTAAGGCGATCTGAAGAATTCGAAAAAGTTCCAAGGGGGCCCCCTTTGATGCATTTTTTTTTTCGATTTCGGTTTTTCTGATCGGAGAAATGGATTCTATGAAAAAAACAAGCAGATTGGTATGATCGAAGTTGAAAATCGGTCCATACGTTCGAAAGTTAAGGCGATCTGAAGAATTCGAAAAAGTTCCAAGGGGCCCCCTTTGATGCTTTCTTTTTTTCGATTTCGGTTTTTTCGATTGGAGAAATGGATTCTATGAAAAAAAAACAAGCAGTTTGGTATGATCGAAGTTGAAAATCGGTCCATCCGTTCGGAAGTTAAGTCGATCTGAAGAATTCGAAAAAGTTCCAAGGGGGCCCCCTTTGATGCATTTTTTTTTTTTCGATTTCGGTTTTTTCGATTGGAGAAATGGATTCTTTGAAAGAAACAAGCAGATTGGTATGATCGAAGTTGAAAATCGGTCCATCCGTTCGGATGTTAAGGCGATCTGAAGAATTCGAAAAAGTTCCAAGGGGACCCCCTTTGATGCAATTTTTTTCGATTTCGGTTTTTTTGATTGGAGAAATGGATTCTATGAAAAAAACAAGCGAATTGGTATGCGCGAAATTGAAAATCAGTCCATCCGTTCGGAAGTTAAGGCGATCTGAAGAATTCGAAAAAATTCCAAGAAGGCCCCCTTTGATGCATTTTTTTTTTCGATTTTGGTTTTTTCGATTGGAGAAATGGATTCTATGAAAGAAAACAAGCAGATTGGTATGATCGAAGTTGAAAATCGGTCCATCCGTTCGGAAGTTAAGGCGATCTGAAGAATTCGAAAAAGTTCCAAGGGGGCCCCCTTTGATGCATTTTTTTTTCGATTTCGGTTTTTCTGATCGGAGAAATGGATTCTATGTAAAAAACAAGCAGATTGGTATGATCGAAGTTGAAAATCAGTCCATACGTTCGAAAGTTAAGGCGATCTGAAGAATTCGAAAAAGTTCCAAGGGGCCCCCTTTGATGCTTTCTTTTTTTCGATTTCGGTTTTTTCGATTGGAGAAATGGATTCTATGAAAAAAAAACAAGCAGTTTGGTATGATCGAAGTTGAAAATCGGTCCATCCGTTCGGAAGTTAAGTCGATCTGAAGAATTCGAAAAAGTTCCAAGGGGGCCCCCTTTGATGCATTTTTTTTTTCGATTTCGGTTTTTTCGATTGGAGAAATGGATTCTATGAAAAAATACAAGCAGATTGGTATGATCGAAGTTGGAAATCGGTCCATCCGTTCGGAAGTTAAGGCGATCTGAAGAATTCGAAAAAGTTCCAAGGGGACCCCCTTTGATGCAATTTTTTTTTTTCGATTTCAGTTTTTTCGATTGGAGAAAAGGATTCTATGAAAAAAAACAAGCAGATTGGTATGATCGAAGTTGAAAATCGGTCCATCCGTTCGGAAGTTAAGGCGATCTGAAGAATTCGAAAAAGTTTCAAGGGGACCCCCTTTGATGCGATTTTTATTTCGATTTCGGTTTTTTCGATTGGAGAAAAGGATTCTATGAAAAAAAAACAAGCAAATTGGTATGCGCGAAGTTGAAAATCGGTCCATCCGTTCGGAAGTTAAGGCGACCTGAAGAATTCGAACAAGTTCCAAGGGGGCCCCCTTCGATGCATTTTTTCTTCGATTTCGTTTTTTACGATTGGAGTAATGGATTCTATGAAAAAAATTACAATTATCGTTCCGTCTAATCATCCAACCTTATGTTCGATGCATACGCTCGTATGTGTAACGAATTCTTCAGATCGCCTTCTTCCGATCGCCTGTTCTTCCGTTTTACATAAAAGCGACCGAATCGAGCAGAAGGTTAAATGGATAGATTGAAAATTCATCGTATCTGTGTTGTATTCGATAAGGTTTATATAGTTATACTCACCAGGTAAATGTTCTTCCGTTATACATACGAGCGACTGAATTGAACAGAAGGTTGAATGGAAAGACTGAACAATAATCGTATCTGATTGGTATCATCGAAGTTGAAAATCGGTCCATCCGTTCGGAAGTTAAGGCGATCTGAAGAATTCGAAAAAGTTCCAAGGGGGCCCCCTTTGATGCAATTTTTTTTCGACTTCGGTTTTTTTGATTGGAGAAATGGATTCTATGAAAAAAACAAGCGAATTGATATGCGCGAAATTGAAAATCGGTCCATCCGTTCGGAAGTTAGGCGATCTGAAGAATTCGAAAAAATTCCAAGGGGGCCCCCTTTGATGCATTTTTTTTTTCGATTTCGGTTCTTTCGATCGGAGAAATGGATTCTATGAAAAAAAAAACAAGCAGATTGGTATGATCGAAGTTGAAAATCGGTCCATCCGTTCGGATGTTAAGGCGATCTGAAGAATTCGAAAAAGTTCCAAGGGGGCCCCCTTTGATGCACTGTTTTTTCGATTTCGGTTTTTTCGATTAAAGAAATGGATTCTATGAAAAAAACAAGCAGATTGGTATGATCGAAGTTGATAATCGGTCCATACGTTCGAAAGTTAAGGCAATCTGAAGAATTCGAAAAAGTTCCAAGGAGGCCCCCTTTGATGCATTTTTTTTTTTCGATTTCGGTTTTTTTGATCGGAGAAATGGATTCTATGAAAAAAAAAGCAGGTATGATCGAAGTTGAAAATCGGTCCAACCGTTCGGAAGTTAAGTCGATCTGAAGAATTCGAAAAAGTTCCAAGGGGGCCCCCTTTGATGCATTTTTTCTTTCGATTTCGGTTTTTTCGATTGGAGAAATGGATTCTATGAAAAAAAACAAGCAGATTCGTATGATCGAAGTTGAAAATCGGTCCATCCGTTCGGAAGTTAAGGCGATCTGAAGAATTCGAAAAAGTTCCAAGGGGGGCCCCTTTGATCCATTTTTTTTTCGATTTCGGATTTTTTGATCGGAGAAATGGATTCTATGAAAAAAAAAGCAGATTGGTATGATCGAAGTTGAAAATCGGTCCATCCGTTCGGAAGTTAAGTCGATCTGAAGAATTCGAAAAAGTTCCAAGGGGGCCCCCTTTGATGCATTTTTTTTTTCGATTTCGGTTTTTTCGATTTCGCGCATACCAATTCGCTTGTTTTTTTCATAGAATCCATTTCTCCAATCGAAAAAACCGAAATCGAAAAAAAATTGCATCAAAGGGGGTCCCCTTGGAACTTTTTCGAATTCTTCAGATCGCCTTAACTTCCGAACGGATGGACCGATTTTCAACTTCGATCATACCAATCTGCTTGTTTTTTTTCATAGAATCCATTTCTCCAATCGAAAAAACCGAAATCGAAAGAAAAAATGCATCAAAGGGGGCCCCCTTGGAACTTTTTCGAATTCTTCAGATCGACTTAACTTCCGAACGGTTGGACCGATTTTCAACTTCGATCATACCTGCTTTTTTTTCATAGAATCCATTTCTCCGATCGAAAAAACCGAAATCGAAAAAAAAATGCATCAAAGGGGGCCCCCTTGGAACTTTTTCGAATTCTTCAGATCGCCTTAACTTCCGAACGGATGGACCGATTTTCAAATTCGATCATACCATCTGCTTGTTTTTTTTCATAGAATCCATTTCTCCAATCGGAAAAACCGAAATCGAAAAATAAAATGCTTCAAAAAGGGCCACCTTGGAACTTTTTCGAATTCTTCAGACCGCCTCAACTACCGAACGGATCGACCGATTTTCAATTTCGCGCATACCAATTTGCTTGTTTTTTCATAGAATCCATTTCTCCAATCGAAAAAACCGAAATCGAAAAAAAAAATGCATCAAAGGGGGCCCCCTTGGAACTTTTTCGAATTCTTCAGATCGACTTAACTTCCGAACGGATGGACCGATTTTCAACTTCGATCATACCAATCTGCTTTTTTTTTCATAGAATCCATTTCTCCGATCAAGAAATCCGAAATCGAAAAAAAAAATGGATCAAAGGGGCCCCCCTTGGAACTTTTTCGAATTCTTCAGATTGCCTCAACTTTCGAACGTATGGACCGATTTTCAACTTCGATCATACCAATCTGCTTGTTTTTTTTCGTAGAATCCATTTCTCCAATCAGAAAAACCGAAATCGAAAAAATAAAAAGCATCAAAGGGAGCCCCCTTGGAACTTTTTCGAATTCTTCAGATCGCCTTAACTTCCGAACGGATGGACCGATTTTCAACTTCGATCATACGAATCTGCTTGTTTTTTTTCATAGAATCCATTTCTCCAATCGAAAAAACCGAAATCGAAAGAAAAAATGCATCAAAGGGGGCCCCCTTGGAACTTTTTCGAATTCTTCAGATCGACTTAACTTCCGAACGGTTGGACCGATTTTCAACTTCGATCATACCTGCTTTTTTTTTCATAGAATCCATTTCTTCGATCAAAAAAACCGAAATCGAAAAAAAAAATGCATCAAAGGGGGCCCCCTTGGAACTTTTTCGAATTCTTCAGATCGCCATAACTTCCGAACGTATGGACCGATTTTCAACTTCGATCATACCAATCTGCTTGTTTTTTTTCGTAGAATCCATTTCTCCAATCAGAAAAACCGAAATCGAAAAAATAAAAAGCATCAAAGGGAGCCCCCTTGGAACTTTTTCGAATTCTTCAGATCGCCTTAACTTCCGAACGGATGGACCGATTTTCAACTTCGGTCATACCAATCTGCTTGTTTTTTTTTCATAGAATCCATTTCTCCGATCGAAAAAACCGAAATCGAAAAAAAAATGCATCAAAGGGGGCCCCCTTGGAACTTTTTCGAATTCTTCAGATCGCCTTAACTCCCGAACGGATGGACCGATTTTCAACTTCGATCATACCAATCTGCTTGTTTTCTTTGATAGAATCCATTTCTCCAATCGAAAAAACCGAAATCGAAAAAAAAATGCATCAAAGGGGGCCTTCTTGGAATTTTTTCGAATTCTTCAGATCGCCTTAACTTCCGAACGGATGGACCGATTTTCAATTTCGCGCATACCAATTCGCTTGTTTTTTTCATAGAATCCATTTCTCCAATCGAAAAAACCGAAATCGAAAATAAATTGCATCAAAGGGGGTCCCCTTGGAACTTTTTCGAATTCTTCAGATCGCCTTAACTTCCGAACGGATGGACCGATTTTCAACTTCGATCATACCAATCTGCTTGTTTCTTTCATAGAATCCATTTCTCCAATCAAAAAAACCAAAATCGAAAAAAAAAATGCATCAAAGGGGGCCCCCTTGGAACTTTTTCGAATTCTTCAGATCGCCTTAACTTTCGAACGGATGGACCGATTTTCAAATTCGATCATACCAATCTGCTTGTTTTTTTTTTCATAGAATCCATTTCTCCAATCGGAAAAACCGAAATCGAAAAATAAAATGCTTCAAAAAGGGCCACCTTGGAACTTTTTCGAATTCTTCAGACCGCCTCAACTACCGAACGGATCGACCGATTTTCAATTTCGCGCATACCAATTTGCTTGTTTTTTCATAGAATCCATTTCTTCAATAGAAAAAACCGAAATCGAGAAAAAAAACAAGCAAATTGGTATGCGCGAAATTGAAAATCGGTCGATCCGTTCGGTAGTTGAGGCGGTCTGAAGAATTCGAAAAAGTTCCAAGGTGGCCCTTTTTGAAGCATTTTATTTTTCGATTTCGGTTTTTCCGATTGGAGAAATGGATTCTATGAAAAAAAAAAACAAGCAGATTGGTATGATCGAATTTGAAAATCGGTCCATCCGTTCGGAAGTTAAGGCGATCTGAAGAATTCGAAACAGTTCCAAGGGGGCACCCTTTGATGCATTTTTTTTTCGATTTCGGTTTTTTTGATTGGAGAAATGGATTCTATGAAAGAAACAAGCCGATTGGTATGATCGAAGTTGAAAATCGGTCCATCCGTTCGGAAGTTAAGGCGATCTGAAGAATTCGAGAAAGTTCCAAGGGGACCCCCTTTGATGCAATTTTTTTTCGATTTCGGTTTTTTCGATTGGAGAAATGGATTCTATGAAAAAAACAAGCGAATTGGTATGCGCGAAATTGAAAATCGGTCCATCCGTTCGGAAGTTAAGGCGATCTGAAGAATTCGAAAAAATTCCAAGAAGGCCCCCTTTGATGCATTTTTTTTTTCGATTTCGGTTTTTTCGATTGGAGAAATGGATTCTATGAAAGAAAACAAGCAGATTGGTATGATCGAAGTTGAAAATCGGTCCATCCGTTCGGAAGTTAAGGCGATCTGAAGAATTCGAAAAAGTTCCAAGGGGGCCCCCTTTGATGCATTTTTTTTTCGATTTCGGTTTTTTCGATCGGAGAAATGGATTCTATGAAAAAAAACAAGCAGATTGGTATGACCGAAGTTGAAAATCGGTCCATCCGTTCGGAAAATAAGGCGATCTGAAGAATTCGAAAAAGTTTCAAGGGGGCCCCCTTCGATGCATTTTTTTTCGATTTCGGTTTTTTCGATTGGAGAAATGGATTTAAAAAAAAAACAAGCAGATTGGTATGATCGAAGTTGAAAATCGGTCCATCCGTTCGGAAGTTAAGGCGATCTGAAGAATTCGAAAAAGTTCCAAGGGGGCCCCCTTTGATGCATTTTTTTTTCGATTTCGGTTTTTTCGATCGGAGAAATGGATTCTATGAAAAAAAACAAGCAGATTGGTATGACCGAAGTTGAAAATCGGTCCATCCGTTCGGAAGTTAAGGCGATCTGAAGAATTCGAAAAAGTTTCAAGGGGGCCCCCTTCGATGCATTTTTTTTCGATTTCGGTTTTTTCGATTGGAGAAATGGATTTAAAAAAAAAACAAGCAGATTGGTATGATCGAAGTTGATAATCGGTCCATCCGTTCGGAAGTTAAGGCGATCTGAAGACTGCTCGATTCGGTCACTTGTATGTAAAACTGAAGGACAGTTACCTGGTGAGTATTGCTATATAAACATCATCACGATATTATCGAATACAACTCAGATACAATTATCGTTTCGTCTAACCATTCAACATTCTGTTCGATTCAGTCGCTAGTATGTATAACGGAAGAACAGTTACCTGGTGAGTATAACTATATAAACATAATCGAATACAACCCAGATACGATGATTGTTCAATCCATACTAAATTTAACCTTCTGCTCGATTCGGTCGCTTGTATGTAAAACGGAAGAACAGTTACCTGGTGAGTATTGCTATATAAACATCATCACGATATCATCGAATACAACTCAGATACAATTATCGTTTCGTCTTACCATTTAACCTTAAGTTCGATTCAGTCGCTAGTATGTGCAACGGAAGTACCGTCACCTGGTAAGTATCACTATATATACAGTATTGCGATATAATCGGATACCACCCAGATACATTGATTGTTCAGTCTATCCATTCAACTTTCTGTTCGTTTCGGTCGCTCGTATGTAAAACGGGAATACCGTCACCTAATGTGTATAACTATATACACAGCATAACATCATAATCGAATACAACCCAGATACTATCCATTCAACCTTCTGTTCGATTCGGTTGCTCGTATGTATAAAGAAAAAACAGTAACCTGTTGAGTATTTCTTTATGAACGTCATCACGATATAATCGAATACGACTCAGATACAATGATCATTCCGTCTATTTATCCAAACTTCTGTTCGATTGGGTCGCTCGTATGTATAACGCAAGAACAGTCACCTGGTGAGTATTACTATATGAACATCACCACGATATGATCGAATACAACTCAGTTACAATTATTGTTCCGTCTAATCATCCGACCTTATGTTCGATTCAGACGCTCGTATGTGTAACGAAAGAACCGTTACATGGTAGGTGTAACTAGATATACAGCATAACGATATAATCGGAGACAACCCAGATACAATGATTGTTCAATCTATCCATTCAACCTTATGTTCGATTCGGTTGCTCGTATGTGTAACAGAAGAACTGTTACCTGGTTAGCACGTTCGCTGCGGTACGGGACAAATACGTCCCGTAGCAAGTTTTCCACGGTGCGGCAATAAAATTCGCAAAACTTTTCTACGGAACGATGCCTCTAGTTTCCGTATTTCTCAAGATAATGAAGTGTAATTTGGACCAATAAGCTTCTTTACGATTGTGCATCATTTTATAGATGAAATAATGTACGGGTCACATTCACCCCGTACCGCCTCATTCAACAGTTTCTTTACGTAGGGCGGTACGGGGTCACAAGACAAGTCCTAACAAGTAAAAAGTGAGGCGTCTATGTCTCGACGGTCAGTTGCATTTCTACTTCAGTGATATAGGGAGCGTGATGTCGAGCAGGGGAGAAAAACTAGTAGCTCTAGCGAGGGCCCAGGCTTTTGAAAGTTCAGAGGAAGAATTTGAGGAAGATTCAGATGACTCAGTAAAAGACAAAGATTATGTTCCAAGTTCAGATGAAGATGAGGAGGATTTAGAGAATGTGGATGCGGATGACTTTGAGATACTAGAAAATGATGAAAATATTGCGAATAACCAACAAACCCAGGCGACAGATGATGAAGAGGATTGGGTAAGAATTCAACAGTCGGACCAAAATTTATTCGAAAAGAAGTGTGAAAAAGATGATGTTTTTACATCCCCAGTATCGACTACCACACCACTCGACTTCTTCAAACTTTTTGTGACAGACGATTTGATTGATCTGATGGTGGAAGAAACCAATAGGTATGCAGATAATTTGAAATCGTGTAACAATATTGAAAAAGCACGAATCAAATTATGGCAACCCGTCGGGAAAGACGAAATATACAAATTTTTTGCTGTTGTTTTGGCAATGGGTATAGTAGATTTGCCAAGAATAAACTTATATTGGTCCAAAGATTCACTGTACCACAATGAGTTCATCTCAAAGTGTTTGTCAAGAGACAGGTTTCTTCTGATTCTTCGTTGCTGGCACTTTACTGATAATTCTTTGAATACTGAAGTGGATAAACTTTTCAAACTTCGAAAACTGATAGACCCAATCATACAAAAATTTCAAGAATTTATAACTCCCGGAGAATCGGTTGTCATTGATGAATCGATGGTACCTTGGAGAGGACGATTACAATTTCGCCAATATATCAAAAATAAAAGCCATAAATATGGCGTTAAAGTCTATAAGTTGTGCACAGTTGGTGGTTATATCCTCAATTTCAAAATTTATTCTGGAAGAGGCGATACAACATCAGGTAAAGGTCATGCCGATGCTGTCGTAAAAGAACTAATGGAGAGATATGTTGGGGCAGGGCGAACCCTTTTTGTCGATAATTTTTATACAAGCATCCCACTTGCCAATTATCTTTCCGAAAATGAAACATATCTATGTGGTACTGTGAGAAAAAATAGAAGGGGGTTTCCGAAAAGTTTTTTTTTTGAAGAAAGTGAAGAGAGGCAATAATTACGGCTTGCAAAAAGGGTCAATAAAGATAATTAAATGGACAGATAAGAAGTATGTTTGTATGCTGTCAACTCGCGGAGACCACAATGATACTCTGCTAGATACAGCGAAAATTAGGAACGGTGAACCAGTACAAAAACCCAAATGTGTTGTGGACTACAACAAGGCAAAAAAAGGAGTAGACTACAGGTAATATATCGTTTTTCAATTATGAATGAAAAATAAATAGAATTATTGTTGTTGTAGTGATCAAATGTCTTCGTATCAAAATGTCTTACGGAAAGGTATGAAGTGGTACAGAAAAGTAGCAATGGAAATTATTTTCGGAGCTGCTATGACTAACGCCTGGATTCTTCATAATGCTAAGTTCACGGAGAAACAACTTTCGATACTCAATTTCAAAGACATGGTATGTAAAGAGTTATTTGAACACGCTCGTGAGTCTGAAATACCAAGACCAAGGACCCCCAAGAGAATACACACTCTAACAGAAGGAGGTCCAGATGTGAAGAAAAGGCGCAAATGTAAAGGGTGCTACCAAATTTTACGACAGACAATGGGGAGCCGAGCCGCAGATAACAAAGTCAAGAAAGTATACACATTTTGTATTGAATGTGATGGCAATCCCGGATACTGTCTACCATGCTTCAACCAAGCCCATGCAGTTCAAGCAGGACAAGCAACATAATCCATTCGTAGTTAGATTTTCAATGTTTTGTTATTTTTGGTTCAATATTGAATTTTGAATTGGATGTTTGAATAAATAGTTATTTTTTCGTTTCAATTTTTTGTGTTTTGAACGTAGGAATACATCTCATGAAGAGTTTTCATCCTCTGAAATTCGAATGTCCACTAAGGCGGTATGTCAATTAGTTCATTCTGAAGTATGTTTTATCAATATTTATTTATATTGTTATTCCTTAGTTTTTCCAGAATGAGATTAATCACATCAGCTGTACGGGACAAATTTGCCCCGTACCGCACAAAATGACTCATGTTGTACGGGACACCATCAACCCCGTAACGTTCCCCACAAAGTTTCAAGAATACTGCGCCGCAGCGAACGTGTTAGACATACTATATGATAATCATCACGATATAATCGAATACAACCCAGATACAATGATTGATCAGTCTATCCATTCAACCTCCTGTTCAGTTCAGTCGCTCTTATGTATAACTGGAGAACAGTTACCTGGTGAGTATAACTATATAAACATCATCACGATATAATCGAATACAACCCCAGATACGATCATCGTTTAGTCTATCCATTCAACCTTCTGTTCAATTCAGTCGCTCGTATGTATAACGGTGAGTATAACTATATAAACATAATCAAATACAACCCAGATACGATGATTGTTCAATCTAAACATTTAACCTTCTGCTCGATTCGGTCGCTTGTATGTAAAACGGAAGAACAGTTACCTGGTGAATATTGCTATATTAACATCATCACGATATCATCGAATACAACTCAGATACAATTATCGCTTCGTCTAACCATTAAACCTTCTGTTCGATTCAGTCGCTAGTATGTGTAACGAAAGTACCGTCACCTGGTAAGTATCACTATATATACAGTATTGCGATATAATCGGATACCAACCAGATACATTGATTGTTCAGTCTATCCATTCAACTTTCTGTTCGTTTCGGTCGCTCGTATGTAAAACGGGAATACCGTCACCTAGTGTGTATAACTATATACACAGCATAACATCATAATCGAATACAACCCAGATACTATCCATTCAACCTTCTGTTCGATTCGTTTGCTCGTATGTATAACGAAAGAACAGTAACCTGGTGAGTATTTTTAAATAAACATCATCACGATATCATCGAATACAACTCAGAGATACAATTATCATTTCGTCTAACCATTCAACTTTCTGTTCGATTCAGTCGCTAGTATGTGTAACGGTAGTACCGTCACCTGGTAAGTATCACTATATAAACAGTATTGCGATATAATCGGATACCACCCAGATACATTGATTGTTCAGTCTATCCATTCAACATTCTGTTCAGTTCAGTCGCTCTTATGTTTAACTGGAGAACAGTTTCCTGGTGAGTATAACTATATGAACATCATCAAGATATAATCGAAAACAACCCCAGATACGATTATTGTTTAGTCTATCCATTCAACCTTCTGTTCAATTCAGTCGCTCGTATGTATAACGGAAGAACAGGTACCTGGTGAGTATAACTATATAAACATAATCAAATACAACCCAGATACGATGATTGTTCTATCTATACATCTAACCTTCTGCTCGATTCGGTCGCTTGTATGTGAAACGGAATAATAGTTACCTGGTTATTATTGCTATATAAACATCTTCACGATATCATCGGATACAACTCAGATACAATTATCGTTTCGTCTAACCATTCAACCTTCTGTTCGATTCAGTCGCTAGTATGTGTAACGGAAGTACTGTCACCTGGTGAGTATCACTATATATACAGTATTGCGATATAATCGGATACCACCCAGATACATTGATTGTTCTGTCTATCCATTCAACTTTCTGTTCGTTTCGGTCGCTCGTATGTAAAACGGGAATACCGTCATCAAATGTGTATAACTATATACACAGCATAAGATCATAATCGAATACAACCCAGATACTATCCATTCAAGCTTCTGTTCGATTCGGTTGCTCGTATGTATAACGAAAGAACAGTAACCTGGTGAGTATTTCTATATGAACGTCATCACGATATAATCGAATACAACTGAGATACAATGATCATTCCGTCTATCCATCCAACCTTCTGTTCGATTCAGACGCTCGTATGTGTAACGAAAGAACCTTTACATGGCTAAATATACAGCATAACGATATAATCGAAGACAACTCAGGTACAATGATTGTTCAATCTATCCATTCAACCTTATGTTCGATTTGGTTGCTCGTATGTATAACGGAAGAGCTGTTACCTGGTTAGACATACTATATGATAATCATCACGATATAATCAAATACAACCCAGATACGATGATTTTTCAGTCTATCCATTCAACCTCCTGTTCAGTTCAGTCGCTCTTATGTGTAACTGGAGAACAGTTTCCTGGTGAGTATAACTATATAAACATCATCAAGATATAATCGAATACAACCCCAGATACGATTATTGTTTAGTCTATCCATTCAACCATCTGTTCAATTCAGTCGCTCGTATGTATAACGGAAGAACAGTTACCTGGTGAGTAAAACTATATAAACATTATCGAATACAACCCAGATAAGATGATTGTTCAATCTATACTAAATTTAAGCTTCTGCTCGATACGGTCGCTTGTATGTAAAACAGAAGAACAGTTACATGAACATCATCAAGATATAATCGAATACAACCCCAGATACGATTATTGTTCAGTCTTTCCATTCAACCTTCTGTTCAATTCAGTCGCTCGTATGTATAACGGAAGAACATTTACCTGGTGAGTATAACTATATAAACCTTATCGAATACAACACAGATACGATGAATTTTCAATCTATCCATTTAACCTTCTGCTCGATTCGGTCGCTTTTATGTAAAACGGAAGAACAGGCGATCGGAAGAAGGCGATCTGAAGAATTCGTTACACATACGAGCGTATGCATCGAACATAAGGTTGGATGATTAGACGGAACGATAATTGTAATTTTTTTCATAGAATCCATTTCTCCAATCGTAAAAAACGAAATCGAAGAAAAAATGCATCGAAGGGGGCCCCCTTGGAACTTGTTCGAATTCTTCAGGTCGCCTTAATTTCCGAACGGATGGACCGATTTTCAACTTCGCGCATACCAATTTGCTTGTTTTTTTTTTCATAGAATCCTTATCTCCAATCGAAAAAACCGAAATCGAAATAAAAATCGCATCAAAGGGGGTCCCCTTGAAACTTTTTCGAATTCTTCAGATCGCCTTAACTTCCGAACGGATGGACCGATTTTCAACTTCGATCATACCAATCTGCTTGTTTTTTTTCATAGAATCCTTTTCTCCAATCGAAAAAACTGAAATCAAAAAAAAAATTGCATCAAAGGGGGTCCCCTTGGAACTTTTTCGAATTCTTCAGATCGCCTTAACTTCCGAACGGATGGACCGATTTCCAACTTCGATCATACCAATCTGCTTGTATTTTTTCATAGAATCCATTTCTCCAATCGAAAAAACCGAAATCGAAAAAAAAAAATGCATCAAAGGGGGCCCCCTTGGAACTTTTTCGAATTCTTCAGATCGACTTAACTTCCGAACGGATGGACCGATTTTCAACTTCGATCATACCAAACTGCTTGTTTTTTTTTCATAGAATCCATTTCTCCAATCGAAAAAACCGAAATCGAAAAAAAGAAAGCATCAAAGGGGGCCCCTTGGAACTTTTTCGAATTCTTCAGATCGCCTTAACTTTCGAACGTATGGACCGATTTTCAACTTCGATCATACCAATCTGCTTGTTTTTTTCATAGAATCCATTTCTCCGATCAGAAAAACCGAAATCGAAAAAAAAATGCATCAAAGGGGGCCTCCTTGGAACTTTTTCGAATTCTTCAGATCGCCTTAACTTCCGAACGGATGGACCGATTTTCAACTTCGATCATACCAATCTGTTTGTTTTTTTTCCATAGAATCCATTTCTCCAATCGAAAAAACCGAAATCGAAAAAAAAAATGCATCAAAGGGGGCCCCCTTGGAACTTTTTCGAATTCTTCAGATCGCCTAACTTCCGAACGGATGGACCGATTTTCAACTTCGATCATACCAATCTGCTTGTTTTCTTTCATAGAATCCATTTCTCCAATCGAAAAAACCGAAATCGAAAAAAAAAATGCACCAAAGGGGGCCCCCTTGGAACTTTTTCGAATTCTTCAGATCGCCTTAACTTCCGAACGGATGGACCGATTTTCAACTTCGATCATACCAATCTGCTTGTTTTTTTTCATAGAATCCATTTCTCCAATCGAAAAAACCGAAATCTAAAAAAAAATTCATCAAAGGGGGCCCCCTTGGAACTTTTTCGAATTCTTCAGATCGCCTCAACTTCCGAACGGATGGACCGATTTTCAACTTCGATCATACCAATCTGCTTGTTTTTTTTCATAGAGTCCATTTCTCCAATCGAAAAAACCGAAATGAAAAAAAAATGCATCAAAGGGGGCTCCCTTGGAACTTTTTCGAATTCTTCAGATCGCCTTAACTTCCGAACGGATGGACCGATTTTCAACTTCGATCATACCAATCTGCTTGTTTTTTTTATAAAATCCATTTCTCCAATCGAAAAAACCGAAATCGAAAAAAAAATGCATCAAAGGGGGCCCCCTTGAAACTTTTTCGAATTCTTCAGATCGCCTTAACTTCCGAACGGATGAACCGATTTTCAACTTCGATCATACCAATCTGCTTGTTTTTTTCATAGAATCCATTTCTCCAATCGAAAAAACCAAAATCGAAAAAAAAAAATGCATCAAAGGGGGCCCCCTTGGAACTTTTTCGAATTCTTCAGATCGCCTTAACTTCCGAACGGATGGACCGATTTTCAACTTCGATCATACCAATCTGCTCGTTTTTTTTATAGAATCCATTTCTCCAATCGAAAAAACCGAAATCGAAAAAAAAAATGCATCAAAGGGGGCCCCCTTGGAACTTTTTCGAATTCTTCAGATCGCCTTAACTTCCGAACGGATGGACCGATTTTCAACTTCGATCATACCAATCTGCTTGTTTTCTTTCATAGAATCCATTTCTCCAATCGAAAAAACCGAAATCGAAAAAAAAAATGCATCAAAAGGGGCCTTCTTGGAATTTTTTCGAATTCTTCAGATCGCCTTAACTTCCGAACGGATGGACTGATTTTCAATTTCGCGCATACCAATTCGCTTGTTTTTTTCATAGAATCTATTTCTCCAATCAAAAAAACCGAAATCGAAAAAAAATTGCATCAAAGGGGGTCCCCTTGGAACTTTTTCGAATTCTTCAGATCGCCTTAACATCCGAACGGATGGACCGATTTTCAACTTCGATCATACCAATCTGCTTGTTTCTTTCAAAGAATCCATTTCTCCAATCGAAAAAACCGAAATCGAAAAAAAAAAATGCATCAAAGGGGGCCCCCTTGGAACTTTTTCGAATTCTTCAGATCGCCTTAACTTCCGAACGGATGGACCGATTTTCAAATTCGATCATACCAATCTGCTTGTTTTTTTTTTCATAGAATCCATTTCTCCAATCGGAAAAACCGATATCGAAAAATAAAATGCATCAAAAAGGGCCACCTTGGAACTTTTTCGAATTCTTCAGACCGCCTCAACTTCCGAACGGATCGACCGATTTTCAATTTCGCGCATA
Source organism: Chrysomela aeneicollis (assembly GCA_029955515.1). NCBI lineage: Eukaryota > Metazoa > Arthropoda > Insecta > Coleoptera > Chrysomelidae > Chrysomela > Chrysomela aeneicollis. The sequence goes on along the minus strand of JARUHQ010000013.1, from coordinate 16,636,522 downwards.
CCAATTTGCTTGTTTTTTCATAGAATCCATTTCTTCAATAGAAAGAACCGAAATCGAAAAAAAAATTCATCAAAGGGGGTCCCCTTGGAACTTTTTCGAATTCTTCAGATCGCCTTAACTTCCGAACGGATAGACCGATTTTCAACTTCGCGCATACCAATGTGCTTGTTTTTTTTCATAGAATCCATTTCTCCAATCGAAAAAACCGAAATCGAAAAAAAAATGCATCGAAGGGGGCCCCCTTGGAACTTGTTCGAATTCTTCAGGTCGCCTTAATTTCCGAACGGATGGACCGATTTTCAACTTCGCGCATACCAATTTGCTTGTTTTTTTTTTCATAGAATCCTTTTCTCCAATCGAAAAAACCGAAATCGAAATAAAAATCGCATCAAAGGGGGTCCCCTTGAAACTTTTTCGAATTCTTCAGATCGCCTTAACTTCCGAACGGATGGACCGATTTTCAACTTCGATCATACCAATCTGCTTGTTTTTTTTCATAGAATCCTCTTCTCCAATCAAAAAAACTGAAATCGAAAAAAAAATTGCATCAAAGGGGGTCCCCTTGGAACTTTTTCGAATTCTTCAGATCGCCTTAACTTCCGAACGGATGGACCGATTTCCAACTTCGATCATACCAATCTGCTTGTATTTTTTCATAGAATCCATTTCTCCAATCGAAAAAACCGAAATCGAAAAAAAAATGCATCAAAGGGGGCCCCTTTGGAACTTTTTCGAATTCTTCAGATCGACTTAACTTCCGAACGGATGGACCGATTTTCAACTTCGATCATACCAAACTGCTTGTTTTTTTTTCATAGAATCCATTTCTCCAATCGAAAAAACCGAAATCGAAAAAAAGAAAGCATCAAAGGGGGCCCCTTGGAACTTTTTCGAATTCTTCAGATCGCCTTAACTTTCGAACGTATGGACCGATTTTCAACTTCGATCATACCAATCTGCTTGTTTTTTTCATAGAATCCATTTCTCCGATCAGAAAATCCGAAATCGAAAAAAAAATGCATCAAAGGGGGCCTCCTTGGAACTTTTTCGAATTCTTCAGATCGCCTTAACTTCCGAACGGATGGACCGATTTTCAACTTCGATCATACCAATCTGTTTGTTTTTGTTCCATAGAATCCATTTCTCCAATCGAAAAAACCGAAATCGAAAAAAAAATGCATCAAAGGGGGCCCCCTTGGAACTTTTTCGAATTCTTCAGATCGCCTAACTTCCGAACGGATGGACCGATTTTCAACTTCGATCATACCAATCTGCTTGTTTTCTTTCATAGAATCCATTTCTCCAATCGAAAAAACCGAAATCGAAAAAAAAATGCACCAAAGGGGGCCCCCTTGGAACTTTTTCGAATTCTTCAGATCGCCTTAACTTCCGAACGGATGGACCGATTTTCAACTTCGATCATACCAATCTGCTTGTTTTTTTTCATAGAATCCATTTCTCCAATCGAAAAAACCGAAATCTAAAAAAAAATTCATCAAAGGGGGCCCCCTTGGAACTTTTTCGAATTCTTCAGATCGCCTCAACTTCCGAACGGATGGACCGATTTTCAACTTCGATCATACCAATCTGCTTGTTTTTTTTCATAGAGTCCATTTCTCCAATCGAAAAAACCGAAATGAAAAAAAAATGCATCAAAGGGGGCTCCCTTGGAACTTTTTCGAATTCTTCAGATCGCCTTAACTTCCGAACGGATGGACCGATTTTCAACTTCGATCATACCAATCTGCTTGTTTTTTTTATAAAATCCATTTCTCCAATCGAAAAAACCGAAATCGAAAAAAAAATGCATCAAAGGGGGCCCCCTTGAAACTTTTTCGAATTCTTCAGATCGCCTTAACTTCCGAACGGATGAACCGATTTTCAACTTCGATCATACCAATCTGCTTGTTTTTTTCATAGAATCCATTTCTCCAATCGAAAAAACCAAAATCGAAAAAAAAATGCATCAAAGGGGGCCCCCTTGGAACTTTTTCGAATTCTTCAGATCGCCTTAACTTCCGAACGGATGGACCGATTTTCAACTTCGATCATACCAATCTGCTTGTTTTTTTTCATAGAATCCATTTCTCCAATCGAAAAAACCGAAATCGAAAAAAAAAATGCATCAAAGGGGGCCCCCTTGGAACTTTTTCGAATTCTTCAGATCGCCTTAACTTCCGAACGGATGGACCGATTTTCAACTTCGATCATACCAATCTGCTTGTTTTCTTTCATAGAATCCATTTCTCCAATCGAAAAAACCGAAATCGAAAAAAAAAATGCATCAAAGGGGGCCTTCTTGGAATTTTTTCGAATTCTTCAGATCGCCTTAACTTCCGAACGGATGGACTGATTTTCAATTTCGCGCATACCAATTCGCTTGTTTTTTTCATAGAATCTATTTCTCCAATCACAAAAAACCGAAATCGAAAAAAAATTGCATCAAAGGGGGTCCCCTTGGAACTTTTTCGAATTCTTCAGATCGCCTTAACATCCGAACGGATGGACCGATTTTCAACTTCGATCATACCAATCTGCTTGTTTCTTTCAAAGAATCCATTTCTCCAATCGAAAAAACCGAAATCGAAAAAAAAAATGCATCAAAGGGGGCCCCCTTGGAACTTTTTCGAATTCTTCAGATCGCCTTAACTTCCGAACGGATGGACCGATTTTCAAATTCGATCATACCAATCTGCTTGTTTTTTTTTCATAGAATCCATTTCTTCAATCGGAAAAACCGATATCGAAAAATAAAATGCATCAAAAAGGGCCACCTTGGAACTTTTTCGAATTCTTCAGACCGCCTCAACTTCCGAACGGATCGACCGATTTTCAATTTCGCGCATACCAATTTGCTTGTTTTTTCATAGAATCCATTTCTTCAATAGAAAGAACCGAAATCGAAAAAAAAATTCAACAAAGGGGGTCCCCTTGGAACTTTTTCGAATTCTTCAGATCGCCTTAACTTCCGAACGGATAGACCGATTTTCAACTTCGCGCATACCAATGTGCTTGTTTTTTTTCATAGAATCCATTTCTCCAATCGAAAAAACCGAAATCGAAAAAAAAATGCATCAAAGGGGGCCCCCTTGGAACTTTTTCGAATTCTTCAGACCGCCTCAACTTCCGAACGGATCGACCGATTTTCAATTTCGCGCATACCAATTTGCTTGTTTTTTCATAGAATCCATTTCTTCAATAGAAAGAACCGAAATCGAAAAAAAAATTTCATCAAAGGGGGTCCCCTTGAAACTTTTTCGAATTCTTCAGATCGCCTTAACTTCCGAACGGATGGACCGATTTTCAACTTCGATCATACCAATCTGCTTGTTTTTTTTTTCATAGAATCCTTTTCTCCAATCGAAAAAACCGAAATCAAAAAACAAAATTGCATCAAAGGGGGTCCCCTTGGAACTTTTTCGAATTCTTCAGATCGCCTTAACTTCCGAACGGATGGACCGATTTCCAACTTCGATCATACCAATCTGCTTGTATTTTTTCATAGAATCCATTTCTCCAATCGAAAAAACTGAAATCGAAAAAAAAAAATGCATCAAAGGGGGCCCCCTTGGAACTTTTTCGAATTCTTCAGATCGACTTAACTTCCGAACGGATGGACCGATTTTCAACTTCGATCATACCAATCTGCTTGTTTTTTTTATAAAATCCATTTCTCCAATCAAAAAAACCGAAATCGAAAAAAAAAATGCATCAAAGGGGGCCCCCTTGAAACTTTTTCGAATTCTTCAGATCGCCTTAACTTCCGAACGGATGAACCGATTTTCAACTTCGATCATACCAATCTGCTTGTTTTTTTCATAGAATCCATTTCTCCAATCGAAAAAACCAGAATCGAAAAAAAATTGCATCAAAGGGGGCCCCCTTGGAACTTTTTCGAATTCTTCAGATCGCCTTAACTTCCGAACGGATGGACCGATTTTCAACTTCGATCATACCAATCTGCTTGTTTTTTTTCATAGAATCCATTTCTCCAATCGAAAAAACCGAAATCGAAAAAAAAAATGCATCAAAGGGGGCCCCCTTGGAACTTTTTCGAATTCTTCAGATCGCCTTAACTTCCGAACGGATGGACCGATTTTCAACTTCGATCATACCAATCTGCTTGTTTTCTTTCATAGAATCCATTTCTCCAATCGAAAAAACCGAAATCGAAAAAAAAATGCATCAAAGGGGGCCTTCTTGGAATTTTTTCGAATTCTTCAGATCGCCTTAACTTCCGAACGGATGGATTGATTTTCAATTTCGCGCATACCAATTCGCTTGTTTTTTCATAGAATCCATTTCTCCAATCAAAAAAACCGAAATCGAAAAAAATTGCATCAAAGGGGGTCCCCTTGGAACTTTTTCGAATTCTTCAGATCGCCTTAACATCCGAACGGATGGACCGATTTTCATCTTCGATCATACCAATCTGCTTGTTTCTTTCAAAGAATCCATTTCTCCAATCGAAAAAACCGAAATCGAAAAAAAAAAAATGCATCAAAGGGGGTCCCCTTGGAACTTTTTCGAATTCTTCAGATCGCCTTAACTTCCGAACGGATGGACCGATTTTCAAATTCGATCATACCAATCTGCTTGTTTTTTTTTCATAGAATCCATTTATCCAATCGGAAAAACCGATATCGAAAAATAAAATGCATCAAAAAGGGCCACCTTGGAACTTTTTCGAATTCTTCAGACCGCCTCAACTTCCGAACGGATCGACCGATTTTCAATTTCGCGCATACCAATTTGCTTGTTTTTTCATAGAATCCATTTCTTCAATAGAAAGAACCGAAATCGAAAAAAAAATTCATCAAAGGGGGTCCCCTTGGAACTTTTTCGAATTCTTCAGATCGCCTTAACTTCCGAACGGATAGACCGATTTTCAACTTCGCGCATACCAATTTGCTTGTTTTTTTTCATAGAATCCATTTCTCCAATCGAAAAAACCGAAATCGAAAAAAAAATGCATCAAAGGGGGCCCCCTTGGAACTTTTTCGAATTCTTCAGACCGCCTCAACTTCCGAACGGATCTACCGATTTTCAATTTCGCGCATACCAATTTGCTTGTTTTTTCATAGAATCCATTTCTTCAATAGAAAGAACCGAAATCGAAAAAAAATTTCATCAAAGGGGGTCCCCTTGAAACTTTTTCGAATTCTTCAGATCGCCTTAACTTCCGAACGGATGGACCGATTTTCAACTCCGATCATACCAATCTGCTTGTTTTTTTTTTCATAGAATCCTTTTCTCCAATCGAAAAAACCGAAATCGAAAAACAAAATTGCATCAAAGGGGGTCCCCTTGGAACTTTTTCGAATTCTTCAGATCGCCTTAACTTCCGAACGGATGGACCGATTTCCAACTTCGATCATACCAATCTGCTTGTATTTTTTCATAGAATCCATTTCTCCAATCGAAAAAACTGAAATCGAAAAAAAAAATTCATCAAAGGGGGCCCCCTTGGAACTTTTTCGAATTCTTCAGATCGACTTAACTTCCGAACGGATGGACCGATTTTCAACTTCGATCATACCAAACTGCTTGTTTTTTTTTCATAGAATCCATTTCTCCAATCGAAAAAACCGAAATCGAAAAAAAGAAAGCATCAAAGGGGGCCCCTTGGAACTTTTTCGAATTCTTCAGATCGCCTTAACTTTCGAACGTATGGACCGATTTTCAACTTCGATCATACCAATCTGCTTGTTTTTTTCATAGAATCCATTTCTCCGATCAGAAAAACCGAAATCGAAAAAAAAATGCATCAAAGGGGGCCCCCTTGGAACTTTTTCGAATTCTTCAGATCGCCTTAACTTCCGAACGGATGGACCGATTTTCAATTTCGCGCATACCAATTTGCTTGTTTTTTCATAGAATCCATTTCTTCAATAGAAAGAACCGAAATCGAAAAAAAATTTCATCAAAGGGGGTCCCCTTGAAACTTTTTCGAATTCTTCAGATCGCCTTAACTTCCGAACGGATGGACCGATTTTCAACTTCGATCATACCAATCTGCTTGTTTTTTTTTCATAGAATCCTTTTCTCCAATCGAAAAAACCGAAATCGAAAAACAAAATTGCATCAAAGGGGGTCCCCTTGGAACTTTTTCGAATTCTTCAGATCGCCTTAACTTCCGAACGGATGGACCGATTTCCAACTTCGATCATACCAATCTGCTTGTATTTTTTCATAGAATCCATTTCTCCAATCGAAAAAACTGAAATCGAAAAAAAAAATTCATCAAAGGGGGCCCCCTTGGAACTTTTTCGAATTCTTCAGATCGACTTAACTTCCGAACGGATGGACCGATTTTCAACTTCGATCATACCAAACTGCTTGTTTTTTTTTCATAGAATCCATTTCTCCAATCGAAAAAACCGAAATCGAAAAAAAGAAAGCATCAAAGGGGGCCCCTTGGAACTTTTTCGAATTATTCAGATCGCCTTAACTTTCGAACGTATGGACCGATTTTCAACTTCGATCATACCAATCTGCTTGTTTTTTTCATAGAATCCATTTCTCCGATCAGAAAAACCGAAATCGAAAAAAAAATGCATCAAAGGGGGCCCCCTTGGAACTTTTTCGAATTCTTCAGATCGCCTTAACTTCCGAACGGATGGACCGATTTTCAACTTCGATCATACCAATCTGTTTGTTTTTTTTTCATAGAATCCATTTCTCCAATCGAAAAATACGAAATCGAAACAAAAAATGCTTCAAAGGGGGCCCCCTTGGAACTTTTTCGAATTCTTCAGATCGCCTAACTTCCGAACGGATGGACCAATTTTCAACTTCGATCATACCAATCTGCTTGTTTTCTTTCATAGAATCCATTTCTCCAATCGAAAAAACCGAAATCGAAAAAAAAAATGCACCAAAGGGGGCCCCCTTGGAACTTTTTCGAATTCTTCAGATCGCCTTAACTTCCGAACGGATGGACCGATTTTCAACTTCGATCATACCAATCTGCTTGTTTTTTTTTCATAGAATCCTTTTCTCCAATCGAAAAAACCGAAATCGAAATAAAAATCGCATCAAAGGGGGTCCCCTTGAAACTTTTTCGAATTCTTCAGATCGCCTTAACTTCCGAACGGATGGACCGATTTTCAACTTCGATCATACCAATCTGCTTGTTTTTTTTCATAGAATCCTTTTCACCAATCGAAAAAACTGAAATCGAAAAAAAAAATTGCATCAAAGGGGGTCCCCTTGGAACTTTTTCGAATTCTTCAGATCGCCTTAACTTCCGAACGGATGGACCGATTTCCAACTTCGATCATACCAATCTGCTTGTATTTTTTCATAGAATCCATTTCTCCAATCGAAAAAACCGAAATCGAAAAAAAAAAATGCATCAAAGGGGGCCCCCTTGGAACTTTTTCGAATTCTTCAGATCGACTTAACTTCCGAACGGATGGACCGATTTTCAACTTCGATCATACCAAACTGCTTGTTTTTTTTTCATAGAATCCATTTCTCCAATCGAAAAAACCGAAATCGAAAAAAATAAAGCATCAAAGGGGGCCCCTTGGAACTTTTTCGAATTCTTCAAATCGCCTTAACTTTCGAACGTATGGACCGATTTTCAACTTCGATCATACCAATCTGCTTGTTTTTTTCATAGAATCCATTTCTCCGATCAGAAAAACCGAAATCGAAAAAAAAATGCATCAAAGGGGGCCCCCTTGGAACTTTTTCGAATTCTTCAGATCGCCTTAACTTCCGAACGGATGGACCGATTTTCAACTTCGATAGTAGTGCACCTAAGGGGCTATCAGACCAAGATGGCCGCCATGGGGCAATGACGTCATCCAAGATGGCCGCCATGGGGCAGCTGTCAACTGTCATGTCATCTGTCATGTCAAATGTCATATGTCATTTGTCATTTCAACTGTCAAATATTCTATGTCATCTGTCAATCAGAACATGTTCTATGCCTATTACGTCAGAGAGTGGACATGGAAACGCGACGCGTCATAGCCCCACCCACTTTTTTGGCGCGAAATTTAAGTTATTTTTGAGGTTATGTATTCTGCTTGCAACATGAGATAGGATATCGGCCCCTTTGCCCTCCATCAGGTGCCCCCTTGGCCCCCTTAGGCCTCCACTCTACCCCCTTGGCCCCCCTCAGGTCTTCGCTCTACCCCCTTAGCTTCTTAGGTTTTTGCTATACCCCCTTGACCCCCTTAGCGCTCCGCATCCGGAAACATCTCATGACGTCATATTTTATTTAAAAAAATCCTTCTATCAGCGGGATTTGAACTCCAGACCACCGGATTACGAGTCCGATGCGTTCCCACAGAGCTACGACCACTATATAATTTAATTGCAGTCAATGTCGATGCATCGTTATCGCACAGCGTGACGTAGTCGAGCAGATCCGTCCCAAAGATAAGAGAACGTAGAAACCTCGGCAAGCGGGGAGCAGGGAAACGAACAATGGCTTATTCATTCATTTAATATCAGTGTATTGATAGACATAATCGCATTCAAGGTCAGGTTCGCTGCATTCCATTGATGATTCAACATGATACAATATTTCGCGTGACGTTACAAAGATAAGAGACGACAAAGCGACTGACACTGTTGCCAGACGTTTAAAAAAATAAGGCATTGATGCCAGACGTTTGAAAATATCTGGAAATATACTATAATGCACCTACACCTTACACAAGTAGAATCCGAACCACCACGTGTGAATACCTTAAATTGATGGATAACGTTTGACGTATGACAGGGTGTGGCTGCCTGAAGTTAGGCGTCTGACATTTGACGTATGACGTTAACATTTCAAAATGGCCCCCAACATCTCAAGGTTACCAAATGTTTAGTAATTTTCGTGTTATAAAGTGAATATACCTACATCTTACACAGGTAGAATCCGAACCACAGCATTTATATCGACGTGGCAGAATCCATGAACTCGTTAATATAAAGATGTCAATAACAAAATGATTAATTTTTTCTCCGAATTATCAAAAAATATTTACTTCCGGTTTATTAAAAATAGACATAGAGATGAACTTATGTTTTATTCGTGATCTAAATGACGTGTAGATTCCAAAAACAACAATTTCCGTTTTCACTTCCGGTTTCCATTTTTACACTTAACATAGTAATGTGGATACTCTGAGAGGAGGATTTTTCACTGACATTCCAAATATATCATCTCACCTATGTACAAAGTCTCAAGGTTCAAGAGATGATCATCAAAATAGATCGAAATAATGAAATAAGCAATGGAATCAATACACAATCTTTCTGAGTGTTGCTTTCCTGGCCGATCTAGCTTCTCGACAAATTATCACAAAATATCCACTTCCGGTTCATTAAAAAGCAATATAGAGAAAAACTAATGGAATATTTGGGACCCCCATGACGTGTAGATTCCAATAACATCAACTTCCGGTTTCACTTCCGGTTTCCATTTTTCTACTCAACATAGTCATGTGGGTACTCTGAGAGAAGGATTTTTCACGGACATTCTAAATATATCATTTTACCTATGTACAAAGTCTCAAGGTTAAAGAGATATCAATTGAAATTTATCGAAATAATGAAAAAAATCTATGTAAACAATTCACAATCTCTTCGTGTAATGATTTTCTGGTCGATCCAGCTTTTCGACGGATTATCAAAAAATATTTACTTCCGGTTTGTTAAAAAGCGACATAGGGAAAAACTAATGGAATATTCGTGACCCCCATGACGTGTATACTTCAATAACAACAACTTCCGGTTTCACTTCCGGTTTCCATTTTGTTAGTAAACAGGGTCATGTGGGTACTCATTGAAAAGGTTATTTCACGTACATTCCTAATATATTAACTCACCTATATACAAAGTCCCAAGGTTTGCGAGATATCAATCAAAATTTATCGAAAAATTTAAAAAACAATAAAAACTTTTCACCATCTCTTTGAGTACTGCTTTTCTAACCGATCTATCTCATTGATGAAATATCGAAATATATCCTCTTCCAATTCGTAAGAAATAGAGATATAGGGAAAAAATGAGATGTTAGTGATCTCCATAACGTTCGGACATCAAAACAACAACTTCTGGTTTCACTTCCGGTTACAATTTTTTCAGTAAACAGAGCCATGTGGGTACTCTTAGAGAAGGATTTCTCACGGACATCCCGAATATATCAACTTACCTATATAAAAGAACTCAAGGTTTGCGAGATATCGACGAAAATTGGTGAAATAATCGAAACATGCGTGACTTTTCGTCGTGCCATTCAGCGTTTTCGACACTTTTCTGATAGGAATGCGACGTCTGCGCGTGTTTTGTATTTGCGAGACATATGTGTGCTTTATTCGTTACGTTTGTCATTGTTATCGAATGTTTATCAATCAATATCAATTTGTTTATATCCCGCAAGCCTCAAGACTCAGTATATATGCAAGTTGACTTTTTGAAATGTCCGTTAAAAATCATTCTTTTGAATTACCCATATAACATTGTTCACTAGAATAATGATGACACCGAAAGTAAAACCGAAAGTTTGTGCTCTTTTCATCATGGGGATCATAAATGTATTATTTGTTCTCTCCTTTATTAGAATACTTTTTCAATAATTCATCAATATAGAATTCATTTTGTTACTGATCATAATATAACCATATCCATCCTCACGTGACCAAGGTTCTCAAGTTCCAGTCGTTGAGCATCAACTATCAAATTCTACCTTTCAAACGTATCTGTACCAGTCAGTATATTTGTATTTTTTCGAAAGGTACACCTATTGAATACACTTAGTGTCATTTCTTATACACCCATTATATTTCTTCTAGACTAGATAGTTTTTACATCCCTGTATTTTATCAGCCTGTTGGTTCCATTGTTGGAAATATCGAAAATATTGTGTATGAAAACACATATTCTCTCTGCTGAAAGTGCAATCCTAATTATAGAAAAGTATATTTGTATCGAGACATATTTTTTGAGGTGATTAATGATTGAAGTATCTGGCTTCAATATAATTTGATCTGAATAGTTATACAGTCTTGGAATATATAACCATACCTTGATCAGAGCTCCGTTTTTGTAATTTCGAAAATTCTTAGTCCTTGAAATATTCACCTCGATATTTCCGATAATATTCCATGTGTTGCCGATGCTGAAAGTGCAATCCTGAATAAACAAAATTATTTCTGTTTCGAGACATATATTTTGAGAAGATCAATAATTGAAGTACCTGGTTCCAATATAATATGATCTTAATAGTTATATAGCCTTGGAATTCATAAACATACCTTGATCAGAGCTTTTTTCTTTTGAAAATTTTAATCACTCTATGACCTTGAAACATTCACCTCGAGAGTTACGATCGTATTCCATTTGTTATCGATTACTCCAAAATTGATTATCGATTTCCTATTTATCATTTCACCTACTAGGTTTTCATAATGGTGTAAATGGCATTCCCTGATATGAGTTGTACAAAAATTATAGTCTCCTACTAGAATATTGATTAATAAGATAGAAACATGAGTTAACCGTGGACTCAAATCGACTCTTCATAGCACTTTCTTGCGTGTAACAGTGTTGTTTCGATTATTTCACCAATTTTCGTCGATATCTCGCAAACCTTGAGTTCTTTTATATAGGTAAGTTGATATATTCGGGATGTCCGTGAGAAATCCTTCTCTAAGAGTACCCACATGGCTCTGTTTACTGAAAAAATTGTAACCGGAAGTGAAACCGGAAGTTGTTGTTTTGATGTCCGAACGTTATGGAGATCACTAACATCTCATTTTTTCCCTATATCTCTATTTCTTACGAATTGGAAGAGGATATATTTCGATATTTCATCAATGAGATAGATCGGTTAGAAAAGCAGTACTCAAAGAGATGGTGAAAAGTTTTTATTGTTTTTTTAATTTTTCGATAAATTTTGATTGATATCTCGCAAACCTTGGGACTTTGTATATAGGTAAGTTAATATATTAGGAATGTACGTGAAATAACCTTTTCAATGAGTACCCACATGACCCTGTTTACTAACAAAATGGAAACCGGAAGTGAAACCGGAAGTTGTTGTTATTGAAGTATACACGTCATGGGGGTCACGAATATTCCATTAGTTTTTCCCTATGTCGCTTTTTAACAAACCGGAAGTAAATATTTTTTGATAATCCGTCGAAAAGCTGGATCGACCAGAAAATCATTACACGAAGAGATTGTGAATTGTTTACATAGATTTTTTTCATTATTTCGATAAATTTCAATTGATATCTCTTTAACCTTGAGACTTTGTACATAGGTAAAATGATATATTTAGAATGTCCGTGAAAAATCCTTCTCTCTGAGTACCCACATGACTATGTTGAGTAGAAAAATGGAAACCGGAAGTGAAACCGGAAGTTGATCTTAGTGGAATCTACACGTCATGGGGGTCCCAAATATTCCATTAGTTTTCCTCTATATTGCTTTTTAATGAACCGGAAGTGGATATTTTGTGATAATTTGTCGAGAAGCTGGATCGGCCAGGAAAGCAACACTCAGAAAGATTGTGTATTGATTCCATTGCTTATTTCATTATTTCGATCTATTTTGATAATCATCTCTTAAACCTTGAGACTTTGTACATAGGTGAGATGATATATTTGGAATGTCAGTGAAAAATCCTCCTCTCAGAGTATCCACATTACTATGTTAAGTGTAAAAATGGAAACCGGAAGTGAAAACGGAAATTGTTGTTTTTGGAATCTACACGTCATTTAGATCACGAATAAAACATTAGTTCATCTCTATGTCTATTTTTAATAAACCGGAAGTAAATATTTTTTGATAATTCGGAGAAAAAATTAATCATTTTGTTATTGACATCTTTATATTAACGAGTTCATGGATTCTGCCACGTCGATATAAATGCTGTGGTTCGGATTCTACCTGTGTAAGATGTAGGTATATTCACTTTATAACACGAAAATTACTAAACATTTGGTAACCTTGAGATGTTGGGGGCCATTTTGAAATGTTAACGTCATACGTCAAATGTCAGACGCCTTACTTCAGGCAGCCACACCCTGTCATACTTCAAACGTTATCCATCAATTTAAGGTATTCACACGTGGTGGTTCGGATTCTACTTGTGTAAGGTGTAGGTGCATTATAGTATATTTCCAGATATTTTCAAACGTCTGGCATCAATGCCTTATTTTTTTAAACGTCTGGCAACAGTGTCAGTCGCTTTGTCGTCTCTTATCTTTGTAACGTCACGCGAAATATTGTATCATGTTGAATCATCAATGGAATGCAGCGAACCTGACCTTGAATGCGATTATGTCTATCAATACACTGATATTAAATGAATGAATAAGCCATTGTTCGTTTCCCTGCTCCCCGCTTGCCGAGGTTTCTACGTTCTCTTATCTTTGGGACGGATCTGCTCGACTACGTCACGCTGTGCGATAACGATGCATCGACATTGACTGCAATTAAATTATATAGTGGTCGTAGCTCTGTGGGAACGCATCGGACTCGTAATCCGGTGGTCTGGAGTTCAAATCCCGCCGATAGAAGGATTTTTTTAAATAAAATATGACGTCATGAGATGTTTCCGGATGCGGAGCGCTAAGGGGGTCAAGGGGGTATAGCAAAAACCTAAGAAGCTAAGGGGGTAGAGCGAAGACCTGAGGGGGGCCAAGGGGGTAGAGTGGAGGCCTAAGGGGGCCAAGGGGGCACCTGATGGAGGGCAAAGGGGCCGATATCCTATCTCATGTTGCAAGCAGAATACATAACCTCAAAAATAACTTGAATTTCGCGCCAAAAAAGTGGGTAGGGCTATGACGCGTCGCGTTTCCATGTCCACTCTCTGACGTAATAGGCATAGAACATGTTCTGATTGACAGATGACATAGAATATTTGACAGTTGAAATGACAAATGACATATGACATTTGACATGACAGATGACATGACAGTTGACAGCTGCCCCATGGCGGCCATCTTGGATGACGTCATTGCCCCATGGCGGCCATCTTGGTCTGATAGCCCCTTAGGTGCACTACTATCGAAGTTGAAAATCGGTCCATCCGTTCGGAAGTTAAGGCGATCTGAAGAATTCGAAAAAGTTCCAAGGGGGCCCCCTTTGATGCATTTTTTTTTCGATTTCGGTTTTTCTGATCGGAGAAATGGATTCTATGAAAAAAACAAGCAGATTGGTATGATCGAAGTTGAAAATCGGTCCATACGTTCGAAAGTTAAGGCGATTTGAAGAATTCGAAAAAGTTCCAAGGGGCCCCCTTTGATGCTTTATTTTTTTCGATTTCGGTTTTTTCGATTGGAGAAATGGATTCTATGAAAAAAAAACAAGCAGTTTGGTATGATCGAAGTTGAAAATCGGTCCATCCGTTCGGAAGTTAAGTCGATCTGAAGAATTCGAAAAAGTTCCAAGGGGGCCCCCTTTGATGCATTTTTTTTTTTCGATTTCGGTTTTTTCGATTGGAGAAATGGATTCTATGAAAAAATACAAGCAGATTGGTATGATCGAAGTTGGAAATCGGTCCATCCGTTCGGAAGTTAAGGCGATCTGAAGAATTCGAAAAAGTTCCAAGGGGACCCCCTTTGATGCAATTTTTTTTTTCGATTTCAGTTTTTTTCTATTGGAGAAAAGGATTCTATGAAAAAAAACAAGCAGATTGGTATGATCGAAGTTGAAAATCGGTCCATCCGTTCGGAAGTTAAGGCGATCTGAAGAATTCGAAAAAGTTTCAAGGGGACCCCCTTTGATGCGATTTTTATTTCGATTTCGGTTTTTTCGATTGGAGAAAAGGATTCTATGAAAAAAAACAAGCAGATTGGTATGATCGAAGTTGAAAATCGGTCCATCCGTTCGGAAGTTAAGGCGATCTGAAGAATTCGAAAAAGTTCCAAGGGGGCCCCCTTTGGTGCATTTTTTTTTTCGATTTCGGTTTTTTCGATTGGAGAAATGGATTCTATAAAAGAAAACAAGCAGATTGGTATGATCGAAGTTGAAAATTGGTCCATCCGTTCGGAAGTTAGGCGATCTGAAGAATTCGAAAAAGTTCCAAGGGGGCCCCCTTTGAAGCATTTTTTGTTTCGATTTCGTATTTTTCGATTGGAGAAATGGATTCTATGAAAAAAAAACAAACAGATTGGTATGATCGAAGTTGAAAATCGGTCCATCCGTTCGGAAGTTAAGGCGATCTGAAGAATTCGAAAAAGTTCCAAGGGGGCCCCCTTTGATGCATTTTTTTTTCGATTTCGGTTTTTCTGATCGGAGAAATGGATTCTATGAAAAAAACAAGCAGATTGGTATGATCGAAGTTGAAAATCGGTCCATACGTTCGAAAGTTAAGGCGATCTGAAGAATTCGAAATAATTCCAAGGGGGCCCCCTTTGATGCATTTTTTTTTTTCGATTTCGGTTTTTTCGATTGGAGAAATGGATTCTATGAAAAAATACAAGCAGATTGGTATGATCGAAGTTGGAAATCGGTCCATCCGTTCGGAAGTTAAGGCGATCTGAAGAATTCGAAAAAGTTCCAAGGGGACCCCCTTTGATGCAATTTTTTTTTTCGATTTCAGTTTTTTTCTATTGGAGAAAAGGATTCTATGAAAAAAAACAAGCAGATTGGTATGATCGAAGTTGAAAATCGGTCCATCCGTTCGGAAGTTAAGGCGATCTGAAGAATTCGAAAAAGTTTCAAGGGGACCCCCTTTGATGCGATTTTTATTTCTATTTCGGTTTTTTCGATTGGAGAAAAGGATTCTATGAAAAAAAACAAGCAGATTGGTATGATCGAAGTTGAAAATCGGTCCATCCGTTCGGAAGTTAAGGCGATCTGAAGAATTCGAAAAAGTTCCAAGGGGGCCCCCTTTGGTGCATTTTTTTTTTTCGATTTCGGTTTTTTCGATTGGAGAAATGGATTCTATGAAAGAAAACAAGCAGATTGGTATGATCGAAGTTGAAAATTGGTCCATCCGTTCGGAAGTTAGGCGATCTGAAGAATTCGAAAAAGTTCCAAGGGGGCCCCCTTTGAAGCATTTTTTGTTTCGATTTCGTATTTTTCGATTGGAGAAATGGATTCTATGAAAAAAAAACAAACAGATTGGTATGATCGAAGTTGAAAATCGGTCCATCCGTTCGGAAGTTAAGGCGATCTGAAGAATTCGAAAAAGTTCCAAGGGGGCCCCCTTTGATGCATTTTTTTTTCGATTTCGGTTTTTCTGATCGGAGAAATGGATTCTATGAAAAAAACAAGCAGATTGGTATGATCGAAGTTGAAAATCGGTCCATACGTTCGAAAGTTAAGGCGATCTGAAGAATTCGAAAAAGTTCCAAGGGGGCCCCCTTTCATGCATTTTTTTTTTTCGATTTCGGTTTTTTCGATTGGAGAAATGGATTCTATGAAAAAATACAAGCAGATTGGTATGATCGAAGTTGGAAATCGGTCCATCCGTTCGGAAGTTAAGGCGATCTGAAGAATTCGAAAAAGTTCCAAGGGGACCCCCTTTGATGCAATTTTTTTTTTCGATTTCAGTTTTTTTCTATTGGAGAAAAGGATTCTATGAAAAAAAACAAGCAGATTGGTATGATCGAAGTTGAAAATCGGTCCATCCGTTCGGAAGTTAAGGCGATCTGAAGAATTCGAAAAAGTTTCAAGGGGACTTCCTTTGATGCGATTTTTATTTCGATTTCGGTTTTTTCGATTGGAGAAAAGGATTCTATGAAAAAAAACAAGCAGATTGGTATGATCGAAGTTGAAAATCGGTCCATCCGTTCGGAAGTTGAGGCGATCTGAAGAATTCGAAAAAGTTCCAAGGGGGCCCCCTTTGGTGCATTTTTTTTTTCGATTTCGGTTTTTTCGATTGGAGAAATGGATTCTATAAAAGAAAACAAGCAGATTGGTATGATCGAAGTTGAAAATTGGTCCATCCGTTCGGAAGTTAGGCGATCTGAAGAATTCGAAAAAGTTCCAAGGGGGCCCCCTTTGAAGCATTTTTTGTTTCGATTTCGTATTTTTCGATTGGAGAAATGGATTCTATGAAAAAAAAACAAACAGATTGGTATGATCGAAGTTGAAAATCGGTCCATCCGTTCGGAAGTTAAGGCGATCTGAAGAATTCGAAAAAGTTCCAAGGGGGCCCCCTTTGATGCATTTTTTTTTCGATTTCGGTTTTTCTGATCGGAGAAATGGATTCTATGAAAAAAACAAGCAGATTGGTATGATCGAAGTTGAAAATCGGTCCATACGTTCGAAAGTTAAGGCGATCTGAAGAATTCGAAAAAGTTCCAAGGGGCCCCCTTTGATGCTTTCTTTTTTTCGATTTCGGTTTTTTCGATTGGAGAAATGGATTCTATGAAAAAAAACAAGCAGTTTGGTATGATCGAAGTTGAAAATCGGTCCATCCGTTCGGAAGTTAAGTCGATCTGAAGAATTCGAAAAAGTTCCAAGGGGGCCCCCTTTGATGCATTTTTTTTTCGATTTCAGTTTTTTCGATTGGAGAAATGGATTCTATGAAAAAATACAAGCAGATTGGTATGATCGAAGTTGGAAATCGGTCCATCCGTTCGGAAGTTAAGGCGATCTGAAGAATTCGAAGAAGTTCCAAGGGGACCCCCTTTGATGCAATTTTGTTTTTCGATTTCGGTTTTTTCGATTGGAGAAAAGGATTCTATGAAAAAAAAAACAAGCAGATTGGTATGATCGAAGTTGAAAATCGGTCCATCCGTTCGGAAGTTAAGGCGATCTGAAGAATTCGAAAAAGTTTCAAGGGGACCCCCTTTAATGAAATTTTTTTTTCGATTTCGGTTCTTTCTATTGAAGAAATGGATTCTATGAAAAAACAAGCAAATTGGTATGCGCGAAATTGAAAATCGGTCGATCCGTTCGGAAGTTGAGGCGGTCTGAAGAATTCGAAAAAGTTTCAAGGGGGCCCCCTTTGATGCATTTTTTTTTTCGATTTCGGTTTTTTCGATTGGAGAAATGGATTCTATGAAAAAAAACAAGCAAATTGGTATGCGCGAAGTTGAAAATCGGTCTATCCGTTCGGAAGTTAAGGCGATCTGAAGAATTCGAAAAAGTTCCAAGGGGACCCCCTTTGATGAATTTTTTTTTTTCGATTTCGGTTCTTTCTATTGAAGAAATGGATTCTATGAAAAAACAAGCAAATTGGTATGCGCGAAATTGAAAATCGGTCGATCCGTTCGGAAGTTGAGGCGGTCTGAAGAATTCGAAAAAGTTCCAAGGTGGCCCTTTTTGATGCATTTTATTTTTCGATATCGGTTTTTCCGATTGGAGAGATGGATTCTATGAAAAAAATACAAGCAGATTGGTATGATCGAATTTGAAAATCGGTCCATCCGTTCGGAAGTTAAGGCGATCTGAAGAATTCGAAAAAGTTCCAAGGGGGCCCCCTTTGATGCATTTTTTTTTTCGATTTCGGTTTTTTCGATTGGAGAAATGGATTCTTTGAAAGAAACAAGCAGATTGGTATGATCGAAGTTGAAAATCGGTCCATACGTTCGAAAGTTGAGGCAATCTGAAGAATTCGAAAAAGTTCCAAGGGGGGCCCCTTTGATGCAATTTTTTTTCGATTTCGGTTTTTTTGATTGGAGAAATGGATTCTATGAAAAAAACAAGCGAATTGGTATGCGCGAAATTGAAAATCAGTCCATCCGTTCGGAAGTTAAGGCGATCTGAAGAATTCGAAAAAATTCCAAGAAGGCCCCCTTTGATGCATTTTTTTTTTCGATTTCGGTTTTTTCGATTGGAGAAATGGATTCTATGAAAGAAAACAAGCAGATTGGTATGATCGAAGTTGAAAATCGGTCCATCCGTTCGGAAGTTAAGGCGATCTGAAGAATTCGAAAAAGTTCCAAGGGGGCCCCCTTTGATGCATTTTTTTTTCGATTTCGGTTTTTTCGATTGGAGAAATGGATTCTATGAAAAAAAACAAGCAGATTGGTATGATCGAAGTTGAAAATCGGTCCATCCGTTCGGAAGTTAAGGCGATCTGAAGAATTCGAAAAAGTTCCAAGGGGGCCCCCTTTGATGCATTTTTTTTTCGATTTTGGTTTTTTCGATTGGAGAAATGGATTCTATGAAAAAAACAAGCAGATTGGTATGATCGAAGTTGAAAATCGGTTCATCCGTTCGGAAGTTAAGGCGATCTGAAGAATTCGAAAAAGTTTCAAGGGGGCCCCCTTTGATGCATTTTTTTTTTCGATTTCGGTTTTTTTGATTGGAGAAATGGATTTTATAAAAAAAACAAGCAGATTGGTATGATCGAAGTTGAAAATCGGTCCATCCGTTCGGAAGTTAAGTCGATCTGAAGAATTCGAAAAAGTTCCAAGGGGGCCTCCTTTGATGCATTTTTTTTTTCGATTTCAGTTTTTTCGATTGGAGAAATGGATTCTATGAAAAAATACAAGCAGATTGGTATGATCGAAGATGGAAATCGGTCCATCCGTTCGGAAGTTAAGGCGATCTGAAGAATTCGAAAAAGTTCCAAGGGGACCCCCTTTGATGCAATTTTGTTTTTCGATTTCGGTTTTTTCGATTGGAGAAAAGGATTCTATGAAAAAAAAAACAAGCAGATTGGTATGATCGAAGTTGAAAATCGGTCCATCCGTTCGGAAGTTAAGGCGATCTGAAGAATTCGAAAAAGTTTCAAGGGGACGTCCTTTGATGAAATTTTTTTTTCGATTTCGGTTCTTTCTATTGAAGAAATGGATTCTATGAAAAAACAAGCAAATTGGTATGCGCGAAATTGAAAATCGGTCGATCCGTTCGGAAGTTGAGGCGGTCTGAAGAATTCGAAAAAGTTCCAAGGTGGCCCTTTTTGATGCATTTTATTTTTCGATATCGGTTTTTTCGATTGGAGAAATGGATTCTATGAAAAAAAAACAAGCAGTTTGGTATGATCGAAGTTGAAAATCGGTCCATCCGTTCGGAAGTTAAGTCGATCTGAAGAATTCGAAAAAGTTCCAAGGGGGCCCCCTTTGATGCATTTTTTTTTTCGATTTCGGTTTTTTCGATTGGAGAAATGGATTCTATGAAAAAATACAAGCAGATTGGTATGATCGAAGTTGGAAATCGGTCCATCCGTTCGGAAGTTAAGGCGATCTGAAGAATTCGAAAAAGTTCCAAGGGGACCCCCTTTGATGCGATTTTTATTTCGATTTCGGTTTTTTCGATTGGAGAAAAGGATTCTATGAAAAAAAACAAGCAGATTGGTATGATCGAAGTTGAAAATCGGTCCATCCGTTCGGAAGTTAAGGCGATCTGAAGAATTCGAAAAAGTTCCAAGGGGGCCCCCTTTGGTGCATTTTTTTTTGATTTCGGTTTTTTCGATTGGAGAAATGGATTCTATGAAAGAAAACAAGCAGATTGGTATGATCGAAGTTGAAAATTGGTCCATCCGTTCGGAAGTTAGGCGATCTGAAGAATTCGAAAAAGTTCCAAGGGGGCCCCCTTTGAAGCATTTTTTGTTTCGATTTCGTATTTTTCGATTGGAGAAATGGATTCTATGAAAAAAAAACAAACAGATTGGTATGATCGAAGTTGAAAATCGGTCCATCCGTTCGGAAGTTAAGGCGATCTGAAGAATTCGAAAAAGTTCCAAGGGGGCCCCCTTTGATGCATTTTTTTTTCGATTTCGGTTTTTCTGATCGGAGAAATGGATTCTATGAAAAAAACAAGCAGATTGGTATGATCGAAGTTGAAAATCGGTCCATACGTTCGAAAGTTAAGGCGATCTGAAGAATTCGAAAAAGTTCCAAGGGGCCCCCTTTGATGCTTTCTTTTTTTCGATTTCGGTTTTTTCGATTGGAGAAATGGATTCTATGAAAAAAAAACAAGCAGTTTGGTATGATCGAAGTTGAAAATCGGTCCATCCGTTCGGAAGTTAAGTCGATCTGAAGAATTCGAAAAAGTTCCAAGGGGGCCCCCTTTGATGCATTTTTTTTTCGATTTCAGTTTTTTCGATTGGAGAAATGAATTCTATGAAAAAATACAAGCAGATTGGTATGATCGAAGTTGGAAATCGGTCCATCCGTTCGGAAGTTAAGGCGATCTGAAGAAGTCGAAGAAGTTCCAAGGGGACCCCCTTTGATGCAATTTTGTTTTTCGATTTCGGTTTTTTCGATTGGAGAAAAGGATTCTATGAAAAAAAAAACAAGCAGATTGGTATGATCGAAGTTGAAAATCGGTCCATCCGTTCGGAAGTTAAGGCGATCTGAAGAATTCGAAAAAGTTTCAAGGGGACCCCCTTTAATGAAATTTTTTTTTCGATTTCGGTTCTTTCTATTGAAGAAATGGATTCTATGAAAAAACAAGCAAATTGGTATGCGCGAAATTGAAAATCGGTCGATCCGTTCGGAAGTTGAGGCGGTCTGAAGAATTCGAAAAAGTTTCAAGGGGGCCCCCTTTGATGCATTTTTTTTTTCGATTTCGGTTTTTTCGATTGGAGAAATGGATTCTATGAAAAAAAACAAGCAAATTGGTATGCGCGAAGTTGAAAATCGGTCTATCCGTTCGGAAGTTAAGGCGATCTGAAGAATTCGAAAAAGTTCCAAGGGGACCCCCTTTGATGAATTTTTTTTTTTCGATTTCGGTTCTTTCTATTGAAGAAATGGATTCTATGAAAAAACAAGCAAATTGGTATGCGCGAAATTGAAAATCGGTCGATCCGTTCGGAAGTTGAGGCGGTCTGAAGAATTCGAAAAAGTTCCAAGGTGGCCCTTTTTGATGCATTTTATTTTTCGATATCGGTTTTTCCGATTGGAGAGATGGATTCTATGAAAAAAATACAAGCAGATTGGTATGATCGAATTTGAAAATCGGTCCATCCGTTCGGAAGTTAAGGCGATCTGAAGAATTCGAAAAAGTTCCAAGGGGGCCCCCTTTAATGCATTTTTTTTTTCGATTTCGGTTTTTTCGATTGGAGAAATGGATTCTTTGAAAGAAACAAGCAGATTGGTATGATCGAAGTTGAAAATCGGTCCATCCGTTCGGATGTTAAGGCGATCTGAAGAATTCGAAAAAGTTCCAAGGGGACCCCCTTTGATGCAATTTTTTTTCGATTTCGGTTTTTTTGATTGGAGAAATGGATTCTATGAAAAAAACAAGCGAATTGGTATGCGCGAAATTGAAAATCAGTCCATCCGTTCGGAAGTTAAGGCGATCTGAAGAATTCGAAAAAATTCCAAGAAGGCCCCCTTTGATGCATTTTTTTTTCGATTTCGGTTTTTTCGATTGGAGAAATGGATTCTATGAAAGAAAACAAGCAGATTGGTATGATCGAAGTTGAAAATCGGTCCATCCGTTCGGAAGTTAAGGCGATCTGAAGAATTCGAAAAAGTTCCAAGGGGGCCCCCTTTGATGCATTTTTTTTTTCGATTTCGGTTTTTTCGATTGGAGAAATGGATTCTATGAAAAAAAACAAGCAGATTGGTATGATCGAAGTTGAAAATCGGTCCATCCGTTCGGAAGTTAAGGCGATCTGAAGAATTCGAAAAAGTTCCAAGGGGGCCCCCTTTGATGCATTTTTTTTTCGATTTTGGTTTTTTCGATTGGAGAAATGGATTCTATGAAAAAAACAAGCAGATTGGTATGATCGAAGTTGAAAATCGGTTCATCCGTTCGGAAGTTAAGGCGATCTGAAGAATTCGAAAAAGTTTCAAGGGGGCCCCCTTTGATGCATTTTTTTTTTCGATTTCGGTTTTTTCGATTGGAGAAATGGATTTTATTAAAAAAACAAGCAGATTGGTATGATCGAAGTTGAAAATCGGTCCATCCGTTCGGAAGTTAAGTCGATCTGAAGAATTCGAAAAAGTTCCAAGGGGGCCCCCTTTGATGCATTTTTTTTTTCAATTTCAGTTTTTTCGATTGGAGAAATGGATTCTATGAAAAAATACAAGCAGATTGGTATGATCGAAGTTGGAAATCGGTCCATCCGTTCGGAAGTTAAGGCGATCTGAAGAATTCGAAAAAGTTCCAAGGGGACCCCCTTTGATGCAATTTTGTTTTTCGATTTCGGTTTTTTCGATTGGAGAAAAGGATTCTATGAAAAAAAAAACAAGCAGATTGGTATGATCGAAGTTGAAAATCGGTCCATCCGTTCGGAAGTTAAGGCGATCTGAAGAATTCGAAAAAGTTTCAAGGGGACCCCCTTTGATGAAATTTTTTTTTCGATTTCGGTTCTTTCTATTGAAGAAATGGATTCTATGAAAAAACAAGCAAATTGGTATGCGCGAAATTGAAAATCGGTCGATCCGTTCGGAAGTTGAGGCGGTCTGAAGAATTCGAAAAAGTTCCAAGGGGGCCCCCTTTGATGCATTTTTTTTTTTCGATTTCGGTTTTTTGATTGGAGAAATGGATTCTATGAAAAAAAACAAGCACATTGGTATGCGCGAAGTTGAAAATCGGTCTATCCGTTCGGAAGTTAAGGCGATCTGAAGAATTCGAAAAAGTTCCAAGGGGACCCCCTTTGATGAATTTTTTTTTTTTCGATTTCGGTTCTTTCTATTGAAGAAATGGATTCTATGAAAAAACAAGCAAATTGGTATGCGCGAAATTGAAAATCGGTCGATCCGTTCGGAAGTTGAGGCGGTCTGAAGAATTCGAAAAAGTTCCAAGGTGGCCCTTTTTGATGCATTTTATTTTTCGATATCGGTTTTTCCGATTGGAGAAATGGATTCTATGAAAAAAAAACAAGCAGATTGGTATGATCGAATTTGAAAATCGGTCCATCCGTTCGGAAGTTAAGGCGATCTGAAGAATTCGAAAAAGTTCCGAGGGGGCCCCCTTTGAAGCATTTTTTTTTTTTTCGATTTCGGTTTTTTCGATTGGAGAAATGGATTCTTTGAAAGAAACAAGCAGATTGGTATGATCGAAGTTGAAAATCGGTCCATCCGTTCGGATGTTAAGGCGATCTGAAGAATTCGAAAAAGTTCCAAGGGGACCCCCTTTGATGCAATTTTTTTTCGATTTCGGTTTTTTTGATTGGAGAAATGGATTCTATGAAAAAAACAAGCGAATTGGTATGCGCGAAATTGAAAATCAGTCCATCCGTTCGGAAGTTAAGGCGATCTGAAGAATTCGAAAAAGTTCCAAGGGGGCCCCCTTTGATGCAATTTTTTTTCGACTTCGGTTTTTTTGATTGGAGAAATGGATTCTATGAAAAAAACAAGCGAATTGATATGCGCAAAATTGAAAATCGGTCCATCCGTTCGGAAGTTAGGCGATCTGAAGAATTCGAAAAAATTCCAAGGGGGCCCCCTTTGATGCATTTTTTTTTTCGATTTCGGTTCTTTCGATCGGAGAAATGGATTCTATGAAAAAAAAAACAAGCAGATTGGTATGATCGAAGTTGAAAATCGGTCCATCCGTTCGGATGTTAAGGCGATCTGAAGAATTCGAAAAAGTTCCAAGGGGGCCCCCTTTGATGCACTGTTTTTTCGATTTCGGTTTTTTCGATTAGAGAAATGGATTCTATGAAAAAAACAAGCAGATTGGTATGATCGAAGTTGATAATCGGTCCATACGTTCGAAAGTTAAGGCAATCTGAAGAATTCGAAAAAGTTCCAAGGAGGCCCCCTTTGATGCATTTTTTTTTCGATTTCGGTTTTTTTGATCGGAGAAATGGATTCTATGAAAAAAAAAGCAGGTATGATCGAAGTTGAAAATCGGTCCAACCGTTCGGAAGTTAAGTCGATCTGAAGAATTCGAAAAAGTTCCAAGGGGGCCCCCTTTGATGCATTTTTTCTTTCGATTTCGGTTTTTTCGATTGGAGAAATGGATTCTATGAAAAAAAACAAGCAGATTCGTATGATCGAAGTTGAAAATCGGTCCATCCGTTCGGAAGTTAAGGCGATCTGAAGAATTCGAAAAAGTTCCAAGGGGGCTCCCTTTGATGCTTTTTATTTTTTCGATTTCGGTTTTTCTGATTGGAGAAATGGAATCTATGAAAAAAAACAAGCAGATTGGTATGATCGAAGTTGAAAATCGGTCCATACGTTCGAAAGTTGAGGCAATCTGAAGAATTCGAAAAAGTTCCAAGGGGGGCCCCTTTGATCCATTTTTTTTTCGATTTCGGATTTTTTGATCGGAGAAATGGATTCTATGAAAAAAAAAGCAGATTGGTATGATCGAAGTTGAAAATCGGTCCATCCGTTCGGAAGTTAAGTCGATCTGAAGAATTCGAAAAAGTTCCAAGGGGGCCCCCTTTGAAGCATTTTTTTTTTCGATTTCGGTTTTTTCGATTGGAGAAATGGATTCTTTGAAAGAAACAAGCAGATTGGTATGATCGAAGTTGAAAATCGGTCCTTCCGTTCGGATGTTAAGGCGATCTGAAGAATTCGAAAAAGTTCCAAGGGGACCCCCTTTGATGCAATTTTTTTTCGATTTCGGTTTTTTTGATTGGAGAAATGGATTCTATGAAAAAAAAACAAGCAGATTGGTATGATCGAATTTGAAAATCGGTCCATCCGTTCGGAAGTTAAGGCGATCTGAAGAATTCGAAAAAGTTCCAAGGGGACCCCCTTTGATGAATTTTTTTTTTTCGATTTCGGTTCTTTCTATTGAAGAAATGGATTCTATGAAAAAACAAGCAAATTGGTATGCGCGAAATTGAAAATCGGTCGATCCGTTCGGAAGTTGAGGCGGTCTGAAGAATTCGAAAAAGTTCCAAGGTGGCCCTTTTTGATGCATTTTATTTTTCGATATCGGTTTTTCCGATTGGAGAAATGGATTCTATGAAAAAAAAACAAGCAGATTGGTATGATCGAATTTGAAAATCGGTCCATCCGTTCGGAAGTTAAGGCGATCTGAAGAATTCGAAAAAGTTCCAAGGGGGCCCCCTTTGAAGCATTTTTTTTTGTCGATTTCGGTTTTTTCGATTGGAGAAATGGATTCTTTGAAAGAAACAAGCAGATTGGTATGATCGAAGTTGAAAATCGGTCCATCCGTTCGGATGTTAAGGCGATCTGAAGAATTCGAAAAAGTTCCAAGGGGACCCCCTTTGATGCAATTTTTTTTCGATTTCGGTTTTTTTGATTGGAGAAATGGATTCTATGAAAAAAACAAGCGAATTGGTATGCGCGAAATTGAAAATCAGTCCATCCGTTCGGAAGTTAAGGCGATCTGAAGAATTCGAAAAAGTTCCAAGGGGGCCCCCTTTGATGCATTTTTTTTTCGATTTCGGTTTTTCTGATCGGAGAAATGGATTCTATGAAAAAAACAAGCAGATTGGTATGATCGAAGTTGAAAATCGGTCCATACGTTCGAAAGTTAAGGCGATCTGAAGAATTCGAAAAAGTTCCAAGGGGCCCCCTTTGATGCTTTCTTTTTTTCGATTTCGGTTTTTTCGATTGGAGAAATGGATTCTATGAAAAAAAAACAAGCAGTTTGGTATGATCGAAGTTGAAAATCGGTCCATCCGTTCGGAAGTTAAGTCGATCTGAAGAATTCGAAAAAGTTCCAAGGGGGCCCCCTTTGATGCATTTTTTTTTTCGATTTCGGTTTTTTCGATTGGAGAAATGGATTCTATGAAAAAATACAAGCAGATTGGTATGATCGAAGTTGGAAATCGGTCCATCCGTTCGGAAGTTAAGGCGATCTGAAGAATTCGAAAAAGTTCCAAGGGGACCCCCTTTGATGCAATTTTTTTTTTCGATTTCAGTTTTTTCGATTGGAGAAAAGGATTCTATGAAAAAAAACAAGCAGATTGGTATGATCGAAGTTGAAAATCGGTCCATCCGTTCGGATGTTAAGGCGATCTGAAGAATTCGAAAAAGTTCCAAGGGGACCCCCTTTGATGCAATTTTTTTTCGATTTCGGTTTTTTTGATTGGAGAAATGGATTCTATGAAAAAAACAAGCGAATTGGTATGCGCGAAATTGAAAATCAGTCCATCCGTTCGGAAGTTAAGGCGATCTGAAGAATTCGAAAAAATTCCAAGAAGGCCCCCTTTGATGCATTTTTTTTTTCGATTTTGGTTTTTTCGATTGGAGAAATGGATTCTATGAAAGAAAACAAGCAGATTGGTATGATCGAAGTTGAAAATCGGTCCATCCGTTCGGAAGTTAAGGCGATCTGAAGAATTCGAAAAAGTTCCAAGGGGGCCCCCTTTGATGCATTTTTTTTTCGATTTCGGTTTTTCTGATCGGAGAAATGGATTCTATGAAAAAAACAAGCAGATTGGTATGATCGAAGTTGAAAATCGGTCCATACGTTCGAAAGTTAAGGCGATCTGAAGAATTCGAAAAAGTTCCAAGGGGCCCCCTTTGATGCTTTCTTTTTTTCGATTTCGGTTTTTTCGATTGGAGAAATGGATTCTATGAAAAAAAAACAAGCAGTTTGGTATGATCGAAGTTGAAAATCGGTCCATCCGTTCGGAAGTTAAGTCGATCTGAAGAATTCGAAAAAGTTCCAAGGGGGCCCCCTTTGATGCATTTTTTTTTTCGATTTCGGTTTTTTTGATTGGAGAAATGGATTCTATGAAAAAATACAAGCAGATTGGTATGATCGAAGTTGGAAATCGGTCCATCCGTTCGGAAGTTAAGGCGATCTGAAGAATTCGAAAAAGTTCCAAGGGGACCCCCTTTGATGCAATTTTTTTTTTCGATTTCAGTTTTTTCGATTGGAGAAAAGAATTCTATGAAAAAAAACAAGCAGATTGGTATGATCGAAGTTGAAAATCGGTCCATCCGTTCGGAAGTTAAGGCGATCTGAAGAATTCGAAAAAGTTTCAAGGGGACCCCCTTTGATGCGATTTTTATTTCGATTTCGGTTTTTTCGATTGGAGAAAAGGATTCTATGAAAAAAAACAAGCAAATTGGTATGCGCGAAGTTGAAAATCGGTCCATCCGTTCGGAAGTTAAGGCGACCTGAAGAATTCGAACAAGTTCCAAGGCGGCCCCCTTCGATGCATTTTTTCTTCGATTTCGTTTTTTACGATTGGAGAAATGAATTCTATGAAAAAAATTACAATTATCGTTCCGTCTAATCATCCAACCTTATGTTCGATGCATACGCTCGTATGTGTAACGAATTCTTCAGATCGTCTTCTTCCGATCGCCTGTTCTTCCGTTTTACATAAAAGCGACCGAATCGAGCAGAAGGTTAAATGGATAGATTGAAAATTCATCGTATCTGTGTTGTATTCGATAAGGTTTATATAGTTATACTCACCAGGTAAATGTTCTTCCGTTATACATACGAGCGACTGAATTGAACAGAAGGTTGAATGGAAAGACTGAACAATAATCGTATCTGATTGGTATCATCGAAGTTGAAAATCGGTCCATCCGTTCGGAAGTTAAGGCGATCTGAAGAATTCGAAAAAGTTCCAAGGGGGCCCCCTTTGATGCAATTTTTTTTCGACTTCGGTTTTTTTGATTGGAGAAATCGATTCTATGAAAAAAACAAGCGAATTGATATGCGCAAAATTGAAAATCGGTCCATCCGTTCGGAAGTTAGGCGATCTGAAGAATTCGAAAAAATTCCAAGGGGGCCCCCTTTGATGCATTTTTTTTTTCGATTTCGGTTCTTTCGATCGGAGAAATGGATTCTATGAAAAAAAAAACAAGCAGATTGGTATGATCGAAGTTGAAAATCGGTCCATCCGTTCGGATGTTAAGGCGATCTGAAGAATTCGAAAAAGTTCCAAGGGGGCCCCCTTTGATGCACTGTTTTTTCGATTTCGGTTTTTTCGATTAGAGAAATGGATTCTATGAAAAAAACAAGCAGATTGGTATGATCGAAGTTGATAATCGGTCCATACGTTCGAAAGTTAAGGCAATCTGAAGAATTCGAAAAAGTTCCAAGGAGGCCCCCTTTGATGCATTTTTTTTTTCGATTTCGGTTTTTTTGATCGGAGAAATGGATTCTATGAAAAAAAAAGCAGGTATGATCGAAGTTGAAAATCGGTCCAACCGTTCGGAAGTTAAGTCGATCTGAAGAATTCGAAAAAGTTCCAAGGGGGCCCCCTTTGATGCATTTTTTCTTTCGATTTCGGTTTTTTCGATTGGAGAAATGGATTCTATGAAAAAAAACAAGCAGATTCGTATGATCGAAGTTGAAAATCGGTCCATCCGTTCGGAAGTTAAGGCGATCTGAAGAATTCGAAAAAGTTCCAAGGGGGCTCCCTTTGATGCTTTTTATTTTTTCGATTTCGGTTTTTCTGATTGGAGAAATGGAATCTATGAAAAAAAACAAGCAGATTGGTATGATCGAAGTTGAAAATCGGTCCATACGTTCGAAAGTTGAGGCAATCTGAAGAATTCGAAAAAGTTCCAAGGGGGGCCCCTTTGATCCATTTTTTTTTCGATTTCGGATTTTTTGATCGGAGAAATGGATTCTATGAAAAAAAAAGCAGATTGGTATGATCGAAGTTGAAAATCGGTCCATCCGTTCGGAAGTTAAGTCGATCTGAAGAATTCGAAAAAGTTCCAAGGGGGCCCCCTTTGATGCATTTTTTTTTTTCGATTTCGGTTTTTTCGATTTCGCGAATACCAATTCGCTTGTTTTTTTCATAGAATCCATTTCTCCAATTGAAAAAACCGAAATCGAAAAAAAATTGCATCAAAGGGGGTCCCCTTGGAACTTTTTCGAATTCTTCAGATCGCCTTAACTTCCGAACGGATGGACCGATTTTCAACTTCGATCATACCAATCTGCTTGTTTTTTTTCATAGAATCCATTTCTCCAATCGAAAAAACCGAAATCGAAAGAAAAAATGCATCAAAGGGGGCCCCCTTGGAACTTTTTCGAATTCTTCAGATCGACTTAACTTCCGAACGGTTGGACCGATTTTCAACTTCGATCATATCTGCTTTTTTTTTCATAGAATCCATTTCTCCGATCGAAAAAACCGAAATCGAAAAAAAAATGCATCAAAGGGGGCCCCCTTGGAACTTTTTCGAATTCTTCAGATCGCCTTAACTTCCGAACGGATGGACCGATTTTCAAATTCGATCATACCATCTGCTTGTTTTTTTTCATAGAATCCATTTCTCCAATCGGAAAAACCGAAATCGAAAAATAAAATGCTTCAAAAAGGGCCACCTTGGAACTTTTTCGAATTCTTCAGACCGCCTCAACTACCGAACGGATCGACCGATTTTCAATTTCGCGCATACCAATTTGCTTGTTTTTTCATAGAATCCATTTCTCCAATCGAAAAAACCGAAATCGAAAAAAAAAATGCATCAAAGGGGGCCCCCTTGGAACTTTTTCGAATTCTTCAGATCGACTTAACTTCCGAACGGATGGACCGATTTTCAACTTCGATCATACCAATCTGCTTTTTTTTTCATAGAATCCATTTCTCCGATCAAGAAATCCGAAATCGAAAAAAAAAATGGATCAAAGGGGCCCCCCTTGGAACTTTTTCGAATTCTTCAGATTGCCTCAACTTTCGAACGTATGGACCGATTTTCAACTTCGATCATACCAATCTGCTTGTTTTTTTTCGTAGAATCCATTTCTCCAATCAGAAAAACCGAAATCGAAAAAATAAAAAGCATCAAAGGGAGCCCCCTTGGAACTTTTTCGAATTCTTCAGATCGCTTAACTTCCGAACGGATGGACCGATTTTCAACTTCGGTCATACCAATCTGCTTTCATAGAATCCATTTCTCCGATCGAAAAAACCGAAATCGAAAAAAAAATGCATCAAAGGGGGCCCCCTTGGAACTTTTTCGAATTCTTCAGATCGCCTTAACTCCCGAACGGATGGACCGATTTTCAACTTCGATCATACCAATCTGCTTGTTTTCTTTCATAGAATCCATTTCTCCAATCGAAAAAACCGAAATCGAAAAAAAAATGCATCAAAGGGGGCCTTCTTGGAATTTTTTCGAATTCTTCAGATCGCCTCAACTTCCGAACGGATGGACCGATTTTCAATTTCGCGCATACCAATTCGCTTGTTTTTTTCATAGAATCCATTTCTCCAATCGAAAAAACCGAAATCGAAAATAAATTGCATCAAAGGGGGTCCCCTTGGAACTTTTTCGAATTCTTCAGATCGCCTTAACTTCCGAACGGATGGACCGATTTTCAAATTCGATCATACCAATCTGCTTGTTTTTTTTTTCATAGAATCCATTTCTCCAATCGGAAAAACCGAAATCGAAAAATAAAATGCTTCAAAAAGGGCCACCTTGGAACTTTTTCGAATTCTTCAGACCGCCTCAACTACCGAACGGATCGACCGATTTTCAATTTCGCGCATACCAATTTGCTTGTTTTTTCATAGAATCCATTTCTTCAATAGAAAAAACCGAAATCGAGAAAAAAAAAACAAGCAAATTGGTATGCGCGAAATTGAAAATCGGTCGATCCGTTCGGTAGTTGAGGCGGTCTGAAGAATTCGAAAAAGTTCCAAGGTGGCCCTTTTTGAAGCATTTTATTTTTCGATTTTGGTTTTTCCGATTGGAGAAATGGATTCTATGAAAAAAAAACAAGCAGATTGGTATGATCGAATTTGAAAATCGGTCCATCCGTTCGGAAGTTAAGGCGATCTGAAGAATTCGAAACAGTTCCAAGGGGGCACCCTTTGATGCATTTTTTTTTCGATTTCGGTTTTTTTGATTGGAGAAATGGATTCTATGAAAGAAACAAGCAGATTGGTATGATCGAAGTTGAAAATCGGTCCATCCGTTCGGAAGTTAAGGCGATCTGAAGAATTCGAAAAAGTTCCAAGGGGACCCCCTTTGATGCAATTTTTTTTCGATTTCGGTTTTTTCGATTGGAGAAATGGATTCTATGAAAAAAACAAGCGAATTGGTATGCGCGAAATTGAAAATCGGTCCATCCGTTCGGAAGTTAAGGCGATCTGAAGAATTCGAAAAAATTCCAAGAAGGCCCCCTTTGATGCATTTTTTTTTCGATTTCGGTTTTTTCGATTGGAGAAATGGATTCTATGAAAGAAAACAAGCAGATTGGTATGATCGAAGTTGAAAATCGGTCCATCCGTTCGGAAGTTAAGGCGATCTGAAGAATTCGAAAAAGTTCCAAGGGGGCCCCCTTTGATGCATTTTTTTTTCGATTTCGGTTTTTTCGATCGGAGAAATGGATTCTATGAAAAAAAAACAAGCAGATTGGTATGACCGAAGTTGAAAATCGGTCCATCCGTTCGGAAGTTAAGGCGATCTGAAGAATTCGAAAAAGTTTCAAGGGGGCCCCCTTCGATGCATTTTTTTTCGATTTCGGTTTTATCGATTGGAGAAATGGATTTAAAAAAAAAACAAGCAGATTGGTATGATCGAAGTTGATAATCGGTCCATCCGTTCGGAAGTTAAGGCGATCTGAAGAATTCGAAAAAGTTCCAAGGGGGCTCCCTTTGATGCATTTTTTTTCATTTCGGTTTTTTCGATTGGAGAAATGGACTCTATGAAAAAAAACAAGCAGATTGGTATGATCGAAGTTGAAAATCGGTCCATCCGTTCGGAAGTTAAGGCGATCTGAAGAATTCGAAAAAGTTCCAAGGGGGCCCCCTTTGGTGCATTTTTTTTTCGATTTCGGTTTTTTCGATTGGAGAAATGGATTCTATGAAAGAAAACAAGCAGATTGGTATGATCGAAGTTGAAAATCGGTCCATCCGTTCGGAAGTTAGGCGATCTGAAGAATTCGAAAAAGTTCCAAGGGGGCCCCCTTTGAAGCATTTTTTGTTTCGATTTCGGTTTTTTCGATTGGAGAAATGGATTCTATGAAAAAAAAACAAACAGATTGGTATGATCGAAGTTGAAAATTGGTCCATCCGTTCGGAAGTTAAGGCGATCTGAAGAATTCGAAAAAGTTCCAAGGAGGCCCCATTTGATGCATTTTTTTTTTCGATTTCGGTTTTTCTGATCGGAGAAATGGATTCTATGAAAAAAACAAGCAGATTGGTATGATCGAAGTTGAAAATCGGTCCATACGTTCGAAAGTTAAGGCGATCTGAAGAATTCGAAAAAGTTCCAAGGGGCCCCCTTTGATGCTTTCTTTTTTTCGATTTCGGTTTTTTCGATTGGAGAAATGGATTCTATGAAAAAAAAACAAGCAGTTTGGTATGATCGAAGTTGAAAATCGGTCCATCCGTTCGGAAGTTAAGTCGATCTGAAGAATTCGAAAAAGTTCCAAGGGGGCCCCCTTTGATGCATTTTTTTTTCGATTTCGGTTTTTTCGATTGGAGAAATGGATTCTATGAAAAAATACAAGCAGATTGGTATGATCGAAGTTGGAAATCGGTCCATCCGTTCGGAAGTTAAGGCGATCTGAAGAATTCGAAAAAGTTCCAAGGGGACCCCCTTTGATGCAATTTTGTTTTTCGATTTCGGTTTTTTCGATTGGAGAAATGGATTCTATGAAAAAAACAAGCGAATTGGTATGCGCGAAATTGAAAATCGGTCCATCCGTTCGGAAGTTAAGGCGATCTGAAGAATTCGAAAAAATTCCAAGAAGGCCCCCTTTGATGCATTTTTTTTTCGATTTCGGTTTATTCGATTGGAGAAATGGATTCTATGAAAGAAAACAAGCAGATTGGTATGATCGAAGTTGAAAATTGGTCCATCCGTTCGGAAGTTAAGGCGATCTGAAGAATTCGAAAAAGTTCCAAGGGGGCCCCCTTTGATGCATTTTTTTTTCTCGATTTCGTTTTTTTCGATTGGAGAAATGGATTCTATGAAAAAAAACAAGCAGATTGGTATCATCGAAGTTGAAAATCGGTCCATCCGTTCGGAAGTTAAGGCGATCTGAAGAATTCGAAAAAGTTCCAAGGGGGCCCCCTTTGATGCAATTTTTTTTCGACTTCGGTTTTTTTGATTGGAGAAATGGATTCTATGAAAAAAACAAGCGAATTGATATGCGCGAAATTGAAAATCGGTCCATCCGTTCGGAAGTTAGGCGATCTGAAGAATTCGAAAAAATTCCCAGGGGGCCCCCTTTGATGCATTTTTTTTTTCGATTTCGGTTCTTTCGATCGGAGAAATGGATTCTATGAAAAAAAAAACAAGCAGATTGGTATGATCGAAGTTGAAAATCGGTCCATCCGTTCGGATGTTAAGGCGATCTGAAGAATTCGAAAAAGTTCCAAGGGTTCCCCCTTTGATGCACTGTTTGTTCGATTTCGGTTTTTTCGATTGGAGAAATGGATTCTATGAAAAAAACAAGCAGATTGGTATGATCGAAGTTGAAAATCGGTCCATACGTTCGAAAGTTAAGGCAATCTGAAGAATTCGAAAAAGTTCCAAGGGGGCCCCCTTTGATGCATTTTTTTTTTCGATTTCGGTTTTTTTGATCGGAGAAATGGATTCTATGAAAAAAAAAGCAGGTATGATCGAAGTTGAAAATCGGTCCAACCGTTCGGAAGTTAAGTCGATCTGAAGAATTCGAAAAAGTTCCAAGGGTTGCCCCTTTGATGCATTTTTCCATTCGATTTCGGTTTTTTCGATTGGAGAAATGGATTCTATGAAAAAAAACAAGCAGATTCGTATGATCGAAGTTGAAAATCGGTCCATCCGTTCGGAAGTTAAGGCGATCTGAAGAATTCGAAAAAGTTCCAAGGGGGCTCTCTTTGATGCTTTTTATTTTTTCGATTTTGGTTTTTCTGATTGGAGAAATGGATTCTATGAAAAAAAACAAGCAGATTGGTATGATCGAAGTTGAAAATCGGTCCATACGTTCGAAAGTTGAGGCAATCTGAAGAATTCGAAAAAGTTCCAAGGGGGGCCCCTTTGATCCATTTTTTTTTCGATTTCGGATTTTTTGATCGGAGAAATGGATTCTATGAAAAAAAAAAGCAGATTGGTATGATCGAAGTTGAAAATCGGTCCATCCGTTCGGAAGTTAAGTCGATCTGAAGAATTCGAAAAAGTTCCAAGGGGGCCCCCTTTGATGCATTTTTTTTTTTCGATTTCGGTTTTTTCGATTTCGCGCATACCAATTCGCTTGTTTTTTTCATAGAATCCATTTCTCCAATCGAAAAAACCGTAATCGAAAAAAAATTGCATCAAAGGGGGTCCCCTTGGAACTTTTTCGAATTCTTCAGATCGCCTTAACTTCCGAACGGATGGACCGATTTTCAACTTCGATCATACCAATCTGCTTGTTTCTTTCATAGAATCCATTTCTCCGATCAAAAAAACCGAAATCGAAAAAAAAAATGCATCAAAGGGGGCCCCCTTGGAACTTTTTCGAATTCTTCAGATCGCCTTAACTTCCGAACGGATGGACCGATTTTCAAATTCGATCATACCAATCTGCTTGTTTTTTTTCATAGAATCCATTTCTCCAATCGAAAAAACCGAAATCGAAAAAAAAAATGCATCAAAGGGGGCCCCCTTGGAACTTTTTCGAATTCTTCAGATCGACTTAACTTCCGAACGGATGGACCGATTTTCAACTTCGATCATACCAAACTGCTTGTTTTTTTTCATGGAATCCATTTCTCCAATCGAAAAAACCGAAATCGAAAAAAAAAGGAAGCATCAAAGGGGGCCCCTTGGAACTTTTTCGAATTCTTCAGATCGCCTAACTTCCGAGCGGATGGACCGATTTTCAACTTCAATCATACCAATCTGCTTGTTTTCTTTCATAGAATCCATTTCTCCAATCGAACAAACCGAAATCGAAAAAAAAAAATGCACCAAAGGGGGCCCCCTTGGAACTTTTTCGAATTCTTCAGATCGCCTTAACTTCCGAACGGATAAACCGATTTTCAACTTCGATCATACCAATCTGCTTGTTTTTTTTCATAGAATCCATTTCTCCAATCGAAAAAACCGAAATCTAAAAAAAAATTCATCAAAGGGGGCCCCCTTGGAACTTTTTCGAATTCTTCAGATCGCCTCAACTTCCGAACGGATGGACCGATTTTCAACTTCGATCATACCAATCTGCTTGTTTTTTTTCATAGAGTCCATTTCTCCAATCGAAAAAACCGAAATGAAAAAAAAATGCATCAAAAGGGGCCCCCTTGGAACTTTTTCGAATTCTTCAGATCGCCTTAACTTCCGAACGGATGGACCGATTTTCAACTTCGATCATACCAATCTGCTTGTTTTTTTTATAAAATCCATTTCTCCAATCGAAAAAACCGATATCGAAAAAAAAAATGCATCAAAGGGGGCCCCCTTGAAACTTTTTCGAATTCTTCAGATCGCCTTAACTTCCGAACGGATGAACCGATTTTCAACTTCGATCATACCAATCTGCTTGTTTTTTTCATAGAATCCATTTCTCCAATCGAAAAAACCAAAATCGAAGAAAGAATGCATCAAAGAAGGCCCCCTTGGAACTTTTTCGAATTCTTCAGATCGCCTTAACTTCCGAACGGATGGACCGATTTTCAACTTCGATCATACCAATCTGCTTGTTTTTTTTCATAGAATCCATTTCTCCAATCGAAAAAACCGAAATCAAAAAAAAATGCATCAAAGGGGGCCTTCTTGGAATTTTTTCGAATTCTTCAGATCGCCTTAACTTCCGAACGGATGGACTGATTTTCAATTTCGCGCATACCAATTCGCTTGTTTTTTTCATAGAATCCATTTCTCCAATCGAAAAAGCCGATATCGAAAAAAAAAATGCATCAAAGGGGGCCCCCTTGAAACTTTTTCGAATTCTTCAGATCGCCTTAACTTCCGAACGGATGAACCGATTTTCAACTTCGATCATACCAATCTGCTTGTTTTTTTCATAGAATCCATTTCTCCAATCGAAAAAACCAAAATCGAAGAAAGAATGCATCAAAGAAGGCCCCCTTGGAACTTTTTCGAATTCTTCAGATCGCCTTAACTTCCGAACGGATGGACCGATTTTCAACTTCGATCATACCAATCTGCTTGTTTTTTTTCATAGAATCCATTTCTCCAATCGAAAAAACCGAAATCGAAAAAAAATTGCATCAAAGGGGGTCCCCTTGGAACTTTTTCGAATTCTTCAGATCGCCTTAACTTCCGAACGGATGGACCGATTTTCAACTTCGATCATACCAATCTGCTTGTTTCTTTCAAAGAATCCATTTATCCAATCGAAAAAACCGAAATCGAAAAAAAAATGCATCAAAGGGGGCCCCCTTGGAACTTTTTCGAATTCTTCAGATCGCCTTAACTTCCGAACGGATGGACCGATTTTCAAATTCGATCATACCAATCTGCTTGTTTTTTTTTCATAGAATCCATTTCTCCAATCGGAAAAACCGATATCGAAAAATAAAATGCATCAAAAAGGGCCACCTTGGAACTTTTTCGAATTCTTCAGACCGCCTCAACTTCCGAACGGATCGACCGATTTTCAATTTCGCGCATACCAATTTGCTTGTTTTTTCATAGAATCCATTTCTTCAATAGAAAAAACCGAAATCGAACAAAAAATTTCATCAAAGGGGGTCCCCTTGGAACTTTTTCGAATTCTTCAGATCGCCTTAATTTTCGAACGGATGGACCGATTTTCAACTTCGCACATACCAATTTGCTTGTTTTTTTTCATAGAATCCATTTCTTCAATCGAAAAAACCGAAATCGAAATAAAAATCGCATCAAAGGGGGTCCCCTTGAAACTTTTTCGAATTCTTCAGATCGCCTTAACTTCCGAACGGATGGACCGATTTTCAACTTCGATCATACCAATCTGCTTGTTTTTTTTTTCATAGAATCCTTTTCTCCAATCGAAAAAACCGAAATCGAAAAACAAAATTGCATCAAAGGGGGTCCCCTTGGAACTTTTTCGAATTCTTCAGATCGCCTCAACTTCCGAACGGATGGACCGATTTCCAACTTCGATCATACCAATCTGCTTGTATTTTTTCATAGAATCCATTTCTCCAATCGAAAAAACCGAAATCGAAAAAAAAAATGCATCAAAGGGGGCCCCCTTGGAACTTTTTCGAATTCTTCAGATCGACTTAACTTCCGAACGGATGGACCGATTTTCAACTTCGATCATACCAAACTGCTTGTTTTTTTTTCATAGAATCCATTTCTCCAATCGAAAAAACCGAAATCGAAACAAAAAATGCTTCAAAGGGGGCCCCCTTGGAACTTTTTCGAATTCTTCAGATCGCCTAACTTCCGAACGGATGGACCGATTTTCAACTTCGATCATACCAATCTGCTTGTTTTCTTTCATAGAATCCATTTCTCCAATCAAAAAAACCGAAATCGAAAAAAAAAATGCACCAAAGGGGGCCCCCTTGGAACTTTTTCGAATTCTTCAGATCGCCTTAACTTCCGAACGGATGGACCGATTTTCAACTTCGATCATACCAATCTGCTTGTTTTTTTTCATAGAATCTATTTCTCCAATCAAAAAAACCGAAACCAAAAAAAAAATTCATCAAAGGGGGCCCCCTTGGAACTTTTTCGAATTCTTCAGATCGCCTCAACTTCCGAACGGATGGACCGATTTTCAACTTCGATCATACCAATCTGCTTGTTTTTTTTCATAGAGTCCATTTCTCCAATCGAAAAAACCGAAATGAAAAAAAATGCATCAAAGGGGGCCCACTTGGAACTTTTTCGAATTCTTCAGATCGCC
This sequence comes from Chrysomela aeneicollis, assembly GCA_029955515.1. Lineage (NCBI taxonomy): Eukaryota > Metazoa > Arthropoda > Insecta > Coleoptera > Chrysomelidae > Chrysomela > Chrysomela aeneicollis. The sequence goes on along the minus strand of JARUHQ010000013.1, from coordinate 16,598,020 downwards.
TTAACTTCCGAACGGATGGACCGATTATCAACTTCGATCATACCAATCTGCTTGTTTTTTTTTAAAATCCATTTCTTTAATCGAATAAACCGAAATCGAAAAAAAAAATGCATCAAAGGGGGCCCCCTTGAAACTTTTTCGAATTCTTCAGATCGCCTTAACTTCCGATCGGATGGACCGATTTTCAACTTCGGTCATACCAATCTGCTTGTTTTTTTTCATAGAATCCATTTCTCCAATCGAAAAAACCGAAATCGAAAAAAAAAATGCATCAAAGGGGGCCCCCTTGGAACTTTTTCGAATTCTTCAGATCGCCTTAACTTCCGAACGGATGGACCGATTTTCAACTTCGATCATACCAATCTGCTTGTTTTCTTTCATAGAATCCATTTCTCCAATCGAACAAACCGAAATCGAAAAAAAAATGCATCAAAGGGGGCCTTCTTGGAATTTTTTCGAATTCTTCAGATCGCCTTAACTTCCGAACGGATGGACCGATTTTCAATTTCGCGCATACCAATTCGCTTGTTTTTTTCATAGAATCCATTTCTCCAATCGAAAAAACCGAAATCGAAAAAAAATTGCATCAAAGGGGGTCCTCTTGGAACTTTTTCGAATTCTTCAGATCGCCTTAACTTCCGAACGGATGGACCGATTTTCAACTTCGATCATACCAATCTGCTTGTTTCTTTCATAGAATCCATTTCTCCAATCAAAAAAACCGAAATCGAAAAAAAAATGCATCAAAGGGGGCCCCCTTGGAACTTTTTCGAATTCTTCAGATCGCCTTAAATTCCGAACGGATGGACCGATTTTCAAATTCGATCATACCAATCTGCTTGTTTTTTTTCATAGAATCCATTTCTCCAATCGGAAAAACCGAAATCGAAAAATAAAATGCTTCAAAAAGGGCCACCTTGGAACTTTTTAGAATTCTTCAGACCGCCTCAACTACCGAACGGATCGACCGATTTTCAATTTCGCGCATACCAATTTGTTTGTATTTTCATAGAATCCATTTCTTCAATAGGAAAAACCGAAATCGAGAAAAAAATTGCATAAAAAAGGGGGTCCCCTTGGAACTTTTTCGAATTCTTCAGATCGCCTTAACTTCCGAACGGATGGACCGATTTTCAACTTCGATCATACCAAACTGCTTGTTTTTCTTCATAGAATCCATTTCTCCAATCGAAAAAACCGAAATCTGAAAAAAAATTGCATCAAAGGGGGTCCCCTTGGAACTTTTTCGAATTCTTCAAATCGCCTTAACTTCCGAACGGATGTACCGATTTTCAACTTCGATCATACCAATCTGCTTGTTTTTTTTCATGAAATCCATTTCTCCAATCGAAAAAACCGAAATCGAAAAGAAAAATTGCATCAAAGGGGGTTCCCTTGGAACTTTTTCGAATTCTTCAGATCGCCATAACTTCCGAACGGATGGACCGATTTTCAACTTCGATCATACCAATCTGCTTGTTTTTTTTATAGAATCCATTTCTCCAATCAAAAAAACCGAAATCGAAAAAATAAAAAGCATCAAAGGGAGCCTCCTTGGAACTTTTTCGAATTCTTCAGATCGCCATAACTTCCGAACGGATGGACTGATTTTCAACTTCGATCATACGAATCTGCTTGTTTTTTTTTCATAGAATCCATTTCTCCAATCGAAAAAACCGAAATCGAAAAAAAATGCATCAAAGGGGGCCCCCTTGGAACTTTTTCGAATTCTTCAGATCGACTTAACTTCCGAACGGATGGACCGATTTTCAACTTCGATCATACCAATCTGCTTTTTTTTTCATAGAATCCATTTCTCCGATCAAAAAATCCGAAATCGAAAAAAAAATGGATCAAAGGGGCCCCCCTTGGAACTTTTTCGAATTCTTCAGATTGCCTCAACTTTCGAACGTATGGACCGATTTTCAACTTCGATCATACCAATCTGCTTGTTTTTTTCCATAGAATCCATTTCTCCAATCAAAAAAACCGAAACAAAAAAAAAAATTCATCAAAGGGGGCCCCCTTGGAACTTTTTCGAATTCTTCAGATCGCCTCAATTTCCGAACGGATGGACCGATTTTCAACTTCGATCATACCAATCTGCTTGTATTTTTTCATAGAGTCCATTTCTCCAATCGAAAAAACCGAAATGAAAAAAAATGCATCAAAGGGGGCCCCCTTGGAACTTTTTCGAATTCTTCAGATCGCCTTAACTTCCGAACGGATGGACCGATTATCAACTTCGATCATACCAATCTGCTTGTTTTTGTTTTTAAATCCATTTCTCCAATCGAAAAAACCGAAATCGAAAAAAAAATGCATCAAAGGGGGTCCCCTTGAAACTTTATCGAATTCTTCAGATCGCCTTAACTTCCGAACGGATGGACCGATTTTCAACTTCGGTCATACCAATCTGCTTGTTTTTTTTCATAGAATCCATTTCTCCAATCGAAAAAACCGAAATCGAAAAAAAAATGCATCAAAGGGGGCCCCCTTGGAACTTTTTCGAATTCTTCAGATCGCCTTAACTTCCGAACGGATGGACCGATTTTCAACTTCGATCATACCAATCTGCTTGTTTTCTTTCATAGAATCCATTTCTCCAATCGAAAAAACCGAAATCGAAAAAAAAATGCATCAAAGGGGGCCTTCTTGGAATTTTTTCGAATTCTTCAGATCGCCTTAACTTCCGAACGGATGGACCGATTCTCAATTTCGCGCATACCAATTCGCTTGTTTTTTTCATAGAATCGATTTCTCCAATCGAAAAAACCGAAATCGAAAAAAAATTGCATCAAAGGGGGTCCCCTTGGAACTTTTTCGAATTCTTCAGATCGCCTTAACTTCCGAACGGATGGACCGATTTTCAACTTCGATCATACCAATCTGCTTGTTTCTTTCATAGAATCCATTTCTCCAATCAAAAAAACCGAAATCGAAAAAAAAAAATGCATCAAAGGGGACCCCCTTGGAACTTTTTCGAATTCTTCAGATCGCCTTAACTTCCGAACGGATGGACCGATTTTCAAATTCGATCATACCAAACTGCTTGTTTTTCTTCATAGAATCCATTTCTCCAATCGAAAAACCGAAATCTGAAAAAAAATTGCATCAAAGGGGGCCCCCTTGGAACTTTTTCGAATTTTCAGATCGACTTAACTTCCGAACGGATGGACCGATTTTCAACTTCGATCATACCAATCTGCTTGTTTTCTTTCATAGAATCCATTTCTTCAATCGAAAAAACCGAAATCGAAAAAAAATGCACCAAAGGGGGCCCCCTTGGAACTTTTTCGAATTCTTCAGATCGCCTTAACTTCCGAACGGATGGACCGATTTTCAACTTCGATCATACCAATCTGCTTGTTTTTTTTCATAGAATCCATTTCTCCAATCAGAAAAACCGAAACCAAAAAAAAAAATTCATCAAAGGGGGCCCCCTTGGAACTTTTTCGAATTCTTCAGATCGCCTCAACTTCCGAACGGATGGACCGATTTTCAACTTCGATCATACCAATCTGTTTGTTTTTTTTCATAGAGTCCATTTCTCCAATCGAAAAAACCGAAATGAAAAAAAATGCATCAAAGGGGGCCCCCTTGGAACTTTTTCGAATTCTTCAGATCGCCTTAACTTCCGAACGGATGAACCGATTATCAACTTCGATCATACCAATCTGCTTGTTTATTTTTAAAATCCATTTCTCCAATCGAAAAAACCGAAATCGAAAAAAAATTGCATCAAAGGGGGTCCCCTTGAAACTTTTTCGAATTCTTCAGATCGCCTTAACTTCCGAACGGATGGACCGATTTTCAATTTCGCGCATACCAATTCGCTTGTTTTTTTCATAGAATCCATTTCTCCAATCAAAAAAACCGAAATCGAAAAAAAATTGCATCAAAGGGGGCCCCCTTGGAACTTTTTCGAATTCTTCAGATCGCCTTAAATTCCGAACGGATGGACCGATTTTCAAATTCGATCATACCAATCTGCTTGTTTTTTTTCATAGAATCCATTTCTCCAATCGAAAAATACGAAATCGAAACAAAAAATGCTTCAAAGGGGGCCCCCTTGGAACTTTTTCGAATTCTTCAGATCGCCTAACTTCCGAACGGATGGACCAATTTTCAACTTCGATCATACCAATCTGCTTGTTTTCTTTCATAGAATCCATTTCTCCAATCGGAAAAACCGAAATCAAAAAAAAATTCACCAAAGGGGGCCCCCTTGGAACTTTTTCGAATTCTTCAGATCGCCTTAACTTCCGAACGGATGGACCGATTTTCAATTTCGCGCATACCAATTCGCTTGTTTTTTTCATAGAATCCATTTCTCCAATCAAAAAAACCGAAATCGAAAAAAAATTGCATCAAAGGGGGCCCCCTTGGAACTTTTTCGAATTCTTCAGATCGCCTTAAATTCCGAACGGATGGACCGATTTTCAAATTCGATCATACCAATCTGCTTGTTTTTTTTCATAGAATCCATTTCTCCAATCGAAAAATACGAAATCGAAACAAAAAATGCTTCAAAGGGGGCCCCCTTGGAACTTTTTCGAATTCTTCAGATCGCCTAACTTCCGAACGGATGGACCAATTTTCAACTTCGATCATACCAATCTGCTTGTTTTCTTTCATAGAATCCATTTCTCCAATCGGAAAAACCGAAATCAAAAAAAAATTCACCAAAGGGGGCCCCCTTGGAACTTTTTCGAATTCTTCAGATCGCCTTAACTTCCGAACGGATGGACCGATTTTCAAATTCGATCATACCAAACTGCTTGTTTTTCTTCATAGAATCCATTTCTCCAATCGAAAAACCGAAATCTGAAAAAAAATTGCATCAAAGGGGGCCCCCTTGGAACTTTTTCGAATTTTCAGATCGACTTAACTTCCGAACGGATGGACCGATTTTCAACTTCGATCATACCAATCTGCTTGTTTTCTTTCATAGAATCCATTTCTTCAATCGAAAAAACCGAAATCGAAAAAAAATGCACCAAAGGGGGCCCCCTTGGAACTTTTTCGAATTCTTCAGATCGCCTTAACTTCCGAACGGATGGACCGATTTTCAACTTCGATCATACCAATCTGCTTGTTTTTTTTCATAGAATCCATTTCTCCAATCAGAAAAACCGAAACCAAAAAAAAAAATTCATCAAAGGGGGCCCCCTTGGAACTTTTTCGAATTCTTCAGATCGCCTCAACTTCCGAACGGATGGACCGATTTTCAACTTCGATCATACCAATCTGTTTGTTTTTTTTCATAGAGTCCATTTCTCCAATCGAAAAAACCGAAATGAAAAAAAATGCATCAAAGGGGGCCCCCTTGGAACTTTTTCGAATTCTTCAGATCGCCTTAACTTCCGAACGGATGAACCGATTATCAACTTCGATCATACCAATCTGCTTGTTTTCTTTCATAGAATCCATTTCTCCAATCGAAAAAACCGAAATCGAAAAAAAAATGCATCAAAGGGGGCCTTCTTGGAATTTTTTCGAATTCTTCAGATCGCCTTAACTTCCGAACGGATGGACCGATTCTCAATTTCGCGCATACCAATTCGCTTGTTTTTTTCATAGAATCGATTTCTCCAATCGAAAAAACCGAAATCGAAAAAAAATTGCATCAAAGGGGGTCCCCTTGGAACTTTTTCGAATTCTTCAGATCGCCTTAACTTCCGAACGGATGGACCGATTTTCAACTTCGATCATACCAATCTGCTTGTTTCTTTCATAGAATCCATTTCTCCAATCAAAAAAACCGAAATCGAAAAAAAAAAATGCATCAAAGGGGACCCCCTTGGAACTTTTTCGAATTCTTCAGATCGCCTTAACTTCCGAACGGATGGACCGATTTTCAAATTCGATCATACCAAACTGCTTGTTTTTCTTCATAGAATCCATTTCTCCAATCGAAAAACCGAAATCTGAAAAAAAATTGCATCAAAGGGGGCCCCCTTGGAACTTTTTCGAATTTTCAGATCGACTTAACTTCCGAACGGATGGACCGATTTTCAACTTCGATCATACCAATCTGCTTGTTTTCTTTCATAGAATCCATTTCTTCAATCGAAAAAACCGAAATCGAAAAAAAATGCACCAAAGGGGGCCCCCTTGGAACTTTTTCGAATTCTTCAGATCGCCTTAACTTCCGAACGGATGAACCGATTATCAACTTCGATCATACCAATCTGCTTGTTTATTTTTAAAATCCATTTCTCCAATCGAAAAAACCGAAATCGAAAAAAAATTGCATCAAAGGGGGTCCCCTTGAAACTTTTTCGAATTCTTCAGATCGCCTTAACTTCCGAACGGATGGACCGATTTTCAATTTCGCGCATACCAATTCGCTTGTTTTTTTCATAGAATCCATTTCTCCAATCAAAAAAACCGAAATCGAAAAAAAATTGCATCAAAGGGGGCCCCCTTGGAACTTTTTCGAATTCTTCAGATCGCCTTAAATTCCGAACGGATGGACCGATTTTCAAATTCGATCATACCAATCTGCTTGTTTTTTTTCATAGAATCCATTTCTCCAATCGAAAAATACGAAATCGAAACAAAAAATGCTTCAAAGGGGGCCCCCTTGGAACTTTTTCGAATTCTTCAGATCGCCTAACTTCCGAACGGATGGACCAATTTTCAACTTCGATCATACCAATCTGCTTGTTTTCTTTCATAGAATCCATTTCTCCAATCGGAAAAACCGAAATCAAAAAAAAATTCACCAAAGGGGGCCCCCTTGGAACTTTTTCGAATTCTTCAGATCGCCTTAACTTCCGAACGGATGGACCGATTTTCAATTTCGCGCATACCAATTCGCTTGTTTTTTTCATAGAATCCATTTCTCCAATCAAAAAAACCGAAATCGAAAAAAAATTGCATCAAAGGGGGCCCCCTTGGAACTTTTTCGAATTCTTCAGATCGCCTTAAATTCCGAACGGATGGACCGATTTTCAAATTCGATCATACCAATCTGCTTGTTTTTTTTCATAGAATCCATTTCTCCAATCGAAAAATACGAAATCGAAACAAAAAATGCTTCAAAGGGGGCCCCCTTGGAACTTTTTCGAATTCTTCAGATCGCCTAACTTCCGAACGGATGGACCAATTTTCAACTTCGATCATACCAATCTGCTTGTTTTCTTTCATAGAATCCATTTCTCCAATCGGAAAAACCGAAATCAAAAAAAAATTCACCAAAGGGGGCCCCCTTGGAACTTTTTCGAATTCTTCAGATCGCCTTAACTTCCGAACGGATGGACCGATTTTCAAATTCGATCATACCAAACTGCTTGTTTTTCTTCATAGAATCCATTTCTCCAATCGAAAAACCGAAATCTGAAAAAAAATTGCATCAAAGGGGGCCCCCTTGGAACTTTTTCGAATTTTCAGATCGACTTAACTTCCGAACGGATGGACCGATTTTCAACTTCGATCATACCAATCTGCTTGTTTTCTTTCATAGAATCCATTTCTTCAATCGAAAAAACCGAAATCGAAAAAAAATGCACCAAAGGGGGCCCCCTTGGAACTTTTTCGAATTCTTCAGATCGCCTTAACTTCCGAACGGATGGACCGATTTTCAACTTCGATCATACCAATCTGCTTGTTTTTTTTCATAGAATCCATTTCTCCAATCAGAAAAACCGAAACCAAAAAAAAAAATTCATCAAAGGGGGCCCCCTTGGAACTTTTTCGAATTCTTCAGATCGCCTCAACTTCCGAACGGATGGACCGATTTTCAACTTCGATCATACCAATCTGTTTGTTTTTTTTCATAGAGTCCATTTCTCCAATCAAAAAAACCGAAATGAAAAAAAATGCATCAAAGGGGGCCCCCTTGGAACTTTTTCGAATTCTTCAGATCGCCTTAACTTCCGAACGGATGAACCGATTATCAACTTCGATCATACCAATCTGCTTGTTTATTTTTAAAATCCATTTCTCCAATCGAAAAAACCGAAATCGAAAAAAAATTGCATCAAAGGGGGTCCCCTTGAAACTTTTTCGAATTCTTCAGATCGCCTTAACTTCCGAACGGATGGACCGATTTTCAATTTCGCGCATACCAATTCGCTTGTTTTTTTCATAGAATCCATTTCTCCAATCAAAAAAACCGAAATCGAAAAAAAATTGCATCAAAGGGGGCCCCCTTGGAACTTTTTCGAATTCTTCAGATCGCCTTAAATTCCGAACGGATGGACCGATTTTCAAATTCGATCATACCAATCTGCTTGTTTTTTTTCATAGAATCCATTTCTCCAATCGAAAAATACGAAATCGAAACAAAAAATGCTTCAAAGGGGGCCCCCTTGGAACTTTTTCGAATTCTTCAGATCGCCTAACTTCCGAACGGATGGACCAATTTTCAACTTCGATCATACCAATCTGCTTGTTTTCTTTCATAGAATCCATTTCTCCAATCGGAAAAACCGAAATCAAAAAAAAATTCACCAAAGGGGGCCCCCTTGGAACTTTTTCGAATTCTTCAGATCGCCTTAACTTCCGAACGGATGGACCGATTTTCAATTTCGCGCATACCAATTTGCTTGTTTTTTCATAGAATCCATTTCTTCAATAGGAAAAACCGAAATCGAGAAAAAAATTGCATCAAAGGGGGTCCCCTTGGAACTTTTTCGAATTCTTCAGATCGCCTTAACTTCCGAACGGATGGACCGATTTCCAACTTCGATCATACCAAACTGCTTGTTTTTCTTCATAGAATCCATTTCTCCAATCGAAAAAACCGAAATCTAAAAACAAAATGCATCAAAGGGGGCCCCCTTGGAACTTTTTCGAATTCTTCAGATCGACTTAACTTCCGAACGGATGGACCGATTTTCAACTTCGATCATACCAAACTGCTTGTTTTTTTTTCATAGAATCCATTTCTCCAATCGAAAAAACCGATATCGAAAAATAAAATGCATCAAAAAGGGCCACCTTGGAACTTTTTCGAATTCGTCAGACCGCCTCAACTTCCGAACGGATCGACCGATTTTCAATTTCGCGCATACCAATTTGCTTGTTTTTTCATAGAATCAATTTCTTCAATAGAAAGAACCGAAATCGAAAAAAAAATTTCATCAAAGGAGGTCCCCTTGAAACTTTTTCGAATTCTTCAGATCGCCTTAACTTCCGAACGGATGGACCGATTTTCAACTTCGATCATACCAATCTGCTTGTTTTTTTTTCATAGAATCCTTTTCTCCAATCGAAAAAACCGAAATCGAAAAACAAAATTGCATCAAAGGAGGTCCCCTTGAAACTTTTTCGAATTCTTCAGATCGCCTTAACTTCCGAACGGATGGACCGATTTTCAACTTCGATCATACCAATCTGCTTGTTTTCTTTCATAGAATCCATTTCTCCAATCGAACAAACCGAAATCGAAAAAAAAATGCATCAAAGGGGGCCTTCTTGGAATTTTTTCGAATTCTTCAGATCGCCTTAACTTCCGAACGGATGGACCGATTTTCAATTTCGCGCATACCAATTCGCTTGTTTTTTTCATAGAATCCATTTCTCCAATCGAAAAAACCGAAATCGAAAAAAAATTGCATCAAAGGGGGTCCTCTTGGAACTTTTTCGAATTCTTCAGATCGCCTTAACTTCCGAACGGATGGACCGATTTTCAACTTCGATCATACCAATCTGCTTGTTTCTTTCATAGAATCCATTTCTCCAATCAAAAAAACCGAAATCGAAAAAAAAATGCATCAAAGGGGGCCCCCTTGGAACTTTTTCGAATTCTTCAGATCGCCTTAAATTCCGAACGGATGGACCGATTTTCAAATTCGATCATACCAATCTGCTTGTTTTTTTTCATAGAATCCATTTCTCCAATCGGAAAAACCGAAATCGAAAAATAAAATGCTTCAAAAAGGGCCACCTTGGAACTTTTTAGAATTCTTCAGACCGCCTCAACTACCGAACGGATCGACCGATTTTCAATTTCGCGCATACCAATTTGCTTGTTTTTTCATAGAATCCATTTCTTCAATAGGAAAAACCGAAATCGAGAAAAAAATTGCATAAAAAAGGGGGTCCCCTTGGAACTTTTTCGAATTCTTCAGATCGCCTTAACTTCCGAACGGATGGACCGATTTTCAACTTCGATCATACCAAACTGCTTGTTTTTCTTCATAGAATCCATTTCTCCAATCGAAAAAACCGAAATCTGAAAAAAAATTGCATCAAAGGGGGTCCCCTTGGAACTTTTTCGAATTCTTCAAATCGCCTTAACTTCCGAACGGATGTACCGATTTTCAACTTCGATCATACCAATCTGCTTGTTTTTTTTCATGAAATCCATTTCTCCAATCGAAAAAACCGAAATCGAAAAGAAAAATTGCATCAAAGGGGGTTCCCTTGGAACTTTTTCGAATTCTTCAGATCGCCATAACTTCCGAACGGATGGACCGATTTTCAACTTCGATCATACCAATCTGCTTGTTTTTTTTATAGAATCCATTTCTCCAATCAAAAAAACCGAAATCGAAAAAATAAAAAGCATCAAAGGGAGCCTCCTTGGAACTTTTTCGAATTCTTCAGATCGCCATAACTTCCGAACGGATGGACTGATTTTCAACTTCGATCATACGAATCTGCTTGTTTTTTTTTCATAGAATCCATTTCTCCAATCGAAAAAACCGAAATCGAAAAAAAATGCATCAAAGGGGGCCCCCTTGGAACTTTTTCGAATTCTTCAGATCGACTTAACTTCCGAACGGATGGACCGATTTTCAACTTCGATCATACCAATCTGCTTTTTTTTTCATAGAATCCATTTCTCCGATCAAAAAATCCGAAATCGAAAAAAAAATGGATCAAAGGGGCCCCCCTTGGAACTTTTTCGAATTCTTCAGATTGCCTCAACTTTCGAACGTATGGACCGATTTTCAACTTCGATCATACCAATCTGCTTGTTTTTTTCCATAGAATCCATTTCTCCAATCAAAAAAACCGAAACAAAAAAAAAAATTCATCAAAGGGGGCCCCCTTGGAACTTTTTCGAATTCTTCAGATCGCCTCAATTTCCGAACGGATGGACCGATTTTCAACTTCGATCATACCAATCTGCTTGTATTTTTTCATAGAGTCCATTTCTCCAATCGAAAAAACCGAAATGAAAAAAAATGCATCAAAGGGGGCCCCCTTGGAACTTTTTCGAATTCTTCAGATCGCCTTAACTTCCGAACGGATGGACCGATTATCAACTTCGATCATACCAATCTGCTTGTTTTTGTTTTTAAATCCATTTCTCCAATCGAAAAAACCGAAATCGAAAAAAAAATGCATCAAAGGGGGTCCCCTTGAAACTTTATCGAATTCTTCAGATCGCCTTAACTTCCGAACGGATGGACCGATTTTCAACTTCGGTCATACCAATCTGCTTGTTTTTTTTCATAGAATCCATTTCTCCAATCGAAAAAACCGAAATCGAAAAAAAAATGCATCAAAGGGGGCCCCCTTGGAACTTTTTCGAATTCTTCAGATCGCCTTAACTTCCGAACGGATGGACCGATTTTCAACTTCGATCATACCAATCTGCTTGTTTTCTTTCATAGAATCCATTTCTCCAATCGAAAAAACCGAAATCGAAAAAAAAATGCATCAAAGGGGGCCTTCTTGGAATTTTTTCGAATTCTTCAGATCGCCTTAACTTCCGAACGGATGGACCGATTCTCAATTTCGCGCATACCAATTCGCTTGTTTTTTTCATAGAATCGATTTCTCCAATCGAAAAAACCGAAATCGAAAAAAAATTGCATCAAAGGGGGTCCCCTTGGAACTTTTTCGAATTCTTCAGATCGCCTTAACTTCCGAACGGATGGACCGATTTTCAACTTCGATCATACCAATCTGCTTGTTTCTTTCATAGAATCCATTTCTCCAATCAAAAAAACCGAAATCGAAAAAAAAAAATGCATCAAAGGGGACCCCCTTGGAACTTTTTCGAATTCTTCAGATCGCCTTAACTTCCGAACGGATGGACCGATTTTCAAATTCGATCATACCAAACTGCTTGTTTTTCTTCATAGAATCCATTTCTCCAATCGAAAAACCGAAATCTGAAAAAAAATTGCATCAAAGGGGGCCCCCTTGGAACTTTTTCGAATTTTCAGATCGACTTAACTTCCGAACGGATGGACCGATTTTCAACTTCGATCATACCAATCTGCTTGTTTTCTTTCATAGAATCCATTTCTTCAATCGAAAAAACCGAAATCGAAAAAAAATGCACCAAAGGGGGCCCCCTTGGAACTTTTTCGAATTCTTCAGATCGCCTTAACTTCCGAACGGATGGACCGATTTTCAACTTCGATCATACCAATCTGCTTGTTTTTTTTCATAGAATCCATTTCTCCAATCAGAAAAACCGAAACCAAAAAAAAAAATTCATCAAAGGGGGCCCCCTTGGAACTTTTTCGAATTCTTCAGATCGCCTCAACTTCCGAACGGATGGACCGATTTTCAACTTCGATCATACCAATCTGTTTGTTTTTTTTCATAGAGTCCATTTCTCCAATCGAAAAAACCGAAATGAAAAAAAATGCATCAAAGGGGGCCCCCTTGGAACTTTTTCGAATTCTTCAGATCGCCTTAACTTCCGAACGGATGAACCGATTATCAACTTCGATCATACCAATCTGCTTGTTTATTTTTAAAATCCATTTCTCCAATCGAAAAAACCGAAATCGAAAAAAAATTGCATCAAAGGGGGTCCCCTTGAAACTTTTTCGAATTCTTCAGATCGCCTTAACTTCCGAACGGATGGACCGATTTTCAATTTCGCGCATACCAATTCGCTTGTTTTTTTCATAGAATCCATTTCTCCAATCAAAAAAACCGAAATCGAAAAAAAATTGCATCAAAGGGGGCCCCCTTGGAACTTTTTCGAATTCTTCAGATCGCCTTAAATTCCGAACGGATGGACCGATTTTCAAATTCGATCATACCAATCTGCTTGTTTTTTTTCATAGAATCCATTTCTCCAATCGAAAAATACGAAATCGAAACAAAAAATGCTTCAAAGGGGGCCCCCTTGGAACTTTTTCGAATTCTTCAGATCGCCTAACTTCCGAACGGATGGACCAATTTTCAACTTCGATCATACCAATCTGCTTGTTTTCTTTCATAGAATCCATTTCTCCAATCGGAAAAACCGAAATCAAAAAAAAATTCACCAAAGGGGGCCCCCTTGGAACTTTTTCGAATTCTTCAGATCGCCTTAACTTCCGAACGGATGGACCGATTTTCAATTTCGCGCATACCAATTCGCTTGTTTTTTTCATAGAATCCATTTCTCCAATCAAAAAAACCGAAATCGAAAAAAAATTGCATCAAAGGGGGCCCCCTTGGAACTTTTTCGAATTCTTCAGATCGCCTTAAATTCCGAACGGATGGACCGATTTTCAAATTCGATCATACCAATCTGCTTGTTTTTTTTCATAGAATCCATTTCTCCAATCGAAAAATACGAAATCGAAACAAAAAATGCTTCAAAGGGGGCCCCCTTGGAACTTTTTCGAATTCTTCAGATCGCCTAACTTCCGAACGGATGGACCAATTTTCAACTTCGATCATACCAATCTGCTTGTTTTCTTTCATAGAATCCATTTCTCCAATCGGAAAAACCGAAATCAAAAAAAAATTCACCAAAGGGGGCCCCCTTGGAACTTTTTCGAATTCTTCAGATCGCCTTAACTTCCGAACGGATGGACCGATTTTCAAATTCGATCATACCAAACTGCTTGTTTTTCTTCATAGAATCCATTTCTCCAATCGAAAAACCGAAATCTGAAAAAAAATTGCATCAAAGGGGGCCCCCTTGGAACTTTTTCGAATTTTCAGATCGACTTAACTTCCGAACGGATGGACCGATTTTCAACTTCGATCATACCAATCTGCTTGTTTTCTTTCATAGAATCCATTTCTTCAATCGAAAAAACCGAAATCGAAAAAAAATGCACCAAAGGGGGCCCCCTTGGAACTTTTTCGAATTCTTCAGATCGCCTTAACTTCCGAACGGATGGACCGATTTTCAACTTCGATCATACCAATCTGCTTGTTTTTTTTCATAGAATCCATTTCTCCAATCAGAAAAACCGAAACCAAAAAAAAAAATTCATCAAAGGGGGCCCCCTTGGAACTTTTTCGAATTCTTCAGATCGCCTCAACTTCCGAACGGATGGACCGATTTTCAACTTCGATCATACCAATCTGTTTGTTTTTTTTCATAGAGTCCATTTCTCCAATCGAAAAAACCGAAATGAAAAAAAATGCATCAAAGGGGGCCCCCTTGGAACTTTTTCGAATTCTTCAGATCGCCTTAACTTCCGAACGGATGAACCGATTATCAACTTCGATCATACCAATCTGCTTGTTTTCTTTCATAGAATCCATTTCTCCAATCGAAAAAACCGAAATCGAAAAAAAAATGCATCAAAGGGGGCCTTCTTGGAATTTTTTCGAATTCTTCAGATCGCCTTAACTTCCGAACGGATGGACCGATTCTCAATTTCGCGCATACCAATTCGCTTGTTTTTTTCATAGAATCGATTTCTCCAATCGAAAAAACCGAAATCGAAAAAAAATTGCATCAAAGGGGGTCCCCTTGGAACTTTTTCGAATTCTTCAGATCGCCTTAACTTCCGAACGGATGGACCGATTTTCAACTTCGATCATACCAATCTGCTTGTTTCTTTCATAGAATCCATTTCTCCAATCAAAAAAACCGAAATCGAAAAAAAAAAATGCATCAAAGGGGACCCCCTTGGAACTTTTTCGAATTCTTCAGATCGCCTTAACTTCCGAACGGATGGACCGATTTTCAAATTCGATCATACCAAACTGCTTGTTTTTCTTCATAGAATCCATTTCTCCAATCGAAAAACCGAAATCTGAAAAAAAATTGCATCAAAGGGGGCCCCCTTGGAACTTTTTCGAATTTTCAGATCGACTTAACTTCCGAACGGATGGACCGATTTTCAACTTCGATCATACCAATCTGCTTGTTTTCTTTCATAGAATCCATTTCTTCAATCGAAAAAACCGAAATCGAAAAAAAATGCACCAAAGGGGGCCCCCTTGGAACTTTTTCGAATTCTTCAGATCGCCTTAACTTCCGAACGGATGGACCGATTTTCAACTTCGATCATACCAATCTGCTTGTTTTTTTTCATAGAATCCATTTCTCCAATCAGAAAAACCGAAACCAAAAAAAAAAATTCATCAAAGGGGGCCCCCTTGGAACTTTTTCGAATTCTTCAGATCGCCTCAACTTCCGAACGGATGGACCGATTTTCAACTTCGATCATACCAATCTGTTTGTTTTTTTTCATAGAGTCCATTTCTCCAATCGAAAAAACCGAAATGAAAAAAAATGCATCAAAGGGGGCCCCCTTGGAACTTTTTCGAATTCTTCAGATCGCCTTAACTTCCGAACGGATGAACCGATTATCAACTTCGATCATACCAATCTGCTTGTTTATTTTTAAAATCCATTTCTCCAATCGAAAAAACCGAAATCGAAAAAAAATTGCATCAAAGGGGGTCCCCTTGAAACTTTTTCGAATTCTTCAGATCGCCTTAACTTCCGAACGGATGGACCGATTTTCAATTTCGCGCATACCAATTCGCTTGTTTTTTTCATAGAATCCATTTCTCCAATCAAAAAAACCGAAATCGAAAAAAAATTGCATCAAAGGGGGCCCCCTTGGAACTTTTTCGAATTCTTCAGATCGCCTTAAATTCCGAACGGATGGACCGATTTTCAAATTCGATCATACCAATCTGCTTGTTTTTTTTCATAGAATCCATTTCTCCAATCGAAAAATACGAAATCGAAACAAAAAATGCTTCAAAGGGGGCCCCCTTGGAACTTTTTCGAATTCTTCAGATCGCCTAACTTCCGAACGGATGGACCAATTTTCAACTTCGATCATACCAATCTGCTTGTTTTCTTTCATAGAATCCATTTCTCCAATCGGAAAAACCGAAATCAAAAAAAAATTCACCAAAGGGGGCCCCCTTGGAACTTTTTCGAATTCTTCAGATCGCCTTAACTTCCGAACGGATGGACCGATTTTCAATTTCGCGCATACCAATTCGCTTGTTTTTTTCATAGAATCCATTTCTCCAATCAAAAAAACCGAAATCGAAAAAAAATTGCATCAAAGGGGGCCCCCTTGGAACTTTTTCGAATTCTTCAGATCGCCTTAAATTCCGAACGGATGGACCGATTTTCAAATTCGATCATACCAATCTGCTTGTTTTTTTTCATAGAATCCATTTCTCCAATCGAAAAATACGAAATCGAAACAAAAAATGCTTCAAAGGGGGCCCCCTTGGAACTTTTTCGAATTCTTCAGATCGCCTAACTTCCGAACGGATGGACCAATTTTCAACTTCGATCATACCAATCTGCTTGTTTTCTTTCATAGAATCCATTTCTCCAATCGGAAAAACCGAAATCAAAAAAAAATTCACCAAAGGGGGCCCCCTTGGAACTTTTTCGAATTCTTCAGATCGCCTTAACTTCCGAACGGATGGACCGATTTTCAAATTCGATCATACCAAACTGCTTGTTTTTCTTCATAGAATCCATTTCTCCAATCGAAAAACCGAAATCTGAAAAAAAATTGCATCAAAGGGGGCCCCCTTGGAACTTTTTCGAATTTTCAGATCGACTTAACTTCCGAACGGATGGACCGATTTTCAACTTCGATCATACCAATCTGCTTGTTTTCTTTCATAGAATCCATTTCTTCAATCGAAAAAACCGAAATCGAAAAAAAATGCACCAAAGGGGGCCCCCTTGGAACTTTTTCGAATTCTTCAGATCGCCTTAACTTCCGAACGGATGGACCGATTTTCAACTTCGATCATACCAATCTGCTTGTTTTTTTTCATAGAATCCATTTCTCCAATCAGAAAAACCGAAACAAAAAAAAAAAATTCATCAAAGGGGGCCCCCTTGGAACTTTTTCGAATTCTTCAGATCGCCTCAACTTCCGAACGGATGGACCGATTTTCAACTTCGATCATACCAATCTGTTTGTTTTTTTTCATAGAGTCCATTTCTCCAATCGAAAAAACCGAAATGAAAAAAAATGCATCAAAGGGGGCCCCCTTGGAACTTTTTCGAATTCTTCAGATCGCCTTAACTTCCGAACGGATGAACCGATTATCAACTTCGATCATACCAATCTGCTTGTTTATTTTTAAAATCCATTTCTCCAATCGAAAAAACCGAAATCGAAAAAAAATTGCATCAAAGGGGGTCCCCTTGAAACTTTTTCGAATTCTTCAGATCGCCTTAACTTCCGAACGGATGGACCGATTTTCAATTTCGCGCATACCAATTCGCTTGTTTTTTTCATAGAATCCATTTCTCCAATCAAAAAAACCGAAATCGAAAAAAAATTGCATCAAAGGGGGCCCCCTTGGAACTTTTTCGAATTCTTCAGATCGCCTTAAATTCCGAACGGATGGACCGATTTTCAAATTCGATCATACCAATCTGCTTGTTTTTTTTCATAGAATCCATTTCTCCAATCGAAAAATACGAAATCGAAACAAAAAATGCTTCAAAGGGGGCCCCCTTGGAACTTTTTCGAATTCTTCAGATCGCCTAACTTCCGAACGGATGGACCAATTTTCAACTTCGATCATACCAATCTGCTTGTTTTCTTTCATAGAATCCATTTCTCCAATCGGAAAAACCGAAATCAAAAAAAAATTCACCAAAGGGGGCCCCCTTGGAACTTTTTCGAATTCTTCAGATCGCCTTAACTTCCGAACGGATGGACCGATTTTCAATTTCGCGCATACCAATTTGCTTGTTTTTTCATAGAATCCATTTCTTCAATAGGAAAAACCGAAATCGAGAAAAAAATTGCATCAAAGGGGGTCCCCTTGGAACTTTTTCGAATTCTTCAGATCGCCTTAACTTCCGAACGGATGGACCGATTTCCAACTTCGATCATACCAAACTGCTTGTTTTTCTTCATAGAATCCATTTCTCCAATCGAAAAAACCGAAATCTAAAAACAAAATGCATCAAAGGGGGCCCCCTTGGAACTTTTTCGAATTCTTCAGATCGACTTAACTTCCGAACGGATGGACCGATTTTCAACTTCGATCATACCAAACTGCTTGTTTTTTTTTCATAGAATCCATTTCTCCAATCGAAAAAACCGATATCGAAAAATAAAATGCATCAAAAAGGGCCACCTTGGAACTTTTTCGAATTCGTCAGACCGCCTCAACTTCCGAACGGATCGACCGATTTTCAATTTCGCGCATACCAATTTGCTTGTTTTTTCATAGAATCAATTTCTTCAATAGAAAGAACCGAAATCGAAAAAAAAATTTCATCAAAGGAGGTCCCCTTGAAACTTTTTCGAATTCTTCAGATCGCCTTAACTTCCGAACGGATGGACCGATTTTCAACTTCGATCATACCAATCTGCTTGTTTTTTTTTCATAGAATCCTTTTCTCCAATCGAAAAAACCGAAATCGAAAAACAAAATTGCATCAAAGGGGGTCCCCTTGGAACTTTTTCGAATTCTTCAGATCGCCTTAACTTCCGAACGGATGGACCGATTTCCATCTTCGATCATACCAATCTGCTTGTATTTTTTCATAGAATCCATTTCTCCAATCGAAAAAACCGAAATCGAAAAGAAAAATTGCATCAAAGGGGGTTCCCTTGGAACTTTTTCGAATTCTTCAGATCGCCATAACTTCCGAACGGATGGACCGATTTTCAACTTCGATCATACCAATCTGCTTGTTTTTTTTTCATAGAATCCATTTCTCCAATCAAAAAAACCGAAATCGAAAAAATAAAAAGCATCAAAGGGAGCCTCCTTGGAACTTTTTCGAATTCTTCAGATCGCCATAACTTCCGAACGGATGGACCGATTTTCAACTTCGATCATACGAATCTGCTTGTTTTTTTTTCATAGAATCCATTTCTCCAATCGAAAAAACCGAAATCGAAAAAAAAATGCATCGAAGGGGGCCCCCTTGGAACTTTTTCGAATTCTTCAGATCGACTTAACTTCCGAACGGATGGACCGATTTTCAACTTCGATCATACCAATCTGCTTTTTTTTTCATAGAATCCATTTCTCCGATCAAAAAATCCGAAATCGAAAAAAAAATGGATCAAAGGGGCCCCCCTTGGAACTTTTTCGAATTCTTCAGATTGCCTCAACTTTCGAACGTATGGACCGATTTTCAACTTCGATCATACCAATCTGCTTGTTTTTTTTCATAGAATCCATTTCTCCAATCAAAAAAACCGAAACCAAAAAAAAAATTCATCAAAGGGGGCCCCCTTGGAACTTTTTCGAATTCTTCAGATCGCCTCAACTTCCGAACGGATGGACCGATTTTCAACTTCGATCATACCAATCTGCTTGTATTTTTTCATAGAGTCCATTTCTCCAATCGAAAAAACCGAAATGAAAAAAAATGCATCAAAGGGGGCCCCCTTGGAACTTTTTCGAATTCTTCAGATCGCCTTAACTTCCGAACGGATGGACCGATTATCAACTTCGATCATACCAATCTGCTTGTTTTTGTTTTTAAATCCATTTCTCCAATCGAAAAAACCGAAATCGAAAAAAAAATGCATCAAAGGGGGCCCCCTTGAAACTTTATCGAATTCTTCAGATCGCCTTAACTTCCGAACGGATGGACCGATTTTCAACTTCGGTCATACCAATCTGCTTGTTTTTTTTCATAGAATCCATTTCTCCAATCGAAAAAACCGAAATCGAAAAAAAAATGCATCAAAGGGGGCCCCCTTGGAACTTTTTCGAATTCTTCAGATCGCCTTAACTTCCGAACGGATGGACCGATTTTCAACTTCGATCATACCAATCTGCTTGTTTTCTTTCATAGAATCCATTTCTCCAATCGAAAAAACCGAAATCGAAAAAAAAATGCATCAAAGGGGGCCCCCTTGGAACTTTTTCGAATTCTTCAGATCGCCTTAACTTCCGAACGGATGGACCGATTTTCAACTTCGATCATACCAATCTGCTTGTTTTCTTTCATAGAATCCATTTCTCCAATCGAAAAAACCGAAATCGAAAAAAAAAATGCATCAAAGGGGGCCCCCTTGGAATTTTTTCGAATTCTTCAGATCGCCTTAACTTCCGAACGGATGGACCGATTTTCAATTTCGCGCATACCAATTCGCTTGTTTTTTTCATAGAATCCATTTCTCCAATCGAAAAAACCGAAATCGAAAAAAAATTGCATCAAAGGGGGTCCCCTTGGAACTTTTTCGAATTCTTCAGATCGCCTTAACTTCCGAACGGATGGACCGATTTTCAACTTCGATCATACCAATCTGCTTGTTTCTTTCATAGAATCCATTTCTCCAATCAAAAAAACCGAAATCGAAAAAAAAAATGCATCAAAGGGGGCCCCCTTGGAACTTTTTCGAATTCTTCAGATCGCCTTAACTTCCGAACGGATGGACCGATTTTCAAATTCGATCATAGCAAACTGCTTGTTTTTCTTCATAGAATCCATTTCTCCAATCAAAAAACCGAAATCTGAAAAAAAATTGCATCAAAGGGGGCCCCCTTGGAACTTTTTCGAATTCTTCAGATCGCCTTAACTTCCGAACGGATGGACCGATTTTCAACTTCGATCATACCAATCTGCTTGTTTTTTTTCATAGAATCCATTTCTCCAATCAAAAAAACCGAAACCAAAAAAAAAAAATTCATCAAAGGGGGCCCCCTTGGATCTTTTTCGAATTCTTCAGATCGCCTCAACTTCCGAACGGATGGACCGATTTTCAACTTCGATCATACCAATCTGTTTGTTTTTTTTCATAGAGTCCATTTCTCCAATCGAAAAAACCGAAATGAAAAAAAATGCATCAAAGGGGGCCCCCTTGAAACTTTTTCGAATTCTTCAGATCGCCTTAACTTCCGAACGGATGGACCGATTATCAACTTCGATCATACCAATCTGCTTGTTTATTTTTAAAATCCATTTCTCCAATCGAAAAAACCGAAATCGAAAAAAAAATGCATCAAAGGGGGCCCCCTTGAAACTTTTTCGAATTCTTCAGATCGCCTTAACTTCCGAACGGATGGACCGATTTTCAACTTCGGTCATACCAATCTGCTTGTTTTTTTTTCATAGAATCCATTTCTCCAATCGAAAAAACCGAAATCGAAAAAAAAATGCATCAAAGGGGGCCCCCTTGGAACTTTTTCGAATTCTTCAGATCGCCTTAACTTCCGAACGGATGGACCGATTTTCAACTTCGATCATACCAATCTGCTTGTTTTCTTTCATAGAATCCATTTCTCCAATCAAAAAAACCGAAATCGAAAAAAAAATGCATCAAAGGGGGCCTTCTTGGAATTTTTTCGAATTCTTCAGATCGCCTTAACTTCCGAACGGATGGACCGATTTTCAATTTGGCGCATACCAATTCGCTTGTTTTTTTCATAGAATCCATTTCTCCAATCGAAAAAACCGAAATCGAAAAAAAAAAGCACCAAAGGGGGCCCCCTTGGAACTTTTTCGAATTCTTCAGATCGCCTTAACTTCCGAACGGATGGACCGATTTTCAACTTCGATCATACCAATCTGCTTGTTTTCTTTCATAGAATCCATTTCTCCAATCAAAAAAACCGAAACAAAAAAAAAATTCATCAAAGGGGGCCCCCTTGGAACTTTTTCGAATTCTTTAGATCGCCTCAACTTCCGAACGGATGGACCGATTTTCAACTTCGATCATACCAATCTGTTTGTTTTTTTTCATAGAGTCCATTTCTCCAATCGAAAAAACCGAAATGAAAAAAAATGCATCAAAGGGGGCCCCCTTGGAACTTTTTCGAATTCTTCAGATCGCCTTAACTTCCGAACGGATGGACCGATTATCAACTTCGATCATACCAATCTGCTTGTTTATTTTTAAAATCCATTTCTCCAATCGAAAAAACCGAAATCGAAAAAAAAAAAATGCATCAAAGGGGGCCCCCTTGGAACTTTTTCGAATTCTTCAGATCGACTTAACTTCCGAACGGATGGACCGATTTTCAACTTCGATCATACCAATCTGCTTTTTTTTTCATAGAATCCATTTCTCCGATCAAAAAATCCGAAATCGAAAAAAAAAATGGATCAAAGGGGCCCCCCTTGGAACTTTTTCGAATTCTTCAGATTGCCTCAACTTTCGAACGTATGGACCGATTTTCAACTTCGATCATACCAATCTGCTTGTTTTTTTTCATAGAATCCATTTCTCCAATCAAAAAAACCGAAACCAAAAAAAAAATTCATCAAAGGGGGCCCCCTTGGAACTTTTTCGAATTCTTCAGATCGCCTCAACTTCCGAACGGATGGACCGATTTTCAACTTCGATCATACCAATCTGCTTGTATTTTTTCATAGAGTCCATTTCTCCAATCGAAAAAACCGAAATGAAAAAAAATGCATCAAAGGGGGCCCCCTTGGAACTTTTTCGAATTCTTCAGATCGCCTTAACTTCCGAACGGATGGACCGATTATCAACTTCGATCATACCAATCTGCTTGTTTTTGTTTTTAAATCCATTTCTCCAATCGAAAAAACCGAAATCGAAAAAAAAATGCATCAAAGGGGGCCCCCTTGAAACTTTATCGAATTCTTCAGATCGCCTTAACTTCCGAACGGATGGACCGATTTTCAACTTCGGTCATACCAATCTGCTTGTTTTTTTTCATAGAATCCATTTCTCCAATCGAAAAAACCGAAATAGAAAAAAAAATGCATAAAGGGGGCCCCCTTAGAACTTTTTCGAATTCTTCAGATCGCCTTAACTTCCGAACGGATGGACCGATTTTCAACTTCGATCATACCAATCTGCTTGTTTTCTTTCATAGAATCCATTTCTCCAATCGAAAAAACCGAAATCGAAAAAAAAATGCATCAAAGGGGGCCTTCTTGGAATTTTTTCGAATTCTTCAGATCGCCTTAACTTCCGAACGGATGGACCGATTTTCAACTTCGATCATACCAATCTGCTTGTTTTTTTTCATAGAATCCATTTCTCCAATCGAAAAAACCGAAACCAAGAAAAAAAAATTCATCAAAGGGGGCCCCCTTGGAACTTTTTCGAATTCTTCAGATCGCCTCAACTTCCGAACGGATGGACCGATTTTCAACTTCGATCATACCAATCTGTTTGTTTTTTTTCATAGAGTCCATTTCTCCAATCGAAAAAACCGAAATGAAAAAAAATGCATCAAAGGGGGCCCCCTTGGAACTTTTTCGAATTCTTCAGATCGCCTCAACTTCCGAACGGATGGACCGATTATCAACTTCGATCATACCAATCTGCTTGTTTATTTTTAAAATCCATTTCTCCAATCGAAAAAACCAAAATCGAAAAAAAAATGCATCAAAGGGGGCCCCCTTGAAACTTTTTCGAATTCTTCAGATCGCCTCAACTTCCGAACGGATGGACCGATTTTCAACTTCGGTCATACCAATCTGCTTGTTTTTTTTTCATAGAATCCATTTCTCCAATCGAAAAAACCGAAATCGAAAGAAAAATGCATCAAAGGGGGCCCCCTTGGAACTTTTTCGAATTCTTCAGATCGCCTTAACTTCCGAACGGATGGACCGATTTTCAACTTCGATCATACCAATCTGCTTGTTTTCTTTCATAGAATCCATTTCTCCAATCAAAAAAACCGAAATCGAAAAAAAAAATGCATCAAAGGAAGCCTTCTTGGAATTTTTTCGAATTCTTCAGATCGCCTTAACTTCCGAACGGATGGACCGATTTTCAATTTCGCGCATACCAATTCGCTTGTTTTTTTCATAGAATCCATTTCTCCAATCGAAAAAACCGAAATCGAAAAAAAATTGCATCAAAGGGGGTCCCCTTGGAACTTTTTCGAATTCTTCAGATCGCCTTAACTTCCGAACGGATGGACCGATTTTCAACTTCGATCATACCAATCTGCTTGTTTCTTTCATAGAATCCATTTCTCCAATCAAAAAAACCGAAATCGAAAAAAAAATGCATCAAAAGGGGCCCCCTTGGAACTTTTTCGAATTCTTCAGATCGCCTTAACTTCCGAACGGATGGACCGATTTTCAAATTCGATCATACCAATCTGCTTGTTTTTTTTCATAGAATCCATTTCTCCAATCGGAAAAACCGAAATCGAAAAATAAAATGCTTCAAAAAGGGCCACCTTGGAACTTTTTCGAATTCTTCAGACCGCCTCAACTACCGAACGGATCGACCGATTTTCAATTTCGCGCATACCAATTTGCTTGTTTTTTCATAGAATCCATTTCTTCAATAGAAAAAACCGAAATCGAGAAAAAAATTGCATCTAAGGGGGTCCCATTGGAACTTTTTCGAATTCTTCAGATTGCCTTAACTTCCGAACGGATGGACCGATTTTCAACTTCGATCATACCAAACTGCTTGTTTTTCTTCATAGAATCCATTTCTCCAATCGAAAAAATCGAAATCCGAAAAAAAATTGCATCAAAGGGGGTCCCCTTGGAACTTTTTCGAATTCTTCAAATCGCCTTAACTTCCGAACGGATGTACCGATTTTCAACTTCGATCATACCAATCTGCTTGTTTTTTTTCATGGAATCCATTTCTCCAATCGAAAAAACCGAAATCGAAAAGATAAATTGCATCAAAGGGGGTCCCCTTGGAACTTTTTCGAATTCTTCAGATCGCCATAACTTCCGAACGGATGGACCGATTTTCAACTTCGATCATACCAATCTGCTTGTTTTTTTTTCATAGAATCCATTTCTCCAATCAAAAAAACCGAAATCGAAAAAAAAAATGCATCAAAGGGGGCCCCCTTGGAACTTTTTCGAATTCTTCAGATCGACTTAACTTCCGAACGGATGGACCGATTTTCAACTTCGATCATACCAATCTGCTTTTTTTTTCATAGAATCCATTTCTCCGATCAAAAAATCCGAAATCGAAAAAAAAATTGATCAAAGGGGCCCCCCTTGGAACTTTTTCGAATTCTTCAGATTGCCTCAACTTTCGAACGTATGGACCGATTTTCAACTTCGATCATACCAATCTGCTTGTTTTTTTTCATAGAATCCATTTCTCCAATCAGAAAAACCGAAATCGAAAAAATAAAAAGCATCAAAGGGAGCCCCCTTGGAACTTTTTCGAATTCTTCAGATCGCCTTAACTTCCGAACGGATTGACCGATTTTCAACTTCGATCATACGAATCTGCTTGTTTTTTTTTCATAGAATCCATTTCTCCAATCGAAAAAACCGAAATCGAAAGAAAAAATGCATCAAAGGGGGCCCCCTTGGAACTTTTTCGAATTCTTCAGATCGACTTAACTTCCGAACGGATGGACCGATTTTCAACTTCGATCATAAGCGATCAAAGGCGATCTGAAGAATTCGAAAAAGTTCCAAGGATGCTCCCTTTGATGCTTTTTATTTTTTCGATTTCGGTTTTTTTGATTGGAAAAATGGATTCTATGAAAAAAAAACAAGCAGATTGGTATGATCGAAGTTGAAAATCGGTCCATACGTTCGAAAGTTAAGGCAATCTGAAGAATTCGAAAAAGTTCCAAGGGGGCCCCCTTTGATGCATTTTTTATTTTCGATTTCGGTTTTTTTGATCGGAGAAATGGATTCTATGAAAAAAAAGCAGATTGTTATGATCGAAGTTGAAAATCGGTCCATCCGTTCGGAAGTTAAGTCGATCTGAAGAATTCGAAAAAGTTCCAAGGGGGCCCCCTTTGTTACCTTTTTTTTTATCGATTTCGGTCTTCTCGATTGCAGAAATGGATTCTATGAAAAAAAAACAAGCAGATTCGTATAATCGAAGTTGAAAATCGGTCCATCCGTTCGCAAGTTAAGGCGATCTGAAGAATTCGAAGAAGTTCCAAGGGGGCTCCCTTTGATGCTATTTATTTTTTCGATTACGGTTTTTTTGATTGGAGGAATGGATTCTATGAAAAAAAAACAAGCAGATTGGTATGATCGAAGTTGAAAATCGGTCCATCCGTTCGGAAGTTAAGGCGATCTGAAGAATTCGAAAAAGTTCCAAGGGGACCCCCTTTGATGCAATTTTTCTTTTCGATTTCGGTTTTATCGATTAAAGAAATGGATTCTATGAATAAAAACAAGCAGATTGGTATGATCGAAGTTGAAAATCGGTCCATCCGTTCGGAAGTTAAGGCGATCTGAAGAATTCAGAAAAGTTCCAAGGGGACCCCCTTTGATGCGATTTTTTTTTCGATTTTGGTTTTTTTGATTGGAGAAATGGATTCTATGAAAAAAACAAGCAGATTGGTATGATCGAAGTTGAAAATCGGTCCATCCGTTCGGAAGTTGAGGCGATTTGAAGAATTCGAAAAAGTTCCAAGGGGACCCCCTTTGATGCAATTTTTTTTCAGATTTCGGTTTTTTCGATTGGAGAAATGGATTCTATGAGAAAAAACAAGCAGTTTGGTATGATCGAAGTTGAAAATCGGTCCATCCGTTCGGAAGTTAAGGCGATCTGAAGAATTCGAAAAAGTTCCAAGGGGGCCCCCTTTGATGCATTTTTTTGTTTCGATTTCGGTTTTTTTGATCGGAAAAATTGATTCTATGAAAAAAAAAGCAGATTAGTATGATCGAAGTTGAAAATCGGTCCATCCGTTCGGAAGTTAAGGCGATCTGAAGAATTCGAAAAAGTTCCAAGGGGGCCCCCTTTGATGCATTTTTTTTTCGATTTCGGTTCTTTTGATTGCAGAAATGGATTCTATGAAAAAAAACAAGCAGATTCGTATGATCGAAGTTGAAAATCGGTTCATCCGTTCGGAAGTTAAGGCGATCTGAAGAATTCGAAAAAGTTCCAAGGGGGCTCCCTTTGATGCTTTTTATTTTTTCGATTTCGGTTTTTTTGATCGGAGAAATGGATTCTATGAAAAAAAAAACAAGCAGATTGGTATGATCGAAGTTGGAAATCGGTCCATCCGTTCGGAAGTTAAGTCGATCTGAAGAATTCGAAAAAGTTCCAAGGGGGCCCCCTTTGATGCATTTTTTTTTCGATTTCGGTTTTTTCGATTGCAGAAATGGATTCTATGAACAAAAAAGCAGATTCGTATGATCGAAGTTGAAAATCGGTCCATCCGTTCGGAAGTTAAGGCGATCTGAAGAATTCGAAAAAGTTCCAAGGGGGCTCCCTTTGATGCTTTTTATTTTTTCGATTTCGTTTTTTTCGATTGGAGAAATGGATTCTATGAACAGAAAACAAGCAGATTGGTACGATCGAAGTTGAAAATCGGTCCATCCGTTCGGAAGTTAAGGCGATTTGAAGAATTCGAAAAAGTTCCAAGGGGATCCCCTTAGATGCACTTTTTTTTTCGATTTCGATTTTTTCTATTGAAGAAATGGATTCTATGAAAAAACAAGCAAATTGGTATGCGCGAAATTGAAAATCGGTCGATCCGTTCGGAAGTTGAGGCGGTCTGAAGAATTCGAAAAAGTTCCAAGGTGGCCCCCTTTGATGCATGTTTTTTTCGATTTCGGTTTTTTTCGATTGGAGAAATGGATTCTATGAAAAAAACAAGCAGATTGGTATGATCGAAGTTGAAAATCGGTCAATCCGTTCGGAAGTTAAGGCGATCTGAAGAATTCGAAAAAGTTCCAATGGGGCCCCCTTTGATGCAATTTTTTTTTTTAGATTTCGGTTTTTTCGATTGGAGAAATGGATTCTATGAAAAAAAAACAAGCAGATTGGTATGATCGAAGTTGAAAATCGGTCCATCCGTTCGGAAATTAAGGCGATCTGAAGAATTCGAAAAAGTTCCAAGGGGGCCCCCTTTGATGCATTTTTTTTTTCGATTTCGGTTTTTTCGATTGGAGAAATGGATTCTGAGAGAAAACAAGCAGATTGGTATGATCGAAGTTGAAAATCGGTCCATCCGTTCGGAAGTTAAGGCGATCAGAAGAATTCGAGAAAGTTCCAAGGGGGCCCCCATTGTTGCATTTTTTTTTTCGATTTCAGTTTTTTCGATTGGAGAAATGGATTCTATGAAGAAAAAACAAGCAGATTGGTATGATCGAAGTTGAAAATCGGTCCATCCGTTCGGAAGTTAGGCGATCTGAAGAATTCGAAAAAGTTCCAAGGGGGCCCCCTTTGATGCATTTTTTTCTTTCGATTTTGGTTTTTTCGATTGGAGAAATGGATTCTATGAAAAAAAAACAAGCAGTTTGGTATGATCGAAGTTGAAAATCGGTCCATCCGTTCGGAAGTTAAGGCGATCTGAAGAATTCGAAAAAGTTCCAAGGGGGCCCCCTTTGATTCAATTTTTTTTCCGATTTCGGTTTTTTCGATTGGAGAAATGGATTTTATGAAAAAAAAAAAAAGGAGATTGGTATGATCGTAGTTGAAAATCGGTCCATCCGTTCGGAAGTTAAGGCGATTTGAAGAATTCGAAAAAGTTCCAAGGGGACCCCCTTTGATGCCATTTTTTTTTCAGATTTTGGTTTTTTCGATTGCAGAAATGGATTCTATGAATAAAAAAGCAGATTCGTATGATCGAAGTTGAAAATCGGTCCATCCGTTCGGAAGTTAAGGCGATCTGAAGAATTCGAAAAAGTTCCAAGGGGGCTCCCTTTGATGCTTTTTATTTTTTCGATTTCGGTTTTTTTGATTGGAGAAATGGATTCTATGAAAAAAAACAAGCAGATTGGTATGATCGAAGTTGAAAATCGGTCCATCCGTTCGGAAGTTAAGGCTATCTGAAGAATTCGAAAAAGTTCCAAGGGGGCCCCCTTTGATGCATTTTTTTGTTTCGATTTCGGTTTTTTTGATCGGAAAAATGGATTCTATGAAAAAAAAAGCAGATTAGTATGATCGAAGTTGAAAATCGGTCCAT
Organism: Chrysomela aeneicollis; assembly: GCA_029955515.1. NCBI lineage: Eukaryota > Metazoa > Arthropoda > Insecta > Coleoptera > Chrysomelidae > Chrysomela > Chrysomela aeneicollis. The sequence continues at coordinate 16,569,094 of JARUHQ010000013.1, read as the reverse complement.
CCGTTCGGAAGTTAAGTCGATCTGAAGAATTCGAAAAAGTTCCAAGGGGGCCCCCTTTGATGCATTTTTTTTTTTCGATTTCGGTTCTTTTGATTGCAGAAATGGATTCTATGAAAAAAAACAAGCAGATTCGTATGATCGAAGTTGAAAATCGGTTCATCCGTTCGGAATTTAAGGCGATCTGAAGAATTCGAAAAAGTTCCAAGGGGGCTCCCTTTGATGCTTTTTATTTTTTTGATTTCGGTTTTTTTGATCGGAGAAATGGATTCTATGAAAAAAAAACAAGCAGATTGGTATGATCGAAGTTGGAAATCGGTCCATCCGTTCGGAAGTTAAGTCGATCTGAAGAATTCGAAAAAGTTCCAAGGGGTTCCCCTTTGATGCATTTTTTTTTTTTCGATTTCGGTTTTTTCGATTGCAGAAATGGATTCTATGAAGAAAAAAGCAGATTCGTATGATCGAAGTTGAAAATCGGTCCATCCGTTCGGAAGTTAAGGCGATCTGAAGAATTCGAAAAAGTTCCAAGGGGGCTCCCTTTGATGCTTTTTATTTTTTCGATTTCGGTTTTTTCGATTGGAGAAATGGATTCTATGAACAGAAAACAAGCAGATTGGTACGATCGAAGTTGAAAATCGGTCCATCTGTTCGGAAGTTAAGGCGATTTGAAGAATTCGAAAAAGTTCCAAGGGGATCCCCTTAGATGCAATTTTTTTTCAGATTTCGTTTTTTTCGATTGAAGAAATGGATTCTATGAAAAAAAACAAGCAGTTTGGTATGATCGAAGTTGAAAATCGGTCCATCTGTTCGGAAGTTAAGGCGAGCTGAAGAATTCGAAAAAGTTCCAAGGGGACCCCCTTTGATGCAATTTTTTTTTCGATTTCGGTTTTTTCTATTGAAAAAATGGATTCTATGAAAAAACAAGCAAATTGGTATGCGCGAAATTGAAAATCGGTCGATCCGTTCGGAAGTTGAGGCGGTCTGAAGAATTCGAAAAAGTTCCAAGGTGGCCCCCTTTGATGCATGTTTTTTTCGATTTCGGTTTTTTTCGATTGGAGAAATGGATTCTATGAAAAAAACAAGCAGATTGGTATGATCGAAGTTGAAAATCGGTCAATCCGTTCGGAAGTTAAGGCGATCTGAAGAATTCGAAAAAGTTCCAATGGGGCCCCCTTTGATGCAATTTTTTTTTTAGATTTCGGTTTTTTCGATTGGAGAAATGGATTCTATGAAAAAAAAAACAAGCAGATTGGTATGATCGAAGTTGAAAATCGGTCCATCCGTTCGGAAGTTAAGGCGATCTGAAGAATTCGAAAAAGTTCCAAGGGGGCCCCCTTTGATGCATTTTTTTTTTCGATTTCGGTTTTTTCGATTGGAGAAATGGATTCTGAGAGAAAACAAGCAGATTGGTATGATCGAAGTTGAAAATCGGTCCATCCGTTCGGAAGTTAAGGCGATCTGAAGAATTCGAGAAAGTTCCAAGGGGGCCCCCATTGATGCATTTTTTTTTTCGATTTCAGTTTTTTCGATTGGAGAAATGGATTCTATGAAAAAAAAACAAGCAGTTTGGTATGATCGAAGTTGAAAATCGGTCCATCCGTTCGGAAGTTAAGGCGATCTGAAGAATTCGAAAAAGTTCCAAGGGGGCCCCCTTTGATTCAATTTTTTTTCCGATTTCGGTTTTTTCGATTGGAGAAATGGATTCTATAAAAAAAAAGGAGATTGGTATGATCGTAGTTGAAAATCGGTCCATCCGTTCGGAAGTTAAGGCGATTTGAAGAATTCGAAAAAGTTCCAAGGGGACCCCCTTTGATGCCATTTTTTTTTCAGATTTTGGTTTTTTCGATTGCAGAAATGGATTCTATGAAAAAAAAAGCAGATTCGTATGATCGAAGTTGAAAATCGGTCCATCCGTTCGGAAGTTAAGGCTATCTGAAGAATTCGAAAAAGTTTCAAGGGGATCCCCTTTGATGCAATTTTCCTTTTCGATTTCGGTTATTCCGATTGGAGGAATGGATTCTATGAAAAAAAAACAAGCAGATTGGTATGATCGAAGTTGAAAATCGGTCCATCCGTTCGGAAGTTAAGGCGATCTGAAGAATTCAGAAAAGTTCCAAGGGGACCTCCTTTGATGCAATTTTTTTTTTCGATTTTGTTTTTTCCGAATGGAGAAATGGATTCTATGAAAAAAAAACAAGCAGATTGGTATGATCGAAGTTGAAAATCGGTCCATCCGTTCGGAAGTTAAGGCGATCTGAAGAATTCGGAAAAGTTCCAAGGGGGCCCCCTTTGATGCATTTTTTTTTTTCGATTTCGGTTTTTTCGATTGGAGAACTGGATTCTATGAAAGAAACAAGCAGATTGGTATGATCGAAGTTGAAAATCGGTCCATCCGTTCGGAACTTAAGGCGATCTGAAGAATTCGAAAAAGTTCCAAGGGGACCCCCTTTGATGCAATTTTTTTTCGACTTCGGTTTTTTCGATTGGAGAAATGGATTCTATGAAAAAAAAACAACAAGCAGATTGGTATGATCGAAGTTGAAAATCGGTCCATCCGTTCGGAAGTTAAGGCGATCTGAAGAATTCGAAAAAGTTCCAAGGGGATCCCCTTTGATGCAATTTTTCTTTTCGATTTCGGTTTTTCCGATTGGAGAAATGGATTCTATGGAAAAAAAAACAAGCAGATTGGTATGATCGAAGTTGAAAATCGGTCCATCCGTTCGGAAGTTAAGGCGATCTGAAGAATTCAGAAAAGTTCCAAGAGGACCCCCTTTGATGCAATTTTTTTTTCGATTTTGGTTTTTTCGATTGGAGAAATGGATTCTATGAAAAAAAAAACAAGCAGATTGGTATGATCGAAGTTGAAAATCGGTCCATCCCTTCGGAAGTTAAGGCGATTTGAAGAATTCGAAAAAGTTCCAAGGGGACCCCCTTTGATGCAATTTTTTTTCAGATTTCGGTTTTTTCGATTGGAGAAATGAATTCTATGAAAAAAAACAAGCAGTTTGGTATGATCGAAGTTGAAAATCGGTCCATCCGTTCGGAAGTTAAGGCGATCTGAAGAATTCGAAAAAGTTCCAAGGGGACACCCTTTGATGCAATTTTTTTTTCGATTTCGGTTTTTTCTATTGAAGAAATGGATTCTATGAAAAAACAAGCAAATTGGTATGCGCGAAATTGAAAATCGGTCGATCCGTTCGGAAGTTGAGGCGGTCTGAAGAATTCGAAAAAGTTCCAAGGTGGCCCCCTTTGATGCATTTTTTTTTCGATTTCGGTTTTTTCGATTGGAGAAATGGATTCTATGAAAAAAAAACAAGCAGATTGGTATGATCGATGTTGAAAATCGGTCCATCCGTTCGGAAGTTAAGGCGATTTGAAGAATTCGAAAAAGTTTCAAGGGGACCCCCTTTGATGCAATTTTTCTTTCCGATTTCGGTTTTTTCGATTGGAGAAATGGATTCTATGAAAAAAAACAAGCAGATTGGTATGATCGAAGTTGAAAATCGGTCGATCCGTTCGGAAGTTGAGGCGGTCTGAAGAATTCGAAAAAGTTCCAAGGTGGCCCCCTTTGATGCATTTTTTTTTTCGATTTCGGTTTTTTTGATTGGAGAAATGGATTCTATGAAAAAAAAACAAGCAGATTGGTATGATCGAAGTTGAAAATCGGTCCATCCGTTCGGAAGTTAAGGCGATCTGAAGAATTCGAAAAAGATCCAAGGGGGCACCCTTTGATGCATTTTTTTTTTTCGATTTCGGTTTTTTCGATTGGAGAAATGGATTCTATGAAAGAAACAAGCAGATTGGTATGATCGAAGTTGAAAATCAGTCCATCCGTTCGGAAGTTAAGGCGATCTGAAGAATTCGAAAAAGTTCCAAGGGGACCCCCTTTGATGCAATTTTTTTTTCGATTTCGGTTTTTTCTATTGAAAAAATGGATTCTATGAAAAAACAAGCAAATTGGTATGCGCGAAATTGAAAATCGGTCGATCCGTTCGGAAGTTGAGGCGGTCTGAAGAATTCGAAAAAGTTCCAAGGTGGCCCCCTTTGATGCATTTTTTTTTTCGATTTCGGTTTTTTTGATTGGAGAAATGGATTCTATGAAAAAAAAACAAGCAGATTGGTATGATCGAAGTTGAAAATCGGTCCATCCGTTCGGAAGTTAAGGCGATCTGAAGAATTCGAAAAAGATCCAAGGGGGCACCCTTTGATGCATTTTTTTTTTCGATTTCGGTTTTTTCGATTGGAGAAATGGATTCTATGAAAGAAACAAGCAGATTGGTATGATCGAAGTTGAAAATCAGTCCATCCGTTCGGAAGTTAAGGCGATCTGAAGAATTCGAAAAAGTTCCAAGGGGACCCCCTTTGATGCAATTTTTTTTTCGATTTCGGTTTTTTCTATTGAAAAAATGGATTCTATGAAAAAACAAGCAAATTGGTATGCGCGAAATTGAAAATCGGTCGATCCGTTCGGAAGTTGAGGCGGTCTGAAGAATTCGAAAAAGTTCCAAGGTGGCCCCCTTTGATGCATGTTTTTTTCGATTTCGGTTTTTTTCGATTGGAGAAATGGATTCTATGAAAAAAACAAGCAGATTGGTATGATCGAAGTTGAAAATCGGTCAATCCGTTCGGAAGTTAAGGCGATCTGAAGAATTCGAAAAAGTTCCAATGGGGCCCCCTTTGATGCAATTTTTTTTTTTTAGATTTCGGTTTTTTCGATTGGAGAAATGGATTCTATGAAAAAAAAAACAAGCAGATTGGTATGATCGAAGTTGAAAATCGGTCCATCCGTTCGGAAGTTAAGGCGATCTGAAGAATTCGAAAAAGTTCCAAGGGGGCCCCCTTTGATGCATTTTTTTTTTTCGATTTCGGTTTTTTCGATTGGAGAAATGGATTCTGAGAGAAAACAAGCAGATTGGTATGATCGAAGTTGAAAATCGGTCCATCCGTTCGGAAGTTAAGGCGATCTGAAGAATTCGAGAAAGTTCCAAGGGGGCCCCCATTGATGCATTTTTTTTTTTCGATTTCAGTTTTTTCGATTGGAGAAATGGATTCTATGAAAAAAAAACAAGCAGTTTGGTATGATCGAAGTTGAAAATCGGTCCATCCGTTCGGAAGTTAAGGCGATCTGAAGAATTCGAAAAAGTTCCAAGGGGGCCCCCTTTGATTCAATTTTTTTTCCGATTTCGGTTTTTTCGATTGAAGAAATGGATTCTATGAAAAAAAAAAGGAGATTGGTATGATCGTAGTTGAAAATCGGTCCATCCGTTCGGAAGTTAAGGCGATTTGAAGAATTCGAAAAAGTTCCAAGGGGACCCCCTTTGATGCCATTTTTTTTTCAGATTTTGGTTTTTTCGATTGCAGAAATGGATTCAATGAAAAAAAAAGCAGATTCGTATGATCGAAGTTGAAAATCGGTCCATCCGTTCGGAAATTAAGGCGATCTGAAGAATTCGAAAAAGTTCCAAGGGGGCTCCCTTTGATGCTTTATATTTTTTCGATTTCGGTTTTTTTGATTGGAGAAATGGATTCTATGAAAAAAAAACAAGCAGATTGGTATGATCGAAGTTGAAAATCGGTCCATCCGTTCGGAAGTTAAGGCTATCTGAAGAATTCGAAAAAGTTTCAAGGGGATCCCCTTTGGTGCAATTTTTCTTTTCGATTTCGGTTATTCCGATTGGAGGAATGGATTCTATGAAAAAAAAACAAGCAGTTTGGTATGATCGAAGTTGAAAATCGGTCCATCCGTTCGGAAGTTAAGGCGATCTAAAGAATTCAGAAAAGTTCCAAGGGGACCTCCTTTGATGCAATTTTTTTTTTCGATTTTGTTTTTTTCGAATGGAGAAATGGATTCTATGAAAAAAAAAACAAGCAGATTGGTATGATCGAAGTTGAAAATCGGTCCATCCGTTCGGAAGTTAAGGCGATCTGAAGAATTCGAAAAAGTTCCAAGGGGGCCCCCTTTGATGCATTTTTTTTTTCGATTTCGGTTTTTTCGATTGGAGAACTGGATTCTATGAAAGAAACAAGCAGATTGGTATGATCGAAGTTGAAAATCGGTCCATCCGTTCGGAACTTAAGGCGATCTGAAGAATTCGAAAAAGTTCCAAGGGGACCCCCTTTGATGCAATTTTTTTTCGACTTCGGTTTTTTCGATTGGAGAAATGGATTCTATGAAAAAAAACAACAAGCAGATTGGTATGATCGAAGTTGAAAATCGGTCCATCCGTTCGGAAGTTAAGGCGATCTGAAGAATTCGAAAAAGTTCCAAGGGGATCCCCTTTGATGCAATTTTTCTTTTCGATTTCGGTTTTTCCGATTGGAGAAATGGATTCTATGGAAAAAAAAACAAGCAGATTGGTATGATCGAAGTTGGAAATCGGTCCATCCGTTCGGAAGTTAAGGCGATCTGAAGAATTCGAAAAAGTTCCAAGGGGACCCCCTTTGATGCAATTTTTTTTTTCGATTCCAGTTTTTTCGATTGGAGAAAAGGATTCTATGAAAAAAAACAAGCAGATTGGTATGATCGAAGTTGAAAATCGGTCCATCCGTTCGGAAGTTAAGGCGATCTGAAGAATTCGAAAAAGTTTCAAAGGGACCCCCTTTGATGCGATTTTTATTTCGATTTCGGTTTTTCCGATTGAAGAAAAGGATTCTATGAAAAAAAACAAGCAAATTGGTATGCGCGAAGTTGAAAATCGGTCCATCCGTTCGGAAGTTAAGGCGATCTGAAGAATTCGAACAAGTTCCAAGGGGGCCCCCTTCGATGCATTTTTTTTTCGATTTCGTTTTTTACGATTGGAGAAATGGATTCTATGAAAAAAATTACAATTATCGTTCCGTCTAATCATCCAACCTTATGTTCGATGCATACGCTCGTATGTGTAACGAATTCTTCAGATCGCCTTCTTCCGATCGCCTGTTCTTCCGTTTTACATAAAAGCGACCGAATCGAGCAGAAGGTTAAATGGATAGATTGAAAATTCATCGTATCTGTGTTGTATTCCATAAGGTTTATATAGTTGTACTCACCAGGTAAATGTTCTTCCGTTATACATACGAGCGACTGAATTGAACAGAAGGTTGAATGGATAGACTAAACAATAATCGTATCTGGGGTTGTATTCGATTATATCTTGATGATGTTCATGTAACTGTTCTTCTGTTTTACATACAAGCGACCGTATCGAGCAGAAGCTTAAATTTAGTATAGATTGAACAATCATCTTATCTGGGTTGTATTCGATAATGTTTATATAGTTTTACTCACCAGGTAACTGTTCTTCCGTTATACATACGAGCGACTGAATTGAACAGATGGTTATCGAATACAACCCAGATACGATGATTGTTCAATCTATACTTAATTTAAGCTTCTGCTCGATTCGGTCGCTTGTATGTAAAACGGAAGAACAGTTACCTGGTGAGTATTGCTATATAAACATCATCACGATATCATCGAATACAACTCAGAGATACAATTATCGTTTCGTATAACCATTTAATCTTCTGTTCGATTCAGTCGCTAGTATGTGTAACGGAAGTACCGTCACCTGGTAAGTATCACTATATATACAGTATTGCGATATAATCGGATACCACCCAGATACATTGATTGTTCAGTCTATCCATTCAACTTTCTGTTCGTTTCGATCGCTCGTATGTAAAACGGGAATACCGTCACCTTATGTGCATTACTATATACACAGCATAACATCATAATCGAAAACAACCCAGATACTATCCATTCAACTTTCTGTTCGATTCGGTTGCTCGTATGTATAACGAAAGAACAGTAACCTGGTGAGTATTTCTATATGAACGTCATCACGATATAATCGAATACAACTCAGATACAATGATCATTCCGTCTGTCCATCCAACCTTCTGTTCGATTGGGTTGCTCGTACGTATAACGCAAGAACAGTCACCTGGTGAGTATAACTATATAAACATTCCCACGATATAATCGAATACAACTCAGTTACAATTATCGTTCCGTCTAACCATCCAACCTTATGTTCGATTCAGACGCTTGTATGTGTAACGAAAGAACCGTTACATGGTAGGTGTAACTAAATATACAGCATAACGATATAATCGGAGACAACCCAGATACAATGATTGTTCAATCTATCCATCCAACCTTATGTTCGATTCGGCTGCTCGTATGTATAACGGAAGAACTGTTACCTGGTTAGACATAATATATAATAATCATCACGAAATAATCGAATACAACCCAGATACGATGATTGTTCAGTCTATCCATACAACCTTCTGTTCAGTTCAGTCGCTCTTATGTATAACTGGGGAACAGTTACCTGGTGAGTATAACTATATGAACATCATCACGATATAATCGAATACAACCCCAGATACGATCATTGTTTAGTCTATCCATTCAACCTTCTGTTCAATTCAGTCGCTCGTATGTATAACGGAAGAACATTTACTTGGTGAGTATAACTATTTAATCATAATCGAATACAACTCAGATACGATGATTGTTCAATCTATCCATTCAACCTTATGTTCGATTCGGTTGCTTGTATGTATAACGGAAGAACAGGTACCTGGTGAGTATAACTATATAAACATAATCGAATACAACTCAGATACGATGATTGTTCAATCTATCCATTTAACCTTCTGCTCGATTCGGTCACTTGTATGTAAAACTGAAGGACAGTTACCTGGTGAGTATTGCTATATAAACATCATCACGATATTATCGAATACAACTCAGATACAATTATCGTTTCGTCTAACCATTCAACATTCTGTTCGATTCAGTCGCTAGTATGTATAACGGAAGAACAGTTACCTGGTGAGTATAACTATATAAACATAATCGAATACAACCCAGATACGATGATTGTTCAATCCATACTAAATTTAACCTTCTGCTCGATTCGGTCGCTTGTATGTAAAACGGAAGAACAGTTACCTGGTGAGTATTGCTATATAAACATCATCACGATATCATCGAATACAACTCAGATACAATTATCGTTTCGTCTTACCATTTAACCTTAAGTTCGATTCAGTCGCTAGTATGTGCAACGGAAGTACCGTCACCTGGTAAGTATCACTATATATACAGTATTGCGATATAATCGGATACCACCCAGATACATTGATTGTTCAGTCTATCCATTCAACTTTCTGTTCGTTTCGGTCGCTCGTATGTAAAACGGGAATACCGTCACCTAATGTGTATAACTATATACACAGCATAACATCATAATCGAATACAACCCAGATACTATCCATTCAACCTTCTGTTCGATTCGGTTGCTCGTATGTATAAAGAAAAAACAGTAACCTGTTGAGTATTTCTTTATGAACGTCATCACGATATAATCGAATACGACTCAGATACAATGATCATTCCGTCTATTTATCCAAACTTCTGTTCGATTGGGTCGCTCGTATGTATAACGCAAGAACAGTCACCTGGTGAGTATTACTATATGAACATCACCACGATATGATCGAATACAACTCAGTTACAATTATTGTTCCGTCTAATCATCCGACCTTATGTTCGATTCAGACGCTCGTATGTGTAACGAAAGAACCGTTACATGGTAGGTGTAACTAGATATACAGCATAACGATATAATCGGAGACAACCCAGATACAATGATTGTTCAATCTATCCATTCAACCTTATGTTCGATTCGGTTGCTCGTATGTGTAACAGAAGAACTGTTACCTGGTTAGCACGTTCGCTGCGGTACGGGACAAATACGTCCCGTAGCAAGTTTTCCACGGTGCGGCAATAAAATTCGCAAAACTTTTCTACGGAACGATGCCTCTAGTTTCCGTATTTCTCAAGATAATGAAGTGTAATTTGGACCAATAAGCTTCTTTACGATTGTGCATCATTTTATAGATGAAATAAAATCTATCCATCCAACCTTATGTTCGATTCGGCTGCTCGTATGTATAACGGAAGAACTGTTACCTGGTTAGACATAATATATAATAATCATCACGAAATAATCGAATACAACCCAGATACGATGATTGTTCAGTCTATCCATACAACCTTCTGTTCAGTTCAGTCGCTCTTATGTATAACTGGGGAACAGTTACCTGGTGAGTATAACTATATGAACATCATCACGATATAATCGAATACAACCCCAGATACAATCATTGTTTAGTCTATCCATTCAACCTTCTGTTCAATTCAGTCGCTCGTATGTATAACGGAAGAACATTTACTTGGTGAGTATAACTATTTAATCATAATCGAATACAACTCAGATACGATGATTGTTCAATCTATCCATTCAACCTTATGTTCGATTCGGTTGCTTGTATGTATAACGGAAGAACAGGTACCTGGTGAGTATAACTATATAAACATAATCGAATACAACTCAGATACGATGATTGTTCAATCTATCCATTTAACCTTCTGCTCGATTCGGTCACTTGTATGTAAAACTGAAGGACAGTTACCTGGTGAGTATTGCTATATAAACATCATCACGATATCATCGAATACAACTCAGATACAATTATCGTTTCGTATAACCATTTGATCTTCTGTTCGATTCAGTCGCTAGTATGTGTAACGGAAGTACCGTCACCTGGTAAGTATCACTATATATACAGTATTGCGATATAATCGGATACCACCCAGATACATTGATTGTTCAGTCTATCCATTCAACTTTCTGTTCGTTTCGATCGCTCGTATGTAAAACGGGAATACCGTCACCTTATGCGCATAACTATATACACAGCATAACATCATAATCGAAAACAACCCAGATACTATCCATTCAACCTTCTGTTCGATTCGGTTGCTCGTATGTATAACGAAAGAACAGTAACCTGGTGAGTTATTCTATATGAACGTCATCACGATATAATCGAATACAACTCAGATACAATGATCATTCCGTCTGTCCATCCAACCTTCTGTTCGATTGGGTTGCTCGTACGTATAACGCAAGAACAGTCACCTGGTGAGTATTACTATATAAACATTCCCACGATATAATCGAATACAACTCAGTTACAATTATCGTTCCGTCTAACCATCCAACCTTATGTTCGATTCAGACGCTCGTATGTGTAACGAAAGAACCGTTACCTGGTAGGTGTAACTAAATATACAGCATAACGATATAATCGGAGACAACCCAGATACAATGATTGTTCAATTTATCCATCCAACCTTATGTTCGATTCGGTTGCTCGTATGTATAACGGAAGAACTGTTACCTGGTTAGACATACTATATGATAATAGACACGATATAATCAAATACAACCCAGATACGATGAATGTTCAGTCTATCCATTCAACCTTCTGTTCAGTTCAGTCGCTCTTATGTATAACTGGAGAACATTTTTCTGGTGAGTATAACTATATGAACATCATCAAGATATAATTGAATACAACCCCAGATACGATTATTGTTTAGTCTATCCATTCAACCTTCTGTTCAATTCAGTCGCTCGTATGTATAACGGAAGAACAGTTACCTGGTGAGTATAACTATATAAACATTATCGAATACAACCCAGATACGATGATTGTTCAATCTATACTTAATTTAAGCTTCTGCTCGATTCGGTCGCTTGTATGTAAAACGGAAGAACAGTTACCTGGTGAGTATTGCTATATAAACATCATCACGATATCATCGAATACAACTCAGAGATACAATTATCGTTTCGTATAACCATTTAATCTTCTGTTCGATTCAGTCGCTAGTATGTGTAACGGAAGTACCGTCACCTGGTAAGTATCACTATATATACAGTATTGCGATATAATCGGATACCACCCAGATACATTGATTGTTCAGTCTATCCATTCAACTTTCTGTTCGTTTCGATCGCTCGTATGTAAAACGGGAATACCGTCACCTTATGTGCATTACTATATACACAGCATAACATCATAATCGAAAACAACCCAGATACTATCCATTCAACCTTCTGTTCGATTCGGTTGCTCGTATGTATAACGAAAGAACAGTAACCTGGTGAGTATTTCTATATGAACGTCATCACGATATAATCGAATACAACTCAGATACAATGATCATTCCGTCTGTCCATCCAACCTTCTGTTCGATTGGGTTGCTCGTACGTATAACGCAAGAACAGTCACCTGGTGAGTATAACTATATAAACATTCCCACGATATAATCGAATACAACTCAGTTACAATTATCGTTCCGTCTAACCATCCAACCTTATGTTCGATTCAGACGCTTGTATGTGTAACGAAAGAACCGTTACATGGTAGGTGTAACTAAATATACAGCATAACGATATAATCGGAGACAACCCAGATACAATAATTGTTCAATCTATCCATCCAACCTTATGTTCGATTCGGCTGCTCGTATGTATAACGGAAGAACTGTTACCTGGTTAGACATAATATATAATAATCATCACGAAATAATCGAATACAACCCAGATACGATGATTGTTCAGTCTATCCATACAACCTTCTGTTCAGTTCAGTCGCTCTTATGTATAACTGGGGAACAGTTACCTGGTGAGTATAACTATATGAACATCATCACGATATAATCGAATACAACCCCAGATACGATCATTGTTTAGTCTATCCATTCAACCTTCTGTTCAATTCAGTCGCTCGTATGTATAACGGAAGAACATTTACTTGGTGAGTATAACTATTTAATCATAATCGAATACAACTCAGATACGATGATTGTTCAATCTATCCATTCAACCTTATGTTCGATTCGGTTGCTTGTATGTATAACGGAAGAACAGGTACCTGGTGAGTATAACTATATAAACATAATCGAATACAACTCAGATACGATGATTGTTCAATCTATCCATTTAACCTTCTGCTCGATTCGGTCACTTGTATGTAAAACTGAAGGACAGTTACCTGGTGAGTATTGCTATATAAACATCATCACGATATTATCGAATACAACTCAGATACAATTATCGTTTCGTCTAACCATTCAACATTCTGTTCGATTCAGTCGCTAGTATGTATAACGGAAGAACAGTTACCTGGTGAGTATAACTATATAAACATAATCGAATACAACCCAGATACGATGATTGTTCAATCCATACTAAATTTAACCTTCTGCTCGATTCGGTCGCTTGTATGTAAAACGGAAGAACAGTTACCTGGTGAGTATTGCTATATAAACATCATCACGATATCATCGAATACAACTCAGATACTCTATCCATACAACCTTCTGTTCAGTTCAGTCGCTCTTATGTATAACTGGGGAACAGTTACCTGGTGAGTATAACTATATGAACATTATCACGATATAATCGAATACAACCCCAGATACGATCATTGTTTAGTCTATCCATTCAACCTTCTGTTCAATTCAGTCGCTCGTATGTATAACGGAAGAACATTTACTTGGTGAGTATAACTATTTAATCATAATCGAATACAACTCAGATACGATGATTGTTCAATCTATCCATTCAACCTTATGTTCGATTCGGTTGCTTGTATGTATAACGGAAGAACAGGTACCTGGTGAGTATAACTATATAAACATAATCGAATACAACTCAGATACGATGATTGTTCAATCTATCCATTTAACCTTCTGCTCGATTCGGTCACTTGTATGTAAAACTGAAGGACAGTTACCTGGTGAGTATTGCTATATAAACATCATCACGATATTATCGAATACAACTCAGATACAATTATCGTTTCGTCTAACCATTCAACATTCTGTTCGATTCAGTCGCTAGTATGTATAACGGAAGAACAGTTACCTGGTGAGTATAACTATATAAACATAATCGAATACAACCCAGATACGATGATTGTTCAATCCATACTAAATTCAACCTTCTGCTCGATTCGGTCGCTTGTATGTAAAACGGAAGAACAGTTACCTGGTTAGTATTGCTATATAAACATCATCACGATATCATCGAATACAACTCAGATACAATTATCGTTTCGTCTTACCATTTAACCTTAAGTTCGATTCAGTCGCTAGTATGTGCAACGGAAGTACCGTCACCTGGTAAGTATCACTATATATACAGTATTGCGATATAATCGGATACCACCCAGATACATTGATTGTTCAGTCTATCCATTCAACTTTCTGTTCGTTTCGGTCGCTCGTATGTAAAACGGGAATACCGTCACCTAATGTGTATAACTATATACACAGCATAACATCATAATCGAATACAACCCAGATACTATCCATTCAACCTTCTGTTCGATTCGGTTGCTCGTATGTATAAAGAAAAAACAGTAACCTGTTGAGTATTTCTTTATGAACGTCATCACGATATAATCGAATACGACTCAGATACAATGATCATTCCGTCTATTTATCCAAACTTCTGTTCGATTGGGTCGCTCGTATGTATAACGCAAGAACAGTCACCTGGTGAGTATTACTATATGAACATCACCACGATATGATCGAATACAACTCAGTTACAATTATTGTTCCGTCTAATCATCCGACCTTATGTTCGATTCAGACGCTCGTATGTGTAACGAAAGAACCGTTACATGGTAGGTGTAACTAGATATACAGCATAACGATATAATCGGAGACAACCCAGATACAATGATTGTTCAATCTATCCATTCAACCTTATGTTCGATTCGGTTGCTCGTATGTGTAACAGAAGAACTGTTACCTGGTTAGCACGTTCGCTGCGGTACGGGACAAATACGTCCCGTAGCAAGTTTTCCACGGTGCGGCAATAAAATTCGCAAAACTTTTCTACGGAACGATGCCTCTAGTTTCCGTATTTCTCAAGATAATGAAGTGTAATTTGGACCAATAAGCTTCTTTACGATTGTGCATCATTTTATAGATGAAATAATGTACGGGTCACATTCACCCCGTACCGCCTCATTCAACAGTTTCTTTACGTAGGGCGGTACGGGGTCACAAGACAAGTCCTAACAAGTAAAAAGTGAGGCGTCTATGTCTCGACGGTCAGTTGCATTTCTACTTCAGTGATATAGGGAGCGTGATGTCGAGCAGGGGAGAAAAACTAGTAGCTCTAGCGAGGGCCCAGGCTTTTGAAAGTTCAGAGGAAGAATTTGAGGAAGATTCAGATGACTCAGTAAAAGACAAAGATTATGTTCCAAGTTCAGATGAAGATGAGGAGGATTTAGAGAATGTGGATGCGGATGACTTTGAGATACTAGAAAATGATGAAATATTGCGAATAACCAACAAACCCAGGCGACAGATGATGAAGAGGATTGGGTAAGAATTCAACAGTCGGACCAAAATTTATTCGAAAAGAAGTGTGAAAAAGATGATGTTTTTACATCCCCAGTATCGACTACCACACCACTCGACTTCTTCAAACTTTTTGTGACAGACGATTTGATAGATCTGATGGTGGAAGAAACCAATAGGTATGCAGATAATTTGAAATCGTGTAACAATATTGAAAAAGCACGAATCAAATTATGGCAACCCGTCGGGAAAGACGAAATATACAAATTTTTTGCTGTTGTTTTGGCAATGGGTATAGTAGATTTGCCAAGAATAAACTTATATTGGTCCAAAGATTCACTGTACCACAATGAGTTCATCTCAAAGTGTTTGTCAAGAGACAGGTTTCTTCTGATTCTTCGTTGCTGGCACTTTACTGATAATTCTTTGAATACTGAAGTGGATAAACTTTTCAAACTTCGAAAACTGATAGACCCAATCATACAAAAATTTCAAGAATTTATAACTCCCGGAGAATCGGTTGTCATTGATGAATCGATGGTACCTTGGAGAGGACGATTACAATTTCGCCAATATATCAAAAATAAAAGCCATAAATATGGCGTTAAAGTCTATAAGTTGTGCACAGTTGGTGGTTATATCCTCAATTTCAAAATTTATTCTGGAAGAGGCGATACAACATCAGGTAAAGGTCATGCCGATGCTGTCGTAAAAGAACTAATGGAGAGATATGTTGGGGCAGGGCGAACCCTTTTTGTCGATAATTTTTATACAAGCATCCCACTTGCCAATTATCTTTCCGAAAATGAAACATATCTATGTGGTACTGTGAGAAAAAATAGAAGGGGGTTTCCGAAAAGTTTTTTTTTTTGAAGAAAGTGAAGAGAGGCAATAATTACGGCTTGCAAAAAGGGTCAATAAAGATAATTAAATGGACAGATAAGAAGTATGTTTGTATGCTGTCAACTCGCGGAGACCACAATGATACTCTGCTAGATACAGCGAAAATTAGGAACGGTGAACCAGTACAAAAACCCAAATGTGTTGTGGACTACAACAAGGCAAAAAAAGGAGTAGACTACAGGTAATATATCGTTTTTCAATTATGAATGAAAAATAAATAGAATTATTGTTGTTGTAGTGATCAAATGTCTTCGTATCAAAATGTCTTACGGAAAGGTATGAAGTGGTACAGAAAAGTAGCAATGGAAATTATTTTCGGAGCTGCTATGACTAACGCCTGGATTCTTCATAATGCTAAGTTCACGGAGAAACAACTTTCGATACTCAATTTCAAAGACATGGTATGTAAAGAGTTATTTGAACACGCTCGTGAGTCTGAAATACCAAGACCAAGGACCCCCAAGAGAATACACACTCTAACAGAAGGAGGTCCAGATGTGAAGAAAAGGCGCAAATGTAAAGGGTGCTACCAAATTTTACGACAGACAATGGGGAGCCGAGCCGCAGATAACAAAGTCAAGAAAGTATACACATTTTGTATTGAATGTGATGGCAATCCCGGATACTGTCTACCATGCTTCAACCAAGCCCATGCAGTTCAAGCAGGACAAGCAACATAATCCATTCGTAGTTAGATTTTCAATGTTTTGTTATTTTTGGTTCAATATTGAATTTTGAATTGGATGTTTGAATAAATAGTTATTTTTTCGTTTCAATTTTTTGTGTTTTGAACGTAGGAATACATCTCATGAAGAGTTTTCATCCTCTGAAATTCGAATGTCCACTAAGGCGGTATGGGTCATCAGCGCCCCGTCCTGCGCATGCCTAGTGTCAATTAGTTCATTCTGAAGTATGTTTTATCAATATTTATTTATATTGTTATTCCTTAGTTTTTCCAGAATGAGATTAATCACATCAGCTGTACGGGACAAATTTGCCCCGTACCGCACAAAATGACTCATGTTGTACGGGACACCATCAACCCCGTAACGTTCCCCACAAAGTTTCAAGAATACTGCGCCGCAGCGAACGTGTTAGACATACTATATGATAATCATCACGATATAATCGAATACAACCCAGATACAATGATTGATCAGTCTATCCATTCAACCTCCTGTTCAGTTCAGTCGCTCTTATGTATAACTGGAGAACAGTTACCTGGTGAGTATAACTATATGAACATCATCACGATATAATCGAATACAACCCCAGATACGATCATCGTTTAGTCTATCCATTCAACCTTCTGTTCAATTCAGTCGCTCGTATGTATAACGGTGAGTATAACTATATAAACATAATCAAATACAACCCAGATACGATGATTGTTCAATCTAAACATTTAACCTTCTGCTCGATTCGGTCGCTTGTATGTAAAACGGAAGAACAGTTACCTGGTGAATATTGCTATATTAACATCATCACGATATCATCGAATACAACTCAGATACAATTATCGCTTCGTCTAACCATTAAACCTTCTGTTCGATTCAGTCGCTAGTATGTGTAACGAAAGTACCGTCACCTGGTAAGTATCACTATATATACAGTATTGCGATATAATCGGATACCAACCAGATACATTGATTGTTCAGTCTATCCATTCAACTTTCTGTTCGTTTCGGTCGCTCGTATGTAAAACGGGAATACCGTCACCTAGTGTGTATAACTATATACACAGCATAACATCATAATCGAATACAACCCAGATACTATCCATTCAACCTTCTGTTCGATTCGTTTGCTCGTATGTATAACGAAAGAACAGTAACCTGGTGAGTATTTTTAAATAAACATCATCACGATATCATCGAATACAACTCAGAGATACAATTATCATTTCGTCTAACCATTCAACTTTCTGTTCGATTCAGTCGCTAGTATGTGTAACGGTAGTACCGTCACCTGGTAAGTATCACTATATAAACAGTATTGCGATATAATCGGATACCACCCAGATACATTGATTGTTCAGTCTATCCATTCAACTTTCTGTTCAGTTCAGTCGCTCTTATGTTTAACTGGAGAACAGTTTCCTGGTGAGTATAACTATATGAACATCATCAAGATATAATCGAAAACAACCCCAGATACGATTATTGTTTAGTCTATCCATTCAACCTTCTGTTCAATTCAGTCGCTCGTATGTATAACGGAAGAACAGGTACCTGGTGAGTATAACTATATAAACATAATCAAATACAACCCAGATACGATGATTGTTCAATCTATACATCTAACCTTCTGCTCGATTCGGTCGCTTGTATGTGAAACGGAATAATAGTTACCTGGTTATTATTGCTATATAAACATCTTCACGATATCATCGGATACAACTCAGATACAATTATCGTTTCGTCTAACCATTCAACCTTCTGTTCGATTCAGTCGCTAGTATGTGTAACGGAAGTACTGTCACCTGGTGAGTATCACTATATATACAGTATTGCGATATAATCGGATACCACCCAGATACATTGATTGTTCTGTCTATCCATTCAACTTTCTGTTCGTTTCGGTCGCTCGTATGTAAAACGGGAATACCGTCATCAAATGTGTATAACTATATACACAGCATAAGATCATAATCGAATACAACCCAGATACTATCCATTCAAGCTTCTGTTCGATTCGGTTGCTCGTATGTATAACGAAAGAACAGTAACCTGGTGAGTATTTCTATATGAACGTCATCACGATATAATCGAATACAACTGAGATACAATGATCATTCCGTCTATCCATCCAACCTTCTGTTCGATTCAGACGCTCGTATGTGTAACGAAAGAACCTTTACATGGCTAAATATACAGCATAACGATATAATCGAAGACAACTCAGGTACAATGATTGTTCAATCTATCCATTCAACCTTATGTTCGATTTGGTTGCTCGTATGTATAACGGAAGAGCTGTTACCTGGTTAGACATACTATATGATAATCATCACGATATAATCAAATACAACCCAGATACGATGATTTTTCAGTCTATCCATTCAACCTCCTGTTCAGTTCAGTCGCTCTTATGTGTAACTGGAGAACAGTTTCCTGGTGAGTATAACTATATAAACATCATCAAGATATAATCGAATACAACCCCAGATACGATTATTGTTTAGTCTATCCATTCAACCATCTGTTCAATTCAGTCGCTCGTATGTATAACGGAAGAACAGTTACCTGGTGAGTAAAACTATATAAACATTATCGAATACAACCCAGATAAGATGATTGTTCAATCTATACTAAATTTAAGCTTCTGCTCGATACGGTCGCTTGTATGTAAAACAGAAGAACAGTTACATGAACATCATCAAGATATAATCGAATACAACCCCAGATACGATTATTGTTCAGTCTTTCCATTCAACCTTCTGTTCAATTCAGTCGCTCGTATGTATAACGGAAGAACATTTACCTGGTGAGTATAACTATATAAACCTTATCGAATACAACACAGATACGATGAATTTTCAATCTATCCATTTAACCTTCTGCTCGATTCGGTCGCTTTTATGTAAAACGGAAGAACAGGCGATCGGAAGAAGGCGATCTGAAGAATTCGTTACACATACGAGCGTATGCATCGAACATAAGGTTGGATGATTAGACGGAACGATAATTGTAATTTTTTTCATAGAATCCATTTCTCCAATAGTAAAAAACGAAATCGAAGAAAAAATGCATCGAAGGGGGCCCCCTTGGAACTTGTTCGAATTCTTCAGGTCGCCTTAATTTCCGAACGGATGGACCGATTTTCAACTTCGCGCATACCAATTTGCTTGTTTTTTTTTTCATAGAATCCTTTTCTCCAATCGAAAAAACCGAAATCGAAATAAAAATCGCATCAAAGGGGGTCCCCTTGGAACTTTTTCGAATTCTTCAGATCGCCTTAACTTCCGAACGGATGGACCGATTTCCAACTTCGATCATACCAATCTGCTTGTATTTTTTCATAGAATCCATTTCTCCAATCGAAAAAACCGAAATCGAAAAAAAAAATGCATCAAAGGGGGCCCCCTTGGAACTTTTTCGAATTCTTCAGATCGACTTAACTTCCGAACGGATGGACCGATTTTCAACTTCGATCATACCAAACTGCTTGTTTTTTTTTCATAGAATCCATTTCTCCAATCGAAAAAACCGAAATCGAAAAAAAGAAAGCATCAAAGGGGGCCCCTTGGAACTTTTTCGAATTCTTCAGATCGCCTTAACTTTCGAACGTATGGACCGATTTTCAACTTCGATCATACCAATCTGCTTGTTTTTTTCATAGAATCCATTTCTCCGATCAGAAAAACCGAAATCGAAAAAAAAATGCATCAAAGGGGGCCTCCTTGGAACTTTTTCGAATTCTTCAGATCGCCTTAACTTCCGAACGGATGGACCGATTTTCAACTTCGATCATACCAATCTGTTTGTTTTTTTTCCATAGAATCCATTTCTCCAATCGAAAAAACCGAAATCGAAAAAAAAAATGCATCAAAGGGGGCCCCCTTGGAACTTTTTCGAATTCTTCAGATCGCCTTAACTTCCGAACGGATGGACCGATTTTCAACTTCGATCATACCAATCTGCTTGTTTTTTTTCATAGAATCCATTTCTCCAAACGAAAAAACCGAAATCTAAAAAAAAATTCATCAAAGGGGGCCCCCTTGGAACTTTTTCGAATTCTTCAGATCGCCTCAACTTCCGAACGGATGGACCGATTTTCAACTTCGATCATACCAATCTGCTTGTTTTTTTTCATAGAGTCCATTTCTCCAATCGAAAAAACCGAAATGAAAAAAAAATGCATCAAAGGGGGCTCCCTTGGAACTTTTTCGAATTCTTCAGATCGCCTTAACTTCCGAACGGATGGACCGATTTTCAACTTCGATCATACCAATCTGCTTGTTTTTTTTATAAAATCCATTTCTCCAATCGAAAAAACCGAAATCGAAAAAAAAATGCATCAAAGGGGGCCCCCTTGAAACTTTTTCGAATTCTTCAGATCGCCTTAACTTCCGAACGGATGAACCGATTTTCAACTTCGATCATACCAATCTGCTTGTTTTTTTCATAGAATCCATTTCTCCAATCGAAAAAACCAAAATCGAAAAAAAAAATGCATCAAAGGGGGCCCCCTTGGAACTTTTTCGAATTCTTCAGATCGCCTTAACTTCCGAACGGATGGACCGATTTTCAACTTCGATCATACCAATCTGCTTGTTTTTTTTTCATAGAATCCATTTCTCCAATCGAAAAAACCGAAATCGAAAAAAAAAATGCATCAAAGGGGGCCCCCTTGGAACTTTTTCGAATTCTTCAGATCGCCTTAACTTCCGAACGGATGGACCGATTTTCAACTTCGATCATACCAATCTGCTTGTTTTCTTTCATAGAATCCATTTCTCCAATCGAAAAAACCGAAATCGAAAAAAAAAATGCATCAAAGGGGGACCTTCTTGGAATTTTTTCGAATTCTTCAGATCGCCTTAACTTCCGAACGGATGGACTGATTTTCAATTTCGCGCATACCAATTCGCTTGTTTTTTTCATAGAATCTATTTCTCCAATCAAAAAAACCGAAATCGAAAAAAAAATGCATCAAAGGGGGTCCCCTTGGAACTTTTTCGAATTCTTCAGATCGCCTTAACATCCGAACGGATGGACCGATTTTCAACTTCGATCATACCAATCTGCTTGTTTCTTTCAAAGAATCCATTTCTCCAATCGAAAAAACCGAAATCGAAAAAAAAAATGCATCAAAGGGGGCCCCCTTGGAACTTTTTCGAATTCTTCAGATCGCCTTAACTTCCGAACGGATGGACCGATTTTCAAATTCGATCATACCAATCTGCTTGTTTTTTTTTCATAGAATCCATTTCTCCAATCGGAAAAACCGATATCGAAAAATAAAATGCATCAAAAAGGGCCACCTTGGAACTTTTTCGAATTCTTCAGACCGCCTCAACTTCCGAACGGATCGACCGATTTTCAATTTCGCGCATACCAATTTGCTTGTTTTTTCATAGAATCCATTTCTTCAATAGAAAGAACCGAAATCGAAAAAAAAATTCATCAAAGGGGGTCCCCTTGGAACTTTTTCGAATTCTTCAGATCGCCTTAACTTCCGAACGGATGGACCGATTTTCAACTTCGATCATACCAATCTGCTTGTTTTTTTTTTCATAGAATCCTTTTCTCCAATCGAAAAAACCGAAATCGAAAAACAAAATTGCATCAAAGGGGGTCCCCTTGGAACTTTTTCGAATTCTTCAGATCGCCTTTAACTTCCGAACGGATGGACCGATTTCCAACTTCGATCATACCAATCTGCTTGTATTTTTTCATAGAATCCATTTCTCCAATCGAAAAAACTGAAATCGAAAAAAAAAATTCATCAAAGGGGGCCCCCTTGGAACTTTTTCGAATTCTTCAGATCGACTTAACTTCCGAACGGATGGACCGATTTTCAACTTCGATCATACCAAACTGCTTGTTTTTTTTCATAGAATCCATTTCTCCAATCGAAAAAACCGAAATCGAAAAAATGAAAGCATCAAAGGGGGCCCCTTGGAACTTTTTCGAATTCTTCAGATCGCCTTAACTTTCGAACGTATGGACCGATTTTCAACTTCGATCATACCAATCTGCTTGTTTTTTTCATAGAATCCATTTCTCCGATCAGAAAAACCGAAATCGAAAAAAAAAATGCATCAAAGGGGGCCCCCTTGGAACTTTTTCGAATTCTTCAGATCGACTCAACTTCCGAACGGATGGACCGATTTTCAATTTCGCGCATACCAATTTGCTTGTTTTTTCATAGAATCCATTTCTTCAATAGAAAGAACCAAAATCGAAAAAAAATTTCATCAAAGGGGGTCCCCTTGAAACTTTTTCGAATTCTTCAGATCGCCTTAACTTCCGAACGGATGGACCGATTTTCAACTTCGATCATACCAATCTGCTTGTTTTTTTTTCATAGAATCCTTTTCTCCAATCGAAAAAACCGAAATCGAAAAACAAAATTGCATCAAAGGGGGTCCCTTTGGAACTTTTTCGAATTCTTCAGATCGCCTTAACTTCCGAACGGATGGACCGATTTCCAACTTCGATCATACCAATCTGCTTGTATTTTTTCATAGAATCCATTTCTCCAATCGAAAAAACTGAAATCGAAAAAAAAAATTCATCAAAGGGGGCCCCCTTGGAACTTTTTCGAATTCTTCAGATCGACTTAACTTCCGAACGGATGGACCGATTTTCAACTTCGATCATACCAAACTGCTTGTTTTTTTTTCATAGAATCCATTTCTCCAATCGAAAAAACCGAAATCGAAAAAAAGAAAGCATCAAAGGGGGCCCCTTGGAACTTTTTCGAATTCTTCAGATCGCCTTAACTTCCGAACGGATGGACCGATTTCCAACTTCGATCATACCAATCTGCTTGTATTTTTTCATAGAATCCATTTCTCCAATCGAAAAAACTGAAATCGAAAAAAAAAATTCATCAAAGGGGGCCCCCTTGGAACTTTTTCGAATTCTTCAGATCGACTTAACTTCCGAACGGATGGACCGATTTTCAACTTCGATCATACCAAACTGCTTGTTTTTTTTTCATAGAATCCATTTCTCCAATCGTAAAAACCGAAATCGAAAAAAAGAAAGCACCAAAGGGGGCCCCTTGGAACTTTTTCGAATTCTTCAGATCGCCTTAACTTTCGAACGTATGGACCGATTTTCAACTTCGATCATACCAATCTGCTTGTTTTTTTCATAGAATCCATTTCTCCGATCAGAAAAACCGAAATCGAAAAAAAAATGCATCAAAGGGGGCCCCCTTGGAACTTTTTCGAATTCTTCAGATCGCCTTAACTTCCGAACGGATGGACCGATTTTCAATTTCGCGCATACCAATTTGCTTGTTTTTTCATAGAATCCATTTCTTCAATAGAAAGAACCGAAATCGAAAAAAAATTTCATCAAAGGGGGTCCCCTTGAAACTTTTTCGAATTCTTCAGATCGCCTTAACTTCCGAACGGATGGACCGATTTTCAACTTCGATCATACCAATCTGCTTGTTTTTTTTTTCATAGAATCCTTTTCTCCAATCGAAAAAACCGAAATCGAAAAACAAAATTGCATCAAAGGGGGTCCCCTTGGAACTTTTTCGAATTCTTCAGATCGCCTTAACTTCCGAACGGATGGACCGATTTCCAACTTCGATCATACCAATCTGCTTGTATTTTTTCATAGAATCCATTTCTCCAATCGAAAAAACTGAAATCGAAAAAAAAAATTCATCAAAGGGGGCCCCCTTGGAACTTTTTCGAATTCTTCAGATCGACTTAACTTCCGAACGGATGGACCGATTTTCAACTTCGATCATACCAAACTGCTTGTTTTTTTTTCATAGAATCCATTTCTCCAATCGAAAAAACCGAAATCGAAAAAAAGAAAGCATCAAAGGGGGCCCCTTGGAACTTTTTCGAATTCTTCAGATCGCCTTAACTTTCGAACGTATGGACCGATTTTCAACTTCGATCATACCAATCTGCTTGTTTTTTTCATAGAATCCATTTCTCCGATCAGAAAAACCGAAATCGAAAAAAAAATGCATCAAAGGGGGCCCCCTTGGAACTTTTTCGAATTCTTCAGATCGCCTTAACTTCCGAACGGATGGACCGATTTTCAACTTCGATCATACCAATCTGTTTGTTTTTTTTTCATAGAATCCATTTCTCCAATCGAAAAATACGAAATCGAAACAAAAAATGCTTCAAAGGGGGCCCCCTTGGAACTTTTTCGAATTCTTCAGATCGCCTAACTTCCGAACGGATGGACCAATTTTCAACTTCGATCATACCAATCTGCTTGTATTTTTTCATAGAATCCATTTCTCCAATCGAAAAAACTGAAATCGAAAAAAAAAATTCATCAAAGGGGGCCCCCTTGGAACTTTTTCGAATTCTTCAGATCGACTTAACTTCCGAACGGATGGACCGATTTTCAACTTCGATCATACCAAACTGCTTGTTTTTTTTTTCATAGAATCCATTTCTCCAATCGAAAAAACCGAAATCGAAAAAAAGAAAGCATCAAAGGGGGCCCCTTGGAACTTTTTCGAATTCTTCAGATCGCCTTAACTTCCGAACGGATGGACCGATTTCCAACTTCGATCATACCAATCTGCTTGTATTTTTTCATAGAATCCATTTCTCCAATCGAAAAAACTGAAATCGAAAAAAAAAATTCATCAAAGGGGGCCCCCTTGGAACTTTTTCGAATTCTTCAGATCGACTTAACTTCCGAACGGATGGACCGATTTTCAACTTCGATCATACCAAACTGCTTGTTTTTTTTTCATAGAATCCATTTCTCCAATCGAAAAAACCGAAATCGAAAAAAAGAAAGCATCAAAGGGGGCCCCTTGGAACTTTTTCGAATTCTTCAGATCGCCTTAACTTTCGAACGTATGGACCGATTTTCAACTTCGATCATACCAATCTGCTTGTTTTTTTCATAGAATCCATTTCTCCGATCAGAAAAACCGAAATCGAAAAAAAAATGCATCAAAGGGGGCCCCCTTGGAACTTTTTCGAATTCTTCAGATCGCCTTAACTTCCGAACGGATGGACCGATTTTCAATTTCGCGCATACCAATTTGCTTGTTTTTTCATAGAATCCATTTCTTCAATAGAAAGAACCGAAATCGAAAAAAAATTTCATCAAAGGGGGTCCCCTTGAAACTTTTTCGAATTCTTCAGATCGCCTTAACTTCCGAACGGATGGACCGATTTTCAACTTCGATCATACCAATCTGCTTGTTTTTTTTTTCATAGAATCCTTTTCTCCAATCGAAAAAACCGAAATCGAAAAACAAAATTGCATCAAAGGGGGTCCCCTTGGAACTTTTTCGAATTCTTCAGATCGCCTTAACTTCCGAACGGATGGACCGATTTCCAACTTCGATCATACCAATCTGCTTGTATTTTTTCATAGAATCCATTTCTCCAATCGAAAAAACTGAAATCGAAAAAAAAAATTCATCAAAGGGGGCCCCCTTGGAACTTTTTCGAATTCTTCAGATCGACTTAACTTCCGAACGGATGGACCGATTTTCAACTTCGATCATACCAAACTGCTTGTTTTTTTTTCATAGAATCCATTTCTCCAATCGAAAAAACCGAAATCGAAAAAAAGAAAGCATCAAAGGGGGCCCCTTGGAACTTTTTCGAATTCTTCAGATCGCCTTAACTTTCGAACGTATGGACCGATTTTCAACTTCGATCATACCAATCTGCTTGTTTTTTTCATAGAATCCATTTCTCCGATCAGAAAAACCGAAATCGAAAAAAAAATGCATCAAAGGGGGCCCCCTTGGAACTTTTTCGAATTCTTCAGATCGCCTTAACTTCCGAACGGATGGACCGATTTTCAACTTCGATCATACCAATCTGTTTGTTTTTTTTTCATAGAATCCATTTCTCCAATCGAAAAATACGAAATCGAAACAAAAAATGCTTCGAAGGGGGCCCCCTTGGAACTTTTTCGAATTCTTCAGATCGCCTAACTTCCGAACGGATGGACCAATTTTCAACTTCGATCATACCAATCTGCTTGTTTTCTTTCATAGAATCCATTTCTCCAATCGAAAAAACCGAAATCGAAAAAAAAAATGCACCAAAGGGGGCCCCCTTGGAACTTTTTCGAATTCTTCAGATCGCCTTAACTTCCGAACGGATGGACCGATTTTCAACTTCGATCATACCAATCTGCTTGTTTTTTTTTCATAGAATCCTTTTCTCCAATCGAAAAAATCGAAATCGAAATAAAAATCGCATCAAAGGGGGTCCCCTTGAAACTTTTTCGAATTCTTCAGATCGCCTTAACTTCCGAACGGATGGACCGATTTCCAACTTCGATCATACCAATCTGCTTGTATTTTTTCATAGAATCCATTTCTCCAATCGAAAAAACCGAAATCGAAAAAAAAAAATGCATCAAAGGGGGCCCCCTTGGAACTTTTTCGAATTCTTCAGATCGACTTAACTTCCGAACGGATGGACCGATTTTCAACTTCGATCATACCAAACTGCTTGTTTTTTTTCATAGAATCCATTTCTCCAATCGAAAAAACCGAAATCAAAAAAAAGAAAGCATCAAAGGGGGCCCCTTGGAACTTTTTCGAATTCTTCAAATCGCCTTAACTTTCGAACGTATGGACCGATTTTCAACTTCGATCATACCAATCTGCTTGTTTTTTTCATAGAATCCATTTCTCCGATCAGAAAAAGCGAAATCGAAAAAAAAATGCATCAAAGGGGGCCCCCTTGGAACTTTTTCGAATTCTTCAGATCGCCTTAACTTCCGAACGGATGGACCGATTTTCAACTTCGATAGTAGTGCACCTAAGGGGCTATCAGACCAAGATGGCCGTCATGGGGCAATGACGTCATCCAAGATGGCTGCCATGGGGCAGCTGTCAACTGTCATGTCATCTGTCATGTCAAATGTCATATGTCATCTGTCATTTCAACTGTCAAATATTCTATGTCATCTGTCAATCAGAACATGTTCTATGCCTATTACGTCAGAGAGTGGACATGGAAACGCGACGCGTCATAGCCCCACCCACTTTTTTGGCGCGAAATTCAAGTTATTTTTGAGGTTATGTATTCTGCTTGCAACATGAGATAGGAAATCGGCCCCTTTGCCCTCCATCAGGTGCCCCCTTGGCCCCCTTAGGCCTCCACTCTACCCCCTTGGCCCCCCTCAGGTCTTCGCTCTACCCCCTTAGCTTCTTAGGTTTTTGCTATACCCCCTTGACCCCCTTAGCGCTCCGCATCCGGAAACATCTCATGACGTCATATTTTATTTAAAAAAATCCTTCTATCGGCGGGATTTGAACTCCAGACCACCGGATTACGAGTCCGATGCGTTCCCACAGAGCTACGACCACTTTATAATTTAATTGCAGTCAATGTCGATGCATCGTTATCGCACAGCGTGACGTAGTCGAGCAGATCCGTCCCAAAGATAAGAGAACGTAGAAACCTCGGCAAGCGGGGAGCAGGGAAACGAACAATGGCTTATTCATTCATTTAATATCAGTGTATTGATAGACATAATCGCATTCAAGGTCAGGTTCGCTGCATTCCATTGATGATTCAACATGATACAATATTTCGCGTGACGTTACAAAGATAAGAGACGACAAAGCGACTGACACTGTTGCCAGACGTTTAAAAAAATAAGGCATTGATGCCAGACGTTTGAAAATATCTGGAAATATACTATAATGCACCTACACCTTACACAAGTAGAATCCGAACCACCACGTGTGAATACCTTAAATTGATGGATAACGTTTGACGTATGACAGGGTGTGGCTGCCTGAAGTTAGGCGTCTGACATTTGACGTATGACGTTAACATTTCAAAATGGCCCCCAACATCTCAAGGTTACCAAATGTTTAGTAATTTTCGTGTTATAAAGTGAATATACCTACATCTTACACAGGTAGAATCCGAACCACAGCATTTATATCGACGTGGCAGAATCCATGAACTCGTTAATATAAAGATGTCAATAACAAAATGATTAATTTTTTCTCCGAATTATCAAAAAATATTTACTTCCGGTTTATTAAAAATAGACATAGAGATGAACTTATGTTTTATTCGTGATCTAAATGACGTGTAGATTCCAAAAACAACAATTTCCGTTTTCACTTCCGGTTTCCATATTTACACTTAACATAGTAATGTGGATACTCTGAGAGGAGGATTTTTCACTGACATTCCAAATATATCATCTCACCTATGTACAAAGTCTCAAGGTTCAAGAGATGATTATCAAAATAGATCGAAATAATGAAATAAGCAATGGAATCAATACACAATCTTTCTAAGTGTTGCTTTCCTGGCCGATCTAGCTTCTCGACAAATTATCACAAAATATCCACTTCCGGTTCATTAAAAAGCAATATAGAGAAAAACTAATGGAATATTTGGGACCCCCATGACGTGTAGATTCCAATAACATCAACTTCCGGTTTCACTTCCGGTTTCCATTTTTCTACTCAACATAGTCATGTGGGTACTCTGAGAGAAGGATTTTTCACGGACATTCTAAATATATCATTTTACCTATGTACAAAGTCTCAAGGTTAAAGAGATATCAATTGAAATTTATCGAAATAATGAAAAAAATCTATGTAAACAATTCACAATCTCTTCGTGTAATGATTTTCTGGTCGATCCAGCTTTTCGACGGATTATCAAAAAATATTTACTTCCGGTTTGTTAAAAAGCGACATAGGGAAAAACTAATGGAATATTCGTGACCCCCATGACGTGTATACTTCAATAACAACAACTTCCGGTTTCACTTCCGGTTTCCATTTTGTTAGTAAACAGGGTCATGTGGGTACTCATTGAAAAGGTTATTTCACGTACATTCCTAATATATTAACTTACCTATATACAAAGTCCCAAGGTTTGCGAGATATCAATCAAAATTTATCGAAAAATTTAAAAAACAATAAAAACTTTTCACCATCTCTTTGAGTACTGCTTTTCTAACCGATCTATCTCATTGATGAAATATCGAAATATATCCTCTTCCAATTCGTAAGAAATAGAGATATAGGGAAAAAATGAGATGTTAGTGATCTCCATAACGTTCGGACATCAAAACAACAACTTCTGGTTTCACTTCCGGTTACAATTTTTTCAGTAAACAGAGCCATGTGGGTACTCTTAGAGAAGGATTTCTCACGGACATCCCGAATATATCAACTTACCTATATAAAAGAACTCAAGGTTTGCGAGATATCGACGAAAATTGGTGAAATAATCGAAACAACACTGTTACACGCAAGAAAGTGCTATGAAGAGTCGATTTGAGTCCACGGTTAACTCATGTTTCTATCTTATTAATCAATATTCTAGTAGGAGACTATAATTTTTGTACAACTCATATCAGGGAATGCCATTTACACCATTATGAAAACCTAGTAGGTGAAATGATAAATAGGAAATCGATAATCAATTTTGGAGTAATCGATAACAAATGGAATATGATCGTAACTCTCGAGGTGAATGTTTCAAGGTCATAGAGTGATTAAAATTTTCAAAAGAAAAAAGCTCTGATCAAGGTATGTTTATGAATTCCAAGGCTATATAACTATTAAGATCATATTATATTGGAACCAGGTACTTCAATTATTGATCTTCTCAAAATATATGTCTCGAAACAGAAATAATTTTGTTTATTCAGGATTGCACTTTCAGCATCGGCAACACATGGAATATTATCGGAAATATCGAGGTGAATATTTCAAGGACTAAGAATTTTCGAAATTACAAAAACGGAGCTCTGATCAAGGTATGGTTATATATTCCAAGACTGTATAACTATTCAGATCAAATTATATTGAAGCCAGATACTTCAAGGACACGACGTCGATGCAATGTATGTATGACTCAAGCCTGACGTTTCGTCATGCTATCAATTGGTTTTAAAGTTCTTGAACGTTCTTTGATAGATTTTCGACGAAGGCACGACGTCTGCGCGGTGTATGTACAATGTATGTACGACGAATGCGTGAAGTTTTTTTTTTCGAAATATTCAATGTTATTCAATGAATGCTGTCTTGTTATGCTTCTCATCATTTCAAGGTTTTTACACGTTCTTTGATAGATTTTCGACGAAGGCACGACGTCTGCGCGGTGTATGTACAATGTATGTACGACGAATGCGTGAAGTTTTTTTTTGAAATATTCAATGTTATTCAATGAATGCTGTCTTGTCATGCTTCTTATCATTTCAAGGTTTTTACACGTTGTATTATATTATGTGTTATATTATGATTTTCGACGTATGCACGACGTATGCGGCATGTTTTTTTTTCAACGTTTCAGACGTTCTTCAATGATTGTCCTATGTTTTGAAATTCTCATTGTCGCTTAAATTTTTTTTAACTTCTGACTGAACGAAAGGTTGAATTTTAATTATATTTATATCTACAACTTTATGTTGGTGAACTACGGGAATCTTAGTACGTCAAATGTTGGGACACCAAATGTCAGATGCCAGATGCAAATCTTTAACAGCTACCATTTTTTATTTGCGATGTCAGTACGTTTTCATAGGGTTTCCACACGCTGTTTGATAGATTTTTGACGAGGTGTGACGTTTGTACGACGAATATTCGACGCATTTGTGATGTATGCGTGACGTATAAGTGATTAATTTTGTTGTTTTCTACTTGTTTTCGATGAATGCGTGACGTTTTGTTATGGAAATCATCGTATTCAAAGTTTTTAGATGGCGTTGTTTGATAGATTTTCGACGGATACATGACGTCAGTATGATGTATGTTAGACGCATGCGTGACTTTTCGTCGTGCCATTCAGCGTTTTCGACACTTTTCTGATAGGAATGCGACGTCTGCGCGTGTTTTGTATTTGCGAGACATATGTGTGCTTTATTCGTTACGTTTGTCATTGTTATCGAATGTTTATCAATTAATATCAATTTGTTTATATCCCGCAAGCCTCAAGACTCAGTATATATGCAAGTTGACTTTTTGAAATGTCCGTTAAAAATCATTCTTTTGAATTACCCATATAACATTGTTCACTAGAATAATGATGACACCGAAAGTAAAACCGAAAGTTTGTGCTCTTTTCATCATGGGGATCATAAATGTATTATTTGTTCTCTCCTTTATTAGAATACTTTTTCAATAATTCATCAATATAGAATTCATTTTGTTACTGATCATAATATAACCATATCCATCCTCACGTGACCAAGGCTCTCAAGTTCCAGTCGTTGAGCATCAACTATCAAATTCTACCTTTCAAACGTATCTGTACCAGTCAGTATATTTGTATTTTTTCGAAAGGTACACCTATTGAATACACTTAGTGTCATTTCTTATACACCCATTATATTTCTTCTAGACTAGATAGTTTTTACATCCCTGTATTTTATCAGCCTGTTGGTTCCATTGTTGGAAATATCGAAAATATTGTGTATGAAAACACATATTCTCTCTGCTGAAAGTGCAATCCTAATTATAGAAAAGTATATTTGTATCGAGACATATTTTTTGAGGTGATTAATGATTGAAGTATCTGGCTTCAATATAATTTGATCTGAATAGTTATACAGTCTTGGAATATATAACCATACCTTGATCAGAGCTCCGTTTTTGTAATTTCGAAAATTCTTAGTCCTTGAAATATTCACCTCGATATTTCCGATAATATTCCATGTGTTGCCGATGCTGAAAGTGCAATCCTGAATAAACAAAATTATTTCTGTTTCGAGACATATATTTTGAGAAGATCAATAATTGAAGTACCTGGTTCCAATATAATATGATCTTAATAGTTATATAGCCTTGGAATTCATAAACATACCTTGATCAGAGCTTTTTTCTTTTGAAAATTTTAATCACTCTATGACCTTGAAACATTCACCTCGAGAGTTACGATCATATTCCATTTGTTATCGATTACTCCAAAATTGATTATCGATTTCCTATTTATCATTTCACCTACTAGGTTTTCATAATGGTGTAAATGGCATTCCCTGATATGAGTTGTACAAAAATTATAGTCTCCTACTAGAATATTGATTAATAAGATAGAAACATGAGTTAACCGTGGACTCAAATCGACTCTTCATAGCACTTTCTTGCGTGTAACAGTGTTGTTTCGATTATTTCACCAATTTTCGTCGATATCTCGCAAACCTTGAGTTCTTTTATATAGGTAAGTTGATATATTCGGGATGTCCGTGAGAAATCCTTCTCTAAGAGTACCCACATGGCTCTGTTTACTGAAAAAATTGTAACCGGAAGTGAAACCGGAAGTTGTTGTTTTGATGTCCGAACGTTATGGAGATCACTAACATCTCATTTTTTCCCTATATCTCTATTTCTTACGAATTGGAAGAGGATATATTTCGATATTTCATCAATGAGATAGATCGGTTAGAAAAGCAGTACTCAAAGAGATGGTGAAAAGTTTTTATTGTTTTTTTTAATTTTTCGATAAATTTTGATTGATATCTCGCAAACCTTGGGACTTTGTATATAGGTAAGTTAATATATTAGGAATGTACGTGAAATAACCTTTTCAATGAGTACCCACATGACCCTGTTTACTAACAAAATGGAAACCGGAAGTGAAACCGGAAGTTGTTGTTATTGAAGTATACACGTCATGGGGGTCACGAATATTCCATTAGTTTTTCCCTATGTCGCTTTTTAACAAACCGGAAGTAAATATTTTTTGATAATCCGTCGAAAAGCTGGATCGACCAGAAAATCATTACACGAAGAGATTGTGAATTGTTTACATAGATTTTTTTCATTATTTCGATAAATTTCAATTGATATCTCTTTAACCTTGAGACTTTGTACATAGGTAAAATGATATATTTAGAATGTCCGTGAAAAATCCTTCTCTCAGAGTACCCACATGACTATGTTGAGTAGAAAAATGGAAACCGGAAGTGAAACCGGAAGTTGATCTTAGTGGAATCTACACGTCATGGGGGTCCCAAATATTCCATTAGTTTTTCTCTATATTGCTTTTTAATGAACCGGAAGTGGATATTTTGTGATAATTTGTCGAGAAGCTGGATCGGCCAGGAAAGCAACACTCAGAAAGATTGTGTATTGATTCCATTGCTTATTTCATTATTTCGATCTATTTTGATAATCATCTCTTGAACCTTGAGACTTTGTACATAGGTGAGATGATATATTTGGAATGTCAGTGAAAAATCCTCCTCTCAGAGTATCCACATTACTATGTTAAGTGTAAAAATGGAAACCGGAAGTGAAAACGGAAATTGTTGTTTTTGGAATCTACACGTCATTTAGATCACGAATAAAACATTAGTTCATCTCTATGTCTATTTTTAATAAACCGGAAGTAAATATTTTTTGATAATTCGGAGAAAAAATTAATCATTTTGTTATTGACATCTTTATATTAACGAGTTCATGGATTCTGCCACGTCGATATAAATGCTGTGGTTCGGATTCTACCTGTGTAAGATGTAGGTATATTCACTTTATAACACGAAAATTACTAAACATTTGGTAACCTTGAGATGTTGGGGGCCATTTTGAAATGTTAACGTCATACGTCAAATGTCAGACGCCTTACTTCAGGCAGCCACACCCTGTCATACTTCAAACGTTATCCATCAATTTAAGGTATTCACACGTGGTGGTTCGGATTCTACTTGTGTAAGGTGTAGGTGCATTATAGTATATTTCCAGATATTTTCAAACGTCTGGCATCAATGCCTTATTTTTTTAAACGTCTGGCAACAGTGTCAGTCGCTTTGTCGTCTCTTATCTTTGTAACGTCACGCGAAATATTGTATCATGTTGAATCATCAATGGAATGCAGCGAACCTGACCTTGAATGCGATTATGTCTATCAATACACTGATATTAAATGAATGAATAAGCCATTGTTCGTTTCCCTGCTCCCCGCTTGCCGAGGTTTCTACGTTCTCTTATCTTTGGGACGGATCTGCTCGACTACGTCACGCTGTGCGATAACGATGCATCGACATTGACTGCAATTAAATTATATAGTGGTCGTAGCTCTGTGGGAACGCATCGGACTCGTAATCCGGTGGTCTGGAGTTCAAATCCCGCCGATAGAAGGATTTTTTTAAATAAAATATGACGTCATGAGATGTTTCCGGATGCGGAGCGCTAAGGGGGTCAAGGGGGTATAGCAAAAACCTAAGAAGCTAAGGGGGTAGAGCGAAGACCTGAGGGGGATAAGGGGGTAGAGTGGAGGCCTAAGGGGGCCAAGGGGGCACCTGATGGAGGGCAAAGGGGCCGATATCCTATCTCATGTTGCAAGCAGAATACATAACCTCAAAAATAACTTGAATTTCGCGCCAAAAAAGTGGGTGGGGCTATGACGCGTCGCGTTTCCATGTCCACTCTCTGACGTAATAGGCATAGAACATGTTCTGATTGACAGATGACATAGAATATTTGACAGTTGAAATGACAAATGACATATGACATTTGACATGACAGATGACATGACAGTTGACAGCTGCCCCATGGCGGCCATCTTGGATGACGTCATTGCCCCATGGCGGCCATCTTGGTCTGATAGCCCCTTAGGTGCACTACTATCGAAGTTGAAAATCGGTCCATCCGTTCGGAAGTTAAGGCGATCTGAAGAATTCGAAAAAGTTCCAAGGGGGCCCCCTTTGATGCATTTTTTTTTCGATTTCGGTTTTTCTGATCGGAGAAATGGATTCTATGAAAAAAACAAGCAGATTGGTATGATCGAAGTTGAAAATCGGTCCATACGTTCGAAAGTTAAGGCGATTTGAAGAATTCGAAAAAGTTCCAAGGGGCCCCCTTTGATGCTTTATTTTTTTCGATTTCGGTTTTTTCGATTGGAGAAATGGATTCTATGAAAAAAAAACAAGCAGTTTGGTATGATCGAAGTTGAAAATCGGTCCATCCGTTCGGAAGTTAAGTCGATCTGAAGAATTCGAAAAAGTTCCAAGGGGGCCCCCTTTGATGCATTTTTTTTTCGATTTCGGTTTTTTCGATTGGAGAAATGGATTCTATGAAAAAATACAAGCAGATTGGTATGATCGAAGTTGGAAATCGGTCCATCCGTTCGGAAGTTAAGGCGATCTGAAGAATTCGAAAAAGTTCCAAGGGGACCCCCTTTGATGCAATTTTTTTTTTCGATTTCAGTTTTTTTCTATTGGAGATAAGGATTCTATGAAAAAAAACAAGCAGATTGGTATGATCGAAGTTGAAAATCGGTCCATCCGTTCGGAAGTTAAGGCGATCTGAAGAATTCGAAAAAGTTTCAAGGGGACCCCCTTTGATGCGATTTTTATTTCGATTTCGGTTTTTTCGATTGGAGAAAAGGATTCTATGAAAAAAAACAAGCAGATTGGTATGATCGAAGTTGAAAATCGGTCCATCCGTTCGGAAGTTAAGGCGATCTGAAGAATTCGAAAAAGTTCCAAGGGGGCCCCCTTTGGTGCATTTTTTTTTTCGATTTCGGTTTTTTCGATTGGAGAAATGGATTCTATAAAAGAAAACAAGCAGATTGGTATGATCGAAGTTGAAAATTGGTCCATCCGTTCGGAAGTTAGGCGATCTGAAGAATTCGAAAAAGTTCCAAGGGGGCCCCCTTTGAAGCATTTTTTGTTTCGATTTCGTATTTTTCGATTGGAGAAATGGATTCTATGAAAAAAAAACAAACAGATTGGTATGATCGAAGTTGAAAATCGGTCCATCCGTTCGGAAGTTAAGGCGATCTGAAGAATTCGAAAAAGTTCCAAGGGGGCCCCCTTTGATGCATTTTTTTTTCGATTTCGGTTTTTCTGATCGGAGAAATGGATTCTATGAAAAAAACAAGCAGATTGGTATGATCGAAGTTGAAAATCGGTCCATACGTTCGAAAGTTAAGGCGATCTGAAGAATTCGAAAAAGTTCCAAGGGGGCCCCCTTTGATGCATTTTTTTTTTTTTTCGATTTCGGTTTTTTCGATTGGAGAAATGGATTCTATGAAAAAATACAAGCAGATTGGTATGATCGAAGTTGGAAATCGGTCCATCCGTTCGGAAGTTAAGGCGATCTGAAGAATTCGAAAAAGTTCCAAGGGGACCCCCTTTGATGCAATTTTTTTTTTCGATTTCAGTTTTTTTCTATTGGAGAAAAGGATTCTATGAAAAAAAACAAGCAGATTGGTATGATCGAAGTTGAAAATCGGTCCATCCGTTCGGAAGTTAAGGCGATCTGAAGAATTCGAAAAAGTTTCAAGGGGACCCCCTTTGATGCGATTTTTATTTCGATTTCGGTTTTTTCGATTGGAGAAAAGGATTCTATGAAAAAAAACAAGCAGATTGGTATGATCGAAGTTGAAAATCGGTCCATCCGTTCGGAAGTTAAGGCGATCTGAAGAATTCGAAAAAGTTCCAAGGGGGCCCCCTTTGGTGCATTTTTTTTTTTCGATTTCGGTTTTTTCGATTGGAGAAATGGATTTTATAAAAGAAAACAAGCAGATTGGTATGATCGAAGTTGAAAATTGGTCCATCCGTTCGGAAGTTAGGCGATCTGAAGAATTCGAAAAAGTTCCAAGGGGGCCCCCTTTGAAGCATTTTTTGTTTCGATTTCGTATTTTTCGATTGGAGAAATGGATTCTATGAAAAAAAAACAAACACCCGGTAAACATTTTTTTCACGAATACATAAATGATACATCAATTTTATGTCATATAAATGATGGTCAACATCATTAATACGTATCTGAAAGACGTATTTTCTGAGGCGATAAGTCCCAACTTTCAGCGTTGTATATACGTCAGATAAAAACCGTCTTATTTGCATCTTCAGAATGATGTAACGTAACGAATGTTCAAGAAACATATTAAAATATACGTCACTAAATGGATGCAAATCTTATGTTTTGAATAAAATTGTATTTTTTGAGGCGATAAGTCCCAACATTCAGCGTTGTATATACGTCAAATAAAAACCGTCATATTTGCATCTTCAGAATGATGTAACGTAACGAATGTTCAACATACATATTAAAATATACGTCATAAAATAGATGCAACTCTTGTAATTTGAATAAAATGGTCTTTTTTCAGGCGATAAGTCCCAACTTTCAGCGTTGTATATACGTCAAATAAAAACCGTCATATTTGCATCTTCAGAATGATGTAACGTAACGAATGTTCAACATACATATTAAAATATACGTCATAAAATAGATGCAACTCTTATGTTTTGAATAAAATGGTCTTTTTTCGGGCGATAAGTCTCAACTTTCAGCGTTGTATATACGTCAAATAGAAACCGTCTTATTTGCATCTTCAGAATGATGTAACGTAACGAATGTTTAACATACATATTCAAATATACGTCATAAAATAGATGCAAATCTTATGTTTTGTATAAAATGGTCTTTTTTGAGGCGATAATTCCAAATTTTCCGCGATTCACATACGTCGGTTCAAAAATGTCATATTTGCATCTTCAAAGTGATATATTATAATGAATGTTTAGAACACATAATTATAATTACGTCAAAAAATGGATTGAAAAATTCGTTCCAAATAAAATGGTAGTATATAATCGATCATAATATTTATTTCATAATGGGTAACTCTAGAAACTATAAAGATACAATGATAAAGTCAAAATTATAGAAGTGAATAAATAAAAATTCAAAACCTACCTATAAATAATAACAAAAAATAATAGAACCTCAATATATCTTTTTAGTAGGTATGTACAATACATTGATATTTTCACAGAACAAAACATATGTTTTATACTAAGTACCTACCCAAAAAAATATTAAGATACTAATTAACGAAAACTCAAGATTTCAGAATAACAATTAAATGAAATTTATACCAACAGCTGCAATATTTTTCAATTTCTTCAAGCCGGCAACCATTCCGTTATTCTGGTTTTTTGTGGCCACTTAGTAGGTAATAGTCATTTTTCAAATCTGAAAATAATGTCGAGTATGTATGTATATGTTTTCAAATTCTTAGGTTGGGTTAGGTTCTACAGAAATAATATACTATAAAATGAAAAATTCATTGATTTGCTTTGAAAGTTTTAAAATTTTTTCGACTCAGTATTATAGTATGAACTTATCTTTCTCAACTTCTGAAATCAATGTAATTTTTCAAACATTTGGAAGTGAATAATGAAGGTCAAGTGAATTGTCAAAAAAAGCATTTTCGTCACATTCATAAATTCTGAATTTTTTTGAAGAAAAAGTTGAGAACTCATGCTACTTTGAATTAACAAATAATCTGAGAAAATTTAAATGTACCTATTCATACTGGAACTGATGGATTCAATCAAGGAAATAAACTTACCATTTTGAAGTGTCAGTTATGAAGATATCATTGTTTTGTTGGCCTTGTTTTCTATCTAGCGCAAATTATATTTTTAGAAGGTTCTTGATCAGATTCAATTTCATCGATACATATTCCTCGACCCTCCTGCCCGACTCTATTACCTGTTATTGAGTGTAACTGCTGAAATTAAATAACATATACAAGATAAATGATACAAACAATATTTTAGATGCATCGAGAAAATATGAACCTTGATAGCAATATTCTATTGCCTACAATTATTGAGAATATATTTTATTCAAATTATTGGAAAAAGTTTCAACTTACCACACAAGTCTTTATTATTTTTCTCAAGGAATCAACTGGGCCCAAGAACTCTTCTTCCCTCTGACTGAAGGCAAGTCTTCATTTCCACTCAGTATATCCAAAACCTGTCCAGCCAACTTTATTTTCTTTGAGGCCCTGGTGAAGTCATCTAAAAAATAGTGATATTTTTCATATACTTCTATAAATACCTTGATGATTTATAATTCCCAAATTATTCATCATTCAAAAAAATGTATTGACTATTTTTTCATATAATCTGACCTAATTTTTGTTTAGGGCTTTTTGTTTAGGGCTTTGAAAAAATGATACCAGTCATGATTACATCAGGTAACTTCAAATAAAAAACGAACCACCCTGAGTTTTGTTGATACATAGAAAATTGAGGTCAGATTCATAAAAAAAATTCTCAAGAGAAGTTTTCGAATGACAAATATATGTTGATGATAACAAAATCATTGGGGTTGACACCTCATTCAGATTTATATCCACTGATTAGAATATGGAAAGATTAATCTCCACATGAATAGATCAGTCTCACCTTCCTCATAAACAGTTGTAGCTACACTATAATATATCTTACAATTGGCTGCAAAAAGGAATCACTTCTTCTGGGTGATCTTGAAAAATGTTATTGATTTAGTGGTGGTCAGGCACTAAACTCAATTTATTTTTTCTTGAGGGTTGGCCAATTTTCATGGATTGTAGGCACTCCATATCAGCATCTGAAAAAAATATATTGCCACACAAACCATTTTCTGAATACTAGCAAAAATAATAAATTATTCTACATGCTTTTGCGTTGTCTCAAGGTCAGTACAGTACAAGAAGCGTCTGGCCACGCCTGGCGTCATGTGAATTCAATAATGGACTGGCCCAAATCAAAAACTTTTTAATTTTGTAGCCTTCGATGTAGGTAGGTATTCAGACTATTCAGAGGGATAGGTTTTATTACATAAAATATGAGACAACAGCCTGATCGGCTCACAACAGCCTGATCGGCTCACAACAGCCCCAACAAAAAAAACTTAGGTTAGGTGTGTCTTTTATGGTTGTGGAAATCATTGTCAACAAATGAGAATTCTGTTCATAACGATCCAATTCAACCACACAGAAGTAGTCAGTACGTACGTAGTACTAGTTTCCTTTGATTCAACGACGGAATTAAGCCAGAAAATGCCTATGAATGCGAGTTACGGTAATTGTTCACACCGAGGTTCACACATAGGTATCATTTTCTATTATACTATAACGTAACGTGTAGCCAAAGTTTGTGTAGCTTACCTGATACTATTTAGACGAATTATTGCTCACACTAGCACCAAAAATTATACAAATAACAGTCCAACGCTGCGTTGTTGTGATCAAAATACAAGAACCATGGACAACCGCGCATCTGAGATGCTTTTGATTTGCATTGTATCAAGGTCAGTACAAGAAGCGTCTGGCCACGTCTGGCGTCATGTGAATTCAATAATGGACTGGACCAAGCGGGATCGGGCTCATGTCATCTAACGGGTATAGATATGATGGCGGGAACTTTAAATATGAGAATTCTATGAGAATTTTCTACACTACAATGGGGGAGATATAATTTTGTGAAGAGGGTAACAGCGAATCCGATTGGAAATAACCTAGGGAATTCCCTATGCATTCAGTATATTTATCTAATTCCTTTTCGATATGTAGTGAAAATAAAATGTACCTATACACTCTAGAGTCTGGAGTGCGTACTAGTTTCTTGAATTGATTTCTCTATTAGTATTCAATTTATTGTTTTGTCTTGCCATTTCTTGAATAAAATAGGTTTAATTATTTTTATAGGACGCATCAACGTTATGAAGACGTAATAAAGACGTTTTATAGACACATCTGAAATATGTAAAAAACCCAACGTTTAATTGACGCTGAGTATTGGTCATCAAATTATTCAGGGTATTTTTCTACGAGAAGTCATCACGATGTAGACGTCAAATACACCTTGATCGACCATCACTGTGCTGCCTGGGTGGTAGCTTTCAGTATCAAGACTTATATTATTATAAGTGGTAGACTAATCTTGGAGATATCAAGAACACTTTCGTAGCGACTATGTATTTCACATAAACCTACAAGTTGAGTTGAGAAAAAAAGTTCTGAAGCAACGAAATCTGCAAAATATACTATCTGATTTCTCGAATTTCATATACCTATTACATAAGTTTGTTGTGGATTGATGCACTTGAAATCGCCTGAAACTAATTGATCCCCAACTATATAGTCACCATATAAGTTATTATGTATATTTATGGTCGAAGGATTATTATTCATGATTTTAATCAGGAACTTCATATCAGTTCACCTAGTAAACGTATCGAGTGTGTTGCTCGTGAATTATAGCCATAGATGTCTAACGAATGGTATTCACAAGAAATAATCGTCTTTTGGAATATTGAGTATTCGAACAATCTAATAATTACATATATTTACGTATACGATTTCAATCGATCTTTAATTTCACCATCATATCAGAAATATATGAATGATG
The DNA here is from genome assembly GCA_029955515.1 of Chrysomela aeneicollis. Classification (NCBI taxonomy): domain Eukaryota; kingdom Metazoa; phylum Arthropoda; class Insecta; order Coleoptera; family Chrysomelidae; genus Chrysomela; species Chrysomela aeneicollis. The sequence goes on along the minus strand of JARUHQ010000013.1, from coordinate 16,527,142 downwards.
AAAAAATTATGATTGAAACTTTCATTCAAGATCGACTTCTGAATGCTGACCTCGCTTTTCCAATTCCCAATACCAAGACCAACTACCAAAAGTCAAAACTTGTGCGAGGTGAAGGAGAGCGGAACCCTACAGCTTATAGTGCATTCCCAACCACTTCTAAGGCGTCGGTCGAAACCACGACACGATCAAAACCGTGAACCAGTTATTTTTATAACATGATACACTTCTTACAGGACTCGAAACACTATCACCGAACAACTGATGTCGCTAGTGGGGGCTTTGGCTATACTCGCCCCTATGAAACCTCAAATCTGATGACCTTTATTCTCCGTATATCACCTCAACAATGTAATAATAATTCGATATTTGGTAGAAATCGTTAAACATTTTTTGCTGCCATTCAATAACATATCAAATATATTCATTTCAATATTCAATATTATCATAATTCGAGAGATACATTCATGTCCGAAAAATCGTTATCGAAGATTGAACATGACATGAGTTTGATATGTATTGGCATATATATCAAGTCACGGATATGATCGACCTTCAACGTCTAATGCAGGAAAAAAACATCATTTTTCGATTATTGAATTGATTATCTTTGGAAAGTGATTGTTGCAATAGCATCTAAACAATGTAATAATTCGATATTTTGCCCGTTCTAGAACGTTTTCTTGATGATATTCGATAAATTATCGAAAATATACGTTTTCAATCGATCTTCGATATTATCATCAAATAAGGGATATATTTATGATAAAAAAATCGTGATCGAACATTTCGATCAAGACATAAGTTTGAAGTCATATGACAAATGACTGGACTGTGTTGAACATATATTGGCATATATTCAGTCATGGATGTGATCGACTTTCGGCGTCTAACGCGGTATAGAAAAAACATATTTTTTCAATCATCAAATTGATCATCTTTGAAAAAAGATGTTGGCAATATTGTCTAAACAATGTAATGATTCGATATTTTGCCAGTGATTACTGGAACGTTTTCTTGATGATATTCGATGAAACATCGAAAATATACGTTTTCAATCGATCTTCAATATTAACATCATATAACGGATGTATCTATTTCCTATATTACGTATGTACATCACTTTTCTCGAAACGAATGTTTCATCACTCATCGAGTATAAGTTTATTTCACCTAATTTATTATTTATGATCAAAGAATCGTAATCGAAGATTTTTATCTTGAAATTGACATAAGTTTGATGCTAGTTGATGTCATATGGCGAACGTCTGGAGTGTGTTGATCGTTAATTGGCATATATTCAGTCTCGAATATGATCGACTTTCAACGTTTAACGCGGTATACAAAAATACATATATTTTCAATTTCTAAATTGGTCTTCTTTGAAAAGTCATCCTTGCAATATCATCTAAACTATTCAATTGATACGATATGTTGCCCATAATTTCTGGAAAGTTTTTGATAATATTCGATAAAATATCAGAAAATTCAATTGATCTTCAATATTATCATCATGTGAGGGATGTATTCATGATTAAAGAATCGTGATCGAAGATTCCAATCAAGAACTCGACATAACCTGATGTCATATTATGGCAAATGTCTGGAGTGTGTTGATCATTAATTGACATATATTCAGTCATGGATATGATCGTTTTTCGACGTCTAACGCGGTATGAAGATGAACATCATTTTTCAATCCTCAAATTGATCGTCTTCAAAAAAACATTTTTGCAATGTCATATAAACGATGTAATGATTCGATATCTTGCCAGTGATTACTGGAACGTTTTCTTGATGATATTCCGATAAAATATCGAAAATACACGTTTTCAATCGATCTTTAATATAATCATCATGAAAGGGATGTATTCATGATCAAATAATCGTGATCGAAGATTTCAATCAAGAACTCGACATAACCTAATGTCATATTATGGCAAACGTCTTTAGTGGGTTGATCATAATTTAGCATATATTCAGTAATGGATATGATCCTTTTTCGACGTCAAACGCGGTATAGAAAAAACATCATTTTTCAATCCTTAAATTGATCGCCTTCAAACAAACATTTTTGCAATATCATCTGAACAATGTAATGATTCGATATCCTGCCCGTAATTTCTGAAATTTTTTCTTGATGATTATTCGATAAAATATCGAAAATATACGTATTCATTCGATCTTTAATATTATCATCATATAAGGGATGTATTCATGATCAAAGAATCGTGATCGAAGATTTCAATCAAGAACTCGACATAACCTAATGTCATATTATGGCAAACGTCTGTAGTGGGTTGATCATAATTTAGCATATATTCAGTCATGGATATGATCGTTTTTCGACGTCAAACGCGGTATATAAAAAACATCATTTTTCAATCCTTAAATTGATCGTCGTCAAACAAACATTTCTGCAATATCATCTGAAAAATGTAATGATTCGATATCCTGCCCGTAATTTCTGGAATTTTTTCTTAATGATATTCGATAAAATATCGAAAATATACGTATTCATTCGATCTTCAATATTATCATCATATAAGGGATGTATTCATGATCAAAGAATCGTGATCGAAGATTTCAATCAAGAACTTGACATAAGTTTGATGTCATATGGCAAACGTCTGGAGTGTGTTGATCATAAATTGGTATATATTCAGTCATGGATATGATCGTTTTTCGACGTCAAACGCGGTATAGAAAAAACATCATTTTTCAATCCTTAAATTAATCGTCTTCAAAAAAACATTTTTGCAATATCATCTAAACAATGTAATGATTCGATATCCTGCCCGTAATTTCTGGAATTTTTTCTTGATGATATTCAATAAAATATCGAAAATAAACGTATTCATTCGATCTTCAATATTATCATCATATAAGGGATGTATTCATGATCAAAGAATCGTGATCGAAGGTTTCAATCAAGAACTTGACATAAGTTTGATGTCATATGGCAAACGTCTGGACTGTGTTGATCATAAATTGGTATATATTCAGTCATGGATATGATCGTTTCTCGACGTCAAACGCGGTATAGAAAAAACATCATTTTTCAATCCTTGAATTGATCGTCGTCAAACAAACATTTTTGCAATATCATCTGAACAATGTAATGATTCGATATCCTGCCTGTAGTTTCTGGATTTTTTTCTTGATGATATTCAATAAAATATCGAAAATATACGTATTCATTCGATCTTCAATATCATCATCATATAAGGGATGTATTCATGATCAAAGAATCGTGATCGAAGGTTTCAATCAAGAACTTGACATAAGTTTGATGTCATATGGCAAACGTCTGGACTGTGTTGATCATAAATTGGTATATATTCAGTCATGGATATGATCGTTTCTCGAAGTCAAACGCGGTATAGAAAAAACATCATTTTTCAATCCTTAAATTGATCGTCGTCAAACAAACATTTTTGCAATATCATCTGAACAATGTAATGATTCGATATCCTGCCCGTAATTTCTGGAATTTTTTCTCAATGATATTCGATAAAATATCGAAAATATACGTATTCATTCGATCTTCAATATCATCATCATATAAGGGATGTATTCATGATCAAAGAATCGTGATCGAAGATTTCAATCAAGAACTCGATAGTTAGTTTGATATCATATTACAAACGTCTGGAGTGTGTTTATCACCAATTGGCATATATTCAGTCATAGATATGATCGACTCACGACATCTGACGTGGTATAAAAAATACATAATTTTTCAATTCTTAAAACGATCGTCTTTGAAGGAACATTTTTGCAATATCATCTAAACAATGTAATGATTCGATATTTTGCCCGTAATTTCTGTAACGTTTTCTTAATGATATTCGATAAAATATCGAAAATATACGTTTTCAATCGATCTTCAATATTATCATCATATAATTGATGTATTCATGATCAAAGAATCGTGATCGAAGATTTTAATCAAGAACTTGACATAAGTTTGATGTCATATGGCAAACATCTGGAGTATGATGATCGTATATTGGCATACATTTAGTCTCGGATGTGATCGATTTCTAACGTACGTTTATATGTACTTCATTAAACGTCGTTCATGATACGTTTCACAAAAACCATCATATGACTGAAATGTGTGAACACAAATGTTTACCGGGCAGATTGGTATGATCGAAGTTGAAAATCGGTCCATCCGTTCGGAAGTTAAGGCGATCTGAAGAATTCGAAAAAGTTCCAAGGGGGCCCCCTTTGTTGCATTTTTTTTTCGATTTCGGTTTTTCTGATCGGAGAAATGGATTCTATGAAAAAAACAAGCAGATTGGTATGATCGAAGTTGAAAATCGGTCCATACGTTCGAAAGTTAAGGCGATCTGAAGAATTCGAAAAAGTTCCAAGGGGCCCCCTTTGATGCTTTCTTTTTTTCGATTTCGGTTTTTTCGATTGGAGAAATGGATTCTATGAAAAAAAACAAGCAGTTTGGTATGATCGAAGTTGAAAATCGGTCCATCCGTTCGGAAGTTAAGTCGATCTGAAGAATTCGAAAAAGTTCCAAGGGGGCCCCCTTTGATGCATTTTTTTTTCGATTTCAGTTTTTTAGATTGGAGAAATGAATTCAATGAAAAAATACAAGCAGATTGGTATGATCGAAGTTGGAAATCGGTCCATCCGTTCGGAAGTTAAGGCGATCTGAAGAATTCGAAGAAGTTCCAAGGGGACCCCCTTTGATGCAATTTTGTTTTTCGATTTCGGTTTTTTCGATTGGAGAAAAGGATTCTATGAAAAAAAAAAAACAAGCAGATTGGTATGATCGAAGTTGAAAATCGGTCCATCCGTTCGGAAGTTAAGGCGATCTGAAGAATTCGAAAAAGTTTCAAGGGGACCCCCTCAAATGAAATTTTTTTTTCGATTTCGGTTCTTTCTATTGAAGAAATGGATTCTATGAAAAAACAAGCAAATTGGTATGCGCGAAATTGAAAATCGGTCGATCCGTTCGGAAGTTGAGGCGGTCTGAAGAATTCGAAAAAGTTTCAAGGGGGCCCCCTTTGATGCATTTTTTTTTTCGATTTCGGTTTTTTCGATTGGAGAAATGGATTCTATGAAAAAAAACAAGCAAATTGGTATGCGCGAAGTTGAAAATCGGTCTATCCGTTCGGAAGTTAAGGCGATCTGAAGAATTCGAAAAAGTTCCAAGGGGACCCCCTTTGATGAATTTTTTTTTTCGATTTCGGTTCTTTCTATTGAAGAAATGGATTCTATGAAAAAACAAGCAAATTGGTATGCGCGAAATTGAAAATCGGTCGATCCGTTCGGAAGTTGAGGCGGTCTGAAGAATTCGAAAAAGTTCCAAGGTGGCCCTTTTTGATGCATTTTATTTTTCGATATCGGTTTTTCCGATTGGAGAGATGGATTCTATGAAAAAAATACAAGCAGATTGGTATGATCGAATTTGAAAATCGGTCCATCCGTTCGGAAGTTAAGGCGATCTGAAGAATTCGAAAAAGTTCCAAGGGGGCCCCCTTTGATGCATTTTTTTTTTTCGATTTCGGTTTTTTCGATTGGAGAAATGGATTCTTTGAAAGAAACAAGCAGATTGGTATGATCGAAGTTGAAAATCGGTCCATCCGTTCGGATGTTAAGGCGATCTGAAGAATTCGAAAAAGTTCCAAGGGGACCCCCTTTGATGCAATTTTTTTTCGATTTCGGTTTTTTTGATTGGAGAAATGGATTCTATGAAAAAAACAAGCGAATTGGTATGCGCGAAATTGAAAATCAGTCCATCCGTTCGGAAGTTAAGGCGATCTGAAGAATTCGAAAAAATTCCAAGAAGGCCCCCTTTGATGCATTTTTTTTTTCGATTTCGGTTTTTTCGATTGGAGAAATGGATTCTATGAAAGAAAACAAGCAGATTGGTATGATCGAAGTTGAAAATCGGTCCATCCGTTCGGAAGTTAAGGCGATCTGAAGAATTCGAAAAAGTTCCAAGGGGGCCCCCTTTGATGCATTTTGTTTTTCGATTTCGGTTTTTTCGATTGGAGAAATGGATTCTATGAAAAAAAACAAGCAGATTGGTATGATCGAAGTTGAAAATCGGTCCATCCGTTCGGAAGTTAAGGCGATCTGAAGAATTCGAAAAAGTTCCAAGGGGGCCCCCTTTGATGCATTTTTTTTTCGATTTTGGTTTTTTCGATTGGAGAAATGGATTCTATGAAAAAAACAAGCAGATTGGTATGATCGAAGTTGAAAATCGGTTCATCCGTTCGGAAGTTAAGGCGATCTGAAGAATTCGAAAAAGTTTCAAGGGGGCCCCCTTTGATGCATTTTTTTTTTTTCGATTTCGGTTTTTTCGATTGGAGAAATGGATTTTATAAAAAAAACAAGCAGATTGGTATGATCGAAGTTGAAAATCGGTCCATCCGTTCGGAAGTTAAGTCGATCTGAAGAATTCGAAAAAGTTCCAAGGGGGCCCCCTTTGATGCATTTTTTTTTTCGATTTCAGTTTTTTCGATTGGAGAAATGGATTCTATGAAAAAATACAAGCAGATTGGTATGATCGAAGATGGAAATCGGTCCATCCGTTCGGAAGTTAAGGCGATCTGAAGAATTCGAAAAAGTTCCAAGGGGACCCCCTTTGATGCAATTTGGTTTTTCGATTTCGGTTTTTTCGATTGGAGAAAAGGATTCTATGAAAAAAAAAACAAGCAGTTTGGTATGATCGAAGTTGAAAATCGGTCCATCCGTTCGGAAGTTAAGTCGATCTGAAGAATTCGAAAAAGTTCCAAGGGGGCCCCCTTTGATGCATTTTTTTTTTTCGATTTCGGTTTTTTCGATTGGAGAAATGGATTCTTTGAAAGAAACAAGCAGATTGGTATGATCGAAGTTGAAAATCGGTCCATCCGTTCGGATGTTAAGGCGATCTGAAGAATTCGAAAAAGTTCCAAGGGGACCCCCTTTGATGCAATTTTTTTTCGATTTCGGTTTTTTTTATTGGAGAAATGGATTCTATGAAAAAAACAAGCGAATTGGTATGATCGAAGTTGAAAATCGGTCCATCCGTTCGGATGTTAAGGCGATCTGAAGAATTCGAAAAAGTTCCAAGGGGGCCCCCTTTGATGCATTTTTTTTTTCGATTTCGGTTTTTTCGATTGGAGAAATGGATTCTATGAAAAAAAACAAGCAGATTGGTATGATCGAAGTTGAAAATCGGTCCATCCGTTCGGAAGTTAAGGCGATCTGAAGAATTCGAAAAAGTTCCAAGGGGGCCCCCTTTGATGCATTTTTTTTTCGATTTTGGTTTTTTCGATTGGAGAAATGGATTCTATGAAAAAAACAAGCAGATTGGTATGATCGAAGTTGAAAATCGGTTCATCCGTTCGGAAGTTAAGGCGATCTGAAGAATTCGAAAAAGTTTCAAGGGGGCCCCCTTTGATGCATTTTTTTTTTCGATTTCGGTTTTTTCGATTGGAGAAATGGATTTTATAAAAAAAACAAGCAGATTGGTATGATCGAAGTTGAAAATCGGTCCATCCGTTCGGAAGTTAAGTCGATCTGAAGAATTCGAAAAAGTTCCAAGGGGGCCCCCTTTGATGCATTTTTTTTTTCGATTTCAGTTTTTTCGATTGGAGAAATGGATTCTATGAAAAAATACAAGCAGATTGGTATGATCGAAGATGGAAATCGGTCCATCCGTTCGGAAGTTAAGGCGATCTGAAGAATTCGAAAAAGTTCCAAGGGGACCCCCTTTGATGCAATTTTGTTTTTCGATTTCGGTTTTTTCGATTGGAGAAAAGGATTCTATGAAAAAAAAACAAGCAGATTGGTATGATCGAAGTTGAAAATCGGTCCATCCGTTCGGAAGTTAAGGCGATCTGAAGAATTCGAAAAAGTTTCAAGGGGACCTCCTTTGATGAAATTTTTTTTTCGATTTCGGTTCTTTCTATTGAAGAAATTGATTCTATGAAAAAACAAGCAAATTGGTATGCGCGAAATTGAAAATCGGTCGATCCGTTCGGAAGTTGAGGCGGTCTGAAGAATTCGAAAAAGTTCCAAGGTGGCCCTTTTTGATGCATTTTATTTTTCGATATCGGTTTTTTCGATTGGAGAAATGGATTCTATGAAAAAAAAACAAGCAGTTTGGTATGATCGAAGTTGAAAATCGGTCCATCCGTTCGGAAGTTAAGTCGATCTGAAGAATTCGAAAAAGTTCCAAGGGGGCCCCCTTTGATGCATTTTGTTTTTAGATTTCGGTTTTTTCGATTGGAGAAATGGATTCTATGAAAAAATACAAGCAGATTGGTATGATCGAAGTTGGAAATCGGTCCATCCGTTCGGAAGTTAAGGCGATCTGAAGAATTCGAAAAAGTTCCAAGGGGACCCCCTTTGATGCGATTTTCATTTCGATTTCGGTTTTTTCGATTGGAGAAAAGGATTCTATGAAAAAAAACAAGCAGATTGGTATGATCGAAGTTGAAAATCGGTCCATCCGTTCGGAAGTTAAGGCGATCTGAAGAATTCGAAAAAGTTCCAAGGGGGCCCCCTTTGGTGCATTTTTTTTTGATTTCGGTTTTTCCGATTGGAGAAATGGATTCTATGAAAGAAAACAAGCAGATTGGTATGATCGAAGTTGAAAATTGGTCCATCCGTTCGGAAGTTAGGCGATCTGAAGAATTCGAAAAAGTTCCAAGGGGGCCCCCTTTGAAGCATTTTTTGTTTCGATTTCGTATTTTTCGATTGGAGAAATGGATTCTATGAAAAAAAAACAAACAGATTGGTATGATCGAAGTTGAAAATCGGTCCATCCGTTCGGAAGTTAAGGCGATCTGAAGAATTCGAAAAAGTTCCAAGGGGGCCCCCTTTGATGCATTTTTTTTTCGATTTCGGTTTTTCTGATCGGAGAAATGGATTCTATGAAAAAAACAAGCAGATTGGTATGATCGAAGTTGAAAATCGGTCCATACGTTCGAAAGTTAAGGCGATCTGAAGAATTCGAAAAAGTTCCAAGGGGCCCCCTTTGATGCTTTCTTTTTTTCGATTTCGGTTTTTTCGATTGGAGAAATGGATTCTATGAAAAAAAAACAAGCAGTTTGGTATGATCGAAGTTGAAAATCGGTCCATCCGTTCGGAAGTTAAGTCGATCTGAAGAATTCGAAAAAGTTCCAAGGGGGCCCCCTTTGATGCATTTTTTTTTCGATTTCAGTTTTTTCGATTGGATAAATGGATTCTATGAAAAAATACAAGCAGATTGGTATGATCGAAGTTGGAAATCGGTCCATCCGTTCGGAAGTTAAGGCGATCTGAAGAATTCGAAGAAGTTCCAAGGGGACCCCCTTTGATGCAATTTTGTTTTTCGATTTCGGTTTTTTCGATTGGAGAAAAGGATTCTATGAAAAAAAAAAACAAGCAGATTGGTATGATCGAAGTTGAAAATCGGTCCATCCGTTCGGAAGTTAAGGCGATCTGAAGAATTCGAAAAAGTTTCAAGGGGGCCCCCTTTGATGCATTTTTTTTTTCGATTTCGGTTTTTTCGATTGGAGAAATGGATTCTATGAAAAAACAAGCAAATTGGTATGCGCGAAATTGAAAATCGGTCGATCCGTTCGGAAGTTGAGGCGGTCTGAAGAATTCGAAAAAGTTTCAAGGGGGCCCCCTTTGATGCATTTTTTTTTTCGATTTCGGTTTTTTCGATTGGAGAAATGGATTCTATAAAAAAAAACAACAAATTGGTATGCGCGAAGTTGAAAATCGGTCTATCCGTTCGGAAGTTAAGGCGATCTGAAGAATTCGAAAAAGTTCCAAGGGGACCCCCTTTGATGAATTTTTTTTTTCTCGATTTCGGTTCTTTCTATTGAAGAAATGGATTCTATGAAAAAACAAGCAAATTGGTATGCGCGAAATTGAAAATCGGTCGATCCGTTCGGAAGTTGAGGCGGTCTGAAGAATTCGAAAAAGTTCCAAGGTGGCCCTTTTTGATGCATTTTATTTTTCGATATCGGTTTTTCCGATTGGAGAGATGGATTCTATGAAAAAAATACAAGCAGATTGGTATGATCGAATTTGAAAATCGGTCCATCCGTTCGGAAGTTAAGGCGATCTGAAGAATTCGAAAAAGTTCCAAGGGGGCCCCCTTTAATGCATTTTTTTTTCGATTTCGGTTTTTTCGATTGGAGAAATGGATTCTTTGAAAGAAACAAGCAGATTGGTATGATCGAAGTTGAAAATCGGTCCATCCGTTCGGATGTTAAGGCGATCTGAAGAATTCGAAAAAAATTCAAGGGGACCCCCTTTGATGCAATTTTTTTTCGATTTCGGTTTTTTTGATTGGAGAAATGGATTCTATGAAAAAAACAAGCGAATTGGTATGCGCGAAATTGAAAATCAGTCCATCCGTTCGGAAGTTAAGGCGATCTGAAGAATTCGAAAAAATTCCAAGAAGGCCCCCTTTGATGCATTTTTTTTTCGATTTCGGTTTTTTCGATTGGAGAAATGGATTCTATGAAAGAAAACAAGCAGATTGGTATGATCGAAGTTGAAAATCGGTCCATCCGTTCGGAAGTTAAGGCGATCTGAAGAATTCGAAAAAGTTCCAAGGGGGCCCCCTTTGATGCATTTTTTTTTTCGATTTCGGTTTTTTCGATTGGAGAAATGGATTCTATGAAAAAAAACAAGCAGATTGGTATGATCGAAGTTGAAAATCGGTCCATCCGTTCGGAAGTTAAGGCGATCTGAAGAATTCGAAAAAGTTCCAAGGGGGCCCCCTTTGATGCATTTTTTTTTCGATTTTGGTTTTTTCGATTGGAGAAATGGATTCTATGAAAAAAACAAGCAGATTGGTATGATCGAAGTTGAAAATCGGTTCATCCGTTCGGAAGTTAAGGCGATCTGAAGAATTCGAAAAAGTTTCAAGGGGGCCCCCTTTGATGCATTTATTTTTCGATTTCGGTTTTTTCGATTGGAGAAATGGATTTTATTAAAAAAACAAGCAGATTGGTATGATCGAAGTTGAAAATCGGTCCATCCGTTCGGAAGTTAAGTCGATCTGAAGAATTCGAAAAAGTTCCAAGGGGGCCCCCTTTGATGCATTTTTTTTTTCGATTTCAGTTTTTTCGATTGGAGAAATGGATTCTATGAAAAAATACAAGCAGATTGGTATGATCGAAGTTGGAAATCGGTCCATCCGTTCGGAAGTTAAGGCGATCTGAAGAATTCGAAAAAGTTCCAAGGGGACCCCCTTTGATGCAATTTTGTTTTTCGATTTCGGTTTTTTCGATTGGAGAAAAGGATTCTATGAAAAAAAACAAGCAGATTGGTATGATCGAAGTTGAAAATCGGTCCATCCGTTCGGAAGTTAAGGCGATCTGAAGAATTCGAAAAAGTTTCAAGGGGACCCCCTTTGATGAAATTTTTTTTTCGATTTCGGTTCTTTCTATTGAAGAAATGGATTCTATGAAAAAACAAGCAAATTGGTATGCGCGAAATTGAAAATCGGTCGATCCGTTCGGAAGTTGAGGCGGTCTGAAGAATTCGAAAAAGTTCCAAGGGGGCCCCCTTTGATGCATTTTTTTTTTCGATTTCGGTTTTTTCGATTGGAGAAATGGATTCTATGAAAAAAAACAAGCACATTGGTATGCGCGAAGTTGAAAATCGGTCTATCCGTTCGGAAGTTAAGGCGATCTGAAGAATTCGAAAAAGTTCCAAGGGGACCCCCTTTGATGAATTTTTTTTTTTCGATTTCGGTTTTTTCGATTGGAGAAATGGATTCTTTGAAAGAAACAAGCAGATTGGTATGATCGAAGTTGAAAATCGGTCCATCCGTTCGGATGTTAAGGCGATCTGAAGAATTCGAAAAAGTTCCAAGGGGACCCCCTTTGATGCAATTTTTTTTCGATTTCGGTTTTTTTGATTGGAGAAATGGATTCTATGAAAAAAAACAAGCAGATTGGTATGATCGAAGTTGAAAATCGGTCCATCCGTTCGGAAGTTAAGGCGATCTGAAGAATTCGAAAAAGTTCCAAGGGGGCCCCCTTTGATGCATTTCTTTTTCGATTTTGGTTTTTTCGATTGGAGAAATGGATTCTATGAAAAAAACAAGCAGATTGGTATGATCGAAGTTGAAAATCGGTTCATCCGTTCGGAAGTTAAGGCGATCTGAAGAATTCGAAAAAGTTTCAAGGGGGCCCCCTTTGATGCATTTTTTTTTTCGATTTCGGTTTTTTCGATTGGAGAAATGGATTTTATTAAAAAAACAAGCAGATTGGTATGATCGAAGTTGAAAATCGGTCCATCCGTTCGGAAGTTAAGTCGATCTGAAGAATTCGAAAAAGTTCCAAGGGGGCCCCCTTTGATGCATTTTTTTTTTCGATTTCAGTTTTTTCGATTGGAGAAATGGATTCTATGAAAAAATACAAGCAGATTGGTATGATCGAAGTTGAAAATCGGTCCATCCGTTCGGAAGTTAAGGCGATCTGAAGAATTCGAAAAAGTTCCAAGGGGACCCCCTTTGATGCAATTTTGTTTTTCGATTTCGGTTTTTTCGATTGGAGAAAAGGATTCTATGAAAAAAAAACAAGCAGATTGGTATGATCGAAGTTGAAAATCGGTCCATCCGTTCGGAAGTTAAGGCGATCTGAAGAATTCGAAAAAGTTTCAAGGGGACCCCCTTTGATGAAATTTTTTTTTCGATTTCGGTTCTTTCTATTGAAGAAATGGATTCTATGAAAAAACAAGCAAATTGGTATGCGCGAAATTGAAAATCGGTCGATCCGTTCGGAAGTTGAGGCGGTCTGAAGAATTCGAAAAAGTTCCAAGGGGGCCCCCTTTGATGCATTTTTTTTTTCGATTTCGGTTTTTTCGATTGGAGAAATGGATTCTATGAAAAAAAACAAGCACATTGGTATGCGCGAAGTTGAAAATCGGTCTATCCGTTCGGAAGTTAAGGCGATCTGAAGAATTCGAAAAAGTTCCAAGGGGACCCCCTTTGATGAATTTTTTTTTTTCGATTTCGGTTTTTTCGATTGGAGAAATGGATTCTTTGAAAGAAACAAGCAGATTGGTATGATCGAAGTTGAAAATCGGTCCATCCGTTCGGATGTTAAGGCGATCTGAAGAATTCGAAAAAGTTCCAAGGGGACCCCCTTTGATGCAATTTTTTTTCGATTTCGGTTTTTTTGATTGGAGTAATGGATTCTATGAAAAAAACAAGCGAATTGGTATGCGCGAAATTGAAAATCAGTCCATCCGTTCGGAAGTTAAGGCGATCTGAAGAATTCGAAAAAGTTCCAAGGGGGCCCCCTTTGATGCATTTTTTTTTTCGATTTCGGTTTTTTCGATTGGAGAAATGGATTCTATGAAAAAAAACAAGCACATTGGTATGCGCGAAGTTGAAAATCGGTCTATCCGTTCGGAAGTTAAGGCGATCTGAAGAATTCGAAAAAGTTCCAAGGGGACCCCCTTTGATGAATTTTTTTTTTCGATTTCGGTTCTTTCTATTGAAGAAATGGATTCTATGAAAAAACAAGCAAATTGGTATGCGCGAAATTGAAAATCGGTCGATCCGTTCGGAAGTTGAGGCGGTCTGAAGAATTCGAAAAAGTTCCAAGGTGGCCCTTTTTGATGCATTTTATTTTTCGATATCGGTTTTTCCGATTGGAGAAATGGATTCTATGAAAAAAAAACAAGCAGATTGGTATGATCGAATTTGAAAATCGGTCCATCCGTTCGGAAGTTAAGGCGATCTGAAGAATTCGAAAAAGTTCCAAGGGGGCCCCCTTTGATGCATTTTTTTTTTTCGATTTCGGTTTTTTCGATTGGAGAAATGGATTCTTTGAAAGAAACAAGCAGATTGGTATGATCGAAGTTGAAAATCGGTCCATCCGTTCGGATGTTAAGGCGATCTGAAGAATTCGAAAAAGTTCCAAGGGGACCCCCTTTGATGCATTTTTTTTTTCGATTTCGGTTTTTCTGATCGGAGAAATGGATTCTATGAAAAAAACAAGCAGATTGGTATGATCGAAGTTGAAAATCGGTCCATACGTTCGAAAGTTAAGGCGATCTGAAGAATTCGAAAAAGTTCCAAGGGGCCCCCTTTGATGCTTTCTTTTTTTCGATTTCGGTTTTTTCGATTGGAGAAATGGATTCTATGAAAAAAAAACAAGCAGTTTGGTATGATCGAAGTTGAAAATCGGTCCATCCGTTCGGAAGTTAAGTCGATCTGAAGAATTCGAAAAAGTTCCAAGGGGGCCCCCTTTGATGCATTTTTTTTTTCGATTTCGGTTTTTTCGATTGGAGAAATGGATTCTTTGAAAGAAACAAGCAGATTGGTATGATCGAAGTTGAAAATCGGTCCATCCGTTCGGATGTTAAGGCGATCTGAAGAATTCGAAAAAGTTCCAAGGGGACCCCCTTTGATGCAATTTTTTTCGATTTCGGTTTTTTTGATTGGAGAAATGGATTCTATGAAAAAAACAAGCGAATTGGTATGCGCGAAATTGAAAATCAGTCCATCCGTTCGGAAGTTAAGGCGATCTGAAGAATTCGAAAAAATTCCAAGAAGGCCCCCTTTGATGCATTTTTTTTTTCGATTTTGGTTTTTTCGATTGGAGAAATGGATTCTATGAAAGAAAACAAGCAGATTGGTATGATCGAAGTTGAAAATCGGTCCATCCGTTCGGAAGTTAAGGCGATCTGAAGAATTCGAAAAAGTTCCAAGGGGGCCCCCTTTGATGCATTTTTTTTTCGATTTCGGTTTTTCTGATCGGAGAAATGGATTCTATGTAAAAAACAAGCAGATTGGTATGATCGAAGTTGAAAATCAGTCCATACGTTCGAAAGTTAAGGCGATCTGAAGAATTCGAAAAAGTTCCAAGGGGCCCCCTTTGATGCTTTCTTTTTTTCGATTTCGGTTTTTTCGATTGGAGAAATGGATTCTATGAAAAAAAAACAAGCAGTTTGGTATGATCGAAGTTGAAAATCGGTCCATCCGTTCGGAAGTTAAGGCGATCTGAAGAATTCGAAAAAGTTTCAAGGGGACCCCCTTTGATGCGATTTTTATTTCGATTTCGGTTTTTTCGATTGGAGAAAAGGATTCTATGAAAAAAAAACAAGCAAATTGGTATGCGCGAAGTTGAAAATCGGTCCATCCGTTCGGAAGTTAAGGCGACCTGAAGAATTCGAACAAGTTCCAAGGGGGCCCCCTTCGATGCATTTTTTTTTCGATTTTGTTTTTTACGATTGGAGAAATGGATTCTATGAAAAAAATTACAATTATCGTTCCGTCTAATCATCCAACCTTATGTTCGATGCATACGCTCGTATGTGTAACGAATTCTTCAGATCGCCTTCTTCCGATCGCCTGTTCTTCCGTTTTACATAAAAGCGACCGAATCGAGCAGAAGGTTAAATGGATAGATTGAAAATTCATCGTATCTGTGTTGTATTCGATAAGGTTTATATAGTTATACTCACCAGGTAAATGTTCTTCCGTTATACATACGAGCGACTGAATTGAACAGAAGGTTGAATGGAAAGACTGAACAATAATCGTATCTGATTGGTATCATCGAAGTTGAAAATCGGTCCATCCGTTCGGAAGTTAAGGCGATCTGAAGAATTCGAAAAAGTTCCAAGGGGGCCCCCTTTGATGCAATTTTTTTTCGACTTCGGTTTTTTTGATTGGAGAAATGGATTCTATGAAAAAAACAAGCGAATTGATATGCGCGAAATTGAAAATCGGTCCATCCGTTCGGAAGTTAGGCGATCTGAAGAATTCGAAAAAATTCCAAGGGGGCCCCCTTTGATGCATTTTTTTTTTCGATTTCGGTTCTTTCGATCGGAGAAATGGATTCTATGAAAAAAAAAACAAGCAGATTGGTATGATCGAAGTTGAAAATCGGTCCATCCGTTCGGATGTTAAGGCGATCTGAAGAATTCGAAAAAGTTCCAAGGGGGCCCCCTTTGATGCACTGTTTTTTCGATTTCGGTTTTTTCGATTAGAGAAATGGATTCTATGAAAAAAACAAGCAGATTGGTATGATCGAAGTTGATAATCGGTCCATACGTTCGAAAGTTAAGGCAATCTGAAGAATTCGAAAAAGTTCCAAGGAGGCCCCCTTTGATGCATTTTTTTTTTTTCGATTTCGGTTTTTTTGATCGGAGAAATGGATTCTATGAAAAAAAAAGCAGGTATGATCGAAGTTGAAAATCGGTCCAACCGTTCGGAAGTTAAGTCGATCTGAAGAATTCGAAAAAGTTCCAAGGGGGCCCCCTTTGATGCATTTTTTCTTTCGATTTCGGTTTTTTCGATTGGAGAAATGGATTCTATGAAAAAAAACAAGCAGATTCGTATGATCGAAGTTGAAAATCGGTCCATCCGTTCGGAAGTTAAGGCGATCTGAAGAATTCGAAAAAGTTCCAAGGGGGCTCCCTTTGATGCTTTTTATTTTTTCGATTTCGGTTTTTCTGATTGGAGAAATGGAATCTATGAAAAAAAACAAGCAGATTGGTATGATCGAAGTTGAAAATCGGTCCATACGTTCGAAAGTTGAGGCAATCTGAAAAATTCGAAAAAGTTCCAAGGGGGGCCCCTTTGATCCATTTTTTTTTCGATTTCGGATTTTTTGATCGGAGAAATGGATTCTATGAAAAAAAAAGCAGATTGGTATGATCGAAGTTGAAAATCGGTCCATCCGTTCGGAAGTTAAGTCGATCTGAAGAATTCGAAAAAGTTCCAAGGGGGCCCCCTTTGATGCATTTTTTTTTTCGATTTCGGTTTTTTCGATTTCGCGCATACCAATTCGCTTGTTTTTTTCATAGAATCCATTTCTCCAATCGAAAAAACCGAAATCGAAAAAAAATTGCATCAAAGGGGGTCCCCTTGGAACTTTTTCGAATTCTTCAGATCGCCTTAACTTCCGAACGGATGGACCGATTTTCAACTTCGATCATACCAATCTGCTTGTTTTTTTTCATAGAATCCATTTCTTCAATCGAAAAAACCGAAATCGAAAGAAAAAATGCATCAAAGGGGGCCTCCTTGGAACTTTTTCGAATTCTTCAGATCGACTTAACTTCCGAACGGTTGGACCGATTTTCAACTTCGATCATACCTGCTTTTTTTTCATAGAATCCATTTCTCCGATCGAAAAAACCGAAATCGAAAAAAAAATGCATCAAAGGGGGCCCCCTTGGAACTTTTTCGAATTCTTCAGATCGCCTTAACTTCCGAACGGATGGACCGATTTTCAAATTCGATCATACCATCTGCTTGTTTTTTTTCATAGAATCCATTTCTCCAATCGGAAAAACCGAAATCGAAAAATAAAATGCTTCAAAAAGGGCCACCTTGGAACTTTTTCGAATTCTTCAGACCGCCTCAACTACCGAACGGATCGACCGATTTTCAATTTCGCGCATACCAATTTGCTTGTTTTTTCATAGAATCCATTTCTCCAATCGAAAAAACCGAAATCGAAAAAAAAAATGCATCAAAGGGGGCCCCCTTGGAACTTTTTCGAATTCTTCAGATCGACTTAACTTCCGAACGGATGGACCGATTTTCAACTTCGATCATACCAATCTGCTTTTTTTTTCATAGAATCCATTTCTCCGATCAAGAAATCCGAAATCGAAAAAAAAAATGGATCAAAGGGGCCCCCCTTGGAACTTTTTCGAATTCTTCAGATTGCCTCAACTTTCGAACGTATGGACCGATTTTCAACTTCGATCATACCAATCTGCTTGTTTTTTTTTCGTAGAATCCATTTCTCCAATCAGAAAAACCGAAATCGAAAAAATAAAAAGCATCAAAGGGAGCCCCCTTGGAACTTTTTCGAATTCTTCAGATCGCCTTAACTTCCGAACGGATGGACCGATTTTCAACTTCGATCATACGAATCTGCTTGTTTTTTTTCATAGAATCCATTTCTCCAATCGAAAAAACCGAAATCGAAAGAAAAAATGCATCAAAGGGGGCCCCCTTGGAACTTTTTCGAATTCTTCAGATCGACTTAACTTCCGAACGGTTGGACCGATTTTCAACTTCGATCATACCTGCTTTTTTTTTCATAGAATCCATTTCTTCGATCGAAAAAACCGAAATCGAAAAAAAAAAATGCATCAAAGGGGGCCCCCTTGGAACTTTTTCGAATTCTTCAGATCGCCATAACTTCCGAACGTATGGACCGATTTTCAACTTCGATCATACCAATCTGCTTGTTTTTTTTCGTAGAATCCATTTCTCCAATCAGAAAAACCGAAATCGAAAAAATAAAAAGCATCAAAGGGAGCCCCCTTGGAACTTTTTCGAATTCTTCAGATCGCCTTAACTTCCGAACGGATTGACCGATTTTCAACTTCGGTCATACCAATCTGCTTGTTTTTTTTTCATAGAATCCATTTCTCCGATCGAAAAAACCGAAATCGAAAAAAAAATGCATCAAAGGGGGCCCCCTTGGAACTTTTTCGAATTCTTCAGATCGCCTTAACTCCCGAACGGATGGACCGATTTTCAACTTCGATCATACCAATCTGCTTGTTTTCTTTCATAGAATCCATTTCTCCAATCGAAAAAACCGAAATCGAAAAAAAAATGCATCAAAGGGGGCCTTCTTGGAATTTTTTCGAATTCTTCAGATCGCCTTAACTTCCGAACGGATGGACCGATTTTCAATTTCGCGCATACCAATTCGCTTGTTTTTTTCATAGAATCCATTTCTCCAATCGAAAAAACCGAAATCGAAAATAAATTGCATCAAAGGGGGTCCCCTTGGAACTTTTTCGAATTCTTCAGATCGCCTTAACTTCCGAACGGATGGACCGATTTTCAACTTCGATCATACCAATCTGCTTGTTTCTTTCATAGAATCCATTTCTCCAATCAAAAAAACCGAAATCGAAAAAAAAATGCATCAAAGGGGGCCCCCTTGGAACTTTTTCGAATTCTTCAGATCGCCTTAACTTTCGAACGGATGGACCGATTTTCAAATTCGATCATACCAATCTGCTTGTTTTTTTTTCATAGAATCCATTTCTCCAATCGGAAAAACCGAAATCGAAAAATAAAATGCTTCAAAAAGGGCCACCTTGGAACTTTTTCGAATTCTTCAGACCGCCTCAACTACCGAACGGATCGACCGATTTTCAATTTCGCGCATACCAATTTGCTTGTTTTTTCATAGAATCCATTTCTTCAATAGAAAAAACCGAAATCGAGAAAAAAAACAAGCAAATTGGTATGCGCGAAATTGAAAATCGGTCGATCCGTTCGGTAGTTGAGGCGGTCTGAAGAATTCGAAAAAGTTCCAAGGTGGCCCTTTTTGAAGCATTTTATTTTTCGATTTCGGTTTTTCCGATTGGAGAAATGGATTCTATGAAAAAAAAAACAAGCAGATTGGTATGATCGAATTTGAAAATCGGTCCATCCGTTCGGAAGTTAAGGCGATCTGAAGAATTCGAAACAGTTCCAAGGGGGCACCCTTTGATGCATTTTTTTTTCGATTTCGGTTTTTTTGATTGGAGAAATGGATTCTATGAAAGAAACAAGCAGATTGGTATGATCGAAGTTGAAAATCGGTCCATCCGTTCGGAAGTTAAGGCGATCTGAAGAATTCGAAAAAGTTCCAAGGGGACCCCCTTTGATGCAATTTTTTTTCGATTTCGGTTTTTTCGATTGGAGAAATGGATTCTATGAAAAAAACAAGCGAATTGGTATGCGCGAAATTGAAAATCGGTCCATCCGTTCGGAAGTTAAGGCGATCTGAAGAATTCGAAAAAATTCCAAGAAGGCCCCCTTTGATGCATTTTTTTTTTCGATTTCGGTTTTTTCGATTGGAGAAATGGATTCTATGAAAGAAAACAAGCAGATTGGTATGATCGAAGTTGAAAATCGGTCCATCCGTTCGGAAGTTAAGGCGATCTGAAGAATTCGAAAAAGTTCCAAGGGGGCCCCCTTTGATGCATTTTTTTTTCGATTTCGGTTTTTTCGATCGGAGAAATGGATTCTATGAAAAAAAACAAGCAGATTGGTATGACCGAAGTTGAAAATCGGTCCATCCGTTCGGAAAATAAGGCGATCTGAAGAATTCGAAAAAGTTTCAAGGGGGCCCCCTTCGATGCATTTTTTTTCGATTTCGGTTTTTTCGATTGGAGAAATGGATTTAAAAAAAAAACAAGCAGATTGGTATGATCGAAGTTGAAAATCGGTCCATCCGTTCGGAAGTTAAGGCGATCTGAAGAATTCGAAAAAGTTCCAAGGGGGCCCCCTTTGATGCATTTTTTTTTCGATTTCGGTTTTTTCGATCGGAGAAATGGATTCTATGAAAAAAAACAAGCAGATTGGTATGACCGAAGTTGAAAATCGGTCCATCCGTTCGGAAGTTAAGGCGATCTGAAGAATTCGAAAAAGTTTCAAGGGGGCCCCCTTCGATGCATTTTTTTTCGATTTCGGTTTTTTCGATTGAAGAAATGGATTTAAAAAAAAAACAAGCAGATTGGTATGATCGAAGTTGATAATCGGTCCATCCGTTCGGAAGTTAAGGCGATCTGAAGACTGCTCGATTCGGTCACTTGTATGTAAAACTGAAGGACAGTTACCTGGTGAGTATTGCTATATAAACATCATCACGATATTATCGAATACAACTCAGATACAATTATCGTTTCGTCTAACCATTCAACATTCTGTTCGATTCAGTCGCTAGTATGTATAACGGAAGAACAGTTACCTGGTGAGTATAACTATATAAACATAATCGAATACAACCCAGATACGATGATTGTTCAATCCATACTAAATTTAACCTTCTGCTCGATTCGGTCGCTTGTATGTAAAACGGAAGAACAGTTACCTGGTGAGTATTGCTATATAAACATCATCACGATATCATCGAATACAACTCAGATACAATTATCGTTTCGTCTTACCATTTAACCTTAAGTTCGATTCAGTCGCTAGTATGTGCAACGGAAGTACCGTCACCTGGTAAGTATCACTATATATACAGTATTGCGATATAATCGGATACCACCCAGATACATTGATTGTTCAGTCTATCCATTCAACTTTCTGTTCGTTTCGGTCGCTCGTATGTAAAACGGGAATACCGTCACCTAATGTGTATAACTATATACACAGCATAACATCATAATCGAATACAACCCAGATACTATCCATTCAACCTTCTGTTCGATTCGGTTGCTCGTATGTATAAAGAAAAAACAGTAACCTGTTGAGTATTTCTTTATGAACGTCATCACGATATAATCGAATACGACTCAGATACAATGATCATTCCGTCTATTTATCCAAACTTCTGTTCGATTGGGTCGCTCGTATGTATAACGCAAGAACAGTCACCTGGTGAGTATTACTATATGAACATCACCACGATATGATCGAATACAACTCAGTTACAATTATTGTTCCGTCTAATCATCCGACCTTATGTTCGATTCAGACGCTCGTATGTGTAACGAAAGAACCGTTACATGGTAGGTGTAACTAGATATACAGCATAACGATATAATCGGAGACAACCCAGATACAATGATTGTTCAATCTATCCATTCAACCTTATGTTCGATTCGGTTGCTCGTATGTGTAACAGAAGAACTGTTACCTGGTTAGCACGTTCGCTGCGGTACGGGACAAATACGTCCCGTAGCAAGTTTTCCACGGTGCGGCAATAAAATTCGCAAAACTTTTCTACGGAACGATGCCTCTAGTTTCCGTATTTCTCAAGATAATGAAGTGTAATTTGGACCAATAAGCTTCTTTACGATTGTGCATCATTTTATAGATGAAATAATGTACGGGTCACATTCACCCCGTACCGCCTCATTCAACAGTTTCTTTACGTAGGGCGGTACGGGGTCACAAGACAAGTCCTAACAAGTAAAAAGTGAGGCGTCTATGTCTCGACGGTCAGTTGCATTTCTACTTCAGTGATATAGGGAGCGTGATGTCGAGCAGGGGAGAAAAACTAGTAGCTCTAGCGAGGGCCCAGGCTTTTGAAAGTTCAGAGGAAGAATTTGAGGAAGATTCAGATGACTCAGTAAAAGACAAAGATTATGTTCCAAGTTCAGATGAAGATGAGGAGGATTTAGAGAATGTGGATGCGGATGACTTTGAGATACTAGAAAATGATGAAAATATTGCGAATAACCAACAAACCCAGGCGACAGATGATGAAGAGGATTGGGTAAGAATTCAACAGTCGGACCAAAATTTATTCGAAAAGAAGTGTGAAAAAGATGATGTTTTTACATCCCCAGTATCGACTACCACACCACTCGACTTCTTCAAACTTTTTGTGACAGACGATTTGATTGATCTGATGGTGGAAGAAACCAATAGGTATGCAGATAATTTGAAATCGTGTAACAATATTGAAAAAGCACGAATCAAATTATGGCAACCCGTCGGGAAAGACGAAATATACAAATTTTTTGCTGTTGTTTTGGCAATGGGTATAGTAGATTTGCCAAGAATAAACTTATATTGGTCCAAAGGTTCACTGTACCACAATGAGTTCATCTCAAAGTGTTTGTCAAGAGACAGGTTTCTTCTGATTCTTCGTTGCTGGCACTTTACTGATAATTCTTTGAATACTGAAGTGGATGAACTTTTCAAACTTCGAAAACTGATAGACCCAATCATACAAAAATTTCAAGAATTTATAACTCCCGGAGAATCGGTTGTCATTGATGAATCGATGGTACCTTGGAGAGGACGATTACAATTTCGCCAATATATCAAAAATAAAAGCCATAAATATGGCGTTAAAGTCTATAAGTTGTGCACAGTTGGTGGTTATATCCTCAATTTCAAAATTTATTCTGGAAGAGGCGATACAACATCAGGTAAAGGTCATGCCGATGCTGTCGTAAAAGAACTAATGGAGAGATATGTTGGGGCAGGGCGAACCCTTTTTGTCGATAATTTTTATACAAGCATCCCACTTGCCAATTATCTTTCCGAAAATGAAACATATCTATGTGGTACTGTGAGAAAAAATAGAAGGGGGTTTCCGAAAAGTTTTTTTTTTGAAGAAAGTGAAGAGAGGCAATATTCACGGCTTGCAAAAAGGGTCAATAAAGATAATTAAATGGACAGATAAGAAGTATGTTTGTATGCTGTCAACTCGCGGAGACCACAATGATACTCTGCTAGATACAGCGAAAATTAGGAACGGTGAACCAGTACAAAAACCCAAATGTGTTGTGGACTACAACAAGGCAAAAAAAGGAGTAGACTACAGGTAATATATCGTTTTTCAATTATGAATGAAAAATAAATAGAATTATTGTTGTTGTAGTGATCAAATGTCTTCGTATCAAAATGTCTTACGGAAAGGTATGAAGTGGTACAGAAAAGTAGCAATGGAAATTATTTTCGGAGCTGCTATGACTAACGCCTGGATTCTTCATAATGCTAAGTTCACGGAGAAACAACTTTCGATACTCAATTTCAAAGACATGGTATGTAAAGAGTTATTTGAACACGCTCGTGAGTCTGAAATACCAAGACCAAGGACCCCCAAGAGAATACACACTCTAACAGAAGGAGGTCCAGATGTGAAGAAAAGGCGCAAATGTAAAGGGTGCTACCAAATTTTACGACAGACAATGGGGAGCCGAGCCGCAGATAACAAAGTCAAGAAAGTATACACATTTTGTATTGAATGTGATGGCAATCCCGGATACTGTCTACCATGCTTCAACCAAGCCCATGCAGTTCAAGCAGGACAAGCAACATAATCCATTCGTAGTTAGATTTTCAATGTTTTGTTATTTTTGGTTCAATATTGAATTTTGAATTGGATGTTTGAATAAATAGTTATTTTTTCGTTTCAATTTTTTGTGTTTTGAACGTAGGAATACATCTCATGAAGAGTTTTCATCCTCTGAAATTCGAATGTCCACTAAGGCGGTATGGGTCATCAGCGCCCCGTCCTGCGCATGCCTAGTGTCAATTAGTTCATTCTGAAGTATGTTTTATCAATATTTATTTATATTGTTATTCCTTAGTTTTTCCAGAATGAGATTAATCACATCAGCTGTACGGGACAAATTTGCCCCGTACCGCACAAAATGACTCATGTTGTACGGGACACCATCAACCCCGTAACGTTCCCCACAAAGTTTCAAGAATACTGCGCCGCAGCGAACGTGTTAGACATACTATATGATAATCATCACGATATAATCGAATACAACCCAGATACAATGATTGATCAGTCTATCCATTCAACCTCCTGTTCAGTTCAGTCGCTCTTATGTATAACTGGAGAACAGTTACCTGGTGAGTATAACTATATAAACATCATCACGATATAATCGAATACAACCCCAGATACGATCATCGTTTAGTCTATCCATTCAACCTTCTGTTCAATTCAGTCGCTCGTATGTATAACGGTGAGTATAACTATATAAACATAATCAAATACAACCCAGATACGATGATTGTTCAATCTAAACATTTAACCTTCTGCTCGATTCGGTCGCTTGTATGTAAAACGGAAGAACAGTTACCTGGTGAATATTGCTATATTAACATCATCACGATATCATCGAATACAACTCAGATACAATTATCGCTTCGTCTAACCATTAAACCTTCTGTTCGATTCAGTCGCTAGTATGTGTAACGAAAGTACCGTCACCTGGTAAGTATCACTATATATACAGTATTGCGATATAATCGGATACCAACCAGATACATTGATTGTTCAGTCTATCCATTCAACTTTCTGTTCGTTTCGGTCGCTCGTATGTAAAACGGGAATACCGTCACCTAGTGTGTATAACTATATACACAGCATAACATGATAATCGAATACAACCCAGATACTATCCATTCAACCTTCTGTTCGATTCGTTTGCTCGTATGTATAACGAAAGAACAGTAACCTGGTGAGTATTTTTAAATAAACATCATCACGATATCATCGAATACAACTCAGAGATACAATTATCATTTCGTCTAACCATTCAACTTTCTGTTCGATTCAGTCGCTAGTATGTGTAACGGTAGTACCGTCACCTGGTAAGTATCACTATATAAACAGTATTGCGATATAATCGGATACCACCCAGATACATTGATTGTTCAGTCTATCCATTCAACATTCTGTTCAGTTCAGTCGCTCTTATGTTTAACTGGAGAACAGTTTCCTGGTGAGTATAACTATATGAACATCATCAAGATATAATCGAAAACAACCCCAGATACGATTATTGTTTAGTCTATCCATTCAACCTTCTGTTCAATTCAGTCGCTCGTATGTATAACGGAAGAACAGGTACCTGGTGAGTATAACTATATAAACATAATCAAATACAACCCAGATACGATGATTGTTCAATCTATACATCTAACCTTCTGCTCGATTCGGTCGCTTGTATGTGAAACGGAATAATAGTTACCTGGTTATTATTGCTATATAAACATCTTCACGATATCATCGGATACAACTCAGATACAATTATCGTTTCGTCTAACCATTCAACCTTCTGTTCGATTCAGTCGCTAGTATGTGTAACGGAAGTACTGTCACCTGGTGAGTATCACTATATATACAGTATTGCGATATAATCGGATACCACCCAGATACATTGATTGTTCTGTCTATCCATTCAACTTTCTGTTCGTTTCGGTCGCTCGTATGTAAAACGGGAATACTGTCATCAAATGTGTATAACTATATACACAGCATAAGATCATAATCGAATACAACCCAGATACTATCCATTCAAGCTTCTGTTCGATTCGGTTGCTCGTATGTATAACGAAAGAACAGTAACCTGGTGAGTATTTCTATATGAACGTCATCACGATATAATCGAATACAACTGAGATACAATGATCATTCCGTCTATCCATCCAACCTTCTGTTCGATTCAGACGCTCGTATGTGTAACGAAAGAACCTTTACATGGCTAAATATACAGCATAACGATATAATCGAAGACAACTCAGGTACAATGATTGTTCAATCTATCCATTCAACCTTATGTTCGATTTGGTTGCTCGTATGTATAACGGAAGAGCTGTTACCTGGTTAGACATACTATATGATAATCATCACGATATAATCAAATACAACCCAGATACGATGATTTTTCAGTCTATCCATTCAACCTCCTGTTCAGTTCAGTCGCTCTTATGTGTAACTGGAGAACAGTTTCCTGGTGAGTATAACTATATAAACATCATCAAGATATAATCGAATACAACCCCAGATACGATTATTGTTTAGTCTATCCATTCAACCATCTGTTCAATTCAGTCGCTCGTATGTATAACGGAAGAACAGTTACCTGGTGAGTAAAACTATATAAACATTATCGAATACAACCCAGATAAGATGATTGTTCAATCTATACTAAATTTAAGCTTCTGCTCGATACGGTCGCTTGTATGTAAAACAGAAGAACAGTTACATGAACATCATCAAGATATAATCGAATACAACCCCAGATACGATTATTGTTCAGTCTTTCCATTCAACCTTCTGTTCAATTCAGTCGCTCGTATGTATAACGGAAGAACATTTACCTGGTGAGTATAACTATATAAACCTTATCGAATACAACACAGATACGATGAATTTTCAATCTATCCATTTAACCTTCTGCTCGATTCGGTCGCTTTTATGTAAAACGGAAGAACAGGCGATCGGAAGAAGGCGATCTGAAGAATTCGTTACACATACGAGCGTATGCATCGAACATAAGGTTGGATGATTAGACGGAACGATAATTGTAATTTTTTTCATAGAATCCATTTCTCCAATCGTAAAAAACGAAATCGAAGAAAAAATGCATCGAAGGGGGCCCCCTTGGAACTTGTTCGAATTCTTCAGGTCGCCTTAATTTCCGAACGGATGGACCGATTTTCAACTTCGCGCATACCAATTTGCTTGTTTTTTTTTTCATAGAATCCTTATCTCCAATCGAAAAAACCGAAATCGAAATAAAAATCGCATCAAAGGGGGTCCCCTTGAAACTTTTTCGAATTCTTCAAATCGCCTTAACTTCCGAACGGATGGACCGATTTTCAACTTCGATCATACCAATCTGCTTGTTTTTTTTCATAGAATCCTTTTCTCCAATCGAAAAAACTGAAATCAAAAAAAAAATTGCATCAAAGGGGGTCCCCTTGGAACTTTTTCGAATTCTTCAGATCGCCTTAACTTCCGAACGGATGGACCGATTTCCAACTTCGATCATACCAATCTGCTTGTATTTTTTCATAGAATCCATTTCTTCAATCGAAAAAACCGAAATCGAAAAAAAAAATGCATCAAAGGGGGCCCCCTTGGAACTTTTTCGAATTCTTCAGATCGACTTAACTTCCGAACGGATGGACCGATTTTCAACTTCGATCATACCAAACTGCTTGTTTTTTTTTCATAGAATCCATTTCTCCAATCGAAAAAACCGAAATCGAAAAAAAGAAAGCATCAAAGGGGGCCCCTTGGAACTTTTTCGAATTCTTCAGATCGCCTTAACTTTCGAACGTATGGACCGATTTTCAACTTCGATCATACCAATCTGCTTGTTTTTTTCATAGAATCCATTTCTCCGATCAGAAAAACCGAAATCGAAAAAAAAATGCATCAAAGGGGGCCTCCTTGGAACTTTTTCGAATTCTTCAGATCGCCTTAACTTCCGAACGGATGGACCGATTTTCAACTTCGATCATACCAATCTGTTTGTTTTTTTTTCCATAGAATCCATTTCTCCAATCGAAAAAACCGAAATCGAAAAAAAAAAATGCATCAAAGGGGGCCCCCTTGGAACTTTTTCGAATTCTTCAGATCGCCTAACTTCCGAACGGATGGACCGATTTTCAACTTCGATCATACCAATCTGCTTGTTTTCTTTCATAGAATCCATTTCTCCAATCGAAAAAACCGAAATCGAAAAAAAAAAATGCACCAAAGGGGGCCCGCTTGGAACTTTTTCGAATTCTTCAGATCGCCTTAACTTCCGAACGGATGGACCGATTTTCAACTTCGATCATACCAATCTGCTTGTTTTTTTTCATAGAATCCATTTCTCCAATCGAAAAAACCGAAATCTAAAAAAAAATTCATCAAAGGGGGCCCCCTTGGAACTTTTTCGAATTCTTCAGATCGCCTCAACTTCCGAACGGATGGACCGATTTTCAACTTCGATCATACCAATCTGCTTGTTTTTTTTTCATAGAGTCCATTTCTCCAATCGAAAAAACCGAAATGAAAAAAAAATGCATCAAAGGGGGCTCCCTTGGAACTTTTTCGAATTCTTCAGATCGCCTTAACTTCCGAACGGATGGACCGATTTTCAACTTCGATCATACCAATCTGCTTGTTTTTTTTATAAAATCCATTTCTCCAATCGAAAAAACCGAAATCGAAAAAAAAATGCATCAAAGGGGGCCCCCTTGAAACTTTTTCGAATTCTTCAGATCGCCTTAACTTCCGAACGGATGAACCGATTTTCAACTTCGATCATACCAATCTGCTTGTTTTTTTCATAGAATCCATTTCTCCAATCGAAAAAACCAAAATCGAAAAAAAAAATGCATCAAAGGGGGCCCCCTTGGAACTTTTTCGAATTCTTCAGATCGCCTTAACTTCCGAACGGATGGACCGATTTTCAACTTCGATCATACCAATCTGCTCGTTTTTTTTCATAGAATCCATTTCTCCAATCGAAAAAACCGAAATCGAAAAAAAAAATGCATCAAAGGGGGCCCCCTTGGAACTTTTTCGAATTCTTCAGATCGCCTTAACTTCCGAACGGATGGACCGATTTTCAACTTCGATCATACCAATCTGCTTGTTTTCTTTCATAGAATCCATTTCTCCAATCGAAAAAACCGAAATCGAAAAAAAAATGCATCAAAAGGGGCCTTCTTGGAATTTTTTCGAATTCTTCAGATCGCCTTAACTTCCGAACGGATGGACTGATTTTCAATTTCGCGCATACCAATTCGCTTGTTTTTTTCATAGAATCTATTTCTCCAATCAAAAAAACCGAAATCGAAAAAAAATTGCATCAAAGGGGGTCCCCTTGGAACTTTTTCGAATTCTTCAGATCGCCTTAACATCCGAACGGATGGACCGATTTTCAACTTCGATCATACCAATCTGCTTGTTTCTTTCAAAGAATCCATTTCTCCAATCGAAAAAACCGAAATCGAAAAAAAAAATGCATCAAAGGGGGCCCCCTTGGAACTTTTTCGAATTCTTCAGATCGCCTTAACTTCCGAACGGATGGACCGATTTTCAAATTCGATCATACCAATCTGCTTGTTTTTTTTTTCATAGAATCCATTTCTCCAATCGGAAAAACCGATATCGAAAAATAAAATGCATCAAAAAGGGCCACCTTGGAACTTTTTCGAATTCTTCAGACCGCCTCAACTTCCGAACGGATCGACCGATTTTCAATTTCGCGCATACCAATTTGCTTGTTTTTTCATAGAATCCATTTCTTCAATAGAAAGAACCGAAATCGAAAAAAAAATTCATCAAAGGGGGTCCCCTTGGAACTTTTTCGAATTCTTCAGATCGCCTTAACTTCCGAACGGATAGACCGATTTTCAACTTCGCGCATACCAATGTGCTTGTTTTTTTTCATAGAATCCATTTCTCCAATCGAAAAAACCGAAATCGAAAAAAAAATGCATCGAAGGGGGCCCCCTTGGAACTTGTTCGAATTCTTCAGGTCGCCTTAATTTCCGAACGGATGGACCGATTTTCAACTTCGCGCATACCAATTTGCTTGTTTTTTTTTTCATAGAATCCTTTTCTCCAATCGAAAAAACCGAAATCGAAATAAAAATCGCATCAAAGGGGGTCCCCTTGAAACTTTTTCGAATTCTTCAGATCGCCTTAACTTCCGAACGGATGGACCGATTTTCAACTTCGATCATACCAATCTGCTTGTTTTTTTTCATAGAATCCTTTTCTCCAATCAAAAAAACTGAAATCGAAAAAAAAATTGCATCAAAGGGGGTCCCCTTGGAACTTTTTCGAATTCTTCAGATCGCCTTAACTTCCGAACGGATGGACCGATTTCCAACTTCGATCATACCAATCTGCTTGTATTTTTTCATAGAATCCATTTCTCCAATCGAAAAAACCGAAATCGAAAAAAAAATGCATCAAAGGGGGCCCCCTTGGAACTTTTTCGAATTCTTCAGATCGACTTAACTTCCGAACGGATGGACCGATTTTCAACTTCGATCATACCAAACTGCTTGTTTTTTTTTCATAGAATCCATTTCTCCAATCGAAAAAACCGAAATCGAAAAAAAGAAAGCATCAAAGGGGGCCCCTTGGAACTTTTTCGAATTCTTCAGATCGCCTTAACTTTCGAACGTATGGACCGATTTTCAACTTCGATCATACCAATCTGCTTGTTTTTTTCATAGAATCCATTTCTCCGATCAGAAAATCCGAAATCGAAAAAAAAATGCATCAAAGGGGGCCTCCTTGGAACTTTTTCGAATTCTTCAGATCGCCTTAACTTCCGAACGGATGGACCGATTTTCAACTTCGATCATACCAATCTGTTTGTTTTTTTTCCATAGAATCCATTTCTCCAATCGAAAAAACCGAAATCGAAAAAAAAATGCATCAAAGGGGGCCCCCTTGGAACTTTTTCGAATTCTTCAGATCGCCTAACTTCCGAACGGATGGACCGATTTTCAACTTCGATCATACCAATCTGCTTGTTTTCTTTCATAGAATCCATTTCTCCAATCGAAAAAACCGAAATCGAAATAAAAAAGCACCAAAGGGGGCCCCCTTGGAACTTTTTCGAATTCTTCAGATCGCCTTAACTTCCGAACGGATGGACCGATTTTCAACTTCGATCATACCAATCTGCTTGTTTTTTTTCATAGAATCCATTTCTCCAATCGAAAAAACCGAAATCTAAAAAAAAATTCATCAAAGGGGGCCCCCTTGGAACTTTTTCGAATTCTTCAGATCGCCTCAACTTCCGAACGGATGGACCGATTTTCAACTTCGATCATACCAATCTGCTTGTTTTTTTTCATAGAGTCCATTTCTCCAATCGAAAAAACCGAAATGAAAAAAAAATGCATCAAAGGGGGCTCCCTTGGAACTTTTTCGAATTCTTCAGATCGCCTTAACTTCCGAACGGATGGACCGATTTTCAACTTCGATCATACCAATCTGCTTGTTTTTTTTATAAAATCCATTTCTCCAATCGAAAAAACCGAAATCGAAAAAAAAATGCATCAAAGGGGGCCCCCTTGAAACTTTTTCGAATTCTTCAGATCGCCTTAACTTCCGAACGGATGAACCGATTTTCAACTTCGATCATACCAATCTGCTTGTTTTTTTCATAGAATCCATTTCTCCAATCGAAAAAACCAAAATCGAAAAAAAAATGCATCAAAGGGGGCCATCTTGGAACTTTTTCGAATTCTTCAGATCGCCTTAACTTCCGAACGGATGGACCGATTTTCAACTTCGATCATACCAATCTGCTTGTTTTTTTTCATAGAATCCATTTCTCCAATCGAAAAAACCGAAATCGAAAAAAAAAATGCATCAAAGGGGGCCCCCTTGGAACTTTTTCGAATTCTTCAGATCGCCTTAACTTCCGAACGGATGGACCGATTTTCAACTTCGATCATACCAATCTGCTTGTTTTCTTTCATAGAATCCATTTCTCCAATCGAAAAAACCGAAATCGAAAAAAAAAATGCATCAAAGGGGGCCTTCTTGGAATTTTTTCGAATTCTTCAGATCGCCTTAACTTCCGAACGGATGGACTGATTTTCAATTTCGCGCATACCAATTCGCTTGTTTTTTTCATAGAATCTATTTCTCCAATCAAAAAAACCGAAATCGAAAAAAAATTGCATCAAAGGGGGTCCCCTTGGAACTTTTTCGAATTCTTCAGATCGCCTTAACATCCGAACGGATGGACCGATTTTCAACTTCGATCATACCAATCTGCTTGTTTCTTTCAAAGAATCCATTTCTCCAATCGAAAAAACCGAAATCGAAAAAAAAAATGCATCAAAGGGGGCCCCCTTGGAACTTTTTCGAATTCTTCAGATCGCCTTAACTTCCGAACGGATGGACCGATTTTCAAATTCGATCATACCAATCTGCTTGTTTTTTTTTCATAGAATCCATTTCTTCAATCGGAAAAACCGATATCGAAAAATAAAATGCATCAAAAAGGGCCACCTTGGAACTTTTTCGAATTCTTCAGACCGCCTCAACTTCCGAACGGATCGACCGATTTTCAATTTCGCGCATACCAATTTGCTTGTTTTTTCATAGAATCCATTTCTTCAATAGAAAGAACCGAAATCGAAAAAAAAATTCATCAAAGGGGGTCCCCTTGGAACTTTTTCGAATTCTTCAGATCGCCTTAACTTCCGAACGGATAGACCGATTTTCAACTTCGCGCATACCAATGTGCTTGTTTTTTTTCATAGAATCCATTTCTCCAATCGAAAAAACCGAAATCGAAAAAAAAATGCATCAAAGGGGGCCCCCTTGGAACTTTTTCGAATTCTTCAGACCGCCTCAACTTCCGAACGGATCGACCGATTTTCAATTTCGCGCATACCAATTTGCTTGTTTTTTCATAGAATCCATTTCTTCAATAGAAAGAACCGAAATCGAAAAAAAAAATTTCATCAAAGGGGGTCCCCTTGAAACTTTTTCGAATTCTTCAGATCGCCTTAACTTCCGAACGGATGGACCGATTTTCAACTTCGATCATACCAATCTGCTTGTTTTTTTTCATAGAATCCTTTTCTCCAATCGAAAAAACCGAAATCAAAAAACAAAATTGCATCAAAGGGGGTCCCCTTGGAACTTTTTCGAATTCTTCAGATCGCCTTAACTTCCGAACGGATGGACCGATTTTCAACTTCGATCATACCAATCTGCTTGTTTTCTTTCATAGAATCCATTTCTCCAATCGAAAAAACCGAAATCGAAAAAAAAATGCATCAAAGGGGGCCTTCTTGGAATTTTTTCGAATTCTTCAGATCGCCTTAACTTCCGAACGGATGGACTGATTTTCAATTTCGCGCATACCAATTCGCTTGTTTTTTCATAGAATCCATTTCTCCAATCAAAAAAACCGAAATCGAAAAAAAATTGCATCAAAGGGGGTCCCCTTGGAACTTTTTCGAATTCTTCAGATCGCCTTAACATCCGAACGGATGGACCGATTTTCATCTTCGATCATACCAATCTGCTTGTTTCTTTCAAAGAATCCATTTCTCCAATCGAAAAAACCGAAATCGAAAAAAAAAAATGCATCAAAGGGGGCCCCCTTGGAACTTTTTCGAATTCTTCAGATCGCCTTAACTTCCGAACGGATGGACCGATTTTCAAATTCGATCATACCAATCTGCTTGTTTTTTTTTTCATAGAATCCATTTATCCAATCGGAAAAACCGATATCGAAAAATAAAATGCATCAAAAAGGGCCACCTTGGAACTTTTTCGAATTCTTCAGACCGCCTCAACTTCCGAACGGATCGACCGATTTTCAATTTCGCGCATACCAATTTGCTTGTTTTTTCATAGAATCCATTTCTTCAATAGAAAGAACCGAAATCGAAAAAAAAATTCATCAAAGGGGGTCCCCTTGGAACTTTTTCGAATTCTTCAGATCGCCTTAACTTCCGAACGGATAGACCGATTTTCAACTTCGCGCATACCAATTTGCTTGTTTTTTTTCATAGAATCCATTTCTCCAATCGAAAAAACCGAAATCGAAAAAAAAATGCATCAAAGGGGGCCCCCTTGGAACTTTTTCGAATTCTTCAGACCGCCTCAACTTCCGAACGGATCTACCGATTTTCAATTTCGCGCATACCAATTTGCTTGTTTTTTCATAGAATCCATTTCTTCAATAGAAAGAACCGAAATCGAAAAAAAATTTCATCAAAGGGGGTCCCCTTGAAACTTTTTCGAATTCTTCAGATCGCCTTAACTTCCGAACGGATGGACCGATTTTCAACTCCGATCATACCAATCTGCTTGTTTTTTTTTTCATAGAATCCTTTTCTCCAATCGAAAAAACCGAAATCGAAAAACAAAATTGCATCAAAGGGGGTCCCCTTGGAACTTTTTCGAATTCTTCAGATCGCCTTAACTTCCGAACGGATGGACCGATTTCCAACTTCGATCATACCAATCTGCTTGTATTTTTTCATAGAATCCATTTCTCCAATCGAAAAAACTGAAATCGAAAAAAAAAATTCATCAAAGGGGGCCCCCTTGGAACTTTTTCGAATTCTTCAGATCGACTTAACTTCCGAACGGATGGACCGATTTTCAACTTCGATCATACCAAACTGCTTGTTTTTTTTTCATAGAATCCATTTCTCCAATCGAAAAAACCGAAATCGAAAAAAAGAAAGCATCAAAGGGGGCCCCTTGGAACTTTTTCGAATTCTTCAGATCGCCTTAACTTTCGAACGTATGGACCGATTTTCAACTTCGATCATACCAATCTGCTTGTTTTTTTCATAGAATCCATTTCTCCGATCAGAAAAACCGAGATCGAAAAAAAAATGCATCAAAGGGGGCCCCCTTGGAACTTTTTCGAATTCTTCAGATCGCCTTAACTTCCGAACGGATGGACCGATTTTCAATTTCGCGCATACCAATTTGCTTGTTTTTTCATAGAATCCATTTCTTCAATAGAAAGAACCGAAATCGAAAAAAAATTTCATCAAAGGGGGTCCCCTTGAAACTTTTTCGAATTCTTCAGATCGCCTTAACTTCCGAACGGATGGACCGATTTTCAACTTCGATCATACCAATCTGCTTGTTTTTTTTTTTCATAGAATCCTTTTCTCCAATCGAAAAAACCGAAATCGAAAAACAAAATTGCATCAAAGGGGGTCCCCTTGGAACTTTTTCGAATTCTTCAGATCGCCTTAACTTCCGAACGGATGGACCGATTTCCAACTTCGATCATACCAATCTGCTTGTATTTTTTCATAGAATCCATTTCTCCAATCGAAAAAACTGAAATCGAAAAAAAAAATTCATCAAAGGGGGCCCCCTTGGAACTTTTTCGAATTCTTCAGATCGACTTAACTTCCGAACGGATGGACCGATTTTCAACTTCGATCATACCAAACTGCTTGTTTTTTTTTCATAGAATCCATTTCTCCAATCGAAAAAACCGAAATCGAAAAAAAGAAAGCATCAAAGGGGGCCCCTTGGAACTTTTTCGAATTCTTTAGATCGCCTTAACTTTCGAACGTATGGACCGATTTTCAACTTCGATCATACCAATCTGCTTGTTTTTTTCATAGAATCCATTTCTCCGATCAGAAAAACCGAAATCGAAAAAAAAATGCATCAAAGGGGGCCCCCTTGGAACTTTTTCGAATTCTTCAGATCGCCTTAACTTCCGAACGGATGGACCGATTTTCAACTTCGATCATACCAATCTGTTTGTTTTTTTTTCATAGAATCCATTTCTCCAATCGAAAAATACGAAATCGAAACAAAAAATGCTTCAAAGGGGGCCCCCTTGGAACTTTTTCGAATTCTTCAGATCGCCTAACTTCCGAACGGATGGACCAATTTTCAACTTCGATCATACCAATCTGCTTGTTTTCTTTCATAGAATCCATTTCTCCAATCGAAAAAACCGAAATCGAAAAAAAAAATGCACCAAAGGGGGCCCCCTTGGAACTTTTTCGAATTCTTCAGATCGCCTTAACTTCCGAACGGATGGACCGATTTTCAACTTCGATCATACCAATCTGCTTGTTTTTTTTTCATAGAATCCTTTTCTCCAATCGAAAAAACCGAAATCGAAATAAAAATCGCATCAAAGGGGGTCCCCTTGAAACTTTTTCGAATTCTTCAGATCGCCTTAACTTCCGAACGGATGGACCGATTTTCAACTTCGATCATACCAATCTGCTTGTTTTTTTTCATAAAATCCTTTTCACCAATCGAAAAAACTGAAATCGAAAAAAAAAATTGCATCAAAGGGGGTCCCCTTGGAACTTTTTCGAATTCTTCAGATCGCCTTAACTTCCGAACGGATGGACCGATTTCCAACTTCGATCATACCAATCTGCTTGTATTTTTTCATAGAATCCATTTCTCCAATCGAAAAAACCGAAATCGAAAAAAAAAAAATGCATCAAAGGGGGCCCCCTTGGAACTTTTTCGAATTCTTCAGATCGACTTAACTTCCGAACGGATGGACCGATTTTCAACTTCGATCATACCAAACTGCTTGTTTTTTTTTCATAGAATCCATTTCTCCAATCGAAAAAACCGAAATCGAAAAAAATAAAGCATCAAAGGGGGCCCCTTGGAACTTTTTCGAATTCTTCAAATCGCCTTAACTTTCGAACGTATGGACCGATTTTCAACTTCGATCATACCAATCTGCTTGTTTTTTTCATAGAATCCATTTCTCCGATCAGAAAAACCGAAATCGAAAAAAAAATGCATCAAAGGGGGCCCCCTTGGAACTTTTTCGAATTCTTCAGATCGCCTTAACTTCCGAACGGATGGACCGATTTTCAACTTCGATAGTAGTGCACCTAAGGGGCTATCAGACCAAGATGGCCGCCATGGGGCAATGACGTCATCCAAGATGGCCGCCATGGGGCAGCTGTCAACTGTCATGTCATCTGTCATGTCAAATGTCATATGTCATTTGTCATTTCAACTGTCAAATATTCTATGTCATCTGTCAATCAGAACATGTTCTATGCCTATTACGTCAGAGAGTGGACATGGAAACGCGACGCGTCATAGCCCCACCCACTTTTTTGGCGCGAAATTCAAGTTATTTTTGAGGGTATGTATTCTGCTTGCAACATGAGATAGGATATCGGCCCCTTTGCCCTCCATCAGGTGCCCCCTTGGCCCCCTTAGGCCTCCACTCTACCCCCTTGGCCCCCCTCAGGTCTTCGCTCTACCCCCTTAGCTTCTTAGGTTTTTGCTATACCCCCTTGACCCCCTTAGCGCTCCGCATCCGGAAACATCTCATGACGTCATATTTTATTTAAAAAAATCCTTCTATCAGCGGGATTTGAACTCCAGACCACCGGATTACGAGTCCGATGCGTTCCCACAGAGCTACGACCACTATATAATTTAATTGCAGTCAATGTCGATGCATCGTTATCGCACAGCGTGACGTAGTCGAGCAGATCCGTCCCAAAGATAAGAGAACGTAGAAACCTCGGCAAGCGGGGAGCAGGGAAACGAACAATGGCTTATTCATTCATTTAATATCAGTGTATTGATAGACATAATCGCATTCAAGGTCAGGTTCGCTGCATTCCATTGATGATTCAACATGATACAATATTTCGCGTGACGTTACAAAGATAAGAGACGACAAAGCGACTGACACTGTTGCCAGACGTTTAAAAAAATAAGGCATTGATGCCAGACGTTTGAAAATATCTGGAAATATACTATAATGCACCTACACCTTACACAAGTAGAATCCGAACCACCACGTGTGAATACCTTAAATTGATGGATAACGTTTGACGTATGACAGGGTGTGGCTGCCTGAAGTTAGGCGTCTGACATTTGACGTATGACGTTAACATTTCAAAATGGCCCCCAACATCTCAAGGTTACCAAATGTTTAGTAATTTTCGTGTTATAAAGTGAATATACCTACATCTTACACAGGTAGAATCCGAACCACAGCATTTATATCGACGTGGCAGAATCCATGAACTCGTTAATATAAAGATGTCAATAACAAAATGATTAATTTTTTCTCCGAATTATCAAAAAATATTTACTTCCGGTTTATTAAAAATAGACATAGAGATGAACTTATGTTTTATTCGTGATCTAAATGACGTGTAGATTCCAAAAACAACAATTTCCGTTTTCACTTCCGGTTTCCATTTTTACACTTAACATAGTAATGTGGATACTCTGAGAGGAGGATTTTTCACTGACATTCCAAATATATCATCTCACCTATGTACAAAGTCTCAAGGTTCAAGAGATGATCATCAAAATAGATCGAAATAATGAAATAAGCAATGGAATCAATACACAATCTTTCTAAGTGTTGCTTTCCTGGCCGATCTAGCTTCTCGACAAATTATCACAAAATATCCACTTCCGGTTCATTAAAAAGCAATATAGAGAAAAACTAATGGAATATTTGGGACCCCCATGACGTGTAGATTCCAATAACATCAACTTCCGGTTTCACTTCCGGTTTCCATTTTTCTACTCAACATAGTCATGTGGGTACTCTGAGAGAAGGATTTTTCACGGACATTCTAAATATATCATTTTACCTATGTACAAAGTCTCAAGGTTAAAGAGATATCAATTGAAATTTATCGAAATAATGAAAAAAATCTATGTAAACAATTCACAATCTCTTCGTGTAATGATTTTCTGGTCGATCCAGCTTTTCGACGGATTATCAAAAAATATTTACTTCCGGTTTGTTAAAAAGCGACATAGGGAAAAACTAATGGAATATTCGTGACCCCCATGACGTGTATACTTCAATAACAACAACTTCCGGTTTCACTTCCGGTTTCCATTTTGTTAGTAAACAGGGTCATGTGGGTACTCATTGAAAAGGTTATTTCACGTACATTCCTAATATATTAACTCACCTATATACAAAGTCCCAAGGTTTGCGAGATATCAATCAAAATTTATCGAAAAATTTAAAAAACAATAAAAACTTTTCACCATCTCTTTGAGTACTGCTTTTCTAACCGATCTATCTCATTGATGAAATATCGAAATATATCCTCTTCCAATTCGTAAGAAATAGAGATATAGGGAAAAAATGAGATGTTAGTGATCTCCATAACGTTCGGACATCAAAACAACAACTTCTGGTTTCACTTCCGGTTACAATTTTTTCAGTAAACAGAGCCATGTGGGTACTCTTAGAGAAGGATTTCTCACGGACATCCCGAATATATCAACTTACCTATATAAAAGAACTCAAGGTTTGCGAGATATCGACGAAAATTGGTGAAATAATCGAAACAACACTGTTACACGCAAGAAAGTGCTATGAAGAGTCGATTTGAGTCCACGGTTAACTCATGTTTCTATCTTATTAATCAATATTCTAGTAGGAGACTATAATTTTTGTACAACTCATATCAGGGAATGCCATTTACACCATTATGAAAACCTAGTAGGTGAAATGATAAATAGGAAATCGATAATCAATTTTGGAGTAATCGATAACAAATGGAATATGATCGTAACTCTCGAGGTGAATGTTTCAAGGTCATAGAGTGATTAAAATTTTCAAAAGAAAAAAGCTCTGATCAAGGTATGTTTATGAATTCCAAGGCTATATAACTATTAAGATCATATTATATTGGAACCAGGTACTTCAATTATTGATCTTCTCAAAATATATGTCTCGAAACAGAAATAATTTTGTTTATTCAGGATTGCACTTTCAGCATCGGCAACACATGGAATATTATCGGAAATATCGAGGTGAATATTTCAAGGACTAAGAATTTTCGAAATTACAAAAACGGAGCTCTGATCAAGGTATGGTTATATATTCCAAGACTGTATAACTATTCAGATCAAATTATATTGAAGCCAGATACTTCAAGGACACGACGTCGATGCAATGTATGTATGACTCAAGCCTGACGTTTCGTCATGCTATCAATTGGTTTTAAAGTTCTTGAACGTTCTTTGATAGATTTTCGACGAAGGCACGACGTCTGCGCGGTGTATGTACAATGTATGTACGACGAATGCGTGAAGTTTTTTTTTTCGAAATATTCAATGTTATTCAATGAATGCTGTCTTGTTATGCTTCTCATCATTTCAAGGTTTTTACACGTTCTTTGATAGATTTTCGACGAAGGCACGACGTCTGCGCGGTGTATGTACAATGTATGTACGACGAATGCGTGAAGTTTTTTTTTGAAATATTCAATGTTATTCAATGAATGCTGTCTTGTCATGCTTCTTATCATTTCAAGGTTTTTACACGTTGTATTATATTATGTGTTATATTATGATTTTCGACGTATGCACGACGTATGCGGCATGTTTTTTTTTTCAACGTTTCAGACGTTCTTCAATGATTGTCCTATGTTTTGAAATTCTCATTATCGCTTAAATTTTTTTTAACTTCTGACTGAACGAAAGGTTGAATTTTAATTATATTTATATCTACAACTTTATGTTGGTGAACTACGGGAATCTTAGTACGTCAAATGTTGGGACACCAAATGTCAGATGCCAGATGCAAATCTTTAACAGCTACCATTTTTTATTTGCGATGTCAGTACGTTTTCATAGGGTTTCCACACGCTGTTTGATAGATTTTTGACGAGGTGTGACGTTTGTACGACGAATATTCGACGCATTTGTGATGTATGCGTGACGTATAAGTGATTAATTTTGTTGTTTTCTACTTGTTTTCGATGAATGCGTGACGTTTTGTTATGGAAATCATCGTATTCAAAGTTTTTAGATGGCGTTGTTTGATAGATTTTCGACGGATACATGACGTCAGTATGATGTATGTTAGACGCATGCGTGACTTTTCGTCGTGCCATTCAGCGTTTTCGACACTTTTCTGATAGGAATGCGACGTCTGCGCGTGTTTTGTATTTGCGAGACATATGTGTGCTTTATTCGTTACGTTTGTCATTGTTATCGAATGTTTATCAATCAATATCAATTTGTTTATATCCCGCAAGCCTCAAGACTCAGTATATATGCAAGTTGACTTTTTGAAATGTCCGTTAAAAATCATTCTTTTGAATTACCCATATAACATTGTTCACTAGAATAATGATGACACCGAAAGTAAAACCGAAAGTTTGTGCTCTTTTCATCATGGGGATCATAAATGTATTATTTGTTCTCTCCTTTATTAGAATACTTTTTCAATAATTCATCAATATAGAATTCATTTTGTTACTGATCATAATATAACCATATCCATCCTCACGTGACCAAGGTTCTCAAGTTCCAGTCGTTGAGCATCAACTATCAAATTCTACCTTTCAAACGTATCTGTACCAGTCAGTATATTTGTATTTTTTCGAAAGGTACACCTATTGAATACACTTAGTGTCATTTCTTATACACCCATTATATTTCTTCTAGACTAGATAGTTTTTACATCCCTGTATTTTATCAGCCTGTTGGTTCCATTGTTGGAAATATCGAAAATATTGTGTATGAAAACACATATTCTCTCTGCTGAAAGTGCAATCCTAATTATAGAAAAGTATATTTGTATCGAGACATATTTTTTGAGGTGATTAATGATTGAAGTATCTGGCTTCAATATAATTTGATCTGAATAGTTATACAGTCTTGGAATATATAACCATACCTTGATCAGAGCTCCGTTTTTGTAATTTCGAAAATTCTTAGTCCTTGAAATATTCACCTCGATATTTCCGATAATATTCCATGTGTTGCCGATGCTGAAAGTGCAATCCTGAATAAACAAAATTATTTCTGTTTCGAGACATATATTTTGAGAAGATCAATAATTGAAGTACCTGGTTCCAATATAATATGATCTTAATAGTTATATAGCCTTGGAATTCATAAACATACCTTGATCAGAGCTTTTTTCTTTTGAAAATTTTAATCACTCTATGACCTTGAAACATTCACCTCGAGAGTTACGATCATATTCCATTTGTTATCGATTACTCCAAAATTGATTATCGATTTCCTATTTATTATTTCACCTACTAGGTTTTCATAATGGTGTAAATGGCATTCCCTGATATGAGTTGTACAAAAATTATAGTCTCCTACTAGAATATTGATTAATAAGATAGAAACATGAGTTAACCGTGGACTCAAATCGACTCTTCATAGCACTTTCTTGCGTGTAACAGTGTTGTTTCGATTATTTCACCAATTTTCGTCGATATCTCGCAAACCTTGAGTTCTTTTATATAGGTAAGTTGATATATTCGGGATGTCCGTGAGAAATCCTTCTCTAAGAGTACCCACATGGCTCTGTTTACTGAAAAAATTGTAACCGGAAGTGAAACCGGAAGTTGTTGTTTTGATGTCCGAACGTTATGGAGATCACTAACATCTCATTTTTTCCCTATATCTCTATTTCTTACGAATTGGAAGAGGATATATTTCGATATTTCATCAATGAGATAGATCGGTTAGAAAAGCAGTACTCAAAGAGATGGTGAAAAGTTTTTATTGTTTTTTTAATTTTTCGATAAATTTTGATTGATATCTCGCAAACCTTGGGACTTTGTATATAGGTAAGTTAATATATTAGGAATGTACGTGAAATAACCTTTTCAATGAGTACCCACATGACCCTGTTTACTAACAAAATGGAAACCGGAAGTGAAACCGGAAGTTGTTGTTATTGAAGTATACACGTCATGGGGGTCACGAATATTCCATTAGTTTTTCCCTATGTCGCTTTTTAACAAACCGGAAGTAAATATTTTTTGATAATCCGTCGAAAAGCTGGATCGACCAGAAAATCATTACACGAAGAGATTGTGAATTGTTTACATAGATTTTTTTCATTATTTCGATAAATTTCAATTGATATCTCTTTAACCTTGAGACTTTGTACATAGGTAAAATGATATATTTAGAATGTCCGTGAAAAATCCTTCTCTCAGAGTACCCACATGACTATGTTGAGTAGAAAAATGGAAACCGGAAGTGAAACCGGAAGTTGATCTTAGTGGAATCTACACGTCATGGGGGTCCCAAATATTCCATTAGTTTTCCTCTATATTGCTTTTTAATGAACCGGAAGTGGATATTTTGTGATAATTTGTCGAGAAGCTGGATCGGCCAGGAAAGCAACATTCAGAAAGATTGTGTATTGATTCCATTGCTTATTTCATTATTTCGATCTATTTTGATAATCATCTCTTGAACCTTGAGACTTTGTACATAGGTGAGATGATATATTTGGAATGTCAGTGAAAAATCCTCCTCTCAGAGTATCCACATTACTATGTTAAGTGTAAAAATGGAAACCGGAAGTGAAAACGGAAATTGTTGTTTTTGGAATCTACACGTCATTTAGATCACGAATAAAACATTAGTTCATCTCTATGTCTATTTTTAATAAACCGGAAGTAAATATTTTTTGATAATTCGGAGAAAAAATTAATCATTTTGTTATTGACATCTTTATATTAACGAGTTCATGGATTCTGCCACGTCGATATAAATGCTGTGGTTCGGATTCTACCTGTGTAAGATGTAGGTATATTCACTTTATAACACGAAAATTACTAAACATTTGGTAAC
The DNA here is from genome assembly GCA_029955515.1 of Chrysomela aeneicollis. Lineage (NCBI taxonomy): Eukaryota > Metazoa > Arthropoda > Insecta > Coleoptera > Chrysomelidae > Chrysomela > Chrysomela aeneicollis. The sequence continues at coordinate 16,483,856 of JARUHQ010000013.1, read as the reverse complement.
CTTGAGATGTTGGGGGCCATTTTGAAATGTTAACGTCATACGTCAAATGTCAGACGCCTTACTTCAGGCAGCCACACCCTGTCATACTTCAAACGTTATCCATCAATTTAAGGTATTCACACGTGGTGGTTCGGATTCTACTTGTGTAAGGTGTAGGTGCATTATAGTATATTTCCAGATATTTTCAAACGTCTGGCATCAATGCCTTATTTTTTTAAACGTCTGGCAACAGTGTCAGTCGCTTTGTCGTCTCTTATCTTTGTAACGTCACGCGAAATATTGTATCATGTTGAATCATCAATGGAATGCAGCGAACCTGACCTTGAATGCGATTATGTCTATCAATACACTGATATTAAATGAATGAATAAGCCATTGTTCGTTTCCCTGCTCCCCGCTTGCCGAGGTTTCTACGTTCTCTTATCTTTGGGACGGATCTGCTCGACTACGTCACGCTGTGCGATAACGATGCATCGACATTGACTGCAATTAAATTATATAGTGGTCGTAGCTCTGTGGGAACGCATCGGACTCGTAATCCGGTGGTCTGGAGTTCAAATCCCGCCGATAGAAGGATTTTTTTAAATAAAATATGACGTCATGAGATGTTTCCGGATGCGGAGCGCTAAGGGGGTCAAGGGGGTATAGCAAAAACCTAAGAAGCTAAGGGGGTAGAGCGAAGACCTGAGGGGGGCCAAGGGGGTAGAGTGGAGGCCTAAGGGGGCCAAGGGGGCACCTGATGGAGGGCAAAGGGGCCGATATCCTATCTCATGTTGCAAGCAGAATACATAACCTCAAAAATAACTTGAATTTCGCGCCAAAAAAGTGGGTAGGGCTATGACGCGTCGCGTTTCCATGTCCACTCTCTGACGTAATAGGCATAGAACATGTTCTGATTGACAGATGACATAGAATATTTGACAGTTGAAATGACAAATGACATATGACATTTGACATGACAGATGACATGACAGTTGACAGCTGCCCCATGGCGGCCATCTTGGATGACGTCATTGCCCCATGGCGGCCATCTTGGTCTGATAGCCCCTTAGGTGCACTACTATCGAAGTTGAAAATCGGTCCATCCGTTCGGAAGTTAAGGCGATCTGAAGAATTCGAAAAAGTTCCAAGGGGGCCCCCTTTGATGCATTTTTTTTTCGATTTCGGTTTTTCTGATCGGAGAAATGGATTCTATGAAAAAAACAAGCAGATTGGTATGATCGAAGTTGAAAATCGGTCCATACGTTCGAAAGTTAAGGCGATTTGAAGAATTCGAAAAAGTTCCAAGGGGCCCCCTTTGATGCTTTATTTTTTTCGATTTCGGTTTTTTCGATTGGAGAAATGGATTCTATGAAAAAAAAACAAGCAGTTTGGTATGATCGAAGTTGAAAATCGGTCCATCCGTTCGGAAGTTAAGTCGATCTGAAGAATTCGAAAAAGTTCCAAGGGGGCCCCCTTTGATGCATTTTTTTTTTTCGATTTCGGTTTTTTCGATTGGAGAAATGGATTCTATGAAAAAATACAAGCAGAATGGAATGATCGAAGTTGGAAATCGGTCCATCCGTTCGGAAGTTAAGGCGATCTGAAGAATTCGAAAAAGTTCCAAGGGGACCCCCTTTGATGCAATTTTTTTTTTCGATTTCAGTTTTTTTCTATTGGAGAAAAGGATTCTATGAAAAAAAACAAGCAGATTGGTATGATCGAAGTTGAAAATCGGTCCATCCGTTCGGAAGTTAAGGCGATCTGAAGAATTCGAAAAAGTTTCAAGGGGACCCCCTTTGATGCGATTTTTATTTCGATTTCGGTTTTTTCGATTGGAGAAAAGGATTCTATGAAAAAAAACAAGCAGATTGGTATGATCGAAGTTGAAAATCGGTCCATCCGTTCGGAAGTTAAGGCGATCTGAAGAATTCGAAAAAGTTCCAAGGGGGCCCCCTTTGGTGCATTTTTTTTTTCGATTTCGGTTTTTTCGATTGGAGAAATGGATTCTATAAAAGAAAACAAGCAGATTGGTATGATCGAAGTTGAAAATTGGTCCATCCGTTCGGAAGTTAGGCGATCTGAAGAATTCGAAAAAGTTCCAAGGGGGCCCCCTTTGAAGCATTTTTTGTTTCGATTTCGTATTTTTCGATTGGAGAAATGGATTCTATGAAAAAAAAACAAACAGATTGGTATGATCGAAGTTGAAAATCGGTCCATCCGTTCGGAAGTTAAGGCGATCTGAAGAATTCGAAAAAGTTCCAAGGGGGCCCCCTTTGATGCATTTTTTTTTCGATTTCGGTTTTTCTGATCGGAGAAATGGATTCTATGAAAAAAACAAGCAGATTGGTATGATCGAAGTTGAAAATCGGTCCATACGTTCGAAAGTTAAGGCGATCTGAAGAATTCGAAAAAGTTCCAAGGGGGCCCCCTTTGATGCATTTTTTTTTTTCGATTTCGGTTTTTTCGATTGGAGAAATGGATTCTATGAAAAAATACAAGCAGATTGGTATGATCGAAGTTGGAAATCGGTCCATCCGTTCGGAAGTTAAGGCGATCTGAAGAATTCGAAAAAGTTCCAAGGGGACCCCCTTTGATGCAATTTTTTTTTTCGATTTCAGTTTTTTTTCTATTGGAGAAAAGGATTCTATGAAAAAAAACAAGCAGATTGGTATGATCGAAGTTGAAAATCGGTCCATCCGTTCGGAAGTTAAGGCGATCTGAAGAATTCGAAAAAGTTTCAAGGGGACCCCCTTTGATGCGATTTTTATTTCTATTTCGGTTTTTTCGATTGGAGAAAAGGATTCTATGGAAAAAAACAAGCAGATTGGTATGATCGAAGTTGAAAATCGGTCCATCCGTTCGGAAGTTAAGGCGATCTGAAGAATTCGAAAAAGTTCCAAGGGGGCCCCCTTTGGTGCATTTTTTTTTTCGATTTCGGTTTTTTCGATTGGAGAAATGGATTCTATAAAAGAAAACAAGCAGATTGGTATGATCGAAGTTGAAAATTGGTCCATCCGTTCGGAAGTTAGGCGATCTGAAGAATTCGAAAAAGTTCCAAGGGGGCCCCCTTTGAAGCATTTTTTATTTCGATTTCGTATTTTTCGATTGGAGAAATGGATTCTATGAAAAAAAAACAAACAGATTGGTATGATCGAAGTTGAAAATCGGTCCATCCGTTCGGAAGTTAAGGCGATCTGAAGAATTCGAAAAAGTTCCAAGGGGGCCCCCTTTGATGCATTTTTTTTTCGATTTCGGTTTTTCTGATCGGAGAAATGGATTCTATGAAAAAAACAAGCAGATTGGTATGATCGAAGTTGAAAATCGGTCCATACGTTCGAAAGTTAAGGCGATCTGAAGAATTCGAAAAAGTTCCAAGGGGGCCCCCTTTCATGCATTTTTTTTTTCGATTTCGGTTTTTTCGATTGGAGAAATGGATTCTATGACAAAATACAAGCAGATTGGTATGATCGAAGTTGGAAATCGGTCCATCCGTTCGGAAGTTAAGGCGATCTGAAGAATTCGAAAAAGTTCCAAGGGGACCCCCTTTGATGCAATTTTTTTTTTCGATTTCAGTTTTTTTCTATTGGAGAAAAGGATTCTATGAAAAAAAACAAGCAGATTGGTATGATCGAAGTTGAAAATCGGTCCATCCGTTCGGAAGTTAAGGCGATCTGAAGAATTCGAAAAAGTTTCAAGGGGACCCCCTTTGATGCGATTTTTATTTCGATTTCGGTTTTTTCGATTGGAGAAAAGGATTCTATGAAAAAAAACAAGCAGATTGGTATGATCGAAGTTGAAAATCGGTCCATCCGTTCGGAAGTTAAGGCGTTCTGAAGAATTCGAAAAAGTTCCAAGGGGGCCCCCTTTGGTGCATTTTTTTTTTCGATTTCGGTTTTTTCGATTGGAGAAATGGATTCTATAAAAGAAAACAAGCAGATTGGTATGATCGAAGTTGAAAATTGGTCCATCCGTTCGGAAGTTAGGCGATCTGAAGAATTCGAAAAAGTTCCAAGGGGGCCCCCTTTGAAGCATTTTTTGTTTCGATTTCGTATTTTTCGATTGGAGAAATGGATTCTATGAAAAAAAAACAAACAGATTGGTATGATCGAAGTTGAAAATCGGTCCATCCGTTCGGAAGTTAAGGCGATCTGAAGAATTCGAAAAAGTTCCAAGGGGGCCCCCTTTGATGCATTTTTTTTTCGATTTCGGTTTTTCTGATCGGAGAAATGGATTCTATGAAAAAAACAAGCAGATTGGTATGATCGAAGTTGAAAATCGGTCCATACGTTCGAAAGTTAAGGCGATCTGAAGAATTCGAAAAAGTTCCAAGGGGCCCCCTTTGATGCTTTCTTTTTTTCGATTTCGGTTTTTTCGATTGGAGAAATGGATTCTATGAAAAAAAACAAGCAGTTTGGTATGATCGAAGTTGAAAATCGGTCCATCCGTTCGGAAGTTAAGTCGATCTGAAGAATTCGAAAAAGTTCCAAGGGGGCCCCCTTTGATGCATTTTTTTTTCGATTTCAGTTTTTTCGATTGGAGAAATGGATTCTATGAAAAAATACAAGCAGATTGGTATGATCGAAGTTGGAAATCGGTCCATCCGTTCGGAAGTTAAGGCGATCTGAAGAATTCGAAGAAGTTCCAAGGGGACCCCCTTTGATGCAATTTTGTTTTTCGATTTCGGTTTTTTCGATTGGAGAAAAGGATTCTATGAAAAAAAAAACAAGCAGATTGGTATGATCGAAGTTGAAAATCGGTCCATCCGTTCGGAAGTTAAGGCGATCTGAAGAATTCGAAAAAGTTTCAAGGGGACCCCCTTTAATGAAATTTTTTTTTCGATTTCGGTTCTTTCTATTGAAGAAATGGATTCTATGAAAAAACAAGCAAATTGGTATGCGCGAAATTGAAAATCGGTCGATCCGTTCGGAAGTTGAGGCGGTCTGAAGAATTCGAAAAAGTTTCAAGGGGGCCCCCTTTGATGCATTTTTTTTTTCGATTTCGGTTTTTTCGATTGGAGAAATGGATTCTATGAAAAAAAACAAGCAAATTGGTATGCGCGAAGTTGAAAATCGGTCTATCCGTTCGGAAGTTAAGGCGATCTGAAGAATTCGAAAAAGTTCCAAGGGGACCCCCTTTGATGAATTTTTTTTTTCGATTTCGGTTCTTTCTATTGAAGAAATGGATTCTATGAAAAAACAAGCAAATTGGTATGCGCGAAATTGAAAATCGGTCGATCCGTTCGGAAGTTGAGGCGGTCTGAAGAATTCGAAAAAGTTCCAAGGTGGCCCTTTTTGATGCATTTTATTTTTCGATATCGGTTTTTCCGATTGGAGAGATGGATTCTATGAAAAAAATACAAGCAGATTGGTATGATCGAATTTGAAAATCGGTCCATCCGTTCGGAAGTTAAGGCGATCTGAAGAATTCGAAAAAGTTCCAAGGGGGCCCCCTTTGATGCATTTTTTTTTTTCGATTTCGGTTTTTTCGATTGGAGAAATGGATTCTTTGAAAGAAACAAGCAGATTGGTATGATCGAAGTTGAAAATCGGTCCATACGTTCGAAAGTTGAGGCAATCTGAAGAATTCGAAAAAGTTCCAAGGGGGGCCCCTTTGATGCAATTTTTTTTCGATTTCGGTTTTTTTGATTGGAGAAATGGATTCTATGAAAAAAACAAGCGAATTGGTATGCGCGAAATTGAAAATCAGTCCATCCGTTCGGAAGTTAAGGCGATCTGAAGAATTCGAAAAAAATCCAAGAAGGCCCCCTTTGATGCATTTTTTTTTTCGATTTCGGTTTTTTCGATTGGAGAAATGGATTCTATGAAAGAAAACAAGCAGATTGGTATGATCGAAGTTGAAAATCGGTCCATCCGTTCGGAAGTTAAGGCGATCTGAAGAATTCGAAAAAGTTCCAAGGGGGCCCCCTTTGATGCATTTTTTTTTCGATTTCGGTTTTTTCGATTGGAGAAATGGATTCTATGAAAAAAAACAAGCAGATTGGTATGATCGAAGTTGAAAATCGGTCCATCCGTTCGGAAGTTAAGGCGATCTGAAGAATTCGAAAAAGTTCCAAGGGGGCCCCCTTTGATGCATTTTTTTTTTCGATTTTGGTTTTTTCGATTGGAGAAATGGATTCTATGAAAAAAACAAGCAGATTGGTATGATCGAAGTTGAAAATCGGTTCATCCGTTCGGAAGTTAAGGCGATCTGAAGAATTCGAAAAAGTTTCAAGGGGGCCCCCTTTGATGCATTTTTTTTTTCGATTTCGGTTTTTTCGATTGGAGAAATGGATTTTATAAAAAAAACAAGCAGATTGGTATGATCGAAGTTGAAAATCGGTCCATCCGTTCGGAAGTTAAGTCGATCTGAAGAATTCGAAAAAGTTCCAAGGGGGCCCCCTTTGATGCATTTTTTTTTTCGATTTCAGTTTTTTCGATTGGAGAAATGGATTCTATGAAAAAATACAAGCAGATTGGTATGATCGAAGATGGAAATCGGTCCATCCGTTCGGAAGTTAAGGCGATCTGAAGAATTCGAAAAAGTTCCAAGGGGACCCCCTTTGATGCAATTTTGTTTTTCGATTTCGGTTTTTTCGATTGGAGAAAAGGATTCTATGAAAAAAAAAACAAGCAGATTGGTATGATCGAAGTTGAAAATCGGTCCATCCGTTCGGAAGTTAAGGCGATCTGAAGAATTCGAAAAAGTTTCAAGGGGACCTCCTTTGATGAAATTTTTTTTTCGATTTCGGTTCTTTCTATTGAAGAAATGGATTCTATGAAAAAACAAGCAAATTGGTATGCGCGAAATTGAAAATCGGTCGATCCGTTCGGAAGTTGAGGCGGTCTGAAGAATTCGAAAAAGTTCCAAGGTGGCCCTTTTTGATGCATTTTATTTTTCGATATCGGTTTTTTCGATTGGAGAAATGGATTCTATGAAAAAAAAACAAGCAGTTTGGTATGATCGAAGTTGAAAATCGGTCCATCCGTTCGGAAGTTAAGTCGATCTGAAGAATTCGAAAAAGTTCCAAGGGGGCCCCCTTTGATGCATTTTTTTTTTCGATTTCGGTTTTTTCGATTGGAGAAATGGATTCTATGAAAAAATACAAGCAGATTGGTATGATCGAAGTTGGAAATCGGTCCATCCGTTCGGAAGTTAAGGCGATCTGAAGAATTCGAAAAAGTTCCAAGGGGACCCCCTTTGATGCGATTTTTATTTCGATTTCGGTTTTTTCGATTGGAGAAAAGGATTCTATGAAAAAAAACAAGCAGATTGGTATGATCGAAGTTGAAAATCGGTCCATCCGTTCGGAAGTTAAGGCGATCTGAAGAATTCGAAAAAGTTCCAAGGGGGCCCCCTTTGGTGCATTTTTTTTTTGATTTCGGTTTTTTCGATTGGAGAAATGGATTCTATGAAAGAAAACAAGCAGATTGGTATGATCGAAGTTGAAAATTGGTCCATCCGTTCGGAAGTTAGGCGATCTGAAGAATTCGAAAAAGTTCCAAGGGGGCCCCCTTTGAAGCATTTTTTGTTTCGATTTCGTATTTTTCGATTGGAGAAATGGATTCTATGAAAAAAAAACAAACAGATTGGTATGATCGAAGTTGAAAATCGGTCCATCCGTTCGGAAGTTAAGGCGATCTGAAGAATTCGAAAAAGTTCCAAGGGGGCCCCCTTTGATGCATTTTTTTTTCGATTTCGGTTTTTCTGATCGGAGAAATGGATTCTATGAAAAAAACAAGCAGATTGGTATGATCGAAGTTGAAAATCGGTCCATACGTTCGAAAGTTAAGGCGATCTGAAGAATTCGAAAAAGTTCCAAGGGGCCCCCTTTGATGCTTTCTTTTTTTCGATTTCGGTTTTTTCGATTGGAGAAATGGATTCTATGAAAAAAAAACAAGCAGTTTGGTATGATCGAAGTTGAAAATCGGTCCATCCGTTCGGAAGTTAAGTCGATCTGAAGAATTCGAAAAAGTTCCAAGGGGGCCCCCTTTGATGCATTTTTTTTCGATTTCAGTTTTTTCGATTGGAGAAATGAATTCTATGAAAAAATACAAGCAGATTGGTATGATCGAAGTTGGAAATCGGTCCATCCGTTCGGAAGTTAAGGCGATCTGAAGAAGTCGAAGAAGTTCCAAGGGGACCCCCTTTGATGCAATTTTGTTTTTCGATTTCGGTTTTTTCGATTGGAGAAAAGGATTCTATGAAAAAAAAAACGAGCAGATTGGTATGATCGAAGTTGAAAATCGGTCCATCCGTTCGGAAGTTAAGGCGATCTGAAGAATTCGAAAAAGTTTCAAGGGGACCCCCTTTAATGAAATTTTTTTTTCGATTTCGGTTCTTTCTATTGAAGAAATGGATTCTATGAAAAAACAAGCAAATTGGTATGCGCGAAATTGAAAATCGGTCGATCCGTTCGGAAGTTGAGGCGGTCTGAAGAATTCGAAAAAGTTTCAAGGGGGCCCCCTTTGATGCATTTTTTTTTCGATTTCGGTTTTTTCGATTGGAGAAATGGATTCTATGAAAAAAAACAAGCAAATTGGTATGCGCGAAGTTGAAAATCGGTCTATCCGTTCGGAAGTTAAGGCGATCTGAAGAATTCGAAAAAGTTCCAAGGGGACCCCCTTTGATGAATTTTTTTTTTTCGATTTCGGTTCTTTCTATTGAAGAAATGGATTCTATGAAAAAACAAGCAAATTGGTATGCGCGAAATTGAAAATCGGTCGATCCGTTCGGAAGTTGAGGCGGTCTGAAGAATTCGAAAAAGTTCCAAGGTGGCCCTTTTTGATGCATTTTATTTTTCGATATCGGTTTTTCCGATTGGAGAGATGGATTCTATGAAAAAAATACAAGCAGATTGGTATGATCGAATTTGAAAATCGGTCCATCCGTTCGGAAGTTAAGGCGATCTGAAGAATTCGAAAAAGTTCCAAGGGGGCCCCCTTTAATGCATTTTTTTTTTCGATTTCGGTTTTTTCGATTGGAGAAATGGATTCTTTGAAAGAAACAAGCAGATTGGTATGATCGAAGTTGAAAATCGGTCCATCCGTTCGGATGTTAAGGCGATCTGAAGAATTCGAAAAAGTTCCAAGGGGACCCCCTTTGATGCAATTTTTTTTCGATTTCGGTTTTTTTGATTGGAGAAATGGATTCTATGAAAAAAACAAGCGAATTGGTATGCGCGAAATTGAAAATCAGTCCATCCGTTCGGAAGTTAAGGCGATCTGAAGAATTCGAAAAAATTCCAAGAAGGCCCCCTTTGATGCATTTTTTTTTCGATTTCGGTTTTTTCGATTGGAGAAATGGATTCTATGAAAGAAAACAAGCAGATTGGTATGATCGAAGTTGAAAATCGGTCCATCCGTTCGGAAGTTAAGGCGATCTGAAGAATTCGAAAAAGTTCCAAGGGGGCCCCCTTTGATGCATTTTTTTTTCGATTTCGGTTTTTTCGATTGGAGAAATGGATTCTATGAAAAAAAACAAGCAGATTGGTATGATCGAAGTTGAAAATCGGTCCATCCGTTCGGAAGTTAAGGCGATCTGAAGAATTCGAAAAAGTTCCAAGGGGGCCCCCTTTGATGCATTTTTTTTTCGATTTTGGTTTTTTCGATTGGAGAAATGGATTCTATGAAAAAAACAAGCAGATTGGTATGATCGAAGTTGAAAATCGGTTCATCCGTTCGGAAGTTAAGGCGATCTGAAGAATTCGAAAAAGTTTCAAGGGGGCCCCCTTTGATGCATTTTTTTTTTCGATTTCGGTTTTTTCGATTGGAGAAATGGATTTTATTAAAAAAACAAGCAGATTGGTATGATCGAAGTTGAAAATCGGTCCATCCGTTCGGAAGTTAAGTCGATCTGAAGAATTCGAAAAAGTTCCAAGGGGGCCCCCTTTGATGCATTTTTTTTTTCAATTTCAGTTTTTTCGATTGGAGAAATGGATTCTATGAAAAAATACAAGCAGATTGGTATGATCGAAGTTGGAAATCGGTCCATCCGTTCGGAAGTTAAGGCGATCTGAAGAATTCGAAAAAGTTCCAAGGGGACCCCCTTTGATGCAATTTTGTTTTTCGATTTCGGTTTTTTCGATTGGAGAAAAGGATTCTATGAAAAAAAAAACAAGCAGATTGGTATGATCGAAGTTGAAAATCGGTCCATCCGTTCGGAAGTTAAGGCGATCTGAAGAATTCGAAAAAGTTTCAAGGGGACCCCCTTTGATGAAATTTTTTTTTCGATTTCGGTTCTTTCTATTGAAGAAATGGATTCTATGAAAAAACAAGCAAATTGGTATGCGCGAAATTGAAAATCGGTCGATCCGTTCGGAAGTTGAGGCGGTCTGAAGAATTCGAAAAAGTTCCAAGGGGGCCCCCTTTGATGCATTTTTTTTTTTCGATTTCGGTTTTTTCGATTGGAGAAATGGATTCTATGAAAAAAAACAAGCACATTGGTATGCGCGAAGTTGAAAATCGGTCTATCCGTTCGGAAGTTAAGGCGATCTGAAGAATTCGAAAAAGTTCCAAGGGGACCCCCTTTGATGAATTTTTTTTTTTCGATTTCGGTTCTTTCTATTGAAGAAATGGATTCTATGAAAAAACAAGCAAATTGGTATGCGCGAAATTGAAAATCGGTCGATCCGTTCGGAAGTTGAGGCGGTCTGAAGAATTCGAAAAAGTTCCAAGGTGGCCCTTTTTGATGCATTTTATTTTTCGATATCGGTTTTTCCGATTGGAGAAATGGATTCTATGAAAAAAAAACAAGCAGATTGGTATGATCGAATTTGAAAATCGGTCCATCCGTTCGGAAGTTAAGGCGATCTGAAGAATTCGAAAAAGTTCCAAGGGAGCCCCCTTTGAAGCATTTTTTTTTTCGATTTCGGTTTTTTCGATTGGAGAAATGGATTCTTTGAAAGAAACAAGCAGATTGGTATGATCGAAGTTGAAAATCGGTCCATCCGTTCGGATGTTAAGGCGATCTGAAGAATTCGAAAAAGTTCCAAGGGGACCCCCTTTGATGCAATTTTTTTTCGATTTCGGTTTTTTTGATTGGAGAAATGGATTCTATGAAAAAAACAAGCGAATTGGTATGCGCGAAATTGAAAATCAGTCCATCCGTTCGGAAGTTAGGCGATCTGAAGAATTCGAAAAAATTCCAAGGGGGCCCCCTTTGATGCACTGTTTTTTCGATTTCGGTTTTTTCGATTAGAGAAATGGATTCTATGAAAAAAACAAGCAGATTGGTATGATCGAAGTTGATAATCGGTCCATCCGTTCGGATGTTAAGGCGATCTGAAGAATTCGAAAAAGTTCCAAGGGGGCCCCCTTTGATGCACTGTTTTTTCGATTTCGGTTTTTTCGATTAGAGAAATGGATTCTATGAAAAAAACAAGCAGATTGGTATGATCGAAGTTGATAATCGGTCCATACGTTCGAAAGTTAAGGCAATCTGAAGAATTCGAAAAAGTTCCAAGGAGGCCCCCTTTGATGCTTTTTTTTTTTCGATTTCGGTTTTTTTGATCGGAGAAATGGATTCTATGAAAAAAAAAGCAGGTATGATCGAAGTTGAAAATCGGTCCAACCGTTCGGAAGTTAAGTCGATCTGAAGAATTCGAAAAAGTTCCAAGGGGGCCCCCTTTGATGCATTTTTTCTTTCGATTTCGGTTTTTTCGATTGGAGAAATGGATTCTATGAAAAAAAACAAGCAGATTCGTATGATCGAAGTTGAAAATCGGTCCATCCGTTCGGAAGTTAAGGCGATCTGAAGAATTCGAAAAAGTTCCAAGGGGGCTCCCTTTGATGCTTTTTATTTTTTCGATTTCGGTTTTTCTGATTGGAGAAATGGAATCTATGAAAAAAAACAAGCAGATTGGTATGATCGAAGTTGAAAATCGGTCCATACGTTCGAAAGTTGAGGCAATCTGAAGAATTCGAAAAAGTTCCAAGGGGGGCCCCTTTGATCCATTTTTTTTTCGATTTCGGATTTTTTGATCGGAGAAATGGATTCTATGAAAAAAAAAGCAGATTGGTATGATCGAAGTTGAAAATCGGTCCATCCGTTCGGAAGTTAAGTCGATCTGAAGAATTCGAAAAAGTTCCAAGGGGGCCCCCTTTGAAGCATTTTTTTTTTCGATTTCGGTTTTTTCGATTGGAGAAATGGATTCTTTGAAAGAAACAAGCAGATTGGTATGATCGAAGTTGAAAATCGGTCTATCCGTTCGGATGTTAAGGCGATCTGAAGAATTCGAAAAAGTTCCAAGGGGACCCCCTTTGATGCAATTTTTTTTCGATTTCGGTTTTTTTGATTGGAGAAATGGATTCTATGAAAAAAAAACAAGCAGATTGGTATGATCGAATTTGAAAATCGGTCCATCCGTTCGGAAGTTAAGGCGATCTGAAGAATTCGAAAAAGTTCCAAGGGGGCCCCCTTTGAAGCATTTTTTTTTTCGATTTCGGTTTTTTCGATTGGAGAAATGGATTCTTTGAAAGAAACAAGCAGATTGGTATGATCGAAGTTGAAAATCGGTCCATCCGTTCGGATGTTAAGGCGATCTGAAGAATTCGAAAAAGTTCCAAGGGGACCACCTTTGATGCAATTTTTTTTCGATTTCGGTTTTTTTGATTGGAGAAATGGATTCTATGAAAAAAACAAGCGAATTGGTATGCGCGAAATTGAAAATCAGTCCATCCGTTCGGAAGTTAAGGCGATCTGAAGAATTCGAAAAAATTCCAAGAAGGCCCCCTTTGATGCATTTTTTTTTTTCGATTTTGGTTTTTTCGATTGGAGAAATGGATTCTATGAAAGAAAACAAGCAGATTGGTATGATCGAAGTTGAAAATCGGTCCATCCGTTCGGAAGTTAAGGCGATCTGAAGAATTCGAAAAAGTTCCAAGGGGGCCCCCTTTGATGCATTTTTTTTTCGATTTCGGTTTTTCTGATCGGAGAAATGGATTCTATGAAAAAAACAAGCAGATTGGTATGATCGAAGTTGAAAATCGGTCCATACGTTCGAAAGTTAAGGCGATCTGAAGAATTCGAAAAAGTTCCAAGGGGCCCCCTTTGATGCTTTCTTTTTTTCGATTTCGGTTTTTTCGATTGGAGAAATGGATTCTATGAAAAAAAAACAAGCAGTTTGGTATGATCGAAGTTGAAAATCGGTCCATCCGTTCGGAAGTTAAGTCGATCTGAAGAATTCGAAAAAGTTCCAAGGGGGCCCCCTTTGATGCATTTTTTTTTCGATTTCGGTTTTTTCGATTGGAGAAATGGATTCTATGAAAAAATACAAGCAGATTGGTATGATCGAAGTTGGAAATCGGTCCATCCGTTCGGAAGTTAAGGCGATCTGAAGAATTCGAAAAAGTTCCAAGGGGACCCCCTTTGATGCAATTTTTTTTTTCGATTTCAGTTTTTTCGATTGGAGAAAAGGATTCTATGAAAAAAAACAAGCAGATTGGTATGATCGAAGTTGAAAATCGGTCCATCCGTTCGGAAGTTAAGGCGATCTGAAGAATTCGAAAAAGTTTCAAGGGGACCCCCTTTGATGCGATTTTTATTTCGATTTCGGTTTTTTCGATTGGAGAAAAGGATTCTATGAAAAAAAACAAGCAAATTGGTATGCGCGAAGTTGAAAATCGGTCCATCCGTTCGGAAGTTAAGGCGACCTGAAGAATTCGAACAAGTTCCAAGGCGGCCCCCTTCGATGCATTTTTTCTTCGATTTCGTTTTTTACGATTGGAGAAATGGATTCTATGAAAAAAATTACAATTATCGTTCCGTCTAATCATCCAACCTTATGTTCGATGCATACGCTCGTATGTGTAACGAATTCTTCAGATCGCCTTCTTCCGATCGCCTGTTCTTCCGTTTTACATAAAAGCGACCGAATCGAGCAGAAGGTTAAATGGATAGATTGAAAATTCATCGTATATGTGTTGTATTCGATAAGGTTTATATAGTTATACTCACCAGGTAAATGTTCTTCCGTTATACATACGAGCGACTGAATTGAACAGAAGGTTGAATGGAAAGACTGAACAATAATCGTATCTGATTGGTATCATCGAAGTTGAAAATCGGTCCATCCGTTCGGAAGTTAAGGCGATCTGAAGAATTCGAAAAAGTTCCAAGGGGGCCCCCTTTGATGCAATTTTTTTTCGACTTCGGTTTTTTTGATTGGAGAAATGGATTCTATGAAAAAAACAAGCGAATTGATATGCGCAAAATTGAAAATCGGTCCATCCGTTCGGAAGTTAGGCGATCTGAAGAATTCGAAAAAATTCCAAGGAGGCCCCCTTTGATGCATTTTTTTTTTCGATTTCGGTTCTTTCGATCGGAGAAATGGATTCTATGAAAAAAAAACAAGCAGATTGGTATGATCGAAGTTGAAAATCGGTCCATCCGTTCGGATGTTAAGGCGATCTGAAGAATTCGAAAAAGTTCCAAGGGGGCCCCCTTTGATGCACTGTTTTTTCGATTTCGGTTTTTTCGATTAGAGAAATGGATTCTATGAAAAAAACAAGCAGATTGGTATGATCGAAGTTGATAATCGGTCCATACGTTCGAAAGTTAAGGCAATCTGAAGAATTCGAAAAAGTTCCAAGGAGGCCCCCTTTGATGCATTTTTTTTTTCGATTTCGGTTTTTTTGATCGGAGAAATGGATTCTATGAAAAAAAAAGCAGGTATGATCGAAGTTGAAAATCGGTCCAACCGTTCGGAAGTTAAGTCGATCTGAAGAATTCGAAAAAGTTCCAAGGGGGCCCCCTTTGATGCATTTTTTCTTTCGATTTCGGTTTTTTCGATTGGAGAAATGGATTCTATGAAAAAAAACAAGCAGATTCGTATGATCGAAGTTGAAAATCGGTCCATCCGTTCGGAAGTTAAGGCGATCTGAAGAATTCGAAAAAGTTCCAAGGGGGCTCCCTTTGATGCTTTTTATTTTTTCGATTTCGGTTTTTCTGATTGGAGAAATGGAATCTATGAAAAAAAACAAGCAGATTGGTATGATCGAAGTTGAAAATCGGTCCATACGTTCGAAAGTTGAGGCAATCTGAAGAATTCGAAAAAGTTCCAAGGGGGGCCCCTTTGATCCATTTTTTTTTCGATTTCGGATTTTTTGATCGGAGAAATGGATTCTATGAAAAAAAAAGCAGATTGGTATGATCGAAGTTGAAAATCGGTCCATCCGTTCGGAAGTTAAGTCGATCTGAAGAATTCGAAAAAGTTCCAAGGGGGCCCCCTTTGATGCATTTTTTTTTTTCGATTTCGGTTTTTTCGATTTCGCGAATACCAATTCGCTTGTTTTTTTCATAGAATCCATTTCTCCAATCGAAAAAACCGAAATCGAAAAAAAATTGCATCAAAGGGGGTCCCCTTGGAACTTTTTCGAATTCTTCAGATCGCCTTAACTTCCGAACGGATGGACCGATTTTCAACTTCGATCATACCAATCTGCTTGTTTTTTTTCATAGAATCCATTTCTCCAATCGAAAAAACCGAAATCGAAAGAAAAAATGCATCAAAGGGGGCCCCCTTGGAACTTTTTCGAATTCTTCAGATCGACTTAACTTCCGAACGGTTGGACCGATTTTCAACTTCGATCATACCTGCTTTTTTTTTCATAGAATCCATTTCTCCGATCGAAAAAACCGAAATCGAAAAAAAAATGCATCAAAGGAGGCCCCCTTGGAACTTTTTCGAATTCTTCAGATCGCCTTAACTTCCGAACGGATGGACCGATTTTCAAATTCGATCATACCATCTGCTTGTTTTTTTTCATAGAATCCATTTCTCCAATCGGAAAAACCGAAATCGAAAAATAAAATGCTTCAAAAAGGGCCACCTTGGAACTTTTTCGAATTCTTCAGACCGCCTCAACTACCGAACGGATCGACCGATTTTCAATTTCGCGCATACCAATTTGCTTGTTTTTTCATAGAATCCATTTCTCCAATCGAAAAAACCGAAATCGAAAAAAAAAATGCATCAAAGGGGGCCCCCTTGGAACTTTTTCGAATTCTTCAGATCGACTTAACTTCCGAACGGATGGACCGATTTTCAACTTCGATCATACCAATCTGCTTTTTTTTTCATAGAATCCATTTCTCCGATCAAGAAATCCGAAATCGAAAAAAAAATGGATCAAAGGGGCCCCCCTTGGAACTTTTTCGAATTCTTCAGATTGCCTCAACTTTCGAACGTATGGACCGATTTTCAACTTCGATCATACCAATCTGCTTGTTTTTTTTCGTAGAATCCATTTCTCCAATCAGAAAAACCGAAATCGAAAAAATAAAAAGCATCAAAGGGAGCCCCCTTGGAACTTTTTCGAATTCTTCAGATCGCCTTAACTTCCGAACGGATGGACCGATTTTCAACTTCGATCATACGAATCTGCTTGTTTTTTTTCATAGAATCCATTTCTCCAATCGAAAAAACCGAAATCGAAAGAAAAAATGCATCAAAGGGGGCCCCCTTGGAACTTTTTCGAATTCTTCAGATCGACTTAACTTCCGAACGGTTGGACCGATTTTCAACTTCGATCATACCTGCTTTTTTTTTCATAGAATCCATTTCTTCGATCAAAAAAACCGAAATCGAAAAAAAAAATGCATCAAAGGGGGCCCCCTTGGAACTTTTTCGAATTCTTCAGATCGCCTTAACTTCCGAACGGATGGACCGATTTTCAACTTCGATCATACCAATCTGCTTGTTTTTTTTCGTAGAATCCATTTCTCCAATCAGAAAAACCGAAATCGAAAAAATAAAAAGCATCAAAGGGAGCCCCCTTGGAACTTTTTCGAATTCTTCAGATCGCCTTAACTTCCGAACGGATGGACCGATTTTCAACTTCGGTCATACCAATCTGCTTGTTTTTTTTTCATAGAATCCATTTCTCCGATCGAAAAAACCGAAATCGAAAAAAAAATGCATCAAAGGGGGCCCCCTTGGAACTTTTTCGAATTCTTCAGATCGCCTTAACTCCCGAACGGATGGACCGATTTTCAACTTCG
The DNA here is from genome assembly GCA_029955515.1 of Chrysomela aeneicollis. Classification (NCBI taxonomy): domain Eukaryota; kingdom Metazoa; phylum Arthropoda; class Insecta; order Coleoptera; family Chrysomelidae; genus Chrysomela; species Chrysomela aeneicollis. The sequence goes on along the minus strand of JARUHQ010000013.1, from coordinate 16,466,876 downwards.
ATCATACCAATCTGCTTGTTTTCTTTCATAGAATCCATTTCTCCAATCGAAAAAACCGAAATCGAAAAAAAAATGCATCAAAGGGGGCCTTCTTGGAATTTTTTCGAATTCTTCAGTTCGCCTCAACTTCCGAACGGATGGACCGATTTTCAATTTCGCGCATACCAATTCGCTTGTTTTTTTCATAGAATCCATTTCTCCAATCGAAAAAACCGAAATCGAAAATAAATTGCATCAAAGGGGGTCCCCTTGGAACTTTTTCGAATTCTTCAGATCGCCTTAACTTCCGAACGGATGGACCGATTTTCAAATTCGATCATACCAATCTGCTTGTTTTTTTTTTCATAGAATCCATTTCTCCAATCGGAAAAACCGAAATCGAAAAATAAAATGCTTCAAAAAGGGCCACCTTGGATCTTTTTCGAATTCTTCAGACCGCCTCAACTACCGAACGGATCGACCGATTTTCAATTTCGCGCATACCAATTTGCTTGTTTTTTCATAGAATCCATTTCTTCAATAGAAAAAACCGAAATCGAGAAAAAAAACAAGCAAATTGGTATGCGCGAAATTGAAAATCGGTCGATCCGTTCGGTAGTTGAGGCGGTCTGAAGAATTCGAAAAAGTTCCAAGGTGGCCCTTTTTGAAGCATTTTATTTTTCGATTTCGGTTTTTCCGATTGGAGAAATGGATTCTATGAAAAAAAAACAAGCAGATTGGTATGATCGAATTTGAAAATCGGTCCATCCGTTCGGAAGTTAAGGCGATCTGAAGAATTCGAAACAGTTCCAAGGGGGCACCCTTTGATGCATTTTTTTTTCGATTTCGGTTTTTTTGATTGGAGAAATGGATTCTATGAAAGAAACAAGCAGATTGGTATGATCGAAGTTGAAAATCGGTCCATCCGTTCGGAAGTTAAGGCGATCTGATGAATTCGAAAAAGTTCCAAGGGGACCCCCTTTGATGCAATTTTTTTTCGATTTCGGTTTTTTCGATTGGAGAAATGGATTCTATGAAAAAAACAAGCGAATTGGTATGCGCGAAATTGAAAATCGGTCCATCCGTTCGGAAGTTAAGGCGATCTGAAGAATTCGAAAAAATTCCAAGAAGGCCCCCTTTGATGCATTTTTTTTTCGATTTCGGTTTTTTCGATTGGAGAAATGGATTCTATGAAAGAAAACAAGCAGATTGGTATGATCGAAGTTGAAAATCGGTCCATCCGTTCGGAAGTTAAGGCGATCTGAAGAATTCGAAAAAGTTCCAAGGGGGCCCCCTTTGATGCATTTTTTTTTCGATTTCGGTTTTTTCGATCGGAGAAATGGATTCTATGAAAAAAAACAAGCAGATTGGTATGACCGAAGTTGAAAATCGGTCCATCCGTTCGGAAGTTAAGGCGATCTGAAGAATTCGAAAAAGTTTCAAGGGGGCCCCCTTCGATGCATTTTTTTTCGATTTCGGTTTTATCGATTGGAGAAATGGATTTAAAAAAAAAACAAGCAGATTGGTATGATCGAAGTTGATAATCGGTCCATCCGTTCGGAAGTTAAGGCGATCTGAAGAATTCGAAAAAGTTCCAAGGGGGCTCCCTTTGATGCATTTTTTTTCATTTCGGTTTTTTCGATTGGAGAAATGGACTTTATGAAAAAAAACAAGCAGATTGGTATGATCGAAGTTGAAAATCGGTCCATCCGTTCGGAAGTTGAGGCGATCTGAAGAATTCGAAAAAGTTCCAAGGGGGCCCCCTTTGATGAATTTTTTTTTTAGATTTCGGTTCTTTTGATTGGAGAAATGGATTCTATGAAAAAAAACAAGCAGATTGGTATGATCGAAGTTGAAAATCGGTCCATCCGTTCGGAAGTTAAGGCGATCTGAAGAATTCGAAAAAGTTCCAAGGGGGCCCCCTTTGGTGCATTTTTTTTTCGATTTCGGTTTTTTCGATTGGAGAAATGGATTCTATGAAAGAAAACAAGCAGATTGGTATGATCGAAGTTGAAAATCGGTCCATCCGTTCGGAAGTTAGGCGATCTGAAGAATTCGAAAAAGTTCCAAGGGGGCCCCCTTTGAAGCATTTTTTGTTTCGATTTCGGTTTTTTCGATTGGAGAAATGGATTCTATGAAAAAAAAACAAACAGATTGGTATGATCGAAGTTGAAAATTGGTCCATCCGTTCGGAAGTTAAGGCGATCTGAAGAATTCGAAAAAGTTCCAAGGAGGCCCCATTTGATGCATTTTTTTTTTCGATTTCGGTTTTTCTGATCGGAGAAATGGATTCTATGAAAAAAACAAGCAGATTGGTATGATCGAAGTTGAAAATCGGTCCATACGTTCGAAAGTTAAGGCGATCTGAAGAATTCGAAAAAGTTCCAAGGGGCCCCCTTTGATGCTTTCTTTTTTTCGATTTCGGTTTTTTCGATTGGAGAAATGGATTCTATGAAAAAAAAACAAGCAGTTTGGTATGATCGAAGTTGAAAATCGGTCCATCCGTTCGGAAGTTAAGTCGATCTGAAGAATTCGAAAAAGTTCCAAGGGGGCCCCCTTTGATGCATTTTTTTTTCGATTTCGGTTTTTTCGATTGGAGAAATGGATTCTATGAAAAAATACAAGCAGATTGGTATGATCGAAGTTGGAAATCGGTCCATCCGTTCGGAAGTTAAGGCGATCTGAAGAATTCGAAAAAGTTCCAAGGGGACCCCCTTTGATGCAATTTTGTTTTTCGATTTCGGTTTTTTCGATTGGAGAAATGGATTCTATGAAAAAAACAAGCGAATTGGTATGCGCGAAATTGAAAATCGGTCCATCCGTTCGGAAGTTAAGGCGATCTGAAGAATTCGAAAAAATTCCAAGAAGGCCCCCTTTGATGCATTTTTTTTTCGATTTCGGTTTATTCGATTGGAGAAATGGATTCTATGAAAGAAAACAAGCAGATTGGTATGATCGAAGTTGAAAATTGGTCCATCCGTTCGGAAGTTAAGGCGATCTGAAGAATTCGAAAAAGTTCCAAGGGGGCCCCCTTTGATGCATTTTTTTTTCTCGATTTCGTTTTTTTCGATTGGAGAAATGGATTCTATGAAAAAAAACAAGCAGATTGGTATCATCGAAGTTGAAAATCGGTCCATCCGTTCGGAAGTTAAGGCGATCTGAAGAATTCGAAAAAGTTCCAAGGGGGCCCCCTTTGATGCAATTTTTTTTCGACTTCGGTTTTTTTGATTGGAGAAATGGATTCTATGAAAAAAACAAGCGAATTGATATGCGCGAAATTGAAAATCGGTCCATCCGTTCGGAAGTTAGGCGATCTGAAGAATTCGAAAAAATTCCAAGGGGGCCCCCTTTGATGCATTTTTTTTTTCGATTTCGGTTCTTTCGATCGGAGAAATGGATTCTATGAAAAAAAAAACAAGCAGATTGGTATGATCGAAGTTGAAAATCGGTCCATCCGTTCGGATGTTAAGGCGATCTGAAGAATTCGAAAAAGTTCCAAGGGGGCCCCCTTTGATGCACTGTTTGTTCGATTTCGGTTTTTTCGATTGGAGAAATGGATTCTATGAAAAAAACAAGCAGATTGGTATGATCGAAGTTGAAAATCGGTCCATACGTTCGAAAGTTAAGGCAATCTGAAGAATTCGAAAAAGTTCCAAGGGGGCCCCCTTTGATGCATTTTTTTTTTCGATTTCGGTTTTTTTGATCGGAGAAATGGATTCTATGAAAAAAAAAGCAGGTATGATCGAAGTTGAAAATCGGTCCAACCGTTCGGAAGTTAAGTCGATCTGAAGAATTCGAAAAAGTTCCAAGGGTTGCCCCTTTGATGCATTTTTTCATTCGATTTCGGTTTTTTCGATTGGAGATATGGATTCTATGAAAAAAAACAAGCAGATTCGTATGATCGAAGTTGAAAATCGGTCCATCCGTTCGGAAGTTAAGGCGATCTGAAGAATTCGAAAAAGTTCCAAGGGGGCTCTCTTTGATGCTTTTTATTTTTTCGATTTCGGTTTTTCTGATTGGAGAAATGGATTCTATGAAAAAAAACAAGCAGATTGGTATGATCGAAGTTGAAAATCGGTCCATACGTTCGAAAGTTGAGGCAATCTGAAGAATTCGAAAAAGTTCCAAGGGGGGCCCCTTTGATCCATTTTTTTTTCGATTTCGGATTTTTTGATCGGAGAAATGGATTCTATGAAAAAAAAAAGCAGATTGGTATGATCGAAGTTGAAAATCGGTCCATCCGTTCGGAAGTTAAGTCGATCTGAAGAATTCGAAAAAGTTCCAAGGGGGCCCCCTTTGATGCATTTTTTTTTTTTCGATTTCGGTTTTTTCGATTTCGCGCATACCAATTCGCTTGTTTTTTTCATAGAATCCATTTCTCCAATCGAAAAAACCGAAATCGAAAAAAAATTGCATCAAAGGGGGTCCCCTTGGAACTTTTTCGAATTCTTCAGATCGCCTTAACTTCCGAACGGATGGACCGATTTTCAACTTCGATCATACCAATCTGCTTGTTTCTTTCATAGAATCCATTTCTCCGATCAAAAAAACCGAAATCGAAAAAAAAATGCATCAAAGGGGGCCCCCTTGGAACTTTTTCGAATTCTTCAGATCGCCTTAACTTCCGAACGGATGGACCGATTTTCAAATTCGATCATACCAATCTGCTTGTTTTTTTTCATAGAATCCATTTCTCCAATCGGAAAAACCGAAATCGAAAAATAAAATGCTTCAAAAAGGGCCACCTTGGAACTTTTTCGAATTCTTCAGACCGCCTCAACTACCGAACGGATCGACCGATTTTCAATTTCGCGCATACCAATTTGCTTGTTTTTTCATAGAATCCATTTCTTCAATAGAAAAAACCGAAATCGAGAAAAAAATTGCATCAAAGGGGGTCCCCTTGGAACTTTTTCGAATTCTTCAGATCGCCTTAACTTCCGAACGGATGGACCGATTTTCAACTTCGATCATACCAAACTGCTTGTTTTTCTTCATAGAATCCATTTCTCCAATCGAAAAAACCGAAATCTGAAAAAAAATTGCATCAAAGGGGGTCCCCTTGGAACTTTTTCGAATTCTTCAAATCGCCTTAACTTCCGAACGGATGTACCGATTTTCAACTTCGATCATACCAATCTGCTTGTTTTTTTTCATGGAATCCATTTCTCCAATAGAAAAAACCAAAATCGAATAAAAAATTGCATCAAAGGGGGTCCCCTTGGAACTTTTCTGAATTCATCAGATCGCCTTAACTTCCGAACGGATAGACCGATTTTCAACTTCGATCATACCAATCTGCTTGTTTTTTTTCATAGAATCCATTTCTTCAATCGAAAAAACCGAAATCGAAAAGAAAAATTGCATCAAAGGGGGTCCCCTTGGAACTTTTTCGAATTCTTCAGATCGCCATAACTTCCGAACGGATGGACCGATTTTCAACTTCGATCATACCAATCTGCTTGTTTTTTTTTCATAGAATCCATTTCTCCAATCAAAAAAACCGAAATCGAAAAAATAAAAAGCATCAAAGGGAGCCCCCTTGGAACTTTTTCGAATTCTTCAGATCGCCTTAACTTCCGAACGGATGGACCGATTTTCAACTTCGATCATACGAATCTGCTTGTTTTTTTTTCATAGAATCCATTTCTCCAATCGAAAAAACCGAAATCGAAAAAAAAAAAATGCGTCAAAGGGGGCCCCCTTGGAACTTTTTCGAATTCTTCAGATCGACTTAACTTCCGAACGGATGGACCGATTTTCAACTTCGATCATACCAATCTGCTTTTTTTTTCATAGAATCCATTTCTCCGATCAAGAAATCCGAAATCGAAAAAACAATGGATCAAAGGGGCCCCCCTTGGAACTTTTTCGAATTCTTCAGATTGCCTCAACTTTCGAACGTATGGACCGATTTTCAACTTCGATCATACCAATCTGCTTGTTTTTTTTCGTAGAATCCATTTCTCCAATCAGAAAAACCGAAATCGAAAAAATAAAAAGCATCAAAGGGAGCCCCCTTGGAACTTTTTCGAATTCTTCAGATCGCCTTAACTTCCGAACGGATGGACCGATTTTCAACTTCGATCATACGAATCTGCTTGTTTTTTTTCATAGAATCCATTTCTCCAATCGAAAAAACCGAAATCGAAAGAAAAAATGCATCAAAGGGGGCCCTCTTGAAACTTTTTCGAATTCTTCAGATCGACTTAACTTCCGAACGGTTGGACCGATTTTCAACTTCGATCATACCTGCTTTTTTTTTCATAGAATCCATTTCTCCGATCAAAAAAACCGACATCGAAAAAAAAAATGCAACAAAGGGGGCCCCCTTGGAACTTTTTCGAATTCTTCAGATTGCCTTAACTTTCGAACGTATGGACCGATTTTCAATTTCGATCATACCAATCTGCTTGTTTTTTTCATAGAATCCATTTCTCCAATCAAAAAAACCGAAGTCGAAAAAAAATTGCATCAAAGGGGGTCCCCTTGGAACTTTTTCGAATTCTTCAGATCGCCTTAACTTTCGAACGGATGGACCGATTTTCAACTTCGATGATACCAATCTGCTTGTATTTTTTCATAGAATCCATTTCTCCAATCGAAAAAACCGAAATCGAAAAAAAAATGCATCAAAGGGGGCCCCCTTGGAACTTTTTCGAATTCTTCAGATCGCCTTAACTTCCGAACGGATGGACCAATTTTCAACTTCGATCATACCAATCTGCTTGTTTTCTTTCAAAGAATCCATTTCTCCAATCGAATAAACCGAAATCGAAAAAAAAATGCATCAAAGGGGGCCTTCTTGGAATTTTTTCGAATTCTTCAGATCGCCTTAACTTCCGAACGGATGGACCGATTTTCAATTTCGCGCATACCAATTCGCTTGTTTTTTTCATAGAATCCATTTCTCCAATCGAAAAAAACCGGAATCGAAAAAAATTGCATCAAAGGGGGTGCCCTTGGAACTTTTTCGAATTCTTCAGATCGCCTTAACTTCCGAACGGATGGACCGATTTTCAACTTCGATCATACCAATCTGCTTGTTTCTTTCATAGAATCCATTTCTCCAATCAAAAAAACCGAAATCGAAAAAAAAATGCATCAAAGGGGGCCCCCTTAGAACTTTTTCGAATTCTTCAGATCGCCTTAACTTCCGAACGGATGGACCGATTTTCAAATTCGATCATACCAATCTGCTTGTTTTTTTTCATAGAATCCATTTCTCCAATCGAAAAAACCGAAATCGAAAAATAAAATGCATCAAAAAGGGCTGGAACTTTTTCGAATTCTTCAGACCGCCTCAACTACCGAACGGATCGACCGATTTTCAATTTCGCGCATACCAATTTGCTTGTTATTTTATAGAATCCATTTCTTCAATAGAATAAACCGAAATCGAAACAAAAATTGCATCAAAGGGGGTCCCCTTGGAACTTTTTCGAATTCTTCAGATCGCCTTAACTTCCGAACGGATGGACCGATTTTCAACTTCGATCATACCAAACTGCTTGTTTTTTTTCATGGAATCCATTTCTCCAATCGAAAAAACCAAAATCGATAAAAAAATTGCATCAAAGGGGGTCCCCTTGGAACTTTTCTGAATTCTTCAGATCGCCTTAACTTCCGAACGGATGGACCGATTTTCAACTTCGATCATACCAATCTGCTTGTTTTTTTTCATAGAATCCATTTCTCCGATCGAAAAAACCGAAATCGAAAAGAAAAATTGCATCAAAGGGGGTCCCCTTGGAACTTTTTCGAATTCTTCAGATCGCCATAACTTCCGAACGGATGGACCGATTTTCAACTTCGATCATACCAATCTGCTTGTTTTTTTTTTATAGAATCCATTTCTCCAATCAAAAGAACCGAAATCGAAAAAATAAAAAGCATCAAAGGGAGCCCCCTTGGAACTTTTTCGAATTCTTCAGATCGCCTTAACTTCCGAACGGATGGACCGATTTTCAACTTCGATCATACGAATCTGCTTGTTTTTTTTTCATAGAATCCATTTCTCCAATCGAAAAAACCGAAATCGAAAGAAAAAATGCATCAAAGGGGGCCCCCTTGGAACTTTTTCGAATTCTTCAGATCGACTTAACTTCCGAACGGATGGACCGATTTTCAACTTCGATCATACCAATCTGCTTGTTTTTTTTTCATAGAATCCATTTCTCCGATCGAAAGAACCGAAATCGAAAAAAAAAATGCATCAAAGGGGGCCCCCTTGGAATTTTTTTGAATTCTTCAGATCGCCTAACTTCCGAACGGATGGACCGATTTTCAATTTCGCGCATATCAATTCGCTTGTTTTTTTCATAGAATCCATTTCTCCAATCAAAAAAACCGAAGTCGAAAAAAAATTGCATCAAAGGGGGTCCCCTTGGAACTTTTTCGAATTCTTCAGATCGCCTTAACTTCCGAACGGATGGACCGATTTTCAACTTCGATGATACCAATCTGCTTGTTTTTTTTCATAGAATCCATTTCTCCAATCGAAAAAACCGAAATCGAAAAAAAAATGCATCAAAGGGGGCCCCCTTGGAACTTTTTCGAATTCTTCAGATCGCCTTAACTTCCGAACGGATGGACCAATTTTCAACTTCGATCATACCAATCTGCTTGTTTTCTATCATAGAATCCATTTCTCCAATCGAATAAACCGAAATCGAAAAAAAATGCATCAAAGGGGGCCTTCTTGGAATTTTTTCGAATTCTTCAGATCGCCTTAACTTCCGAACGGATGGACCGATTTTCAATTTCGCGCATACCAATTCGCTTGTTTTTTTCATAGAATCCATTTCTCCAATCGAAAAAAACCGAAATCGAAAAAAAATTGCATCAAAGGGGGTCCCCTTGGAACTTTTTCGAATTCTTCAGATCGCCTTAACTTCCGAACGGATGGACCGATTTTCAACTTCGATCATACCAATCTGCTTGTTTTTTTCATAGAATCGATTTTTCCAATCGAAAAAACCGAAATCGAAAAAAAAATGCATCAAAGGGGGCCCCCTTGGAACTTTTTCGAATTCTTCAGATCGCCTTAACATCCGAACGGATGGACCGATTTTCAACTTCGATCATACCAATCTGCTTGTTTTTTTTTTCATAGAATCCATTTCTCCGATCGAAAGAACCGAAATCGAAAAAAAAAATGCATCAAAGGGGGCCCCCTTGGAATTTTTTCGAATTCTTCAGATCGCCTAACTTCCGAACGGATGGACCGATTTTCAATTTCGCGCATACCAATTCGCTTGTTTTTTTCATAGAATCCATTTCTCCAATCGAAAAAAACCGAAATCGAAAAAAAATTGCATCAAAGGGGGTCCCCTTGGAACTTTTTCGAATTCTTCAGATCGCCTTAACTTCCGAACGGATGGACCGATTTTCAACTTCGATCATACCAATCTGCTTGTTTCTTTCATAGAATCCATTTCTCCAATCAAAAAAACCGAAATCGAAAAAAAAATGCATCAAAGGGGGCCCCCTTAGAACTTTTTCGAATTCTTCAGATCGCCTTAACTTCCGAACGGATGGACCGATTTTCAAATTCGATCATACCAATCTGCTTGTTTTTTTTCATAGAATCCATTTCTCCAATCGAAAAAACCGAAATCGAAAAATAAAATGCATCAAAAAGGGCTGGAACTTTTTCGAATTCTTCAGACCGCCTCAACTACCGAACGGATCGACCGATTTTCAATTTCGCGCATACCAATTTGCTTGTTATTTTATAGAATCCATTTCTTCAATAGAATAAACCGAAATCGAAACAAAAATTGCATCAAAGGGGGTCCCCTTGGAACTTTTTCGAATTCTTCAGATCGCCTTAACTTCCGAACGGATGGACCGATTTTCAACTTCGATCATACCAATCTGCTTGTTTTTTTTTTATAGAATCCATTTCTCCAATCAAAAGAACCGAAATCGAAAAAATAAAAAGCATCAAAGGGAGCCCCCTTGGAACTTTTTCGAATTCTTCAGATCGCCTTAACTTCCGAACGGATGGACCGATTTTCAACTTCGATCATACGAATCTGCTTGTTTTTTTTTCATAGAATCCATTTCTCCAATCGAAAAAACCGAAATCGAGAGAAAAAATGCATCAAAGGGGGCCCCCTTGGAACTTTTTCGAATTCTTCAGATCGCCTTAACTTTCGAACGCATGGACCGATTTTCAACTTCGATCATACCAATCTGCTTGTTTTTTTCATAGAATCCATTTCTCCAATCGAAAAAACCGAAATCGAAAAAAAAATGCATCAAAGGGGGCCCCCTTGGAACTTTTTCGAATTCTTCAGATCGCCTTAACATCCGAACGGATGGACCGATTTTCAACTTCGATCATACCAATCTGCTTGTTTTTTTTTTCATAGAATCCTTTTCTCCGATCGAAAGAACCGAAATCGAAAAAAAAAATGCATCAAAGGGGGCCCCCTTGGAATTTTTTCGAATTCTTCAGATCGCCTAACTTCCGAACGGATGGACCGATTTTCAATTTCGCGCATATCAATTCGCTTGTTTTTTTCATAGAATCCATTTCTCCAATCGAAAAAACCGAAGTCGAAAAAAAATTGCATCAAAGGGGGTCCCCTTGGAACTTTTTCGAATTCTTCAGATCGCCTTAACTTCCGAACGGATGGACTGATTTTCAACTTCGATCATACCAATCTGCTTGTTTCTTTCATAGAATCCATTTCTCCAATCGAAAAAACCGAAATCGAAAAAAAAAATGCATCAAAGGGTGCCCCCTTGGATCTTTTTCGAATTCTTCAGATCGCCTTAACTTCCGAACGGATGGACCGATTTTCAACTTCGATCATACCAATCTGCTTGTTTTTTTTTCATAAAATCCATTTCTCCAATCAAAAAAACCGAAATCGAAAAAAAAAATGCATCAAAGGGGGCCACCTTGGAACTTTTTCGAATTCTTCAGACCGCCTCAACTTCCGAACGGATCGACCGATTTTCAATTTCGCGCATACCAATTTGCTTGTTTTTTCATAGAATCCATTTCTTCAATAGAAAAAACCGAAATCGAAAAAAAAATTGCATCAAAGGGTGTCCCCTTGGAACTTTTTCGAATTCTTCAGATCGCCTTAACTTCCGAACGGATGGACCGATTTTCAACTTCGATCATACCAATCTGCTTGTTTTTTTTCATAGAATCCATTTCTCCAATCGAAAAAACCGAAATCGGAAAGAAAAATTGCATCAAAGGGGGTCCCCTTGAAACTTTTTCGAATTCTTCAAATCGCCTTAACTTCCGAACGGATGGACCGATTTTCAACATCGATCATACCAATCTGCTTGTTTTTTTTTCATAGAATCCATTTCTCCAATCGAAAAAACCGAAATCGAAAAAAAAAATGCATCAAAGGGGGCCACCTTGGAACTTTTTCGAATTCTTCAGACCGCCTCAACTTCCGAACGGATCGACCGATTTTCAATTTCGCGCATACCAATTTGCTTGTTTTTTCATAGAATCCATTTCTTCAATAGAAAAAACCGAAATCGAAAAAAAAATTGCATCAAAGGGTGTCCCCTTGGAACTTTTTCGAATTCTTCAGATCGCCTTAACTTCCGAACGGATGGACCGATTTTCAACTTCGATCATACCAAACTGCTTGTTTTTTTTCATAGAATTCATTTCTCCAATCAAAAAAACCGAAATCTGAAAAAAAATTGCATCAAAGGGGATCCCCTTGGAACTTTTTCGAATTCTTCAAATCGCCTTAACTTCCGAAGGGATGGACCGATTTTCAACTTCGATCATACCAATCTGCTTGATTTTTTTTTCATAGAATCCATTTCTTCAATCGAAAAAACCAAAATCGAAAAAAAAATTGCATCAAAGGGGGTCCCCTTGGAACTTTTCTGAATTCTTCAGATCGCCTTAACTTCCGAACGGATGGACCGATTTTCAACTTCGATCATACCAATCTGCTTGTTTTTTTTTCCATAGAATCCATTTCTCCAATCGGAAAAACCGAAATCGAAAAGAAAAATTGCATCAAAGGGGATCCCCTTGGAACTTTTTCGAATTCTTCAGATCGCCTTAACTTCCGAACGGATGGACCGATTTTCAACTTCGATCATACCAATCTGCTTGTTGTTTTTTTTCATAGAATCCATTTCTCCAATCGAAAAAACCGAAGTCGAAAAAAAATTGCATCAAAGGGGGTCCCCTTGGAACTTTTTCGAATTCTTCAGATCGCCTTAAGTTCCGAACGGATGGACCGATTTTCAACTTCGATCATACCAATCTGCTTGTTTCTTTCATAGAATCCAGTTCTCCAATCGAAAAAACCGAAATCGAAAAAAAAAATGCATCAAAGGGGGCCCCCTTGGAACTTTTTCGAATTCTTCAGATCGCCTTAACTTCCGAACGGATGGACCGATTTTCAACTTCGATCATACCAATCTGCTTGTTTTTTTTTTCATAGAATCCATTTCTTCATTCGAAAAAAACAAAATCGAAAATAAAAATTGCATCAAAGGAGGTCCCCTTGGAACTTTTCTGAATTCTTCAGATCGCCTTAACTTCCGAACGGATGGACCGATTTTCAACTTCGATCATACCAAACTGCTTGTTTTTTTTTCATAGAATCCATTCCTCCAATCGGAATAACCGAAATCGAAAAGAAAAATTGCATCAAAGGGGATCCCCTTGAAACTTTTTCGAATTCTTCAGATAGCCTTAACTTCCGAACGGATGGACCGATTTTCAACTTCGATCATACCAATCTGCTTGTTTTTTTTTCATAGAATCCATTTCTCCAATCAAAAAAACCGAAATCGAAAAAATATAAAGCATCAAAGGGAGCCCCCTTGGAACTTTTTCGAATTCTTCAGATCGCCTTAATTTCCGAACGGATGGACCGATTTTCAACTTCGATCATACGAATCTGCTTTTTTTTTCATTGAATCCATTTCTGCAATCGAAAAAACCAAAATCTGAAAAAAAAATGGCATCAAAGGGGGTCCCCTTGGAACTTTTTCGAATTCTTCAAATCGCCTTAACTTCCGAACGGATGGACCGATTTTCAACTACGATCATACCAATCTCCTTTTTTTTTTTCATAGAATCCATTTCTTCAATCGAAAAAACCGAAATCGGAAAAAAAATTGAATCAAAGGGGGCCCCCTTGGAACTTTTTCGAATTCTTCAGATCGCCTTAACTTCCGAACGGATGGACCGATTTTCAACTTCGATCATACCAAACTGCTTGTTTTTTTTTCATAGAATCCATTTCTCCAATCGAAAAAACTGAAATCGAAAAAAAAAAAATGCATCAATGGGGGCCCCCTTGGAACTTTCTCGAATTCTTCAGATCGCCTTAACTTCCGAACGGATGGACCGATTTTCAACTTCGATCATACCAATCTGCTTGTTTTCTCTCAGAATCCATTTCTCCAATCGAAAAAACCGAAATCGAAAAAAAAAATGCATCAAAGGGGGCCCCCTTGGAACTTTTTCGAATTCTTCAGATCGCCTTAACTTCCGAACGGATGGACCGATTTTCAACTTCGATCATACCAATCTGCTTGTTTTTTTTTTCATAGAATCCATTTCTCCAATCGAAAAAACCGAAATCTAAAAAAAAAAAATTGCATCAAAGGGGGCCCCATTGGAACTTTTTCGAATTCTTCAGATCGCCTTAACTTCCGAACGGATTGACCGATTTTCAACTTCGATCATACCAATCTGCTTGTTTTTTTCATAGAATCCATTTCTCCAATCGAAAAAAACCGAAATCGAAAAAAACATGCATCAAAGGGGGCCACCTTGGAACTTTTTCGAATTCTTCAGACCGCCTCAACTTCCGAACGGATCGACCGATTTTCAATTTCGCGCATACCAATTTGCTTGTTTTTTCATAGAATCCATTTTTTCAATAGAAAAAACCGAAATCGAAAAAAAAATTGCATCAAAGGGGGTCCCCTTGGAACTTTTTCGAATTCTTCAGATCGCCTTAACTTCCGAACGGATGGACTGATTTTCAACTTCGATCATACCAATCTGCTTGTTTCTTTCATAGAATCCATTTCTCCAATCGAAAAAACCGAAATCGAAAAAAAAAAATGCATCAAAGGGTGCCCCCTTGGATCTTTTTCGAATTCTTCAGATCGCCTTAACTTCCGAACGGATGGACCGATTTTCAACTTCGATCATACCAATCTGCTTGTTTTTTTTTCATAGAATCCATTTCTCCAATCGAAAAAACCGAAATCGAAAAAAAAAATGCATCAAAGGGGGCCACCTTGGAACTTTTTCGAATTCTTCAGACCGCCTCAACTTCCGAACGGATCGACCGATTTTCAATTTCGCGCATACCAATTTGCTTGTTTTTTCATAGAATCCATTTCTTCAATAGAAAAAACCGAAATCGAAAAAAAAATTGCATCAAAGGGTGTCCCCTTGGAACTTTTTCGAATTCTTCAGATCGCCTTAACTTCCGAACGGATGGACCGATTTTCAACTTCGATCATACCAAACTGCTTGTTTTTTTTCATAGAATTCATTTCTCCAATCGAAAAAACCGAAATCTGAAAAAAAATTGCATCAAAGTGGGGTCCCCTTGGAACTTTTTCGAATTCTTCAAATCGCCTTAACTTCCGAAGGGATGGACCGATTTTCAACTTCGATCATACCAATCTGCTTGATTTTTTCTTCATAGAATCCATTTCTCCAATCGAAAAAACCAAAATCGAAAAAAAAATTGCATCAAAGGGGGTCCCCTTGGAACTTTTCTGAATTCTTCAGATCGCCTTAACTTCCGAACGGATGGACCGATTTTCAACTTCGATCATACCAATCTGCTTGTTTTTTTTTCCATAGAATCCATTTCTCCAATCGGAAAAACCGAAATCGAAAAGAAAAATTGCATCAAAGGGGATCCCCTTGGAACTTTTTCGAATTCTTCAGATCGCCTTAACTTCCGAACGGATGGACCGATTTTCAACTTCGATCATACCAATCTGCTTGTTGTTTTTTTTCATAGAATCCATTTCTCCAATCGAAAAAACCGAAGTCGAAAAAAAATTGCATCAAAGGGGGTCCCCTTGGAACTTTTTCGAATTCTTCAGATCGCCTTAAGTTCCGAACGGATGGACCGATTTTCAACTTCGATCATACCAATCTGCTTGTTTCTTTCATAGAATCCAGTTCTCCAATCGAAAAAACCGAAATCGAAAAAAAAAATGCATCAAAGGGGGCCCCCTTGGAACTTTTTCGAATTCTTCAGATCGCCTTAACTTCCGAACGGATGGACCGATTTTCAACTTCGATCATACCAATCTGCTTGTTTTTTTTTTCATAGAATCCATTTCTCCATTCGAAAAAAACAAAATCGAAAATAAAAATTGCATCAAAGGAGGTCCCCTTGGAACTTTTCTGAATTCTTCAGATCGCCTTAACTTCCGAACGGATGGACCGATTTTCAACTTCGATCATACCAAACTGCTTGTTTTTTTTTCATAGAATCCATTCCTCCAATCGGAATAACCGAAATCGAAAAGAAAAATTGCATCAAAGGGGATCCCCTTGAAACTTTTTCGAATTCTTCAGATAGCCTTAACTTCCGAACGAATGGACCGATTTTCAACTTCGATCATACCAATCTGCTTGTTTTTTTTTCATAGAATCCATTTCTCCAATCAAAAAAACCGAAATCGAAAAAATATAAAGCATCAAAGGGAGCCCCCTTGGAACTTTTTCGAATTCTTCAGATCGCCTTAATTTCCGAACGGATGGACCGATTTTCAACTTCGATCATACGAATCTGCTTTTTTTTTCATTGAATCCATTTCTGCAATCGAAAAAACCAAAATCTGAAAAAAAAATGGCATCAAAGGGGGTCCCCTTGGAACTTTTTCGAATTCTTCAAATCGCCTTAACTTCCGAACGGATGGACCGATTTTCAACTACGATCATACCAATCTCCTTTTTTTTTTCATAGAATCCATTTCTTCAATCGAAAAAACCGAAATCGGAAAAACAATTGAATCAAAGGGGGCCCCCTTGGAACTTTTTCGAATTCTTCAGATCGCCTTAACTTCCGAACGGATGGACCGATTTTCAACTTCGATCATACCAAACTGCTTGTTTTTTTTTCATAGAATCCATTTCTCCAATCGAAAAAACTGAAATCGAAAAAAAAAAAATGCATCAATGGGGGCCCCCTTGGAACTTTCTCGAATTCTTCAGATCGCCTTAACTTCCGAACGGATGGACCGATTTTCAACTTCGATCATACCAATCTGCTTGTTTTCTCTCAGAATCCATTTCTCCAATCGAAAAAACCGAAATCGAAAAAAAAAAATGCATCAAAGGGGGCCCCCTTGGAACTTTTTCGAATTCTTCAGATCGCCTTAACTTCCGAACGGATGGACCGATTTTCAACTTCGATCATACCAATCTGCTTGTTTTTTTTTTCATAGAATCCATTTCTCCAATCGAAAAAACCGAAATCTAAAAAAAAAAAATTGCATCAAAGGGGGCCCCATTGGAACTTTTTCGAATTCTTCAGATCGCCTTAACTTCCGAACGGATTGACCGATTTTCAACTTCGATCATACCAATCTGCTTGTTTTTTTCATAGAATCCATTTCTCCAATCGAAAAAAACCGAAATCGAAAAAAACATGCATCAAAGGGGGCCACCTTGGAACTTTTTCGAATTCTTCAGACCGCCTCAACTTCCGAACGGATCGACCGATTTTCAATTTCGCGCATACCAATTTGCTTGTTTTTTCATAGAATCCATTTTTTCAATAGAAAAAACCGAAATCGAAAAAAAAATTGCATCAAAGGGCGTCCCCTTGGAACTTTTTCGAATTCTTCAGATCGCCTTAACTTCCGAACGGATGGACTGATTTTCAACTTCGATCATACCAATCTGCTTGTTTCTTTCATAGAATCCATTTCTCCAATCGAAAAAACCGAAATCGAAAAAAAAAATGCATCAAAGGGTGCCCCCTTGGATCTTTTTCGAATTCTTCAGATCGCCTTAACTTCCGAACGGATGGACCGATTTTCAACTTCGATCATACCAATCTGCTTGTTTTTTTTTTTCATAGAATCCATTTCTCCAATCAAAAAAACCGAAATCGAAAAAAAAAATGCATCAAAGGGGGCCACCTTGGAACTTTTTCGAATTCTTCAGACCGCCTCAACTTCCGAACGGATCGACCGATTTTCAATTTCGCGCATACCAATTTGCTTGTTTTTTCATAGAATCCATTTTTTCAATAGAAAAAACCGAAATCGAAAAAAAAATTGCATCAAAGGGGGTCCCCTTGGAACTTTTTCGAATTCTTCAGATCGCCTTTACTTCCGAACGGATGGACTGATTTTCAACTTCGATCATACCAATCTGCTTGTTTCTTTCATAGAATCCATTTCTCCAATCGAAAAAACCGAAATCGAAAAAAAAAAATGCATCAAAGGGTGCCCCCTTGGATCTTTTTCGAATTCTTCAGATCGCCTTAACTTCCGAACGGTTGGACCGATTTTCAACTTCGATCATACCAATCTGCTTTTTTTTTTTTCATAGAATCCATTTCTCCAATCAAAAAAACCGAAATCGAAAAAAAAAATGCATCAAAGGGGGCCACCTTGGAACTTTTTCGAATTCTTCAGACCGCCTCAACTTCCGAACGGATCGACCGATTTTCAACTTCGATCATACCAATCTGCTTGTTTTTTTTCATAGAATCCATTTCTCCAATCGAAAAAACCGAAATCGGAAAGAAAAATTGCATCAAAGGGGGTCCCCTTGAAACTTTTTCGAATTCTTCAAATCGCCTTAACTTCCGAACGGATGGACCGATTTTCAACATCGATCATACCAATCTGCTTGTTTTTTTTTCATAGAATCCATTTCTCCAATCGAAAAAACCGAAATCGAAAAAAAAATGCATCAAAGGGGGCCACCTTGGAACTTTTTCGAATTCTTCAGACCGCCTCAACTTCCGAACGGATCGACCGATTTTCAATTTCGCGCATACCAATTTGCTTGTTTTTTCATAGAATCCATTTCTTCAATAGAAAAAACCGAAATCGAAAAAAAAATTGCATCAAAGGGTGTCCCCTTGGAACTTTTTCGAATTCTTCAGATCGCCCCAACTTCCGAACGGATGGACCGATTTTCAACTTCGATCATACCAAACTGCTTGTTTTTTTTCATAGAATTCATTTCTCCAATCGAAAAAACCGAAATCTGAAAAAAAATTGCATCAAAGGGGGTCCCCTTGGAACTTTTTCGAATTCTTCAAATCGCCTTAACTTCCGAAGGGATGGACCGATTTTCAACTTCGATCATACCAATCTGCTTGTTTTTTTTTCATAGAATCCATTTCTCCAATCGAAAAAACCAAAATCGAAAAAAAAATTGCATCAAAGGGGGTCCCCTTGGAACTTTTCTGAATTCTTCAGATCGCCTTAACTTCCGAACGGATGGACCGATTTTCAACTTCGATCATACCAATCTGCTTGTTTTTTTTTCCATAGAATCCATTTCTCCAATCGGAAAAACCGAAATCGAAAAGAAAAATTGCATCAAAGGGGATCCCCTTGGAACTTTTTCGAATTCTTCAGATCGCCTTAACTTCCGAACGGATGGACCGATTTTCAACTTCGATCATACCAATCTGCTTGTTGTTTTTTTTCATAGAATCCATTTCTCCAATCGAAAAAACCGAAGTCGAAAAAAAATTGCATCAAAGGGGGTCCCCTTGGAACTTTTTCGAATTCTTCAGATCGCCTTAAGTTCCGAACGGATGGACCGATTTTCAACTTCGATCATACCAATCTGCTTGTTTCTTTCATAGAATCCAGTTCTCCAATCGAAAAAACCGAAATCGAAAAAAAAATGCATCAAAGGGGGCCCCCTTGGAACTTTTTCGAATTCTTCAGATCGCCTTAACTTCCGAACGGATGGACCGATTTTCAACTTCGATCATACCAATCTGCTTGTTTTTTTTTCATAGAATCCATTTCTCCATTCGGAAAAAACAAAATCGAAAAAAAAAATTGCATCAAAGGAGGTCCCCTTGGAACTTTTCTGAATTCTTCAGATCGCCTTAACTTCCGAACGGATGGACCGATTTTCAACTTCGATCATACCAATCTGCTTGTTTTTTTTTCATAGAATCCATTCCTCCAATCGGAATAACCGAAATCGAAAAGGAAAATTGCATCAAAGGGGATCCCCTTGAAACTTTTTCGAATTCTTCAGATAGCCTTAACTTCCGAACGGATGGACCGATTTTCAACTTCGATCATACGAATCTGCTTTTTTTTTCATAGAATCCATTTCTGCAATCGAAAAAACCAAAATCTGAAAAAAAAAATGGCATCAAAGGGGGTCCCCTTGGAACTTTTTCGAATTCTTCAAATCGCCTTAACTTCCGAACGGATGGACCGATTTTCAACTACGATCATACCAATCTCCTTTTTTTTTATAGAATCCATTTCTCCAATCGAAAAAACCGAAATCGGAAAAAAAATTGAATCAAAGGGGGCCCCCTTGGAACTTTTTCGAATTCTTCAGATCGCCTTAACTTCCGAACGGATGGACCGATTTTCAACTTCGATCATACCAAACTGCTTGTTTTTTTTTCATAGAATCCATTTCTCCAATCGAAAAAACTGAAATCGAAAAAAAAAATGCATCAATGGGGGCCCCCTTGGAACTTTCTCGAATTCTTCAGATCGCCTTAACTTCCGAACGGATGGACCGATTTTCAACTTCGATCATACCAATCTGCTTGTTTTCTCTCAGAATCCATTTCTCCAATCGAAAAAACCGAAATCGAAAAAAAAAAAAATGCATCAAAGGGGGCCCCCTTGGAACTTTTTCGACTTCTTCAGATCGCCTTAACTTCCGAACGGATGGACCGATTTTCAACTTCGATCATACCAATCTGCTTGTTTTTTTTTTCATAGAATCCATTTCTCCAATCGAAAAAACCGGAATCTAAAAAAAAAAATTGCATCAAAGGGGGCCCCATTGGAACTTTTTCGAATTCTTCAGATCGCCTTAACTTCCGAACGGATTGACCGATTTTCAACTTCGATCATACCAATCTGCTTGTTTTTTTCATAGAATCCATTTCTCCAATCGAAAAAAACCGAAATCGAAAAAAACATGCATCAAAGGGGGCCACCTTGGAACTTTTTCGAATTCTTCAGACCGCCTCAACTTCCGAACGGATCGACCGATTTTCAATTTCGCGCATACCAATTTGCTTGTTTTTTCATAGAATCCATTTTTTCAATAGAAAAAACCGAAATCGAAAAAAAAATTGCATCAAAGAGGGTCCCCTTGGAACTTTTTCGAATTCTTCAGCTCGCCTTAACTTCCGAACGGATGGACCGATTTTCAACTTCGATCATACCAAACTGCTTGTTTTTTTTCATAGAATCCATTTCTTCAATCGAAAAAAACGAAATCTGAAAAAAAATTGCATCTAAGGGGATCCCCTTGGAACTTTTTCGAATTCTTCAAATCGCCTTAACTTCCGAACAGATGGACCGATTTTCAACTTCGATCGTACCAATCTGCTTGTTTTCTGTTCATAGAATCCATTTCTCCAATCGAAAAAACCGAAATCGAAAAAATAAAAAGCATCAAAGGGAGCCCCCTTGGAACTTTTTCGAATTCTTCAGATCGCCTTAACTTCCGAACGGATGGACCGATTTTCAACTTCGATCATACGAATCTGCTTTTTTCTTCATAGAATCCATTTCTGCAATCGAAAAAACCGAAATCGAAAAAAAAAAAATGCATCAAAGGGGAACCCCTTGGAACTTTTTCGAATTCTTCAGATCGACTTAACTTCCGAACGGATGGACCGATTTCCAACTTCGATCATACCAATCTGCTTGTTTTTTTTTTCATAGAATCCATTTCTCCGATCAAAAAAACCGAAATCGAAAAAATAAAAAGCATCAAAGGGAGCCCCCTTGGAACTTTTTCGAATTCTTCAGATCGCCTTAAATTCCGAACGGATGAACCGATTTTCAACTTCGATCATACGAATCTGCTTGTTTTTTTTCATAGAATCCATTTCTGCAATCAAAAGAACCGAAATCGAAAAAAAAAAATGCATCAAAGGGGGCCCCCTTGGAACTTTTTCGAATTCTTCAGATCGACTTAACTTCCGAACGGATGGACCGATTTTCAACTTCGATCATACTAATCTGCTTTTTTTTTCATAGAATCCATTTTTCCGATCAAAAAAACCGAAATCGAAACAAAAAAATGCATCAAAGGGGGCCCCCTTGGAACTTTTTCGAATTCTTCAGATAGCCTTAACTTCCGAACGGATGGACCGATTTTCAACTTCGATCATACCAATCTGCTTGTTTTTTTTCATAGAATCCATTTCTCCAATCAAAAAAACCGAAATCGAAAAAATTAAAAGCATCAAAGGGAGCCCCCTTGGAACTTTTTCGAATTCTTCAGATCGCCTTAACTTCCGAACGGATGGACCGATTTTCAACTTCGATCATACGAATCTGCTTTTTTATTCATAGAATCTATTTCTGCAATCGAAAAAACCAAAATCTGAAAAAAAAATGGCATCAAAGGGGGTCCCCTTGGAACTTTTTCGAATTCTTCAAATCGCCTTAACTTCCGAACGGATGGACCGATTTTCAACTACGATCATACCAATCTCCTTTTTTTTTTTTTCATAGAATCCATTTCTCCAATCGAAAAAACCGAAATCGGAAAAAAAATTGAATCAAAGGGGGCCCCCTTGGAACTTTTTCGAATTCTTCAGATCGCCTTAACTTCCGAACGGATGGACCGATTTTCAACTTCGATCATACCAAACTGCTTGTTTTTTTTTCATAGAATCCATTTCTCCAATCGAAAAAACCAAAATCGAAAGAAAAAAATGCATCAAAGGGGGCCCCCTTGGAACTTTTTCGAATTCTTCAGATCGCCTTAACTTCCGAACGGATGGACCGATTTTCAACTTCGATCATACCAATCTGCTTGTTTTTTCTTCATAGAATCCATTTCTCCAATCGAAAAAACTGAAATCGAAAAAAAAAATGCAACAATGGGGGCCCCCTTGGAACTTTCTCGAATTCTTCAGATCGCCTTAACTTCCGAACGGATGGACCGATTTTCAACTTCGATCATACCAATCTGCTTGTTTTCTCTCAGAATCCATTTCTCCAATCGAAAAAACCGAAATCGAAAAAAAAAAATGCATCAGAGGGGGCCCCCTTGGAACTTTTTCGAATTCTTCAGATCGCCTTAACTTCCGAACGGATGGACCGATTTTCAACTTCGATCATACCAATCTGCTTGTTTTTTTTTCATAGAATCCATTTCTCCAATCGAAAAAACCGAAATCTAAAAAAAAAAAATTGCATCAAAGGGGGCCCCATTGGAACTTTTTCGAATTCTTCAGATCGCCTTAACTTCCGAACGGATTGACCGATTTTCAACTTCGATCATACCAATCTGCTTGTTTTTTTCATAGAATCCATTTCTCCAATCGAAAAAAACCGAAATCGAAAAAAACATGCATCAAAGGGGGCCACCTTGGAACTTTTTCGAATTCTTCAGACCGCCTCAACTTCCGAACGGATCGACCGATTTTCAATTTCGCGCATACCAATTTGCTTGTTTTTTCATAGAATCCATTTCTTCAATAGAAAAAATCGAAATCGAAAAAAAATTGCATCTAAGGGGATCCCCTTGGAACTTTTTCGAATTCTTCAAATCGCCTTAACTTCCGAACGGATGGACCGATTTTCAACTTCGATCGTACCAATCTGCTTGTTTTCTGTTCATAGAATCCATTTCTCCAATCGAAAAAAACGAAATCGAAAAAATAAAAAGCATCAAAGGGAGCCCCCTTGGAACTTTTTCGAATTCTTCAGATCGCCTTAACTTCCGAACGGATGGACCGATTTTCAACTTCGATCATACGAATCTGCTTTTTTGTTCATAGAATCCATTTCTGCAATCGAAAAAACCGAAATCGAAAAAAAAATGCATCAAAGGGGGCCCCCTTGGAACTTTTTCGAATTCTTCAGATCGACTTAACTTCCGAACGGATGGACCGATTTCCAACTTCGATCATACCAATCTGCTTGTTTTTTTTTTTCATAGAATCCATTTCTCCGATCAAAAAAACCGAAATCGAAAAAATAAAAAGCATCAAAGGGAGCCCCCTTGGAACTTTTTCGAATTCTTCAGATCGCCTTAACTTCCGAACGGATGGACCGATTTTCAACTTCGATCATACCAAACTGCTTGTTTTTTTTTCATAGAATCCATTTCTCCAATCGAAAAAATCGATTGGAGAAATGGATTCCATGAAAAAAAACAAGCAGATTGGTATGATCGAAGTTGAAAATCGGTACATCCGTTCGGAAGTTAAGGCGATTTGAAGAATTCGAAAAAGTTCCAAGGGGACCCCCTTTGATGCAATTTTTTTTCGGATTTCGGTTTTTTCGATTGGAGAAATGGATTCTATGAAGAAAAACAAGCAGTTTGGTATGATCGAAGTTGAAAATCGGTCCATCCGTTCGGAAGTTAAGGCAATCTGAAGAATTCGAAAAAGTTCCAATGGGACCCCCTTAGATGCAATTTTTTTCTCGATTTCGGTTTTTTCTATTGAAGAAATGGATTCTATGAAAAAACAAGCAAATTGGTATGCGCGAAATTGAAAATCGGTCGATCCGTTCGGTAGTTGAGGCGGTCTGAAGAATTCGAAAAAGTTCCAAGGTGGCCCTTTTTGAAGCATTTTATTTTTCGATTTCGGTTTTTCCGATTGGAGAAATGGATTCTATGAAAAAAAACAAGCAGATTGGTATGATCGAATTTGAAAATCGGTCCATCCGTTCGGAAGTTAAGGCGATCTGAAGAATTCGAAAAAGTTCCAAGAGGGCCCCCTTTGATGCATTTTTTTTTCGATTTCGGTTTTTTTGATTGGAGAAATGGATTCTATGAAAGAAACAAGCAGATTGGTATGATCGAAGTTGAAAATCGGTCCATCCGTTCGGAAGTTAAGGCGATCTGAAGAATTCGAAAAAGTTCCAAGGGGACCCCCTTTGATGCAATTTTTTTTCGATTTCGGTTTTTTCGATTGGAGAAATGGATTCTATGAAAAAAACAAGCGAATTGGTATGCGCGAAATTGAAAATCGGTCCATCCGTTCGGAAGTTAAGGCGATCTGAAGAATTCGAAAAAATTCCAAGAAGGCCCCCTTTGATGCATTTTTTTTTTTCGATTTCGGTTTTTTTGATTGGAGAAATGGATTCTATGAAAGAAAACAAGCAGATTGGTATGATCGAAGTTGAAATTCGGTCCATCCGTTCGGAAGTTAAGGCGATCTGAAGAATTCGAAAAAGTTCCAAGGGGGCCCCCTTTGATGCATTTTTTTTTCGATTTCGGTTTTTTCGATTGGAGAAATGGATTCTATGAAAAAAAAACAAGCAGATTGGTATGACCGAAGTTGAAAATCGGTCCATCCGTTCGGAAGTTGAGGCGATCTGAAGAATTCGAAAAAGTTTCAAGGGGGCCCCCTTTGATGCATTTTTTTTCGATTTTGGTTTTTTCGATTGGAGAAATGGATTTTAAAAATAAACAAGCAGATTGGTATGATCGAAGTTGATAATCGGTCCATCCGTTCGGAAGTTGAGGCGATCTGAAGAATTCGAAAAAGTTCCAAGGGGGCCCCCTTTGATGCATTTTTTTTCATTTAGGTTTTTTCGATTGGAGAAATGGACTCTATGAAAAAAAACAAACAGATTGGTATGATCGAAGTTGAAAATCGGTCCATCCGTTCGGAAGTTGAGGCGATCTGAAGAATTCGAAAAAGTTCCAAGGGGGCCCCCTTTGATGAATTTTTTTTTCTTGGTTTCGGTTTTTTTGATTGGAGAAATGGATTCTATGAAAAAAAACAAGCAGATTGGTATGATCGAAGTTGAAAATCGGTCCATCCGTTCGGAAGTTAAGGCGATCTGAAGAATTCGAAAAAGTTCCAAGGGGGCCCCCTTTGGTGCATTTTTTTTTCGATTTCGGTTTTTTCGATTGAAGAAATGGATTCTATGAAAGAAAACAAGCAGATTGGTATGATCGAAGTTGAAAATCGGTCCATCCGTTCGGAAGTTAAGTCGATCTGAAGAATTCGAAAAAGTTCCAAGGGGGCCCCCTTTGATGCAATTTTTTTTCAGATTTCGGTTTTTCGATAGGAGAAATGGATTCTATGAAGAAAAACAAGCAGTTTGGTATGATCGAAGTTGAAAATCGGTCCATCCGTTCGGAAGTTAAGGCGATCTGAAGAATTCGAAAAAGTTCCAAGGGGACCCCCTTTGATGCAATTTTTTTCTCGATTTCGGTTTTTTCTATTGAAGAAATGGATTCTATGAAAAAACAAGCAAATTGGTATGCGCGAAATTGAAAATCGGTCGATCCGTTCGGTAGTTGAGGCGGTCTGAAGAATTCGAAAAAGTTCCAAGGTGGCCCTTTTTGAAGCATTTTATTTTTCGATTTCGGTTTTTCCGATTGGAGAAATGGATTCTATGAAAAAAAAACAAGCAGATTGGTATGATCGAATTTGAAAATCGGTCCATCCGTTCGGAAGTTAAGGCGATCTGA
Organism: Chrysomela aeneicollis; assembly: GCA_029955515.1. Classification (NCBI taxonomy): domain Eukaryota; kingdom Metazoa; phylum Arthropoda; class Insecta; order Coleoptera; family Chrysomelidae; genus Chrysomela; species Chrysomela aeneicollis. Next base: position 16,441,261 of record JARUHQ010000013.1, on the reverse strand, counting down.
AGAATTCGAAAAAGTTCCAAGGGGGCCCCCTTTGATGCATTTTTTTTTTCGATTTCGGTTTTTTTGATTGGAGAAATGGATTCTATGAAAGAAACAAGCAGATTGGTATGATCGAAGTTGAAAATCGGTCCATCCGTTCGGAAGTTAAGGCGATCTGAAGAATTCGAAAAAGTTCCAAGGGGACCCCCTTTGATGCAATTTTTTTTCGATTTCGGTTTTTTCGATTGGAGAAATGGATTCTATGAAAAAAACAAGCGAATTGGTATGCGCGAAATTGAAAATCGGTCCATCCGTTCGGAAGTTAAGGCGATCTGAAGAATTCGAAAAAATTCCAAGAAGGCCCCCTTTGATGCATTTTTTTTTCGATTTCGGTTTTTTCGATTGGAGAAATGGATTCTATGAAAGAAAACAAGCAGATTGGTATGATCGAAGTTGAAAATCGGTCCATCCGTTCGGAAGTTAAGGCGATCTGAAGAATTCGAAAAAGTTCCAAGGGGGCCCCCTTTATGCATTTTTTTTTCTATTTCGGTTTTTTCGATTGGAGAAATGGATTCTATGAAAAAAAACAAGCAGATTGGTATGACCGAAGTTGAAAATCGGTCCATCCGTTCGGAAGTTAAGGCGATCTGAAGAATTCGATAAAGTTTCAAGGGGGCCCCCTTTGATGCATTTTTTTTTCGATTTCGGTTTTTTCGATTGGAGAAATGGATTTAAAAACAAAAACAAGCAGATTGGTATGATCGAAGTTGATAATCGGTCCATCCGTTCGGAAGTTAAGGCGATCTGAAGAATTCGAAAAAGTTCCAAGGGGGCCCCCTTTGATGCATTTTTTTTCATTTCGGTTTTTTCGATTGGAGAAATGGACTCTATGAAAAAATACAAGCAGATTGGTATGATCGAAGTTGAAAATCGGTCCATCCGTTCGGAAGTTGAGGCGATCTGAAGAATTCGAAAAAGTTCCAAGGGGGCCCCCTTTGATGAATTTTTTTTTTGGTTTCGGTTTTTTTGATTGGAGAAATGGATTCTATGAAAAAAAACAAGCAGATTGGTATGATCGAAGTTGAAAATCGGTCCATACGTTCGAAAGTTGAGGCAATCTGAAGAATTCGAAAAAGTTCCAAGGGGGGCCCCTTTGATCCATTTTTTTTTTCGATTTCGGATTTTTTGATCGGAGAAATGGATTCTATGAAAAAAAAAGCAGATTGGTATGATCGAAGTTGAAAATCGGTCCATCCGTTCGGAAGTTAAGGCGATCTGAAGAATTCGAAAAAGTTCCAAGGGGGCCCCCTTTGATGCATTTTTTTTCATTTCGGTTTTTTCGATTGGAGAAATGGACTCTATGAAAAAAAACAAACAGATTGGTATGATCGAAGTTGAAAATCGGTCCATCCGTTCGGAAGTTGAGGCGATCTAAAGAATTCGAAAAAGTTCCAAGGGGGCCCCCTTTGATGAATTTTTTTTTTTGTTTCGGTTTTTTTGATTGGAGAAATGGATTCTATGAAAAAAAACAAGCAGATTGGTATGATCGAAGTTGAAAATCGGTCCATCCGTTCGGAAGTTAAGGCGATCTGAAGAATTCGAAAAAGTTCCAAGGGGGCCCCCTTTGGTGCTTTTTTTTTTCGATTTCGGTTTTTTCGATTGGAGAAATGGATTCTATGAAAAAAACAAGCGAATTGGTATGCGCCAAATTGAAAATCGGTCCATCCGTTCGGAAGTTAAGGCGATCTGAAGAATTCGAAAAAATTCCAAGAAGGCCCCCTTTGATGCATTTTTTTTTCGATTTCGGTTTTTTTGATTGGAGAAATGGATTCTATGAAAGAAAACAAGCAGATTGGTATGATCGAAGTTGAAAATCGGTCCATCCGTTCGGAAGTTAAGGCGATCTGAAGAATTCGAAAAAGTTCCAAGGGGGCCCCCTTTGATGCATTTTTTTTTCGATTTCGGTTTTTTCGATTGGAGAAATGGATTCTATGAAAAAAAAACAAGCAGATTGGTATGACCGAAGTTGAAAATCGGTCCATCCGTTCGGAAGTTAAGGCGATCTGAAGAATTCGAAAAAGTTTCAAGGGGGCCCCCTTTGATGCATTTTTTTTTCGATTTCGGTTTTTTCGATTGGAGAAATGGATTTTAAAAATAAACAAGCAGATTGGTATGATCGAAGTTGATAATCGGTCCATCCGTTCGGAAGTTAAGGCGATCTGAAGAATTCGAAAAAGTTTCAAGGGGGCCCCCTTTGATGCATTTTTTTTCATTTCGGTTTTTTCGATTTGAGAAATGGACTCTATGAAAAAAAACAAACAGATTGGTAAGATCGAAGTTGAAAATCGGTCCATCCGTTCGGAAGTTGAGGCGATCTGAAGAATTCGAAAAAGATCCAAGGGGGCCCCCTTTGATGAATTTTTTTTTTTTGGTTTCGGTTTTTTTGATTGGAGAAATGGATTCTATGAAAAAAAACAAGCAGATTGGTATGATCGAAGTTGAAAATCGGTCCATCCGTTCGGAAGTTAAGGCGATCTGAAGAATTCGAAAAAGTTCCAAGGGGGCCCCCTTTGATGCAATTTTTTTTCAGATTTCGGTTTTTTGATTGGAGAAATGGATTCTATGAAGAAAAACAAGCAGTTTGCTATGATCGAATTTGAAAATCGGTCCATCCGTTCGGAAGTTAAGGCGATCTGAAGAATTCGAAAAAGTTCCAAGGGGGCCCCCTTTGATGCATTTTTTTTTTCTATTTCGGTTTTTTTGATTGAAGAAATGGATTCTATGAAAGAAACAAGCAGATTGGTATGATCGAAGTTGAAAATCGGTCCATCCGTTCGGAAGTTAAGGCGATCTGAAGAATTCGAAAAAGTTCCAAGGGGACCCCCTTTGATGCAATTTTTTTTCGATTTCGGTTTTTTCGATTGGAGAAATGGATTCTATGAAAAAAACAAGCGAATTGGTATGCGCGAAATTGAAAATCGGTCCATCCGTTCGGAAGTTAAGGCGATCTGAAGAATTCGAAAAAATTCCAAGGGGGCCCCCTTTGATGCATTTTTTTTTTCGATTTCGGTTTTTTCGATTGGAGAAATGGATTCTATGAAAGAAAACAAGCAGATTGGTATGATCGAAGTTGAAAATCGGTCCATCCGTTCGGAAGTTAAGGCGATCTGAAGAATTCGAAAAAGTTCCAAGGGGGCCCCCTTTGATGCATTTTTTTTTCGATTTCGGTTTTTTCGATTGGAGAAATGGATTCTATGAAAGAAAACAAGCAGATTGGTATGATCGAAGTTGAAAATCGGTCCATCCGTTCGGAAGTTAAGGCGATCTGAAGAATTCGAAAAAGTTCCAAGGGGGCCCCCTTTGATGCATTTTTTTTTCGATTTCGGTTTTTTCGATTGGAGAAATGGATTCTATGAAAAAAAACAAGCAGATTGGTATGACCGAAGTTGAAAATCGGTCCATCCGTTCGGAAGTTAAGGCGATCTGAAGAATTCGATAAAGTTTCAAGGGGGCCCCCTTTGATGCATTTTTTTTTCGATTTCGGTTTTTTCGATTGGAGAAATGGATTTAAAAACAAAAACAAGCAGATTGGTATGATCGAAGTTGATAATCGGTCCATCCGTTCGGAAGTTAAGGCGATCTGAAGAATTCGAAAAAGTTCCAAGGGGGCCCCCTTTGATGCATTTTTTTTCATTTCGGTTTTTTCGATTGGAGAAATGGACTCTATGAAAAAATACAAGCAGATTGGTATGCGCGAAATTGAAAATCGGTCGATCCGTTCGGTAGTTGAGGCGGTCTGAAGAATTCGAAAAAGTTCCAAGGTGGCCCTTTTTGAAGCATTTTATTTTTCGATTTCGGTTTTTCCGATTGGAGAAATGGATTCTATGAAAAAAAAACAAGCAGATTGGTATGATCGAATTTGAAAATCGGTCCATCCGTTCGGAAGTTAAGGCGATCTGAAGAATTCGAAAAAGTTCCAAGGGGGCCCCCTTTGATGCATTTTTTTTTTCGATTTCGGTTTTTTTGATTGGAGAAATGGATTCTATGAAAGAAACAAGCAGATTGGTATGATCGAAGTTGAAAATCGGTCCATCCGTTCGGAAGTTAAGGCGATCTGAAGAATTCGAAAAAGTTCCAAGGGGACCCCCTTTGATGCAATTTTTTTTCGATTTCGGTTTTTTCGATTGGAGAAATGGATTCTATGAAAAAAACAAGCGAATTGGTATGCGCGAAATTGAAAATCGGTCCATCCGTTCGGAAGTTAAGGCGATCTGAAGAATTCGAAAAAATTCCAAGAAGGCCCCCTTTGATGCATTTTTTTTTCGATTTCGGTTTTTTCGATTGGAGAAATGGATTCTATGAAAGAAAACAAGCAGATTGGTATGATCGAAGTTGAAAATCGGTCCATCCGTTCGGAAGTTAAGGCGATCTGAAGAATTCGAAAAAGTTCCAAGGGGGCCCCCTTTATGCATTTTTTTTTCTATTTCGGTTTTTTCGATTGGAGAAATGGATTCTATGAAAAAAAACAAGCAGATTGGTATGACCGAAGTTGAAAATCGGTCCATCCGTTCGGAAGTTAAGGCGATCTGAAGAATTCGATAAAGTTTCAAGGGGGCCCCCTTTGATGCATTTTTTTTTCGATTTCGGTTTTTTCGATTGGAGAAATGGATTTAAAAACAAAAACAAGCAGATTGGTATGATCGAAGTTGATAATCGGTCCATCCGTTCGGAAGTTAAGGCGATCTGAAGAATTCGAAAAAGTTCCAAGGGGGCCCCCTTTGATGCATTTTTTTTCATTTCGGTTTTTTCGATTGGAGAAATGGACTCTATGAAAAAATACAAGCAGATTGGTATGATCGAAGTTGAAAATCGGTCCATCCGTTCGGAAGTTGAGGCGATCTGAAGAATTCGAAAAAGTTCCAAGGGGGCCCCCTTTGATGAATTTTTTTTTTGGTTTCGGTTTTTTTGATTGGAGAAATGGATTCTATGAAAAAAAACAAGCAGATTGGTATGATCGAAGTTGAAAATCGGTCCATACGTTCGAAAGTTGAGGCAATCTGAAGAATTCGAAAAAGTTCCAAGGGGGGCCCCTTTGATCCATTTTTTTTTTCGATTTCGGATTTTTTGATCGGAGAAATGGATTCTATGAAAAAAAAAGCAGATTGGTATGATCGAAGTTGAAAATCGGTCCATCCGTTCGGAAGTTAAGTCGATCTGAAGAATTCGAAAAAGTTCCAAGGGGGCCCCCTTTGATGCATTTTTTTTTTTCGATTTCGGTTTTTTCGATTGGAGAAATGGATTTTAAAAATAAACAAGCAGATTGGTATGATCGAAGTTGATAATCGGTCCATCCGTTCGGAAGTTAAGGCGATCTGAAGAATTCGAAAAAGTTCCAAGGGGGCCCCCTTTGATGCATTTTTTTTCATTTCGGTTTTTTCGATTGGAGAAATGGACTCTATGAAAAAAAACAAACAGATTGGTATGATCGAAGTTGAAAATCGGTCCATCCGTTCGGAAGTTGAGGCGATCTAAAGAATTCGAAAAAGTTCCAAGGGGGCCCCCTTTGATGAATTTTTTTTTTGTTTCGGTTTTTTTGATTGGAGAAATGGATTCTATGAAAAAAAACAAGCAGATTGGTATGATCGAAGTTGAAAATCGGTCCATCCGTTCGGAAGTTAAGGCGATCTGAAGAATTCGAAAAAGTTCCAAGGGGGCCCCCTTTGGTGCTTTTTTTTTTCGATTTCGGTTTTTTCGATTGGAGAAATGGATTCTATGAAAAAAACAAGCGAATTGGTATGCGCCAAATTGAAAATCGGTCCATCCGTTCGGAAGTTAAGGCGATCTGAAGAATTCGAAAAAATTTCAAGAAGGCCCCCTTTGATGCATTTTTTTTTCGATTTCGGTTTTTTTGATTGAAGAAATGGATTCTATGAAAGAAAACAAGCAGATTGGTATGATCGAAGTTGAAAATCGGTCCATCCGTTCGGAAGTTAAGGCGATCTGAAGAATTCGAAAAAGTTCCAAGGGGGCCCCCTTTGATGCATTTTTTTTTCGATTTCGGTTTTTTCGATTGGAGAAATGGATTCTATGAAAAAAAAACAAGCAGATTGGTATGACCGAAGTTGAAAATCGGTCCATCCGTTCGGAAGTTAAGGCGATCTGAAGAATTCGAAAAAGTTTCAAGGGGGCCCCCTTTGATGCATTTTTTTTTCGATTTCGGTTTTTTCGATTGGAGAAATGGATTTTAAAAATAAACAAGCAGATTGGTATGATCGAAGTTGATAATCGGTCCATCCGTTCGGAAGTTAAGGCGATCTGAAGAATTCGAAAAAGTTTCAAGGGGGCCCCCTTTGATGCATTTTTTTTCATTTCGGTTTTTTCGATTGGAGAAATGGACTCTATGAAAAAAAACAAACAGATTGGTATGATCGAAGTTGAAAATCGGTCCATCCGTTCGGAAGTTGAGGCGATCTGAAGAATTCGAAAAAGATCCAAGGGGGCCCCCTTTGATGAATTTTTTTTTTTTGGTTTCGGTTTTTTTGATTGGAGAAATGGATTCTATGAAAAAAAACAAGCAGATTGGTATGATCGAAGTTGAAAATCGGTCCATCCGTTCGGAAGTTAAGGCGATCTGAAGAATTCGAAAAAGTTCCAAGGGGGCCCCCTTTGATGCAATTTTTTTTCAGATTTCGGTTTTTTGATTGGAGAAATGGATTCTATGAAGAAAAACAAGCAGTTTGCTATGATCGAATTTGATAATCGGTCCATCCGTTCGGAAGTTAAGGCGATCTGAAGAATTCGAAAAAGTTCCAAGGGGGCCCCCTTTGATGCATTTTTTTTTTTCGATTTCGGTTTTTTTGATTGGAGAAATGGATTCTATGAAAGAAACAAGCAGATTGGTATGATCGAAGTTGAAAATCGGTCCATCCGTTCGGAAGTTAAGGCGATCTGAAGAATTCGAAAAAGTTCCAAGGGGACCCCCTTTGATGCAATTTTTTTTCGATTTCGGTTTTTTCGATTGGAGAAATGGATTCTATGAAAAAAACAAGCGAATTGGTATGCGCGAAATTGAAAATCGGTCCATCCGTTCGGAAGTTAAGGCGATCTGAAGAATTCGAAAAAATTCCAAGGGGGCCCCCTTTGATGCATTTTTTTTTTCGATTTCGGTTTTTTCGATTGGAGAAATGGATTCTATGAAAGAAAACAAGCAGATTGGTATGATCGAAGTTGAAAATCGGTCCATCCGTTCGGAAGTTAAGGCGATCTGAAGAATTCGAAAAAGTTCCAAGGGGGCCCCCTTTGATGCATTTTTTTTTCGATTTCGGTTTTTTCGATTGGAGAAATGGATTCTATGAAAGAAAACAAGCAGATTGGTATGATCGAAGTTGAAAATCGGTCCATCCGTTCGGAAGTTAAGGCGATCTGAAGAATTCGAAAAAGTTCCAAGGGGGCCCCCTTTGATGCATTTTTTTTTCGATTTCGGTTTTTTCGATTGGAGAAATGGATTCTATGAAAAAAAACAAGCAGATTGGTATGACCGAAGTTGAAAATCGGTCCATCCGTTCGGAAGTTAAGGCGATCTGAAGAATTCGATAAAGTTTCAAGGGGGCCCCCTTTGATGCATTTTTTTTTCGATTTCGGTTTTTTCGATTGGAGAAATGGATTTAAAAACAAAAACAAGCAGATTGGTATGATCGAAGTTGATAATCGGTCCATCCGTTCGGAAGTTAAGGCGATCTGAAGAATTCGAAAAAGTTCCAAGGGGGCCCTCTGTTATGAATTTTGTTTATATCGAATTATTCACTTTGTATAATGTTTGATAGTTGTCTATGAAAAACAAATTAGAGTTGTCATAAAAAAAATTCTTTCAAGACTGACAAAAAAAATCTTTTATAAATTATTGAAGAATCTTCAAAAAAGGTCATTCGAGCGGATCTCATACATTGATTCCAGGTAAAATACTAACATAACTGGTCCTTCGAGCCGGATCTCATACATTGATTCCAGGTAAAATACTAACATAACTGGTCCTTCTTTGCCTATACTGAACAAGCACTGTGGTGTGTAATCAAACTTGTGAAAACGATGTCGAAATCTGCTCCAGTGAGACGAAGCGAACGTATCCGACAAATGCAGGAAATTGACGTTGGAAAGGAGAGATCTGTTGCTTCTTCTTCGAAGACTAGCAAGAGGAGCATCAATTCCAAACGAGAGCAGATTAGAATCGAAATGGAGATGAAGAAGAAAGAACTTCTCCTGAAACATCAACAAGAAATGATGGATTTGGAAGAAGCGCTGAAGTTGGCGAAATTGGAAGAAGAGGGTTTGGAGGATGAATTAGAGTCGATAGAAAGTGAGTCAATCAAAGGAAGGCCTAATATCGATAGATGGGTGGACGGTAAGTGTCCATGGGACAGGTCTGATCGTCATTCACTGTTATCAGCTAAGGAATCCGAAAATAAGGTAAATTCAAAATCTTCCAAGATCATCAACGGAAACTTGAACAATAATCAAATAGCTTCATCACAACTTGAAAAAATATTGACAAGACAATCTATACCGACAGACTTACCTCAATTTAGTGGAGATCCCATTGAGTGGCCCAATTTCATTTTTCAATATAGAAATACGACAGCAATTTGTGGTTTTTCCAATGAAGAAAATCAAATACGATTGCAAAAATGTTTGAAGGGTCAAGCTAGGAAAATAGTGGAAAGTTTACTAATTTTACCCAATAGTATTGAAAAAGTTATAGAAATTCTCAAAAACAGATTTGGTCGTAAGGAAATAATTATCATGATGCTTTTGGACAAAATCAGAAATGTTACTCCGGTTAAAAATGATAAATTAGATACGTTAATAACATTTTCTGATGAAATAAAGAATGTAGTTGGAACAATCGAATCTCTGAATGAGACTGATCACTTACGAAATCCAATTCTGCTGCAAGAATTATTGTGTAAACTTCCCACTGGACTCAAACTGAACTGGGTGGAACACTTTTCCAAAAATACCATTAAAGAACCGATTTTATTGGAATTTAGTTCATGGTTAGATCACAAAGCTTCAATTGCTTGCCAGGTACATAATCCAGTAATGACTGACAACCATATCAAATCTGACAATTCTAAATTCAGAACGAAAACAGACAGAAGAGACGTTACCTTAACAACGAACAATTCAAAACCATCAACTGAAAAAAGGTGTGTTTGTTGTAATGAGGAACTACATCACTTGAGCAATTGTTCAAAATTCAAAACTTTGACAAATGACGATCGGTGGACCTTTGTTACAACGAAAAGGATGTGTTTTTCATGTCTATTACCCTACCATAGTCTCAAGCAATGTAAGAAAATAAAGAAATGTGGAATTAATAATTGTGTGAAGCCTCATCATGCGCTATTACATAAAGATGTTCACGAAAGTTCCGATTCTCAAAACAATGTCTCAACAGAAAATAAAACAGAAGTGAATTGTCACATTTCAGCCGATAAAAATGTTCTATTGAAAATTTTGCCTGTTGTATTAAGTCGCGGTAAAGTACATATTGATACTTATGCCCTTCTAGATGACGCCTCAACCGTTACCTTGATTGACCAGGAGTTAGCAGATCAATTAGAACTAGATGGACCTCAGCGAACTCTCAGTATTCAATGGACAAATAATCAAGTTAAACAACAAGAGGACTCAAGAGTTGTAACATGCAACATCAGATCACCAGGCCTAGCAGATGATTTCCAACTCAGACATGTGAGAACTATAAAGGACATGTCTTTACCGACACAGTCTGTTAACATGAAAGAAATCAGAGCTAAATATCCTTATATAGATGATAAAGTTCATTCAATGATTAATGCCAAACCTAGGATACTTATAGGACAGGATAATTGGCCACTTCTGGTTAACAGGAAGATAATCAACGGACCATGGAGCGGACCTGCCATGACTAAAACATTACTAGGATGGGTACTTCATGGAAATGTTAGTACAGGAGTTGAAATCACTTTGGGACACGGGTATGTATGTCATGTAAGTCATGGAGAAAAAGATGATTTAGACCTTCTCCATGATCTGGTTAAGCAACAATGGCAAATCGATAATTTTGGAACAGGAAATTTAACTAGATCCATGTCAAAAGAGGATAAAAGAGCTCAGAATATCTTAGACAAAACTATGAGAAGAAATGGTGAGAGATTTGAAACAGGTCTTCTTTGGAAAGATGAGAATGTAATCCTTCCAGAGAGTAAATTTGGTGCTATGAAACGACTACTTAGTACTGAAAGAAAAATGGATAGAGATTCACAATATGGAATAGCATATTGTGCCAAAATGTTAGATCTCGAGGAGAAAGGATATGTGAGAAAACTATCTAGGGAAGAAATTGAAGAAAATAGTTTCAAGAATCCGAAGACTTGGTATTTACCACACTTTGGGGTAGTAAACCCAAACAAACCTAACAAGTTGAGAATCGTATTCGATGCGGCAGCGAAATCAAATGGCGTAAGTTTGAACAGTTGTTTACTTTCTGGACCCGATCTGTATAATTCTCTGTACAATATCCTTCTCAACTTTAGAATAAAGAAATTCGCCTTCACTGCAGATATAAAAGAAATGTTCCTGCAAGTTCAAGTTCGTGCAGAAGATCGTCCTGCTCAAAGATTCCTTTGGCGAAAAATGGATCGCAATCGAATTCCTGATATTTATGAAATCACTGTGGTTTTTTTCGGTTCTACTAGTGGTCCATGTCTAGCCCAGGAAGCAAAGAATAGGAATGCTAATGACTTCAAAGTGGAATTTCCTGAAGCAGCTAGAGCAATAATAGAAGACCACTACATGGACGATTATCTCGGAAATGCAGACACTGAAGACGAAGCTAAAAAACTAATCGCAGATGTGATATTTGTACACAAAAAAGGAGGTTTCATAATTTGCAATTGGATATCAAATTCTGAAGCACTTTTGGAAGATATTGATTCATCACTGACTGCAAAAGGTGAAAAGAAAATAGAAGATGACACTGAACCAAAAGTAGAACGAATTTTAGGTGTTTGGTGGAATCCGCGAGACGATATTTTTGGCTTTCAAACAAAATTCCACAAAATCAAACGAGATATCCTACAAAATGAATCTAAACCGACAAAGAGACAGGTACTGAAAGTGGTGATGTCAATTTTTGACCCTCTAGGATTTTTGGCTAATTTCATTATTCAGGGAAAGGTACTACTTCAAGACATATGGAGAAATAAACTGGATTGGGACGATGAAATTACAGATAATTTGAATGAAAAATGGACTTTATGGATCACAGACTTGAGAAATATCTCCAATTTCAAAATATCTCGTCAATATTTCGATGTAGATAAAGACACCAGAGAAAATTCTTGCATCCAACTCCATATTTTCACAGATGCATCCGATAAATGCTATGCATCAGTAGCTTATTTGCGTATTCAAAATAAATATTCAATCCAGACAGTCTTCGTGAGTGCAAAAACCAGAGTAGCACCATTAAAACCTTTATCTATTCCTAGATTGGAATTACAGGCTGCTTTGATGGGAGCACGACTCGGACACACGCTTAAAAACAATTTGAAGATGAGAATTTCTACAGTTTTTTATTGGACGGACTCGAAAATAGTTTTACACTGGGTACGATCTGAGGCTCAAAGATTTCAGGTATTTATAGCTCAAAGACTAGGAGAAATTCAAGAACTCACCAATACAGTAGAGTGGAGATATGTTCCAAGCAAAGAAAATGTGGCAGATGAGGCTACAAAAAGAACGAAACTACTGGATTTTTCTTCAACTAGCACATGGCTTTTTGGTCCTGAATTTTTACAGAAAGAAATGATTGATTGGCCAATAGAAAAATCTCCAACTTCAGATTTGATTGAAAATGAAGGAAATATACTTGAAGTTAGAAATGAATTCGTGTTATTGAATTTTGTCAAAAAAAAGCTAGATATTCCAGACCCAGACAGATTTTCTAAATGGATTCGAATCTTGAGAGCTACAGCATGGATCTTACGATTCATAGAAAACTGCAAAGGTAACAAAACTAAAGGAGAATTAAATATTCACGAAATTCAAAAAGCTGAAATACTTCTGTATCGGACAGTACAAATTGATTTTTTTTATGAAGAACTCATTTCATTAGAACAAAATTGCCCATTGCCTAAATCAAGTAGACTTTATTCGTTTTCATGTGAATTAGATAATGACAAACTCTTACGATTGGGAGGAAGATTAAATCATTCACGTATAATAAATGAAGACATCAAGAAACCTGTGATCCTTGAACCCAAACATAAAATTTCGACACTGATAATTCAACATTATCATGAGAAAGCATTTCACCAAGGTACCGAGACTGTCATTAATAATTTGAGGCAACGTTTTTGGATTTTACATATTCGACAAGCCGTGAAAACAGTAATTAAATCATGTCAACATTGCAAGAACCGAAAAGTACTACCAGAATTACCTATTATGGGTCAACTGCCACTATGTCGTATTGAGCCAACTATCAGATGTTTCATCAAAACTGGAATTGACTATTTCGGACCAATAAAAGTTGCTGTGAAAAGAAGTTCCGAAAAAAGATACGGAGTGATTTTTACTTGCATGGTGACTAGAGCTATTCATCTGGAGATTGCTCATGATTTGACGACCAACAGCTTTATACACGTTCTTCGACAATTTGGTTGCAGGAGAGGCTTTCCAGAAGAAATTTACAGCGACAATGGTGGAAATTTCAAATCTGCAGAAAAGGAACTATCTGATGCTGTGAAAGAATTGAATCAAGGAGAAATATCGAAGTTTTGTTCTGTGCGAAATGTGAAGTGGATTTTCAATCCCCCATTGGCAGCTCATATGGGAGGAGCCTGGGAACGTTTGATTCAATCAGTGAAAAAGATTATGAAGGAGATGCTAACTTCGCGATGCCCTCAGGAGTATGTCCTTAGAACAGTATTTGCTGAAGCAGAGAATATAATCAATTCAAGACCACTCACACACGTTTCTATCGACTCTGATGACTCAGAAGCTTTGACTCCGAACCACTTCCTAATTGGTCCAAAGTATGCAACACTACCTTGTTCCAACACTGAAGAAAGAGATTTGAATTTACTTTCAAGATGGAGAGCAGCACAAAAACTAGCCGACCATTTTTGGAAAAGATGGACACAAGAATATATGCCATTTTTAGTGAAAAGAAGTAAATGGCACAAAGACAGTAAACCGATAAAGAAAGACGATGTCGTCATCGTTGTGGACCCGAATGGACCGAGAAAAACCTGGCCAAAAGGAAGAGTTACTCAAACATATCCTGCCAGGGATGGCAAAATAAGAATAGTAGATGTAATCTTAGCGAACGGAACTGTACTTCGTCGACCTGTATCAAGATTATGCGTATTGGACGTAGAAGACAGAAAAGAAGAGTAATTGTCTCCACTCCAATTATTATTCGTTGAGTCAATTACTAAGGGGGAGAATGTTATGAATTTTGTTTATATCGAATTATTCACTTTGTATAATGTTTGATAGTTGTCTATGAAAAACAAATTAGAGTTGTCATAAAAAAAAATTCTTTCAAGACTGACAAAAAAAATCTTTTATAAATTATTGAAGAATCTTCAAAAAAGGTCATTCGAGCGGATCTCATACATTGATTCCAGGTAAAATACTAACACCCCCTTTGATGCATTTTTTTTCATTTCGGTTTTTTCGATTGGAGAAATGGACTCTATGAAAAAATACAAGCAGATTGGTATGATCGAAGTTGAAAATCGGTCCATCCGTTCGGAAGTTGAGGCGATCTGAAGAATTCGAAAAAGTTCCAAGGGGGCCCCCTTTGATGAATTTTTTTTTTGGTTTCGGTTTTTTTGATTGGAGAAATGGATTCTATGAAAAAAAACAAGCAGATTGGTATGATCGAAGTTGAAAATCGGTCCATACGTTCGAAAGTTGAGGCAATCTGAAGAATTCGAAAAAGTTCCAAGGGGGGCCCCTTTGATCCATTTTTTTTTCGATTTCGGATTTTTTGATCGGAGAAATGGATTCTATGAAAAAAAAAGCAGATTGGTATGATCGAAGTTGAAAATCGGTCCATCCGTTCGGAAGTTAAGTCGATCTGAAGAATTCGAAAAAGTTCCAAGGGGGCCCCCTTCGATGCATTTTTTTTTCGATTTCGGTTTTTTCGATTGGAGAAATGGATTCTATGAAAAAAAAACAAGCAGATTGGTATGATCGAAGTTGAAAATCGGTCCATCCGTTCGGAAGTTATGGCGATCTGAAGAATTCGAAAAAGTTCCAAGGGAACCCCCTTTGATGCAATTTTTCTTTTCGATTTCGGTTTTTTCGATTGGAGAAATGGATTCCATGAAAAAAAACAAGCAGATTGGTATGATCGAAGTTGAAAATCGGTACATCCGTTCGGAAGTTAAGGCGATTTGAAGAATTCGAAAAAGTTTCAAGGGGACCCCCTTTGATGCAATTTTTTTCAGATTCCGGTTTTTTCGATTGGAGAAATGGATTCTATGAAGAAAAACAAGCAGTTTGGTATGATCGAAGTTGAAAATCGGTCCATCCGTTCGGAAGTTAAGGCGATCTGAAGAATTCGAAAAAGTTCCAAGGGGACCCCCTTTGATGCAATTTTTTTCTCGATTTCGGTTTTTCCTATTGAAGAAATGGATTCTATGAAAAAACAAGCAAATTGGTATGCGCGAAATTGAAAATCGGTCGATCCGTTCGGTAGTTGAGGCGGTCTGAAGAATTCGAAAAAGTTCCAAGGTGGCCCTTTTTGAAGCATTTTATTTTTCGATTTCGGTTTTTCCGATTGGAGAAATGGATTCTATGAAAAAAAACAAGCAGATTGGTATGATCGAATTTGAAAATCGGTCCATCCGTTCGGAATTTAAGGCGATCTGAAGAATTCGAAAAAGTTCCAAGGGGGCCCCCTTTGATGCATTTTTTTTTCGATTTCGGTTTTTTTGATTGGAGAAATGGATTCTATGAAAGAAACAAGCAGATTGGTATGATCGAAGTTGAAAATCGGTCCATCCGTTCGGAAGTTAAGGCGATCTGAAGAATTCGAAAAAGTTCCAAGGGGACCCCCTTTGATGCAATTTTTTTTCGATTTCGGTTTTTTCGATTGGAGAAATGGATTCTATGAAAAAAACAAGCGAATTGGTATGCGCGAAATTGAAAATCGGTCCATCCGTTCGGAAGTTAAGGCGATCTGAAGAATTCGAAAAAATTCCAAGAAGGCCCCCTTTGATGCATTTTTTTTTCGATTTCGGTTTTTTCGATTGGAGAAATGGATTTTAAAAATAAACAAGCAGATTGGTATGATCGAAGTTGATAATCGGTCCATCCGTTCGGAAGTTAAGGCGATCTGAAGAATTCGAAAAAGTTCCAAGGGGGCCCCCTTTGATGCATTTTTTTTCATTTCGGTTTTTTCGATTGGAGAAATGGACTCTATGAAAAAAAACAAACAGATTGGTATGATCGAAGTTGAAAATCGGTCCATCCGTTCGGAAGTTGAGGCGATCTGAAGAATTCGAAAAAGTTCCAAGGGGGCCCCCTTTGATGAATTTTTTTTTTTGGTTTCGGTTTTTCTGATTGGAGAAATGGATTCTATGAAAAAAAACAAGCAGATTGGTATGATCGAAGTTGAAAATCGGTCCATCCGTTCGGAAGTTAAGGCGATCTGAAGAATTCGAAAAAGTTCCAAGGGGGCCCCCTTTGGTGCATTTTTTTTTCGATTTCGGTTTTTTCGATTGAAGAAATGGATTCTATGAAAGAAAACAAGCAGATTGGTATGATCGAAGTTGAAAATCGGTCCATCCGTTCGGAAGTTAAGTCGATCTGAAAATTCGAAAAAGTTCCAAGGGGGCCCCCTTTGATGCAATTTTTTTTCAGATTTCGGTTTTTCGATTGGAGAAATGGATTCTATGAAGAAAAACAAGCAGTTTGGTATGATCGAATTTGAAAATCGGTCCATCCGTTCGGAAGTTAAGGCGATCTGAAGAATTCGAAAAAGTTCCAAGGGGGTCCCCTTTGATGCATTTTTTTTTTCGATTTCGGTTTTTTTGATTGGAGAAATGGATTCTATGAAAGAAACAAGCAGATTGGTATGATCGAAGTTGAAAATCGGTCCATCCGTTCGGAAGTTAAGGCGATCTGAAGAATTCGAAAAAGTTCCAAGGGGACCCCCTTTGATGCAATTTTTTTTCGATTTCGGTTTTTTCGATTGGAGAAATGGATTCTATGAAAAAAACAAGCGAATTGGTATGCGCGAAATTGAAAATCGGTCCATCCGTTCGGAAGTTAAGGCGATCTGAAGAATTCGAAAAAATTCCAAGAAGGCCCCCTTTGATGCATTTTTTTTTCGATTTCGGTTTTTTCGATTGGAGAAATGGATTCTATGAAAGAAAACAAGCAGATTGGTATGATCGAAGTTGAAAATCGGTCCATCCGTTCGGAAGTTAAGGCGATCTGAAGAATTCGAAAAAGTTCCAAGGGGGCCCCCTTTGATGCATTTTTTTTCGATTTCGGTTTTTTCGATTGGAGAAATGGATTCTATGAAAAAAAACAAGCAGATTGGTATGACCGAAGTTGAAAATCGGTCCATCCGTTCGGAAGTTACGGCGATCTGAAGAATTCGATAAAGTTTCAAGGGGACCCCCTTTGATGCATTTTTTTTTCGATTTCGGTTTTTTCGATTGGAGAAATGGATTTAAAAACAAAAACAAGCAGATTGGTATGATCGAAGTTGATAATCGGTCCATCCGTTCGGAAGTTAAGGCGATCTGAAGAATTCGAAAAAGTTCCAAGGGGGCCCCCTTTGATGCATTTTTTTTCATTTCGGTTTTTTCGATTGGAGAAATGGACTCTATGAAAAAATACAAGCAGATTGGTATGATCGAAGTTGAAAATCGGTCCATCCGTTCGGAAATTGAGGCGATCTGAAGAATTCGAAAAAGTTCCAAGGGGGCCCCCTTTGATGAATTTTTTTTTTGGTTTCGGTTTTTTTGATTGGAGAAATGGATTCTATGAAAAAAAAACAAGCAGATTGGTATGATCGAAGTTGAAAATCGGTCCATACGTTCGAAAGTTAAGGCAATCTGAAGAATTCGAAAAAGTTCCAAGGGGGGCCCCTTTGATCCATTTTTTTTTCGATTTCGGATTTTTTGATCGGAGAAATGGATTCTATGAAAAAAAAAGCAGATTGGTATGTTCGAAGTTGAAAATCGGTCCATCCGTTCGGAAGTTAAGTCGATCTGAAGAATTCGAAAAAGTTCCAAGGGGGCCCCCTTTGATGCATTTTTTTTCGATTTCGGTTTTTTCGATTGGAGAAATGGATTCTATGAAAAAAAAACAAGCAGATTCGTATGATCGAAGTTGAAAATCAGTCCATCCGTTCGGAAGTTATGGCGATCTGAAGAATTCGAAAAAGTTCCAAGGAGGCTCCCTTTGATGCTTTTTATTTTTTCGATTTCGGTTTTTTTGATTGGAGAAATGGATTCTATAAAAAAAACAAGCAGATTGGTATGATCGAAGTTGAAAATCGGTCCATCCGTTCGGAAGTTATGGCGATCTGAAGAATTCGAAAAAGTTCCAAGGGAACCCCCTTTGATGCAATTTTTCTTTTCGATTTCGGTTTTTTCGATTGGAGAAATGGATTTCATGAAAAAAAACAAGCAGATTGGTATGATCGAAGTTGAAAATCGGTACATCCGTTCGGAAGTTAAGGCGATTTGAAGAATTCGAAAAAGTTCCAAGGGGACCCCCTTTGATGCAATTTTTTTTTCAGATTTCGGTTTTTTCGTTTGGAGAAATGGATTCTATGAAGAAAAACAAGCAGTTTGGTATGATCGAAGTTGAAAATCGGTCCATCCGTTCGGAAGTTAAGGCGATCTGAAGAATTCGAAAAAGTTCCAAGGGGACCCCCTTTGATGCAATTTTTTTCTCGATTTCGGTTTTTCCTATTGAAGAAATGGATTCTATGAAAAAACAAGCAAATTGGTATGCGCGAAATTGAAAATCGGTCGATCCGTTCGGTAGTTGAGGCGGTCTGAAGAATTCTAAAAAGTTCCAAGGTGGCCCTTTTTGAAGCATTTTATTTTTCGATTTCGGTTTTTCCGATTGGAGAAATGGATTCTATGAAAAAAAACAAGCAGATTGGTATGATCGAATTTGAAAATCGGTCCATCCGTTCGGAATTTAAGGCGATCTGAAGAATTCGAAAAAGTTCCAAGGGGGCCCCCTTTGATGCATTTTTTTTTCGATTTCGGTTTTTTTGATTGGAGAAATGGATTCTATGAAAGAAACAAGCAGATTGGTATGATCGAAGTTGAAAATCGGTCCATCCGTTCGGAAGTTAAGGCGATCTGAAGAATTCGAAAAAGTTCCAAGAGGACCCCCTTTGATGCAATTTTTTTTCGATTTCGGTTTTTTCGATTGGAGAAATGGATTCTATGAAAAAAACAAGCGAATTGGTATGCGCGAAATTGAAAATCGGTCCATCCGTTCGGAAGTTAAGGCGATCTGAAGAATTCGAAAAAATTCCAAGAAGGCCCCCTTTGATGCATTTTTTTTTCGATTTCGGTTTGTTCGATTGGAGAAATGGATTCTATGAAAGAAAACAAGCAGATTGGTATGATCGAAGTTGAAAATCGGTCCATCCGTTCGGAAGTTAAGGCGATCTGAAGAATTCGAAAAAGTTCCAAGGGGGCCCCCTTTGATGCATTTTTTTTTTCGATTTCGGTTTTTTCGATTGGAGAAATGGATTCTATGAAAAAAAACAAGCAGATTGGTATGACCGAAGTTGAAAATCGGTCCATCCGATCGGAAGTTAAGGCGATCTGAAGAATTCGAAAAAGTTTCAAGGGGGCCCCCTTTGATGCATTTTTTTTTTCGATTTCGGTTTATTCGATTGGAGAAATGGATTTTGAAAAAAAACAAGCAGATTGGTATGATCGAAGTTGATAATCGGTCCATCCGTTCGGAAGTTAAGGCGATCTGAAGAATTCGAAAAAGTTCCAAGTGGGCCCCCTTTGATGCATTTTTTTTCATTTCGGTTTTTTCGATTGGAGAAATGGACTCTATGAAAAAAAACAAGCAGATTGGTATGATCGAAGTTGAAAATCGGTCCATCCGTTCGGAAGTTGAGGCGATCTGAAGAATTCGAAAAAGTTCCAAGGGGGCCCCCTTTGATGAATTTTTTTTTTTGGTTTCGGTTTTTTTGATTGGAGAAATAGATTCTATGAAAAAAAACAAGCAGATTGGTATGATCGAAGTTGAAAATCGGTCCATCCGTTCGGAAGTTAAGGCGATCTGAAGAATTCGAAAAAGTTCCAAGGGGGCCCCCTTTGGTGCATTTTTTTTTTCGATTTCGGTTTTTTTGATTGGAGAAATGGATTCTATGAAAGAAAACAAGCAGATTGGTATGATCGAAGTTGAAAATCGGTCCATCCGTTCGGAAGTTAGGCGATCTGAAGAATTCGAAAAAGTTCCAAGGGGGCCCCCTTTGAAGCATTTTTTGTTTCGATTTCGGTTTTTTCGATTGGAGAAATGGATTCTATGAAAAAAAAAACAAACAGATTGGTATGATCGAAGTTGAAAATCGGTCCATCCGTTCGGAAGTTAAGGCGATCTGAAGAATTCGAAAAAGTTCCAAGGGGGCCCCCTTTAATCCCTTTTTTTTTCGATTTCGGTTTTTCTGATCGGAGAAATGGATTCTATGAAAAAAACAAGCAGATTGGTATGATCGAAGTTGAAAATCGGTCCATACGTTCGAAAGTTAAGGCGATCTGAAGAATTCGAAAAAGTTCCAAGGGGCCCCCTTTGATGCTTTCTTTTTTTCGATTTCGGTTTTTTCGATTGGAGAAATGGATTCTATGAAAAAAAAACAAGCAGTTTGGTATGATCGAAGTTGAAAATCGGTCCATCCGTTCGGAAGTTAAGTCGATCTGAAGAATTCGAAAAAGTTCCAAGGGGGCCCCCTTTGATGCATTTTTTTTTTCGATTTCGGTTTTTTCGATTGGAGAAATGGATTCTATAAAAAATTAAAGCAGATTGGTATGATCGAAGTTGGAAATCGGTCCATCCGTTCGGAAGTTGAGGCGATCTGAAGAATTCGAAAAAGTTCCAAGGGGACCCCCTTTGATGCAATTTTGTTTTTCGATTTCGGTTTTTTCGATTGGAGAAAAGGATTCTATGAAAAAAAAAACAAGCAGATTGGTATGATCGAAGTTGAAAATCGGTCCATCCGTTCGGAAGTTAAGGCGATCTGAAGAATTCGAAAAAGTTTCAAGGGGACCCCCTTTGATGCGATTTTTATTTCGATTTCGGTTTTTTCGATTGAAGAAATGGATTCTATGAAAAAAAACAAGCAAATTGGTATGTGCGAAGTTGAAAATCGGTCCATCCGTTCGAAAGTTAAGGCGATCTGAAGAATTTGAAAAAGTTCCAAGGGGACCCCCTTTGATGAAATTTTTTGTTCGATTTCGGTTTTTTCTATTGAAGAAATGGATTCTATGAAAAAACAAGCAAATTGGTATGCGCGAAATTGAAAATCGGTCGATCCGTTCGGAAGTTGAGGCGGTCTGAAGAATTCGAAAAAGTTCCAAGGTGGCCCTTTTTGATGCATTTTATTTTTCGATATCGGTTTTTCCGATTGGAGAAATGGATTCTATGAAAAAAAAACAAGCAGATTGGTATGATCGAATTTGAAAATCGGTCCATCCGTTCGGAAGTTAAGGCGATCTGAAGAATTCGAAAAAGTTCCAAGGGGGCCCCCTTTGATGCATTTTTTTTTCGATTTCGGTTTTTTCGATTGGAGAAATGGATTCTTTGAAAGAAACAAGCAGATTGGTATGATCGAAGTTGAAAATCGGTCCATCCGTTCGGAAGTTAAGGCGATCTGAAGAATTCGAAAAAGTTCCAAGGGGACCCCCTTTGATGCAATTGTTTTTCGATTTCGGTTTTTTCGATTGGAGAAATGGATTCTATGAAAAAAAACAAGCAGATTGGTATGATCGAAGTTGAAAATCGGTCCATCCGTTCGGAAGTTAAGGCGATCTGAAGAATTCGAAAAAGTTCCAAGGGGGCCTTCTTTGATGCATTCTTTCTTCGATTTTGGTTTTTTCGATTGGAGAAATGGATTCTATGAAAAAAACAAGCAGATTGGTATGATCGAAGTTGAAAATCGGTTCATCCGTTCGGAAGTTGAGGCGATCTGAAGAATTCGAAAAAGTTCCAAGGGGGCCCCCTTTGATGAATTTTTTTTTAGATTTCGGTTTTTTCGATTGGAGAAATGGATTCTATGAAAAAAAACAAGCAGATTGGTATGATCGAAGTTGAAAATCGGTCCATCCGTTCGGAAGTTAAGGCGATCTGAAGAATTCGAAAAAGTTCCAAGGGGGCCCCCTTTGGTGCATTTTTTTTTTCGATTTCGGTTTTTTCGATTGGAGAAATGGATTCTATGAAAGAAAACAAGCAGATTGGTATGATTGAAGTTG
Organism: Chrysomela aeneicollis; assembly: GCA_029955515.1. Classification (NCBI taxonomy): domain Eukaryota; kingdom Metazoa; phylum Arthropoda; class Insecta; order Coleoptera; family Chrysomelidae; genus Chrysomela; species Chrysomela aeneicollis. The sequence goes on along the minus strand of JARUHQ010000013.1, from coordinate 16,419,758 downwards.
AAAATCGGTCCATCCGCTCGGAAGTTAGGCGATCTGAAGAATTCGAAAAAGTTCCAAGGGGCCCCCTTTGATGCTTCCTTTTTTTTTCGATTTCGGTTTTTTCGATTGGAGAAATGGATTCCATGAAAAAAAAACAAGCAGTTTGGTATGATCGAAGTTGAAAATCGGTCCATCCGTTCGGAAGTTAAGTCGATCTGAAGAATTCGAAAAAGTTCCAAGGGGGCCCCCTTTGATGCATTTTTTTTTTCGATTTCGGTTTTTTCGATTGGAGAAATGGATTCTATGAAAAAATACAAGCAGATTGGTATGATCGAAGTTGGAAATCGGTCCATCCGTTCGGAAGTTAAGGCGATCTGAAGAATTCGAAAAAGTTCCAAGGGGACCCCCTTTGATGCAATTTTTTTTTTCGATTCCAGTTTTTTCGATTGGAGAAAAGGATTCTATGAAAAAAAAACAAGCAGATTGGTATGATCGAAGTTGAAAATCGGTCCATCCGTTCGGAAGTTAAGGCGATCTGGAGAATTCGAAAAAGTTTCAAAGGGACCCCCTTTGATGCGATTTTTATTTCGATTTCGGTTTTTCCGATTGAAGAAAAGGATTCTATGAAAAAAAACAAGCAAATTGGTATGCGCGAAGTTGAAAATCGGTCCATCCGTTCGGAAGTTAAGGCGATCTGAAGAATTCGAACAAGTTCCAAGGGGGCCCCCTTCGATGCATTTTTTTTTCGATTTCGTTTTTTACGATTGGAGAAATGGATTCTATGAAAAAAATTACAATTATCGTTCCGTCTAATCATCCAACCTTATGTTCGATGCATACGCTCGTATGTGTAACGAATTCTTCAGATCGCCTTCTTCCGATCGCCTGTTCTTCCGTTTTACATAAAAGCGACCGAATCGAGCAGAAGGTTAAATGGATAGATTGAAAATTCATCGTATCTGTGTTGTATTCCATAAGGTTTATATAGTTGTACTCACCAGGTAAATGTTCTTCCGTTATACATACGATCGACTGAATTGAACAGAAGGTTGAATGGATAGACTAAACAATAATCGTATCTGGGGTTGTATTCGATTATATCTTGATGATGTTCATGTAACTGTTCTTCTGTTTTACATACAAGCGACCGTATCGAGCAGAAGCTTAAATTTAGTATAGATTGAACAATCATCTTATCTGGGTTGTATTCGATAATGTTTATATAGTTTTACTCACCAGGTAACTGTTCTTCCGTTATACATACGAGCGACTGAATTGAACAGATGGTTGAATGGATAGACTAAACAATAATCGTATCTGGGGTTGTATTCGATTATATCTTGATGATGTTTATATAGTTATACTCACCAGGAAACTGTTCTCCAGTTACACATAAGAGCGACTGAACTGAACAAGAGGTTGAATGGATAGACTGAAAAATCATCGTATCTGGGTTGTATTTGATTATATCGTGATGATTATCATATAGTATGTCTAACCAGGTAACAGCTCTTCCGTTATACATACGAGCAACCAAATCGAACATAAGGTTGAATGGATAGATTGAACAATCATTGTACCTGAGTTGTCTTCGATTATATCGTTATGCTGTATATTTAGCCATGTAAAGGTTCTTTCGTTACACATACGAGCGTCTGAATCGAACAGAAGGTTGGATGGATAGACGGAATGATCATTGTATCTCAGTTGTATTCGATTATATCGTGATGACGTTCATATAGAAATACTCACCAGGTTACTGTTCTTTCGTTATACATACGAGCAACCGAATCGAACAGAAGGTTGAATGGATAGTATCTGGGTTGTATTCGATTATGATCTTATGATGTGTATATAGTTATACACATTTGATGACGGTATTCCCGTTTTACATACGAGCGACCGAAACGAACAGAAAGTTGAATGGATAGACTGAACAATCAATGTATCTGGGTGGTATCCGATTATATCGCAATACTGTATATATAGTGATACTCACCAGGTGACGGTACTTCCGTTACACATACTAGCGACTGAATAGAACAGAAGGTTGAATGGTTAGACGAAACGTCAATTGTATCTGAGTTGTATCCGATGATATCGTGATGATGTTCATATAGCAATAATAACCAGGTAACTATTCTTCCGTTTCACATACAAGCGACCGAATCGAGCAGAAGGTTAGATGTATAGATTGAACAATCATCGTATCTGGGTTGTATTTGATTATGTTCATATAGTTATACTCACCAGGTACCTGTTCTTCCGTTATACATACGAGCGACTGAATTGAACAGAAGGTTGAATGGATAGACTAAACAATAATCGTATCTGGGGTTGTTTTCGATTATATCTTGATGATGTTCATATAGTTATACTCACCAGGAAACTGTTCTCCAGTTATACAAAAGAGCGACTGAACTGAACAGAAAGTTGAATGGATAGACTGAACAATCAATGTATCTGGGTGGTATCCGATTATATCGCAATACTGTTCATATAGTGATACTTACCAGGTGACGGTACCACCGTTACACATACTAGCGACTGAATCGAACAGAAAGTTGAATGGTTAGACGAAATGATAATTGTATCTCTGAGTTGTATTCGATGATATCGTGATGATGTTTATATAGAAATACTCACCAGGTTACTGTTCTTTCGTTATACATACGAGCAAACGAATCGAACAGAAGGTTGAATGGATAGTATCTGGGTTGTATTCGATTATGATGTTATGCTGTGTATATAGTTATACACACTAGGTGACGGTATTCCCGTTTTACATACGAGCGACCGAAACGAACAGAAAGTTGAATGGATAGACTGAACAATCAATGTATCTGGTTGGTATCCGATTATATCGCAATACTGTATATATAGTGATACTTACCAGGTGACGGTACTTTCGTTACACATACTAGCGACTGAATCGAACAGAAGGTTAAATGGTTAGACGAAGCGATAATTGTATCTGAGTTGTATTCGATGATATCGTGATGATGTTAATATAGCAATATTCACCAGGTAACTGTTCTTCCGTTTTACATACAAGCGACTGAATTGAACAGAAGGTTGAATGGATAGACTAAACAATGATCGTATCTGGGGTTGTATTCGATTATATCGTGATGATGTTTATATAGTTATACTCACCAGGTAACTGTTCTCCAGTTATACATAAGAGCGACTGAACTGAACAGGAGGTTGAATGGATAGACTGATCAATCATTGTATCTGGGTTGTATTCGATTATATCGTGATGATTATCATATAGTATGTCTAACCAGGTAACAGTTCTTCTGTTACACATACGAGCAACCGAATCGAACATAAGGTTGAATGGATAGATTGAACAATCATTGTATCTGGGTTGTCTCCGATTATATCGTTATGCTGTATATCTAGTTACACCTACCATGTAACGGTTCTTTCATTACACATACGAGCGTCTGAATCGAACATAAGGTTGGATGATTAGACGGAACAATAATTGTAACTGAGTTGTATTCGATCATATCGTGGTGATGTTTATATAGCAATACTCACCAGGTAACTGTCCTTCCGTTTTACATACAAGAGACCGAATCGAGCAGAAGGTTAAATGGATAGATTGAACAATCATCGTATCTGAGTTGTATTCGATTATGTTTATATAGATATACTCACCAGGTACCTGTTCTTCCGATATACATACGAGCAACCGAATCGAACATAAGGTTGAATGGATAGATTGAACAATCATCGTATCTGAGTTGTATTCGATTATGTTTATATAGTTATACTCACCAGGTGACTGTTCTTTCGTTATACATACGAGCGACCCAATCGAACAGAAGTTTGGATAAATAGACGGAATGATCATTGTATCTGAGTTGTATTCGATTATATCGTGATGACGTTCATAAAGAAATACTCAACAGGTTACTGTTTTTTCTTTATACAAACGAGCAACCGAATCGAACAGAACGTTGAATGGATAGTATCTGGGTTGTATTCGATTATGATGTTATGCTGTGTATATAGTTATACACATTAGGTGACGGTATTCCCGTTTTACATACGAGCGACCGAAACGAACAGAAAGTTGAATGGATAGACTGAACAATCAATGTATCTGGGTGGTATCCGATTATATCGCAATACTGTATATATAGTGATACTTACCAGGTGACGGTACTTCCGTTGCACATACTAGCGACTGAATCGAACTTAAGGTTGAATGGTAAGACGAAACGATAATTGTATCTGAGTTGTATTCGATGATATCGTGATGATGTTTATATAGCAATACTCACCAGGTAACTATTCTTCCGTTTTACATACAAGCGACCGAATCTAGCAGAAGGTTAAATTTAGTATGGATTGAACAATCATCGTATCTGGGTTGTATTCGATTATGTTTATATAGTTATACTCACCAGGTAACTGTTCTTCCGTTATACATACTAGCGACTGAATCGAACAGAATGTTGAATGGTTAGACGAAACGATAATTGTATCTGAGTTGTATTCGATGATATCGTGATGATGTTTATATGGCAATACTCACCAGGTAACTGTCCTTCAGTTTTACATACAAGTGACCGAATCGAGCAGAAGGTTAAATGGATAGATTGAACAATCATCGTATCTGAGTTGTATTCGATTATGTTTATATAGTTATACTCACCAGGTACCTGTTCTTCCGTTATACATACAAGCAACCGAATCGAACATAAGGTTGAATGGATAGATTGAACAATCATCGTATCTGAGTTGTATTCGATTATGATTAAATAGTTATACTCACCAAGTAAATGTTCTTCCGTTATACATACGAGCGACTGAATTGAACAGAAGGTTGAATGGATAGACTAAACAATGATCGTATCTGGGGTTGTATTCGATTATATCGTGATGATGTTTATATAGTTATACTCACCAGGTAACTGTTTTCCAGTTATACATAAGAGCGACTGAACTGAACAGAAGGTTGTATGGATAGACTGAACAATTATCGTATCTGGGTTGTATTCGATTATTTCGTGATGATTATTATATATTATGTCTAACCAGGTAACAGTTCTTCCGTTATACATACGAGCAACCGAATCGAACATAAGGTTGGATGGATAGATTGAACGATCATTGTATCTGGGTTGTCTCCGATTATATCGTTATGCTGTATATTTAGTTACACCTACCATGTAACGGTTCTCTCGTTACACATACGAGCGTCCGAATCGAACATAAGGTTGGATGGTTAGACGGAACGATAATTGTAACTGAGTTGTATTCGATTATATCGTGGGAATGTTTATATAGTAATACTCACCAGGTGACTGTTCTTGCGTTATACGTACGAGCAACCCAATCGAACAGAAGGTTGGATGGACAGACGGAATGATCATTGTATTTGAGTTGTATTCGATTATATCGTGATGACGTTCATATAGAAATACTCACCAGGTTACTGTTCTTTCGTTATACATACGAGCAACCGAATCGAACAGAAGGTTGAATGGATAGTATCTGGGTTGTTTTCGATTATGATGTTATGCTGTGTATATAGTTATGCACATAAGGTGACGGTATTCCCGTTATACATACGAGCGATCGAAACGAACAGAAAGTTGAATGGATAGACTAAACAATCAATGTATCTGGGTGGTATCCGATTATATCGCAATACTGTATATATAGTGATACTTACCAGGTGACGGTACTTCCGTTACACATACTAGCGACTGAATCGAACAGAAGATTAAATGGTTATACGAAACGATAATTGTATCTCTGAGTTGTATTCGATGATATCGTGATGATGTTTATATAGCAATACTCACCAGGTAACTGTTCTTCCGTTTTACATACAAGCGACCGAATCGAGCAGAAGCTTAAATTAAGTATAGATTGAACAATCATCGTATCTGGGTTGTATTCGATAATGTTTATATAGTTATACTCACCAGGTAACTGTTCTTCCGTTATACATACGAGCGACTGAATTGAACAGAAGGTTGAATGGATAGACTAAACAATAATCGTATCTGGGGTAGTATTCAATTATATCTTGATGATGTTCATATAGTTATACTCACCAGAAAAATGTTCTCCAGTTATACATAAGAGCGACTGAACTGAACAGAAGATTGAATGGATAGACTGAACATTAATCGTATCTGGGTTGTATTTGATTATATCGTGATTATTATCATATAGTATGTCTAACCAGGTAACAGTTCTTCCGTTATACATACGAGCAACCGAATCGAACATAAGGTTGGATGGATAAATTGAACAATCATTGTATCTGGGTTGTCTCCGATTATATTGTTATGCTGTATATTTAGTTACACCTACCAGGTAACGGTTCTTTCGTTACACATACGAGCGTCTGAATCGAACATAAGGTTGGATGGTTAGACGGAACGATAATTGTAACTGAGTTGTATTCGATTATATCGTGGTGATGTTCATATAGTATTACTCACCAGGTGACTGTTCTTGCGTTATACATACGAACGACTCAATCGAACAGAAGGTTGGATGGATAGACGGAATAATCATTGTATCTAAGTTGTATTCGATTATATCGTGATGACGTTCATATAGAAATACTCACCAGGTTACTGTTCGTTCGTTATACATACGAACAACAGAATCGAACAGAAGGTTGAATGAATAGTATCTGGGTTGTATTCGATTATGATGTTATGCTGTGTATATAGTTAAACAAATAAGGTGAGGGTATTCCCGTTTCACATACGAGCGACCGAAACGAACAGAAAGTTGAATGGATAGACTGAACAATCAATGTATCTGGGTAGTATCCGATTATATATTATATGAATGGATAGACTGAACAATCAATGTATCTGGGTAGTATCCGATTATATCGCAATACTGTATATATAGTGATACTTACCAGGTGACGGTACTTCCGTTACACATACTAGCGACTGAATCGAACAGAAGGTTAAATGGTTAGACGAAACGATACTTGTATCTGAGTTGTATTCGATGATATCGTGATAATGTTTATATAGCAATACTCACCAGGTAACTGTTCTTCCGTTTTACATACAAGCGACCGAATCGAGCAGAAGCTTAAATTTAGTATAAATTGAACAATCATCGTATCTGGGTTGTATTCGATTATGTTTATATAGTTATACTCACCAGGTAACTGTTCTTCCGTTATACATACGAGCGACTGAATTGAACAGAAGGTTGAATGGATAGACTAAACAATAATCGTATCTGGGGTTGTATTCGATTATATCTTGATGATGTTTATATAGTTATACTCACCAGGAAACTGTTTTCCAGTTATACATAAGAGCGACTGATCTGAACAGAAGGTTGAATGGATAGACTGAACATTCATCGTATCTGGGTTGTATTTGATTATATCGTGATTATTATCATATAGTATGTCTAACCAGGTAACAGTTCTTCCGTTATACATACGAGCAACCGAATCGAACATAAGGTTGGATGGATAGATTGAACAATCATTGTATCTGGGTTGTCTCCGATTATATCGTTATGCTGTATATTTAGTTACACCTACCATGTAACGGTTCTTTCGTTACACATACGAGCGTCTGAATCGAACATAAGGTTGGATGGTTAGACGGAACGATAAATGTAACTGAATTGTATTCGATTATATCGTGGTGATGTTTATATAGTAATACTCACCAGGTGACTGTTCTTGCGTTATACATACGAGCGACCCAATCGAACAGAAGGTTGGATGGATAGACGGAATGATCATTGTATCTGAGTTGTATTCGATTATATCGTGATGACGTTCATTTAGAAATACTCACCAGGTGACTGTTCTTCCGTTTTACATACAAGCGACCGAATCGAACAGAAGGTTGAATGGATAGTATCTGAGTAGTATTCGATTATGATGTTATGCTGTGTATATAGTTATACACACTAGGTGACGGTATACCCGTTTTACATACGAGCGACTGAAACGAACAGAAAGTTGAATGGATAGACTGAACAATCAATGTATCTGGTTGGTATCCGATTATATCGCAATACTGTATATATAGAGATACTTACCAGGTGACGGTACTTCCGTTACACATACTAGCGACTGAATCGAACAGAAGGTTAAATGGTTAGACGAAGCGATAATTGTATCTGAGTTGTATTCGATGATATAGTGATGATGTTTATATAGCAATATTCACCAGGTAACTGTTCTTCCGTTTTACATAAAAGCGACCGAATCGAGCAGAAGGTTAAATGGATAGATTGAAAATTCATCGTATCTGGGTTGTATTCGATTAGGTTTATATAGTTATACTCACCAGGTACCTGTTCTTCCGTTATACATACGAGCGACTGAATTGAACAGAAGGTTGAATGGATAGACTAAACAATGATCGTATCTGAGGTTGTATTCGATTATATCGTGATGATGTTTATATAGTTATACTCAACAGGTAACTGTTCTCCAGTTATACATAGGAGCGACTGAATCGAGCAGAAGGTTGAATTCAGTATTGATTTAACAATAATCGTATCTGGGTTGTATTCGATTATGTTTATATAGTTATACTCACCAGGTAACTGTTCTTCCGTTATACATACGAGCAATCGAATCGAACAGAAGGTTGAATGGATAGTATCTGGGTTGTATTCGATTATGATGTTATGCTGTGTATATAGTTATACACATTAGGTGACGGTATTCCCGTTTTACATACGAGCGACCGAAACGAACAGAAACTTGAATGGATAGACTGAACAATCAATGTATCTGGGTGGTATCCGATTATATCGCAATACTGTATATATAGTGATACTTACCAGGTGACGGTACTTCCGTTACACATACTAGCGACTGAATCGAATAGAAGGTTAAATGGTTAGACGAAATGATAATTGTATCTCTGAGTTGTATTCGATGATATCGTGATGAAGTTCATATAGAAATACTCACCAGGTTAATGTTCTTTCGTTATACATACGAGCATTCGAATCGAACAGAAGGTTGAATGGATAGTATCTGGGTTGTATTCGATTATGATGTTATGCTGTGTATATTGTTATACACACTAGGTGGCGGTATTCTCGTTTTACATACGAGCGACCGAAACGAACAGAAAGTTGAATGGATAGACTGAACAATCAATGTATCTGGTTGGTATCCGATTATATCGCAATACTGTATATATAGTGATACTTACCAGGTGACGGTACGTCCGTTACACATACTAGCGACTGAATCGAACAGAAGGTTAAATGGTTGAACGAAGCGATAATTGTATCTGAGTTGTATTCGATGATATCGTGATGATGTTTATATAGCAATATTCACCAGGTAACTGTTCTTCCGTTTTACATACAAGCGACCGAATCGAGCAGAAGGTTAAATAGATAGATTGAACAATCATCGTATCTGGGTTGTATTCGATTATGTTTATATAGTTATACTCACCAGGTAACTGTTCTTCCGTTATACATACGAGCGACTGAATTGAACAGAAGGTTGAATGGATAGACTAAACAATGATCGTATCTGGGGTTGTATTCGATGATATCGTGATGATGTTTATATAGTTATACTCACCAGGTAACTGTTCTCTAGTTATACATAAGAGCGACTGAACTGAACAGAAGGTTGAATGGATAGACTGAATAATCATCGTATCTGGGTTGTATTCGATTATTTCGTGATGATTATTATATATTATGTCTAACCAGGTAACTGTTCTTCCGTTATACATACGAGTAACCGAATCGAACATAAGGTTGAATGGATAGATTGAAAAATCATTGTATCTGGGTTGTCTCCGATTATATCGTTATGCTGTATAATTAGATACACCAACCATGTAACGGTTCTTTCGTTACACATACGAGCGTCTGAATCGAACATAAGGTTGGATGGTTAGACGGAACGATAATTGTAACTGAGTTGTATTCGATTATATCGTGGTAATGTTTATATAGTAATACTCACCAGGTGACTGTTCTTGCGTTATACGTACGAGCGACCCAATCGAACAGAAGGTTAAATGGATAGACTAAACAATGATCGTATCTGGGGTTGTATTCGATTATATCCTGATGATGTTTATATAGTTATACTCACCAGGTAAGTGTTCTCCAGTTATACATAAGAGCGACTGAACTGAACAGAAGGTTGAATGGATAGACTGAACAATCATTGTATCTGGGTTGTATTCGATTATATCGTGATGATTATCATATCGTATGTCTAACCAGGTAACAGTTCTTTGTTACACATACGAGCAACTGAATTGAACATAAGGTTGGATGATTAGACGGAACAATAATTGTAACTGAGTTGTATTCGATTATATCGTGGTGATGTTTATATAGTAATACTCACCAGGTGACTGTTCTTGCGTTATACATACGAGCGACCCAATCGAACAGAAGTTTGGATGGATAGACGGAATGATCATTGTATCTGAGTTGTATTCGATTATATCGTGATGACGTTCATATAGAAATACTCACCAGGTTACTGTTTTTTCTTTATACATACGAGCAACCGAATCGAACAGAAGGTTGAATGGATAGTATATGGGTTGTATTCGATTATGATGTTATGCTGTGTATATAGTTATACACATTAGGTGACGGTATTCCCGTTTTACATACGAGCGACCGAAACGAACAGAAAGTTGAATGGATAGACTGAAAAATCAATGTATCTGGGTGGTATCCGATTATATCACAATTCTGTATATATAGTGATACTTACCAGGTGACGGTTCTTCCGTTGCACATACTAGCGACTGAATCGAACTTGAGGTTAAATGGTGAGACGAAACGATAATTGTATCTGAGTTGTATTCGATGATATCGTGATGATGTTTATATAGCAACACTCACCAGGTAACTGTTCTTCCGTTTTACATACAAGCGACCAAATCGAGCAGGTTGAATTTAGTATGGATTGAACAATCATCGTATCTGGGTTGTATTCGATTATGTTCTCCAGTTATACATAAGAGCGACTGAACTGAACAGAAGGTTGTATAGATAGACTGAACAATCATCGTATCTGGGTTGTATTCGAGTATTTCGTGATGATTATTATATATTATGTCTAACCAGGTAACTGTTCTTCCGTTATACATACGAGCAACCGAATCGAACATAAGGTTGAATGGATAGATTGAACAATCATTGTATCTGGGTTGTCTCCGATTATATCGTTATGCTGTATATTTAGATACACCTACCATGTAACGGTTCTTTCGTTACACATACGAGCGTCTGAATCAAAAATAAGGTTGGATGGTTAGACGGAACGATAATTGTAACTGAGTTGTATTCGATTATATCGTGATGAAGTTTATATAGGAATACTCACCAGGTTACTGTTCTTTCGTTATACATACGAGCGACCCAATCGAACAGAAGTTTGGATGGATAGACGAACTGATCATTGTATCTGAGTTGTATTCGATTATATCGTGATGACGTTCATATAGAAATACTCACCAGGTTACTGTTTTTTCTTTATACATACGAGCAACCGAATCGAACAGAAGGTTGAATGGATAGTATCTGGGTTGTATTCGATTATGATGTTATGCTGTGTATATAGTTATACACATTAGGTGACGGTATTCCCGTTTTACATACGAGCGACCGAAACGAACAGAAAGTTGAATGGATAGACTGAACAATCAATGTATCTGGTTTGTATCCGATTATATCGCAATACTGTATATATAGTGATACTTACCAGGTGACGGTACTTCCGTTACACATACTAGCGACTGAATTGAACAGAAGGTTGAATGGTTAGACGAAGCGATAATTGTATCTGAGTTGTATTCGATGATATCGTGATGATGTTTATATAGCAATACTCACCAGGTAACTGTTCTTCCGTTTTACATAAAAGCGACCAAATCCAGCAGAAGGTTAAATGGATAGATTGAAAATTCATCGTATCTGGGTTGTATTCGATTAGGTTTATATAGTTATACTCACCAGGTAACTGTTTTTCCGTTATACATAAGAACGACTGAATTGAACAGAAGGTTGAATGGAAAGACTAAACAATAATCGTATCTGGGGTTGTATTCGAGTATATCGTGATGATTATCATATAGTATGTCTAACCAGGTAACAGTTCTTTCGTTAAACATACGGGCAACCGAATCGAACATGAGGTTGGATGGATAGATTGAACAATCATTGTATCTGGGTTGTCTCCGATTATATCTTTATGCTGTATATTCGGTTACACCTACCATGTAACGGTTATTTTGTTACACATCCGAGCGTCTGAATCAAACATAAGTTGGATGGTTAGACGGAACGATAATTGTAACTGAGTTGTATTCGATTATATCGTGGTTATGTTTATATAGTAATACTCACCAGGTGACTGTTCTTGCGTTATACATACGAGCGACCCAATCGAACAGAAGGTTGGATGGATAGACGGAATTATCATTGTATCTGAGTTGTATTCGATTATATCGTGATGACGTTCATATAGAAATACTCACCAGGTTACTGTTCTTTCGTTATACATACGAGCAACCGAATCGAACAGAAGGTTGAATGGATAGTATCATTAGGTGACGGTATTCCCGTTTTACATACGAGCGACCGAAACGAACAGAAAGTTGAATGGATAGACTGAACAATCAATATATCTGGGTGGTATCCGATTATATCGCAATACTGTATATATAGTGATACTCACCAGGTAACTGTTCGTCCGTTATACATACTAGCGACTGAATCGAACAGAATGTTGAATGGTTAGACGAAACGATAATTGTATCTGAGTTGTATTCGATGATATCGTGATGATGTTTATATAGCAATACTCACCAGGTAACTGTCCTTCAGTTTTACATACAAGTGACCGAATCGAGCAGAAGGTTAAATGGATAGATTGAACAATCATCGTATCTGAGTTGTATTCGATTATGTTTATATAGTTATACTCACCAAGTAAATGTACTTCCGTTATACATACGAGCGACTGAATTGAACAGAAGGTTGAATGGATAGACTAAACAATGATCGTATCTGGGGTTGTATTCGATTATATCATGATGATGTTTATATAGTTATACTCACCAGGTAACTATTCTCCAGTTATACATAAGAGCGACTGAACTGAACAGAAGGTTGTATGGATAGACTGAACAATCATCGTATCTGGGTTGTATTCGATTATTTCGTGATGATTATCATATATTATGTCTAACCAGGTAACTGTTCTTTCGTTATACATACGAGCAACCAAATCGAACATAAGGTTGAATGGATAGATTGAACAATCATTGTATCTGGGTTGTCTCCGATTATATCGTTATGCTGTATTATTAGATACACCTACCATGTAACGGTTCTTTCGTTACACATACGAGCGTCTGAATCGAACATAAGGTTGGATGGTTAGACGGAACGATAATTGTAACTGAGTTGTATTCGATTATATCGTGGGAATGTTTATATAGTAATATTCACCAGGTGACTGTTCTTGCGTTATACGTACGAGCAAACCAATCGAACAGAAGGTTAGATGGATAGACGGAATGATCATTGTATCTGAGTTGTATTCGATTATATCGTGATGAAGTTTCTATAGAAATACTCACCAGGTTACTGTTCTTTCGTTATACATACGAGCAACCGAATCGAACAGAAGGTTGAATGGATAGTATCTGAGTTGTATTCGATTATGATGTTATGCTGTGTATATAGTTATACACACTAGGTGACGGTATTCCCGTTTTACATACGAGCGACCGAAACGAAACTAAAAGTTGAATGGATAGACTGAACAATTAATGTATCTGGTTGGTATCCGATTATATCGCAATACTGTATATATAGTGATACTTACCAGGTGACGGTACTTCCGTTACACATACTAGCGACTGAATCGAACAGAAGGTTGAATGGTTAGACGAAGCGATAATTGTATCTGAGTTGTATTCGATGATATCGTGATGATATTTTTATAGCAATACTCACCAGGTAGCTGTTCTTCCGTTTTACATAAAAGCGACCGAATCGAGCAGAAGGTTAAATGGATAGATTGAAAATTCATCGTATCTGGGTTGTATTCGATAAGGTTTATATAGTTATACTTACCAGGTAAATGTTCTTCCGTTATACATACGAGCGACTGAATTGAACAGAAGGTTGAATGGATAGACTAAACAATAATCGTATCTGGGGTTGTATTCGATTATATCTTGATGATGTTCATATAGTTATACTCACCAGGAAACTGTTCTCCAGTTATACATAAGAGCGACTGAACTGAACAGGAAGTTGAATGGATAGACTGAACAATCAATGTATCTGGGTGGTATTCGATTATATCGTGATGATTATCATATAGTATGTCTTAACAGGTAACAGTTCTTCTGTTACACATACGAGCAACCGAATCGAACATAAGGTTAAATGGATAGATTAAACAATCATTGTATCTGGGTTGTCTCCGATTATATCGTTATGCTGTATATTAAGTTACACCTACCATGTAACGGTTCTTTCGTTACACATACGAGCGTCTGAATCGAACATAAGGTTGGATGATTAGACGGAACAATAATTGTAACTGAGTTGTATTCGATTATATCGTGGTAATGTTTATATAGTAATACTCACCAGGTGACTGTTCTTGCGTTATACGTACGAGCGACCCAATCGAACAGAAGTTTGGATGGATGGACGAAATGATCATTGTTTCTGAGTTGTATTCGATTATATCGTGATGACGTTCATATAGAAATACTCACCAGGTTACTGTTTCTTCTTTATACATACGAGCAACCGAATTGAACAGAAGGTTGAATGGATAGTATCTGGGTTGTATTCGATTATGATGTTATGCTGTGTATATAGTTATACACATTAGGTGACGGTATTCCCGTTTTACATACGAGCGACCGAAACGAACAGAAAGTTGAATGGATAGACTGAACAATCAATGTATCTGGGTGTTATCCGATTATATCGCAATTCTGTATATATAGTGATACTTACCAGGTGACGGTACTTCCGTTGCACATACTAGCGACTGAATCAAACTTAATATTAAATGGTAAGACGAAACGATAATTGTATCTGAGTTGTATTCGATGATATCGTGATGATGTTTATATAGCAATACTCACCAGGTAACTGTTCTTCCGTTTTACATACAAGTGACCGAATCGAGCAGAAGGTTGAATTTAGTATGGATTGAAAAATCATCGTATCTGGGTTGTATTCGATTATGTTTATATAGTTATACACACCAGGTAACTGTTCTTCCGTTATACATACTAGCGACTGAATCGAACAGAATGTTGAATGGTTAGACGAAACGATAATTGTATCTGAGATGTATTCGATGATATCGTGATGATGTTTATATAGCAATACTCACCAGGTAACTGTCCTTCAGTTTCACATACAAGTGACCGAATCGAGCAGAAGGTTAAATGGATAGATTGAACAATCATCGTATCTGAGTTGTATTCGATTATGTTCATATAGTTATACTCACCAGGTACCTGTTCTTTCGTTATACATACGAGCAACCGAATCGAACATAAGGTTGAATGGATAGATTGAACAATCATCGTATCTGAGTTGTATTCGATTATGTTTATATAGTTATACTCACCAAGTAACTGTTCTTCCGTTATACATACGAGCGACTGAATTGAACAGAAGGTTGAATGGATAGACTAAACAATGATCGTATCTGGGGTAGTATTCGATTATATCGTGATGATGTTTATATAGTTATACTCACCAGGTAACTGTTCTCCAGTTATACATAAGAGCGAATGAACTGAACAGAAAGTTGTATAGATAGACTGTACAATCATCTTTTCTGGGTTGTATTCGATTAATTCGTGATGATTATTATATATAATGTCTAACCAGGTAACTGTTCTTCCGTTATACATACGAGCAACCGAATCGAACATAAGATTGAATGGATAGATTGAACAATCATTGTATCTGGGTTGTCTCCGATTATATCGTTATGCTGTATATTCAGATACACCTACCATGTAACGGTTCTTTCGTTACACATACGAGCGTCTGAATCGAACATAAGGTTGGATGGTTAGACGGAACGATAATTGTAACTGAGTTGTATTCGATTATATCGTGGGAATGTTTATATAGTAATACTCACCAGGTGACTGATCTTGCGTTATACGTACGAGCGACCCAATCGAACAGAAGGTTAGATGGATAGACGGAATGATCATTGTATCTGAGTTGTATTCGATTATATCGTGATGACGTTCATATAGAAATACTCACCAGAATACTGTTCTTTCGTTATACATACGAGCAACCGAATCGAACAGAAGGTTGAATGGATAGTATCTGGGTTGTATTCGATTATGATGTTATGCTGTGTATATAGTTATACACACTAGGAGACGGTATTCCCGTTTTACATACGAGCGACCGAAACGAAAAGAAAGTTGAATGGATAGACTGAACAAACAATGTATCTGGGTGGTATCCGATTATATCGCAATACTGTATATATAGTGATACTTACCAGGTGACGGTACTTCCGTTACACATACTAGCGACTGAATCGAGCAGAAGGTTGAATTCAGTATAGATTGAACAATCATCGTATCTGGGTTGTATTCGATTATGTTTATATAGTTATACTCACCAGGTAACTGTTCTTCCGTTATACATACGAGCGACTGAATTGAACAGAAGGTTGAATGGATAGAATATGGGTTGTATTCGATTATGATGTTATGCTGTGTATATAGTTATACACACTGGGAGACGGTATTCCCGTTTTACATACGAGCGACCGAAACGAAAAGAAAGTTGAATGGATAGACTGAACAATCAATGTATCTGGGTGGTATCCGATTATATCGCAATACTGTATATATAGTGATACTTACCAGGTGACGATACTTCCGTTACACATACTAGCGACTGAATCAAACAGAATGTTGAATGGTTAGACGAAACGATAATTGTATCTGAGTTGTATTTGACGATATCGTGATGATGTTTATATAGCAATACTCACCAGGTAACTGTCCTTCCGTTTTACATACAAGCGACCGAATCGAGCAGAAGGTTAAATGGATAGATTGAACAATCATCGTATCTGAGTTGTATTCGATTATGTTTATATAGATATACTCACCAGGTACCAGTGCTCCCGATATACATACGAGCAACCGAATCGAACATAAGGTTGAATGGATAGATTGAACAATCATTGTATCTGGGTTGTCTCCGATTATATCGTTATGTTGTATATTTAACTACACCTACCATGTAACGGTTTATTCGTTACACATATGAGCGTCTGAATCGAACATAAGGTTGGATGGTTAGACGGAACGATAATTGTAACTAGGTTGTATTCGATTATATCGTGATGACGTTCATATAGAAATACTCACCAGGTTACTGTTCTTTCGTTATACATACGAGCAACCGAATCGAACAGAAGGTTGAATGGATAGTATCTGAGTTGTATTCGATTATGATGTTATGCTGTGTATATAGTTATACACACTAGGTGACGGTATTCCCGTTTCACATACGAGCGACCGAAACGAACAGAAAGTTGAATGGATAGACTGAACAATCAATGTATCTGGGTGGTATCCGATTATATCGCAATACTGTATATATAGTGATACTTACCAGGTGACGGTACTTCCGTTACACATACTAGCGACTGAATCGAACAGAAGGTTTAATTGATAGACGAAACGATAATTGTATCTGAGTTGTATTCGATGATGTCGTGATGATGTTTATATAGCAATACTCACCAGGTAACTGTTCTTCCGTTTTACATACAAGCGACCGAATCGAGCAGAAGGTTGAATTCAGTATAGATTGAACAATCATCGTATCTGGGTTGTATTCGATTATGTTTATATAGTTATACTCACCAGGTAACTGTTCTTCCGTTATACATACGAGCGACTGAATTGAACAGAAGGTTGAATGGATAGTATATGGGTTGTATTCGATTATGATGTTATGCTGTGTATATAGTTATACACACTAGGAGACGGTATTCCCGTTTTACATACGAGCGACCGAAACAAAAAGAAAGTTGAATGGATAGACTGAACAATCAATGTATCTGGGTGGTATCCGATTATATCGCAATACTGTATATATAGTGATACTTACCAGGTGACGATACTTCCGTTACACATACTAGCGACTGAATCGAACAGAATGTTGAATGGTTAGACGAAACGATAATTGTATCTGAGTTGCATTCGATGATATCGTGATGATGTTTATATAGCAATACTCACCAGGTAACTGTTCATCCGTTTCACATACAAGCGACCGAATCGAGCAGAAGGTTGAATTCAGTATAGATTGAACAATCATCGTATCTGGGTTGTATTCGATTATGTTTATATAGTTATACTCACCAGGTAACTGTCCTTCCGTTTTACATACAAGCGACCGAATCGAGCAGAAGGTTAAATGGATAGATTGAACAATCATCGTATCTGAGTTGTATTCGATTATGTTTATATAGATATACTCACCAGGTACCTGTTCTTCCGATATACATACGAGCAACCGAATCGAACATAAGGTTGAATGGATAGATTGAACAATCATCGTATCTGAGTTGTATTCGATTATGTTTATATAGTTATACTCACCAGGTAACTGTTCTTCCGTTATACATACGAGCGACTGAATTGAACTGAAGGTTGAATGGATAGACTAAACAATGATCGTTTCTGGGGTTGTATTCGATTATATCGTGATGATGTTCATATAGTTATACTCACCAGGTAACTGTTCTCCAGTTATACATAAGAGCGACTGAACTGAACAGAAGGTTGAATGGATATACTGAACAATCATCGTATCTGGGTTGTATTCGATTATTTCGTGATGATTATTATATATTATGTCTAACCAGGTAACTGTTCTTTCGTTATACATACTAGCAACCGAATCGAACATAAGGTTGAATGGATAGATTGAACAATCATTGTATCTGGGTTGTCTCCGATTATATCGTTATTTTGTATATTTAACTACACCTATCATGTAACGGTTCTTTCGTTACACATACGAGCGTCTGAATCGAACATAAGGTTGGATGGTTAGACGAAACGATAATTGTATCTGAGATGTATTCGATGATATCGTGATGATGTTTATATAGCAATACTCACCAGGTAACTGTCCTTCAGTTTCACATACAAGTGACCGAATCGAGCAGAAGGTTAAATGGATAGATTGAACAATCATCGTATCTGAGTTGTATTCGATTATGTTCATATAGTTATACTCACCAGGTACCTGTTCTTTCGTTATACATACGAGCAACCGAATCGAACATAAGGTTGAATGGATAGATTGAACAATCATCGTATCTGAGTTGTATTCGATTATGTTTATATAGTTATACTCACCAAGTAACTGTTCTTCCGTTATACATACGAGCGACTGAATTGAACAGAAGGTTGAATGGATAGACTAAACAATGATCGTATCTGGGGTAGTATTCGATTATATCGTGATGATGTTTATATAGTTATACTCACCAGGTAACTGTTCTCCAGTTATACATAAGAGCGAATGAACTGAACAGAAAGTTGTATAGATAGACTGTACAATCATCTTTTCTGGGTTGTATTCGATTAATTCGTGATGATTATTATATATAATGTCTAACCAGGTAACTGTTCTTCCGTTATACATACGAGCAACCGAATCGAACATAAGATTGAATGGATAGATTGAACAATCATTGTATCTGGGTTGTCTCCGATTATATCGTTATGCTGTATATTCAGATACACCTACCATGTAACGGTTCTTTCGTTACACATACGAGCGTCTGAATCGAACATAAGGTTGGATGGTTAGACGGAACGATAATTGTAACTGAGTTGTATTCGATTATATCGTGGGAATGTTTATATAGTAATACTCACCAGGTGACTGATCTTGCGTTATACGTACGAGCGACCCAATCGAACAGAAGGTTAGATGGATAGACGGAATGATCATTGTATCTGAGTTGTATTCGATTATATCGTGATGACGTTCATATAGAAATACTCACCAGAATACTGTTCTTTCGTTATACATACGAGCAACCGAATCGAACAGAAGGTTGAATGGATAGTATCTGGGTTGTATTCGATTATGATGTTATGCTGTGTATATAGTTATACACACTAGGAGACGGTATTCCCGTTTTACATACGAGCGACCGAAACGAAAAGAAAGTTGAATGGATAGACTGAACAAACAATGTATCTGGGTGGTATCCGATTATATCGCAATACTGTATATATAGTGATACTTACCAGGTGACGGTACTTCCGTTACACATACTAGCGACTGAATCGAGCAGAAGGTTGAATTCAGTATAGATTGAACAATCATCGTATCTGGGTTGTATTCGATTATGTTTATATAGTTATACTCACCAGGTAACTGTTCTTCCGTTATACATACGAGCGACTGAATTGAACAGAAGGTTGAATGGATAGAATATGGGTTGTATTCGATTATGATGTTATGCTGTGTATATAGTTATACACACTGGGAGACGGTATTCCCGTTTTACATACGAGCGACCGAAACGAAAAGAAAGTTGAATGGATAGACTGAACAATCAATGTATCTGGGTGGTATCCGATTATATCGCAATACTGTATATATAGTGATACTTACCAGGTGACGATACTTCCGTTACACATACTAGCGACTGAATCAAACAGAATGTTGAATGGTTAGACGAAACGATAATTGTATCTGAGTTGTATTCGATGATATCGTGATGATGTTTATATAGCAATACTCACCAGGTAACTGTCCTTCCGTTTTACATACAAGCGACCGAATCGAGCAGAAGGTTAAATGGATAGATTGAACAATCATCGTATCTGAGTTGTATTCGATTATGTTTATATAGATATACTCACCAGGTACCAGTGCTCCCGATATACATACGAGCAACCGAATCGAACATAAGGTTGAATGGATAGATTGAACAATCATTGTATCTGGGTTGTCTCCGATTATATCGTTATGTTGTATATTTAACTACACCTACCATGTAACGGTTTATTCGTTACACATATGAGCGTCTGAATCGAACATAAGGTTGGATGGTTAGACGGAACGATAATTGTAACTAGGTTGTATTCGATTATATCGTGATGACGTTCATATAGAAATACTCACCAGGTTACTGTTCTTTCGTTATACATACGAGCAACCGAATCGAACAGAAGGTTGAATGGATAGTATCTGAGTTGTATTCGATTATGATGTTATGCTGTGTATATAGTTATACACACTAGGTGACGGTATTCCCGTTTCACATACGAGCGACCGAAACGAACAGAAAGTTGAATGGATAGACTGAACAATCAATGTATCTGGGTGGTATCCGATTATATCGCAATACTGTATATATAGTGATACTTACCAGGTGACGGTACTTCCGTTACACATACTAGCGACTGAATCGAACAGAAGGTTTAATTGATAGACGAAACGATAATTGTATCTGAGTTGTATTCGATGATGTCGTGATGATGTTTATATAGCAATACTCACCAGGTAACTGTTCTTCCGTTTTACATACAAGCGACCGAATCGAGCAGAAGGTTGAATTCAGTATAGATTGAACAATCATCGTATCTGGGTTGTATTCGATTATGTTTATATAGTTATACTCACCAGGTAACTGTTCTTCCGTTATACATACGAGCGACTGAATTGAACAGAAGGTTGAATGGATAGTATATGGGTTGTATTCGATTATGATGTTATGCTGTGTATATAGTTATACACACTAGGAGACGGTATTCCCGTTTTACATACGAGCGACCGAAACAAAAAGAAAGTTGAATGGATAGACTGAACAATCAATGTATCTGGGTGGTATCCGATTATATCGCAATACTGTATATATAGTGATACTTACCAGGTGACGATACTTCCGTTACACATACTAGCGACTGAATCGAACAGAATGTTGAATGGTTAGACGAAACGATAATTGTATCTGAGTTGCATTCGATGATATCGTGATGATGTTTATATAGCAATACTCACCAGGTAACTGTTCATCCGTTTCACATACAAGCGACCGAATCGAGCAGAAGGTTGAATTCAGTATAGATTGAACAATCATCGTATCTGGGTTGTATTCGATTATGTTTATATAGTTATACTCACCAGGTAACTGTCCTTCCGTTTTACATACAAGCGACCGAATCGAGCAGAAGGTTAAATGGATAGATTGAACAATCATCGTATCTGAGTTGTATTCGATTATGTTTATATAGATATACTCACCAGGTACCTGTTCTTCCGATATACATACGAGCAACCGAATCGAACATAAGGTTGAATGGATAGATTGAACAATCATCGTATCTGAGTTGTATTCGATTATGTTTATATAGTTATACTCACCAGGTAACTGTTCTTCCGTTATACATACGAGCGACTGAATTGAACTGAAGGTTGAATGGATAGACTAAACAATGATCGTTTCTGGGGTTGTATTCGATTATATCGTGATGATGTTCATATAGTTATACTCACCAGGTAACTGTTCTCCAGTTATACATAAGAGCGACTGAACTGAACAGAAGGTTGAATGGATATACTGAACAATCATCGTATCTGGGTTGTATTCGATTATTTCGTGATGATTATTATATATTATGTCTAACCAGGTAACTGTTCTTTCGTTATACATACTAGCAACCGAATCGAACATAAGGTTGAATGGATAGATTGAACAATCATTGTATCTGGGTTGTCTCCGATTATATCGTTATTTTGTATATTTAACTACACCTATCATGTAACGGTTCTTTCGTTACACATACGAGCGTCTGAATCGAACATAAGGTTGGATGGTTAGACGGAACGATAATTGTAACTAAGTTGTATTCGATTATATCGTGATGACGTTCATAAAGAAATACTCACCAGGTTACTGTTCTTCCGTTATACATACGAGCAACCGAATCGAACAGAAGGTTGAATGGATAGTATCTGGGTTGTATTCGATTATGATGTTATGCTGTGTATATAGTTGTACACATAAGGTGACGGTATTCCCGTTTCACATACGAGCGACCGAAACGAACAGAAAGTTGAATGGATAGACTGAACAATCAATGTATCTGGGTGGTATCCGATTATATCGCAATACTGTATATATAGTGATACTTACCAGGTGACGATACTTCCGTTACACATACTAGCGACTGAATCGAACAGAATGTTGAATGGTTAGACGAAACGATAATTGTATCTGAGTTGTATTCGATGATATCGTGATGATGTTTATATAGCAATACTCACCAGGTAACTGTTCTTCCGTTTTACATACAAGCGACCGAATCGAGCAGAAGAATGAATTCAGTATAGATTGAACAATCCTCGTATCTGGGTTGTATTCGATTATGTTTATATAGTTATACTCACCAGGTAACTGTTCTTCCGTTATACATACGAGCGACTGAATTGAACAGAAGGTTGAATGGATAGTATATGGGTTGTATTCGATTATGATGTTATGCTGTGTATATAGTTATACACACTAGGAGACGGTATTCCCGTTTTACATACGAGCGACCGAAACGAAAAGAAAGTTGAATGGATAGACTGAACAATCAATGTATCTGGGTGGTATCCGATTATATCGCAATACTGTATATATAGTGATATTTACCGGGTGACGATAATTCCGTTACACATACTAGCGACTGAATCGAACAGAATGTTGAATGGTTAGACGAAACGATAATTGTATCTGAGTTGTATTCGATGATATCGTGATGATGTTTATATAGCAATACTCACCAGGTTACTGTCCTTCCGTTTTACATACAAGCGACCGAATCGAGCAGAATGTTAAATGGATGGATTGAACAATCATCGTATCTGAGTTGTATTCGATTATGTTTATATAGATATACTCACCAGGTACCTGTTCTTCCGATATACATACGAGCAACCGAATCGAACATAAGGTTGAATGGATAGATTGAACAATCATCGTATCTGAGTTGTATTCGATTATGTTTATATAGTTATACTCACCAGGTAACTGTTCTTCCGTTATACATACGAGCGACTGAATTGAACTGAAGGTTGAATGGATAGACTAAACAATGATCGTATCTGGGGTTGTATTCGATTATATCGTGATGATGTTCATATAGTTATACTCACCAGGTAACTGTTCTCCAGTTATACATAAAAGCGACTGAACTGAACAGAAGGTTGAATGAATAGACTGAACAATCATCGTATCTGGGTTGTATTCGATTATTTCGTGATGATTATTATATATTATGTCTTACCAGGTAACTGTTCTTTCGTTATACATACTAGCAACCGAATCGAACATAAGGTTGAATGGATAGATTGAACAATCATTGTATCTGGGTTGTCTCCGATTATATCGTTATGTTGTATATTTAACTACACCTACCATGTAACGGTTCTTTCGTTACACATACGAGCGTCTGATGCGAACATAAGGTTGGATGGTTAGACGGAACGATAATTGTAACTAAGTTGTATTCGATTATATCGTGATGACGTTCATATAGGAATACTCACCAGGTTACTGTTCTCTCGTTATACATACGAGCAACCGAATCGAACAGAAGGTTGAATGGATAGTATATGGGTTGTATTCGAATATGATGTTATGCTGTGTATATAGTTATACACATAAGGTGACGGTATTCCCGTTTCACATACGAGCGACCAAAACGAACAGAAAGTTGAATGGATAGACTGAACAATCAATGTATCTGGGTGGTATCCGATTATATCGCAATACTGTATATATAGTGATACTTACCAGGTGACGGTACTTCCGTTACACATACTAGCGACTGAATCGAACAGAAGGTTAAATGGTTAGACGAAACGATAATTGTATCTGAGTTGTATTCGATGATATCGTGATGATGTTTATATAGCAATACTCACCAGGTAACTGTTCTTCCGTTTTACATACAAGCGACCGAATCGAGCAGAAGGTTGAATTCAGTATAGATTGAAAAATCATCGTTTCTGGGTTGTATTCGATTATGATTATATAGTTATACTCACCAGGTTACTGTTCTTCCGTTATACATACGAGCGAATGAATTGAACAGAAGGTTGAATGGATAGTATATGGGTTGTATTCGATTATGATGTTATGCTGTGTATAGTTATACACACTAGGAGACGGTATTCCCGTTTTACATACGAGCGACCGAAACAAAAAGAAAGTTGAATGGATAGACTGAACAATCAATGTATCTGAGTGGTATCCGATTATATCGCAATACTGTATATATAGTGATACTTACCAGGTGACGATACTTCCGTTAAACATACTAGCGACTGAATCGAACAGAATGTTGAATGGTTAGACGAAACGATAATTGTATCTGAGTTGTTTTCGATGATATCGTGATGATGTTTATATAGCAATACTCACCAGGTTACTGTTCTTTCGTTATACATACGAGCAACCGAATCGAACAGAAGGTTGAATGGATAGTATCTGGGTTGTATTCGATTATGATGTTATGCTGTGTATATAGTTATACACATAAGGTGACGGTATTCCCGTTTCACATACGAGCGACCGAAACGAACAGAAAGTTGAATGGATAGACTGAACAATCAATGTATCTGGGTGGTATCCGATTATATCGCAATACTGAATATATAGTGATACTTACCAGGTGACGGTACTTCCGTTACACATACTAGCGACTGAATCGAACAGAAGGTTAAATGGTTAGACGAAACGATAATTGTATCTGAGTTGTATTTGATGATATCGTGATGATGTTTATATAGCAATACTCACCAGGTAACTGTCCTTCCGTTTTACATACAAGCGACCGAATCGAGCAGAAGGTTAAATGGATAGATTGAACAATCATCGTATCTGAGTTGTATTCGATTATGTTTATATAGGTATACTCACCAGGTACCTGTTCTTTCGATATACATACGAGCAACCGAATCGAACATAAGGTTGAATGGATAGATTGAACAATCATCGTATCTGAGTTGTATTCGATTATGTTCATATAGTTTTACTCACCAGGTAACTGTTCTTCCGTTATACATACGAGCGACTGAATTGAACTGAAGGTTGAATGGATAGACTAAACAATGATCGTATCTGGGGTTGTATTCGATTATATCGTGATGATGTTCATATAGTTATACTCACCAGGTAACTGTTCTCCAGTTATACATAAGAGCGACTGAACTGAACAGAAGGTTGAATGGATAGACTGAACAATCATCGTATCTGGATTGTATTCGATTATTTCGTGATGATTATTATATATTATGTCTTACCAGGTAACTGTTCTTTCGTTATACATACTAGCAACCGAATCGAACATAAGGTCGAATGGATAGATTGAACAATCATTGTATCTGGGTTGTCTCCGATCATATCGTTATGTTGTATATTTAACTACACCTACCATGTAACGGTTCATTCGTTACACATACGAGCGTCTGAATCGAACATAAGGTTGGATGGTTAGACGGAACGATAATTGTAACTAAGTTGTATTCGATTATATCGTGATGACGTTCATATAGAAATACTCACCAGGTTACTGTTCTTTCGTTATACATACGAGCAACCGAATCGAAAAGAAGGTTGAATGGATAGTATCTGGGTAACTGTCCTTCCGTTTAACATACAAGCGACCGAATCGAGCAGAAGGTTAAATGGATAGATTGAACAATCATCGTATCTGAGTTGTATTCGATTATGTTTATATAGATATACTCACCAGGTACCTGTTCTTCCGATATACATACGAGCAACCGAATCGAACATAAGGTTGAATGGATAGATTGAACAATCATCGTATCTGAGTTGTATTCGATTATGTTTATATAGTTATACTCACCAGGTAACTGTTCTTCCGTTATACATACGAGCCACTGAATTGAACTGAAGGTTGAATGGATAGACTAAACAATGATCGTATCTGGGGTTGTATTCGATTATATCGTGATGATGTTCATATAGTTATACTCACCAGGTAACTGTTCTCCAGTTATACATAAGAGCGACTGAACTGAACAGAAGGTTGAATGGATAGACTGAACAATCATCGTATCTGGGTTGTATTCGATTATTTCGTGATGATTATTATATATTATGTCTAACCACGTAACTGTTCTTTCGTTATACATACTAGCAACCGAATCGAACATAAGGTTGAATGGATAGATTGAACAATCATTGTATCTGGGTTGTCTCCGATTATATCGTTATGTTGTATATTTAACTACACCTACCATGTAACGGTTCTTTCGTTACACATACGAGCGTCTGAATCGAACATAAGGTTGGATGGTTAGACGGAACGATAATTGTAACTAAGTTGTATTCGATTATATCGTGATGACGTTCATATAGAAATACTCACCAGGTTACTGTTCTTTCGTTATACATACGAGCATACGAATCGAACAGAAGGTTGAATGGATAGTATCTGGGTTGTATTCGATTATGATGTTATGCTGTGTATATAGTTATACACATAAGGTGACGGTATTCCCGTTTCACATACGAGCGACCGAAACGAACAGAAAGTTGAATGGATAGACTGAACAATCAATGTATCTGGGTGGTATCCGATTATATCGCAATACTGTATATATAGTGATACTTACCAGGTGACGGTACTTCCGTTACACATACTAGCGACTGAATCGAACAGAAGGTTAAATGGTTAGACGAAACGATAATTGTATCTGAGTTGTATTCGATGATATCGTGATGATGTTTATATAGCAATACTCACCAGGTAACTGTCCTTCCGTTTTACATACAAGCGACCGAATCGAGCAGAAGGTTAAATGGATAGATTGAACAATCATCGTATCTGAATTGTATTCGATTATGTTTATATAGATATACTCACCAGGTAACTGTTCTTCCGTTATACATACGAGCGACTGAATTGAACAGAAGGTTGAATGGATAGTATATGGGTTGTATTCGATTATGATGTTATGCTGTGTATATAGTTATACACACTAGGAGACGGTATTCTCGTTTTACATACGAGCGACCGAAACGAAAAGGAAGTTGAATGGATAGACTGAACAATCAATGTATCTGGGTGGTATCCGATTATATCGCAATACTGTATATATAGTGATACTTACCAGGTGACGATACTTCCGTTACACATACTAGCGACTGAATCGAACAGAATGTTGAATGGTTAGACGAAACGATAATTGTATCTGAGTTGTATTCGATGATATCGTGATGATGTTTATATAGCAATACTCACCAGGTAACTGTCCTTCCGTTTTACATACAAGCGACCGAATCGACCAGAAGGTTAAATGGGTAGATTGAACAATCATCGTATCTGAGTTGTATTCGATTATGTTTATATAGATATACTCACCAGGTACCTGTTCTTCCGATATACATACGAGCAACCGAATCGAACATAAGGTTGAATGGATAGATTGAACAATCATCGTATCTGAGTTGTATTTGATTATGTTTATATAGTTATACTCACCAGGTAACTGTTCTTCCGTTATACATACGAGCGACTGAATTGAACTGAAGGTTGAATGGATAGACTAAACAATGATCGTATCTGGGGTTGTATTCGATTATATCGTGATGATGTTCATATAGTTATACTCACCAGGTAACTGTTCTCCAGTTATACATAAGAGCGACTGAACTGAACAGAAGGTTGAATGGATAGACTGAACAATCATCATATCTGGGTTGTATTCGATTATTTCGTGATGATTATTATATATTATGTCTAACCAGGTAACTGTTCTTTCGTTATACATACTAGCAACCGAATCGAACATAAGGTTGAATGGATAGATTGAACAATCATTGTATCTGGGTTGTCTCCGATTATATCGTTATGTTGTATATTTAACTACACCTACCATGTAACGGTTCTTTCGTTACACATACGAGCGTCTGAATCGAACATAAGGTTGGATGGTTAGACGGAACGATAATTGTAACTAAGTTGTATTCGATTATATCGTGATGACGTTCATATAGAAATACTCACCAGGTTACTGTTCTTTCGTTATACATACGAGCAACCGAATCGAACAGAAAGTTGAATGGATAGTATCTGGGTTGTATTCGATTATGATGTTATGCTGTGTATATAGTTATACACATAAGGTGACGGTATTCCCGTTTCACATACGAGCGACCGAAACGAACATAAGGTTGAATGGATAGATTGAACAATCATTGTATCTGGGTTGTCTCCGATTATATCGTTATGTTGTATATTTAACTACACCTACCATGTAACGGTTCTTTCGTTACACATACCAGCGTCTGAATCGAACATAAGGTTGGATGGTTAGACGGAACGATAATTGTAACTAAGTTGTATTCGATTATATCGTGATGACGTTCATATAGAAATACTCACCAGGTTACTGTTCTTTCGTTATACATACGAGCAACCGAATCGAACAGAAGGTTGAATGGATAGTATCTGGGTTGTATTCGATTATGATGTTATGCTGTGTATATAGTTATACACATAAGGTGTCGGTATTTCCGTTTCACATACGAGCGACCGAAACGAACAGAAAGTTGAATGGATAGACTGAACAATCAATGTATCTGGGTGGTATCCGATTATATCGTAATACTGTATATATAGTGATACTTACCAGGTGACGGTACTTCCGTTACACATACTAGCGACTGAATCGAACAGAATGTTGAATGGTTAGACGAAACGATAATTGTATCTGAGTTGTATTCGATTATGTTTATATAGATATACTCACCAGGTACCTGTTCTTCCGATATACATACGAGCAACCGAATCGAACATAAGGTTGAATGGATAGATTGAACAATCATCGTATCTGAGTTATATTCGATTATGTTTATATAGTTATACTCACCAGGTAACTGTTCTTCCGTTATACATACGAGCGACTGAATTGAACTGAAGGTTGAATGGATAGACTAAACAATGATCGTATCTGGGGTTGTATTCGATTATATCGTGATGATGTTCATATAGTTATACTCACCAGGTAACTGTTCTCCAGTTATACATAAGAGCGACTGAACTGAACAGAAGGTTGAATGGATAGACTGAACAATCATCGTATCTGGGTTGTATTCGATTATTTCGTGATGATTATTATATATTATGTCTAACCACGTAACTGTTCTTTCGTTATACATACTAGCAACCGAATCGAACATAAGGTTGAATGGATAGATTGAACAATCATTGTATCTGGGTTGTCTCCGATTATATCGTTATGTTGTATATTTAACTACACCTACCATGTAACGGTTCTTTCGTTACACATACGAGCGTCTGAATCGAACATAAGGTTGGATGGTTAGACGGAACGATAATTGTGACTAAGTTGTATTCGATTATATCGTGATGACGTTCATATAGAAATACTCACCAGGTTACTGTTCTTTCGTTATACATACGAGCAACCGAATCGAACAGAAGGTTGAATGGATAGTATCTGGGTTGTATTCGATTATGATGTTATGCTGTGTATATAGTTATACACATAAGGTGACGGTATTTCCGTTTCACATACGAGCGACCGAAACGAACAGAAAGTTGAATGGATAGACTGAACAATCAATGTATCTGGGTGGTATCCGATTATATCGCAATACTGTATATATAGTGATACTTACCAGGTGACGGTACTTCCGTTACACATACTAGCGACTGAATCGAACAGAATGTTGAATGGTTAGACGAAACGATAATTGTATCTGAGTTGTATTCGATTATGTTTATATAGATATACTCACCAGGTACCTGTTCTTCCGATATACATACGAGCAACCGAATCGAACATAAGGTTGAATGGATAGATTGAACAATCATCGTATCTGAGTTGTATTCGATTATGTTTATATAGTTATACTCACCAGGTAACTGTTCTTCCGTTATACATACGAGCGACTGAATTGAACTGAAGGTTGAATGGATAGACTAAACAATGATCGTATCTGGGGTTGTATTCCATTATATCGTGATGATGTTCATATAGTTATACTCACCAGGTAACTGTTCTCCAGTTATACATAAGAGCGACTGAACTGAACAGAAGGTTGAATGGATAGACTGAACAATCATCGTATCTGGGTTGTATTCGATTATTTCGTGATGATTATTATATATTATGTCTAACCACGTAACTGTTCTTTCGTTATACATACTAGCAACCGAATCGAACATAAGGTTGAATGGATAGATTGAACAATCATTGTATCTGGGTTGTCTCCGATTATATCGTTATGTTGTATATTTAACTACACCTACCATGTAACGGTTCTTTCGTTACACATACGAGCGTCTGAATCGAACATAAGGTTGGATGGTTAGACGGAACGATAATTGTAACTAAGTTGTATTCGATTATATCGTGATGACGTTCATATAGAAATACTCACCAGGTTACAGTTCTTTCGTTATACATACGAGCAACCGAATCGAACAGAAGGTTGAATGGATAGTATCTGGGTTGTATTCGATTATGATGTTATGCTGTGTATATAGTTATACACATAAGGTGACGGTATTCCCGTTTCACATACGAGCGACCGAAACGAACAGAAAGTTGAATGGATAGACTGAACAATCAATGTATCTGGGTGGTATCCGATTATATCGCAATACTGTATATATAGTGATACTTACCAGGTGACGGTACTTCCGTTACACATACTAGCGACTGAATCGAACAGAATGTTGAATGGTTAGACGAAACGATAATTGTATCTGAGTTGTATTCGATTATGTTTATATAGATATACTCACCAGGTACCTGTTCTTCCGATATACATACGAGCAACCGAATCGAACATAAGGTTGAATGGATAGATTGAACAATCATCGTATCTGAGTTGTATTCGATTATGTTTATATAGTTATACTCACCAGGTAACTGTTCTTCCGTTATACATACGAGCGACTGAATTGAACTGAAGGTTGAATGGATAGACTAAACAATGATCGTATCTGGGGTTGTATTCCATTATATCGTGATGATGTTCATATAGTTATACTCACCAGGTAACTGTTCTCCAGTTATACATAAGAGCGACTGAACTGAACAGAAGGTTGAATGGATAGACTGAACAATCATCGTATCTGGGTTGTATTCGATTATTTCGTGATGATTATTATATATTATGTCTAACCACGTAACTGTTCTTTCGTTATACATACTAGCAACCGAATCGAACATAAGGTTGAATGGATAGATTGAACAATCATTGTATCTGGGTTGTCTCCGATTATATCGTTATGTTGTATATTTAACTACACCTACCATGTAACGGTTCTTTCGTTACACATACGAGCGTCTGAATCGAACATAAGGTTGGATGGTTAGACGGAACGATAATTGTAACTAAGTTGTATTCGATTATATCGTGATGACGTTCATATAGAAATACTCACCAGGTTACAGTTCTTTCGTTATACATACGAGCAACCGAATCGAACAGAAGGTTGAATGGATAGTATCTGGGTTGTATTCGATTATGATGTTATGCTGTGTATATAGTTATACACATAAGGTGACGGTATTCCCGTTTCACATACGAGCGACCGAAACGAACAGAAAGTTGAATGGATAGACTGAACAATCAATGTATCTGGGTGGTATCCGATTATATCGCAATACTGTATATATAGTGATACTTACCAGGTGACGGTACTTCCGTTACACATACTAGCGACTGAATCGAACAGAAGGTTAAATGGTTAGACGAAACGATTATTGTATCTGAGTTGTATTCGATGATATCGTGATGATGTTTATATAGCAATACTCACCAGGTAACTGTCCTTCCGTTTTACATACAAGCGACCGAATCGAGCAGAAGGTTGAATGGATAGATTGAACAATCATCGTATCTGAGTTGCATTCGATTATGTTTATATATATATACTCACCAGGTAACTGTTCTTCCGTTATACATACGAGCGACTGAATTGAACAGAAGGTTGAATGGATAGTATATGGGTTGTATTCGATTATGATGTTATGCTGTGTATATAGTTATACACACTAGGAGACGGTATTCCCGTTTTACATACGAGCGACCGAAACGAAAAGAAAGTTGAATGGATACACTGAACAATCAATGTATCTGGGTGGTATCCGATTATATCGCAATACTGTATATATAGTGATACTTACCAGGTGACGATACTTCCGTTACACATACTAGCGACTGAATCGAACAGAATGTTGAATGGTTAGACGAAACGATAATTGTATCTGAGTTGTATTCGATGATATCGTGATGATGTTTATATAGCAATACTCACCAGGTAACTGTCCTTCCGTTTTACATACAAGCGACCGAATCGAGCAGAAGGTTAAATGGATAGATTGAACAATCATCGTATCTGAGTTGTATTCGATTATGTTTATATAGATATACTCACCAGGTACCTGTTCTTCCGATATACATACGAGCAACCGAATCGAACATAAGGTTGAATGGATAGATTGAACAATCATCGTATCTGAGTTGTATTCGATTATGTTTATATAGTTATACTCACCAGGTAACTGTTCTTCCGTTATACATACGAGCGACTGAATTGAACTGAAGGTTGAATGGATAGACTAAACAATGATCGTATCTGGGGTTGTATTCGATTATATCGTGATGATGTTCATATAGTTATACTCACCAGGTAACTGTTCTCCAGTTATACATAAGAGCGACTGAACTGAACAGAAGGTTGAATGGATAGACTGAACAATCATCGTATCTGGGTTGTATTCGATTATTTCGTGATGATTATTATATATTATGTCTAACCAGGTAACTGTTCTTTCGTTATACATACTAGCAACCGAATCGAACATAAGGTTGAATGGATAGATTGAACAATCATTGTATCTGGGTTGTCTCCGATTATATCGTTATGTTGTATATTTAACTACACCTACCATTTAACGGTTCTTTCGTTACACATACGAGCGTCTGAATCGAACATAAGGTTGGATGGTTAGACGGAACGATAATTGTAACTAAGTTGTATTCGATTATATCGTGATGACGTTCATATAGAAATACTCACCAGGTTACTGTTCTTTCGTTATACATACGAGCAACCGAATCGAACAGAAGGTTGAATGGATAGTATCTGGGTTGTATTCGATTATGATGTTATGCTGTGTATATAGTTTTACACATAAGGTGACGGTATTCCCGTTTCACATACGAGCGACCGAAACGAACAGAAAGTTGAATGGATAGACTGAACAATCAATGTATCTGGGTGGTATCCGATAATATCACAATACTGTATATATAGTGATACTTACCAGGTGACGGTACTTCCGTTACACATACTAGCGACTGAATCGAACAGAAGGTTAAATGGTTAGACGAACCGATACATGTATCTGAGTTGTATTCGATGATATCGTGATGATGTTTATATAGCAATACTCAACAGGTAACTGTTCTTCCGTTTTACATACGAGCGACCGAATCGAGCAGAAGGTTAAATGGATAGATTGAACAATCATCGTATCTGAGTTGTATTCGATTATGTTTGTATAGATATACTCACCAGGTACCTGTTCTTCCGATATACATACGAGCAACCGAATCGAACATAAGGTTGAATGGATAGATTGAACAATCATCGTATCTGAGTTGTATTCGATTATGTTTATATAGTTATACTCACCAGGTAACTGTTCTTCCGTTATACATACGAGCGACTGAATTGAACTGAAGGTTGAATGGATAGACTAAACACTGATCGTATCTGGGGTTGTATTCGATTATATCGTGATGATGTTCATATAGTTATACTCACCAGGTAACTGTTCTCCAGTTATACATAAGAGCGACTGAACTGAACAGAAGGTTGAATGGATAGACTGAACAATCATCGTATCTGGGTTGTATTCGATTATTTCGTGATGATTATTATATATTATATCTAACCAGGTAACTGTTCTTTCGTTATACATACTAGCAACCAAATCGAACATAAGGTTGAATGGATAGATTGAACAATCATTGTATCTGGGTTGTCTCCGATTATATCGTTATGTTGTATATTTAACTACACCTACCATGTAACGGTTCTTTCGTTACACATACGAGCGTCTGAATCGAACATAAGGTTGGATGGTTAGACGGAACGATGATTGTAACTAAGTTGTATTCGATTATATCGTGATGACGTTCATATAGAAATACTCACCAGGTTACTGTTCTTTCGTTATACATACGAGCAACCGAATCGAACAGAAGGTTGAATGGATAGTATCTGGGTTGTATTCGATTATGATGTTATGCTGTGTATATAGTTAAACACATAAGGTGACGGTATTCCCGTTTCACATACGAGCGACCGAAACGAACAGAAACTTGAATGGATAGACTGAACAATCAATGTATCTGGGTGGTATTCGATTATATCGCAATACTGTATATATAGTGATACTTACCAGGTGACGGTACTTCCGTTACACATACTGGCGACTGAATCGAACAGAAAGTTAAATGGTTAGACGAAACGATAATTGTATCTGAGTTGTATTCGATGATATCGTGATGATGTTTATATAGCAATACTCACCAGGTAACTGTCCTTCTGTTTCACATACAAGCGACCGAATCGAGCAGAAGGTTAAATGGATAGATTGAACAATCATCGTATCTGAGTTGTATTCGATTATGTTTATATAGATATACTCACCAGGTACCTGTTCTTCCGATATACATACGAGCAACCGAATCGAACATAAGGTTGAATGGATAGATTGAACAATCATCGTATCTGAGTTGTATTCGATTATGTTTATATAGTTATACTCACCAGGTAACTGTCCTTCCGTTATACATACGAGCGACTGAATTGAACTGAAGGTTGAATGGATAGACTAAACAATGATCGTATCTGGGGTTGTATTCGATTATATCGTGATGATGTTCATATAGTTATACTCACCAGGTAACTGTTCTCCAGTTATACATAAGAGCGACTGAACTGAACAGAAGGTTGAATGGATAGACTGAACAATCATCGTATCTGGGTTGTATTCGATTATTTCGTGATGATTATTATATATTATGTTTAACCAGGTAACTGTTCTTTCGTTATACATACTAGCAACCGAATCGAACATAAGGTTGAATGGATAGATTGAACAATCATTGTATCTGGGTTGTCTCCGATTATATCGTTATGTTGTATATTTAACTACACCTACCATGTAACGGTTCTTTCGTTACACATACGAGCGTCTGAATCGAACATAAGGTTGGATGGTTAGACGGAACGATAATTGTAACTAAGTTGTATTCGATTATATCGTGATGACGTTCATATAGAAATACTCACCAGGTTACTGTTCTTTTGTTATACATACGAGCAACCGAATCGAACAAAAGGTTGAATGGATAGTATCTGGGTTGTATTCGATTATGATGTTATGCTGTGATATAGTTATACACATAAGGTGACGGTATTCCCGTTTCACATACGAGCGACCGAAACGAACAGAAAGTTGAATGGATAGACTGAACAATCAATGTATCTGGGTGGTATCCGATTATATCGCAATACTGTATATATAGTGATACTTACCAGGTGACGGTACTTCCGTTACACATACTAGCGACTGAATCGAACAGAAGGTTAAATGGTTAGACGAAACGATAATTGTATCTGAGTTGTATTCGATGATATCGTGATGATGATTATATAGCAATACTCACCAGGTAACTGTTCTTCCGTTTTACATACAAGCGACCGAATCGACCAGAAGGTTGAATTCAGTATAGATTGAACAATCATCGTATCTGGGTTGTATTCGATTATGTTTATATAGTTATACTCACCAGGTATCTGTTCTTCCGTTATACATACGAGCGACTGAATTGAACAGAAGGTTGAATGGATAGTATATGGGTTGTATTCGATTATGATGTTATGCTGTGTATATAGTTATACACACTAGGAGACGGTATTCCCGTTTTACATACGAGCGACCGAAACAAAAAGAAAGTTGAATGGATAGACTGAACAATCAATGTATCTGGGTGGTATCCGATTATATCGCAATACTGTATATATAGTGATACTTACCAGGTGACGATACTTCCGTTACACATACTAGCGACTGAATCGAACAGAATGTTGAATGGTTAGACGAAACGATAATTGTATCTGAGTTGTATTCGATGATATCGTGATGACGTTCATATAGAAATACTCACCAGGTTACTGTTCTTTCGTTATACATACGAGCAACCGAATCGAACAGAAGGTTGAATGGATAGTATCTGGGTTGTATTCGATTATGATGTTATGCTGTGTATATAGTTATACACATAGGGTGACGGTATTCCCGTTTCACATACGAGCGACCGAAACGAACAGAAAGTTGAAATGATAGACTGAACAATCAATGTATCTGGGTGGTATCCGATTATATCGCAATACTGTATATATAGTGATACTTACCAGGTGACGGCACTTCCGTTACACATACTAGCGACTGAATCGAACAGAAGGTTGAATGGTTAGACGAAACGATAATTGTATCTGAGTTGTATTCGATGATATCGTGATGATGTTTATATAGCAATACTCACCAGGTAACTGTTCTTCCGTTTTACATACAAGCGACCGAATCGAGCAGAAGGTTGAATTCAGTATAGATTGAACAATCATCGTATCTGGGTTGTATTCGATTATGTTTATATAGTATACTCACCAGGTAACTGTTTTTCCGTTATACATACGAGCGACTGAATTGAACAGAAGGTTGAATGGATAGTATATGGGTTGTATTTGATTATGATGTTATGCTGTGTATATAGTTATACACACTAGGAGACGGTATTCCCGTTTTACATACGAGCGACCGAAACAAAAAGAAAGTTGAATGGATAGACTGAACAATCAATGTATCTGGGTGGTATCCGATTATATCGCAATACTGTATATATAGTAATACTTACCAGGTGACGATACTTCCGTTACACATACTAGCGACTGAATCGGACAGAATGTTGAATGGTTAGACGAAACGATAATTGTATCTGAGTTGTATTAGATGATATCGTGATGATGTTTATATAGCAATACTCACCAGGTAACTGTTCTTCCGTTTTACATACAAGCGACCGAATCGAGCAGAAGGTTGCATTCAGTATAAATTGAACAATCATCGTATCTGGGTTGTATTCGATTATGTTTATATAGTTATACTCACCAGGTAACTGTTCTTCCGTTATACATACGAGCGACTGCATTGAACAGAAGGTTGAATGGATAGTATATGGGTTGTATGCGATTATGATGTTATGCTGTGTATATAGTTATACACACTAGGAGACGGTATTCCCGTTTTACATACGAGCGACCGAAACGAAAAGAAAGTTGAATGGATAGACTTAACAATCAATTTTTCTGGGTGGTATCCGATTATATCGCAATACTGTATATATAGTGATACTTACCAGGTGACGATACTTCCGTTACACATACTAGCGACTGAATCGAACAGAATGTTGAATGGTTAGACGAAACGATAATTGTATCTGAGTTGTATTCGATGATATCGTGATGATGTTTATATAGCAATACTCACCAGGTAACTGTCCTTCCGTTTTACATACAAGCGACCGAATCGAGCAGAAGGTTAAATGGATAGATTGAACAATCATCGTATCTGAGTTGTATTCGATTATGTTTATATAGATATACTCACCAGGTACCTGTTCTTCCGATATACATACGAGCAACCGATTCGAACATAAGGTTGAATGGATAGATTGAACAATCATCGTATCTGAGTTGTATTCGATTATGTTCATATAGTTATACTCACCAGGTAACTGTTCTTCCGTTATACATACGAGCGACTGAATTGAACTGAAGGTTGAATGGATAGACTAAACAATGATCGTATCTGGGGTTGTATTCGATTATATCGTGATGATGTTCATATAGTTATACTCACCAGGTAACTGTTCTCCAGTTATACATAAGAGCGACTGAACTGAACAGAAGGTTGAATGGATAGACTGAACAATCATCGTATCTGGGTTGTATTCGATTATTTCGTGATGATTATTATATATTATGTCTAACCAGGTAACTGTTCTTTCGTTATACATACTAGCAACCGAATCGAACCTAAGGTTGAATGGATAGATTGAACAATCATTGTATCTGGGTTGTCTCCGATTATATCGTTATGTTGTATATTTAACTACACCTACCATGTAACGGTTCTTTCGTTACACATACGAGCGTCTGAATCGAACATAAGGTTGGATGGTTAGACGGAACGATAATTGTAACTAAGTTGTATTCGATTATATCGTGATGACGTTCATATAGAAATACTCACCAGGTTACTGTTCTTTCGTTATACATACGAGCAACCGAATCGAACAGAAGGTTGAATGGATAGTATCTGGGTTGTATTCGATTATGATGTTATGCTGTGTATATAGTTATACACATAAGGTGACGGTATTCCCGTTTCACATACGAGCGACCGAAACGAACAGAAAGTTGAAAGGATAGACTGAACAATCAATGTATCTGGGTGGTATCCGATTATATCGCAATTCTGTATATATAGTGATACTTACCAGGTGACGGTACTTCCGTTACACATACTAGCGACTGAATCGAACAAAAGGTTAAATGGTTAGACGAAACGATAATTGTATCTGAGTTGTATTCGATGATATCGTGATGATGTTTATATAGCAATACTCACCAGGTAACTGTTCTTCCGTTTTACATACAAGCGACCGAATCGAGCAGAAGGTTGAATTCAGTATAGATTGAACAATCATCGTATCTGGGTTGTATTCGATTATGTTTATATAGTTATACTCACCAGGTAACTGTTCTTCCGTTATACATACGAGCGACTGAATTGAACAGAAGGTTGAATGGATAGTATATGGGTTGTATTCGATTATGATGTTATGCTGTGTATATAGTTATACACACTAGGAGACGGTATTCCCCTTTTACATATGAGCGACCGAAACAAAAAGAAAGTTGAATGGTTAGACTGAACAATCAATGTATCTGGGTGGTATCCGATTATATCGCAATACTGTATATATAGTGATACTTACCAGGTGACGATACTTCCGTTACACATACTAGCGACTGAATCGAACAGAATGTTGAATGGTTAGACGAAACGATAATTGTATCTGAGTTGTATTCGATGATATCGTGATGATGTTTACTTAGCAATACTCACCAGGTAACTGTCCTTCCGTTCTACATACAAGCGACCGAATCGAGCAGAAGGTTAAATGGATAGATTGAACAATCATCGTATCTGAAATGTATTCGATTATGTTTATAAAGTTATACTCACCAGGTAACTGTTCTTCCGTTATACATACGAGCGACTGAATTGAACTGAAGGTTGAATGGATAGACTAAACAATGATCGTATCTGGGGTTGTATTCGATTATATCGTGATGATGTTCATATAGTTATACTCACCAGGTAACTGTTCTTCCGTTATACATACGAGCGACTGAATTGAACTGAAGGTTGAATGGATAGACTAAACAATGATCGTATCTGGGGTTGTATTCGATTATATCGTGATGATGTTCATATAGTTATACTCACTAGGTAACTGTTCTCCAGTTATTTATAAGAGCGACTGAACTGAACAGAAGTTGAATGGATAGACTGAACAATTATCGTATCTGGGTTGTATTCGATTATTTCGTGATGATTATTATATATTATGTCTAACCAGGTAACTGTTCTTCCGTTATACATACTAGCAACCGAATCGAACATAAGGTTGAATGGATAGATTGAACAATCATTGTATCTGGGTTGTCTCCGATTATATCATTATGTTGTATATTTAACTACACCTACCATGTAACGGTTCTTTCGTTACACATACGAGCGTCTGAATCGAACATAAGGTTGGATGGTTAGACGGAACGATAATTGTAACTAAGTTGTATTCGATTATATCGTGATGACGTTCATATAGAAATACTCACCAGGTTACTGTTCTTTCGTTATACATACGAGCAACCGAATCGAACAGAAGGTTGAATGGATAGTATATGGGTTGTATTCGATTATGATGTTATGCTGTGTATATAGTTATACACACTAGGAGACGGTATTCCCGTTTTACATACGAGCGACCGAAACAAAAAGAAAGTTGAATGGTTGGACTGAACAATCAATGTATCTGGGTGGTATCCGATTATATCGCAATACTGTATATATAGTGATACTTACCAGGTGACGATACTTCCGTTACACATACTAGCGACTGAATCGAACAGAATGTTGAATGGTTAGACGAAACGATAATTGTATCTGAGTTGTATTCGATGATATCGTGATGATGTTTATATAGCAATACTCACCAGGTAACTGTTCTTCCGTTTTTCATACAAGCGACCGAATCGAGCAGAAGGTTGAATTCAGTATAAATTGAACAATCATCGTATCTGGGTTGTATTCGATTATGTTTATATAGATATACTCACCAGGTACCTGTTCTTTCGATATACATACGAGCAACCGAATCGAACATAAGGTTGAATGGATAGATTGAACAATCATCGTATCTGAGTTGTATACATTTATGTTTATATAGTTATACTCACCAGGTAACTGTTCTCCAGTTATACATAAGAGCGACTGAACTGAACAGAAGGTTGAATGGATAGACTGAACAATCATCGTATCTGGGTTGTATTCGATTATTTCGTGATGATTATTATATATTATGTTTAACCAGGTAACTGTTCTTTCGTTATACATACTAGCAACCGAATCGAACATAAGGTTGAATGGATAGATTGAACAATCATTGTATCTGGGTTGTCTCCGATTATATCGTTATGTTGTATATTTAACTACACCTACCATGTAACGGTTCTTTCGTTACACATACGAGCGTCTGAATCGAACATAAGGTTGGATGGTTAGACGGAACGATAATTGTAACTAAGTTGTATTCGATTATATCGTGATGACGTTCATATAGAAATACTCACCAGGTTACTGTTCTTTTGTTATACATACGAGCAACCGAATCGAACAAAAGGTTGAATGGATAGTATCTGGGTTGTATTCGATTATGATGTTATGCTGTGATATAGTTATACACATAAGGTGACGGTATTCCCGTTTCACATACGAGCGACCGAAACGAACAGAAAGTTGAATGGATAGACTGAACAATCAATGTATCTGGGTGGTATCCGATTATATCGCAATACTGTATATATAGTGATACTTACCAGGTGACGGTACTTCCGTTACACATACTAGCGACTGAATCGAACAGAAGGTTAAATGGTTAGACGAAACGATAATTGTATCTGAGTTGTATTCGATGATATCGTGATGATGATTATATAGCAATACTCACCAGGTAACTGTTCTTCCGTTTTACATACAAGCGACCGAATCGACCAGAAGGTTGAATTCAGTATAGATTGAACAATCATCGTATCTGGGTTGTATTCGATTATGTTTATATAGTTATACTCACCAGGTATCTGTTCTTCCGTTATACATACGAGCGACTGAATTGAACAGAAGGTTGAATGGATAGTATATGGGTTGTATTCGATTATGATGTTATGCTGTGTATATAGTTATACACACTAGGAGACGGTATTCCCGTTTTACATACGAGCGACCGAAACAAAAAGAAAGTTGAATGGATAGACTGAACAATCAATGTATCTGGGTGGTATCCGATTATATCGCAATACTGTATATATAGTGATACTTACCAGGTGACGATACTTCCGTTACACATACTAGCGACTGAATCGAACAGAATGTTGAATGGTTAGACGAAACGATAATTGTATCTGAGTTGTATTCGATGATATCGTGATGACGTTCATATAGAAATACTCACCAGGTTACTGTTCTTTCGTTATACATACGAGCAACCGAATCGAACAGAAGGTTGAATGGATAGTATCTGGGTTGTATTCGATTATGATGTTATGCTGTGTATATAGTTATACACATAGGGTGACGGTATTCCCGTTTCACATACGAGCGACCGAAACGAACAGAAAGTTGAAATGATAGACTGAACAATCAATGTATCTGGGTGGTATCCGATTATATCGCAATACTGTATATATAGTGATACTTACCAGGTGACGGCACTTCCGTTACACATACTAGCGACTGAATCGAACAGAAGGTTGAATGGTTAGACGAAACGATAATTGTATCTGAGTTGTATTCGATGATATCGTGATGATGTTTATATAGCAATACTCACCAGGTAACTGTTCTTCCGTTTTACATACAAGCGACCGAATCGAGCAGAAGGTTGAATTCAGTATAGATTGAACAATCATCGTATCTGGGTTGTATTCGATTATGTTTATATAGTATACTCACCAGGTAACTGTTTTTCCGTTATACATACGAGCGACTGAATTGAACAGAAGGTTGAATGGATAGTATATGGGTTGTATTTGATTATGATGTTATGCTGTGTATATAGTTATACACACTAGGAGACGGTATTCCCGTTTTACATACGAGCGACCGAAACAAAAAGAAAGTTGAATGGATAGACTGAACAATCAATGTATCTGGGTGGTATCCGATTATATCGCAATACTGTATATATAGTAATACTTACCAGGTGACGATACTTCCGTTACACATACTAGCGACTGAATCGGACAGAATGTTGAATGGTTAGACGAAACGATAATTGTATCTGAGTTGTATTAGATGATATCGTGATGATGTTTATATAGCAATACTCACCAGGTAACTGTTCTTCCGTTTTACATACAAGCGACCGAATCGAGCAGAAGGTTGCATTCAGTATAAATTGAACAATCATCGTATCTGGGTTGTATTCGATTATGTTTATATAGTTATACTCACCAGGTAACTGTTCTTCCGTTATACATACGAGCGACTGCATTGAACAGAAGGTTGAATGGATAGTATATGGGTTGTATGCGATTATGATGTTATGCTGTGTATATAGTTATACACACTAGGAGACGGTATTCCCGTTTTACATACGAGCGACCGAAACGAAAAGAAAGTTGAATGGATAGACTTAACAATCAATTTTTCTGGGTGGTATCCGATTATATCGCAATACTGTATATATAGTGATACTTACCAGGTGACGATACTTCCGTTACACATACTAGCGACTGAATCGAACAGAATGTTGAATGGTTAGACGAAACGATAATTGTATCTGAGTTGTATTCGATGATATCGTGATGATGTTTATATAGCAATACTCACCAGGTAACTGTCCTTCCGTTTTACATACAAGCGACCGAATCGAGCAGAAGGTTAAATGGATAGATTGAACAATCATCGTATCTGAGTTGTATTCGATTATGTTTATATAGATATACTCACCAGGTACCTGTTCTTCCGATATACATACGAGCAACCGATTCGAACATAAGGTTGAATGGATAGATTGAACAATCATCGTATCTGAGTTGTATTCGATTATGTTCATATAGTTATACTCACCAGGTAACTGTTCTTCCGTTATACATACGAGCGACTGAATTGAACTGAAGGTTGAATGGATAGACTAAACAATGATCGTATCTGGGGTTGTATTCGATTATATCGTGATGATGTTCATATAGTTATACTCACCAGGTAACTGTTCTCCAGTTATACATAAGAGCGACTGAACTGAACAGAAGGTTGAATGGATAGACTGAACAATCA
The DNA here is from genome assembly GCA_029955515.1 of Chrysomela aeneicollis. Lineage (NCBI taxonomy): Eukaryota > Metazoa > Arthropoda > Insecta > Coleoptera > Chrysomelidae > Chrysomela > Chrysomela aeneicollis. Next base: position 16,374,911 of record JARUHQ010000013.1, on the reverse strand, counting down.
TCGTATCTGGGTTGTATTCGATTATTTCGTGATGATTATTATATATTATGTCTAACCAGGTAACTGTTCTTTCGTTATACATACTAGCAACCGAATCGAACCTAAGGTTGAATGGATAGATTGAACAATCATTGTATCTGGGTTGTCTCCGATTATATCGTTATGTTGTATATTTAACTACACCTACCATGTAACGGTTCTTTCGTTACACATACGAGCGTCTGAATCGAACATAAGGTTGGATGGTTAGACGGAACGATAATTGTAACTAAGTTGTATTCGATTATATCGTGATGACGTTCATATAGAAATACTCACCAGGTTACTGTTCTTTCGTTATACATACGAGCAACCGAATCGAACAGAAGGTTGAATGGATAGTATCTGGGTTGTATTCGATTATGATGTTATGCTGTGTATATAGTTATACACATAAGGTGACGGTATTCCCGTTTCACATACGAGCGACCGAAACGAACAGAAAGTTGAAAGGATAGACTGAACAATCAATGTATCTGGGTGGTATCCGATTATATCGCAATTCTGTATATATAGTGATACTTACCAGGTGACGGTACTTCCGTTACACATACTAGCGACTGAATCGAACAAAAGGTTAAATGGTTAGACGAAACGATAATTGTATCTGAGTTGTATTCGATGATATCGTGATGATGTTTATATAGCAATACTCACCAGGTAACTGTTCTTCCGTTTTACATACAAGCGACCGAATCGAGCAGAAGGTTGAATTCAGTATAGATTGAACAATCATCGTATCTGGGTTGTATTCGATTATGTTTATATAGTTATACTCACCAGGTAACTGTTCTTCCGTTATACATACGAGCGACTGAATTGAACAGAAGGTTGAATGGATAGTATATGGGTTGTATTCGATTATGATGTTATGCTGTGTATATAGTTATACACACTAGGAGACGGTATTCCCCTTTTACATATGAGCGACCGAAACAAAAAGAAAGTTGAATGGTTAGACTGAACAATCAATGTATCTGGGTGGTATCCGATTATATCGCAATACTGTATATATAGTGATACTTACCAGGTGACGATACTTCCGTTACACATACTAGCGACTGAATCGAACAGAATGTTGAATGGTTAGACGAAACGATAATTGTATCTGAGTTGTATTCGATGATATCGTGATGATGTTTACTTAGCAATACTCACCAGGTAACTGTCCTTCCGTTCTACATACAAGCGACCGAATCGAGCAGAAGGTTAAATGGATAGATTGAACAATCATCGTATCTGAAATGTATTCGATTATGTTTATAAAGTTATACTCACCAGGTAACTGTTCTTCCGTTATACATACGAGCGACTGAATTGAACTGAAGGTTGAATGGATAGACTAAACAATGATCGTATCTGGGGTTGTATTCGATTATATCGTGATGATGTTCATATAGTTATACTCACCAGGTAACTGTTCTTCCGTTATACATACGAGCGACTGAATTGAACTGAAGGTTGAATGGATAGACTAAACAATGATCGTATCTGGGGTTGTATTCGATTATATCGTGATGATGTTCATATAGTTATACTCACTAGGTAACTGTTCTCCAGTTATTTATAAGAGCGACTGAACTGAACAGAAGTTGAATGGATAGACTGAACAATTATCGTATCTGGGTTGTATTCGATTATTTCGTGATGATTATTATATATTATGTCTAACCAGGTAACTGTTCTTCCGTTATACATACTAGCAACCGAATCGAACATAAGGTTGAATGGATAGATTGAACAATCATTGTATCTGGGTTGTCTCCGATTATATCATTATGTTGTATATTTAACTACACCTACCATGTAACGGTTCTTTCGTTACACATACGAGCGTCTGAATCGAACATAAGGTTGGATGGTTAGACGGAACGATAATTGTAACTAAGTTGTATTCGATTATATCGTGATGACGTTCATATAGAAATACTCACCAGGTTACTGTTCTTTCGTTATACATACGAGCAACCGAATCGAACAGAAGGTTGAATGGATAGTATATGGGTTGTATTCGATTATGATGTTATGCTGTGTATATAGTTATACACACTAGGAGACGGTATTCCCGTTTTACATACGAGCGACCGAAACAAAAAGAAAGTTGAATGGTTGGACTGAACAATCAATGTATCTGGGTGGTATCCGATTATATCGCAATACTGTATATATAGTGATACTTACCAGGTGACGATACTTCCGTTACACATACTAGCGACTGAATCGAACAGAATGTTGAATGGTTAGACGAAACGATAATTGTATCTGAGTTGTATTCGATGATATCGTGATGATGTTTATATAGCAATACTCACCAGGTAACTGTTCTTCCGTTTTTCATACAAGCGACCGAATCGAGCAGAAGGTTGAATTCAGTATAAATTGAACAATCATCGTATCTGGGTTGTATTCGATTATGTTTATATAGATATACTCACCAGGTACCTGTTCTTTCGATATACATACGAGCAACCGAATCGAACATAAGGTTGAATGGATAGATTGAACAATCATCGTATCTGAGTTGTATACATTTATGTTTATATAGTTATACTCACCAGGTAACTGTTCTCCAGTTATACATAAGAGCGACTGAACTGAACAGAAGGTTGAATGGATAGACTGAACAATCATCGTATCTGGGTTGTATTCGATTATTTCGTGATGATTATTATATATTATGTCTAACCAGGTAACTGTTCTTTCGTTATACATACTAGCAACCGAATCGAACATAAGGTTGAATGGATAGATTGAACAATCATTGTATCTGGGTTGTCTCCGATTATATCGTTATGTTGTATATTTAACTACACCTACCATGTAACGGTTCTTTCGTTACACATACGAGCGTCTGAATGGAACATAAGGTTGGATGGTTAGACGGAACGATAATTGTAACTAAGTTGTATTCGATTATATCGTGATGACGTTCATATAGAAATACTCACCAGGTTACTGTTCTTTTGTTATACATACGAGCAACCGAATCGAACAAAAGGTTGAATGGATAGTATCTGGGTTGTATTCGATTATGATGTTATGCTGTGATATAGTTATACACATAAGGTGACGGTATTTCCGTTTCACATACGAGCGACCGAAACGAACAGAAAGTTGAATGGATAGACTGAACAATCAATGTATCTGGGTGGTATCCGATTATATCGCAATACTGTATATATAGTGATACTTACCAGGTGACGGTACTTCCGTTACACATACTAGCGACTGAATCGAACAGAAGGTTAAATGGTTAGACGAAACGATAATTGTATCTGAGTTGTATTCGATGATATCGTGATGATGTTTATATAGCAATACTCACCAGGTAACTGTTCTTCCGTTTAACATACAAGCGACCGAATTGAGCAGAAGGTTAAATTCAGTATAGATTGAACAATCATCGTATCTGGGTTGTATTCGATTATGTTTATATAGTTATACTCACCAGGTATCTGTTCTTCCGTTATACATACGAGCGACTGAATTGAACAGAAGGTTGAATGGATAGTATATGGGTTGTATTCGATTATGATGTTATGCTGTGTATATAGTTATACACACTAGGAGACGGTATTCCCGTTTTACATACGAGCGACCGAAACAAAAAGAAAGTTGAATGGATAGACTGAACAATCAATGTATCTGGGTGGTATCCGATTATATCGCAATACTGTATATATAGTGATACTCACCAGGTGACGATACTTCCGTTACACATACTAGCGACTGAATCGAACAGAATGTTGAATGGTTAGACGAAACGATAATTGTATCTGAGTTGTATTCGATGATATCGTGATGACGTTCATATAGAAATACTCACCAGGTTACTGTTCTTTCGTTATACATACGAGCAACCGAATCGAACAGAAGGTTGAATGGATAGTATCTGGGTTGTATTCGATTATGATGTTATGCTGTGTATATAGTTATACACATAGGGTGACGGTATTCCCGTTTCACATACGAGCGACCGAAACGAACAGAAAGTTGAAATGATAGACTGAACAATCAATGTATCTGGGTGGTGTCCGATTATATCGCAATACTGTATATATAGTGATATTTACCAGGTGACGGTACTTCCGTTACACATACTAGCGACTGAATCGAACAGAAGGTTAAATGGTTAGACGAAACGATAATTGTATCTGAGTTGTATTCGATGATATCGTGATGATGTTTATATAGCAATACTCACCAGGTAACTGTTCTTCCGTTTTACATACAAGCGACCGAATCGAGCAGAAGGTTGAATTCAGTATAGATTGAACAATCATCGTATCTGGGTTGTATTCGATTATGTTTATATAGTATACTCACCAGGTAACTGTTCTTCCGTTATACATACGAGCGACTGAATTGAACAGAAGGTTGAATGGATAGTATATGGGTTGTATTTGATTATGATGTTATGCTGTGTATATAGTTATACACACTAGGAGACGGTATTCCCGTTTTACATACGAGCGACCGAAACAAAAAGAAAGTTGAATGGATAGACTGAACAATCAATGTATCTGGGTGGTATCCGATTATATCGCAATACTGTATATATAGTAATACTTACCAGGTGACGATACTTCCGTTACACATACTAGCGACTGAATTGGACAGAATGTTGAATGGTTAGACGAAACGATAATTGTATCTGAGTTGTATTCGATGATATCGTGATGATGTTTATATAGCAATACTCACCAGGTAACTGTTCTTCCGTTTTACATACAAGCGACCGAATCGAGCAGAAGGTTGAATTCAGTATAAATTGAACAATCATCGTATCTGGGTTGTATTCGATTATGTTTATATAGTTATACTCACCAGGTAACTGTTCTTCCGTTATACATACGAGCGACTGAATTGAAGAGAAGGTTGAATGGATAGTATATGGGTTGTATGCGATTATGATGTTATGCTGTGTATATAGTTATACACACTAGGAGACGGTATTCCCGTTTTACATACGAGCGACCGAAACGAAAAGAAAGTTGAATGGATAGACTGAACAATCAATTTATCTGGGTGGTATCCGATTATATCACAATTCTGTATATATAGTGATACTTACCAGGTGACGATACTTCCGTTACACATACTAGCGACTGAATCGAACAGAATGTTGAATGGTTAGACGAAACGATAATTGTATCTGAGTTGTATTCGATGATATCGTGATGATGTTTATATAGCAATACTCACCAGGTAACTGTCCTTCCGTTTTACATACAAGCGACCGAATCGAGCAGAAGGTTAAATGGATAGATTGAACAATCATCGTATCTGAGTTGTATTCGATTATGTTCATATAGATATACTCACCAGGTACCTGTTCTTCCGATATACATACGAGCAACCGATTCGAACATAAGGTTGAATGGATAGATTGAACAATCATCGTATCTGAGTTGTATTCGATTATGTTCATATAGTTATACTCACCAGGTAACTGTTCTTCCGTTATACATACGAGCGACTGAATTGAACTGAAGGTTGAATGGATAGACTAAACAATGATCGTATCTGGGGTTGTATTCGATTATATCGTGATGATGTTCATATAGTTATACTCACCAGGTAACTGTTCTCCAGTTATACATAAGAGCGACTGAACTGAACAGAAGGTTGAATGGATAGACTGAACAATCATCGTATCTGGGTTGTATTCGATTATTTCGTGATGATTATTATATATTATGTCTAACCAGGTAACTGTTCTTTCGTTATACATACTAGCAACTGAATCGAACCTAAGGTTGAATGGATAGATTGAACAATCATTGTATCTGGTTTGTCTCCGATTATTTCGTTATGTTGTATATTTGACTACACCTACCATGTAACGGTTCTTTCGTTACACATACGAGCGTCTGAATCGAACATAAGGTTGGATGGTTAGACGGAACGATAATTGTAACTAAGTTGTATTCGATTATATCGTGATGACGTTCATATAGAAATACTCACCAGGTTACTGTTCTTTCGTTATACATACGAGCAACCGAATCGAACAGAAGGTTGAATGGATAGTATCTGGGTTGTATTCGATTATGATGTTATGCTGTATATATAGTTATACACATAAGGTGACGGTATTCCCGTTTCACATACGAGCGACCGAAACGAACAGAAAGTTGAAATGATAGACTGAACAATCAATGTATCTGGGTGGTATCCGATTATATCGCAATTCTGTATATATAGTGATACTTACCAGGTGACGGTACTTCCGTTACACATACTAGCGACTGAATCGAACAGAAGGTTAAATGGTTAGACGAAAAGATAATTGTATCTGAGTTGTATTCGATGATATCGTGATGATGTTTATATAGCAATACTCACCAGGTAACTGTTCTTCCGTTTAACATACAAGCGACCGAATCGAGCAGAAGGTTGAATTCAGTATAGATTGAACAATCATCGTATCTGGGTTGTATTCGATTATGTTTATATAGTTATACTCACCAGGTAACTGTTCTTCCGTTATACATACGAGCGACTGAATTGAACAGAAGGTTGAATGGATAGTATATGGGTTGTATTCGATTATGATGTTATGCTGTGTATATAGTTATACACACTAGGAGACGGTATTCCCGTTTTACATACGAGCGACCGAAACTAAAAGAAAGTTGAATGGATAGACTGAACAATCAATGTATCTGGGTGGTATCCGATTATATCGCAATACTGTATATATAGTGATACTCACCAGGTGACGATACTTCCGTTACACATACTAGCGACTGAATCGAGCATAAGGTTGGATGGTTAGACGGAACGATAATTGTAACTAAGTTGTATTCGATTATATCGTGATGACGTTCATATAGAAATACTCACCAGGTTACTGTTCTTTCGTTATACATTCGAGCAACCGAATCGAACAGAAGGTTGAATGGATAGTATCTGGGTTGTATTCGATTATGATGTTATGCTGTGTATATAGTTATACACATAAGGTGACGGTATTCCCGTTTCACATACGAGCGACCGGAACGAACAGAAAGTTGAAATGATAGACTGAACAATCAATGTATCTGGGTGGTATCCGATTATATCGCAATACTGTATATATAGTGATACTTACCAGGTGACGGTACTTCCGTTACACATACTAGCGACTGAATCGAACAGAAGGTTAAATGGTTAGACGAAACGATAATTGTATCTGAGTTGTATTCGATGATATCGTGATGATGTTTATATAGCAATACTCACCAGGTAACTGTTCTTCCGTTTTACATACAAGCGACCGAATCGAGCAGAAGGTTGAATTCAGTATAGATTGAACAATCATCGTATCTGGGTTGTATTCGATTATGTTTATATAGTTATACTCACCAGGTAACTGTTCTTCCGTTATACATACGAGCGACTGAATTGAACAGAAGGTTGAATGGATAGTATATGGGTTGTATTTGATTATGATGTTATGCTGTGTATATAGTTATACACACTAGGAGACGGTATTCCCGTTTTACATACGAGCGACCGAAACAAAAAGAAAGTTGAATGGATAGACTGAACAATCAATGTATCTGGGTGGTATCCGATTATATCGCAATACTGTATATATAGTAATACTTACCAGGTGACGATACTTCCGTTACACATACTAGCGACTGAATCGGACAGAATGTTGAATGGTTAGACGAAACGATAATTGTATCTGAGTTGTATTCGATGATATCGTGATGATGTTTATATAGCAATACTCACCAGGTAACTGTTCTTCCGTTTTACATACAAGCGACGGAATCGAGCAGAAGGTTGAATTCAGTATAAATTGAACAATCATCGTATCTGGGTTGTATTCGATTATGTTTATATAGTTATACTCACCAGGTAACTGTTCTTCCGTTATACATACGAGCGACTGAATTGAAGAGAAGGTTGAATGGATAGTATATGGGTTGTATGCGATTATGATGTTATGCTGTGTATAAAGTTATACACACTAGGAGACGGTATTCCCGTTTTACATACGAGCGACCGAAACGAAAAGAAAGTTGAATGGATAGACTGAACAATCAATTTATCTGGGTGGTATCCGATTATATCGCAATTCTGTATATATAGTGATACTTACCAGGTGACGATACTTCCGTTACACATACTAGCGACTGAATCGAACAGAATGTTGAATGGTTAGACGAAACGATAATTGTATCTGAGTTGTATTCGATGATATCGTGATGATGTTTATATAGCAATACTCACCAGGTAACTGTCCTTCCGTTTTACATACAAGCGACCGAATCGAGCAGAAGGTTAAATGGATAGATTGAACAATCATCGTATCTGAGTTGTATTCGATTATGTTTATATAGATATACTCACCAGGTACCTGTTCTTCCGATATACATACGAGCAACCGATTCGAACATAAGGTTGAATGGATAGATTGAACAATCATCGTATCTGAGTTGTATTCGATTATGTTCAGTTATGAGTATAGTTATACTCACCAGGTAACTGTTCTTCCGTTATACATACGAGCGACTGAATTGAACTGAAGGTTGAATGGATAGACTAAACAATGATCGTATCTGGGGTTGTATTCGATTATATCGTGATGATGTTCATATAGTTATACTCACCAGGTGACTGTTCTCCAGTTATACATAAGAGCGACTGAACTGAACAGAAGGTTGAATGGATAGACTGAACAATCATCGTATCTGGGTTGTATTCGATTATTTCGTGATGATTATTATATATTATGTCTAACCAGGTAACTGTTCTTTCGTTATACATACTAGCAACCGAATCGAACCTAAGGTTGAATGGATAGATTGAACAATCATTGTATCTGGTTTGTCTCCGATTATTTCGTTACGAGCGACCGAAACAAAAAGAAAGTTGAATGGATAGACTGACCAATCAATGTATCTGGGTGGTATCCGATTATATCGCAATACTGTATATATAGTGATACTTACCAGGTGACGATACTTCCGTTACACATACTAGCGACTGAATCGAACAGAATGTTGAATGGATAGTATCTGGGTTGTATTCGATTATGATGTTATGCTGTTTATATAGTTATACACATAAGGTGACGGTATTCCCGTTTCACATACGAGCGACCGAAACGAACAGAAAGTTGAAATGATAGACTGAACAATCAATGTATCTGGGTGGTATCCGATTATATCGCAATTCTGTATATATAGTGATACTTACCAGGTGACGGTACTTCCGTTACACATACTAGCGACTGAATCGAACAGAAGGTTAAATGGTTAGACGAAAAGATAATTGTATCTGAGTTGTATTCGATGATATCGTGATGATGTTTATATAGCAATACTCACCAGGTAACTGTTCTTCCGTTTAACATACAAGCGACCGAATCGAGCAGAAGGTTGAATTCAGTATAGATTGAACAATCATCGTATCTGGGTTGTATTCGATTATGTTTATATAGTTATACTCACCAGGTAACTGTTCTTCCGTTATACATACGAGCGACTGAATTGAACAGAAGGTTGAATGGATAGTATATGGGTTGTATTCGATTATGATGTTATGCTGTGTATATAGTTATACACACTAGGAGACGGTATTCCCGTTTTACATACGAGCGACCGAAACTAAAAGAAAGTTGAATGGATAGACTGAACAATCAATGTATCTGGGTGGTATCCGATTATATCGCAATACTGTATATATAGTGATACTCACCAGGTGACGATACTTCCGTTACACATACTAGCGACTGAATCGAGCATAAGGTTGGATGGTTAGACGGAACGATAATTGTAACTAAGTTGTATTCGATTATATCGTGATGACGTTCATATAGAAATACTCACCAGGTTACTGTTCTTTCGTTATACATTCGAGCAACCGAATCGAACAGAAGGTTGAATGGATAGTATCTGGGTTGTATTCGATTATGATGTTATGCTGTGTATATAGTTATACACATAAGGTGACGGTATTCCCGTTTCACATACGAGCGACCGGAACGAACAGAAAGTTGAAATGATAGACTGAACAATCAATGTATCTGGGTGGTATCCGATTATATCGCAATACTGTATATATAGTGATACTTACCAGGTGACGGTACTTCCGTTACACATACTAGCGACTGAATCGAACAGAAGGTTAAATGGTTAGACGAAACGATAATTGTATCTGAGTTGTATTCGATGATATCGTGATGATGTTTATATAGCAATACTCACCAGGTAACTGTTCTTCCGTTTTACATACAAGCGACCGAATCGAGCAGAAGGTTGAATTCAGTATAGATTGAACAATCATCGTATCTGGGTTGTATTCGATTATGTTTATATAGTTATACTCACCAGGTAACTGTTCTTCCGTTATACATACGAGCGACTGAATTGAACAGAAGGTTGAATGGATAGTATATGGGTTGTATTTGATTATGATGTTATGCTGTGTATATAGTTATACACACTAGGAGACGGTATTCTCGTTTTACATACGAGCGACCGAAACAAAAAGAAAGTTGAATGGATAGACTGAACAATCAATGTATCTGGGTGGTATCCGATTATATCGCAATACTGTATATATAGTAATACTTACCAGGTGACGATACTTCCGTTACACATACTAGCGACTGAATCGGACAGAATGTTGAATGGTTAGACGAAACGATAATTGTATCTGAGTTGTATTCGATGATATCGTGATGATGTTTATATAGCAATACTCACCAGGTAACTGTTCTTCCGTTTTACATACAAGCGACCGAATCGAGCAGAAGGTTGAATTCAGTATAAATTGAACAATCATCGTATCTGGGTTGTATTCGATTATGTTTATATAGTTATACTCACCAGGTAACTGTTCTTCCGTTATACATACGAGCGACTGAATTGAAGAGAAGGTTGAATGGATAGTATATGGGTTGTATGCGATTATGATGTTATGCTGTGTATAAAGTTATACACACTAGGAGACGGTATTCCCGTTTTACATACGAGCGACCGAAACGAAAAGAAAGTTGAATGGATAGACTGAACAATCAATTTATCTGGGTGGTATCCGATTATATCGCAATTCTGTATATATAGTGATACTTACCAGGTGACGATACTTCCGTTACACATACTAGCGACTGAATCGAACAGAATGTTGAATGGTTAGACGAAACGATAATTGTATCTGAGTTGTATTCGATGATATCGTGATGATGTTTATATAGCAATACTCACCAGGTAACTGTCCTTCCGTTTTACATACAAGCGACCGAATCGAGCAGAAGGTTAAATGGATAGATTGAACAATCATCGTATCTGAGTTGTATTCGATTATGTTTATATAGATATACTCACCAGGTACCTGTTCTTCCGATATACATACGAGCAACCGATTCGAACATAAGGTTGAATGGATAGATTGAACAATCATCGTATCTGAGTTGTATTCGATTATGTTCAGTTATGAGTATAGTTATACTCACCAGGTAACTGTTCTTCCGTTATACATACGAGCGACTGAATTGAACTGAAGGTTGAATGGATAGACTAAACAATGATCGTATCTGGGGTTGTATTCGATTATATCGTGATGATGTTCATATAGTTATACTCACCAGGTGACTGTTCTCCAGTTATACATAAGAGCGACTGAACTGAACAGAAGGTTGAATGGATAGACTGAACAATCATCGTATCTGGGTTGTATTCGATTATTTCGTGATGATTATTATATATTATGTCTAACCAGGTAACTGTTCTTTCGTTATACATACTAGCAACCGAATCGAACCTAAGGTTGAATGGATAGATTGAACAATCATTGTATCTGGTTTGTCTCCGATTATTTCGTTACGAGCGACCGAAACAAAAAGAAAGTTGAATGGATAGACTGACCAATCAATGTATCTGGGTGGTATCCGATTATATCGCAATACTGTATATATAGTGATACTTACCAGGTGACGATACTTCCGTTACACATACTAGCGACTGAATCGAACAGAATGTTGAATGGTTAGACGAAACGATAATTGTATCTGAGTTGTTTTCGATGATATCGTGATGACGTTCATATAGAAATACTCACCAGGTTACTGTTCTTTCGTTATACATACGAGCTACCGAATCGAACAGAAGGTTGAATGGATAGTATCTGGGTTGTATTCGATTATGATGTTATGCTGTGTATATAGTTATACACATAAGGTGACGGTATTCCCGTTTCACATACGAGCGACCGAAACGAACAGAAAGTTGAATGGATAGACTGAACAATCAATGTATCTGGGTGGTATCCGATTATATCGCAATACTGTATATATAGTGATACTTACCAGGTGTTACACCGTTACACATACTAGCGAATGAATCGAACAGAATGTTGAATGGTTAGACGAAACGATAATTGTATCTGAGTTGTATTCGATGATATCGTGATGATGTTTATATAGCAATACTCACCAGGTAACTGTCCTTCCGTTTTACATACAAGCGACCGAATCGAGCAAAAGGTTAAATGGATAGATTGAACAATCATCGTATCTGAGTTGTATTCGATTATGTTTATATAGATATACTCACCAGGTACCTGTTCTTCCGATATACATACGAGCAACCGAATCGAACATAAGGTTGAATGGATAGATTGAACAATCATCGTATCTGAGTTGTATTCGATTATGTTTATATAGTTATACTCACCAGGTAACTGTTCTTCCGTTATACATACGAGCGACTGAATTGAACTGAAGGTTGAATGGATAGACTAAACAATGATCGTATCTGGGGTTGTATTCGATTATATCGTGATGATGTTCATATAGTTATACTCACTAATTAACTGTTCTCCAGTTATACATAAGAGCGACTGAACTGAACAGAAGGTTGAATGGATAGACTGAACAATCATCGTATCTGGGTTGTATTCGATTATTTCGTGATGATTATTATATATTATGTCTAACCAGGTAACTGTTCTTTCGTTATACATACTAGCAACCGAATCGAACATAAGGTTGAATGGATAGATTGAACAATCATTGTATCTGGGTTGTCTCCGATTATATCGTTATGTTTTATATTTAACTACACCTACCATGTAACGGTTCTTTCGTTACACATACGAGCGTCTGAATCGAACATAAGGTTGGATGATTAGACGGAACGATAATTGTAACTAAGTTGTATTCGATTATATCGTGATGACGTTCATATAGAAATACTCACCAGGTTACTGTTCTTTCGTTATACATACGAGCAACCGAATCGAACAGAAGGTTGAATGGATAGTATCTGGGTTGTATTCGATTATGATGTTATGCTGTGTATATAGTTATACACACAAGGTGACGGTATTCCCGTTTCACATACGAGCGACCGAAACGAACAGAAAGTTGAATGGATAGACTGAACAATCAATGTATCTGGGTGGTATCCGATTATATCGCAATACTGTATATATAGTGATACTTACCAGGTGACGGTACTTCTGTTACACATAATAGCGACTGAATCGAACAGAAGGTTAAATGGTTAGACGAAACGATAATTGTATCTGAGTTGTATTCGATGATATCGTGATGATGTTTATATAGCAATACTCACCAGGTAACTGTTCTTCCGTTTTACATACAAGCGACCGAATCGAGCAGAAGGTTGAATTCAGTATAGATTGAACAGTCATCGTATCTGGGTTGTATTCGATTATGTTTATATAGTTATACTCACCAGGTAACTGTTCTTCCGTTATACATACGAGTGACTGAATTGAACAGAAGGTTGAATGGATAGTATCTGGGTTGTATTCGATTATGATGTTATGCTGTGTATATAGTTATACACATAAGGTGACGGTATTCCCGTTTCACATACGAGCGACCGAAACGAACAGAAAGTTGAATGGATAGACTGAACAATCAATGTATCTGGGTGGTATCCGATTATATCGCAATACTGTATATATAGTGATACTTACCAGGTGACGGTACTTCCGTTACACATACTAGCGACTGAATCGAACAGAAGGTTAAATGGTTAGACGAAACGATAATTGTATCTGAGTTGTATTCGATGATATCGTGATGATGTTTATATAGCAATACTCACCAGGTAACTGTTCTTTCGTTTTACATACAAGCGACCGAATCGAGCAGAAGGTTGAATTCAGTATAGATTGAACAATCATCGTATCTGGGTTGTATTCGATTATGTTTATATAGTTATACTCACCAGGTAACTGTTCTTCCGTTATACATACGAGCGACTGAATTGAACAGAAGGTTGAATGGATAGTATATGGGTTGTATTCGATTATGATGTTATGCTGTGTATATAGTTATACACACTAGGAAACGGTATTCCCGTTTTACATACGAGCGACCGAAACGAAAAGAAAGTTGAATGGATAGACTGAACAATCAATGTATCTGGGTGGTATCCGATTATATCGCAATACTGTATATATAGTGATACTTACCAGGTGACGATACTTCCGTTACACATACTAGCGACTGAATCGAACAGAATGTTGAATGGTTAGACGAAACGATAATTGTATCTGAGTTGTATTCGATGATATCGTGATGATGTTTATATAGCAATACTCACCAGGTAACTGTCCTTCCGTTTTACATACAAGCGACTGAATCGAGCAGAAGGTTAAATGGATAGATTGAACAATCATCGTATCTGAGTTGTATTCGATTATGTTTATATAGATATACTCACCAGGTACCTGTTCTTCCGATATACATACGAGCAACCGAATCGAACATAAGGTCGAATGGATAGATTGAACAATCATCGTATCTGAGTTGTATTCGATTATGTTTATATAGTTATACTCACCAGGTAACTGTTCTTCTGTTATACATACGAGCGACTGAATTGAACTGAAGGTTGAATGGATAGACTAAACAATGATCGTATCTGGGGTTGTATTCGATTATATCGTGATGATGTTCATATAGTTATACTCACTAGGTAACTGTTCTCCAGTTATTTATAAGAGCGACTGAACTGAACAGAAGGTTGAATGGATAGACTGAACAATTATCGTATCTGGGTTGTATTCGATTATTTCGTGATGATTATTATATATTATGTCTAACCAGGTAACTGTTCTTTCGTTATACATACTAGCAACCGAATCGAACCTAAGGTTGAATAGATAGATTGAACAATCAATGTATCTGGGTGGTATCCGATTATATCGCAATACTGTATATATAGTGATACTTACCAGGTGACGGTACTTCCGTTACACATACTAGCGACTGAATCGAACAGAAGGTTAAATGGTTAGACGAAACGATAATTGTATCTGAGTTGTATTCGATGATATCGTGATGATGTTTATATAGCAATACTCACCAGGTAACTGTTCTTCCGTTTTACATACAAGCGACCGAATCGAGCAGAAGGTTGAATTCAGTATAGATTGAACAATCATCGTATCTGGGTTGTATTCGATTATGTTTATATAGTTATACTCACCAGGTATCTGTTCTTCCGTTATACATACGAGCGACTGAATTGAACAGAAGGTTGAATGGATAGTATATGGGTTGTATTCGATTATGATGTTATGCTGTGTATATAGTTATACACACTAGGAGACGGTATTCCCGTTTTACATACGAGCGACCGAAACAAAAAGGAAGTTGAATGGATAGACTGAACAATCAATGTATCTGGGTGGTATCCAATTATATCGCAATACTGTATATATAGTGATACTTACCAGGTGACGATACTTCCGTTACACTTACTAGCGACTGAATCGAACAGAATGTTGAATGGTTAGACGAAACGATAATTGTATCTGAGTTGTATTCGATGATATCGTGATGACGTTCATATAGAAATACTCACCAGGTTACTGTTCTTTCGTTATACATACGAG
This sequence comes from Chrysomela aeneicollis, assembly GCA_029955515.1. Lineage (NCBI taxonomy): Eukaryota > Metazoa > Arthropoda > Insecta > Coleoptera > Chrysomelidae > Chrysomela > Chrysomela aeneicollis. The sequence continues at coordinate 16,358,993 of JARUHQ010000013.1, read as the reverse complement.
CAACCGAATCGAACAGAAGGTTGAATGGATAGTATCTGGGTTGTATTCGATTATGATGTTATGCTGTGTATATAGTTATACACATAAGGTGACGGTATTCCCGTTTCACATACGAGCGACCGAAACGAACAGAAAGTTGAAATGATAGACTGAACAATCAATGTATCTGGGTGGTATCCGATTATATCGCAATACTGTATATATAGTGATACTTACCAGGTGACGGTACTTCCGTTACACATACTAGCGACTGAATCGAACAGAAGGTTAAATGGTTAGACGAAACGATAATTGTATCTGAGTTGTATTCGATGATATCGTGATGATGTTTATATAGCAATACTCACCAGGTAACTGTTCTTCCGTTTTACATACAAGCGACCGAATCGAGCAGAAGGTTGAATTCAGTATAGATTGAACAATCATCGTATCTGGGTTGTATTCGATTATGTTTATATAGTATACTCACCAGGTAACTGTTCTTCCGTTATACATACGAGCGACTGAATTGAACAGAAGGTTGAATGGATAGTATATGGGTTGTATTTGATTATGATGTTATGCTCTGTATATAGTTATACACACTAGGAGACGGTATTCCCGTTTTACATACGAGCGACCGAAACAAAAAGAAAGTTGAATGGATAGACTGAACATTCAATGTATCTGGGTGGTATCCGATTATATCGCAATACTGTATATATAGTAATACTTACCAGGTGACGTTACTTCCGTTACACATACTAGCGACTGAATCGGACAGAATGTTGAATGGTTAGACCAAACGATAATTGTATCTGAGTTGTATTCGATGATATCGTGATGATGTTTATATAGCAATACTCACCAGGTAACTGTTCATCCGTTTTACATACAAGCGACCGAATCGAGCAGAAGGTTGAATTCAGTATAAATTGAACAATCATCGTATCTGGGTTGTATTCGATTATGTTTATATAGTTATACTCACCAGGTAACTGTTCTTCCGTTATACATACGAGCGACTGAATTGAACAGAAGGTTGAATGGATAGTATATGGGTTGTATGCGATTATGATGTTATGCTGTGTATATAGTTATACACACTAGGAGACGGTATTCCCGTTTTACATACGAGCGACCGAAACGAAAAGAAAGTTGAATGGATAGACTGAACAATCAATTTATCTGGGTGGTATCCGATTATATCGCAATACTGTATATATAGTGATACTTACCAGGTGACGATACTTCCGTTACACATACTAGCGACTGAATCGAACAGAATGTTGAATGGTTAGACGAAACGATAATTGTATCTGAGTTGTGTTCGATGATATCGTGATGATGTTTATATAGCAATACTCACAAGGTAACTGTCCTTCCGTTTTACATACAAGCGACCGAATCGAGCAGAAGGTTGAATGGATAGATTGAACAATCATCGTATCTGAGTTGTATTCGATTATGTTTATATAGATATACTCACCAGGTACCTGTTCTTCCGATATACATACGAGCAACCGATTTGAACATAAGGTTGAATGGATAGATTGAACAATCATCGTATCTGAGTTGTATTCGATTATGTTCATATAGTTATACTCACCAGGTAACTGTTCTTCCGTTATACATACGAGCGACTGAATTGAACTGAAGGTTGAATGGATAGACTAAACAATGATCGTATCTGGGGTTGTATTCGATTATATCGTGATGATGTTCATATAGTTATACTCACCAGGTAACTGTTCTCCAGTTATACATAAGAGCGACTGAACTGAACAGAAGGTTGAATGGATAGACTGAACAATCATCGTATCTGGGTTGTATTCGATTATTTCGTGATGATTATTATATATTATGTCTAACCAGGTAACTGTTCTTTCGTTATACATACTAGCAACCGAATCGAACATAAGGTTGAATGGATAGATTGAACAATCATTGTATCTGGGTTGTCTCCGATTATATCGTTATGTTGTATATTTAACTACACCTACCATGTAACGGTTCTTTCGTTACACATACGAGCGTCTGAATCGAACATAAGGTTGGATGGTTAGACGGAACGATAATTGTAACTTGTATTCGATTATATCGTGATGACGTTCATATAGAAACACTCACCAGGTTACTGTTCTTTTGTTATACATACGAGCAACCGAATCGAACAAAAGGTTGAATGGATAGTATCTGGGTTGTATTCGATTATGATGTTATGCTGTGATAAAGTTATACACATAAGGTGACGGTATTCCCGTTTCACATACGAGCGACCGAAACGAACAGAAAGTTGAATGGATAGACTGAACAATCAATGTATCTGGGTGGTATCCGATTATATCGCAATACTGTATATATAGTGATACTCACCAGGTGACGGTACTTCCGTTACACATACTAGCAACCGAATCGAACCTAAGGTTGAATGGATAGATTGAACAATCATTGTATCTGGGTTGTCTCCGATTATATCGTTATGTTGTATATTTAACTACACCTACCATGTAACGGTTCTTTCATTACACATACGAGCGTCTGAATCGAACAGAATGTTGAATGGTTAGACGAAACGATAATTGTATCTGAGTTGTATTCGATGATATCGTGATGACGTTCATATAGAAATACTCACCAGGTTACTGTTCTTTCGTTATACATACGAGCTACCGAATCGAACAGAAGGTTGAATGGATAGTATCTGGTTTTATTCGATTATGATGTTATGCTGTGTATATAGTTATACACATAAGGTGACGGTATTCCCGTTTCACATACGAGCGACCGAAACGAACAGAAAGTTGAATGGATAGACTGAACAATCAATGTATCTGGGTGGTATCCGATTATATCGCAATACTGTATATATTGTGATACTTACCAGGTGACGGTACTTCCGTTACACATACTAGCGACTGAATCGAACAGAAGGTTAAATGGTTAGACGAAACGATAATTGTATCTGAGTTGTATTCGATGATATCGTGATGATGTTTATATAGCAATACTCACCAGGTAACTGTTCTTCCGTTTTACATACAAGCGACCGAATCGAGCAGAAGGTTGAATTCAGTATAGATTGAACAATCATCGTATCTGGGTTGTATTCGATTATGTTTATATAGTTATACTCACCAGGTAACTGTTCTTCCGTTATACATACGAGCGACTGAATTGAACAGAAGGTTGAATGGATAGTATATGGGTTGTATTCGATTATGATGTTATGCTGTGTATATAGTTATACACACTAGGAGACGGTATTCCCGTTTTACATACGAGCGACCGAAACAAAAAGAAAGTTGAATGGTTAGACTGAACAATCAATGTATCTGGGTGGTATCCGATTATATCGCAATACTGTATATATAGTGATACTTACCAGGTGACGATACTTCCGTTACACATACTAGCGACTGAATCGAACAGAATGTTGAATGGTTAGACGAAACGATAATTGTATCTGAGTTGTATTCGATGATATCGTGATGATGTTTATATAGCAATACTCACCAGGTAACTGTTCTTCCGTTTTTCATACAAGCGACCGAATCGAGCAGAAGGTTGAATTCAGTATAAATTGAACAATCATCGTATCTGGGTTGTATTCGATTATGTTTATATAGATATACTCACCAGGTACCTGTTCTTTCGATATACATACGAGCAACCGAATCGAACATAAGGTTGAATGGATAGATTGAACAATCATCGTATCTGAGTTGTATACGATTATGTTTATATAGTTATACTCACCAGGTAACTGTTCTCCAGTTATACATAAGAGCGACTGAACTGAACAGAAGGTTGAATGGATAGACTGAACAATCATCGTATCTGGGTTGTATTCGATTATTTCGTGATGATTATTATATATTATGTCTAACCAGGTAACTGTTCTTTCGTTATACATACTAGCAACCGAATCGAACATAAGGTTGAATGGATAGATTGAACAATCATTGTATCTGGGTTGTCTCCGATTATATCGTTATGTTGTATATTTAACTACACCTACCATGTAACGGTTCTTTCGTTACACATACTAGCGACTGAATCGAACAGAATGTTGAATGGTTAGACGAAACGATAATTGTATCTGAGTTGTATTCGATGATATCGTGATGATGTTTATATAGCAATACTCACCAGGTAACTGTCCTTCCGTTTTACATACAAGCGACCGAATCGAGCAGAAGGTTAAATGGATAGATTGAACAATCATCGTATCTGAGTTGTATTCGATTATGTTTATATAGATATACTCACCAGGTTCCTGTTCTTCCGATATACATACGAGCAACCGAATCGAACATAAGGTTGAATGGATAGATTGAACAATCATCGTATCTGAGTTGTATTCGATTATGTTTATATAGTCATACTCACCAGGTAACTGTTCTTCCGTTATACATACGAGCGACTGAATTGAACTGAAGGTTGAATGGATAGACTAAACAATGATCGTATCTGGGGTTGTATTCGATTATATCGTGATGATGTTCATATAGTTATACTCACCAGGTAACTGTTCTCCAGTTATACATAAGAGCGACTGAACTGAACAGAAGGTTAAATGGATAGACTGAACAATCATCGTATCTGGGTTGTATTCGATTATTTCGTGATGATTATTATATATTATGTCTAACCAGGTAACTGTTTTTTCGTTATACATACTAGCAACCGAATCGAACATAAGGTTGAATGGATAGATTGAACAATCATTGTATCTGGGTTGTCTCCGATTATATCGTTATGTTGTATATTTAACTACACCTACCATGTAACGGTTCTTTCGTTACACATACGAGCGTGTGAATCGAACATAAGGTTGGATGGTTAGACGGAACGATAATTGTAACTAAGTTGTATTCGATTATATCGTGATGACGTTCATATAGAAATACTCACAGGTTACTGTTCTTTCGTTATACATACGAGCAACCGAATCGAACAGAAGGTTGAATGGATAGTATCTGGGTTGTATTCGATTATGATGTTATGCTGTGATATAGTTATACACATAAGGTGACGGTATTCCCGTTTCACATACGAGCGACCGAAACGAACAGAAAGTTGAATGGATAGACTGAACAATCAATGTATCTGGGTGGTATCCGATTATATCAAAATACTGTATATATAGTGATACTTACCAGGTGACGGTACTTCCGTTACACATACTAGCGACTGAATCGAACAGAAGGTTAAATGGTTAGACGAAACGATAATTGTATCTGAGTTGTATTCGATGATATCGTGAAGATGTTTATATAGCAATACTCACCAGGTAACTGTTCTTCCGTTTTACATACAAGCGACCGAATCGAGCAGAAGGTTGAATTCAGTATAGATTGAACAATCATCGTATCTGGGTTGTATTCGATTATGTTTATATAGTTATACTCACCAGGTAACTGTTCTTCCGTTATACATACGAGCGACTGAATTGAACAGAAGGTTGAATGGATAGTATATGGGTTGTATTCGATTATGATGTTATGCTGTGTATATAGTTATACACACTAGGAGACGGTATTCCCGTTTTACATACGAGCGACCGAAACAAAAAGAAAGTTGAATGGTTAGACTGAACAATCAATGTATCTGGGTGGTATCCGATTATATCGCAATACTGTATATATAGTGATACTTACCAGGTGACGATACTTCCGTTACACATACTAGCGACTGAATCGAACAGAATGTTGAATGGTTAGACGAAACGATAATTGTATCTGAGTTGTATTCGATGATATCGTGATGATGTTTATATAGCAATACTCACCAGGTAACTGTTCTTCCGTTTTTCATACAAGCGACCGAATCGAGCAGAAGGTTGAATTCAGTATAAATTGAACAATCATCGTATCTGGGTTGTATTCGATTATGTTTATATAGATATACTCACCAGGTACCTGTTCTTTCGATATACATACGAGCAACCGAATCGAACATAAGGTTGAATGGATAGATTGAACAATCATCGTATCTGAGTTGTATACGATTATGTTTATATAGTTATACTCACCAGGTAACTGTTCTCCAGTTATACATAAGAGCGACTGAACTGAACAGAAGGTTGAATGGATAGACTGAACAATCATCGTATCTGGGTTGTATTCGATTATTTCGTGATGATTATTATATATTATGTCTAACCAGGTAACTGTTCTTTCGTTATACATACTAGCAACCGAATCGAACATAAGGTTGAATGGATAGATTGAACAATCATTGTATCTGGGTTGTCTCCGATTATATCGTTATGTTGTATATTTAACTACACCTACCATGTAACGGTTCTTTCGTTACACATACTAGCGACTGAATCGAACAGAATGTTGAATGGTTAGACGAAACGATAATTGTATCTGAGTTGTATTCGATGATATCGTGATGATGTTTATATAGCAATACTCACCAGGTAACTGTCCTTCCGTTTTACATACAAGCGACCGAATCGAGCAGAAGGTTAAATGGATAGATTGAACAATCATCGTATCTGAGTTGTATTCGATTATGTTTATATAGATATACTCACCAGGTTCCTGTTCTTCCGATATACATACGAGCAACCGAATCGAACATAAGGTTGAATGGATAGATTGAACAATCATCGTATCTGAGTTGTATTCGATTATGTTTATATAGTTATACTCACCAGGTAACTGTTCTTCCGTTATACATACGAGCGACTGAATTGAACTGAAGGTTGAATGGATAGACTAAACAATGATCGTATCTGGGGTTGTATTCGATTATATCGTGATGATGTTCATATAGTTATACTCACCAGGTAACTGTTCTCCAGTTATACATAAGAGCGACTGAACTGATCAGAAGGTTAAATGGATAGACTGAACAATCATCGTATCTGGGTTGTATTCGATTATTTCGTGATGATTATTATATATTATGTCTAACCAGGTAACTGTTTTTTCGTTATACATACTAGCAACCGAATCGAACATAAGGTTGAATGGATAGATTGAACAATCATTGTATCTGGGTTGTCTCCGATTATATCGTTATGTTGTATATTTAACTACACCTACCATGTAACGGTTCTTTCGTTACACATACGAGCGTGTGAATCGAACATAAGGTTGGATGGTTAGACGGAACGATAATTGTTACTAAGTTGTATTCGATTATATCGTGATGACGTTCATATAGAAATACTCACAGGTTACTGTTCTTTCGTTATACATACGAGCAACCGAATCGAACAGAAGGTTGAATGGATAGTATCTGGGTTGTATTCGATTATGATGTTATGCTGTGATATAGTTATACACATAAGGTGACGGTATTCCCGTTTCACATACGAGCGACCGAAACGAACAGAAAGTTGAATGGATAGACTGAACAATCAATGTATCTGGGTGGTATCCGATTATATCAAAATACTGTATATATAGTGATACTTACCAGGTGACGGTACTTCCGTTACACATACTAGCGACTGAATCGAACAGAAGGTTAAATGGTTAGACGAAACGATAATTGTATCTGAGTTGTATTCGATGATATCGTGAAGATGTTTATATAGCAATACTCACCAGGTAACTGTTCTTCCGTTTTACATACAAGCGACCGAATCGAGCAGAAGGTTGAATTCAGTATAGATTGAACAATCATCGTATCTGGGTTGTATTCGATTATGTTTATATAGTTATACTCACCAGGTAACTGTTCTTCCGTTATACATACGAGCGACTGAATTGAACAGAAGGTTGAATGGATAGTATATGGGTTGTTTTCGATTATGATGTTTTGCTGTGTATATAGTTATACACACTAGGAGACGGTATTCCCGTTTTACATACGAGCGACCAAAACGAAAAGAAAGTTGAATGGATAGACTGAACAATCAATGTATCTGGGTGGTATCTGATTATATCGCAATACTGTATATATAGTGATACTTACCAGGTGACGATACTTCCGTTACACATACTAGCGACTGAATCGAACAGAATGTTGAATGGTTAGACGAAACGATAATTGTATCTGAGTTGTATTCGATGATATCGTGATGATGTTTATATAGCAATACTCACCAGGTAACTGTCCTTCCGTTTTACATACAAGCGACCGAATCGAGCAGAAGGTTAAATGGATAGATTGATCAATCATCGTATCTGAGTTGTATTCGATTATGTTTATATAGATTTACTCACCAGGTAACTGTTCTTCCGATATACATACGAGCAACCGAATCGAACATAAGGTTGAATGGATAGATTGAACAATCATCGTATCTGAGTTGTATTCGATTATGTTTATATAGTTATACTCACCAGGTAACTGTTCTTCCGTTATACATACGAGCGACTGAATTGAACTGAAGGTTGAATGGATAGACTAAACAATGATCGTATCTGGGGTTGTATTCGATTATATCGTGATGATGTTCATATAGTTATACTCACCAGGTAACTGTTCTCCAGTTATACATAAGAGCGACTGAACTGAACAGAAGGTTGAATGGATAGACTGAACAATCATCGTATCTGGGTTGTATTCGATTATTTCGTGATGATTATTATATATTATGTCTAACCAGGTAACTGTTCTTTCGTTATACATACTAGCAACCGAATCGAACATAAGGTTGAATGGATAGATTGAACAATCATTGTATCTGGGTTGTCTCCGATTATATCGTTATGTTGTATATTTAACTACACCTACCATGTAACGGTTCTTTCGTTACACATACGAGCGTCTGAATCGAACATAAGGTTGGATGGTTAGACGGAACGATAATTGTAACTAAGTTGTATTCGATTATATCGTGATGACGTTCATATAGAAATACTCACCAGGTTACTGTTCTTTCGTTATACATACGAGCAACCGAATCGAACAGAAGGTTGAATGGATAGTATCTGGGTTGTATTCGATTATGATGTTATGCTGTGTATATAGTTATACACATGAGGTGACGGTATTCCCGTTTCACATACGAGCGACCGAAACGAACAGAAAGTTGAAATGATAGACTGAACAATCAATGTATCTGGGTGGTATCCGATTATATCGCAATTCTGTATATATAGTGATACTTACCAGGTGACGGTACTTCCGTTACACATACTAGCGACTGAATCGAACAGAAGGTCAAATGGTTAGACGAAACGATAATTGTATCTGAGTTGTATTCGATGATATCGTGATGATGTTTATATAGCAATACTCACCAGGTAACTGTTCTTCCGTTTTACATACAAGCGACCGAATCGAGCAGAATGTTGAATTCAGTATAGATTGAACAATCATCGTATCTGGGTTGTATTCGATTATGTTTATATAGTTATACTCACCAGGTAACTGTTCTTCCTTTATACATACGAGCGACTGAATTGAACAGAAGGTTGAATGGATAGTATATGGGTTGTATTCGATTATGATGTTATGCTGTGTATATAGTTATACACACTAGGAGACGGTATTCCCGTTTTACATACGAGCGACCGAAACAAAAAAAAAGTTGAATGGATAGACTGAACAATCAATGTATCTGGGTGGTATCCGATTATATCGCAATACTGTATATATAGTGATACTTACCTGGTGACGATACTTCCGTTACACATACTAGCGACTGAATCGAACAGAATGTTGAATGGTTAGACGAAACGATAATTGTATCTGAGTTGTATTCGATGATATCGTGATGATGTTTATATAGCAATACTCACCAGGTAACTGTCCTTCCGTTTTACATACAAGCGACCGAATCGAGCAGAAGGTTAAATGGATAGATTGAACAATCATCGTATCTGAGTTGTATTCGATTATGTTTATATAGATATACTCACCAGGTTCCTGTTCTTCCGATATACATACGAGCAACCGAATCGAACATAAGGTTGAATGGATAGATTGAACAATCATCGTATCTGAGTTGTATTCGATTATGTTTATATAGTTATACTCACCAGGTAACTGTTCTTCCGTTATACATACGAGCGACTGAATTGAACTGAAGGTTGAATGGATAGACTAAACAATGATCGTATCTGGGGTTGTATTCGATTATATCGTGATGATGTTCATATAGTTATACTCACCAGGTAACTGTTCTCCAGTTATACATAAGAGCGACTGAACTGAACAGAAGGTTGAATGGATAGACTGAACAATCATCGTATCTGGGTTGTATTCGATTATTTCGTGATGATTATTATATATTATGTCTAACCAGGTAACTGTTCTTTCGTTATACATACTAGCAACCGAATCGAACATAAGGTTGAATGGATAGATTGAACAATCATTGTATCTGGGTTGTCTCCGATTATATCGTTATGTTGTATATTTAACCACACCTACCATGTAACGGTTCTTTCGTTACACATACGAGCGTGTGAATCGAACATAAGGTTGGATGGTTAGACGGAACGATAATTGTAACTAAGTTGTATTCGATTATATCGTGATGACGTTCATATAGAAATACTCACAGGTTACTGTTCTTCCGATATACATACGAGCAACCGAATCGAACATAAGGTTGAATGGATAGATTGAACAATCATCGTATCTGAGTTGTATTCGATTATGTTTATATAGTTATACTCACCAGGTAACTGTTCTTCCGTTATACATACGAGCGACTGAATTGAACTGAAGGTTGAATGGATAGACTAAACAATGATCGTATCTGGGGTTGTATTCGATTATATCGTGATGATGTTCATATAGTTATACTCACCAGGTAACTGTTCTCCAGTTATACATAAGAGCGACTGAACAGAACAGAAGGTTGAATGGATAGACTGAACAATCATCGTATCTGGGTTGTATTCGATTATTTCGTGATGATTATTATATATTATGTCTAACCAGGTAACTGTTCTTTCGTTATACATACTAGCAACCGAATCGAACAGAAGGTTGAATGGATAGTATCTGGGTTGTATTCGATTATGATGTTATGCTGTGTATATAGTTATACACATAAGGTGACGGTATTCCCGTTTCACATACGAGCGACCGAAACGAACAGAAAGTTGAAATGATAGACTGAACAATCAATGTATCTGGGTGGTATGCGATTATATCGCAATTCTGTATATATAGTGATACTTACCAGGTGACGGTACTTCCGTTACACATACTAGCGACTGAATCGAACAGAAGGTTAAATGGTTAGACGAAACGATAATTGTATCTGAGTTGTATTCGATGATATCGTGATGATGTTTATATAGCAATACTCACCAGGTAACTGTTCTTCCGTTTTACATACAAGCGACCGAATCGAGCAGAAGGTTGAATTCAGTATAGATTGAACAATCATCGTATCTGGGTTGTATTCGATTATGTTTATATAGTTATACTCACCAGGTAACTGTTCTTCCGTTATACATACGAGCAACCGAATCGAACATAAGGTTGAATGGATAGATTGAACAATCATCGTATCTGAGTTGTATACGATTATGTTTATATAGTTATACTCACCAGGTAACTGTTCTCCAGTTATACATAAGAGCGACTGAACTGAACAGAAGGTTGAATGGATAGACTGAACAATCATCGTATCTGGGTTGTATTCGATTATTTCGTGATGATTATTATATATTATGTCTAACCAGGTAACTGTTCTTTCGTTATACATACTAGCAACCGAATCGAACATAAGGTTGAATGGATAGATTGAACAATCATTGTATCTGGGTTGTCTCCGATTATATCGTTATGTTGTATATTTAACTACACCTACCATGTAACGGTTCTTTCGTTACACAAAAGAGCGTCTGAATCGAACATAAGGTTGGATGGTTAGACGGAACGATAATTGTAACTAAGTTGTATTCGATTATATCGTGATGACGTTCATATAGAAATACTCACCAGGTTACTGTTCTTTCGTTATACATACGAGCAACCGAATCGAACAGAAGGTTGAATGGATAGTATCTGGGTTGTATTCGATTATGATGTTATGCTGTGTATATAGTTATACACATAAGGTGACGGTATTCCCGTTTCACATACGAGCGACCGAAACGAACAGAAAGTTGAAATGATAGACTGAACAATCAATGTATCTGGGTGGTATCCGATTATATCGCAATTCTGTATATATAGTGATACTTACCAGGTGACGGTACTTCCGTTACACATACTAGCGACTGAATCGAACAGAAGGTTAAATGGTTAGACGAAACGATAATTGTATCTGAGTTGTATTCGATGATATCGTGATGATGTTTATATAGCAATACTCACCAGGTAACTGTTCTTCCGTTTTACTTACAAGCGACCGAATCGAGCAGAAGGTTGAATCCAGTATAGATTGAACAATCATCGTATCTGGGTTGTATTCGATTATGTTTATATAGTTATACTCACCAGGTAACTGTTCTTTCTTTATACATACGAGCGACTGAATTGAACAGAAGGTTGAATGGATAGTATATGGGTTGTATTCGATTATGATGTTATGCTGTGTATATAGTTATACACACTAGGAGACGGTATTACCGTTTTACATACGAGCGACCGAAACAAAAAGAAAGTTGAATGGTTAGACTGAACAATCAATGTATCTGGGTGGTATCTGATTATATCGCAATACTGTATATATAGTGATACTTACCAGGTGACGATACTTCCGTTACACATACTAGCGACTGAATCGAACAAAATGTTGAATGGTTAGACGAAACGTCTGTATCTGAGTTGTATTCGATGATATCGTGATGATGTTTATATAGCAATACTCACCAGGTAACTGTTCTTCCGTTTTACATACAAGCGACCGAATCGAGCAGAAGGTTGAATTCGGTATAAATTGAACAATCATCGTATCTGGATTGTATTCGATTATGTTTATATAGATATACTCACCAGGTACCTGTTCTTCCGATATACATACGAGCAACCGAATCGAACATAAGGTTGTATGGATAGATTGAACAATCATCCTATCTGAGTTGTATACGATTATGTTTATATAGTTATACTCACCAGGTAACTGTTCTCCAGTTATACATAAGAGCGACTGAACTGAACAGAAGGTTGAATGGATAGACTGAACAATCATCGTATCTGGTTTGTATTTGATTATTTCGTGATGATTATTATATATTATGTCTAACCAGGTAACTGTTCTTTCGTTATACATACTAGCAACCGAATCGAACATAAGGTTGAATGGATAGATTGAACAATCATTGTATCTGGGTTGTCTCCGATTATATCGTTATGTTGTATATTTAACTACACCTACCATGTAACGGTTCTTTCGTTACACATACGAGCGTCTGAATCGAACATAAGGTTGGATGGTTAGACGGAACGATAATTGTAACTAAGTTGTATTCGATTATATCGTGATGACGTTCATATAGAAATACTCACCAGGTTACTGTTCTTTTGTTATACATACGAGCAACCGAATCGAACAGAAGGTTGAATGGATAGTATCTGGGTTGTATTCGATTATGATGTTATGCTGTGATATAGTTATACACATAAGGTGACGGTATTCCCGTTTCACATACGAGCGACCGAAACGAACAGAAAGTTGAATGGATAGACTGAACAATCAATGTATCTGGGTGGTATCCGATTATATCGCAATACTGTATATATAGTGATACTTACCAGGTGACGGTACTTCCGTTACACATACTAGCGACTGAATCGAACAGAAGGTTAAATGGTTAGACGAAACGATAATTGTATCTGAGTTGTATTCGATGATATCGTGATGATGTTTATATAGCAATACTCACCAGGTAACTGTCCTTCCGTTTTACATACAAGCGACCGAATCGAGCAGAAGGTTAAATGGATAGATTGAACAATCATCGTATCTGAGTTGTATTCGATTATGTTTATATAGATATACTCACCAGGTACCTGTTCTTCCGATATACATACGAGCAACCGAATCGAACATAAGGTTGAATGGATAGATTGAACAATCATCGTATCTGAGTAGTATTCGATTATGTTTATATAGTTATACTCACCAGGTGACTGTTCTTCCGTTATACATACGAGTGACTGAATTGAACTGAAGGTTGAATGGATAGACTAAACAATAATCGTATCTGGGGTTGTATTCGATTATATCGTGATGATGTTCATATAGTTATACTCACCAGGTAACTGTTCTCCAGTTATACATAAGAGCGACTGAACTGAACAGAAGGTTGAATGAATAGACTGAACAATCATCGTATCTGGGTTGTATTCGATTATTTCGTGATGATTATTATATATTATGTCTAACCAGGTAACTGTTCTTTCGTTATACATACTTGCAACCGAATCGAACATAAGGTTGAATGGATAGATTGAACAATCATTGTATCTGGGTTGTCTCCGATTATATCGTTATGTTGTATATTTAACTACACCTACCATGTAACGGTTCTTTCGTTACACATACGAGCGTCTGAATCGAACATAAGGTTGGATGGTTAGACGGAACGATAATTGTAACTAAGTTGTATTCGATTATATCGTGATGACGTTCATATAGAAATACTCACCAGGTTACTGTTCTTTCGTTATACATACGAGCAACCGAATCGAACAGAAGGTTGAATGGATAGTATCTGGGTTGTATTCGATTATGATGTTATGCTGTGTATATAGTTATACACATAAGGTGACGGTATTCCCGTTTCACATACGAGCGACCGAAACGAACAGAAAGTTGAAATGATAGACTGAACAATCAATGTATCTGGGTGGTATCCGATTATATCGCAATTCTGTATATATAGTGATACTTACCAGGTGACGGTACTTCCGTTACACATACTAGCGACTGAATCGAACAAAATGTTGAATGGTTAGACGAAACGTCTGTATCTGAGTTGTATTCGATGATATCGTGATGATGTTTATATAGCAATACTCACCAGGTAACTGTTCTTCCGTTTTACATACAAGCGACCGAATCGAGCAGAAGGTTGAATTCAGTATAAATTGAACAATCATCGTATCTGGATTGTATTCGATTATGTTTATATAGATATACTCACCAGGTACCTGTTCTTCCGATATACATACGAGCAACCGAATCGAACATAAGGTTGAATGGATAGATTGAACAATCATCCTATCTGAGTTGTATACGATTATGTTTATATAGTTATACTCACCAGGTAACTGTTTTCCAGTTATACATAAGAGCGACTGAACTGAACAGAAGGTTGAATGGATAGACTGAACAATCATGGTATCTGGGTTGTATTCGATTATTTCGTGATGATTATTATATATTATGTCTAACCAGGTAACTGTTGTTTCGTTATACATACTAGCAACCGAATCGAACATAAGGTTGAATGGATAGATTGAACAATCATTGTATCTGGGTTGTCTCCGATTATATCGTTATGTTGTATATTTAACTACACCTACCATGTAACGGTTCTTTCGTTACACATACGAGCGTCTGAATCGAACATAAGGTTGGATGGTTAGACGGAACGATAATTGTAACTAAGTTGTATTCGATTATATCGTGATGACGTTCATATAGAAATACTCACCAGGTTACTGTTCTTTTGTTATACATACGAGCAACCGAATCGAACAGAAGGTTGAATGGATAGTATCTGGGTTGTATTCGATTATGATGTTATGCTGTGATATAGTTATACACATAAGGTGAAGGTATTCCCGTTTCACATACGAGCGACCGAAACGAACAGAAAAATGAATGGATAGACTGAACAATCAATGTATCTGGGTGGTATCCGATTATATCGCAATACTGTATATATTGTGATACTTACCAGGTGACGGTACTTCCGTTACACATACTAGCGACTGAATCGAACAGAAGGTTAAATGGTTAGACGAAACGATAATTGTATCTGAGTTGTATTCGATGATATCGTGATGATGTTTATATAGCAATACTCACCAGGTAACTGTTCTTCCGTTTTACATACAAGCGACCGAATCGAGCAGAAGGTTGAATTCAGTATAGATTGAACAATCATCGTATCTGGGTTGTATTCGATTGTGTTTATATAGTTATACTCACCAGGTAACTGTTCTTCCGTTATACATACGAGCGACTGAATTGAACAGAAGGTTGAATGGATAGTATATGGGTTGTATTCGATTATGATGTTATGCTGTGTATATAGTTATACACACTAGGAGACGGTATTCCCGTTTAACATATGAGCGACCGACACGAAAAGAAAGTTGAATGGATAGACTGAACAATCAATGTATCTGGGTGGTATCCGATTATATCGCAATACTGTATATATAGTGATACTTACCAGGTGACGATACTTCCGTTACACATACTAGCGACTGAATCGAACAGAATGTTGAATGGTTAGACGAAACGATAATTGTATCTGAGTTGTATTCGATGATATCGTGATGATGTTTATATAGCAATACTCACCAGGTAACTGTCCTTCCGTTTTACATACAAGCGACCGAATCGAACATAAGGTTGAATGGATAGATTGAACAATCATCGTATCTGAGTTGTATTCGATTATGTTTATATAGTTATACTCACCAGGTAACTGTTCTTCCGTTATACATACGAGCGACTGAATTGAACTGAAGGCTGAATGGATAGACTAAACAATGATCGTATCTGGGGTTGTATTCGATTATATCGTGATGATGTTCATATAGTTATACTCACCAGGTAACTGTTCTCCAGTTATACATAAGAGCGACTGAACTGAACAGAAGGTTGAATGGATAGACTGAACAATCATCGTATCTGGTTTGTATTTGATTATTTCGTGATGATTATTATATATTATGTCTAACCAGGTAACTGTTCTTTCGTTATACATACTAGCAACCGAATCGAACATAAGGTTGAATGGATAGATTGAACAATCATTGTATCTGGGTTGTCTCCGATTATATCGTTATGTTGTATATTTAACTACACCTACCATGTAACGGTTCTTTCGTTACACATACGAGCGTCTGAATCGAACATAAGGTTGGATGGTTAGACGGAACGATAATTGTAACTAAGTTGTATTCGATTATATCGTGATGACGTTCATATAGAAATACTCACCAGGTTACTGTTCTTTTGTTATACATACGAGCAACCGAATCGAACAGAAGGTTGAATGGATAGTATCTGGGTTGTATTCGATTATGATGTTATGCTGTGATATAGTTATACACATAAGGTGACGGTATTCCCGTTTCACATACGAGCGACCGAAACGAACAGAAAGTTGAATGGATAGACTGAACAATCAATGTATCTGGGTGGTATCCGATTATATCGCAATACTGTATATATAGTGATACTTACCAGGTGACGGTACTTCCGTTACACATACTAGCGACTGAATCGAACAGAAGGTTAAATGGTTAGACGAAACGATAATTGTATCTGAGTTGTATTCGATGATATCGTGATGATGTTTATATAGCAATACTCACCAGGTAACTGTTCTTCCGTTTTACATACAAGCGACCGAATCGAGCAGAAGGTTGAATTCAGTATAGATTGAACAATTATCGTATCTGGGTTGTATTCGATTATGTTTATATAGTTATACTCACCAGGTAACTGTTCTTCCGTTATACATACGAGCGACTGAATTGAACAGAAGGTTGAATGGATAGTATATGGGTTGTATTCGATTATGATGTTATGCTGTGTATATAGTTATACACACTAGGAGACGGTATTCCCGTTTAACATACGAGCGACCGAAACGAAAAGAAAGTTGAATGGATAGACTGAACAATCAATGTATCTGGGTGGTATCCGATTATATCGCAATACTGTATATATAGTGATACTTACCAGGTGACGATACTTCCGTTACACATACTAGCGACTGAATCGAACAGAATGGTGAATGGTTAGACGAAACGATAATTGTATCTGAGTTGTATTCGATGATATCGTGATGATGTTTATATAGCAATACTCACCAGGTAACTGTCCTTCCGTTTTACATACAAGCGACCGAATCGAGCAGAAGGTTAAATGGATAGATTGAACAATCATCGTATCTGAGTTGTATTCGATTATGTTTATATAGATATACTCACCAGGTACCTGTTCTTCCGATATACATACGAGCAACCGAATCGAACATAAGGTTGAATGGATAGATTGAACAATCATCGTATCTGAGTTGTATTCGATTATGTTTATATAGTTATACTCACCAGGTAACTGTTCTTCCGTTATACATACGAGCGACTGAATTGAACTGAAGGTTGAATGGATAGACTAAACAATGATCGTATCTGGGGTTGTATTCGATTATATCGTGATGATGTTCATATAGTTATACTCACCAGGTAACTGTTCTCCAGTTATACATAAGAGCGACTGAACTGAATTGAAGGTTGAATGGATAGACTGAACAATCATCGTATCTGGGTTGTATTCGATTATTTCGTGATGATTATTATATATTATGTCTAACCAGGTAACTGTTCTTTCGTTATACATACTTGCAACCGAATCGAACATAAGGTTGAATGGATAGATTGAACAATCATTGTATCTGGGTTGTCTCCGATTATATCGTTATGTTGTATATTTAACTACACCTACCATGTAACGGTTCTTTCGTTACACATACGAGCGTCTGAATCGAACATAAGGTTGGATGGTTAGACGGAACGATAATTGTAACTAAGTTGTATTCGATTATATCGTGATGACGTTTATATAGAAATACTCACCAGGTTACTGTTCTTTCGTTATACATACGAGCAACCGAATCGAACAGAAGGTTGAATGGATAGTATCTGGGTTGTATTCGATTATGATGTTATGTTGTGTATATAGTTATACACATAAGGTGACGGTATTCATGTTTCACATACGAGCGACCGAAACGAACAGAAAGTTGAATGGATAGACTGAACAATCAATGTATCTGGGTGGTATCCGATTATATCGCAATACTGTATATATAGTGATACTTACCAGGTGACGGTACTTCCGTTACACATACTAGCGACTGAATCGAACAGAGGGTTAAATGGTTAGACGAAACGATAATTGTATCTGAGTTGTATTCGATGATATCGTGATGATGTTTATATAGCAATACTCACCAGGTAACTGTTCTTCCGTTTTACATACAAGCGACCGAATCGAGCAGAAGGTTGAATTCAGTATAGATTGAACAATCATCGTATCTGGGTTGTATTCGATTATGTTTATATAGTTATACTCACCAGGTAACTGTTCTTCCGTTATACATACGAGCAACCGAATCGAACATAAGGTTGAATGGATAGATTGAACAATCATCGTATCTGAGTTGTATACGATTATGTTTATATAGTTATACTCACCAGGTAACTGTTCTCCAGTTATACATAAGAGCGACTGAATTGAACAGAAGGTTGAATGGATAGACTGAACAATCATCGTATCTGGGTTGTATTCGATTATTTCGTGATGATTATTATATATTATGTCTAACCAGGTAACTGTTCTTTCGTTATACATACTAGCAACCGAATCGAACATAAGGTTGAATGGATAGATTGAACAATCATTGTATCTGGGTTGTCTCCGATTATATCGTTATGTTGTATATTTAACTACACCTACCATGTAACGGTTCTTTCGTTACACATACGAGCGTCTGAATCGAACATAAGGTTGGATGGTTAGACGGAACGATAATTGTAACTAAGTTGTATTCGATTATATCGTGATGACGTTCATATAGAAATACTCACCAGGTTACTGTTCTTTCGTTATACATACGAGCAACCGAATAGAACAGAAGGTTGAATGGATAGTATCTGGGTTGTATTCGATTATGATGTTATGCTATGTATATAGTTATACACATAAGGTGACGGTATTCCCGTTTCACATACGAGCGACCGAAACGAACAGAAAGTTGAAATGATAGACTGAACAATCAATGTATCTGGGTGGTATCCGATTATATCGCAATTCTGTATATATAGTGATACTTACCAGGTGACGGTACTTCCGTTACACATACTAGCGACTGAATCGAACAGAAGGTTAAATGGTTAGACGAAACGATAATTGTATCTGAGTTGTATTCGATGATATCGTGATGATGTTTATATAGCAATACTCACCAGGTAACTGTCCTTCCGTTTTACATACAAGCGACCGAATCGAACATAAGGTTGAATGGATAGATTGAACAATCATCGTACCTGAGTTGTATTCGATTATGTTTATATAGTTATACTCACCAGGTAACTGTTCTTCCGTTATACATACGAGCGACTGAATTGAACTGAAGGTTGAATGGATAGACTAAACAATGATCGTATCTGGGGTTGTATTCGATTATATCGTGATGATGTTCATATAGTTATACTCACCAGGTAACTGTTCTCCAGTTATACATAAGAGCGACTGAACTGAATTGAAGGTTGAATGGATAGACTGAACAATCATCGTATCTGGGTTGTATTCGATTATTTCGTGATGATTATTATATATTATGTCTAACCAGGTAACTGTTCTTTCGTTATACATACTTGCAACCGAATCGAACATAAGGTTGAATGGATAGATTGAACAATCATTGTATCTGGGTTGTCTCCGATTATATCGTTATGTTGTATATTTAACTACACCTACCATGTAACGGTTCTTTCGTTACACATACGAGCGTCTGAATCGAACATAAGGTTGGATGGTTAGACGGAACGATAATTGTAACTAAGTTGTATTCGATTATATCGTGATGACGTTTATATAGAAATACTCACCAGGTTACTGTTCTTTCGTTATACATACGAGCAACCGAATCGAACAGAAGGTTGAATGGATAGTATCTGGGTTGTATTCGATTATGATGTTATGCTGTGTATATAGTTATACACATAAGGTGACGGTATTCATGTTCCACATACGAGCGACCGAAACGAACAGAAAGTTGAATGGATAGACTGAACAATCAATGTATCTGGGTGGTATCCGATTATATCGCAATACTGTATATATAGTGATACTTACCAGGTGACGGTACTTCCGTTACACATACTAGCGACTGAATCGAACAGAGGGTTAAATGGTTAGACGAAACGATAATTGTATCTGAGTTGTATTCGATGATATCGTGATGATGTTTATATAGCAATACTCACCAGGTAACTGCTCTTCCGTTTTACATACAAGCGACCGAATCGAGCAGAAGGTTGAATTCAGTATAGATTGAACAATCATCGTATCTGGGTTGTATTCGATTATGTTTATATAGTTATACTCACCAGGTAACTGTTCTTCCGTTATACATACGAGCAACCGAATCGAACATAAGGTTGAATGGATAGATTGAACAATCATCGTATCTGAGTTGTATACGATTATGTTTATATAGTTATACTCACCAGGTAACTGTTCTCCAGTTATACATAAGAGCGACTGAATTGAACAGAAGGTTGAATGGATAGACTGAACAATCATCGTATCTGGGTTGTATTCGATTATTTCGTGATGATTATTATATATTATGTCTAACCAGGTAACTGTTCTTTCGTTATACATACTAGCAACCGAATCGAACATAAGGTTGAATGGATAGATTGAACAATCATTGAATCTGGGTTGTCTCCGATTATATCGTTATGTTGTATATTTAACTACACCTACCATGTAACGGTTCTTTCGTTACACATACGAGCGTCTGAATCGAACATAAGGTTGGATGGTTAGACGGAACGATAATCGTAACTAAGTTGTATTCGATTATATCGTGATGACGTTCATATAGAAATACTCACCAGGTTACTGTTCTTTCGTTATACATACGAGCAACCGAATAGAACAGAAGGTTGAATGGATAGTATCTGGGTTGTATTCGATTATGATGTTATGCTATGTATATAGTTATACACATAAGGTGACGGTATTCCCGTTTCACATACGAGCGACCGAAACGAACAGAAAGTTGAAATGATAGACTGAACAATCAATGTATCTGGGTGGTATCCGATTATATCGCAATTCTGTATATATAGTGATACTTACCAGGTGACGGTACTTCCGTTACACATACTAGCGACTGAATCGAACAGAAGGTTAAATGGTTAGACGAAACGATAATTGTATCTGAGTTGTATTCGATGATATCGTGATGATGTTTATATAGCAATACTCACCAGGTAACTGTTCTTCCGTTTTACTTACAAGCGACCGAATCGAGCAGAAGGTTGAATCCAGTATAGATTGAACAATCATCGTATCTGGGTTGTATTCGATTATGTTTATATAGTTATACTCACCAGGTAACTGTTCTTCCTTTATACATACGAGCGACTGAATTGAACAGAAGGTTGAATGGATAGTATATGGGTTGTATTCGATTATGATGTTATGCTGTGTATATAGTTATACACACTAGGAGACGGTATTCCCGTTTTACATACGAGCGACCGAAACAAAAAGAAAGTTGAATGGTTAGACTGAACAATCAATGTATCTGGGTGGTATCCGATTATATCGCAATACTGTATATATAGTGATACTTACCAGGTGACGATACTTCCGTTACACATACTAGCGACTGAATCGAACAAAATGTTGAATGGTTAGACGAAACGTCTGTATCTGAGTTGTATTCGATGATATCGTGATGATGTTTATATAGCAATACTCACCAGGTAACTGTTCTTCCGTTTTACATACAAGCGACCGAATCGAGCAGAAGGTTGAATTCAGTATAAATTGAACAATCATCGTATCTGGATTGTATTCGATTATGTTTATATAGATATACTCACCAGGTAACTGTTCTCCAGTTATACATAAGAGCGACTGAACTGAACAGAAGGTTGAATGGATAGACTGAACAATCATCGTATCTGGGTTGTATTCGATTATTTCGTGATGATTATTATATATTATGTCTAACCAGGTAACTGTTCTTTCGTTATACATACTTGCAACCGAATCGAACATAAGGTTGAATGGATAGATTGAACAATCATTGTATCTGGGTTGTCTCCGATTATATCGTTATGTTGTATATTTAACTACACCTACCATGTAACGGTTCTTTCGTTACACATACGAGCGTCTGAATCGAACATAAGGTTGGATGGTTAGACGGAACGATAATTGTAACTAAGTTGTATTCGATTATATCGTGATGACGTTTATATAGAAATACTCACCAGGTTACTGTTCTTTCGTTATACATACGAGCAACCGAATCGAACAGAAGGTTGAATGGATAGTATCTGGGTTGTATTCGATTATGATGTTATGCTGTGTATATAGTTATACACATAAGGTGACGGTATTCATGTTCCACATACGAGCGACCGAAACGAACAGAAAGTTGAATGGATAGACTGAACAATCAATGTATCTGGGTGGTATCCGATTATATCGCAATACTGTATATATAGTGATACTTACCAGGTGACGGTACTTCCGTTACACATACTAGCGACTGAATCGAACAGAGGGTTAAATGGTTAGACGAAACGATAATTGTATCTGAGTTGTATTCGATGATATCGTGATGATGTTTATATAGCAATACTCACCAGGTAACTGCTCTTCCGTTTTACATACAAGCGACCGAATCGAGCAGAAGGTTGAATTCAGTATAGATTGAACAATCATCGTATCTGGGTTGTATTCGATTATGTTTATATAGTTATACTCACCAGGTAACTGTTCTTCCGTTATACATACGAGCAACCGAATCGAACATAAGGTTGAATGGATAGATTGAACAATCATCGTATCTGAGTTGTATACGATTATGTTTATATAGTTATACTCACCAGGTAACTGTTCTCCAGTTATACATAAGAGCGACTGAATTGAACAGAAGGTTGAATGGATAGACTGAACAATCATCGTATCTGGGTTGTATTCGATTATTTCGTGATGATTATTATATATTATGTCTAACCAGGTAACTGTTCTTTCGTTATACATACTAGCAACCGAATCGAACATAAGGTTGAATGGATAGATTGAACAATCATTGAATCTGGGTTGTCTCCGATTATATCGTTATGTTGTATATTTAACTACACCTACCATGTAACGGTTCTTTCGTTACACATACGAGCGTCTGAATCGAACATAAGGTTGGATGGTTAGACGGAACGATAATCGTAACTAAGTTGTATTCGATTATATCGTGATGACGTTCATATAGAAATACTCACCAGGTTACTGTTCTTTCGTTATACATACGAGCAACCGAATAGAACAGAAGGTTGAATGGATAGTATCTGGGTTGTATTCGATTATGATGTTATGCTATGTATATAGTTATACACATAAGGTGACGGTATTCCCGTTTCACATACGAGCGACCGAAACGAACAGAAAGTTGAAATGATAGACTGAACAATCAATGTATCTGGGTGGTATCCGATTATATCGCAATTCTGTATATATAGTGATACTTACCAGGTGACGGTACTTCCGTTACACATACTAGCGACTGAATCGAACAGAAGGTTAAATGGTTAGACGAAACGATAATTGTATCTGAGTTGTATTCGATGATATCGTGATGATGTTTATATAGCAATACTCACCAGGTAACTGTTCTTCCGTTTTACTTACAAGCGACCGAATCGAGCAGAAGGTTGAATCCAGTATAGATTGAACAATCATCGTATCTGGGTTGTATTCGATTATGTTTATATAGTTATACTCACCAGGTAACTGTTCTTCCTTTATACATACGAGCGACTGAATTGAACAGAAGGTTGAATGGATAGTAAATGGGTTGTATTCGATTATGATGTTATGCTGTGTATATAGTTATACACACTAGGAGACGGTATTCCCGTTTTACATACGAGCGACCGAAACAAAAAGAAAGTTGAATGGTTAGACTGAACAATCAATGTATCTGGGTGGTATCCGATTATATCGCAATACTGTATATATAGTGATAATTACCAGGTGACGATACTTCCGTTACACATACTAGCGACTGAATCGAACAAAATGTTGAATGGTTAGACGAAACGTCTGTATCTGAGTTGTATTCGATGATATCGTGATGATGTTTATATAGCAATACTCACCAGGTAACTGTTCTTCCGTTTTACATACAAGCGACCGAATCGAGCAGAAGGTTGAATTCAGTATAAATTGAACAATCATCGTATCTGGATTGTATTCGATTATGTTTATATAGATATACTCACCAGGTAACTGTTCTCCAGTTATACATAAGAGCGACTGAACTGAACAGAAGGTTGAATGGATAGACTGAACAATCATCGTATCTGGGTTGTATTCGAATATTTCGTGATGATAATTATATATTATGTCTAACCAGGTAACTGTTCTTTCGTTATACATACTAGCAACCGAATCGAACATAAGGTTGAATGGATAGATTGAACAATCATTGTATCTGGGTTGTCTCCGATTATATCGTTATGTTGTATATTTAACTACACCTACCATGTAACGGTTCTTTCGTTACACATACGAGCGTCTGAATCGAACATAAGGTTGGATGGTTAGACGGAACGATAATTGTAACTAAGTTGTATTCGATTATATCGTGATGACGTTCATATAGAAATACTCACCAGGTTACTGTTCTTTTGTTATACATACGAGCAACCGAATCGAACAGGAGGTTGAATGGATAGTATCTGGGTTGTATTCGATTATGATGTTATGCTGTGATATAGTTATACACATAAGGTGACGGTATTCCCGTTTCACATACGAGCGACCGAAACGGACAGAAAGTTGAATGGATAGATTGAACAATCAATGTATCTGGGTGGTATCCGATTATATCGCAATACTGTATATATAGTGATACTTACCAGGTGACGGTACTTCCGTTACACATACTAGCGACTGAATCGAACAGAAGGTTAAATGGTTAGACGAAACGATAATTGTATCTGAGTTGTATTCGATGATATCGTGATGATGTTTATATAGCAATACTCACCAGGTAACTGTTCTTCCGTTTTACATACAAGCGACCGAATCGAGCAAAAGGTTGAATTCAGTATAGATTGAACAATCATCGTATCTAGGTTGTATTCGATTATGTTTATATAGTTATACTCACCAGGTAACTGTTCTTCCGTTATACATACGAGCGACTGAATTGAACAGAAGGTTGAATGGATAGTATATGGGTTGTATTCGATTATGATGTTATGCTGTGTATATAGTTATACACACTTGGAGACGGTATTCCCGTTTAACATACGAGCGACCGAAACGAAAAGAAAGTTGAATGGATAGACTGAACAATCAATGTATCTGGGTGGTATCCGATTATATCGCAATACTGTATATATAGTGATACTTACAAGGTGACGATACTTCCGTTACACATACTAGCGACTGAATCGAACAGAATGTTGAATGGTTAGACGAAACGATAATTGTATCTGAGTTGTATTCGATGATATCGTGATGATGTTTATATAGCAATACTCACCAGGTAACTGTCCTTCCGTTTTACATACAAGCGACCGAATCGAGCAGAAGGTTAAATGGATAGATTGAACACTCATCGTATCTGAGTTGTATACGATTATGTTTATATAGATATACTCACCAGGTACCTGTTCTTCCGATATACATACGAGCAACCGAATCGAACATAAGGTTGAATGGATAGATTGAACAATCATCGTATCTGAGTTGAATTCGATTATGTTTATATAGTTATACTCACCAGGTAACTGTTCTTCCGTTATACATACGAGCGACTGAATTGAACTGAAGGTTGAATGGATAGACTAAACAATGATCGTATCTGGGGTTGTATTCGATTATATCGTGATGATGTTCATATAGTTATACTCACCAGGTAACTGTTCTCCAGTTATACATAAGAGCGACTGAACTGAATTGAAGGTTGAATGGATAGACTGAACAATCATCGTATCTGGGTTGTATTCGATTATTTCGTGATGATTATTATATATTATGTCTAACCAGGTAACTGTTCTTTCGTTATACATACTTGCAACCGAATCGAACATAAGGTTGAATGGATAGATTGAACAATCATTGTATCTGGGTTGTCTCCGATTATATCGTTATGTTGTATATTTAACTACACCTACCATGTAACGGTTCTTTCGTTACACATACGAGCGTCTGAATCGAACATAAGGTTGGATGGTTAGACGGAACGATAATTGTAACTAAGTTGTATTCGATTATATCGTGATGACGTTTATATAGAAATACTCACCAGGTTACTGTTCTTTCGTTATACATACGAGCAACCGAATCGAACAGAAGGTTGAATGGATAGTATCTGGGTTGTATTCGATTATGATGTTATGCTGTGTATATAGTTATACACATAAGGTGACGGTATTTCCGTTTCACATACGAGCGACCGAAACGAACAGAAAGATGAAATGATAGACTGAACAATCAATGTATCTGGGTGGTATCCGATTATATCGCAATACTGTATATATAGTGATACTTACCAGGTGACGGTACTTCCGTTACACATACTAGCGACTGAATCTAACAGAAGGTTAAATGGTTAGACGAAACGATAATTGTATCTGAGTTGTATTCGATGATATCGTGATGATGTTTATATAGCAATACTCACCAGGTAACTGTTCTTCCGTTTTACATACAAGCGACCGAATCGAGCAGAAGGTTGAATTCAGTATAGATTGAACAATCATCGTATCTGGGTTGTATTCGATTATGTTTATATGGTTATACTCACCAGGTAACTGTTCTTCCGTTATACATACGAGCGACTGAATTGAACAGAAGGTTGAATGGATAGTATATGGGTTGTATTCGATTATGATGTTATGCTGTGTATATAGTTATACACACTAGGAGACGGTATTCCCGTTTTACATACGAGCGACCGAAACAAAAAGAAAGTTGAATGGATAGACTGAACAATCAATGTATCTGGGTGGTATCCGATTATATCGCAATACTGTATATATAGTGATACTCACCAGGTGACGATACTTCCGTTACACATACTAGCGACTGAATCGAACAGAATGTTGAATGGTTAGACGAAACGATAATTGTATCTGAGTTGTATTCGATGATATCGTGATGACGTTCATATAGAAATACTCACCAGGTTACTGTTCTTTCGTTATACATACGAGCAACCGAATCGAACAGAAGGTTGAATGGATAGTATCTGGGTTGTATTCGATTATGATGTTATGCTGTGTATATAGTTATACACATAAGGTGACGGTATTCCCGTTTCACATACGAGCGACCGAAACGAACAGAAAGTTGAAATGATAGACTGAACAATCAATGTATCTGGGTGGTATCCGATTATATCGCAATACTGTATATATAGTGATACTTACCAGGTGACGGTACTTCCGTTACACATACTAGCGACTGAATCGAACAGAAGGTTAAATGGTTAGACGAAACGATAATTGTATCTGAGTTGTATTCGATGATATCGTGATGATGTTTATATAGCAATACTCACCAGGTAACTGTTCTTCCGTTTTACATACAAGCGACCGAATCGAGCAGAAGGTTGAATTCAGTATAGATTGAACAATCATCGTATCTGGGTTGTATTCGATTATGTTTATATAGTTATACTCACCAGGTAACTGTTCTTCCGTTATACATACGAGCGACTGAATTGAACAGAAGGTTGAATGGATAGTATATGGGTTGTATTCGATTATGATGTTATGCTGTGTATATAGTTATACACACTAGGAGACGGTATTCTCGTTTTACATACGAGCGACCGAAACGAAAAGAAAGTTGAATGGATAGACTGAACAATCAATGTATCTGGGTGGTATCCGATTATATCGCAATACTGTATATATAGTGATACTTACCAGGTGACGATACTTCCGTTACACATACTAGCGACTGAATCGAACAGAATGTTGAATGGTTAGACGAAACGATAATTGTATCTGAGTTGTATTCGATGATATCGTGATGATGTTTATATAGCAATACTCACCAGGTAACTGTTCTTCCGTTTTACATACAAGCGACCGAATCGAGCAGAAGGTTGAATTCAGTATAAATTGAACAATCATCGTATCTGGGTTGTATTCGATTATGTTTATATAGTTATACTCACCAGGTAACTGTTCTTCCGTTATACATACGAGCGACTGAATTGAACAGAAGGTTGAATGGATAGTATATGGGTTGTATTCGATTATGATGTTATGCTGTGTATATAGTTATACACACTAGGAGACGGTATGTTTATAAAGTTATACTCACCAGGTAACTGTTCTTCCGTTATACATACGAGCGACTGAATTGAACAGAAGGTTGAATGGATAGTATATGGGTTGTATTTGATTATGATGTTATGCTGTGTATATAGTTATACACACTAGGAGACGGTATTCCCGTTTTACATACGAGCGACCGAAACAAAAAGAAAGTTGAATGGATAGACTGAACAATCAATGTATCTGGGTGGTATCCGATTATATCGCAATACTGTATATATAGTAATACTTACCAGGTGACGATACTTCCGTTACACATACTAGCGACTGAATCGAACAGAATGTTGAATGGTTAGACGAAACGATAATTGTATCTGAGTTGTATTCGATGATATCGTGATGATGTTTATATAGCAATACTCACCAGGTAACTGTTCTTCCGTTTTACATACAAGCGACCGAATCGAGCAGAAGGTTGAATTCAGTATAAATTGAACAATCATCGTATCTGGGTTGTATTCGATTATGTTTATATAGTTATACTCACCAGGTAACTGTTCTTCCGTTATACATACGAGCGACTGAATTGAACAGAAGGTTGAATGGATAGTATATGGGTTGTATTCGATTATGATGTTATGCTGTGTATATAGTTATACACACTAGGAGACGGTATGTTTATAAAGTTATACTCACCAGGTAACTGTTCTTCCGTTATACATACGAGCGACTGAATTGAACATAAGGTTGAATGGATAGTATATGGGTTGTATTTGATTATGATGTTATGCTGTGTATATAGTTATACACACTAGGAGACGGTATTCCCGTTTTACATACGAGCGACCGAAACAAAAAGAAAGTTGAATGGATAGACTGAACAATCAATGTATCTGGGTGGTATCCGATTATATCGCAATACTGTATATATAGTGATACTTACTAGGTGACGATACTTCCGTTACACATACTAGCGACTGAATCGAACAGAATGTTGAATGGTTAGACGAAACGATAATTGTATCTGAGTTGTATTCGATGATATCGTGATGATGTTTATATAGCAATACTCACCAGGTAACTGTCCTTCCGTTTTACATACAAGCGACCGATTCGAACATAAGGTTGAATGGATAGATTGAACAATCATCGTATCTGAGTTGTATTCGATTATGTTTATATAGTTATACTCACCAGGTAACTGTTCTTCCGTTATACATACGAGCGACTGAATTGAACTGAAGGTTGAATGGATAGACAAAACAATGATCGTATCTGGGGTTGTATTCGATTATATCGTGATGATGTTCATATAGTTATACTCACCAGGTAACTGTTCTCCAGTTATACATAAGAGCGACTGAACTGAACAGAAGGTTGAATGGATAGACTGAACAATCATCGTATCTGGGTTGTATTCGATTATGTTTATATAGTTATACTCACCAGGTAACTGTTCTTCCGTTATACATACGAGCGACTGAATTGAACAGAAGGTTGAATGGATAGTATATGGGTTGTATTCGATTATGATGTTATGCTGTGTATATAGTTATACACACTAGGAGACGGTATTCTCGTTTTACATACGAGCGACCGAAACGAAAAGAAAGTTGAATGGATAGACTGAACAATCAATGTATCTGGGTGGTATCCGATTATATCGCAATACTGTATATATAGTGATACTCACCAGGTGACGATACTTCCGTTACACATACTAGCGACTGAATCGAACAGAATGTTGAATGGTTAGACGAAACGATAATTGTATCTGAGTTGTATTCGATGATATCGTGATGACGTTCATATAGAAATACTCACCAGGTTACTGTTCTTTCGTTATACATACGAGCAACCGAATCGAACAGAAGGTTGAATGGATAGTATCTGGGTTGTATTCGATTATGATGTTATGCTGTGTATATAGTTATACACATAAGGTGACGGTATTCCCGTTTCACATACGAGCGACCGAAACGAACAGAAAGTTGAAATGATAGACTGAACAATCAATGTATCTGGGTGGTATCCGATTATATCGCAATACTGTATATATAGTGATACTTACCAGGTGACGGTACTTCCGTTACACATACTAGCGACTGAATCGAACAGAAGGTTAAATGGTTAGACGAAACGATAATTGTATCTGAGTTGTATTCGATGATATCGTGATGATGTTTATATAGCAATACTCACCAGGTAACTGTTCTTCCGTTTTACATACAAGCGACCGAATCGAGCAGAAGGTTGAATTCAGTATAAATTGAACAATCATCGTATCTGGGTTGTATTCGATTATGTTTATATAGTTATACTCACCAGGTAACTGTTCTTCCGTTATACATACGAGCGACTGAATTGAACAGAAGGTTGAATGGATAGTATATGGGTTGTATTCGATTATGATGTTATGCTGTGTATATAGTTATACACACTAGGAGACGGTATGTTTATAAAGTTATACTCACCAGGTAACTGTTCTTCCGTTATACATACGAGCGACTGAATTGAACAGAAGGTTGAATGGATAGTATATGGGTTGTATTTGATTATGATGTTATGCTGTGTATATAGTTATACACACTAGGAGACGGTATTCCCGTTTTACATACGAGCGACCGAAACAAAAAGAAAGTTGAATGGATAGACTGAACAATCAATGTATCTGGGTGGTATCCGATTATATCGCAATACTGTATATATAGTAATACTTACCAGGTGACGATACTTCCGTTACACATACTAGCGACTGAATCGAACAGAATGTTGAATGGTTAGACGAAACGATAATTGTATCTGAGTTGTATTCGATGATATCGTGATGATGTTTATATAGCAATACTCACCAGGTAACTGTTCTTCCGTTTTACATACAAGCGACCGAATCGAGCAGAAGGTTGAATTCAGTATAAATTGAACAATCATCGTATCTGGGTTGTATTCGATTATGTTTATATAGTTATACTCACCAGGTAACTGTTCTTCCGTTATACATACGAGCGACTGAATTGAACAGAAGGTTGAATGGATAGTATATGGGTTGTATTCGATTATGATGTTATGCTGTGTATATAGTTATACACACTAGGAGACGGTATGTTTATAAAGTTATACTCACCAGGTAACTGTTCTTCCGTTATACATACGAGCGACTGAATTGAACATAAGGTTGAATGGATAGTATATGGGTTGTATTTGATTATGATGTTATGCTGTGTATATAGTTATACACACTAGGAGACGGTATTCCCGTTTTACATACGAGCGACCGAAACAAAAAGAAAGTTGAATGGATAGACTGAACAATCAATGTATCTGGGTGGTATCCGATTATATCGCAATACTGTATATATAGTGATACTTACTAGGTGACGATACTTCCGTTACACATACTAGCGACTGAATCGAACAGAATGTTGAATGGTTAGACGAAACGATAATTGTATCTGAGTTGTATTCGATGATATCGTGATGATGTTTATATAGCAATACTCACCAGGTAACTGTCCTTCCGTTTTACATACAAGCGACCGATTCGAACATAAGGTTGAATGGATAGATTGAACAATCATCGTATCTGAGTTGTATTCGATTATGTTTATATAGTTATACTCACCAGGTAACTGTTCTTCCGTTATACATACGAGCGACTGAATTGAACTGAAGGTTGAATGGATAGACAAAACAATGATCGTATCTGGGGTTGTATTCGATTATATCGTGATGATGTTCATATAGTTATACTCACCAGGTAACTGTTCTCCAGTTATACATAAGAGCGACTGAACTGAACAGAAGGTTGAATGGATAGACTGAACAATCATCGTATCTGGGTTGTATTCGATTATTTCGTGATGATTATTATATATTATGTCTAACCAGGTAACTGTTCTTTCGTTATACATACTAGCAACCGAATCGAACCTAAGGTTGAATGGATAGATTGAACAATCATTGTATCTGGGTTGTCTCCGATTATATCGTTATGTTGTATATTTAACTACACCTACCATGTAACGGTTCTTTCGTTACACATACGAGCGTCTGAATCGAACATAAGGTTGGATAATTAGACGGAACGATTATTGTAACTAAGTTGTATTCGATTATATCGTGATGACGTTCATATAGAAATACTCACCAGGTTACTGTTCTTTCGTTATACATACGAGCAACCGAATCGAACAGAAGGTTAAATGGTTAGACGAAACGATAATTGTATCTGAGTTGTATTCGATGATATCGTGATGATGTTTATATAGCAATACTCACCAGGTAACTGTTCTTCCGTTTTACATACAAGCGACCGAATCGAGCAGAAGGTTGAATTCAGTATAGATTGAACAATCATCGTATCTGGGTTGTATTCGATTATGTTTATATAGTTATACCCACCAGGTAACTGTTCTTTCGTTATACATACGAGCGACTGAATTGAACAGAAGGTTGAATGGATAGTATCTGGGTTGTATTCGATAATGATGTTATGCTGTGTTTATAGTTATACACATAAGGTGACGGTATTCCCGTTTCACATACGAGCGACCGAAACGAACAGAAAGTTGAATGAATAGACTGAACAATCAATGTATCTGGGTGGTATCCGATTATATCGCAATACTGTATATATAGTGATACTTACCAGGTGACGGTACTTCCGTTACACATACTAGCGACTGAATCGAACAGAAGGTTAAATGGTTAGACGAAACGATAATTGTATCTGAGTTGTATTCGATGATATCGTGATGATGTTAATATAGCAATACTCACCAGGTAACTGTTCTTCCGTTTTACATATAAGCGACCGAATCGAGCAGAAGGTTGAATTCAGTATAGATTGAACAATCATCGTATCTGGGTTGTATTCGATTATGTTTATATAGTTATACTCACCAGGTAACTGTTCTTCCGTTATACATACGAGCGACTGAATCGAACAGAAGGTTGAATGGATAGTATCTTGGTTGTATTCGATTATGATGTTATGCTGTGTATATAGTCATACACATAAGGTGACGGTATTCCCGTTTCACATACGAGCGACCGAAACGAACAGAAAGTTGAAATGATAGACTGAACAATCAATGTATCTGGGTGGTATCCGATTATATCGCAATACTGTATATATAGTGATACTTACCAGGTGACGGTACTTCCGTTACACATACTAGCGACTGAATCGAACAGAAGGTTAAATGGTTAGACGAAACGATAATTGTATCTGAGTTGTCTTCGATGATATCGTGATGATGTTTATATAGCAATTCTCACCAGGTAACTGTTCTTCCGTTTTACATACAAGCGACCGAATCGAGCAGAAGGTTGAATTCAGTATAGATTGAACAATCATCGTATCTGGGTTGTATTCGATTATGTTTATATAGTTATACTCACCAGGTAACTGTTCTTCCGTTATACATACGAGCGACTGAATTGAACAGAAGGTTGAATGGATAGTATATGGGTTGTATTCGATTATGATGTTATGCTGTGTATATAGTTATACACACTAGGAGACGGTATTCCCGTTTTACATACGAGCGACCGAAACGAAAAGAAAGTTGAATGGATAGACTGAACAATCAATGTATCTGGGTGGTATCCGATTATATCGCAATACTGTATATATAGTAATACTTACCAGGTGACGATACTTCCGTTACACATACTAGCGACTGAATCGAACAGAATGTTGAATGGTTAGACGAAACGATAATTGTATCTGAGTTGTATTCGATGATATCGTGATGATGTTTATATAGCAATACTCACCAGGTAACTGTCCTTCCGTTTTACATACAAGCGACCGATTCGAACATAAGGTTGAATGGATAGATTGAACAATCATCGTATCTGAGTTGTATTCGATTATGTTTATATAGTTATACTCACCAGGTAACTGTTCTTCCGTTTTACATACAAGCGACCGAATCGAGCAGAAGGTTGAATTCAGTATAAATTGAACAATCATCGTATCTGGGTTGTATTCGATTATGTTTATATAGTTATACTCACCAGGTAACTGTTCTTCCGTTATACATACGAGCGACTGAATTGAACAGAAGGTTGAATGGATAGTATATGGGTTGTATTCGATTATGATGTTATGCTGTGTATATAGTTATACACACTAGGAGACGGTATGTTTATAAAGTTATACTCACCAGGTAACTGTTCTTCCGTTATACATACGAGCGACTGAATTGAACAGAAGGTTGAATGGATAGTATATGGGTTGTATTTGATTATGATGTTATGCTGTGTATATAGTTATACACACTAGGAGACGGTATTCCCGTTTTACATACGAGCGACCGAAACAAAAAGAAAGTTGAATGGATAGACTGAACAATCAATGTATCTGGGTGGTATTTGATTATATCGCAATACTGTATATATAGTAATACTTACCAGGTGACGATACTTCCGTTACACATACTAGCGACTGAATCGAACAGAATGTTGAATGGTTAGACGAAACGATAATTGTATCTGAGTTGTATTCGATGATATCGTGATGATGTTTATATAGCAATACTCACCAGGTAACTGTTCTTCCGTTTTACATACAAGCGACCGAATCGAGCAGAAAGTTGAATTCAGTATAAATTGAACAATCATCGTATCTGGGTTGTATTCGATTATGTTTATATAGTTATACTCACCAGGTAACTGTTCTTCCGTTATACATACGAGCGACTGAATTGAACAGAAGGTTGAATGGATAGTATATGGGTTGTATTCGATTATGATGTTATGCTGTGTATATAGTTATACACACTAGGAGACGGTATTCCCGTTTTACATACGAGCGACCGAAACGAAAAGAAAGTTGAATGGATAGACTGAACAATCAATTTATCTGGGTGGTATCCGATTATATCGCAATACTGTATATATAGTGATACTCACTAGGTGACGATACTTCCGTTACACATACTAGCGACTGAATCGAACAGAATGTTGAATGGTTAGACGAAACGATAATTGTATCTAAGTTGTATTCGATGATATCGTGATGATGTTTATATAGCAATACTCACCAGATAACTGTCCTTCCGTTTTACATACAAGCGACCGATTCGAACATAAGGTTGAATGGATAGATTGAACAATCATCGTATCTGAGTTGTATTCGATTATGTTTATATAGTTATACTCACCAGGTAACTGTTCTTCCGTTATACATACGAGCGACTGAATTGAACTGAAGGTTGAATGGATAGACAAAACAATGATCGTATCTGGGGTTGTATTCGATTATATCGTGATGATGTTCATATAGTTATACTCACCAGGTAACTGTTCTCCAGTTATACATAAGAGCGACTGAACTGAACAGAAGGTTGAATGGATAGACTGAACAATCATCGTATCTGGGTTGTATTCGATTATTTCGTGATGATTATTATATATTATGTCTAACCAGGTAACTGTTCTTTCGTTATACATACTAGCAACCGAATCGAACCTAAGGTTGAATGGATAGATTGAACAATCATTGTATCTGGGTTGTCTCCGATTATATCGTTATGTTGTATATTTAACTACACCTACCATGTAACGGTTCTTTCGTTACACATACGAGCGTCTGAATCGAACATAAGGTTGGATAATTAGACGGAACGATTATTGTAACTGATTTGTATTCGATTATATCGTGATGACGTTCATATAGAAATACTCACCAGGTTACTGTTCTTTCGTTATACATACGAGCAACCGAATCGAACAGAAGGTTAAATGGTTAGACGAAACGATAATTGTATCTGAGTTGTATTCGATGATATCGTGATGATGTTTATATAGCAATACTCACCAGGTAACTGTTCTTCCGTTTTACATACAAGCGACCGAATCGAGCAGAAGGTTGAATTCAGTATAGATTGAACAATCATCGTATCTGGGTTGTATTCGATTATGTTTATATAGTTATACCCACCAGGTAACTGTTCTTTCGTTATACATACGAGCGACTGAATTGAACAGAAGGTTGAATGGATAGTATATGGGTTGTATTCGATTATGATGTTATGCTGTGTATATAGTTATACACACTAGGAGACGGTATTCCCGTTTTACATACGAGCGACCGAAACAAAAAGAAAGTTGAATGGATAGACTGAACAATCAATGTATCTGGGTGGTATCCGATTATATCGCAATACTGTATATATAGTGATACTTACCAGGTGACGATACTTCCGTTACACATACGAGCGTCTGAATCGAACATAAGGTTGGATGGTTAGACGGAACGATAATTGAAACTGAGTTATTCGATTATATCGTGATGACGTTCATATAGAAATACTCACCAGGTTACTGTTCTTTCGTTATACATACGAGCAACCGAATCGAACAGAAGGTTGAATGGATAGTATCTGGGTTGTATTCGATAATGATGTTATGCTGTGTTTATAGTTATACACATAAGGTGACGGTATTCCCGTTTCACATACGAGCGACCGAAACGAACAGAAAGTTGAATGAATAGACTGAACAATCAATGTATCTGGGTGGTATCCGATTATATCGCAATACTGTATATATAGTGATACTTACCAGGTGACGGTACTTCCGTTACACATACTAGCGACTGAATCGAACAGAAGGTTAAATGGTTAGACGAAACGATAATTGTATCTGAGTTGTATTCGATGATATCGTGATGATGTTAATATAGCAATACTCACCAGGTAACTGTTCTTCCGTTTTACATATAAGCGACCGAATCGAGCAGAAGGTTGAATTCAGTATAGATTGAACAATCATCGTATCTGGGTTGTATTCGATTATGTTTATATAGTTATACTCACCAGGTAACTGTTCTTCCGTTATACATACGAGCGACTGAATCGAACAGAAGGTTGAATGGATAGTATCTTGGTTGTATTCGATTATGATGTTATGCTGTGTATATAGTTATACACATAAGGTGACGGTATTCCCGTTTCACATACGAGCGACCGAAACGAACAGAAAGTTGAAATGATAGACTGAACAATCAATGTATCTGGGTGGTATCCGATTATATCGCAATACTGTATATATAGTGATACTTACCAGGTGACGGTACTTCCGTTACACATAGGATAGACTGAACAATCATCGTATCTGGGTTGTATTCGATTATTTCGTGATGATTATTATATATTATGTCTAACCAGGTAACTGTTCTTTCGTTATACATACTAGCAACCGAATCGAACCTTAGGTTGAATGGTTATGTTTATATTGTTATACTCACCAGGTAACTGTTCTTCCGTTATACATACGAGCGACTGAATTGAACATAAGGTTGAATGGATAGACTGAACAATCAATGTATCTGGGTGGTATCCGATTATATCGCAATACTGTATACATAGTGATACTTACCAGGTGACGATACTTCCGTTACACATACTAGCGACTGAATCGAACAGAATGTTGAATGGTTAGACGAAACGATAATTGTATCTGAGTTGTATTCGATGATATCGTGATGATGTTTATATAGCAATACTCACCAGGTAACTGTCCTTCCGTTTTACATACAAGCGACCGAATCGAGCAGAAGGTTAAATGGATAGATTGAACAATCATCGTATCTGAGTTGTATTCGATTATGTTTATATAGATATACTCACCAGGTACCTGTTCTTCCGATATACATACGAGCAACCGAATCGAACATAAGGTTGAATGGATAGATTGAACAATCATCGTATCTGAGTTGTATTCGATTATGTTTATATAGTTATACTCACCAGGTTACTGTTCTCCAGTTATACATAAGAGCGACTGAACTGAACAGAAGGTTAAATGGATAGACTGAACAATCATCGTATCTGGGTTGTATTCGATTATTTCGTGATGATTATTATATATTATGTCTAACCAGGTAACTGTTCCTTCGTTATACAAACTAGCAACCGAATCGAACATAAGGTTGAATGGATAGATTGAACAATCATTGTATCTGGGTTGTCTCCGATTATATCGTTATGTTGTATATTTAACTACACCTACCATGTAACGGTTCTTTCGTTACACATACGAGCGTCTGAATCGAACATGAGGTTGGATGGTTAGACGGAACGATAATTGTAACTAAGTTGTATTCGATTATATCGTGATGACGTTCATATAGAAATACTCACCAGGTTACTGTTCTTTCGTTATACATACGAGCAACCGAATCGAACAGAAGGTTGAATGGATAGTATCTGGGTTGTATTCGATTATGATGTTATGCTGTGTATATAGTTATACACATAAGGTGACGGTATTCCCGTTTCACATACGAGAGACCGAAACGAACAGAAAGTTGAATGGATAGACTGAACAATCAATGTATCTGGGTGGTATCCGATTATATCGCAATACTGTATATATAGTGATACTTACCAGGTGACGGTACTTCCGTTACACATACTAGCGACTGAATCGAACAGAAGGTTAAATGGTTAGACGAAACGATAATTGTATCTGAGTTGTATTCGATGATATCGTGATGATGTTTATATAGCAATACTCACCAGGTAACTGTTCTCCCGTTTTACATACAAGCGACCGAATCGAGCAGAAGGTTGAATTCAGTATAGATTGAACAATCATCGTATCTGGGTTGTATTCGATTATGTTTATATAGTTATACTCACCAGGTTACTGTTCTTCCGTTATACATACGAGCGACTGAATTGAACAGAAGGTTGAATGGATAGTATATGGGTTGTATTCGATTATGATGTTATGCTGTGTATATAGTTATACACACTAGGAGACGGTATTCCCGTTTTACATACGAGCGACCGAAACGAAAAGAAAGTTGAATGGATAGACTGAACAATCAATGTATCTGGGTGGTATCCGATTATATCGCAATACTGTATATATAGTGATACTTACCAGGTGACGATACTTCCGTTACACATACTAGCGACTGAATCGAACAGAATGTTGAATGGTTAGACGAAACGATAATTGTATCTGAGTTGTATTCGATGATATCGTGATGATGTTTATATAGCAATACTCACCAGATAACTGTCCTTCCGTTTTACATACAAGCGACCGATTCGAACATAAGGTTGAATGGATAGATTGAACAATCATCGTATCTGAGTTGTATTCGATTATGTTTATATAGTTATACTCACCAGGTAACTGTTCTTCCGTTATACATATGAGCGACTGAATTGAACTGAAGGTTGAATGGATAGACAAAACAATGATCGTATCTGGGGTTGTATTCGATTATATCGTGATGATGTTCATATAGTTATACTCACCAGGTAACTGTTCTCCAGTTATACATAAGAGCGACTGAACTGAACAGAAGGTTGAATGGATAGACTGAACAATCATCGTATCTGGGTTGTATTCGATTATTTCGTGATGATTATTAAATATTAAGTCTAACCAGGTAACTGTTCTTTCGTTATACATACTAGCAACCGAATCGAACCTAAGGTTGAATGGATAGATTGAACAATCATTGTATCTGGGTTGTCTCCGATTATATCGTTATGTTGTATATTTAACTACACCTACCATGTAACGGTTCTTTCGTTACACATACGAGCGTCTGAATCGAACATAAGGTTGGATAATTAGACGGAACGATTATTGTAACTAAGTTGTATTCGATTATATCGTGATGACGTTCATATAGAAATACTCACCAGGTTACTGTTCTTTCGTTATACATACGAGCAACCGAATCGAACAGAAGGTTAAATGGTTAGACGAAACGATAATTGTATCTGAGTTGTATTCGATGATATCGTGATGATGTTTATATAGCAATACTCACCAGGTAACTGTTCTTCCGTTTTACATACAAGCGACCGAATCGAGCAGAAGGTTGAATTCAGTATAGATTGAACAATCATCGTATCTGGGTTGTATTCGATTATGTTTATATAGTTATACCCACCAGGTAACTGTTCTTTCGTTATACATACGAGCGACTGAATTGAACAGAAGGTTGAATGGATAGTATATGGGTTGTATTCGATTATGATGTTATGCTGTGTATATAGTTATACACACTAGGAGACGGTATTCCCGTTTTACATACGAGCGACCGAAACAAAAAGAAAGTTGAATGGATAGACTGAACAATCAATGTATCTGGGTGGTATCCGATTATATCGCAATACTGTATATATAGTGATACTTACCAGGTGACGATACTTCCGTTACACATACGAGCGTCTGAATCGAACATAAGGTTGGATGGTTAGACGGAACGATAATTCAAACTGAGTTATTCGATTATATCGTGATGACGTTCATATAGAAATACTCACCAGGTTACTGTTCTTTCGTTATACATACGAGCAACCGAATCGAACAGAAGGTTGAATGGATAGTATCTGGGTTGTATTCGATAATGATGTTATGCTGTGTTTATAGTTATACACATAAGGTGACGGTATTCCCGTTTCACATACGAGCGACCGAAACGAACAGAAAGTTGAATGAATAGACTGAACAATCAATGTATCTGGGTGGTATCCGATTATATCGCAATACTGTATATATAGTGATACTTACCAGGTGACGGTACTTCCGTTACACATACTAGCGACTGAATCGAACAGAAGGTTAAATGGTTAGACGAAACGATAATTGTATCTGAGTTGTATTCGATGATATCGTGATGATGTTAATATAGCAATACTCACCAGGTAACTGTTCTTCCGTTTTACATATAAGCGACCGAATCGAGCAGAAGGTTGAATTCAGTATAGATTGAACAATCATCGTATCTGGGTTGTATTCGATTATGTTTATATAGTTATACTCACCAGGTAACTGTTCTTCCGTTATACATACGAGCGACTGAATCGAACAGAAGGTTGAATGGATAGTATCTTGGTTGTATTCGATTATGATGTTATGCTGTGTATATAGTTATACACATAAGGTGACGGTATTCCCGTTTCACATACGAGCGACCGAAACGAACAGAAAGTTGAAATGATAGACTGAACAATCAATGTATCTGGGTGGTATCCGATTATATCGCAATACTGTATATATAGTGATACTTACCAGGTGACGGTACTTCCGTTACACATACTAGCGACTGAATCGAACAGAAGGTTAAATGGTTAGTCGAAACGATAATTGTATCTGATTTGTCTTCGATGATATCGTGATGATGTTTATATAGCAATACTCACCAGGTAACTGTTCTTCCGTTTTACATACAAGCGACCGAATCGAGCAGAAGGTTGAATTCAGTATAGATTGAACAATCATCGTATCTGGGTTGTATTCGATTATGTTTATATAGTTATACTCACCAGGTAACTGTTCTTCCGTTATACATACGAGCGACTGAATTGAACAGAAGGTTGAATGGATAGTATATGGGTTGTATTCGATTATGATGTTATGCTGTGTA
Organism: Chrysomela aeneicollis; assembly: GCA_029955515.1. Lineage (NCBI taxonomy): Eukaryota > Metazoa > Arthropoda > Insecta > Coleoptera > Chrysomelidae > Chrysomela > Chrysomela aeneicollis. Next base: position 16,316,419 of record JARUHQ010000013.1, on the reverse strand, counting down.
TATAGTTATACACACTAGGAGACGGTATTCCCGTTTTACATACGAGCGACCGAAACGAAAAGAAAGTTGAATGGATAGACTGAACAATCAATGTATCTGGGTGGTATCCGATTATATCGCAATACTGTATATATAGTAATACTTACCAGGTGACGATACTTCCGTTACACATACTAGCGACTGAATCGAACAGAATGTTGAATGGTTAGACGAAAAGATAATTGTATCTGAGTTGTATTCGATGATATCGTGATGATGTTTATATAGCAATACTCACCAGGTAACTGTCCTTCCGTTTTACATACAAGCGACCGATTCGAACATGAGGTTGAATGGATAGATTGAACAATCATCGTATCTGAGTTGTATTCGATTATGTTTATATAGTTATACTCACCAGGTAACTGTTCTTCCGTTATACATACGAGCGACTGAATTGAACTGAAGGTTGAATGGATAGACTAAACAATGATCGTATCTGGGGTTGTATTCGATTATATCGTGATGATGTTCATATAGTTATACTCACCAGGTAACTGTTCTCCAGTTATACATAAGAGCGACTGAACTGAACAGAAGGTTGAATGGATAGACTGAACAATCATCGTATCTGGGTTGTATTCGATTATTTCGTGATGATTATTATATATTATGTCTAACCAGGTAACTGTTCTTTCGTTATACATACTAGCAACCGAATCGAACCTAAGGTTGAATGGTTATGTTTATATTGTTATACTCACCAGGTAACTGTTCTTCCGTTATACATACGAGCGACTGAATTGAACATAAGGTTGAATGGATAGACTGAACAATCAATGTATCTGGGTGGTATCCGATTATATCGCAATACTGTATACATAGTGATACTTACCAGGTGACGATACTTCCGTTACACATACTAGCGACTGAATCGAACAGAATGTTGAATGGTTAGACGAAACGATAATTGTATCTGAGTTGTATTCGATGATATCGTGATGATGTTTATATAGCAATACTCACCAGGTAACTGTCCTTCCGTTTTACATACAAGCGACCGAATCGAGCAGAAGGTTAAATGGATAGATTGAACAATCATCGTATCTGAGTTGTATTCGATTATGTTTATATGGATATACTCACCAGGTACCTGTTCTTCCGATATACATACGAGCAACCGAATCGAACATAAGGTTGAATGGATAGATTGAACAATCATCGTATCTGAGTTGTATTCGATTATGTTCATATAGTTATACTCACCAGGTTACTGTTCTCCAGTTATACATAAGAGCGACTGAACTGAACAGAAGGTTAAATGGATAGACTGAACAATCATCGTATCTGGGTTGTATTCGATTATTTCGTGATGATTATTATATATTATGTCTAACCAGGTAACTGTTCCTTCGTTATACAAACTAGCAACCGAATCGAACATAAGGTTGAATGGATAGATTGAACAATCATTGTATCTGGGTTGTCTCCGATTATATCGTTATGTTGTATATTTAACTACACCTACCATGTAACGGTTCTTTCGTTACACATACGAGCGTCTGAATCGAACATGAGGTTGGATGGTTAGACGGAACGATAATTGTAACTAAGTTGTATTCGATTATATCGTGATGACGTTCATATAGAAATACTCACCAGGTTACTGTTCTTTCGTTATACATACGAGCAACCGAATCGAACAGAAGGTTGAATGGATAGTATCTGGGTTGTATTCGATTATGATGTTATGCTGTGTATATAGTTATACACATAAGGTGACGGTATTCCCGTTTCACATACGAGCGACCGAAACGAACAGAAAGTTGAATGGATAGACTGAACAATCAATGTATCTGGGTGGTATCCGATTATATCGCAATACTGTATATATAGTGATACTTACCAGGTGACGGTACTTCCGTTACACATACTAGCGACTGAATCGAACAGAAGGTTAAATGGTTAGACGAAACGATAATTGTATCTGAGTTGTATTCGATGATATCGTGATGATGTTTATATAGCAATACTCACCAGGTAACTGTTCTCCCGTTTTACATACAAGCGACCGAATCGAGCAGAAGGTTGAATTCAGTATAGATTGAACAATCATCGTATCTGGGTTGTATTCGATTATGTTTATATAGTTATACTCACCAGGTTACTGTTCTTCCGTTATACATACGAGCGACTGAATTGAACAGAAGGTTGAATGGATAGTATATGGGTTGTATTCGATTATGATGTTATGCTGTGTATATAGTTATACACACTAGGAGACGGTATTCCCGTTTTACATACGAGCGACCGAAACGAAAAGAAAGTTGAATGGATAGACTGAACAATCAATGTATCTGGGTGGTATCCGATTATATCGCAATACTGTATATATAGTAATACTTACCAGGTGACGATACTTCCGTTACACATACTAGCGACTGAATCGAACAGAATGTTGAATGGTTAGACGAAACGATAATTGTATCTGAGTTGTATTCGATGATATCGTGATGATGTTTATATAGCAATACTCACCAGGTAACTGTCCTTCCGTTTTACATACAAGCGACCGATTCGAACATGAGGTTGAATGGATAGATTGAACAATCATCGTATCTGAGTTGTATTCGATTATGTTTATATAGTTATACTCACCAGGTAACTGTTCTTCCGTTATACATACGAGCGACTGAATTGAACTGAAGGTTGAATGGATAGACTAAACAATGATCGTATCTGGGGTTGTATTCGATTATATCGTGATGATGTTCATATAGTTATACTCACCAGGTAACTGTTCTCCAGTTATACATAAGAGCGACTGAACTGAACAGAAGGTTGAATGGATAGACTGAACAATCATCGTATCTGGGTTGTATTCGATTATTTCGTGATGATTATTATATATTATGTCTAACCAGGTAACTGTTCTTTCGTTATACATACTAGCAACCGAATCGAACCTAAGGTTGAATGGTTATGTTTATATTGTTATACTCACCAGGTAACTGTTCTTCCGTTATACATACGAGCGACTGAATTGAACATAAGGTTGAATGGATAGACTGAACAATCAATGTATCTGGGTGGTATCCGATTATATCGCAATACTGTATACATAGTGATACTTACCAGGTGACGATACTTCCGTTACACATACTAGCGACTGAATCGAACAGAATGTTGAATGGTTAGACGAAACGATAATTGTATCTGAGTTGTATTCGATGATATCGTGATGATGTTTATATAGCAATACTCACCAGGTAACTGTCCTTCCGTTTTACATACAAGCGACCGAATCGAGCAGAAGGTTAAATGGATAGATTGAACAATCATCGTATCTGAGTTGTATTCGATTATGTTTATATGGATATACTCACCAGGTACCTGTTCTTCCGATATACATACGAGCAACCGAATCGAACATAAGGTTGAATGGATAGATTGAACAATCATCGTATCTGAGTTGTATTCGATTATGTTCATATAGTTATACTCACCAGGTTACTGTTCTCCAGTTATACATAAGAGCGACTGAACTGAACAGAAGGTTAAATGGATAGACTGAACAATCATCGTATCTGGGTTGTATTCGATTATTTCGTGATGATTATTATATATTATGTCTAACCAGGTAACTGTTCCTTCGTTATACAAACTAGCAACCGAATCGAACATAAGGTTGAATGGATAGATTGAACAATCATTGTATCTGGGTTGTCTCCGATTATATCGTTATGTTGTATATTTAACTACACCTACCATGTAACGGTTCTTTCGTTACACATACGAGCGTCTGAATCGAACATGAGGTTGGATGGTTAGACGGAACGATAATTGTAACTAAGTTGTATTCGATTATATCGTGATGACGTTCATATAGAAATACTCACCAGGTTACTGTTCTTTCGTTATACATACGAGCAACCGAATCGAACAGAAGGTTGAATGGATAGTATCTGGGTTGTATTCGATTATGATGTTATGCTGTGTATATAGTTATACACATAAGGTGACGGTATTCCCGTTTCACATACGAGCGACCGAAACGAACAGAAAGTTGAATGGATAGACTGAACAATCAATGTATCTGGGTGGTATCCGATTATATCGCAATACTGTATATATAGTGATACTTACCAGGTGACGGTACTTCCGTTACACATACTAGCGACTGAATCGAACAGAAGGTTAAATGGTTAGACGAAACGATAATTGTATCTGAGTTGTATTCGATGATATCGTGATGATGTTTATATAGCAATACTCACCAGGTAACTGTTCTCCCGTTTTACATACAAGCGACCGAATCGAGCAGAAGGTTGAATTCAGTATAGATTGAACAATCATCGTATCTGGGTTGTATTCGATTATGTTTTTATAGTTATACTCACCAGGATACTGTTCTTCCGTTATACATACGAGCGACTGAATTGAACAGAAGGTTGAATGGATAGTATATGGGTTGTATTCGATTATGATGTTATGCTGTGTATATAGTTATACACACTAGGAGACGGTATTCCCGTTTTACATACGAGCGACCGAAACGAAAAGAAAGTTGAATGGATAGACTGAACAATCAATGTATCTGGGTGGTATCCGATTATATCGCAATACTGTATATATAGTGATACTTACCAGGTGACGATACTTCCGTTACACATACTAGCGACTGAATCGAACAGAATGTTGAATGGTTAGACGAAACGATAATTGTATCTGAGTTGTATTCGATGATATCGTGATGATGTTTATATAGCAATACTCACCAGGTAACTGTTCTTTCGTTTTACATACAAGCGACCGAATCGAGCAGAAGGTTGAATTCAGTATAGATTGAACAATCATCGTATCTGGGTTGTATTCGATTATGTTTATATAGTTATACTCACCAGGTAACTGTTCTTCCGTTATACATACGAGAAACTGAATTGAACAGAAGGTTGAATGGATAGTATATGGGTTGTATTCGATTATGATGTTATGCTGTGTATATAGTTTTACACACTAGGAGACGGTATTCCCGTTTTACATACGATCGACCGAAACGAAAAGAAAGTTGAATGGATAGACTGAACAATCAATGTATCTGGGTGGTATCCGATTATATCGCAATACTGTATATATAGTGATACTTACCAGGTGACGATACTTCCGTTACACATACTAGCGACTGAATCGAACAGAATGTTGAATGGTAGACGAAACGATAATTGTATCTGAGTTGTATTCGATGATATCGTGATGATGTTTATATAGCAATACTCACCAGGTAACTGTCCTTCCGTTTTACATACAAGCGACCGAATCGAGCAGAAGGTTAAATGGATAGATTGAACAATCATCGTATCTGAGTTGTATTCGATTATGTTTATATAGATATACTCACCAGGTACCTGTTCTTCCGATATACATACGAGCAACCGAATCGAACATAAGGTTGAATGGATAGATTGAACAATCATCGTATCTGAGTTGTATTCGATTATAATAAATAAATAATAATAATAAAAGCGTTTATTTCAATATGACATATAAATAAGGTAAAGTAGTTACAAGTAATTGAAGAGTTGAGAAATAAACGTGATACATCACTTAAGCATCGCTTGTATGTGACAAACATATCTAAGTATAATAAATAATTTAAAAAATACAATTATTTAAAAAATACAATAATTTAAAAATGAAATACAATTTGAAAACGCAACAGTAATAAAGAACAAAGAACAATAGTATAATCCTTAAACTAACAGACAATAGTTATAATATGATTTAATTCGATTTCAATATTTTTCTAATAAATGAGGGAAGTTATTATGGTGATACCTATATATATGCGCATACCTCACACGTATGCTTAGGCATTTAAATAGACACTCTATTATTTTACGTACTTTCATAAGAAGTAGGAGTGAGTGCACTTATGTATAAAATAGAGTATGCATCTCAGCACGGGGTATAGAGATGATATATCTTTTCAGTTGTTTTTTGAATGCATTTATGTTTTTGATGTCTTTCAAGATATCCGGTAGGTTGTTATATAGTTTTAAGCTCTGATATCTGTAACTTTTTTGTCCAATACTTTTATTCATGAATGGTGTTTTGAATTTGTGTTCTCTACTTCTTGTATGATGTTTATGATCTATTCTATGTAATATGTGCTTATTCTTATGTAGCCTGATGTTGCTATAGTGGAAGAAGAGTTGTATTGGGTCTAATATTTCTGTTTGTTGGTAAAGATCATCCGACGGATAGGTTCTTTTTTTGTTGTATATGATTTTTAAAAAACGCTTTTGAGTTATTAGTATTTTGTTCATGATTGTTTTGCCTGCCGACCCCCATGCTAGAATTCCATAGGATATATGCGACTGTATAAGGGCAAAATATAGTGTTCTTGAAGTTTTTTCGTCAAGTAGAGTTCTCAGTGTTATAAATCTATAGATCAAATATTGAAGTTTTTTGACTACGTGGTTAATATGTATATTCCATTTTAAATTAGAGTCTATATAAATTCCCAAGTACTTCATATGAGTGACCGGTTTTATTTCGAAAAGGTTAGCAATATTCAAATTTTCCGATAGGGGGGAGTTTCTACTATTTATATATATTGGTAAGTAATGAGTTTTTTCAAAATTGATGGTTAGAAGTTAATGTGCAAACCATTCTTTAATACTCAAGAGATCGTGTTCCACTTTTGCCTTCAGGTCGGTCCATGATGTGTGCTCATAGAAGATGGCAGTGTCATCGGCATATGCGAAAATTTTTCCCGTGGTTGGTATCAGGAGCAAATCATTCAAATATATATTGAATAATATCGGTCCCAAAATAGTGCCTTGCGGTACACCGTATTCTATTTTTTTAAAGTCACTATTTAAGTCCCCGATTTTAACGCATTGATGTCTATCTTCCAAATAGCTACTAAACATTTTTAATGCGGTTCCTCTTATGCCGATATTTTCGAGTGATTTTAGTAGGAGTGGATGACTAACAGTGTCGAAAGCTTTAGAGAGATCAATGAAGACACAGAGAGCAACTTTATTGTTATCTAGTGCATTATACATTTCTGTTGTCAAGTCCAAGATTGCATCTTGCGTTGAGATTCCTTCTCGGAATCCATACTGTCTGTCTGAGAGGATGTTATATTTTTTTAGATAGTCTGATAATCGAGATTTAATTACTTTTTCAACGAGCTTTGATAATGTTGTTAATAATGATATAGGTCTGTAATTGATTATTTCATCTCTATCTCCATTTTTGAAAATTGGAAGAATTGTCGATGTTTTTAATTCTGATGGGAAAATTCCTTCAGATAGAAACCGATTTATTAGATACGTTAAAGGCTCTAAGATATTTGGTGAGATATGCTTCATGAGTTCAGCTTTGATTCCATCTATTCCAACTGCTTTTTTGTTTTTAAGTGATTGTATGAGCATCTTTACTTCTTTCGCATTTGTAGGAAATAGAAACATGGACTCCTGATAGTTTTTGTTTTGTTTTGGGCTATTGTAATGAGGATTTTTGACAATTTTTTTTGCTAATTTTCCCCCGATATTAATGTAGTGTTCATTGAAAGCTTCAACAATTTCATGCATATCACTCGTTTTTCGCCCTGCAATATTTATAAGTTTTATGTCAGTTGTGTTACGCTTTTTCCCACAAATTTCTCCTACTGTCTCCCATAATTTGGTGTTATTTGTTTGATTTCTCTCAATTTTGGCTCTGTAATAATTTGATTTTGTTTTTCGTAGGAGATCATTAAGTTTGTTCCTATAGCATTTATAGTTTTCTCTCAGTACATCATTATTTGGGTTTTGAATAATTTCTTGATACATTTTGTCTCTAGTATTGATAGATTTGATTATCCCATTAGTTATCCAGCATTTTCTTTTTCTATGTCTCATTTTCAGGGTATTTGTACAGCTAATAATTTTATTATTCAATATTTTTATGAATTCTTTTGTTGCTTTTACTGGGTTTGGTATTTGATATATTTCTGTCCAGTCTACATGTCCAAGTTGTGTTTTCAATTTGGAGTAATCAACAGTTTTAATATTTTTTTTCGTTTCATTGGCCATAATTGTATTATTTTCGATTATTATTTGTAAAAAAGTACAATAATGGTCAGTGAGATCGGTTTTTATTATAATGGGTAGAAGTAGTTCAATGTTTGTTTTGGTTCTGATAAATATGTGATCTAGGCAAGATTTTGAGTTCTGAGTTACTCTTGTGTAGTCATTTATCAGCGAGATGAATTTTGATTCACTCATAGTATTTAAATATTCGATAGTAGGAACGTCAGAGTTTTCATCTAAGATGTCTATATTGATATCGCCTAGAAAAACAAAATAATCAGCACCTACGCAGTTCCTGAGAAAGTTTTTTAGCGAGTTTGTGAATTCTAAAGTGCAGTAAGGTGGATTCTTATACATATCAAGAATACTGATTTTTTTATTATGAAAATTGATTTTGGTGAAGATGAGTTTGTTTTTTTGGTTAAAATCAATTATTTCGTAGTTATAATCCAGTTCTGTTTTGATGAACATGACTGTACCATCATTTTGGTTGTACAGTCCCTCATTATATATTTTGTCATATCCACTAATACTATAAAGATTTGCATCACCTATTTGCCTAGTTTCATTAAAAACAATGACATCTGGTTTGTAGGTGAGCTGTTTCAAATAACCCAAGAATGCATCGAAGTTTTTCTGTATGCTTCTTATATTGTTATGAACAATTTTGAAATTGATATTTTCGCTATTTACTTTCAAAACCTCATTACATTCTTCAAAGTTAGATGAAATTTCTGTTTTTATTGTTTGGGTTTCGAAGTTTGTTACGTATTTTTCCATTTTTAATACGTGATATGGAGAGCACTATAAGAAACAATATGAAGAGACTAAGTGAATCAAAACTCCATCAATAATATTCAATTTTCGATTATAACTAAGAATGAAGTATACCTAACCCTAGGGTGTACTTTTTAAATAATTCATTAGTAAAATAGTTCTAGAGAGTGAACTCACCTAATCTATGTTAGTATTTTATGTATATAAAAAATTAACTAAAAATAATTTGTTCACTAAAATGTTCGAAATTTTAGGGTTCTATTTATTTTCCTAAATTATTCTTCTTCTTGGCTTGGTATCCAGCGGTTGGTTCTTCTCTCCCTCTTTTACCCTTCGGTCTGGTAATTCTTTCGTCTGTGGAATTTCCTGGATTCTTTTCACCCTCAATATCGGTCGTTATACGCAGTGGATCCAGTTTAATCTCTTCCACGGTGTATTGTACGTCGTTTGCGATAAGTTTACCTTTGGCTATCTTAGTATCTATGTTATGTCTTTTGGCAAGTTTCTTATATTCCCATAAAAGTTTGCTATTTTGTAAATCTTCTTCAGCTAAATCGTGACTGATAAATATATTTGTATTTTTCAATTTATGTGCTGCATTCATTACTTCATTTTTATTGTTCATGCAATGGAATTCAATGAGAATTGGTCTGTTTTTTCCTTCCTCTGCTTTTCCTATTCGGTGGATGTTCCTCAGATGATTTTTATTGAGTTCTAACTTCAGGTGACTTTTACATAGCCCAACGAATTTATCGGTAGCACTTTCGTTTTTTTCTTCTTTCAGTCCATGTATCACGATATTATATTTCTTCACTAACCTTTCGATCCTGGTACTTTTTTCTTTGAGTATCACGTTTTCTTCCTTCAGTGAAGATAGTTCTTCCTTGAGATCTTCTATCTCAATTTTATGTTGTTGTTTGATGACAATCAAATCTTTCTTGATATCTTCGTTCTGGTGTTTTATTTCTTTATTTTGAATCTTTATCTCATTATTTTGAGCTGCTATTTTTTTCATTTCACTTACGAATTCATCATAATTCATTTTGTGTGAAATGACTTCCTCTGATTTTTCTGGTCCGCCTATGGTTTATAGGAATTATCTGCTAGATTCTAATCGGAACGAAAAAAATGTTTGACGATAACGTTTACGTTTTTGTTTGAAGAATATTTCTTCCTCTCGGGCCGATTATATTTATTATCCGTTTTAATGTTCATATATTTCTAAATGCACTATAGAAATAGATTTCCAGTTTTCTCGATATTCAGAATTTATTTGTTATTCACTGTCCCATTGTTGGTATTTTCACTCCTAGTTTCACAGCAGTTTGAAGCGATTAAAGCGGACCGATTTTTAAACGACTGTTCTGTTAAACGACTACTATAAACTATTATGTTTATATAGTTATACTCACCAGGTAACTGTTCTTCCGTTATACATACGAGCGACTGAATTGAACTGAAGGTTGAATGGATAGACTAAACAATGATCGTATCTGGGGTTGTATTCGATTATATCGTGATGATGTTCATATAGTTATACTCACCAGGTAACTGTTCTCCAGTTATACATAAGAGCGACTGAACTGAACAGAAGGTTGAATGGATAGACTGAACAATCATCGTATCTGGGTTGTATTCGATTATTTCGTGATGATTATTATATATTATGTCTAACCAGGTAACTGTTATTTCGTTATACATACTAGCAACCGAATCGAACATAAGGTTGAATGGATAGATTGAACAATCATTGTATCTGGCTTGTCTCCGATTATATCGTTATGTTGTATATTTAACTACACCTACCATGTAACGGTTCTTTCGTTACACATACGAGCGTCTGAATCGAACATAAGGTTGGATGGTTAGACGGAACGATAATTGTAACTAAGTTGTATTCGATTATATCGTGATGACGTTCATATAGAAATACTCACCAGGTTACTGTTCTTTCGTTATACATACGAGCAACCGAATCGAACAGAAGGTTGAATGGATAGTATCTGGGTTGTATTCGATTATGATGTTATGCTGTGTATATAGTTATACACATAAGGTGACGGTATTCCCGTTTCACATACGAGCGACCGAAACGAACAGAAAGTTGAATGGATAGACTGAACAATCAATGTATCTGGGTGGTATCCGATTATATCGCAATACTGTACATATAGTGATACTTACCAGGTGACGGTACTTCCGTTACACATACTAGCGACTGAATCGAACAGAAGGTTAAATGGTTAGACGAAACGATAATTGTATCTGAGTTGTATTCGATGATATCGTGATGATGTTTATATAGCACTACTCACCAGGTAACTGTTCTTCCGTTTTATATACAAGCGACCGAATCGAGCAGAAGGTTGAATTCAGTATAGATTGAACAATCATCGTATCTGGGTTGTATTCAATTATGTTTATATAGGTATACTCACCAGGTAACTGTTCTTCCGTTATACATACGAGCGACTGAATTGAACAGAAGGTTGAATGGATAGTATATGGGTTGTATTCGATTATGATGTTATGCTGTGTATATTGTTATACACACTAGGGGACGGTATTCCCGTTTTACATACGAGCGACCGAAACGAAAAGAAAGTTGAATGGATAGACTGAACAATCAATGTATCTGGGTGGTATCCGATTATATCGCAATACTGTATATATAGTGATACTTACCAGGTGACGGTACTTCCGTTACACATGCTAACGACTAAATCGAACAGAAGGTTGAATGGTTAGACGAAACGATAATTGTATCTGAGTTGTATTCGATGATATCGTGATGATGTTTATATAGCAATACTCACCAGGTAACTGTTCTTCCGTTTTACATACAAGCGACCGAATCGAGCAGAAGGTTGAATGAATAGATTGAACAATCATCGTATCTGGGTTGTATTCGATTATGTTTATATAGTAATACTCACCAGGTAACTGTTCTTCCGTTTTACATACAAGCGACCGAATCGAGCAGAAGGTTGAATTTAGTATAGATTGAACAATCATCGTATCTGGGTTGTATTCGATTATGTTTATATAGTTATACTCACCAGGTAACTGTTCTTCCGTTATACATACGAGCGACTGAATTGAACAGGAGGTTGAATGGATAGACTAAACAATAATCGTATCTGGGGTTGTATTCGATTATATCTTGATGATGTTCATATAATTATTCTCACCAGGAAACTGTTCTCCAGTTATACATAAGAGCGACTGAACTGAACAGAAGGTTGAATGGATAGACTGAACAATCATCGTATCGTGATTATCATCACATAGTATGTCTAACCAGGTAACAGTTCTTCCGTTATACATACGAGCAACCAAATCGAACATAAGGTTGAATGGATAGATTGAACAATCATTGTATCTGGGTTGTCTCCGATTATATCGTTATGCTGTATATTTAGTTACACCTACCATGTAACGGTTCTTTCGTTACACATACGAGCGTCTGAATCGAACATAAGGTTGGATGGTTAGACGGAACGATAATTGTAACTGAGTTGTATTCGATTATATCGTGGTGATGTTTATATAGTAATACTCACCAGGTGACTGTTCTTGCGTTATACATACGAGCGACCCAATCGAACATAAGGTTGGATGGATAGACGGAATGATCATTGTATCTGAGTTGTATTCGATTATATCGTGATGACGTTCATATAGAAATACTCACCAGGTTACTGTTCTTTCGTTATACATACGAGCAACCGAAACGAACGGAAAGTTGAATGGATAGACTGAACAATCAATGTATCTGGTTGGTATCCGATTATATCGCAATACTGTATATATAGTGATACTTACCAGGTGATCGAATCGAATACAACCCATATACTATCCATTCAACCTTCTGTTCAATTTAGTCGCTCGTATGTATAACGGAAGAACAGTTACCTGGTGAGTATAACTATATAAACATAATCGAATACAACCCAGATACGATGATTGTTCAATCTATACTGAATTCAACCTTCTGCTCGATTCGGTCACTTGTATGTAAAACGGAAGAACAGTTACCTGGTGAGTATTGCTATATAAACATCATCACGATATCATCGAATACAACTCAGATACAATTATCGTTTCGTCTAACCATTTAACCTTCTGTTCGATTCAGTCGCTAGTATGTGTAACGGAAGAACCGTCACTTGGTAAGTATCACTATATATACAGTATTGCGATATAATCGGATACCACCCAGATACATTGATTGTTCAGTCTATCCATTCAACTTTCTGTTCGTTTCGGTCGCTCGTATGTGAAACGGGAATACCGTCACCTTATGTGTATAACTATATACACAGCATAACATCATAATCGAATACAACCCAGATACTATCCATTCAACCTTCTGTTCGATTCGGTTGCTCGTATGTATAACGAAAGAACAGTAACCTGGTGAGTATTTCTATATGAACGTCATCACGATATAATCGAATACAACTCAGTTACAATTATCGTTCCGTCTAACCATCCAACCTTATATTCGATTCAGACGCTCGTATGTGTAACGAAAGAACCGTTACATGGTAGGTGTAGTCAAATATACAACATAACGATATAATCGGAGACAACCCAGATACAATGATTGTTCAATCTATCCATTCAACCTTATGTTCGATTCGGTTGCTGGTATGTATAACGAAAGAACAGTTACCTGGTTAGACATAATATATAATAATCATCACGAAATAATCGAAAACAACCCAGATACGATGATTGTTCAGTCTATCCATTCAACCTTCTGTTCAGTTCAGTCGCTCTTATGTATAACTGGAGAACAGTTACCTGGTGAGTATAACTATATGAACATCATCACGATATAATCGAATACAACCCCAGATACGATCATTGTTTAGTCTATCCATTCAACCTTCAGTTCAATTCAGTCGCTCGTATGTATAACAGAAGAACAGTTACCTGGTGAGTATAACTATATAAACATAATCGAATACAACTCAGATACGATGATTGTTCAATCTATCCATCCAACCTTATGTTCGATTCGGTTGCTCGTATGTAAATCGGAAGAACAGGTACCTGGTGAGTATATCTATATAAACATAATCGAATACAACTCAGATACGATGATTGTTCAATCTATCCATTTAACCTTCTGCTCGATTCGGTCGCTTGTATGTAAAACGGATGGACAGTTACCTGGTGAGTATTGCTATATAAACATCATCACGATATCATCGAATACAACAGATACAATTATCGTTTCGTCTAACCATTCAACATTTTGTTCGATTCAGTCGCTAGTATGTGTAACGGAAGTATCGTCACCTGGTTAGTATCACTATATATACAGTATTGCGATATAATCGGATACCACCCAGATACATTGATTGTTCAGTCTATCCATTCAACTTTCTTTTCGTTTCGGTCGCTCGTATGTAAAACGGGAATACCGTCTCCTAGTGTGTATAACTATATACACAGCATAACATCATAATCGAATACAACCCATATACTATCCATTCAACCTTCTGTTCAATTCAGTCGCTCGTATGTATAACGGAAGAACAGTTACCTGGTGAGTATACCTATATAAACATAATCGAATACAACCCAGATACGATGATTATTCAATCAATACTGAATTCAACCTCCTGCTCGATTTGGTCGCTTCTATGTAAAACGGAAGAACAGTTACCTGGTGAGTATTGCTATATAAACATCATCACGATATCATTGAATACAACTCAGATACAATTATCGTTTCGTCTAACCATTTAACCTTCTGTTCGATTCAGTCGCTAGTATGTGTAACGGAAGTACCGTCACTTGGTAAGTATCACTATATATACAGTATTGCGATATAATCGGATACCACCCAGATACATTGATTGTTCAGTCTATCCATTCAACTTTCTGTTCGTTTCGGTCGCTCGTATGTGAAACGGGAATACCGTCACCTTATGTGTATAACTATATACACAGCATAACATCATAATCGAATACAACCCAGATACTATCCATTCAACCTTCTGTTCGATTCGGTTGCTCGTATGTATAACGAAAGAACAGTAACCTGGTGAGTATTTCTATATGAACGTCATCACGATATAATCGAATACAACTTAGTTACAATTATCGTTCCGTCTAACCATCCAACCTTATGTTCGATTCAGACGCTCGTATGTGTAACGAAAGAACCGTTACATGGTAGGTGTAGTTAAATATACAACATACCGATATAATCGGAGACAACCCAGATACAATGATTGTTCAATCTATCGATTCAACCTTATGTTCGATTCGGTTGCTAGTATGTATAACGAAAGAACAGTTACCTGGTTAGACATAATATATAATAATCATCACGAAATAATCGAATACAACCCAGATACGATGATTGTTCAGTCTTTCCATTCAACCTTCTGTTCAGTTCAGTCGCTCTTATGTATAACTGGAGAACAGTTACCTGGTGAGTATAACTATATGAACATCATCACGATATAATCGAATACATTCCCAGATACGATCATTGTTTAGTCTATCCATTTAACCTTCAGTTCAATTCAGTCGCTCGTATGTATAACGGAAGAACAGTTACCTGGTGAGTATAACTATATAAACATAATCGAATACAACTTAGATACGATGATTGTTCAATATATCCATTCAACCTTATGTTCGATTCGGTTGCTCGTATGTATATCGGAAGAACAGGTACCTGGTGAGTATATCTATATAAACATAATCGAATACAACTCAGATACGATGATTGTTCAATCTATCCATTTAACCTTCTGCTCGATTTGGTCGCTTGTATGTAAAACGGAAGGACAGTTACCTGGTGAGTATTGCTATATAAACATCATCACGATATCATCGAATACAACTCAGATACAATTATCGTTTCGTCTAACCATTCAACATTTTGTTCGATTCAGTCGCTAGTATGTGTAACGGAAGTATCGTCACCTGGTAAGTATCACTATATATACAGTATTGCGATATAATCGGATACCACCCAGATACATTGATTGTTCAGTCTACCCATTCAACTTTCTTTTCGTTTCGGTCGCTCGTATGTAAAACGGGAATACCGTCTCCTAGTGTGTATAACTATATACACAGCATAACATCATAATCGAATACAACCCATATACTATCCATTCAACCTTCTGTTCAATTCAGTCGCTTGTATGTATAACGGAAGAACAGTTACCTGGTGAGTATAACTATATAAACATAATCGAATACAACCCAGATACGATGATTGTTCAATCTATACTGAATTCAACCTTCTGCTCGATTCGGTCGCTTGTATGTAAAACGGAAGAACAGTTACCTGGTGAGTATTGCTATATAAACATCATCACGATATCATCGAATACAACTCAGATACAATTATCGTTTCGTCTAACCATTTAACCTTCTGTTCGATTCAGTCGCTAGTATGTGTAACGGAAGTACCGTCACCTGGTAAGTATCACTATATATACAGTATTGCGATATAATCGGATACCACCCAGATACATTGATTGTTCAGTCTATCCATTCAACTTTCTGTTCGTTTCGGTCGCTCGTATGTGAAACGGGAATACCGTCACCTTATGTGTATAACTATATACACAGCATAACATCATAATCGAATACAACCCAGATACTATCCATTCAACCTTCTGTTCAATTCAGTCGCTCGTATGTATAACGGAAGAACAGTTACCTGGTGAGTATAACTATATAAACATAATCGAATACAACCCAGATACGATGATTGTTCAATCAATACTGAATTCAACCTTCTGCTCGATTCGGTCGCTTGTATGTAAAACGGAAGAACAGTTACCTGGTGAGTATTGCTATATAAACATCATCACGATATCATCGAATACAACTCAGATACAATTATCGTTTCGTCTAACCATTTAACCTTCTGTTCGATTCAGTCGCTAGTATGTGTAACGGAATTACCGTCACTTGGTAAGTATTACTATATATACAGTATTGCGATATAATCGGATACCACCCAGATACATTGATTGTTCAGTCTATCCATTCAACTTTCTGTTCGTTTCGGTCGCTCGTATGTGAAACGGGAATACCGTCACCTTATGTGTATAACTATATACACAGCATAACATCATAATCGAATACAACCCAGATACTATCCATTCAACCTTCTGTTCGATTCGGTTGCTCGTATGTATAACGAAAGAACAGTAACCTGGTGAGTATTTCTATATGAACGTCATCACGATATAATCGAATACAACTTAGTTACAATTATCGTTCCGTCTAACCATCCAACCTTATGTTCGATTCAGACGCTCGTATGTGTAACGAAAGAACCGTTACATGGTAGGTGTAGTTAAATATACAACATACCGATATAATCGGAGACAACCCAGATACAATGATTGTTCAATCTATCGATTCAACCTTATGTTCGATTCGGTTGCTAGTATGTATAACGAAAGAACAGTTACCTGGTTAGACATAATATATAATAATCATCACGAAATAATCGAATACAACCCAGATACGATGATTGTTCAGTCTTTCCATTCAACCTTCTGTTCAGTTCAGTCGCTCTTATGTATAACTGGAGAACAGTTACCTGGTGAGTATAACTATATGAACATCATCACGATATAATCGAATACATTCCCAGATACGATCATTGTTTAGTCTATCCATTTAACCTTCAGTTCAATTCAGTCGCTCGTATGTATAACGGAAGAACAGTTACCTGGTGAGTATAACTATATAAACATAATCGAATACAACTTAGATACGATGATTGTTCAATATATCCATTCAACCTTATGTTCGATTCGGTTGCTCGTATGTATATCGGAAGAACAGGTACCTGGTGAGTATATCTATATAAACATAATCGAATACAACTCAGATACGATGATTGTTCAATCTATCCATTTAACCTTCTGCTCGATTCGGTCACTTGTATGTAAAACGGAAGGACAGTTACCTGGTGAGTATTGCTATATAAACATCATCACGATATCATCGAATACAACTCAGATACAATTATCGTTTCGTCTAACCATTCAACATTCTGTTCGATTCAGTCGCTAGTATGTGTAACGGAAGTATCGTCACCTGGTAAGTATCACTATATATACAGTATTGCGATATAATCGGATACCACCCAGATACATTGATTGTTCAGTCTATCCATTCAACTTTCTTTTCGTTTCGGTCGCTCGTATGTAAAACGGGAATACCGTCTCCTAGTGTGCATAACTATATACACAGCATAACATCATAATCGAATACAACCCATATACTATCCATTCAACCTTCTGTTCAATTCAGTCGCTTGTATGTATAACGGAAGAACAGTTACCTGGTGAGTATAACTATATAAACATAATCGAATACAACCCAGATACGATGATTGTTCAATCTATACTGAATTCAACCTTCTGCTCGATTCGGTCGCTTGTATGTAAAACGGAAGAACAGTTACCTGGTGAGTATTGCTATATAAACATCATCACGATATCATCGAATACAACTCAGATACAATTATCGTTTCGTCTAACCATTTAACCTTCTGTTCGATTCAGTCGCTAGTATGTGTAACGGAAGTACCGTCACCTGGTAAGTATCACTATATATACAGTATTGCGATATAATCGGATACCACCCAGATACATTGATTGTTCAGTCTATCCATTCAACTTTCTGTTCGTTTCGGTCGCTCGTATGTGAAACGGGAATACCGTCACCTTATGTGTATAACTATATACACAGCATAACATCATAATCGAATACAACCCAGATACTATCCATTCAACCTTCTGTTCAATTCAGTCGCTCGTATGTATAACGGAAGAACAGTTACCTGGTGAGTATAACTATATAAACATAATCGAATACAACCCAGATACGATGATTGTTCAATCAATACTGAATTCAACCTTCTGCTCGATTCGGTCGCTTGTATGTAAAACGGAAGAACAGTTACCTGGTGAGTATTGCTATATAAACATCATCACGATATCATCGAATACAACTCAGATACAATTATCGTTTCGTCTAACCATTTAACCTTCTGTTCGATTCAGTCGCTAGTATGTGTAACGGAATTACCGTCACTTGGTAAGTATTACTATATATACAGTATTGCGATATAATCGGATACCACCCAGATACATTGATTGTTCAGTCTATCCATTCAACTTTCTGTTCGTTTCGGTCGCTCGTATGTGAAACGGGAATACCGTCACCTTATGTGTATAACTATATACACAGCATAACATCATAATCGAATACAACCCAGATACTATCCATTCAACCTTCTGTTCGATTCGGTTGCTCGTATGTATAACGAAAGAACAGTAACCTGGTGAGTATTTCTATATGAACGTCATCACGATATAATCGAATACAACTTAGTTACAATTATCGTTCCGTCTAACCATCCAACCTTATGTTCGATTCAGACGCTCGTATGTGTAACGAAAGAACCGTTACATGGTAGGTGTAGTTAAATATACAACATACCGATATAATCGGAGACAACCCAGATACAATGATTGTTCAATCTATCGATTCAACCTTATGTTCGATTCGGTTGCTAGTATGTATAACGAAAGAACAGTTACCTGGTTAGACATAATATATAATAATCATCACGAAATAATCGAATACAACCCAGATACGATGATTGTTCAGTCTTTCCATTCAACCTTCTGTTCAGTTCAGTCGCTCTTATGTATAACTGGAGAACAGTTACCTGGTGAGTATAACTATATGAACATCATCACGATATAATCGAATACATTCCCAGATACGATCATTGTTTAGTCTATCCATTTAACCTTCAGTTCAATTCAGTCGCTCGTATGTATAACGGAAGAACAGTTACCTGGTGAGTATAACTATATAAACATAATCGAATACAACTTAGATACGATGATTGTTCAATATATCCATTCAACCTTATGTTCGATTCGGTTGCTCGTATGTATATCGGAAGAACAGGTACCTGGTGAGTATATCTATATAAACATAATCGAATACAACTCAGATACGATGATTGTTCAATCTATCCATTTAACCTTCTGCTCGATTCGGTCACTTGTATGTAAAACGGAAGGACAGTTACCTGGTGAGTATTGCTATATAAACATCATCACGATATCATCGAATACAACTCAGATACAATTATCGTTTCGTCTAACCATTCAACATTCTGTTCGATTCAGTCGCTAGTATGTGTAACGGAAGTATCGTCACCTGGTAAGTATCACTATATATACAGTATTGCGATATAATCGGATACCACCCAGATACATTGATTGTTCAGTCTATCCATTCAACTTTCTTTTCGTTTCGGTCGCTCGTATGTAAAACGGGAATACCGTCTCCTAGTGTGCATAACTATATACACAGCATAACATCATAATCGAATACAACCCATATACTATCCATTCAACCTTCTGTTCAATTCAGTCGCTTGTATGTATAACGGAAGAACAGTTACCTGGTGAGTATAACTATATAAACATAATCGAATACAACCCAGATACGATGATTGTTCAATCTATACTGAATTCAACCTTCTGCTCGATTCGGTCGCTTGTATGTAAAACGGAAGAACAGTTACCTGGTGAGTATTGCTATATAAACATCATCACGATATCATCGAATACAACTCAGATACAATTATCGTTTCGTCTAACCATTTAACCTTCTGTTCGATTCAGTCGCTAGTATGTGTAACGGAAGTACCGTCACCTGGTAAGTATCACTATATATACAGTATTGCGATATAATCGGATACCACCCAGATACATTGATTGTTCAGTCTATCCATTCAACTTTCTGTTCGTTTCGGTCGCTCGTATGTGAAACGGGAATACCGTCACCTTATGTGTATAACTATATACACAGCATAACATCATAATCGAATACAACCCAGATACTATCCATTCAACCTTCTGTTCAATTCAGTCGCTCGTATGTATAACGGAAGAACAGTTACCTGGTGAGTATAACTATATAAACATAATCGAATACAACCCAGATACGATGATTGGTCAATCTATACCGAATTCAACCTTCTGCTCGATTCGGTCGCTTGTATGTAAAACGGAAGAACAGTTACCTGGTGAGTATTGCTATATAAACATCATCACGATATCATCGAATACAACTCAGTTACAAATATCGTTTCGTCTAACCATTTAACCTTCTGTTCGATTCAGTCGCTAGTATGTGTAACGGAAGTACCGTCACCTGGTAAGTATCACTATTTATACAGTATTGCGATATAATCGGATACCACCCAGATACATTGATTGTTCAGTCTATCCATTCAACTTTCTGTTCGTTTCGGTCGTTCGTATGTGAAACGGGAATACCGTCACCTTATGTGTATAACTATATACACAGCATAACATCATAATCGAATACAACCCAGATACTATCCATTCAACCTTCTGTTCGATTTGGTTGCTCGTATGTATAACGAAAGAACAGTAATCTGGTGAGTATTCCTATATGAACGTCATCACGATATAATCAAATACAACTTAGTTACAATTATCGTTCCGTCTAACCATCCAACCTTATGTTCGATTCAGACGCTCGTATGTGTAACGAAAGAACCGTTACATGGTAGGTGTAGTTAAATATACAACATAACGATATAATCGGAGACAACCCAGATACAATGTTTGTTCAATCTATCCATTCAACCTTATGTTCGATTCGGTTGCTAGTATGTATAACGAAAGAACAGTTACCTGGTTAGACATAATATATAATAATCATCACGAAATAATCGAATACAACCCAGATACGATGATTGTTCAGTCTATCCATTCAACCTTCTGTCCAGTTCAGTCGCTCTTATGTATAACTGGAGAACAGTTACCTGGTGAGTATAACTATATGAACATCATCACGATATAATCGAATACAACCCCAGATACGATCATTGTTTAGTCTATCCATTCAACCTTCAGTTCAATTCAGTCGCTCGTATGTATAACGGAAGAACAGTTACCTGGTGAGTATAACTATATAAACATAATCGAATACAACTCAGATACGATGATTGTTCAATCTATCCATTCAACCTTATGTTCGATTCGGTTGCTCGTATGTATATCGGAAGAACAGGTACCTGGTGAGTATATCTATTTAAACATAATCGAATACAACTCAGATACGATGATTGTTCAATCTATCCATTTAACCTTCTGCTCGATTCGGTCGCTTGTATGTAAAACGGAAAGACAGTTACCTGGTGAGTATTGCTATATAAACATCATCACGATATCATCGAATACAACTCAGATACAATTATCGTTTCGTCTAACCATTCGACATTCTGTTCGATTCAGTCGCTAGTATGTGTAACGGAAGTATCGTCACCTGGTAAGTATTACTATATATACAGTATTGCGATATAATCGGATACCACCCAGATACATTGATTGTTCAGTCTATGTTCGATTCGGTTGCTCGTATGTATATCGGAAGAACAGGTACCTGGTGAGTATATCTATATAAACATAATCGAATACAACTCAGATACGATGATTGTTCAATCTATCCATTTAACCTTCTGCTAGATTCGGTCGCTTGTATGTAAAACGGAAAGACAGTTACCTGGTGAGTATTGCTATATAAACATCATCACGATATCATCGAATACAACTCAGATACAATTATCGTTTCGTCTAACCATTCGACATTCTGTTCGATTCAGTCGCTAGTATGTGTAACGGAAGTATCGTCACCTGGTAAGTATTACTATATATACAGTATTGCGATATAATCGGATACCACCCAGATACATTGATTGTTCAGTCTATCCATTCAACTTTCTTTTCGTTTCGGTCGCTTGTATGTAAAACGGGAATACCGTCTCCTAGTGTGTATAACTATATACACAGCATAACATCATAATCGAATACAACCCATATACTATCCATTCAACCTTCTGTTCAATTCAGTCGCTCGTATGTATAACGGAAAAACAGTTACCTGGTGAGTATAACTATATAAACATAATCGAATACAACCCAGATACGATGATTGTTCAATCTATACTGAATTCAACCTTCTGCTCGATTCGGTCGCTTGTATGTAAAACGGAAGAACAGTTACCTGGTGAGTATTGCTATATAAACATCATCACGATATCATCGAATACAACTCAGATACAATTATCGTTTCGTCTAACCATTCAACATTCTGTTCGATTCAGTCGCTAGTATGTGTAACGGAAGTATCGTCACCTGGTAAGTATCACTATATATACAGTATTGCGATATAATCGGATACCACCCAGATACATTGATTGTTCAGTCTATCCATTCAACTTTCTGTTCGTTTCGGTCGCTCGTATGTGAAACGGGAATACCTTATGTGTATAACTATATACACAGCATAACATCATAATCGAATACAACCCAGATACTATCCATTCAACCTTCTGTTCGATTCGGTTGCTCGTATGTATAACGAAAGAACAGTAACCTGGTGAGTATTTCTATATGAACGTCATCACGATATAATCGAATACAACTTAGTTACAATTATCGTTCCGTCTAACCATCCAACCTTATGTTCGATTCAGACGCTCGTATGTGTAACGAAAGAACCGTTACATGGTAGGTGTAGTTAAATATACAACATAACGATATAATCGGAGACAACCCAGATACAATGATTGTTCAATCTATCCATTCAACCTTATGATCGATTCGGTTGCTAGTATGTATAACGAAAGCACAGTTACCTGGTTAGACATAATATATAATAATCATCACGAAATAATCGAATACAACCCAGATACGATGATTGTTCAGTCTATCCATTCAACCTTCTGTTCAGTTCAGTCGCTCTTATGTATAACTGGAGAACAGTTACCTGGTGAGTATAACTATATGAACATCATCACGATATAATCGAATACAACCCCAGATACGATCATTGTTTAGTCTATCTATTCAACCTTCAGTTCAATTCAGTCGCTCGTATGTATAACGGAAGAACAGTTACCTGGTGAGTATAACTATATAAACATAATCGAATACAACTCAGATACGATGATTGTTCAATCTATCCATTCAACCTTATGTTCGATTCGGTTGCTCGTATGTATATCGGAAGAACAGGTACCTGGTGAGTATATCTATATAAACATAATCGAATACAACTCAGATACGATGATTGTTCAATCTATCCATTTAACCTTCTGCTCGATTCGGTCGCTTGTATGTAAAATGGAAGGACAGTTACCTGGTGAGTATTGCTATATAAACATCATCACGATATCATCGAATACAACTCAGATACAATTATCGTTTCGTCTAACCATTTACCCTTCTGTTCGATTCAGTCGCTAGTATGTGTAACGAAAGTACCGTCACCTGGTGAGTATCACTATATATACAGTATTGCGATATAATCGGATACCACCCAGATACATTGATTGTTCAGTCTATCCATTCAACTTTCTGTTCGTTTCGGTCGCTCGTATGTGAAACGGGAATACCGTCACCTTATGTGTATAACTATATACACAGCATAACATCATGATCGAATACAACCCAGATACTATCCATTCAACCTTCTGTTCGATTCGGTTGCTCGTATGTATAACGAAAGAACAGTAAACTGGTGAGTATTTCTATATGAACGTCATCACGATATAATCGAATACAACTTAGTTACAATTATCGTTCCGTCTAACCATCCAACCTTATGTTCGATTCAGACGCTCGTATGTGTAACGAATGAACCGTTACATGGTAGGTGTATTTAAATATACAACATAACGGTATAATCGGAGACAACTCAGATACAATGATTGTTCAATCTATCCATTCAACCTTATGATCGATTCGGTTGCTAGTATGTATAACGAAAGAACAGTTACCTGGTTAGACATAATATATAATAATCATCACGAAATAATCGAATACAACCCAGATACGATGATTGTTCAGTCTATCCATTCAACCTTCTGTTCAGTTCAGTCGCTCTTATGTATAACTGAAGAACAGTTACCTGGTGAGTATAACTATATGAACATCATCACGATATAATCGAATACAACCCCAGATACGATCATCGTTTAGTCTATCCATTCAACCTTCAGTTCAGTTCAGTCGCTCTCATGTTTAACTGGAGAACAGTTACCTGGTGAGTATAACTATATGAACATCATCACGATATAATCGAATACAACCCCAGATACGATCATTGTTTAGTCTATCCATTCAACCTTCAGTTCAATTCAGTCGCTCGTATGTATAACGGAAGAACAGTTACCTGGTGAGTATAACTATATAAACATAATCGAATACAACTCAGATACGATGATTGTTCAATCTATCCATTCAACCTTATGTTCGATTCGGTTGCTCGTATGTATATCGGAAGAACAGGTACCTGGTGAGTATATCTATATAAACATAATCGAATACAACTCAGATACGATGATTGTTCAATCTAATCATTTAACCTTCTGCTCGATTCGGTTGCTTGTATGTAAAACGGAAGGACAGTTACCTGGTGAGTATTGCTATATAAACATCATCACGATATCATCGAATACAACTCAGATACAATTATCGTTTCGTCTAACCATTCAACATTCTGTTCGATTCAGTCGCTAGTATGTGTAACGGAAGTATCGTCACCTGGTAAGTATCGCTACACAGGCTGTCCATATTTCGAGTGCCACTATGGGGATCTCGCTTATCTTAACAGATACGAATTTGGTTAAATTATGGCAAAGTTGCGCATTTCAGTGCTGAATAATTATCTGAAGAGAAATTTGAAATATCTATGATAGTTTTGAAAATATCGCCAAAAAACGAAAATTTCTGATTTTCATTTTTAATTTTTTGATAGTAAACCAATGATGCTAGACATTTCTAACTAAAACATTGTTCAGACACTTTTTCATGGAGAATTCGAATATGGCATCGTATTCTTGATAATTTTCAAGATGGCGGAGAAACACCTGTCAACTTCATTTTTTCTTATGGACGCCATTTTGGATTTTAACAATTTTGAATTCCTTTTTTGTTTATCTTTATAGCGATGTATCACACATGGTGTTCCAATATCACATTTTTGATAAAAATCGAATTTTTCACTTTTTGTAAAGAGTGCTTTGGAAAAAACAAACTATTCTTCTGTCGCGAACAATACTTTGACAGTTCGACCTATCTCGAGTCGTGTCATTTACGTTTGTGCTAGTTTCATCGCAAAAATGCATTTCTCAAGTGAAGAACAAAGAGAAATGATTAAAATTTACTATACCTCACATCGAAATGCCCACATAGCTGCGGCAGCGTATTTTCAGCGTTATCCAGAGCGGCAACAACCTAGCTTGAGGTATTTTTCTTTGCTGCACAGAAACTTGGGCCAATATGGTTCATTTCGAAAACCTAGACGAGGATATGGTGATATGCCCAATGAATACGAGCAGGGAATTTTGCAAGCGGTAAAAATTTTACATGATTACAAATACCAAAATATTAATGATTAAATATTGAATCATCAGGTGCAGGACAATCCATCGGTCTCCACAAGAGAAGTTGCATCCCAGCTCGATTTGCCATCACATCAAGTTGTTTGGAGAACTCTTAAAAAACACAAATATCGGCCTTGGGCAGTTCATATTTTTCAAACGCTTCATCCCGGAGACCATTAACGACGGGTAGCTTTCTGCATGTTTGTAAATAATCAGATCCAGGAAAATCCAAATTTCCTAAATACTGTCATATGGTCTGATTCAACTGGCAACTCGCCACCAAACAGACAAATCAAACTGTCAAAATATTGTTCGCGACAGATGAATAGTTTGTTTTTTCCAAAGCACTCTTTACAAAAAGTGAAAAATTTGATTTTTATCAAAAATGTGATATTGGAACACCATGTGTGATACATTGCTATAAAGATAAACAAAAAAGGAATTCAAAATTGTTAATATCCAAAATGGCGTCCATAAGAAAAAATGAAGTTGACAGGTGTTTCTCCGCCATCTTGAAAATTATCAAGAATAAGATGCCATATTCGAATTCTCCATGGAAAAGTGTCTGAACAATGTTTTAGTTAGAAATGTCTAGCATCATTGGTTTACTATCAAAAAATTAAAAATGAAAATCAGAAATTTTCGTTTTTTGGCGATATTTTCAAAACTATCATAGATATTTCAAATTTCTCTTCAGATAATTATTCAGCACTGAAATGCGCAACTTTGCCCCAATTTAACCAAATTCGTATCTGTTAAGATAAGCGAGATCCCCATAGTGGCACTCGAAATATGGACAGCCTGTATATACAGTATTGCGATATAATCGGATACCACCAAATACATTGATTGTTCAGTCTATCCATTCAACTTTCTTCTTGTTTCGGTCGCTCGTATGTAAAACGGGAATACCGTCTCCTAGTGTGTATAACTATATACACAGCATAACATCATGATCGAATACAACCCATATACTATCCATTCAACCTTCTGTTCGATTCAGTCGCTCGTATGTATAACGGAAGAACAGTAACCTGGTGAGTATAACTATATAAACATAATCGAATACAACCCAGATACGATGATTGTTCAATTTATACTGAATTCAACCTTCTGCTCGATTCGGTCGCTTGTATGTAAAAAGGAAGAACAGTTACCTGGTGAGTATTGCTTTATAAACATCATCACGATATCATCGAATACAACTCAGATACAATTATCGTTTCGTCTAACCATTTAACCTTCTGTTCGATTCAGTCGCTAGTATGTGTAACGGAAGTACCGTCACCTAGTAAGTATCACTATATAAACAGTATTGCGATATAATCGGATACCACCCAGATACATTGATTGTTCAGTCTATCCATTCAACTTTCTGTTCGTTTCGGTCGCTCGTATGTGAAACGGGAATACCGTCACCTTATGTGTATAACTATATACACAGCATAACATCATAATCGAATACAACCCATATACTATCCATTCAACCTTCTGTTCAATTCAGTCGCTCGTATGTATAACGGAAGAACAGTTACCTGGTGAGTATAACTATATAAACATAATCGAATACAACCCAGATACGATGATTGTTCAATCTCTACTGAATTCAACCTTCTGCTCGATTCGGTCGCTTGTATGTAAAACGGAAGAACAGTTACCTGGTGAGTATTGCAATATGAACATCATCACGATATCATCGAATACAACTCAGATACAATTATCGTTTCGTCTAACCATTTAACCTTCTGTTCGATTCAGTCGCTAGTATGTGTAACGGAAGTACCGTCACCTGGTAAGTATCACTATATATACAGTATTGCGATATAATCGGATACCACCCAGATACATTGATTGTTCAGTCTATCCATTCAACTTTCTGTTCGTTTCGGTCGCTCGTATGTGAAACGGGAATACCGTCACCTTATGTGTAAACTATATACACAGCATAACATCATAATCGAATACAACCCAGATACTATCCATTCAACCTTCTGTTCGATTCGGTTGCTCGTATGTATAACGAAAGAACAGTAACCTGGTGAGTATTTCTATATGAACGTCATCACGATATAATCGAATACAACTTAGTTACAATTATCGTTCCGTCTAACCATCCAACCTTATGTTCGATTCAGACGCTCGTATGTGTAACGAATGAACCGTTACATGGTAGGTGTAGTTAAATATACAACATAACGGTATAATCAGAGACAACCCAGATACAATGATTGTTCAATCTATCCATTCAACCTTTTGTTCGATTCGGTTGCTCGTATGTATATCGGAAGAACAGGTACCTGGTGAGTATATCTATATAAACATAATCGAATACAACTCAGATACCATGATTGTTCAATCTATCCATTTAACCTTCTGCTCGATTCGGTCGCTTGTATGTAAAACGGAAGGACAGTTACCTGGTGAGTATTGCTATATAAACATCATCACGATATCATCGAATACAACTCAGATACAATTATCGTTTCGTCTAACCATTCAACATTCTGTTCGATTCAGTCCCTAGTATGTGTAACGGAAGTATCGTCACCTGGTAAGTATCACTATATATACAGTATTGCGATATAATCGGATACCACCCAGATACATTGATTGTTCAGTCTATCCATTCAACTTTCTTTTCGTTTCGGTCGCTCGTATGTAAAACGGGAATACCGTATCCTAGTGTGTATAACTATATACACAGCATAACATCATAATCGAATACAACCCATATACTATCCATTCAACCTTCTGTTCAATTCAGTCGCTCGTATGTATAACGGAAGAACAGTTACCTGGTGAGTATAACTATATGAACATAATCGAATACAACCCAGATACGATGATTTTTCAATCTATACCGAATTCAACCTTCTGCTCGATTCGGTCGCTTGTATGTAAAACGGAAGAACAGTTACCTGGTGAGTATTGCTATATAAACATCATCACGATATCATTGAATACAACTCAGATACAATTACCGTTTCGTCTAACCATTTAACCTTCTGTTCGATTCAGTCGCTAGTATGTGTAACGGAAGTACCGTCACCTGGTAAGTATCACTATATATACAGTATTGCGATATAATCGGATACCACCCAGATACATTGATCGTTCAGTCTATCCATTCAACTTTCTGTTCGTTTCGGTCGCTCGTATGTGAAACGGGAATACCGTCACCTTATGTGTATAACTATATACACAGCATAACATCATAATCGAATACAACCCATATACTATCCATTCAACCTTCTGTTCAATTCAGTCGCTCGTATGTATAACGGAAGAACAGTTACCTGGTGAGTATAACTATATAAACATAATCGAATACAACCCAGATACGATGATTGTTCAATCTATACTGAATTCAACCTTCTGCTCGATTCGGTCGCTTGTATGTAAAACGGAAGAACAGTTACCTGGTGAGTATTGCAATATGAACATCATCACGATATCATCGAATACAACTCAGATACAATTATCGTTTCGTCTAACCATTCAACCTTCTGTTCGATTCAGTCGCTAGTATGTGTAACGGAAGTACCGTCACCTGGTAAGTATCACTATATATACAGTATTGCGATATAATCGGATACCACCCAGATACATTGATTGTTCAGTCTATCCATTCAACTTTCTGTTCGTTTCGGTCGCTCGTATGTGAAACGGGAATACCGTCACCTTATGTGTAAACTATATACACAGCATAACATCATAATCGAATACAACCCAGATACTATCCATTCAACCTTCTGTTCGATTCGGTTGCTCGTATGTATAACGAAAGAACAGTAACCTGGTGAGTATTTCTATATGAACGTCATCACGATATAATCGAATACAACTTAGTTACAATTAACGTTCCGTCTGACCATCCAACCTTATGTTCGATTCAGACGCTCGTATGTGTAACGAAAGAACCGTTACATGGTAGGTGTAGTTAAATATACAACATAACGATATAATCGAAGACAACCCAGATACAATGATTGTTCAATCTATCCATTCAACCTTATGTTCGATTCGGTTGCTAGTATGTATAACGAAAGAACAGTTACCTGGTTAGACATAATATATAATAATCATCACGAAATAATCGAATACAACCCAGATACGATGATTGTTCAGTCTATCCATTCAACCTTCTGTTCAGTTCAGTCGCTCTTATGTATAACTGGAGAACAGTTACCTGGTGAGTATAACTCTATGAACATCATCACAATATAATCGAATACAACCCCAGATACGATAATTGTTTAGTCTATCCATTCAACCTTCAGTTCAATTCAGTCGCTCGTATGTATAACGGAAGAACAGTTACCTGGTGAGTATAACTATATAAACATAATCGAATACAACTCAGATACGATGATTGTTCAATCTATCCATTCAACCTTATGTTCGATTCGGTTGCTAGTATGTATATCGGAAGAACAGGTACCTGGTGAGTATATCTATATAAACATAATCGAATACAACTAAGATACGATGATTGTTCAATCTATCCATTTAACCTTCTGCTCGATTCGGTCGCTTGTATGTAAAACGGAAGGACAGTTACCTGGTGAGTATTGCTATATAAACATCATCACGATATCATCGAATACAACTCAGATACAATTATCGTTTCGTCTTACCATTCAACATTCTGTTCGATTCAGTCGCTAGTATGTGTAACGGAAGTATCGTCACCTGGTGAGTATCACTATATATACAGTATTGCGATATAATCGGATACCACCCAGATACATTGATTGTTCAGTCTATCCATTCAACTTTCTTTTCGTTTCGGTCGCTCGTATGTAAAACGGGAATACCGTCTCCTAATGTGTATAACTATATACACAGCATAACATCATAATCGAATACAACCCATATACTATCCATTCAACCTTCTGTTCAATTCAGTCGCTCGTATGTATAACGGAAGAACAGTTACCTGGTGAGTATAACTATATAAACATAATCGAATACAACCCAGATACGATGATTTTTCAATCTATACTGAATTCAACCTTCTGCTCGATTCGGTCGCTTGTATGTAAAACGGAAGAACAGTTACCTGGTGAGTATTGCTATATGAACATCATCACGATATCATCGAATACAACTCAGATACAATTATCGTTTCGTCTAACCATTTAACCTTCTGTTCGCTTCAGTCGCTAGTATGTGTAACGGAAGTACCGTCACCTGGTTAGTATCACTATATAAACAGTATTGCAATATAATCGGATACCACCCAGATACATTGATTGTTCAGTCTATCCATTCAACTTTCTGTTCAGTTCAGTCGCTCTTATGTAAATCGGGAGAACAGTTTCCTGGTGAGTATAACTATATGAACATCATCAAGATATAATCGAATACAACCCCAGATACGATTATTGTTTAGTCTATCCATTCAACCTTCTGTTCAATTCAGTCGCTCGTATGTATAACGGAAGAACAGTTACCTGGTGAGTATAACTATATAAACATAATCGAATACAACCCAGATACGATGATTGTTCAATCTATACTAAATTTAACCTTCTGCTCGATTCGGTCGCTTGTATGTAAAACGGAAGAGCAGTTACCTGGTGAGTATTGCTATATAAACATCATCACGATATCATCGAATTCAACTCAGATACAATTATCGTTTCGTCTAACCATTTAACCTTCTGTTCGATTCAGTCGCTAGTATGTGTAACGGAAGTACCGTCACCTGGTAAGTATCACTTTATATACAGTATTGCGATATAATCGGATACCACCCAGATACATTGATTGTTCAGTCTATCCATTCAACTTTCTGTTTGTTTCGGTCGCTCGTATGTAAAACGAGAATACCGTCACCTAATGTGTATAACTATATACACAGCATAACATCATAATCGAATACAACCCAGATACTATCCATTCAACCTTCTGTTCGATTCGATTGCTCGTATGTATAACGGAAGAACAGTTACCTGGTGAGTATAACTTTATAAACATAATCAAATACAACCCAGATACGATTATTGTTCAATCAATACTGAATTCAACCTTCTGCTCGATTCAGTCGCTTTAATGTATAACTGGAGAACAGTTACCTGTTGAGTATAACTATATAAACATCATCACGATATAATCGAATACAACCTCAGATACGATCATTATTTAGTCTATCCATTCAACCTTCTGTTCAATTCAGTCGCTCGTATGTATATCGGAAGAACAGTTACCTGGTGAGTATAACTATATAAACCTAATCGAATACAACCCAGATACGATGAATTTTCAATCTATCCATTTAACCTTCTGCTCGATTCGGTCGCTTTTATGTAAAACGAAAGAACAGTTACCTGGTGAAAATTGCTATATAAACATCATCACGATATCATCGAATACAACTCAGATACAATTATCGCTTCGTCTAACCATTTAACATTCTGTTCGATTCAGTCGCTAGTATGTGTAACGGAAGTACCGTCACCTGGTAAGTATCACTATATATACAGTATTGCGATATAAGCGGATACCAACCAGATACATTGATTGTTCAGTCTATCCATTCAACTTTCTGTTCGTTTCGGTCGCTCGTATGTAAAACGGAAAAACCGTCACCTAGTGTGTATAACTATATATACAGCATAACATCATAATCGAATACAACCCAGATACCATTCATTCAACCTTCTGTTCGATTCGGTTGCTCGTATGTATAACGAAAGAACAGTAACCTGGTGAGTATTTCTATATGAACTTCATCACGATATAATCGAATACAACTCAGATACAATGATCATTCCGTCTATCCATCCAACCTTCTGTTCGATTGGGTCGCTCGTACGTATAACGCAAGAACAGTCACCTGGTGAGTATTACTATATAAACATTACCACGATATAATCGAATACATCTCAGTTACAATTATCTCTAACCATCCAACCTTATGTTCGATTCAGACGCTCGTATGTGTAACGAAAGAACCGTTGCATGGTAGGTGTATCTAATTATACAGCATAACGATATAATCAGAGACAACGCAGATACAATGATTTTTCAATCTATCCATCCAACCTTATGTTTGATTCGGTTGCTCGTATGTATAACGGAAGAACAGTTACCTGGTTAGACATAATATATAATAATCATCACGAAATAATCGAATACAACCCAGATACGATGATTATTCAGTCTATCCATTCAACCTTCTGTTCAGTTCAGTCGCTCTTATGTATAACTGGAGAATAGTTACCTGGTGAGTATAACTATATAAACATCATCACGATATAATCGAATACAACCCCAGATACGATCATTGTTCAGTCTTTCCATTCAACCTTCAGTTCAATTCAGTCGCTCGTATGTATAACGGAAGAACAGTTACCTGGTGAGTATAACTATATAAACATAATCGAATACAACTCAGATACGATGATTGTTCAATCTATCCATTCAACCTTATGTTCGATTCGGTTGCTAGTATGTATATCGGAAGAACAGGTACCTGGTGAGTATATCTATATAAACATAATCGAATACAACTCAGATACGATGATTGTTCAATCTATCCATTTAACCTTCTGCTCGATTCGGTCGCTTGTATGTAAAACGGAAGGACAGTTACCTGGTGAGTATAACTATATAAACATAATCGAATACAACCCAGATACGATGATTTTTCAATCTATACTGAATTCAACCTTCTGCTCGATTCGGTCGCTTGTATGTAAAACGGAAGAACAGTTACCTGGTGAGTATTGCTATATAAACATCATCACGATATCATCGAATACAACTCAGATACAATTATCGTTTCGTCTAACCATTTAACCTTCTGTTCGCTTCAGTCGCTAGTATGTGTAACGGAAGTACCGTCACCTGGTTAGAATCACTATATAAACAGTATTGCGATATAATCGGATACCACCCAGATACATTGATTGTTCAGTCTATCCATTCAACTTTCTGTTCAGTTCAGTAGCTCTTATGTAAAACTGGAGAACAGTTTCCTGGTGAGTATAACTATATGAACATCATCAAGATATAATCGAATACAACCCCAGATACGATTATTGTTTAGTCTATCCATTCAACCTTCTGTTCAATTCAGTCGCTCGTATGTATAACGGAAGAACAGTTACCTGGTGAGTATAACTATATAAACATAATCGAATACAACCCAGATACGATGATTGTTCAATCTATACTAAATTTAACCTTCTGCTCGATTCGGTCGCTTGTATGTAAAACGGAAGAGCAGTTACCTGGTGAGTATTGCTATATAAACATCATCACGATATCATCGAATTCAACTCAGATACAATTATCGTTTCGTCTAACCATTTCACCTTCTGTTCGATTCAGTCGCTAGTATGTGTAACGGAAGTACCGTCACCTGGTAAGTATCACTTTATATACAGTATTGCGATATAATCGGATACCACCCAGATACATTGATTGTTCAGTCTATCCATTCAACTTTCTGTTCGTTTCGGTCGCTCGTATGTAAAACGGGAATACCGTCACCTAATGTGTATAACTATATACACAGCATAACATCATAATCGAATACAACCCAGATACTATCCATTCAACCTTCTGTTCGATTCGATTGCTCGTATGTATAACGGAAGAACAGTTACCTGGTGAGTATAACTTTATAAACATAATCGAATACAACCCAGATACGATTATTGTTCAATCAATACTGAATTCAACCTTCTGCTCGATTCAGTCGCTTTAATGTATAACTGGAGAACAGTTACCTGTTGAGTATAACTATATAAACATCATCACGATATAATCGAATACAACCTCAGATACGATCATTATTTAGTCTATCCATTCAACCTTCTGTTCAATTCAGTCGCTCGTATGTATATCGGAAGAACAGTTACCTGGTGAGTATAACTATATAAACCTAATCGAATACAACCCAGATACGATGAATTTTCAATCTATCCATTTAACCTTCTGCTCGATTCGGTCGCTTTTATGTAAAACGAAAGAACAGTTACCTGGTGAATATTGCTATATAAACATCATCACGATATCATCGAATACAACTCAGATACAATTATCGCTCCGTCTAACCATTTAACATTCTGTTCGATTCAGTCGCTAGTATGTGTAACGGAAGTACCGTCACCTGGTAAGTATCACTATATATACAGTATTGCGATATAATCGGATACCAACCAGATACATTGATTGTTCAGTCTATCCATTCAACTTTCTGTTCGTTTCGGTCGCTCGTATGTAAAACGGAAAAACCGTCACCTAGTGTGTATAACTATATACACAGCATAACATCATAATCGAATACAACCCAGATACCATTCATTAAACCTTCTGTTCGATTCGGTTGCTCGTATGTATAACGAAAGAACAGTTACCTGGTGAGTATTTCTATATGAACTTCATCACGATATAATCGAATACAACTCAGATACAATGATCATTCCGTCTATCCATCCAACCTTCTGTTCGATTGGGTCGCTCGAACGTATAACGCAAGAACAGTCACCTGGTGAGTATTACTATATAAACATTACCACGATATAATCGAATACATCTCAGTTACAATTATCTCTAACCATCCAACCTTATGTTCGATTCAGACGCTCGTATGTGTAACGAAAGAACCGTTACATGGTAGGTGTATCTAATTATACAGCATAACGATATAATCAGAGACAACCCAGATACAATGATTTTTCAATCTATCCATCCAACCTTATGTTTGATTCGGTTGCTCGTATGTATAACGGAAGAACAGTTACCTGGTTAGACATAATATATAATAATCATCACGAAATAATCGAATACAACCCAGATACGATGATTATTCAGTCTATCCATTCAACCTTCTGTTCAGTTCAGTCGCTCTTATGTATAACTGGAGAATAGTTACCTGGTGAGTATAACTATATAAACATCATCACGATATAATCGAATACAACCCCAGATACGATCATTGTTTAGTC
The DNA here is from genome assembly GCA_029955515.1 of Chrysomela aeneicollis. NCBI lineage: Eukaryota > Metazoa > Arthropoda > Insecta > Coleoptera > Chrysomelidae > Chrysomela > Chrysomela aeneicollis. The sequence continues at coordinate 16,280,108 of JARUHQ010000013.1, read as the reverse complement.
TATCCATTCAACCTTCTGTTCAATTCAGTCGCTCGTATGTATAACGGAAGTACATTTACTTGGTGAGTATAACTATATAAACATAATCGAATACAACTCAGATACGATGATTGTTCAATCTATCCATTCAACCTTATGTTCGATTCGGTTGCTCGTATGTATAACGGAAGAACAGGTACCTGGTGAGTATAACTATATAAACATAATCGAATACAACTCAGATACGATGATTGTTCAATCTATCCATTTAACCTTCTGCTCGATTCGGTCACTTGTATGTAAAACTGAAGGACAGTTACCAGGTGAGTATTGCTATATAAACATCATCACGATATCATCGAATACAACTCAGATACAATTATCGTTTCGTCTAACGGTTCTTTCGTAACACATACGAGCGTCTGAATCGAACATAACGTTGGATTATTAGACGGAACGATAATTGTAACTGAGTTGTATTCGATTATATCGTGGTGATGTTTATATAGTAATACTCACCAGGTGACTGTTCTTGCGTTATACATACGAGCGACCCAATCGAACAGAAGGTTGGATGGATAGACGGAATGATCATTGTATCTGATTTGTTTTCGATTATATCGTGATGACGTTCATATAGAAATACTCACCAGGTTACTGTTCTCTCGTTATACATACGAGCAACCGAATCGAACAGAAGGTTGAATGGATAGTATCTGGGTTGTATTCGATTATGATGTTATGCAGTGTATATAGTTATACACATTAGGTGACGGTATTCCCGTTTTACAAACGAGCGTTTTACAAACGAACAGAGAAATGAATGGATAGACTGAACAATCAATGTATCTGGGTGGTATCCGATTATATCGCAATACTGTATATATAGTGATACTAACCAGGTGACGGTACTTCCGTTACACATTCTAGCGACTGAATCGAACAGAATGTTGAATGGTTAGACGAAACGATAATTGTATCTGAGTTGTATTCGATGATATCGTAATGATGTTTATATAGCAATACTCACCGGGTAACTGTTCTTCCGTTTTACATATAAGCGACCAAATTGAGCAGAAGGTTAAATGGATAGATTGAACAATCATCGTATCTGGGTTGTATTCGTATATGTTCATATAGTAATACTCACCAGGTAACTGTTCTTCCGTTATACATACTAGCTACTGAATCGAACAGAAGGTTAAATGGTTAGACGAAATGATAATTGTATCTGAGTTGTATTCGATGATATCGTGATGATGTTTATATAGCAATACTCACCAAGTAACTGTCCTTCCGTTTTACATACAAGCGACCGAATCGAGCATAAGGTTAAATGGATAGATTGAACAATAATCGTATCTGAGTTGTATTCGATTATGTTTATATTGTTATACTCACCATGTACCTGTTCTTCCGTTATACATACGAGCAACCAAATCGAACATAAGGTTGAATGGATAGATTGAACAATCATCGTATCTGAGTTGTATTCGATTATGTTTATATAGTTATACTCACCAAGTAACTGTTCTTCCGTTATACATACGAGCGACTGAATTGAACAGAAGGTTGAATGGATAGACTAAACAATGATCGTATCTGGGGTTGTATTCGATTATATCGTGATGATGTTCATATAGTTATACTCACCAGGTAACTGTTTTCCTGTTATACATAAGAGCGACTGAACTGAACAGAAGGTTGTATGGATAGACTGAACAATCATCGTATCTGGTTTGTATTCGATTATTTCGTGATGATTAATATATATTATGTCTAACCAGGTAACTGTTCTTCCGTTATACATACGAGCAACCGAATCGAACATAAGGTTGAATGAATAGATTGAACAATCATTGTATCTGGGTTGTCTTCGATTATATCGTTATGCTGTATATTTAGATACACCTATCATGTAACGGTTCTTTCGTTACACATACGAGCGTCTGAATCGAGCATAAGGTTGGATGGTTATACGGAACGATAATTGTAACTGAGTTGTATTCGATTATATCGTGGTAATGTTTATATAGTAATACTCACCAGGTGACTGTTCTTTCGTTATACGTACGAGCGACCCAATCGAACAGAAGGTTGGATGGATGGACGGAATGATCATTGTATCTGAGTTGTATTCGATTATATCGTGATGACGTTCATATAGAAATACTCACCAGGTAACTGTGCTTCCGTTTTACATATAAGCGACCAAATTGAGCAGAAGGTTAAATGGATAGATTGAACAATAATCGTATCTGAGTTGTATTCGATTATGTTTATATTGTTATACTCACCAGGTACCTGTTCTTCCGTTATACATACGAGCAACCGAATCGAACATAAGGTTGAATGGATAGACTAAACAATGATCGTATCTGAGGTTTCATTCGATTATATCGTGATGATGTTTATATAGTTATACTCACCAGGTAACTGTTCTCCAGTTATATATAAGAGCGACTGAACTGAACAGAAGGTTGAATGGATAGACTGAACAATCATCGTATCTGGGTTGTCTTCGATTATTTCGTGATGATTATCATATATTATGTCCAACCAGGTAACTGTTCTTCCATAATACATACGAGCAACCGAAACGAACAGAAAGTTGAATGGTTAGACTGAACAATCAATGTATCTGGGTGGTATCCGATTATATCGCAATACTGTATATATAGTGATACTTACCAGGTGACGGTACTTCCTTTACACATACCAGCGACTGAATCGAACAGAAGGTTGAATGGTTGGACGAAACGATAATTGTATCTGAGTTGTATTCGATGATATGGTGATGATGTTTATATAGCAATACTCACCAGGTAACTGTTCTTCTGTTTTACATACAAGCGACCGAATCGAGCAGAAGGTTAAATGGATAGATTGAAAATTCATCGTATCTGGGTTGTATTCGATAATGTTTATATAGTTATTCTCACCAGATAACTGTTCTTTCGTTATACACACGAGCAACCGAATCGAACATAAGGTTGAATGGATGGATTGAACAATCATTGTATCTCGGTTGTATCCGAATATATCGTTATGCTGTATATTCAGTTTAGCCTACCATGTAACGGTTCTTTCGTTACACATACGAGCGACTGAATCGTAGAAAAAGGTGAATGGATAGACTGAACAATCATCGTATCTGGGTTGTATTCAATTATTTCGTGATGATTATTATATATTATGTCTAACCAGGTAACTGTTCTTCCGTTAAACATACGAGCAACCGAATCGAACATGAGGTTGGATGGATAGATTGAACAATCATTGTATCTGGGTTGTCTCCGATTATATCGTTATTCTGTATATTTAGTTACACCTACCATGTAACGGTTCTTTCGTTATACATACGAGCGTCTGAATCGAACATAAGGTTGGATGGTTAGACGGAACGATAATTGTGACTGAGTTCTATTCGATTATATCGTGGTGATGTTTATATAGTTATACTTACCAGGTGACTGTTCTTGCGTTATACATACGAGCGACCCAATCGAACAGAAGGTTGGATGAATAGACGGAATGATAATTGTATCTGAGTTGTATTCGATTATATCGTGATGACGTTCATATAGAAATACTCACCAGGTTACTGTTCTTTCGTTAAACATACGATCAACCGAATCGAACAGGAGGTTTAATGGATAGTATCTGGGTTGTATTCGAATATGATGTTATGCTGTGTATATAGTTATACACACTAGGTGACGGTATTCCCGTTTTACATACGAGCGACCGAAACGAACAGAAAGTTGAATGGATAGACTGAACAATCAATGTATCTGGGTGGTATCTGATTATATAACAATTCTGTATATATAGTGATACTTACCAGGTGACGATACTTCCGTTAAACATACTAGCGACTGAATCGAACAGAATGTTGAATGGATAGACGAAACGATAATTGTATCTGAGTTGTATTCGATGATATCGTGATGATGTTTATATAGCAATACTCACCAGGTAACTGTCCTTCCGTTTTACATACAAGCGACCGAATCGAGCAGGAGGTTAAATGGATTATGTTTATATAGTTATACCCACCATGTACCTGTTCTTCCGTTATACATACGAGCAACCAAATCGAACATAAGGTTGAATGGATAGATTGAACAATCATCGTATCTGAGTTGTATTCGATTATGTTTATATAGTTCTACTCACCAAGTAACTGTTCTTCCGTTATACATACGAGCGACTGAATTGAACAGAAGGTTGAATGGATAGACTAAACAATGATCGTATCTGGGGTTGTATTCGATTATATCGTGATGATGTTTATATAGTTATACTCACCAGGTAACTGTTTTCCAGTTATACATAAGAGCGACTGAACTGAACAGAAGGTTGTATGGATAGACTGAACAATCATTGTATCTGGGTTGTATTCGATTATTTCGTGATGATTAATATATATTATGTCTAACCAGGTAACTGATCTTCCGTTATACATACGAGCAACGATAATTGTATCTGAGTTGTATTCGATGATATGGTGATGATGTTTATATAGCAATACTCACCAGGTAACTGTTCTTCCGTTTTACATACAAGCGACCGAATCGAGCAGAAGGTTAAATTTAGTATAGATTGAACAATCATCGTATCTGGGTTGTATTCGATTATGTTTATATAGTTATACTCACCAGGTCCCTGTTCTTCCGTTATACATGCGAGCTACTGAATTGAACAGAAGGTTGAATGGATAGACTGAAAAATCATCGTATCTGGGTTGTATTTGATTATATCGTGATTATTATCATATAGTATGTCTAACCAGGTGACAGTTTTTCCGTTATACATACGAGCAACCAATTCGAACATAAGGTTGAATGGATAGATTGAACAATCATTGTATCTGGGTTGTCTCCGATTATATCGTTATGCTGTATATTTAGTTACACCTACCATGTAACGGTTCTTTCGTTACACATACGAGCGTCTGAATCGAACATAAGGTTGGATGGTTAGACGAAACGATAATTGTATCTGAGTTGTATTCGATGATATCGTGATGATGTTTATATAGCAATACTCACCAGGTAACTGTCCTTCCGTTTTACATACGAGCGATCGAATCGAGCAGAAGGTTAAATGGATAGATTGAACAATCATCGTATCTGAGTTGTATTCGATTATGTTTATATAGTTATACTCACCAGGTACCTGTTCTTCCGTTATACATACGAGCAACCAAATCGAACATAAGGTTGTATGGATAGACTGAACAATCATCGTATCTGGGTTGTATTCGATTATTTCGTGATGATTATTATATATTATGTCTAACCAGGTAACTGTTCTTCCGTTATACATACGAGCAACCGAATCGAACATAAGGTTGAATGGATAGATTGAACAATCATTGTATCTGGGTGGTATCCGATTATAACGCAATACTGTATATAAAGTGATACTTACCAGGTGGCGGTACTTCCGTTACACATACTAGCGACTGAATCGAACAGAAGGTTAAATGGTTAGACGAAACGATGATTGTATTTGAGTTGTATTCGATGATATCGTGATGATGTTTATATAGCAATACTCACCAGGTAACTGTTCTTCCGTTTTACATACAAGCGACCGAATCGAGCAGAAGGTTAAATTTAGTAAAGATTGAACAATCATCGTATCTGGGTTGTATTCGATTATGTTTATATAGTTATACTCACCAGGTAACTGTTCTTCCGTTATACATACGAGCGACTGAATTGAACAGAAGGTTGAATGGATAGACTGAACAATCATCGTATCTGGGTTGTATTTGATTATATTGTGATTATTATCATATAGTATGTCTAACCAGGTGACAGTTCTTCCGTTATACATACGAGCAACCGAATCGAACATAAGGTTGAATGGATAGATTGAACAATCATTGTATCTGGGTTGTCTCCGATTATATCGTTATGCTGTATATTTAGTTACACCTACCATGTAACGGTTCTTTCGTTACACATACGAGCGTCTGAATCGAACATAAGGTTGGATGGTTAGACAGAACGATAATTGTAACTGAGTTCTATTCGATTATATCGTGGTGATGTTTATATAGTAATACTCACCAGGTGACTGTTCTTGCGTTATACATACGAGCGACCCAATCGAACTTAAGGTTGGATGGATAGACGGAATGATCATTGTATCTGAGTTGTATTCGATTATATCGTGATGACGTTTATATAGAAATACTCACCAGGTTACTGTTCTTTCGTTATACATACGAGCAACCGAATCGAACAGAAGGTTGAATGGATAGTATCTGGGTTGTATTCGATTATGATGTTATGCTGTGTATATATTTATACACACTAGGTGACGGTATTCCCGTTTTACATACGAGCGACCGAAACGAACAGAAAGTTGAATGGATAGACTGAACAATCAATGTATCTGGGTGGTATCCGATTATATCGCAATTCTGTATATATGGTGATACTCACCAGGTGACGATACTTCCGTTACACATACTAGCGACTGAATCGAACAGAATGTTAAATGGTTAGACGAAACGATAATTGTATCTGAGTTGTATTCGATGATATCGTGATGATGTTTATATAGCAATACTCACCAGGTAACTGTCCTTCCGTTTTACATGCAAGCGACCGAATCGAGCAGAAGGTTAAATGGATAGATTGAACAATCATCGTATCTGAGTTGTATTCGATTATGTTTATATAGTTATACTCAATAGGTACCTGTTCTTCCGTTATACATACGAGCAACCGAATCGAACATAAGGTTGAATGGATAGATTGAACAATCATTGTATCTGAGTTGTATTCGATTATGTTTATATAGTTATACTCACCAGGTAACTGTTCTTCCGTTATACATACGAGCGACTGAATTGAACAGAAGGTTGAATGGATAGACTAAACAATAATCGTATCTGGGGTTGTATTCGATTATATCTTTATGATGTTCATATAATTATACTCACCAGGAAACTGTTCTCCAGTTATACATAAGAGCGACTGAACTGAACAGAAGGTTGAATGGATAGACTGAACAATCATCGTATCTGGGTTGTATTTGATTATATCGTGATTATCATCACATAGTATCTCTGACCAGGTAACAGTTCTTCCGTTATACATATGAGCAACCAAATCGAACATAAGGTTGAATGGATAGATTGAACAATTATTGTATCTGGGTTGTCTCCGATTATTTCGTTATGCTGTATATTTAGTTACACCTACCATGTAACGGTTCTTTCGTTACACATACGAGCGTCTGAATCGAACATAAGGTTGGATGGTTAGACGGAACGATAATTGTAACTGAGTTTTATTCGATTATATCGTGGTGATGTTTATATAGTAATACTCACCAGGTGACTGTTCTTGCGTTATACATACGAGCGACCCAATCGAATATAAGGTTGGATGGATAGACGGAATGATCATTGTATCTGAGTTGTATTCGATTATATCGTGATGACGTTCATATAGAAATACTCACCAGGTTACTGTTCTTTCGTTATACATACGAGAAACCGAATCGAACAGAAGGTTGAATGGATAGTATCTGGGTTGTATTCGATTATGATGTTATGCTGTGTATATAGTTATACACACTAGGTGACGGTATTCCCGTTTTACATACGAACGACCGAAACGAACGGAAAGTTGAATGGATAGACTGAACAATCAATGTATCTGGTTGGTATCCGATTATATCGCAATACTGTATATATAGTGATACTTACCAGGTGACGGTACTTCCGTTACACATACTAGCGACTGAATCGAACAGAAGGTTAAATGGTTAGACGAAGCGATAATTGTATCTGAGTTGTATTCGATTATATCGTGATGATGTTTATATAGCAATATTCACCAGGTAACTGTTCTTCCGTTTTACATAAAAGCGACCGAATCGAGCAGAAGGTTAAATGGATAGATTGAACAATCATCGTATCTGAGTTGTATTCGATTACGTTTATATAGTAATACTCACCAGATACCTGTTCTTCCGTTATACATACGAGCAACCAAATCGAACATAAGGTTGAATGGATAGATTGAACAATCATCGTATTTGAGTTGTATTCGATTATGTTTATATAGTTATACTCACCAAGTAACTGTTCTTCCGTTATACATACGAGCGACTGAATTGAACAGAAGGTTGAATGGATAGACTAAACAATGATCGTATCTGGGGTTGTATTCGATTATATCGAGATGATGTTTATATAGTTATACTCACCAGGTAACTGTTTTCCAGTTATACATAAGAGCGACTGAACTGAACAGAAGGTTGTATGGATAGACTGAACAATCATCGTATCTGGGTTGTATTCGATTATTTCGTGATGATTATTATATATTATGGTAACTGTTCTTCCGTTATACATACGAGCAACCGAATCGAACATTAGGTTGAATGGATAGATTGAACAATCATTGTATCTGGGTTGTATTCGATTATATCTTGGTAATGTTTATATAGTAATACTCACCAGGTGACTGTTCTTGCGTTATACGTACGAGCGACCCAATCGAACAGAAAGTTGGATGGATAGACGGAATGATCATTGTATCTGAGTTGTATCCGATTATATCGTGATGACGTTCATATAGAAATACTCACCAGGTTACTGTTCTTTCGTTATACTTACGAGCAACCGAATCGAACAGAAAATTGAATGGATAGTATCTGGGTTGTATTCGAATATGATGTTATGCTGTGTATATAGTTATACACATTAGGTGACGGTATTCCCGTTTTACATACGAGCGACCGAAACGAACAGAAAGTTGAATGGAATGACTGAACAATCAATGTATCTGGGTGGTATCCGATTATATCGCAATACTGTATATATAGTGATACTTACTAGGTGACGGTACTTCCGTTACACATACTAGCGACTGAAACGAACAGAAGGTTAAATGGTTAGACGAAACGATAATTGTATCTGAGTTGTATTCGATGATATCGTGATGATGTTTATATAGCAATACTCACCAGGTAACTGTTCTTTCGTTTTACATACAAGCGACCGAATCGAGCAGAAGGTTAAATTTAGTATAGATTGAACAATCATCGTATCTGGGTTGTATTCGATTATGTTTATATAGTTATACTCACCAGGTAACTGTTCTTCCGTTATACATACGAGCGACTGAATTGAACAGAAGGTTGAATGGATAGACTAAACAATAATCGTATCTGGGGTTGTATTCGATTATATCTTGATGATGTTCATATAGTTATACTCACCAGGAAACTGTTCTCCAGTTATACATAAGAGCGACTGAACTGAACAGAAGGTTGAATGGATAGACTGAACAATCATCGTATCTGGGTTGTATTTGATTATATCGTGATTATTATCATATAGTATGTCTAACCAGGTGACAGTTCTTCCGTTATACATACGAGCAACCAAATCGAACATAAGGTTGAATGGATAGATTGAACAATCATTGTATCTTGGTTGTCTCCGATTATATCGTTATGCTGTATATTTAGTTACACCTACCATGTAACGGTTCTTTCGTTACACATACGAGCGTCTGAATCGAACATAAGGTTGGATTATTTCGTGATGATTATTATATATTATGTCTAACCAGGTAACTGTTCTTCCGTTATACATACGAGCAACCGAATCGAACATTAGGTTGAATGGATAGATTGAACAATCATTGTATCTGGGTTGTATTCGATTATATCTTGGTAATGTTTATATAGTAATACTCACCAGGTGACTGTTCTTGCGTTATACGTACGAGCGACCCAATCGAACAGAAGGTTGGATGGATAGACGGAATGATCATTGTATCTGAGTTGTATTCGATTATATCGTGATGACGTTCATATAGAAATACTCACCAGGTTACTGTTCTTTCGTTATACTTACGAGCAACCGAATCGAACAGAAGGTTGAATGGATAGTATCTGGGTTGTATTCGAATATGATGTTATGCTGTGTATATAGTTATACACATTAGGTGACGGTATTCCCGTTTTACATACGAGCGACCGAAACGAACAGAAAGTTGAATGGAATGACTGAACAATCAATGTATCTGGGTGGTATCCGATTATATCGCAATACTGTATATATAGTGATACTTACCAGGTGACGGTACTTCCGTTACACATACTAGCGACTGAAACGAACAGAAGGTTAAATGGTTAGACGAAACGATAATTGTATCTGAGTTGTATTCGATGATATCGTGATGATGTTTATATAGCAATACTCACCAGGTAACTGTTCTTCCGTTTTACATACAAGCGACCGAATCGAGCAGAAGGTTAAATTTAGTATAGATTGAACAATCATCGTATCTGGGTTGTATTCGATTATGTTTATATAGTTATACTCACCAGGTAACTGTTCTTCCGTTATACATACGAGCGACTGAATTGAACAGAAGGTTGAATGGATAGACTAAACAATAATCGTATCTGGGGTTGTATTCGATTATATCTTGATGATGTTCATATAATGATACTCACCAGGAAACTGTTCTCCAGTTATACATAAGAGCGACTGAACTGAACAGAAGGTTGAATGGATAGACTGAACAATCATCGTATCTGGGTTGTATTTGATTATATCGTGATTATTATCATATAGTATGTCTAACCAGGTGACAGTTCTTCCGTTATACATACGAGCAACCAAATCATGAGGTTGATTGGATAGATTGCAGAAATGGATTCTATGAAAACAAACAAGCAGATTCGTATGATCGAAGTTGAAAATCGGTTCATCCGTTCGGAAGTTAAGGCGATCTGAAGAATTCGAAAAAGTTCCAAGGGGGCTCCCTTTGATGCTTTTTATTTTTTCGATTTCGGTTTTTTTGATCAGAGAAATGGATTCTATGAAAAAAAAAACAAGCAGATTGGTATGATCGAAGTTGGTAATCGGTCCATCCGTTCGGAAGTTAAGTCGATCTGAAGAATTCGAAAAAGTTCCAAGGGGGCCCCCTTTGATGCATTTTTTTTTCGATTTCGGTTTTTTCGATTGCAGAAATGGATTCTATGAAGAAAAAAGCAGATTCGTATGATCGAAGTTGAAAATCGGTCCATCCGTTCGGAAGTTAAGGCGATCTGAAGAATTCGAAAAAGTTCCTAGGGGGCTCCCTTTGATGCTTTTTATTTTTTCGATTTCGGTTTTTTCGATTGGAGAAATGGATTCTATGAAAAAAAAACAAGCAGATTGGTATGATCGAAGTTGAAAATCGGTCCATCCGTTCGGAAGTTAAGGCGATTTGAAGAATTCGAAAAAGTTCCAAGGGGACCCTCTTAGATGCAATTTTTTTTCAGATTTCGTTTTTTTCGATTGAAGAAATGGATTCTATGAAAAAAAACAAGCAGTTTGGTATGATCGAAGTTGAAAATCGGTCCATCCGTTCGGAAGTTAAGGCGAGCTGAAGAATTCGAAAAAGTTCCAAGGGGACCCCCTTTGATGCAATTTTTTTTTCGATTTCGGTTTTTTCTATTGAAGAAATGGATTCTATGAAAAAACAAGCAAATTGGTATGCGCGAAATTGAAAATCGGTCGATCCGTTCGGAAGTTGAGGCGGTCTGAAGAATTCGAAAAAGTTCCAAGGTGGCCCCCTTTGATGCATTTTTTTTTCGATTTCGGTTTTTCCGATTGGAGAAATGGATTTTATGAGAAAAAACAAGCAGATCGGTATGATCGAAGTTGAAAATCCGTTCGGAAGTTAAGGCGATCTGAAGAATTCGAAAAAGTTCCAAGGTGGCCCCCTTTGATGCATTTTTTTTTCGATTTCGGTTTTTCCGATTGGAGAAATGGATTTTATGAGAAAAAACAAGCAGATCGGTATGATCGAAGTTGAAAATCCGTTCGGAAGTTAAGGCGATCTGAAGAATTCGAAAAAGTTCCAAGGGGGCCCCCTTTGATGCATGTTTTTTTCGATTTCGGTTTTTTCTATTGGAGAAATGGATTCTATGAAAAAAACAAGCAGATTGGTATGATCGAAGTTGAAAATCGGTCCATCCGTTCGGAAGTTAAGGCGATCTGAAGAATTCGAGAAAGTTCCAAGGGGGCCCCCATTGATGCATTTTTTTTTTCGATTTCAGTTTTTTCGATTGGAGAAATGGATTCTATGAAGAAAAAACAAGCAGATTGGTATGATCGAAGTTGAAAATCGGTCCATCCGTTCGGAAGTTAAGGCGATCTGAAGAATTCGAAAAAGTTCCAAGGGGGGCCCCTTTGATGCATTTTTTTTTTCGATTTTGGTTTTTTCGATTGGAGAAATGGATTCTATGAAAAAAAAACAAGCAGATTGGTATGATCGAAGTTGAAAATCGGTCCATCCGTTCGGAAGTTAAGGCGATCTGAAGAATTCGAAAAAGTTCCAAGGGGGCCCCCTTTGATGCTTTTTATTTTTTCTATTTCGGTTTTTTTGATCGGAGAAATGGATTCTATGAAAAAAAAAAAACAAGCAGATTGGTATGATCGAAGTTGGTAATCGGTCCATCCGTTCGGAAGTTAAGTCGATCTGAAGAATTCGAAAAAGTTCCAAGGGGGCCCCCTTTGATGCATTTTTTTTTCGATTTCGGTTTTTTCGATTGCAGAAATGGATTCTATGAAGAAAAAAGCAGATTCGTATGATCGAAGTTGAAAATCGGTCCATCCGTTCGGAAGTTAAGGCGATCTGAAGAATTCGAAAAAGTTCCTAGGGGGCTCCCTTTGATGCTTTTTATTTTTTCGATTTCGGTTTTTTCGATTGGAGAAATGGATTCTATGAAAAAAAACAAGCAGATTGGTATGATCGAAGTTGAAAATCGGTCCATCCGTTCGGAAGTTAAGGCGATTTGAAGAATTCGAAAAAGTTTCAAGGGGACCCTCTTAGATGCAATTTTTTTTCAGATTTCGTTTTTTTCGATTGAAGAAATGGATTCTATGAAAAAAAACAAGCAGTTTGGTATGATCGAAGTTGAAAATCGGTCCATCCGTTCGGAAGTTAAGGCGAGCTGAAGAATTCGAAAAAGTTCCAAGGGGACCCCCTTTGATGCAATTTTTTTTTCGATATCGGTTTTTTCTATTGGAGAAATGGATTCTATGAAAAAAACAAGCAGATTGGTATGATCGAAGTTGAAAATCGGTCAATCCGTTCGGAAGTTAAGGCGATCTGAAGAATTCGAAAAAGTTCCAAGGGGGCCCCCTTTGATGCATTTTTTTTTCGATTTCGGTTTTTCCGATTGGAGAAATGGATTTTATGAGAAAAAACAAGCAGATCGGTATGATCGAAGTTGAAAATCCGTTCGGAAGTTAAGGCGATCTGAAGAATTCGAAAAAGTTCCAAGGGGGCCCCCTTTGATGCATGTTTTTTTCGATTTCGGTTTTTTCTATTGGAGAAATGGATTCTATGAAAAAAACAAGCAGATTGGTATGATCGAAGTTGAAAATCGGTCCATCCGTTCGGAAGTTAAGGCGATCTGAAGAATTCGAGAAAGTTCCAAGGGGGCCCCCATTGATGCATTTTTTTTTTCGATTTCAGTTTTTTCGATTGGAGAAATGGATTCTATGAAGAAAAAACAAGCAGATTGGTATGATCGAAGTTGAAAATCGGTCCATCCGTTCGGAAGTTAAGGCGATCTGAAGAATTCGAAAAAGTTCCAAGGGGGGCCCCTTTGATGCATTTTTTTTTTCGATTTTGGTTTTTTCGATTGGAGAAATGGATTCTATGAAAAAAAAACAAGCAGATTGGTATGATCGAAGTTGAAAATCGGTCCATCCGTTCGGAAGTTAAGGCGATCTGAAGAATTCGAAAAAGTTCCAAGGGGGCCCCCTTTGATGCTTTTTATTTTTTCTATTTCGGTTTTTTTGATCGGAGAAATGGATTCTATGAAAAAAAAAAAACAAGCAGATTGGTATGATCGAAGTTGGTAATCGGTCCATCCGTTCGGAAGTTAAGTCGATCTGAAGAATTCGAAAAAGTTCCAAGGGGGCCCCCTTTGATGCATTTTTTTTTCGATTTCGGTTTTTTCGATTGCAGAAATGGATTCTATGAAGAAAAAAGCAGATTCGTATGATCGAAGTTGAAAATCGGTCCATCCGTTCGGAAGTTAAGGCGATCTGAAGAATTCGAAAAAGTTCCTAGGGGGCTCCCTTTGATGCTTTTTATTTTTTCGATTTCGGTTTTTTCGATTGGAGAAATGGATTCTATGAAAAAAAACAAGCAGATTGGTATGATCGAAGTTGAAAATCGGTCCATCCGTTCGGAAGTTAAGGCGATTTGAAGAATTCGAAAAAGTTTCAAGGGGACCCTCTTAGATGCAATTTTTTTTCAGATTTCGTTTTTTTTGATTGAAGAAATGGATTCTATGAAAAAAAACAAGCAGTTTGGTATGATCGAAGTTGAAAATCGGTCCATCCGTTCGGAAGTTAAGGCGAGCTGAAGAATTCGAAAAAGTTCCAAGGGGACCCCCTTTGATGCAATTTTTTTTTCGATATCGGTTTTTTCTATTGAAGAAATGGATTCTATGAAAAAACAAGCAAATTGGTATGCGCGAAATTGAAAATCGGTCGATCCGTTCGGAAGTTGAGGCGGTCTGAAGAATTCGAAAAAGTTCCAAGGTGGCCCCCTTTGATGCATTTTTTTTTCGATTTCGGTTTTTCCGATTGGAGAAATGGATTTTATGAGAAAAAACAAGCAGATCGGTATGATCGAAGTTGAAAATCCGTTCGGAAGTTAAGGCGATCTGAAGAATTCGAAAAAGTTCCAAGGGGGCCCCCTTTGATGCATGTTTTTTTCGATTTCGGTTTTTTCTATTGGAGAAATGGATTCTATGAAAAAAACAAGCAGATTGGTATGATCGAAGTTGAAAATCGGTCAATCCGTTCGGAAGTTAAGGCGATCTGAAGAATTCGAAAAAGTTCCAAGGGGGCCCCCTTTGATGCAATTTTTTTTTTAGATTTCGGTTTTTTCGATTGGAGAAATGGATTCTATGAGAGAAAACAAGCAGATTGGTATGATCGAAGTTGAAAATCGGTCCATCCGTTCGGAAGTTAAGGCGATCTGAAGAATTCGAGAAAGTTCCAAGGGGGCCCCCATTGATGCATTTTTTTTCGATTTCAGTTTTTTCGATTGGAGAAATGGATTCTATGAAGAAAAAACAAGCAGATTGGTATGATCGAAGTTGAAAATCGGTCCATCCGTTCGGAAGTTAAGGCGATCTGAAGAATTCGAAAAAGTTCCAAGGGGGGCCCCTTTGATGCATTTTTTTTTTCGATTTTGGTTTTTTCGATTGGAGAAATGGATTCTATGAAAAAAAAACAAGCAGTTTGGTATGATCGAAGTTGAAAATCGGTCCATCCTTTCGGAAGTTAAGGCGATCTGAAGAATTCGAAAAAGTTCCAAGGGGGCCCCCTTTGATGCAATTTTTTTTTCGATTTCGATTTTTTTGATTGGAGAAATGGATTCTATGAAAAAAAACAAGCAGATTGGTATGATCGTAGTTGAAAATCGGTCCATCCGTTCGGAAGTTAAGGCGATTTGAAGAATTCGAAAAAGTTCCAAGGGGAACCCCCTTTGATGCAATTTTTTTTCAGATTTTGGTTTTTTCGATTGCAGAAATGGATTCTATGAAAAAAAAAAGCAGATTCGTATGATCGAAGTTGAAAATCGGTCCATCCGTTCGGAAGTTAAGGCGATCTGAAGAATTCGAAAAAGTTCCAAGGGGGCTCCCTTCGATGCTTTTTATTTTTTCGATTTCGGTTTTTTTGATTGGAGAAATGGATTCTATGAAAAAAAAACAAGCAGATTGTTATGATCGAAGTTGAAAATCGGTCCATCCGTTCGGAAGTTAAGGCGATCTGAAGAATTCGAAAAAGTTCCAAGGGGATCCCCTTTGATGCAATTTTTCTTTTCGATTTTGGTTCTTCCGATTGGAGAAATGGATTCTATGAAAAAAAAACAAGCAGATTGGTATGATCGAAGTTGAAAATCGGTCCATCCGTTCGGAAGTTGAGGCGATCTGAAGAATTCAGAAAAGTTCCAAGGGGACCCCCTTTGATGCAATTTTTTTTTCGATTTTGGTTTTTTCGATTGGAGAAATGGATTCTATGAAAAAAAAAACAAGCAGATTGGTATGATCGAAGTTGAAAATCGGTCCATCCGTTCGGATGTTAAGGCGATCTGAAGAATTCAGAAAAGTTCCAAGGGGACCCCCTTTGATGCAATTTTTTTTTCGATTTTGATTTTTTCGATTGGAGAAATGGATTCAATGAAAAAAAAACAAGCAGATTGGTATGATCGAAGTTGAAAATCGGTCCATCCGTTCGGAAGTTAAGGCGATTTGAAGAATTCGAAAAAGTTCCAAGGGGACCCCCTTTGATGCAATTTTTTTTCAGATTTCGGTTTTTTCGATTGGAGAAATGAATTATATGAAAAAAAAACAAGCAGTTTGGTATGATCGAAGTTGAAAATCGGTCCATCCGTTCGGAAGTTAAGGCGATCTGAAGAATTCGAAAAAGTTCCAAGGGGACACCCTTTGATGCAATTTTTTTTTTCGATCTCGGTTTTTTCTATCGAAGAAATGGATTCTATGAAAAAACAAGCAAATTGGTATGCGCGAAATTGAAAATCGGTCGATCCGTTCGGAAGTTGAGGCGGTCTGAAGAATTCGAAAAAGTTCCAAGGTGGCCCCCTTTGATGCATTTTTTTTTTCGATTTTGGTTTTTTTGATTGGAGAAATGGATTCTATGAAAAAAAAACAAGCAGATTGGTATGATCGAAGTTGAAAATCGGTCCATCCGTTCGGAAGTTAAGGCGATCTGAAGAATTCGAAAAAGTTCCAAGGGGGCCCCCTTTGATGCAATTTTTTTTTCGATTTCGGTTTTTTCGATTGGAGAAATGGATTCTATGAAAGAAACAAGCAGATTGGTATGATCGAAGTTGAAAATCGGTCCATCCGTTCGGAAGTTAAGGCGATCTGAATAATTCGAAAAAGTTCCAAGGGGACCCCATTTGATGCAATTTTTTTTCGACTTCGGTTTTTTCGATTGGAGAAATGGATTCTATGAAAAAAAAACAAGCAGATTGGTATGATCGAAGTTGAAAATCGGTCCATCCGTTCGGAAGTTAAGGCGATCTGAAGAATTCAGAAAAGTTCCAAGGGGACCCCCTTTGATGCAATTTTTTTTTCGATTTTGGTTTTTCGATTGGAGAAATGGATTCTATGAAAAAAAAACAAGCAGATTGGTATGATCGAAGTTGAAAATCGGTCCATCCGTTCGGAAGTTAAGGCGATCTGAAGAATTCGAAAAAGTTCCAAGGGGACCCGATTTGATGCAATTTTTCTTGTCGATTTCTGTTTTTCCGATTGGAGAAATGGATTCTATAAAAAAAACAAGCAGATTGGTATGATCGAAGTTGAAAATCGGTCCATCCGTTCGGAAGTTAAGGCGATTTGAAGAATTCGAAAAAGTTCCAAGGGGACTTCCTTTGATGCAATTTTTTTTCAGATTTCGGTTTTTTCGATTGGAGAAATGAATTCTATGAAAAAAAACAAGCAGTTTGGTATGATCGAAGTTGAAAATCGGTCCATCCGTTCGGAAGTTAAGGCGATCTGAAGAATTCGAAAAAGTTCCTAGGGGACACCCTTTGATGCAATTTTTTTTTCGATTACGGTTTTTTCTATTGAAGAAATGGATTCTATGAAAAAACAAGCAGATTGGTATGCGCGAAATTGAAAATCGGTTGATCCGTTCGGAAGTTGAGGCGGTCTGAAGAATTCGAAAAAGTTCCAAGGTGGCCCCCTTTGATGCATTTTTTTTTTCGATTTCGGTTTTTTCGATTGGAGAAATGGATTCTATGAAAAAAAACAAGCAGATTGGTATGATCGAAGTTGAAAATCGGTCCATCCGTTCGGAAGTTAAGGCGATCTGAAGAATTCGAAAAAGTTCCAAGGGGACCCCCTTTGATGCAATTTTTTTTTCGATTTTGGTTTTATCGATTGGAGAAATGGATTCTATGAAAAAAAAACAAGCAGATTGGTATGATCGAAGTTGAAAATCGGTCCATCCGTTCGGAAGTTAAGGCGATTTGAAGAATTCGAAAAAGTTCCAAGGTGACCCCCTTTGATGCAATTTTTTTCAGATTTCGGTTTTTTCGATTGGAAAAATGAATTCTATGAAAAAAAACAAGCAGTTTGGTATGATCGAAGTTGAAAATCGGTCCATCCGTTCGGAAGTTAAGGCGATCTGAAGAATTCGAAAAAGTTCCAAGGGGACACCCTTTGATGCAATTTTTTATTCGATTTCGGTTTTTTCTATTGAATAAATGGATTCTATGAAAAAACAAGCAAATTGGTATGCGCGAAATTGAAAATCGGTCGATCCGTTCGGAAGTTGAGGCGGTCTGAAGAATTCGAAAAAGTTCCAAGGTGGCCCCCTTTGATGCATTTTTTTTTTTCGATTTCGGTTCTTTCGATTGGAGAAATGGATTCTTTGAGAAAAAAAACAAGCAGATTGGTATGATCGAAGTTGAAAATCGGTCCATCCGTTCGGAAGTTAAGGCGATCTGAAGAATTCGAAAAAGTTCCAAAGGGGCCCCCTTTGATGCATTTTTTTTTCGATTTCGGTTTTTTCGATTGGAGAAATGGATTCTATGAAAGAAACAAGCAGATTGGTATGATCGAAGTTGAAAATCGGTCCATCCGTTCGGAAGTTAAGGCGATCTGAAGAATTCGAAAAAGTTCCAAGGGGACCCCTTTTGATGCAATTTTTTTTCGACTTCGAATTTTTCGATTGGAGAAATGGATTCTATGAAAAAAACAAGCGAATTGATATGCGCGAAATTGAAAATCGTTCCATCCGTTCGGAAGTTAAGGCGATCTGAAGAATTCGAAAAAATTTCAAGGGGGCCTCCTTTGATGCATTTTTTTTTTCGATTTCGGTTCTTTCGATCGGAGAAATGGATTCTATGAAAAAAAAACAAGCAGATTGGTATGATCGAAGTTGAAAATCGGTCCATCCGTTCGGATGTTAAGGCGATCTGAAGAATTCGAAAAAGTTTCAAGGGGGCCCCCTTTGATGCATTTTTTTTTTCGATTTCGGTTTTTTCGATTGGAGAAATGGATTCTATGAAAAAAACAAGCAGATTGGTATGATCGAAGTTGAAAATCGGTCCATACGTTCGAGAGTTAAGGCAATCTGAAGAATTCGAAAAAGTTCCAAGGAGGCCCCCTTTGATGCATTTTTTTTTCGATTTCGGTTTTTTCGATCGGAGAAATGGATTCTATGAAAAAAAAAGCAGGTATGATCGAAGTTGAAAATCGGTCCATCCGTTCGGAAGTTAAGTCGATCTGAAGAATTCGAAAAAGTTCCAAGAGGGCCCCCTTTGATGCATTTTTTCTTTCGATTTCGGTTTTTTCGATTGGAGAAATGGATTCTATGAAAAAAAAACAAGCAGATTCGTATGATCGAAGTTGAAAATCGGTCCATCCGTTCGGAAGTTAAGGCGATCTGAAGAATTCGAAAAAGTTCCAAGGGGGCTCCCTTTGATGCTTGTTATTTTTTCGATTTCGGTTTTTCTGATTGGAGAAATGGATTCTATGAAAAAAAACAAGCAGATTGGTATGATCGAAGTTGAAAATCGGTCCATCCGTTCGGAAGTTAAGGCGATCTGAAGAATTCGAAAAAGTTCCAAGGGGACCCGATTTGATGCAATTTTTTTTCGACTTCGGTTTTTTCGATTGGAGAAATGGATTCTATGAAAAAAAACAAGCAGATTGGTATGATCGAAGTTGAAAATCGGTCCATCCGTTCGGAAGTTAAGGCAATCTGAAGAATTCGAAAAAGTTCCAAGGGGATCCCCTTTGATGCAATTTTTCTTTTCGATTTCGGTTTTTCCGATTGGAGAAATGGATTCTATAAAAAAAACAAGCAGATTGGTATGATCGAAGTTGAAAATCGGTCCATCCGTTCGGAAGTTAAGGCGATTTGAAGAATTCGAAAAAGTTCCAAGGGGACTTCTTTTTATGCAATTTTTTTTCAGATTTCGGTTTTTTCGATTGAAGAAATGAATTCTATGAAAAAAAACAAGCAGTTTGGTATGATCGAAGTTGAAAATCGGTCCATCCGTTCGGAAGTTAAGGCGATCTGAAGAATTCGAAAAAGTTCCAAGGGGACACCCTTTGATGCAATTTTTTTTTCGATTTCGGTTTTTTCTATTGAAGAAATGGATTCTATGAAAAAACAAGCAAATTGGTATGCGCGAAATTGAAAATCGGTCGATCCGTTCGGAAGTTGAGGCGGTCTGAAGAATTCGAAAAAGTTCCAAGGTGGCCCCCTTTGATGCATTTTTTTTTTCGATTTCAGTTTTTTCGATTGGAGAAATGGATTCTATGAAAAAAAACAAGCAGATTGGTATTATCGAAGTTGAAAATCGGTCCATCCGTTCGGAAGTTAAGGCGATCTGAAGAATTCGAAAAAGTTCCAAGGGGACCCCCTTTGATGCAATTTTTTTTTCGATTTTGGTTTTATCGATTGGAGAAATGGATTCTATGAAAAAAAAACAAGCAGATTGGTATGATCGAAGTTGAAAATCGGTCCATCCGTTCGGAAGTTAAGGCGATTTGAAGAATTCGAAAAAGTTCCAAGGGGACCCCCTTTGATGCAATTTTTTTCAGATTTCGGTTTTTTCGATTGGAGAAATGAATTCTATGAAAAAAAAACAAGCAGTTTGGTATGATCGAAGTTGAAAATCGGTCCATCCGTTCGGAAGTTAAGGCGATCTGAAGAATTCGAAAAAGTTCCAAGGGGACACCCTTTGATGCAATTTTTTATTCGATTTCGGTTTTTTCTATTGAAGAAATGGATTCTATGAAAAAACAAGCAAATTGGTATGCGCGAAATTGAAAATCGGTCGATCCGTTCGGAAGTTGAGGCGGTCTGAAGAATTCGAAAAAGTTCCAAGGTGGCCCCCTTTGATGCATTTTTTTTTCGATTTCGGTTTTTTCGATTGGAGAAATGGATTCTTTGAGAAAAAAAACAAGCAGATTGGTATGATCGAAGTTGAAAATCGGTCCATCCGTTCGGAAGTTAAGGCGATCTGAAGAATTCGAAAAAGTTCCAAGGGGGCCCCCTTTGATGCATTTTTTTTTCGATTTCGGTTTTTTCGATTGGAGAAATGGATTCTATAAAAGAAACAAGCAGATTGGTATGATCGAAGTTGAAAATCGGTCCATCCGTTCGGAAGTTAAGGCGATCTGGAGAATTCGAAAAAGTTCCAAGGGGACCCCCTTTGATGCAATTTTTTTTCGACTTCGAATTTTTCGATTGGAGAAATGGATTCTATGAAAAAAACAAGCGAATTGATATGCGCGAAATTGAAAATCGTTCCATCCGTTCGGAAGTTAAGGCGATCTGAAGAATTCGAAAAAATTCCAAGGGGGCCCCCTTTGATGCATTTTTTTTTTCGATTTCGGTTCTTTCGATCGGAGAAATGGATTCTATGAAAAAAAAACAAGCAGATTGGTATGATCGAAGTTGAAAATCGGTCCATCCGTTCGGATGTTAAGGCGATCTGAAGAATTCGAAAAAGTTCCAAGGGGGCCCCCTTTGATGCATTTTTTTTTTCGATTTCGGTTTTTTCGATTGGAGAAATGGATTCTATGAAAAAAAAACAAGCAGATTGGTATGATCGAAGTTGAAAATCGGTCCATACGTTCGAGAGTTAAGGCAATCTGAAGAATTCGAAAAAGTTCCAAGGGGGCCCCCTTTGATGCATTTTTTTTTCGATTTCGGTTTTTTTGATCGGAGAAATGGATTCTATGAAAAAAAAAGCAGGTATGATCGAAGTTGAAAATCGGTCCATCCGTTCGGAAGTTAAGTCGATCTGAAGAATTCGAAAAAGTTCCAAGAGGGCCCCCTTTGATGCATTTTTTCTTTCGATTTCGGTTTTTTCGATTGGAGAAATGGATTCTATGAAAAAAAAACAAGCAGATTCGTATGATCGAAGTTGAAAATCGGTCCATCCGTTCGGAAGTTAAGGCGATCTGAAGAATTCGAAAAAGTTCCAAGGGGGCTCCCTTTGATGCTTTTTATTTTTTCGATTTCGGTTTTTCTGATTGGAGAAATGGATTCTATGAAAAAAAACAAGCAGATTGGTATAATCGAAGTTGAAAATCGGTCCATACGTTCGGAAGTTGAGGCAATCTGAAGAATTCGAAAAAGTTCCAAGGGGGGCCCCTTTGATCCATTTTTTTTTCGATTTCGGATTTTTTGATCGGAGAAATGGATTCTATGAAAAAAAAAAGCAGATTGGTATGATCGAAGTTGAAAATCGGTCCATCCGTTCGGAAGTTAAGTCGATCTGAAGAATTCGAAAAAGTTCCAAGGGGGCCCCCTTTGATGCATTTTTTTTTTCGATTTCGGTTTTTTCGATTGGAGAAATGGATTCTATGAAAAAAAAACAAGCAGATTCGTATGATCGAAGTTGAAAATCGGTCCATCCGTTCGGAAGTTATGGCGATCTGAAGAATTCGAAAAAGTTCCAAGGGGACCCCCTTTGATGCAATTTTTCTTTTCGATTCCCGTTTTACATACGAGCGACCGAAACGAACAGAAGGTTGAATGGATAGACTAAACAATGATCGTATCTGGGGTTTTATTCGATTATATCGTGATGATGTTTATATAGTTATACTCACCAGGTAACTGTTCTCCAGTTATACATAAGAGCGACTGAACTGAACAGGAGGTTGAATGGATAGACTGATCAATCATTGTATCTGGGTTGTATTCGATTATATCGTGATGATTATCATATAGTATGTCTAACCAGGTAACAGTTCTTCTGTTACACATACGAGCAACCGAATCGAACATAAGGTTGAATGGATAGATTGAATAATCATTGTATCTGGGTTGTCTCCGATTATATCGTTATGCTGTATATCTAGTTACACCTACCATGTAACGGTTCTTTCGTTACACATACGAGCGTCTGAATCGAACATGAGGTTGGATGATTAGACGGAACAATAATTGTAACTGAGTTGTATTCGATCATATCGTGGTGATGTTTATAAAGTAATACTCACCAGGTGACTGTTCTTGCGTTATACATACGAGCGACCCAATCGAACAGAAGTTTGGATAAATAGACGGAATGATCATTGTATCTGAGTTGTATTCGATTATATCGTGATGACGTTCATATAGAAATACTCACCAGGTTACTGTTTTTTCTTTATACATACGAGCAACCGAATCGAACTGAAGGTTGAATGGATAGTATCTGGGTTGTATTCGATTATGATGTTATGCTGTGTATATAGTTATACGCATTAGGTGACGGTATTCCCGTTTTACATACGAGCAACCGAAACGAACAGAAAGTTGAATGGATAGACTGAACAATCAATGTATCTGGGTGGTATCCGATTATATCGCAATACTGTATATATAGTGATACTTACCAGGTGACGGTACTTCCGTTGCACATACTAGCGACTGAATCGAACTTAAGGTTAAATGGTAAGACGAAACGATAATTGTATCTGAGTTGTATTCGATGATATCGTGATGATGTTTATATAGCAATACTCACCAGGTAACTGTTCTTCCGTTTTACATACAAGCGACCGAATCGAGCAGAAGGTTAAATTTAGTATGGATTGAACAATCATCGTATCTGGGTTGTATTCGATTATGTTTATATAGTTATACTCACCAGGTAACTGTTCTTCCGTTATACATACTAGCGACTGAATCGAACAGAATGTTGAATGGTTAGACGAAACGATAATTGTATCTGAGTTGTATTCGATGACATCGTGATGATGTTTATATAGCAATACTCACCAGGTAACTGTCCTTCAGTTTTACATACAAATGACCGAATCGAGCAGAAGGTTAAATGGATAGATTGAACAATCATCGTATCTGAGTTGTATTCGATTATGTTTATATAGTTATACTCACCAGGTACCTGTTCTTCCGTTATACATACAAGCAACCGAATCGAACATAAGGTTGAATGGATAGATTGAACAATCATCGTATCTGAGTTGTATTCGATTATGTTTATATAGTTATACTCACCAAGTAAATGTTCTTCCGTTATACATACGAGCGACTGAATTGAACAGAAGGTTGAATGGATAGACTAAACAATGATCGTATCTGGGGTTGTATTCGATTATATCGTGATGATGTTTATATAGTTATACTCACCAGGTAACTGTTCTCCAGTTATACATAAGAGCGACTGAACTGAACAGAAGGTTGTATGGATAGACTGAACAATCATCGTATCTGGGTTGTATTCGATTATTTCGTGATGATTATTATATATTATGTCTAACCAGGTAACAGTTCTTCCGTTATACAAACGAGCAACCGAATCGAACATAAGGTTGGATGGATAGATTGAACAATCATTGTATCTGGGTTGTCTCCGATTATATCGTTATGCTGTATATTTAGTTACACCTACCATGTAACGGTTCTTTCGTTACACATACGAGCGTCTGAATCGAACATAAGGTTGGATGGTTAGACGGAACGATAATTGTAACTGAGTTGTATTCGATTATATCGTGGGAATGTTTATATAGTAATACTCACCAGGTGACTGTTCTTGCGTTATACGTACGAGCAACCCAATCGAACAGAAGGTTGGATGGACAGACGGAATGATCATTGTATCTGAGTTGTATTCGATTATATCGTGATGACTTTCATATAGAATAACTCACCAGGTTACTGTTCTCTCGTTATACATACGAGCAACCGAATCGAACAGAAGGTTGAATGGATAGTATCTGGGTTGTTTTCGATTATGATGTTATGCTGTGTATATAGTTATGCACATAAGGTGACGGTATTCCCGTTTTACATACGAGCGATCGAAACGAACAGAAAGTTGAATGGATAGACTGAACAATCAATGTATCTGGGTGGTATCCGATTATATCGCAATACTGTATATATAGTGATACTTACCAGGTGACGGTACTTCCGTTACACATACTAGCGACTGAATCGAACAGAAGATTAAATGGTTATACGAAACGACAATTGTATCTCTGAGTTGTATTCGATGATATCGTGATGATGTTTATATAGCAATACTCACCAGGTAACTGTTTTTCCGTTTTACATACAAGCGACCGAATCGAGCAGAAGCTTAAATTAAGTATAGATTGAACAATCATCTTATCTGGGTTGTATTCGATAATGTTTATATAGTTATACTCACCAGGTAACTGTTCTTCCGTTATACATACGAGCGACTGAATTGGACAGAAGGTTGAATGGATAGACTAAACAATAATCGTATCTGGGGTTGTATTCAATTATATCTTGATGATGTTCATATAGTTATACTCACCAGAAAAATGTTCTCCAGTTATACATAAGAGCGACTGAACTGAACAGAAGGTTGAATGGATAGACTAAACATTCATCGTATCTGGGTTGTATTTGATTATATCGTGATTATTATCATATAGTATGTCTAACCAGGTAACAGTTCTTTCGTTATACATACGAGCAACCGAATCGAACATAAGGTTGGATGGATAAATTGAACAATCATTGTATCTGAGTTGTCTCCGATTATATCGTTATGCTGTATATTTATTTACACCTACCAGGTAACGGTTCTTTCGTTACACATACGAGCGTCTGAATCGAACATAAGGTTGGATGGTTAGACGGAACGATAATTGTATCTGAGTTGTATTCGATTATATCGTGATGACGTTCATATAGAAATACTCACCAGGTTACTCTTCTTTCGTTATACATACGAGCAGACGAATCGAACAGAAGGTTGGATGGATAGACGGAATGATCATTGTATCTGAGTTGTTTTCGATTATATCGTGATGACGTTCATATAGAAATACTCACCAGGTTACTGTTCGTTCGTTATACATACGAACAACCGAATCGAACAGAAGGTAGAATGAATAGTATCTGGGTTGTATTCGATTATGATGTTATGCTGTGTATATAGTTAAACACATAAGGTGAGGGTATTCCCGTTTCACATACGAGCGACCGAAACGAACAGAAAGTTGAATGGATAGACTGAACAATCAATGTATCTGGGTGGTATCCGATTATATCGCAATACTGTATATATAGTGATACTTACCAGGTGACGGTACTTCCGTTACACATACTAGCGACTGAATCGAACAGAAGGTTAAATGGTTAGACGAAACGATACTTGTATCTGAGTTGTATTCGATGATATCGTGATAATGTTTATATAGCAATACTCACCAGGTAACTGTTCTTCCGTTTTACATACAAGCGACCGAATCGAGCAGAAGCTTAAATTTAGTATAAATTGAACAATCATCGTATCTGGGTTGTATTCGATTATGTTTATATAGTTATACTCACCAGGTAACTGTTCTTCCGTTATACATACGAGCGACTGAAATGAACAGAAGGTTGAATGGATAGACTAAACAATAATCGTATCTGGGGTTGTATTCGATTATATCTTGATGATGTTTATATAGTTATACTCACCAGGAAACTGTTTTCCAGTTATACATAAGAGCGACTGAACTGAACAGAAGGTTGAATGGATAGACTGAACATTCATCGTATCTGGGTTGTATTTGATTATATCGTGATTATTATCATATAGTATGTCTAACCAGGTAACAGTTCTTCCGTTAAACATACGAGCAACCAAATCGAACATAAGGTTGGATGGATAGATTGAACAATCATTGTATCTGGGTTGTCTCCGATTATATCGTTATGCTGTATATTTAGTTACACCTATCATGTAACGGTTCTTTCGTTACACATACGAGCGTCTGAATCGAACATAAGGTTGGATGGTTAGACGGAACGATAAATGTAACTGAGTTGTATTCGATTATATCGTGGTGATGTTTATATAGTAATACTCACCAGGTGACTGTTCTTCCGTTTTACATACAAGCGACCGAATCGAACAGAAGGTTGAATGGATAGTATCTGAGTAGTATTCGATTATGATGTTATGCTGTGTATATAGTTATACACACTAGGTGACGGTATACCCGTTTTACATACGAGCGACTGAAACGAACAGAAAGTTGAATGGATAGACTGAACAATCAATGTATCTGGTTGGTATCCGATTATATCGCAATACTGTATATATAGTGATACTTACCAGGTGACGGTACTTCCGTTACACATACTAGCGACTGAATCGAACAGAAGGTTAAATGGTTAGACGAAGCGATAATTGTATCTGAGTTGTATTCGATGATATAGTGATGATGTTTATATAGCAATATTCACCAGGTAACTGTTCTTCCGTTTTACATAAAAGCGACCGAATCGAGCAGGAGGTTAAATGGATAGATTGAAAATTCATCGTATCTGGGTTGTATTCGATTAGGTTTATATAGTTATACTCACCAGGTACCTGTTCTTCCGTTATACATACGAGCGACTGAATTGAACAGAAGGTTGAATGGATAGACTAAACAATGATCGTATCTGAGGTTGTATTCGATTATATCGTGATGATGTTTATATAGTTATACTCAACAGGTAACTGTTCTCCAGTTATACATAAGAGCGACTAAACTGAACAGAAGGTTGAATGGATAGACTGAACAATCTTTGTATCTGGGTTGTATTCGATTATATCGTGATGATTTTCATATAGTATGTCTAACCAGGTAACAGTTCTTCTGTTACACATAAGAGCAACCGAATCGAACAAAAAGTTGAATGGATAGATTGAACAATCATTGTATCTGGGTTGTCTCCGATTATATCGTTATGCTGTATATTTAGTTACACCTACCATGTAACGGTTCTCTCGTTACACATACGAGCGTCTGCATCGAACATAAGGTTGGATGATTAGACGGAACGATAATTGTAACTGAGTTGTATTCGATTATATCGTGGTGATGTTTATATAGTAATACTCACCAGGTGACTGTTCTTGCGTTATACATACGAGCGACCCAATCGAACAGAAAGTTGGATGGATAGACGGAATGATCATTGTATCTGAGTTGTATTCGATTATATCGTGGTGACGTTCATATAGAAATACTCACCAGGTTACTGTTCTCTCGTTATACATACGAGCAACCGAATCGAACAGAAGGTTGAATGGATAGTATCTGGGTTGTATTCGATTATGATGTTATGCTGTGTAAATAGTTATACACATTAGGTGACGGTACTCCCGTTTTACATACGAGCGACCGAAACGAACAGAAAGTTGAATGGATAGTCTGAACAATCAATGTATCTGGATGGTATCCGATTATATCGCAATACTGAATATATAGTGATACTTACCAGGTGACGGTACTTCCGTTACACATACTAGCGACTGAATCGAACAGAAGGTTAAATGGTTAGACGAAACGATAATTGTATCTGAATTGTATTCGATGATATCGTGATGATGTTTATATAGAAATACTCACCAGGTAACTGTTCTTTCGTTTTACATACAAGCGACCGAATCGAGCAGAAGGTTGAATTTAGTATAGATTGAACAATCATCGTATCTGGGTTGTATTCGATTATGTTCATATAGTTATACTCACCAGGTAACTGTTCTTCCGTTATACATAGGAGCGACTGAATTGAACAGAAGGTTGAATGGATAGACTAAACAATAATCGTATCTGGGGTTGTATTCGATTATATCTTGATGATATTTATATAGTTATACTCACCAGAAAACTGTTCTCCAGTTATACATAAAAGCGACTGAACTGAACAGAAGGTTGAATGGATAGACTGAACAATCATCGTATCTGGGTTGTATTTGATTATATCGTGATGATTATGATATAGTATGTCTAACCAGGTAACAGTTCTTCCGTTATACATACGAGCAACCGAATCGAACATAAGGTTGAATGTATCTGGGTTGTCTCCGATTATATCGTTATGCTGTATATTTAGTTACACCTACCATGTAAAGGTTCTTTCGTTACACATACGAGCGTCTGAATCGAACATAAGGTTGGATGGTGAGACGAAACGATAATTGTAACTGAGTTGTATTCGATTATATCGTGGTGATGTTTATATAGTAATATTCACCAGGTGACTGTTCTTGCGTTATACATACGAGCGACCCAATCGAACAGAAGGTTGGATGGATAGACGGAATGATCATTGTATCTTAGTTGTATTCTTTTATATCGTGATGACGTTCATATAGAAATACTCACCAGGTTACTGTTCTTTCGTTATACATACGAGCAACCGAATCGAACAGAAGGTTGAATGGATAGTATCTGGGTTGTATTAGATTATGATGTTATGCTGTGTATATGGTTATACACATTTGATGACGGTATTCCCCTTTTACATACGAGCGACCGAAACGAACAGAAAGTTGAATGGATATACTGAACAATCAATGTATCTGGGTGGTATGCGATTATATCGCAATACTGTATATATAGTGATACTTACCAGGTGACGGTACTTCCGTTACACATACTAGCGACTTAATCGAACAGAGGGTTGAATGGTTAGACGAAACGATAATTGTATCTGAGTTGTATTCGATGATATCGTGATGATGTTCATATAGCAATAATCACCAGGTAACTGTTCTTCCGTTTTACATACAAGCGACCGAATCGAGCAGAAGGTTAAATTTATAGATTGAACAATCATCGTATCTGGGTTGTATTTGATTATGTTTATATAGTTATACTCACCAGGTACCTGTTCTTCCGTTATACATACGAGCGACTGAATTGAACAGAAGGTTGAATGGATAGACTAAACAATGATCGTATCTGGGGTTGTATTCGATTATATCGTGATGATGTTTATATAGTTATACTCACCAGGTAACTGTTCTCCAGTTATACATAAGAGCGACTGAACTGAACAGAAAGTTGAATGGATAGACTGAACAATCATTGTATGATTGATGTTGAGAAAGTCAAATTTCAAAAGAGATGGCTACTCTATAAACAAAGTTGGAAAAAAATTCCTATGTAAAGAACTTCTGGATCATGTCAACTAATATAAATTTTCAATGAACTTGAGAGGGAATGAAGTAGAGAGAGGCGAGAGAAATAACCAGTCATTACTAGAAGAAATAGAAGTGGCAGGTGGAATAAATTGCGAGTCATTATTAGAAGAAATAACCTTCATGGAAAACAACAGCGAAAATCAAGGAGAAAATGCTAGAAAAATTGATACAAATGATGGTATTGAAATAGGTATGGAAAACAAAAAAATAAGTGAAACCAATAATTATTTTTTATACCCAAGACTGTCCCAACTTGTGTTGGAAAATTAAAAAATGTGAGTCTCGGTAGACACAAAAATGAATCAAACAGTGTACAGATTATGCATCAAAATATCCAATGTTTAAGAAATAAAGTGGGTTCTCTTGAGGTAGCATTGAATGAAAAAAACGTGGATATTGTTATGATATCTGAACATTGGCTTAAAGAAGAAGAAGTCTCCCTTCACAATATAAATAACTATAGGCTAGCTAGCTACTATACGAGGAAAAAAAAATACATGAGGGTATTTGCATTTTTGTTAAAGATCAATATCTCTCAAAGGTATATGACGTTACGAATCTCAGCTCTGAGGAAGATTTTGAAATTAGCGCCTGTATTTTAAATGAACTGAAATGTGTGGTATCAGCCATATATCGAAATCCAACCGGGAATTTGAATATATTCAAAGAGCTTCTCCAAGACAACCTTCAGAAAGTAGTAGAAAATTTTACAAATTATCGTATTGTAGTTGGGGGTGATTTCAATATAAATTTCAATAAAAACCAAACAGCAACAAGGGAAATAATTGACATTTTCATATCCTTTGGACTGGAAAGAAATATTTTTGAATCTACAAGAAATGAATCATGTATAGATAATATATTCACCAGTTTCACTGTAAGCAAAGCAGAGGTTATAGAACTTAACTTGTCAGATCATAAAGCACAGGTTATTTCTTTCATCCATGAACATCAAAATACTAATATCCCCTCGAATATCCCTTATAAAATTATTCGCAATAAAAACTGTGCGAACAAAAAAACGTTGAATACTCTTTTGTCAAAAGAGTCTTGAGAGATATTATTTAATGAAACAAATCCCAATATATGCGTTGACATATTTCTTAATACTTTGCAATACTATCATGAGATCAGCTTTCCAATTATAAGAGTAAAAACTGGTAAAAATAATGCACAAAATAAGAACATAATAAATGATGATGATGATATAAGAAGGGCAAAGAAAAATATATCAGACCTATGTTATCTCATAGAACTTAACTTACCAAACACTGAAGATCTGAAAGAATTATTTAAATTGAAAAAATATGAATATGAACAGCTCATACAAGAAAAGAAAAGAATTAAAATACTAGAACATATACGAGAAGCTTCAAACAAACCAAAAGCCATTTGGAAACAAGTGAATAATCAAATAGGAAGAGAAAATAAACAAAAAAACATTGCTGAATCTCGATTGGCCGGAGAGTTCAATGAATATTTTGTAAATGTAGCTGAAGAAATAATAAATAATATTCCAGAATCAGCAACTCACTATACAACCTATCTGAGAGGAATCACAATCAACAACAGTAAATCGGTATTTTTATATCCTTCAACAGAAACAGAAATATCAGATATTATCAAATCGTTAAAAAATTCGTATTCTACTGACATATTTGAACATTCAAATTCCTTCTATAAGGATAATCTCGGATCGCTGATAAAACCAATTGCCCATATCATAAATATGATTTTAACGACGGGTATATTCCCAGACAAACTAAAAATAGCTAAAATTATACCTGTGCATAAATCTGGTGATATAAATATCTTAGGAAATCACAGACCCATAGCTCTCGTTCCAATACTAGGGAAATTGGCTGAAAAGGTGATAGCTTTGAGAATAACTTTGTTCCTTGAAAAAAATGACTTATTAACTGATAGGCAGTTTGGATTCAGGAAGGGGAAAAACACAGCAAAAGCAATTATGGATCTGGCTAGTTTCATAGGTCAGGGATTTGAAGAAAAGCAATCAACTCTAGCGGTTTTTGTTGACTTGAGTAAAGCGTTTGACTGCGTCTCAAAAAATATTCTGATAGAAAAACTTGAACATTATGGATTGAGAGGTATTGCGATCAACATAATTTCGTCCTATCTGTCAGGTCGTAAACAAACAGTTTTTCACAATGAGCAATACAGTAGCCAACTGTCAATTAATAATGGAGTCCCACAAGGCAGTGTTTTGGGCCCCTTACTGTTCATAGTATATATAAATGATTTACCAACATCCATGAATACTAATACCATTCTCTTTGCGGATGACACCACTTTCTCGATGAGAATAGATGGAAATGAAGTTGAAGAAACTGTTGAGAATATTATTGAAACGGCTTCAGATTGGTTCGGTGCTAATAAATTGAGTTTTAACAAAAATAAAACATCGACAATGATATTCACCACCCAAAAATGTGATTCACAATCAATTAAATTCCTAGGCATTCACCTAGATAATACTCTCTCTTGGAGAACACATACAGAAAGACTTGCGAATAGATTATCAAGTACAATTTATGCGATAAGACATGTGAGACTAAATATAGGTAAAGATGCTGCACTTTTAACATACCACTCATTATTTCATAATGTAATGAGTTATGGATTGCTAAACTGGGGGCATTCCTGCTACATGAAAAACATATTCCTACTCCAAAAACAGGCAATCAGAGCCATAGTAGGAATAACTCGGGTAGAAAGTTGCAAACCCTGGTTCATCAAACTTGGAATACTCACCCTGCCATCAGCTGTGATATATATCAATTTAATACATGTGAGAAAAAATATTACACTATTCCAAGAAGTGGGCTATAATCATAACTACAGTACCCGAAACAGACAAAATCTTCTGATTCCCAAGCACAGATTGACCAGTACAAATCGTAACCAACTAGGAATAAAATTGTTCAACAAACTTCCATTACCTTTGAGAGATGCTAATCTGGAAACTTTCAAAAAACAGTTGAAAATTAAATTGCTGCAAGACGCACATTATGACGTCAATGATACTACCCCTTTATTTTGATTATCATCACTTCCAAATCTTGTTACTATTTTGTGGTAGGTACCAAATAGCTGTTGTATGTGATCAAATTATTTATTTATTTGTATCTTTGTGTTTTACCCTATTGCTCGAATATGAATGTATATTTTATCTATTTCTTCATTTGTAAGTTGTAGTATGAGCTGTTGTTAGTTTTTAGTTTTTATACATTAGCCTGTATTACATACATTATAATTATTTTATTTATATTTTTGACCTATCCAGACACCAAGGTGTACTTGTGACTAATAAATTATTATTATTATTATTATTATCTGGGTTGTATTCGATTATATCGTGATGATTATCATATCGTATGTCTAACCAGGTAACAGTTCTTTGTTACACATACGAGCAACTGAATCGTACATAAGGTTGGATGATTAGACGGAACAATAATTGTAACTGAGTTGTATTCGATTATATCGTGGTGATGTTTATATAGTAATACTCACCAGGTGACTGTTCTTGCGTTATACATACGAGCGACCCAATCGAACAGAAGTTTGGATGGATAGACGGAATGATCATTGTATCTGAGTTGTATTCGATTATATCGTGATGACGTTCATATAGAAATACTCACCAGGTTACTGTTTTTTCTTTATACATACGAGCAACCGAATCGAACAGAAGGTTGAATGGATAGTATATGGGTTGTATTCGATTATGATGTTATGCTGTGTATATAGTTATACAGATTAGGTGACGGTATTCCCGTTTTACATACGAGCGACCGAATAGAACAGAAAGTTGAATGGATAGACTGAAAAATCAATGTATCTGGGTGGTATCCGATTATATCGCAATTCTGTATATATAGTGATACTTACCAGGTGACGGTACTTTCGTTGCACATACTAGCGACTGAATCGAACTTGAGTTAAATGGTGAGACGAAACGATAATTGTATCTGAGTTGTATTCGATGATATCGTGATGATGTTTATATAGCAATACTCACCAGGTAACTGTTCTTCCGTTTTACATACAAGCGACCAAATCGAGCAGAAGGTTGAATTTAGTATGGATTGAACAATCATCGTATCTGGGTTGTATTCGATTATGTTCTCCAGTTATACATAAGAGCGACTGAACTGAACAGAAGGTTGTATAGATAGACTGAACAATCATCGTATCTGGGTTGTATTCGATTATTTCGTGATGATTATTATATATTATGTCTAACCAGGTAACTGTTCTTCCGTTATACATACGAGCAACCGAATCGAACATAAGGTTGAATGGATAGATTGAACAATCATTGTATCTGGGTTGTCTCCGATTATATCGTTATGCTGTATATTTAGATACACCTACCATGTAACGGTTCTTTCGTTACACATACGAGCGTCTGAATCGAACATAAGGTTGGATGGTTAGACGGAACGATAATTGTAACTGAGTTGTATTCGATTATATGGTGATGAAGTTTATATAGGAATACTCACCAGGTTACTGTTCTTTCGTTATACATACGAGCGACCCAATCGAACAGAAGTTTGGATGGATAGACGAAATGATCATTGTATCTGAGTTGTATTCGATTATATCGTGATGACGTTCATATAGAAATACTCACCAGGTTACTGTTTTTTCTATATACATACGAGCAACCGAATCGAACAGAAGGTTGAATGGATAGTATCTGGGTTGTATTCGATTATGATATTATGCTGTGTATATAGTTATACACATTAGGTAACGGTATTCCCGTTTTACATACGAGCGACCAAAACGAACAGAAAGTTGAATGGATAGACTGAACAATCAATGTATCTGGGTGGTATCCGATTATATCGCAATTCTGTATATATAGTGATACTTACCAGGTGACGGTACTTCCGTTGCACATACTAGCGACTGAATCAAACTTAAGGTTAAATGGTAAGACGAAACGATAATTGTATGTGAGTTGTATTCGATGATATCGTCATGATGTTTATATAGCAATACTCACCAGGTAACTGTTCTTCCGTTATACATACTAGCGACTGAATCGAACAGAATGTTGAATGGTTAGACGAAACGATAATTGTATCTGAGATGTATTCGATGATATCGTGATGATGTTTATATAGCAATACTCACCAGGTAACTGTCCTTCAGTTTTACATACAAGTGACCGAATCGAGCAGAAGGTTAAATGGATAGATTGAACAATCATCGTATCTGAGTTGTATTCGATTATGTTCATATAGTTATACTCACCAGGTACCTGTTCTTTCGTTATACATACGAGCAACCGAATCGAACATAAGGTTGAATGGATAGATTGAACAATCATCGTATCTGAGTTGTATTCGATTATGTTTATATAGTTATACTCACCAAGTAACTGTTCTTCCGTTATACATACGAGCGACTGAATTGAACAGAAGGTTGAATGGATAGACTAAACAATGATCGTATCTGGGGTAGTATTCGATTATATCGTGATGATGTTTATATAGTTATACTCACCAGGTAACTGTTCTCCAGTTATACATAAGAGCGACTGAACTGAACAGAAAGTTGTATAGATAGACTGAACAATCATCGTATCTGGGTTGTATTCGATTATTTCGTGATGATTATTATATATAATGTCTAACCAGGTAACTGTTCTTCCGTTATACATACGAGCAACCGAATCGAACATAAGATTGAATGGATAGATTGAACAATCATTGTATCAGGGTTGTCTCCGATTATATCGTTATGCTGTATATTCAGATACACCTACCATGTAACGGTTCTTTCGTTACACATACGAGCGTCAGAATCGAACATAAGGTTGGATGGTTAGACGGAACGATAATTGTAACTGAGTTGTATTCGATTATATCGTGGGAATGTTTATATAGTAATACTCACCAGGTGACTGTTCTTGCGTTATAAGTACGAGCGACCCAATCGAACAGAAGGTTAGATGGATAGACGGAATGATCATTGTATCTGAGTTGTATTCGATTATATCGTTATGAAGTTTATATAGAAATACTCACCAGGTTACTGTTCTTTCGTTATACATACGAGCAACCGAATCGAACAGAAGGTTGAATGGATAGTATCTGAGTTGTATTCGATTATGATGTTATGCTGTGTATATAGTTATACACACTAGGTGACGGTATTCCCGTTTTACATACGAGCGACCGAAACGAACAGAAAGTTGAATGGATTGATTGAACAATCAATGTATCTGGTTTGTATCCGATTATATCGCAATACTGTATATATAGTGATATTTACCAGGTGACGGTACTTCCGTTACACATACTAGCGACTGAATCGAACAGAAGGTTAAATGGTTAGACGAAGCGATAATTGTATCTGAGTTGTATTCGATGATATCGTGATGACGTTCATATAGAAATACTCACAAGGTCACTGTTCTTTCGTTATACATACGAGCAACCGAATCGAACAGAAGGTTGAATGGATAGTATCTGGGTTGTATTCGATTATGATGTTATGCTGTGTATATAGTTATACACATTAGGTGACGGTATTCCCGTTTTACATACGAGCGACCGAAACGAATAGAAAGTTGAATGGATAGACTGAAAAATCAATGTATCTGGGTGGTATCCGATTATATCGCAATTCTGTATATATAGTGATACTAACCAGGTGACGGTACTCCCGTTGCACATACTAGCGACTGAATCGAACTTAAGGTTAAATGGTGAAACGAAACGATAATTGTATCTGAGTTGTATTCGATGATATCGTGATGATGTTTATATAGCAATACTCACCAGGTAACTGTTCTTCCGTTTTACATACAAGCGACCAAATCGAGCAGAAGGTTGAATTTAGTATGGATTGAACAATCATCGTATCTGGGTTGTATTCGATTATGTTCTCCAGTTATACATAAGAGCGACTGAACTGAACAGAAGGTTGTATAGATAGACTGAACAATCATCGTATCTGGGTTGTATTCGATTATTTCGTGATGATTATTATATATTATGTCTAACCAGGTAACTGTTCTTCCGTTATACATACGAGCAACCGAATCGAACATAAGGTTTAATGGATAGATTGAACAATCATTGTATCTGGGTTGTCTCCGATTATATCGTTATGCTGTATATTTAGATACACCTACCATGTAACGGTTCTTTCGTTACACATACGAGCGTCTGAATCGAACATAAGGTTGGATGGTTAGACGGAACGATAATTGTAACTGAGTTGTATTCGATTATATCGTGATGAAGTTTATATAGGAATACTCACCAGGTTACTGTTCTTTCGTTATACATACGAGCGACCCAATCGAACAGAAGTTTGGATGGATAGACGAAATGATCATTGTATCTGAGTTGTATTCGATTATATCGTGATGACGTTCATATAGAAATACTCACCAGGTTACTGTTTTTTCTTTATACATACGAGCAACCGAATCGAACAGAAGGTTGAATGGATAGTATCTGGGTTGTATTCGATTATGATGTTATGCTGTGTATATAGTTATACACATTAGGTGACGGTATTCCCGCTTTACATACGATCGACCGAAACGAACAGAAAGTTGAATGGATAGACTGAACAATCAATGTATCTGGGTGGTATCCGATTATATCGCAATTCTGTATATATAGTGATACTTACCAGGTGACGGTACTTCCGTTGCACATACTAGCGACTGAATCAAACTTAAGGTTAAATGGTAAGACGAAACGATAATTGTATCTGAGTTGTATTCGATGATATCGTGATGATATTTATATAGCAATACTCACCAGGTAACTGTTCTTCCGTTTTACATACAAGCGACCGAATCGAGCAGAAGGTTGAATTTAGTATGGATTGAACAATCATCTTATCTGGGTTGTATTCGATTATGTTTATATAGTTATACACACCAGGTAACTGTTCTTCCGTTATACATACTAGCGACTGAATCGAACAGAATGTTGAATGGTTAGACGAAACGATAATTGTATCTGAGATGTATTCGATGATATCGTGATGATGTTTATATAGCAATACTCACCAGGTAACTGTCCTTCAGTTTTACATACAAGTGACCGAATCGAGCAGAAGGTTGAATGGATAGATTGAACAATCATCGTATCTGAGTTGTATTCGATTATGTTCATATAGTTATACTCACCAGGTACCTGTTCTTTCGTTATACATACGAGCAACCGAATCGAACATAAGGTTGAATGGATAGATTGAACAATCATCGTATCTGAGTTGTATTCGATTATGTTTATATAGTTATACTCACCAAGTAACTGTTCTTCCGTTATACATACTAGCGACTGAATTGAACAGAAGGTTGAATGGATAGACTAAACAATGATCGTATCTGGGGTAGTATTCGATTATATCGTGATGATGTTTATATAGTTATACTCACCAGGTAACTGTTCTCCAGTTATACATAAGAGCGACTGAACTGAACAGAAAGTTGTATAGATAGACTGAACAATCATCGTATCTGGGTTGTATTCGACTATTTCGTGATGATTATTATATATAATGTCTAACCAGGTAACTGTTCTTCCGTTTTACATACGAGCGACCGAAACGAACAGAAAGTTGAATGGATAGACTGAACAATCAATGTATCTGGTTTGTATCCGATTATATCGCAATACTGTATATATAGTGATACTTACCAGGTGACGGTACTTCCGTTACACATACTAGCGACTGAATCGAACAGAAGGTTAAATGGTTAGACGAAGCGATAATTGTATCTGAGTTGTATTCGATGATATCGTGATGATGTTTATATAGCAATACTCACCAGGTAACTGTTCTTCCGTTTTACATACAAGCGACCGAATCGAGCAGAAGGTTAAATTTAGTATAGATTGAACAATCATCGTATCTGGGTTGTATTCGATTATGTTTATATAGTTATACTCACCAGGTAACTGTTCTTCCGTTATACATACGAGCGACTGAATTGAACAGAAGGTTGAATGGATAGACTAAACAATAATCGTATCTGGGGTTGTATCCGATTATATCTTGATGATGTTCATATAGTTATACTCACCAGGAAACTGTTCTCCAGTTTTACATAAGAGCGACTGAACTGAACAGAAAGTTGAATGGATAGACTGAACAATCAATGTATCTGGGTGGTATCCGATTATATCGCAAAACTGTATATATAGTGATACTTACCAGGTGACGGTACTTCCGTTACACATACTAGCGACTGAATCGAACAGAAGGTTAAATGGTTAGACGAAATGATAATTGTATCTCTGAGTTGTATTCGATGATATCGTGATGAAGTTCATATAGAAATACTCACCAGGTTACTGTTCTTTCGTTATACATACGAGCATTCGAATCGAACAGAAGGTTGAATGGATAGTATCTGGGTTGTATTCGATTATGATGTTATGCTGTGGATATAGTTATACACACTAGGTGACGGTATTCCCTTTTTACATACGAGCGACCGAAACGAACAGAAAGTTGAATGGATATACTGAACAATCAATGTATCTGGTTGGTATCCGATTATATCGCAATACTGTATATATAGTGATACTTACCAGGTGACGGTACTTCCGTTACACATACTAGCGACTGAATCGAACAGAAGGTTAAATGGTTAGACGAAGCGATAATTGTATCTGAGTTGTATTCGATGATATCGTGATGATGTTTATATAGCAATATTCACCAGGTAACTGTTCTTCCGTTTTACATAAAAGCGACCGAATCGAGCAGAAGGTTGAATGGATAGATTGAAAATTCATCGTATCTGGGTTGTATTCGATTAGGTTTATATAGTTATACTCACCAGGTAACTGTCCTTCCGTTATACATACGAGCGACTGAATTGAACAGAAGGTTGAATGGATAGTATATGGGTTGTATTCGATTATGATGTTAAGCTGTGTATATAGTTATACACACTAGGAGACGGTATTTCCGTTTTACATACGAGCGACCGAAACAAAAACAAAGTTGAATGGATAGACTGAACAATCAATGTATCTGGGTGGTATCCGATTATATCGCAATACTGTATATATAGTGATACTTACCAGGTGACGATACTTCCGTTACACATACTAGCGACTGAATCGAACAGAATGTTGAATGGTTAGACGAAACGATAATTGTATCTGAGTTGTATTCGATGATATCGTGATGAAGTTTATATAGCAATACTCACCAGGTAACTGTTCTTCCCTTTTACATACAAGCGACCGAATCGAGCAGAAGGTTGAATTC
Source organism: Chrysomela aeneicollis (assembly GCA_029955515.1). NCBI lineage: Eukaryota > Metazoa > Arthropoda > Insecta > Coleoptera > Chrysomelidae > Chrysomela > Chrysomela aeneicollis. Next base: position 16,239,813 of record JARUHQ010000013.1, on the reverse strand, counting down.
AGTATAGATTGAACAATCATCGTATCTGGGTTGTATTCGATTATGTTTATATAGTTATACTCACCAGGTAACTGTTCTTCCGTTATACATACGAGCAACCGAATCGAACAGAAGGTTGAATAGATAGTATCTGGGTTGTATTCGATTATGATGTTATGCTGTGTATATAGTTATACACATAAGGTGACGGTATTCCCGTTTCACATACAAGCGACCGAAACGAACAGAAAGTTGAATGGATAGACTGAACAATCAATGTATCTGGGTGGTATCCGATTATATCGCAATACTGTATATATAGTGATACTTACCAGGTGACGATACTTCCGTTACACATACTAGCGACTGAATCGAACAGAATGTTGAATGGTTAGACGAAACGATATTTCTATCTGAGTTGTATTCGATGATATCGTGATGATGTTTATATAGCAATACTCACCAGGTAACTGTCCTTCCGTTTTACATACAAGCGACCGAATCGAGCAGAAGGTTAAATGGATAGATTGAACAATCATCGTATCTGAGTTGTATTCGATTATGTTTATATAGATATACTCACCAGGTACCTGTTCTTATGATATACATACGAGCAACCGAATCGAACATAAGGTTGAATGGATAGATTGAACAATCATCGTATCTGAGTTGTATTCGATTATGTTTATATAGTTATACTCACCAGGTAACTGTTATCCAGTTATACTTAAGAGCGACTGAACTGAACAGAAGGTTGAATGGATAGACTGAACAATCATCGTATCTGGGTTGTATTCGATTATTTCGTGATGATTATCATATATTATGTCTAACCAGGTAACTGTTCTTTCGTTATACATACTAGCAACCGAATCGAACATAAGGTTGAAAGGATAGATTGAACAATCATTGTATCTGGGTTGTCTCCGATTATATCGTTATGTTGTATATTTAACTACACCTACCATGTAACGGTTCTTTCGTTACACATACGAGCGTCTGAATCGAACATAGGGTTGGATGGTTAGACGGAACGATGATTGTAACTAAGTTGTATTCGATTATATCGTGATGACGTTCATATAGAAATACTCACCAGGTTACTGTTCTTTCGTTATACATACGAGCAACCGAATCGAACAGAAGGTTGAATGGATAGTATCTGGGTTGTATTCGATTATGATGTTATGCTGTGTATATAGTTATACACATAAGGTGACGGTATTCCCGTTTCACATACGAGCGACCGAAACGAACAGAAAGTTGAATGGATAGTCTGAACAATCAATGTATCTGGGTGGTATCCGATTATATCGCAATACTGTATATATAGTGATACTTACCAGGTGACGGTACTTCCGTTACACATACTAGCGACTGAATCGAACAGAAGGTTAAATGGTTAGACGAAACGATAATTGTATCTGAGTTGTATTCGATGATATCGTGATGATGTTTATATAGAAATACTTACCAGGTAACTGTTCTTCCGTTTTAAATACAAGCGACCGAATCGAGCAGAAGGTTGAATTCAGTATAGATTGAACAATCATCGTATCTGGGTTGTATTCGATTATGTTTATATAGTTATACTCACCAGGTAACTGTTCTTCCGTTATACATACGAGCGACTGAATTGAACAGAAGGTTGAATGGATAGACTAAACAATGATCGTATCTGGGGTTGTATTCGATTATATCGTGATGATGTTCATATAGTTATACTCACCAGGTAACTGTTCTCCAGTTATACATAAGAGCGACTGAACTGAACAGAAGATTGAATGGATAGACTGAACAATCATCGTATCTGGGTTGTATTCGATTATTTCGTGATGATTATTATATACTATGTCTAACCAGGTAACTGTTCTTTCGTTATACATACTAGCAACCGAATCGAACATAAGGTTGAATGGATAGATTGAACAATCATTGTATCTGGGTTGTCTCCGATTATATCGTTATGTTGTATATTTAACTACACCTACCATGTAACGGTTCTTTCGTTACACATACGAGCGTCTGAATCGAACATAAGGTTGGATGGTTAGACGGAACGATATTGTAACTGAGTTGTATTCGATTATATCGTGATGACGTTCATATAGAAATACTCACCAGGTTACTGTTCTTTCGTTATACATACGAGCAACCGAATCGAACAGAAGGTTGAATAGATAGTATCTGGGTTGTATTCGATTATGATGTTATGCTGTGTATATAGTTATACACATATGGTGACGGTATTCCCGTTTCACATACGAGCGACCGAAACGAACAGAAAGTTGAATGGATAGACTGAACAATCAATGTATCTGGGTGGTATCCGATTATATCGCAATCCTGTATATATAGTGATACTTACCAGGTGACGATACTTCCGTTACACATACTAGCGACTGAATCGAACAGAATGTTGAATGGTTAGACGAAACGATAATTCTATCTGAGTTGTATTCGATGATATCGTGATGATGTTTATATAGATATACTCACCAGGTACCTGTTCTTCCGATATACATACGAGCAACCGAATCGAACATAAGGTTGAATGGATAGATTGAACAATCATCGTATCTGAGTTGTATTCGATTATGTTTATATAGTTATTATACTCACCAGGTAACTGTCCTTCCGTTATACATACCAGCGACTGAATTGAACTGAAGGTTGAATGGATAGACTAAACAATGATCGTATCTGGGGTTGTATTCGATTATATCGTGATGATGTTCATATAGTTATACTCACAAGGTAACTGTTCTCCAGTTATACATAAGAGCGACTGAACTGAACAGAAGGTTGAATGGATAGACTGAACAATCATCGTATCAGGGTTGTATTCGATTATTTCGTGATGATTATTATATATTATGTCTAACCAGGTAACTGTTCTTTCGTTATACATACTAGCAACCGAATCGAACATAAGGTTGAATGGATAGATTGAACAATCATTGTATCTGGGTTGTCTCCGATTATATCGTTATGTTGTATATTTAACTACACCTACCATGTAACGGTTCTTTCGTTACACATACGAGCGTCTGAATCGAACATAAGGTTGGATGGTTAGACGGAACGATAATTGTAACTAAGTTGTATTCGATTATATCGTGATGACGTTCATATAGAAATACTCACCAGGTTACTGTTCTTTCGTTATACATACGAGCAACCGAATCGAACAGAAGGTTGAATGGATAGTATCTGGGTTGTATTCGATTATGATGTTATGCTGTGTATATAGTTATACACATAAGGTGACGGTATTCCCGTTTCACATACGAGCGACCGAAACGAACAGAAAGTTGAATGGATAGACTGAACAATCAATGTATCTGGGTGGTATCCGATTATATCGCAATACTGTATATATAGTGATACCTACCAGGTGACGGTACTTCCGTTACACATACTAGCGACTGAATCGAACAGGAGGTTAAATGGTTAGACGAAACGATAATTGTATCTGAGTTGTATTCGATGATATCGTGATGATGTTTATATAGCAATACTCACCAGGTAACTGTTCTTCCGTTTTATATACAAGCGACCGAATCGAGCAGAAGGTTGAATTCAGTATAGATTGAACAATCATCGTATCTGGGTTGTATTCGATTATGTTTATATAGTTATACTCACCAGTTAACTGTTCTTCCGTTATACATACGAGCGACTGAATTGAACAGAAGGTTGAATGGATAGTATATGGGTTGTATTCGATTATGATGTTATGCTGTGTATATAGTTATACACACTAGGAGACGGTATTCCCGTTTTACATACGAGCAACCGAAACGAAAAGAAAGTTGAATGGATAGACTGAACAATCAATGTATCTGGGTGGTATCCGATTATATCGCAATACTGTATATATAGTGATACTTACCAGGTGACGATACTTCCGTTACACATACTAGCGACTGAATCGAACAGAATGTTGAATGGTTTGACGAAACGATAATTGTATCTGAGTTGTATTCGATGATATCGTGATGATGTTTATATAGCAATACTCACCAGGTAACTGTCCTTCCGTTTTACATACAAGCGACCGAATCGAGCAAAAGGTTAAATGGATAGATTGAACAATCATCGTATCTGAGTTGTATTCGATTATGTTTATATAGATATACTCACCAGGTACCTGTTTTTCCGATATACATACGAGCAACCGAATCGAACACAAGGTTGAATGGATAGATTGAACAATCATTGTATCTGGGTTGTCTCCGATTATATCGTTATGTTGTATATTTAACTACACCTACCATGTAACGGTTCATTCGTTACACATACGAGCGTCTGAATCGAACATAAGGTTGGATGGTTAGACGGAACGATAATTGTAACTAAGTTGTATTCGATTATATCGTGATGACGTTCATATAGAAATACTCACCAGGTTACTGTTCTTTCGTTATACATACGAGCAACCGAATCGAACAGAAGGTTGAATGGATAGTATCTGGGTTGTATTCGATTATGATGTTATGCTGTGTATATAGTTATACACATAAGGTGACGGTATTCTCGTTTCACATACGAGCGACCGAAACGAACAGAAAGTTGAATGGATAGACTGAACAATCAATGTATCTGGGTGGTATCCGATTATATCGCAATACTGTATATATGGTGATACTTACCAGGTGACGGTACTTCCGTTACACATACTAGCGACTGAATCGAACAGGAGGTTAAATGGTTAGACGAAACGATAATTGTATCTGAGTTGTATTCGATGATATCGTGATGATGTTTATATAGCAATACTCACCAGGTAACTGTTCTTCCGTTTTACATACAAGCGACCGAATCGAGCAGAAGGTTGAATTCAGTATAGATTGAACAATCATCGTATCTGGGTTGTATTCGATTATGTTTATATAGTTATACTCACCAGGTAACTGTTCTTCCGTTATACATACGAGCGACTGAATCGAACAGAAGGTTGAATGGATAGTATATGGGTTGTATTCGATTATGATGTTATGCTGTGTATATAGTTATACACACTAGGAGACGGTATTCCCGTTTTACATACGAGCGACCGAAACAAAAAGAAAGTTGAATGGATAGACTGAACAATCAATGTATCTGGGTGGTATCCGATTATATCGCAATACTGTATATATAGTGATACTTACTAGGTGACGATACTTCCGTTACACATACTAGCGACTGAATCGAACAGAATGTTGAATGGTTAGACGAAAGGATAATTGTATCTGAGTTGTATTCGATGATATCGTGATGATGTTTATATAGCAATACTCACCAGGTAACTGTTCTTCCGTTTTACAAACAAGCGACCGAATCGAGCAGAAGGTTGAATTCAGTATAGATTGAACAATCATCGTATCTGGGTTGTATTCGATTATGTTTATATAGTTATACTCACCAGGTAACTGTTCTTCCGTTATACATACGAGCGACTGAATTGAACAGAAGGTTGAATGGATAGTATATGGGTTGTATTCGATTATGATGTTATGCTGTGTATATAGTTATACACACTAGGAGACGGTATTCCCGTTTTACATACGAGCGACCGAAACGAAAAGAAAGTTGAATGGATAGACTGAACAATCAATGTATCTGGGTCGTATCCGATTATATCGCAATACTGTATATATAGTGATACTTACCAGGTGACGATACTTCCGTTACACATACTAGCGACTGAATCGAACAGAATGTTGAATGGTTAGACGAAACGATAATTGTATCTGAGTTGTATCCGATGATATCGTGATGATGTTTATATAGCAATACTCACCAGGTAACTGTCCTTCCGTTTTACATACAAGCGACCGAATCGAGCAGAAGGTTAAATGGATAGATTGAACAATCATCGTATCTGAGTTGTATTCGATTATGTTTATATAGATATACTCACCAGGTACCTGTTCTTCCGATAAACATACGAGCAACCGAATCGAACATAAGGTTGAATGGATAGATTGAACAATCATCGTATCTGAGTTGTATTCGATTATGTTTACATAGTTATACCCACCAGGTAACTGTTCTTCCGTTATACATACGAGCGACTGAATTGAACTGAAGGTTGAATGGATAGACTAAACAATGATCGTATCTGGGGTTGTATTCGATTATATCGTGATGATGTTCATATAGTTATACTCACCAGGTAACTGTTCTCCAGTTACACATAAGAGCGACTGAACTGAACAGAAGGTTGAATGGATAGAATGAACAATCATCGTATCTGGGTTGTATTCGATTATTTCGTGATGATTATTATATATTATGTCTAACCAGGTAACTGTTTTTTCGTTATACATACTAGCAACCGAATCGAACATAAGGTTGAATGGATAGATTGAACAATCATTGTATCTGGATTGTCTCCGATTATATCGTTATGTTGTATATTTAACTACACCTACCATGTAACGGTTCTTTCGTTACACATACGAGCGTCTGAATCGAACATAAGGTTGGATGGTTAGACGGAACGATAATTGTAACTAAGTTGTATTCGATTATATCGTGATGACGTTCATATAGAAATACTCACCAGGTTACTGTTCTTTCGTTATACATACGAGCAACCGAATCGAACAGAAGTTTGAATGGATAGTATCTGGGTTGTATTCGATTATGATGTTATGCTGTGTATATAGTTATACACATAAGGTGACGGTATTCCCGTTTCACATACGAGCGACCGAAACGAACAGAAAGTTGAATGGATAGACTGAACAATCAATGTATCTGGGTGGTATCCGATTATATCCCAATACTGTATATATAGTGATACTTACCAGGTGACGGTACTTCCGTTACACATACTAGCGACTGAATCGAACAGAAGGTTAAATGGTTAGACGAAACGATAATTGTATCTAAGTTGTATTCGATGATATCGTGATGATGTTTATATAGCAATACTCACCAGGTAATTGTTCTTCCGTTTTACATACAAGCGACCGAATCGAGCAGAAGGTTGAATTAAGTATAGATTGAACAATCATCGTATCTGGGTTGTATTCGATTATGTTTAAATAGTTATACTCATCAGGTAACTGTTCTTCCGTTATACATACGAGCGACTGAATTGAACAGAAGGTTGAATGGATAGTATATGGGTTGTATTCGATTATGATGTTATGCTGTGTATATAATTATACACACTAGAAGACGGTATTCCCGTTTTACATACGAGCGACCGAAACGAAAAGAAAGTTGAATGGATAGACTGAACAATCAATGTATCTGGGTGGTATCCGATTATATCGCAATACTGTATATATAGTGATACTTACCAGGTGACGATACTTCCGTTACACATACTAGCGACTGAATCGAACAGAATGTTGAATGGTTAGACGAAAGGATAATTGTATCTGAGTTGTATTCGATGATATCGTGATGATGTTTATATAGCAATACTCACCAGGTAACTGTTCTTCCGTTTTACATACAAGCGACCGAATCGAGCAGAAGGTTGAATTCAGTATAGATTGAACAATCATCGTATCTGGGTTGTATTCGATTATGTTTATATAGTTATACTCACCAGGTAACTGTTCTTCCGTTATACATACGAGCGACTGAATTGAACAGAAGGTTGAATGGATAGTATATGGGTTGTATTCGATTATGAATTTATGCTGTGTATATAGTTATACACACTAGGAGACGGTATTCCCGTTTTACATACGAGCGACCGAAACGAAAAGAAAGTTGAATGGATAGACTGAACAATCAATGTATCTGGGTGGTATCCGATTATATCGCAATACTGTATATATAGTGATACTTACCAGGTGACGATACTTCCGTTACACATACTAGCGACTGAATCGAACAGAATGTTGAATGGTTAGACGAAACGATAATTGTATCTGAGTTGTATCCGATGATATCGTGATGATGTTTATATAGCAATACTCACCAGGTAACTGTCCTTCCGTTTTACATACAAGCGACCGAATCGAGCAGAAGGTTAAATGGATAGATTGAACAATCATCGTATCTGAGTTGTATTCGATTATGTTTATATAGATATACTCACCAGGTACCTGTTCTTCCGATAAACATACGAGCAACCGAATCGAACAGAAGGTTGAATGGATAGACTAAACAATGATCGTATCTGGGGTAGTATTCGATTATATCGTGATGATGTTTATATAGTTATACTCACCAGGTAACTGTTCTCCAGTTATACATAAGAGCGACTGAACTGAACAGAAAGTTGTATAGATAGACTGAACAATCATCGTATCTGGGTTGTATTCGACTATTTCGTGATGATTATTATATATAATGTCTAACCAGGTAACTGTTCTTCCGTTATACATACGAGCAACCGAATCGAACATAAGATTGAATGGATAGATTGAACAATCATTGTATTCAGATACACCTACCATGTAACGGTTCTTTCGTTACACATACGAGCGTCTGAATCGAACATGAGGTTGGATGGTTAGACGGAACGATAATTGTAACTGAGTTGTATTCGATTATATCGTGGGAATGTTTATATAGTAATACTCACCAGGTGACTGTTCTTGCGTTATACGTACGAGCGACCCAATCGAACAGAAGGTTAGATGGATAGACGGAATGATCATTGTATCTGAGTTGTATTCGATTATATCGTTATGAAGTTTATATAGAAATACTCACCAGGTAACTGTCCTTCCGTTTTACATACAAGCGACCGAATCGAGCAGAAGGTTAAATGGATAGATTGAACAATCATCGTATCTGAGTTGTATTCGATTATGTTTATATAGATATACTCACCAGGTACCTGTTCTTCCGATAAACATACGAGCAACCGAATCGAACATAAGGTTGAATGGATAGATTGAACAATCATCGTATCTGAGTTGTATTCGATTATGTTTACATAGTTATACTCACCAGGTAACTGTTCTTCCGTTATACATACGAGCGACTGAATTGAACTGAAGGTTGAATGGATAGACAAAACAATGATCGTATCTGGGGTTGTATTCGATTATATCGTGATGATGTTCATATAGTTATACTCACCAGGTAACTGTTCTCCAGTTACACATAAGAGCGACTGAACTGAACAGAAGGTTGAATGGATAGAATGAACAATCATCGTATCTGGGTTGTATTCGATTATTTCGTGATGATTATTATATATTATGTCTAACCAGGTAACTGTTTTTTCGTTATACATACTAGCAACCGAATCGAACATAAGGTTGAATGGATAGATTGAACAATCATTGTATCTGGATTGTCTCCGATTATATCGTTATGTTGTATATTTAACTACACCTACCATGTAACGGTTCTTTCGTTACACATACGAGCGTCTGAATCGAACATAAGGTTGGATGGTTAGACGGAACGATAATTGTAACTAAGTTGTATTCGATTATATCGTGATGACGTTCATATAGAAATACTCACCAGGTTACTGTTCTTTCGTTATACATACGAGCAACCGAATCGAACAGAAGTTTGAATGGATAGTATCTGGGTTGTATTCGATTATGATGTTATGCTGTGTATATAGTTATACACATAAGGTGACGGTATTCCCGTTTCACATACGAGCGACCGAAACGAACAGAAAGTTGAATGGATAGACTGAACAATCAATGTATCTGGGTGGTATCCGATTATATCCCAATACTGTATATATAGTGATACTTACCAGGTGACGGTACTTCCGTTACACATACTAGCGACTGAATCGAACAGAAGGTTAAATGGTTAGACGAAACGATAATTGTATCTAAGTTGTATTCGATGATATCGTGATGATGTTTATATAGCAATACTCACCAGGTAATTGTTCTTCCGTTTTACATACAAGCGACCGAATCGAGCAGAAGGTTGAATTAAGTATAGATTGAACAATCATCGTATCTGGGTTGTATTCGATTATGTTTAAATAGTTATACTCATCAGGTAACTGTTCTTCCGTTATACATACGAGCGACTGAATTGAACAGAAGGTTGAATGGATAGTATATGGGTTGTATTCGATTATGATGTTATGCTGTGTATATAATTATACACACTAGGAGACGGTATTCCCGTTTTACATACGAGCGACCGAAACGAAAAGAAAGTTGAATGGATAGACTGAACAATCAATGTATCTGGGTGGTATCCGATTATATCGCAATACTGTATATATAGTGATACTTACCAGGTGACGATACTTCCGTTACACATACTAGCGACTGAATCGAACAGAATGTTGAATGGTTAGACGAAACGATAATTGTATCTGAGTTGTATCCGATGATATCGTGATGATGTTTATATAGCAATACTCACCAGGTAACTGTCCTTCCGTTTTACATACAAGCGACCGAATCGAGCAGAAGGTTAAATGGATAGATTGAACAATCATCGTATCTGAGTTGTATTCGATTATGTTTATATAGATATACTCACCAGGTACCTGTTCTTCCGATGAACATACGAGCAACCGAATCGAACAGAAGGTTGAATGGATAGACTAAACAATGATCGTATCTGGGGTAGTATTCGATTATATCGTGATGATGTTTATATAGTTATACTCACCAGGTAACTGTTCTCCAGTTATACATAAGAGCGACTGAACTGAACAGAAAGTTGTATAGATAGACTGAACAATCATCGTATCTGGGTTGTATTCGACTATTTCGTGATGATTATTATATATAATGTCTAACCAGGTAACTGTTCTTCCGTTATACATACGAGCAACCGAATCGAACATAAGATTGAATGGATAGATTGAACAATCATTGTATTCAGATACACCTACCATGTAACGGTTCTTTCGTTACACATACGAGCGTCTGAATCGAACATGAGGTTGGATGGTTAGACGGAACGATAATTGTAACTGAGTTGTATTCGATTATATCGTGGGAATGTTTATATAGTAATACTCACCAGGTGACTGTTCTTGCGTTATACGTACGAGCGACCCAATCGAACAGAAGGTTAGATGGATAGACGGAATGATCATTGTATCTGAGTTGTATTCGATTATATCGTTATGAAGTTTATATAGAAATACTCACCAGGTAACTGTCCTTCCGTTTTACATACAAGCGACCGAATCGAGCAGAAGGTTAAATGGATAGATTGAACAATCATCGTATCTGAGTTGTATTCGATTATGTTTATATAGATATACTCACCAGGTACCTGTTCTTCCGATAAACATACGAGCAACCGAATCGAACATAAGGTTGAATGGATAGATTGAACAATCATCGTATCTGAGTTGTATTCGATTATGTTTACATAGTTATACTCACCAGGTAACTGTTCTTCCGTTATACATACGAGCGACTGAATTGAACTGAAGGTTGAATGGATAGACTAAACAATGATCGTATCTGGGGTTGTATTCGATTATATCGTGATGATGTTCATATAGTTATACTCACCAGGTAACTGTTCTCCAGTTACACATAAGAGCGACTGAACTGAACAGAAGGTTGAATGGATAGAATGAACAATCATCGTATCTGGGTTGTATTCGATTATTTCGTGATGATTATTATATATTATGTCTAACCAGGTAACTGTTTTTTCGTTATACATACTAGCAACCGAATCGAACATAAGGTTGAATGGATAGATTGAACAATCATTGTATCTGGATTGTCTCCGATTATATCGTTATGTTGTATATTTAACTACACCTACCATGTAACGGTTCTTTCGTTACACATACGAGCGTCTGAATCGAACATAAGGTTGGATGGTTAGACGGAACGATAATTGTAACTAAGTTGTATTCGATTATATCGTGATGACGTTCATATAGAAATACTCACCAGGTTACTGTTCTTTCGTTATACATACGAGCAACCGAATCGAACAGAAGTTTGAATGGATAGTATCTGGGTTGTATTCGATTATGATGTTATGCTGTGTATATAGTTATACACATAAGGTGACGGTATTCCCGTTTCACATACGAGCGACCGAAACGAACAGAAAGTTGAATGGATAGACTGAACAATCAATGTATCTGGGTGGTATCCGATTATATCCCAATACTGTATATATAGTGATACTTACCAGGTGACGGTACTTCCGTTACACATACTAGCGACTGAATCGAACAGAAGGTTAAATGGTTAGACGAAACGATAATTGTATCTAAGTTGTATTCGATGATATCGTGATGATGTTTATATAGCAATACTCACCAGGTAATTGTTCTTCCGTTTTACATACAAGCGACCGAATCGAGCAGAAGGTTGAATTAAGTATAGATTGAACAATCATCGTATCTGGGTTGTATTCGATTATGTTTAAATAGTTATACTCATCAGGTAACTGTTCTTCCGTTATACATACGAGCGACTGAATTGAACAGAAGGTTGAATGGATAGTATATGGGTTGTATTCGATTATGATGTTATGCTGTGTATATAATCATACACACTAGAAGACGGTATTCCCGTTTTACATACGAGCGACCGAAACGAAAAGAAAGTTGAATGGATAGACTGAACAATCAATGTATCTGGGTGGTATCCGATTATATCGCAATACTGTATATATAGTGATACTTACCAGGTGACGATACTTCCGTTACACATACTAGCGACTGAATCGAACAGAATGTTGAATGGTTAGACGAAAGGATAATTGTATCTGAGTTGTATTCGATGATATCGTGATGATGTTTATATAGCAATACTCACCAGGTAACTGTTCTTCCGTTTTACATACAAGCGACCGAATCGAGCAGAAGGTTGAATTCAGTATAGATTGAACAATCATCGTATCTGGGTTGTATTCGATTATGTTTATATAGTTATACTCACCAGGTAACTGTTCTTCCGTTATACATACGAGCGACTGAATTGAACAGAAGGTTGAATGGATAGTATATGGGTTGTATTCGATTATGAATTTATGCTGTGTATATAGTTATACACACTAGGAGACGGTATTCCCGTTTTACATACGAGCGACCGAAACGAAAAGAAAGTTGAATGGATAGACTGAACAATCAATGTATCTGGGTGGTATCCGATTATATCGCAATACTGTATATATAGTGATACTTACCAGGTGACGATACTTCCGTTACACATACTAGCGACTGAATCGAACAGAATGTTGAATGGTTAGACGAAACGATAATTGTATCTGAGTTGTATCCGATGATATCGTGATGATGTTTATATAGCAATACTCACCAGGTAACTGTCCTTCCGTTTTACATACAAGCGACCGAATCGAGCAGAAGGTTAAATGGATAGATTGAACAATCATCGTATCTGAGTTGTATTCGATTATGTTTATATAGATATACTCACCAGGTACCTGTTCTTCCGATATACATACGAGCAACCGAATCGAACATAAGGTTGAATGGATAGATTGAACAATGATCGTATCTGGGGTAGTATTCGATTATATCGTGATGATGTTTATATAGTTATACTCACCAGGTAACTGTTCTCCAGTTATACATAAGAGCGACTGAACTGAACAGAAAGTTTTATAGATAGACTGAACAATCATCGTATCTGGGTTGTATTCGACTATTTCGTGATGATTATTATATATAATGTCTAACCAGGTAACTGTTCTTCCGTTATACATACGAGCAACCGAATCGAACATAAGATTGAATGGATAGATTGAACAATCATTGTATTCAGATACACCTACCATGTAACGGTTCTTTCGTTACACATACGAGCGTCTGAATCGAACATGAGGTTGGATGGTTAGACGGAACGATAATTGTAACTGAGTTGTATTCGATTATATCGTGGGAATGTTTATATAGTAATACTCACCAGGTGACTGTTCTTGCGTTATACGTACGAGCGACCCAATCGAACAGAAGGTTAGATGGATAGACGGAATGATCATTGTATCTGAGTTGTATTCGATTATATCGTTATGAAGTTTATATAGAAATACTCACCAGGTTACTGTTCTTTCGTTATACATACGAGCAACCGAATCGAACAGAAGGTTGAATGGATAGTATCTGAGTTGTATTCGATTATGATGTTATGCTGTGTATATAGTTATACACACTAGGTGACGGTATTCCCGTTTTACATACGAGCGACCGAAACGAACAGAAAGTTGAATGGATAGACTGAACAATCAATGTATCTGGTTTGTATCCGATTATATCGCAATACTGTATATATAGTGATACTTACCAGGTGACGGTACTTCCGTTACACATACTAGCGACTGAATCGAACAGAAGGTTAAATGGTTAGACGAAGCGATAATTGTATCTGAGTTGTATTCGATGATATCGTGATGATGTTTATATAGCAATACTCACCAGGTAACTGTTCTTCCGTTTTACATACAAGCGACCGAATCGAGCAGAAGGTTAAATTTAGTATAGATTGAACAATCATCGTATCTGGGTTGTATTCGATTATGTTTATATAGTTATACTCACCAGGTTACTGTTCTTCCGTTATACATACGAGCGACTGAATTGAACAGAAGGTTGAATGGATAGACTAAACAATAATCGTATCTGGGGTTGTATCCGATTATATCTTGATGATGTTCATATAGTTATACTCACCAGGAAACTGTTCTCCAGTTTTACATAAGAGCGACTGAACTGAACAGAAAGTTGAATGGATAGACTGAACAATCAATGTATCTGGGTGGTATCCGATTATATCGCAAAACTGTATATATAGTGATACTTACCAGGTGACGGTACTTCCGTTACACATACTAGCGACTGAATCGAACAGAAGGTTAAATGGTTAGACGAAATGATAATTGTATCTCTGAGTTGTATTCGATGATATCGTGATGAAGTTCATATAGAAATACTCACCAGGTTACTGTTCTTTCGTTATACATACGAGCATTCGAATCGAACAGAAGGTTGAATGGATAGTATCTGGGTTGTATTCGATTATGATGTTATGCTGTGGATATAGTTATACACACTAGGTGACGGTATTCCCTTTTTACATACGAGCGACCGAAACGAACAGAAAGTTGAATGGATATACTGAACAATCAATGTATCTGGTTGGTATCCGATTATATCGCAATACTGTATATATAGTGATACTTACCAGGTGACGGTACTTCCGTTACACATACTAGCGACTGAATCGAACAGAAGGTTAAATGGTTAGACGAAGCGATAATTGTATCTGAGTTGTATTCGATGATATCGTGATGATGTTTATATAGCAATATTCACCAGGTAACTGTTCTTCCGTTTTACATAAAAGCGACCGAATCGAGCAGAAGGTTGAATGGATAGATTGAAAATTCATCGTATCTGGGTTGTATTCGATTAGGTTTATATAGTTATACTCACCAGGTAACTGTCCTTCCGTTATACATACGAGCGACTGAATTGAACAGAAGGTTGAATGGATAGTATATGGGTTGTATTCGATTATGATGTTAAGCTGTGTATATAGTTATACACACTAGGAGACGGTATTTCCGTTTTACATACGAGCGACCGAAACAAAAACAAAGTTGAATGGATAGACTGAACAATCAATGTATCTGGGTGGTATCCGATTATACGCAATACTGTATATATAGTGATACTTACCAGGTGACGATACTTCCGTTACACATACTAGCGACTGAATCGAACAGAATGTTGAATGGTTAGACGAAACGATAATTGTATCTGAGTTGTATTCGATGATATCGTGATGAAGTTTATATAGCAATACTCACCAGGTAACTGTTCTTCCCTTTTACATACAAGCGACCGAATCGAGCAGAAGGTTGAATTCAGTATAGATTGAACAATCATCGTATCTGGGTTGTATTCGATTATGTTTATATAGTTATACTCACCAGGTAACTGTTCTTCCGTTATAAATACGAGCAACCGAATCGAACAGAAGGTTGAATAGATAGTATCTGGGTTGTATTCGATTATGATGTTATGCTGTGTATATAGTTATACACATAAGGTGACGGTATTCCCGTTTCACATACAAGCGACCGAAACGAACAGAAAGTTGAATGGATAGACTGAACAATCAATGTATCTGGGTGGTATCCGATTATATCGCAATACTGTATATATAGTGATACTTACCAGGTGACGATACTTCCGTTACACATACTAGCGACTGAATCGAACAGAATGTTGAATGGTTAGACGAAACGATAATTCTATCTGAGTTGTATTCGATGATATCGTGATGATGTTTATATAGCAATACTCACCAGGTAACTGTCCTTCCGTTTTACATACAAGCGACCGAATCGAGCAGAAGGTTAAATGGATAGATTGAACAATCATCGTATCTGAGTTGTATTCGATTATGTTTATATAGATATACTCACCAGGTACCTGTTCTTCCGATATACATACGAGCAACCGAATCGAACATAAGGTTGAATGGATAGATTGAACAATCATCGTATCTGAGTTGTATTCGATTATGTTTATATAGTTATACTCACCAGGTAACTGTTATCCAGTTATACTTAAGAGCGACTGAACTGAACAGAAGGTTGAATGGATAGACTGAACAATCATCGTATCTGGGTTGTATTCGATTATTTCGTGATGATTATCATATATTATGTCTAACCAGGTAACTGTTCTTTCGTTATACATACTAGCAACCGAATCGAACATAAGGTTGAATGGATAGATTGAACAATCATTGTATCTGGGTTGTCTCCGATTATATCGTTATGTTGTATATTTAACTACACCTACCATGTAACGGTTCTTTCGTTACACATACGAGCGTCTGAATCGAACATAGGGTTGGATGGTTAGACGGAACGATAATTGTAACTAAGTTGTATTCGATTATATCGTGATGACGTTCATATAGAAATACTCACCAGGTTACTGTTCTTTCGTTATACATACGAGCAACCGAATCGAACAGAAGGTTGAATGGATAGTATCTGGGTTGTATTCGATTATGATGTTATGCTGTGTATATAGTTATACACATAAGGTGACGGTATTCCCGTTTCACATACGAGCGACCGAAACGAACAGAAAGTTGAATGGATAGTCTGAACAATCAATGTATCTGGGTGGTATCCGATTATATCGCAATACTGTATATATAGTGATACTTACCAGGTGACGGTACTTCCGTTACACATACTAGCGACTGAATCGAACAGAAGGTTAAATGGTTAGACGAAACGATAATTGTATCTGAGTTGTATTCGATGATATCGTGATGATGTTTATATAGAAATACTTACCAGGTAACTGTTCTTCCGTTTTACATACAAGCGACCGAATCGAGCAGAAGGTTGAATTCAGTATAGATTGAACAATCATCGTATCTGGGTTGTATTCGATTATGTTTATATAGTTATACTCACCAGGTAACTGTTCTTCCGTTATACATACGAGCGACTGAATTGAACAGAAGGTTGAATGGATAGACTAAACAATGATCGTATCTGGGGTTGTATTCGATTATATCGTGATGATGTTCATATAGTTATACTCACCAGGTAACTGTTCTCCAGTTATACATAAGAGCGACTGAACTGAACAGAAGATTGAATGGATAGACTGAACAATCATCGTATCTGGGTTGTATTCGATTATTTCGTGATGATTATTATATACTATGTCTAACCAGGTAACTGTTCTTTCGTTATACATACTAGCAACCGAATCGAACATAAGGTTGAATGGATAGATTGAACAATCATTGTATCTGGGTTGTCTCCGATTATATCGTTATGTTGTATATTTAACTACACCTACCATGTAACGGTTCTTTCGTTACACATACGAGCGTCTGAATCGAACATAAGGTTGGATGGTTAGACGGAACGATATTGTAACTGAGTTGTATTCGATTATATCGTGATGACGTTCATATAGAAATACTCACCAGGTTACTGTTCTTTCGTTATACATACGAGCAACCGAATCGAACAGAAGGTTGAATAGATAGTATCTGGGTTGTATTCGATTATGATGTTATGCTGTGTATATAGTTATACACATATGGTGACGGTATTCCCGTTTCACATACGAGCGACCGAAACGAACAGAAAGTTGAATGGATAGACTGAACAATCAATGTATCTGGGTGGTATCCGATTATATCGCAATCCTGTATATATAGTGATACTTACCAGGTGACGATACTTCCGTTACACATACTAGCGACTGAATCGAACAGAATGTTGAATGGTTAGACGAAACGATAATTCTATCTGAGTTGTATTCGATGATATCGTGATGATGTTTATATAGATATACTCACCAGGTACCTGTTCTTCCGATATACATACGAGCAACCGAATCGAACATAAGGTTGAATGGATAGATTGAACAATCATCGTATCTGAGTTGTATTCGATTATGTTTATATAGTTATTATACTCACCAGGTAACTGTCCTTCCGTTATACATACCAGCGACTGAATTGAACTGAAGGTTGAATGGATAGACTAAACAATGATCGTATCTGGGGTTGTATTCGATTATATCGTGATGATGTTCATATAGTTATACTCACAAGGTAACTGTTCTCCAGTTATACATAAGAGCGACTGAACTGAACAGAAGGTTGAATGGATAGACTGAACAATCATCGTATCTGGGTTGTATTCGATTATTTCGTGATGATTATTATATATTATGTCTAACCAGGTAACTGTTCTTTCGTTATACATACTAGCAACCGAATCGAACATAAGGTTGAATGGATAGATTGAACAATCATTGTATCTGGGTTGTCTCCGATTATATCGTTATGTTGTATATTTAACTACACCTACCATGTAACGGTTCTTTCGTTACACATACGAGCGTCTGAATCGAACATAAGGTTGGATGGTTAGACGGAACGATAATTGTAACTAAGTTGTATTCGATTATATCGTGATGACGTTCATATAGAAATACTCACCAGGTTACTGTTCTTTCGTTATACATACGAGCAACCGAATCGAACAGAAGGTTGAATGGATAGTATCTGGGTTGTATTCGATTATGATGTTATGCTGTGTATATAGTTATACACATAAGGTGACGGTATTCCCGTTTCACATACGAGCGACCGAAACGAACAGAAAGTTGAATGGATAGACTGAACAATCAATGTATCTGGGTGGTATCCGATTATATCGCAATACTGTATATATAGTGATACCTACCAGGTGACGGAACTTCCGTTACACATACTAGCGACTGAATCGAACAGAAGGTTAAATGGTTAGACGAAACGATAATTGTATCTGAGTTGTATTCGATGATATCGTGATGATGTTTATATAGCAATACTCACCAGGTAACTGTTCTTCCGTTTTATATACAAGCGACCGAATCGAGCAGAAGGTTGAATTCAGTATAGATTGAACAATAATCGTATCTGGGTTGTATTCGATTATGTTTATATAGTTATACTCACCAGTTAACTGTTCTTCCGTTATACATACGAGCGACTGAATTGAACAGAAGGTTGAATGGATAGTATATGGGTTGTATTCGATTATGATGTTATGCTGTGTATATAGTTATATACACTAGGAGACGGTATTCCCGTTTTACATACGAGCAACCGAAACGAAAAGAAAGTTGAATGGATAGACTGAACAATCAATGTATCTGGGTGGTATCCGATTATATCGCAATACTGTATATATAGTGATACTTACCAGGTGACGATACTTCCGTTACACATACTAGCGACTGAATCGAACAGAATGTTGAATGGTTTGACGAAACGATAATTGTATCTGAGTTGTATTCGATGATATCGTGATGATGTTTATATAGCAATACTCACCAGGTAACTGTCCTTCCGTTTTACATACAAGCGACCGAATCGAGCAAAAGGTTAAATGGATAGATTGAACAATCATCGTATCTGAGTTGTATTCGATTATGTTTATATAGATATACTCACCAGGTACCTGTTCTTCCGATATACATACGAGCAACCGAATCGAACACAAGGTTGAATGGATAGATTGAACAATCATTGTATCTGGGTTGTCTCCGATTATATCGTTATGTTGTATATTTAACTACACCTACCATGTAACGGTTCATTCGTTACACATACGAGCGTCTGAATCGAACATAAGGTTGGATGGTTAGACGGAACGATAATTGTAACTAAGTTGTATTCGATTATATCGTGATGACGTTCATATAGAAATACTCACCAGGTTACTGTTCTTTCGTTATACATACGAGCAACCGAATCGAACAGAAGGTTGAATGGATAGTATCTGGGTTGTATTCGATTATGATGTTATGCTGTGTATATAGTTATACACATAAGGTGACGGTATTCTCGTTTCACATACGAGCGACCGAAACGAACAGAAAGTTGAATGGATAGACTGAACAATCAATGTATCTGGGTGGTATCCGATTATATCGCAATACTGTATATATGGTGATACTAACCAGGTGACGGTACTTCCGTTACACATACTAGCGACTGAATCGAACAGGAGGTTAAATGGTTAGACGAAACGATAATTGTATCTGAGTTGTATTCGATGATATCGTGATGATGTTTATATAGCAATACTCACCAGGTAACTGTTCTTCCGTTAAACATACGAGCGACTGAATCGAACAGAAGGTTGAATGGATAGTATATGGGTTGTATTCGATTATGATGTTATGCTGTGTATATAGTTATACACACTAGGAGACGGTATTCCCGTTTTACATACGAGCGACCGAAACAAAAAGAAAGTTGAATGGATAGACTGAACAATCAATGTATCTGGGTGGTATCCGATTATATCGCAATACTGTATATATAGTGATACTTACTAGGTGACGATACTTCCGTTACACATACTAGCGACTGAATCGAACAGAATGTTGAATGGTTAGACGAAGGGATAATTGTATCTGAGTTGTATTCGATGATATCGTGATGATGTTTATATAGCAATACTCACCAGGTAACTGTTCTTCCGTTTCACATACAAGCGACCGAATCGAGCAGAAGGTTGAATTCAGTATAGATTGAACAATCATCGTATCTGGGTTGTATTCGATTATGTTTATATAGTTATACTCACCAGGTAACTGTTCTTCCGTTATACATACGAGCGACTGAATTGAACAGAAGGTTGAATGGATAGTATATGGGTTGTATTCGATTATGAATTTATGCTGTGTATATAGTTATACACACTAGGAGACGGTATTCTCGTTTTACATACGAGCGACCGAAACGAAAAGAAAGTTGAATGGATAGACTGAACAATCAATGTATCTGGGTGGTATCCGATTATATCGCAATACTGTATATATAGTGATACTAACCAGGTGACGATACTTCCGTTACACATACTAGCGACTGAATCGAACAGAATGTTGAATGGTTAGACGAAACGATAATTGTATCTGAGTTGTATCCGATGATATCGTGATGATGTTTATATAGCAATACTCACCAGGTAACTGTCCTTCCGTTTTACATACAAGCGACCGAATCGAGCAGAAGGTTAAATGGATAGATTGAACAATCATCGTATCTGAGTTGTATTCGATTATGTTTATATAGATATACTCACCAGGTACCTGTTCTTCCGATATACATACGAGCAACCGAATCGAACATAAGGTTGAATGGATAGATTGAACAATCATCGTATCTGAGTTGTATTCGATTATGTTTACATAGTTATACTCACCAGGTAACTGTTCTTCCGTTATACATACGAGCGACTGAATTGAACTGAACGTTGAATGGATAGACTAAACAATGATCGTATCTGGGGTTGTATTCGATTATATCGTGATGATGTTCATATAGTTATACTCACCAGGTAACTGTTCTCCAGTTATACATAAGAGCGACTGAACTGAACAGAAGGTTGAATGGATAGACTGAACAATCATCGTATCTGGGTTGTATTCGATTATTTCGTGATGATTATTATATATTATGTCTAACCAGGTAACTGTTCTTTCGTTATACATACTAGCAACCGAATCGAACATAAGGTTGAATGGATAGATTGAACAATCATTGTATCTGGATTGTCTCCGATTATATCGTTATGTTGTATATTTAACTACACCTACCATGTAACGGTTCTTTCGTTACACATTCGAGCGTCTGAATCGAACATAAGGTTGGATGGTTAGACGGAACGATAATTGTAACTAAGTTGTATTCGATTATATCGTGATGACGTTCATATAGAAATACTCACCAGGTTACTGTTCTTTCGTTATACATACGAGCAACCGAATCGAACAGAAGGTTGAATGGATAGTATCTGGGTTGTATTCGATTATGATGTTATGCTGTGTATATAGTTATACACATAAGGTGACGGTATTCCCGTTTCACATACGAGCGACCGAAACGAACAGAAAGTTGAATGGATAGACTGAACAATCAATGTATCTGGGTGGTATCCGATTATATCCCAATACTGTATATATAGTGATACTTACCAGGTGTCGGTACTTCCGTTACACATACTAGCGACTGAATCGAACAGAAGGTTAAATGGTTAGACGAAACGATAATTGTATCTGAGTTGTATTCGATGATATCGTGATGATGTTTATATAGCAAAACTCACCAGGTAACTGTTCTTCCGTTTTACATACAAGCGACCGAATCGAGCAGAAGGTTGAATTAAGTATAGATTGAACAATCATCGTATCTGGGTTGTATTCGATTATGTTTGAATAGTTATACTCACCAGGTAACTGTTCTTCCGTTATACATACGAGCGACTGAATTGAACAGAAGGTTGAATGGATAGTATATGGGTTGTATTCGATTATGATGTTATGCTGTGTATATAGTTATACACACTAGGAGACGGTATTCCCGTTTTACATACGAGCGACCGAAACGAAAAGAAAGTTGAATGGATAGACTGAACAATCAATGTATCTGGGTGGTTTCCGATTATATCGCAATACTGTATATATAGTGATACTTACCAGGTGACGATACTTCCGTTACACATACTAGCGACTGAATCGAACAGAATGTTGAATGGTCAGACGAAACGATAATTGTATCTGAGTTGTATTCGATGATATCGTGATGATGTTCATATAGCAATACTCACCAGGTAACTGTCCTTCCGTTATACATACGAGCAACCGAATCCAACAGAAGGTTGAATGGATAGTATCTGGGTTGTATTCGATTATGATGTAATGCTGTGTATATAGTTATACACATAAGGTGACGGTATTCCCGTTTCACATACGAGCGACCGAAACGAACAGAAAGTTGAATGGATAGACTGAACAATCAATGTATCTGGGTGGTATCCGATTATATCGCAATACTGTATATATAGTGATACTTACCAGGTGACGGTACTTCCGTTACACATACTAGCGACTGAATCGAACAGAAGGTTAAATGGTTAGACGAAACGATAATTGTATCTGAGTTGTATTCGATGATATCGTGATGATGTTTATATAGCAATACTCACCAGGTAACTGTCCTTCCGTTTTACCTACAAGCGACCGAATCGAGCAGAAGGTTGAATGGATAGATTGAACAATCATCGTATCTGAGTTGTGTTCGATTATGTTTATATAGATATACTCACCAGGTACCTGTTCTTCCGATATACATACGAGCAACCGAATCGAACATAAGGTTGAATGGATAGATTGAACAATCATCGTATCTGAGTTGTATTCGATTATGTTTATATAGTTATACTCACCAGGTAACTGTTCTTCCGTTATACATACGAGCGACTGAATTGAACTGAAGGTTGAATGGATAGACTAAACAATGATCGTATCTGGGGTTGTATTCGATTATATCGTGATGATGTTCATATAGTTATACTCACCAGGTAACTGTTCTCCAGTTATACATAAGAGCGACTGAACTGAACAGAAGGTTGAATGGATAGACTGAACAATCATCGTATCTGGGTTGTATTCGATTATTTCGTGATGATTATTATATATTATGTCTTACCAGGTAACTGTTCTTTCGTTATACATACTAGCAACCGAATCGAACATAAGGTTGAATGGATAGATTGAACAATCATTGTATCTGGGTTGTCTCCGATTATATCGTTATGTTGTATATTTAACTACACCTACCATGTAACGGTTCTTTCGTTACACATACGAGCGTCTGAATCGAACATAAGGTTGGATGGTTAGACGGAACGATAATTGTAACGAAGTTGTATTCGATTATATCGTGATGACGTTCATATAGAAATACTCACCAGGTTACTGTTCTTTCGTTATACATACGAGCAACCGAATCGAACAGAAGGTTGAATGGATAGTATCTGGGTTGTATTCGATTATGATGTAATGCTGTGTATATAGTTATACGCATAAGGTGACGGTATTCCCGTTTCACATACGAGCGACCGAAACGAACAGAAAGTTGAATGGATAGACTGAACAATCAATGTTTCTGGGTGGTATCCGATTATATCGCAATACTGTATATATAGTGATACTTACCAGGTGACGGTACTTCCGTTACACATACTAGCGACTGAATCGAACAGAAGGTTAAATGGTTAGACGAAACGATAATTGTATCTGAGTTGTATTCGATGATATCGTGATGATGTTTATATAGCAATACTCACCAGGTAACTGTCCTTTCGTTTTACATACAAGCGACCGAATCGAGCAGAAGGTTAAATGGATAGATTGAACAATCATCGTATCTGAGTTGTGTTCGATTATGTTTATATAGATATACTCATCAGGTACCTGTTCTTCCGATATACATACGAGCAACCGAATCGAACATAAGGTTGAATGGATAGATTGAACAATCATCGTATCTGAGTTGTATTCGATTATGTTTATATAGTTATACTCACCAGGTAACTGTTCTTCCGTTATACATACGAGCGACTGAATTGAACTGAAGGTTGAATGGATAGACTAAACAATGATCGTATCTGGGGTTGTATTCGATTATATCGTGATGATGTTCATATAGTTATACTCACCAGGTAACTGTTTTCCAGTTATACATAAGAGCGACTGAACTGAACAGAAGGTTGAATGGATAGACTGAACAATCATCGTATCTGAGTTGTATTCGATTATTTCGTGATGATTATTATATATTATGTCTTACCAGGTAACTGTTCTTTCGTTATACATACTAGCAACCGAATCGAACATAAGGTTGAATGGATAGATTGAACAATCATTGTATCTGGGTTGTCTCCGATTATATCGTTATGTTGTATATTTAACTACACCTACCATGTAACGGTTCTTTCGTTACACATACGAGCGTCTGAATCGAACATAAGGTTGGATGGTTAGACGGAACGATAATTGTAACTAAGTTGTATTCGATTATATCGTGATGACGTTCATATAAAAATACTCACCAGGTTACTGTTCTTTCGTTATACATACGAGCAACCGAATCGAACAGAAGGTTGAATGGATAGTATCTGGGTTGTATTCGATTATGATGTTATGCTGTATTTATAGTTATACACATAAGGTGATGGTATTCCCGTTCCACATACGAGCGACCAAAACGAACAGAAAGTTGAATGGATAGACTGAACAATCAATGTATCTGGGTGGTATCCGATTATATCGCAATACTGTATATATAGTGATACTTACCAGGTGACGGTACTTCCGTTACACATACTGGCGACTGAATCGAACAGAAGGTTAAATGGTTAGACGAAACGATAATTGTATCTGAGTTGTATTCGATGATATCGTGATGATGTTTATATAGCAATACTCACCAGGTAACTGTTCTTCCGTTATACATACGAGCGACTGAATTGAGCAGAAGGTTGAATGGATAGTAAATGGGTTGTATTCGATTATGATGTTATGCTGTGTATATAGTTATACACACTAGGAGACGGTATTCCCGTTTCACATACGAGCGACCGAAACAAAAAGAAAGTTGATTGGATAGACTGAACAATCAATGTATCTGGGTGGTATCCGATTATATCGCAATACTGTATATATAGTAATACTTACCAGGTGACGATACTTCCGTTACACATACTAGCGACTGAATCGAACAGAATGTTGATTAAAAAAGGAAAATAAATATCTCAAAGTCATCTCCACAACATTATTAGAATAATCTAACATAACAAGGTAGAATACGAGCAGAAAACAACTACGTTCCTGGCAAATACCACGCAAAATATTGAATTATATCCACTCGTAGTCTATGCATCAATTCATATAAATGAATAAAGATACAAATATTTCTTTCTTCGAACATGCGTTTATGCTCCCAACGAGACAAACACGCCTGACAACCTGTAGACCGGTTTCGGGCTTATTGGCCCTCATCAGTACAGGGTAGTCAACCGTGTAGAGATCCTGAGACCTCCACACGAGGCGAGGTCTGAATCGATGGAAGCATCCACGCATATTTGAAAGCATTGAGCCGATCCCCAAGAAGAGAATGAAGACGGCGACACCAAGCGGCGAAGAAAGAAACACTCCTTAATAAATTTCCCATATAGAAATATGAGAGTGGCTGGGTTGCTCGACTAGCAAATTGAATCAAAGGAAAAAGCCAAAAACTCTAAGTGGAGTGGTGGTGTAAAAAAGGAAAATAAATATCTCAAAGTCATCTCCACAACATTATTAGAATAATCTAACATAACAAGGTAGAATACGAGCAGAAAACAACTACGTTCCTGGCAAATACCACGCAAAATATTGAATTATATCCACTCGTAGTCTATGCATCAATTCATATAAATGAATAAAGATACAAATATTTCTTTCTTCGAACATGCGTTTATGCTCCCAACGAGACAAACACGCCTGACAACCTGTAGACCGGTTTCGGGCTTATTGGCCCTCATCAGTACAGGGTAGTCAACCGTGTAGAGATCCTGAGATCTCCACACGAGGCGAGGTCTGAATCGATGGAAGCATCCACGCATATTTGAAAGCATTGAGCCGATCCCCAAGAAGAGAATGAAGACGGCGACACCAAGCGGCGAAGAAAGAAACACTCCTTAATAAATTTCCCATATAGAAATATGACAGTGGCTGGGTTGCTCGACTAGCTGATTGAAACAAAGGGAAAAGCCAAAAACTCTAAGTGGAGTGGTGGTGTAAAAAAGGAAAATAAATATCTCAAAGTCATTTCCACAACATTATTAGAATAATCTAACATAACAAGGTAGAATACGAGCAGAAAACAACTACGTTCCTGGCAAATACCACGCAAAATATTGAATTATATCCACTCGTAGTCTATGCATCAATTCATATAAATGAATAAAGATACAAATATTTCTTTCTTCGAACATGCGTTTATGCTCCCAACGAGACAAACACGCCTGACAACCTGTAGACCGGTTTCGGGCTTATTGGCCCTCATCAGTACAGGGTAGTCAACCTAGTTGTTTTCTGCTCGTATTCTACCTTCTTACGTTAGATTATTCTAATAATGTTGTGGAGATGACTTTGAGATATTTATTTTCCTTTTTTACACCACCACTCCACTTAGAGTTTTTGGCTTTTCCCTTTGATAGAATGTTGAATGGTTAGACGAAACGATAATTGTATCTGAGTTGTATTCGATGATATCGTGATGATGTTTATATAGCAATACTCACCAGGTAACTGTTCTTCCATTTTACATACAAGCGACCGAATCGAGCAGAAGGTTGAATTCAGTATAGATTGAACAATCATCGTATCTGGGTTGTATTCGATTATGTTTATATAGTTATACTCACCAGGTAACTGTTCTTCCGTTATACATACGAGCGACTGAATTGAACAGAAGGTTGAATGGATAGTATATCGGTTGTATTCGATTATGATGTTATGCTGTGTATATAGTTATACACACTAGGAGACGGTATTCTCGTTATACATACGAGCGACCGAAACGAAAAGAAAGTTGAATGGATAGACTGAACAATCAATGTATCTGGGTGGTATCTGATTATATCGCAATACTGTATATATAGTGATACTTACCAGGTGACGATACTTCCGTTACACATACTAGCGACTGAATCGAACAGAATGTTGAATGGTTAGACGAAACGATAATTGTATCTGAGTTGTATTCGATGATATCGTGATGATGTTTATATAGCAATACTCACCAGGTAACTGTCCTTCCGTTTTACATACAAGCGACCGAATCGAGCAGAAGGTTAAATGGATAGATTGAACAATCATCGTATCTGAGTTGTATTCGATTATGTTTATATAGATATACTCACCAGGTACCTGTTCTTCCGATATACATACGAGCAACCGAATCGAACATAAGGTTGAATGGATAGATTGAACAATCATCGTATCTGAGTTGTATTCGATTATGTTTATATAGTTATACTCACCAGGTAACTGTTCTTCCGTTATACATACGAGCGACTGAATTGAACTGAAGGTTGAATGGATAGACTAAACAATGATCGTATCTGGGGTTGTATTCGATTATATCGTGATGATGTTCATATAGTTATACTCACCAGGTAACTGTTCTCCAGTTATACATAAGAGCGACTAAACTGAACAGAAGGTTGAATGGATAGACTGAACAATCATCGTATCTGGGTTGTATTCGATTATTTCGTGATGATTATTATATATTATGTCTAACCAGGTAACTGTTCTTTCGTTATACATACTAGCAACCGAATCGAACATAAGGTTGAATGGATAGATTGAACAATCATTGTATCTGGGTTGTCTCCGATTATATCGTTATGTTGTATATTTAACTACACCTACCATGTAACGGTTCTTTCGTTACACATACGAGCTTCTGAATCGAACATAAGGTTGGATGGTTAGACGGAACGATAATTGTAACTAAGTTGTATTCGATTATATCGTGATGACGTTCATATAGAAATACTCACCAGGTTACTGTTCTTTCGTTATACATACGAGCAACCGAATCGAACAGAAGGTTGGATGGATAGTATCTGGGTTGTATTCGATTATGATGTTATGCTGTGTATATAGTTATACACATAAGGTGACGGTATTCCCGTTTCACATACGAGCGACCGAAACGAACAGAAAGTTGAATGGATAGACTGAACAATCAATGTATCTGGGTGGTATCCGATTATATCGCAATACTGTATATATAGTGATACTTACCAGGTGACGGTACTTCCGTTACACATACTAGCGACTGGATCGAACAGAAGGTTAAATGGTTAGACGAAACGATAATTGTATCTGAGTTGTATTCGATGATATCGTGATGATGTTTATATAGCAATACTCACCAGGTAACTGTCCTTCCGTTTTACATACAAGCGACCGAATCGAGCAGAAGGTTGAATTCAGTATAGATTGAACAATCATCGTATCTGGGTTGTATTCGATTATGTTTATATAGTTATACTCACCAGGTACCTGTTCTTCCGATATACATACGAGCAACCGAATCGAACATAAGGTTGAATGGATAGATTGAACAATCATCGTATCTGAGTTGTATTCGATTATGTTTATATAGTTATACTCACTAGGTAACTGTTCTTCCGTTATACATACGAGCGACTGAATTGAACTGAAGGTTGAATGGATAGACTAAACAATGATCGTATCTGGGGTTGTATTCGATTATATCGTGATGATGCTCATATAGTTATACTCACCAGGTAACTGTTCTCCAGTTATACATAAGAGCGACTGAACTGAACAGAAGGTTGAATGGATAGACTGAACAATCATCGTATCTGGGTTGTATTCGATTATTTCGTGATGATTATTATATATTATGTCTAACCAGGTAACTGTTCTTTCGTTATACATACTAGCAACCGAATCGAACATAAGGTTGAATGGATAGATTGAACAATCATTGTATCTGGGTTGTCTCCGATTATATCGTTATGTTGTATATTCAACTACACCTACCATGTAACGGTCTTTCGTTACACATACGAGCGTCTGAATCGAACATAAGGTTGGATGGTTAGACGGAACGATAATTGTTACTAAGTTGTATTCGATTATATCGTGATGACGTTCATATAGAAATACTCACCAGGTTACTGTTCTTTCGTTATATACATACGAGCAACCGAATCGAACATAAGGTTGAATGGATAGATTGAACAATCATCGTATCTGAGTTGTATTCGATTATGTTTATATAGTTATACTCACCAGGTAACTGTTCTTCCGTTATACATACGAGCGACTGAATTGAACTGAAGGTTGAATGGATAGACTAAACAATGATCGTATCTGGGGTTGTATTCGATTATATCGTGATGATGTTCATATAGTTATACTCACCAGGTAACTGTTTTCCAGTTATACATAAGAGCGACTGAACTGAACAGAAGGTTGAATGGATAGACTGAACAATCATCGTATCTGGGTTGTTTTCGATTATTTCGTGATGATTATTATATATTATGTCTTACCAGGTAACTGTTCTTTCGTTATACATACTAGCAACCGAATCGAACATAAGGTTGAATGGATAGACGGAACGATAATTGTAACTAAGTTGTATTCGATTATATCGTGATGACGTTCATATAGAAATACTCACCAGGTTACTGTTCTTTCGTTATACATACGAGCAACCGAATCGAACAGAAGGTTGAATGGATAGTATCTGGGTTGTATTCGATTATGATGTTATGCTGTATTTATAGTTATACACATAAGGTGACGGTATTCCCGTTTCACATACGAGCGACCAAAACGAACAGAAAGTTGAATGGATAGACTGAACAATCAATGTATCTGGGTGGTATCCGATTATATCGCAATACTGTATATATAGTGATACTTACCAGGTGACGGTACTTCCGTTACACATACTGGCGACTGAATCGAACAGAAGGTTGAATGGTTAGACGAAACGATAATTGTATCTGAGTTGTATTCGATGATATCGTGATGATGTTTATATAGCAATACTCACCAGGTAACTGTTCTTCCGTTTTACATACAAGTGACCGAATCGAGCAGAAGGTTGAATTCAGTATAGATTGAACAATCATCGTATCTGGGTTGTATTCGATTATGTTTATATAGTTATACTCACCAGGTAACTGTTCTTCCGTTATACATACGAGCGACTGAATTGAACAGAAGGTTGAATGGATAGTATATGGGTTGTATTCGATTATGATGTTATGCTGTGTATATAGTTATACACACTAGGAGACGGTATTCCCGTTATACATACGAGCGACCGAAACGAAAAGAAAGTTGAATGGATAGACTGAACAATCAATGTATCTGGGTGGTATCTGATTATATCGCAATACTGTATATATAGTGATACTTACCAGGTGACGATACTTCCGTTACACATACTAGCGACTGAATCGAACAGAATGTTGAATGGTTAGACGAAACGATAATTGTATCTGAGTTGTATTCGATGATATCGTGATGATGTTTATATAGCAATACTCACCAGGTAACTGTCCTTCCGTTTTACATACAAGCGACCGAATCGAGCAGAAGGTTAAATGGATAGATTGAACAATCATCGTATCTGAGTTGTATTCGATTATGTTTATATAGATATACTCACCAGGTACCTGTTCTTCCGATATACATACGAGCAACCGAATCGAACATAAGGTTGAATGGATAGATTGAACAATCATCGTATCTGAGTTGTATTCGATTATGTTTATATAGTTATACTCACCAGGTAACTGTTCTTCCGTTATACATACGAGCGACTGAATTGAACTGAAGGTTGAATGGATAGACTAAACAATGATCGTATCTGGGGTTGTATTCGATTATATCGTGATGATTATTATATATTTTGTCTAACCAGGTAACTGTTCTTTCGTTATACATACTAGCAACCGAATCGAACATAAGGTTGAATGGATAGATTGAACAATCATCGTATCTGGGTTGTCTCCGATTATATCGTTATGTTGTATATTTAACTACACCTACCATGTAACGGTTCTTTCGTTACACATACGAGCGTCTGAATCGAACATAAGGTTGGATGGTTAGACGGAACGATAATTGTAACTAAGTTGTATTCGATTATATCGTGATGACGTTCATATAGAAATACTCACCAGGTACCTGTTCTTCCGATATACATACGAGCAACCGAATCGAACATAAGGTTGAATGGATAGATTGAACAATCATCGTATCTGAGTTGTATTCGATTATGTTTATATAGTTATACTCACCAGGTAACTGTTCTTCCGTTATACATACGAGCGGCTGAATTGAACTGAAGGTTGAATGGATAGACTAAACAATGATCGTATCTGGGGTTGTATTCGATTATATCGTAATGATGTTCATATAGTTATACTCACCAGGTAACTGTTCTCCAGTTATACATAAGAGCGACTGAACTGAACAGAAGGTTGAATGGATAGACTGAACAATCATCGTATCTGGGTTGTATTCGATTATTTCGTGATGATTATTATATATTAGGTTTAACCAGGTTAATGTTCTTTCGTTATACATACTAGCAACCGAATCGAACATAAGGTTGAATGGATAGATTGAACAATCATTGTATCTGGGTTGTCTCCGATTATATCGTTATGTTGTATATTTAACTACACCTACCATGTAACGGTTCTTTCGTTACACATACAAGCGTCTGAATCGAACATAAGGTTGGATGGTTAGACGGAACGATAATTGTAACTAAGTTGTATTCGATTATATCGTGATGACGTTCATATAGAAATACTCACCAGGTTACTGTTCTTCCGTTATACATACGAGCGACTGAATTGAACAGAATGTTGAATGGATAGTATATGGGTTGTATTCGATTATGATGTTATGCTGTGTATATAGTTATACACACTAGGAGACGGTATTCCCGTTTTACATACGAGCGACCGAAACGAAAAGAAAGTTGAATGGATAGACTGAACAATCAATGTATCTGGGTGGTATCCGATTATATCGCAATACTGTATATATAGTGATACTTACCAGGTGACGATACTTCCGTTACACATACTAGCGACTGAATCGAACAGAATGTTGAATGGTTAGACGAAACGATAATTGTATCTGAGTTGTATTCGATGATATCGTGATGATGTTTATATAGCAATACTCACCAGGTAACTGTCCTTCCGTTTTACATTCAAGCGACCGAATCGAGTAGAAGGTTAAATGGATAGATTGAACAATCATCGTATCTGAGTTGTATTCGATTATGTTTATATAGATATACTCATCAGGTACCTGTTCTTCCGATATACATACGAGCAACCGAATCGAACATAAGGTTGAATGGATAGATTGAACAATCATCGTATCTGAGTTGTATTCGATTATGTTTATATAGTTATGCTCACCAGGTAACTGTTCTTCCGTTATACATACGAGCGACTGAATTGAACTGAAGGTTGAATGGATAGACTAAACAATGATCGTATCTGGAATTGTATTCGATTATATCGTGATGATGTTCATATAGTTATACTCACCAGGTAACTGTTCTCCAGTTATACATAAGAGCGACTGAACTGAACAGAAGGTTGAATGGATAGACTGAACAATCAATGTATCTGGGTGTTATCCGATTATATCGCAATACTGTATATATAGTGATACCTACCAGGTGACGGTACTTCCGTTACACATACTAGCGACTGAATCGAACAGAAGGTTAAATGGTTAGACGAAACGATAATTGTATCTGAGTTGTATTCGATGATATCGTGATGATGTTTATATAGCAATACTCACCAGGTAACTGTTCTTCCGTTTTACATACAAGCGACCGAATCGAGCAGAAGGTTGAATTCAGTATAGATTGAACAATCATCGTATCTGAGTTGAATTCGATTATGTTTATATAGTTATACTCACCAGGTAACTGTTCTTCCGTTATACATACGAGCGACTGAATTGAACAGAAGGTTGAATGGATAGTATATGGGTTGTATTCGATTATGATGTTATGCTGTGTATATAGTTGTACACACTAGGAGACGGTATTCCCGTTTTACATACGAGCGACCGAAACGAAAAGAAAGTTGAATGGATCGACTGAACAATCAATGTATCTGGGTGGTATCCGATTATATCGCAATACTGTATATATAGTGATACTTACCAGGTGACGATACTTCCGTTACACATACTAGCGACTAATGGATAGATTGAACAATCATCGTATCTGAGTTGTATTCGATTATGTTTATATAGTTATACTCACCAGGTAACTGTTCTTCCGTTATACATACGAGCGACTGAATTGAACTGAAGGTTGAATGGATAGACTAAACAATGATCGTATCTGGGGTTGTATTCGATTATATCGTGATGATGTTCATATAGTTATACTCACCAGGTAACTGTTCTCCAGTTATACATAAGAGCGACTGAACTGAACAGAAGGTTGAATGGATAGACTGAACAATCATCGTATCTGGGTTGTATTCGATTATTTCGTGATGATTATTATATATTATGTCTAACCAGGTAACTGTTCTTTCGTTATACATACTAGCAACCGAATCGAACATAAGGTTGAATGGATAGATTGAACAATCATCGTATCTGGGTTGTCTCCGATTATATCGTTATGTTGTATATTCAACTACACCTACCATGTAACGGTTCTTTCGTTACACATACGAGCGTCTGAATCGAACATAAGGTTGGATGGTTAGACGGAACGATAATTGTAACTGAGTTGTATTCGATTATATCGTGATGACGTTCATATAGAAATACTCACCAGGTACCTGTTCTTCCGATATACATACGAGCAACCGAATCGAACATAAGGTTGAATGGATAGATTGAACAATCATCGTATCTGAGTTGTATTCGATTATGTTTATATAAGTATACTCACCAGGTAACTGTTCTTCCGTTATACATAGGAGCGGCTGAATTGAACTGAAGGTTGAATGGATAGACTAAACAATGATCGTATCTGGGGTTGTATTCGATTATATCGTGATGATGTTCATATAGTTATACTCACCAGGTAACTGTTCTCCAGTTATACATAAGAGCGACTGAACTGAACAGAAGGTTGAATGGATAGACTGAACAATCATCGTATCTGGGTTGTATTCGATTATTTCGTGATGATTATTATATATTATGTCTAACCAGGTTAATGTTCTTTCGTTATACATACTAGCAACCGAATCGAACATAAGGTTGAATGGATAGATTGAACAATCATTGTATCTGGGTTGTCTCCGATTATATCGTTATGTTGTATATTTAACTACACCTACCATGTAACGGTTCTTTCGTTACACATACAAGCGTCTGAATCGAACATAAGGTTGGATGGTTAGACGGAACGATAATTGTAACTAAGTTGTATTCGATTATATCGTGATGACGTTCATATAGAAATACTCACCAGGTTACTGTTCTTTCGTTATACATACTAGCAACCGAATCGAACAGAAGGTTGAATGGATAGTATCTGGGTTGTATTCGATTATGACGTTATGCTGTGTATATAGTTATACACATGAGGTGACGGTATTCCCGTTTCACATACGAGCGACCGAAACGAACAGAAAGTTGAATGGATAGACTGAACAATCAATGTATCTGGGTGGTATCCGATTATATCGCAATACTGTATATATAGTGATACTTACC
The DNA here is from genome assembly GCA_029955515.1 of Chrysomela aeneicollis. Classification (NCBI taxonomy): domain Eukaryota; kingdom Metazoa; phylum Arthropoda; class Insecta; order Coleoptera; family Chrysomelidae; genus Chrysomela; species Chrysomela aeneicollis. The sequence continues at coordinate 16,204,265 of JARUHQ010000013.1, read as the reverse complement.
AGGTGACGGTACTTCCGTTACACATACTAGCGACTGAATCGAACAGAAGGTTAAATGGTTAGACGAAACGATAATTGTATCTGAGTTGTATTCGAAGATATCGTGATGATGTTTATATAGCAATACTCACCAGGTAACTGTTCTTCCGTTTACATTCAAGCGACCGAATCGAGCAGAAGGTTGAATTCAGTATAGATTGAACAATCATCGTATCTGGGTTGTATTCGATTATGTTTATACAGTTATACTCACCAGGTAACTGTTCTTCCGTTATACATACGAGCGACTGAATTGAACAGAATGTTGAATGGATAGTATATGGGTTGTATTCGATTATGATGTTATGCTGTGTATATAGTTATACACACTAGGAGACGGTATTCCCGTTTTACATACGAGCGACCGAAACGAAAAGAAAGTTGAATGGATAGACTGAACAATCAATGTATCTGGGTGGTATCCGATTATATCGCAATACTGTATATATAGTGATACTTACCAGGTGACGATACTTCCGTTACACATACTAGCGACTGAATCGAACAGAATGTTGAATGGTTAGACGAAACGATAATTGTATCTGAGTTGTATTCGATGATATCGTGATGATGTTTATATAGCAATACTCACCAGGTAACTGTCCTTCCGTTTTACATTCAAGCGACCGAATCGAGCAGAAGGTTGAATGGATAGATTGAACAATCATCGTATCTGAGTTGTATTCGATTATGTTTATATAGATATACTCATCAGGTACCTGTTCTTCCGATATACATACGAGCAACCGAATCGAACATAAGGTTGAATGGATAGATTGAACAATCATCGTATCTGAGTTGTATTCGATTATGTTTATATAGTTATGCTCACCAGGTAACTGTTCTTCCGTTATACATACGAGCGACTGAATTGAACTGAAGGTTGAATGGATAGACTAAACAATGATCGTATCTGGAATTGTATTCGATTATATCGTGATGATGTTCATATAGTTATACTCACCAGGTAACTGTTCTCCAGTTATACATAAGAGCGACTGAACTGAACAGAAGGTTGAATGGATAGACTGAACAATCAATGTATCTGGGTGTTATCCGATTATATCGCAATACTGTATATATAGTGATACCTACCAGGTGACGGTACTTCCGTTACACATACTAGCGACTGAATCGAACAGAAGGTTAAATGGTTAGACGAAACGATAATTGTATCTGAGTTGTATTCGATGATATCGTGATGATGTTTATATAGCAATACTCACCAGGTAACTGTTCTTCCGTTTTACATACAAGCGACCGAATCGAGCAGAAGGTTGAATTCAGTATAGATTGAACAATCATCGTATTTGGGTTGTATTCGATTATGTTTATATAGTTATACTCACCAGGTAACTGTTCTTCCGTTATACATACGAGCGACTGAATTGAACAGAAGGTTGAATGGATAGTATCTGGGTTGTATTCGATTATGATGTTATGCTGTGTATATAGTTATACACATAAGGTGACGGTATTCCCGTTTCACATACGAGCGACCGAAACGAACAGAAAGTTGAATGGATAGACTGAACAATCAATGTATCTGGTTGGTATCCGATTATATCGCAATACTGTATATATAGTGATACTTACCAGGTGACGGTACTTCCGTTACACATACTAGCGACTGAATCGAACAGAAGGTTAAATGGTTAGACGAAAAGATAATTGTATCTGAGTTGTATTCGATGATATCGTGATGATGTTTATATAGCAATACTCACCAGGTAACTGTTCTTCCGTTTTACATACGAGCGACCGAATCGAGCAGAAGGTTGAATTCAGTATAGATTGAACAATCATCGTATCTGGGTTGAATTCGATTATGTTTATATAGTTATACTCACCAGGTAACTGTTCTTCCGTTATACATACGAGCGACTGAATTGAACAGAAGGTTGAATGGATAGTATATGGGTTGTATTCGATTATGATGTTATGCTGTGTATATAGTTGTACACACTAGGAGACGGTATTCCCGTTTTACATACGAGCGACCGAAACGAAAAGAAAGTTGAATGGATCGACTGAACAATCAATGTATCTGGGTGGTATCCGATTATATCGCAATACTGTATATATAGTGATACTTACCAGGTGATGATACTTCCGTTACACATACTAGCGACTGAATCGAACAGAATGTTGAATGGTTAGAGGAAACGATAATTGTATCTGAGTTGTATTCGATGATATCGTGATGATGTTTATATAGCAACACTCACCAGGTAACTGTCCTTCCGTTTTACATACAAGCGACCGAATCGAGCAGAAGGTTAAATGGATAGATTGAACAATCATCGTATCTGAGTTGTATTCGATTATGTTTATATAGATATACTCACCAGGTACCTGTTTTTCCGATATACATACGAGCAACCGATTCGAACATAAGGTTGAATGGATAGATTGAACAATCATCGTATCTGAGTTGTATTCGATTATGTTTATATAGTTATACTCACCAGGTAACTGTTCTTCCGTTATACATACGAGCGACTGAATTGAAATGAAGGTTGAATGGATAGACTAAACAATGATCGTATCTGGGGTTGTATTCGATTATATCGTGATGATGTTCATATAGTTATACTCACCAGGTAACTGTTCTCCAGTTATACATAAGAGCGACTGAACTGAACAGAAGGTTGAATGGATAGACTGAACAATCATCGTATCTGGGTTGTATTCGATTATTTCGTGATGATTATTATATATTATGTCTAACCAGGTAACTGTTCTTTCGTTATACATACTAGCAACCGAATCGAACATAAGGTTGAATGGGTAGATTGAACAATCATTGTATCTGGGTTCTCTCCGATTATATCGTTATGTTGTATATTTAACTACACCTACCATGTAACGGTTCTTTCGTTACACATACGAGCGTCTGAATCGAACATAAGGTTGGATGGTTAGACGGAACGATAATTGTAACTAAGTTGTATTCGATTATATCGTGATGACGTTCATATAGAAATACTCACCAGGTTACTGTTCATTCGTTATACATACGAGCAACCGAATCGAACAGAAGGTTGGATGGATAGTATCTGGGTTTTATTCGATTATGATGTTATGCTGTGTATATAGTTATACACATAAGGTGACGGTATTCCCGTTTCAAATACGAGCGACCGAAACGAACAGAAAGTTGAAATGATAGACTGAACAATTAATGTATCTGGGTGGTATCCGATTATATCGCAATACTGTATATATAGTGATACTTACCAGGTGACGGTACTTCCGTTACACATACTAGCGACTGAATCGAACAGAAGGTTAAATGGTTAGACGAAACGATAATTGTATCTGAGTTGTATTCGATGATATCGTGATGATGTTTATATAGCAATACTCACCAGGTAACTGTTCTTCCGTTTTACATACAAGCGACCGAATCGAGCAGAAGGTTGAATTCAGTATAGATTGAACAATCATCGTATCTGGGTTGTATTCGATTATGTTTATATAGTTATACTCACCAGGTAACTGTTCTTCCGTTATACATACGAGCGACTGAATTGAACAGAAGGTTGAATGGATAGTATATTGGTTGTATTCCATTATGATGTTATGCTGTGTATATAGTTATACACACTAGGAGACGGTATTCCCGTTTTACATACGAGCGACCGAAACAAAAAGAAAGTTGAACGGATAGACTGAACAATCAATGTATCTGGGTGGTATCCGATTATATCGCAATACTGTATATATAGTGATACTTACCAGGTGACGATACTTCCGTTACACATACTAGCGACTTAATCGAACAGAATGTTGAATGGTTAGACGAAACGATAATTGTATCTGAGTTGTATTCGATGATATCGTGATGATGTTTATATAGCAATACTCACCAGGTAATTGTTCTTCCGTTTTACATACAAGCGACCGAATCGAGCAGAAGGTTGAATTCAGTAAAAATTTAACAATCATCGTATCTGGGTTGTATTCGATTATGTTTATATAGATATACTCACCAGGTACCTGTTCTTCCGATATACATACGAGCAACCGAATCGAACATAAGGTTGAATGGATAGATTGAACAATCATCGTATCTGAGTTGTATTCGATTATGTATGTATATGACCAGGGAAGTAGAACTGAGATTAAGGCTATTGTTGGAGAAAATGGTGTTATGCTGAATGATGGGGTGTTGATTGCTAATGAATTTAATAGATTCTACAGTGGCGTAGGCAAAAAATTGGCGGAAGGTATAGAATCACAGGAATTGAATAATATCGGTAAAACATCTGCTTTCAACCCAACATCGATTTATTTAACACCAATCACAGATAACGAAATTATCAGCCAAATTAGCGCTCTGAAGAAAGGTAAAGCATGTGGAGATGATGGAATTACACCAGAGGCCCTGAAGGCGAATCATATGTATCTACTAAGGCCCCTTAAACATATAATAAACAATGTCCTCAGTACTGGGGTCTACCCAACTATTTTGAAAAATGCACTTATCATACCAATATACAAACAGGGAGACAACAAACTAACAACAAATTACAGACCAATTGCTTTGACAAGTACTATCAGCAAATTATTGGAGAAATGTATTAAACTCAAAATCACTGCTTTTCTTGAAAAATATGAAATATTATCTGATCATCAGTATGCCTTTAGAGAGGATACAAGCACTGAGGATGCCTTGAGTCAAGTAACCCAGCAAATATCATTGAGCCTAGATGAAAAAAACAAAACTATTGGAATTTTTCTGGACTTGGCCAAAGCCTTTGATACTATATCACACCGTATATTGTTAGAAAGACTTGATAATATAGGTATAAGAGGAATTGCAAATAAACTATTTGAGTCTTACTTGGGTAGAAGAACTCAACAAGTGAAAATATCAGATGTAATAAGCGGGCCTTTGGAGATGACATATGGTGTGCCACAGGGTACCGTACTGGGACCATTGCTCTTCAATATTTATATCAATGATATTACGTCGGTCATAGAAGATGGAAAGGTATATTGTTTCGCTGATGATACTGTGATAATAGTAACAGGCCATACATGGGAATCTGCAATGCATAAGGCTGAAGTGGCAATCACTAAAATAAAAAGGTGGTTAGATTGCAGCTTACTCACATTGAATGTGGAAAAAACCAAATTCATAGCTTTTGGTGTGACTCAAAAAAACTTGCCGGGATTTCGTTCCCTGAAAATTCATGATCGCAACTGCAAAATGGAAAATACCCCCTGTAAATGTGAAAATACAATCAAGAGAAAGGAATATATGAAATATCTAGGCATATTAGTTGATGAAAACCTTACATGGAAATTTCATGTGAACCATATAACAAATAAAATTAGAAAATTAATCTACAAGTTTTATGAGCTGAGATATGTATTGAATTTCAAAACCTTAAAAATGGTCTATTTTGCGCTGGTAGAGTCAATAATTAATTATGGTTTGGTAATATGGGGAAATGCCCGCAAAAATACTTTAACATCTCTATATGTTGCACAAAAATATATAATAAAAATCATGTTATTCAAAAACAGAACCTTTCCTACTGAGGCATTATTCGAGGAAAGTAGATTGATGAATATTGAGCAACTCTACATAAAATCAATAATAAGATTCATGGTTGCAAAAAAATACTATAAGAATGAACTGCAACACCAATTCAACACTCGATATGCAACACGGCAGAATGTTCTAGTTCCTAGTGTGACATTATCAGTGACTCAAGGACACATAGTTTATATTGGTCCAAAGGTCTATAATTTTTTGCCACTCCACCTAAGAAATAAGACATACAAACAAGTTAAATATAAAATTAATAATTGGATATTGGAAACTCAAATAACACTAAAAAATCTACAAGACACCCCATAACATCATATCACATATATTATGATATTTAGCAAAAATGTTAACCAAATAGATATTATTATTATGTTTGTTGTTTATTGTTTATTAGATATATAAGTAGAAAGTGAGTTCCATGGGTTGCACACACAGATTTATCTAATCCATTGTGCACCCAAAGTTGATGTATAACTGTAAACTTATTATTATGCATTAATAAATTGAATTGAAATTGAATGTTTATATAGTTATACTCACCAGGTAACTGTTCTTCCGTTATACATACGAGCGACTGAATTGAACTGAAGGTTGAATGGATAGACTAAACAATGATCGTATCTGGGGTTGTATTCGATTATATCGTGATGATGTTCATATAGTTATACTCACCAGGTAACTGTTCTCCAGTTATACATAAGAGCGACTGAACTGAACAGAAGGTTGAATGGATAGACTGAACAATCATCGAATCTGGGTTGTATTCGATTATTTCGTGATGATTATTATATATTATGTCTAACTAGGTAACTGTACTTTCGTTATACATACTAGCAACCGAATCGAACATAAGGTTGAATGGATAGATTGAACAATCATTGTATCTGAGTTGTCTCCGATTATATCGTTATGTTGTATATTTAACTACACCTACCATGTAACGGTTCTTTCGTTACAAATACGAGCGTCTGAATCGAACATAAGGTTGGATGGTTAGACGGAACGATAATTGTAACTAAGTTGTATTCGATTATATCGTGATGACGTTCATATAGAAATACTCACCAGGTTACTGTTCTTTCGTTATACATACGAGCAACCGAATCGAACAGAAGGTTGAATGGATAGTATCTGGGTTGTATTCGATTATGATGTTATGCTGTGATATAGTTATACACATAAGGTGACGGTATTCCCGTTTCACATACGAGCGACCAAAACGAACAGAAAGTTGAATGGATAGACTGAACAATCAATGCATCTGGGTAGTATCCGATTATATCGCAATACTGTATATATAGTGATACTTACCAGGTGACGGTACTTCCGTTACACATACTAGCGACTGAATCGAACAGAAGGTTAAATGGTTAGACGAAACGATAATTGTATCTGAGTTGTATTCGATGATATCGTGATGATGTTTATATAGCAATACTCACCAGGTAACTGTTCTTCCGTTTTACATACAAGCGACCGAATCGAGCAGAAGGTTGAATTCAGTATAGATTGAACAATCATCGTATCTGGGTTGTATTCGATTATGTTTATATAGTTATACTCACCAGGTAACTGTTCTCCCGTTATACATACGAGCGACTGAATTGAACAGAAGGTTAAATGGATAGTATATGGGTTGTATTCGATTATGATGTTATGCTGTGTATATAGTTATACACACTAGGAGACGGTATTCCCGTTTTACATACGAGCGACCGAAACGAAAAGAAAGTTGAATGGATAGACTGAACAATCAATGTATCTGGGTGGTATCCGATTATATCGCAATACTGTATATATAGTGATACTTACCAGGTGACGATACTTCCGTTACACATACTAGCGACTGAATCGAACAGAATGTTGAATGGTTAGACGAAACGATGATTGTATCTGAGTTGTATTCGATGATATCGTGATGATGTTTATATAGCAATACTCACCAGGTAACTGTCCTTCCGTTTTACATACAAGCGACCGAATCGAGCAGAAGGTTAAATGGATAGATTGAACAATCATCGTATCTGAGTTGTATTTGATTATGTTTATATAGATATACTCACCAGGTACCTGTTCTTCCGATATACATACGAGCAACCGAATCGAACATAAGGTTGAATGGATAGATTGAACAATCATCGTATCTGAGTTGTATTCGATTATGTTTATATAGTTATGCTCACCAGGTAACTGTTCTTCCGTTATACATACGAGCGACTGAATTGAACTGAAGGTTGAATGGATAGACTAAACAATGATCGTATCTGGGGTTGTATTCGATTATATCGTGATGATGTTTATATAGTTATACTCACCAGGTAACTGTTCTCCAGTTATACATATGAGCGACTGAACTGAACATGATGTTATGCTGTGTATATAGTTATACACACTAGGAGACGGTATTCCCGTTTTACATACGAGCGACCGAAACGAAAAGAAAGTTGAATGGATAGACTGAACAATCAATGTATCTGGGTGGTATCCGATTATATCGCAATACTGTATATATAGTGATACTTACCAGGTGACGATACTTCCGTTACACATACTAGCGACTGAATCGAACAGAATGTTGAATGGTTAGACGAAACGATGATTGTATCTGAGTTGTATTCGATGATATCGTGATGATGTTTATATAGCAATACTCACCAGGTAACTGTCCTTCCGTTTTACATACAAGCGACCGAATCGAGCAGAAGGTTAAATGGATAGATTGAACAATCATCGTATCTGAGTTGTATTTGATTATGTTCATATAGATATACTCACCAGGTACTTGTTCTTCCGATATACATACGAGCAACCGAATCGAACATAAGGTTGAATGGATAGATTGAACAATCATCGTATCTGAGTTGTATTCGATTATGTTTATATAGTTATACTCACCAGGTAACTGTTCTCCAGTTATACATAAGAGCGACTGAACTGAACAGGAGGTTGAATGGATAGACTGAACAATCATCGTATCTGGGTTGTATTCGATTATTTCGTTATGATTATTATATATTATGTCTAACCAGGTAACTGTTCTTTCGTTATACATACTAGCAACCGAATCGAACATAAGGTTGAATGAATAGATTGAACAATCATTGTATCTGGGTTGTCTCCGATTATATCGTTATGTTGTATATTTAACTACACCTACCATGTAACGGTTCTTTCGTTACACATACGAGCGTCTGAATCGAACATAAGGTTGGATGGTTAGACGGAACGATAATTGTAACTAAGTTGTATTCGATTATATCGTGATGACGTTCATATAGAAATATTCACCAGGTTACTGTTCTTTCGTTAGACATACGAGCAACCGAATCGAACAGAAGGTTGAATGGATAGTATCTGGGTTGTATTCGATTATGATGTTATGCTGTGTATATAGTTATACACATAAGGTGACGGTATTCCCGTTTCACATACGAGCGACCGAAACAAAGAGGAAGTTGAATGGATAGACTGAACAATCAATGTATCTGGGTGGTATCCGATTATATCGCAATACTGTATATATAGTGAAACTTACCAGGTGACGATACTTCCGTTACACATATTAGCGACTGAATCGAACAGAATGTTGTATGGTTAGACGAAACGATAATTGTATCTGAGTTGTATTCGATGATATCGTGATGATGTTTATATAGCAATACTCACCAGGTAACTGTCCTTCCGTTTTACATACAAGCGACCGAATCGAGCAGAAGGTTAAATGGATAGATTGAACAATCATCGTATCTGAGTTGTATTCGATTATGTTTATATAGATATACTCACCAGGTACCTGTTCTTCTGATATACATACGAGCAACCGAATCGAACATAAGGTTGAATGGATAGATCGAACAATCATCGTATCTGAGTTGTATTCGATTATGTTTATATAGTTATACTCACCAGGTAACTGTTCTTCTGTTATACATACGAGCGACTGAATTGAACTGAAGGTTGAATGGATAGACTAAACAATGATCGTATCTGGGGTTGTATTCGATTATATCGTGATGATGTTCATATAGTTATACTCACCAGGTAACTGTTCTCCAGTTATACATAAGAGCGACTGAACTGAACAGAAGGTTGAATGGATAGACTGAACAATCATCGTATCTGGGTTGTATTCGATTATTTCGTGATGATTATTATATATTATGTCTAACCAGGTAACTGTTCTTTCGTTATACATACTAGCAACCGAATCGAACATAAGGTTGAATGGATAGATTGAACAATCATTGTATCTGGGTTGTCTCCGATTATATCGTTATGTTGTATATTTAACTACACCTACCATGTAACGGTTCTTTCGTTACACATACGAGCGTCTGAATCGAACATAAGGTTGGATGGTTAGACGGAAAGAAAATTGTAACTAAGTTGTATTCGATTATATCGTGATGACGTTCATATAGAAATACTCACCAGGTTACTGTTCTTTCGTTATACATACGAGCAACCGAATCGAACAGAAGGTTGAATGGATAGTATCTGGGTTGTATTCGATTATGATGTTATGCTGTGTATATAGTTATACACACTAGGAGACGGTATTCCCGTTTTACATACGAGCGACCGAAACGAAAAGAAAGTTGAATGGATAGACTGAACAATCAATGTATCTGGGTGGTATCCGATTATATCGCAATACTGTATATATAGTGATACTTACCAGGTGACGGTACTTCCGTTACACATACTAGCGACTGAATCGAACAGAAGTTCAAATGGTTAGACGAAACGATAATTGTATCTGAGTTGTATTCGATGATATCGTGATGATGTTTATATAGCAATACTCACCAGGTAACTGTTCTTCCGTTTTACATACAAGCGACCGAATCGAGCAGAAGGTTGAATTCAGTATAGATTGAACAATCATCGTATCTGGGTTGTATTCGATTATGTTTATATAGTTATACTCACCAGGTAACTGTTCTTCCGTTATACATACGAGCGACTGAATTGAACAGAAGGTTGAATGGATAGTATATGGGTTGTATTCGATTATGATGTTATGCTGTGTATATAGTTATACACACTAGGAGACGGTATTCCAGTTTTACATACGAGCGACCGAAACGAAAAGAAAGTTGAATGGATAGACTGAACAATCAATGTATCTTGGTGGTATCCGATTATATCGCAATACTGTACTATGGAACTGGAGAACAGTTACCTGGTCAGTATAACTATATGAACATCTTCACGATATGATCGAATACAACCCCAGATACGATCATTGTTTAGTCTATCCATTCAACCTTCAGTTCAATTCAGTCGCTCGTATGTATAACGAAGGTGAGTATAACTATATAAACATAATCGAATACAACTCAGATACGATGATTGTTCAATCTATCCATTTAACCTTCTGCTCGATTCGGTCGCTTGTATGTAAAACGGAAGGACAGTTACCTGGTGAGTATTGCTATATAAACATCATCACGATATCATCGAATACAACTCAGATACAATTATCGTTTCGTCTAACCATTCAACATTCTGTTCGATTCAGTCGCTAGTATGTGTAACGGAAGTATCGTCACCTGGTTAGTATCACTATATATACAGTATTGCGATATAATCGGATACCACCCAGATAAATTGATTGTTCAGTCTATCCATTCAACTTTCTTTTCGTTTCGGTCGCTCGTATGTAAAACGGGAATACCGTCACCTAGTGTGTATAACTATATACACAGCATAACATCATAATCGAATACAACCCATATACTATCCATTCAACCTTCTGTTCAATTCAGTCGCTCGTATGTATAACGGAAGAACAGTTACCTGGTGAGTATAACTATATAAACATAATCGAATACAACCCAGATACGATGATTGTTCAATTTATACTGAATTCAACCTTCTGCTCGATTCGGTCGCTTGTATTTAAAACGGAAGAACAGTTACCTGGTGAGTATTGCTATATAAACATCATCACGATATCATCGAATACAACTCAGATACAATTATCGTTTCGTCTAACCATTCAACATTCTGTTCGATTCAATCGTTAATATGTGTAACGGAAGTATCGTCACCTGGTAAGTATCACTATATATACAGTATTGCGATATAATCGGATACCACCCAGATACATTGATTGTTCAGTCTATCCATTCAACTTTCTTTTTGTTTCGGTCGCTCGTATGTAAAACGGGAATACCGTCTCCTAGTGTGTATAACTACATACACAGCATAACATCATAATCGAATACAACCCATATACTATCCATTCAACCTTCTGTTCAATTCAGTCGCTCGTATGTATAACGGAAGAACAGTTACCTGGTGAGTATAACTATATAAACATAATCGAATACAACCCAGATACGATGATTGTTCAATCTATACTGAATTCAACATTCTGCTCGATTCGGTCGCTTGTATGTAAAACGGAAGAACAGTTACCTGGTGAGTATTGCTATATAAACATCATCACGATATCATCGAATACAACTCAGATACAATTATCGTTTCGTCTAACCATTTCACCTTCTGTTCGATTCAGTCGCTAGTATGTGTAACGGAAGTACCGTCACCTGGTAAGTATCACTATATATACAGTATTGCGATATAATCGGATACCACCCAGATACATTGATTGTTCAGTCTATCATTTCAACTTTCTGTTCGTTTCGGTCGCTCGTATGTGAAACGGGAATACCGTCACCTTATGTGTATAACTATATACACAGCATAACATCATAATCGAATACAACCCAGATACTATCCATTCAACCTTCTGTTCGATTCGGTTGCTCGTATGTATAACGAAAGAACAGTAACCTGGTGAGTATTTCTATATGAACGTCATCACGATATAATCGAATACAACTTAGTTACAATTATCGTTCCGTCTAACCATCCAACCTTATGTTCGATTCAGACGCTCGTATGTGTAACGAAAGAACCGTTACATGGTAGGTGTAGTTAAATATACAACATAACGATATAATCGGAGACAACCCAGATACAATGATTGTTCAATCTATCAATTCAACCTTATGTTCGATTCGGTTGCTAGTATGTATAACGAAAGAACAGTTACCTGGTTAGACATAATATATAATAATCATCACGAAATAATCAAATACAACCCAGATACGATGATTGTTCAGTCTATCCATTCAACCTTCTGTTCCGTTCAGTCGCTCTTATGTATAACTGGAGAACAGTTACCTGGTGAGTATAACTATATGAACATCATCACGATATAATCAAATACAACCCCAGATACGATCATTGTTTAGTCTATCCATTCAACATTCAGTTCAATTCAGTCGCTCGTATGTATAACGGAAGAACAGTTACCTGGTGAGTATGACTATATAAACATAATCGAATTCAACTCAGATACGATGATTGTTCAATCTATCCATTCAACCTTATGTTCGATTCGGTTGCTCGTATGTATATCGGAAGAACAGGTACCTGGTGAGTATATCTATATAAACATAATCGAATACAACTCAGATACGATGATTGTTCAATCTATCCATTTAACCTTCTGCTCGATTCGGTCGCTTGTATGTAAAACGGAAGGACAGTTACCTGGTGAGTATTGCTATATAAACATCATCACGTTATCATCGAATACAACTCAGATACAATTATCGTTTCGTCTAACCATTCAACATCCTGTTCGATTCAGTCGCTAGTATGTGTAACGGAAGTATCGTCACCTGGTAAGTATCATTATATATACAGTATTGCGATATAATCGGATACCACCCAGATACATTGATTGTTCGGTCTATCCATTCAACTTTCTTTTCGTTTCGGTCGCTCGTATGTAAAACGGGAATACCGTCTCCTAGTGTGTATAACTATATACACAGCATAACATCATAATCGAATACAACCCATATACTATCCATTCAACCTTCTGTTCAATTCAGTCGCTCGTATGTATAACGGAAGAACAGTTACCTGGTGAGTATAACTATATAAACATAATCGAATACAACCCAGATACGATGATTGTTCAATCTATACTGAATTCAACCTTCTGCTCGATTCGGTCGCTTGTATGTAAAACGGAAGAACAGTTACCTGGTGAGTATTGCTATATAAACATCATCACGATATCATCGAATACAACTCAGATACAATTATCGTTTCGTCTAACCATTTAACCTTCTGTTCGATTCAGTCGCTAGTATGTGTAACGGAAGTACCGTCACCTGGTAAGTATCACTATATATACAGTATTGCGATATAATCGGATACCACCCAGATACATTGATTGTTCAGTCTATCCATTCAACTTTCTGTTCGTTTCGGTCGCTCGTATGTGAAACGGGAATACCGTCACCTTATGTGTATAACTATATCACAGCACAACATCATAATCGAATACAACCGAGATACTATCCATTCAACCTTCTGTTCGATTCGGTTGCTCGTATGTATAACGAAAGAACAGTAACCTGGTGAGTATTTCTATATGAACGTCATCACGATATAATCGAATACAACTTAGTTACAATTATCGTTCCGTCTAACCATCCAACCTTATGTTCGATTCAGACACTCGTACGTGTAACGAAAGAACCGTTACATGGTAGGTGTAGTTAAATATACAACATAACGATATAATCGGAGACAACCCAGATACAATGATTGTTCAATCTATCCATTCAACCTTATGTTCGATTCGGTTGCTAGTATGTATAACGAAAGAACAGTTACCTGGTTAGACATAATATATAAAAATCATCACGAAATAATCGAATACAACCCAGATACGATGATTGTTCAGTCTATCCATTCAACCTTCTGTTCAGTTCAGTCGCTCTTATGTATAACTGGAGAACAGTTACCTGGTGAGTATAACTATATGAACATCATCACGATATAATCGAATACAACCGCAGATACGATCATTGTTTAGTCTATCCATTCAACCTTCAGTTCAATTCAGTCGCTCGTATGTATAACGGAAGAACAGTTACCTGGTGAGTATAGCTATATAAACATAATCGAATACAACTCAGATACGATGATTGTTCAATCTATCCATTCAACCTTCTGCTCGATTCGGTCGCTTGCATGTAAAACGGAAGAACAGTTACCTGGTGAGTATTGATATATAAACATCATCACGATATCATCGAATACAACTCAGATACAATTATCGTTTCGTCTAACCATTCAAAATTCTGTTCGATTCAGTCGCTAGTATGTGTGACGGAAGTATCGTCACCTGGCAAGTATCACTATATATACAGTATTGCGATATAATCGGATACCACCCAGATACATTGATTGTTCAGTCTATCCATTCAACTTTCTTTTTGTTTCGGTCGCTCGTATGTAAAACGGGAATACCGTCTCCTAGTGTGTATAACTATATAAACAGCATAACATCATAATCGAATACAACCCATATACTATCCATTCAACCTTCTGTTCAATTCAGTCGCTCGTATGTATAACGGAAGAACAGTTACCTGGTGAGTATAACTATATAAACATAATCGAATACAACCCAGATACGATGATTGTTCAATCTATACTGAATTCAACCTTCTGCTCGATTCGGTCGCTTGTATGTAAAACGGAAGAACAGTTACCTGGTGAGTATTGCTATATAAACATCATCACGATATCATCTAATACAACTCAGATACAATTTTCGTTTCGTCTAACCATTTAACCTTCTGTTCGATTCAGTCGCTAGTATGTGTAACGGAAGTACCGTCACCTGGTAAGTATCACTATATATACAGTATTGCGATATAGTCGGATACCACCCAGATACATTGATTGTTCAGTCTATCATTTCAACTTTCTGTTCGTTTCGGTCGCTCGTATGTGAAACGGGAATACCGTCACCTTATGTGTATAACTATATACACAGCATAACATCATAATCGAATACAACCCAGATACTATCCATCCAATTTTCTGTTCGATTCGGTTGCTCGAATGTATAACGAAAGAACAGTAACCTGGTGAGTATTTCTATATGAACGTCATCACGATATAATCGAATACAACTTAGTTACAATTATCGTTCCGTCTGACCATCCAACCTTATGTTCGATTCAGACGCTCGTATGTGTAACGAAAGAACCGTTACATGGTAGGTGTAGTTAAATATACAACATAACGATATAATCGGAGACAACCCAGATACAATGATTGTTCAATCTATCCATTCAACCTTATGTTCGATTCGGTTGCTAGTATGTATAACGAAAGAACAGTTACCTGGTTAGACATAATATATAATAATCATCACGAAATAATCGAATACAACCCAGATACGATGATTGTTCAGTCTTTCCATTCAACCTTCTGTTCAGTTCAGTCGCTCCTATGTATAACTGGAGAACAGTTACCTGTTGAGTATAACTATATGAACATCATCACGATATAATCGAATACAACCCCAGATACGATCATTGTTTAGTCTATCCATTTAACCTTCAGTTCAATTCAGTCGCTCGTATGTATAACGGAGGAACAGTTACATGGTGAGTATAACTATATAAATATAATCGAATACAACTCAGATACGATGATTGTTCAATATATCCATTCAACCTTATGTTCGATTCGGTTGCTCGTTTGTATATCGGAAGAACAGGTACCTGGTGAGTATATCTATATAAACATAATCGAATACAACTCAGATACGATGATTGTTCAATCTATCCATTTAACCTTCTGCTCGATTCGGTCGCTTGTATGTAAAACGGAAGGACAGTTACCTGGTGAGTATTGCTATATAAACATCATCACGATATCATCGAATACAGCTCAGATACAATTATCGTTTCGTCTAACCATTTAACCTTCTGTTCGATTCAGTCGCTAGTATGTGTAACGGAAGTACCGTCACCTGGTAAGTATCACTATATATACAGTATTGCGATATAATCGGATACCACCCAGATACATTGATTGTTCAGTCTATCCATTCAACTTTCTGTTCGTTTCGGTCGCTCGTATGTGAAACGGGAATACCAGCAACCGAATCGAACATAAGGTTGAATGGATAGATTGAACAATCATTGTATCTGGGTTGTCTCCGATTATATCGTTATGTTGTATATTTAACTACACCTACCATGTAACGGTTCTTTCGTTACACATACGAGCGTCTGAATCGAACATAAGGTTGGATGGTTAGACGGAACGATAATTGTAACTAAGTTGTATTCGATTATATCGTGATGACGTTCATATAGAAATACTCACCAGGTTACTGTTCTTTCAATATACATACGAGCAACCGAATCGAACAGAAGGTTGAATGGATAGTACCTGGGTTGTATTCGATTATGATGTTATGCTGTGTATATAGTTATACACATAAGGTGACGGTATTCCCGTTTCACATACGAGCGACCGAAACGAACAGAAAGTTGAATGGATAGACTGAACAATCAATGTATCTGGGTGGTATCCGATTATATCGCAATACTGTATATATAGTGATACTTACCAGGTGACGGTACTTCCGTTACACATACTAGCGACTGAATCGAACAGAAGGTTAAATGGTTAGACGAAACGATAATTGTATCTGGGTTGTATTCGATTATGATGTGACGGTATTCCCGTTTCACATACGAGCGACCGAAACGAACAGAAAGTTGAATGGATAGACTAAACAATCAATGTATCTGGGTGGTATCCGATTATATCGCAATACTGTATATATAGTGATACTTACCAGGTGACGGTACTTCCGTTACACATACTAGCGACTGAATCGAACAGAAGGTTAAATGGTTAGACGAAACGATAATTGTATCTGAGTTGTATTCGATGATATCGTGATGATGTTTATATAGCAATACTCACCAGGTAACTGTTCTTCCGTTTTACATACAAGCGACCGAATCGAGCAGAAGGTTAAATGGATAGATTGAACAATCATCGTATCTGAGTTGTATTCGATTATGTTTATATAGATATACTCACCAGGTACCTGTTCTTCCGATATACATACGAGCAACCGAATCGAACGTAAGGTTGAATGGATAGATTGAATAATCATCGTATCTGAGTTGTATTCGATTATGTTTATATAGTTATACTCACCAGGTAACTGTTCTTCCGTTATACATACGAGCGACTGAATTGAACTGAAGGTTGAATGGATAGACTAAACAATGATCGTATCTGGGGTTGTATTCGATTATATCGTGATGATTATTATTTATTATGTATTACCAGGTAACTGTTCTTTCGTTATACATACTAGCAACCGAATCGAACATAAGGTTGAATGGATAGATTGAACAATCATTGTATCTGGGTTGTCTCCGATTATATCGTTATGTTGTATATTTAACTACACCTACCATGTAACGGTTCTTTCGTTACACATACGAGCGTCTGAATCGAACATAAGGTTGGATGGTTAGACGGAACGATAATTGTAACTAAGTTGTATTCGATTATATCGTGATGACGTTCATATAGAAATACTCACCAGGTTACTCTTCTTTCGTTATACATACGAGCAACCGAATCGAACAGAAGGTTGAATGGATAGTATCTGGGTTGTATTCGATTATGATGTTATGCTGTGTATATAGTTATACACATAAGGTGACGTTATTCCCGTTTCACATACGAGCGACCGAAACGAACAGAAAGTTGAATGGATAGACTGAACAATCAATGTATCTGGGTGGTATCCGATTATATCGCAATACTGTATATAAAGTGATACTTACCAGGTGACGGTACTTCCGTTACACATACTAGCGACTGAATCGAACAGAAGGTTAAATGGTTAGACGAAACGATAATTGTATCTGAGTTGTATTCGATGATATCGTGATGATGTTTATATAGCAATACTCACCAGGTAACTGTTCTTCCGTTTTACATACAAGCGACCGAATCGAGCAGAAGGTTGAATTCAGTATAGATTGAACATTCATCGTATCTGGGTTGTATTCGATTATGTTTATATAGTTATACTCACCAGGTAACTGTTCTTCCGTTATACATACGAGCGACTGAATTGAACAGAAGGTTGAATGGATAGTATATGGGTTGTATTCGATTATGATGTTATGCTGTGTATATAGTTATACACACTAGGAGACGGTATTCTCGTTTCACATACGAGCGACCAAAACAAAAAGAAAGTTGAATGGATAGACTGAACAATCAATGTATCTGGGTGGTATCCGATTATATCGCAATACTGTATATATAGTGATACTTACCAGGTGACGATACTTCCGTTACACATACTAGCGACTGAATCGAACAGAATGTTGAATGGTTAGACGAAACGATAATTGTATCTGAGTTGTATTCGATGATATCGTGATGATGTTTATATAGCAATACTCACCAGGTTACTGTTCTTTCGTTATACATACGAGCATTCGAATCGAACAGAAGGTTGAAAGGATAGTATCTGGGTTGTATTCGATTATGATGTTATGCTGTGTATATAGTTATACACATAAGGTGACGGTATTCCCGTTTCACATACGAGCGACCGAAACGAACAGAAAGTTGAATGGATAGACTGAACAATCAATGTATCTGGGTGGTATCCGATTATATCGCAATACTGTATATATAGTGATACTCACCAGGTGACGGTACTTCCGTTACACATACTAGCGACTGAATCGAACAGAAGGTTAAATGGTTAGACGAAACGATAATTGTATCTGAGTTGTATTCGATGATATCGTGATGATGTTTATATAGCAATACTCACCAGGTAACTTCCGTTTTACATACAAGCGACTGAATCGAGCAGAAGGTTGAATGGATAGATTGAACAATCATCGTATCTGAGTTGTATTCGATTATGTTTATATAGATATACTCACCAGGTACCTGTTCTTCCGATATACATACGAGCAACCGAATCGAACATAAGGTTGAATGGATAGATTGAACAATCATCGTATCTGAGTTGTATTCGATTATGTTTATATAGTTATAATCACCAGGTAACTGTTCTTCCGTTATACATACGAGCGACTGAATTGAACTGAGTGTTGAATGGATAGACTAAACAATGATCGTATCTGGGGTTGTATTCGATTATATCGTGATGATGTTCATATAGTTATACTCACCAGGAAACTGTTCTCCAGTTATACATAAGAGCGACTGAACTGAACAGAAGGTTGAATGGATAGACTGAACAATCATCGTATCTGGGTTGTATTCGATTATTTCGTGATGATTATTATATATTATGTCTTACCAGGTAACTGTTCTTTCGTTATACATACTAGCAACCGAATCGAACATAAGGTTGAATGGATAGATTGAACAATCATTGTATCTGGGTTGTCTCCGATTATATCGTTATGTTGTATATTTAACTACACCTACCATGTAACGGTTCTTTCGTTACACATACGAGCGTCTGAATCGAACATAAGGTTGGATGGTTAGACGGAACGATAATTGTAACTAAGTTGTATTCGATTATATCGTGATGACATTCATATAGAAACAGAAGGTTGAATGGATGGTATCTGGGTTGTATTCGATTATGATGTTATGCTGTATATATAGTTATACACATAAGGTGACGGTATTCCCGTTTCACATACGAGCGACCGAAACGAACAGAAAGTTGAATGGATAGACTGAACAATCAATGTATCTGGGTGGTATCCGTTTATATCGCAATACTGTATATATAGTGATACTTACCAGGTGACGGTACTTCCGTTACACATACTAGCGACTGAATCGAACAGAAGGTTAAATGGTTAGACGAAACAATAATTGTATCTGAGTTGTATTCGATGATATCGTGATGATGTTCATATAGCAATACTCACCAGGTAACTGTTCTTCCGTTTTACATACAAGCGACCGAATCGAGCAGAAGGTTGAATTCAGTATAGATTGAACAATCATCGTATCTGGGTTGTATTCGATTATGTTTATATAGTTATACTCACCAGGTAACTGTTCTTCCGTTATACATACGAGCGAATGAATCGAACAGAAGGTTGAATGGATAGTATATGGGTTGTATTCGATTATGATGTTATGCTGTGTATATAGTTATACACACTAGGAGACGGTATTCCCGTTTTACATACGAGCGACCGAAACAAAAAGAAAGTTGAATGGATAGACTGAACAATCAATGTATCTGGGTGGTATCCGATTATATCGCAATACTGTATATATAGTGATACTAACCAGGTGATGATACTTCCGTTACACATACTAGCGACTGAATCGAACAGAATGTTGAATGGTTAGACGAAACGATAATTGTATCTGAGTTGTATTCGATGATATCGTGATGATCTTTATATAGCAATACTCACCAGGTTACTGTTCTTTCGTTATACATACGAGCAACCGAATCGAACAGAAGGTTGAATGGATAGTATCTGGGTTGTATTCGATTATGATGTTATGCTGTGTATATAGTTATACACATAATGTGACGGTATTCCCGTTTCACATACGAGCGACCGAAACGAACAGAAAGTTGAATGGATAGACTGAACAATCAATGTATCTGGGTGGTATCCGATTATATCGCAATACTGTATATATAGTGATACTTACCAGGTGACGGTACTTCCGTTACACATACTAGCGACTGAATCGAACAGAAGGTTAAATGGTTAGACGAAACGATAATTGTATCTGAGTTGTATTCGATGATATCGTGATGATGTTTATATAGCAATACTCACCAGGTAACTTCCGTTTTACATACAAGCGACCGAATCGAGCAGAAGGTTGAATGGATAGATTGAACAATCATCGTATCTGAGTTGTATTCGATTATGTTTATATAGATATACTCACCAGGTACCTGTTCTTCCGATATACATACGAGCAACCGAATCGAACATAAGGTTGAATGGATAGATTGAACAATCATCGTATCTGAGTTGTATTCGATTATGTTTATATAGTTATACTCACCAGGTAACTGTTCTTCCGTTATACATACGAGCGACTGAATTGAACTGAAGGTTGGATGGATAGACTAAACAATGATCGTATCTGGGGTTGTATTCGATTATATCGTGATGATGTTCATATAGTTATACTCACCAGGAAACTGTTCTCCAGTTATACATAAGAGCGACTGAACTGAACAGAAGGTTGAATGGATACACTGAACAATCATCGTATCTGGGTTGTATTCGATCATTTCGTGATGATTATTATATATTATGTCTTACCAGGTAACTGTTCTTTCGTTATACATACTAGCAACCGAATCGAACATAAGGTTGAATGGATAGATTGAACAATCATTGTATCTGGGTTATCTCCGATTATATCGTTATGTTGTATATTTAACTACACCTACCATGTAACGGTTCTTTCGTTACACATACGAGCGTCTGAATCGAACATAAGGTTGGATGGTTAGACGGAACGATAATTGTAACTAAGTTGTATTCGATTATATCGTGATGACGTTCATATAGAAATACTCACCAGGTTACTGTTCTTTCGTTATACATACGAGCAACCGAATCGAACAGAAGGTTGAATGGATAGTATCTGGGTTGTATTCGATTATGATGTTATGCTGTGTATATAGTTATACACATAAGGTGACGGTATTCCCGTTTCACATACTAGCGACCGAAACGAACAGAAAGTTGAAATGATAGACTGAACAATCAATGTATCTGGGTGGTATCCGATTATATCGCAATACTGTATATATAGTGATACTTACCAGGTGACGGTACTTCCGTTACACATACTAGCGACTGAATCGAACAGAAGGTTAAATGGTTAGACGAAACGATAATTGTATCTGAGTTGTATTCGATGATATCGTGATGATGTTTATATAGCAATACTCACCAGGTAACTGTTCTTCCGATTTACATACAAGCGACCGAATCGAGCAGAAGGTTGAATTCAGTATAGATTGAACAATCATCGTATCTGGGTTGTATTCGATTATGTTTATATAGTTATACTCACCAGGTAACTGTTCTTCCGTTATACATACGAGCGACTGAATTGAACTGAAGGTTGAATGGATAGACTAAACAATGATCGTATCTGGGGTTGTATTCGATTATATCGTGATGATGTTCATATAGTTATACTCACCAGGTATTTGTTCTCCAGTTATACATAAGAGCGACTGAACTGAACAGAAGGTTGAATGGATAGACTGAACAATCATCGTATCTGGGTTGTATTCGATTATTTCGTGATGATTATTATATATTATGTCTAACCAGGTAACTGTTCTTTCGTTATACATACTAGCAACCGAATCGAACCTAAAGTTGAATGGATAGATTGAACAATCATTGTATCTGGGTTGTCTCCGATTATATCGTTATGTTGTATATTCAACTACACCTACCATGTAACGGTTCTTTCGTTACACATACGAGCGTCTGAATCGAACATAAGGTTGGATGGTTAGACGGAACGATAATTGTAACTAAGTTGTATTCGATTATATCGTGATGACGTTCATATAGAAATACTCACCAGGTTACTGTTCTTTCGTTATACATACGAGCAACCGAATCGAACGAAAGGTTGAATGGATAGTATCTGGGTTGTATTCGATAATGATGTTATGCTGTGTATATAGTTATACACATAAGGTGACGGTATTCCCGTTTCACATACGAGCGACCGAAACGAACAGAAAGTTGAATGGATAGACTGAACAATCAATGTATCTGGGTGGTATCCGATTATATCGCAATACTGTATATATAGTGATACTTACCAGGTGACGGTACTTCCGTTACACATACTAGCGACTGAATCGAACAGAAGGTTAAATGGTTAGACGAAACGATAATTGTATCTGAGTTGTATTCGATGATATCGTGATGATGTTAATATAGCAATACTCACCAGGTAACTGTTCTTCCGTTTTACATACAAGCGACCGAATCGAGCAGAAGGTTGAATTCAGTATAGATTGAACAATCATCGTATCTGGGTTGTATGCGATTATGTTTATATAGTTATACTCACCAGGTAACTGTTCTTCCGTTATACATACGAGCGACTGAATTGAACAGAGGTTGAATGGATAGTATATGGGTTGTATTCGATTATGATGTTATGCTGTGTACATAGTTATACACACTAGGAGACGGTATTCCCGTTTTACATACGAGCGACCGAAACGAAAAGAAAGTTGAATGGATAGACTGAACAATCAATGTATCTGGGTGGTATCCGATTATATCGCAATACTGTATATATAGTGATACTTACCAGGTGACGATACTTCCGTTACACATACTAGCGACTGAATCGAACAGAATGTTGAATGGTTAGACGAAACGATAATTGTATCTGAGTTGTATTCGATGATATCGTGATGATGTTTATATAGCAATACTCACCAGGTAACTGTCCTTCCGTTTCACATACAAGCGACCGAATCGAGCAGAAGGTTAAATGGATAGATTGAACAATCATCGTATCTGAGTTGTATTTGATTATATTTATATAGATATACTCACCAGGTACCTGTTCTTCCGATATACATACGAGCAACCGAATCGAACATAAGGTTGAATGGATAGATTGAACAATCATCGTATCTGAGTTGTATTCGATTATGTTTATATAGTTATACTCACCAGGTAACTGTTCTTGTGTTATACATACGACCGACTTCATTGAACTGAAGGTTGAATGGATAGACTAAACAATGATCGTATCTGGGGTTGTATTCGATTATATCGTGATGATGTTCATATAGTTATACTCACCAGGTAACTGTTCTCCAGTTATACATAAGAGCGACTGAACTGAACAGAAGGTTAAATGGATAGACTGAACAATCATCGTATCTGGATTGTATTCGATTATTTCGTGATGATTATTATATGTTATGTCTAACCAGGTAACTGTTCTTTCGTTATACATACTAGCAACCGAATCGAACATAAGGTTGAATGGATAGATTGAACAATCATTGTATCTGGGTTGTCTCCGATTATTTATTTATTTATTTATTTATTTATTTATTTATTGAATACATCCAGCAGGTTCGAAAACCCAATTACAGGTGTACATAATGTCTATGGCGAACATGATTTCATAAGTAGGTGGGTATTACAAAAAATTTAAAGAAAATTTGAAGAGCAAAGATTAGAACATAAAACTGTATCTGTACCATATTAGTTAGGTAATAGGTTATGTATTGCGTGTTTGAAATGTGCTAGGCTAGAAAAGAAGATATCTACGTTGCTTAAGTTATTATAACTACGACACATTGTATAGATGGGACAGTGAAAATGATGAAGCGTGTGCGGAATCCCAATGTTGAACAATAGTTGAGATCTGGAAGTCACTCGTGGAACATTGAAATTAAGAAAGGACAGTAAGGCTGATGAATCTATTAAGTTGTTGACAACTTTATACATAAATATCAAGTCGCCTTTTTCACGGTGCTTTCTCAAAGAGCACAGACCAAATTCTTCAAGGAGCAAATTGTAGTTGTATCCTCTTTCAGGATAGCGTCCGTGTTTTTTCAGGTAGCAAAATTTTAGAAATTTCTTTTGAATACTTTCAATATTTGAGATGAACTTCAAGTGATTGGGATTCCACACTGGGCTACAGTATTCGAGCTTACTTCTGACATGAGAATAGTACAGGGTGCGTAGAGTATCTGTTGAGGTGAATTCCTTACAGTTCCTTATCAAGAATCCCAAAGACATGGCGGCTCTTGAGATGGTTTTATCAATGTGTTTCGAAAACGTCAACTTAGGATCAAATGTTACGCCGAGGTCTTTGAATTCAAAAACACGAGTTAAGTCTGAGTTGTTGATTTGATAATTAAATTCAACTGGAGTTTGTTTCCGAGTGAATGACATAATTTTGCATTTATCGATATTTAATCCTAGTTTGTTTTTTTCACACCAACCACAAAGATTTTTTATATCCTCCTGTAGTAAATTACAGTCTAATAAAGTATCTACTTTCCTGAAAATTTTCATGTCGTCAGCGTACAATAATGTATGGGAATTTATGCAGTGTGTTATGTCATTAATAAATAGAAGGAATAGAAGAGGTCCTAAGTTGGAGCCCTGAGGAACCCCCGAAGTAGCAATAAACGTCGTTGATTTGACTCCTTCATATTCGACAAATAAAGTTCTATTTGATAAATAAGATTTTAAGAGGTGTTGAATATCAGATGAGAAGCCGAAGTGTGGTAGCTCTCTTAGCAATTGTTCATGTGAAACCCGGTCGAAAGCCTTACTAAAGTCTGTGTAAACAACATCAACTTGATCTCTAGAGTCGAGGGCTTCGGAAACAAACTGAGTAAAAGTACACAGATTAGTGGAGGTAGAGCGGGCTTTGACAAATCCGTGTTGAGAATCTGAGATTAAGCTTCTCACATGTGCATACATAAGGTCACCGATGATTATCTCAAACAGCTTGGAGAATACCGAAATAAGGACAATGGGCCGGTAATTTGTAATTTCCGTATGTTTTCCAGCTTTGAATACGGGACATACTCGAGAAATTTTCCATTGCTGGGGAAAAGTTTTAGTTTTAATAATTATGTTGAAGATAATGTGAATAGGTTCAGTGAGTAGATTAATATGGTCTTTTACAAATTTGATTGGTATATTGTCGGGTCCACAGGTGAATTTATTCTTCAGCTGCTTTGCCGCATTAAGTATTTGTTCGACGGAAATATAATTTATATTGAAAAAGTTATGACTGGCGCTTGAGTGTTCTTCGTCATCATGGTCGTTATGATCTGCGGTAGTAGAGGGTAGATAAATACTTTCAAAGTATTTCGCAAATGAATTGACAATGGTGTGAGGTGTTGAGAAATATTGATTTTCGAAAAGCATTCTACCAGGTATACGCGATTTATTCATTTTTGAATTGATGTAGTTCCAAAAATTCTGGGGGTGTACTTTCAGATCTTTTTCGGCATTTTTCACGAACAGAGTATATGACTTATTTATTGCTGTTTTTAGAATTCGTCGGGCGTTCCTCAGGCGTTCTAGGTAAAATAGAAATCGGCGTTTCCTATACATTTTTAGATAATGATTTTTCACTTTCATTTTAGTAATAATATCTCTTGTGAACCAAACTGGGTATTTGACTGATCGGCATTTTTTTAAGGGAACACATTGTTCGAAGATACGATGGACGGTATTGCTGAAAAAGAGGGAGGCTGAATTTATTTCTGGGAAATTTGATAACTCGCACCAGTTCACTTCACCAAACAGTTGTGACAGTTTTTGAATATTTGCTTTCTTGAAGTTGAAACGTTGCAAATTTGATGAGAAAGCAGGAATTTTTTCACATTCAAGAAGAGTGTTCACTAGGAGTCCTGGGTGATGCGAGTCGATGGGAACCAGTGGATTTTCATCTCGTGACACTTCAAGGGGATAATCACTTGGGGAGATAATTAAATCGAGCATCCGATTATTGACATTACAAATTTTATTATGTTGAGTATAATCGCAATAATTCAGAAATGTGTTGTAGCGTGAGACAAGTTTGGATTGGTGATCTGAATTCCCAAGGTCATGTAGCTCGCTTATATTAAAATCACCAATGATGATAGTTTTGTGATTATCTTGGAAGTTCTCAAAAAATTCGAATAACTCGTCATATTCATCATAAGAGATATTCGGTGGTATGTAGACTATGAGAATAATAACAGATGTAGTTCGTTTTCTGAAAATTTCAACTCCTAATATATCAATCTTTTCTATGGAACACGTTAATGGAAACTCCTCTGAGTTGAATCGGTCCTTGTCTACTGCTAGAAGTACACCACCTCCACGAGATCCGTAACTACGGTCCTTACGATATACAGAAAAGTTTTCGGGAAAAAGTTCACTATCATTGACAACGTCACTTCTGAGCCAACTTTCAGTAATAGCAATTACGTTATGATTATTTTCACAAACGTTTTTAAAGGAAGTGTGAGTCTTCGTATTGAGGCCACGGCAGTTTTGATAACATAATACTAAAGTATCTTGAGATTTTGAGGAGCTACTGGATGTATTTAAGCATTTTTTGAACAAATTGTGGGAAACCCATTCTTGTATTTGATAACTAAATTTGTTTCTCCGTTGCGCTCTCTCTCGTTGAGTTCCTGACGAGTTTTTAAGAAATGCTCGCGTTGTTTAACGGTCTGATCTGCACGAAAATAGATGTCTTGATATTTCCTGTTGGTTTGTAATTTTTTGTTCCTCTTGAGCAAGGACAGAACGTGGGAAGCATCAGGTAATACGACTTTCACGGGACGACATTTGTTGGGATCATTAGGAGGTGATCTTCCCATCCTACTGTAATTCATATTGTTCATTACCATCGTGGAATCGACCAAGCTGAATACACCCTGTATAAAGTTTTCAAGATTTGGTTCATTTTCGGGGATTCCAAAAAGTAGGATGTTTTTTTCACGACGTCTCATTTCGTTCAGTTCAGTGATGATTTCTGTTGGGTTTAAAGAAGTACCATTTGTTTTACTTGAGTCATATATATGTTTTTCTAATTCCGTTATCTTCTTTTCATGACTGTTCTTCATTTCAACAATTTCAGTTTTTAGATCGTTCACTGTTTTTTCGAGAGTGTTCAGTTTCTCATTTAAAAGTGTCTCCACGCCGGCTGATACTTTCTCGACTAATATGTTAATGAAGGTTTGCTCTTTACAGAGTTGCTTTATTACCACGTCAGCGACATTTTTTATCTCGTTCTGCTGTTCTCTTGTGAGGGGCATGATGTTGATTGCGTTTTATGTAGTTTTAGGAAAACTTATGGAAATTCCACAATGATATTTCACTTACTCTCGATTCAGACGTAAGTCTTCTCACTTTTCATAACAAACTGAGCACAGATTACCAAGTTTGATCGATATTTAACAGGAGATAGCTGACACACGTTCGCACTACACTTATTGATTGATCTTGATTATATCGTTATGTTGTATATTTAACTACACCTACCATGTAACGGTTCTTTCGTTACACATACGAGCGTCTGAATCGAACATAAGGTTGAATGGTTAGACACAACGATAATTGTAACTAGTTGTATTCGATTATATCGTGATGACGTTCATATAGAAATACTCACCAGGTTACTGTTCTTTCGTTATACATACGAGCAACCGAATCGAACAGAAGGTTGAATGGAGAGTATCTGGGTTGTATTCGATTATTATGTTATGCTGTGTATATAGTTATACACATAAGGTGACGGTATTCCCGTTTCACATACGAGCGACCGAAACGAACAGAAAGTTGAATGGATAGACTGAACAATCAATGTATCTGGGTGGTATCCGATTATATCGCAATACTGTATATATAGTGATACTTACCAGGTGACGGTACTTCCGTTACACATACTAGCGACTGAATCGAACAGAAGGTTAAATGGTTAGACGAAACGATAATTGTATCTGAGTTTTATTCGATGATATCGTGATGATGTTTATATAGCAATACTCACCAGGTAACTGTTCTTCCGTTTTACATACAAGCGACCGAATCGAGCAGAAGGTTGAATTCAGTATAGATTGAACAATCATCGTATCTGGGTTGTATTCGATTATGTTTATATAGTTATACTCACCAGGTAACTGTTCTTCCGTTATACATACGAGCGACTGAATTGAACAGAAGGTTGAATGGATAGTATATGGGTTGTATTCGATTATGATGTTATGCTGTGTATATAGTTATACACACTAGGAGACGGTATTCCCGTTCTACATACGAGCGACCGAAACGAAAAGAAAGTTGAATGGATAGACTGAACAATCAATGTATCTGGGTGGTATCCGATTATATCGCAATACTGTATATATAGTGATACTTACCAGGTGACGATACTTCCGTTACACATACTAGCGACTGAATCGAACAGAATGTTGAATGGTTAGACGAAACGATAATTGTATCTGAGTTGTATTCGATGATATCGTGATGATGTTTATATAGCAATACTCACCAGGTAACTGTCCTTCCGTTTTACATACAAGCGACCGAATCGAGCAGAAGGTTAAATGGATAGATTGAACAATCATCGTATCTGAGTTGTATTCGATTATGTTTACATAGATATACTCACCAGGTACCTGTTCTTTCGATATACATACGAGCAACCGAATCGAACATAAGGTTGAATGGATAGATTGAACAATCATCGTATCTGAGTTGTATTCGATTATGTTTATATAGTTATACTCACCAGGTAACTGTTCTTCCGTTATACATACGAGCGACTGAATTGAACTGAAGGTTGAATGTATAGACTAAACAATGATCGTATCTGGGGTTGTATTCGATAATATCGTGATGATGTTCATATAGTTATACTCACCAGGTAACTGTTCTCCAGTTATACATAAGAGCGACTGAACTGAACAGAAGGTTGAATGGATAGACTGAACAATCATCGTATCTGGGTTGTATTCGATTATTTCGTGATGATTATTATATATTATGTCTAACCAGGTAACTGTTCTTTCGTTATACATACTAGCAACCGAATCGAACATAAGGTTGAATGGATAGATTGAACAATCATTGTATCTGGGTTGTCTCCGATTATATCGTTATGTTGTATATTTAACTACACCTACCATGTAACGGTTCTTTCGTTACACATACGAGCGTCTGAATCGAACATAAGGTTGGATGGTTAGACGGAACGATAATTGTAACTAAGTTGTATTCGATTATATCGTGATGACGTTCATATAGAAATACTTACCAGGTTACTGTTCTCTCGTTATACATACGAGCAACCGAATCGAACAGAAGGTTGAATGGATAGTATCTGGGTTGTATTCGATTATGATGTTATGCTGTGTATATAGTTATACACATAAGGTGACGGTATTCCCGTTTCACATACGAGCGACCGAAACGAACAGAAAGTTGAATGGATAGACTGAACAATCAATGTATCTGGGTGGTATCCGATTATATCGCGATACTGTATATATAGTGATACTTACCAGGTGACGGTACTTCCGTTACACATACTAGCGACTGAATCGAACAGAAGGTTAAATGGTTGGACGAAACGATAATTGTATCTGAGTTGTATTCGATGATATCGTGATGATGTTTATATAGCAATACTCACCAGGTAACTGTTCTTCCGTTTTACATACAAGCGACCGAATCGAGCAGAAGGTTGAATTCAGTATAGATTTAACAATCATCGTATCTGGGTTGTATTCGATTATGTTAATATAGTTATACTCACCAGGTAACTGTTCTTCCGTTATACATACGAGCGACTGAATTGAACAGAAGGTTGAATGGATAGTATATGGGTTGTATTCGATTATGATGTTATGCTGTGTATATAGTTATACACACTAGGAGACGGTATTCCCGTTTTACATACGAGCGACCGAAACGAAAAGAAAGTTGAATGGATAGACTGAACAATCAATGTATCTGGGTGGTATCCGATTATATCGCAATACTGTATATATAGTGATACTTACCAGGTGACGATACTTCCGTTACACATACTAGCGACTAAATCGAACAGAATGTTGAATGGTTAGACGAAACGATAATTGTATCTGAGTTGTATTCGATGATATCGTGATGATGTTTATATAGCAATACTCACCAGGTAACTGTCCTTCCGTTTTACATACAAGCGACCGAATCGAGCAGAAGGTTAAATGGATAGATTGAACAATCATCGTATCTGAGTTGTATTCGATTATGTTTATATAGATATACTCAACAGGTACCTGTTCTTCCGATATACATACGAGCAACCGAATCGAACATAAGGTTGAATGGATAGATTGAACAATCATCGTATCTGAGTTGTATTCGATTATGTTCATATAGTTATACTCACCAGGTAACTGTTCTCCAATTATACATAAGAGCGACTGAACTGAACAGAAGGTTGGATGGATAGACTGAACAATCATCGTATCTGGGTTGTATTCGATTATTTCGTGATGATTATTATATATTATGTCTAACCAGGTAACTGTTCTTTCGTTATACATACTAGCAACCGAATCGAACATAAGGTTGAATGGATATATTGAACAATCATTGTATCTGGGTTGTCTCCGATTATATCGTTATGTTGTATATTTAACTACACCTACCATGTAACGGTTCTTTCGTTACACATACGAGCGTCTGAATCGAACATGAGGTTGGATGGTTAGACGGAACGATAATTGTAACTAAGTTGTATTCGATTATATCGTGATGACGTTCACATAGAAATACTCACCAGGTTACTGTTCTTTCGTTATACATACGAGCAACCGAATCGAACAGAAGGTTGAATGGATAGTATCTGGGTTGTATTCGATTATGATGTTATGCTGTGTATATAGTTATACACATAAGGTGACGGTATTCCCGTTTCACATACGAGCGACCGAAACGAACAGAAAGTTGAATGGATAGACTGAACAATCAATGTATCTGGGTGGTATCCGATTATATCGCAATACTGTATATATAGTGATACTTACCAGGTGACGGTACTTCCGTTACACATACTAGCGACTGAATCGAACAGAAGGTTAAATGGTTAGACGAAACGATAATTGTATCTGAGTTGTATTCGATGATATCGTGATGATGTTTATATAGCAATACTCACCAGGTAACTGTTCTTCCGTTTTACATACAAGCGACCTAATCGAGCAGAAGGTTGAATTCAGTATAGATTGAACAATCATCGTATCTGGGTTGTATTCGATTATGTTTATATAGTTATACTCACCAGGTAACTGTTCTTCCGTTATACATACGAGCGACTGAATTGAACAGAAGGTTGAATGGATAGTATATGGGTTGTATTCGATTATGATGTTATGCTGTGTATATAGTTATACACACTAGGAGACGATATTCCCGTTTTACATACGAGCGACCAAAACGAAAAGAAAGTTGAATGGATAGACTGAACAATCAATGTATCTGGGTGGTATCCGATTATATCGCAATACTGTATATATAGTGATACTTACCAGGTGACGATACTTCCGTTACACATACTAGCGACTGAATCGAACAGAATGTTGAATGGTTAGACGAAACGATAATTGTATCTGAGTTGTATTCGATGATATCGTGATGATGTTTATATAGCAATAGTCACCAGGTAACTGTTCTTCCGTTTTACATACAAGCGACCGAATCGAGCAGAAGGTTGAATTCAGTATAGATTGAACAATCATCGTATCTGGGTTGTATTCGATTATGTTTATATAGTTATACTCACCAGGTAACTGTTCTTCCGTTATACATACGAGCGACTGAATTGAACAGAAGGTTGAATGGATAGTATATGGGTTGTATTCGATTATGATGTTATGCTGTGTATATAGTTATACACACTAGGAGACGGTATTCCCGTTTTACATACGAGCGACCGAAACGAAAAGAATGTTGAATGGATAGACTGAACAATCAATGTATCTGGGTGGTATCCGATTATATCGCAATACTGTATATATAGTGATACTTACCAGGTGACGATACTTCCGTTACACATACTAGCGACTGAATCGAACAGAATGTTGAATGGTTAGACGAAACGATAATTGTATCTGAGTTGTATTCGATGATATCGTGATGATGTTTATATAGCAATACTCACCAGGTAACTGTCCTTCCGTTTTACATACATGCGACCGAATTGAGCAGAAGGTTAAATGGATAGATTGAACAATCATCGTATCTGAGTTGTATTCGATTATGTTTATATAGATATACTCACCAGGTACCTGTTCTTCCGATATACATACGAGCAACTGAATTGAACAGAAGGTTGAATGGATAGACTAAACAATAATCGTATCTGGGGTTGTATTCGATTATATCTTGATGATGTTCATATAATTATACTCACCAGGAAACTGTTCTCCAGTTATACATAAGAGCGACTGAACTGAACAGAAGGTTGAATGGATAGACTGAACAATCATCGTATCTGGGTTGTATTCGATTATATCGTGATTATCATCACATAGTATGTCTAACCAGGCAACAGTTCTTCCGTTATACATACGAGCAACCAAATCGAACATAAGGTAGAATGGATAGATTGAACAATCATTGTATCTGGGTTGTCTCCGATTATATCGTTATGCTGTATATTTAGTTACACCTACCATGTAACGGTTCTTTCGTTACACATACGAGCGTCTGAATCGAACATAAGGTTGGATGGTTAGACGGAACGATAATTGTAACTGAGTTGTATTCGATTATATCGTGGTGATGTTTATATAGCAATATTCACCAGGTAACTATTCTTCCGTTTTACATAAAAGCGACCAAATCGAGCAGAAGGTTAAATGAATAGATTGAAAATTCATCGTATCTGGGTTGTATTCGATTATGTTTATATAGTTATACTCACCAGGTAACTGTTCTTTCGTTATACATACGAGAAACCGAATCGAACAGAATGTTGAATGGATAGTATCTGAAATGTATTCGAATATGATGTTATGCTGTGTATATAGTTATACACACTAGGTGACGGTATTCCCGTTTTACATACGAGCGACCGAAACGAACGGAAAGTTGAATGGATAGACTGAACAATCAATGTATCTGGTTGGTATCCGATTATATCGCAATACTGTATATATAGTGATACTTACCAGGTGACGGTATTTCCGTTACACATACTAGCGACTGAATCGAACAGAAGGTTAAATGGTTAGACAAAGCGATAATTGTAACTGAGTTGTATTCGATTATATCGTGATGATGTTTATATAGCAATATTCACCAGGTAACTATTCTTCCGTTTTACATAAAAGCCACCAAATCGAGCAGAAGGTTAAATGAATAGATTGAAAATTCATCGTATCTGGGTTGTATTCGATTAGGTTTATATAGTTATACTCACCAGGTAACTGTTCTTCCGTTTTTCATAAGAACGACTGAATTGAACAGAAAGTTGAATGGATAGACTAAACAATAATCGTATCTGGGGTTGTATTCGAGTATATCGTGATGATTATCATATAGTATGTCTAACCAGGTAACAGTTCTTCCGTTGAACATACGAGCAACCGAATCGAACATAAGGTTGGATGGATAGATTGAACAATCATTGTATCTGGGTTGTCTCCGATTATATCGTTATGCTGTATATTTAGTTACACCTACCATGTAACGGTTCTTTCGATACACATACGAGCGTCTAAATCGAACATAAGGTTGGATGGTTAGACGGAACGATAATTGTAACTGAGTTGTATTCGATTATATCGTGGTGATGTTTATATAGTAATACTCACCAGGTGACTGTTCTTGCGTTATACATACGAGCGACCCAATCGAACAGAAGGTTGGATGGATAGACGGAATGATCATTGTATCTGAGTTGTATTCGATTATATCGTGATGACGTTCATATAGAAATACTCACCAGGTTACTGTTCTTTCGTTATACATACGAGCAACCCAATCGAACAGAAGGTTGTATTCGATTATGATGTTATGCTGTGTATATAATTATACACATTAGGTGACGGTATTCCCGTTTTACTTACGAGCGACCGAAACGCACAGAAAGTTGAATGGATAGACTGAACAATCAATGTATCTGGGTGGTATCCGATTATATCGAAATACTGTATATATAGTGATACTTACCAGGTGACGGTACTCCAGTTATACATACTAGCGACTGAATCGAACAGAAGGTTAAATGGTTAGACGAAACGATAATTGTATCTGAGTTGTATTCGATGATATCATGATGATGTTTATATAGCAATACTCACCAGGTAACTGTTCTTCCGTTTTACATTCAAGCGACCGAATCGAGCAGAAGGTTGAATTCAGTATAGATTGAACAATCATCGTATCTGGGTTGTATTCGATTATGTTTATATATTTATACTCACCAGGTAACTGTTCTTCCGTTATACATACGAGCGACTGAATTGAACAAAAGGTTGAATGGATAGACTAAACAATGATCGTATGATGTTTATATAGTTATACTCACCAGGTAACTGTTCTCCAGTTATACATAAGAGCGACTGAACTGAACAGAAGGTTGAATGGATAGACTGAACAATCATCGTATCTGGGTTGTATTCGATTATTTCGTGATGATTATTATATATTATGTTTAACCAGGTAACTGTTATTATGTTATACATACCAGCAAACGAATCGAACATAAGGTTGAATGGATAGATTGAACAATCATTGTATCTGAGTTGTTTCCGATTATATCGTTATGCTGTATATTTAGATAAACCTACCATGTAACGGTTCTTTCGTTACACATACGAGCGTCTGAATCGAAGAAGGTTAAATGGATATATTGAACAATCATCGTATCTGAGTTGTATTCGATTATGTTTATATAGATATACTCACCAGGTACCTGTTCTTCCGATATACATACGAGCAACCGAATCGAACATAAGGTTGAATGGATAGATTGAACAATCATCGTATCTGAGTTGTATTCGATTATGTTTATATAGTTATACTCACCAGGTAACTGTTCTTCCGTTATACATACGAGCGACTGAATTGAACAGAAGGTTGAATGGATAGACTAAACAATAATCGTATCTGGGGTTGTATTCGATTATATCTTGATGATGTTCATATAGTTATACTCACCAGGAAACTGTTCTCCAGTTATACATAAGAGCGACTGAACTGAACAGAAAGTTGAATGGATAGACTGAACAATCAATGTATCTGGGTGGTATCCGATTATATCGCAATACTGTATATATAGTGATACTTACCAGGTGACGGTACTACCGATACACATACTAGCGACTGAATCGAACAGAAAGTTGAATGGTTAGACGAAATGATAATTGTATCTCTGAGTTGTATTCGATGATATCGTGATGATGTTTATATAGCAATACTCACCAGGTAACTGTTCTTCCGTTTTACATACAAGCGTCCGAATCGAGCAGAAGCTTAAATTTAGTATAGATTGAACAATCATCGTATCTGGGTTGTAATCGATTATGTTTATATAGTTATACTCACCAGGTAACTGCTCTTCCGTTATACATACGAGCGACTGAATTGAACAGAAGGTTGAATGGATAGACTAAACAATAATCGTATCTGGGGTTGTATTCGATTATATCTTGATGATGTTCATATAGTTATACTCACCAGGAATCTGTTCTCCAGTTATACATAAGAGCGACTGAACTGAACAGAAGGTTGAATGGATAGACTGCACATTTATCGTATCTGGGTTGTATTTGATTATATCGTGATTATTATCATATAGTATGTCTAACCAGGTAACAGTTCTTTCGTAATACATACGAGCAACCGAATCGAACATAAGGTTGGATGGATAGATTGTACAATCATTGTATCTGGGTTGTCTCCGATTATATCGTTATGCTGTATATTTAGTTACACCTACCATGTAACGGTTCTTTCGTTACACATACGAGCGTCTGAATCGAACATAAGGTTGGATGGTTAGACGGAACGATAATTGTAACTGAGTTGTATTCGATTATATCGTGGTGATGTTTATATAGCAATACTCACCAGGTAACTGTTCTTCCGTTTTACATACAAGCGACCGAATCGAGCAGAAGCTTAAATTTAGTATAGATTGAACAATCATCGTATCTGGGTTGTATTCGATAATGTTTATATAGTTATACTCACCAGGTAACTGTTCTTCCGTTATACATACGAGTGACTGAATTGAACAGAAGGTTGAATGGATAGACTAAACAATAATCGTATCTGGGGTTGTATTCAATTATATCTTGATGTTGTTCATATAGTTATACTCACCAGAAAAATGTTCTCCAGTTATACATAAGAGCGACTGAACTGAACAGAAGGTTGAATGGATAGACTGAACATTCATCGTATCTGGGTTGTATTTGATTATATCGTGATTATTATCATATAGTATGTCTAACCAGGTAACAGTTCTTTCGTTATACATACGAGCAACCGAATCGAACATAAGGTTGGATGGATAGATTGAACAATCATTGTATCTGGGTTGTCTCCGATTATATCGTTATGCTGTATATTTAGTTACACCTACCATGTAACGGTTCTTTCGTTACACATACGAGCGTCTGAATCGAACATAAGGTTGGATGGTTAGACGGAACGATAATTGTAACTGAGTTGTATTCGATTATATCGTGGTGATGTTCATATAGTAATACTCACCAGGTGACTGTTCTTGCGTTATACATACGAACGACTCAATCGAACAGAAGGTTGGATGGATAGACGAAATAATCATTGTATCTGAGTTGTATTCGATTATATCGTGATGACGTTCATATAGAAATACTCACCAGGTTACTGTTCTTTCGTTATACATACGAGCAAACGAATCGAACAGAAGGTTGAATGGGTAGTATCTGGGTTGTATTCGATTATGATGTTATGCTGTGTATATAGTTATACAAATGAGGTGACGGTATTCCCGTTTTACATACGAGCGACCGAAACGAACAGAAAGTTGAATGGATAGACTGAACAATCGATGTATCTGGGTGGTATCCGATTATATCGCAATACTGTATATATAGTGATACTTACCAGGTGACGGTACTTCCGTTACACATACTAGCGACTGAATCGAACAGAAGGTTAAATGGTTAGACGAAACGATAATTGTATCTCTGATTTGTATTCGATGATATCGTGATGATGTTTATATAGCAATACTCACCAGGTAACTGTTCTTCCGTTTTACATACAAGCGACCGTATCGAGCAGAAGCTTAAATTTAGTATAGATTGAACAATCATCTTATCTGGGTTGTATTCGATAATGTTTATATAGTTTTACTCACCAGGTAACTGTTCTTCCGTTATACATACGAGCGACTGAATTGAACAGATGGTTGAATGGATAGACTAAACAATAATCGTATCTGGGGTTGTATTCGATCATATCTTGATGATGTTTATATAGTTATACTCACCAGGAAACTGTTCTCCATTTACACATAAGAGCGACTGAACTGAACAGGAGGTTGAATGGATAGACTGAAAAATCATCGTATCTGGGTTGTATTTGATTATATCGTGATGATACTCATATAGTATGTCTAACCAGGTAACAGCTCTTCCGTTATACATACGAGCAACCAAATCGAACATAAGGTTGAATGGATAGATTGAACAATCATTGTATCTGGGTTGTCTTCGATTATATCGTTATGCTGTATATTTAGTTACACCTACCATGTGAAGGTTCTTTCGTTACACATACGAGCGTCTGAATCGAACAGAATTTTGGATGGATAGACGGAATGATCATTGTATCTCAGTTGTATTCGATTATATCGTGATGACGTTCATATAGAAATACTCACCAGGTTACTGTTCTTTCGTTATACATACGAGCAACCGAATCGAACAGAAGGTTGAATGGATAGTATCTGGGTTGTATTCGATTATGATCTTATGCTGTGTATATAGTAATACACATTTGATGACGGTATTCCCGTTTTACATACGAGCGACCGAAACGAACAGAAAGTTGAATGGATAGACTGAACAATCAATGTATCTGGGTGGTATCCGATTATATCGCAATACTGTATATATAGTGATACTCACCAGGTGACGGTACTTCCGTTACACATACTAGCGACTGAATCGAACAGAAGGTTGAATGGTTAGACGAAACGATAATTGTATCTGAGTTGTATCCGATGATATCGTGATGATGTTTATATAGCAATAATAACCTGGTAACTATTCTTCCGTTTCACATACAAGCGACCGAATCGAGCAGAAGGTTAAATGTATAGATTGAACAATCATCGTATCTGGGTTGTATTTGATTATGTTTATATAGTTATACTCACCAGGAAACTT
The DNA here is from genome assembly GCA_029955515.1 of Chrysomela aeneicollis. Taxonomy (NCBI): domain Eukaryota; kingdom Metazoa; phylum Arthropoda; class Insecta; order Coleoptera; family Chrysomelidae; genus Chrysomela; species Chrysomela aeneicollis. Next base: position 16,164,823 of record JARUHQ010000013.1, on the reverse strand, counting down.
TTCTCCAGTTATACATAGGAGCGACTGAACTGAACAGAAAGTTGAATGGATAGACTGAACAATCATTGTATCTGGGATGTATTCGATTATATCGTGATGATTATCATATAGTATGTCTAACCAGGTAACAGTTCTTCTGTTACACATACGAGCAACCGAATCGAACATAAGGTTGAATGGATAGATTGAACAATCATTGTATCTGGGTTGTCTCCGATTATATCGTTATGCTGTATATCTAGTTACACCTACCATGTAACGGTTCTTTCGTTACACATACGAGCTTCTGAATCGAACATAAGGTTGGATGATTAGACGGAACAATAATTGTAACTGAGTTGTATTCGATCATATCGTGGTGATGTTTATATAGTAATACTCACCAGGTGACTGTTCTTGCGTTATACATACGAGCGACCCAATCGAACAGAAGTTTGGATAAATAGACGGAATGATCATTGTATCTGAGTTGTATTCGATTATATCGTGATGACGTTCATATAGAAATACTCACCAGGTTACTGTTTTTTCTTTATACATACGAGCAACCGAATCGAACAGAAGGTTGAATGGATAATATCTGGGTTGTATTCGATTATGATGTTATGCTGTGTATATAGTTATACACATTAGGTGACGGTATTCCCGTTTTAAATATGAGCGACCGAAACGAACAGAAAGTTGAATGGATAGACTGAACAATCAATGTATCTGGGTGATATCCGATTATATCGCAATACTGTATATATAGTGATACTAACCAGGTGACGGTACTTCCGTTGCACATACTAGCGACTGAATCGAACTTAAGGTTAAATGGTAAGACGAAACGATAATTGTATCTGAGTTGTATTCGATGATATCGTGATGATGTTTATATAGCAATACTCACCAGGTAACTGTTCTTCCGTTTTACATACAAGCGACCGAATCGAGCAGAAGGTTAAATTTAGTATGGATTGAAAAATCATCGTATCTGGGTTGTATTCGATTATGTTTATATAGTTATACTCACCAGGTAACTGTTCTTCCGTTATACATACTAGCGACTGAATCGAACAGAATGTTGAATGGTTAGACGAAACGATAATTGTATCTGAGTTGTATTCGATGATATCGTGATGATGTTTATATAGCAATACTCACCAGGTAACTGTCCTTCAGTTTTACATACAAGTGACCGAATCGAGCAGAAGGTTAAATGGATAGATTGAACAATCATCGTATCTGAGTTGTATTCGATTATGTTTATATAGTTATACTCACCAGGTACCTGTTCTTCCGTTATACATACAAGCAACCGAATCGAACACAAGGTTGAATGGATAGATTGAACAATCATCGTATCTGAGTTGTATACGATTATGTTTATATAGTTATACTCACCAAGTAAATGTTCTTCCGTTATACATACGAGCGACTGAAGTGAACAGAAGGTTGAATGGATAGACTAAACAATGATCGTATCTGGGATTGTATTCGATTATATCGTGATGATGTTCATATTGTTATACTCACCAGGTAACTGTTCTCCAGTTATACATAAGAGCGACTTAACTGAACAGAAGGTTGTATGGATAGACTGAACAATCATCGTATCTGGGTTGTATTCGATTATTTCGTGATGATTATTATATATTATGTCTAACCAGGTAACAGTTCTTCCGTTATACATACGAGCAACCGAATCGAACATGAGGTTGGATGGATAGATTGAACAATCATTGTATCTGGGTTGTCTCCGATTATATCGTTATGCTGTATATTTAGTTACACCTACCATGTAACGGTTCTTTCGTTACACATACGAGCGTCTGAATCGAACATAAGGTTGGATGGTTAGACGGAACGATAATTGTAACTGAGTTGTATTCGATTATATCGTGGGAATGTTTATATAGTAATACTCACCAGGTGACTGTTCTTGCGTTATACGTACGAGCAACCCAATCGAACAGAAGGTTGGATGGACAGACGGAATGATCATTGTATCTGAGTTGTATTCGATTATATCGTGATGACGTTCATATAGAAATACTCACCAGGTTACTGTTCTTTCGTTATACATACGAGCAACCGAATCGAACAGAAGGTTGAATGGATAGTATCTGGGTTGTTTTCGATTATGATGTTATGCTGTGTATATAGTTATGCACATAAGGTGACGGTATTCCCGTTTTACATACGAGCGATCGAAACGAACAGAAAGTTGAATGGATAGACTGAACAATCAATGTATCTGGGTGGTATCCGATTATATCGCAATACTGTATATATAGTGATACTTACCAGGTGACGGTACTTCCGTTACACATACTAGCGACTGAATCGAACAGAAGATTAAATGGTTATACGAAACGATAATTGTATCTTTGAGTTGTATTCGATGATATCGTGATGATGTTTATATAGCAATACTCACCAGGTAACTGTTCTTCCGTTTTACATACAAGCGACCGAATCGAGCAGAAGCTTAAATTTAGTATAGATTGAACAATCATCGTATCTGGGTTGTATTCGATAATGTTTATATAGTTATACTCACCAGGTATCTGTTCTTCCGTTATACATACGAGCGACTGAATTGAACAGAAGGTTGAATGGATAGACTAAACAATAATCGTATCTGGGGTTGTATTCAATTATATCTTGATAATGTTCATATAGTTATACTCACCAGAAAAATGTTCTCCAGTTATACATAAGAGCGACTGAACTGAACAGAAGGTTGAATGGATAGACTGAACATTCATCGTATCTGGGTTGTATTTGATTATATCGTGATTATTATCATATAGTATGTCTAACCAGGTAACAGTTCTTCCATTATACATACGAGCAACCGAATCGAACATAAGGTTGGATGGATAAATTGAACAATCATTGTATCTGGGTTGTCTCCGATTATATCGTTATGCTGTATATTTAGTTACACCTACCAGGTAACGGTTCTTTCGTTACACATACGAGCGTCTGAATCGAACTTAAGGTTGGATAGTTAGACGGAACGATAATTGTAACTGAGTTGTATTCGATTATATCGTGGTGATGTTCATATAGTAATACTCACCAGGTGACTGTTCTTGCGTTATACATACGAACGACTCAATCGAACAGAAGGTTGGATGGATAGACGGAATGATCATTGTATCTGAGTTGTATTCGATTATATCGTGATGACGTTCATATAGAAATACTCACCAGGTTACTTTTCTTCCGTTATACATAAGAGCAGACGAATCGAACAGAAGGTTGAATGGATTGTATCTGGGTTGTTTTCGATTATGATGTTATGCTGTGTATATAGTTATGCACATAAGGTGACGGTATTCCCGTTTTACATACGAGCGACCGAAACGAACAGAAAGTTGAATGGATAGACTGAACAATCAATGTATCTGGGTGGTATCCGATTATATCGCAATTCTGTATATATAGTGATACTCACCAGGTGACGGTACTTCCGTTACACATACTAGCGACTGAATCGAACAGAAGGTTAAATGGTTAGACGAAACGATAATTGTATCTCTGAGTTGTATTCGATGATATCGTGATGATGTTTATATAGCAATACTCACCAGGTAACTGTTCTTCCGTTTTACATACAAGCGACCGTATCGAGCAGAAGCTTAAATTTAGTATAGATTGAACAATCATCTTATCTGGGTTGTATTCGATTATGTTTATATAGTTATACTCACCAGGTAACTGTTCTTCCGTTATACATACGAGCGACTGAATTGAACAGATGGTTGAAAGGATAGACTAAACAATAATCGTATCTGGGGTTGTATTCGATTATATCTTGATGATGTTCATAAAGTTATACTCACCAGGAAACTGTTCTCCAGTTATACATAAGAGCGACTGAACTGAACAGAAGGTTGAATGGATAGACTAAACAATACTCGTATCTGGGTTTGTATTCGATTATATCTTGATGATATTCATATAGTTATACTCACCAGGAAACTGTTTTCCAGTTATACATAAGAGCGACTGAACTGAACAGAAGGTTGAATGGATAGACTGAACATTCATCGTATCTGGGTTGTATTTGATTATATCGTGATTATTATCATATAGTATGTCTAACCAGGTAACAGTTCTTCCGTTATACATACGAGCAACCGAATCGAACATAAGGTTGGATGGATAGATTGAACAATCATTGTATCTGGGTTGTCTCCGATTATATCGTTATGCTGTATATTTAGTTACACCTACCATGTAACGGTTCTTTCGTTACACATACGAGCGTCTGAATCGAACATAAGGTTGGATGGTTAGACGGAACGATAAATGTAACTGAGTTGTATTCGATTATATCGTGATGATGTTTATATAGTAATACTCACCAGGTGACTGTTCTTGCGTTATACATACGAGCGACCCAATCGAACAGAAGGTTGGATGGATAGACGGAATGTTCATTGTATCTGAGTTGTATTCGATTATATCGTGATGACGTTCATTTAGAAATACTCACCAGGTGACTGTTCTTCCGTTTTACATACAATCGACCGAATCGAACAGAAGGTTGAATGGATAGTATCTGAGTAGTATTCGATTATATCGTGATGACGTTCATTTAGAAATACTCACCAGGTGACTGTTCTTCCGTTTTACATACAATCGACCGAATCGAACAGAAGGTTGAATGGATAGTATCTGAGTAGTATTCGATTATGATGTTATGCTGTGTATATAGTTATACACACTAGGTGACGGTATACCCGTTTTACATACGAGCGACCGAAACGAACAGAAAGTTGAATGGATAGACTGAACAATCAATGTATCTGGTTAATATCCGATTATATCGCAATACTGTATATATAGTGATACTTACCAGGTGACGGTACTTCCGTTACACATACTAGCGACTGAATCAAACAGAAGGTCAAATGGTTAGACGAAGCGATAATTGTATCTGAGTTGTATTCGATGATATAGTGATGATGTTTATATAGCAATATTCACCAGGTAACTGTTCTTCCGTTTTACATAAAAGCGACCGAATCGAGCAGAAGGTTAAATGGATAGATTGAAAATTCATCGTATCTGGGTTGTATTCGATTAGGTTTATATAGTTATACTCACCAGGTACCTGTTCTTCCGTTATACATACGAGCGACTGAATTGAACAGAAGGTTGAATGGATAGACTAAACAATGGTCGTATCTGAGGTTGTATTCGATTATATCGTGATGATGTTTATATAGTTATACTCAACAGGTAACTGTTCTCCAGTTATACATAAGAGCGACTGAATCGAGCAGAAGGTTAAATTTAGTATAAATTGAACAATCATCGTATCTGGGTTGTATTCGATTATGTTTATATAGTTATACTCACCAGGTAACTGTTCTCCCGTTATACATACGAGCGACTGAATTGAAAAGAAGGTTGAGTGGATAGACTAAACAATAATCGTATCTGGGGTTGTATTCAATTATATCTTGATGATGTTCATATAGTTATACTCACCAGGAAACTGTTCTCCAGTTATACATAAGAGTGACTGTACTGAACAGAAAGTTGAATGGATAGACTGAACAATCAATGTATCTGGGTGGTATCCGATTATATCGCAATTCTGTATATATAGTGATACTCACCAGGTGACGGTACTTCCGTTACACATACTAGCGACTGAATCGAACAGAAGGTTAAATGGTTAGACGAAACGATAATTGTATCTCTGAGTTGTAATCGATGATATCGTGATGATGTTTATATAGCAATACTCACCAGGTAACTGTTCTTCCGTTTTACATACAAGCGACCGTATCGAGCAGAAGCTTAAATTAAGTATAGATTGAACAATCATCTTATCTGGTTGTATTCGATTATGTTTATATAGTTATACTCACCAGGTAACTGTTCATCCGTTATACATACGAGCGACTGAATTGAACAGATGGTTGAAAGGATAGACTAAACAATAATCGTATCTGGGGTTGTATTCGATTATATCTTGATGATGTTCATAAAGTTATACTCACCAGGAAACTGTTCTCCAGTTATACATAAGAGCGACTGAACTGAACAGAAGGTTGAATGGATAGACTGAACATTCATCGTATCTGGGTTGTGTTAGATTATATCGTGATTATTATCATATGTTATGTCTAACCAGGTAACTTTCTTCCGTTATACATACGAGCAACCGAATCGAACATAAGGTTGGATGGATAGATTGAACAATCATTGTATCTGGGTTGTCTCCGATTATATCGTTATGCTGTATATTTAGTTACACCTACCATGTAACGGTTCTTTCGTTACACATACGAGCGTCTGAATCGAACATATGGTTGGATGGTTAGACGAAACGATAATTATAACTGAGTTGTATTCGATTATATCGTGGTGATGTTTATATAGCAATACTCACCAGGTGACTGTTCTTGCGTTATACATACGAGCGACCCAATCGAACAGAAGGTTGGATGGATAGACGGAATGATCATTGTATCTGAGTTGTATTCGATTATATCGTGATGACGTTCATATAGAAATACTCACCAGGTTACTGTTCGTTCGTTATACATACGAACAACCGAATCGAACAGAAGGTTGAATGAATAGTATCTGGTTGTATTCGATTATGATGTTATGCTGTGTATATAGTTGAACACATAAGGTGAGGGTATTCCCGTTTCACATACGAGCGACCGAAACGAACAGAAAGTTGAATGGATAGACTGAACAATCAATGTATCTGGGTGGTATCCGATTATATCGCAATACTGTATATATAGTGATACTTACCAGGTGACGGTACTTCCGTTACACATACTAGCGACTGAATCGAACAGAAGGTTAAATGGTTAGACGAAACGATAATTGTATCTGAGTTGTATTCGATGATATCGTGATAATGTTTATATAGCAATACTCACCAGGTAACTGTTCTTCCGTTTTACATACAAGCGACCGAATCGAGCGGAAGCTTAAATTTAGTATGAATTGAACAATCATCGTATCTGGGTTGTATTCGATTATGTTTATATAGTTATACTCACCAGGTAACTGTTCTTCCGTTATACATACGAGCGACTGAATTGAACAGAAGGTTGAATGGATAGTCTAAACAATAATCGTATCTGGGGTTGTATTCGATTATATCTTGATGATGTTCATATAGTTATACTCACCAGGAAACTGTTTTCCAGTTATACATAAGAGCGACTGAACTGAACAGAAGGTTGAATGGATAGACTGAACATTCATCGTATCTGGGTTGTATTTGATTATATCGTGATTATTATCATATAGTATGTCTAACCAGGTAACAGTTCTTCCGTTATACATACGAGCAACCGAATCGAACATAAGGTTGGATGGATAGATTGAACAATCATTGTATCTGGGTTGTCTCCGATTATATCGTTATGCTGTATATTTAGTTACACCTACCATGTAACGGTTCTTTCGTTACACATACGAGCGTCTGAATCGAACATAAGGTTGGATGGTTAGACGGAACGATAAATGTAACTGAGTTGTATTCGATTATATCGTGATGATGTTTATATAGTAATACTCACCAGGTGACTGTTCTTGCGTTATACATACGAGCAACCCAATCGAACAGAAGGTTGGATGGATAGACGGAATGTTCATTGTATCTGAGTTGTATTCGATTATATCGTGATGACGTTCATTTAGAAATACTCACCAGGTGACTGTTCTTCCGTTTTACATACAATCGACCGAATCGAACAGAAGGTTGAATGGATAGTATCTGAGTAGTATTCGATTATGATGATATGCTGTGTATATAGTTATACACACTAGGTGACGGTATACCCGTTTTACATACGAGCGACCGAAACGAACAGAAAGTTGAATGGATAGACTGAACAATCAATGTATCTGGTTGGTATCCGATTATATCGCAATACTGTATATATAGTGATACTTACCAGGTGACGGTACTTCCGTTACACATACTAGCGACTGAATCTAACAGAAGGTTAAATGGTTAGACGAAGCGATAATTGTATCTGAGTTGTATTCGATGATATAGTGATGATGTTTATATAGCAATATTCACCAGGTAACTGTTCTTCCGTTTTACATAAAAGCGACCGAATCGAGCAGAAGGTTAAATGGATAGATTGAAAATTCATCGTATCTGGGTTGTATTCGATTAGGTTTATATAGTTATACTCACCAGGTACCTGTTCTTCCGTTATACATACGAGCGACTGAATTGAACAGAAGGTTGAATGGATAGACTAAACAATGGTCGTATCTGAGGTTGTATTCGATTATATCGTGATGATGTTTATATAGTTATACTCAACAGGTAACTGTTCTCCAGTTATACATAAGAGCGACTGAATCGAGCAGAAGGTTGAATTCAGTATTGATTTAACAATAATCGTATCTGGGTTGTATTCGATTATGTTTATATAGTTATACTCACCAGGTAACTGTTCTTCCGTTATACATACGAGCAATCGAATCGAACAGAAGGTTGAATGGATAGTATCTGGGTTGTATTCGATTATGATGTTATGCTGTGTATATAGTTATACACATTAGGTGACGGAATTCCCGTTTTACATACGAGCGACCGAAACGAACAGAAAGTTGAATGGATAGACTGAACAATCAATGTATCTGGGTGGTATCCGATTATATCGCAATACTGTATATATAGTGATACTCACCAGGTGACGGTACTTCCGTTACACATACTAGCGACTGAATCGAACAGGAGGTTAAATGGTTAGACGAAACGATAATTGTATCTGAAATGTATTCGATGATATCGTGATGATGTTTATATAGCAATACTCACCAGGTAACTGTTCTTCCGTTTTACATACAAGCGACCGAATCGAGCAGAAGGTTGAATTTAGTATAGATTGAACAATCATCGTATCTGGGTTGTATTCGATTATGTTTATATAGTTATACTCACCAGGTAACTGTTCTTCCGTTATACATACGAGCGACTGAATTGAAAAGAAGGTTGAATGGATAGACTAAACAATAATCGTATCTGGGGTTGTATTCAATTATATCTTGATGATGTTCATATAGTTATACTCACCAGGAAACTGTTCTCCAGTTATACATAAGAGCGACTGTACTGAACAGAAAGTTGAATGGATAGACTGAACAATCAATGTATCTGGGTGGTATCCGATTATATCGCAATACTGTATATATAGTGATACTTACCAGGTGACGGTACTTCCGTTACACATACTAGCGACTGAATCGAACAGAAGATTAAATGGTTATACGAAACGATAATTGTATCTCTGAGTTGTATTCGATTATATCGTGATGATGTTTATATAGCAATACTCACCAGGTAACTGTTCTTCCGTTTTACATACAAGCGACCGTATAGAGCAGAAGCTTAAATTTAGTATAGATTGAACAATCATCTTATCTGGGTTGTATTCGATTATGTTTATATAGTTATACTCACCAGGTAACTGTTCTTCCGTTATACATACGAGCGACTGAATTGAACAGATGGTTGAAAGGATAGACTAAACAATAATCGTATCTGGGGTTGTATTCGATTATATCTTGATGATGTTCATAAAGTTATACTAACCAGGAAACTGTTCTCCAGTTATACATAAGAGCGACTGAACTGAACAGAAGGTTGAATGGATAGACTGAACATTCATCGTATCTGGGTTGTGTTAGATTATATCGTGATTATTATCATATGTTATGTCTAACCAGGTAACAGTTCTTCCGTTATACATACGAGCAACCGAATCGAACATAAGGTTGGATGGATAAATTGAACAATCATTGTATCTGGGTTGTCTCCGATTATATCGTTATGCTGTATATTTAGTCACACCTACCAGGTAACGGTTCTTTCGTTACACATACGAGCGTCTGAATCGAACATAAGGTTGGATGGTTAGACGGAACGATAATTGTAACTGAGTTGTATTCGATTATATCGTGGTGATGTTCATATAGTAATACTCACCAGGTGACTGTTCTTGCGTTATACATACGAACGACTCAATCGAACAGAAGGTTGGATGGATAGACGGAATGATCATTGTATCTGAGTTGTATTCGATTATATCGTGATGACGTTCATATAGCAATACTCACCAGGTTACTGTTCGTTCGTTATACATACGAACAACCGAATCGAACAGAAGGTTGAATGAATAGTATCTGGGTTGTATTCGATTATGATGTTATGCTGTGTATATAGTTAAACACATAAGGTGAGGTTATTCCCGTTTCACAAACGAGCGACCGAAACGAACAGAAAGTTGAATGGATAGACTGAACAATCAATGTATCTGGGTGGTATCCGATTATATCGCAATACTGTATATATAGTGATACTTACCAGGTGACGGTACTTCCGTTACACATACTAGCGACTGAATCGAACAGAAGGTTAAATGGTTAGACGAAACGATAATTGTATCTGAGTTGTATTCGATGATATCGTGATAATGTTTATATAGCAATACTCACAGGTAACTGTTCTTCCGTTTTACATACAAGCGACCGAATCGAGCGGAAGCTTAAATTTAGTATAAATTGAACAATCATCGTATCTGGGTTGTATTCGATTATGTTTATATAGTTATACTCACCAGGTAACTGTTTTCCAGTTATACATGAGAGCGACTGAACTGAACAGAAGGTTGAATGGATAGACTGAACATTCATCGTATCTGGGTTGTATTTGATTATATCGTGATTATTATCATATAGTATGTCTAACCAGGTAACAGTTCTTCCGTTATACATACGAGCAACCGAAACGAACATAAGGTTGGATGGATAGATTGAACAATCATTGTATCTGGGTTGTCTCCGATTATATCGTTATGCTGTATATTTAGTTACACCTACCATGTAACGGTTCTTTCTTTACACATACGAGCGTCTGAATCGAACATAAGGTTGGATGGTTAGACGGAACGATAAATGTTACTGAGTTGTATTCGATTATATCGTGGTGATGTTTATATAGTAATACTCACCAGGTGACTGTTCTTGCGTTATACATACGAGCGACCCAATCGAACAGAAGGTTGGATGGATAGACGGAATGTTCATTGTATCTGAGTTGTATTCGATTATATCGTGATGACGTTCATTTAGAAATACTCACCAGGTGACTGTTCTTCCGTTTTACATACAAGCGACCGAATCGAACAGAAGGTTGAATGGATAGTATCTGAGTAGTATTCGATTATGATGTTATGCTGTGTATATAGTTATACACACTAGGTGACGGTATACCCGTTTTACATACGAGCGACCGAAACGAACAGAAAGTTGAATGGATAGACTGAACAATCAATGTATCTGGTTGGTATCCGATTATATCGCAATACTGTATATATAGTGATACTTACCAGGTGACGGTACTTCCGTTACACATACTAGCGACTGAATCGAACAGAAGGTTAAATGGTTAGACGAAGCGATAATTGTATCTGAGTTGTATTCGATGATATAGTGATGATGTTTATATAGCAATATTCACCAGGTAACTGTTCTTCCGTTTTACATAAAAGCGACCGAATCGAGCAGAAGGTTAAATGGATAGATTGAAAATTCATCGTTTCTGGGTTGTATTCGATTAGGTTTATATAGTTATACTCACCAGGTACCTGTTCCTCCGTTATACATACGAGCGACTGAATTGAACAGAAGGTTGAATGGATAGACTAAACAATGATCGTATCTGAGGTTGTATTCGATTATATCGTGATGATGTTTATATAGTTATACTCAACAGGTAACTGTTCTCCAGTTATACATAAGAGCGACTGAATCGAGCAGAAGGTTGAATTCAGTATTGATTTAACAATAATCGTATCTGGGTTGTATTCGATTATGTTTATATAGTTATACTCACCAGGTAACTGTTCTTCCGTTATACATACGAGCAATCGAATCGAACAGAAGGTTGAATGGATAGTATCTGGGTTGTATTCGATTATGATGTTATGCTGTGTATATAGTTATACACATTAGGTGACGGTATTCCCGTTTTACATACGAGCGACCGAAACGAACAGAAAGTTGAATGGATAGACTGAACAATCAATGTATCTGGTTGGTATTCGATTATATCGCAATACTGTATATATAGTGATACTTACCAGGTGACGGTACGTCCGTTACACATACTAGCGACTGAATCGAACAGAAGGTTAAATGGTAAGACGAAGCGATAATTGTATCTGAGTTGTATTCGATGATATAGTGATGATGTTTATATAGCAATATTCACCAGGTAACTGTTCTTCCGTTTTACATAAAAGCGACCGAATCGAGCAGAAGGTTAAATGGATAGATTGAAAATTCATCGTATCTGGGTTGTATTCGATTAGGTTTATATAGTTATACTCACCAGGTACCTGTTCTTCTGTTATACATACGAGCGACTGAATTGAACAGAAGGTTGAATGGATAGACTAAACAATGATCGTATCTGAGGTTGTATTCGATTATATCGTGATGATTTTTATATAGTTATACTCAACAGGTAACTGTTCTCCAGTTATACATAAGAGCGACTGAATCGAGCAGAAGGTTGAATTCAGTATTGATTTAACAATAATCGTATCTGGGTTGTATTCGATTATGTTTATATAGTTATACTCACCAGGTAACTGTTCTTCCGTTATACATACGAGCAATCGAATCGAACAGAAGGTTGAATGGATAGTATCTGGATTGTATCCGATTATGATGTTATGCTGTGTATATAGTTATACACACTAGGTGGCGGTATTCTCGTTTTACATACGAGCGACCGAAACGAACAGAAAGTTGAATGGATAGACTGAACAATCAATGTATCTGGTTGGTATCCGATTATATCGCAATACTGTATATATAGTGATACTTACCAGGTGACGGTACGTCTGTTACACATACTAGCGACTGAATCGAACAGAAGGTTAAATGGTTAGACGAAGCGATAATTGTATCTGAGTTGTATTCGATGATATCGTGATGATGTTTATATAGCAATATTCACCAGGTAACTGTTTTTCCGTTTTACATACAAGCGACCGAATCGAGCAGAAGGTTAAATAGATAGATTGAACAATCATCGTATCTGGGTTGTATTCGATTATGTTTATATAGTTATACTCACCAGGTAACTGTTCTTCCGTTATACATACGAGCGACTGAATTGAACAGAAGGTTGAATGGATAGACTAAACAATGATCGTATCTGGGGTTGTATTCGATGATATCGTGATGATGTTTATATAGTTATACTCACCAGGTAACTGTTCTTCCGTTATACATACGAGCGACTGAATTGAACAGAAGGTTGAATGGATAGACTAAACAATGATCGTATCTGGGGTTGTATTCGATGATATCGTGATGATGTTTATATAGTTATACTCACCAGGTAACTGTTCTCTAGTTATACATACGAGCGACTGAATTGAACAGAAGGTTGAATGGATAGACTAAACAATGATCGTATCTGAGGTTGTATTCGATTATATCGTGATGATGTTTATATAGTCATACTCAACAGGTAACTGTTCTTCAGTTATACATAAGAGCAACCGAATCGAACAATAAGTTGAATGGATAGATTGAACAATCATTGTATCTGGGTTGTCTCCGATTATATCGTTATGCTGTATATTTAGTTACACCTACCATGTAACGGTTCTCTCGTTACACATACGAGCGTCTGCATCGAACATAAGGTTGGATGATTAGACGGAACGATAATTGTAACTGAGTTGTATTCGATTATATCGTGGTGATGTTTATATAGTAATACTCACCAGGTGACTGTTCTTGCTTTATACATACGAGCGACCCAATCGAACAGAAAGTTGGATGGATAGACGGAATGATCATTGTATCTGAGTTGTATTCGATTATATCGTGGTGACGTTCATATAGAAATACTCACCAGGTTACTGTTCTCTCGTTATACATACGAGCAACCGAATCGAACAGAAGGTTGAATGGATAGTATCTGGGTTGTTTTCGATTATGATGTTATGCTGTGTAAATAGTTATACACATTAGGTGACGGTACTCCCGTTTTACATACGAGCGACCGAAACGAACAGAAAGTTGAATGGATAGTCTGAACAATCAATGAATCTGGATGGTATCCGATTATATCGCAATACTGAATATATAGTGATACTTACCAGGTGACGGTACTTCCGTTACACATACTAGCGACTGAATCGAACAGAAGGTTAAATGGTTAGACGAAACGATAATTGTATCTGAGTTGTATTCGATGATATCGTGATGATGTTTATATAGAAATACTCACCAGGTAACTGTTCTTTCGTTTTACATACAAGCGACCGAATCGAGCAGAAGGTTGAATTTAGTATAGATTGAACAATCATCGTATCTGGGTTGTATTCGATTATGTTCATATAGTTATATTCACCAGGTAACTGTTCTTCCGTTATACATAGGAGCGACTGAATTCAACAGAAGGTTGAATGGATAGACTAAACAATAATCGTATCTGGGGTTGTATTCGATTATATCTTGATGATGTTTATATAGTTATACTCACCAGGAAACTGTTCTCCAGTTATACATAAGAGCGACTGAACTGAACAGAAGGTTGAATGGATAGACTGAACAATCATCGTATCTGAGTTGTATTTGATTATATCGTGATGATTATAATATGGTATGTCTAACCAGGTAACAGTTATTCCGTTATACATACGAGCAACCGAATCGAACATAAGGTTAAATGTATCTGGGTTGTCTCCGATTATATCGTTATGCTGTATATTCAGTTACACCTACCATGTAAAGGTTCTTTCGTTACACATACGAGCGTCTGAATCGAACATAAGGTTGGATGGTGAGACGAAACGATAATTGTAACTGAGTTGTATTCGATTATATCGTGATGATTATTATATCGTATGTCTAACCAGGTAACAGTTCTTTGTTACACATACGAGCAACTGAATCGAACATAAGGTTGGATGATTAGACGGAACAATAATTGTATCTGAGTTGTATTCGATTATATCGTGATGACGTTCATATAGAAATACTCACCAGGTTACTGTTTTTTCTTTATACATACGAGCAACCGAATCGAACAGAAGGTTGAATGGATAGTATATGGGTTGTATTCGATTATGATGTTATGCTGTGTATATAGTTATACACATTAGGTGACGGTATTCCCGTTTCACATACGAGCGACCGAAACGAACAGAAAGTTGAATGGATAGACTGAACAATCAATGTATCTGGGTGGTATCCGATTATATCGCAATTCTGTATATATAGTGATACTTACCAGGTGACGGTACTTCCGTTGCACATACTAGCGACTGAATCGAACTTAAGGTTAAATGGTGAGACGAAACGATAATTGTATTTGAGTTGTATTCGATGATATCGTGATGACGTTTATGTAGCAATACTCACCAGGTAACTGTTCTTCCGTTTTACATACAAGCGACCAAATCGAGCAGAAGGTTGAATTTAGTATGGATTGAACAATCATCGTATCTGGGTTGTATTCGATTATGTTTATATAGTTATACCCACCAGGTAACTGTTCTTCCGTTATACATACTAGCGACTGAATCGAACAGAATGTTGAATGGTTAGACGAAACGATAATTGTATCTGAGTTGTATTCGATGATATCGTGATGATATTTATATAGCAATACTCACCAGGTAACTGTCCTTCAGTTTTACATACAAGTGACCGAATCGAGCAGAAGGTTAAATGGATAGATTGAACAATCATCGTATCTGAGTTGTATTCGATTATGATTATATAGTTATACTCACCAGGTACCTGTTCTTTCGTTATACATACGAGCAACCGAATCGAACATAAGGTTGAATGGATAGATTGAACAATCATCGTATCTGAGTTGTATTCGATTATGTTTATATAGTTATACTCACCAAGTAACTGTTCTTCCGTTATACATTCGAGCGACTGAATTGAACAGAAGGTTGAATGGATAGACTAAACAATGATCGTATCTGTGGTTGTATTCGATTATATCGTGATGATGTTTATATAGTTATACTCACCAGGTAACTGTTCTCCAGTTATACATAAGAGCGACTGAACTGAACAGAAGGTTGTTTGGATAGACTGAACAATCATCGTATCTGGGTTGTATTCGATTATTTCGTGATGATTATTATATATTATGTCTAACCAGGTAACTGTTCTTCCGTTATACATACGAGCAACCGAATCGAACATAAGGTTGAATGGATAGATAGAACAATCATTGTATCTGGGTTGTCTCCGATTATATCGTTTTGCTGTATATTTAGATACACCTACCATGTAACGGTTCTTTCGTTACACATACGAGCGTCTAAATCGAACATAAGGTTGGATGGTTAGACGGAACGATAATTGTAACTGAGTTGTATTCGATTATATCGTGGGAATGTTTATATAGTAATACTCACCAGGTGACTGTTCTTTCGTTATACGTACGAGCGACCCAATCGAACAGAAGGTTAGATGGTGTAAACGATTTTTCTATATCTCAGAAAAATATTGAAAAATAGTTTATTTAGCTTTTCATGCTCGTGCCTTTGGGCTGCTCAGACTTGATACGGGAGGGTTATGGGTAAGAATTAATTCTGAGAATTTTGATTTGTATCAAGAGTTAGAAGTGATTCACTCAGATATGTTCTAGTTAAGGTAATTGGGCGCCAGGATCTTTCAAAGTGAAAGATGCCAAAGAAAAGTGATTGAAAGACAATTAACTTTACTGAAAGATATAAGAAATTCTCAGGTAATCAATCGATGGTGTATTCTCAAATAGAAAAGCCACAGAATTTTAACCCAATTACTATATTTACAAAAAAATATTCTCCAAATTCGCAATCCACAAGTGTGAACATGTACAATTATCTTCAAGCTTATGATAGATTTATAGAGATTTGAAGAATGAAATTTCGTGAGGTATAAATGAATATTGACCTCATTAAAATCTTGACAAAAAAATGAATGAAAACTATTTTAATTGAGTTGAATGAATTTGTTTCACAATTTACAAAAAAAAAGAACTCATTCCGGGTAAGCAAAATTCCTTCGGTTTGGTTCCTACTCGCTGGTTTATGCATGGGACTTCCAAGCTCACTTACTCTGTCGTAGCCTTTCTAAAAAAAAAACTGGATAACTTCGTATATTGGGCAAGATTCACGCTCCTTGGTTATCAGATAGATTCTGCTGCATTCAACTATCAGGCCTCATCAACAGTGGATTGGATTCGTTTGGCTCATCGACAATTATCGGCTTGACTTGAAATCCCTCATTCCGGAATGTTCAGTCCCTGCGGTGGTTATTCCAGATGCCGTCCCTAGACAGACAAGTCTACACCAGTATGTGCGTTACCACAGAAGAGGAAGAAGACAATTGACACCTTGGTGTTCCGAAATGGCACAAATTCATTTAATTCCTCAATTAAAAACATAAAATTACAGAGTCCAATTAATACAAAAAAAAATATAAGTATGTCAGAATCACAAAATTCAATCGACAAAAAAATTATACTGATATTTATAATATCCAAGATTCCCGAAAATAAATGAAAGAATAAAAGATTAGTGGAAATCGATGAAAATTAGTGGAATTGGGCAGGAATTCTGAGCATTACAGTAATTTTCATTAAAAAAATTGAGCTATCCAACTAATCAGTCTCTACTTGCTGATTTGAATTATCAAAAAAAAAAAAAAAAAGAAAAATATATAGTTATAAATGAAGAATCATGGTTAAGAAAATCATCAAAATTTAAAATTGATCTTCCTTCGAGCGCTTGGTGATATTGTTGCCTTTCCAGAACAAACAAAAAAAAGTTGTTGGTTTTTCAATTCGAGATAATGAAGAATATGATTGTTAATTTCTCTGCCCAAATATAAGAGAAATCATTTTATAGATATGACAAAATCAAATTTTCTGCTCCATGAGAATCTGGTAGGTATAAAGGTCAAGAAAAAGAAAGAGACACTATGGTAACCAAACCTCTAGGTGAAGGAAAGCACAGGTGAGTTTATGCACTCTCTGATTTATACATCTGAATGAATAAATGCATTTACTCACCTGAGCTCGAATTCCTCGTGTATCCAGGTTACCAGTGATTATTTAGTCGCTTCTCCTCCCAATATATTCAAATGGCAGATCACCCTTTATATCTCCAGCATCATTCAAAAAAAATACATCAAATTCGTCTCCATCATATATTTTCTGGCTCGTTTCCAGATACTAACAGGTTGGTCTGAAAGATTTAAAGAAAGGCAGGAAAAGTTTTGTCGATTTTGATGACTTCCGTTCTGATACTTTCAACTCAATATTAAGGCATTTATATTCAATAAGAATTTACTGTTCTCAGCAAAAACTGAATATAAAAAAAAACAAAATAAGAGATAAGGTAAATATCAATCGATTTTTCGATCCAAATATAAGAAACTAATTTAAGCATAGATAGTCTCAATCATAAATTAATTCATATGATTTGATGATTCAATAGATAATTAGTCAAGGTAAATGAAAGTTATCACGAACAGAAGTATATTCCTTTAAAAAAAAAGGGGGAATATGGCACCGTTTAGCCAAGGTAGAAGACAAAGGTATATATTATCGAAGAAATTATCAGATAACATATAAAGCAGGCAAATTAACAATCAATTTCAACAATTACATAATAGAGTTAAATAGATATATATCCTCAGGAATTGAAAACCTCACCTTTCCTTTTGAATTGTTCATTAGAGGAAGGCAAATATCATCCCAAGTTTCTCGTTCGGCAGTCAGTCTAGAAAGAAAGATCCCCCTCCGTACGAGATTTCGTCTCCGAAGTAAGAAAGATCCATTGTTTTTTTTTTATACTAGGCGAAAAAATTGTTAAGGCACAATATAATTTTACACCAGAGGCGTGCTTATGGGGTGATTGTAAAGATAAGTAACGAACGTGAAACTTTCCGTTACACACCTCCCTTTCTCAGATAAAAAAAAATTTCGAAACTGAGTTGATGAAATTTTTTTTTTATACTCATCAAAATCTGCTAATTTTGGGCTGATAGTAAACAAAATCAATCGATAAGAGTTGAAAAAAAAATCCTATTAGGTTCTCATACAAGCCAGCTCCAGCACAGCGATAAAACTAAAGAAAGAAATTATAAGACATGATAGAAGAGATAAAGAGGGAAGAGTCATTTTTAGCAACTATAACGAGATTATGAGGAAGTTGTGATATGATAAATCATTCAAGTAGAAAAGTATTCTTCTTCATCTTGTTCTGAGTCATCTCCAGAATCAATGGTAACATCAGGTTTCATGTCCTTGACATGCCAATTTCCCAAATCTACACCATATCTATCTTTCAAGTTATAGACCAAAGGAGAAATTACTTTGTGAACAATACAAGGAATATATTTAGGAGCAAGCTTCGCAGAAAAACTGTTGACTGCTTTAGATAAAACATAATTTTTCTTCCAGACATAGTCACCTACATGATATTGCATAGGACGTCTCCTCAAATTATATCTTTTTGAGTTCTGTAGATAGGAACGATACAGTCTTTCACGAACACCCTCGAATAGTGCAGGCATTTCTTGAGAATCCTCCAAGTTATGTACCTTTTCACCAATAGAAATTATATTTTTGGCATTCTCCTCAATTTTTTCATAAAAGTCTCCAGAGACTGGAACATTCCTAGCAAATATCAAGAACGAAGGAGGATGTTGACGACATCATGTTTGGATAATCTGATGGCTTGAGCCACCTTGTAGACTTCCTGATCCCATGTTTTATGATTTTCATTAACGTAGCAACGAATAGCACTAACAATGCTCTTATTAACTCGCTCAGTGTGATTAATCTGTGCATGATACTTTGCATTATACCAAATTTTCTGTACAGAATACTTTTCTATGAATTTTTTGAAGTCCTTGCTAGTGAAAACAGTAGCATTGTCACAAGAGAAAATCTGAGGTACACCAAATATTAGAAAAACTTGATTTTCAAGGAATTTTATGATAGATTTGGAGGTAACATTGGGCATGGCATGAACCAGAACAAATTTAGTAAACCAGTCAACAACAACCAAGAGATACTGGTTTCCATTTTTCGATCTGGGATAAGGTCCCAAAAGGTCGGCTGAGATGAGTTGGAAAGGAAAATTAATATTTCGGTAAGATCCCATCAAACCGGCTTGTGGTAAATTCGAGGATTTACTTGATGCACAAAGTTTACATTTCCTTACATACTTTTGTACACTTTTCCTCATATCGGGCCAATAGTAAATCTCAGAAATTCGTGCCAAGGTTTTAGATACGCCAAAGTGTGAGGCAGTTTCATGGTCATGAAACATTTTCAATATATCCACTCTATTGGCGGTAGGTACTACAATTTTCCAATCGAAGCGATTTCCCTCAACACCAAGTTGACTGAAGACATGTTTATAAAGAACATTATTTTCTACCCGAAAAGAGGAAAATGAATCTGGATCTTCCTGAACCTGTTGAATCATATTAAGATACCATTTATCAGGTTTAAGGGTAGACAGGTCCAAGAGAGCAACTTCATATACACGAGACAAAGAATCAGCTACGGAATTTTGACTTCCAGGCCTGTGCTTGATAGTGTACTGATACTGAGATAGTTTCACCATCCAGCGGGCTAGTCTTGGGTAGGGAACTTTGACATTACTCAACCAAACCAATGAACTATGATCTGTTAGAATCGTGAAATGTTTGCCTTCGACAAAATACCTGAATTTTTCGATACCATGTATAACAGCAAGTAGTTCCTTTTCGGTCGTGGTGTACTTCCTTTGACACTTATTTAACATTTTACTGGTATACGCAATAGGATGTTCTTCACCATCTTCTTCTTGGAATATAACAGCACCTACTCCAGTGTCTGATGCATCGCACATGATAGAGAAAGGTTTCGAGTAGTCTGGACTAGCTAAAACTGGAGCTTTGGTTAATGCTTTCTTAATGCCCTGTAAAGCCCTATCGGCCTCAGGCGTCCAAACAATTGGTTGCCCCTTTTTACGACCATGAAGTAACGCAGTTATGGGACTAGATAAGGAAGAAAAATCTTTTATGAAGCGACGATAATAACTAACTAGACCGATAAGTCGTCTGATTTGAGTTGTGTTTTTGGGCACAGGAAAATCAACAACAGCAGAGACCTTCTCTGGATCAGTTCTGAGACCCTGTTCATCAACAAGAAAACCTAAAAACTTGAGGGAGGGACGACAAAAGTGACACTTTTCGAAATTGACAGTAAGATTAGCTTGCTTAAGCTTGAGATAAACCTTTTCCAAGATTTCTAAGTGTTTTGGAAAATCAGGCGTGGCAACTATAATGTCATCCAGATAATAAAAACAAAAGGGTTCCAGTGCAGGACCTATTACCAAGTCCATCAATCTACACATCGTTTGTGACGCACAAACCAGCCCGAAAGGCATCGTTACAAATTCAAAGAGACCTTTTCCTTGTACGGCAAAAGCTGTCTTAGGACGAGACGATTCTTCCAATGGAATTTGGAAGAATGCTTGCTTCAAGTCAATTGTAGAGATGAATCTTGCATCTCTCATCTTGCTCAAAACAGTATCAACCAAGGGTAGTGGATAGGCATCCCTATTGATAGTCAACTCATTGAGTTTTCGGCCATCAAAACAAACTCGGTAATCACCACTACTCTTCTTGACTAGCCACAAAGGACTACACCAACTACTGTACGAAGGCTGAATCACACCCATCTCAAGCATCTCATCAACTTGTTTCTCCAAGTGGGATTGCATAGTATGAGACAGGGGATATTGTCTTTGCTTACATGGCCTGGCATCACCCGTGTCTATCCGATGTGAGAGAAGGTTTGTTTTACCAATTTTATTCTGAGGACCAATTTCTTCAAATAAGGTAATTATACCTTTAAGATCCGCCTGTTCTTGATCACTGAGAACAGAAACATCTTGTATAGTATTTACTGCAAAGATAGACAACAGATTAGATCTGAAGGAAGAGGTTTCAAAACAAACTTCAACTTTGAAAAACTTGAGAAAATCAACACCCAGTATTAGTGTTTGAGTAATGGAAGGTATCACTAGGAATTTGAAGTCCTTACTGACATTATTTAAAGTTACAGGAATTGTCACATGACCTAAAAAATCTTGAGGTTTTCCATCAGCTGTTGTAACACGTATGGAATTTTCGAAAATGATAGGAATATCCAGATTTTTTATTATAGAGTAGCCAGACGCTCCTAGTATAGAGGCATTACTCCCACTATCAATCAAGGCTAAGATATTAACACCAAAAATGTTGATTTCCAAATATGGACGATCATCACCATTCTTCTTAACAAATATAGGACAAATGGATCTTGAGGAATTTTCCTTTGCATCGGAGAGAAATTTTTTAATAAATCCTAACCATCTATTCCACTCGACCATAGAAGTTGAAGGGAATTCTTGTAAAGATGATTTTGAAGATATTTCACTTCCGAGTGAATAAGATGAGGAAGATAAATTTGAAAACTTCACTGAGGGGATTGATTTTGAGGGGAAGATTTGTTCTTTCCCTTTCCTTTGCCCTTGTTGGATTTTTCTGGACTTAGGGAAGAAGTGGTGGCGGCGTCCAGAGTTGCGACACCATGATTTCCGTTTTTTGAGCATTTACTGCACTTGGATTTCACAGTACCCTTCATTCCACAACCATAACAAAAGATCACTCTAGGTTTTCGACATTCATTATAGGTATGTCCCTTCATACCACAATTCCAACAAGTTGGCCCTGGGGAGGTAGAAACAATAGCAGAAATATTTCTGGAGGAATTAAACATAGATTTTGAACCACTATAATTCCTAGTTGAGTTAGAGGAAGGTCCGGCTTCAAATGCAGAAGAATAACTGAGATCTGGCTCCAACAAACCAGTTTTACGACCGGGAGGGGGTTTATACCTACTCGACCACATATGCGACTCCTCAAGTTTCTTACAGTATTTTGATGAATCAGAGATAGTTTCGATATCATATAAGGCAAGTTGAGAGACGTAGTTAGGTAATAAATTTCTCCTTATACAATTGACAATTGTTTTCTCATCAGGTTTTCTTGTAAGTCTATTGAACAGACCTTCCATAGAATTTATAAACAAAGATACCCTTTCATTCTGACCCATGGTCCTATTTCTGATTTCATCGTTTAAGTCATCATCATAGTGATATGGTAAGAAATCTTCTTTCAGTTTAGTTACGAGTTCGTCCCATGATTCAAATTTGGCTCTATTGTTATTGTACCATGTCCATGCATTAGAGGTAAAGAGATCACCTGCTGAGATGAATAAATCCTGTTTCGAGACCCCTCTAGCTATTCTTACTGATTCCACTTTCTCAAGAAATGATACAAGAGATTCTTTCTGGTTTGAACCAGTAAAATGAAGGTTCCATTTGTATGTAGGAACAGGCTTACTTAAGGGAAAATGTGAAGATAAATTATTAGATTCTGGCTCAATAGGTGTGGAAGTAACTGGCGATATTTTTTCATCTAGTTCACCTTCTAATGTTAGAAGTTTCAATAACCAATCCGATTTTTCGGATTCTTGTGCACTGTATTCGGCTTTAGTTCTATGAATTCTTCCAGAAATATGAGTTATACGAGTCGAAAGACGTTTGTACTCTACGTCAGATTTAGTTCCAGTAAAATGATCGATTTTTTCAGATAATTCATTCAAAGTTAATAGAATATTTTGTTTTTCAGTTCCGAAAACTACGGTCAGCATTCTCCTGACTTAAAACACCTCTGAAAATTTTTCTTTCACTTTCTACATCACCAGTTGATGCCACACCTCTGATAATTAATTCATAATCAAGCTCATGAACTTTCAAATAGACAGGGTTCATTTTCAGGGTAGACATATTTTTTTTTTTTTTTTTTAGAAAAGGTATTCGATAAAACAAAAGTCAAGAGCAAATTAAAATCAATCAGAGAAGTCAATAGATCGATATATAATTTAAATATATAGATAAATCAGCAAGTATTTCCACCGAAGGGATTTTTCTATGAGAGAATAACACCAGATTATAAAGGAAAGATAAATTAGCCTTTTGCAGAAACTAATGGCCCCACGTTGGGCGCCAAATGTGTAAACGATTTCTCTATATCTCAGAAAAATATTGAAAAATAGTTTATTTAGCTTTTCATGCTCGTGCCTTTGGGCTGCTCAGAATTGATACGGTAGGGTTATGGGTAAGAATTAATTCTGAGAATTTTGATTTGTATCAAGAGTTAGAAGTGATTCACTCAGATATGTTCTAGTTAAGGTAATTGGGCGCCAGGATCTTTCAAAGTGAAAGATGCCAAAGAAAAGTGATTGAAAGACAATTAACTTTACTGAAAGATATAAGAAATTCTCAGGTAATCAATCGATGGTGTATTCTCAAATAGAAAAGCCACAGAATTTTAACCCAATTACTATATTTACAAAAAAATATTCTCCAAATTCGCAATCCACAAGTGTGAACATGTACAATTATCTTCAAGCTTATGATAGATTTATAGAGATTTGAAGAATGAAATTTCGTGAGGTGTAAATGAATATTGACCTCATTAAAATCTTGACAAAAAAATGAATGAAAACTATTTTAATTGAGTTGAATGAATTTGTTTCACAATTTACAAAAAAAAAAGAACTCATTCCGGGTAAGCAAAATTCCTTCGGTTTGGTTCCTACTCGCTGGTTTATGCATGGGACTTCCAAGCTCACTTACTCTGTCGTAGCCTTTCTCAAAAAAAAAACTGGATAACTTCGTATATTGGGCAAGATTCACGCTCCTTGGTTATCAGATAGATTCTGCTGCATTCAACTATCAGGCCTCATCAACAGTGGATTGGATTCGTTTGGCTCATCGACAATTATCGGCTTGACTTGAAATCCCTCATTCCGGAATGTTCAGTCCCTGCGGTGGTTATTCCAGATGCCGTCCCTAGACAGACAAGTCTACACCAGTATGTGCGTTACCACAGAAGAGGAAGAAGACAATTGACACCTTGGTGTTCCGAAATGGCACAAATTCATTTAATTCCTCAATTAAAAACATAAAATTACAGAGTCCAATTAATACAAAAAAAAAAATAAGTATGTCAGAATCACAAAATTCAATCGACAAAAAATTATACTGATATTTATAATATCCAAGATTCCCGAAAATAAATGAAAGAATGAGAGATTAGTGGAAATCGATGAAAATTAGTGGAATTGGGCAGGAATTCTGAGCTTTACAGTAATTTTCATTAAAAAAATTGTGCTATCCAACTAATCAGTCTCTACTTGCTGATTTGAATTATCAAAAAAAAAAAAAAGAAAAATATATAGTTATAAATGAAGAATCATGGTTAAGAAAATCATCAAAATTTAAAATTGATCTTCCTTCGAGCGCTTGGTGATATTGTTGCCTTTCCAGAACAAACAAAAAAAAAGTTGTTGGTTTCTCAATTCGAGATAATGAAGAATATGATTGTTAATTTCTCTGCCCAAATATAAGAGAAATCATTTTATAGATATGACAAAATCAAATTTTCTGCTCCATGAGAATCTGGTAGGTATAAAGGTCAAGAAAAAGAAAGAGACACTATGGTAAACAAACCTCTAGGTGAAGGAAAGCACAGGTGAGTTTATGCACTCTCTGATTTATACATCTGAATGAATAAATGCATTTACTCACCTGAGCTCGAATTCCTCGTGTATCCAGGTTACCAGTGATTATTTAGTCGCTTCTCCTCCCAATATATTCAAATGGCAGATCACCCTTTATATCTCCAGCATAATTCAAAAAAATACATCAAATTCGTCTCTATCATATATTTTCTGGCTCGTTTTCAGATACTAACAGGTTGGTCTGAAAGATTTAAAGAAAGGCAGGAAAAGTTTTGTCGATTTTGATGACTTCCGTTCTGATACTTTCAACTCAATATTAAGGCATTTATATTCAATAAGAATTTACTGTTCTCAGCAAAAACTGAATATAAAAAAAAACAAAATAAGAGATAAGGTAAATATCAATCGATTTTTCGATCCAAATATAAGAAACTAATTTAAGTTTATCATAAATTAATTCATATGATTTGATGATTCAATAGATAATTAGTCAAGGTGAATGAAAGTTATCACGAACAGAAGTATATTCCTTTAAAAAAAAAAAGGGGAATATGGCACCGTTTAGCCAAGGTAGAAGACAAAGGTATATATTATCGAAGAAATTATCAGATAACATATAAAGCAGGCAAATTAACAATCAATTTCAACAATAACATAATAGAGTTAAATAGATATATATCCTCAGGAATTGAAAACCTCACCTTTCCTTTTGAATTGTTCATTAGAGGAAGGCAAATATCATCCCAAGTTTCTCGTTCGGCAGTCAGTCTAGAAAGAAAGATCCCCCTCCGTACGAGATTTCGTCTCCGAAGTAAGAAAGATCCATTGTTTTTTTTATACTAGGCGAAAAAATTGTTAAGGCACAATATAATTTTACACCAGAGGCGTGCTTATGGGGTGATTGTAAAGATAAGTAACGAACGTGAAACTTTCCGTTACACACCTCCCTTTCTCAGATAAAAAAAAATTTCGAAACTGAGTTGATGAAATTTTTTTTTTATACTCATCAAAATCTGCTAATTTTGGGCTGATAGTAAACAAAATCAATCGATAAGAGTTAAAAAAAAATACGAGCAACTGAATCGAACATAAGGTTGAATGGATAGATTGAACAATCATTGTATCTGGGTTTTCTCCGATTATATCGTTATGCTGTATATTTGGTTACACCTACCATGTAACGGTTCTTTCGTTACACATACGAGCGTCTGAATCGAACATAAGTTTGGATGATTAGACGGAACAATAATTGTAACTGAGTTGTATTCGATTATATCGTGGTGATGTTTATATAGTAATACTCACCAGGTGACTGTTTTTGCGTTATACATACGAGCGACCCAATCGAACAGAAGTTTGGATGGATAGACGGAATGATCATTGTATCTGAGTTGTATTCGATTATATCGTGATGACGTTCATATAGAAATACTCACCTGGTTACTGTTTTTTCTTTATACATACGAGCAACCGAATCGAACAGAAGGTTAAATGGATAGATTGAACAATCATCGTATCTGAGTTGTATTCGATTATGTTTATATAGATATACTCACCAGGTACCTGTTCTTCCGATATACATACGAGCAACCGATTCGAACATAAGGTTGAATGGATAGATTGAACAATCATCGTATCTGAGTTGTATTCGATTATGTTTATATAGTTATACTCACCAGGTAACTGTTCTTCCGTTTTACATACGAGCGACCGAAACGAACAGAAAGTTGAATGGATAGACTTAACAATCAATCTATCTGGGTGGTATCCGATTATATTGCAATTCTGTATATATAGTGATACTCACCAGGTGACGGTACTTCTGTTGCACATACTAGCGACTGAATCGAACTTAAGGTTAAATGGTAAGACGAAACGATAATTGTATCTGAGTTGTATTCGATGATATCGTGATGATGTTTATAAAGCAATACTCACCAGGTAACTGTTTTTCGGTTTTACATACAAGCGACCGAATCGAGCAGAAGGTTAAATTTAGTATGGATTGAACAATCATCGTATCTGGGTTGTATTCGATTATGTTTATATAGTTATACTCACCAGGTAACTGTTCTTCCGTTATACATACTAGCGACTGAATCGAACAGAATGTTGAATGGTTAGACGAAACGATAATTGTATCTGAGTTGTATTCGATGATATCGTGATGATGTTTATATAGCAATACTAACCAGGTAACTGTCCTTCAGTTTTACATACAAGTGCCCGAATCGAGCAGAAGGTTAAATGGATATATTGAACAATCATCGTATCTGAGTTGTATTCGATTATGTTTATATAGTTATACTCACCAGGTACCTGTTCTTTCGTTATACATACGAGCAACCGAATCGAACATAAGGTTGAATGGATAGATTGAACAATCATCGTATCTGAGTTGTATTCGATTATGTTTATATAGTTATACTCACCAAGTAACTGTTCTTCCGTTATACATACGAGCGACTGAATTGAACAGAAGGTTGAATGGATAGACTAAACAATGATTGTATCTGGGGTTGTATTCGATTATATCGTGATGATGTTCATATAGTTATACTCACCAGGTAACTGTTCTCCAGTTATACATAAGAGCGACTGAACTGAACAGAAGGTTGTATAGATAGACTGAACAATCATCGTATCTGGGTTGTATTCGATTATTTCGTGATGATTATTATATATTATGTCTAACCAGGTAACTGTTCTTCCGTTTTACATACGAGCAACCGAATCGAACATAAGGTTGAATGGATAGATTGAACAATCATTGTATCTGGGTTGTCCCCGATTATATCGTTATACTGTATATTTAGATACACCTACCATGTAACGGTTCTTTCGTTACACATACGAGCGTCTGAATCGAACATAAGGTTGGATGGTTAGACGGAACGATAATTGTAACTGAGTTGTATTCGATTATATCGTGGGAATGTTTATATAGTAATACTCACCAGGTGACTGTTCTTGCGTTATACGTACGAGCGACCCAATCGAACAGAAGGTTAGATGGATAGACGGAATGATCATTGTATCTGAGTTGTATTCGATTATATCGTGACGAAGTTTATATAGAAATACTCACCAGGTTACTGTTCTTTCGTTATACATACGAGCAACCGAATCGAACAGAAGGTTGAATGGATAGTATCTGAGTTGTATTCGATTATGATGTTATGCTGTGTATATAGTTATACACACTAGGTGACGGTATTCCCGTTTTACATACGAGAGACCGAAACGAACAGAAAGTTGAATGGATAGACTGAACAATCAATGTATCTGGGTGGTATCCGATTATATCGCAATACTGTATATATAGTGATACTTACCAGGTGACGGTACTTCCGTTACACATACTAGAGACTGAATCGAACAGAAGGTTAAATGGTTAGACGAAACGATAATTGTATCTCTGAGTTGTATTCGATGATATCGTGATGATGTTTATATAGCGATACTCACCAGGTAACTGTTCTTCCGTTTTACATACAAGCGACCGAATCGAGCAGAAGCTTAAATTTAGTAGAGATTGAACAATCATCGTATCTGGGTTGTATTCGATTATGTTTATATAGTTATACTCACCAGGTAACTGTTCTTTCGTTATACATACGAGCGACTGAATTGAACAGAAGGTTGAATGGATAGACTAAACAATAATCGTATCTGGGGTTGTATTCGATTATATCTTGATGATGTTCATATAGTTATACTCACCAGGAAACTGTTCTCCAGTTATACATAGGAGCGACTAAACTGAACAGAAAGTTGGATGGATAGACTGAACAATCAATGTATCTGGGTGGTATCCGATTATATCGCAATACTGTATATTTAGTGATACTTACCAGGTGACGGTACTTCCGTTACACATACTAGAGACTGAATCGAACAGAAGGTTGAATGGTTAGACGAAACGATAATTGTAACTGAGTTGTATTCGATTATATCGTGGGAATGTTTATATAGTAATACTCACCAGGTGACTGTTCTTGCGTTATACGTACGAGCGACCCAATCGAACAGAAGGTTAGATGGATAGACGGAATGATCATTGTATCTGAGTTGTATTCGATTATATCGTGATGAAGTTTATATAGAAATACTCACCAGGTTACTGTTCTTTCGTTATACATACGAGCAACCGAATCGAACAGAAGGTTGAATGGATAGTATCTGAGTTGTATTCGATTATGATGTTATGCTGTGTATATAGTTATACACACTAGGTGACGGTATTCCCGTTTCACATACGAGCGACCGAAACGAACAGAAAGTTGAATGGATAGACTGAACAATCAATGTATCTGGTTGGTATCCGATTATATCGCAATACTGTATATATGGTGATACTTACCAGGTGACGGTACTTCCGTTACACATACTAGCGACTGAATCGAACAGAAGGTTGAATGGTTAGACGAAGCGATAATTGTATCTGAGTTGTATTCGATGATATCGTGATGATGTTTATATAGCAATACTCACCAGGTAACTGTTCTTCCGTTTTACATAAAAGCGACCAAATCGAGCAGAAGGTTAAATGGATAGATTGAAAATTCATCGTATCTGGGTTGTATTCGATTAGGTTTATATAGTTATACTCACCAGGTAACTGTTTTTCCGTTATACATAAGAACGACTGAATTGAACAGAAGGTTGAATGGATAGACTAAACAATAATCGTATCTGGGGTTGTATTCGAGTATATCGTGATGATTATCATATAGGTTGTCTAACCAGGTAACAGTTCTTCCGTTAATCATACGAGCAACCGAATCGAACATAAGGTTGGATGGATAGATTGAACAATCATTGTATCTGGGTTGTCTCCGAATATATCTTTATGCTGTATATTCAGTTACACCTACCATGTAACGGTTATTTCGTTACACATACGAGCGTCTGAATCGAACATAAGGTTGGATGGTTAGACGGAACGATAATTGTAACTGAGTTGTATTCGATTATATCGTGGTGATGTTTATATAGTAATACTCACCAGGTGACTGTTCTTGCGTTATACATACGAGCGACCCAATCGAACAGAAGGTTGGATGGATAGACGGAATGATCATTGTATCTGAGTTGTATTCGATTATATCGTGATGACGTTCATATAGAAATACTCACCAGGTAACTGTTCTTTCGTTATACATACGAGCAACCGAATCGAACAGAAGGTTGAATGGATAGTATCTGGGTTGTATTCGATTATGATGTTATGCTGTGTATATAGTTATACACATTAGGTGACGGTATTCCCGTTTTACATACGAGCGACCGAAACGAACAGAAAGTTGAATGGATAGACTGAACAATCAATGTATCTGGGTGGTATCCGATTATATCGCAATACTGTATAATAGTGATACTTACCAGGTGACGGTACTTCCGTTACACATACTAGAGACTGAATCGAACAGAAGGTTAAATGGTTAGACGAAACGATAATTGTATCTCTGAGTTGTATTCGATGATATCGTGATGATGTTTATATAGCGATACTCACCAGGTAACTGTTCTTCCGTTTTACATACAAGCGACCGAATCGAGCAGAAGCTTAAATTTAGTAGAGATTGAACAATCATCGTATCTGGGTTGTATTCGATTATGTTTATATAGTTATACTTACCAGGTAACTGTTCTTTCGTTATACATACGAGCGACTGAATTGAACAGAAGGTTGAATGGATAGACTAAACAATAATCGTATCTGGGGTTGTATTCGATTATATCTTGATGATGTTCATATAGTTATACTCACCAGGAAACTGTTTTCCAGTTATACATAAGAGCGACTAAACTGAACAGAAAGTTGGATGGATAGACTGAACAATCAATGTATCTGGGTGGTATCCGATTATATCGCAATACTGTATATTTAGTGATACTTACCAGGTGACGGTACTTCCGTTACACATACTAGAGACTGAATCGAACAGAAGGTTGAATGGTTAGACGAAACGATAATTGTAACTGAGTTGTATTCGATTATATCGTGGGAATGTTTATATAGTAATACTCACCAGGTGACTGTTCTTGCGTTATACGTACGAGCGACCCAATCGAACAGAAGGTTAGATGGATAGACGGAATGATCATTGTATCTGAGTTGTATTCGATTATATCGTGATGAAGTTTATATAGAAATACTCACCAGGTTACTGTTCTTTCGTTATACATACGAGCAACCGAATCGAACAGAAGGTTGAATGGATAGTATCTGAGTTGTATTCGATTATGATGTTATGCTGTGTATATAGTTATACACACTAGGTGACGGTATTCCCGTTTCACATACGAGCGACCGAAACGAACAGAAAGTTGAATGGATAGACTGAACAATCAATGTATCTGGTTGGTATCCGATTATATCGCAATACTGTATATATGGTGATACTTACCAGGTGACGGTACTTCCGTTACACATACTAGCGACTGAATCGAACAGAAGGTTGAATGGTTAGACGAAGCGATAATTGTATCTGAGTTGTATTCGATGATATCGTGATGATGTTTATATAGCAATACTCACCAGGTAACTGTTCTTCCGTTTTACATAAAAGCGACCAAATCGAGCAGAAGGTTAAATGGATAGATTGAAAATTCATCGTATCTGGGTTGTATTCGATTAGGTTTATATAGTTATACTCACCAGGTAACTGTTTTTCCGTTATACATAAGAACGACTGAATTGAACAGAAGGTTGAATGGATAGACTAAACAATAATCGTATCTGGGGTTGTATTCGAGTATATCGTGATGATTATCATATAGGTTGTCTAACCAGGTAACAGTTCTTCCGTTAATCATACGAGCAACCGAATCGAACATAAGGTTGGATGGATAGATTGAACAATCATTGTATCTGGGTTGTCTCCGAATATATCTTTATGCTGTATATTCAGTTACACCTACCATGTAACGGTTATTTCGTTACACATACGAGCGTCTGAATCGAACATAAGGTTGGATGGTTAGACGGAACGATAATTGTAACTGAGTTGTATTCGATTATATCGTGGTGATGTTTATATAGTAATACTCACCAGGTGACTGTTCTTGCGTTATACATACGAGCGACCCAATCGAACAGAAGGTTGGATGGATAGACGGAATGATCATTGTATCTGAGTTGTATTCGATTATATCGTGATGACGTTCATATAGAAATACTCACCAGGTAACTGTTCTTTCGTTATACATACGAGCAACCGAATCGAACAGAAGGTTGAATGGATAGTATCTGGGTTGTATTCGATTATGATGTTATGCTGTGTATATAGTTATACACATTAGGTGACGGTATTCCCGTTTTACATACGAGCGACCGAAACGAACAGAAAGTTGAATGGATAGACTGAACAATCAATGTATCTGGGTGGTATCCGATTATATCGCAATACTGTATAATAGTGATACTTACCAGGTGACGGTACTTCCGTTACACATACTAGAGACTGAATCGAACAGAAGGTTAAATGGTTAGACGAAACGATAATTGTATCTCTGAGTTGTATTCGATGATATCGTGATGATGTTTATATAGCGATACTCACCAGGTAACTGTTCTTCCGTTTTACATACAAGCGACCGAATCGAGCAGAAGCTTAAATTTAGTAGAGATTGAACAATCATCGTATCTGGGTTGTATTCGATTATGTTTATATAGTTATACTCACCAGGTAACTGTTCTTTCGTTATACATACGAGCGACTGAATTGAACAGAAGGTTGAATGGATAGACTAAACAATAATCGTATCTGGGGTTGTATTCGATTATATCTTGATGATGTTCATATAGTTATACTCACCAGGAAACTGTTTTCCAGTTATACATAAGAGCGACTAAACTGAACAGAAAGTTGGATGGATAGACTGAACAATCAATGTATCTGGGTGGTATCCGATTATATCGCAATACTGTATATTTAGTGATACTTACCAGGTGACGGTACTTCCGTTACACATACTAGAGACTGAATCGAACAGAAGGTTGAATGGTTAGACGAAACGATAATTGTATCTCTGAGTTGTATTCGATGATATCGTGATGATGTTTATATAGCGATACTCACCAGGTAACTGTTCTTCCGTTTTACATAAAAGCGACCGAATCGAGAAGAAGGTTAAATGAATAGATTGAAAATTCATCGTATCTGGGTTGTATTCGATTAGGTTTATATAGTTATACTCACCAGGTAACTGTTCTTCCGTTTTACATACAAGCGACCGAATCGAGCAGGAGGTTAAATGGATAGATTGAACAATCATCGTATCTGAGTTGTATTCGATTATGTTTATATAGTTATACTCACCAAGTAACTGTTCTTCCGTTATACATACGAGCGACTGAATTGAACAGAAGGTTGAATGGATATACTGAACAATGATCGTATCTGGGGTTGTATTCGATTATATCGTGATGATTATCATATAGGTTGTCTAACCAGGTAACAGTTCTTCCGTTAATCATACGAGCAACCGAATCGAACATAAGGTTGGATGGATAGATTGAACAATCATTGTATCTGGGTTGTCTCCGAATATATCTTTATGCTGTATATTCAGTTACACCTACCATGTAACGGTTATTTCGTTACACATACGAGCGTCTGAATCGAACATAAGGTTGGATGGTTAGACGGAACGATAATTGTAACTGAGTTGTATTCGATTATATCGTGGTGATGTTTATATAGTTATACTCACCAGGTGACTGTTCTTGCGTTATACATACGAGCGACCCAATCGAACAGAAGGTTGGATGGATAGACGGAATGATCATTGTATCTGAGTTGTATTCGATTATATCGTGATGAAGTTTATATAGAAATACTCACCAGGTTACTGTTCTTTCGTTATACATACGAGCAACCGAATCGAACAGAAGGTTGAATGGATAGTATCTGAGTTGTATTCGATTATGATGTTATGCTGTGTATATAGTTATACACACTAGGTGACGGTATTCCCGTTTCACATACGAGCGACCGAAACGAACAGAAAGTTGAATGGATAGACTGAACAATCAATGTATCTGGTTGGTATCCGATTATATCGCAATACTGTATATATGGTGATACTTACCAGGTGACGGTACTTCCGTTACACATACTAGCGACTGAATCGAACAGAAGGTTAAATGGTTAGACGAAGCGATAATTGTATCTGAGTTGTATTCGATGATATCGTGATGATGTTTATATAGCAATACTCACCAGGTAACTGTTCTTCCGTTTTACATAAAAGCGACCAAATCGAGCAGAAGGTTAAATGGATAGATTGAATATTCATCGTATCTGGGTTGTATTCGATTAGGTTTATATAGTTATACTCACCAGGTAACTGTTTTTCCGTTATACATAAGAACGACTGAATTGAACAGAAGGTTGAATGGATAGACTAAACAATAATCGTATCTGGGGTTGTATTCGAGTATATCGTGATGATTATCATATAGGTTGTCTAACCAGGTAACAGTTCTTCCGTTAATCATACGAGCAACCGAATCGAACATAAGGTTGGATGGATAGATTGAACAATCATTGTATCTGGGTTGTCTCCGAATATATCTTGATGCTGTATATTCAGTTACACCTACCATGTAACGGTTATTTCGTTACACATACGAGCGTCTGAATCGAACATAAGGTTGGATGGTTAGACGGAACGATAATTGTAACTGAGTTGTATTCGATTATATCGTGGTGATGTTTATATAGTAATACTCACCAGGTGACTGTTCTTCCGTTATACATACGAGCGACTGAATTGAACAGAAGGTTGAATGGATATACTAAACAATGATCGTATCTGGGGTTGTATTCGATTATATCGTGATGATTATCATATAGGTTGTCTAACCAGGTAACAGTTCTTCCGTTAATCATACGAGCAACCGAATCGAACAAAAGGTTGGATGGATAGATTGAACAATCATTGTATCTGGGTTGTCTCCGAATATATCTTTATGCTGTATATTCAGTTACACCTACCATGTAACGGTTATTTCGTTACACATACGAGCGTCTGAATCGAACATAAGGTTGGATGGTTAGACGGAACGATAATTGTAACTGAGTTGTATTCGATTATATCGTGGTGATGTTTATATAGTAATACTCACCAGGTGACTGTTCTTGCGTTATACATACGAGCGACCCAATCGAACAGAAGGTTGGATGGATAGACGGAATGATCATTGTATCTGAGTTGTATTCGATTATATCGTGATGAAGTTTATATAGAAATACTCACCAGGTTACTGTTCTTTCGTTATACATACGAGCAACCGAATCGAACAGAAGGTTGAATGGATAGTATCTGAGTTGTATTCGATTATGATGTTATGCTGTGTATATAGTTATACACACTAGGTGACGGTATTCCCGTTTCACATACGAGCGACCGAAACGAACAGAAAGTTGAATGGATAGACTGAACAATCAATGTATCTGGTTGGTATCCGATTATATCGCAATACTGTATATATGGTGATACTTACCAGGTGACGGTACTTCCGTTACACATACTAGCGACTGAATCGAACAGAAGGTTAAATGGTTAGACGAAGCGATAATTGTATCTGAGTTGTATTCGATGATATCGTGATGATGTTTATATAGCAATACTCACCAGGTAACTGTTCTTCCGTTTTACATAAAAGCGACCAAATCGAGCAGAAGGTTAAATGGATAGATTGAAAATTCATCGTATCTGGGTTGTATTCGATTAGGTTTATATAGTTATACTCACCAGGTAACTGTTTTTCCGTTATACATAAGAACGACTGAATTGAACAGAAGGTTGAATGGATAGACTAAACAATAATCGTATCTGGGGTTGTATTCGAGTATATCGTGATGATTATCATATAGGTTGTCTAACCAGGTAACAGTTCTTCCGTTAATCATACGAGCAACCGAATCGAACATAAGGTTGGATGGATAGATTGAACAATCATTGTATCTGGGTTGTCTCCGAATATATCTTTATGCTGTATATTCAGTTACACCTACCATGTAACGGTTATTTCGTTACACATACGAGCGTCTGAATCGAACATAAGGTTGGATGGTTAGACGGAACGATAATTGTAACTGAGTTGTATTCGATTATATCGTGGTGATGTTTATATAGTAATACTCACCAGGTGACTGTTCTTGCGTTATACATACGAGCGACCCAATCGAACAGAAGGTTGGATGGATAGACGGAATGATCATTGTATCTGAGTTGTATTCGATTATATCGTGATGACGTTCATATAGAAATACTCACCAGGTAACTGTTCTTTCGTTATACATACGAGCAACCGAATCGAACAGAAGGTTGAATGGATAGTATCTGGGTTGTATTCGATTATGATGTTATGCTGTGTATATAGTTATACACATTAGGTGACGGTATTCCCGTTTTACATACGAGCGACCGAAACGAACAGAAAGTTGAATGGATAGACTGAACAATCAATGTATCTGGGTGGTATCCGATTATATCGCAATACTGTATATATAGTGATACTTACCAGGTGACGGTACTTCCGTTACACATACTAGAGA
This sequence comes from Chrysomela aeneicollis, assembly GCA_029955515.1. Taxonomy (NCBI): domain Eukaryota; kingdom Metazoa; phylum Arthropoda; class Insecta; order Coleoptera; family Chrysomelidae; genus Chrysomela; species Chrysomela aeneicollis. The sequence goes on along the minus strand of JARUHQ010000013.1, from coordinate 16,127,578 downwards.
CTGAATCGAACAGAAGGTTAAATGGTTAGACGAAACGATAATTGTATCTCTGAGTTGTATTCGATGATATCGTGATGATGTTTATATAGCGATACTCACCAGGTAACTGTTCTTCCGTTTTACATACAAGCGACCGAATCGAGCAGAAGCTTAAATTTAGTAGAGATTGAACAATCATCGTATCTGGGTTGTATTCGATTATGTTTATATAGTTATACTCACCAGGTAACTGTTCTTTCGTTATACATACGAGCGACTGAATTGAACAGAAGGTTGAATGGATAGACTAAACAATAATCGTATCTGGGGTTGTATTCGATTATATCTTGATGATGTTCATATAGTTATACTCACCAGGAAACTGTTTTCCAGTTATACATAAGAGCGACTAAACTGAACAGAAAGTTGGATGGATAGACTGAACAATCAATGTATCTGGGTGGTATCCGATTATATCGCAATACTGTATATTTAGTGATACTTACCAGGTGACGGTACTACCGTTACACATACTAGAGACTGAATCGAACAGAAGGTTGAATGGTTAGACGAAACGATAATTGTATCTCTGAGTTGTATTCGATGATATCGTGATGATGTTTATATAGCGATACTCACCAGGTAACTGTTCTTCCGTTTTACATAAAAGCGACCGAATCGAGAAGAAGGTTAAATGAATAGATTGAAAATTCATCGTATCTGGGTTGTATTCGATTAGGTTTATATAGTTATACTCACCAGGTAACTGTTCTTCCGTTTTACATACAAGCGACCGAATCGAGCAGGAGGTTAAATGGATAGATTGAACAATCATCGTATCTGAGTTGTATTCGATTATGTTTATATAGTTATACTCACCAAGTAACTGTTCTTCCGTTATACATACGAGCGACTGAATTGAACAGAAGGTTGAATGGATATACTAAACAATGATCGTATCTGGGGTTGTATTCGATTATATCGTGATGATGTTTATATAGTTATACTCACCAGGTAACTGTTCTCCAGTTATACATAAGAGCGACTGAACTGAACAGAAGGTTGTATAGATAGACTGAACAATCATCGTATCTGGGTTGTATTCGATTATTTCGTGATGATTATTATATATTATGTCTAACCAGGTAACTGTTCTTCCGTTAAACATACGAGCAACCGAATCGAACATAAGGTTGAATGGATAGATTGAACAATCATTGTATCTGGGTTGTCTCCGATTATATCGTTATGCTGTATATTTAGATACACCTACCATGTAACGGTTCTTTCGTTACACATACGAGCGTCTGAATCGAACATAAGGTTGGATGGTTAGACGGAACGATAATTGTAACTGAGTTGTATTCGATTATATCGTGGGAATGTTCTTATAGTAATACTCACCAGGTGACTGTTCTTGCGTTATACGTACGAGCGACCCAATCGAACAGAAGGTCAGATGAATAGACGGAATGATCATTGTATCTGAGTTGTATTCGATTATGATGTTATGCTGTGTATATAGTTATACATACTGGGTGACGGTATTCCCGTTTTACATACGAGCGACCGAAACGAACAGAAAGTTGGATGGATAGACTGAACAATCAATGTATCTGGTTGGTATCCGATTATATCACAATACTGTATATATAGTGATACTTACCAGGTGACGGTACTTCCGTTACACATACTAGCGACTGAATCGAACAGAAGGTTGAATGGTTAGACGAAGCGATAATTGTATCTGAGTTGTATTCGATGATATCGTGATGATGTTTATGTAGCAATACTCACCAGGTAACTGTTCTTCCGTTTTACATAAAAGCGACCGAATCGAGCAGAAGGTTAAATGGATAGATTGAAAATTCATCGTATCTGGGTTGTATTCGATTAGGTTTATATAGTTATACTCACCAGGTAACTGTTCTCCAGTTATACATAAGAGCGACTGAACTGAACAGAAGGTTGAATGGATAGACTGAACAATCATTGTATCTGGGTATTATTCGATTATATCGTGATGATTATCATATAGTATGTCTAACCAGGTAACAGTTCTTCTGTTACACATACGAGCAACTGAATCGAACATAAGGTTGAATGGATAGATTGAACAATCATTGTATCTGGGTTGTCAGTAGATATACTAGGGGCACACGACTATAGGGATAGGACAAAACCATGTGTTAGAGAGAGAAATGCGAGAGACAATGTGTCAGAGAGAGAAAGAGCTATTCTGTGACATCATCTTCATCGCCTGGAAAGAAAAAAGATTCTCATTCAAGGAGATTTGAACCGCGGACCTTCGGATTGTGAGTCCGATGTTCATTCCGCTGCTCCATGGCGGATACTCGATATTTAAAAAGTTTATTGACATCTGAGATAGTGATAGTTGTATATATGTAAGGGGGAAACATAAATAGCGACTTATGGTTATGATTGTAATAAGTTTGATATCAAATTAAGATCTAGTTAGTTTACGTTGAGTGGTTGCGGTAGAAAGATGTATAACAGTATAGATAAATTTGGTCGTAAGAAGAGTAAATCAATAAGCTTTATGCATGGGCGTCCAGGAATTGGTTTCAAAGTTGACGACAGTGGAAATTATGATATGCAGGGCAAGCGATTGACGAATATTGGTATTCCTACAAGTGGTGGAGATTGTGTACCTTTAGACTTTTACAACGCACGTATATTTGAAATAATGAAACAAATCAATAATCTGAAGATATATACTGAAGATTATCCGCAATTATCTCAAAAGGTTATTATGATGGTACCTGAAGTACATGATACGGTTGAAAAAGTGGAGATTATATTGGAAAGAATGAATGAAATAAAATTGAGTTGTGAAAACAAGATCGAAGATTTAACTGAAATCCTAAGGAATATAGAAAACCATATGATCGAAGATCTGCATCAGAGAATATTGTTATTAGAAATCTCAATGCGTTCATCACACAAATAGGAATAATACATTATTGTGAATATAATAGAAATGAATTCCATTGTATAATTGAATCGTATACTGATGAAATAAATATTCAAATCATGACATTTCTCCTTCAATATCCAAAACCCTTCTATTCTATTCTAAATACCTCAACAAAATCAACGATCATTAGGCGATTTCAAATACCTATTATGTTTTGCATAGTCGAACAGATTACCGTTTCGAAAAGGAGAAATACAATTAGTTGGACATTAGATACCTGTTGCTCGAAAATATTTGTTGTGAGAAAGCTCATTATTATTATAAACAATAGGATATAATCATAAGTGGACTTTAATGATCTATAAAGCAATAAAATCGAACAAAACCCTTTTCCATTATCCCAAATGCCTCAACGAAATCGACGATCATTAGGTGATTTCTAATACCTCCTCTAGTTTTTCTTTCACTCAGTGAGCCTCTAAATGAATATCATTGTAAAGAAAGAAATCGAAAGCAATATTAAGACGAAATATTATAAAGCAAGCTTTCTCGAAGATAAGCGTGAGTTTATCAGTTGACGTTGAAGGGAACATGAAATTAATGAGATATTAGATAACATGAAATTTCATGCAGGTAATTGAATGTTCTTAATGGGCACTTCAGAAAACATTATGAAATATCCCCGATTTCTCTGCTACATCAACAGTATAAAATGAGCAGAATGCACATATTCAAATCATAACCATTCGACCTCAACAGAAGCAATATCAATACTTGTGTTTAAAATAGTGACATCATCTTCATCTGAAAACAGAAAGGTAAGATTTTTTTCTCTTTCGCAATGAGTCAAAAAGATCCATTTCATTCATTATACGATTTTTTGTTTATGTTGCTTGATTTCGTTTTCCAGATGGATCTAAAAGCAATTAATGATGTTGCATTGTTCAGCAGGAAGGAGCTTAAGAAGCTGAGAGAGCTACCCATTGGTCTACCACACCCCATAGTAGGGGTTCAAATCAGAACAGGAAGGTACGGTGAAGCAGCCCTCATCGAGCTAGAGACTTGCAAAGTATTTCTACCAGGTCGAGCAACACCAGCAATCAAGCCAGCAGTGGAGCATTTCACACCAAACAAATATTCTCTAATATACAGAGGATCTAAGAACGTTGGACAGCTTCACCCTCTAGAACAATTTGAAATCATTGAAACGTCATAGAAGAAGTTGAAGTATGTCATTCTTCTTATTTTTGGAGGTTACAATTTTCTGAAAAGATGAATATCGCTAAGAAATCCGATAATTTAGTGTCAGTTATCAGGAAAGTCAGGAACATTTTATTTGACAAATTTACTAACAGGGATAATGAGATATGGTTGAATCGTTTGAAGAAATATATAAGATTATGTAGCAGAGAAGTTCACCAGAACAATTTGCCCATAGGTTCATTGAGAAAGCTTCAAACGAATATTGGACATTTCAAACATTTTCGAAATCGCATTCAAAATAGACATCGTGGTTTGAGTGTAGGCAGCTGGGAGCATGAACGGAGACATAGAGTTCAATGGAGAGATGTTGCATCAGGTTTTTCGAGTAGAATAAGAACTGGAATTATTATCAATTTAGTGCACAAAGACTTAGAGCAATTTTTGATCGATGCATTCATTTTGTTCAAGAATAAAATAAAAAAGATAATGAAGGAATTTCCAATGATTAAAGTGAACGTTAATTTCTGTGGGGAATTCATAAAGCAATCAAAAGATGCAGAAATTGTTGAATTGAAATATTTCAACACCAAAAATGTTATTGTGGACGCATCGACGGATCTACAGCGATGGTTCTGTGATAATGTTCGTGATCAAATTTTGAATAAATTGAGTGAATTTCAAGAACGTGATTCTGGGTGGGCTTTACAGAAAATAATTTCCATGGAAGTTAACATCAATAAATTCCAGATGGGCAATGGTTCATCCTTTATTAAATTACCAGAACAAATTTCCAAAAAGCAAGCATGCTTGAATATAAGAAATTCTGACTCAGCCTGTTTCTATTGGTCAATTGTGAGCGCTTTGTATCCCGCGAGAACAAATAGGGAACTTACTTCTTCATATCCATATTATACCACAGTTCTGAAAACAGAAGATTTAGATTCACCTATGATTCTTCACAAAATTTCGAAATTTGAAAAAGCAAATAACATTTCTGTCAACGTATACACGTTAGAGCTGAATGTAGTCAAAAAACAATCTTTTTATACTGTAGTGCCAACCAGATTGACAAAAAATAAAGTAGACAGACATGTTAATTTATTACTAATTCAAAACAAATATTTTCCGAAAATGAATGATTATGAGGCCCCTGTCATTGATGAAGATGATGTTCATATTAAATATCATTACTGTCTAATTAAAGATATGTCTCGATTAATGTCAAAACAGATGAATAAACATCATAGTAAAAAATTTATTTGTGATAGATGTATGAACTATTTTCAGTGTGAGCAAAAATTGAAAGATCATGAGATGCTTTGTTCCAAATTGAATCAATACAAAATTTCGTTTCCAAAATATGATCATGTTGAATTCAAAAATTTCACTTACAAACAAACAGCTTCATTCATAATTTATGCAGACTTTGAATGTCAATTGGAAAATTTCGATAATATGGTTTCAATGAAAACAAACAAATATCAAAAACATGTTGCATATAGTGCAGGCTATTATCTGAAATGTGATTATGATGATTCCCTCTCGTTTTTCAATAGTCATCGGGGAGGTGATTGTATGGATTGGTTTGCGAATGAGATATCGAGGATAGCTAAAGTTGTACAATCCAAAATTAAAACGATCGTGCCGATGGTTGCTAAGCTAAGTACCAGTGGCGCAACCGTATGTCATATTTGTGAAAAACGCTTCACTGTCAAAGACATCATTGTTCACGATCATAATCATTTCAATGGACAATTCAGGGGTTACGCGCACCAAGCATGCAATCTCAATTTTCGAAAATTATTTGTCGTACCCATCGTATTTCACAACTTGTCAGGCTATGATAGTCATTTTATGATAAATCAATTGAGCAAGAAAGGTCATATAAGCATACTACCAATCAACAAGGAGAATTACATTTCTTTCACACTACACGATGATGATACAAAGATAAAATTCAGATTTATTGACTCTTTTCGCTTCATGGGAACGTCTTTAGATAAACTATCTTCAATTATGGATCGGAAAGATTTGAAAATTTTGAAAAAGGAATTCAACCATTTGAATGATGAAACATTCAGTCTTCTCACAAAGAAAGGTATATTTCCTTACGATTATATCAGTTGTTTGGAAAAATTGAATGAAACTGAATTACCTGCGAAAAAATATTTTTACAATAAACTGAATGATGACCACATTTCTGATGAGCAGTATGCGCATGCTCAAAACGTATGGAAAGCCTTCAGAATCTCAGATTTGGGAACGTATTCAGACATTTATTTAAAGACAGATGTTCTGTTGCTAGCAGATGTGTTTGAGAATTTTCGAAAAAAATGTATGGCAACTCATGGGTTAGATCCATCATGGTACTACACCATGCCGGGATATACCTGGGATGCCATGTTGAGGTTCACCAAATGCAAACTAGAATTATTGAATGATGTTGATAAAATCATGTTCATTGAGAAAGCAATACGCGGTGGGATTTCGGTGTGTAGCGGTAGATACTCAGAAGCCAACAACAAACATATGCATGAATATGATTTCAAAAAACCATCAAAATATCTCGTGTATTTGGATGTTAATAATTTATATGGGTGGGCTATGTCAGAATTTTTACCTTACGGAGGATTTGCATGGTTGCAAAATGTTGAAAATTTTGACGTCACAACTATTGCTGACGATGCACCTGAGGGATATATCTTACAAGTCGATTTGGAATATCCACGCGATTTACATCAGGAACATAAGGACTTTCCTTTCGCTGCTGAACATCGAATACCACCTGGCTCTAAATTACCAAAATTGATGACTACACTTTATAATAAGAAAGACTACATTTTACATTATAGAAACTTGAAACAATGTTTGGCTAATGGTTTGAAATTAACAAAAATTCATAAAATTTTAAAGTTCAAACAGTCGGCGTGGTTACGATCCTACATCGAATTGAATACCAATTTGAGGACCGCCGCCACGAATGCATTCGAGAAGAATTTATATAAATTATTTAATAACGCAGTTTTCGGGAAAACTATGGAAAACATACGAAAACACAGACAAGTGAAACTAGTGAGATCATGGTTGGGTCGCTATGGAGCTAAAAATTTAATAAGTAGCCCGCAATTCTGTAGTAGAACAATTTTCGAAGAAAACTTGATGGCTATTGAATTACAAAAAGTTGAGGTTATTTTCAATAAGCCTCTATATGTAGGAATGGCCATTTTAGATTTATCGAAAATATGTATGTATAATTTTCACTATGATTATATGATTCCAAAAATAGGTATTGAAAAATGCAAATTATTATATATGGACACAGACAGTTTTATTTATGAGCTGAAATGTAATGATGCATATGAAGAAGTTATTAAGGCAGATCTTTCTAAATTTGATACATCAGAATATGCTCTAGATAATGCATATAATATACCGCTGGTAAATAAAAAAAAATTGGGTTTAATGAAGGATGAAGCAAATGGTAGAATCGTTACTCATTTCGTCGGTTTACGCTCCAAAATGTATACATATAAAGTGCAAGGAGGAAAAGTTATCAAAAAATCTAAAGGAGTGAAAAACAATGTGGTTAGAAATAAAATTGTTTTCGAAGATTATTTAGATTGTTTGAGGGAGTATAAACAGAAAACGGTATATCAACGTTGTATTCGTTCGTATGCCCACAATGTTTTTAGCATTGAACAATCAAAAGTAGCTCTGAGTTCAAATGATGATAAGCGCTTTTTAATGCAAGGTTCTTTCGATACATTACCTTGGGGTCATTATGATTCCAAGGAGTGAAGAAAACATAATTGTTTCATTTTTAGTGATATTCATCTTTCTTGTATGTACCCTTCGAATAGGAGAATGGCTGAATATTATGTTAATTCAAGTTATTTATGTTACAACTAGTTTCTAAATAAAGAAATCCGAAAAAATGTGCATATTATGTGTCTCATTCATTTTATTTCAATATGTTGTGTAATTACACAAATCAAGCTCATCCTATTACTGAAGAGGAGGGGAAAAAGAGATATGTATGTATGATGTCTTTCGTTAGTGAAGGGTCTCATGCAGTTTCAAAATGTCATCTATCGAATACAGACGTGCACTCGAAGATTTTGGATTGAAAGTTAGACAACTCAACGCAGACATTGAGTTGTATGAAGAGAAGAAGAATCTCTTCAAAAATTTTACACATCTTCAAATTTGGGATAGAGCTTTTACTGAACCCATGATGATACAACAGCATAGTGTTAAATCATTGAAAAGAATTCAGCCTACAAAGCTAGATGGTGGTACTGAAGATAAGTTTCATCATTCTGGCAGATTTAATCAATGACATTTGTGATAGGAAATGGTGAATAAAAAATTCTGAAACTCTAAAACGTTGTTTTATTTAGGTAAAATATTACAGAACCAATTATATAAAACATCAACATTCTGAAGACTACACTGGAACTTTCCTTTATGTAGATGATTCATACAAGGTGGTGGGCTAATGTGTTGAAACGTTATTGGTTGCCACCATGAATTATCGAAATCCTCTAAATTCACAATGTGTTTACATATTTCCAAATCTGTCAACTTTTTTTGTAAAAACTGAACCTTTTGATGCCCTCTTACGTAGATCAAATCCGTTTGTTGGAGGTTGTGTTCTAGAATTTGATTCAACTCATTCAAATCCACATAGCCACTAGAGTATTTCAAGCCGTGCACGTAGCGTTCAACATAGTTCACCATCTTTTTCTCTTCTCTGCTCAAACTCGAGTACTCGGCTGATGGTTTGAATAGGAAATGACTTGTCTTTTTACCGATGCGGATTGTCAACTCCTTCGGAACGAATTCGCAGGAGACAATAAAACCCTGAATGTCAACCAGTGCGATCTCCATGACTTCTCCAAATAAACTAATATATTGATGAGGATAAACTTTGCCATGTTATTATGCAATATTTCGAACAATTTCGCTGAGTGGGAGGTGTTCCATGATTTGATCATAAATGATGATGCAGTAGGCTTTAGTGTCTGCAGGAAAACCTGTGGTTGCTTCAATGTCCAACTTGATGTCAACTGTCGAAGATTTCAGACCCAGATTTCTTCTCGAACAATCGATAACAAACATGGGTCGAGTCTTGAATTCAGAAAAATTCATTAGAGGTCGCTTCTGAACACAGTTATTATAGCTTTTATTGAATTCCGAGTAATTGTAATGCGCATCAGCATATTGGTTGGTGGAAAAGTCTAGAAGCATCCGTTCTTGAGGATAGTAGTCACCATTCAGAGCTAATCGTATCGATTTGATATTGGCATGATCAAACAAAGTCACATCTTCATGTATATTATCAGTCTTTTTCGTTTGGAAGAAAACAATAACATATCTGGGACTCTCCAATGCCGAACACGTTTTGACTGACCAAATTTCGTTGGTAGAGTTTTGTGTGAGTGCTGAAAGCTCAAACAGTCCCCATCTGCGGAATGGTATCATCATAGGTTCATCTGCTCTCACACGTTTCAACAGCTGTAATTTTATGATATCATTTGGAGTGAGGTGTGGCACCTTCAAGTTTATGTTTTCGATTATGATTTTAGCAGTGCTCTTGGTCAAAACATTTCCAGCTTCTGTATTCGGTCTCTCAATAACCTTCACACTGTTTGCATCACTACGTGATCGAACCAAACGAATTGATTGCTTTCCCAACGTAGCTACTTGATGATCATTGAATATGGAAAACAAATGTTTCAGCGGAATATTCAAGGTGAAGGTTTTGTCAACATTGAGAATGGGATCATTTGGGTAGTTCCATCCTGCTATAGCTAGATGATATGAATCTTCAGGAGCATAACACAAATATCCTCTTGCTGTACTCGTTATTCCAGGATATCTAACTGTATCCAATTCCTTATTACATAATTCATAGGTGCAAGAATCGAAGAGATAGGCTCCAGCATTGTGCGTTAAATTTCCCGTACCACCCCCAGTCACATCCAATTTGCCTTTGACGGTGAGAACGCTTTCGAACATAGCAAGCCATGCGTCTGCTTGATTAATAGTGATGTCTATGACATCATTATTCTCGAAAGACTTGACATATGGATGATAGGTACGCCATTCTACTTTTGTGATGGATTCATCGAACCTTGGTTTGCGGAAGACGTCGAAAACTGGAGCTCTCAACATTGTAGCCGAGCGACTTGAGAAACAGTATACTGGATAATGACAACTTCTTAGATGATATCCGGCTCCTTGACACGTCTGCTTTGCGAAAGGTCGTTGTTGATACTGATGATGAATATGATAGATCATCAGGTTTATAGGAGTAATCAAACACTAGTCCCATCTCCCCAGCTTCTTCAATTCCAATCTAATTATAATCTCTTCGCCTCTAAAATTCACCTCCCTCAAATCCTGATCTAGAATTTGTAGCGTGATATTAGGTATCTCTCGTCTACTAACTATGGGTAAATAGATGAGGTTCCTAGGAATCTCATCTATTGCATACCCTGGATCAACTCCAACCGCAAATTCGTAGATTGTGTGAGAAGGTCTATCGTTGTAGAGAGCTCCAGCAGTGACGTTGCTATCAATGTGAATGGTTCGTACTTTGGTAATGTTGACCGGCAAATCGGAACTGTGAACTTTCTGAGCTTCCAGCAGTCTATTTGAAAATCCTAATATCTGAGCAATACCATTATTTGGTCTGAAGTCGATGTCGAACTTATTGCTTGAGATCTCACACTTCAATGTATTGTTATTGGGTTTCAACGAGAATATATCATCGACATTTGCTGCACTTGAGATCCCCAATTCTTTTCGAATTAATGTCTCAAGATCAACGATATCGTAGGAACCCTCAGGAATTTCGATGATTTCGAGTGTTGCTGTTTTGGATGAGGACTCTTGCAGATGAAACTCAGATCCTTTTTCAATGTTTGGAATGCTGTTGTAGCAGTGAAATCCCAATAATGCTAAACCATAATCTGACTCTGGATCGAGTTGAAGTGGTGTTAGGAAATCTATGGAAAGCGTGGAAGTGTGACTCTTCAACGTCAATATCAAAGACATAACTGAAGCGCAAGCATCATGCTACTTGTTTTTATAAAGAAATTCCAAACACAAACGTCCACAATTGCTCTGATTATAATTTTGGTATTGATCATTGTTATAGAAAATCTTTGAATTTCCTAGATATTGAACTAATTCCATTGGTGGTTTCAAACTACCATATGAATCGAAATATTCCACAATATTATCTCGTTTTTTATAAGCTACCCAATGTGTTCCGGAATTATTTGCAGTATCTAAATTCACTACTGCGCACTCACGACGCCATAAGCCAGTAGTAGGTAAAGTATCTCGCATAAAAACCCCTCGAAAATGAGGTATTTTCAGTTGCTTAGCGTACTTCATTATATCGGAATCGTACATTGATTTATTGGGTAGCTTGATTACTAGTTTTTTTGTTTCTTCAAGAACAATCCCAGTCCGCGGGATGTTTTGCGTAGAAACAATCCGGAACCTTTCTTTCCAATAGCTTCCATCGCTTTATTATGGTGATTATCATCTTCCAGTTTTCTACTGGCATTCTTAGCATCAATAATAGTCTTCGCGACTGCTCCAGCTCCGCCAGCCAAAGATCCAAGAGCTCCCAAGGCTGCAAAGATGGGGATGAGTGGTAGAATACCCCCACTCTTTTTCGTCGAATCAAATGGTATTATTCTTGGTACTCGAATTTTTTTTTTGCCTCCAGCTTTTTTGATTGCAATTCTAGCCACTCGGAGTGCAGCTAGTGCAGATTTCTTCAGACCACGACCTTCCTGATGTTCAGCATGATCGGATTTTGACAGAACATTTTTTATGAATTTGATTACGTTGGCAAATGATGGACGAGACATCAGACCCATGCCGAGCTTACGTTTAACCTTCATTCCAGTAGTAACTACCCAAGCTGCAGCTTTCTCCTTGAATCTCGCGTTTTTTGCTTTGACTCGATTCCACGCTCTATTCTCGAGCACCCAGTCGGCTTTATGTCTATCCTCCAAAGATTTGTTCTGAGAATATGCAATGTCGTGTTGCCGACAGGCGTCGTCCAATGGATTGATGCCAGTGTCTCCTCTGGCAAGTCTCTCCTCTAGCTTCGTGCCTGGACCACAAAATTTATAGCCTGGTATGTGTAATTCAAAAGGTAGCTTGTCAATAATAGTGTTCAGCACACCTTCACCGCGGTGCAACAACATGTAGAATGATGATTGTGAAGAGTGTCACTTATTACTTATATTGGTGTACTCCAGTGTTCAACGTCATACGATGGAAGTTGTTCAACAGGAACGGACGTTACCTATAGAGAATTTGGATGAAATTTTGATTGGTGGAGCTATCACAACAACAACTAGTAAACATGGGAAACTGCTTCCAAATTCCATCAGAGCCATCTTCTGTGGACCCAGCGGATGTGGAAAAACCAATGCGATGCTGTCTCTGCTTTTCAATCCGAATGGCGCCAAGTTCAGAAACGTTTACGTGTATTCAAAGTCGTTGTATCAACCAAAATATCGGCTGCTGCAACAAGTGTTGGATTCAGTGAAAGGTGTTGGATATTTTCCATTCAAAGATAATGATGAAATTATCGATCCATCGGAAGCGAAATCCAACTCGATATTCATATTCGATGATGTATCATGTGACAAACAACAGAAAATTCGTGAATATTTCTCGATGTGTCGACATAAGGATATTGACGTTGCATACCTATGTCAAACATATTCTAAAATACCTAAACAGCTGATACGTGATAACAGTAACCTGATAGTGTTATTTCGACAAGATGAAGTGAACTTGAAGCATGCATTCGATGAGCATGTGTCTCCTGACATGTCATTCGATCAATTTAAAATTTTGTGCTCGGAATGTTGGAATTGTAGCCAATATGGAACAATAATTATAGCTAAACCATTTGATATAAATGCTGGTAGATATAGAAATGGTTTTGATAAATATATAAAAGTATGATGGTAACTCGTGGATATCATTTATCATCATGATGGTAGCTGACAAGCATGGTGAGGTTATTGCAGAAGCATTACGAAAGAAAAAAGTTGATGAGCTCTCGAAATCGATCAGAAGAAAGTATTTGACATTGAAGTTAGGCAAGTCTGATGATGATGAAGCACTACAAAAAATATTTCAACCACTGACAACTCCTCTGAAAGATTTCATCAATACATCTAAAGTTATTCAAGAAAAATTTGATGGAGTTTTTCCATTCAAAAAGAAAATGAAAAAGGAGATTACCGATAGAAAGCAAGGGCTGAAGATAGAGAAGGGAGAGAAAGAGGAGACGGAGGAGAAAAATACGGAGGAGGAAAATATGGAGAATGATGAGACTCAACAATCGGATTTCAATTACCTGCCTTTGGTGAATGTTGCAGAAAATTTTGAGGATACTGAAGATATTGAAGATAGTAATGATGATGATGATGACTCATCAAACCCACAAAATATTCCATCAGCTGCTATGAATGATTACATTGATCAGTATCCCTTGATAGCACAAAAATATCTATCGGATTATTGGGCAAATGATGAAAATATTGATAAAATTTATGGTCCTAAATACAATCCAAAAACATCAAAATGGTTCCTCAACGATAATGAATTGGATTTTCATCGAGTAACTGGAGATATCATTGTTGGTAACCACCATTTCCGCGGCACCCCAGGACTTTATCAGTTACTATTCTACAATGATCCATCGTATGCTAAAGAAGATGAGGTTTCATACAAGCAATTACTTTTGCTCACAAAGACTCATCAGAATTCTCTCGGACACATGAGAGGATCATCTCGATTCAAATACAAAGAAATTATTCGACCAATGTTCAAATCAAAGACATCTACTGGTCGTGGTTTGAAGTTGGCTTACAACACAACGCCAATCGAATACATGTATTGGGATGATCCAAATGAATTAGTCGATCGATTGAAATTGCTCATTGCTTCCCAGCAAGCTGGCAACACATCAAATGAGAACGAAATTGTGGCTATCATAAATGAACTGAAGGAAGCTAATATAATATCAGATTCATAATATCTTCGTCGCGGTTTTCATTTGTATCACGGTTTTGTTGAGGTTTTCTTGTGGTTTTGTTGACGTTTTCCGTTTCTGTTACAGTTTTGTTGGAGTTTTGTTGAGGTTCTGTTGAGATTTTGTTGAAGTTTTGTTGAGATTTTGTTGAGGTTTTGTTGGGTTTCAGTTTTGTTAGGTAAAACTATCTACATAAAAGTCGCAATTTCAGTATTTTTTCAATCACTCTCCATTCATCACCTCACTCATGTCACACTCTAAAGAAAAAATGCAACTCATCAATGAGTTGCATAAACCTGCTAGAAAAAAATATCCAAGACGCCGAACTATTATCAAAGGATTGGATGATTTATGGCAAATGGATTTAGCAGAAATGCGTCCATATGCTTCTAGAAATAAGAATTTCAAACTGATTATGGTTGTGATTGATTGTTTTTCCAAATTCTCATGGACTCGACCACTCAAATCTAAGACGGGAGCTGATATCACTCGAGCATTTGCCAATATTTTGACACATTCAAACAACCGAATACCGAAAAATTTACAAACTGATCAAGGTACTGAATTCTTTAACGAAAAGTTCCAAAGTCTAATGAAGAAACACTCAATCAATCATTACAATACGTATTCAGTAACGAAGGCAGCGATGGCTGAACGTGTCATACGAACGCTGAAGGAGAAACTCTACAAGTATTTCAGTTTGAGTGGATCATATCGTTGGATAAATGTTCTACCGGAGATTACCAAAAACTATAATAATCAGAAACATAGTACTACGAACTATAAACCGTGTGACATCACGAAAGACAATGAACAAAACATTCTGAAATCCGTCTACAATCACATCAAAATTGCTGGCGTTCGAAAGTTTGCTATTGGAGATATGGTTAGATTAAGTAAGGCAAAACATGTCTTCGAGAAGAATTATACTCCGAATTGGAGTACAGAATTATTTAAGATTGTGCAAGTTCGCATAACGAATCCTACCACATATCTTTTGGAAGACATACGGGGAGCTCCTATCAAAGGTACCTTCTATGCTGAAGAACTTCAAAAAACAGCTCATCCAGATGTTTATCTAGTAGAGAAAATAATACGGAGAAAAGACAACAAGGTATTAGTCAAATGGTTGGGGTTCGATGAAACACACAACAGCTGGATTGATGCGAGAAATAAATTATAATGCAAACATATGGAAAACTAACACAAATCAACTGAATCTGGGGGCCCTTCACATTATTCATCAACATCGAAATATAATTCCTCATTAGTCAGATGTAGCGATCTGCAGTGGGAATATAAATAGTGCACAACAAAACAACAACCTGCATCAGTTTGAAAGCAATAGCAGCAGCAGCAATGAGTGAAGTCTCTGGTTATTATTCGTCCTGTGAATGTGAAGTGAATCTTGAAGATGGTAGTTCATCATCTTCATCATCATCATCATCATTATCATCAATATCGACACCTAACTACTTTAGCGAAGTCGATCGAAGCTTAGCCATGTTTGAGCAGGCGGCACAAGCTGAAACACATCATCTGCTGAATACAACGTTTCCACTCTCTACCTATGAGATTCATTGTGGGTTGAGTCCAGCAAGACAGTTCAGTCCAGTCATCACTTTGAAAAAACCCCACTGTTTAGCAAAGATTTCATTCGATGCATATGAATGGGCTACCTTCATCGAATTACTTCAACACAATCAACAAGATTTTTTTCAACAACCTCTGCCTGGCTTTGTGGACGAATATGATCCTGTAGTCAGCGCTTGTGGGGACTATGCTACCGTTACCAGAGCTGTCTGGGATGGTGTCAAAATACTAACAGTTGCCAAATATCACATTAAATTCGACTTGATGGAGGACGATGTTGTCGACATTTTGAGTGCTGAAATGAGTCTTATATCGCATAGAATCACCATGATCAATGAACTGAACTTTTGTATGTACTATCATAATCTTTTGAATACTGTCGCTTACTGGATTAGGAATAAAAAAACTGTATTGAGTGTAGAAGAGGTTATATTTGGATTTTGTGAGGCTGCGAACAGTTTGTCAAGTAATGCACTTTTGGAATATCTCTATTACTGTAAAGAAAAAATAATATCTGATTTCAATAAAAAACTATAAATATCACATGTTTTTCTCATTTTATTTAGTCTGCAAAGTGATATGGGTTCTGACACATCTACATTGAAAAGTATAATGAAGCCGGAAATTTCAGTACTCATAAAATTCCTGAAATCTCCTACCACGACTCTGGTGAAATTCACTGAACAAGAATTGCAATATATTCCTGTTGAATATCTCATTGAATATGCTGAACCATGTGGTCTATTGAGAGTGTGGCATAAACTCCCCAAGGAATATCGCTGCAACTTCAACCTACAAATCAAGCTACCCTGTTACGTTCACTATAACCGACCCGATTGGACTACACACTGGGATGGTCCACCATCTTCTCAAGAAGCATGTTATTTTTGTAGAAAGGGATTGCTTAAAATAAATCCGATTGATAATTATGCACATTGTTTTATTAGTCTACACCGATTTTTGATTGATATCAATCTTTAACCAAACTCATTACAATCATAATTAGGATTTGTCGAAACAGACATCAGACTCACAATCCGAACTAATCATACACGATGATGATAAATCACTCTGTCAGACGTCAATAAACTATTTAAATATCGAGTATCCGCCATGGAGCAGCGGAATGAACATCGGACTCACAATCCGAAGGTCCGCGGTCATTAAAGTCCACTTATGATTATATCCTATTGTTTATAATAATAGTGAGCTTTCTCACAACAAATATTTTCGAGCAACAGGTATCTAATGTCCAACTAATTGTATTTCTCCTTTTCGAAACGGTAATCTGTTCGACTATGCAAATCATAATAGGTATTTGAAATCGCCTAATGATCGTTGATTTTGTTGAGGTATTTAGAATAATAGAAAAGGGTTTTGGATATTGAAGGAGAAATGTCATGATTTGAATATTTATTTCATCAGTATACGATTCAATTATACAATGGAATTCATTTCTATTATATTCACAATAATGTATTATTCCTATTTGTGTGATGAACGCATTGAGATTTCTAATAACAATATTCTCTGATGCAGATCTTCGATCATATGGTTTTCTATATTCCTTAGGATTTCAGTTAAATCTTCGATCTTGTTTTCACAACTCAATTTTATTTCATTCATTCTTTCCAATATAATCTCCACTTTTTCAACCGTATCATGTACTTCAGGTACCATCATAATAACCTTTTGAGATAATTGCGGATAATCTTCAGTATATATCTTCAGATTATTGATTTGTTTCATTATTTCAAATATACGTGCGTTGTAAAAGTCTAAAGGTACACAATCTCCACCACTTGTAGGAATACCAATATTCGTCAATCGCTTGCCCTGCATATCATAATTTCCACTGTCGTCAACTTTGAAACCAATTCCTGGACGCCCATGCATAAAGCTTATTGATTTACTCTTCTTACGACCAAATTTATCTATACTGTTATACATCTTTCTACCGCAACCACTCAACGTAAACTAACTAGATCTTAATTTGATATCAAACTTATTACAATCATAACCATAAGTCGCTATTTATGTTTCCCCCTTACATATATACAACTATCACTATCTCAGATGTCAATAAACTTTTTAAATATCGAGTATCCGCCATGGAGCAGCGGAATGAACATCGGACTCACAATCCGAAGGTCCGCGGTTCAAATCTCCTTGAATGAGAATCTTTTTTCTTTCCAGGCGATGAAGATGATGTCACAGAATAGCTCTTTCTCTCTCTGACACATTGTCTCTCGCATTTCTCTCTCTAACACATGGTTTTGTCCTATCCCTATAGTCGTGTGCCCCTAGTATATCTACTGTTGTCTCCGATTATATCTTTATGCTGTATATTTATATACACCTACCATGTAACGGTTCTTTCGTTACACATACGAGCGTCTGAATCGAACATAAGGTTGGATGGTTAGACGGAACGATAATTGTAACTGAGTTGTATTCGATTATATCGTGGGAATGTTCATATAGTAATACTCACCAGGTGACTGTTCTTGCGTTATACATACGAGCGACCCAATCGAACATAAGGTTGAATGGATAGATTGAACAATCATTGTATCTGGGTTGTCTCCGATTATATCTTTATGCTGTATATTTATATACACCTACCATGTAACGGTTCTTTCGTTACACATACGAGCGTCTGAATCGAACATAAGGTTGGATGGTTAGACGGAACGATAATTGTAACTGAGTTGTATTCGATTATATCGTGGGAATGTTCATATAGTAATACTCACCAGGTGACTGTTCTTGCGTTATACATACGAGCGACCCAATCGAACAGAAGTTTGGATGGATAGACGAAATGATCATTGTATCTGAGTTGTATTCGATTATATCGTGATGACGTTCATATAGAAATACTCACCAGGTTACTGTTTTTTCTTTATACATACGAGCAACCGAATCGAACAGAAGGTTGAATGGATAGTATCTGGGTTGTATTCGATTATGACGTTATGCTGTGTATATAGTTATACACATTAGGTGACGGTATTCCCGTTTTACATACGAGCGACCGAAACGAACAGAAAGTTGAATGGATAGACTGAACAATCAATGTATCTGGGTGGTATCCGATTATATCGCAATTCTGTATATATAGTGATACTTACCAGGTGACGGTACTTCCGTTGCACATACTAGCGACTGAATCAAACTTAAGGTTAAATGGTAAGACGAAACGATAATTGTATCTGAGTTGTATTCGATGATATCGTGATGATGTTTATATAGCAATACTCACCAGGTAACTGTTCTTCCGTTTTACATACAAGCGACCGAATCGAGCAGAAGGTTGAATTTAGTATGGATTGAACAATCATCGTATCTGGGTTGTATTCGATTATGTTTATATAGTTATACACACCAGGTAACTGTTCTTCCGTTATACATACTAGCGACTGAATCGAACAGAATGTTGAATGGATAGACTGAACAATCAATGTATCTGGGTGGTATCCGATTATATCGCAATTCTGTATATATAGTGATACTTACCAGGTGACGGTACTTCCGTTGCACATACTAGCGACTGAATCAAACTTGAGGTTAAATGGTAAGACGAAACGATAATTGTATCTGAGTTGTATTCGATGATATCGTGATGATGTTTATATAGCAATACTCACCAGGTAACTGTTCTTCCGTTTTACATACAAGCGACCGAATCGAGCAGAAGGTTGAATTTAGTATGGATTGAACAATCATCGTATCTGGGTTGTATTCGATTATGTTTATATAGTTATACACACCAGGTAACTGTTCTTCCGTTATACATACTAGCGACTGAATCGAACAGAATGTTGAATGGTTAGACGAAACGATAATTGTATCTGAGATGTATTCGATGATATCGTGATGATGTTTATATAGCAATACTCACCAGGTAACTGTCCTTCAGTTTTACATACAAGTGACCGAATCGAGCAGTAGGTTGAATGGATAGATTGAACAATCATCGTATCTGAGTTGTATTCGATTATGTTCATATAGTTATACTCACCAGGTACCTGTTCTTTCGTTATACATACGAGCAACCGAATCGAACATAAGGTTGAATGGATAGATTGAACAATCATCGTATCTGAGTTGTATTCGATTATGTTTATATAGTTATACTCACCAAGTAACTGTTCTTCCGTTATACATACGAGCGACTGAATTGAACAGAAGGTTGAATGGATAGACTAAACAATTATCGTATCTGGGGTTGTATTCGATTATATCGTGATGATGTTTATATAGTTATACTCACCAGGTAACTGTTCTCCAGTTATACATAAGAGCGACTGAACTGAACAGAAAGTTGTATAGATAGACTGAACAATCATCGTATCTGGGTTGTATTCGATTATTTCGTGATGATTATTATATATTATGTCTAACCAGGTAACTGTTCTTCCGTTATACATACGAGCAACCGAATCGAACATAAGATTGAATGGATAGATTGAACAATCATTGTATCTGGGTTGTCTCCGATTATATCGTTATGCTGTATATTCAGATACACCTACCATGTAACGGCTCTTTCGTTACACATACGAGCGTCTGAATCGAACATGAGGTTGGATGGTTAGACGGAACGATAATTGTAACTGAGTTGTATTCGATTATATCGTGGGAATGTTTATATAGTGATACTCACCAGGTGACTGTTCTTGCGTTATACGTACGAGCGACCCAATCGAACAGAAGGTTAGATGGATAGACGGAATGATCATTGTATCTGAGTTGTATTCGATTATATCGTGATGAAGTTTATATAGAAATACTCACCAGGTTACTGTTCTTTCATTATACATACGAGCAACCGAATCGAACAGAAGGTTGAATGGATAGTATCTGTGTTGTATTCGATTATGATGTTATGCTGTGTATATAGTTATACACACTAGGTGACGGTATTCCCGTTTTACATACGAGCGACCGAAACGAACAGGAAGTTGAATGGATAGACTGAACAATCAATGTATCTGGTTTGTATACGATTATATCGCAATACTGTATATATAGTGATACCAGGTGACGGTACTTCCGTTACACATACTAGCGACTGAATCGAACAGAAGGTTAAATGGTTAGACGAAGCGATAATTGTATCTGAGTTGTATTCGATGATATCGTGATGATGTTTATATAGCAATACTCACCAGGTAACTGTTCTTCCGTTTTACATAAAAGCGACAAAATCCAGCAGAAGGTTAGATGGATAGATTGAAAATTCATCGTATCTGGGTTGTATTCGATTAGGTTTATATAGTTATACTCACCAGGTAACTGTTTTTCCGTTATACATAAGAACGACTGAATTGAACAGAAGGTTGAATGGATAGACTAAACAATAATCGTATCTGGTGTTGTATTCGAGTATATCGTGATGATTATCATATAGTATGTCTAACCAGGTAACAGTTCTTCCGTTGAACATACGAGCAACCGAATCGAACATAAGGTTGGATGGATAGATTGAACAATCATTGTATCTGGGTTGTCTCCGATTATATCTTTATGCTGCATATTCGGTTACACCTACCATGTAACGGTTATTTCGTTACACATACGAGCGTCTGAATCAAACATAAGGTTGGATGGTTAGACGGAACGATAATTGTAACTGAGTTGTATTCGATTATATCGTGGTGATGTTTATATAGTAATACTCACCAGGTGACTGTTCTTGCGTTATACATACGAGCGACCCAATCGAACAGAAGGTTGGATGGATAGACGGAATGATCATTGTATCTGAGTTGTATTCGATTATATCGTGATGACGTTCATATAGAAATACTCACCAGGTTACTGTTCTTTCGTTATACATACGAGCAACCGAATCGAACATAAGGTTGAATGGATAGATTGAACAATCATCGTATCTGAGTTGTATTCGATTATGTTTATATAGTTATACTCACCAAGTAACTGTCCTTCCGTAATACATACGAGCGACTGAATTGAACAGAAGGTTGAATGGATATACTAAACAATGATCGTATCTGGGGTTGTATTCGATTATATCGTGATGATGTTTATATAGTTATACTCACCAGGTAACTGTTCTCCAGTTATACATAAGAGCGACTGAACTGAACAGAAGGTTGAATGGATAGACTGAACAATCATTGTATCTGGGTTTTATTCGATTATATCGTGATGATTATCATATAGTATGTCTAACCAGGTAACAGTTCTTCTGTTACACATACGAGCAACTGAATCGAACATAAGGTTGAATGGATAGATTGAACAATCATTGTATCTGGGTTGTCTCCGATTATATCTTTATGCTGTATATTTATATACACCTACCATGTAACGGTTCTTTCGTTACACATACGAGCGTCTGAATCGAACATAAGGTTGGATGGTAAGACGAAACGATAATTGTATCTGAGTTGTATTCGATGATATCGTGATGATGTTTATATAGCAATACTCACCAGGTAACTGTTCTTCCGTTTTACATACAAGCGACCGAATCGAGCAGAAGGTTGAATTTAGTATGGATTGAACAATCATCGTATCTGGGTTGTATTCGATTATGTTTATATAGTTATACACACCAGGTAACTGTTCTTCCGTTATACATACTAGCGACTGAATCGAACAGAATGTTGAATGGATAGACTGAACAATCAATGTATCTGGGTGGTATCCGATTATATCGCAATTCTGTATATATAGTGATACTTACCAGGTGACGGTACTTCCGTTGCACATACTAGCGACTGAATCAAACTTGAGGTTAAATGGTAAGACGAAACGATAATTGTATCTGAGTTGTATTCGATGATATCGTGATGATGTTTATATAGCAATACTCACCAGGTAACTGTTCTTCCGTTTTACATACAAGCGACCGAATCGAGCAGAAGGTTGAATTTAGTATGGATTGAACAATCATCGTATCTGGGTTGTATTCGATTATGTTTATATAGTTATACACACCAGGTAACTGTTCTTCCGTTATACATACTAGCGACTGAATCGAACAGAATGTTGAATGGTTAGACGAAACGATAATTGTATCTGAGATGTATTCGATGATATCGTGATGATGTTTATATAGCAATACTCACCAGGTAACTGTCCTTCAGTTTTACATACAAGTGACCGAATCGAGCAGTAGGTTGAATGGATAGATTGAACAATCATCGTATCTGAGTTGTATTCGATTATGTTCATATAGTTATACTCACCAGGTACCTGTTCTTTCGTTATACATACGAGCAACCGAATCGAACATAAGGTTGAATGGATAGATTGAACAATCATCGTATCTGAGTTGTATTCGATTATGTTTATATAGTTATACTCACCAAGTAACTGTTCTTCCGTTATACATACGAGCGACTGAATTGAACAGAAGGTTGAATGGATAGACTAAACAATTATCGTATCTGGGGTTGTATTCGATTATATCGTGATGATGTTTATATAGTTATACTCACCAGGTAACTGTTCTCCAGTTATACATAAGAGCGACTGAACTGAACAGAAAGTTGTATAGATAGACTGAACAATCATCGTATCTGGGTTGTATTCGATTATTTCGTGATGATTATTATATATTATGTCTAACCAGGTAACTGTTCTTCCGTTATACATACGAGCAACCGAATCGAACATAAGATTGAATGGATAGATTGAACAATCATTGTATCTGGGTTGTCTCCGATTATATCGTTATGCTGTATATTCAGATACACCTACCATGTAACGGTTCTTTCGTTACACATACGAGCGTCTGAATCGAACATGAGGTTGGATGGTTAGACGGAACGATAATTGTAACTGAGTTGTATTCGATTATATCGTGGGAATGTTTATATAGTGATACTCACCAGGTGACTGTTCTTGCGTTATACGTACGAGCGACCCAATCGAACAGAAGGTTAGATGGATAGACGGAATGATCATTGTATCTGAGTTGTATTCGATTATATCGTGATGAAGTTTATATAGAAATACTCACCAGGTTACTGTTCTTTCATTATACATACGAGCAACCGAATCGAACAGAAGGTTGAATGGATAGTATCTGTGTTGTATTCGATTATGATGTTATGCTGTGTATATAGTTATACACACTAGGTGACGGTATTCCCGTTTTACATACGAGCGACCGAAACGAACAGGAAGTTGAATGGATAGACTGAACAATCAATGTATCTGGTTTGTATACGATTATATCGCAATACTGTATATATAGTGATACCAGGTGACGGTACTTCCGTTACACATACTAGCGACTGAATCGAACAGAAGGTTAAATGGTTAGACGAAGCGATAATTGTATCTGAGTTGTATTCGATGATATCGTGATGATGTTTATATAGCAATACTCACCAGGTAACTGTTCTTCCGTTTTACATAAAAGCGACAAAATCCAGCAGAAGGTTAGATGGATAGATTGAAAATTCATCGTATCTGGGTTGTATTCGATTAGGTTTATATAGTTATACTCACCAGGTAACTGTTTTTCCGTTATACATAAGAACGACTGAATTGAACAGAAGGTTGAATGGATAGACTAAACAATAATCGTATCTGGTGTTGTATTCGAGTATATCGTGATGATTATCATATAGTATGTCTAACCAGGTAACAGTTCTTCCGTTGAACATACGAGCAACCGAATCGAACATAAGGTTGGATGGATAGATTGAACAATCATTGTATCTGGGTTGTCTCCGATTATATCTTTATGCTGCATATTCGGTTACACCTACCATGTAACGGTTATTTCGTTACACATACGAGCGTCTGAATCAAACATAAGGTTGGATGGTTAGACGGAACGATAATTGTAACTGAGTTGTATTCGATTATATCGTGGTGATGTTTATATAGTAATACTCACCAGGTGACTGTTCTTGCGTTATACATACGAGCGACCCAATCGAACAGAAGGTTGGATGGATAGACGGAATGATCATTGTATCTGAGTTGTATTCGATTATATCGTGATGACGTTCATATAGAAATACTCACCAGGTTACTGTTCTTTCGTTATACATACGAGCAACCGAATCGAACATAAGGTTGAATGGATAGATTGAACAATCATCGTATCTGAGTTGTATTCGATTATGTTTATATAGTTATACTCACCAAGTAACTGTCCTTCCGTAATACATACGAGCGACTGAATTGAACAGAAGGTTGAATGGATATACTAAACAATGATCGTATCTGGGGTTGTATTCGATTATATCGTGATGATGTTTATATAGTTATACTCACCAGGTAACTGTTCTCCAGTTATACATAAGAGCGACTGAACTGAACAGAAGGTTGAATGGATAGACTGAACAATCATTGTATCTGGGTTTTATTCGATTATATCGTGATGATTATCATATAGTATGTCTAACCAGGTAACAGTTCTTCTGTTACACATACGAGCAACTGAATCGAACATAAGGTTGAATGGATAGATTGAACAATCATTGTATCTGGGTTGTCTCCGATTATATCTTTATGCTGTATATTTATATACACCTACCATGTAACGGTTCTTTCGTTACACATACGAGCGTCTGAATCGAACATAAGGTTGGATGGTTAGACGGAACGATAATTGTAACTGAGTTGTATTCGATTATATCGTGGGAATGTTCATATAGTAATACTCACCAGGTGACTGTTCTTGCGTTATACATACGAGCGACCCAATCGAACAGAAGTTTGGATGGATAGACGAAATGATCATTGTATCTGAGTTGTATTCGATTATATCGTGATGACGTTCATATAGAAATACTCACCAGGTTACTGTTTTTTCTTTATACATACGAGCAACCGAATCGAACAGAAGGTTGAATGGATAGTATCTGGGTTGTATTCGATTATGACGTTATGCTGTGTATATAGTTATACACATTAGGTGACGGTATTCCCGTTTTACATACGAGCGACCGAAACGAACAGAAAGTTGAATGGATAGACTGAACAATCAATGTATCTGGGTGGTATCCGATTATATCGCAATTCTGTATATATAGTGATACTTACCAGGTGACGGTACTTCCGTTGCACATACTAGCGACTGAATCAAACTTAAGGTTAAATGGTAAGACGAAACGATAATTGTATCTGAGTTGTATTCGATGATATCGTGATGATGTTTATATAGCAATACTCACCAGGTAACTGTTCTTCCGTTTTACATACAAGCGACCGAATCGAGCAGAAGGTTGAATTTAGTATGGATTGAACAATCATCGTATCTGGGTTGTATTCGATTATGTTTATATAGTTATACACACCAGGTAACTGTTCTTCCGTTATACATACTAGCGACTGAATCGAACAGAATGTTGAATGGATAGACTGAACTATCAATGTATCTGGGTGGTATCCGATTATATCGCAATTCTGTATATATAGTGATACTTACCAGGTGACGGTACTTCCGTTGCACATACTAGCGACTGAATCAAACTTGAGGTTAAATGGTAAGACGAAACGATAATTGTATCTGAGTTGTATTCGATGATATCGTGATGATGTTTATATAGCAATACTCACCAGGTAACTGTTCTTCCGTTTTACATACAAGCGACCGAATCGAGCAGAAGGTTGAATTTAGTATGGATTGAACAATCATCGTATCTGGGTTGTATTCGATTATGTTTATATAGTTATACACACCAGGTAACTGTTCTTCCGTTATACATACTAGCGACTGAATCGAACAGAATGTTGAATGGTTAGACGAAACGATAATTGTATCTGAGATGTATTCGATGATATCGTGATGATGTTTATATAGCAATACTCACCAGGTAACTGTCCTTCAGTTTTACATACAAGTGACCGAATCGAGCAGAAGGTTGAATGGATAGATTGAACAATCATCGTATCTGAGTTGTATTCGATTATGTTCATATAGTTATACTCACCAGGTACCTGTTCTTTCGTTATACATACGAGCAACCGAATCGAACATAAGGTTGAATGGATAGATTGAACAATCATCGTATCTGAGTTGTATTCGATTATGTTTATATAGTTATACTCACCAAGTAACTGTTCTTCCGTTATACATACGAGCGACTGAATTGAACAGAAGGTTGAATGGATAGACTAAACAATTATCGTATCTGGGGTTGTATTCGATTATATCGTGATGATGTTTATATAGTTATACTCACCAGGTAACTGTTCTCCAGTTATACATAAGAGCGACTGAACTGAACAGAAAGTTGTATAGATAGACTGAACAATCATCGTATCTGGGTTGTATTCGATTATTTCGTGATGATTATTATATATTATGTCTAACCAGGTAACTGTTCTTCCGTTATACATACGAGCAACCGAATCGAACATAAGATTGAATGGATAGATTGAACAATCATTGTATCTGGGTTGTCTCCGATTATATCGTTATGCTGTATATTCAGATACACCTACCATGTAACGGTTCTTTCGTTACACATACGAGCGTCTGAATCGAACATGAGGTTGGATGGTTAGACGGAACGATAATTGTAACTGAGTTGTATTCGATTATATCGTGGGAATGTTTATATAGTGATACTCACCAGGTGACTGTTCTTGCGTTATACGTACGAGCGACCCAATCGAACAGAAGGTTAGATGGATAGACGGAATGATCATTGTATCTGAGTTGTATTCGATTATATCGTGATGAAGTTTATATAGAAATACTCACCAGGTTACTGTTCTTTCATTATACATACGAGCAACCGAATCGAACAGAAGGTTGAATGGATAGTATCTGAGTTGTATTCGATTATGATGTTATGCTGTGTATATAGTTATACACACTAGGTGACGGTATTCCCGTTTTACATACGAGCGACCGAAACGAACAGGAAGTTGAATGGATAGACTGAACAATCAATGTATCTGGTTTGTATACGATTATATCGCAATACTGTATATATAGTGATACCAGGTGACGGTACTTCCGTTACACATACTAGCGACTGAATCGAACAGAAGGTTAAATGGTTAGACGAAGCGATAATTGTATCTGAGTTGTATTCGATGATATCGTGATGATGTTTATATAGCAATACTCACCAGGTAACTGTTCTTCCGTTTTACATAAAAGCGACAAAATCCAGCAGAAGGTTAGATGGATAGATTGAAAATTCATCGTATCTGGGTTGTATTCGATTAGGTTTATATAGTTATACTCACCAGGTAACTGTTCTTTCGTTATACATACGAGCGACTGAATTGAACAGAAGGTTGAATGGATAGACTAAACAATAATCGTATCTGGGGTTGTATTCGATTATATCTTGATGATGTTCATATAGTTATACTCACCAGGAAACTGTTTTCCAGTTATACATAAGAGCGACTAAACTGAACAGAAAGTTGGATGGATAGACTGAACAATCAATGTATCTGGGTGGTATCCGATTATATCGCAATACTGTATATTTAGTGATACTTACCAGGTGACGGTACTTCCGTTACACATACTAGAGACTGAATCGAACAGAAGGTTGAATGGTTAGACGATACGATAATTGTATCTCTGAGTTGTATTCGATGATATCGTGATGATGTTTATATAGCGATACTCACCAGGTAACTGTTCTTCCGTTTTACATAAAAGCGACCGAATCGAGAAGAAGGTTAAATGAATAGATTGAAAATTCATCGTATCTGGGTTGTATTCGATTAGGTTTATATAGTTATACTCACCAGGTAACTGTTCTTTCGTTTTTCATAAGAACGACTGAATTGAACAGAAAGTTGAATGGATAGACTAAACAATAATTGTATCTGGGGTTGTATTTGATTATATCGTGATTATTATCATATAGTATGTCTAACCAGGTAACAGTTCTCTCGTTATACATACGAGCAACCGAATCGAACATAAGGTCGGATGGATATAGATTGAACAATCATTGTATCTGGGTTGTCTCCGATTATATCGTTATGCTGTATATTTAGTTACAATTACCATGTAACGGTTCTTTCGTTACACATACGAGCATCTGAATCGAACATAAAGTTGGATGATTAGACGAAACTATAGTTGTAACTGAGTTGTATTCGATTATATCGTGGTGATGTTTATATAGTAATACTCACCAGGTGACTGTTCTTGCGTAATACATTCG
This sequence comes from Chrysomela aeneicollis, assembly GCA_029955515.1. NCBI lineage: Eukaryota > Metazoa > Arthropoda > Insecta > Coleoptera > Chrysomelidae > Chrysomela > Chrysomela aeneicollis. Next base: position 16,098,642 of record JARUHQ010000013.1, on the reverse strand, counting down.
AGCGACCCAATCGAACAGAAGGTTGGATGGATAGACGGAATGATCATTGTATCTGAGTTGTATTCGATTATATCGTGATGACGTTCATATAGAAATACTCACCAGGTTACTGTTCTTTCGTTATACATACGAGCAACCGAATCGAACAGAAGGTTGAATGGATAGTATCTGGGTTGTATTCGATTATGATGTTATGCTGTGTAGATAGTTATACACATGAGGTGACGGTATTCCCGTTTTACTTACGAGTGACCGAAACGAACAGAAAGTTGAATGGATAGACTGAACAATCAATGTATCTGGGTGGTATCCGATTATATCGCAATACTGTATATATAGTGATACTTACCAGAAGACGGTACTTCCGTTACACATACTAGCGACTGAATCGAACAGAAGGTTAAATGGTTAGACGAAACGATAATTGTATCTCTGAGTTGTATTCGATGATATCGTGATGATGTTTGTATAGCAATACTCACCAGGTAACTGTTCTTCCGTTTTACATACAAGCGACCGAATCGAGCAGGAGGTTAAATGGATAGATTGAACAATCATCGTATCTGAGTTGTATTCGATTATGTTTATATAGTTATACTCACCAAGTAACTGTTCTTCCGTTATACATACGAGCGACTGAATTGAACAGAAGGTTGAATGGATATACTAAACAATGATCGTATCTGGGGTTGTATTCGATTATATCGTGATGATGTTTATATAGTTATACTCACCAGGTAACTGTTCTCCAGTTATACATAAGAGCGACTGAACTGAACAGAAGGTTGTATAGATAGACTGAACAATCATCGTATCTGGGTTGTATTCGATTATTTCGTGATGATTATTATATATTATGTCTAACCAGGTAACTGTTCTTCCGTTATACATACGAGCAACCGAATCGAACATAAGGTTGAATGGATAGATTGAACAATCATTGTATCTGGGTTGTCTCCGATTATATCGTTATGCTGTATATTTAGATACACCTACCATGTAACGGTTCTTTCGTTACACATACGAGGGTCTGAATCGAACATAAGGTTGGATGGTTAGACGGAACGATAATTGTAACTGAGTTGTATTCGATTATATCGTGGGAATGTTCTTATAGTAATACTCACCAGGTGACTGTTCTTGCGTTATACGTACGAGCGACCCAATCGAACAGAAGGTTAGATGAATAGACGGAATGATCATTGTATCTGAGTTGTATTCGATTATATCGTGATGAAGTTTATATAGGAATACTCACCAGGTTACTGTTCTTTCGTTATACATACGAGCAACCGAATCGAACAGAAGGTTGAATGGATAGTATCTGAGTTGTATTCGATTATGATGTTATGCTGTGTATATAGTTATACATACTAGGTGACGGTATTCCCGTTTTACATACGAGCGACCGAAACGAACAGAAAGTTGGATGGATAGACTGAACAATCAATGTATCTGGTTGGTATCCGATTATATCGCAATACTGTATATATAGTGATACTTACCAGGTGACGGTACTTCCGTTACACATACTAGCGACTGAATCGAACAGAAGGTTGAATGGTTAGACGAAGCGATAATTGTATCTGAGTTGTATTCGATGATATCGTGATGATGTTTATGTAGCAATACTCACCAGGTAACTGTTCTTCCGTTTAACATAAAAGCGACCGAATCGAGCAGAAGGTTAAATGGATAGATTGAAAATTCATCGTATCTGGGTTGTATTCGATTAGGTTTATATAGTTATACTCACCAGGTAACTGTTCTCCAGTTATACATAAGAGCGACTGAACTGAACAGAAGGTTGAATGGATAGACTGAACAATCATTGTATCTGGGTATTATTCGATTATATCGTGATGATTATCATATAGTATGTCTAACCAGGTAACAGTTCTTCTGTTACACATACGAGCAACTGAATCGAACATAAGGTTGAATGGATGGATTGAACAATCATTGTATCTGGGTTGTCTCCGATTATATCTTTATGCTGTATATTTATATACACCTACCATGTAACGGTTCTTCCGTTACACATACGAGCGTCTGAATCGAACATAAGGTTGGATGGTTAGACGGAACGATAATTGTAACTGAGTTGTATTCGATTATATCGTGGGAATGTTCATATAGTAATACTCACCAGGTGACTGTTCTTGCGTTATACATACGAGCGACCCAATCGAACAGAAGTTTGGATGGATAGACGAAATGATCATTGTATCTGAGTTGTATTCGATTATATCGTGATGACGTTCATATAGAAATACTCACCAGGTTACTGTTTTTTCTTTATACATACGAGCAACCGAATCGAACAGAAGGTTGAATGGATAGTATCTGGGTTGTATTCGATTATGACGTTATGCTGTGTATATAGTTATTCACATTAGGTGACGGTATTCCCGTTTTACATACGAGCGACCGAAACGAACAGAAAGTTGAATGGATAGACTGAACAATCAATGTATCTGGGTGGTATCCGATTATATCGCAATTCTGTATATATAGTGATACTTACCAGGTGACGGTACTTCCGTTGCACATACTAGCGACTGAATCAAACTTAAGGTTGAATGGTAAGACGAAACGATAATTGTATCTGAGTTGTATTCGATGATATCGTGATGATGTTTATATAGCAATACTCACCAGGTAACTGTTCTTCCGTTTTACATACAAGCGACCGAATCGAGCAGAAGGTTGAATTTAGTATGGATTGAACAATCATCGTATCTGGGTTGTATTCGATTATGTTTATATAGTTATACACACCAGGTAACTGTTCTTCCGTTATACATACTAGCGACTGAATCGAACAGAATGTTGAATGGATAGACTGAACAATCAATGTATCTGGGTGGTATCCGATTATATCGCAATTCTGTATATATAGTGATACTTACCAGGTGACGGTACTTCCGTTGCACATACTAGCGACTGAATCAAACTCGAGGTTAAATGGTAAGACGAAACGATAATTGTATCTGAGTTGTATTCGATGATATCGTGATGATGTTTATATAGCAATACTCACCAGGTAACTGTTCTTCCGTTTTACATACAAGCGACCGAATCGAGCAGAAGGTTGAATTTAGTATGGATTGAACAATCATCGTATCTGGGTTGTATTCGATTATGTTTATATAGTTATACACACCAGGTAACTGTTCTTCCGTTATACATACTAGCGACTGAATCGAACAGAATGTTGAATGGTTAGACGAAACGATAATTGTATCTGAGATGTATTCGATGATATCGTGATGATGTTTATATAGCAATACTCACCAGGTAACTGTCCTTCAGTTTTACATACAAGTGACCGAATCGAACATAAGGTTGAATGGATAGATTGAACAATCATCGTATCTGAGTTGTATTCGATTATGTTTATATAGTTATACTCACCAAGTAACTGTTCTTCCGTTATACATACGAGCGACTGAATTGAACAGAAGGTTGAATGGATAGACTAAACAATTATCGTATCTGGGGTTGTATTCGATTATATCGTGATGATGTTTATATAGTTATACTCACCAGGTAACTGTTCTCCAGTTATACATAAGAGCGACTGAACTGAACAGAAAGTTGTATAGATAGACTGAACAATCATCGTATCTGGGTTGTATTCGATTATTTCGTGATGATTATTATATATTATGTCTAACCAGGTAACTGTTCTTCCGTTATACATACGAGCAACCGAATCGAACATAAGATTGAATGGATAGATTGAACAATCATTGTATCTGGGTTGTCTCCGATTATATCGTTATGCTGTATATTCAGATACACCTACCATGTAACGGTTCTTTCGTTACACATACGAGCGTCTGAATCGAACATGAGGTTGGATGGTTAGACGGAACGATAATTGTAACTGAGTTGTATTCGATTATATCGTGGGAATGTTCATATAGTGATACTCACCAGGTGACTGTTCTTGCGTTATACGTACGAGCGACCCAATCGAACAGAAGGTTAGATGGATAGACGGAATGATCATTGTATCTGAGTTGTATTCGATTATATCGTGATGAAGTTTATATAGAAATACTCACCAGGTTACTGTTCTTTCATTATACATACGAGCAACCGAATCGAACAGAAGGTTGAATGGATAGTATCTGAGTTGTATTCGATTATGATGTTATGCTGTGTATATAGTTATACACACTAGGTGACGGTATTCCCGTTTTACATACGAGCGACCGAAACGAACAGGAAGTTGAATGGATAGACTGAACAATCAATGTATCTGGTTTGTATACGATTATATCGCAATACTGTATATATAGTGATACCAGGTGACGGTACTTCCGTTACACATACTAGCGACTGAATCGAACAGAAGGTTAAATGGTTAGACGAAGCGATAATTGTATCTGAGTTGTATTCGATGATATCGTGATGATGTTTATATAGCAATACTCACCAGGTAACTGTTCTTCCGTTTTACATAAAAGCGACAAAATCCAGCAGAAGGTTAGATGGATAGATTGAAAATTCATCGTATCTGGGTTGTATTCGATTAGGTTTATATAGTTATACTCACCAGGTAACTGTTTTTCCGTTATACATAAGAACGACTGAATTGAACAGAAGGTTGAATGGATAGACTAAACAATAATCGTATCTGGTGTTGTATTCGAGTATATCGTGATGATTATCATATAGTATGTCTAACCAGGTAACAGTTCTTCCGTTAAACATACGAGCAACCGAATCGAACATAAGGTTGGATGGATAGATTGAACAATCATTGTATCTGGGTTGTCTCCGATTATATCTTTATGCTGCATATTCGGTTACACCTACCATGTAACGGTTATTTCGTTACACATACGAGCGTCTGAATCAAACATAAGGTTGGATGGTTAGACGGAACGATAATTGTAACTGAGTTGTATTCGATTATATCGTGGTGATGTTTATATAGTAATACTCACCAGGTGACTGTTCTTGCGTTATACATACGAGCGACCCAATCGAACAGAAGTTTGGATGGATATACGAAATGATCATTGTATCTGAGTTGTATTCGATTATATCGTGATGACGTTCATATAGAAATACTCACCAGGTTACTGTTTTTTCTTTATACATACGAGCAACCGAATCGAACAGAAGGTTGAATGGATAGTATCTGGGTTGTATTCGATTATGACGTTATGCTGTGTATATAGTTATACACATTAGGTGACGGTATTCCCGTTTTACATACGAGCGACCGAAACGAACAGAAAGTTGAATGGATAGACTGAACAATCAATGTATCTGGGTGGTATCCGATTATATCGCAATTCTGTATATATAGTGATACTTACCAGGTGACGGTACTTCCGTTGCACATACTAGCGACTGAATCAAACTTAAGGTTAAATGGTAAGACGAAACGATAATTGTATCTGAGTTGTATTCGATGATATCGTGATGATGTTTATATAGCAATACTCACCAGGTAACTGTTCTTCCGTTTTACATACAAGCGACCGAATCGAGCAGAAGGTTGAATTTAGTATGGATTGAACAATCATCGTATCTGGGTTGTATTCGATTATGTTTATATAGTTATACACACCAGGTAACTGTTCTTCCGTTATACATACTAGCGACTGAATCGAACAGAATGTTGAATGGATAGACTGAACAATCAATGTATCTGGGTGGTATCCGATTATATCGCAATTCTGTATATATAGTGATACTTACCAGGTGACGGTACTTCCGTTGCACATACTAGCGACTGAATCAAACTTAAGGTTAAATGGTAAGACGAAACGATAATTGTATCTGAGTTGTATTCGATGATATCGTGATGATGTTTATATAGCAATACTCACCAGGTAACTGTTCTTCCGTTTTACATACAAGCGACCGAATCGAGCAGAAGGTTGAATTTAGTATGGATTGAACAATCATCGTATCTGGGTTGTATTCGATTATGTTTATATAGTTATACACACCAGGTAACTGTTCTTCCGTTATACATACTAGCGACTGAATCGAACAGAATGTTGAATGGTTAGACGAAACGATAATTGTATCTGAGATGTATTCGATGATATCGTGATGATGTTTATATAGCAATACTCACCAGGTTACTGTTCTTTCGTTATACATACGAGCAACCGAATCGAACAGAAGGTTGAATGGATAGTATCTGGGTTGTATTCGATTATGATGTTATGCTGTGTATATAGTTATACACATTAGGTGACGGTATTCCCGTTTCACATACGAGCGACCGAAACGAACAGAAAGTTGAATGGATAGACTGAACAATCAATGTATCTGGGTGGTATCCGATTAATTATCGCAATACTGTATATATAGTAAAACTTACCAGGTGACGGTACTTCCGTTACACAAACTAGAGACTGAATCGAACAGAAGGTTAAATGGTTAGACGAAACGATAATTGTATCTCTGAGTTGTATTCGATGATATCGTGATGATGTTTATATAGCGATACTCACCAGGTAACTGTTCTTCCGTTTTACATACAAGCGACCGAATCGAGCAGAAGCTTAAATTTAGTAGAGATTGAACAATCATCGTAACTGGGTTGTATTCGATTATGTTTATATAGTTACACTCACCAGGTAACTGTTCTTTCGTTATACATACGAGCGACTGAGTTGAACAGAAGGTTGAATGGATAGACTAAACAATAATCGTATCTGGGGTTGTATTCGATTATATCTTGATGATGTTCATATAGTTATACTCACCAGGAAACTGTTCTCCAGTTATACATAAGAGCGACTAAACTGAACAGAAAGTTGAATGGATAGACTGAACAATCAATATATCTGGGTGGTATCCGATTATATCGCAATACTGTATATATAGTGATACTTACCAGGTGACGGTACTTCCGTTGCACATACTAGCGACTGAATCGAACTTAAGGTTAAATGGTGAGACGAAACGATAATTGTATCTGAGTTGTATTCGATGATATCGTGATGATGTTTATATAGCAATACTCACCAGGTAACTGTTTTTCCGTTTCACATACAAGCGACCGAATCGAGCAGAAGGTTAAATGGATAGATTGAAAATTCATCGTATCTGGGTTGTATTCGATCAGGTTTATATAGTTATACTCACCAGGTAACTGTTTTTCCGTTATACATAAGAACGACTGAATTGAACAGAATGTTGAATGGTTAGACGAAACGATAATTGTATCTGAGTTGTATTCGATGATATCGTGATGATGTTTATATAGCAATACTCACCAGGTAACTGTCTTTCAGTTTTACATACAAGTGACCGAATCGAGAAGAAGGTTAAATGGATAGATTGAACAATCATCGTATCTGAGTTGTATTCGATTATGTTTATATAGTTATACTCACCAGGTACCTGTTCTTCCGTTATACATACGAGCAACCGAATCGAACATAAGGTTGAATGGATAGATTGAACAATCATCGTATCTGAGTTGTATTCGATTATGTTTATATAGTTATACTCACCAAGTAAATGTACTTCCGTTATACATACGAGCGACTGAATTGAACAGAAGGTTGAATGGATAGACTAAACAATGATCGTATCTGGGGTTGTATTCGATTATATCGTGATGATGTTTATATAGTTATACTCACCAGGTAACTATTCTCCAGTTATACATAAGAGCGACTGAACTGAACAGAAGGTTGTATGGATAGACTGAACAATCATCGTATCTGGGTTGTATTCGATTATTTCGTGATGATTATTATATATTATGTCTAACCAGGTAACTGTTCTTTCGTTATACATACGAGCAACCGAATCGAACATAAGGTTGAATGGATAGATTGAACAATCATTGTATCTGGGTTGTCTCCGATTATATCGTTATGCTGTATATTTAGATACACCTACCATGTAACGGTTCTTTCGTTACACATACGAGCGTCTGAATCGAACATAAGGTTGGATGGTTAGACAGAACGATAATTGTAACTGAGTTGTATTCGATTATATCGTGGGAATGTTCATATAGTAATACTCACCAGGTGACTGTTCTTGCGTTATACGTACGAGCAAACCAATCGAACAGAAGGTTAGATGGATAGACGAAATGATCATTGTATCCGAGTTGTATTCGATTATATCGTGATGAAGTTTATATAGAAATACTCACCAGGTTACTGTTCTTTCGTTATACATACGAGCAACCGAATCGAACAGAAGGTTGAATGGATAGTATCTGAGTTGTATTCGATTATGATGTTATGCTGTGTATATAGTTATACACACTAGGTGACGGTATTCCCGTTTTACATACGAGCGACCGAAACGAAACTAAAAGTTGAATGGATAGACTGAACAATCAATGTATCTGGTTGGTATCCGATTATATCGCAATACTGTATATATAGTGATACTTACCAGGTGACGGTACTTCCGTTACACATACTAGCGACTGAATCGAACAGAAGGTTGAATGGTTAGACGAAGCGATAATTGTATCTGAGTTGTATTCGATGATATCGTGATGATATTTTATAGCAATACTCACCAGGTAGCTGTTCTTCTGTTTTACATAAAAGCGACCGAATCGAGCAGAAGGTTAAATAGATAGATTGAACAATCATCGTATCTGTATAAGGTTGAATGGATAGATTGAACAATCATTGTATCTGGGTTGTCTCCGATTATATCGTTATGCTGTATATTTAGTTACACCTACCATGTAACGGTTCTTTAGTTACACATACGAGCGTATGCATCGAACATAAGGTTGGATGATTAGACGGAACGATAATTGTAACTGAGTTGTGTTCTATTATATCGTGGTGATGTTTATATAGTAATACTCACCAGGTGACTGTTCTTGCGTTATACATACGAGCGACCCAATCGAACAGAAGGTTGGATGGATAGACGGAATGATCATTGTATCTCAGTTGTATTCGATTATATCGTGATGAAGTTTATATAGAAATACTCACTAGGTTACTGTTCTTTCGTTATACATACGAGCAACCGAATCGAACAGAAGGTTGAATGGATAGTATCTGGGTTGTATTCGATTATGATCTTATGCTGTGTATATAGTTATACACATTTGATGACGGTATTCCCGTTTTACATACGAGCGACCGAAAAGAACAGAAAAATGAATGGATAGACTGAACAATCAATGTATCTGGGTGGTATCCGATTATATCGCAATACTGTATATATAGTGATACTTACCAGGAGACGGTACTTCCGTTACACATACTAGCGACTGAATCGAACAGAAGGTTGAATGGTTAGACGAAACGATAATTGTATCTGAGTTGTATCCGATGATATCGTGATGATGTTTATATAGCAATAATAACCAGGTAACTATTCTTCCGTTTCACATACAAGCAACCGAATCGAGCAGAAGGTTAAATGTATAGATTGAACAATCATCGTATCTGGGTTGTATTTGATTATGTTCATATAGTTATACTCATCAGGTACCTGTTCTTCCGTTATACATACGAGCGACTGAATTGAACAGAAGGTTGAATGGATAGACTAAACAATAATCGTATCTGGGGTTGTTTTCGATTATATCTTGATGATGTTCATATAGTTATACTCACCAGGAAACTTTTCTCCAGTAATACATAAGAGCGACTGAACTGAACAGAAAGTTGAATGGATAGACTGAACAATCAATGTATCTGGGTGGTATTCGATTATATCGTGATGATTATCATATAGTATGTCTAACCAGGTAACAGTTCTTCTGTTACACATACGAGCAACCGAATCGAACATAAGGTTGAATGGATAGATTGAACAATCATTGTATCTGGGTTGTCTCCGATTATATCGTTATGCTGTATATTAAGTTACACCTACCATGTAACGGTTCTTTCGTTACACATACGAGCGTCTGAATCGAACATAAGGTTGGATGATTAGACGGAACAATAATTGTAACTGAGTTGTATTCGATTATATCGTGGTGATGTTTATATAGTAATACTCACCAGGTGACTGTTCTTGCGTTATACATACGAGCGACCCAATCGAACAGAAGTTTGGATAAATAGACGAAATGATCATTGTATCTGAGTTGTATTCGATTATATCGTGATGACGTTCATATAGAAATACTCACCAGGTTACTGTTTTTTCTTTATACATACGAGCAACCGAATCGAACAGAAGGTTGAATGGATAGTATCTGGGTTGTATTCGTTTATGATGTTATGCTGTGTATATAGTTATACACATTAGGTGACGGTATTCTCGTTTTACATACGAGCGACCGAAACGAACAGAAAGTTGAATGGATAGACTGAACAATCAATATATCTGGGTGGTATTCGATTATATCGCAATACTGTATATATAGTGATACTTACCAGGTGACGGTACTTCCGTTGCACATACTAGCGACTGAATCGAACTTAAGGTTAAATGGTGAGACGAAACGATAATTGTATCTGAGTTGTATTCGATGATATCGTGATGATGTTTATATAGCAATACTCACCAGGTAACTGTTTTTCCGTTTCACATACAAGCGACCGAATCGAGCAGAAGGTTAAATTTAGTATGGATTGAACAATCATCGTATCTGAGTTGTATTCGATTATATCGTGATGACGTTCATATAGAAATACTCACCAGGTTACTGTTTTTTCTTTATACATACGAGCAACCGAATCGAACAGAAGGTTGAATGGATAGTATCTGGGTTGTTTTCGATTATGATGTTATGCTGTGTATATAGTTATACACACTAGGTGACGGTATTTCCGTTTTACATACGAGCGACCGAAACGAACAGAAAGTTGAATGGATAGACTGAACAATCAATGTATCTGGTTGGTATCCGATTATATCGCAATACTGTATATATAGTGATACTTACCAGGTGACGGTACTTCCGTTACATATACTAGCGACTGAATCGAACAGAAGGTTAAATGGTTAGACGAAACGATAATTGTATCTGAGTTGAATTCGATGATATCGTGATGATGTTTATATAGCAATACTCACCAGGTAACTGCTCTTCCGTTTTACATACAAGCGACCGAATCGAGCAGAAAGTTAAATTTAGTATGGATTGAACAATCATCGTATCTGGGTTGTATTCGATTATGTTTATATAGTTATACTCACCAGGTAACTGTTCTTCCGTTATACATACGAGCGACTGAATTGAACAGAAGGTTGAATGGATAGACTAAACAATAATCGTATCTGGGGTTGTATTCGATTATATCTTGATGATGTTCATATAGTTATACTCACCAGGAAACTGTTCTCCAGTTTTACATAAGAGCGACTGAACTGAACAGAAAGTTGAATGGATAGACTGAACAATCAATGTATCTGGGTGGTATCCGATTATATCGCAATACTGTACATATAGTGATACTTACCAGGTGACGATACTTCCGTTACACATACTAGCGACTGAATCGAACAGAATGTTGAATGGTTAGACGAAACGATAATTGTATCTGAGTTGTATTCGATGATATCGTGATGATGTTTATATAGCAATACTCACCAGGTAACTGTTCTTCCGTTTTACATACAAGCGACCGAATCGAGCAAAAGGTTGAATTCAGTATAGATTGAACAATCATCGTATCTGGGTTGTATTCGATTATGTTTATATAGTTATACTCACCAGGTAACTGTTCTTCCGTTATACATACGAGCGACTGAATTGAACAGAAGGTTGAATGGATAGTATATGGGTTGTATTCGATTATGATGTTATGCTGTGTATATAGTTATACACACTAGGAGACGGTATTCCCGTTTTACATACGAGCGACCGAAACGAAAAGAAAGTTGAATGGATAGACTGAACAATCAATGTATCTGGGTGGTATCCGATTATATCGCAATACTGTATATATAGTGATACTTACCAGGTGACGATACTTCCGTTACACATTCTAGCGACTGAATCGAACAGAATGTTGAATGGTTAGACGAAACGATAATTGTATCTGAGTTGTATTCGATGATATCGTGATGATGTTTATATAGCAATACTCACCAGGTAACTGTCCTTCCGTTTTACATACAAGCGACCGAATCGAGCAGAAGGTTAAATGGATAGATTGAACAATCATCGTATCTGAGTTGCATTCGATTATGTTTATATAGATATACTCACCAGGTACCTGTTCTTCCGATATACATACGAGCAACCGAATCGAACATAAGGTTGAATGGATAGATTGAACAATCATCGTATCTGAGTTGTATTCGATTATGTTTATATAGTTATACTCACCAGGTAACTGTTCTTCCGTTATACATACGAGCGACTGAATTGAACTGAAGGTTGAATGGATAGACTAAACAATGATCGTATCTGGGGTTGTATTCGATTATATCGTGATGATGTTCATATAGTTATACTCACCAGGTAACTGTTCTCCAGTTATACATAAGAGCGACTGAACTGAACAGAAAGTTGAATGGATAGACTGAACAATCATCGTATCTGGGTTGTATTCGATTATTTCGTGATGATTATTATATATTATGTCTAACCAGGTAACTGTTCTTTCGTTATACATACTAGCAACCGAATCGAACATAAGGTTGAATGGATAGATTGAACAATCATTGTATCTGGGTTGTCTCCGTTTATATCGTTATGTTGTATATTTAACTACACCTACCATGTAACGGTTCATTCGTTACACATACGAGCGTCTGAAACGAACATAAGGTTGGATGGTTAGACGGAACGATAATTGTAACTAAGTTGTATTCGATTATATCGTGATGACGTTCATATAGAAATACTCACCAGGTTACTGTTCTTTCGTTATACATACGAGCAACCGAATCGAACAGAAGGTTGAATGGATAGTATCTGGGTTGTATTCGATTATGATGTTATGCTGTGTATATAGTTATACACATAAGGTGACGGTATTCCCGTTTCACATACGAGCGACCGAAACGAACAGAAAGTTGAATGGATAGACTGAACAATCAATGTATCTGGGTGGTATCCGATTATGTTTATATAGATATACTCACCAGGTAACTGTTCTTCCGTTATACATACGAGCGACTGAATTGAACTGAAGGTTGAATGGATAGACTAAACAATGATCGTATCTGGGGTTGTATTCGATTATATCGTGATGATGTTCATATAGTTATACTCACCAGGTAACTGTTCTCCAGTTATACATAAGAGCGACTGAACTGAACAGAAGATTGAATGGATAGACTGAACAATCATCGTATCTGGGTTGTATTCGATTATTTCGTGATGATTATTATATATTATGTCTAACCAGGTAACTGTTCTGTCGTTATACATACTAGCAACCGAATCGAACATAAGGTTGAATGGATAGATTGAACAATCATTGTATCTGGGTTGTCTCCGATTATATCGTTATGTTGTATATTTAACTACACCTACCATGTTACGGTTCTTTCGTTACACATACGAGCGTCTGAATCGAACATAAGGTTGGATGGTTAGACGGAACGATATTGTAACTAAGTTGTATTCGATTATATCGTGATGACGTTCATATAGAAATACTCACCAGGTTACTGTTCTTTCGTTATACATACGAGCAACCGAATCGAACAGAAGGTTGAATGGATAGTATCTGGGTTGTATTCGATTATGATGTTATGCTGTGTATATAGTTATACACATAAGGTGACGGTATTCCCGTTTCACATACGAGCGACCGAAACGAACAGAAAGTTGAATGGATAGACTGAACAATCAATGTATCTGGGTGGTATCCGATTATATCGCAATACTGTATATATAGTGATACTTACCAGGTGACGATACTTCTGTTACACATACTAGCGACTGAATCGAACAGAATGTTGAATGGTTAGACGAAACGATAATTCTATCTGAGTTGTATTCGATGATATCGTGATGATGTTTATATAGCAATACTCACCAGGTAACTGTCCTTCCGTTTTACATACAAGCGACCGAATCGAGCAGAAGGTTAAATGGATAGATTGAACAATCATTGTATCTGAGTTGTATTCGATTATGTTTATATAGATATACTCACCAGGTACCTGTTCTTCCGATATACATACGAGCAACCGAATCGAACATAAGGTTGAATGAATAGATTGAACAATCATCGTATCTGAGTTGTATTCGATTATGTTTATATAGTTATACTCACCAGGTAACTGTTCTTCCGTTATACATACGAGCGACTGAATTGAACTGAAGGTTGAATGGATAGACTAAACAATGATCGTATCTGAGTTGTATTCGATGATATCGTGATGATGTTTATATAGCAATACTCACCAGGTAACTGTTCTTCCGTTTTACATACAAGCGACCGAATCGAGCAGAAGGTTGAATGGATAGACTGAACAAACATCGTATCTGGGTTGTATTCGATTATTTCGTGATGATTATTATATATTATGTCTAACCAGGTAACTGTTCTTTCGTTATACATACTAGCAACCGAATCGAACATAAGGTTGAATGGATAGATTGAACAATCATTGTATCTGGGTTGTCTCCGATTATATCGTTATGTTATATATTTAACTACACCTACCATGTAACGGTTCTTTCGTTACACATACGAGCGTCTGAATCGAACATAAGGTTGGATGGTTAGACGGAACGATATTGTAACTAAGTTGTATTCGATTATATCGTGATGACGTTCATATAGAAATACTCACCAGGTTACTGTTCTTTCGTTATACATACGAGCAACCGAATCGAACAGAAGGTTGAATGGATAGTATCTGGGTTGTATTCGATTATGATGTTATGCTGTGTATATAGTTATACACATAAGGTGACGGTATTCCCGTTTCACATACGAGCGACCGAAACGAACAGAAAGTTGAATGGATAGACTGAACAATCAATGTATCTGGGTGGTATCCGATTATATCGCAATACTGTATATATAGTGATACTTACCAGGTGACGATACTTCTGTTACACATACTAGCGACTGAATCGAACAGAATGTTGACTGGTTAGACGAAACGATAATTCTATCTGAGTTGTATTCGATGATATCGTGATGATGTTTATATAGCAATACTCACCAGGTAACTGTCCTTCCGTTTTACATACAAGCGACCGAATCGAGCAGAAGGTTAAATGGATAGATTGAACAATCATCGTATCTGAGTTGTATTCGATTATGTTTATATAGATATACTCACCAGGTACCTGTTCTTCCGATATACATACGAGCAACCGAATCGAACATAAGGTTGAATGGATAGATTGAACAATCATCGTATCTGAGTTGTATTCGATTATGTTTATATAGTTATACTCACCAGGTAACTGTTCTTCCGTTATACATACGAGCGACTGAATTGAACTGAAGGTTGAATGGATAGACTAAACAATGATCGTATCTGAGTTGTATTCAATGATATCGTGATGATGTTTATATAGCAATACTCACCAGGTAACTGTTCTTCCGTTTTACATACAAGCGACCGAATCGAGCAGAAGGTTGAATGGATAGACTGAACAAACATCGTATCTGGGTTGTATTCGATTATTTCGTGATGATTATTATATATTATGTCTAACCAGGTAACTGTTCTTTCGTTATACATACTAGCAACCGAATCGAACATAAGGTTGAATGGATAGATTGAACAATCATTGTATCTGGGTTGTCTCCGATTATATCGTTATGTTGTATATTTAACTACACCTACCATGTAACGGTTCTTTCGTTACACATACGAGCGACTGAATCGAACAGAATGTTGAATGGTTAGACGAAACGATAATTGTAACTAAGTTGTATTCGATTATATCGTGATGACGTTCATATAGAAATACTCACCAGGTTACTGTTCTTTCGTTATACATACGAGCAACCGAATCGAACAGAAGGTTGAATGGATAGTATCTGGGTTGTATTCGATTATGATGTTATGCTGTGTATATAGTTATACACATAAGGTGACGGTATTCCCGTTTCACATACGAGCGACCGAAACGAACAGAAAGTTGAATGGATAGACTGAACAATCAATGTATCTGGGTGGTATCTGATTATATCGCAATACTGTATATATAGTGATACTTACCAGGTGACGGTACTTCCGTTACACATACTAGCGACTGAATCGAACAGAAGGTTAAATGGTTAGACGAAACGGTAATTGTATCTGAGTTGTATTCGATGATATCGTGATGATGTTTATATAGCAATAATCACCAGGTAACTGTTCTTCCGTTTTACATACAAGCGACCGAATCGAGCAGAAGGTTGAATTCAGTATAGATTGAACAATCATCGTATCTGGGTTGTATTCGATTATGTTTATATAGTTATACTCACCAGGTAACTGTTCTTCCTTTATACATACGAGCGACTGAATTGAACAGAAGGTTGAATGGATAGTATATGGGTTGTATTCGATTATGATGTTATGCTGTGTATATAGTTATACACATAAGGTGACTGTATTCCCGTTTCACATACGAGCGACCGAAACGAACAGAAAGTTGAATGGATAGACTGAACAATCAATGTATCTGGGTGGTATCTGATTATATCGCAATACTGTATATATAGTGATACTTACCAGGTGACGGTACTTCCGTTACACATACTAGCGACTGAATCGAACAGAAGGTTAAATGGTTAGACGAAACGGTAATTGTATCTGAGTTGTATTCGATGATATCGTGATGATGTTTATATAGCAATAATCACCAGGTAACTGTTCTTCCGTTTTACATACAAGCGACCGAATCGAGCAGAAGGTTGAATTCAGTATAGATTGAACAATCATCGTATCTGGGTTGTATTCGATTATGTTTATATAGTTATACTCACCAGGTAACTGTTCTTCCTTTATACATACGAGCGACTGAATTGAACAGAAGGTTGAATGGATAGTATATGGGTTGTATTCGATTATGATGTTATGCTGTGTATATAGTTATACACACTAGGAGACGGTATTCCCGTTTTACATACGAGCGACCGAAACGAAAAGAAAGTTGAATGGATAGACTGAACAATCAATGTATCTGGGTGGTATCCGATTATATCGCAATACTGTATATATAGTGATACTTACCAGGTGACGATACTTCCGTTACACATACTAGCGACTGAATCGAACAGAAGGTTAAATGGTTAGACGAAACGATAATTGTATCTGAGTTGTATTCGATGATATCGTGATGATGTTTATATAGCAATACTCACCAGGTAACTGTTCTTCCGTTTTACAAACAAGCGACCTAATCGAGCAGAAGGTTGAATTCAGTATAGATTGAACAATCATCGTATCTGGGTTGTATTCGATTATGTTTATATAGTTATACTCACCAGGTAACTGTTCTTCCGTTATACATACGAGCGACTGAATTGAACAGAAGGTTGAATGGATAGTATCTGGGTTGTATTCGATTATGATGTTATGCTGTGTATATAGTTATACACATAAGGTGACGGTATTCCCGTTTCACATACGAGCGACCGAAACGAACAGAAAGTTGAATGGATAGACTGAACAATCAATGTATCTGGGTGGTATCCGATTATATCGCAATACTGTATATATAGTGATACTCACCAGGTGACGGTACTTCCGTTACACATACTAGCGACTGAATCGAACAGAAGGTTAAATGGTTAGACGAAACGATAATTGTATCTGAGTTGTATTCGATGATATCGTGATGATGTTTATATAGCAATACTCACCAGGTAACTGTTCTTCCGTTTTACATACAAGCGACCGAATCGAGCAGAAGGTTGAATTCAGTATAGATTGAACAATCATCGTATCTGGGTTGTATTCGATTATGTTTATATCTATAAACTGATAAAAAACAGATTGGAATCGGTAGTATGAATTATGTAGTTTTCTTGACTGTTCTTGTCAAAAATTTATTTATTTTAAAACATATTCTTTTCATGTCATGACAATGGTTTGTCACTGCCGTCTTCAAATTATTTCAGTCGATATCGGTTGTACGGAGTGTTTATCCTGGGTTTCCAACATCCTCCCCGGCCGGAATAATTTCCAAAGGAAACAATAATTGAATAGGTCGCTTCAATATGCATCCATTGCTGGTCTTGACTTTGCAGGCTCTGATGCGTCCATCTCTTCCTTTGAAAACTTCGGTGATTCTTACTAGCTTCCACAACAATCTAGGTAAATGCTGATCATGAAGTAAAACAACATCGCCTATCTTCAAATTTACAGATTTAGCATTGATGTTTCTATGGGCGGACCTCAATTGTTGCAAATAATCGATACTCCAACGTTTCCAGAATCTCTTCATAGTTTGGTCTCAAATTTTCCATTGTTTCAGGATATCATTACGACTGATATCTTTCTCCATTGGGTTCATACTGAAACCGACAGAGGCATTTCCAGACAGAAAATGCGACGGTGTCAAAATCAATAGATTTTCTGGATCATCATCTATATAAGTTAGAGGTCTTGAATTAACTGAAGCCTCAACTTCGGTTAAAATTGTGAACATTTCATCATAATTCAATATCGCCTTTCCAATAGTTAATTTTAAAGCTTCTTTAACGGTTCGGACCATCCTTTCCCAAAATCCTCCCCACCATGAGGCTCGTTCGACAATAAATCTCCATTCTATTTTCTGATCACGGGCCATGTTCTGAATATCAGCACAAGTAAGGATTTTTGATAACTGCTTGAGTTCCATGGACGTTCGCTTAAAAGTCGTAGCATTGTCAGAATAGATGATGCTAGGAACTCCTCTTCTAGATATGAATCGGCGCAGTCCTCGTATACAACTTTCCGTTGTCAAATCTGGTACTAATTCCAAATGAACAGCTCGAACGACTGCACAGGTTATAAGCATTATATAAGCCTTTAGTTTTGTCTTCGTCTCTGTTGATAAATATAAAGGACCAGCAAAGTCTATACCACTGACATTGAAAGGGCTAGATGTCATTATTCGACTTTTTGGCAGCAGTGCGAATGGTTCATTTGCTGATTTGCTTTTCAATCGTTTACATTTCACACAACGACTTATAACATTTTTTACACGTTGTCGTGCCTTGATGATCCAATATTTTTTTCTTACATCTGTTAACGTTGCATTTACTCCTCCATGACACATGTGAATATGAGAATTCCATATTATTTTATCGGTTAAAACAGATTTTTTAGGCAAAATTATTGGGTGTTTCGTTTCATAAGGTAAAGAAGACTCTTGGAGACGACCTCCTAGACGTAATATATTTTCGTCATCCAAAAAAGGTGTTAGAGATAAAATATTCGAATTAGAATTAATCACTCCTTTCTTTCGAAGATTTTCTATCTCATCGGAAAATGATTCCTTTTGTGTGATTCTCAACCAATAGTTTCCTGATTTTTTAATTTCCATAATTGTTAATGGACCAGTCATTTTTTCAATAGTTTTTGAATTATTGAGAAACCTCATTACATATGCAGTAATACGTAAAGTTTTTTCATAGCTACTTTTATCATCCATGTTGAATATAGGATCAATATTCTGCAGCTGTGATTGATCTACTTCAATAAGAAAAGATGAATAATTCTCTAATGAAACAACATTATCATCCATAGCTGGCCAATCATCTTCACTATTCATCAACCACTTTGGTCCGTGCTTCCATAGATTGGATTCCAATAAATTTTCAGCAGATATCCCTCTTGTCAGAAGATCTGCCGGATTATCTTCACCCGGACAATGTCTCCATATGCCTTTTGATAACTTGTTGATTTCAAGTACTCTGTTGGATATGTACGGTTTCAATTTAGATTGTTTACCTTTGATCCAATGTAAAGTTATTTTAGAGTCAGACCAAAGAATAGTATGTTCAATATTCAAATCTAAGTTGTTTAATATATATATCTGAAGTCGAGCAGCACATAACGCTGCTGTTAGTTCTAATTTCGGCAAAGTAAGTAGCTTTTCGTTTCTTTCATTAATGGGAGATACTCTATTTTTGGCCAATAAAATATTGCAATGAACAGTCCCATTTGGTGTCTCGTTCCTCAAAAAAGCAACGGCACCATAAGCTTGTGGACTAGCATCGGCGAACACATGAAGTTGAACGTTACATTCAAAATTAGGAACAATACATCTGGAAATACAAAAATCTTTCAGCAGTTTGATTTCCAAGCCCCATTTCAACCATTTGCTAGCAATATCGGATGGTAATATATCATCCCATTCCAATTTCAATTTCCAAATATCTTGCAAAATGATCTTTGCTTTTATAACGAAGGGTCCGTAGACACCTAAAGGGTCATATATCCTAGCAATAGTTTGAATAACAGATCGCTTTGTAAAAACGTGTTTACTCATTTCATTCTCTAATTGACTCAAATCAGTACTAAGTTCATCAGTAGTTATTCTCCACTGAACACCCAAAACCTTCTTCAAAGTCGAACCATTTTCAACAAATTCAGGATACCTATTCATTGAAGTATCATTCGAACACCATTTTCTCAGATTCATGTTGGCAGAAGAAAATATCTGTTTGGACTGATGGTATATGTCCTCGGCCTGATTTGAAGATTCGACTGCTATCACTAAATCATCGACATAAAAAGACCTTGATAACAATTCACTAACTGCTTTGAATTCATCATTTTGATTCAATAAATGTTTTTTTATTGTTACCGCCAATAAGAAGGGACTACAAGTAACTCCAAACGTGACACGTTTCATTCTATATCTTGTGATATCTGGCAATTTTGTTACGTCAGTTATTGGTTTCGAATACCAGAGAAAACTATGTGAATTTCTATCTTTTTCTGCCAATACGATTTGCAAGAAAGCCTTCTCGATATCCGCAATGAGTCCCACACGTCCGATTCGAAAATTTAGTAGAATTCGTAAGAGATGTGGTACAAGATTCTCTCCAGACACTAATGACTGATTTAATGAAGGTAATCCTGGAGCATGTGCCGACGCATCGAATACTATACGAAGTTTTGTAGTATCTTTATCATCACGGTATACTGGTCTATGAGGCATATAAAATACATCAGTGTCTTTATCTATTCTAGGAGCGACTTCAGCAAAATCGTTTTCGAAATTTTCACGCATCATTTTATCGTATTCAATCAGCTTAGAATCTCTTATGAGTTTCAACGTTAATGTCTTTACCCTTGTAATAGCACCATTATAATAAGAGTCTAATTTGTCGCACTTCAAATCCCATGGTAGTGAAACTTCATATCTACCATTTTTAAAACGAATATTATTCTTCATGAATTGTTCAGTGAAATCACAATGTTCCGACCTATCTTCTCGTATACCGATAGACTCTAAACTCCAAAAATCTCGTAGATTGATTTCACTTTCGATAGTCTGCACATACCAAGCAGCTGCTACGTTCAAATTAACAGAATACGCATAATCACCATTGACACCTAGTAATGTCCAACCTAGCTTAGTGTTAACTGCTACTAAATTATCAGGAAGTCTTTTCTGCTCACTCGTTACCAATTTCCAATAATTATCAGCTCCGATAAGCACCGTTATACCACTGATCAATTCTTGACCTTTTGGCACAGAATCCGCTAAGGAAAATTTATCGGAAAAATCTTTTATAATTGGATCACTAATGGAAGGCATACTCAAAGAATCGAAACAGATCTCCGGAACTTCAATGGCATGAATGAAATGGTTTCACTACTATGATGCGCTGTCAGCATGATGGATACTCGTTTACATAATCTTGCAGGAGATTTTTCGCTACTACCAAATGGTACAATTGCAACTTTATGAATTCCAATAACAGGTAAATTCAATTGACGGGATACAGATTCTTTAATAAAAGTCATTTGGCTACCCCCATCAAGCACCATACGAACATAATTTGAGGGTACGTTACAGTGTGTTTTGATGTATGCACAAGCAGTTTGTATGAATACGTTATTTAGCTGACTGTTAATCATCAAATTTGTTGACATACCACTTGATTGATTGGTGGTTGCATTAGCTGGGGTACAATTTTGTGCACTCTGTGTAGATTGTAGCGATTTATTGAAATCTGGATCACACATTATCGTAGCATGTTTTCTTTTACATTTTGAGCAACTTATTTTTACTCTACAAAAACGTGAATTGTGACCCGTTCTCAAACAACGGAAACAACGAGAATTCGTTTTCAAAATTTCTTTTCGTTGCTGCAGTCATATTATCATTACAGCTTGTAGAAACGTGATTCTTCGACTTACAGAATATGCAGTTATCTTGTACTGATGTTGTCAATAAACCTGCAGCTGTACAAGTTTTTTCATGCTTTTTAAATGAATTATTTTTATCATCATGATTTCGAGTATCTTTTGGATTTTCCCCTGTTACTGCCTGAGCCTTTTGCAATGAATCAATTTCCAACTTAATGAAACGTAAAAGTTTGTGAATCTGCTTGTCATAAGACACTTCACAATCATTTTCCGAACCGTCAGAAGCTATATTGGAAGATTCTCCGATATTGATCAAGAGCTTATTGAATTCAACTCGCAAAATATATGGTAAAGATTTCAACAATATAGATTTCACCATAATTCCATATTGTTTTGCAGAAACTCCTAAAGATTGCAATGAACGAGTTATTGTTGAAGTAGTATTGTATAGCTTTCTTAGAGATTGTACATCATTTCTATTCTTCACTGGAGACAGTGTTAATAATTGCTGTATATAATTGTCAACTATAATCTCACTATTGCCAAATTCTTCCTTCAACATATAAATAGCATCTTGATAACTCATTTGACTTGATGTTAAACCTTTAATGGTCATGGCTGCTTGACCCGTTAATAAAGATTTCAAGTAACTGAACTTTGCAGTATCATTTAATTCATCGTTATTATGAATATGAGTACTGTACTGTTCCCAAAATGCTGACCAAGCGTTGACATCACCATTATATTTCAAAAGATCTAGCTTAGGTAATCTCACCGACTTTTTAATATCCCTCGGTCCCTCGTTACCATCTGATCTGGAGGTTATTCTATCTTCTTCTGGATCTCTTTGGGGTACTGCCGTAGGTACACACTGTTCATTAATTGTATGCTCTAATCTCGCAATGCAAGCCACCGCTGAATCTTCATACTCCAACATTCTTTCGCACTCTTCTTCCAATTTATCAAGTTCGATCGTAGGCATAACCTTTTCATTTACAGAACACAACTGCTCTCTGATAGCTTTTATACGAGCAATATGTATCTTGATTTCCGATGTATCGAATTTGTCACGTCCCAATAAATCGTTAGCATTATTTATTAGTTTGGTCAATTGAGTTCGAGCAGTTTTTCTCAGAATCACATCCATTCCAGCTGTTTTTTCGTTCACGTTATCGGAGTAGAATTCTTCACCATTAAAGGTCCCTGGTTTCGGCACCAAATGTCAAAAATATCTTGAAGATATATAGACTCCTGGATTCGTAAATACTTTAATGAGAAAAATAACTATAAACTGATAAAAAACAGATTGGAATCGGTAGTATGAATTATGTAGTTTTCTTGACTGTTCTTGTCAAAAATTTATTTATTTTAAAACATATTCTTTTCATGTCATGACAATGGTTTGTCACTGCCGTCTTCAATTTATTCCAGTCGATATCGGTTGTACGGAGTGTTTATCCTGGGTTTCCAACAGATAGTATCTGGGTTGTATTCGATTATGATGTTATGCTGTGTATATAGTTATACACATAAGGTGACGGTATTCCCGTTTCACATACGAGCGACCGAAACGAACAGAAAGTTGAATGGATAGACTGAACAATCAATGTATCTGGGTGGTATCCGATTATATCGCAATACTGAATATATAGTGATACTTACCAGGTGACGGTACTTCCGTTACACATACTAGCGACTGAATCGAACAGAAGGTTAAATGGTTAGACGAAACGATAATTGTATCTGAGTTGTATTCGATGATATCGTGATGATGTTTATATAGCAATACTCACCAGGTAACTGTCCTTCCGTTTTACATACAAGCGACCGAATCGAGCAGAAGGTTAAATGGATAGATTGAACAATCATCGTATCTGAGTTGTATTCGATTATGTTTATATAGATATACCCACCAGGTACCTGTTCTTCCGATATACATACGAGCAACCGAATCGAACATAAGGTTGAATGGATAGATTGAACAATCATCGTATCTGAGTTGTATTCGATTATGTTTATATAGTTATACTCACCAGGTAACTGTTCTTCCGTTATACATACGAGCGACTGAATTGAACTGAAGGTTGAATGGATAGACTAAACAATGATCGTATCTGGGGTTGTATTCGATTATATCGTGATGATGTTCATATAGTTATACTCACCAGGTAACTGTTCTCCAGTTATACATAAGAGCGACTGAATTGAACAGAAGGTTGAATGGATAGACTGAACAATCATCGTATCTGGGTTGTATTCGATTATTTCGTGATGATTATTATATATTATGTCTTACCAGGTAACTGTTCTTTCGTTATACATACTAGCAACCGAATCGAACATAAGGTTGAATGGATAGATTGAACAATCATTGTATCTGGGTTGTCTCCGATTATATCGTTATGTTGTATATTTAACTACAACTACCATGTAACGGTTCTTTCGTTACACATACGAGCGTCTGAATCGAACATAAGGTTGGATGGTTAGACAGAACGATAATTGTAACTAAGTTGTATTCGATTATATCGTGATGACGTTCATATAGAAATACTCACCAGGTAACTGTTCTTTCGTTATACATACGAGCAACCGAATCGAACAGAAGGTTGAATGGATAGTATATGGGTTGTATTCGATTTTGATGTTATGCTGTGTATATAGTTATACACACTAGGAGACGGTATTCCCGTTTTACATACGAGCGACCGAAACAAAAAGAAAGTTGAATGGATAGACTGAACAATCAATGTATCTGGGTGGTATCCGATTATATCGCAATACTGTATATATAGTGATACTTACCAGGTGACGATACTTCCGTTACACATACTAGCGACTGAATCTAACAGAATGTTGAATGGTTAGACGAAACGATAATTGTATCTGAGTTGTATTCGACGATATCGTGATGATGTTTATATAGCAATACTCACCAGGTAACTGTTCTTCCGTTTTACATACAAGCGACCGAATCGAGCAGAAGGTTGAATTCAGTATAGATTGAATAATCATCGTATCTGGGTTGTATTCGATTATGTTTATATAGTTATACTCACCAGGTAACTGTTCTTCCGTTATACATACGAGCGACTGAATTGAACAGAAGGTTGAATGGATAGTATATACGAGCGACCGAAACGAAAAGAAAGTTGAATGGATAGACTGAACAATCAATGTATCTGGGTGGTATCCGATTATATCGCAATACTGTATATATAGTCATACTTTCCAGGTGACGATACTTCCGTTACACATACTAGCGACTGAATGGAACAGAATGTTGAATGGTTAGACGAAACGATAATTGTATCTGAGTTGTATTCGATGATATCGTGATGATGTTTATATAGCAATACTCACCAGGTAACTGTCCTTCCGTTTTACATACAAGCGACCGAATCGAGCAGAAGGTTAAATGGATAGATTGAACAATCATCGTATCTGAGTTGTATTCGATTATATCGTTATGTTGTATATTTAACTACAACTACCATGTAACGGTTCTTTCGTTACACATACGAGCGTCTGAATCGAACATAAAGTTGGATGGTTAGACGGAACGATAATTGTAACTAAGTTGTATTCGATTATATCGTGATGACGTTCATATAGAAATACTCACCAGGTTACTGTTCTTTCGTTATACATACGAGCAACCGAATCGAACAGAAGGTTGAATGGATAGTATCTGGGTTGTATTCGATTATGATGTTATGCTGTATATATAGTTATACACATAAGGTGACGGTATTCCCGTTTCACATACGAGCGACCGAAACGAACAGAAAGTTGAATGGATAGACTGAACAATCAATGTATCTGGGTGGTATCCGATTATATCGCAATACTGTATATATAGTGATACTTACCAGGTGACGGTACTTCCGTTACACATACTAGCGACTGAATCGAACAGAAGGTTAAATGGTTAGACGAAACGATAATTGTATCTGAGTTGTATTCGATGATATCGTGATGATGTTTATATAGCAATACTCACCAGGTAACTGTTCTTCCGTTTTACATACAAGCGACCGAATCGAGCAGAAGGTTGAATTCAGTATAGATTGTACAATCATCGTATCTGGGTTGTATTCGATTATGTTTATATAGTTATACTCACCAGGTAACTGTTTTTCCGTTATACATACGAGCGACTGAATTGAACAGAAGGTTGAATGGATAGTATATGGGTTGTATTCGATTTTGATGTTATGCTGTATATATAGTTATACACACTAGGAGACGGTATTCCCGTTTTACATACGAGCGACCGAAACAAAAAGAAAGTTGAATGGATAGACTGAACAATCAATGTATCTGGGTGGTATCCGATTATATCGCAATACTGTATATATAGTGATACTTACCAGGTGACGATACTTCCGTTACACATACTAGCGACTGAATCTAACAGAATGTTGAATGGTTAGACGAAACGATAATTGTATCTGAGTTGTATTCGATGATATCGTGATGATGTTTATATAGCAATACTCACCAGGTAACTGTTCTTCCGTTTTACATACAAGCGACCGAATCGAGCAGAAGGTTGAATTCAGTATAGATTGAACAATCATCGTATCTGGGTTGTATTCGATTATGTTTATATAGTTATACTCACCAGGTAACTGTTTTTCCGTTATACATACGAGCGACTGAATTGAACAGAAGGTTGAATGGATAGTATATACGAGCGACCGAAACGAAAAGAAAGTTGAATGGATAGACTGAACAATCAATGTATCTGGGTGGTATCTGATTATATCGCAATACTGTATATATAGTCATACTTTCCAGGTGACGATACTTCCGATACACATACTAGCGACTGAATGGAACAGAATGTTGAATGGTTAGACGAAACGATAATTGTATCTGAGTTGTATTCGATGATATCGTGATGATGTTTATATAGCAATACTCACCAGGTAACTGTCCTTCCGTTTTACATACAAGCGACCGAATCGAGCAGAAGGTTAAATGGATAGATTGAACAATCATCGTATCTGAGTTGTATTCGATTATGTTTATATAGATATACTCACCAGGTACCTGTTCTTCCGATATACATACGAGCAACCGAATCGAACATAAGGTTGAATGGATAGATTGAACAATCATCGTATCTGAGTTGTATTCGATTATGTTTATATAGTTATACTCACCAGGTAACTGTTCTTCCGTTATACATACGAGCGACTGAATTGAACTGAAGGTTGAATGGATAGACTAAACAATGATCGTATCTGGGGTTGTATTCGATGATATCGTGATGATGTTCATATAGTTATACTCACCAGGTAACTGTTCTCCAGTTATACATAAGAGCGACTGAACTGAACAGAAGGTTGAATGGATAGACTGAACAATCATCGTATCTGGGTTGTATTCGATTATTTCGTGATGATTATTATATATTATATCTAACCACGTAACTGTTCTTTCGTTATACATACTAGCAACCGAATCGAACATAAGGTTGAATGGATAGATTGAACAATCATTGTATCTGCGTTGTCTCCGATTATATCGTTATGTTGTATATTCAACTACACCTACCATGTAACGGTTCTTTCGTTACACATACGAGCGTCTGAATCGAACATAAGGTTGGATGGTTAGACGGAACGATAATTGTAACTGAGTTGTATTCGATTATATCGTGATGACGTTCATATAGAAATACTCACCAGGTTACTGTTCTTTCGTTATACATACGAGCAACCGAATCGAACAGAAGGTTGAATGGATAGTATATGGGTTGTATTCGATTATGATGTTATGCTGTGTATATAGTTATACACATAAGGTGACGGTATTCCCGTTTCACATACAAGCGACCGAAACGAACAGAAAGTTGAATGGATAGACTGAACAATCAATGTATCTGGGTGGTATCCGATTATATCGCAATACTGTATATATAGTGATACTTACCAGGTGACGGTATTTCCGTTACACATACTAGCGACTGAATAGAACAGAAGGTTAAATGTTTAGACGAAACGATAATTGTATCTGAGTTGTATTCGATGATATCGTGATGATGTTTATATAGCAATACTCACCAGGTAACTGTCCTTCCGTTTTACATACAAGCGACCGAATCGAGCAGAAGGTTAAATGGATAGATTGAACAATCATCGTATCTGAGTTGTATTCGATTATGTTTATATAGATATACTCACAAGGTACCTGTTCTTTCGATATACATACGAGCAACCGAATCGAACATAAGGTTGAATGGATAGATTGAACAATCATCGTATCTGAGTTGTATTCGATTATGTTTATATAGTTATACTCACCAGGTAACTGTTCTTCCGTTATACATACGAGCGACTGAATTGAACTGAAGGTTGAATGGATAGACTAAACAATGGTCGTATCTGGGGTTGTAATCGATTATATCGTGATGATGTTTATATAGTTATACTCACCAGGTAACTGTTCTCCAGTTATACATAAGAGCGACTGAACTGAACAGAAGGTTGAATGGATAGACTGAACAATCATCGTATCTGGGTTGTATTCGATTATTTCGTGATGATTATTATATATTATGTCTAACCAGGTAACTGTTCTTTCGTTATACATACTAGCAACCGAATCGAACATAAGGTTGAATGGATAGATTGAACAATCATTGTATCTGGGTTGTCTCCGATTATATCGTTATGTTGTATATTTAACTACACCTACCATGTAACGGTTCTTTCGTTACACATACGAGCGTCTGAATCGAACATAAGGTTGGATGGTTAGACGGAACGATAATTGTAACTAAGTTGTATTCGTTATGACGTTCATATAGAAATACTCACCAGGGTACTGTTCTTCCGTTATACATAAGAGCAACCGAATCGAACAGAAGGTTGAATGGATAGTATCTGGGTTGTATTCGATTATGATGTTATGCTGTGTATATAGTTATACACATAAGGTGACGGTATTCCCGTTCCACATACGAGCGACCGAAACGAACAGAAAGTTGAATGGATAGACTGAACAATCAATGTATCTGGGTGGTATCCGATTATATCGCAATACTGTATATATAGTGATACTTACCAGGTGACGATACTTCCGTTACACATACTAGCGACTGAATCGAACAGAATGTTGAATGGTTAGACGAAACGATAATTGTATCTGAGTTGTATTCGATGATATCGTGATGATGTTTATATAGCAATACTCACCAGGTAACTGTTCTTCCGTTTTACATACAAGCGACCGAATCGAGCAGAAGGTTGAATTCAGTATAGATTGAACAATCATCGTATCTGGGTTGTATTCGATTATGTTTATATAGTTATACTCACCAGGTAACTGTTCTTCCGTTATACATACGAGCGACTGAATTGAACAGAAGGTTGAATGGATAGTATATGGGTTGTATTCGATTATGATGTTATGCTGTGTATATAGTTATACACACTAGGAGACGGTATTCCCGTTTAACATACGAGCGACCGAAACGAAAAGAAAGTTGAATGGATAGTCTGAACAATCAATGTATCTGGGTGGTATCCGATTATATCGCAATACTGTATATATAGTGATACTTACCAGGTGACGATACTTCCGTTACACATACTAGCGACTGAATCGAACAGAATGTTGAATGGTTAGACGAAACGATAATTGTATCTGAGTTGTATTCGATGATATCGTGATGATGTTTATATAGCAATACTCACCAGGTAACTGTCCTTCCGTTTTACATACAAGCGACCGAATCGAGCAGAAGGTTAAATGGATAGATTGAACAATCATCGTATCTGAGTTGCATTCGATTATGATTATATAGATATACTCACCAGGTACCTGTTCTTCCGATATACATACGAGCAACCGAATCGAACATAAGGTTGAATGGATAGATTGAACAATCATCGTATCTGAGTTGTATTCGATTATGTTTATATAGTTATACTCACCAGGTAACTGTTCTTCCGTCATACATACGAGCGACTGAATTGAACTGAAGGTTGAATGGATAGACTAAACAATGATCGTATCTGGGGTTGTATTCGATTATATCGTGATGATGTTCATATAGTTATACTCACCAGGTAACTGTTCTCCAGTTATACATAGGAGCGACTGAACTGAACAGAAGGTTGAATGGATAGACTGAACAATCATCGTATCTGGGTTGTATTCGATTATTTCGTGATGATTATTATATATTATGTCTAACCAGGTAACTGTTCTTTCGTTATACATACTAGCAACCGAATCGAACATAAGGTTGAATGGATAGATTGAACAATCATTGTATCTGGGTTGTCTCCGATTATATCGTTATGTTGTATATTTAACTACACCTACCATGTAACGGTTCTTTCGTTACACATACGAGCGTCTGAATCGAACATAAAGTTGGATGGTTAGACGAAACGATAATTGTAACTAACTTGTATTCGATTATATCGTGATGACGTTCATATAGAAATGCTCACCAGGTTACTGTTCTTTCGTTATACATACGAGCAACCGAATCGAACAGAAGGTTGAATGGATAGTATCTGGGTTGTATTCGATTATGATGTTATGCTGTGTATATAGTTATACACATAAGGTGACGGTATTCCCGTTTCACATACGAGCGACCGAAACGAACAGAAAGTTGAATGGATAGACTGAACAATCAATGTTTCTGGGTGGTATCCGATTATATCGCAATACTGTATATATAGTGATACTTACCAGGTGACGGTACTTCCGTTACACATACTAGCGACTGAATCGAACAGAAGGTTAAATGGTTAGACGAAACAATAATTGTATCTGAGTTGTATTCGATGATATCGTGATGATGTTTATATAGCAATACTCACCAGGTAACTGTTCTTCCGTTTTACATACAAGCGACCGAATCGAGCAGAAGGTTGAATTCAGTATAGATTGAACAATCATCGTATCTGGGTTGTATTCGATTATGTTTATATAGTTATACTCACCAGGTAACTGTTCTTCCGTTATACATACGAGCGACTGAATTGAACAGAAGGTTGAATGGATAGTATATGGGTTGTATTCGATTATGATGTTATGCTGTGTATATAGTTATACACACTGGGAGACGGTATTCCCGTTTTACATACGAGCGACCGAAACGAAAAGAAAGTTGAATGGATAGACTGAACAATCAATGTATCTGGGTGGTATCCGATTATATCGCAATACTGTATATATAGTGATACTTACCAGGTGACGATACTTCCGTTACACATACTAGCGACTGAATCGAACAGAATGTTGAATGGTTAGACGAAACGATAATTGTATCTGAGTTGTATTCGATGATATCGTGATGATGTTTAAATGGCAATACTCACCAGGTAACTGTCCTTCCGTTTTACATACAAGCGACCGAATCGAGCAGAAGGTTAAATGGATAGATTGAACAATCATCGTATCTGAGTTGTATTCGATTATGTTTATATAGATATACTCACCAGGTACCTGTTCTTTCGATATACATACGAGCAAACGAATCGAACATAAGGTTGAATGGATAGATTGAACAATCATCGTATCTGAGTTGTATTCGATTATGTTTATATAGATATACTCACCAGGTAACTGTTCTTCCGTTATACATACGAGCGACTGAATTGAACTGAAGGTTGAATGGATAGACTAAACAATGATCGTATCTGGGGTTGTATTCGATTATATCGTGATGATGTTCATATAGTTATACTCACCAGGTAACTGTTCTCCAGTTATACATAAGAGCGACTGAACTGAACAGAAGGTTGAATGGATAGACTGAACAATCATCGTATCTGGGTTGTATTCGATTATTTCGTGATGATTATTATATATTATGTCTAACCAGGTAACTGTCCTTTCGTTATACATACTAGCAACCGAATCGAACATAAGGTTGAATGGATAGATTGAACAATCATTGTATCTGGGTTGTCTCCGATTATATCGTTATGTTGTATATTTAACTACACCTACCATGTAACGGTTCTTTCGTTACACATACGAGCGTCTGAATCGAACATAAGGTTGGATGGTTAGACGGAACGATAATTGTAACTAACTTGTATTCGATTATATCGTGATGACGTTCATATAGAAATACTCACCAGGTACTGTTCTTTCGTTATACATACGAGCAACCGAATCGAACAGAAGGTTGAATGGATAGTATCTGGGTTGTATTCGATTATGATGTTATGCTGTGTATATAGTTATACACATAAGGTGACGGTATTCCCGTTTCACATACGAGCGACCGAAACGAACAGAAAGTTGAATGGATAGACTGAACAATCAATGTTTCTGGGTGGTATCCGATTATATCGCAATACTGTATATATAGTGATACTTATCAGGTGACGGTACTTCCGTTACACATACTAGCGACTGAATCGAACAGAAGGTTAAATGGTTAGACGAAACAATAATTGTATCTGAGTTGTATTCGATGATATCGTGATGATGTTTATATAGCAATACTCACCAGGTAACTGTTCTTCCGTTTTACATACAAGCGACCGAATCGAGCAGAAGGTTGAATTCAGTATAGATTGAACAATCATCGTATCTGCGTTGTATTCGATTATGTTTATATAGTTATACTCACCAGGTAACTGTTCTTCCGTTATACATACGAGCGACTGAATTGAACAGAAGGTTGAATGGATAGTATATGGGTTGTATTCGATTATGATGTTATGCTGTGTATATAGTTATACACACTGGATTACATACGAGCGACCGAAACGAAAAGAAAGTTGAATGGATAGACTGAACAATCAATGTATCTGGGTGGTATCCGATTATATCGCAATACTGTATATATAGTGATACTTACCAGGTGACGATACTTTCGTTACACATACTAGCGACTGAATCGAACAGAATGTTGAATGGTTAGACGAAACGATAATTGTATCTGAGTTGTATTCGATGATATCGTGATGATGTTTATATGGCAATACTCACCAGGTAACTGTCCTTCCGTTTTACATACAAGCGACCGAATCGAGCAGAAGGTTAAATGGATAGATTGAACAATCATCGTATCTGAGTTGTATTCGATTATGTTTATATAGATATACTCACCAGGTACCTGTTCTTTCGATATACATACGAGCAAACGAATCGAACATAAGGTTGAATGGATAGATTGAACAATCATCGTATCTGAGTTGTATTCGATTATGTTTATATAGATATACTCACCAGGTAACTGTTCTTCCGTTATACATACGAGCGACTGAATTGAACTGAAGGTTGAATGGATAGACTAAACAATGATCGTATCTGGGGTTGTATTCGATTATATCGTGATGATGTTCATATAGTTATACTCACCAGGTAACTGTTCTCCAGTTATACATAAGAGCGACTGAACTGAACAGAAGGTTGAATGGATAGACTGAACAATCATCGTATCTGGGTTGTATTCGATTATTTCGTGATGATTATTATATATTATGTCTAACCAGGTAACTGTCCTTTCGTTATACATACTAGCAACCGAATCGAACATAAGGTTGAATGGATAGATTGAACAATCATTGTATCTGGGTTGTCTCCGATTATATCGTTATGTTGTATATTTAACTACACCTACCATGTAACGGTTCTTTCGTTACACATACGAGCGTCTGAATCGAACATAAGGTTGGATGGTTAGACGGAACGATAATTGTAACTAACTTGTATTCGATTATATCGTGATGACGTTCATATAGAAATACTCACCAGGTACTGTTCTTTCGTTATACATACGAGCAACCGAATCGAACAGAAGGTTGAATGGATAGTATCTGGGTTGTATTCGATTATGATGTTATGCTGTGTATATAGTTATACACATAAGGTGACGGTATTCCCGTTTCACATACGAGCGACCGAAACGAACAGAAAGTTGAATGGATAGACTGAACAATCAATGTTTCTGGGTGGTATCCGATTATATCGCAATACTGTATATATAGTGATACTTATCAGGTGACGGTACTTCCGTTACACATACTAGCGACTGAATCGAACAGAAGGTTAAATGGTTAGACGAAACAATAATTGTATCTGAGTTGTATTCGATGATATCGTGATGATGTTTATATAGCAATACTCACCAGGTAACTGTTCTTCCGTTTTACATACAAGCGACCGAATCGAGCAGAAGGTTGAATTCAGTATAGATTGAACAATCATCGTATCTGCGTTGTATTCGATTATGTTTATATAGTTATACTCACCAGGTAACTGTTCTTCCGTTATACATACGAGCGACTGAATTGAACAGAAGGTTGAATGGATAGTATATGGGTTGTATTCGATTATGATGTTATGCTGTGTATATAGTTATACACACTGGATTACATACGAGCGACCGAAACGAAAAGAAAGTTGAATGGATAGACTGAACAATCAATGTATCTGGGTGGTATCCGATTATATCGCAATACTGTATATATAGTGATACTTACCAGGTGACGATACTTCCGTTACACATACTAGCGACTGAATCGAACAGAATGTTGAATGGTTAGACGAAACGATAATTGTATCTGAGTTGTATTCGATGATATCGTGATGATGTTTATATGGCAATACTCACCAGGTAACTGTCCTTCCGTTTTACATACAAGCGACCGAATCGAGCAGAAGGTTAAATGGATAGATTGAACAATCATCGTATCTGAGTTGTATTCGATTATGTTTATATAGATATACTCACCAGGTACCTGTTCTTCCGATATACATACGAGCAACCGAATCGAACATAAGGTTGAATGGATAGATTGAACAATCATCGTATCTGAGTTGTATTCGATTATGTTTATATAGATATACTCACCAGGTAACTGTTCTTCCGTTATACATACGAGCGACTGAATTGAACTGAAGGTTGAATGGATAGACTAAACAATGATCGTATCTGGGGTTGTATTCGATTATATCGTGATGATGTTCATATAGTTATACTCACCAGGTAACTGTTCTCCAGTTATACATAAGAGCGACTGAACTGAACAGAAGGTTGAATGAATAGACTGAACAATCATCGTATCTGGGTTGTATTCGATTATTTCGTGATGATTATTATATATTATGTCTTACCAGGTAACTGTTCTTTCGTTATACATACTAGCAACCGAATCGAACATAAGGTTGAATGGATAGATTGAACAATCATTGTATCTGGGTTGTCTCCGATTATATCGTTATTTAACTACACCTACCATGTAACGGTTCTTTCGTTACACATACGAGCGTCTGATGCGAACATAAGGTTGGATGGTTAGACGGAACGATAATTGTAACTAAGTTGTATTCGATTATATCGTGATGACGTTCATATAGAAATACTCACCAGGTTACTGTTCTTTCGTTATAAATACGAGCAACCGAATCGAGCAGAAGGTTGAATTCAGTATAGATTGAAAAATCATCGTATCTGGGTTGTATTCGATTATGTTTATATAGTTATACTCACCAGGTAACTGTTCTTCCGTTATACATACGAGCGAATGAATTGAACAGAAGGTTGAATGGATAGTATATGGGTTGTATTCGACTATGATGTTATGCTGTGTATATAGTTATACACACTAGGAGACGGTATTCCCGTTTTACATACGAGCGACCGAAACAAAAAGAAAGTTGAATGGATAGACTGAACAATCAATGTATCTGGGTGGTATCCGATTATATCGCAATACTGTATATATAGTGATACTTACCAGGTGACGATACTTCCGTTACACATACTAGCGACTGAATCGAACAGAATGTTGAATGGTTAGACAAAACGAAAATTGTATCTGAGTTGTATTCGATGATATCGTGAAGATGTTTATATAGCAATACTCACCAGGTTACTGTTCTTTCGTTATACATACGAGCAACCGAATCGAACAGAAGGTTGAATGGATAGTATCTGGGTTGTATTCGATTATGATTTTATGCTGTGTATATAGTTATACACATAAGGTGACGGTATTCCCGTTTCACATACGAGCGACCGAAACGAACAGAAAGTTGTATAGATAGACTGAACAATCAATGTATCTGGGTGGTATCCGATTATATCGCAATACTGAATATATAGTGATACTTACCAGGTGACGATACTTGCGTTACACATACTAGCGACTGAATCGAACAGAAGGTTAAATGGCAAGACGAAACGATAATTGTATCTGAGTTGTATTCGATGATATCGTGATGATGTTTATATAGCAATACTCACCAGGTAACTGTCCTTCCGTTTTACATACAAGCGACCGAATCGAGCAGAAGGTTAAATGGATAGATTGAACAATCATCGTATCCGAGTTGTATTCGATTATGTTCATATAGATATACTCACCAGGTACCTGTTCTTCCGATATACATACGAGCAACCGAATCGAACATAAGGTTGAATGGATAGATTGAACAATCATCGTATCTGAGTTGTATTCGATTATGTTTATATAGTTATACTCACCAGGTAACTGTTCTTCCGTTATACATACGAGCGACTGAATTGAACTGAAGGTTGAATGGATAGACTAAACAATGATCGTATCTGGGGTTGTATTCGATTATATCGTGATGATGTTCATATAGTTATACTCACCAGGTAACTGTTCTCCAGTTATACATAAGAGCGACTGAACTGAACAGAAGGTTGAATGGATAGACTGAACAATCATCGTATCTGGGTTGTATTCGATTATTTCGTGATGATTATTATATATTATGTCTTACCAGGTAACTGTTCTTTCGTTATACATACTAGCAACCGAATCGAACATAAGGTTGAATGGATAGATTGAACAATCATTGTATCTGGGTTGTCTCCGATTATATCGTTATGTTGTATATTTAACTACACCTACCATGTAACGGTTCATTCGTTACACATACGAGCGTCTGAATCGAACATAAGGTTGGATGGTTAGACGAAACGATAATTGTAACTAAGTTGTATTCGATTATATCGTGATGATGTTTATATAGCAATACTCACCAGGTAACTGTTCTTCCGTTTTACATACAAGCGACCGAATCGAGCAGAAGGTTGAATTCAGTATAGATTGAACAATCATCGTATCTGGGTTGTATTCGATTATGTTTATATAGTTATACTCACTAGGTAACTGTTCTTCCGTTATACATACGAGCGACTGAATTGAACAGAAGGTTGAATGGATAGTATATGGGTTGTATTCGATTTTGATGTTATGCTGTGTATATAGTTATACACACTAGGAGACGGTATTCCCGTTTTACATACGAGCGACCGAAACAAAAAGAAAGTTGAATGGATAGACTGAACAATCAATGTATCTGGGTGGTATCCGATTATATCGCAATACTGTTTTTATAGTGATACTTACCAGGTGACGATACTTCCGTTACACATTCTAGCGACTGAATCTAACAGAATGTTGAATGGTTAGACGAAACGATAATTGTATCTGAGTTGTATTCAATGATATCGTGATGATGTTTATATAGCAATACTCACCAGGTAACTGTTCTTCCGTTTTACATACAAGCGACCGAATCGAGCAGAAGGTTGAATTCAGTATAGATTGAACAATCATCGTATCTGGGTTGTATTCGATTATGTTTATATAGTTATACTCACCAGGTAACTGTTCTTCCGTTATACATACGAGCGACTGAATTGAACAGAAGGTTGAATGGATAGTATATACGAGCGACCGAAACGAAAAGAAAGTTGAATTGATAGACTGAACAATCAATGTATCTGGGTGGTATCCGATTATATCGCAATACTGTATATATAGTCATACTTACCAGGTGACGATACTTCCGTTACACATACTAGCGACTGAATCGAACAGAATGTTGAATGGTTAGACGAAACGATAATTGTATCTGAGTTGTATTCGATGATATCGTGATGATGTTTATATAGCAATACTCACCAGGTAACTGTCCTTCCGTTTTACATACAAGCGACCGAATCGAGCAGAAGGTTAAATGTATAGATTGAACAATCATCGTATCTGAGTTGTATTCGATTATGTTTATATAGATATACTCACCAGGTACCTGTTCTTCCGATATACATACGAGCAACCGAATCGAACATAAGGTTGAATGGATAGATTGAACAATCATCGTATCTGAGTTGTATTCGATTATGTTTATATAGTTATACTCACCAGGTAACTGTTCTTCCGTTATACATACGAGCGACTGAATTGAACTGAAGGTTGAATGGATAGACTAAACAATGATCGTATCTGGGGTTGTATTCGATGATATCGTGATGATGTTCATATAGTTATACTCACCAGGTAACTGTTCTCCAGTTATACATAAGAGCGACTGAACTAAACAGAAGGTTGAATGGATAGACTGAACAATCATCGTATCTGGGTTGTATTCGATTATTTCGTGATGATTATTATATATTATATCTAACCACGTAACTGTTCTTTCGTTATACATACTAGCCACCGAATCGAACATAAGGTTGAATGGATAGATTGAACAATCATTGTATCTGGGTTGTCTCCGATTATATCGTTATGTTGTATATTTAACTACACCTACCATGTAACGGTTCTTTCGTTACACATACGAGCGTCTGAATCGAACATAAGGTTGGATGGTTAGACGGAACGATAATTGTAACTAAGTTGTATTCGATTATATCGTGATGACGTTCATATAGAAATACTCACCAGGTGACTGTTCTTTCGTTATACATACGAGCAACCGAATCGAACAGAAGGTTGAATGGATAGTATCTGGGTTGTATCCGATTATGATGTTATGCTGTGTATATAGTTATACACATAAGGTGACGGTATTCCCGTTTCACATACAAGCGACCGAAACGAACAGAAAGTTGAATGGATAGACTGAACAATCAATGTATCTGGGTGGTATCCGATTATATCGCAATACTGTATATATAGTGATACTTACCAGGTGACGGTATTTCCGTTACACATACTAGCGACTGAATCGAACAGAAGGTTAAATGGTTAGACGAAACGATAATTGTATCTGAGTTGTATTCGATGATATCGTGATGATGTTTATATAGCAATACTCACCAGGTAACTGTCCTTCCGTTTTACATACAAGCGACCGAATCGAGCAGAAGGTTAAATGGATAGATTGAACAATCATCGTATCTGGGTTGTATTCGATTATGTTTATATAGTTATACTCACCAGGTAACTGTTCTTCCGTTATACATACGAGCGACTGAATTGAACAGAAGGTTGAATGGGTAGTATATGGGTTGTATTCGATCATGATGTTATGCTGTGTATATAGTTATACACACTAGAAGACGGTATTCCCGTTTTACATACGAGCGACCGAAACGAAAAGAAAGTTGAATGGATAGACTGAACAATCAATGTATCTGGGTGGTATCCGATTATATGGCAATACTGTATATATAGTGATACTTACCAGGTGACGATACTTCCGTTACACATACTAGCGACTGAATCGATTAGAATGTTGAATGGTTAGACGAAACGATAATTGTATCTGAGTTGTATTCGATGATATCGTGATGATGTTTATATAGCAATACTCACCAGGTAACTGTCCTTCCGTTTTACATACAAGCGACCGAATCGAGCAGAAGGTTAAATGGATAGATTGAACAATCATCGTATCTGAGTTGTATTCGATTATGTTTATATAGATATACTCACCAGGTACCTGTTCTTCCGATATACATACGAGCAACCGAATCGAACATAAGGTTGAATGGATAGATTGAACAATCATCGTATCTGAGTTGTATTCGATTATGTTTATATAGTTATACTCACCAGGTTACTGTTCTTCCGTTATACATACGAGCGACTGAATTGAACTGAAGGTTGAATGGATAGACTTAACAATGATCGTATCTGGGGTTGTATTCGATTATATCGTGATGATGTTCATATAGTTATACTCACCAGGTAACTGTTCTCCAGTTATACATAAGAGCGACTGAACTGAACAGAAGGTTGAATGGATAGACTGAACAATCATCGTATCTGGGTTGTATTCGATTATTTCGTGATGATTATTATATATTATGTGTAACCAGGTAACTGTTCTTTCGTTATACATACTAGCAACCGAATCGAACATAAGGTTGAATGGATAGATTGAACAATCATTGTATCTGGATTGTCTCCGATTATATCGTTATGTTGTATATTTAACTACACCTACCATGTAACGGTTCTCTCGTTACACATACGAGCGTCTGAATCGAACATAAGGTTGGATGGTTAGACGGAACGATAATTGTAACTAAGTTGTATTCGATTATATCGTGACGACGTTCATATAGAAATACTCAGCAGGTTACTGTTCTTTCGTTATACATACGAGCAACCGAATCGAACAGAAGGTTGAATGGATAGTATCTGGGTTGTATTCGATTATGATGTTATGCTGTGTATATAGTTAAACACATAAGGTGACGGTATTCCCGTTTCACATACGAGCGACCGAAACGAACAGAAAGTTGAATGGATAGACTGAACAATCAATGTATCTGGGTGGTATCCGATTATATCGCAATACTGTATATATAGTGATACTTACCAGGTGACGGTACTTCCGTTACACATACTGGCGACTGAATCGAACAGAAGGTTAAATGGTTAGACGAAACGATAATTGTATCTGAGTTGTATTCGATGATATCGTGATGATGTTTATATAGCAATACTCACCAGGTAACTGTCCTTCCGTTTTACACACAAGCGACCGAATCGAGCAGAAGGTTAAATGGATAGATTGAACAATCATCGTATCTGAGTTGTATTCGATTATGTTTATATAAATATACTCACCAGGTACCTGTTCTTCCGATATACATACGAGCAACCGCATCGAACATAAGGTTGAATGGATAGATTGAACAATCATCGTATCTGAGTTGTATTCGATTATGTTTATATAGTTATACTCACCAGGTAACTGTTCTTCCGTTATACATACAAGCGACTGAATTGAACTGAAGGTTGAATGGATAGACTAAACAATGATCGTATCTGGGGTTGTATTCGATTATATCGTGATGATGTTCATATAGTTATACTCACCAGGTAACTGTTCTCCAGTTATACATAAGAGCGACTGAACTGAACAGAAGGTTGAATGGATAGACTGAACAATCATCGTATCTGGGTTGTATTCGATTATTTCGTGATGATTATTATATATTATGTCTAACCAGGTAACTGTTCTTTCGTTATACATACTAGCAACCGAATCGAACATAAGGTTGAATGGATAGATTGAACAATCATTGTATCTGGGTTGTCTCCGATTATATCGTTATGTTGTATATTTAAC
This sequence comes from Chrysomela aeneicollis, assembly GCA_029955515.1. Lineage (NCBI taxonomy): Eukaryota > Metazoa > Arthropoda > Insecta > Coleoptera > Chrysomelidae > Chrysomela > Chrysomela aeneicollis. Next base: position 16,057,134 of record JARUHQ010000013.1, on the reverse strand, counting down.
TACACCTACCATGTAACGGTTCTTTCGTTACACATACGAGCGTCTGAATCGAACATAAGGTTGGATGATTAGACGGAACGATAATTGTAACTAAGTTGTATTCGATTATATCGTGATGACGTTCATATAGAAATACTCACCAGGTTACTGTTCTTTCGTTATACATACGAGCAACCGAATCGAACAGAAGATTGAATGGATAGTATCTGGGTTGTATTCGATTATGATGTAATGCTGTGTATATAGTTATACACATAAGGTGACGGTATTCCCGTTTCACATACGAACGACCGAAACGTACAGAAAGTTGAATGGATAGACTGAACAATCAATGTATCTGGGTGGTATCCGATTATATCGCAATACAGTATATATAGTGATACTTACCAGGTGACGGTACTTCCGTTACACATACTAGCGACTGAATCGAACAGAAGGTTAAATGGTTAGACGAAACGATAATTGTATCTGAGTTGTATTCGATGATATCGTGATGATGATTATATAGCAATACTCACCAGGTAACTGTTCTTCCGTTTTACATACAAGCGACCGAATCGAGCAGAAGGTTGAATTCAGTATAGATTGAACAATCATCGTATCTGGGTTGTATTCGATTATGTTTATATAGTTATACTCACCAGGTAACTGTTCTTCCGTTATACATACGAGCGACTGAATTGAACAGAAGGTTGAATGGATAGTATATGGGTTGTATTCGATTATGATGTTATGCTGTGTATATAGTTATACACACTAGGAGACGGTATTCCCGTTTTACATACGAGCGACCGAAACGAAAAGAAAGTTGAATGGATAGACTGAACAATCAATGTATCTGGGTGGTATCCGATTATATCGCAATACTGTATATATAGTGATACATACCAGGTGACGATACTTCCGTACCACATACTAGCGACTGAATCGAACAGAATGTTGAATGGTTAGACGAAACGATAATTGTATCTGAGTTGTATTCGATGATATCGTGATGATGTTTATATAGCAATACTCACCAGGTAACTGTCCTTCCATTTTACATACAATCGACCGAATCGAGCAGAAGGTTAAATGGATAGATTGAACAATCAACGTATCTGAGTTGTATTCGATTATGTTTATATAGATATACTCACCAGGTACCTGTTCTTCCGATATACATACGAGCAACCGAATCAAACATAAGGTTGAATGGATAGATTGAACAATCATCGTATCTGAGTTGTATTCGATTATGTTTATATAGTTATACTCACCAGGTAACTGTTCTTCCGTTATACATACGAGCGACTGAATTGAACTGAAGGTTGAATGGATAGACTAAACAATGATCGTATCTGGGGTTGTATTCGATTATATCGTGATGATGTTCATATAGTTATACTCACCAGGTAACTGTTCTTCAGTTATACATAAGAGCGACTGAACTGAACAGAAGGTTGAATGGATAGACTGAACAATCATCGTATCTGGGTTGTATTCGATTATTCCGTGATGATTATTATATATTAGGTCTAACCAGGTAACTGTTCTTTCGTTATACATACTAGCAACCGAATCGAACATAAGGTTGAATGGATAGATTGAACAATCATTGTATCTGGGTTGTCTCCGATTATATCGTTATGTTGTATATTTAACTACACCTACCATGTAACGGTTCTTTCGTTACACATACGAGCGTCTGAATCGAACATAAGGTTGGATGGTTAGACGGAACGATAATTGTAACTAAGTTGTATTCGATTATATCGTGATGACGTTCATATAGAAATACTCACCAGGTTACTGTTCTTTCGTTAAACATACGAGCAACCGAATCGAACAGAAGGTTGAATGGATAGTATCTGGGTTGTATTCGATTATGATGTTATGCTGTGTATATAGTTATACACATAAGGTGACGGTATTCCCGTTTCACATACGAGCGACCGAAACGAACAGAAAGTTGAATGGATAGACTGAACAATCAATGTATCTGGGTGGTATCCGATTATATCGCAATACTGTATATATAGTGATACTTACCAGGTGACGGTACTTCCGTTACACATACTAGCGACTGAATCGAACAGAAGGTTAAATGGTTAGACGAAACGATAATTGTATCTGAGTTGTATTCGATGATATCGTGATGATGTTTATATAGCAATACTCACCAGGTAACTGTTCTTCCGTTTTACATACAAGCAACCGAATCGAGCAGAAGGTTGAATTCAGTATAGATTGAACAATCATCGTATCTGGGTTGTATTCGATTATGTTTATATAGTTATACTCACCAGGTAACTGTTCTTCCGTTATACATACGAGTGACTGAATTGAACAGAAGGTTGAATGGATAGTATCTGGGTTATATTCGATTATGATGTTATGCTGTGTATATAGTTATACACATAAGGTGACGGTATTCCCGTTTCACATACGAGCGACCGAAACGAACAGAAAGTTGAATGGATAGACTGAACAATCAATGTATCTGGGTGGTATCCGATTATATCGCATTACTGTATATATAGTGATACTTACCAGGTGACGGTACTTCCGTTACACATACTAGCGACTGAATCGAACAGAAGGTTAAATGGTTAGACGAAACGATAATTGTATCTGAGTTGTATTCGATGATATCGTGATGATGTTTATATAGCAATACTCACCAGGTAACTGTTCTTCCGTTTTACATACAAGCAACCGAATCGAGCAGAAGGTTGAATTCAGTATAGATTGAACAATCATCGTATCTGGGTTGTATTCGATTATGTTTAAATAGTTATACTCACCAGGTAACTGTTCTTCCGTTATACATACGAGTGACTGAATTGAACAGAAGGTTGAATGGATAGTATCTGGGTTGTATTCGATTATGATGTTATGCTGTGTATATAGTTATACACATAAGGTGACGGTATTCCCGTTTCACATACGAGCGACCGAAACGAACAGAAAGTTGAATGGATAGACTGAACAATCAATGTATCTGGGTGGTATCCGATTATATCGCAATACTGTATATATAGTGATACTTACCAGGTGACGGTACTTCCATTACACATACTAGCGACTGAATCGAACAGAAGGTTAAATGGTTAGACAAAACGATAATTGTATCTGAGTTGTATTCGATGATATCGTGATGATGTTTATATAGCAATACTCACCAGGTAACTGTTCTTCCGTTTTACATACAAGCGACCGAATCGAGCAGAAGGTTGAATTCAGTATAGATTGAACAATCATCGTATCTGGGTTGTATTCGATTATGTTTATATAGTTATACTCACCAGGTACCTGTTCTTCCGTTATACATACGAGCGACTGAATTGAACAGAAGGTTGAATGGATAGTATATGGGTTGTATTCGATTATGATGTTATGCTGTGTATATAGTCATACACACTAGGAGACGTTATTCCCGTTTTACATACGAGCGACCGAAACGAAAAGAAAGTTGAATGGATAGACTGAACAATCAATGTATCTTCTTGGTATCCGATTATATCGCAATACTGTATATATAGTGATACTTACCAGGTGACGATACTTTCGTTACACATACTAGCGACTGAATCGAACAGAATGTTGAATGGTTAGACGAAACGATAATTGTATCTGAGTTGTATTCGATGATATCGTGATGATGTTTATATAGCAATACTCACCAGGTAACTGTCCTTCCGTTTTACATACAAGCGACCGAATCGAGCAGAAGGTTAAATGGATAGATTGAACAATCATCGTATCTGAGTTGTATTCGATTATGTTCATATAGATATACTCACCAGGTACCTGTTCTTCCGATATACATACGAGCAACCGAATCGAACATAAGGTTGAATGGATAGATTGAACAATCATCGTATCTGAGTTGTATTCGATTATGTTTATATAGTTATACTCACCAGGTAACTGTTCTTCCGTTATACATACGAGCGACTGAATTGAACTGAAGGTTGGATGGATAGACTGAACAATGATCGTATCTGGGGTTGTATTCGATTATATCGTGATGATGTTCATATAGTTATACTCACCAGGTAACTGTTCTCCAGTTATACATAAGAGCGACTGAACTGAACAGAAGGTTGAATGGATAGACTGAACAATCATCGTATCTGGGTTGTATTCGATTATTTCGTGATGATTATTATATATTATGTCTAACCAGGTAACTGTTCTTTCGTTATACATACTAGCAACCGAATCGAACATAAGGTTGAATGGATAGATTGAACAATCATTGTATCTGGGTTGTCTCCGATTATATCGTTATGTTGTATATTTAACTACACCTACCATGTAACGGTTCTTTCGTTACACATACGAGCGTCTGAATCGAACATAAGGTTGGATGGTTAGACGAAATGATAATTGTAACTAAGTTGTATTCGATTATATCGTGATGACGTTCATATAGAAATACCCACCAGGTTACTGTTCTTTCGTTATACATACGAGCAACCGAATCGAACAAAAGGTTGAATGGATAGTATCTGGGTTGTATTCGATTATGATGTTATGCTGTGATATAGTTATACACATAAGGTGACGGTATTCCCGTTTCACATACGAGCGACCGAAACGAACAGAAAGTTGAATGGATAGACTGAACAATCAATGTATCTGGGTGGTATCCGATTATATCGCAATACTGTATATATAGTGATACTTACCAGGTGACGGTACTTCCGTTACACATACTAGCGACTGAATCGAACAGAAGGTTAAATGGTTAGACGAAACGATAATTGTATCTGAGTTGTATTCGATGATATCGTGATGATGTTTATATAGCAATACTCACCAGGTAACTGTTCTTCCGTTTTACATACAAGCGACTGAATTGAACAGAAGGTTGAATGGATAGTATTTGGGTTGTATTCGATAATGATGTTATGCTTTGTATATAGTTATACACACTAGGAGACGGTATTCCCGTTTTACATACGAGCGACCGAAACGAAAAGAAAGTTGAATGGATAGACTGAAAAATCAATGTATCTGGGTGGTATCCGATTATATCGCAATTCTGTATATATAGTGATACTTACCAGGTGACGGTACTTCCGTTACACATACTAGCGACTGAATCGAACAGAAGGTTGAATGGTTAGACGAAACGATAATTGTATCTGAGTTGTATTCGATGATATCGTGATGATGTTTATATAGCAATACTCACCAGGTAACTGTTCTTCCGTTTTACATACAAGAGACCGAATCGAGCAGAAGGGTGAATTCAGTATAGATTGAACAATCATCGTATCTGGGTTGTATTCGATTATGTTTATATAGTTATACTCACCAGGAAACTGTTCTTCCGTAATACATACGAGCGACTGAATTGAACAGAAGGTTGAATGGATAGTATATGGGTTGTATTCGATTATGATGTTATGCTTTGTATATAGTTATACACACTAGGAGACGGTATTCCCGTTTTACATACGAGCGACCGAAACGAAAAGAAAGTTGAATGGATAGACTGAACAATCAATGTATCTGGGTGGTATCCGATTATATCGCAATTCTGTATATATAGTGATACTTACCAGGTGACGGTACTTCCGTTACACATACTAGCGACTGAATCGAACAGAAGGTTAAATGGTTAGACGAAACGATAATTGTATCTGAGTTGTATTCGATGATATCGTGATGATGTTTATATAGCAATACTCACCAGTCAACTGTTCTTCCGTTTCACATACAAGCGACCGAATCGAGCAGAAGGTTGAATTCAGTATAGATTGAACAATCATCGTATCTGTTTATCGATTATGTTTATATAGTTATACCCACCAGGTAACTGTTCTCCAGTTATACATAAGAGCGACTGAAATGAACAGAAGGTTGAATGGATAGACTAAACAATCATCGTATCTGGGTTGTATTCGATTATTTCGTGATGATTATTATATATTATGTCTAACCAGGTAACTGTTCTTTCGTTATTCATACTAGCAACCGAATCGAACATAAGGTTGAATGGATAGATTAAACAATCATTGTATCTGGGTTGTCTCCGATTATATCGTTATGTTGTATATTTAACTACACCTACCATGTAACGGTACTTTCGTTACACATACGAGCGTCTGAATCGAACATAAGGTTGGATGGTTAGACGGAACGATAATTGTAACTGAGTTGTATTCGATTATATCGTGATGACGTTCATATAGAAATACTCACCAGGTTACTGTTCTTTCGTTATACATACGAGCAACCGAATCGAACAGAAGGTTGAATGGATAGTATCTGGGTTGTATTCGATTATGATGTTATGCTGTGATGTAGTTATACACATAAGGTGACGGTATTCCCGTTTCACATACGAGCGACCGAAACGAACAGAAAGTTGAATGGATAGACTGAACAATCAATGTATCTGGGTGGTATCCGATTATATCGCAATTCTGTATATATAGTGATACTTACCAGGTGACGGTACTTCCGTTACACATACTAGCGACTGAATCGAACAGAAGGTTAAATGGTTAGACGAAACGATAATTGTATCTGAGTTGTATTCGATGATATCGTGATGATGTTTATCTAGCAATACTCACCAGGTAACTGTTCTTCCGTTTTACATACAAGCGACCGAATCGAGCAGAAGGTTGAATTCAGTATAGATTGAACAATCATCGTATCTGGGTTGTATTCGATTATGTTTATATAGTTATACTCACCAGGTAACTGTTCTTCCGTTATACATACGAGCGACTGAATTGAACAGAAGGTTGAATGGATAGTATATGGGTTGTATTCGATTATGATGTTATGCTGTGTATATAGTTATACACACTAGGAGACGGTATTCCCGTTTTACATACGAGCGACCGAAACAAAAAGAAAGTTGAATGGTTAAACTGAACAATCGATGTATCTGGGTGGTATCCGATTATATCGCAATACTGTATATATAGTGATACTCACCAGGTGACGATACTTCCGTTACACATACTAGCGACTGAATCGAACAGAATGTTGAATGGTTAGACGAAACGATAATTGTATCTGAGTTGTATTCGATGATATCGTGATGATGTTTATATAGCAATACTCACCAGGTAACTGTTCTTCCGTTTTACATACAAGCGACCGAATCGAGCAGAAGGTTGAATTCAGTATAAATTGAACAATCATCGTATCTGGGTTGTATTCGATTATGTTTATATAGATATACTCACCAGGTACCTGTTCTTCCGATATACATACGAGCAACCGAATCGAACATAAGGTTGAATGAATAGATTGAACAATCATCGTATCTGAGTTGTATTCGATTATGTTTATATAGTTATACTCACCAGGTAACTGTTCTCCAGTTATACATAAGAGCGACTGAAATGAACAGAAGGTTGAATGGATAGACTAAACAATCATCGTATCTGGGTTGTATTCGATTATTTCGTGATGATTATTATATATTATGTCTAACCAGGTAACTGTTCTTTCGTTATTCATACTAGCAACCGAATCGAACATAAGGTTGAATGGATAGATTAAACAATCATTGTATCTGGGTTGTCTCCGATTATATCGTTATGTTGTATATTTAACTACACCTACCATGTAACGGTACTTTCGTTACACATACGAGCGTCTGAATCGAACATAAGGTTGGATGGTTAGACGGAACGATAATTGTAACTGAGTTGTATTCGATTATATCGTGATGACGTTCATATAGAAATACTCACCAGGTTACTGTTCTTTCGTTATACATACGAGCAACCGAATCGAACAGAAGGTTGAATGGATAGTATCTGGGTTGTATTCGATTATGATGTTATGCTGTGATGTAGTTATACACATAAGGTGACGGTATTCCCGTTTCACATACGAGCGACCGAAACGAACAGAAAGTTGAATGGATAGACTGAACAATCAATGTATCTGGGTGGTATCCGATTATATCGCAATACTGTATATATAGTGATACTTACCAGGTGACGGTACTTCCGTTACACATACTAGCGACTGAATCGAACAGAAGGTTAAATGGTTAGACGAAACGATAATTGTATCTGAGTTGTGTAACATGAAATTTTGACTTTTCCTGATGGATTATATGTTTCTCTCTTTCCATTCTTTGATTTTGTAAAGAACAAGAAGTTTTTGGTTGATAGTTCACATCTTCGAGTCTCGAGACAGTACGTGACCAGGATTATATCCTTGGAACTCTGGTAAATTTGAACTGGTTGGGTGATTCTATGACAGATCAATCAGTTGGTAGTATTGAGATCAGTTTATCACAAGGTTCACAAATGTCATTGCGCAAGAACCGATTTAAATCTAAAATAGTTTTTTTGAATGGGTTTTCGAAAATATCTGCACAGGATACGAGGTCCGATTTCCGACTCCTTCTTCGTGCCTTGAAGTTTTTCATGTGAGAAGCACCTCATGAAAATGAGAATGAAAAAAGTTTCGGATTCTTCTTCGAACCACCCTTTGGGTAATTTATACTTATAAAATAGTGGGGCTATCCCATTAGACGGTAAGGATTTTGTTCTTTTTCACTATGGAGATGTACCATGGACATTTTTTTGGTGTGGTTGTAGATTCGTCGATTTCGTCGGCATGTCTGCCATTTTGTGACCTCTAGGATGGATTAAGGAGAGCCGTCCAACCAGAATTAAAATTTCTTTAGAGTTGAACTAAACTTGGAGATGCATTTCAGCCAATTCTAAAGTTTATGTTATTTGGGAATCTTCTGGAGTTGATCCGAAAAGTGCTGTTATCAGGAACCTTCTGGAGTTGAGCCGAAAGGTGCTGTTTTTCTGGAACCTCTGGGAACTTTTCTGGGGTTGAGCCGAAAGGTGCTGTTTTTCTGGAACCTCTGGGAATCTACTGGAGTTGATCTGCGAGAGGCTGTTTTCTGGAACCTCTGGAGTACCATACCCAAATAACCCATGGTTTGACATAGGAAACATAAGGTTGTACCATTTTATTTTGATTTTTTTTTTCTTATATTTCAAAATTTCACTCAATAATAATATATACCTATGAGTTAAGAAATATTACTTCACATCAAAACGCTGTGAACTCATATATGTTGGCCAATATATAAGGGGGGTTTATTATAGATTCTAGAAGTAGAATATCTGGTTATTATGTGGTGAGTATAATTCTCACATTTGGAAATATTGTGTTCCATTGAAAGTTAGCTCAAATCTGAGTATATGTTTACATCCCTGTACCAAAACATAGAATAGGCTGAAATTAAACTACCTCTTAGTTCATAGGTGTGTTTTTCTTTGAATTTTCAGGTATATCAAAATTCTTAATATTTAAAAATATCCATAGATTATATTTCTTAGTTCAATAAGATCAGACTAAGTGGCGCCCTCTATATTAAGTTTTTTTGAGTAAAATTTGAACTCACACCTCTTGCCACCAGACAAAAGAGCTACCCTGCCTATCTTATCCTCTATTAAATATTAATAAGGATAGGGAAGGTTACATTTTGGCGCCTACAACGTGGGGCCCGATTATTTTTGAGTGAAAAAATTACAATAATATCGTAGAATCCAAAGGTATATAGATTATATGTGTTCACCAGGTTATTTGGGAATTGGAGAACTTTGTCAATCTAAGGAAGGAAACTTTATCTGAGCAGTCCTTGCAGCCACACACTTCTTCAGACTAGCAGCCTTTCATCTCTCCACAGACTAGCAGCCTTGCAGTTTGTTTTTCAACTGGACACCTAGATTTTTGGAAGTTTTACTCAACCTGAGGAATTTGTAGGAGTTGGTCAGACATATCAAAACTAGTAGGATAATCCTTTTGGTAAGATCTGAGGTGAGAACATATTTTCTGCCAGGAAATTTTAATCTTTTCAAATTCAAACATTCATTTGAGTACTAAATTCAAGTTATGAAATTTTATGTACATGGGATTTTGTAGACGGCTCTCCATACATCTAGTTTTGAGGAATAGAGGGAGACTCAGAGTTGCTTGGCACTATAAGGTCCAAATTATTTTTTTATGGTTGATAGTACAGAGGACTATTGGTTGAGAATTTAACAATTGAAAATTATATTTTCTGAGTATCAAGCTGCTGAAACCAGGACATTATAGAGTTCCCTATAGTTTTAACTACAGGTTTCAGAACTTTTCTTGTTCATAGTGGTGGCGGGAATTTACTTATAGATTTCAAATTTTTTTTGAAACAAGCTCTTATAATAAAATTGTTTCGGCGTTTCTCACTGATAGAGAGATCTATATTGAAATTATAATTTTCACTTCCTAGAATTTTTCTAATAAAATCATGGAAACCGACATAAGGCCCGGACATTTGCTAATAGAAGAACTTAATTATGAGCTGAGGATTAGAGGAATCGTTACCTCTCGTGACATGAATGAAAAGCGGAAAATTCTGTCAACTGCGGTTAGGAAGGAAAAGAAAGAAGGTGTTTTACCTTTGTCATTATCAGATCCGACCTATACTTTTGAGACTGACCAAACTCAAATAAATAACTCTTTGGATAATCTCGCTACGGTCATCAATGATTTTGATAGTACCACTACTGATTCAGCTTACTCTAGATATAAATCTCGGTTAGCCCATGTTTCCTTGCGTTTAAAAAGAATGGTTGTCGATCCTACAAAACCAGCACAACTAATTTATAAAAATGAGACGTATGCAACTTGTTTGACACTAGAAGCAGAATTAGATGAAAAAGCTGAACGCGCAACTGCTGCAGCAGCAAGTGTCTCAACACCTGCCACAGCCACCCCCTTTGTTCAATTTCCACCAAATCTACTAGTGCCTCCTATGTCAAAATCTGTTTCAGTCTATAAATGGGATCTTAAATTTGATGGGTCAAAGAAATCAATGGGAGTAAAATCCTTTTTAGAGAGAGTAGATGAGTTAGCTGAAGCTAGGCATGTTACCAAACAACAGTTGTATGAAGCATCAGTTGATTTATTTTCTGGAAAAGCATTATTATGGCTTCGCCATGTTAAAGATGCAAAGTTAGTTCGAGATTGGGATTCACTTACTAGGAGATTACAACAAGACTTTCTGAGTAAAGATTATGATGAGGAAGTTTGGGAGACAATAAAGCATCGTAAACAATTTGATGATGAACCGGTTATTATTTTTGTGGCAGTTATGGAACAGTTGTTCAATCGCTTAAGTTCCCCACCAGCTGTGTCAACAAAACTCAAGTGGCTTCAAAAAAACCTGAGACCTGAATTTGTGGAAAGACTTGCTTTGAATAAATATGGGACTGTTGAAGAATTAATCAAGGATGTAAAATCTTTAGAGGAAGTTTTTAAGGAATTGAATGTTAAAGTTAACCGTAGAACTCAAGTTAGCTCACTTGCTTGCGATATAGATGTCGAATTCAATAACTGTAGTGTATCAACTGATAAAAATTATCAGACAAGAAAATTTCAAAATTCTAATTATCAGAAAAATCAAAATTCACGGTTCAGGAATACTTCCTATCAAAACTTAAATAAGCCAGGCTCAAATTTTACAAATTCATCCCCTTCTACTTCACAAGATCCAACTTCCCAATATCATCGTAACTCAACTTCGCCAAATTCAGCAAATTTTCAAAATTCTAATAGGAGTTCTAATTATCAATATCCAAGTCCTGGAACATCTCAGTCAACTGGGGAATCTTCTAATAAAAATAATCCACCTAGGAAGGCTGTAGTTTGCTACAACTGCAGATTGGAAAATCACCATTTCAAGCATTGCTTAAAACCTAGAACTAAATTTTGTTATGGGTGTGGAAATCACAATGTTAGTAAGAATGAATGTGAGCATTGTTCGGGAAACGCTTCCAGGAGATAAACCAAGTTGGCCGGGTTGTATCTTCCGATTTTCAGGCCAAAAATTTGAGAAAAACCTCCAGAGATGAGTGGAGAAGACATTTGAATTTTGTTAAAGATTTTCTTGAAGGTTCAAAAACTTCTGTATCTCCAACCTTAGTAAAAAAGGAATTAGATAATAGACCTTATGTTTCCATCAATATTTTTGGGAAAAATATAGTAGCTTTATTGGATTCAGGTGCAAATAACAGTATCATAGGAAAAAAGGGTGTGAAATTTTTAAGCAGTTTAAATTTAAAATCCAAAAAGTCCTGTCATAATTTTGTTGTAACTGCTGATGGAGTTAAACAAAGCGTCACTGGCGCTGTGGATATTCCTATTAGTATAGAAAGGGAGTGTCGAATTATAAAATTTTTGGTAGTTCCATCATTAAATTATTCTGTCATTCTAGGAAGTGATTTCTGTCAACAATTTAAGTTGAAAATAGATTTTCATGACAATACTTGGGAAGTCAGAGGTGATGCTGAAGTCACAATCGCTACAGTCGGATCTGATAAGGACGATGGTATCACTAATGATAAACTCCAAGCTTTAAGAGATTTATCCTCAGAACAAAAATCTTTAGCTGAAGATGTTATTTCAAAATTTAAGGAACTTTCCAATGATGAAAAGTTAGGTAGGACAGATAAAATAGTATACCATATAGAAACAGGTAATGCTACCCCAGTAAAGCAACGCCAATATCTGATGTCACCTTACATGCTTACACATTTAAATAAAGAGTTGGATAAAATGTTACAATTAGATGTTATTGAAAAATCTCAAAGTGAATGGTCATCACCGGTGTTACTTGTGAAGAAAGATAATGGCGATTATCGATTTTGTTTTGATGGTAGGAAGTTGAACTCATTAACAAAGAAAGATAGCTATCCACTACCAGTCGTTGATAGAATTTTATCGTTGCTTGGCGGGGCTAATTATATATCCTCTGTTGACTTGCGGAGTGCGTTTTGGCAAATTCCTCTCGATGAGGAATCTAAGGAAAAGACCGCTTTCTCAGTACCAGGCAGAGGACTTTTCCAATTTAAAGTTATGCCTTTTGGCCTTTGTAATGCCGCGCAATGCCAACAAAGATTAATGGATGCCATATTTGGTCCAGAAATGGAGCCAAACGCCTTCGTGTATTTGGATGATATAATCATAATAAATTCAACCTTTGAAGACCACATCAAAACATTGCATGAAGTAGCCAAACGTTTAGAAAAAGCAAATTTAACAGTCAATATTGATAAATGTACTTTTTTTCGATCTTCACTTAAATATCTAGGTTTTGTTGTTGATAAATTTGGACTCCGTACAGATCCCATGAAGGTCTCCGCTATGGTACAATTTCCTCAACCAAGAACCACAACGGAAGTCAAGAGATTTACAGGCCTGTGTAGTTGGTACCGCCGGTTCATACCAAATTTCTCTTCTCTAATGGCTCCGATTAATGATCTTCTAAAAAGCAGAAAGAAAGGGCAAAAAATCAATTGGACTCGAGAGGCTGAACAAGCTTTCGGTAGTGTCAAGCAGGCTTTAGTGTCTGCCCCTATTCTTTCAAGTGCTGACTTTAATCTTCCATTTGCTCTTCAGTGTGATGCAAGTGATAATGGTCTTGGTTGCGTTTTAACCCAAATTCAGAATGGTCATGAACGAGTCATTGCTTTTGCTTCTAGAAGTCTTTCAAAATACGAAAAAAATTATGGAACCACTGAAAAGGAGTGTCTAGCCTGCATTTTTGCTTGTGAACGTTTCAGAGGTTATATTGAAGGTGTTCGATTTACTTTAATCACTGATCATGCCTCATTGAAATATCTATTTAATATGAAAAACCCTACAGGACGACTGTCTCGTTGGAGTGTTCGTCTAAGTCAATTCGATTTTGACATTTGTCACCGGGCTGGTAGATTAATGACAGTTCCAGATGCTCTATCCAGGAATCCGGTAGATGATGATTTTGAAACATCTCAAAGTGAACAAATATTGACTCTGAAAAGTGCAGGTAATTGTGTATCGCTAGACATTGATTTAGGTCAAATAGATTCCTTTTATGAGAAGATCCGTTCCAAAATATTGAGTAATTCTGATAGTTACCCACAATGGGCAGTAAAGGATAATTTCGTATATAAGTTAATTCCATCTAAGGTATCATTAGAGACTAATATTTCTGATTGGAAACTTCTAGTGCCAAAGCAACAACGGATAAAAATTATTCAGCTGAATCATGACTCAAGCACTGCTGCACATGCTGGTTATTATAAAACATTTAAAAGAGTAAGTTTAGCTTACTATTGGCCAAAAATGCGCCATGACATCAATAAATATGTGAGACATTGTAAGATTTGTGCCTCACAAAAGTCTCCGAATCATTCAAAATTTGGCTTTATGGGAGCTGAACGAAAAGTCCGTTTTCCTTGGCAAGTAATTGCTCTTGATTTGATGGGTCCACTTCCTAGAAGTACTAGGGGATTCCAGTACATTCTTGTAGTTTCAGATTGGTTCACAAAATATCCTCTTATATGTCCACTTCGTAATGCCACGTCTAGTAGTATTGTAAAATTTTTGGAGGAAGAAGTCTTCTTGGTATATGGTGTACCGCAAAACATTGTCTGTGACAATGGTAGACAATTGATTAGCAAAACTATCAAAAAACTAGTCCAAGACTATAACTCCAACATTTTATATACTCCATATTATCATCCACAGGCCAACTATGTGGAAAGAGCAAATCGAACAATTTGTACTGCCATTCGAAGTTATATTAATGGTAATCATAGAACTTGGGATAAAGAACTTCAAAAAATTGCTTATTCTATGAGAACATCTGTACATGAAGTCACGGGGTATAGTCCCGCATTTTTGAATTTTGGGCGTGAAGTACCTTGCTCAGGGAAATATTATGGAAGAAGTGAGACTGATTTGGAGCTGTGTAATAGAAATAAATGGATTCAAAATTTAGGAAATTTATCGGAAATCTTTCATGAAGTTCAGAATAAATTAAACGTTGCTTATAAGAAGAATAGTAAATATTACAATTTGCGGCGTAGGGAAAAGGAATTTTTTGTTGGTGATAAAGTATGGAAAAGGAATAAAGTTTTATCCAAGGCAGCTGATAATTTTGCACAAAAATTGGCACCACGTTATGTGCTTTGTACAGTACATAAGAAAAAGTCTAAATTAGTGTATATTCTCAAAAATGAGGATGGTACCGATGCCGGTACGTGGCATATACAGGATCTAAAAGCATACCACGGTTCAATGTCTGATGTATCCATTGATGAGGAAATGGGATTAGAGAGTGATGTTGATGGTCAACCAGAAAATGGTTAGATGTCTGTGCTGCAAAATACCATGTACATAATAGTTAAGGTTTAAGATAAGCATGATAACTAGGCGCCTATACACTAGTTCATTTAATTAAGTTAGCTATATTTAGATAGGGTTTTGAGCGCTCGAAACAAACTTAGAATCTAGTTGGAAAAAAAATGAAAAAAAAGAATAAAAATAAAATAAAATGAACTTGAGGTTTAACATAAAAAAAAATAGACACGTAAATGCCTATTTTTTTATCGTTGGAAGGGGGTGAATGTAACATGAAATTTTGACTTTTCCTGATGGATTATATGTTTCTCTCTTTCCATTCTTTGATTTTGTAAAGAACAAGAAGTTTTTGGTTGATAGTTCACATCTTCGAGTCTCGAGACAGTACGTGACCAGGATTATATCCTTGGAACTCTGGTAAATTTGAACTGGTTGGGTGATTCTATGACAGATCAATCAGTTGGTAGTATTGAGATCAGTTTATCACAAGGTTCACAAATGTCATTGCGCAAGAACCGATTTAAATCTAAAATAGTTTTTTTGAATGGGTTTTCGAAAATATCTGCACAGGATACGAGGTCCGATTTCCGACTCCTTCTTCGTGCCTTGAAGTTTTTCATGTGAGAAGCACCTCATGAAAATGAGAATGAAAAAAGTTTCGGATTCTTCTTCGAACCACCCTTTGGGTAATTTATACTTATAAAATAGTGGGGCTATCCCATTAGACGGTAAGGATTTTGTTCTTTTTCACTATGGAGATGTACCATGGACATTTTTTTGGTGTGGTTGTAGATTCGTCGATTTCGTCGGCATGTCTGCCATTTTGTGACCTCTAGGATGGATTAAGGAGAGCCGTCCAACCAGAATTAAAATTTCTTTAGAGTTGAACTAAACTTGGAGATGCATTTCAGCCAATTCTAAAGTTTATGTTATTTGGGAATCTTCTGGAGTTGATCCGAAAAGTGCTGTTATCAGGAACCTTCTGGAGTTGAGCCGAAAGGTGCTGTTTTTCTGGAACCTCTGGGAACTTTTCTGGGGTTGAGCCGAAAGGTGCTGTTTTTCTGGAACCTCTGGGAATCTACTGGAGTTGATCTGCGAGAGGCTGTTTTCTGGAACCTCTGGAGTACCATACCCAAATAACCCATGGTTTGACATAGGAAACATAAGGTTGTACCATTTCATTTTGATTTTTTTTTCTTATATTTCAAAATTTCACTCAATAATAATATATACCTATGAGTTAAGAAATATTACTTCACATCAAAACGCTGTGAACTCATATATGTTGGCCAATATATAAGGGGGGTTTATTATAGATTCTAGAAGTGGAATATCTGGTTATTATGTGGTGAGTATAATTCTCACATTTGGAAATATTGTGTTCCATTGAAAGTTAGCTCAAATCTGAGTATATGTTTACATCCCTGTACCAAAACATAGAATAGGCTGAAATTAAACTACCTCTTAGTTCATAGGTGTGTTTTTCTTTGAATTTCCAGGTATATCGAAATTCTTAATATTTAAAAATATCCATAGATTATATTTCTTAGTTCAATAAGATCAGACTAAGTGGCGCCCTCTATATTAAGTTTTTTTGAGTAAAATTTGAACTCACACCTCTTGCCACCAGACAAAAGAGCTACCCTGCCTATCTTATCCTCTATTAAATATTAATAAGGATAGGGAAGGTTACAGTTGTATTCGATGATATCGTGATGATGTTTATATAGCAATACTCACCAGGTAACTGTTCTTCCGTTTTACATACAAGCGACCGAATCGAGCAGAAGGTTGAATTCAGTATAGATTGAACAATCATCGTATCTGGGTTGTATTCGATTATGTTTATATAGTTATACTCACCAGGTAACTGTTCTTCCGTTATACATACGAGCGACTGAATTGAACAGAAGGTTGAATGGATGGTATATGGGTTGTATTCGATTATGATGTTATGCTTTGTATATAGTTATACACACTAGGAGACGGTATTCCCGTTTTACATACGAGCGACCGAAACGAAAAGAAAGTTGAATGGATAGACTGAACAATCAATATATCTGGGTGGTATCCGATTATATCGCAATACTGTATATATAGTGATACTTACCAGGTGACGATACTTCCGTTACACATACTAGCGACTGAATCGAACAGAATGTTGAATGGTTAGACGAAACGATAATTGTATCTGAGTTGTATTCGATGATATCGTGATGATGTTTATATAGCAATACTCACCAGGTAACTGTCCTTCCGTTTTACATACAAGCGACCGAATCGAGCAGAAGGTTAAATGGATAGATTGAACAATCATCGTATCTGAGTTGTATTCGATTATGTTTATATAGATATACTCACCAGGTACCTGTTCTTCCGATATACATACGAGCAACCGAATCGAACATAAGGTTGAATGGATAGATTGAACAATCATCGTATCTGTTGTATTCGATTATGTTTATATAGTAATACTCACCAGGTAACTGTTCTTCCGTTATACATACGAGCGACTGAATTGAACTGAAGGTTGGATGGATAGACTGAACAATGATCGTATCTGGGGTTGTATTCGATTATATCGTGATGATGTTCATATAGTTATACTCACCAGGTAACTGTTCTCCAGTTATACATAAGAGCGACTGAACTGAATAGAAGGTTGAATGGATAGACTGAACAATCATCGTATCTGGGTTGTATTCGATTATTTCGTGATGATCATTATATATTATGTCTAACCAGGTAACTGTTCTTTCGGTATACATACTAGCAACCGAATCGAACATAAGGTTGAATGGATAGATTGAACAATCATTGTATCTGGGTTGTCTCCGATTATATCGTTATGTTGTATATTTAACTACACCTACCATGTATCGGTTCTTTCGTTACACATACGAGCGTCTGAATCGAACATAAGGTTGGATGGTTAGACGGAACGATAATTGTTACTAAGTTGTATTCGATTATATCGTGATGACGTTCATATAGAAATACTCACCAGGTTACTGTTCTTTCGTTATACATACGAGCAACCGAATCGAACAGAAGGTTGAATGGATAGTATCTGGGTTGTATTCGATTATGATGTTATGCTGTGTATATAGTTATACACATAAGGTGACGGTATTCCCGTTTCACATACGAGCGACCGAAACGAACAGAAAGTTGAAATGATAGACTGAACAATCAATGTATCTGGGTGGTATCCGATTATATCGCAATACTGTATATATAGTGATACTTACCAGGTGACGGTACTTCCGTTACACATACTAGCGACTGAATCGAACAGAAGGTTGAATGGTTAGACGAAACGATAATTGTATCTGAGTTGTATTCGATGATATCGTGATGATGTTTATATAGCAATACTCACCAGGTAACTGTTCTTCCGTTTTACATACAAGCGACCGAATCGAGCAGAAGGTTGAATTCAGTATAGATTGAACAATTATCGTATCTGGGTTGTATTCGATTATGTTTATATAGTTATACTCACCAGGTAACTGTTCTTCCGTTATACATACGAGCGACTGAATTGAACAGAAGGTTGAATGGATAGTATATGGGTTGTATTCGATTATGATGTTATGCTGTGTATATAGTTATACACACTAGGAGACGGTATTCCCGTTTTACATATGAGCGACCGAAACAAAAAGAAAGTTGAATGGATAGACTGAACAATCAATGTATCTGGGTGGTATCCGATTATATCGCAATACTGTATATATAGTGATACTTACCAGGTGACGATACTTCCGTTACACATACTAGCGACTGAATCGAACAGAATGTTGAATGGTTAGACGAAACGATAATTGTACCTTAGTTGTATTCGATGATATCGTGATGACGTTCATATAGAAATTCTCACCAGGTTACTGTTCTTTCGTTATACATACGAGCAACCGAATCGAACAGAAGGTTGAATGGATAGTATCTGGGTTGTATTCGATTATGATGTTATGCTGTGTATATAGTTGTACACATAAGGTGACGGTATTCCCGTTTCACATACGAGCGACCGAAACGAACAGAAAGTTGAAATGATAGACTGAACAATCAATGTATCTGGGTGGTATCCGATTATATCGCAATACTGTATATATAGTGATACTTACCAGGTGACGGTACTTCCGTTACACATACTAGCGACTGAATCGAACAGAAGGTTAAATGGTTAGACGAAACGATAATTGTATCTGAGTTGTATTCGATGATATCGTGATGATGTTTATATAGCAATACTCACCAGGTAACTGTTCTTCCGTTTTACATACAAGCGACCGAATCGAGCAGAAGGTTGAATTCAGTATAGATTGAACAATCATCGTATCTGAATTGTATTCGATTATGTTTATATAGTTTTTCTCACCAGGTAACTGTTCTTCCGTTATACATACGAGCGACTGAATTGAACAGAAGGTTGAATGGATAGTATATGGGTTGTATTCGATTATGATGTTATGCTTTGTATATAGTTATACACACTAGGAGACGGTATTCCCGTTTTACATACGAGCGACCGAAACGAAAAGAAAGTTGAATGGATAGACTGAACAATCAATATATCTGGGTGGTATCCGATTATATCGCAATACTGTATATATAGTGATACTTACCAGGTGACGATACTTCCGTTACACATACTAGCGACTGAATCGAACAGAATGTTGAATGGTTAGACGAAACGATAATTGTATCTGAGTTGTATTCGATGATATCGTGATGATGTTTATATAGCAATACTCACCAGGTAACTGTCCTTCCGTTTTACATACAAGCGACCGAATCGAGCAGAAGGTTAAATGGATAGATTGAACAATCATCGTATCTGAGTTGTATTCGATTATGTTTATATAGATATACTCACCAGGTACCTGTTCTTCCGATATACATACGAGCAACCGAATCGAACATAAGGTTGAATGGATAGATTGAACAATCATCGTATCTGTTGTATTCGATTATGTTTATATAGTAATACTCACCAGGTAACTGTTCTTCCGTTATACATACGAGCGACTGAATTGAACTGAAGGTTGAATGGATAGACTGAACAATGATCGTATCTGGGGTTGTATTCGATTATATCGTGATGATGTTCATATAGTTATACTCACCAGGTAACTGTTCTCCAGTTATACATAAGAGCGACTGAACTGAATAGAAGGTTGAATGGATAGACTGAACAATCATCGTATCTGGGTTGTATTCGATTATTTCGTGATGATCATTATATATTATGTCTAACCAGGTAACTGTTCTTTCGGTATACATACTAGCAACCGAATCGAACATAAGGTTGAATGGATAGATTGAACAATCATTGTATCTGGGTTGTCTCCGATTATATCGTTATGTTGTATATTTAACTACACCTACCATGTATCGGTTCTTTCGTTACACATACGAGCGTCTGAATCGAACATAAGGATGGATGGTTAGACGGAACGATAATTGTAACTAAGTTGTATTCGATTATATCGTGATGACGTTCATATAGAAATACTCACCAGGTTACTGTTCTTTCGTTATACATACGAGCAACCGAATCGAACAGGAGGTTGAATGGATAGTATCTGGGTTGTATTCGATTATGATGTTATGCTGTGTATATAGTTATACACATAAGGTGACGGTATTCCCGTTTCACATACGAGCGACCGAAACGAACAGAAAGTTGAAATGATAGACTGAACAATCAATGTATCTGGGTGGTATCCGATTATATCGCAATACTGTATATATAGTGATACTTACCAGGTGACGGTACTTCCGTTACACATACTAGCGACTGAATCGAACAGAAGGTTAAATGGTTAGACGAAACGATAATTGTATCTGAGTTGTATTCGATGATATCGTGATGATGTTTATATAGCAATACTCACCAGGTAACTGTTCTTCCGTTTTACATACAAGCGACCGAATCGAGCAGAAGGTTGAATTCAGTATAGATTGAACAATTATCGTATCTGGGTTGTATTCGATTATGTTTATATAGTTATACTCACCAGGTAACTGTTCTTCCGTTATACATACGAGCGACTGAATTGAACAGAAGGTTGAATGGATAGTATATGGGTTGTATTCGATTATGATGTTATGCTGTGTATATAGTTATACACACTAGGAGACGGTATTCCCGTTTTACATATGAGCGACCGAAACAAAAAGAAAGTTGAATGGATAGACTGAACAATCAATGTATCTGGGTGGTATCCGATTATATCGCAATACTGTATATATAGTGATACTTACCAGGTGACGATACTTCCGTTACACATACTAGCGACTGAATCGAACAGAATGTTGAATGGTTAGACGAAACGATAATTGTACCTTAGTTGTATTCGATGATATCGTGATGACGTTCATATAGAAATACTCACCAGGTTACTGTTCTTTCGTTATACATACGAGCAACCGAATCGAACAGAAGGTTGAATGGATAGTATCTGGGTTGTATTCGATTATGATGTTATGCTGGGTATATAGTTATACACATAAGGTGACGGTATTCCCGTTTCACATACGAGCGACCGAAACGAACAGAAAGTTGAAATGATAGACTGAACAATCAATGTATCTGGGTGGTATCCGATTATATCGCAATACTGTATATATAGTGATACTTTCCAGGTGACGGTACTTCCGTTACACATACTAGCGACTGAATCGAACAGAAGGTTAAATGGTTAGACGAAACGATAATTGTATCTGAGTTGTATTCGATGATATCGTGATGATGTTTATATAGCAATACTCACCAGGTAACTGTTCTTCCGTTTTACATACAAGCGACCAAATCGAGCAGAAGGTTGAATTCAGTATATATTGAACAATCATCGTATCTGGGTTGTATTCGATTATGTTTATATAGTTATACTCACCAGGTAACGGTTCTTCCGTTATACATACGAGCGACTGAATTGAACAGAAGGTTGAATGGATAGTATATGGGCTGTATTTGATTATGATGTTATGCTGTGTATATAGTTATACACACTAGGAGACGGTATTCCCGTTTTACATACGAGCGACCGGAACAAAAAGAAAGTTGAATGGATAGACTGAACAATCAATGTATCTGGGTGGTATCCGATTATATCGCAATACTGTATATATAGTGATACTAACCAGGTGACGATACTTCCGTTACACATACTAGCGCCTGAATCGAACAGAATGTTGAATGGTTAGACGAAACGATAATTGTATCTGAGTTGTATTCGATGATATCGTGATGATGTTCATATAGCAATACTCACCAGGTAACTGTTCTTCCGTTTTACATACAAGCGACCGAATCGAGCAGAAGGTTGAATTCAGTATAAATTGAACAATCATCGTATCTGGGTTGTATTCGATTATGTTTATATAGTTATACTCACCAGGTAACTGTTCTTCCGTTATACATACGAGCGACTGAATTGAACAGAAGGTTGAATGGATAGTATATGGGTTGTATTCGATTATGATGTTATGCTGTGTATATAGTTATACACACTAGGAGACGGTATTCCCGTTTTACATACGAGCGACCGAAACGAAAAGAAAGTTGAATGGATAGACTGAACAATCAATTTATCTGGGTGGTATCCGATTATATCGCAATACTGTATATATAGTGATACTTACCAGGTGACGATACTTCCGTTACACATACTAGCGACTGAATCGAACAGAATGTTGAATGGTTAGACGAAACGATAATTGTATCTGAGTTGTATTCGATGATATCGTGATGATGTTTATATAGCAATACTCACCAGGTAACTGTCCTTCCGTTTTACATACAAGCGACCGAATCGAACAGAAGGTTGAATGGATAGTATCTGGGTTGTATTCGATTATGATGTTATGCTGTGTATATAGTTATACACATAAGGTGACGGTATTCCCGTTTCACATACGAGCGACCGAAACGAACAGAAAGTTGAAATGATAGACTGAACAATCAATGTATCTGGGTGGTATCCGATTACATCGCAATACTGTATATATAGTGATACTTACCAGGTGACGGTACTTCCGTTACACATACTAGCGACTGAATCGAACAGAAGGTTAAATGGTTAGACGAAACGATAATTGTATCTGAGTTGTATTCGATGATATCGTGATGATGTTTATATAGCAATACTCACCAGGTAACTGTTCTTCCGTTTTACATACAAGCGACCGAATCGAGCAGAAGGTTGAATTCAGTATAGATTGAACAATCATCGTATCTGGGTTGTATTCGATTATGTTTATATAGTTATACTCACCAGGTAACTGTTCTTCCGTTATACATACGAGCGACTGAATTGAACAGAAGGTTGAATGGATAGTATATGGGTTGTATTCGATTATGATGTTATGCTGTGTATATAGTTATACACACTAGGAGACGGTATTCCCGTTTTACATATGAGCGACCGAAACAAAAAGAAAGTTGAATGGATAGACTGAACAATCAATGTATCTGGGTGGTATCCGATTATATCGCAATACTGTATATATAGTGATACTTACCAGGTGACGATACTTCCGTTACACATACTAGCGACTGAATCGAACAGAATGTTGAATGGTTAGACGAAACGATAATTGTACCTTAGTTGTATTCGATGATATCGTGATGACGTTCATATAGAAATACTCACTAGGTTACTGTTCTTTCGTTATACATACGAGCAACCGAATCGAACAGAAGGTTGAATGGATAGTATCTGGGTTGTATTCGATTATGATGTTATGCTGTGTATATAGTTATACACATAAGGTGACGGTATTCCCGTTTCACATACGAGCGACCGAAACGAACAGAAAGTTGAAATGATAGACTGAACAATCAATGTATCTGGGTGGTATCCGATTATATCGCAATACTGTATATATAGTGATACTTACCAGGTGACGGTACTTCCGTTACACATACTAGCGACTGAATCGAACAGAAGGTTAAATGGTTAGACGAAACGATAATTGTATCTGAGTTGTATTCGATGATATCGTGATGATGTTTATATAGCAATACTCACCATGTAACTGTTCTTCCGTTTTACATACAAGCGACCAAATCGAGCAGAAGGTTGAATTCAGTATATATTGAACAATCATCGTATCTGGGTTGTATTCGATTATGTTTATATAGTTATACTCACCAGGTAACGGTTCTTCCGTTATACATACGAGCGACTGAATTGAACAGAAGGTTGAATGGATAGTATATGGGTTGTATTTGATTATGATGTTATGCTGTGTATATAGTTATACACACTAGGAGACGGTATTCCCGTTTTACATACGAGCGACCGGAACAAAAAGAAAGTTGAATGGATAGACTGAACAATCAATGTATCTGGGTGGTATCCGATTATATCGCAATACTGTATATATAGTGATACTTACCAGGTGACGATACTTCCGTTACACATACTAGCGCCTGAATCGAACAGAATGTTGAATGGTTAGACGAAACGATAATTGTATCTGAGTTATATTCGATGATATCGTGATGATGTTCATATAGCAATACTCACCAGGTAACTGTTCTTCTGTTTTACATACAAGCGACCGAATCGAGCAGAAGGTTGAATTCAGTATAAATTGAACAATCATCGTATCTGAGTTGTATTCGATTATGTTTATATAGTTATACTCACCAGGTAACTGTTCTTCCGTTATACATACGAGCGACTGAATTGAACAGAAGGTTGAATGGATAGTATATGGGTTGTATTCGATTATGATGTTATGCTGTGTATATAGTTATACACACTAGGAGACGGTATTCCCGTTTTACATACGAGCGACCGAAACGAAAAGAAAGTTGAATGGATAGACTGAACAATCAATTTATCTGGGTGGTATCCGATTATATCGCAATACTGTATATATAGTGATACTTACCAGGTGACGATACTTCCGTTACACATACTAGCGACTGAATCGAACAGAATGTTGAATGGTTAGACGAAACGATAATTGTATCTGAGTTGTATTCGATGATATCGTGATGATGTTTATATAGCAATACTTACCAGGTAACTGTCCTTCCGTTTTACATACAAGCGACCGAATCGAGCAGAAGGTTAAATGGATAGATTGAACAATCATCGTATCTGAGTTGTATTCGATTATGTTTATATAGATATACTCACCAGGTACCTGTTCTTCCGATATACATACGAGCAACCGATTCGAACATAAGGTTGAATGGATAGATTGAACAATCATCGTATCTGAGTTGTATTCGATTATGTTTATATAGTTATACTCACCAGGTAACTGTTCTTCCGTTATACATACGAGCGACTGAATTGAACTGAAGGTTGAATGGATAGACTAAACAATGATCGTATCTGGGGTTGTATTCGATTATATCGTGATGATGTTCATATAGTTATACTCACCAGGTAACTGTTCTCCAGTTATACATAAGAGCGACTGAACTGAACAGAAGGTTGAATGGATAGACTGAACAATCATCGTATCTGGGTTGTATTCGATTATTTCGTGATGATTATTATATATTATGTCTAACCAGGTAACTGTTCTTTCGTTATACATACTAGCAACCGAATCGAACCTAAGGTTGAATGGATAGATTGAACAATCATTGTATCTGGGTTGTCTCCGATTATATCGTTATGTTGTATATTTAACTACACCTACCATGTAACGGTTCTTTCGTTACACATACGAGCGTCTGAATCGAACATAAGGTTGGATGGTTAGACGGAACGATAATTGTAACTAAGTTGTATTCGATTTTATCGTGATGACGTTCATATAGAAATACTCACCAGGTTACTGTTCTTTCGTTATACATACGAGCAACCGAATCGAACAGAAGGTTGAATGAATAGTATCTGGGTTGTATTCGATAATGATGTTATGCTGTGTATATAGTTATACACATAAGGTGACGGTATTCCCGTTTCACATACGAGCGACCGAAACGAACAGAAAGTTGAATGGATAGACTGAACAATCAATGTATCTGGGTGGTATCCGATTATATCGCAATACTGTATATATAGTGATACTTACCAGGTGACGGTACTTCCGTTACACATACTAGCGACTGAATCGAACAGAAGGTTAAATGGTTAGACGAAACGATAATTGTATCTGAGTTGTATTCGATGATATCGTGATGATGTTAATATAGCAATACTCACCAGGTAACTGTTCTTCCGTTTTACATACAAGCGACCGAATCGAGCAGAAGGTTGAATTCAGTATAGATTGAACAATCATCGTATCTGGGTTGTATTCGATTATGTTTATATAGTTATACTCACCAGGTAACTGTTCTTCCGTTATACATACGAGCGACTGAATTGAACAGAAGGTTGAATGGATAGTATATGGGTTGTATTCGATTATGATGTTATGCTGTGTATATAGTTATACACACTAGGAGACGGTATTCCCGTTTTACATACGAGCGACCGAAACAAAAAGAAAGTTGAATGGATAGACTGAACAATCAATGTATCTGGGTGGTATCCGATTATATCGCAATACTGTATATATAGTGATACTTACCAGGTGACGATACTTCCGTTACACATACTAGCGACTGAATCGAACAGAATGTTGAATGGTTAGACGAAACGATAATTGTATCTGAGTTGTATTCGATGATATCGTGATGACGTTCATATAGAAATACTCACCAGGTTACTGTTCTTTCGTTATACATACGAGCAACCGAATCGAACAGAAGGTTGAATGGATAGTATCTGGGTTGTATTCGATCAGGATGTTATGCTGTGTATATATTTATACACATAAGGTGACGGTATTCCCGTTTCACATACGAGCGACCGAAACGAACAGAAAGTTGAATGGATAGACTGAACAATCAATGTATCTGGGTGGTATCCGATAATATCGCAATACTGTATATATAGTGATACTTACCAGGTGACGGTACTTCCGTTACACATACTAGCGACTGAATCGAACAGAAGGTTAGATGGTTAGACGAAACGATAAATGTATCTGAGTTGTATTCGATGATATCGTGATGATGTTTATATAGCAATACTCACCAGGTAACTGTTCTTCCGTTTTACATACAAGCGACCGAATCGAGCAGAAGGTTGAATTCAGTATAGATTGAACAATCATCGTATCTGGGTTGTATTCGATTATGTTTATATAGTTATACTCACCAGGTAACGGTTCTTCCGTTATACATACGAGCGACTGAATTGAACAGAAGGTTGAATGGATAGTATATGGGTTGTATTTGATTATGATGTTATGCTGTGTATATAGTTATACACACTAGGAGACGGTATTCCCGTTTTACATACGAGCGACCGGAACAAATAGAAAGTTGAATGGATAGACTGAACAATCAATGTATCTGGGTGGTATCCGATTATATCGCAATACTGTATATATAGTGATACTTACCAGGTGACGATACTTCCGTTACACATACTAGCGCCTGAATCGAACAGAATGTTGAATGGTTAGACGAAACGATAATTGTATCTGAGTTGTATTCGATGATATCGTGATGATGTTCATATAGCAATACTCACCAGGTAACTGTTCTTCCGTTTTACATACAAGCGACCGAATCGAGCAGAAGGTTGAATTCAGTATAAATTGAACAATCATCGTATCTGGGTTGTATTCGATTATGTTTATATAGTTATACTCACCAGGTAACTGTTCTTCCGTTATACATACGAGCGACTGAATTGAACAGAAGGTTGAATGGATAGTATATGGGTTGTATTCGATTATGATGTTATACTGTGTATATAGTTATACACACTAGGAGACGGTATTCCCGTTTTACATACGAGCGACCGAAACGAAAAGAAAGTTGAATGGATAGACTGAACAATCAATTTATCTGGGTGGTATCCGATTATATCGCAATACTGTATATATAGTGATACTTACCAGGTGACGATACTTCCGTTACACATACTAGCGACTGAATCGAACAGAATGTTGAATGGTTAGACGAAACGATAATTGTATCTGAGTTGTATTCGATGATATCGTGATGATGTTTATATAGCAATACTCACCAGGTAACTGTCCTTCCGTTTTACATACAAGCGACCGAATCGAGCAGAAGGTTAAATGGATAGATTGAACAATCATCGTATCTGAGTTGTATTCGATTATGTTTATATAGATATACTCACCAGGTACCTGTTCTTCCGATATACATACGAGCAACCGATTCGAACATAAGGTTGAATGGATAGATTGAACAATCATCGTATCTGAGTTGTATTCGATTATGTTTATATAGTTATACTCACCAGGTAACTGTTCTTCCGTTATACATACGAGCGACTGAATTGAACAGAAGGTTGAATGGATAGTATATGGGTTGTATTCGATTATGATGTTATGCTGTGTATATAGTTATACACACTAGGAGACGGTATTCCCGTTTTACATATGAGCGACCGAAACAAAAAGAAAGTTGAATGGATAGACTGAACAATCAATGTATCTGGGTGGTATCCGATTATATCGCAATACTGTATATATAGTGATACTTACCAGGTGACGATACTTCCGTTACACATACTAGCGACTGAATCGAACAGAATGTTGAATGGTTAGACGAAACGATAATTGTACCTTAGTTGTATTCGATGATATCGTGATGACGTTCATATAGAAATACTCACCAGGTTACTGTTCTTTCGTTATACATACGAGCAACCGAATCGAACAGAAGGTTGAATGGATAGTATCTGGGTTGTATTCGATTATGATGTTATGCTGGGTATATAGTTATACACATAAGGTGACGGTATTCCCGTTTCACATACGAGCGACCGAAACGAACAGAAAGTTGAAATGATAGACTGAACAATCAATGTATCTGGGTGGTATCCGATTATATCGCAATACTGTATATATAGTGATACTTTCCAGGTGACGGTACTTCCGTTACACATACTAGCGACTGAATCGAACAGAAGGTTAAATGGTTAGACGAAACGATAATTGTATCTGAGTTGTATTCGATGATATCGTGATGATGTTTATATAGCAATACTCACCAGGTAACTGTTCTTCCGTTTTACATACAAGCGACCAAATCGAGCAGAAGGTTGAATTCAGTATATATTGAACAATCATCGTATCTGGGTTGTATTCGATTATGTTTATATAGTTATACTCACCAGGTAACGGTTCTTCCGTTATACATACGAGCGACTGAATTGAACAGAAGGTTGAATGGATAGTATATGGGCTGTATTTGATTATGATGTTATGCTGTGTATATAGTTATACACACTAGGAGACGGTATTCCCGTTTTACATACGAGCGACCGGAACAAAAAGAAAGTTGAATGGATAGACTGAACAATCAATGTATCTGGGTGGTATCCGATTATATCGCAATACTGTATATATAGTGATACTAACCAGGTGACGATACTTCCGTTACACATACTAGCGCCTGAATCGAACAGAATGTTGAATGGTTAGACGAAACGATAATTGTATCTGAGTTGTATTCGATGATATCGTGATGATGTTCATATAGCAATACTCACCAGGTAACTGTTCTTCCGTTTTACATACAAGCGACCGAATCGAGCAGAAGGTTGAATTCAGTATAAATTGAACAATCATCGTATCTGGGTTGTATTCGATTATGTTTATATAGTTATACTCACCAGGTAACTGTTCTTCCGTTATACATACGAGCGACTGAATTGAACAGAAGGTTGAATGGATAGTATATGGGTTGTATTCGATTATGATGTTATGCTGTGTATATAGTTATACACACTAGGAGACGGTATTCCCGTTTTACATACGAGCGACCGAAACGAAAAGAAAGTTGAATGGATAGACTGAACAATCAATTTATCTGGGTGGTATCCGATTATATCGCAATACTGTATATATAGTGATACTTACCAGGTGACGATACTTCCGTTACACATACTAGCGACTGAATCGAACAGAATGTTGAATGGTTAGACGAAACGATAATTGTATCTGAGTTGTATTCGATGATATCGTGATGATGTTTATATAGCAATACTCACCAGGTAACTGTCCTTCCGTTTTACATACAAGCGACCGAATCGAACAGAAGGTTGAATGGATAGTATCTGGGTTGTATTCGATTATGTTTATATAGTTATACTCACCAGGTAACTGTTCTTCCGTTATACATACGAGCGACTGAATTGAACAGAAGGTTGAATGGATAGTATATGGGTTGTATTCGATTATGATGTTATGCTGTGTATATAGTTATACACACTAGGAGACGGTATTCCCGTTTTACATACGAGCGACCGAAACGAAAAGAAAGTTGAATGGATAGACTGAACAATCAATTTATCTGGGTGGTATCCGATTATATCGCAATACTGTATATATAGTGATACTTACCAGGTGACGATACTTCCGTTACACATACTAGCGACTGAATCGAACAGAATGTTGAATGGTTAGACGAAACGATAATTGTATCTGAGTTGTATTCGATGATATCGTGATGATGTTCATATAGCAATACTCACCAGGTAACTGTTCTTCCGTTTTACATACAAGCGACCGAATCGAGCAGAAGGTTGAATTCAGTATAAATTGAACAATCATCGTATCTGGGTTGTATTCGATTATGTTTATATAGTTATACTCACCAGGTAACTGTTCTTCCGTTATACATACGAGCGACTGAATTGAACAGAAGGTTGAATGGATAGTATATGGGTTGTATTCGATTATGATGTTATGCTGTGTATATAGTTATACACACTAGGAGACGGTATTCCCGTTTTACATACGAGCGACCGAAACGAAAAGAAAGTTGAATGGATAGACTGAACAATCAATTTATCTGGGTGGTATCCGATTATATCGCAATACTGTATATATAGTGATACTTACCAGGTGACGATACTTCCGTTACACATACTAGCGACTGAATCGAACAGAATGTTGAATGGTTAGACGAAACGATAATTGTATCTGAGTTGTATTCGATGATATCGTGATGATGTTTATATAGCAATACTCACCAGGTAACTGTCCTTCCGTTTTACATACAAGCGACCGAATCGAACAGAAGGTTGAATGGATAGTATCTGGGTTGTATTCGATTATGATGTTATGCTGTGTATATAGTTATACACATAAGGTGACGGTATTCCCGTTTCACATACGAGCGACCGAAACGAACAGAAAGTTGAAATGATAGACTGAACAATCAATGTATCTGGGTGGTATCCGATTATATCGCAATACTGTATATATAGTGATACTTACCAGGTGACGGTACTTCCGTTACACATACTAGCGACTGAATCGAACAGAAGGTTAAATGGTTAGACGAAACGATAATTGTATCTGAGTTGTATTCGATGATATCGTGATGATGTTTATATAGCAATACTCACCAGGTAACTGTTCTTCCGTTTTACATACAAGCGACCGAATCGAGCAGAAGGTTGAATTCAGTATAGATTGAACAATCATCGTATCTGGGTTGTATTCGATTATGTTTATATAGTTATACTCACCAGGTAACTGTTCTTCCGTTATACATACGAGCGACTGAATTGAACAGAAGGTTGAATGGATAGTATATGGGTTGTATTCGATTATGATGTTATGCTGTGTATATAGTTATACACACTAGGAGACGGTATTCCCGTTTTACATATGAGCGACCGAAACAAAAAGAAAGTTGAATGGATAGACTGAACAATCAATGTATCTGGGTGGTATCCAATTATATCGCAATACTGTATATATAGTGATACTTACCAGGTGACGATACTTCCGTTACACATACTAGCGACTGAATCGAACAGAATGTTGAATGGTTAGACGAAACGATAATTGTACCTTAGTTGTATTCGATGATATCGTGATGACGTTCATATAGAAATACTCACCAGGTTACTGTTCTTTCGTTATACATACGAGCAACCGAATCGAACAGAAGGTTGAATGGATAGTATCTGGGTTGTATTCGATTATGATGTTATGCTGTGTATATAGTTATACACATAAGGTGACGGTATTCCCGTTTCACATACGAGCGACCGAAACGAACAGAAAGTTGAAATGATAGACTGAACAATCAATGTATCTGGGTGGTATCCGATTATATCGCAATACTGTATATATAGTGATACTTACCAGGTGACGGTACTTCCGTTACACATACTAGCGACTGAATCGAACAGAAGGTTAAATGGTTAGACGAAACGATAATTGTATCTGAGTTGTATTCGATGATATCGTGATGATGTTTATATAGCAATACTCACCATGTAACTGTTCTTCCGTTTTACATACAAGCGACCAAATCGAGCAGAAGGTTGAATTCAGTATATATTGAACAATCATCGTATCTGGGTTGTATTCGATTATGTTTATATAGTTATACTCACCAGGTAACGGTTCTTCCGTTATACATACGAGCGACTGAATTGAACAGAAGGTTGAATGGATAGTATATGGGTTGTATTTGATTATGATGTTATGCTGTGTATATAGTTATACACACTAGGAGACGGTATTCCCGTTTTACATACGAGCGACCGGAACAAAAAGAAAGTTGAATGGATAGACTGAACAATCAATGTATCTGGGTGGTATCCGATTATATCGCAATACTGTATATATAGTGATACTTACCAGGTGACGATACTTCCGTTACACATACTAGCGCCTGAATCGAACAGAATGTTGAATGGTTAGACGAAACGATAATTGTATCTGAGTTATATTCGATGATATCGTGATGATGTTCATATAGCAATACTCACCAGGTAACTGTTCTTCCGTTTTACATACAAGCGACCGAATCGAGCAGAAGGTTGAATTCAGTATAAATTGAACAATCATCGTATCTGGGTTGTATTCGATTATGTTTATATAGTTATACTCACCAGGTAACTGTTCTTCCGTTATACATACGAGCGACTGAATTGAACAGAAGGTTGAATGGATAGTATATGGGTTGTATTCGATTATGATGTTATGCTGTGTATATAGTTATACACACTAGGAGACGGTATTCCCGTTTTACATACGAGCGACCGAAACGAAAAGAAAGTTGAATGGATAGACTGAACAATCAATTTATCTGGGTGGTATCCGATTATATCGCAATACTGTATATATAGTGATACTTACCAGGTGACGATACTTCCGTTACACATACTAGCGACTGAATCGAACAGAATGTTGAATGGTTAGACGAAACGATAATTGTATCTGAGTTGTATTCGATGATATCGTGATGATGTTTATATAGCAATACTCACCAGGTAACTGTCCTTCCGTTTTACATACAAGCGACCGAATCGAGCAGAAGGTTAAATGGATAGATTGAACAATCATCGTATCTGAGTTGTATTCGATTATGTTTATATAGATATACTCACCAGGTACCTGTTCTTCCGATATACATACGAGCAACCGATTCGAACATAAGGTTGAATGGATAGATTGAACAATCATCGTATCTGAGTTGTATTCGATTATGTTTATATAGTTATACTCACCAGGTAACTGTTCTTCCGTTATACATACGAGCGACTGAATTGAACTGAAGGTTGAATGGATAGACTAAACAATGATCGTATCTGGGGTTGTATTCGATTATATCGTGATGATGTTCATATAGTTATACTCACCAGGTAACTGTTCTCCAGTTATACATAAGAGCCACTGAACTGAACAGAAGGTTGAATGGATAGACTGAACAATCATCGTATCTGGGTTGTATTCGATTATTTCGTGATGATTATTATATATTATGTCTAACCAGGTAACTGTTCTTTCGTTATACATACTAGCAACCGAATCGAACCTAAGGTTGAATGGATAGATTGAACAATCATTGTATCTGGGTTGTCTCCGATTATATCGTTATGTTGTATATTTAACTACACCTACCATGTAACGGTTCTTTCGTTACACATACGAGCGTCTGAATCGAACATAAGGTTGGATGGTTAGACGGAACGATAATTGTAACTAAGTTGTATTCGATTTTATCGTGATGACGTTCATATAGAAATACTCACCAGGTTACTGTTCTTTCGTTATACATACGAGCAACCGAATCGAACAGAAGGTTGAATGAATAGTATCTGGGTTGTATTCGATAATGATGTTATGCTGTGTATATAGTTATACACATAAGGTGACGGTATTCCCGTTTCACATACGAGCGACCGAAACGAACAGAAAGTTGAATGGATAGACTGAACAATCAATGTATCTGGGTGGTATCCGATTATATCGCAATACTGTATATATAGTGATACTTACCAGGTGACGGTACTTCCGTTACACATACTAGCGACTGAATCGAACAGAAGGTTAAATGGTTAGACGAAACGATAATTGTATCTGAGTTGTATTCGATGATATCGTGATGATGTTAATATAGCAATACTCACCAGGTAACTGTTCTTCCGTTTTACATACAAGCGACCGAATCGAGCAGAAGGTTGAATTCAGTATAGATTGAACAATCATCGTATCTGGGTTGTATTCGATTATGTTTATATAGTTATACTCACCAGGTAACTGTTCTTCCGTTATACATACGAGCGACTGAATTGAACAGAAGGTTGAATGGATAGTATATGGGTTGTATTCGATTATGATGTTATGCTGTGTATATAGTTATACACACTAGGAGACGGTATTCCCGTTTTACATACGAGCGACCGAAACAAAAAGAAAGTTGAATGGATAGACTGAACAATCAATGTATCTGGGTGGTATCCGATTATATCGCAATACTGTATATATAGTGATACTTACCAGGTGACGATACTTCCGTTACACATACTAGCGACTGAATCGAACAGAATGTTGAATGGTTAGACGAAACGATAATTGTATCTGAGTTGTATTCGATGATATCGTGATGACGTTCATATAGAAATACTCACCAGGTTACTGTTCTTTCGTTATACATACGAGCAACCGAATCGAACAGAAGGTTGAATGGATAGTATCTGGGTTGTATTCGATTAGGATGTTATGCTGTGTATATATTTATACACATAAGGTGACGGTATTCCCGTTTCACATACGAGCGACCGAAACGAACAGAAAGTTGAATGGATAGACTGAACAATCAATGTATCTGGGTGGTATCCGATAATATCGCAATACTGTATATATAGTGATACTTACCAGGTGACGGTACTTCCGTTACACATACTAGCGACTGAATCGAACAGAAGGTTAGATGGTTAGACGAAACGATAAATGTATCTGAGTTGTATTCGATGATATCGTGATGATGTTTATATAGCAATACTCACCAGGTAACTGTTCTTCCGTTTTACATACAAGCGACCAAATCGAGCAGAAGGTTGAATTCAGTATAGATTGAACAATCATCGTATCTGGGTTGTATTCGATTATGTTTATATAGTTATACTCACCAGGTAACGGTTCTTCCGTTATACATACGAGCGACTGAATTGAACAGAAGGTTGAATGGATAGTATATGGGTTGTATTTGATTATGATGTTATGCTGTGTATATAGTTATACACACTAGGAGACGGTATTCCCGTTTTACATACGAGCGACCGGAACAAATAGAAAGTTGAATGGATAGACTGAACAATCAATGTATCTGGGTGGTATCCGATTATATCGCAATACTGTATATATAGTGATACTTACCAGGTGACGATACTTCCGTTACACATACTAGCGCCTGAATCGAACAGAATGTTGAATGGTTAGACGAAACGATAATTGTATCTGAGTTGTATTCGATGATATCGTGATGATGTTCATATAGCAATACTCACCAGGTAACTGTTCTTCCGTTTTACATACAAGCGACCGAATCGAGCAGAAGGTTGAATTCAGTATAAATTGAACAATCATCGTATCTGGGTTGTATTCGATTATGTTTATATAGTTATACTCACCAGGTAACTGTTCTTCCGTTATACATACGAGCGACTGAATTGAACAGAAGGTTGAATGGATAGTATATGGGTTGTATTCGATTATGATGTTATACTGTGTATATAGTTATACACACTAGGAGACGGTATTCCCGTTTTACATACGAGCGACCGAAACGAAAAGAAAGTTGAATGGATAGACTGAACAATCAATTTATCTGGGTGGTATCCGATTATATCGCAATACTGTATATATAGTGATACTTACCAGGTGACGATACTTCCGTTACACATACTAGCGACTGAATCGAACAGAATGTTGAATGGTTAGACGAAACGATAATTGTATCTGAGTTGTATTCGATGATATCGTGATGATGTTTATATAGCAATACTCACCAGGTAACTGTCCTTCCGTTTTACATACAAGCGACCGAATCGAGCAGAAGGTTAAATGGATAGATTGAACAATCATCGTATCTGAGTTGTATTCGATTATGTTTATATAGATATACTCACCAGGTACCTGTTCTTCCGATATACATACGAGCAACCGACTCGAACATAAGGTTGAATGGATAGATTGAACAATCATCGTATCTGAGTTGTATTCGATTATGTTTATATAGTTATACTCACCAGGTAACTGTTCTTCCGTTATACATACGAGCGACTGAATTGAACTGAAGGTTGAATGGATAGACTAAACAATGATCGTATCTGGGGTTGTATTCGATTATATCGTGATGATGTTCATATAGTTATACTCACCAGGTAACTGTTCTCCAGTTATACATAAGAGCGACTGAACTGAACAGGAGGTTGAATGGATAGACTGAACAATCATCGTATCTGGGTTGTATTCGATTATTTCGTGATGATTATTATATATTATGTCTAACCAGGTAACTGTTCTTTCGTTATACATACTAGCAACCGAATCGAACCTAAGGTTGAATGGATAGATTGAACAATCATTGTATCTGGGTTGTCTCCGATTATATCGTTATGTTGTATATTTAACTACACCTACCATGTAACGGTTCTTTCGTTACACATACGAGCGTCTGAATCGAACATAAGGTTGGATGGTTAGACGGAACGATAATTGTAACTAAGTTGTATTCGATTTTATCGTGATGACGTTCATATAGAAATACTCACCAGGTTACTGTTCTTTCGTTATACATACGAGCAACCGAATCGAACAGAAGGTTGAATGAATAGTATCTGGGTTGTATTCGATAATGATGTTATGCTGTGTATATAGTTATACACATAAGGTGACGGTATTCCCGTTTCACATACGAGCGACCGAAACGAACAGAAAGTTGAATGGATAGACTGAACAATCAATGTATCTGGGTGGTATCCGATTATATCGCAATACTGTATATATAGTGATACTTACCAGGTGACGGTACTTCCGTTACACATACTAGCGACTGAATCGAACAGAAGGTTAAATGGTTAGACGAAACGATAATTGTATCTGAGTTGTATTCGATGATATCGTGATGATGTTAATATAGCAATACTCACCAGGTAACTGTTCTTCCGTTTTACATACAAGCGACCGAATCGAGCAGAAGGTTGAATTCAGTATAGATTGAACAATCATCGTATCTGGGTTGTATTCGATTATGTTTATATAGTTATACTCACCAGGTAACTGTTCTTCCGTTATACATACGAGCGACTGAATTGAACAGAAGGTTGAATGGATAGTATATGGGTTGTATTCGATTATGATGTTATGCTGTGTATATAGTTATACACACTAGGAGACGGTATTCCCGTTTTACATACGAGCGACCGAAACAAACAGAAAGTTGAATGGATAGACTGAACAATCAATGTATCTGGGTGGTATCCGATTATATCGCAATACTGTATATATAGTGATACTTACCAGGTGACGATACTTCCGTTACACATACTAGCGACTGAATCGAACAGAATGTTGAATGGTTAGACGAAACGATAATTGTATCTGAGTTGTTTTCGATGATATCGTGATGACGTTCATATAGAAATACTCACCAGGTTACTGTTCTTTCGTAATACATACGAGCAACCGAATCGAACAGAAGGTTGAATGGATAGTATCTGGGTTGTATTCGATTAGGATGTTATGCTGTGTATATAGTTATACACATAAGGTGACGGTATTCCCGTTTCACATACGAGCGACCGAAACGAACAGAAAGTTGAATGGATAGACTGAACAATCAATGTATCTAGGTGGTATCCGATAATATCGCAATACTGTATATATAGTGATACTTACCAGGTGACGGTACTTCCGTTACACATACTAGCGACTGAATCGAACAGAAGGTTAAATGGTTAGACGAAACGATAAATGTATCTGAGTTGGATTCGATGATATCGTGATGATGTTTATATAGCAATACTCACCAGGTAACTGTTCTTCCGTTTTACATACAAGCGACCGAATCGAGCAGAAGGTTGAATTCAGTATAGATTGAACAATCATCGTATCTGGGTTGTATTCGATTATGTTTATATAGTTATACTCACCAGGTAACTGTTCTTCCGTTATACATACGAGCGACTGAATTGAACAGAAGGTTGAATGGATAGTATATGGGTTGTATTCGATTATGATGTTATGCTGTGTATATAGTTATACACACTTGGAGACGGTATTCCCGTTTTACATACGAGTGACCGAAACGAAAAGAAAGTTGAATGGATAGACTGAACAATCAATGTATCTGGGTGGTATCCGATTATATCGCAATACTGTATATAAAGTGATACTTACCAGGTGACGATACTGCCGTTACACATACTAGCGACTGAATCGAACAGAATGTTGAATGGTTAGACGAAACGATAATTGTATCTGAGTTGTATTCGATGATATCGTGATGATGTTTATATAGCAATACTCACCAGGTAACTGTCCTTTCGTTTTACATACAAGCGACCGAATCGAGCAGAAGGTTAAATGGATAGATTGAACAATCATCGTATCTGAGTTGTATTCGATTATGTTTATATAGATATACTCACCCGGTACCTGTTCTTCCGATATACATACGAGCGACCGAATCGAACATAAGGTTGAATGGATAGATTGAACAATCATCGTATCTGAGTTGTATTCGATTATGTTTATATAGTTATACTCACCAGGTAACTGTTCTTCCGTTATACATACGAGCGACTGAATTAAACAGAAGGTTGAATGGATAGACTAAACAATAATCGTATCTGGGGTTGTATTCGATTATATCTTGATGATGTTCATATAATTATACTCACCAGGAAACTGTTCTCCAGTTATACATAAGAGCGACTGAACTGAACAGGAGGTTTAATGGATAGACTGAACAATCATCGTATCTGGGTTGTATTTGATTATATCGTGATTATCATCACATAGTATGTCTAACCAGGTAACAGTTCTTCCGTTATACATACGAGCAACCAAATCGAACATAAGGTAGAATGGATAGATTGAACAATCATTGTATCTGGGTTGTCTCCGATTATATCGTTATGCTGTATATTTAGTTACACCTACCATGTAACGGTTCTTTCGTTACACATACGAGCGTCTGAATCGAACATAAGGTTGGATGGTTAGACGGAACGA
Organism: Chrysomela aeneicollis; assembly: GCA_029955515.1. Lineage (NCBI taxonomy): Eukaryota > Metazoa > Arthropoda > Insecta > Coleoptera > Chrysomelidae > Chrysomela > Chrysomela aeneicollis. The sequence goes on along the minus strand of JARUHQ010000013.1, from coordinate 16,017,411 downwards.
TAATAGTAACTGAGTTGTATTCGATTATATCGTGGTGATGTTTATATAGAAATACTCACCAGGTGACTGTTCTTGCGTTATACATACGAGCGACCCAATCGAACATAAGGTTGGATGGATAGACGGAATGATCATTGTATCTGAGTTGTATTCGATTATATCGTGATGACGTTCATATAGAAATACTCACCAGGTTACTGTTCTTTCGTTATACATACAAGAAATCGAATCGAACAGAAGGTTGAATGGATAGTATCTGGGTTGTATTCGATTATGATGTTATGCTGTGTATATAGTTATACACACTAGGTGACGGTATTCCCGTTTTACATACGAGCCACCGAAACGAACGGAAAGTTGAATGGATAGACTGAACAATCAATGTATCTGGTTGGTATCCGATTATATCGCAATACTTTATATATAGTGATACTTACCAGGTGACGGTACTTCCGTTACACATACTAGCGACTGAATTGAACAGAAAGTTGAATGGATAGTATATGGGTTGTATTTGATTATGATGTTATGCTGTGTATATAGTTATACACACTAGGAGACGGTATTCCCGTTTTACATACGAGCGACCGGAACAAAAAGAAAGTTGAATGGATAGACTGAACAATCAATGTATCTGGGTGGTATCCGATTATATCGCAATACTGTATATATAGTGATACTTACCAGGTGACGATACTTCCGTTACACATACTAGCGCCTGAATCGAACAGAATGTTGAATGGTTAGACGAAACGATAATTGTATCTGAGTTGTATTCGATGATATCGTGATGATGTTCATATAGCAATACTCACCAGGTAACTGTTCTTCCGTTTTACATACAAGCGACCGAATCGAGCAGAAGGTTGAATTCAGTATAAATTGAACAATCATCGTATCTGGGTTGTATTCGATTATGTTTATATAGTTATACTCACCAGGTAACTGTTCTTCCGTTAACATACGAGCGACTGAATTGATCAGAAGGTTGAATGGATAGTATATGGGTTGTTTTCGATTATGATGTTATGCTGTGTATATAGTTATACACACTAGGAGACGGTATTCCCGTTTTACATACGAGCGACCGAAACGAAAAGAAAGTTGAATGGATAGACTGAACAATCAATTCATCTGGGTTGTATTCGATTATGTTCATATAGTTATACTCACCAGGTAACTGTTCTCCAATTATACATAAGAGCGACTGAACTGAACAGAAGGTTGGATGGATAGACTGAACAATCATCGTATCTGGGTTGTATTCGATTATTTCGTGATGATTATTATATATTATGTCTAACCAGGTAACTGTTCTTTCGTTATACATACTAGCAACCGAATCGAACATAAGGTTGAATGGATATATTGAACAATCATTGTATCTGGGTTGTCTCCGATTATATCGTTATGTTGTATATTTAACTACACCTACCATGTAACGGTTCTTTCGTTACACATACGAGCGTCTGAATCGAACATGAGGTTGGATGGTTAGACGGAACGATAATTGTAACTAAGTTGTATTCGATTATATCGTGATGACGTTCACATAGAAATACTCACCAGGTTACTGTTCTTTCGTTATACATACGAGCAACCGAATCGAACAGAAGGTTGAATGGATAGTATCTGGGTTGTATTCGATTATGATGTTATGCTGTGTATATAGTTATACACATAAGGTGACGGTATTCCCGTTTCACATACGAGCGACCGAAACGAACAGAAAGTTGAATGGATAGACTGAACAATCAATGTATCTGGGTGGTATCCGATTATATCGCAATACTGTATATATAGTGATACTTACCAGGTGACGGTACTTCCGTTACACATACTAGCGACTGAATCGAACAGAATGTTGAATGGTTAGACGAAACGATAATTGTATCTGAGTTGTATTCGATGATATCGTGATGATGTTTATATAGCAATACTCACCAGGTAACTGTCCTTCCGTTTTACATACATGCGACCGAATTGAGCAGAAGGTTAAATGGATAGATTGAACAATCATCGTATCTGAGTTGTATTCGATTATGTTTATATAGATATACTCACCAGGTACCTGTTCTTCCGATATACATACGAGCAACTGAATTGAACAGAAGGTTGAATGGATAGACTAAACAATAATCGTATCTGGGGTTGTATTCGATTATATCTTGATGATGTTCATATAATTATACTCACCAGGAAACTGTTCTCCAGTTATACATAAGAGCGACTGAACTGAACAGAAGGTTGGATGGATAGACTGAACAATCATCGTATCTGGGTTGTATTCGATTATATCGTGATTATCATCACATAGTATGTCTAACCAGGCAACAGTTCTTCCGTTATACATACGAGCAACCAAATCGAACATAAGGTAGAATGGATAGATTGAACAATCATTGTATCTGGGTTGTCTCCGATTATATCGTTATGCTGTATATTTAGTTACACCTACCATGTAACGGTTCTTTCGTTACACATACGAGCGTCTGAATCGAACATAAGGTTGGATGGTTAGACGGAACGATAATTGTAACTGAGTTGTATTCGATTATATCGTGGTGATGTTTATATAGCAATATTCACCAGGTAACTATTCTTCCGTTTTACATAAAAGCGACCAAATCGAGCAGAAGGTTAAATGAATAGATTGAAAATTCATCGTATCTGGGTTGTATTCGATTATGTTTATATAGTTATACTCACCAGGTAACTGTTCTTTCGTTATACATACGAGAAACCGAATCGAACAGAAGGTTGAATGGATAGTATCTGAAATGTATTCGAATATGATGTTATGCTGTGTATATAGTTATACACACTAGGTGACGGTATTCCCGTTTTACATACGAGCGACCGAAACGAACGGAAAGTTGAATGGATAGACTGAACAATCAATGTATCTGGTTGGTATCCGATTATATCGCAATACTGTATATATAGTGATACTTACCAGGTGACGGTATTTCCGTTACACATACTAGCGACTGAATCGAACAGAAGGTTAAATGGTTAGACAAAGCGATAATTGTATCTGAGTTGTATTCGATTATATCGTGATGATGTTTATATAGCAATATTCACCAGGTATCTATTCTTCCGTTTTACATAAAAGCCACCAAATCGAGCAGAAGGTTAAATGAATAGATTGAAAATTCATCGTATCTGGGTTGTATTCGATTAGGTTTATATAGTTATACTCACCAGGTAACTGTTCTTCCGTTTTTCATAAGAACGACTGAATTGAACAGAAAGTTGAATGGATAGACTAAACAATAATCGTATCTGGGGTTGTATTCGAGTATATCGTGATGATTATCATATAGTATGTCTAACCAGGTAACAGTTCTTCCGTTGAACATACGAGCAACCGAATCGAACATAAGGTTGGATGGATAGATTGAACAATCATTGTATCTGGGTTGTCTCCGATTATATCGTTATGCTGTATATTTAGTTACACCTACCATGTAACGGTTCTTTCGATACACATACGAGCGTCTAAATCGAACATAAGGTTGGATGGTTAGACGGAACGATAATTGTAACTGAGTTGTATTCGATTATATCGTGGTGATGTTTATATAGTAATACTCACCAGGTGACTGTTCTTGCGTTATACATACGAGCGACCCAATCGAACAGAAGGTTGGATGTATAGACGGAATGATCATTGTATCTGAGTTGTATTCGATTATATCGTGATGACGTTCATATAGAAATACTCACCAGGTTACTGTTCTTTCGTTATACATACGAGCAACCCAATCGAACAGAAGGTTGTATTCGATTATGATGTTATGCTGTGTATATAATTATACACATTAGGTGACGGTATTCCCGTTTTACTTACGAGCGACCGAAACGCACAGAAAGTTGAATGGATAGACTGAACAATCAATGTATCTGGGTGGTATCCGATTATATCGAAATACTGTATATATAGTGATACTTACCAGGTGACGGTTCTCCAGTTATACATACTAGCGACTGAATCGAACAGAAGGTTAAATGGTTAGACGAAACGATAATTGTATCTGAGTTGTATTCGATGATATCATGATGATGTTTATATAGCAATACTCACCAGGTAACTGTTCTTCCGATTTACATTCAAGCGACCGAATCGAGCAGAAGGTTGAATTCAGTATAGATTGAACAATCATCGTATCTGGGTTGTATTCGATTATGTTTATATATTTATACTCACCAGGTAACTGTTCTTCCGTTATACATACGAGCGACTGAATTGAACAAAAGGTTGAATGGATAGACTAAACAATGATCGTATGATGTTTATATAGTTATACTCACCAGGTAACTGTTCTCCAGTTATACATAAGAGCGACTGAACTGAACAGAAGGTTGAATGGATAGACTGAACAATCATCGTATCTGGGTTGTATTCGATTATTTCGTGATGATTATTATATATTATGTTTAACCAGGTAACTGTTATTATGTTATACATACCAGCAAACGAATCGAACATAAGGTTGAATGGATAGATTGAACAATCATTGTATCTGAGTTGTTTCCGATTATATCGTTATGCTGTATATTTAGATAAACCTTCCATGTAACGGTTCTTTCGTTACACATACGAGCGTCTGAATCGAAGAAGGTTAAATGGATATATTGAACAATCATCGTATCTGAGTTGTATTCGATTATGTTTATATAGATATACTCACCAGGTACCTGTTCTTCCGATATACATACGAGCAACCGAATCGAACATAAGGTTGAATGGATAGATTGAACAATCATCGTATCTGAGTTGTATTCGATTATGTTTATATAGTTATACTCACCAGGTAACTGTTCTTCCGTTATACATACGAGCGACTGAATTGAACAGAAGGTTGAATGGATAGACTAAACAATAATCGTATCTGGGGTTGTATTCGATTATATCTTGATGATGTTCATATAGTTATACTCACCAGGAAACTGTTCTCCAGTTATACATAAGAGCGACTGAACTGAACAGAAAGTTGAATGGATAGACTGAACAATCAATGTATCTGGGTGGTATCCGATTATATCGCAATACTGTATATATAGTGATACTTACCAGGTGACGGTACTACCGATACACATACTAGCGACTGAATCGAACAGAAAGTTGAATGGTTAGACGAAATGAATATTGTATCTCTGAGTTGTATTCGATGATATCGTGATGATGTTTATATAGCAATACTCACCAGGTAACTGTTCTTCCGTTTTACATACAAGCGTCCGAATCGAGCAGAAGCTTAAATTTAGTATAGATTGAACAATCATCGTATCTGGGTTGTAATCGATTATGTTTATATAGTTATACTCACCAGGTAACTGCTCTTCCGTTATACATACGAGCGACTGAATTGAACAGAAGGTTGAATGGATAGACTAAACAATAATCGTATCTGGGGTTGTATTCGATTATATCTTGATGATGTTCATATAGTTATACTCACCAGGAATCTGTTCTCCAGTTATACATAAGAGCGACTGAACTGAACAGAAGGTTGAATGGATAGACTGCACATTTATCGTATCTGGGTTGTATTTGATTATATCGTGATTATTATCATATAGTATGTCTAACCAGGTAACAGTTCTTTCGTAATACATACGAGCAACCGAATCGAACATAAGGTTGGATGGATAGATTGTACAATCATTGTATCTGGGTTGTCTCCGATTATATCGTTATGCTGTATATTTAGTTACACCTACCATGTTACGGTTCTTTCGTTACACATACGAGCGTCTGAATCGAACATAAGGTTGGATGGTTAGACGGAACGATAATTGTACTTGAGTTGTATTCGATTATATCGTGGTGATGTTTATATAGCAATACTCACCAGGTAACTGTTCTTCCGTTTTACATACAAGCGACCGAATCGAGCAGAAGCTTAAATTTAGTATAGATTGAACAATCATCGTATCTGGGTTGTATTCGATAATGTTTATATAGTTATACTCACCAGGTAACTGTTCTTCCGTTATACATACGAGTGACTGAATTGAACAGAAGGTTGAATGGATAGACTAAACAATAATCGTATCTGGGGTTGTATTCAATTATATCTTGATGTTGTTCATATAGTTATACTCACCAGAAAAATGTTCTCCAGTTATACATAAGAGCGACTGAACTGAACAGAAGGTTGAATGGATAGACTGAACATTCATCGTATCTGGGTTGTATTTGATTATATCGTGATTATTATCATATAGTATGTCTAACCAGGTAACAGTTCTTTCGTTATACATACGAGCAACCGAATCGAACATAAGGTTGGATGGATAGATTGAACAATCATTGTATCTGGGTTGTCTCCGATTATATCGTTATGCTGTATATTTAGTTACACCTACCATGTAACGGTTCTTTCGTTACACATACGAGCGTCTGAATCGAACATAAGGTTGGATGGTTAGACGGAACGATAATTGTAACTGAGTTGTATTCGATTATATCGTGGTGATGTTCATATAGTAATACTCACCAGGTGACTGTTCTTGCGTTATACATACGAACGACTCAATCGAACAGAAGGTTGGATGGATAGACGAAATAATCATTGTATCTGAGTTGTATTCGATTATATCGTGATGACGTTCATATAGAAATACTCACCAGGTTACTGTTCTTTCGTTATACATACGAGCAAACGAATCGAACAGAAGGTTGAATGGATAGTATCTGGGTTGTATTCGATTATGATGTTATGCTGTGTATATAGTTATACACATGAGGTGACGGTATTCCCGTTTTACATACGAGCGACCGAAACGAACAGAAAGTTGAATGGATAGACTGAACAATCGATGTATCTGGGTGGTATCCGATTATATCGCAATACTGTATATATAGTGATACTTACCAGGTGACGGTACTTCCGTTACACATACTAGCGACTGAATCGAACAGAAGGTTAAATGGTTAGACGAAACGATAATTGTATCTCTGATTTGTATTCGATGATATCGTGATGATGTTTATATAGCAATACTCACCAGGTAACTGTTCTTCCGTTTTACATACAAGCGACCGTATCGAGCAGAAGCTTAAATTTAGTATAGATTGAACAATCATCTTATCTGGGTTGTATTCGATAATGTTTATATAGTTTTACTCACCAGGTAACTGTTCTTCCGTTATACATACGAGCGACTGAATTGAACAGATGGTTGAATGGATAGACTAAACAATAATCGTATCTGGGGTTGTATTCGATCATATCTTGATGATGTTTATATAGTTATACTCACCAGGAAACTGTTCTCCATTTACACATAAGAGCGACTGAACTGAACAGGAGGTTGAATGGATAGACTGAAAAATCATCGTATCTGGGTTGTATTTGATTATATCGTGATGATACTCATATAGTATGTCTAACCAGGTAACAGCTCTTCCGTTATACATACGAGCAACCGAATCGAACATAAGGTTGAATGGATAGATTGAACAATCATTGTATCTGGGTTGTCTTCGATTATATCGTTATGCTGTATATTTAGTTACACCTACCATGTGAAGGTTCTTTCGTTACACATACGAGCGTCTGAATCGAACAGAATTTTGGATGGATAGACGGAATGATCATTGTATCTCAGTTGTATTCGATTATATCGTGATGACGTTCATATAGAAATACTCACCAGGTTACTGTTCTTTCGTTATACATACGAGCAACCGAATCGAACAGAAGGTTGAATGGATAGTATCTGGGTTGTATTCGATTATGATCTTATGCTGTGTATATAGTAATACACATTTGATGACGGTATTCCCGTTTTACATACGAGCGACCGAAACGAACAGAAAGTTGAATGGATAGACTGAACAATCAATGTATCTGGGTGGTATCCGATTATATCGCAATACTGTATATATAGTGATACTCACCAGGTGACGGTACTTCCGTTACACATACTAGCGACTGAATCGAACAGAAGGTTGAATGGTTAGACGAAACGATAATTGTATCTGAGTTGTATCCGATGATATCGTGATGATGTTTATATAGCAATAATAACCTGGTAACTATTCTTCCGTTTCACATACAAGCGACCGAATCGAGCAGAAGGTTAAATGTATAGATTGAACAATCATCGTATCTGGGTTGTATTTGATTATGTTTATATAGTTATACTCACCAGGAAACTTTTCTCCAGTTATACATAGGAGCGACTGAACTGAACAGAAAGTTGAATGGATAGACTGAACAATCATTGTATCTGGGATGTATTCGATTATATCGTGATGATTATCATATAGTATGTCTAACCAGGTAACAGTTCTTCTGTTACACATACGAGCAACCGAATCGAACATAAGGTTGAATGGATAGATTGAACAATCATTGTATCTGGGTTGTCTCCGATTATATCGTTATGCTGTATATCTAGTTACACCTACCATGTAACGGTTCTTTCGTTACACATACGAGCTTCTGAATCGAACATAAGGTTGGATGATTAGACGGAACAATAATTGTAACTGAGTTGTATTCGATCATATCGTGGTGATGTTTATATAGTAATACTCACCAGGTGACTGTTCTTGCGTTATACATACGAGCGACCCAATCGAACAGAAGTTTGGATAAATAGACGGAATGATCATTGTATCTGAGTTGTATTCGATTATATCGTGATGACGTTCATATAGAAATACTCACCAGGTTACTGTTTTTTCTTTATACATACGAGCAACCGAATCGAACAGAAGGTTGAATGGATAATATCTGGGTTGTATTCGATTATGATGTTATGCTGTGTATATAGTTATACACATTAGGTGACGGTATTCCCGTTTTAAATATGAGCGACCGAAACGAACAGAAAGTTGAATGGATAGACTGAACAATCAATGTATCTGGGTGATATCCGATTATATCGCAATACTGTATATATAGTGATACTAACCAGGTGACGGTACTTCCGTTGCACATACTAGCGACTGAATCGAACTTAAGGTTAAATGGTAAGACGAAACGATAATTGTATCTGAGTTGTATTCGATGATATCGTGATGATGTTTATATAGCAATACTCACCAGGTAACTGTTCTTCCGTTTTACATACAAGCGACCGAATCGAGCAGAAGGTTAAATTTAGTATGGATTGAAAAATCATCGTATCTGGGTTGTATTCGATTATGTTTATATAGTTATACTCACCAGGTAACTGTTCTTCCGTTATACATACTAGCGACTGAATCGAACAGAATGTTGAATGGTTAGACGAAACGATAATTGTATCTGAGTTGTATTCGATGAAATCGTGATGATGTTTATATAGCAATACTCACCAGGTAACTGTCCTTCAGTTTTACATACAAGTGACCGAATCGAGCAGAAGGTTAAATGGATAGATTGAACAATCATCGTATCTGAGTTGTATTCGATTATGTTTATATAGTTATACTCACCAGGTACCTGTTCTTCCGTTATACATACAAGCAACCGAATCGAACACAAGGTTGAATGGATAGATTGAACAATCATCGTATCTGAGTTGTATACGATTATGTTTATATAGTTATACTCACCAAGTAAATGTTCTTCCGTTATACATACGAGCGACTGAAGTGAACAGAAGGTTGAATGGATAGACTAAACAATGATCGTATCTGGGGTTGTATTCGATTATATCGTGATGATGTTCATATTGTTATACTCACCAGGTAACTGTTCTCCAGTTATACATAAGAGCGACTTAACTGAACAGAAGGTTGTATGGATAGACTGAACAATCATCGTATCTGGGTTGTATTCGATTATTTCGTGATGATTATTATATATTATGTCTAACCAGGTAACAGTTCTTCCGTTATACATACGAGCAACCGAATCGAACATGAGGTTGGATGGATAGATTGAACAATCATTGTATCTGGGTTGTCTCCGATTATATCGTTATGCTGTATATTTAGTTACACCTACCATGTAACGGTTCTTTCGTTACACATACGAGCGTCTGAATCGAACATAAGGTTGGATGGTTAGACGGAACGATAATTGTAACTGAGTTGTATTCGATTATATCGTGGGAATGTTTATATAGTAATACTCACCAGGTGACTGTTCTTGCGTTATACGTACGAGCAACCCAATCGAACAGAAGGTTGGATGGACAGACGGAATGATCATTGTATCTGAGTTGTATTCGATTATATCGTGATGACGTTCATATAGAAATACTCACCAGGTTACTGTTCTTTCGTTATACATACGAGCAACCGAATCGAACAGAAGGTTGAATGGATAGTATCTGGGTTGTTTTCGATTATGATGTTATGCTGTGTATATAGTTATGCACATAAGGTGACGGTATTCCCGTTTTACATACGAGCGATCGAAACGAACAGAAAGTTGAATGGATAGACTGAACAATCAATGTATCTGGGTGGTATCCGATTATATCGCAATACTGTATATATAGTGATACTTACCAGGTGACGGTACTTCCGTTACACATACTAGCGACTGAATCGAACAGAAGATTAAATGGTTATACGAAACGATAATTGTATCTTTGAGTTGTATTCGATGATATCGTGATGATGTTTATATAGCAATACTCACCAGGTAACTGTTCTTCCGTTTTACATACAAGCGACCGAATCGAGCAGAAGCTTAAATTTAGTATAGATTGAACAATCATCGTATCTGGGTTGTATTCGATAATGTTTATATAGTTATACTCACCAGGTATCTGTTCTTCCGTTATACATACGAGCGACTGAATTGAACAGAAGGTTGAATGGATAGACTAAACAATAATCGTATCTGGGGTTGTATTCAATTATATCTTGATAATGTTCATATAGTTATACTCACCAGAAAAATGTTCTCCAGTTATACATAAGAGCGACTGAACTGAACAGAAGGTTGAATGGATAGACTGAACATTCATCGTATCTGGGTTGTATTTGATTATATCGTGATTATTATCATATAGTATGTCTAACCAGGTAACAGTTCTTCCATTATACATACGAGCAACCGAATCGAACATAAGGTTGGATGGATAAATTGAACAATCATTGTATCTGGGTTGTCTCCGATTATATCGTTATGCTGTATATTTAGTTACACCTACCAGGTAACGGTTCTTTCGTTACACATACGAGCGTCTGAATCGAACTTAAGGTTGGATAGTTAGACGGAACGATAATTGTAACTGAGTTGTATTCGATTATATCGTGGTGATGTTCATATAGTAATACTCACCAGGTGACTGTTCTTGCGTTATACATACGAACGACTCAATCGAACAGAAGGTTGGATGGATAGACGGAATGATCATTGTATCTGAGTTGTATTCGATTATATCGTGATGACGTTCATATAGAAATACTCACCAGGTTACTTTTCTTCCGTTATACATAAGAGCAGACGAATCGAACAGAAGGTTGAATGGATTGTATCTGGGTTGTTTTCGATTATGATGTTATGCTGTGTATATAGTTATGCACATAAGGTGACGGTATTCCCGTTTTACATACGAGCGACCGAAACGAACAGAAAGTTGAATGGATAGACTGAACAATCAATGTATCTGGGTGGTATCCGATTATATCGCAATTCTGTATATATAGTGATACTCACCAGGTGACGGTACTTCCGTTACACATACTAGCGACTGAATCGAACAGAAGGTTAAATGGTTAGACGAAACGATAATTGTATCTCTGAGTTGTATTCGATGATATCGTGATGATGTTTATATAGCAATACTCACCAGGTAACTGTTCTTCCGTTTTACATACAAGCGACCGTATCGAGCAGAAGCTTAAATTTAGTATAGATTGAACAATCATCTTATATGGGTTGTATTCGATTATGTTTATATAGTTATACTCACCAGGTAACTGTTCTTCCGTTATACATACGAGCGACTGAATTGAACAGATGGTTGAAAGGATAGACTAAACAATAATCGTATCTGGGGTTGTATTCGATTATATCTTGATGATGTTCATAAAGTTATACTCACCAGGAAACTGTTCTCCAGTTATACATAAGAGCGACTGAACTGAACAGAAGGTTGAATGGATAGACTAAACAATACTCGTATCTGGGTTTGTATTCGATTATATCTTGATGATATTCATATAGTTATACTCACCAGGAAACTGTTTTCCAGTTATACATAAGAGCGACTGAACTGAACAGAAGGTTGAATGGATAGACTGAACATTCATCGTATCTGGGTTGTATTTGATTATATCGTGATTATTATCATATAGTATGTCTAACCAGGTAACAGTTCTTCCGTTATACATACGAGCAACCGAATCGAACATAAGGTTGGATGGATAGATTGAACAATCATTGTATCTGGGTTGTCTCCGATTATATCGTTATGCTGTATATTTAGTTACACCTACCATGTAACGGTTCTTTCGTTACACATACGAGCGTCTGAATCGAACATAAGGTTGGATGGTTAGACGGAACGATAAATGTAACTGAGTTGTATTCGATTATATCGTGATGATGTTTATATAGTAATACTCACCAGGTGACTGTTCTTGCGTTATACATACGAGCGACCCAATCGAACAGAAGGTTGGATGGATAGACGGAATGTTCATTGTATCTGAGTTGTATTCGATTATATCGTGATGACGTTCATTTAGAAATACTCACCAGGTGACTGTTCTTCCGTTTTACATACAATCGACCGAATCGAACAGAAGGTTGAATGGATAGTATCTGAGTAGTATTCGATTATATCGTGATGACGTTCATTTAGAAATACTCACCAGGTGACTGTTCTTCCGTTTTACATACAATCGACCGAATCGAACAGAAGGTTGAATGGATAGTATCTGAGTAGTATTCGATTATGATGTTATGCTGTGTATATAGTTATACACACTAGGTGACGGTATACCCGTTTTACATACGAGCGACCGAAACGAACAGAAAGTTGAATGGATAGACTGAACAATCAATGTATCTGGTTAATATCCGATTATATCGCAATACTGTATATATAGTGATACTTACCAGGTGACGGTACTTCCGTTACACATACTAGCGACTGAATCAAACAGAAGGTCAAATGGTTAGACGAAGCGATAATTGTATCTGAGTTGTATTCGATGATATAGTGATGATGTTTATATAGCAATATTCACCAGGTAACTGTTTTTCCGTTTTACATAAAAGCGACCGAATCGAGCAGAAGGTTAAATGGATAGATTGAAAATTCATCGTATCTGGGTTGTATTCGATTAGGTTTATATAGTTATACTCACCAGGTACCTGTTCTTCCGTTATACATACGAGCGACTGAATTGAACAGAAGGTTGAATGGATAGACTAAACAATGGTCGTATCTGAGGTTGTATTCGATTATATCGTGATGATGTTTATATAGTTATACTCAACAGGTAACTGTTCTCCAGTTATACATAAGAGCGACTGAATCGAGCAGAAGGTTAAATTTAGTATAAATTGAACAATCATCGTATCTGGGTTGTATTCGATTATGTTTATATAGTTATACTCACCAGGTAACTGTTCTCCCGTTATACATACGAGCGACTGAATTGAAAAGAAGGTTGAGTGGATAGACTAAACAATAATCGTATCTGGGGTTGTATTCAATTATATCTTGATGATGTTCATATAGTTATACTCACCAGGAAACTGTTCTCCAGTTATACATAAGAGTGACTGTACTGAACAGAAAGTTGAATGGATAGACTGAACAATCAATGTATCTGGGTGGTATCCGATTATATCGCAATTCTGTATATATAGTGATACTCACCAGGTGACGGTACTTCCGTTACACATACTAGCGACTGAATCGAACAGAAGGTTAAATGGTTAGACGAAACGATAATTGTATCTCTGAGTTGTAATCGATGATATCGTGATGATGTTTATATAGCAATACTCACCAGGTAACTGTTCTTCCGTTTTACATACAAGCGACCGTATCGAGCAGAAGCTTAAATTAAGTATAGATTGAACAATCATCTTATCTGGTTGTATTCGATTATGTTTATATAGTTATACTCACCAGGTAACTGTTCATCCGTTATACATACGAGCGACTGAATTGAACAGATGGTTGAAAGGATAGACTAAACAATAATCGTATCTGGGGTTGTATTCGATTATATCTTGATGATGTTCATAAAGTTATACTCACCAGGAAACTGTTCTCCAGTTATACATAAGAGCGACTGAACTGAACAGAAGGTTGAATGGATAGACTGAACATTCATCGTATCTGGGTTGTGTTAGATTATATCGTGATTATTATCATATGTTATGTCTAACCAGGTAACTTTCTTCCGTTATACATACGAGCAACCGAATCGAACATAAGGTTGGATGGATAGATTGAACAATCATTGTATCTGGGTTGTCTCCGATTATATCGTTATGCTGTATATTTAGTTACACCTACCATGTAACGGTTCTTTCGTTACACATACGAGCGTCTGAATCGAACATATGGTTGGATGGTTAGACGAAACGATAATTATAACTGAGTTGTATTCGATTATATCGTGGTGATGTTTATATAGCAATACTCACCAGGTGACTGTTCTTGCGTTATACATACGAGCGACCCAATCGAACAGAAGGTTGGATGGATAGACGGAATGATCATTGTATCTGAGTTGTATTCGATTATATCGTGATGACGTTCATATAGAAATACTCACCAGGTTACTGTTCGTTCGTTATACATACGAACAACCGAATCGAACAGAAGGTTGAATGAATAGTATCTGGTTGTATTCGATTATGATGTTATGCTGTGTATATAGTTGAACACATAAGGTGAGGGTATTCCCGTTTCACATACGAGCGACCGAAACGAACAGAAAGTTGAATGGATAGACTGAACAATCAATGTATCTGGGTGGTATCCGATTATATCGCAATACTGTATATATAGTGATACTTACCAGGTGACGGTACTTCCGTTACACATACTAGCGACTGAATCGAACAGAAGGTTAAATGGTTAGACGAAACGATAATTGTATCTGAGTTGTATTCGATGATATCGTGATAATGTTTATATAGCAATACTCACCAGGTAACTGTTCTTCCGTTTTACATACAAGCGACCGAATCGAGCGGAAGCTTAAATTTAGTATAAATTGAACAATCATCGTATCTGGGTTGTATTCGATTATGTTTATATAGTTATACTCACCAGGTAACTGTTCTTCCGTTATACATACGAGCGACTGAATTGAACAGAAGGTTGAATGGATAGTCTGAACAATAATCGTATCTGGGGTTGTATTCGATTATATCTTGATGATGTTCATATAGTTATACTCACCAGGAAACTGTTTTCCAGTTATACATAAGAGCGACTGAACTGAACAGAAGGTTGAATGGATAGACTGAACATTCATCGTATCTGGGTTGAATTTGATTATATCGTGATTATTATCATATAGTATGTCTAACCAGGTAACAGTTCTTCCGTTATACATACGAGCAACCGAATCGAACATAAGGTTGGATGGATAGATTGAACAATCATTGTATCTGGGTTGTCTCCGATTATATCGTTATGCTGTATATTTAGTCACACCTACCAGGTAACGGTTCTTTCGTTACACATACGAGCGTCTGAATCGAACATAAGGTTGGATGGTTAGACGGAACGATAATTGTAACTGAGTTGTATTCGATTATATCGTGGTGATGTTCATATAGTAATACTCACCAGGTGACTGTTCTTGCGTTATACATACGAACGACTCAATCGAACAGAAGGTTGGATGGATAGACGGAATGATCATTGTATCTGAGTTGTATTCGATTATATCGTGATGACGTTCATATAGCAATACTCACCAGGTTACTGTTCGTTCGTTATACATACGAACAACCGAATCGAACAGAAGGTTGAATGAATAGTATCTGGGTTGTATTCGATTATGATGTTATGCTGTGTATATAGTTAAACACATAAGGTGAGGTTATTCCCGTTTCACAAACGAGCGACCGAAACGAACAGAAAGTTGAATGGATAGACTGAACAATCAATGTATCTGGGTGGTATCCGATTATATCGCAATACTGTATATATAGTGATACTTACCAGGTGACGGTACTTCCGTTACACATACTAGCGACTGAATCGAACAGAAGGTTAAATGGTTAGACGAAACGATAATTGTATCTGAGTTGTATTCGATGATATCGTGATAATGTTTATATAGCAATACTCACAGGTAACTGTTCTTCCGTTTTACATACAAGCGACCGAATCGAGCGGAAGCTTAAATTTAGTATAAATTGAACAATCATCGTATCTGGGTTGTATTCGATTATGTTTATATAGTTATACTCACCAGGTAACTGTTTTCCAGTTATACATGAGAGCGACTGAACTGAACAGAAGGTTGAATGGATAGACTGAACATTCATCGTATCTGGGTTGTATTTGATTATATCGTGATTATTATCATATAGTATGTCTAACCAGGTAACAGTTCTTCCGTTATACATACGAGCAACCGAAACGAACATAAGGTTGGATGGATAGATTGAACAATCATTGTATCTGGGTTGTCTCCGATTATATCGTTATGCTGTATATTTAGTTACACCTACCATGTAACGGTTCTTTCTTTACACATACGAGCGTCTGAATCGAACATAAGGTTGGATGGTTAGACGGAACGATAAATGTTACTGAGTTGTATTCGATTATATCGTGGTGATGTTTATATAGTAATACTCACCAGGTGACTGTTCTTGCGTTATACATACGAGCGACCCAATCGAACAGAAGGTTGGATGGATAGACGGAATGTTCATTGTATCTGAGTTGTATTCGATTATATCGTGATGACGTTCATTTAGAAATACTCACCAGGTGACTGTTCTTCCGTTTTACATACAAGCGACCGAATCGAACAGAAGGTTGAATGGATAGTATCTGAGTAGTATTCGATTATGATGTTATGCTGTGTATATAGTTATACACACTAGGTGACGGTATACCCGTTTTACATACGAGCGACCGAAACGAACAGAAAGTTGAATGGATAGACTGAACAATCAATGTATCTGGTTGGTATCCGATTATATCGCAATACTGTATATATAGTGATACTTACCAGGTGACGGTACTTCCGTTACACATACTAGCGACTGAATCGAACAGAAGGTTAAATGGTTAGACGAAGCGATAATTGTATCTGAGTTGTATTCGATGATATAGTGATGATGTTTATATAGCAATATTCACCAGGTAACTGTTCTTCCGTTTTACATAAAAGCGACCGAATCGAGCAGAAGGTTAAATGGATAGATTGAAAATTCATCGTATCTGGGTTGTATTCGATTAGGTTTATATAGTTATACTCACCAGGTACCTGTTCCTCCGTTATACATACGAGCGACTGAATTGAACAGAAGGTTGAATGGATAGACTAAACAATGATCGTATCTGAGGTTGTATTCGATTATATCGTGATGATGTTTATATAATTATACTCAACAGGTAACTGTTCTCCAGTTATACATAAGAGCGACTGAATCGAGCAGAAGGTTGAATTCAGTATTGATTTAACAATAATCGTATCTGGGTTGTATTCGATTATGTTTATATAGTTATACTCACCAGGTAACTGTTCTTCCGTTATACATACGAGCAATCGAATCGAACAGAAGGTTGAATGGATAGTATCTGGGTTGTATTCGATTATGATGTTATGCTGTGTATATAGTTATACACATTAGGTGACGGTATTCCCGTTTTACATACGAGCGACCGAAACGAACAGAAAGTTGAATGGATAGACTGAACAATCAATGTATCTGGGTGGTATCCGATTATATCGCAATACTGTATATATAGTGATACTTACCAGGTGACGGTACTTCCGTTACACATACTAGCGACTGAATCGAACAGAAGGTTAAATGGTTAGACGAAACGATAATTGTATCTGAAATGTATTCGATGATATCGTGATGATGTTTATATAGCAATACTCACCAGGTAACTGTTCTTCCGTTTTACATACAAGCGACCGAATCGAGCAGAAGGTTAAATTTAGTATAGATTGAACAATCATCGTATCTGGGTTGTATTCGATTATGTTTATATAGTTATACTCACCAGGTAACTGTTCTTCCGTTATACATACGAGCGACTGAATTGAACAGAAGGTTGAATGGATAGACTAAACAATAATCGTATCTGGGGTTGTTTTCTCTTGATGATGTTCATATAGTTATACTCACCAGGAAACTGTTCTCCAGTTATACATAAGAGCGACTGTACTGAACAGAAAGTTGAATGGATAGACTGAACAATCAATGTGGTGGTATCCGATTATATCGCAATACTGTATATATAGTGATACTTACCAGGTGACGGTACTTCCGTTACACATACTAGCGACTGAATCGAACAGAAGGTTAAATGGTTAGACGAAATGATAATTGTATCTCTGAGTTGTATTCGATGATATCGTGATGAAGTTCATATAGAAATACTCACCAGGTTACTGTTCTTTCGTTATACATACGAGCATTCGAATCGAACAGAAGATTGAATGGATAGTATCTGAGTTGTATTCGATTATGATGTTATGCTGTGTATATAGTTATACACACTAGGTGGCGGTATTCTCGTTTTACATACGAGCGACCGAAACGAACAGAAAGTTGAATGGATAGACTGAACAATCAATGTATCTGGTTGGTATTCGATTATATCGCAATACTGTATATATAGTGATACTTACCAGGTGACGGTACGTCCGTTACACATACTAGCGACTGAATCGAACAGAAGGTTAAATGGTAAGACGAAGCGATAGTTGTATCTGAGTTGTATTCGATGATATAGTGATGATGTTTATATAGCAATATTCACCAGGTAACTGTTCTTCCGTTTTACATAAAAGCGACCGAATCGAGCAGAAGGTTAAATGGATAGATTGAAAATTCATCGTATCTGGGTTGTATTCGATTAGGTTTATATAGTTATACTCACCAGGTACCTGTTCTTCTGTTATACATACGAGCGACTGAATTGAACAGAAGGTTGAATGGATAGACTAAACAATGATCGTATCTGAGGTTGTATTCGATTATATCGTGATGATTTTTATATAGTTATACTCAACAGGTAACTGTTCTCCAGTTATACATAAGAGCGACTGAATCGAGCAGAAGGTTGAATTCAGTATTGATTTAACAATAATCGTATCTGGGTTGTATTCGATTATGTTTATATAGTTATACTCACCAGGTAACTGTTCTTCCGTTATACATACGAGCAATCGAATCGAACAGAAGGTTGAATGGATAGTATCTGGATTGTATCCGATTATGATGTTATGCTGTGTATATAGTTATACACACTAGGTGGCGGTATTCTCGTTTTACATACGAGCGACCGAAACGAACAGAAAGTTGAATGGATAGACTGAACAATCAATGTATCTGGTTGGTATCCGATTATATCGCAATACTGTATATATAGTGATACTTACCAGGTGACGGTACGTCCGTTACACATACTAGCGACTGAATCGAACAGAAGGTTAAATGGTTAGACGAAGCGATAATTGTATCTGAGTTGTATTCGATGATATCGTGATGATGTTTATATAGAAATACTCACCAGGTTACTTTTCTTCCGTTATACATAAGAGCAGACGAATCGAACAGAAGGTTGAATGGATTGTATCTGGGTTGTTTTCGATTATGATGTTATGCTGTGTATATAGTTATGCACATAAGGTGACGGTATTCCCGTTTTACATACGAGCGACCGAAACGAACAGAAAGTTGAATGGATAGACTGAACAATCAATGTATCTGGGTGGTATCCGATTATATCGCAATTCTGTATATATAGTGATACTCACCAGGTGACGGTACTTCCGTTACACATACTAGCGACTGAATCGAACAGAAGGTTAAATGGTTAGACGAAACGATAATTGTATCTCTGAGTTGTATTCGATGATATCGTGATGATGTTTATATAGCAATACTCACCAGGTAACTGTTCTTCCGTTTTACATACAAGCGACCGTATCGAGCAGAAGCTTAAATTTAGTATAGATTGAACAATCATCTTATATGGGTTGTATTCGATTATGTTTATATAGTTATACTCACCAGGTAACTGTTCTTCCGTTATACATACGAGCGACTGAATTGAACAGATGGTTGAAAGGATAGACTAAACAATAATCGTATCTGGGGTTGTATTCGATTATATCTTGATGATGTTCATAAAGTTATACTCACCAGGAAACTGTTCTCCAGTTATACATAAGAGCGACTGAACTGAACAGAAGGTTGAATGGATAGACTAAACAATACTCGTATCTGGGTTTGTATTCGATTATATCTTGATGATATTCATATAGTTATACTCACCAGGAAACTGTTTTCCAGTTATACATAAGAGCGACTGAACTGAACAGAAGGTTGAATGGATAGACTGAACATTCATCGTATCTGGGTTGTATTTGATTATATCGTGATTATTATCATATAGTATGTCTAACCAGGTAACAGTTCTTCCGTTATACATACGAGCAACCGAATCGAACATAAGGTTGGATGGATAGATTGAACAATCATTGTATCTGGGTTGTCTCCGATTATATCGTTATGCTGTATATTTAGTTACACCTACCATGTAACGGTTCTTTCGTTACACATACGAGCGTCTGAATCGAACATAAGGTTGGATGGTTAGACGGAACGATAAATGTAACTGAGTTGTATTCGATTATATCGTGATGATGTTTATATAGTAATACTCACCAGGTGACTGTTCTTGCGTTATACATACGAGCGACCCAATCGAACAGAAGGTTGGATGGATAGACGGAATGTTCATTGTATCTGAGTTGTATTCGATTATATCGTGATGACGTTCATTTAGAAATACTCACCAGGTGACTGTTCTTCCGTTTTACATACAATCGACCGAATCGAACAGAAGGTTGAATGGATAGTATCTGAGTAGTATTCGATTATATCGTGATGACGTTCATTTAGAAATACTCACCAGGTGACTGTTCTTCCGTTTTACATACAATCGACCGAATCGAACAGAAGGTTGAATGGATAGTATCTGAGTAGTATTCGATTATGATGTTATGCTGTGTATATAGTTATACACACTAGGTGACGGTATACCCGTTTTACATACGAGCGACCGAAACGAACAGAAAGTTGAATGGATAGACTGAACAATCAATGTATCTGGTTAATATCCGATTATATCGCAATACTGTATATATAGTGATACTTACCAGGTGACGGTACTTCCGTTACACATACTAGCGACTGAATCAAACAGAAGGTCAAATGGTTAGACGAAGCGATAATTGTATCTGAGTTGTATTCGATGATATAGTGATGATGTTTATATAGCAATATTCACCAGGTAACTGTTTTTCCGTTTTACATAAAAGCGACCGAATCGAGCAGAAGGTTAAATGGATAGATTGAAAATTCATCGTATCTGGGTTGTATTCGATTAGGTTTATATAGTTATACTCACCAGGTACCTGTTCTTCCGTTATACATACGAGCGACTGAATTGAACAGAAGGTTGAATGGATAGACTAAACAATGGTCGTATCTGAGGTTGTATTCGATTATATCGTGATGATGTTTATATAGTTATACTCAACAGGTAACTGTTCTCCAGTTATACATAAGAGCGACTGAATCGAGCAGAAGGTTAAATTTAGTATAAATTGAACAATCATCGTATCTGGGTTGTATTCGATTATGTTTATATAGTTATACTCACCAGGTAACTGTTCTCCCGTTATACATACGAGCGACTGAATTGAAAAGAAGGTTGAGTGGATAGACTAAACAATAATCGTATCTGGGGTTGTATTCAATTATATCTTGATGATGTTCATATAGTTATACTCACCAGGAAACTGTTCTCCAGTTATACATAAGAGTGACTGTACTGAACAGAAAGTTGAATGGATAGACTGAACAATCAATGTATCTGGGTGGTATCCGATTATATCGCAATTCTGTATATATAGTGATACTCACCAGGTGACGGTACTTCCGTTACACATACTAGCGACTGAATCGAACAGAAGGTTAAATGGTTAGACGAAACGATAATTGTATCTCTGAGTTGTAATCGATGATATCGTGATGATGTTTATATAGCAATACTCACCAGGTAACTGTTCTTCCGTTTTACATACAAGCGACCGTATCGAGCAGAAGCTTAAATTAAGTATAGATTGAACAATCATCTTATCTGGTTGTATTCGATTATGTTTATATAGTTATACTCACCAGGTAACTGTTCATCCGTTATACATACGAGCGACTGAATTGAACAGATGGTTGAAAGGATAGACTAAACAATAATCGTATCTGGGGTTGTATTCGATTATATCTTGATGATGTTCATAAAGTTATACTCACCAGGAAACTGTTCTCCAGTTATACATAAGAGCGACTGAACTGAACAGAAGGTTGAATGGATAGACTGAACATTCATCGTATCTGGGTTGTGTTAGATTATATCGTGATTATTATCATATGTTATGTCTAACCAGGTAACTTTCTTCCGTTATACATACGAGCAACCGAATCGAACATAAGGTTGGATGGATAGATTGAACAATCATTGTATCTGGGTTGTCTCCGATTATATCGTTATGCTGTATATTTAGTTACACCTACCATGTAACGGTTCTTTCGTTACACATACGAGCGTCTGAATCGAACATATGGTTGGATGGTTAGACGAAACGATAATTATAACTGAGTTGTATTCGATTATATCGTGGTGATGTTTATATAGCAATACTCACCAGGTGACTGTTCTTGCGTTATACATACGAGCGACCCAATCGAACAGAAGGTTGGATGGATAGACGGAATGATCATTGTATCTGAGTTGTATTCGATTATATCGTGATGACGTTCATATAGAAATACTCACCAGGTTACTGTTCGTTCGTTATACATACGAACAACCGAATCGAACAGAAGGTTGAATGAATAGTATCTGGTTGTATTCGATTATGATGTTATGCTGTGTATATAGTTGAACACATAAGGTGAGGGTATTCCCGTTTCACATACGAGCGACCGAAACGAACAGAAAGTTGAATGGATAGACTGAACAATCAATGTATCTGGGTGGTATCCGATTATATCGCAATACTGTATATATAGTGATACTTACCAGGTGACGGTACTTCCGTTACACATACTAGCGACTGAATCGAACAGAAGGTTAAATGGTTAGACGAAACGATAATTGTATCTGAGTTGTATTCGATGATATCGTGATAATGTTTATATAGCAATACTCACCAGGTAACTGTTCTTCCGTTTTACATACAAGCGACCGAATCGAGCGGAAGCTTAAATTTAGTATAAATTGAACAATCATCGTATCTGGGTTGTATTCGATTATGTTTATATAGTTATACTCACCAGGTAACTGTTCTTCCGTTATACATACGAGCGACTGAATTGAACAGAAGGTTGAATGGATAGTCTGAACAATAATCGTATCTGGGGTTGTATTCGATTATATCTTGATGATGTTCATATAGTTATACTCACCAGGAAACTGTTTTCCAGTTATACATAAGAGCGACTGAACTGAACAGAAGGTTGAATGGATAGACTGAACATTCATCGTATCTGGGTTGAATTTGATTATATCGTGATTATTATCATATAGTATGTCTAACCAGGTAACAGTTCTTCCGTTATACATACGAGCAACCGAATCGAACATAAGGTTGGATGGATAGATTGAACAATCATTGTATCTGGGTTGTCTCCGATTATATCGTTATGCTGTATATTTAGTCACACCTACCAGGTAACGGTTCTTTCGTTACACATACGAGCGTCTGAATCGAACATAAGGTTGGATGGTTAGACGGAACGATAATTGTAACTGAGTTGTATTCGATTATATCGTGGTGATGTTCATATAGTAATACTCACCAGGTGACTGTTCTTGCGTTATACATACGAACGACTCAATCGAACAGAAGGTTGGATGGATAGACGGAATGATCATTGTATCTGAGTTGTATTCGATTATATCGTGATGACGTTCATATAGCAATACTCACCAGGTTACTGTTCGTTCGTTATACATACGAACAACCGAATCGAACAGAAGGTTGAATGAATAGTATCTGGGTTGTATTCGATTATGATGTTATGCTGTGTATATAGTTAAACACATAAGGTGAGGTTATTCCCGTTTCACAAACGAGCGACCGAAACGAACAGAAAGTTGAATGGATAGACTGAACAATCAATGTATCTGGGTGGTATCCGATTATATCGCAATACTGTATATATAGTGATACTTACCAGGTGACGGTACTTCCGTTACACATACTAGCGACTGAATCGAACAGAAGGTTAAATGGTTAGACGAAACGATAATTGTATCTGAGTTGTATTCGATGATATCGTGATAATGTTTATATAGCAATACTCACAGGTAACTGTTCTTCCGTTTTACATACAAGCGACCGAATCGAGCGGAAGCTTAAATTTAGTATAAATTGAACAATCATCGTATCTGGGTTGTATTCGATTATGTTTATATAGTTATACTCACCAGGTAACTGTTTTCCAGTTATACATGAGAGCGACTGAACTGAACAGAAGGTTGAATGGATAGACTGAACATTCATCGTATCTGGGTTGTATTTGATTATATCGTGATTATTATCATATAGTATGTCTAACCAGGTAACAGTTCTTCCGTTATACATACGAGCAACCGAAACGAACATAAGGTTGGATGGATAGATTGAACAATCATTGTATCTGGGTTGTCTCCGATTATATCGTTATGCTGTATATTTAGTTACACCTACCATGTAACGGTTCTTTCTTTACACATACGAGCGTCTGAATCGAACATAAGGTTGGATGGTTAGACGGAACGATAAATGTTACTGAGTTGTATTCGATTATATCGTGGTGATGTTTATATAGTAATACTCACCAGGTGACTGTTCTTGCGTTATACATACGAGCGACCCAATCGAACAGAAGGTTGGATGGATAGACGGAATGTTCATTGTATCTGAGTTGTATTCGATTATATCGTGATGACGTTCATTTAGAAATACTCACCAGGTGACTGTTCTTCCGTTTTACATACAAGCGACCGAATCGAACAGAAGGTTGAATGGATAGTATCTGAGTAGTATTCGATTATGATGTTATGCTGTGTATATAGTTATACACACTAGGTGACGGTATACCCGTTTTACATACGAGCGACCGAAACGAACAGAAAGTTGAATGGATAGACTGAACAATCAATGTATCTGGTTGGTATCCGATTATATCGCAATACTGTATATATAGTGATACTTACCAGGTGACGGTACTTCCGTTACACATACTAGCGACTGAATCGAACAGAAGGTTAAATGGTTAGACGAAGCGATAATTGTATCTGAGTTGTATTCGATGATATAGTGATGATGTTTATATAGCAATATTCACCAGGTAACTGTTCTTCCGTTTTACATAAAAGCGACCGAATCGAGCAGAAGGTTAAATGGATAGATTGAAAATTCATCGTATCTGGGTTGTATTCGATTAGGTTTATATAGTTATACTCACCAGGTACCTGTTCCTCCGTTATACATACGAGCGACTGAATTGAACAGAAGGTTGAATGGATAGACTAAACAATGATCGTATCTGAGGTTGTATTCGATTATATCGTGATGATGTTTATATAATTATACTCAACAGGTAACTGTTCTCCAGTTATACATAAGAGCGACTGAATCGAGCAGAAGGTTGAATTCAGTATTGATTTAACAATAATCGTATCTGGGTTGTATTCGATTATGTTTATATAGTTATACTCACCAGGTAACTGTTCTTCCGTTATACATACGAGCAATCGAATCGAACAGAAGGTTGAATGGATAGTATCTGGGTTGTATTCGATTATGATGTTATGCTGTGTATATAGTTATACACATTAGGTGACGGTATTCCCGTTTTACATACGAGCGACCGAAACGAACAGAAAGTTGAATGGATAGACTGAACAATCAATGTATCTGGGTGGTATCCGATTATATCGCAATACTGTATATATAGTGATACTTACCAGGTGACGGTACTTCCGTTACACATACTAGCGACTGAATCGAACAGAAGGTTAAATGGTTAGACGAAACGATAATTGTATCTGAAATGTATTCGATGATATCGTGATGATGTTTATATAGCAATACTCACCAGGTAACTGTTCTTCCGTTTTACATACAAGCGACCGAATCGAGCAGAAGGTTAAATTTAGTATAGATTGAACAATCATCGTATCTGGGTTGTATTCGATTATGTTTATATAGTTATACTCACCAGGTAACTGTTCTTCCGTTATACATACGAGCGACTGAATTGAACAGAAGGTTGAATGGATAGACTAAACAATAATCGTATCTGGGGTTGTTTTCTCTTGATGATGTTCATATAGTTATACTCACCAGGAAACTGTTCTCCAGTTATACATAAGAGCGACTGTACTGAACAGAAAGTTGAATGGATAGACTGAACAATCAATGTGGTGGTATCCGATTATATCGCAATACTGTATATATAGTGATACTTACCAGGTGACGGTACTTCCGTTACACATACTAGCGACTGAATCGAACAGAAGGTTAAATGGTTAGACGAAATGATAATTGTATCTCTGAGTTGTATTCGATGATATCGTGATGAAGTTCATATAGAAATACTCACCAGGTTACTGTTCTTTCGTTATACATACGAGCATTCGAATCGAACAGAAGATTGAATGGATAGTATCTGAGTTGTATTCGATTATGATGTTATGCTGTGTATATAGTTATACACACTAGGTGGCGGTATTCTCGTTTTACATACGAGCGACCGAAACGAACAGAAAGTTGAATGGATAGACTGAACAATCAATGTATCTGGTTGGTATTCGATTATATCGCAATACTGTATATATAGTGATACTTACCAGGTGACGGTACGTCCGTTACACATACTAGCGACTGAATCGAACAGAAGGTTAAATGGTAAGACGAAGCGATAGTTGTATCTGAGTTGTATTCGATGATATAGTGATGATGTTTATATAGCAATATTCACCAGGTAACTGTTCTTCCGTTTTACATAAAAGCGACCGAATCGAGCAGAAGGTTAAATGGATAGATTGAAAATTCATCGTATCTGGGTTGTATTCGATTAGGTTTATATAGTTATACTCACCAGGTACCTGTTCTTCTGTTATACATACGAGCGACTGAATTGAACAGAAGGTTGAATGGATAGACTAAACAATGATCGTATCTGAGGTTGTATTCGATTATATCGTGATGATTTTTATATAGTTATACTCAACAGGTAACTGTTCTCCAGTTATACATAAGAGCGACTGAATCGAGCAGAAGGTTGAATTCAGTATTGATTTAACAATAATCGTATCTGGGTTGTATTCGATTATGTTTATATAGTTATACTCACCAGGTAACTGTTCTTCCGTTATACATACGAGCAATCGAATCGAACAGAAGGTTGAATGGATAGTATCTGGATTGTATCCGATTATGATGTTATGCTGTGTATATAGTTATACACACTAGGTGGCGGTATTCTCGTTTTACATACGAGCGACCGAAACGAACAGAAAGTTGAATGGATAGACTGAACAATCAATGTATCTGGTTGGTATCCGATTATATCGCAATACTGTATATATAGTGATACTTACCAGGTGACGGTACGTCCGTTACACATACTAGCGACTGAATCGAACAGAAGGTTAAATGGTTAGACGAAGCGATAATTGTATCTGAGTTGTATTCGATGATATCGTGATGATGTTTATATAGCAATATTCACCAGGTAACTGTTTTTCCGTTTTACATACAAGCGACCGAATCGAGCAGAAGGTTAAATAGATAGATTGAACAATCATCGTATCTGGGTTGTATTCGATTATGTTTATATAGTTATACTCACCAGGTAACTGTTCTTCCGTTATACATACGAGCGACTGAATTGAACAGAAGGTTGAATGGATAGACTAAACAATGATCGTATCTGGGGTTGTATTCGATGATATCGTGATGATGTTTATATAGTTATACTCACCAGGTAACTGTTCTTCCGTTATACATACGAGCGACTGAATTGAACAGAAGGTTGAATGGATAGACTAAACAATGATCGTATCTGGGGTTGTATTCGATGATATCGTGATGATGTTTATATAGTTATACTCACCAGGTAACTGTTCTCTAGTTATACATACGAGCGACTGAATTGAACAGAAGGTTGAATGGATAGACTAAACAATGATCGTATCTGAGGTTGTATTCGATTATATCGTGATGATGTTTATATAGTCATACTCAACAGGTAACTGTTCTCCAGTTATACATAAGAGCAACCGAATCGAACAATAAGTTGAATGGATAGATTGAACAATCATTGTATCTGGGTTGTCTCCGATTATATCGTTATGCTGTATATTTAGTTACACCTACCATGTAACGGTTCTCTCGTCACACATACGAGCGTCTGCATCGAACATAAGGTTGGATGATTAGACGGAACGATAATTGTAACTGAGTTGTATTCGATTATATCGTGGTGATGTTTATATAGTAATACTCACCAGGTGACTGTTCTTGCTTTATACATACGAGCGACCCAATCGAACAGAAAGTTGGATGGATAGACGGAATGATCATTGTATCTGAGTTGTATTCGATTATATCGTGGTGACGTTCATATAGAAATACTCACCAGGTTACTGTTCTCTCGTTATACATACGAGCAACCGAATCGAACAGAAGGTTGAATGGATAGTATCTGGGTTGTTTTCGATTATGATGTTATGCTGTGTAAATAGTTATACACATTAGGTGACGGTACTCCCGTTTTACATACGAGCGACCGAAACGAACAGAAAGTTGAATGGATAGTCTGAACAATCAATGAATCTGGATGGTATCCGATTATATCGCAATACTGAATATATAGTGATACTTACCAGGTGACGGTACTTCCGTTACACATACTAGCGACTGAATCGAACAGAAGGTTAAATGGTTAGACGAAACGATAATTGTATCTGAGTTGTATTCGATGATATCGTGATGATGTTTATATAGAAATACTCACCAGGTAACTGTTCTTTCGTTTTACATACAAGCGACCGAATCGAGCAGAAGGTTGAATTTAGTATAGATTGAACAATCATCGTATCTGGGTTGTATTCGATTATGTTCATATAGTTATATTCACCAGGTAACTGTTCTTCCGTTATACATAGGAGCGACTGAATTCAACAGAAGGTTGAATGGATAGACTAAACAATAATCGTATCTGGGGTTGTATTCGATTATATCTTGATGATGTTTATATAGTTATACTCACCAGGAAACTGTTCTCCAGTTATACATAAGAGCGACTGAACTGAACAGAAGGTTGAATGGATAGACTGAACAATCATCGTATCTGAGTTGTATTTGATTATATCGTGATGATTATAATATAGTATGTCTAACCAGGTAACAGTTATTCCGTTATACATACGAGCAACCGAATCGAACATAAGGTTAAATGTATCTGGGTTGTCTCCGATTATATCGTTATGCTGTATATTCAGTTACACCTACCATGTAAAGGTTCTTTCGTTACACATACGAGCGTCTGAATCGAACATAAGGTTGGATGGTGAGACGAAACGATAATTGTAACTGAGTTGTATTCGATTATATCGTGATGATTATCATATCGTATGTCTAACCAGGTAACAGTTCTTTGTTACACATACGAGCAACTGAATCGAACATAAGGTTGGATGATTAGACGGAACAATAATTGTAACTGAGATGTATTCGATTATATCGTGGTGATGTTTATATAGTAATACTCACCAGGTGACTGTTCTTGCGTTATACATACGAGCGACCCAATCGAACAGAAGTTTGGATGGATAGACGGAATGATCATTGTATCTGAGTTGTATTCGATTATATCGTGATGACGTTCATATAGAAATACTCACCAGGTTACTGTTTTTTCTTTATACATACGAGCAACCGAATCGAACAGAAGGTTGAATGGATAGTATATGGGTTGTATTCGATTATGATGTTATGCTGTGTATATAGTTATACACATTAGGTGACGGTATTCCCGTTTCACATACGAGCGACCGAAACGAACAGAAAGTTGAATGGATAGACTGAACAATCAATGTATCTGGGTGGTATCCGATTATATCGCAATTCTGTATATATAGTGATACTTACCAGGTGACGGTACTTCCGTTGCACATACTAGCGACTGAATCGAACTTAAGGTTAAATGGTGAGACGAAACGATAATTGTATTTGAGTTGTATTCGATGATATCGTGATGACGTTTATGTAGCAATACTCACCAGGTAACTGTTCTTCCGTTTTACATACAAGCGACCAAATCGAGCAGAAGGTTGAATTTAGTATGGATTGAACAATCATCGTATCTGGGTTGTATTCGATTATGTTTATATAGTTATACTCACCAGGTAACTGTTCTTCCGTTATACATACTAGCGACTGAATCGAACAGAATGTTGAATGGTTAGACGAAACGATAATTGTATCTGAGTTGTATTCGATGATATCGTGATGATATTTATATAGCAATACTCACCAGGTAACTGTCCTTCAGTTTTACATACAAGTGACCGAATCGAGCAGAAGGTTAAATGGATAGATTGAACAATCATCGTATCTGAGTTGTATTCGATTATGATTATATAGTTATACTCACCAGGTACCTGTTCTTTCGTTATACATACGAGCAACCGAATCGAACATAAGGTTGAATGGATAGATTGAACAATCATCGTATCTGAGTTGTATTCGATTATGTTTATATAGTTATACTCACCAAGTAACTGTTCTTCCGTTATACATTCGAGCGACTGAATTGAACAGAAGGTTGAATGGATAGACTAAACAATGATCGTATCTGTGGTTGTATTCGATTATATCGTGATGATGTTTATATAGTTATACTCACCAGGTAACTGTTCTCCAGTTATACATAAGAGCGACTGAACTGAACAGAAGGTTGTTTGGATAGACTGAACAATCATCGTATCTGGGTTGTATTCGATTATTTCGTGATGATTATTATATATTATGTCTAACCAGGTAACTGTTCTTCCGTTATACATACGAGCAACCGAATCGAACATAAGGTTGAATGGATAGATAGAACAATCATTGTATCTGGGTTGTCTCCGATTATATCGTTTTGCTGTATATTTAGATACACCTACCATGTAACGGTTCTTTCGTTACACATACGAGCGTCTAAATCGAACATAAGGTTGGATGGTTAGACGGAACGATAATTGTAACTGAGTTGTATTCGATTATATCGTGGGAATGTTTATATAGTAATACTCACCAGGTGACTGTTCTTTCGTTATACGTACGAGCGACCCAATCGAACAGAAGGTTAGATGGTGTAAACGATTTTTCTATATCTCAGAAAAATATTGAAAAATAGTTTATTTAGCTTTTCATGCTCGTGCCTTTGGGCTGCTCAGACTTGATACGGGAGGGTTATGGGTAAGAATTAATTCTGAGAATTTTGATTTGTATCAAGAGTTAGAAGTGATTCACTCAGATATGTTCTAGTTAAGGTAATTGGGCGCCAGGATCTTTCAAAGTGAAAGATGCCAAAGAAAAGTGATTGAAAGACAATTAACTTTACTGAAAGATATAAGAAATTCTCAGGTAATCAATCGATGGTGTATTCTCAAATAGAAAAGCCACAGAATTTTAACCCAATTACTATATTTACAAAAAAATATTCTCCAAATTCGCAATCCACAAGTGTGAACATGTACAATTATCTTCAAGCTTATGATAGATTTATAGAGATTTGAAGAATGAAATTTCGTGAGGTATAAATGAATATTGACCTCATTAAAATCTTGACAAAAAAATGAATGAAAACTATTTTAATTGAGTTGAATGAATTTGTTTCACAATTTACAAAAAAAAAGAACTCATTCCGGGTAAGCAAAATTCCTTCGGTTTGGTTCCTACTCGCTGGTTTATGCATGGGACTTCCAAGCTCACTTACTCTGTCGTAGCCTTTCTAAAAAAAAAAACTGGATAACTTCGTATATTGGGCAAGATTCACGCTCCTTGGTTATCAGATAGATTCTGCTGCATTCAACTATCAGGCCTCATCAACAGTGGATTGGATTCGTTTGGCTCATCGACAATTATCGGCTTGACTTGAAATCCCTCATTCCGGAATGTTCAGTCCCTGCGGTGGTTATTCCAGATGCCGTCCCTAGACAGACAAGTCTACACCAGTATGTGCGTTACCACAGAAGAGGAAGAAGACAATTGACACCTTGGTGTTCCGAAATGGCACAAATTCATTTAATTCCTCAATTAAAAACATAAAATTACAGAGTCCAATTAATACAAAAAAAAATATAAGTATGTCAGAATCACAAAATTCAATCGACAAAAAAATTATACTGATATTTATAATATCCAAGATTCCCGAAAATAAATGAAAGAATAAAAGATTAGTGGAAATCGATGAAAATTAGTGGAATTGGGCAGGAATTCTGAGCATTACAGTAATTTTCATTAAAAAAATTGAGCTATCCAACTAATCAGTCTCTACTTGCTGATTTGAATTATCAAAAAAAAAAAAAAGAAAAATATATAGTTATAAATGAAGAATCATGGTTAAGAAAATCATCAAAATTTAAAATTGATCTTCCTTCGAGCGCTTGGTGATATTGTTGCCTTTCCAGAACAAACAAAAAAAAGTTGTTGGTTTTTCAATTCGAGATAATGAAGAATATGATTGTTAATTTCTCTGCCCAAATATAAGAGAAATCATTTTATAGATATGACAAAATCAAATTTTCTGCTCCATGAGAATCTGGTAGGTATGAAGGTCAAGAAAAAGAAAGAGACACTATGGTAACCAAACCTCTAGGTGAAGGAAAGCACAGGTGAGTTTATGCACTCTCTGATTTATACATCTGAATGAATAAATGCATTTACTCACCTGAGCTCGAATTCCTCGTGTATCCAGGTTACCAGTGATTATTTAGTCGCTTCTCCTCCCAATATATTCAAATGGCAGATCACCCTTTATATCTCCAGCATCATTCAAAAAAAATACATCAAATTCGTCTCTATCATATATTTTCTGGCTCGTTTCCAGATACTAACAGGTTGGTCTGAAAGATTTAAAGAAAGGCAGGAAAAGTTTTGTCGATTTTGATGACTTCCGTTCTGATACTTTCAACTCAATATTAAGGCATTTATATTCAATAAGAATTTACTGTTCTCAGCAAAAACTGAATATAAAAAAAAACAAAATAAGAGATAAGGTAAATATCAATCGATTTTTCGATCCAAATATAAGAAACTAATTTAAGCATAGATAGTCTCAATCATAAATTAATTCATATGATTTGATGATTCAATAGATAATTAGTCAAGGTAAATGAAAGTTATCACGAACAGAAGTATATTCCTTTAAAAAAAAAGGGGGAATATGGCACCGTTTAGCCAAGGTAGAAGACAAAGGTATATATTATCGAAGAAATTATCAGATAACATATAAAGCAGGCAAATTAACAATCAATTTCAACAATTACATAATAGAGTTAAATAGATATATATCCTCAGGAATTGAAAACCTCACCTTTCCTTTTGAATTGTTCATTAGAGGAAGGCAAATATCATCCCAAGTTTCTCGTTCGGCAGTCAGTCTAGAAAGAAAGATCCCCCTCCGTACGAGATTTCGTCTCCGAAGTAAGAAAGATCCATTGTTTTTTTTTTATACTAGGCGAAAAAATTGTTAAGGCACAATATAATTTTACACCAGAGGCGTGCTTATGGGGTGATTGTAAAGATAAGTAACGAACGTGAAACTTTCCGTTACACACCTCCCTTTCTCAGATAAAAAAAAATTTCGAAACTGAGTTGATGAAATTTTTTTTTTATACTCATCAAAATCTGCTAATTTTGGGCTGATAGTAAACAAAATCAATCGATAAGAGTTGAAAAAAAAATCCTATTAGGTTCTCATACAAGCCAGCTCCAGCACAGCGATAAAACTAAAGAAAGAAATTATAAGACATGATAGAAGAGATAAAGAGGGAAGAGTCATTTTTAGCAACTATAACGAGATTATGAGGAAGTTGTGATATGATAAATCATTCAAGTAGAAAAGTATTCTTCTTCATCTTGTTCTGAGTCATCTCCAGAATCAATGGTAACATCAGGTTTCATGTCCTTGACATGCCAATTTCCCAAATCTACACCATATCTATCTTTCAAGTTATAGACCAAAGGAGA
Organism: Chrysomela aeneicollis; assembly: GCA_029955515.1. Classification (NCBI taxonomy): domain Eukaryota; kingdom Metazoa; phylum Arthropoda; class Insecta; order Coleoptera; family Chrysomelidae; genus Chrysomela; species Chrysomela aeneicollis. The sequence goes on along the minus strand of JARUHQ010000013.1, from coordinate 15,982,958 downwards.
AATTACTTTGTGAACAATACAAGGAATATATTTAGGAGCAAGCTTCGCAGAAAAACTGTTGACTGCTTTAGATAAAACATAATTTTTCTTCCAGACATAGTCACCTACATGATATTGCATAGGACGTCTCCTCAAATTATATCTTTTTGAGTTCTGTAGATAGGAACGATACAGTCTTTCACGAACACCCTCGAATAGTGCAGGCATTTCTTGAGAATCCTCCAAGTTATGTACCTTTTCACCAATAGAAATTATATTTTTGGCATTCTCCTCAATTTTTTCATAAAAGTCTCCAGAGACTGGAACATTCCTAGCAAATATCAAGAACGAAGGAGGATGTTGACGACATCATGTTTGGATAATCTGATGGCTTGAGCCACCTTGTAGACTTCCTGATCCCATGTTTTATGATTTTCATTAACGTAGCAACGAATAGCACTAACAATGCTCTTATTAACTCGCTCAGTGTGATTAATCTGTGCATGATACTTTGCATTATACCAAATTTTCTGTACAGAATACTTTTCTATGAATTTTTTGAAGTCCTTGCTAGTGAAAACAGTAGCATTGTCACAAGAGAAAATCTGAGGTACACCAAATATTAGAAAAACTTGATTTTCAAGGAATTTTATGATAGATTTGGAGGTAACATTGGGCATGGCATGAACCAGAACAAATTTAGTAAACCAGTCAACAACAACCAAGAGATACTGGTTTCCATTTTTCGATCTGGGATAAGGTCCCAAAAGGTCGGCTGAGATGAGTTGGAAAGGAAAATTAATATTTCGGTAAGATCCCATCAAACCGGCTTGTGGTAAATTCGAGGATTTACTTGATGCACAAAGTTTACATTTCCTTACATACTTTTGTACACTTTTCCTCATATCGGGCCAATAGTAAATCTCAGAAATTCGTGCCAAGGTTTTAGATACGCCAAAGTGTGAGGCAGTTTCATGGTCATGAAACATTTTCAATATATCCACTCTATTGGCGGTAGGTACTACAATTTTCCAATCGAAGCGATTTCCCTCAACACCAAGTTGACTGAAGACATGTTTATAAAGAACATTATTTTCTACCCGAAAAGAGGAAAATGAATCTGGATCTTCCTGAACCTGTTGAATCATATTAAGATACCATTTATCAGGTTTAAGGGTAGACAGGTCCAAGAGAGCAACTTCATATACACGAGACAAAGAATCAGCTACGGAATTTTGACTTCCAGGCCTGTGCTTGATAGTGTACTGATACTGAGATAGTTTCACCATCCAGCGGGCTAGTCTTGGGTAGGGAACTTTGACATTACTCAACCAAACCAATGAACTATGATCTGTTAGAATCGTGAAATGATTGCCTTCGACAAAATACCTGAATTTTTCGATACCATGTATAACAGCAAGTAGTTCCTTTTCGGTCGTGGTGTACTTCCTTTGACACTTATTTAACATTTTACTGGTATACGCAATAGGATGTTCTTCACCATCTTCTTCTTGGAATATAACAGCACCTACTCCAGTGTCTGATGCATCGCACATGATAGAGAAAGGTTTCGAGTAGTCTGGACTAGCTAAAACTGGAGCTTTGGTTAATGCTTTCTTAATGCCCTGTAAAGCCCTATCGGCCTCAGGCGTCCAAACAATTGGTTGCCCCTTTTTACGACCATGAAGTAACGCAGTTATGGGACTAGATAAGGAAGAAAAATCTTTTATGAAGCGACGATAATAACTAACTAGACCGATAAGTCGTCTGATTTGAGTTGTGTTTTTGGGCACAGGAAAATCAACAACAGCAGAGACCTTCTCTGGATCAGTTCTGAGACCCTGTTCATCAACAAGAAAACCTAAAAACTTGAGGGAGGGACGACAAAAGTGACACTTTTCGAAATTGACAGTAAGATTAGCTTGCTTAAGCTTGAGATAAACCTTTTCCAAGATTTCTAAGTGTTTTGGAAAATCAGGCGTGGCAACTATAATGTCATCCAGATAATAAAAACAAAAGGGTTCCAGTGCAGGACCTATTACCAAGTCCATCAATCTACACATCGTTTGTGACGCACAAACCAGCCCGAAAGGCATCGTTACAAATTCAAAGAGACCTTTTCCTTGTACGGCAAAAGCTGTCTTAGGACGAGACGATTCTTCCAATGGAATTTGGAAGAATGCTTGCTTCAAGTCAATTGTAGAGATGAATCTTGCATCTCTCATCTTGCTCAAAACAGTATCAACCAAGGGTAGTGGATAGGCATCCCTATTGATAGTCAACTCATTGAGTTTTCGGCCATCAAAACAAACTCGGTAATCACCACTACTCTTCTTGACTAGACACAAAGGACTACACCAACTACTGTACGAAGGCTGAATCACACCCATCTCAAGCATCTCATCAACTTGTTTCTCCAAGTGGGATTGCATAGTATGAGACAGGGGATATTGTCTTTGCTTACATGGCCTGGCATCACCCGTGTCTATCCGATGTGAGAGAAGGTTTGTTTTACCAATTTTATTCTGAGGACCAATTTCTTCAAATAAGGTAATTATACCTTTAAGATCCGCCTGTTCTTGATCACTGAGAACAGAAACATCTTGTATAGTATTTACTGCAAAGATAGACAACAGATTAGATCTGAAGGAAGAGGTTTCAAAACAAACTTCAACTTTGAAAAACTTGAGAAAATCAACACCCAGTATTAGTGTTTGAGTAATGGAAGGTATCACTAGGAATTTGAAGTCCTTACTGACATTATTTAAAGTTACAGGAATTGTCACATGACCTAAAAAATCTTGAGGTTTTCCATCAGCTGTTGTAACACGTATGGAATTTTCGAAAATGATAGGAATATCCAGATTTTTTATTATAGAGTAGCCAGACGCTCCTAGTATAGAGGCATTACTCCCACTATCAATCAAGGCTAAGATATTAACACCAAAAATGTTGATTTCCAAATATGGACGATCATCACCATTCTTCTTAACAAATATAGGACAAATGGATCTTGAGGAATTTTCCTTTGCATCGGAGAGAAATTTTTTAATAAATCCTGACCATCTATTCCACTCGACCATAGAAGTTGAAGGGAATTCTTGTAAAGATGATTTTGAAGATATTTCACTTCCGAGTGAATAAGATGAGGAAGATAAATTTGAAAACTTCACTGAGGGGATTGATTTTGAGGGGAAGATTTGTTCTTTCCCTTTCCTTTGCCCTTGTTGGATTTTTCTGGACTTAGGGAAGAAGTGGTGGCGGCGTCCAGAGTTGCGACACCATGATTTCCGTTTTTTGAGCATTTACTGCACTTGGATTTCACAGTACCCTTCATTCCACAACCATAACAAAAGATCACTCTAGGTTTTCGACATTCATTATAGGTATGTCCCTTCATACCACAATTCCAACAAGTTGGCCCTGGGGAGGTAGAAACAATAGCAGAAATATTTCTGGAGGAATTAAACATAGATTTTGAACCACTATAATTCCTAGTTGAGTTAGAGGAAGGTCCGGCTTCAAATGCAGAAGAATAACTGAGATCTGGCTCCAACAAACCAGTTTTACGACCGGGAGGGGGTTTATACCTACTCGACCACATATGCGACTCCTCAAGTTTCTTACAGTATTTTGATGAATCAGAGATAGTTTCGATATCATATAAGGCAAGTTGAGAGACGTAGTTAGGTAATAAATTTCTCCTTATACAATTGACAATTGTTTTCTCATCAGGTTTTCTTGTAAGTCTATTGAACAGACCTTCCATAGAATTTATAAACAAAGATACCCTTTCATTCTGACCCATGGTCCTATTTCTGATTTCATCGTTTAAGTCATCATCATAGTGATATGGTAAGAAATCTTCTTTCAGTTTAGTTACGAGTTCGTCCCATGATTCAAATTTGGCTCTATTGTTATTGTACCATGTCCATGCATTAGAGGTAAAGAGATCACCTGCTGAGATGAATAAATCCTGTTTCGAGACCCCTCTAGCTATTCTTACTGATTCCACTTTCTCAAGAAATGATACAAGAGATTCTTTCTGGTTTGAACCAGTAAAATGAAGGTTCCATTTGTATGTAGGAACAGGCTTACTTAAGGGAAAATGTGAAGATAAATTATTAGATTCTGGCTCAATAGGTGTGGAAGTAACTGGCGATATTTTTTCATCTAGTTCACCTTCTAATGTTAGAAGTTTCAATAACCAATCCGATTTTTCGGATTCTTGTGCACTGTATTCGGCTTTAGTTCTATGAATTCTTCCAGAAATATGAGTTATACGAGTCGAAAGACGTTTGTACTCTACGTCAGATTTAGTTCCAGTAAAATGATCGATTTTTTCAGATAATTCATTCAAAGTTAATAGAATATTTTGTTTTTCAGTTCCGAAAACTACGGTCAGCATTCTCCTGACTTAAAACACCTCTGAAAATTTTTCTTTCACTTTCTACATCACCAGTTGATGCCACACCTCTGATAATTAATTCATAATCAAGCTCATGAACTTTCAAATAGACAGGGTTCATTTTCAGGGTAGACATATTTTTTTTTTTTTTTTTAGAAAAGGTATTCGATAAAACAAAAGTCAAGAGCAAATTAAAATCAATCAGAGAAGTCAATAGATCGATATATAATTTAAATATATAGATAAATCAGCAAGTATTTCCACCGAAGGGATTTTTCTATGAGAGAATAACACCAGATTATAAAGGAAAGATAAATTAGCCTTTTGCAGAAACTAATGGCCCCACGTTGGGCGCCAAATGTGTAAACGATTTCTCTATATCTCAGAAAAATATTGAAAAATAGTTTATTTAGCTTTTCATGCTCGTGCCTTTGGGCTGCTCAGAATTGATACGGTAGGGTTATGGGTAAGAATTAATTCTGAGAATTTTGATTTGTATCAAGAGTTAGAAGTGATTCACTCAGATATGTTCTAGTTAAGGTAATTGGGCGCCAGGATCTTTCAAAGTGAAAGATGCCAAAGAAAAGTGATTGAAAGACAATTAACTTTACTGAAAGATATAAGAAATTCTCAGGTAATCAATCGATGGTGTATTCTCAAATAGAAAAGCCACAGAATTTTAACCCAATTACTATATTTACAAAAAAATATTCTCCAAATTCGCAATCCACAAGTGTGAACATGTACAATTATCTTCAAGCTTATGATAGATTTATAGAGATTTGAAGAATGAAATTTCGTGAGGTGTAAATGAATATTGACCTCATTAAAATCTTGACAAAAAAATGAATGAAAACTATTTTAATTGAGTTGAATGAATTTGTTTCACAATTTACAAAAAAAAAAGAACTCATTCCGGGTAAGCAAAATTCCTTCGGTTTGGTTCCTACTCGCTGGTTTATGCATGGGACTTCCAAGCTCACTTACTCTGTCGTAGCCTTTCTCAAAAAAAAAACTGGATAACTTCGTATATTGGGCAAGATTCACGCTCCTTGGTTATCAGATAGATTCTGCTGCATTCAACTATCAGGCCTCATCAACAGTGGATTGGATTCGTTTGGCTCATCGACAATTATCGGCTTGACTTGAAATCCCTCATTCCGGAATGTTCAGTCCCTGCGGTGGTTATTCCAGATGCCGTCCCTAGACAGACAAGTCTACACCAGTATGTGCGTTACCACAGAAGAGGAAGAAGACAATTGACACCTTGGTGTTCCGAAATGGCACAAATTCATTTAATTCCTCAATTAAAAACATAAAATTACAGAGTCCAATTAATACAAAAAAAAAAATAAGTATGTCAGAATCACAAAATTCAATCGACAAAAAATTATACTGATATTTATAATATCCAAGATTCCCGAAAATAAATGAAAGAATGAGAGATTAGTGGAAATCGATGAAAATTAGTGGAATTGGGCAGGAATTCTGAGCTTTACAGTAATTTTCATTAAAAAAATTGTGCTATCCAACTAATCAGTCTCTACTTGCTGATTTGAATTATCAAAAAAAAAAAAAAGAAAAATATATAGTTATAAATGAAGAATCATGGTTAAGAAAATCATCAAAATTTAAAATTGATCTTCCTTCGAGCGCTTGGTGATATTGTTGCCTTTCCAGAACAAACAAAAAAAAAGTTGTTGGTTTCTCAATTCGAGATAATGAAGAATATGATTGTTAATTTCTCTGCCCAAATATAAGAGAAATCATTTTATAGATATGACAAAATCAAATTTTCTGCTCCATGAGAATCTGGTAGGTATAAAGGTCAAGAAAAAGAAAGAGACACTATGGTAAACAAACCTCTAGGTGAAGGAAAGCACAGGTGAGTTTATGCACTCTCTGATTTATACATCTGAATGAATAAATGCATTTACTCACCTGAGCTCGAATTCCTCGTGTATCCAGGTTACCAGTGATTATTTAGTCGCTTCTCCTCCCAATATATTCAAATGGCAGATCACCCTTTATATCTCCAGCATAATTCAAAAAAATACATCAAATTCGTCTCTATCATATATTTTCTGGCTCGTTTTCAGATACTAACAGGTTGGTCTGAAAGATTTAAAGAAAGGCAGGAAAAGTTTTGTCGATTTTGATGACTTCCGTTCTGATACTTTCAACTCAATATTAAGGCATTTATATTCAATAAGAATTTACTGTTCTCAGCAAAAACTGAATATAAAAAAAAACAAAATAAGAGATAAGGTAAATATCAATCGATTTTTCGATCCAAATATAAGAAACTAATTTAAGTTCATCATAAATTAATTCATATGATTTGATGATTCAATAGATAATTAGTCAAGGTGAATGAAAGTTATCACGAACAGAAGTATATTCCTTTAAAAAAAAAAAGGGGAATATGGCACCGTTTAGCCAAGGTAGAAGACAAAGGTATATATTATCGAAGAAATTATCAGATAACATATAAAGCAGGCAAATTAACAATCAATTTCAACAATAACATAATAGAGTTAAATAGATATATATCCTCAGGAATTGAAAACCTCACCTTTCCTTTTGAATTGTTCATTAGAGGAAGGCAAATATCATCCCAAGTTTCTCGTTCGGCAGTCAGTCTAGAAAGAAAGATCCCCCTCCGTACGAGATTTCGTCTCCGAAGTAAGAAAGATCCATTGTTTTTTTTTATACTAGGCGAAAAAATTGTTAAGGCACAATATAATTTTACACCAGAGGCGTGCTTATGGGGTGATTGTAAAGATAAGTAACGAACGTGAAACTTTCCGTTACACACCTCCCTTTCTCAGATAAAAAAAAATTTCGAAACTGAGTTGATGAAATTTTTTTTTTTATACTCATCAAAATCTGCTAATTTTGGGCTGATAGTAAACAAAATCAATCGATAAGAGTTAAAAAAAAATACGAGCAACTGAATCGAACATAAGGTTGAATGGATAGATTGAACAATCATTGTATCTGGGTTTTCTCCGATTATATCGTTATGCTGTATATTTGGTTACACCTACCATGTAACGGTTCTTTCGTTACACATACGAGCGTCTGAATCGAACATAAGTTTGGATGATTAGACGGAACAATAATTGTAACTGAGTTGTATTCGATTATATCGTGGTGATGTTTATATAGTAATACTCACCAGGTGACTGTTTTTGCGTTATACATACGAGCGACCCAATCGAACAGAAGTTTGGATGGATAGACGGAATGATCATTGTATCTGAGTTGTATTCGATTATATCGTGATGACGTTCATATAGAAATACTCACCTGGTTACTGTTTTTTCTTTATACATACGAGCAACCGAATCGAACAGAAGGTTAAATGGATAGATTGAACAATCATCGTATCTGAGTTGTATTCGATTATGTTTATATAGATATACTCACCAGGTACCTGTTCTTCCGATATACATACGAGCAACCGATTCGAACATAAGGTTGAATGGATAGATTGAACAATCATCGTATCTGAGTTGTATTCGATTATGTTTATATAGTTATACTCACCAGGTAACTGTTCTTCCGTTTTACATACGAGCGACCGAAACGAACAGAAAGTTGAATGGATAGACTTAACAATCAATCTATCTGGGTGGTATCCGATTATATTGCAATTCTGTATATATAGTGATACTCACCAGGTGACGGTACTTCCGTTGCACATACTAGCGACTGAATCGAACTTAAGGTCAAATGGTAAGACGAAACGATAATTGTATCTGAGTTGTATTCGATGATATCGTGATGATGTTTATAAAGCAATACTCACCAGGTAACTGTTTTTCGGTTTTACATACAAGCGACCGAATCGAGCAGAAGGTTAAATTTAGTATGGATTGAACAATCATCGTATCTGGGTTGTATTCGATTATGTTTATATAGTTATACTCACCAGGTAACTGTTCTTCCGTTATACATACTAGCGACTGAATCGAACAGAATGTTGAATGGTTAGACGAAACGATAATTGTATCTGAGTTGTATTCGATGATATCGTGATGATGTTTATATAGCAATACTAACCAGGTAACTGTCCTTCAGTTTTACATACAAGTGCCCGAATCGAGCAGAAGGTTAAATGGATATATTGAACAATCATCGTATCTGAGTTGTATTCGATTATGTTTATATAGTTATACTCACCAGGTACCTGTTCTTCCGTTATACATACGAGCAACCGAATCGAACATAAGGTTGAATGGATAGATTGAACAATCATCGTATCTGAGTTGTATTCGATTATGTTTATATAGTTATACTCACCAAGTAACTGTTCTTCCGTTATACATACGAGCGACTGAATTGAACAGAAGGTTGAATGGATAGACTAAACAATGATTGTATCTGGGGTTGTATTCGATTATATCGTGATGATGTTCATATAGTTATACTCACCAGGTAACTGTTCTCCAGTTATACATAAGAGCGACTGAACTGAACAGAAGGTTGTATAGATAGACTGAACAATCATCGTATCTGGGTTGTATTCGATTATTTCGTGATGATTATTATATATTATGTCTAACCAGGTAACTGTTCTTCCGTTTTACATACGAGCAACCGAATCGAACATAAGGTTGAATGGATAGATTGAACAATCATTGTATCTGGGTTGTCCCCGATTATATCGTTATACTGTATATTTAGATACACCTACCATGTAACGGTTCTTTCGTTACACATACGAGCGTCTGAATCGAACATAAGGTTGGATGGTTAGACGGAACGATAATTGTAACTGAGTTGTATTCGATTATATCGTGGGAATGTTTATATAGTAATACTCACCAGGTGACTGTTCTTGCGTTATACGTACGAGCGACCCAATCGAACAGAAGGTTAGATGGATAGACGGAATGATCATTGTATCTGAGTTGTATTCGATTATATCGTGACGAAGTTTATATAGAAATACTCACCAGGTTACTGTTCTTTCGTTATACATACGAGCAACCGAATCGAACAGAAGGTTGAATGGATAGTATCTGAGTTGTATTCGATTATGATGTTATGCTGTGTATATAGTTATACACACTAGGTGACGGTATTCCCGTTTTACATACGAGAGACCGAAACGAACAGAAAGTTGAATGGATAGACTGAACAATCAATGTATCTGGGTGGTATCCGATTATATCGCAATACTGTATATATAGTGATACTTACCAGGTGACGGTACTTCCGTTACACATACTAGAGACTGAATCGAACAGAAGGTTAAATGGTTAGACGAAACGATAATTGTATCTCTGAGTTGTATTCGATGATATCGTGATGATGTTTATATAGCGATACTCACCAGGTAACTGTTCTTCCGTTTTACATACAAGCGACCGAATCGAGCAGAAGCTTAAATTTAGTAGAGATTGAACAATCATCGTATCTGGGTTGTATTCGATTATGTTTATATAGTTATACTCACCAGGTAACTGTTCTTTCGTTATACATACGAGCGACTGAATTGAACAGAAGGTTGAATGGATAGACTAAACAATAATCGTATCTGGGGTTGTATTCGATTATATCTTGATGATGTTCATATAGTTTTACTCACCAGGAAACTGTTCTCCAGTTATACATAGGAGCGACTAAACTGAACAGAAAGTTGGATGGATAGACTGAACAATCAATGTATCTGGGTGGTATCCGATTATATCGCAATACTGTATATTTAGTGATACTTACCAGGTGACGGTACTTCCGTTACACATACTAGAGACTGAATCGAACAGAAGGTTGAATGGTTAGACGAAACGATAATTGTAACTGAGTTGTATTCGATTATATCGTGGGAATGTTTATATAGTAATACTCACCAGGTGACTGTTCTTGCGTTATACGTACGAGCGACCCAATCGAACAGAAGGTTAGATGGATAGACGGAATGATCATTGTATCTGAGTTGTATTCGATTATATCGTGATGAAGTTTATATAGAAATACTCACCAGGTTACTGTTCTTTCGTTATACATACGAGCAACCGAATCGAACAGAAGGTTGAATGGATAGTATCTGAGTTGTATTCGATTATGATGTTATGCTGTGTATATAGTTATACACACTAGGTGACGGTATTCCCGTTTCACATACGAGCGACCGAAACGAACAGAAAGTTGAATGGATAGACTGAACAATCAATGTATCTGGTTGGTATCCGATTATATCGCAATACTGTATATATGGTGATACTTACCAGGTGACGGTACTTCCGTTACACATACTAGCGACTGAATCGAACAGAAGGTTAAATGGTTAGACGAAGCGATAATTGTATCTGAGTTGTATTCGATGATATCGTGATGATGTTTATATAGCAATACTCACCAGGTAACTGTTCTTCCGTTTTACATAAAAGCGACCAAATCGAGCAGAAGGTTAAATGGATAGATTGAAAATTCATCGTATCTGGGTTGTATTCGATTAGGTTTATATAGTTATGCTCACCAGGTAACTGTTTTTCCGTTATACATAAGAACGACTGAATTGAACAGAAGGTTGAATGGATAGACTAAACAATAATCGTATCTGGGGTTGTATTCGAGTATATCGTGATGATTATCATATAGGTTGTCTAACCAGGTAACAGTTCTTCCGTTAATCATACGAGCAACCGAATCGAACATAAGGTTGGATGGATAGATTGAACAATCATTGTATCTGGGTTGTCTCCGAATATATCTTTATGCTGTATATTCAGTTACACCTACCATGTAACGGTTATTTCGTTACACATACGAGCGTCTGAATCGAACATAAGGTTGGATGGTTAGACGGAACGATAATTGTAACTGAGTTGTATTCGATTATATCGTGGTGATGTTTATATAGTAATACTCACCAGGTGACTGTTCTTGCGTTATACATACGAGCGACCCAATCGAACAGAAGGTTGGATGGATAGACGGAATGATCATTGTATCTGAGTTGTATTCGATTATATCGTGATGACGTTCATATAGAAATACTCACCAGGTAACTGTTCTTTCGTTATACATACGAGCAACCGAATCGAACAGAAGGTTGAATGGATAGTATCTGGGTTGTATTCGATTATGATGTTATGCTGTGTATATAGTTATACACATTAGGTGACGGTATTCCCGTTTTACATACGAGCGACCGAAACGAACAGAAAGTTGAATGGATAGACTGAACAATCAATGTATCTGGGTGGTATCCGATTATATCGCAATACTGTATAATAGTGATACTTACCAGGTGACGGTACTTCCGTTACACATACTAGAGACTGAATCGAACAGAAGGTTAAATGGTTAGACGAAACGATAATTGTATCTCTGAGTTGTATTCGATGATATCGTGATGATGTTTATATAGCGATACTCACCAGGTAACTGTTCTTCCGTTTTACATACAAGCGACCGAATCGAGCAGAAGCTTAAATTTAGTAGAGATTGAACAATCATCGTATCTGGGTTGTATTCGATTATGTTTATATAGTTATACTCACCAGGTAACTGTTCTTTCGTTATACATACGAGCGACTGAATTGAACAGAAGGTTGAATGGATAGACTAAACAATAATCGTATCTGGGGTTGTATTCGATTATATCTTGATGATGTTCATATAGTTATACTCACCAGGAAACTGTTTTCCAGTTATACATAAGAGCGACTAAACTGAACAGAAAGTTGGATGGATAGACTGAACAATCAATGTATCTGGGTGGTATCCGATTATATCGCAATACTGTATATTTAGTGATACTTTCCAGGTGACGGTACTTCCGTTACACATACTAGAGACTGAATCGAACAGAAGGTTGAATGGTTAGACGAAACGATAATTGTATCTCTGAGTTGTATTCGATGATATCGTGATGATGTTTATATAGCGATACTCACCAGGTAACTGTTCTTCCGTTTTACATAAAAGCGACCGAATCGAGAAGAAGGTTAAATGAATAGATTGAAAATTCATCGTATCTGGGTTGTATTCGATTAGGTTTATATAGTTATACTCACCAGGTAACTGTTCTTCCGTTTTACATACAAGCGACCGAATCGAGCAGGAGGTTAAATGGATAGATTGAACAATCATCGTATCTGAGTTGTATTCGATTATGTTTATATAGTTATACTCACCAAGTAACTGTTCTTCCGTTATACATACGAGCGACTGAATTGAACAGAAGGTTGAATGGATATACTAAACAATGATCGTATCTGGGGTTGTATTCGATTATATCGTGATGATTATCATATAGGTTGTCTAACCAGGTAACAGTTCTTCCGTTAATCATACGAGCAACCGAATCGAACATAAGGTTGGATGGATAGATTGAACAATCATTGTATCTGGGTTGTCTCCGAATATATCTTTATGCTGTATATTCAGTTACACCTACCATGTAACGGTTATTTCGTTACACATACGAGCGTCTGAATCGAACATAAGGTTGGATGGTTAGACGGAACGATAATTGTAACTGAGTTGTATTCGATTATATCGTGGTGATGTTTATATAGTTATACTCACCAGGTGACTGTTCTTGCGTTATACATACGAGCGACCCAATCGAACAGAAGGTTGGATAGACGGAATGATCATTGTATCTGAGTTGTATTCGATTATATCGTGATGAAGTTTATATAGAAATACTCACCAGGTTACTGTTCTTTCGTTATACATACGAGCAACCGAATCGAACAGAAGGTTGAATGGATAGTATCTGAGTTGTATTCGATTATGATGTTATGCTGTGTATATAGTTATACACACTAGGTGACGGTATTCCCGTTTCACATACGAGCGACCGAAACGAACAGAAAGTTGAATGGATAGACTGAACAATCAATGTATCTGGTTGGTATCCGATTATATCGCAATACTGTATATATGGTGATACTTACCAGGTGACGGTACTTCCGTTACACATACTAGCGACTGAATCGAACAGAAGGTTAAATGGTTAGACGAAGCGATAATTGTATCTGAGTTGTATTCGATGATATCGTGATGATGTTTATATAGCAATACTCACCAGGTAACTGTTCTTCCGTTTTACATAAAAGCGACCAAATCGAGCAGAAGGTTAAATGGATAGATTGAAAATTCTTCGTATCTGGGTTGTATTCGATTAGGTTTATATAGTTATACTCACCAGGTAACTGTTTTTCCGTTATACATAAGAACGACTGAATTGAACAGAAGGTTGAATGGATAGACTAAACAATAATCGTATCTGGGGTTGTATTCGAGTATATCGTGATGATTATCATATAGGTTGTCTAACCAGGTAACAGTTCTTCCGTTAATCATACGAGCAACCGAATCGAACATAAGGTTGGATGGATAGATTGAACAATCATTGTATCTGGGTTGTCTCCGAATATATCTTTATGCTGTATATTCAGTTACACCTACCATGTAACGGTTATTTCGTTACACATACGAGCGTCTGAATCGAACATAAGGTTGGATGGTTAGACGGAACGATAATTGTAACTGAGTTGTATTCGATTATATCGTGGTGATGTTTATATAGTAATACTCACCAGGTGACTGTTCTTCCGTTATACATACGAGCGACTGAATTGAACAGAAGGTTGAATGGATATACTAAACAATGATCGTATCTGGGGTTGTATTCGATTATATCGTGATGATTATCATATAGGTTGTCTAACCAGGTAACAGTTCTTCCGTTAATCATACGAGCAACCGAATCGAACATAAGGTTGGATGGATAGATTGAACAATCATTGTATCTGGGTTGTCTCCGAATATATCTTTATGCTGTATATTCAGTTACACCTACCATGTAACGGTTATTTCGTTACACATACGAGCGTCTGAATCGAACATAAGGTTGGATGGTTAGACGGAACGATAATTGTAACTGAGTTGTATTCGATTATATCGTGGTGATGTTTATATAGTAATACTCACCAGGTGACTGTTCTTGCGTTATACATACGAGCGACCCAATCGAACAGAAGGTTGGATGGATAGACGGAATGATCATTGTATCTGAGTTGTATTCGATTATATCGTGATGAAGTTTATATAGAAATACTCACCAGGTTACTGTTCTTTCGTTATACATACGAGCAACCGAATCGAACAGAAGGTTGAATGGATAGTATCTGAGTTGTATTCGATTATGATGTTATGCTGTGTATATAGTTATACACACTAGGTGACGGTATTCCCGTTTCACATACGAGCGACCGAAACGAACAGAAAGTTGAATGGATAGACTGAACAATCAATGTATCTGGTTGGTATCCGATTATATCGCAATACTGTATATATGGTGATACTTACCAGGTGACGGTACTTCCGTTACACATACTAGCGACTGAATCGAACAGAAGGTTAAATGGTTAGACGAAGCGATAATTGTATCTGAGTTGTATTCGATGATATCGTGATGATGTTTATATAGCAATACTCACCAGGTAACTGTTCTTCCGTTTTACATAAAAGCGACCAAATCGAGCAGAAGGTTAAATGGATAGATTGAAAATTCATCGTATCTGGGTTGTATTCGATTAGGTTTATATAGTTATACTCACCAGGTAACTGTTTTTCCGTTATACATAAGAACGACTGAATTGAACAGAAGGTTGAATGGATAGACTAAACAATAATCGTATCTGGGGTTGTATTCGAGTATATCGTGATGATTATCATATAGGTTGTCTAACCAGGTAACAGTTCTTCCGTTAATCATACGAGCAACCGAATCGAACATAAGGTTGGATGGATAGATTGAACAATCATTGTATCTGGGTTGTCTCCGAATATATCTTTATGCTGTATATTCAGTTACACCTACCATGTAACGGTTATTTCGTTACACATACGAGCGTCTGAATCGAACATAAGGTTGGATGGTTAGACGGAACGATAATTGTAACTGAGTTGTATTCGATTATATCGTGGTGATGTTTATATAGTAATACTCACCAGGTGACTGTTCTTGCGTTATACATACGAGCGACCCAATCGAACAGAAGGTTGGATGGATAGACGGAATGATCATTGTATCTGAGTTGTATTCGATTATATCGTGATGACGTTCATATAGAAATACTCACCAGGTAACTGTTCTTTCGTTATACATACGAGCAACCGAATCGAACAGAAGGTTGAATGGATAGTATCTGGGTTGTATTCGATTATGATGTTATGCTGTGTATATAGTTATACACATTAGGTGACGGTATTCCCGTTTTACATACGAGCGACCGAAACGAACAGAAAGTTGAATGGATAGACTGAACAATCAATGTATCTGGGTGGTATCCGATTATATCGCAATACTGTATATATAGTGATACTTACCAGGTGACGGTACTTCCGTTACACATACTAGAGACTGAATCGAACAGAAGGTTAAATGGTTAGACGAAACGATAATTGTATCTCTGAGTTGTATTCGATGATATCGTGATGATGTTTATATAGCGATACTCACCAGGTAACTGTTCTTCCGTTTTGCATACAAGCGACCGAATCGAGCAGAAGCTTAAATTTAGTAGAGATTGAACAATCATCGTATCTGGGTTGTATTCGATTATGTTTATATAGTTATACTCACCAGGTAACTGTTCTTTCGTTATACATACGAGCGACTGAATTGAACAGAAGGTTGAATGGATAGACTAAACAATAATCGTATCTGGGGTTGTATTCGATTATATCTTGATGATGTTCATATAGTTATACTCACCAGGAAACTGTTTTCCAGTTATACATAAGAGCGACTAAACTGAACAGAAAGTTGGATGGATAGACTGAACAATCAATGTATCTGGGTGGTATCCGATTATATCGCAATACTGTATATTTAGTGATACTTACCAGGTGACGGTACTACCGTTACACATACTAGAGACTGAATCGAACAGAAGGTTGAATGGTTAGACGAAACGATAATTGTATCTCTGAGTTGTATTCGATGATATCGTGATGATGTTTATATAGCGATACTCACCAGGTAACTGTTCTTCCGTTTTACATAAAAGCGACCGAATCGAGAAGAAGGTTAAATGAATAGATTGAAAATTCATCGTATCTGGGTTGTATTCGATTAGGTTTATATAGTTATACTCACCAGGTAACTGTTCTTCCGTTTTACATACAAGCGACCGAATCGAGCAGGAGGTTAAATGGATAGATTGAACAATCATCGTATCTGAGTTGTATTCGATTATGTTTATATAGTTATACTCACCAAGTAACTGTTCTTCCGTTATACATACGAGCGACTGAATTGAACAGAAGGTTGAATGGATATACTAAACAATGATCGTATCTGGGGTTGTATTCGATTATATCGTGATGATGTTTATATAGTTATACTCACCAGGTAACTGTTCTCCAGTTATACATAAGAGCGACTGAACTGAACAGAAGGTTGTATAGATAGACTGAACAATCATCGTATCTGGGTTGTATTCGATTATTTCGTGATGATTATTATATATTATGTCTAACCAGGTAACTGTTCTTCCGTTATACATACGAGCAACCGAATCGAACATAAGGTTGAATGGATAGATTGAACAATCATTGTATCTGGGTTGTCTCCGATTATATCGTTATGCTGTATATTTAGATACACCTACCATGTAACGGTTCTTTCGTTACACATACGAGCGTCTGAATCGAACATAAGGTTGGATGGTTAGACGGAACGATAATTGTAACTGAGTTGTATTCGATTATATCGTGGGAATGTTCTTATAGTAATACTCACCAGGTGACTGTTCTTGCGTTATACGTACGAGCGACCCAATCGAACAGAAGGTTAGATGAATAGACGGAATGATCATTGTATCTGAGTTGTATTCGATTATATCGTGATGAAGTTTATATGGGAATACTCACCAGGTTACTGTTCTTTCGTTATACATACGAACAACCGAATCGAACAGAAGGTTGAATGGATAGTATCTGAGTTGTATTCGATTATGATGTTATGCTGTGTATATAGTTATACATACTGGGTGACGGTATTCCCGTTTTACATACGAGCGACCGAAACGAACAGAAAGTTGGATGGATAGACTGAACAATCAATGTATCTGGTTGGTATCCGATTATATCACAATACTGTATATATAGTGATACTTACCAGGTGACGGTACTTCCGTTACACATACTAGCGACTGAATCGAACAGAAGGTTGAATGGTTAGACGAAGCGATAATTGTATCTGAGTTGTATTCGATGATATCGTGATGATGTTTATGTAGCAATACTCACCAGGTAACTGTTCTTCCGTTTTACATAAAAGCGACCGAATCGAGCAGAAGGTTAAATGGATAGATTGAAAATTCATCGTATCTGGGTTGTATTCGATTAGGTTTATATAGTTATACTCACCAGGTAACTGTTCTCCAGTTATACATAAGAGCGACTGAACTGAACAGAAGGTTGAATGGATAGACTGAACAATCATTGTATCTGGGTATTATTCGATTATATCGTGATGATTATCATATAGTATGTCTAACCAGGTAACAGTTCTTCTGTTACACATACGAGCAACTGAATCGAACATAAGGTTGAATGGATAGATTGAACAATCATTGTATCTGGGTTGTCTCCGATTATATCTTTATGCTGTATATTTATATACACCTACCATGTAACGGTTCTTTCGTTACACATACGAGCGTCTGAATCGAACATAAGGTTGGATGGTTAGACGGAACGATAATTGTAACTGAGTTGTATTCGATTATATCGTGGGAATGTTCATATAGTAATACTCACCAGGTGACTGTTCTTGCGTTATACATACGAGCGACCCAATCGAACATAAGGTTGAATGGATAGATTGAACAATCATTGTATCTGGGTTGTCTCCGATTATATCTTTATGCTGTATATTTATATACACCTACCATGTAACGGTTCTTTCGTTACACATACGAGCGTCTGAATCGAACATAAGGTTGGATGGTTAGACGGAACGATAATTGTAACTGAGTTGTATTCGATTATATCGTGGGAATGTTCATATAGTAATACTCACCAGGTGACTGTTCTTGCGTTATACATACGAGCGACCCAATCGAACAGAAGTTTGGATGGATAGACGAAATGATCATTGTATCTGAGTTGTATTCGATTATATCGTGATGACGTTCATATAGAAATACTCACCAGGTTACTGTTTTTTCTTTATACATACGAGCAACCGAATCGAACAGAAGGTTGAATGGATAGTATCTGGGTTGTATTCGATTATGACGTTATGCTGTGTATATAGTTATACACATTAGGTGACGGTATTCCCGTTTTACATACGAGCGACCGAAACGAACAGAAAGTTGAATGGATAGACTGAACAATCGATGTATCTGGGTGGTATCCGATTATATCGCAATTCTGTATATATAGTGATACTTACCAGGTGACGGTACTTCCGTTGCACATACTAGCGACTGAATCAAACTTAAGGTTAAATGGTAAGACGAAACGATAATTGTATCTGAGTTGTATTCGATGATATCGTGATGATGTTTATATAGCAATACTCACCAGGTAACTGTTCTTCCGTTTTACATACAAGCGACCGAATCGAGCAGAAGGTTGAATTTAGTATGGATTGAACAATCATCGTATCTGGGTTGTATTCGATTATGTTTATATAGTTATACACACCAGGTAACTGTTCTTCCGTTATACATACTAGCGACTGAATCGAACAGAATGTTGAATGGATAGACTGAACAATCAATGTATCTGGGTGGTATCCGATTATATCGCAATTCTGTATATATAGTGATACTTACCAGGTGACGGTACTTCCGTTGCACATACTAGCGACTGAATCAAACTTGAGGTTAAATGGTAAGACGAAACGATAATTGTATCTGAGTTGTATTCGATGATATCGTGATGATGTTTATATAGCAATACTCACCAGGTAACTGTTCTTCCGTTTTACATACAAGCGACCGAATCGAGCAGAAGGTTGAATTTAGTATGGATTGAACAATCATCGTATCTGGGTTGTATTCGATTATGTTTATATAGTTATACACACCAGGTAACTGTTCTTCCGTTATACATACTAGCGACTGAATCGAACAGAATGTTGAATGGTTAGACGAAACGATAATTGTATCTGAGATGTATTCGATGATATCGTGATGATGTTTATATAGCAATACTCACCAGGTAACTGTCCTTCAGTTTTACATACAAGTGACCGAATCGAGCAGAAGGTTGAATGGATAGATTGAACAATCATCGTATCTGAGTTGTATTCGATTATGTTCATATAGTTATACTCACCAGGTACCTGTTCTTTCGTTATACATACGAGCAACCGAATCGAACATAAGGTTGAATGGATAGATTGAACAATCATCGTATCTGAGTTGTATTCGATTATGTTTATATAGTTATACTCACCAAGTAACTGTTCTTCCGTTATACATACGAGCGACTGAATTGAACAGAAGGTTGAATGGATAGACTAAACAATTATCGTATCTGGGGTTGTATTCGATTATATCGTGATGATGTTTATATAGTTATACTCACCAGGTAACTGTTCTCCAGTTATACATAAGAGCGACTGAACTGAACAGAAAGTTGTATAGATAGACTGAACAATCATCGTATCTGGGTTGTATTCGATTATTTCGTGATGATTATTATATATTATGTCTAACCAGGTAACTGTTCTTCCGTTATACATACGAGCAACCGAATCGAACATAAGATTGAATGGATAGATTGAACAATCATTGTATCTGGGTTGTCTCCGATTATATCGTTATGCTGTATATTCAGATACACCTACCATGTAACGGTTCTTTCGTTACACATACGAGCGTCTGAATCGAACATGAGGTTGGATGGTTAGACGGAACGATAATTGTAACTGAGTTGTATTCGATTATATCGTGGGAATGTTTATATAGTGATACTCACCAGGTGACTGTTCTTGCGTTATACGTACGAGCGACCCAATCGAACAGAAGGTTAGATGGATAGACGGAATGATCATTGTATCTGAGTTGTATTCGATTATATCGTGATGAAGTTTATATAGAAATACTCACCAGGTTACTGTTCTTTCATTATACATACGAGCAACCGAATCGAACAGAAGGTTGAATGGATAGTATCTGAGTTGTATTCGATTATGATGTTATGCTGTGTATATAGTTATACACACTAGGTGACGGTATTCCCGTTTTACATACGAGCGACCGAAACGAACAGGAAGTTGAATGGATAGACTGAACAATCAATGTATCTGGTTTGTATACGATTATATCGCAATACTGTATATATAGTGATACCAGGTGACGGTACTTCCGTTACACATACTAGCGACTGAATCGAACAGAAGGTTAAATGGTTAGACGAAGCGATAATTGTATCTGAGTTGTATTCGATGATATCGTGATGATGTTTATATAGCAATACTCACCAGGTACCTGTTCTTCCGTTTTACATAAAAGCGACAAAATCCAGCAGAAGGTTAGATGGATAGATTGAAAATTCATCGTATCTGGGTTGTATTCGATTAGGTTTATATAGTTATACTCACCAGGTAACTGTTTTTCCGTTATACATAAGAACGACTGAATTGAACAGAAGGTTGAATGGATAGACTAAACAATAATCGTATCTGGTGTTGTATTCGAGTATATCGTGATGATTATCATATAGTATGTCTAACCAGGTAACAGTTCTTCCGTTAAACATACGAGCAACCGAATCGAACATAAGGTTGGATGGATAGATTGAACAATCATTGTATCTGGGTTGTCTCCGATTATATCTTTATGCTGCATATTCGGTTACACCTACCATGTAACGGTTATTTCGTTACACATACGAGCGTCTGAATCAAACATAAGGTTGGATGGTTAGACGGAACGATAATTGTAACTGAGTTGTATTCGATTATATCGTGGTGATGTTTATATAGTAATACTCACCAGGTGACTGTTCTTGCGTTATACATACGAGCGACCCAATCGAACAGAAGGTTGGATGGATAGACGGAATGATCATTGTATCTGAGTTGTATTCGATTATATCGTGATGACGTTCATATAGAAATACTCACCAGGTTACTGTTCTTTCGTTATACATACGAGCAACCGAATCGAACATAAGGTTGAATGGATAGATTGAACAATCATCGTATCTGAGTTGTATTCGATTATGTTTATATAGTTATACTCACCAAGTAACTGTCCTTCCGTAATACATACGAGCGACTGAATTGAACAGAAGGTTGAATGGATATACTAAACAATGATCGTATCTGGGGTTGTATTCGATTATATCGTGATGATGTTTATATAGTTATACTCACCAGGTAACTGTTCTCCAGTTATACATAAGAGCGACTGAACTGAACAGAAGGTTGAATGGATAGACTGAACAATCATTGTATCTGGGTTTTATTCGATTATATCGTGATGATTATCATATAGTATGTCTAACCAGGTAACAGTTCTTCTGTTACACATACGAGCAACTGAATCGAACATAAGGTTGAATGGATAGATTGAACAATCATTGTATCTGGGTTGTCTCCGATTATATCTTTATGCTGTATATTTAGATACACCTACCATGTAACGGTTCTTTCGTTACACATACGAGCGTCTGAATCGAACATAAGGTTGGATGGTTAGACGGAACGATAATTGTAACTGAGTTGTATTCGATTATATCGTGGGAATGTTCATATAGTAATACTCACCAGGTGACTGTTCTTGCGTTATACATACGAGCGACCCAATCGAACAGAAGTTTGGATGGATAGACGAAATGATCATTGTATCTGAGTTGTATTCGATTATATCGTGATGACGTTCATATAGAAATACTCACCAGGTTACTGTTTTTTCTTTATACATACGAGCAACCGAATCGAACAGAAGGTTGAATGGATAGTATCTGGGTTGTATTCGATTATGACGTTATGCTGTGTATATAGTTATACACATTAGGTGACGGTATTCCCGTTTTACATACGAGCGACCGAAACGAACAGAAAGTTGAATGGATAGACTGAACAATCAATGTATCTGGGTGGTATCCGATTATATCGCAATTCTGTATATATAGTGATACTTACCAGGTGACGGTACTTCCGTTGCACATACTAGCGACTGAATCAAACTTAAGGTTAAATGGTAAGACGAAACGATAATTGTATCTGAGTTGTATTCGATGATATCGTGATGATGTTTATATAGCAATACTCACCAGGTAACTGTTCTTCCGTTTTACATACAAGCGACCGAATCGAGCAGAAAGTTGAATTTAGTATGGATTGAACAATCATCGTATCTGGGTTGTATTCGATTATGTTTATATAGTTATACACACCAGGTAACTGTTCTTCCGTTATACATACTAGCGACTGAATCGAACAGAATGTTGAATGGATAGACTGAACTATCAATGTATCTGGGTGGTATCCGATTATATCGCAATTCTGTATATATAGTGATACTTACCAGGTGACGGTACTTCCGTTGCACATACTAGCGACTGAATCAAACTTGAGGTTAAATGGTAAGACGAAACGATAATTGTATCTGAGTTGTATTCGATGATATCGTGATGATGTTTATATAGCAATACTCACCAGGTAACTGTTCTTCCGTTTTACATACAAGCGACCGAATCGAGCAGAAGGTTGAATTTAGTATGGATTGAACAATCATCGTATCTGGGTTGTATTCGATTATGTTTATATAGTTATACACACCAGGTAACTGTTCTTCCGTTATACATACTAGCGACTGAATCGAACAGAATGTTGAATGGTTAGACGAAACGATAATTGTATCTGAGATGTATTCGATGATATCGTGATGATGTTTATATAGCAATACTCACCAGGTAACTGTCCTTCAGTTTTACATACAAGTGACCGAATCGAGCAGAAGGTTGAATGGATAGATTGAAAAATCATCGTATCTGAGTTGTATTCGATTATGTTCATATAGTTATACTCACCAGGTACCTGTTCTTTCGTTATACATACGAGCAACCGAATCGAACATAAGGTTGAATGGATAGATTGAACAATCATCGTATCTGAGTTGTATTCGATTATGTTTATATAGTTATACTCACCAAGTAACTGTTCTTCCGTTATACATACGAGCGACTGAATTGAACAGAAGGTTGAATGGATAGACTAAACAATTATCGTATCTGGGGTTGTATTCGATTATATCGTGATGATGTTTATATAGTTATACTCACCAGGTAACTGTTCTCCAGTTATACATAAGAGCGACTGAACTGAACAGAAAGTTGTATAGATAGACTGAACAATCATCGTATCTGGGTTGTATTCGATTATTTCGTGATGATTATTATATATTATGTCTAACCAGGTAACTGTTCTTCCGTTATACATACGAGCAACCGAATCGAACATAAGATTGAATGGATAGATTGAACAATCATTGTATCTGGGTTGTCTCCGATTATATCGTTATGCTGTATATTCAGATACACCTACCATGTAACGGTTCTTTCGTTACACATACGAGCGTCTGAATCGAACATGAGGTTGGATGGTTAGACGGAACGATAATTGTAACTGAGTTGTATTCGATTATATCGTGGGAATGTTTATATAGTGATACTCACCAGGTGACTGTTCTTGCGTTATACGTACGAGCGACCCAATCGAACAGAAGGTTAGATGGATAGACGGAATGATCATTGTATCTGAGTTGTATTCGATTATATCGTGATGAAGTTTATATAGAAATACTCACCAGGTTACTGTTCTTTCATTATACATACGAGCAACCGAATCGAACAGAAGGTTGAATGGATAGTATCTGAGTTGTATTCGATTATGATGTTATGCTGTGTATATAGTTATACACACTAGGTGACGGTATTCCCGTTTTACATACGAGCGACCGAAACGAACAGGAAGTTGAATGGATAGACTGAACAATCAATGTATCTGGTTTGTATACGATTATATCGCAATACTGTATATATAGTGATACCAGGTGACGGTACTTCCGTTACACATACTAGCGACTGAATCGAACAGAAGGTTAAATGGTTAGACGAAGCGATAATTGTATCTGAGTTGTATTCGATGATATCGTGATGATGTTTATATAGCAATACTCACCAGGTAACTGTTCTTCCGTTTTACATAAAAGCGACAAAATCCAGCAGAAGGTTAGATGGATAGATTGAAAATTCATCGTATCTGGGTTGTATTCGATTAGGTTTATATAGTTATACTCACCAGGTAACTGTTCTTTCGTTATACATACGAGCGACTGAATTGAACAGAAGGTTGAATGGATAGACTAAACAATAATCGTATCTGGGGTTGTATTCGATTATATCTTGATGATGTTCATATAGTTATACTCACCAGGAAACTGTTTTCCAGTTATACATAAGAGCGACTAAACTGAACAGAAAGTTGGATGGATAGACTGAACAATCAATGTATCTGGGTGGTATCCGATTATATCGCAATACTGTATATTTAGTGATACTTACCAGGTGACGGTACTTCCGTTACACATACTAGAGACTGAATCGAACAGAAGGTTGAATGGTTAGACGATACGATAATTGTATCTCTGAGTTGTATTCGATGATATCGTGATGATGTTTATATAGCGATACTCACCAGGTAACTGTTCTTCCGTTTTACATAAAAGCGACCGAATCGAGAAGAAGGTTAAATGAATAGATTGAAAATTCATCGTATCTGGGTTGTATTCGATTAGGTTTATATAGTTATACTCACCAGGTAACTGTTCTTTCGTTTTTCATAAGAACGACTGAATTGAACAGAAAGTTGAATGGATAGACTAAACAATAATTGTATCTGGGGTTGTATTTGATTATATCGTGATTATTATCATATAGTATGTCTAACCAGGTAACAGTTCTCTCGTTATACATACGAGCAACCGAATCGAACATAAGGTCGGATGGATATAGATTGAACAATCATTGTATCTGGGTTGTCTCCGATTATATCGTTATGCTGTATATTTAGTTACAATTACCATGTAACGGTTCTTTCGTTACACATACGAGCATCTGAATCGAACATAAAGTTGGATGATTAGACGAAACTATAGTTGTAACTGAGTTGTATTCGATTATATCGTGGTGATGTTTATATAGTAATACTCACCAGGTGACTGTTCTTGCGTTATACATTCGAGCGACCCAATCGAACAGAAGGTTGGATGGATAGACGGAATGATCATTGTATCTGAGTTGTATTCGATTATATCGTGATGACGTTCATATAGAAATACTCACCAGGTTACTGTTCTTTCGTTATACATACGAGCAACCGAATCGAACAGAAGGTTGAATGGATAGTATCTGGGTTGTATTCGATTATGATGTTATGCTGTGTAGATAGTTATACACATGAGGTGACGGTATTCCCGTTTTACTTACGAGTGACCGAAACGAACAGAAAGTTGAATGGATAGACTGAACAATCAATGTATCTGGGTGGTATCCGATTATATCGCAATACTGTATATATAGTGATACTTACCAGGTGACGGTACTTCCGTTACACATACTAGCGACTGAATCGAACAGAAGGTTAAATGGTTAGACGAAACGATAATTGTATCTCTGAGTTGTATTCGATGATATCGTGATGATGTTTGTATAGCAATACTCACCAGGTAACTGTTCTTCCGTTTTACATACAAGCGACCGAATCGAGCAGGAGGTTAAATGGATAGATTGAACAATCATCGTATCTGAGTTGTATTCGATTATGTTTATATAGTTATACTCACCAAGTAACTGTTCTTCCGTTATACATACGAGCGACTGAATTGAACAGAAGGTTGAATGGATATACTAAACAATGATCGTATCTGGGGTTGTATTCGATTATATCGTGATGATGTTTATATAGTTATACTCACCAGGTAACTGTTCTCCAGTTATACATAAGAGCGACTGAACTGAACAGAAGGTTGTATAGATAGACTGAACAATCATCGTATCTGGGTTGTATTCGATTATTTCGTGATGATTATTATATATTATGTCTAACCAGGTAACTGTTCTTCCGTTATACATACGAGCAACCGAATCGAACATAAGGTTGAATGGATAGATTGAACAATCATTGTATCTGGGTTGTCTCCGATTATATCGTTATGCTGTATATTTAGATACACCTACCATGTAACGGTTCTTTCGTTACACATACGAGGGTCTGAATCGAACATAAGGTTGGATGGTTAGACGGAACGATAATTGTAACTGAGTTGTATTCGATTATATCGTGGGAATGTTCTTATAGTAATACTCACCAGGTGACTGTTCTTGCGTTATACGTACGAGCGACCCAATCGAACAGAAGGTTAGATGAATAGACGGAATGATCATTGTATCTGAGTTGTATTCGATTATATCGTGATGAAGTTTATATAGGAATACTCACCAGGTTACTGTTCTTTCGTTATACATACGAGCAACCGAATCGAACAGAAGGTTGAATGGATAGTATCTGAGTTGTATTCGATTGTGATGTTATGCTGTGTATATAGTTATACATACTAGGTGACGGTATTCCCGTTTTACATACGAGCGACCGAAACGAACAGAAAGTTGGATGGATAGACTGAACAATCAATGTATCTGGTTGGTATCCGATTATATCGCAATACTGTATATATAGTGATACTTACCAGGTGACGGTACTTCCGTTACACATACTAGCGACTGAATCGAACAGAAGGTTGAATGGTTAGACGAAGCGATAATTGTATCTGAGTTGTATTCGATGATATCGTGATGATGTTTATGTAGCAATACTCACCAGGTAACTGTTCTTCCGTTTTACATAAAAGCGACCGAATCGAGCAGAAGGTTAAATGGATAGATTGAAAATTCATCGTATCTGGGTTGTATTCGATTAGGTTTATATAGTTATACTCACCAGGTAACTGTTCTCCAGTTATACATAAGAGCGACTGAACTGAACAGAAGGTTGAATGGATAGACTGAACAATCATTGTATCTGGGTATTATTCGATTATATCGTGATGATTATCATATAGTATGTCTAACCAGGTAACAGTTCTTCTGTTACACATACGAGCAACTGAATCGAACATAAGGTTGAATGGATGGATTGAACAATCATTGTATCTGGGTTGTCTCCGATTATATCTTTATGCTGTATATTTATATACACCTACCATGTAACGGTTCTTCCGTTACACATACGAGCGTCTGAATCGAACATAAGGTTGGATGGTTAGACGGAACGATAATTGTAACTGAGTTGTATTCGATTATATCGTGGGAATGTTCATATAGTAATACTCACCAGGTGACTGTTCTTGCGTTATACATACGAGCGACCCAATCGAACAGAAGTTTGGATGGATAGACGAAATGATCATTGTATCTGAGTTGTATTCGATTATATCGTGATGACGTTCATATAGAAATACTCACCAGGTTACTGTTTTTTCTTTATACATACGAGCAACCGAATCGAACAGAAGGTTGAATGGATAGTATCTGGGTTGTATTCGATTATGACGTTATGCTGTGTATATAGTTATTCACATTAGGTGACGGTATTCCCGTTTTACATACGAGCGACCGAAACGAACAGAAAGTTGAATGGATAGACTGAACAATCAATGTATCTGGGTGGTATCCGATTATATCGCAATTCTGTATATATAGTGATACTTACCAGGTGACGGTACTTCCGTTGCACATACTAGCGACTGAATCAAACTTAAGGTTGAATGGTAAGACGAAACGATAATTGTATCTGAGTTGTATTCGATGATATCGTGATGATGTTTATATAGCAATACTCACCAGGTAACTGTTCTTCCGTTTTACATACAAGCGACCGAATCGAGCAGAAGGTTGAATTTAGTATGGATTGAACAATCATCGTATCTGGGTTGTATTCGATTATGTTTATATAGTTATACACACCAGGTAACTGTTCTTCCGTTATACATACTAGCGACTGAATCGAACAGAATGTTGAATGGATAGACTGAACAATCAATGTATCTGGGTGGTATCCGATTATATCGCAATTCTGTATATATAGTGATACTTACCAGGTGACGGTACTTCCGTTGCACATACTAGCGACTGAATCAAACTCGAGGTTAAATGGTAAGACGAAACGATAATTGTATCTGAGTTGTATTCGATGATATCGTGATGATGTTTATATAGCAATACTCACCAGGTAACTGTTCTTCCGTTTTACATACAAGCGACCGAATCGAGCAGAAGGTTAGATGGATAGATTGAAAATTCATCGTATCTGGGTTGTATTCGATTAGGTTTATATAGTTATACTCACCAGGTAACTGTTTTTCCGTTATACATAAGAACGACTGAATTGAACAGAAGGTTGAATGGATAGACTAAACAATAATCGTATCTGGTGTTGTATTCGAGTATATCGTGATGATTATCATATAGTATGTCTAACCAGGTAACAGTTCTTCCGTTAAACATACGAGCAACCGAATCGAACATAAGGTTGGATGGATAGATTGAACAATCATTGTCTCTGGGTTGTCTCCGATTATATCTTTATGCTGCATATTCGGTTACACCTACCATGTAACGGTTATTTCGTTACACATACGAGCGTCTGAATCAAACATAAGGTTGGATGGTTAGACGGAACGATAATTGTAACTGAGTTGTATTCGATTATATCGTGGTGATGTTTATATAGTTATACTCACCAGGTGACTGTTCTTGCGTTATACATACGAGCGACCCAATCGAACAGAAGTTTGGATGGATATACGAAATGATCATTGTATCTGAGTTGTATTCGATTATATCGTGATGACGTTCATATAGAAATACTCACCAGGTTACTGTTTTTTCTTTATACATACGAGCAACCGAATCGAACAGAAGGTTGAATGGATAGTATCTGGGTTGTATTCGATTATGACGTTATGCTGTGTATATAGTTATACACATTAGGTGACGGTATTCCCGTTTTACATACGAGCGACCGAAACGAACAGAAAGTTGAATGGATAGACTGAACAATCAATGTATCTGGGTGGTATCCGATTATATCGCAATTCTGTATATATAGTGATACTTACCAGGTGACGGTACTTCCGTTGCACATACTAGCGACTGAATCAAACTTAAGGTTAAATGGTAAGACGAAACGATAATTGTATCTGAGTTGTATTCGATGATATCGTGATGATGTTTATATAGCAATACTCACCAGGTAACTGTTCTTCCGTTTTACATACAAGCGACCGAATCGAGCAGAAGGTTGAATTTAGTATGGATTGAACAATCATCGTATCTGGGTTGTATTCGATTATGTTTATATAGTTATACACACCAGGTAACTGTTCTTCCGTTATACATACTAGCGACTGAATCGAACAGAATGTTGAATGGATAGACTGAACAATCAATGTATCTGGGTGGTATCCGATTATATCGCAATTCTGTATATATAGTGATACTTACCAGGTGACGGTACTTCCGTTGCACATACTAGCGACTGAATCAAACTTAAGGTTAAATGGTAAGACGAAACGATAATTGTATCTGAGTTGTATTCGATGATATCGTGATGATGTTTATATAGCAATACTCACCAGGTAACTGTTCTTCCGTTTTACATACAAGCGACCGAATCGAGCAGAAGGTTGAATTTAGTATGGATTGAACAATCATCGTATCTGGGTTGTATTCGATTATGTTTATATAGTTATACACACCAGGTAACTGTTCTTCCGTTATACATACTAGCGACTGAATCGAACAGAATGTTGAATGGTTAGACGAAACGATAATTGTATCTGAGATGTATTCGATGATATCGTGATGATGTTTATATAGCAATACTCACCAGGTAACTGTCCTTCAGTTTTACATACAAGTGACCGAATCGAGCAGAAGGTTAAATGGATAGATTGAACAATCATCGTATCTGAGTTGTATTCGATTATGTTCATATAGTTATACTCACCAGGTACCTGTTCTTTCGTTATACATACGAGCAACCGAATCGAACATAAGGTTGAATGGATAGATTGAACAATCATCGTATCTGAGTTGTATTCGATTATGTTTATATAATTATACTCACCAAGTAACTGTTCTTCCGTTATACATACGAGCGACTGAATTGAACAGAAGGTTGAATGGATAGACTAAACAATGATCGTATCTGGGGTTGTATTCGATTATATCGTGATGATGTTTATATAGTTATACTCACCAGGTAACTGTTCTCCAGTTATACATAAGAGCGACTGAACTGAACAGAAAGTTGTATAGATAGACTGAACAATCATCGTATCTGGGTTGTATTCGATTATTTCGTGATGATTATTATATATTATGTCTAACCAGGTAACTGTTCTTCCGTTATACATACGAGCAACCGAATCGAACATAAGATTGAATGGATAGATTGAACAATCATTGTATCTGGGTTATCTCCGATTATATCGTTATGCTGTATATTCAGATACACCTACCATGTAACGGTTCTTTCGTTACACATACGAGCGTCTGAATCGAACATAAGGTTGGATGGTTAGACAGAACGATAATTGTAACTGAGTTGTATTCGATTATGTCGTGGGAATGTTTATATAGTGATACTCACCAGGTGACTGTTCTTGCGTTATACGTACGAGCGACCCAATCGAACAGAAGGTTAGATGGATAGACGGAATGATCATTGTATCTGAGTTGTATTCGATTATATCGTGATGAAGTTTATATAGAAATACTCACCAGGTTACTGTTCTTTCGTTATACATACGAGCAACCGAATCGAACAGAAGGTTGAATGGATAGTATCTGAGTTGTATTCGATTATGATGTTATGCTGTGTATATAGTTATACACACTAGGTGACGGTATTCCCGTTTTACATACGAGCGACCGAAACGAACAGAAAGTTGAATGGATAGACTGAACAATCAATGTATCTGGTTTGTATCCGATTATATCGCAATACTGTATATATAGTGATACTTACCAGGTGACGGTACTTCCGTTACACATACTAGCGACTGAATCGAACAGAAGGTTAAATGGTTAGACGAAGCGATAATTGTATCTGAGTTGTATTCGATGATATCGTGATGATGTTTATATAGCAATACTCACCAGGTAACTGTTCTTCCGTTTTACATAAAAGCGACCAAATCCAGCAGAAGGTTAAATGGATAGATTGAAAATTCATCGTATCTGGGTTGTATTCGATCAGGTTTATATAGTTATACTCACCAGGTAACTGTTTTTCCGTTATACATAAGAACGACTGAATTGAACAGAAGGTTGAATGGATAGACTAAACAATAATCGTATCTGGGGTTGTATTCGAGTATATCGTGATGATTATCATATAGTATGTCTAACCAGGTAACAGTTCTTCCGTTAAACATACGAGCAACCGAATCGAACATAAGGTTGGATGGATAGATTGAACAATCATTGTATCTGGGTTGTCTCCGATTATATCTTTATGCTGCATATTCGGTTACACCTACCATGTAACGGTTATTTCGTTACACATACGAGCGTCTGAATCAAACATAAGGTTTGATGGTTAGACGGAACGATAATTGTAACTGAGTTGTATTCGATTATATCGTGGTGATGTTTATATAGTAATACTCACCAGGTGACTGTTCTTGCGTTATACATACGAGCGACCCAATCGAACAGAAGGTTGGATGGATAGACGGAATGATCATTGTATCTGAGTTGTATTCGATTATATCGTGATGACGTTCATATGGAAATACTCACCAGGTTACTGTTCTTTCGTTATACATACGAGCAACCGAATCGAACAGAAGGTTGAATGGATAGTATCTGGGTTGTATTCGATTATGATGTTATGCTGTGTATATAGTTATACACATTAGGTGACGGTATTCCCGTTTCACATACGAGCGACCGAAACGAACAGAAAGTTGAATGGATAGACTGAACAATCAATGTATCTGGGTGGTATCCGATTAATTATCGCAATACTGTATATATAGTAAAACTTACCAGGTGACGGTACTTCCGTTACACAAACTAGAGACTGAATCGAACAGAAGGTTAAATGGTTAGACGAAACGATAATTGTATCTCTGAGTTGTATTCGATGATATCGTGATGATGTTTATATAGCGATACTCACCAGGTAACTGTTCTTCCGTTTTACATACAAGAGACCGAATCGAGCAGAAGCTTAAATTTAGTAGAGATTGAACAATCATCGTAACTGGGTTGTATTCGATTATGTTTATATAGTTACACTCACCAGGTAACTGTTCTTTCGTTATACATACGAGCGACTGAGTTGAACAGAAGGTTGAATGGATAGACTAAACAATAATCGTATCTGGGGTTGTATTCGATTATATCTTGATGATGTTCATATAGTTATACTCACCAGGAAACTGTTCTCCAGTTATACATAAGAGCGACTAAACTGAACAGAAAGTTGAATGGATAGACTGAACAATCAATATATCTGGGTGGTATCCGATTATATCGCAATACTGTATATATAGTGATACTTACCAGGTGACGGTACTTCCGTTGCACATACTAGCGACTGAATCGAACTTAAGGTTAAATGGTGAGACGAAACGATAATTGTATCTGAGTTGTATTCGATGATATCGTGATGATGTTTATATAGCAATACTCACCAGGTAACTGTTTTTCCGTTTCACATACAAGCGACCGAATCGAGCAGAAGGTTAAATTTAGTATGGATTGAACAATCATCGTATCTGGGTTGTATTCGATTATGTTCATATAGTTATACTCACCAGGTAACTGTTCGTCCGTTATACATACTAGCGACTGAATCGAACAGAATGTTGAATGGTTAGACGAAACGATAATTGTATCTGAGTTGTATTCGATGATATCGTGATGATGTTTATATAGCAATACTCACCAGGTAACTGTCTTTCAGTTTTACATACAAGTGACCGAATCGAGAAGAAGGTTAAATGGATAGATTGAACAATCATCGTATCTGAGTTGTATTCGATTATGTTTATATAGTTATACTCACCAGGTACCTGTTCTTCCGTTATACATACGAGCAACCGAATCGAACATAAGGTTGAATGGATAGATTGAACAATCATCGTATCTGAGTTGTATTCGATTATGTTTATATAGTTATACTCACCAAGTAAATGTACTTCCGTTATACATACGAGCGACTGAATTGAACAGAAGGTTGAATGGATAGACTAAACAATGATCGTATCTGGGGTTGTATTCGATTATATCGTGATGATGTTTATATAGTTATACTCACCAGGTAACTATTCTCCAGTTATACATAAGAGCGACTGAACTGAACAGAAGGTTGTATGGATAGACTGAACAATCATCGTATCTGGGTTGTATTCGATTATTTCGTGATGATTATTATATATTATGTCTAACCAGGTAACTGTTCTTTCGTTATACATACGAGCAACCGAATCGAACATAAGGTTGAATGGATAGATTGAACAATCATTGTATCTGGGTTGTCTCCGATTATATCGTTATGCTGTATATTTAGATACACCTACCATGTAACGGTTCTTTCGTTACACATACGAGCGTCTGAATCGAACATAAGGTTGGATGGTTAGACAGAACGATAATTGTAACTGAGTTGTATTCGATTATATCGTGGGAATGTTCATATAGTAATACTCACCAGGTGACTGTTCTTGCGTTATACGTACGAGCAAACCAATCGAACAGAAGGTTAGATGGATAGACGGAATGATCATTGTATCTGAGTTGTATTCGATTATATCGTGATGAAGTTTATATAGAAATACTCACCAGGTTACTGTTCTTTCGTTATACATACGAGCAACCGAATCGAACAGAAGGTTGAATGGATAGTATCTGAGTTGTATTCGATTATGATGTTATGCTGTGTATATAGTTATACACACTAGGTGACGGTATTCCCGTTTTACATACGAGCGACCGAAACGAAACTAAAAGTTGAATGGATAGACTGAACAATCAATGTATCTGGTTGGTATCCGATTATATCGCAATACTGTATATATAGTGATACTTACCAGGTGACGGTACTTCCGTTACACATACTAGCGACTGAATCGAACAGAAGGTTGAATGGTTAGACGAAGCGATAATTGTATCTGAGTTGTATTCGATGATATCGTGATGATATTTTATAGCAATACTCACCAGGTAGCTGTTCTTCTGTTTTACATAAAAGCGACCGAATCGAGCAGAAGGTTAAATAGATAGATTGAACAATCATCGTATCTTGGTTGAATTCGATTATGTTTATATAGTTATACTCACCAGGTAACTGTTTTTCCGTTATACATACGAGCGACTGAATTGAACAAAAGGTTGAATGGATAGACTAAACGATGATCGTATCTGGGGTTGTATTCGATGATATCGTGATGATGTTTATATAGTTATACTCACCAGGTCACCGTTCTCCAGTTATACATGAGAGCGACTGAACTGAACAGAAGGTTGAATGGATAGACTGAACAATCATTGTATCTGGGTTGTATTCGATTATATCGTGATGATTATCATATAGTATGTCTTACCATGTAACAGTTCTTCTGTTACACATACGAGCAAACGAATCGAACATAAGGTTGAATGGATAGATTGAACAATCATTGTATCTGGGTTGTCTCCGATTATATCGTTATGCTGTATATTAAGTTACACCTACCATGTAACGGTTCTTTCGTTACACATACGAGCGTCTGAATCGAACATAAGGTTGGATGATTAG
The DNA here is from genome assembly GCA_029955515.1 of Chrysomela aeneicollis. Lineage (NCBI taxonomy): Eukaryota > Metazoa > Arthropoda > Insecta > Coleoptera > Chrysomelidae > Chrysomela > Chrysomela aeneicollis. Next base: position 15,947,694 of record JARUHQ010000013.1, on the reverse strand, counting down.
ACGGAACAATAATTGTAACTGAGTTGTATTCGATTATATCGTGGTGATGTTTATATAGTAATACTCACCAGGTGACTGTTCTTGCGTTATACATACGAGCGACCCAATCGAACAGAAGTTTGGATAAATAGACGAAATGATCATTGTATCTGAGTTGTATTCGATTATATCGTGATGACGTTCATATAGAAATACTCACCAGGTTACTGTTTTTTCTTTATACATACGAGCAACCGAATCGAACAGAAGGTTGAATGGATAGTATCTGGGTTGTATTCGTTTATGATGTTATGCTGTGTATATAGTTATACACATTAGGTGACGGTATTCTCGTTTTACATACGAGCGACCGAAACGAACAGAAAGTTGAATGGATAGACTGAACAATCAATATATCTGGGTGGTATTCGATTATATCGCAATACTGTATATATAGTGATACTTACCAGGTGACGGTACTTCCGTTGCACATACTAGCGACTGAATCGAACTTAAGGTTAAATGGTGAGACGAAACGATAATTGTATCTGAGTTGTATTCGATGATATCGTGATGATGTTTATATAGCAATACTCACCAGGTAACTGTTTTTCCGTTTCACATACAAGCGACCGAATCGAGCAGAAGGTTAAATTTAGTATGGATTGAACAATCATCGTATCTGAGTTGTATTCGATTATATCGTGATGACGTTCATATAGAAATACTCACCAGGTTACTGTTTTTTCTTTATACATACGAGCAACCGAATCGAACAGAAGGTTGAATGGATAGTATCTGGGTTGTTTTCGATTATGATGTTATGCTGTGTATATAGTTATACACACTAGGTGACGGTATTTCCGTTTTACATACGAGCGACCGAAACGAACAGAAAGTTGAATGGATAGACTGAACAATCAATGTATCTGGTTGGTATCCGATTATATCGCAATACTGTATATATAGTGATACTTACCAGGTGACGGTACTTCCGTTACATATACTAGCGACTGAATCGAACAGAAGGTTAAATGGTTAGACGAAACGATAATTGTATCTGAGTTGAATTCGATGATATCGTGATGATGTTTATATAGCAATACTCACCAGGTAACTGCTCTTCCGTTTTACATACAAGCGACCGAATCGAGCAGAAAGTTAAATTTAGTATGGATTGAACAATCATCGTATCTGGGTTGTATTCGATTATGTTTATATAGTTATACTCACCAGGTAACTGTTCTTCCGTTATACATACGAGCGACTGAATTGAACAGAAGGTTGAATGGATAGACTAAACAATAATCGTATCTGGGGTTGTATTCGATTATATCTTGATGATGTTCATATAGTTATACTCACCAGGAAACTGTTCTCCAGTTTTACATAAGAGCGACTGAACTGAACAGAAAGTTGAATGGATAGACTGAACAATCAATGTATCTGGGTGGTATCCGATTATATCGCAATACTGTATATATAGTGATACTTACCAGGTGACGATACTTCCGTTACACATACTAGCGACTGAATCGAACAGAATGTTGAATGGTTAGACGAAACGATAATTGTATCTGAGTTGTATTCGATGATATCGTGATGATGTTCATATAGCAATACTCACCAGGTAACTGTTCTTCCGTTTTACATACAAGCGACCGAATCGAGCAAAAGGTTGAATTCAGTATAGATTGAACAATCATCGTATCTGGGTTGTATTCGATTATGTTTATATAGTTATACTCACCAGGTAACTGTTCTTCCGTTATACATACGAGCGACTGAATTGAACAGAAGGTTGAATGGATAGTATATGGGTTGTATTCGATTATGATGTTATGCTGTGTATATAGTTATACACACTAGGAGACGGTATTCCCGTTTTACATACGAGCGACCGAAACGAAAAGAAAGTTGAATGGATAGACTGAACAATCAATGTATCTGGGTGGTATCCGATTATATCGCAATACTGTATATATAGTGATACTTACCAGGTGACGATACTTCCGTTACACATTCTAGCGACTGAATCGAACAGAATGTTGAATGGTTAGACGAAACGATAATTGTATCTGAGTTGTATTCGATGATATCGTGATGATGTTTATATAGCAATACTCACCAGGTAACTGTCCTTCCGTTTTACATACAAGCGACCGAATCGAGCAGAAGGTTAAATGGATAGATTGAACAATCATCGTATCTGAGTTGCATTCGATTATGTTTATATAGATATACTCACCAGGTACCTGTTCTTCCGATATACATACGAGCAACCGAATCGAACATAAGGTTGAATGGATAGATTGAACAATCATCGTATCTGAGTTGTATTCGATTATGTTTATATAGTTATACTCACCAGGTAACTGTTCTTCCGTTATACATACGAGCGACTGAATTGAACTGAAGGTTGAATGGATAGACTAAACAATGATCGTATCTGGGGTTGTATTCGATTATATCGTGATGATGTTCATATAGTTATACTCACCAGGTAACTGTTCTCCAGTTATACATAAGAGCGACTGAACTGAACAGAAAGTTGAATGGATAGACTGAACAATCATCGTATCTGGGTTGTATTCGATTATTTCGTGATGATTATTATATATTATGTCTAACCAGGTAACTGTTCTTTCGTTATACATACTAGCAACCGAATCGAACATAAGGTTGAATGGATAGATTGAACAATCATTGTATCTGGGTTGTCTCCGTTTATATCGTTATGTTGTATATTTAACTACACCTACCATGTAACGGTTCATTCGTTACACATACGAGCGTCTGAAACGAACATAAGGTTGGATGGTTAGACGGAACGATAATTGTAACTAAGTTGTATTCGATTATATCGTGATGACGTTCATATAGAAATACTCACCAGGTTACTGTTCTTTCGTTATACATACGAGCAACCGAATCGAACAGAAGGTTGAATGGATAGTATCTGGGTTGTATTCGATTATGATGTTATGCTGTGTATATAGTTATACACATAAGGTGACGGTATTCCCGTTTCACATACGAGCGACCGAAACGAACAGAAAGTTGAATGGATAGACTGAACAATCAATGTATCTGGGTGGTATCCGATTATGTTTATATAGATATACTCACCAGGTAACTGTTCTTCCGTTATACATACGAGCGACTGAATTGAACTGAAGGTTGAATGGATAGACTAAACAATGATCGTATCTGGGGTTGTATTCGATTATATCGTGATGATGTTCATATAGTTATACTCACCAGGTAACTGTTCTCCAGTTATACATAAGAGCGACTGAACTGAACAGAAGATTGAATGGATAGACTGAACAATCATCGTATCTGGGTTGTATTCGATTATTTCGTGATGATTATTATATATTATGTCTAACCAGGTAACTGTTCTGTCGTTATACATACTAGCAACCGAATCGAACATAAGGTTGAATGGATAGATTGAACAATCATTGTATCTGGGTTGTCTCCGATTATATCGTTATGTTGTATATTTAACTACACCTACCATGTAACGGTTCTTTCGTTACACATACGAGCGTCTGAATCGAACATAAGGTTGGATGGTTAGACGGAACGATATTGTAACTAAGTTGTATTCGATTATATCGTGATGACGTTCATATAGAAATACTCACCAGGTTACTGTTCTTTCGTTATACATACGAGCAACCGAATCGAACAGAAGGTTGAATGGATAGTATCTGGGTTGTATTCGATTATGATGTTATGCTGTGTATATAGTTATACACATAAGGTGACGGTATTCCCGTTTCACATACGAGCGACCGAAACGAACAGAAAGTTGAATGGATAGACTGAACAATCAATGTATCTGGGTGGTATCCGATTATATCGCAATACTGTATATATAGTGATACTTACCAGGTGACGATACTTCTGTTACACATACTAGCGACTGAATCGAACAGAATGTTGAATGGTTAGACGAAACGATAATTCTATCTGAGTTGTATTCGATGATATCGTGATGATGTTTATATAGCAATACTCACCAGGTAACTGTCCTTCCGTTTTACATACAAGCGACCGAATCGAGCAGAAGGTTAAATGGATAGATTGAACAATCATTGTATCTGAGTTGTATTCGATTATGTTTATATAGATATACTCACCAGGTACCTGTTCTTCCGATATACATACGAGCAACCGAATCGAACATAAGGTTGAATGGATAGATTGAACAATCATCGTATCTGAGTTGTATTCGATTATGTTTATATAGTTATACTCACCAGGTAACTGTTCTTCCGTTATACATACGAGCGACTGAATTGAACTGAAGGTTAAATGGATAGACTAAACAATGATCGTATCTGAGTTGTATTCAATGATATCGTGATGATGTTTATATAGCAATACTCACCAGGTAACTGTTCTTCCGTTTTACATACAAGCGACCGAATCGAGCAGAAGGTTGAATGGATAGACTGAACAAACATCGTATCTGGGTTGTATTCGATTATTTCGTGATGATTATTATATATTATGTCTAACCAGGTAACTGTTCTTTCGTTATACATACTAGCAACCGAATCGAACATAAGGTTGAATGGATAGATTGAACAATCATTGTATCTGGGTTGTCTCCGATTATATCGTTATGTTGTATATTTAACTACACCTACCATGTAACGGTTCTTTCGTTACACATACGAGCGACTGAATCGAACAGAATGTTGAATGGTTAGACGAAACGATAATTGTAACTAAGTTGTATTCGATTATATCGTGATGACGTTCATATAGAAATACTCACCAGGTTACTGTTCTTTCGTTATACATACGAGCAACCGAATCGAACAGAAGGTTGAATGGATAGTATCTGGGTTGTATTCGATTATGATGTTATGCTGTGTATATAGTTATACACATAAGGTGACGGTATTCCCGTTTCACATACGAGCGACCGAAACGAACAGAAAGTTGAATGGATAGACTGAACAATCAATGTATCTGGGTGGTATCTGATTATATCGCAATACTGTATATATAGTGATACTTACCAGGTGACGGTACTTCCGTTACACATACTAGCGACTGAATCGAACAGAAGGTTAAATGGTTAGACGAAACGGTAATTGTATCTGAGTTGTATTCGATGATATCGTGATGATGTTTATATAGCAATAATCACCAGGTAACTGTTCTTCCGTTTTACATACAAGCGACCGAATCGAGCAGAAGGTTGAATTCAGTATAGATTGAACAATCATCGTATCTGGGTTGTATTCGATTATGTTTATATAGTTATACTCACCAGGTAACTGTTCTTCCTTTATACATACGAGCGACTGAATTGAACAGAAGGTTGAATGGATAGTATATGGGTTGTATTCGATTATGATGTTATGCTGTGTATATAGTTATACACACTAGGAGACGGTATTCCCGTTTTACATACGAGCGACCGAAACGAAAAGAAAGTTGAATGGATAGACTGAACAATCAATGTATCTGGGTGGTATCCGATTATATCGCAATACTGTATATATAGTGATACTTACCAGGTGACGATACTTCCGTTACACATACTAGCGACTGAATCGAACAGAATGTTGAATGGTTAGACGAAACGATAATTGTATCTGAGTTGTATTCGATGATATCGTGATGATGTTTATTTAGCAATACTCACCAGGTAACTGTCCTTCCGTTTTACATACAAGCAACCGAATCGAGCAGAAGGTTAAATGGATAGATTGAACAATCATCGTATCTGAGTTGTATTCGATTATGTTTATATAGATATACTCACCAGGTACCTGTTCTTCCGATATACATACGAGCAACCGAATCGAACATAAGGTTGAATGGATAGATTGAACAATCATCGTATCTGAGTTGTATTCGATTATGTTTATATAGTTATACTCACCAGGTAACTGTTCTTCCGTTATACATACGAGCAACTGAATTGAACAGAAGGTTGAAAGGATAGTATATGGGTTGTATTCGATTATGATGTTATGCTGTGTATATAGTTATACACACTAGGAGACGGTATTCCCGTTTTACATACGAGCGACCGAAACAAAAAGAAAGTTGAATGGATAGACTGAACAATCAATGTATCTGGGTGGTATCCGATTATATCGCAATACTGTATATATAGTGATACTTACCAGGTGACGATACTTCCGTTACACATACTAGCGACTGAATCGAACAGAATGTTGGATGGTTAGACGAAACGATAATTGTATCTGAGTTGTATTCGATGATATCGTGATGATGTTTATATAGCAATACTCACCAGGTAACTGTTCTTCCGTTTTACATACAAGCGACCGAATCGAGCAGAAGGTTGAATTCAGTATAGATTGAACAATCATCGTATCTGGGTTGTATTCGATTATGTTTATATAGTTATACTCACCAGGTAACTGTTCTTCCGTTATACATACGAGCGACTGAATTGAACAGAAGGTTGAATGGATAGTATATGGGTTGTATTCGATTATGATGTTATGCTGTGTATATAGTTATACACACTAGGAGACGGTATTCCCGTTTTACATACGAGCGACCGAAACGAAAAGAAAGTTGAATGGATAGACTGAACAATCAATGTATCTGGGTGGTATCCGATTATATCGCAATACTGTATATATAGTGATACTTACCAGGTGACGATACTTCCGTTACACATACTAGCGACTGAATCGAACAGAATGTTGAATGGTTAGACGAAACGATAATTGTATCTGAGTTGTATTCGATGATATCGTGATGATGTTTATATAGCAATACTCACCAGGTAACTGTCCTTCCGTTTTACATACAAGCGACCGAATCGAGCAGAAGGTTAAATGGATAGATTGAACAATCATCGTATCTGAGTTGTATTCGATTATGTTTATATAGATATACTCACCAGGTACCTGTTCTTCCGATATACATACGAGCAACCGAATCGAACATAAGGTTGAATGGATAGATTGAACAATCATCGTATCTGAGTTGTATTCGATTATGTTTATATAGTTATACTCACCAGGTAACTGTTCTTCCGTTATACATACGAGCGACTGAATTGAACTGAAGGTTGAATGGATAGACTAAACAATGATCGTATCTGGGGTTGTATTCGATTATATCGTGATGATGTTCATATAGTTATACTCACCAGGTAACTGTTCTCCAGTTATACATAAGAGCGACTGAACTGAACAGAAAGTTGAATGGATAGACTGAACAATCATCGTATCTGGGTTGTATTCGATTATTTCGTGATGATTATTATATATTATGTCTAACCAGGTAACTGTTCTTTCGTTATACATACTAGCAACCGAATCGAACATAAGGTTGAATGGATAGATTGAACAATCATTGTATCTGGGTTGTCTCCGTTTATATCGTTATGTTGTATATTTAACTACACCTACCATGTAACGGTTCATTCGTTACACATACGAGCGTCTGAAACGAACATAAGGTTGGGTGGTTAGACGGAACGATAATTGTAACTAAGTTGTATTCGATTATATCGTGATGACGTTCATATAGAAATACTCACCAGGTTACTGTTCTTTCGTTATACATACGAGCAACCGAATCGAACAGAAGGTTGAATGGATAGTATCTGGGTTGTATTCGATTATGATGTTATGCTGTGTATATAGTTATACACATAAGGTGACGGTATTCCCGTTTCACATACGAGCGACCGAAACGAACAGAAAGTTGAATGGATAGACTGAACAATCAATGTATCTGGGTGGTATCCGATTATGTTTATATAGATATACTCACCAGGTAACTGTTCTTCCGTTATACATACGAGCGACTGAATTGAACTGAAGGTTGAATGGATAGACTAAACAATGATCGTATCTGGGGTTGTATTCGATTATATCGTGATGATGTTCATATAGTTATACTCACCAGGTAACTGTTCTCCAGTTATACATAAGAGAACTGAACAGAAGATTGAATGGATAGACTGAACAATCATCGTATCTGGGTTGTATTCGATTATTTCGTGATGATTATTATATATTATGTCTAACCAGGTAACTGTTCTGTCGTTATACATACTAGCAACCGAATCGAACATAAGGTTGAATGGATAGATTGAACAATCATTGTATCTGGGTTGTCTCCGATTATATCGTTATGTTGTATATTTAACTACACCTACCATGTAACGGTTCTTTCGTTACACATACGAGCGTCTGAATCGAACATAAGGTTGGATGGTTAGACGGAACGATATTGTAACTAAGTTGTATTCGATTATATCGTGATGACGTTCATATAGAAATACTCACCAGGTTACTGTTCTTTCGTTATACATACGAGCAACCGAATCGAACAGAAGGTTGAATGGATAGTATCTGGGTTGTATTCGATTATGATGTTATGCTGTGTATATAGTTATACACATAAGGTGACGGTATTCCCGTTTCACATTCGAGCGACCGAAACGAACAGAAAGTTGAATGGATAGACTGAACAATCAATGTATCTGGGTGGTATCCGATTATATCGCAATACTGTATATATAGTGATACTTACCAGGTGACGATACTTCTGTTACACATACTAGCGACTGAATCGAACAGAATGTTGAATGGTTAGACGAAACGATAATTCTATCTGAGTTGTATTCGATGATATCGTGATGATGTTTATATAGCAATACTCACCAGGTAACTGTCCTTCCGTTTTACATACAAGCGACCGAATCGAGCAGAAGGTTAAATGGATAGATTGAACAATCATTGTATCTGAGTTGTATTCGATTATGTTTATATAGATATACTCACCAGGTACCTGTTCTTCCGATATACATACGAGCAACCGAATCGAACATAAGGTTGAATGGATAGATTGAACAATCATCGTATCTGAGTTGTATTCGATTATGTTTATATAGTTATACTCACCAGGTAACTGTTCTTCCGTTATACATACGAGCGACTGAATTGAACTGAAGGTTGAATGGATAGACTAAACAATGATCGTATCTGAGTTGTATTCGATGATATCGTGATGATGTTTATATAGCAATACTCACCAGGTAACTGTTCTTCCGTTTTACATACAAGCGACCGAATCGAGCAGAAGGTTGAATGGATAGACTGAACAAACATCGTATCTGGGTTGTATTCGATTATTTCGTGATGATTATTATATATTATGTCTAACCAGGTAACTGTTCTTTCGTTATACATACTAGCAACCGAATCGAACATAAGGTTGAATGGATAGATTGAACAATCATTGTAACTGGGTTGTCTCCGATTATATCGTTATGTTGTATATTTAACTACACCTACCATGTAACGGTTCTTTCGTTACACATACGAGCGTCTGAATCGAACATAAGGTTGGATGGTTAGACGGAACGATATTGTAACTAAGTTGTATTCGATTATATCGTGATGACGTTCATATAGAAATACTCACCAGGTTACTGTTCTTTCGTTATACATACGAGCAACCGAATCGAACAGAAGGTTGAATGGATAGTATCTGGGTTGTATTCGATTATGATGTTATGCTGTGTATATAGTTATACACATAAGGTGACGGTATTCCCGTTTCACATACGAGCGACCGAAACGAACAGAAAGTTGAATGGATAGACTGAACAATCAATGTATCTGGGTGGTATCTGATTATATCGCAATACTGTATATATAGTGATACTTACCAGGTGACGGTACTTCCGTTACACATACTAGCGACTGAATCGAACAGAAGGTTAAATGGTTAGACGAAACGGTAATTGTATCTGAGTTGTATTCGATGATATCGTGATGATGTTTATATAGCAATAATCACCAGGTAACTGTTCTTCCGTTTTACATACAAGCGACCGAATCGAGCAGAAGGTTGAATTCAGTATAGATTGAACAATCATCGTATCTGGGTTGTATTCGATTATGTTTATATAGTTATACTCACCAGGTAACTGTTCTTCCTTTATACATACGAGCGACTGAATTGAACAGAAGGTTGAATGGATAGTATATGGGTTGTATTCGATTATGATGTTATGCTGTGTATATAGTTATACACACTAGGAGACGGTATTCCCGTTTTACATACGAGCGACCGAAACGAAAAGAAAGTTGAATGGATAGACTGAACAATCAATGTATCTGGGTGGTATCCGATTATATCGCAATACTGTATATATAGTGATACTTACCAGGTGACGATACTTCCGTTACACATACTAGCGACTGAATCGAACAGAATGTTGAATGGTTAGACGAAACGATAATTGTATCTGAGTTGTATTCGATGATATCGTGATGATGTTTATTTAGCAATACTCACCAGGTAACTGTCCTTCCGTTTTACATACAAGCAACCGAATCGAGCAGAAGGTTAAATGGATAGATTGAACAATCATCGTATCTGAGTTGTATTCGATTATGTTTATATAGATATACTCACCAGGTACCTGTTCTTCCGATATACATACGAGCAACCGAATCGAACATAAGGTTGAATGGATAGATTGAACAATCATCGTATCTGAGTTGTATTCGATTATGTTTATATAGTTATACTCACCAGGTAACTGTTCTTCCGTTATACATACGAGCGACTGAATTGAACTGAAGGTTGAATGGATAGACTAAACAATGATCGTATCTGGGGTTGTATTCGATTATATCGTGATGATGTTCATATAGTTATACTCACCAGGTAACTGTTCTCCAGTTATACATAAGAGCGACTGAACTGAACAGAAGGTTGAATGGATAGACTGAACAATCATCGTATCTGGGTTGTATTCGATTATTTCGTGATGATTATACTCACCAGGTAACTGTTCTTCCGTTTTACATACAAGCGACCGAATCGAGCAGAAGGTTGAATTCAGTATAGATTGAACAATCATCGTATCTGGGTTGTATTCGATTATGTTTATATTGTAATACTCACCAGGTAACTGTTCTTCCGTTATACATACGAGCAACTGAATTGAACAGAAGGTTGAAAGGATAGTATATGGGTTGTATTCGATTATGATGTTATGCTGTGTATATAGTTATACACACTAGGAGACGGTATTCCCGTTTTACATACGAGCGACCGAAACAAAAAGAAAGTTGAATGGATAGACTGAACAATCAATGTATCTGGGTGGTATCCGATTATATCGCAATACTGTATATATAGTGATACTTACCAGGTGACGATACTTCCGTTACACATACTAGCGACTGAATCGAACAGAATGTTGAATGGTTAGACGAAACGATAATTGTATCTGAGTTGTATTCGATGATATCGTGATGATGTTTATATAGCAATACTCACCAGGTAACTGTTCTTCCGTTTTACATACAAGCGACCGAATCGAGCAGAAGGTTGAATTCAGTATAGATTGAACAATCATCGTATCTGGGTTGTATTCGATTATGTTTATATAGTTATACTCACCAGGTAACTGTTCTTCCGTTATACATACGAGCGACTGAATTGAACAGAAGGTTGAATGGATAGTATATGGGTTGTATTCGATTATGATGTTATGCTGTGTATATAGTTATACACACTAGGAGACGGTATTCCCGTTTTACATACGAGCGACCGAAACGAAAAGAAAGTTGAATGGATAGACTGAACAATCAATGTATCTGGGTGGTATCCGATTATATCGCAATACTGTATATATAGTGATACTTACCAGGTGACGATACTTCCGTTACACATACTAGCGACTGAATCGAACAGAATGTTGAATGGTTAGACGAAATGATAATTGTATCTGAGTTGTATTCGATGATATCGTGATGATGTTTATATAGCAATACTCACCAGGTAACTGTCCTTCCGTTTTACATACAAGCGACCGAATCGAGCAGAAGGTTAAATGGATAGATTGAACAATCATCGTATCTGAGTTGTATTCGATTATGTTTATATATACTCACCAGGTACCTGTTCTTCCGATATACATACGAGCAACCGAATCGAACATAAAGTTGAATGGATAGATTGAACAATCATCATATCTGAGTTGTATTCGATTATGTTTATATAGTTATACTCACCAGGTAACTGTTCTTCCGTTAAACATACGAGCGACTGAATTGAACTGTAGGTTGAATGGATAGACTAAACAATGATCGTATCTGGGGTTGTATTCGATTATATCGTGATGATGTTCATATAGTTATACTCACCAGGTAACTGTTCTCCAGTTATACATAAGAGCGACTGAACTGAACAGAAGGTTGAATGGATAGACTGAACAATCATCGTATCTGGGTTGTATTCAATTATTTCGTGATGATTATTATATATTATGTCTTACCAGGTAACTGTTCTTTCGTTATACATACTAGCAACCGAATCGAACATAAGGTTGAATGGATAGATTGAACAATCATTGTATCTGAATTGTCTCCGATTATATCGTTATGTTGTATATTTAACTACACCTACCATGTAACGGTTCTTTCGTTACACATACGAGCGTCTGAATCGAACATAAGGTTGGATGGTTAGACGGAACGATAATTGTAACTAAGTTGTATTCGATTATATCGTGATGACGTTCATATAGAAATACTCACCAGGTTACTGTTCTTTCGTTATACATACGAGCAACCGAATCGAACAGAAGGTTGAATGGATAGTATCTGGGTTGTATTCGATTATGATGTTATGCTGTGTATATAGTTATACACATAAGGTGACGGTATTCCCGTTTCACATACGAGCGACCGAAACGAACAGAAAGTTGAATGGATAGACTGAACAATCAATGTATCTGGGTGGTATCCGATTATATCGCAATACTGTATATATAGTGATACTTACCAGGTGACGGTACTTCCGTTACACATACTAGCGACTGAATCGAACAGAAGGTTAAATGGTTAGACGAAACGATAATTGTATCTGAGTTGTATTCGATGATATCGTGATGATGTTTATATAGCAATACTCACCAGGTAACTGTTCTTCCGTTTTACATACAAGCGACCGAATCGAGCAGAAGGTTGAATTCAGTATAGATTGAACAATCATCGTATCTGGGTTGTATTCGATTATGTTTATATAGTTATACTCACCAGGTAACTGTTCTTCCGTTATACATACGAGCGACTGAATTGAACAGAAGGTTGAATGGATAGTATATGGGTTGTATTCGATTATGATGTTATGCTGTGTATATAGTTATACACACTAGGAGACGGTATTCTCGTTTTACATACGAGCGACCGAAACAAAAAGAAAGTTGAATGGATAGACTGAACAATCAATGTATCTGGGTGGTATCCGATTATATCGCAATACTGTATATATAGTGATATTTACCAGGTGACGATACTTCCGTTACACATACTAGCGACTGAATCGAACAGAATGTTGAATGGTTAGACGAAACGATAATTGTATCTGAGTTGTATTCGATGATATCGTGATGATGTTTATATAGCAATACTCACCAGGTTACTGTTCTTTCGTTATACATACGAGCAACCGAATCGAACAGAAGGTTGAATGGATAGTATCTGGGTTGTATTCGATTATGATGTATAGCTGTGTATATAGTTATACACATAAGGTGACAATATTCCCGTTTCACATACGAGCGACCGAAACGAACAGAAAGTTGAATGGATAGACTGAACAATCAATGTATCTGGGTGGTATCCGATTATATCGCAATACTGTATATATAGTGATACTTACCAGGTGACGGTACTTCCGTTACACATACTAGCGACTGAATCGAACAGAAGGTTAAATGGTTGGACGAAACGATAATTGTATCTGAGTTGTATTCGATAATATCGTGATGATGTTTATATAGCAATACTCACCAGGTAACTGTCCTTCCGTTTTACATACAAGCGACCGAATCGAGCAGAAGGTTAAATGGATAGATTGAACAATCATCGTATCTGAATTGTGTTCGATTATGTTTATATAGATATACTCACCAGGTACCTGTTCTTCCGATATACATACGAGCAACCGAATCGAACATAAGGTTGAATGGATAGATTGAACAATCATCGTATCTGACTTGTATTCGATTATGTTTATATAGTTATACTCACCAGGTAACTGTTCTTCCGTTATACATACGAGCGACTGAATTGAACTGAAGGTTGAATGGATAGACTAAACAATGATCGTATCTGGGGTTGTATTCGATTATATCGTGATGATGTTCATATAGTTATACTCACCAGGTAACTGTTCTCCAGTTATACATAAGAGCGACTGAACTGAACAGAAGGTTGAATGGATAGACTGAACAATCATCGTATCTGGGTTGTATTCGATCATTTCGTGATGATTATTATATATCATGTCTTACCAGGTAACTGTTCTTTCGTTATACATACTAGCAACCGAATCGAACATAAGGTTGAATGGATAGATTGAACAATCATTGTATCTGGGTTGTCTCCGATTATATCGTTATGTTGTATATTTAACTACACCTACCATGTAACGGTTCTTTCGTTACACATACGAGCGTCTGAATCGAACATAAGGTTGGATGGTTAGACGGAACGATAATTGTAACTAAGTTGTATTCGATTATATCGTGATGACGTTCATATAGAAATACTCACCAGGTTACTGTTCTTTCGTTATACATACGAGCAATCGAATCGAACAGAAGGTTGAATGGATAGTATCTGGGTTGTATTCGATTATGATGTTATGCTGTATATATAGTTATACACATAAGGTGACGGTATTCCCGTTTCACATACGAGCAACCGAAACGAACAGAAAGTTGAATGGATAGACTGAACAATCAATGTATCTGGGTGGTATCCGATTATATCGCAATACTGTATATATAGTGATACTTACCAGGTGACGGTACTTCCGTTACACATACTAGCGACTGAATCGAACAGAAGGTTAAATGGTTAGACGAAACGATAATTGTATCTGAGTTGTATTCGATGATATCGTGATGATGTTTATATAGCAATACTCACCAGGTAACTGTTCTTCCGTTTTACATACAAGCGACCGAATCGAGCAGAAGGTTGAATTCAGTATAGATTGAACAATCATCGTATCTGGGTTGTATTCGATTATGTTTATATAGTTATACTCACCAGGTAACTGTTCTTCCGTTATACATACGAGCGACTGAATTGAACAGAAGGTTGAATGGATAGTATATGGGTTGTATTCGATTATGATGTTATGCTGTGTATATAGTTATACACACTAGGAGACGGTATTCTCGTTTTACATACGAGCGACCGAAACAAAAAGAAAGTTGAATGGATAGACTGAACAATCAATGTATCTGGGTGGTATCCGATTATATCGCAATACTGTATATATAGTGATATTTACCAGGTGACGATACTTCCGTTACACATACTAGCGACTGAATCGAACAGAATGTTGAATGGTTAGACGAAACGATAATTGTATCTGAGTTGTATTCGATGATATCGTGATGATGTTTATATAGCAATACTCACCAGGTTACTGTTCTTTCGTTATACATACGAGCAACCGAATCGAACAGAAGGTTGAATGGATAGTATCTGGGTTGTATTCGATTATGATGTATAGCTGTGTATATAGTTATACACATAAGGTGACAATATTCCCGTTTCACATACGAGCGACCGAAACGAACAGAAAGTTGAATGGATAGACTGAACAATCAATGTATCTGGGTGGTATCCGATTATATCGCAATACTGTATATATAGTGATACTTACCAGGTGACGGTACTTCCGTTACACATACTAGCGACTGAATCGAACAGAAGGTTAAATGGTTGGACGAAACGATAATTGTATCTGAGTTGTATTCGATAATATCGTGATGATGTTTATATAGCAATACTCACCAGGTAACTGTCCTTCCGTTTTACATACAAGCGACCGAATCGAGCAGAAGGTTAAATGGATAGATTGAACAATCATCGTATCTGAATTGTGTTCGATTATGTTTATATAGATATACTCACCAGGTACCTGTTCTTCCGATATACATACGAGCAACCGAATCGAACATAAGGTTGAATGGATAGATTGAACAATCATCGTATCTGACTTGTATTCGATTATGTTTATATAGTTATACTCACCAGGTAACTGTTCTTCCGTTATACATACGAGCGACTGAATTGAACTGAAGGTTGAATGGATAGACTAAACAATGATCGTATCTGGGGTTGTATTCGATTATATCGTGATGATGTTCATATAGTTATACTCACCAGGTAACTGTTCTCCAGTTATACATAAGAGCGACTGAACTGAACAGAAGGTTGAATGGATAGACTGAACAATCATCGTATCTGGGTTGTATTCGATCATTTCGTGATGATTATTATATATCATGTCTTACCAGGTAACTGTTCTTTCGTTATACATACTAGCAACCGAATCGAACATAAGGTTGAATGGATAGATTGAACAATCATTGTATCTGGGTTGTCTCCGATTATATCGTTATGTTGTATATTTAACTACACCTACCATGTAACGGTTCTTTCGTTACACATACGAGCGTCTGAATCGAACATAAGGTTGGATGGTTAGACGGAACGATAATTGTAACTAAGTTGTATTCGATTATATCGTGATGACGTTCATATAGAAATACTCACCAGGTTACTGTTCTTTCGTTATACATACGAGCAATCGAATCGAACAGAAGGTTGAATGGATAGTATCTGGGTTGTATTCGATTATGATGTTATGCTGTATATATAGTTATACACATAAGGTGACGGTATTCCCGTTTCACATACGAGCAACCGAAACGAACAGAAAGTTGAATGGATAGACTGAACAATCAATGTATCTGGGTGGTATCCGATTATATCGCAATACTGTATATATAGTGATACTTACCAGGTGACGGTACTTCCGTTACACATACTAGCGACTGAATCGAACAGAAGGTTAAATGGTTAGACGAAACGATAATTGTATCTGAGTTGTATTCGATGATATCGTGATGATGTTTATATAGCAATACTCACCAGGTAACTGTTCTTCCGTTTTACATACAAGCGACCGAATCGAGCAGACGGTTGAATTCAGTATAGATTGAACAATCATCGTATCTGGGTTGTATTCGATTATGTTTATATAGTTATACTCACCAGGTAACTGTTCTTCCGTTATACATACGAGCGACTGAATTGAATAGAAGGTTGAATGGATAGTATATGGGTTGTATTCGATTATGATGTTATGCTGTGTATATAGTTATACACACTAGGAGACGGTATTCTCGTTTTACATACGAGCGACCGAAACAAAAAGAAAGTTGAATGGATAGACTGAACAATCAATGTATCTGGGTGGTATCCGATTATATCGCAATACTGTATATATAGTGATATTTACCAGGTGACGATACTTCCGTTACACATACTAGCGACTGAATCGAACAGAATGTTGAATGGTTAGACGAAACGATAATTGTATCTGAGTTGTATTCGATGATATCGTGATGATGTTTATATAGCAATACTCACCAGGTAACTGTCCTTCCGTTTTACATACAAGCGACCGAATCGAGCAGAAGGTTAAATGGATAGATTGAACAATCATCGTATCTGAGTTGTATTCGATTATGTTTATATAGATATACTCACCAGGTACCTGTTCTTCCGATATACATACGAGCAACCGAATCGAACATAAGGTTAAATGGATAGATTGAACAATCATCGTTT
Source organism: Chrysomela aeneicollis (assembly GCA_029955515.1). Lineage (NCBI taxonomy): Eukaryota > Metazoa > Arthropoda > Insecta > Coleoptera > Chrysomelidae > Chrysomela > Chrysomela aeneicollis. The sequence continues at coordinate 15,930,004 of JARUHQ010000013.1, read as the reverse complement.
CTGAGTTGTATTCGATTATGTTTATATAGTTATACTCACCAGGTAACTGTTCTTCCGTTATACATACGAGCGACTGAATTGAACTGAAGGTTGAATGGATAGACTAAACAATGATCGTATCTGGGGTTGTATTCGATTATATCGTGATGATGTTCATATAGTTATACTCACCAGGTAACTGTTCTCCAGTTATACATAAGAGCGACTGAACTGTACAGAAGGTTGAATGGATAGACTGAACAATCATCGTATCTGGGTTGTATTCGATTATTTCGTGATGATTATTAGATATTATGTCTAACCAGGTAACTGTTCTTTCGTTATTCATACTAGCAACCGAATCGAACATAAGGTTGAATGGATAGATTGAACAATCATTGTATCTGGGTTGTCTCCGATTATATCGTTATGTTGTATATTTAACTACACCTACCATGTAACGGTTCTTTCGTTACACATACGAGCGTCTGAATCGAACATAAGGTTGGATGGTTAGACGGAACGATAATTGTAACTAAGTTGTATTCGATTACATCGTGATGACGTTCATATAGAAATACTCACCAGGTTACTGTTCTTTCGTTATACATACGAGCAACCGAATCGAACAGAAGGTTGAATGGATAGTATCTGGGTTGTATTCGATTATGATGTTATGCTGTGTATATAGTTATACACATAAGGTGACGGTATTCCCGTTTCACATACGAGCGACCGAAACGAACAGAAAGTTGAATGGATAGACTGAACAATCAATGTATCTGGGTGGTATCCGATTATATCGCAATACTGTATATATAGTGATACTTACCAGGTGACGGTACTTCCGTTACACATACTAGCGACTAAATCGAACAGAAGGTTAAATGGTTAGACGAAACGATAATTGTATCTGAGTTGTATTCGATGATATCGTGATGATGTTTATATAGCAATACTCACCAGGTAACTGTCCTTCCGTTTTACATACAAGCGACCGAATCGAGCAGAAGGTTAAATGGATAGATTGAACAATCATCGTATCTGAGTTGTATTCGATTATGTTTATATAGATATACTCACCAGGTACCTGTTCTTCCGATATACATACGAGCAACCGAATCGAACATAAGGTTGAATGGATAGATTGAACAATCATCGTATCTGAGTTGTATTCGATTATGTTTATATAGTTATACTCACCAGGTAACTGTTCTTCCGTTATACATACGAGCGACTGAATTGAACAGAAGGTTGAATGGATAGTATATGGGTTGTATTCGATTATGATGTTATGCTGTGTATATAGTTATACACACTAGGAGACGGTATTCCCGTTTTACATACGAGCGACCGAAACGAAAAGAAAGTTGAATGGATAGACTGAACAATCAATGTATCTGGGTGGTATCCGATTATATCGCAATACTGTATATATAGTGATACTTACCAGGTGACGATACTTCCGTTACACATACTAGCGACTGAATCGAACAGAATGTTGAATGGTTAGACGAAACGATAATTGTATCTGAGTTGTATTCGATGATATCGTGATGATGTTTATATAGCAATACTCACCAGGTTACTGTCCTTCCGTTTTACATACAAGTGACCGAATCGAGCAGAAGGTTAAATGGATAGATTGAACAATCATCGTATCTGAGTTGTATTCGATTATGTTTATATAGTTATACTCACCAGGTAACTGTTCTTCCGTTATACATACGAGCGACTGAATTGAACTGAAGGTTGAATGGATAGACTAAACAATGATCGTATCTGGGGTTGTATTCGATTATATCGTGATGATGATCATATAGTTATCCTCACCAGGTAACTGTTCTCCAGTTATACATAAGAGCGACTGAACTGAACAGAAGGTTGAATGGATAGACTGAACAATCATCGTATCTGGGTTGTATTCGATTATTTCGTGATGATTTTTATATATTATGTCTAACCAGGTAACTGTTCTTTCGTTATACATACTAGCAACCGAATCGAACATAAGGTTGAATGGATAGATTGAACAATCATTGTATCTGGGTTGTCTCCGATTATATCGTTATGTTGTATATTTAACTACACCTACCATGTAACGGTTCTTTCGTTACACATACGAGCGTCTGAATCGAACATAAGGTTGGATGGTTAGACGGAACGATAATTGTAATTAAGTTGTATTCGATTATATCGTGATGACGTTCATATAGAAATACTCACCAGGTTACTGTTCTTTCGTTATACATACGAGCAACCGAATCGAACAGAAGGTTGAATGGATAGTATCTGGGTTGTATTCGATTATGATGTTATGCTGTGTATATAGTTATACACATAAGGTGACGGTATTCCCGTTTCACATACGAGCGACCGAAACGAACAGAAAGTTGAATGGATAGACTGAACAATCAATGTATCTGGGTGGTATCCGATTATATCGCAATACTGTATATATAGTGATACTTACCAGGTGACGATACTCCCGTTACACATACTAGCGACTGAATCGAACAGAATGTTGAATGGTTAGACGAAACGATAATTGTATCTGAGTTGTATTCGATGATATCGTGATGATGTTTATATAGCAATACTCACCAGGTAACTGTCCTTCCGTTTCACATACAAGCGACCGAATCGAGCAGAAGGTTGAATGGATAGATTGAACAATCATCGTATCTGAGTTGTATTCGATTATGTTTATATAGATATACTCACCAGGTACCTGTTCTTCCGATATACATACGAGCAACCGAATCGAACATAAGGTTGAATGGATAGATTGAACAATGGAGATTTCCTCTCAAACCGTAAGCAGGTTGTTCAGATGAAGGGAGTAGATAGTGAAATGAGATCTGCTACTTGTGGTGTGCTACAAGGGACCGTCCTCGGACCAGTCTTGTTTACAATTTATCTAAATGGCCTCCTCAAACTCAACACTCCAGGAAGCATAATTTCTTTTGCAGACGATACTGTCATATTATTCACAGGAAACACGTGGAAACAAGTCAAAGAAAATGCAGAGAGAGGTTTGAACGATGTATTGAATTGGTTCAACGCCAATCTCCTAACAGTAAATATTTCCAAAACTAAAGCGGTACCTTTCACTTCCTATGAGAAATATTTACCCGATTATGAACACCTGTCAACTGATGACCAGATCATATCATTAACAATATCTATAAAATATCTTGGGATATTTATGGACTCTTTCATGAGGTGGAATATTCAAATTGACGCCACAAAAAAAAAGATACGTTCTTTGCTCTATAAATTTTACCAAATCAGGCAAGTATTATCCCTACATCAACTCAAAATACTTTATCATGCATTTGTAGAGTCTATTTTGCAGTATGGCATTATTGGATGGGGCGGGGCTAAAAAATGCCTTCTGGACACCCTTGAAAAAACCCAAAAACGTATTTTGAAAATCATTTATTTTAAACCAAGTAGATTTCCTTCTGATCAGTTATATGTAGAACTGAAGATACTGGACATTCGCCAGTTGTTTGCTAAATCAGTCCTTACTTACATTAAGATGAAACGAAAATATACAATGAAATTGACTCATAATCTCGATACTAGAGCCATTAGTTCCGGACGAGAATTTTTACCACGAGCAAACAAGTCAATTGGTCAAAGATGTTTCGTTTATCTCGCACCAAGATTTTCGAATATCTTACCAACAATGATTAAAAACATGAAAAATATGCACAGCTTCAAAAAACATCTGAAAAATTGGATATTATCACAGGACAGAAACATCATTAAGAATATAATTGATCCTCCCTTTTAATTTTAATTTTAATTAGAAATTATTGTGTGGCAGTCGAAATAATAGTGAAAATTAATAATTAAATGAAATTATGTTCCATAAATGCCCTCATCATGCATCCTCATGTAGTACTTGATGACATGATGTACAGTTTATTTTTTGTATTTTTATTTTCCATTTTATTGTCTTCAATTTGTGTATTTGTGTAGTTAGGTATGTTCAAATATAGAGAATAGATAGATATATTGTACCAAATTGAAAGGAGAATTTTCCCCATAGTCAGGTTTTGTAAAAAACCTTTTTGGGTCTCTCGAATATTTGCTCGGATTCGTATTTCTTCCTAATGTGAATGTTATTGTATTTTATTGGCAAATAAATTTATTATTATTATTATTATTATTAATCATCGTATCTGAGTTGTATTCGATTATGTTTATATAGTTATACTCACCAGGTAACTGTTCTTCCGTTAATACATACGAGCGACTGAATTGAACTGAAGGTTGAATGGATAGACTAAACAATGATCGTATCTGGGGTTGTATTCGATTATATCGTGATGATGTTCATATAGTTATACTCACCAGGTAACTGTTCTCCAGTTATACATAAGAGCGACTGAACTGAACAGAAGGTTGAATGGATAGACTGAACAATCATCGTATCTGGGTTGTATTCGATTATTTCGTGATGATTATTATATATTATGTCTAACCAGGTAACTGTTCTTTCGTTATACATACTAGCAACCGAATCGAACATAAGGTTGAATGGATAGATTGAACAATCATTGTATCTGGGTTCTCTCCGATTATATCGTTATGTTGTATATTTAACTACACTTACCATGTAACGGTTCTTTCGTTACACATACGAGCGTCTGAATCGAACATAAGGTTGGATGGTTAGACGGAACGATAATTGTAACTAAGTTGTATTCGATTATATCGTGATGACGTTCATATAGAAATACTCACCAGGTTACTGTTCTTTCGTTATACATACGAGCAACCGAATCGTACAGAAGGTTGAATGGATAGTATCTGGGTTGTATTCGATTATGATGTTATGCTGTGTATATATTTATACACATAAGGTGACGGTATTCCTGTTTCACATACGAGCGACCGAAACGAACAGAAAGTTGAATGGATAGACTGAACAATCAATGTATCTGGGTGGTATCCGATTATATCGCAATACTGTATATATAGTGATACTTACCAGGTGACGGTACTTCCGTTACACATACTAGCGACTGAATCGAACAGAAGGTTAAATGGTTAGACGAAACGATACATGTATCTGAGTTGTATTCGATGATATCGTGATGATGTTTATATAGCAATACTCAACAGGTAACTGTTCTTCCGTTTTACATACAAGCGACCGAATCGAGCAGAAGGTTGAATTCAGTATAGATTGAACAATCATCGTGCAACCTACAATTCGATGTTCATGTAAATACCTTGATCCGAACAGATGACACGGGTATTTGCCGCTTGCTCAAGGGGAGAAGGGGTGGTTCGTATTTCTATCCGAATGTTGACCAGGGCGCCAGGTAAATTTTTCTCCGCCACAAATACCCAAATGGAATTCTTCCCCAAACTTACCAAATGGAAGAAACCAGTCAAGAGGGAAGAAAATCGATAAAAAAATAGAACTTCGCAGTTACAATAGGGACTAGTATTTATTGTTCTTATACAATATCAATATTTTGCACAAGGGAAAAAAATTATATTCATTGAGGTAGGACCTTGTCCTATTTACGGTAAGCAAATAAACTCTAAAAGCAAATCACCTAATAAGCAAGCACTTATAGCATAACAGTCCCACAAACTTAAATATGCAAGAAAGAAAATAGTAGCATAAAAAAAACAGCAATCCCTGAAGGGTAGGCCAGAACAGAAGTTCAATAAACCACAACCAAGTTATAAAGGGGCGTAAGAATTAAGCATCATGCATTCGGGATGGTGTACTAGCGTCGCTTGAGCTCAGGCGCAGGCGCATGGATGGTAAAAAATATAATATTAATATATGCCACTTAATTCCAGCCATACAGTGTAAGTCACAATAAAAAATTAAGAAACGGGAAGCCAACAATATGGAACTAAGCAATGGTAAAAAAATAAGCAGGGGAAAAAAATTAGTGATTCAAGTTGTAACTTGCGTGAATCTTCTTCAGTGGAGTCCCTCCGCAACAAGTGGTAGGGTATGGATTAATCACCCTTCGGACCACCCTGTATAACTGCTTCACCCAACCTCAGTATAGCATATCACCATCAGGGGACTTGGCTCGCCATGTAAACTTGGATCATCTCGTAATATCTGCTTCCACGTTTGAAGTAGAAATAACTCCAACGAAATGAAAAACCCCGAATGAGGAATAAATTCAATTAGCCATATCCCCACTACAAAAAAAATCAGTCCGTAACCTATACGGTTGCAGACGTTTATACTCGTATAAAGAATTAAGCAAAACTAAAATAGGGAAAGTGAAACTACTGTACCAAAAGATACCTAAAATAAACAACTTTCTCAGCGAAACTCAACCCAAATACTGAATCTGGCAACACTGTTTTAGTGTTGATACTGTACTAGTTATTGACCATCATCACCATTAGGTGATATAAAATAAATGTATACAAGCAAAAAAATTAATGGTCTTCACCAAGTGAAATAATTTATCTTTATCATAGGTACTAAGAAAACCAAAAATAAATAAGGAAATAATCTGAAGGAGAGAAGCTGTCTTGACATTATTATTTTTATATGCACTACATGTTTTATTTCACTGACACTTACCAAGGAGGACTGTTAGAAAAAAAAATGAGAGATAAAAATGCAGAGGTACTAACGTACAGATCAAGTAAAAGGTACATAATATTATATTGCTTACCCTAAATGAGGAGTTTTTCTGCAAAATAACTCTTAAGGGCTTCTATCAGCTATCGTCCTCAAAAATTAGGGCTTATGTGAGCTGTGATGATAAAGAGTCTGGCGTGACTACAATCATATATCCTCGTATAGAGCGTAATTTTGGGAATTCCACGAAAATACCATCAACATCTAGTGTCCAGATTCCCAAAATCAAATGGGGTTTCTCGGAAATGGAACCCAATTAAGGATGATTAGAAAATCACAAAATTTTCCGAGATACCTAAAATACAGATCCCAACCAAACTTGAAGCCACCACCTTTTTTTTCTTCACCTTGTCACCGTCAGGCTATGTTCTGGAACTGCTAATTTGCAATAATTGTCAATACTGCACGACCTGTGTCACCCTACGATGCATGGACAATACCAATCGAATCGATCGGAACTAGAAGAATAATACCTAACCTAACCAAGGTCAACAAAACAATAACAACATATTCTTCAGTACGCGCGAGAATAACAATTAAAAACTCTGTGGGACAAAGAGATCAAACTATGTATGATCGACAAACCTCATCAGGACACGTTGATCTTGATTGTGCAGTGCATAATTCTAGCAGGAGGATCATACCAGTGATTCCTCGCCTATCAGCGATTCAATAGGTAGTATAACTACCATACTCCCATGAATCATAAGTAATATGAACATAAATAATCATTTAAAGCTACGACTGATATCGAGATACCTGCGAGTAAAAGTGGACCGACTGGAACTATATGATTACAATGTCCATGCTCACTTCGGCAATATAGACCATACAGGGTGTGATGAATACCTTCTTATGTTAAGGTGAAATATTAACGTTACAAATCCCCCCCTTACTTCAAGAAATTTACTCACTAAATTTCTCTTCCGAATTACTGCTACCGGTCCCAATAGAAAAAGATATATCTATGTCTTCATGTCCTTTTGAACCACAACGATTATAGCTCATTTCCAGTAGTAAACGACCACAACAAAATGTTATAAATTTTCGGAATCTTCCGGAGCAGGTTTGAGATCTTTGACGTTCCACACGCCCTTAACGTTACCCAAACCATCACGAAGTTCATACGTCCACGGAGACAGCTTCCTGCGAATATACAAAGGTCCAATGAATTTCGGGGCCAACTTCTTGGAGAAATATCTACCGGCATCTGATAATACATAATTTCTTCGCCAAACTGGTTGGTTAACAAGGTACTCCACATGACGACGACGCAAGTTATACCGATCACAGCTTCTTTCATTGGCTGTCTCCAAACGTTTCCGGACATCAGCAAACAGTTTTTTAAAGCTATCGTTCCTGCTCGGGTCACTCAACTTGGCTTCACCTTCAACTGCTGAGGGATTACTCTCGCCATAGTCCCGACCAGATTAAGCCATATTACGCCCAAAGTTTATGAAGAATGGAGTTACCTTAGTCACCTCATGCCTAGCTGTTCTGATGGCACAACCAATTTCATCCAAGTTCTCATCCCAGCACTGATGGTTTTCCGAACAATACATGGCCAACATGGTCTTGATTGTTTTGTTAATGCGCTCAGTAGGATTCGCTCGGGGATTATAATTGGGCGTGAATTTGACACGACAGTGATACTTATCTGCCAACCGAATGAACTCCTTACTGCGATACTGAGCACCATTATCACAGATGATGAGCTTCGGGACTCCAAAAACTAAGAAAACATTTTCTTCTATATTTCGCACCACCGCTCCGGCATTTGCCTTTCGAAGTGGAAACAGGAGACAAAATTTGCTGAGATAATCTGTAACGACTAATATGTAATTATTCCCATGTTTGGATCGGGGAAGTGGTCCTACCAAATCTGTGGAGATCATCTCCCACGGGGTACTCACTTTCGGATGGGACACCATCTTATCTACGGGGCGATCCTGAGAAGACTTGTGTGCAGCGCAAACTTTGCAACGACGAACAAATTTCGCAATGTCACTGCGCATACGGGGCCAAAAACAGCGCTCTGCCAATCGAGCATAAGTTTTGTATACCCCTGCGTGACCTGATGTCGCAGGTTCATGAGCTGCCACAATCGCCTCGTATCTATCTTGCTTAGGGAGTATCAACTTCCATGAATCCGCAGACGGGGACAAATCAGGATAATCCACTCTCACATACTTATACAAACGACCATCAGTCACTCGCCATTTACTGAACTTCAGGGGACTTTTATCAACCTTAGCCACCATCTTGAGATACCACTTGTCTGAATCGATACCTTTCAACTCCAAGGGTTCCTTCACAGATACCTCAGCTACATCAACTACTGGTACGCTCCTGGACAAAGTATCTGGCACCACATGTTCCTTACCCTTACGATGCACTACCGTAAACGAATATTGTTGAAGCCTTACAGCCCACCGTGCCAAGCGTCCAGTAAGGTCTTTAAGGTTATGCAACCACAACAAACTGAGATGGTCGGTCACCACAGTAAAACTTACGCCTTCCAGATATGGCCGAAGCTTTTCGATAGCCCATAGAACTGCTAAGCACTCCCTCTCAGTAGTGGTGAAATTTCTCTCTTGCCTAGTGAGTGAACGACTCAGATAAGATATCACTTTGTCGCCTGATGGATGTGGTTGAGTGAGAACGGCCCCAATACCATAGCCAGAAGCATCGGTCTGAACAACAAATGGCTTAGAGTAGTCCGGACAACTGAGGATTGGAGCTGACACCAAACATTCCTTGATTCTCCTGAAGGATTCAGCACATTGATCATTCCAAACAAACTTCGAATTTTTACGAATCAATCCAGTAATCGGAGAAATGATGGAGGAAAAATCGGGGACGAAACGCCTATACCATGAAAATGTACCAATAATTCGCCGCACCTCCGATACACTCGTAGGTGTGGGTAGTTCCAACATAGATTTGACCTTCTCCGGATCAACATGAAGTCCGTTGCGGTCTACCACATAGCCAAGATACTTCATCTCGGGTTTACAGAACTGGCACTTGTCCACACTCACCGTTATATTTGCTTCACGCAACCTACGGAAAACTTCATCCAAAACTGAGAGGTGCTGCTCCAGAGTTTGACTGACAATGACGACGTCATCTAAATACACGAACACATGGGGCTCTAGATCATGGCCGAGGACAGTATCGATCAAACGCTGCCACGTTGCAGGGGCGTTATGGAGCCCAAAGGGCATCCTGCGGAACTGGAAAAGACCACGATTAGGCACGGTGAAAGCTGTATACTGTTTCGAGGATTCGGACATCGGCACTTGCCAATAAGCGGATTTCACGTCGAGGCTCGACAAATATCTGGCCTCACGCAATTTGTCCAGAGTTTCCGACACAAGAGGAAGGGGATAGCTATCCCTCACCGTCACAGAATTCAATTTCCTGAAGTCCACGCAAAACCTAAAGGATCCATCTTTCTTCCTGACCAAGAGAATGGGCGATGACCAAGGACTGTTCGACGGCTCCACTATTCCTAGTCTCAGCATTTCCTCCAGCTCCTTGTCTATCTGTTGTTGTATGACAGGATTCACCCGGTAATATCTCTGCTTGATCGGAGGACTGTCTGTCTGAATCACATGTTGTGCCCTGTTCGTACATCCTAAGTCTCTGCCCATCAGAGACACATTGCGGTCAATCACGGCCTGCAATCTGGCCTTCTCTAAAGGTGTTAAATGAGTTTGACAATTCACATGCCCCATCGAATTCACACTAATTGGTTCGATAGAAAATTTCCAATCATCATGCCTCAGATCTGGGACAATTCCCATAACTCGCCAAAAATCGGCCCCAAGAATGAGCAGGTGAGGCAATTCGGGGACGACAACAGCTTCGATGAGACTTACTTTACCTCTAAGTGTGATAGGAAGCTCTGCTATACCTAACGGCTGACAATGACTTCCGTTAGCGACAGTACAAGAAGAAGTTCTACTCCGATCGATAGGAATGCCTAACTCCTGAATAAACATAAGTCCCTTGGCACCAACAACAGTACGTGAAGCTCCTGAATCCAAGAGTCCTAACAACGGCTTACCTAAAATCTCCACAGTGAGGTACGGACGTTCATCACCACAAGCATGTTCCAAAACATAATCCAAAATCACTTTGAGCCTATCGACCGAGTTTTCCGCACCAACGCACCTGTCTCGATCTTTCAAGTACGCTGGCTTGCGTTTCCCGCTTTAGAGCAATCCGGGCAGGTCCGTATCGTGAAACCTTCCTTCTTACAACGGTAGCAAAACTTATCCTTCTTCACAGTACATCCGATCGCCCGGTGTCCTGGTTTGCCGCACCTATAACAAACAATATCCTGACCCGGTTCCTTAGATAATGCAACTTGCCCGGAAGATGTCGAAGCCTGAAAGCTATCCAAACTCTCCGTCACACATACATATGCCAGATCGGGTTCAAGGACACCACTTTTCCTATAAGGGGCAACAAAGTTTTCAACCGCTTCCTTTCTCGCCTCAAGGCGCCTACCCAAGTCACGAAGATGCGCAACCGAAGTAACATCTATCAAAGCCAGTTGACTTTGATAAAACGGAGCAATATTACGCATTAAAATTTTCAACTTGGTGTCCTCAGATATTGGACAAGTCAGGCGATTGAAATACCCAGCCATGACCGCCAGATAAATTCCTATAGACTCGTCAGGTCCCTGAGTACGTTTACGAATCTCCTCGAATAACTTTTCATTATACGTCGACGAATGATACTCTTCCCGCAAGAGTACAACAAATTGATCCCAAGTAGAAACCTCCTTCCTATACGCCAAGTAAAACTGATATGCCCTACCAGTGAACAAATCTATACCTGACTCGAGTAAAGTTTCTTTTGAAACATGGCGTGCAATACGTAGTTCTTCAACGCGTTCAAGAAACGCTCCTAACGACAAGCCTTTTTTATCTCTAGCAAATTTTATATCCCATTTATTTGGTAGAATTGATTTGACATCATTAGAAGGAACACGAGGCGGTGATACACTTGATGACCTACGTGTCGGATTAATTGAGGCTACAAAATGATTCTCCAAGAGTGTGAGCTGCGCTGGGATTTCAGCAGACTTCTGCGCATCTTCTGCCTTTTGGTGGAGCCTTTCCAAGAGTGTCAGGGCGTTGGCACGAAGAACGGGACGTTCAGGACATTCTTCACTAATGTGATCAATACGGTTGAGAACGTGGGCCAACTTGGACTGATATTTCAGAAAACGACCACTACTGACAGTTTCGCTAAACTCGTCAATATTGGGTCCAATTTGCCGCAGTTTATCCCCAACAGCCTTCACATCTTCCTCAGTGCTGAATGGATAAGTTGGGTACTGAACACTATCCCCGCTCTTCTCAAATCGAAGCGCCATAGCTAAGGCATGGCGCATTTCATCACAAGTTCCAGCCGCTATTCCCCGAATCTTCACCTCATAGGTGAGCTCGTCTTGGTTCAACCTATTAACCTGCATTTTGTAAGCCATTTCACCGTTCGAAATGCAACAGAAAACTTAGGAAAAGAAAAAATCAAACAAACAAAATCAATTAGTCCCTATGTGTACCTAATTTACTTGATGGCCCCACGTTGGGCGCCAAAAATGCAACCCACAATTCGATGTTCATGTAAATACCTCGATCCGAACAGATGACACGGGTATTTGCCGCTTGCTCAAGGGGAGAAGGGGTGGTTCGTATTTCTATCCGAATGTTGACCAGGGCGCCAGGTAAATTTTTCTCCGCCACAAATACCCAAATGGAATTCTTCCCCAAACTTACCAAATGGAAGAAACCAGTCAAGAGGGAAGAAAATCGATAAAAAAATAGAACTTCGCAGTTACAATAGGGACTAGTATTAATTGTTCTTATACAATATCAATATTTTGCACAAGGGAAAAAAATTATATTCATTGAGGTAGGACCTTGTCCTATTTACGGTAAGCATACAAACTCTAAAAGCAAATCACCTAATAAGCAAGCACTTATAGCATAACATTCCCACAAACTTAAATATGCAAGAAAGAAAATAGTAGCATAAAAAAACAGCAATCCCTGAAGGGTAGGCCAGAACAGAAGTTCAATAAACCACAACCAAGTTATAAAGGGGCGTAAGAATTAAGCATCATGCATTCGGGATGGTGTACTAGCGTCGCTTGAGCTCAGGCGCAGGCGCATGGATGGTAAAAAATATAATATTAATATATGCCACTTAATTCCAGCCATACAGTGTAAGTCACAATAAAAAAATAAGAAACGGGAAGCCAACAATATGGAACTAAGCAATGGTAAAAAAATAAGCAGGGGAAAAAAATTAGTGATTCAAGTTGTAACTTGCGTGAATCCTCTTCAGTGGAGTCCCTCCGCAACAAGTGGTAGGGTATGGATTAATCACCCTTCGGACCACCCTGTATAACTGCTTCACCCAACCTCAGTATAGCATATCACCATCAGGGGACTTGGCTCGCCATGTAAACTTGGATCCCCTCGTAATATCTGCTTCTACGTTTGAAGTAGAAATAACTCCAACGAAATGAAAAACCCTGAATGAGGAATAAATTCAATTAGCCATATCCCCACTATAAAAAAAATCAGTCCGTAACCTATACGGTTGCAGACGTTTATACTCGTATAAAGAATTAAGCAAAACTAAAATAGGGAAAGTGAAACTACTGTACCAAAAGATACCTAAAATGAACAACTTTCTCAGCGAAACTCAACCCAAAAACTGAATCTGGCAACACTGTTTTAGTGTTGATACTGTACTAGTTATTGACCATCATCACCATTAGGTGATATAAAATAAATGTATACAAGCAAAGAAATTGATGGTCTTCACCAAGTGAAATAATTTATCTTTATCATAGGTACTAAGAAAACCAAAAATAAATAAGGAAATAATCTGAAGGAGAGAAGCTGTCTTGACATTATTATTTTTATATGCACTACATGTTTTATTTCACTGACACTTACCAAGAAGGACTGTTAGAAAAAAAAAATGAGAGATAAAAATGCAGAGGTACTAACGTACAGATCAAGTAAAAGGTACATTCAAAATAACTCTTAAGGGCTTCTATCAGCTATCGTCCTCAAAAATTAGGGCTTATGTGAGCTGTGATGATAAAGAGTCTGGCGTGACTACAATCATATATCCTCGTATAGAGCGTAATTTTGGGAATTCCACGAAAATACCATCAACATCTAGTGTCCAGATTCCCAAAATCAAATGGGGTTTCTCGGAAATGGAACCCAATTAAGGATGATTAGAAAATCACAAAATTTTCCGAGATACCTAAAATACAGATCCCAACCAAACTTGAAGCCACCACCTTTTTTTTCTCTCTCTCTCCCGCTCTCCCTCTATCTCTCTCTTCCACCTTTCACAAGTGTCAGCTTGTCACCTTGTCACCGTCAGGCTATGTTCTGGAACTGCTAATTTGCAATAATTGTCAATACTGCACGACCTGTGTCACCCTACGATGCATGGACAATACCAATCGAATCGATCGGAACTAGAAGAATAATACCAAACCTAACCAAGGTCAACAAAACAATAACAACATATTCTTCAGTACGCGCGAGAATAACAATTAAAAACTCTGTCGGACAAAGAGATCAAACTATGTATGATCGACAAACCTCATCAGGACACGTTGATCTTGATTGTGCAGTGCATAATTCTAGCAGGAGGATCATACCAGTGATTCCTCGCCTATCAGCAATTCAATAGGTAGTATAACTACCATACTCCCATGAATCATAAGTAATATAAACATAAATAATCATTTTAAGCTACGACTGATATCGAGATACCTGCGAGTAAAAGTGGACCGACTGGAACTATATGATTACAATGTCCATGCTCACTTCGGCAATATAGACCATACAGGGTGTGATGAATACCTTCTTATGTTAAGGTGAAATATTAACGTTACAATCGTATCTGGGTTGTATTCGATTATGTTTATATAGTTATACTCACCAGGTAACTGTTCTTCCGTTATACATACGAGCGACTGAATTGAACAGAAGGTTGAATGGATAGTATATGGGTTGTATTCGATTTTGATGTTATGCTGTGTATATAGTTATACACACTAGGAGACGGTATTCCCGTTTTACATACGAGCGACCGAAACGAAAAGAAAGTTGAATGGATAGACTGAACAATCAATGTATCTGGGTGGTATCCGATTATATCGCAATACTGTATATATAGTGATACTTACCAGGTGACGATACTTCCGTTACACATACTAGCGACTGAATCGAACAGAATGTTGAATGGTTAGACGAAACGATAATTGTATCTGAGTTGTATTCGATGATATCGTGATGATGTTTATATAGCAATACTCACCAGGTAACTGTCCTTCCGTTTTACATACAAGTGACCGAATCGAGTAGAAGGTTAAATGGATAGATTGAACAATCATCGTATCTGAGTTGTATTCGATTATGTTTATATAGATATACTCACCAGGTACCTGTTCTTCCGATATACATACGAGCAACCGAATCGAACATAAGGTTCAATGGATAGATTGAACAATCATCGTATCTGAGTTGTATTCGATTATGTTTATATAGTTATACTCACCAGGTAACTGTTCTTCCGTTATACATACGAGCGACTGAATTGAACTGAAGGTTGAATGGATAGACTAAACAATGATCGTATCTGGGGTTGTATTCGATTATATCGTGATGATGTTCATATAGTTATACTCACCAGGTAACTGTTCTCCAGTTATACATAAGAGCGACTGAACTGAACAGAAGGTTGAATGGATAGACTGAACAATCATCGTATCTGGGTTGTATTCGATTATTTCGTGATGATTATTATATATTATGTCTAACCAGGTAACTGTTCTTTCGTTATACATACTAGCAACCAAATCGAACATAAGGTTGAATGGATAGATTGAACAATCATTGTATCTGGGTTGTCTCCGATTATATCGTTATGTTGTATATTTAACTACACCTACCATGTAACGGTTCTTTCGTTACACATACGAGCGTCTGAATCGAACATAAGGTTGGATGGTTAGACGGAACGATAATTGTAACTAAGTTGTATTCGATTATATCGTGATGACGTTCATATAGAAATACTCACCAGGTTACTGTTCTTTCGTTATACATACGAGCAACCGAATCGAACAGAAGGTTGAATGGATAGTATCTGGGTTGTATTCGTTTATGATGTTATGCTGTGTATATAGTTATACACATAAGGTGACGGTATTCCTGTTTCACATACGAGCGACCGAAACGAACAGAAAGTTGAATGGATAGACTGAACAATCAATGTATCTGGGTGGTATCCGATTATATCGCAATACTGTATATATAGTGATACTTACCAGGTGACGATACTCCCGTTACACATACTAGCGACTGAATCGAACAGAATGATGAATGGTTAGACGAAACGATAATTGTATCTGAGTTGTATTCGATGATATCGTGATGATGTTTATATAGCAATACTCACCAGGTAACTGTCCTTCCGTTTTACATACAAGCGACCGAATCGAGCAGAAGGTTGAATGGATAGATTGAACAATCATCGTATCTGAGTTGTATTCGATTATATTTATATAAATATACTCACCAGGTACCTGTTCTTCCGATATACATACGAGCAACCGAATCGAACATAAGGTTGAATGGATAGATTGAACAATCATCGTATCTGAGTTGTGTTCGATTATGTTTATATAGTTATACTCACCAGGTAACTGTTCTTCCGTTATACATACGAGCGACTGAATTGAACTGAAGGTTGAATGGATAGACTAAACAATGATCGTATCTGGGGTTGTATTCGATTATATCGTGATGATGTTCATATAGTTATACTCACCAGGTAACTGTTCTCCAGTTATACATAAGAGCGACTGAACTGAACAGAAGGTTGAATGGATAGACTGAACAATCATCGTATCTGGGTTGTATTCGATTATTTCGTGATGATTATTATATATTATGTCTAACCAGGTAACTGTTCTTTCGTTATACATACTAGCAACCGAATCGAACATAAGGTTGAATGGATAGATTGAACAATCATTGTATCTGGGTTGTCTCCGATTATATCGTTAAGTTGTATATTTAACTACACCTACCATGTAACGGTTCTTTCGTTACACATACGAGCGTCTGAATCGAACATAAGGTTGGATGGTTAGACGGAACGATAATTGTATCTGAGTTGTATTCGATGATATCGTGATGATGTTTATATAGAAATACTCACCAGGTTACTGTTCTTTCGTTATACATACGAGCAACCGAATCGAACAGAAGGTTGAATGGATAGTATCTGGGTTGTATTCGATTATGATGTTATGCTGTGTATATAGTTATACACATAAGTTGACGGTATTCCCGTTTCATATACGAACGACCGAAACGAACAGAAAGTTGAATGGATAGACTGAACAATCAATGTATCTGGGTGGTATCCGATTATATCGCAATACTGTATATATAGTGATACCTACCAGGTGACGGTACTTCCGTTACACATACTAGCGACTGAATCGAACAGAAGGTTAAATGGTTAGACGAAACGATAATTGTATCTGAGTTGTATTCGATGATATCGTGATGATGTTTATATAGCAATACTCACCAGGTAACTGTTCTTCCGTTTTACAAACAAGCGACCTAATCGAGCAGAAGGTTGAATTCAGTATAGATTGAACAATCATCGTATCTGGGTTGTATTCGATTATGTTTATATAGTTATACTCACCAGGTAACTGTTCTTCCGTTATACATACGAGCGACTGAATTGAACAGAAGGTTGAATGGATAGTATCTGGGTTGTATTCGATTATGATGTTATGCTGTGTATATAGTTATACACATAAGGTGACGGTATTCCCGTTTCACATACGAGCGACCGAAACGAACAGAAAGTTGAATGGATAGACTGAACAATCAATGTATCTGGGTGGTATCCGATTATATCGCAATACTGTATATATAGTGATACTTACCAGGTGACGGTACTTCCGTTACACATACTAGCGACTGAATCGAACAGAAGGTTAAATGGTTAGACGAAACGATAATTGTATCTGAGTTGTATTCGATGATATCGTGATGATGTTTATATAGCAATACTCACCAGGTAACTGTTCTTCCGTTTTACATACAAGCGACCGAATCGAGCAGAAGGTTGAATTCAGTATAGATTGAACAATCATCGTATCTGGGTTGTATTCGATTATGTTTATATAGTTATACTCACCAGGTAACTGTTCTTTCGTTATACATACGAGCGACTGAATTGAACAGAAGGTTGAATGAATAGTATATGGGTTGTATTCGATTATGATGTTATGCTGTGTATATAGTTATACACACTAGGAGACGGTATTCCCGTTTTACATACGAGCGACCGAAACGAAAAGAAAGTTGAATGGATAGACTGAACAATCAATGTATCTGGGTGGTATCCGATTATATCGCAATACTGTATATATAGTGATACTTACCAGGTGACGATACTTCCGTTACACATACTATTGACTGAATCGAACAGAATGTTGAATGGTTACACGAAACGATAATTGTATCTGAGTTTTATTCGATGATATCGTGATGATGTTTATATAGCAATACTCACCAGGTAACTGTCCTTCCGTTTTACATACAAGCGACCGAATCGAGCAGAAGGTTAAATGGATAGATTGAACAATCATCGTATCTGAGTTGTATTCGATTATGTTTATATAGATATACTCACCAGGTACCTGTTCTCCCGATATACATACGAGCAACCGAATCGAACATAAGGTTGAATGGATAGATTGAACAATCATCGTATCTGAGTTGTATTCGATTATGTTTATATAGTTATACTCACCAGGTAACTGTTCTTCCGTTATACATACGAGCGACTGAATTGAACTGAAGGTTGAATGGATAGACTAAACAATGATCGTATCTGGGGTTGTATTCGATTATATCGTGATGATGTTCATATAGTTATACTCACCAGGTAACTGTTCTCCAGTTATACATAAGAGCGACTGAACTGAACAGAAGGTTGAATGGATAGACTGAACAATCATCGTATCTGGGTTGTATTCGATTATTTCGTGATGATTATTATATATTATGTCTAATCAGGTAACTGTTCTTTCGTTATACATACTAGCAACCGAATCGAACATAAGGTTGAATGGGTAGATTGAACAATCATTGTATCTGGGTTGTCTCCGATTATATCGTTATGTTGTATATTTAACTACACCTACCATGTAACGGTACTTTCGTTACATATACGAGCGTCTGAATCGAACATAAGGTTGGATGGTAAGACGGAACGTTAATTGTAACTGAGTTGTATTCGATTATATCGTGATGACGTTCATATAGAAATACTCACCAGGTTACTGTTCTTCCGTTATACATACGAGCAACCGAATCGAACAGAAAGTTGAAATGATAGACTGAACAATCAATGTATCTGGGTGGTATCCGATTATATCGCAATACTGTATATATAGTGATACCTACCAGGTGACGGTACTTCCGTTACACATACTAGCGACTTAATCGAACAGAAGGTTAAATGGTTAGACGAAACGATAATTGTATCTGAGTTGTATTCGATGATATCGTGATGATGTTTATATAGCAATACTCACCAGGTAACTGTTCTTCCGTTTTACAAACAAGCGACCTAATCGAGCAGAAGGTTGAATTCAGTATAGATTGAACAATCATCGTATCTGGGTTGTATTCGATTATGTTTATATAGTTATACTCACCAGGTAACTGTTCTTCCGTTATACATACGAGCGACTGAATTGAACAGAAGGTTGAATGGATAGTATCTGGGTTGTATTCGATTATGATGTTATGCTGTGTATATAGTTATACACATAAGGTGACGGTATTCCCGTTTCACATACGAGCGACCGAAACGAACAGAAAGTTGAATGGATAGACTGAACAATCAATGTATCTGGGTGGTATCCGATTATATCGCAATACTGTATATATAGTGATACTTACCAGGTGACGGTACTTCCGTTACACATACTAGCGACTGAATCGAACAGAAGGTTAAATGGTTAGACGAAACGATAATTGTATCTGAGTTGTATTCGATGATATCGTGATGATGTTTATATAGCAATACTCACCAGGTAACTGTTCTTCCGTTTTACATACAAGCGACCGAATCGAGCAGAAGGTTGAATTCAGTATAGATTGAACAATCATCGTATCTGGGTTGTATTCGATTATGTTTATATAGTTATACTCACCAGGTAACTGTTCTTCCGTTATACATACGAGCGACTGAATTGAACAGAAGGTTGAATGAATAGTATATGGGTTGTATTCGATTATGATGTTATGCTGTGTATATAGTTATACACACTAGGAGACGGTATTCCCGTTTTACATACGAGCGACCGAAACGAAAAGAAAGTTGAATGGATAGACTGAACAATCAATGTATCTGGGTGGTATCCGATTATATCGCAATACTGTATATATAGTGATACTTACCAGGTGACGATACTTCCGTTACACATACTATTGACTGAATCGAACAGAATGTTGAATGGTTAGACGAAACGATAATTGTATCTGAGTTTTATTCGATGATATCGTGATGATGTTTATATAGCAATACTCACCAGGTAACTGTCCTTCCGTTTTACATACAAGCGACCGAATCGAGCAGAAGGTTAAATGGATAGATTGAACAATCATCGTATCTGAGTTGTATTCGATTATGTTTATATAGATATACTCACCAGGTACCTGTTCTTCCGATATACATACGAGCAACCGAATCGAACATAAGGTTGAATGGATAGATTGAACAATCATCGTATCTGAGTTGTATTCGATTATGTTTATATAGTTATACTCACCAGGTAACTGTTCTTCCGTTATACATACGAGCGACTGAATTGAACTGAAGGTTGAATGGATAGACTAAACAATGATCGTATCTGGGGTTGTATTCGATTATATCGTGATGATGTTCATATAGTTATACTCACCAGGTAACTGTTCTCCAGTTATACATAAGAGCGACTGAACTGAACAGAAGGTTGAATGGATAGACTGAACAATCATCGTATCTGGGTTGTATTCGATTATTTCGTGATGATTATTATATATTATGTCTAATCAGGTAACTGTTCTTTCGTTATACATACTAGCAACCGAATCGAACATAAGGTTGAATGGGTAGATTGAACAATCATTGTATCTGGGTTGTCTCCGATTATATCGTTATGTTGTATATTTAACTACACCTAC
Source organism: Chrysomela aeneicollis (assembly GCA_029955515.1). NCBI lineage: Eukaryota > Metazoa > Arthropoda > Insecta > Coleoptera > Chrysomelidae > Chrysomela > Chrysomela aeneicollis. Next base: position 15,909,052 of record JARUHQ010000013.1, on the reverse strand, counting down.
CATGTAACGGTACTTTCGTTACATATACGAGCGTCTGAATCGAACATAAGGTTGGATGGTAAGACGGAACGTTAATTGTAACTGAGTTGTATTCGATTATATCGTGATGACGTTCATATAGAAATACTCACCAGGTTACTGTTCTTTCGTTATACATACGAGCAACCGAATCGAACAGAAGGTTGGATGGATAGTATCTGGGTTGTTTTCGATTATGATGATATGCTGTGTATATAGTTATACACATAAGGTGACGGTATTCCCGTTTCACATACGAGCGACCGAAACGAACAGAAAGTTGAAATGATAGACTGAACAATCAATGTATCTGGGTGGTATCCGATTATATCGCAATACTGTATATATAGTGATACTTACCAGGTGACGGTACTTCCGTTACACATACTAGCGACTGAATCGAACAGAAGGTTGAATGGTTAGACGAAACGATAATTGTATCTGAGTTGTATTCGATGATATCGTGATGATGTTTATATAGCAATACTCACCAGGTAACTGTTCTTCCGTTTTACATACAAGCGACCGAATCGAGCAGAAGGTTGAATTCAGTATAGATTGAACAATCATCGTATCTGGGTTGTATTCGATTATGTTTATATAGTTATACTCACCAGGTAACTGTTCTTCCGTTATACATACGAGCGACTGAATTGAACAGAAGGTTGAATGGATAGTATATGGGTTGTATTCGATTATGATGTTATGCTGTGTATACGGTTATACACACTAGGAGACGGTATTCCCGTTTTACATACGAGCGACCGAAACAAAAAGAAAGTTGAATGGATAGACTGAACAATCAATGTATCTGGGTGGTATCCGATTATATCGCAATACTGTATATATAGTGATACTTACCAGGTGACGATACTTCCGTTACACATACTAGCGACTGAATCGATTAGAATGTTGAATGGTTAGACGAAACGATAATTGTATCTGAGTTGTATTCGATGATATCGTGATGATGTTTATATAGCAATACTCACCAGGTAACTGTTCTTCCGTTTTACATACAAGCGACCGAATCGAGCAGAAGGTTGAATTCAGTATAAATTGAACAATCATCGTATCTGGGTTGTATTCGATTATGTTTATATAGATATACTCACCAGGTACCTGTTCTTCCGATATACATACGAGCAACCGAATCGAACATAAGGTTGAATGGATAGATTGAACAATCATCGTATCTGAGTTGTATTCGATTATGTTTATATAGTTATACTCACCAGGTAACTGTTCTTCCGTTATACATACGAGCGACTGAATTGAACTGAAGGTTGAATGGATAGACTGAACAATGATCGTATCTGGGGTTGTATTCGATTATATCGTGATGATGTTCATATAGTTATACTCACCAGGTAACTGCTCTCCAGTTATAGATAAGAGCGACTGAACTGAACAGAAGGTTGAATGGATAGACTGAACAATCATCGTATCTGGGTTGTATTCGATTATTTCGTGATGATTATTATATATTATGTCTAACCAGGTAACTGTTCTTTCGTTATACATACTAGCAACCGAATCGAACATAAGGTTGAATGGATAGATTGAACAATCATTGTATCTGGGTTGTCTCCGATTATATCGTTATGTTGTATATTTAACTACACCTACCATGTAACGGTTCTTTCGTTACACATACGAGCGTCTGAATCGAACATAAGGTTGGATGGTTAGACGGAACGATAATTGTAACTAAGTTGTATTCGATTATATCGTGATGACGTTCATATAGAAATACTCACCAGGTTACTGTTCTTTCGTTATACATACGAGCAACCGAATCGAACAGAAGGTTGAATGGATAGTATCTGGGTTGTATTCGATTATGATGTTATGCTGTGTATATAGTTATACACATAAGGTGACGGTATTCCCGTTTCACATACGAGCGACCGAAACAGGAAGAAAGTTGAATGGATAGACTGAACAATCAATGTATCTGGGTGGTATCCGATTATATCGCAATACTGTATATATAGTGATACTTACCAGGTGACGATACTTCCGTTACACATACTAGCGACTGAATCGAACAGAATGTTGAATGGTTAGACGAAACGATAATTGTATCTGAGTTGTATTCGATGATATCGTGATGATGTTTATATAGCAATACTCACCAGGTAACTGTTCTTCCGTTTTACATACAAGCGACCGAATCGAGCAGAAGGTTGAATTCAGTATAGATTGCACAATCATCGTATCTGGGTTGTATTCGATTATGTTTATATAGTTATACTCACCAGGTAACTGTTCTTCCGTTATACATACGAGCAACCGAATCGAACAGAAGGTTGAATGGATAGTATCTGGGTTGTATTCGATTATGATGTTATGCTGTGTATATAGTTATACACATAAGGTGACGGTATTCCCGTTTCACATACGAGCGACCGAAACGAACAGAAAGTTGAATGGATACACTGAACAATCAATGTATCTGGTTGGTATCCGATTATATCGCAATACTGTATATATAGTGATACTCACCAGGTGACGGTACTTCCGTTACACATACTAGCGACTGAATCGAACAGAATGTTGAATGGTTAGACGAAACGATAATTGTATCTGAGTTGTATTCGATGATATCGTGATGATGTTTATATAGCAATACTCACCAGGTAACTGTCCTTCCGTTTTACATACAAGCGACCGAATCGAGCAGAAGGTTAAATGGATAGATTGAACAATCATCGTATCTGAGTTGTATTCGATTATGTTTATATAGATATACTCACCAGGTACCTGTTCTTCCGACATACATACGAGCAACCGAATCGAACATAAGGTTGAATGGATAGATTGAACAATCATCGTATCTGAGTTGTATTCGATTATGTTTATATAGTTATACTCACCAGGTAACTGTTCTTCCGTTATACATACGAGCGACTGAATTGAACTGAAGGTTGAATGGATAGACTAAACAATGATCGTATCTGGGGTTGTATTCGATTATATCGTGATGATGTTCATATAGTTATACTCACCAGGTAACTGTTCTCCAGTTATACATAAGAGCGACTGAACTGAACAGGAGGTTGAATGGATAGACTGAACAATCATCGTATCTGGGTTGTATTCGATTATTTCGTGATGATTATTATATATTATGTCTAACCAGGTAACTGTTCCTTCGTTATACATACTAGCAACCGAATCGAACATAAGGTTGAATGGATAGATTGAACAATCATTGTATCTGGGTTGTCTCCGATTATATCGTTATGTTGTATATTTAACTACACCTACCATGTAACGGTTCTTTCGTTACACATACGAGCGTCTGAATCGAACATAAGGTTGGATGGTTAGACGGAACGATAATTGTAACTAAGTTGTATTCGATTATATCGTGATGACGTTCATATAGAAATACTCACCAGGTTACTGTTCTTTCGTTATACATACGAGCAATCGAATCGAACAGAAGGTTGAATGGATAGTATCTGGGTTGTATTCGATTATGATGTTATGCTGTGTATATAGTTATACACATAAGGTGACGGTATTCCCGTTTCACATACGAGCGACCGAAACGAACAAAAAGTTGAATGGATAGACTGAACAATCAATGTATCTGGGTGGTATGCGATTATATCGCAATACTGTATATATAGTGATACTTACCAGGTGACGGTACTTCCGTTACACATACTAGCGACTGAATCGAACAGAAGGTTAAATGGTTAGACGAAACGATAATTGTATCTGAGTTGTATTCGATGATATCGTGATGATGTTTATATAGCAATACTCACCAGGTAACTGTTCTTCCGTTTTACATACAATCGACCGAATCGAGCAGAAGGTTGAATTCAGTATAGATTGAACAATCATCGTATCTGGGTTGTATTCGATTATGTTTATATAGTTATACTCACCAGGTAACTGTTCTTCCGTTATACATACGAGCGACTGAATTGAACAGAAGGTTGAATGGATAGTATATGGGTTGTATTCGATTATGATGTTATGCTGTGTATATAGTTATACACACTAGGAGACGGTATTCCCGTTTTACATACGAGCGACCGAAACGAAAAGAAAGTTGAATGGATAGACTGAACAATCAATGTATCTGGGTGGTATCCGATTATATCGCAATACTGTATATATAGTGATACTTACCAGGTGACGATACTTCCGTTACACATACTAGCGACTGAATCGAACAGAATGTTGTGTTATATAGCAATACTCACCAGGTAACTGTCCTTCCGTTTTACATACAAGCGACCGAATCGAGCAGAAGGTTAAATGGATAGATTGAACAATCATCGTATCTGAGTTGTATTCGATTATGTTTATATAGATACACTCACCAGGTACCAGTGCTCCCGATATACATACGAGCAACCGAATCGAACATAAGGTTGAATGGATAGATTGAACAATCATTGTATCTGGGTTGTCTCCGATTATATCGTTATGTTGTATATTTAACTACACCTACCATGTAACGGTTTATTCGTTACACATACGAGCGTCTGAATCGAACATAAGGTTGGATGGTTAGACGGAACGATAATTGTAACTAAGTTGTATTCGATTATATCGTGATGACGTTCATATAGAAATACTCACCAGGTTACTGTTCTTTCGTTATACATACGAGCAACCGAATCGAACAGAAGGTTGAATGGATAGTATCTGGGTTGTATTCGATTATGATGTTATGCTGTGTATATAGTTATACACATAAGGTGACGGTATTCCCGTTTCACATACGAGCGACCGAAACGAACAGAAAGTTGAATGGATAGACTGAACAATCAATGTATCTGGGTGGTATCCGATTATATCGCAATACTGTATATATAGTGATACTTACCAGGTGACGGTACTTCCGTTACACATACTAGCGACTGAATCGAACAGAAGGTTTAATTGATAGACGAAACGATAATTGTATCTGAGTTGTATTCGATGATATCGTGATGATGCTTATATAGCAATACTCACCAGGTAACTGTTCTTCCGTTTTACATACAAGCGACCGAATCGAGCAGAAGGTTGAATTCAGTATAGATTGAACAATCATCGTATCTGGGTTGTATTCGATTATGTTTATATAGTTATACTCACCAGGTAACTGTTCTTCCGTTATACATACGAGCGACTGAATTGAACAGAAGGTTGAATGGATAGTATATGGGTTGTATTCGATTATGATGTTATGCTGTGTATATAGTTATACACACTAGGAGACGGTATTCCCGTTTTACATACGAGCGACCGAAACGAAAAGAAAGTTGAATGGATAGACTGAACAATCAATGTATCTGGGTGGTATCCGATTATATCGCAATACTGTATATATAGTGATACTTACCAGGTGACGATACTTCCGTTACACATACTAGCGACTGAATCGAACAGAATGTTGAATGGTTAGACGAAACGATAATTGTATCTGAGTTGTATTCGATGATATCGTGATGATGTTTATATAGCAATACTCACCAGGTAACTGTCCTTCCGTTTTACATACAAGCGACCGAATCGAGCAGAAGGTTAAATGGATAGATTGAACAATCATCGTATCTGAGTTGTATTCGATTATGTTTATATAGATATACTCACCAGGTACCTGTTCTTCCGATATACATACGAGCAACCGAATCGAACATAAGGTTGAATGGATAGATTGAACAATCATCGTATCTGAGTTGTATTCGATTATGTTTATATAGATATACTCACCAGGTAACTGTTCTTCCGTTATACATACGAGCGACTGAATTGAACTGAAGGTTGAATGGATAGACTAAACAATGATCGTATCTGGGGTTGTATTCGATTATATCGTGATGATGTTCATATAGTTATACTCACCAGGTAACTGTTCTCCAGTTATACATAAGAGCGACTGAACTGAACAGAAGGTTGAATGGATAGACTGAACAATCATCGTATCTGGGTTGTATTCGATTATTTCGTGATGATTATTATATATTATGTCTTACCAGGTAACTGTTCTTTCGTTATACATACTAGCAACCGAATCGAACATAAGGTTGAATGGATAGATTGAACAATCATTGTATCTGGGTTGTCTCCGATTATATCGTTATGTTGTATATTTAACTACACCTACCATGTAACGGTTCTTTCGTTACACATACGAGCGTCTGATGCGAACATAAGGTTGGATGGTTAGACGAAACGATAATTGTATCTGAGTTGTATTCGATGATATCGTGATGATGCTTATATAGCAATACTCACCAGGTAACTGTTCTTCCGTTTTACATACAAGCGACCGAATCGAGCAGAAGGTTGAATTCAGTATAGATTGAACAATCATCGTATCTGGGTTGTATTCGATTATGTTTATATAGTTATACTCACCAGGTAACTGTTCTTCCGTTATACATACGAGCGACTGAATTGAACAGAAGGTTGAATGGATAGTATATGGGTTGTATTCGATTATGATGTTATGCTGTGTATATAGTTATACACACTAGGAGACGGTATTCCCGTTTTACATACGAGCGACCGAAACGAAAAGAAAGTTGAATGGATAGACTGAACAATCAATGTATCTGGGTGGTATCCGATTATATCGCAATACTGTATATATAGTGATACTTACCAGGTGACGATACTTCCGTTACACATACTAGCGACTGAATCGAACAGAATGTTGAATGGTTAGACGAAACGATAATTGTATCTGAGTTGTATTCGATGATATCGTGATGATGTTTATATAGCAATACTCACCAGGTAACTGTCCTTCCGTTTTACATACAAGCGACCGAATCGAGCAGAAGGTTAAATGGATAGATTGAACAATCATCGTATCTGAGTTGTATTCGATTATGTTTATATAGATATACTCACCAGGTACCTGTTCTTCCGACATACATACGAGCAACCGAATCGAACATAAGGTTGAATGGATAGATTGAACAATCATCGTATCTGAGTTGTATTCGATTATGTTTATATAGTTATACTCACCAGGTAACTGTTCTTCCGTTATACATACGAGCGACTGAATTGAACTGAAGGTTGAATGGATAGACTAAACAATGATCGTATCTGGGGTTGTATTCGATTATATCGTGATGATGTTCATATAGTTATACTCACCAGGTAACTGTTCTCCAGTTATACATAAGAGCGACTGAACTGAACAGGAGGTTGAATGGATAGACTGAACAATCATCGTATCTGGGTTGTATTCGATTATTTCGTGATGATTATTATATATTATGTCTAACCAGGTAACTGTTCCTTCGTTATACATACTAGCAACCGAATCGAACATAAGGTTGAATGGATAGATTGAACAATCATTGTATCTGGGTTGTCTCCGATTATATCGTTATGTTGTATATTTAACTACACCTACCATGTAACGGTTCTTTCGTTACACATACGAGCGTCTGAATCGAACATAAGGTTGGATGGTTAGACGGAACGATAATTGTAACTAAGTTGTATTCGATTATATCGTGATGACGTTCATATAGAAATACTCACCAGGTTACTGTTCTTTCGTTATACATACGAGCAATCGAATCGAACAGAAGGTTGAATGGATAGTATCTGGGTTGTATTCGATTATGATGTTATGCTGTGTATATAGTTATACACATAAGGTGACGGTATTCCCGTTTCACATACGAGCGACCGAAACGAACAAAAAGTTGAATGGATAGACTGAACAATCAATGTATCTGGGTGGTATGCGATTATATCGCAATACTGTATATATAGTGATACTTACCAGGTGACGGTACTTCCGTTACACATACTAGCGACTGAATCGAACAGAAGGTTAAATGGTTAGACGAAACGATAATTGTATCTGAGTTGTATTCGATGATATCGTGATGATGTTTATATAGCAATACTCACCAGGTAACTGTTCTTCCGTTTTACATACAATCGACCGAATCGAGCAGAAGGTTGAATTCAGTATAGATTGAACAATCATCGTATCTGGGTTGTATTCGATTATGTTTATATAGTTATACTCACCAGGTAACTGTTCTTCCGTTATACATACGAGCGACTGAATTGAACAGAAGGTTGAATGGATAGTATATGGGTTGTATTCGATTATGATGTTATGCTGTGTATATAGTTATACACACTAGGAGACGGTATTCCCGTTTTACATACGAGCGACCGAAACGAAAAGAAAGTTGAATGGATAGACTGAACAATCAATGTATCTGGGTGGTATCCGATTATATCGCAATACTGTATATATAGTGATACTTACCAGGTGACGATACTTCCGTTACACATACTAGCGACTGAATCGAACAGAATGTTGTGTTATATAGCAATACTCACCAGGTAACTGTCCTTCCGTTTTACATACAAGCGACCGAATCGAGCAGAAGGTTAAATGGATAGATTGAACAATCATCGTATCTGAGTTGTATTCGATTATGTTTATATAGATACACTCACCAGGTACCAGTGCTCCCGATATACATACGAGCAACCGAATCGAACATAAGGTTGAATGGATAGATTGAACAATCATTGTATCTGGGTTGTCTCCGATTATATCGTTATGTTGTATATTTAACTACACCTACCATGTAACGGTTTATTCGTTACACATACGAGCGTCTGAATCGAACATAAGGTTGGATGGTTAGACGGAACGATAATTGTAACTAAGTTGTATTCGATTATATCGTGATGACGTTCATATAGAAATACTCACCAGGTTACTGTTCTTTCGTTATACATACGAGCAACCGAATCGAACAGAAGGTTGAATGGATAGTATCTGGGTTGTATTCGATTATGATGTTATGCTGTGTATATAGTTATACACATAAGGTGACGGTATTCCCGTTTCACATACGAGCGACCGAAACGAACAGAAAGTTGAATGGATAGACTGAACAATCAATGTATCTGGGTGGTATCCGATTATATCGCAATACTGTATATATAGTGATACTTACCAGGTGACGGTACTTCCGTTACACATACTAGCGACTGAATCGAACAGAAGGTTTAATTGATAGACGAAACGATAATTGTATCTGAGTTGTATTCGATGATATCGTGATGATGTTTATATAGCAATACTCACCAGGTAACTGTTCTTCCGTTTTACATACAAGCGACCGAATCGAGCAGAAGGTTGAATTCAGTATAAATTGAACAATCATCGTATCTGGGTTGTATTCGATTATGTTTATATAGTTATACTCACCAGGTAACTGTTCTTCCGTTATACATACGAGCGACTGAATTGAACAGAAGGTTGAATGGATAGTATATGGGTTGTATTCGATTATGATGTTATGCTGTGTATATAGTTATACACCCTAGGAGACGGTATTCCCGTTTTACATACGAGCGACCGAAACAAAAAGAAAGTTGAATGGATAGACTGAACAATCAATATATCTGGGTGGTATCCGATTATATCGCAATACTGTATATATAGCGATACTTACCAGGTGACGATACTTCCGTTACACATACTAGCGACTGAATCGAACAGAATGTTGAATGGTTAGACGAAACGATAATTGTATCTGAGTTGTATTCGATGATATCGTGATGATGTTTATATAGCAATACTCACCAGGTAACTGTTCATCCGTTTTACATACAAGCGACCGAATCGAGCAGAAGGTTGAATTCAGTATAGATTGAACAATCATCGTATCTGGGTTGTATTCGATTATGTTTATATAGTTATACTCATCAGGTAACTGTTCTTCCGTTATACATACGAGCGACTGAATTGAACAGAAGGTTGAATGGATAGTATATGGGTTGTATTCGATTATGATGTTATGCTGTGTATATAGTTATACACATAAGGTGACGGTATTCCCGTTTTACATACGAGCGACTAAAACGAAAAGAAAGTTGAATGGATAGACTAAACAATCAATGTATCTGGGTGGTATCCGATAATATCGCAATACTGTATATATAGTGATACTTACCAGGTGACGATACTTCCGTTACACATACTAGCGACTGAATCGAACAGAAGGTTAAATGGTTAGACGAAACAATAATTGTATCTGAGTTGTATTCGATGATATCGTGATGATGTTTATATAGCAATACTCACCAGGTAACTGTTCTTCCGTTTCACATACAAGCGACCGAATCGAGCAGAAGGTTGAATTCAGTATAGATTGAACAATCATCGTATATGGGTTGTATTCGATTATGTTTATATAGTTATACTCACCAGGTAACTGTTCTTCCGTTATACATACGAGCGACTGAATTGAACAGAAGGTTGAATGGATAGTATATGGGTTGTATTCGATTATGATGTTATGCTGTGTATATAGTTATACACACTAGGAGACGGTATTCCCGTTTCACATACGAGCGACCGAAACGAAAAGAAAGTTGAATGGATAGACTGAACAATCAATGTATCTGGGTGGTATCCGATTATATATATAGTGATACTTACCAGGTGACGGTACTTCCGTTACACATACTAGCGACTGAATCGAACAGAATGTTGAATGGTTAGACGAAACGATAATTGTATCTGAGTTGTATTCGATGATATCGTGATGATGTTTATATAGCAATACTCACCAGGTAACTGTCCTTCCGTTTTACATACAAGCGACCGAATCGAGCAGAAGGTTAAATGGATAGATTGAACAATCATCGTATCTGAGTTGTATTCGATTATGTTTATATAGATATACTCACCAGGTACCTGTTCTTCCGATATACATACGAGCAACCGAATCGAACATAAGGTTGAATGGATAGATTGAACAATCATCGTATCTGAGTTGTATTCGATTATGTTTATATAGATATACTCACCAGGTAACTGTTCTTCCGTTATACATACGAGCGACTGAATTGAACTGAAGTTTGAATGGATAGACTAAACAATGATCGTATCTGGGTTGTATTCGATTATTTCGTGATGATTATTATATATTATGTCTTACCAGGTAACTATTCTTTCGTTATACATACTAGCAACCGAATCGAACATAAGGTTGAATTGATAGATTGAACAATCATTGTATCTGGGTTGTCTCCGATTATATCGTTATGTTGTATATTTAACTACACCTACCATGTAACGGTTCTTTCGTTACACATACGAGCGTCTGATGCGAACATAAGGTTGGATGGTTAGACGGAACGATAATTGTAACTAAGTTGTATTCGATTATATCGTGATGACGTTCATATAGAAATACTCACCAGGTTACTGTTCTTTCGTTATACATACGAGCAACCGAATCGAACAGAAGGTTGAATGGATAGTATATGGGTTGTATTCGATTATGATGTAATGCTGTGTATATAGTTTTACACATAAGGTGACGGTATTCCCGTTTCACATACGAGCGACCGAAACGAACAGAAAGTTGAATGGATAGACTGAACAATCAATGTATCTGGGTGGTATCCGATTATATCGCAATACTGTATATATAGTGATACTTACCAGGTGACGGTACTTCCGTTACACATACTAGCGACTGAATCGAACAGAAGGTTAAATGGTTAGACGAAACGATAATTGTATCTGAGTTGTATTCGATGATATCGTGATGATGTTTATATAGCAATACTCACCAGGTAACTGTTCTTTCGTTTTACATACAAGCGACCGAATCGAGCAGAAGGTTGAATTCAGTATAGATTGAAAAATCATCGTATCTGGGTTGTATTCGATTATGTTTATATAGTTATACTCACCAGGTAACTGTTTTTCCGTTATACATACGAGCGAATGAATTGAACAGAAGGTTGAATGGATAGTATATGGGTTGTATTCGATTATGATGTTATGCTGTGTATATAGTTATACACACTAGGAGACGGTATTCCCGTTTTACATACGAGCGACCGAAACACAAAGAAAGTTGAATGGATAGACTGAACAATCAATGTATCTGGGTGGTATCCGATTATATCGCAATACTGTATATATAGTGATACTTACCAGGTGACGATACTTCCGTTACACATACTAGCGACTGAATCGAACAGAATGTTGAATGGTTAGACGAAACGATAATTGTATCTGAGTTGTATTCGATGATATCGTGATGATGTTTATATAGCAATACTCACCAGGTTACTGTTCTTTCGTTATACACACGAGCAACCGAATCGAACAGAAGGTTGAATGAATAGTATCTGGGTTGTATTCGATTATGATGTTATGCTGTGTATATAGTTATACACATAAGGTGACGGTATTCCCGTTTCACATACGAGCGACCGAAACGAACAGAAAGTTGAATGGATAGACTGAACAATCAATGTATCTGGGTGGTATCCGATTATATCGCAATACTGTATATATAGTGATACTTACCAGGTGACGGTACTTCCGTTATACATACTAGCGACTGAATCGAACAGAAGGTTAAATGGTTAGACGAAACGATAATTGTATCTGAGTTGTATTCGATGATATCGTGATGATGTTTATATAGCAATACTCACCAGATAACTGTCCTTCCGTTTTACATACAAGCGACCGAATCGAGCAGAAGGTTAAATGGATAGATTGAACAATCATCGTATCTGAGTTGTATTCGATTATGTTTATATAGATATACTCACCAGGTACCTGTTCTTCCGATATACATACGAGCAACGGAATCGAACATAAGGTTGAATGGATAGATTGAACAATCATCGTATCTGAGTTGTATTCGATTATGTTTATATAGTTATACTCACCAGGTAACTGTTCTTCCGTTATACATACGAGCGACTGAATTGAACTGAAGGTTGAATGGATAGACTAAACAATGATCGTATCTGGGGTTGTATTCGATTATATAGTGATGATGTTCATATAGTTATACTCACCAGGTAACTGTTCTCCAGTTATACATAAGAGCGACTGAACTGAACAGAAGGTTGAATGGATAGACAGAACAATCATCGTATCTGGGTTGTATTCGATTATTTCGTGATGATTATTATATATTATGTCTTACCATGTAATTGTTCTTTCGTTATACATACTAGCAACCGAATCGAACATAAGGTTGAATGGATAGATTGAACAATCATTGTATCTGGGTTGTCTCCGATTATATCGTTATGTTGTATATTTAACTACACCTACCATGTAACGGTTCTCTCGTTACACATACGAGCGTCTGAATCGAACATAAGGTTGGATGGTTAGACGGAACGATAATTGTAACTAAGTTGTATTCGATTATATCGTGATGACGTTCATATAGAAATACTCACCAGGTTACTGTTCTTTCGTTGTACATACGAGCAACCGAATCGAACAGAAGGTTGAATGGATAGTATCTGGGTTGTATTCGATTATGATGTTATGCTGTATATATAGTTATACACATGAGGTGACGGTATTCCCGTTTCACATACGAGCGACCGAAACGAACAGAAAGTTGAATGGATAGACTGAACAATCAATGTATCTGGGTGGTATCCGATTATATCGCAATACTGTATATATAGTGATACTTACCAGGTGACGGTACTTCCGTTACACATACTAGCGACTGAATCGAACAGAAGGTTAAATGGTTAGACGAAACGATAATTGTATCTGAGTTGTATTCGATGATATCGTGATGATGTTTATATAGCAATACTCACCAGGTAACTGTTCTTCCGTTTTACATACAAGCGACCGAATCGAGCAGAAGGTTGAATTCAGTATAGATTGAACAATCATCGTTTCTGGGTTGTATTCGATTATGTTTATATAGTTATACTCTCCAGGTAACTGTTCTTCCGTTATACATACGAGCGACTGAATTGAACAGAAGGTTGAATGGATAGTATATGGGTTGTATTCGATTTTGATGTTATGCTGTGTATATAGTTATACACACTAGGAGACGGTATTCCCGTTTTACATACGAGCGACCGAAACAAAAAGAAAGTTGAATGGATAGATTGAACAATCATTGTATCTGGGTTGTCTCCGATTATATCGTTATGTTGTATATTTAACTACACCTACCATGTAACGGTTCTTTCGTTACACATACGAGCGTCTGAATCGAACATAAGGTTGGATGGTTAGACGGAACGATAATTGTAACTAAGTTGTATTCGATTATATCGTGATGACGTTCATATAGAAATACTCACCAGGTTACTGCTCTTTCGTTATACATACGAGCAACCGAATCGAACAGAATGTTGAATGGATAGTATATGGGTTGTATTCGATTATGATGTTATGCTGTGTATATAGTTATACACACTAGGAGACGGTATTCCCGTTTTAAAAACGAGCGACCGAAACGAACAGAAAGTTGAATGGATAGACTGAACAATCAATGTTTCTGGGTGGTATCCGATTATATCGCAATACTGTATATATAGTGATACTTACCAGGTGACGGTATTTCCGTTACACATACTAGCGACTGAATCGAACAGAAGGTTAAATGGTTGGACGAAACGATTATTGTATCTGAGTTGTATTCGATGATATCGTGATGATGTTTATATAGCAATACTCACCAGGTAACTGTCCTTCCGTTTTACATACAAGCGACCGAATCGAGCATAAGGTTAAATGGATAGATTGAACAATCATCGTATCTGAGTTGTATTCGATTATGTTTATATAGATATACTCACCAGGTACCTGTTCTTCCGATATACATACGAGCAACCGAATCGAACATAAGGTTGAATGGATAGATTGAACAATCATCGTATCTGAGTTGTATTCGATTATGTTTATATGGTTATACTCACCAGGTAACTGTTCTTCCGTTATACATACGAGCGACTGAATTGAACATAAGGTTGAATGGATAGATTGAACAATCATTGTATCTGGGTTGTCTCCGATTATATCGTTATGTTGTATATTTAACTACACCTACCATGTAACGGTTCTTTCGTTACACATACGAGCGTCTGAATCGAACATAAGGTTGGATGGTTAGACGGAACGATAATTGTAACTAAGTTGTATTCGTGATGACGTTCATATAGAAATACTCACCAGGGTACTGTTCTTCCGTTATACATAAGAGCAACCGAATCGAACAGAAGGTTGAATGGATAGTATCTGGGTTGTATTCGATTATGATGTTATGCTGTGTATATAGTTATACACATAAGGTGACGGTATTCCCGTTCCACATACGAGCGACCGAAACGAACAGAAAGTTGAATGGATAGACTGAACAATCAATGTATCTGGGTGGTATCCGATTATATCGCAATACTGTATATATAGTGATACTTACCAGGTGACGATACTTCCGTTACACATACTAGCGACTGAATCGAACAGAATGTTGAATGGTTAGACGAAACGATAATTGTATCTGAGTTGTATTCGATCATATCGTGATGATGCTTATATAGCAATACTCACCAGGTAACTGTTCTTCCGTTTTACATACAAGCGACCGAATCGAGCAGAAGGTTGAATTCAGTATAGATTGAACAATCATCGTATCTGGGTTGTATTCGATTATGTTTATATAGTTATACTCACCAGGTAACTGTTCTTCCGTTATACATACGAGCGACTGAATTGAACAGAAGGTTGAATGGATAGTATATGGGTTGTATTCGATTATGATGTTATGCTGTGTATATAGTTATACACACTAGGAGACGGTATTCCCGTTTTACATACGAGCGACCGAAACGAAAAGAAAGTTGAATGGATAGACTGAACAATCAATGTATCTGGGTGGTATCCGATTATATCGCAATACTGTATATATAGTGATACTTACCAGGTGACGATACTTCCGTTACACATACTAGCGACTGAATCGAACAGAATGTTGAATGGTTAGACGAAACGATAATTGTATCTGAGTTGTATTCGATGATATCGTGATGATGTTTATATAGCAATACTCACCAGGTAACTGTCCTTCCGTTTTACATACAAGCGACCGAATCGAGCAGAAGGTTAAATGGATAGATTGAACAATCATCGTATCTGAGTTGTATTCGATTATGTTTATATAGATATACTCACCAGGTACCTGTTCTTCCGATATACATACGAGCAACCGAATCGAACATAAGGTTGAATGGATAGATTGAACAATCATCGTATCTGAGTTGTATTCGATTATGTTTATATAGATATACTCACCAGGTAACTGTTCTTCCGTTATACATACGAGCGACTGAATTGAACTGAAGGTTGAATGGATAGACTAAACAATGATCGTATCTGGGGTTGTATTCGATTATATCGTGATGATGTTCATATAGTTATACTCACCAGGTAACTGTTCTCCAGTTATACATAAGAGCGACTGAACTGAACAGAAGGTTGAATGGATAGACTGAACAATCATCGTATCTGGGTTGTATTCGATTATTTCGTGATGATTATTATATATTATGTCTTACCAGGTAACTGTTCTTTCGTTATACATACTAGCAACCGAATCGAACATAAGGTTGAATGGATAGATTGAACAATCATTGTATCTGGGTTGTCTCCGATTATATCGTTATGTTGTATATTTAACTACACCTACCATGTAACGGTTCTTTCGTTACACATACGAGCGTCTGATGCGAACATAAGGTTGGATGGTTAGACGAAACGATAATTGTATCTGAGTTGTATTCGATGATATCGTGATGATGCTTATATAGCAATACTCACCAGGTAACTGTTCTTCCGTTTTACATACAAGCGACCGAATCGAGCAGAAGGTTGAATTCAGTATAGATTGAACAATCATCGTATCTGGGTTGTATTCGATTATGTTTATATAGTTATACTCACCAGGTAACTGTTCTTCCGTTATACATACGAGCGACTGAATTGAACAGAAGGTTGAATGGATAGTATATGGGTTGTATTCGATTATGATGTTATGCTGTGTATATAGTTATACACACTAGGAGACGGTATTCCCGTTTTACATACGAGCGACCGAAACGAAAAGAAAGTTGAATGGATAGACTGAACAATCAATGTATCTGGGTGGTATCCGATTATATCGCAATACTGTATATATAGTGATACTTACCAGGTGACGATACTTCCGTTACACATACTAGCGACTGAATCGAACAGAATGTTGAATGGTTAGACGAAACGATAATTGTATCTGAGTTGTATTCGATGATATCGTGATGATGTTTATATAGCAATACTCACCAGGTAACTGTCCTTCCGTTTTACATACAAGCGACCGAATCGAGCAGAAGGTTAAATGGATAGATTGAACAATCATCGTATCTGAGTTGCATTCGATTATGTTTATATAGATATACTCACCAGGTACCTGTTCTTCCGATATACATACGAGCAACCGAATCGAACATAAGGTTGAATGGATAGATTGAACAATCATCGTATCTGAGTTGTATTCGATTATGTTTATATAGTTATACTCACCAGGTAACTGTTCTTTCGTCATACATACGAGCGACTGAATTGAACTGAAGGTTGAATGGATAGACTAAACAATGATCGTATCTGGGGTTGTATTCGATTATATCGTGATGATGTTCATATAGTTATACTCACCAGGTAACTGTTCTCCAGTTATACATAAGAGCGACTGAACTGAACAGAAGGTTGAATGGATAGACTGAACAATCATCGTATCTGGGTTGTATTCGATTATTTCGTGATGATTATTATATATTATGTCTAACCAGGTAACTGTTCTTTCGTTATACATACTAGCAACCGAATCGAACATAAGGTTGAATGGATAGATTGAACAATCATTGTATCTGGGTTGTCTCCGATTATATCGTTATGTTGTATATTTAACTACACCTACCATGTAACGGTTCTTTCGTTACACATACGAGCGTCTGAATCGAACATAAGGTTGGATGGTTAGACGGAACGATAATTGTAACTAACTTGTATTCGATTATATCGTGATGACGTTCATATAGAAATACTCACCAGGTTACTGTTCTTTCGTTATACATACGAGCAACCGAATCGAACAGAAGGTTGAATGGATAGTATCTGGGTTGTATTCGATTATGATGTTATGCTGTGTATATAGTTATACACATAAGGTGACGGTATTCCCGTTTCACATACGAGCGACCGAAACGAACAGAAAGTTGAATGGATAGACTGAACAATCAATGTATCTGGGTGGTATCCGATTATATCGCAATACTGTATATATAGTGATACTTACCAGGTGACGGTTCTTCCGTTACACATACTAGCGACTGAATCGAACAGAAGGTTAAATGGTTAGACGAAACAATAATTGTATCTGAGTTGTATTCGATGATATCGTGATGATGTTTATATAGCAATACTCAGCAGGTAACTGTCCTTCCGTTTTACATACAAGCGACCGAATCGAGCAGAAGGTTAAATGGATAGATTGAACAATCATCGTATCTGAGTTGTATTCGATTATGTTTATATAGTTATACTCACCAGGTAACTGTTCTTCCGTTATACATACGAGCGACTGAATTGAACAGAAGGTTGAATGGATAGTATATGGGTTGTATTCGATTATGATGTTATGCTGTGTATATAGTTATACACACTGGGAGACGGTATTCCCGTTTTACATACGAGCGACCGAAACGAAAAGAAAGTTGAATGGATAGACTGAACAATCAATGTATCTGGGTGGTATCCGATTATATCGCAATACTGTATATATAGTGATACTTACCAGGTGACGATACTTCCGTTACACATACTAGCGACTGAATCGAACAGAATGTTGAATGGTTAGACGAAACGATAATTGTATCTGAGTTGTATTCGATGATATCGTGATGATGTTTATATAGCAATACTCACCAGGTAACTGTCCTTCCGTTTTACATACAAGCGACCGAATCGAGCAGAAGGTTAAATGGATAGATTGAACAATCATCGTATCTGAGTTGCATTCGATTATGTTTATATAGATATACTCACCAGGTACCTGTTCTTCCGATATACATACGAGCAACCGAATCGAACATAAGGTTGAATGGATAGATTGAACAATCATCGTATCTGAGTTGTATTCGATTATGTTTATATAGTTATACTCACCAGGTAACTGTTCTTCCGTCATACATACGAGCGACTGAATTGAACTGAAGGTTGAATGGATAGACTAAACAATGATCGTATCTGGGGTTGTATTCGATTATATCGTGATGATGTTCATATAGTTATACTCACCAGGTAACTGTTCTCCAGTTATACATAAGAGCGACTGAACTGAACAGAAGGTTGAATGGATAGACTGAACAATCATCGTATCTGGGTTGTATTCGATTATTTCGTGATGATTATTATATATTATGTCTAACCAGGTAACTGTTCTTTCGTTATACATACTAGCAACCGAATCGAACATAAGGTTGAATGGATAGATTGAACAATCATTGTATCTGGGTTGTCTCCGATTATATCGTTATGTTGTATATTTAACTACACCTACCATGTAACGGTTCTTTCGTTACACATACGAGCGTCTGAATCGAACATAAGGTTGGATGGTTAGACGGAACGATAATTGTAACTAACTTGTATTCGATTATATCGTGATGACGTTCATATAGAAATACTCACCAGGTTACTGTTCTTTCGTTATACATACGAGCAACCGAATCGAACAGAAGGTTGAATGGATAGTATCTGGGTTGTATTCGATTATGATGTTATGCTGTGTATATAGTTATACACATAAGGTGACGGTATTCCCGTTTCACATACGAGCGACCGAAACGAACAGAAAGTTGAATGGATAGACTGAACAATCAATGTATCTGGGTGGTATCCGATTATATCGCAATACTGTATATATAGTGATACTTACCAGGTGACGGTACTTCCGTTACACATACTAGCGACTGAATCGAACAGAAGGTTAAATGGTTAGACGAAACAATAATTGTATCTGAGTTGTATTCGATGATATCGTGATGATGTTTATATAGCAATACTCAGCAGGTAACTGTCCTTCCGTTTTACATACAAGCGACCGAATCGAGCAGAAGGTTAAATGGATAGATTGAACAATCATCGTATCTGAGTTGTATTCGATTATGTTTATATAGTTATACTCACCAGGTAACTGTTCTTCCGTTATACATACGAGCGACTGAATTGAACAGAAGGTTGAATGGATAGTATATGGGTTGTATTCGATTATGATGTTATGCTGTGTATATAGTTATACACACTGGGAGACGGTATTCCCGTTTTACATACGAGCGACCGAAACGAAAAGAAAGTTGAATGGATAGACTGAACAATCAATGTATCTGGGTGGTATCCGATTATATCGCAATACTGTATATATAGTGATACTTACCAGGTGACGATACTTCCGTTACACATACTAGCGACTGAATCGAACTTAAGGTTAAATGGTGAGACGAAACGATAATTGTATCTGAGTTGTATTCGATGATATCGTGATGATGTTTATATAGCAATACTCAGCAGGTAACTGTCCTTCCGTTTTACATACAAGCGACCGAATCGAGCAGAAGGTTAAATGGATAGATTGAACAATCATCGTATCTGAGTTGTATTCGATTATGTTTATATAGATATACTCACCAGGTACCTGTTCTTCCGATATACATACGAGCAACCGAATTGAACTGAAGGTTGAATGGATAGACTAAACAATGATCGTATCTGGGGTTGTATTCGATTATATCGTGATGATGTTCATATAGTTATACTCACCAGGTAACTGTTCTCCAGTTATACATAAGAGCGACTGAACTGAACAGAAGGTTGAATGGATAGACTGAACAATCATCGTATCTGGGTTGTATTCGATTATTTCGTGATGATAATTATATATTATGTCTTACCAGGTAACTGTTCTTTCGTTATACATACTAGCAACCGAATCGAACATAAGGTTGAATGGATAGATTGAACAATCATTGTATCTGGGTTGTCTCCGATTATATCGTTATGTTGTATATTTAACTACACCTACCATGTAACGGTTCTTTCGTTACACATACGAGCGTCTGATGCGAACATAAGGTTGGATGGTTAGACGGAACGATAATTGTAACTAAGTTGTATTCGATTATATCGTGATGACGTTCATATAGAAATACTCACCAGGTTACTGTTCTTTCGTTATACATACGAGCAACCGAATCGAACAGAAGGTTGAATGGATAGTATATGGGTTGTATTCGATTAGGATGTTATGCTGTGTATATAGTTATACACATAAGGTGACGGTATTCCCGTTTCACATACGAGCGACCGAAACGAACAGAAAGTTGAATGGATAGACTGAACAATCAATGTATCTGGGTGGTATCCGATTATATCGCAATACTGTATATATAGTGATACTTACCAGGTGACGGTACTTCCGTTACACATACTAGCGACTGAATCGAACAGAAGGTTAAATGGTTAGACGAAACGATAATTGTATCTGAGTTGTATTCGATGATATCGTGATGATGTTTATATAGCAATACTCACCAGGTAACTGTTCTTCCGTTTCACATACAAGCGACCGAATCGAGCAGAAGGTTGAATTCAGTATAGATTGAACAATCATCGTATCTGGGTTGTATTCGATTATGTTTATATAGTTATACTCATCAGGTAACTGTTCTTCCGTTATACATACGAGCGACTGAATTGAACAGAAGGTTGAATGGATAGTATATGGGTTGTATTCGATTTTGATGTTATGCTGTGTATATAGTTATACACACTAGGAGACGGTATTCCCGTTTTACATACGAGCGACCGAAACAAAAAGAAAGTTGAATGGATAGACTGAACAATCAATGTATCTGGGTGGTATCCGATTATATCGCAATACTGTATATATAGTGATACTTACCAGGTGACGGTACTTCCGTTACACATACTAGCGACTGAATCGAACAGAAGGTTAAATGGTTAGACGAAACAAAAATTGTATCTGAGTTGTATTCGATGATATCGTGATGATGTTTATATAGCAATACTCACCAGGTAACTGTTCTTCCGTTTTACATACAAGCGACCGAATCGAGCAGAAGGTTGAATTCAGTATAGATTGAACAATCATCGTATCTGGGTTGTATTCGATTATGTTTATATAGTTATACTCACCAGGTAACTGTTCTTCCGTTATACATACGAGCGACTGAATTGAACAGAAGGTTGAATGGATAGTATATGGGTTGTATTCGATTATGATGTTATGCTGTGTATATAGTTATACACACTGGGAGACGGTATTTCCGTTTTACATACGAGCGACCGAAACGAAAAGAAAGTTGAATGGATAGACTGAACATTCAATGTATCTGGGTGGTATCCGATTATATCGCAATACTGTATATATAGTGATACTTACCAGGTGACGATACTTCCGTTACACATACTAGCGACTGAATCGAACAGAATGTTGATTGGTTAGACGAAACGATAATTGTATCTGAGTTGTATTCGATGATATCGTGATGATGTTTATATAGCAATACTCACCAGGTAACTGTCCTTCCGTTTTACATACAAGCGACCGAATCGAGCAGAAGGTTAAATGGATAGATTGAACAATCATCGTATCTGAGTTGTATTCGATTATGTTTATATAGATATACTCACCAGGTACCTGTTCTTCCGATATACATACGAGCAACCGAATCGAACATAAGGTTGAATGGATAGATTGAACAATCATCGTATCTGAGTTGTATTCGATTATGTTTATATAGATATACTCACCAGGTAACTGTTCTTCCGTTATACATACGAGCGACTGAATTGAACTGAAGGTTGAATGGATAGACTAAACAATGATCGTATCTTGGGTTGTATTCGATTATATCGTGATGATGTTCATATAGTTATACTCACCAGGTAACTGTTCTCCAGTTATACATAAGAGCGACTGAACTGAACAGAAGGTTGAATGGATAGACTGAACAATCATCGTATCTGGGTTGTATTCGATTATTTCGTGATGATTATTATATATTATGTCTTACCAGGTAACTGTTCTTTCGTTATACATACTAGCAACCGAATCGAACATAAGGTTGAATGGATAGATTGAACAATCATTGTATCTGGGTTGTCTCCGATAATATCGTTATGTTGTATATTTAACTACACCTACCATGTAACGGTTCTTTCGTTACACATACGAGCGTCTGATGCGAACATAAGGTTGGATGGTTAGACGGAACGATAATTGTAACTAAGTTGTATTCGATTATATCGTGATGACGTTCATATAGAAATACTCACCAGGTTACTGTTCTTTCGTTATACATACGAGCAACCGAATCGAACAGAAGGTTGAATGGATAGTATATGGGTTGTATTCGATTATGATGTTATGCTGTGTATATAGTTATACACACTAGAAGACGGTATTCCCGTTTTACATACGAGCGACCGAAACGAAAAGAAAGTTGAATGGATAGACTGAACAATCAATGTATCTGGGTGGTATCAGATTATATCGCAATACTGTTTATATAGTGATACTTACCAGGTGACGATACTTCCGTTACACATACTAGCGACTGAATCGAACAGAATGTTGAATGGTTAGACGAAACGATAATTGTATCTGAGTTGTATTCGATGATATCGTGATGATGTTTATATAGCAATACTCACCAGGTTACTGTTCTTTCGTTATACATACGAGCAACCGAATCGAACAGAAGGTTGAATGGATAGTGTCAAAAATATCTTGAAGATATATAGACTCCTGGATTCGTAAATACTTTAATGAGAAAAATAACTATAAACTGATAAAAAACAGATTGGAATCGGTAGTATGAATTATGTAGTTTTCTTGACTGTTCTTGTCAAAAATTTATTTATTTTAAAACATATTCTTTTCATGTCATGACAATGGTTTGTCACTGCCGTCTTCAAATTATTTCAGTCGATATCGGTTGTACGGAGTGTTTATCCTGGGTTTCCAACATCCTCCCCGGCCGGAATAATTTCCAAAGGAAACAATAATTGAATAGGTCGCTTCAATATGCATCCATTGCTGGTCTTGACTTTGCAGGCTCTGATGCGTCCATCTCTTCCTTTGAAAACTTCGGTGATTCTTACTAGCTTCCACAACAATCTAGGTAAATGCTGATCATGAAGTAAAACAACATCGCCTATCTTCAAATTTACAGATTTAGCATTGATGTTTCTATGGGCGGACCTCAATTGTTGCAAATAATCGATACTCCAACGTTTCCAGAATCTCTTCATAGTTTGGTCTCGAATTTTCCATTGTTTCAGGATATCATTACGACTGATATCTTTCTCCATTGGGTTCATACTGAAACCGACAGAGGCATTTCCAGACAGAAAATGCGACGGTGTCAAAATCAATAGATTTTCTGGATCATCATCTATATAAGTTAGAGGTCTTGAATTAACTGAAGCCTCAACTTCGGTTAAAATTGTGAACATTTCATCATAATTCAATATCGCCTTTCCAATAGTTAATTTTAAAGCTTCTTTAACGGTTCGGACCATCCTTTCCCAAAATCCTCCCCACCATGAGGCTCGTTCGACAATAAATCTCCATTCTATTTTCTGATCACGGGCCATGTTCTGAATATCAGCACAAGTAAGGATTTTTGATAACTGCTTGAGTTCCATGGACGTTCGCTTAAAAGTCGTAGCATTGTCAGAATAGATGATGCTAGGAACTCCTCTTCTAGATATGAATCGGCGCAGTCCTCGTATACAACTTTCCGTTGTCAAATCTGGTACTAATTCCAAATGAACAGCTCGAACGACTGCACAGGTTATAAGCATTATATAAGCCTTTAGTTTTGTCTTCGTCTCTGTTGATAAATATAAAGGACCAGCAAAGTCTATACCACTGACATTGAAAGGGCTAGATGTCATTATTCGACTTTTTGGCAGCAGTGCGAATGGTTCATTTGCTGATTTGCTTTTCAATCGTTTACATTTCACACAACGACTTATAACATTTTTTACACGTTGTCGTGCCTTGATGATCCAATATTTTTTTCTTACATCTGTTAACGTTGCATTTACTCCTCCATGACACATGTGAATATGAGAATTCCATATTATTTTATCGGTTAAAACAGATTTTTTAGGCAAAATTATTGGGTGTTTCGTTTCATAAGGTAAAGAAGACTCTTGGAGACGACCTCCTAGACGTAATATATTTTCGTCATCCAAAAAAGGTGTTAGAGATAAAATATTCGAATTAGAATTAATCACTCCTTTCTTTCGAAGATTTTCTATCTCATCGGAAAATGATTCCTTTTGTGTGATTCTCAACCAATAGTTTCCTGATTTTTTAATTTCCATAATTGTTAATGGACCAGTCATTTTTTCAATAGTTTTTGAATTATTGAGAAACCTCATTACATATGCAGTAATACGTAAAGTTTTTTCATAGCTACTTTTATCATCCATGTTGAATATAGGATCAATATTCTGCAGCTGTGATTGATCTACTTCAATAAGAAAAGATGAATAATTCTCTAATGAAACAACATTATCATCCATAGCTGGCCAATCATCTTCACTATTCATCAACCACTTTGGTCCGTGCTTCCATAGATTGGATTCCAATAAATTTTCAGCAGATATCCCTCTTGTCAGAAGATCTGCCGGATTATCTTCACCCGGACAATGTCTCCATATGCCTTTTGATAACTTGTTGATTTCAAGTACTCTGTTGGATATGTACGGTTTCAATTTAGATTGTTTACCTTTGATCCAATGTAAAGTTATTTTAGAGTCAGACCAAAGAAAAGTATGTTCAATATTCAAATCTAAGTTGTTTAATATATATATCTGAAGTCGAGCAGCACATAACGCTGCTGTTAGTTCTAATTTCGGCAAAGTAAGTAGCTTTTCGTTTCTTTCATTAATGGGAGATACTCTATTTTTGGCCAATAAAATATTGCAATGAACAGTCCCATTTGGTGTCTCGTTCCTCAAAAAAGCAACGGCACCATAAGCTTGTGGACTAGCATCGGCGAACACATGAAGTTGAACGTTACATTCAAAATTAGGAACAATACATCTGGAAATACAAAAATCTTTCAGCAGTTTGATTTCCAAGCCCCATTTCAACCATTTGCTAGCAATATCGGATGGTAATATATCATCCCATTCCAATTTCAATTTCCAAATATCTTGCAAAATGATCTTTGCTTTTATAACGAAGGGTCCGTAGACACCTAAAGGGTCATATATCCTAGCAATAGTTTGAAGAACAGATCGCTTTGTAAAAACGTGTTTACTCATTTCATTCTCTAATTGACTCAAATCAGTACTAAGTTCATCAGTAGTTATTCTCCACTGAACACCCAAAACCTTCTTCAAAGTCGAACCATTTTCAACAAATTCAGGATACCTATTCATTGAAGTATCATTCGAACACCATTTTCTCAGATTCATGTTGGCAGAAGAAGATATCTGTTTGGACTGATGGTATATGTCCTCGGCCTGATTTGAAGATTCGACTGCTATCACTAAATCATCGACATAAAAAGACCTTGATAACAATTCACTAACTGCTTTGAATTCATCATTTTGATTCAATAAATGTTTTTTTATTGTTACCGCCAATAAGAAGGGACTACAAGTAACTCCAAACGTGACACGTTTCATTCTATATCTTGTGATATCTGGCAATTTTGTTACGTCAGTTATTGGTTTCGAATACCAGAGAAAACTATGTGAATTTCTATCTTTTTCTGCCAATACGATTTGCAAGAAAGCCTTCTCGATATCCGCAATGAGTCCCACACGTCCGATTCGAAAATTTAGTAGAATTCGTAAGAGATGTGGTACAAGATTCTCTCCAGACACTAATGACTGATTTAATGAAGGTAATCCTGGAGCATGTGCCGACGCATCGAATACTATACGAAGTTTTGTAGTATCTTTATCATCACGGTATACTGGTCTATGAGGCATATAAAATACATCAGTGTCTTTATCTATTCTAGGAGCGACTTCAGCAAAATCGTTTTCGAAATTTTCACGCATCATTTTATCGTATTCAATCAGCTTAGAATCTCTTATGAGTTTCAACGTTAATGTCTTTACCCTTGTAATAGCACCATTATAATAAGAGTCTAATTTGTCGCACTTCAAATCCCATGGTAGTGAAACTTCATATCTACCATTTTTAAAACGAATATTATTCTTCATGAATTGTTCAGTGAAATCACAATGTTCCGACCTATCTTCTCGTATACCGATAGACTCTAAACTCCAAAAATCTCGTAGATTGATTTCACTTTCGATAGTCTGCACATACCAAGCAGCTGCTACGTTCAAATTAACAGAATACGCATAATCACCATTGACACCTAGTAATGTCCAACCTAGCTTAGTGTTAACTGCTACTAAATTATCAGAAAGTCTTTTCTGCTCACTCGTTACCAATTTCCAATAATTATCAGCTCCGATAAGCACCGTTATACCACTGATCAATTCTTGACCTTTTGGCACAGAATCCGCTAAGGAAAATTTATCGGAAAAATCTTTTATAATTGGATCACTAATGGAAGGCATACTCAAAGAATCGAAACAGATCTCCGGAACTTCAATGGCATGAATGAAATGGTTTCACTACTATGATGCGCTGTCAGCATGATGGATACTCGTTTACATAATCTTGCAGGAGATTTTTCGCTACTACCAAATGGTACAATTGCAACTTTATGAATTCCAATAACAGGTAAATTCAATTGACGGGATACAGATTCTTTAATAAAAGTCATTTGGCTACCCCCATCAAGCACCATACGAACATAATTTGAGGGTACGTTACAGTGTGTTTTGATGTATGCACATGCAGTTTGTATGAATACGTTATTTAGCTGACTGTTAATCATCAAATTTGTTGACATACCACTTGATTGATTGGTGGTTGCATTAGCTGGGGTACAATTTTGTGCACTCTGTGTAGATTGTAGCGATTTATTGAAATCTGGATCACACATTATCGTAGCATGTTTTCTTTTACATTTTGAGCAACTTATTTTTACTCTACAAAAACGTGAATTGTGACCCGTTCTCAAACAACGGAAACAACGAGAATTCGTTTTCAAAATTTCTTTTCGTTGCTGCAGTCATATTATCATTACAGCTTGTAGAAACGTGATTCTTCGACTTACAGAATATGCAGTTATCTTGTACTGATGTTGTCAATAAACCTGCAGCTGTACAAGTTTTTTCATGCTTTTTAAATGAATTATTTTTATCATCATGATTTCGAGTATCTTTTGGATTTTCCCCTGTTACTGCCTGAGCCTTTTGCAATGAATCAATTTCCAACTTAATGAAACGTAAAAGTTTGTGAATCTGCTTGTCATAAGACACTTCACAATCATTTTCCGAACCGTCAGAAGCTATATTGGAAGATTCTCCGATATTGATCAAGAGCTTATTGAATTCAACTCGCAAAATATATGGTAAAGATTTCAACAATATAGATTTCACCATAATTCCATATTGTTTTGCAGAAACTCCTAAAGATTGCAATGAACGAGTTATTGTTGAAGTAGTATTGTATAGCTTTCTTAGAGATTGTACATCATTTCTATTCTTCACTGGAGACAGTGTCAATAATTGCTGTATATAATTGTCAACTATAATCTCACTATTGCCAAATTCTTCCTTCAACATATAAATAGCATCTTGATAACTCATTTGACTTGATGTTAAACCTTTAATGGTCATGGCTGCTTGACCCGTTAATAAAGATTTCAAGTAACTGAACTTTGCAGTATCATTTAATTCATCGTTATTATGAATATGAGTACTGTACTGTTCCCAAAATGCTGACCAAGCGTTGACATCACCATTATATTTCAAAAGATCTAGCTTAGGTAATCTCACCGACTTTTTAATATCCCTCGGTCCCTCGTTACCATCTGATCTGGAGGTTATTCTATCTTCTTCTGGATCTCTTTGGGGTACTGCCGTAGGTACACACTGTTCATTAATTGTATGCTCTAATCTCGCAATGCAAGCCACCGCTGAATCTTCATACTCCAACATTCTTTCGCACTCTTCTTCCAATTTATCAAGTTCGATCGTAGGCATAACCTTTTCATTTACAGAACACAACTGCTCTCTGATAGCTTTTATACGAGCAATATGTATCTTGATTTCCGATGTATCGAATTTGTCACGTCCCAATAAATCGTTAGCATTATTTATTAGTTTGGTCAATTGAGTTCGAGCAGTTTTTCTCAGAATCACATCCATTCCAGCTGTTTTTTCGTTCACGTTATCGGAGTAGAATTCTTCACCATTAAAGGTCCCTGGTTTCGGCACCAAATGTCAAAAATATCTTGAAGATATATAGACTCCTGGATTCGTAAATACTTTAATGAGAAAAATAACTATAAACTGATAAAAAACAGATTGGAATCGGTAGTATGAATTATGTAGTTTTCTTGACTGTTCTTGTCAAAAATTTATTTATTTTAAAACATATTCTTTTCATGTCATGACAATGGTTTGTCACTGCCGTCTTCAATTTATTCCAGTCGATATCGGTTGTACGGAGTGTTTATCCTGGGTTTCCAACAGATAGTATCTGGGTTGTATTCGATTATGATGTTATGCTGTGTATATAGTTATACACATAAGGTGACGGTATTCCCGTTTCACATACGAGCGACCGAAACGAACAGAAAGTTGAATGGATAGACTGAACAATCAATGTATCTGGGTGGTATCCGATTATATCGCAATACTGAATATATAGTGATACTTACCAGGTGACGGTACTTCCGTTACACATACTAGCGACTGAATCGAACAGAAGGTTAAATGGTTAGACGAAACGATAATTGTATCTGAGTTGTATTCGATGATATCGTGATGATGTTTATATAGCAATACTCACCAGGTAACTGTCCTTCCGTTTTACATACAAGCGACCGAATCGAGCAGAAGGTTAAATGGATAGATTGAACAATCATCGTATCTGAGTTGTATTCGATTATGTTTATATAGATATACCCACCAGGTACCTGTTCTTCCGATATACATACGAGCAACCGAATCGAACATAAGGTTGAATGGATAGATTGAACAATCATCGTATCTGAGTTGTATTCGATTATGTTTATATAGTTATACTCACCAGGTAACTGTTCTTCCGTTATACATACGAGCGACTGAATTGAACTGAAGGTTGAATGGATAGACTAAACAATGATCGTATCTGGGGTTGTATTCGATTATATCGTGATGATGTTCATATAGTTATACTCACCAGGTAACTGTTCTCCAGTTATACATAAGAGCGACTGAATTGAACAGAAGGTTGAATGGATAGACTGAACAATCATCGTATCTGGGTTGTATTCGATTATTTCGTGATGATTATTATATATTATGTCTTACCAGGTAACTGTTCTTTCGTTATACATACTAGCAACCGAATCGAACATAAGGTTGAATGGATAGATTGAACAATCATTGTATCTGGGTTGTCTCCGATTATATCGTTATGTTGTATATTTAACTACAACTACCATGTAACGGTTCTTTCGTTACACATACGAGCGTCTGAATCGAACATAAGGTTGGATGGTTAGACGGAACGATAATTGTAACTAAGTTGTATTCGATTATATCGTGATGACGTTCATATAGAAATACTCACCAGGTTACTGTTCTTTCGTTATACATACGAGCAACCGAATCGAACAGAAGGTTGAATGGATAGTATATGGGTTGTATTCGATTTTGATGTTATGCTGTGTATATAGTTATACACACTAGGAGACGGTATTCCCGTTTTACATACGAGCGACCGAAACAAAAAGAAAGTTGAATGGATAGACTGAACAATCAATGTATCTGGGTGGTATCCGATTATATCGCAATACTGTATATATAGTGATACTTACCAGGTGACGATACTTCCGTTACACATACTAGCGACTGAATCTAACAGAATGTTGAATGGTTAGACGAAACGATAATTGTATCTGAGTTGTATTCGACGATATCGTGATGATGTTTATATAGCAATACTCACCAGGTAACTGTTCTTCCGTTTTACATACAAGCGACCGAATCGAGCAGAAGGTTGAATTCAGTATAGATTGAATAATCATCGTATCTGGGTTGTATTCGATTATGTTTATATAGTTATACTCACCAGGTAACTGTTCTTCCGTTATACATACGAGCGACTGAATTGAACAGAAGGTTGAATGGATAGTATATACGAGCGACCGAAACGAAAAGAAAGTTGAATGGATAGACTGAACAATCAATGTATCTGGGTGGTATCCGATTATATCGCAATACTGTATATATAGTCATACTTTCCAGGTGACGATACTTCCGTTACACATACTAGCGACTGAATGGAACAGAATGTTGAATGGTTAGACGAAACGATAATTGTATCTGAGTTGTATTCGATGATATCGTGATGATGTTTATATAGCAATACTCACCAGGTAACTGTCCTTCCGTTTTACATACAAGCGACCGAATCGAGCAGAAGGTTAAATGGATAGATTGAACAATCATCGTATCTGAGTTGTATTCGATTATATCGTTATGTTGTATATTTAACTACAACTACCATGTAACGGTTCTTTCGTTACACATACGAGCGTCTGAATCGAACATAAAGTTGGATGGTTAGACGGAACGATAATTGTAACTAAGTTGTATTCGATTATATCGTGATGACGTTCATATAGAAATACTCACCAGGTTACTGTTCTTTCGTTATACATACGAGCAACCGAATCGAACAGAAGGTTGAATGGATAGTATCTGGGTTGTATTCGATTATGATGTTATGCTGTATATATAGTTATACACATAAGGTGACGGTATTCCCGTTTCACATACGAGCGACCGAAACGAACAGAAAGTTGAATGGATAGACTGAACAATCAATGTATCTGGGTGGTATCCGATTATATCGCAATACTGTATATATAGTGATACTTACCAGGTGACGGTACTTCCGTTACACATACTAGCGACTGAATCGAACAGAAGGTTAAATGGTTAGACGAAACGATAATTATATCTGAGTTGTATTCGATGATATCGTGATGATGTTTATATAGCAATACTCACCAGGTAACTGTTCTTCCGTTTTACATACAAGCGACCGAATCGAGCAGAAGGTTGAATTCAGTATAGATTGTACAATCATCGTATCTGGGTTGTATTCGATTATGTTTATATAGTTATACTCACCAGGTAACTGTTTTTCCGTTATACATACGAGCGACTGAATTGAACAGAAGGTTGAATGGATAGTATATGGGTTGTATTCGATTTTGATGTTATGCTGTGTATATAGTTATACACACTAGGAGACGGTATTCCCGTTTTACATACGAGCGACCGAAACAAAAAAAAAGTTGAATGGATAGACTGAACAATCAATGTATCTGGGTGGTATCCGATTATATCGCAATACTGTATATATAGTGATACTTACCAGGTGACGATACTTCCGTTACACATACTAGCGACTGAATCTAACAGAATGTTGAATGGTTAGACGAAACGATAATTGTATCTGAGTTGTATTCGATGATATCGTGATGATGTTTATATAGCAATACTCACCAGGTAACTGTTCTTCCGTTTTACATACAAGCGACCGAATCGAGCAGAAGGTTGAATTCAGTATAGATTGAACAATCATCGTATCTGGGTTGTATTCGATTATGTTTATATAGTTATACTCACCAGGTAACTGTTTTTCCGTTATACATACGAGCGACTGAATTGAACAGAAGGTTGAATGGATAGTATATACGAGCGACCGAAACGAAAAGAAAGTTGAATGGATAGACTGAACAATCAATGTATTTGGGTGGTATCTGATTATATCGCAATACTGTATATATAGTCATACTTTCCAGGTGACGATACTTCCGTTACACATACTAGCGACTGAATGGAACAGAATGTTGAATGGTTAGACGAAACGATATTTGTATCTGAGTTGTATTCGATGATATCGTGATGATGTTTATATAGCAATACTCACCAGGTAACTGTCCTTCCGTTTTACATACAAGCGACCGAATCGAGCAGAAGGTTAAATGGATAGATTGAACAATCATCGTATCTGAGTTGTATTCGATTATGTTTATATAGATATACTCACCAGGTACCTGTTCTTCCGATATACATACGAGCAACCGAATCGAACATAAGGTTGAATGGATAGATTGAACAATCATCGTATCTGAGTTGTATTCGATTATGTTTATATAGTTATACTCACCAGGTAACTGTTCTTCCGTTATACATACGAGCGACTGAATTGAACTGAAGGTTGAATGGATAGACTAAACAATGATCGTATCTGGGGTTGTATTCGATGATATCGTGATGATGTTCATATAGTTATACTCACCAGGTAACTGTTCTCCAGTTATACATAAGAGCGACTGAACTGAACAGAAGGTTGAATGGATAGACTGAACAATCATCGTATCTGGGTTGTATTCGATTATTTCGTGATGATTATTATATATTATATCTAACCACGTAACTGTTCTTTCGTTATACATACTAGCAACCGGATCGAACATAAGGTTGAATGGATAGATTGAACAATCATTGTATCTGGGTTGTCTCCGATTATATCGTTATGTTGTATATTCAACTACACCTACCATGTAACGGTTCTTTCGTTACACATACGAGCGTCTGAATCGAACATAAGGTTGGATGGTTAGACGGAACGATAATTGTAACTGAGTTGTATTCGATTATATCGTGATGACATTCATATAGAAATACTCACCAGGTTACTGTTCTTTCGTTATACATACGAGCAACCGAATCGAACAGAAGGTTGAATGGATAGTATATGGGTTGTATTCGATTATGATGTTATGCTGTGTATATAGTTATACACACTAGGAGACGGTATTCCCGTTTTACATACGAGCGACCGAAACAAAAAGAAAGTTGAATGGAAGCTTCTTTAACGGTTCGGACCATCCTTTCCCAAAATCCTCCCCACCATGAGGCTCGTTCGACAATAAATCTCCATTCTATTTTCTGATCACGGGCCATGTTCTGAATATCAGCACAAGTAAGGATTTTTGATAACTGCTTGAGTTCCATGGACGTTCGCTTAAAAGTCGTAGCATTGTCAGAATAGATGATGCTAGGAACTCCTCTTCTAGATATGAATCGGCGCAGTCCTCGTATACAACTTTCCGTTGTCAAATCTGGTACTAATTCCAAATGAACAGCTCGAACGACTGCACAGGTTATAAGCATTATATAAGCCTTTAGTTTTGTCTTCGTCTCTGTTGATAAATATAAAGGACCAGCAAAGTCTATACCACTGACATTGAAAGGGCTAGATGTCATTATTCGACTTTTTGGCAGCGGTGCGAATGGTTCATTTGCTGATTTGCTTTTCAATCGTTTACATTTCACACAACGACTTATAACATTTTTTACACGTTGTCGTGCCTTGATGATCCAATATTTTTTTCTTACATCTGTTAACGTTGCATTTACTCCTCCATGACACATGTGAATATGAGAATTCCATATTATTTTATCGGTTAAAACAGATTTTTTAGGCAAAATTATTGGGTGTTTCGTTTCATAAGGTAAAGAAGACTCTTGGAGACGACCTCCTAGACGTAATATATTTTCGTCATCCAAAAAAGGTGTTAGAGATAAAATATTCGAATTAGAATTAATCACTCCTTTCTTTCGAAGATTTTCTATCTCATCGGAAAATGATTCCTTTTGTGTGATTCTCAACCAATAGTTTCCTGATTTTTTAATTTCCATAATTGTTAATGGACCAGTCATTTTTTCAATAGTTTTTAAATTATTGAGAAACCTCATTATATATGCAGTAATACGTAAAGTTTTTTCATAGCTACTTTTATCATCCATGTTGAATATAGGATCAATATTCTGCAGCTGTGATTGATCTACTTCAATAAGAAAAGATGAATAATTCTCTAATGAAACAACATTATCATCCATAGCTGGCCAATCATCTTCACTATTCATCAACCACTTTGGTCCGTGCTTCCATAGATTGGATTCCAATAAATTTTCAGCAGATATCCCTCTTGTCAGAAGATCTGCCGGATTATCTTCACCCGGACAATGTCTCCATATGCCTTTTGATAACTTGTTGATTTCAAGTACTCTGTTGGATATGTACGGTTTCAATTTAGATTGTTTACCTTTGATCCAATGTAAAGTTATTTTAGAGTCAGACCAAAGAAAAGTATGTTCAATATTCAAATCTAAGTTGTTTAATATATATATCTGAAGTCGAGCAGCACATAACGCTGCTGTTAGTTCTAATTTCGGCAAAGTAAGTAGCTTTTCGTTTCTTTCATTAATGGGAGATACTCTATTTTTGGCCAATAAAATATTGCAATGAACAGTCCCATTTGGTGTCTCGTTCCTCAAAAAAGCAACTGCACCATAAGCTTGTGGACTAGCATCGGCGAACACATGAAGTTGAACGTTACATTCAAAATTAGGAACAATACATCTGGAAATACAAAAATCTTTCAGCAGTTTGATTTCCAAGCCCCATTTCAACCATTTGCTAGCAATATCGGATGGTAATATATCATCCCATTCCAATTTCAATTTCCAAATATCTTGCAAAATGATCTTTGCTTTTATAACGAAGGGTCCGTAGACACCTAAAGGGTCATATATCCTAGCAATAGTTTGAAGAACAGATCGCTTTGTAAAAACGTGTTTACTCATTTCATTCTCTAATTGACTCAAATCAGTACTAAGTTCATCAGTAGTTATTCTCCACTGAACACCCAAAACCTTCTTCAAAGTCGAACCATTTTCAACAAATTCAGGATACCTATTCATTGAAGTATCATTCGAACACCATTTTCTCAGATTCATGTTGGCAGAAGAAAATATCTGTTTGGACTGATGGTATATGTCCTCGGCCTGATTTGAAGATTCGACTGCTATCACTAAATCATCGACATAAAAAGACCTTGATAACAATTCACTAACTGCTTTGAATTCATCATTTTGATTCAATAAATGTTTTTTTATTGTTACCGCCAATAAGAAGGGACTACAAGTAACTCCAAACGTGACACGTTTCATTCTATATCTTGTGATATCTGGCAATTTTGTTACGTCAGTTATTGGTTTCGAATACCAGAGAAAACTATGTGAATTTCTATCTTTTTCTGCCAATACGATTTGCAAGAAAGCCTTCTCGATATCCGCAATGAGTCCCACACGTCCGATTCGAAAATTTAGTAGAATTCGTAAGAGATGTGGTACAAGATTCTCTCCAGACACTAATGACTGATTTAATGAAGGTAATCCTGGAGCATGTGCCGACGCATCGAATACTATACGAAGTTTTGTAGTATCTTTATCATCACGGTATACTGGTCTATGAGGCATATAAAATACATCAGTGTCTTTATCTATTCTAGGAGCGACTTCAGCAAAATCGTTTTCGAAATTTTCACGCATCATTTTATCGTATTCAATCAGCTTAGAATCTCTTATGAGTTTCAACGTTAATGTCTTTACCCTTGTAATAGCACCATTATAATAAGAGTCTAATTTGTCGCACTTCAAATCCCATGGTAGTGAAACTTCATATCTACCATTTTTAAAACGAATATTATTCTTCATGAATTGTTCAGTGAAATCACAATGTTCCGACCTATCTTCTCGTATACCGATAGACTCTAAACTCCAAAAATCTCGTAGATTGATTTCACTTTCGATAGTCTGCACATACCAAGCAGCTGCTACGTTCAAATTAACAGAATACGCATAATCACCATTGACACCTAGTAATGTCCAACCTAGCTTAGTGTTAACTGCTACTAAATTATCAGAAAGTCTTTTCTGCTCACTCGTTACCAATTTCCAATAATTATCAGCTCCGATAAGCACCGTTATACCACTGATCAATTCTTGACCTTTTGGCACAGAATCCGCTAAGGAAAATTTATCGGAAAAATCTTTTATAATTGGATCACTAATGGAAGGCATACTCAAAGAATCGAAACAGATCTCCGGAACTTCAATGGCATGAATGAAATGGTTTCACTACTATGATGCGCTGTCAGCATGATGGATACTCGTTTACATAATCTTGCAGGAGATTTTTCGCTACTACCAAATGGTACAATTGCAACTTTATGAATTCCAATAACAGGTAAATTCAATTGACGGGATACAGATTCTTTAATAAAATTCATTTGGCTACCCCCATCAAGCACCATACGAACATAATTTGAGGGTACGTTACAGTGTGTTTTGATGTATGCACAAGCAGTTTGTATGAATACGTTATTTAGCTGACTGTTAATCATCAAATTTGTTGACATACCACTTGATTGATTGGTGGTTGCATTAGCAGGGGTACAATTTTGTGCACTCTGTGTAGATTGTAGCGATTTATTGAAATCTGGATCACACATTATCGTAGCATGTTTTCTTTTACATTTTGAGCAACTTATTTTTACTCTACAAAAACGTGAATTGTGACCCGTTCTCAAACAACGGAAACAACGAGAATTCGTTTTCAAAATATCTTTTCGTTGCTGCAAAGTCATATTATCATTACAGCTTGTAGAAACGTGATTCTTCGACTTACAGAATATGCAGTTATCTTGTACTGATGTTGTCAATAAACCTGCAGCTGTACAAGTTTTTTCATGCTTTTTAAATGAATTATTTTTATCATCATGATTTCGAGTATCTTTTGGATTTTCCCCTGTTACTGTCTGAGCCTTTTGCAATGAATCAATTTCCAACTTAATGAAACGTAAAAGTTTGTGAATCTGCTTGTCATAAGACACTTCACAATCATTTTCCGAACCGTCAGAAGCTATATTGGAAGATTCTCCGATATTGATCAAGAGCTTATTGAATTCAACTCGCAAAATATATGGTAAAGATTTCAACAATATAGATTTCACCATAATTCCATATTGTTTTGCAGAAACTCCTAAAGATTGCAATGAACGAGTTATTGTTGAAGTAGTATTGTATAGCTTTCTTAGAGATTGTACATCATTTCTATTCTTCACTGGAGACAGTGTCAATAATTACTGTATATAATTGTCAACTATAATCTCACTATTGCCAAATTCTTCCTTCAACATATAAATAGCATCTTGATAACTCATTTGACTTGATGTTAAACCTTTAATGGTCATGGCTGCTTGACCCGTTAATAAAGATTTCAAGTAACTGAACTTTGCAGTATCATTTAATTCATCGTTATTATGAATATGAGTACTGTACTGTTCCCAAAATGCTGACCAAGCGTTGACATCACCATTATATTTCAAAAGATCTAGCTTAGGTAATCTCACCGACTTTTCAATATCCCTCGGTCCCTCGTTACCATCTGATCTGGAGGTTATTCTATCTTCTTCTGGATCTCTTTGGGGTACTGCCGTAGGTACACACTGTTCATTAATTGTATGCTCTAATCTCGCAATGCAAGCCACCGCTGAATCTTCATACTCCAACATTCTTTCGCACTCTTCTTCCAATTTATCAGGTTCGATCGTAGGCATAACCTTTTCATTTACAGAACACAACTGCTCTCTGATAGCTTTTATACGAGCAATATGTATCTTGATTTCCGATGTATCGAATTTGTCACGTCCCAATAAATCGTTAGCATTATTTATTAGTTTGGTCAATTGAGTTCGAGCAGTTTTTCTCAGAATCACATCCATTCCAGCTGTTTTTTCGTTCACGTTATCGGAGTAGAATTCTTCACCATTAAAGGTCCCTGGTTTCGGCACCAAATGTCAAAAATATCTTGAAGATATATAGACTCCTGGATTCGTAAATACTTTAATGAGAAAAATAACTATAAACTGATAAAAAACAGATTGGAATCGGTAGTATGAATTATGTAGTTTTCTTGACTGTTCTTGTCAAAAATTTATTTATTTTAAAACATATTCTTTTCATGTCATGACAATGGTTTGTCACTGCCGTCTTCAAATTATTCCAGTCGATATCGGTTGTACGGAGTGTTTATCCTGGGTT
The DNA here is from genome assembly GCA_029955515.1 of Chrysomela aeneicollis. Classification (NCBI taxonomy): domain Eukaryota; kingdom Metazoa; phylum Arthropoda; class Insecta; order Coleoptera; family Chrysomelidae; genus Chrysomela; species Chrysomela aeneicollis. The sequence continues at coordinate 15,870,024 of JARUHQ010000013.1, read as the reverse complement.
TCCAACAGATAGTATCTGGGTTGTATTCGATTATGATGTTATGCTGTGTATATAGTTATACACATAAGGTGACGGTATTCCCGTTTCACATACGAGCGACCGAAACGAACAGAAAGTTGAATGGATAGACTGAACAATCAATGTATCTGGGTGGTATCCGATTATATCGCAATACTGAATATATAGTGATACTTACCAGGTGACGGTACTTCCGTTACACATACTAGCGACTGAATCGAACAGAAGGTTAAATGGTTAGACGAAACGATAATTGTATCTGAGTTGTATTCGATGATATCGTGATGATGTTTATATAGCAATACTTACCAGGTAACTGTCCTTCCGTTTTACATACAAGGGACCGAATCGAGCAGAAGGTTAAATGGATAGATTGAACAATCATCGTATCTGAGTTGTATTCGATTATGTTTATATAGATATACCCACCAGGTACCTGTTCTTCCGATATACATACGAGCAACCGAATCGAACATAAGGTTGAATGGATAGATTGAACAATCATCGTATCTGAGTTGTATTCGATTATGTTTATATAGTTATACTCACCAGGTAACTGTTCTTCCGTTATACATACGAGCGACTGAATTGAACTGAAGGTTGAATGGATAGACTAAACAATGATCGTATCTGGGGTTGTATTCGATTATATCGTGATGATGTTCATATAGTTATACTCACCAGGTAACTGTTCTCCAGTTATACATAAGAGCGACTGAATTGAATAGAAGGTTGAATGGATAGACTGAACAATCATCGTATCTGGGTTGTATTCGATTATTTCGTGATGATTATTATATATTATGTCTTACCAGGTAACTGTTCTTTCGTTATACATACTAGCAACCGAATCGAACATAAGGTTGAATGGATAGATTGAACAATCATTGTATCTGGGTTGTCTCCGATTATATCGTTATGTTGTATATTTAACTACAACAACCATGTAACGGTTCTTTCGTTACACATACGAGCGTCTGAATCGAACATAAGGTTGGATGGTTAGACGGAACGATAATTGTAACTAAGTTGTATTCGATTATATCGTGATGACGTTCATATAGAAATACTCACCAGGTTACTGTTCTTTCGTTATACATACGAGCAACCGAATCGAACAGAAGGTTGAATGGATAGTATATGGGTTGTATTCGATTTTGATGTTATGCTGTGTATATAGTTATACACACTAGGAGACGGTATTCCCGTTTTACATACGAGCGACCGAAACAAAAAGAAAGTTGAATGGATAGACTGAACAATCAATGTATCTGGGTGGTATCCGATTATATCGCAATACTGTATATATAGTGATACTTACCAGGTGACGATACTTCCGTTACACATACTAGCGACTGAATCTAACAGAATGTTGAATGGTTAGACGAAACGATAATTGTATCTGAGTTGTATTCGATGATATCGTGATGATGTTTATATAGCAATACTCACCAGGTAACTGTTCTTCCGTTTTACATACAAGCGACCGAATCGAGCAGAAGGTTGAATTCAGTATAGATTGAACAATCATCGTATCTGGGTTGTATTCGATTATGTTTATATAGTTATACTCACCAGGTAACTGTTCTTCCGTTATACATACGAGCGACTGAATTGAACAGAAGGTTGAATGGATAGTATATACGAGCGACCGAAACGAAAAGAAAGTTGAATGGATAGACTGAACAATCAATGTATCTGGGTGGTATCCGATTATATCGCAATACTGTATATATAGTCATACTTTCCAGGTGAAGATACTTCCGTTACACATACTAGCGACTGAATGGAACAGAATGTTGAATGGTTAGATGAAACGATAATTGTATCTGAGTTGTATTCGATGATATCGTGATGATGTTTATATAGCAATACTCACCAGGTAACTGTCCTTCCGTTTTACATACAAGCGACCGAATCGAGCAGAAGGTTAAATGGATAGATTGAACAATCATCGTATCTGAGTTGTATTCGATTATGTTTATATAGATATACTCACCAGGTACCTGTTCTTCCGATATACATACGAGCAACCGAATCGAGCAGAAGGTTAAATGGATAGATTGAACAATCATCGTATCTGAGTTGTATTCGATTATGTTTATATAGATATACTCACCAGGTAACTGTTCTTCCGTTATACATACGAGCGACTGAATTGAACTGAAGGTTGAATGGATAGACTAAACAATGATCGTATCTGGGGTTGTATTCGATGATATCGTGATGATGTTCATATAGTTATACTCACCAGGTAACTGTTCTCCAGTTATACATAAGAGCGACTGAACTGAACAGAAGGTTGAATGGATAGACTGAACAATCATCGTATCTGGGTTGTATTCGATTATTTCGTGATGATTATTATACATTATATCTAACCACGTAACTGTTCTTTCGTTATACATACTAGCAACCGAATCGAACATAAGGTTGAATGGATAGATTGAACAATCATTGTATCTGGGTTGTCTCCGATTATATCGTTATGTTCTATATTCAACTACACCTACCATGTAACGGTTCTTTCGTTACACATACGAGCGTCTGAATCGAACATAAGGTTGGATGATTAGACGGAACGATAATTGTAACTGAGTTGTATTCGATTATATCGTGATGACGTTCATATAGAAATACTCACCAGGTTACTGTTCTTTCGTTATACATACGAGCAACCGAATCGAACATAAGGTTGAATGGATAGATTGAACAATCATCGTATCTGAGTTGTATTCGATTATGTTTATATAGATATACTCACCAGGTAACTGTTCTTCCGTTATACATACGAGCGACTGAATTGAACTGAAGGTTGAATGGATAGACTAAACAATGATCGTATCTGGGGTTGTATTCGATTATATCGTGATGATGTTCATATAGTTATACTCACCAGGTAACTGTTCTCCAGTTATACATAAGAGCGACTGAACTGAACAGAAGGTTGAATGGATAGACTGAACAATCATCGTATCTGGGTTGTATTCGATTATTTCGTGATGATTATTATATATTATGTCTTACCAGGTAACTGTTCTTTCGTTATACATACTAGCAATCGAATCGAACATAAGGTTGAATGGATAGATTGAACAATCATTGTATCTGGGTTGTCTCCGATAATATCGTTATGTTGTATATTCAACTACACCTACCATGTAACGGTTCTTTCGTTACACATACGAGCGTCTGATGCGAACATAAGGTTGGATGGTTAGACGGAACGATAATTGTAACTAAGTTGTATTCGATTATATCGTGATGACGTTCATATAGAAATACTCACCAGGTTACTGTTCTTTCGTTATACATACGAGCAACCGAATCGAAAAGAAGGTTGAATGGATAGTATATGGGTTGTATTCGATTATGATGTTATGCTGTGTATATAGTTATACACACTAGAAGACGGTATTCCCGTTTTACATACGAGCGACCGAAACGAAAAGAAAGTTGAATGGATAGATTGAACAATCAATGTATCTGGGTGGTATCCGATTATATCGCAATACTGTTTATATAGTGATACTTACCAGGTGACGATACTTCCGTTACACATACTAGCGACTGAATCGAACAGAATGTTGAATGGTTAGACGAAACGATAATTGTATCTGAGTTGTATTCGATGATATCGTGATGATGTTTATATAGCAATACTCACCAGGTTACTGTTCTTTCGTTATACATACGAGCAACCGAATCGAACAGAAGGTTGAATGGATAGTATCTGGGTTGTATTCGATTATGATGTTATGCTGTGTATATAGTTATACACATAAGGTGACGGTATTCCCGTTTCACATACGAGCGACCGAAACGAACAGAAAGTTGAATGGATAGACTGAACAATCAATGTATCTGGGTGGTATCCGATTATATCGCAATACTGAATATATAGTGATACTTACCAGGTGACGGTACTTCCGTTACACATACTAGCGACTGAATCGAACAGAAGGTTAAATGGTTAGACGAAACGATAATTGTATCTGAGTTGTATTCGATGATATCGTGATGATGTTTATATAGCAATACTCACCAGGTAACTGTCCTTCCGTTTTACATACAAGCGACCGAATCGAGCAGAAGGTTAAATGGATAGATTGAACAATCATCGTATCTGATTTGTATTCGATTATGTTTATATAGATATACTCACCAGGTACCTGTTCTTCCGATATACATACGAGCAACCGAATCGAACATAAGGTTGAATGGATAGATTGAACAATCATCGTATCTGAGTTGTATTCGATTATGTTTATATAGTTATACTCACCAGGTAACTGTTCTTCCGTTATACATACGCGCGACTGAATTGAACTGAAGGTTGAATGGATAGACTAAACAATGATCGTATCTGGGGTTGTATTCGATTATATCGTGATGATGTTCATATAGTTATACTCACCAGGTAACTGTTCTCCAGTTATACATAAGAGCGACTGAACTGAACAGAAGGTTGAATGGATAGACTGAACAATCATCGTATCTGGGTTGTATTCGATTATTTCGTGATGATTATTATATATTATGTCTTACCAGGTAACTGTTCTTTCGTTATACATACTAGCAACCGAATCGAACATAAGGTTGAATGGATAGATTGAACAATCATTGTATCTGGGTTGTCTCCGATTATATCGTTATGTTGTATATTTAACTACAACTACCATGTAACGGTTCTTTCGTTACACATACGAGCGTCTGAATCGAACATAAGGTTGGATGGTTAGACGGAACGATAATTGTAACTAAGTTGTATTCGATTATATCGTGATGACGTTCATATAGAAATACTCACCAGGTTACTGTTCTTTCGTTATACATACGAGCAACCGAATCGAACAGAAGGTTGAATGGATAGTATCTGGGTTGTATTCGATTATGATGTTATGCTGTATATATAGTTATACACATAAGGTGACGGTATTCCCGTTTCACATACGAGCGACCGAAACGAACAGAAAGTTGAATGGATAGACTGAACAATCAATGTATCTGGGTGGTATTTGATTATATCGCAATACTGTATATATAGTGATACTAACCAGGTGACGGTACTTCCGTTACACATACTAGCGACTGAATCGAACAGAAGGTTAAATGGTTAGACGAAACGATAATTGTATCTGAGTTGTATTCGATGATATCGTGATGATGTTTATATAGCAATACTCACCAGGTAACTGTTCTTCCGTTTTACATACAAGCGACCGAATCGAGCAGAAGGTTGAATTCAGTATAGATTGTACAATCATCGTATCTGGGTTGTATTCGATTATGTTTATATAGTTATACTCACCAGGTAACTGTTTTTCCGTTATACATACGAGCGACTGAATTGAACAGAAGGTTGAATGGATAGTATATGGGTTGTATTCGATTTTGATGTTATGCTGTATATATAGTTATACACACTAGGAGACGGTATTCCCGTTTTACATACGAGCGACCGAAACAAAAAGAAAGTTGAATGGATAGACTGAACAATCAATGTATCTGGGTGGTATCCGATTATATCGCAATACTGTATATATAGTGATACTTACCAGGTGACGATACTTCCGTTACACATACTAGCGACTGAATCTAACAGAATGTTGAATGGTTAGACGAAACGATAATTGTATCTGAGTTGTATTCGATGATATCGTGATGATGTTTATATAGCAATACTCACCAGGTAACTGTTCTTCCGTTTTACATACAAGCGACCGAATCGAGCAGAAGGTTGAATTCAGTATAGATTGAACAATCATCGTATCTGGGTTGTATTCGATTATGTTTATATAGTTATACTCACCAGGTAACTGTTTTTCCGTTATACATACGAGCGACTGAATTGAACAGAAGGTTGAATGGATAGTATATACGAGCGACCGAAACGAAAAGAAAGTTGAATGGATAGACTGAACAATCAATGTATCTGGGTGGTATCTGATTATATCGCAATACTGTATATATAGTCATACTTTCCAGGTGACGATACTTCCGTTACACATACTAGCGACTGAATGGAACAGAATGTTGAATGGTTAGACGAAACGATAATTGTATCTGAGTTGTATTCGATGATATCGTGATGATGTTTATATAGCAATACTCACCAGGTAACTGTCCTTCCGTTTTACATACAAGCGACCGAATCGAGCAGAAGGTTAAATGGATAGATTGAACAATCATCGTATCTGAGTTGTATTCGATTATGTTTATATAGATATACTCACCAGGTACCTGTTCTTCCGATATACATACGAGCAACCGAATCGAACATAAGGTTGAATGGATAGATTGAACAATCATCGTATCTGAGTTGTATTCGATTATGTTTATATAGTTATACTCACCAGGTAACTGTTCTTCCGTTATACATACGAGCGACTGAATTGAACTGAAGGTTGAATGGATAGACTAAACAATGATCGTATCTGGGGTTGTATTCGATGATATCGTGATGATGTTCATATAGTTATACTCACCAGGTAACTGTTCTCCAGTTATACATAAGAGCGACTGAACTGAACAGAAGGTTGAATGGATAGACTGAACAATCATCGTATCTGGGTTGTATTCGATTATTTCGTGATGATTATTATATATTATATCTAACCACGTAACTGTTCTTTCGTTATACATACTAGCAACCGAATCGAACATAAGGTTGAATGGATAGATTGAACAATCATTGTATCTGCGTTGTCTCCGATTATATCGTTATGTTGTATATTCAACTACACCTACCATGTAACGGTTCTTTCGTTACACATACGAGCGTCTGAATCGAACATAAGGTTGGATGGTTAGACGGAACGATAATTGTAACTGAGTTGTATTCGATTATATCGTGATGACGTTCATATAGAAATACTCACCAGGTTACTGTTCTTTCGTTATACATACGAGCAACCGAATCGAACAGAAGGTTGAATGGATAGTATATGGGTTGTATTCGATTATGATGTTATGCTGTGTATATAGTTATACACATAAGGTGACGGTATTCCCGTTTCACATACAAGCGACCGAAACGAACAGAAAGTTGAATGGATAGACTGAACAATCAATGTATCTGGGTGGTATCCGATTATATCGCAATACTGTATATATAGTGATACTTACCAGGTGACGGTATTTCCGTTACACATACTAGCGACTGAATAGAACAGAAGGTTAAATGTTTAGACGAAACGATAATTGTATCTGAGTTGTATTCGATGATATCGTGATGATGTTTATATAGCAATACTCACCAGGTAACTGTCCTTCCGTTTTACATACAAGCGACCGAATCGAGCAGAAGGTTAAATGGATAGATTGAACAATCATCGTATCTGAGTTGTATTCGATTATGTTTATATAGATATACTCACAAGGTACCTGTTCTTTCGATATACATACGAGCAACCGAATCGAACATAAGGTTGAATGGATAGATTGAACAATCATCGTATCTGAGTTGTATTCGATTATGTTTATATAGTTATACTCACCAGGTAACTGTTCTTCCGTTATACATACGAGCGACTGAATTGAACTGAAGGTTGAATGGATAGACTAAACAATGGTCGTATCTGGGGTTGTAATCGATTATATCGTGATGATGTTTATATAGTTATACTCACCAGGTAACTGTTCTCCAGTTATACATAAGAGCGACTGAACTGAACAGAAGGTTGAATGGATAGACTGAACAATCATCGTATCTGGGTTGTATTCGATTATTTCGTGATGATTATTATATATTATGTCTAACCAGGTAACTGTTCTTTCGTTATACATACTAGCAACCGAATCGAACATAAGGTTGAATGGATAGATTGAACAATCATTGTATCTGGGTTGTCTCCGATTATATCGTTATGTTGTATATTTAACTACACCTACCATGTAACGGTTCTTTCGTTACACATACGAGCGTCTGAATCGAACATAAGGTTGGATGGTTAGACGGAACGATAATTGTAACTAAGTTGTATTCGTTATGACGTTCATATAGAAATACTCACCAGGGTACTGTTCTTCCGTTATACATAAGAGCAACCGAATCGAACAGAAGGTTGAATGGATAGTATCTGGGTTGTATTCGATTATGATGTTATGCTGTGTATATAGTTATACACATAAGGTGACGGTATTCCCGTTCCACATACGAGCGACCGAAACGAACAGAAAGTTGAATGGATAGACTGAACAATCAATGTATCTGGGTGGTATCCGATTATATCGCAATACTGTATATATAGTGATACTTACCAGGTGACGATACTTCCGTTACACATACTAGCGACTGAATCGAACAGAATGTTGAATGGTTAGACGAAACGATAATTGTATCTGAGTTGTATTCGATGATATCGTGATGATGTTTATATAGCAATACTCACCAGGTAACTGTTCTTCCGTTTTACATACAAGCGACCGAATCGAGCAGAAGGTTGAATTCAGTATAGATTGAACAATCATCGTATCTGGGTTGTATTCGATTATGTTTATATAGTTATACTCACCAGGTAACTGTTCTTCCGTTATACATACGAGCGACTGAATTGAACAGAAGGTTGAATGGATAGTATATGGGTTGTATTCGATTATGATGTTATGCTGTGTATATAGTTATACACACTAGGAGACGGTATTCCCGTTTAACATACGAGCGACCGAAACGAAAAGAAAGTTGAATGGATAGTCTGAACAATCAATGTATCTGGGTGGTATCCGATTATATCGCAATACTGTATATATAGTGATACTTACCAGGTGACGATACTTCCGTTACACATACTAGCGACTGAATCGAACAGAATGTTGAATGGTTAGACGAAACGATAATTGTATCTGAGTTGTATTCGATGATATCGTGATGATGTTTATATAGCAATACTCACCAGGTAACTGTCCTTCCGTTTTACATACAAGCGACCGAATCGAGCAGAAGGTTAAATGGATAGATTGAACAATCATCGTATCTGAGTTGCATTCGATTATGATTATATAGATATACTCACCAGGTACCTGTTCTTCCGATATACATACGAGCAACCGAATCGAACATAAGGTTGAATGGATAGATTGAACAATCATCGTATCTGAGTTGTATTCGATTATGTTTATATAGTTATACTCACCAGGTAACTGTTCTTCCGTCATACATACGAGCGACTGAATTGAACTGAAGGTTGAATGGATAGACTAAACAATGATCGTATCTGGGGTTGTATTCGATTATATCGTGATGATGTTCATATAGTTATACTCACCAGGTAACTGTTCTCCAGTTATACATAGGAGCGACTGAACTGAACAGAAGGTTGAATGGATAGACTGAACAATCATCGTATCTGGGTTGTATTCGATTATTTCGTGATGATTATTATATATTATGTCTAACCAGGTAACTGTTCTTTCGTTATACATACTAGCAACCGAATCGAACATAAGGTTGAATGGATAGATTGAACAATCATTGTATCTGGGTTGTCTCCGATTATATCGTTATGTTGTATATTTAACTACACCTACCATGTAACGGTTCTTTCGTTACACATACGAGCGTCTGAATCGAACATAAAGTTGGATGGTTAGACGAAACGATAATTGTAACTAACTTGTATTCGATTATATCGTGATGACGTTCATATAGAAATGCTCACCAGGTTACTGTTCTTTCGTTATACATACGAGCAACCGAATCGAACAGAAGGTTGAATGGATAGTATCTGGGTTGTATTCGATTATGATGTTATGCTGTGTATATAGTTATACACATAAGGTGACGGTATTCCCGTTTCACATACGAGCGACCGAAACGAACAGAAAGTTGAATGGATAGACTGAACAATCAATGTTTCTGGGTGGTATCCGATTATATCGCAATACTGTATATATAGTGATACTTACCAGGTGACGGTACTTCCGTTACACATACTAGCGACTGAATCGAACAGAAGGTTAAATGGTTAGACGAAACAATAATTGTATCTGAGTTGTATTCGATGATATCGTGATGATGTTTATATAGCAATACTCACCAGGTAACTGTTCTTCCGTTTTACATACAAGCGACCGAATCGAGCAGAAGGTTGAATTCAGTATAGATTGAACAATCATCGTATCTGGGTTGTATTCGATTATGTTTATATAGTTATACTCACCAGGTAACTGTTCTTCCGTTATATATACGAGCGACTGAATTGAACAGAAGGTTGAATGGATAGTATATGGGTTGTATTCGATTATGATGTTATGCTGTGTATATAGTTATACACACTGGGAGACGGTATTCCCGTTTTACATACGAGCGACCGAAACGAAAAGAAAGTTGAATGGATAGACTGAACAATCAATGTATCTGGGTGGTATCCGATTATATCGCAATACTGTATATATAGTGATACTTACCAGGTGACGATACTTCCGTTACACATACTAGCGACTGAATCGAACAGAATGTTGAATGGTTAGACGAAACGATAATTGTATCTGAGTTGTATTCGATGATATCGTGATGATGTTTAAATGGCAATACTCACCAGGTAACTGTCCTTCCGTTTTACATACAAGCGACCGAATCGAGCAGAAGGTTAAATGGATAGATTGAACAATCATCGTATCTGAGTTGTATTCGATTATGTTTATATAGATATACTCACCAGGTACCTGTTCTTTCGATATACATACGAGCAAACGAATCGAACATAAGGTTGAATGGATAGATTGAACAATCATCGTATCTGAGTTGTATTCGATTATGTTTATATAGATATACTCACCAGGTAACTGTTCTTCCGTTATACATACGAGCGACTGAATTGAACTGAAGGTTGAATGGATAGACTAAACAATGATCGTATCTGGGGTTGTATTCGATTATATCGTGATGATGTTCATATAGTTATACTCACCAGGTAACTGTTCTCCAGTTATACATAAGAGCGACTGAACTGAACAGAAGGTTGAATGGATAGACTGAACAATCATCGTATCTGGGTTGTATTCGATTATTTCGTGATGATTATTATATATTATGTCTAACCAGGTAACTGTCCTTTCGTTATACATACTAGCAACCGAATCGAACATAAGGTTGAATGGATAGATTGAACAATCATTGTATCTGGGTTGTCTCCGATTATATCGTTATGTTGTATATTTAACTACACCTACCATGTAACGGTTCTTTCGTTACACATACGAGCGTCTGAATCGAACATAAGGTTGGATGGTTAGACGGAACGATAATTGTAACTAACTTGTATTCGATTATATCGTGATGACGTTCATATAGAAATACTCACCAGGTACTGTTCTTTCGTTATACATACGAGCAACCGAATCGAACAGAAGGTTGAATGGATAGTATCTGGGTTGTATTCGATTATGATGTTATGCTGTGTATATAGTTATACACATAAGGTGACGGTATTCCCGTTTCACATACGAGCGACCGAAACGAACAGAAAGTTGAATGGATAGACTGAACAATCAATGTTTCTGGGTGGTATCCGATTATATCGCAATACTGTATATATAGTGATACTTATCAGGTGACGGTACTTCCGTTACACATACTAGCGACTGAATCGAACAGAAGGTTAAATGGTTAGACGAAACAATAATTGTATCTGAGTTGTATTCGATGATATCGTGATGATGTTTATATAGCAATACTCACCAGGTAACTGTTCTTCCGTTTTACATACAAGCGACCGAATCGAGCAGAAGGTTGAATTCAGTATAGATTGAACAATCATCGTATCTGCGTTGTATTCGATTATGTTTATATAGTTATACTCACCAGGTAACTGTTCTTCCGTTATACATACGAGCGACTGAATTGAACAGAAGGTTGAATGGATAGTATATGGGTTGTATTCGATTATGATGTTATGCTGTGTATATAGTTATACACACTGGATTACATACGAGCGACCGAAACGAAAAGAAAGTTGAATGGATAGACTGAACAATCAATGTATCTGGGTGGTATCCGATTATATCGCAATACTGTATATATAGTGATACTTACCAGGTGACGATACTTCCGTTACACATACTAGCGACTGAATCGAACAGAATGTTGAATGGTTAGACGAAACGATAATTGTATCTGAGTTGTATTCGATGATATCGTGATGATGTTTATATGGCAATACTCACCAGGTAACTGTCCTTCCGTTTTACATACAAGCGACCGAATCGAGCAGAAGGTTAAATGGATAGATTGAACAATCATCGTATCTGAGTTGTATTCGATTATGTTTATATAGATATACTCACCAGGTACCTGTTCTTCCGATATACATACGAGCAACCGAATCGAACATAAGGTTGAATGGATAGATTGAACAATCATCGTATCTGAGTTGTATTCGATTATGTTTATATAGATATACTCACCAGGTAACTGTTCTTCCGTTATACATACGAGCGACTGAATTGAACTGAAGGTTGAATGGATAGACTAAACAATGATCGTATCTGGGGTTGTATTCGATTATATCGTGATGATGTTCATATAGTTATACTCACCAGGTAACTGTTCTCCAGTTATACATAAGAGCGACTGAACTGAACAGAAGGTTGAATGAATAGACTGAACAATCATCGTATCTGGGTTGTATTCGATTATTTCGTGATGATTATTATATATTATGTCTTACCAGGTAACTGTTCTTTCGTTATACATACTAGCAACCGAATCGAACATAAGGTTGAATGGATAGATTGAACAATCATTGTATCTGGGTTGTCTCCGATTATATCGTTATTTAACTACACCTACCATGTAACGGTTCTTTCGTTACACATACGAGCGTCTGATGCGAACATAAGGTTGGATGGTTAGACGGAACGATAATTGTAACTAAGTTGTATTCGATTATATCGTGATGACGTTCATATAGAAATACTCACCAGGTTACTGTTCTTTCGTTATAAATACGAGCAACCGAATCGAGCAGAAGGTTGAATTCAGTATAGATTGAAAAATCATCGTATCTGGGTTGTATTCGATTATGTTTATATAGTTATACTCACCAGGTAACTGTTCTTCCGTTATACATACGAGCGAATGAATTGAACAGAAGGTTGAATGGATAGTATATGGGTTGTATTCGACTATGATGTTATGCTGTGTATATAGTTATACACACTAGGAGACGGTATTCCCGTTTTACATACGAGCGACCGAAACAAAAAGAAAGTTGAATGGATAGACTGAACAATCAATGTATCTGGGTGGTATCCGATTATATCGCAATACTGTATATATAGTGATACTTACCAGGTGACGATACTTCCGTTACACATACTAGCGACTGAATCGAACAGAATGTTGAATGGTTAGACAAAACGAAAATTGTATCTGAGTTGTATTCGATGATATCGTGAAGATGTTTATATAGCAATACTCACCAGGTTACTGTTCTTTCGTTATACATACGAGCAACCGAATCGAACAGAAGGTTGAATGGATAGTATCTGGGTTGTATTCGATTATGATTTTATGCTGTGTATATAGTTATACACATAAGGTGACGGTATTCCCGTTTCACATACGAGCGACCGAAACGAACAGAAAGTTGTATAGATAGACTGAACAATCAATGTATCTGGGTGGTATCCGATTATATCGCAATACTGAATATATAGTGATACTTACCAGGTGACGATACTTGCGTTACACATACTAGCGACTGAATCGAACAGAAGGTTAAATGGCAAGACGAAACGATAATTGTATCTGAGTTGTATTCGATGATATCGTGATGATGTTTATATAGCAATACTCACCAGGTAACTGTCCTTCCGTTTTACATACAAGCGACCGAATCGAGCAGAAGGTTAAATGGATAGATTGAACAATCATCGTATCCGAGTTGTATTCGATTATGTTCATATAGATATACTCACCAGGTACCTGTTCTTCCGATATACATACGAGCAACCGAATCGAACATAAGGTTGAATGGATAGATTGAACAATCATCGTATCTGAGTTGTATTCGATTATGTTTATATAGTTATACTCACCAGGTAACTGTTCTTCCGTTATACATACGAGCGACTGAATTGAACTGAAGGTTGAATGGATAGACTAAACAATGATCGTATCTGGGGTTGTATTCGATTATATCGTGATGATGTTCATATAGTTATACTCACCAGGTAACTGTTCTCCAGTTATACATAAGAGCGACTGAACTGAACAGAAGGTTGAATGGATAGACTGAACAATCATCGTATCTGGGTTGTATTCGATTATTTCGTGATGATTATTATATATTATGTCTTACCAGGTAACTGTTCTTTCGTTATACATACTAGCAACCGAATCGAACATAAGGTTGAATGGATAGATTGAACAATCATTGTATCTGGGTTGTCTCCGATTATATCGTTATGTTGTATATTTAACTACACCTACCATGTAACGGTTCATTCGTTACACATACGAGCGTCTGAATCGAACATAAGGTTGGATGGTTAGACGAAACGATAATTGTAACTAAGTTGTATTCGATTATATCGTGATGATGTTTATATAGCAATACTCACCAGGTAACTGTTCTTCCGTTTTACATACAAGCGACCGAATCGAGCAGAAGGTTGAATTCAGTATAGATTGAACAATCATCGTATCTGGGTTGTATTCGATTATGTTTATATAGTTATACTCACCAGGTAACTGTTCTTCCGTTATACATACGAGCGACTGAATTGAACAGAAGGTTGAATGGATAGTATATGGGTTGTATTCGATTTTGATGTTATGCTGTGTATATAGTTATACACACTAGGAGACGGTATTCCCGTTTTACATACGAGCGACCGAAACAAAAAGAAAGTTGAATGGATAGACTGAACAATCAATGTATCTGGGTGGTATCCGATTATATCGCAATACTGTTTATATAGTGATACTTACCAGGTGACGATACTTCCGTTACACATTCTAGCGACTGAATCTAACAGAATGTTGAATGGTTAGACGAAACGATAATTGTATCTGAGTTGTATTCAATGATATCGTGATGATGTTTATATAGCAATACTCACCAGGTAACTGTTCTTCCGTTTTACATACAAAAGACCGAATCGAGCAGAAGGTTGAATTCAGTATAGATTGAACAATCATCGTATCTGGGTTGTATTCGATTATGTTTATATAGTTATACTCACCAGGTAACTGTTCTTCCGTTATACATACGAGCGACTGAATTGAACAGAAGGTTGAATGGATAGTATATACGAGCGACCGAAACGAAAAGAAAGTTGAATTGATAGACTGAACAATCAATGTATCTGGGTGGTATCCGATTATATCGCAATACTGTATATATAGTCATACTTACCAGGTGACGATACTTCCGTTACACATACTAGCGACTGAATCGAACAGAATGTTGAATGGTTAGACGAAACGATAATTGTATCTGAGTTGTATTCGATGATATCGTGATGATGTTTATATAGCAATACTCACCAGGTAACTGTCCTTCCGTTTTACATACAAGCGACCGAATCGAGCAGAAGGTTAAATGGATAGATTGAACAATCATCGTATCTGAGTTGTATTCGATTATGTTTATATAGATATACTCACCAGGTACCTGTTCTTCCGATATACATACGAGCAACCGAATCGAACATAAGGTTGAATGGATAGATTGAACAATCATCGTATCTGAGTTGTATTCGATTATGTTTATATAGTTATACTCACCAGGTAACTGTTCTTCCGTTATACATACGAGCGACTGAATTGAACTGAAGGTTGAATGGATAGACTAAACAATGATCGTATCTGGGGTTGTATTCGATGATATCGTGATGATGTTCATATAGTTATACTCACCAGGTAACTGTTCTCCAGTTATACATAAGAGCGACTGAACTAAACAGAAGGTTGAATGGATAGACTGAACAATCATCGTATCTGGGTTGTATTCGATTATTTCGTGATGATTATTATATATTATATCTAACCACGTAACTGTTCTTTCGTTATACATACTAGCCACCGAATCGAACATAAGGTTGAATGGATAGATTGAACAATCATTGTATCTGGGTTGTCTCCGATTATATCGTTATGTTGTATATTTAACTACACCTACCATGTAACGGTTCTTTCGTTACACATACGAGCGTCTGAATCGAACATAAGGTTGGATGGTTAGACGGAACGATAATTGTAACTAAGTTGTATTCGATTATATCGTGATGACGTTCATATAGAAATACTCACCAGGTGACTGTTCTTTCGTTATACATACGAGCAACCGAATCGAACAGAAGGTTGAATGGATAGTATCTGGGTTGTATCCGATTATGATGTTATGCTGTGTATATAGTTATACACATAAGGTGACGGTATTCCCGTTTCACATACAAGCGACCGAAACGAACAGAAAGTTGAATGGATAGACTGAACAATCAATGTATCTGGGTGGTATCCGATTATATCGCAATACTGTATATATAGTGATACTTACCAGGTGACGGTATTTCCGTTACACATACTAGCGACTGAATCGAACAGAAGGTTAAATGGTTAGACGAAACGATAATTGTATCTGAGTTGTATTCGATGATATCGTGATGATGTTTATATAGCAATACTCACCAGGTAACTGTCCTTCCGTTTTACATACAAGCGACCGAATCGAGCAGAAGGTTAAATGGATAGATTGAACAATCATCGTATCTGGGTTGTATTCGATTATGTTTATATAGTTATACTCACCAGGTAACTGTTCTTCCGTTATACATACGAGCGACTGAATTGAACAGAAGGTTGAATGGGTAGTATATGGGTTGTATTCGATCATGATGTTATGCTGTGTATATAGTTATACACACTAGGAGACGGTATTCCCGTTTTACATACGAGCGACCGAAACGAAAAGAAAGTTGAATGGATAGACTGAACAATCAATGTATCTGGGTGGTATCCGATTATATGGCAATACTGTATATATAGTGATACTTACCAGGTGACGATACTTCCGTTACACATACTAGCGACTGAATCGATTAGAATGTTGAATGGTTAGACGAAACGATAATTGTATCTGAGTTGTATTCGATGATATCGTGATGATGTTTATATAGCAATACTCACCAGGTAACTGTCCTTCCGTTTTACATACAAGCGACCGAATCGAGCAGAAGGTTAAATGGATAGATTGAACAATCATCGTATCTGAGTTGTATTCGATTATGTTTATATAGATATACTCACCAGGTACCTGTTCTTCCGATATACATACGAGCAACCGAATCGAACATAAGGTTGAATGGATAGATTGAACAATCATCGTATCTGAGTTGAATTCGATTATGTTTATATAGTTATACTCACCAGGTTACTGTTCTTCCGTTATACATACGAGCGACTGAATTGAACTGAAGGTTGAATGGATAGACTTAACAATGATCGTATCTGGGGTTGTATTCGATTATATCGTGATGATGTTCATATAGTTATACTCACCAGGTAACTGTTCTCCAGTTATACATAAGAGCGACTGAACTGAACAGAAGGTTGAATGGATAGACTGAACAATCATCGTATCTGGGTTGTATTCGATTATTTCGTGATGATTATTATATATTATGTGTAACCAGGTAACTGTTCTTTCGTTATACATACTAGCAACCGAATCGAACATAAGGTTGAATGGATAGATTGAACAATCATTGTATCTGGATTGTCTCCGATTATATCGTTATGTTGTATATTTAACTACACCTACCATGTAACGGTTCTCTCGTTACACATACGAGCGTCTGAATCGAACATAAGGTTGGATGGTTAGACGGAACGATAATTGTAACTAAGTTGTATTCGATTATATCGTGACGACGTTCATATAGAAATACTCAGCAGGTTACTGTTCTTTCGTTATACATACGAGCAACCGAATCGAACAGAAGGTTGAATGGATAGTATCTGGGTTGTATTCGATTATGATGTTATGCTGTGTATATAGTTAAACACATAAGGTGACGGTATTCCCGTTTCACATACGAGCGACCGAAACGAACAGAAAGTTGAATGGATAGACTGAACAATCAATGTATCTGGGTGGTATCCGATTATATCGCAATACTGTATATATAGTGATACTTACCAGGTGACGGTACTTCCGTTACACATACTGGCGACTGAATCGAACAGAAGGTTAAATGGTTAGACGAAACGATAATTGTATCTGAGTTGTATTCGATGATATCGTGATGATGTTTATATAGCAATACTCACCAGGTAACTGTCCTTCCGTTTTACACACAAGCGACCGAATCGAGCAGAAAGTTAAATGGATAGATTGAACAATCATCGTATCTGAGTTGTATTCGATTATGTTTATATAAATATACTCACCAGGTACCTGTTCTTCCGATATACATACGAGCAACCGAATCGAACATAAGGTTGAATGGATAGATTGAACAATCATCGTATCTGAGTTGTATTCGATTATGTTTATATAGTTATACTCACCAGGTAACTGTTCTTCCGTTATACATACAAGCGACTGAATTGAACTGAAGGTTGAATGGATAGACTAAACAATGATCGTATCTGGGGTTGTATTCGATTATATCGTGATGATGTTCATATAGTTATACTCACCAGGTAACTGTTCTCCAGTTATACATAAGAGCGACTGAACTGAACAGAAGGTTGAATGGATAGACTGAACAATCATCGTATCTGGGTTGTATTCGATTATTTCGTGATGATTATTATATATTATGTCTAACCAGGTAACTGTTCTTTCGTTATACATACTAGCAACCGAATCGAACATAAGGTTGAATGGATAGATTGAACAATCATTGTATCTGGGTTGTCTCCGATTATATCGTTATGTTGTATATTTAACTACACCTACCATGTAACGGTTCTTTCGTTACACATACGAGCGTCTGAATCGAACATAAGGTTGGATGATTAGACGGAACGATAATTGTAACTAAGTTGTATTCGATTATATCGTGATGACGTTCATATAGAAATACTCACCAGGTTACTGTTCTTTCGTTATACATACGAGCAACCGAATCGAACAGAAGATTGAATGGATAGTATCTGGGTTGTATTCGATTATGATGTAATGCTGTGTATATAGTTATACACATAAGGTGACGGTATTCCCGTTTCACATACGAACGACCGAAACGTACAGAAAGTTGAATGGATAGACTGAACAATCAATGTATCTGGGTGGTATCCGATTATATCGCAATACAGTATATATAGTGATACTTACCAGGTGACGGTACTTCCGTTACACATACTAGCGACTGAATCGAACAGAAGGTTAAATGGTTAGACGAAACGATAATTGTATCTGAGTTGTATTCGATGATATCGTGATGATGATTATATAGCAATACTCACCAGGTAACTGTTCTTCCGTTTTACATACAAGCGACCGAATCGAGCAGAAGGTTGAATTCAGTATAGATTGAACAATCATCGTATCTGGGTTGTATTCGATTATGTTTATATAGTTATACTCACCAGGTAACTGTTCTTCCGTTATACATACGAGCGACTGAATTGAACAGAAGGTTGAATGGATAGTATATGGGTTGTATTCGATTATGATGTTATGCTGTGTATATAGTTATACACACTAGGAGACGGTATTCCCGTTTTACATACGAGCGACCGAAACGAAAAGAAAGTTGAATGGATAGACTGAACAATCAATGTATCTGGGTGGTATCCGATTATATCGCAATACTGTATATATAGTGATACTTACCAGGTGACGATACTTCCGTACCACATACTAGCGACTGAATCGAACAGAATGTTGAATGGTTAGACGAAACGATAATTGTATCTGAGTTGTATTCGATGATATCGTGATGATGTTTATATAGCAATACTCACCAGGTAACTGTCCTTCCATTTTACATACAATCGACCGAATCGAGCAGAAGGTTAAATGGATAGATTGAACAATCAACGTATCTGAGTTGTATTCGATTATGTTTATATAGATATACTCACCAGGTACCTGTTCTTCCGATATACATACGAGCAACCGAATCAAACATAAGGTTGAATGGATAGATTGAACAATCATCGTATCTGAGTTGTATTCGATTATGTTTATATAGTTATACTCACCAGGTAACTGTTCTTCCGTTATACATACGAGCGACTGAATTGAACTGAAGGTTGAATGGATAGACTAAACAATGATCGTATCTGGGGTTGTATTCGATTATATCGTGATGATGTTCATATAGTTATACTCACCAGGTAACTGTTCTTCAGTTATACATAAGAGCGACTGAACTGAACAGAAGGTTGAATGGATAGACTGAACAATCATCGTATCTGGGTTGTATTCGATTATTCCGTGATGATTATTATATATTATGTCTAACCAGGTAACTGTTCTTTCGTTATACATACTAGCAACCGAATCGAACATAAGGTTGAATGGATAGATTGAACAATCATTGTATCTGGGTTGTCTCCGATTATATCGTTATGTTGTATATTTAACTACACCTACCATGTAACGGTTCTTTCGTTACACATACGAGCGTCTGAATCGAACATAAGGTTGGATGGTTAGACGGAACGATAATTGTAACTGAGTTGTATTCGATTATATCGTGATGACGTTCATATAGAAATACTCACCAGGTTACTGTTCTTTCGTTAAACATACGAGCAACCGAATCGAACAGAAGGTTGAATGGATAGTATCTGGGTTGTATTCGATTATGATGTTATGCTGTGTATATAGTTATACACATAAGGTGACGGTATTCCCGTTTCACATACGAGCGACCGAAACGAACAGAAAGTTGAATGGATAGACTGAACAATCAATGTATCTGGGTGGTATCCGATTATATCGCAATACTGTATATATAGTGATACTTACCAGGTGACGGTACTTCCGTTACACATACTAGCGACTGAATCGAACAGAAGGTTAAATGGTTAGACGAAACGATAATTGTATCTGAGTTGTATTCGATGATATCGTGATGATGTTTATATAGCAATACTCACCAGGTAACTGTTCTTCCGTTTTACATACAAGCAACCGAATCGAGCAGAAGGTTGAATTCAGTATAGATTGAACAATCATCGTATCTGGGTTGTATTCGATTATGTTTATATAGTTATACTCACCAGGTAACTGTTCTTCCGTTATACATACGAGTGACTGAATTGAACAGAAGGTTGAATGGATAGTATCTGGGTTATATTCGATTATGATGTTATGCTGTGTATATAGTTATACACATAAGGTGACGGTATTCCCGTTTCACATACGAGCGACCGAAACGAACAGAAAGTTGAATGGATAGACTGAACAATCAATGTATCTGGGTGGTATCCGATTATATCGCATTACTGTATATATAGTGATACTTACCAGGTGACGGTACTTCCGTTACACATACTAGCGACTGAATCGAACAGAAGGTTAAATGGTTAGACGAAACGATAATTGTATCTGAGTTGTATTCGATGATATCGTGATGATGTTTATATAGCAATACTCACCAGGTAACTGTTCTTCCGTTTTACATACAAGCAACCGAATCGAGCAGAAGGTTGAATTCAGTATAGATTGAACAATCATCGTATCTGAGTTGTATTCGATTATGTTTATATAGTTATACTCACCAGGTAACTGTTCTTCCGTTATACATACGAGCGACTGAATTGAACTGAAGGTTGGATGGATAGACTGAACAATGATCGTATCTGGGGTTGTATTCGATTATATCGTGATGATGTTCATATAGTTATACTCACCAGGTAACTGTTCTCCAGTTATACATAAGAGCGACTGAACTGAACAGAAGGTTGAATGGATAGACTGAACAATCATCGTATCTGGGTTGTATTCGATTATTTCGTGATGATTATTATATATTATGTCTAACCAGGTAACTGTTCTTTCGTTATACATACTAGCAACCGAATCGAACATAAGGTTGAATGGATAGATTGAACAATCATTGTATCTGGGTTGTCTCCGATTATATCGTTATGTTGTATATTTAACTACACCTACCATGTAACGGTTCTTTCGTTACACATACGAGCGTCTGAATCGAACATAAGGTTGGATGGTTAGACGAAATGATAATTGTAACTAAGTTGTATTCGATTATATCGTGATGACGTTCATATAGAAATACCCACCAGGTTACTGTTCTTTCGTTATACATACGAGCAACCGAATCGAACAGAAGGTTGAATGGATAGTATCTGGGTTGTATTCGATTATGATGTTATGCTGTGATATAGTTATACACATAAGGTGACGGTATTCCCGTTTCACATACGAGCGACCGAAACGAACAGAAAGTTGAATGGATAGACTGAACAATCAATGTATCTGGGTGGTATCCGATTATATCGCAATACTGTATATATAGTGATACTTACCAGGTGACGGTACTTCCGTTACACATACTAGCGACTGAATCGAACAGAAGGTTAAATGGTTAGACGAAACGATAATTGTATCTGAGTTGTATTCGATGATATCGTGATGATGTTTATATAGCAATACTCACCAGGTAACTGTTCTTCCGTTTTACATACAAGCGACTGAATTGAACAGGAGGTTGAATGGATAGTATTTGGGTTGTATTCGATAATGATGTTATGCTTTGTATATAGTTATACACACTAGGAGACGGTATTCCCGTTTTACATACGAGCGACCGAAACGAAAAGAAAGTTGAATGGATAGACTGAAAAATCAATGTATCTGGGTGGTATCCGATTATATCGCAATTCTGTATATATAGTGATACTTACCAGGTGACGGTACTTCCGTTACACATACTAGCGACTGAATCGAACAGAAGGTTGAATGGTTAGACGAAACGATAATTGTATCTGAGTTGTATTCGATGATATCGTGATGATGTTTATATAGCAATACTCACCAGGTAACTGTTCTTCCGTTTTACATACAAGAGACCGAATCGAGCAGAAGAGTGAATTCAGTATAGATTGAACAATCATCGTATCTGGGTTGTATTCGATTATGTTTATATAGTTATACTCACCAGGTAACTGTTCTTCCGTAATACATACGAGCGACTGAATTGAACAGAAGGTTGAATGGATAGTATATGGGTTGTATTCGATTATGATGTTATGCTTTGTATATAGTTATACACACTAGGAGACGGTATTCCCGTTTTACATACGAGCGACCGAAACGAAAAGAAAGTTGAATGGATAGACTGAACAATCAATGTATCTGGGTGGTATCCGATTATATCGCAATTCTGTATATATAGTGATACTTACCAGGTGACGGTACTTCCGTTACACATACTAGCGACTGAATCGAACAGAAGGTTAAATGGTTAGACGAAACGATAATTGTATCTGAGTTGTATTCGATGATATCGTGATGATGTTTATATAGCAATACTCACCAGTCAACTGTTCTTCCGTTTCACATACAAGCGACCGAATCGAGCAGAAGGTTGAATTCAGTATAGATTGAACAATCATCGTATCTGTTTATCGATTATGTTTATATAGTTATACCCACCAGGTAACTGTTCTTCCGTTATACATACGAGCGACTGAATTGAACAGAAGGTTGAATGGATAGTATATGGGTTGTATTCGATTATGATGTTATGCTGTGTATATAGTTATACACACTAGGAGACGGTATTCCCGTTTTACATACGAGCGACCGAAACAAAAAGAAAGTTGAATGGTTAGACTGAACAATCAATGTATCTGGGTGGAATCCGATTATATCGCAATACTGTATATATAGTGATACTTACCAGGTGACGATACTTCCGTTACACATACTAGCGACTGAATCGAACAGAATGTTAAATGGTTAGACGAAACGATAATTGTATCTGAGTTGTATTCGATGATATCGTGATGATGTTTATATAGCAATACTCACCAGGTAACTGTTCTTCCTTTTTACATACAAGCGACCGAATCGAGCAGAAGGTTGAATTCAGTATAGATTGAACAATCATCGTATCTGGGTTGTATTCGATTATGTTTATATAGTTATACTCACCAGGTAACTGTTCTTCCGTTATACATACGAGCGACTGAATTGAACAGAAGGTTGAATGGATAGTATATGGGTTGTATTCGATTATGATGTTATGCTTTGTATATAGTTATACACACTAGGAGACGGTATTCCCGTTTTACATACGAGCGACCTAAACGAAAAGAAAGTTGAATGGATAGACTGAACAATCAATGTATCTGGGTGGTATCCGATTATATCGCAATTCTGTATATATAGTGATACTTACCAGGTGACGGTACTTCCGTTACACATACTAGCGACTGAATCGAACAGAAGGTTAAATGGTTAGACGAAACGATAATTGTATCTGAGTTGTATTCGATGATATCGTGATGATGTTTATCTAGCAATACTCACCAGGTAACTGTTCTTCCGTTTTACATACAAGCGACCGAATCGAGCAGAAGGTTGAATTCAGTATAGATTGAACAATCATCGTATCTGGGTTGTATTCGATTATGTTTATATAGTTATACTCACCAGGTAACTGTTCTTCCGTTATACATACGAGCGACTGAATTGAACAGAAGGTTGAATGGATAGTATATGGGTTGTATTCGATTATGATGTTATGCTGTGTATATAGTTATACACACTAGGAGACGGTATTCCCGTTTTACATACGAGCGACCGAAACAAAAAGAAAGTTGAATGGTTAAACTGAACAATCGATGTATCTGGGTGGTATCCGATTATATCGCAATACTGTATATATAGTGATACTCACCAGGTGACGATACTTCCGTTACACATACTAGCGACTGAATCGAACAGAATGTTGAATGGTTAGACGAAACGATAATTGTATCTGAGTTGTATTCGATGATATCGTGATGATGTTTATATAGCAATACTCACCAGGTAACTGTTCTTCCGTTTTACATACAAGCGACCGAATCGAGCAGAAGGTTGAATTCAGTATAAATTGAACAATCATCGTATCTGGGTTGTATTCGATTATGTTTATATAGATATACTCACCAGGTACCTGTTCTTCCGATATACATACGAGCAACCGAATCGAACATAAGGTTGAATGGATAGATTGAACAATCATCGTATCTGAGTTGTATTCGATTATGTTTATATAGTTATACTCACCAGGTAACTGTTCTCCAGTTATACATAAGAGCGACTGAAATGAACAGAAGGTTGAATGGATAGACTAAACAATCATCGTATCTGGGTTGTATTCGATTATTTCGTGATGATTATTATATATTATGTCTAACCAGGTAACTGTTCTTTCGTTATTCATACTAGCAACCGAATCGAACATAAGGTTGAATGGATAGATTAAACAATCATTGTATCTGGGTTGTCTCCGATTATATCGTTATGTTGTATATTTAACTACACCTACCATGTAACGGTACTTTCGTTACACATACGAGCGTCTGAATCGAACATAAGGTTGGATGGTTAGACGGAACGATAATTGTAACTGAGTTGTATTCGATTATATCGTGATGACGTTCATATAGAAATACTCACCAGGTTACTGTTCTTTCGTTATACATACGAGCAACCGAATCGAACAGAAGGTTGAATGGATAGTATCTGGGTTGTATTCGATTATGATGTTATGCTGTGATGTAGTTATACACATAAGGTGACGGTATTCCCGTTTCACATACGAGCGACCGAAACGAACAGAAAGTTGAATGGATAGACTGAACAATCAATGTATCTGGGTGGTATCCGATTATATCGCAATTCTGTATATATAGTGATACTTACCAGGTGACGATACTTCCGTTACACATACTAGCGACTGAATCGAACAGAATGTTAAATGGTTAGACGAAACGATAATTGTATCTGAGTTGTATTCGATGATATCGTGATGATGTTTATATAGCAATACTCACCAGGTAACTGTTCTTCCTTTTTACATACAAGCGACCGAATCGAGCAGAAGGTTGAATTCAGTATAGATTGAACAATCATCGTATCTGGGTTGTATTCGATTATGTTTATATAGTTATACTCACCAGGTAACTGTTCTTCCGTTATACATACGAGCGACTGAATTGAACAGAAGGTTGAATGGATAGTATATGGGTTGTATTCGATTATGATGTTATGCTTTGTATATAGTTATACACACTAGGAGACGGTATTCCCGTTTTACATACGAGCGACCTAAACGAAAAGAAAGTTGAATGGATAGACTGAACAATCAATGTATCTGGGTGGTATCCGATTATATCGCAATTCTGTATATATAGTGATACTTACCAGGTGACGGTACTTCCGTTACACATACTAGCGACTGAATCGAACAGAAGGTTAAATGGTTAGACGAAACGATAATTGTATCTGAGTTGTATTCGATGATATCGTGATGATGTTTATCTAGCAATACTCACCAGGTAACTGTTCTTCCGTTTTACATACAAGCGACCGAATCGAGCAGAAGGTTGAATTCAGTATAGATTGAACAATCATCGTATCTGGGTTGTATTCGATTATGTTTATATAGTTATACTCACCAGGTAACTGTTCTTCCGTTATACATACGAGCGACTGAATTGAACAGAAGGTTGAATGGATAGTATATGGGTTGTATTCGATTATGATGTTATGCTGTGTATATAGTTATACACACTAGGAGACGGTATTCCCGTTTTACATACGAGCGACCGAAACAAAAAGAAAGTTGAATGGTTAAACTGAACAATCGATGTATCTGGGTGGTATCCGATTATATCGCAATACTGTATATATAGTGATACTCACCAGGTGACGATACTTCCGTTACACATACTAGCGACTGAATCGAACAGAATGTTGAATGGTTAGACGAAACGATAATTGTATCTGAGTTGTATTCGATGATATCGTGATGATGTTTATATAGCAATACTCACCAGGTAACTGTTCTTCCGTTTTACATACAAGCGACCGAATCGAGCAGAAGGTTGAATTCAGTATAAATTGAACAATCATCGTATCTGGGTTGTATTCGATTATGTTTATATAGATATACTCACCAGGTACCTGTTCTTCCGATATACATACGAGCAACCGAATCGAACATAAGGTTGAATGGATAGATTGAACAATCATCGTATCTGAGTTGTATTCGATTATGTTTATATAGTTATACTCACCAGGTAACTGTTCTCCAGTTATACATAAGAGCGACTGAAATGAACAGAAGGTTGAATGGATAGACTAAACAATCATCGTATCTGGGTTGTATTCGATTATTTCGTGATGATTATTATATATTATGTCTAACCAGGTAACTGTTCTTTCGTTATTCATACTAGCAACCGAATCGAACATAAGGTTGAATGGATAGATTAAACAATCATTGTATCTGGGTTGTCTCCGATTATATCGTTATGTTGTATATTTAACTACACCTACCATGTAACGGTACTTTCGTTACACATACGAGCGTCTGAATCGAACATAAGGTTGGATGGTTAGACGGAACGATAATTGTAACTGAGTTGTATTCGATTATATCGTGATGACGTTCATATAGAAATACTCACCAGGTTACTGTTCTTTCGTTATACATACGAGCAACCGAATCGAACAGAAGGTTGAATGGATAGTATCTGGGTTGTATTCGATTATGATGTTATGCTGTGATGTAGTTATACACATAAGGTGACGGTATTCCCGTTTCACATACGAGCGACCGAAACGAACAGAAAGTTGAATGGATAGACTGAACAATCAATGTATCTGGGTGGTATCCGATTATATCGCAATTCTGTATATATAGTGATACTTACCAGGTGACGGTACTTCCGTTACACATACTAGCGACTGAATCGAACAGAAGGTTAAATGGTTAGACGAAACGATAATTGTATCTGAGTTGTATTCGATGATATCGTGATGATGTTTATCTAGCAATACTCACCAGGTAACTGTTCTTCCGTTTTACATACAAGCGACCGAATCGAGCAGAAGGTTGAATTCAGTATAGATTGAACAATCATCGTATCTGGGTTGTATTCGATTATGTTTATATAGTTATACTCACCAGGTAACTGTTCTTCCGTTATACATACGAGCGACTGAATTGAACAGAAGGTTGAATGGATAGTATATGGGTTGTATTCGATTATGATGTTATGCTGTGTATATAGTTATACACACTAGGAGACGGTATTCCCGTTTTACATACGAGCGACCGAAACAAAAAGAAAGTTGAATGGTTAAACTGAACAATCGATGTATCTGGGTGGTATCCGATTATATCGCAATACTGTATATATAGTGATACTCACCAGGTGACGATACTTCCGTTACACATACTAGCGACTGAATCGAACAGAATGTTGAATGGTTAGACGAAACGATAATTGTATCTGAGTTGTATTCGATGATATCGTGATGATGTTTATATAGCAATACTCACCAGGTAACTGTTCTTCCGTTTTACATACAAGCGACCGAATCGAGCAGAAGGTTGAATTCAGTATAAATTGAACAATCATCGTATCTGGGTTGTATTCGATTATGTTTATATAGATATACTCACCAGGTACCTGTTCTTCCGATATACATACGAGCAACCGAATCGAACATAAGGTTGAATGGATAGATTGAACAATCATCGTATCTGAGTTGTATTCGATTATGTTTATATAGTTATACTCACCAGGTAACTGTTCTCCAGTTATACATAAGAGCGACTGAAATGAACAGAAGGTTGAATGGATAGACTAAACAATCATCGTATCTGGGTTGTATTCGATTATTTCGTGATGATTATTATATATTATGTCTAACCAGGTAACTGTTCTTTCGTTATTCATACTAGCAACCGAATCGAACATAAGGTTGAATGGATAGATTAAACAATCATTGTATCTGGGTTGTCTCCGATTATATCGTTATGTTGTATATTTAACTACACCTACCATGTAACGGTACTTTCGTTACACATACGAGCGTCTGAATCGAACATAAGGTTGGATGGTTAGACGGAACGATAATTGTAACTGAGTTGTATTCGATTATATCGTGATGACGTTCATATAGAAATACTCACCAGGTTACTGTTCTTTCGTTATACATACGAGCAACCGAATCGAACAGAAGGTTGAATGGATAGTATCTGGGTTGTATTCGATTATGATGTTATGCTGTGATGTAGTTATACACATAAGGTGACGGTATTCCCGTTTCACATACGAGCGACCGAAACGAACAGAAAGTTGAATGGATAGACTGAACAATCAATGTATCTGGGTGGTATCCGATTATATCGCAATACTGTATATATAGTGATACTTACCAGGTGACGGTACTTCCGTTACACATACTAGCGACTGAATCGAACAGAAGGTTAAATGGTTAGACGAAACGATAATTGTATCTGAGTTGTGTAACATGAAATTTTGACTTTTCCTGATGGATTATATGTTTCTCTCTTTCCATTCTTTGATTTTGTAAAGAACAAGAAGTTTTTGGTTGATAGTTCACATCTTCGAGTCTCGAGACAGTACGTGACCAGGATTATATCCTTGGAACTCTGGTAAATTTGAACTGGTTGGGTGATTCTATGACAGATCAATCAGTTGGTAGTATTGAGATCAGTTTATCACAAGGTTCACAAATGTCATTGCGCAAGAACCGATTTAAATCTAAAATAGTTTTTTTGAATGGGTTTTCGAAAATATCTGCACAGGATACGAGGTCCGATTTCCGACTCCTTCTTCGTGCCTTGAAGTTTTTCATGTGAGAAGCACCTCATGAAAATGAGAATGAAAAAAGTTTCGGATTCTTCTTCGAACCACCCTTTGGGTAATTTATACTTATAAAATAGTGGGGCTATCCCATTAGACGGTAAGGATTTTGTTCTTTTTCACTATGGAGATGTACCATGGACATTTTTTTGGTGTGGTTGTAGATTCGTCGATTTCGTCGGCATGTCTGCCATTTTGTGACCTCTAGGATGGATTAAGGAGAGCCGTCCAACCAGAATTAAAATTTCTTTAGAGTTGAACTAAACTTGGAGATGCATTTCAGCCAATTCTAAAGTTTATGTTATTTGGGAATCTTCTGGAGTTGATCCGAAAAGTGCTGTTATCAGGAACCTTCTGGAGTTGAGCCGAAAGGTGCTGTTTTTCTGGAACCTCTGGGAACTTTTCTGGGGTTGAGCCGAAAGGTGCTGTTTTTCTGGAACCTCTGGGAATCTACTGGAGTTGATCTGCGAGAGGCTGTTTTCTGGAACCTCTGGAGTACCATACCCAAATAACCCATGGTTTGACATAGGAAACATAAGGTTGTACCATTTCATTTTGATTTTTTTTTTCTTATATTTCAAAATTTCACTCAATAATAATATATACCTATGAGTTAAGAAATATTACTTCACATCAAAACGCTGTGAACTCATATATGTTGGCCAATATATAAGGGGGGTTTATTATAGATTCTAGAAGTAGAATATCTGGTTATTATGTGGTGAGTATAATTCTCACATTTGGAAATATTGTGTTCCATTGAAAGTTAGCTCAAATCTGAGTATATGTTTACATCCCTGTACCAAAACATAGAATAGGCTGAAATTAAACTACCTCTTAGTTCATAGGTGTGTTTTTCTTTGAATTTTCAGGTATATCAAAATTCTTAATATTTAAAAATATCCATAGATTATATTTCTTAGTTCAATAAGATCAGACTAAGTGGCGCCCTCTATATTAAGTTTTTTTGAGTAAAATTTGAACTCACACCTCTTGCCACCAGACAAAAGAGCTACCCTGCCTATCTTATCCTCTATTAAATATTAATAAGGATAGGGAAGGTTACATTTTGGCGCCTACAACGTGGGGCCCGATTATTTTTGAGTGAAAAAATTACAATAATATTGTAGAATCCAAAGGTATATAGATTATATGTGTTCACCAGGTTATTTGGGAATTGGAGAACTTTGTCAATCTAAGGAAGGAAACTTTATCTGAGCAGTCCTTGCAGCCACACACTTCTTCAGACTAGCAGCCTTTCATCTCTCCACAGACTAGCAGCCTTGCAGTTTGTTTTTCAACTGGACACCTAGATTTTTGGAAGTTTTACTCAACCTGAGGAATTTGTAGGAGTTGGTCAGACATATCAAAACTAGTAGGATAATCCTTTTGGTAAGATCTGAGGTGAGAACATATTTTCTGCCAGGAAATTTTAATCTTTTCAAATTCAAACATTCATTTGAGTACTAAATTCAAGTTATGAAATTTTATGTACATGGGATTTTGTAGACGGCTCTCCATACATCTAGTTTTGAGGAATAGAGGGAGACTCAGAGTTGCTTGGCACTATAAGGTCCAAATTATTTTTTTATGGTTGATAGTACAGAGGACTATTGGTTGAGAATTTAACAATTGAAAATTATATTTTCTGAGTATCAAGCTGCTGAAACCAGGACATTATAGAGTTCCCTATAGTTTTAACTACAGGTTTCAGAACTTTTCTTGTTCATAGTGGTGGCGGGAATTTACTTATAGATTTCAAATTTTTTTTGAAACAAGCTCTTATAATAAAATTGTTTCGGCGTTTCTCACTGATAGAGAGATCTATATTGAAATTATAATTTTCACTTCCTAGAATTTTTCTAATAAAATCATGGAAACCGACATAAGGCCCGGACATTTGCTAATAGAAGAACTTAATTATGAGCTAAGGATTAGAGGAATCGTTACCTCTCGTGACATGAATGAAAAGCGGAAAATTCTGTCAACTGCGGTTAGGAAGGAAAAGAAAGAAGGTGTTTTACCTTTGTCATTATCAGATCCGACCTATACTTTTGAGACTGACCAAACTCAAATAAATAACTCTTTGGATAATCTCGCTACGGTCATCAATGATTTTGATAGTACCACTACTGATTCAGCTTACTCTAGATATAAATCTCGGTTAGCCCATGTTTCCTTGCGTTTAAAAAGAATGGTTGTCGATCCTACAAAACCAGCACAACTAATTTATAAAAATGAGACGTATGCAACTTGTTTGACACTAGAAGCAGAATTAGATGAAAAAGCTGAACGCGCAACTGCTGCAGCAGCAAGTGTCTCAACACCTGCCACAGCCACCCCCTTTGTTCAATTTCCACCAAATCTACTAGTGCCTCCTATGTCAAAATCTGTTTCAGTCTATAAATGGGATCTTAAATTTGATGGGTCAAAGAAATCAATGGGAGTAAAATCCTTTTTAGAGAGAGTAGATGAGTTAGCTGAAGCTAGGCATGTTACCAAACAACAGTTGTATGAAGCATCAGTTGATTTATTTTCTGGAAAAGCATTATTATGGCTTCGCCATGTTAAAGATGCAAAGTTAGTTCGAGATTGGGATTCACTTACTAGGAGATTACAACAAGACTTTCTGAGTAAAGATTATGATGAGGAAGTTTGGGAGACAATAAAGCATCGTAAACAATTTGATGATGAACCGGTTATTATTTTTGTGGCAGTTATGGAACAGTTGTTCAATCGCTTAAGTTCCCCACCAGCTGTGTCAACAAAACTCAAGTGGCTTCAAAAAAACCTGAGACCTGAATTTGTGGAAAGACTTGCTTTGAATAAATATGGGACTGTTGAAGAATTAATCAAGGATGTAAAATCTTTAGAGGAAGTTTTTAAGGAATTGAATGTTAAAGTTAACCGTAGAACTCAAGTTAGCTCACTTGCTTGCGATATAGATGTCGAATTCAATAACTGTAGTGTATCAACTGATAAAAATTATCAGACAAGAAAATTTCAAAATTCTAATTATCAGAAAAATCAAAATTCACGGTTCAGGAATACTTCCTATCAAAACTTAAATAAGCCAGGCTCAAATTTTACAAATTCATCCCCTTCTACTTCACAAGATCCAACTTCCCAATATCATCGTAACTCAACTTCGCCAAATTCAGCAAATTTTCAAAATTCTAATAGGAGTTCTAATTATCAATATCCAAGTCCTGGAACATCTCAGTCAACTGGGGAATCTTCTAATAAAAATAATCCACCTAGGAAGGCTGTAGTTTGCTACAACTGCAGATTGGAAAATCACCATTTCAAGCATTGCTTAAAACCTAGAACTAAATTTTGTTATGGGTGTGGAAATCACAATGTTAGTAAGAATGAATGTGAGCATTGTTCGGGAAACGCTTCCAGGAGATAAACCAAGTTGGCCGGGTTGTATCTTCCGATTTTCAGGCCAAAAATTTGAGAAAAACCTCCAGAGATGAGTGGAGAAGACATTTGAATTTTGTTAAAGATTTTCTTGAAGGTTCAAAAACTTCTGTATCTCCAACCTTAGTAAAAAAGGAATTAGATAATAGACCTTATGTTTCCATCAATATTTTTGGGAAAAATATAGTAGCTTTATTGGATTCAGGTGCAAATAACAGTATCATAGGAAAAAAGGGTGTGAAATTTTTAAGCAGTTTAAATTTAAAATCCAAAAAGTCCTGTCATAATTTTGTTGTAACTGCTGATGGAGTTAAACAAAGCGTCACTGGCGCTGTGGATATTCCTATTAGTATAGAAAGGGAGTGTCGAATTATAAAATTTTTGGTAGTTCCATCATTAAATTATTCTGTCATTCTAGGAAGTGATTTCTGTCAACAATTTAAGTTGAAAATAGATTTTCATGACAATACTTGGGAAGTCAGAGGTGATGCTGAAGTCACAATCGCTACAGTCGGATCTGATAAGGACGATGGTATCACTAATGATAAACTCCAAGCTTTAAGAGATTTATCCTCAGAACAAAAATCTTTAGCTGAAGATGTTATTTCAAAATTTAAGGAACTTTCCAATGATGAAAAGTTAGGTAGGACAGATAAAATAGTATACCATATAGAAACAGGTAATGCTACCCCAGTAAAGCAACGCCAATATCTGATGTCACCTTACATGCTTACACATTTAAATAAAGAGTTGGATAAAATGTTACAATTAGATGTTATTGAAAAATCTCAAAGTGAATGGTCATCACCGGTGTTACTTGTGAAGAAAGATGATGGCGATTATCGATTTTGTTTTGATGGTAGGAAGTTGAACTCATTAACAAAGAAAGATAGCTATCCACTACCAGTCGTTGATAGAATTTTATCGTTGCTTGGCGGGGCTAATTATATATCCTCTGTTGACTTGCGGAGTGCGTTTTGGCAAATTCCTCTCGATGAGGAATCTAAGGAAAAGACCGCTTTCTCAGTACCAGGCAGAGGACTTTTCCAATTTAAAGTTATGCCTTTTGGCCTTTGTAATGCCGCGCAATGCCAACAAAGATTAATGGATGCCATATTTGGTCCAGAAATGGAGCCAAACGCCTTCGTGTATTTGGATGATATAATCATAATAAATTCAACCTTTGAAGACCACATCAAAACATTGCATGAAGTAGCCAAACGTTTAGAAAAAGCAAATTTAACAGTCAATATTGATAAATGTACTTTTTTTCGATCTTCACTTAAATATCTAGGTTTTGTTGTTGATAAATTTGGACTCCGTACAGATCCCATGAAGGTCTCCGCTATGGTACAATTTCCTCAACCAAGAACCACAACGGAAGTCAAGAGATTTACAGGCCTGTGTAGTTGGTACCGCCGGTTCATACCAAATTTCTCTTCTCTAATGGCTCCGATTAATGATCTTCTAAAAAGCAGAAAGAAAGGGCAAAAAATCAATTGGACTCGAGAGGCTGAACAAGCTTTCGGTAGTGTCAAGCAGGCTTTAGTGTCTGCCCCTATTCTTTCAAGTGCTGACTTTAATCTTCTATTTGCTCTTCAGTGTGATGCAAGTGATAATGGTCTTGGTTGCGTTTTAACCCAAATTCAGAATGGTCATGAACGAGTCATTGCTTTTGCTTCTAGAAGTCTTTCAAAATACGAAAAAAATTATGGAACCACTGAAAAGGAGTGTCTAGCCTGCATTTTTGCTTGTGAACGTTTCAGAGGTTATATTGAAGGTGTTCGATTTACTTTAATCACTGATCATGCCTCATTGAAATATCTATTTAATATGAAAAACCCTACAGGACGACTGTCTCGTTGGAGTGTTCGTCTAAGTCAATTCGATTTTGACATTTGTCACCGGGCTGGTAGATTAATGACAGTTCCAGATGCTCTATCCAGGAATCCGGTAGATGATGATTTTGAAACATCTCAAAGTGAACAAATATTGACTCTGAAAAGTGCAGGTAATTGTGTATCGCTAGACATTGATTTAGGTCAAATAGATTCCTTTTATGAGAAGATCCGTTCCAAAATATTGAGTAATCCTGATAGTTACCCACAATGGGCAGTAAAGGATAATTTCGTATATAAGTTAATTCCATCTAAGGTATCATTAGAGACTAATATTTCTGATTGGAAACTTCTAGTGCCAAAGCAACAACGGATAAAAATTATTCAGCTGAATCATGACTCAAGCACTGCTGCACATGCTGGTTATTATAAAACATTTAAAAGAGTAAGTTTAGCTTACTATTGGCCAAAAATGCGCCATGACATCAATAAATATGTGAG
Organism: Chrysomela aeneicollis; assembly: GCA_029955515.1. Lineage (NCBI taxonomy): Eukaryota > Metazoa > Arthropoda > Insecta > Coleoptera > Chrysomelidae > Chrysomela > Chrysomela aeneicollis. The sequence goes on along the minus strand of JARUHQ010000013.1, from coordinate 15,834,414 downwards.
ACATTGTAAGATTTGTGCCTCACAAAAGTCTCCGAATCATTCAAAATTTGGCTTTATGGGAGCTGAACGAAAAGTCCGTTTTCCTTGGCAAGTTATTGCTCTTGATTTGATGGGTCCACTTCCTAGAAGTACTAGGGGATTCCAGTACATTCTTGTAGTTTCAGATTGGTTCACAAAATATCCTCTTATATGTCCACTTCGTAATGCCACGTCTAGTAGTATTGTAAAATTTTTGGAGGAAGAAGTCTTCTTGGTATATGGTGTACCGCAAAACATTGTCTGTGACAATGGTAGACAATTGATTAGCAAAACTATCAAAAAACTAGTCCAAGACTATAACTCCAACATTTTATATACTCCATATTATCATCCACAGGCCAACTATGTGGAAAGAGCAAATCGAACAATTTGTACTGCCATTCGAAGTTATATTAATGGTAATCATAGAACTTGGGATAAAGAACTTCAAAAAATTGCTTATTCTATGAGAACATCTGTACATGAAGTCACGGGGTATAGTCCCGCATTTTTGAATTTTGGGCGTGAAGTACCTTGCTCAGGGAAATATTATGGAAGAAGTGAGACTGATTTGGAGCTGTGTAATAGAAATAAATGGATTCAAAATTTAGGAAATTTATCGGAAATCTTTCATGAAGTTCAGAATAAATTAAACGTTGCTTATAAGAAGAATAGTAAATATTACAATTTGCGGCGTAGGGAAAAGGAATTTTTTGTTGGTGATAAAGTATGGAAAAGGAATAAAGTTTTATCCAAGGCAGCTGATAATTTTGCACAAAAATTGGCACCACGTTATGTGCTTTGTACAGTACATAAGAAAAAGTCTAAATTAGTGTATATTCTCAAAAATGAGGATGGTACCGATGCCGGTACGTGGCATATACAGGATCTAAAAGCATACCACGGTTCAATGTCTGATGTATCCATTGATGAGGAAATGGGATTAGAGAGTGATGTTGATGGTCAACCAGAAAATGGTTAGATGTCTGTGCTGCAAAATACCATGTACATAATAGTTAAGGTTTAAGATAAGCATGATAACTAGGCGCCTATACACTAGTTCATTTAATTAAGTTAGCTATATTTAGATAGGGTTTTGAGCGCTCGAAACAAACTTAGAATCTAGTTGGAAAAAAAATGAAAAAAAAGAATAAAAATAAAATAAAATGAACTTGAGGTTTAACATAAAAAAAAATAGACACGTAAATGCCTATTTTTTTATCGTTGGAAGGGGGTGAATGTAACATGAAATTTTGACTTTTCCTGATGGATTATATGTTTCTCTCTTTCCATTCTTTGATTTTGTAAAGAACAAGAAGTTTTTGGTTGATAGTTCACATCTTCGAGTCTCGAGACAGTACGTGACCAGGATTATATCCTTGGAACTCTGGTAAATTTGAACTGGTTGGGTGATTCTATGACAGATCAATCAGTTGGTAGTATTGAGATCAGTTTATCACAAGGTTCACAAATGTCATTGCGCAAGAACCGATTTAAATCTAAAATAGTTTTTTTGAATGGGTTTTCGAAAATATCTGCACAGGATACGAGGTCCGATTTCCGACTCCTTCTTCGTGCCTTGAAGTTTTTCATGTGAGAAGCACCTCATGAAAATGAGAATGAAAAAAGTTTCGGATTCTTCTTCGAACCACCCTTTGGGTAATTTATACTTATAAAATAGTGGGGCTATCCCATTAGACGGTAAGGATTTTGTTCTTTTTCACTATGGAGATGTACCATGGACATTTTTTTGGTGTGGTTGTAGATTCGTCGATTTCGTCGGCATGTCTGCCATTTTGTGACCTCTAGGATGGATTAAGGAGAGCCGTCCAACCAGAATTAAAATTTCTTTAGAGTTGAACTAAACTTGGAGATGCATTTCAGCCAATTCTAAAGTTTATGTTATTTGGGAATCTTCTGGAGTTGATCCGAAAAGTGCTGTTATCAGGAACCTTCTGGAGTTGAGCCGAAAGGTGCTGTTTTTCTGGAACCTCTGGGAACTTTTCTGGGGTTGAGCCGAAAGGTGCTGTTTTTCTGGAACCTCTGGGAATCTACTGGAGTTGATCTGCGAGAGGCTGTTTTCTGGAACCTCTGGAGTACCATACCCAAATAACCCATGGTTTGACATAGGAAACATAAGGTTGTACCATTTCATTTTGATTTTTTTTTTCTTATATTTCAAAATTTCACTCAATAATAATATATACCTATGAGTTAAGAAATATTACTTCACATCAAAACGCTGTGAACTCATATATGTTGGCCAATATATAAGGGGGGTTTATTATAGATTCTAGAAGTAGAATATCTGGTTATTATGTGGTGAGTATAATTCTCACATTTGGAAATATTGTGTTCCATTGAAAGTTAGCTCAAATCTGAGTATATGTTTACATCCCTGTACCAAAACATAGAATAGGCTGAAATTAAACTACCTCTTAGTTCATAGGTGTGTTTTTCTTTGAATTTTCAGGTATATCAAAATTCTTAATATTTAAAAATATCCATAGATTATATTTCTTAGTTCAATAAGATCAGACTAAGTGGCGCCCTCTATATTAAGTTTTTTTGAGTAAAATTTGAACTCACACCTCTTGCCACCAGACAAAAGAGCTACCCTGCCTATCTTATCCTCTATTAAATATTAATAAGGATAGGGAAGGTTACAGTTGTATTCGATGATATCGTGATGATGTTTATATAGCAATACTCACCAGGTAACTGTTCTTCCGTTTTACATACAAGCGACCGAATCGAGCAGAAGGTTGAATTCAGTATAGATTGAACAATCATCGTATCTGGGTTGTATTCGATTATGTTTATATAGTTATACTCACCAGGTAACTGTTCTTCCGTTATACATACGAGCGACTGAATTGAACAGAAGGTTGAATGGATGGTATATGGGTTGTATTCGATTATGATGTTATGCTTTGTATATAGTTATACACACTAGGAGACGGTATTCCCGTTTTACATACGAGCGACCGAAACGAAAAGAAAGTTGAATGGATAGACTGAACAATCAATATATCTGGGTGGTATCCGATTATATCGCAATACTGTATATATAGTGATACTTACCAGGTGACGATACTTCCGTTACACATACTAGCGACTGAATCGAACAGAATGTTGAATGGTTAGACGAAACGATAATTGTATCTGAGTTGTATTCGATGATATCGTGATGATGTTTATATAGCAATACTCACCAGGTAACTGTCCTTCCGTTTTACATACAAGCGACCGAATCGAGCAGAAGGTTAAATGGATAGATTGAACAATCATCGTATCTGAGTTGTATTCGATTATGTTTATATAGATATACTCACCAGGTACCTGTTCTTCCGATATACATACGAGCAACCGAATCGAACATAAGGTTGAATGGATAGATTGAACAATCATCGTATCTGTTGTATTCGATTATGTTTATATAGTAATACTCACCAGGTAACTGTTCTTCCGTTATACATACGAGCGACTGAATTGAACTGAAGGTTGGATGGATAGACTGAACAATGATCGTATCTGGGGTTGTATTCGATTATATCGTGATGATGTTCATATAGTTATACTCACCAGGTAACTGTTCTCCAGTTATACATAAGAGCGACTGAACTGAATAGAAGGTTGAATGGATAGACTGAACAATCATCGTATCTGGGTTGTATTCGATTATTTCGTGATGATCATTATATATTATGTCTAACCAGGTAACTGTTCTTTCGGTATACATACTAGCAACCGAATCGAACATAAGGTTGAATGGATAGATTGATCTGATTGATCTGGGTTGTCTCCGATTATATCGTTATGTTGTATATTTAACTACACCTACCATGTATCGGTTCTTTCGTTACACATACGAGCGTCTGAATCGAACATAAGGTTGGATGGTTAGACGGAACGATAATTGTAACTAAGTTGTATTCGATTATATCGTGATGACGTTCATATAGAAATACTCACCAGGTTACTGTTCTTTCGTTATACATACGAGCAACCGAATCGAACAGAAGGTTGAATGGATAGTATCTGGGTTGTATTCGATTATGATGTTATGCTGTGTATATAGTTATACACATAAGGTGACGGTATTCCCGTTTCACATACGAGCGACCGAAACGAACAGAAAGTTGAAATGATAGACTGAACAATCAATGTATCTGGGTGGTATCCGATTATATCGCAATACTGTATATATAGTGATACTTACCAGGTGACGGTACTTCCGTTACACATACTAGCGACTGAATCGAACAGAAGGTTAAATGGTTAGACGAAACGATAATTGTATCTGAGTTGTATTCGATGATATCGTGATGATGTTTATATAGCAATACTCACCAGGTAACTGTTCTTCCGTTTTACATACAAGCGACCGAATCGAGCAGAAGGTTGAATTCAGTATAGATTGAACAATTATCGTATCTGGGTTGTATTCGATTATGTTTATATAGTTATACTCACCAGGTAACTGTTCTTCCGTTATACATACGAGCGACTGAATTGAACAGAAGGTTGAATGGATAGTATATGGGTTGTATTCGATTATGATGTTATGCTGTGTATATAGTTATACACACTAGGAGACGGTATTCCCGTTTTACATATGAGCGACCGAAACAAAAAGAAAGTTGAATGGATAGACTGAACAATCAATGTATCTGGGTGGTATCCGATTATATCGCAATACTGTATATATAGTGATACTTACCAGGTGACGATACTTCCGTTACACATACTAGCGACTGAATCGAACAGAATGTTGAATGGTTAGACGAAACGATAATTGTACCTTAGTTGTATTCGATGATATCGTGATGACGTTCATATAGAAATTCTCACCAGGTTACTGTTCTTTCGTTATACATACGAGCAACCGAATCGAACAGAAGGTTGAATGGATAGTATCTGGGTTGTATTCGATTATGATGTTATGCTGTGTATATAGTTGTACACATAAGGTGACGGTATTCCCGTTTCACATACGAGCGACCGAAACGAACAGAAAGTTGAAATGATAGACTGAACAATCAATGTATCTGGGTGGTATCCGATTATATCGCAATACTGTATATATAGTGATACTTACCAGGTGACGGTACTTCCGTTACACATACTAGCGACTGAATCGAACAGAAGGTTAAATGGTTAGACGAAACGATAATTGTATCTGAGTTGTATTCGATGATATCGTGATGATGTTTATATAGCAATACTCACCAGGTAACTGTTCTTCCGTTTTACATACAAGCGACCGAATCGAGCAGAAGGTTGAATTCAGTATAGATTGAACAATCATCGTATCTGGGTTGTATTCGATTATGTTTATATAGTTTTTCTCACCAGGTAACTGTTCTTCCGTTATACATACGAGCGACTGAATTGAACAGAAGGTTGAATGGATAGTATATGGGTTGTATTCGATTATGATGTTATGCTTTGTATATAGTTATACACACTAGGAGACGGTATTCCCGTTTTACATACGAGCGACCGAAACGAAAAGAAAGTTGAATGGATAGACTGAACAATCAATATATCTGGGTGGTATCCGATTATATCGCAATACTGTATATATAGTGATACTTACCAGGTGACGATACTTCCGTTACACATACTAGCGACTGAATCGAACAGAATGTTGAATGGTTAGACGAAACGATAATTGTATCTGAGTTGTATTCGATGATATCGTGATGATGTTTATATAGCAATACTCACCAGGTAACTGTCCTTCCGTTTTACATACAAGCGACCGAATCGAGCAGAAGGTTAAATGGATAGATTGAACAATCATCGTATCTGAGTTGTATTCGATTATGTTCATATAGTAATACTCACCAGGTAACTGTTCTTCCGTTATACATACGAGCGACTGAATTGAACTGAAGGTTGAATGGATAGACTGAACAATGATCGTATCTGTTGTATTCGATTATGTTTATATAGTAATACTCACCAGGTAACTGTTCTTCCGTTATACATACGAGCGACTGAATTGAACTGAAGGTTGAATGGATAGACTGAACAATGATCGTATCTGGGGTTGTATTCGATTATATCGTGATGATGTTCATATAGTTATACTCACCAGGTAACTGTTCTCCAGTTATACATAAGAGCGACTGAACTGAATAGAAGGTTGAATGGATAGACTGAACAATCATCGTATCTGGGTTGTATTCGATTATTTCGTGATGATCATTATATATTATGTCTAACCAGGTAACTGTTCTTTCGGTATACATACTAGCAACCGAATCGAACATAAGGTTGAATGGATAGATTGAACAATCATTGTATCTGGGTTGTCTCCGATTATATCGTTATGTTGTATATTTAACTACACCTACCATGTATCGGTTCTTTCGTTACACATACGAGCGTCTGAATCGAACATAAGGATGGATGGTTAGACGGAACGATAATTGTAACTAAGTTGTATTCGATTATATCGTGATGACGTTCATATAGAAATACTCACCAGGTTACTGTTCTTTCGTTATACATACGAGCAACCGAATCGAACAGGAGGTTGAATGGATAGTATCTGGGTTGTATTCGATTATGATGTTATGCTGTGTATATAGTTATACACATAAGGTGACGGTATTCCCGTTTCACATACGAGCGACCGAAACGAACAGAAAGTTGAAATGATAGACTGAACAATCAATGTATCTGGGTGGTATCCGATTATATCGCAATACTGTATATATAGTGATACTTACCAGGTGACGGTACTTCCGTTACACATACTAGCGACTGAATCGAACAGAAGGTTAAATGGTTAGACGAAACGATAATTGTATCTGAGTTGTATTCGATGATATCGTGATGATGTTTATATAGCAATACTCACCAGGTAACTGTTCTTCCGTTTTACATACAAGCGACCGAATCGAGCAGAAGGTTGAATTCAGTATAGATTGAACAATTATCGTATCTGGGTTGTATTCGATTATGTTTATATAGTTATACTCACCAGGTAACTGTTCTTCCGTTATACATACGAGCGACTGAATTGAACAGAAGGTTGAATGGATAGTATATGGGTTGTATTCGATTATGATGTTATGCTGTGTATATAGTTATACACACTAGGAGACGGTATTCCCGTTTTACATATGAGCGACCGAAACAAAAAGAAAGTTGAATGGATAGACTGAACAATCAATGTATCTGGGTGGTATCCGATTATATCGCAATACTGTATATATAGTGATACTTACCAGGTGACGATACTTCCGTTACACATACTAGCGACTGAATCGAACAGAATGTTGAATGGTTAGACGAAACGATAATTGTACCTTAGTTGTATTCGATGATATCGTGATGACGTTCATATAGAAATACTCACCAGGTTACTGTTCTTTCGTTATACATACGAGCAACCGAATCGAACAGAAGGTTGAATGGATAGTATCTGGGTTGTATTCGATTATGATGTTATGCTGGGTATATAGTTATACACATAAGGTGACGGTATTCCCGTTTCACATACGAGCGACCGAAACGAACAGAAAGTTGAAATGATAGACTGAACAATCAATGTATCTGGGTGGTATCCGATTATATCGCAATACTGTATATATAGTGATACTTTCCAGGTGACGGTACTTCCGTTACACATACTAGCGACTGAATCGAACAGAAGGTTAAATGGTTAGACGAAACGATAATTGTATCTGAGTTGTATTCGATGATATCGTGATGATGTTTATATAGCAATACTCACCAGGTAACTGTTCTTCCGTTTTACATACAAGCGACCAAATCGAGCAGAAGGTTGAATTCAGTATATATTGAACAATCATCGTATCTGGGTTGTATTCGATTATGTTTATATAGTTATACTCACCAGGTAACGGTTCTTCCGTTATACATACGAGCGACTGAATTGAACAGAAGGTTGAATGGATAGTATATGGGCTGTATTTGATTATGATGTTATGCTGTGTATATAGTTATACACACTAGGAGACGGTATTCCCGTTTTACATACGAGCGACCGGAACAAAAAGAAAGTTGAATGGATAGACTGAACAATCAATGTATCTGGGTGGTATCCGATTATATCGCAATACTGTATATATAGTGATACTAACCAGGTGACGATACTTCCGTTACACATACTAGCGCCTGAATCGAACAGAATGTTGAATGGTTAGACGAAACGATAATTGTATCTGAGTTGTATTCGATGATATCGTGATGATGTTCATATAGCAATACTCACCAGGTAACTGTTCTTCCGTTTTACATACAAGCGACCGAATCGAGCAGAAGGTTGAATTCAGTATAAATTGAACAATCATCGTATCTGGGTTGTATTCGATTATGTTTATATAGTTATACTCACCAGGTAACTGTTCTTCCGTTATACATACGAGCGACTGAATTGAACAGAAGGTTGAATGGATAGTATATGGGTTGTATTCGATTATGATGTTATGCTGTGTATATAGTTATACACACTAGGAGACGGTATTCCCGTTTTACATACGAGCGACCGAAACGAAAAGAAAGTTGAATGGATAGACTGAACAATCAATTTATCTGGGTGGTATCCGATTATATCGCAATACTGTATATATAGTGATACTTACCAGGTGACGATACTTCCGTTACACATACTAGCGACTGAATCGAACAGAATGTTGAATGGTTAGACGAAACGATAATTGTATCTGAGTTGTATTCGATGATATCGTGATGATGTTTATATAGCAATACTCACCAGGTAACTGTCCTTCCGTTTTACATACAAGCGACCGAATAGAACAGAAGGTTGAATGGATAGTATCTGGGTTGTATTCGATTATGATGTTATGCTGTGTATATAGTTATACACATAAGGTGACGGTATTCCCGTTTCACATACGAGCGACCGAAACGAACAGAAAGTTGAAATGATAGACTGAACAATCAATGTATCTGGGTGGTATCCGATTATATCGCAATACTGTATATATAGTGATACTTACCAGGTGACGGTACTTCCGTTACACATACTAGCGACTGAATCGAACAGAAGGTTAAATGGTTAGACGAAACGATAATTGTATCTGAGTTGTATTCGATGATATCGTGATGATGTTTATATAGCAATACTCACCAGGTAACTGTTCTTCCGTTTTACATACAAGCGACCGAATCGAGCAGAAGGTTGAATTCAGTATAGATTGAACAATCATCGTATCTGGGTTGTATTCGATTATGTTTATATAGTTATACTCACCAGGTAACTATTCTTCCGTTATACATACGAGCGACTGAATTGAACAGAAGGTTGAATGGATAGTATATGGGTTGTATTCGATTATGATGTTATGCTGTGTATATAGTTATACACACTAGGAGACGGTATTCCCGTTTTACATATGAGCGACCGAAACAAAAAGAAAGTTGAATGGATAGACTGAACAATCAATGTATCTGGGTGGTATCCGATTATATCGCAATACTGTATATATAGTGATACTTACCAGGTGACGATACTTCCGTTACACATACTAGCGACTGAATCGAACAGAATGTTGAATGGTTAGACGAAACGATAATTGTACCTTAGTTGTATTCGATGATATCGTGATGACGTTCATATAGAAATACTCACCAGGTTACTGTTCTTTCGTTATACATACGAGCAACCGAATCGAACAGAAGGTTGAATGGATAGTATCTGGGTTGTATTCGATTATGATGTTATGCTGTGTATATAGTTATACACATAAGGTGACGGTATTCCCGTTTCACATACGAGCGACCGAAACGAACAGAAAGTTGAAATGATAGACTGAACAATCAATGTATCTGGGTGGTATCCGATTATATCGCAATACTGTATATATAGTGATACTTACCAGGTGACGGTACTTCCGTTACACATACTAGCGACTGAATCGAACAGAAGGTTAAATGGTTAGACGAAACGATAATTGTATCTGAGTTGTATTCGATGATATCGTGATGATGTTTATATAGCAATACTCACCATGTAACTGTTCTTCCGTTTTACATACAAGCGACCAAATCGAGCAGAAGGTTGAATTCAGTATATATTGAACAATCATCGTATCTGGGTTGTATTCGATTATGTTTATATAGTTATACTCACCAGGTAACGGTTCTTCCGTTATACATACGAGCGACTGAATTGAACAGAAGGTTGAATGGATAGTATATGGGTTGTATTTGATTATGATGTTATGCTGTGTATATAGTTATACACACTAGGAGACGGTATTCCCGTTTTACATACGAGCGACCGGAACAAAAAGAAAGTTGAATGGATAGACTGAACAATCAATGTATCTGGGTGGTATCCGATTATATCGCAATACTGTATATATAGTGATACTTACCAGGTGACGATACTTCCGTTACACATACTAGCGCCTGAATCGAACAGAATGTTGAATGGTTAGACGAAACGATAATTGTATCTGAGTTATATTCGATGATATCGTGATGATGTTCATATAGCAATACTCACCAGGTAACTGTTCTTCCGTTTTACATACAAGCGACCGAATCGAGCAGAAGGTTGAATTCAGTATAAATTGAACAATCATCGTATCTGGGTTGTATTCGATTATGTTTATATAGTTATACTCACCAGGTAACTGTTCTTCCGTTATACATACGAGCGACTGAATTGAACAGAAGGTTGAATGGATAGTATATGGGTTGTATTCGATTATGATGTTATGCTGTGTATATAGTTATACACACTAGGAGACGGTATTCCCGTTTTACATACGAGCGACCGAAACGAAAAGAAAGTTGAATGGATAGACTGAACAATCAATTTATCTGGGTGGTATCCGATTATATCGCAATACTGTATATATAGTGATACTTACCAGGTGACGATACTTCCGTTACACATACTAGCGACTGAATCGAACATAATGTTGAATGGTTAGACGAAACGATAATTGTATCTGAGTTGTATTCGATGATATCGTGATGATGTTTATATAGCAATACTCACCAGGTAACTGTCCTTCCGTTTTACATACAAGCGACCGAATCGAGCAGAAGGTTAAATGGATAGATTGAACAATCATCGTATCTGAGTTGTATTCGATTATGTTTATATAGATATACTCACCAGGTACCTGTTCTTCCGATATACATACGAGCAACCGATTCGAACATAAGGTTGAATGGATAGATTGAACAATCATCGTATCTGAGTTGTATTCGATTATGTTTATATAGTTATACTCACCAGGTAACTGTTCTTCCGTTATACATACGAGCGACTGAATTGAACTGAAGGTTGAATGGATAGACTAAACAATGATCGTATCTGGGGTTGTATTCGATTATATCGTGATGATGTTCATATAGTTATACTCACCAGGTAACTGTTCTCCAGTTATACATAAGAGCGACTGAACTGAACAGAAGGTTGAATGGATAGACTGAACAATCATCGTATCTGGGTTGTATTCGATTATTTCGTGATGATTATTATATATTATGTCTAACCAGGTAACTGTTCTTTCGTTATACATACTAGCAACCGAATCGAACCTAAGGTTGAATGGATAGATTGAACAATCATTGTATCTGGGTTGTCTCCGATTATATCGTTATGTTGTATATTTAACTACACCTACCATGTAACGGTTCTTTCGTTACACATACGAGCGTCTGAATCGAACATAAGGTTGGATGGTTAGACGGAACGATAATTGTAACTAAGTTGTATTCGATTTTATCGTGATGACGTTCATATAGAAATACTCACCAGGTTACTGTTCTTTCGTTATACATACGAGCAACCGAATCGAACAGAAGGTTGAATGAATAGTATCTGGGTTGTATTCGATAATGATGTTATGCTGTGTATATAGTTATACACATAAGGTGACGGTATTCCCGTTTCACATACGAGCGACCGAAACGAACAGAAAGTTGAATGGATAGACTGAACAATCAATGTATCTGGGTGGTATCCGATTATATCGCAATACTGTATATATAGTGATACTTACCAGGTGACGGTACTTCCGTTACACATACTAGCGACTGAATCGAACAGAAGGTTAAATGGTTAGACGAAACGATAATTGTATCTGAGTTGTATTCGATGATATCGTGATGATGTTAATATAGCAATACTCACCAGGTAACTGTTCTTCCGTTTTACATACAAGCGACCGAATCGAGCAGAAGGTTGAATTCAGTATAGATTGAACAATCATCGTATCTGGGTTGTATTCGATTATGTTTATATAGTTATACTCACCAGGTAACTGTTCTTCCGTTATACATACGAGCGACTGAATTGAACAGAAGGTTGAATGGATAGTATATGGGTTGTATTCGATTATGATGTTATGCTGTGTATATAGTTATACACACTAGGAGACGGTATTCCCGTTTTACATACGAGCGACCGAAACAAAAAGAAAGTTGAATGGATAGACTGAACAATCAATGTATCTGGGTGGTATCCGATTATATCGCAATACTGTATATATAGTGATACTTACCAGGTGACGATACTTCCGTTACACATACTAGCGACTGAATCGAACAGAATGTTGAATGGTTAGACGAAACGATAATTGTATCTGAGTTGTATTCGATGATATCGTGATGACGTTCATATAGAAATACTCACCAGGTTACTGTTCTTTCGTTATACATACGAGCAACCGAATCGAACAGAAGGTTGAATGGATAGTATCTGGGTTGTATTCGATTAGGATGTTATGCTGTGTATATATTTATACACATAAGGTGACGGTATTCCCGTTTCACATACGAGCGACCGAAACGAACAGAAAGTTGAATGGATAGACTGAACAATCAATGTATCTGGGTGGTATCCGATGATATCGCAATACTGTATATATAGTGATACTTACCAGGTGACGGTACTTCCGTTACACATACTAGCGACTGAATCGAACAGAAGGTTAGATGGTTAGACGAAACGATAAATGTATCTGAGTTGTATTCGATGATATCGTGATGATGTTTATATAGCAATACTCACCAGGTAACTGTTCTTCCGTTTTACATACAAGCGACCGAATCGAGCAGAAGGTTGAATGGATAGACTAAACAATGATCGTATCTGGGGTTGTATTCGATTATATCGTGATGATGTTCATATAGTTATACTCACCAGGTAACTGTTCTCCAGTTATACATAAGAGCGACTGAACTGAACAGAAGGTTGAATGGATAGACTGAACAATCATCGTATCTGGGTTGTATTCGATTATTTCGTGATGATTATTATATATTATGTCTAACCAGGTAACTGTTCTTTCGTTATACATACTAGCAACCGAATCGAACCTAAGGTTGAATGGATAGATTGAACAATCATTGTATCTGGGTTGTCTCCGATTATATCGTTATGTTGTATATTTAACTACACCTACCATGTAACGGTTCTTTCGTTAAACATACGAGCGTCTGAATCGAACATAAGGTTGGATGGTTAGACGGAACGATAATTGTAACTAAGTTGTATTCGATTTTATCGTGATGACGTTCATATAGAAATACTCACCAGGTTACTGTTCTTTCGTTATACATACGAGCAACCGAATCGAACAGAAGGTTGAATGAATAGTATCTGGGTTGTATTCGATAATGATGTTATGCTGTGTATATAGTTATACACATAAGGTGACGGTATTCCCGTTTCACATACGAGCGACCGAAACGAACAGAAAGTTGAATGGATAGACTGAACAATCAATGTATCTGGGTGGTATCCGATTATATCGCAATACTGTATATATAGTGATACTTACCAGGTGACGGTACTTCCGTTACACATACTAGCGACTGAATCGAACAGAAGGTTAAATGGTTAGACGAAACGATAATTGTATCTGAGTTGTATTCGATGATATCGTGATGATGTTAATATAGCAATACTCACCAGGTAACTGTTCTTCCGTTTTACATACAAGCGACCGAATCGAGCAGAAGGTTGAATTCAGTATAGATTGAACAATCATCGTATCTGGGTTGTATTCGATTATGTTTATATAGTTATACTCACCAGGTAACTGTTCTTCCGTTATACATACGAGCGACTGAATTGAACAGAAGGTTGAATGGATAGTATATGGGTTGTATTCGATTATGATGTTATGCTGTGTATATAGTTATACACACTAGGAGACGGTATTCCCGTTTTACATACGAGCGACCGAAACAAAAAGAAAGTTGAATGGATAGACTGAACAATCAATGTATCTGGGTGGTATCCGATTATATCGCAATACTGTATATATAGTGATACTTACCAGGTGACGATACTTCCGTTACACATACTAGCGACTGAATCGAACAGAATGTTGAATGGTTAGACGAAACGATAATTGTATCTGAGTTGTATTCGATGATATCGTGATGACGTTCATATAGAAATACTCACCAGGTTACTGTTCTTTCGTTATACATACGAGCAACCGAATCGAACAGAAGGTTGAATGGATAGTATCTGGGTTGTATTCGATTAGGATGTTATGCTGTGTATATATTTATACACATAAGGTGACGGTATTCCCGTTTCACATACGAGCGACCGAAACGAACAGAAAGTTGAATGGATAGACTGAACAATCAATGTATCTGGGTGGTATCCGATGATATCGCAATACTGTATATATAGTGATACTTACCAGGTGACGGTACTTCCGTTACACATACTAGCGACTGAATCGAACAGAAGGTTAGATGGTTAGACGAAACGATAAATGTATCTGAGTTGTATTCGATGATATCGTGATGATGTTTATATAGCAATACTCACCAGGTAACTGTTCTTCCGTTTTACATACAAGCGACCGAATCGAGCAGAAGGTTGAATTCAGTATAGATTGAACAATCATCGTATCTGGGTTGTATTCGATTATGTTTATATAGTTATACTCACCAGGTAACGGTTCTTCCGTTATACATACGAGCGACTGAATTGAACAGAAGGTTGAATGGATAGTATATGGGTTGTATTTGATTATGATGTTATGCTGTGTATATAGTTATACACACTAGGAGACGGTATTCCCGTTTTACATACGAGCGACCGGAACAAATAGAAAGTTGAATGGATAGACTGAACAATCAATGTATCTGGGTGGTATCCGATTATATCGCAATACTGTATATATAGTGATACTTACCAGGTGACGATACTTCCGTTACACATACTAGCGCCTGAATCGAACAGAATGTTGAATGGTTAGACGAAACGATAATTGTATCTGAGTTGTATTCGATGATATCGTGATGATGTTCATATAGCAATACTCACCAGGTAACTGTTCTTCCGTTTTACATACAAGCGACCGAATCGAGCAGAAGGTTGAATTCAGTATAAATTGAACAATCATCGTATCTGGGTTGTATTCGATTATGTTTATATAGTTATACTCACCAGGTAACTGTTCTTCCGTTATACATACGAGCGACTGAATTGAACAGAAGGTTGAATGGATAGTATATGGGTTGTATTCGATTATGATGTTAAACTGTGTATATAGTTATACACACTAGGAGACGGTATTCCCGTTTTACATACGAGCGACCGAAACGAAAAGAAAGTTGAATGGATAGACTGAACAATCAATTTATCTGGGTGGTATCCGATTATATCGCAATACTGTATATATAGTGATACTTACCAGGTGACGATACTTCCGTTACACATACTAGCGACTGAATCGAACAGAATGTTGAATGGTTAGACGAAACGATAATTGTATCTGAGTTGTATTCGATGATATCGTGATGATGTTTATATAGCAATACTCACCAGGTAACTGTCCTTCCGTTTTACATACAAGCGACCGAATCGAGCAGAAGGTTAAATGGATAGATTGAACAATCATCGTATCTGAGTTGTATTCGATTATGTTTATATAGATATACTCACCAGGTACCTGTTCTTCCGATATACATACGAGCAACCGATTCGAACATAAGGTTGAATGGATAGATTGAACAATCATCGTATCTGAGTTGTATTCGATTATGTTTATATAGTTATACTCACCAGGTAACTGTTCTTCCGTTATACATACGAGCGACTGAATTGAACAGAAGGTTGAATGGATAGTATATGGGTTGTATTCGATTATGATGTTATGCTGTGTATATAGTTATACACACTAGGAGACGGTATTCCCGTTTTACATATGAGCGACCGAAACAAAAAGAAAGTTGAATGGATAGACTGAACAATCAATGTATCTGGGTGGTATCCGATTATATCGCAATACTGTATATATAGTGATACTTACCAGGTGACGATACTTCCGTTACACATACTAGCGACTGAATCGAACAGAATGTTGAATGGTTAGACGAAACGATAATTGTACCTTAGTTGTATTCGATGATATCGTGATGACGTTCATATAGAAATACTCACCAGGTTACTGTTCTTTCGTTATACATACGAGCAACCGAATCGAACAGAAGGTTGAATGGATAGTATCTGGGTTGTATTCGATTATGATGTTATGCTGGGTATATAGTTATACACATAAGGTGACGGTATTCCCGTTTCACATACGAGCGACCGAAACGAACAGAAAGTTGAAATGATAGACTGAACAATCAATGTATCTGGGTGGTATCCGATTATATCGCAATACTGTATATATAGTGATACTTTCCAGGTGACGGTACTTCCGTTACACATACTAGCGACTGAATCGAACAGAAGGTTAAATGGTTAGACGAAACGATAATTGTATCTGAGTTGTATTCGATGATATCGTGATGATGTTTATATAGCAATACTCACCAGGTAACTGTTCTTCCGTTTTACATACAAGCGACCAAATCGAGCAGAAGGTTGAATTCAGTATATATTGAACAATCATCGTATCTGGGTTGTATTCGATTATGTTTATATAGTTATACTCACCAGGTAACGGTTCTTCCGTTATACATACGAGCGACTGAATTGAACAGAAGGTTGAATGGATAGTATATGGGCTGTATTTGATTATGATGTTATGCTGTGTATATAGTTATACACACTAGGAGACGGTATTCCCGTTTTACATACGAGCGACCGGAACAAAAAGAAAGTTGAATGGATAGACTGAACAATCAATGTATCTGGGTGGTATCCGATTATATCGCAATACTGTATATATAGTGATACTAACCAGGTGACGATACTTCCGTTACACATACTAGCGCCTGAATCGAACAGAATGTTGAATGGTTAGACGAAACGATAATTGTATCTGAGTTGTATTCGATGATATCGTGATGATGTTCATATAGCAATACTCACCAGGTAACTGTTCTTCCGTTTTACATACAAGCGACCGAATCGAGCAGAAGGTTGAATTCAGTATAAATTGAACAATCATCGTATCTGGGTTGTATTCGATTATGTTTATATAGTTATACTCACCAGGTAACTGTTCTTCCGTTATACATACGAGCGACTGAATTGAACAGAAGGTTGAATGGATAGTATATGGGTTGTATTCGATTATGATGTTATGCTGTGTATATAGTTATACACACTAGGAGACGGTATTCCCGTTTTACATACGAGCGACCGAAACGAAAAGAAAGTTGAATGGATAGACTGAACAATCAATTTATCTGGGTGGTATCCGATTATATCGCAATACTGTATATATAGTGATACTTACCAGGTGACGATACTTCCGTTACACATACTAGCGACTGAATCGAACAGAATGTTGAATGGTTAGACGAAACGATAATTGTATCTGAGTTGTATTCGATGATATCGTGATGATGTTTATATAGCAATACTCACCAGGTAACTGTCCTTCCGTTTTACATACAAGCGACCGAATCGAACAGAAGGTTGAATGGATAGTATCTGGGTTGTATTCGATTATGATGTTATGCTGTGTATATAGTTATACACATAAGGTGACGGTATTCCCGTTTCACATACGAGCGACCGAAACGAACAGAAAGTTGAAATGATAGACTGAACAATCAATGTATCTGGGTGGTATCCGATTATATCGCAATACTGTATATATAGTGATACTTACCAGGTGACGGTACTTCCGTTACACATACTAGCGACTGAATCGAACAGAAGGTTAAATGGTTAGACGAAACGATAATTGTATCTGAGTTGTATTCGATGATATCGTGATGATGTTTATATAGCAATACTCACCATGTAACTGTTCTTCCGTTTTACATACAAGCGACCAAATCGAGCAGAAGGTTGAATTCAGTATATATTGAACAATCATCGTATCTGGGTTGTATTCGATTATGTTTATATAGTTATACTCACCAGGTAACGGTTCTTCCGTTATACATACGAGCGACTGAATTGAACAGAAGGTTGAATGGATAGTATATGGGTTGTATTTGATTATGATGTTATGCTGTGTATATAGTTATACACACTAGGAGACGGTATTCCCGTTTTACATACGAGCGACCGGAACAAAAAGAAAGTTGAATGGATAGACTGAACAATCAATGTATCTGGGTGGTATCCGATTATATCGCAATACTGTATATATAGTGATACTTACCAGGTGACGATACTTCCGTTACACATACTAGCGCCTGAATCGAACAGAATGTTGAATGGTTAGACGAAACGATAATTGTATCTGAGTTATATTCGATGATATCGTGATGATGTTCATATAGCAATACTCACCAGGTAACTGTTCTTCCGTTTTACATACAAGCGACCGAATCGAGCAGAAGGTTGAATTCAGTATAAATTGAACAATCATCGTATCTGGGTTGTATTCGATTATGTTTATATAGTTATACTCACCAGGTAACTGTTCTTCCGTTATACATACGAGCGACTGAATTGAACAGAAGGTTGAATGGATAGTATATGGGTTGTATTCGATTATGATGTTATGCTGTGTATATAGTTATACACACTAGGAGACGGTATTCCCGTTTTACATACGAGCGACCGAAACGAAAAGAAAGTTAATGGATAGACTGAACAATCAATTTATCTGGGTGGTATCCGATTATATCGCAATACTGTATATATAGTGATACTTACCAGGTGACGATACTTCCGTTACACATACTAGCGACTGAATCGAACAGAATGTTGAATGGTTAGACGAAACGATAATTGTATCTGAGTTGTATTCGATGATATCGTGATGATGTTTATATAGCAATACTCACCAGGTAACTGTCCTTCCGTTTTACATACAAGCGACCGAATCGAGCAGAAGGTTAAATGGATAGATTGAACAATCATCGTATCTGAGTTGTATTCGATTATGTTTATATAGATATACTCACCAGGTACCTGTTCTTCCGATATACATACGAGCAACCGATTCGAACATAAGGTTGAATGGATAGATTGAACAATCATCGTATCTGAGTTGTATTCGATTATGTTTATATAGTTATACTCACCAGGTAACTGTTCTTCCGTTATACATACGAGCGACTGAATTGAACTGAAGGTTGAATGGATAGACTAAACAATGATCGTATCTGGGGTTGTATTCGATTATATCGTGATGATGTTCATATAGTTATACTCACCAGGTAACTGTTCTCCAGTTATACATAAGAGCGACTGAACTGAACAGAAGGTTGAATGGATAGACTGAACAATCATCGTATCTGGGTTGTATTCGATTATTTCGTGATGATTATTATATATTATGTCTAACCAGGTAACTGTTCTTTCGTTATACATACTAGCAACCGAATCGAACCTAAGGTTGAATGGATAGATTGAACAATCATTGTATCTGGGTTGTCTCCGATTATATCGTTATGTTGTATATTTAACTACACCTACCATGTAACGGTTCTTTCGTTACACATACGAGCGTCTGAATCGAACATAAGGTTGGATGGTTAGACGGAACGATAATTGTAACTAAGTTGTATTCGATTTTATCGTGATGACGTTCATATAGAAATACTCACCAGGTTACTGTTCTTTCGTTATACATACGAGCAACCGAATCGAACAGAAGGTTGAATGAATAGTATCTGGGTTGTATTCGATAATGATGTTATGCTGTGTATATAGTTATACACATAAGGTGACGGTATTCCCGTTTCACATACGAGCGACCGAAACGAACAGAAAGTTGAATGGATAGACTGAACAATCAATGTATCTGGGTGGTATCCGATTATATCGCAATACTGTATATATAGTGATACTTACCAGGTGACGGTACTTCCGTTACACATACTAGCGACTGAATCGAACAGAAGGTTAAATGGTTAGACGAAACGATAATTGTATCTGAGTTGTATTCGATGATATCGTGATGATGTTAATATAGCAATACTCACCAGGTAACTGTTCTTCCGTTTTACATACAAGCGACCGAATCGAGCAGAAGGTTGAATTCAGTATAGATTGAACAATCATCGTATCTGGGTTGTATTCGATTATGTTTATATAGTTATACTCACCAGGTAACTGTTCTTCCGTTATACATACGAGCGACTGAATTGAACAGAAGGTTGAATGGATAGTATATGGGTTGTATTCGATTATGATGTTATGCTGTGTATATAGTTATACACACTAGGAGACGGTATTCCCGTTTTACATACGAGCGACCGAAACAAAAAGAAAGTTGAATGGATAGACTGAACAATCAATGTATCTGGGTAGTATCCGATTATATCGCAATACTGTATATATAGTGATACTTACCAGGTGACGATACTTCCGTTACACATACTAGCGACTGAATCGAACAGAATGTTGAATGGTTAGACGAAACGATAATTGTATCTGAGTTGTATTCGATGATATCGTGATGACGTTCATATAGAAATACTCACCAGGTTACTGTTCTTTCGTTATACATACGAGCAACCGAATCGAACAGAAGGTTGAATGGATAGTATCTGGGTTGTATTCGATTAGGATGTTATGCTGTGTATATATTTATACACATAAGGTGACGGTATTCCCGTTTCACATACGAGCGACCGAAACGAACAGAAAGTTGAATGGATAGACTGAACAATCAATGTATCTGGGTGGTATCCGATAATATCGCAATACTGTATATATAGTGATACTTACCAGGTGACGGTACTTCCGTTACACATACTAGCGACTGAATCGAACAGAAGGTTAGATGGTTAGACGAAACGATAAATGTATCTGAGTTGTATTCGATGATATCGTGATGATGTTTATATAGCAATACTCACCAGGTAACTGTTCTTCCGTTTTACATACAAGCGACCGAATCGAGCAGAAGGTTGAATTCAGTATAGATTGAACAATCATCGTATCTGGGTTGTATTCGATTATGTTTATATAGTTATACTCACCAGGTAACGGTTCTTCCGTTATACATACGAGCGACTGAATTGAACAGAAGGTTGAATGGATAGTATATGGGTTGTATTTGATTATGATGTTATGCTGTGTATATAGTTATACACACTAGGAGACGGTATTCCCGTTTTACATACGAGCGACCGGAACAAATAGAAAGTTGAATGGATAGACTGAACAATCAATGTATCTGGGTGGTATCCGATTATATCGCAATACTGTATATATAGTGATACTTACCAGGTGACGATACTTCCGTTACACATACTAGCGCCTGAATCGAACAGAATGTTGAATGGTTAGACGAAACGATAATTGTATCTGAGTTGTATTCGATGATATCGTGATGATGTTCATATAGCAATACTCACCAGGTAACTGTTCTTCCGTTTTACATACAAGCGACCGAATCGAGCAGAAGGTTGAATTCAGTATAAATTGAACAATCATCGTATCTGGGTTGTATTCGATTATGTTTATATAGTTATACTCACCAGGTAACTGTTCTTCCGTTATACATACGAGCGACTGAATTGAACAGAAGGTTGAATGGATAGTATATGGGTTGTATTCGATTATGATGTTATACTGTGTATATAGTTATACACACTAGGAGACGGTATTCCCGTTTTACATACGAGCGACCGAAACGAAAAGAAAGTTGAATGGATAGACTGAACAATCAATTTATCTGGGTGGTATCCGATTATATCGCAATACTGTATATATAGTGATACTTACCAGGTGACGATACTTCCGTTACACATACTAGCGACTGAATCGAACAGAATGTTGAATGGTTAGACGAAACGATAATTGTATCTGAGTTGTATTCGATGATATCGTGATGATGTTTATATAGCAATACTCACCAGGTAACTGTCCTTCCGTTTTACATACAAGCGACCGAATCGAGCAGAAGGTTAAATGGATAGATTGAACAATCATCGTATCTGAGTTGTATTCGATTATGTTTATATAGATATACTCACCAGGTACCTGTTCTTCCGATATACATACGAGCAACCGATTCGAACATAAGGTTGAATGGATAGATTGAACAATCATCGTATCTGAGTTGTATTCGATTATGTTTATATAGTTATACTCACCAGGTAACTGTTCTTCCGTTATACATACGAGCGACTGAATTGAACTGAAGGTTGAATGGATAGACTAAACAATGATCGTATCTGGGGTTGTATTCGATTATATCGTGATGATGTTCATATAGTTATACTCACCAGGTAACTGTTCTCCAGTTATACATAAGAGCGACTGAACTGAACAGAAGGTTGAATGGATAGACTGAACAATCATCGTATCTGGGTTGTATTCGATTATTTCGTGATGATTATTATATATTATGTCTAACCAGGTAACTGTTCTTTCGTTATACATACTAGCAACCGAATCGAACCTAAGGTTGAATGGATAGATTGAACAATCATTGTATCTGGGTTGTCTCCGATTATATCGTTATGTTGTATATTTAACTACACCTACCATGTAACGGTTCTTTCGTTACACATACGAGCGTCTGAATCGAACATAAGGTTGGATGGTTAGACGGAACGATAATTGTAACTAAGTTGTATTCGATTTTATCGTGATGACGTTCATATAGAAATACTCACCAGGTTACTGTTCTTTCGTTATACATACGAGCAACCGAATCGAACAGAAGGTTGAATGAATAGTATCTGGGTTGTATTCGACAATGATGTTATGCTGTGTATATAGTTATACACATAAGGTGACGGTATTCCCGTTTCACATACGAGCGACCGAAACGAACAGAAAGTTGAATGGATAGACTGAACAATCAATGTATCTGGGTGGTATCCGATTATATCGCAATACTGTATATATAGTGATACTTACCAGGTGACGGTACTTCCGTTACACATACTAGCGACTGAATCGAACAGAAGGTTAAATGGTTAGACGAAACGATGATTGTATCTTAGTTGTATTCGATGATATCGTGATGATGTTAATATAGCAATACTCACCAGGTAACTGTTCTTCCGTTTTACATACAAGCGACCGAATCGAGCAGAAGGTTGAATTCAGTATAGATTGAACAATCATCGTATCTGGGTTGTATTCGATTATGTTTATATAGTTATACTCACCTGGTAACTGTTCTTCCGTTATACATACGAGCGACTGAATTGAACAGAAGGTTGAATGGATAGTATATGGGTTGTATTCGATTATGATGTTATGCTGTGTATATAGTTATACACACTAGGAGACGGTATTCCCGTTTTACATACGAGCGACCGAAACAAACAGAAAGTTGAATGGATAGACTGAACAATCAATGTATCTGGGTGGTATCCGATTATATCGCAATACTGTATATATAGTGATACTTACCAGGTGACGATACTTCCGTTACACATACTAGCGACTGAATCGAACAGAATGTTGAATGGTTAGACGAAACGATAATTGTATCTGAGTTGTTTTCGATGATATCGTGATGACGTTCATATAGAAATACTCACCAGGTTACTGTTCTTTCGTAATACATACGAGCAACCGAATCGAACAGAAGGTTGAATGGATAGTATCTGGGTTGTATTCGATTAGGATGTTATGCTGTGTATATAGTTATACACATAAGGTGACGGTATTCCCGTTTCACATACGAGCGACCGAAACGAACAGAAAGTTGAATGGATAGACTGAACAATCAATGTATCTGGGTGGTATCCGATAATATCGCAATACTGTATATATAGTGATACTTACCAGGTGACGGTACTTCCGTTACACATACTAGCGACTGAATCGAACAGAAGGTTAAATGGTTAGACGAAACGATAAATGTATCTGAGTTGGATTCGATGATATCGTGATGATGTTTATATAGCAATACTCACCAGGTAACTGTTCTTCCGTTTTACATACAAGCGACCGAATCGAGCAGAAGGTTGAATTCAGTATAGATTGAACAATCATCGTATCTGGGTTGTATTCGATTATGTTTATATAGTTATACTCACCAGGTAACTGTTCTTCCGTTATACATACGAGCGACTGAATTGAACAGAAGGTTGAATGGATAGTATATGGGTTGTATTCGATTATGATGTTATGCTGTGTATATAGTTATACACACTTGGAGACGGTATTCCCGTTTTACATACGAGTGACCGAAACGAAAAGAAAGTTGAATGGATAGACTGAACAATCAATGTATCTGGGTGGTATCCGATTATATCGCAATACTGTATATAAAGTGATACTTACCAGGTGACGATACTGCCGTTACACATACTAGCGACTGAATCGAACAGAATGTTGAATGGTTAGACGAAACGATAATTGTATCTGAGTTGTATTCGATGATATCGTGATGATGTTTATATAGCAATACTCACCAGGTAACTGTCCTTTCGTTTTACATACAAGCGACCGAATCGAGCAGAAGGTTAAATGGATAGATTGAACAATCATCGTATCTGAGTTGTATTCGATTATGTTTATATAGATATACTCACCAGGTACCTGTTCTTCCGATATACATACGAGCGACCGAATCGAACATAAGGTTGAATGGATAGATTGAACAATCATCGTTTCTGAGTTGTATTCGATTATGTTTATATAGTTATACTCACCAGGTAACTGTTCTTCCGTTATACATACGAGCGACTGAATTAAACAGAAGGTTGAATGGATAGACTAAACAATAATCGTATCTGGGGTTGTATTCGATTATATCTTGATGATGTTCATATAATTATACTCACCAGGAAACT
This sequence comes from Chrysomela aeneicollis, assembly GCA_029955515.1. Lineage (NCBI taxonomy): Eukaryota > Metazoa > Arthropoda > Insecta > Coleoptera > Chrysomelidae > Chrysomela > Chrysomela aeneicollis. The sequence goes on along the minus strand of JARUHQ010000013.1, from coordinate 15,809,271 downwards.
GTTCTCCAGTTATACATAAGAGCGACTGAACTGAACAGGAGGTTTAATGGATAGACTGAACAATCATCGTATCTGGGTTGTATTTGATTATATCGTGATTATCATCACATAGTATGTCTAACCAGGTAACAGTTCTTCCGTTATACATACGAGCAACCAAATCGAACATAAGGTAGAATGGATAGATTGAACAATCATTGTATCTGGGTTGTCTCCGATTATATCGTTATGCTGTATATTTAGTTACACCTACCATGTAACGGTTCTTTCGTTACACATACGAGCGTCTGAATCGAACATAAGGTTGGATGGTTAGACGGAACGATAATAGTAACTGAGTTGTATTCGATTATATCGTGGTGATGTTTATATAGAAATACTCACCAGGTGACTGTTCTTGCGTTATACATACGAGCGACCCAATCGAACATAAGGTTGGATGGATAGACGGAATGATCATTGTATCTGAGTTGTATTCGATTATATCGTGATGACGTTCATATAGAAATACTCACCAGGTTACTGTTCTTTCGTTATACATACAAGAAATCGAATCGAACAGAAGGTTGAATGGATAGTATCTGGGTTGTATTCGATTATGATGTTATGCTGTGTATATAGTTATACACACTAGGTGACGGTATTCCCGTTTTACATACGAGCCACCGAAACGAACGGAAAGTTGAATGGATAGACTGAACAATCAATGTATCTGGTTGGTATCCGATTATATCGCAATACTTTATATATAGTGATACTTACCAGGTGACGGTACTTCCGTTACACATACTAGCGACTGAATTGAACAGAAAGTTGAATGGATAGTATATGGGTTGTATTTGATTATGATGTTATGCTGTGTATATAGTTATACACACTAGGAGACGGTATTCCCGTTTTACATACGAGCGACCGGAACAAGAAGAAAGTTGAATGGATAGACTGAACAATCAATGTATCTGGGTGGTATCCGATTATATCGCAATACTGTATATATAGTGATACTTACCAGGTGACGATACTTCCGTTACACATACTAGCGCCTGAATCGAACAGAATGTTGAATGGTTAGACGAAACGATAATTGTATCTGAGTTGTATTCGATGATATCGTGATGATGTTTATATAGCAATACTCACCAGGTAACTGTCCTTCCGTTTTACATACAAGCGACCGAATCGAGCAGAAGGTTAAATGGATAGATTGAACAATCATCGTATCTGAGTTGTATTCGATTATGTTTATATAGTTATACTCACCAGGTAACTGTTCTTCCGTTAACATACGAGCGACTGAATTGATCAGAAGGTTGAATGGATAGTATATGGGTTGTTTTCGATTATGATGTTATGCTGTGTATATAGTTATACACACTAGGAGACGGTATTCCCGTTCTACATACGAGCGACCGAAACGAAAAGAAAGTTGAATGGATAGACTGAACAATCAATTCATCTGGGTGGTATCCGATTATATCGCAATACTGTATATATAGTGATACTTACCAGGTGACGATACTTCCGTTACACATACTAGCGACTGAATCGAACAGAATGTTGAATGGTTAGACGAAACGATAATTGTATCTGAGTTGTATTCGATGATATCGTGATGATGTTTATATAGCAATACTCACCAGGTAACTGTCCTTCCGTTTTACATACAAGCGACCGAATCGAGCAGAAGGTTAAATGGATAGATTGAACAATCATCGTATCTGAGTTGTATTCGATTATGTTTATATAGATATACTCACCAGGTACCTGTTCTTCCGATATACATACGAGCAACCGATTCGAACAGAAGGTTGAATGAATAGTATCTGGGTTGTATTCGATAATGATGTTATGCTGTGTATATAGTTATACACATAAGGTGACGGTATTCCCGTTTCACATACGAGCGACCGAAACGAACAGAAAGTTGAATGGATAGACTGAACAATCAATGTATCTGGGTGGTATTCGATTATGTTTATATAGTTATACTCACCAGGTAACTGTTCTTCCGTTATACATACGAGCGACTGAATTGAACTGAAGGTTGAATGGATAGACTAAACAATGATCGTATCTGGGGTTGTATTCGATTATATCGTGATGATGTTCATATAGTTATACTCACCAGGTAACTGTTCTCCAGTTATACATAAGAGCGACTGAACTGAACAGAAGGTTGAATGGATAGACTGAACAATCATCGTATCTGGGTTGTATTCGATTATTTCGTGATGATTATTATATATTATGTCTAACCAGGTAACTGTTCTTTCGTTATACATACTAGCAACCGAATCGAACCTAAGGTTGAATGGATAGATTGAACAATCATTGTATCTGGGTTGTCTCCGATTATATCGTTATGTTGTATATTTAACTACACCTACCATGTAACGGTTCTTTCGTTACACATACGAGCGTCTGAATCGAACATAAGGTTGGATGGTTAGACGGAACGATAATTGTAACTAAGTTGTATTCGATTTTATCGTGATGACGTTCATATAGAAATACTCACCAGGTTACTGTTCTTTCGTTATACATACGAGCAACCGAATCGAACAGAAGGTTGAATGAATAGTATCTGGGTTGTATTCGATAATGATGTTATGCTGTGTATATAGTTATACACATAAGGTGACGGTATTCCCGTTTCACATACGAGCGACCGAAACGAACAGAAAGTTGAATGGATAGACTGAACAATCAATGTATCTGGGTGGTATCCGATTATATCGCAATACTGTATATATAGTGATACTTACCAGGTGACGGTACTTCCGTTACACATACTAGCGACTGAATCGAACAGAAGGTTAAATGGTTAGACGAAACGATAATTGTATCTGAGTTGTATTCGATGATATCGTGATGATGTTAATATAGCAATACTCACCAGGTAACTGTTCTTCCGTTTTACATACAAGCGACCGAATCGAGCAGAAGGTTGAATTCAGTATAGATTGAACAATCATCGTATCTGGGTTGTATTCGATTATGTTTATATAGTTATACTCACCAGGTAACTGTTCTTCCGTTATACATACGAGCGACTGAATTGAACAGAAGGTTGAATGGATAGTATATGGGTTGTATTCGATTATGATGTTATGCTGTGTATATAGTTATACACACTAGGAGACGGTATTCCCGTTTTACATACGAGCGACCGAAACAAACAGAAAGTTGAATGGATAGACTGAACAATCAATGTATCTGGGTGGTATCTGATTATATCGCAATACTGTATATATAGTGATACTTACCAGGTGACGATACTTCCGTTACACATACTAGCGACTGAATCGAACAGAATGTTGAATGGTTAGACGAAACGATAATTGTATCTGAGTTGTATTCGATGATATCGTGATGACGTTCATATAGAAATACTCACCAGGTTACTGTTCTTTCGTTATACATACGAGCAACCGAATCGAACAGAAGGTTGAATGGATAGTATCTGGGTTGTATTCGATTAGGATGTTATGCTGTGTATATAGTTATACACATAAGGTGACGGTATTCCCGTTTCACATACGAGCGACCGAAACGAACAGAAAGTTGAATGGATAGACTGAACAATCAATGTATCTGGGTGGTATCCGATAATATCGCAATACTGTATATATAGTGATACTTACCAGGTGACGGTACTTCCGTTACACATACTAGCGACTGAATCGAACAGAAGGTTAAATGGTTAGACGAAACGATAAATGTATCTGAGTTGTATTCGATGATATCGTGATGATGTTTATATAGCAATACTCACCAGGTAACTGTTCTTCCGTTTTACATACAAGCGACCGAATCGAGCAGAAGGTTGAATTCAGTATAGATTGAACAATCATCGTATCTGGGTTGTATTCGATTATGTTTATATAGTTATACTCACCAGGTAACTGTTCTTCCGTTATACATACGAGCGACTGAATTGAACAGAAGGTTGAATGGATAGTATATGGGTTGTATTCGATTATGATGTTATGCTGTGTATATAGTTATACACACTTGGAGACGGTATTCCCGTTTTACATACGAGTGACCGAAACGAAAAGAAAGTTGAATGGATAGACTGAACAATCAATGTATCTGGGTGGTATCCGATTATATCGCAATACTGTATATAAAGTGATACTTACCAGGTGACGATACTGCCGTTACACATACTAGCGACTGAATCGAACAGAATGTTGAATGGTTGGACGAAACGATAATTGTATCTGAGTTGTATTCGATGATATCGTGATGATGTTTATATAGCAATATTCACCAGGTAACTGTTCTTCCGTTTTACATAGAAGCGACCGAATCGAGCAGAAGGTTAAATGAATAGATTGAAAATTCATCGTATCTGGGTTGTATTCGATCAGGTTTATATAGTTATAGTCACCAGGTAACTGTTCTTCCGTTTTTCATAAGAACGACTGAATTGAACAGAAAGTTGAATGGATAGACTAAACAATAATCGTATCTGGGGTTGTATTCGAGTATATCGTGATGATTATCATATAGTATGTCTAACCAGGCAACAGTTCTTCCGTTATACATACGAGCAACCGAATCGAACGTAAGGTTGAATGGATAGATAGAACAATCATTGTATCTGGGTTGTCTCCGATTATATCGTTATGTTGTATATTTAACTACACCTACCATGTAACGGTTCTTTCGGTACACATACGAGCGTCTGAATCGAACATAAGGTTGGATGGTTAGACGGAACGATAATTGTAACTGAGTTGTATTCGATTATATCGTGATGACGTTCATATAGAAATACTCACCAGGTTACTGTTCTTTCGTTATACATACGAGCAACCGAATCGAACAGAAGGTTGAATGGATAGTATCTGGGTTGTATTCGATTATGATGTTATGCTGTGTATATAGTTATACACATAAGGTGACGGTATTCCCGTTTCACATACGAGCGACCGAAACGAACAGAAGGTTGAATGGATAGACTGAACAATCAATGTATCTGGGTGGTATCCGATTATATCGCAATACTGTAATATAGTGATACTTACCAGGTGACAGTACTTCCGTTACACATACTAGCGACTGAATCGAACAGAAGGTTAAATGGTTAGACGAAACGATAATTGTATCTGAGTTGTATTCGATGATATCGTGATGATGTTTATATAGCAATACTCACCAGGTAACTGTTCTTCCGTTTTATATACAAGCGACCTAATCGAGCAGAAGGTTAAATGAATAGATTGAAAATTCATCGTATCTGGGTTGTATTCGATCAGGTTTATATAGTTATAGTCACCAGGTAACTGTTCTTCCGTTTTTCATAAGAACGACTGAATTGAACAGAAAGTTGAATGGATTGACTAAACAATAATCGTATCTGGGGTTGTATTCGAGTATATCGTGATGATTATCATATAGTATGTCTAACCAGGCAACAGTTCTTCCGTTATACATACGAGCAACCGAATCGAACGTAAGGTTGAATGGATAGATAGAACAATCATTGTATCTGGGTTGTCTCCGATTATATCGTTATGTTGTATATTTAACTACACCTACCATGTAACGGTTCTTTCGGTACACATACGAGCGTCTGAATCGAACATAAGGTTGGATGGTTAGACGGAACGATAATTGTAACTGAGTTGTATTCGATTATATCGTGATGACGTTCATATAGAAATACTCACCAGGTTACTGTTCTTTCGTTATACATACGAGCAACCGAATCGAACAGAAGGTTGAATGGATAGTATCTGGGTTGTATTCGATTATGATGTTATGCTGTGTATATAGTTATACACATAAGGTGACGGTATTCCCGTTTCACATACGAGCGACCGAAACGAACAGAAGGTTGAATGGATAGACTGAACAATCAATGTATCTGGGTGGTATCCGATTATATCGCAATACTGTAATATAGTGATACTTACCAGGTGACAGTACTTCCGTTACACATACTAGCGACTGAATCGAACAGAAGGTTAAATGGTTAGACGAAACGATAATTGTATCTGAGTTGTATTCGATGATATCGTGATGATGTTTATATAGCAATACTCACCAGGTAACTGTTCTTCCGTTTTATATACAAGCGACCTAATCGAGCAGAAGGTTGAATGGATAGTATCTGGGTTGTATTCGATTATGATGTTATGCTGTGTATATAGTTATACACACTAGGTGACGGTATTCCCGTTTTACATACGAGCGACCGAAACGAACGGAAAGTTGAATGGATAGACTGAACAATCAATGTATCTGGTTGGTATCCGATTATATCGCAATACTGTATATATAGTGATACTTACCAGGTGACGGTACTTCCTTTACACATACTAGCGACTGAATCGAACAGAATGTTGAATGGTTAGACGAAGCGATAATTGTATCTGAGTTGTATTCTGAAGAATTCGAAAAAGTTCCAAGGGGGCCCCCTTTGATGCATTTTTTTTTCGATTTCGGTTTTTTCGATTGGAGAAATGGATTCTATGAAAGAAACAAGCAGATTGGTATGATCGAAGTTGAAAATCGGTCCATCCGTTCGGAAGTTAAGGTGATCTGAAGAATTCGAAAAAGTTCCAAGAGGACCCCCTTTGATGCAATTTTTTTTTCGATTTTGGTTTTTTCGATTGGAGAAATGGATTCTATGAAAAAAACAAGCGAATTGGTATGCGCGAAATTGAAAATCGGTCCATCCGTTCGGAAGCTAAGGCGATCTGAAGAATTCGAAAAAATTCCAAGTAGGCCCCCTTTGATGCATTTTTTTTTTTCGATTTCGGTTTTTTCGATTGGAGAAATGGATTCTATGAAAGAAAACAAGCAGATTGGTATGATCGAAGTTGAAAATCGGTCCATCCGTTCGGAAGTTAAGGCGATCTGAAGAATTCGAAAAAGTTCCAAGGGGGCCCCCTTTGATGCATTTTTTTTTTTTTCGATTTCGGTTTTTTCGATTGGAGAAATGGATTCAATGAAAAAAAAACAAGCAGATTCGTATGATCGGAGTTGAAAATCGGTCCATCCGTTCGGAAGTTAGGGCGATCTGAAGAATTCGAAAAAGTTCCAAAGGGGCTCCCTTTGATGCTTTTTATTTTTTCGATTTCGGTTTTTTTGATTGGAGAAAATCGGTCCATCCGTTCGGAAGTTAAGGTGATCTGAAGAATTCGAAAAAGTTCCAAGAGGACCCCCTTTGATGCAATTTTTTTTTCGATTTTGGTTTTTTCGATTGGAGAAATGGATTCTATGAAAAAAACAAGCGAATTGGTATGCGCGAAATTGAAAATCGGTCCATCCGTTCGGAAGTTAAGGCGATCTGAAGAATTCGAAAAAATTCCAAGTAGGCCCCCTTTGATGCATTTTTTTTTTTCGATTTCGGTTTTTTCGATTGGAGAAATGGATTCTATGAAAGAAAACAAGCAGATTGGTATGATCGAAGTTGAAAATCGGTCCATCCGTTCGGGAGTTAAGGCGATCTGAAGAATTCGAAAAAGTTCCAAGGGGGCCCCCTTTGATGCATTTTTTTTTTTCGATTTCGGTTTTTTCGATTGGAGAAATGGATTCAATGAAAAAAAAACAAGCAGATTCGTATGATCGGAGTTGAAAATCGGTCCATCCGTTCGGAAGTTAAGGCGATCTGAAGAATTCGAAAAAGTTCCAAAGGGGCTCCCTTTGATGCTTTTTATTTTTTCGATTTCGGTTTTTTTGATTGGAGAAATGGATTCTATGAAAAAAAAAAAACAAGCAGATTGGTATGATCGAAGTTGAAAATCGGTCCATACGTTCGAAAGTTAAGGCATTCTGAAGAATTCGAAAAAGTTCCAAGGGGGCCCCCTTCGATGCATTTTTTATTTTCGATTTCGGTTTTTTTGATCGGAGAAATGGATTCTATGAAAAAAAAAGCAGATTGGTATGATCGAAGTTGAAAATCGGTCCATCCGTTCGGAAGTTAAGTCGATCTGAAGAATTCGAAAAAGTTCCAAGGGGGCCCCCTTTGTTACCTTTTTTTTATCTATTTCGGTCTTTTCGATTGCAAAAATGGATTCTATGAAAAAAAACAAGCAGATTCGTATAATCGAAGTTAAAAATCGGTCCATCCGTTCGGAAGTTAAGGCGATCTGAAGAATTCGAAGAAGTTCCAAGGGGGCTTCCTTTGATGCTATTTATTTTTTCGATTCCGGTTTTTTTGATTGGAGAAATGGATTCTATGAAAAAAAAACAAGCAGATTGGTATGATCGAAGTTGAAAATCGGTCCATCCGTTCGGAAGTTAAGGCGATCTGAAGAATTCGAAGAAGTTCCAAGGGGGCTCCCTTTGATGCTACTTATTTTTTCGATTCCGGTTTTTTTGATTGGAGAAATGGATTCTATGAAAAAAAAACAAGCAGATTGGCATGATCGAAGTTGAAAATCGGTCCATCCGTTCGGAAGTTAAGGCGATCTGAATAATTCGAAAAAGTTCCAAGGGGACCCCCTTTGATGCAATTTTTTTTCGATTTCGGTTTTTTCGATTGAAGAAATGGGTTCTATGAAAAAAACAAGCGAATTGGTATGCGCGAAATTGAATTCGAAAAAATTCCAAGTAGGCCCCCTTTGATGCATTTTTTTTTTCGATTTCGGTTTTTTCGATTGGAGAAATGGATTCTATGAAAGAAAACAAGCAGATTGGTATGATCGAAGTTGGAAATCGGTCCATGCGTTCGGAAGTTAAGTCGATCTGAAGAATTCGAAAAAGTTCCAAGGGGGCCCCCTTTGATGCATTTTTTTTTTCGATTTCGGTTTTTTCGATTGGAGAAATGGATTCTATGAAGAAAAAAGCAGATTCGTATGATCGAAGTTGAAAATCAGTCCATCCGTTCGGAAGTTAAGGCGATCTGAAGAATTCGAAAAAGTTCCAAGGGGGCTCCCTTTGATGCGCTTTATTTTTTCGATTTCAGTTTTTTCGATTGGAGAAATGGATTCTATGAGAGAAAACAAGCAGATTGGTATGATCGAAGTTGAAAATCGGTCCATCCGTTCGGAAGTTAAGGCGATCTGAAGAATTCGAGAAAGTTCCAAGGGGGCCCCCATTGATGCATTTTTTTTTCGATTTCAGTTTTTTCGATTGGAGAAATGGATTCTATGAAAAAAAAACAAGCAGATTGGTACGATCGAAGTTGAAAATCGGTCCATCCGTTCGGAAGTTAAGGCGATTTGAAGAATTCGAAAAAGTTCCAAGGGGACCCCCTTAGATGCAATTTTTTTTCAGATTTCGTTTTTTTTGATTGAAGAAATGGATTCTATGAAAAAAACAAGCAGTTTGGTATGATCGAAGTTGAAAATCGGTCCATCCGTTCGGAAGTTAAGGCGAGCTGAAGAATTCGAAAAAGTTCCAAGGGGACCCCCTTTGATGCAATTTTTTTTTCGATTTCTTTTTTTTCTATTGATGAAATGGATTCTATGAAAAAACAAGCAAATTGGTATGCGCGAAATTGAAAATCGGTCGATCCGTTCGGAAGTTGAGGCGGTCTGAAGAATTCGAAAAAGTTCCAAGGTGGCCCCCTTTGATGCATTTTTTTTTCGATTTCGGTTTTTCCGATTGGAGAAATGGATTCTATGAGAAAAAACAAGCAGATTGGTATGATCGAAGTTGAAAATCGGTCCATCCGTTCGGAAGTTAAGGCGATCTGAAGAATTCGAAAAAGTTTCAAGGGGACCCCCTTTGATGCAATTTTTCTTTTCGATTTCGGTTTTTTCGATTGGAGAAATGGATTCTATGAAAAAAAACAAGCAGATTGGTATGATCGAAGTTGAAAATCGGTCCATCCGTTCGGAAGTTAAGGCGATCTGAAGAATTCAGAAAAGTTCCAAGGGGACCCCCTTTGATGCGATTTTTTTTTCGATTTTGGTTTTTTCGATTGGAGAAATGGATTCTACGAAAAAAACAAGCAGATTGGTATGATCGAAGTTGAAAATCGGTCCATCCGTTCGGAAGTTGAGGCGATTTGAAGAATTCGAAAAAGTTCCAAGGGGACCCCCTTTGATGCAATTTTTTTTCGATTTCGGTTTTTTCGATTGGAGAAATGGATTCTATGAAAAAAACAAGCGAATTGGTATGCGCGAAATTGAAAATCGGTCCATCCGTTCGGAAGTTAAGGCGATCTGAAGAATTCGAAAAAATTCCAAGTAGGCCCCCTTTGATGCATTTTTTTTTTTCGATTTCGGTTTTTTCGATTGGAGAAATGGATTCTATGAAAGAAACAAGCGAATTGGTATGCGCGAAATTGAAAATCGGTCCATCCGTTCGGAAGTTAAGGCGATCTGAAGAATTCGAAAAAATTCCAAGAAGGCCCCCTTTGATGCATTTTTTTTTCGATTTTGGTTTTTTCGATTGGAGAAATGGATTCTATGAAAGAAAACAAGCAGATTGGTATGATCGAAGTTGAAAATCGGTCCATACGTTCGAAAGTTAAGGCAATCTGAAGAATTCGAAAAAGTTCCAAGGGGGCCCCCTTTGATGCATTTTTTATTTTCGATTTCGGTTTTTTTGATCGGAGAAATGGATTCTATGAAAAAAAAAGCAGATTGGTATGATCGAAGTTGAAAATCGGTCCATCCGTTCGGAAGTTAAGTCGATCTGAAGAATTCGAAAAAGTTCCAAGGGGGCCCCCTTTGTTAGCTTTTTTTTATCGATTTCGGTCTTTTCAATTGCAGAAATGGATTCTATGAAAAAAAACAAGCAGATTCGTATAATCGAAGTTGAAAATCGGTCCATCCGTTCGGAAGTTAAGGCGATCTGAAGAATTCGAAGAAGTTCCAAGGGGGCTCCCTTTGATGCTATTTATTTTTTCGATTCCGGTTTTTTTGATTGGAGAAATGGATTCTATGAAAAAAAACAAGCAGATTGGTATGATCGAAGTTGAAAATCGGTCCATCCGTTCGGAAGTTAAGGCGATCTGAAGAATTCGAAAAAGTTCCAAGGGGACCCCCTTTGATGCAATTTTTCTTTTCGATTTCGGTTTTTTCGATTGGAGAAATGGATTCTATGAAAAAAAAACAAGCAGATTGGTATGATCGAAGTTGAAAATCGGTCCATCCGTTCGGAAGTTAAGGCGATCTGAAGAATTCAGAAAAGTTCCAAGGGGACCCCCTTTGATGCGATTTTTTTTTCGATTTTGGTTTTTTCGATTGGAGAAATGGATTCTATGAAAAAAACGAGCAGATTGGTATGATCGAAGTTGAAAATCGGTCCATCCGTTCGGAAGTTGAGGCGATTTGAAGAATTCGAAAAAGTTCCAAGGGGACCCCCTTTAATGCAATTTTTTTCAGATTTCGGTTTTTTCGATTGGAGAAATGGATTCTATAAGAAAAAACAAGCAGTTTGGTATGATCGAAGTTGAAAATCGGTCCATCCGTTCGGAAGTTAAGGCGATCTGAAGAATTCGAAAAAGTTCCAAGGGGGCCCCCTTTGATGCATTTTTTTGTTTCGATTTCGGTTTTTTTGAACGGAAAAATGGATTCTATGAAAAAAAAAAGCAGATTAGTATGATCGAAGTTGAAAATCGGTCCATCCGTTCGGAAGTTAAGTCGATCTGAAGAATTCGAAAAAGTTCCAAGGGGGCCCCCTTTGATGCATTTTTTTTCGATTTCGGTTTTTTCGATTGCAGAAATGGATTCTATGAAAAAAAAAAGCAGATTCGTATGATCGAAGTTGAAAATCGGTTCATCCGTTCGGAAGTTGAGGCGATCTGAAGAATTCGAAAAAGTTCCAAGGGGACCCCCTTTGATGCAATTTTTTTTCGATTTCGGTTTTTTCGATTGGAGAAATGGATTCTATGAAAAAAACAAGCGAATTGGTATGCGCGAAATTGAAAATCGTTCCATCCGTTCGGAAGTTAAGGCGATCTGAAGAATTCGAAAAAATTCCAAGTAGGCCCCCTTTGATGCAATTTTTTTTCGATTTCGGTTTTTTCTATTGAAGAAATGGATTCTATGAAAGAAAACAAGCAAATTGGTATGATCGAAATTGAAAATCGGTCCATCCGTTCGGAAGTTGAGGCGGTCTGAAGAATTCGAAAAAGTTCCAAGGTGGCCCCCTTTGATGCATTTTTTTTTTCGATTTCGGTTTTTCCGATTGGAGAAATGGATTCTATGAGAAAAAACAAGCAGATTGGTATTTTCGAAGTTGAAAATCGGTCCATCCGTTCGGAAGTTAAGGCGATCTGAAGAATTCGAAAAAGTTCCAAGGGGACCCCCTTTGATGCAATTTTTCTTTTCGATTTCGGTTTTTTTGATTGGAGAAATGGATTCTATGAGAAAAAAACAAGCAGATTGGTATGATCGAAGTTGAAAATCGGTCCATCCGTTCGGAAGTTAAGGCGATCTGAAGAATTCAGAAAAGTTCCAAGGGGACCCCCTTTGATGCGATTTTTTTTTCGATTTTGGTTTTTTCGATTGGAGAAATGGATTCTATGAAAAAAACGAGCAGATTGGTATGATCGAAGTTGATAATCGGTCCATCCGTTCGGAAGTTGAGGCGATTTGAAGAATTCGAAAAAGTTCCAAGGGGACCCCCTTTTATGCAATTTTTTTTCAGATTTCGGTTTTTTCGATTGGAGAAATGGATTCTATGAAAAAAAACAAGCAGTTTGGTATGATCGAAGTTGAAAATCGGTCCATCCGTTCGGAAGTTAAGGCGATCTGAAGAATTCGAAAAAGTTCCAAGGGGGCCCCCTTTGATGCATTTTTTTGTTTCGATTTCGGTTTTTTTTATCGAAAAAATGGATTCTATGAAAAAAAAAGCAGATTAGTATGATCGAAGTTGAAAATCGGTCCATCCGTTCGGAAGTTAAGTCGATCTGAAGAATTCGAAAAAAAGTTCCAAGGGGGCCCCCTTTGATGCATTTTTTTTTTCGATTTCGGTTTTTTCGATTGCAGAAATGGATTCTATGAAAAAAAACAAGCAGATTCGTATGATCGAAGTTGAAAATCGGTTCATCCGTTCGGAAGTTGAGGCGATCTGAAGAATTCGAAAAAGTTCCAAGGGGGCTCCCTTTGATGCTTTTTATTTTTTCGATTTCGGTTTTTTTGAACGGAGAAATGGATTCTATGAAAAAAAAAACAAGCAGATTGGTATGATCGAAGTTGTAAATCGGTCCATGCGTTCGGAAGTTAAGTCGATCTGAAGAATTCGAAAAAGTTCCAAGGAGGCCCCCTTTGATGCATTTTTTTTTCGATTTCGGTTTTTTCGATTGCAGAAATGGATTCTATGAAGAAAAAAGCAGATTCGTATGATCGAAGTTGAAAATCAGTCCATCCGTTCGGAAGTTAAGGCGATCTGAAGAATTCGAAAAAGTTCCAAGGGGGCGCCCTTTGATGCTTTTCATTTTTTCGATTTCGGTTTTTTCGATTGGAGAAATGGATTCTATTAGAGAAAACAAGCATATTGGTATGATCGAAGTTGAAAATCGGTCCATCCGTTCGGAAGTTAAGGCGATCTGAAGAATTCGAGAAAGTTCCAAGGGGGCCCCCATTGATGCATTTTTTTTTTCGATTTCAGTTTTTTCGATTGGAAAAATGGATTCTATGAAAAAAAAACAAGCAGATTGGTACGATCGAAGTTGAAAATCGGTCCATCCGTTCGGAAGTTAAGGCGATTTGAAGAATTCGAAAAAGTTCTAAGGGGACCCCCTTAGATGCAATTTTTTTTCAGATTTCGTTTTTTTCGATTGAAGAAATGGATTCTATGAAAAAAACAAGCAGTTTGGTATGATCGAAGTTGAAAATCGGTCCATCCGTTCGGAAGTTAAGGCGAGCTGAAGAATTCGAAAAAGTTCCAAGGGGGCCTCCTTTGATGCATTTTTTTTTCGATTTCGGTTTTTTTGATTGGAGAAATGGATTCTATGAGAAAAAACAAGCAGATTGGTATGCGCGAAATTGAAAATCGGTCGATCCGTTCGGAAGTTGAGGCGGTCTGAAGAATTCGAAAAAGTTCCAAGGTGGCCCCCTTTGATGCATTTTTTTTTCGATTTCGGTTTTTCCGATTGGAGAAATGGATTCTATGAGAAAAAACAAGCAGATTGGTATGATCGAAGTTGAAAATCGGTCCATCCGTTCGGAAGTTAAGGCGATCTGAAGAATTCGAAAAAGTTTCAAGGGGACCCCCTTTGATGCAATTTTTCTTTTCGATTTCGGTTTTTTCGATTGGAGAAATGGATTCTATGAAAAAAAACAAGCAGATTGGTATGATCGAAGTTGAAAATCGGTCCATCCGTTCGGAAGTTAAGGCGATCTGAAGAATTCAGAAAAGTTCCAAGGGGACCCCCTTTGATGCGATTTTTTTTTCGATTTTGGTTTTTTCGATTGGAGAAATGGATTCTACGAAAAAAACAAGCAGATTGGTATGATCGAAGTTGAAAATCGGTCCATCCGTTCGGAAGTTGAGGCGATTTGAAGAATTCGAAAAAGTTCCAAGGGGACCCCCTTTGATGCAATTTTTTTTCGATTTCGGTTTTTTCGATTGGAGAAATGGATTCTATGAAAAAAACAAGCGAATTGGTATGCGCGAAATTGAAAATCGGTCCATCCGTTCGGAAGTTAAGGCGATCTGAAGAATTCGAAAAAATTCCAAGTAGGCCCCCTTTGATGCATTTTTTTTTTTCGATTTCGGTTTTTTCGATTGGAGAAATGGATTCTATGAAAGAAACAAGCGAATTGGTATGCGCGAAATTGAAAATCGGTCCATCCGTTCGGAAGTTAAGGCGATCTGAAGAATTCGAAAAAATTCCAAGAAGGCCCCCTTTGATGCATTTTTTTTTCGATTTTGGTTTTTTCGATTGGAGAAATGGATTCTATGAAAGAAAACAAGCAGATTGGTATGATCGAAGTTGAAAATCGGTCCATACGTTCGAAAGTTAAGGCAATCTGAAGAATTCGAAAAAGTTCCAAGGGGGCCCCCTTTGATGCATTTTTTATTTTCGATTTCGGTTTTTTTGATCGGAGAAATGGATTCTATGAAAAAAAAAGCAGATTGGTATGATCGAAGTTGAAAATCGGTCCATCCGTTCGGAAGTTAAGTCGATCTGAAGAATTCGAAAAAGTTCCAAGGGGGCCCCCTTTGTTAGCTTTTTTTTTATCGATTTCGGTCTTTTCAATTGCAGAAATGGATTCTATGAAAAAAAACAAGCAGATTCGTATAATCGAAGTTGAAAATCGGTCCATCCGTTCGGAAGTTAAGGCGATCTGAAGAATTCGAAGAAGTTCCAAGGGGGCTCCCTTTGATGCTATTTATTTTTTCGATTCCGGTTTTTTTGATTGGAGAAATGGATTCTATGAAAAAAAAACAAGCAGATTGGTATGATCGAAGTTGAAAATCGGTCCATCCGTTCGGAAGTTAAGGCGATCTGAAGAATTCGAAAAAGTTCCAAGGGGACCCCCTTTGATGCAATTTTTCTTTTCGATTTCGGTTTTTTCGATTGGAGAAATGGATTCTATGAAAAAAAAACAAGCAGATTGGTATGATCGAAGTTGAAAATCGGTCCATCCGTTCGGAAGTTAAGGCGATCTGAAGAATTCAGAAAAGTTCCAAGGGGACCCCCTTTGATGCGATTTTTTTTTCGATTTTGGTTTTTTCGATTGGAGAAATGGATTCTATGAAAAAAACGAGCAGATTGGTATGATCGAAGTTGAAAATCGGTCCATCCGTTCGGAAGTTGAGGCGATTTGAAGAATTCGAAAAAGTTCCAAGGGGACCCCCTTTAATGCAATTTTTTTCAGATTTCGGTTTTTTCGATTGGAGAAATGGATTCTATAAGAAAAAACAAGCAGTTTGGTATGATCGAAGTTGAAAATCGGTCCATCCGTTCGGAAGTTAAGGCGATCTGAAGAATTCGAAAAAGTTCCAAGGGGGCCCCCTTTGATGCATTTTTTTGTTTCGATTTCGGTTTTTTTGAACGGAAAAATGGATTCTATGAAAAAAAAAAGCAGATTAGTATGATCGAAGTTGAAAATCGGTCCATCCGTTCGGAAGTTAAGTCGATCTGAAGAATTCGAAAAAGTTCCAAGGGGGCCCCCTTTGATGCATTTTTTTTCGATTTCGGTTTTTTCGATTGCAGAAATGGATTCTATGAAAAAAAAAAGCAGATTCGTATGATCGAAGTTGAAAATCGGTTCATCCGTTCGGAAGTTGAGGCGATCTGAAGAATTCGAAAAAGTTCCAAGGGGACCCCCTTTGATGCAATTTTTTTTCGATTTCGGTTTTTTCGATTGGAGAAATGGATTCTATGAAAAAAACAAGCGAATTGGTATGCGCGAAATTGAAAATCGTTCCATCCGTTCGGAAGTTAAGGCGATCTGAAGAATTCGAAAAAATTCCAAGTAGGCCCCCTTTGATGCATTTTTTTTTTCGATTTCGGTTTTTTCGATTGGAGAAATGGATTCTATGAAAGAAAACAAGCAGATTGGTATGATCGAAGTTGAAAATCGGTCCATCCGTTCGGAAGTTAAGGCGATCTGAAGAATTCGAAAAAGTTCCAAGGGGACCCCCTTTGATGCAATTTTTTTTCGATTTCGGTTTTTTCTATTGAAGAAATGGATTCTATGAAAAAACAAGCAAATTGGTATGCGCGAAATTGAAAATCGGTCGATCCGTTCGGAAGTTGAGGCGGTCTGAAGAATTCGAAAAAGTTCCAAGGTGGCCCCCTTTGATGCATTTTTTTTTTCGATTTCGGTTTTTCCGATTGGAGAAATGGATTCTATGAGAAAAAACAAGCAGATTGGTATTTTCGAAGTTGAAAATCGGTCCATCCGTTCGGAAGTTAAGGCGATCTGAAGAATTCGAAAAAGTTCCAAGGGGACCCCCTTTGATGCAATTTTTCTTTTCGATTTCGGTTTTTTTGATTGGAGAAATGGATTCTATGAGAAAAAAACAAGCAGATTGGTATGATCGAAGTTGAAAATCGGTCCATCCGTTCGGAAGTTAAGGCGATCTGAAGAATTCAGAAAAGTTCCAAGGGGACCCCCTTTGATGCGATTTTTTTTTCGATTTTGGTTTTTTCGATTGGAGAAATGGATTCTATGAAAAAAACGAGCAGATTGGTATGATCGAAGTTGATAATCGGTCCATCCGTTCGGAAGTTGAGGCGATTTGAAGAATTCGAAAAAGTTCCAAGGGGACCCCCTTTTATGCAATTTTTTTTCAGATTTCGGTTTTTTCGATTGGAGAAATGGATTCTATGAAAAAAAACAAGCAGTTTGGTATGATCGAAGTTGAAAATCGGTCCATCCGTTCGGAAGTTAAGGCGATCTGAAGAATTCGAAAAAGTTCCAAGGGGGCCCCCTTTGATGCATTTTTTTGTTTCGATTTCGGTTTTTTTTATCGGAAAAATGGATTCTATGAAAAAAAAAGCAGATTAGTATGATCGAAGTTGAAAATCGGTCCATCCGTTCGGAAGTTAAGTCGATCTGAAGAATTCGAAAAAAAGTTCCAAGGGGGCCACCTTTGATGCATTTTTTTTTCGATTTCGGTTTTTTCGATTGCAGAAATGGATTCTATGAAAAAAAAACAAGCAGATTCGTATGATCGAAGTTGAAAATCGGTTCATCCGTTCGGAAGTTGAGGCGATCTGAAGAATTCGAAAAAGTTCCAAGGGGGCTCCCTTTGATGCTTTTTATTTTTTCGATTTCGGTTTTTTTGATCGGAGAAATGGATTCTATGAAAAAAAAAACAAGCAGATTGGTATGATCGAAGTTGTAAATCGGTCCATGCGTTCGGAAGTTAAGTCGATCTGAAGAATTCGAAAAAGTTCCAAGGAGGCCCCCTTTGATGCATTTTTTTTTTCGATTTCGGTTTTTTCGATTGCAGAAATGGATTCTATGAAGAAAAAAGCAGATTCGTATGATCGAAGTTGAAAATCAGTCCATCCGTTCGGAAGTTAAGGCGATCTGAAGAATTCGAAAAAGTTCCAAGGGGGCGCCCTTTGATGCTTTTCATTTTTTCGATTTCGGTTTTTTCGATTGAAGAAATGGATTCTATTAGAGAAAACAAGCATATTGGTATGATCGAAGTTGAAAATCGGTCCATCCGTTCGGAAGTTAAGGCGATCTGAAGAATTCGAGAAAGTTCCAAGGGGGCCCCCATTGATGCATTTTTTTTTTTCGATTTCAGTTTTTTCGATTGGAAAAATGGATTCTATGAAAAAAAAACAAGCAGATTGGTACGATCGAAGTTGAAAATCGGTCCATCCGTTCGGAAGTTAAGGCGATTTGAAGAATTCGAAAAAGTTCTAAGGGGACCCCCTTAGATGCAATTTTTTTTCAGATTTCGTTTTTTTCGATTGAAGAAATGGATTCTATGAAAAAAACAAGCAGTTTGGTATGATCGAAGTTGAAAATCGGTCCATCCGTTCGGAAGTTAAGGCGAGCTGAAGAATTCGAAAAAGTTCCAAGGGGACCCCCTTTGATGCAATTTTTTTTTCGATTTCGGTTTTTTCTATTGAAGAAATGGATTCTATGAAAAAACAAGCAAATTGGTATGCGCGAAATTGAAAATCGGTCGATCCGTTCGGAAGTTGAGGCAGTCTGAAGAATTCGAAAAAGTTCCAAAGTGGCCCCCTTTGATGCATTTTTTTTTCGATTTCGGTTTTTTCGATTGGAGAAATGGATTCTATGAAAAAAAACAAGCAGATTGGTATGATCGAAGCTGAAAATCGGTCCATCCGTTCGGAAGTTAAGGCGATCTGAAGAATTCGAAAAAGTTCCAAGGAGGCCCCCTTTGATGCAATATTTTTTTTAAGATTTCGGTTTTTTTGATTGGAGAAATGGATTCTATGAAAAAAACAAGCAGATTGGTATGATCGAAGTTGAAAATCGGTCCATCCGTTCGGAAGTTAAGGCGATCTGAAGAATTCAAAAAAGTTCCAAGGGGGCCCCCTTTGATGCATTTTTTTTTTCGATTTCGGTTTTTTTCGATTGGAGAAATGGATTCTATGAGAGAAAACAAGCAGATTGGTATGATCGAAGTTGAAAATCGGTCCATCCGTTCGGAAGTTAAGGCGATCTGAAGAATTCGAGAAAGTTTCAAGGGGGCCCCCATTGATGCATTTTTTTTTTCGATTTCAGTTTTTTCGATTGGAGAAATGGATTCTATGAAGAAAAAACAAGCAGATTGGTATTATCGAAGTTGAAAATCGGTCCATCCGTTCGGAAGTTAAGGCGATCTGAAGAATTCGAAAAAGTTCCAAGGGGGCCCCCTTTGATGCATTTTTTTTTCGATTTTGGTTTTTTCGATTGGAGAAATGGATTCTATGAAAAAAAAACAAGCAGTTTGGTATGATCGAAGTTGAAAATCGGTCCATCCGTTCGGAAGTTAAGGCGATCTGAAGAATTCAAAAAAGTTCCAAGGGGGCCCCCTTTGATGCTTTTTATTTTTTCGATTTCGGTTTTTTTGATTGGAGAAATGGATTCTATGAAAAAATACAAGCAGATTGGTATGATCGAAGTTGAAAATCGGTCCATACGTTCGAAAGTTAAGGCAATCTGAAGAATTCGAAAAAGTTCCAAGGGGGCCCCCTTTGATGCATTTTTTATTTTCGATTTCGGTTTTTTTGATCGGAGAAATGGATTCTATGAAAAAATAAAGCAGATTGGTATGATCGAAGTTGAAAATCGGTCCATCCGTTCGGAAGTTAAGTCGATCTGAAGAATTCGAAAAAGTTCCAAGGGGGCCCCCTTTGTTACCTTTTTTTTTATCGATTTCGGTCTTTTCGATTGCAGAAATGGATTCTATGAAAAAAAAACAAGCAGATTGGTATTTTCGAAGTTGAAAATCGGTCCATCCGTTCGGAAGTTAAGGCGATCTGAAGAATTCGAAAAAGTTTCAAGGGGACCCCCTTTGATGCAATTTTTCTTTTCGATTTCGGTTTTTCTGATTGGAGAAATGGATTCTATGAAAAAAAACAAGCAGATTGGTATGATCGAAGTTGAAAATCGGTCCATCCGTTCGGAAGTTAAGGCGATCTGAAGAATTCAGAAAAGTTCCAAGGGGACCCCCTTTGATGCGATTTTTTTTTCGATTTTGGTTTTTTCGATTGGAGAAATGGATTCTATGAAAAAAACGAGCAGATTGGTATGATCGAAGTTGATAATCGGTCCATCCGTTCGGAAGTTGAGGCGATTTGAAGAATTCGAAAAAGTTCCAAGGGGACCCCCTTTTATGCAATTTTTTTTCAGATTTCGGTTTTTTCGATTGCAGAAATGGATTCTATGAAAAAAAAAACAAGCAGATTCGTATGATCGAAGTTGAAAATCGGTTCATCCGTTCGGAAGTTGAGGCGATCTGAAGAATTCGAAAAAGTTCCAAGGGGGCTCCCTTTGATGCTTTTTATTTTTTCGATTTCGGTTTTTTTGATCGGAGAAATGGATTCTATGAAAAAAAAAACAAGCAGATTGGTATGATCGAAGTTGTAAATCGGTCCATGCGTTCGGAAGTTAAGTCGATCTGAAGAATTCGAAAAAGTTCCAAGGGGGCCCCCTTTGATGCATTTTTTTTTTCGATTTCGGTTTTTTCGATTGCAGAAATGGATTATATGAAGAAAAAAGCAGATTCGTATGATCGAAGTTGAAAATCAGTCCATCCGTTCGGAAGTTAAGGCGATCTGAAGAATTCGAAAAAGTTCCAAGGGGGCTCCCTTTGATGCTTTTTATTTTTTCGTTTTCGGTTTTTTCGATTGGAGAAATGGATTCTATTAGAGAAAACAAGCATATTGGTATGATCGAAGTTGAAAATCGGTCCATCCGTTCGGAAGTTAAGGCGATCTGAAGAATTCGAGAAAGTTCCAAGGGGGCCCCCATTGATGCATTTTTTTTTTTTTCGATTTCAGTTTTTTCGATTGGAAAAATGGATTCTATGAAAAAAAACAAGCAGATTGGTACGATCGAAGTTGAAAATCGGTCCATCCGTTCGGAAGTTAAGGCGATTTGAAGAATTCGAAAAAGTTCTAAGGGGACCCCCTTAGATGCAATTTTTTTTCAGATTTCGTTTTTTTCGATTGAAGAAATGGATTCTATGAAAAAAACAAGCAGTTTGGTATGATCGAAGTTGAAAATCGGTCCATCCGTTCGGAAGTTAAGGCGATCTGAAGAATTCAAAAAAGTTCCAAGGGGGCCCCCTTTGATGCATTTTTTTTTTCGATTTCGGTTTTTTCGATTGGAGAAATGGATTCTATGAGAGAAAACAAGCAGATTGGTATGATCGAAGTTGAAAATCGGTCCATCCGTTCGGAAGTTAAGGCGATCTGAAGAATTCGAGAAAGTTTCAAGGGGGCCCCCATTGATGCATTTATTTTTTCGATTTCAGTTTTTTCGATTGGAGAAATGGATTCTATGAAGAAAAAACAAGCAGATTGGTATTATCGAAGTTGAAAATCGGTCCATCCGTTCGGAAGTTAAGGCGATCTGAAGAATTCGAAAAAGTTCCAAGGGGGCCCCCTTTGATGCATTTTTTTTTCGATTTTGGTTTTTTCGATTGGAGAAATGGATTCTATGAAAAAAAAAACAAGCAGTTTGGTATGATCGAAGTTGAAAATCGGTCCATCCGTTCGGAAGTTAAGGCGATCTGAAGAATTCAAAAAAGTTCCAAGGGGGCCCCCTTTGATGCTTTTTATTTTTTCGATTTCGGTTTTTTTGATTGGAGAAATGGATTCTATGAAAAAATACAAGCAGATTGGTATGATCGAAGTTGAAAATCGGTCCATACGTTCGAAAGTTAAGGCAATCTGAAGAATTCGAAAAAGTTCCAAGGGGGCCCCCTTTGATGCATTTTTTATTTTCGATTTCGGTTTTTTTGATCGGAGAAATGGATTCTATAAAAAAAAAAGCAGATTGGTATGATCGAAGTTGAAAATCGGTCCATCCGTTCGGAAGTTAAGTCGATCTGAAGAATTCGAAAAAGTTCCAAGGGGGCCCCCTTTGTTACCTTTTTTTTTATCGATTTCGGTCTTTTCGATTGCAGAAATGGATTCTATGAAAAAAAACAAGCAGATTCGTATAATCGAAGTTGAAAATCGTTCCATTAGTTCGGAAGTTAAGGCGATCTGAAGAATTCGAAGAAGTTCCAAGGGGGCTCCCTTTGATGCTATTTATTTTTTCGATTCTGGTTTTTTTGATTGGAGAAATGGATTCTATGAAAAAAAAACAAGCAGATTGGTATTTTCGAAGTTGAAAATCGGTCCATCCGTTCGGAAGTTAAGGCGATCTGAAGAATTCGAAAAAGTTCCAAGGGGACCCCCTTTGATGCAATTTTTCTTTTCGATTTCGGTTTTTTTGATTGGAGAAATGGATTCTATGAAAAAAAATCAAGCAGATTGGTATGATCGAAGTTGAAAATCGGTCCATCCGTTCGGAAGTTAAGGCGATCTGAAGAATTCAGAAAAGTTCCAAGGGGACCCCCTTTGATGCGATTTTTTTTTCGATTTTGGTTTTTTCGATTGGAGAAATGGATTCTATGAAAAAAACGAGCAGATTGGTATGATCGAAGTTGATAATCGGTCCATCCGTTCGGAAGTTGAGGCGATTTGAAGAATTCGAAAAAGTTCCAAGGGGACCCCCTTTCATGCAATTTTTTTTCAGATTTCGGTTTTTTTGATTGGAGAAATGGATTCTATGAAAAAAAACAAGCAGTTTGGTATGATCGAAGTTGAAAATCGGTCCATCCGTTCGGAAGTTAAGGCGATCTGAAGAATTCGAAAAAGTTCCAAGGGGGCCCCCTTTGATGCATTTTTTTGTTTCGATTTCGGTTTTTTTGATCGGAAAAATGGATTCTATGAAAAAAAAAGCAGATTAGTATGATCGAAGTTGAAAATCGGTCCATCCGTTCGGAAGTTAAGTCGATCTGAAGAATTCAAAAAAAAGTTCCAAGGGGGCCCCCTTTGATGCATTTTTTTTTCGATTTTGGTTTTTTCGATTGCAGAAATGGATTCTATGAAAAAAAACAAGCAGATTCGTATGATCGAAGTTGAAAATCGGTTCATCCGTTCGGAAGTTGAGGCGATCTGAAGAATTCGAAAAAGTTCCAAGGGGGCTCCCTTTGATGCTTTTTATTTTTTCGATTTCGGTTTTTTTGATCGGAGAAATGGATTCTATGAAAAAAAAAACAAGCAGATTGGTATGATCGAAGTTGTAAATCGGTCCATGCGTTCGGAAGTTAAGTCGATCTGAAGAATTCGAAAAAGTTCCAAGGGGGCCCCCTTTGATGCATTTTTTTTTTCGATTTCGGTTTTTTCGATTGCAGAAATGGATTCTATGAAGAAAAAAGCAGATTCGTATGATCGAAGTTGAAAATCAGTCCATCCGTTCGGAAGTTAAGGCGATCTGAAGAATTCGAAAAAGTTCCAAGGGGGCTCCCTTTGATGCTTTTCATTTTTTCGATTTCGGTTTTTTCGATTGGAGAAATGGATTCTATTAGAGAAAACAAGCATATTGGTATGATCGAAGTTGAAAATCGGTCCATCCGTTCGGAAGTTAAGGCGATCTGAAGAATTCGAGAAAGTTCCAAGGGGGCCCCCATTGATGCATTTTTTTTTTCGATTTCAGTTTTTTCGATTGGAAAAATGGATTCTATGAAAAAAAACAAGCAGATTGGTACGATCGAAGTTGAAAATCGGTCCATCCGTTCGGAAGTTAAGGCGATTTGAAGAATTCGAAAAAGTTCTAAGGGGACCCCCTTAGATGCAATTTTTTTTCAGATTTCGTTTTTTTCGATTGAAGAAATGGATTCTATGAAAAAAACAAGCAGTTTGGTATGATCGAAGTTGAAAATCGGTCCATCCGTTCGGAAGTTAAGGCGATCTGAAGAATTCAAAAAAGTTCCAAGGGGGCCCCCTTTGATGCATTTTTTTTTTCGATTTCGGTTTTTTCGATTGGAGAAATGGATTCTATGAGAGAAAACAAGCAGATTGGTATGATCGAAGTTGAAAATCGGTCCATCCGTTCGGAAGTTAAGGCGATCTGAAGAATTCGAGAAAGTTTCAAGGGGGCCCCCATTGATGCATTTATTTTTTCGATTTCAGTTTTTTCGATTGGAGAAATGGATTCTATGAAGAAAAAACAAGCAGATTGGTATTATCGAAGTTGAAAATCGGTCCATCCGTTCGGAAGTTAAGGCGATCTGAAGAATTCGAAAAAGTTCCAAGGGGGCCCCCTTTGATGCATTTTTTTTTCGATTTTGGTTTTTTCGATTGGAGAAATGGATTCTATGAAAAAAAAAACAAGCAGTTTGGTATGATCGAAGTTGAAAATCGGTCCATCCGTTCGGAAGTTAAGGCGATCTGAAGAATTCAAAAAAGTTCCAAGGGGGCCCCCTTTGATGCTTTTTATTTTTTCGATTTCGGTTTTTTTGATTGGAGAAATGGATTCTATGAAAAAATACAAGCAGATTGGTATGATCGAAGTTGAAAATCGGTCCATACGTTCGAAAGTTAAGGCAATCTGAAGAATTCGAAAAAGTTCCAAGGGGGCCCCCTTTGATGCATTTTTTATTTTCGATTTCGGTTTTTTTGATCGGAGAAATGGATTCTATAAAAAAAAAAGCAGATTGGTCTGATCGAAGTTGAAAATCGGTCCATCCGTTCGGAAGTTAAGTCGATCTGAAGAATTCGAAAAAGTTCCAAGGGGGCCCCCTTTGTTACCTTTTTTTTCATCGATTTCGGTCTTTTCGATTGCAGAAATGGATTCTATGAAAAAAAACAAGCAGATTCGTATAATCGAAGTTGAAAATCGGTCCATTAGTTCGGAAGTTAAGGCGATCTGAAGAATTCGAAGAAGTTACAAGGGGGCTCCCTTTGATGCTATTTATTTTTTCGATTCTGGTTTTTTTGATTGGAGAAATGGATTCTATGAAAAAAAAACAAGCAGATTGGTATTTTCGAAGTTGAAAATCGGTCCATCCGTTCGGAAGTTAAGGCGATCTGAAGAATTCGAAAAAGTTCCAAGGGGACCCCCTTTGATGCAATTTTTCTTTTCGATTTCGGTTTTTTTGATTGGAGAAATGGATTCTATGAAAAAAAAATCAAGCAGATTGGTATGATCGAAGTTGAAAATCGGTCCATCCGTTCGGAAGTTAAGGCGATCTGAAGAATTCAGAAAAGTTCCAAGGGGACCCCCTTTGATGCGATTTTTTTTTCGATTTTGGTTTTTTCGATTGGAGAAATGGATTCTATGAAAAAAACGAGCAGATTGGTATGATCGAAGTTGATAATCGGTCCATCCGTTCGGAAGTTGAGGCGATTTGAAGAATTCGAAAAAGTTCCAAGGGGACCCCCTTTTATGCAATTTTTTTTCAGATTTCGGTTTTTTTGATTGGAGAAATGGATTCTATGAAAAAAAACAAGCAGTTTGGTATGATCGAAGTTGAAAATCGGTCCATCCGTTCGGAAGTTAAGGCGATCTGAAGAATTCGAAAAAGTTCCAAGAGGGCCCCCTTTGATGCATTTTTTTGTTTCGATTTCGGTTTTTTTGATCGGAAAAATGGATTCTATGAAAAAAAAAGCAGATTAGTATGATCGAAGTTGAAAATCGGTCCATCCGTTCGGAAGTTAAGTCGATCTGAAGAATTCAAATAAAAGTTCCAAGGGGGCCCCCTTTGATGCATTTTATTTTCGATTTTGGTTTTTTCGATTGCAGAAATGGATTCTATGAAAAAAAACAAGCAGATTCGTATGATCGAAGTTGAAAATCGGTTCATCCGTTCGGAAGTTGAGGCGATCTGAAGAATTCGAAAAAGTTCCAAGGGGGCTCCCTTTGATGCTTTTTATTTTTTCGATTTCGGTTTTTTTGATCGGAGAAATGGATTCTATGAAAAAAAAAAACAAGCAGATTGGTATGATCGAAGTTGTAAATCGGTCCATGCGTTCGGAAGTTAAGTCGATCTGAAGAATTCGAAAAAGTTCCAAGGGGGCCCCCTTTGATGCATTTTTTTTTTCGATTTCGGTTTTTTCGATTGCAGAAATGGATTCTATGAAGAAAAAAGCAGATTCGTATGATCGAAGTTGAAAATCAGTCCATCCGTTCGGAAGTTAAGGCGATCTGAAGAATTCGAAAAAGTTCCAAGGGGGCTCCTTTGATGCTTTTCATTTTTTCGATTTCGGTTTTTTCGATTGGAGAAATGGATTCTATTAGAGAAAACAAGCATATTGGTATGATCGAAGTTGAAAATCGGTCCATCCGTTCGGAAGTTAAGGCGATCTGAAGAATTCGAGAAAGTTCCAAGGGGGCCCCCCCATTGATGCATTTTTTTTTTTTTCGATTTCAGTTTTTTCGATTGGAAAAATGGATTCTATGAAAAAAAAAACAAGCAGATTGGTACGATCGAAGTTGAAAATCGGTCCATCCGTTCGGAAGTTAAGGCGATTTGAAGAATTCGAAAAAGTTCTAAGGGGACCCCCTCAGATGCAATTTTTTTTCAGATTTCGTTTTTTTCGAATGAAGAAATGGATTCTATGAAAAAAACAAGCAGTTTGGTATGATCGAAGTTGAAAATCGGTCCATCCGTTCGGAAGTTAAGGCGAGCTGAAGAATTCGAAAAAGTTCCAAGGGGACCCCCTTTGATGCAATTTTGTTTTCGATTTCGGTTTTTTCTATTGAAGAAATGGATTCTATGAAAAAACAAGCAAATTGGTATGCGCGAAATTGAAAATCGGTCGATCCGTTCGGAAGTTGAGGCAGTCTGAAGAATTCGAAAAAGTTCCAAAGTGGCCCCCTTTGATGCATTTTTTTTTCGATTTCGGTTTTTTCGATTGGAGAAATGGATTCTATGAAAAAAAAACAAGCAGATTGGTATGATCGAAGTTGAAAATCGGTCCATCCGTTCGGAAGTTAAGGCGATCTGAAGAATTCGAAGAAGTTCCAAGGGGGCCCCCTTTGATGCATGTTTTTTTTCGATTTCGGTTTTTTCGATTGGAGAAATGGATTCTATGAAAAAAACAAGCAGATTGGTATGATCGAAGTTGAAAATCGGTCAATCCGTTCGGAAGTTAAGGCGATCTGAAGAATTCGAAAAAGTTCCAAGGAGGCCCCCTTTGATGCAATATTTTTTTTTTAGATTTCGGTTTTTTTGATTGGAGAAATGGATTCTATGAAAAAAACAAGCAGATTGGTGTGATCGAAGTTGAAAATCGGTCCATCCGTTCGGAAGTTAAGGCGATCTGAAGAATTCAAAAAAGTTCCAAGGGGGCCCCCTTTGATGCATTTTTTTTTTCGATTTCGGTTTTTTCGATTGGAGAAATGGATTCTATGAGAGAAAACAAGCAGATTGGTATGATCGAAGTTGAAAATCGGTCCATCCGTTCGGAAGTTAAGGCGATCTGAAGAATTCGAGAAAGTTTCAAGGGGGCCCCCATTGATGCATTTTTTTTTTTCGATTTCAGTTTTTTCGATTGGAGAAATGGATTCTATGAAAAAAACGAGCAGATTGGTATGATCGAAGTTGATAATCGGTCCATCCGTTCGGAAGTTGAGGCGATTTGAAGAATTCGAAAAAGTTCCAAGGGGACCCCCTTTTATGCAATTTTTTTTCAGATTTCGGTTTTTTTGATTGGAGAAATGGATTCTATGAAAAAAAACAAGCAGTTTGGTATGATCGAAGTTGAAAATCGGTCCATCCGTTCGGAAGTTAAGGCGATCTGAAGAATTCGAAAAAGTTCCAAGGGGGCCCCCTTTGATGCATTTTTTTGTTTCGATTTCGGTTTTTTTGATCGGAAAAATGGATTCTATGAAAAAAAAAGCAGATTAGTATGATCGAAGTTGAAAATCGGTCCATCCGTTCGGAAGTTAAGTCGATCTGAAGAATTCAAATAAAAGTTCCAAGGGGGCCCCCTTTGATGCATTTTATTTTCGATTTTGGTTTTTTCGATTGCAGAAATGGATTCTATGAAAAAAAACAAGCAGATTCGTATGATCGAAGTTGAAAATCGGTTCATCCGTTCGGAAGTTGAGGCGATCTGAAGAATTCGAAAAAGTTCCAAGGGGGCTCCCTTTGATGCTTTTTATTTTTTCGATTTCGGTTTTTTTGATCGGAGAAATGGATTCTATGAAAAAAAAAAACAAGCAGATTGGTATGATCGAAGTTGTAAATCGGTCCATGCGTTCGGAAGTTAAGTCGATCTGAAGAATTCGAAAAAGTTCCAAGGGGGCCCCCTTTGATGCATTTTTTTTTTCGATTTCGGTTTTTTCGATTGCAGAAATGGATTCTATGAAGAAAAAAGCAGATTCGTATGATCGAAGTTGAAAATCAGTCCATCCGTTCGGAAGTTAAGGCGATCTGAAGAATTCGAAAAAGTTCCAAGGGGGCTCCTTTGATGCTTTTCATTTTTTCGATTTCGGTTTTTTCGATTGGAGAAATGGATTCTATTAGAGAAAACAAGCATATTGGTATGATCGAAGTTGAAAATCGGTCCATCCGTTCGGAAGTTAAGGCGATCTGAAGAATTCGAGAAAGTTCCAAGGGGGCCCCCATTGATGCATTTTTTTTTTTTTCGATTTCAGTTTTTTCGATTGGAAAAATGGATTCTATGAAAAAAAAAACAAGCAGATTGGTACGATCGAAGTTGAAAATCGGTCCATCCGTTCGGAAGTTAAGACGATTTGAAGAATTCGAAAAAGTTCTAAGGGGACCCCCTCAGATGCAATTTTTTTTCAGATTTCGTTTTTTTCGAATGAAGAAATGGATTCTATGAAAAAAACAAGCAGTTTGGTATGATCGAAGTTGAAAATCGGTCCATCCGTTCGGAAGTTAAGGCGAGCTGAAGAATTCGAAAAAGTTCCAAGGGGACCCCCTTTGATGCAATTTTGTTTTCGATTTCGGTTTTTTCTATTGAAGAAATGGATTCTATGAAAAAACAAGCAAATTGGTATGCGCGAAATTGAAAATCGGTCGATCCGTTCGGAAGTTGAGGCAGTCTGAAGAATTCGAAAAAGTTCCAAAGTGGCCCCCTTTGATGCATTTTTTTTTCGATTTCGGTTTTTTCGATTGGAGAAATGGATTCTATGAAAAAAAAACAAGCAGATTGGTATGATCGAAGTTGAAAATCGGTCCATCCGTTCGGAAGTTAAGGCGATCTGAAGAATTCGAAAAAGTTCCAAGGGGGCCCCCTTTGATGCATGTTTTTTTCGATTTCGGTTTTTTCGATTGGAGAAATGGATTCTATGAAAAAAACAAGCAGATTGGTATGATCGAAGTTGAAAATCGGTCAATCCGTTCGGAAGTTAAGGCGATCTGAAGAATTCGAAAAAGTTTCAAGGAGGCCCCCTTTGATGCAATATTTTTTTTTTAGATTTCGGTTTTTTTGATTGGAGAAATGGATTCTATGAAAAAAACAAGCAGATTGGTGTGATCGAAGTTGAAAATCGGTCCATCCGTTCGGAAGTTAAGGCGATCTGAAGAATTCAAAAAAGTTCCAAGGGGGCCCCCTTTGATGCATTTTTTTTTTCGATTTCGGTTTTTTCGATTGGAGAAATGGATTCTATGAGAGAAAACAAGCAGATTGGTATGATCGAAGTTGAAAATCGGTCCATCCGTTCGGAAGTTAAGGCGATCTGAAGAATTCGAGAAAGTTTCAAGGGGGCCCCCATTGATGCATTTTTTTTTTTCGATTTCAGTTTTTTCGATTGGAGAAATGGATTCTATGAAGAAAAAACAAGCAGATTGGTATTATCGAAGTTGAAAATCGGTCCATCCGTTCGGAAGTTAAGGCGATCTGAAGAATTCGAAAAAGTTCCAAGGGGGCCCCCTTTGATGCATTTTTTTTTCGATTTTGGTTTTTTCGATTGGAGAAATGGATTCTATGAAAAAAAAACAAGCAGTTTGGTATGATCGAAGTTGAAAATCGGTCCATCCGTTCGGAAGTTAAGGCGATCTGAAGAATTCAAAAAAGTTCCAAGGGGGCCCCCTTTGATGCAATTTTTTTTTCGATTTCGGTTTTTTCAATTGGAGAAATGGATTCTATAAAAAAAAACAAGCAGATTGGTATGATCGTAGTTGAAAATCGGTCCATCCGTTCGGAAGTTAAGGCGATTTGAAGAATTCGAAAAAGTTCCAAGGGGACCCCCTTCGATGAAATTTTTTTCAGATTTTGGTTTTTTCGATTGCAGAAATGGATTCTATGAAAAAAAAAGCAGATTTGTATGATCGAAGTTGAAAATCGGTCCATCCGTTCGGAAGTAAAGGCGATCTGAAGAATTCGAAAAAGTTCCAAGGGGGCTCCCTTTGATGCTTTTTATTTTTTCGATTTCGGTTTTTTTGATTGGAGAAATGGATTCTATGAAAAAAAAAACAAGCAGATTGGTATGATCGAAGTTGAAAATCGGTCCATCCGTTCGGAAGTTAAGGCGACCTGAAGAATTCGAAAAAGTTCCAAGGGGATCCCCTTTGATGCAATTTTTCTTTTCGATTTCGGTTTTTCCGATTGGAGAAATGGATTCTATGAAAAAAAAAACAAGCAGATTGGTATGATCGAAGTTGAAAATCGGTCCATCCGTTCGGAAGTTAAGGCGATCTGAAGAATTCAGAAAAGTTCCAAGGGGACCCCCTTTGATGCAATTTTTTTTTCGATTTTGGTTTTTTCGATTGGAAAAATGGATTCTATGAAAAAAAAACAAGCAGATTGGTATGATCGAAGTTGAAAATCGGTCCATCCGTTCGGAAGTTAAGGCGATCTGAAGAATTCGAAAAAGTTCCAAGGGGACACCCTTTGATGCAATTTTTTTTTCGATTTCGGTTTTTTCTATTCAAGAAATGGATTCTATGAAAAAACAAGCAAATTGGTATGCGCGAAATTGAAAATCGGTCGATCCGTTCGGAAGTTGAGGCGGTCTGAAGAATTCGAAAAAGTTCCAAGGTGGCCCCCTTTGATGCATTTATTTTTCGATTTCGGTTTTTTCGATTGGATAAATGGATTCTATGAAAAAAAAACAAGCAGATTGGTATGATCGAAGTTGAAAATCGGTCCATCCGTTCGGAAGTTAAGGCGATCTGAAGAATTCGAAAAAGTTCCAAGGGGGCCCCCTTTGATGCATTTTTTTTTTCGATTTCGGTTTTTTCGATTGGAGAAATGGATTCTATGAAAGAAACAAGCAGATTGGTATGATCGAAGTTGAAAATCGGTCCATCCGTTCGGAAGTTAAGGCGATCTGAAGAATTCGAAAAAGTTCCAAGGGGACCCCCTTTGATGCAATTTTTTCTCGACTTCGGTTTTTTCGATTGGAGGAATGGATTCTATGAAAAAAAAAACAAGCAGATTGGTATGATCGAAGTTGAAAATCGGTCCATCCGTTCGGAAGTTAAGGCGATCTGAAGAATTCGAAAAAGTTCCAAGGGGATCCCCTTTGATGCAATTTTTCTCTTCGATTTCGGTTTTTCCGATTGGAGAAATGGATTCTATGAAAAAAAACAAGCAGATTGGTTTGATCGAAGTTGAAAATCGGTCCATCCGTTCGGAAGTTAAGGCGATCTGAAGAATTCAGAAAAGTTCCAAGGGGACCCCCTTTGATGCAATTTTTTTTTCGATTTTGGTTTTTTCGATTGGAGAAATGGATTCTATAAAAAAAAAACAAGCAGATTGGTATGATCGAAGTTGAAAATCGGTCCATCCGTTCGGAAGTTAAGGCGATTTGAAGAATTCGAAAAAGTTCCAAGGGGACCCCCTTTGATGCAATTTTTTTTCAGATTTCGGTTTTTTCGATTGGAGAAATGAATTCTATAAAAAAAACAAGCAGTTTGGTATGATCGAAGTTGAAAATCGGTCCATCCGTTCGGAAGTTAAGGCGATCTGAAGAATTCGAAAAAGTTCCAAGGGGACACCCTTTGATGCAATTTTTTTTTCGATTTCGGTTTTTTCTATTGAAGAAATGGATTCTATGAAAAAACAAGCAAATTGGTATGCGCGAAATTGAAAATCGGTCGATCCGTTCGGAAGTTGAGGCGGTCTGAAGAATTCGAAAAAGTTCCAAGGTGGCCCCCTTTGATGCATTTTTTTTGCCGATTTCGGTTTTTTCGATTGGAGAAATGGATTCTATGAAAAAAAACAAGCAGTTTGGTATGATCGAAGTTGAAAATCGGTCCATCCGTTCGGAAGTTAAGGCGATCTGAAGAATTCAAAAAAGTTCCAAGGGGGCCCCCTTTGATGCAATTTTTTTTTCGATTTCGGTTTTTTCAATTGGAGAAATGGATTCTATAAAAAAAACAAGCAGATTGGTATGATCGTAGTTGAAAATCGGTCCATCCGTTCGGAAGTTAAGGCGATTTGAAGAATTCGAAAAAGTTCCAAGGGGACCCCCTTTGATGAAATTTTTTTCAGATTTTGGTTTTTTCGATTGCAGAAATGGATTCTATGAAAAAAAAAAGCAGATTCGTATGATCGAAGTTGAAAATCGGTCCATCCGTTCGGAAGTAAAGGCGATCTGAAGAATTCGAAAAAGTTCCAAGGGGGCTCCCTTTGATGCTTTTTTATTTTTTCGATTTCGGTTTTTTTGATTGGAGAAATGGATTCTATGAAAAAAAAAACAAGCAGATTGGTATGATCGAAGTTGAAAATCGGTCCATCCGTTCGGAAGTTAAGGCGATCTGAAGAATTCGAAAAAGTTCCAAGGGGATCCCCTT
Organism: Chrysomela aeneicollis; assembly: GCA_029955515.1. Classification (NCBI taxonomy): domain Eukaryota; kingdom Metazoa; phylum Arthropoda; class Insecta; order Coleoptera; family Chrysomelidae; genus Chrysomela; species Chrysomela aeneicollis. The sequence goes on along the minus strand of JARUHQ010000013.1, from coordinate 15,776,658 downwards.
TGATGCAATTTTTCTTTTCGATTTCGGTTTTTTCGATTGGAGAAATGGATTCTATGAAAAAAAAACAAGCAGATTGGTATGATCGAAGTTGAAAATCGGTCCATCCGTTCGGAAGTTAAGGCGATCTGAAGAATTCAGAAAAGTTCCAAGGGGACCCCCTTTGATGCAATTTTTTTTTCGATTTTGGTTTTTTTGATTGGAAAAATGGATTCTATGAAAAAAAAACAAGCAGATTGGTATGATCGAAGTTGAAAATCGGTCCATCCGTTCGGAAGTTAAGGCGATCTGAAGAATTCGAAAAAGTTCCAAGGGGACACCCTTTGATGCAATTTTTTTTTCGATTTCGGTTTTTTCTATTCAAGAAATGGATTCTATGAAAAAACAAGCAAATTGGTATGCGCGAAATTGAAAATCGGTCGATCCGTTCGGAAGTTGAGGCGGTCTGAAGAATTCGAAAAAGTTCCAAGGTGGCCCCCTTTGATGCATTTTTTTTTCGATTTCGGTTTCTTCGATTGGATAAATGGATTCTCTGAAAAAAAACAAGCAGATTGGTATGATCGAAGTTGAAAATCGGTCCATCCGTTCGGAAGTTAAGGCGATCTGAAGAATTCGAAAAAGTTCCAAGGGGGCCCCCTTTGATGCATTTTTTTTTTCGATTTCGGTTTTTTCGATTGGAGAAATGGATTCTATGAAAGAAACAAGCAGATTGGTATGATCGAAGTTGAAAATCGGTCCATCCGTTCGGAAGTTAAGGCGATCTGAAGAATTCGAAAAAGTTCCAAGGGGACCACCTTTGATGCAATTTTTTTTCGACTTCGGTTTTTTCGATTGGAGAAATGGATTCTATGAAAAAAAAACAAGCAGATTGGTATGATCGAAGTTGAAAATCGGTCCATCCGTTCGGAAGTTAAGGCGATCTGAAGAATTCGAAAAAGTTCCAAGGGGATCCCCTTTGATGCAATTTTTCTCTTCGATTTCGGTTTTTCCGATTGGAGAAATGGATTCTATGAAAAAAAACAAGCAGATTGGTTTGATCGAAGTTGAAAATCGGTCCATCCGTTCGGAAGTTAAGGCGATCTGAAGAATTCAGAAAAGTTCCAAGGGGACCCCCTTTGATGCAATTTTTCTCTTCGATTTCGGTTTTTCCGATTGGAGAAATGGATTCTATGAAAAAAAACAAGCAGTTTGGTATGATCGAAGTTGAAAATCGGTCCATCCGTTCGGAAGTTAAGGCGATCTGAAGAATTCGAAAAAGTTCCAAGGGGACACCCTTTGATGCAATTTTTTTTTCGATTTCGGTTTTTTCTATTGAAGAAATGGATTCTATGAAAAAACAAGCAAATTGGTATGCGCGAAATTGAAAATCGGTCGATCCGTTCGGAAGTTGAGGCGGTCTGAAGAATTCGAAAAAGTTCCAAGGTGGCCCCCTTTGATGCATTTTTTTTGCCGATTTCGGTTTTTTCGATTGGAGAAATGGATTCTATGAAAAAAAAACAAGCAGATTGGTATGATCGAAGTTGAAAATCGGTCCATCCGTTCGGAAGTTAAGGCGATCTGAAGAATTCGAAAAAGTTCCAAGGGGGCCCCCTTTGATGCATTTTTTTTTTTGATTTCGGTTTTTTCGATTGGAGAAATGGATTCTATGAAAAAAAAACAAGCAGATTGGTATGATCGAAGTTGAAAATCGGTCCATCCGTTCGGAAGTTAAGGCGATTTGAAGAATTCGAAAAAGTTCCAAGGGGGCCCCCTTTGATGAATTTTTTTTTTCGATTTTGGTTTTTTCGATTGGAGAAATGGATTCTATGAAAGAAAACAAGCAGATTGGTATGATCGAAGTTGAAAATCGGTCCATCCGTTCGGAAGTTAAGGCGATCTGAAGAATTCGAAAAAGTTCCAAGGGGGCCCCCTTTGATGCATTTTTTTTTCGATTTCGGTTTTTTCGATTGGAGAAATGGATTCTATGAAAAAAAACAAGCAGATTGGTATGATCGAAGTTGAAAATCGGTCCATCCGTTCGGAAGTTAAGGCGATCTGAAGAATTCGAAAAAGTTCCAAGAGGGCCCCCTTTGATGAATTTTTTTTTTTCGATTTCGGTTTTTTCGATCGGAGAAATGGATTCTATGAAAAAAAACAAGCAGATTGGTATGATCGAAGTTGAAAATCGGTCCATCCGTTCGGAAGTTAAGGCGATCTGAAGAATTCGAAAAAGTTCCAAGGGGACCCCCTTTGATGCAATTTTTTTTCGACTTCCGTTTTTTCGATTGGAGAAATGGATTCTATGAAAAAAACAAGCGAATTGATATGCGCGAAATTGAAAATCGGTCCATCCGTTCGGAAGTTAGGCGATCTGAAGAATTCGAAAAAATTCCAAGGGGGCCCCCTTTGATGCATTTTTTTTTTTTCGATTTCGGTTCTTTCGATCGGAGAAATGGATTCTATGAAAAAAAAAAACAAGCAGATTGGTATGATCGAAGTTGAAAATCGGTCCATCCGTTCGGATGTTAAGGCGATCTGAAGAATTCGAAAAAGTTCCAAGGGGGCCCCCTTTGTTGCATTTTTTTTTCGATTTTGGTTTTTTCGATTGGAGAAATGGATTCTATGAAAAAAACAAGCAGATTGGTATGATCGAAGTTGAAAATCGGTCCATACGTTCGAAAGTTAAGGCAATCTGGAGAATTCGAAAAAGTTCCAAGGGGGCCCCCTTTGATGCATTTTTTTTTTCGATTTCGGTTTTTTTGATCGGAGAAATGGATTCTATGAAAAAAAAGCAGGTATGATCGAAGTTGAAAATCGGTCCATCCGTTCGGAAGTTAAGTCGATCTGAAGAATTCGAAAAAGTTCCAAGGGGGCCCCCTTTGATGCATTTTTTCTTTCGATTTCGGTTTTTTCGATTGGAGAAATGGATTCTATGAAAAAAAACAAGCAGATTCGTATGATCGAAGTTGAAAATCGGTCCATCCGTTCGGAAGTTAAGGCGATCTGAAGAATTCGAAAAAGTTTCAAGGGGGCTCCCTTTGATGCTTTTTATTTTTTCGATTTCGGTTTTTCTGATTGGAGAAATGGATTCTATGAAAAAAAAAAGCAGATTGGTATGATCGAAGTTGAAAATCGGTCCATACGTTCGAAAGTTGAGGCAATCTGAAGAATTCGAAAAAGTTCCAAGGGGGCTTCCTTTGATGCATTTTTTTTTTTCGATTTCGGTTTTTTCGATTGGAGAAATGGATTCTATGAAAAAAACAAGCAGATTCGTATGATCGAAGTTGAAAATCGGTCCATCCGTTCGGAAGTTAAGGCGATCTGAAGAATTCGAAAAAGTTCCAAGGGGGCTCCCTTTGATGCATTTTTTTTTTCGATTTCGGTTTTTTTGATTGGAGAAATGGATTCTATGAAAAAAAAAAGCAGATTGGTATGATCGAAGTTGAAATTCGGTCCATCCGTTCGGAAGTTAAGTCGATCTGAAGAATTCGAAAAAGTTCCAAGGGGGCTCCCTTTGATGCATTTTTTTTTTTTCGATTTCGGTTTTTTTGATTGGAGAAATGGATTCTATGAAGAAAAAACAAGCAGATTGGTATGATCGAAGTTGAAAATCGGTCCATCCGTTCGGAAGTTATGGCGATCTGAAGAATTCGAAAAAGTTCCAAGGGGACCCCCTTTGATGCAATTTTTCTTTTCGATTTCGGTTTTTTCGATTGGAGAAATGGATTCTATGAAAAAAAAACAAGCAGATTGGTATGATCGAAGTTGAAAATCGGTCCATCCGTTCGGAAGTTAAGGCGATCTGAAGAATTCAGAAAAGTTCCAAGGGGACCCCCTTTGATGCAATTTTTTTTTCGATTTTGGTTTTTTCGATTGGAGAAATGGATTCCATGAAAAAAAACAAGCAGATTGGTATGATCGAAGTTGAAAATCGGTACATCCGTTCGGAAGTTAAGGCGATCTGAAGAATTCGAAAAAGTTCCAAGGGGACGCCCTTTGATGCAATTTTTTTTCAGATTTCGGTTTTTTCGATTGGAGAAATGGATTCTATGAAGAAAAACAAGCAGTTTGGTATGATCGAAGTTGAAAATCGGTCCATCCGTTCGGAAGTTAAGGCGATCTGAAGAATTCGAAAAAGTTCCAAGGGGACCCCCTTTTATGCAATTTTTTTCTCGATTTCGGTTTTTTCTATTGAAGAAATGGATTCTATGAAAAAAAACAAGCAGATTGGTTTGATCGAAGTTGAAAATCGGTCCATCCGTTCGGAAGTTAAGGCGATCTGAAGAATTCAGAAAAGTTCCAAGGGGACCCCCTTTGATGCAATTTTTCTCTTCGATTTCGGTTTTTTCGATTGGAGAAATGGATTCTATGAAAAAAAACAAGCAGTTTGGTATGATCGAAGTTGAAAATCGGTCCATCCGTTCGGAAGTTAAGGCGATCTGAAGAATTCGAAAAAGTTCCAAGGGGACACCCTTTGATGCAATTTTTTTTTCGATTTCGGTTTTTTCTATTGAAGAAATGGATTCTATGAAAAAACAAGCAAATTGGTATGCGCGAAATTGAAAATCGGTCGATCCGTTCGGAAGTTGAGGCGGTCTGAAGAATTCGAAAAAGTTCCAAGGTGGCCCCCTTTGATGCATTTTTTTTGCCGATTTCGGTTTTTTCGATTGGAGAAATGGATTCTATGAAAAAAAAACAAGCAGATTGGTATGATCGAAGTTGAAAATCGGTCCATCCGTTCGGAAGTTAAGGCGATCTGAAGAATTCGAAAAAGTTCCAAGGGGGCCCCCTTTGATGCATTTTTTTTTTCGATTTCGGTTTTTTCGATTGGAGAAATGGATTCTATGAAAAAAAAACAAGCAGATTGGTATGATCGAAGTTGAAAATCGGTCCATCCGTTCGGAAGTTAAGGCGATTTGAAGAATTCGAAAAAGTTCCAAGGGGGCCCTCTTTGATGAATTTTTTTTTTCGATTTTGGTTTTTTCGATTGGAGAAATGGATTCTATGAAAGAAAACAAGCAGATTGGTATGATCGAAGTTGAAAATCGGTCCATCCGTTCGGAAGTTAAGGCGATCTGAAGAATTCGAAAAAGTTCCAAGGGGGCCCCCTTTGATGCATTTTTTTTTCGATTTCGGTTTTTTCGATTGGAGAAATGGATTCTATGAAAAAAAACAAGCAGATTGGTATGATCGAAGTTGAAAATCGGTCCATCCGTTCGGAAGTTAAGGCGATCTGAAGAATTCGAAAAAGTTCCAAGAGGGCCCCCTTTGATGAATTTTTTTTTTTCGATTTCGGTTTTTTCGATCGGAGAAATGGATTCTATGAAAAAAAACAAGCAGATTGGTATGATCGAAGTTGAAAATCGGTCCATCCGTTCGGAAGTTAAGGCGATCTGAAGAATTCGAAAAAGTTCCAAGGGGACCCCCTTTGATGCAATTTTTTTTCGACTTCCGTTTTTTCGATTGGAGAAATGGATTCTATGAAAAAAACAAGCGAATTGATATGCGCGAAATTGAAAATCGGTCCATCCGTCCGGAAGTTAGGCGATCTGAAGAATTCGAAAAAATTCCAAGGGGGCCCCCTTTGATGCATTTTTTTTTTTTCGATTTCGGTTCTTTCGATCGGAGAAATGGATTCTATGAAAAAAAAAAACAAGCAGATTGGTATGATCGAAGTTGAAAATCGGTCCATCCGTTCGGATGTTAAGGCGATCTGAAGAATTCGAAAAAGTTCCAAGGGGGCCCCCTTTGTTGCATTTTTTTTTCGATTTTGGTTTTTTCGATTGGAGAAATGGATTCTATGAAAAAAACAAGCAGATTGGTATGATCGAAGTTGAAAATCGGTCCATACGTTCGAAAGTTAAGGCAATCTGGAGAATTCGAAAAAGTTCCAAGGGGGCCCCCTTTGATGCATTTTTTTTTTCGATTTCGGTTTTTTTGATCGGAGAAATGGATTCTATGAAAAAAAAGCAGGTATGATCGAAGTTGAAAATCGGTCCATCCGTTCGGAAGTTAAGTCGATCTGAAGAATTCGAAAAAGTTCCAAGGGGGCCCCCTTTGATGCATTTTTTCTTTCGATTTCGGTTTTTTCGATTGGAGAAATGGATTCTATGAAAAAAAACAAGCAGATTCGTATGATCGAAGTTGAAAATCGGTCCATCCGTTCGGAAGTTAAGGCGATCTGAAGAATTCGAAAAAGTTTCAAGGGGGCTCCCTTTGATGCTTTTTATTTTTTCGATTTCGGTTTTTCTGATTGGAGAAATGGATTCTATGAAAAAAAAAAGCAGATTGGTATGATCGAAGTTGAAAATCGGTCCATACGTTCGAAAGTTGAGGCAATCTGAAGAATTCGAAAAAGTTCCAAGGGGGCTTCCTTTGATGCATTTTTTTTTTTCGATTTCGGTTTTTTCGATTGGAGAAATGGATTCTATGAAAAAAACAAGCAGATTCGTATGATCGAAGTTGAAAATCGGTCCATCCGTTCGGAAGTTAAGGCGATCTGAAGAATTCGAAAAAGTTCCAAGGGGGCTCCCTTTGATGCATTTTTTTTTTTCGATTTCGGTTTTTTTGATTGGAGAAATGGATTCTATGAAAAAAAAAGCAGATTGGTATGATCGAAGTTGAAATTCGGTCCATCCGTTCGGAAGTTAAGTCGATCTGAAGAATTCGAAAAAGTTCCAAGGGGGCTCCCTTTGATGCATTTTTTTTTTTTTCGATTTCGGTTTTTTTGATTGGAGAAATGGATTCTATGAAGAAAAAACAAGCAGATTGGTATGATCGAAGTTGAAAATCGGTCCATCCGTTCGGAAGTTATGGCGATCTGAAGAATTCGAAAAAGTTCCAAGGGGACCCCCTTTGATGCAATTTTTCTTTTCGATTTCGGTTTTTTCGATTGGAGAAATGGATTCTATGAAAAAAAAACAAGCAGATTGGTATGATCGAAGTTGAAAATCGGTCCATCCGTTCGGAAGTTAAGGCGATCTGAAGAATTCAGAAAAGTTCCAAGGGGACCCCCTTTGATGCAATTTTTTTTTCGATTTTGGTTTTTTCGATTGGAGAAATGGATTCCATGAAAAAAAACAAGCAGATTGGTATGATCGAAGTTGAAAATCGGTACATCCGTTCGGAAGTTAAGGCGATCTGAAGAATTCGAAAAAGTTCCAAGGGGACGCCCTTTGATGCAATTTTTTTTCAGATTTCGGTTTTTTCGATTGGAGAAATGGATTCTAAGAAGAAAAACAAGCAGTTTGGTATGATCGAAGTTGAAAATCGGTCCATCCGTTCGGAAGTTAAGGCGATCTGAAGAATTCGAAAAAGTTCCAAGGGGACCCCCTTTTATGCAATTTTTTTCTCGATTTCGGTTTTTTCTATTGAAGAAATGGATTCTATGAAAAAAAAACAAGCAGATTGGTATGATCGAATTTGAAAATCGGTCGATCCGTTCGGAAGTTAAGGCGATCTGAAGAATTCGAAAAAGTTCCAAGGGGGCCCCCTTTGATGCATTTTTTTTTCGATTTCGGTTTTTTCGATTGGAGAAATGGATTCTATGAAAGAAACAAGCAGATTGGTATGATCGAAGTTGAAAATCGGTCCATCCGTTCGGAAGTTAAGGCGATCTGAAGAATTCGAAAAAGTTCCAAGGGGACCCCCTTTGATGCAATTTTTTTTCGATTTCGGTTTTTTCGATTGGAGAAATGGATTCTATGAAAAAAACAAGCGAATTGGTATGCGCGAAATTGAAAATCGGTCCATCCGTTCGGAAGTTAAGGCGATCTGAAGAATTCGAAAAAATTCCAAGAAGGCCCCCTTTGATGCATTTTTTTTTCGATTTTGGTTTTTTCGATTGGAGAAATGGATTCTATGAAAGAAAACAAGCAGATTGGTATGATCGAAGTTGAAAATCGGTCCATCCGTTCGGAAGTTAAGGCGATCTGAAGAATTCGAAAAAGTTCCAAGGGGGCCCCCTTTGATGCATTTTTTTTTCGATTTCGGTTTTTTCGATTGAAGAAATGGATTCTATGAAAAAAAACAAGCAGATTGGTATGATCGAAGTTGAAAATCGGTCCATCCGTTCGGAAGTTAAGGCGATCTGAAGAATTCGAAAAAGTTCCAAGGGGGCCCCCTTTGATGAATTTTTTTTTTTCGATTTCGGTTTTTTCGATCGGAGAAATGGATTCTATGAAAAATAACAAGCAGATTGGTATGATCGAAGTTGAAAATCGGTTCATCCGTTCGGAAGTTAAGGCGATCTGAAGAATTCGAAAAAGTTTCAAGGGGGCCCCCTTTGATGCATTTTTTTTTCGATTTCGGTTTTTTCGATTGGAGAAATGGATTTTATAAAAAAAACAAGCAGATTGGTATGATCGAAGTTGATAATCGGTCCATCCGTTCGGAAGTTAAGGCGATCTGAAGAATTCGAAAAAGTTCCAAGGGGGCCCCCTTTGATGCAATTTTTTTTTCATTTCGGTTTTTTCGATTGGAGAAATGGATTCTATGAAGAAAAACAAGCAGTTTGGTATGATCGAAGTTGAAAATCGGTCCATCCGTTCGGAAGTTAAGGCGATCTGAAGAATTCGAAAAAGTTCCAAGGGGACCCCCTTTTATGCAATTTTTTTCTCTATTTCGGTTTTTTCTATTGAAGAAATGGATTCTATGAAAAAAAAACAAGCAGATTGGTATGATCGAATTTGAAAATCGGTCGATCCGTTCGGAAGTTAAGGCGATCTGAAGAATTCGAAAAAGTTCCAAGGGGGCCCCCTTTGATGCATTTTTTTTTCGATTTCGGTTTTTTCGATTGGAGAAATGGATTCTATGAAAGAAACAAGCAGATTGGTATGATCGAAGTTGAAAATCGGTCCATCCGTTCGGAAGTTAAGGCGATCTGAAGAATTCGAAAAAGTTCCAAGGGGACCCCCTTTGATGCAATTTTTTTTCGATTTCGGTTTTTTCGATTGGAGAAATGGATTCTATGAAAAAAACAAGCGAATTGGTATGCGCGAAATTGAAAATCGGTCCATCCGTTCGGAAGTTAAGGCGATCTGAAGAATTCGAAAAAATTCCAAGAAGGCCCCCTTTGATGCATTTTTTTTTCGATTTTGGTTTTTTCGATTGGAGAAATGGATTCTATGAAAGAAAACAAGCAGATTGGTATGATCGAAGTTGAAAATCGGTCCATCCGTTCGGAAGTTAAGGCGATCTGAAGAATTCGAAAAAGTTCCAAGGGGGCCCCCTTTGATGCATTTTTTTTCGATTTCGGTTTTTTCGATTGAAGAAATGGATTCTATGAAAAAAAACAAGCAGATTGGTATGATCGAAGTTGAAAATCGGTCCATCCGTTCGGAAGTTAAGGCGATCTGAAGAATTCGAAAAAGTTCCAAGGGGGCCCCCTTTGATGAATTTTTTTTTTTTCGATTTCGGTTTTTTCGATCGGAGAAATGGATTCTATGAAAAATAACAAGCAGATTGGTATGATCGAAGTTGAAAATCGGTTCATCCGTTCGGAAGTTAAGGCGATCTGAAGAATTCGAAAAAGTTTCAAGGGGGCCCCCTTTGATGCATTTTTTTTTCGATTTCGGTTTTTTCGATTGGAGAAATGGATTTTATAAAAAAAACAAGCAGATTGGTATGATCGAAGTTGATAATCGGTCCATCCGTTCGGAAGTTAAGGCGATCTGAAGAATTCGAAAAAGTTCCAAGGGGGCCCCCTTTGATGCATTTTTTTTTCATTTCGGTTTTTTCGATTGGAGAAATGGACTCTATGAAAAAAAACAAGCAGATTGGTATGATCGAAGTTGAAAATCGGTCCATCCGTTCGGAAGTTGAGGCGATCTGAAGAATTCGAAAAAGTTCCAAGGGGGCCCCCTTTGATGCATTTTTTTTTCGATTTCGGTTTTTCTGATCGGAGAAATGGATTCTATGAAGAAAACAAGCAGATTGGTATGATCGAAGTTGAAAATCGGTCCATACGTTCGAATGTTAAGGCGATCTGAAGAATTCGAAAAAGTTCCAAGGGGCCCCCTTTGATGCTTTCTTTTTTTCGATTTCGGTTTTTTCGATTGGAGAAATGGATTCTATGAAAAAAAAAACAAGCAGTTTGGTATGATCGAAGTTGAAAATCGGTCCATCCGTTCGGAAGTTAAGTCGATCTGAAGAATTCGAAAAAGTTCCAAGGGGGCCCCCTTTGATGCATTTTTTTTTCGATTTCGGTTTTTTCGATTGGAGAAATGGATTCTATGAATAAATACAAGCAGATTGGTATGATCGAAGTTGGAAATCGGTCCATCCGTTCGGAAGTTAAGGCGATCTGAAGAATTCGAAAAAGTTCCAAGGGGACCCCCTTTGATGCAATTTTGTTTTTCGATTTCGGTTTTTTCGATTGGAGAGAAGGATTCTATGAAAAAAAAACAAGCAGATTGGTATGATCGAAGTTGAAAATCGGTCCATCCGTTTGGAAGTTAAGGCGATCTGAAGAATTCGAAAAAGTTCCAAGGGGGCTCCCTTTGATGCATTTTTTTTTCGATTTCGGTTTTTTTGATTGGAGAAATGGATTCTATGAAGAAAAAACAAGCAGATTGGTATGATCGAAGTTGAAAATCGGTCCATCCGTTCGGAAGTTATGGCGATCTGAAGAATTCGAAAAAGTTCCAAGGGGATCCCCTTTGATGCAATTTTTCTTTTCGATTTCGGTTTTTTCGATTGGAGAAATGGATTCTATGAAAAAAAAACAAGCAGATTGGTATGATCGAAGTTGAAAATCGGTCCATCCGTTCGGAAGTTAAGGCGATCTGAAGAATTCAGAAAAGTTCCAAGGGGACCCCCTTTGATGCAATTTTTTTTTCGATTTTGGTTTTTTCGATTGGAGAAATGGATTCCATGAAAAAAAACAAGCAGATTGGTATGATCGAAGTTGAAAATCGGTACATCCGTTCGGAAGTTAAGGCGATCTGAAGAATTCGAAAAAGTTCCAAGCGGACGCCCTTTGATGCAATTTTTTTTCAGATTTCGGTTTTTTCGATTGGAGAAATGGATTCTATGAAGAAAAACAAGCAGTTTGGTATGATCGAAGTTGAAAATCGGTCCATCCGTTCGGAAGTTAAGGCGATCTGAAGAATTCGAAAAAGTTCCAAGGGGACCCCCTTTTATGCAATTTTTTTCTCGATTTCGGTTTTTTCTATTGAAGAAATGGAATCTATGAAAAAAAAACAAGCAGATTGGTATGATCGAATTTGAAAATCGGTCGATCCGTTCGGAAGTTAAGGCGATCTGAAGAATTCGAAAAAGTTCCAAGGGGGCCCCCTTTGATGCATTTTTTTTTCGATTTCGGTTTTTTCGATTGGAGAAATGGATTCTATGAAAGAAACAAGCAGATTGGTATGATCGAAGTTGAAAATCGGTCCATCCGTTCGGAAGTTAAGGCGATCTGAAGAATTCGAAAAAGTTCCAAGGGGACCCCCTTTGATGCAATTTTTTTTCGATTTCGGTTTTTTCGATTGGAGAAATGGATTCTATGAAAAAAACAAGCGAATTGGTATGCGCGAAATTGAAAATCGGTCCATCCGTTCGGAAGTTAAGGCGATCTGAAGAATTCGAAAAAATTCCAAGAAGGCCCCCTTTGATGCATTTTTTTTTCGATTTTGGTTTTTTCGATTGGAGAAATGGATTCTATGAAAGAAAACAAGCAGATTGGTATGATCGAAGTTGAAAATCGGTCCATCCGTTCGGAAGTTAAGGCGATCTGAAGAATTCGAAAAAGTTCCAAGGGGGCCCCCTTTGATGCATTTTTTTTCGATTTCGGTTTTTTCGATTGAAGAAATGGATTCTATGAAAAAAAACAAGCAGATTGGTATGATCGAAGTTGAAAATCGGTCCATCCGTTCGGAAGTTAAGGCGATCTGAAGAATTCGAAAAAGTTCCAAGGGGGCCCCCTTTGATGAATTTTTTTTTTTCGATTTCGGTTTTTTCGATCGGAGAAATGGATTCTATGAAAAATAACAAGCAGATTGGTATGATCGAAGTTGAAAATCGGTTCATCCGTTCGGAAGTTAAGGCGATCTGAAGAATTCGAAAAAGTTTCAAGGGGGCCCCCTTTGATGCATTTTTTTTTCGATTTCGGTTTTTTCGATTGGAGAAATGGATTTTATAAAAAAAACAAGCAGATTGGTATGATCGAAGTTGATAATCGGTCCATCCGTTCGGAAGTTAAGGCGATCTGAAGAATTCGAAAAAGTTCCAAGGGGGCCCCCTTTGATGCATTTTTTTTTCATTTCGGTTTTTTCGATTGGAGAAATGGACTCTATGAAAAAAAACAAGCAGATTGGTATGATCGAAGTTGAAAATCGGTCCATCCGTTCGGAAGTTGAGGCGATCTGAAGAATTCGAAAAAGTTCCAAGGGGGCCCCCTTTGATGCATTTTTTTTTTCGATTTCGGTTTTTCTGATCGGAGAAATGGATTCTATAAAAAAAACAAGCAGATTGGTATGATCGAAGTTGAAAATCGGTCCATACGTTCGAATGTTAAGGCGATCTGAAGAATTCGAAAAAGTTCCAAGGGGCCCCCTTTGATGCTTTCTTTTTTTCGATTTCGGTTTTTTCGATTGGAGAAATGGATTCTATGAAAAAAAAAACAAGCAGTTTGGTATGATCGAAGTTGAAAATCGGTCCATCCGTTCGGAAGTTAAGTCGATCTGAAGAATTCGAAAAAGTTCCAAGGGGGCCCCCTTTGATGCATTTTTTTTTCGATTTCGGTTTTTTCGATTGGAGAAATGGATTCTATGAATAAATACAAGCAGATTGGTATGATCGAAGTTGGAAATCGGTCCATCCGTTCGGAAGTTAAGGCGATCTGAAGAATTCGAAAAAGTTCCAAGGGGACCCCCTTTGATGCAATTTTGTTTTTCGATTTCGGTTTTTTCGATTGGAGAGAAGGATTCTATGAAAAAAAAACAAGCAGATTGGTATGATCGAAGTTGAAAATCGGTCCATCCGTTTGGAAGTTAAGGCGATCTGAAGAATTCGAAAAAGTTTCAAGGGGACCCCCTTCGATGCGATTTTTATTTCGATTTCGGTTTTTTCGATTGGAGAAATGGATTCTATGAAAAAAAACAAGCAAATTGGTATGCGCGAAGTTGAAAATCGGTCCATCCGTTCGGAAGTTAAGGCGATCTGAAGAATTCGAAAAAGTTCCAAGGGGACCCCCTTTGATGCAATTTTTATTTCGATTTCGGTTTTTTCTATTGAAGAAATGGATTCTATGAAAAAACAAGCAAATTGGTATGCGCGAAATTGAAAATCGGTCGATCCGTTCGGAAGTTGAGGCGATCTGAAGAATTCGAAAAAGTTCCAAGGGGGCCCCCTTTGATGCATTTTTTTTTTCGATTTCGGTTTTTTCGATTGAAGAAATGGATTCTATGAAAGAAACAAGCAGATTGGTATGATCGAAGTTGAAAATCGGTCCATCCGTTCGGAAGTTAAGGCGATCTGAAGAATTCGAAAAAGTTCCAAGAAGACCCCCTTTGATGCAATTTTTTTTCGATTTCGGTTTTTTCGATTGGAGAAATGGATTCTATGAAAGAAAACAAGCAGATTGGTATGATCGAAGTTGAAAATCGGTCCATCCGTTCGGAAGTTAAGGCGATCTGGAGAATTCGAAAAAGTTCCAAGGGGGCCCCCTTTGATGCATTTTTTTTTTTCGATTTCGGTTTTTTCGATTGGAGAAATGGATTCTATGAAAAAAAAACAAGCAGATTGGTATGATCGAAGTTGAAAATCGGTCCATCCGTTCGGAAGTTAAGGCGATCTGAAGAATTCGAAAAAGTTCCAAGGGGGCCCCCTTTGATGCATTTTTCTTTCATTTTGGTTTTTTCGATTGGAGAAATGGACTCTATGAAAAAAAACAAGCAGATTGGTATGATCGAAGTTGAAAATCGGTCCATCCGTTCGGAAGTTGAGGCGATCTGAAGAATTCGAAAAAGTTCCAAGGGGGCCCCCTTTGATGAATTTTTTTTTAAGATTTCGGTTTTTTCGATTGGAGAAATGGATTCTATGAAAAAAAACAAGCAGATTGGTATGATCGAAGTTGAAAATCGTTCCATCCGTTCGGAAGTTAAGGCGATCTGAAGAATTCGAAAAAGTTCCAAGAGGGCCCCCTTTGGTGCATTTTTTCTTTCGATTTCGGTTTTTTCGATTGGAGAAATGGATTCTATGAAAGAAAACAAGCAGATTGGTATGATCGAAGTTGAAAATCGGTCCATCCGTTCGGAAGTTAGGCGATCTGAAGAATTCGAAAAAGTTCCAAGGGGGCCCCCTTTGATGCATTTTTTTTTTTATTTCGGTTTTTTCGATTGGAGAAATGGATTCTATGAAAAAAAAACAAACAGATTGGTATGATCGAAGTTGAAAATCGGTCCATCCGTTCGGAAGTTAAGGCGATCTGAAGAATTCGAAAAAGTTCCAAGGGGGCCCCCTTTGATGCATTTTTTTTTCGATTTCGGTTTTTCTGATCGGAGAAATGGATTCTATGAAAAAAACAAGCAGATTGGTATGATCGAAGTTGAAAATCGGTCCATACGTTCGAAAGTTAAGGCGATCTGAAGAATTCGAAAAAGTTTCAAGGGGCCCCCTTTGATGCTTTCTTTTTTTCGATTTCGGTTTTTTCGATTGGAGAAATGGATTCTATGAAAAAAAACAAGCAGTTTGGTATGATCGAAGTTGAAAATCGGTCCATCCGTTCGGAAGTTAAGTCGATCTGAAGAATTCGAAAAAGTTCCAAGGGGGCCCCCTTTGATGCATTTTTTTTTTCGATTTCGGTTTTTTCGATTGGAGAAATGGATTCTATGAATATATACAAGCAGATTGGTATGATCGAAGTTGGAAATCGGTCCATCCGTTCGGAAGTTAAGGCGATCTGAAGAATTCGAAAAAGTTCCAAGGGGACCCCCTTTGATGCAATTTTTTTTTTCGATTTCAGTTTTTTCGAATGGAGAAAAGGATTCTATGAGAAAAAAACAAGCAGATTGGTATGATCGAAGTTGAAAATCGGTCCATCCGTTCGGAAGTTAAGGCGATCTGAAGAATTCGAAAAAGTTTCAAGGGGACCCCCTTTGATGCGATTTTTATTTCGATTTCGGTTTTTTCGATTGGAGAAATGGATCCTATGAAAAAAAACAAGCAAATTGGTATGCGCGAAGTTGAAAATCGGTCCATCCGTTCGGAAGTTAAGGCGATCTGAAGAATTCGAACAAGTTCCAAGGGGGCCCCCTTCGATGCATTTTTTTTTTTCGATTTCGTTTTTTACGATTGGAGAAATGGATTCTATGAAAAAAATTACAATTATCGTTCCGTCTAATCATCCAACCTTATGTTCGATGCATACGCTCGTATGTGTAACGAATTCTTCAGATCGCCTTTTTCCGATCGCCTGTTCTTCCGTTTTACATAAAAGCGACCGAATCGAGCAGAAGGCTAAATGGATAGATTGAAAATTCATCGTATCTGTGTTGTATTCGATAAGGTTTATATAGTTATACTCACCAGGTAAATGTTCTTCCGTTATACATACGAGCGACTGAATTGAACAGAAGGTTGAATGGATAGACTAAACAATAATCGTATCTGGGGTTGTATTCGATTATATCTTGATGATGTTCATATAGTTATACTCACCAGGAAACTGTTCTCCAGTTATACATAAGAGCGACTGAACTGAACAGAAAGTTGAATGGATAGACTGAACAATCAATGTATCTGGGTGGTATCCGATTATATCGCAATACTGTATATATAGTGATACTTACCAGGTGACGGTACTACCGTTACACATACTAGCGACTGAATCGAACAGAAAGTTGAATGGTTAGACGAAATGATAATTGTATCTCTGAGTTGTATTCGATGATATCGTGATGATGTTTATATAGCAATACTCACCAGGTAACTGTTCTTCCGTTTTAAATACAAGCGTCCGAATCGAGCAGAAGCTTAAATTTAGTATAGATTGAACAATCATCGTATTTGGGTTGTAATCGATTATGTTTATATAGTTATACTCACCAGGTAACTGCTCTTCCGTTATACATACGAGCGACTGAATTGAACAGAAGGTTGAATGGATAGACTAAACAATAATCGTATCTGGGGTTGTATTCGATTATATCTTGATGATGTTCATATAGTTATACTCACCAGGAAACTGTTCTCCAGTTATACATAAGAGCGACTGAACTGAACAGAAGGTTGAATGGATAGACTGCACATTCATCGTATCTGGGTTGTATTTGATTATATCTTGATTATTATCATATGATATGTCTAACCAGGTAACAGTTCTTTAGTAATACATACGAGCAACCGAATCGAACATAAGGTTGGATGGATAGATTGAACAATCATTGTATCTGGGTTGTCTCCGATTATATCGTTATGCTGTAAATTTAGTTACACCTACCATGTAACGGTTCTTTCGTTAAACATACGAGCGTCTGAATCGAACATGACGTTGGATGGTTAGACGGAACGATAACTGTAACTGAGTTGTATTCGATTATATCGTGGTGATGTTTATATAGCAATACTCACCAGGTAACTGTTCTTCCGTTTTACATACAAGCGACCGAATCGAGCAGAAGCTTAAATTTAGTATAGATTGAACAATCATCGTATCTGGGTTGTATTCGATAATGTTTATATAGTTATACTCACCAGGTAACTGTTCTTCCGTTATACATACGAGCGACTGAATTGAACAGAAGGTTGAATGGATAGACTAAACAATAATCGTATCTGGGGTTGTATTCAATTATATTTTGATGTTGTTCATATAGTTATACTCACCAGAAAAATGTTCTCCAGTTATACATAAGAGCGACTGAACTGAACAGAAGGTTGAATGGATAGACTGAACATTCATCGTATCTGGGTTGTATTTGATTATATCGTGATTATTATCATATAGTATGTCTAACCAGGTTACAGTTCTTCCGTTATACAAACGAGCAACCAAATCGAACATAAGGTTGGATGGATAGATTGAACAATCATTGTATCTGGGTTGTCTCCGATTATATCGTTATGCTGTATATTTAGTTACACCTACCATGTAACGGTTCTTTCGTTACACATACGAGCGTCTGAATCGAACATAAGGTTGGATGGTTATACGGAACGATAATTGTAACTGAGTTGTATTCGATTATATCGTGGTGATGTTCATATAGTAATACTCACCAGGTGACTGTTCTTTCGTTATACATACGAACGACTCAATCGAACAGAAGGTTGGATGGATAGACGGAATAATCATTGTATCTGAGGTGTATTCGATTATATCGTGATGACGTTCATATAGAAATACTCACCAGGTTACTGTTCTTTCGTTATACATACGAGCAAACGAATCGAACAGAAGGTTGAATGGATAGTATCTGGGTTGTATTCGATTATGATGTTATGCTGTGTATATAGTTATACACATAAGGTGACGGTATTCCCGTTTTACATACGAGCGACCGAAACGAACAGAAAGTTGAATGGATAGACTGAACAATCGATGTATCTGGGTGGTATCCGATTATATCGCAATACTGTATATATAGTGATACTTACCAGGTGACGGTACTTCCGTTACACATACTAGCGACTGAATCGAACAGAAGGTTAAATGGTTAGACGAAACGATAATTGTAACTCTGATTTGTATTCGATGATATCGTGATGATGTTTATATAGCAATACTCACCAGGTAACTGTTCTTCCGTTTTACATACAAGCGACCGTATCGAGCAGAAGCTTAAATTTAGTATAGATTGAACAATCATCTTATCTGGGTTGTATTCGATAATGTTTATATAGTTTTACTCACCAGGTAACTGTTCTTCCGTTATACATACGAGCGACTGAATTGAACAGATGGTTGAATGGATAGACTAAACAATAATCGTATCTGGGGTTGTATTCGATTATATCGTGATGATTATCATATAGTATGTCTAACCAGGTAACAGCTCTTCCGTTATACATACGAGCAACCAAATCGAACATAAGGTTGAATGGATAGATTGAACAATCATTGTACCTGGGTTGTCTTCGATTATATCGTTATGCTGTATATTTAGTTACACCCACCATGTAAAGGTTCTTTCGTTACACATACGAGCGTCTGAATCGAACAGAAGGTTGGATGGATAGACGGAATGATCATTGTATCTCAGTTGTATTCGATTATATCGTGATGACATTCATATAGAAATACTCACCAGGTTACTGTTCTTTCGTTATACATACGAGCAACCGAATCGAACAGAAGGTTGAATGGATAGTATCTGGGTTGTATTCGATTATGATCTTATGCTGTGTATATAGTTATACACATTTGATGACGGTATTCCCGTTTTACATACGAGCGACGGAAACGAACAGAAAGTTGAATGGATAGACTGAACAATCAATGTATCTGGGTGGTATCCGATTATATCGCAATACTGTATATATAGTGATACTCACCAGGTGACGGTACTTCCGTTACACATACTAGCGACTGAATCGAACAGAAGGTTGAATGGTCAGACGAAACGATAATTGTATCTGAGTTGTATTCGATGATATCGTGATGATGTTAATATAGCAATATTCACCAGGTAACTGTTTTTCCGTTTTACATACAAGCGACCGAATCGAGCAGAAGGTTAAATGTTTAGATTGAACAATCATCGTATCTGGGTTGTATTTGATTATGTTTATATAGTTATACTCACCAGGTACATGTTCTTCCGTTATACATACGAGCGACTGAATTGAACAGAAGGTTGAATGGATAGACTAAACAATGATCGTATCTGGGGTTGTATTCGATTATATCGTGATGATGTTTATATAGTTATACTCACCAGGTAACTGTTCTCCAGTTATACATAAGAGCGACTGAACTGAACAGGAGGTTGAATGGATAGACTGATCAATCATTGTATCTGGGTTGTATTCGATTATATCGTGATGTTTATCATATAGTATGTCTAACCAGGTAACAGTTCATCGGTTACACATACGAGCAACCGAATCGAACATAAGGTTGAATGGATAGATTGAACAATCATTGTATCTGGGTTGTCTCCGATTATATCGTTATGCTGTATATCTAGTTACACCTACCATGTAACGGTTCTTTCGTTACACATACGAGCGTCTGAATCGAACATAAGGTTGGATGATTAGACGGAACAATGATTGTAACTGAGTTGTATTCGATCATATCGTGGTGATGTTTATATAGTAATACTCACCAGGTGACTGTTCTTGCGTTATACATACGAGCGACCCAATCGAACAGAAGTTTGGATAAATAGACGGAATGATCATTGTATCTGAGTTGTATTCGATTATATCGTGATGACGTTCATATAGAAATACTCACCAGGTTACTGTTTTTTCTTTATACATACGAGCAACCGAATCGAACAGAAGGTTGGATGGATAGTATCTGGGTTGTATTCGATTATGATGTTATGCTGTGTATATAGTTATACACATTAGGTGACGGTATTCCCGTTTTACATACGAGCGACCGAAACGAACAGAAAGTTGAATGGATAGACTGAACAATCAATGTATCTGGGTGGTATCCGATTATATCGCAATACTGTATAAATAGTGATACTTTCCAGGTGACGGTACTTCCGTTGCACATACTAGCGACTGAATCGAACTTAAGGTTAAATGGTAAGACGAAACGATAATTGTATCTGAGTTGTATTCGATTATATCGTGATGATGTTCATATAGCAATACTCAGCAGGTAACTGTTCTTCCGTTTTACATACAAGCGACCGAATCGAGCAGAAGGTTAAATTTAGTATTGATTGAACAATCATCGTATCTGGCTTGTATTCGATTATGTTTATATAGTTATACTCACCAGGTAACTGTTCTTCCGTTATACATACTAGCGACTGAATCGAACAGAATGTTGAATGGTTAGACGAAACGATAATTGTATCTGAGTTGTATTCGATGATATCGTCATGATGTTTATATAGCAATACTCACCAGGTAACTGTCCTTCAGTTTTACATACAAGTGACCGAATCGAGCAAAAGGTTAAATGGATAGATTGAACAATCATCGTATCTGAGTTGTATTCGATTATTTCGTGATGATTATTATATATTATGTCTAACCAGGTACCTGTTCTTCCGTTATACATACAAGCAACCGAATCGAACATAAGGTTGAATGGATAGATTGAACAATCATCGTATCTGAGTTGTATTCGATTATGTTTATATAGTTATACTCACCAGGTAACTGTTCTTCCGTTATACATACGAGCGACTGAATTGAACAGAAGAATGAATGGATAGACTAAACAATAATCGTATCTGGGGTTGTATTCAATTATATCTTGATGATGTTCATATAGTTATACTCACCAGAAAAATGTTCTCCAGTTATACATAAGAGCGACTGAACTGAACAGAAGGTTGAATGGATAGACTGAACATTCATCGTATCTGGGTTGTGTTAGATTATATCGTGATTATTATCATATGTTATGTCTAACCAGGTAACAGTTCTTTCGTTATACATACGAGCAACCGAATCGAACATAAGGTTGGATGGATAGATTGAACAATCATTGTATCTGGGTTGTCTCCGATTATATCGTTATGCTGTATATTTAGTTACACCTACCATGTAACGGTTCTTTCGTTACACATACGAGCGTCTGAATCGAACATAAGGTTGGATGGTTAGACGGAACGATAATTATAACTGAGTTGTATTCGATTATATCGTGGTGATGTTTATATAGTAATACTCACCAGGTGACTGTTCTTGCGTTATACATACGAGCGACCCAATCGAACAGAAGGTTGGATGGATAGACGGAATGATCATTGTATCTGAGTTGTATTCGATTATATCGTGATGACGTTCATTTAGAGATACTCACCAGGTGACTGTTCTTCCGTTTTACATACAAGCGACCGAATCGAACAGAAGGTTGAATGGATAGTATCTGAGTAGTATTCGATAATGATGTTATGCTGTGTATATAGTTATACACACTAGGTGACGGTATACCCGTTTTACATACGAGCGACTGAAACGAACAGAAAGTTGAATGGATAGACTGGACAATCAATGTATCTGGTTGGTATCCGATTATATCGCAATACTGTATATATAGTGATACTTACCAGGTGACGGTACTTCCGTTACACATACTAGCGACTGAATCGAACAGAAGGTTAAATGGTTAGACGAAGCGATAATTGTATCTGAGTTGTATTCGATGATATAGTGATGATGTTTATATAGCAATATTCACCAGGTAACTGTTCTTCCGTTTTACATAAAAGCGACCGAATCGAGCAGAAGGTTAAATGGATAGATTGAAAATTCATCGTATCTGGGTTGTATTCGATTAGGTTTATATAGTTATACTCACCAGGTACATGTTCTTCCGTTATACATACGAGCGACTGAATTGAACAGAAGGTTGAATGGATAGACTGAACAATGATCGTATCTGAGGTTGTATTCGATTATATCGTGATGATGTTCATATAGTTATACTCAACTGGTAACTGTTCTCCAGTTATACATAAGAGCGACTGAATCGAGCAGAAGGTTGAATTCAGTATTGATTTAACAATAATCGTATCTGGGTTGTATTCGATTATGTTTATATAGTTATACTCACCAGGTAACTGTTCTTCCGTTATATATACGAGCAATCGAATCGAACAGAAGGTTGAATGGATAGTATCTGGGTTGTATTCGATTATGATGTTATGCTGTGTATATAGTTATACACATTAGGTGACGGTATTCCCGTTTTACATACGAGCGACCGAAACGAACAGAAAGTTGAATGGATAGACTGAACAATCAATGTATCTGGGTGGTATCCGATTATATCGCAATACTGTATATATAGTGATACTTACCAGGTGACGGTACTTCCGTTACACATACTAGCGACTGAATCGAACAGAAGGTTAAATGGTTAGACGAAATGATAATTGTATCTCTGAGTTGTATTCGATGATATCGTGATGAAGTACATATAGAAATACTCACCAGGTTACTGTTCTTTCGTTATACATACGAGCATTCGAATCGAACAGAAGGTTGAATGGATAGTATCTGGGTTGTATTCGATTATGATGTTATGCTGTGTATATATTTATACACACTAGGTGGCGGTATTCTCGTTTTACATACGAGCGACCGAAACGAACAGAAAGTTGAATGCATAGACTGAACAATCAATGTATCTGGTTGGTATCCGATTATATCGCAATACTGTATATATAGTGATACTTACCAGGTGACGGTACGTCCGTTACACATACTAGCGACTGAATCGAACAGAAGGTTAAATGGTTAAACGAAGCGATAATTGTATCTGAGTTGTATTCGATGATATCGTGATGATGTTTATATAGCAATATTCACCAGGTAACTGTTCTTCCGTTTTACATACAAGCGACCGAATCGAGCAGAAGGTTAAATGGATAGATTGAACAATCATCGTATCTGAGTTGTATTCGATTATGTTTATATAGATATACTCACCAGGTACCTGTTCTTCCGATATACATACGAGCAACCGAATCGAACATAAGGTTGAATGGATAGATTGAACAATCATCGTATCTGAGTTGTATTCGATTATGTTTATATAGTTATACTCACCAGGTAACTGTTCTTCCGTTATACATACGAGCGACTGAATTGAACTGAAGGTTGAATGGATAGACTAAACAATGATCGTATCTGGGTTGTATTCGATTATTTCGTGATGATTATTATATATTATGTCTAACCAGGTAACTGTTCTTTCGTTATACATACTAGCAACCGAATCGAACCTAAGGTTGAATGGATAGATTGAACAATCATTGTATCTGGGTTGTCTCCGATTATATCGTTATGTTGTATATTTAACTACACCTACCATGTAACGGTTCTTTCATTACACATACGAGCGTCTGAATCGAACATAAGGTTGGATGGTTAGACGAAACGATAATTGTAACTAAGTTGTATTCGATTATATCGTGATGACGTTCACATAGAAATACTCACCAGGTTACTGTTCTTTCGTTATACATACGAGCAACCGAATCGAACGAAAGGTTGAATGGATAGTATCTGGGTTGTATTCGATAATGATGTTATGCTGTGTATATAGTTATACACATAAGGTGACGGTATTCCCGTTTCACATACGAGCGACCGAAACGAACAGAAAGTTGAATGGATAGACTGAACAATCAATGTATCTGGGTGGTATCCGATTATATCGCAATACTGTATATATAGTGATACTTACCAGGTGACGGTACTTCAGTTACACATACCAGCGACTGAATCGAACAGAAGGTTAAATGGTTAGACGAAACGATAATTGTATCTGAGTTGTATTCGATGATATCGTGATGATGTTAATATAGCAATACTCACCAGGTAACTGTTCTTCCGTTTTACATACAAGCGATCGAATCGAGCAGAAGGTTGAATTCAGTATAGATTGAACAATCATCGTATCTGGGTTGTATTCGATTATGTTTATATAGATATACTCACCAGGTAACTGTTCTTCCGTTATACATACGAGCGACTGAATTGAACAGAGGTTGAATGGATAGTATATGGGTTGTATTCGATTATGATGTTATGCTGTGTATATAGTTATACACAATAGGAGACGGTATTCCCGTTTTACATACGAGCGACCGAAACGAAAAAAAAGTTGAATGGATAGACTGAACAATCAATGTATCTGGGTGGTATCCGATTATATCGCAATACTGTATATATAGTGATACTTACCAGGTGACGATACTTCCGTTAGCGACTGAATCGAACAGAATGTTGAATGGTTAGACGAAACGATAATTGTATCTGAGTTGTATTCGATGATATCGTGATGATGTTTATATAGCAAAACTCACCAGGTAACTGTCCTTCCGTTTTACATACAAGCGACCGAATCGAGCAGAAGGTTAAATGGATAGATTGAACAATCATCGTATCTGAGTTGTATTCGATTCATTCAACCTTCTGTTCGATTCGATTGCTCGTATGTATAACGGAAGAACAGTTACCTGGTGAGTATTACTTTATAAACATAATCGAATACAACCCAGATACGATTATTGTTCAATTAATACTGAATTCAACCTTCTGCTCGATTCAGTCGCTTTTATGTATAACTGGAGAACAGTTACCTGTTGAGTATAACTATATGAACATCATCACGATATAATCGAATACAACCTCAGATACGATCATTATTTAGTCTATCCATTCAACCTTCTGTTCAATTCAGTCGCTCGTATGTATATCGGAAGAACAGTGAGTATAACTATATAAACCTAATCGAATACAACCCAGATACGATGAATTTTCAATCTATCCATTTAACCTTCTGCTCGATTCGGTCGCTTTTATGTGAAACGGAAGAACAGTTACCTGGTGAATATTGCTATATAAACATCATCACGATATCATCGAATACAACTCAGATACAATTATCGCTTCGTCTAACCATTTAACATTCTGTTCGATTCAGTCGCAAGTATGTGTAACGGAAGTACCGTCACCTGGTAAGTATCACTATATATACAGTATTGCGATATAATCGGATACCAACCAGATACATTGATTGTTCAGTCTATTCATTCAACTTTCTGTTCGTTTCGGTCGCTCGTATGTAAAACGGAAATACCGTCACCTAGTGTGTATAACTATATACACAGCATAACATCATAATCGAATACAACCCAGATACCATTCATTCAACCTTCTGTTCGATTCGGTTGCTCGTATGTATAACGAAAGAACAGTAACCTGGTGAGTATTTCTATATGAACTTCATCACGATATAATCGAATACAACTCAGATACAATGATCATTCCGTCTATCCATCCAACCTTCTGTTCGATTGGGTCGCTCGTACGTATAACGCAAGAACAGTCACCTGGTGAGTATTACTATATAAATATTACCACGATATAATCGAATACAACTCAGTTACAATTATCTATAACCATCCAACCTTATGTTCGATTCAGACGCTCGTATGTGTAACGAAAGCACCGTTACATGGTAGGTGTATCTAATTATACAGCATAACGATATAATCAGAGACAACCCAGATACAATGATTTTTCAATCTATCCATCCAACCTTATGTTTGATTCGGTTGCTCGTATGTATAACGGAAGAACAGTTACCTGGTTAGACATAATATATAATAATCATCACGAAATAATCGAATACAACCCAGATACGATGATTATTCAGTCTATCCATTCAACCTTCTGTTCAGTTCAGTCGCTCTTATGTATAACTGGAGAATAGTTACCTGGTGAGTATAACTATATAAACATCATCACGATATAATCGAATACAACCCCAGATACGATCATTATTTAGTCTATCCATTCAACCTTCTGTTCAATTCAGTCGCTCGTATGTATAACGGAAGTACATTTACTTGGTGAGTATAACAATATAAACATAATCGAATACAACTCAGATACGATGATTGTTCAATCTATCCATTCAACCCTATGTTCGATTGGGTTGCTCGTATGTATAACGGAAGAACAGGTACCTGGTCAGTATAACTATATAAACATAATCGAATACAACTCAGATACGATGATTATTCAATCTATCCATTTAACCTTCTGCTCGATTCGGTCACTTGTATGTAAAACTGGAGGACAGTTACCTGGTGAGTATTGCTATATAAACATCATCACGATATCATCGAATACAACTCAGATACAATTATCGTTTCGTCTAACCATTCAACATTCTGTTCGATTCAGTCGCTAGTATGTATAACGGACGAACAGTTACCTGGTGAGTATAACTATACGAACATAATCGAATACAACCCAGATACGATGATTGTTCAATCTATACTAAATTTAACCTTCTGCTCGATTCGGTCGCTTGTATGTGAAACGGAAAAACAGTTACCTGGTGAGTATTGCTATATAAACATCATCACGATATCATCGAATACAACTCAGATACAATTATCGTTTCGTCTCACCATTTAACCTTAAGTTCGATTCAGTCGCTAGTATGTGCAACGGAAGTACCGTCACCTGGTAAGTATCACTATATATACAGTATTGCGATATAATCGGATACCACCCAGATATATTGATTGTTCAGTCTATCCATTCAACTTTCTGTTCGTTTCGGTCGCTCGTATGTAAAACGGGAATACCGTCAACTAATGTGTATAACTATATACACAGCATAACATCATAATCGAATACAACCCAGATACTATCCATTCAACCTTCTGTTCGATTCGGTTGCTCGTACGTATAAAGAAAAAACAGTAACCTGGTGAGTATTTCTATATGAACGTCATCACGATATAATCGAATACAACTCAGATACAATGATCATTTCGTCTATTTATCCAAACTTCTGTTCGATTCGGTCGCTTGTATGTAAAACGGAAGGACAGTTACCTGGTGAGTATTGCTATATAAACATCATCACGATATCATCGAATACAACTCAGATACAATTATCGTTTCGTCTAACCATTCAACATTCTGTTCGATTCAGTCGCTAGTATGTGTAACGGAAGTATCGTCACCTGGTAAGTATCACTATATATACAGTATTGCGATATAATCGGATACCACCCAGATACATTGATTGTTCAGTCTATCCATTCAACTTTCTTTTTGTTTCGGTCGCTCGTAAGTAAAACGGGAATACCGTCTCCTAGCGTGTATAACTATATACACAGCATAACATCATAATCGAATACAACCCATATACTATCCATTCAACCTTCTGTTCAATTCAGTCGCTCGTATGTATAACGGAAGAACAGTTACCTAATGAGTATAACTATATAAACATAATCGAATACAACCCAGATACGATGATTGTTCAATCTATCCATTCAACCTTCTGCTCGATTCGGTCGCTTTTATGTAAAACGGAAGAACAGTTACCTGGTGAATATTGCTTCATAAACATCATCACGATATCATCGAATACAACTCAGATACAATTATCATTTCGTCTAACCATTTAACCTTCTGTTCGATTCAGTCGCTAGTATGTGTAACGGAAGTACCGTCACCTGGTAAGTATCACTATATATACAGTATTGCGATATAATCGGATACCACCCAGATACATTGATTGTTCAGTCTATCCATTCAACTTTCTGTTCAGTTCAGTCGCTCTTATGTAAAACTGGAGAACAGTTTCCTGATGAGTATAACTATATGAACATCATCAAGATATAATCGAATACAACCCCAGATACGATTATTGTTTAGTCTATCCATTCAACCTTCTGTTCAATTCAGTCGCTCGTATGTATAACAGAAGAACAGTTACCTGGTGAGTATAACTATATAAACATAATCGAATACAACCCAGATACGATGATTGTTCAATCTATACTAAATTTAACCTTCTGCTCGATTCGGTCGCTTGTATGTAAAACGGAAGAGCAGTTACCTGGTGAGTATTGCTATATAAACATCATCACGATATCATCGAATTCAACTCAGATACAATTATCGTTACGTCTAACCATTTAACCTTCTGTTCGATTCAGTCGCTAGTATGTGTAACGGAAATACCGTCACCTGGTAAGTATCACTTTATATACAGTATTGCGATATAATCGGATACCACCCAGATTCATTGATTGTTCAGTCTATCCATTCAACTTTCTGTTCGTTTCGGTCGCTCGTATGTAAAACGGGAATACCGTCACCTAATGTGTATAACTATATACACAGCATAATATCATAATCGAATACAACCCAGATACTATCCATTCAACCTTCTGTTCGATTCGATTGCTCGTATGTATAACGGAAGAACAGTTACCTGGTGAGTATTACTTTATAAACATAATCGAATACAACCCAGATACGATTATTGTTCAATTTATACTGAATTCAACCTTCTGCTCGATTCAGTCGCTTTTATGTATAACTGGAGAACAGTTACCTGTTGAGTATAACTATATAAACATCATCACGATATAATCGAATACAACCTCAGATACGATCATTATTTAGTCTATCCATTCAACCTTCTGTTCAATTCAGTCGCTCGTATGTATATCGGAAGAACAGTTACCTGGTGAGTATAACTATATAAACCTAATCGAATACAACCCAGATACGATGAATTTTCAATCTATCCATTTAACCTTCTGCTCGATTCGGTCGCTTTTATGTAAAACGGAAGAACAGTTACCTGGTGAATATTGCTATGTAAACATCATCACGATATCATCGAATACAACTCAGATACAATTATCGCTTCGTCTAACCATTTAACATTCTGTTCGATTCAGTCGCTAGTATGTGTAACGGAAGTACCGTCACCTGGTAAGTATCACTATATATACAGTATTGCGATATAATCGGATACCAACCAGATACATTGATTGTTCAGTCTATCCATTCAACTTTCTGTTCGTTTCGGTCGCTCGTATGTAAAACGGAAATACCGTCACCTAGTGTGTATAACTATATACACAGCATAACATCATAATCGAATACAACCCAGATACCATTCATTCAACCTTCTGTTCGATTCGGTTGCTCGTATGTATAACGAAAGAACAGTAACCTGATGAGTATTTCTATATGAACTTCATCACGATATAATCGAATACAACTCAGATACAATGATCATTCCGTCTATCCATCCAACCTTCTGTTCGATTGGGTCGCTCGTACGTATAACGCAAGAACAGTCACCTGGTGAGTATTACTATATATACATTACCACGATATAATCGAATACAACTCAGTTACAATTATCTCTAACCATCCAACCTTATGTTCGATTCAGACGCTCGTATGTGTAACGAAAGAACCGTTACATGGTAGGTGTATCTAATTATACAGCATAACGATATAATCAGAGACAACCCAGATACAATGATTTTTCAATCTATCCATCCAACCTTATGTTGGATTCGGTTGCTCATTTGTATAACGGAAGAACAGTTACCTGGTTAGACATAATATATAATAATCATCACGAAATAATCGAATACAACCCAGATACGATGATTATTCAGTCTATCCATTCAACTTTCTGTTCAGTTCAGTCGCTCTTATGTATAACTGGAGAACAGTTACCTGGTGAGTATAACTATATAAACATCATCACGATATCATCGAATACAACCCCAGATACGATCATTGTTTAGTCTATCCATTCAACCTTCTGTTCAATTCAGTCGCTCGTATGTATAACGGAAGAACAGTTACCTGGTGAGTATAACTATATAAACATAATCGAATACAACTCAGATACTATCCATTCAACCTTCTGTTCGATTCGGTTGCTCGTATGTATAACGAAAGAACAGTAACCTGGTGAGTATTCCTATATAAACTTCATCACGATATAACCGAATACAACTCAGATAGAATGATCATTCCGTCTATCCATCTAACCTTCTGTTCGATTGGGTCGCTCGTACGTATAACGCAAGAACAGTCACCTGGTGAGTATTACTATATGAACATTCCCACGATATAATCGAATACAACTCAGTTACAATTATCGTTCCGTCTAACCATCCAACCTTATGTTCGATTCAGACGCTCGTATGTGTAACGAAAGAACCGTTACATGGTAGGTGTATCTAAATATACAGCATAACGATATAATCGGAGACAACCCAGATGCAATGATTGTTCAATCTATCCATTCAACCTTATGTTCGATTCGGTTGCTCGTATGTATAACGGAAAAACAGTTACCTGGTTAGACATAATATATAATAATCATCACGAAATAATCGAATACAACCCAGATACGATGATTGTTCAGTCTATCTATACAACCTTCTGTTCAGTTCAGTCGCTCTCATGTATAACTGGAGAACAGTTACCTGGTGAGTATAACTATATAAACATCATCACGATATAATCGAATACAACCCCAGATACGATCATTGTTTAGTATATCCATTCAACCTTCTGTTCAATTCAGTCGCTCGTATGTATAACGGAAGAATAGTTACTTGGTGAGTATAACTATATAAACTTAATCGAATACAACTCAGATACGATGATTGTTCAATCTATCCATTCATCCTTATGTTCGATTCGGTTGCTCGTATGTATATCGGAAGAACAGGTACCTGGTGAGTATAACTATATAAACATAATCGAATACAACTCAGATACGATGATTGTTCAATCTATCCATTTAACCTTCTGCTCGATTCGGTCGCTTGTATGTAAAACGGAAGAACAGTTACCTGGTGAGTATTGCTATACAAACATCATCACGATATCATCGAATACAACTCAGAGATACAATTATCGTTTCGTCTAACCATTTAACCTTCTGTTCGATTCAGTCGCTAGTATGTGTAACGGAAGTACCGTCACCTGGTATGTATCACTATATATACAGTATTGCGATATAATCGGATACCACCCAGATACATTGATTGTTCAGTATATCCATTCAACTTTCTGTTCATTTCGGTCGCTCGTAAGTAAAACGGGAATACCGTCACCTCATGTGTATAACTATATACACAGCATAACATCATAATCGAATACAACCCAGATACTATCCATTCAACCTTCCGTTCGATTCGGTTGCTCGTATGTATAACGAAAGAACAGTAACCTGGTGAGTATTTCTATATGAACGTCATCACGATATAATCGAATACAACTCAGATACAATGATCATTCCGTCTATCCATCCAACCTTCTGTTCGATTGGGTCGCTCGTATGTATAACGCAAGAACAGTCACCTGGTGAGTATTACTATATAAACATCACCACGATATAATCGAATACAACTCAGTTACAATTATAGTTTCGTCTAACCATCCAACTTTATGTTCGATTCAGATGCTCGTATGTGTAACGAAAGAACCGTTACATGGTAGGTGTAACTAAATATACAGCATAACGTTATAATCGGAGACAACCCAGATACAATGATTGTTCAATCTATATCCATCCAACCTTATGTTCGATTCGGTTGCTCGTATGTATAACAGAAGAACTGTTACCTGGTTAGACATACTATGTGATAATAATCACGATATAATCAAATACAACCCCAGATACGATTATTGTTTAGTCTATCCATTCAACTTTCTGTTCAATTCAGTCGTTCTTATGAAAAACGGAAGAACAGTTACCTGGTGAGTATAACTATATAAACCTAATCGAATACAACCCAGATACGATAAATTTTCAATCTATTCATTTAACCTTCTTCTCGATTCGGTCGCTTTTATGTAAAACGGAAGAACAGTTACCTGGTGAGTATCGCTATATAAACATCATCACGATATCATCGAATACAACTCAGAGATACAATTATCGTTTCGTCTAACTATTTAACCTTCTGTTCGATTCAGTCTCTAGTATGTGTAACGGAAGTACCGTCACCTGGTAAGTATCACTGAATATACAGTATTGCGATATAATCGGATACCACCCAGATACATTGATTGTTCAGTCTATCCATAAAACTTTCTGTTCAGTTTAGTCGCTCTTATGTATAACTGGAGAACAGTTTCCTGGTGAGTATAACTATATGAACATCATCAAGATATAATCGAATACAACCCCAGATACGATCATTGTTTAGTATATCCATTCAACCTTCTGTTCAATTCAGTCGCTCGTATGTATAACGGAAGAACAGTTACTTGGTGATTATAACTATATAAACATAATCGAATACAACTCAGATACGATGATTGTTCAATCTATCCATTCAACCTTATGTTCGATTCGGTTGCTCGTATGTATATCGGAAGAACAGGTACCTGGTGAGTATAACTATATAAACATAATCGAATACAACCCAGATACGATGATTGTTCAATCTCTACTAAATTTAAGCTTCTGCTCGATTCGGTCGCTTGTATGTAAAACGGAAGAACAGTTACCTGGTGAGTATCGCTATATAAACATCATCACGATATCATCGAATACAACTCAGAGATACAATTATCGTTTCGTCTAACCATTTAACCTTCTGTTCGATTCAGTCTCTAGTATGTGTAACGGAAGTACCGTCACCTGGTAAGTATCACTATATATACAGTATTGTGATATAATCGGATACCACCCAGATACATTGATTGTTCAGTCTATCCATTCAACTTTCTGTTCAATTCAGTCGTTCTTATGAAAAACGGAAGAACAGTTACCTGGTGAGTATAACTATATAAACCTAATCGAATACAACCCAGATACGATGAATTTTCAATCTATTCATTTAACCTTCTTCTCGATTCGGTCGCTTTTATGTAAAACGGAACAACAGTTACCTGGTGAGTATCGCTATATAAACATCATCACGATATCATCGAATACAACTCAGAGATACAATTATCGTTTCGTCTAACCATTTAACCTTCTGTTCGATTCAGTCTCTAGTATGTGTAACGGAAGTACCGTCACCTGGTGAGTATCACTGAATATACAGTATTGCGATATAATCGGATACCACCCAGATACATTGATTGTTCAGTCTATCCATAAAACTTTCTGTTCAGTTCAGTCGCTCTTATGTATAACTGGAGAACAGTTACCTGGTGAGTATAACTATATAAACATCATCACGATATAATCGAATACAACCCCAGATACGATCATTGTTTAGTATATCCATTCAACCTTCTGTTCAATTCAGTCGCTCGTATGTATAACGGAAGAACAGTTACTTGGTGATTATAACTATATAAACATAATCGAATACAACTCAGATACGATGATTGTTCAATCTATCCATTCAACCTTATGTTCGATTCGGTTGCTCGTATGTATATCGGAAGAACAGGTACCTGGTGAGTATAAATATATAAACATAATCGAATACAACTCAGATACGATGATTGTTCAATCTATCCATTTAACCTTCTGCTCGATTCGGTCGCTTGTATGTAAAACGGAAGAACAGTTACCTGGTGAGTATTGCTATACAAACATCATCACGATATCATCGAATACAACTCAGAGATACAATTATCGTTTCGTCTAACCATTTAACCTTCTGTTCGATTCAGTCGCTAGTATGTGTAACGGAAGTACCGTCACCTGGTGAGTATCACTATATATACAGTATTGCGATATAATCGGATACCACCCAGATACATTGATTGTTCAGTCTATCCATTCAATTTTCTGTTCGTTTCGGTCGCTCGTAAGTAAAACGGGAATACCGTCACCTCATGTGTATAACTATATACACAGCATAACATCATAATCGAATACAACCCAGATACTATCCATTCAACCTTCTGTTCGATTCGGTTGCTCGTATGTATAACGAAAGAACAGTAACCTGGTGAGTATTTCTATATGAACGTCATCACGATATAATCGAATACAACTCAGATACAATGATCATTCCGTCTATCCATCCAACCTTCTGTTCGATTGGGTCGCTCGTATGTGTAACGCAAGAACAGTCACCTGGTGAGTATTACTATATAAACATCACCACGATATAATCGAATACAACTCAGTTACAATTATAGTTTCGTCTAACCATCCAACTTTATGTTCGATTCAGATGCTCTGTTTGTTTTTTTTTCATAAAATCCATTTCTCCAATCGAAAAAACCGAAATCGAAAAAAAAATGCATCAAAGGGGGCCCCCTTGGAATTTTTTCGAATTCTTCATATCGCCTCAACTTCCGAACGGATGGACCGATTTTCAACTTCGATCATACCAATCTGCTTGTTTTTTTTTTCATAGAATCCATTTCTTCAATCGAAAAAACCGAAATCGAAAAAAAAAAAATTCATCAAAGGGGGCCCCCTTGGAACTTTTTCGAATTCTTCAGATCGCCTTAACTTCCGAACGGATGGATCGATTTTCAACTTCGATCATACCAATCTGTTTTTTTTTTTCATAAAATCCATTTCTCCAATCGAAAAAACCGAAATCGAAAAAAAAATTGCATCAAAGGGGGTCCCCTTGGAACTTTTTCGAATTCTTCAGATCGCCTCAACTTCCGAACGGATGAACCTATTTTCAACTTTGAAATTACCAATCTGCTCGTTTTTTTTCATAGAATCCATTTCTCCAATCGGAAAAACCGGAATCGAAAACAAAATTGCATCAAAGGGGGTCCCCTTGGAACTTTATCGAATTCTTCAGATCGCCTTAACTTCCGAACGGATGGACCGATTTTCAACTTCCATCATACCAATCTGCTTGTTTTTTTTCATAGAATCCTTTTCTCCAATCGAAAAAACCGAAATCGAAAAAAAAAAGCATCAAAGGGGGCCCCCTTGGAACTTTTTCGAATTCTTCAGATCGCCTTAACTTCCGAACGGATGGACCGATTTTCATCTTCGATCATACCAATCTGCTTGTTTTTTTCATAGAATCCATTTCTTTAATCGAAAAAACCGAAATGGAAAAAAAATGCATCATAGGGGGCCCCCTTGGAACTTTTTCGAATTCTTCCGATCGCCTTAACTTCCGAACGGATGGACTGATTTTCAACTTCGATCATACCAATCTGTCTGTTTTTTTTCATAGAATCCATTTCTCCAATCGAAAAAACCGAAACCGAAAAAAAAAATGCATCAAAGGGGGCCCCCTTGAAACTTCTTCGAATTCTTCAGATCGCCTCAAATTCCGAACGGATGGATCGATTTTCAACTTCGATCATATCAATCTGCTTGTTTTTTTTCATAGAATCCATTTCTCCAATAGAAAAAACCGAAATCAAAAAAAAAATTCATCAAAGGGAGCTCCCTTGGAACTTTTTCGAATTCTTCAGATCGCCTTAACTTCCGAACGGATGGACCGATTTTCAACTTCGATCATACCAATCTGTTTGTTTTTTTTTCATAAAATCCATTTCTCCAATCGAAAAAACCGAAATCGAAAAAAAAATGCATCAAAGGGGGCCCCCTTGGAACTTTTTCGAATTCTTCAGATCGCCTCAACTTCCAAACGGATACACCGATTTTCAACTTCGATCATACCAATCTGCTTGTTTTTTTCATTGAATCCATTTCTCCAATCAAAGAAACCGAAATCGAAAAAAAAAATGCATCAAAGGGGGCTCCCTTGGAACTTTTTCGAATTCTTCAGATCGCCTTAACTTCCGAACGGATGGACCGATTTTCAACTTCGATCATACCAATCTGTCTGTTTTTTTCATAGAATCCATTTCTCCAATCGAAAATACCGGAATCGAAAAAAAAAATGCATCAAAGGGGGCCCCCTTGAAACTTCTTCGAATTCTTCAGATCGCCTTAACTTCCGAACGGATGGATCGATTTTCAACTTCGATCATACCAATCTGCTTGTTTTTTTTTCATAGAATCCATTTCTGCAATAGAAAAAACTGAAATCGAAAAATAAAATTCATCAAAGGGAGCTCCCTTGGAACTTTTTCGAATTCTTCAGATCGCCTTAACTTCCGAACGGATGGACCGATTTTCAACTTCCATCATACCAATCTGTTTGTTTTTTTTTCATAAAATCCATTTCTCCAATCGAAAAAACCGAAATCGAAAAAAAAAAATGCATCAAAGGGGGCCCCCTTGGAACTTTTTCGAATTCTTCAGATCGCCTTAACTTCCAAACGGATGGACCGATTTTCAACTTCGATCATACCAATCTGCTTGTTTTTTTTCATTGAATCCATTTCTTCAATCAAAAAAACCGAAATCGAAAAAAAAAATGCATCAAAGGGGGCCCCCTTGGAACTTTTTCGAATTCTTCAGATCGCCTTAACTTCCGAACGGATGGACCGATTTTCAACTTCGATCATACCAATCTGTTTGTTTTTTTTTTCATAGAATCCATTTCTCCAATCGAAAAAACCGAAATCGAAAAAAAAAAAATGCATCAAAGGGGGCCCCCTTGAAACTTTTTCGAATTCTTCAGATCGCCTTAACTTCCGAACGGATGGACCGATTTTCAACTTCGCGCATACCAATTTGCTTGTTTTTTTTTCATAGAATCCATTTCCCCAATCGAAAAAACCGAAATCAGAAAAAAAATGCATCAAAGGGGGTCCCCTTGGAACTTTTTCGAAATCTTCAGATCAACTTAACTTCCGAACGGATGGACCGATTTTCAACTTTGTACATGCCAATTTGCTTGTTTTTTTTTTCATAAAATCCATTTCTCCAATCAAAAAAACCGAAATCGAAAAAAAATTGCATCAAAAGGGGTCCCCATGGAACTTTTTCGAATTGTTCAGATCGCCTTAACTTCCGAACGGATGGACCGATTTTCAACTTCGATCATACCAATCTGTTTGTTTTTTTTCATAAAATCCATTTCTCCAATCGAAAAAACCGAAATCGAAATAAAAATGCATCAGAGGGGGCCCCCTTGGAACTTTTTCGAATTCTTCAGATCGCCTCAACTTCCAAACGGATGGACCGATTTTCAACTTCGATCATACCAATCTGCTTGTTTTTTTCATTGAATCCATTTCTCCAATCGAAAAAACCGAAATCGAAAAAAAAAAAAAGGAATCAAAGGGGGCCCCCTTGGAACTCTTTCGAATTCTTCAGATCGCCTCAACTTCCGAACGGATGGACCGATTTTCAACTACGATCATACCAATCTGCTTATTTTTTTTTCATAAAATCCATTTCTCCAATCGAAAAAACCGAAATCGAAAAAAAAATGCATCAAAGGGGGTCCCCTTGGAACTTTTTTGAATTCTTCAGATCGCCTCAACTTCCGAACGGATGGACCTATTTTCAACTTCGATCATACCAATCTGCTTGTTTTTTTTCATAGAATCCATTTCTCCAATCGAAAAAACCGAAATCGAAAAAAAAATTGCATCAAAGGGGGTCTCCTTGGAACTTTTTCGAATTCTTCAGATCGCCTTAACTTCCGAACGGATGGACCGATTTTCAACTTCCATCATACCAATCTGTTTGTTTTTTTTTCATAAAATTTATTTCTCCAATCGAAAAAACCGAAATCGAAAAAAAAAATGCATCAAAGGGGGCCCCCTTGGAACTTTTTCGAATTCTTCAGATCGCCTTAACTTCCAAACGGATGGACCGATTTTCAACTTCGATCATACCAATCTGCTTGTTTTTTTTCATTGAATCCATTTCTTCAATCAAAAAAACCGAAATCGAAAAAAAAAAATGCATCAAAGGGGGCCCCCTTGGAACTTTTTCGAATTCTTCAGATCGCCTTAACTTCCGAACGGATGGACCGATTTTCAACTTCGATCATACCAATCTGTTTGTTTTTTTTTATAGAATCCATTTCTCCAATCGAAAAAACCGAAATCGAAAAAAAAATGCATCAAAGGGGGCCCCCTTGGAACTTTTTCGAATTCTTCAGATCGCCTTAACTTCCGAACGGATGGACCGATTTTCAACTTCGCGCATACCAATTTGCTTGTTTTTTTTCATAGAATCCATTTCCCCAATCTAAAAAACCGAAATCGAAAAAAAAAATGCATCAAAAGGAGTCCCCTTGGAACTTTTTCGAAATCTTCAGTACAACTTAACTTCCGAACGGATGGACCGATTTTCAACTTTGTACATGCCAATTTGCTTGTTTTTTTTTTTTTCATAAAATCCATTTCTCCAATCGAAAAAACCGAAATCGAAAAAAAATTGCATCAAAAGGGGTCCCCATGGAACTTTTTCGAATTGTTCAGATCGCCTTAACTTCCGAACGGATGGACCGATTTTCAACTTCGATCATACCAATCTGTTTGTTTTTTTTTCATAACATCCATTTCTCCAATCGAAAAAACCGAAATCGAAAAAAAAATGCATCAAAGGGGGCCCCCTTGGAACTTTTTCGAATTCTTCAGATCGCCTCAACTTCCAAACGGATGGACCGATTTTCAACATCGATCATACCAATCTGCTTGTTTTTTTTTTCATAAAATCCATTTCTCCAATCAAAAAAACCGAAATCGAAAAAAAATTGCATCAAAAGGGGTCCCCATGGAACTTTTTCGAATTGTTCAGATCGCCTTAACTTCCGAACGGATGGACCGATTTTCAACTTCGATCATACCAATCTGTTTGTTTTTTTTCATAAAATCCATTTCTCCAATCGAAAAAACCGAAATCGAAATAAAAATGCATCCGAGGGGGCCCCCTTGGAACTTTTTCGAATTCTTCAGATCGCCTCAACTTCCAAACGGATGGACCGATTTTCAACTTCGATCATACCAATCTGCTTGTTTTTTTCATTGAATCCATTTCTCCAATCGAAAAAACCGAAATCGAAAAAAAAAAACGAATCAAAGGGGGCCCCCTTGGAACTCTTTCGAATTCTTCAGATCGCCTCAACTTCCGGACGGATGGACCGATTTTCAACTACGATCATACCAGTCTGCTTATTTTTTTTCATAAAATCCATTTCTCCAATCGAAAAAACCGAAATCGAAAAAAAAATGCATCAAAGGGGGTCCCCTTGGAACTTTTTTGAATTCTTCAGATCGCCTCAACTTCCGAACGGATGGACCTATTTTCAACTTCGATCATACCAATCTGCTTGTTTTTTTTTTCATAGAATCCATTTCTCCAATAGAAAAAACTGAAATCGAAAAATAAAATTCATCAAAGGGAGCTCCCTTGGAACTTTTTCGATTCTTCAGATCGCCTTAACTTCCGAACGGATGGACCGATTTTCAACTTCCATCATACCAATCTGTTTGTTTTTTTTCATAAAATCCATTTCTCCAATCGAAAAAACCGAAATCGAAAAAAAAATGCATCAAAGGGGGCCCCCTTGGAACTTTTTCGAATTCTTCAGATCGCCTTAACTTCCAAACGGATGGACCGATTTTCAACTTCGATCATACCAATCTGCTTGTTTTTTTTCATTGAATCCATTTCTTCAATCAAAAAAACCGAAATCGAAAAAAAAAATGCATCAAAGGGGGCCCCCTTGAAACTTTTTCGAATTCTTCAGATCGCCTTAACTTCCGAACGGATGGACCGATTTTCAACTTCGATCATACCAATCTGCTTGTTTTTTTTTCATAGAATCCATTTCTCCAATAGAAAAAACTGAAATCGAAAAATAAAATTCATCAAAGGGAGCTCCCTTGGA
Organism: Chrysomela aeneicollis; assembly: GCA_029955515.1. Classification (NCBI taxonomy): domain Eukaryota; kingdom Metazoa; phylum Arthropoda; class Insecta; order Coleoptera; family Chrysomelidae; genus Chrysomela; species Chrysomela aeneicollis. The sequence goes on along the minus strand of JARUHQ010000013.1, from coordinate 15,737,575 downwards.
ACTTTTTCGAATTCTTCAGATCGCCTTAACTTCCGAACGGATGGACCGATTTTCAACTTCCATCATACCAATCTGTTTGTTTTTTTTTCATAAAATCCATTTCTCCAATCGAAAAAACCCAAATCGAAAAAAAAATGCATCAAAGGGGGCCCCCTTGGAACTTTTTCGAATTCTTCAGATCGCCTTAACTTCCAAACGGATGGACCGATTTTCAACTTCGATCATACCAATCTGCTTGTTTTTTTTCATTGAATCCATTTCTTCAATCAAAAAAACCGAAATCGAAAAAAAAATGCATCAAAGGGGGCCCCCTTGGAACTTTTTCGAATTCTTCAGATCGCCTTAACTTCCGAACGGATGGACCGATTTTCAACTTCGATCATACCAATCTGTTTGTTTTTTTTTTTTCATAGAATCCATTTCTCCAATCGAAAAAACCGAAATCGAAAAAAAAAATGCATCAAAGGGGGCCCCCTTGGAACTTTTTCGAATTTTTCAGATCGCCTTAACTTCCGAACGGATGGACCGATTTTCAACTTCGCGCATACCAATTTGCTTGTTTTTTTTTCATAGAATCCATTTCCCCAATCGAAAAAACCGAAATCAAAATAAAAAATGCATCAAAGGGGGTCCCCTTGGAACTTTTTCGAAATCTTCAGATCAACTTAACTTACGAACGGATGGACCGATTTTCAACTTTGTACATGCCAATTTGCTTGTTTTTTTTTTCATAAAATCCATTTCTCCAATCAAAAAAACCGAAATCGAAAAAAAATTGCATCAAAAGGGGTCCCCATGGAACTTTTTCGAATTGTTCAGATCGCCTTAACTTCCGAACGGATGGACCGATTTTCAACTTCGATCATACCAATCTGTTTGTTTTTTTTCATAAAATTCATTTCTCCAATCGAAAAAACCGAAATCGAAATAAAAATGCATCAGAGGGGGCCCCCTTGGAACTTTTTCGAATTCTTCAGATCGCCTCAACTTCCAAACGGATGGACCGATTTTCAACTTCGATCATACCAATCTGCTTGTTTTTTTCATTGAATCCATTTCTCCAATCGAAAAAACCGAAATCGAAAACAAAAAACGAATCAAAGGGGGCCCCCTTGGAACTCTTTCGAATTCTTCAGATCGCCTCAACTTCCGAACGGATGGACCGATTTTCAACTACGATCATACCAATCTGCTTATTTTTTTTCATAAAATCCATTTCTCCAATCGAAAAAACCGAAATCGAAAAAAAAAATGCATCATAGGGGGTCCCCTTGGAACTTTTTTGAATTCTTCAGATCGCCTCAACTTCCGAACGGATGGACCTATTTTCAACTTCGATCATACCAATCTGCTTGTTTTTTTTCACAGAATCCATTTCTCCAATCGAAAAAACCGAAATCGAAAAAAAAATTGCATCAAAGGGGGTCTCCTTGGAACTTTTTCGAATTCTTCAGATCGCCTTAACTTCCGTGTTACGTGCTGGATATACAAATATAACCTACAGAGAAAAGATTCAAACATTTATTTTGGTTTCATATATTTTGTCTAAACTCAAACATCTTACTTTCATTGACATTATTTCACAACAACGGCAAGTATGGTCCACCCTGTAAACGCCAATTTCTCTCTTCTTCACGGTCTAGTCTTCTTCTTTTTATTGAAGCAACACCTTGATTAGGTACTCGGCCCTAGCGAGTTAAGTTAGCTCATCGCATCTAGCAGTAAATATCCAATTGGCTTCACTAACTTGACATCGGACATAGGGACTTCATTTTCTGACATTCATGTCGTGGCGATAGGTTTTTCGTTTTTTTTTTCTTCCGGTAGCCATTTTTGAATTTGGATAATTTTGGAAGTGGCTTCTCGATTTTTCGGATTTTTCAAGTGAGAATTTTACCTTCAGATCACGAAGTGTTGTAATTCTGGCATTTGGATGCCCATACAACATTCAACAGCTTTGTTGGATTTTTTTTTTTGTATCGATTAGGAAATATAACCTCACTGATTTCTTTCCACACATGAAATGAACTCAAAATAGGCCTCACAACATCAAGGTAAGCTTGTAGACTCGGATTAAGTTCCACTTTTTCTAAATCAATCTTTTATTCCAAGCTTTATCCGAAACATGTAATTTCAGGCCTTTAACTGCTAGCTCTACCTCATTGCCTGCTTTCTTCACTGAGCTTCTTCACTTTTCCTCATCCTGCTTCATTGCTTCACCTCTTCATCTAGTGGCATGTTTTTTTAAATCGACAGCTCATTCGGGATAGCTTAACCTCGAGAGTTCCTGCGCCACCGGACTGGTAGACCTTCAGGAACACCTCTTGGAATCTGCAACAAACAACAGATAAGCTATCAATAAGACCATCACTATTACTATCATCTCAAGTTCCATATCCTCGTTGGCGAAACCTCTATCTGAAACCAATAAAATAAATATGATCACAGCCAGTCCAATACCTATTTCATAAAAATTATTCAAATATAATCATAAGTGTTAGGTTGAATAAAAATAAATAGTGGACTATAATACTTACATGAATAGTTTGATGCCTTTCTCATATGTTTTCATGGTACAGGTACTGGTAGTATAGCTATACCCAAGATAAGTCCTGCTTGTTGCTGCTCTGCTTTGAATCATCATATTTCGAAGATTTCATTACAAGTTGCATGTAAACACTGATACTGTGAATAAACACTTAATATTAATAACCTAACATTTGTGCTCACTAATCTCAGGTTGCGTTCCGTTGATTCCGAAAGAACATTGCAGCGCAGACCCAAGTGAAACTAACTGTACTAGATAGGTACTAGATTCGAAGTGTACTTTTCCTCTTTTGTATATTTCTATATGAACCATCTAGAGTATTATAGGTATATCAAATGAATCAGAGTTTCCATCTTTATCCCAAAACCCTGAACAATAAAACCCCTAGTTGATTTGAGAGGAGTAGAACCGATCCCCGAGATTTTTACTATTGTATCTAGTATTGGAGTAGTAGCAAATTGGCGCCTTAACGTGTTCATTCAGTAAACAGGGTGTGTTCAGTGTTTTGTGATTAGAATTGAACTCTGATCTGTTTTGTCTATGTTTAATGAAAGGTATTTGGATTGAGGCTCTGCATAATGTTTCTGCCCGAGGTAACTTTATTATAAGTTATTCACCTACAGAGGTTTTGATTGTTAGATATCTTGATAGTAGATTTTTTTGTCAAGTCTTATCCAACTGCTGAAACCATTATTTTTATAAAAACAGAAGGGAGTCTATTTTTTTTTTTTCAAAGTTTCAGAGTTGTTGATATTGGCTTTGAAGGTAGTTGGATATTTGTATTGCGGGTTGCTTGTACTATGCCGTTGCTTCGATTGTTTCTTCGGCAGTCAATTGGTTTTTAGTTTCGCGGCTTTTGTTCACAAAAGTTTCGAATTTCCAAACTTGCGTTTTCATTTCGTTGGAAGGGGTAGGATTGTGTAATAATACAGAATCCACCATTTATAAGGTAACAAAAAAAAAATAAAATAGGCTCGAATATAATATCCGAATTATTTATATTGGTCTTAGTATCCATTTAGGATAATATATTTAGTCATGGAAGTAAATAGGCTGTTGGGTGATGAAATTACCTATGAATTGCAAATCAGGGGTTTACCTTTCACAGGAACAGTTATGGAAAAACGTGCTCAGTTTCGAGAAATACTACGAATGGAACGTGCAGGAGAGATGATTTCCCCACGGGTAGTAAATTTAGATACTGATTATGAGTTATCCATTTGTGAAGGGAAATTAGGAGATTTGGCCGAGTTTATTCAAAATTTTGATTTGAATAATAGGGACAATGATTTTAAGCGAATTTACTCACGGCTCTTGCATGTCATGGCACGCTTAGATCGACTACAGTGCAGTGCCCCTCAGGCAATGAAACGAAATACAATGATGTCATGGGGTAAGCAATTGATTGCATATGCGAATCTCGCATTAGAGGGAACGGTACCACAACAAGTACTTCGACAACCCTCACTCAACCAATCACTTTCTGGCGAACCAGTACCGCTCATTCCCGAAATCGTTGTAACCGAAGCTTCGAGAGCGAGTAGAAATTATTTTTCCCCATCTTTTCAAAACTTAGAGAATGATGATGCAGGAGAGTCAGAACCTCATGTCATAGCAGGGTTGAGACCAAATGAATTTTCATCGACTGCAGCTACATCTGGTGGTGAAATAAACCGTAATACAAGTAAACGTGACTTAAGAGGACCAAGAGTGGATGACGATGAACATTTTACTGGCCATGCTGATTTTCTTGATAGAGAGGACCCTTCGAAATCAAATTTAACTCGACGAGCCAGTAATGTGCGTTTTAGTGACGACATAGAGGGGTTAAGAGACGGTTGTGATAAGAGGTATACTTCTTCAAATCGTGTTGATTCGTCATTCGATTTTTCTACTAAATTAAGAAATCTACAACTTTCTACACCTTGTTTTGAAAGATATTCTGATTGTGATAAACCACAAGCTTATACTTTTGGAAACCCAAACTTCGATATAAGTAGATGGAATTTGCAATACGATGGCGTGTCAAGCGTTACAAACTTTTTAGAACGATTGGAAGAGTTAAGGATATCGAGAGGTATTTCAAAAGATAGATTATTACAATCCGCACCAGAATTATTCAAGAAAGATGCTCTTCTATGGTACAGAATGAATAGGTTTATCTCATGGGAGGATTTGCTTAGTAAGCTTCGGGAAGCATTTCAACCTTATGATTATGAACAAACGCTATGGGATGAGATTCGTCGTCGAACTCAAGGTTCACAGGAACGAGTAATCAATTTTGTCTCTGTAATGGAGAACATGTTCAGGAAGTTGAAAGACTTTCCTCGAGAAGAAACACGTGTTGAGATAATAAGAAGGAATCTATTACCTCATATACAAACTCAATTATCAATTCATCATATCGAATCTATATCTTCTTTGATACGAGTGGCGAGGATGATTGAGGAAACAGAATGGAGGGTCCAAAGGTTTTGTCCACCTCCAACTAATTCACGAGGTTTAATCGAACCAGATTTAGCATACCGTCGTGGTGCTGGAGTGTCTGTTGTTTCTTTGAATAAAGATAGGGTACTCGACCCAGATGTTAATATCATCAGTAGTCCAGATAGAGAACAGGGTAGGAAAGGTCAAACATCACATGTGGAAAAATCACACGTTTTGTGTTGGAATTGTCAGGAACTCGGTCACAGATTCAAACAATGTAAGGAAACGAGAAGAATTTTTTGTTATAAATGTGGCCGGTCTAATACTACCCGATTGTCGTGTCCGAACTGCTCAAAAAACGTAAAACGGACGGAGCAGTAGGCCAACTGCTTCCATTGTCCGTTGATCAGGAATCAATGGCCTCAAAGGACAATAAGATTATTATAGAATATGTATTAGCTCATGCCAGAGGCGATGAGCGTCCTTATCTCAACGTAAAAATTCTTGGTCATGATTTTCTTGGATTGTTAGATAGTGGTGCAACAAGAACAGTATTAGGAGGACCTGGTTGGAAAGTTTTGTCAAATGTTTGTCGTTTGGAAGTTAGTAGTCAGGAAGATTGTACTGTAGCCAATGGTCAAAATTGTAAGATAATTGGTATTATTTCACTTCCTATTCAACTCCGGGATCGTACACGAGTATTGAGTGTTTTAGTTGTTCCAGATATCCCACACAGTCTTATCTTAGGGATCGACTTCTGGGCTCGTATGGAGATCATTCCAGATCTTCGGACCGGTGATTGGCATTTCAAGTCGGATGTCACGAGGAGTGATGTTCATTTGAGTGGTATTCATGACTCTTCCTCGCTTTCTGATCATCAGCGGGAGAAGCTGGATGATGTAATTGATGAGGCATTTCGCTCGATGAAGCCTGGTATGCTCGGCTGTACACATCTCGTGGAGCATGAGATTCGCACTACTGCGGCGCCCATAAAACAACGTTATTATCCAATTTCACCTGCACTACAAAGTATAGTGAATGTGGAGTTGGACGAAATGTTAGCAAAGGACATAATTGAACCATCAACATCACCGTGGTCATCTCCCATTGTAATGGTGCGAAAGCGTGACGGTGGATGGAGATTCTGTATCAATTACAAGCGTCTGAATGCTGTAAGTGTCCCAGATGCATATCCAATACCCTATGTGAGTGCCATTTTGGACAAACTTCGGGACGCAAGATATCTGTCGACCTTAGACATTAAATCCGCTTATTGGCAGATTCCTGTCGCCGAAAGTTCACGTCCACTGACAGCTTTCACGGTTCCAAACCGGGGACTATTTCAATTTAAAAGAATGCCGTTCGGTCTCCATTCAGCGCCAGCTACGTGGCAGCGGTTGATAGATCGAGTCATAGGAGCTGATTACGAAAATTATGTATTTGTCTATCTAGATGATTTGATAATTTGTACACCAGACTTCGATAAACATCTACAAGTTCTACAAGTAGTGTTCGAACGTTTGAGGAATGCGAACCTTACCCTCAATAGAGAGAAGTGTGTTTTTTGTTGCTCTCAACTTCGCTATCTCGGGTACGTAGTGAATTCCTCTGGTCTCTTGGTTGATCCTGAAAAGGTGGAAGCCATCCTGAATATACCAACTCCCAAGTCTGTTACGGAGGTAAGAAGAGTAGTTGGCCTTGCCTCTTGGTACCGACGGTTTATTCCGTCTTTTTCTACGGTTGTAGCTCCACTGACTCGTTTAACCCAGAAGAATAAGGCTTTCGCATGGGATAAATATTGTGAAGAATCACTCAATGCCGTGAAACAACATTTGGTATCAGCGCCGATACTGGCCTGTCCAGATTTTAATTTACAATTTTTCGTAGAAACTGACGCATCGGATTATGGGTTGGGTGCTATATTATCCCAACATCACCCCGATGGAGAGAGAGTCATCTGTTACTTGAGCAGATCTCTTACAAAAAATGAACGAAAGAGTGTTTGGCGGTATTGTTCGCAATCGAAAAGTTGAGGCCTTATTTGGAAGCGACCAAATTTACGGTTATAACCGATCATTGGGCGCTCAAATGGCTTTTTAATATCAAAGAACCCACTGGTCGTATAGCACGTTGGGCCTTGAGGCTTCAACAATACGATTTTGAGGTTGTTCATAGGCGAGCAAAAGATCACCTCGTGCCGGATGCACTTTCGAGGGCTGTTCCTATGATCGAACTCTTGAATGATGATGTTGTCGTACCTAAGATCTCACCAGATAAATGGTTCACAAGAATGTGCGAGAATGTCTCAACCTCACCAGCCAAGTACCCTCTTTGGAGAATAAGTGAAGATGGAAAATTGTTGAGGAAAACAAGTACTAAATACCCAGGACTATCCGAGACTGAGTGGCTTATAGTCGTGCCTCGAGATAGACGAGGAGGTATTATCAGAGATCATCACAATCCACCCACCAGAGGACACCTTGGAGTATCCAAAACAGTTGGACGTATTTCTCAAACTTATTATTGGCCCAAGTTAAGAGTAGACGTCAGCCGATATATTCGTAAGTGTTCCACTTGTATTGAGACCAAACCCGAGCAGAAACCTCCTAGAGGACAAATGCTTTCTGCACAGGTAGTAGCATCTCAACCATGGGAACTAGTAAGTGCTGATCTGGTAGGACCACTACCCCGCTCTTCTTCTGGATTTTCATACATATTCTCCGTTATGGACTGCTTGAGCAAATTTGTTCTACTTTTTCCCATCAGATCTGCTACCTCGGCAAATGTTATTAAATGGTTGGAAGACCATGTTATTCTCATCTACGGTGCCCCAAAAAGCATCATTGTAGATAATGGAGCACAATTTAAGAGTCATCTCTTCAAGAAAACAATGGAGGAATACCGTATCCGAATAAAGTACACTGCGAATTACCACCCTCAAGCGAATCCTGTCGAAAGGGTTCATAGAGTCCTTAAGACCATGTTGACAGCATATGTGACTGACAATCAAAAAGATTGGGATAAATACCTGGCGAAGGTTGCGTACGCATTACGTTCAGCAAAACATGAGGTAACTGGTGTTACCCCCAATTTGGTTAATTTTGGAAGAGAGGTCCACCTGAACAATGTGGAAGACACACTTGTACCTACAACACCAATAGACATGGACTTACGGAAAGAGGCTTTGAGTAAGCTTGTTCAGGATGTACGAAACCGATTGATGAACGCTTATGAGAAGAGTAGAAAAACCTACAACCTTCGACATAGAAATGAGAAATTCTCCCTGGGCCAGACTGTCTGGAAACGAAATTATGTTTTGTCAGATTCTTCGAAAAATTTCAGTTCGAAGTTAGCCCGTAAGTTCACTGGGCCCTTTAAGATTATTCGTATTGTATCACCTTGGTCGTACGAACTTCAAAATGAGAAACACAAATCGATAGGCATTTGGAATGCTGAAGACATAAAGTCACATCCTCCAGATTAGTTTAAGTCTATAGTCTGATTTTCATTTTCTTTTCTTCCACAATCTTCATGGTTGATATATGATATGTATGAGTATTGAAAAGTATCGTCGATACTTTTTTTTTTGGGTGAGGAAGGTGTTGTTACGTGCTGGATATACAAATATAACCTACAGAGAAAAGATTCAAACATTTATTTTGGTTTCATATATTTTGTCTAAACTCAAACATCTTACTTTCATTGACATTATTTCACAACAACGGCAAGTATGGTCCACCCTGTAAACGCCAATTTCTCTCTTCTTCACGGTCTAGTCTTCTTCTTTTTATTGAAGCAACACCTTGATTAGGTACTCGGCCCTAGCGAGTTAAGTTAGCTCATCGCATCTAGCAGTAAATATCTAATTGGCTTCACTAACTTGACATCGGACATAGGGACTTCATTTTCTGACATTCATGTCGTGGCGATAGGTTTTTCGTTTTTTTTTCTTCCGGTAGCCATTTTTGAATTTGGATAATTTTGGAAGTGGCTTCTCGATTTTTCGGATTTTTCAAGTGAGAATTTTACCTTCAGATCACGAAGTGTTGTAATTCTGGCATTTGGATGCCCATACAACATTCAACAGCTTTGTTGGATTTTTTTTTTGTATCGATTAGGAAATATAACCTCACTGATATCTTTCCACACATGAAATGAACTCAAAATAGGCCTCACAACATCAAGGTGAGCTTGTAGACTCGGATTAAGTTCCACTTTTTCTAAATCAATCTTTTATTCCAAGCTTTATCCGAAACATGTAATTTCAGGCCTTTAACTGCTAGCTCTACCTCATTGCCTGCTTTCTTCACTGAGCTTCTTCACTTTTCCTCATCCTGCTTCATTGCTTCACCTCTTCATCTAGTGGCATGTTTTTTTAAATCGACAGCTCATTCGGGATAGCTTAACCTCGAGAGTTCCTGCGCCACCGGACTGGTAGACCTTCAGGAACACCTCTTGGAATCTGCAACAAACAACAGATAAGCTATCAATAAGACCATCACTATTACTATCATCTCAAGTTCCATATCCTCGTTGGCGAAACCTCTATCTGAAACCAATAAAATAAATATGATCACAGCCAGTCCAATACCTATTTCATAAAAATTATTCAAATATAATCATAAGTGTTAGGTTGAATAAAAATAAATAGTGGACTATAATACTTACATGAATAGTTTGATGCCTTTCTCATATGTTTTCATGGTACAGGTACTGGTAGTATAGCTATACCCAAGATAAGTCCTGCTTGTTGCTGCTCTGCTTTGAATCATCATATTTCGAAGATTTCATTACAAGTTGCATGTAAACACTGATACTGTGAATAAACACTTAATATTAATAACCTAACATTTGTGCTCACTAATCTCAGGTTGCGTTCCGTTGATTCCGAAAGAACATTGCAGCGCAGACCCAAGTGAAACTAACTGTACTAGATAGGTACTAGATTCGAAGTGTACTTTTCCTCTTTTGTATATTTCTATATGAACCATCTAGAGTATTATAGGTATATCAAATGAATCAGAGTTTCCATCTTTATCCCAAAACCCTGAACAATAAAACCCCTAGTTGATTTGAGAGGAGTAGAACCGATCCCCGAGATTTTTACTATTGTATCTAGTATTGGAGTAGTAGCATCCGAACGGATGGACCGATTTTCAACTTCCATCATACCAATCTGTTTGTTTTTTTTTCATAAAATCCATTTCTCCAATCGAAAAAACCGAAATCGAAAAAAAAAATGCATCAAAGGGGGCCCCCTTGGAACTTTTTCGAATTCTTCAGATCGCCTTAACTTCCAAACGGATGGACCGATTTTCAACTTCGATCATACCAATCTGCTTGTTTTTTTTCATTGAATCCATTTCTTCAATCAAAAAAACCGAAATCGAAAAAAAAAATGCATCAAAGGGGGCCCCCTTGGAACTTTTTCGAATTCTTCAGATCGCATTAACTTCCGAACGGATGGACCGATTTTCAACTTCGATCATACCAATCTGTTTTTTTTTTTATAGAATCCATTTCTCCAATCGAAAAAACCGAAATCGAAAAAAAAATGCATCAAAGGGGGCCCCCTTGGAACTTTTTCGAATTCTTCAGATCGCCTTAACTTCCGAACGGATGGACCGAATTTCAACTTCGCGCATACCAATTTGCTTGTTTTTTTTCATAGAATCCATTTCCCCAATCGAAAAAACCGAAATCGAAAAAAAAATGCATCAAAAGGAGTCCCCTTGAAACTTTTTCGAAATCTTCAGATCAACTTAACTTCCGAACGGATGGACCGATTTTCAACTTTGTACATGCCAATCTGTTTGTTTTTTTTTATAGAATCCATTTCTCCAATCGAAAAAACCGAAATCGAAAAAAAAATGCATCAAAGGGGGCCCCCTTGGAACTTTTTCGAATTCTTCAGATCGCCTTAACTTCCGAACGGATGGACCGATTTTCAACTTCGCGCATACCAATTTGCTTGTTTTTTTTCATAGAATCCATTTTCCCAATCGAAAAAACCGAAATCGAAAAAAAAATGCATCAAAAGGAGTCCCCTTGAAACTTTTTCGAAATCTTCAGATCAACTTAACTTCCGAACGGATGGACCGATTTTCAACTTTGTACATGCCAATTTGCTTGTTTTTTTTTTCATAAAATCCATTTCTCCAATCGAAAAAACCGAAATCGAAAAAAAATTGCATCAAAAAGGGTCCCCATGGAACTTTTTCGAATTGTTCAGATCGCCTTAACTTCCGAACGGATGGACCGATTTTCAACTTCGATCATACCAATCTGTTTGTTTTTTTTTCATAACATCCATTTCTCCAATCGAAAAAACCGAAATCGGAAAAAAAATGCATCAAAGGGGGCCCCCTTGGAACTTTTTCGAATTCTTCAGATCGCCTCAACTTCCAAACGGATGGACCGATTTTCAACATCGATCATACCAATCTGCTTGTTTTTTTTTCATAAAATCCATTTCTCCAATCAAAAAAACCGAAATCGAAAAAAAATTGCATCAAAAGGGGTCCCCATGGAACTTTTTCGAATTGTTCAGATCGCCTTAACTTCCGAACGGATGGACCGATTTTCAACTTCGATCATACCAATCTGTTTGTTTTTTTTCATAAAATCCATTTCTCCAATCGAAAAAACCGAAATCGAAATAAAAATGCATCAGAGGGGGCCCCCTTGGAACTTTTTCGAATTCTTCAGATCGCCTCAACTTCCAAACGGATGGACCGATTTTCAACTTCGATCATACCAATCTGCTTGTTTTTTTCATTGAATCCATTTCTCCAATCGAAAAAACCGAAATCGAAATAAAAATGCATCAGAGGGGGCCCCCTTGGAACTTTTTCGAATTCTTCAGATCGCCTTAACTTCCGAACGGATGGACCGATTTTCAACTTCGATCATACCAATCTGTTTGTTTTTTTTTTCATAACATCCATTTCTCCAATCGAAAAAACCGAAATCGAAAAAAAAAATGCATCAAAGGGGGCCCCCTTGGAACTTTTTCGAATTCTTCAGATCGCCTCAACTTCCAAACGGATGGACCGATTTTCAACATCGATCATACCAATCTGCTTGTTTTTTTTTTCATAAAATCCATTTCTCCAATCAAAAAAACCGAAATCGAAAAAAAATTGCATTAAAAGGGGTCCCCATGGAACTTTTTCGAATTGTTCAGATCGCCTTAACTTCCGAACGGATGGACCGATTTTCAACTTCGATCATACCAATCTGTTTGTTTTTTTTCATAAAATCCATTTCTCCAATCGAAAAAACCGAAATCGAAATAAAAATGCATCAGAGGGGGCCCCCTTGGAACTTTTTCGAATTTTTCAGATCGCCTCAACTTCCAAACGGATGGACCGATTTTCAACTTCGATCATACCAATCTGCTTGTTTTTTTCATTGAATCCATTTCTCCAATCGAAAAAACCGAAATCGAAAAAAAAAACGAATCAAAGGGGGCCCCCTTGGAACTCTTTCGAATTCTTCAGATCGCCTCAACTTCCGAACGGATGGACCTATTTTCAACTTCGATCATACCAATCTGCTTGTTTTTTTTCATAGAATCCATTTCTCCAATCGAAAGAACCGAAATCGAAAAAAAAAATGCATCAAAGGGGGTCCCCTTGGAACTTTTTTGAATTCTTCAGATCGCCTCAACTTCCGAACGGATGGACCTATTTTCAACTTCGATCATACCAATCTGCTTGTTTTTTTTCATAGAATCCATTTCTCCAATCGAAAAAACCGAAATCGAAAAAAAAATTGCATCAAAGGGGGTCTCCTTGGAACTTTTTCGAATTCTTCAGATCGCCTTAACTTCCGAACGGATGGACCGATTTTCAACTTCCATCATACCAATCTGTTTGTTTTTTTTTCATAAAATCCATTTCTCCAATCGAAAAAACCGAAATCGAAAAAAAAAATGCATCAAAGGGGGCCCCCTTGGAACTTTTTCGAAATCTTCAGATCGCCTTAACTTCCAAACGGATGGACCGATTTTCAACTTCGATCATACCAATCTGCTTGTTTTTTTTCATTGAATCCATTTCTTCAATCAAAAAAACCGAAATCGAAAAAAAAAATGCATCAAAGGGGGCCCCCTTGGAACTTTTTCGAATTCTTCAGATCGCCTTAACTTCCGAACGGATGGACCGATTTTCAACTTCGATCATACCAATCTGTTTTTTTTTTTATAGAATCCATTTCTCCAATCGAAAAAACCGAAATCGAAAAAGAAATGCATCAAAGGGGGCCCCCTTGGAACTTTTTCGAATTCTTCAGATCGCCTTAACTTCCGAACGGATGGACCGATTTTCAACTTCGCGCATACCAATTTGCTTGTTTTTTTTCATAGAATCCATTTCCCCAATCGAAAAAACCGAAATCGAAAAAAAAATGCATCAAAAGGAGTCCCCTTGGAACTTTTTCGAAATCTTCAGATCAACTTAACTTCCGAACGGATGGACCGATTTTCAACTTTGTACATGCCAATTTGCTTGTTTTTTTTTTCATAAAATCCATTTCTCCAATCGAAAAAACCGAAATCGAAAAAAAATTGCATCAAAAGGGGTCCCAATGGAACTTTTTCGAATTGTTCAGATCGCCTTAACTTCCGAACGGATGGACCGATTTTCAACTTCCATCATACCAATCTGTTTGTTTTTTTTTCATAAAATCCATTTCTCCAATCGAAAAAACCGAAATCGAAAAAAAAAATGCATCAAAGGGGGCCCCCTTGGAACTTTTTCGAATTCTTCAGATCGCCTTAACTTCCAAACGGATGGACCGATTTTCAACTTCGATCATACCAATCTGCTTGTTTTTTTTCATTGAATCCATTTCTTCAATCAAAAAAACCGAAATCGAAAAAAAAAATGCATCAAAGGGGGCCCCCTTGGAACTTTTTCGAATTCTTCAGATCGCCTTAACTTCCGAACGGATGGACCGATTTTCAACTTCGATCATACCAATCTGTTTGTTTTTTTTTTCATAGAATCCATTTCTCCAATCGAAAAAACCGAAATCGAAAAAAAAAATGCATCAAAGGGGGCCCCCTTGAAACTTTTTCGAATTCTTCAGATCGCCTTAACTTCCGAACGGATGGACCGATTTTCAACTTCGCGCATACCAATTTGCTTGTTTTTTTTCATAGAATCCATTTCCCCAATCGAAAAAACCGAAATCAGAAAAAAAATGCATCAAAGGGGGTCCCCTTGGAACTTTTTCGAAATCTTCAGATCAACTTAACTTCCGAACGGATGGACCGATTTTCAACTTTGTACATGCCAATTTGCTTGTTTTTTTTTTCATAAAATCCATTTCTCCAATCAAAAAAACCGAAATCGAAAAAAATTGCATCAAAAGGGGTCCCCATGGAACTTTTTCGAATTGTTCAGATCGCCTTAACTTCCGAACGGATGGACCGATTTTCAACTTCGATCATACCAATCTGTTTGTTTTTTTTTCATAACATCCATTTCTCCAATCGAAAAAACCGAAATCGAAAAAAAAAATGCATCAAAGGGGGCCCCCTTGGAACTTTTTCGAATTCTTCAGATCGCCTCAACTTCCAAACGGATGGACCGATTTTCAACATCGATCATACCAATCTGCTTGTTTTTTTTTTCATAAAATCCATTTCTCCAATCAAAAAAACCGAAATCGAAAAAAAATTGCATCAAAAGGGGTCCCCATGGAACTTTTTCGAATTGTTCAGATCGCCTTAACTTCCGAACGGATGGACCGATTTTCAACTTCGATCATACCAATCTGTTTGTTTTTTTTCATAAAATCCATTTCTCCAATCGAAAAAACCGAAATCGAAATAAAAATGCATCCGAGGGGGCCCCCTTGGAACTTTTTCGAATTCTTCAGATCGCCTCAACTTCCAAACGGATGGACCGATTTTCAACTTCGATCATACCAATCTGCTTGTTTTTTTCATTGAATCCATTTCTCCAATCGAAAAAACCGAAATCGAAAAAAAAAAACGAATCAAAGGGGGCCCCCTTGGAACTCTTTCGAATTCTTCAGATCGCCTCAACTTCCGGACGGATGGACCGATTTTCAACTACGATCATACCAATCTGCTTATTTTTTTTCATAAAATCCATTTCTCCAATCGAAAAAACCGAAATCGAAAAAAAAATGCATCAAAGGGGGTCCCCTTGGAACTTTTTTGAATTCTTCAGATCGCCTCAACTTCCGAACGGATGGACCTATTTTCAACTTCGATCATACCAATCTGCTTGTTTTTTTTTTCATAGAATCCATTTCTCCAATAGAAAAAACTGAAATCGAAAAATAAAATTCATCAAAGGGAGCTCCCTTGGAACTTTTTCGATTCTTCAGATCGCCTTAACTTCCGAACGGATGGACCGATTTTCAACTTCCATCATACCAATCTGTTTGTTTTTTTTCATAAAATCCATTTCTCCAATCGAAAAAACCGAAATCGAAAAAAAAAATGCATCAAAGGGGGCCCCCTTGGAACTTTTTCGAATTCTTCAGATCGCCTTAACTTCCAAACGGATGGACCGATTTTCAACTTCGATCATACCAATCTGCTTGTTTTTTTTCATTGAATCCATTTCTTCAATCAAAAAAACCGAAATCGAAAAAAAAATGCATCAAAGGGGGCCCCCTTGAAACTTTTTCGAATTCTTCAGATCGCCTTAACTTCCGAACGGATGGACCGATTTTCAACTTCGATCATACCAATCTGCTTGTTTTTTTTCATAGAATCCATTTCTCCAATAGAAAAAACTGAAATCGAAAAATAAAATTCATCAAAGGGAGCTCCCTTGGAACTTTTTCGAATTCTTCAGATCGCCTTAACTTCCGAACGGATGGACCGATTTTCAACTTCCATCATACCAATCTGTTTGTTTTTTTTTCATAAAATCCATTTCTCCAATCGAAAAAACCCAAATCGAAAAAAAAATGCATCAAAGGGGGCCCCCTTGGAACTTTTTCGAATTCTTCAGATCGCCTTAACTTCCAAACGGATGGACCGATTTTCAACTTCGATCATACCAATCTGCTTGTTTTTTTTCATTGAATCCATTTCTTCAATCAAAAAAACCGAAATCGAAAAAAAAAATGCATCAAAGGGGGCCCCCTTGGAACTTTTTCGAATTCTTCAGATCGCCTTGACTTCCGAACGGATGGACCGATTTTCAACTTCGATCATACCAATCTGTTTGTTTTTTTTTTTCATAGAATCCATTTCTCCAATCGAAAAAACCGAAATCGAAAAAAAAAAATGCATCAAAGGGGGCCCCCTTGGAACTTTTTCGAATTCTTCAGATCGCCTTAACTTCCGAACGGATGGACCGATTTTCAACTTCGCGCATACCAATTTGCTTGTTTTTTTTTCATAGAATCCATTTCCCCAATCGAAAAAACCGAAATCAAAAAAAAAAAATGCATCAAAGGGGGTCCCCTTGGAACTTTTTCGAAATCTTCAGATCAACTTAACTTCCGAACGGATGGACCGATTTTCAACTTTGTACATGCCAATTTGCTTGTTTTTTTTTTCATAAAATCCATTTCTCCAATCAAAAAAACCGAAATCGAAAAAAAATTGCATCAAAAGGGGTCCCCATGGAACTTTTTCGAATTGTTCAGATCGCCTTAACTTCCGAACGGATGGACCGATTTTCAACTTCGATCATACCAATCTGTTTGTTTTTTTTCATAAAATTCATTTCTCCAATCGAAAAAACCGAAATCGAAATAAAAATGCATCAGAGGGGGCCCCCTTGGAACTTTTTCGAATTCTTCAGATCGCCTCAACTTCCAAACGGATGGACCGATTTTCAACTTCGATCATACCAATCTGCTTGTTTTTTTCATTGAATCCATTTCTCCAATCGAAAAAACCGAAATCGAAAACAAAAAACGAATCAAAGGGGGCCCCCTTGGAACTCTTTCGAATTCTTCAGATCGCCTCAACTTCCGAACGGATGGACCGATTTTCAACTACGATCATACCAATCTGCTTATTTTTTTTCATAAAATCCATTTCTCCAATCGAAAAAACCGAAATCGAAAAAAAAAATGCATCAAAGGGGGTCCCCTTGGAACTTTTTTGAATTCTTCAGATCGCCTCAACTTCCGAACGGATGGACCTATTTTCAACTTCGATCATACCAATCTGCTTGTTTTTTTTCACAGAATCCATTTCTCCAATCGAAAAAACCGAAATCGAAAAAAAAATTGCATCAAAGGGGGTCTCCTTGGAACTTTTTCGAATTCTTCAGATCGCCTTAACTTCCGAACGGATGGACCGATTTTCAACTTCCATCATACCAATCTGTTTGTTTTTTTTTCATAAAATCCATTTCTTCAATCGAAAAAACCGAAATCGAAAAAAAAAATGCATCAAAGGGGGCCCCCTTGGAACTTTTTCGAATTCTTCAGATCGCCTTAACTTCCAAACGGATGGACCGATTTTCAACTTCGATCATACCAATCTGCTTGTTTTTTTTCATTGAATCCATTTCTTCAATCAAAAAAACCGAAATCGAAAAAAAAAATGCATCAAAGGGGGCCCCCTTGGAACTTTTTCGAATTCTTCAGATCGCATTAACTTCCGAACGGATGGACCGATTTTCAACTTCGATCATACCAATCTGTTTTTTTTTTTTATAGAATCCATTTCTCCAATCGAAAAAACCGAAATCGAAAAAAAAATGCATCAAAGGGGGCCCCCTTGGAACTTTTTCGAATTCTTCAGATCGCCTTAACTTCCGAACGGATGGACCGAATTTCAACTTCGCGCATACCAATTTGCTTGTTTTTTTTTCAAAGAATCCATTTCCCCAATCGAAAAAACCGAAATCGAAAAAAAAATGCATCAAAAGAAGTCCCCTTGAAACTTTTTCGAAATCTTCAGATCAACTTAACTTCCGAACGGATGGACCGATTTTCAACTTTGTACATGCCAATCTGTTTGTTTTTTTTTATAGAATCCATTTCTCCAATCGAAAAAACCGAAATCGAAAAAAAAATGCATCAAAGGGGGCCCCCTTGGAACTTTTTCGAATTCTTCAGATCGCCTTAACTTCCGAACGGAAGGACCGATTTTCAACTTCGCGCATACCAATTTGCTTGTTTTTTTTCATAGAATCCATTTTCCCAATCGAAAAAACCGAAATCGAAAAAAAAATGCATCAAAAGGAGTCCCCTTGAAACTTTTTCGAAATCTTCAGATCAACTTAACTTCCGAACGGATGGACCGATTTTCAACTTTGTACATGCCAATTTGCTTGTTTTTTTTTTCATAAAATCCATTTCTCCAATCGAAAAAACCGAAATCGAAAAAAAATTGCATCAAAAGGGGTCCCCATGGAACTTTTTCGAATTGTTCAGATCGCCTTAACTTCCGAACGGATGGACCGATTTTCAACTTCGATCATACCAATCTGTTTGTTTTTTTTTCATAACATCCATTTCTCCAATCGAAAAAACCGAAATCGGAAAAAAAATGCATCGAAGGGGGCCCCCTTGGAACTTTTTCGAATTCTTCAGATCGCCTCAACTTCCAAACGGATGGACCGATTTTCAACATCGATCATACCAATCTGCTTGTTTTTTTTTCATAAAATCCATTTCTCCAATCAAAAAAACCGAAATCGAAAAAAAATTGCATCAAAAGGGGTCCCCATGGAACTTTTTCGAATTGTTCAGATCGCCTTAACTTCCGAACGGATGGACCGATTTTCAACTTCGATCATACCAATCTGTTTGTTTTTTTTCATAAAATCCATTTCTCCAATCGAAAAAACCGAAATCGAAATAAAAATGCATCAGAGGGGGCCCCCTTGGAACTTTTTCGAATTCTTCAGATCGCCTCAACTTCCAAACGGATAGACCGATTTTCAACTTCGATCATACCAATCTGCTTGTTTTTTTCATTGAATCCATTTCTCCAATCGAAAAAACCGAAATCGAAATAAAAATGCATCAGAGGGGGCCCCCTTGGAACTTTTTCGAATTCTTCAGATCGCCTTAACTTCCGAACGGATGGACCGATTTTCAACTTCGATCATACCAATCTGTTTGTTTTTTTTTCATAACATCCATTTCTCCAATCGAAAAAACCGAAATCGAAAAAAAAATGCATCAAAGGGGGCCCCCTTGGAACTTTTTCGAATTCTTCAGATCGCCTCAACTTCCAAACGGATGGACCGATTTTCAACATCGATCATACCAATCTGCTTGTTTTTTTTTTCATAAAATCCATTTCTCCAATCAAAAAAACCGAAATCGAAAAAAAATTGCATTAAAAGGGGTCCCCATGGAACTTTTTCGAATTGTTCAGATCGCCTTAACTTCCGAACGGATGGACCGATTTTCAACTTCGATCATACCAATCTGTTTGTTTTTTTTCATAAAATCCATTTCTCCAATCGAAAAAACCGAAATCGAAATAAAAATGCATCAGAGGGGGCCCCCTTGGAACTTTTTCGAATTTTTCAGATCGCCTCAACTTCCAAACGGATGGACCGATTTTCAACTTCGATCATACCAATCTGCTTGTTTTTTTCATTGAATCCATTTCTCCAATCGAAAAAACCGAAATCGAAAAAAAAAACGAATCAAAGGGGGCCCCCTTGGAACTCTTTCGAATTCTTCAGATCGCCTCAACTTCCGAACGGATGGACCGATTTTCAACTTCGATCATACCAATCTGCTTGTTTTTTTTTCACAGAATCCATTTCTCCAATCGAAAAAACCGAAATCGAAAAAAAAATTGCATCAAAGGGGGTCTCCTTGGAACTTTTTCGAATTCTTCAGATCGCCTTAACTTCCGAACGGATGGACCGATTTTCAACTTCCATCATACCAATCTGTTTGTTTTTTTTTCATAAAATCCATTTCTCCAATCGAAAAAACCGAAATCGAAAAAAAAAATGCATCAAAGGGGGCCCCCTTGGAACTTTTTCGAATTCTTCAGATCGCCTCAACTTCCAAACGGATGGACCGATTTTCAACATCGATCATACCAATCTGCTTGTTTTTTTTTTCATAAAATCCATTTCTCCAATCAAAAAAACCGAAATCGAAAAAAAATTGCATTAAAAGGGGTCCCCATGGAACTTTTTCGAATTGTTCAGATCGCCTTAACTTCCGAACGGATGGACCGATTTTCAACTTCGATCATACCAATCTGTTTGTTTTTTTTCATAAAATCCATTTCTCCAATCGAAAAAACCGAAATCGAAATAAAAATGCATCAGAGGGGGCCCCCTTGGAACTTTTTCGAATTTTTCAGATCGCCTCAACTTCCAAACGGATGGACCGATTTTCAACTTCGATCATACCAATCTGCTTGTTTTTTTCATTGAATCCATTTCTCCAATCGAAAAAACCGAAATCGAAAAAAAAAAACGAATCAAAGGGGGCCCCCTTGGAACTCTTTCGAATTCTTCAGATCGCCTCAACTTCCGAACGGATGGACCGATTTTCAACTTCGATCATACCAATCTGCTTGTTTTTTTTTCACAGAATCCATTTCTCCAATCGAAAAAACCGAAATCGAAAAAAAAATTGCATCAAAGGGGGTCTCCTTGGAACTTTTTCGAATTCTTCAGATCGCCTTAACTTCCGAACGGATGGACCGATTTTCAACTTCCATCATACCAATCTGTTTGTTTTTTTTTCATAAAATCCATTTCTCCAATCGAAAAAACCGAAATCGAAAAAAAAAATGCATCAAAGGGGGCCCCCTTGGAATTTTTTCGAATTCTTCAGATCGCCTTAACTTCCAAACGGATGGACCGATTTTCAACTTCGATCATACCAATCTGCTTGTTTTTTTTCATTGAATCCATTTCTTCAATCAAAAAAACCGAAATCGAAAAAAAAAATGCATCAAAGGGGGCCCCCTTGGAACTTTTTCGAATTCTTCAGATCGCATTAACTTCCGAACGGATGGACCGATTTTCAACTTCGATCATACCAATCTGTTTTTTTTTTATATAGAATCCATTTCTCCAATCGAAAAAACCGAAATCGAAAAAAAAATGCATCAAAGGGGGCCCCCTTGGAACTTTTTCGAATTCTTCAGATCGCCTTAACTTCCGAACGGATGGACCGAATTTCAACTTCGCGCATACCAATTTGCTTGTTTTTTTTTCATAGAATCCATTTCCCCAATCGAAAAAACCGAAATCGAAAAAAAAATGCATCAAAAGGAGTCCCCTTGAAACTTTTTCGAAATCTTCAGATCAACTTAACTTCCGAACGGATGGACCGATTTTCAACTTTGTACATGCCAATCTGTTTGTTTTTTTTTATAGAATCCATTTCTCCAATCGAAAAAACCGGAATCGAAAAAAAAATGCATCAAAGGGGGCCCCCTTGGAACTTTTTCGAATTCTTCAGATCGCCTTAACTTCCGAACGGATGGACCGATTTTCAACTTCGCGCATACCAATTTGCTTGTTTTTTTTCATAGAATCCATTTTCCCAATCGAAAAAACCGAAATCGAAAAAAAAATGCATCAAAAGGAGTCCCCTTGAAACTTTTTCGAAATCTTCAGATCAACTTAACTTCCGAACGGATGGACCGATTTTCAACTTTGTACATGCCAATTTGCTTGTTTTTTTTTTCATAAAATCCATTTCTCCAATCGAAAAAACCGAAATCGAAAAAAAATTGCATCAAAAGGGGTCCCCATGGAACTTTTTCGAATTGTTCAGATCGCCTTAACTTCCGAACGGATGGACCGATTTTCAACTTCGATCATACCAATCTGTTTGTTTTTTTTTCATAACATCCATTTCTCCAATCGAAAAAACCGAAATCGGAAAAAAAATGCATCGAAGGGGGCCCCCTTGGAACTTTTTCGAATTCTTCAGATCGCCTCAACTTCCAAACGGATGGACCGATTTTCAACATCGATCATACCAATCTGCTTGTTTTTTTTTCATAAAATCCATTTCTCCAATCAAAAAAACCGAAATCGAAAAAAAATTGCATCAAAAGGGGTCCCCATGGAACTTTTTCGAATTGTTCAGATCGCCTTAACTTCCGAACGGATGGACCGATTTTCAACTTCGATCATACCAATCTGTTTGTTTTTTTTCATAAAATCCATTTCTCCAATCGAAAAAACCGAAATCGAAATAAAAATGCATCAGAGGGGGCCCCCTTGGAACTTTTTAGAATTCTTCAGATCGCCTCAACTTCCAAACGGATAGACCGATTTTCAACTTCGATCATACCAATCTGCTTGTTTTTTTCATTGAATCCATTTCTCCAATCGAAAAAACCGAAATCGAAATAAAAATGCATCAGAGGGGGCCCCCTTGGAACTTTTTCGAATTCTTCAGATCGCCTTAACTTCCGAACGGATGGACCGATTTTCAACTTCGATCATACCAATCTGTTTGTTTTTTTTTCATAACATCCATTTCTCCAATCGAAAAAACCGAAATCGAAAAAAAAATGCATCAAAGGGGGCCCCCTTGGAACTTTTTCGAATTCTTCAGATCGCCTCAACTTCCAAACGGATGGACCGATTTTCAACATCGATCATACCAATCTGCTTGTTTTTTTTTTCATAAAATCCATTTCTCCAATCAAAAAAACCGAAATCGAAAAAAAATTGCATTAAAAGGGGTCCCCATGGAACTTTTTCGAATTGTTCAGATCGCCTTAACTTCCGAACGGATGGACCGATTTTCAACTTCGATCATACCAATCTGTTTGTTTTTTTTCATAAAATCCATTTCTCCAATCGAAAAAACCGAAATCGAAATAAAAATGCATCAGAGGGGGCCCCCTTGGAACTTTTTCGAATTTTTCAGATCGCCTCAACTTCCAAACGGATGGACCGATTTTCAACTTCGATCATACCAATCTGCTTGTTTTTTTCATTGAATCCATTTCTCCAATCGAAAAAACCGAAATCGAAAAAAAAAACGAATCAAAGGGGGCCCCCTTGGAACTCTTTCGAATTCTTCAGATCGCCTCAACTTCCGAACGGATGGACCGATTTTCAACTACGATCATACCAATCTGCTTATTTTTTTTCATAAAATCCATTTCTCCAATCGAAAAAACCGAAATCGAAAAAAAAAAATGCATCAAAGGGGGTCCCCTTGGAACTTTTTTGAATTCTTCAGATCGCCTCAACTTCCGAACGGATGGACCTATTTTCAACTTCGATCATACCAATCTGCTTGTTTTTTTTCATAGAATCCATTTCTCCAATCGAAAAAACCGAAATCGAAAAAAAAATTGCATCAAAGGGGGTCTCCTTGGAACTTTTTCGAATTCTTCAGATCGCCTTAACTTCCGAACGGATGGACCGATTTTCAACTTCCATCATACCAATCTGTTTGTTTTTTTTTCATAAAATCCATTTCTCCAATCGAAAAAACCGAAATCGAAAAAAAAAATGCATCAAAGGGGGCCCCCTTGGAACTTTTTCGAAATCTTCAGATCGCCTTAACTTCCAAACGGATGGACCGATTTTCAACTTCGATCATACCAATCTGCTTGTTTTTTTTCATTGAATCCATTTCTTCAATCAAAAAAACCGAAATCGAAAAAAAAAATGCATCAAAGGGGGCCCCCTTGGAACTTTTTCGAATTCTTCAGATCGCCTTAACTTCCGAACGGATGGACCGATTTTCAACTTCGATCATACCAATCTGTTTTTTTTTATAGAATCCATTTCTCCAATCGAAAAAACCGAAATCGAAAAAGAAATGCATCAAAGGGGGCCCCCTTGGAACTTTTTCGAATTCTTCAGATCGCCTTAACTTCCGAACGGATGGACCGATTTTCGACTTCGCGCATACCAATTTGCTTGTTTTTTTTCATAGAATCCATTTCCCCAATCGAAAAAACCGAAATCGAAAAAAAAATGCATCAAAAGGAGTCCCCTTGGAACTTTTTCGAAATCTTCAGATCAACTTAACTTCCGAACGGATGGACCGATTTTCAACTTTGTACATGCCAATTTGCTTGTTTTTTTTTTCATAAAATCCATTTCTCCAATCGAAAAAACCGAAATCGAAAAAAAATTGCATCAAAAGGGGTCCCAATGGAACTTTTTCGAATTGTTCAGATCGCCTTAACTTCCGAACGGATGGACCGATTTTCAACTTCGATCATACCAATCTGTTTTTTTTTTTTCATAACATCCATTTCTCCAATCGAAAAAACCGAAATCGAAAAAAAATGCATCAAAGGGGGCCCCCTTGGAACTTTTTCGAATTCTTCAGATCGCCTCAACTTCCAAACGGATGGACCGATTTTCAACATCGATCATACCAATCTGCTTGTTTTTTTTCATTGAATCCATTTCTCCAATCAAAAAAACCGAAATCGAAAAAAAAAAACGAATCAAAGGGGGCCCCCTTGGAACTTTTTCGAATTCTTCAGATCGCCTCAACTTCCAAACGGATGGACCGATTTTCAACTTCGATCATACCAATCTGCTTGTTATTTTCATAGAATCAATTTCTCGAAGCGAAAAAACCGGAATCGAAAAAAAAAATTGCATCAAAGGGGGCCCCCTTGGAACTTTTTCGAATTCTTCAGATCGCCTCAATTTCCAAACGGATGGACCGATTTTCAACTTCGATCATTCCAATCTGCTTGTTTTTTTCATTGAATCCATTTCTCCAATCGAAAAAACAGAAATCGAAAAAAAAAACGAATCAAAGGGGGCCCCCTTGGAACTCTTTCGAATTCTTCAGATCGCCTCAACTTCCGAACGGATGGACCTATTTTCAACTTCGATCATACCAATCTGCTTGTTTTTTTTCATAGAATCCATTTCTCCAATCGAAAAAACCGAAATCGAAAAAAAAAATTGAATCAAAGGGGGTCTCCTTGGAACTTTCTCGAATTCTTCAGATCGCCTAAACTTCCGAACGGATGGACCGATTTTCAACTTCCATCATACCAATCTGCTTGTTTTTTTTTTCATGGAATCCATTTCTCCAATCAAAAAAACCGAAATCGAAAAAATTAAAATACATCAAAGGGAGCCCCCTTGGAACTTTTTCGAATTCTTCAGATCGCCTCAACTTCCGAACGGATGGACCGATTTTCAACTTCGATCATACCAATCTGTTTTTTTTTTCATAAAATCCATTTCTCCAATCAAAAAAACCGAAATCGAAAAAAAAAATGCATCAAAGGGGGCCCCCTTGGAACTTTTTCTAATTCTTCAGATCGCCTTAACTTCCGAACGGATGGACCGATTTTCAACTTCGATCATACCAATCTGTTTGTTTTTTTTTTTCATTGAATCCATTTCTCCAATCGAAAAAACCGAAATCGAAAAAAAAAATGCATCAAAGGGGGCCCCCTTGGAACTTTTTCGAATTCTTCAGATCGCCTCAACTTCCGAACGGATGGACCGATTTTCAACTTCGCGCATACCAATTTGCTTGTTTTTTTTCATAGAATCCATTTCTCCAATCGAACAAACCGAAATCAAAAAAAATGCATCAAAGGGGGTCCCCTTGGAACTTTCTCGAAATCTTCAGATCACCTCAACTTCCGAACGGATGGACCGATTCTCAACTTCGATCATACCAATCTGTATGTTTTTTTTCATAAAATCCATTTCTCCAATCAAGAAAACCGAAATCGAAAAAAAATGAATCAAAGGGGGCCCCCTTGGAACTTTTTCGAATTCTTCAGATCGCCTTAACTTCCAAACGGATGGACCGATTTTCAACTTCGATCATACCAATCTGCATGTTTTTTTTTTTCATTGAATCCATTTCTCCAATCGAAAAAACCGAAATCGAAAAAAAAATGCATCAAAGGGGGCCCCCTTGGAACTTTTTCGAATTCTTCAGATCGCCTTAACTTCCGAACGGATGGACCGATTTTCAACTTCGATCATACCAATCTGTTTGTTTTTTTTTTTTCATAGAATCCATTTCTTCAATCGAAAAAACCGAAATCGAAAAACAAAATGCATCAAAGGGGGCCCCCTTGAAACTTTTTCGAATTCTTCAGATCGCCTTAACTTCCGAACGGATGGAGCGATTTTCAACTTCGCGCATACCAATTTGCTTGTTTTTTTTCATAGAATCCATTTCTCCAATCGAAAAAACCGAAATCGAAAAAAAAATTGCATCAAAGGGGGTCCCCTTGAAACTTTTTCGAATTCTTCAGATCGCCTCAACTTCCGAACGGATGGACCGATTTTCAACTTCGATCATGCCAATCTGTTTGTTTTTTTTTCATAGAATCCATTTCTCCAATCTAAAAAACCGAAATCGAAAAGAAAATGCACCAAAGGGGGCCCTCTTGGAACTTTCTCGAAATCTTCAGATCACCTTAACTTCCGAACGGATGGACCGATTTTCAACTTCGATAATACCAATCTGTATGTTTTTTTTCATAGAATCCGTTTCTCCAATCTGAAAAACCGAAATCGAAAAGGAAATGCACCAAAGGGGGCCCTCTTGGAACTTTTTCGAATTCTTCAGATCGCCTAAACTTCCGAACGGATGGACCGATTTTCAACTTCGATCATACCAATCTGCTTGTTTTTTTTCATAGAATCCATTTCTCCAATCGAAAAAACCGAAATCGAAAAAAAAATTGCATCAAAGGGGGTCCCCTTGAAACTTTTTCGAATTCTTCAGATCGCCTCAACTTTCGAACGGATGGACCGATTTTCAACTTCGATCATACCAATCTGTTTGTTTTTTTTCAAAGAATCCATTTCTTCAAACGAAAAAACCGAAATCGAAAAAAAAATGCATCGAAGGGGGCCCCCTTGGAACTTTTTCGAATTTTTCAGATCGCCTTAACTTCCGAACGGATGGACCGATTTTCAACTTCGATCATACCAATCTGTTTGTTTTTTTTTCATAGAAACCATTTCTCCAACCGAAAAAACCGAAATCGAAAAAAAAATACATCAAAGGGGGCCCTCTTGGAACTTTTTCGAATTCCTCAGATCACCTTAACTTCCAAACGGATGCACCGATTTTCAACTTCGATCATACCAATCTGCTTGTTTTTTTTTCATAGAACCCATTTCTCCAATCGAAAAAACCGAAATCGAAAAAAAAATGCATCGAAGGGGGCCCCCTTGGAACTTGTTCGAATTCTTCAGATCGCCTTAACTTCCGAACGGATGGACCGATTTTCAACTTCGCGCATACCAATTTGCTTGTTTTTTTTATAGAATTCATTTTTCCAATCGAAAAAACCGAAATCGAAATAAAAATCGCGTTAAAGGGGGTCCCCTTGAAACTTTTTCGAATTCTTCAGATCGCCTTAACTTCCGAACGGATGGACCGATTTTCAACTTCGATCATACCAATCTGCTTGTTTTTTTTCATAGAATCCTTTTCTTCAATCGAAAAAAACCGAAATCGAAAAAACAAATTGCATCAAAGGGGGTCCCCTTGGAACTTTTTCGAATTCTTCAGATCGCCTTAACTTCCGAACGGATGGACCGATTTCCAACTTCGGTCATACCAATCTGCTTGTATTTTTTCATAGAATCCATTTCTCCAATCAAAAAAACCGAAATCGAAAACAAAATGCACCAAAGGGGGCCCCCTTGGAACTTTTTCGAATTCTTCAGATCGACTTAACTTCCGAACGGATGGACCGATTTTCAACTTCGATCATACCAAACTGCTTGTTTTTTTTCATAGAATCCATTTCTCCAATCGAAAAAACCGAAATCGAAAAGAAGAAAGCATCAAAGGGGGCCCCTTGGAACTTTTTCGAATTCTTCAGATCGCCTTAACTTTCGAACGTATGGACCGATTTTCAACTTCTATCATACCAATCTGCTTGTTTTTTTCATAGAATCCATTTCTCCGATCAGAAAAACCGAAATCGAAAAAAAAAATGCATCAAAGGGGGCCCCCTTGGAACTTTTTCGAATTCTTCAGATCGCCTTAACTTCCGAACGGATGGATCGATTTTCAACTTCGATCATACCAATCTGTTTTTTTTTCATAGAATCCATTTCTCCAATCGAAAAAACCGAAATCGAAAAAAAAATGCATCAAAGGGGGCCCCTTTGGAACTCTTTCGAATTCTTCAGATCGCCTAACTTCCGAACGGATGGACCGATTTTCAACTTCGATCATACCAATCTGCTTGTTTTCTTTCATAGAATCCATTTCTTCAATCGAAAAAACCGAAATCGAAAAAAAAAATTCACCAAAGGGGGCCCCCTTGGAACTTTTTCGAATTCTTCAGATCGCCTTAACTTCCGAACGGATGGACCGATTTTCAACTTCGATCATACCAATCTGCTTGTTTTTTTTCATAGAATCCATTTCTCCAATCGAAAAAACCGAAATCTAAAAAAAAAATTCATCAAAGGGGGCCCCCTTGGAACTTTTTTGAATTCTTCAGATCGCCTCAACTTCCGAACGGATGGACCGATTTTCAACTTCGATCATACCAATCTGCTTGTTTTTTTTATAGAGTCCATTTCTCCAATCTAAAAAACCGAAATGAAAAAAAATGCATCAAAGGGGGCCCCCTTGAAACTTTTTCGAATTCTCCAGATCGCCTTAACTTCCGAACGGATGGACCGATTTTCAACTTCGATCATACCAATCTGCTTGTTTTTTTTTATAAAATCCATTTCTTCAATCGAAAAAACCGAAATCGAAAAAAAAATGCATCAAAGGGGGCCCCCTTGAAACTTTTTCGAATTCTTCAGATCGCCTTAACTTCCGAACGGATGAACCGATTTTCAACTTCGATCATACCAATCTGCTTGTTTTTTTTCATAGAATCCATTTCTCCAATCGAAAAAACCGAAATCGCAAAAAAAAATGCATCAAAGGGGGCCCCCTTGGAACTTTTTCGAATTCTTCAGATCGCCTTAACTTCCGAACGGATGGACCGATTTTCAACTTCGATCATACCAATCTGCTTGTTTTTTTTCATAGAATCCATTTCTCCAATTGAAAAAACCGAAATCGAAAAAAAAATGCATCAAAGGGGGCCCCCTTGGAACTTTTTCGAATTCTTCAGATCGCCTTAACTTCCGAACGAATGGACCGATTTTCAACTTCGATCATACCAATCTGCTTGTTTTCTTTCATAGAATCCATTTCTCCAATCGAAAAAACCGAAATCGAAAGAAAAAATGCATCAAAGGGGGCCTTCTTGGAATTTTTTCGAATTCTTCAGATCGCCTTAACTTCCGAACGGATGGACCGATTTTCAATTTCGCGCATACCAATTCGCTTGTTTTTTTCATAGAATCCATTTCTCCAATCGAAAAAACCGAAATCGAAAAAAAAATGCATCAAAGGTGGTCCCCTTGGAACTTTTTCGAATTCTTCAAATCGACTTAACTTCCGAACGGATGGACCGATTTTCAACTTCGATCATACCAAACTGCTTGTTTTTTTTCATAGAATCCATTTCTCCAATCGAAAAAACCGAAATCGATAAGAAGAAAGCATCAAAGGGGGCCCCTTGGAACTTTTTCGAATTCTTCAAATCGCCTTAACTTCCGAACGGATGGACCGATTTTCAACTTCGATCATACCAATCTGCTTGTTTTTTTTTCATGGAATCCATTTCTCCAATCGAAAAAACCAAAATCGAATTAAAATTGCATCAAAGGTGGTCCCCTTGGAACTTTTTCGAATTCTTCAAATCGACTTAACTTCCGAACGGATGGACCGATTTTCAACTTCGATCATACCAAACTGCTTGTTTTTTTTCATAGAATCCATTTCTCCAATCGAAAAAACCGAAATCGAAAAGAAGAAAGCATCAAAGGGGGCCCCTTGGAACTTTTTCGAATTCTTCAGATCGCCTTAACTTTCGAACGTATGGACCGATTTTCAACTTCTATCATACCAATCTGCTTGTTTTTTTCATAGAATCCATTTCTCCGATCAGAAAAACCGAAATCGAAAAAAAAAATGCATCAAAGGGGGCCCCCTTGGAACTTTTTCGAATTCTTCAGATCGCCTTAACTTCCGAACGGATGGATCGATTTTCAACTTCGATCATACCAATCTGTTTTTTTTTCATAGAATCCATTTCTCCAATCGAAAAAACCGAAATCGAAAAAAAAATGCATCAAAGGGGGCCCCTTTGGAACTTTTTCGAATTCTTCAGATCGCCTAACTTCCGAACGGATGGACCGATTTTCAACTTCGATCATACCAATCTGCTTGTTTTCTTTCATAGAATCCATTTCTTCAATCGAAAAAACCGAAATCGAAAAAAAAAATTCACCAAAGGGGGCCCCCTTGGAACTTTTTCGAATTCTTCAGATCGCCTTAACTTCCGAACGGATGGACCGATTTTCAACTTCGATCATACCAATCTGCTTGTTTTTTTTTATAAAATCCATTTCTCCAATCGAAAAAACCGAAATCGAAAAAAAAATGCATCAAAGGGGGCCCCCTTGAAACTTTTTCGAATTCTTCAGATCGCCTTAACTTCCGAACGGATGAACCGATTTTCAACTTCGATCATACCAATCTGCTTGTTTTTTTTCATAGAATCCATTTCTCCAATCGAAAAAACCGGAATCGAAAAAAAAATGCATCAAAGGGGGCCCCCTTGGAACTTTTTCGAATTCTTCAGATCGCCTTAACTTCCGAACGGATGGACCGATTTTCAACTTCGATCATACCAATCTGCTTGTTTGTTTTTCATAGAATCCATTTCTCCAATTGAAAAAACCGAAATCGAAAAAAAAATGCATCAAAGGGGGCCCCCTTGGAACTTTTTCGAATTCTTCAGATCGCCTTAACTTCCGAACGAATGGACCGATTTTCAACTTCGATCATACCAATCTGCTTGTTTTCTTTCATAGAATCCATTTCTCCAATCGAAAAAACCGAAATCGAAAGAAAAAATGCATCAAAGGGGGCCTTCTTGGAATTTTTTCGAATTCTTCAGATCGCCTTAACTTCCGAACGGATGGACCGATTTTCAATTTCGCGCATACCAATTCGCTTGTTTTTTTCATAGAATCCATTTCTCCAATCGAAAAAACCGAAATCGAAAAAAAAATGCATCAAAGGGGGTCCCCTTGGAACTTTTTCGAATTCTTCAAATCGCCTTAACTTCCGAACGGATGGACCGATTTTCAACTTCGATCATACCAATCTGCTTGTTTTTTTTTCATGGAATCCATTTCTCCAATCGAGAAAACCAAAATCGAATTAAAATTGCATCAAAGGGGGTCCCCTTGGAACTTTTCTGAATTCTTCAGATCGCCTTAACTTCCGAACGGATGGACCGATTTTCAACTTCGATCATACCAATCTGCTTGTTTTTTTTCATAGAATCCATTTCTCCAATCAAAAAAACCGAAATCGAAATAATAAAAAGCATCAAAGGGAGCCCCCTTGGAACCTTTTCGAATTCTTCAGATCGCCTCAACTTCCGAACGGATGGACCGATTTCAACTTCGATCATACGAATCTGCTTGTCTTTTTTTCATAGAATCCATTTCTCTAATCGAAAAAACCGAAATCGAAAAAAAAAAATGCATCAAAGGGGGCCCCCTTGGAACTTTTTCGAATTCTTCAGATCGACTTAACTTCCGAACGGATGGACCGATTTTCAACTTCGATCATACCAATCTGCTTTTTTTCTCATAGAATCCATTTCTCCGATCAAAAAATCCGAAATCGAAAAAAAATGGATCAAAGGGGGCCCCCTTGGAACTTTTTCGAATTCTTCAGATTGCCTCAACTTTCGAACGTATGGACCGATTTTCAACTTCGATCATACCAATCTGCTTGTTTTTTTTCATAGAATCCATTTCTCCAATCAAAAAAACCGAAATCGAAAAAATAAAAAGCATCAAAGGGAGCCCCCTTGGAACTTTTTCGAATTCTTCAGATCGCCTTAATTTCCGAACGGATAGACCGATTTTCAACTTCGATCATACGAATCTGCTTGTTTTTTTTCATAGAATCCATTTCTCCAATCGAAAAAACCGAAATCGAAAAAAAAATACATCAAAGGGGGCCCCCTTGGAACTTTTTCGAATTCTTCAGATCGACTTAACTTCCGAAAGGATAGACCGATTTTCAACTTCGATCATACCTGCTTTTTTTTTCATAGAATCCATTTCTCCGATGAAAAAAACCGAAATCAAAAAAAAAAATGCATCAAAGGGGGCCCCCTTGGAACTTTTTCGAATTCTTCAGATTGCCTTAACTTTCGAACGGATGGACCGATTTTCAACTTCGATCATACCAATCTGCTTGTTTTTTTTTATAGAATCCATTTCTCCAATCGAAAAAACCAAAATCGAAAAAAAATTGCATCAAAGGGGGTCCCCTTGGAACTTTTCTGAATTCTTCAGATCGCCTTAACTTCCGAACGGATGGACCGATTTTCAACTTCGATCATACCAATCTGCTTTTTTTTTGTCATAGAATCCATTTCTCCAATCGGAAAAACCGAAATCGAAAAGGAAAATTGCATCAAAGGGGATCCCCTTGGAACTTTTTCGAATTCTACAGATCGCCTTAACTTCCGAACGGATGGACCGATTTTCAACTACGATCATACCAATCTGCTTGTTTTTTTTTCATAGAATCCATTTCTCCAATCAGAAAAACCGAAATCGAAAAAATAAAAAGCATCAAAGGGAGCCCCCTTGGAACTTTTTCGAATTCTTCAGATCGCCTATATTTCCGAACGGATGGACCGATTTTCAACTTCGATCATACGAATCTGCTTTTTTTTTCATAGAATCTATTTCTGCAATCGAAAAAACCAAAATCTGAAAAAAAATTGCATCAAAGGGGGTCCCCTTGGAACTTTTTCGAATTCTTCAAATCGCCTTAACTTCCGAACGGATGGACCGATTTTCAACTACGATCATACCAATCTGCTTGTTTTTTTTCATAGAATCCATTTCTCCAATCGAAAAAACCGGAATCGAAAAAAAAATTGCATCAAAGAGGGCCCCCTTGAAACTTTTTCGAATTCTTCAGATCGCCTTAACTTCCGAACGGATGGACCGATTTTCAACTTCGATCATACCAAACTGCTTGTTTTTTTTCATAGAATCCATTTCTCCAATCGAAAAAACCAAAATCGAAAAAAAAATGCATCAAAGGGGGCCCCCTTGGAACTTTCTCGAATTCTTCAGATCGCCTTAACTTCCGAACGGATGGACCGATTTTCAACTTCGATCATACCAATCTGCTTTTTTTCTCTCATAGAATCCATTTCTCTAATCGAAAAAACCGAAATCGAAAAAAAAAAAAGCATTAAAGGGGGCCCCCTTGGAACTTTTTCGAATTCTTCAGATCGCCTTAACTTCCGAACGGATGGACCGATTTTCAACTTCGATCCCATCTTCGATCCAATCTGCTTGTTTTTTTTCATAGAATCCATTTCTTCAATAGAAAAAACCGAAATCGAAAAAAAAATTGCATCAAAGGGGGTCCCCTTGGAACTTTTTCGAATTCTTC
This sequence comes from Chrysomela aeneicollis, assembly GCA_029955515.1. Taxonomy (NCBI): domain Eukaryota; kingdom Metazoa; phylum Arthropoda; class Insecta; order Coleoptera; family Chrysomelidae; genus Chrysomela; species Chrysomela aeneicollis. The sequence continues at coordinate 15,704,142 of JARUHQ010000013.1, read as the reverse complement.
AGCTCGCCTTAACTTCCGAACGGATGGACCGATTTTCAACTTCGATCATACCAAACTGCTTTTTTTTTCAGAGAATCCATTTCTTCAATCGAAAAAAACGAAATCTGAAAGAAAATTGCATCTAAGGGGGTCCCCTTGGAACTTTTTCGAATTCTTCAAATTGCCTTAACTTCCGAACGGATGGACCGATTTTCAACTTCGATCGTACCAATCTGCTTGTTTTTTTTCATAGAATCCATTTCTTCAATCGAAAAAACCGAAATCGAAAAAATAAAAAGCATCAAAGGGAGCCCCCTTGGAACTTTTTCGAATTCTTCAGATCGCCTTAACTTCCGAACGGATGGACCGATTTTCAACTTCGATCATACCAATCTGCTTGTTTTTTTTCATGGAATCCATTTCTCCAATCGAAAAAACCGAAATCGAAAAAAAAAAATGCATCAAAGGGGGCCCCCTTGGAACTTTTTCGAATTCTTCAGATCGCCTTAACTTCCGAACGAATGGACCGATTTTCAACTTCGATCATACCAATCTGCTTGTTTTCTTTCATAGAATCCATTTCTCCAATCGAAAAAACCGAAATCGAAAGAAAAAATGCATCAAAGGGGGCCTTCTTGGAATTTTTTCGAATTCTTCAGATCGCCTTAACTTCCGAACGGATGGACCGATTTTCAATTTCGCGCATACCAATTCGCTTGTTTTTTTCATAGAATCCATTTCTCCAATCGAAAAAACCGAAATCGAAAAAAAAATGCTTCAAAGGGGGTCCCCTTGGAACTTTTTCGAATTCTTCAAATCGCCTTAACTTCCGAACGGATGGACCGATTTTCAACTTCGATCATACCAATCTGCTTGTTTTTTTTTCATGGAATCCATTTCTCCAATCGAAAAAACCAAAATCGAATTAAAATTGCATCAAAGGGGGTCCCCTTGGAGCTTTTCTGAATTCTTCAGATCGCCTTAACTTCCGAACGGATGGACCGATTTTCAACTTCGATCATACCAATCTGCTTGTTTTTTTTCATAGAATCCATTTCTCCAATCAAAAAAACCGAAATCGAAAAAATAAAAAGCATCAAAGGGAGCCCCCTTGGAACCTTTTCGAATTCTTCAGATCGCCTCAACTTCCGAACGGATGGACCGATTTTCAACTTCGATCATACGAATCTGCTTGTCTTTTTTTCATAGAATCCATTTCTCCAATCGAAAAAACCGAAATCGAAAAAAAAAATGCATCAAAGGGGGCCCCCTTGGAACTTTTTCGAATTCTTCAGATCGACTTAACTTCCGAACGGATGGACCGATTTTCAACTTCGATCATACCAATCTGCTTTTTTTCTCATAGAATCCATTTCTCCGATCAAAAAATCCGAAATCGAAAAAAAATGGATCAAAGGGGGCCCCCTTGGAACTTTTTCGAATTCTTCAGATTGCCTCAACTTTCGAACGTATGGACCGATTTTCAACTTCGATCATACCAATCTGCTTGTTTTTTTTCATAGAATCCATTTCTCCAATCAAAAAAACCGAAATCGAAAAAATAAAAAGCATCAAAGGGAGCCCCCTTGGAACTTTTTCGAATTCTTCAGATCGCCTTAATTTCCGAACGGATAGACCGATTTTCAACTTCGATCATACGAATCTGCTTGTTTTTTTTCATAGAATCCATTACTCCAATCGAAAAAACCGGAATCGAAAAAAAAATACATCAAAGGGGGCCCCCTTGGAACTTTTTCGAATTCTTCAGATCGACTTAACTTCCGAAAGGATAGACCGATTTTCAACTTCGATCATACCTGCTTTTTTTTTCATAGAATCCATTTCTCCGATGAAAAAAACCGAAATCAAAAAAAAAAATGCATCAAAGGGGGCCCCCTTGGAACTTTTTCGAATTCTTCAGATTGCCTTAACTTTCGAACGGATGGACCGATTTTCAACTTCGATCATACCAATCTGCTTGTTTTTTTATAGAATCCATTTCTCCAATCGAAAAAACCAAAATCGAAAAAAAAATTGCATCAAAGGGGGTCCCCTTGGAACTTTTCTGAATTCTTCAGATCGCCTTAACTTCCGAACGGATGGACCGATTTTCAACTTCGATCATACCAATCTGCTTGTTTTTTGTCATAGAATCCATTTCTCCAATCGGAAAAACCGAAATCGAAAAGGAAAATTGCATCAAAGGGGATCCCCTTGGAACTTTTTCGAATTCTTCAGATCGCCTTAACTTCCGAACGGATGGACCGATTTTCAACTTCGATCATACCAATCTGCTTGTTTTTTTTTCATAGAATCCATTTCTCCAATCAGAAAAACCGAAATCGAAATAATAAAAAGCATCAAAGGGAGCCCCCTTGGAACTTTTTCGAATTTTTCAGATCGCCTTAACTTCCGAACGGATGGACCGATTTTTAACTTCGATCATACGAATCTGCTTTTTTTTTCATAGAATCTATTTCTGCAATCGAAAAAACCAAAATCTGAAAAAAAATTGCATCAAAGGGGGTCCCCTTGGAACTTTTTCGAATTCTTCAAATCGCCTTAACTTCCGAACGGATGGACCGATTTTCAACTACGATCATACCAATCTGCTTGTTTTTTTTCATAGAATCCATTTCTCCAATCGAAAAAACCGGAATCGAAAAAAAAATTGCATCAAAGAGGGCCCCCTTGGAACTTTTTCGAATTCTTCAGATCGCCTTAACTTCCGAACGGATGGACCGATTTTCAACTTCGATCATACCAAACTGCTTGTTTTTTTTCATAGAATCCATTTCTCCAATCGAAAAACCAAAATCGAAAAAAAAAATGCATCAAAGGGGGCCCCCTTGGAACTTTCTCGAATTCTTCAGATCGCCTTAACTTCCGAACGGATGGACCGATTTTCAACTTCGATCATACCAATCTGCTTTTTTTCTCTCATAGAATCCATTTCTCTAATCGAAAAAACCGAAATCGAAAAAAAAAAAGCATTAAAGGGGGCCCCCTTGGAACTTTTTCGAATTCTTCAGATCGCCTTAACTTCCGAACGGATGGACCGATTTTCAACTTCGATCCCATCTTCGATCCAATCTGCTTGTTTTTTTTCATAGAATCCATTTCTTCAATAGAAAAAACCGAAATCGAAAAAAAAATTGCATCAAAGGGGGTCCCCTTGGAACTTTTTCGAATTCTTCAGCTCGCCTTAACTTCCGAACGGATGGACCGATTTTCAACTTCGATCATACCAAACTGCTTTTTTTTTTCAGAGAATCCATTTCTTCAATCGAAAAAAACGAAATCTGAAAGAAAATTGCATCTAAGGGGGTCCCCTTGGAACTTTTTCGAATTCTTCAAATTGCCTTAACTTCCGAACGGATGGACCGATTTTCAACTTCGATCGTACCAATCTGCTTGTTTTTTTTCATAGAATCCATTTCTTCAATCGAAAAAACCGAAATCGAAAAAATAAAAAGCATCAAAGGGAGCCCCCTTGGAACTTTTTCGAATTCTTCAGATCGCCTTAACTTCCGAACGGATGGACCGATTTTCAACTTCGATCATACCAATCTGCTTGTTTTTTTTCATGGAATCCATTTCTCCAATCGAAAAAACCGAAATCGAAAAAAAAAATGCATCAAAGGGGGCCCCCTTGGAACTTTTTCGAATTCTTCAGATTGCCATAATTTTCGAACGTATGGACCGATTTTCAACTTCGATCATACCAATCTGCTTGTTTTTTTTTTTATAGAATCCATTTCTCCAATCAAAAAAACCGAAATCGAAAAAATAAAAAGCATCAAAGGGAGCCCCCTTGGAACTTTTTCGAATTCTTCAGATCGCCTTAACTTCCGAACGGATGGACCGATTTTCAACTTCGATCATACGAATCTGCTTGTTTTTTTTCATAGAATCCATTTCTGCAATCGAAAGAACCGAAATAGAAAAAAAAATGCATCAAAGGGGGCCCCCTTGGAACTTTTTCGAATTCTTCAGATCGCCTTAACTTCCGAACGGATTGACCGATTTTCAACTTCGATCATACCAATCTGCTTGTTTTTTTCATAGAATCCATTTCTCCAATCGAAAAAACCGAAATCAAAAAAAACATGCATCAAAGGGGGCCCCCTTGGAACTTTTTCGAATTCCCCAGATCGCCTTAACTTCCGAACGGATGGACCGATTTTCAACTTCGATCATACCAATCTGCTTGTTTTTTTTCATAGAATCCATTTCTCCAATCGGAAAAACCGAAATCGAAAAAAAAATGCATCAAAGGGGGCCACCTTGGAACTTTTTCGAATTCTTCAGACCGCCTCAACTTCCGAACGGACCGACCGATTTTCAATTTCGCGCATACCAATTTGCTTGTTTTTTCATAGAATCCATTTCTTCAATAGAAAAAATCGAAATCGAAAAAAAAATTGCATCAAAGGGGGTCCCCTTGGAACTTTTTCGAATTCTTCAGCTCGCCTTAACTTCCGAACGGATGGACCGATTTTCAACTTCGATCATACCAAACTGCTTTTTTTTTTCAGAGAATCCATTTCTTCAATCGAAAAAAACGAAATCTGAAAGAAAATTGCATCTAAGGGGGTCCCCTTGGAACTTTTTCGAATTCTTCAAATTGCCTTAACTTCCGAACGGATGGACCGATTTTCAACTTCGATCGTACCAATCTGCTTGTTTTTTTTCATAGAATCCATTTCTCCAATCGAAAAAACCAAAATCGAAAAAAAAAATTCATCAAAGGGGGTCCCCTTGGAACTTTTCTGAATTCTTCAGATCGCCTTAACTTCCGAACGGATGGACCGATTTTCAACTTCGATAATACCAATCTGCTTGTTTTTTTTATAGAATCCATTTCTCCAATCGAAAAAACCGAAATCGAAAAAATAAAAAGCATCAAAGGGAGCCCCCTTGGAACTTTTTCGAATTCTTCAGATCGCCTTAACTTCCGAACGGATGGACCGATTTTCAACTTCGATCATACGACTCTGCTTTTTTTTTTCATAGCATCCATTTCTGCAATCGAAAAAACCGTAATCGAAAAGAAAAATGCATCAAAGGGGGCCCCCATGGAACTTTTTCGAATTCTTCAGATCGACTTAGCTTCCGAACGGATGGACCGATTTCCAACTTCGATCATACCAATCTGCTTTTTTTTTTCATAGAATCCATTTCTCCGATCAAAAAAACCGAAATCGAAAAAAAAAATGCATCAAAGGGGGCCCCCTTGGAACTTTTTCGAATTCTTCAGATTGCCATAATTTTCGAACGTATGGACCGATTTTGAACTTCGATCATACCAATCTGCTTGTTTTTTTTATAGAATCCATTTCTCCAATCAAAGAAACCGAAATCGAAAAAATAAAAAGCATCAAAGGGAGCCCCCTTGGAACTTTTTCGAATTCTTCAGATCGCCTTAACTTCCGAACGGATGGACCGATTTTCAAGTTCGATCATACGAATCTGCTTGTTTTTTTTCATAGAATCCATTTCTGCAATCGAAAGAACCGAAATCGAAAAAAAAATGCATCAAAGGGGGCCCCCTTGGAACTTTTTCGAATTCTTCAGATCGACTTAACTTCCGAACGGATGGACCGATTTTCAACTTCGATCATACCAAACTGCTTGTTTTTTCTCATAGAATCCATTTCTCCAATCGAAAAAACCAAAATCTGAAAAAAAATTGCATCAAATGGGGCCCCCTTGGAACTTTTTCGAATTCTTCAGATCGCCTTAACTTCCGAACGGATGGACCGATTTTCAACTTCGATCATACCAAACTGCTTGTTTTTTCTCATAGAATCTATTTCTCCATTCGAAAAAACCGAAATCTGAAAAAAAATTGCATCAAAGGGGGTCCCCTTGGAACTTTTTCGAATTCTTCAAATCGCCTCAACTTCCGAACGGATGGACCGACTTTCAACTTCGATCATACCAATCTGCTTGTTTATTTCATAGAATCCATTTCTCCAATCGAAAAAACCAAAATCGAAAAAAAAATCGCATCAAAGGGGGTCCCCTTGGAACTTTTCTGAATTCTTCAGATCGCCTTAACTTCCGAATGGATGGACCGATTTTCAACTTCGATCATACCAATCTGCTTGTTTTTTTTCATAGAATCCATTTCTTCAATCGAAAAAACCGAAATCGAAAAGAAAAATTGCATCAGAGGGGGTCCTCTTGGAACTTTTTCGAATTCTTCAGATCGCCTTAACTTCCGAACGGATGGACCGATTTTCAACTTCGATCATACCAATCTGCTTTTTTTTTCATAGAATCCATTTCTCCGATCAAAAAAACCGAAATCGAAAATAAAAAATGCATCAAAGGGGGCCCCCTTGGAACTTTTTCGAATTCTTCAGATTGCCTTAACTTTCGAACGTATGGACCGATTTTCAACTTCGATCATACCAATCTGCTTGTTTTTTTTCATAGAATTCATTTTTCCAATCAAAAAAACCGAAATCGAAAAAATAAAAAGCATCAAAGGGAGCCCCCTTTGAACTTTTTCGAATTCTCCAGATCGCCTTAACTTCCGAACGGATGGACCGATTTTGAACTTCGATCATACGAATCTGCTTGTTTTTTTTTCATAGAATCCATTTCTCCAATCGAAAAAACCGAAATCGAAAAAAAAAATGCATCAAAGGAGGCCCCCTTGGAACTTTTTCGAATTCTTCAGATCGACTTAACTTCCGAACGGATGGACCGATTTTCAACTTCGATCATACCAATCTGCTTTTTTTTTCATAGAATCCATTTCTCCGATCAAAAAAACCGAAATCGAAAATAAAAAATGCATCAAAGGGGGCCCCCTTGGAACTTTTTCGAATTCTTCAGATTGCCTTAACTTTCGAACGTATGGACCGATTTTCAACTTCGATCATACCAATCTGCTTGTTTTTTTTCATAGAATTCATTTTTCCAATCAAAAAAAACCGAAATCGAAAAAATAAAAAGCATCAAAGGGAGCCCCCTTTGAACTTTTTCGAATTCTCCAGATCGCCTTAACTTCCGAACGGATGGACCGATTTTGAACTTCGATCATACGAATCTGCTTGTTTTTTTTTCATAGAATCCATTTCTCCAATCAAAAAAACCGAAATCGAAAAAAAAAATGCATCAAAGGAGGCCCCCTTGGAACTTTTTCGAATTCTTCAGATCGCCTTAACTTCCGTACGGATGGACCGATTTTCAACTTCGATCATACCAATCTGCTTGTTTTCTTTCATAGAATCCATTTCTCCAATCGAAAAAACCGAAATCGAAAAAAAAAATGCATCAAAGGGGGCCTTCTTGGAATTTTATCGAATTCTTCAGATCGCCTTAACTTCCGAACGGATGGACCGATTTTCAATTTCGCGCATACCAATTCGCTTGTTTTTTTCATAGAATCCATTTCTCCAATCGAAAAAACCGAAATCGAAAAAAAATTGCATCAAAGGGGGTCCCCTTGAAACTTTTTCGAATTCTTCAGATCGCCTTAACTTCCGAACGGATGGACCGATTTTCAACTTCGATCATACCAATCTGCTTGTTTCTTTCATAGATTCCATTTCTCCAATCGAAAAAAACCGAAATCGAAAAAAAAAATGCATCAAAGGGGGCCCCCTTGGAACTTTTTCGAATTCTTCAGATCGCCTTAACGGACGGAACGATAATTGTAACTGAGTTGTATTCGATTATATCGTGGTGATGTTTATATAGTAATACTCACCAGGTGACTGTTCTTGCGTTATACATACGAGCGACCCAATCGAACAGAAGGTTGGATGGATAGACGGTATGATTATTGTATCTGAGTTGTATTCGATTATATCTTGATGATGTTCATATAGTTATACTCACCAGGAAACTGTTCTCCAGTTATACATAAGAGCGACTGAACTGAACAGAAAGTCGAATGGATAGTCTGAACAATCAATGTATCTGGGTGGTATCCGATTATATCGCAATACTGTATATATAGTGATACTTACCAGGTGACGGTACTTCCGTTACACATACTAGCGACTGAATCGAACAGAAGGTAAAATGGTTAGACGAAATGATAATTGTATCTCTGAGTTGTATTCGATGATATCGTGATGATGTTCATATATCAATACTCACCAGGTAACTGTTCTTCCGTTTTACATACAAGCGACCGAATCGAGCAGAAGCTTAAATTTAGTATAGATTGAACAATCATCGTATCTGGGTTGTATTCGATTATGTTTATATGGTTATACTCACCAGGTAACTGTTCTTCCGTTATACATACGAGCGACTGAATTGAACAGAAGGTTGAATGGATAGACTAAACAATAATCGTATCTGGGGTTGTATTCGATTATATCTTGATGATGTTCATATAGTTATACTCACCAGGAAACTGTTCTCCAGTAATACATAAGAGCGACTGAACTGAACAGAAGGTTGAATGGATAGACTGAACATTCATCGTATCTGGGTTGTATTCGATTATATCGTGATTATTATCATATAGTATGACTCACCAGGTAACAGTTCTTCCGTGATACATACGAGCAACCGAATCGAACATAAGGTTGGATGGATAGATTGAACAATCATTGTATCTGGGTTGTCTCCGATTATATCGTTATGCTGTATATTTAGTTACACCTACCATGTAACGGTTCTTTCGTTACACATACGAGCGTCTGAATCGAACATAAGCTTGGATGGTTAGACGGAACGATAATTGTAACTGAGTTGTATTCGATTATATCGTGGTGATGTTTATATAGTAATACTCACCAGGTGACTGTTCTTGCGTTATACATACGAGCGACCCAATGGAACAGAAGGTTGGATGGATAGACGGTATGATTATTGTATCTGAGTTGTATTCGATTATATCGTGATGACGTTCATATAGAAATACTCACCAGGTTACTGTTCTTTCGTTATACATACGAGCGACTGAATTGAACAGAAGGTTGAATGGATAGTATATGGGTTGTATTCGATTATGATGTTATGCTGTGTATATAGTTATACACACTAGGTGACGGTATTCCCGTTTTACATACGAGCGACCGAAACGAAAAGAAAGTTGAATGGATAGACTGAACAATCAATGTTTCTGGGTTTCTGGTTAGATTATATATGAGAACTGTTACCTGGTTAGACATACTATATGATAATCATCACGATATACTCGAATACAACCCCAGATACGATTATTGTTTAGTCTATCCATTCAACCTTCTGTTCAATTCAGTCGATCTTATGTATAATGGATGAATAGTTACCTGGTGAGTATAACTATATAAACATAATCGAATACAACCCAAATACGATGAATTTTCAATCTATCCATTCAACCTTCTGCTCGATTCGGTCGCTATTATGTAAAACGAAAGAACAGTTACCTGGTGAGTATTGCTATATAAACATCATCACGATATCATCGAATACAACTCAGATACAATTATCGCTTCGGCTAACCATTTAACCTTCTGTTCGATTCAGTCGCTAGTATGTGTAACGGAAGTACCGTCACCTGGTAAGTGTCACTATATATACAGTATTGCGATATAATCGGATACCAACCAGATACATTGATTGTTCAGTATATCCATTCAACTTTCTATTCGTTTCGGTCGCTCGTATGTAAAACGGGAATACCGTCACCTAGGGTGTAAAACTATATACACAGCATAACATCATAATCAAATACAACCCAGATACTATCCATTCAACCTTCTGTTCGATTCGGTTGCTCGTATATATAACGAAAGAACAGTAACCTGGTGAGTATCCTAACCTAACCTAACCTAACCTGGTGAGTATTTCCATATGAACTTAATCACGATATAATCGAATACAACTCAGATATAATGGTCATTCCGTCTATCCAACCAACCTTCTGTTCGATTTGGTCGCTCGTACGTATAACGCAAGAACAGTCACCTGGTGAGTATTACTATATAAACATTACCACGATATAATCGAATACAACTCAGTTACAATTATCGTTCCGTCTAACCATCCAACCTTATGTTCGATTCAGACGCTCGTATGTGTAACGAAAGAACCGTTACAAGGTAGGTTTATCTAAATATACAGCATAACGATATAATCGGAAACAACCCAGATACGATGATTGTTCAGTCTATCCATTCAACCTTCTGTTCAGTTCAGTCGCTCTTATGTATAACTGGAGAACAGTTACCTGGTGAGTATAACTATATAAACATCATCACGATAAAATCGAATACAACCCCAGATACGATCATTGTTTAGTCTATCCATTCAACCTTCTGTTCAATTCAGTCGCTCGTATGTATAACGGAAGAACAGTTACCTGGTGAGTATAACTATATAAACATAATCGAATACAACCCAGATACGATGATTGTTCAATCTATACTGAATTCAACCTTCTGCTCGATTCGGTCGCTTGTATGTGAACGGAAGAACAGTTACCTGGTGAGTATTGCTATATAAACATCATCACGATATCATCGAATACAACTCAGATACAATTATCGTTTCGTCTAACCATTTAACCTTCTGTTCGATTCAGTCGCTAGTATGTGTAACGGAAGTACCGTCACCTGGTGAGTATCACTATATATACAGTATTGCGATATAATCGGATACCACCCAGATACATTGATTGTTCAGTCTATCCATTCAATTTTCTGTTCGTTTCGGTCGCTCGTATGTGAAACGGGAATACCGTCACCTTATGTGTATACCTATATACACAGCATAACATCATAATCGAATACAACCCAGATACTATCCATTCAACCTTCTGTTCGATTCGGTTGCTCGTATGTATAACGAAAGAACAGTAACCTGGTGAGTATTTCTATATGAACGTCATCACGATATAATCGAATACAACTTAGTTACAATTATCGTTCCGTCTAACCATCCAACCTTATGTTCGATTCAGACGCTCGTATGTGTAACGAAAGAACCGTCACATGGTAGGTGTAGTTAAATATACAACATAACGATATAATCGGAGACAACCCAGATACAATGATTGTTCAATCTATCCATTCAACCTTATGTTCGATTCGGTTGCTAGTATGTATAACGAAAGAACAGTTACCTGGTTAGACATAATATATAATAATCATCACGAAATAATCGAATACAACCCAGTTACGATGATTGTTCAGTCTATCCATTCAACCTTCTGTTCAGTTCAGTCGCTCTTATGTATAACTGGAGAACAGTTACCTGGTGAGTATAACTATATGAACATCATCACGATATAATCGAATACAACCCCAGATACGATCATTGTTTAGTCTATCCATTCAACCTTCAGTTCAATTCAGTCGCTCGTATGTATAACGGAAGAACAGTTACCTGGTGAGTATAACTATATAAACATAATCGAATACAACTCAGATACGATGATTGTTCAATCTATCCATTCAACCTTATGTTCGATTCGGTTGCTCGTATGTATATCGGAAGAACAGGTACCTGGTGAGTATATCTATATAAACATAATCGAATACAACTCAGATACGATGATTGTTCAATCTATCAATTTAACCTTCTGCTCGATTCGGTCGCTCGTATGTGAAACGGAAGGACAGTTACCTGGTGAGTATTGCTATATAAACATCATCACGATATCATCGAATACAACTCAGATACAATTATCGTTTCGTCTAACCATTCAACATTCTGTTCGATTCAGTCGCTAGTATGTATAACGGAAGTATCGTCACCTGGTATTGCGATATAATCGGATACCACCCAGATACAATGATTGTTCAGTCTATCCATTCAACTTTTTTTTTCGTTTCGGTCGCTCGTATGTAAAACGGGAATACCGTCTCCTAGTGTGTATAACTATATACACAGCACAACATCATAATCGAGTACAACCCATATACTATCCATTCAACCTTCTGTTCAATTCAGTCGCTCGTATGTATAACGGACGAACAGTAACCTGGTGAGTATAACTATATAAACATAATCGAATACAACCCAGATACGATGATTGTTCAATCTATACTGAATTCAACCTTCTGCTCGATTCGGTCGCTTGTATGTAAAACGGAAGAACAGTAACCTGGTGAGTATTGCTATATAAACATCATCACGATATCATCGAATACAACTCAGATACAATTATCGTTTCGTCTAACCATTCAACATTCTGTTCGATTCAGTCGCTAGTATGTGTAACGGAAGTATCGTCACCTGGTAAGTATCACTATATATACAGTATTGCGATATAATCGGATACCACCCAGATACATTGATTGTTCAGTCTATCCATTCAACTTTCTTTTTGTTTCGGTCGCTCGTATGTAAAACGGGAATACCGTCTCCTAGTGTGTATAACTATATACACAGCATAACATCATAATCGAATACAACCCATATACTATCCATTCAACCTTCTGTTCAATTCAGTCGCTCGTATGTATAACGGAAGAACAGTTACCTGGTGAGTATAACTATATAAACATAATCGAATACAACCCAGATACGATGATTGTTCAATCTATACGGAATTCAACCTTCTGCTCGATTCGGTCGCTTGTATGTAAAACGGATGAACAGTTACCTGGTGAGTATTGCTATATAAACATCATCACGATATCTTCGAATACAACTCAGATACAATTATCGTTTCGTCTTACCATTTAACCTTCTGTTCGATTCAGTCGCTAGTATGTGTAACGGAAGTACCGTCACCTGGTAAGTATCACTATATATACAGTATTGCGATATAATCGGATAACACCCAGATACATTGATTGTTCAGTCTATCCATTCAACTTTCTGTTCGTTTCGGTCGCTCGTATGTGAAACGGGAATACCGTCACCTTATGTGTATAACTATATACACAGCATAACATCATAATCGAATACAACCCATATACTATCCATTCAACCTTCTGTTCGATTCGGTTGCTCGTATGTATAACGAAAGAACAGTAACCTGGTGAGTATTTCTATATGAACGTCATCACGATATAATCGAATACAACTAAGTTACAATTATCGTTCCGTCTAACCATCCAACCTTATGTTCGATTCAGACGCTCGTATGTGTAACGAAAGAACCGTCACATGATAGGTGTAGTTAAATATACAACATAACGATATAATCGGAGACAACCCAGATACAATGATTGTTCAATCTATCCATTCAACCTTATGTTCGATTCGGTTGCCAGTATGTATAACGAAAGAACAGTTACCTGGTAAGACATAATATATAATAATCATCACGAAATAATCGAATACAACCCAGATACGATGATTGTTCAGTCTATCCATTCAACCTTCTGTTCAGTTCAGTCGCTCTTATGTATAACTGGAGAACAGTTACCTGGTGAGTATAACAATATGAACATCATCACGATATAATCGAATACAACCCCAGATACGATCATTGTTTAGTCTATCCATTCAACCTTCAGTTCAATTCAGTCGCTCGTATGTATAACGGAAGAACAGTAACCTGGTGAGTATAACTATATAAACATAATCGAATACAACTCAGATACGATGATTGTTCAATCTATCCATTCAACCTTATGTTCGATTCGGTTGCTCGTATGTATATCGGAAGAACAGGTACCTGGTGAGTATATCTATATAAACATAATCGAATACAACTCAGATACGATGATTGTTCAATCTATCCATTTAACCTTCTGCTCGATTCGGTCGCTTGTATGTAAAACGGAAGGACAGTTACCTGGTGAGTATTGCTATATAAACATCATCACGATATCATCGAATACAACTCAGATACAATTATCGTTTCGTCTAACCATTCAACATTCTGTTCGATTCAGTCGCTAGTATGTGTAACGGAAATATCGTCACCTGGTAAGTATCACTATATATACAGTATTGCGATATAATCGGATACCACCCAGATACATTGATTGTTCAGTCTCTCCATTCAACTTTCTTTTCGTTTCGGTCGCTCGTATGTAAAACGGGAATACCGTCTCCTAGTGTGTATAACTATATACACAGCATAACATCATAATCGAATACAACCCATATACTATCCATTCAACCTTCTGTTCAATTCAGTCGCTCGTATGTATAACGGAAGAACAGTTACCTGGTGAGTATAACTATATAAACATAATCGAATACAACCCAGATACGATGATTGTTCAATCTATACTGAATTCAACCTTCTGCTCGATTCGGTCGCTTGTATGTAAAACGGAAGAACAGTTACCTGGTGAGTATTGCTATATAAACATCATCACGATATCATCGAATACAACTCAGATACAATTATCGTTTCGTCTAACCATTCAACCTTCTGTTCGATTCAGACGCTAGTATGTGTAACGGAAGTACCGTCACCTGGTAAGTATCACTATATATACAGTATTGCGATATAATCGGATACCACCCAGATACATTGATTGTTCAGTCTATCCATTCAACTTTCTGTTCGTTTCGGTCGCTCGTATGTGAAACGGGAATACCGTCACCTTATGTGTATAACTATATACACAGCATAACATCATAATAGAATACAACCCAGATACTATCCATTCAACCTTCTGTTCGATTCGGTTGCTCGTATGTATAACGAAAGAACAGTAACCTGGTGAGTATTTCTATATGAACGTCATCACGATATAATCGAATACAACTTAGTTACAATTATCGTTCCGTCTAACCATCCAACCTTATGTTCGATTCAGACGCTCGTATGTGTAACGAAAGAACCGTTACATGGTAGGTGTAGTTAAATATACAACATAACGATATAATCGGAGACAACCCAGATACAATGATTGTTCAATCTATCCATTCAACCTTATGTTCGATTCGGTTGCTAGTATGTATAACGAAAGAACAGTTATCTGGTTAGACATAATATATAATAATCATCACGAAATAATCGAATACAACCCCAGATACGATCATTGTTTAGTCTATCCATTCAACCTTCAGTTCAATTCAGTCGCTCGTATGTATAACGAAAGAACAGTTACCTGGTGAGTATAACTATATAATAATCGAATACAACTCAGATACGATGATTGTTCAATCTATCCATTCAACCTTCTGTTCAATTCAGTCGCTCGTATGTATATCGGAAGAACAACTACCTAATGAGTATAACTATATAAACATAATCGAATACAACCCAGATACGATGATTGTTCAATCTATCCATTCAACCTTCTGCTCGATTCGGTCGCTTTTATGTTAAACGGAAGAACAGTTACCTGGTGAATATTGCTATATAAACATCATCACGATATCATCGAATACAACTCAGATACAATTATCGTTTCGTCTAAACATTCAACATTATGTTCGATTCAGTCGCTAGTATGTGTAACGGAAGTATCGTCACCTGGTAAGTATCACTGTATATACAGTATTGCGATATAATCGGATACCACCCAGATACATTGATTGTTCAGTCTATCCATTCAACTTTCTTTTCGTTTCAGTCGCTCGTATGTAAAACGGGAATACCGTCTCCTAGTGTGTATAACTATATACACAGCATAACATCATAATCGAATACAACCCATATACTATCCATTCAACCTTCTGTTCAATTCAGTCGCTCGTATGTATAACGGAAGAACAGTCACCTGGTGAGTATAACTATATAAACATAATCGAATACAACCCAGATACGATGATTGTTCAATCTATACTAAATTCAACCTTCTGCTCGATTCGGTCGCTTGTATGTAAAACGGAAGAACAGTTACCTGTTGAGTATTGCTATATAAACATCATCACGATATCATCGAATACAACTCAGATACATGTATCGTTTCGTCTAACCATTTAACCTTCTGTTCGATTCAGTCGCTAGTATGTGTAACGGAAGTACCGTCACCTGGTAAGTATCACTATATATACAGTATTGCGATATAATCGGATACCACCCAGATACATTGATTGTTCAGTCTATCCATTCAACTTTCTGTTCGTTTCGGTCGCTCGTATGTGAAACGGGAATACCGTCACCTTATGTGTATAACTATATACACAGCATAACATCATAATCGAATACAACCCAGATACTATCCATTCAACCTTCTGTTCGATTCGGTTGCTCGTATGTATAACGAAAGAACAGTAACCTGGTGAGTATTTCTATATGAACGTCATCACGATATAATCGAATACAACTTAGTTACAATTATCGTTCCGTCTAACCGTCCAACCTTATGTTCGATTCAGACGCTCGTATGTGTAACGAAAGAACCGTTACATGGTAGGTGTAGTCAAATATACAACATAACGATATAATCGGAGACAACCCAGATACAATGATTGTTCAATCTATCCATTCAACCTTATGTTCGATTCGGTTGCTAGTATGTATAACGAAAGAACAGTTACCTGGTTAGACATTATATATAATAATCATCACGAAATAATCGAATACAACCCAGATACGATGATTGTTCAGTCTATCCATTCAACCTTCTGTTCAGTTCAGTCGCTCTTATGTATAACTGGAGAACAGTTACCTGGTGAGTATAACTATATGAACATCATCACGATATAATCGAATACAACCCCAGATACGATCATTCCCGGTAAACATTTGTGTTCACACATTTCAGTCATATGATGGTTTTTGTGAAACGTATCATGAACGACGTTTAATGAAGTACATATAAACGTACGTTAGAAATCGATCACATCCGAGACTAAATGTATGCCAATATACGATCATCATACTCCAGAGGTTTGCCATATGACATCAAACTTATGTCAAGTTCTTGATTAAAATCTTCGATCACGATTCTTTGATCATGAATACATCAATTATATGATGATAATATTGAAGATCGATTGAAAACGTATATTTTCGATATTTTATCGAATATCATCAAGAAAACGTTACAGAAATTACGGGCAAAATATCGAATCATTACATTGTTTAGATGATATTGCAAAACTGTTCCTTCAAAGACGATCGTTTTAAGAATTGAAAAATTATGTATTTTTTATACCACGTCAGATGTCGTGAGTCGATCATATATATGACTGAATATATGCCAATTGGTGATAAACACACTCCAGACGTTTGCAATATGATATCAAACTAACTATCGAGTTCTTGATTGAAATCTTCGATCACGATTCTTTGATCATGAATACATCCCTTATATGATGAGAATATTGAAGATCGAATGAATACGTATATTTTCGATATTTTATCGAATATCATTAAGAAAAAATTCCAGAAATTACGGGCAGGATATCGAATCATTACATTGTTCAGATGATATTGCAAAAATGTTTGTTTGACGACGATCAATTTAAGGATTGAAAAATGATGTTTTTTCTATACCGCGTTTGACGTCGAGAAACGATCATATCCATGACTGAATATATACCAATTTATGATCAACACACTCCAGACGTTTGCCATATGACATCAAACTTATGTCAAGTTCTTGATTGAAATCTTCGATCACGATTCTTTGATCATGAATACATCCCTTATATGATGATAATTTTGAAGATCGAATGAATACGTTTATTTTCGATATTTTATTTTATATCATCGAGAAAAAATTCCAGAAATTACGGGCAGGATATCGAATCATTACATTGTTTAGATGATATTGCAAAGATTTTTTTCTGAAGACGATCAATTTAAGGATTGAAAAATAATGTTTATTCTATACCGCGTTTGACGTCGAAAAACGATCATATCCATGACTGAATATATACCAATTTATGATCAACACACTCCAGACGTTTGCCATATGACATCAAACTTATGTCAAGTTCTTGATTGAAATCTTCGATCACGATTCTTTGATCATGAATACATCCCTTATATGATGATAATATTAAAGATCGAATGAATACGTATATTTTCGATATTTTATCGAATAATCATCAAGAAAAAATTCCAGAAATTACGGGCAGGATATCAAATCATTACATTGTTCAGATGATATTGCGAAAATGTTTGTTTGAAGGCGATCAATTTAAGGATTGAAAAATGATGTTTTTTCTATACCGCGTTTGACGTCGAAAAACGATCATATCCATGACTGAATATATGCTAAATTATGATCAACCCACTACAGACGTTTGCCATAATATGACATTAGGTTATGTCGAGTTCTTGATTGAAATCTTCGATCACGATTATTTGATCATGAATACATCCCTTCCATGATGATTACATTGAAGATCGATTGAAAACGTGTATTTTCGATATTTAATCGGAATATCATCAAGAAAATGTTTCGAGAAATTGAAGGCAAGATATCGAATCATTACATCGTTTATATGACATTGCAAAAATGTTTTTTTGAAGACGATCAATTTGAGGATTGAAAAATGATGTTCATCTTCATACCGCGTTAGACGTCGAAAGTCGATCATATCCATGACTGAATATATGCCAATTAATGATCAACACACTCCAGACATTTGCCATAATATGACATCAGGTTATGTCGAGTTCTTGATTGGAATCTTCGATCACGATTCTTCAATCATGAATACATCCCTCACATGATGATAATATTGAAGATCAATTGAATTTTCCGATATTTTATCGATTATTATCATAAACTTTCCAGAAATTATGGGCAACATATCGTATCAATTGAATAGTTTAGATGATATTGCAAGGATGACTTTTCAAAGAAGACCAATTGAGAAATTGAAAATATATGTATTTTTGTATACCGCGTTAAACGTTGAAAAACTGAAGATCAACACACTCCAGACGTTCGCCATATGACATCAACTAGCATCAAACTTATGTCAATTTCAAGATAAAAATCTTCGATTACGATTCTTTGATCATAAATAATAAATTAGGTGAAATAAACTTATACTCGATGGGTGATGAAACATTCGTTTCGAGAAAAGTGATGTACATACGTAATATAGGAAATAGATACATCCGTTATATGATGTTAATATTGAAGATCGATTGAAAACGTGTATTTTCGATGTTTTATCGAATATCATCAAGAAAACGTTCCAGTAATCACTGGCAAAATATCGAATCATTACATTGTTTAGACAATATTGCCAACATCTTTTTTCAAAGATGATCAATTTGATGATCGAAAAAATATGTTTTTTCTATACCGCGTTAGACGCCGAAAGTCGATCACATCCATGACTGAATATATGCCAATATATGTTCAACACAGTCCAGTCATTTGTCATATGACTTCAAACTTATGTCTTGATCGAAATGTTCGATCACGATTTTTTTATCATGAATATATCCCTTATTTGATGATAATATCGAAGATCGATTGAAAACGTATATTTTAGATAATTTATCGAATATCATCAAGAAAACGTTCTAGAACGGGCAAAATATCGAATTATTACATTGTTTAGATGCTCAATAATCGAAAAATGATGTTTTTTTTTTCCTGCATTAAACGTTGAAGGTCGATCATATCCGTGACTTGATATATATGCCAATACATATCAAACTCATGTCATGTTCAATCTTCGATAACGATTTTTCGGACATGAATGTATCTCTCGAATTATGATAATATTGAATATTGAAAACGAATATATTTGATATGTTATTGAATGGCAGCAAAAAAATGTTTAACGATTTCTACCAAATATCGAATTATTACATTGTTGAGGTGATATACGGAGAATAAAGGTCATCAGATTTGAGGTTTCATAGGGGCGAGTATAGCCAAAGCCCCTACTAGCGACAGTTGTTCAGTGATAGTGTTTCGAGTCCTGTAAGAAGTGTATCATGTTATAAAAATAACTGGTTCACGGTTTTGATCGTGTCGTCGTTTCGACCGACGCCTTAGAAGTGGTTTGGAATGCACTATAAGCTGTAGGGTTCCGCTCTTCTTCACCTCGCACAAGTTTTGACTTTTGGTAGTTGGTCTCTAACTAGCTGTATTGAGAATTGGAAAAGCGAGGTCAGCATTCAGAAGTCGATCATATCCATGACTAAATATATACTAATATAACATCAAACTTATGTCAAGTTCTTGAATGAAAGTTTCAATCATAATTTTTTCATCATTCATATATTTCTGATATGATGGTGAAATTAAAGATCGATTGAAATCGTATACGAAAATATATGTAATTATTAGATTGTTCGAATACTCAATATTCCAAAAGACGATTATTTCTTGTGAATACCATTCGTTAGACATCTATGGCTATAATTCACGAGCAACACACTCGATACGTTTACTAGGTGAACTGAAATATACATAATAACTTATATGGTGACTATATAGTTGGGGATCAATTAGTTTCAGGCGATTTCAAGTGCATCAATCCATAACCAACTTATGTAATAGGTATATTTTGCAGATTTCGTTGCTTCAGAACTTTTTTTCTCAACTCAACTTGTAGGTTTATGTGAAATACATAGTCGCCACGAAAGTGTTCTTGATATTTCCAAGATTAGTCTACCACTTATAATAATATAAGTCTTGATACTGAAAGCTACCACCCAGGCAGCACAGTGATGGTCGATCAAGGTGTATTTGACGTCTACATCGTGATGACTGTAACATATTATTCAGATGTCATTCAGATAGGACCACCCTGTTAATATCGTGTTGACCTAAAACATATAAAAAACCTGAAATGTTTTTGGCTATTGCTTAGATATGAAATAAAGGCAGTCTTCACCTATCCTTCGTTTTGATACCTATACCCAACATGGCGCAGTCGGTTGAGTACGAGTGTTAAACAAAAATAAAAGAAAATAACAAATTCAAGTATGGGAGATCATCGAGGAATATCTCCTATGAATTTCACCGGCAACTTAGCCGAACACTGGAAGTTGTGGCGGCAGAAATTCGAGAATTATCTTGTGGCATCCGAAATCAACAAAAAAGATCAGAAAGTCCAGATCGCTCAACTTCTTCACTACATCGGCGAGGAAGGAATGTCGATATATAACACATTCACGTTCGCTATAGAGGAAGATAAAAATTTACTTGCTACTATCTTGACGAAGTTTGAGGAATATTTTCTTCCGAAAAAGAACCTGTCCTATGAAAGGTTTATGTTTTTTACAAGGAAGCAACGAGCAGATGAAAGTATTGATCAGTTTGTAACTGACCTAAAAAATAAAGCGAACTCTTGCGAATTCGGTGATTTGAAGGAGAGTCTAATTAAAGACCTTATGATTTGTGGCCTAGTGAGCGTAGATCTTCGTGAGAAGCTTCTCCAGGATGATGAGAAAACTCTACAGCAGGCTATTAAAATGTGTATCACCGTTGAAAAATCAAAGGAACAGTCCACTCTAATGTCAGGAGCAAGTGGCTCCAGTGTAGATGTCCAGGCCATTGGATATCACTCAAAGTCAAATTCTTCATCATGGAAAAATCCTAGAAATGTACATCTACAGCAGGCGTCCCAGCAGAGGAACCAACAATTTCGTCATGTGAATTCTCGTCCAATGAAAAATGTTAATACGACGTCATCAGCATCAGCATCCTTTAGGACCTCGAGGGCATTGTTACCAGAGGGAGTGTGCTACAGATGTGGAAGTGCCCATGGCCTAAACCAGTGCGCGGCATATGGAAAAAAGTGCAAATCGTGTGGGTTGCTTGATCATTTCGCAAAAGTGTGCAGAAAGAGAAGTGTACATCAAATTGGAATAGAAGAAGATGAAGAAAGTGGAGAGCAAGAAGAAGAAGAAGGAGTTGATGATAATTATGTTTATGTCTACCATATAGATAAATACGATAAGCAAAGAAATAACTCTTGGTATGTGTCACTTTATCTCAATAATAAAGCTTTTATTGATTTTAAAATGGACACCGGTGCTCAAGCAAATATCATTTCCATCGATAAATTGTCTCTGATTGATTTTCCTGAAAAATTTATTGTCAAATCTGATGTTAGACTGAAATCATACACGAACAACTCCTTGCCACTTTTGGGAAAATGCTATATACAGTGTAAACATAAAAATCATGAAACTATTTTGGAATTTTACGTAGTAGATTCATGCTTTGAAAGTATTTTAGGCATAGAAGCCTGTCAAAAATTCAATTTAATAAAACGTGTGGATATTGTCTCAGACATAACAAACAAAAAGGATGAAATAGAAACCTATCATAACTCAATTAAAAAAAATGCTGATCTTTTTACTGGATTAGGCTGTTTACAGTCTGATTATCATATCGAATTGAAAGAAAACTATGTTCCGGTTGTTCATCCACCACGGAAAATTCCAATTCCACTGCTGAAACAATTTAAAGAAACTTTGAAAGAATTAGAAAGAACAAAAATAATTAGAAAAATCGAAGAACCAACTGATTGGGTTAATTCAGTAGTCATCATAAAAAAGAATAACGGTAATTTGCGTATATGCTTGGATCCCCGTGATTTGAATTTAGCAATAAAAAGAGAATATTTTCAGCTACCGACTATAGACCAAATTATGTCAAAATTAGCAGGTGCACATTATTTTAGTAAATTGGATGCAAATAGTGGATTCTGGCAAGTTCGACTAGATGATGAAAGTGCAAAATTATGTACGTTTGCTACCCCTTACGGGAGATATTGTTTTCTGCGCATGCCTTATGGCATTATATCAGCGCCAGAAGTTTTTCAAAAGAGATTCAAAAATGTTTTTGATATAGAAGGAGTTGAATTGTACATAGATGATCTAATTGTATATGGTCGATCCAAAGATGAACATGATAGACGTTTAACTGAAGTATTCAAAAGAGCTAGGGAACACAATGTTACCTTCAATAAGGAGAAATGCAAATTTGCAATGACAGAAATTACTTTTATGGGACATATTATAACGAAAGACGGATTTTATCCATGTCCTGAAAAAATAAATGCAATCAAAAATATGCCGCAACCTAAGAATAAAAAAGATGTCCAGCGGTTTTTGGGAATGATAACATATGTTGGACGATTCATTCCAAATTTGTCTAATTTGAGCTCACCGCTAAGAGAACTAGTGAAAAATGATGTACATTTTCAATGGACGAACAAGCATACAAAGTCGTTTATAGAATTGGAGAACAAATTGATAGAAAGGCCAGTGCTACAATATTATAATGTTGAGAAACCAGTAGTTATTTCAGTAGATGCCTCAAAAAATGGGTTAGGTGCTTGCCTTTTACAAAATAATTTACCATGTGCCTACGCGTCACAAGCTCTAACACAAACTCAGCAACGTTGGGCTCAAATCGAGAAAGAATTGGGGGCAATTCTTTTTGGATGTGAAAAATTCTATGAATATGTGTACGGTCGGCAATTTATTGTAGAAAAGGACCACCGTCCCCTGCTAGGTGTTTTCAAAAAACCACTAGTATCTTGTCCGGCTCGTTTGCAACGAATGGTACTACAATTGCAAAAATACGATTTCAGGCTAATTTTCAAACCTGGTAAGGACTTGTTTTTGGCTGATGCGCTCTCTCGTGCTGTATGCGAGAATAAAACCGAATATAAATTTGAAAACGAATTAGATGTCTGTGTTATCCAAAACAATTGTAAAATGACTGATAAAAATTTTTTTGAACTAGTAATACTAACGTCTGAAGATGATGAGTTGAGTCTATTGAACTATTTTGTAAAAAACGGGTGGCCAAAATCAATTGCAAAGGTCCCAGAACAATTGAAAATGTATTTCAAGTTCAGAAATGAAATAGTTGAAAACAATGGTGTTTTGTTTAAAGGAAATCAGATGATAATTCCAAAGAAAATGAGACCACAAATAATAGAAAAAATTCATTTTGGACATTTTGGTATATTAAAGTGCTTAAATCGGGCAAAACAGTCATTTTTTTGGCCATTTATGTGTAAGGAGATCGAACATGCTGTTTCAAATTGTGAAATTTGTCTTAGTCATCGTGTGTCTAATACAAAAGAAGAACTAAAATTGCATGAAATACCAAAACTACCGTTTCACAAAATTGGGTGTGATATTTTATACTTGGGTAGATCAATGTATTTATTGGTGGTTGATTATTACACCAAGTGGGTAGAACTCATATCACTGAATGAAAATTCACATTCAATTACAATTATAGACAACCTGAAAAACATTTTTGGGAGATTTGGTATTCCTGCAATATTGGTATCGGACGGAGGTCCTCAATTCAGTTCAGTTCAATTTGGGATATTTGCAAAAGATTGGAAGTTTACACACATCATGTCGAGTCCACGATATCCCCAATCAAATGGGATGGTGGAAAGAGCTAAGCAAACAATTAAAAAATTACTTTATAAGGCAATTGCAGACAAAAAAGATATAGAATTAGTTTTGTTAATGTACAGGACAACACCAATGGAAACCGGTTTTTCGCCATCACAATTGATGATGTCACGAAATTTGAGAGATATTCTCCCAAATACTGAACAGGAATTGAAACCTCTCCATATTGATTTTGAGAAATATAATAAAACTCTGGATTTTCACAGGATAAGGCAAAAGGCATATTATGATCGAAACTGTAAAAATCTTAAACCACTCCAAATAGATCATAAAGTACGATATCAAAAGGAACCTGGTTCTAGGTGGTCATTTGAACATATCCTTGACAAACCTAGGGAACGATCTTATGTTGTTCAAGACAGAGATGGCTCACAATTCACCAGAAACCGTCGGTTTATTGAAATTTTGCCAAATCCTAATGAAAATAAAAATAATAGTGAAAGTGATGATAACACAAATCTTACTGACATTCTAGAAAATTCGGGTATTGGAGATAATATCTATAATATCCCTCATAGTACCTCTTCCGGGAGGATAATTAAACAACCAGAAAGACTCACTTATTATTGATTATTTAATTCTCAATAAGTGCATTAATTTGTTTGTAAACAAGAGGTGAGATGTAACATATTATTCAGATGTCATTCAGATAGGACCACCCTGTTAATATCGTGTTGACCTAGAACATATAAAAAACCTGAAATGTTTTTGGCTATTGCTTAGATATGAAATAAAGGCAGTCTTCACCTATCCTTCGTTTTGAAACCTATACCCAACAATGACTTCTCGTAGAAAAATACCCTGAATAATTTGATAACCAATACTTAGCGTCAATTAAACGTTGGGTTTTTTACATATTTCAGATGTGTCTATAAAACGTCTTTATTACGTCTTTATTACGTCTTTATTACGTCTTTATTACGTCTTTATAACGTTGATGCGTCCGATAAAAATAATTAAACCTATTTTATTCAAGAAATGGCAAGACAAAACAATAAATTGAATACTAATAGAGAAATCAATTCAAGAAACTAGTACGCACTCCAGACTCTAGAGTGTATAGGTACTACATTTTCTTTTCACTACATATCGAAAAGGAATTAGATAAATATACGGAATGCATAGGAAATTCCCTACGTTATTTCCGATCGAATTCGCTGTTACCCTCTTCACAAAATGATATATCCCCCATTGTAGTGTAGAAAATTCTCATAGAATTCTCATATTTAAAGTTCCCGCCATCATATCTATA
Organism: Chrysomela aeneicollis; assembly: GCA_029955515.1. Taxonomy (NCBI): domain Eukaryota; kingdom Metazoa; phylum Arthropoda; class Insecta; order Coleoptera; family Chrysomelidae; genus Chrysomela; species Chrysomela aeneicollis. The sequence continues at coordinate 15,678,709 of JARUHQ010000013.1, read as the reverse complement.
CCCGTTAGATGACATGAGCCCGAGCCCGCTTGGTCCAGTCCATTATTGAATTCACATGACGCCAGACGTGGCCAGACGCTTCTTGTACTGACCTTGATACAATGCAAAGCAAAAGCATCTCAGATGCGCGGTCGTCCATGGTTCTTGTATTTTGATCACAACAACGCAGCGTTGGACGGTTATTTGTATAATTTTTGGTGCTAGTGTGAAGTGTGAGCAATAATTCGTCTAAATAGTATCAGGTAAGCTACACAAACTTTGGCTAGCTTATAGTATAATAGAAAATGATACCTATGTGTGAACCTCGGTGTGAACAATTACCGTAACTCGCATTCATAGGCATTTTCTGGCTTAATTCCGTCGTTGAATCAAAGAAAACTAGTACTACGTACGTACTGACTACTTCTGTTTGGTTGAATTGGATCGTTATGAAAAGAATTCTCATTTGATGACAATGATTTCCATAACCATAAAAGACACACCTAACCTAAGTTTTTTTTGTTGGGGCTGTTGTGAGCCGATCAGGCTGTTGTCTCATATTTTATGTAATAAAACCTATCCCTCTGAATAGTCTGAATACCTACCTACATCGAAGGCTACAAAATTCAAAAGTTTTCGATTTGGGCCAGTCCATTATTGAATTCACATGACGCCAGGCGTGGCCAGACGCTTCTTGTACTGTACTGACCTTGAGACAACGCAAAAGCATGTAAAATAATTTATTATTTTTGCTAGTATTCAGAAAATGGTTTGTGTGGCAATATATTTTTTGCAGATGCTGATATGGAGTGCCTACAATTCATAAAAATTGGCCAACCCTCAAGAAAAAATAAATTGAGTTTAATGCCTGACCACCACTAAATCAATAACATTTTTCAAGTTCACCCAGAAGAAGTGATTCCTTTTTACAGCCAATTGTAAGATATATTATAGTGTAGCTACAACTGTTTATGAGGAAGGTGAGACTGATCTATTCATGTGGAGATTAATCTTTCCATATTCTAATCAGTGGATATAAATCTGAATGAGGTGTCAACCCCAATGATTTTGTTATCATCAACATATATTTGTCATTCGAAAACTTCTCTTGAGAAATTTTTTTATGAATGTGACCTCAATTTTCTATGTATCAACAAAACTCAGGGTGGTTCGTTTTTTATTTGAAGTTACCTGATGTAAACATGACTGGTATCATATTTTCAAAACCCTGAACAAAAAGCCCTAAACAAATATTAGGTCAGATTATATGAAAAAATAGTCAATGCATTTTTTTTGAATGATGAATAATTTGGGAATTATAAATCATCAAGGTATTTATAGAAGTATATGAAAAATATCACTATTTTTTAGATGACTTCACCAGGGCCTCAAAGAAAATAAAGTTGGCTGGACAGGTTTTGGATATAATGAGTGGAAATGAAGACTTGCCTTCAGTCAGAGGGAAGAAGAGTTCTTGGGCCCAGTTGATTCCTTGAGAATAATAATAAAGACTTGTGTGGTAAGATGAAACTTTTCCCAATAATTTGAATAAAATATATTCTCAATAATTGCAGGCAATAGAATATTGCTATCAAGGTTCATATTTTCTCGATGCATCTAAAATATTGTTTGTATCATTTATCTTGTATATGTTATTTAATTTCAGCAGTTACACTCAATAACAGGTTATAGAGTCGGGCAGGAGGGTCGAGGAATATGTATCGATGAAATTGAATGTGATCAAGAACCTTCTAAAAATATAATTTGCGCTAGATAGAAAACAAGGCCAACAAAACAATGATATCTTCATAACTGACACTTCAAAATGGTAAGTTTATTTCCTTGATTGAATCCATCATCCAGTATGAATAGGTACATTTAAATTTTCTCAGATTATTTGTTAATTCAAAGTAGCATGAGTTCTCAACTTTTTCATCAAAAAAATTCAGAATTTATGAATGTGACGAAAATGCTTTTTTTGACAATTCACTTGACCTTCATTATTCACTTCCAAATGTTTGAGAAATTACATTGAATTCAGAAGTTGAGAAAGATAAGTTCATACTATAATACTGAGTCGAAAAAAGTTGAAAACTTTCAAAGCAAATCAATGAATTTTTCAATTTATAGTATATTATTTCTGTAGAACCTAACCCAACCTAAGAATTTGAAAACATATACATACATACTCGACATTATTTTCAGATTTGAAAAATGACTATTACCTACTAAGTGGCCACAAAAAACCAGAATAACGGAATGGTTGCCCGGCTTGAAGAAATTGAAAAATATTGCAGCTGTTGGTATAAATTTCATTCAATTTTTATTCTGAAATCTTGAGTTTTCGTTAATAAGTATCTTAATTTTTTTTTTGGTAGGTACTTATTATAAAACATATGTTTTGTTCGGTGAAAATATCAATGTATTGTACATACCTACTAGAAAGATAGATTGAGGTTCTATTATTTTTTGTTATTATTTATAGATAGGTATTGAATTTTTATTTATTCACTTCTATAATTTTGACTTTATCATTGAGTATCTTTATAGTTTCTAGAGTTACCCATTATGAAATAAATATTATGATCGATTATATACTACCATTTTATTTGGAACGAAATTTTTCAATCCATTTTTTGACGTAATTATAATTATGTGTTCTGAACATTCATTATAATATATCACTTTGAAGATGCAAATATGACATTTTTGAACCGACGTATGTGAATCGCGGAAAATTTGGAATTATCGCCTCAAAAAAGACCATTTTATACAAAACATAAGATTTGCATCTATTTTATGACGTATATTTGAATATGTATGTTGAATATTCGTTACGTTACATCATTCTGAAGATGCAAATAAGACGGTTTCTATTTGACGTATATACAACGCTGCAAGTTGAGACTTATCGCCCGAAAAAAGACCATTTTATTCAAAACATAAGAGTTGCATCTATTTTATGACGTATATTTTAATATGTATGTTGAACATTCGTTACGTTACATCATTCTGAAGATGCAAATATGACGGTTTTTATTTGACGTATATACAACGCTGAAAGTTGGGACTTATCGCCTGAAAAAAGACCATTTTATTCAAATTACAAGAGTTGCATCTATTTTATGACGTTTATTTGAATATGTAAGTTGAACATTCGTTACGTTATATCATTCTGAAGATGCAAATAAGACGGTTTTTATCTGACGTATATACAACGCTGAAAGTTGGGACTTATCGCCTCAAAAAATACCATTTTATTCAAAACATAAGATTTGCATCCATTTAGTGACGTATATTTGAATATGTTTCTTGAACATTCGTTACGTTACATCATTCTGAAGATGCAAATAAGACGGTTTTTATCTGACGTATATACAACGCTGAATGTTGGGACTTATCGCCTCAGAAAATACGTCTTTCAGATACGTATTAATGATGTTGGCCATCATTTATATGACATAAAATTGATGTATTATTCATGTATTCGTGGAAAAAATGTTTACCGAGTTGTTTAGTCTATCCATTCAACCTTCAGTTCAATTCAGTCGCTCGTATGTATAACGGAAGAACAGTTACCTGGTGAGTATAACTATATAAACATAATCGAATACAACTCAGATACGATGATTGTTCAATCTATCCATTCAACCTTATGTTCGATTCGGTTGCTCGTATGTATATCGGAAGAACAGGTACCTGGTGAGTATATCTATATAAACATAATCGAATACAACTCAGATACGATGATTGTTCAATCTATCCATTTAACCTTCTGCTCGATTCGGTCGCTTGTATGTAAAACGGAAGGACAGTTACCTGGTGAGTATTGCTATATAGACATCATCACGATATCATCGAATACAACTCAGATACAATTATCGTTTCGTCTAACCATTCAACATTCTGTTCGATTCAGTCGCTAGTATGGGTAACGGAAGTATCGTCACCTGGTAAGTATCACTATATATACAGTTTTGCGATATAATCGGATACCACCCAGATACATTGATTGTTCAGTCTATCCATTCAACTTTCTTTTCGTTTCGGTCGCTCGTATGTAAAACGGGAATACCGTCTCCTAGTGTGTATAACTATATACACAGCATAACATCATAATCGAATACAACCCATATACTATCCAATCAACCTTCTGTTCAATTCAGTCGCTCGTATGTATAACGGGAGAACAGTTACCTGGTGAGTATAACTATATAAACATAATCGAATACAACCCAGATACGATGATTGTTCAATCTATACTGAATTCAACCTTCTGCTCGATTCGGTCGCTTGTATGTAAACGGAAGAACAGTTACCTGGTGAGTATTGCTATATAAACATCATCACGATATCTTCGAATACAATTCAGATACAATTATCGTTTCGTCTAACCATTTAACCTTCTGTTCGATTCAGTCGCTAGTATGTGTAACGGAAGTACCGTCACCTGGTAAGTATCACTATATATACAGTTTTGCGATATAATCGGATACCACCCAGATACATTGATTGTTCAGTCTATCCATTCAACTTTCTGTTCGTTTCGGTCGCTCGTATGTGAAACGGGAATACCGTCACCTTATGTGTATAACTATATACACAGCATAACATCATAATCGAATACAACCCAGATACTATCCATTCAACCTTCTGTTCGATTCGGTTGCTCGTATGTATAACGAAAGAACAGTAACCTGGTGAGTATTTCTATATGAACGTCATCACGATATAATCGAATACAACTTAGTTACAATTATCGTTCCGTCTAACCATCCAACCTTATGTTCGATTTAGACGCTCATATGTGTAACGAAAGAACCGTTACATGGTAGGTGTTGTTAAATATACAACATAACGATATAATCGGAGACAACCCAGATACAATGATTGTTCAATCTATCCATTCAACCTTATGTTCTATTCGGTTGCTAGTATGTATAACGGAAGAACAGTTACCTGGTTAGACATAATATATAATAATCTTCACGAAATAATCGAATACAACCCAGATACGATGATTGTTCAGTCTATCCATTCAACCTTCTGTTCAGTTCAGTCGCTCTTATGTATAACTGGAGAACAGTTACCTGGTGAGTATAACTTTATGAACATCATCACGATACAATCGAATACAACCCCAGATACGATCATTGTTTAGTCTATCCATTCAACCTTCAGTTCAATTCAGTCGCTCGTATGTATAACGGAAGAACAGTTACCTGGTGAGTATAACTATATAAACATAATCGAATACAACTCAGATACGATGATTGTTCAATATATCCATTCAACCTTATGTTCGATTCGGTTGCTCGTATGTATATCGGAAGAACAGGTACCTGGTGAGTATATCTATATAAACATAATCGAATACAACTCAGATACGATGATTGTTCAATCTATCCATTTAACCTTCTGCTCGATTCGGTCGCTTGTATGTAAAACGGAAGGACAGTTACCTGGTGAGTATTGCTATATAAACATCATCACGATATCATCGAATACAACTCAGACACAATTATCGTTTCTTCTAACCATTTAACCTTCTGTTCGATTCAGTCGCTAGTATGTGTAACGGAAGTACCGTCACCTGGTAAGTATCACTATATATACAGTATTGCGATATAATCGGATACCACCCAGATACATTGATTGTTCAGTCTATCCATTCAACTTTCTGTTCGTTTCGGTCGCTCGTATGTGAAACGGGAATACCGTCACCTTATGTGTATAACTATATACACAGCATAACATCATAATCGAATACAACCCAGATACTATCCATTCAACCTTCTGTTCGATTCGGTTGCTCGTATGTATAACGAAAGAACAGTAACCTGGTGAGTATTTCTATATGAACGTCAACACGATATAATCGAATACAACTTAGTTACAATTATCGTTTCTTCTAACCATTTAACCTTCTGTTCGATTCAGTCGCTAGTATGTGAAACGGAAGTACCGTCACCTGGTAAGTATCACTATATATACAGTATTGCGATATAATCGGATACCAACCAGATACATTGATTGTTCAGTCTATCCATTCAACTTTCTGTTCGTTTCGGTCGCTCGTATGTAAAACGGGTATACCGTCACCTAGTGTGTATAACTATATACACAGCATAACATCATAATCGAATACTACTCAGATACTATCCATTCAACCTTCTGTTCGATTCGGTCGATTGTATGTAAAACGGAAGAACAGTCACCTGGTGAGTATTTCTAAATGAACGTCATCACGATATAATCGAATACAACTCAGATACAATGAACATTCCGTCTATCCATCCAACCTTCTGTTCGATTGGGTCGCTCGTATGTATAACGCAAGAACAGTCACCTGGTGAGTATTACTATATAAACATCATCACGATATAATCGAATACAACTCAGTTACATTTATCGTTCCGTCTAACCATCCAACCTTATGTTCGATTCAGACGCTCGTATGTGTAACGAAAGAACCGTTACATGGTAGGTGTAACTAAATATACAGCATAACGATATAATCGGAAACAACCCAGATACAATGATTGTTCAATCTATCCATCCAACCTTATGTTCGATTCGGTTGCTCGTATGTATAACGGAAGAACTGTTACCTGGTTAGACATACTATATGATAATAATCACGATATAATCAAATACAACCCAGATACGATGAATGTTCAGTCTATCCATTCAACCTTCTGTTCAGTTCAGTCGCTCTTATGTATAACTGGAAAACAGTTTCCTGGTGAGTATAACTATATGAACATCATCAAGATATAATCGAATACAACCCCAGATACGATTATTGTTTAGTTTATCCATTCAACCTTCTGTTCAATTCAGTCGCTCGTATGTATAACGGAAGAACAGTTACCTGGTGAGTATAACTATATAAACATAATCGAATACAACCCAGATACGATGATTGTTCAATTTATACTAAATTTAAGCTTCCGCTCGATTCGGTCGCTTGTATGTAAAACGGAAGAACAGTTACCTGGTGAGTATTGCTATATAAATATCATCACGATATCATCGAATACAACTCAGATACAATTATCGTTTCGTCTAACCATTCAACCTTCTGTTCGATTCAGTCGCTAGTATGTGTAACGGAAGTACCGTCACCTGGTAAGTATCACTTTATATACAGTATTGCGATATAATCGGATACCACCCAGATACATTGATTGTTCAGTCTATCCATTCAACTTTCTGTTCGTTTCGGTCGCTCGTATGTGAAACGGGAATACCCTCACCTTATGTGTTCAACTATATACACAGCATAACATCATAATCGAATACAACCCAGATACTATTCATTCAACCTTCTGTTCGATTCGGTTGTTCGTATGTATAACGAACGAACAGTAACCTGGTGAGTATTTCTATATGAACGTCATCACGATATAATCGAATACAACTCAGATACAATGATCATTCCGTCTATCCATCCAACCTTCTGTTCGATTGGGTCGCTCGTATGTATAACGCAAGAACAGTCACCTGGTGAGTATTACTATATAAACATCACCACGATATAATCGAATACAACTCAGTTATAATTATCGTTCCGTCTAACCATCCAACCTTATGTTCGATTCAGACGCTCGTATGTGTAACGAAAGAACCGTTACATGGTAGGTGTAACTAAATATACAGCATAACGATATAATCGGAGACAACCCAGATACAATGATTGTTCAATCTATCCATCCAACCTTATGTTCGATTCGGTTGCTCGTATGTATAACGGAAGAACTGTTACCTGGTTAGACATAACATATGATAATAATCACGATATAATCTAACACAACCCAGATACGATGAATGTTCAGTCTATCCATTCAACCTTCTGTTCAGTTCAGTCGCTCTTATGTATAACTGGAGAACAGTTTCCTGGTGAGTATAACTTTATGAACATCATCAAGATATAATCGAATACAACCCCAGATACAATTATTGTTTAGTCTATCCTTTCAACCATCTGTTCAATTCAGTCGCTCGTATGTATAACGGAAGAACAGTTACCTGGTGAGTATAACTATATAAACATAATCGAATACAACCCAGATAAGATGATTGTTCAATCTATACTAAATTTAAGCTTCTGCTCGATACGGTCGCTTGTATGTAAAACGGAAGAACAGTTACCTGGTGAGTATTGCTATATAAACATCATCACGATATCATCGAATACAACTCAGAGATACAATTATCGTTTCGTCTAACCATTTAACCTTCTGTTCGATTCAGTCGCTAGTATGTGTAACGGAAGTACCGTCACCTGGTGAGTATCACTATATATACAGAATTGCGATATAATCGGATACCACCCAGATACATTGATTGTTCAGTCTATCCATTCAACTTTCTGTTCGTTTCGGTCGCTCGTATGTAAAACGGGAATACCGTCACCTTATGTGCATAACTATATACACAGCATAACATCATAATCGAAAACAACCCAGATACTATCCATTCAACCTTCTGTTCGATTCGTCTGCTCTTATGTATAACGGAAGAAAAGTAACCTGGTGAGTATTTCTATATGAACGTCATCACGATATAATCGAATACAACTCAGATACAATGATCATTCCGTCTATCCATCCAACCTTCTGTTCGATTGAGTCGTTCGTATGTATAACGCAAGAACAGTCACCTGGTGAGTATTACTATATGAACATCACCACGATATAATCGAATACAACTCAGTTACAATTATCGTTCCGTCTAACCATCCAACATTATGTTCGATTCAGACGCTCGTATGTGTAACGAAAGAACCGTTACCTGGTAGGTGTAACTAAATATACAGCATAACGATATAATCGGAAACAACCCAGATACAATGATTGTTCAATTTATCCATCCAACCTTATGTTCGATTCGGTTGCTCGTATGTATAACGGAAGAACTGTTACCTGGTTAGACATACTATATGATAATAATCACGATATAATCAAATACAACCCAGATACGATGAATGTTCAGTCTATCCATTCAACCTTCTGTTCAGTTCAGTCGCTCTTATGTATAACTGGAGAACATTTTTCTGGTGAGTATAACTATATGAACATTATCAAGATATAATTGAATACAACCCCAGATACGATTATTGTTTAGTCTATCCATTCAACCTTCTGTTCAATTCAGTCGCTCGTATGTATAACGGAAGAACAGTTACCTGGTGAGTATAACTATATAAACATTATCGAATACAACCCAGATACGATGATTGTTCAATCTATACTAAATTCAAGCTTCTGCTCGATTCGGTCGCTTGTATGTAAAACGGAAGAACAGTTACCTGGTGAGTATTGCTATATAAACATCATCACGATATCATCGAATACAACTCAGAGATACAATTATCGTTTCGTATAACCATTTAATCTTCTGTTCGATTCAGTCGCTAGTATGTGTAACGGAAGTACCGTCACCTGGTAAGTATCACTATATATACAGTATTGCGATATAATCGAATACCACCCAGATACATTGATTGTTCAGTCTATCCATTCAACTTTCTGTTCGTTTCGATCGCTCGTATGTAAAACGGGAATACCGTCACCTTATGTGCATAACTATATACACAGCATAACATCATAATCGAAAACAACCCAGATACTATCCATTCAACCTTCTGTTCGATTCGGTTGCTCGTATGTATAACGAAAGAACAGTAACCTGGTGAGTATTTCTATATGAACGTCATCACGATATAATCGAATACAACTCAGATACAATGATCATTCCGTCTGTCCATCCAACCTTCTGTTCGATTGGGTTGCTCGTACGTATAACGCAAGAACAGTCACCTGGTGAGTATTACTATATAAACATTCCCACGATATAATCGAATAAAACTCAGTTACAATTATCGTTCCGTCTAACCATCCAACCTTATGTTCGATTCAGACGCTCGTATGTGTAACGAAAGAACCGTTACATGGTAGGTGTAACTAAATATACAGCATAACGATATAATCGGAGACAACCCAGATACAATGATTGTTCAATCTATCCATCCAACCTCATGTTCGATTCGGTTGCTCGTATGTATAACGGAAGAACTGTTACCTGGTTAGACATAATATATAATAATCATCACGAAATAATCGAATACAACCCAGATACGATGATTTTTCAGTCTATCCATACAACCTTCTGTTCAGTTCAGTCGCTCTTATGTATAACTGGAGAACAGTTACCTGGTGAGTATAACAATATAAACATCATCACGATATAATCGAATACAACCCCAGATACGATCATTGTTTAGTCTATCCATTCAACCTTCTGTTCAATTCAGTCGCTCGTATGTATAACGGAAGAACATTTACTTGGTGAGTATAACTATATAAACATAATCGAATACAACTCAGATACGATGATTGTTCAATCTATCCATTCAACCTTATGTTCGATTCGGTTGCTTGTATGTATAACGGAAGAACAGGTACCTGGTGAGTATAACTATATAAACATAATCGAATACAACTCAGATACGATGATTGTTCAATCTATCCATTTAACCTTCTGCTCGATTCGGTCACTTGTATGTAAAACTGAAGGACAGTTACCTGGTGAGTATTGCTATCTAAACATCATCACGATATCATCGAATACAACTCAGATACAATTATCGTTTCGTCTAACCATTCAACATTCTGTTCGATTCAGTCACTAGTATGTATAACGGAAGAACAGTTACCTGGTGAGTATAACTATATAAACATAATCGAATACAACCCAGATACGATGATTGTTCAATCCATACTAAATTTAACCTTCTGCTCGATTCGGTCGCTTGTATTTAAAACGGAAGAACAGTTACCTGGTGAGTATTGCTATATAAACATCATCACGATATCATCGAATACAACTCAGATACAATTATCGTTTCGTCTTACCATTTAACCTTAAGTTCGATTCAGTCGCTAGTATGTGCAACGGAAGTACCGTCACCTGGTAAGTATCACTATATATACAGTATTGCGATATAATCGGATACCACCCAGATACATTGATTGTTCAGTCTATCCATTCAACTTTCTGTTCGTTTCGGTCGCTCGCATTTAAAACGGGAATACCGTCACCTAATGTGTATAACTATATACACAGCATAACATCATAATCGAAAACAACCCAGATACTATCCATTCAACCTTCTGTTCGATTCGGTTGCTCGTATGTATAAAGAAAAAACAGTAACCTGGTGAGTATTTCTATATGAACGTCATCACGATATAATCGAATACAACTCAGATACAATGATCATTCCGTCTATTTATCCAAACTTCTGTTCGATTGGGTCGCTCGTATGTATAACGCAAGAACAGTCACCTGGTGAGTATTACTATATAAACATCATCACGATATGATCGAATACAACTCAGTTACAATTATTGTTCCGTCTAATCATCCAACCTTATGTTCGATTCAGACGCTCGTATGTGTAACGAAAGAACCGTTACATGATAGGTGTAACTAGATATACAGCATAACGATATAATCGGAGACAACCCAGATACAATGATTGTTCAATCTATCCATTCAACCTTATGTTCGATTCGGTTGCTCGTATGTGTAACAGAAGAACTGTTACCTGGTTAGACATACTATATGATAATCATCACGATATAATCGAATACAACCCAGATACAATGATTGATCAGTCTATCCATTCAACCTCCTGTTCAGTTCAGTCGCTCTTATGTATAACTGGAGAACAGTTACCTGGTGAGTATAACTATATAAACATCATCACGATATAATCGAATACAACCCCAGATACGATCATTGTTTAGTCTATCCATTCAACTTTCTGTTCAATTCAGTCGCTCGTATGTATAACGAAAGAACATGTACCTGGTGAGTATAACTATATGAACATAATCAAATACAACCCAGATACGATGATTGTTCAATCTATACATTTAACCTTCTGCTCGATTCGGTCGCTTGTATGTAAAACGGAAGAACAGTTACCTGGTGAATATTGCTATATTAACATCATCACGATATCATCGAATACAACTCAGATACAATTATCGCTTCGTCTAACCATTTAACCTTCTGTTCGATTCAGTCGCTAGTATGTGTAACGGTAGTACCGTCACCTGGTAAGTATCACTATATATACAGTATTGCGATATAATCGGATACCAACCAGATACATTGATTGTTCAGTCTATCCATTCAACTTTCTGTTCGTTTCGGTCGCTCGTATGTAAAACGGGAATACCGTCACCTAGTGTGTATAACTATATACACAGCATAACATCATAATCGAATACAACCCAGATACTATCCATTCAACCTTCTGTTCGATTCGAATGCTCGTATGTATAACGAAAGAACAGTAACCTGGTGAGTATTTCTACATGAACTTTATCACGATATCATCGAATACAACTCAGAGATACAATTATCATTTCGTCTAACCATTTAACCTTCTGTTCGATTCAGTCGCTAGTATGTGTAACGGAAGTACCGTCACCTGGTGAGTATCACTATATATACATTATTGCGATATAATCGGATACCACCCAGATGCATTGATTGTTCAGTCTATCCATTCAACTTTCTGTTCAGTTCAGTCGCTCCTATGTATAACTGGAGAAAAGTTTCCTGGTGAGTATAACTATATGAACATCATCAAGATATAATCGAAAACAACCCCAGATACGATTATTGTTTAGTCTATCCATTCAACCTTCTGTTCAATTCAGTCGCTCGTATGTATAACGGAAGAACAGGTACCTGGTGAGTATAACTATATAAACATAATCAAATACAACCCAGATACGATGATTGTTCAATCTATACATTTAACCTTCTGCTCGATTCGGTCGCTTGTATGTGAAACGGAATAATAGTTACCTGGTTATTATTGCTATATAAACATCATCACGATATCATCGGATACAACTCAGATACAATTATCGTTTCGTCTAACCATTCAACCTTCTGTTCGATTCAGTCGCTAGTATGTGTAACGGAAGTACCGTCACCTGGTGAGTATCACTATATATACAGTATTGCGATATAATCGGATACCACCCAGATACATTGATTGTTCAGTCTATCCATTCAACTTTCTGTTCGTTTCGGTCGCTCGTATGTAAAACGGGAAAACCGTCATCAAATGTGTATAACTATATACACAGCATAAGATCATAATCGAATACAACCCAGATACTATCCATTCAACCTTCTGTTCGATTCGGTTGCTCGTATGTATAACGAAAGAACAGTAACCTGGTGAGTATTTCTATATGAACGTCATCACGATATAATCGAATACAACTGAGATACAATGATCATTCCGTCTATCCATCCAACCTTCTGTTCGATTCAGACGCTCGTATGTGTAACGAAAGAACCTTTACATGGTAGGTGTAACTAAATATACAGCATAACGATATAATCGAAGACAACCCAGATACAATGATTGTTCAATCTATCCATTTAACCTTATGTTCGATTTGGTTGCTCGTATGTATAACGAAAGAGCTGTTACCTGGTTAGACATACTATATGAGTATCATCACGATATAATCAAATACAACCCAGATACGATGATTTTTCAGTCTATCCATTCAACCTCCTGTTCAGTTCAGTCGCTCTTATGTGTAAATGGAGAACAGTTTCCTGGTGAGTATAACTATATAAACATCATCAAGATATGATCGAATACAACCCCAGATACGATTATTGTTTAGTCTATCCATTCAACCATCTGTTCAATTCAGTCGCTCGTATGTATAACGGAAGAACAGTTACCTGGTGAGTAAAACCATATAAACATTATCGAATACAACCCAGATAAGATGATTGTTCAATCTATACTAAATTTAAGCTTCTGCTCGATACGGTCGCTTGTATGTAATACGGAAGAACAGTTACCTGGTGAGTATTGCTATATAAACATCATCACGATATCATCGAATACAAATCAGAGATACAATTATCGTTTCGTCTAACCATTTAACCTTCTGTTCGATTCAGTCGCTAGTATGTGTAACGGAAGTACCGTCACCTGGTAAGTATCACTATATATACAGTATTGCGATATAATCGGATACCACCCAGATACATCGATTGTTCAGTCTATCCATTCAACTTTCTGTTCGTTTCGGTCGCTCGTATGTAAAACGGGAATACCGTCACCTTATGTGTATAACTATATACACAGCATAACATCATAATCGAATACAACCCAGATACTATCCATTCAACCTTCTGTTCGATTCGTTTGCTCGTATGTATAACGAAAGAACAGTAACCTGGTGAGTATTTCTATATGCACGTCATCACGATATAATCGAATACAACTCAGATACAATGATAATTCCGTCTATCCATCCAACCTTCTGTTCGATTGAGTCGTTCGTATGTATAACGCAAGAACAGTCACCTGGTGAGTATTACTATATGAACATCACCACGATATAATCGAATACAACTCAGTTACAATTATCGTTCCGTCTAACCATCCAACCTTATGTTCGATTCAGACGCTCGTATGTGTAACGAAAGAACCGTTACATGGTAGGTGTAACTAAATATACAGCATAACGATATAATCAGAGACAACCCAGATACAATGATTGTTCAATCTATCCATCCAACCTTATGTTCGATTCGGTTGCTCGTATGTATAACGAAAGAACTGTTACCTGGTTAGACATACTATATGATAATAATCACGATATAATCAAATACAACCCAGATACGATAAATGTGCAGTCCATCCATTCAACCTTCTGTTCAGTTCAGTCGCTCTTATGTATAACTGGAGAACAGATTCCTGGTGAGTATAACTATATGAACATCATCAAGATATAATCGAATACAACCCCAGATACGATTATTGTTTAGTCTATCCATTCAACCTTCTGTTCAATTCAGTCGCTCGTATGTATAACGGAAGAGCAGTTACCTGGTGAGTATAACTATATAAACATAATCGATTACAACCCAGATACGATGATTGTTCAATCTATACTAAATTTAAGCTTCTGCTCGATTCGGACGCTTGTATGTAAAACGGAAGAACAGTTACCTGGTGAGTATTGTTATATAAACATCATCACGATATCATCGAATACAACTCAGAGATACAATTATCATTTCGTCTAACCATTCAACTTTCTGTTCGATTCAGTCGCTAGTATGTGTATCGGTAGTACCGTCACCTGGTAAGTATCACTATATATATACAGTATTGCGATATAATCGGATACCACCCAGATACATTGATTGTTCAGTCTATCCATTCAACTTTCTGTTCAGTTCAGTCGCTCTTATGTATAACTGGAGAACAGTTTCCTGGTGAGTATAACTATATGAACATCATCAAGATATAATCGAATACAACCCCAGATACGATTATTGTTTAGTCTATCCATTCAACCTTCTGTTCAATTCAGTCGCTCGTATGTATAACGGAAGAACATTTACCTGGTGAGTATAACTATATAAACCTTATCGAATACAACCCAGATACGATGAATTTTCAATCTATCCATTTAACCTTCTGCTCGATTCGGTCGCTTTTATGTAAAACGGAAGAACAGGCGATCGGAAGAAGGCGATCTGAAGAATTCGTTACACGTTTTTTCATAGAATCCATTTCTCCAATCGTAAAAAACGAAATCGAAAAAAAAAAATGCATCGAAGGGGGCCCCCTTGGAACTTGTTCGAATTCTTCAGATCGCCTTAACTTCCGAACGGATGGACCGATTTTCAACTTCGCGCATACCAATTTGCTTGTTTTTTTTCATAGAATCCATTTTTCTAATCGAAAAAACCGAAATCGAAATAAAAATCGCATTAAAGGGTGTCCCCTTGAAACTTTTTCGAATTCTTCAGATCGCCTTAACTTCCGAACGGATGGACCGATTTTCAACTTCGATCATACCAATCTGATGTTTTTTTTTCATAGAATCCTTTTCTTCAATCGAAAAAACCGAAATCGAAAAAAAAATTGCATCAAAGGGGGTCCCTTTGGAACTTTTTCGAATTCTTCAGATCGCCTTAACTTCCGAACGGATGGACCGATTTCCAACTTCGATCATACCAATCTGCTTGTATTTTTTCATAGAATCCATTTCTCCAATCGAAAAAACCGAAATCGAAAACAAAATGCACCAAAGGGGGCCCCCTTGGAACTTTTTCGAATTCTTCAGATCGACTTAACTTCCGAACGGATGGACCGATTTTCAACTTCGATCATACCAAACTGCTTGTTTTTTTCATAGAATCCATTTCTCCAATCGAAAAAACCGAAATCGAAAAAAAGAAAGCATCAAAGGGGGCCCCTTGGAACTTTTTCGAATTCTTCAGATCGCCTTAACTTTCGAACGTATAGACCGATTTTCAACTTCTATCATACCAATCTGCTTGTTTTTTTCATAGAATCCATTTCTCCGATCAGAAAAACCGAAATCGAAAAAAAAAATGCATCTAAGGGGGCCCCCTTGGAACTTTTTCGAATTCTTCAGATCGCCTTAACTTCCGAACGGATGGACCGATTTTCAACTTCGATCATACCAATCTGTTTTTTTTTTCATAGAATCCATTTCTCCAATCAAAAAAACCGAAATCGAAAAAAAAAAATGCATCAAAGGGGGCCCCTTTGGAACTTTTTCGAATTCTTCAGATCGCCTAACTTCCGAACGGATGGACCGATTTTCAACTTCGATCATACCAATCTGCTTGTTTTCTTTCATAGAATCCATTTCTCCAATCGAAAAAACCGAAATCGAAAAAAAAAATTCACCAAAGGGGGCCCCCTTGGAACTTTTTCGAATTCTTCAGATCGCCTTAACTTCCGAACGGATGGACCGATTTTCTACTTCGATCATGCCAATCTGCTTGTTTTTTTTCATAGAATCCATTTCTCCAATCGAAAAAACCGAAATCTAAAAAAAAATTCATCAAAGGGGGCCCCCTTGGAACTTTTTCGAATTCTTCAGATCGCCTCAACTTCCGAACGGATGGACCGATTTTCAACTTCGATCATACCAATCTGCTTGTTTTCTTTCATGGAGTCCATTTCTCCAATCGAAAAAACCGAAATGAAAAAAAAATGCATCAAAGGGGGCCCCCTTGGAACTTTTTCGAATTCATCAGATCGCCTTAACTTCCGAACGGATGGACCGATTTTCAACTTCGATCATACCAATCTGCTTGTTTTTTTTATAAAATCCATTTCTCCAATCAAAGAAACCGAAATCGAAAAAAAAAATGCATCAAAGGGGGCCCCCTTGAAACTTTTTCGAATTCTTCAGATCGCCTTAACATCCGAACGGATGAACCGATTTTCAACTTCGATCATACCAATCTGCTTGTTTTTTTTCATAGAATCCATTTCTCCAATCGAAAAAACCGAAATCGAAAAAAAAATGCATCAAAGGGGGCCCCCTTGGAACTTTTTCGAATTCTTCAGATCGCCTTAACTTCCGAACGGATGGACCGATTTTCAATTTCGCGCATACCAATTCGCTTGTTTTTTTCATAGAATCCATTTCTTCAATCGAAAAAACCGAAATCGAAAAAAAATGCATCAAAGGGGGTCCCCTTGGAACTTTTTCGAATTCTTCAAATCGCCTTAACTTCCGAACGGATGGACCGATTTTCAACTTCGATCATACCAATCTGCTTGTTTTTTTTTCATGGAATCCATTTCTCCAATCGAAAAAACCAGAATCGAAAAAAACATTGCATCAAAGGGGGTCCCCTTGGAACTTTTTCGAATTCTTCAGATCGCCATAACTTCCGAACGGATGGACCGATTTTCAACTTCGATCATACCAATCTGCTTGTTTTTTTTTCATAGAATCCATTTCTCCAATCAAAAAAACCAAAATCGAGAAAATAAAAAGCATCAAAGGGAGCCCCCTTGGAACTTTTTCGAATTCTTCAGATCGACTTAACTTCCGAACGGATGGACCGATTTTCAACTTCGATCATACCAATCTGCTTTTTTTTTTCATAGAATCCATTTCTTCGATCAAAAAATCCGAAATCGAAAAAAAAATGGATCAAAGGGGGCCCCCTTGGAACTTTTTCGAATTCTTCAAATCGCCTTAACTTCCGAACGGATGGACCGATTTTCAACTTCGATCATACCAATCTGCTTGTTTTTTTTCATAGAATCCATTTCTCCAATTGAAAAAACCGAAATCGAAAGAAAAAATGCATCAAAGGGGGCCTTCTTGGAATTTTTTCGAATTCTTCAGATCGCCTTAACTTCCGAACGGATGGACCGATTTTCAATTTCGCGCATACCAATTCGCTTGTTTTTTTCATAGAATCCATTTCTTCAATCGAAAAAACCGAAATCGAAAAAAAAATGCATCAAAGGGGGTCCCCTTGGAACTTTTTCGAATTCTTCAAATCGCCTTAACTTCCGAACGGATGGACCGATTTTCAACTTCGATCATACCAATCTGCTTGTTTTTTTTTCATGGAATCCATTTCTCCAATCGAAAAAACCAAAATCGAAAAAAACATTGCATCAAAGGGGGTCCCCTTGGAACTTTTTCGAATTCTTCAGATCGCCATAACTTCCGAACGGATGGACCGATTTTCAACTTCGATCATACCAATCTGCTTGTTTTTTTTTCATAGAATCCATTTCTCCAATCAAAAAAAACAAAATCGAGAAAATAAAAAGCATCAAAGGGAGCCCCCTTGGAACTTTTTCGAATTCTTCAGATCGACTTAACTTCCGAACGGATGGACCGATTTTCAACTTCGATCATACCAATCTGCTTTTTTTTTCATAGAATCCATTTCTTCGATCAAAAAATCCGAAATCGAAAAAAAAATGGATCAAAGGGGGACCCCTTGGAACTTTTTCGAATTCTTCAGATTGCCTCAACTTTCGAACGTATGGACCGATTTTCAACTTCGATCATACCAATCTGCTTGTTTTCTTTCATAGAATCCATTTCTCCAATCGAAAAAACCGAAATCGAAAGAAAAAATGCATCAAAGGGGGCCTTCTTGGAATTTTTTCGAATTCTTCAGATCGCCTTAACTTCCGAACGGATGGACCGATTTTCAATTTCGCGCATACCAATTCGCTTGTTTTTTTCATAGAATCCATTTCTTCAATCGAAAAAACCGAAATCGAAAAAAAATGCATCAAAGGGGGTCCCCTTGGAACTTTTTCGAATTCTTCAAATCGCCTTAACTTCCGAACGGATGGACCGATTTTCAACTTCGATCATACCAATCTGCTTGTTTTTTTTTCATGGAATCCATTTCTCCAATCGAAAAAACCAAAATCGAAAAAAACATTGCATCAAAGGGGGTCCTCTTGGAACTTTTTCGAATTCTTCAGATCGCCATAACTTCCGAACGGATGGACCGATTTTCAACTTCGATCATACCAATCTGCTTGTTTTTTTTTCATAGAATCCATTTCTCCAATCAAAAGAACCGAAATCGAAAAAATAAAAAGCATCAAAGGGAGCCCCCTTGGAACTTTTTCCATTTCTCCGATCGAAAGAACCGAAATCGAAAAAAAAAATGCATCAAAGGGGGCCTCCTTGGAATATTTTAGAATTCTTCAGATCGCCTAACTTCCGAACGGATGGACCGATTTTCAATTTCGCGCATATCAATTCGCTTGTTTCTTTCATAGAATCCATTTCTCCAATCGAAAAAACCGAAATCGAAAAAAAAATGCATCAAAGGGGGCCCCCTTGGAACTTTTTCGAATTCTTCAGATCGCCTTAACTTCCGAACGGATGGACCGATTTTCAACTTCGATCATACCAATCTGCTTGTTTTTTTTTCATAGAATCCATTTCTCCAATCGAAAAAACCGAAATCGAAAAAAAAAATGCATCAAAGGGGGCCACCTTGGAACTTTTTCGAATTCTTCAGACCGCCTCAACTTCCGAACGGATCGACCGATTTTCAATTTCGCGCATACCAATTTGCTTGTTTTTTCATAGAATCCATTTCTTCAATAGTAAAAACCGAAATCGAAAAAAAAATTGCATCAAAGGGGGTCCCCTTGGAACTTTTTCGAATTCTTCAAATCGCCTTAACTTCCGAACGGATGGACCGATTTTCAACTTCGATCATACCAATCTGCTTGTTTTTTTTTCATAGAATCCATTTCTCCAATCGAAAAAACCAAAATCGAAAAAAAAATTGCATCAAAGGGGGTCCCCTTGCAACTTTTTCGAATTCTTCAGATCGCCTTAACTTCCGAACGGATGGACCGATTTTCAACTTCGATCATACCAATCTGCTTGTTTTTTTTTTTCATAGAATCCATTTCTCCAGTCGAAAAAACCGAAATCGAAAAAAAAATGCATCAAAGGGGGCCACCTTGAAACTTTTTCGAATTCTTCAGACCGCCTCAACTTCCGAACGGATCGACCGATTTTCAATTTCGCGCATACCAATTTGCTTGTTTTTTCATAGAATCCATTTCTTCAATAGAAAATACCGAAATCGAAAAAAAAATTGCATCAAAGGGGGTCCCCTTGGAACTTTTTCGAATTCTTCAAATCGCCTTAACTTCCGAACGGATGGACCGATTTTCAACTTCGATCATACCAATCTGCTTGTTTTTTTTCATAGAATCCATTTCTCCAATCGAAAAAACCGAAATCGAAAAAAAAAATGCATCAAAGGGGGCCACCTTGGAACTTTTTCGAATTCTTCAGACCGCCTCAACTTCCGAACGGATCGACCGATTTTCAACTTCGATCATACCAAACTGCTTGTTTTTTTTCATAGAATTCATTTCTCCAATCGAAAAAACCGAAATCTGAAAAAAAATTGCATCAAAGGGGGTCCCCTTGGAACTTCTTCGAATTCTTCAAATCGCCTTAACTTCCGAACGGATGGACCGATTTTCAACTTCGATCATACCAATCTGCTTGTTTTTTTTTCATAGAATCCATTTCTCCAATCAAAAAAACCAAAATCGAAAAAAAAATTGCATCAAAGGGGGTCCCCTTGGAACTTTTCTGAATTCTTCAGATCGCCTTAACTTCCGAACGGATGGACCGATTTTCAACTACGATCATACCAATCTGCTTGTTTTTTTTCATAGAATCCATTTCTCCAATCGAAAAAACCGGAATCGAAAAAATAATTGCATCAAAGGGGGCCCCCTTGGAACTTTTTCGAATTCTTCAGATCGCCTTAACTTCCGAACGGATGGACCGATTTTCAACTTCGATCATACCAAACTGCTTGTTTTTTTTTCATAGAATCCATTTCTCCAATCGAAAAAACCAAAATCGAAAAAAAAATGCATCAAAGGGGGCCCCCTTGGAACTTTTTCGAATTCTTCAGATCGCCTTAACTTCCGAACGGATGGACCGATTTTCAACTTCGATTATACCAATCTGCTTGTTTTTTCTTCATAGAATCCATTTCTCCAATCGAAAAAACTGAAATCGAAAAAAAAATTCATCAATGGGGGCCCCCTTGGAACTTTCTCGAATTCTTCAGATCGCCTTAACTTCCGAACGGATGGACCGATTTTCAACTTCGATCATACCAATCTGCTTGTTTTCTCTCATAGAATCCATTTCTCCAATCGAAAAAACCGAAATCGAAAAAAACATTGCATCAAAGGGGGTCCCCTTGGAACTTTTTCGAATTCTTCAGATCGCCATAACTTCCGAACGGATGGACCGATTTTCAACTTCGATCATACCAATCTGCTTGATTTTTTTTCATAGAATCCATTTCTCCAATCAAAAAAACCGAAATCGAAAAAATAAAAAGCATCAAAGGGAGCCCCCTTGGAACTTTTTCGAATTCTTCAGATCGCCTTAACTTCCGAACGGATGGACCGATTTTCAACTTCGATCATACGAATCTGCTTGTCTTTTTTCATAGAATCCATTTCTCCAATCGAAAAAAACGAAATCGAAAAAAAAAAATGCATCAAAGGGGGCCCCCTTGGAACTTTTTCGAATTCTTCTGATCGACTTAACTTCCGAACGGATGGACCGATCTTCAACTTCGATCATACCAATCTGCTTTTTTTTTCATAGAATCCATTTCTCCGATCAAAAAATCCGAAATCGAAAAAAAAATGGATCAAAGGGGGCCCCCTTGGAACTTTTTCGAATTCTTCAGATTGCCTCAACTTTCGAACGTATGGACCGATTTTCAACTTCGATCATACCAATCTGCTTGTTTTTTTTCATAGAATCCATTTCTCCAATCATAAAAACCAAAATCGAAAAAATAAAAAGCATCAAAGGGAGCCCCCTTGGAACTTTTTCGAATTCTTCAGATCGCCTTAACTTCCGAACGGATGGACCGATTTTCATCTTCGATCATGCGAATCTGCTTGTTTTTTTTTTCATAGAATCCATTTCTCCAATCGAAATAACCGAAATCGAAAAAAAAAATGCATCAAAGGGGGCCCCCTTGGAACTTATTCGAATTCTTCAGATCGCCTTAACTTCCGAACGGATGGACCGATTTTCAACTTCGATCATACCAATCTGCTTGTTTTTTTTTCATAGAATCCATTTCTCCAATTGAAAAAACCGAAATCGAAAAAAAAATGCATCAGAGGGGGCCCCCTTGGAACTTTTTCGAATTCTTCAGATCGCCTCAACTTCCGAACGGATGGACCGATTTTCAACTTCGATCATACCAATCTGCTTGTTTTCTTTCATAGAATCCATTTCTCCAATCGAAAAAACCGAAATCGAAAAAAAAATGCATCAAAGGGGGTCCCCTTGGAATTTTTTCGAATTCTTCAAATCGCCTTAACTTCCGAACGGATGGACCGATTTTCAACTTCGATCATACCAATCTGCTTGTTTTTTTATCATGGAATCCATTTCTCCAATCCAAAAAACCAAAATCGAAAAAAACATTGCATCAAAGGGGGTCCCCTTGGAACTTTTTCGAATTCTTCAGATCGCCATAACTTCCGAACGGATGGACCGATTTTCAACTTCGATCATACCAATCTGCTTGTTTTTTTTTTATAGAATCCATTTCTCCAATCAAAAAAACCGAAATCGAAAAAATAAAAAGCATCAAAGGGAGCCCCCTTGGAACATTTTCGAATTCTTCAGATCGCCTTAACTTCCGAACGGATGGACCGATTTTCAACTTCGATCATACGAATCTGCTTGTCTTTTTTTCATAGAATCCATTTCTCCAATCGAAAAAACCGAAATCGAAAAAAAAAAATGCATCAAAAGGGGCCCCCTTGGAACTTTTTCGAATTCTTCAGATCGACTTAACTTCCGAACGGATGGACCGATTTTCAACTTCGATCATACCAATCTGCTTTTTTTTTCATAGAATCCATTTCTCCGATCAAAAAATCCGAAATCGAAAAAAAAATGGATCAAAGGGGGCCCCCTTGGAACTTTTTCGAATTCTTCAGATTGCCTCAACTTTCGAACGTATGGACCGATTTTCAACTTCGATCATACCCAATCTGCTTGTTTTTTTTCATAGAATCCATTTCTCCAATCGAAAAAACCGAAATCGAAAAAATAAAAAGCATCAAAGGGAGCCCCCTTGGAACTTTTTCGAATTCTTCAGATCGCCTTAACTTCCGAACGGATGGACCGATTTTCAACTTCGATCATGCGAATCTGCTTGTTTTTTTTCATAGAATCCATTTCACCAATCGAAAAAACCGAAATCGAAAAAAAAATGCATCAAAGGGGGCCCCCTTGGAACTTTTTCGAATTCTTCAGATCGACTTAACTTCCGAACGGATGGACCGATTTTCAACTTCGATCATACCTTTTTTTTTTCATAGAATCCATTTCTCCGATCAAAAAAACCGAAATCGAAAAAGAAATGCATCAAAGGGGGCCCCCTTGAAACTTTTTCGAATTCTTCAGATTGCCTTAACTTTCGAACGTATGGACCGATTTTCAACTTCGATCATACCAATCTGCTTGTTTTTTTCATAGAATCCATTTCTCCAATCGAAAAAACCGAAATCGAAAAAAAAAATGCATCAAAGGGGGCCCCCTTGGAACTTTTTCGAATTCTTCAGATCGCCTTAACATCCGAACGGATGGACCGATTTTCAACTTCGATCATACCAATCTGCTTTTTTTTTTTTTTTCATAGAATCCATTTCTCCGATCGAGAGAACCGAAATCGAAAAAAAAAATGCATCAAAGGGGGCCTCCTTGGAATTTTTTCGAATTCTTCAGATCGCCTAACTTCCGAACGGATGGACCGATTTTCAATTTCGCGCATATTGGTATTGTTTTTTTTTCTGTGTAGTTTATATACAAGACAATATATATCTATATATGTATATACATTCAATTCTATGGAAGTCGTTTATAACTATATCTTACATATTTTTACCTTGTTAATATTATGTGATGTTTTTATTTTTATCCTATATCGACATACCATATGTACATACTGTACCGCAGTGGTGAATAAATTATTCTATTCTATTCTATTCTATTCTATCAATTCGCTTGCTTATTTCATAGAATCCATTTCTCCAATCGAAAAAACCGAAATCGAAAAAAAAAAATGCATCAAAGGGGGCCCCCTTGGAACTTTTTCGAATTCTTCAGATCGCCTTAACTTCCGAACGGATGGACCGATTTTCAACTTCGATCATACCAATCTGCTTGTTTTTTCTTCATAGAATCCATTTCTCCAATCGAAAAAACCGAAATCGAAAAAAAAAATGCATCGAAGGGGGCCACCTTGGAACTTTTTCGAATTCTTCAGACCGCCTCAACTTCCGAACGGATCGACCGATTTTCAATTTCGCGCATACCAATTTGCTTGTTTTTTCATAGAATCCATTTCTTCAATAGAAAAAACCGAAATCGAAAAAAAAATTGCATCAAAGGGTGTCCCCTTGGAACTTTTTCGAATTCTTCAGATCGCCTTAACTTCCGAACGGATGGACCGATTTTCAACTTCGATCATACCAAACTGCTTGTTTTTTTTCATAGAATTCATTTCTCCAATCGAAAAAACCGAAATCTGAAAAAAAATTGCATCAAAGGGGGTCCCCTTGGAACTTTTTCGAATTCTTCAAATCGCCTAAACTTCCGAACGGATGGACCGATTTTCAACTTCGATCATACCAATCTGCTTGTTTTTTTTTCATAGAATCCATTTCTCCAATCGAAAAAACCAAAATCAAAAAAAAATTGCATCAAAGGGGGTCCCCTTGGAACTTTTCTGAATTCTTCAGATCGCCTTAACTTCCGAACGGATGGACCGATTTTCAATTTCGCGCATACCAATTCGCTTGTTTTTTTCATAGAATCCATTTCTTCAATCGAAAAAACCGAAATCGAAAAAAAATGCATCAAAGGGGGTCCCCTTGGAACTTTTTCGAATTCTTCAAATCGCCTTAACTTCCGAACGGATGGACCGATTTTCAACTTCGATCATACCAATCTGCTTGTTTTTTTTTCATGGAATCCATTTCTCCAATCGAAAAAACCAAAATCGAAAAAAACATTGCATCAAAGGGGGTCCTCTTGGAACTTTTTCGAATTCTTCAGATCGCCATAACTTCCGAACGGATGGACCGATTTTCAACTTCGATCATACCAATCTGCTTGTTTTTTTTTCATAGAATCCATTTCTCCAATCAAAAAAACCGAAATCGAAAAAATAAAAAGCATCAAAGGGAGCCCCCTTGGAACTTTTTCCATTTCTCCGATCGAAAGAACCGAAATCGAAAAAAAAAATGCATCAAAGGGGGCCTCCTTGGAATTTTTTCGAATTCTTCAGATCGCCTAACTTCCGAACGGATGGACCGATTTTCAATTTCGCGCATATCAGTTCGCTTGTTTCTTTCATAGAATCCATTTCTCCAATCGAAAAAACCGAAATCGAAAAAAAAATGCATCAAAGGGGGCCCCCTTGGAACTTTTTCGAATTCTTCAGATCGCCTTAACTTCCGAACGGATGGACCGATTTTCAACTTCGATCATACCAATCTGCTTGTTTTTTTTTCATAGAATCCATTTCTCCAATCGAAAAAACCGAAATCGAAAAAAAAAATGCATCAAAGGGGGCCACCTTGGAACTTTTTCGAATTCTTCAGACCGCCTCAACTTCCGAACGGATCGACCGATTTTCAATTTCGCGCATACCAATTTGCTTGTTTTTTCATAGAATCCATTTCTTCAATAGAAAAAACCGAAATCGAAAAAAAAATTGCATCAAAGGGGGTCCCCTTGGAACTTTTTCGAATTCTTCAAATCGCCTTAACTTCCGAACGGATGGACCGATTTTCAACTTCGATCATACCAATCTGCTTGTTTTTTTTTCATAGAATCCATTTCTCCAATCGAAAAAACCAAAATCGAAAGAAAAATTGCATCAAAGGGGGTCCCCTTGCAACTTTTTCGAATTCTTCAGATCGCCTTAACTTCCGAACGGATGGACCGATTTTCAACTTCGATCATACCAATCTGCTTGTTTTTTTTTTCATAGAATCCATTTCTCCAGTCGAAAAAACCGAAATCGAAAAAAAAATGCATCAAAGGGGGCCACCTTGAAACTTTTTCGAATTCTTCAGACCGCCTCAACTTCCGAACGGATCGACCGATTTTCAATTTCGCGCATACCAATTTGCTTGTTTTTTCATAGAATCCATTTCTTCAATAGAAAATACCGAAATCGAAAAAAAAATTGCATCAAAGGGGGTCCCCTTGGAACTTTTTCGAATTCTTCAAATCGCCTTAACTTCCGAACGGATGGACCGATTTTCAACTTCGATCATACCAATCTGCTTGTTTTTTTTCATAGAATCCATTTCTCCAATCGAAAAAACCGAAATCGAAAAAAAAAAATGCATCAAAGGGGGCCACCTTGGAACTTTTTCGAATTCTCCAGACCGCCTCAACTTCCGAACGGATCGACCGATTTTCAACTTCGATCATACCAAACTGCTTGTTTTTTTTCATAGAATTCATTTCTCCAATCGAAAAAACCGAAATCTGAAAAAAAATTGCATCAAAGGGGGTCCCCTTGGAACTTCTTCGAATTCTTCAAATCGCCTTAACTTCCGAACGGATGGACCGATTTTCAACTTCGATCATACCAATCTGCTTGTTTTTTTTTCATAGAATCCATTTCTCCAATCGAAAAAACCAAAATCGAAAAAAAAATTGCATCAAAGGGGGTCCCCTTGGAACTTTTCTGAATTCTTCAGATCGCCTTAACTTCCGAACGGATGGACCGATTTTCAACTACGATCATACCAATCTGCTTGTTTTTTTTCATAGAATCCATTTCTCCAATCGAAAAAACCGGAATCGAAAAAATAATTGCATCAAAGGGGGCCCCCTTGGAACTTTTTCGAATTCTTCAGATCGCCTTAACTTCCGAACGGATGGACCGATTTTCAACTTCGATCATACCAAACTGCTTGTTTTTTTTTCATAGAATCCATTTCTCCAATCAAAAAAACCAAAATCGAAAAAAAAAATGCATCAAAGGGGGCCCCCTTGGAACTTTTTCGAATTCTTCAGATCGCCTTAACTTCCGAACGGATGGACCGATTTTCAACTTCGATCATACCAATCTGCTTGTTTTTTCTTCATAGAATCCATTTCTCCAATCGAAAAAACTGAAATCGAAAAAAAAATTCATCAATGGGGGCCCCCTTGGAACTTTCTCGAATTCTTCAGATCGCCTTAACTTCCGAACGGATGGACCGATTTTCAACTTCGATCATACCAATCTGCTTGTTTTCTCTCATAGAATCCATTTCTCCAATCGAAAAAACCGAAATCGACAAAAACATTGCATCAAAGGGGGTCCCCTTGGAACTTTTTCGAATTCTTCAGATCGCCATAACTTCCGAACGGATGGACCGATTTTCAACTTCGATCATACCAATCTGCTTGATTTTTTTTCATAGAATCCATTTCTCCAATCAAAAAAACCGAAATCGAAAAAATAAAAAGCATCAAAGGGAGCCCCCTTGGAACTTTTTCGAATTCTTCAGATCGCCTTAACTTCCGAACGGATGGACCGATTTTCAACTTCGATCATACGAATCTGCTTGTCTTTTTTCATAGAATCCATTTCTCCAATCGAAAAAAACGAAATCGAAAAAAAAAAATGCATCAAAGGGGGCCCCCTTGGAACTTTTTCGAATTCTTCTGATCGACTTAACTTCCGAACGGATGGACCGATCTTCAACTTCGATCATACCAATCTGCTTTTTTTTTCATAGAATCCATTTCTCCGATCAAAAAATCCGAAATCGAAAAAAAAATGGATCAAAGGGGGCCCCCTTGGAACTTTTTCGAATTCTTCAGATTGCCTCAACTTTCGAACGTATGGACCGATTTTCAACTTCGATCATACCAATCTGCTTGTTTTTTTTCATAGAATCCATTTCTCCAATCAAAAAAACCGAAATCGAAAAAATAAAAAGCATCAAAGGGAGCCCCCATGGAACTTTTTCGAATTCTTCAGATCGCCTTAACTTCCGAACGGATGGACCGATTTTCAACTTCGATCATGCGAATCTGCTTGTTTTTTTTTCATAGAATCCATTTCTCCAATCGAAAAAACCGAAATCTAAAAAAAAAAATGCATCAAAGGGGGCCCCCTTGGAACTTATTCGAATTCTTCAGATCGCCTTAACTTCCGAACGGATGGACCGATTTTCAACTTCGATCATACCAATCTGCTTGTTTTTTTTTCATAGAATGCATTTCTCCAATTGA
The DNA here is from genome assembly GCA_029955515.1 of Chrysomela aeneicollis. Classification (NCBI taxonomy): domain Eukaryota; kingdom Metazoa; phylum Arthropoda; class Insecta; order Coleoptera; family Chrysomelidae; genus Chrysomela; species Chrysomela aeneicollis. Next base: position 15,650,003 of record JARUHQ010000013.1, on the reverse strand, counting down.
AAAAACCGAAATCGAAAAAATAATGCATCAGAGGGGGCCCCCTTGGAACTTTTTCGAATTCTTCAGATCGCCTTAACTTCCGAACGGATGGACCGATTTTCAACTTCGATCATACCAATCTGCTTGTTTTCTTTCATAGAATCCATTTCTCCAATCGAAAAAACCGAAATCGAAAAAAAAATGCATCAAAGGGGGTCCCCTTGGAATTTTTTCGAATTCTTCAAATCGCCTTAACTTCCGAACGGATGGACCGATTTTCAACTTCGATCATACCAATCTGCTTGTTTTTTTTTCATGGAATCCATTTCTCCAATCCAAAAAACCAAAATCGAAAAAAACATTGCATCAAAGGGGGTCCCCTTGGAACTTTTTCGAATTCTTCAGATCGTCATAACTTCCGAACGGATGGACTGATTTTCAACTTCGATCATACCAATCTGCTTGTTTTTTTTTTATAGAATCCATTTCTCCAATCAAAAAAACCGAAATCGAAAAAATAAAAAGCATCAAAGGGAGCCCCCTTGGAACATTTTCGAATTCTTCAGATCGCCTTAACTTCCGAACGGATGGACCGATTTTCAACTTCGATCATACGAATCTGCTTGTCTTTTTTTCATAGAATCCATTTCTCCAATCGAAAAAACCGAAATCGAAAAAAAAAATGCATCAAAAGGGGCCCCCTTGGAACTTTTTCGAATTCTTCAGATCGACTTAACTTCCGAACGGATGGACCGATTTTCAACTTCGATCATACCAATCTGCTTTTTTTTTCATAGAATCCATTTCTCCGATCAAAAAATCCGAAATCGAAAAAAAAATGGATCAAAGGGGGCCCCCTTGGAACTTTTTCGAATTCTTCAGATTGCCTCAACTTTCGAACGTATGGACCGATTTTCAACTTCGATCATACCCAATCTGCTTGTTTTTTTTCATAGAATCCATTTCTCCAATCAAAAAAACCGAAATCGAAAAAATAAAAAGCATCAAAGGGAGCCCCCTTGGAACTTTTTCGAATTCTTCAGATCGCCTTAACTTCCGAACGGATGGACCGATTTTCAACTTCGATCATGCGAATCTGCTTGTTTTTTTTCATAGAATCCATTTCTCCAATCGAAAAAACCGAAATCGAAAAAAAAATGCATCAAAGGGGGCCCCCTTGGAACTTTTTCGAATTCTTCAGATCGACTTAACTTCCGAACGGATGGACCGATTTTCAACTTCGATCATACCTTTTTTTTTCATAGAATCCATTTCTCCGATCAAAAAAACCGAAATCGAAAAAAAAATGCATCAAAGGGGGCCCCCTTGAAACTTTTTCGAATTCTTCAGATTGCCTTAACTTTCGAACGTATGGACCGATTTTCAACTTCGATCATACCAATCTGCTTGTTTTTTTCATAGAATCCATTTCTCCAATCGAAAAAACCGAAATCGAAAAAAAAATGCATCAAAGGGGGCCCCCTTGGAACTTTTTCGAATTCTTCAGATCGCCTTAACATCCGAACGGATGGACCGATTTTCAACTTCGATCATACCAATCTGCTTTTTTTTTTTTTTCATAGAATCCATTTCTCCGATCGAGAGAACCGAAATCGAAAAAAAAAATGCATCAAAGGGGGCCTCCTTGGAATTTTTTCGAATTCTTCAGATCGCCTAACTTCCGAACGGATGGACCGATTTTCAATTTCGCGCATATTGGTATTGTTTTTTTTTCTGTGTAGTTTATATACAAGACAATATATATCTATATATGTATATACATTCAATTCTATGGAAGTCGTTTATACCTATATCTTACATATTTTTACCTTGTTAATATTATGTGATGTTTTTATTTTTATCCTATATCGACATACCATATGTACATACTGTACCGCAGTGGTGAATAAATTATTCTATTCTATTCTATTCTATTCTATCAATTCGCTTGCTTATTTCATAGAATCCATTTCTCCAATCGAAAAAACCGAAATCGAAAAAAAAAATGCATCAAAGGGGGCCCCCTTGGAACTTTTTCGAATTCTTCAGATCGCCTTAACTTCCGAACGGATGAACCGATTTTCAACTTCGATCATACCAATCTGCTTGTTTTTTCTTCATAGAATCCATTTCTCCAATCGAAAAAACCGAAATCGAAAAAAAAAATGCATCGAAGGGGGCCACCTTGGAACTTTTTCGAATTCTTCAGACCGCCTCAACTTCCGAACGGATCGACCGATTTTCAATTTCGCGCATACCAATTTGCTTGTTTTTTCATAGAATCCATTTCTTCAATAGAAAAAACCGAAATCGAAAAAAAAATTGCATCAAAGGGTGTCCCCTTGGAACTTTTTCGAATTCTTCAGATCGCCTTAACTTCCGAACGGATGGACCGATTTTCAACTTCGATCATACCAAACTGCTTGTTTTTTTTTCATAGAATTCATTTCTCCAATCGAAAAAACCGAAATCTGAAAAAAAATTGCATCAAAGGGGGTCCCCTTGGAACTTTTTCGAATTCTTCAAATCGCCTAAACTTCCGAACGGATGGACCGATTTTCAACTTCGATCATACCAATCTGCTTGTTTTTTTTTCATAGAATCCATTTCTCCAATCGAAAAAACCAAAATCGAAAAAAAAATTGCATCAAAGGGGGTCCCTTTGGAACTTTTCTGAATTCTTCAGATCGCCTTAACTTCCGAACGGATGGACCGATTTTCAACTTCGATCATACCAATCTGCTTGTTTTTTTTTATAGAATCCATTTCTCCAATCGGAAAAACCGAAATCGAAAAGAAAATCTGCATCAAAAAGGATCCCCTTGGAACTTTTTCGAATTCTTCAGATCGCCTTAACTTCCGAACGGATGGACCGATTTTCAACTTCGATACCAATCTGCATGTTTTTTTTTCATAGAATCCATTTCTCCAATCAAAAAAATCAAAATCTGAAAAAAAATTGCATCAAAGGGGGTCCCCTTGGAACTTTTTCGAATTCTTTAAATCGCCTTAACTTCCGAACGGATGGACCGATTTTCAACTACGATCATACCAATCTGCTTGTTTTTTTTCATAGAATCCATTTCTCCAATCGAAAAAATCGGAATCGAAAAAAAAATTGCATCAAAGGGGGCCCCCTTGGAACTTTTTCGAATTCTTCAGATCGCCTTAACTTCCGAACGGATGGACCGATTTTCAACTTCGATCATACCAAACTGCTTGTTTTTTTTCATAGAATCCATTTCTCCAATCGAAAAAACCAAAATCGAAAAAAAAATGCATCAAAGGGGGCCCCCTTGGAACTTTTTCGAATTCTTCAGATCGCCTTAACTTCCGAACGGATGGACCGATTTTCAACTTCGATCATACCAATCTGCTTGTTTTTTCTTCATAGAATCCATTTCTCCAATCGAAAAAACTGAAATCGAAAAACAAAAGCATCAATGGGGGCCCCCTTGGAACTTTCTCGAATTCTTCAGATCGCCTTAACTTCCGAACGGATGGACCGATTTTCAACTTCGATCATACCAATCTGCTTGTTTTCTCTCATAGAATCCATTTCTCCAATCGAAAAAACCGAAATCGAAAAAAACATTGCATGAAAGGGGGTCCCCTTGGAACTTTTTCGAATTCTTCAGATCGCCATAACTTCCGAACGGATGGACCGATTTTCAACTTCGATCATACCAATCTGCTTGTTTTTTTTTTCATAGAATCCATTTCTCCAATCAAAAAAACCGAAATCGAAAGAATAAAAAGCATCGAAGGGAGCCCCCTTGGAACTTTTTCGAATTCTTCAGATCGCCTTAACTTCCGAACGGATGGACCGATTTTCAACTTCGATCATACGAATCTGCTTGTCTTTTTTTCATAGAATCCATTTCTCCAATCGAAAAAACCGAAATCGAAAAAAAAAAATGCATCAAAGGGGGCCCCCTTGGAACTTTTTCGAATTCTTCAGATCGACTTAACTTCCGAACGGATGGACCGATTTTCAACTTCGATCATACCAATCTGCTTTTTTTTTCAAAGAATCTATTTCTCCGATCAAAAAATCCGAAATCGAAAAAAAAATGGATCAAAGGGGGCCCCCTTGGAACTTTTTCGAATTCTTCAGATTGCCTCAACTTTCGAACGTATGGACCGATTTTCAACTTCGATCATACCAATCTGCTTGTTTTTTTTTCATAGAATCCATTTCTCCAATCAGAAAAACCGAAATCGAAAAAATAAAAAGCATCAAAGGGAGCCTTCTTGGAACTTTTTCGAATTCTTCAGATCGCCTTGACTTCCGAACGGATGGACCGATTTTCAACTTCGATCATGCGAATCTGCTTGTTTTTTTTCATAGAATCCATTTCTTCAATCGAAAAAACCGAAATCGAAAAAAAAATGCATCAAAGGATGCCCCCTTGGAACTTTTTAGAATTCTTCAGATCGACTTAACTTCCGAACGGATGGACCGATTTTCAACTTCGATCATACCTGCTTTTTTTTTCATAGAATCCATTTCTCCGATCAAAAAAACCGAAATCGAAAAAAAAAATGCATCAAAGGGGGCCCCCTTGGAACTTTTTCGAATTCTTCAGATTGCCTTAACTTTCGAACGTATGGACCGATTTTCAACTTCGATCATACCAATCTGCTTGTTTTTTTCATAGAATCCATTTCTCCAATCGAAAAAACCGAAATCGAAAAAAAAATGCATCAAAGGGGGCCCCCTTGGAACTTTTTCGAATTCTTCAGATCGCCTTAACATCCGAACGGATGGACCGATTTTCAACTTCGATCATACCAATCTGCTTGTTTTTTTTTTTTTTCATAGAATCCATTTCTCCGATCGAAAGAACCAAAATCGAAAAAAAAAAATGCATCAAAGGGGGCCTCCTTGGAATTTTTTCGAATTCTTCAGATCGCCTAACTTCCGAACGGATGGACCGATTTTCAATTTCGCGCATATCAATTCGCTTGTTTCTTTCATAGAATCCATTTCTCCGATCGAAAAAACCGAAATCGAAAAAAAAATTGCATCAAAGGGTGTCCCCTTGGAACTTTTTCGAATTCTTCAGATCGCCTTAACTTCCGAACGGATGGACCGATTTTCAACTTCGATCATACCAATCTGCTTGTTTTTTTTTCATAGAATCCATTTCTCCAATCGAAAAAACCGAAATCGAAAAAAGAAATGCATCAAAGGGGGCCACCTTGGAACTTTTTCGAATTCTTCAGACCGCCTCAACTCCCGAACGGATCGACCGATTTTCAATTTCGCGCATACCAATTTGCTTGTTTTTTCATAGAATCCATTTCCTCAATAGAAAAAACCGAAATCAAAAAAAAAATTGCATCAAAGGGTGTCCCCTTGGAACTTTTTCGAATTCTTCAGATCGCCTTAACTTCCGAACGGATGGACCGATTTTCAACTTCGATCATACCAATCTGCTTGTTTTTTTTTTATAGAATCCATTTCTCCAATCAAAAAAATCAAAATCTGAAGAAAAATTGCATCAAAGGGGGCCCCCTTGGAACTTTTTCGAATTCTTCAGATCGCCTTAACTTCCGAACGGATGGACCGATTTTCAACTTCGATCATACCAAACTGCTTGTTTTTTTTTCATAGAATCCATTTCTCCAATCGAAAAAACCAAAATCGAAAAAAAAAATGCATCAAAGGGGGCCCCCTTGGAACTTTTTCGAATTCTTCAGATCGCCTTAACTTCCGAACGGATGGACCGATTTTCAACTTCGATCATACCAATCTGCTTGTTTTTTCTTCATAGAATCCATTTCTCCAATCGAAAAAACTGAAATCGAAAAAAAAAATGCATCAATGGGGGCCCCCTTGGAACTTTCTCGAATTCTTCAGATCGCCTTAACTTCCGAACGGATGGACCGATTTTCAACTTCGATCATACCAATCTGCTTGTTTTCTCTCATAGAATCCATTTCTCCAATCGAAAAAACCGAAATCGAATTCCCCCTTGGAACTTTTTCGAATTCTTCAGATCGCCTTAACTTCCGAACGGATGGACCGATTTTCAACTTCGATCATACCAATCTGCTTGTTTTTTTTCATTGAATTCATTTCTCCAATCGAAAAAACCGAAATCTAGAAAAAAAAATTGCATCAAAGGGGGCCCCTTTGGAACTTTTTCGAATTCTTCAGATCGCCTTAACTTCCGAACGGATTGACCGATTTTCAACTTCGATCATACCAATCTGCTTGTTTTTTTCATAGAATCCATTTCTCCAATCGAAAAAACCGAAATCGAAAAAAACATGCATCAAAGGGGGCCCCCTTGGAACTTTTTCGAATTCTTCAGATCGCCTTAACTTCCGAACGGATGGACCGATTTTCAACTTCGATCATACCAATCTGCTTGTTTTTTTTCATAGAATCCATTTCTCCAATCGGAAAAACCGAAATCGAAAAAAAAATGCATCAAAGGGGGCCACCTTGGAACTTTTTAGAATTCTTCATACCGCCTCAACTTCCGAACGGACCGACCGATTTTCAATTTCGCGCATACCAATTTGCTTGTTTTTTCATAGAATCCATTTCTTCAATAGAAAAAACCGAAATCGAAAAAAAAATTGCATCAAAGGGGGTCCCCTTGGAACTTTTTCGAATTCTTCAGCTCGCCTTAACTTCCGAACGGATGGACCGATTTTCAACTTCGATCATACCAAACTGCTTGTTTTTTTTCAGAGAATCCATTTCTCCAATCGAAAAAACCAAAATCGAAAAAAAAAATTCATCAAAGGGGGCCCCTTTGGAACTTTTTCGAATTCTTCAGATCGCCTTAACTTCCGAACGGATGGACCGATTTTCAACTTCGATCATACCAATCTGCTTGTTTTTTTCATAGAATCCATTTCTCCAATCGAAAAAACCGAAATCGAAAAAATAAAAACATCAAAGGGAGCCCCCTTGGAACTTTTTCGAATTCTTCAGATTGCCTTAACTTTCGAACGTATGGACCGATTTTCAACTTCGATCATACCAATCTGCTCGTTTTTTTTTCATAGAATCCATTTCTCCAATCAAAAAAACCGAAATCGAAAAAATAAAAAGCATCAAAGGGAGCCCCCTTGGAACTTTTTCGAATTCTTCAGATCGCCTTAACTTCCGAACGGATGGACCGATTTTCAACTTCGATCATACGAATCTGCATGTTTTTTTTATTTCATAGAATCCATTTCTCCAATCGAAAAAACCGAAATCGAAAAAAAAATGCATCAAAGGGGGCCCCCTTGGAACGTTTTCGAATTCTTCAGATCGCCTTAACTTCCGAACGGATGGACCGATTTTCAACTTCGATCATACCAATCTGCTTGTTTTCTTTCATAGAATCCATTTCTCCAATCGAAAAAACCGAAATCGAAAGAAAAATGCATCAAAGGGGGCCTTCTTGGAATTTTTTCGAATTCTTCAGATCGCCTTAACTTCCGAACGGATGGACCGATTTTCAATTTCGCGCATACCAATTCGCTTGTTTTTTTCATAGAATCCATTTCTCCAATCGAAAAAACCGAACTCGAAAAAAAATTGCATCAAAGGGGGTCCCCTTGGAACTTTTTCGAATTCTTCAGATCGCCTTAACTTCCGAACGGATGGACCGATTTTCAACTTCGATCATACCAATCTGCTTGTTTCTTTCATAGATTCCATTTCTCCAATCGAAAAAACCGAAATCGAAAAAAAAATGCATCAAAGGGGGCCCCCTTGGAACTTTTTCGAATTCTTCAGATCGCCTTAACGGACGGAACGATAATTGTAACTGAGTTGTATCCGATTATATCGCAATACTGTATATATAGTGATACTTACCAGGTGACGGTACTTCCGTTACACATACTAGCGACTGAATCGAACAGAAGGTTAAATGGTTAGACGAAATGATAATTGTATCTCTGAGTTGTATTCGATGATATCATGATGATGTTCATATAGCAATACTCACCAGGTAACTGTTCTTCCGTTTTACATACAAGCGACCGAATCGAGCAGAAGCTTAAATTTAGTATAGATTGAACAATCATCGTATCTGGGTTGTATTCGATTATGTTTATATAGTTATACTCACCAGGTAACTGGTCTTCCGTTATACATACGAGCGACTGAATTGAACAGAAGGTTGAATGGATAGACTAAACAATAATCGTATCTGGGGTTGTATTCGATTATATCTTGATGATGTTCATATAGTTATACTCACCAGGAAACTGTTCATAAGAGCGACTGAACTGAACAGAAAGTTGAATTGATAGACTGAACATTCATCGTATCTGGGTTGTATTCGTGATTATTATCATATAGTATGACTCACCAGGTAACAGTTCTTCCGTTATACATACGAGCAACCGAATCGAACATGAGGTTGGATGGATAGATTGAACAATCATTGTATCTGGGTTGTCTCCGATTATATCGTTATGCTGTATATTCAGTTACACCTACCATGTAACGGTTCTTTCGTTACACATACGAGCGTCTGAATCGAACATAAGCTTGGATGGTTAGACGGAACGATAATTGTAACTGAGTTGTATTCGATTATATCGTGGTGATGTTTATATAGTAATACTCACCAGGTGACTGTTCTTGCGTTATACATACGAGCGACCCAATCGAACAGAGGGTTGGATGGATAGACGGTATGATTATTGTATCTGAGTTGTATTCGATTATATCGTGATGACGTTCATATAGAAATACTCACCAGGTTACTGTTCTTTCGTTATACATACGAGCAACCGAATCGAACAGAAGGTTGAATGGATAGTATCTGGGATGTATTCGATTATGATGTTATGCTGTGTATATAGTTATACACATAAGGTGACGGTATTCCCGTTTTACATACGAGCGACCGAAACGAACAGAAAGTTGAATGGATAGACTGAACAATCAATGTATCTGGGTGGTATCCGATTATATCGCAATACTGTATATATAGTGATACTCACCAGGTGACGGTACTTCCGTTACACATACTAGCGACTGAATCGAACAGAAGGTTGAATGGTTAGACGAAACGATAATTGTATCTGAGTTGTATTCGATGATATCGTGATGATGTTCATATAGTTATACTCACCAGGTAACTGTTCTTCCGTTATACATACGAGCGACTGAATTGAACAGAAGGTTGAATGGATAGTATATGGGTTGTATTCGATTATGATGTTATGCTGTGTATATAGTTATACACACTAGGTGACGGTATTCCCGTTTTACATACGAGCGACCGAAACGAAAAGAAAGTTGAATGGATAGACTGAACAATCAATGTTTCTGGGTTTCTGGTTAGATTATATATGAGAACTGTTACCTGGTTAGACATACTATATGATAATCATCACGATATACTCGAATACAACCCCAGATACGATTATTGTTTAGTCTATCCATTCAACCTTCTGTTCAATTCAGTAGTTCTTATGTATAATGGAAGAACAGTTACCTGGTGAGTATAACTATATAAACATAATCGAATACAACCCAAATATGATGAATTTTCAATCTATCCATTCAACCTTCTGCTCGATTCGGTTGCTTTTATGTGAAACGAAAGAACAGTTACCTGGTGAGTATTGCTATATAAACATCATCACGATATCATCGAATACAACTCAGATATAATGGTCATTCCGTCTATCCATCCAACCTTCTGTTCGATTTGGTCGCTCGTACGTATAACGCAAGAACAGTGACCTGGTGAGTATTACTATATGAACATTACCACGATATAATCGAATACAACTCAGTTACAATTATCGTTCCGTCTAACCATCCAACCTTATGTTCGATTCAGACGCTCGTATGTGTAACGAAAGAACCGTTACATGGTAGGTTTATCTAAATATACAGCATAACGATATAATCGGAAACAACCCAGATACAATGATTGTTCAATCTATCCATTCAACCTTATGTTCGATTCGTTTGCTGGTATTTATAACATAATAACAGTTACCTGGTTAAACATAATATATAATAATCATCACGAAATAATCGAATACAACCCAGATACGATGATTGTTCAGTCTATCCATTCAACCTTCTGTTCAGTTCAGTCGCTCTTATGTATAACTGGGGAACAGTTACCTGGTGAGTATAACTATATAAACATCATACGATCATTGTTTAGTCTATCCATTCAACCTTCTGTTCAATTCAGTCGCTCGTATGTATAACGGAAGAACAGTTACCTGGTGAGTATAAATATATAAACATAATCGAATACAACCCAGATACGATGATTGTTCAATCTATACTGAATTCAACCTTCTGCTCGATTCGGTCGCTTGTATGTAAAACGGAAGAACAGTTACCTGGTAAGTATTGCTATATAAACATCATCATGATATCATCGAATACAACTCAGATACAATTATCGTTTCGTCTAACCATTTAACCTTCTGTTCGATTCAGTCGCTAGTATGTATAACTGGAGTACCGTCACCTGGTAAGTATCACTATATATACAGTATTGCGATATAATCGGATACCAACCAGATACATTGATTGTTCAGTCTATCCATTCAACTTTCTGTTCGTTTCGGTCGCTCGTATGTAAAACGGGAATACCTTCACCTTATGTGTATAACTATATACACAGCATAACATCATAATCGAATACAACCCAGATACTATCCATTCAACCTTCTGTTCGATTCGGTTTCTCGTATGTATAACGAAAGAACAGTAACCTGGTGAGTATTTCCATATGAACGTCATCAAGATATAATCGAATACCACTCAGATACAATGATCATTCCGTCTATCCATCCAACCTTTTGTTCGATTGGGTCGCTCGTATGTATAACGCAAGAACAGTCACCTGGTGACTATTACTATATAAACATCACCACGATATAATCGAATACAACTTAGTTACAATTATCGTTCCGTCTAACCATCCAACCTTATGTTCGTTTCAGACCCTCGTAGGTGTAACAAAAGAACCGTTACATGGTAGGTGTATCCGAATATACAGCATAACGCGAATTCTTCAGATCGCCTTAACTTCCGAACGGATGGACCGATTTTCAACTTCGATCATACCAATCTGCTTGTTTTTTTTCATAGAATCCTTTTCTTTAATCGAAAAAACCGAAATCGAAAAAAAAAATTGCATCAAAGGGGGTCCCCTTGGAACTTTTTCGAATTCTTCAGATCGCCTTAACTTCCGAACGGATGGACCGATTTCCAACTTCGATCATACCAATCTGCTTGTATTTTTTCATAGAATCCATTTCTCCAATCAAAAAAACCGAAATCGAAAACGAAATGCACCAAAGGGGGCCCCCTTGGAACTTTTTCGAATTCTTCAGATCGACTTAACTTCCGAACGGATGTACCGATTTTCAACTTCGATCATACCAAACTGCTTGTTTTTTTTCATAGAATCCATTTCTCCAATCAAAAAAACCGAAATCGAAAAAAAAAAAAAAGCATCAAAGGGGGCCCCTTGGAACTTTTTCGAATTCTTCAGATCGCCTTAACTTTCGAACGTATGGACCGATTTTCAACTTCTATCATACCAATCTGCTTGTTTTTTTTCATAGAATCCTTTTCTTTAATCGAAAAAACCGAAATCGAAAAAAAAAATTGCATCAAAGGGGGTCCCCTTGGAACTTTTTCGAATTCTTCAGATCGCCTTAACTTCCGAACGGATGGACCGATTTCCAACTTCGATCATACCAATCTGCTTGTATTTTTTCATAGAATCCATTTCTCCAATCAAAAAAACCGAAATCGAAAACGAAATGCACCAAAGGGGGCCCCCTTGGAACTTTTTCGAATTCTTCAGATCGACTTAACTTCCGAACGGATGGACCGATTTTCAACTTCGATCATACCAAACTGCTTGTTTTTTTTCATAGAATCCATTTCTCCAATCAAAAAAACCGAAATCGAAAAAAAAAAAAAAAGCATCAAAGGGGGCCCCTTGGAACTTTTTCGAATTCTTCAGATCGCCTTAACTTTCGAACGTATGGACCGATTTTCAACTTCTATCATACCAATCTGCTTGTTTTTTTCATAGAATCCATTTCTCCGATCAGAAAAACCAAAATCGAAAAATAAAAATGCATCAAAGGGAGCCCCCTTGGAACTTTTTCGAATTCTTCAGAGCGCCTTAACTTCCGAACGGATGGACCGATTTTCAACTTCGATCATACCAATCTGTTTTTTTTTGCATAGAATCCATTTCTCCAATCGAAAAAACCGAAATCGAAAAAAAAAAATGCATCAAAGGGGGCCCCTTTGGAACTTTTACGAATTCTTCAGATCGCCTAACTTCCGAACGGATGGACCGATTTTCAACTTCGATCATACCAATCTGCTTGTTTTATTTCATAGAATCCATTTCTCCAATCGAAAAAACCGAAATCGAAAAAAAAAATTCACCAAAGGGGGCCCCCTTGGAACTTTTTCGAATTCTTCAGATCGCCTTAACTTCCGAACGGATGGACCGATTTTCAACTTCGATCATACCAATCTGCTTGTTTTTTTTTCATAGAATCCATTTCTCCAATCGAAAAAACCGAAATCTGAAAAAAAAATTCATCAAAGGGGGCCCCCTTGGAAATTTTTTGAATTCTTCAGATCGCCTCAACTTCCGAACGGATGGACCGATTTTCAACTTCGATCATACCAATCTGCTTGTTTTTTTTCATAGAGTCCATTTCTCCAATCGAAAAAACCGAAATGAAAAAAAAATGCATCAAAGGGGGCCCCCTTGAAACTTTTTCGAATTCTCCAGATCACCTTAACTTCCGAACGGATGGACCGATTTTCAACTTCGATCATACCAATCTGCTTGTTTTTTTAATAAAATCCATTTCTCCAATCGAAAAAACCGAAATCGAAAAAAAAATGCATCAAAGGGGGCCCCCTTGAAACTTTTTCGAATTCTTCAGATCGCCTTAACTTCCGAACGGATGAACCGATTTTCAACTTCGATCATACCAATCTGCTTGTTTTTTTTCATAGAATCCATTTCTCCAATCAAAAAAACCGAAATCGAAAAAAAAATGCATCAAAGGGGGCCCCCTTGGAACTTTTTCGAATTCTTCAGATCGCCTTAACTTCCGAACGGATGGACCGATTTTCAACTTCGATCATACCAATCTGCTTGTTTTTTTTTTCATAGAATCCATTTCTCCAATTGAAAAAACCGAAATCGAAAAAAAATGCATCAAAGGGGGCCCCCTTGGAACTTTTTCGAATTCTTCAGATCGCCTTAACTTCCGAACGAATGGACCGATTTTCAACTTCGATCATACCAATCTGCTTGTTTTCTTTCATAGAATCCATTTCTCCAATCGAAAAAACCGAAATCGAAAGAAAAAATGCATCAAAGGGGGCCTTCTTGGAATTTTTTCGAATTCTTCAGATCGCCTTAACTTCCGAACGGATGGACCGATTTTCAATTTCGCGCATACCAATTCGCTTGTTTTTTTCATAGAATCCATTTCTCCAATCGAAAAAACCGAAATCGAAAAAAAAATGCATCAAAGGGGGTCCCCTTGGAACTTTTTCGAATTCTTCAAATCGCCTTAACTTCCGAACGGATGGACCGATTTTCAACTTCGATCATACCAATCTGCTTGTTTTTTTTTCATGGAATCCATTTCTCCAATCGAAAAAACCAAAATCGAAAAAAAAATTGCATCAAAGGGGGTCCCCTTGGAACTTTTCTGAATTCTTCAGATCGCCTTAACTTCCGAACGGATGGACCGATTTTCAACTTCGATCATACCAATCTGCTTGTTTTTTTTTTCATAGAATCCATTTCTCCAATCGAAAAAACCGAAATCGAAAAAATAAAAAGCATCAAAGGGAGCCCCTTTGGAACCTTTTCGAATTCTTCAGATCGCCTTAACTTCCGAACGGATGGACCGATTTTCAACTTCGATCATACGAATCTGCTTGTCTTTTTTTCATAGAATCCATTTCTCCAATCGAAAAAACCGAAATCAAAAAAGAAATGCATCAAAGGGGGCCCCCTTGGAACTTTTTCGAATTCTTCAGATCACCTTAACTTCCGAACGGATGGACCGATTTTCAACTTCGATCATACCAATCTGCTTGTTTTTTTTTTCATAGAATCCATTTCTCCAATCGAAAAAACCAAAATCGAAAAAAAAATTGCATCAAAGGGGGTCCCCTTGGAACTTTTCTGAATTCTTCAGATCGCCTTAACTTCCGAACGGATGGACCGATTTTCAACTTCGATCATACCTGCTTCTTTTTCATAGAATCCATTTCTCCGATCAAAAAAACCGAAATCGAAAAAAAAAATGCATCAAAGGGGGCCCCCTTGGAACTTTTTCGAATTCTTCAGATTGCCTTAACTTTCGAACGGATGGACCGATTTTCAACTTCGATCATACCAATCTGCTTGTTTTTTTTTCATAGAATCCATTTCTCCAATCGAAAAAACCAAAATCGAAAAAAAAATTGCATCAAAGGGGGTCCCCTTGGAACTTTTCTGAATTCTTCAGATCGCCTTAACTTCCGAACGGATGGACCGATTTTCAACTTCGATCATACGAATCTGCTTTTTTTTCATAGAATCCATTTCTGCAATCAAAAAAACCGAAATCGAAAAAAAAAAATGCATCAAAGGGGGCCCCCTTGGAACTTTTTCGAATTCTTCAGATCGACTTAGCTTCCGAACGGATGGACCGATTTCCAACTTCGATCATACCAATCTGCTTTTTTTTCATAGAATCCATTTCTCCGATCAAAAAAACCGAAATCGAAAAAAAAATGCATCAAAGGGGGCCCCCTTGGAACTTTTTCGAATTCTTCAGATTGCCATAATTTTCGAACGTATGGACCGATTTTCAACTTCGATCATACCAATCTGCTTGTTTTTTTTCATAGAATCCATTTCTGCAATCGAAAGAACCGAAATCGAAAAAAAAATGCATCAAAGGGGGCCCCCTTGGAACTTTTTCGAATTCTTCAGATCGCCTTAACTTCCGAACGGATTGACCGATTTTCATCTTCGATCATACCAATCTGCTTGTTTTTTTCATAGAATCCATTTCTCCAATCGAAAAAACCGAAATCGAAAAAAACATGCATCAAAGGGGGCCCCCTTGGAACTTTTTCGAATTCTCCAGATCGCCTCAACTTCCGAACGGATGGACCGATTTTCAACTTCGATCATACCAATCTGCTTGTTTTTTTTCATAGAATCCATTTCTCCAATCGGAAAAACCGAAATCGAAAAGAAAAATTGCATCAAAGGGGATCTTCTTGGAACTTTTTCGAATTCTTCAGATCGCCTTAACTTCCGAACGGATGGACCGATTTTCAACTTCGATCATACCAATCTGCTTGTTTTTTTTTCATAGAATCCATTTCTCCAATCAAAGAAACCGAAATCGAGAAAATAAAAAGCATCAAAGGGAGCCCCCTTGGAACTTTTTCGAATTCTTCAGATCGCCTTAACTTCCGAACGGATGGACCGATTTTCAACTTCGATCATACGAATCTGCTTTTTTTTTCATAGAATCTATTTCTGCGATCGAAAAAACCAAAATCTGAAAAAAAATTGCATCAAAGGGGGTCCCCTTGGAACTTTTTCGAATTCTTCAGATCGCCTTAACTTCCGAACGGATGGACCGATTTTCAACTTCGATCATACCAATCTGCTTGTTTTTTTTCATAGAATCCTTTTCTTCAATCGAAAAAACCGAAATCGAAAAAAAAATTGCATCAAAGGGGGTCCCCTTGGAACTTTTTCGAATTCTTCAGATCGCCTTAACTTCCGAACGGATGGACCGATTTCCAACTTCGATCATACCAATCTGCTTGTATTTTTTCATAGAATCCATTTCTCCAATCAAAAAAACCGAAATCGAAAACGAAATGCACCAAAGGGGGCCCCCTTGGAACTTTTTCGAATTCTTCAGATCGACTTAACTTCCGAACGGATGGACCGATTTTCAACTTCGA
The DNA here is from genome assembly GCA_029955515.1 of Chrysomela aeneicollis. Classification (NCBI taxonomy): domain Eukaryota; kingdom Metazoa; phylum Arthropoda; class Insecta; order Coleoptera; family Chrysomelidae; genus Chrysomela; species Chrysomela aeneicollis. The sequence goes on along the minus strand of JARUHQ010000013.1, from coordinate 15,634,042 downwards.
TCATACCAAACTGCTTGTTTTTTTTCATAGAATCCATTTCTCCAATCAAAAAAACCGAAATCGAAAAAAAAAGCATCAAAGGGGGCCCCTTGGAACTTTTTCGAATTCTTCAGATCGCCTTAACTTTCGAACGTATGGACCGATTTTCAACTTCTATCATACCAATCGGCTTGTTTTTTTCATAGAATCCATTTCTCCGATCAGAAAAACCAAAATCGAAAAAAAAATGCATCAAAGGGAGCCCCCTTGGAACTTTTTCGAATTCTTCAGAGCGCCTTAACTTCCGAACGGATGGACCGATTTTCAACTTCGATCATACCAATCTGTTTTTTTTTTGCATAGAATCCATTTCTCCAATCGAAAAAACCGAAATCGAAAAAAAAAATGCATCAAAGGGGGCCCCCTTGAAACTTTTTCGAATTCTCCAGATCACCTTAACTTCCGAACGGATGGACCGATTTTCAACTTCGATCATACCAATCTGCTTGTTTTTTTAATAAAATCCATTTCTCCAATCGAAAAAACCGAAATCGAAAAAAAAAATGCATCAAAGGGGGCCCCCTTGAAACTTTTTCGAATTCTTCAGATCGCCTTAACTTCCAAACGGATGAACCGATTTTCAACTTCGATCATACCAATCTGCTTGTTTTTTTTCATAGAATCCATTTCTCCAATCGAAAAAACCGAAATCGAAAAAAAAATGCATCAAAGGGGGCCCCCTTGGAACTTTTTCGAATTCTTCAGATCGCCTTAACTTCCGAACGGATGGACCGATTTTCAACTTCGATCATACCAATCTGCTTGTTTTTTTTTCATAGAATCCATTTCTCCAATTGAAAAAACCGAAATCGAAAAAAAATGCATCAAAGGGGGCCCCCTTGGAACTTTTTCGAATTCTTCAGATCGCCTTAACTTCCGAACGAATGGACCGATTTTCAACTTCGATCATACCAATCTGCTTGTTTTCTTTCATAGAATCCATTTCTCCAATCGAAAAAACCGAAATCGAAAGAAAAAATGCATCAAAGGGGGCCTTCTTGGAATTTTTTCGAATTCTTCAGATCGCCTTAACTTCCGAACGGATGGACCGATTTTCAATTTCGCGCATACCAATTCGCTTGTTTTTTTCATAGAATCCATTTCTCCAATCGAAAAAACCGAAATCGAAAAAAAAATGCATCAAAGGGGGTCCCCTTGGAACTTTTTCGAATTCTTCAAATCGCCTTAACTTCCGAACGGATGGACCGATTTTCAACTTCGATCATACCAATCTGCTTGTTTTTTTTTCATGGAATCCATTTCTCCAATCGAAAAAACCAAAATCGAAAAAAAAATTGCATCAAAGGGGGTCCCCTTGGAACTTTTCTGAATTCTTCAGATCGCCTTAACTTCCGAACGGATGGACCGATTTTCAACTTCGATCATACCAATCTGCTTGTTTTTTTTTTCATAGAATCCATTTCTCCAATCGAAAAAACCGAAATCGAAAAAATAAAAAGCATCAAAGGGAGCCCCTTTGGAACCTTTTCGAATTCTTCAGATCGCCTTAACTTCCGAACGGATGGACCGATTTTCAACTTCGATCATACGAATCTGCTTGTCTTTTTTTCATAGAATCCATTTCTCCAATCGAAAAAACCGAAATCAAAAAAGAAATGCATCAAAGGGGGCCCCCTTGGAACTTTTTCGAATTCTTCAGATCTACTTAACTTTCGAACGGATGGACCGATTTTCAACTTCGATCATACCAATCTGCTTGTTTTTTTTTCATAAAATCCATTTCTCCAATCGAAAAAACCAAAATCGAAAAAAAAATTGCATCAAAGGGGGTCCCCTTGGAACTTTTCTGAATTCTTCAGATCGCCTTAACTTCCGAACGGATGGACCGATTTTCAACTTCGATCATACCTGCTTCTTTTTCATAGAATCCATTTCTCCGATCAAAAAAACCGAAATCGAAAAAAAAAATGCATCAAAGGGGGCCCCCTTGGAACTTTTTCGAATTCTTCAGATTGCCTTAACTTTCGAACGGATGGACCGATTTTCAACTTCGATCATACCAATCTGCTTGTTTTTTTTTCATAGAATCCATTTCTCCAATCGAAAAAACCAAAATCGAAAAAAAAATTGCATCAAAGGGGGTCCCCTTGGAACTTTTCTGAATTCTTCAGATCGCCTTAACTTCCGAACGGATGGACCGATTTTCAACTTCGATCATACGAATCTGCTTTTTTTTCATAGAATCCATTTCTGCAATCAAAAAAACCGAAATCGAAAAAAAAAATGCATCAAAGGGGGCCCCCTTGGAACTTTTTCGAATTCTTCAGATCGACTTAGCTTCCGAACGGATGGACCGATTTCCAACTTCGATCATACCAATCTGCTTTTTTTTTATAGAATCCATTTCTCCGATCAAAAAAACCGAAATCGAAAAAAAAATGCATCAAAGGGGGCCCCCTTGGAACTTTTTCGAATTCTTCAGATTGCCATAATTTTCGAACGTATGGACCGATTTTCAACTTCGATCATACCAATCTGCTTGTTTTTTTTCATAGAATCCATTTCTCCAATCAAAAAAACCGAAATCGAAAAAATAAAAAGCATCAAAGGGAGCCCCCTTGGAACTTTTTCGAATTCTTCAGATCGCCTTAACTTCCGAACGGATGGACCGATTTTCAACTTCGATCATACGAATCTGCTTGTTTTTTTTCATAGAATCCATTTCTGCAATCGAAAGAACCGAAATCGAAAAAAAAATGCTTCAAAGGGGGCCCCCTTGGAACTTTTTCGAATTCTTCAGATCGCCTTAACTTCCGAACGGATTGACCGATTTTCATCTTCGATCATACCAATCTGCTTGTTTTTTTCATAGAATCCATTTCTCCAATCGAAAAAACCGAAATCGAAAAAAACATGCATCAAAGGGGGCCCCCTTGGAACTTTTTCGAATTCTCCAGATCGCCTCAACTTCCGAACGGATGGACCGATTTTCAACTTCGATCATACCAATCTGCTTGTTTTTTTTCATAGAATCCATTTCTCCAATCGGAAAAACCGAAATCGAAAAGAAAAATTGCATCAAAGGGGATCCCCTTGGAACTTTTTCGAATTCTTCAGATCGCCTTAACTTCCGAACGGATGGACCGATTTTCAACTTCGATCATACCAATCTGCTTGTTTTTTTTTCATAGAATCCATTTCTCCAATCAAAGAAACCGAAATCGAGAAAATAAAAAGCATCAAAGGGAGCCCCCTTGGAACTTTTTCGAATTCTTCAGATCGCCTTAACTTCCGAACGGATGGACCGATTTTCAACTTCGATCATACGAATCTGCTTTTTTTTTCATAGAATCTATTTCTGCAATCGAAAAAACCAAAATCTGAAAAAAAATTGCATCAAAGGGGGTCCCCTTGGAACTTTTTCGAATTCTTCAGATCGCCTTAACTTCCGAACGGATGGACCGATTTTCAACTTCGATCATACCAATCTGCTTGTTTTTTTTCATAGAATCCTTTTCTTCAATCGAAAAAACCGAAATCGAAAAAAAAATTGCATCAAAGGGGGTCCCCTTGGAACTTTTTCGAATTCTTCAGATCGCCTTAACTTCCGAACGGATGGACCGATTTCCAACTTCGATCATACCAATCTGCTTGTATTTTTTCATAGAATCCATTTCTCCAATCAAAAAAACCGAAATCGAAAACGAAATGCACCAAAGGGGGCCCCCTTGGAACTTTTTCGAATTCTTCAGATCGACTTAACTTCCGAACGGATGGACCGATTTTCAACTTCGATCATACCAAACTGCTTGTTTTTTTTCATAGAATCCATTTCTCCAATCAAAAAAACCGAAATCGAAAAAAAAAAGCATCAAAGGGGGCCCCTTGGAACTTTTTCGAATTCTTCAGATCGCCTTAACTTTCGAACGTATGGACCGATTTTCAACTTCTATCATACCAATCGGCTTGTTTTTTTCATAGAATCCATTTCTCCGATCAGAAAAACCAAAATCGAAAAAAAAAATGCATCAAAGGGAGCCCCCTTGAAACTTTTTCGAATTCTTCAGAGCGCCTTAACTTCCGAACGGATGGACCGATTTTCAACTTCGATCATACCAATCTGTTTTTTTTTTGCATAGAATCCATTTCTCCAATCGAAAAAACCGAAATCGAAAAAAAAAAATGCATCAAAGGGGGCCCCTTTGGAACTTTTACGAATTCTTCAGATCGCCTAACTTCCGAACGGATGGACCGATTTTCAACTTCGATCATACCAATCTGCTTGTTTTATTTCATAGAATCCATTTCTCCAATCGAAAAAACCGAAATCGAAAAAAAAATTCACCAAAGGGGGCCCCCTTGGAACTTTTTCGAATTCTTCAGATCGCCTTAACTTCCGAACGGATGGACCGATTTTCAACTTCGATCATACCAATCTGCTTGTTTTTTTTCATAGAATCCATTTCTCCAATCGAAAAAACCGAAATCTAAAAAAAAAATCATCAAAGGGGGCCCCCTTGGAACTTTTTTGAATTCTTCAGATCGCCTCAACTTCCGAACGGATGGACCGATTTTCAACTTCGATCATACCAATCTGCTTGTTTTTTTTCATAGAGTCCATTTCTCTAATCGAAAAAACCGAAATGAAAAAAAAATGCATCAAAGGGGGCCCCCTTGAAACTTTTTCGAATTCTCCAGATCACCTTAACTTCCGAACGGATGGACCGATTTTCAACTTCGATCATACCAATCTGCTTGTTTTTTTAATAAAATCCATTTCTCCAATCGAAAAAACCGAAATCGAAAAAAAAAATGCATCAAAGGGGGCCCCCTTGAAACTTTTTCGAATTCTTCAGATCGCCTTAACTTCCGAACGGATGAACCGATTTTCAACTTCGATCATACCAATCTGCTTGTTTTTTTTTCATAGAATCCATTTCTTCGATCAAAAAACCAAAATCGAAAAAAAAATTGCATCAAAGGGGGTCCCCTTGGAACTTTTCTGAATTCTTCAGATCGCCTTAACTTCCGAACGGATGGACCGATTTTCAACTTCGATCATACGAATCTGCTTTTTTTTCATAGAATCCATTTCTGCAATCGAAAAAACCGAAATCGAAAAAAAAAATGCATCAAAGGGGGCCCCCTTGGAACTTTTTCGAATTCTTCAGATCGACTTAGCTTCCGAACGGATGGACCGATTTCCAACTTCGATCATACCAATCTGCTTTTTTTTCATAGAATCCATTTCTCCGATCAAAAAAACCGAAATCGAAAAAAAAATGCATCAAAGGGGGCCCCCTTGGAACTTTTTCGAATTCTTCAGATTGCCATAATTTTCGAACGTATGGACCGATTTTCAACTTCGATCATACCAATCTGCTTGTTTTTTTTCATAGAATCCATTTATCCAATCAAAAAAACCGAAATCGAAAAAATAAAAAGCATCAAAGGGAGCCCCCTTGGAACTTTTTCGAATTCTTCAGATCGCCTTAACTTCCGAACGGATGGACCGATTTTCAACTTCGATCATACGAATCTGCTTGTTTTTTTTTCATAGAATCCATTTCTGCAATCGAAAGAACCGAAATCGAAAAAAAAATGCATCAAAGGGGGCCCCCTTGGAACTTTTTCGAATTCTTCAGATCGCCTTAACTTCCGAACGGATTGACCGATTTTCATCTTCGATCATACCAATCTGCTTGTTTTTTTCATAGAATCCATTTCTCCAATCGAAAAAACCGAAATCGAAAAAAACATGCATCAAAGGGGGCCCCCTTGGAACTTTTTCGAATTCTCCAGATCGCCTCAACTTCCGAACGGATGGACCGATTTTCAACTTCGATCATACCAATCTGCTTGTTTTTTTTCATAGAATCCATTTCTCCAATCGGAAAAACCGAAATCGAAAAGAAAAATTGCATCAAAGGGGATCCCCTTGGAACTTTTTCGAATTCTTCAGATCGCCTTAACTTCCGAACGGATGGACCGATTTTCAACTTCGATCATACCAATCTGCTTGTTTTTTTTTCATAGAATCCATTTCTCCAATCAAAGAAACCGAAATCGAGAAAATAAAAAGCATCAAAGGGAGCCCCCTTGGAACTTTTTCGAATTCTTCAGATCGCCTTAACTTCCGAACGGATGGACCGATTTTCAACTTCGATCATACGAATCTGCTTTTTTTTATAGAATCTATTTCTGCAATCGAAAAAACCAAAATCTGAAAAAAAATTGCATCAAAGGGGGTCCCCTTGGAACTTTTTCGAATTCTTCAGATCGCCTTAACTTCCGAACGGATGGACCGATTTTCAACTTCGATCATACCAATCTGCTTGTTTTTTTTTTATAGAATCCATTTCTCCAATCAGAAAAACCTAAATCGAAAAAATAAAAAGCATCAAAGGGAGCCCCTTTGGAACCTTTTCGAATTCTTCAGATCGCCTTAACTTCCGAACGGATGGACCGATTTTCAACATCGATCATACGAATCTGCTTGTCTTTTTTTCATAGAATCCATTTCTCCAATCGAAAAAACCGAAATCAAAAAAGAAATGCATCAAAGGGGGCCCCCTTGGAACTTTTTCGAATTCTTCAGATCTACTTAACTTTCGAACGGATGGACCGATTTTCAACTTCGATCATACCAATCTGCTTGTTTTTTTTTCATAGAATCCATTTCTCCAATCGAAAAAACCAAAATCGAAAAAAAAATTGCATCAAAGGGGGTCCCCTTGGAACTTTTCTGAATTCTTCAGATCGCCTTAACTTCTGAACGGATGGACCGATTTTCAACTTCGATCATACCTGCTTCCTATTCATAGAATCCATTTCTCCGATCAAAAAAACCGAAATCGAAAAAAAAAATGCATCAAAGGGGGCCCCCTTGGAACTTTTTCGAATTCTTCAGATTGCCTTAACTTTCGAACGGATGGACCGATTTTCAACTTCGATCATACCAATCTGCTTGTTTTTTTTTCATAGAATCCATTTCTCCAATCGAAAAAACCAAAATCGAAAAAAAAATTGCATCAAAGGGGGTCCCCTTGGAACTTTTCTGAATTCTTCAGATCGCCTTAACTTCCGAACGGATGGACCGATTTTCAACTTCGATCATACGAATCTGCTTTTTTTTCATAGAATCCATTTCTGCAATCGAAAAAACCGAAATCGAAAAAAAAATGCATCAAAGGGGGCCCCCTTGGAACTTTTTCGAATTCTTCAGATCGACTTAGCTTCCGAACGGATGGACCGATTTCCAACTTCGATCATACCAATCTGCTTTTTTTTCATAGAATCCATTTCTCCGATCAAAAAAACCGAAATCGAAAAAAAAATGCATCAAAGGGGGCCCCCTTGGAACTTTTTCGAATTCTTCAGATTGCCATAATTTTCGAACGTATGGACCGATTTTCAACTTCGATCATACCAATCTGCTTGTTTTTTTTCATAGAATCCATTTCTCCAATCAAAAAAACCGAAATCGAAAAAATAAAAAGCATCAAAGGGAGCCCCCTTGGAACTTTTTCGAATTCTTCAGATCGCCTTAACTTCCGAACGGATGGACCGATTTTCAACTTCGATCATACGAATCTGCTTGTTTTTTTTTCATAGAATCCATTTCTGCAATCGAAAGAACCGAAATCGAAAAAAAAATGCATCAAAGGGGGCCCCCTTGGAACTTTTTCGAATTCTTCAGATCGCCTTAACTTCCGAACGGATTGACCGATTTTCATCTTCGATCATACCAATCTGCTTGTTTTTTTCATAGAATCCATTTCTCCAATCGAAAAAACCGAAATCGAAAAAAACATGCATCAAAGGGGGCCCCCTTGGAACTTTTTCGAATTCTCCAGATCGCCTCAACTTCCGAACGGATGGACCGATTTTCAACTTCGATCATACCAATCTGCTTGTTTTTTTTCATAGAATCCATTTCTCCAATCGGAAAAACCGAAATCGAAAAGAAAAATTGCATCAAAGGGGATCCCCTTGGAACTTTTTCGAATTCTTCAGATCGCCTTAACTTCCGAACGGATGGACCGATTTTCAACTTCGATCATACCAATCTGCTTGTTTTTTTTTCATAGAATCCATTTCTCCAATCAAAGAAACCGAAATCGAGAAAATAAAAAGCATCAAAGGGAGCCCCCTTGGAACTTTTTCGAATTCTTCAGATCGCCTTAACTTCCAAACGGATGGACCGATTTTCAACTTCGATCATACGAATCTGCTTTTTTTTATAGAATCTATTTCTGCAATCGAAAAAACCAAAATCTGAAAAAAAATTGCATCAAAGGGGGTCCCCTTGGAACTTTTTCGAATTCTTCAGATCGCCTTAACTTCCGAACGGATGGACCGATTTTCAACTTCGATCATACCAATCTGCTTGTTTTTTTTCATAGAATCCTTTTCTTCAATCGAAAAAACCGAAATCGAAAAAAAAATTGCATCAAAGGGGGTCCCCTTGGAACTTTTTCGAATTCTTCAGATCGCCTTAACTTCCGAACGGATGGACCGATTTCCAACTTCGATCATACCAATCTGCTTGTATTTTTTCATAGAATCCATTTCTCCAATCAAAAAAACCGAAATCGAAAACGAAATGCACCAAAGGGGGCCCCCTTGGAACTTTTTCGAATTCTTCAGATCGCCTTAACTTTCGAACGTATGGACCGATTTTCAACTTCTATCATACCAATCTGCTTGTTTTTTTCATAGAATCCATTTCTCCGATCAGAAAAACCAAAATCGAAAAAAAAATGCATCAAAGGGAGCCCCCTTGGAACTTTTTCGAATTCTTCAGAGCGCCTTAACTTCCGAACGGATGGACCGATTTTCAACTTCGATCATACCAATCTGTTTTTTTTTTGCATAGAATCCATTTCTCCAATCGAAAAAACCGAAATCGAAAAAAAAAATGCATCAAAGGGGGCCCCTTTGGAACTTTTACGAATTCTTCAGATCGCCTAACTTCCGAACGGATGGACCGATTTTCAACTTCGATCATACCAATCTGCTTGTTTTATTTCATAGAATCCATTTCTCCAATCGAAAAAACCGAAATCGAAAAAAAAATTCACCAAAGGGGGCCCCCTTGGAACTTTTTCGAATTCTTCAGATCGCCTTAACTTCCGAACGGATGGACCGATTTTCAACTTCGATCATACCAATCTGCTTGTTTTTTTTCATAGAATCCATTTCTCCAATCGAAAAAACCGAAATCTGAAAAAAAATCATCAAAGGGGGCCCCCTTGGAACTTTTTTGAATTCTTCAGATCGCCTCAACTTCCGAACGGATGGACCGATTTTCAACTTCGATCATACCAATCTGCTTTTTTTTTTTCATAGAGTCCATTTCTCTAATCGAAAAAACCGAAATGAAAAAAAAATGCATCAAAGGGGGCCCCCTTGAAACTTTTTCGAATTCTCCAGATCACCTTAACTTCCGAACGGATGGACCGATTTTCAACTTCGATCATACCAATCTGCTTGTTTTTTTAATAAAATCCATTTCTCCAATCGAAAAAACCGAAATCGAAAAAAAAAATGCATCAAAGGGGGCCTTCTTGAAACTTTTTCGAATTCTTCAGATCGCCTTAACTTCCGAACGGATGAACCGATTTTCAACTTCGATCATACCAATCTGCTTGTTTTTTTTTCATAGAATCCATTTCTCCAATCGAAAAAACCGAAATCGAAAAAAAAATGCATCAAAGGGGGCCCCCTTGGAACTTTTTCGAATTCTTCAGATCGCCTTAACTTCCGAACGGATGGACCGATTTTCAACTTCGATCATACCAATCTGCTTGTTTTTTTTTCATAGAATCCATTTCTCCAATTGAAAAAACCGAAATCGAAAAAAAATGCATCAAAGGGGGCCCCCTTGGAACTTTTTCGAATTCTTCAGATCGCCTTAACTTCCGAACGAATGGACCGATTTTCAACTTTGATCATACCAATCTGCTTGTTTTCTTTCATAGAATCCATTTCTCCAATCGAAAAAACCGAAATCGAAAGAAAAAATGCATCAAAGGGGGCCTTCTTGGAATTTTTTCGAATTCTTCAGATCGCCTTAACTTCCGAACGGATGGACCGATTTTCAATTTCGCGCATACCAATTCGCTTGTTTTTTTCATAGAATCCATTTCTCCAATCGAAAAAACCGAAATCGAAAAAAAAATGCATCAAAGGGGGTCCCCTTGGAACTTTTTCGAATTCTTCAAATCGCCTTAACTTCCGAACGGATGGACCGATTTTCAACTTCGATCATACCAATCTGCTTGTTTTTTTTTTCATGGAATCCATTTCTCCAATCGAAAAAACCAAAATCGAAAAAAAAATTGCATCAAAGGGGGTCCCCTTGGAACTTTTCTGAATTCTTCAGATCGCCTTAACTTCCGAACGGATGGACCGATTTTCAACTTCGATCATACCAATCTGCTTGTTTTTTTTTTCATAGAATCCATTTCTCCAATCGAAAAAACCGAAATCGAAAAGAAGAAATGCATCAAAGGGGGTCCCCTTGGAACTTTTTCGAATTCTTCAGATCGCCTTAACTTCCGAACGGATGGACCGATTTTCAACTTCGATCATACCAATCTGCTTGTTTTTTTCATAGAATCCATTTCTCCAATCGAAAGAACCGAAATCGAAAAAAACATGCATCAAAGGGGGCCCCCTTGGAACTTTCTCGAATTCTCCAGATCGCCTTAACTTCCGAACGGATGGACCGATTTTCAACTTCGATCATACCAATCTGCTTGTTTTTTTTCATAGAATCCATTTCTCCAATCGGAAAAACCGAAATCGAAGAGAAAAATTGCATCAAAGGGGATCCCCTTGGAACTTTTTCGAATTCTTCAGATCGCCTTAACTTCCGAACGGATGGACCGATTTTCAACTTCGATCATACCAATCTGCTTGTTTTTTTTTCATAGAATCCATTTCTCCAATCAAAAAAACCGAAATCGAAAAAATAAAAAGCATCAAAGGGAGCCCCCTTGGAACTTTTTCGAATTCTTCAGATCGCCTTAACTTCCGAACGGATGGACCGATTTTCAACTTCGATCATACGAATCTGCTTTTTTTTTCATAGAATCTATTTCTGCAATCGAAAAAACCAAAATCTGAAAAAAAATTGCATCAAAGGGGGTCCCCTTGGAACTTTTTCGAATTCTTCAAATCGCCTTAACTTTCGAACGGATGGACCGATTTTCAACTACGATCATACCAATCTGCTTGTTTTTTTTTCATAGAATCCATTTCTCCAATCGAAAAAACCGGAATCGAAAAAAAAATTGCATCAAAGGGGGCCCCCTTGGAACTTTTTCGAATTCTTCAGATCGCCTTAACTTCCGAACGGATGGACCGATTTTCAACTTCGATCATACCAAACTGCTTGTTTTTTTTCATAGAATCCATTTCTCCAATCGAAAAAACCAAAATCGAAAAAAAAATGCATCAAAGGGGGCCCCCTTGGAACTTTTTCGAATTCTTCAGATCGCCTTGACTTCCGAACGGATGGACCGATTTTCAACTTCGATCATACCAATCTGCTTGTTTTTTCTTCATAGAATCCATTTCTCCAAACGAAAAAACTGAAATCGAAAAAAAAATGCATCAATGGGGGCCCCCTTGGAACTTTCTCGAATTCTTCAGATCGCCTTAACTTCCGAACGGATGGACCGATTTTCAACTTCGATCATACCAATCTGCTCGTTTTCTCTCATAGAATCCATTTCTCCAATCGAAAAAACCGAAATCGAAAGAAAAAAAAGCATTAAAGGGGGCCCCTTTGGAACTTTTTCGAATTCTTCAGATCGCCTTAACTTCCGAACGGATGGACCGATTTTCAACTTCGATCATACCAATCTGCTTGTTTTTTTTTCATAGAATTCATTTCTCCAATCGAAAAAACCGAAATCTAAAAAAAAAAAATTGCATCAAAGGGGGCCCCCTTGGAACTTTTTCGAATTCTTCAGATCGCCTTAACTTCCGAACGGATTGACCGATTTTCAACTTCGATCATACCAATCTGCTTGTTTTTTTCATAGAATCCATTTCTCCAATCGAAAAAACCGAAATCGAAAAAAACATGCATCAAAGGGGGCCCCCTTGGAACTTTTTCGAATTCTTCAGATCGCCTTAACTTCCGAACGGATGGACCGATTTTCAACTTCGATCATACCAATCTGCTTGTTTTTTTTCATTGAATCCATTTCTCCAATCGGAAAAACCGAAATCGAAAAAAAAAAATGCATCAAAGGGGGCCACCTTGGAACTTTTTCGAATTCTTCAGACCGCCTCAACTTCCGAACGGACCGACCGATTTTCAATTTCGCGCATACCAATTTGCTTGTTTTTTCATAGAATCCATTTCTTTAATAGAAAAAACCGAAATCGAAAAAAAAATGCATCAAAGGGGGTCCCCTTGGAACTTTTTCGAATTCTTCAGCTCGCCTTAACTTCCGAACGGATGGACCGATTTTCAACTTCGATCATACCAAACTGCTTTTTTTTTCAGAGAATCCATTTCTTCAATCGAAAAAAACGAAATCTGAAAGAAAATTGCATCTAAGGGGGTCCCCTTGGAACTTTTTCGAATTCTTCAAATTGCCTTAACTTCCGAACGGATGGACCGATTTTCAACTTCGATCGTACCAATCTGCTTGTTTTTTTTCATAGAATCCATTTCTCCAATCGAAAAAACCAAAATCGAAAAAAAAAATTCATCAAAGGGGGTCCCCTTGGAACTTTTCTGAATTCTTCAGATCGCCTTAACTTCCGAACGGATGGACCGATTTTCAACTTCGATCATACCAATCTGCTTGTTTTTTTTCATAGAATCCATTTCTCCAACCGAAAAAACCGAAATCGAAAAAAAAAAGCATCAAAGGGAGCCCCCTTGGAACTTTTTCGAATTCTTCAGATTGCCATAATTTTCGAACGTATGGACCGATTTTCAACTTCGATCATACCAATCTGCTTGTTTTTTTTTTTCATAGAATCCATTTCTCCAATCAAAAAAACCGAAATCGAAAAAATAAAAAGCATCAAAGGGAGCCCCCTTGGAACTTTTTCGAATTCTTCAAATCGCCTTAACTTCCGAACGGATGGACCGATTTTCAACTTCGATCATACCAATCTGCTTGTTTTTTTTTTCATAGAATCCATTTTTCCGATCAAAAAAACCGAAATCGAAACAACAAAATGCATCAAAGTGGGCCCCCTTGGAACTTTTTCGAATTCTTCAGATCGCCTTAACTTCCGAACGGATGGACCGATTTTCAACTTCGATCATACGAATCTGCTTGTTTTTTTTTCATAGAATCCATTTCTGCAATCGAAAGAACCGAAATCGAAAAAAAAAATGCATCAAAGGGGGCCCCCTTGGAACTTTTTCGAATTCTTCAGATCGACTTAACTTCCGAACGGATGGACCGATTTTCAACTTCGATCATACTAATCTGGTTTTTTTTTTCATAGAATCCATTTTTCCGATCAAAAAAACCGAAATCGAAACAACAAAATGCATCAAAGTGGGCCCCCTTGGAACTTTTTCGAATTCTTCTGATCGCCTTAACTTCCGAACGGATGGACCGATTTTCAACTTCGATCATACCAAACTGCTTGTTTTTTCTCATAGAATCCATTTCTCCAATCGAAAAAACCGAAATCGAAAAAAAATCGCATCAAAGGGGGTCCCCTTGGAACTTTTCTGAATTCTTCAGATCGCCTTAACTTCCGAACGGATGGACCGATTTTCAACTTCGATCATACCAATCTGCTTGTTTTTTTTCATAGAATCCATTTCTCCAATCGAAAAAACCGAAATCGAAAAGAAAAATTGCATCAGAGGGGGTCCCCTTGGAACTTTTTCGAATTCTTCAGATCGCCTTAACTTCCGAACGGATAGACGGATAGATTTTCAACTTCGATCATACCAATCTGCTTGTTTTTTTTTCATAGAATCCATTTCTCCAATCAAAAAAACCGAAATCGAAAAAATAAATAGCATCAAAGGGAGCCCCCTTGGAACTTCTTCAAATTCTTCAGATCGCCTTAACTTCCGAACGGATGGACCGATTTTCAACTTCGATTATACGAATCTGTTGGTTTTTTTTTCATAGAATCCATTTCTGCAATCGAAAAGACCGAAATCGAAAAAAAATGCATCAAAGGGGGCCCCCTTGGAACTTTTTCGAATTCTTCAGATCGCCTTAACTTCCGAACGGATGGACCGATTTTCAACTTCGATCATACCAAACTGCTTGTTTTTTCTCATAGAATCTATTTCTTCAATCGAAAAAACCGAAATCTGAAAAAAAATTGCATCAAAGGGGGTCCCCTTGGAACTTTTTCGAACTCTTCAAATCGCCTCAACTTCCGAACGGATGGACCGATTTTAAACTTCGATCATACCAATCTGCTTGTTTTTTTTCATAGAATCCATTTCTCCAATCGGAAAAACCGAAATCGAAAAGAAAAATTGCATCAAAGGGGATCCCCTTGGAACTTTTTCGAATTCTTCAGATCGCCTTAACTTCCGAACGGATGGACCGATTTTCAACTTCGATCATACCAATCTGCTTGTTTTTTTTTCATAGAATCCATTTCTCCAATCAAAGAAACCGAAATCGAGAAAATAAAAAGCATCAAAGGGAGCCCCCTTGGAACTTTTTCGAATTCTTCAGATCGCCTTAACTTCCGAACGGATGGACCGATTTTCAAATTCGATCATACGAATCTGCTTTTTTTTTTCATAGAATCTATTTCTGCAATCGAAAAAACCAAAATCTGAAAAAAAATTGCATCAAAAGGGGTCCCCTTGGAACTTTTTCGAATTCTTCAGATCGCCTTAACTTCCGAACGGATGGACCGATTTTCAACTTCGATCATACCAATCTGCTTGTTTTTTTTCATAGAATCCTTTTCTTCAATCGAAAAAACCGAAATCGAAAAAAAAAATTGCATCAAAGGGGGTCCCCTTGGAACTTCTTCGAATTCTTCAGATCGCCTTAACTTCCGAACGGATGGACCGATTTCCAACTTCGATCATACCAATCTGCTTGTATTTTTTCATAGAATCCATTTCTCCAATCAAAAAAACCGAAATCGAAAACGAAATGCACCAAAGGGGGCCCCCTTGGAACTTTTTCGAATTCTTCAGATCGACTTAACTTCCGAACGGATGGACCGATTTTCAACTTCGATCATACCAAACTGCTTGTTTTTTTTCATAGAATCCATTTCTCCAATCAAAAAAACCGAAATCGAAAAAAAAAAAAAAAAAAAAGCATCAAAGGGGGCCCCTTGGAACTTTTTCGAATTCTTCAGATCGCCTTAACTTTCGAACGTATGGACCGATTTTCAACTTCTATCATACCAATCTGCTTGTTTTTTTCATAGAATCCATTTCTCCGATCAGAAAAACCAAAGTCGAAAAAAAAATGCATCAAAGGGAGCCCCCTTGGAACTTTTTCGAATTCTTCAGAGCGCCTTAACTTCCGAACGGATGGACCGATTTTCAACTTCGATCATACCAATCTGTTTTTTTTTTGCATAGAATCCATTTCTCCAATCGAAAAAACCGAAATCGAAAAAAAAAATGCATCAAAGGGGGCCCCTTTGGAACTTTTACGAATTCTTCAGATCGCCTAACTTCCGAACGGATGGACCGATTTTCAACTTCGATCATACCAATCTGCTTGTTTTATTTCATAGAATCCATTTCTCCAATCGAAAAGACCGAAATCGAAAAAAAATGCATCAAAGGGGGCCCCCTTGGAACTTTTTCGAATTCTTCAGATCGACTTAACTTCCGAACGGATGGACCGATTTTCAACTTCGATTATACGAATCTGTTGGTTTTTTTTTCATAGAATCCATTTCTGCAATCGAAAAGACCGAAATCGAAAAAAAATGCATCAAAGGGGGCCCCCTTGGAACTTTTTCGAATTCTTCAGATCGACTTAACTTCCGAACGGATGGACCGATTTTCAACTTCGATCATACCAATCTGCTTTTTTTTTCATAGAATCCATTTCTCCAATCGAAAAAACCGAAATCGAAAAAAACATGCATCAAAGGGGGCCCCCTTGGAACTTTTTCGAATTCTCCAGATCGCCTCAACTTCCGAACGGATGGACCGATTTTCAACTTCGATCATACCAATCTGCTTGTTTTTTTTCATAGAATCCATTTCTCCAATCGGAAAAACCGAAATCGAAAAGAAAAATTGCATCAAAGGGGATCCCCTTGGAACTTTTTCGAATTCTTCAGATCGCCTTAACTTCCGAACGGATGGACCGATTTTCAACTTCGATCATACCAATCTGCTTGTTTTTTTTTTTATAGAATCCATTTCTCCAATCAAAGAAACCGAAATCGAGAAAATAAAAAGCATCAAAGGGAGCCCCCTTGGAACTATTTCGAATTCTTCAGATCGCCTTAACTTCCGAACGGATGGACCGATTTTCAACTTCGATCATACGAATCTGCTTTTTTTTTCATAGAATCTATTTCTGCAATCGAAAAAACCAAAATCTGAAAAAAAATTGCATCAAAGGGGGTCCCCTTGGAACTTTTTCGAATTCTTCAGATCGCCTTAACTTCCGAACGGATGGACCGATTTTCAACTTCGATCATACCAATCTGCTTGTTTTTTTTCATAGAATCCTTTTCTTCAATCGAAAAAACCGAAATCGAAAAAAAAAATTGCATCAAAGGGGGTCCCCTTGGAACTTCTTCGAATTCTTCAGATCGCCTTAACTTCCGAACGGATGGACCGATTTCCAACTTCGATCATACCAATCTGCTTGTATTTTTTCATAGAATCCATTTCTCCAATCAAAAAAACCGAAATCGAAAACGAAATGCACCAAAGGGGGCCCCCTTGGAACTTTTTCGAATTCTTCAGATCGACTTAACTTCCGAACGGATGGACCGATTTTCAACTTCGATCATACCAAACTGCTTGTTTTTTTTCATAGAATCCATTTCTCCAATCAAAAAAACCGAAATCGAAAAAAAAAAAAAAAAGCATCAAAGGGGGCCCCTTGGAACTTTTTCGAATTCTTCAGATCGCCTTAACTTTCGAACGTATGGACCGATTTTCAACTTCTATCATACCAATCTGCTTGTTTTTTTCATAGAATCCATTTCTCCGATCAGACAAACCAAAATCGAAAAAAAAATGCATCAAAGGGAGCCCCCTTGGAACTTTTTCGAATTCTTCAGAGCGCCTTAACTTCCGAACGGATGGACCGATTTTCAACTTCGATCATACCAATCTGTTTTTTTTTTTGCATAGAATCCATTTCTCCAATCGAAAAAACCGAAATCGAAAAAAAAAATGCATCAAAGGGGGCCCCTTTGGAACTTTTACGAATTCTTCAGATCGCCTAACTTCCGAACGGATGGACCGATTTTCAACTTCGATCATACCAATCTGCTTGTTTTATTTCATAGAATCCATTTCTCCAATCGAAAAAACCGAAATCGAAAAAAAAATTCACCAAAGGGGGCCCCCTTGGAACTTTTTCGAATTCTTCAGATCGCCTTAACTTCCGAACGGATGGACCGATTTTCAACTTCGATCATACCAATCTGCTTGTTTTTTTTCATAGAATCCATTTCTCCAATCGAAAAAACCGAAATCTAAAAAAAAAATTCATCAAAGGGGGCCCCCTTGGAACTTTTTTGAATTCTTCAGATCGCCTCAACTTCCGAACGGATGGACCGATTTTCAACTTCGATCATACCAATCTGCTTGTTTTTTTTCATAGAGTCCATTTCTCCAATCGAAAAAACCGAAATGAAAAAAAAAATGCATCAAAGGGGGCCCCCTTGAAACTTTTTCGAATTCTCCAGATCACCTTAACTTCCGAACGGATGGACCGATTTTCAACTTCGATCATACCAATCTGCTTGTTTTTTTAATAAAATCCATTTCTCCAATCGAAAAAACCGAAATCGAAAAAAAAAATGCATCAAAGGGGGCCCCCTTGAAACTTTTTCGAATTCTTCAGATCGCCTTAACTTCCGAACGGATGAACCGATTTTCAACTTCGATCATACCAATCTGCTTGTTTTTTTTCATAGAATCCATTTCTCCAATCGAAAAAACCGAAATCGAAAAAAAAATGCATCAAAGGGGGCCCCCTTGGAACTTTTTCGAATTCTTCAGATCGCCTTAACTTCCGAACGGATGGACCGATTTTCAACTTCGATCATACCAATCTGCTTGTTTTTTTTTCATAGAATCCATTTCCCCAATTGAAAAAACCGAAATCGAAAAAAAAAATGCATCAAAGGGGGCCCCCTTGGAACTTTTTCGAATTCTTCAGATCGCCTTAACTTCCGAACGAATGGACCGATTTTCAACTTTGATCATACCAATCTGCTTGTTTTCTTTCATAGAATCCATTTCTCCAATCGAAAAAACCGAAATCGAAAGAAAAAATGCATCAAAGGGGGCCTTCTTGGAATTTTTTCGAATTCTTCAGATCGCCTTAACTTCCGAACGGATGGACCGATTTTCAATTTCGCGCATACCAATTCGCTTGTTTTTTTCATAGAATCCATTTCTCCAATCGAAAAAACCGAAATCGAAAAAAAAATGCATCAAAGGGGGTCCCCTTGGAACTTTTTCGAATTCTTCAAATCGCCTTAACTTCCGAACGGATGGACCGATTTTCAACTTCGATCATACCAATCTGCTTGTTTTTTTTTTCATGGAATCCATTTCTCCAATCGAAAAAACCAAAATCGAAAAAAAAATTGCATCAAAGGGGGTCCCCTTGGAACTTTTCTGAATTCTTCAGATCGCCTTAACTTCCGAACGGATGGACCGATTTTCAACCTCGATCATACCAATCTGCTTGTTTTTTTTTTCATAGAATCCATTTCTCCAATCGAAAAAACCGAAATCGAAAAGAAGAAATGCATCAAAGGGGGTCCCCTTGGAACTTTTTCGAATTCTTCAGATCGCCATAACTTCCGAACGGATGGACCGATTTTCAACTCCGATCATACCAATCTTCTTGTTTTTTTTTCATAGAATCCATTTCTCCAATCAGAAAAACCGAAATCGAAAAAATAAAAAGCATCAAAGGGAGCCCCTTTGGAACCTTTTCGAATTCTTCAGATCGCCTTAACTTCCGAACGGATGCACCGATTTTCAACTTCGATCATACGAATCTGCTTGTCTTTTTTTCATAGAATCCATTTCTCCAATCGGAAAAACCGAAATCGAAAAGAAAAATTGCATCAAAGGGGATCCCCTTGGAACTTTTTCGAATTCTTCAGATCGCCTTAACTTCCGAACGGATGGACCGATTTTCAACTTCGATCATACCAATCTGCTTGTTTTTTTTTCATAGAATCCATTTCTCCAATCAAAGAAACCGAAATCGAGAAAATAAAAAGCATCAAAGGGAGCCCCCTTGGAACTATTTCGAATTCTTCAGATCGCCTTAACTTCCGAACGGATGGACCGATTTTCAACTTCGATCATACGAATCTGCTTTTTTTTTCATAGAATCTATTTCTGCAATCGAAAAAACCAAAATCTGAAAAAAAATTGCATCAAAGGGGGTCCCCTTGGAACTTTTTCGAATTCTTCAGATCGCCTTAACTTCCGAACGGATGGACCGATTTTCAACTTCGATCATACCAATCTGCTTGTTTTTTTTCATAGAATCCTTTTCTTCAATCGAAAAAACCGAAATCGAAAAAAAAAATTGCATCAAAGGGGGTCCCCTTGGAACTTCTTCGAATTCTTCAGATCGCCTTAACTTCCGAACGGATGGACCGATTTCCAACTTCGATCATACCAATCTGCTTGTATTTTTTCATAGAATCCATTTCTCCAATCAAAAAAACCGAAATCGAAAACGAAATGCACCAAAGGGGGCCCCCTTGGAACTTTTTCGAATTCTTCAGATCGACTTAACTTCCGAACGGATGGACCGATTTTCAACTTCGATCATACCAAACTGCTTGTTTTTTTTCATAGAATCCATTTCTCCAATCAAAAAAACCGAAATCGAAAAAAAAAAAAAAGCATCAAAGGGGGCCCCTTGGAACTTTTTCGAATTCTTCAGATCGCCTTAACTTTCGAACGTATGGACCGATTTTCAACTTCTATCATACCAATCTGCTTGTTTTTTTCATAGAATCCATTTCTCCGATCAGAAAAACCAAAATCGAAAAAAAAAATGCATCAAAGGGAGCCCCCTTGGAACTTTTTCGAATTCTTCAGAGCGCCTTAACTTCCGAACGGATGGACCGATTTTCAACTTCGATCATACCAATCTGTTTTTTTTTTTGCATAGAATCCATTTCTCCAATCGAAAAAACCGAAATCGAAAAAAAAAATGCATCAAAGGGGACCCCTTTGGAACTTTTACGAATTCTTCAGATCGCCTAACTTCCGAACGGATGGACCGATTTTCAACTTCGATCATACCAATCTGCTTGTTTTATTTCATAGAATCCATTTCTCCAATCGAAAAAACCGAAATCGAAAAAAAAATTCACCAAAGGGGGCCCCCTTGGAACTTTTTCGAATTCTTCAGATCGCCTTAACTTCCGAACGGATGGACCGATTTTCAACTTCGATCATACCAATCTGCTTGTTTTTTTTCATAGAATCCATTTCTCCAATCGAAAAAACCGAAATCTAAAAAAAAAATTCATCAAAGGGGGCCCCCTTGGAACTTTTTTGAATTCTTCAGATCGCCTCAACTTCCGAACGGATGGACCGATTTTCAACTTCGATCATACCAATCTGCTTGTTTTTTTTCATAGAGTCCATTTCTCCAATCGAAAAAACCGAAATGAAAAAAAAAATGCATCAAAGGGGGCCCCCTTGAAACTTTTTCGAATTCTCCAGATCACCTTAACTTCCGAACGGATGGACCGATTTTCAACTTCGATCATACCAATCTGCTTGTTTTTTTAATAAAATCCATTTCTCCAATCGAAAAAACCGAAATCGAAAAAAAAAATGCATCAAAGGGGGCCCCCTTGAAACTTTTTCGAATTCTTCAGATCGCCTTAACTTCCGAACGGATGAACCGATTTTCAACTTCGATCATACCAATCTGCTTGTTTTTTTTCATAGAATCCATTTCTCCAATCGAAAAAACCGAAATCGAAAAAAAAATGCATCAAAGGGGGCCCCCTTGGAACTTTTTCGAATTCTTCAGATCGCCTTAACTTCCGAACGGATGGACCGATTTTCAACTTCGATCATACCAATCTGCTTGTTTTTTTTTCATAGAATCCATTTCCCCAATTGAAAAAACCGAAATCGAAAAAAAAAATGCATCAAAGGGGGCCCCCTTGGAACTTTTTCGAATTCTTCAGATCGCCTTAACTTCCGAACGAATGGACCGATTTTCAACTTTGATCATACCAATCTGCTTGTTTTCTTTCATAGAATCCATTTCTCCAATCGAAAAAACCGAAATCGAAAGAAAAAATGCATCAAAGGGGGCCTTCTTGGAATTTTTTCGAATTCTTCAGATCGCCTTAACTTCCGAACGGATGGACCGATTTTCAATTTCGCGCATACCAATTCGCTTGTTTTTTTCATAGAATCCATTTCTCCAATCGAAAAAACCGAAATCGAAAAAAAAATGCATCAAAGGGGGTCCCCTTGGAACTTTTTCGAATTCTTCAAATCGCCTTAACTTCCGAACGGATGGACCGATTTTCAACTTCGATCATACCAATCTGCTTGTTTTTTTTTTCATGGAATCCATTTCTCCAATCGAAAAAACCAAAATCGAAAAAAAAATTGCATCAAAGGGGGTCCCCTTGGAACTTTTCTGAATTCTTCAGATCGCCTTAACTTCCGAACGGATGGACCGATTTTCAACCTCGATCATACCAATCTGCTTGTTTTTTTTTTCATAGAATCCATTTCTCCAATCGAAAAAACCGAAATCGAAAAGAAGAAATGCATCAAAGGGGGTCCCCTTGGAACTTTTTCGAATTCTTCAGATCGCCATAACTTCCGAACGGATGGACCGATTTTCAACTCCGATCATACCAATCTTCTTGTTTTTTTTTCATAGAATCCATTTCTCCAATCAGAAAAACCGAAATCGAAAAAATAAAAAGCATCAAAGGGAGCCCCTTTGGAACCTTTTCGAATTCTTCAGATCGCCTTAACTTCCGAACGGATGCACCGATTTTCAACTTCGATCATACGAATCTGCTTGTCTTTTTTTCATAGAATCCATTTCTCCAATCGAAAAAACCGAAATCAAAAAAAAAATGCATCAAAGGGGGCCCCCTTGGAACTTTTTCGAATTCTTCAGATCGCCTTAACTTCCGAACGGATGGACCGATTTTCAACCTCGATCATACCAATCTGCTTGTTTTTTTTTTCATAGAATCCATTTCTCCAATCGAAAAAACCGAAATCGAAAAGAAGAAATGCATCAAAGGGGGTCCCCTTGGAACTTTTTCGAATTCTTCAGATCGCCATAACTTCCGAACGGATGGACCGATTTTCAACTCCGATCATACCAATCTTCTTGTTTTTTTTTCATAGAATCCATTTCTCCAATCAGAAAAACCGAAATCGAAAAAATAAAAAGCATCAAAGGGAGCCCCTTTGGAACCTTTTCGAATTCTTCAGATCGCCTTAACTTCCGAACGGATGCACCGATTTTCAACTTCGATCATACGAATCTGCTTGTCTTTTTTTCATAGAATCCATTTCTCCAATCGAAAAAACCGAAATCAAAAAAAAAATGCATCAAAGGGGGCCCCCTTGGAACTTTTTCGAATTCTTCAGATCGACTTAACTTTCGAACGGATGGACCGATTTTCAACTTCGATCATACCAATCTGCTTGTTTTTTTTTCATAGAATCCATTTCTCCAATCGAAAAAACCAAAATCGAAAAAAAAATAGCATCAAAGGGGGTCCCCTTGGAACTTTTCTGAATTCTTCAGATCGCCTTAACTTCCGAACGGATGGACCGATTTTCAACTTCGATCATACCTGCTTCTTTTTCATAGAATCCATTTCTCCGATCAAAAAAACCGAAATCGAAAAAAAAAAATGCATCAAAGGGGGCCCCCTTGGAACTTTTTCGAATTCTTCAGATTGCCTTAACTTTCGAACGGATGGACCGATTTTCAACTTCGATCATACCAATCTGCTTGTTTTTTTTTTCATAGAATCCATTTCTCCAATCGAAAAAACCAAAATCGAAAAAAAAATTGCATCAAAGGGGGTCCCCTTGGAACTTTTCTGAATTCTTCAGATCGCCTTAACTTCCGAACGGATGGACCGATTTTCAACTTCGATCATACGAATCTGCTTTTTTTTCATAGAATCCATTTCTGCAATCGAAAAAACCGAAATCGAAAAAAAAAAATGCATCAAAGGGGGCCCCCTTGGAACTTTTTCGAATTCTTCAGATCGACTTAGCTTCCGAACGGATGGACCGATTTCCAACTTCGATCATACCAATCTGCTTTTTTTTCATAGAATCCATTTCTCCGATCAAAAAAACCGAAATCGAAAAAAAAAATGCATCAAAGGGGGCCCCCTTGGAACTTTTTCGAATTCTTCAGATTGCCATAATTTTCGAACGTATGGACCGATTTTCAACTTCGATCATACCAATCTGCTTGTTTTTTTTCATAGAATCCATTTCTCCAATCAAAAAAACCGAAATCGAAAAAATAAAAAGCATCAAAGGGAGCCCCCTTGGAACTTTTCCGAATTCTTCAGATCGCCTTAACTTCCGAACGGATGGACCGATTTTCAACTTCGATCATACCAATCTGCTTGTTTTTTTCATAGAATCCATTTCTGCAATCGAAAGAACCGAAATCGAAAAAAAAATGCATCAAAGGGGGCCCCCTTGGAACTTTTTAGAATTCTTCAGATCGCCTTAACTTCCGAACGGATTGACCGATTTTCAACTTCGATCATACCAATCTGCTTGTTTTTTTCATAGAATCCATTTCTCCAATCGAAAGAACCGAAATCGAAAAAAACATGCATCAAAGGGGGCCCCCTTGGAACTTTTTCGAATTCTCCAGATCGCCTTAACTTCCGAACGGATGGACCGATTTTCAACTTCGATCATACCAATCTGCTTGTTTTTTTTCATAGAATCCATTTCTCCAATCGGAAAAACCGAAATCGAAAAGAAAAATTGCATCAAAGGGGATCCCCTTGGAACTTTTTCGAATTCTTCAGATCGCCTTAACTTCCGAACGGATGGACCGATTTTCAACTTCGATCATACCAATCTGCTTGTTTTTTTTTCATAGAATCCATTTCTCCAATCAAAAAAACCGAAATCGAAAAAATAAAAAGCATCAAAGGGAGCCCCCTTGGAACTTTTTCGAATTTTTCAGATCGCCTTAACTTCCGAACGGATGGACCGATTTTCAACTTCGATCATACGAATCTGCTTTTTTTTTCATAGAATCTATTTCTGCAATCGAAAAAACCAAAATCTGAAAAAAAATTGCATCAAAGGGGGTCCCCTTGGAACTTTTTCGAATTCTTCAAATCGCCTTAACTTTCGAACGGATGGACCGATTTTCAACTACGATCATACCAATCTGCTTGTTTTTTTTTCATAGAATCCATTTCTCCAATCAAAAAAACCGGAATCAAAAAAAATTGCATCAAAGGGGGCCCCCTTGGAACTTTTTCGAATTCTTCAGATCGCCTTAACTTCCGAACGGATGGACCGATTTTCAACTTCGATCATACCAAACTGCTTGTTTTTTTTTCATAGAATCCATTTCTCCAATCGAAAAAACCAAAATCGAAAAAAAAATGCATCGAAGGGGGCCCCCTTGGAACTTTTTCGAATTCTTCAGATCGCCTTGACTTCCGAACGGATGGACCGATTTTCAACTTCGATCATACCAATCTGCTTGTTTTTTCTTCATAGAATCCATTTCTCCAATCGAAAAAACTGAAATCGAAAAAAAAATGCATCAATGGGGGCCCCCTTGGAACTTTCTCGAATTCTTCAGATCGCCTTAACTTCCGAACGGATGGACCGATTTTCAACTTCGATCATACCAATCTGCTTGTTTTCTCTCATAGAATCCATTTCTCCAATCGAAAAAACCGAAATCGAAAGAAAAAAAAGCATTAAAGGGGGCCCCCTTGGAACTTTTTCGAATTCTTCAGATCGCCTTAACTTCCGAACGGATGGACCGATTTTCAACTTCGATCATACCAATCTGCTTGTTTTTTTTTCATAGAATTCATTTCTCCAATCGAAAAAACCGAAATCTAAAAAAAAAAAATTGCATCAAAGGGGGCCCCCTTGGAACTTTTTCGAATTCTTCAGATCGCCTTAACTTCCGAACGGATTGACCGATTTTCAACTTCGATCATACCAATCTGCTTGTTTTTTTCATAGAATCCATTTCTCCAATCGAAAAAACCGAAATCGAAAAAAACATGCATCAAAGGGGGCCCCCTTGGAACTTTTTCGAATTCTTCAGATCGCCTTAACTTCCGAACGGATGGACCGATTTTCAACTTCGATCATACCAATCTGCTTGTTTTTTTTCATTGAATCCATTTCTCCAATCGGAAAAACCGAAATCGAAAAAAAAAATGCATCAAAGGGGGCCCCCTTGGAACTTTTTCGAATTCTTCAGATCGACTTAGCTTCCGAACGGATGGACCGATTTCCAACTTCGATCATACCAATCTGCTTTTTTTTCATAGAATCCATTTCTCCGATCAAAAAAACCGAAATCGAAAAAAAAATGCATCAAAGGGGGCCCCCTTGGAACTTTTTCGAATTCTTCAGATTGCCATAATTTTCGAACGTATGGACCGATTTTCAACTTCGATCATACCAATCTGCTTGTTTTTTTTCATAGAATCCATTTCTCCAATCAAAAAAACCGAAATCGAAAAAATAAAAAGCATCAAAGGGAGCCCCCTTGGAACTTTTCCGAATTCTTCAGATCGCCTTAACTTCCGAACGGATGGACCGATTTTCAACTTCGATCATACGAATCTGCTTGTTTTTTTTCATAGAATCCATTTCTGCAATCGAAAGAACCGAAATCGAAAAAAAAATGCATCAAAGGGGGCCCCCTTGGAACTTTTTAGAATTCTTCAGATCGCCTTAACTTCCGAACGGATTGACCGATTTTCAACTTCGATCATACCAATCTGCTTGTTTTTTTCATAGAATCCATTTCTCCAATCGAAAGAACCGAAATCGAAAAAAACATGCATCAAAGGGGGCCCCCTTGGAACTTTTTCGAATTCTCCAGATCGCCTTAACTTCCGAACGGATGGACCGATTTTCAACTTCGATCATACCAATCTGCTTGTTTTTTTTCATAGAATCCATTTCTCCAATCGGAAAAACCGAAATCGAAAAGAAAAATTGCATCAAAGGGGATCCCCTTGGAACTTTTTCGAATTCTTCAGATCGCCTTAACTTCCGAACGGATGGACCGATTTTCAACTTCGATCATACCAATCTGCTTGTTTTTTTTTCATAGAATCCATTTCTCCAATCAAAAAAACCGAAATCGAAAAAATAAAAAGCATCAAAGGGAGCCCCCTTGGAACTTTTTCGAATTCTTCAGATCGCCTTAACTTCCGAACGGATGGACCGATTTTCAACTTCGATCATACGAATCTGCTTTTTTTTTCATAGAATCTATTTCTGCAATCGAAAAAACCAAAATCTGAAAAAAAATTGCATCAAAGGGGGTCCCCTTGGAACTTTTTCGAATTCTTCAAATCGCCTTAACTTTCGAACGGATGGACCGATTTTCAACTACGATCATACCAATCTGCTTGTTTTTTTTTCATAGAATCCATTTCTCCAATCGAAAAAACCGGAATCAAAAAAAATTGCATCAAAGGGGGCCCCCTTGGAACTTTTTCGAATTCTTCAGATCGCCTTAACTTCCGAACGGATGGACCGATTTTCAACTTCGATCATACCAAACTGCTTGTTTTTTTTTTCATAGAATCCATTTCTCCAATCGAAAAAACCAAAATCGAAAAAAAAATGCATCAAAGGGGGCCCCCTTGGAACTTTTTCGAATTCTTCAGATCGCCTTGACTTCCGAACGGATGGACCGATTTTCAACTTCGATCATACCAATCTGCTTGTTTTCTCTCATAGAATCCATTTCTCCAATCGAAAAAACCGAAATCGAAAGAAAAAAAAGCATTAAAGGGGGCCCCCTTGGAACTTTTTCGAATTCTTCAGATCGCCTTAACTTCCGAACGGATGGACCGATTTTCAACTTCGATCATACCAATCTGCTTGTTTTTTTTTCATAGAATTCATTTCTCCAATCGAAAAAACCGAAATCTAAAAAAAAAAAATTGCATCAAAGGGGGCCCCCTTGGAACTTTTTCGAATTCTTCAGATCGCCTTAACTTCCGAACGGATTGACCGATTTTCAACTTCGATCATACCAATCTGCTTGTTTTTTTCATAGAATCCATTTCTCCAATCGAAAAAACCGAAATCGAAAAAAACATGCATCAAAGGGGGCCCCCTTGGAACTTTTTCGAATTCTTCAGATCGCCTTAACTTCCGAACGGATGGACCGATTTTCAACTTCGATCATACCAATCTGCTTGTTTTTTTTCATTGAATCCATTTCTCCAATCGGAAAAACCGAAATCGAAAAAAAAAATGCATCAAAGGGGGCCCCCTTGGAACTTTTTCGAATTCTTCAGATCGACTTAGCTTCCGAACGGATGGACCGATTTCCAACTTCGATCATACCAATCTGCTTTTTTTTCATAGAATCCATTTCTCCGATCAAAAAAACCGAAATCGAAAAAAAAAATGCATCAAAGGGGGCCCCCTTGGAACTTTTTCGAATTCTTCAGATTGCCATAATTTTCGAACGTATGGACCGATTTTCAACTTTGATCATACCAATCTGCTTGTTTTTTTTCATAGAATCCATTTCTCCAATCAAAAAAACCGAAATCGAAAAAATAAAAAGCATCAAAGGGAGCCCCCTTGGAACTTTTCCGAATTCTTCAGATCGCCTTAACTTCCGAACGGATGGACCGATTTTCAACTTCGATCATACGAATCTGCTTGTTTTTTTTCATAGAATCCATTTCTGCAATCGAAAGAACCGAAATCGAAAAAAAAATGCATCAAAGGGGGCCCCCTTGGAACTATTTAGAATTCTTCAGATCGCCTTAACTTCCGAACGGATTGACCGATTTTCAACTTCGATCATACCAATCTGCTTGTTTTTTTTCATAGAATCCATTTCTCCAATCGAAAGAACCGAAATCGAAAAAAACATGCATCAAAGGGGGCCCCCTTGGAACTTTTTCGAATTCTCCAGATCGCCTTAACTTCCGAACGGATGGACCGATTTTCAACTTCGATCATACCAATCTGCTTGTTTTTTTTCATAGAATCCATTTCTCCAATCGGAAAAACCGAAATCGAAAAGAAAAATTGCATCAAAGGGGATCCCCTTGGAACTTTTTCGAATTCTTCAGATCGCC
Organism: Chrysomela aeneicollis; assembly: GCA_029955515.1. Classification (NCBI taxonomy): domain Eukaryota; kingdom Metazoa; phylum Arthropoda; class Insecta; order Coleoptera; family Chrysomelidae; genus Chrysomela; species Chrysomela aeneicollis. The sequence continues at coordinate 15,605,509 of JARUHQ010000013.1, read as the reverse complement.
TTAACTTCCGAACGGATGGACCGATTTTCAACTTCGATCATACCAATCTGCTTGTTTTTTTTTCATAGAATCCATTTGTCCAATCAAAAAAACCGAAATCGAAAAAATAAAAAGCATCAAAGGGAGCCCCCTTGGAACTTTTTCGAATTCTTCAGATCGCCTTAACTTCCGAACGGATGGACCGATTTTCAACTTCGATCATACGAATCTGCTTTTTTTTTCATAGAATCTATTTCTGCAATCGAAAAAACCAAAATCTGAAAAAAAATTGCATCAAAGGGGGTCCCCTTGGAACTTTTTCGAATTCTTCAAATCGCCTTAACTTTCGAACGGATGGACCGATTTTCAACTACGATCATACCAATCTGTTTGTTTTTTTTTCATAGAATCCATTTCTCCAATCGAAAAAACCGGAATCAAAAAAAATTGCATCAAAGGGGGCGCCCTTGGAACTTTTTCGAATTCTTCAGATCGCCTTAACTTCCGAACGGATGGACCGATTTTCAACTTCGATCATACCAAACTGCTTGTTTTTTTTTCATAGAATCCATTTCTCCAATCGAAAAAACCAAAATCGAAAAAAAAATGCATCAAAGGGGGCCCCCTTGGAACTTTTTCGAATTCTTCAGATCGCCTTGACTTCCGAACGGATGGACCGATTTTCAACTTCGATCATACCAATCTGCTTGTTTTTTCTTCATAGAATCCATTTCTCCAATCGAAAAAACTGAAATCGAAAAAAAAATGCATCAATGGGGGCCCCCTTGGAACTTTCTCGAATTCTTCAGATCGCCTTAACTTCCGAACGGATGGACCGATTTTCAACTTCGATCATACCAATCTGCTTGTTTTCTCTCATAGAATCCATTTCTCCAATCGAAAAAACCGAAATCGAAAGAAAAAAAGCATTAAAGGGGGCCCCCTTGGAACTTTTTCGAATTCTTCAGATCGCCTTAACTTCCGAACGGATGGACCGATTTTCAACTTCGATCATACCAATCTGCTTGTTTTTTTTTCATAGAATTCATTTCTCCAATCGAAAAAACCGAAATCTAAAAAAAAAAATTGCATCAAAGGGGGCCCCCTTGGAACTTTTTCGAATTCTTCAGATCGCCTTAACTTCCGAACGGATTGACCGATTTTCAACTTCGATCATACCAATCTGCTTGTTTTTTTCATAGAATCCATTTCTCCAATCGAAAAAACCGAAATCGAAAAAAACATGCATCAAAGGGGGCCCCCTTGGAACTTTTTCGAATTCTTCTGATCGCCTTAACTTCCGAACGGATGGACCGATTTTCAACTTCGATCATACCAATCTGCTTGTTTTTTTTCATTGAATCCATTTCTCCAATCGGAAAAACCGAAATCGAAAAAAAAATGCATCAAAGGGGGCCACCTTGGAACTTTTTCGAATTCTTCAGACCGCCTCAACTTCCGAACGGACCGACCGATTTTCAATTTCGCGCATACCAATTTGCTTGTTTTTTCATAGAATCCATTTCTTTAATAGAAAAAACCGAAATCGAAAAAAAAATTGCATCAAAGGGGGTCCCCTTGGAACTTTTTCGAATTCTTCAGCTCGCCTTAACTTCCGAACGGATGGACCGATTTTCAACTTCGATCATACCAAACTGCTTTTTTTTTTCAGAGAATCCATTTCTTCAATCGAAAAAAACGAAATCTGAAAGAAAATTGCATCTAAGGGGGTCCCCTTGGAACTTTTTCGAATTCTTCAAATTGCCTTAACTTCCGAACGGATGGACCGATTTTCAACTTCGATCGTACCAATCTGCTTGTTTTTTTCATAGAATCCATTTCTCCAATCGAAAAAACCGAAATCGAAAAAAAAAATTCATCAAAGGGGGTCCCCTTGGAACTTTTCTGAATTCTTCAGATCGCCTTAACTTCCGAACGGATGGACCGATTTTCAACTTCGATCATACCAATCTGCTTGTTTTTTTTCATTGAATCCATTTCTCCAATCGGAAAAACCGAAATCGAAAAAAAAATGCATCAAAGGGGGCCACCTTGGAACTTTTTCGAATTCTTCAGACCGCCTCAACTTCCGAACGGACCGACCGATTTTCAATTTCGCGCATACCAATTTGCTTGTTTTTTCATAGAATCCATTTCTTTAATAGAAAAAACCGAAATCGAAAAAAAAATTGCATCAAAGGGGGTCCCCTTGGAACTTTTTCGAATTCTTCAGCTCGCCTTAACTTCCGAACGGATGGACCGATTTTCAACTTCGATCATACCAAACTGCTTTTTTTTTTCAGAGAATCCATTTCTTCAATCGAAAAAAACGAAATCTGAAAGAAAATTGCATCTAAGGGGGTCCCCTTGGAACTTTTTCGAATTCTTCAAATTGCCTTAACTTCCGAACGGATGGACCGATTTTCAACTTCGATCGTACCAATCTGCTTTTTTTTTTCATAGAATCCATTTCTCCAATCAAAAAAACCAAAATCGAAAAAAAAAATTCATCAAAGGGGGTCCCCTTGGAACTTTTCTGAATTCTTCAGATCGCCTTAACTTCCGAACGGATGGACCGATTTTTAACTTCGATCATACCAATCTGCTTGTTTTTTTTTCATAGAATCCATTTCTCCAATCGAAAAAACCGAAATCGAAAAAAAAAAGCATCAAAGGGAGCCCCCTTGGAACTTTTTCGAATTCTTCAGATCGCCTTAACTTCCGAACGGATGGACCGATTTTCAACTTCGATCATACGAATCTGCTTTTTTTTTCATAGAATCCATTTCTGCAATCGAAAAAACCGAAATCGAAAAAAAAAAATGCATCAAAGGGGGCCCCCTTGGAACTTTTTCGAATTCTTCAGATCGACTTAGCTTCCGAACGGATGGACCGATTTCCAACTTCGATCATACCAATCTGCTTTTTTTTTCATAGAATCCATTTCTCCGATCAAAAAAACCGAAATCGAAAAAAAAAATGCATCAAAGGGGGCCCCCTTGGAACTTTTTCGAATTCTTCAGATTGCCATAATTTTCGAACGTATGGACCGATTTTCAACTTCGATCATACCAATCTGCTTGTTTTTTTTTTTCATAGAATCCATTTCTCCAATCAAAAAAACCGAAATCGAAAAAATAAAAAGCATCAAAGGGAGCCCCCTTGGAACTTTTTCGAATTCTTCAGATCGCCTTAACTTCCGAACGGATGGACCGATTTTCAACTTCGATCATACGAATCTGCTTGTTTTTTTTTTCATAGAATCCATTTCTGCAATCGAAAGAACCGAAATCGAAAAAAAAAATGCATCAAAGGGGGCCCCCTTGGAACTTTTTCGAATTCTTCAGATCGACTTAACTTCCGAACGGATGGACCGATTTTCAACTTCGATCATACTAATCTGGTTTTTTTTTTCATAGAATCCATTTTTCCGATCAAAAAAACCGAAATCGAAACAAAAAAATGCATCAAAGTGGGCCCCCTTGGAACTTTTTCGAATTCTTCTGATCGCCTTAACTTCCGAACGGATGGACCGATTTTCAACTTCGATCATACCAAACTGCTTGTTTTTTCTCATAGAATCCATTTCTCCAATCGAAAAAACCGAAATCTGAAAAAAAATTGCATCAAAGGGGGCCCCCTTGGAACTTTTTCGAATTCTTCAGATCGCCTTAACTTCCGAACGGATGGACCGATTTTCAACATCGATCATACCAAACTGCTTGTTTTTTCTCATAGAATCTATTTCTTCAATCGAAAAAACCGAAATCTGGAAAAAAAATTGCATCAAAGGGGGTCCCCTTGGAACTTTTTCGAACTCTTCAAATCGCCTCAACTTCCGAACGGATGGACCGATTTTCAACTTCGATCATACCAATCTGCTTGTTTTTTTCATAGAATCCATATCTCCAATCGAAAAAACCAAAATCGAAAAAAAAATCGCATCAAAGGGGGTCCCCTTGGAACTTTTCTGAATTCTTCAGATCGCCTTAACTTCCGAACGGATGGACCGATTTTCAACTTCGATCATACCAATCTGCTTGTTTTTTTTCATAGAATCCATTTCTCCAATCGAAAAAACCGAAATCGAAAAGAAAAATTGCATCAGAGGGGGTCCCCTTGGAACTTTTTCGAATTCTTCAGATCGCCTTAACTTCCGAACGGATGGACCGATTTTCAACTTCGATCATACCAATCTGCTTGTTTTTTTTTCATAGAATCCATTTCTCCAATCAAAAAAACCGAAATCGAAAAAATAAATAGCATCAAAGGGAGCCCCCTTGGAACTTCTTCGAATTCTTCAGATCGCCTTAACTTCCGAACGGATGGACCGATTTTCAACTTCGATTATACGAATCTGTTGGTTTTTTTTTCATAGAATCCATTTCTGCAATCGAAAAGACCGAAATCGAAAAAAAATGCATCAAAGGGGGCCCCCTTGGAACTTTTTCGAATTCTTCAGATCGACTTAACTTCCGAACGGATGGACCGATTTTCAACTTCGATCATACCAATCTGCTTTTTTTTTCATAGAATCCATTTCTCCGATCAAAAAAACCGAAATCGAAAATAAAAAATGCATCAAAGGGGGCCCCCTTGGAACTTTTTCGAATTCTTCAGATTGCCTTAACTTTCGAACGTATGGACCGATTTTCAACTTCGATCATACCAATCTGCTTGTTTTTTTTTCATAGAATTCATTTTTCCAATCAGAAAAACCGAAATCGAAAAAATAAAAAGCATCAAAGGGAGCCCCCTTGGAACATTTTCGAATTCTCCAGATCGCCTTAACTTCCGAACGGATGGACCGATTTTCAACTTCGATCATACGAATCTGCTTGTTTTTTTTCATAGAATCCATTTCTCCAATCAAAAAAACCGAAATCGAAAAAAAAATGCATCAAAGGGGGCCCCCTTGGAACTTTTTCGAATTCTTCAGATCGCCTTAACTTCCGTACGGATGGACCGATTTTCAACTTCGATCATACCAATCTGCTTGTTTTCTTTCATAGAATCCATTTCTCCAATCAAAAAAACCGAAATCGAAAAAAAAATGCATCAAAGGGGGCCTTCTTGGAATTTTTTCGAATTCTTCAGATAGCCTTAACTTCCGAACGGATGGACCGATTTTCAATTTCGCGCATACCAATTCGCTTGTTTTTTTCATAGAATCAATTTCTCCAATCGAAAAAACCGAAATCGAAAAAAAATTGCATCAAAGGGGGTCCCCTTGGAACTTTTTCGAATTCTTCAGATCGCCTTAACTTCCGAACGGATGGACCGATTTTCAACTTCGATCATACCAATCTGCTTGTTTCTTTCATCATTTCTCCAATCGAAAAAAACCGAAATCGAAAAAAAATGCATCAAAGGGGGCCCCCTTGGAACTTTTTCGAATTCTTCAGATCGCCTTAACGGACGGAACGATAATTGTAACTGAGTTGTATTCGATTATATCGTGGTGATGTTTATATAGTAATACTCATATTCGATAATACTCATGTATTCGATAATACTCATGTATTCGATTATATCTTGATGATGTTCATATAGTTATACTCACCAGGAAACTGTTCTCCAGTTATACATGAGAGCGACTGAACTGAACAGAAAGTCGAATGGATAGACTGAACAATCAATGTATCTGGGTGGTATCCGATTATATCGCAATACTGTATATATAGTGATACTTACCAGGTGACGGTACTTCCGTTACGCATACTAGCGACTGAATCGAACAGAAGGTGAAATGGTTAGACGAAATGATAATTGTATCTCTGAGTTGTATTCGATGATATCGTGATGATGTTCATATAGCAATACTCACCAGGTAACTGTTCTTCCGTTTTACATACAAGCGACCGAATCGAGCAGAAGCTTAAATTTAGTATAGATTGAACAATCATCGTATCTGGGTTGTATTCGATTATGTTTATATAGTTATACTCACCAGGTAACTGTTCTTCCGTTATACATACGAGCGACTGAATTGAACAGGAGGTTGAATGGATAGACTGAACAATAATCGTATCTGGGGTTGTATTCGATTATATCGAAAAACCGAAATCGAAAAAAAAATGCATCAAAGGGGGCCACCTTGGAACTTTTTCGAATTCTTCAGACCGCCTCAACTTCCGAACGGACCGACCGATTTTCAATTTCGCGCATACCAATTTGCTTGTTTTTTCATAGAATCCATTTCTTCAATAGAAAAAACCGAAATCGAAAAAAAAACTGCTTTTTTTTTCAGAGAATCCATTTCTTCAATCGAAAAAAACGAAATCTGAAAGAAAATTGCATCTAAGGGGGTCCCCTTGGAACTTTTCTGAATTCTTCAGATCGCCTTAACTTCCGAACGGATGGACCGATTTTCAACATCGATCATACCAATCTGCTTGTTTTTTTAATAGAATCCATTTCTCCAATCGAGAAAACCGAAATCGAAAAAATAAAAAGCATCAAAGGGAGCCCCCTTGGAACTTTTTAGAATTCTTCAGATCGCCTTAACTTCCGAACGGATGGACCGATTTTCAACTTCGATCATACGAATCTGCTTTTTTTTTCATAGAATCCATTTCTGCAATCGAAAAAACCGAAATCGAAAAAAAAATGCATCAAAGGGGGCCCCCTTCGAACTTTTTCGAATTCTTCAGATCGACTTAGCTTCCGAACGGATGGACCGATTTCCAACTTCGATCATACCAATGTGCTTTTTTTTTCATAGAATCCATTTCTCCGATCAAAAAAACCGAAATAAAAAAAAAATGCATCAAAGGGGGCCCCCTTGAAACTTTTTCGAATTCTTCAGATTGCCATAATTTTCGAACGTATGGACCGATTTTCAACTTCGATCATAGCAATCTGCTTGTTTTTTTTCATAGAATCCATTTCTCTAATCAAAAAAACCGAAATCGAAAAAATAAAAAGCATCAAAGGGAGCCCCCATGGAACTTTTTCGAATTCTTCAGATCGCCTTAACTTCCGAACGGATGGACCGATTTTCAACTTCGATCATCCGAATCTGCTTGTTTTTTTTTCATAGAATCCATTTCTGCAATCGAAAGAACCGAAATCGAAAAAAAAATGCATCAAAGGGAGCCCCCTTGGAACTTTTTCGAATTCTTCAGATCGACTTAACTTCCGAACGGATGGACCGATTTTCAACTTCGATCATACTAATCTGGTTTTTTTTTCATAGAATCCATTTTTCCGATCGAAAGAACCGAAATCGAAAAAAAAATGCATCAAAGGGGGCCCCCTTGGAACTTTTTCGAATTCTTCAGATCGACTTAACTTCCGAACGGATGGACCGATTTTCAACTTCGATCATACTAATCTGGTTTTTTTTTCATAGAATCCATTTTTCCGATCAAAAAAACCGAAATCGAAACAAAAAAATGCATCAAAGGGGGCCCCCTTGGAACTTTTTCGAATTCTTCAGATCGCCTTAACTTTCGAACGGATGGACCGATTTTCAACTTCGATCATACCAAACTGCTTGTTTTTTCTCATAGAATCTATTTCTCCAATCGAAAAAACCGAAATCTGAAAAAAAATTGCATCTAAGGGGGTCCCCTTGGAACTTTTTCGAATTCTTCAAATTGCCTTAACTTCCGAACGGATGGACCGATTTTCAACTTCGATCGTACCAATCTGCTTGTTTTTTTTCCTAGAATCCATTTCTCCAATCGAAAAAACCATAATCGAAAAAAAAAATTCATCAAAGGGGGTCCCCTTGGAACTTTTTCGAATTCTTCAGCTCGCCTTAACTTCCGAACGGATGGACCGATTTTCAACTTCGATCATACCAAACTGCTTTTTTCTTTCAGAGAATCCATTTCTTCAATCGAAAAAAACGAAATCTGAAAGAAAATTGCATCTAAGGGGGTCCCCTTGGAACTTTTTCGAATTCTTCAAATTGCCTTAACTTCCGAACGGATGGACCGATTTTCAACTTCGATCGTACCAATCTGCTTGTTTTTTTTCATAGAATCCATTTCTCCAATCGAAAAAACCAAAATCGAAAAAAAAAAATTCATCAAAGGGGGTCCCCTTGGAACTTTTCTGAATTCTTCAGATCGCCTTAACTTCCGAACGGATGGACCGATTTTCAACTTCGATCATACCAATCTGCTTGTTTTTTTTCATAGAATCCATTTCTCCAATCGAAAAAACCGAAATCGAAAAAAAAAAAGCATCAAAGGGAGCCCCCTTGGAACTTTTTCGAATTCTTCAGATCGCCTTAACTTCCGAACGGATGGACCGATTTTCAACTTCGATCATACGAATCTGCTTTTTTTTTCATAGAATCCATTTCTGCAATCGAAAAAACCGAAATCGAAAAAAAAAAAATGCATCAAAGGGGGCCCCCTTGGAACTTTTTCGAATTCTTCAGATCGACTTAGCTTCCGAACGGATGGACCGATTTCCAACTTCGATCATACCAATCTGCTTTTTTTTTCATAGAATCCATTTCTCCGATCAAAAAAACCGAAATCGAAAAAAAAAAAATGCATCAAAGGGGGCCCCCTTGGAACTTTTTCGAATTCTTCAGATTGCCATAATTTTCGAACGTATGGACCGATTTTCAACTTCGATCATACCAATCTGCTTGTTTTTTTTTTCATAGAATCCATTTCTCCAATCAAAAAAACCGAAATCGAAAAAATAAAAAGCATCAAAGGGAGCCCCCTTGGAACTTTTTCGAATTCTTCAGATCGCCTTAACTTCCGAACGGATGGACCGATTTTCAACTTCGATCATACGAATCTGCTTGTTTTTTTTCATAGAATCCATTTCTGCAATCGAAAGAACCGGAATCGAAAAAAAAAAAATGCATCAAAGGGGGCCCCCTTGGAACTTTTTCGAATTCTTCAGATCGTCTTAACTTCCGAACGGATGGACCGATTTTCAACTTCGATCATACTAATCTGGTTTTTTTTTCATAGAATCCATTGTTCCGATCAAAAAAACCGAAATCGAAACAAAAAAATGCATCAAAGTGGGCCCCCTTGGAACTTTTTCGAATTCTTCTGATCGCCTTAACTTCCGAACGGATGGACCGATTTTCAACTTCGATCATACCAAACTGCTTGTTTTTTCTCATAGAATCCATTTCTCCAATCGAAAAAACCGAAATCTGAAAAAAAAATTGCATCAATGGGGGCCCCCTTGGAACTTTTTCGAATTCTTCAGATCGCCTTAACTTCCGAACGGATGGACCGATTTTCAACTTCGATCATACCAAACTGCTTGTTTTTTCTCATAGAATCTATTTCTTCAATCGAAAAAACCGAAATCTGAAAAAAAATTGCATCAAAGGGGGTCCCCTTGGAACTTTTTCGAACTCTTCAAATCGCCTCAACTTCCGAACGGATGGACCGATTTTCAACTTCGATCATACCAATCTGCTTGTTTTTTTCATAGAATCCATATCTCCAATCGAAAAAACCAAAATCGAAAAAAAAATCGCATCAAAGGGGGTCCCCTTGGAACTTTTCTGAATTCTTCAGATCGCCTTAACTTCCGAACGGATGGACCGATTTTCAACTTCGATCATACCAATCTGCTTGTTTTTTTTCATAGAATCCATTTCTCCAATCGAAAAAACCGAAATTGAAAAGAAAAATTGCATCAGAGGGGGTCCCCTTGGAACTTTTTCGAATTCTTCAGATCGCCTTAACTTCCGAACGGATGGACCGATTTTCAACTTCGATCATACCAATCTGCTTGTTTTTTTTTCATAGAATCCATTTCTCCAATCAAAAAAACCGAAATCGAAAAAATAAATAGCATCAAAGGGAGCCCCCTTGGAACTTCTTCGAATTCTTCAGATCGCCTTAACTTCCGAACGGATGGACCGATTTTCAACTTCGATTATACGAATCTGTTGGTTTTTTTTTCATAGAATCCATTTCTGCAATCGAAAAGACCGAAATCGAAAAAAAATGCATCAAAGGGGGCCCCCTTGGAACTTTTTCGAATTCTTCAGATCGACTTAACTTCCGAACGGATGGACCGATTTTCAACTTCGATCATACCAATCTGCTTTTTTTTTTCATAGAATCCATTTCTCCGATCAAAAAAACCGAAATCGAAAATAAAAAATGCATCAAAGGGGGCCCCCTTGGAACTTTTTCGAATTCTTCAGATTGCCTTAACTTTCGAACGTATGGACCGATTTTCAACTTCGATCATACCAATCTGCTTGTTTTTTTTTCATAGAATTCATTTTTCCAATCAGAAAAACCGAAATCGAAAAAATAAAAAGCATCAAAGGGAGCCCCCTTGGAACATTTTCGAATTCTCCAGATCGCCTTAACTTCCGAACGGATGGACCGATTTTCAACTTCGATCATACGAATCTGCTTGTTTTTTTTTCATAGAATCCATTTCTCCAATCAAAAAAACCGAAATCGAAAAAAAAATGCATCAAAGGGGGCCCCCTTGGAACTTTTTCGAATTCTTCAGATCGCCTTAACTTCCGTACGGATGGACCGATTTTCAACTTCGATCATACCAATCTGCTTGTTTTCTTTCATAGAATCCATTTCTCCAATCAAAAAAACCGAAATCGAAAAAAAAATGCATCAAAGGGGGCCTTCTTGGAATTTTTTCGAATTCTTCAGATAGCCTTAACTTCCGAACGGATGGACCGATTTTCAATTTCGCGCATACCAATTCGCTTGTTTTTTTCATAGAATCCATTTCTCCAATCGAAAAAACCGAAATCGAAAAAAAATTGCATCAAAGGGGGTCCCCTTGGAACTTGTTCGAATTCTTCAGATCGCCTTAACTTCCGAACGGATGGACCGATTTTCAACTTCGATCATACCAATCTGCTTGTTTCTTTCATAGATTCCATTTCTCCAATCGAAAAAAACCGAAATCGAAAAAAAATGCATCAAAGGGGGCCCCCTTGGAACTTTTTCGAATTCTTCAGATCGCCTTAACGGACGGAACGATAATTGTAACTGAGTTGTATTCGATTATATCGTGGTGATGTTTATATAGTAATACTCATATTCGATAATACTCATGTATTCGATAATACTCATGTATTCGATTATATCTTGATGATGTTCATATAGTTATACTCACCAGGAAACTGTTCTCCAGTTATACATGAGAGCGACTGAACTGAACAGAAAGTCGAATGGATAGACTGAACAATCAATGTATCTGGGTGGTATCCGATTATATCGCAATACTGTATATATAGTGATACTTACCAGGTGACGGTACTTCCGTTACGCATACTAGCGACTGAATCGAACAGAAGGTGAAATGGTTAGACGAAATGATAATTGTATCTCTGAGTTGTATTCGATGATATCGTGATGATGTTCATATAGCAATACTCACCAGGTAACTGTTCTTCCGTTTTACATACAAGCGACCGAATCGAGCAGAAGCTTAAATTTAGTATAGATTGAACAATCATCGTATCTGGGTTGTATTCGATTATGTTTATATAGTTATACTCACCAGGTAACTGTTCTTCCGTTATACATACGAGCGACTGAATTGAACAGGAGGTTGAATGGATAGACTGAACAATAATCGTATCTGGGGTTGTATTCGATTATATCGAAAAACCGAAATCGAAAAAAAAATGCATCAAAGGGGGCCACCTTGGAACTTTTTCGAATTCTTCAGACCGCCTCAACTTCCGAACGGACCGACCGATTTTCAATTTCGCGCATACCAATTTGCTTGTTTTTTCATAGAATCCATTTCTTCAATAGAAAAAACCGAAATCGAAAAAAAAAATTGCATCAAAGGGGGTCCCCTTGGAACTTTCTCGAATTCTTCAGCTCGCCTTAACTTCCGAACGGATGGACCGATTTTCAACTTCGATCATACCAAACTGCTTTTTTTTTCAGAGAATCCATTTCTTCAATCGAAAAAAATGAAATCTGAAAGAAAATTGTATCTAAGGGGGTCCCCTTGGAACTTTTTCGAATTCTTCAAATTGCCTTAACTTCCGAACGGATGGACCGATTTTCAACTTCGATCGTACCAATCTGCTTGTTTTTTTTCCTAGAATCCATTTCTCCAATCGAAAAAACCATAATCGAAAAAAAAAATTCATAAAAGGGGGTCCCCTTGGAACTTTTCTGAATTCTTCAGATCGCCTTAACTTCCGAACGGATGGACCGATTTTCAACATCGATCATACCAATCTGCTTGTTTTTTTCATAGAATCCATTTCTCCAATCGAGAAAACCGAAATCGAAAAAATAAAAAGCATCAAAGGGAGCCCCCTTGGAACTTTTTAGAATTCTTCAGATCGACTTAGCTTCCGAACGGATGGACCGATTTCCAACTTCGATCATACCAATGTGCTTTTTTTTTCATAGAATCCATTTCTCCGATCAAAAAAACCGAAATCAAAAAAAAAAATGCATCAAAGGGGGCCCCCTTGAAACTTTTTCGAATTCTTCAGATTGCCATAATTTTCGAACGTATGGACCGATTTTCAACTTCGATCATACCAATCTGCTTGTTTTTTTTTCATAGAATCCATTTCTCTAATCAAAAAAACCGAAATCGAAAAAATAAAAAGCATCAAAGGGAGCCCCCATGGAACTTTTTCGAATTCTTCAGATCGCCTTAACTTCCGAACGGATGGACCGATTTTCAACTTCGATCATCCGAATCTGCTTGTTTTTTTTTCATAGAATCCATTTCTGCAATCGAAAGAACCGAAATCGAAAAAAAAAATGCATCAAAGGGGGCCCCCTTGGAACTTTTTCGAATTCTTCAGATCGACTTAACTTCCGAACGGATGGACCGATTTTCAACTTCGATCATACTAATCTGGTTTTTTTTTCATAGAATCCATTTTTCCGATCGAAAGAACCGAAATCGAAAAAAAAAATGCATCAAAGGGGGCCCCCTTGGAACTTTTTCGAATTCTTCAGATCGACTTAACTTCCGAACGGATGGACCGATTTTCAACTTCGATCATACTAATCTGGTTTTTTTTTTCATAGAATCCATTTTTCCGATCAAAAAAACCGAAATCGAAACAAAAAAATGCATCAAAGGGGGCCCCCTTGGAACTTTTTCGAATTCTTCAGATCGCCTTAACTTCCGAACGGATGGACCGATTTTTAACTTCGATCATACCAAACTGCTTGTTTTTTCTCATAGAATCTATTTCTCCAATCGAAAAAACCGAAATCTGAAAAAAAATTGCATCAAAGGGGGTCCCCTTGGAACTTTTTCGAATTCTTCAAATCGCCTCAACTTCCGAACGGATGGACCGATTTTCAACTTCGATCATACCAATCTGCTTGTTTTTTTCATAGAATCCATTTCTCCAATCGAAAAAACCAAAATCGAAAAAAAAATCGCAACAAAGGGGGTCCCCTTGGAACTTTTCTGAATTCTTCAGATCGCCTTAACTTCCGAACGGATGGACCGATTTTCAACTTCGATCATACCAATCTGCTTGTTTTTTTTCATAGAATCCATTTCTCCAATCGAAAAAACCGAAATCGAAAAAAAAATGCATCAAAGGGGGCCCCCTTGAAACTTTTTCGAATTCTTCAGATCGACTTAACTTCCGAACGGATGGACCGATTTTCAACTTCGATAATACCAATCTGCTTTTTTTTTCATAGAATCCATTTCTCCGATCAAAAAAACCGAAATCGAAAATAAAAAATGCATCAAAGGGGGCCCCCTTGGAACTTTTTCGAATTCTTCAGATTGCCTTAACTTTCGAACGTATGGACCGATTTTCAACTTCGATCATACCAATCTGCTTATTTTTTTCATAGAATTCATTTTTCCAATCAAAAAAACCGAAATCGAAAAAATAAAAAGCATCAAAGGGAGCCCCCTTGGAACTATTTCGAATTCTCCAGATCGCCTTAACTTCCGAACGGATGGACCGATTTTCAACTTCGATCATACGAATCTGCTTGTTTTTTTTTCATAGAATCCATTTCTCCAATCGAAAAAACCGAAATCGAAAAAAAAAAATGCATCAAAGGGGGCCCCCTTGGAACTTTTTCGAATTCTTCAGATCGCCTTAACTTCCGTACGGATGGACCGATTTTCAACTTCGATCATACCAATCTGCTTGTTTTCTTTCATAGAATCCATTTCTCCAATCGAAAAAAACCGAAATCGAAAAAAAAATGCATCAAAGGGGGCCTTCTTGGAATTTTTTCGAATTCTTCAGATCGCCTTAACTTCCGAACGGATGGACCGATTTTCAATTTCGCGCATACCAATTCGCTTGTTTTTTTCATAGAATCCATTTCTCCAATCGAAAAAACCGAAATCGAAAAAAAATTGCATCAAAGGGGGTCCACTTGGAACTTTTTCGAATTCTTCAGATCGCCTTAACGGACGGAACGATAATTGTAACTGAGTTGTATTCGATTATATCGTGGTGATGTTTATATAGTAATACTCACCAGGTGACTGTTCTTGCGTTATACATACGAGCGACCCAATCGAACAGAAGGTTGGATGGATAGACGGTATGATTATTGTATCTGAGTTGTATTCGATTATATCTTGATGATGTTCATATAGTTATACTCACCAGGAAACTGTTCTCCAGTTATACATAAGAGCGACTGAACTGAACAGAAAGTCGAATGGATAGACTGAACAATCAATGTATCTGGGTGGTATCCGATTATATCGCAATACTGTATATATAGTGATACTTACCAGGTGACGGTACTTCCGTTACACATACTAGCGACTGAATCGAACAGAAGGTAAAATGGTTAGACGAAATGATAATTGTATGAGTTGTATTCGATGATATCGTGATGATGTTCATAACGCAATACTCACCAGGTAACTGTTCTTCCGTTTTACATACAAGCGACCGAATCGAGCAGAAGCTTAAATTTAGTATAGATTGAACAATCATCGTATCTGGGTTGTATTCGATTATGTTTATATAGTTATACTCACCAGGTAACTGTTCTTCCGTTATACATACGAGCGACTGAATTGAACAGAAGGTTGAATGGATAGACTAAACAATGATCGTATCTGGGGTTGTATTCGATTATATCGTGATGATGTTCATATAGTTATACTCACCAGGAAACTGTTCTCCAGTAATACATAAGAGCGACTGAACTGAACAGAAGGTTGAATGGATAGACTGAACATTCATCGTATCTGGGTTGTATTTGATTATATCGTGATTATTATCATATAGTATGACTCACCAGGTTATAGTTCTTCCGTGATACATACGAGCAACCGAATCGAACATAAGGTTGGATGGATAGATTGAACAATCATTGTATCTGGGTTGTCTCCGATTATATCGTTATGCTGTATATTTAGTTACACCTACCATGTAACGGTTCTTTCGTTACACATACGAGCGTCTGAATCGAACATAAGCTTGGATGGTTAGACGGAACGATAATTGTAACTGAGTTGTATTCGATTATATCGTGGTGATGTTTATATAGTAATACTCACCAGGTGACTGTTCTTGCGTTATACATACGAGCGACCCAATCGAACAGAAGGTTGGATGGATAGACGGTATGATTATTGTATCTGAGTTGTATTCGATTATATCGTGATGACGTTCATATAGAAATACTCACCAGGTTACTGTTCTTTCGTTATACATACGAGCAACCGAATCGAACAGAAGGTTGAATGGATAGTATCTGGGTTGTATTCGATTATGATGTTATGCTGTGTATATAGTTATACACATAAGGTGACGGTATTCCCGTTTTACATACGAGCGACCGAAACGAACAGAAATTTGAATGGATAGACTGAACAATCTATGTATCTGGGTGGTTTCCGATTATATCGCAATACTGTATATATAGTGATACTCACCAGGTGACGGTACTTCCGTTACACATACTAGCGACTGAATCGAACAGAAGGTTGAATGGTTAGACGAAACGATAATTGTATCTGAGTTGTATTCGATGATATCGTGATGATGTTCATATAGTTATACTCACCAGGTAACTGTTCTTCCGTTATACATACGAGCGACTGAATTGAACAGAAGGTTGAATGGATAGTATATGGGTTGTATTCGATTATGATGTTATGCTGTGTATATAGTTATACACACTAGGTGACGGTATTCCCGTTTTACATACGAGCGACCGAAACGAAAAGAAAGTTGAATGGATAGACTGAACAATCAATGTTTCTGGGTTTCTGGTTAGATTATATATGAGAACTGTTACCTGGTTAGACATACTATATGATAATCATCACGATATACTCGAATACAACCCCAGATACGATTATTGTTTAGTCTATCCATTCAACCTTCTGTTCAATTCAGTCGTTCTTATGTATAATGGAAGAACAGTTACCTGGTGAGTATAACTATATAAACATAATCGAATACAACCCAAATACGATGAATTTTCAATCTATCCATTCAACTTTCTGCTCGTTTCGGTCGCTATTATGTAAAACGAAAGAACAGTTACCTGGTGAGTATTGCTATATAAACATCATCACGATATCATCGAATACAACTCAGATACAATCATCGCTTCGTCTAACCATTTAACCTTCTGTTCGATTCAGTCGCTAGTATGTGTAACGGAAGTACCGTCACCTGGTAAGTGTCACTATATATACAGTATTGCGATATAATCGGATACCAACCAGATACATTGATTGTTCAGTATATCCATTCAACTTTCTATTCGTTTCGGTCGCTCGTATGTAAAACGGGAATACCGTCACCTAGTGTGTAAAACTATATACACAGCATAACATCATAATCGAATACAACCCAGATACTATCCATTCAACCTTCTGTTCGATTCGGTTTCTCGTATGTATAACGAAAGAACAGTAACCTGGTGAGTATTTCCATATGAACTTAATCACGATATAATCGAATACAACTCAGATATAATGGTCATTCCGTCTATCCATCCAACCTTCTGTTCGATTTGGTCGCTCGTACGTATAACGCAAGAACAGTCACCTGGTGAGTATTACTATATAAACATTACCACGATATAATCGAATACAACTCAGTTACAATTATCGTTTCGTCTAACCATCCAACCTTATGTTCGATTCAGACGCTCGTATGTGTAACGAAAGAACCGTTACATGGTAGGTTTATCTAAATATACAGCATAACGATATAATCGGAAACAACCCAGATACAATGATTGTTCAATCTATCCATTCAACCTTATGTTCGATTCGTTTGCTGGTATGTATAACATAAAAACAGTTACCTGGTTAAACATAATATATAATAATCATCACGAAATAATCGAATACAACCCAGATACGATGATTGTTCAGTCTATCCATTCAACCTTCTGTTCAGTTCAGTCGCTCTTATGTATAACTGGAGAACAGTTACCTGGTGAGTATAACTATATAAACATCATCACGATATAATCGAATACAACCCCAGATACGATCATTGTTTAGTCTATCCATTCAACCTTCTGTTCAATTCAGTCGCTCGTATGTATAACGGAAGAACAGTTACCTGGTGAGTATTGCTATATAAACATCATCATGATATCATCGAATACAACTCAGATACAATTATCGTTTCGTCTAACCATTTAACCTTCTGTTCGATTCAGTCGCTAGTATGTATAACTGGAGTACCGTCACCTGGTAAGTATCACTATATATACAGTATTGCGATATAATCGGATACCACCCAGGTACATTGATTGTTCAGTCTATCCATTCAACTTTCTGTTCGTTTCGGTCGCTCGTATGTAAAACGGGAATTCCGTCACCTTATGTGTATAACTATATACACAGCATAACATCATAATCGAATACAACCCAGATACTATCCATTCAACCTTCTGTTCGATTCGGTTTCTCGTATGTATAACGAAAGAACAGTAACCTGGTGAGTATTTCCATATGAACGTCATCAAGATATAATCGAATACAACTCAGATACAATGATCATTTCGTCTATCCATCCAACCTTCTGTTCGATGGGGTCGCTCGTATGTATAACGCAAGAACAGTCACCTGGTGAGTATTACTATATAAACATCACCACGATATAATCGAATACAACTTAGTTACAATTATCGTTCCGTCTAACCATCCAACCTTATGTTCGTTTCAGACGCTCGTAGGTGTAACGAAAGAACCGTTACATGGTAGGTGTATCCAAATATACAGCATAACGATATAATCGGAGACAACCCAGATACAATGATTGTTCAATCTATCCATTCAACCTTATGTTCGATTCGGTTGCCCGTATGTTTAACGGAAGAACAGTTACCTGGTGAGTATAACTATATAAACATAATCGAATACAACCCAGATACGATGAATTTTCAATCTATCCATTCAACCTTCTGCTCGATTCGGTCGCTTTTATGTAAAACGAAAGAACAGTTACCTGGTGGGTATTGCTATATAAACATCATCACGATATCATCGAATACAACTCAGATACAATTATCGTTTCGTCTAACCATTCAACATTCTGTTCGATTCAGTCGCTAGTATGTGTAAAGGAAGTACCGTCACCTGGTAAGTATCACTATATATACAGTATTGCGATATAATCGGATACCACCCAGATACATTGATTGTTCAGTCTATCCATTCAACTTTCTGTTCGTTTCGGTCGCTCGTATGTAAAACGGGAATACCGTCACCTAATGTGTATAATTATATACACAGCATAACATCATAATCGAATACAACCCACATACTATCCATTCAACCTTCTGTTCGATTCGGTTGCTCGTATGTATAACGAAAGAACAGTAACCTGGTGAGTATTTCTATATGAACGTCATCACGATATAATCGAATACAACTCAGATACAATGATCATTCCGTCTATCCATCCAACCTTCTGTTCGATTGGGTCGCTCGTATGTATAACGCAAGAACAGTCACCTGGTGAGTATTACTATATAAACATCACCACGATATAATCGAATACAACTCAGTTACAATTATCGTTCCGTCTAACCATCCAACCTTATGTTCGATTCAGACGCTCGTATGTGTAACGAAAGAACCGTTACATGGTAGGTGTAACTAAATATACAGCATAACGATATAATCGGAGACAACCCAGATACAATGATTGTTCAATCTATCCATCCAACCTTATGTTCGATTCGGTTGCTCGTATGTTTAACGGAAGAACTGTTACCTGGTTAGACATACTATATGATAATCATCACGATATACTCGAATACAACCCCAGATACGATTATTGTTAAGTCTATCCATTCAACTTTCTGTTCAATTCAGTCGTTCTTATGAAAAACGGAAGAACAGTTACCTGGTGAGTATAACTATATAAACCTAATCGAATACAACCCAGATACGATGAATTTTCAATCTTCTCATTTAACCTTCTGCTCGATTTGGTCGCTTTTATGTAAAACGGAAGAATAGTTACCTGGTGAATATTGCTATATAAACATCATCAAGATATGATCGAATACAACTCAGATACAATTATCGCTTCGTCTAACCATTTAACCTTCTGTTCGATTCAGTCGCTAGTATGTGTAACGGAAGTACCGTCACCTGGTAAGTATCACTATATATACAGTAATAATAATAATAATAATAATAATAATAATAAAGGTCTTTATTAATAATACTAACAGATTTTATAATAAATAATCAAATAGTAGGGCGAGGTTCAATTCATGCAGTCGCAAGACTGCACGTCTGTTCTTCCACCTAACCCTGAAAAGATAGATAAGAACACACAGAGAAGTAAACTATACTGAGGAATTCAGTTTCAGTAATTATATTAATTATAAATTAATTTGAGAGGCAAGACAAACATTTGATACACATTACTTAGAGAAAAGATGCTCGAAGAGTCTTGTTTTAAATAACTTGATGCCGATGGATATTCCAATGTTTAACGGAAGGTTATTGATTAGTTTGGCGATGTCGTAGCTGAATGACCGTTCGAATTGTACCGTATTATGTAGGGGAGGTGTGAGCTTGCCCTTGAATCTTATATTCAAGTTATGAACATCTGTACGAAAACTGATTTTTTTATAAAGATAAGGTGGTGTTTTATGATTTAATATTTTGTGATACATACATGCAGAATGTAAATATCTACGTTCTTTCATTCTCACCCATTTGACTTCCTTATATAAATGACTGATATGGCAGTACTTTAGAACTCCAAAGATTAGCCTTATGCATGAGTTTTGCACCTTTTGTATCCTCAGAATATCCACGTTATTGAGACAGTTGCCGTATAGAACATCACAGTAATTTAACTTTGACAACACCAAGATTTCACATAAAAGAAATTTCATCGATCTAGTAAGGTAATGGCGTATTTGATAAATCAATTTCAAACTAGCATAAGCTCTTTGCAGACAGACAGAAACGTGCTTAGTGAATCTCAAATCTTGGTCCATATATACACCTAGAATTTTCACACATTCTTCAGTTTTAATGATTTCCTTGTTGATTACTATGTAATGACCTTCATCAAACTCACTTATTTTTAATCGATCCTTGATTCTTCCGAATAAAATAGCGGTAGATTTTTTTGGGTTCAACATCAAACAATGCTGTGAGGACAAGGTGAATAAATTATGAAGATCATAATTCAGAGATGTTATAGCTTGTGAATATTCATCAGGCTGGAAAGATATATATAACTGAGTATCATCTGCGTAAAAATGATGATTGCATGATAAGAATATTTTTTTGAAATTGGAAATGTACAAAGAAAATAGTAACGGTCCTAGAATTGATCCTTGTGGAACACCAATGCTATTCATTAAATACTGAGACAATCTGTTATTATAACTGACTGCTTGTATTCTGTGACTTAAATAATCCATTATAATTTTAATTGCACTCGATGATAATCCACAATATTTCATTATAACCTCAATTATTTGATGATTCAGAGTATCAAACGCTTTTGAGTAATCCAACAAAACCAAAAGCGTTAGTTTTCCTTTATCATTCTCCCTGAGTATGTCATCAGTAATTTTCATCAGTGCAGTACAACAACTATGATTTTTTTTGAATCCTGATTGGTTTGAGGGAATTATTTTATTTTCGGACAAGTGTTTGCAAAGTTGAATTTCTATTGTTTTTTCAAGAATCTTTGACATTGTTGGTAAAATGTTTATTGGTCTTATATTATTATGAGAAGCTGGATTAGGTATTTTAGGAAGAGGAATCACTTTGGCTTTCTTCCAAATCGCTGGGAAAACAGAATGTTGCAGACAAAACTTGATAACATGTGTTAAATAAGGCAAAGCGAAGGGCATACATAGTTGTATACTCGAGATATTCAAATCATCCAATCCTGTAGCTTTACTCTTTAAGTTTTTGATAATGTTTAAGATTTCGAGTTCCTCTACTGGTTTGAATGATAGTTGTGAGATGATATTTTCATGAAGGTTATTACGATAATATGATATGACATCTTCACTAGGTGTCAGTTTTGGTATAGAATTGACGAAATGATTATTTAGCTCGTCTACGTCCGCCAAATTGTCAGGAATACCATAATCACTTTTGCTATTCGACGTTAAATTGAGGCTTTTGATTGTAGTCCACATTTTTGAATACTCTGAGTTGACGAATTTACTTTGGTAGTATGCTTTCTTTTCACGTTCGACCGCTACATTGACAATATTCCGGAGTTCTTTATAGGTTGACCATTCAGACATTAGTTTTGTTTCTTTGAACTTTCTAAGTGCTTTGCCTCTATCTTTCATCATGTTTCGCACTGCATGAGTAAGCCAAGGCGCATACTTCTTTGTTACCCTAATTGTTCTGTATTGCGATATAATCGGATACCAACCAGATACATTGATTGTTCAGTCTATCCATTCAACTTTCCGTTCGTTTCGGTCTCTCGTATGTAAAACGGAAATACCGTCACCTAGTGTGAATAACTATATACACAGCATAACATCATAATCGAATACAACCCAGATACTATCCATTCAACCTTCTGTTCGATTCGGTTTCTCGTATGTATAACGAAAGAACAGTAACCTGGTGAGTATTTCTATATGAACGTCATCACGATATAATCGAATACAACTCAGATACAATGATCATTCCGTCTATCCATCCAACCTTATGTTCGATTGGGTCGCTCGTATGTATAACGCAAGATTAGTCACCTGGTGAGTATTACTATATAAACATCACCACGATATAATCGAATACAACTCAGTTACAATTATCGTTCCGTCTAACCATCCAACCTTATGTTCGATTCAGACGCTCGTATGTGTAACGAAAGAACCGTCACATGGTAGGTGTAACTAAATATACAGCATAACGATATAATCGGAGACAACCCAGATACAATGATTGTTCAATCTATCCATCCTACCTTATGTTCGATTTGGTTGCTCGTATGTATAACGGAAGAACTGTTGCCTGGTTAGACATACTATGTGATGATAATCACGATATAATCAAATACAACCCAGATACGATGATTGTTCAGTCTATCCATTCAACCTTCTGTTCAGTTCAGTCGCTCTTATGTATAACTGGAGAACAGTTACCTGGTGAGTATAACTATATGAACATCATCACGATATAATCGAATACAACCCCAGATACGATCATTGTTTAGTCTATCCATTCAACCTTCAGTTCAATTCAGTCGCTCGTATGTATAACGGAAGAACAATAACCTGGTGAGTATAACTATATAAACATAATAGAATACAACTCAGATACGATGATTGTTCAATCTATCCATTCAACCTTATGTTCGATTCGGTTGCTCGTATGTATATCGGAAGAACAGGTACCTGGTGAGTATATCTATATAAACATAATCGAATACAACTCAGATACGATGATTGTTCAATCTATCCATTTAACCTTCTGCTCGATTCGGTCGCTTGTATGTAAAACGGAAGGACAGTTACCTGGTGAGTATTGCTATATAAACATCATCACGATATCATCGAATACAACTCAGATACAATTATCGTTTCGTCTAACCATTCAACATTCTGTTCGATTCAGTCGCTAGTATGTGTAACGGAAGTATCGTCAACTGGTAAGTATCACTATATATACAGTATTGCGATATAATCGGATACCACCCAGATACATTGATTGTTCAGTCTATCCATTCAACTTTCTTTTCGTTTCGGTCGCTCGTATGTAAAACGGGAATACCGTCTCCTAGTGTGTATAACTATATACACAGCATAACATCATAATCGAATACAACCCATATACTATCCATTCAACCTTCTGTTCAATTTAGTCGCTCGTATGTATAACGGAAGAACAGTTACCTGGTGAGTATAACTATATAAACATAATCGAATACAACCCAGATACGATGATTGTTCAATCTATACTGAATTCAACCTTCTGCTCGATTCGGTCGCTTGTATGTAAAACGGAAGAACAGTTACCTGGTGAGTATTGCTATATAAACATCATCACGATATCATCGAATACAACTCAGATACAATTATCGTTTCGTCTAACCATTCAACATTCTGTTCGATTCAGTCGCTAGTATGTGTAACGGAAGTATCGTCACCTGGTAAGTATCACTATATATACAGTATTGCGATATAATCGGAAACCACCCAGATACATTGATCGTTCAGTCTATCCATTCAACTTTCTGTTCGTTTCGGTCGCTCGTATGTGAAACGGGAATACCGTCACCTTATGTGTATAACTATATACACAGCATAACATCATAATCGAATACAACCCAGATACTATCCATTCAACCAAGATTGTTCAATCTATCCATTTAACCTTCTTCTCGATTCGGTCGCTTGTATGTAAAACGGAAGGACAGTTACCTGGTGAGTATTGCTATATAAACATCATCACGATATCATCGAATACAACTCAGATACAATTATCGTTTCGTCCAACCATTCAACATTCTGTTCGATTCAGTCGCTAGTATGTGTAACGGAAGAATCGTCACCTGGTAAGTATCACTATATATACAGTATTGCGATATAATCGGATACCAACCAGATACATTGATTGTTCAGTCTATTCATTCAACTTTCTTTTTGTTTCGGTCGCTCGTAAGTAAAACGGGAATACCGTCTCCTAGTGTGTATAACTATATACACAGCATAACATCATAATCGAATACAACCCATATACTATCCATTCAACCTTCTGTTCGATTCGAATGCTCGTATGTATAACGGAAGAACAGTTACCTTATGAGTATAACTATATAAACATAATCGAATACAACCCAGATACGATGATTGTTCAATCTATCCATTCAACCTTCTGCTCGATTCGGTCGCTTTTATGTAAAACGGAAGAACAGTTACCTGGTGAATATTGCTATATAAACATCATCACGATATCATCGAATACAACTCAGATACAATTATCGCTTCGTTTAACCATTTAACCTTCTGTTCGATTCAGTCGCTAGTATGTGTAACGGAAGTACCGTCACCTGGTAAGTATCACTATATATACAGTATTGCGATATAATCGGATACCAACCAGATACATTGATTGTTCAGTCTATCCATTCAACTTTCTGTTCGTTTCGGTTGCTCGTATGTAAAACGGGAATACCGTCACCTAGTGTGTATAACTATATACACAGCATAACATCATAATCGAATACAACCCAGATACTATCCATTCAACCTTCTGTTCGATTCGAATGCTCGTATGTATAACGAAAGAACAGTAACCAGGTGAGTATTTCTATATGAACTTCATCACGATATCATCGAATACAACTCAGAGATACAATTATCATTTCGTCTAACCATTTAACCTTCTAATCGATTCAGTCGCTAGTATGTGTAACGAAAGTACCGTCACCTGGTAAGTATCACTATATATACAGTATTGCGATATAATCGGATACCACCCAGATACATTGATTGTTCAGTCTATCCATTCAACTTTCTGTTCAGTTCAGTCGCTCTTATGTAAAACTGGAGAACAGTTTCCTGGTGAGTATAACTATATGAACATCATCAAGATATAATCGAATACAACCCCAGATACGATTATTGTTTAGTCTATCCATTCAACCTTCTGTTCAATTCAGTCGCTCGTATGTATAACGGAAGAACAGTTACCTGGTGAGTATAACTATATAAACATAATCGAATATAACCCAGATACGATGATTGTTCAATCTATACTAAATTTAACCTTCTGCTCGATTCGGTCGCTTGTATGTAAAACGGAAGAGCAGTTACCTGGTGAGTATTGCTTTATAAATATCATCACGATATCATCGAATTCAACTCAGATACAATTATCGTTTCGTCTAACCATTTATCCTTCTGTTCGATTCAGTCGCTAGTATGTGTAACGGAAATACCGTCACCTGGTAAGTATCACTTTATATACAGTATTGCGATATAATCGGATACCACCCAGATACATTGATTGTTCAGTCTATCCATTCAACTTTCTGTTCGTTTTGGTCGCTCGTATGTAAAACGGGAATACCGTCACCTAATGTGTATAACTATATACACAGCATAATATCATAATCGAATACAACCCAGATACTATCCATTCAACCTTCTGTTCGATTCGATTGCTCGTATGTATAACGGAAGAACAGTTACCTGGTGAGTATAACTTTATAAACATAATCGAATACAACCCAGATACGATTATTGTTCAATTAATACTGAATTTAACCTTCTGCTCGATTCAGTCGCTTTTATGTATAACTGGAGAACAGTTACCTGTTGAGTATAACTATATAAACATCATCACGATATAATCGAATACAACCTCAGATACGATCATTATTTAGTCTATCCATTCAACCTTCTGTTCAATTCAGTCGCTCGTATGTATATCGGAAGAACAGTTACCTGGTGAGTATAACTATATGAACCTAATCGAATACAACCCAGATACGATGAATTTCCAATCTATCCATTTAACCTTCTGCTCGATTCGGTCGCTTTTATGTAAAACGGAAGAACAGTTACCTGGTGAATATTGCTATATAAACATCATCACGATATCATCGAATACAACTCAGATACAATTATCGCTTCGTCTAACCATTTAACATTCTGTTCGATTCAGTCGCTAGTATGTGTAACGGAAGTACCGTCACCTGGTAAGTTTCACTATATATACAGAATTGCGATATAATCGGATACCAACCAGATACATTGATTGTTCAGTCTATCCATTCAACTTTCTGTTCGTTTCGGTCGCTCGTATGTAAAACGGAAATACCGTCACCTAGTGTGTATAACTATATACACAGCATAACATCATAATCGAATACAACCCAGATACCATTCATTCAACCTTCTGTTCGATTCGGTTGCTCGTATGTATAACGAAAGAACAGTAACCTGGTGAGTATTTCTATATGAACTTCATCACGATATAATCGAATACAACTCAGATACAATGATCATTCCGTCTATCCATCCAACCTTCTGTTCGATTGGGTCGCTCGTACGTATAACGCAAGAACAGTCACCTGGTGAGTATTACTATATGAACATTACCACGATATAATCGAATACAACTCAGTTACAATTATCTCTAACCATCCAACCTTATGTTCGATTCAGACGCTCGTATGTGTAACGAAAGAACCGTTACATGGTATATAAATAATAATATAAATATATAATGCTATATAAACATAATCGAATACAACCCAGATACGATGATTGTTCAATCTATACTGAATTCAACCTTCTGCTCGATTCGGTCGCTTGTATGTTAAACGGAAGAACAGTTACCTGGTGAGTATTGATATATAAACATCATCACGATATCATCGAATACAACTCAGATACAAATATCGTTTCGTCTAACCATTCAACCTTCTGTTCGATTCAGTCGCTAGTATGTGTAACGGAAGTACCGTCACCTGGTAAGTATCACTATATATACAGTATTGCGATATAATCGGATACCACCCAGATACATTGATTGTTCAGTCTATCCATTCAACTTTCTGTTCGTTTCGGTCGCTCGTATGTGAAACGGGAATACCGTCACCTTATGTGTATAACTATATACACAGCATAACATCATAATCGAATACAACCCAGATACTATCCATTCAACCTTCTGTTCGATTCGGTTGCTCGTATGTATAACGAAAGAACAGTAACCTGGTGAGTATTTCTATATGAACGTCATCACGATATAATCGAAAACAACTTAGTTACAATTATCGTTCCGTCTAACCATCCAACCTTATGTTCGATTCAGACGCTCGTATGTGTAACGAAAGAACCGTTACATGGTAGGTGTAGTTGAATATACAACATAACGATATAATCGGAGACAACCCAGATACAATGATTGTTCAATCTATCCATTCAACCTTATCTTCGATTCGGTTTCTAGTATGTATAACGAAAGAAGAGTTACCTGGTAAGACATAATATATAATAATCATCACGATATAATCGAATACAACCCCAGATACGATCATTGTTTAGTCTATCCATTCAACCTTCAGTTCAATTCAGTCGCTCGTATGTATAACGGAAGAACAGTTACCTGGTGAGTATAACTATATAAACATAATCGAATACAACTCAGATACGATGATTGTTCAATCTATCCATTCAACCTTATGTTCGATTCGGTTGCTCGTATGTATATCGGAAGAACAGGTACCTGGTGAGTATATCTATATAAACATAATCGAATACAACTCAGATACGATGATTGTTCAATCTATCCATTCAACCTTCTGCTCGATTCGGTCGCTTGTATGTAAAACGGAAGGACAGTTACCTGGTGAGTATTGCTATATAAACATCATCACGATATCATCGAATACAACTCAGATACAATTATCGTTTCGTCTAACCATTCAACATTCTGTTCGATTAGTCGCTAGTATGTGTAACGGAAGTATCGTCACCTGGTAAGTATCACTATATATACAGTATTGCGATATAATCGGATACCACCCAGATACATTGATTGTTCAGTCTATCCATTCAACTTCCTTTTCGTTTCGGTCGCTCGTATGTAAAACGGGAATACCGTCTCCTAGTGTGTATAACTATATACACAGCATAACATCATAATCGAATACAACCCATATTCTATCCATTCAACCTTCTGTTCAATTCAGTCGCTCGTATGTATAACGGAAGAACAGTTACCTGGTGAGTATAACTATATAAACATAATCGAATACAACCCAGATACGATGATTGTTCAATCTATACTGAATTCAACCTTCTGCTCGATTCGGTCGCTTGTATGTAAAACGGAAGAACAGTTACCTGGTGAGTATTGCTATATAAACATCATCACGATATCATCGAATAAAACTCAGATACAATTATCGTTTCGTCTAACCATTCAACATTCTGTTCGATTCAGTCGCTAGTATGTGTAACGGAAGTATCGTCACCTGGTAAGTATCACTATATATACAGTATTGCGATATAATCGGATACCACCCAGATACATTGATTGTTCAGTCTATCCATTCAACTTTCTGTTCGTTTCGGTCGCTCGTATGTAAAACGGGAATACCGTCTCCTAGTGTGTATAACTATATACACAGCATAACATCATAATCGAATACAACCTATATACTATCCATTCAACCTTCTGTTCAATTCAGTCGCTCGTATGTATAACGGAAGAACAGTTACCTGGTGAGTATAACTATATAAACATAATCGAATACAACTCAGATACGATGATTGTTCAATCTATCCATTTAACCTTCTGCTCGATTCGGTCGCTTGTATGTAAAACGGAAGGACAGTTACCTGGTGAGTATTGCTATATAAACATCATCACGATATCATCGAATACAACTCAGATACAATTATCGTTTCGTCTAACCATTCAACATTCTGTTCGATTCAGTCGCTAGTATGTGTAACGGAAGTATCGTCACCTGGTAAGTATCACTATATATACAGTATTGCGATATAATCGGATACCACCCAGATACATTGATTGTTCAGTCTATCCATTCAACTTTCTGTTCGTTTCGGTCGCTCGTATGTAAAACGGGAATACCGTCTCCTAGTGTGTATAACTATATACACAGCATAACATCATAATCGAATACAACCTATATACTATCCATTCAACCTTCTGTTCAATTCAGTCGCTCGTATGTATAACGAAAGAACAGTAACCTGGTGAGTATTTCTATATGAACTTCATCACGATATAATCGAATACAACTCAGATACAATGATCATTCCGTCTATCCATCCAACCTTCTGTTCGATAGGGTCGCTCGTACGTATAACGCAAGAACAGTCACCTGGTGAGTATTACTATATGATCATTACCACGATATAATCGAATACAACTCAGTTACAATTATCTCTAACCATCCAACCTTATGTTTGATTCAGACGCTCGTATGTGTAACGAAAGAACCGTTACATGGTATATAAATAATAATATAAATATATAATGCTATATAAACATAATCGAATACAACCCAGATACGATGATTGTTCAATCTATACTGAATTCAACCTTCTGCTCGATTCGGTCGCTTGTATGTAAAACGGAAGAACAGTTACCTGGTGAGTATTGCTATATAAACATCATCACGATATCATCGAATACAACTCAGATACAATTATCGTTTCGTCTAACCATTCAACATTCTGTTCGATTCAGTCGCTAGTATGTGTAACGGAAGTATCGTCACCTGGTAAGTATCACTATATATACAGTATTGCGATATAATCGGATACCACCCAGATACATTGATTGTTCAGTCTATCCATTCAACTTTCTTTTTGTTTCGGTCGCTCGTATTTAAAACGGAAATACCGTCTCCTAGTGTGTATAACTATATACACAGCATAACATCATAATCGAATACAACCCATATACTATCCATTCAACCTTCTGTTCAATTCAGTCGCTCGTATGTATAACGGAAGGACAGTTACCTGGTGAGTATAACTATATAAACCTAATCGAATACAACCCAGATACGATGAATTTTCAATCTATCCATTCAACCTTCTGCTCGATTCGGTCGCTTTTATGTAAAACGAAAGAACAGTTACCTGGTGAATATTGCTATATAAACATCATCACGATATCATCGAATACAACTCAGATACAATTATCGCTTCGTCTAACCATTTAACCTTCTGTTCGATTCAGTCGCTAGTATGTGTAACGGAAGTACCGTCACCTGGTAAGTATCACTATATATACAGTATTGCGATATAATCGGATACCAACCAGATACATTGATTGTTCAGTCTATCCATTCAACTTTCTGTTCGTTTCGGTCGCTCGTATGTAAAACGGGAATACCGTCACCTAGTGTGTATAACTATATACACAGCATAACATCATAATCGAATACAACCCAGATAATATCCATTCAACCTTCTGTTCGATTCGGTTGCTCGTATGTATAACGAAAGAACAGTAACCTGGTGAGTATTTCTATATGAACTTCATCACGATATCATCGAATACAACTCAGAGATACAATTATCATTTCGTACAACCATTTAACCTTCTGTTCGATTCAGTCGCTAGTATGTGTAACGGAAGTACCGTCACCTGGTAAGTATCACTATATATACAGTTTTGCGATATAATCGGATACCACCCAGATACATTGATTGTTCAGTCTATCCATTCAACTTTCTGTTCAGTTCAGTCGCTCTTATGTAAAACTGGAGAACAGTTTCCTGGTGAGTATAACTATATGAACATCATCAAGATATAATCGAATACAACCCCAGATACGATTATTGTTTAGTCTATCCATTCAACCTTCTGTTCAATTCAGTCGCTCGTATGTATAACGGAAGAACAGTTACCTGGTGAGTATAACTATATAAACATAATCGAATACAACATAGATACGATGATTGTTCAATCTATACTAAATTTAACCTTCTGCTCGATTCGGTCGCTTGTATGTAAAACGGAAGAGCAGTTACCTGGTGAGTATTGCTATATAAACATCATCACGATATCATCGAATTCAACTCAGATACAATTATCGTTTCGTCTAACCATTTAACCTTCTGTTCGATTCAGTCGCTGGTATGTGTAACGGAAGTACCGTCACCTGGTAAGTATCACTTTATATACAGTATTGCGATATAATCGGATACCACCCAGATACATTGATTGTTCAGTCTATCCATTCAACTTTCTGTTCGTTTCGGTCGCTCGTATGTAAAACGGGAATACCGTCACCTAATGTGTATAACTATATACACAGCATAACATCATAATCGAATACAACCCAGATACTATCCATTCAACCTTCTGTTCGATTCGATTGCTCGTATGTATAACGGAAGAACAGTTACCTGGTGAGTATAACTTTATAAACACAATCGAATACAACCCAGATACGATTATTGATCAATTAATACTGAATTCAACCTTCTGCTCGATTCAGTCGCTTATATGTATAACTGGAGAACAGTTACCTGTTGAGTATAACTATATAAACATCATCACGATATAATCGAATACAACCTCAGATACGATCATATTTAGTCTATCCATTCAACCTTCTGTTCAATTCAGTCGCTCGTATGTATATCGGAAGAACAGTTACCTGGTGAGTATAACTATATAAACCTAATCGAATACAACCCAGATACGATTATTGATCAATTAATACTGAATTCAACCTTCTGCTCGATTCAGTCGCTTATATGTATAACTGGAGAACAGTTACCTGTTGAGTATAACTATATAAACATCATCACGATATAATCGAATACAACCTCAGATACGATCATATTTAGTCTATCCATTCAACCTTCTGTTCAATTCAGTCGCTCGTATGTATATCGGAAGAACAGTTACCTGGTGAGTATAACTATATAAACCTAATCGAATACAACCCAGATACGATGAATTTTCAATCTATCCATTCAACCTTCTGCTCGATTCGGTCGCTATTATGTAAAACGGAAGAACAGTTACCTGGTGAATATTGCTATATAAACATCATCACGATATCATCGAATACAACTCAGATACAATTATCGCTTCGTCTAACCATTCAACATTCTAAACAAGGAAAAAAATATCTCAAAGTCATCTCCAACATTATTAGAATAATCTAACATAACAAGGTAAAAAACGAGCAGAAAACAACTACGTTCCTGGCAAATACCACGCAAAATATTGAATTATATCCACTCGTAGTCTATGCATCAATTCATATAAATGAATAAAAATACAAATGTTTCTTTCTTCGAACATGCGTTTATGCTCCCAACGAGACAAACACGCCTGACAACCTGTAGACCGGTTTCGGGCTTATTGGCCCTCATCAGTACAGGGTAGTCAACCGTGTAGAGATCCCGAGATCTCCACACGAGGCGAGGTCTGAATCGATGGAAGCATCCACGCATATTTGTTAGCAGTGAGCCGATCCCCAAGAAGAGAATGGAAGACGGCGACACCAAGCGGCGAAGAAAGAAACACTCCTTAATAAATTTCCCATATAGAAATATGAGATTGGCTGGGTTGCTCGACTAGCGGATTGAATCAAACGGAATAGCCATAAGTGGAGTGGTGGTGTAAACAAGGAAAAAAATATCTCAAAGTCATCTCCAACATTATTAGAATAATCTAACATAACAAGGTAGAAAACGAGCAGAAAACAACTACGTTCCTGGCAAATACCACGCAAAATATTGAATTATATCCACTCGTAGTCTATGCATCAATTCATATAAATGAATAAAAATACAAATGTTTCTTTCTTCGAACATGCGTTTATGCTCCCAACGAGACAAACACGCCTGACAACCTGTAGACCGGTTTCGGGCTTATTGGCCCTCATCAGTACAGGGTAGTCAACCGTGTAGAGATCCCGAGATCTCCATACGAGGCGAGGTCTGAATCGATGGAAGCATCCACGCATATTTGTTAGCAGTGAGCCGATCCCCAAGAAGAGAATGGAAGACGGCGACACCAAGCGGCGAAGAAAGAAACACTCCTTAATAAATTTCCCATATAGAAATATGAGATTGGCTGGGTTGCTCGACTAGCGGATTGAATCAAACGGAATAGCCATAAGTGGAGTGGTGGTGTAAACAAGGAAAAAAATATCTCAAAGTCATCTCCAACATTATTAAAATAATCTAACATAACAAGGTAGAAAACGAGCAGAAAACAACTACGTTCCTGGCAAATACCACGCAAAATATTGAATTATATCCACTCGTAGTCTATGCATCAATTCATATAAATGAATAAAAATACAAATGTTTCTTTCTTCGAACATGCGTTTATGCTCCCAACGAGACAAACACGCCTGACAACCTGTAGACCGGTTTCGGGCTTATTGGCCCTCATCAGTACAGGGTAGTCAACCGTGTAGAGATCCCGAGATCTCCACACGAGGCGAGGTCTGAATCGATGGAAGCATCCACGCATATTTGTTAGCAGTGAGCCGATCCCCAAGAAGAGAGTGGAAGACGGCGACACCAAGCGGCGAAGAAAGAAACACTCCTTAATAAATTTCCCATATAGAAATATGAGATTGGCTGGGTTGCTCGACTAGCGGATTGAATCAAACGGAATAGCCATAAGTGGAGTGGTGGTGTAAACAAGGAAAAAAATATCTCAAAGTCATCTCCATTATTATTAAAATAATCTAACATAACAAGGTAGAAAACGAGCAGAAAACAACTACGTTCCTGGCAAATACCACGCAAAATATTGAATTATATCCACTCGTAGTCTATGCATCAATTCATATAAATGAATAAAAATACAAATGTTTCTTTCTTCGAATATGCGTTTATGCTCGAAGAAAGAAACATTTGTATTTTTATTCATTTATATGAATTGATGCATAGACTACGAGTGGATATAATTCAATATTTTTCGTGGTATTTGCCAGGAACGTAGTTGTTTTCTGCTCGTTTTCTACCTTGTTATGTTAGATTATTCTAATAAGACAAGGGAATTAACTTACAGTCATACTCCACCAAAGTGTTTGATATGTAGTCATAGACTTACATTAGGGACATGTTTCGAAGGATTAATCCTTCATCATCAGCAATAGTAAAAAGAACATCTATTAAGAGAAAAAACCATGTTAAAAATCTTGACACATCAAAAAAGAAGTACCTGAAAACTTACCAATGGTGAAAGTGAAAATTTAAACATGAAAAAAAAAACTTAAAATTAAACAAAGGGGGTCGCACTAAGTGCGAACTCCCAATGTTAAGGGATCTTCAGAAATCTCATAATCAATTAATTAATCAAAAATTTTATAGATTTGATTAATTAATTGATTATGAGATTTCTGAAGATCCCTTAACATTGGGAGTTCGCACTTAGTGCGACCCCCTTTGTTTAATTTTAAGTTTATTTTTCATGTTTAAATTTTCACTTTCACCATTGGTAAGTTTTCAGGTACTTCTTTTTGATGTGTCAAGATTTTTAACATGGTTTTTTCTCTTAATAGATGTACTTTTTACTATTGCTGATGATGAAGGATTAATCCTTCGAAACATGTCCCTAATGTAAGTCTATGACTACATATTAAACACTTTGGTGGAGTATGACTGTAAGTTAATTCCCTTGTCCTATAACTTCTACCTCCACTGTAAGAAATGGATCACCTACGTTGGTTATTCTAATAATGTTGGAGATGACTTTGAGATATTTTTTTCCTTGTTTACACCACCACTCCACTTATGGCTATTCCGTTTGATTCAATCCGCTAGTCGAGCAACCCAGCCAATCTCATATTTCTATATGGGAAATTTATTAAGGAGTGTTTCTTTCTTCGCCGCTTGGTGTCGCCGTCTTCCATTCAATTCTTGGGGATCGGCTCACTGCTAACAAATATGCGTGGATGCTTCCATCGATTCAGACCTCGCCTCGTGTGGAGATCTCGGGATCTCTACACGGTTGACTACCCTGTACTGATGAGGGCCAATAAGCCCGAAACCGGTCTACAGGTTGTCAGGCGAGTTTGTCTCGTTG
Source organism: Chrysomela aeneicollis (assembly GCA_029955515.1). Lineage (NCBI taxonomy): Eukaryota > Metazoa > Arthropoda > Insecta > Coleoptera > Chrysomelidae > Chrysomela > Chrysomela aeneicollis. The sequence continues at coordinate 15,570,571 of JARUHQ010000013.1, read as the reverse complement.
GGAGCATAAACGCATGTTCGAAGAAAGAAACATTTGTATTTTTATTCATTTATATGAATTGATGCATAGACTACGAGTGGATATAATTCAATATTTTGCGTGGTATTTGCCGGGAACGTAGTTGTTTTCTGCTCGTTTTCTACCTTGTTATGTTAGATTATTCTAATAATGTTGGAGATGACTTTGAGATATTTTTTTCCTTGTTTACACCACCACTCCACTTATGGCTATTCCGTTTGATTCAATCCGCTAGTCGAGCAACCCAGCCAATCTCATATTTCTATATGGGAAATTTATTAAGGAGTGTTTCTTTCTTCGCCGCTTGGTGTCGCCGTCTTCCATTCTCTTCTTGGGGATCGGCTCACTGCTAACAAATATGCGTGGATGCTTCCATCGATTCAGACCTCGCCTCGTGTGGAGATCTCGGGATCTCTACACGGTTGACTACCCTGTACTGATGAGGGCCAATAAGCCCGAAACCGGTCTACAGGTTGTCAGGCGTGTTTGTCTCGTTGGGAGCATAAACGCATGTTCGAAGAAAGAAACATTTGTATTTTTATTCATTTATATGAATTGATGCATAGACTACGAGTGGATATAATTCAATATTTTGCGTGGTATTTGCCAGGAACGTAGTTGTTTTCTGCTCGTTTTCTACCTTGTTATGTTAGATTATTCTAATAATGTTGGAGATGACTTTGAGATATTTTTTTCCTTGTTTACACCACCACTCCACTTATGGCTATTCCGTTTGATTTAACATTCTGTTCGATTCAGTCGCTAGTATGTTTAACGGAAGTACCGTCACCTGGTAAGTATCACTATATATACAGTATTGCGATATAATCGGATACCAACCAGATACATTGATTGTTCAGTCTATCCATTCAACTTTCTGTTCGTTTCGGTCGCTCGTATGTAAAACGGAAATACCGTCACCTAGTGTGTATAACTATATACACAGCATAACATCATAATCGAATACAACCCAGATACCATTCATTCAACCTTCTGTTCGATTCGGTTGCTCGTATGTATAACGAAAGAACAGTAACCTGGTGAGTATTTCTATATGAACTTCATCACGATATAATCGAATACAACTCAGATACAATGATCATTCCGTCTATCCATCCAACCTTCTGTTCGATTGGGTCGCTCGTACGTATAACGCAAGAACAGTCACCTGGTGAGTATAACTATATAAACATTACCACGATATAATCGAATACAACTCAGTTACAATTATCTCTAACCATCCAACCTTATGTTCGATTCAAACGCTCGTATGTGTAACGAAAGAACCGTTACATGGTAGGTGTATCTAATTATACAGCATAACGATATAATCAGAGACAACCCAGATACAATGATTTTTCAATCTATCCATCCAACCTTATGTTTGATTCGGTTGCTCGTATGTATAACGGAAGAACAGTTACTGGTTAGACATAATATATAATAATCATCACGAAATAATCGAATACAACCCAGATACGATGATTATTCAGTCTATCCATTCAACCTTCTGTTCAGTTCAGTCGCTCTTATGTATAACGGAAGTACATTCACTTGGTGAGTATAACTATATAAACATAATCGAATACAACTCAGATACGATGATTGTTCAATCTATCCATTCAACCTTATGTTCGATTCGGTTGCTCATATGTATAACGGAAGAACAGGTACCTGGTGAGTATAACTATATAAACATAATCGAATGAAACTCAGATACGATGATTGTTCAATCTATCCATTTAACCTTCTGCTCGATTCGGTCACTTGTATGTAAAACTGAAGGACAGTTACCTGGTGAGTATTGCTATATAAACATCATCACGATATCATCGAATACAACTCAGATACAATTATCGTTTCGTCTAACCATTCAACATTCTGTTCGATTCAGTCGCTAGTATGTATAACGGAAGAACAGTTACCTGGTGAGTATAACTATATGAACATAATCGAATACAACCCAGATATGATGATTGTTCAATCCATATTAAATTTAACCTTCTGCTCGATTCGGTCGCTTGTATGTGAAACGGAAAAACAGTTACCTGGTGAGTATTGCTATATAAACATCATCACGATATCATTGAATACAACTCAGATACAATTATCGTTTCGTCTTACCATTCAACCTTAAGTTCGATTCAGTCGCTAGTATGTGCAACGGAAGTACCGTCACCTGGTAAGTATCACTATATATACAGTATTGCGATATAATTGGATACCACCCAGATATATTGATTGTTCAGTCTATCCATTCAACTTTCTGTTCGTTTCGGTCGCTCGTATGTATAAAGAAAAAACAGTAACCTGGTGAGTATTTCTATATGAACGTCATCACGATATAATCGAATACAACTCAGATACAATGATCATTCCGTCTATTTATCCAAACTTCTGTTCGATTGGGTCGCTCGTATGTATAACGCAAGAACAGTCACCTGGTGAGTATTACTATATAAACATCACCACGATATAATCGAATACAACTCAGTTACAATTATTGTTCCGTCTAATCATCCAACCTTATGTTCGATTCAGACGCTCGTATGTGTAACGAAAGAACCGTTACATGGTAGGTGTAACTTAATATACAGCATAATGATATAATCGGAGACAACCCAGATACAATGATTGTTCAATCTATCCATTCAACCTTATGTTCGATTCGGTTGCTCGTATGTGTAACAGAAGAACTGTTACCTGGTAAGACATACTATATGATAATCATCACGATATAATCGAATACCACCCAGATACATTGATTGTTCAGTCTATCCATTCAACTTCCTGTTCAGTTCAGTCGCTCTTATGTATAACTGGAGAACAGTTTCCTGGTGAGTATAACTATATGAACATCATCAAGATATAATCGAATACAACCCCAGATACGATTATTGTTTAGTCTATCCATTCAACCTTCTGTTCAATTCAGTCGCTCGTATGTATAACGGAAGAACATTTACCTAGTAAGTATAACTATATAATCCTTATCGAATACAACCCAGATACGATTAATTTTCAATCTATCCATTTAACCTTCTGCTCGATTCGGTCGCTTTGATGTAAAACGGAAGAACAGCTACCTGGTGAGTATTGCTATAAAAATATCATCACGATATCATCGAATACAACTCAGATACAATTATCGCTTCGTCTAACCATTCAACCTTCTGTTCGATTCAGTCGCTAGTATGTGTAACGGAAGTACCGTCACCTGGTAAGTATCACTATATATACAGTATTGCGATATAATCGGATACCAACCAGATACATTGATTGTTCAGTCTATCCATTCAACTTTTAGTTTCGTTTCGGTCGCTCGTATGTAAAACGGGAATACCGTCACCTAGTGTGTATAACTATATACACAGCATAACATCATAATCGAATACAACTCAGATACTATCCATTCAACCTTCTGTTCGATTCGGTTGCTCGTATGTATAACGAAAGAACAGTAACCTGGTGAGTATTTCTATATAAACTTCATCACGATATAATCGAATACAACTCAGATACAATGATCATTCCGTCTATCCATCTAACCTTCTGTTCGATTGGTTTGCTCGTACGTATAACGCAAGAACAGTCACCTGGTGAGTATTACTATATAAACATTCCCACGATATAATCGAATACAACTCAGTTACAATTATCGTTCCGTCTAACCATCCAACCTTATGTTCGATTCAGACGCTCGTATGTGTAACGAAAGAACCGTTACATGGTAGGTGTATCTAAATATACAGCATAACGATATAATCGGAGACAACCCAGATACAATGATTGTTCAATCTATCCATTCAACCTTATGTTCGATTCGGTTGCTCGTATGTATAACGAAAGAACAGTTACCTGGTTAGACATAATATATAATAATCATCACGAAATAATCGAATACAACCCAGATACGATGATTGTTCAGTCTATCCATACAACCTTCTGTTCAATTCAGTCGCTCGTATGTATAACGGAAGTACATATACTTGGTGAGTATAACTATATAAACATAATCGAATACAACTCAGATACGATGATTGTTCAATCTATCCATTCAACCTTATGTTCGATTCGGTTGCTCGTATGTATAACGGAAGAACAGGTACCTGGAGAGTATAACTATATAAACATAATCGAATACAACTCAGATACGATGATTGTTCAATCTATCCATTTAACCTTCTGCTCGATTCGGTCACTTGTATGTAAATCATAATCGAATACAACTCAGATACTATCCATTCAACCTTCTGTTCGATTCGGTTGCTCGTATGTATAACGAAAGAACAGTAACCTGGTGAGTATTTCTATATAAACTTCATAACGATATAATCGAATACAACTCAGATACAATGATCATTCCGTCTATCCATCTAACCTTCTGTTCGATTGGGTCGCTCGTACGTATAACGCAAGAACAGTCACCTGGTGAGTATTACTATATAAACATTCCCACGATATAATAATACAACTCAGTAACAATTATCGTTCCGTCTAACCATCCAACCTCATGTTCGATTCAGACGCTCGTATGTGTAACGAAAGAACCGTTACATGGTAGGTGTATCTGAATATACAGCATAACGATATAATCGGAGACAACCCAGATACAATGATTGTTCAATCTATCCATTCAATCTTATGTTCGATTCGGTTGCTCGTATGTATAACGGAAGAACAGTTACCTGGTTAGACATTATATATAATAATCATCACGAAATAATCGAATACAACCCAGATATGATGATTGTTCAGTCTATCTATACAACTTCCTGTTCAGTTCATTCGCTCTTATGTATAACTGGAGAACAGTTACCTGGTGAGTATAACTATATAAACATCATCACGATATAATCGAATACTACCCCAGATACGATCATTGTTTAGTCTATCCATTCAACCTTCTGTTCAATTCAGTCGCTCGTATGTATAACGGAAGAACAGTTACTTGGTGAGTATAACTATATAAACATAATCGAATACAACTCAGATACGATGATTGTTCAATCTATCCATTCAACCTTATGTTCGATTCGGTTGCTCGTATGTATAACGAAAGAACAGGTACCTGGTGAGTATAACTATATGAACATAATCGAATACAACTCAGATACGATGATTGTTCAATCTATCCATTTAACCTTCTGCTCGATTCGGTCACTTGTATGTAAAACTGAAGGACAGTTACCTGGTGAGTATTGCTATATAAACATCATCACGATATCATCGAATACATCTCAGATACAATTATCGTTTCGTCTAACCATTCAACATTCTGTTCGATTCAGTCGCTAGTATGTATAACAGAAGAACAGTTACCTGGTGTGTATAACTATATAAACATAATCGAATACAACCCAGATACGATGATTTTTCAATCCATACTAAATTCAACCTTCTGCTCGATTCGGTCGCTTGTATGTAAAACGGAAGAACAGTTACCTGGTGAGTATTGCTATATAAACATCATCACGATATCATCGAATACAACTCAGATACAATTATCGTTTCGTCTTACCATTTAACCTTAAGTTTGATTCAGTCGCTAGTATGTGCAACGGAAGTACCGTCACCTGGTAAGTATCACTATATATACAGAATTGCGATATAATCGGATACCACCCAGATACATTGATTGTTCAGACTATCCATTCAACTTTCTGTTCGTTTCGGTCGCTCGTATGTGAAACGGGAATACCGTCACCTAATGTGTCTAATCATCCAACCTTATGTTCGATTCAGACGCTCGTATGTGTAACGAAAGAACCGTTACATGGTAGGTGTAGTTAAATATACAACATAACGATATAATCGGAGACAACCCAGATACAATGATTGTTCAATCTATCCATTTAACCTTCTGCTCGATTCGGTCGCTTGTATGTAAAACGGAAGGACAGTTACCTGGTGAGTATTGCTATATAAACATCATCACGATATCATCGATTACAACTCAGATACAATTATCGTTTCGTCTAACCATTTAACCTTCTGTTCGATTCAGTCGCTAGTATGTGTAACGGAAGTACCGTCACCTGGTAAGTATCACTATATATACAGTATTGCGATATAATCGGATACCACCCAGATACATTGATTGTTCTGTCGATCCATTCAACTTTCTGTTCGTTTCGGTCGCTCGTATGTGAAACGGGAATACCGTCACCTTATGTGTATAACTATATACACAGCATAACATCATAATCGAATACAACCCAGATACTATCCATTCAACCTTCTGTTCGATTCGGTTGCTCGTATGTATAACGAAAGAACAGTAACCTGGTGAGTATTGCTATATAAACATCATCAAGATATCATCGAATACAACTCAGATACAATTATCGTTTCGTCTAACCATTCAACATTCTGTTCGATTCAGTCGCTAGTATGTGTAACGGAAGTATCGTCACCTGGTATCACTATATATACAGTATTGCGATATAATCGGATACCACCCAGATACATTGATTGTTCAGTCTATCCATTCAACTTTCTTTTTGTTTCGGTCGCTCGTATGTAAAACGGGAATACCGTCTCCTAGTGTGTATAACTATATACACAGCATAACATCATTATCGAATACAACCCATATACTATCCATTCAACCTTCTGTTCAATTCATTCGCTCGTATGTATAACGGAAAAACAGTTACCTGGTGAGTATAACTATATAAACATAATCGAATACAACCCAGATACGATGATTGTTCAATCTATACTGAATTCAACCATCTGCTCGATTCGGTCGCTTGTATGTAAAACGGAAGAACAGTTACCTGGTGAGTATTGCTATATAAACATCATCACGATATCATCGAATACAACTCAGATACAATTATCGTTTCGTCTAACCATTTAACCTTCTGTTCGATTCAGTCGCTAGTATGTGTAACGGAAGTACCGTCACCTGGTAAGTATCACTATATATACAGTATTGCGATATAATCGGATACCACCCAGATACATTGATTGTTCAGTCTATCCATTCAACTTTCTGTTCGTTTCGGTCGCTCGTATGTGAAACGGGAATACCGTCACCTTATGTGTATAACTATATACACAGCATTACATCATAATCGAATACAACCCAGATACTATCCATTCAACCTTCTGTTCGATTCGGTTGCTCGTATGTATAACGAAAGAACAGTAACCTGGTGAGTATTTCTATATGAACGTCATCACGATATAATCGAATACAACTTAGTTACAATTATCGTTCCGTCTAACCATACAACCTTATGTTCGATTCAGACGCTCGTATGTGTAACGAAAGAACCGTTACATGGTAGGTGTAGTTAAATATACAACATAACGATATAATCGGAGACAACCCAGATACAATGATTGTTCAATCTATCCATTCAACCTTATGTTCGATTCGGTTGCTAGTATGTATAACGAAAGAACAGTTACCTGGTTAGACATAATATATAATAATCATCACGAAATAATCCAATACAACCCAGATACGATGATTGTTCAGTCTATCCATTCAACCTTCTGTTCAGTTCAGTCGCTCTTATGTATAACTGGAGAACAGTTACCTGGTGAGTATAACTATATGAACATCATCACGATATAATCGAATACAACCCCAGATACGATCATTGTTTAGTCTATCCATTCAACCTTCAGTTCAATTCAGTCGCTAGTATGTGTAACGGAAGTATCGTCACCTGGTAAGTATCACTATATATACAGTATTGCGATATAATCGGATACCACCCAGATACATTGATTGTTCAGTCTATCCATTCAACTTCCTTTTTGTTTCGGTCGCTCGTATGTAAAACGGGAATACCGTCCCCTTGTGTGTATAACTATATACACAGCATAACATCATAATCGAATACAACCCATATACTATCTATTCAACCTTCTGTTCAATTCAGTCGCTCGTATGTATAACGGAAGAACAGTTACCTGGTGAGTATAACTATATAAACATAATCGAATACAACTCAGATACGATGATTGTTCAATCTATCCATTCAACCTTCTGCTCGATTCGGTCGCTTGTATGTAAAACGGAAGAACAGTTACCTGGTGAGTATTGCTATATAAACATCATCACGATATCATCGAATACAACTCAGATACAATTATCGTTTCGTCTAACCATTCAACATTCTGTTCGATTCAGTCGCTAGTATGTGTGACGGAAGTATCGTCACCTGGCAAGTATCACTATATATACAGTATTGCGATATAATCGGATACCACCCAGATACATTGATTGTTCAGTCTATCCATTCAACTTTCTTTTTGTTTCGGTCGCTCGTATGTAAAACGGGAATACCGTCTCCTAGTGTGTATAACTATATACACAGCATAACATCATAATCGAATACAACCCATATACTATCCATTCAACCTTCTGTTCAATTCAGTCGCTCGTATGTATAACGGAAGAACAGTTACCTGGTGAGTATTAATATATAAACATAATCGAATACAACCCAGATACGATGATTGTTCAATCTATACTGAATTCAACTTTCTGCTCGATTCGGTCGCTTGTATGTAGAACGGAAGAACAGTTACCTGGTGAGTATTGCTATATAAACATCATCACGATATCATCGAATACAACTCAGATACAATTATCGTTTCGTCTAACCATTTAACCTTCTGTTCGATTCAGTCGCTAGTATGTGTAACGGAAGTACCGTCACCTGGTAAGTATCACTATATATACAGTATTGCGATATAATCGGATACCACCCAGATACATTGATTGTTCAGTCTATCCATTCAACTTTCTGTTCGTTTCGGTCGCTCGTATGTGAAACGGGAATACCGTCACCTTATGTGTATAACTATATACACAGCATAACATCATTATCGAATACAACCCAGATACTATCCATTCAACCTTCTGTTCGATTCGGTTGCTCGTATGTATAACGAAAGAACAGTAACCTGGTGAGTATTTCTATATGAACGTCATCACGATATAATCGAATACAACTTAGTTACAATTATCGTTCCGTCTAACCATCCAACCTTATGTTCGATTCAGACGCTCGTATGTGTAACGAAAGAACCGTTACATGGTAGGTGTAGTTAAATATACAACATAACGATATAATCGGAGACAACCCAGATACAAGAAGGTTGAATGGAAAGACTGAACAATCATCGTATCTGGGTTGTATTCGATTATTTCGTGATGATTATTATATATTATGTCTAACCAGGTAACTGTTCTTTCGTTATACATACTAGCAACAGAATCGAACATAAGGTTGAATGGATAGATTGAACAATCATTGTATCTGGGTTGTCTCCGATTATATCGTTATGTTGTATATTTAACTACACCTACCATGTAACGGTTCTTTCGTTACACATACGAGCGTCTGAATCGAACATAAGGTTGGATGGTTAGACGGAACGATAATTGTAACTAAGTTGTATTCGATTATATCGTGATGACGTTCATACTAGCAACCGAATCGAACATTAGGTTGAATGGATAGATTGAACAATCATTGTATCTGGGTTGTCTCCGATTATATCGTTATGTTGTATATTTAACTACACCTACCATGTAACGGTTCTTTCGTTACACATACGAGCGTCTGAATCGAACATAAGGTTGGATGGTTAGACGGAACGATAATTGTAACTAAGTTGTATTCGATTATATCGTGATGACGTTCATATAGAAATACTCACCAGGTTACTGTTCTTTCGTTATACATACAAGCGACCGAATCGAGCAGAAAGTTGAATTCAGTTTAGATTGAACAATCATCGTATCTGGGTTGTATTCGATTATGTTTATATAGTTATACTCACCAGGTAACTGTTCTTCCGTTATACATGCGAGCGACTGAATTGAACAGAAGGTTGAATGGATAGTATATAGGTTGTATTCGATTATGATGTTATGCTGTGTATATAGTTATACACACTAGGAGACGGTATTCCCGTTTTACATACGAGCGACCGAAACGAACAGAAAGTTGAATGGATAGACTGAACAATCAATGTATCTGGGTGGTATCCGATTATATCGCAATACTGTATATATAGTGATACTTACCAGGTGACGATACTTCTGTTACACATACTAGCGACTGAATCGAACAGAATGTTGAATGGTTAGACGAAACGATAATTGTATCTGAGTTGTATTCGATGATATCGTGATGATGTTTATATAGCAATACTCACCAGGTAACTGTTCTTCCGTTTTACATACAAGCGACCGAATCGAGCAGAAGGTTGAATTCAGTATAGATTGAACAATCATCGTATCTGGGTTGTATTCGATTATGTTTATATAGTTATACTCACCAGGTAACTGTTCTTCCGTTATACATACGAGCGACTGAATTGAACAGAAGGTTGAATGGATAGTATATGGGTTGTATTCGATTATGATGTTATGCTGTGTATATAGTTATACACACTAGGAGACGGTATTCCCGTTTTACATACGGGCGACCGAAACGAAAAGGAAGTTGAATGGATAGACTGAACAATCAATGTATCTGGGTGGTATCCGATTATATCGCAATACTGTATATATAGTGATACTTACCAGGTGACGATACTTCCGTTACACATACTAGCGACTGAATCGAACAGAATGTTGAATGGTTAGACGAAACGATAATTGTATCTGAGTTGTATTCGATGATATCGTGATGATGTTTATATAGCAATACTCACCAGGTAACTGTCCTTCCGTTTTACATACAAGCGACCGAATCGAGCAGAAGGTTAAATGGATAGATTGAACAATCATCGTATCTGAGTTGTATTCGATTATGTTTATATAGATATACTCACCAGGTACCTGTTCTTCCGATATACATACGAGCAACCGAATCGAACATAAGGTTGAATGGATAGATTGAACAATCACCGTATCTGAGTTGTATTCGATTATGTTTATATAGTGATACTTACCAGGTGACGATACTTCCGTTACACATACTAGCGACTGAATCGAACAGAATGTTGAATGGTTAGACGAAACGATAATTGTATCTGAGTTGTATTCGATGATATCGTGATGATGTTTATATAGCAATACTCACCAGGTAACTGTCCTTCCGTTTTACATACAAGCGACCGAATCGAGCAGAAGGGTTAATGGATAGATTGAACAATCATCGTATCTGAGTTGTATTCGATTATGTTTATATAGATATACTCACCAGGTACCTGTTCTTCCGATATACATACGAGCAACCGAATCGATCATAAGGTTGAATGGATAGATTGAACAATCATTGTATCTGGGTTGTCTCCGATTATATCGTTATGTTGTATATTTAACTACACCTACCATGTAACGGTTCTTTCGTTACACATACGAGCGTCTGAATCGAACATAAGGTTGGATGGTTAGACGGAACGATAATTGTAACTAAGTTGTTTTCGATTATATCGTGATGACGTTCATATAGAAATACTCACCAGGTTACTGTTCTTTCGTTATACATACGAGCAACCGAATCGAACAGAAGGTTGAATGGATAGTATCTGGGTTGTATTCGATTATGATGTTATGCTGTGTATATAGTTATACACATAAGGTGTCGGTATTCCCGTTTCACATACGAGCGACCGAAACGAACAGAAAGTTGAATGGATAGACTGAACAATAAATGTATCTGGGTGGTATCCGATTATATCGCAATACTGTATATATAGTGATACTTACCAGGTGACGGTACTTCCGTTACACATACTAGCGACTGAATCGAACAGAAGGTTCAATGGTTAGACGAAACGATAATTGTATCTGAGTTGTATTCGATGATATCGTGATGATGTTTATATAGCAATACTCACCAGGTAACTGTTCTTCCGTTTTACATACGAGCGACCGAATCGAGCAGAAGGTTGAATTCAGTATAGATTGAACAATCATCGTATCTGGGTTGTATTCGATTATGTTTATATAGCATTATATATTTATATTATTATTTATATACCATGTAACGGTTCTTTCGTTACACATACGAGCGTCTGAATCGAACATAAGGTTGGATGGTTAGAGATCATTGTAACTGAGTTGTATTCGATTATATCGTGGTAAAGATCATATAGTAATACTCACCAGGTGACTGTTCTTGCGTTATACGTACGAGCGACCCTATCGAACAGAAGGTTGGATGGATAGACGGAATGATCATTGTATCTGAGTTGTATTCGATTATATCGTGATGAAGTTCATATAGAAATACTCACCAGGTTACTGTTCTTTCGTTATACATACAAGCGACCGAATCGAGCAGAAGGTTAAATGGATAGATTGAACAATCATCGTATCTGAGTTGTATTCGATTATGTTTATATAGATATACTCACCAGGTAACTGTTCTTCCGTTATACATACGAGCGACTGAATTGAACAGAAGGTTGAATGGATAGTATATGGGTTGTATTCGATTATGATGTTATGCTGTGCATATAGTTATACACACTGGGAGACGGTATTCCCGTTTTACATACGAGCGACCGAAACGAAAAGGAAGTTGAATGGATAGACTGAACAATCAATGTATCTGGGTGGTATCCGATTATATCGCAATACTGTATATATAGTGATACTTACCAGGTGACGATACTTCCGTTACACATACTAGCGACTGAATCGAACAGAATGTTGAATGGTTAGACGAAACGATAATTGTATCTGAGTTGTATTCGATGATATCGTGATGATGTTTATATAGCAATACTCACCAGGTAACTGTCCTTCCGTTTTACATACAAGCGACCGAATCGAGCAGAAGGTTAAATGGATAGATTGAACAATCATCGTATCTGAGTTGTATTCGATTATGTTTATATAGTTATACTCACCAGGTAACTGTTCTTCCGTTATACATACGAGCGACTGAATTGAACAGAAGGTTGAATGGATAGTATATAGGTTATATTCGATTATGATGTTATGCTGTGTATATAGTTATACACACTAGGAGACGGTATTCCCGTTTTACATACGAGCGACCGAAACGAACAGAAAGTTGAATGGATAGACTGAACAATCAATGTATCTGGGTGGTATCCGATTATATCGCAATACTGTATATATAGTGATACTTACCAGGTGACGATACTTCCGTTACACATACTAGCGACTGAATCGAACAGAATATTGAATGGTTAGACGAAACGATAATTGTATCTGAGTTTTATTCGATGATATCGTGATGATGTTTATATAGCAATACTCACCAGGTAACTGTTCTTCCGTTTTACATACAAGCGACCGAATCGAGCAGAAGGTTGAATTCAGTATAGATTGAACAATCATCGTATCCGGGTTGTATTCGATTATGTTTATATAGTTATACTCACCAGGTAACTGTTCTTCCGTTATACATACGAGCGACTGAATTGAACAGAAGGTTGAATGGATAGAATATGGGTTGTATTCGATTATGATGTTATGCTGTGTATATAGTTATACACACTAGGAGACGGTATTCCCGTTTTACATACGAGCGACCGAAACGAAAAGGAAGTTGAATGGATAGACTGAACAATCAATGTATCTGGGTGGTATCCGATTATATCGCAATACTGTATATATAGTGATACTTACCAGGTGACGATACTTCCGTTACACATACTAGCGACTAATCGAACAGAATGTTGAATGGTTAGACGAAACGATAATTGTATCTGAGTTGTATTCGATGATATCGTGATGATGTTTATATAGCAATACTCACCAGGTAACTGTCCTTCCGTTTTACATACAAGCGACCGAATCGAGCAGAAGGTTAAATGGATAGATTGAACAATCATCGTATCTGAGTTGTATTCGATTATGTTTATATAGATATACTCACCAGGTACCTGTTCTTCCGATATACATACGAGCAACCGAATCGAACATAAGGTTGAATGGATAGATTGAACAATCATCGTATCTGAGTTGTATTCGATTATGTTTATATAGTTATACTCACCAGGTAACTGTTCTTCCGTTATACATACGAGCGACTGAATTGAACTGAAGGTTGAATGGATAGACTAAACAATGATCGTATCTGGGGTTGTATTCGATTATATCGTGATGATTATTATATATTATGTCTTACCAGGTAACTCTTCTTTCGTTATACATACTAGCAACCGAATCGAACATAAGGTTGAATGGATAGATTGAACAATCATTGTATCTGGGTTGTCTATGATTATATCGTTATGTTGTATATTCAACTACACCTACCATGTAACGGTTCTTTCGTTACACATACGAGCGTCTGAATCGAACATAAGGTTGGATGGTTAGACGGAACGATAATTGTAACTAAGTTGTTTTCGATTATATCGTGATGACGTTCATATAGAAATACTCACCAGGTTACTGTTCTTTCGTTATACATACGAGCAACCGAATCGAACAGAAGGTTGAATGGATAGTATCTGGGTTGTATTCGATTATGATGTTATGCTGTGTATATAGTTATACACATAAGGTGACGGTATTCCCGTTTCACATACGAGCGACCGAAACGAACAGAAAGTTGAATGGATAGACTGAACAATCAATGTATCTGGGTGGTATCCGATTATATCGCAATACTGTATATATAGTGATACTTACCAGGTGACGGTACTTCCGTTACACATACTAGCGACTGAATCGAACAGAAGGTTAAATGGTTAGACGAAACGATATTTGCATCTGAGTTGTATTCGATGATATCGTGATGATGTTTATATAGCAATACTCACCAGGTAACTGTTCTTCCGTTTTACATACAAGCGACCGAATCGAGCAGAAGGTTGAATTCAGTATAGATTGAACAATCATCGTATCTGGGTTGTATTCGATTATGTTTATATAGCATTATATATTTATATTATTATTTATATACCATGTAACGGTTCTTTCGTTACACATACGAGCGTCTGAATCGAACATAAGGTTGGATGGTTAGAGATAATTGTAACTGAGTTGTATTCGATTATATCGTGGTAATGTTCATATAGTAATACTCACCAGGTGACTGTTCTTGCGTTATACGTACGAGCGACCCAATCGAACAGAAGGTTGGATGGATAGACGGAATGATCATTGTATCTGAGTTGTATTCGATTATATCGTGATGAAGTTCATATAGAAATACTCACCAGGTTACTGTTCTTTCGTTATACATACGAGCAACCGAATCGAACAGAAGGTTGAATGAATGGTATCTGGGTTGTATTCGATTATGATGTTATGCTGTGTATATAGGTGACGGTATTTCCGTTTTACATACGAGCGACCGAAACGAACAGAAAGTTGAATGGATAGACTGAACAATCAATGTATCTGGTTGGTATCCGATTATATCGCAATACTGTATATATAGTGATACTTACCAGGTGACGGTACTTCCGTTACACATACTAGCGACTGAATCGAACAGAATGTTAAATGGTTAGACGAAGCGATAATTGTATCTGAGTTGTATTCGATGATATCGTGATGATGTTTATATAGCAATATTCACCAGGTAACTGTTCTTCCGTTTTACATAAAAGCGACCGAATCGAGCAGAAGGTTAAATGGATAGATTGGAAATTCATCGTATCTGGGTTGTATTCGATTAGGTTCATATAGTTATACTCACCAGGTAACTGTTCTTCCGATATACATACGAGCGACTGAATTGAACAGAAGGTTGAATGGATAGACTAAATAATGATCGTATCTGAGGTTGTATTCGATTATATCGTGATGATGTTTATATAGTTATACTCAACAGGTAACTGTTCTCCAGTTATACATAAAAGCGACTGAATCGAGCAGAAGGTTGAATTCAGTATTAATTGAACAATAATCGTATCTGGGTTGTATTCGATTATGTTTATAAAGTTATACTCACCAGGTAACTGTTCTTCCGTTATACATACGAGCAATCGAATCGAACAGAAGGTTGAATGGATAGTATCTGGGTTGTATTCGATTATGATATTATGCTGTGTATATAGTTATACACATTAGGTGACGGTATTCCCGTTTTACATACGAGCGACCGAAACGAACAGAAAGTTGAATGGATAGACTGAACAATCAATGTATCTGGGTGGTATCCGATTATATCGCAATACTGTATATAAAGTGATACTTACCAGGTGACGGTATTTCCGTTACACATACTAGCGACTGAATCGAACAGAAGGTTAAATGGTTAGACGAAACGATAATTGTATCTGAGTTGAATTCGATGATATCGTGATGATGTTTATAAAGCAATACTCACCAGGTAACTGCTCTTCCGTTTTACATACAAGCGACCGAATCGAGCAGAAGGTTAAATTTAGTATAGATTGAACAATCATCGTATCTGGGTTATATTCGATTATGTTTATATAGTTATACTCACCAGGTAACTGTTCTTCCGTTATACATACGAGCGACTGAATTGAACAGAAGGTTGAATGGATAGACTAAACAATAATCGTATCTGGGGTTGTATTCGATTATATCTTGATGATGTTCATATAGTTATACTCACCAGGAAACTGTTCTCCAGTTTTACATAAGAGCGACTGAACTGAACAGAAAGTTGAATGGATAGACTGAACAATCAATGTATCTGGGTGGTATCCGATTATATCGCAATACTGTATATATAGTGATACTTACCAGGTGACGGTACTTCCGTTACACATACTAGCGACTGAATCGATTAGAAGGTTAAATGGTTAGACGAAATGATAATTGTATCTCTGAAATGTATTCGATGATATCGTGATGAAGTTCATATAGAAATACTCACCTGGTTACTGTTCTTTCGTTATACATACGAGCATTCGAATCGAACAGAAGGTTGAATGGATAGTATCTGGGTTGTATTCGATTATGATGTTATGCTGTGTATATAGTTATACACACTAGGTGACGGTATTCCCGTTTTACATACGAGCGACCGAAACGAACAGAAAGTTGAATGGATAGACTGAACAATCAATGTATCTGGATGGTATCCGATTATATCGCAATACTGTATATATAGTGATACTTACCAGGTGACGGTACTTCCGTTACACATACTAGCGACTGAATCGAACAGAATGTTGAATGGTTGGACGAAACGATAATTGTATCTGAGTTGTATTCGATGATATCGTGATGATGTTTATATAGCAATACTCACCAGGTACCTGTTCTTCCGTTTTACATAAAAGCGACCGAATCGAGCAGAAGGTTGAATGGATAGATTGAACAATCATCGTATCTGGGTTGTATTCGATTATGTTTATATAGTTATACTCATAAGGTAACTGTTCTTCTGTTATACATACGAGCATTCGAATCGAACAGAAGGTTGAATGGATAGTATATGGGTTGTATTCGATTATGATGTTATGCTGTGTATATAGTTATACACACTAGGAGACGGTATTCCCGTTTTACTTACGAGCGACCGAAACAAAAAGAAAGTTGAATGAATAGACTGAACAATCAATGTATCTGGTTGGTATCCGATTATATCGCAATACTGTATATATAGTGATACTTACGAGGTGACGATACTTCCGTTACACATACTAGCGACTGAATCGAACAGAATGTTGAATGGTTGGACGAAACGATAATTGTATCTGAGTTGTATTCGATGATATCGTGATGATGTTTATATAGCAATACTCACCAGGTAACTGTCCTTCCGTTTTACATACAAGCGACCGAATCGAGCAGAAGGTTAAATGGATAGATTGAACAATCTTGGTTGAATGGATAGTATCTGGGTTGTATTCGATTATGATGTTATGCTGTGTATATAGTTATACACATAAGGTGACGGTATTCCCGTTTCACATACGAGCGACCGAAACGAACAGAAAGTTGAATGGATAGACTGAACAATCAATGTATCTGGGTGGTTTCCGATTATATCGCAATACTGTATATATAGTGATACTTACCAGGTGACGATACTTCCGTTACACATACTAGCGACTGAATCGAACAGAATGTTGAATGGTTAGACGAAACGATAATTGTATCTGAGTTGTATTCGATGATATCGTGATGATGTTTATATAGCAATACTCACCAGGTAACTGTTCTTCCGTTTTACATACAAGCGACCGAATCGAGCAGAAGGTTGAATTCAGTATAGATTGAACAATCATCGTATCTGGGTTGTATTCGATTATGTTTATATAGTTATACTCACCAGGTAACTGTTCTTCCGTTATACATACGAGCGACTAAATTGAACAGAAGGTTGAATGGATAGTATATGGGTTGTATTCGATTATGATGTTATGCTGTGTATATAGTTATACACACTAGGAGACGGTATTCCCGTTTTACATACGAGCGACCGAAACGAAAAGAAAGTTGAATGGATAGACTGAACAATCAATGTATCTGGGTGGTATCCGATTATATCGCAATACTGTATATATAGTGATACTTACCAGGTGACGATACTTCCGTTACACATACTAGCGACTGAATCGAACAGAATGTTGAATGGTTAGACGAAACGATAATTGTATCTGAGTTGTATTCGATGATATCGTGATGATGTTTATATAGCAATACTCACCAGGTAACTGTCCTTCCGTTTTACATACAAGCGACCGAATCGAGCAGAAGGTTAAATGGATAGATTGAACAATCATCGTATCTGAGTTGTATTCGATTATGTTTATATAGTTATACTCACCAGGTAACTGTTCTTCCGTTTTTCATAAGAACGACTGAATTGAACAGAAAGTTGAATGGATAGACTAAACAATAATCGTATCTGGGGTTGTATTCGAGTATATCGTGATGATTATCATATAGTATGTCTAACCAGGTAACAGTTCTTCCGTTAAACATACGAGCAACCGAATCGAACATAAGGTTGGATGGATAGATTGAACAATCATTGTATCTGGGTTGTCTCCGATTATATCGTTATGCTGTATATTTAGTTACACCTACCATGTAACGGTTCTTTCGTTACACATACGAGCGTCTAAATCGAACATAAGGTTGGATGGTTAGACGGAACGATAATTGTAACTGAGTTGTATTCGATTATATCGTGGTGATGTTTATATAGTAATACTCACCAGGTGACTGTTCTTGCGTTATACATACGAGCGACCCAATCGAACAGAAGGTTGGATGGATAGACGGAATGATCATTGTATCTGAGTTGTATTCGATTATATCGTGATGACGTTCATATAGAAATACTCACCAGGTTACTGTTCTTTCGTTATACATACGAGCAACCGAATCGAACAGAAGGTTGAATGGATAGTATGTGGGTTGTATTCGATTATGATGTTATGCTGTGTATATAATTATACACATTAGGTGACGGTATTCCCGTTTTACATACGAGCGACCGAAACGAACAGAAAGTTGAATGGATAGACTGAACAATCAATGTATCTGGGTGGTATCCGATTATATCGCAATACTGTATATATAGTGATACTTACCAGGTGACGGTACTTCCTTTACACATACTAGCGACTGAATCGAACAGAATGTTGAATGGTTAGACGAAACGATAATTGTATCTGAGTTGTATTCGATGATATCGTGATGATGTTTATATAGCAATACCCACCAGGTAACTGTTCTTTCGTTTTACATAAAAGCGACCGAATCGAGCAGAAGGTTGAATGGATAGATTGAAAATTCATCGTATCTGGGTTGTATTCGATTATGTTTATATAGTTATACTCACCAGGTAACTGTTCTTCCGTTAAACATACGGGCAACCGAATCGAACATAAGGTTGAATGGATAGATTGAACAATCATTGTATCTGGGTTGTCTCCGATTATATCGTTATGCTGTATATTTGGATACACCTACCATGTAACGGTTCTTTCGTTACACCTACGAGCGTCTGAAACGAACATAAGGTTGGATGGTTAGACGGAACGATAATTGTAACTAAGTTGTATTCGATTATATCGTGGTGATGTTTATATAGTAATACTCACCAGGTGACTGTTCTTGCGTTATACATACGAGCGACCCAATCGAACAGAAGGTTGGATGGATAGACGGAATGATCATTGTATCTGAGTTGTATTCGATTATATCTTGATGACGTTCATATGGAAATACTCACCAGGTTACTGTTCTTTCGTTATACATACGAGAAACCGAATCGAACAGAAGGTTGAATGGATAGTATCTGGGTTGTATTCGATTATGATGTTATGCTGTGTATATAGTTATACACATAATGTGACGGAATTCCCGTTTTACATACGAGCGACCGAAACGAACAGAAAGTTGAATGGATAGACTGAACAATCAATGTACCTGGGTGGTATCCGATTATATCGCAATACTGTATATATAGTGATACTTACCAGGTGACGGTACTCCAGTTATACATACTAGCGACTGAATCGAACAGAAGGTTAAATGGTTAGACGAAACGATAATTGTATCTGAGTTGTATTCGATGATATCATGATGATGTTTATATAGCAATACTCACCAGGTAACTGTTCTTCCGTTATACATACGAGCGACTGAATTGAACAGAAGGTTGAATGGATAGACTAAACAATGATCGTATCTGGGGTTGTATTCGATTATATCGTGATGATGTTTATATAGTTATACTCACCAGGTAACTGTTCTCCAGTTATACATAAGAGCGACTGAACTGAACAGAAGGTTGAATGGATAGACTGAACAATCATCGTATCTGGGTTGTATTCGATTATTTCGTGATGATTATTATATATTATGTTTAACCAGGTAACTGTTTTTATGTTATACATACCAGCAAACGAATCGAACATAAGGTTGAATGGATAGATTGAACAATCATTGTATCTGGGTTGTTTCCGATTATATCGTTATGCTGTATATTTAGATAAACCTACCATGTAACGGTTCTTTCGTTACAAATACGAGCGTCTGAATCGAACATAAGGTTGGATGGTTAGACGGAACGATAATTGTAACTGAGTTGTATTCGATTATATCGTGGTAATGTTTATATAGTAATACTCACCAGGTGACTGTTCTTGCGTTATACGTACCAGCGACCAAATCGAACAGAAGGTTGGATGGATAGACGGAATGACCATTATATCTGAGTTGTATTCGATTATATCGTGATTAAGTTCATATGGAAATACTCACCAGGTTACTGTTCTTTCGTTATACATACGAGAAACCGAATCGAACAGAAGGTTGAATGGATAGTATCTGGGTTGTATTCGATTATGATGTTATGCTGTGTATATAGTTTTACACACTAGGTGACGGTATTCCCGTTTTACATACGAGCGACCGAAACGAATAGAAAGTTGAATGGATATACTGAACAATCAATGTATCTGGTTGGTATCCGATTATATCGCAATACTGTATATATAGTGACACTTACCAGGTGACGGTACTTCCGTTACACATACTAGCGACTGAATCGAACAGAAGGTTAAATGGTTAGACGAAGCGATAATTGTATCTGAGTTGTATTCGATGATATCGTGATGATGTTTATATAGCAATACTCACCAGGTAACTGTTCTTTCGTTTTACATAATAGCGACCGAAACGAGCAGAAGGTTGAATGGATAGATTGAAAATTCATCGTATTTGGGTTGTATTCGATTATGTTTATATAGTTATACTCAGCAGGTAACTGTTCTTCCATTATACATAAGAACGACTGAATTGAACAGAAGGTTGAATGGATAGACCATATTTCAGATGTGTCTATAAAACGTCTTTATTACGTTTTTATTACGTCTTTATAACGTTGATGCGTCCGATAAAAATAATTAAACCTATTTTATTCAAGAAATGGCAAGACAAAACAATAAATTGAATACTAATAGAGAAATCAATTCAAGAAACTAGTACGCACTCCAGACTCTAGAGTGTATAGGTACATTTTCTTTTCACTACATATCGAAAAGGAATTAGATGAATATTCGGAATGCATAGGGAATTCCCTACGTTATTTCCAATCGAATTCGCTGTTACCCTCTTCACAAAATGATATATCCCCCATTGTAGTGTAGAAAATTCTCATAGAATTCTCATATTTAAAGTTCCCGCCATCATATCTATACCCGTTAGATGACATGAGCCCGAGCCCGCTTGGTCCAGTCCATTATTGAATTCACATGACGCCAGACGTGGCCAGACGCTTCTTGTACTGACCTTGATACAATGCAAAGCAAAAGCATCTCAGATGCGCGGTCGTCCATGGTTCTTGTATTTTGATCACAACAACGCAGCGTTGGACGGTTATTTGTATAATTTTTGGTGCTAGTGTGAAGTGTGAGCAATAATTCGTCTAAATAGTATCAGGTAAGCTACACAAACTTTGGCTAGCTTATAGTATAATAGAAAATGATACCTATGTGTGAACCTCGGTGTGAACAATTACCGTAACTCGCATTCATAGGCATTTTCTGGCTTAATTCCGTCGTTGAATCAAAGAAAACTAGTACTACGTACGTACTGACTACTTCTGTTTGGTTGAATTGGATCGTTATGAAAAGAATTCTCATTTGATGACAATGATTTCCATAACCATAAAAGACACACCTAACCTAAGTTTTTTTTGTTGGGGCTGTTGTGAGCCGATCAGGCTGTTGTCTCATATTTTATGTAATAAAACCTATCCCTCTGAATAGTCTGAATACCTACCTACATCGAAGGCTACAAAATTCAAAAGTTTTTGATTTGGGCCAGTCCATTATTGAATTCACATGACGCCAGGCGTGGCCAGACGCTTCTTGTACTGTACTGACCTTGAGACAACGCAAAAGCATGTAGAATAATTCATTATTTTTGCTAGTATTCAGATAATGGTTTGTGTGGCAATATATTTTTTGCAGATGCTGATATGGAGTGCCTACAATCCATAAATATTGGCCAACCCTCAAGAAAGAATAAATTGAGTTTAGTGCCTGACCACCACTAAATCAATAACATTTTTCAAGTTCACCCAGAAGAAGTGATTCCTTTTTACAGCCAATTGTAAGATATATTATAGTGTAGCTACAACTGTTTATGAGGAAGGTGAGACTGATCTATTCATGTGGAGATTAATATTTCCATATTCTAATCAGTGGATATAAATCTGAATGAGGTGTCAACCCCAATGATTTTGTTATCATCAACATATATTTGTCATTCGAAAACTTCTCTTGAGAAATTTTTTTATGAATGTGACCTCAATTTTCTATGTATCAACAAAACTCAGGGTGGTTCGTTTTTTATTTGAAGTTACCTGATGTAATCATGACTGGTATCATTTTTTCAAAACCCTGAACAAAAAGACCTAAACAAAAATTAGGTCAGATTATATGAAAAAATAGTCAATGCATTTTTTTGAATGATGAATAATTTGGGAATTATAAATCATCAAGGTATTTATAGAAGTATATGAAAAATATCACTATTTTTTAGATGACTTCACCAGGGCCTCAAAGAAAATAAAGTTGGCTGGACAGGTTTTGGATATACTGAGTGGAAATGAAGACTTGCCTTCAGTCAGAGGGAAGAAGAGTTCTTGGGCCCAGTTGATTCCTTGAGAAAAATAATAAAGACTTGTGTGGTAAGATGAAACTTTTCCCAATAATCTGAATAAAATATATTATCAATAATTGCAGGCAATAGAATATTGCTATCAAGGTTCATATTTTCTCGATGCATCTAAAATATTGTTTGTATCATTTATCTTGTATATGTTATTTAATTTCAGCAGTTACACTCAATAACAGGTTATAGAGTCGGGCAGGAGGGTCGAGGAATATGTATCGATGATATTGAATGTGATCAAGAACCTTCTAAAAATATAATTTGCGCTAGATAGAAAACAAGGCCAACAAAACAATGATATGGTAAGTTTATTTCCTTGATTGAATCCATCATCCAGTATGAATAGGTACATTTAAATTTTCTCAGATTATTTGTTAATTCAAAGTAGCATGAGTTTTCAACTTTTTCTTCAAAAAAATTCAGAATTTATGAATGTGACGAAAATGCTTTTTTTGACAATTCACTTGACCTTCATTATTCACTTCCAAATGTTTGAGAAATTACATTGAATTCAGAAGTTTGAGAAAGATAAGTTCATACTATAATACTGAGTCGAAAAAAGTTGAAAACTTTCAAAGCAAATCAATGAATTTTTCAATTTATAGTATATTATTTCTGTAGAACCTAACCCAACCTAAGAATTTGAAAACATATACATACATACTCGACATTATTTTTAGATTTGAAAGATGACTATTACCTACTGAGTGGCCACAAAAAACCAGAATAACGGAATGGTTGCCCGGCTTGAAGAAATTGAAAAATATTGCAGCTGTTGGTATAAATTTCATTCAATTTTCATTCTGAAATCTTGAGTTTTCGTTAATTAGTATCTTAATATTTTTTTTTGGAGGTACTTATTATAAAACATATGTTTTGTTCTGTGAAAATATCAATGTATTGTACATACCTACTAGAAAGATAGATTGAGGTTCTATTATTTTTTTATAGGTAGGTTTTGAATTTTTATTTATTCACTTCTATAATTTTGACTTTATCATTGAGTATCTTTATAGTATCTAGAGTTACCCATCATGAAATAAATATTATGATCGATTATATACTACCATTTTATTTGGAACGAAATTTTTCAATCCATTTTTTGACGTAATTATAATTATGTGTTCTGAACATTCATTATAATATATCACTTTGAAGATGCAAATATGACATTTTTGAACCGATGAACAGAAAATTTGGAATTATCGCCTCAAAAAAGACCATTTTATACAAAACATAAGATTTGCATCTATTCTATGACGTATATTTTAATATGTATGTTGAACATTCGTTACGTTACATCATTCTGAAGATGCAAATATAACGGTTTTTATTTGACGTATATACAACGCTGAAAGTTGGGACTTATCGCCTGAAAAAAGACCAATTTATTCAAATTACAAAAGTTGCATCTATTTTATGACGTATATTTGAATATGTAAGTTGAACATTCGTTACGTTATATC
Organism: Chrysomela aeneicollis; assembly: GCA_029955515.1. Lineage (NCBI taxonomy): Eukaryota > Metazoa > Arthropoda > Insecta > Coleoptera > Chrysomelidae > Chrysomela > Chrysomela aeneicollis. The sequence goes on along the minus strand of JARUHQ010000013.1, from coordinate 15,545,551 downwards.
ATTCTGAAGATGCAAATAAGACGGTTTTTATCTGACGTATATACAACGCTGAAAGTTGGGACTTATCGCCTCAAAAAATTCCATTTTATTCAAAACATAAGATTTGCATCCATTTAGTGACGTATATTTGAATATGTTTCTTGAACATTCGTTACGTTACATCATTCTGAAGATGCAAATAAGACGGTTTTCATCTGACGTATATACAACGCTGAAAGTTGGGACTTATCGCCTCAGAAAATACGTCTTTCAGATACGTATTAATGATGTTGACCATCATTTATATGACATAAAATTGATGTATCATTTATGTATACGTGGAAAAAATGTTTACCGGGTATTCATTTAACTTTCTGCTCGATTCGGTCGCTTTTATGTAAAACGGAAGAACAGTTACCTGGTGAATATTGCTATATAAACATCATCACGATATAATCGAATACAACTCAGATACAATTATCGCTTCGTCTAACCATTTAACCTTCTGTTCGATTCAGTCGCTAGTATGTGTAACGGAAGTACCGTCACCTGGTAAGTATCACTATATAAACAGTATTGCGATATAATCGGATACCAACCAGATACATTAATTGTTCAGTCTATCCATTCAACTTTCCGTTCGTTTCGGTCGCTCGTATGTAAAACGGGAATACCGTCACCTAGTGTGTATAACTATATACACAGCATAACATCATAATCGAATACAACCCAGATACTATCCATTCAACCTTCTGTTCGATTCGGTTTCTCGTATGTATAACGAAAGAACAGTAACCTGGTGAGTATTTCTATATGAACGTCATCACGATATAATCGAATACAACTCAGATACAATGATCATTCCGTCTATCCATCCAACCTTATGTTCGATTGGGTCGCTCGTATGTATAACGCAAGAACAGTCACCTGGTGAGTATTACTATATGAACATCACCACGATATAATCGAATACAACTCAGTTACAATTATCGTTCCGTCTTACCATCCAACCTTATGTTCGATTCAGACGCTCGTATGTGTAACGAAAGAACCGTTACATGGTAGGTGTAACTAAATATACAGCATAACGATATAATCGGAGACAACCCAGATACAATGATTGTTCAATCTATCCATTCAACCTTATGTTCGATTTGGTTGCTCGTATGTATAACGGAAGAACTGTTACCTGGTTAGACATACTATGTGATGATAATCACGATATAATCAAATACAACCCAGATACGATGATTGTTCAGTCTATCCATTCAACCTTCTGTTCAGTTCAGTCGCTCTTATGTATAACTGGAGAACAGTTACCTGGTGAGTATAACTATATGAACATCATCACGATATAATCGAATACAACCCCAGATACGATCATTGTTTAGTCTATCCATTCAACCTTCTGTTCAATTCAGTCGCTCGTATGTATAACGGAAGAACAGTTACCTGGTGAGTATAACTATATAAACATAATCGAATACAACTCAGATACGATGATTGTTCAATCTATCCATTCAACCTTATGTTCGATTCGGTTGCTCGTATGTATAACGGAAGAACAGGTACCTGGTGAGTATAACTATATAAACATAATTGAATACAACTCAGATATGATGATTGTTCAATCTATCCATTTAACCTTCTGCTCGATTCGGTCGCTTGTATGTAAAACGGAAGGACAGTTACCTGGTGAGAATTGCTATGAAAACATCATCACGATATCATCGAATACAACTCAGATACAATTATCGTTTCGTCTAACCATTCAACATTCTGTTCGATTCAGTCGCTAAAATGTGTAACGGAAGTACCGTCACCTGGTAAGTATCACTATATATACAGTATTGCGATATAATCGGATACCACCCAGATACATTGATTGTTCAGTCTATCCATTCAACTTTCTGTTCGTTTCGGTCGCTCGTATGTGAAACGGGAATACCGTCACCTTATGTGTATAACTATATACACAGCATAACATCATAATCGAATACAACCCAGATACTATCCATTCAACCTTCTGTTCGATTCGGTTGCTCGTATGTATAACGAAAGAACAGTAACCTGGTGAGTATTTCTATATGAACGTGTTCACGATATAATCGAATACAACTCAGTTACAATTATCGTTCCGTCTAACCATCCAGCCTTATGTTCGATTCAGACGCTCGTATGTATAACGGAAGAACAGGTACCTGGTGAGTATAACTATATAAACATAATTGAATACAACTCAGATATGATGACTGTTCAATCTATCCATTTAACCTTCTGCTCGATTCGGTCGCTTGTATGTAAAACGGAAGGACAGTTACCTGGTGAGAATTGCTATGAAAACATCATCACGATATCATCGAATACAACTCAGATACAATTATCGTTTCGTCTAACCATTCAACATTCTGTTCGATTCAGTCGCTAGTATGTGTAACGGAAGTATCGTCACCTGGTAAGTATCACTATATATACAGTATTGCGATATAATCGGATACCACCCAGATACATTGATTGTTCAGTCTATCCATTCAACTTTCTTTTCGTTTCAGTCGCTCGTATGTAAAACGGGAATACCGTCTCCTAGTGTGTATAACTATATACACAGCATAACATCATAATCGAATACAACCCATATACAATCCATTCAACCTTCTGTTCAATTAAGTCGCTCGTATGTATAACGGAAGAACAGTTACCTGGTGAGTATAACTATATAAACATAATCGAATACAACCCAGATACGATGATTGTTCAATCTATACTGAATTCAACCTTCTGCTCGATTCGGTCGCTTGTATGTAAAACGGAAGAACAGTTACCTGGTGAGTATTGCTATATAAACATCATCACGATATCATCGAATACAACTCAGATACAATTATCGTTTCGTCTAACCATTTAACCTTCTGTTCGATTCAGTCGCTAGTATGTGTAACGGAAGTACCGTCACCTGGTAAGTATCACTATATATACAGTATTGCGATATAATCGGATACCACCCAGATACATTGATTGTTCAGTCTATCCATTCAACTTTCTGTTCGTTTCGGTCGCTCGTATGTAAAACGGGAATACCGCCACCTTATGTGTATAACTATATACACAGCATAACATCATAATCGAATACAACCCTGATACTATCCATTCAACCTTCTGTTCGATTCGGTTGCTCGTATGTATAACGGAAGAACAGTTACCTGGTGAGTATAACTATATAAACATAATCGAATACAACCCAGATACGATGATTGTTCAATCTATACTGAATTCAACCTTCTGCTCGATTCGGTCGCTTGTATGTAAAACGGAAGAACAGTTACCTGGTGAGTATTGCTATATAAACATCATCACGATATCATCGAATACAACTCAGATACAATTATCGTTTCGTCTAACCATTTAACCTTCTGTTCGATTCAGTCGCTAGTATGTGTAACGGAAGTACCGTCACCTGGTAAGTATCACTATATATACAGTATTGCGATATAATCGGATACCACCCAGATACATTGATTGTTCAGTCTATCCATTCAACTTTCTGTTCGTTTCGGTCGCTCGTATGTAAAACGGGAATACCGCCACCTTATGTGTATAACTATATACACAGCATAACATCATAATCGAATACAACCCTGATACTATCCATTCAACCTTCTGTTCGATTCGGTTGCTCGTATGTATAACGAAAGAACAGTAACCTGGTGAGTATTTGTATATGAACTTCATCACGATATAATCGAATACAACTCAGATTCAATGATCATTCCGTCTATCCATCCAACCTTCTGTTCGATTGGGTCGCTCGTACGTATAATGCAAGAACAGTCACCTGGTGAGTAATACTATATAAACATAACCACGATATAATCGAATACAACTCAGTTACAATTATCGTTCCGTCTAACCATCCAACCTTATGTTCGATTCAGACGCTCGTATGTGTAACGAAAGAACCGTTACATGGTAGGTGTAACTGAATATACAGCATAACGATATAATCGGAGACAACCCAGATACAATGATTGTTCAATCTATCCATTCAACCTTATGTTCGATTTGGTTGCTCATATGTATAACGGAAGAACTGTCACCTGGTTAGACATACTATGTGATAATAATCACGATATAATCAAATACAACCCAGATACGATGATTGTTCAGTCTATCCATTCAAACTTTTGTTCAGTTCAGTCGGTTTTATGTATAACTGGAGAACAGTTACCTGGTGAGTAAAACTATATGAACATCATCACGATATAATCGAATACAACCCCAGATACGATCATCGTTTAGTCTATCCATTCAACCTTCTGTTTTATTCAGTCGCTCGTATGTATAACGGAAGAACAGTTACCTGGTGAGTATAACTATATAAACATAATCGAATACAACTCAGATACGATGATTGTTCAATCTATCCATTCAACTTTCTTTTCGTTTCGGTCGCTCGTATGTAAAACGGGAATACCGTCTCCTAGTGTGTATAACTATATACACAGCATAACATCATAATCGAATACAACCCATATACTATCCATTCAACCTTCTGTTCAATTCAGTCACTCGTATGTATAACGGAAGAACAGCTACCTGGTGAGTATACCTATATAAACATAATTGAATACAACCCAGATACGATGATTGTTCAATTTATACTGAATTCAACCTTCTGCTCGATTCGGTCGCTTGTATATGAAACGGAAGAACAGTTACCTGGTGAGTATTGCTATATAAACATCATCACGATATCATCGAATACAACTCAGATACAATTATCGTTTCGTCTAACCATTTAACCTTCTGTTCGATTCAGTCGCTAAAATGTGTAACGGAAGTACCGTCACCTGGTAAGTATCACTATATATACAGTATTGCGATATAATCGGATACCACCCAGATACATTGATTGTTCAGTCTATCCATTCAACTTTCTGTTCGTTTCGGTCGCTCGTATGTGAAACGGGAATACCGTCACCTTATGTGTATAACTATATACACAGCATAACATCATAATCGAATACAACCCAGATACTATCCATTCAACCTTCTGTTCGATTCGGTTGCTCGTATGTATAACGAAAGAACAGTAACCTGGTGAGTATTTCTATATGAACGTGTTCACGATATAATCGAATACAACTCAGTTACAATTATCGTTCCGTCTAACCATCCAACCTTATGTTCGATTCAGACGCTCGTATGTGTAACGAAAGAACCGTTACATGGTAGGTGTAGTTGAATATACAACATAACGATATAATCGGAGACAACCCAGATACAATGATTGTTCAATCTATCCATTCAACCTTATGTTCGATTCGGTTGCTCGTATGTATAACGGAAGAACTGTTACCTGGTTAGACATACTATATGATAATCATCACGATATACTCGAATACAACCCCAGATACGATTATTGTTTAGTCTATCCATTCAACTTTCTGTTCAATTCAGTCGTTCTTATGAAAAACGGAAGAACAGTTACCTGGTGAGTATAACTATACAATCCTAATCGAATACAACCCAGATACGATGAATTTTCAATCTATTCATTTAACTTTCTGCTCGATTCGGTCGCTTTTATGTAAAACGGAAGAACAGTTACCTGGTGAATATTGCTATATAAACATCATCACGATATAATCGAATACAACTCAGATACAATTATCGCTTCGTCTAACCATTTAACCTTCTGTTCGATTCAGTCGCTAGTATGTGTAACGGAAGTACCGTCACCTGGTAAGTATCACTATATAAACAGTATTGCGATATAATCGGATACCAACCAGATACATTAATTGTTCAGTCTATCCATTCAACTTTCTGTTCGTTTCGGTCGCTCGTATGTAAAACGGGAATACCGTCACCTAGTGTGTATAACTATATACACAGCATAACATCATAATCGAATACAACCCAGATACTATCCATTCAATCTTCTGTTCGATTCGGTTTCTCGTGTGTATAACGAAAGAACAGTAACCTGGTGAGTATTTCTATATGAACGTCATCACGATATAATCGAATACAACTCAGATACAATGATCATTCCGTCTATCCATCCAACCTTATGTTCGATTGGGTCGCTCGTATGTATAACGCAAGAACAGTCACCTGGTGAGTATTACTATATAAACATCACCATGATATAATCGAATACAACTCAGTTACAATTATCGTTCCGTCTTACCATCCAACCTTATGTTCGATTCAGACGCTCGTATGTATAACGAAAGAACCGTTACATGGTAGGTGTAACTAAATATACAGCATAACGATATAATCGGAGACAACCCAGATACATTGATTGTTCAATCTATCCATTCAACCTTATGTTCGATTTGGTTGCTCGTATGTATAACGGAAGAACTGTTACCTGGTTAGACATACTATGTGATGATAATCACGATATAATCAAATACAACCCAGATACGATGATTGTTCAGTCTATCCATTCAACCTTCTGTTCAGTTCAGTCGCTCTTATGTATAACAGGAGAACAGTTACCTGGTGAGTATAACTATATGAACATCATCACGATATAATCGAAAACAACCCCAGATACGATCATTGTTTAGTCTATCCATTCAACCTTCTGTTCAATTCAGTCGCTCGTATGTATAACGGAAGAACAGTTACCTGGTGAGTATAACTATATAAACATAATCGAATACAACTCAGATACGATGATTGTTCAATCTATCCATTCAACCTTATGTTCGATTCGGTTGCTCGTATGTATAACGGAAGAACAGGTAGCTGGTGAGTATAACTATATAAACATAATTGAATACAACTCAGATATGATGATTGCTCAATCTATCCATTTAACCTTCTGCTCGATTCGGTCGCTTGTATGTAAAACGGAAGGACAGTTACCTGGTGAGTATTGCTATAAAAACATCATCACGATATCATCGAATACAACTCAGATACAATTATCGTTTCGTCTAACCATTCAACATTCTGTTCGATTCAGTCGCTAGTATGTGTAACGGAAGTATCGTCACCTGGTAAGTATCACTATATATACAGTATTGCGATATAATCGGATACCACCCAGATACATTGATTGTTCAGTCTATCCATTCAACTTTCTTTTCGTTTCAGTCGCTCGTATGTAAAACGGGAATACCGTCTCCTAGTGTTCATAACTATATACACAGCATAACATCATAATCGAATACAACCCATATACAATCCATTCAACCTTCTGTTCAATTCAGTCGCTCGTATGTATAACGGAAGAACAGTTACCTGGTGAGTATAACTATATAAACATAATCGAATACAACCCAGATACGATGATTGTTCAATCTATACTGAATTCAACCTTCTGCTCGATTCGGTCGCTTGTATGTAAAACGGAAGAACAGTTACCTGGTGAGTATTGCTATATAAACATCATCACGATATCATCGAATACAACTCAGATACAATTATCGTTTCGTCTAACCATTTAACCTTCTGTTCGATTCAGTCGCTAGTATGTGTAACGGAAGTACCGTCACCTGGTAAGTATCACTATATATACAGTATTGCGATATAATCGTATACCACCCAGATACATTGATTGTTCAGTCTATCCATCCAACTTTCTGTTCGTTTCGGTCGCTCGTATGTAAAACGGGAATACCGTCACCTTATGTGTCTCACAATCTGAAACGCATAGAGGATTGGTGTGTCCATAACAACCTTTCGTTAAATGCTAGTAAATGTAATGTTATGACATTCACACTGAAGAATCAACCAGTTTTATATCATTACACTATTGACGATACTCCACTTCAACGGCCAAATACATTCACAGATCTAGGTGTTACTTTTGACACAAAACTCTCCTTCGTGCCACACATTGAGTCTACTCTGTCTGCTGCAAATAGGATGTATGGATTCATAGCTCGAATCTCAAAAGACTTTTCCGACCCATCTACATCAAAAACATTATACTATGCATTCGTGAGATCAAAATTAGAATACGCTTCCATAATCTGGAATCCATCATATCAGCTATATATAGAGAAAGTTGAATCAGTACAACGGCGCTTCCTTAAACTTCTTTCCTATAGATCGGACAACATATACCCACCAATTGGTTTTCCCCAAGAAGCATTATTAGCTAGACATGCTATGAACAGCTTGAGTTCCCGACGCGACTGTCACTCCACAATCTTTCTATTTAAAGTAATCAACAATCTGATTCTTGACCCGCACATCTTGCAAAAACTTAATTTCAACGTACCTAGACAAACGTCGAGAGTAGTCAATCCGTTTTATCTGCCAACGCCACGAACAAATATCTTGAAATTCTCACCGTTGCATAACATGTGTGTCAAATACAATTCGGCGAGTTATCAGCTTGATATTTTTCATAGCTCTGTCATTGCAATAAAATCATTTTACTTCCGTTGAATTTCGTAATTTGAGTAAAAATTGTTAAAAATAAGATTCAGCAAGTTGGTTGTTAGCAATCTCTCTTGTTTTCTTTTTTAAATATTTCTTATAGTTATATATGTATATCTGTGATAATTTCAAATCGGATGATTCTGTATGTAATGTATTATTTTCATTATTGTACTGTATTGTTGTCCCGTTATTAACTGAAATTGTATTTTATATTAATTGTACTTCTATCCCCTGTTCTGTAGTTGGGTTTAACCTGTAGAACAGTGTAAATAAATAAATAAATAAATAACTATATACACAGCATAACATCATAATCGAATACAACCCTGATACTATCCATTCAACCTTCTGTTCGATTCGGTTGCTCGTATGTATAACGAAAGAACAGTAACCTGGTGAGTATTTCTATATAAACTTCATCACGATATAATCGAATACAACTCAGATACAATGATCATTCCGTCTATCCATCCAACCTTCTGTTCGATTGGGTCGCTCGTACGTATAATGCAAGAACAGTCACCTGGTGAGTATTACTATATAAACATTACCACGATATAATCGAATACAACTCAGTTACAATTATCGTTCCGTCTAACCATCCAACCTTATGTTCGATTCAGACGCTCGTATGTGTAACGAAAGAACCGTTACATGGTAGGTGTATCTAAATATACAGCAAAACGATATAATCGGAGACAACCCAGATACAATGATTGTTCAATCTATCCATTCAACCTTATGTTCGATTGTGTTGCTCGTATGTATAACGGAATAACAGTTACCTGGTTAGACATACTATATGATGATAATCACGATATAATCAAATACAACCCAGATACGATGATTATTCAGTCTATGTTAAGGCGATCTGAAGAATTCGAAAAAGTTCCAAGGGGGCCCCCTTTGATGCAATTTTTTTTTCGATTTCGAGTTTTTCGATTGGAGAAATGGATTCTATGAAAAAAAAACAAGCAGATTGGTATGATCGAAGTTGAAAATCGGTCCATCCGTTCGGAAGTTAAGGCGATCTGAAGAATTCGAAAAAGTTCCAAGGGGGCCCCCTTTGATGCATTTTTTTTCGATTTCGGTTTTTTCGATTGGAGAAATGGATTCTATGAGAGAAAACAAGCAGATTGGTATGATCGAAGTTGAAAATCGGTCCATCCGTTCGGAAGTTAAGGCGATCTGAAGAATTCGAAAAAGTTCCAAGGGGACCCCTTTTGATGCAATTTCTTTTCGATTTCGGTTTTTTCGATTGAAGAAATGGATTATATGAAAAAAAAAACAAGCAAATTGGCATGCACGAAGTTGAAAATCGGTCCATCCGTTCGGAAGTTAAGGTGAGTATTGCTATAAACATCATCACGATATCATCGAATACAACTCAGATACAATTATCGTTTCGTCTAACCATTTAACCTTCTGTTCGATTCAGTCGCTAGTATGTGTAACGGAAGTACCGTCACCTGGTAAGTATCGCTATATATACAGTATTGCGATATAATCGAATACCACCCAGATACATTGATTGTTCAGTCTATCCATTCAACTTTCTGTTCGTTTCGGTCGCTCGTATGTAAATCGGGAATACCGTCACCTAGTGTGTATAACTATATACACAGCATAACATCATAATCGAATACAACCCAGATACTATCCATTCAACCTCCTGTCCATCCGTTCGGAAGTTAAGGCGATCTGAAGAATTCGAGAAAGTTCCAAGGGGCCCCCATTGATGCATTTTTTTTTTCGATTTCAGTTTTTTCGATTGGAGAAATGGATTCTATGAAGAAAAAACAAGCAGATTGGTATGATCGTAGTTGAAAATCGGTTCATCCGTTCGGAAGTTAAGGCGATCTGAAGAATTCGAAAAAGTTCCAAGGGGACCCCCTTTGATGCAATTTTTTTTCAGATTTTGGTTTTTTCGATTGCAGAAATGGATTCTATGAAAAAAAAAAGCAGATTCGTATGATCGAAGTTGAAAATCGGTCCATCCGTTCGGAAGTTAAGGCGATCTGAAGAATTCGAAAAAGTTCCAAGGGGGCTCCCTTTGATGCTTTTTATTTTTTCGATTTCAGTTTTTTTGATTGGAGAAATGGATTCTATGAAAAAAAACAAGCAGATTGGTATGATCGAAGTTGAAAATCGGTCCATCCGTTCGGAAGTTAAGGCGATCTGAAGAATTCGAAAAAGTTCCAAGGGGATCCCCTTTGATGCAATTTTTCTTTTCGATTTCGGTTTTTCCGATTGGAGAAATGGATTCTATGAGAAAAAAAAACAAGCAGATTGGTATGATCGAAGTTGAAAATCGGTCCATCCGTTCGGAAGTTAAGGCGATCTGAAGAATTCAGAAAAGTTCCGAGGGGACCCCCTTTGATGCAATTTTTATTTCGATTTTGTTTTTTTCGAATGGAGAAATGGATTCTATGAAAAAAAACAAGCACATTGGTATGATCGAAGTTGAAAATCGGTCCATCCGTTCGGAAGTTAAGGCGATCTGAAGAATTCGAAAAAGTTCCAAGGGGGCCCCCTTTGATGCATTTTTTTTTTTCGATTTCGGTTTTTTCGATTGGAGAAATGGATTCTATGAAAGAAACAAGCAGATTGGTATGATCGAAGTTGAAAATCGGTCCATCCGTTCGGAAGTTAAGGCGATCTGAAGAATTCGAAAAAGTTCCAAGGGGATCCCCTTTGATGCAATTTTTCTTCTCGATTTCGGTTTTTCCGATTGGAGAAATGGATTCTATGGAAAAAAAACATGCAGATTGGTATGATCGAAGTTGAAAATCGGTCCATCCGTTCGGAAGTTAAGGCGATCTGAAGAATTCAGAAAAGTTCCAAGGGGACCCCCTTTGATGCAATTTTTTTTTTTTCGATTTCGGTTTTTTCGATTGGAGAAATGGATTCTATGAAAAAAAAACAAGCAGATTGGTATGATCGAAGTTGAAAATCGGTCCATCCGTTCGGAAGTTAAGGCGATTTGAAGAATTCGAAAAAGTTCCAAGGGGACCCCCTTTGAAGCAATTTTTTTTCAGATTTCGGTTTTTTCGATTGGAGAAATGAATTCTATGAAAAAAAACAAGCAGTTTGGTATGATCGAAGTTGAAAATCGGTTCATCCGTTCGGAAGTTAAGGCGATCTGAAGAATTCGAAAAAGTTCCAAGGGGACACCCTTTGATGCAATTTTTTTTTCGATTTCGGTTTTTTCTATTGAAGAAATGGATTCTATGAAAAAACAAGCAAATTGGTATGCGCGAAATTGAAAATCGGTCGATCCGTTCGGAAGTTAAGGCGATCTGAAGAATTCGAAAAAGTTCCAAGGGGACCCCCTTTGATGCAATTTTTTTTTCGATTTTGGTTTTTTTGATTGGAGAAATGGATTCTATAAAAAAAAAAACAAGCAGATTGGTATGATCGAAGTTGAAAATCGGTCCATCCGTTCGGAAGTTAAGGCGATTTGAAGAATTCGAAAAAGTTCCAAGGGGACCCCCTTTGATGCAATTTTTCTTTTCGATTCCGGTTTTTTCGATTGGAGAAATGGATTCTATGAAAAAAAACAAGCAGATTGGTATGATCGAAGTTGAAAATCGGTCCATCCGTTCGGAAGTTAAGGCGATCTGAAGAATTCGAAAAAGTTCCAAGGGGACACCCTTTGATGCAATTTTTTTTTCGATTTCGGTTTTTTCTATTGAAGAAATGGATTCTATGAAAAAACAAGCAAATTGGTATGCGCGAAATTGAAAATCGGTCGATCCGTTCGGAAGTTGAGGCGGTCTGAAGAATTCGAAAAAGTTCCAAGGTGGCCCCCTTTGATGCATTTTTTATTTTCGATTTCGGTTTTTTCGATTGGAGAAATGGATTCTATGAAAAAAAAACGAGCAGATTGGTATGATCGAAGTTGAAAATCGGTCCATCCGTTCGGAAGTTAAGGCGATCTGAAGAATTCGAAAAAGATCCAAGGGGGCACCCTTTGATGCATTTTTTTTTCGATTTCGGTTTTTTCGATTGGAGAAATGGATTCTATGAAAGAAACAAGCAGATTGGTATGATCGAAGTTGAAAATAGGTCCATCCGTTCGGAAGTTAAGGCGATTTGGAGAATTCGAAAAAGTTCCAAGGGGACCCCCTTTGATGCAATTTTTCTTCAGATTTAGGTTTTTTCGATTGAAGAAATGGATTCTATGAAGAAAAACAAGCAGTTTGGTATGATCGAAGTTGAAAATCGGTCCATCCGTTCGGAAGTTAAGGCGATCTGAAGAATTCGAAAAAGTTCCAAGGGGACCCCCTTTGATGCAATTTTTTTTTTCGATTTCGGTTTTTTCTATTGAATAAATGGATTCTATGAAAAAACAAGCAAATTGGTATGCGCGAAATTGAAAATCGGTCGATCCGTTCGGTAGTTGAGGCGGTCTGAAGAATTCGAAAAAGTTCCAAGGTGGCCCTTTTTGATGCATTTTATTTTTCGATTTCGGTTTTTCCGATTGGAGAAATGGATTCTATGAAAAAAAACAAGCAGATTGGTATGATCGAATTTGAAAATCGGTCCATCCGTTCGGAAGTTAAGGCGATCTGAAGAATTCGAAAAAGTTCCAAGGGGGCCCCCTTTGATGCATTTTTTTTTCGATTTCGGTTTTTTCGATTGGAGAAATGGATTCTATGAAAGAAACAAGCAGATTGGTATGATCGAAGTTGAAAATCGGTCCATCCGTTCGGAAGTTAAGGCGATCTGAAGAATTCGAAAAAGTACCAAGGGGACCCCCTTTGATGCAATTTTTTTTCGATTTCGGTTTTTTCGATTGGAGAAATGGATTCTATGAAAAAAACAAGCGAATTGGTATGCGCGAAATTGAAAATCGGTCCATCCGTTCGGAAGTTAAGGCGATCTGAAGAATTCGAAAAAATTCCAAGAAGGCCCCCTTTGATGCATTTTTTTTTCGATTTCGGTTTTTTCGATTGGAGAAATGGATTCTATGAAAGAAAACAAGCAGATTGGTATGATCGAAGTTGAAAATTGGTCCATCCGTTCGGAAGTTAAGGCGATCTGAAGAATTCGAAAAAGTTCCAAGGGGGCCCCCTTTGATGCATTTTTTTTTTCGATTTCGGTTTTTTCGATTGGAGAAATGGATTCTATGAAAAAAAACAAGCGAATTGGTATGCGCGAAATTGAAAATCGGTCCATCCGTTCGGAAGTTAAGGCGATCTGAAGAATTCGAAAAAATTCCAAGAAGGCCCCCTTTGATGCATTTTTTTTTCGATTTCGGTTTTTTTGATTGGAGAAATGGATTCTATGAAAAAAACAAGCGAATTGATATGCGCGAAATTGAAAATCGGTCCATCCGTTCGGAAGTTAGGCGATCTGAAGAATTCGAAAAAATTCCAAGGGGGCCCCCTTTGATGCATTTTTTTTTTCGATTTCGGTTCTTTCGATCGGAGAAATGGATTCTATGAAAAAAAAAACAAGCAGATTGGTATGATCGAAGTTGAAAATCGGTCCATCCGTTCGGATGTTAAGGCGATCTGAAGAATTCGAAAAAGTTCCAAGGGGGCCCCCTTTGATGCATTTTTTTTTTCGTTTTCGGTTTTTTCGATTGGAGAAATGGATTCTATGAAAAAAACAAGCAGATTGGTATGATCGAAGTTGAAAATCGGTCCATACGTTCGAAAGTTAAGGCAATCTGAAGAATTCGAAAAAGTTCCAAGGGGGCCCCCTTTGATGCATTTTTTTTTTTCGATTTCGGTTTTTTTGATCGGAGAAATGGATTCTATGAAAAAAAAAGCAGGTATGATCGAAGTTGAAAATCGGTCCATCCGTTCGGATGTTAAGGCGATCTGAAGAATTCGAAAAAGTTCCAAGGGGGCCCCCTTTGATGCATTATTTTTTCGTTTTCGGTTTTTTCGATTGGAGAAATGGATTCTATGAAAAAAACAAGCAGATTGGTATGATCGAAGTTGAAAATCGGTCCATACGTTCGAAAGTTAAGGCAATCTGAAGAATTCGAAAAAGTTCCAAGGGGGCCCCCTTTGATGCATTTTTTTTTTCGATTTCGGTTTTTTTGATCGGAGAAATGGATTCTATGAAAAAAAAGCAGGTATGATCGAAGTTGAAAATCGGTCCATCCGTTCGGAAGTTAAGTCGATCTGAAGAATTCGAAAAAGTTCCAAGGGGGCCCCCTTTGATGCATTTTTTCTTTCGATTTCGGTTTTTTCGATTGGAGAAATGGATTCTATGAAAAAAAACAAGCAGATTCATATGATCGAAGTTGAAAATCGGTCCATCCGTTCGGAAGTTAAGGCGATCTGAAGAATTCGAAAAAGTTCCAAGGGGGCTCCCTTTGATGCTTTTTATTTTTTCGATTTCGGTTTTTCTGATTGGAGAAATGGATTCTATGAACAAAAAACAAGCAGATTGGTATGATCGAAGTTGAAAATCGGTCCATACGTTCGAAAGTTGAGGCAATCTGAAGAATTAGAAAAAGTTCCAAGGGGGGCCCCTTTGATCCATTTTTTTTTCGATTTCGGATTTTTTGATCGGAGAAATGGATTCTATGAAAAAAAAACAGATTGGTATGATCGAAGTTGAAAATCGGACCATCCGTTCGGAAGTTAAGTCGATCTGAAGAATTCGAAAAAGTTCCAAGGGGGCCCCCTTTGATGCATTTTTTTTTTTTTTTTCGATTTCGGTTTTTTCGATTGGAGAAATGGATTCTATGAAAAAAAAACAAGCAGATTCGTATGATCGAAGTTGAAAATCGGTCCATCCGTTCGGAAGTTAAGGCGATCTGAAAAATTCGAAAAAGTTCCAAGGGGGCTCCCTTTGATGCTTTTTATTTTTTCGATTTCGGTTTTTTTGATTGGAGAAATGGATTCTATGAAAAAAACAAGCGAATTGATATGCGCGAAATTGAAAATCGGTCCATCCGTTCGGAAGTTAGGCGATCTGAAGAATTCGAAAAAGTTCCAAGGGGGCCCCCTTTGATGCATTTTTTCTTTCGATTTCGGTTTTTTCGATTGGAGAAATGGATTCTATGAAAAAAAACAAGCAGATTCGTATGTTCGAAGTTGAAAATCGGTCCATCCGTTCGGAAGTTAAGGCGATCTGAAGAATTCGAAAAAGTTCCAAGGGGGCTCCCCTTGATGCTTCTTATTTTTTCGATTTCGGTTCTTTTGATTGGAGAAATGGATTCTATGAAAAAAAAACAAGCAGATTGGTATGATCGAAGTTGAAAATCGGTCCATCCGTTCGGAAGTTATGGCGATGTGAAGAATTCGAAAAAGTTCCTTTGATGCAATTTTTCTTTTCGATTACGGTTTTTCCGATTGAAGAAATGGATTCTATAAAAAAAAACAAGCAGATTGGTATGATCGAAGTTGAAAATCGGTCCATCCGTTCGGAAGTTAAGGCGATCTGAAGAATTCAGAAAAGTTCCAAGGAGACCCCCTTTGATGCAATTTTTTTTCGATTTTGGTTTTTTCGATTGGAGAAATGGATTCCATGAAAAAAAAAACAAGCAGATTGGTATGATCGAAGTTGAAAATCGGTACATCCGTTCGGAAGTTAAGGCGATTTGGAGAATTCGAAAAAGTCCCAAGGGGACCCCCTTTGATGCAATTTTTTTTCAGATTTCGGTTTTTTCGATTGAAGAAATGGATTCTATGAAGAAAAACAAGCAGTTTGGTATGATCGAAGTTGAAAATCGGTCCATCCGTTCGGAAGTTAAGGCGATCTGAAGAATTCGAAAAAGTTCCAAGGGGACCCCCTTTGATGCAATTTTTTTTTCGATTTCGGTTTTTTCTATTGAATAAATGGATTCTATGAAAAAACAAGCAAATTGGTATGCGCGAAATTGAAAATCGGTCGATCCGTTCGGTAGTTGAGGCGGTCTGAAGAATTCGAAAAAGTTCCAAGGTGGCCCTTTTTGATGCATTTTATTTTTCGATTTCGGTTTTTCCGATTGAAGAAATGGATTCTATGAAAAAAAACAAGCAGATTGGTATGATCGAATTTGAAAATCGGTCCATCCGTTCGGAAGTTAAGGCGATCTGAAGAATTCGAAAAAGTTCCAAGGGGGCCCCCTTTGATGCATTTTTTTTTCGATTTCGGTTTTTTCGATTGGAGAAATGGATTCTATGAAAGAAATAAGCAGATTGGTATGATCGAAGTTGAAAATCGGTCCATCCGTTCGGAAGTTAAGGCGATCTGAAGAATTCGAAAAAGTTCCAAGGGGGCCCCCTTTGATGCATTTTTTTTTTCGATTTCGGTTTTTTCGATTGGAGAAATGGATTCTATGAAAAAAACAAGCGAATTGGTATGCGCGAAATTGAAAATCGGTCCATCCGTTCGGAAGTTAAGGCGATCTGAAGAATTCGAAAAAATTCCAAGAAGGCCCCCTTTGATGCATTTTTTTTTTTTCGATTTCGGTTTTTTTGATTGGAGAAATGGATTCTATGAAAAAAAAAACAAGCAGATTGGTATGATCGAAGTTGAAAATCGGTCCATCCGTTCGGATGTTAAGGCGATCTGAAGAATTCGAAAAAGTTCCAAGGGGGCCCCCTTTGATGCATTTTTTTTTCGTTTTCGGTTTTTTCGATTGGAGAAATGGATTCTATGAAAAAAACAAGCAGATTGGTATGATCGAAGTTGAAAATCGGTCCATACGTTCGAAAGTTAAGGCAATCTGAAGAATTCGAAAAAGTTTCAAGGGGGCCCCCTTTGGTGCATTTTTTTTTCGATTTCGGTTTTTTTGATCGGAGAAATGGATTCTATGAAAAAAAAAGCAGGTATGATCGAAGTTGAAAATCGGTCCATCCGTTCGGAAGTTAAGTCGATCTGAAGAATTCGAAAAAGTTCCAAGGGGGCCCCCTTTGATGCATTTTTTCTTTCGATTTCGGTTTTTTCGATTGGAGAAATGGATTCTATGAAAAAAAAACAAGCAGATTCATATGATCGAAGTTGAAAATCGGTCCATCCGTTCGGAAGTTAAGGCGATCTGAAGAATTCGAAAAAGTTCCAAGGGGGCTCCCTTTGATGCTTTTTATTTTTTCGATTTCGGTTTTTCTGATTGGAGAAATGGATTCTATAAACAAAAAACAAGCAGATTGGTATGATCGAAGTTGAAAATCGGTCCATACGTTCGAAAGTTGAGGCAATCTGAAGAATTAGAAAAAGTTCCAAGGGGGGCCCCTTTGATCCATTTTTTTTTCGATTTCGGTTTTTTCGATTGGAGAAATGGATTCTATGAAAAAAAAAAACAGATTGGTATGATCGAAGTTGAAAATCGGTCCATCCGTTCGGAAGTTAAGTCGATCTGAAGAATTCGAAAAATTTCCAAGGGGGCCCCCTTTGATGCATTTTTTTTTTTTCGATTTCGGTTTTTTCGATTGGAGAAATGGATTCTATGAAAAAAAAACAAGCAGATTCGTATGATCGAAGTTGAAAATCGGTCCATCCGTTCGGAAGTTAAGGCGATCTGAAAAATTCGAAAAAGTTCCAAGGTGGCTCCCTTTGATGCTTTTTATTTTTTCGATTTCGGTTTTTTTGATTGGAGAAATGGATTCTATGAAAAAAACAAGCGAATTGATATGCGCGAAATTGAAAATCGGTCCATCCGTTCGGATGTTAAGGCGATCTGAAGAATTCGAAAAAGTTCCAAGGGGGCCCCCTTTGATGCATTTTTCTTTCGATTTCGGTTTTTTCGATTGGAGAAATGGATTCTATGAAAAAAACAAGCAGATTGGTATGATCGAAGTTGAAAATCGGTCCATACGTTCGAAAGTTAAGGCAATCTGAAGAATTCGAAAAAGTTCCAAGGGGGCCCCCTTTGATGCATTTTTTCTTTCGATTTCGGTTTTATTGATTGGAGAAATGGATTCTATGAAAAAAAAACAAGCAGATTCGTATGATCGAAGTTGAAAATCGGTCCATCCGTTCGGAAGTTAAGGCGTTCTGAAGAATTCGAAAAAATTCCAAGGGGGCCCCCTTTGATGCATTTTTTTTTCGATTTCGGTTCTTTCGATCGGAGAAATGGATTCTATAAAAAAAAAACAAGCAGTTTGGTATGATCGAAGTTGAAAATCGGTCCATCCGTTCGGAAGTTAAGGCGATCTGAAGAATTCGAAAAAGTTCCAAGGGGACACCCTTTGATGCAATTTTTTTTTCGATTTCGGTTTTTTCTATTGCAGAAATGGATTCTATGGAAAAACAAGCAAATTGGTATGCGCGAAATTGAAAATCGGTCGATCCGTTCGGAAGTTGAGGCGGTCTGAAGAATTCGAAAAAGTTCCAAGGTGGCCCCCTTTGATGCATTTTTTTTTCGATTTCGGTTTTTTCGATTGGAGAAATGGATTCTATGAAAAAAAAACAAGCAGATTGGTATGATCGAAGTTGAAAATCGGTCCATCCGTTCGGAAGTTAAGGCGATCTGAAGAATTCGAAAAAGTTCCAAGGGGACCCCCTTTGATGCAATTTTTTTTTCGATTTTGGTTTTTTCGATTGGAGAAATGGATTCTATAAAAAAAAAAACAAGCAGATTGGTATGATCGAAGTTGAAAATCGGTCCATCCGTTCGGAAGTTAAGGCGATTTGAAGAATTCGAAAAAGTTCCAAGGGGACCCCCTTTGATGCAATTTTTCTTTTCGATTCCGGTTTTTTCGATTGGAGAAATGGATTCTATGAAAAAAAAACAAGCAGATTGGTATGATCGAAGTTGAAAATCGGTCCATCCGTTCGGAAGTTAAGGCGATCTGAAGAATTCGAAAAAGTTCCAAGGGGACACCCTTTGATGCAATTTTTTTTTCGATTTCGGTTTTTTCTATTGAAGAAATGGATTCTATGAAAAAACAAGCAAATTGGTATGCGCGAAATTGAAAATCGGTCGATCCGTTCGGAAGTTGAGGCGGTCTGAAGAATTCGAAAAAGTTCCAAGGTGGCCCCCTTTGATGCATTTTTTATTTTCGATTTCGGTTTTTTCGATTGGAGAAATGGATTCTATGAAAAAAAAACGAGCAGATTGGTATGATCGAAGTTGAAAATCGGTCCATCCGTTCGGAAGTTAAGGCGATCTGAAGAATTCGAATAAGATCCAAGGGGGCACCCTTTGATGCATTTTTTTTTCGATTTCGGTTTTTTCGATTGGAGAAATGGATTCTATGAAAGAAACAAGCAGATTGGTATGATCGAAGTTGAAAATCGGTCCATCCGTTCGGAAGTTAAGGCGATTTGGAGAATTCGAAAAAGTTCCAAGGGGACCCCCTTTGATGCAATTTTTTTTCAGATTTAGGTTTTTTCGATTGAAGAAATGGATTCTATGAAGAAAAACAAGCAGTTTGGTATGATCGAAGTTGAAAATCGGTCCATCCGTTCGGAAGTTAAGGCGATCTGAAGAATTCGAAAAAGTTCCAAGGGGACCCCCTTTGATGCAATTTTTTTTTCGATTTCGGTTTTTTCTATTGAATAAATGGATTCTATGAAAAAACAAGCAAATTGGTATGCGCGAAATTGAAAATCGGTCGATCCGTTCGGTAGTTGAGGCGGTCTGAAGAATTCGAAAAAGTTCCAAGGTGGCCCTTTTTGATGCATTTCATTTTTCGATTTCGGTTTTTCCGATTGGAGAAATGGATTCTATGAAAAAAAACAAGCAGATTGGTATGATCGAATTTGAAAATCGGTCCATCCGTTCGGAAGTTAAGGCGATCTGAAGAATTCGAAAAAGTTCCAAGGGGGCCCCCTTTGATGCATTTTTTTTTCGATTTCGGTTTTTTCGATTGGAGAAATGGATTCTATGAAAGAAACAAGCAGATTGGTATGATCGAAGTTGAAAATCGGTCCATCCGTTCGGAAGTTAAGGCGATCTGAAGAATTCGAAAAAGTTCCAAGGGGACCCCCTTTGATGCAATTTTTTTTCGATTTCAGTTTTTTCGATTGGAGAAATGGATTCTATGAAAAAAACAAGCGAATTGGTATGCGCGAAATTGAAAATCGGTCCATCCGTTCGGAAGTTAAGGCGATCTGAAGAATTCGAAAAAATTCCAAGAAGGCCCCCTTTGATGCATTTTTTTTTCGATTTCGGTTTTTTCGATTGGAGAAATGGATTCTATGAAAGAAAACAAGCAGATTGGTATGATCGAAGTTGAAAATTGGTCCATCCGTTCGGAAGTTAAGGCGATCTGAAGAATTCGAAAAAGTTCCAAGGGGGCCCCCTTTGATGCATTTTTTTTTTCGATTTCGGTTTTTTCGATCGGAGAAATGGATTCTATGAAAAAAACAAGCGAATTGGTATGCGCGAAATTGAAAATCGGTCCATCCGTTCGGAAGTTAAGGCGATCTGAAGAATTCGAAAAAATTCCAAGAAGGCCCCCTTTGATGCATTTTTTTTTCGATTTCGGTTTTTTTGATTGGAGAAATGGATTCTATGAAAAAAACAAGCGAATTGATGTGCGCGAAATTGAAAATCGGTCCATCCGTTCGGAAGTTAGGCGATCTGAAGAATTCGAAAAAATTCCAAGGGGGCCCCCTTTGATGCATTTTTTTTTTCGATTTCGGTTCTTTCGATCGGAGAAATGGATTCTATGAAAAAAAAACAAGCAGATTGGTATGATCGAAGTTGAAAATCGGTCCATCCGTTCGGATGTTAAGGCGATCTGAAGAATTCGAAAAAGTTCCAAGGGGGCCCCCTTTGATGCATTTTTTTTTCGTTTTCGGTTTTTTCGATTGGAGAAATGGATTCTATGAAAAAAACAAGCAGATTGGTATGATCGAAGTTGAAAATCGGTCCATACGTTCGAAAGTTAAGGCAATCTGAAGAATTCGAAAAAGTTCCAAGGGGGCCCCCTTTGATGCATTTTTTTTTTTTCGATTTCGGTTTTTTTGATCGGAGAAATGGATTCTATGAAAAAAAAAGCAGGTATGATCGAAGTTGAAAATCGGTCCATCCGTTCGGATGTTAAGGCGATCTGAAGAATTCGAAAAAGTTCCAAGGGGGCCCCCTTTGATGCATTTTTTTTTCGTTTTCGGTTTTTTCGATTGGAGAAATGGATTCTATGAAAAAAACAAGCAGATTGGTATGATCGAAGTTGAAAATCGGTCCATACGTTCGAAAGTTAAGGCAATCTGAAGAATTCGAAAAAGTTCCAAGGGGGCCCCCTTTGATGCATTTTTTTTTTCGATTTCGGTTTTTTTGATCGGAGAAATGGATTCTATGAAAAAAAAGCAGGTATGATCGAAGTTGAAAATCGGTCCATCCGTTCGGAAGTTAAGTCGATCTGAAGAATTCGAAAAAGTTCCAAAGGGGCCCCCTTTGATGCATTTTTTCTTTCGATTTCGGTTTTTTCGATTGGAGAAATGGATTCTATGAAAAAAAACAAGCAGATTCATATGATCGAAGTTGAAAATCGGTCCATCCGTTCGGAAGTTAAGGCGATCTGAAGAATTCGAAAAAGTTCCAAGGGGGCTCCCTTTGATGCTTTTTATTTTTTCGATTTCGGTTTTTCTGATTGGAGAAATGGATTCTATGAACAAAAAACAAGCAGATTGGTATGATCGAAGTTGAAAATCGGTCCATACGTTCGAAAGTTGAGGCAATCTGAAGAATTAGAAAAAGTTCCAAGGGGGGCCCCTTTGATCCATTTTTTTTTCGATTTCGGATTTTTTGATCGGAGAAATGGATTCTATGAAAAAAAAACAGATTGGTATGATCGAAGTTGAAAATCGGTCCATCCGTTCGGAAGTTAAGTCGATCTGAAGAATTCGAAAAAGTTCCAAGGGGGCCCCCTTTGATGCATTTTTTTTTTTTCGATTTCGGTTTTTTCGATTGGAGAAATGGATTCTATGAAAAAAAAACAAGCAGATTCGTATGATCGAAGTTGAAAATCGGTCC
Organism: Chrysomela aeneicollis; assembly: GCA_029955515.1. Lineage (NCBI taxonomy): Eukaryota > Metazoa > Arthropoda > Insecta > Coleoptera > Chrysomelidae > Chrysomela > Chrysomela aeneicollis. The sequence goes on along the minus strand of JARUHQ010000013.1, from coordinate 15,523,290 downwards.
ATCCGTTCGGAAGTTAAGGCGATCTGAAAAATTCGAAAAAGTTCCAAGGGGGCTCCCTTTGATGCTTTTTATTTTTTCGATTTCGGTTTTTTTGATTGGAGAAATGGATTCTATGAAAAAAACAAGCGAATTGATATGCGCGAAATTGAAAATCGGTCCATCCGTTCGGAAGTTAGGCGATCTGAAGAATTCGAAAAAGTTCCAAGGGGGCCCCCTTTGATGCATTTTTTCTTTCGATTTCGGTTTTTTCGATTGGAGAAATGGATTCTATGAAAAAAAACAAGCAGATTCGTATGTTCGAAGTTGAAAATCGGTCCATCCGTTCGGAAGTTAAGGCGATCTGAAGAATTCGAAAAAGTTCCAAGGGGGCTCCCCTTGATGCTTCTTATTTTTTCGATTTCGGTTCTTTTGATTGGAGAAATATATTCTATGAAAAAAAAACAAGCAGATTGGTATGATCGAAGTTGAAAATCGGTCCATCCGTTCGGAAGTTATGGCGATGTGAAGAATTCGAAAAAGTTCCTTTGATGCAATTTTTCTTTTCGATTACGGTTTTTTTGATCGGAGAAATGGATTCTATGAAAAAAAAAGCAGGTATGATCGAAGTTGAAAATCGGTCCTTCCGTTCGGAAGTTAAGTCGATCTGAAGAATTCGAAAAAGTTCCAAGGGGGCCCCCTTTGATGCATTTTTTCTTTCGATTTCGGTTTTTTCGATTGGAGAAATGGATTCTATGAAAAAAAACAAGCAGATTCATATGATCGAAGTTGAAAATCGGTCCATCCGTTCGGAAGTTAAGGCGATCTGAAGAATTCGAAAAAGTTCCAAGGGGGCTCCCTTTGATGCTTTTTATTTTTTCGATTACGGTTTTTCTGATTGGAGAAATGGATTCTATAAACAAAAAACAAGCAGATTGGTATGATCGAAGTTGAAAATCGGTCCATACGTTCGAAAGTTGAGGCAATCTGAAGAATTAGGAAAAGTTCCAAGGGGGGCCCCTTTGATCCATTTTTTTTTCGATTTCGGATTTTTTGATCGGAGAAATGGATTCTATGAAAAAAAAAACAGATTGGTATGATCGAAGTTGAAAATCGGTCCATCCGTTCGGAAGTTAAGTCGATCTGAAGAATTCGAAAAAGTTCCAAGGGGGCCCCCTTTGATGCATTTTTTTTTTCGATTTCGGTTTTTTCGATTGGAGAAATGGATTCTATGAAAAAAAAAACAAGCAGATTCGTATGATCGAAGTTGAAAATCGGTCCATCCGTTCGGAAGTTAAGGCGACCTGAAAAATTCGAAAAAGTTCCAAGGGGGCTCCCTTTGATGCTTTTTATTTTTTCGATTTCGGTTTTTTTGATTGGAGAAATGGATTCTATGAAAAAAACAAGCGAATTGATATGCGCGAAATTGAAAATCGGTCCATCCGTTCGGAAGTTAGGCGATCTGAAGAATTCGAAAAAATTCCAAGGGGGCCCCCTTTGATGCATTTTTTTTTTCGATTTCGGTTCTTTCGATCGGAGAAATGGATTCTATGAAAAAAAAACAAGCAGATTGGTATGATCGAAGTTGAAAATCGGTCCATCCGTTCGGATGTTAAGGCGATCTGAAGAATTCGAAAAAGTTCCAAGGGGGCCCCCTTTGATGCATTTTTTTTTTCGATTTCGGTTTTTTCGATTGGAGAAATGGATTCTATGAAAAAAACAAGCAGATTGGTATGATCGAAGTTGAAAATCGGTCCATACGTTCGAAAGTTAAGGCAATCTGAAGAATTCGAAAAAGTTCCAAGGGGGCCCCCTTTGATGCATTTTTTCTTTCGATTTCGGTTTTTTTGATTGGAGAAATGGATTCTATGAAAAAAAACAAGCAGATTCGTATGATCGAAGTTGAAAATCGGTCCATCCGTTCGGAAGTTAAGGCGTTCTGAAGAATTCGAAAAAATTCCAAGGGGGCCCCCTTTGATGCATTTTTTTTTTCGATTTCGGTTCTTTCGATCGGAGAAATGGATTCTATAAAAAAAAAACAAGCAGATTGGTATGATCGAAGTTGAAAATCGGTCCATCCGTTCGGATGTTAAGGCGATCTGAAGAATTCGAAAAAGTTCCAAGGGGGCCCCCTTTGATGCATTTTTTTTTTTTCGATTTCGGTTTTTTTGATCGGAGAAATGGATTCTATGAAAAAAAAAAGCAGGTATGATCGAAGTTGAAAATCGGTCCATCCGTTCGGAAGTTAAGTCGATCTGAAGAATTCGAAAAAGTTCCAGGGGGGCCCCCTTTGATGCATTTCTTCTTTCGATTTCGGTTTTTTCGATTGGAGAAATGGATTCTATGAAAAAAAACAAGCAGATTCGTATGATCGAAGTTGAAAATCGGTCCATCCGTTCAGAAGTTAAGGCGATCTGAAGAATTCGAAAAAGTTCCAAGGGGGCTCCCTTTGATGCTTTTGATTTTTTCGATTTCGGTTTTTCTGATTGAAAAAATGGATTCTATGAAAAAAAAACAAGCAGTTTGGTATGATCGAAGTTGAAAATCGGTCCATTCGTTCGAAAAATGAGGCAATCTGAAGAATTCGAAAAAGTTCCAAGGGGGGCCCCTTTGATCCATTTTTTTTTCGATTTCGGATTTTTTGATCGGAGAAATGGATTCTATGAAAAAAAAAGCAGATTGGTATGATCGAAGTTGAAAATCGGTACATCCGTTCGGAAGTTAAGTCGATCTGAAGAATTCGAAAAAGTTCCAAGGGGGCCCCCTTTGATGCATTTTTTTTTTTCGATTTCGGTTTTTTCGATTGGAGAAATGGATTCTATGAAAAAAAACAAGCAGATTCGTATGATCGAAGTTGAAAATCGGTCCATCCGTTCGGAAGTTAAGGCGATCTGAAGAATTCAGAAAAGTTCCAAGGAGACCCCCTTTGATGCAATTTTTTTTCGATTTTGGTTTTTTCGATTGGAGAAATGGATTCCATGAAAAAAAAAACAAGCAGATTGGTATGATCGAAGTTGAAAATCCGTACATCCGTTCGGAAGTTAAGGCGATTTGAAGAATTCGAAAAAGTTCCAAGGGGACCCCCTTTGATGCAATTTTTTTTTCAGATTTCGGTTTTTTCGATTGAAGAAATGGATTCTATGAAGAAAAACAAGCAGTTTGGTATGATCGAAGTTGAAAATCGGTCCATCCGTTCGGAAGTTAAGGCGATCTGAAGAATTCGAAAAAGTTCCAAGGGGACCCCCTTTGATGCAATTTTTTTTCGATTTCGGTTTTTTCTATTGAATAAATGGATTCTATAAAAAAACAAGCAAATTGGTATGCGCGAAATTGAATATCGGTCGATCCGTTCGGTAGTTGAGGCGGTCTGAAGAATTCGAAAAAGTTCCAAGGTTGCCCTTTTTGATGCATTTTATTTTTCGATTTCGGTTTTTCCGATTGGAGAAATGGATTCTATGAAAAAAAACAAGCAGATTGGTATGATCGAATTTGAAAATCGGTCCATCCGTTCGGAAGTTAAGGCGATCTGAAGAATTCGAAAAAGTTCCAAGGGGGCCCCCTTTGATGCATTTTTTTTTTTCGATTTCGGTTTTTTCGATTGGAGAAATGGATTCTATGAAAAAAAACAAGCAGATTCGTATGATCGAAGTTGAAAATCGGTCCATCCGTTCGGAAGTTAAGGCGATCTGAAGAATTCAGAAAAGTTCCAAGGAGACCCCCTTTGATGCAATTTTTTTTCGATTTTGGTTTTTTCGATTGGAGAAATGGATTCCATGAAAAAAAAAACAAGCAGATTGGTATGATCGAAGTTGAAAATCGGTACATCCGTTCGGAAGTTAAGGCGATTTGAAGAATTCGAAAAAGTTCCAAGGGGACCCCCTTTGATGCAATTTTTTTTTCAGATTTCGATTTTTTCGATTGAAGAAATGGATTCTATGAAGAAAAACAAGCAGTTTGGTATGATCGAAGTTGAAAATCGGTCCATCCGTTCGGAAGTTAAGGCGATCTGAAGAATTCGAAAAAGTTCCAAGGGGACCCCCTTTGATGCAATTTTTTTTCGATTTCGGTTTTTTCTATTGAATAAATGGATTCTATAAAAAAACAAGCAAATTGGTATGCGCGAAATTGAAAATCGGTCGATCCGTTCGGTAGTTGAGGCGGTCTGAAGAATTCGAAAAAGTTCCAAGGTTGCCCTTTTTGATGCATTTTATTTTTCGATTTCGGTTTTTCCGATTGGAGAAATGGATTCTATGAAAAAAAACAAGCAGATTGGTATGATCGAATTTGAAAATCGGTCCATCCGTTCGGAAGTTAAGGCGATCTGAAGAATTCGAAAAAGTTCCAAGGGGGCCCCCTTTGATGCATTTTTTTTTTCGATTTCGGTTTTTTCGATTGGAGAAATGGATTCTATGAAAAAAACAAGCGAATTGGTATGCGCGAAATTGAAAATCGGTCCATCCGTTCGGAAGTTAAGGCGATCTGAAGAATTCGAAAAAATTCCAAGAAGGCCCCCTTTGATGCATTTTTTTTTCGATTTCGGTTTTTTCGATTGGAGAAATGGATTCTATGAAAGAAAACAAGCAGATTGGTATGATCGAAGTTGAAAATTGGTCCATCCGTTCGGAAGTTAAGGCGATCTGAAGAATTCGAAAAAGTTCCAAGGGGGCCCCCTTTGATGCATTTTTTTTTTTCGATTTCGGTTTTTTCGATTGGAGACATGGATTCTATGAAACAAACAAGCGAATTGGTATGCGCGAAATTGAAAATCGGTCCATCCGTTCGGAAGTTAAGGCGATCTGAAGAATTCGAAAAAATTCCAAGAAGGCCCCCTTTGATGCATTTTTTTTTCGATTTCGGTTTTTTTGACTGGAGAAATGGATTCTATGAAAAAAACAAGCGAATTGATATGCGCGAAATTGAAAATCGGTCCATCCGTTCGGAAGTTAGGCGATCTGAAGAATTCGAAAAAATTCCAAGGGGGCCCCCTTTGATGCATTTTTTTTTTCGATTTCGGTTTTTTTGATCGGAGAAATGGATTCTATGAAAAAAAAAGCAGGTATGATCGAAGTTGAAAATCGGTCCATCCGTTCGGAAGTTAAGTCGATCTGAAGAATTCGAAAAAATTCCAAGGGGGCCCCCTTTGATGCATTTTTTTTTTCGATTTCGGTTTTTTTGATCGGAGAAATGGATTCTATGAAAAAAAAAGCAGGTATGATCGAAGTTGAAAATCGGTCCATCCGTTCGGAAGTTAAGTCGATCTGAAGAATTCGAAAAAGTTCCAAGGGGGCCCCCTTTGATGCATTTTTTCTTTCGATTTCGGTTTTTTCGATTGGAGAAATGGATTCTATGAAAAAAAACAAGCAGATTCGTATGATCGAAGTTGAAAATCGGTCCATCCGTTCGGAAGTTAAGGCGATCTGAAGAATTCGAATTAGTTCCAAGGGGGCTCCCTTTGATGCTTTTTATTTTTTCGATTTCGGTTTTTCTGATTGGAGAAATGGATTCTATGAAAAAAAAACAAGCAGATTGGTATGATCGAAGTTGAAAATCGGTCCATACGTTCGAAAGTTGAGGCAATCTGAAGAATTCGAAAAAGTTCCAAGGGGGGCCCCTTTGATCCATTTTTTTTTCGATTTCGGATTTTTTGATCGGAGAAATGGATTCTATGAAAAAAAAACAGATTGGTATGATCGAAGTTGGAAATCGGTCCATCCGTTCGGAAGTTAAGTCGATCTGAAGAATTCGAAAAAGTTCCAAGGGGGCCCCCTTTGATGCATTTTTTTTTTTCGATTCCGGTTTTTTCGATTGGAGAAATGGATTCTATGAAAAAAAAACAAGCAGATTCGTATGATCGAAGTTGAAAATCGGTCCATCCGTTCGGAAGTTAAGGCGATCTGAAGAATTCGAAAAAGTTCCAAGGGGGCTTCCTTCGATGCTTTTTATTTTTTCGATTTCGGTTTCTTTGATTGGAGAAATGGATTCTATGAAAAAAACAAGCGAATTGATATGCGCGAAATTGAAAATCGGTCCATCCGTTCGGAAGTTAGGCGATCTGAAGAATTCGAAGAAATTCCAAGGGGGCCCCCTTTGATGCATTTTTTTTTTCGATTTCGGTTCTTTCGATCGGAGAAATGGATTCTATGAAAAAAAAAACAAGCAGATTGGTATGATCGAAGTTGAAAATCGGTCCATCCGTTCGGATGTTAAGGCGATCTGAAGAATTCGAAAAAGTTCCAAGGGGGCCCCCTTTGATGCATTTTTTTTTCGATTTCGGTTTTTTCGATTGTAGAAATGGATTCTATGAAAAAAACAAGCAGATTGGTATGATCGAAGTTGAAAATCGGTCCATACGTTCGAAAGTTAAGGCAATTTGAAGAATTCGAAAAAGTTCCAAGGGGGCCCCCTTTGATGCATTTTTTTTTTCGATTTCGGTTTTTTTGATCGGAGAAATGGATTCTATGAAAAAAAAAACAGGTATGATCGAAGTTGAAAATCGGTCCATCCGTTCGGAAGTTAAGTCGATCTGAAGAATTCGAAAAAGTTCCAAGGGGGCCCCCTTTGATGCATTTTTTCTTTCGATTTTGGTTTTTTCGATTGGAGAAATGGATTCTATGAAAAAAAACAAGCAGATTCGTATGATCGAAGTTGAAAATCGGTCCATCCGTTCGGAAGTTAAGGCGATCTGAAGAATTCGAAAAAGTTCCAAGGGGGCTCCCTTTGATGCTTTTTATTTTTTCGATTTCGGTTTTTCTGATTGGAGAAATGGATTCTATGAAAAAAAAACAAGCAGATTGGTATGATCGAAGTTGAAAATCGGTCCATACGTTCGAAAGTTGAGGCATTCTGAAGAATTCGAAAAAGTTCCAAGGGGGGCCCCTTTGATCCATTTTTTTTTCGATTTCGGATTTTTTGATCGGAGAAATGGATTCTATGAAAAAAAAAGCAGATTGGTATGATCGAAGTTGAAAATCGGTCCATCCGTTCGGAAGTTAAGTCGATCTGAAGAATTCGAAAAAGTTCCAAGGGGGCCCCCTTTGATGCATTTTTTTTTTCGATTTCGGTTTTTTCTATTGGAGAAATGGATTCTATGAAAAAAAAACAAGCAGATTCGTATGATCGAAGTTGAAAATCGGTCCATCCGTTCGGAAGTTAAGGCGATCTGAAGAATTCGAAAAAGTTCCAAGGGGGCTCCCTTTGATGCTTTTTATTTTTTCGATTTCGGTTTTTTTGATTGGAGAAATGGATTCTATGAAAAAAAAAACAAGCAGATTGGTATGATCGAAGTTGAAAAACGGTCCATGGAAGTTATGGCGATCTGAAGAATTCGAAAAAGTTCCAAGGGGACCCCCTTTGATGCAATTTTTCTTTTCGATTTCGGTTTTTTCGATTGGAGAAATGGATTCTATGAAAAAAAACAAGCAGATTGGTATGATCGAAGTTGAAAATCGGTCCATCCGTTCGGAAGTTAAGGCGATCTGAAGAATTCAGAAAAGTTCCAAGGGGACCCCCTTTGATGCAATTTTTTTTTTCGATTTTGGTTTTTTCGATTGGAGAAATGGATTCCATGAAAAAAAACAAGCAGATTGGTATGATCGAAGTTGAAAATCGGTACATCCGTTCGGAAGTTAAGGCGATTTGAAGAATTCGAAAAAGTTCCAAGGGGACCCCCTTTGATGCAATTTTTTTTCAGATTTCGGTTTTTTCGATTGGAGAAATGGATTCTATGAAGAAAAACAAGCAGTTTGGTATGATCGAAGTTGAAAATCGGTCCATCCGTTCGGAAGTTAAGGCGATCTGAAGAATTCGAAAAAGTTCCAAGGGGACCCCCTTTGATGCAATTTTTTTCTCGATTTCGGTTTTTTCTATTGAAGAAATGGATTCTATGAAAAAACAAGCAAATTGGTATGCGCGAAATTGAAAATCGGTCGATCCGTTCGGTAGTTGAGGCGGTCTGAAGAATTCGAAAAAGTTCCAAGGTGGCCCTTTTTGATGCATTTTATTTTTCGATTTCGGTTTTTCCGATTGGAGAAATGGATTCTATGAAAGAAAACAAGCAGATTGGTATGATCGAAGTTGAGAATCGGTCCATCCGTTCGGAAGTTAAGGCGATCTGAAGAATTCAGAAAAGTTCCAAGGGGACCCCCTTTGATGCAATTTTTTTTTCGATTTTGGTTTTTTCGATTGGAGAAATGGATTCCATGAAAAAAAACAAGCAGAATGGTATGATCGAAGTTGAAAATCGGTACATCCGTTCGGAAGTTAAGGCGATTTGAAGAATTCGAAAAAGTTCCAAGGGGACCCCCTTTGATGCAATTTTTTTCAGATTTCGGTTTTTTCGATTGGAGAAATGGATTCTAAGAAGAAAAACAAGCAGTTTGGTATGATCGAAGTTGAAAATCGGACCATCCGTTCGGAAGTTAAGGCGATCTGAAGAATTCGAAAAAATTCCAAAGGGACCCCCTTAGATGCAATTTTTTACTCGATTTCGGTTTTTTCTATTGAAGAAATGGATTCTATGAAAAAAAAACAAGCAGATTCGTATGATCGAAGTTGAAAATCGGTCCATCCGTTCGGAAGTTAAGGCGATCTGAAGAATTCGAAAAAGTTCCAAGGAGGCTCCCTTTGATGCTTTTTATTTTTTCGATTTCGGTTTTTCTGATTGGAGAAATGGATTCTATGAAAAAAAAAACAAGCAGATTGGTATGATCGAAGTTGAAAATCGGTCCATACGTTCGAAAGTTGAGGCAATCTGAAGAATTCGAAAAAGTTCCAAGGGGGGCCCCTTTGATCCATTTTTTTTTCGATTTCGGATTTTTTGATCGAAGAAATGGATTCTATGAAAAAAAAAACAGATTGGTATGATCGAAGTTGGAAATCGGTCCATCCGTTCGGAAGTTAAGTCGATCTGAAGAATTCGAAAAAGTTCCAAGGGGGCCCCCTTTGATGCATTTTTTTTTTTCGATTTCGGTTTTTTCGATTGGAGAAATGGATTCTATGAAAAAAAACAAGCAGATTCGTATGATCGAAGTTGAAAATCGGTCCATCCGTTCGGAAGTTAAGGCGATCTGAAGAATTCGAAAAAGTTCCAAGGGGGCTCCCTTTGATGCTTTTTATTTTTTCGATTTCGGTTTCTTTGATTGGAGAAATGGATTCTATGAAAAAAACAAGCGAATTGATATGCGCGAAATTGAAAATCGGTCCATCCGTTCGGAAGTTAGGCGATCTGAAGAATTCGAAAAAATTCCAAGGGGGCCCCCTTTGATGCATTTTTTTTTCGATTTCGGTTCTTTCGATCGGAGAAATGGATTCTATGAAAAAAAAAACAAGCAGATTGGTATGATCGAAGTTGAAAATCGGTCCATCCGTTCGGATGTTAAGGCGATCTGAAGAATTCGAAAAAGTTCCAAGGGGGCCCCCTTTGATGCATTTTTTTTTCGATTTCGGTTTTTTCGATTGGAGAAATGGATTCTATGAAAAAAACAAGCAGATTGGTATGATCGAAGTTGAAAATCGGTCCATGGAAGTTATGGCGATCTGAAGAATTCGAAAAAGTTCCAAGGGGACCCCCTTTGATGCAATTTTTCTTTTCGATTTCGGTTTTTTCGATTGGAGAAATGGATTCTATGAAAAAAAACAAGCAGATTGGTATGATCGAAGTTGAAAATCGGTCCATCCGTTCGGAAGTTAAGGCGATCTGAAGAATTCAGAAAAGTTCCAAGGGGACCCCCTTTGATGCAATTTTTTTTTCGATTTTGGTTTTTTCGATTGGAGAAATGGATTCCATGAAAAAAAACAAGCAGATTGGTATGATCGAAGTTGAAAATCGGTACATCCGTTCGGAAGTTAAGGCGATTTGAAGAATTCGAAAAAGTTCCAAGGGGACCCCCTTTGATGCAATTTTTTTTCAGATTTCGGTTTTTTCGATTGGAGAAATGGATTCTATGAAGAAAAACAAGCAGTTTGGTATGATCGAAGTTGAAAATCGGTCCATCCGTTCGGAAGTTAAGGCGATCTGAAGAATTCGAAAAAGTTCCAAGGGGACCCCCTTTGATGCAATTTTTTTCTCGATTTCGGTTTTTTCTATTGGAGAAATGGATTCTATGAAAAAACAAGCAAATTGGTATGCGCGAAATTGAAAATCGGTCGATCCGTTCGGTAGTTGAGGCGGTCTGAAGAATTCGAAAAAGTTCCAAGGTGGCCCTTTTTGATGCATTTTATTTTTCGATTTCGGTTTTTCCGATTGGAGAAATGGATTCTATGGAAGAAAACAAGCAGATTGGTATGATCGAAGTTGAGAATAGGTCCATCCGTTCGGAAGTTAAGGCGATCTGAAGAATTCAGAAAAGTTCCAAGGGGACCCCCTTTGATGCAATTTTTTTTTTCGATTTTGGTTTTTTCGATTGGAGAAATGGATTCCATGAAAAAAAACAAGCAGAATGGTATGATCGAAGTTGAAAATCGGTACATCCGTTCGGAAGTTAAGGCGATTTGAAGAATTCGAAAAAGTTCCAAGGGGACCCCCTTTGATGCAATTTTTTTCAGATTTCGGTTTTTTCGATTGGAGAAATGGATTCTAAGAAGAAGAACAAGCAGTTTGGTATGATCGAAGTTGAAAATCGGTCCATCCGTTCGGAAGTTAAGGCGATCTGAAGAATTCGAAAAAATTCCAAGGGGACCCCCTTAGATGCAATTTTTTACTCGATTTCGGTTTTTTCTATTGAAGAAATGGATTCTATGAAAAAAAAACAAGCAGATTCGTATGATCGAAGTTGAAAATCGGTCCATCCGTTCGGAAGTTAAGGCGATCTGAAGAATTCGAAAAAGTTCCAAGGGGGCTCCCTTTGATGCTTTTTATTTTTTCGATTTCGGTTTTTCTGATTGGAGAAATGGATTCTATGAAAAAAAAACAAGCAGATTGGTATGATCGAAGTTGAAAATCGGTCCATACGTTCGAAAGTTGAGGCAATCTGAAGAATTCGAAAAAGTTCCAAGGGGGCCCCCTTTGATGCATTTTTTTTTTTCGATTTCGGTTTTTTCGATTGGAGAAATGGATTCTATGAAAAAAAACAAGCAGATTCGTATGATCGAAGTTGAAAATCGGTCCATCCGTTCGGAAGTTAAGGCGATCTGAAGAATTCGAAAAAGTTCCAAGGGGGCTCCCTTTGATGCTTTATATTTTTTTGATTTCGGTTTCTTTGATTGGAGAAATGGATTCTATGAAAAAAACAAGCGAATTGATATGCGCGAAATTGAAAATCGGTCCATCCGTTCGGAAGTTAGGCGATCTGAAGAATTCGAAAAAATTCCAAGGGGGCCCCCTTTGATGCATTTTTTTTTCGATTTCGGTTCTTTCGATCGGAGAAATGGATTCTATGAAAAAAAAACAAGCAGATTGGTATGATCGAAGTTGAAAATCGGTCCATCCGTTCGGATGTTAAGGCGATCTGAAGAATTCGAAAAAGTTCCAAGGGGACCCCCTTTGATGCAATTTTTTTTTTTTCGATTTTGGTTTTTTCGATTGGAGAAATGGATTCCATGAAAAAAAAAAAAAGCAGATAGGTATGATCGAAGTTGAAAATCGGTACATCCGTTCGGAAGTTAAGGCGATTTGAAGAATTCGAAAAAGTTCCAAGGGGACCCCCTTTGATGCATTTTTTTTTCGATTTCGGTTTTTTCGATTGGAGAAATGAATTCTATGAAAAAAACAAGCAGATTGGTATGATCGAAGTTGAAAATCGGTCCATACGTTCGAAAGTTAAGGCAATCTGAAGAATTCGAAAAAGTTCCAAGGGGGCCCCCTTTGATGCATTTTTTTTTTCGATTTCGGTTTTTTTGATCGGAGAAATGGATTCTATGAAAAAAAAAGCAGGTATGATCGAAGTTGAAAATCGGTCCATCCGTTCGGAAGTTAAGTCGATCTGAAGAATTCGAAAAAGTTCCAAGGGGGCCCCCTTTGATGCATTTTTTCTTTCGATTTCGGTTTTTTCGATTGGAGAAATGGATTCTATGAAAAAAAACAAGCAGATTCGTATGATCGAAGTTGAAAATCGGTCCATCCGTTCGGAAGTTAAGGCGATCTGAAGAATTCGAAAAAGTTCCAAGGGGGCTCCCTTTGATGCTTTTTATTTTTTCGATTTCGGTTTTTCTGATTGGAGAAATGGATTCTATGAAAAAAAAACAAGCAGATTGGTATGATCGAAGTTGAAAATCGGTCCATACGTTCGAAAGTTGAGGCAATCTGAAGAATTCGAAAAAGTTCCAAGGGGGGCCCCTTTGATCCATTTTTTTTTCGATTTCGGATTTTTTGATCGGAGAAATGGATTCTATGAAAAAAAAAGCAGATTGGTATGATCGAAGTTGAAAATCGGTCCATCCGTTCGGAAGTTAAGTCGATCTGAAGAATTCGAAAAAGTTTCAAGGGGGCCCCCTTTGATGCATTTTTTTTTTTCGATTTCGGTTTTTTCTATTGGAGAAATGGATTCTATGAAAAAAAAACAAGCAGATTCGTATGATCGAAGTTGAAAATCGGTCCATCCGTTCGGAAGTTAAGGCGATCTGAAGAATTCGAAAAAGTTCCAAGGGGGCTCCCTTTGATGCTTTTTATTTTTTCGATTTCGGTTTTTTTGATTGGAGAAATGGATTCTATGAAAAAAAAAAAACAAGCAGATTGGTATGATCGAAGTTGAAAAACGGTCCATGGAAGTTATGGCGATCTGAAGAATTCGAAAAAGTTCCAAGGGGACCCCCTTTGATGCAATTTTTCTTTTCGATTTCGGTTTTTTCGATTGGAGAAATGGATTCTATGAAAAAAAACAAGCAGATTGGTATGATCGAAGTTGAAAATCGGTCCATCCGTTCGGAAGTTAAGGCGATCTGAAGAATTCAGAAAAGTTCCAAGGGGACCCCCTTTGATGCAATTTTTTTTTTCGATTTTGGTTTTTTCGATTGGAGAAATGGATTCCATGAAAAAAAACAAGCAGATTGGTATGATCGAAGTTGAAAATCGGTACATCCGTTCGGAAGTTAAGGCGATTTGAAGAATTCGAAAAAGTTCCAAGGGGACCCCCTTTGATGCAATTTTTTTTCAGATTTAGGTTTTTTCGATTGGAGAAATGGATTCTATGAAAAAAAACAAGCAGTTTGGTATGATCGAAGTTGAAAATCGGTCCATCCGTTCGGAAGTTAAGGCGATCTGAAGAATTCGAAAAAGTTCCAAGGGGACCACCTTTGATGCAATTTTTTTCTCGATTTCGGTTTTTTTTATTGAAGAAATGGATTCTATAAAAAAACAAGCAAATTGGTATGCGCGAAATTGAAAATCGGTCGATCCGTTCGGTAGTTGAGGCGGTCTGAAGAATTCGAAAAAGCTCCAAGGTGGCCCTTTTTGATACATTTTATTTTTCGATTTCGGTTTTTCCGATTGGAGAAATGAATTCTATGAAAGAAAACAAGCAGATTGGTATGATCGAAGTTGAAAATCGGTCCATCCGTTCGGAAGTTAAGGCGATCTGAAGAATTCAGAAAAGTTCCTAGGGGACCCCCTTTGATGCAATTTTTTTTTTTTCGATTTTGGTTTTTTCGATTGGAGAAATGGATTCCATGAAAAAAAAAAAAGCAGATAGGTATGATCGAAGTTGAAAATCGGTACATCCGTTCGGAAGTTAAGGCGATTTGAAGAATTCGAAAAAGTTCCAAGGGGACCCCCTTTGATGCAATTTTTTTTCAGATTTCGGTTTTTTCGATTGGAGAAATGGATTCTAAGAAGAAAAACAAGCAGTTTGGTATGATCGAAGTTGAAAATCGGTCCATCCGTTCGGAAGTTAAGGCGATCTGAAGAATTCGAAAAAGTTCCAAGGGGACCCCCTTTGATGCAATTTTTTTTCAGATTTCGGTTTTTTCGATTGGAGAAATGGATTCTATGAAGAAAAACAAGCAGTTTGGTATGATCGAAGTTGAAAATCGGTACATCCGTTCGGAAGTTAAGGCGATTTGAAGAATTCGAAAAAGTTCCAAGGGGACCCCCTTTGATGCAATTTTTTTTCAGATTTCGGTTTTTTCGATTGGAGAAATGGATTCTATGAAGAAAAACAAGCAGTTTGGTATGATCGAAGTTGAAAATCGGTCCATCCGTTCGGAAGTTAAGGCGATCTGAAGAATTCGAAAAAGTTCCAAGGGGACCCCCTTTGATGCAATTTTTTTCTCGATTTCGGTTTTTTCTATTGGAGAAATGGATTCTATGAAAAAACAAGCAAATTGGTATGCGCGAAATTGAAAATCGGTCGATCCGTTCGGTAGTTGAGGCGGTCTGAAGAATTCGAAAAAGTTCCAAGGTGGCCCTTTTTGATGCATTTTATTTTTCGATTTCGGTTTTTCCGATTGGAGAAATGGATTCTATGGAAGAAAACAAGCAGATTGGTATGATCGAAGTTGAGAATAGGTCCATCCGTTCGGAAGTTAAGGCGATCTGAAGAATTCAGAAAAGTTCCAAGGGGACCCCCTTTGATGCAATTTTTTTTTTCGATTTTGGTTTTTTCGATTGGAGAAATGGATTCCATGAAAAAAAACAAGCAGAATGGTATGATCGAAGTTGAAAATCGGTACATCCGTTCGGAAGTTAAGGCGATTTGAAGAATTCGAAAAAGTTCCAAGGGGACCCCCTTTGATGCAATTTTTTTCAGATTTCGGTTTTTTCGATTGGAGAAATGGATTCTAAGAAGAAGAACAAGCAGTTTGGTATGATCGAAGTTGAAAATCGGTCCATCCGTTCGGAAGTTAAGGCAATTTTTTACTCGATTTCGGTTTTTTCTATTGAAGAAATGGATTCTATGAAAAAAAAACAAGCAGATTCGTATGATCGAAGTTGAAAATCGGTCCATCCGTTCGGAAGTTAAGGCGATCTGAAGAATTCGAAAAAGTTCCAAGGGGGCTCCCTTTGATGCTTTTTATTTTTTCGATTTCGGTTTTTCTGATTGGAGAAATGGATTCTATGAAAAAAAAACAAGCAGATTGGTATGATCGAAGTTGAAAATCGGTCCATACGTTCGAAAGTTGAGGCAATCTGAAGAATTCGAAAAAGTTCCAAGGGGGCCCCCTTTGATGCATTTTTTTTTTTTCGATTTCGGTTTTTTCGATTGGAGAAATGGATTCTATGAAAAAAAACAAGCAGATTCGTATGATCGAAGTTGAAAATCGGTCCATCCGTTCGGAAGTTAAGGCGATCTGAAGAATTCGAAAAAGTTCCAAGGGGGCTCCCTTTGATGCTTTTTATTTTTTCGATTTCGGTTTCTTTGATTGGAGAAATGGATTCTATGAAAAAAACAAGCGAATTGATATGCGCGAAATTGAAAATCGGTCCATCCGTTCGGAAGTTAGGCGATCTGAAGAATTCGAAAAAATTCCAAGGGGGCCCCCTTTGATGCATTTTTTTTTCGATTTCGGTTCTTTCGATCGGAGAAATGGATTCTATGAAAAAAAAAACAAGCAGATTGGTATGATCGAAGTTGAAAATCGGTCCATCCGTTCGGATGTTAAGGCGATCTGAAGAATTCGAAAAAGTTCCAAGGGGACCCCCTTTGATGCAATTTTTTTTTTTTCGATTTTGGTTTTTTCGATTGGAGAAATGGATTCCATGAAAAAAAAAAAAAGCAGATAGGTATGATCGAAGTTGAAAATCGGTACATCCGTTCGGAAGTTAAGGCGATTTGAAGAATTCGAAAAAGTTCCAAGGGGACCCCCTTTGATGCATTTTTTTTTTCGATTTCGGTTTTTTCGATTGGAGAAATGGATTCTATGAAAAAAACAAGCAGATTGGTATGATCGAAGTTGAAAATCGGTCCATACGTTCGAAAGTTAAGGCAATCTGAAGAATTCGAAAAAGTTCCAAGGGGGCCCCCTTTGATGCATTTTTTTTTTCGATTTCGGTTTTTTTGATCGGAGAAATGGATTCTATGAAAAAAAAAGCAGGTATGATCGAAGTTGAAAATCGGTCCATCCGTTCGGAAGTTAAGTCGATCTGAAGAATTCGAAAAAGTTCCAAGGGGGCCCCCTTTGATGCATTTTTTCTTTCGATTTCGGTTTTTTCGATTGGAGAAATGGATTCTATGAAAAAAAACAAGCAGATTCGTATGATCGAAGTTGAAAATCGGTCCATCCGTTCGGAAGTTAAGGCGATCTGAAGAATTCGAAAAAGTTCCAAGGGGACTCCCTTTGATGCTTTTTATTTTTTCGATTTCGGTTTTTCTGATTGGAGAAATGGATTCTATGAAAAAAAAACAAGCAGATTGGTATGATCGAAGTTGAAAATCGGTCCATACGTTCGAAAGTTGAGGCAATCTGAAGAATTCGAAAAAGTTCCAAGGGGGGCCCCTTTGATCCATTTTTTTTTCGATTTCGGATTTTTTGATCGGAGAAATGGATTCTATGAAAAAAAAAGCAGATTGGTATGATCGAAGTTGAAAATCGGTCCATCCGTTCGGAAGTTAAGTCGATCTGAAGAATTCGAAAAAGTTCCAAGGGGGCCCCCTTTGATGCATTTTTTTTTTTCGATTTCGGTTTTTTCTATTGGAGAAATGGATTCTATGAAAAAAAAAACAAGCAGATTCGTATGATCGAAGTTGAAAATCGGTCCATCCGTTCGGAAGTTAAGGCGATCCGAAGAATTCGAAAAAGTTCCAAGGGGGCTCCCTTTGATGCTTTTTATTTTTTCGATTTCGGTTTTTTTGATTGGAGAAATGGATTCTATGAAAAAAAAAAACAAGCAGATTGGTATGATCGAAGTTGAAAAACGGTCCATGGAAGTTATGGCGATCTGAAGAATTCGAAAAAGTTCCAAGGGGACCCCCTTTGATGCAATTTTTCTTTTCGATTTCGGTTTTTTCGATTGGAGAAATGGATTCTATGAAAAAAAACAAGCAGATTGGTATGATCGAAGTTGAAAATCGGTCCATCCGTTCGGAAGTTAAGGCGATCTGAAGAATTCAGAAAAGTTCCAAGGGGACCCCCTTTGATGCAATTTTTTTTTTCGATTTTGGTTTTTTTCGATTGGAGAAATGGATTCCATGAAAAAAAACAAGCAGATTGGTATGATCGAAGTTGAAAATCGGTACATCCGTTCGGAAGTTAAGGCGATTTGAAGAATTCGAAAAAGTTCCAAGGGGACCCCCTTTGATGCAATTTTTTTTCAGATTTAGGTTTTTTCGATTGGAGAAATGGATTCTATGAAAA
The DNA here is from genome assembly GCA_029955515.1 of Chrysomela aeneicollis. NCBI lineage: Eukaryota > Metazoa > Arthropoda > Insecta > Coleoptera > Chrysomelidae > Chrysomela > Chrysomela aeneicollis. The sequence continues at coordinate 15,506,091 of JARUHQ010000013.1, read as the reverse complement.
AAAACAAGCAGTTTGGTATGATCGAAGTTGAAAATCGGTCCATCCGTTCGGAAGTTAAGGCGATCTGAAGAATTCGAAAAAGTTCCAAGGGGACCACCTTTGATGCAATTTTTTTCTCGATTTCGGTTTTTTTTATTGAAGAAATGGATTCTATAAAAAAACAAGCAAATTGGTATGCGCGAAATTGAAAATCGGTCGATCCGTTCGGTAGTTGAGGCGGTCTGAAGAATTCGAAAAAGCTCCAAGGTGGCCCTTTTTGATACATTTTATTTTTCGATTTCGGTTTTTCCGATTGGAGAAATGAATTCTATGAAAGAAAACAAGCAGATTGGTATGATCGAAGTTGAAAATCGGTCCATCCGTTCGGAAGTTAAGGCGATCTGAAGAATTCAGAAAAGTTCCTAGGGGACCCCCTTTGATGCAATTTTTTTTTTTCGATTTTGGTTTTTTCGATTGGAGAAATGGATTCCATGAAAAAAAAAAAAAGCAGATAGGTATGATCGAAGTTGAAAATCGGTACATCCGTTCGGAAGTTAAGGCGATTTGAAGAATTCGAAAAAGTTCCAAGGGGACCCCCTTTGATGCAATTTTTTTTCAGATTTCGGTTTTTTCGATTGGAGAAATGGATTCTAAGAAGAAAAACAAGCAGTTTGGTATGATCGAAGTTGAAAATCGGTCCATCCGTTCGGAAGTTAAGGCGATCTGAAGAATTCGAAAAAGTTCCAAGGGGACCCCCTTTGATGCAATTTTTTTCTCGATTTCGGTTTTTTCTATTGAAGAAATGGATTCTATGAAAAAACAAGCAAATTGGTATGCGCGAAATTGAAAATCGGTCGATCCGTTCGGTAGTTGAGGCGGTCTGAAGAATTCGAAAAAGTTCCAAGGTGGCCCTTTTTGATGCATTTTATTTTTCGATTTCGGTTTTTCCGATTGGAGAAATGGATTCTATGAAAGAAAACAAGCAGATTGGTATGATCGAAGTTGAAAATCGGTCCATCCGTTCGGAAGTTAAGGCGATCTGAAGAATTCGAAAAAGTTCCAAGAGGACCCCCTTTGATGCAATTTTTTTTCGATTTCGGTTTTTTCGATTGGAGAAATGGATTCTATGGAAAAAACAAGCGAATTGGTATGCGCGAAATTGAAAATCGGTCCATCCGTTCGGAAGTTATGGCGATCTGAAGAATTCGAAAAAATTCCAAGAAGGCCCCCTTTGATGCATTTTTTTTTTTCGATTTCGGTTTTTTCGATTGGAGAAATGGATTCTATGAAAGAAAACAAGCAGATTGGTATGATCGAAGTTGAAAATCGGTCCATCCGTTCGGAAGTTAAGGCGATCTGAAGAATTCGAAAAAGTTCCAAGGGGGCCCCCTTTGATGCATTTTTTTTTCGATTTCGGTTTTTTCGATTGGAGAAATGGATTTTATAAAAAAAACAAGCAGATTGGTATGATCGAAGTTGATAATCGGTCCATCCGTTCGGAAGTTAAGGCGATCTGAAGAATTCGAAAAAGTTCCAAGGGGGCCCCCTATGATGCATTTTTTTTTATTTCGGTTTTTTCGATTGGAGAAATGGACTCTATGAAAAAAAACAAGCAGATTGGTATGATCGAAGTTGAAAATCGGTCCATCCGTTCGGAAGTTGAGGCGATCTGAAGAATTCGAAAAAGTTCCAAGGGGGCCCCCTTTGATGAATTTTTTTTTCAGATTTCGGTTGTTCTGATTGGAGAAATGGATTCTATGAAAAAAAACAAGCAGATTGGTATGATCGAAGTTGAAAATCGGTCCATCCGTTCGGAAGTTAAGGCGATCTGAAGAATTCGAAAAAGTTCCAAGGGGGCCCCCTTTGGTGCATTTTTTTTTCGATTTCGGTTTTTTCGATTGGAGAAATGGATTCTATGAAAGAAAACAAGCAGATTGGTATGATCGAAGTTGAAAATCGGTCCATCCGTTCGGAAGTTAGGCGATCTGAAGAATTCGAAAAAGTTCCAAGGGGGCCCCCTTTGAAGCATTTTTTGTTTCGATTTCGGTTTTTTCGATTGGAGAAATGGATTCTATGAAAAAAAAAACAAACAGATTGGTATGATCGAAGTTGAAAATCGGTCCATCCGTTCGGAAGTTAAGGCGATCTGAAGAATTCGAAAAAGTTACAAGGGGGCCCCCTTTGATGCACTTGTTTTTCGATTTCGGTTTTTCTGATCGGAGAAATGGATTCTATGAAAAAAACAAGCAGATTGGTATGATCGAAGTTGAAAATCGGTCCATACGTTCGAAAGTTAAGGCGAACTGAAGAATTCGAAAAAGTTCCAAGGGGCCCCCTTTGATGCTTTCTTTTTTTCGATTTCGGTTTTTTCGATTGGAGAAATGGATTCTATGAAAAAAAAAACAAGCAGTTTGGTATGATCGAAGTTGAAAATCGGTCCATCCGTTCGGAAGGTAAGTCGATCTGAAGAATTCGAGAAAGTTCCAAGGGGGCCTCCTTTGATGCATTTTTTTTTCGATTTCGGTTTTTTCGATTGGAGAAATGGATTCTATGAAAAAAAAACAAGCAGATTGGTATGATCGAAGTTGAAAATCGGTCCATCCGTTCGGAAGTTAAGGCGATCTGAAGAATTCAGAAAAGTTCCAAGGGGACCCCCTTTGATGCAATTTTTTTTTTCGATTTTGGTTTTTTTTATTGAATAAATGGATTCTATAAAAAAACAAGCAAATTGGTATGCGCGAAATTGAAAATCGGTCGATCCGTTCGGAAGTTATGGCGATCTGAAGAATTCGAAAAAGCTCCAAGGTGGCCCCCTTTGATGCATTTTTTTTTTTCGATTTCGGTTTTTTCGATTGGAGAAATGGATTCTATGAAAGAAAACAAGCAGATTGGTATGATCGAAGTTGAAAATCGGTCCATCCGTTCGGAAGTTAAGGCGATCTGAAGAATTCGAAAAAGTTCCAAGGGGGCCCCCTTTGATGCATTTTTTTTTCGATTTCGGTTTTTTCGATTGGAGAAATGGATTTTATAAAAAAAACAAGCAGATTGGTATGATCGAAGTTGATAATCGGTCCATCCGTTCGGAAGTTAAGGCGATCTGAAGAATTCGAAAAAGTTCCAAGGGGGCCCCCTATGATGCATTTTTTTTTTCATTTCGGTTTTTTCGATTGGAGAAATGGACTCTATGAAAAAAAACAAGCAGATTGGTATGATCGAAGTTGAAAATCGGTCCATCCGTTCGGAAGTTGAGGCGATCTGAAGAATTCGAAAAAGTTCCAAGGGGGCCCCCTTTGATGAATTTTTTTTCAGATTTCGGTTGTTCTGATTGGAGAAATGGATTCTATGAAAAAAAACAAGCAGATTGGTATGATCGAAGTTGAAAATCGGTCCATCCGTTCGGAAGTTAAGGCGATCTGAAGAATTCGAAAAAGTTCCAAGGGGGCCCCCTTTGGTGCATTTTTTTTTCGATTTCGGTTTTTTCGATTGGAGAAATGGATTCTATGAAAGAAAACAAGCAGATTGGTATGATCGAAGTTGAAAATCGGTCCATCCGTTCGGAAGTTAGGCGATCTGAAGAATTCGAAAAAGTTCCAAGGGGGCCCCCTTTGAAGCATTTTTTGTTTCGATTTCGGTTTTTTCGATTGGAGAAATGGATTCTATGAAAAAAAAAAACAAACAGATTGGTATGATCGAAGTTGAAAATCGGTCCATCCGTTCGGAAGTTAAGGCGATCTGAAGAATTCGAAAAAGTTACAAGGGGGCCCCCTTTGATGCACTTGTTTTTCGATTTCGGTTTTTCTGATCGGAGAAATGGATTCTATGAAAAAAACAAGCAGATTGGTATGATCGAAGTTGAAAATCGGTCCATACGTTCGAAAGTTAAGGCGAACTGAAGAATTCGAAAAAGTTCCAAGGGGCCCCCTTTGAAGTATTTTTTGTTTCGATTTCGGTTTTTTCGATTGGAGAAATGGATTCTATGAAAAAAAACAAACAGATTGGTATGATCGAAGTTGAAAATCGGTCCATCCGTTCGGAAGTTAAGGCGATCTGAAGAATTCGAAAAAGTTACAAGGGGGCCCCCTTTGATGCACTTGTTTTTCGATTTCGGTTTTTCTGATCGGAGAAATGGATTCTATGAAAAAAACAAGCAGATTGGTATGATCGAAGTTGAAAATCGGTCCATACGTTCGAAAGTTAAGGCGATCTGAAGAATTCGAAAAAGTTCCAAGGGGCCCCCTTAGATGCTTTCTTTTTTTCGATTTCGGTTTTTTCGATTGGAGAAATGGATTCTATGAAAAAAAAACAAGCAGTTTGGTATGATCGAAGTTGAAAATCGGTCCATCCGTTCGGAAGTTAAGTCGATCTGAAGAATTCGAAAAAGTTCCAAGGGGGCCCCCTTTGATGCATTTTTTTTTCGATTTCGGTTTTTTCGATTGGAGAAATGGATTCTATGAAAAAAAAACAAGCAGATTGGTATGATCGAAGTTGAAAATCGGTCCATCCGTTCGGAAGTTAAGGCGATCTGAAGAATTCAGAAAAGTTCCAAGGGGACCCCCTTTGATGCAATTTTTTTTTTTCGATTTTGGTTTTTTTGATTGGAGAAATGGATTCCATGAAAAAAAACAAGCAGATTGGTATGATCGAAGTTGAAAATCGGTACATCCGTTCGGAAGTTAAGGCGATTTGAAGAATTCGAAAAAGTTCCAAGGGGACCCCCTTTGATGCATTTTTTTTTCAGATTTCCGTTTTTTCGATTGGAGAAATGGATTCTATGAAGAAAAACAAGCAGTTTGGTATGATCGAAGTTGAAAATCGGTCCATCCGTTCGGAAGTTAAGGCGATCTGAAGAATTCGAAAAAGTTCCAAGGGGACCCCCTTTGATGCAATTTTTTTCTCGATTTCGGTTTTTTCTATTGAAGAAATGGATTCTATGAAAAAACAAGCAAATTGGTATGCGCGAAATTGAAAATCGGTCGATCCGTTCGGTAGTTGAGGCGGTCTGAAGAATTCGAAAAAGTTCCAAGGTGGCCCTTTTTGATGCATTTTATTTTTCGATTTCGGTTTTTCCGATTGGAGAAATGGATTCTATGAAAAAAAACAAGCAGATTGGTATGATCGAATTTGAAAATCGGTCCATCCGTTCGGAAGTTAAGGCGATCTGAAGAATTCGAAAAAGTTCCAAGGGGGCCCCCTTTGATGCATTTTTTTTTCGATTTCGGTTTTTTCGATTGGAGAAATGGATTCTATGAAAGAAACAAGCAGATTGGTATGATCGAAGTTGAAAATCGGTCCATCCGTTCGGAAGTTAAGGCGATCTGAAGAATTCGAAAAAGTTCCAAGGGGACCCCCTTTGATGCAATTTTTTTTCGATTTCGGTTTTTTCGATTGGAGAAATGGATTCTATGAAAAAAACAAGCGAATTGGTATGCGCGAAATTGAAAATCGGTCCATCCGTTCGGAAGTTAAGGCGATCTGAAGAATTCGAAAAAATTCCAAGAAGGCCCCCTTTGATGCATTTTTTTCTTCGATTTCGGTTTTTTCGGTTGGAGAAATGGATTCTATGAAAGAAAACAAGCAGATTGGTATGATCGAAGTTGAAAATCGGTCCATCCGTTCGGAAGTTAAGGCGATCTGAAGAATTCGAAAAAGTTCCAAGGGGGCCCCCTTTGATGCATTTTTTTTTCGATTTCGGTTTTTTCGATTGGTAAAATGGATTCTATGAAAAAAAACAAGCAGATTGGTATGACCGAAGTTGAAAATCAGTCCATCCGTTCGGAAGTTAAGGCGATCTGAAGAATTCGAAAAAGTTTAAAGGGGGCCCCCTTTGATGCATTTTTTTTTCGATTTCGGTTTTTTCGATTGGAGAAATGGATTTTATAAAAAAAACAAGCAGATTGGTATGATCGAAGTTGATAATCGGTCCATCCGTTCGGAAGTTAAGGCGATCTGAAGAATTCGAAAAAGTTCCAAGGGGGCCCCCTTTGATGCATTTTTTTTTCATTTCGGTTTTTTCGATTGGAGAAATGGACTCTATGAAAAAAAACAAGCAGATTGGTATGATCGAAGTTGAAAATCGGTCCATCCGTTCGGAAGTTGAGGCGAACTGAAGAATTCGAAAAAGTTCCAAGGGGGCCCCCTTTGATGAATTTTTTTTTTAGATTCCGGTTTTTTTGATTGGAGAAATGGATTCTATGAAAAAAAAAAGCAGATTGGTATGATCGAAGTTGAAAATCGGTCCATCCGTTCGGAAGTTAAGGCGATCTGAAGAATTCGATAAAGTTCCAAGGAAGCCTCCTTTGGTGCATTTTTTTTTCGATTTCGGTTTTTTCGATTGGAGAAATGGATTCTATGAAAGAAAACAAGCAGATTGGTATGATCGAAGTTGAAAATCGGTCCATCCGTTCGGAAGTTAGGCGATCTGAAGAATTCGAAAAAGTTCCAAGGGGGCCCCCTTTGAAGCATTTTTTGTTTCGATTTCGGTTTTTTCGATTGGAGAAATGGATTCTATGAAAAAAAAACAAACAGATTGGTATGATCGAAGTTGAAAATCGGTCCATCCGTTCGGAAGTTAAGGCGATCTGAAGAATTCGAAAAAGTTCCAAGGGGGCCCCTTTTGATGCATTTTTTTTTCGATTTCGGTTTTTCTGATCGGAGAAATGGATTCTATGAAAAAAACAAGCAGATTGGTATGATCGAAGTTGAAAATCGGTCCATACGTTCGAAAGTTAATGCGATCTGAAGAATTCGAAAAAGTTCCAAGGGGCCCCCTTTGATGCTTTCTTTTTTTCGATTTCGGTTTTTTCGATTGAAGAAATGGATTCTATGAAAAAAAAAACAAGCAGTTTGGTATGATCGAAGTTGAAAATCGGTCCATCCGTTCGGAAGTTAAGGCGATCTGAAGAATTCGAAAAAGTTCCAAGGGGACCCCCTTTGATGCAATTTTTTTCTCGATTTCGGTTTTTTCTATTGAAGAAATGGATTCTATGAAAAAACAAGCAAATTGGTATGCGCGAAATTGAAAATCGGTCGATCCGTTCGGTAGTTGAGGCGGTCTGAAGAATTCGAAAAAGTTCCAAGGTGGCCCTTTTTGATGCATTTTATTTTTCGATTTCGGTTTTTCCGATTGGAGAAATGGATTCTATGAAAGAAAACAAGCAGATTGGTATGATCGAAGTTGAAAATCGGTCCATCCGTTCGGAAGTTAAGGCGATCTGAAGAATTCGAAAAAGTTCCAAGGGGACCTCCTTTGATGCAATTTTTTTTCGATTTCGGTTTTTTCGATTGGAGAAATGGATTCTATGGAAAAAACAAGCGAATTGGTATGCGCGAAATTGAAAATCGGTCCATCCGTTCGGAAGTTAAGGCGATCTGAAGAATTCGAAAAAATTCCAAGAAGGCCCCCTTTGATGCATTTTTTTTTTCGATTTCGGTTTTTTCGATTGGAGAAATGGATTCTATGAAAGAAAACAAGCAGATTGGTATGATCGAAGTTGAAAATCGGTCCATCCGTTCGGAAGTTAAGGCGATCTGAAGAATTCGAAAAAGTTCCAAGGGGGCCCCCTTTGATGCATTTTTTTTTCGATTTCGGTTTTTTCGATTGGAGAAATGGATTGTATGAAAAAAAACAAGCAGATTGGTATGACCGAAGTTGAAAATCGGTCCATCCGTTCGGAAGTTAAGGCGATCTGAAGAATTCGAAAAAGTTTCAAGGGGGCCCCCTTTGATGCATTTTTTTTTCGATTTCGGTTTTTTCGATTGGAGAAATGGATTTTATAAAAAAAACAAGCAGATTGGTATGATCGAAGTTGATAATCGGTCCATCCGTTCGGAAGTTAAGGCGATCTGAAGAATTCGAAAAAGTTCCAAGGGGGCCCCCTATGATGCATTTTTTTTTTCATTTCGGTTTTTTCGATTGGAGAAATGGACTCTATGAAAAAAAACAAGCAGATTGGTATGATCGAAGTTGAAAATCGGTCCATCCGTTCGGAAGTTGAGGCGATCTGAAGAATTCGAAAAAGTTCCAAGGGGGCCCCCTTTGATGAATTTTTTTTTCAGATTTCGGTTGTTCTGATTGGAGAAATGGATTCTATGAAAAAAAACAAGCAGATTGGTATGATCGAAGTTGAAAATCGGTCCATCCGTTCGGAAGTTAAGGCGATCTGAAGAATTCGAAAAAGTTCCAAGGGGGCCCCCTTTGGTGCATTTTTTTTTCGATTTCGGTTTTTTCGATTGGAGAAATGGATTCTATGAAAGAAAACAAGCAGATTGGTATGATCGAAGTTGAAAATCGGTCCATCCGTTCGGAAGTTAGGCGATCTGAAGAATTCGAAAAAGTTCCAAGGGGGCCCCCTTTGAAGCATTTTTTGTTTCGATTTCGGTTTTTTCGATTGGAGAAATGGATTCTATGAAAAAAAAAAACAAACAGATTGGTATGATCGAAGTTGAAAATCGGTCCATCCGTTCGGAAGTTAAGGCGATCTGAAGAATTCGAAAAAGTTACAAGGGGGCCCCCTTTGATGCACTTGTTTTTCGATTTCGGTTTTTCTGATCGGAGAAATGGATTCTATGAAAAAAACAAGCAGATTGGTATGATCGAAGTTGAAAATCGGTCCATACGTTCGAAAGTTAAGGCGAACTGAAGAATTCGAAAAAGTTCCAAGGGGCCCCCTTTGAAGTATTTTTTGTTTCGATTTCGGTTTTTTCGATTGGAGAAATGGATTCTATGAAAAAAAACAAACAGATTGGTATGATCGAAGTTGAAAATCGGTCCATCCGTTCGGAAGTTAAGGCGATCTGAAGAATTCGAAAAAGTTACAAGGGGGCCCCCTTTGATGCACTTGTTTTTCGATTTCGGTTTTTCTGATCGGAGAAATGGATTCTATGAAAAAAACAAGCAGATTGGTATGATCGAAGTTGAAAATCGGTCCATACGTTCGAAAGTTAAGGCGATCTGAAGAATTCGAAAAAGTTCCAAGGGGCCCCCTTAGATGCTTTCTTTTTTTCGATTTCGGTTTTTTCGATTGGAGAAATGGATTCTATGAAAAAAAAACAAGCAGTTTGGTATGATCGAAGTTGAAAATCGGTCCATCCGTTCGGAAGTTAAGTCGATCTGAAGAATTCGAAAAAGTTCCAAGGGGGCCCCCTTTGATGCATTTTTTTTTCGATTTCGGTTTTTTCGATTGGAGAAATGGATTCTATGAAAAAAAAACAAGCAGATTGGTATGATCGAAGTTGAAAATCGGTCCATCCGTTCGGAAGTTAAGGCGATCTGAAGAATTCAGAAAAGTTCCAAGGGGACCCCCTTTGATGCAATTTTTTTTTTCGATTTTGGTTTTTTTGATTGGAGAAATGGATTCCATGAAAAAAAACAAGCAGATTGGTATGATCGAAGTTGAAAATCGGTACATCCGTTCGGAAGTTAAGGCGATTTGAAGAATTCGAAAAAGTTCCAAGGGGACCCCCTTTGATGCATTTTTTTTTCAGATTTCCGTTTTTTCGATTGGAGAAATGGATTCTATGAAGAAAAACAAGCAGTTTGGTATGATCGAAGTTGAAAATCGGTCCATCCGTTCGGAAGTTAAGGCGATCTGAAGAATTCGAAAAAGTTCCAAGGGGACCCCCTTTGATGCAATTTTTTTCTCGATTTCGGTTTTTTCTATTGAAGAAATGGATTCTATGAAAAAACAAGCAAATTGGTATGCGCGAAATTGAAAATCGGTCGATCCGTTCGGTAGTTGAGGCGGTCTGAAGAATTCGAAAAAGTTCCAAGGTGGCCCTTTTTGATGCATTTTATTTTTCGATTTCGGTTTTTCCGATTGGAGAAATGGATTCTATGAAAAAAAACAAGCAGATTGGTATGATCGAATTTGAAAATCGGTCCATCCGTTCGGAAGTTAAGGCGATCTGAAGAATTCGAAAAAGTTCCAAGGGGGCCCCCTTTGATGCATTTTTTTTTCGATTTCGGTTTTTTCGATTGGAGAAATGGATTCTATGAAAGAAACAAGCAGATTGGTATGATCGAAGTTGAAAATCGGTCCATCCGTTCGGAAGTTAAGGCGATCTGAAGAATTCGAAAAAGTTCCAAGGGGACCCCCTTTGATGCAATTTTTTTTCGATTTCGGTTTTTTCGATTGGAGAAATGGATTCTATGAAAAAAACAAGCGAATTGGTATGCGCGAAATTGAAAATCGGTCCATCCGTTCGGAAGTTAAGGCGATCTGAAGAATTCGAAAAAATTCCAAGAAGGCCCCCTTTGATGCATTTTTTTCTTCGATTTCGGTTTTTTCGGTTGGAGAAATGGATTCTATGAAAGAAAACAAGCAGATTGGTATGATCGAAGTTGAAAATCGGTCCATCCGTTCGGAAGTTAAGGCGATCTGAAGAATTCGAAAAAGTTCCAAGGGGGCCCCCTTTGATGCATTTTTTTTTCGATTTCGGTTTTTTCGATTGGTAAAATGGATTCTATGAAAAAAAACAAGCAGATTGGTATGACCGAAGTTGAAAATCAGTCCATCCGTTCGGAAGTTAAGGCGATCTGAAGAATTCGAAAAAGTTTAAAGGGGGCCCCCTTTGATGCATTTTTTTTTCGATTTCGGTTTTTTCGATTGGAGAAATGGATTTTATAAAAAAAACAAGCAGATTGGTATGATCGAAGTTGATAATCGGTCCATCCGTTCGGAAGTTAAGGCGATCTGAAGAATTCGAAAAAGTTCCAAGGGGGCCCCCTTTGATGCATTTTTTTTTTCATTTCGGTTTTTTCGATTGGAGAAATGGACTCTATGAAAAAAAACAAGCAGATTGGTATGATCGAAGTTGAAAATCGGTCCATCCGTTCGGAAGTTGAGGCGAACTGAAGAATTCGAAAAAGTTCCAAGGGGGCCCCCTTTGATGAATTTTTTTTTTAGATTCCGGTTTTTTTGATTGGAGAAATGGATTCTATGAAAAAAAAAAGCAGATTGGTATGATCGAAGTTGAAAATCGGTCCATCCGTTCGGAAGTTAAGGCGATCTGAAGAATTCGAAAAAGTTCCAAGGAAGCCCCCTTTGGTGCATTTTTTTTTCGATTTCGGTTTTTTCGATTGGAGAAATGGATTCTATGAAAGAAAACAAGCAGATTGGTATGATCGAAGTTGAAAATCGGTCCATCCGTTCGGAAGTTAGGCGATCTGAAGAATTCGAAAAAGTTCCAAGGGGGCCCCCTTTGAAGCATTTTTTGTTTCGATTTCGGTTTTTTCGATTGGAGAAATGGATTCTATGAAAAAAAAACAAACAGATTGGTATGATCGAAGTTGAAAATCGGTCCATCCGTTCGGAAGTTAAGGCGATCTGAAGAATTCGAAAAAGTTCCAAGGGGGCCCCCTTTGATGCATTTTTTTTTCGATTTCGGTTTTTCTGATCGGAGAAATGGATTCTATGAAAAAAACAAGCAGATTGGTATGATCGAAGTTGAAAATCGGTCCATACGTTCGAAAGTTAATGCGATCTGAAGAATTCGAAAAAGTTCCAAGGGGCCCCCTTTGATGCTTTCTTTTTTTCGATTTCGGTTTTTTCGATTGGAGAAATGGATTCTATGAAAAAAAAAACAAGCAGTTTGGTATGATCGAAGTTGAAAATCGGTCCATCCGTTCGGAAATTAAGGCGATCTGAAGAATTCGAAAAAGTTCCAAGGGGACCCCCTTTGATGCAATTTTTTTCTCGATTTCGGTTTTTTCTATTGAAGAAATGGATTCTATGAAAAAACAAGCAAATTGGTATGCGCGAAATTGAAAATCGGTCGATCCGTTCGGTAGTTGAGGCGGTCTGAAGAATTCGAAAAAGTTCCAAGGTGGCCCTTTTTGATGCATTTTATTTTTCGATTTCGGTTTTTCCGATTGGAGAAATGGATTCTATGAAAGAAAACAAGCAGATTGGTATGATCGAAGTTGAAAATCGGTCCATCCGTTCGGAAGTTAAGGCGATCTGAAGAATTCGAAAAAGTTCCAAGGGGACCTCCTTTGATGCAATTTTTTTTCGATTTCGGTTTTTTCGATTGGAGAAATGGATTCTATGGAAAAAACAAGCGAATTGGTATGCGCGAAATTGAAAATCGGTCCATCCGTTCGGAAGTTAAGGCGATCTGAAGAATTCGAAAAAATTCCAAGAAGGCCCCCTTTGATGCATTTTTTTTTTCGATTTCGGTTTTTTCGATTGGAGAAATGGATTCTATGAAAGAAAACAAGCAGATTGGTATGATCGAAGTTGAAAATCGGTCCATCCGTTCGGAAGTTAAGGCGATCTGAAGAATTCGAAAAAGTTCCAAGGGGGCCCCCTTTGATGCATTTTTTTTTCGATTTCGGTTTTTTCGATTGGAGAAATGGATTGTATAAAAAAAAACAAGCAGATTGGTATGACCGAAGTTGAAAATCGGTCCATCCGTTCGGAAGTTAAGGCGATCTGAAGAATTCGAAAAAGTTTCAAGGGGGCCCCCTTTGATGCATTTTTTTTTCGATTTCGGTTTTTTCGATTGGAGAAATGGATTTTATAAAAAAAACAAGCAGATTGGTATGATCGAAGTTGATAATCGGTCCATCCGTTCGGAAGTTAAGGCGATCTGAAGAATTCGAAAAAGTTCCAAGGGGGCCCCCTATGATGCATTTTTTTTTCATTTCGGTTTTTTCGATTGGAGAAATGGACTCTATGAAAAAAAACAAGCAGATTGGTATGATCGAAGTTGAAAATCGGTCCATCCGTTCGGAAGTTGAGGCGATCTGAAGAATTCGAAAAAGTTCCAAGGGGGCCCCCTTTGATGAATTTTTTCTTCAGATTTCGGTTGTTCTGATTGGAGAAATGGATTCTATGAAAAAAAACAAGCAGATTGGTATGATCGAAGTTGAAAATCGGTCCATCCGTTCGGAAGTTAAGGCGATCTGAAGAATTCGAAAAAGTTCCAAGGGGGCCCCCTTTAAAGCATTTTTTGTTTCGATTTCGGTTTTTTCGATTGGAGAAATGGATTCTATGAAAAAAAAACATACAGATTGGTATGATCGAAGTTGAAAATCGGTCCATCCGTTCGGAAGTTAAGGCGATCTGAAGAATTCGAAAAAGTTACAAGGGGGCCCCCTTTGATGCACTTGTTTTTCGATTTCGGTTTTTCTGATCGGAGAAATGGATTCTATGAAAAAACAAGCAGATTGGTATGATCGAAGTTGAAAATCGGTCCATACGTTCGAAAGTTAAGGCGATCTGAAGAATTCGAAAAAGTTCCAAGGGGCCCCCTTTGATGCTTTCTTTTTTTCGATTTCGGTTTTTTCGATTGGAGAAATGGATTCTATGAAAAAAAAAACAAGCAGTTTGGTATGATCGAAGTTGAAAATCGGTCCATCCGTTCGGAAGTTAAGTCGATCTGAAGAATTCGAAAAAGTTCCAAGGAGGCCCCCTTTGATGCATTTTTTTTTCGATTTCGGTTTTTTCGATTGGAGAAATGGATTCTATGAAAAAAAAACAAGCAGATTGGTATGATCGAAGTTGAAAATCGGTCCATCCGTTCGGAAGTTAAGGCGATCTGAAGAATTCAGAAAAGTTCCAAGGGGACCCCCTTTGATGCAATTTTTTTTTTCGATTTTGGTTTTTTCGATTGGAGAAATGGATTCCATGAAAAAAAAACAAGCAGATTGGTATGATCGAAGTTGAAAATCGGTACATCCGTTCGGAAGTTAAGGCGATTTGAAGAATTCGAAAAAGTTCCAAGGGGACCCCCTTTGATGCATTTTTTTTTCAGATTTCGGTTTTTTCGATTGGAGAAATGGATTCTATGAAGAAAAACAAGCAGTTTGGTATGATCGAAAATGAAAATCGGTCCATCCGTTCGGAAGTTAAGGCGATCTGAAGAATTCGAAAAAGTTCCAAGGGGACCCCCTTTGATGCAATTTTTTTTCTCGATTTCGGTTTTTTCTATTGAAGAAATGGATTCTATGAAAAAACAAGCAAATTGGTATGCGCGAAATTGAAAATCGGTCGATCCGTTCGGTAGTTGAGGCGGTCTGAAGAATTCGAAAAAGTTCCAAGGTGGCCCTTTTTGATGCATTTTATTTTTCGATTCCGGTTTTTCCGATTGGAGAAATGGATTCTATGAAAAAAAACAAGCAGATTGGTATGATCGAATTTGAAAATCGGTCCATCCGTTCGGAAGTTAAGGCGATCTGAAGAATTCGAAAAAGTTCCAAGGGGGGCCCCTTTGATGCATTTTTTTTTCGATTTCGGTTTTTTCGATTGGAGAAATGGATTCTATGAAAGAAACAAGCAGATTGGTATGATCGAAGTTGAAAATCGGTCCATCCGTTCGGAAGTTAAGGCGATCTGAAGAATTCGAAAAAGTTCCAAGGGGACCCCCTTTGATGCAATTTTTTTTCGATTTCGGTTTTTTCGATTGGAGAAATGGATTCTATGAAAGAAAACAAGCAAATTGGTATGATCGAAGTTGAAAATCGGTCCATCCGTTCGGAAGTTAAGGCGATCTGAAGAATTCGAAAAAGTTCCAAGGGGGCCCCCTTTGATGCATTTTTTTTTGATTCCGGTTTTTTCGATTGGAGAAATGGATTCTATGAAAGAAACAAGCAGATTGGTATGATCGAAGTTGAAAATCGGTCCATCCGTTCGGAAGTTAAGGCGATCTGAAGAATTCGAAAAAGTTCCAAGGGGACCCCCTTTGATGCAATTTTTTTTCGATTTCGGTTTTTTCGATTGAAGAAATGGATTCTATGAAAAAAACAAGCGAATTGGTATGCGCGAAATTGAAAATCGGTCCATCCGTTCGGAAGTTAAGGCGATCTGAAGAATTCGAAAAAATTCCAAGAAGGCCCCCTTTGATGCATTTTTTTTTCGATTTCGGTTTTTTCGGTTGGAGAAATGGATTCTATGAAAGAAAACAAGCAGATTGGTATGATCGAAGTTGAAAATCGGTCCATCCGTTCGGAAGTTAAGGCGATCTGAAGAATTCGAAAAAGTTCCAAGGGGGCCCCCTTTGATGCATTTTTTTTTCGATTTCGGTTTTTTCGATTGGTAAAATGGATTCTATGAAAAAAAACAAGCAGATTGGTATGACCGAAGTTGAAAATCGGTCCATCCGTTCGGAAGTTAAGGCGATCTGAAGAATTCGAAAAAGTTTCAAGGGGGCCCCCTTTGATGCATTTTTTGTTCGATTTCGGTTTTTTCGATTGGAGAAATGGATTTTATAAAAAAAACAAGCTGATTGGTATGATCGAAGTTGATAATCGGTCCATCCGTTCGGAAGTTAAGGCGATCTGAAGAATTCGAAAAAGTTCCAAGGGGGCCCCCTTTGATGCATTTTTTTTTCATTTCGGTTTTTTCGAATGGAGAAATGGACTCTATGAAAAAAAACAAGCAGATTGGTATGATCGAAGTTGAAAATCGGTCCATCCGTTCGGAAGTTGAGGCGAACTGAAGAATTCGAAAAAGTTCCAAGGGGGCCCCCTTTGATGAATTTTTTTTTTAGATTCCGGTTTTTTTGATTGGAGAAATGGATTCTATGAAAAAAAAAAGCAGATTGGTATGATCGAAGTTGAAAATCGGTCCATCCGTTCGGAAGTTAAGGCGATCTGAAGAATTCGAAAAAGTTCCAAGGGGGCCCCCTTTGATGCATTTTTTTTTTCATTTCGGTTTTTTTGATTGGAGAAATGGACTCTATGGAAAAAAACAAGCAGATTGGTATGATCGAAGTTGAAAATCGGTCCATCCGTTTGGAAGTTGAGGCGAACTGAAGAATTCGAAAAAGTTCCAAGGGGGCCCCCTTTGATGAATTTTTTTTTAGATTCCGGTTTTTTTGATTGGAGAAATGGATTCTATGAAAAAAAAAAGCAGATTGGTATGATCGAAGTTGAAAATCGGTCCATCCGTTCGGAAGTTAAGGCGATCTGAAGAATTCGAAAAAGTTCCAAGGGGGCCCCCTTTGGTGCATTTTTTTTTTCGATTTCGGTTTTTTCGATTGGAGAAATGGATTCTATGAAAGAAAACAAGCAGATTGGTATGATCGAAGTTGAAAATCGGTCCATCCGTTCGGAAGTTAGGCGATCTGAAGAATTCGAAAAAGTTCCAAGGGGGCCCCCTTTGAAGCATTTTTTGTTTCGATTTCGGTTTTTTCGATTGGAGAAATGGATTCTATGAAAAAAAAACAAACAGATTGGTATGATCGAAGTTGAAAATCGGTCCATCCGTTCGGAAGTTAAGGCGATCTGACGAATTCGAAAAAGTTACAATTGGGCCCCCTTTGATGCACTTGTTTTTCGATTTCGGTTTTTCTGATCGGAGAAATGGATTCTATGAAAAAACAAGCAGATTGGTATGATCGAAGTTGAAAATCGGTCCATACGTTCGAAAGTTAAGGCGATCTGAAGAATTCGAAAAAGTTCCAAGGGGCCCCCTTTGATGCTTTCTTTTTTTCGATTTCGGTTTTTTCGATTGGAGAAATGGATTCTATGAAAAAAAAAACAAGCAGTTTGGTATGATCGAAGTTGAAAATCGGTCCATCCGTTCGGAAGTTAAGTCGATCTGAAGAATTCGAAAAAGTTCCAAGGGGGCCCCCTTTGATGCATTTTTTTTTCGATTTCGGTTTTTTCGATTGGAGAAATGGATTCTATGAAAAAAAAACAAGCAGATTGGTATGATCGAAGTTGAAAATCGGTCCATCCGTTCGGAAGTTAAGGCGATCTGAAGAATTCAGAAAAGTTCCAAGGGGACCCCCTTTGATGCAATTTTTTTTTTCGATTTTGGTTTTTTCGATTGGAGAAATGGATTCCATGAAAAAAAACATGCAGATTGGTATGATCGAAGTTGAAAATCGGTACATCCGTTCGGAAGTTAAGGCGATTTGAAGAATTCGAAAAAGTTCCAAGGGGACCCCCTTTGATGCATTTTTTTTTCAGATTTCGGTTTTTTCGATTGGAGAAATGGATTCTATGAAGAAAAACAAGCAGTTTGGTATGATCGAAGTTGAAAATCGGTCCATCCGTTCGGAAGTTAAGGCGATCTGAAGAATTCGAAAAAGTTCCAAGGGGACCCCCTTTGATGCAATTTTTTTTCTCGATTTCGGTTTTTTCTATTGAAGAAATGGATTCTATGAAAAAACAAGCAAATTGGTATGCGCGAAATTGAAAATCGGTCGATCCGTTCGGTAGTTGAGGCGGTCTGAAGAATTCGAAAAAGTTCCAAGGTGGCCCTTTTTGATGCATTTTATTTTTCGATTTCGGTTTTTCCGATTGGAGAAATGGATTCTATGAAAAAAAACAAGCAGATTGGTATGATCGAATTTGAAAATCGGTCCATCCGTTCGGAAGTTAAGGCGATCTGAAGAATTCGAAAAAGTTCCAACGGGGGCCCCTTTGGTGCATTTTTTTTTCGATTTCGGTTTTTTCGATTGGAGAAATGGATTCTATGAAAGAAACAAGCAGATTGGTATGATCGAAGTTGAAAATCGGTCCATCCGTTCGGAAGTTAAGGCGATCTGAAGAATTCGAAAAAGTTCCAAGGGGACCCCCTTTGATGCAATTTTTTTTCGATTTCGGTTTTTTCGATTGGAGAAATGGATTCTATGAAAGAAAACAAGCAAATTGGTATGATCGAAGTTGAAAATCGGTCCATCCGTTCGGAAGTTAAGGCGATCTGAAGAATTCGAAAAAGTTCCAAGGGGGCCCCCTTTGATGCATTTTTTTTTTCGATTTCGGTTTTTTCGATTGGAGAAATGGATTCTATGAAAGAAACAAGCAGATTGGTATGATCGAAGTTGAAAATCGGTCCATCCGTTCGGAAGTTAAGGCGATCTGAAGAATTCGAAAAAGTTCCAAGGGGACCCCCTTTGATGCAATTTTTTTTCGATTTCGGTTTTTTCGATTGGAGAAATGGATTCTATGAAAAAAACAAGCGAATTGGTATGCGCGAAATTGAAAATCGGTCCATCCGTTCGGAAGTTAAGGCGATCTGAAGAATTCGAAAAAATTCCAAGAAGGCCCCCTTTGATGCATTTTTTTTTTCGATTTCGGTTTTTTCGGTTGGAGAAATGGATTCTATGAAAGAAAACAAGCAGATTGGTATGATCGAAGTTGAAAATCGGTCCATCCGTTCGGAAGTTAAGGCGATCTGAAGAATTCGAAAAAGTTCCAAGGGGGCCCCCTTTGATGCATTTTTTTTTCGATTTCGGTTTTTTCGATTGGTAAAATGGATTCTATGAAAAAAAACAAGCAGATTGGTATGACCGAAGTTGAAAATCGGTCCATCCGTTCGGAAGTTAAGGCGATCTGAAGAATTCGAAAAAGTTTCAAGGGGGCCCCCTTTGATGCATTTTTTTTTCGATTTCGGTTTTTTCGATTGGAGAAATGGATTTTATAAAAAAAACAAGCAGATTGGTATGATCGAAGTTGATAATCGGTCCATCCGTTCGGAAGTTAAGGCGATCTGAAGAATTCGAAAAAGTTCCAAGGGGGCCCCCTTTGATGCATTTTTTTTTCATTTCGGTTTTTTCGATTGGAGAAATGGACTCTATGAAAAAAAACAAGCAGATTGGTATGATCGAAGTTGAAAATCGGTCCATCCGTTCGGAAGTTGAGGCGAACTGAAGAATTCGAAAAAGTTCCAAGGGGGCCCCCTTTGATGAATTTTTTTTTTAGATTCCGGTTTTTTTGATTGGAGAAATGGATTCTATGAAAAAAAAAAGCAGATTGGTATGATCGAAGTTGAAAATCGGTCCATCCGTTCGGAAGTTAAGGCGATCTGAAGAATTCGAAAAAATTCCAAGAAGGCCCCCTTTGATGCATTTTTTTTTTCGATTTCGGTTTTTTCGGTTGGAGAAATGGATTCTATGAAAGAAAACAAGCAGATTGGTATGATCGAAGTTGAAAATCGGTCCATCCGTTCGGAAGTTAAGGCGATCTGAAGAATTCGAAAAAGTTCCAAGGGGGCCCCCTTTGATGCATTTTTTTTTCGATTTCAGTTTTTTCGATTGGTAAAATGGATTCTATGAAAAAAAACAAGCAGATTGGTATGACCGAAGTTGAAAATCGGTCCATCCGTTCGGAAGTTAAGGCGATCTGAAGAATTTGATGCATTTTTTTTTCGATTTCGGTTTTTTCGATTGGAGAAATGGATTTTATAAAAAAAACAAGCAGATTGGTATGATCGAAGTTGATAATCGGTCCATCCGTTCGGAAGTTAAGGCGATCTGAAGAATTCGAAAAAGTTCCAAGGGGGCCCCCTTTGATGCATTTTTTTTTTCATTTCGGTTTTTTTGATTGGAGAAATGGACTCTATGAAAAAAAACAAGCAGATTGGTATGATCGAAGTTGAAAATCGGTCCATCCGTTCGGAAGTTGAGGCGAACTGAAGAATTCGAAAAAGTTCCAAGGGGGCCCCCTTTGATGAATTTTTTTTTAGATTCCGGTTTTTTTGATTGGAGAAATGGATTCTATGAAAAAAAAAAACAGATTGGTATGATCGAAGTTGAAAATCGGTCCATCCGTTCGGAAGTTAAGGCGATCTGAAGAATTCGAAAAAGTTCCAAGGGGGCCCCCTTTGGTGCATTTTTTTTTTCGATTTCGGTTTTTTCGATTGGAGAAATGGATTCTATGAAAAAAAAACAAACAGATTGGTATGATCGAAGTTGAAAATCGGTCCATCCGTTCGGAAGTTAAGGCGATCTGAAGAATTCGAAAAAGTTCCAAGGGGGCCCCCTTTGATGCATTTTTTTTTCGATTTCGGTTTTTCTGATCGGAGAAATGGATTCTATGAAAAAAACAAGCAGATTGGTATGATCGAAGTTGAAAATCGGTCCATACGTTCGAAAGTTAATGCGATCTGAAGAATTCGAAAAAGTTCCAAGGGGCCCCCTTTGATGCTTTCTTTTTTTCGATTTCGGTTTTTTCGATTGGAGAAATGGATTCTATGAAAAAAAAAACTAGCAGTTTGGTATGATCGAAGTTGAAAATCGGTCCATCCGTTCGGAAGTTAAGGCGATCTGAAGAATTCGAAAAAGTTCCAAGGGGACCCCCTTTGATGCAATTTTTTTCTCGATTTCGGTTTTTTCTATTGAAGAAATGGATTCTATGAAAAAACAAGCAAATTGGTATGCGCGAAATTGAAAATCGGTCGATCCGTTCGGTAGTTGAGGCGGTCTGAAGAATTCGAAAAAGTTCCAAGGTGGCCCTTTTTGATGCATTTTATTTTTCGATTTCGGTTTTTCCGATTGGAGAAATAGATTCTATGAAAGAAAACAAGCAGATTGGTATGATCGAAGTTGAAAATCGGTCCATCCGTTCGGAAGTTAAGGCGATCTGAAGAATTCGAAAAAGTTCCAAGGGGACCCCCTTTGATGCAATTTTTTTTCGATTTCGGTTTTTTCGATTGGAGAAATGGATTCTATGGAAAAAACAAGCGAATTGGTATGCGCGAAATTGAAAATCGGTCCATCCGTTCGGAAGTTAAGGCGATCTGAAGAATTCGAAAAAATTCCAAGAAGGCCCCCTTTGATGCATTTTTTTTCGATTTCGGTTTTTTCGATTGGAGAAATGGATTCTATGAAAGAAAACAAGCAGATTGGTATGATCGAAGTTGAAAATCGGTCCATCCGTTCGGAAGTTAAGGCGATCTGAAGAATTCGAAAAAGTTCCAAGGGGGCCCCCTTTGATGCATTTTTTTTTCGATTTCGGTTTTTTCGATTGGAGAAATGGATTGTATGAAAAAAAAACAAGCAGATTGGTATGACCGAAGTTGAAAATCGGTCCATCCGTTCGGAAGTTAAGGCGATCTGAAGAATTCGAAAAAGTTTCAAGGGGGCTCCCTTTGATGAATTTTTTTTTTAGATTCCGGTTTTTTTGATTGGAGAAATGGATTCTATGAAAAAAAAAAGCAGATTGGTATGATCGAAGTTGAAAATCGGTCCATCCGTTCGGAAGTTAAGGCGATCTGAAGAATTCGAAAAAATTCCAAGAAGGCCCCCTTTGATGCATTTTTTTTTCGATTTCGGTTTTTTCGGTTGGAGAAATGGATTCTATGAAAGAAAACAAGCAGATTGGTATGATCGAAGTTGAAAATCGGTCCATCCGTTCGGAAGTTAAGGCGATCTGAAGAATTCGAAAAAGTTCCAAGGGGGCCCCCTTTGATGCATTTTTTTTTCGATTTCAGTTTTTTCGATTGGTAAAATGGATTCTATGAAAAAAAACAAGCAGATTGGTATGACCGAAGTTGAAAATCGGTCCATCCGTTCGGAAGTTAAGGCGATCTGAAGAATTCGAAAAAGTTTCAAGGGGGCCCCCTTTGATGCATTTTTTTTTCGATTTCGGTTTTTTCGATTGGAGAAATGGATTTTATAAAAAAAACAAGCAGATTGGTATGATCGAAGTTGATAATCGGTCCATCCGTTCGGAAGTTAAGGCGATCTGAAGAATTCGAAAAAGTTCCAAGGGGGCCCCCTTTGATGCATTTTTTTTTTCATTCCGGTTTTTTTGATTGGAGAAATGGACTCTATGAAAAAAAACAAGCAGATTGGTATGATCGAAGTTGAAAATCGGTCCATCCGTTCGGAAGTTGAGGCGAACTGAAGAATTCGAAAAAGTTCCAAGGGGGCCCCCTTTGATGAATTTTTTTTTAGATTCCGGTTTTTTTGATTGGAGAAATGGATTCTATGAAAAAAAAAAGCAGATTGGTATGATCGAAGTTGAAAATCGGTCCATCCGTTCGGAAGTTAAGGCGATCTGAAGAATTCGAAAAAGTTCCAAGGGGGCCCCCTTTGGTGCATTTTTTTTTTCGATTTCGGTTTTTTCGATTGGAGAAATGGATTCTATGAAAGAAAACAAGCAGATTGGTATGATCGAAGTTGAAAATCGGTCCATCCGTTCGGAAGTTAGGCGATCTGAAGAATTCGAAAAAGTTCCAAGGGGGCCCCCTTTGAAGCATTTTTTGTTTCGATTTCGGTTTTTTCGATTGGAGAAATGGATTCTATGAAAAAAAAACAAACAGATTGTTATGATCGAAGTTGAAAATCGGTCCATCCGTTCGGAAGTTAAGGCGATCTGAAGAATTCGAAAAAGTTCCAAGGGGGCCCCCTTTGATGCATTTTTTTTTCGATTTCGGTTTTTCTGATCGGAGAAATGGATTCTATGAAAAAAACAAGCAGATTGGTATGATCGAAGTTGAAAATCGGTCCATACGTTCGAAAGTTAATGCGATCTGAAGAATTCGAAAAAGTTCCAAGGGGCCCCCTTTGATGCTTTCTTTTTTTCGATTTCGGTTTTTTCGATTGGAGAAATGGATTCTATGAAAAAAAAAACAAGCAGTTTGGTATGATCGAAGTTGAAAATCGGTCCATCCGTTCGGAAGTTAAGGCGATCTGAAGAATTCGAAAAAGTTCCAAGGGGACCCCCTTTGATGCAATTTTTTTCTCGATTTCGGTTTTTTCTATTGAAGAAATGGATTCTATGAGAAAACAAGCAAATTGGTATGCGCGAAATTGAAAATCGGTTGATCCGTTCGGTAGTTGAGGCGGTCTGAAGAATTCGAAAAAGTTCCAAGGTGGCCCTTTTTGATGCATTTTATTTTTCGATTTCGGTTTTTCCGATTGGAGAAATAGATTCTATGAAAGAAAACAAGCAGATTGGTATGATCGAAGTTGAAAATCGGTCCATCCGTTCGGAAGTTAAGGCGATCTGAAGAATTCGAAAAAGTTCCAAGGGGACCCCCTTTGATGCAATTTTTTTTCGATTTCGGTTTTTTCGATTGGAAAAATGGATTCTATGGAAAAAACAAGCGAATTGGTATGCGCGAAATTGAAAATCGGTCCATCCGTTCGGAAGTTAAGGCGATCTGAAGAATTCG
The DNA here is from genome assembly GCA_029955515.1 of Chrysomela aeneicollis. Taxonomy (NCBI): domain Eukaryota; kingdom Metazoa; phylum Arthropoda; class Insecta; order Coleoptera; family Chrysomelidae; genus Chrysomela; species Chrysomela aeneicollis. The sequence goes on along the minus strand of JARUHQ010000013.1, from coordinate 15,483,262 downwards.
AAAAAATTCCAAGAAGGCCCCCTTTGATGCATTTTTTTTTCGATTTCGGTTTTTTCGATTGGAGAAATGGATTCTATGAAAGAAAACAAGCAGATTGGTATGATCGAAGTTGAAAATCGTTCCATCCGTTCGGAAGTTAAGGCGATCTGAAGAATTCGAAAAAGTTCCAAGGGGGCCCCCTTTGATGCATTTTTTTTTCGATTTCGGTTTTTTCGATTGAAGAAATGGATTGTATGAAAAAAAAACAAGCAGATTGGTATAACCGAAGTTGAAAATCGGTCCATCCGTTCGGAAGTTAAGGCGATCTGAAGAATTCGAAAAAGTTTCAAGGGGGCCCTCTTTGATGCATTTTTTTTCGATTTCGGTTTTTTCGATTGGAGAAATGGATTTTATAAAAAAAACAAGCAGATTGGTATGATCGAAGTTGAAAATCGGTCCATCCGTTCGGAAGTTAGGCGATCTGAAGAATTCGAAAAAGTTCCAAGGGGGCCCCCTTTGAAGCATTTTTTGTTTCGATTTCGGTTTTTTCGATTGGAGAAATGGATTCTATGAAAAAAAAACAAACAGATTGGTATGATCGAAGTTGAAAATCGGTCCATCCGTTCGGAAGTTAAGGCTATCTGAAGAATTCGAAAAAGTTCCAAGGGGGCCCCCTTTGATGCATTTTTTTTTCGATTTCGGTTTTTCTGATCGGAGAAATGGATTCTATGAAAAAAACAAGCAGATTGGTATGATCGAAGTTGAAAATCGGTCCATACGTTCGAAAGTTAATGCGATCTGAAGAATTCGAAAAAGTTCCAAGGGGCCCCCTTTGATGCTTTCTTTTTTTCGATTTCGGTTTTTTCGATTGGAGAAATGGATTCTATGAAAAAAAAAACAAGCAGTTTGGTATGATCGAAGTTGAAAATCGGTCCATCCGTTCGGAAGTTAAGGCGATCTGAAGAATTCGAAAAAGTTCCAAGGGGACCCCCTTTGATGCAATTTTTTTCTCGATTTCGGTTTTTTCTATTGAAGAAATGGATTCTATGAAAAAACAAGCAAATTGGTATGCGCGAAATTGAAAATCGATCGATCCGTTCGGTAGTTGAGGCGGTCTGAAGAATTCGAAAAAGTTCCAAGGTGGCCCTTTTTGATGCATTTTATTTTTCGATTTCGGTTTTTCCGATTGGAGAAATAGATTCTATGAAAGAAAACAAGCAGATTGGTATGATCGAAGTTGAAAATCGGTCCATCCGTTCGGAAGTTAAGGCGATCTGAAGAATTCGAAAAAGTTCCAAGGGGACCCCCTTTGATGCAATTTTTTTTCGATTTCGGTTTTTTCGATTGGAGAAATGGATTATATGGAAAAAACAAGCGAATTGGTATGCGCGAAATTGAAAATCGGTCCATCCGTTCGGAAGTTAAGGCGATCTGAAGAATTCGAAAAAATTCCAAGAAGGCCTCCTTTGATGCATTTTTTTTTCGATTTCGGTTTTTTCGATTGGAGAAATGGATTCTATGAAAGAAAACAAGCAGATTGGTATGATCGAAGTTGAAAATCGGTCCATCCGTTCGGAAGTTAAGGCGATCTGAAGAATTCGAAAAAGTTCCAAGGGGGCCCCCTTTGATGCATTTTTTTTTCGATTTCGGTTTTTTCGATTGGAGAAATGGATTGTATGAAAAAAAAACAAGCAGATTGGTATGACCGAAGTTGAAAATCGGTCCATCCGTTCGGAAGTTAAGGCGATCTGAAGAATTCGAAAAAGTTTCAAGGGGGCCCCCTTTGATGCATTTTTTTTTCGATTTCGGTTTTTTCGATTGGAGAAATGGATTTTATAAAAAAAACAAGCAGATTGGTATGATCGAAGTTGATAATCGGTCCATCCGTTCGGAAGTTAAGGCGATCTGAAGAATTCGAAAAAGTTCCAAGGGGGCCCCCTATGATGCATTTTTTTTTCATTTCGGTTTTTTCGATTGGAGAAATGGACTCTATGAAAAATAAACAAGCAGATTGGTATGATCGAAGTTGAAAATCGGTCCATCCGTTCGGAAGTTGAGGCGATCTGAAGAATTCGAAAAAGTTCCAAGGGGGCCCCCTTTGATGAATTTTTTTTTTAGATTTCGGTTGTTCTGATTGGAGAAATGGATTCTATGAAAAAAAACAAGCAGATTGGTATGATCGAAGTTGAAAATCGGTCCATCCGTTCGGAAGTTAAGGCGATCTGAAGAATTCGAAAAAGTTCCAAGGGGGCCCCCTTTGGTGCATTTTTTTTTCGATTTCGGTTTTTTCGATTGGAGAAATGGATTCTATGAAAGAAAACAAGCAGATTGGTATGATCGAAGTTGAAAATCGGTCCATCCGTTCGGAAGTTAGGCGATCTGAAGAATTCGAAAAAGTTCCAAGGGGGCCCCCTTTGAAGTATTTTTTGTTTCGATTTCGGTTTTTTCGATTGGAGAAATGGATTCTATGAAAAAAAACAAACAGATTGGTATGATCGAAGTTGAAAATCGGTCCATCCGTTCGGAAGTTAAGGCGATCTGAAGAATTCGAAAAAGTTACAAGGGGGCCCCCTTTGATGCACTTGTTTTTCGATTTCGGTTTTTCTGATCGGAGAAATGGATTCTATGAAAAAAACAAGCAGATTGGTATGATCGAAGTTGAAAATCGGTCCATACGTTCGAAAGTTAAGGCGATCTGAAGAATTCGAAAAAGTTCCAAGGGGCCCCCTTAGATGCTTTCTTTTTTTCGATTTCGGTTTTTTCGATTGGAGAAATGGATTCTATGAAAAAAAAACAAGCAGTTTGGTATGATCGAAGTTGAAAATCGGTCCATCCGTTCGGAAGTTAAGTCGATCTGAAGAATTCGAAAAAGTTCCAAGGGGGCCCCCTTTGATGCATTTTTTTTTCGATTTCGGTTTTTTCGATTGGAGAAATGGATTCTATGAAAAAAAAACAAGCAGATTGGTATGATCGAAGTTGAAAATCGGTCCATCCGTTCGGAAGTTAAGGCGATCTGAAGAATTCAGAAAAGTTCCAAGGGGACCCCCTTTGATGCAATTTTTTTTTTCGATTTTGGTTTTTTTGATTGGAGAAATGGATTCCATGAAAAAAAACAAGCAGATTGGTATGATCGAAGTTGAAAATCGGTACATCCGTTCGGAAGTTAAGGCGATTTGAAGAATTCGAAAAAGTTCCAAGGGGACCCCCTTTGATGCATTTTTTTTTCAGATTTCCGTTTTTTCGATTGGAGAAATGGATTCTATGAAGAAAAACAAGCAGTTTGGTATGATCGAAGTTGAAAATCGGTCCATCCGTTCGGAAGTTAAGGCGATCTGAAGAATTCGAAAAAGTTCCAAGGGGACCCCCTTTGATACAATTTTTTTTTCGATTTCGGTTTTTCTGATCGGAGAAATGGATTCTATGAAAAAAACAAGCAGATTGGTATGATCGAAGTTGAAAATCGGTCCATACGTTCGAAAGTTAATGCGATCTGAAGAATTCGAAAAAGTTCCAAGGGGCCCCCTTTGATGCTTTCTTTTTTTCGATTTCGGTTTTTTCGATTGGAGAAATGGATTCTATGAAAAAAAAAACAAGCAGTTTGGTATGATCGAAGTTGAAAATCGGTCCATCCGTTCGGAAGTTAAGGCGATCTGAAGAATTCGAAAAAGTTCCAAGGGGACCCCCTTTGATGCAATTTTTTTCTCGATTTCGGTTTTTTCTATTGAAGAAATGGATTCTATGAAAAAACAAGCAAATTGGTATGCGCGAAATTGAAAATCGATCGATCCGTTCGGTAGTTGAGGCGGTCTGAAGAATTCGAAAAAGTTCCAAGGTGGCCCTTTTTGATGCATTTTATTTTTCGATTTCGGTTTTTCCGATTGGAGAAATAGATTCTATGAAAGAAAACAAGCAGATTGGTATGATCGAAGTTGAAAATCGGTCCATCCGTTCGGAAGTTAAGGCGATCTGAAGAATTCGAAAAAGTTCCAAGGGGACCCCCTTTGATGCAATTTTTTTTCGATTTCGGTTTTTTCGATTGGAGAAATGGATTATATGGAAAAAACAAGCGAATTGGTATGCGCGAAATTGAAAATCGGTCCATCCGTTCGGAAGTTAAGGCGATCTGAAGAATTCGAAAAAATTCCAAGAAGGCCTCCTTTGATGCATTTTTTTTTCGATTTCGGTTTTTTCGATTGGAGAAATGGATTCTATGAAAGAAAACAAGCAGATTGGTATGATCGAAGTTGAAAATCGGTCCATCCGTTCGGAAGTTAAGGCGATCTGAAGAATTCGAAAAAGTTCCAAGGGGGCCCCCTTTGATGCATTTTTTTTTCGATTTTGGTTTTTTCGATTGGAGAAATGGATTGTATGAAAAAAAAACAAGCAGATTGGTATGACCGAAGTTGAAAATCGGTCCATCCGTTCGGAAGTTAAGGCGATCTGAAGAATTCGAAAAAGTTTCAAGGGGGCCCCCTTTGATGCATTTTTTTTTCGATTTCGGTTTTTTCGATTGGAGAAATGGATTTTATAAAAAAAACAAGCAGATTGGTATGATCGAAGTTGATAATCGGTCCATCCGTTCGGAAGTTAAGGCGATCTGAAGAATTCGAAAAAGTTCCAAGGGGGCCCCCTATGATGCATTTTTTTTTCATTTCGGTTTTTTCGATTGGAGAAATGGACTCTATGAAAAATAAACAAGCAGATTGGTATGATCGAAGTTGAAAATCGGTCCATCCGTTCGGAAGTTGAGGCGATCTGAAGAATTCGAAAAAGTTCCAAGGGGGCCCCCTTTGATGAATTTTTTTTTTAGATTTCGGTTGTTCTGATTGGAGAAATGGATTCTATGAAAAAAAACAAGCAGATTGGTATGATCGAAGTTGAAAATCGGTCCATCCGTTCGGAAGTTAAGGCGATCTGAAGAATTCGAAAAAGTTCCAAGGGGGCCCCCTTTGGTGCATTTTTTTTTCGATTTCGGTTTTTTCGATTGGAGAAATGGATTCTATGAAAGAAAACAAGCAGATTGGTATGATCGAAGTTGAAAATCGGTCCATCCGTTCGGAAGTTAGGCGATCTGAAGAATTCGAAAAAGTTCCAAGGGGGCCCCCTTTGAAGTATTTTTTGTTTCGATTTCGGTTTTTTCGATTGGAGAAATGGATTCTATGAAAAAAAACAAACAGATTGGTATGATCGAAGTTGAAAATCGGTCCATCCGTTCGGAAGTTAAGGCGATCTGAAGAATTCGAAAAAGTTACAAGGGGGCCCCCTTTGATGCACTTGTTTTTCGATTTCGGTTTTTCTGATCGGAGAAATGGATTCTATGAAAAAAACAAGCAGATTGGTATGATCGAAGTTGAAAATCGGTCCATACGTTCGAAAGTTAAGGCGATCTGAAGAATTCGAAAAAGTTCCAAGGGGCCCCCTTAGATGCTTTCTTTTTTTCGATTTCGGTTTTTTCGATTGGAGAAATGGATTCTATGAAAAAAAAACAAGCAGTTTGGTATGATCGAAGTTGAAAATCGGTCCATCCGTTCGGAAGTTAAGTCGATCTGAAGAATTCGAAAAAGTTCCAAGGGGGCCCCCTTTGATGCATTTTTTTTTCGATTTCGGTTTTTTCGATTGGAGAAATGGATTCTATGAAAAAAAAACAAGCAGATTGGTATGATCGAAGTTGAAAATCGGTCCATCCGTTCGGAAGTTAAGGCGATCTGAAGAATTCAGAAAAGTTCCAAGGGGACCCCCTTTGATGCAATTTTTTTTTTCGATTTTGGTTTTTTTGATTGGAGAAATGGATTCCATGAAAAAAAACAAGCAGATTGGTATGATCGAAGTTGAAAATCGGTACATCCGTTCGGAAGTTAAGGCGATTTGAAGAATTCGAAAAAGTTCCAAGGGGACCCCCTTTGATGCATTTTTTTTTCAGATTTCCGTTTTTTCGATTGGAGAAATGGATTCTATGAAGAAAAACAAGCAGTTTGGTATGATCGAAGTTGAAAATCGGTCCATCCGTTCGGAAGTTAAGGCGATCTGAAGAATTCGAAAAAGTTCCAAGGGGACCCCCTTTGATACAATTTTTTTCTCGATTTCGGTTTTTTCTATTGAAGAAATGGATTCTATGAAAAAACAAGCAAATTGGTATGCGCGAAATTGAAAATCGGTCGATCCGTTCGGTAGTTGAGGCGGTCTGAAGAATTCGAAAAAGTTCCAAGGTGGCCCTTTTTGATGCATTTTATTTTTCGATTTCGGTTTTTCCGATTGGTGAAATGGATTCTATGAAAAAAAACAAGCAGATTGGTATGATCGAATTTGAAAATCGGTCCATCCGTTCGGAAGTTAAGGCGATCTGAAGAATTCGAAAAAGTTCCAAGGGGGCCCCCTTTGATGCATTTTTTTTTCGATTTCGGTTTTTTCGATTGGAGAAATGGATTCTATGAAAGAAACAAGCAGATTGGTATGCGCGAAATTGAAAATCGGTCCATCCGTTCGGAAGTTAAGGCGATCTGAAGAATTCGAAAAAGTTCCAAGGGGACCCCCTTTGATGCAATTTTTTCTCGATTTCGGTTTTTTCGATTGGAGAAATGGATTCTATGAAAAAAACAAGCGAATTGGTATGCGCGAAATTGAAAATCGGTCCATCCGTTCGGAAGTTAAGGCGATCTGAAGAATTCGAAAAAATTCCAAGAAGGCCCCCTTTGATGCATTTTTTTTTCGATTTCGGTTTTTTCGGTTGGAGAAATGGATTCTATGAAAGAAAACAAGCAGATTGGTATGATCGAAGTTGAAAATCGGTCCATCCGTTCGGAAGTTAAGGCGATCTGAAGAATTCGAAAAAGTTCCAAGGGGGCCCCCTTTGATGCATTTTTTTTTCGATTTCGGTTTTTTCGATTGGTAAAATGGATTCTATGAAAAAAAAACAAGCAGATTGGTATGACCGAAGTTGAAAATCGGTCCATCCGTTCGGAAGTTAAGGCGATCTGAAGAATTCGAAAAAGTTTCAAGGGGGCCCCCTTTGATGCATTTTTTTTTCGATTTCGGTTTTTTCGATTGGAGAAATGGATTTTATAAAAAAAACAAGCAGATTGGTATGATCGAAGTTGATAATCGGTCCATCCGTTCGGAAGTTAAGGCGATCTGAAGAATTCGAAAAAGTTCCAAGGGGCCCCCTTTGATGCTTTCTTTTTTTCGATTTCGGTTTTTTCGATTGGAGAAATGGACTCTATGAAAAATAACAAGCAGATTGGTATGATCGAAGTTGAAAATCGGTCCATCCGTTCGGAAGTTGAGGCGAACTGAAGAATTCGAAAAAGTTCCAAGGGGGCCCCCTTTGATGAATTTTTTTTTTAGATTCCGGTTTTTTTGATTGGAGAAATGGATTCTATGAAAAAAAAAAGCAGATTGGTATGATCGAAGTTGAAAATCGGTCCATCCGTTCGGAAGTTAAGGCGATCTGAAGAATTCGAAAAAGTTCCAAGGGGGCCCCCTTTGGTGCATTTTTTTTTCGATTTCGGTTTTTTCGATTGGAGAAATGGATTCTATAAAAGAAAACAAGCAGATTGGTATGATCGAAGTTGAAAATCGGTCCATCCGTTCGGAAGTTAGGCGATCTGAAGAATTCGAAAAAGTTCCAAGGGGGCCCCCTTTGAAGCATTTTTTGTTTCGATTTCGGTTTTTTCGATTTGAGAAATGGATTCTATGAATAAAAAAACAAACAGATTGGTATGATCGAAGTTGAAAATCGGTCCATCCGTTCGGAAGTTAAGGCGATCTGAAGAATTCGAAAAAGTTCCAAGGGGGCCCCCTTTGATGCATTTTTTTTTCGATTTCGGTTTTTCTGATCGGAGAAATGGATTCTATGAAAAAAAACAAGCAGATTGGTATGATCGAAGTTGAAAATCGGTCCATACGTTCGAAAGTTAATGCGATCTGAAGAATTCGAAAAAGTTCCAAGGGGCCCCCTTTGATGCTTTCTTTTTTTCGATTTCGGTTTTTTCGATTGGAGAAATGGATTCTATGAAAAAAAAACAAGCAGTTTGGTATGATGGAAGTTGAAAATCGGTCCATCCGTTCGGAAGTTAAGTCGATCTGAAGAATTCGAAAAAGTTCCAAGGGGGCCCCCTTTGATGCATTTTTTTTCGATTTCGGTTTTTTCGATTGGAGAAATGGATTCTATGAAAAAATACAAGCAGATTGGTATGATCGAAGTTGGAAATCGGTCCATCCGTTCGGAGTTAAGGCGATCTGAAGAATTCGAAAAAGTTCCAAGGGGACCCCCTTTGATGCAATTTTGTTTTTCGATTTCGGTTTTTTCGATTGGAGAAAAGGATTCTATGAAAAAAAAACAAAACAAGCAGATTGGTATGATCGAAGTTGAAAATCGGTCCATCCGTTCGGAAGTTAAGGCGATCTGAAGAATTCGAAAAAGTTTCAAGGGGACCCCCATTGATGCGATTTTTATTTCGATTTCGGTTTTTTCGATTGGAGAAATGGATTCTATGAAAAAAAACAAGCAAATTGGTATGCGCGAAGTTGAAAATCGGTCCATCCGTTCGGAAGTTAAGGCGATCTGAAGAATTCGAAAAAATTCCAAGAAGGCCCCCTTTGATGCATTTTTTTTTCGATTTCGGTTTTTTCGGTTGGAGAAATGGATTCTATGAAAGAAAACAAGCAGATTGGTATGATCGAAGTTGAAAATCGGTCCATCCGTTCGGAAGTTAAGGCGATCTGAAGAATTCGAAAAAGTTCCAAGGGGGCCCCCTTTGATGCATTTTTTTTTCGATTTCAGTTTTTTCGATTGGTAAAATGGATTCTATGAAAAAAAACAAGCAGATTGGTATGACCGAAGTTGAAAATCGGTCCATCCGTTCGGAAGTTAAGGCGATCTGAAGAATTCGAAAAAGTTTCAAGGGGGCCCCCTTTGATGCATTTTTTTTTCGATTTCGGTTTTTTCGATTGGAGAAATGGATTTTATAAAAAAAACAAGCAGATTGGTATGATCGAAGTTGATAATCGGTCCATCCGTTCGGAAGTTAAGGCGATCTGAAGAATTCGAAAAAGTTCCAAGGGGGCCCCCTTTGATGCATTTTTTTTTTCATTTCGGTTTTTTTGATTGGAGAAATGGACTCTATGAAAAAAAACAAGCAGATTGGTATGATCGAAGTTGAAAATCGGTCCATCCGTTCGGAAGTTGAGGCGAACTGAAGAATTCGAAAAAGTTCCAAGGGGGCCCCCTTTGATGAATTTTTTTTTAGATTCCGGTTTTTTTGATTGGAGAAATGGATTCTATGAAAAAAAAAAGCAGATTGGTATGCGCGAAATTGAAAATCGATCGATCCGTTCGGTAGTTGAGGCGGTCTGAAGAATTCGAAAAAGTTCCAAGGTGGCCCTTTTTGATGCATTTTATTTTTCGATTTCGGTTTTTCCGATTGGAGAAATAGATTCTATGAAAGAAAACAAGCAGATTGGTATGATCGAAGTTGAAAATCGGTCCATCCGTTCGGAAGTTAAGGCGATCTGAAGAATTCGAAAAAGTTTCAAGGGGGCCCCCTTTGATGCATTTTTTTTTCGATTTCGGTTTTTTCGATTGGAGAAATGGATTTTATAAAAAAAACAAGCAGATTGGTATGATCGAAGTTGATAATCGGTCCATCCGTTCGGAAGTTAAGGCGATCTGAAGAATTCGAAAAAGTTCCAAGGGGGCCCCCTATGATGCATTTTTTTTTCATTTCGGTTTTTTCGATTGGAGAAATGGACTCTATGAAAAATAAACAAGCAGATTGGTATGATCGAAGTTGAAAATCGGTCCATCCGTTCGGAAGTTGAGGCGATCTGAAGAATTCGAAAAAGTTCCAAGGGGGCCCCCTTTGATGAATTTTTTTTTTAGATTTCGGTTGTTCTGATTGGAGAAATGGATTCTATGAAAAAAAACAAGCAGATTGGTATGATCGAAGTTGAAAATCGATCGATCCGTTCGGTAGTTGAGGCGGTCTGAAGAATTCGAAAAAGTTCCAAGGTGGCCCTTTTTGATGCATTTTATTTTTCGATTTCGGTTTTTCCGATTGGAGAAATAGATTCTATGAAAGAAAACAAGCAGATTGGTATGATCGAAGTTGAAAATCGGTCCATCCGTTCGGAAGTTAAGGCGATCTGAAGAATTCGAAAAAGTTCCAAGGGGACCCCCTTTGATGCAATTTTTTTTCGATTTCGGTTTTTTCGATTGGAGAAATGGATTCTATGGAAAAAACAAGCGAATTGGTATGCGCGAAATTGAAAATCGGTCCGTCCGTTCGGAAGTTAAGGCGATCTGAAGAATTCGAAAAAATTCCAAGAAGGCCCCCTTTGATGCATTTTTTTTTCGATTTCGGTTTTTTCGATTGGAGAAATGGATTCTATGAAAGAAAACAAGCAGATTGGTATGATCGAAGTTGAAAATCGGTCCATCCGTTCGGAAGTTAAGGCGATCTGAAGAATTCGAAAAAGTTCCAAGGGGGCCCCCTTTGATGCATTTTTTTTTCGATTTCGGTTTTTTCGATTGGAGAAATGGATTGTATGAAAAAAAAACAAGCAGATTGGTATGACCGAAGTTGAAAATCGGTCCATCCGTTCGGAAGTTAAGGCGATCTGAAGAATTCGAAAAAGTTTCAAGGGGGCCCCCTTTGATGCATTTTTTTTTCGATTTCGGTTTTTTCGATTGGAGAAATGGATTTTATAAAAAAAACAAGCAGATTGGTATGATCGAAGTTGATAATCGGTCCATCCGTTCGGAAGTTAAGGCGATCTGAAGAATTCGAAAAAGTTCCAAGGGGGCCCCCTATGATGCATTTTTTTTTCATTTCGGTTTTTTCGATTGGAGAAATGGACTCTATGAAAAATAAACAAGCAGATTGGTATGATCGAAGTTGAAAATCGGTCCATCCGTTCGGAAGTTGAGGCGATCTGAAGAATTCGAAAAAGTTCCAAGGGGGCCCCCTTTGATGAATTTTTTTTTTAGATTTCGGTTGTTCTGATTGGAGAAATGGATTCTATGAAAAAAAACAAGCAGATTGGTATGATCGAAGTTGAAAATCGGTCCATCCGTTCGGAAGTTAAGGCGATCTGAAGAATTCGAAAAAGTTCCAAGGGGGCCCCCTTTGGTGCATTTTTTTTTCGATTTCGGTTTTTTCGATTGGAGAAATGGATTCTATGAAAGAAAACAAGCAGATTGGTATGATCGAAGTTGAAAATCGGTCCATCCGTTCGGAAGTTAGGCGATCTGAAGAATTCGAAAAAGTTCCAAGGGGGCCCCCTTTGAAGTATTTTTTGTTTCGATTTCGGTTTTTTCGATTGGAGAAATGGATTCTATGAAAAAAAAACAAACAGATTGGTATGATCGAAGTTGAAAATCGGTCCATCCGTTCGGAAGTTAAGGCGATCTGAAGAATTCGAAAAAGTTCCAAGGGGGCCCCCTTTGGTGCATTTTTTTTTCGATTTCGGTTTTTTCGATTGGAGAAATGGATTCTATAAAAGAAAACAAGCAGATTGGTATGATCGAAGTTGAAAATCGGTCCATCCGTTCGGAAGTTAGGCGATCTGAAGAATTCGAAAAAGTTCCAAGGGGGCCCCCTTTGAAGCATTTTTTGTTTCGATTTCGGTTTTTTCGATTTGAGAAATGGATTCTATGAATAAAAAAACAAACAGATTGGTATGATCGAAGTTGAAAATCGGTCCATCCGTTCGGAAGTTAAGGCGATCTGAAGAATTCGAAAAAGTTCCAAGGGGGCCCCCTTTGATGCATTTTTTTTTCGATTTCGGTTTTTCTGATCGGAGAAATGGATTCTATGAAAAAAACAAGCAGATTGGTATGATCGAAGTTGAAAATCGGTCCATACGTTCGAAAGTTAATGCGATCTGAAGAATTCGAAAAAGTTCCAAGGGGCCCCCTTTGATGCTTTCTTTTTTTCGATTTCGGTTTTTTCGATTGGAGAAATGGATTCTATGAAAAAAAAACAAGCAGTTTGGTATGATGGAAGTTGAAAATCGGTCCATCCGTTCGGAAGTTAAGTCGATCTGAAGAATTCGAAAAAGTTCCAAGGGGGCCCCCTTTGATGCATTTTTTTTCGATTTCGGTTTTTTCGATTGGAGAAATGGATTCTATGAAAAAATACAAGCAGATTGGTATGATCGAAGTTGGAAATCGGTCCATCCGTTCGGAGTTAAGGCGATCTGAAGAATTCGAAAAAGTTCCAAGGGGACCCCCTTTGATGCAATTTTGTTTTTCGATTTCGGTTTTTTCGATTGGAGAAAAGGATTCTATGAAAAAAAAACAAAACAAGCAGATTGGTATGATCGAAGTTGAAAATCGGTCCATCCGTTCGGAAGTTAAGGCGATCTGAAGAATTCGAAAAAGTTTCAAGGGGACCCCCATTGATGCGATTTTTATTTCGATTTCGGTTTTTTCGATTGGAGAAATGGATTCTATGAAAAAAAACAAGCAAATTGGTATGCGCGAAGTTGAAAATCGGTCCATCCGTTCGGAAGTTAAGGCGATCTGAAGAATTCGAAAAAATTCCAAGAAGGCCCCCTTTGATGCATTTTTTTTTCGATTTCGGTTTTTTCGGTTGGAGAAATGGATTCTATGAAAGAAAACAAGCAGATTGGTATGATCGAAGTTGAAAATCGGTCCATCCGTTCGGAAGTTAAGGCGATCTGAAGAATTCGAAAAAGTTCCAAGGGGGCCCCCTTTGATGCATTTTTTTTTCGATTTCAGTTTTTTCGATTGGTAAAATGGATTCTATGAAAAAAAACAAGCAGATTGGTATGACCGAAGTTGAAAATCGGTCCATCCGTTCGGAAGTTAAGGCGATCTGAAGAATTCGAAAAAGTTTCAAGGGGGCCCCCTTTGATGCATTTTTTTTTCGATTTCGGTTTTTTCGATTGGAGAAATGGATTTTATAAAAAAAACAAGCAGATTGGTATGATCGAAGTTGATAATCGGTCCATCCGTTCGGAAGTTAAGGCGATCTGAAGAATTCGAAAAAGTTCCAAGGGGGCCCCCTTTGATGCATTTTTTTTTTCATTTCGGTTTTTTTGATTGGAGAAATGGACTCTATGAAAAAAAACAAGCAGATTGGTATGATCGAAGTTGAAAATCGGTCCATCCGTTCGGAAGTTGAGGCGAACTGAAGAATTCGAAAAAGTTCCAAGGGGGCCCCCTTTGATGAATTTTTTTTTAGATTCCGGTTTTTTTGATTGGAGAAATGGATTCTATGAAAAAAACAAGCAGATTGGTATGATCGAAGTTGGAAATCGGTCCATCCGTTCGGAGTTAAGGCGATCTGAAGAATTCGAAAAAGTTCCAAGGGGACCCCCTTTGATGCAATTTTGTTTTTCGATTTCGGTTTTTTCGATTGGAGAAAAGGATTCTATGAAAAAAAAACAAAACAAGCAGATTGGTATGATCGAAGTTGAAAATCGGTCCATCCGTTCGGAAGTTAAGGCGATCTGAAGAATTCGAAAAAGTTTCAAGGGGACCCCCATTGATGCGATTTTTATTTCGATTTCGGTTTTTTCGATTGGAGAAATGGATTCTATGAAAAAAAACAAGCAAATTGGTATGCGCGAAGTTGAAAATCGGTCCATCCGTTCGGAAGTTAAGGCGATCTGAAGAATTCGAAAAAATTCCAAGAAGGCCCCCTTTGATGCATTTTTTTTTCGATTTCGGTTTTTTCGGTTGGAGAAATGGATTCTATGAAAGAAAACAAGCAGATTGGTATGATCGAAGTTGAAAATCGGTCCATCCGTTCGGAAGTTAAGGCGATCTGAAGAATTCGAAAAAGTTCCAAGGGGGCCCCCTTTGATGCATTTTTTTTTCGATTTCAGTTTTTTCGATTGGTAAAATGGATTCTATGAAAAAAAACAAGCAGATTGGTATGACCGAAGTTGAAAATCGGTCCATCCGTTCGGAAGTTAAGGCGATCTGAAGAATTCGAAAAAGTTTCAAGGGGGCCCCCTTTGATGCATTTTTTTTTCGATTTCGGTTTTTTCGATTGGAGAAATGGATTTTATAAAAAAAACAAGCAGATTGGTATGATCGAAGTTGATAATCGGTCCATCCGTTCGGAAGTTAAGGCGATCTGAAGAATTCGAAAAAGTTCCAAGGGGGCCCCCTTTGATGCATTTTTTTTTTCATTTCGGTTTTTTTGATTGGAGAAATGGACTCTATGAAAAAAAACAAGCAGATTGGTATGATCGAAGTTGAAAATCGGTCCATCCGTTCGGAAGTTGAGGCGAACTGAAGAATTCGAAAAAGTTCCAAGGGGGCCCCCTTTGATGAATTTTTTTTTAGATTCCGGTTTTTTTGATTGGAGAAATGGATTCTATGAAAAAAAAAAGCAGATTGGTATGCGCGAAATTGAAAATCGATCGATCCGTTCGGTAGTTGAGGCGGTCTGAAGAATTCGAAAAAGTTCCAAGGTGGCCCTTTTTGATGCATTTTATTTTTCGATTTCGGTTTTTCCGATTGGAGAAATAGATTCTATGAAAGAAAACAAGCAGATTGGTATGATCGAAGTTGAAAATCGGTCCATCCGTTCGGAAGTTAAGGCGATCTGAAGAATTCGAAAAAGTTCCAAGGGGACCCCCTTTGATGCAATTTTTTTTCGATTTCGGTTTTTTCGATTGGAGAAATGGATTCTATGGAAAAAACAAGCGAATTGGTATGCGCGAAATTGAAAATCGGTCCGTCCGTTCGGAAGTTAAGGCGATCTGAAGAATTCGAAAAAATTCCAAGAAGGCCCCCTTTGATGCATTTTTTTTTCGATTTCGGTTTTTTCGATTGGAGAAATGGATTCTATGAAAGAAAACAAGCAGATTGGTATGATCGAAGTTGAAAATCGGTCCATCCGTTCGGAAGTTAAGGCGATCTGAAGAATTCGAAAAAGTTCCAAGGGGGCCCCCTTTGATGCATTTTTTTTTCGATTTCGGTTTTTTCGATTGGAGAAATGGATTGTATGAAAAAAAAACAAGCAGATTGGTATGACCGAAGTTGAAAATCGGTCCATCCGTTCGGAAGTTAAGGCGATCTGAAGAATTCGAAAAAGTTTCAAGGGGGCCCCCTTTGATGCATTTTTTTTTCGATTTCGGTTTTTTCGATTGGAGAAATGGATTTTATAAAAAAAACAAGCAGATTGGTATGATCGAAGTTGATAATCGGTCCATCCGTTCGGAAGTTAAGGCGATCTGAAGAATTCGAAAAAGTTCCAAGGGGGCCCCCTATGATGCATTTTTTTTTCATTTCGGTTTTTTCGATTGGAGAAATGGACTCTATGAAAAATAAACAAGCAGATTGGTATGATCGAAGTTGAAAATCGGTCCATCCGTTCGGAAGTTGAGGCGATCTGAAGAATTCGAAAAAGTTCCAAGGGGGCCCCCTTTGATGAATTTTTTTTTTAGATTTCGGTTGTTCTGATTGGAGAAATGGATTCTATGAAAAAAAACAAGCAGATTGGTATGATCGAAGTTGAAAATCGGTCCATCCGTTCGGAAGTTAAGGCGATCTGAAGAATTCGAAAAAGTTCCAAGGGGGCCCCCTTTGGTGCATTTTTTTTTCGATTTCGGTTTTTTCGATTGGAGAAATGGATTCTATGAAAGAAAACAAGCAGATTGGTATGATCGAAGTTGAAAATCGGTCCATCCGTTCGGAAGTTAAGGCGATCTGAAGAATTCGAAAAAGTTTCAAGGGGACCCCCATTGATGCGATTTTTATTTCGATTTCGGTTTTTTCGATTGGAGAAATGGATTCTATGAAAAAAAACAAGCAAATTGGTATGCGCGAAGTTGAAAATCGGTCCATCCGTTCGGAAGTTAAGGCGATCTGAAGAATTCGAAAAAATTCCAAGAAGGCCCCCTTTGATGCATTTTTTTTTCGATTTCGGTTTTTTCGGTTGGAGAAATGGATTCTATGAAAGAAAACAAGCAGATTGGTATGATCGAAGTTGAAAATCGGTCCATCCGTTCGGAAGTTAAGGCGATCTGAAGAATTCGAAAAAGTTCCAAGGGGGCCCCCTTTGATGCATTTTTTTTTCGATTTCAGTTTTTTCGATTGGTAAAATGGATTCTATGAAAAAAAACAAGCAGATTGGTATGACCGAAGTTGAAAATCGGTCCATCCGTTCGGAAGTTAAGGCGATCTGAAGAATTCGAAAAAGTTTCAAGGGGGCCCCCTTTGATGCATTTTTTTTTCGATTTCGGTTTTTTCGATTGGAGAAATGGATTTTATAAAAAAAACAAGCAGATTGGTATGATCGAAGTTGATAATCGGTCCATCCGTTCGGAAGTTAAGGCGATCTGAAGAATTCGAAAAAGTTCCAAGGGGGCCCCCTTTGATGCATTTTTTTTTTCATTTCGGTTTTTTTGATTGGAGAAATGGACTCTATGAAAAAAAACAAGCAGATTGGTATGATCGAAGTTGAAAATCGGTCCATCCGTTCGGAAGTTGAGGCGAACTGAAGAATTCGAAAAAGTTCCAAGGGGGCCCCCTTTGATGAATTTTTTTTTAGATTCCGGTTTTTTTGATTGGAGAAATGGATTCTATGAAAAAAAAAAGCAGATTGGTATGATCGAAGTTGAAAATCGGTCCATCCGTTCGGAAGTTAAGGCGATCTGAAGAATTCGAAAAAGTTCCAAGGGGGCCCCCTTTGGTGCATTTTTTTTTTCGATTTCGGTTTTTTCGATTGGAGAAATGGATTCTATGAAAGAAAACAAGCAGATTGGTATGATCGAAGTTGAAAATCGGTCCATCCGTTCGGAAGTTAGGCGATCTGAAGAATTCGAAAAAGTTCCAAGGGGGCCTCCTTTGAAGCATTTTTTGTTTCGATTTCGGTTTTTTCGATTGGAGAAATGGATTCTATGAAAAAAAAACAAACAGATTGTTATGATCGAAGTTGAAAATCGGTCCATCCGTTCGGAAGTTAAGGCGATCTGAAGAATTCGAAAAAGTTCCAAGGGGGCCCCCTTTGATGCATTTTTTTTTCGATTTCGGTTTTTCTGATCGGAGAAATGGATTCTATGAAAAAAACAAGCAGATTGGTATGATCGAAGTTGAAAATCGGTCCATACGTTCGAAAGTTAATGCGATCTGAAGAATTCGAAAAAGTTCCAAGGGGCCCCCTTTGATGCTTTCTTTTTTTCGATTTCGGTTTTTTCGATTGGAGAAATGGATTCTATGAAAAAAAAAACAAGCAGTTTGGTATGATCGAAGTTGAAAATCGGTCCATCCGTTCGGAAGTTAAGGCGATCTGAAGAATTCGAAAAAGTTCCAAGGGGACCCCCTTTGATGCAATTTTTTTCTCGATTTCGGTTTTTTCTATTGAAGAAATGGATTCTATGAAAAAACAAGCAAATTGGTATGCGCGAAATTGAAAATCGGTTGATCCGTTCGGTAGTTGAGGCGGTCTGAAGAATTCGAAAAAGTTCCAAGGTGGCCCTTTTTGATGCATTTTATTTTTCGATTTCGGTTTTTCCGATTGGAGAAATAGATTCTATGAAAGAAAACAAGCAGATTGGTATGATCGAAGTTGAATATCGGTCCATCCGTTCGGAAGTTAAGGCGATCTGAAGAATTCGAAAAAGTTCCAAGGGGACCCCCTTTGATGCAATTTTTTTTCGATTTCGGTTTTTTCGATTGGAAAAATGGATTCTATGGAAAAAACAAGCGAATTGGTATGCGCGAAATTGAAAATCGGTCCATCCGTTCGGAAGTTAAGGCGATCTGAAGAATTCGAAAAAATTCCAAGAAGGCCCCCTTTGATGCATTTTTTTTTCGATTTCGGTTTTTTCGATTGGAGAAATGGATTCTATGAAAGAAAACAAGCAGATTGGTATGATCGAAGTTGAAAATCGTTCCATCCGTTCGGAAGTTAAGGCGATCTGAAGAATTCGAAAAAGTTCCAAGGGGGCCCCCTTTGATGCATTTTTTTTTCGATTTCGGTTTTTTCGATTGGAGAAATGGATTGTATGAAAAAAAAACAAGCAGATTGGTATGACCGAAGTTGAAAATCGGTCCATCCGTTCGGAAGTTAAGGCGATCTGAAGAATTCGAAAAAGTTTCAAGGGGGCCCTCTTTGATGCATTTTTTTTTCGATTTCGGTTTTTTCGATTGGAGAAATGGATTTTATAAAAAAAACAAGCAGATTGGTATGATCGAAGTTGAAAATCGGTCCATCCGTTCGGAAGTTAGGCGATCTGAAGAATTCGAAAAAGTTCCAAGGGGGCCCCCTTTGAAGCATTTTTTGTTTCGATTTCGGTTTTTTCGATTGGAGAAATGGATTCTATGAAAAAAAAACAAACAGATTGGTATGATCGAAGTTGAAAATCGGTCCATCCGTTCGGAAGTTAAGGCGATCTGAAGAATTCGAAAAAGTTCCAAGGGGGCCCCCTTTGATGCATTTTTTTTTCGATTTCGGTTTTTCTGATCGGAGAAATGGATTCTATGAAAAAAACAAGCAGATTGGTATGATCGAAGTTGAAAATCGGTCCATACGTTCGAAAGTTAATGCGATCTGAAGAATTCGAAAAAGTTCCAAGGGGCCCCCTTTGATGCTTTCTTTTTTTCGATTTCGGTTTTTTCGATTGGAGAAATGGATTCTATGAAAAAAAAAACAAGCAGTTTGGTATGATCGAAGTTGAAAATCGGTCCATCCGTTCGGAAGTTAAGGCGATCTGAAGAATTCGAAAAAGTTCCAAGGGGACCCCCTTTGATGCAATTTTTTTCTCGATTTCGGTTTTTTCTATTGAAGAAATGGATTCAATGAAAAAACAAGCAAATTGGTATGCGCGATATTGAAAATCGATCGATCCGTTCGGTAGTTGAGGCGGTCTGAAGAATTCGAAAAAGTTCCAAGGTGGCCCTTTTTGATGCATTTTATTTTTCGATTTCGGTTTTTCCGATTGGAGAAATAGATTCTATGAAAGAAAACAAGCAGATTGGTATGATCGAAGTTGAAAATCGGTCCATCCGTTCGGAAGTTAAGGCGATCTGAAGAATTCGAAAAAGTTCCAAGGGGACCCCCTTTGATGCAATTTTTTTTCGATTTCGGTTTTTTCGATTGGAGAAATGGATTCTATGGAAAAAACAAGCGAATTGGTATGCGCGAAATTGAAAATCGGTCCATCCGTTCGGAAGTTAAGGCGATCTGAAGAATTCGAAAAAATTCCAAGAAGGCCCCCTTTGATGCATTTTTTTTTCGATTTCGGTTTTTTCGATTGGAGAAATGGATTCTATGAAAGAAAACAAGCAGATTGGTATGATCGAAGTTGAAAATCGGTCCATCCGTTCGGAAGTTAAGGCGATCTGAAGAATTCGAAAAAGTTCCAAGGGGGCCCCCTTTGATGCATTTTTTTTTCGATTTCGGTTTTTTCGATTGGAGAAATGGATTGTATGAAAAAAAAACAAGCAGATTGGTATGACCGAAGTTGAAAATCGGTCCATCCGTTCGGAAGTTAAGGCGATCTGAAGAATTCGAAAAAGTTTCAAGGGGGCCCCCTTTGATGCATTTTTTTTTCGATTTCGGTTTTTTCGATTGGAGAAATGGATTTTATAAAAAAAACAAGCAGATTGGTATGATCGAAGTTGATAATCGGTCCATCCGTTCGGAAGTTAAGGCGATCTGAAGAATTCGAAAAAGTTCCAAGGGGGCCCCCTATGATGCATTTTTTTTTCATTTCGGTTTTTTCGATTGGAGAAATGGACTCTATGAAAAATAAACAAGCAGATTGGTATGATCGAAGTTGAAAATCGGTCCATCCGTTCGGAAGTTGAGGCGATCTGAAGAATTCGAAAAAGTTCCAAGGGGGCCCCCTTTGATGAATTTTTTTTTTAGATTTCGGTTGTTCTGATTGGAGAAATGGATTCTATGAAAAAAAACAAGCAGATTGGTATGATCGAAGTTGAAAATCGGTCCATCCGTTCGGAAGTTAAGGCGATCTGAAGAATTCGAAAAAGTTCCAAGGGGGCCCCCTTTGGTGCATTTTTTATTCGATTTCGGTTTTTTCGATTGGAGAAATGGATTCTATGAAAGAAAACAAGCAGATTGGTATGATCGAAGTTGAAAATCGGTCCATCCGTTCGGAAGTTAGGCGATCTGAAGAATTCGAAAAAGTTCCAAGGGGGCCCCCTTTGAAGTATTTTTTGTTTCGATTTCGGTTTTTTCGATTGGAGAAATGGATTCTATGAAAAAAAAACAAACAGATTGGTATGATCGAAGTTGAAAATCGGTCCATCCGTTCGGAAGTTAAGGCGATCTGAAGAATTCGAAAAAGTTACAAGGGGGCCCCCTTTGATGCACTTGTTTTTCGATTTCGGTTTTTCTGATCGGAGAAATGGATTCTATGAAAAAAACAAGCAGATTGGTATGATCGAAGTTGAAAATCGGTCCATACGTTCGAAAGTTAAGGCGATCTGAAGAATTCGAAAAAGTTCCAAGGGGCCCCCTTTGATGCTTTCTTTTTTTCGATTTCGGTTTTTTCGATTGGAGAAATGGATTCTATGAAAAAAAAACAAGCAGTTTGGTATGATCGAAGTTGAAAATCGGTCCATCCGTTCGGAAGTTAAGTCGATCTGAAGAATTCGAAAAAGTTCCAAGGGGGCCCCCTTTGATGCATTTTTTTTTCGATTTCGGTTTTTTCGATTGGAGAAATGGATTCTATGAAAAAAAAACAAGCAGATTGGTATGATCGAAGTTGAAAATCGGTCCATCCGTTCGGAAGTTAAGGCGATCTGAAGAATTCAGAAAAGTTCCAAGGGGACCCCCTTTGATGCAATTTTTTTTTTCGATTTTGGTTTTTTTGATTGGAGAAATGGATTCCATGAAAAAAAACAAGCAGATTGGTATGATCGAAGTTGAAAATCGGTACATCCGTTCGGAAGTTAAGGCGATTTGAAGAATTCGAAAAAGTTCCAAGGGGACCCCCTTTGATGCATTTTTTTTTCAGATTTCCGTTTTTTCGATTGGAGAAATGGATTCTATGAAGAAAAACAAGCAGTTTGGTATGATCGAAGTTGAAAATCGGTCCATCCGTTCGGAAGTTAAGGCGATCTGAAGAATTCGAAAAAGTTCCAAGGGGACCCCCTTTGATACAATTTTTTTCTCGATTTCGGTTTTTTCTATTGAAGAAATGGATTCTATGAAAAAACAAGCAAATTGGTATGCGCGAAATTGAAAATCGGTCGATCCGTTCGGTAGTTGAGGCGGTCTGAAGAATTCGAAAAAGTTCCGAAGTGGCCCTTTTTGATGCATTTTATTTTTCGATTTCGGTTTTTCCGATTGGTGAAATGGATTCTATGAAAAAAAACAAGCAGATTGGTATGATCGAATTTGAAAATCGGTCCATCCGTTCGGAAGTTAAGGCGATCTGAAGAATTCGAAAAAGTTCCAAGGGGGCCCCCTTTGATGCATTTTTTTTTCGATTTCGGTTTTTTCGATTGGAGAAATGGATTCTATGAAAGAAACAAGCAGATTGGTATGCGCGAAATTGAAAATCGGTCCATCCGTTCGGAAGTTAAGGCGATCTGAAGAATTCGAAAAAGTTCCAAGGGGACCCCCTTTGATGCAATTTTTTTTCGATTTCGGTTTTTTCGATTGGAGAAATGGATTCTATGAAAAAAACAAGCGAATTGGTATGCGCGAAATTGAAAATCGGTCCATCCGTTCGGAAGTTAAGGCGATCTGAAGAATTCGAAAAAATTCCAAGAAGGCCCCCTTTGATGCATTTTTTTTTCGATTTCGGTTTTTTCGGTTGGAGAAATGGATTCTATGAAAGAAAACAAGCAGATTGGTATGATCGAAGTTGAAAATCGGTCCATCCGTTCGGAAGTTAAGGCGATCTGAAGAATTCGAAAAAGTTCCAAGGGGGCCCCCTATGATGCATTTTTTTTTCGATTTCGGTTTTTTCGATTGGTAAAATGGATTCTATGAAAAAAAAACAAGCAGATTGGTATGACCGAAGTTGAAAATCGGTCCATCCGTTCGGAAGTTAAGGCGATCTGAAGAATTCGAAAAAGTTTCAAGGGGGCCCCCTTTGATGCATTTTTTTTTCGATTTCGGTTTTTTCGATTGGAGAAATGGATTTTATAAAAAAAACAAGCAGATTGGTATGATCGAAGTTGATAATCGGTCCATCCGTTCGGAAGTTAAGGCGATCTGAAGAATTCGAAAAAGTTCCAAGGGGCCCCCTTTGATGCTTTCTTTTTTTCGATTTCGGTTTTTTCGATTGGAGAAATGGACTCTATGAAAAATAACAAGCAGATTGGTATGATCGAAGTTGAAAATCGGTCCATCCGTTCGGAAGTTGAGGCGAACTGAAGAATTCGAAAAAGTTCCAAGGGGGCCCCCTTTGGTGCATTTTTTTTTTAGATTCCGGTTTTTTTGATTGGAGAAATGGATTCTATGAAAAAAAAAAGCAGATTGGTATGATCGAAGTTGAAAATCGGTCCATCCGTTCGGAAGTTAAGGCGATCTGAAGAATTCGAAAAAGTTCCAAGGGGGCCCCCTTTGGTGCATTTTTTTTTCGATTTCGGTTTTTTCGATTGGAGAAATGGATTCTATAAAAGAAAACAAGCAGATTGGTATGATCGAAGTTGAAAATCGGTCCATCCGTTCGGAAGTTAGGCGATCTGAAGAATTCGAAAAAGTTCCAAGGGGGCCCCCTTTGAAGCATTTTTTGTTTCGATTTCGGTTTTTTCGATTTGAGAAATGGATTCTATGAATAAAAAAACAAACAGATTGGTATGATCGAAGTTGAAAATCGGTCCATCCGTTCGGAAGTTAAGGCGATCTGAAGAATTCGAAAAAGTTCCAAGGGGGCCCCCTTTGATGCATTTTTTTTTCGATTCCGGTTTTTCTGATCGGAGAAATGGATTCTATGAAAAAAACAAGCAGATTGGTATGATCGAAGTTGAAAATCGGTCCATACGTTCGAAAGTTAATGCGATCTGAAGAATTCGAAAAAGTTCCAAGGGGCCCCCTTTGATGCTTTCTTTTTTTCGATTTCGGTTTTTTCGATTGGAGAAATGGATTCTATGAAAAAAAAACAAGCAGTTTGGTATGATGGAAGTTGAAAATCGGTCCATCCGTTCGGAAGTTAAGTCGATCTGAAGAATTCGAAAAAGTTCCAAGGGGGCCCCCTTTGATGCATTTTTTTTCGATTTCGGTTTTTTCGATTGGAGAAATGGATTCTATGAAAAAATACAAGCAGATTGGTATGATCGAAGTTGGAAATCGGTCCATCCGTTCGGAGTAAAGGCGATCTGAAGAATTCGAAAAAGTTCCAAGGGGACCCCCTTTGATGCAATTTTGTTTTTCGATTTCGGTTTTTTCGATTGGAGAAAAGGATTCTATGAAAAAAAAACAAAACAAGCAGATTGGTATGATCGAAGTTGAAAATCGGTCCATCCGTTCGGAAGTTAAGGCGATCTGAAGAATTCGAAAAAGTTTCAAGGGGACCCCCATTGATGCGATTTTCATTTCGATTTCGGTTTTTTCGATTGGAGAAATGGATTCTATGAAAAAAAACAAGCAAATTGGTATGCGCGAAGTTGAAAATCGGTCCATCCGTTCGGAAGTTAAGGCGATCTGAAGAATTCGAAAAAGTTCCAAGGGGACCCCCTTTGATGAAATTTTTTTTTCGATTTCGGTTTTTTCTATTGAAGAAATGGATTCTATGAAAAAACTAGCAAATTGGTATGCGCGAAATTGAAAATCGGTCGATCCGTTCGGAAGTTGAGGCGGTCTGAAGAATTCGAAAAAGTTCCAAGGTGGCCCTTTTTGATGCATTTCATTTTGCGATATCGGTTTTTCCGATTGGAGAAATGGATTCTATAAAAAAAAAACAAGCAGATTGGTATGATCGAATTTGAAAATCGGTCCATCCGTTCGGAAGTTAAGGCGATCTGAAGAATTCGAAAAAGTTCCAAGGGGGCCCCCTTTGATGCATTTTTTTTTCGATTTCGGTTTTTTCGATTGGAGAAATGGATTCTATGAGAGAAACAAGCAGATTGGTATGATCGAAGTTGAAAATCGGTCCATCCGTTCGGAAGTTAAGGCGATCTGAAGAATTCGAAAAAGTTCCAAGGGGACCCCCTTTGATGCAATTTTTTTTCGATTTCGGTTTTTTCGATTGGAGAAATGGATTCTATGAAAGAAACAAGCAGATTGGTATGTTCGAAGTTGAAAATCGGTCCATCCGTTCGGAAGTTAAGGCGATCTGAAGAATTCGAAAAAGTTCCAAGGGGACCCCCTTTGATGCAATTTTTTTTCGATTTCGATTTTTTCGATTGGAGAAATGGATTCTATGAAAAAAACAAGCGAATTGGTATGCGCGAAATTGAAAATCAGTCCATCCGTTCGGAAGTTAAGGCGATCTGAAGAATTCGAAAAAATTCCAAGAAGGCCCCCTTTGATGCATTTTTTTTTCGATTTCGGTTTTTTCGATTGGAGAAATGGATTCTATGAAAGAAAACAAGCAGATTGGTATGATCGAAGTTGAAAATCGGTCCATCCGTTCGGAAGTTAAGGCGATCTGAAGAATTCGAAAAAGTTCCAAGGGGGCCCCCTTTGATGCATTTTTTTTTCGATTTCGGTTTTTTCGATTGGAGAAATGGATTCTATGAAAAAAAACAAGCAGATTGGTATGATCGAAGTTGAAAATCGGTCCATCCGTTCGGAAGTTAAGGCGATCTGAAGAATTCGAAAAAGTTCCAAGTTGGCCCCCTTCGATGCATTTTTTTTTCGATTTTGGTTTTTTCGATTGGAGAAATGGATTCTATGAAAAAAACAAGCAGATTGGTAAGTAGTTAAACTATGGGGCCGCCACTACCAGAATAGGGCAAACCATGTGTTGGAGAGAGAAACGCATAGGCTAGTGTGTCAGAGAGAGATAGCTTGCAACGCTGTGACGTCACAACGTTGCCGCTTTCTCTCTCTGAACATGAAACAATTTGACATATGACATGGAACACTCCCCAATCGCCATCTTGTCAATTGGGAAGTGCTCCAAGTCACCGCTGATTCATCCAACAATTAAAAAAACCTTTGACGACGACGGGATTTGAACCCGAGACCATCGGACTATGAATCCGATACGTAACATCATCGCCACGACCACTACACAGTATAATTAACGGTGGAAATCGAGGCGACGAGAGACCGCGCGCGCGCTCGCGCTGCGTGACGTAATCGAGCTAGATCCGTTTCAGTGATATCTAAGCGAGGCGTTCGCTTGGTACATTGTTGCCGGACGTTTGAAATATTCCGAGTAACCGTCGCGTATACATAGTTGCCGAAAATATGTTATTTCAGATATGGATGGCGACGAGAGACCGCGCGCTCGCGCTGCATGACGTAATCGGGCTAGATCCGTTTCAGCGATATCTAAGCGGTGCGCTCGCTCGGTACATTGTTGCCGGACGGTTGAAATATTCCGAGTAACCGTCGCGTATACATAGTTGCCGAAAATATGTCATTTCAGATATGGATATATTAGGGGGGCTGTGTGGGGAGACGGGAGGACTCTAAGACGATAGGTTCTTCGTGCTTCCACTCGATTCATTTTGTTTACGTCGTAACCACAAAAGCAGATAAGGTAGCTGTCGGCCAAACGCTGCGAGATTTCCAACCACAAATTGATACATTCAAGTTGGAATATGTATAGGGTGATTATAAAAAACTCATGTACAGGGTGATTTGCTGAGGCTACCCATTGCGACGCATTGAGCCCTGCACAGCACAGGACAATTCAAATCAATCTTTGTTGTAAAGAGGGGTGGGAGGAGGAGGAGGATTGCCAAAAACGATCATCAAATATATCATCATTTATACTGCGAACATCGCTGCTGCTGATCGTACTATAATGGAGGCTGTTCTAGCATACCTGCAAGGCGAGAAGAGACTGCAAGACTTTTCCAAAGATGAATTGAAAGAATTTCCAATCAAATATTTGATACAACATGCTAGGCCATGGGAATTGTTGGATGTTTGGCATAAATTACCAAACGAATATCAATGTGATTTTGAGTTGAGGATTCGTTTACCATGTTTCATTCATTATAATAGACCAGATTCTTGAACCCAGGTGGATGGACCGGTCAGTTCACAGCACGATTGCCACGGTTGTAATTATTTTTTGAAATGTAGAGGAACCATGAATTATTAATAAATAGTATGTGAATATGTTTTGTTTCATTACATCATATCCATCGTAATGAAGAATTATTCTCAAGTTACTTTTCATCTATATTTTTTTTTTGGAATATCTACTGTTCAAGGCGATAGAATGGCGTGCAGAGTATGCAAACATTTTTGTTATTGCGCATACGTATGTAAATCTAGACGTAATGAGAGCGCAGTAGCCGAATGTTTCACAACAGTCACCTAGTTCTCTTGGTTTCCGCGTGAAAAAATTAAAACGGAAGCTACAAATTTTCGTTTCTTTCAATAACTCAGAAACTAGAAGTTTTTAATTGGAACGTTCTTCAGGGACTTTTTCACAAGGAAACGCAATTTACCCCAAGCCAGATACCCATTGCGACACATTGAACCCTGCACAGCACAGGACAATTCAGTAGAACAATGCCGATTGAAAAACAGAGCTTCACAAAACGGTCACTAGATGTCATAGTGGTGGCGCTGGAGTTGCTTTGTTACATGTCAAGAATGACTGTTCCAGCGGCGACACATGATGACGTCACTACGTAGTCACTTTTTCAATTGATAGATGGGCCAATCGACATATTTGTGGGGAACGAAACACGTTACGTCATAGAGTACTGACATCGCAATTAATCAAAAAAAGTCGCGGGGCAAATTATCTTGCAAAAGTCAGATGGTATCACGACTTCATTATTATTATTCAAGAAAAATTATTTCGTATTCAAAATGGTAAAATCAAGTCGAAAATCATATACACAGACAAATTGGCATTAACGACTAACTTCGTTATTATTGGTGAAGGAAAAAAAGATTTATTATTCAAAATAAACGAATCGAAAATCATGCACATTCTGAAAGACATTTACTGCCAATTTATTATAGAAGGTGAGGAATTATAAATCATAAAGTCATGCCAGAAGGATACTATAATATCGGAAATGAGAAAACGACATTGAGATATCGACATCAAGCAAGAGAAAAAAAAAACAAGTCAAAATAACAAGGTCAACGCTGTTATTATTAATATATCAAAATTCATCTTCCGGTAACAAAGCTAAGGCCGAAATATTTTGAACAATAATAAATAAACAAGAAAGCGATGTGCATCAAAAAACTTCTAACATTCACATAATTACAATTTCACCTTATTGACAAATTCCAACATAATCAATTCAATCAATGCACAATTCATGAGAACGACCGTACACAATCATTCGAAATCGAGTGAAAACTGAAAACTAGCTGGTGACTGATACGCTATACTGATATCAAAAATCGCTGATAATGTGTTTTCTGTTACATGAACAAACTCTCGAGAAATCGTAATTATTTGAATCTGATTTATAATGGAAAGGTGTATGAAAAATCATATTCCAGGGACATATTATTAGGAAATCAAATCCTAAGAAATATAAATTTGCAATGCTCTCAATAAGGGGATCTGATAACAGAGAGGGTTATTTGAATATAGTCGAATTGCATCAACTGAATTCTCACATTTCAAGAGAATCCTATAACCATTTTAAAATTATCAACGAAATAGGCCTAACAGATGACGAAAGTACATGACTTGAATTAACAAAATAAACCCGAAAACTGTTTCAAGAACCCATGAAATAATAACCCTTTCTCAATGATGTTTGAAAGCATATTTTCTGTGAGATTATGTCTTTATTCACTCCTCGATTTCGTGATAGCTTTGGAACAAGGTATTAAACAGAAATTTCAATGAAGGAAGATATATAAATATAGAACATTTAAGGAGTACTTACAACGAAAAAATCCTCAAGATTGAAATGAAAAATTATTCTCTATATTAAATACTCGAAAAATTCGAACGATATTATCTACTCTAAATGCTAGACAAGTTTTGTTTGAAGGTGGCTGACAATGTCTCGAGTTGTGAAGAAAAGTTTCGGACTTCCATTGTCTAAAGGTATGAAGATTTGAATCCTGAGAAAAGAAAAGATGAGTTATGCTGAAAAAACGAAATGAGTGATGAATAAAAATTAACTATTTTATCGAATCAAGAAGATTCGAGTATCAATAAATCAGGTTAGTATTAGTGTTAGTATATATGAAGTCGAAAAATGTAGATTTAAATGGGAGTTTAACTAGTCGATGAGCCTGAAAATAAGAAAAAATTGAATTAGAAATCAATAGCTTGAAAAAGAAAGGTTGAATTAGAAATCAATAGCCTGAAAAAAGAAAAGTTGAATAGCCTGAAAAAAGAAAAGTTGAATTAAAATTAAAATAAAATGAATGAATAAAGAATTGAAATTATGAGAAAGATTCAAATCGAGTTTGTCACGACGTTTCGATTGTGTGTATCTACAATCGTCTTCAGGTGAGAACTAACAAAGTCCTGGGATACGGGGGTATTTATAGGTCAGCTATGGCGGGATTTTCCGGTTCAGTGAGCCGTAACCGGTTGATTCGGCTAATCAGCGGTTTCCATGTGTTGCGGATCTCGACGCTTGGTTGACTGAAAGCGTTATTATTCATTATGTATGCTGCTTCCTTGAATTTCCTCCTGAACCAGTGTTCTTCTCTATGGATGATTTCTGCCTCAGACCATTTGATGTTATGTTGGTGGGTCCACACATGTTCTGCGATTCCTGACTTGGTGGTTTCTCCTCGTTGGGTGTTTTTCTTGTATTCGCCGATTCTGGTTTCCAGTGGTCTCTTGGTTTCTCCGATGTATGATTTGCCACATTCGCATGGTACTCGATAAACACAATTCTTGGAGTCACTGTTTTTGTTCGTTGGTCTGGTTTTGGTGAGTTGGCTGCGGATGGTGTTTCCAGATTTGAAGCAGGTCTTGATCTTGTATTTGGAATCAAGAAGATTGGATCCAAATACAAGATCAAGACCTGCTTCAAATCTGGAAACACCATCCGCAGCCAACTCACCAAAACCAGACCAACGAACAAAAACAGTGACTCCAAGAATTGTGTTTATCGAGTACCATGCGAATGTGGCAAATCATACATCGGAGAAACCAAGAGACCACTGGAAACCAGAATCGGCGAACACAAGAAAAACACCCAACGAGGAGAAACCACCAAGTCAGGAATCGCAGAACATGTGTGGACCCACCAACATAACATCAAATGGTCTGAGGCAGAAATCATCCATAGAGAAGAACACTGGTTCAGGAAGAAATTCAAGGAAGCAGCATACATAATGAATAATAAAGCTTTCAGTCAACCAAGCGTCGAGATCCGCAACACATGGAAACCGCTGATTAGCCGAATCAACCGGTTACGGCTCACTGAACCGGAAAATCCCGCCATAGCTGACCTATAAATACCCCCGTATCCCAGGACTTTGTTAGTTCTCACCTGAAGACGATTGTAGATACACACAATCGAAACGTCGTGACAAACTCGATTTGAATCTTTCTCATAATTTCAATTCTTTATTCATTCATTTTATTTTAATTTTAATTCAACTTTTCTTTTTTCAGGCTATTCAACTTTTCTTTTTTCAGGCTATTGATTTCTAATTCAACCTTTCTTTTTCAAGCTATTGATTTCTAATTCAATTTTTTCTTATTTTCAGGCTCATCGACTAGTTAAACTCCCATTTAAATCTACATTTTTCGACTTCATATATACTAACACTAATACTAACCTGATTTATTGATACTCGAATCTTCTTGATTCGATAAAATAGTTAATTTTTATTCATCACTCATTTCGTTTTTTCAGCATAACTCATCTTTTCTTTTCTCAGGATTCAAATCTTCATACCTTTAGACAATGGAAGTCCGAAACTTTTCTTCACTGCTAGACAAGTATTCGCGTTCACAAACGTAATTGACGTCCATCAACATAAAAAATTCAAGAGGAAATACTTAATAGTCACGAATTCTGAAGAGAAATCATCAATTTCTGAATTATGTAAATAAAACCCTTATGAAAAGCTCTATATACAATGACATGCGATAGGATCAAAGGTAAATCAATGACAACAAAATCAAGAATCCTTCAGAACCCCACCTATTTGCATTGAGCCAAAAAAAAAATAAAATGATTCCTATCAAAATACTACACTATTATTGCATCATTGAAATTGAAAAAAAACCATGTCTACGCTAAGACAAGCTGATTCATAGATAAACTCTTTTCTCGATGAATAGGCACTCTCGAAAAGTGATAGAATAAAACAAATGATATACTCATGATTTCCATAATGTGTGGAGCTTAAAAACAGAAACTTCTGGTTTCACTTCCAGGGTGCTATTTTTAAAGCCAACAGGGTCATGATATCACTCTGGAAAAATGATTTTGCCTGAGGATTTCGAAAATGACAACTCGCCTTGATGCAAAATTTAGCGGTTTGCGAAAAATCAATGAAACATTTATGACAAATTCTGCAGCAATTTTTCGGACCACTTTTTGTTACCAGCATCATTCATATGGATACCTGGAGCACTGAAAGAACTTGTTCAATATCGAAGTAAAATCAAACTACAATAACGTTAATAACGTTAAGTTTCTAAACTATAATCAGTTCAACTGTTAACAGCACTTTTCATACAAAAATGAAGGCCGTTCTAGTATTCTTTTATGGTTAGAAGAGGCAGCTTTTGTCTTGGTTGTAATTATTTTTGAAATGTATAGAGATCATCATCAAAATACAACCCAAGTAGTGACCTAGAAGCAAATGTATCCGAATCAAATTCCCGGACTATTTTCATTGAAATAATCGAATTCCTAAAACTCGAAGAATTCGAATACACTATCAATAAAAAAAATGATATAACAGTGGATCGTTTATCAAAATATTTCATAACTAGGGACTCAAAATCAAATGTACACGAACCAAGCCTATTATCAGTGAAATAACCAAACTCATTAAACTCGAGGAATTCAGCTAGACTAGCAAATTTCGAATGAAGAAAAAAAATACCTACAGTAGCCGACTTCTTATCATAATATACGTAACGCTGAGTGATTACCACAGCTATATACGAGCAAGTACGAAATTCGAAGACACCGAATGTGTTAATAATATAATCTCGAACATTCAGAAGGAAATCCACAAAATGCCAGAAAAAGAGCACATTGAACTGTTGAAGACCCTATCTTGAATATACGCTCACCCAATACTTAATTATTTTAGTGATAGTGAGAGGTATAAAATTCAATGTTTTCCTCACAAACAAAAGATACCTCTCACAGCACCAGTTATTCAAGAATTCAAGAATTATCATAAATATTCATGAACTTGGTAGTCAAAAGTACAGTCATAATAATTCTTTCGAATACTTATTACAGCCAAAATTTCTAACTAATGTACATCATAAAAGAAAAAAAAAAGAAAAAAAAACTATTGTATACTGAAAGGGAAATGATTGAATGAAGAAAAAGTAACGAGTCCAAGATATAACGGCCCAACAAAGTCGAACAACATTGAAAATTATGTCATCAGTTTCGAAACATGCTAAAAGACTGTACTATCGAAACAGGCTCGCGACGTGGAGGTCACATAAATATAATGATTCCAAAGACCTCAAATAAACGTAACATTGCGAATTGAAAAACTCAATGAAAACAGCATGCACCCATGGAACTCATGAAATGAATCTAAAAGGAAGATTTCAAAGTTCGAATTGTCGACAAAATTGATATTGAAACAAAAAACTAACGTATATAAAACTCTCGTTACAGGAGAAAAGTCAAACCGAGGCTTCTTGGTCTTTTTCGAAACACTCGGTACAAAAACAAGCGACAAATGGAAACATGACAGCGTGAAATTATTCGATGTTTTCTAGATAGTCAGGCTTACATAAGAATATCAAACATACGTCATGAAGATCCTGAACCAATGATTAATGAATTCAATAATATAATGGGATATTTCAGGAATATCATCAACGGAGAGAGAATAACAACCGCTCATGATAAAAAGCAATGAATTTATGCCAAAATATTAATGATAAAAGGGTAATAATTGTAGAAATATAAATAGAAAATAAACGACTTTTCGGCACATAATATTTTTGAGATGGAATAAAATAGAATAGAAATTTACCGGTTTCACTCAATTACAATTATCATTATTCGAAGGATAAACAACAATTGAGTGGTTTATGAGTGAAGAAACTGGAATGTATGCAGACATCACATATTGAGACATGCAAAATAATAAACATATATCACACAGACATACTAAAAAATGAATGAAACAATTGCAAAAGGCATGATTACATATGTTTTCAAGAAAGGTATACTATAGCACAAATGAAGTTCGATTGTCAGCTCATGATATCATTTAATCACAATGAAGAAGCTTGCATTACGTTTACAACAATTAAACCAAGTGATGAGCTTGAAGTAATAATTGAGTATTTTCAGAAGTAAGCTGTACGAAAATAAACATTTCATATTACAAAGACATTTCATCACGTTACAAATTTTTGAGAACAGGAGTTATCGTTATCTGGGCGCAATTCATATAATAGCTATTCGAAATGGAGTATTTCCACTTCATCATTGATAATCTGTTATCAGAAATAACTGGATATTCATTTCAAAATACCCATAATCGTTACGAACAGCACAACGCCGCCAAGTGTTCATATTCAAAAATTCAGCGGTGAACAAGTCACGAATGAAATGATAGAAAAATTATTGTGCGAGGGTGAAATATTACAGGTTGAACCAAAATTCCCAAATCGTCCATTGTACATCTCATTCAACACTAGTAAGTACAACCTTATCGTTGATATGGAGAAATACCAGCTGTATTCACGTCAATCACGTGATCATTTTAACTTATCACTGCTTGGAGAGAACTAGTTTGCATTATTGTATACCAAACAGAATCACTTTCAATTTCATCTGAAGCAAAGTACTTTTGAGCTTTCTTTTTGTGAAGTTAGTCATTTCTAGTGGAAGCTGTTCAAAAAAGATCTCTTTTCATTTTTCTGAATACAATAGGAAGTTTTACAGAAATTTCTGCTTCAACCATCTGAATTCTGCGGTTATCGTTATCGATTTTTCCCTCATACATTTATTATCCTAGACTCAGCCCTCATTGACTTAGATATATTTTTATCAGGACGATCTTACAGTGAAGTACAACCAATGTGTCCCTCTCTTTCGAGATTATCCAGCCAACAACACCATAAATCATCATAATTATTAGAGTAGGTCGGCTTTGATAGAATACTATTCATTTTGAAAAATTCATAAAAACCCAGGGAATTCATTCAATCGAAATACTTGTAGAAATTCTTGCGTGATTGAATCATATTTTCATCAATTATTGAAGAAAATGTCGAAGAAACAGGAGAATATTCTATAGTCTACGTAATAATAATGTAAGTCAGACTGAAATGTGCATAATGAAAATTTAGTATGGAATTGCTTAAAAAGTATTCAATGAAAAAGAATTGAATCAAGGATCAATTGAAAAAATAAACTCAGACAATGATGAATTATCGAAAAAAAAAATTTAGATGTCGGCATCATGCTTGATATAAACTCAGATGATTCTTTTTCCATAAGAACTTATAGATATGAAGGATTTCATGTATGATCAGTCATTAAGTTTATAGTTTTTGATTCAGTTCTATGAAATATTTCATACTCTTTCAGTTTAGGTGTAATGAAAAACATATGATTTCCTACATAGTATATTCAAAGATTAATATATTATGTTGGCATTTTTAAGTTCAGTGATAATTTGAGCGATTTCTTCATCATGGTCCCCGTCTGTTTTAATCAAATATCTCAAACGGTCGACTAAGTCATTCGGATCCTCCCACTCATTATTGAACGCTTCAGATTGTTTCTTTAGGGTTTCTCTACCTTTCAAGGCGGATTCGGTTCTTGATACACCTTTGCGTTTCGTTTTATTTTTGAAGAGGGGTTTGATAATTTCATTGAATTTCTTCTTGTCAGCTTGTCCTCTCAAACGTCCTCGCGTATCACGGTGTGCAGAGGTACTTTCCAATATTTGCTTGTACATCTGGTGATCCATAGGCGTGTGATTCTTGGGTTTTTTAGAAAATAGTAATTCCAAAAGACCCAAAGTACTTTTGAAATTGACATTATCTACGACTATATGTTTATTATCAAAGTGTAGATTCTTATTACCTAGCAGCCATTCGCCATCGATATATTTCGGCCCATATGCCTCATCATAGTCTATACAGCGATATTTATCGACTGCTTGCTCTAATGAACTCAATTCTGTCTCCATTGGTTCGATGTGATCACTATGCTATCCAATGTGGAACTAATCCTGTAACTGATATACACCTATGTTCATCTGAAGACATCTGAGGATATCTTCTGTTTGTGAGGAAAACATTGAATTTTATACCTCTCACTATCACTTAAGTAATTAAGTATTGGGTGAGCGTATATTCAAGATAGGGTCTTCAACAGTTCAATGTGCTCTTTTTCTGGCATTTTGTGGATTTCCTTTTGAATGTTCGAGATTATATTATTAACACATTCGGTGTCTTTGAATTTCGTACTTGCTCGTATATAGCTGTGGTAATCACTCAGCGTTACGTATATTATGATAAGAAGTCGGCTACTGTAGGTATTTTTTTTTTCTTCATTCGAAATTTGCTAGTCTAGCTGAATTCCTCGAGTTTAATGAGTTTGGTTATTTCACTGATAATAGGCTTGGTTCGTGTACATTTGATTTTGAGTCCCTAGTTATGAAATATTTTGATAAACGATCCACTGTTATATCATTTTTTTTATTGATAGTGTATTCGAATTCTTCGAGTTTTAGGAATTCGATTATTTCAATGAAAATAGTCCGGGAATTTGATTCGGATACATTTGCTTCTAGGTCACTACTTGGGTTGTATTTTGATGATGATCTCTATACATTTCAAAAATAATTACAACCAAGACAAAAGCTGCCTCTTCTAACCATAAAAGAATACTAGAACGGCCTTCATTTTTGTATGAAAAGTGCTGTTAACAGTTGAACTGATTATAGTTATAGTTATAGAAACTTAACGTTATTAACGTTATTGTAGTTTGATTTTACTTCGATATTGAACAAGTTCTTTCAGTGCTCCAGGTATCCATATGAATGATGCTGGTAACAAAAAGTGGTCCGAAAAATTGCTGCAGAATTTGTCATAAATGTTTCATTGATTTTTCGCAAACCGCTAAATTTTGCATCAAGGCGAGTTGTCATTTTCGAAATCCTCAGGAAAAATCCTTTTTCCAGAGTGATATCATGACCCTGTTGGCTTTAAAAATAGCACCCTGGAAGTGAAACCAGAAGTTTCTGTTTTTAAGCTCCACACATTATGGAAATCATGAGTATATCATTTGTTTTATTCTATCACTTTTCGAGAGTGCCTATTCATCGAGAAAAGAGTTTATCTATAAATCAGCTTGTCTTAGCGTAGACATGTTTTTTTTTCAATTTCAATGATGCAATAATAGTGTAGTATTTTGATAGGAATCATTTTATTTTTTTTTTGGCTCAATGCAAATAGGTGGGGTTCTGAAGGATTCTTGATTTTGTTGTCATTGATTTACCTTTGATCCTATCGCATGTCATTGTATATAGAGCTTTTCATAAGGGTTTTATTTACATAATTCAGAAATTGATGATTTCTCTTCAGAATTCGTGACTATTAAGTATTTCCTCTTGAATTTTTTATGTTGATGGACGTCAATTACGTTTGTGAACGCGAATACTTGTCTAGCATTTAGAGTAGCTAATATCGTTCGAATTTTTCGAGTATTTAATATAGAGAATAATTTTTCATTTCAATCTTGAGGATTTTTTCGTTGTAAGTACTCCTTAAATGTTCTATATTTATATATCTTCCTTCATTGAAATTTCTGTTCAATACCTTGTTCCAAAGCTATCACGAAATCGAGGAGTGAATAAAGACATAATCTCACAGAAAATATGCTTTCAAACATCATTGTGAAAGGGTTATTATTTCATGGGTTCTCGAAACAGTTTTCGGGTTTATTTTGTTAATTCAAGTCATGTACTTTCGTCATCTGTTAGGCCTATTTCGTTCATAATTTTAAAATGGTTATAGGATTCTCTTGAAATGTGAGAATTCAGTTGATGCAATTCGACTATATTCAAATAACCCTCTCTGTTATCAGATCCCCTTATTGAGAGCATTGCAAATTTATATTTCTTAGGATTTGATTTCCTAATAATATGTCCCTGGAATATGATTTTTCATACACCTTTCCATTATAAATCAGATTCAAATAATTACGATTTCTCGAGAGTTTGTTCATGTAACAGAAAACACATTATCAGCGATTTTTGATATCAGTATAGCGTATCAGTCACCAGCTAGTTTTCAGTTTTCACTCGATTTCGAATGATTGTGTACGGTCGTTCTCATGAATTGTGCATTGATTGAATTGATTATGTTGGAATTTGTCAATAAGGTGAAATTGTAATTATGTGAATGTTAGAAGCTTTTTGATGCACATCGCTTTCTTGTTTATTTATTATTGTTCAAAATATTTCGGCCTTAGCTTTGTTACCGGAAGATGAATTTTGATATATTAATAATAACAGCGTTGACCTTGTTATTTTGACTTGTTTTTTTTTTCTCTTGCTTGATGTCGATATCTCAATGTCGTTTTCTCATTTCCGATATTATAGTATCCTTCTGGCATGACTTTATGATTTATAATTCCTCACCTTCTATAATAAATTGGCAGTAAATGTCTTTCAGAATGTGCATGATTTTCGATTCGTTTATTTTGAATAATAAATCTTTTTTTCCTTCACCAATAATAACGAAGTTGGTCGTTAATGCCCATTTGTCTGTGTATATGATTTTCGACTCGATTTTACCATTTTGAATACGAAATAATTTTTCTTGAATAATAATAATGAAGTCGTGATACCATCTGACTTTTGCAAGATAATTTGCCCCGCGACTTTTTTTGATTAATTGCGATGTCAGTACTCTATGACGTAACGTGTTTCGTTCCCCACAATTATGTCGATTGGCCCATCTATCAATTGAAAAAGTGACTACGTAGTGACGTCATCATGTGTCGCCGCTGGAACAGTCATTCTTGACATGTAACAAAGCAACTCCAGCGCCACCACTATGACATCTAGTGACCGTTTTGTGAAGCTCTGTTTTTCAATCGGCATTGTTCTACTGAATTGTCCTGTGCTGTGCAGGGTTCAATGTGTCGCAATGGGTATCTGGCTTGAGGTAAATTGCGTTTCCTTGTGAAAAAGTCCCTGAAGAACGTTCCAATTAAAAACTTCTAGTTTCTGAGTTATTGAAAGAAACGAAAATTTGTTGCTTCCGTTTTAATTTTTTCACGCGGAAACCAAGAGAACTAGGTGACTGTTGTGAAACATTCGGCTACTGCGCTCTCATTACGTCTAGATTTACATACGTATGCGCAATAACAAAAATGTTTGCATACTCTGCACGCCATTCTATCGCCTTGAACAGTAGATATTCAAAAAAAAATATATAGATGAAAAGTAACTTGAGAATAATTCTTCATTACGATGGATATGATGTAATGAAACAAAACATATTCACATACTATTTATTAATAATTCATGGTTCCTCTACATTTCAAAAAATAATTACAACCGTGGCAATCGTGCTGTGAACTGACCGGTCCATCCACCTGGGTTCAAGAATCTGGTCTATTATAATGAATGAAACATGGTAAACGAATCCTCAACTCAAAATCACATTGATATTCGTTTGGTAATTTATGCCAAACATCCAACAATTCCCATGGCCTAGCATGTTGTATCAAATATTTGATTGGAAATTCTTTCAATTCATCTTTGGAAAAGTCTTGCAGTCTCTTCTCGCCTTGCAGGTATGCTAGAACAGCCTCCATTATAGTACGATCAGCAGCAGCGATGTTCGCAGTATAAATGATGATATATTTGATGATCGTTTTTGGCAATCCTCCTCCTCCTCCCACCCCTCTTTACAACAAAGATTGATTTGAATTGTCCTGTGCTGTGCAGGGCTTAATGCGTCGCAATGGGTAGCCTCAGCAAATCACCCTGTACATGAGTTTTTTATAATCACCCTATACATATTCCAACTTGAATGTATCAATTTGTGGTTGGAAATCTCGCAGCGTTTGGCCGACAGCTACCTTATCTGCTTTTGTGGTTACGACGTAAACAAAATGAATCGAGTGGAAGCACGAAGAACCTATCGTCTTAGAGTCCTCCCGTCTCCCCACACAGCCCCCCTAATATATCCATATCTGAAATGACATATTTTCGGCAACTATGTATACGCGACGGTTACTCGGAATATTTCAACCGTCCGGCAACAATGTACCGAGCGAGCGCACCGCTTAGATATCGCTGAAACGGATCTAGCCCGATTACGTCATGCAGCGCGTGCGCGCGGTCTCTCGTCGCCATCCATATCTGAAATAACATATTTTCGGCAACTATGTATACGCGACGGTTACTCGGAATATTTCAAACGTCCGGCAACAATGTACCAAGCGAACGCCTCGCTTAGATATCACTGAAACGGATCTAGCTCGATTACGTCACGCAGCGCGAGCGCGCGCGCGGTCTCTCGTCGCCTCGATTTCCACCGTTAATTATACTGTGTAGTGGTCGTGGCGATGATGTTACGTATCGGATTCATAGTCCGATGGTCTCGGGTTCAAATCCCGTCGTC
Source organism: Chrysomela aeneicollis (assembly GCA_029955515.1). Taxonomy (NCBI): domain Eukaryota; kingdom Metazoa; phylum Arthropoda; class Insecta; order Coleoptera; family Chrysomelidae; genus Chrysomela; species Chrysomela aeneicollis. The sequence continues at coordinate 15,444,439 of JARUHQ010000013.1, read as the reverse complement.
GTCAAAGGTTTTTTTAATTGTTGGATGAATCAGCGGTGACTTGGAGCACTTCCCAATTGACAAGATGGCGATTGGGGAGTGTTCCATGACATATGTCAAATTGTTCCATGTTCAGAGAGAGAAAGCGGCAACGTTGTGACGTCACAGCGTTGCAAGCTATCTCTCTCTGACACACTAGCCTATGCGTTTCTCTCTCTAACACATGGTTTGCCCTATTCTGGTAGTGGCGGCCCCATAGTTCAACTACTTTGGTATGATCGAAGTTGAAAATCGGTTCATCCGTTCGGAAGTTAAGGCGATCTGAAGAATTCGAAAAAGTTTCAAGGGGGCCCGCTTTGATGCATTTTTTTTTTTCGATTTCGGTTTTTTCGATTGGAGAAATGGATTTTATAAAAAAAACAAGCAGATTGGTATGATCGAAGTTGAAAATCGGTCCATCCGTTCGGAAGTTAAGGCGATCTGAAGAATTCGAAAAAGTTCCAAGGGGGCCCCCTTTGATGCATTTTTTTTTTTTCATTTCGATTTCTTCGATTTGAGAAATGGACTCTATGATAAAAAACAAGCAGATTGGTATGATCGAAGTTGAAAATCGGTCCATCCGTTCGGAAGTTGAGGCGATCTGAAGAATTCGAAAAAGTTCCAAGGGGGCCCCCTTTGATGCATTTTTTTTTTTCATTTCGATTTCTTCGATTTGAGGAATGGACTCTATGATAAAAAACAAGCAGATTGGTATGATCGAAGTTGAAAATCGGTCCATCCGTTCGGAAGTTGAGGCGATCTGAAGAATTCGAAAAAGTTCCAAGGGGGCCCCCTTTGATGAATTTTTTTTTAGATTTCGGTTTTTTCGATTGGAGAAATGGATTCTATGAAAAAAAACAAGCAGATTGGTATGATCGAAGTTGAAAATCGGTTCATCCGTTCGGAAGTTAAGGCGATCTGAAGAATTCGAAAAAGTTTCAAGGGGGCCCGCTTTGATGCATTTTTTTTTTCGATTTCGGTTTTTTCGATTGGAGAAATGGATTTTATAAAAAAAACAAGCAGATTGGTATGATCGAAGTTGAAAATCGGTCCATCCGTTCGGAAGTTAAGGCGATCTGAAGAATTCGAAAAAGTTCCAAGGGGGCCCCCTTTGATGCATTTTTTTTTTCATTTCGGTTTCTTCGATTGGAGAAATGGACTCTATGATAAAAAACAAGCAGATTGGTATGATCGAAGTTGAAAATCGGTCCATCCGTTCGGAAGTTGAGGCGATCTGAAGAATTCGAAAAAGTTCCAAGGGGGCCCCCCTTGATGAATTTTTTTTTAGATTTCGGTTTTTTCGATTGGAGAAATGGATTCTATGAAAAAAAACAAGCAGATTGGTATGATCGAAGTTGAAAATCGGTCCATCCGTTCGGAAGTTAAGGCGATCTGAAGAATTCGAAAAAGTTCCAAGGGGGCCCCCTTTGGTGCATTTTTTTTTTTCGATTTCGGTTTTTTCGATTGGAGAAATGGATTCTATGAAAGAAAACAAGCAGATTGGTATGATCGAAGTTGAAAATCGGTCCATCCGTTCGAAAGTTAGGCGATCTGAAGAATTCGAAAAAGTTCCAAGGGGGCCCCCTTTGATGCATTTTTTTTTTTCGATTTCGGTTTTTTCGATTGGAGAAATGGATTCTATGAAAAAAAAAACAAACAGATTGGTATGATCGAAGTTGAAAATCGGTCCATCCGTTCGGAAGTTAAGGCGATCTGAAGAATTCGAAAAAGTTCCAAGGGGGCCCCCTTTGATGCATTTTTTTTTCGATTTCGGTTTTTCTGATCGGAGAAATGGATTCTATGAAAAAACAAGCAGATTGGTATGATCGAAGTTGAAAATCGGTCCATACGTTCGAAAGTTAAGGCGATCTGAAGAATTCGAAAAAGTTCCAAGGGGCCCCCTTTGATGCTTTTTATTTTTTCGATTTCGGTTTTTTTGATTGGAGAAATGGATTCTATGAAAAAAAAAACAAGCAGATTGGTATGATCGAAGTTGAAAATCGGTCCATCCGTTCGGAAGTTAAGGCGATCTGAAGAATTCGAAAAAGTTCCAAGGGGACCCCCTTTGATGCAATTTTGTTTTCGATTTCAGTTTTTTCGATTGAAGAAAAGGATTCTATGAAAAAAAACAAGCAGATTGGTATGATCGAAGTTGAAAATCGGTCCATCCGTTCGGAAGTTAAGGCGATCTGAAGAATTCGAAAAAGTTTCAAGGGGACCCTCTTTGATGCGATTTTTATTTCGATTTCGGTTTTTTCGATTGGAGAAAAGGATTCTATGAAAAAAAACAAGCAGATTGGTATGATCGAAGTTGAAAATCGGTCCATCCGTTCGGAAGTTAAGGCGATCTGAAGAATTCGAAAAAGTTTCAAGGGGACCCTCTTTGATGCGATTTTTATTTCGATTTCGGTTTTTTCGATTGGAGAAAAGGATTATATGAAAAAAAACAAGCAAATTGGTATGCGCGAAGTTGAAAATCGGTCCATCCGTTCGGAAGTTAAGGCGATCTGAAGAATTCGAACAAGTTCCAAGGGGGCCCCCTTCGATGCATTTTTTTTTCGATTTCGTTTTTTACGATTGGAGAAATGGATTCTATGAAAAAAATTACAATTATCGTTCCGTCTAATCATCTAACCTTATGTTCGATGCATACGCTCGTATGTGTAACGAATTCTTCAGATCGCCTTCTTCCGATCGCCTGTTCTTCCGTTTTACATAAAAGCGACCGAATCGAGCAGAAGGTTAAATGGATAGATTGAAAATTCATCGTATCTGTGTTGTATTCGATAAGGTTTATATAGTTATACTCACCAGGTAAATGTTCTTCCGTTATACATACGAGCGACTGAATTGAACAGAAGGTTGAATGGATAGACTAAACAATAATCGTATCTGGGGTTGTACTCGATTATATCTTGATGATGTTCATATAGTTATACTCACCAGGAAACTGTTCTCCAGTTATACATAAGAGCGACTGAACTGAACAGAAAGTTGAATGGATAGACTGAACAATCAATGTATCTGGGTGGTATCCGATTATATCGCAATACTGTTTATATAGTGATACTTACCAGGTGACGGTACTACCGTTACACATACTAGCGACTGAATCGAACAGAAAATTGAATGGTTAGACGAAATGATAATTGTATCTCTGAGTTGTATTCGATGATATCGTGATGATGTTTATATAGCAATACTCACCAGGTAACTGTTCATCCGTTTTACATACAAGCGTCCGAATCGAGCAGAAGCTTAAATTTAGTATAGATTGAACAATCATCGTATCTGGGTTGTAATCGATTATGTTTATATAGTTATACTCACCAGGTAACTGCTCTTCCGTTATACATACGAGCGACTGAATTGAACAGAAGGTTGAATGGATAGACTAAACAATAATCGTATCTGGGGTTGTATTCGATTATATCTTGATGATGTTCATATAGTTATACTCACCAGGAAACTGTTCTCCAGTTATACATAAGAGCGACTGAACTGAACAGAAGGTTGAATGGATAGACAGCACATTCATCGTATCTGGGTTGTATTTGATGATATCGTGATTATTATCATATAGTATGTCTAACCAGGTGACAGTTCTTTCGTCATACATACGAGCAACCGAATCGAACATAAGGTTGGATGGATAGATTGAACAATCATTGTATCTGGGTTGTCTCCGATTATATCGTTATGCTGTATATTTAGTTACACCTACCATGTAACGGTTCTTTCGTTACACATACGAGCGTCTGAATCGAACATAAGGTTGGATGGTTAGACGGAACGATAATTGTAACTGAGTTGTATTCGATTATATCGTGGTGATGTTTATATAGCAATACTCACCAGGTAACTGTTCTTCCGTTTTACATACAAGCGACCGAATCGAGCAGAAGCTTAAATTTAGTATAGATTGAACAATCATCGTATCTGGGTTGTATTCGATAATGTTTATATAGTTATACTCACCAGGTAACTGTTCTTCCGTTATACATACGAGCGACAGAATTGAACAGAAGGTTGAATGGATAGACTAAACAATAATCGTATCTGGGGTTGTATTCAATTATATCTTGATGTTGTTCATATAGTTATACTCACCAGAAAAATGTTCTCCAGTTATACATAAGAGCGACTGAACTGAACAGAAGGTTGAATGGATAGACTGAACATTCATCGTATCTGGGTTGTATTTGATTATATCGTGATTATTATCATATAGTATGTCTAACCAGGTAACAGTTCTTCCGTTATACATACGAGCAACCGAATCGAACATAAGGTTGGATGGATAGATTGAACAATCATTGTATCTGGGTTGTCTCCGATTATATCGTTATGCTGTATATTTAGTTACACCTACCATGTAACGGTTCTTTCGTTACACATACGAGCGTCTGAATCGAACATAAGGTTGGATGGTTATACGGAACGATAATTGTAACTGAGTTGTATTCGATTATATCGTGGTGATGTTCATATAGAAATACTCACCAGGTTACTGTTCTTTCGTTATACATACGAGCAAACGAATCGAACAGAAGGTTGAATGGATAGTATCTGGGTTGTATTCGATTATGATGTTATGCTGTGTATATAGTTATACACATAAGGTGACGGTATTCCCGTTTTACATACGAGCGACCGAAACGAACAGAAAGTTGAATGGATAGACTGAACAATCGATGTATCTGGGTGGTATCCGATTATATCGCAATACTGTATATATAGTGATACTTACCAGGTGACGGTACTTCCGTTACACATACTAGCGACTGAATCGAACAGAAGGTTAAATGGTTAGACGAAACGATAATTGTATCTCTGATTTGTATTCGATGATATCGTGATGATGTTTATATAGCAATACTCACCAGGTAACTGTTCTTCTGTTTTACATACAAGCGACCGTATCGAGCAGAAGCTTAAATTTAGTATAGATTGAACAATCATCTTATCTGGGTTGTATTCGATAATGTTTATATAGTTTTACTCACCAGGTAAGTGTTCTTCCGTTATACATACGAGCGACTGAATTGAACAGATGGTTGAATGGATAGACTAAACAATAATCGTATCTGGGGTTGTATTCGATTATATCTTGATGATGTTTATATAGTTATACTCACCAGGAAACTGTTCTCCAGTTACACATAAGAGCGACTGAACTGAACAGGAGGTTGAATGGATAGACTGAAAAATCATCGTATCTGGGTTGTATTTGATTATATCGTGATGATTATCATATAGTATGTCTAACCAGGTAACAGCTCTTCCGTTATACATACGAGCAACCAAATCGAACATAAGGTTGAATGGATAGATTGAACAATCATTGTACCTGAGTTGTCTTCGATTATATCGTTATGCTGTATATTTAGTTACACCTACCATGTAAAGGTTCTTTCGTTACACATACGAGCGTCTGAATCGAACAGAAGGTTGGATGGATAGACGGAATGATCATTGTATCTCAGTTGTATTCGATTATATCGTGATGACGTTCATATAGAAATACTCACCAGGTTACTGTTCTTTCGTTATACATACGAGCAACCGAATCGAACAGAAGGTTGAATGGATAGTATCTGGGTTGTATTCGATTATGATCTTATGCTGTGTATATAGTTATACACATTTGATGACGGTATTCCCGTTTTACATACGAGCGACCGAAACGAACAGAAAGTTGAATGGATAGACTGAACAATCAATGTATCTGGGTGGTATCCGGTTATATCGCAATACTGTATATATAGTGATACTCACCAGGTGACGGTACTTCCGTTACACATACTAGCGACTGAATCGAACAGAAGGTTGAATGGTTAGACGAAACGATAATTGTATCTGAGTTGTATCCGATGATATCGTGATGATGTTTATATAGCAATAATAACCAGGTAACTATTCTTCCGTTTCACATACAAGCGACCGAATCGAGCAGAAGGTTAGATGTATAGATTGAACAATCATCGTATCTGGGTTGTATTTGATTATGTTTATATAGTTATACTCACCAGGTACCTGTTCTTCCGTTATACATACGAGCGACTGAATTGAACAGAAGGTTGAATGGATAGACTAAACAATAATCGTATCTGGGGTTGTTTTCGATTATATCTTGATGATGTTCATATAGTTATACTCACCAGGAAACTTTTCTCCAGTTATACATAGGAGCGACTGAACTGAACAGAAAGTTGAATGGATAGACTGAACAATCAATGCATCTGGGTGGTATCCGATTATATCGCAATAATGTATATATAGTGATACTCACCAGGTGACGGTACTTCCGTTACACATACTAGCGACTGAATCGAACAGGAGGTTAAATGGTTAGACGAAATGATAATTGTATCTCTGAGTTGTATTCGATGATATCGTGATAAAGTTCTTATAGAAATACTCACCAGGTTACTGTTCTTTCGTTATACATACGAGCATTCGAATCGAACAGAAGGTTGAATGGATAGTATCTGGGTTGTATTCGATTATGATGTTATGCTGTGTATATAGTTATACACACTAGGTGACGGTATTCCCGTTTTACATACGAGCGACCGAAACGAACAGGAAGTTGAATGGATAGACTGAACAATCAATGTATCTGGTTGGTATCCGATTATATCGCAATACTGTATATATAGTGATACTTACCAGGTGACGGTACTTTCGTTACACATACTAGCGACTGAATCGAACAAAAGGTTAAATGGTTAGACGAAGCGATAATTGTATCTGAGTTGTATTCGATGATATCGTGATAATGTTAATATAGCAATATTCACCAGGTAACTGTTCTTCCGTTTTACATACAAGCGACCGAATCGAGCAGAAGGTTAAATGTTTAGATTGAACAATCATCGTATCTGGGTTGTATTTGATTATGTTTATATAGTTATACTCACCAGGTAACTGTTCTCCAGTTATACATAAGAGCGACTGAACTGAACAGGAGGTTGAATGGATAGACTGATCAATCATTGTATCTGGGTTGTATTCGATTATATCGTGATGATTATCATATAGTATGTCTAACCAGGTAACAGTTCTTCTGTTACACATACGAGCAACCGAATCGAACATGAGGTTGAATGGATAGATTGAACAATCATTGTATCTGGGTTGTCTCCGATTATATCGTTATGCTGTATATCTAGTTACACCAACCATGTAACGGTTCTTTCGTTACATATACGAGCGTCTGAATCGAACATAAGGTTGGATGATTAGACGGAACAATAATTGTAACTGAGTTGTATTCGATTATATCGTGGTGATGTTTATATAGTAATACTCACCAGGTGACTGTTCTTGCGTTATACATACGAGCGACCCAATCGAACTGAAGTTTGGATAAATAGACAGAATGATCATTGTATCTGAGTTGTATTCGATTATATCGTGATGACGTTCATAAAGAAATACTCACCAGGTTACTGTTTTTTCTTTATACATACGAGCAACCGAATCGAACAGAAGGTTGAATGGATAGTATCTGGGTTGTATTCGATTATGATGTTATGCTGTGTATATAGTTATACACATTAGGTGACGGTATTCCCGTTTTACATACGAGCGACCGAAACGAACAGAAAGTTGAATGGATAGACTGAACAATCAATGTATCTGGGTGGTATCCCATTATATCGCAATACTGTATATATAGTGATACTTACCAGGTGACGGTACTTCCGTTGCACATACTAGCGACTGAATCGAACTTAAGGTTGAATGGTAAGACGAAACGATAATTGTATCTGAGTTGTATTCGATGATATCGTGATGATGTTTATATAGCAATACTCACCAGGTAACTGTTCTTCCGTTTTACATACAAGCGACCGAATCGAGCAGAAGGTTGAATTTAGTATGGATTGAACAATCATCGTATCTGGGTTGTATTCGATTATGTTTATATAGTTATACTCACCAGGTAACTGTTCTTCCGTTATACATACTAGCGACTGAATCGAACAGAATGTTGAATGGTTAGACGAAACGATAATTGTATCTGAGTTGTATTCGATGATATCGTGATGATGTTTATATAGCAATACTCACCAGGTAACTGTCCTTCAGTTTTACATACAAGTGACCGAATCAAGCAGAAGGTTAAATGGATAGATTGAACAATCATCGTATCTGAGTTGTATTCGATTATGTTTATATAGTTATACTCACCAGGTACCTGTTCTTCCGTTATACATACAAGCAACCGAATCGAACATAAGGTTGAATGGATAGATTGAACAATCATCGTATCTGAGTTGTATTCGATTATGATTATATAGTTATACTCACCAAGTAAATGTTCTTCCGTTATACATACGAGCGACTGAATTGAACAGAAGGTTGAATGGATAGACTAAACAATGATCGTATCTGGGGTTGTATTCGATTATATCGTGATGATGTTTATATAGTTATACTCACCAGGTAACTGTTCCCCAGTTATACATAAGAGCGACTGAACTGAACAGAAGGTTGTATGGATAGACTGAACAATCATCGTATCTGGGTTGTATTCGATTATTTCGTGATGATTATTATATATTATGTCTAACCAGGTAACAGTTCTTCCGTTATACATACGAGCAACCGAATCGAACATAAGGTTGGATGGATAGATTGAACAATCATTGTATCTGGGTTGTCTCCGATTATATCGTTATGCTGTATATTTAGTTACACCTACCATGTAACGGTTCTTTCGTTACACATACGAGCGTCTGAATCGAACATAAGGTTGGATAGTTAGACGGAACGATAATTGTAACTGAGTTGTATTCGATTATATCGTGATGACGTTCATATAGAAATACTCACCAGGTTACTGTTCTTTCGTTATACATACGAGCAACTGAATCGAACAGAAGGTTGAATGGATAGTATCTGGGTTGTTTTCGATTATGATGTTATGCTGTGTATATAGTTATGCACATAAGGTGACGGTATTCCCGTTTTACATACGAGCGATCGAAACGAACAGAAAGTTGAATGGATATACTGAACAATCAATGTATCTGGGTGGTATCCGATTATATCGCAATACTGTATATATAGTGATACTTACCAGGTGACGGTACTTCCGTTACACATACTAGCGACTGAATCGAACAGAAGATTAAATGGTTATACGAAACGATAATTGTATCTCTGAGTTGTATTCGATGATATCGTGATGATGTTTATATAGCAATACTCACCAGGTAACTGTTCTTCCGTTTTACATACAAGCGACCGTATCGAGCAGAAGCTTAAATTTAGTATAGATTGAACAATCATCTTATCTGGGTTGTATTCGATTATGTTTATATAGTTATACTCACCAGGTAACTGTTCTTCCGTTATACATACGAGCGACTGAATTGAACAGATGGTTGAAAGGATAGACTTAACAATAATCGTATCTGGGGTTGTATTCGATTATATCTTGATGATGTTCATATAGTTATACTCACCAGGAAACTGTTCTCCAGTTATACATAAGAGCGACTGAACTGAACAGAAGGTTGAATGGATAGACTGAACATTCATCGTATCTGGGTTGTGTTAGATTATATCGTGATTATTATCATATGTTATGTCTAACCAGGCAACAGTTCTTCCGTTATACATACGAGCAACCGAATCGAACATAAGGTTGGATGGATAGATTGAACAATCATTGTATCTGGGTTGTCTCCGATTATATCGTTATGCTGTATATTTAGTTACACCTACCATGTAACGGTTCTTTCGTTACACATACGAGCGTCTGAATCGAACATAAGGTTGGATGGTTAGACGGAACGATAATTATAACTGAGTTGTATTCGATTATATCGTGGTGATGTTTATATAGTAATACTCACCAGGTGACTGTTCTTGCGTTATACATACGAGCGACCCAATCGAACAGAAGGTTGGATGGATAGACGGAATGATCATTGTATCTGAGTTGTATTCGATTATGATGTTATGCTGTGTATATAGTTAAACACATAAGGTGAGGGTATTCCCGTTTCACATACGAGCGACCGAAACGAACAGAAAGTTGAATGGATAGACTGAACAATCAATGTATCTGGGTGGTATCCGATTATATCGCAATACTGTATATATAGTGATACTTACCAGGTGACGGTACTTCCGTTACACATACTAGCGACTGAATCGAACAGAAGGTTAAATGGTTAGACGAAACGATACTTGTATCTGAGTTGTATTCGATGATATCGTGATAATGTTTATATAGCAATACTCACCAGGTAACTGTTCTTCCGTTTTACATACAAGCGACCGAATCGAGCAGAAGCTTAAATTTAGTATTAATTGAACAATCATCGTATCTGGGTTGTATTCGATTATGTTTATATAGTTATACTCACCAGGTAACTGTTCTTCCGTTATACATACGAGCGACTGAATTGAACAGAAGGTTGAATGGATAGACTAAACAATAATCGTATCTGGGGTTGTATTCGATTATATCTTGATGATGTTTATATAGTTATACTCACCAGGAAACTGTTTTCCAGTTATACATAAGAGCGACTGAACTGAACAGAAGGTTGAATGGATAGACTGAACATTCATCGTATCTGGGTTGTATTTGATTATATCGTGATTATTATCATATAGTATGTCTAACCAGGTAACAGTTCTTCCGTTATACATACGAGCAACCGAATCGAACATAAGGTTGGATGGATAGATTGAACAATCATTGTATCTGGGTTGTCTCCGATTATATCGTTATGCTGTATATTTAGTTACACCTACCATGTAACGGTTCTTTCGTTACACATACGAGCGTCTGAATCGAACATAAGGTTGGATGGTTAGACGGAACGATAAATGTAACTGAATTGTATTCGATTATATCGTGGTGATGTTTATATAGTAATACTCACCAGGTGACTGTTCTTGCGTTATACATACGAGCGACCCAATCGAACAGAAGGTTGGATGGATAGACGGAATGATCATTGTATCTGAGTTGTATTCGATTATATCGTGATGACGTTCATTTAGAAATACTCACCAGGTGACTGTTCTTCCGTTTTACATACAAGCGACCGAATCGAACAGAAGGTTGAATGGATAGTATCTGAGTAGTATTCGATTATGATGTTATGCTGTGTATATAGTTATACACACTAGGTGACGGTATACCCGTTTTACATACGAGCGACTGAAACGAACAGAAAGTTGAATGGATAGACTGAACAATCAATGTATCTGGTTGGTATTCGATTATATCGCAATACTGTATATATAGTGATACTTACCAGGTGACGGTACTTCCGTTACACATACTAGCGACTGAATCGAACAGAAGGTTGAATGGTTAGACGAAGCGATAATTGTATCTGAGTTGTATTCGATGATATAGTGATGATGTTTATATAGCAATATTCACCAGGTAACTGTTCTTCCGTTTTACATAAAAGCGACCGAATCGAGCAGAAGGTTAAATGGATAGATTGAAAATTCATCGTATCTGGGTTGTATTCGATTAGGTTTATATAGTTATACTCACCAGGTACCTGTTCTTCCGTTATACATACGAGCGACTGAATTGAACAGAAGGTTGAATGGATAGACTAAACAATGATCGTATCTGAGGTTGTATTCGATTATATCGTGATGATGTTCATATAGTTATACTCAACAGGTAACTGTTCTCCAGTTATACATAAGAGCGACTGAATCGAGCAGAAGTTTGAATTCAGTATTGATTTAACAATAATCCTATCTGGGTTGTATTCGATTATGTTTATATAGTTATACTCACCAGGTAACTGTTCTTCCGTTATACATACGAGCAATCGAATCGAACAGAATGTTGAATGGATAGTATCTGGGTTGTATTAGATTATGATGTTATGCTGTGTATATAGTTATACACATTAGGTGACGGTATTCCCGTTTTACATACGAGCGACCGAAACGAACAGAAAGTTGAATGGATAGACTGAACAATCAATGTATCTGGGTGGTATCCGATTATATCGCAATACTGTATATATAGTGATACTTACCAGGTGACGGTACTTCCGTTACACATACTAGCGACTGAATCGAACAGAAGGTTAAATGGTTAGACGAAATGATAATTGTATCTCTGAGTTGTATTCGATGATATCGTGATGAAGTTCATATAGAAATACTCACCAGGTTACTGTTCTCTCGTTATACATACGAGCATTCGAATCGAACAGAAGGTTAAATAGATAGATTGAACAATCATCGTATCTGGGTTGTATTCGATTATGTTTATATAGTTATACTCACCAGGTAACTGTTCTTCCGTTATACATACGAGCGACTGAATTGAACAGAAGGTTGAATGGATAGACTAAACAATGATCGTATCTGGGGTTGTATTCGATGATATCGTGATGATGTTTATATAGTTATACTCACCAGGTAACTGTTCTCTAGTTATACATAAGAGCGACTGAACTGAACAGAAGGTTGAATGGATAGACTGAATAATCATCGTATCTGGGTTGTATTCGATTATTTCGTGATGATTATTATATATTATGTCGAACCAGGTAACTGTTCTTCCGTTATACATACGAGCAACCGAATCGAACATAAGGTTGAATGGATAGATTGAAAAATCATTGTATCTGGGTTGTCTCCGATTATATCGTTATGCTGTATAATTAGATACACCTACCATGTAACGGTTCTTCCGTTACACATACGAGCGTCTGAATCGAACATAAGGTTGGATGGTTAGACGGAACGATAATTGTAACTGAGTTGTATTCGATTATATCGTGGTAATGTTTATATAGGAATACTCACCAGGTTACTGTTCTTTCGTTATACATACGAGCGACCCAATCGAACAGAAGTTTGGATGGATAGACGAAATGATCATTGTATCTGAGTTGTATTCGATTATATCGTGATGACGTTCATATAGAAATACTCACCAGGTTACTGTTTTTTCTTTATACATACGAGCAACCGAATCGAACAGAAGGTTGAATGGATAGTATCTGGGTTGTATTCGATTATGATGTTATGCTGTGTATATAGTTATACACATTAGGTGACGGTATTCCCGTTTTACATACGAGCGACCGAAACGAACAGAAAGTTGAATGGATAGACTGAACAATCAATGTATCTGGGTGGTATCCGATTATATCGCAATTCTGTATATATAGTGATACTTACCAGGTGACGGTACTTCCGTTGCACATACTAGCGACTGAATCAAACTTAAGGTTAAATGGTAAGACGAAACGATAATTGTATCTGAGTTGTATTCGATGATATCGTGATGATGTTTATATAGCAATACTCACCAGGTAACTGTTCTTCCGTTTTACATACAAGAGACCGAATCGAGCAGAAGGTTGAATTTAGTATGGATTGAACAATCATCGTATCTGGGTTGTATTCGATTATGTTTATATAGTTATACACACCAGGTAACTGTTCTTCCGTTATACATACTAGCGACTGAATCGAACAGAATGTTGAATGGTTAGACGAAACGATAATTGTATCTGAGATGTATTCGATGATATCGTGATGATGTTTATATAGCAATACTCACCAGGTAACTGTCCTTCAGTTTTACATACAAGTGACCGAATCGAGCAGAAGGTTAAATGGATAGATTGAACAATCATCGTATCTGAGTTGTATTCGATTATGTTCATATAGTTATACTCACCAGGTACCTGTTCTTTCGTTATACATACGAGCAACCGAATCGAACATAAGGTTGAATGGATAGATTGAACAATCATCGTATCTGAGTTGTATTCGATTATGTTTATATAGTTATACTCACCAAGTAACTGTTCTTCCGTTATACATACGAGCGACTGAATTGAACAGAAGGTTGAATGGATAGACTAAACAATGATCGTATCTGGGGTAGTATTCGATTATATCGTGATGATGTTTATATACTTATACTCACCAGGTAACTGTTTTCCAGTTATACATAAGAGCGAATGAACTGAACAGAAAGTTGTATAGATAGACTGAACAATCATCGTATCTGGGTTGTATTCGATTATTTCGTGATGATTATTATATATAATGTCTAACCAGGTAACTGTTCTTCCGTTATACATACGAGCAACCGAATCGAACATAAGATTGAATGGATAGATTGAACAATCATTGTATCTGGGTTGTCTCCGATTATATCGTTATGCTGTATATTCAGATACACCTACCATGTAACGGTTCTTTCGTTACACATACGAGCGTCTGAATCGAACATAAGGTTGGATGGTTAGACGGAACGATAATTGTAACTGAGTTGTATTCGATTATATCGTGGAAATGTTTATATAGTAATACTCACCAGGTGACTGTTCTTGCGTTATACGTACGAGCGACCCAATCGAACAGAAGGTTAGATGGATAGACGGAATGATCATTGTATCTGAGTTGTATTCGATTATATCGTTATGAAGTTTATATAGAAATACTCACCAGGTTACTGTTCTTTCGTTATACATACGAGCAACCGAATCGAACAGAAGGTTGAATGGATAGTATCTGAGTTGTATTCGATTATGATGTTATGCTGTGTATTTAGTTATACACACTAGGTGACGGTATTCCCGTTTTACATACGAGCGACCGAAACGAACAGAAAGTTGAATGGATAGACTGAACAATCAATGTATCTGGTTTGTATCCGATTATATCGCAAAACTGTATATATAGTGATACTTACCAGGTGACGGTACTTCCGTTACACATACTAGCGACCGAATCGAACAGAAGGTTTAATGGTTAGACGAAGCGATAATTGTATCTGAGTTGTATTCGATGATATCGTGATGATGTTTATATAGCAATACTCACCAGGTAACTGTTCTTCCGTTTTACATAAAAGCGACCAAATCCAGCAGAAGGTTAAATGGATAGATTGAAAATTCATCGTATCTGGGTTGTATTCGATTAGGTTTACATAGTTATACTCACCAGGTAACTGTTTTTCCGTTATACATAAGAACGACTGAATTGAACAGAAGGTTGAATGGATATACTAAACAATAATCGTATCTGGGGTTGTATTCGAGTATATCGTGATGATTATCATATAGTATGTCTAACCAGGTAACAGTTCTTTCGTTAAACATACGAGCAACCGAATCGAACAGAAGGTTGAATGGATAGTATCTGGGTTGTATTCGATTATGATGTTATGCTGTGTATATAGTTATACACATTAGGTGACGGTATTCCCGTTTTACATACGAGCGACCGAAACGAACAGAAAGTTGAATGGATAGACTGAACAATCAATGTATCTGGGTGGTATCCGATTATATCGCAATTCTGTATATATAGTGATACTTACCAGGTGACGGTACTTCCGTTGCACATACTAGCGACTGAATCAAACTTAAGGTTAAATGGTAAGACGAAACGATAATTGTATCTGAGTTGTATTCGATGATATCGTGATGATGTTTATATAGCAATACTCACCAGGTAACTGTTCTTCCGTTTTACATACAAGAGACCGAATCGAGCAGAAGGTTGAATTTAGTATGGATTGAACAATCATCGTATCTGGGTTGTATTCGATTATGTTTATATAGTTATACACACCAGGTAACTGTTCTTCCGTTATACATACTAGCGACTGAATCGAACAGAATGTTGAATGGTTAGACGAAACGATAATTGTATCTGAGATGTATTCGATGATATCGTGATGATGTTTATATAGCAATACTCACCAGGTAACTGTCCTTCAGTTTTACATACAAGTGACCGAATCGAGCAGAAGGTTAAATGGATAGATTGAACAATCATCGTATCTGAGTTGTATTCGATTATGTTCATATAGTTATACTCACCAGGTACCTGTTCTTTCGTTATACATACGAGCAACCGAATCGAACATAAGGTTGAATGGATAGATTGAACAATCATCGTATCTGAGTTGTATTCGATTATGTTTATATAGTTATACTCACCAAGTAACTGTTCTTCCGTTATACATACGAGCGACTGAATTGAACAGAAGGTTGAATGGATAGACTAAACAATGATCGTATCTGGGGTAGTATTCGATTATATCGTGATGATGTTTATATAGTTATACTAACCAGGTAACTGTTCTCCAGTTATACATAAGAGCGAATGAACTGAACAGAAAGTTGTATAGATAGACTGAACAATCATCGTATCTGGGTTGTATTCGATTATTTCGTGATGATTATTATATATAATGTCTAACCAGGTAACTGTTTTTCCGTTATACATACGAGCAACCGAATTGAACATAAGATTGAATGGATAGATTGAACAATCATTGTATCTGGGTTGTCTCCGATTATATCGTTATGCTGTATATTCAGATACACCTACCATGTAACGGTTCTTTCGTTACACATACGAGCGTCTGAATCGAACATAAGGTTGGATGGTTAGACGGAACGATAATTGTAACTGAGTTGTATTCGATTATATCGTGGAAATGTTTATATAGTAATACTCACCAGGTGACTGTTCTTGCGTTATACGTACGAGCGACCCAATCGAACAGAAGGTTAGATGGATAGACGGAATGATCATTGTATCTGAGTTGTATTCGATTATATCGTTATGAAGTTTATATAGAAATACTCACCAGGTTACTGTTCTTTCGTTATACATACGAGCAACCGAATCGAACAGAAGGTTGAATGGATAGTATCTGAGTTGTATTCGATTATGATGTTATGCTGTGTATTTAGTTATACACACTAGGTGACGGTATTCCCGTTTTACATACGAGCGACCGAAACGAACAGAAAGTTGAATGGATAGACTGAACAATCAATGTATCTGGTTTGTATCCGATTATATCGCAAAACTGTATATATAGTGATACTTACCAGGTGACGGTACTTCCGTTACACATACTAGCGACCGAATCGAACAGAAGGTTTAATGGTTAGACGAAGCGATAATTGTATCTGAGTTGTATTCGATGATATCGTGATGATGTTTATATAGCAATACTCACCAGGTAACTGTTCTTCCGTTTTACATAAAAGCGACTAAATCCAGCAGAAGGTTAAATGGATAGATTGAAAATTCATCGTATCTGGGTTGTATTCGATTAGGTTTACATAGTTATACTCACCAGGTAACTGTTTTTCCGTTATACATAAGAACGACTGAATTGAACAGAAGGTTGAATGGATATACTAAACAATAATCGTATCTGGGGTTGTATTCGAGTATATCGTGATGATTATCATATAGTATGTCTAACCAGGTAACAGTTCTTTCGTTAAACATACGGGCAACCGAATCGAACATAAGGTTGGATGGATAGATTGAACAATCATTGTATCTGGGTTGTCTCCGATTATATCTTTATGCTGTATATTCGGTTACACCTACCATGTAACGGTTATTTTGTTACACATACGAACGTCTGAATCAAACAGAAGGTTGGATGGTTAGACGGAACGATAATTGTAACTGAGTTGTATTCGATTATATCGTGGTGATGTTTATATAGTAATACTCACCAGGTGACTGTTCTTTCGTTATACATACGAGCAACCGAATCGAACAGAAGGTTGAATGGATAGTATCATTAGGTGACGGTATTCCCGTTTTACATACGAGCGACCGAAACGAACAGAAAGTTGAATGAATAGACTGAACAATCAATATATCTGAGTGGTATCCGATTATATCGCAATACTGTATATATAGTGATACTTACCAGGTGACGGTACTTCCGTTGCACATACTAGCGACTGAATCGAACTTAAGGTTAAATGGTGAGACGAAACGATAATTGTATCTGAGTTGTATTCGATGATATCGTGATGATGTTTATATAGCAATACTCACCAGGTAACTGTTTTTCCGTTTCACATACAAGCGACCGAATCGAGCAGAAGGTTAAATTTAGTATGGATTGAACAATCATCGTATCTGGGTTGTGTTCGATTATGTTCATATAGTTATACTCACCAGGTAACTGTTCGTCCGTTATACATACTAGCGACTGAATCGAACAGAATGTTGAATGGTTAGACGAAACGATATTTGTATCTGAGTTGTATTCGATGATATCGTGATGATGTTTATATAGCAATACTCACCAGGTAACTGTCCTTCAGTTTTACATACAAGTGACCGAATCGAGCAGAAGGTTAAATGGATAGATTGAACAATCATCGTATCTGAGTTGTATTCGATTATGTTTATATAGTTATACTCACCAGGTACCTGTTCTTCCGTTATACATACGAGCAACCGAATCGAACATAAGGTTGAATGGATAGATTGAACAATCATCGTATCTGAGTTGTATTCGATTATGTTTATATAGTTATACTCACCAAGTAAATGTACTTCCGTTATACATACGAGCGACTGAATTGAACAGAAGGTTGAATGGATAGACTAAACAATGATCGTATCTGAGGTTGTATTCGATTATATCGTGATGATGTTTATATAGTTATACTCACCAGGTAACTATTCTCCAGTTATACATAAGAGCGACTGAACTGAACAGGAGGTTGTATGGATAGACTGAACAATCATCGTATCTGGGTTGTATTCGATTATTTCGTGATGATTATTATATATTATGTCTAACCAGGTAACTGTTCTTTCGTTATACATACGAGCAACCGAATCGAACATAAGGTTGAATGGATAGATTGAACAATCATTGTATCTGGGTTGTCTCCGATTATATCGTTATGCTGTATATTTAGATACACCTACCATGTAACGGTTCTTTCGTTACACATACGAGCGTCTGAATCGAACATAAGGTTGGATGGTCAGACGGAACGATAATTGTAACTGAGTTGTATTCGATTATATCGTGGGAATGTTTATATAGTAATACTCACCAGGTGACTGTTCTTGCGTTATACGTACGAGCAAACCAATCGAACAGAAGGTTAGATGGATAGACAGAATGATCATTGTATCTGAGTTGTATTCGATTATATCGTGATGAAGTTTATATAGAAATACTCACCAGGTTACTGTTCTTTCGTTATACATACGAGCAACCGAATCGAACAGAAGGTTGAATGGATAGTATCTGAGTTGTATTCGATTATGATGTTATGCTGTGTATATAGTTATACACACTAGGTGACGGTATTCCCGTTTTACATACGAGCGACCGAAACGAAACTAAAAGTTGAATGGATAGACTGAACAATTAATGTATCTGGTTGGTATCCGATTATATCGCAATACTGTATATATAGTGATACTTACCAGGTGACGGTACTTCCGTTACACATACTAGCGACTGAATCGAACAGAAGGTTGAATGGTTAGACGAAGCGATAATTGTATCTGAGTTGTATTCGATGATATCGTGATGATATTTATATAGCAATACTCACCAGGTAGCTGTTCTTCCGTTTTACATGAAAGCGACCGAATCGAGCAGAAGGTTAAATGGATAGATTGAAAATTCATCGTATCTGGGTTGTATTCGATAAGGTTTATATAGTTATACTTACCAGGTAAATGTTCTTCCGTTATACATACGAGCGACTGAATTGAACAGAAGGTTGAATGGATAGACTAAACAATAATCGTATCTGGAGTTGTATTCGATTATATCTTGATGATGTTCATATAGTTATACTCACCAGGAAACTGTTCTTCAGTTATACATAAGAGCGACTGAACTGAACAGAAAGTTGAATGGATAGACTGAACAATCAATGTATCTGGGTGGTATTCGATTATATCGTGATGATTATCATATAGTATGTCTTACCAGGTAACAGTTCTTCTGTTACACATACGAGCAACCGAATCGAACATAAGGTTAAATGGATAGATTAAACACTCATTGTATCTGGGTTGTCTTCGATTATATCGTTATGCTGTATATTAAGTTACACCTACCATGTAACGGTTCTTTCGTTACACATACGAGCGTCTGAATCGAACATAAGGTTGGATGATTAGACGGAACAATAATTGTAACTGAGTTGTATTCGATTATATCGTAGTAATGTTTATATAGTAATACTCACCAGGTGACTGTTCTTGCGTTATACGTACGAGCGACCCAATCGAACAGAAGGTTAAATGGATAGACTAAACAATGATCGTATCTGGGGTTGTATTCGATTATATCCTGATGATGTTTATATAATTATACTCACCAGGTAACTGTTCTCCAGTTATACATAAGAGCGACTGAACTGAACAGAAGGTTGAATGGATAGACTGAACAATCATTGTATCTGGGTTGTATTCGATTATATCGTGATGATTATCATATCGTATGTCTAACCAAGTAACAGTTCTTTGTTACACATACGAACGAGCAACTGAATTGAACATAAGGTTGGATGATTAGACGAAACAATAATTGTAACTGAGTTGTATTCGATTATATCGTGGTGATGTTTATATAGTAATACTCACCAGGTGACTGTTCTTGCGTTATACATACGAGCGACCCAATCGAACAGAAGTTTGGATGGATAGACGGAATGATCATCGTATTTGAGTTGTATTCGATTATATCGTGATGACGTTCATATAGAAATACTCACCAGTTTACTGTTTTTTCTTTATACATACGAGCAACCGAATCGAACAGAAGGTTGAATGGATAGTATATGGGTTGTATTCGATTATGATGTTATGCTGTGTATATAGTTATACACATTAGGTGACGGTATTTCCGTTTTACATACGAGCGACCGAAACGAACAGAAAGTTGAATGGATAGACTGAAAAATCAATGTATCTGGGTGGTATCCGATTATATCACAATTCTGTATATATAGTGATACTTACCAGGTGACGGTACTTCCGTTGCACATACTAGCGACTGAATCGAACTTAAGGTTGAATGGTGAGACGAAACGATGATTGTATCTGAGTTGTATTCGATGATATCGTGATGATGTTTATATAGCAATACTCACCAGGTAACTGTTCTTCCGTTTTACATACAAGCGACCAAATCGAGCAGAAGGTTGAATTTAGTATGGATTGAACAATCATCGTATCTGGGTTGTATTCGATTATGTTCTCCAGTTATACATAAGAGCGACTGAACTGAACAGAAGGTTGTATAGATAGACTGAACAATCATCGTATCTGGGTTGTATTCGATTATTTCGTGATGATTATTATATATTATGTCTAACCAGGTAACTGTTCTTCCGTTATACATACGAGCAACCGAATCGAACATAAGGTTGAATGGATAGATTGAACAATCATTGTATCTGGGTTGACTCCGATTATATCGTTATGCTGTATATTTAGATACACCTACCATGTAACGGTTCTTTCGTTACACATACGAGCGTCTGAATCGAAAATAAGGTTGGATGGTTAGACGGAACGATAATTGTAACTGAGTTGTATTCGATTATATCGTGATGAAGTTTATATAGGAATACTCACCAGGTTACTGTTCTTTCGTTATACATACGAGCGACCCAATCGAACAGAAGTTTGGATGGATAATAATAATAATAATAATAATAATAATAATGTTTATTCACCAATTTGAAATGTGCAATCAACAATGTTCATATATATTAACAATATAAGTAAACAAACATGAATCCCATAGAAACTCAGGGTTGTGCATGGGAATCTCGTTATACTACAATATTTATAATTAGTTAATTACGATTTCTATATCCTCAAGGTAAGAAAGCTTGGATATTATGAATATGGAAAAAACATAAATAACAGAAAATATTGATCAGGCATTATTATGAATGAATGTTCATTTGGTATGCAGAAAAGCATGTATATCTTGTCTTTGTTGGGTATGTACATACAGTTTGATTCTTTTTTTATGAGAGTTATTGAATTAGATCTAGTTATTTCCTGTTTCAGGTCTTTTGGTACTAAGTTGAAAATTTTTTGACATAAGTATGTGAAATTTCTTTGTCCAATTTTTTTTTGGTGCAATGGTTTTTGTGTGGAGTTGTGTTTTCTGTCTGGTTTGGTAGGTATAATCTAGTGTTTGTAGAATACTATTTTTGTTTTTGTAGGTATGTATCAATATGTTCAAAAAGTAAAGTTGTCTCAAGTCAAACATTTTTGTTTCACAGAATAAATTTTCAGTTGGGTAGTTTCTTATTTTTTTATGTATGATTTTCAGAAAATATTTTTGTAATGTGAACAGCTTTTTCAGATGGACGTCTAAAGCACCACCCCATACTAGAATGCCATATTGGATTCTCGATTCAATGAGAGCGTAATATAAAATTCTCAAATGATGGTTTTCTAAGATATTTGTGAAGTACTTGAATCTGAAGAGCATACTTCTGAGAGTATTCACGATGTTTAGTATGTGCTTATCCCATCTGAGGTGGTGATCAATTGTTACACCCAGATATTTCAGTTCGGAAGTTGAATGTATTTTTATTATATTATCATCTTGTACGATTGTCAATTGGTTGAATTCCGGAAGTCGAATTTTATAACAGGTAAATGGCATATATTTCGTTTTATCGTAATTGATAGATAATTTGCGTGAGCTGAACCAGTTAATGATTTTCTCCATATCATTTTCAGATGTTGATTTGAGATTCGTCCAATTGGAATCTCTATAAAATATCACAGTGTCATCAGCAAAACTAATTATTTTACCAGTCGTATTGAGTGACAGTAATTCATTGAGATATATAATAAATAAGATAGGTCCCAGGACCGTGCCCTGAGGAACCCCACAAAAAACCTCCCTTTCATAGCTACATGTTTCACGAATCTGTACAATTTGTTTTCTATTGGATAAGTAGCTATAAAAAAGCCTGTGAGGGGCTCCCCGTATTCCTACCCTCTCCAATACCTCCAGCAGTATGGCATGATCCACCGTGTCGAAGGCCTTGGAGAGATCAAGAAAGATGCACAGGGCCGGGTCCCCATCATCGACTGCTTGGTATACACTCTTCAGAAGTTGGCTGATGGCATCATTTGTTGATTTACCTTCCCTGAAGCCGAAATGATTTTCAGATAGTAATTTGAACCTTTTCAGATATTTTTCCAGTCTCTGTTTAATTATTTTTTCAAAGATTTTGGTAAGGGAAGTTATCAAAGAGATGGGTCTGTAACTAATAGGGAGAGTTTTGTCTCCTTTTTTATATAGTGGTTTCACTACCGCCAATTTGAATTCTCTAGGAACTTCACCTTTTTTTATAATCATATTAATTAGGTATGCTAATTGATGTGATATCTGTAGAGATATCAATTTCAATGTTTCTGATTTGATTGTATCATATCCAGGTGCTTTATTTAATTTCAGGGAAGATATGTTTTTTTCCACTTCTATATGGTTCGTTGGCCCTAGAAAGATAGATTGAGGTGTAGGCTGAGATGTGTGCCGTATTTCCTTATGTGCAGTTATTTTATCAGCCATTTCTATTCCCACCTTGACATAGTAATCATTGAAGGCGTTAGCAATATCGAAATCATGTTCCACAATATTTCCATCAGTACCACATATCTGTTTTATGCCGTGTTCCCGATTTATTGGAATAATCACGTTTATAGTTTTCCAAAGATTTTTGGTGTTGTATTTATCCTTATTTATTTTTTCTTTGTAATATTTGTTTTTAGTTTTCTTAATCAAAAGATTCAAATGATTTTTATATTTTTTGTATTCTTCCTTGTATCTATCTGGATGCTTTTTGAACTTTTCATGCAGAGCATGTTTATGATTTATGGAACGTAGTAGTCCAGCAGTCATCCAACATTTCCGATGTATTTCTTTTCTTCTTTGTTTAATGAGGTTGGTTCTCTTTTCTATGATTTTTTGTAGCGTTTGGATGAAATAGCTTGTTGCTTGTTGAACATTGTGTATATCATAAAATCCTGTCCAGTCGAAGACATCCAGATCATTCTTAACTTGTTCGTAATTGATAAATTTTTTATACTTGGTTATGTCACTAGCTTTATGTCTTTCAAAGATGATGTTTATAGCCTCGGCATAATGATCGGTTAAATCGGTTCTTATTATAGAGGACATACAGAAGTCATTTGTATTTGGGTTAGAACTCTTCAGGAAACAGTGATCGATACAACTGACCGATTCATTCTGCTCACGGGTTACTTTGTTGATTAGCGATATGAAGTTGTATTCGCCCAAAGTGTTCAAATAATCATTGACCATCCTATCATTCTCGTCTAACAAGTTGAGGTTGATATCTCCTATGATAATGTGGTGAATGACTGGTGTATTTTTTGTGTTTTCTAGATAGTTCCTTGACTGGTCTATGAACATTTCAGGACTCCCAGATGGAGATCTATAGATGCCAGTGATCAATAATTTATGTCTGTTATGTGATGTTATTTCCAATTAGACGAAATGATCATTGTATCTGAGTTGTATTCGATTATATCGTGATGACGTTCATATAGAAATACTCACCAGGTTACTGTTTTTTCTTTATACATACGAGCAACCGAATCGAACAGAAGGTTGAATGGATAGTATCTGGGTTGTATTCGATTATGATGTTATGCTGTGTATATAGTTATACACATTAGGTGACGGTATTCCCGTTTTACATACGAGCGACCGAAACGAACAGAAAGTTGAATGGATAGACTGAACAATCAATGTATCTGGGTGGTATCCGATTATATCGCAATTCTGTATATATAGTGATACTTACCAGGTGACGGTACTTCCGTTGCACATACTAGCGACTGAATCAAACTTAAGGTTAAATGGTAAGACGAAACGATAATTGTATCTGAGTTGTATTCGATGATATCGTGATGATGTTTATATAGCAATACTCACCAGGTAACTGTTCTTCCGTTTTACATACAAGCGACCGAATCGAGCAGAAGGTTGAATTTAGTATGGATTTAAAAATCATCGTATCTGGGTTGTATTCGATTATGTTTATATAGTTATACACACCAGGTAACTGTTTTTCCGTTATACATACTAGCGACTGAATCGAACAGAATGTTGAATGGTTAGACGAAACGATAATTGTATCTGAGATGTATTCGATGATATCGTGATGATGTTTATATAGCAATACTCACCAGGTAACTGTCCTTCAGTTTTACATACAAGTGACCGAATCGAGCAGAAGGTTAAATGGATAGATTGAACAATCATCGTATCTGAGTTGTATTCGATTATGTTCATATAGTTATACTCACCAGGTACCTGTTCTTTCGTTATACATACGAGCAACCGAATCGAACATAAGGTTGAATCGATAGATTGAACAATCATCGTATCTGAGTTGTATTCGATTATGTTTATATAGTTATACTCACCAAGTAACTGTTCTTCCGTTATACATACGAGCGACTGAATTGAACAGAAGGTTGAATGGATAGACTAAACAATGATCGTATCTGGGGTAGTATTCGATTATATCGTGATGATGTTTATATAGTTATACTCACCAGGTAACTGTTCTCCAGTTATACATAAGAGCGAATGAACTGAACAGAATGTTGTATAGATAGACTGAACAATCATCGTATCTGGGTTGTATTCGATTATTTCGTGATGATTATTACATATAATGTTTAACCAGGTAACTGTTCTTCCGATATACATACGAGCAACCGAATCGAACATAAGATTGAATGGATAGATTGAACAATCATTGTATCTGGGTTGTCTCCGATTATATCGTTATGCTGTATATTCAGATACACCTACCATGTAACGGTTCTTTCGTTACACATACGAGCGTCTGAATCGAACATAAGGTTGAATGGTTAGACGGAACGATAATTGTAACTGAGTTGTATTCGATTATATCGTAGGAATGTTTATATAGTAATACTCACCAGGTGACTGTTCTTGCGTTATACGTACGAGCGACCCAATCGAACAGAAGGTTAGATGGATAGACGGAATGATCATTGTATCTGAGTTGTATTCGATTATATCGTTATGAAGTTTATATAGAAATACTCACCAGGTTACTGTTCTTTCGTTATACATACGAGCAACCGAATCGAACAGAAGGTTGAATGGATAGTATCTGAGTTGTATTCGATTATGATGTTATGCTGTGTATATAGTTATACACACTAGGTGACGGTATTCCCGTTTTACATACGAGCGACCGAAACGAACAGAAAGTTGAATGGATAGACTGAACAATCAATGTATCTGGTTTGTATCCGATTATATCGCAATACTGTATATATAGTGATACTTACCAGGTGACGGTACTGCCGTTGCACATACTAGCGACTGAATCGAACTTAAGGTTAAATGGTGAGACGAAACGATAATTGTATCAGAGTTGTATTCGATGATATCGTGATGATTTTTATATAGCAATACTCACCAGGTAACTGTTTTTCCGTTTCACATACAAGCGACCGAATCGAGCAGAAGGTTAAATTTAGTATGGATTGAACAATCATCGTATCTGGGTTGTATTCGATTATGTTCATATAGTTATACTCACCAGGTAACTGTTCGTCCGTTATACATACTAGCGACTGAATCGAACAGAATGTTG
This sequence comes from Chrysomela aeneicollis, assembly GCA_029955515.1. Lineage (NCBI taxonomy): Eukaryota > Metazoa > Arthropoda > Insecta > Coleoptera > Chrysomelidae > Chrysomela > Chrysomela aeneicollis. The sequence continues at coordinate 15,417,929 of JARUHQ010000013.1, read as the reverse complement.
AATGGTTAGACGAAACGATAATTGTATCTGAGTTGTATTCGATGATATCGTGATGATGTTTATATAGCAATACTCACCAGGTAACTGTCCTTCAGTTTTACATACAAGTGACCGAATCGAGCAGAAGGTTAAATGGATAGATTGAGCAATCATCGTATCTGAGTTGTATTCGATTATGTTTATATAGTTATACTCACCAGGTACCTGTTCTTCCGTTATACATACGAGCAACCGAATCGAACATAAGGTTGAATGGATAGATTGAACAATCATCGTATCTGAGTTGTATTCGATTATGTTTATATAGTTATACTCACCAAAGAAAATGTACTTCCGTTATACATACGAGCGACTGAATTGAACAGAAGGTTGAATGGATAGACTAAACAATGATCGTATCTGGGGTTGTATTCGATTATATCGTGATGATGTTTATATAGTTATACTCACCAGGTAACTATTCTCCAGTTATACATAAGAGCGACTGAACTGAACAGAAGGTTGTATGGATAGACTGAACAATCATCGTATCTGGGTTGTATTCGATTATTTCGTGATGATTATTATATATTATGTCTAACCAGGTAACTGTTCTTTCGTTATACATACGAGCAACCGAATCGAACATGAGGTTGAATGGATAGATTGAACAATCATTGTATCTGGGTTGTCTCCGATTATATCGTTATGCTGTATATTTAGATACACTTACCATGTAACGGTTCTTTCGTTACACATACGAGCGTCTGAATCGAACATAAGGTTGGATGGTTAGACGGAACGATAATTGTAACTGAGTTGTATTCGATTATATCGTGGGGATGTTTATATAGTAATACTCACCAGGTGACTGTTCTTGCGTTATACGTACGAGCAAACCAATCGAACAGAAGGTTAGATGGATAGACGAAATGATCATTGTATCTGAGTTGTATTCGATTATATCGTGATGAAGTTTATATAGAAATACTCACCAGGTTACTGTTCTTTCGTTATACATACGAGCAACCGAATCGAACAGAAGGTTGAATGGATAGTATCTGAGTTGTATTCGATTATGATGTTATGCTGTGTATATAGTTATACACACTAGGTGACGGTATTCCCGTTTTACATACGAGCGACCGAAACGAAACTAAAAGTTGAATGGATAGACTGAACAATCAATGTATCTGGTTGGTATCCGATTATATCGCAATACTGTATATATAGTGATACTTACCAGGTGACGGTACTTCCGTTACACATACTAGCGACTGAATCGAACAGAAGGTTGAATGGTTAGACGAAGCGATAATTGTATCTGACTTGTATTCGATGATATCGTGATGATATTTTTATAGCAATACTCACCAGGTAGCTGTTCTTCCGTTTTACATAAAAGCGACCGAATCGAGCAGAAGGTTAAATGGATAGATTGAAAATTCATCGTATCTGGGTTGTATTCGATAAGGTTTATATAGTTATACTTACCAGGTAAATGTTCTTCCGTTATACATACGAGCGACTGAATTGAACAGAAGGTTGAATGGATAGACTAAACAATAATCGTATCTGGGGTTGTATTCGATTATATCTTGATGATGTTCATATAGTTATACTCACCAGGAAACTGTTCTCCAGTTATACATAAGAGCGACTGAACTGAACAGGAAGTTGAATGGATAGACTGAACAATCAATGTATCTGGGTGGTATTCGATTATATCGTGATGATTATCACATAGTATGTCTTACCAGGTAACAGTTCTTCTGTTACACATACGAGCAACCGAATCGAACATAAGGTTGAATGGATAGATTAAACAATCATTGTATCTGGGTTGTCTCCGATTATATCGTTATGCTGTATATTAAGTTACACCTATCATGTAACGCTTCTTTCGTTACACATACGAGCGTCTGAATCGAACATAAGGTTGGATGATTAGACGGAACAATAATTGTAACTGAGTTGTATTCGATTATATCGTGGTGATGTTTATATAGTAATACTCACCAGGTGACAGTTCTTGCGTTATACATACGAGCGACCCAATCGAACAGAAGTTTGCATAAATACACGGAATGATCATTGTATCTGAGTTGTATTCGATTATATCGTGATGACGTTCATATAGAAATACTCACCAGGTTACTGTTCTTTCTTTATACATACGAGCAACCGAATCGAACAGAAGGTTGAATGGATAGTATCTGGGTTGTATTCGATTATGATGTTATGCTGTGTATATAGTTATACACATTAGGTGACGTTATTCCCGTTTTACATACGAGCGACCGAAACGAACAGAAAGTTGAATGGATAGACTGAACAATCAATATATCTGGGTGGTATCCAATTATATCGCAATACTGTATATATAGTGATACTTACCAGGTGACGGTACTTCCGTTGCACATACTAGCGACTGAATCGAACTTAAGGTTAAATGGTAAGACGAAACGATAATTGTATCTGAGTTGTATTCGATGATATCGTGATGATGTTTATATAGCAATACTCACCAGGTAACTGTTTTTCCGTTTCACATACAAGCGACCGAATCGAGCAGAAGGTTAAATTTAGTATGGATTGAACAATCATCATATCTAGGTTGTATTCGATTATGTTCATATAGTTATACTAACCAGGTAACTGTTCTTACGTTATACATACTAGCGACTGAATCGAACAGAATGTTGAATGGTTAGACGAAACGATAATTGTATCTGAGTTGTATTCGATGATATCGTGATGATGTTTATATAGCAATACTCACCAGGTAACTGTCCTTCAGTTTTACATACAAGTGACCGAATCGAGCAGAAGGTTAAATGGATAGATTGAACAATCATCGTATCTGAGTTTTATTCGATTATGTTTATATAGTTATACTCACCAGGTACCTGTTCTTCCGTTATACATACGAGCAACCGAATCGAAGATAAGGTTGAATGGATAGATTGAACAATCATCGTATCTGAGTTGTATTCGATTATGTTTATATAGTTATACTCACCAAGTGAATGTACTTCCGTTATACATAAGAGCGACTGAACTGAACAGGAGGTTGAATGAATAGACTGAATAATCATCGTATCTGGGTTGTATTCGATTATTTCGTGATGATTATTATATATTATGTCTAACCAGGTAACTGTTCTTCCGTTATACATACGAGCAACCGAATCGAACATAAGGTTGGATGGATAGATTGAAAAATCATTGTATCTGGGTTGTCTCTGATTATATCGTTATGCTGTATAATTAGATACACCTACCATGTAACGGTTCTTTCGTTACACATACGAGCGTCTGAATCGAACATAAGGTTGGATGGTTAGAGATAATTGTAACTGAGTTGTATTCGATTATATCGTGGTAATGTTTATATAGTAATACTCACCAGGTGACTGTTCTTGCGTTATACGTACGAGCGACCCAATCGAACAGAAGGTTGGATGGATAGACGGAATGATCATTGTATCTGAGTTGTATTCAATTATAACGTGATGAAGTTCATATAGAAATACTCACCAGGTTACTGTTCTTTCGTTATACATACGAGCAACCGAATCGAACAGAAGGTTGAATGAATGGTATCTGGGTTGTATTCGATTATGATGTTATGCTGTGTATATAGTTATACACACTAGGTGACGGTATTTCCGTTTTACATACGAGCGACCGAAACGAACAGAAAGTTGAATGGATAGACTGAACAATCAATGTATCTGGTTGGTATCCGATTATATCGCAATACTGTATATATAGTGATACTTACCAGGTGACGGTACTTCCGTTAAACATACTAGCGACTGAATCGAACAGAATGTTAAATGGTTAGACGAAGCGATAATTGTATCTGAGTTGTATTCGATGATATCGTGATGATGTTTATATAGCAATATTCACCAGGTAACTGTTCTTCCGTTTTACATAATAGCGACCGAATCGAGCAGAAGGTTAAATGGATAGATTGAAAATTCATCGTATCTGAGTTGTATTCGATTAGGTTTATATAGTTATACTCACCAGGTAACTGTTCTTCCGATATACATACGAGCGACTGAATTGAACAGAAGGTTGAATGGATAGACTAAATTTGATCGTATCTGAGGTTGTATTCGATAATATCGTGATGATGTTTATATAGTTATACTCAACAGGTAACTGTTCTCCAGTTATACATATAAGCGACTGAATCGAGCAGAAGGTTGAATTCAGTATTAATTGATCAATAATCGTATCTGGGTTGTATTCGATTATGTTCAACCTTATGTTCGATTCGGTTGCTCGTATGTTTATCGGAAGAACAGGTACCTGGTGAGTATATCTATATAAACATAATCGAATACAACTCAGATACGATGATTGTTCAATCTATCCATTTAACCTTCTGCTCGATTCGGTCGCTTGTATGTAAAACGGAAGGACAGTTACCTGGTGAGTATTGCTATATAAACATCATCACGATATCATCGAATACAACTCAGATACAATTATCGTTTCGTCTAACCATTCAACATTCTGTTCGATTCAGTCGCTAGTATGTGTAACGGAAGTATCGTCACCTGGTAAGTATCACTATATATACAGTATTGCGATATAATCGGATACCACCCAGATACATTGATTGTTCAGTCTATCCATTCAACTTTCTTTTCGTTTCGGTCGCTCGTATGTAAAACGGGAATACCGTCTCCTAGTGTGTATAACTATATACACAGCATAACATCATAATCGAATACAACCCATATACTATCCATTCAACCTTCTGTTCAATTCAGTCGCTCGTATGTATAACGGAAGAACAGTTACCTGGTGAGTATAACTATATAAACATAATCGAATACAACCCAGATACGATGATTGTTCAATCTATACTGAATTCAACCTTCTGCTCGATTCGGTCGCTTGTATGTAAAACGGAAGAACAGTTACCTGGTGAGTATTGCTATATAAACATCATCACGATATCATCGAATACAACTCAGATACAATTATCGTTTCGTCTAACCATTCAACATTCTGTTCGATTCAGTCGCTAGTATGTGTAACGGAAGTATCGTCACCTGGTAAGTATCACTATATATACAGTATTGCGATATAATCGGATACCACCCAGATACATTGATTGTTCAGTCTATCCATTCAACTTTCTTTTTGTTTCGGTCGCTCGTATTTAAAACGGAAATACCGTCTCCTAGTGTGTATAACTATATACACAGCATAACATCATAATCGAATACAACCCATATACTATCCATTCAACCTTCTGTTCAATTCAGTCGCTCGTATGTATAACGGAAGGACAGTTACCTGGTGAGTATAACTATATAAACCTAATCGAATACAACCCAGATACGATGAATTTTCAATCTATCCATTCAACCTTCTGCTCGATTCGGTCGCTTTTATGTAAAACGAAAGAACAGTTACCTGGTGAATATTGCTATATAAACATCATCACGATATCATCGAATACAACTCAGATACAATTATCGCTTCGTCTAACCATTTAACCTTCTGTTCGATTCAGTCGCTAGTATGTGTAACGGAAGTACCGTCACCTGGTAAGTATCACTATATATACAGTATTGCGATATAATCGGATACCAACCAGATACATTGATTGTTCAGTCTATCCATTCAACTTTCTGTTCGTTTCGGTCGCTCGTATGTAAAACGGGAATACCGTCACCTAGTGTGTATAACTATATACACAGCATAACATCATAATCGAATACAACCCAGATAATATCCATTCAACCTTCTGTTCGATTCGGTTGCTCGTATGTATAACGAAAGAACAGTAACCTGGTGAGTATTTCTATATGAACTTCATCACGATATCATCGAATACAACTCAGAGATACAATTATCATTTCGTACAACCATTTAACCTTCTGTTCGATTCAGTCGCTAGTATGTGTAACGGAAGTACCGTCACCTGGTAAGTATCACTATATATACAGTTTTGCGATATAATCGGATACCACCCAGATACATTGATTGTTCAGTCTATCCATTCAACTTTCTGTTCAGTTCAGTCGCTCTTATGTAAAACTGGAGAACAGTTTCCTGGTGAGTATAACTATATGAACATCATCAAGATATAATCGAATACAACCCCAGATACGATTATTGTTTAGTCTATCCATTCAACCTTCTGTTCAATTCAGTCGCTCGTATGTATAACGGAAGAACAGTTACCTGGTGAGTATAACTATATGAACATAATCGAATACAACCCAGATACGATGATTGTTCAATCTATACTAAATTTAACCTTCTGCTCGATTCGGTCGCTTGTATGTAAAACGGAAGAGCAGTTACCTGGTGAGTATTGCTATATAAACATCATCACGATATCATCGAATTCAACTCAGATACAATTATCGTTTCGTCTAACCATTTAACCTTCTGTTCGATTCAGTCGCTGGTATGTGTAACGGAAGTACCGTCACCTGGTAAGTATCACTTTATATACAGTATTGCGATATAATCGGATACCACCCAGATACATTGATTGTTCAGTCTATCCATTCAACTTTCTGTTCGTTTCGGTCGCTCGTATGTAAAACGGGAATACCGTCACCTAATGTGTATAACTATATACACAGCATAACATCATAATCGAATACAACCCAGATACTATCCATTCAACCTTCTGTTCGATTCGATTGCTCGTATGTATAACGGAAGAACAGTTACCTGGTGAGTATAACTTTATAAACACAATCGAATACAACCCAGATACGATTATTGATCAATTAATACTGAATTCAACCTTCTGCTCGATTCAGTCGCTTATATGTATAACTGGAGAACAGTTACCTGTTGAGTATAACTATATAAACATCATCACGATATAATCGAATACAACCTCAGATACGATCATATTTAGTCTATCCATTCAACCTTCTGTTCAATTCAGTCGCTCGTATGTATATCGGAAGAACAGTTACCTGGTGAGTATAACTATATAAACCTAATCGAATACAACCCAGATACGATTATTGATCAATTAATACTGAATTCAACCTTCTGCTCGATTCAGTCGCTTATATGTATAACTGGAGAACAGTTACCTGTTGAGTATAACTATATAAACATCATCACGATATAATCGAATACAACCTCAGATACGATCATATTTAGTCTATCCATTCAACCTTCTGTTCAATTCAGTCGCTCGTATGTATATCGGAAGAACAGTTACCTGGTGAGTATAACTATATAAACCTAATCGAATACAACCCAGATACGATGAATTTTCAATCTATCCATTCAACCTTCTGCTCGATTCGGTCGCTATTATGTAAAACGGAAGAACAGTTACCTGGTGAATATTGCTATATAAACATCATCACGATATCATCGAATACAACTCAGATACAATTATCGCTTCGTCTAACCATTCAACATTCTAAACAAGGAAAAAAATATCTCAAAGTCATCTCCAACATTATTAGAATGATCTAACATAACAAGGTAAAAAACGAGCAGAAAACAACTACGTTCCTGGCAAATACCACGCAAAATATTGAATTATATCCACTCGTAGTCTATGCATCAATTCATATAAATGAATAAAAATACAAATGTTTCTTTCTTCGAACATGCGTTTATGCTCCCAACGAGACAAACACGCCTGACAACCTGTAGACCGGTTTCGGGCTTATTGGCCCTCATCAGTACAGGGTAGTCAACCGTGTAGAGATCCCGAGATCTCCACACGAGGCGAGGTCTGAATCGATGGAAGCATCCACGCATATTTGTTAGCAGTGAGCCGATCCCCAAGAAGAGAATGGAAGACGGCGACACCAAGCGGCGAAGAAAGAAACACTCCTTAATAAATTTCCCATATAGAAATATGAGATTGGCTGGGTTGCTCGACTAGCGGATTGAATCAAACGGAATAGCCATAAGTGGAGTGGTGGTGTAAACAAGGAAAAAAATATCTCAAAGTCATCTCCAACATTATTAGAATAATCTAACATAACAAGGTAGAAAACGAGCAGAAAACAACTACGTTCCTGGCAAATACCACGCAAAATATTGAATTATATCCACTCGTAGTCTATGCATCAATTCATATAAATGAATAAAAATACAAATGTTTCTTTCTTCGAACATGCGTTTATGCTCCCAACGAGACAAACACGCCTGACAACCTGTAGACCGGTTTCGGGCTTATTGGCCCTCATCAGTACAGGGTAGTCAACCGTGTAGAGATCCCGAGATCTCCATACGAGGCGAGGTCTGAATCGATGGAAGCATCCACGCATATTTGTTAGCAGTGAGCCGATCCCCAAGAAGAGAATGGAAGACGGCGACACCAAGCGGCGAAGAAAGAAACACTCCTTAATAAATTTCCCATATAGAAATATGAGATTGGCTGGGTTGCTCGACTAGCGGATTGAATCAAACGGAATAGCCATAAGTGGAGTGGTGGTGTAAACAAGGAAAAAAATATCTCAAAGTCATCTCCAACATTATTAAAATAATCTAACATAACAAGGTAGAAAACGAGCAGAAAACAACTACGTTCCTGGCAAATACCACGCAAAATATTGAATTATATCCACTCGTAGTCTATGCATCAATTCATATAAATGAATAAAAATACAAATGTTTCTTTCTTCGAACATGCGTTTATGCTCCCAACGAGACAAACACGCCTGACAACCTGTAGACCGGTTTCGGGCTTATTGGCCCTCATCAGTACAGGGTAGTCAACCGTGTAGAGATCCCGAGATCTCCACACGAGGCGAGGTCTGAATCGATGGAAGCATCCACGCATATTTGTTAGCAGTGAGCCGATCCCCAAGAAGAGAGTGGAAGACGGCGACACCAAGCGGCGAAGAAAGAAACACTCCTTAATAAATTTCCCATATAGAAATATGAGATTGGCTGGGTTGCTCGACTAGCGGATTGAATCAAACGGAATAGCCATAAGTGGAGTGGTGGTGTAAACAAGGAAAAAAATATCTCAAAGTCATCTCCAACATTATTAAAATAATCTAACATAACAAGGTAGAAAACGAGCAGAAAACAACTACGTTCCTGGCAAATACCACGCAAAATATTGAATTATATCCACTCGTAGTCTATGCATCAATTCATATAAATGAATAAAAATACAAATGTTTCTTTCTTCGAACATGCGTTTATGCTCGAAGAAAGAAACATTTGTATTTTTATTCATTTATATGAATTGATGCATAGACTACGAGTGGATATAATTCAATATTTTGCGTGGTATTTGCCAGGAACGTAGTTGTTTTCTGCTCGTTTTCTACCTTGTTATGTTAGATTATTCTAATAAGACAAGGGAATTAACTTACAGTCATACTCCACCAAAGTGTTTGATATGTAGTCATAGACTTACATTAGGGACATGTTTCGAAGGATTAATCCTTCATCATCAGCAATAGTAAAAAGTACATCTATTAAGAGAAAAAACCATGTTAAAAATCTTGACACATCAAAAAAGAAGTACCTGAAAACTTACCAATGGTGAAAGTGAAAATTTAAACATGAAAAAAAAAACTTAAAATTAAACAAAGGGGGTCGCACTAAGTGCGAACTCCCAATGTTAAGGGATCTTCAGAAATCTCATAATCAATTAATTAATCAAAAATTTTATAGATTTGATTAATTAATTGATTATGAGATTTCTGAAGATCCCTTAACATTAGGAGTTCGCACTTAGTGCGACCCCCTTTGTTTAATTTTAAGTTTATTTTTCATGTTTAAATTTTCACTTTCACCATTGGTAAGTTTTCAGGTACTTCTTTTTGATGTGTCAAGATTTTTAACATGGTTTTTTCTCTTAATAGATGTACTTTTTACTATTGCTGATGATGAAGGATTAATCCTTCGAAACATGTCCCTAATGTAAGTCTATGACTACATATTAAACACTTTGGTGGAGTATGACTGTAAGTTAATTCCCTTGTCCTATAACTTCTACCTCCACTGTAAGAAATGGATCACCTACGTTGGTTATTCTAATAATGTTGGAGATGACTTTGAGATATTTTTTTCCTTGTTTACACCACCACTCCACTTATGGCTATTCCGTTTGATTCAATCCGCTAGTCGAGCAACCCAGCCAATCTCATATTTCTATATGGGAAATTTATTAAGGAGTGTTTCTTTCTTCGCCGCTTGGTGTCGCCGTCTTCCATTCTCTTCTTGGGGATCGGCTCACTGCTAACAAATATGCGTGGATGCTTCCATCGATTCAGACCTCGCCTCGTGTGGAGATCTCGGGATCTCTACACGGTTGACTACCCTGTACTGATGAGGGCCAATAAGCCCGAAACCGGTCTACAGGTTGTCAGGCGTGTTTGTCTCGTTGGGAGCATAAACGCATGTTCGAAGAAAGAAACATTTGTATTTTTATTCATTTATATGAATTGATGCATAGACTACGAGTGGATATAATTCAATATTTTGCGTGGTATTTGCCGGGAACGTAGTTGTTTTCTGCTCGTTTTCTACCTTGTTATGTTAGATTATTCTAATAATGTTGGAGATGACTTTGAGATATTTTTTTCCTTGTTTACACCACCACTCCACTTATGGCTATTCCGTTTGATTCAATCCGCTAGTCGAGCAACCCAGCCAATCTCATATTTCTATATGGGAAATTTATTAGGGAGTGTTTCTTTCTTCGCCGCTTGGTGTCGCCGTCTTCCATTCTCTTCTTGGGGATCGGCTCACTGCTAACAAATATGCGTGGATGCTTCTATCGATTCAGACCTCGCCTCGTGTGGAGATCTCGGGATCTCTACACGGTTGACTACCCTGTACTGATGAGGGCCAATAAGCCCGAAACCGGTCTACAGGTTGTCAGGCGTGTTTGTCTCGTTGGGAGCATAAACGCATGTTCGAAGAAAGAAACATTTGTATTTTTATTCATTTATATGAATTGATGCATAGACTACGAGTGGATATAATTCAATATTTTGCGTGGTATTTGCCAGGAACGTAGTTGTTTTCTGCTCGTTTTCTACCTTGTTATGTTAGATTATTCTAATAATGTTGGAGATGACTTTGAGATATTTTTTTCCTTGTTTACACCACCACTCCACTTATGGCTATTCCGTATGATTTAACATTCTGTTCGATTCAGTCGCTAGTATGTTTAACGGAAGTACCGTCACCTGGTAAGTATCAGTGATATATACAGAATTGCGATATAATCGGATACCACCCAGATACATTGATTGTTCAGTCTATCCATTCAACTTTCTGTTCGTTTCGGTCGCTCGTATGTAAAACGGGAATACCGTCACCTAATGTGTATAACTATATACACAGCATAACATCATAATCGAATACAACCCAGATACTATCCATTCAACCTTCTGTTCGATTCGGTTGCTCGTATGTATAAAGAAAAAACAGTTACCTGGTGAGTATTTCTATATGAACGTCATCACGATATAATCGAATACAACTCAGATACAATGATCATTTCGTCTAATTGGAAATAACATCACATAACAGACATAAATTATTGATCACTGGCATCTATAGATCTCCATCTGGGAGTCCTGAAATGTTCATAGACCAGTCAAGGAACTATCTAGAAAACACAAAAAATACACCAGTCATTCACCACATTATCATAGGAGATATCAACCTCAACTTGTTAGACGAGAATGATAGGATGGTCAATGATTATTTGAACACTTTGGGCGAATACAACTTCATATCGCTAATCAACAAAGTAACCCGTGAGCAGAATGAGTCGGTCAGTTGTATCGATCACTGTTTCCTGAAGAGTTCTAACCCAAATACAAATGACTTCTGTATGTCCTCTATAATAAGAACCGATTTAACCGATCATTATGCCGAGGCTATAAACATCATCTTTGAAAGACATAAAGCTAGTGACATAACCAAGTATAAAAAATTTATCAATCACGAACAAGTTAAGAATGATCTGGATGTCTTCGACTGGACAGGATTTTATGATATACACAATGTTCAACAAGCAACAAGCTATTTCATCCAAACGCTACAAAAAATCATAGAAAAGAGAACCAACCTCATTAAACAAAGAAGAAAAGAAATACATCGGAAATGTTGGATGACTGCTGGACTACTACGTTCCATAAATCATAAACATGCTCTGCATGAAAAGTTCAAAAAGCATCCAGATAGATACAAGGAAGAATACAAAAAATATAAAAATCATTTGAATCTTTTGATTAAGAAAACTAAAAACAAATATTACAAAGAAAAAATAAATAAGGATAAATACAATACCAAAAATCTTTGGAAAACTATAAACGTGATTATTCCAATAAATCGGGAACACGGCATAAAACAGATATGTGGTACTGATGGAAATATTGTGGAACATGATTTCGATATTGCTAACGCCTTCAATGATTACTATGTCAAGGTGGGAATAGAAATGGCTGATAAAATAACTGCACATAAGGAAATACGGCACACATCTCAGCCTACACCTCAATCTATCTTTCTAGGGCCAACGAACCATATAGAAGTGGAAAAAAACATATCTTCCCTGAAATTAAATAAAGCACCTGGATATGATACAATCAAATCAGAAACATTGAAATTGATATCTCTACAGATATCACATCAATTAGCATACCTAATTAATATGATTATAAAAAAAGGTGAAGTTCCTAGAGAATTCAAATTGGCGGTAGTGAAACCACTATATAAAAAAGGAGACAAAACTCTCCCTATTAGTTACAGACCCATCTCTTTGATAACTTCCCTTACCAAAATCTTTGAAAAAATAATTAAACAGAGACTGGAAAAATATCTGAAAAGGTTCAAATTACTATCTGAAAATCATTTCGGCTTCAGGGAAGGTAAATCAACAAATGATGCCATCAGCCAACTTCTGAAGAGTGTATACCAAGCAGTCGATGATGGGGACCCGGCCCTGTGCATCTTTCTTGATCTCTCCAAGGCCTTCGACACGGTGGATCATGCCATACTGCTGGAGGTATTGGAGTGGGTAGGAATACGGGGAGCCCCTCACAGGCTTTTTTATAGCTACTTATCCAATAGAAAACAAATTGTACAGATTCGTGAAACATGTAGCTATGAAAGGGAGGTTTTTTGTGGGGTTCCTCAGGGCACGGTCCTGGGACCTATCTTATTTATCATATATCTCAATGAATTACTGTCACTCAATACGACTGGTAAAATAATTAGTTTTGCTGATGACACTGTGATATTTTATAGAGATTCCAATTGGACGAATCTCAAATCAACATCTGAAAATGATATGGAGAAAATCATTAACTGGTTCAGCTCACGCAAATTATCTATCAATTACGATAAAACGAAATATATGCCATTTACCTGTTATAAAATTCGACTTCCGGAATTCAACCAATTGACAATCGTACAAGATGATAATATAATAAAAATACATTCAACTTCCGAACTGAAATATCTGGGTGTAACAATTGATCACCACCTCAGATGGGATAAGCACATACTAAACATCGTGAATACTCTCAGAAGTATGCTCTTCAGATTCAAGTACTTCACAAATATCTTAGAAAACCATCATTTGAGAATTTTATATTACGCTCTCATTGAATCGAGAATCCAATATGGCATTCTAGTATGGGGTGGTGCTTTAGACGTCCATCTGAAAAAGCTGTTCACATTACAAAAATATTTTCAGAAAATCATACATAAAAAAATAAGAAACTACCCAACTGAAAATTTATTCTGTGAAACAAAAATGTTTGACTTGAGACAACTTTACTTTTTGAACATATTGATACATACCTACAAAAACAAAAATAGTATTCTACAAACACTAGATTATACCTACCAAACCAGACAGAAAACACAACTCCACACAAAAACCATTGCACCAAAAAAAAATTGGACAAAGAAATTTCACATACTTATGTCAAAAAATTTTCAACTTAGTACCAAAAGACCTGAAACAGGAAATAACTAGATCTAATTCAATAACTCTCATGAAAAAAAGAATCAAACTGTATGTACATACCCAACAAAGACAAGATATACATGCTTTTCTGCATACCAAATGAACATTCATTCATAATAATGCCTGATCAATATTTTCTGTTATTTATGTTTTTTCCATATTCATATAATCCAAGCTTTCTTACCTTGAGGATATAGAAATCGTAATTAACTAATTATAAATATTGTAGTATAACGAGATTCCCATGCACAACCCTGAGTTTCTATGGGATTCATGTTTGTTTACTTATATTGTTAATATATATGAACATTGTTGATTGCACATTTCGAATTGGTGAATAAACATTATTATTATTATTATTATTATTATTATTATTATTATTATCCATCCAAACTTCTGTTCGATTGGGTCGCTCGTATGTATAACGAAAGAACAGTAACCTGGTGAGTATTCCTATATAAACTTCATCACGATATAATCGAATACAACTCAGTTACAATTATCGTTCCGTCTAACCATCCAACCTTATTTTCGATTCAGACGCTCGTATGTGTAACGAAAGAACCGTTACATGGTAGGTGTATCTAAATATACAGCATAACGATATAATCTGAGTCAACCCAGATACAATGATTGTTCAATCTATCCATTCAACCTTATGTTCGATTCGGTTGCTCGTATGTATAACGGAAGAACAGTTACCTGGTTAGACATAATATATAATAATCATCACGAAATAATCGAATACAACCCAGATACGATGATTGTTCAGTCTATCTATACAACCTTCTGTTCAGTTCAGTCGCTCTTATGTATAACTGGAGAACATAATCGAATACAACCCAGATACGATGATTGTTCAATCCATACTAAATTCAACCTTCTGCTCGATTTGGTCGCTTGTATGTAAAACGGAAGAACAGTTACCTGGTGAGTATTGCTATATAAACATCATCACGATATCATCGAATACAACTCAGATACAATCATCGTTTCGTCTCACCATTCAACCTTAAGTTCGATTCAGTCGCTAGTTTGTGCAACGGAAGTACCGTCACCTGGTAAGTATCACTATATATACAGAATTGTGATATAATCGGATACCACCCAGATACATTGATTTTTCAGTCTATCCATTCAACTTTCTGTTCGTTTCGGTCGCTCGTATTTAAAACGGGAATACCGTCACCTAATGTGTATAACTATATACACAGCATAACATCATAATCGAATACAACCCATATACTATCCATTCAACCTTCTGTTAGATTCGGTTGCTCGTATGTATAAAGAAAAAACAGTAACCTGGTGAGTATTTCTATATGAACGTCATCACGATATAATCGAATACAACTCAAATACGATGATCATTCCGTCTATCCATTCAAACTTCTGTTCGATTGGGTCGCTCGTATGTATAACGCAAGAACAGTCACCTGGTGAGTATTACTATATAAACATCACCACGATATAATCGAATACAACTCAGTTACAATTATTGTTTCGTCTAATCATCCATCCTTATGTTCAATTCAGTTGCTCGTTCGTATGTGTAACAAAGAACTGTTACCTGGTTAGACATACGATATGATAATCATCACGATATAATCGAATACAACCCAGATACAATGATTGTTCAGTCTATCCATTCAACCTTCTGTTCAGTTCAGTCGCTCTTATGTATAACTGGAGAACAGTTACCTGGTGAGTATAACTATATAAACATCATCAGGATATAATCGAATACAACCCCAGATACGATCATTGTTTAGTCTATCCATTTAACCTTCTGTTCGATTGGGTCGCTCGTACGTATAACGCAAGAACAGTCACCTGGTGAGTATTACTATATAAACATTACTACGATATAATCGAATACAACTCAGTTACAATTATTGTTCCGTCTAATCATCCAACCTTATGTTCGATTCAGACGCTCGTATGTGTAACGAAAGAACCGTTACATGGTAGGTGTAACTTAATATACAGCATAACGATATAATCGGAGACAACCCAGATACAATGAGTGTTTAATCTATCCATTTAACCTTATGTTCGATTCGGTTGCTCGTATGTGTAACAGAAGAACTGTTACCTGGTAAGACATACTATATGATAATCATCACGATATAATCGAATACCATCCAGATACATTGATTGTTCAGTCTATCCATTCAACTTTCTGTTCAGTTCAGTCGCTCTTATGTATAACTGAAGAACAGTTTCCTGGTGAGTATAACTATATGAACATCATCAAGATATAATCGAATACAACTCCAGATACGATTATTGTTTAGTCTATCCATTCAACCTTCTGTTCAATTCAGTCGCTCGTATGTATAACGGAAGAACATTTACCTGGTAAGTATAACTATATAAACCTTATCGAATACAACCCAGATACGATGAATTTTCAATCTATCCATTTAACCTTCTGCTCGATTCGGTCGCTTTCATGTAAAACGGAAGAACAGCTACCTGGTGAGTATTGCTATAAAAATATCATCACGATATCATCGAATACAACTCAGATACAATTATCGCTTCGTCTAACCATTCAACCTTCTGTTCGATTCAGTCGCTAGTATGTGTAACGGAAGTACCGTCACCTGGTAAGTATCACTATATATACAGTGTTGCGATATAATCGGATACCAACCAGATACATTAATTGTTCAGTCTATCCATTCAACTTTTAGTTTCGTTTCGGTCGCTCGTATGTAAAACGGGAATACCGTCACCTAGTGTGTATAACTATATACACAGCATAACATCATAATCGAATACAACTCAGATACTATCCATTCAACCTTCTGTTCGATTCGGTTGCTCGTATGTATAACGAAAGAACAGTAACCTGGTGAGTATTTCTATATAAACTTCATCACGATATAATCGAATACAACTCAGATACAATGATCATTCTGTCTATCCATCTAACCTTCTGTTCGATTGGTTTGCTCGTACGTATAACGCAAGAACAGTCACCTGGTGAGTATTACTATATAAACATTCCCACGATATAATCGAATACAACTCAGTTACAATTATCGTTCCGTCTGACCATCCAACCTTATGTTCGATTCAGACGCTCGTATGTGTAACGAAAGAACCGTTACATGGTAGGTGTATCTAAATATACAGCATAACGATATAATCGGAGACAACCCAGATACAATGATTGTTCAATCTATCCATTCAATCTTATGTTCGATTCGGTTGCTCGTATGTATAACGGAAGAACAGTTACCTGGTTAGACATTATATATAATAATCATCACGAAATAATCGAATACAACCCAGATACGATGATTGTTCAGTCTATCTATACAACTTTCTGTTCAGTTCATTCGCTCTTATGTATAACTGGAGAACAGTTACCTGGTGAGTATAACTATATAAACATCATCACGATATAATCGAATACTACCCCAGATACGATCATTGTTTAGTCTATCCATTCAACCTTCTGTTCAATTCAGTCGCTCGTATGTATAACGGAAGAACAGTTACTTGGTGAGTATAACTATATAAACATAATCGAATACAACTCAGATACGATGATTGTTCAATCTATCCATTCAACCTTATGTTCGATTCGGTTGCTCGTATGTATAACGAAAGAACAGGTACCTGGTGAGTATAACTATATGAACATAATCGAATACAACTCAGATACGATGATTGTTCAATCTATCCATTTAACCTTCTGCTCGATTCGGTCACTTGTATGTAAAACTGAAGGACAGTTACCTGGTGAGTATTGCTATATAAACATCATCACGATATCATCGAATACATCTCAGATACAATTATCGTTTCGTCTAACCATTCAACATTCTGTTCGATTCAGTCGCTAGTATGTATAACGGAAGAACAGTTACCTGGTGTGTATAACTATATAAACATAATCGAATACAACCCAGATACGATGATTGTTCAATCCATACTAAATTCAACCTTCTGCTCGATTCGGTCTCTTGTATGTAAAACGGAAGAACAGTTACCTGGTGAGTATTGCTATATAAACATCATCACGATATCATCGGATACAACTCAGATACAATTATCGTTTCGTCTTACCATTTAACCTTAAGTTTGATTCAGTCGCTAGTATGTGCAACGGAAGTACCGTCACCTGGTAAGTATCACTATATATACAGAATTGCGATATAATCGGATACCACCCAGATACATTGATTGTTCAGTCTATCCATTCAACTTTCTGTTCGTTTCGGTCGCTCGTATGTAAAACGGGAATACCGTCACCTAATGTGTATAACTATATACACAGCATAACATCATAATCGAATACAACCCAGATACTATCCATTCAACCTTCTGTTCGATTCGGTTGCTCGTATGTATAAAGAAAAAACAATAACCTGGTGAGTATTTCTATATGAACGTCATCACGATATAATCGAATACAACTCAGATACAATGATCATTTCGTCTATCCATCCAAACTTCTGTTCGATTGGGTCGCTCGTATGTATAACGAAAGAACAGTAACCTGGTGAGTATTCCTATATAAACTTCATCACGATATAATCGAATACAACTCAGTTACAATTATCGTTCCGTCTAACCATCCAACCTTATTTTCGATTCAGACGCTCGTATGTGTAACGAAAGAACCGTTACATGGTAGGTGTATCTAAATATACAGCATAACGATATAATCGGAGACAACCCAGATACAATGATTGTTCAATCTATCCATTCAACCTTATGTTCGATTCGGTTGCTCATATGTATAACGGAAGAACAGTTACCTGGTTAGACATAATATATAATAATCATCACGAAATAATCGAATACAACCCAGATACGATGATTGTTCAGTCTATCTATACAACCTTCTGTTCAGTTCAGTCGCTCTTATGTATAACTGGAGAACATAATCGAATACAACCCAGATACGATGATTGTTCAATCCATACTAAATTCAACCTTCTGCTCGATTTGGTCGCTTGTATGTAAAACGGAAGAACAGTTACCTGGTGAGTATTGCTATATAAACATCATCACGATATCATCGAATACAACTCAGATACAATTATCGTTTCGTCTCATCATTTAACCTTGAGTTCGATTCAGTCGCTAGTATGTGCAACGGAAGTACCGTCACCTGGTAAGTATCACTATATATACAGAATTGTGATATAATCGGATACCACCCAGATACATTGATTTTTCAGTCTATCCATTCAACTTTCTGTTCGTTTCGGTCGCTCGTATCTAAAACGGAAATACCGTCACCTAATGTGTATAACTATATACACCGCATAACATCATAATCGAATACAACCCATATACTATCCATTCAACCTTCTGTTCGATTCGGTTGCTCGTATGTATAAAAAAAAAACAGTAACCTGATGAGTATTTCTATATGAACGTCATCACGATATAATCGAATACAACTCAGATACAATGATCATTTCGTCTATCCATCCAAACTTCTGTTCGATTGGGTCGCTCGTATGTATAACGCAAGAACAGTCACCTGGTGAGTATTACTATATAAACATCACCACGATATAATCGAATACAACTCAGTTACAATTATTGTTCCGTCTAATCATCCAACCTCATGTTCAATTCAGTTGCTCGTATGTGTAACAAAGAACTGTTACCTGGTAAGACATACGATATGATAATCATCACGATATAATCGAATACAACCCAGATACAATGATTGTTCAGTCTATCCATTCAACCTTCTGTTCAGTTCAGTCGCTCTTATGTATAACTGGAGAACAGTTACCTGGTGAGTATAACTATATAAACATCATCAGGATATAATCGAATACAACCCCAGATACGATCATTGTTTAGTCTATCCATTTAACCTTCTGTTCGATTGGGTCGCTCGTACGTATAACGCAAGAACAGTCACCTGGTGAGTATTACTATATAAACATTACCACGATATAATCGAATACAACTCAGTTACAATTATCGTTCCGTCTAACCATCCAACCTTATGTTCGATTCAGACGCTCGTATGTGTAACGAAAGAACCGTTACATGGTAGGTGTATCTAATTATACAGCATAACGATATAATCGGAGACAACCCAGATACAATGATTTTTCAATCTATCCATTCAACCTTATGTTCGATTCGGTTGCTCGTATGTATAACGGAAGAACAGTTACCTGGTTAGACATAATATATAATAATCATCACGAAATAATCGAATACAACCCAGATACGATGATTATTCAGTCTATCCATTCAACCTTCTGTTCAGTTCAGTCGCTCTTATGTATAACTAGAGAACAGTTACCTGGTGAGTATAACTATATAAACATCATCACGATATCATCGAATACAACCCCAGATACGATCATTGTTTAGTCTATCCATTCAACCTTCTGTTCAATTCAGTCGCTCGTATGTATAACGGAAGAACAGTTACCTGGTGAGTATAACTATATAAACATAATCGAATACAACCCAGATACGATGATTGTTCAATCTATCTATTTAACCTTCTGCTCGATTCGGTCGCTTGTATGTAAAACGGAAGAACAGTTACCTGGTGAATATTGCTATATAAACATCATCACGATATCATCGAATACAACTCAGATACAATTATCGCTTCGTTTAACCATTTAACCTTCTGTTCGATTCAGTCGCTAGTATGTGTAACGGACGTACCGTCACCTGGTAAGTATCACTATATATACAGTATTGCGATATAATCGGATACCAACCAGATACATTGATTGTTCAGTCTATCCATTCAACTTTCTGTTCGTTTCGGTCGCTCGTATGTAAAACGAGAATACCGCCACCTAGTGTGTATAACTATATACACAGCATAACATCATAATCGAATACAACCCAGATACTATCCATTCAACCTTCTGTTCGATTCGAATGCTCGTATGTATAACGAAAGAACAGTAACCTGGTGAGTATTTCTATATGAACTTCATCACGATATCATCGAATACAACTCAGAGATACAATTATCATTTCGTCTAACCATTAAACCTTCTGTTCGATTCAGTCGCTAGTATGTGTAACGGAAATACCGTCACCTGGTAAGTATCACTATATATACAGTATTGCGATATAATCGGATACCACCCAGATACATTGATTGTTCAGTCTATCCATTCAACTTTCTGTTCGTTTCGGTCGCTCGTATGTAAAACGGGAATACCGTCACCTAATGTGTATAACTATATACACAGCATAACATCATAATCTAATACAACCCAGATACTATCCATTCAACATTCTGTTCGATTCGATTGCTCGTATGTATAACGGAAGAACAGTTACCTGGTGAGTATAACTATATAAACATAATCGAATACAACCCAGATACGATTATTGTTAAATCAATACTGAATTCAAACTTCTGCTCGATTCAGTCGCTCTTATGTATAACTGGAGAACAGTTACCTGTTGAGTATAACTATATGAACATCATCACGATATAATCGAATACAACCTCAGATACGATCATTGTTTAGTCTATCCATTCAACCTTCTGTTCAATTCAGTCGCTCGTATGTATAACGGAAGAACAGGTACCTGGTGAGTATAACTATATAAACCTAATCGAATACAACCCAGATACGATGAATTTTCAATCTATCCATTTAACCTTCTGCTCGATTCGGTCGCTTTTATGTAAAACGGAAGAACAGTTACCTGGTGAATATTGCTATATAAACATCATCACTATATCATCGAATACAACTCAGATACAATTATCGCTTCGTCTAACCATTCAACCTTCTGTTCGATTCAGTCGCTAGTATGTGTAACGGAAGTACCGTCACCTGGTAAGTATCACTATATATACAGTATTGCGATATAATCGGATACCAACCAGATACATTGATTGTTCAGTCTATCCATTCAACTTTCTGTTCGTTTCAGTCGCTCGTATGTAAAACGGGTATACCGTCACCTAGTGTGTATAACTATATACACAGCATAACATCATAATCGAATACTACTCAGATACTATCCATTCAACCTTCTGTTCGATTCGGTCGCTTGTATGTAAAACGGAAGAACAGTCACCTGGTGAGTATTTCTAAATGAACGTCATCACGATATAATCGAATACAACTCAGATACAATGATCATTCCGTCTATCCATCCAACCTTCTGTTCGATTGGGTCGCTCGTATGTATAACGCAAGAACAGTCACCTGGTGAGTATTACTATATAAACATCACCACGATATAATCGAATACAATTCAGTTACATTTATCGTTCCGTCTAACCATCCAACCTTATGTTCGATTCAGACGCTCGTATGTGTAACGAAAGAACCGTTACATGGTAGGTGTAACTAAATATACAGCATAACGATATAATCGGAGACAACCCAGATACAATGATTGTTCAATCTATCCATCCAACCTTATGTTCGATTCGGTTGCTCGTATGTATAACGGAAGAACTGTTACCTGGTTAGACATACTATATGATAATAATCACGATATAATCAAATACAACCCAGATACGATGAATGTTCAGTTTATACATTCAACCTTCTGTTCAGTTCAGTCGCTCTTATGTATAACTGGAAAACAGTTTCCTGGTGAGTATAACTATATAAACATCATCAAGATATAATCGAATACAACCCCAGATACGATTATTGTTTAGTCTATCCATTCAACCTTCTGTTCAATTCAGTCGCTCGTATGTATAACGGAAGAACAGTTACCTGGTGAGTATAACTATATAAACATAATCGAATACAACCCAGATACGATGATTGTTCAATTTATACTAAATTTATGCTTCTGCTCGATTCGGTCGCTTGTATGTAAAACGGAAGAACAGTTACCTGGTGAGTATTGCTATATAAACATTATCACGATATCATCGAATTCAACTCAGATACAAGTATCGTTTCGTCTAACCATTTAACCTTCTGTTCGATTCAGTCGCTAGTATGTGTAACGGAAGTACCGTCACCTGGTAAGTATCACTATATATACAGTATTGCGATATAATCGGATACCACCCAGATACATTGATTGTTCAGTCTATCCATTCAACTTTCTGTTCGTTTCGGTCGCTCGTATGTGAAACGGGAATACCCTCACCTTATGTGTTTAACTATATACACAGCATAACATCATAATCGAATACAACCCAGATACTATTCATTCAACCTTCTGTTCGATTCGGTTGTTCGTATGTATAACGAACGAACAGTAACCTGGTGAGTATTTCTATATGAACGTCATCACGATATAATCGAATACAACTCAGATACAATGATCATTCCGTCTATCCATCCAACCTTCTGTTCGATTGGGTCGCTCGTATGTATAACGCAAGAACAGTCACCTGGTGAGTATTACTATATAAACATCACCACGATATAATCGAATACAACTCAGTTATAATTATCGTTCCGTCTAACCATCCAACCTTATGTTCGATTCAGACGCTCGTATGTGTAACGAAAGAACCGTTACATGGTAGGTGTAACTAAATATACAGCATAACGATATAATCGGAGACAACCCAGATACAATGATTGTTCAATCTATCCATCCAACCTTATGTTCGATTCGGTTGCTCGTATGTATAACGGAAGAACTGTTGCCTGGTTAGACATAACATATGATAATAATCACGATATAATCTAACACAACCCAGATACGATGAATGTTCAGTCTATCCATTCAACCTTCTGTTCAGTTCAGTCGCTCTTATGTATAACTGGAGAACAGTTTCCTGGTGAGTATAACTATATGAACATCATCAAGATATAATCGAATACAACCCCAGATACGATTATTGTTAAGTCTATCCTTTCAACCATCTGTTCAATTCAGTCGCTCGTATGTATAACGGAAGAACAGTTACCTGGTGAGTATAACTATATAAACATAATCGAATACAACCCAGATAAGATGATTGTTCAATCTATACTAAATTTAAGCTTCTGCTCGATACGGTCGCTTGTATGTAAAACGGAAGAACAGTTACCTGGTGACTATTGCTATATAAACATCTTCACGATATCATCGAATACAACTCAGAGATACAATTATCGTTTCGTATAACCATTTAATCTTCTGTTCGATTCAGTCGCTAGTATGTGTAACGGAAGTACCGTCACCTGGTAAGTATCACTATATATACAGTATTGCGATATAATCGGATACCACCCAGATACATTGATTGTTCAGTCTATCCATTCAACTTTCTGTTCGTTTCGATCGCTCGTATGTAAAACGGGAATACCGTCACCTTATGTGCATAACTATATACACAGCATAACATCATAATCGAAGACAACCCAGATACTATCCATTCAACCTTCTGTTCGATTCAGTTGCTCGTATGTATAACGAAAGAACAGTAACCTGGTGAGTATTTCTATATGAACGTCATCACGATATAATCGAATACAACTCAGATACAATGATCATTCCGTCTGTCCATCCAACCTTCTGTTCGATTGGGTTGCTCGTACGTATAACGCAAGAACAGTCACCTGGTGAGTATTACTATATAAACATTCCCACGATATAATCGAATACAACTCAGTTACAATTATCGTTCCGTCTAACCATCCAACCTTATGTTCGATTCAGACGCTCGTATGTGTAACGAAAGAACCGTTACATGGTAGGTGTAACTAAATATACAGCATAACGATATAATCGGAGACAACCCAGATACAATGATTGTTCAATCTATCCATCCAACCTTATGTTCGATTCGGTTGCTCGTCTGTATAACGGAAGAACTGTTACCTGGTTAGACATAATATATAATAATCATCACGAAATAATCGAATACAACCCAGATACGATGATTGTTCAGTCTATCCATACAACCTTCTGTTCAGTTCAGTCGCTCTTATGTATAACTGGGGAACAGTTACCTGGTGAGTATAACTATATAAACATCATCACGATATAATCGAATACAACCCCAGATACGATCATTGTTTAGTCTATCCATTCAACCTTCTGTTCAATTCAGTCGCTCGTATGTATAACGGAAGAACATTTACTTGGTGAGTATAACTATATAATCATAATCGAATACAACTCAGATACGATGATTGTTCAATCTATCCATTCAACCTTATGTTCGATTCGGTTGCTTGTATGTATAACGGAAGAACAGGTACCTGGTGAGTATAACTATATAAACATAATCGAATACAACTCAGATACGATGATTGTTCAATCTATCCATTTAACCTTCTGCTTGATTCGGTCACTTGTATGTAAAACTGAAGGACAGTTACCTGGTGAGTATTGCTATATAAACATCATCACGATATCATCGAATACAACTCAGATACAATTATCGTTTCGTCTAACCATTCAACATTCTGTTCGATTCAGTCGCTAGTATGTATAACGGAAGAACAGTTACCTGGTGAGTATAACTATATAAACATAATCGAATACAACCCAGATACGATGATTGTTCAATCTATACTAAATTCAACCTTCTGCTCGATTCGGTCGCTTGTATGTAAAACGGAAGAACAGTTACCTGGTGAGTATTGCTATATAAACATCATCACGATATCATCGAATACAACTCAGATACAATTATCGTTTCGTCTTACCATTTAACCTTAAGTTCGATTCAGTCGCTAGTATGTGCAACGGAAGTACCGTCACCTGGTAAGTATCACTATATATACAGTATTGCGATATAATGGGATACCACCCAGATACATTGATTGTTCAGTCTATCCATTCAACTTTCTGTTCGTTTCGGTCGCTCGTATGTAAAACGGGAATACCGTCACCTAATGTGTATAACTATATACACAGCATAACATCATAATCGAATACAACCCAGATACTATCCATTCAACCTTCTGTTCGATTCGGTTGCTCGTATGTATAAAGAAAAAACAGTAACCTGGTGAGTATTTCTTTATGAACGTCATCACGATATAATCGAATACAACTCAGATACAATGATCATTCCGTCTATTTATCCAAACTTCAGTTCGATTGGGTCGCTCGTATGTATAACGCAAGAACAGTCACCTGGTGAGTATTACTATATAAACATCACCACGATATGATCGAATACAACTCAGTTACAATTATTGTTCCGTCTAATCATCCAACCTTATGTTCGATTCAGACGCTCGTATATGTAACGAAAGAACCGTTACATGGTTGGTGTAACTAGATATACAGCATAACGATATAATCGGAGACAACCCAGATACAATGATTGTTCATTCTATCCATTCAACCTCATGTTCGATTCGGTTGCTCGTATGTGTAACAGAAGAACTGTTACCTGGTTAGACATACTATATGATAATCATCACGATATAATCGAATACAACCCAGATACAATGATTGATCAGTCTATCCATTCAACCTCCTGTTCAGTTCAGTCGCTCTTATGTATAACTGGAGAACAGTTACCTGGTGAGTATAACTATATAAACATAATCAAATACAACCCAGATACGATGATTGTTCAATCTAAACATTTAACCTTCTGCTCGATTCGGTCGCTTGTATGTAAAACGGAAGAACAGTTACCTGGTGAATATTGCTATATTAACATCATCACGATATCATCGAATACAACTCAGATACAATTATCGCTTCGTCTAACCATTTAACCTTCTGTTCGATTCAGTCGCTAGTATGTGTAACGAAAGAACCGTCACCTGGTAAGTATCACTATATATACAGTATTGCGATATAATCGGATACCAACCAGATACATTGATTGTTCAGTCTATCCATTCAACTTCCTGTTCGTTTCGGTCGCTCGTATGTAAAACGGGAATACCGTCACCTAGTGTGTATAACTATTGACACAGCATAACATCATAATCGAATACAACCCAGATACTATCCATTCAACCTTCTGTTCGATTCGAATGCTCGTATGTATAACGAAAGAACAGTAACCTGGTGAGTATTTCTATAAGAACTTTATCACGATATCATCGAATACAACTCAGAGATACAATTATCATTTCGTCTAACCATTTAACCTTCTGTTCGATTCAGTCGCTAGTATGTGTAACGGAAGTACCGTCACCTGGTGAGTATCACTATATATACATTATTGCGATATAATCGGATACCACCCAGATGCATTGATTGTTCAGTCTATCCATTCAACTTTCTGTTCAGTTCAGTCGCTCCTATGTATAACTGTAGAAAAGTTTCCTGGTGAGTATAACTATATGAACATCATCAAGATATAATCGAAAACAACCCCAGATACGATTATTGTTTAGTCTATCCATTCAACCTTCTGTTCAATTCAGTCGCTCGTATGTATAACGGAAGAAC
Organism: Chrysomela aeneicollis; assembly: GCA_029955515.1. Classification (NCBI taxonomy): domain Eukaryota; kingdom Metazoa; phylum Arthropoda; class Insecta; order Coleoptera; family Chrysomelidae; genus Chrysomela; species Chrysomela aeneicollis. The sequence goes on along the minus strand of JARUHQ010000013.1, from coordinate 15,390,652 downwards.
AGGTACCTGGTGAGTATAACTATATAAACATAATCAAATACAACCCAGATACGATGATTGTTCAATCTATACATCTAACCTTCTGCTCGATTCGGTCGCTTGTATGTGAAGCGAAAGAATAGTTACCTGGTTATTATTGCTATATAAACATCATCACGATATCATCGGATACAACTCAGATACAATTATCGTTTCGTCTAACCATTCAACCTTCTGTTCGATTCAGTCGCTAGTATGTGTAACGGAAGTACCGTCACCTGGTGAGTATCACTATATATACAGTATTGCGATATAACCGGATACCACCCAGATACATTGATTGTTCAGTCTATCCATTCAACTTTCTGTTCGTTTCGGTCGCTCGTATGTAAAACAGGAATACCGTCATCAAATGTGTATAACTATATACACAGCATAAGATCATAATCGAATACAACCCAGATACTATCCATTCAACCTTCTGTTCGATTCGGTTGCTCGTATGTATAACGAAAGAACAGTAACCTGGTGAGTATTTCTATATGAACGTCATCACGATATAATCGAATACAACTGAGATACAATGATCATTCCGTCTATCCATCCAACCTTCTGTTCGATTCAGACGCTCGTATGTGTAACGAAAGAACCTTTACATGGCAGGTGTAACTAAATATACAGCATAACGATATAACCGAAGACAACTCAGGTACAATGATTGTTCTATCTATCCATTCAACCTTATGTTCGATTTGGTTGCTCGTATGTATAACGGAAGAGCTGTTACCTGGTTAGACATACTATATGATAATCATCACGATATAATCAAATACAACCCAGATACGATGATTTTTCAGTCTATCCATTCAACCTCCTGTTCAGTTCAGTCGCTCTTATGTGTAACTGGAGAACAGTTTCCTGGTGAGTATAACTATATAAACATCATCAAGATATAATCGAATACAACCCCAGATACGATTATTGTTTAGTCTATCCATTCAACCATCTGTTCAATTCAGTTGCTCGTATGTATAACGGAAGAACATTTACTTGGTGAGTATAACTATATAATCATAATCGAATACAACTCAGATACGATGATTGTTCAATCTATCCATTCAACCTTATGTTCGATTCGGTTGCTTGTATGTATAACGGAAGAACAGGTACCTGGTGAGTATAACTATATAAACATAATCGAATACAACTCAGATACGATGATTGTTCAATCTATCCATTCAACCATCTGTTCAATTCAGTTGCTCGTATGTATAACGGAAGAACAGTTACCTGGTGAGTATTGCTATATAAACATCATCACGATATCATCGAATACAAATCAGAGATACAATTATCGTTTCGTCTAACCATTTAACCTTCTGTTCGATTCAGTCGCTAGTATGTGTAACGGAAGTACCGTCACCTGGTAAGTATCACTATATATACAGTATTGCGATATAATCGGATACCACCCAGATACATCGATTGTTCAGTCTATCCATTCAACTTTCTGTTCGTTTCGGTCGCTTGTATGTAAAACGGGAATACCGTCACCTTATGTGTATAACTATATACACAGCATAACATCATAATCGAATACAACCCAGATACTATCCATTCAACCTTCTGTTCGGTTCGTTTGCTCGTATGTATAACGAAAGAACAGTAACCTGGTGAGTATTTCTATATGAACATCACCACGATATAATCGAATACAACTCAGTTACAATTATCGTTCCGTATAACCATCCAACCTTATGTTCGATTCAGACGCTCGTATGTGTAACGAAAGAACCGTTACATGGTAGGTGTAACTAAATATACAGCATAACGATATAATCGGAGACAACCCAGATACAATGATTGTTCAATCTATCCATCCAACCTTATGTTCGATTCGGTTGCTCGTATGTATAACGGAAGAACTGTTACCTGGTTAGACATACTATATGATAATAATCACGATATAATCAAATACAACCCAGATACGATGAATGTTCAGTCTATCCATTCAACCTTCTGTTCAGTTCAGTCGCTCTTATGTATAACTGGAGAACATTTTTCTGGTGAGTATAACTATATGAACAACATCAAGATATAATTGAATACAACCCCAGATACGATTATTGTTTAGTCTATCCATTCAACCTTCTGTTCAATTCTGTCGCTCGTATGTATAACGGAAGAACAGTTACCTGGTGAGTATAACTATATAAACATTATCGAATACAACCCAGATACGATGATTGTTCAATCTATACTAAATTTAAGCTTCTGCTCGATTCGGTCGCTTGTATGTAAAACGGATGAACAGTTACCTGGTGAGTATTGCTATATAAACATCATCACGATATCATCGAATACAACTCAGAGATACAATTATCATTTCGTCTAACCATTCAACTTTCTGTTCGATTCAGTCGCTAGTATGTGTAACGGTAGTACCGTCACCTGGTAAGTATCACTATATAAACAGTATTGCGATATAATCGGATACCACCCAGATACATTGATTGTTCAGTCTATCCATTCAACTTTCTGTTCAGTTCAGTCGCTCTTATGTATAACTGGAGAACAGTTTCCTGGTGAGTATAACTATATGAACATCATCAAGATATAATCGAGTACAACCACAGATACGATTATTGTTTAGTCTATCCATTCAACCTTCTGTTCAATTCAGTCGCTCGTATGTATAACGGAAGAACATTTACCTGGTGAGTATAACTATATAAACCTTATCGAATACAACACAGATACGATGAATTTTCAATCTATCCATTTAACCTTCTGCTCGATTCGGTCGCTTTTATGTAAAACGGAAGAACAGGCGATCGGAAGAAGGCGATCTGAAGAATTCGTTACACATACGAGCGTATGCATCGAACATAAGGTTGGATGATTAGACGGAACGATAATTGTAATTTTTTTCATAGAATCCATTTCTCCAATCGTAAAAAACGAAATCGAAAAAAAAATGCATCGAAGGGGGCCCCCTTGGAACTTGTTCGAATTCTTCAGATCGCCTTAACTTCCGAACGGATGGACCGATTTTCAACTTCGCGCATACCAATTTGCTTGTTTTTTTTCATAGAATCCTTTTCTCCAATCGAAAAAACCGAAATCGAAATAAAAATCGCATCAAAGAGGGTCCCCTTGAAACTTTTTCGAATTCTTCAGATCGCCTTAACTTCCGAACGGATGGACCGATTTTCAACTTCGATCATACCAATCTGCTTGTTTTTTTTCATAGAATCCTTTTCTCCAATCGAAAAAACTGAAATCGAAAACAAAATTGCATCAAAGGGGGTCCCCTTGGAACTTTTTCGAATTCTTCAGATCGCCTTAACTTCCGAACGGATGGACCGATTTTCAACTTCGATCATACCAATCTGCTTGTTTTTTTTTTCATAGAATCCATTTCTCCAATCAAAAAAACCGAAATCGAAAAAATAAAAAGCATCAAAGGGGGCCCCTTGAAACTTTTTCGAATTCTTCAGATCGCCTTAACTTTCGAACGTATGGACCGATTTTCAACTTCGATCATACCAATCTGCTTGTTTTTTCATAGAATCCATTTCTCCGATCAGAAAAACCGAAATCGAAAAAAAAATGCATCAAAGGGGGCCCCCTTGGAACTTTTTCGAATTCTTCAGATCGCCTTAACTTCCGAACGGATGGACCGATTTTCAACTTCGATCATACCAATCTGTTTGTTTTTTTTTTCATAGAATCCATTTCTTCAATCGAAAAAACCGAAATCGAAAAAAAAAATGCATCAAAGGGGGCCCCCTTGGAACTTTTTCGAATTCTTCAGATCGCCTAACTTTCGAACGGATGGACCGATTTTCAACTTCGATCATACCAATCTGCTTGTTTTCTTTCATAGAATCCATTTCTCCAATCGAAAAAACCGAAATCGAAAAAAAAAAAGCACCAAAGGGGGCCCCCTTGGAACTTTTTCGAATTCTTCAGATCGCCTTAACTTCCGAACGGATGGACCGATTTTCAACTTCGATCATACCAATCTGCTTGTTTTTTTTCATAGAATCCATTTCTCCAATCGAAAAAACCGAAATCTAAAAAAAAATTCATCAAAGGGGGCCCCCTTGGAACTTTTTCGAATTCTTCAGATCGCCTCAACTTCCGAACGGATGGACCGATTTTCAACTTCGATCATACCAATCTGCTTGTTTTTTATCATAGAGTCCATTCCTCAAATCGAAGAAATCGAAATGAAAAAAAAAATGCATCAAAGGGGGCCCCCTTGGAACTTTTTCGAATTCTTCAGATCGCCTCAACTTCCGAACGGATGGACCGATTTTCAACTTCGATCATACCAATCTGCTTGTTTTTTATCATAGAGTCCATTTCTCAAATCGAAGAAATCGAAATGAAAAAAAAAAAATGCATCAAAGGGGGCCCCCTTGGAACTTTTTCGAATTCTTCAGATCGCCTTAACTTCCGAACGGATGGACCGATTTTCAACTTCGATCATACCAATCTGCTTGTTTTTTTTATAAAATCCATTTCTCCAATCGAAAAAACCGAAATCGAAAAAAAAAAATGCATCAAAGCGGGCCCCCTTGAAACTTTTTCGAATTCTTCAGATCGCCTTAACTTCCGAACGGATGAACCGATTTTCAACTTCGATCATACCAAAGTAGTTGAACTATGGGGCCGCCACTACCAGAATAGGGCAAACCATGTGTTAGAGAGAGAAACGCATAGGCTAGTGTGTCAGAGAGAGATAGCTTGCAACGCTGTGACGTCACAACGTTGCCGCTTTCTCTCTCTGAACATGGAACAATTTGACATATGTCATGGAACACTCCCCAATCGCCATCTTGTCAATTGGGAAGTGCTCCAAGTCACCGCTGATTCATCCAACAATTAAAAAAACCTTTGACGACGACGGGATTTGAACCCGAGACCATCGGACTATGAATCCGATACGTAACATCATCGCCACGACCACTACACAGTATAATTAACGGTGGAAATCGAGGCGACGAGAGACCGCGCGCGCGCTCGCGCTGCGTGACGTAATCGAGCTAGATCCGTTTCAGTGATATCTAAGCGAGGCGTTCGCTTGGTACATTGTTGCCGGACGTTTGAAATATTCCGAGTAACCGTCGCGTATACATAGTTGCCGAAAATATGTTATTTCAGATATGGATGGCGACGAGAGACCGCGCGCACGCGCTGCATGACGTAATCGGGCTAGATCCGTTTCAGCGATATCTAAGCGGTGCGCTCGCTCGGTACATTGTTGCCGGACGGTTGAAATATTCCGAGTAACCGTCGCGTATACATAGTTGCCGAAAATATGTCATTTCAGATATGGATATATTAGGGGGGCTGTGTGGGGAGACGGGAGGACTCTAAGACGATAGGTTCTTCGTGCTTCCACTCGATTCATTTTGTTTACGTCGTAACCACAAAAGCAGATAAGGTAGCTGTCGGCCAAACGCTGCGAGATTTCCAACCACAAATTGATACATTCAAGTTGGAATATGTATAGGGTGATTATAAAAAACTCATGTACAGGGTGATTTGCTGAGGCTACCCATTGCGACGCATTAAGCCCTGCACAGCACAGGACAATTCAAATCAATCTTTGTTGTAAAGAGGGGTGGGAGGAGGAGGAGGATTGCCAAAAACGATCATCAAATATATCATCATTTATACTGCGAACATCGCTGCTGCTGATCGTACTATAATGGAGGCTGTTCTAGCATACCTGCAAGGCGAGAAGAGACTGCAAGACTTTTCCAAAGATGAATTGAAAGAATTTCCAATCAAATATTTGATACAACATGCTAGGCCATGGGAATTGTTGGATGTTTGGCATAAATTACCAAACGAATATCAATGTGATTTTGAGTTGAGGATTCGTTTACCATGTTTCATTCATTATAATAGACCAGATTCTTGAACCCAGGTGGATGGACCGGTCAGTTCACAGCACGATTGCCACGGTTGTAATTATTTTTTGAAATGTAGAGGAACCATGAATTATTAATAAATAGTATGTGAATATGTTTTGTTTCATTACATCATATCCATCGTAATGAAGAATTATTCTCAAGTTACTTTTCATCTATATATTTTTTTTTGAATATCTACTGTTCAAGGCGATAGAATGGCGTGCAGAGTATGCAAACATTTTTGTTATTGCGCATACGTATGTAAATCTAGACGTAATGAGAGCGCAGTAGCCGAATGTTTCACAACAGTCACCTAGTTCTCTTGGTTTCCGCGTGAAAAAATTAAAACGGAAGCAACAAATTTTCGTTTCTTTCAATAACTCAGAAACTAGAAGTTTTTAATTGGAACGTTCTTCAGGGACTTTTTCACAAGGAAACGCAATTTACCTCAAGCCAGATACCCATTGCGACACATTGAACCCTGCACAGCACAGGACAATTCAGTAGAACAATGCCGATTGAAAAACAGAGCTTCACAAAACGGTCACTAGATGTCATAGTGGTGGCGCTGGAGTTGCTTTGTTACATGTCAAGAATGACTGTTCCAGCGGCGACACATGATGACGTCACTACGTAGTCACTTTTTCAATTGATAGATGGGCCAATCGACATAATTGTGGGGAACGAAACACGTTACGTCATAGAGTACTGACATCGCAATTAATCAAAAAAAGTCGCGGGGCAAATTATCTTGCAAAAGTCAGATGGTATCACGACTTCATTATTATTATTCAAGAAAAATTATTTCGTATTCAAAATGGTAAAATCGAGTCGAAAATCATATACACAGACAAATGGGCATTAACGACCAACTTCGTTATTATTGGTGAAGGAAAAAAAGATTTATTATTCAAAATAAACGAATCGAAAATCATGCACATTCTGAAAGACATTTACTGCCAATTTATTATAGAAGGTGAGGAATTATAAATCATAAAGTCATGCCAGAAGGATACTATAATATCGGAAATGAGAAAACGACATTGAGATATCGACATCAAGCAAGAGAAAAAAAAAACAAGTCAAAATAACAAGGTCAACGCTGTTATTATTAATATATCAAAATTCATCTTCCGGTAACAAAGCTAAGGCCGAAATATTTTGAACAATAATAAATAAACAAGAAAGCGATGTGCATCAAAAAGCTTCTAACATTCACATAATTACAATTTCACCTTATTGACAAATTCCAACATAATCAATTCAATCAATGCACAATTCATGAGAACGACCGTACACAATCATTCGAAATCGAGTGAAAACTGAAAACTAGCTGGTGACTGATACGCTATACTGATATCAAAAATCGCTGATAATGTGTTTTCTGTTACATGAACAAACTCTCGAGAAATCGTAATTATTTGAATCTGATTTATAATGGAAAGGTGTATGAAAAATCATATTCCAGGGACATATTATTAGGAAATCAAATCCTAAGAAATATAAATTTGCAATGCTCTCAATAAGGGGATCTGATAACAGAGAGGGTTATTTGAATATAGTCGAATTGCATCAACTGAATTCTCACATTTCAAGAGAATCCTATAACCATTTTAAAATTATGAACGAAATAGGCCTAACAGATGACGAAAGTACATGACTTGAATTAACAAAATAAACCCGAAAACTGTTTCGAGAACCCATGAAATAATAACCCTTTCACAATGATGTTTGAAAGCATATTTTCTGTGAGATTATGTCTTTATTCACTCCTCGATTTCGTGATAGCTTTGGAACAAGGTATTGAACAGAAATTTCAATGAAGGAAGATATATAAATATAGAACATTTAAGGAGTACTTACAACGAAAAAATCCTCAAGATTGAAATGAAAAATTATTCTCTATATTAAATACTCGAAAAATTCGAACGATATTAGCTACTCTAAATGCTAGACAAGTATTCGCGTTCACAAACGTAATTGACGTCCATCAACATAAAAAATTCAAGAGGAAATACTTAATAGTCACGAATTCTGAAGAGAAATCATCAATTTCTGAATTATGTAAATAAAACCCTTATGAAAAGCTCTATATACAATGACATGCGATAGGATCAAAGGTAAATCAATGACAACAAAATCAAGAATCCTTCAGAACCCCACCTATTTGCATTGAGCCAAAAAAAAAATAAAATGATTCCTATCAAAATACTACACTATTATTGCATCATTGAAATTGAAAAAAAAACATGTCTACGCTAAGACAAGCTGATTTATAGATAAACTCTTTTCTCGATGAATAGGCACTCTCGAAAAGTGATAGAATAAAACAAATGATATACTCATGATTTCCATAATGTGTGGAGCTTAAAAACAGAAACTTCTGGTTTCACTTCCAGGGTGCTATTTTTAAAGCCAACAGGGTCATGATATCACTCTGGAAAAAGGATTTTTCCTGAGGATTTCGAAAATGACAACTCGCCTTGATGCAAAATTTAGCGGTTTGCGAAAAATCAATGAAACATTTATGACAAATTCTGCAGCAATTTTTCGGACCACTTTTTGTTACCAGCATCATTCATATGGATACCTGGAGCACTGAAAGAACTTGTTCAATATCGAAGTAAAATCAAACTACAATAACGTTAATAACGTTAAGTTTCTATAACTATAACTATAATCAGTTCAACTGTTAACAGCACTTTTCATACAAAAATGAAGGCCGTTCTAGTATTCTTTTATGGTTAGAAGAGGCAGCTTTTGTCTTGGTTGTAATTATTTTTGAAATGTATAGAGATCATCATCAAAATACAACCCAAGTAGTGACCTAGAAGCAAATGTATCCGAATCAAATTCCCGGACTATTTTCATTGAAATAATCGAATTCCTAAAACTCGAAGAATTCGAATACACTATCAATAAAAAAAATGATATAACAGTGGATCGTTTATCAAAATATTTCATAACTAGGGACTCAAAATCAAATGTACACGAACCAAGCCTATTATCAGTGAAATAACCAAACTCATTAAACTCGAGGAATTCAGCTAGACTAGCAAATTTCGAATGAAGAAAAAAAAAATACCTACAGTAGCCGACTTCTTATCATAATATACGTAACGCTGAGTGATTACCACAGCTATATACGAGCAAGTACGAAATTCAAAGACACCGAATGTGTTAATAATATAATCTCGAACATTCAAAAGGAAATCCACAAAATGCCAGAAAAAGAGCACATTGAACTGTTGAAGACCCTATCTTGAATATACGCTCACCCAATACTTAATTACTTAAGTGATAGTGAGAGGTATAAAATTCAATGTTTTCCTCACAAACAGAAGATATCCTCAGATGTCTTCAGATGAACATAGGTGTATATCAGTTACAGGATTAGTTCCACATTGGATAGCATAGTGATCACATCGAACCAATGGAGACAGAATTGAGTTCATTAGAGCAAGCAGTCGATAAATATCGCTGTATAGACTATGATGAGGCATATGGGCCGAAATATATCGATGGCGAATGGCTGCTAGGTAATAAGAATCTACACTTTGATAATAAACATATAGTCGTAGATAATGTCAATTTCAAAAGTACTTTGGGTCTTTTGGAATTACTATTTTCTAAAAAACCCAAGAATCACACGCCTATGGATCACCAGATGTACAAGCAAATATTGGAAAGTACCTCTGCACACCGTGATACGCGAGGACGTTTGAGAGGACAAGCTGACAAGAAGAAATTCAATGAAATTATCAAACCCCTCTTCAAAAATAAAACGAAACGCAAAGGTGTATCAAGAACCGAATCCGCCTTGAAAGGTAGAGAAACCCTAAATAAACAATCTGAAGCGTTCAATAATGAGTGGGAGGATCCGAATGACTTAGTCGACCGTTTGAGATATTTGATTAAAACAGACGGGGACCATGATGAAGAAATCGCTCAAATTATCACTGAACTTAAAAATGCCAACATAATATATTAATCTTTGAATATACTATGTAGGAAATCATATGTTTTTCATTACACCTAAACTGAAAGAGTATGAAATATTTCATAGAACTGAATCAAAAACTATAAACTTAATGACTGATCATACATGAAATCCTTCATATCTATAAGTTCTTATGGAAAAAGAATCATCTGAGTTTATATCAAGCATGATGCCGACATCAAAATTTTTTTTTTCGATAATTCATCATTGTCTGAGTTTATTTTTTCAATTGATCCTTGATTCAATTCTTTTTCATTGAATACTTTTTAAGCAATTCCATACTAAATTTTCATTATGCACATTTCAGTCTGACTTACATTATTATTACGTAGACTATAGAATATTCTCCTGTTTCTTCGACATTTTCTTCAATAATTGATGAAAATATGATTCAATCACGCAAGAATTTCTACAAGTATTTCGATTGAATGAATTCCCTGGGTTTTTATGAATTTTTCAAAATGAATAGTATTCTATCAAAGCCGACCTACTCTAATAATTATGATGATTTATGGTGTTGTTGGCTGGATAATCTCGAAAGAGAGGGACACATTGGTTGTACTTCACTGTAAGATCGTCCTGATAAAAATATATCTAAGTCAATGAGGGCTGAGTCTAGGATAATAAATGTATGAGGGAAAAATCGATAACGATAACCGCAGAATTCAGATGGTTGAAGCAGAAATTTCTGTAAAACTTCCTATTGTATTCAGAAAAATGAAAAGAGATCTTTTTTGAACAGCTTCCACTAGAAATGACTAACTTCACAAAAAGAAAGCTCAAAAGTACTTTGCTTCAGATGAAATTGAAAGTGATTCTGTTTGGTATACAATAATGCAAACTAGTTCTCTCCAAGCAGTGATAAGTTAAAATGATCACGTGATTGACGTGAATACAGCTGGTATTTCTCCATATCAACGATAAGGTTGTACTTACTAGTGTTGAATGAGATGTACAATGGACGATTTGGGAATTTTGGTTCAACCTGTAATATTTCATCCTCGCACAATAATTTTTCTATCATTTCATTCGTGACTTGTTCACCGCTGAATTTTTGAATATGAACACTTGGCGGCGTTGTGCTGTTCGTAACGATTATGGGTATTTTGAAATGAATATCCAGTTATTTCTGATAACAGATTATCAATGATGAAGTGGAAATACTCCATTTCGAATAGCTATTATATGAATTGCGCCCAGATAACGATAACTCCTGTTCTCAAAAATTTGTAACGTGATGAAATGTCTTTGTAATATGAAATGTTTATTTTCGTACAGCTTACTTCTGAAAATACTCAATTATTACTTCAAACTCATCACTTGGTTTAATTGTTGTAAACGTAATGCAAGCTTCTTCATTGTGATTAAATGATATCATGAGCTGACAATCGAACTTCATTTGTGCTATAGTATACCTTTCTTGAAAACATATGTAATCATGCCTTTTGCAATTGTTTCATTCATTTTTTAGTATGTCTGTGTGATATATGTTTATTATTTTGCATGTCTCAATATGTGATGTCTGCATACATTCCAGTTTCTTCACTCATAAACCACTCAATTGTTGTTTATCCTTCGAATATTGATAATTGTAATTGAGTGAAACCGGTAAATTTCTATTCTATTTTATTCCATCTCAGAAATATTATGTGCCGAAAAGTCGTTTATTTTCTATTTATATTTCTACAATTATTACCCTTTTATCATTAATATTTTGGCATGAATTCATTGCTTTTTATCATGAGCGGTTGTTATTCTCTCTCCGTTGATGATATTCCTGAAATATCCCATTATAATATTGAATTCATTAATCATTGGTTCAGGATCTTCATGACGTATGTTTGATATTCTTATGTAAGCCTGACTATCTAGAAAACATCGAATAATTTCACGCTGTCATGTTTCCATTTGTCGCTTGTTTTTGTACCGAGTGTTTCGAAAAAGACCAAGAAGCCTCGGTTTGACTTTTCTCCTGTAACGAGAGTTTTATATACGTTAGTTTTTTGTTTCAATATCAATTTTGTCGACAATTCGAACTTTGAAATCTTCCTTTTAGATTCATTTCATGAGTTCCATGGGTGCATGCTGTTTTCATTGAGTTTTTCAATTCGCAATGTTACGTTTATTTGAGGTCTTTGGAATCATTATATTTATGTGACCTCCACGTCGCGAGCCTGTTTCGATAGTACAGTCTTTTAGCATGTTTCGAAACTGATGACATAATTTTCAATGTTGTTCGACTTTGTTGGGCCGTTATATCTTGGACTCGTTACTTTTTCTTCATTCAATCATTTCCCTTTCAGTATACAATAGTTTTTTTTTCTTCTTTTTTTCTTTTATGATGTACATTAGTTAGAAATTTTGGCTGTTATAAGTATTCGAAAGTATTATTATGACTGTACTTTTGACTACCAAGTTCATGAATATTTATGATAATTCTTGAATTCTTGAATAACTGGTGCTGTGAGAGGTATCTTTTGTTTGTGAGGAAAACATTGAATTTTATACCTCTCACTATCACTAAAGTAATTAAGTATTGGGTGAGCGTATATTCAAGATAGGGTCTTCAACAGTTCAATGTGCTCTTTTTCTGGCATTTTGTGGATTTCCTTCTGAATGTTCGAGATTATATTATTAACACATTCGGTGTCTTCGAATTTCGTACTTGCTCGTATATAGCTGTGGTAATCACTCAGCGTTACGTATATTATGATAAGAAGTCGGCTACTGTAGGTATTTTTTTTTTCTTCATTCGAAATTTGCTAGTCTAGCTGAATTCCTCGAGTTTAATGAGTTTGGTTATTTCACTGATAATAGGCTTGGTTCGTGTACATTTGATTTTGAGTCCCTAGTTATGAAATATTTTGATAAACGATCCACTGTTATATCATTTTTTTTATTGATAGTGTATTCGAATTCTTCGAGTTTTAGGAATTCGATTATTTCAATGAAAATAGTCCGGGAATTTGATTCGGATACATTTGCTTCTAGGTCACTACATTTCAAAAATAATTACAACCAAGACAAAAGCTGCCTCTTCTAACCATAAAAGAATACTAGAACGGCCTTCATTTTTGTATGAAAAGTGCTGTTAACAGTTGAACTGATTATAGTTTAGAAACTTAACGTTATTAACGTTATTGTAGTTTGATTTTACTTCGATATTGAACAAGTTCTTTCAGTGCTCCAGGTATCCATATGAATGATGCTGGTAACAAAAAGTGGTCCGAAAAATTGCTGCAGAATTTGTCATAAATGTTTCATTGATTTTTCGCAAACCGCTAAATTTTGCATCAAGGCGAGTTGTCATTTTCGAAATCCTCAGGAAAAATCCTTTTTCCAGAGTGATATCATGACCCTGTTGGCTTTAAAAATAGCACCCTGGAAGTGAAACCAGAAGTTTCTGTTTTTAAGCTCCACACATTATGGAAATCATGAGTATATCATTTGTTTTATTCTATCACTTTTCGAGAGTGCCTATTCATCGAGAAAAGAGTTTATCTATGAATCAGCTTGTCTTAGCGTAGACATGTTTTTTTTTCAATTTCAATGATGCAATAATAGTGTAGTATTTTGATAGGAATCATTTTATTTTTTTTTTGGCTCAATGCAAATAGGTGGGGTTCTGAAGGATTCTTGATTTTGTTGTCATCGATTTACCTTTGATCCTATCGCATGTCATTGTATATAGAGCTTTTCATAAGGGTTTTATTTACATAATTCAGAAATTGATGATTTCTCTTCAGAATTCGTGACTATTAAGTATTTCCTCTTGAATTTTTTATGTTGATGGACGTCAATTACGTTTGTGAACGCGAATACTTTTCTAGCATTTAGAGTAGATAATATCGTTCGAATTTTTCGAGTATTTAATATAGAGAATAATTTTTCATTTCAATCTTGAGGATTTTTTCGTTGTAAGTACTCCTTAAATGTTCTATATTTATATATCTTCCTTCATTGAAATTTCTGTTTAATACCTTGTTCCAAAGCTATCACGAAATCGAGGAGTGAATAAAGACATAATCTCACAGAAAATATGCTTTCAAACATCATTGAGAAAGGGTTATTATTTCATGGGTTCTTGAAACAGTTTTCGGGTTTATTTTGTTAATTCAAGTCATGTACTTTCGTCATCTGTTAGGCCTATTTCGTTCATAATTTTAAAATGGTTATAGGATTCTCTTGAAATGTGAGAATTCAGTTGATGCAATTCGACTATATTCAAATAACCCTCTCTGTTATCAGATCCCCTTATTGAAAGCATTGCAAATTTATATTTCTTAGGATTTGATTTCCTAATAATATGTCCCTGGAATATGATTTTTCATACACCTTTCCATTATAAATCAGATTCAAATAGATACGATTTCTCGAGAGTTTGTTCATGTAACAGAAAACACATTATCAGCGATTTTTGATATCAGTATAGCGTATCAGTCACCAGCTAGTTTTCAGTTTTCACTCGATTTCGAATGATTGTGTACGGTCGTTCTCATGAATTGTGCATTGATTGAATTGATTATGTTGGAATTTGTCAATAAGGTGAAATTGTAATTATGTGAATGTTAGAAGCTTTTTGATGCACATCGCTTTCTTGTTTATTTATTATTGTTCAAAATATTTCGGCCTTAGCTTTGTTACCGGAAGATGAATTTTGATATATTAATAATAACAGCGTTGACCTTGTTATTTTGACTTGTTTTTTTTTTCTCTTGCTTGATGTCGATATCTCAATGTCGTTTTCTCATTTCCGATATTATAGTATCCTTCTGGCATGACTTTATGATTTATAATTCCTCACCTTCTATAATAAATTGGCAGTAAATGTCTTTCAGAATGTGCATGATTTTCGATTCGTTTATTTTGAATAATAAATCTTTTTTTCCTTCACCAATAATAACGAAGTTGGTCGTTAATGCCCATTTGTCTGTGTATATGATTTTCGACTTGATTTTACCATTTTGAATACGAAATAATTTTTCTTGAATAATAATAATGAAGTCGTGATACCATCTGACTTTTGCAAGATAATTTGCCCCGCGACTTTTTTTGATTAATTGCGATGTCAGTACTCTATGACGTAACGTGTTTCGTTCCCCACAAATATGTCGATTGGCCCATCTATCAATTGAAAAAGTGACTACGTAGTGACGTCATCATGTGTCGCCGCTGGAACAGTCATTCTTGACATGTAACAAAGCAACTCCAGCGCCACCACTATGACATCTAGTGACCGTTTTGTGAAGCTCTGTTTTTCAATCGGCATTGTTCTACTGAATTGTCCTGTGCTGTGCAGGGTTCAATGTGTCGCAATGGGTATCTGGCTTGGGGTAAATTGCGTTTCCTTGTGAAAAAGTCCCTGAAGAACGTTCCAATTAAAAACTTCTAGTTTCTGAGTTATTGAAAGAAACGAAAATTTGTAGCTTCCGTTTTAATTTTTTCACGCGGAAACCAAGAGAACTAGGTGACTGTTGTGAAACATTCGGCTACTGCGCTCTCATTACGTCTAGATTTACATACGTATGCGCAATAACAAAAATGTTTGCATACTCTGCACGCCATTCTATCGCCTTGAACAGTAGATATTCCAAAAAAAAATATAGATGAAAAGTAACTTGAGAATAATTCTTCATTACGATGGATATGATGTAATGAAACAAAACATATTCACATACTATTTATTAATAATTCATGGTTCCTCTACATTTCAAAAAATAATTACAACCGTGGCAATCGTGCTGTGAACTGACCGGTCCATCCACCTGGGTTCAAGAATCTGGTCTATTATAATGAATGAAACATGGTAAACAAATCCTCAACTCAAAATCACATTGATATTCGTTTGGTAATTTATGCCAAACATCCAACAATTCCCATGGCCTAGCATGTTGTATCAAATATTTGATTGGAAATTCTTTCAATTCATCTTTGGAAAAGTCTTGCAGTCTCTTCTCGCCTTGCAGGTATGCTGGAACAGCCTCCATTATAGTACGATCAGCAGCAGCGATGTTCGCAGTATAAATGATTATATATTTGATGATCGTTTTTGGCAATCCTCCTCCTCCTCCCACCCCTCTTTACAACAAAGATTGATTTGAATTGTCCTGTGCTGTGCAGGGCTCAATGCGTCGCAATGGGTAGCCTCAGCAAATCACCCTGTACATGAGTTTTTTATAATCACCCTATACATATTCCAACTTGAATGTATCAATTTGTGGTTGGAAATCTCGCAGCGTTTGGCCGACAGCTACCTTATCTGCTTTTGTGGTTACGACGTAAACAAAATGAATCGAGTGGAAGCACGAAGAACCTATCGTCTTAGAGTCCTCCCGTCTCCCCACACAGCCCCCCTAATATATCCATATCTGAAATGACATATTTTCGGCAACTATGTATACGCGACGGTTACTCGGAATATTTCAACCGTCCGGCAACAATGTACCGAGCGAGCGCACCGCTTAGATATCGCTGAAACGGATCTAGCCCGATTACGTCATGCAGCGCGAGCGCGCGGTCTCTCGTCGCCATCCATATCTGAAATAACATATTTTCGGCAACTATGTATACGCGACGGTTACTCGGAATATTTCAAACGTCCGGCAACAATGTACCAAGCGAACGCCTCGCTTAGATATCACTGAAACGGATCTAGCTCGATTACGTCACGCAGCGCGAGCGCGCGCGCGGTCTCTCGTCGCCTCGATTTCCACCGTTAATTATACTGTGTAGTGGTCGTGGCGATGATGTTACGTATCGGATTCATAGTCCGATGGTCTCGGGTTCAAATCCCGTCGTCGTCAAAGGATTTTTTTAATTGTTGGATGAATCAGCGGTGACTTGGAGCACTTCCCAATTGACAAGATGGCGATTGGGGAGTGTTCCATGTCATATGTCAAATTGTTTCATGTTCAGAGAGAGAAAGCGGCAACGTTGTGACGTCACAGCGTTGCAAGCTATCTCTCTCTGACACACTAGCCTATGCGTTTCTCTCTCCAACACATGGTTTGCCCTATTCTGGTAGTGGCGGCCCCATAGTTTAACTACTTACCAATCTGCTTGTTTTTTTCATAGAATCCATTTCTCCAATCGAAAAAACCAAAATCGAAAAAAAAATGCATCGAAGGGGGCCAACTTGGAACTTTTTCGAATTCTTCAGATCGCCTTAACTTCCGAACGGATGGACCGATTTTCAACTTCGATCATACCAATCTGCTTGTTTTTTTTCATAGAATCCATTTCTCCAATCGAAAAAACCGAAATCGAAAAAAAATGCATCAAAGGGGGCCCCCTTGGAACTTTTTCGAATTCTTCAGATCGCCTTAACTTCCGAACGGATGGACCGATTTTCAACTTCGATCATACCAATCTGCTTGTTTTCTTTCATAGAATCCATTTCTCCAATCGAAAAAACCGAAATCGAAAAAAAAAATGCATCAAAGAGGGCCTTCTTGGAATTTTTTCGAATTCTTCAGATCGCCTTAACTTCCGAACGGATGGACTGATTTTCAATTTCGCGCATACCAATTCGCTTGTTTTTTTCATAGAATCCATTTCTCCAATCGAAAAAATCGAAATCGAAAAAAAAATTGCATCAAAGGGGGTCCCCTTGGAACTTTTTCGAATTCTTCAGATCGCCTTAACTTCCGAACGGATGGACCGATTTTCAACTTCGAACATACCAATCTGCTTGTTTCTTTCATAGAATCCATTTCTCCAATCGAAAAAACCGAAATCGAAAAAAAATTGCATCAAAGGGGGTCCCCTTGGAACTTTTTCGAATTCTTCAGATCGCCTTAACTTCCGAACGGATGGACCGATTTTCAACTTCGATCATACCAATCTGCTTGTTTCTCTCATAGAAACCATTTCTCCAATCGAAAAAACCGAAATCGAAAAAAAAAATGCATCAAAGGGGGCCCCCTTGGAACTTTTTCGAATTCTTCAGATCGCCTTAACTTCCGAACGGATGGACCGATTTTCAAATTCGATCATACCAATCTGCTTGTTTTTTTTCATAGAATCCATTTCTCCAATCGGAAAAACCGATATCGCAAAATAAAATGCATCAAAAAGGGCCACCTTGGAACTTTTTCGAATTCTTCAGACCGCCTCAACTTCCGAACGGATCGACCGATTTTCAATTTCGCGCATACCAATTTGCTAGTTTTTTCATAGAATCCATTTCTTCAATAGAAAAAACCGAAATCGAAAAAAAAATTTCATCAAAGGGGGTCCCCTTGGAACTTTTTCGAATTCTTCAGATCGCCTTAACTTCCGAACGGATGGACCGATTTTCAACTTCGCGCATACCAATTTGCTTGTTTTTTTTCATAGAATCCATTTCTCCAATCGAAAAAACCGAAATCGAAATAAAAATCGCATCAATGGGGGTCCCCTTGAAACTTTTTCGAATTCTTCAGATCGCCTTAACTTCCGAACGGATGGACCGATTTTCAACTTCGATCATACCAATCTGCTTGTTTTGTTTTTTTTTCATAGAATCCTTTTCTCCAATCGAAAAAACCGAAATCGAAAAACAAAATTGCATCAAAGGGGGTCCCCTTGGAACTTTTTCGAATTCTTCAGATCGCCTTAACTCCGAACGGATGGACCGATTTCCAACTTCGATCATACCAATCTGCTTGTATTTTTTCATAGAATCCATTTCTCCAATCGAAAAAACCGAAATCGAAAAAAAAATGCATCAAAGGGGGCCCCCTTGGAACTTTTTCGAATTCTTCAGATCGACTTAACTTCCGAACGGATGGACCGATTTTCAACTTCGATCATACCAAACTGCTTGTTTTTTTTCATAGAATCCATTTCTCCAATCGAAAAAACCGAAATCGAAAAAAAGAAAGCATCAAAGGGGGCCCCTTGGAACTTTTTCGAATTCTTCAGATCGCATTAACTTTCGAACGTATGGACCGATTTTCAACTTCGATCATACCAATCTGCTTGTTTTTTTCATAGAATCCATTTCTCCGATCAGAAAAACCGAAATCGAAAAAAAAATGCATCAAAGGGGGCCCCCTTGGAACTTTTTCGAATTCTTCAGATCGCCTTAACTTCCGAACGGATGGACCGATTTTCAACTTCGATCATACCAATCTGTTTGTTTTTTTTTCATAGAATCCATTTCTCAAATCGAAAAAACCGAAATCGAAACAAAAAATGCTTCAAAGGGGGCCCCCTTGGAACTTTTTCGAATTCTTCAGATCGCCTAACTTCCGAACGGATGGACCGATTTTCAACTTCGATCATACCAATCTGCTTGTTTTCTTTCATAGAATCCATTTCTCCAATCGAAAAAACCGAAATCGAAAAAAAAATGCACCAAAGGGGGCCCCCTTGGAACTTTTTCGAATTCTTCAGATCGCCTTAACTTCCGAACGGATGGACCGATTTTCAACTTCGATCATACCAATCTGCTTTTTTTTTTCATAGAATCCATTTCTCCAATCAAAAAAACCGGAATCTAAAAAAAAAATTCATCAAAGGGGGCCCCCTTGGAACTTTTTCGAATTCTTCAGTTCGCCTCAACTTCCGAACGGATGGACCGATTTTCAACTTCGATCATACTAATCTGCTTGTTTTTTTTCATAGAGTCCATTTCTCCAATCGAAAAAACCGAAATCGAAAAAAAGAAAGCATCAAAGGGGGCCCCTTGGAACTTTTTCGAATTCTTCAGATCGCCTTAACTTCCGAACGGATGGACCGATTATCAACTTCGATCATACCAATCTGCTTGTTTTTTTTATAAAATCCATTTCTCCAATCGAAAAAACCGAAATCGAAAAAAAAATGCATCAAAGGGGGCCCCCTTGAAACTTTTTCGAATTCTTCAGATCGCCTTAACTTCCGAACGGATGGACCGATTTTCAACTTCGGTCATACCAATCTGCTTGTTTTTTTTCATAGAATCCATTTTACCAATCGAAAAAACCGAAATCGAAAAAAAAATGCATCAAAGGGGGCCCCCTTGGAACTTTTTCGAATTCTTCAGATCGCCTTAACTTCCGAACGGATGGACCGATTTTCAACTTCGATCATACCAATCTGCTTGTTTTCTTTCATAGAATCCATTTCTCCAACCGAAAAAACCGAAATCGAAAAAAAAAATGCATCAAATGGGGCCTTCTTGGAATATTTTCGAATTCTTCAGATCGCCTTAACTTCCGAACGGATGGACCGATTTTCAAATTCGATCATACCAATCTGCTTGTTTTTTTTCATAGAATCCATTTCTCCAATCGGAAAAACCGAAATCGAAAAAAAAAATGCATCTAAGGGGGCCCCCTTGGAACTTTTTCGAATTCTTCAGATCGACTTAACTTCCGAACGGATGGACCGATTTTCAACTTCGATCATACCAAACTGCTTGTTTTTTTTTCATAGAATCCATTTCTCCAATCGAAAAAACCGAAATCGAAATAAAGAAAGCATCAAAGGGGGCCCCTTGGAACTTTTTCGAATTCTTCAGATCGCCTTAACTTTCGAACGTATGGACCGATTTTCAACTTCGATCATACCAATCTGCTTGTTTTTTTTATAAAATCCATTTCTCCAATCGAAAAAACCGAAATCGAAAAAAAAATGCATCAAAGGGGGCCCCCTTGAAACTTTTTCGAATTCTTCAGATCGCCTTAACTTCCGAACGGATGGACCGATTTTCAACTTCGGTCATACCAATCTGCTTGTTTTTTTTTCATAGAATCCATTTTACCAATCGAAAAAACCGAAATCGAAAAAAAAAATGCATCAAAGGGGGCCCCCTTCGGAACTTTTTCGAATTCTTCAGATCGCCTTAACTTCCGAACGGATGGACCGATTTTCAACTTCGATCATACCAATCTGCTTGTTTTCTTTCATAGAATCCATTTCTCCAACCGAAAAAACCGAAATCGAAAAAGAAATGCATCAAAGGGGGCCTTCTTGGAATTTTTTCGAATTCTTCAGATCGCCTTAACTTCCGAACGGATGGACCGATTTTCAATTTCGCGCATACCAATTCGCTTGTTTTTTTCATAGAATCCATTTCTCCAATCGAAAAAACCGAAATCGAAAAAAAATTGCATCAAAGGGGGTCCCCTTGGAACTTTTTCGAATTCTTCAGATCGCCTTAACTTCCGAACGGATGGACCGATTTTCAACTTCGATCATACCAATCTGCT
This sequence comes from Chrysomela aeneicollis, assembly GCA_029955515.1. Taxonomy (NCBI): domain Eukaryota; kingdom Metazoa; phylum Arthropoda; class Insecta; order Coleoptera; family Chrysomelidae; genus Chrysomela; species Chrysomela aeneicollis. Next base: position 15,369,566 of record JARUHQ010000013.1, on the reverse strand, counting down.
TGTTTCTTTCATAGAATCCATTTCTCCAATCGAAAAAACCGAAATCGAAAAAAAAATGCATCAAAGGGGGCCCCCTTGGAACTTTTTCGAATTCTTCAGATCGCCTTAACTTCCGAACGGATGGACCGATTTTCAAATTCGATCATACCAATCTGCTTGTTTTTTTTCATAGAATCCATTTCTCCAATCGGAAAAACCAAAATCGAAAAATAAAATGCATCAAAAAGGGCCACCTTGGAACTTTTTCGAATTCTTCAGACCGCCTCAACTACCGAACGGATCGACCGATTTTCAATTTCGCGCATACCAATTTGCTTGTTTTTTCATAGAATCCATTTCTTCAATAGAAAAAACCGAAATCGAGAAAAAAATTGTATCAAAGGGGGTCCCCTTGGAACTTTTTCGAATTCTTCAGATCGCCTTAACTTCCGAACGGATGGACCGATTTTCAACTTCGATCATACCAAACTGCTTGTTTTTCTTCATAGAATCCATTTCTCCAATCTTAAAAACCGAAATCTGAAAAAAAAATGCATCAAAGGGGGTCCCCTTGGAACTTTTTCGAATTCTTCAAATCGCCTTAACTTCCGAACGGATGTACCGATTTTCAACTTCGATCATACCAATCTGCTTGTTTTTTTTCATGGAATCCATTTCTCCAATCAAAAAAACCAAAATCGAAAAAAAAAATTGCATCAAAGGGGGTCCCCTTGGAACTTTTCTGAATTCTTCAGATCGCCTTAACTTCCGAACGGATGGACCGATTTTCAACTTCGATCATACCAATCTGCTTGTTTTTTTTTCATAGAATCCATTTCTCCAATCGAAAAAACCGAAATCGAAAAAAAAATGCATCAAAGGGGGCCCCCTTGGAACTTTTTCGAATTCTTCAGATCGACTTAACTTCCGAACGGATGGACCGATTTTCAACTTCGATCATACCAAACTGCTTGTTTTTTTTTCATAGAATCCATTTCTCCAATCGAAAAAACCGAAATCGAAAAAAAGAAAGCATCAAAGGGGGCCCCTTGGAACTTTTTCGAATTCTTCAGATCGCCTAACTTCCGAACGGATGGACCGATTTTCAACTTCGATCATACCAATCTGCTTGTTTTCTTTCATAGAATCCATTTCTCCAATCGAAAAAACCGAAATCGAAAAAAAAATGCACCAAAGGGGGCCCCCTTGAAACTTTTTCGAATTCTTCAGATCGCCTTAACTTCCGAACGGATGGACCGATTTTCAACTTCGATCATACCAATCTGCTTGTTTTTTTTCATAGAATCCATTTCTCCAATCAGAACAACCGAAATCTAAAAAAAAAATTCATCAAAGGGGGCCCCCTTGGAACTTTTTCGAATTCTTCAGATCGCCTCAACTTCCGAACGGATGGACCGATTTTCAACTTCGATCATACCAATCTGCTTGTTTATTTTTCATAGAGTCCATTTCTCCAATCGAAAAAACCGAAATGAAAAAAAAATGCATCATAGGGGGCCCCCTTGGAACTTTTTCGAATTCTTCAGATCGCCTTAACTTCCGAACGGATGGACCGATTATCAACTTCGATCATACCAATCTGCTTTTTTTTTATAAAATCCATTTCTCCAATCGAAAAAACCGAAATCGAAAAAAAAATGCATCAAAGGGGGCCCCCTTGAAACTTTTTCGAATTCTTCAGATCGCCTTAACTTCCGAACGGATGGACCGATTTTCAAATTCGGTCATACCAATCTGCTTGTTTTTTTTTCATACAATCCATTTCTCCAATCGAAAAAACCGAAATCGAAAAAAAAATGCATCAAAGGGGGCCCCCTTGGAACTTTTTCGAATTCTTCAGATCGCCTTAACTTCCGAACGGATGGACCGATTTTCAACTTCGATCATACCAATCTGCTTGTTTTCTTTCATAGAATCCATTTCTCCAATCGAAAAAACCGAAATCGAAAAAAAAATGCATCAAAGGGGGCCCCCTTGAAACTTTTTCGAATTCTTCAGATCGCCTTAACTTCCGAACGGATGGACCGATTTTCAACTTCGGTCATACCAATCTGCTTGTTTTTTTTCATAGAATCCATTTTACCAATCGAAAAAACCGAAATCGAAAAAAAAATGCATCAAAGGGGGCCCCCTTGGAACTTTTTCGAATTCTTCAGATCGCCTTAACTTCCGAACGGATGGACCGATTTTCAACTTCGATCATACCAATCTGCTTGTTTTCTTTCATAGAATCCATTTCTCCAACCGAAAAAACCGAAATCGAAAAAAAAATGCATCAAAGGGGGCCTTCCTGGAATTTTTTCGAATTCTTCAGATCGCCTTAACTTCCGAACGGATGGACCGATTTTCAATTTCGCGCATACCAATTCGCTTGTTTTTTTCATAGAATCCATTTCTCCAATCGAAAAAACCGAAATCGAAAAAAAATTGCATCAAAGGGGGTCCCCTTGGAACTTTTTCGAATTCTTCAGATCGCCTCAACTTCCGAACGGATGGACCGTTTTTCAACTTCGATCATACCAATCTGCTTGTTTCTTTCATAGAATCCATTTCTCCAATCGAAAAAATCGAAATCGAAAAAAAAATGCATCAAAGGGGGCCCCCTTGGAACTTTTTCGAATTCTTCAGATCGCCTTAACTTCCGAACGGATGGACCGATTTTCAACTTCGATCATACCAATCTGCTTGTTTTCTTTCATAGAATCCATTTCTCCAATCGAAAAAACCGAAATCGAAAAAAAAATGCACCAAAGGGGGCCCCCTTGAAACTTTTTCGAATTCTTCAGATCGCCTTAACTTCCGAACGGATGGACCGATTTTCAACTTCGATCATACCAATCTGCTTGTTTTTTTTCATAGAATCCATTTCTCCAATCAGAACAACCGAAATCTAAAAAAAAAATTCATCAAAGGGGGCCCCCTTGGAACTTTTTCGAATTCTTCAGATCGCCTCAACTTCCGAACGGATGGACCGATTTTCAACTTCGATCATACCAATCTGCTTGTTTATTTTTCATAGAGTCCATTTCTCCAATCGAAAAAACCGAAATGAAAAAAAAATGCATCATAGGGGGCCCCCTTGGAACTTTTTCGAATTCTTCAGATCGCCTTAACTTCCGAACGGATGGACCGATTATCAACTTCGATCATACCAATCTGCTTTTTTTTTATAAAATCCATTTCTCCAATCGAAAAAACCGAAATCGAAAAAAAAATGCATCAAAGGGGGCCCCCTTGAAACTTTTTCGAATTCTTCAGATCGCCTTAACTTCCGAACGGATGGACCGATTTTCAACTTCGATCATACCAATCTGCTTGTTTTCTTTCATAGAATCCATTTCTCCAATCGAAAAAACCGAAATCGAAAAAAAAATGCATCAAAGGGGGCCCCCTTGAAACTTTTTCGAATTCTTCAGATCGCCTTAACTTCCGAACGGATGGACCGATTTTCAACTTCGGTCATACCAATCTGCTTGTTTTTTTTCATAGAATCCATTTTACCAATCGAAAAAACCGAAATCGAAAAAAAAAATGCATCAAAGGGGGCCCCCTTGGAACTTTTTCGAATTCTTCAGATCGCCTTAACTTCCGAACGGATGGACCGATTTTCAACTTCGATCATACCAATCTGCTTGTTTTCTTTCATAGAATCCATTTCTCCAACCGAAAAAACCGAAATCGAAAAAAAAATGCATCAAAGGGGGCCTTCCTGGAATTTTTTCGAATTCTTCAGATCGCCTTAACTTCCGAACGGATGGACCGATTTTCAATTTCGCGCATACCAATTCGCTTGTTTTTTTCATAGAATCCATTTCTCCAATCGAAAAAACCGAAATCGAAAAAAAATTGCATCAAAGGGGGTCCCCTTGGAACTTTTTCGAATTCTTCAGATCGCCTCAACTTCCGAACGGATGGACCGTTTTTCAACTTCGATCATACCAATCTGCTTGTTTCTTTCATAGAATCCATTTCTCCAATCGAAAAAATCGAAATCGAAAAAAAAATGCATCAAAGGGGGCCCCCTTGGAACTTTTTCGAATTCTTCAGATCGCCTTAACTTCCGAACGGATGGACCGATTTTCAAATTCGATCATACCAATCTGCTTGTTTTTTTTCATAGAATCCATTTCTCCAATCGGAAAAACCGAAATCGAAAAATAAATTGCATCAAAAAGGGCCACCTTGGAACTTTTTCGAATTCTTCAGACCGCCTCAACTACCGAACGGATCGACCGATTTTCAATTTCGCGCATACCAATTTGCTTGTTTTTTCATAGAATCCATTTCTTCAATAGAAAAAACCGAAATCGAGAAAAAAATTGCATCAAAGGGGGTCCCCTTGGAACTTTTTCGAATTCTTCAGATCGTCTTAACTTTCGAACGGATGGACCGATTTTCAACTTCGATCATACCAAACTGCTTGTTTTTCTTCATAGAATCCATTTCTCCAATCGAAAAAACCGAAATCTGAAAAAAAATGCATCAAAGGGGGTCCCCTTGGAACTTTTTCGAATTCTTCAAATCGCCTTAACTTCCGAACGGATGTACCGATTTTCAACTTCGATCATACCAATCTGCTTGTTTTTTTTCATGGAATCCATTTCTCCAATCGAAAAAACCAAAATCGAAAAAAAAAATTGCATCAAAGGGGGTCCCCTTGGAACTTTTCTGAATTCTTCAGATCGCCTTAACTTCCGAACGGATGGACCGATTTTCAACTTCGATCATACCAATCTGCTTGTTTTTTTTTCATAGAATCCATTTCTCCAATCGAAAAAACCGAAATCGAAAAAAAAATGCATCAAAGGGGGCCCCCTTGGAACTTTTTCGAATTCTTCAGATCGACTTAACTTCCGAACGGATGGACCGATTTTCAACTTCGATCATACCAAACTGCTTGTTTTTTTTTCATAGAATCCATTTCTCCAATCGAAAAAACCGAAATCGAAAAAAAGAAAGCATCAAAGGGGGCCCCTTGGAACTTTTTCGAATTCTTCAGATCGCCTTAACTTTCGAACGTATGGACCGATTTTCAACTTCGATCATACCAATCTGCTTGTTTTTTTCATAGAATCCATTTCTCCGATCAGAAAAACCGAAATCGAAAAACAAGTGCATCAAAGGGGGCCCCCTTGTAACTTTTTCGAATTCTTCAGATCGCCTTAACTTCCGAACGGATGGACCGATTTTCAACTTCGATCATACCAATCTGTTTGTTTTTTTTTCATAGAATCCATTTCTCCAATCGAAAAAACCGAAATCGAAACAAAAAATACTTCAAAGGGGGCCCCCTTGGAACTTTTTCGAATTCTTCAGATCGCCTATCTTCCGAACGGATGGACCGATTTTCAACTTCGATCATTCCAATCTGCTTGTTTTCTTTCATAGAATCCATTTCTCCAATCGAAAAAACCGAAATCGAAAAAAAAATGCACCAAAGGGGGCCCCCTTGGAACTTTTTCGAATTCTTCAGATCGCCTTAACTTCCGAACGGATGGACCGATTTTCAACTTCGATCATACCAATCTGCTTGTTTTTTTTCATAGAATCCATTTCTCCAATCAGAACAACCGAAATCTGAAAAAAAAATTCATCAAAGGGGGCCCCCTTGGAACTTTTTCGAATTCTTCAGATCGCCTCAACTTCCGAACGGATGGACCGATTTTCAACTTCGATCATACCAATCTGCTTGTTTATTTTTCATAGAGTCCATTTCTCCAATCGAAAAAACCGAAATGAAAAAAAAAATGCATCATAGGGGGCCCCCTTGGAACTTTTTCGAATTCTTCAGATCGCCTTAACTTCCGAACGGATGGACCGATTATCAACTTCGATCATACCAATCTGCTTGTTTTTTTTATAAAATCCATTTCTCCAATCGAAAAAACCGATATCGAAAAAAAAATGCATCAAAGGGGGCCCCCTTGAAACTTTTTCGAATTCTTCAGATCGCCTTAACTTCCGAACGGATGGACCGATTTTCAACTTCGGTCATACCAATCTGCTTGTTTTTTTTTTCATACAATCCATTTCTCCAATCGAAAAAACCGAAATCGAAAAAAAAATGCATCAAAGGGGGCCCCCTTGGAACTTTTTCGAATTCTTCAGATCGCCTTAACTTCCGAACGGATGGACCGATTTTCAACTTCGATCATACCAATCTGCTTGTTTTCTTTCATAGAATCCATTTCTCCAATCGAAAAAACCGAAATCAAAAAAAATGCATCAAAGGGGGCCTTCTTGGAATTTTTTCGAATTCTTCAGATCGCCTTAACTTCCGAACGGATGGACCGATTTTCAATTTCGCGCATACCAATTCGCTTGTTTTTTCCATAGAATCCATTTCTCCAATCGAAAAAACCGAAATCGAAAAAAAATTGCATCAAAGGGGGTCCCCTTGGAACTTTTTCGAATTCTTCGGATCGCCTTAACTTCCGAACGGATGGACCGATTTTCAACTTCGATCATACCAATCTGCTTGTTTTCTTTCATAGAATCTATTTCTCCAATCGGAAAAACCGAAATCGAAAAATAAAATGCATCAAAAAGGGCCACCTTGGAACTTTTTCGAATTCTTCAGACCGCCTCAACTACCGAACGGATCTACCGATTTTCAATTTCGCGCATACCAATTTGCTTGTTTTTTCATAGAATCCATTTCTTCAATAGAAAAAACCGAAATCGAGAAAAAAATTGCATCAAAGGGGGTCCCCTTGGAACTTTTTCGAATTCTTCAGATCGCCTTAACTTCCGAACGGATGGACCGATTTTCAACTTCGATCATACCAAACTGCTTGTTTTTTTTCATAGAATCCATTTCTCCAATCGAAAAAACCGAAATCGAAAAAAAAAAAGCATCAAAGGGGGCCCCTTGGAACTTTTTCGAATTCTTCAGATCGCATTAACTTTCGAACGTATGGACCGATTTTCAACTTCGATCATACCAATCTGCTTGTTTTTTTCATAGAATCCATTTCTCCGATCAGAAAAACCGAAATCGAAAAAAAAATGCATCAAAGGGGGCCCCCTTGGAACTTTTTCGAATTCTTCAGATCGCCTTAACTTCCGAACGGATGGACCGATTTTCAACTTCGATCATACCAATCTGTTTGTTTTTTTTTCATAGAATCCATTTCTCCAATCGAAAAAACCGAAATCGAAACAAAAAATGCTTCAAAGGGGGCCCCCTTGGAACTTTTTCGAATTCTTCAGATCGCCTAACTTCCGAACGGATGGACCGATTTTCAACTTCGATCATACCAATCTGCTTGTTTTCTTTCATAGAATCCATTTCTCCAATCGAAAAAACCGAAATCGAAAAAAAAAATGCACCAAAGGGGGCCCCCTTGGAACTTTTTCGAATTCTTCAGATCGCCTTAACTTCCGAACGGATGGACCGATTTTCAAGTTCGATCATACCAATCTGCTTTTTTTTTTCATAGAATCCATTTCTCCAATCAAAAAAACCGGAATCTAAAAAAAAAATCATCAAAGGGGGCCCCCTTGGAACTTTTTCGAATTCTTCAGTTCGCCTCAACTTCCGAACGGATGGACCGATTTTCAACTTCGATCATACCAATCTGCTTGTTTTTTTTCATAGAGTCCATTTCTCCAATCGAAAAAACCGAAATGAAAAAAAAATGCATCAAAGGGGGCCCCCTTGGAACTTTTTCGAATTCTTCAGATCGCCTTAACTTCCGAACGGATGGACCGATTATCAACTTCGATCATACCAATCTGCTTGTTTTTCTTATAAAATCCATTTCTCCAATCGAAAAAACCGAAATCGAAAAAAAAATGCATCAAAGGGGGCCCCCTTGAAACTTTTTCGAATTCTTCAGATCGCCTTAACTTCCGAACGGATGGACCGATTTTCAACTTCGGTCATACCAATCTGCTTGTTTTTTTTCATAGAATCCATTTTACCAATCGAAAAAACCGAAATCGAAAAAAAAAAATGCATCAAAGGGGGCCCCCTTGGAACTTTTTCGAATTCTTCAGATCGCCTTAACTTCCGAACGGATGGACCGATTTTCAACTTCGATCATACCAATCTGCTTGTTTTCTTTCATAGAATCCATTTCTCCAACCGAAAACACCAAAATCGAAAAAAAATGCATCAAAGGGGGCCTTCTTGGAATTTTTTCGAATTCTTCAGATCGCCTTAACTTCCGAACGGATGGACCGATTTTCAATTTCGCGCATACCAATTCGCTTGTTTTTTTCATAGAATCCATTTCTCCAATCGAAAAAACCGAAATCGAAAAAAAATTGCATCAAAGGGGGTCCCCTTGGAACTTTTTCGAACTCTTCAGATCGCCTTAACTTCCGAACGGATGGACCGATTTTCAACTTCGATCATACCAATCTGCTTGTTTCTTTCATAGAATCCATTTCTCCAATCGAAAAAACCGAAATCGAAAAAAAAATGCATCAAAGGGGGCCCCCTTGGAACTTTTTCGAATTCTTCAGATCGCCTTAACTTCCGAACGGATGGACCGATTTTCAACTTCGATCATACCAATTTGCTTGTTTTCTTTCATAGAATCCATTTATCCAATCGAAAAAACCGAAATCGAAAAAAAATTGCATCAAAGGGGGCCCCCTTGGAACTTTTTCGAATTTTTCAGATCGCCTTAACTTCCGAACGGATGGACCGATTTTCAAATTCGATCATACCAATCTGCTTGTTTTTTTTCATAGAATCCATTTCTCCAATCGGAAAAACCGAAATCGAAAAATAAAATGCATCAAAAAGGGCCACCTTGGATCTTTTTCGAATTCTTCAGACCGCCTCAACTACCGAACGGATCGACCGATTTTCAATTTCGCGCATACCAATTTGCTTGTTTTTTCATAGAATCCATTTCTTCAATAGAAAAAACCGAAATCGAGAAAAAAATTGCATCAAAGGGGGTCCCCTTGGAACTTTTTCGAATTCTTCAGATCGCCTTAACTTCCGAACGGATGGACCGATTTTCAACTTCGATCATACCAAACTGCTTGTTTTTCTTCATAGAATCCATTTCTCCAATCGAAAAAACCGAAATCTGAAAAAAAAATGCATCAAAGGGGGTCCCCTTGGAACTTTTTCGAATTCTTCAAATCGCCTTAACTTCCGAACGGATGTACCGATTTTCAACTTCGATCATACCAATCTGCTTGTTTTTTTTCATGGAATCCATTTCTCCAATCGAAAAAACCAAAATCGAAAAAAAAAATTGCATCAAAGGGGGTCCCCTTGGAACTTTTCTGATTTCTTCAGATCGCCTTAACTTCCGAACGGATGGACCGATTTTCAACTTCGATCATGCCAATCTGCTTGTTTTTTTTTCATAGAATCCATTTCTCCAATCGAAAAAACCGAAATCGAAAAAAAAATGCATCAAAGGGGGCCCCCTTGGAACTTTTTCGAATTCTTCAGATCGACTTAACTTCCGAACGGATGGACCGATTTTCAACTTCGATCATACCAAACTGCTTGTTTTTTTTTTCATAGAATCCATTTCTCCAATCGAAAAAACCGAAATCGAAAAAAAGAAAGCATCAAAGGGGGCCCCTTGGAACTTTTTCGAATTCTTCAGATCGCCTTAACTTTCGAACGTATGGACCGATTTTCAACTTCGATCATACCAATCTGCTTGTTTTTTTCATAGAATCCATTTCTCCGATCAGAAAAACCGAAATCGAAAAACAAGTGCATCAAAGGGGGCCCCCTTGTAACTTTTTCGAATTCTTCAGATCGCCTTAACTTCCGAACGGATGGACCGATTTTCAACTTCGATCATACCAATCTGTTTGTTTTTTTTTTTCATAGAATCCATTTCTCCAATCGAAAAAACCGAAATCGAAACAAAAAATGCTTCAAAAGGGGGCCCCCTTGGAACTTTTTCGAATTCTTCAGATCGCCTTAACTTCCGAACGGATGGACCGATTTTCAACTTCGATCATACCAATCTGCTTGTTTTTTTTCATAGAATCCATTTCTCCAATCAGAACAACCGAAATCTGAAACAAAAAAATTCATCAAAGGGGGCCTTCTTGGAACTTTTTCGAATTCTTCAGATCGCCTCAACTTCCGAACGGATGGACCGATTTTCAACTTCGATCATACCAATCTGCTTGTTTTTTTCCATAGAGTCCATTTCTCCAATCGAAAAAACCGAAATGAAAAAAAAATGCATCATAGGGGGCCCCCTTGGAACTTTTTCGAATTCTTCAGATCGCTTTAACTTCCGAACGGATGGACCGATTATCAACTTCGATCATACCAATCTGCTTGTTTTTTTTATAAAATCCATTTCTCCAATCTAAAAAACCGAAATCGAAAAAAAAATGCATCAAAGGGGGCCCCCTTGAAACTTTTTCGAATTCTTCAGATCGCCTTAACTTCCGAACGGATGGACCGATTTTCAACTTCGGTCATACCAATCTGCTTGTTTTTTTTTCATACAATCCATTTCTCCAATCGAAAAAACCGAAATCGAAAAAAAAATGCATCAAAGGGGGCCCCCTTGGAACTTTTTCGAATTCTTCAGATCGCCTTAACTTCCGAACGGATGGACCGATTTTCAACTTCGATCATACCAATCTGCTTGTTTTCTTTCATAGAATCCATTTCTCCAATCGAAAAAACCGAAATCGAGAAAAAAATGCATCAAAGGGGGCCTTCTTGGAATTTTTTCGAATTCTTCAGATCGCCTTAACTTCCGAACGGATGGACCGATTTTCAATTTCGCGCATACCAATTCGCTTGTTTTTTCCATAGAATCCATTTCTCCAATCGAAAAAACCGAAATCGAAAAAAAATTGCATCAAAGGGGGTCCCCTTGGAACTTTTTCGGATTCTTCAGATCGCCTTAACTTCTGAACGGATGGACCGATTTTCAACTTCGATCATACCAATCTGCTTGTTTTCTTTCATAGAATCCATTTCTCCAATCGGAAAAACCGAAATCGAAAAATAAAATGCATCAAAAAGGGCCACCTTGGAACTTTTTCGAATTCTTCAGACCGCCTCAACTACCGAACGGATCGACCGATTTTCAATTTCGCGCATACCAATTTGCTTGTTTTTTCATAGAATCCATTTCTTCAATAGAAAAAACCGAAATCGAGAAAAAAATTGCATCAAAGGGGGTCCCCTTGGAACTTTTTCGAATTCTTCAGATCGCCTTAACTTCCGAACGGATGGACCGATTTTCAACTTCGATCATACCAAACTGCTTGTTTTTTTTTTTCATAGAATCCATTTCTCCAATCGAAAAAACCGAAATCGAAAAAAAGAAAGCATCAAAGGGGGCCCCTTGGAACTTTTTCGAATTCTTCAGATCGCATTAACTTTCGAACGTATGGACCGATTTTCAACTTCGATCATACCAATCTGCTTGTTTTTTTCATAGAATCCATTTCTCCGATCAGAAAAACCGAAATCGAAAAAAAAAATGCATCAAAGGGGGCCCCCTTGGAACTTTTTCGAATTCTTCAGATCGCCTTAACTTCCGAACGGATGGACCGATTTTCAACTTCGATCATACCAATCTGTTTGTTTTTTTTTCATAGAATCCATTTCTCCAATCGAAAAAACCGAAATCGAAACAAAAAATGCTTCAAAGGGGGCCCCCTTGGAACTTTTTCGAATTCTTCAGATCGCCTAACTTCCGAACGGATGGACCGATTTTCAACTTCGATCATACCAATCTGCTTGTTTTCTTTCATAGAATCCATTTCTCCAATCGAAAAAACCGAAATCGAAAAAAAAAATGCACCAAAGGGGGCCCCCTTGGAACTTTTTCGAATTCTTCAGATCGCCTTAACTTCCGAACGGATGGACCGATTTTCAACTTCGATCATACCAATCTGCTTTTTTTTTCATAGAATCCATTTCTCCAATCAAAAAAACCGGAATCTAAAAAAAAAATTCATCAAAGGGGGCCCCCTTGGAACTTTTTCGAATTCTTCAGTTCGCCTCAACTTCCGAACGGATGGACCGATTTTCAACTTCGATCATACCAATCTGCTTGTTTTTTTTTCATAGAGTCCATTTCTCCAATCGAAAAAACCGAAATGAAAAAAAAATGCATCAAAGGGGGCCCCCTTGGAACTTTTTCGAATTCTTCAGATCGCCTTAACTTCCGAACGGATGGACCGATTATCAACTTCGATCATACCAATCTGCTTGTTTTTTTTTCATACAATCCATTTCTCCAATCGAAAAAACCGAAATCGAAAAAAAAATGCATCAAAGGGGGCCCCCTTGGAACTTTTTCGAATTCTTCAGATCGCCTTAACTTCCGAACGGATGGACCGATTTTCAACTTCGATCATACCAATCTGCTTGTTTTCTTTCATAGAATCCATTTCTCCAATCGAAAAAACCGAAATCGAGAAAAAAATGCATCAAAGGGGGCCTTCTTGGAATTTTTTCGAATTCTTCAGATCGCCTTAACTTCCGAACGGATGGACCGATTTTCAATTTCGCGCATACCAATTCGCTTGTTTTTTCCATAGAATCCATTTCTCCAATCGAAAAAACCGAAATCAAAAAGAAATTGCATCAAAGGGGGTCCCCTTGGAACTTTTTCGAATTCTTCAAATCGCCTTAACTTCTGAACGGATGGACCGATTTTCAACTTCGATCATACCAATCTGCTTGTTTTCTTTCATAGAATCCATTTCTCCAATCGGAAAAACCGAAATCGAAAAATAAAATGCATCAAAAAGGGCCACCTTGGAACTTTTTCGAATTCTTCAGACCGCCTCAACTACCGAACGGATCGACCGATTTTCAATTTCGCGCATACCAATTTGCTTGTTTTTTCATAGAATCCATTTCTTCAATAGAAAAAACCGAAATCGAGAAAAAAATTGCATCAAAGGGGGTCCCCTTGGAACTTTTTCGAATTCTTCAGATCGCCTTAACTTCCGAACGGATGGACCGATTTTCAACTTCGATCATACCAAACTGCTTGTTTTTTTTTTTCATAGAATCCATTTCTCCAATCGAAAAAACCGAAATCGAAAAAAAGAAAGCATCAAAGGGGGCCCCTTGGAACTTTTTCGAATTCTTCAGATCGCATTAACTTTCGAACGTATGGACCGATTTTCAACTTCGATCATACCAATCTGCTTGTTTTTTTCATAGAATCCATTTCTCCGATCAGAAAAACCGAAATCGAAAAAAAAATGCATCAAAGGGGGCCCCCTTGGAACTTTTTCGAATTCTTCAGATCGCCTTAACTTCCGAACGGATGGACCGATTTTCAACTTCGATCATACCAATCTGTTTGTTTTTTATTCATAGAATCCATTTCTCCAATCGAAAAAACCGAAATCGAAACAAAAAATGCTTCAAAGGGGGCCCCCTTGGAACTTTTTCGAATTCTTCAGATCGCCTAACTTCCGAACGGATGGACCGATTTTCAACTTCGATCATACCAATCTGCTTGTTTTCTTTCATAGAATCCATTTCTCCAATCGAAAAAACCGAAATCGAAAAAAAAAATGCACCAAAGGGGGCCCCCTTGGAACTTTTTCGAATTCTTCAGATCGCCTTAACTTCCGAACGGATGGACCGATTTTCAACTTCGATCATACCAATCTGCTTTTTTTTTTCATAGAATCCATTTCTCCAATCAAAAAAACCGGAATCTAAAAAAAAAATTCATCAAAGGGAGCCCCCTTGGAACTTTTTCGAATTCTTCAGTTCGCCTCAACTTCCGAACGGATGGACCGATTTTCAACTTCGATCATACCAATCTGCTTGTTTTTTTTCATAGAGTCCATTTCTCCAATCGAAAAAACCGAAATGAAAAAAAAATGCATCAAAGGGGGCCCCCTTGGAACTTTTTCGAATTCTTCAGATCGCCTTAACTTCCGAACGGATGGACCGATTATCAACTTCGATCATACCAATCTGCTTGTTTTTTTTATAAAATCCATTTCTCCAATCGAAAAAACCGAAATCGAAAAAAAAATGCATCAAAGGGGGCCCCCTTGAAACTTTTTCGAATTCTTCAGATCGCCTTAACTTCCGAACGGATGGACCGATTTTCAACTTCGGTCATACCAATCTGCTTGTTTTTTTTTCATAGAATCCATTTTACCAATCGAAAAAACCGAAATCGAAAAAAAAATGCATCAAAGGGGGCCCCCTTGGAACTTTTTCGAATTCTTCAGATCGCCTTAACTTCCGAACGGATGGACCGATTTTCAACTTCGATCATACCAATCTGCTTGTTTTCTTTCATAGAATCCATTTCTCCAACCGAAAAAACCGAAATCGAAAAAAAAATGCATCAAAGGGGGCCTTCTTGGAATTTTTTCGAATTCTTCAGATCGCCTTAACTTCCGAACGGATGGACCGATTTTCAATTTCGCGCATACCAATTCGCTTGTTTTTTTCATAGAATCCATTTCTCCAATCGAAAAAACCGAAATCGAGAAAAAAATTGCATCAAAGGGGGTCCCCTTGGAACTTTTTCGAATTCTTCAGATCGCCTTAACTTCCGAACGGATGGACCGATTTTCAACTTCGATCATACCAAACTGCTTGTTTTTCTTCATAGAATCCATTTCTCCAATCGAAAAAACCGAAATCTGAAAAAAAATGCATCAAAGGGGGTCTCCTTGGAACTTTTTCGAATTCTTCAAATCGCCTTAACTTCCGAACGGATGTACCGATTTTCAACTTCGATCATACCAATCTGCTTGTTTTTTTTCATGGAATCCATTTCTCCAATCGAAAAAACCAAAATCGAAAAAAAAAATTGCATCAAAGGGGGTCCCCTTGGAACTTTTCTGAATTCTTCAGATCGCCTTAACTTCCGAACGGATGGACCGATTTTCAACTTCGATCATACCAATCTGCTTGTTTTTTTTTTCATAGAATCCATTTCTCCAATCGAAAAAACCGAAATCGAAAAAAAAATGCATCAAAGGGGGCCCCCTTGGAACTTTTTCGAATTCTTCAGATCGACTTACCTTCCGAACGGATGGACCGATTTTCAACTTCGATCATACCAAACTGCTTGTTTTTTTTTCATAGAATCCATTTCTCCAATCGAAAAAACCGAAATCGAAAAAAAGAAAGCATCAAAGGGGGCCCCTTGAAACTTTTTCGAATTCTTCAGATCGCCTTAACTTTCGAACGTATGGACCGATTTTCAACTTCGATCATACCAATCTGCTTGTTTTTTTCATAGAATCCATTTCTCCGATCAGAAAAACAGAAATCGAAAAACAAGTGCATCAAAGGGGGCCCCCTTGTAACTTTTTCGAATTCTTCAGATCGCCTTAACTTCCGAACGGATGGACCGATTTTCAACTTCGATCATACCAATCTGTTTGTTTTTTTTTTCATAGAATCCATTTCTCCAATCGAAAAAACCGAAATCGAAACAAAAAATGCTTCAAAGGGGGCCCCCTTGGAACTTTTTCGAATTCTTCAGATCGCCTAACTTCCGAACGGATGGACCGATTTTCAACTTCGATCATACCAATCTGCTTGTTTTCTTTCATAGAATCCATTTCTCCAATCGAAAAAACCGAAATCGAAAAAAAAATGCACCAAAGGGGGCCCCCTTGGAACTTATTCGAATTCTTCAGATCGCCTTAACTTCCGAACGGATGGACCGATTTTCAACTTCGATCATACCAATCTGCTTGTTTTTTTTCATAGAATCCATTTCTCCAATCAGAACAACCGAAATCTGAAAAAAAAATTCATCAAAGGGGGCCCCCTTGGAACTTTTTCGAATTCTTCAGATCGCCTCAACTTCCGAACGGATGGACCGATTTTCAACTTCGATCATACCAATCTGCTTGTTTTTTTTCATAGAGTCCATTTCTCCAATCGAAAAAACCGAAATGAAAAAAAAATGCATCATAGGGGGCCCCCTTGGAACTTTTTCGAATTCTTCAGATCGCCTTAACTTCCGAACGGATGGACCGATTATCAACTTCGATCATACCAATCTGCTTGTTTTTTTTTATAAAATCCATTTCTCCAATCGAAAAAACCGAAATCGAAAAAAAAATGCATCAAAGGGGGCCCCCTTGGAACTTTTTCGAATTCTTCAGATCGCCTTAACTTCCGAACGGATGGACCGATTTTCAACTTCGATCATACCAATCTGCTTGTTTTCTTTCATAGAATCCATTTCTCCAATCGAAAAAACCGAAATCGAAAAAAAAAAATGCATCAAAGGGGGCCTTCTTGGAATTTTTTCGAATTCTTCAGATCGCCTTAACTTCCGAACGGATGGACCGATTTTCAATTTCGCGCATACCAATTCGCTTGTTTTTTCCATAGAATCCATTTCTCCAATCGAAAAAACCGAAATCGAAAAAAAATTGCATCAAAGGGGGTCCCCTTGGAACTATTTCGAATTCTTCAGATCGCCTTAACTTCCGAACGGATGGACCGATTTTCAACTTCGATCATACCAATCTGCTTGTTTTCTTTCATAGAATCCATTTCTCCAATCGGAAAAACCGAAATAGAAAAATAAAATGCATCAAAAAGGGCCACCTTGGAACTTTTTCGAATTCTTCAGACCGCCTCAACTACCGAACGGATCGACCGATTTTCAATTTCGCGCATACCAATTCGCTTGTTTTTTCCATAGAATCCATTTCTCCAATCGAAAAAACCGAAATCTGAAAAAAAATTGCATCAAAGGGGGTCCCCTTGGAACTTTTTCGAATTCTTCAAATCGCCTTAACTTCCGAACGGATGTACCGATTTTCAACTTCGATCATACCTATCTGCTCTTTTTTTTTTCATGGAATCCATTTCTCCAATCGAAAAAACCAAAATCGAAAAAAAAAATTGCATCAAAGGGGGTCCCCTTGGAACTTTTCTGAATTCTTCAGATCGCCTTAACTTCCGAACGGATGGACCGATTTTCAACTTCGATCATACCAATCTGCTTGTTTTCTTTCATAGAATCCATTTCTCCAATCGGAAAAACCGAAATCGAAAAATAAAATGCATCAAAAAGGGCCACCTTGGAACTTTTTCGAATTCTTCAGACCGCCTCAACTACCGAACGGATCGACCGATTTTCAATTTCGCGCATACCAATTTGCTTGTTTTTTCATAGAATCCATTTCTTCAATAAAAAAAACCGAAATCGAAAAAAAAATTGCATCAAAGGGGGTCCCCTTGGAACTTTTTCGAATTCTTCAGATCGCCTTAACTTCCGAACGGATGGACCGATTTTCAACTTCGATCATACCAAACTGCTTGTTTTTCTTCATAGAATCCATTTCTCCAATCGAAAAAACCGAAATCTGAAAAAAAATTGCATCAAAGGGGGTCCCCTTGGAACTTTTTCGAATTCTTCAAATCGCCTTAACTTCCGAACGGATGTACCGATTTTCAACTTCGATCATACCAATCTGCTTGTTTTTTTTCATGAAATCCATTTCTCCAATCGAAAAAACCAAAATCAAAAAAAAAATTGCATCAAAGGGGGTCCCCTTGGAACTTTTCTGAATTCTTCAGATCGCCTTAACTTCCGAACGGATGGACCGATTTTCAACTTCGATCATACCAATCTGCTTGTTTTTTTTCATAGAATCCATTTCTCCAATCGAAAAAACCGAAATCGAAAAGAAAAATTGCATCAAAGGGGGTCCCCTTGGAACTTTTTCGAATTCTTCAGATCGCCATAACTTCCATGGACCGTTTTTCAACTTCGATCATACCAATCTGCTTTTTTTTTCATAGAATCCATTTCTCCGATCAAAAAATCCGAAATCGAAAAAAAAATGGATCAAAGGGGCCCCCCTTGGAACTTTTTCGAATTCTTCAGATTGCCTCAACTTTCGAACGTATGGACCGATTTTCAACTTCGATCATACCAATCTGCTTGTTTTTTTTTCATAGAATCCATTTCTCCAATCAGAAAAACCGAAATCGAAAAAATAAAAAGCATCAAAGGGAGCCCCCTTGGAACTTTTTCGAATTCTTCAGATCGCCTTAACTTCCGAACGGATGGACCGATTTTCAACTTCGATCATACGAATCTGCTTGTTTTTTTTCATAGAATCCATTTCTCCAATCGAAAAAACCGAAATCGAAAGAAAAAATGCATCAAAGGGGGCCCCCTTGGAACTTTTTCGAATTCTTCAGATCGACTTAACTTCCGAACGGATGGACCGATTTTCAACTTCGATCATACCTGCTTTTTTTTTCATAGAATCCATTTCTCCGATCAAAAAAACCGAAATCCAAAAAAAAAATGCATCAAAGGGGGCCCCCTTGGAACTTTTTCGAATTCTTCAGATTGCCTTAACTTTCGAACGTATGGACCGATTTTCAACTTCGATCATACCAATCTGCTTGTTTTTTTCATAGAATCCATTTCTCCAATCGAAAAAACCGAAATCGAAAAAAAAATGCATCAAAGGGGGCCCCCTTGGAACTTTTTCGAATTCTTCAGATCGCCTTAACATCCGAACGGATGGACCGATTTTCAACTTCGATCATACCAATCTGCTTGTTTTTTTTTTCATAGAATCCATTTCTCCGATCGAAAGAACCGAAATCGAAAAAAAAATGCATCAAAGGGGGCCCCCTTGGAATTTTTTCGAATTCTTCAGATCGCCTAACTTCCGAACGGATGGACCGATTTTCAATTTCGCGCATATCAATTCGCTTGTTTTTTTCATAGAATCCATTTCTCCAATCAAAGAAATCGAAATCTAAAAAATAAAAAGCATCAAAGGGAGCCCCCTTGGAACTTTTTCGAATTCTTCAGATCGCCTTGACTTCCGAACGGATGGACCGATTTTCAACTTCGATCATACGAATCTGCTTGTTTTTTTTTCATAGAATCCATTTCTCCAATCGAAAAAACCGAAATCGAAAAAAAAAAAAAAAATGCATCAAAGGGGGCCCCCTTGGAACTTTTTCGAATTCTTCAGATCGACTTAACTTCCGAACGGATGGACCGATTTCCAACTACGATCATACCAATCTGCTTGTTTTTTTTCATAGAATCCATTTCTCCAATCAGAAAAACCGAAATCGAAAAAATAAAAAGCATCAAAGGGAGCCCCCTTGGAACTTTTTCGAATTCTTCAGATCGCCTTAACTTCCGAACGGATGGACCGATTTTCAACTTCGATCATACGAATCTGCTTGTTTTTTTTCATAGAATCCATTTCTTCAATAGAAAAAACCGAAATCGAGAAAAAAATTGCATCTAAGGGGGTCCCCTTGGAACTTTTTCGAATTCTTCAGATCGCCTTAACTTCCGAACGGATGGACCGATTTTCAACTTCGATCATACCAAACTGCTTGTTTTTCTTCTTAGAATCCATCTCTCCAATCGAAAAAACCGAAATCTGAAAAAAATTGCATCAAAGGGGGTCCCCTTGGAACTTTTTCGAATTCTTCAAATCGCCTTAACTTCCGAACGGATGTACCGATTTTCAACTTCGATCATACCATTCTGCTTGTTTTTTTTCATGGAATCCATTTCTCCAATCGAAAATACCAAGATCGAAAAAAAAAATTGCATCAAAGGGGGTCCCCTTGGAACTTTTCTGAATTCTTCAGATCGCCTTAACTTCCGAACGGATGGACCGATTTTCAACTTCGATCATACCAATCTGCTGGTTTTCTTTCATAGAATCCATTTCTCCAATCGGAAAAACCGAAATCGAAAAATAAAATGCATCAAAAAGGGCCACCTTGGAACTTTTTCGAATTCTTCAGACCGCCTCAACTACCGAACGGATCGACCGATTTTCAATTTCGCGCATACCAATTTGCTTGTTTTTTCATAGAATCCATTTCTTCAATAGAAAAAACCGAAATCGAGAAAAAAATTGCATCAAAGGGGGTCCCCTTGGAACTTTTTCGAATTCTTCAGATCGCCTTAACTTCCGAACGGATGGACCGATTTTCAACTTCGATCATACCAATCTGCTTGTTTTTTTTCATAGAATCCATTTCTCCAATCGAAAAAACCGAAATCGAAAAGAAAAATTGCATCAAAGGGGGTCCCCTTGGAACTTTTTCGAATTCTTCAGATCGCCATAACTTCCATGGACCGTTTTTCAACTTCGATCATACCAATCTGCTTGTTTTTTTTCATAGAATCCATTTCTCCAATAAAAAAAACCGAAATCGAAAAAATAAAAAGCATCAAAGGGAGCCCCCTTGGAACTTTTTCGAATTCTTCAGATCGCCTTAACTTCCGAACGGATGGACCGATTTTCAACTTCGATCATACGAATCTGCTTGTTTTTTTTTCATAGAATCCATTTCTCCAATAGAAAAAACCGAAATCGAAAAAAAAAATGCATCAAAGGGGGCCCCCTTGGAACTTTTTCGAATTCTTCAGATCGACTTAACTTCCGAACGGATGGACCGATTTTCAACTTCGATCATACCAATCTGCTTTTTTTTCATAGAATCCATTACTCCGATCAAAAAATCCGAAATCAAAAAAAAAATGGATCAAAGGGGCCCCCCTTGGAACTTTTTCGAATTCTTCAGATTGCCTCAACTTTCGAACGTATGGACCGATTTTCAACTTCGATCATACCAATCTGCTTGTTTTTTTTTCATAGAATCCATTTCTTCAATCAGAAAAACCGAAATCGAAAAAATAAAAAGCATCAAAGGGAGCCCCCTTGGAACTTTTTCGAATTCTTCAGATCGCCTTAACTTCCGAACGGATGGACCGATTTTCAACTTCGATCATACAAATCTGCTTGTTTTTTTTCATAGAATCCATTTCTCCAATCGAAAAAACCGAAATCTAAAAAAAAAATGCATCAAAGGGGGCCCCCTTGGAACTTTTTCGAATTCTTCAGATCGACTTAACTTCCGAACGGATGGACCGATTTTCAACTTCGATCATACCTGCTTTTTTTTTCATAGAATCCATTTCTCCGATCAAAAAAACCGAAATCGAAAAAAAAAATGCATCAAAGGGGGCCCCCTTGGAACTTTTTCGAATTCTTCAGATTGCCTTAACTTTCGAACGTATGGACCGATTTTCAACTTCGATCATACCAATCTGCTTGTTTTTTTCATGGAATCCATTTCTACAATCGAAAAAACCGAAATCGAAAAAAAAATGCATCAAAGGGGGCCCCCTTGGAACTTTTTCGAATTCTTCAGATCGCCTTAACATCCGAACGGATGGACCGATTTTCAACTTCGATCATACCAATCTGCTTGTTTTTTTTTCATAGAATCCATTTCTCCGATCGAAAGAACCGAAATCGAAAAAAAAAATGCATCAAAGGGGGCCCCCTTGGAATTTCTTCGAATTCTTCAGATCGCCTAACTTTCGAACGGATGGACCGATTTTCAATTTCGCGCATATCAATTCGCTTGTTTTTTTCATAGAATCCATTTCTCCAATCAAAGAAACCGAAATCGAAAAAATAAAAAGCATCAAAGGAAGCCCCCTTGGAACTTTTTCGAATTCTTCAGATCGCCTTAACTTCCGAACGGATGGACCGATTTTCAACTTCGATCATACGAATCTGCTTGTTTTTTTTTCATAGAATCCATTTCTCCAATCGAAAAAACCGAAATCAAAAAAAAAAAATGCATCAAAGGGGGCCCCCTTGGAACTTTTTCGAATTCTTCAGATCGACTTAACTTCCGAACGGATGGACCGATTTCCAACTTCGATCATACCAATCTGTTTTTTTTTTCATAGAATCCATTTCTCCGATCAAAAAATCCGAAATCGAAAAAAAAATGGATCAAAGGGGCCCCCCTTGGAACTTTTTCGAATTCTTCAGATTGCCTCAACTTTCGAACGTATGGACCGATTTTCAACTTCGATCATAACAATCTGCTTGTTTTTTTTTCATAGAATCCATTTCTCCAATCAGAAAAACCGAAATCGAAAAAATAAAAAGCATCAAAGGGAGCCCCCTTGGAACTTTTTCGAATTCTTCAGATCGCCTTAACTTCCGAACGGATGGACCGATTTTCAACTTCGATCATACGAATCTGCTTGTTTTTTTTTCATAGAATCCATTTCTCCAATCGAAAAAACCGAAATCGAAAGAAAAAATGCATCAAAGAGGGCCCCCTTGGAACTTTTTCGAATTCTTCAGATCGACTTAACTTCCGAACGGATGGACCGATTTTCAACTTCGATCATACCTGCTTTTTTTTTCATAGAATCCATTTCTCCGATCAAAAAAACCGAAATCAAAAAAAAATGCATCAAAGGGGGCCCCCTTGGAACTTTTTCGAATTCTTCAGATTGCCTTAACTTTCGAACGTATGGACCGATTTTCAACTTCGATCATACCAATCTGCTTGTTTTTTCCATAGAATCCATTTCTCCAATCGAAAAAACCGAAATCGAAAAAAAAATTCATCAAAGGGGGCCCCCTTGGAACTTTTTCGAAATCTTCAGATCGCCTTAACATCCGAACGGATGGACCGATTTTCAACTTCGATCATACCAATCTGCTTGTTTTTTTTTTCATAGAATCCATTTCTCCGATCGAAAAAACCGAAATCGAAAAAAAAAATGCATCAAAGGGGGCCCCCTTGGAATTTTTTCGAATTCTTCAGATCGCCTAACTTCCGAACGGATGGACCGATTTTCAATTTCGCGCATATCAATTCGCTTGTTTTTTTCATAGAATCCATTTCTCCAGTCAAAAAAACCGAAATCGAAAAAAAAATGCATCAAAGGGGGCCTTCTTGGAATTTTTTCGAATTCTTCAGATCGCCTTAACTTCCGAACGGATGGACCGATTTTCAATTTCGCGCATACCAATTCGCTTGTTTGTTTCATAGAATCCATTTCTCCAATCGAAAAAATAGAAATCGAAAAAAAAAATGCATCAAAGGGGGCCCCCTTGGAACTTTTTCGAATTCTTCAGATCGCCTTAACTTCCGAACGGATGGACCAATTTTCAACTTCGATCATACCAATCTGCTTGTTTTCTTTCATAGAATCCATTTCTCCAATCGAAAAAACCGAAATCGAAAAAAAAATGCATCAAAGGGGGCCTTTTTGGAATTTTTTCGAATTCTTCAGATCGCCTTAACTTCCGAACGGATGGACCGATTTTCAATTTCGCGCATACCAATTCGCTTGTTTTTTTCATAGAATCCATTTCTCCAATCGAAAAAACCGAAATCGAAAAAAAATTGCATCAAAGGGGGTCCCCTTGGAACTTTTTCGAATTCTTCAGATCGCCTTAACTTCCGAACGGATGGACCGATTTTCAATTTCGCGCATATCAATTCGCTTGTTTTTTTCATAGAATCCATTTCTCCAATCAAAAAAACCGAAATCGAAAAAATAAAAAGCATCAAAGGGAGCCCCCTTGGAACTTTTTCGAATTTTTCAGATCGCCTTAACTTCCGAACGGATGGACCGATTTTCAACTTCGATCATACGAATCTGCTTGTTTTTTTTTTCATAGAATCCATTTCTCCAATCGAAAAAACCGAAATCGAAAAAAAAAAAAAAAATTGCATCAAAGGGGGCCCCCATGGAACTTTTTCGAATTCTTCAGATCGACTTAACTTCCGAACGGATGGACCGATTTTCAACTTCGATCATACCAATCTGTTTTTTTTTTCATAGAATCCATTTCTTCAATCGAAAAAATCCGAAATCGAAAAAAAATGGATCAAAGGGGCCCCCCTTGGAACTTTTTCTAATTCTTCAGATTGCCTCAACTTTCGAACGTATGGACCGATTTTCAACTTCGATCATACCAATCTGCTTGTTTTTTGTTCATAGAATCCATTTCTCCAATCAGAAAAACCGAAATCGAAAAAATAAAAAGCATCAAAGGGAGCCCCCTTGGAACTTTTTCGAATTCTTCAGATCGCCTTAACTTCCGAACGGATGGACCGATTTTCAACTTCGATCATATGAATCTGCTTGTTTTTTTTCATAGAATCCATTTCTCCAATCGAAAAAACCGAAATCGAAAGAAAAAATGCATCAAAGGGGGCCCCCTTGGAACTTTTTCGAATTCTTCAGATCGACTTAACTTCCGAACGGATGGACCGATTTTCAACTTCGATCATACCTGCTTTTTTTTTCATAGAATCCATTTCTCCGATCAAAAAAACCGAAATCGAAAAAAAAAAATGCATCAAAGGGGGCCCCCTTGGAACTTTTTCGAATTCTTCAGATTGCCTTAACTTTCGAACGTATGGACCGATTTTCAACTTCGATCATACCAATCTGCTTGTTTTTTTCATAGAATCCATTTCTCCAATCGAAAAAACCGAAAACGAAAAAAAAATGCATCAAAGGGGGCCCCCTTGGAACTTTTTCGAATTCTTCAGATCGCCTTAACATCCGAACGGATGGACCGATTTTCAACTTCGATCATACCTGCTTTTTTTTTCATAGAATCCATTTCTCCGATCAAAAAAACCGAAATCGAAAAAAAAAATGCATCAAAGGGGGCCCCCTTGGAACTTTTTCGAATTCTTCAGATTGCCTTAACTTCCGAACGGATGGACCGATTTTCAACTTCGATCATACCAATCTGCTTGTTTTTTTTTCATAGAATCCATTTCTCCGATCGAAAGAACCGAAATCGAAAAAAAAAATGCATCAAAGGGGGCCCCCTTGGAATTTTTTCGAATTCTTCAGATCGCCTAACTTCCGAACGGATGAACCGATTTTCGATTTCGCGCATATCAATTCGCTTGTTTTTTTCATAGAATCCATTTCTCCAATCAAAAAAACCGAAATCGAAAAAAAAAATGCATCAAAGGGGGCCTTCTTGGAATTTTTTCGAATTCTTCAGATCGCCTTAACTTCCGAACGGATGGACCGATTTTCAATTTCGCGCATACCAATTCGCTTGTTTTTTTCATAGAATCCATTTCTCCAATCGAAAAAACCGAAATCGAAAAAAAAAAATGCATCAAAGGGGGCCCCCTTGGAACTTTTTCGAATTCTTCAGATCGCCTTAACTTCCGAACGGATGGACCAATTTTCAACTTCGATCATACCAATCTGCTTGTTTTCTTTCATAGAATCCATTTCTCCAATCGAAAAAACCGAAATCGAAAAAAAAATGCATCAAAGGGGGCCTTCTTGGAATTTTTTCGAATTCTTCAGATCGCCTTAACTTCCGAACGGATGGACCGATTTTCAATTTCGCGCATACCAATTCGCTTGTTTTTTTCATAGAATCCATTTCTCCAATCGAAAAAACCGAAATCGAAAAAAAATTGCATCAAAGGGGGTCCCCTTGGAACTTTTTCGAATTCTTCAGATCGCCTTAACTTCCGAACGGATGGACCGATTTTCAACTTCGATCATACCAATCTGCTTGTTTCTTTAATAGAATCCATTTCTCCAATCGAAAAAACCGAAATCGAAAAAAAAATGCATCAAAGGGGGCCCCCTTGGAACTTTTTCGAATTCTTCAGATCGCCTTAACTTCCGAACGGATGGACCGATTTTCAAATTCGATCATACCAATCTGCTTGTTTTTTTTTCATAGAATCCATTTCTCCAATCGGAAAAACCGAAATCGAAAAATAAAATGCATCAAAAAGGGCCACCTTGGAACTTTTTCGAATTCTTCAGACCGCCTCAACTACCGAACGGATCGACCGATTTTCAATTTCGCGCATACCAATTTGCTTGTTTTTTCATAGAATCCATTTATTCAATAGAAAAAACCGAAATCGAAAAAAAAATTGCATCAAAGGGGGTCCCCTTGGAACTTTTTCGAATTCTTCAGATCGCCTTAACTTCCGAACGGATGGACCGATTTTCAACTTCGATCGTACCAAACTGCTTGTTTTTCTTCATAGAATCCATTTCTTCAATCGAAAAAACTGAAATCTGAAAAAAAATTGCATCAAAGGGGGTCCCCTTGGAACTTTTTCGAATTCTCCAAATCGCCTTAACTTCCGAACGGATGGACCGATTTTCAACTTCGATCAAACCAATCTGCTTGTTTCTTTCATAGAATCCATTTCACCAATCGAAAAAACCGAAATCGAAAAAAAAATGCATCAAAGGGTGCCCCCTTGGATCTTTTTCGAATTCTTCAGATCGCCTTAACTTCCGAACGGATGGACCGATTTTCAACTTCGATCATACCAATCTGCTCGTTTTTTTTTCATAGAATCCATTTCTCCAATCGAAAAAACCGAAATCGAAAATAAAAAATGCATCAAAGGGGGCCACCTTGGAACTTTTTCGAATTCTTCAGACCGCCTCAACTTCCGAACGGATCGACCGATTTTCAATTTCGCGCATACCAATTTGCTTGTTTTTTCATAGAATCCATTTCTTCAATAGAAAAAACCGAAATCGAAAAAAAAATTGCATCAAAGGGTGTCCCCTTGGAACTTTTTCGAATTCTTCAGATCGCCTTAACTTCCGAACGGATGGACCGATTTTCAACTTCGATCATACCAATCTGCTTGTTTTTTTTTCATAGAATCCATTTCTCCAATCGAAAAAACCGGAATCGAAAAGAAAAATTGCATCAAAGGGGGTCCCCTTGGAACTTTTTCGAATTCTTCAAATCGCCTTAACTTCCGAACGGATGGACCGATTTTCAACTTCGATCATACCAATCTGCTTGTTTTTTTTTTATAGAATCCATTTCTCCAATCGAAAAAACCAAAATCGAAAAAAAAATTGCATCAAAGGGGGTCCCCTTGGAACTTTTTCGAATTCTTCAGATCGCCTTAACTTCCGAACGGATGGACCGATTTTCAACTTCGATCATACCAATCTGCTTGTTTTTTTTTATAGAATCCATTTCTCCAATCGAAAAAACCGAAATCGAAAAAAAAATGCATCAAAGGGGGCCACCTTGGAACTTTTTCGAATTCTTCAGACCGCCTCAACTTCCGAACGGATCGACCGATTTTCAATTTCGCGCATACCAATTTGCTTGTTTTTTCATAGAATCCATTTCTTCAATAGAAAAAACCGAAATCGAAAAAAAAATTGCATCAAAGGGTGTCCCCTTGGAACTTTTTCGAATTCTTCAGATCGCCTTAACTTCCGAACGGATGGACCGATTTTCAACTTCGATCATACCAAACTGCTTGTTTTTTTTCATAGAATTCATTTCTCCAATCGAAAAAACCGAAATCTGAAAAAAAATTGCATCAAAGGGGGTCACCTTGGAACTTTTTCGAATTCTTCAAATCGCCTTAACTTCCGAACGGATGGACCGATTTTCAACTTCGATCATACCAATCTGCTTGTTTTTTTCATAGAATCCATTTCTCCAATCGAAAAAACCGAAATCGAAAAAAAAAAAATTGCATCAAAGGGGGTCCCCTTGGAACTTTTCTGAATTCTTCAGATCGCCTTAACTTCCGAACGGATGGACCGATTTTCAACTTCGATCATACCAATCTGCATGTTTTTTTTCCATAGAATCCATTTCTCCAATCGGAAAAACCGAAATCGAGAAGAAAAATTGCATCAAAGGGATCCCCTTGGAACTTTTTCGAATTCTTCAGATCGCCTTAACTTCCGAACGGATGGACCGATTTTCAACTTCGATCATACCTGCTTTTTTTTTCATAGAATCCATTTCTCCGATCAAAAAAACCGAAATCAAAAAAAAAATGCATCAAAGGGGGCCCCCTTGAAACTTTTTCGAATTCTTCAGATTGCCTTAACTTTCGAACGTATGGACCGATTTTCAACTTCGATCATACCAATCTGCTTGTTTTTTTCATAGAATCCATTTCTCCAATCGAAAAAACCGAAAACGAAAAAAAAAAACATCAAAGGGGGCCCCCTTGGAACTTTTTCGAATTCTTCAGATCGCCTTAACATCCGAACGGATGGACCGATTTTCAACTTCGATCATACCAATCTGCTTGTTTTTTTTTTTCATAGAATCCATTTCTTCGATCGAAAGAACCGAAATCGAAAAAAAAAATGCATCAAAGGGGGCCCCCTTGGAATTTTTTCGAATTCTTCAGATCGCCTAACTTCCGAACGGATGGACCGATTTTCAATTTCGCGCATATCAATTCGCTTGTTTTTTTCATAGAATCCATTTCTCCAATCAAAAAAACCGAAATCGAAAAAAAAAATGCATCAAAGGGGGCCTTCTTGGAATTTTTTCGAATTCTCCAGATCGCCTTAACTTCCGAACGGATGGACCGATTTTCAATTTCGCGCATACCAATTCGCTTGTTTTTTTCATAGAATCCATTTCTCCAATCGAAAAAACCGAAATCGAAAAAAAAAATGCATCAAAGGGGGCCCCCTTGGAACTTTTTCGAATTCTTCAGATCGCCTTAACTTCCGAACGGATTGACCGATTTTCAACTTCGATCATACCAATCTGCTTGTTTCTTTCATAGAATCCATTTCTCCAATCGAAAAAACCGAAATCGAAAAAAAAAATGCATCAAAGGGGATCCCCTTGGAACTTTTTCGAATTCTTCAGATCGCCTTAACTTCCGAACGGATGGACCGATTTTCAACTTCGATCATACCTGCTTTTTTTTTCATAGAATCCATTTCTCCGATCAAAAAAACCGAAATCGAAAAAAAAAATGCATCAAAGGGGGCCCCCTTGAAACTTTTTCGAATTCTTCAGATTGCCTTAACTTTCGAACGTATGGACCGATTTTCAACTTCGATCATACCAATCTGCTTGTTTTTTTCATAGAATCCATTTCTCCAATCGAAAAAACCGAAAACGAAAAAAAAAACATCAAAGGGGGCCCCCTTGGAACTTTTTCGAATTCTTCAGATCGCCTTAACATCCGAACGGATGGACCGATTTTCAACTTCGATCATACCAATCTGCTTGTTTTTTTTTTTCATAGAATCCATTTCTCCGATCGAAAGAACCGAAATCGAAAAAAAAAAATGCATCAAAGGGGGCCCCCTTGGAATTTTTTCGAATTCTTCAGATCGCCTAACTTCCGAACGGATGGACCGATTTTCAATTTCGCGCATATCAATTCGCTTGTTTTTTTCATAGAATCCATTTCTCCAATCAAAAAAACAGAAATCGAAAAAAAAAATGCATCAAAGGGGGCCTTCTTGGAATTTTTTCGAATTCTTCAGATCGCCTTAACTTCCGAACGGATGGACCGATTTTCAATTTCGCGCATACCAATTCGCTTGTTTTTTTTATAGAATCCATTTCTCCAATCGAAAAAACCGAAATCGAAAAAAAAAATGCATCAAAGGGGGCCCCCTTGGAACTTTTTCGAATTCTTCAGATCGCCTTAACTTCCGAACGGATGGACCGATTTTCAACTTCGATCATACCAATCTGCTTGTTTCTTTCATAGAATCCATTTCTCCAATCGAAAAACCGAAATCGAAAAAAAAATGCATCAAAGGGGGCCCCCTTGGAACTTTTTCGAGTTCTTCAGATCGCCTTAACTTCCGAACGGATGGACCGATTTTCAAATTCGATCATACCAATCTGCTTGTTTTTTTTCATAGAATCCATTTCTCCAATCGGGAAAACCGAAATCAAAAAATAAAATGCATCAAAAAGGGCCACCTTGGAACTTTTTCGAATTCTTCAGACCGCCTCAACTACCGAACGGATCGACCGATTTTCAATTTCGCGCATACCAATTTGCTTGTTTTTTCATAGAATCCATTTATTCAATAGAAAAAACCGAAATCGAAAAAAAAATTGCATCAAAGGGGGTCCCCTTGGAACTTTTTCGAATTCTTCAGATCGCCTTAACTTCCGAACGGATGGACCGATTTTCAACTTCGATCATACCAAACTGCTTGTTTTTCTTCATAGATACCATTTCTTCAATCGAAAAAACCGAAATCGGAAAAAAAATTGCATCAAAGGGGGTCCCCTTGGAACTTTTTCGAATTCTCCAAATCGCCTTAACTTCCGAACGGATGTACCGATTTTCAACTTCGATCATACCAATCTGCTTGTTTTTTTTTTCATGGAATCCATTTCTCCAATCGAAAAAACCAAAATCGAAAAAAAAATTGCATCAAAGGGGGTCTCCTTGGAACTTTTCTGAATTCTTCAGATCGCCTTAACTTCCGAACGGATGGACCGATTTTCAACTTCGATCATACCAATCTGCTTGTTTTTTTTCCATAGAATCCATTTCTCCAATCGGAAAAACCGAAATCGAGAAGAAAAATTGCATCAAAGGGGATCCCCTTGGAACTTTTTCGAATTCTTCAGATCGCCTTAACTTCCGAACGGATGGACCGATTTTCAACTTCGATCATACCAATCTGCTTGTTTTTTTTTCATAGAATCCATTTCTCCAATCGAAAAAACCGAAGTCGAAAAAAAATTGCATCAAAGGGGGTCCCCTTGGAACTTTTTCGAATTCTTCAGATCGCCTTAACTTCCGAACGGATGGACCGATTTTCAACTTCGATCATACCAATCTGCTTGTTTCTTTCATAGAATCCATTTCTCCAATCGAAAAAACCGAAATCGAAAAAAAAAATGCATCAAAGGGGGCCCCCTTGGAACTTTTTCGAATTCTTCAGATCGCCTTAACTTCCGAACGGATGGACCGATTTTCAACTTCGATCATACCAATCTGCTTGTTTTTTTTCATAGAATCCATTTCTCCATTCGAAAAAAACAAAATCGAAATAAAAATTGCATCAAAGGGGGTCCCCTTGGAACTTTTCTGAATTCTTCAGATCGCCTCAACTTTCGAACGTATGGACCGATTTTCAACTTCGATCATACCAAACTGCTTGTTTTTTTTCATAGAATCCATTTCTCCAATCAGAAAAACCGAAATCGAAAAAATAAAAAGCATCAAAGGGAGCCCCCTTGGAACTTTTTCGAATTCTTCAGATCGCCTTAACTTCTGAACGGATGGACCGATTTTCAACTTCGATCATACAAATCTGCTTGTTTTTTTTCATAGAATCCATTTCTCCAATCGAAAAAACCGAAATCGAAAGAAGAAATGCATCAAAGGGGGCCCCCTTGGAACTTTTTCGAATTCTTCAGATCGACTTAACTTCCGAACGGATGGACCGATTTTCAACTTCGATCATACCTGCTTTTTTTTTTTCATAGAATCCATTTCTCCGATAAAAAAACCGAAATCGAAAAAAAAAATGCATCAAAGGGGGCCCCCTTGGAACTTTTTCGAATTCTTCAGATCGCCTTAACATCCGAACGGATGGACCGATTTTCAACTTCTATCATACCAATCTGCTTGTTTTTTTTATAGAATCCATTTCTCCGATCGAAAGAACCGAAATCGAAAAAAAAAATGCATCAAAGGGGGCCCCCTTGGAATTTTTTCGAATTCTTCAGAACGCCTTAACTTCCGAACGGATGGACCGATTTTCAACTTCGATCATACGAATCTGCTTGTTTTTTTTCATAGAATCCATTTCTCCAATCAAAAAAACCGAAATCGAAAGAAAAAATGCATCAAAGGGGGCCCCCTTGGAACTTTTTCGAATTCTTCAGATTGCCTTAACTTTCGAACGTATGGACCGATTTTCAACTTCGATCATACCAATCTGCTTGTTTTTTTCATAGAATCCATTTCTCCAATCGAAAAAACCGAAATCGAAAAAAAAATGCATCAAAGGGGGCCCCCTTGGAACTTTTTCGAATTCTTCAGATCGCCTTAACATCCGAACGGATGGACCGATTTTCAACTTCGATCATACCAATCTGCTTGTTTTTTTTTCATAGAATCCATTTCTCCGATCGAAAGAACCGAAATCGAAAAAAAAATGCATCAAAGGGGGCCCCCTTGGAATTTTTTCGAATTCTTCAGATCGCCTAACTTCCGAACGGATGGACCGATTTTCAATTTCGCGCATATCAATTCGCTTGTTTTTTTCATAGAATCCATTTCTCCAATCAAAAAAACCGAAATCGAAAAAATAAAAAGCATCAAAGGGAGCCCCCTTGGAACTTTTTCGAATTTTTCAGATCGCCTTAACTTCCGAACGGATGGACCGATTTTCAACTTCGATCATACGAATCTGCTTGTTTTTTTTTCATAGAATCCATTTCTCCAATCGAAAAAACCGAAATCGAAAAAAAAAAAAATGCATCAAAGGGGGCCCCCTTGGAACTTTTTCGAATTCTTCAGATCGACTTAACTTCCGAACGGATGGACCGATTTTCAACTTCGATCATACCAATCTGTTTTTTTTTCATAGAATCCATTTCTCCGATCAAAAAATCCGAAATCGAAAAAAAAATGGATCAAAGGGGCCCCCCTTGGAACTTTTTCTAATTCTTCAGATTGCCTCAACTTTCGAACGTATGGACCGATTTTCAACTTCGATCATACCAATCTGCTTGTTTTTTGTTCATAGAATCCATTTCTCCAATCAGAAAAACCGAAATCGAAAAAATAAAAAGCATCAAAGGGAGCCCCTTTGGAACTTTTTCGAATTCTTCAGATCGCCTTAACTTCCGAACGGATGGACCGATTTTCAACTTCGATCATATGAATCTGCTTGTTTTTTTTCATAGAATCCATTTCTCCAATCGAAAAAACCGAAATCGAAAGAAAAAATGCATCAAAGGGGGCCCCCTTGGAACTTTTTCGAATTCTTCAGATCGACTTAACTTCCGAACGGATGGACCGATTTTCAACTTCGATCATACCTGCTTTTTTTTTCATAGAATCCATTTCTCCGATCAAAAAAACCGAAATCGAAAAAAAAAATGCATCAAAGGGGGCCCCCTTGAAACTTTCTCGAATTCTTCAGATTGCCTTAACTTTCGAACGTATGGACAGATTTTCAACTTCGATCATACCAATCTGCTTGTTTTTTTCATAGAATCCATTTCTCCAATCGAAAAATTCGAAAACGAAAAAAAAATGCATCAAAGGGGGCCCCCTTGGAACTTTTTCGAATTCTTCAGATCGCCTTAACATCCGAACGGATGGACCGATTTTCAACTTCGATCATACCAATCTGCTTGTTTTTTTTTTCATAGAATCCATTTTTCCGATCGAAAGAACCGAAATCGAAAAAAAAAAATGCATCAAAGGGGGCCCCCTTGGAATTTTTTCGAATTCTTCAGATCGCCTAACTTCCGAACGGATGGACCGATTTTCAATTTCGCGCATATCAATTCGCTTGTTTTTTTCATAGAATCCATTTCTCCAATCAAAAAAACCGAAATCGAAAAAAAAAATGCATCAAAGGGGGCCTTCTTGGAATTTTTTCGAATTCTTCAGATCGCCTTAACTTCCGAACGGATGGACCGATTTTCAATTTCGCGCATACCAATTCGCTTGTTTTTTTCATAGAATCCATTTCTCCAATCGAAAAAACCGAAATCGAAAAAAAAAATGCATTAAAGGGGGCCCCCTTGGAACTTTTTCGAATTCTTCAGATCGCCTTAACTTCCGAACGGATGGACCGATTTTCAACTTCGATCATACCAATCTGCTTGTTTCTTTCATAGAATCCATTTCTCCAATCGAAAAAACCGAAATCGAAAAAAAAAAATGCATCAAAGGGGGCCCCCTTGGAACTTTTTCGAATTCTTCAGATCGCCTTAACTTCCGAACGGATGGACCGATTTTCAAATTCGATCATACCAATCTGCTTGATTTTTTTCATAGAATCCATTTCTCCAATCGGAAAAACCGAAATCGAAAAATAAAATGCATCAAAAAGGGCCACCTTGGAACTTTTTCGAATTCTTCAGACCGCCTCAACTACCGAACGGATCGACCGATTTTCAATTTCGCGCATACCAATTTGCTTGTTTTTTCATAGAATCCATTTATTCAATAGAAAAAACCGAAATCGAAAAAAAAATTGCATCAAAGGGGGTCCCCTTGGAACTTTTTCGAATTCTTCAGATCGCCTTAACTTCCGAACGGATGGACCGATTTTCAACTTCGATCATACCAAACTGCTTGTTTTTCTTCATAGAATCCATTTCTTCAATCGAAAAAACCGAAATCGGAAAAAAAATTGCATCAAAGGGGGTCCCCTTGGAACTTTTTCGAATTCTCCAAATCGCCTTAACTTCCGAACGGATGTACCGATTTTCAACTTCGATCATACCAATCTGCTTGTTTTTTTTTTCATGGAATCCATTTCTCCAATCGAAAAAACCAAAATCGAAAAAAAATTGCATCAAAGGGGGTCTCCTTGGAACATTTCTGAATTCTTCAGATCGCCTTAACTTCCGAACAGATGGACCGATTTTCAACTTCGATCATACCAATCTGCTCGTTTTTTTCTATAGAATCCATTTCTCCAATCGAAAAAACCGTAATCGAAAAGAAAAATTGCATCAAAGGGGGTCCCCTTGGAACTTTTTCGAATTCTTCACATCGCCATAACTTCCGAACGGATGGACCGATTTTCAACTTCGATCATACCAATCTGCTTGTTTTTTTTTCATAGAATCCATTTCTCCAATCAAAAGAACCGAAATCGAAAAAATAAGAAGCATCAAGGGGAGCCTCCTTGGAACTTTTTCGAATTCTTCAGATCGCCTTAACTTCCGAACGGATGGACCGATTTTCAACTTCGATCATACGAATCTGCTTGTTTTTTTTCATAGAATCCATTTCTCCAATCGAAAAAACCGAAATCGAAAGAAAAAATGCATCAAAGGGGGCCCC
Source organism: Chrysomela aeneicollis (assembly GCA_029955515.1). Taxonomy (NCBI): domain Eukaryota; kingdom Metazoa; phylum Arthropoda; class Insecta; order Coleoptera; family Chrysomelidae; genus Chrysomela; species Chrysomela aeneicollis. The sequence goes on along the minus strand of JARUHQ010000013.1, from coordinate 15,334,987 downwards.
CTTGGAACTTTTTCGAATTCTTCAGATCGCCTAACTTCCGAACGGATGGACCGATTTTCAATTTCGCGCATATCAATTCGCTTGTTTTTTTCATAGAATCCATTTCTCCAATCAAAAAAACCGAAATCGAAAAAATAAAAAGCATCAAAGGGAGCCCCCTTGGAACTTTTTCGAATTTTTCAGATCGCCTTAACTTCCGAACGGATGGACCGATTTTCAACTTCGATCATACGAATCTGCTTGTTTTTTTTTCATAGAATCCATTTCTCCAATCGAAAAAACCGAAATCGAAAAAAAAAAAAAATGCATCAAAGGGGGCCCCCTCGGAACTTTTTCGAATTCTTCAGATCGACTTAACTTCCGAACGGATGGACCGATTTTCAACTTCGATCATACCAATCTGATTTTTTTTTTTCATAGAATCCATTTCTCCGATCAAAAAATCCGAAATCGAAAAAAAAATGGATCAAAGGGGCCCCCCTTGGAACTTTTTCTTATTCTTCAGATTGCCTCAACTTTCGAACGTATGGACCGATTTTCAACTTCGATCATACCAATCTGCTTGTTTTTTGTTCATAGAATCCATTTCTCCAATCAGAAAAACCGAAATCGAAAAAATAAAAAGCATCAAAGGGAGCCCCCTTGGAACTTTTTCGAATTCTTCAGATCGCCTTAACTTCCGAACGGATGGACCGATTTTCAACTTCGATCATATGAATCTGCTTGTTTTTTTTCATAGAATCCATTTCTCCAATCGAAAAAACCGAAAACGAAAAAAAAATGCATCAAAGGGGGCCCCCTTGGAACTTTTTCGAATTCTTCAGATCGCCTTAACATCCGAACGGATGGACCGATTTTCAACTTCGATCATACCTGCTTTTTTTTTCATAGAATCCATTTCTCCGATCAAAAAAACCGAAATCGAAGAAAAAATGCATCAAAGGGGGCCCCCTTGGAACTTTTTCGAATTCTTCAGATTGCCTTAACTTTCGATCGTATGGACCGATTTTCAACTTCGATCATACCAATCTGCTTGTTTTTTTCATAGAATCCATTTCTCCAATCGAAAAAACCGAAAACGAAAAAAAAAAAGCATTAAAGGGGGCCCCCTTGGAACTTTTTCGAATTCTTCAGATCGCCTTAACATCCGAACGGATGGACCGATTTTCAACTTCGATCATACCAATCTGCTTGTTTTTTTTTCATAGAATCCATTTCTCCGATCGAAAGAACCGAAATCGAAAAAAAAAATGCATCAAAGGGGGCCCCCTTGGAATTTTTTCGAATTCTTCAGATCGCCTTAACTTCCGAACGGATGGACCGATTTTCAATTTCGCGCATACCAATTCGCTTGTTTTTTTCATAGAATCCATTTCTCCAATCGAAAAAACCGAAATCGAAAAAAAAAATGCATCAAAGGGGGCCCCCTTGGAACTTTTTCGAATTCTTCAGATCGCCTTAACTTCCGAACGGATGGACCAATTTTCAACTTCGATCATACCAATCTGCTTGTTTTCTTTCATAGAATCCATTTCTCCAATCGAAAAAACCGAAATCGAAAAAAAAATGCATCAAAGGGGGCCTTCTTGGAATTTTTTCGAATTCTTCAGATCGCCTTAACTTCCGAACGGATGGACCGATTTTCAATTTCGCGCATACCAATTCGCTTGTTTTTTTCATAGAATCCATTTCTCCAATCGAAAAAACCGAAATCGAAAAAAAATTGCATCAAAGGGGGTCCCCTTGGAACTTTTTCGAATTCTTCAGATCGCCTTAACTTCCGAACGGATGGACCGATTTTCAACTTCGATCATACCAATCTGCTTGTTTCTTTCATAGAATCCATTTCTCCAATCGAAAAAACCGAAATCGAAAAAAAAAATGCATCAAAGGGGGCCCCCTTGGAACTTTTTCGAATTCTTCAGATCGCCTTAACTTCCGAACGGATGGACCGATTTTCAAATTCGATCATACCAATCTGCTTGTTTTTTTTCATAGAATCCATTTCTCCAATCGGAAAAACCGAAATCGAAAAATAAAATGCATCAAAAAGGGCCACCTTGGAACTTTTTCGAATTCTTCAGACCGCCTCAACTACCGAACGGATCGACCGATTTTCAATTTCGCGCATACCAATTTGCTTGTTTTTTCATAGAATCCATTTATTCAATAGAAAAAACCGAAATCGAAAAAAAAATTGCATCAAAGGGGGTCCCCTTGGAACTTTTTCGAATTCTTCAGATCGCCTTAACTTCCGAACGGATGGACCGATTTTCAACTTCGATCATACCAAACTGCTTGTTTTTCTTCATAGAATCCATTTCTTCAATCGAAAAAACCGAAATCTGAAAAAAAATTGCATCAAATGGGGTCCCCTTGGAACTTTTTCGAATTCTCCAAATCGCCTTAACTTCCGAACGGATGGACCGATTTTCAACTTCGATCATACCAATCTGCTTGTTTCTTTCATAGAATCCATTTCTCCAATCGAAAAAACCGAAATCGAAAAAAAAATGCATCAAAGGGTGCCCCCTTGGATCTTTTTCGAATTCTTCAGATCGCCTTAACTTCCGAACGGATGGACCGATTTTCAACTTCGATCATACCAATCTGCTCGTTTTTTTTTCATAGAATCCATTTCTCCAATCGAAAAAACCGAAATCGAAAATAAAAAATGCATCAAAGGGGGCCACCTTGGAACTTTTTCGAATTCTTCAGACCGCCTCAACTTCCGAACGGATCGACCGATTTTCAATTTCGCGCATACCAATTTGCTTGTTTTTTCATAGAATCCATTTCTTCAATAGAAAAAACCGAAATCGAAAAAAAAATTGCATCAAAGGGTGTCCCCTTGGAACTTTTTCGAATTCTTCAGATCGCCTTAACTTCCGAACGGATGGACCGATTTTCAACTTCGATCATACCAAACTGCTTGTTTTTTTTCATAGAATTCATTTCTCCAATCGAAAAAACCGAAATCTGAAAAAAAATTGCATCAAAGGGGGTCCCCTTGGAACTTTTTCGAATTCTTCAAATCGCCTTAACTTCCGAACGGATGGACCGATTTTCAACTTCGATCATACCAATCTGCTTGTTTTTTTTTCATAGAATCCATTTCTCCAATCGAAAAAACCGAAATCGAAAAAAAAAATTGCATCAAAGGGGGTCCCCTTGGAACTTTTCTGAATTCTTCAGATCGCCTTAACTTCCGAACGGATGGACCGATTTTCAACTTCGATCATACCAATCTGCTTGTTTGTTTTCCATAGAATCCATTTCTCCAATCGGAAAAACCGAAATCGAGAAGAAAAATTGCATCAAAGGGGATCCCCTTGGAACTTTTTCGAATTCTTCAGATCGCCTTAACTTCCGAACGGATGGACCGATTTTCAACTTCGATCATACCTGCTTTTTTTTCATAGAATCCATTTCTCCGATCAAAAAAACCGAAATCGAAAAAAAAAAATGCATCAAAGGGGGCCCCCTTGAAACTTTTTCGAATTCTTCAGATTGCCTTAACTTTCGAACGTATGGACCGATTTTCAACTTCGATCATACCAATCTGCTTGTTTTTTTCATAGAATCCATTTCTCCAATCGAAAAAACCGAAAACGAAAAAAAAATGCATCACAGGGGGCCCCCTTGGAACTTTTTCGAATTCTTCAGATCGCCTTAACATCCGAACGGATGGACCGATTTTCAACTTCGATCATACCAATCTGCTAGTTTTTTTTTTCATAGAATCCATTTCTCCGATCGAAAGAACCGAAATCGAAAAAAAAAATGCATCAAAGGGGGCCCCCTTGGAATTTTTTCGAATTCTTCAGATCGCCTAACTTCCGAACGGATGGACCGATTTTCAATTTCGCGCATATCAATTCGCTTGTTTTTTTCATAGAATCCATTTCTCCAATCAAAAAAACCGAAATCGAAAAAAAAAATGCATCAAAGGGGGCCTTCTTGGAATTTTTTCGAATTCTTCAGATCGCCTTAACTTCCGAACGGATGGACCGATTTTCAATTTCGCGCATACCAATTCGCTTGTTTTTTTCATAGAATCCATTTCTCCAATCGAAAAAACCGAAATCGAAAAAAAAAATGCATCAAAGGGGGCCCCCTTGGAACTTTTTCGAATTCTTCAGATCGCCTTAACTTCCGAACGGATGGACCGATTTTCAACTTCGATCATACGAATCTGCTTTTTTTTTTCATAGAATCCATTTCTGCAATCGAAAAAACCAAAATCTGAAAAAAAATTGCATCAAAGGGGGTCCCCTTGGAACTTTTTCGAATTCTTCAGATCGCCTTAACTTCCGAACGGATGGACCGATTTTCAACTACGATCATACCAATCTGCTTGTTTTTTCTTCATAGAATCCATTTCTCCAATCGAAAAAACTGAAATCGAAAAAAAAATGCATCAATGGGGGCCCCTTGGAACTTTCTCGAATTCTTCAGATCGCCTTAACTTCCGAACGGATGGACAGGAGGTTGAATGGATAGTATCTGGGTTGTATTCGATTATGATGTTATGCTGTGTATATAGTTATACACACTAGGTGACGGTATTCCCGATTTACATACGAGCGACCGAAACGAACAGAAAGTTGAATGGATAGACTGAACAATCAATGTATCTGGGTGGTATTCGATTATATCGCAATACTGTATATATAGTGATACTTACCAGGTGACGATTTTCAAATTCGATCATACCAATCTGCTTGTTTTTTTTTCATAGAATCCATTTCTCCAATCGGAAAAACCGAAATCAAAAAATAAAATGCATCAAAAAGGGCCACCTTGGAACTTTTTCGAATTCTTCAGACCGCCTCAACTACCGAACGGATCGACCGATTTTCAATTTCGCGCATACCAATTTGCTTGTTTTTTCATAGAATCTATTTATTCAATAGAAAAAACCGAAATCGAAAAAAAAAATTGCATCAAAGGGGGTCCCCTTGGAACTTTTTCGAATTCTTCAGATCGCCTTAACTTCCGAACGGATGGACCGATTTTCAACTTCGATCATACCAAACTGCTTGTTTTTCTTCATAGAATCCATTTCTTCAATCGAAAAAACTGAAATCGGAAAAAAAATTGCATCAAAGGGGGTCCCCTTGGAACTTTTTCGAATTCTCCAAATCGCCTTAACTTCCGAACGGATGTACCGATTTTCAACTTCGATCATACCAATCTGCTTGTTTTTTTTTCATGGAATCCATTTCTCCAATCGAAAAAACCAAAATCGAAAAAAAATTGCATCAAAGGGGGTCTCCTTGGAACTTTTCTGAATTCTTCAGATCGCCTTAACTTCCGAACGGATGGACCGATTTTCAACTTCGATCATACCAATCTGCTTGTTTTTTTTTCCATAGAATCCATTTCTCCAATCGGAAAAACCGAAATCGAGAAGAAAAATTGCATCAAAGGGGATCCCCTTGGAACTTTTTCGAATTCTTCAGATCGCCTTAACTTCCGAACGGATGGACCGATTTTCAACTTCGATCATACCAATCTGCTTGTTTTTTTTTCATAGAATCCATTTCTCCAATCGAAAAAACCGAAGTCGAAAAAAAATTGCATCAAAGGGGGTCCCCTTGGAACTTTTTCGAATTCTTCAGATCGCCTTAACTTCCGAACGGATGGACCGATTTTCAACTTCGATCATACCAATCTGCTTGTTTCTTTCATAGAATCCATTTCTCCAATCGAAAAAACCGAAATCGAAAAAAAAAAATGCATCAAAGGGGGCCCCCTTGGAACTTTTTCGAATTCTTCAGATCGCCTTAACTTCCGAACGGATGGACCGATTTTCAACTTCGATCATACCAATCTGCTTGTTTTTTTTCATAGAATCCATTTCTCCATTCGAAAAAAACAAAATCGAAATAAAAATTGCATCAAAGGGGGTCCCCTTGGAACTTTTCTGAATTCTTCAGATCGCCTTAACTTCCGAACGGATGGACCGATTTTCAACTTCGATCAAACCAATCTGCTTGTTTTTTTTTCTCATAGAATCCATTTCTCCAATCGGAAAAACCGAAATCGAAAAGAAAAATTGCATCAAAGGGGATCCCCTTGGAACTTTTTCGAATTCTTCAGATCGCCTTAACTTCCGAACGGATGGACCGATTTTCAACTTCGATCATACCAATCTGCTTGTTTTTTTTCATAGAATCCATTTCTCCAATCAAAAAAACTGAAATCGAAAAAATAAAAAGCATCAAAGGGAGCCCCCTTGGAACTTTTTCGAATTCTTCAGATCGCCTTAACTTCCGAACGGATGGACCGATTTTCAACTTCGATCATACGAATCTGCTTTTTTTTTTCATAGAATCCATTTCTGCAATCGAAAAAACCAAAATCTGAAAAAAAATTGCATCAAAGGGGGTCCCCTTGGAACTTTTTCGAATTCTTCAGATCGCCTTAACTTCCGAACGGATGGACCGATTTTCAACTACGATCATACCAATCTGCTTGTTTTTTCTTCATAGAATCCATTTCTCCAATCGAAAAAACTGAAATCGAAAAAAAAATGCATCAATGGGGGCCCCTTGGAACTTTCTCGAATTCTTCAGATCGCCTTAACTTCCGAACGGATGGACAGGAGGTTGAATGGATAGTATCTGGGTTGTATTCGATTATGATGTTATGCTGTGTATATAGTTATACACACTAGGTGACGGTATTCCCGATTTACATACGAGCGACCGAAACGAACAGAAAGTTGAATGGATAGACTGAACAATCAATGTATCTGGGTGGTATTCGATTATATCGCAATACTGTATATATAGTGATACTTACCAGGTGACGGTACTTCCGTTACACATACTAGCGACTGAATCGAACAGAAGGTTAAATGGTTAGACGAAACGATAATTGTATCTGAGTTGTATTCGATGATATCGTGATGATGTTTATAGCAATACTCACCTTAACTTCCGAACGGATGGACCGATTTTCAACTTCGTGCATGCCAATTTGCTTGTTTTTTTTTTTCATATAATCCATTTCTTCAATCGAAAAAACCGAAATCGAAAAGAAATTGCATCAAAAGGGGTCCCCTTGGAACTTTTTCGAATTCTTCAGATCGCCTTAACTTCCGAACGGATGGACCGATTTTCAACTTCGATCATACCAATCTGCTTGTTTTCTCTCATAGAATCCATTTCTCCAATCGAAAAAACCGAAATCGAAAAAAAAAATGCATCAAAGGGGGCCCCCTTGGAACTTTTTCGAATTCTTCAGATCGCCTTAACTTCCGAACGGATGGACCGATTTTCAACTTCGATCATACCAATCTGCTTGTTTTTTTTTCATAGAATCCATTTCTCCAATCGAAAAACTCGAAAACGAAAAAAAAATTGCATCAAAGGGGGCCCCCTTGGAACTTTTTCGAATTCTTCAGATCGCCTTAACATAGACTGAATAATCATCGTATCTGGGTTGTATTTGATTATATCGTGATTATCATCATATAGTATGTCTAACCAGGTAACTGTTATTCCGTTATACATACGAGCAACACAATCGAACATAAGGTTGAATGGATAGATTGAACAATCATTGTATCTGGGTTGTCTCCGATTATATCGTTTTGCTGTATGAAAAAATGGGTTAGCCATAAATTGGAAAAGAATTATGAGAGAAAATAGTCTATCCAATTAAAAATATCAAACATAGTTTGAAAAGAATGTCTGGTAGACTACGAGCAGAAAACAACTACTTTCCTGGTAAATACCACGCAGAACATTGAATTATATCTGTTCGTAGTCCATGCAACGATTCACACTGTGAATGCAGATCGCAAAGGTTTCTTTCTTCCTAAGACGTGACAAATTCACATCGAGACAGGCACGCCTAACAACCTACAGACCGGTTTCGGGCTTATTGGCCCTCATCAGTGCAGGGTAGTTATCCGAGTAGAGACCGTAAGATCTCAACTCGAAGCGTTGCCTGTCCCAATGCATTTTTGTCGCGTCTATTTGACCGCACCGAGCCGCGTTCCAACAGACAATTGAAAGTGGCGACATCATGCGGCAGAACCTTTGCGATCTGCATTCACAGTGTGAATCGTTGCATGGACTACGAACAGATATAATTCAATGTTCTGCGTGGTATTTACCAGGAAAGTAGTTGTTTTCTGCTCGTAGTCTACCAGACATTCTTTTCAAACTATGTTTGATATTTTTAATTGGATAGACTATTTTCTCTCAAAGTTTTGCTGTATATTTAGATACACCTACCATGTAACGGTTCTTTCGTTACACATACGAGCGTCTGAATCGAACATAAGGTTGGATGGTTAGACGGAACGATAATTGTAACTGAGTTGTATTCGATTATATCGTGGTAATGTTTATATAGTAATACTCACCAGGTGACTGTTCTTGCATTATACGTACGAGCGACCCAATCGAACAGAAGGTTGGATGGATAGACGGAATGATCATTGTATCTGAGTTGTATTCGATTATATCGTGATGAAGTTCATATAGAAATACTCACCAGGTTACTGTTCTTTCGTTATACATACGAGCAACCGAATCGAACAGAAGGTTGAATGGATAGTATCAGGGTTGTATTCGATTATGATGTTATGCTGTGTATATAGTTATACACATAAGGTGACGGTATTCCCGTTTTACATACGAGCGACCGAAACGAACAGAAAGTTGGATGGATAGACTGAACAATCAATGTATCTGGGTGGTATCCGATTATATCGCAATACTGTATATATAGTGATACTTACCAGGTGACGGTACTTCCGTTACACATACTAGCGACTGAATCGAACAGAAGGTTAAATGGTTAGACGAAACGATAATTGTATCTGAGTTGTATTCGATGATATCGTGATGATGTTTATATAGCAATACTCACCAGGTAACTGTTCTTCTGTTTTACATACAAGCGACCGAATCGAGCAGAAGGTTGAATTCAGTATAGATTGAACAATCATCGTATCTGGGTTGTATTCGATTATGTTTATATAGTTATACTCACCAGGTAACTGTTCTTCCGTTATACATACGAGCGACTGAATTGAACAGAAGGTTGAATGGATTGTATATGGGTTGTATTCGATTATGATGTTATGCTGTGTATATAGTTATGAACACTAGGAGACGGTATTCCCGTTTTACATACGAGCGACTGAAACGAAAAGAAAGTTGAATGGATAGACTGAACAATCAATGTATCTGGGTGGTATCCGATTATATCGCAATACTGTATATATAGTGATACTTACCAGGTGACGATACTTCCGTTACACATACTAGCGACTGAATCGAACAGAATGTTGAATGGTTAGACGAAACGATAATTGTATCTGAGTTGTATTCGATGATATCGTGATGATGTTTTTATAGCAATACTCACCAGGTAACTGTCCTTCCGTTTTACATACAAGCGACCGAATCGAGCAGAAGGTTAAATGGATAGATTGAACAATCATCATATCTGAGTTGTATTCAATTATGTTTATATAGTTATACTCACCAGGTACCTGTTCTTCCGTTATACATACGAGCAACCGAATCGAACATAAGGTTGAATGGATAGATTGAACAATCATCGTATCTGAGTTGTATTCGATTATGTTTATATAGTTATACTCACCAGGTAACTGTTCTTCCGTTATACATACGAGCGACTGAATTGAACAGAAGGTTGAATGGATAGACTAAACAATGATCGTATCTGGGGTTGTTTTCGATTATATCGTGATGATGTTCATATAGTTATACTCACCAGGTAACTGTTCTCCAGTTATACATAAGAGCGACTGAACTGAACAGAAGGTTGAATGGATAGACTGAACAATCATCGTATCTGGGTTGTATTTGATTATATCGTGATTATCATCACATAGTATGTCTAACCAGGTAACAGTTCTTCCGTTATACATACGAGCAACCAAATCGAACATAAGGTTGAATGGATAGATTGAACAATCAATGTATCTGGGTTGTCTCCGATTATATCGTTATGCTGTATATTTAGTTACACCTACCATGTAACGGTTCTTTCGTTATACATACGAGCGTCTGAATCGAACATAAGGTTGGATGGTAAGACGGAACGATAATTGTAACTGAGTTGTATTCGATTATATCGTGGTGATGTTTATATAGTAATACTCACCAGGTGACTGTTCTTGCGTTATACATACGAGCGACCCAATCGAACATAAGGTTGGATGGATAGACGGAATGATCATTGTATCTGAGTTGTATTCGATTATATCGTGATGACGTTCATATAGAAATACTCACCAGGTTACTGTTCTTTCGTTATACACACGAGAAACCGAATCGAACAGAAGGTTGAATGGATAGTATCTGGGTTGTATTCGATTATGATGTTATGCTGTGTATATAGTTATACACACTAGGTGACGGTATTCCCGTTTTACATACGAGCGACCGAAACGAACAGAAAGTTGAATGGATAGACTGAACAATTAATGTATCTGGTTGGTATCCGATTATATCGCAATACTGTTTATATAGTGATACTTACCAGGTGACGGTACTTCCGTTACACATACTAGCGACTGAATCGAACAGAAGGTTAAATGGTTAGACGAAGCGATAATTGTATCTGAGTTGTATTCGATTATATCGTGATGATGTTTATATAGCAATATTCACCAGGTAACTGTTCTTCCGTTTTACATAAAAGCGACCGAATCGAGCAGAAAGTTAAATGAATAGATTGAAAATTCATCGTATCTGGGTTGTATTCGATTAGGATTGTATAGTTATACTCACCAGGTAACTGTTCTTTCGTTTTTCATAAGAACGACTGAATTGAACAGAAAGTTGAATGGATAGACTAAACAATAATCGTATCTGGGGTTGTATTCGAGTATATCGTGATGATTATCATATAGTATGTCTAACCAGGTAACAGTTCTTCCGTTATACATACGAGCAACCGAATCGAACATAAGGTTGAATGGATAGATTGAACAATCATTGTATCTGGGTTGTCTCCGATTATATCGTTATGTTGTATATTTAACTACACCTACCATGTAACGGTTCTTTCGTTACACATACGAGCGTCTGAATCGAACATAAGGTTGGATGGTTAGACGGAACGATAATTGTAACTGAGTTGTATTCGATTATATCGTGAACACGTTCATATAGAAATACTCACCAGGTTACTGTTCTTTCGTTATACATACGAGAAACCGAATCGAACAGAAGGTTGAATGGATAGTATCTGGGTTGTATTCGATTATGATGTTATGCTGTGTATATAGTTATACATATAAGGTGACGGTATTCCCGTTTCACATACGAGCGACCGAAACGAACAGAAAGTTGAATGGATAGACTGAACAATCAATGTATCTGGGTGGTATCCGATTATATCGCAATACTGTATATATAGTGATACTTACCAGGTGACGGTACTTCCGTTACACATTTTAGCGACTGAATCGAACAGAAGGTTAAATGGTTAGACGAAACGATAATTGTATCTGAGTTGTATTCGATGATATCGTGATGATGTTTATATAGCAATACTCACCAGGTAACTGTTCTTCCGTTTTATATACAAGCGACCGAATAGAGCAGAAGGTTGAATTCAGTATAAATTGAACAATCATCGTATTTGGGTTGTATTCAATTATGTTTATATAGGTATACTCACCAGGTAGCTGTTCTTCCGTTATACATACGAGCGACTGAATTGAACAGAAGGTTGAATGGATAGTATATGGGTTGTATTCGATTATGATGTTATGCTGTGTATATAGTTATACACACTAGCAGACGGTATTCCCGTTTTACATACGAGCGACCGAAACGAAAAGAAAGTTGAATGGATAGATTGAACAATCATCGTATCTGAGTTGTATTCGATTATGTTTATATAGTTATACTCACCAGGTAACTGTTCTTCCGTTATACATACGAGCGACTGAATTGAACAGAAGGATGAATGGATAGACTAAACGATGATCGTATCTGGGGTTGTATTCGATTATATCGTGATGATGTTCATATAGTTTTACTCACCAGGTAACTGTTCTCCAGTTATACATAAAAGCGACTGAACTGAACAAAAGTTTGAATGGATAGACTGAACAATCATCGTATCTGGGTTGTATTTGATTATATCGTGATTATTATCACATAGTATGTCTAACCAGGTGACAGTTCTTCCGTTATACATACGAGCAACCAAATCGAACATAAGGTTGAATGGATAGATTGAACAATCATTGTATCTGGGTTGTCTCCGATTATATCGTTATGCTGTATATTCAGTTACACCTACCATGTAACGGTTCTTTCGTTACACATACGAGCGTCTGAATCGAACATAAGGTTGGATGGTTAGACGGAACGATAATTGTAACTGAGTTGTATTCGATTATATCGTGGTAATGTTTATATAGTAATACTCACCAGGTGACTGTTCTTGCATTATACGTACGAGCGACCCAATCGAACAGAAGGTTGGATGGATAGACGGAATGATCATTGTATCTGAGTTGTATTCGATTATATCGTGATGAAGTTCATATAGAAATACTCACCAGGTTACTGTTCTTTCGTTATACATACGAGCAACCGAATCGAACAGAAGGTTGAATGGATAGTATCAGGGTTGTATTCGATTATGATGTTATGCTGTGTATATAGTTATACACATAAGGTGACGGTATTCCCGTTTTACATACGAGCGACCGAAACGAACAGAAAGTTGGATGGATAGACTGAACAATCAATGTATCTGGGTGGTATCCGATTATATCGCAATACTGTATATATAGTGATACTTACCAGGTGACGGTACTTCCGTTACACATACTAGCGACTGAATCGAACAGAAGGTTAAATGGTTAGACGAAACGATAATTGTATCTGAGTTGTATTCGATGATATCGTGATGATGTTTATATAGCAATACTCACCAGGTAACTGTTCTTCTGTTTTACATACAAGCGACCGAATCGAGCAGAAGGTTGAATTCAGTATAGATTGAACAATCATCGTATCTGGGTTGTATTCGATTATGTTTATATAGTTATACTCACCAGGTAACTGTTCTTCCGTTATACATACGAGCGACTGAATTGAACAGAAGGTTGAATGGATTGTATATGGGTTGTATTCGATTATGATGTTATGCTGTGTATATAGTTATGAACACTAGGAGACGGTATTCCCGTTTTACATACGAGCGACTGAAACGAAAAGAAAGTTGAATGGATAGACTGAACAATCAATGTATCTGGGTGGTATCCGATTATATCGCAATACTGTATATATAGTGATACTTACCAGGTGACGATACTTCCGTTACACATACTAGCGACTGAATCGAACAGAATGTTGAATGGTTAGACGAAACGATAATTGTATCTGAGTTGTATTCGATGATATCGTGATGATGTTTTTATAGCAATACTCACCAGGTAACTGTCCTTCCGTTTTACATACAAGCGACCGAATCGAGCAGAAGGTTAAATGGATAGATTGAACAATCATCATATCTGAGTTGTATTCAATTATGTTTATATAGTTATACTCACCAGGTACCTGTTCTTCCGTTATACATACGAGCAACCGAATCGAACATAAGGTTGAATGGATAGATTGAACAATCATCGTATCTGAGTTGTATTCGATTATGTTTATATAGTTATACTCACCAGGTAACTGTTCTTCCGTTATACATACGAGCGACTGAATTGAACAGAAGGTTGAATGGATAGACTAAACAATGATCGTATCTGGGGTTGTTTTCGATTATATCGTGATGATGTTCATATAGTTATACTCACCAGGTAACTGTTCTCCAGTTATACATAAGAGCGACTGAACTGAACAGAAGGTTGAATGGATAGACTGAACAATCATCGTATCTGGGTTGTATTTGATTATATCGTGATTATCATCACATAGTATGTCTAACCAGGTAACAGTTCTTCCGTTATACATACGAGCAACCAAATCGAACATAAGGTTGAATGGATAGATTGAACAATCAATGTATCTGGGTTGTCTCCGATTATATCGTTATGCTGTATATTTAGTTACACCTACCATGTAACGGTTCTTTCGTTATACATACGAGCGTCTGAATCGAACATAAGGTTGGATGGTAAGACGGAACGATAATTGTAACTGAGTTGTATTCGATTATATCGTGGTGATGTTTATATAGTAATACTCACCAGGTGACTGTTCTTGCGTTATACATACGAGCGACCCAATCGAACATAAGGTTGGATGGATAGACGGAATGATCATTGTATCTGAGTTGTATTCGATTATATCGTGATGACGTTCATATAGAAATACTCACCAGGTTACTGTTCTTTCGTTATACACACGAGAAACCGAATCGAACAGAAGGTTGAATGGATAGTATCTGGGTTGTATTCGATTATGATGTTATGCTGTGTATATAGTTATACACACTAGGTGACGGTATTCCCGTTTTACATACGAGCGACCGAAACGAACAGAAAGTTGAATGGATAGACTGAACAATTAATGTATCTGGTTGGTATCCGATTATATCGCAATACTGTTTATATAGTGATACTTACCAGGTGACGGTACTTCCGTTACACATACTAGCGACTGAATCGAACAGAAGGTTAAATGGTTAGACGAAGCGATAATTGTATCTGAGTTGTATTCGATTATATCGTGATGATGTTTATATAGCAATATTCACCAGGTAACTGTTCTTCCGTTTTACATAAAAGCGACCGAATCGAGCAGAAAGTTAAATGAATAGATTGAAAATTCATCGTATCTGGGTTGTATTCGATTAGGATTGTATAGTTATACTCACCAGGTAACTGTTCTTTCGTTTTTCATAAGAACGACTGAATTGAACAGAAAGTTGAATGGATAGACTAAACAATAATCGTATCTGGGGTTGTATTCGAGTATATCGTGATGATTATCATATAGTATGTCTAACCAGGTAACAGTTCTTCCGTTATACATACGAGCAACCGAATCGAACATAAGGTTGAATGGATAGATTGAACAATCATTGTATCTGGGTTGTCTCCGATTATATCGTTATGTTGTATATTTAACTACACCTACCATGTAACGGTTCTTTCGTTACACATACGAGCGTCTGAATCGAACATAAGGTTGGATGGTTAGACGGAACGATAATTGTAACTGAGTTGTATTCGATTATATCGTGAACACGTTCATATAGAAATACTCACCAGGTTACTGTTCTTTCGTTATACATACGAGAAACCGAATCGAACAGAAGGTTGAATGGATAGTATCTGGGTTGTATTCGATTATGATGTTATGCTGTGTATATAGTTATACATATAAGGTGACGGTATTCCCGTTTCACATACGAGCGACCGAAACGAACAGAAAGTTGAATGGATAGACTGAACAATCAATGTATCTGGGTGGTATCCGATTATATCGCAATACTGTATATATAGTGATACTTACCAGGTGACGGTACTTCCGTTACACATTTTAGCGACTGAATCGAACAGAAGGTTAAATGGTTAGACGAAACGATAATTGTATCTGAGTTGTATTCGATGATATCGTGATGATGTTTATATAGCAATACTCACCAGGTAACTGTTCTTCCGTTTTATATACAAGCGACCGAATAGAGCAGAAGGTTGAATTCAGTATAAATTGAACAATCATCGTATTTGGGTTGTATTCAATTATGTTTATATAGGTATACTCACCAGGTAGCTGTTCTTCCGTTATACATACGAGCGACTGAATTGAACAGAAGGTTGAATGGATAGTATATGGGTTGTATTCGATTATGATGTTATGCTGTGTATATAGTTATACACACTAGCAGACGGTATTCCCGTTTTACATACGAGCGACCGAAACGAAAAGAAAGTTGAATGGATAGATTGAACAATCATCGTATCTGAGTTGTATTCGATTATGTTTATATAGTTATACTCACCAGGTAACTGTTCTTCCGTTATACATACGAGCGACTGAATTGAACAGAAGGATGAATGGATAGACTAAACGATGATCGTATCTGGGGTTGTATTCGATTATATCGTGATGATGTTCATATAGTTTTACTCACCAGGTAACTGTTCTCCAGTTATACATAAAAGCGACTGAACTGAACAAAAGTTTGAATGGATAGACTGAACAATCATCGTATCTGGGTTGTATTTGATTATATCGTGATTATTATCACATAGTATGTCTAACCAGGTGACAGTTCTTCCGTTATACATACGAGCAACCAAATCGAACATAAGGTTGAATGGATAGATTGAACAATCATTGTATCTGGGTTGTCTCCGATTATATCGTTATGCTGTATATTCAGTTACACCTACCATGTAACGGTTCTTTCGTTACACATACGAGCGTCTGAATCGAACATAAGGTTGGATGGTTAGACGGAACGATAATTGTAACTGAGTTGTATTCGATTATATCGTGGTTATGTTTATATAGTATTACTCACCAGGTGACTGTTCTTGCATTATACGTACGAGCGACCCAATCGAACAGAAGGTTGGATGGATAGACGGAATGATCATTGTATCTGATTTGTATTCGATTATATCGTGATGAAGTTCATATAGAAATACTCACCAGGTTACTGTTCTTTCGTTATACATACGAGCAACCGAATCGAACAGAAGGTTGAATGGATAGTATCAGGGTTGTATTCGATTATGATGTTATGCTGTGTATATAGTTATACACATAAGGTGGCGGTATTCCCGTTTTACATACGAGCGACCGAAACGAACAGAAAGTTGAATGGATAGACTGAACAATCAATGTATCTGGGTGGTATCCGATTATATCGCAATACTGTATATAAAGTGATACTTACCAGGTGACGGTACTTCCGTTACACATACTAGCGACTGAATCGAACAGAAGGTTAAATGGTTAGACGAAACGATAATTGTATCTGAGTTGTATTCGATGATATCGTGATGATGTTTATATAGCAATACTCACCAGGTAACTGTTCTTCCGTTTTACATACAAGCGACCGAATCGAGCAGAAGGTTAAATGGATAGATTGAACAATCATCATATCTGAGTTGTATTCAATTATGTTTATATAGTTATACTCACCAGGTACCTGTTCTTCCGTTATACATACGAGCAACCGAATCGAACATAAGGTTGAATGGATAGATTGAACAATCATCGTATCTGAGTTGTATTCGATTATGTTTATATAGTTATACTCACCAGATAACTGTTCTTCCGTTATACATACGAGCGACTGAATTGAACAGAAGGTTGAATGGATTGTATATGGGTTGTATTCGATTATGATGTTATGCTGTGTATATAGTTATACACACTAGGAGACGGTATTCCCGTTTTACATACGAGCGACTGAAACGAAAAGAAAGTTGAATGGATAGACTGAACAATCAATGTATCTGGGTGGTATCCGATTATATCGCAATACTGTATATATAGTGATACTTACCAGGTGACGATACTTCCGTTACACATACTAGCGACTGAATCGAACAGAATGTTGAATGGTTAGACGAAACGATAATTGTATCTGAGTTGTATTCGATGATATCGTGATGATGTTTTCATAGCAATTCTCACCAGGTAACTGTCCTTCCGTTTTACATACAAGCGACCGAATCGAGCAGAAGGTTAAATGGATAGATTGAACAATCATCATATCTGAGTTGTATTCAATTATGTTTATATAGTTATACTCACCAGGTACCTGTTCTTCCGTTATACATACGAGCAACCGAATCGAACATAAGGTTGAATGGATAGATTGAACAATCATTGTATCTGGGTTGTCTCCGATTATATCGTTATGTTGTATATTTAACTACACCTACCATGTAACGGTTCTTTCGTTACACATACGAGCGTCTGAATCGAACATAAGGTTGGATGGTTAGACGGAACGATCATTGTAACTGAGTTGTATTCGATTATATCGTGAACACGTTCATATAGAAATACTCACCAGGTTACTGTTCTTTCGTTATACATACGAGCAACCGAATCGAACAGAAGGTTGAATGGATAGTATCTGGGTTGTATTCGATTATGATGTTATGCTGTGTATATAGTTATACACATAAGGTGACGGTATTCCCGTTTCACATACGAGCGACCGAAACGAACAGAAAGTTGAATGGATAGACTGAACAATCAATGTATCTGGGTGGTATCCGATTATATCGCAATACTGTATATATAGTGATACTTACCAGGTGACGGTACTTCCGTTACACATTTTAGCGACTGAATCGAACAGAAGGTTAAATGGTTAGACGAAACGATAATTGTATCTGAGTTGTATTCGATGATATCGTGATGATGTTTATATAGCAATACTCACCAGGTAACTGTTCTTCCGTTTTATATACAAGCGACCGAATCGAGCAGAAGGTTGAATTCAGTATAAATTGAACAATCATCGTATCTGGGTTGTATTCAATTATGTTTATATAGGTATACTCACCAGGTAGCTGTTCTTCCGTTATACATACGAGCGACTGAATTGAACAGAAGGTTGAATGGATAGTATATGGGTTGTATTCGATTATGATGTTATGCTGTGTATATAGTTATACACACTAGGAGACGGTATTCCCGTTTTACATACGAGCGACCGAAACGAAAAGAAAGTTGAATGGATAGATTGAACAATCATCGTATCTGAGTTGTATTCGATTATGTTTATATAGTTATACTCACCAGGTAACTGTTCTTCCGTTATACATACGAGCGACTGAATTGAACAGAAGGTTGAATGGATAGACTAAACGATGATCGTATCTGGGGTTGTATTCGATTATATCGTGATGATGTTCATATAGTTTTACTCACCAGGTAACTGTTCTCCAGTTATACATAAAAGCGACTGAACTGAACAAAAGTTTGAATGGATAGACTGAACAATCATCGTATCTGGGTTGTATTTGATTATATCGTGATTATTATCACATAGTATGTCTAACCAGGTGACAGTTCTTCCGTTATACATACGAGCAACCAAATCGAACATAAGGTTGAATGGATAGATTGAACAATCATTGTATCTGGGTTGTCTCCGATTATATCGTTATGCTGTATATTCAGTTACACCTACCATGTAACGGTTCTTTCGTTACACATACGAGCGTCTGAATCGAACATAAGGTTGGATGGTTAGACGGAACGATAATTGTAACTGAGTTGTATTCGATTATATCGTGGTTATGTTTATATAGTATTACTCACCAGGTGACTGTTCTTGCATTATACGTACGAGCGACCCAATCGAACAGAAGGTTGGATGGATAGACGGAATGATCATTGTATCTGAGTTGTATTCGATTATATCGTGATGAAGTTCATATAGAAATACTCACCAGGTTACTGTTCTTTCGTTATACATACGAGCAACCGAATCGAACAGAAGGTTGAATGGATAGTATCAGGGTTGTATTCGATTATGATGTTATGCTGTGTATATAGTTATACACATAAGGTGGCGGTATTTCCGTTTTACATACGAGCGACCGAAACGAACAGAAAGTTGAATGGATAGACTGAACAATCAATGTATCTGGGTGGTATCCGATTATATCGCAATACTGTATATATAGTGATACTTACCAGGTGACGGTACTTCCGTTACACATACTAGCGACTGAATCGAACAGAAGGTTAAATGGTTAGACGAAACGATAATTGTATCTGAGTTGTATTCGATGATATCGTGATGATGTTTATATAGCAATACTCACCAGGTAACTGTTCTTCCGTTTTACATACAAGCGACCGAATCGAGCAGAAGGTTAAATGGATAGATTGAACAATCATCATATCTGAGTTGTATTCAATTATGTTTATATAGTTATACTCACCAGGTACCTGTTCTTCCGTTATACATACGAGCAACCGAATCGAACATAAGGTTGAATGGATAGATTGAACAATCATCGTATCTGAGTTGTATTCGATTATGTTTATATAGTTATACTCACCAGGTAACTGTTCTTCCGTTATACATACGAGCGACTGAATTGAACAGAAGGTTGAATGGATTGTATATGGGTTGTATTCGATTATGATGTTATGCTGTGTATATAGTTATACACACTAGGAGACGGTATTCCCGTTTTACATACGAGCGACTGAAACGAAAAGAAAGTTGAATGGATAGACTGAACAATCAATGTATCTGGGTGGTATCCGATTATATCGCAATACTGTATATATAGTGATACTTACCAGGTGACGATACTTCCGTTACACATACTAGCGACTGAATCGAACAGAATGTTGAATGGTTAGACGAAACGATAATTGTATCTGAGTTGTATTCGATGATATCGTGATGATGTTTTCATAGCAATTCTCACCAGGTAACTGTCCTTCCGTTTTACATACAAGCGACCGAATCGAGCAGAAGGTTAAATGGATAGATTGAACAATCATCATATCTGAGTTGTATTCAATTATGTTTATATAGTTATACTCACCAGGTACCTGTTCTTCCGTTATACATACGAGCAACCGAATCGAACATAAGGTTGAATGGATAGATTGAACAATCATCGTATCTGAGTTGTATTCGATTATGTTTATATAGTTATACTCACCAGGTAACTGTTCTTCCGTTATACATACGAGCGACTGAATTGAACAGAAGGTTGAATGGATAGACTAAACAATGATCGTATCTGGGGTTGTATTCGATTATATCGTGATGATGTTCATATAGTTATACTCACCAGGTAACTGTTCTCCAGTTATACATAAGAGCGACTGAACTGAACAGAAGGTTGAATGGATAGACTGAACAATCATCGTATCTGGGTTGTATTTGATTATATCGTGATTATCATCACATAGTATGTCTAACCAGGTAACAGTTCTTCCGTTATACATACGAGCAACCAAATCGAACATAAGGTTGAATGGATAGATTGAACAATCATTGTATCTGGGTTGTCTCCGATTATATCGTTATGCTGTATATTTAGTTACACCTACCATGTAACGGTTCTTTCGTTACACATACGAGCGTCTGAATCGAACATAAGGTTGGATGGTAAGACGGAACGATAATTGTAACTGAGTTGTATTCGATTATATCGTGGTGATGTTTATATAGTAATACTCACCAGGTGACTGTTCTTGCGTTATACATACGAGCGACCCAATCGAACATAAGGTTGGATGGATAGACGGAATGATCATTGTATCTGAGTTGTATTCGATTATATCGTGATGAAGTTCATATAGAAATACTCACCAGGTTACTGTTCTTTCGTTATACATACGAGCAACCGAATCGAACAGAAGGTTGAATGGATAGTATCAGGGTTGTATTCGATTATGATGTTATGCTGTGTATATAGTTATACACATAAGGTGGCGGTATTCCCGTTTTACATACGAGCGACCGAAACGAACAGAAAGTTGAATGGATAGACTGAACAATCAATGTATCTGGGTGGTATCCGATTATATCGCAATACTGTATATATAGTGATACTTACCAGGTGACGGTACTTCCGTTACACATACTAGCGACTGAATCGAACAGAAGGTTAAATGGTTAGACGAAACGATAATTGTATCTGAGTTGTATTCGATGATATCGTGATGATGTTTATATAGCAATACTCACCAGGTAACTGTTCTTCCGTTTTACATACAAGCGACCGAATCGAGCAGAAGGTTAAATGGATAGATTGAACAATCATCATATCTGAGTTGTATTCAATTATGTTTATATAGTTATACTCACCAGGTACCTGTTCTTCCGTTATACATACGAGCAACCGAATCGAACATAAGGTTGAATGGATAGATTGAACAATCATCGTATCTGAGTTGTATTCGATTATGTTTATATAGTTATACTCACCAGGTAACTGTTCTTCCGTTATACATACGAGCGACTGAATTGAACAGAAGGTTGAATGGATTGTATATGGGTTGTATTCGATTATGATGTTATGCTGTGTATATAGTTATACACACTAGGAGACGGTATTCCCGTTTTACATACGAGCGACTGAAACGAAAAGAAAGTTGAATGGATAGACTGAACAATCAATGTATCTGGGTGGTATCCGATTATATCGCAATACTGTATATATAGTGATACTTACCAGGTGACGATACTTCCGTTACACATACTAGCGACTGAATCGAACAGAATGTTG
Source organism: Chrysomela aeneicollis (assembly GCA_029955515.1). Taxonomy (NCBI): domain Eukaryota; kingdom Metazoa; phylum Arthropoda; class Insecta; order Coleoptera; family Chrysomelidae; genus Chrysomela; species Chrysomela aeneicollis. The sequence goes on along the minus strand of JARUHQ010000013.1, from coordinate 15,312,771 downwards.
AATGGTTAGACGAAACGATAATTGTATCTGAGTTGTATTCGATGATATCGTGATGATGTTTTCATAGCAATTCTCACCAGGTAACTGTCCTTCCGTTTTACATACAAGCGACCGAATCGAGCAGAAGGTTAAATGGATAGATTGAACAATCATCATATCTGAGTTGTATTCAATTATGTTTATATAGTTATACTCACCAGGTACCTGTTCTTCCGTTATACATACGAGCAACCGAATCGAACATAAGGTTGAATGGATAGATTGAACAATCATCGTATCTGAGTTGTATTCGATTGTGTATATAGTTATACTCACCAGGTAACTGTTCTTCCGTTATACATACGAGCGACTGAATTGAACAGAAGGTTGAATGGATAGACTAAACAATGATCGTATCTGGGGTTGTATTCGATTATATCGTGATGATGTTCATATAGTTATACTCACCAGGTAACTGTTCTCCAGTTATACATAAGAGCGACTGAACTGAACAGAAGGTTGAATGGATAGACTGAACAATCATCGTATCTGGGTTGTATTTGATTATATCGTGATTATCATCACATAGTATGTCTAACCAGGTAACAGTTCTTCCGTTATACATACGAGCAACCAAATCGAACATAAGGTTGAATGGATAGATTGAACAATCATTGTATCTGGGTTGTCTCCGATTATATCGTTATGCTGTATATTTAGTTACACCTACCATGTAACGGTTCTTTCGTTACACATACGAGCGTCTGAATCGAACATAAGGTTGGATGGTAAGACGGAACGATAATTGTAACTGAGTTGTATTCGATTATATCGTGGTGATGTTTATATAGTAATACTCACCAGGTGACTGTTCTTGCGTTATACATACGAGCGACCCAATCGAACATAAGGTTGGATGGATAGACGGAATGATCATTGTATCTGAGTTGTATTCGATTATATCGTGATGACGTTCATATAGAAATACTCACCAGGTTACTGTTCTTTCGTTATACATACGAGAAACCGAATCGAACAGAAGGTTGAATGGATAGTATCTGGGTTGTATTCGATTATGATGTTATGCTGTGTATATAGTTATACACACTAAGTGACGGTATTCCCGTTTTACATACGAGCGACCGAAACGAACGGAAAGTTGAATGGATAGACTGAACAATTAATGTATCTGGTTGGTATCCGATTATATCGCAATACTGTTTATATAGTGATACTTACCAGGTGACGGTACTTCCGTTACACATACTAGCGACTGAATCGAACAGAAGGTTAAATGGTTAGACGAAGCGATAATTGTATCTGAGTTGTATTCGATTATATCGTGATGATGTTTATATAGCAATATTCACCAGGTAACTGTTCTTCCGTTTTACATAAAAGCGACCGAATCGAGCAGAAAGTTAAATGAATACCCGGTAAACATTTTTTCCACGTATACATAAATGATACATCAATTTTATGTCATATAAATGATGGTCAACATCATTAATACGTATCTGAAAGACGTATTTTCTGAGGCGATAAGTCCCAACTTTCAGCGTTGTATATACGTCAGATAAAAACCGTCTTATTTGCATCTTCAGAATGATGTAACGTAACGAATGTTCAAGAAACATATTCAAATATACGTCACTAAATGGATGCAAATCTTATGTTTTGAATAAAATGGAATTTTTTGAGGCGATAAGTCCCAACTTTCAGCGTTGTATATACGTCAGATAAAAACCGTCTTATTTGCATCTTCAGAATGATATAACGTAACGAATGTTCAACTTACATATTCAAATATACGTCATAAAATAGATGCAACTCTTGTAATTTGAATAAATTGGTCTTTTTTCAGGCGATAAGTCCCAACTTTCAGCGTTGTATATACGTCAAATAAAAACCGTTATATTTGCATCTTCAGAATGATGTAACGTAACGAATGTTCAACATACATATTAAAATATACCTCATAAAATAGATGCAACTCTTATGTTTTGAATAAAATCGTCTTTTTTCGGGCGATAAGTCTCAACTTGCAGCGTTGTATATACGTCAAATAGAAACCGTCTTATTTGCATCTTCAGAATGATGTAACGTAACGAATATTCAACATACATATTCAAATATACGTCATAGAATAGATGCAAATCTTATGTTTTGTATAAAATGGTCTTTTTTGAGGCGATAATTCCAAATTTTCTGTTCATCGGTTCAAAAATGTCATATTTGCATCTTCAAAGTGATATATTATAATGAATGTTCAGAACACATAATTATAATTACGTCAAAAAATGGATTGAAAAATTTCGTTCCAAATAAAATGGTAGTATATAATCGATCATAATATTTATTTCATGATGGGTAACTCTAGATACTATAAAGATACTCAATGATAAAGTCAAAATTATAGAAGTGAATAAATAAAAATTCAAAACCTACCTATAAAAAAATAATAGAACCTCAATCTATCTTTCTAGTAGGTATGTACAATACATTGATATTTTCACAGAACAAAACATATGTTTTATAATAAGTACCTCCAAAAAAAAATATTAAGATACTAATTAACGAAAACTCAAGATTTCAGAATGAAAATTGAATGAAATTTATACCAACAGCTGCAATATTTTTCAATTTCTTCAAGCCGGGCAACCATTCCGTTATTCTGGTTTTTTGTGGCCACTTAGTAGGTAATAGTCATCTTTCAAATCTGAAAATAATGTAGAGTATGTATGTATATGTTTTCAAATTCTTAGGTTGGGTTAGGTTCTACAGAAATAATATACTATAAATTGAAAAATTCATTGATTTGCTTTGAAAGTTTTCAACTTTTTTCGACTCAGTATTATAGTATGAACTTATCTTTCTCAAACTTCTGAATTCAATGTAATTTCTCAAACATTTGGAAGTGAATAATGAAGGTCAAGTGAATTGTCAAAAAAAGCATTTTCGTCACATTCATAAATTCTGAATTTTTTTGAAGAAAAAGTTGAAAACTCATGCTACTTTGAATTAACAAATAATCTGAGAAAATTTAAATGTACCTATTCATACTGGATGATGGATTCAATCAAAGAAATAAACTTACCATATCATTGTTTTGTTGGCCTTGTTTTCTATCTAGCGCAAATTATATTTTAAGAAGGTTCTTGATCACATTCAATTTCATCGATACATATTCCTCGACCCTCCTGCCCGACTCTATAACCTGTTATTGAGTGTAACTGCTGAAATTAAATAACATATACAAGATAAATGATACAAACAATATTTTAGATGCATCGAGAAAATATGAACCTTGATAGCAATATTCTATTGCCTGCAATTATTGATAATATATTTTATTCAGATTATTGGGAAAAGTTTCATCTTACCACACAAGTCTTTATTATTTTTCTCAAGGAATCAACTGGGCCCAAGAACTCTTCTTCCCTCTGACTGAAGGCAAGTCTTCATTTCCACTCAGTATATCCAAAACCTGTCCAGCCAACTTTATTTTCTTTGAGGCCCTGGTGAAGTCATCTAAAAAATAGTGATATTTTTCATATACTTCTATAAATACCTTGATGATTTATAATTCCCAAATTATTCATCATTCAAAAAAATGCATTGACTATTTTTTCATATAATCTGACCTAATTTTTGTTTAGGGCTTTTTGTTCAGGGTTTTGAAAAAATGATACCAGTCATGATTATATCAGGTAACTTCAAATAAAAAACGAACCACCCTGAGTTTTGTTGATACATAGAAAATTGAGGTCACATTCATAAAAAAATTTCTCAAGAGAAGTTTTCGAATGACAAATATATGTTGATGATAACAAAATCATTGGGGTTGACACCTCATTCAGATTTATATCCACTGATTAGAATATGGAAATATTAATCTCCACATGAATAGATCAGTCTCACCTTCCTCATAAACAGTTGTAGCTACACTATAATATATCTTACAATTGGCTGTAAAAAGAAATCACTTCTTCTGGGTGAACTTGAAAAATGTTATTGATTTAGTGGTGGTCAGGCACTAAACTCAATTTATTCTTTCTTGAGGGTTGGCCAATATTTATGGATTGTAGGCACTCCATATCAGCATCTGCAAAAAAATATATTGCCACACAAACCATTTTCTGAATACTAGCAAAAATAATGAATTATTCTACATGCTTTTGCGTTGTCTCAAGGTCAGTACAGTACAAGAAGCGTCTGGCCACGCCTGGCGTCATGTGAATTCAATAATGGACTGGCCCAAATCAAAAACTTTTGAATTTTGTAGCCTTCGATGTAGGTAGGTATTCAGACTATTCAGAGGGATAGGTTTTATTACATAAAATATGAGACAACAGCCTGATCGGCTCACAACAGCCCCAACAAAAAAAACTTAGGTTAGGTGTGTCTTTTATGGTTATGGAAATCATTGTCATCAAATGAGAATTCTTTTCATAACGATCCAATTCAACCAAACAGAAGTAGTCAGTACGTACGTAGTACTAGTTTTCTTTGATTCAACGACGGAATTAAGCCAGAAAATGCCTATGAATGCGAGTTACGGTAATTGTTCACACCGAGGTTCACACATAGGTATCATTTTCTATTATACTATAAGCTAGCCAAAGTTTGTGTAGCTTACCTGATACTATTTAGACGAATTATTGCTCACACTTCACACTAGCACCAAAAATTATACAAATAACCGTCCAACGCTGCGTTGTTGTGATCAAAATACAAGAACCATGGACGACCGCGCATCTGAGATGCTTTTGCTTTGCATTGTATCAAGGTCAGTACAAGAAGCGTCTGGCCACGTCTGGCGTCATGTGAATTCAATAATGGACTGGACCAAGCGGGCTCGGGCTCATGTCATCTAACGGGTATAGATATGATGGCGGGAACTTTAAATATGAGAATTCTATGAGAATTTTCTACACTTCAATGGGGGATATATCATTTTGTGAAGAGGGTAACAGCGAATTCGATTGGAAATAACGTAGGGAATTCCCTATGCATTCCGAATATTTATCTAATTCCTTTTCGATATGTAGTGAAAAGAAAATGTACCTATACACTCTAGAGTCTGGAGTGCGTACTAGTTCCTTGAATTGATTTCTCTATTAGTATTCAATTTATTGTTTTGTCTTGCCATTTCTTGAATAAAATAGGTTTAATTATTTTTATCGGACGCATCAACGTTATAAAGACGTAATAAAGACGTAATAAAGACGTTTTATAGACACATCTGAACTATGTAAAAACCCAACGTTTAATTGACGCTGAGTATTGGTCATCAAATTATTCAGGGTATTTTTCTACGAGAAGTCATCACGATGTAGACGTCAAATACACCTTGATCGACCATCACTGTGCTGCCTGGGTGGTAGCTTTCAGTATCAAGACTTATATTATTATAAGTGGTAGACTAATCTTGGAAATATCAAGAACACTTTCGTAGCGACTATGTATTTCACATAAACCTACAAGTTGAGTTGAGAAAAAAAGTTCTGAAGCAACGAAATCTGCAAAATATACCTATTACATAAGTTGGTTATGGATTGATGCACTTGAAATCGCCTGAAACTAATTGATCCCCAACTATATAGTCACCATATAAGTTGTTATGTATATTTCAGTTCACCTAGTAAACGTATCGAGTGTGTTGCTCGTGAATTATAGCCATAGATGTCTAACGAATGGTATTCACAAGAAATAATCGTCTTTTGGAATATTGAGTATTCGAACAATCTAATAATTACATATATTTACGTATACGATTTCAATCGATCTTTAATTTCACCATCATATCAGAAATATATGAATGATGAAAAAATTATGATTGAAACTTTCATTCAAGAACTTGACATAAATTTGATGTTATATTAGTATATATTTAGTCATGGATATGATCGACTTCTGAATGCTGACCTCGCTTTTCCAATTCCCAATACAGCTAGTTAGAGACCAACTACCAAAAGTCAAAACTTGTGCGAGGTGAAGGAGAGCGGAACCCTACAGCTTATAGTGCATTCCAAACCACTTCTAAGGCGTCGGTCGAAACGACGACACGATCAAAACCGTAAACCAGTTATTTTTATAACATGATACACTTCTTACAGGACTCGAAACACTATCACTGAACAACTGTCGCTAGTGGGGGCTTTGGCTATACTCGCCCCTATGAAACCTCAAATCTGATGACCTTTATTCTCCGTATATCACCTCAACAATGTAATAATTCGATATTTGGTAGAAATCGTTAAACATTTTTTTGCTGCCATTCAATAACATATCAAATATATTCGTTTTCAATATTCAATATTATCATAATTCGAGAGATACATTCATGTCCGAAAAATCGTTATCGAAGATTGAACATGACATGAGTTTGATATGTATTGGCATATATATCAAGTCACGGATATGATCGACCTTCAACGTCTAATGCAGGAAAAAAAACATCATTTTTCGATTATTGAGCATCTAAACAATGTAATAATTCGATATTTTGCCCGTTCTAGAACGTTTTCTTGATGATATTCGATAAATTATCGAAAATATACGTTTTCAATCGATCCTCGATATTATCATCAAATAAGGGATATATTCATGATAAAAAAATCGTGATCGAACATTTCGATCAAGACATAAGTTTGAAGTCATATGACAAATGACTGGACTGTATTGAACATATATTGGCATATATTCAGTCATGGATGTGATCGACTTTCGGCGTCTAACGCGGTATAGAAAAAACATTTTTTCAATCATCAAATTGATCATCTTTGAAAAAAGATGTTGGCAATATTGTCTAAACAATGTAATGATTCGATATTTTGCCAGTGATTACTGGAACGTTTTCTTGATGATATTCGATAAAACATCGAAAATACACGTTTTCAATCGATCTTCAATATTAACATCATATAACGAATGTATCTATTTCCTATATTACGTATGTACATCACTTTTCTCGAAACGAATGTTATATCACTCATCGAGTATAAGTTTATTTCACCTAATTTATTATTTATGATCAAAGAATCGTAATCAAAGATTTTTATCTTGAAATTGACATAAGTTTGATGCTAGTTGATGTCATATGGCGAACGTCTGGAGTGTGTTGATCGTTAATTGGCATATATTCAGTCTCGAATATGATCGACTTTCAACGTTTAACGCGGTATACAAAAATACATATATTTTCAATTTCTAAATTGGTCTTCTTTGAAAAGTCATCCTTGCAATATCATCTAAACTATTCAATTGATACGATATGTTGCCCATAATTTCTGGAAAGTTTTTGATAATATTCGATAAAATATCGAAAAATTCAATTGATCTTCAATATTATCATCATGTGAGGGATGTATTCATGATTGAAGAATCGTGATCGAAGATTCCAATCAAGAACTCGACATAACCTGATGTCATATTATGGCAAATGTCTGGAGTGTGTTGATCATTAATTGGCATATATTCATTCATGGATATGATCGACTTTCGACGTCTAACGCGGTATGAAGATGAACATCATTTTTCAATCCTCAAATTGATCGTCTTCAAAAAAACATTTTTGCAATGTCATATAAACGATGTAATGATTTGATATCTTGCCTTCAATTTCTCGAAACATTTTCTTGATGATATTCCGATAAAATATCGAAAATACACGTTTTCAATCGATCTTCAATATAATCATCATGGAAGGGATGTATTCATGATCAAATAATCGTGATCGAAGATTTCAATCAAGAACTCGACATAACCTAATGTCATATTATGGCAAACGTCTGTAGTGGGTTGATCATAATTTAGCATATATTCAGTCATGGATATGATCGTTTTTCGACGTCAAACGCGGTATGGAAAAAACATCATTTTTCAATCCTTAAATTGATCGCCTTCAAACAAACATTTTCGCAATATCATCTGAACAATGTAATGATTCGATATCCTGCCCGTAATTTCTGGAATTTTTTCTTGATGATTATTCGATAAAATATCGAAAATATACGTATTCATTCGATCTTTAATATTATCATCATATAAGGGATGTATTCATGATCAAAGAATCGTGATCGAAGATTTCAATCAAGAACTCGACATAACCTAATGTCATATTATGGCAAACGTCTGTAGTGGGTTGATCATGATTTAGCATATATTCAGTTATGGATATGATCGTTTTTCGACGTCAAACGCGGTATAGAAAAAACATCATTTTTCAATCCTTAAATTGATCGCCTTCAAACAAACATTTTTGCAATATCATCTGAACAATGTAATGATTCGATATCCTGCCCGTAATTTCTGGAATTTTTTCTTGATGATTATTCGATAAAATATCGAAAATATACGTATTCATTCGATCTTTAATATTATCATCATATAAGGGATGTATTCATGATCAAAGAATCGTGATCGAAGATTTCAATCAAGAACTTGACATAAGTTTGATGTCATATGGCAAACGCCTGGAGTGTGTTGATCATAAATTGGTATATATTCAGTCATGGATATGATCGTTTCTCGACGTCAAACGCGGTATAGAAAAAACATCATTTTTCAATCCTTAAATTGATCGTCGTCAAACAAACATTTTTGCAATATCATCTGAACAATGTAATGATTTGATATCCTGCCCGTAATTTCTGGAATTTTTTCTTAATGATATTCGATAAAATATCGAAAATATACGTATTCATTCGATGTTCAATATTATCATCATATAAGGGATGTATTTATGATCAAAGAATCGTGATCGAAGATTTCAATCAAGAACTTGACATAAGTTTGATGTCATATGGCAAACGTCTGGAGTGTGTTGATCATAAATTGGTATATATTCAGTCATGGATATGATCGTTTTTCGACGTCAAACGCGGTATAGAATGAACATTATTTTTCAATCCTTAAATTGATCGTCTTCAAAAAAAATCTTTGCAATATCATCTAAACAATGTAATGATTCGATATCCTGCCCGTAATTTCTGGAATTTTTTCTTGATGATATAAAATAAAATATCGAAAATAAACGTATTCATTCGATCTTCAAAATTATCATCATATAAGGGATGTATTCATGATCAAAGAATCGTGATCGAAGATTTCAATCAAGAACTTGACATAAGTTTGATGTCATATGGCAAACGTCTGGAGTGTGTTGATCATAAATTGGTATATATTCAGTCATGGATATGATCGTTTCTCGACGTCAAACGCGGTATAGAAAAAACATCATTTTTCAATCCTTAAATTGATCGTCGTCAAGCAAACATTTTTGCAATATCATCTGAACAATGTAATGATTCGATATCCTGCCCGTAATTTCTGGAATTTTTTCTTAATGATATTCGATGAAATATCGAAAATATACGTATTCATTCGATCTTCAATATTATCATCATATAAGGGATGTATTCATGATCAAAGAATCGTGATCGAAGATTTCAATCAAGAACTCGATAGTTAGTTTGATATCATATTGCAAACGTCTGGAGTGTGTTTATCACCAATTGGCATATATTCAGTCATAGATATGATCGACTCACGACATCTGACGTGGTATAAAAAATACATAATTTTTAAATTCTTAAAACGATCGTCTTTGAAGGAACATTTTTGCAATATCATCTAAACAATGTAATGATTCGATATTTTGCCCGTAATTTCTGTAACGTTTTCTTAATGATATTCGATAAAATATCGAAAATATACGTTTTCAATCGATCTTCAATATTATCATCATATAATTGATGTATTCATGATCAAAGAATCGTGATCGAAGATTTTAATCAAGAACTTGACATAAGTTTGATGTCATATGGCAAACCTCTGGAGTATGATGATCGTATATTGGCATACATTTAGTCTCGGATGTGATCGATTTCTAACGTACGTTTATATGTACTTAATTAAACGTCGTTCATGATACGTTTCACAAAAACCATCATATGACTGAAATGTGTGAACACAAATGTTATGTAGATTGAAAATTCATCGTATCTGGGTTGTATTCGATTAGGTTTATATAGTTATACTCACCAGGTAACTTTTCTTCCGTTTTTCATAAGAACGACTGAATTGAACAGAAAGTTGAATGGATAGACTAAACAATAATCGTATCTGGGGTTGTATTCGAGTATATCGTGATGATTATCATATAGTATGTCTAACCAGGTAACAGTTCTTCCGTTATACATACGAGCAACCGAATCGAACATAAGGTTGAATGGATAGATTGAACAATCATTGTATCTGGGTTGTCTCCGATTATATCGTTATGTTGTATATTTAACTACACCTACCCTGTAACGGTTCTTTCGTTACACATACGAGCGTCTGAATCGAACATAAGGTTGGATGGTTAGACGGAACGATAATTGTAACTGAGTTGTATTCGATTATATCGTGATGACGTTCATATAGAAATACTCACCAGGTTACTGTTCTTTCGTTATACATACGAGCAACCGAATCGAACAGAAGGTTGAATGGATATTATCTGGGTTGTATACGATTATGATGTTATGCTGTGTATATAGTTATACACATAAGGTGACGGTATTCCCGTTTCACATACGAGCGACCGAAACGAACAGAAAGTTGAATGGATAGACTGAACAATCAATGTATCTGGGTGGTATCCGATTATATCGCAATACTGTATATATAGTGATACTTACCAGGTGACGGTACTTCCGTTACACATACTAGCGACTGAATCGATCAGAAGGTTTAATGGTTAGACGAAACGATAATTGTATCTGAGTTGTATTCGATGATATCGTGATGATGTTTATATAGCAATACTCACCAGGTAACTGTTCTTCCGTTTTATATACAAGCGACCGAATCGAGCAGAAGGTTGAATTCAGTATAAATTGAACAATCATCGTATCTGGGTTGTATTCAATTATGTTTATATAGGTATACTCACCAGGTAACTGTTCTTCCGTTATACATACGAGCGACTGAATTGAACAGAAGGTTGAATGGATAGTATATGGGTTGTTTTCGATTATGATGTTATGCTGTGTATATAGTTATACACACTAGGAGACGGTTTTCCCGTTTTACATACGAGCGACCGAAACGAAAAGAAAGTTGAATGGATAGATTGAACAATCATCGTATCTTAGTTGTATTCGATTATGTTTTGTTACGTTATACGTAAGAGATGCGAACGACCGCCGATATAGTATGCAACCATTAGTACTGGTACCGTAGGATCGCTACCCGATAGCTGCTGCCATCACCGGTAAAATGTACAACTTCTTTTTTTGTCAAGATTCGAAAACATTCGAGCACAGGGACATACAGAGACAAAATGGATTGATATCCTATAAGCATTGGATTTTGTGTTTAATTTATACGCTATATGCGGATTGAATCCATAGGCTTTTCTGTGCGACAGTAAGATTTGGTAGCTTTGTAATTTAGTGTGGTCTATTGTCGATAAATCTCCGCCATAGGAGGATTTGTTTTGATATCAACAGTTTTGGAAGAAAATAACGTCTCGCGATTATTAGGGAGTCGATAATCGGAGGTGAGTTTTTCATTATTCTTTTGTTTCACTCATTCAAGTGGTCATTCTGTATTCCATGCTCTGAATAATATTATTTTTGCTTTTCTTGATACATACATCGTGAAGTAATCAGGTAAATAATTTTATAGGCGTTTATGGAGGAACCTAACATTTTCCAACCTATCCAAAAGGCGTATCTAAAAGTGATGCAGTCCGGTTGAGATGGTGATGTAGCTTGATACCTGGTCCAGAGGTTGTACCGTATGTCCTCAGTCCGAGCGGAGGCTAAGTACCGCATAGCGGTTTCGATTATCTGTTAATACCTACTATAAGTATCACCCCATCTTCTACGTGCCCGATCTACAAGCCAACACCTTCGTGTCACGAACCAATATCTTCATTTACTATTATATTAGAATAATAATCGTATCTTATTATGTTTTGGGTATATATATAATTTAGGTTATTGTATAGGAGACTGGATAACTTCCGCCTTTTATCGGAATCTTACCCACTCTTCTCCCCTCTCGCGAGAGTTCCTTATCGTGCACGATAAAATAATAGTAATAGTATTTTTAGTACCTACTTATATATATGGGAACTATCAGACCTCCCGATTATTGTTTTCCTCTTTCCCAACGGCCAATTAAATAAACTTGAGGGCTTCTGATTTTTCTATGCCCACTCAAGTTGATGATACATGGTTAGTTATATCGTAGAATAAATCTTATAGGTTCAATTTATCTATGTTTTTTTTTTTTGAAGTAGGGATACCACTTGAATCTGTTGGCGCCCTCCGGATAACATCTCATTGTATAAGGACTCACTCCCCTCTCCCTGTTTCAAAGCTAGTTGTGAGCAAAACCCTATTTCAACTTTGTTAACGTAACCACGTGACTTCGAAGCAAATAAAAATAATCCTCATTATACGTAACAAGGGTGGAAAAAAATTGGCGCCCAACGTGGGGCTCGATTTACCCTTTTGTATCATTTCATAGGTTGATATCATCATATAGTATATTGTCGAAGATCCGGACGGTAGGTATATAGAAAAATAAAAAATGTTGTTTTGTTCAATTTGAGGTCCCTTGTTTTTATAGCATTATTCCTTTATCGTTTGAGGTTCTGATTAGCTGTTTTGTAGATACATAAAAACTTGCATTCCATGTGAAAGATATTGGTTCGTCTGATTGCAATTATTTTGATCGTTTTTGTACCCAGGGGAATTCCCACAGTACGGGAGCTCTCGTGAAATTTATTTTATTTCGAGATTCACCTATAGGAACGGGATTTTCTACTTTTAGTTTCTATATTGAATGCTCGGGTAGAGATGGATTTTTCTAGATTAGTACGAGATGAATTGGTTTATGAACTGAATGTTAGAGGTTATTTAGGTACAGCAAGTGAAACGGTTAGGTCAATGCGTAATAAGTTGAGAGAATTAGCATCGGACGAGGAATTCGGATCCGCAGAGTATCATGCTACATTCAATCCCAATCCAACGGATGAAATTGATGTTTGTAATGGGAAGATAATCGCATTAAGTGAATTTTTGAGTACCCGGCCTAGTATTGCGCCAAAGAGTAATGATGCTAGGTCTTTGGAAGCTAAGTTTAAACACCTATATGCCCGATTGGAGAGAGTAAAAATCCCACCAGCAGATTTGGAGCTTGCTAATGCCAAATCAAATGTTTTCAACCAATTGAATCATTTAGAGGAACAATTAGATATAGCATTACTTAACGATGTATTAGCTGACAATACGGCCTCTACTGTCAATATTCCCCCTCCTATACAAATGCATACTAGTTATAAACCATCTCCTACTCCAGTTTATAAATGGAATTTGTCATTTTCTGGTAGACCGAATACCTTAAGTGTTAATGCTTTCTTAGAAAGGGTTCAAGAGTATAAAAAATCTCGTTATGTTTCAGAGCAAGACTTGCTCGCTTCCCTAGAAGATCTACTTACTGATAAGGCATTATTATGGTATAGGTCGGTGAGGCCAAAAGTTACTACTTGGGATATTTTTGTGCGTGAATTGAGAGACGAATATTTAGGACATGACTATCAAATAAATTTGTGGGATGAGATTCGTAAAAGGAGGCAAAAACCTATGGAAAGGGTAGGTGAATATTTTGCATGTATGATTAATATGTTCAATAGGTTACCGGAAAAACCGACGGAAGAAGAAAAATTGTCTATCTTACGCCGGAATGTTGACCCATATTTCATTGATAGATTGTCGTTAGTTGAGACTAATAGTGTAGATGATCTTCTAGAAAAATGTAAGAAAGTTGAAATATCTCGGGAATTGGCCTCCAAATCTAAAATGCCAAATACAGTCTGCTTACTTGAACCAGACCTAGCTTACGATCATCCATCATGTGCGAGCTCACCGCCTGTTAATAAATTCCATTCTAGTCAGGGAGGGTCAACCAGGAAAAAATGTTGGAATTGCAATTCCGCTGAACATTGTTTCTCACAATGCACTGTACCTCGGACCAAACAATTTTGTTATCGCTGCGGTAGACTTAATGTCACAAAGTATTCATGTCCATGCAATCCAAAAAACGGACTTGGAGATCACCGCCACAACAGCCGACGGGGATCTCAGAATTAGAAATTTCACGTAAACCTCTAGATAGTTCTTGGGAGTCCTGGAAAATTTTTGTACAAGGAGAGTATAAGCGGGATAAAATAGCGGCATTTTTTTCATCTAAGGGATCTGATCCCCGGCCTTATTTAAACGTGTCCATTTATGATATTCCGTTTCAGGGACTTTTAGATTCTGGTGCATCACAAATGTGTATTGGCCGTGCAGGATGGCAAAAATTATCTAAATTAAACTTATCATTAGACAATAGTATCAAAACAATTTCGTTAGCCAATGGGGATAAATGTGCGGTCTTAGGTGTTGTTAATATGCCGATTGAGTTAGAACAAAGGGTTCGTTTAATTAAATGCTTAGTAGTTTTAGATTTGAGCAATGAAATAATTTTCGGAATAGATTTCTGGAGAGATATGGACATTATCACCTCGTTACGAGAAGCTACTTTCACTTTAGGAAAATCGAATAATTTTCTGTACCGCATTGAGGGCGATTCTAATTACTTGTCTGCAGATCAGGAAGCTCAGGTGGATGGTTTGGTACAATATTTCTTCCATCAAATGGGCAATGGGTTGGGATGTGCTAAAGGTGTTAGGCATGTGATTGATACGGGTGATAGTCCCCCAATAAAACAAAGATATTATCCCTGTTCACCTTATATCCAAGAGGTTATAAACAAAGAAATTGATGAAATGTTGTCTTTGGGTATAATAGAACCATCTAAATCAGCTTGGTCGAGTCCAGTTGTAATCGTTAAAAAATCTAATGGAGATTATCGGTTTTGCATAGATTTTCGTAAAATCAATGAAGTCACCCGTCGAGATGCTTATCCCCTCCCCTATGTCAGTCATATTCTCGCTCGATTGAATAATGCGAAATATTTTTCGTCCATTGATATAAAGAGCGCATATCATCAAATTCTGTTAGAGGACTCCAGCAAGGAAAAAACTGCTTTCACTGTGCCTTCTCGTGGATTGTACCAATTCACCCGTATGCCCTTTGGGTTACATAATAGTCCAGCTACCTGGCAGAGACTCATTGATACCGTTCTGGGACCAGAGCTGGAAGAATTCGTTTTTGTATATTTGGATGACGTTATAGTCGCTACGCCAAGTTTCGACCAGCACTTGAAGACCCTCTCAACAGTTTTCAACAAATTGTTGGAAGCCGGTTTAACCGTAAATCAGAAGAAGTGCGATTTTTTGAAATCTGAATTAAAATACTTAGGTTACCTTGTAACGAGGGACGGTCTCCACACTGATCCAGCTAAGATCGAATCGATGGTCAGTTATCCAACTCCAAAAGGGGTTAAGGACGTCAGACGTTTTATAGGTATGATATCGTGGTACCGTCGGTTCATTCCGAACTTTTCATCCAGTATATCTCCGTTAACTAAGCTGACACGCAAGAATTGTAAATTCATCTGGTCACCGGAATGTGAAACCGCATTCCAGAAAATGAAACAAATGTTAGTCTCGGCACCAATTTTAACCTCACCAGACTACTCTCGTAGGTTTATTTTGCAGTGTGATGCTTCACAGGTTGGACTGGGGTGTGTGCTGTCGCAAGATTTTGAAGATGGGGAACGAGTCATATCGTATGCTAGTAGGACCTTAACTGCCCCTGAAACTCGCTATTCTACTACCGAATTAGAGTGTCTCGCAGTGCTATTTGGAATCGAAAAATTTAGACCCTATATTGAAGGAACTAAGTTTTTGGTAGTCACGGATCACTCTTCTCTTCGATATCTCCATAAATTGCAGAACCCTTCCGGAAGGTTAGCTCGATGGTCGCTGCGTCTACAGGGCTACGATTTTGACGTGGTACACCGTAGTGGAAAATGTCATTTCGTTCCAGATGCTTTATCACGGGCCCTTCCTGAGGTACCAGAGGTTGCATTCGTCGAGGTCAACCCCGATGAGGTGGGTGCATGGTATCAAAAACTGAGATCCAATATTCTGGCTCACCCAGAAAAGTATCCTAAATGGAAAGTGGTAGCGAATAAGATATACAAATTTGTCAACTCGAATACCCCTTCGTTGGACGAGAGTGCAGATTGGAAACAAGTGGTCCCCAAGAATCTTCGATTGGCCGTATTCCACGAGAATCATGATGAACCGAGCGCTGGTCACCTGGGTTTTTATAAAACTCGAAAACGAATTTCCAATCTATATTTTTGGCCTGGCATGAATAGCGATATTCTGAAATATGTTCGGAGATGTGAGATCTGCAAGTCTCAGAAGCCAGAACAAAAGACGCCTTATGGTGTCATGTCAAGTCGTATCGTCTCGAAGCCATGGGAAGTGGTGGCAACTGATTTGATTGGTCCAATGCCTCTGTCCCATAAGCGGAATCGGTTCGTCTTGGTAGTTACCGATCTCTTCACCAAGTTCACTCTGCTCTGCCCGTTGAAGACGGCCACTAGTGAAGCTTGCACAAAATTCATTGAAGAAAATGTTTTCATGGTTTTTGGTGTTCCTGAGAGACTGCTTTGCGATAATGGGAAGCAATACGTATCTAAAAATTTCAAGAAAATGTGTGAGTCGTATAGTTGTCGTATCGTTTTCAATGCACAGTATAGTCCACATGCGAATCCGACAGAAAGAGTCAATAGAACACTGAAAACTATGATTCGTAGTTACATAAAGGACACTCAACGTGACTGGGATGAAAAACTTCCTCAGTTAGGTTTTGCTTTGCGTACCGCCGTCCATGAAATTACGGGATATAGCCCATCATATTTGAATTTCGGTAGGGAGATTCATATATCTGGTAGAATGTTTAGGCAAGGTGATATGCCCCAAGACCAACCTCTGGACTTCACTCCGAGACATGCATTGGCGCGCCATGTAGGAGAGATCCAGGAATTATGCGCAAAGGTTGAAGCTAAACTGAAGCAGTCTTATTCTGCTAGTGCTGCAAGGTACAACCTTCGTCGTCGCCCCATCTCTTTGGCGGTCGGTCAAGTTGTTTGGAAGAGGAACAAGAAGTTGTCCGATGCTGCAGATTATTTTCAGGGAAAGCTAGCTTGTAAATTTGTTAAATGTCGGGTATTGAAGAAGTTGTCTACTAATGTATATGAGCTTGCTGATTTCGAGACAGGACGTTCGCTAGGCTCGTGGCATGTTAAGGATATGAAGTTGGATTGAAAAAAATAATGATATTATTTTTTTTGAGAAGTTGAGGGAGTGTTACGTTATACGTAAGAGATGCGAACGACCGCCGATATAGTATGCAACCATTAGTACTGGTACCGTAGGATCGCTACCCGATAGCTGCTGCCATCACCGGTAAAATGTACAACTTCTTTTTTTGTCAAGATTCGAAAACATTCGAGCACAGGGACATACAGAGACAAAATGGATTGATATCCTATAAGCATTGGATTTTGTGTTTAATTTATACGCTATATGCGGATTGAATCCATAGGCTTTTCTGTGCGACAGTAAGATTTGGTAGCTTTGTAATTTAGTGTGGTCTATTGTCGATAAATCTCCGCCATAGGAGGATTTGTTTTGATATCAACAGTTTTGGAAGAAAATAACGTCTCGCGATTATTAGGGAGTCGATAATCGGAGGTGAGTTTTTCATTATTCTTTTGTTTCACTCATTCAAGTGGTCATTCTGTATTCCATGCTCTGAATAATATTATTTTTGCTTTTCTTGATACATACATCGTGAAGTAATCAGGTAAATAATTTTATAGGCGTTTATGGAGGAACCTAACATTTTCCAACCTATCCAAAAGGCGTATCTAAAAGTGATGCAGTCCGGTTGAGATGGTGATGTAGCTTGATACCTGGTCCAGAGGTTGTACCGTATGTCCTCAGTCCGAGCGGAGGCTAAGTACCGCATAGCGGTTTCGATTATCTGTTAATACCTACTATAAGTATCACCCCATCTTCTACGTGCCCGATCTACAAGCCAACACCTTCGTGTCACGAACCAATATCTTCATTTACTATTATATTAGAATAATAATCGTATCTTATTATGTTTTGGGTATATATATAATTTAGGTTATTGTATAGGAGACTGGATAACTTCCGCCTTTTATCGGAATCTTACCCACTCTTCTCCCCTCTCGCGAGAGTTCCTTATCGTGCACGATAAAATAATAGTAATAGTATTTTTAGTACCTACTTATATATATGGGAACTATCAGACCTCCCGATTATTGTTTTCCTCTTTCCCAACGGCCAATTAAATAAACTTGAGGGCTTCTGATTTTTCTATGCCCACTCAAGTTGATGATACATGGTTAGTTATATCGTAGAATAAATCTTATAGGTTCAATTTATCTATGTTTTTTTTTTTGAAGTAGGGATACCACTTGAATCTGTTGGCGCCCTCCGGATAACATCTCATTGTATAAGGACTCACTCCCCTCTCCCTGTTTCAAAGCTAGTTGTGAGCAAAACCCTATTTCAACTTTGTTAACGTAACCACGTGACTTCGAAGCAAATAAAAATAATCCTCATTATACGTAACAGTTTATATAGTTATACTCACCAGGTAACTGTTCTTCCGTTATACATACGAGCGACTGAATTGAACAGAAGGTTGAATGGATAGACTAAACGATGATCGTATCTGGTGTTGTATTCGATTATATCGTGATGATGTTCATATAGTTTTACTCACCAGGTAACTGTTCTCCAGTTATACATAAAAGCGACTGAACTGAACAAAAGTTTGAATGGATAGACTGAACAATCATCGTATCTGGGTTGTATTTGATTATATCGTGATTATTATCATATAGTATGTCTAACCAGGTGACAGTTCTTCCGATATACATACGAGCAACCAAATCGAACATAAGGTTGAATGGATAAATTGAACAATCATTGTATCTGGGTTGTCTCCGATTATATCGTTATGCTGTATATTCAGTTACACCTACCATGTAACGGTTCTTTCGTTACACATACGAGCGTCTGAATCGAACATAAGGTTGGATGGTTAGACGGAATGATAATTGTAACTGAGTTGTATACGATTATATCGTGGTTATGTTTATATAGTAATACTCACCAGGTGACTGTTCTTGCATTATACGTACGAGCGACCCAATCGAACAGAAGGTTGGATGGATAGACGGAATGATCATTGTATCTGAGTTGTATTCGATAATATCGTGATGAAGTTCATATAGAAATACTCACCAGGTTACTGTTCTTTCGTTATACATACGAGCAACCGAATCGAACAGAAGGTTGAATGGATAGTATCAGGGTTGTATTCGATTATGATGTTATGCTGTGTATATAGTTATACACATAAGGTGACGGTATTCCCGTTTTACATACGAGCGACCGAAACGAACAGAAAGTTGAATGGATAGACTGAACAATCAATGTATCTGGGTGGTATCCGATTATATCGCAATACTGTATATATAGTGATACTTACCAGGTGACGGTACTTCCGTTACACATACTAGCGACTGAATCGAACAGAAGGTTAAATGGTTAGACGAAACGATAATTGTATCTGAGTTGTATTCGATGATATCGTGATGATGTTTATATAGCAATACTCACCAGGTAACTGTTCTTCCGTTTCACATACAAGCGACCGAATCGAGCAGAAGGTTGAATTCAGTATAGATTGAACAATCATCGTATCTGGGTTGTATTCGATTATGTTTATATAGTTATACTCACCAGGTAACTGTTCTTCCGTTATACATACGGGCGACTGAATTGAACAGAAGGTTGAATGGATTGTATATGGGTTGTATTCGATTATGATGTTATGCTGTGTATATAGTTATACACACTAGGAGACGGTATTCCCGTTTTACATACGAGCGACTGAAACGAAGAGAAAGTTGAATGGATAGACTGAACAATCAATGTATCTGGGTGGTATCCGATTATATCGCAATATTGTATATATAGTGATACTTACCAGGTGACGATACTTCCGTTACACATACT
This sequence comes from Chrysomela aeneicollis, assembly GCA_029955515.1. NCBI lineage: Eukaryota > Metazoa > Arthropoda > Insecta > Coleoptera > Chrysomelidae > Chrysomela > Chrysomela aeneicollis. The sequence continues at coordinate 15,292,706 of JARUHQ010000013.1, read as the reverse complement.
AGCGACTGAATCGAACAGAATGTTGAATGGTTAGACAAAACGATAATTGTATCTGAGTTGTATTCGATGATATCGTGATGATGTTTTTATAGCAATACTCACCAGGTAACTGTCCTTCCGTTTTACATACAAGCGACCGAATCGAGCAGAAGGTTAAATGGAAAGATTGAACAATCATCATATCTGAGTTGTATTCAATTATGTTTATATAGTTATACTCACCAGGTACCTGTTCTTCCGTTATACATACGAGCAACCGAATCGAACATAAGGTTGAATGGATAGATTGAACAATCATCGTATCTGAGTTGTATTCGATTATGTTTATATAGTTATACTCACCAGGTAACTGTTCTTCCGTTATACATACGAGCGACTGAATTGAACATAAGGTTGAATGGATAGACTAAACAATGATCGTATCTGGGGTTGTATTCGATTATATCGTGATGATGTTCATATAGTTATACTCACCAGGTAACTGTTCTCCAGTTATACATAAGAGCGACTGAACTGAACAGAAGGTTGAATGGATAGACTGAACAATCATCGTATCTGGGTTGTATTTGATTATATCGTGATTATCATCACATAGTATGTCTAACCAGGTAACAGTTCTTCCGTTATACATACGAGCAACCAAATCGAACATAAGGTTGAATGGATAGATTGAACAATCATTGTATCTGGGTTGTCTCCGATTATATCGTTATGCTGTATATTTAGTTACACCTACCATGTAACGGTTCTTTCGTTACACATACGAGCGTCTGAATCGAACATAAGGTTGGATGGTAAGACGGAACGATAATTGTAACTGAGTTGTATTCGATTATATCGTGGTGATGTTTATATAGTAATACTCACCAGGTGACTGTTCTTGCGTTATACATACGAGCGACCCAATCGAACATAAGGTTGGATGGATAGACGGAATGATCATTGTATCTGAGTTGTATTCGATTATATCGTGATGACGTTCATATAGAAATACTCACCAGGTTACTGTTCTTTCGTTATACATACGAGAAACCGAATCGAACAGAAGGTTGAATGGATAGTATCTGGGTTGTATTCGATTATGATGTTATGCTGTGTATATAGTTATACACACTAGGTGACAGTATTCCCGTTTAACATACGAGCGACCGAAACGAACGGAAAGTTGAATGGATAGACTGAACAATTAATGTATCTGGTTGGTATCCGATTATATCGCAATACTGTTTATATAGTGATACTTACCAGGTGACGGTACTTCCGTTACACATACTAGCGACTGAATCGAACAGAAGGTTAAATGGTTAGACGAAGCGATAATTGTATCTGAGATGTATTCGATTATATCGTGATGATGTTCATATAGCAATATTCACCAGGTAACTGTTCTTCCGTTTTACATAAAAGCGACCGACTCGAGCAGAAAGTTAAATGAATAGATTGAAAATTCATCGTATCTGGGTTGTATTCGATTAGGTTTATATAGTTATACTCACCAGGTAACTGTTCTTCCGTTTTTCATAAGAACGACTGAATTGAACAGAAAGTTGAATGGATAGACTAAACAATAATCGTATCTGGGGTTGTATTCGAGTATATCGTGATGATTATCATATAGTATGTCTAACCAGGTAACAGTCCTTCCGTTATACATACGAGCAACCGAATCGAACATAAGGTTGAATGGATAGATTGAACAATCATTGTATCTGGGTTGTCTCCGATTATATCGTTATGTTGTATATTTAACTACACCTACCATGTAACGGTTCTTTCGTTACACATACGAGCGTCTGAATCGAACATAAGGTTGGATGGTTAGACGGAACGATAATTGTAACTGAGTTGTATTCGATTATATCGTGATGACGTTCATATAGAAATACTCACCAGGTTACTGTTCTTTCGTTATACATACGAGCAACCGAATCGAACAGAAGGTTGAATGGATAGTATCTGGGTTGTATTCGATTATGATGTTATGCTGTGTATATAGTTATTCACATAAGGTGACGGTATTCCCGTTTCACATACGAGCGACCGAAACGAACAGAAAGTTGAATGGATAGACTGAACAATCAATGTATCTGGGTGGTATCCGATTATATCGCAATACTGTATATATAGTGATACTTACCAGGTGACGGTACTTCCGTTACACATACTAGCGACTGAATCGAACAGACGGTTAAATGGTTAGACGAAACGATAATTGTATCTGAGTTGTATTCAATGATATCTTGATGATGTTTATATAGCAATACTCACCAGGTAACTGTTTTTCCGTTTTATATACAAGCGACCGAATCGAGCAGAAGGTTGAATTCAGTATAAATTGAACAATCATCGTATCTGGGTTGTATTCAATTACGTTTATATAGGTATACTCATCAGGTAACTGTTCTTCCGATAAACATACGAGCGACTGAATTGAACAGAAGGTTGAATGGATAGTATATGGGTTATATTCGATTATGATGTTATGCTGTGTATATAGTTATACACACTAGGAGACGGTATTCCCGTTTTACATACGAGCGACCGAAACGAAAAGAAAGTTGAATGGATAGATTGAACAATCATCGTATCTGAATTGTATTCGATTATGTTTATATAGTTATACTCACCAGGTAACTGTTCTCCAGTTATACATAAAAGCGACTGAACTGAACAAAAGTTTGAATGGATAGACTGAACAATCATCGTATCTGGGTTGTATTTGATTATATCGTGATTATTATCATATAGTATGTCTAACCAGGTGACAGTTCTTCCGTTATACATACGAGCAACCAAATTGAACATAAGGTTGAATGGATAGATTGAACAATCATTGTATCTGGGTTGTCTCCGATTATATCGATTATATTCAGTTACACCTACCATGTAACGGTTCTTTCGTTTCACATACGAGCGTCTGAATCGAACATAAGGTTGGATGGTTAGACGGAACGATAATTGTAACTGAGTTGTATTCGATTATATCGTGGTTATGTTTATATAGTAATACTCACCAGGTGACTGTTCTTGCGTTATACATACGAGCGACCCAATCGAACATAAGGTTGGATGGATAGACGGAATGATCATTGTATCTGAGTTGTATTCGATTATATCGTGATGACGTTCATATAGAAATACTCACCAGGTTACTGTTCTTTCGTTATACTATCGAGCAACCGAATCGAACAGAAGGTTGAATGGATAGTATCTGGGTTGTATTCGATTATGATGTTATGCTGTGTATATATTTATACACACTAGGTGACGGTATTCCCGTTTTACATACGAGCGACCGAAACGAAAAGAAAGTTGAATGGATAGACTGAACAATCAATGTATCTGGGTGGTATCCGATTATATCGCAATTTTGTATATATGGTGATACTTACCAGGTGACGATACTTCCGTTACACATACTAGCGACTGAATCGAACAGAATGTTGAATAGTTAGACGAAACGATAATTCAGTATAGATTGAACAATCATCGTATCTGGGTTGTATTCGATTATGTTTATATAGTTATACTCACCAGGTAAATGTTCTTCCGTTATACATACGAGCGACTGAATTGAACAGAAGGTTGAATGGATTGTATATGGGTTGTATTCGATTATGATGTTATGCTGTGTATATAGTTATACACACTAGGAGACGGTATTCCCGTTTTACATACGAGCGACTGAAACGAAAAGAAAGTTGAATGGATAGACTGAACAATCAATGTATCTGGGTGGTATCCGATTATATCGCATTACTGTATATATAGTGATACTTACCAGGTGACGATACTTCCGTTACACATACTAGCGACTGAATCGAACAGAATGTTGAATGGTTAGACGAAACGATAATTGTATCTGAGTTGTATTCGATGATATCGTGATGATGTTTTTATAGCAATACTCACCAGGTAACTGTCCTTCCGTTTTACATACAAGCGACCGAATTGAGCAGAAGGTTAAATGGATAGATTGAACAATCATCGTATCTGAGTTGTATTCGATTATGTTTATATAGTTATACTCACCAGGTAACTGTTCTTCCGTTGTACATACGAGCGACTGAATTGAACAGAAGGTAGAATGGATAGACTAAACAATGATCGTATCTGGGGTTGTATTCGATTATATCGTGATGATGTTCATATAGTTATACTCACCAGGTAACTATTCTCCAGTTATACATAAGAGCGACTGAACTGAACAGAAGGTTGAATGGATAGACTGAACAATCATCGTATCTGGGTTGTATTCGATTATTTCGTGATGATTATTATATATTATGTCTAACCAGGTAACTGTTCTTTCGTTATACATACGAGCAACCGAATCGAACATAAGGTTGAATGGATAGATTGAACAATCATTGTATCTGGGTTGTCTCCGATTATATCGTTATGTTGTAAATTTAACTACACCTACCATGTAACGGTTCTTTCGTAACACATACGAGCGTCTGAATCGAACATTAGGTTGGATGGTTAGACGGAACGATAATTGTAACTGAGTTGTATTCGATTATATCGTGATGACGTTCATATAGAAATACTCACCAGGTTACTGTTCTTTCGTTATACATACGAGCAACCGAATCGAACAGAAGGTTGAATGGATAGTATCTGGGTTTTATTCGATTATGATGTTATGCTGTGTATATAGTTATACACATAAGGTGAGGGTATTCCCGTTTCACATACTAGCGACTGAATCGAACAGAAGGTTAAATGGTTAGACGAAACGATAATTGTATCTGAGTTGTATTCGATGATATCGTGATGATGTTTATATAGCAATACTCACCAGGTAACTGTTCTTCCGTTTTATATACAAGCGACCTAATCGAGCAGAAGGTTGAATTCAGTATAGATTGAACAATCATCGTATCTGGGTTGTATTCAATTATGTTTATATAGGTATACTCACCAGGTAACTGTTCTTCCGTTATACATACGAGCGACTGAATTGAACAGAAGGTTGAATGGATAGTATATGGGTTGTATTCGATTATGATGTTATGCTGTGCTATACACACTAGGAGACGGTATTCCCGTTTTACATACGAGCGACCAAAACGAAAAGAAAGTTGAATGGATAGACTGAACAATCAATGTATCTGGGTGGTATCCGATTATATCGCAATACTGTATATATAGTGATACTTACCAGGTGACGGTACTTCCGTTACACATGCTAGCGACTAAATCGAACAGAAGGTTGAATTGTATCTGAGTTGTATTCGATGATATCGTGATGATGTTTATATAGCAATACTCACCAGGTAACTGTTCTTCCGTTTTACATACAAGCGACCGAATCGAGCAGAAGGTTAAATGAATAGATTGAACAATCATCGTATCTGGGTTGTATTCGATTATGTTTATATAGTAATACTCACCAGGTAACTGTTCTTCCGTTTTACATACAAGCGACCGAATCGAGCAGAAGGTTGAATTTAGTATAGATTGAACAATCATCGTATCTGGGTTGTATTCGATTATGTTTATATAGTTATACTCACCAGGTAATTGTTCTTCCGTTATACATACGAGCGACTGAATTGAACAGAAGGTTGAATGGATAGACTAAACAATAATCGTATCTGGGGTTGTATTCGAGTATATCGTGATGATTATCATATAGTATGTCTAACCAGGTAACAGTTCTCATATATAATCCAACCAGAAACCCAGAAACATTGATTGTTCAGTCTATCCATTCAACTTTCTTTTCGTTTCGGTCGCTCGTATGTAAAACGGGAATACCGTCACCTAGTGTGTATAACTATATACACAGCATAACATCATAATCGAATACAACCCATATACTATCCATTCAACCTTCTGTTCAATTCAGTCGCTCGAATGTATAACGGAAGAACAGTTACCTGGTGAGTATAACTATATGAACATCATCACGATATCATCGAATACAACTCAGATACAATTATCGTTTCGTCTAACCATTTAACCTTCTGTATTCAGTCGCTAGAAGGTTGAATGGATAGTATATGGGTTGTATTCGATTATGATGTTATGCTGTGCTATACACACTAGGAGACGGTATTCCCGTTTTACATACGAGCGACCAAAACGAAAAGAAAGTTGAATGGATAGACTGAACAATCAATGTATCTGGGTGGTATCCGATTATATCGCAATACTGTATATATAGTGATACTTACCAGGTGACGGTACTTCCGTTACACATGCTAGCGACTAAATCGAACAGAAGGTTGAATTGTATCTGAGTTGTATTCGATGATATCGTGATGATGTTTATATAGCAATACTCACCAGGTAACTGTTCTTCCGTTTTACATACAAGCGACCGAATCGAGCAGAAGGTTAAATGAATAGATTGAACAATCATCGTATCTGGGTTGTATTCGATTATGTTTATATAGTAATACTCACCTGGTAACTGTTCTTCCGTTTTACATACAAGCGACCGAATCGAGCAGAAGGTTGAATTTAGTATAGATTGAACAATCATCGTATCTGGGTTGTATTCGATTATGTTTATATAGTTATACTCACCAGGTAATTGTTCTTCCGTTATACATACGAGCGACTGAATTGAACAGAAGGTTGAATGGATAGACTAAACAATAATCGTATCTGGGGTTGTATTCGATTATATCTTGATGATGTTCATATAATTATACTCACCAGGAAACTGTTCTCCAGTTATACATAAGAGCGACTGAACTGAACAGAAGGTTGAATGGATAGACTGAACAATCATCGTATCTGGGTTGTATTTGATTATATCGTGATTATCATCACATAGTATGTCTAACCAGGTAACAGTTCTTCCGTTATACATACGAGCAACCAAATCGAACATAAGGTTGAATGGATAGATTGAACAATCATTGTATCTGGGTTGTCTCCGATTATATCGTTATGCTGTATATTTAGTTACACCTACCATGTAACGGTTCTTTCGTTACACATACGAGCGTCTGAATCGAACATAAGGTTGGATGGTTAGACGGAACGATAATTGTAACTGAGTTGTAATCGATTATATCGTGATGACGTTCATATAGAAATACTCACCAGGTTACTGTTCTTTCGTTATACATACGAGCAACCGAATCGAACAGAAGGTTGAATGGATAGTATCTGGGTTGTATTCGATTATGATGTTATGCTGTGTATATAGTTATACACATAAGGTGACGGTATTCCCGTTTCACATACGAGCGACCAAAACGAACAGAAAGTTGAATGGATAGACTGAACAATCAATGTATCTGGGTGGTATCCGATTATATCGCAATACTGTATATATAGTGATACTTACCAGGTGAAGGTACTTCCGTTACACATACTAGCGACTGAATCGAACAGAAGGTTAAATGGTTAGACGAAACGATAATTGTATCTGAGTTGTATTCGATGATATCGTGATGATGTTTATATAGCAATACTCACCAGGTAACTGTTCTTCCGTTTTATATACAAGCGACCGAATCGAGCAGAAGGTTGAATTCAGTATAGATTGAACAATCATTGTATCTGGGTTGTATTCAATTATGTTTATATAGGTATACTCACCAGGTAACTGTTGTTCCGTTATACATACGAGCGACTGAATTGAACAGAAGGTTGAATGGATAGTATATGGGTTGTATTCGATTATGATGTTATGCTGTGTATATAGTTATACACACTAGGAGACGGTATTCCCGTTTTACATACGAGCGACCGAAACAAAAAGAAAGTTGAATGGATAGACTGAACAATCAATGTATCTGGGTGGTATCCGATTATATCGCAATACTGTATATATAGTGATACATACCAGGTGACGGTACTTCCGTTAAACATGCTAGCGACTAAATCGAACAGAAGGTTAAATGGTTAGACGAAACGATAATTGTATCTGAGTTGTATTCGATGATATCGTGATGATGTTTATATAGCAATACTCACCAGGTAACTGTTCTTCCGTTTTACATACAAGCGACCGAATCGAGCAGAAGGTTAAATGAATAGATTGAACAATCATCGTATCTGGGTTGTCTCCGATTATATCGTTATGCTGTATATTTAGATAAACCTACCATGTAACGGTTCTTTCGTTACACACACGAGCGTCTGAATCGAACATAAGGTTGGATGGTCAGACGGAACGATAATTGTAACTGAGTTGTATTCGATTATATCGTGGTAATGTTTATATAGTAATACTCACCAGGTGACTGTTCTTGCGTTATACGTACGAGTGACCAAATCGAACAGAATATTGGATGGATAGACGGAATGACCATTATATCTGAGTTGTATTCGATTATATCGTGATGAAGTTCATATGGAAATACTCACCAGGTTAGGTTAGGTTAGGTTAGGTTAGGTTAGGTTAGGATACTCACCAGGTTACTGTTCTTTCGTTATATATACGAGCAACCGAATCGAACAGAAGGTTGAATGGATAGTATCTGGGTTGTATTCGATTATGATGTTATGCTGTGTATATATAGTTATACACACTAGGTGACGGTATTCCCGTTTCACATACGAGCGACCGAAACGAACAGAAAGTTGAATGGATATACTGAACAATCAATGTATCTGGTTGGTATCCGATTATATCGCAATACTGTATATATAGTGACACTTACCAAGAGACGGTATTTCCGTTAAACATACTAGCGACTGAATCGAACAGAAGGTTTAATGGTTAGACGAAGCGATAATTGTATCTGAGTTGTATTCGATGATATCGTGATGATGTTTATATAGCAATACTCACCAGGTAACTGTTCTTTCGTTTTACATAAAAGCGACCGAATCGAGCAGAAGGTTGAATGGATAGATTGAAAATTCATCGTATTTGGGTTGTATTCGATTATGTTTACATAGTTATACTCACCAGGTAACTGTTCTTCCATTATACATAAGAACGACTGAATTGAACAGAAGGTTGAATGGATAGACTAAACAATAATCGTATCTGGGGTTGTATTCGAGTATATCGTGATGATTATCATATAGTATGTCTAACCAGGTAACAGTTCTCATATATAATCCAACCAGAAACCCAGAAACATTGATTGTTCAGTCTATCCATTCAACTTTCTTTTCGTTTCGGTCGCTCGTATGTAAAACGGGAATACCGTCACCTAGTGTGTATAACTATATACACAGCATAACATCATAATCGAATACAACCCATATACTATCCATTCAACCTTCTGTTCAATTCAGTCGCTCGTATGTATAACGGAAGAACAGTTACCTGGTGAGTATAACTATATGAACATCATCACGATATCATCGAATACAACTCAGATACAATTATCGTTTCGTCTAACCATTTAACCTTCTGTTCGATTCAGTCGCTAGTATGTGTAACGGAAGTACCGTCACCTTGTTAGTATCACTATATATACAGTATTGCGATATAATCGGATACCACCCAGATACATTGATTGTTCAGTCTATCCATTCAACTTCCTGTTCGTTCCGGTCTCTCGTATGTAAAACGGGAATAACGTCACCTTATGTGTATAACTATATAGACAACATAACATCATAATCGAATACAACCCAGATACTATCCATTCAACCTTCTGTTCGATTCGGTTACTCGTATGTATAACGAAAGAACAGTAACCTGGTGAGTATTTCTATATGAACGTCATCACGATATAATCGAATACAACTCAGATACAATAATCATACCGTCTATCCATCCAACCTTCTGTTCGATTGGGTCGCTCGTATGTATAACGCAAGAACAGTCACCTGGTGAGTATTACTATATAAACATCACCACGATATAATCGAATACAACTCAGTTACAATTATCGTTCCGTCTAACCATCCAACCTCATGTTCGATTCAGACGCTCGTATGTGTAACGAAAGAACCGTTACATGGTAGGTGTAACTAAATATACATCATAACTATATAATCGGAGACAACCCAGATACAATGATTGTTCAATCTATCCATCCAACCTTATGTTCGATTCGGTTGCTCGTATGTATAATGGAAGAACTGTTACCTGGTGAGTCATACTATATGATAATAATCACGATATAATCAAATACAACCCAGATACGATGAATGTTCAGTCTATCCATTCAACCTTCTGTTCAGTTCAGTCGCTCTTATGTATAACTGGAGAACAGTTTCCTGGTGAGTATAACTATATGAATATCATCAAGATATAATCGAATACAACCCCAGATACGATTATTGTTTAGTCCATCCATTCAACCTTCTGTTCAATTCAGTCGCTCGTATGTATAACGGAAGAACAGTTACCTGGTGAGTATAACTATATAAACATAATCGAATACAACCCAGATACGATGATTGTTCAATCTATACTAAATTTAAGCTTCTGCTCGATTCGGTCGCTTGTATGTAAAACGGAAGAACAGTTACCTGGTGAGTATTGCAATATAAACATCATCACGATATCATCGAATACAACTCAGAGATACAATTATCATTTCGTCTAACCATTTAACCTTCTGTTCGATTCAGTCGCTAGTATGTGTAACGGAAGTACCGTCACCTGGTAAGTATCACTATATATACAGTATTGCGATATAATCGGATACCACCCAGATACATTGATTGTTCAGTCTATCCATTCAACTTTCTGTTCAGTTCAGTTGCTCTCATGTATAACTGTAGAACAGTTTCCTGGTGAGTATAACTATATGAAAATCATCAAGATATAATCGAATACAACCCCAGATACGATTATTGTTTAGTCTATCCATTCAACCTTCTGTTCAATTCAGTCGTTCTTATGTATAACGGAAAAACAGTTACCTGGTGAGTATAACTATATAAACCTAATCGAATACAACCCAGATACGATGAATTTTCAATCTATCCATTTAACCTTCTGCTCGATTCGGTCGCTTTTATGTAAAACGGAAGAACAGTTACCTGGTGAGTATTGCTATATAAACATCATCACGATATCATCGAATACAACTCAGATACAATTATCGCTTCGTCTAACCATTTAACCTTTTGTTCGATTCAGTCGCTAGTATGTGTAACGGAAGTACCGTCACCTGGTTAGTATCACTATATATACAGTATTGCGATATTATCGGATACCAACCAGATACATTGATTGTTCAGTCTATCCATTCAACTTTCTGTTCGTTTTGGTCGCTCGTATGTATATCGAAAGAAAAGTTACCTGGTGAGTATTTCTATATAAACTTCATCACGATATAATCGAATACAACTCAGATACAATGATCATTCCGTCTATCCATCTAACCTTCTGTTCGATTGGGTCGCTAGTACGTATAACGCAAGAACAGTCACCTGGTGAGTATTACTATATGAACATTCCCACGATATAATCGAAAAAAACTCAGTTACAATTATCGTTCCGTCTAACCATCCAACCTTATGTTCAATTCAGACGCTCGTATGTGTAACGAAAGAACCGTTACATGGTAGGTGTATCTAAATATACAGCATAACGATATAATCGGAGACAACCCAGATACAATGATTGTTCAATCTATCCATTCAACCTTATGTTCGATTCGGTTGCTCGTATGTATAACGAAAGAACAGTTACCTGGTTAGACATAATATATAGAAATCATCACGAAATAATCGAATACAACCCAAATACGCTAATTGTTCAGTCTATCAATACAACCTTCTGTTCAATTCAGTCGCTCGTATGTATGACGGAAGAACAGTTACTTGGTGAGTATAACTATATAAACATAATCGAATACAACTCAGATACGATGATTGTTCAATCTATCCATTTAACCTTCTGCTCGATTCGGTCACTTGTATGTGAAACGGAAGAACAGTTACCTGGTGATTATTGCTATATAAACATCATCACGATATCATCGAATACAACTCAGATACAATTATCGTTTCGTCTAACCATTCAACCTTCTGTTCGATTCAGTCGCTAGTATGTGTAACGGAAGTACCGTCACCTGGTAAGTATCACTATATATACAGTATTGCGATATAATCGCATACCACCCAGATACATTGATTGTTCAGTCTATCCATTCAACTTTCTGTTCGTTTCGGTAGCTCGTATGTAAAACGGGAATACCGTCATCAAATGTGTATAACTATATACACAGCATAACATCATAATCGAAGACAACCCAGATACTATCCATTCAACCTTCTGTTCGATTCGGTTACTCGTATGTATGACGAAAGAACAGTAACCTGGTGAGTATTTTTATATAAACGTCATCACGATATAATAGAATACAACTAAGATACAATGATCATTCCGTCTATCCATCCAACCTTCTGTTCGATTGAGTCGCCCGTATGTATAACGCAAGAACAGTCACCTGGTGAGTATTACTATATAAACATCACCACGATATAATCGAATACAACTCAGTTACAATTATCGTTTCGTCTAACCATCCAACCTTATGTTCGATTCAGACGCTCGTATGTGTAACGAAAGAACCTTTACATGGTAGGTGTAACTAATAATACAGCTCAACGATATAATCGGAGACAACCCAGATACAATGATTGTTCAATCTATCCATTCAACCTTATGTTCGATTCGGTTGCTCGTATGTATAACGGAAGAACTGTTACCTGGTTAGACATATTATATTATAATCATCACGATATAATCAAATACAACCCAGATACGATGATTGTTCAGTCAATCCATTCAACCTTCTGTTCAGTTCAGTCGCTTTTATGTATAACTGGAGAACAGTTTCCTGGTGAGTATAACTATATGAACATCATCAAGATATAATCGAATACAACCCCAGATATGATTATTGTTTAGTCTATCCATTCAACCTTCTGTTCAATTCAGTCGCTCGTATGTATAACGGAAGAACAGTTACCTGGTGAGTATAACTATATGAACATAATCGAATACAACCCAGATACGATGATTGTTCAATCTATACTAGATTCAACCTTCTGCTCGATTTGGTCGCTTGTATGTAAAACGGAAGAACAGTTACCTGGTGAGTATTTCTATATAAACATCATCACGATATCATCGATTACAACTCAGATACAATTATCGTTTCGTCTAACCATTTAACCTTCTGTTCGATTCAGTCGCTAGTATGTGTAACGGAAGTACCGTCACCTGGTAAGTATCACTATATATTCAGTATTGCGATATAATCGGATACCACCCAGATACATTGATTGTTCAGTCTATCCATTCAACTTTCTGTTCGTTTCGGTCGCTCGTATGTAAAACGGGAGTACCGTCACCTAATGTGTATAACTATATACACAGCATAACATCATAATCGAATACAACCCAGATACTATCCATTCAACCTTCTGTTCGATTCGGTTGCTCGTATGAATAACGAAAGAACAGTAACCTGGTGAGTATTTCTATATGAACGTCATCACGATATAATCGAATACAACTCAGATACAATGATCATTCCGTCTATCCATCCAACCTTCTGTTCGATTGGGTCGCTCGTATGTATAACGCAAGAACAGTCACCTGGTGAGTATTACTATATAAACATCACCACGATATAATCGAATACAACTCAGTTACAATTATCGTTCCGTCTAATCATCCAACCTTATGTTCGATGCAGACGCTCGTCTGTGTAACGAAAGAACCGTTACATGGTAGGTGTAACTAAATATACATCATAACGATATAATCGGAGACAACCCAGATACAATGAATGTTCAATCTATCCATTCAACCTTATGTTCGATTCGGTTGCTCGAATGTGTAACAGAAGAACTGTTACCTGGTTAGACATACTATATGATATTCATCACGATATAATCTAATACAACCCAGATACAATGATTGTTCAGTCTATCCATTCAACCTTCTGTTCAGTTCAGTCGCTCTTATGTATAACTGGAGAACAGTTACCTGTTGAGTATAACTATATAAACATCATCACGATATAATCGAATACAACCTCAGTTACGATCATTGTTTAGTCTAATCATCCAACCTTCTGTTTAATTCAGTCGCTCGTATGTATAACGGAAGAACAGTTACCTGGTGAGTATAAATATATGAACCAAATTGAATACAACCCAGATACGATGAATTTTCAATCTATCCATTTAACCTTCTGCTCGATTCGGTCGCTTTTATGTAAAACGGAAGAACAGTTACCTGGTGAATATTGCTATATAAACATCATCACGATATCATCGAATACAACTCAGATACAATTATCGCTTCGTCTAACCATTTAACCTTCTGTTCGATTCAGTCGCTAGTATGTGTAACAGAAGTACCGTCACCTGGTTAGTATCACTATATATACAGTATTGCGATATAATCGGATACCAACCAGATACATTGATTGTTCAGTCTATCCATTCAACTTTCTGTTCGTTTCGGTAGCTCGTATGTAAAACAGGAAAACCGTCAACTAGTGTGTATAACTATATACACAGCATAACATCATAATCGAATACAACCCAGATACTATCCATTCAACCTTTTGTTCGATTCGAATGCTCGTATGTATAACGAAAGAACAGTAACCTGGTGAGTATTTCCATATGAACTTCATCACGATATCATCGAATACAACTCAGAGATACAATTATCATTTCGTCTAACCATTTAACCTTCTGTTCGATTCAGTCGCTAGTATGTGTAACGAAAGTACCGTCACATAGTGGGGTATCACTATATATTCAGTATTGCGATATAATCGGATTCCACCCATATACATTGATTGTTCAGTCTATCCATTCAACTTTCTGTTCGTTTCGGTCGCTCGTATGTAAAACGGGAATACCGTCACCTAATGTGTATAACTATATACACAGCATAACATCATAATCGAATAAAACCCAGATACTATCCATTCAACCTTCTGTACGATTCGGTTGCTCGTATGTATAACGGAAGAACAGTTACCTGGTGAGTATAACTATATAAACATAATCGAATACAACCCAGATACGATAATTGTTCAATCAATACTGAATTCAACCTTCTGCTCGATTCGGTCGCTTGTATGTAAAACGGAAGAACAGTTACCTGGTGAGTATTGCTATATAAACATCATCACGATATCATCGAATACAACTCAGATATAATTATCGTTTCGTCTAACCATTCAACCTTCTGTTCGATTCAGTCGCTAGTATGTGTAACGAAAGTACCGTCACCTGGTAAGTATCACTATATATACATTATTGCGATATAATCAGATACCACCCAGATACATTGATTGTTCAGTCTATCCATTCAACTTTCTGTTCGTTTCGGTCGCTCGTATGTAAAACGGGAATACCGTCACCTAATGTGTATAACTATATACACAGCATAACATCATAATCGAATACAACCCAGATACTATCCATTCAACTTTCTGTTCGATTCGGTTGCTCGTATGTGTAACGAAAGAACAGTTACCTGGTGAGTATTTCTATATGAACGTCATCACGATATAATCGAATACAACTCAGATACAATGATCATTCCGTCTATCCATCCAACCTTCTGTTCGATTGGGTCGCTCGTATGTATAACGCAAGAACAGTCACCTGGTGAGTATTACTATATAAACATCACCACGATATAATCGAATACAACTCAGTTACAATTATCGTTCAGTCTAACCATCCAACCTTATGTTCGATTCAGACGCTCGTATGTGTAACGAAATAACCGTTACATGGTAGGTGTAACTGAATATACAGCATAAAGATATAATCGGAGACAACCCAGATACAATGATTGTTCAATATCCATCCAACCTTATGTTCGATTCGGTTGCTCGTATGTTTAACGGAAGAACTGTTACCTGGTGAGTATAACTATATAAACCTAATTGAATACAACCCAGATACGATGAATTTTCAATTTATCCATTTAACCTTCTGCTCAATTCGGTCGCTTTAATGTAAAACGGAAGAACAGTTACCTGGTGAGTATTGCTATATAAACATCATCACGATATCATCGAATACAACTCAGATACAATTATCGCTTCGTCTATCCATTTAACCTTCTGTTCGATTCAGTCGCTAGTATGTGTAACGGAAGTACCGTCACCTGGTAAGTATCACTATATATACAGTATTGCGATATAATCGGATACCTACCAGATACATTGATTGTTCAGTCTATCCATTCAACTTTCTGTTCGTTTCGGTCGCTCGTATGTAAAACGGGAATACCGTCACCAAGTGTGTATAACAATATACACAGCATAACATCATAATCGAATACAACTCAGATACTATCCATTCAACCTTCTGTTCTATTCGGTCGCTCGTACGTATTACGCAAGAACAGTCACCTGGTGAGTATTACTATATAAACATTCCCACGATATAATCGAATACAACTCAGTTACAATTATCGTTCCGTCTAACCATCCAACCTTATGTTCGATTCAGACGCTCGTATGTGTAACGAAAGAACCGATACATGGTAGGTGTATCTAAATATACAGCATAACGATATAATCGGAGACAACCCAGATACAATGATTGTTCAATCTATCCATTCAACCTTATGTTCGATTCGGTTGCTCGTATGTATAACGGTAGAACAGTTACCTGGTTAGACATAATATATAATAATCATCATGAAATAATCGAATACAACCCAGATACGATGATTGTTCAGTCTATCCATACAACCTTCTGTTCAGTTCAGTCGCTCTTATGTATAACTGGAGAACAGTTACCCGGTGAGTATAACTATATAAACATCATCACGATATAATCGAATACAACCCCAGGTACGATCATTGTTTAGTCTATCCATTCAAACTTCTGTTCAATTCAGTCGCTCCTATGTATAACGAAAGAACAGTTACTTGGTGAGTATAACTATATAAACATAATCGAATACAACTCAGATACGATGATTGTTCAATCTATCCATTCAACCTTATGTTCGATTCGGTTGCTCGTATGTATAACGGAAGAACAGGTACCTGGTGAGTATAACTATATGAACATAATCGAATACAACTCAGATACGATGATTGTTCAATCTATCCATTTAACCTTCTGCTCGATTCGGTCGCTTGTATGTAAAACGGAAAAACAGTTAACTGGTGATTATTGCTATATAAACATCATCACGATATAATCGAATACAACTCAGATACAATTATCGTTTCGTCTAACCATTCAACCTTCTGTTCGATTCAGTCGCTAGTATGTGTAACGGAAGAACAGTTACCTTGTGAGTATAACTATATGAACATAATCGAATACAACCCAAATACGATGATTGTTCAATCTATACTAAATTCAACCTTCTGCTCGATTCGGTCGCTTGTATGTAAAACGGAAGAACAGTTACCTGGTGAGTATTGCTATATAAACATCATCACGATATCATCGAATACAACTCAGATTCAATTATCGTTTCGTCTTACCATTTAACCTTAAGTTCGATTCAGTCGCTAGTATGTGCAACGGAAGTACCGTCACCTGGTAAGTATCACTATATATACAGTATTACGATATAATCGGATACCACCCAGATACATTGATTGTTCAGTCTATCCATTCAACTTTCTGTTCGTTTCGGACGCTCGTATGTAAAACGGGAATACCGTCACCTAATGTGTATAACTATATACACAGCATAACATCATAATCGAATACAACCCAGATACTATCCATTCAACCTTCTGTTCGATTCGGTTGCTCGTATGTATAAAGAAAAAACAGTAACCTGGTGAGTATTTCTATATGAACGTCATCACGATATAATCGAATACAACTCAGATACAATGATCATTCCGTCTATCCATCCAACCTTCTGTTCGATTGGGTCGCTCGTATGTATAACGCAAGAACAGTCACCTGGTGAGTATTACTATATAAACATCACCACGATATAATCGAATACAACTCAGTTATAATTATCGTTCCGTCTAACCATCCAACCTTATGTTCGATTCAGACGCTCGTATGTGTAACGAAAGAACCGTATCATTGTATCTGAGTTGTATTCGATTATATCGTGATGACGTTCATATAGAAATACTCACCAGGTTACTGTTCTTTCGTTATACATACGAGCAATCGAATCGAACAGAAGGTTGAATGGATAGTATCTGGGTTGTATTCGATTATGATGTTATGCTGTGTATATATTTATACACACTAGGTGACGGTATTCCCTTTTCACATACGAGCGACCGAAACGAACAGAAAGTTGAATGGATAGACTGAACAATCAATGTATCTGGGTGGTATCCGATTATATCGCGATTCTGTATAGTGATACTTATCAGGTGACGGTACTTCCGTTACACATACTAGCGACTGAATCGAACAGAAGGTTAAATGGTTAGACGAAAAGATAATTGTATCTGAGTTGTATTCGATGATAACGTGATGATGTTTATATAGCAATACTCACCAGGTAACTGTTCTTCCGTTTTACATACAAGCGACCGAATCGAGCAGAAGGTTGAATTTAGTATAGATTCAACAATCATCGTATCTGGGTTGAATTCGATTATGTTTATATAGTTATACTCACCAGGTAACTGTTCATCCGTTATACATACGATCGACTGAATTGAACAGAAGGTTCAATGGATAGACTAAACAATAATCGTATCTGGGGTTGTATTCGATTATATCTTGATGATGTTTATATAGTTATACTCAACAGGAAACTGTTCTCCAGTTACACATAAGAGCGACTGAACTGAACAGGAGGTTGAATGGATAGACTGAACAATCATCGTATCTGGGTTGTATTTGATTATATCGTGATGATTATCATATAGTATGTCTAACCAGGTAACAATTCTTCCGTTATACATACGAGCAACCAAATCGAACATAAGGTTGAATGGATAGATTGAACAATCATTGTATCTGGGTTGTTTCCGATAATATCGTTATACTGTATATTTAGTTACACCAACCATGTATAGGTTCTTTCGTTACACATACGAGCGTCTGATGGTTGGATGGTTAGACGAAACGATAATTGTAACACAGTTGTATTCGATTATATCGTGGTGATGTTTATATAGTAATACTCACCAGGTGACTGTTCTTGCGTTATACATACGAGCGACCCAATCGAACAGAAGGTTGGATGGATAGACGAAATGATCATTGTATCTTAGTTGTATTCGATTATATCGTGATGACGTTCATATAGGAATACTCACCAGGTTACTGTTCTTTCGTTATACATACGAGCAACCGAATCGAACAGAAGGTTGAATGGATAGTATCTGGGTTGTATTCGATTATGATCTTATGCTGTGTATATAGTTATACACATTTGATGACGGTATTCCCGTTTTATATACGAGCGACCGAAACGAACAGAAAGTTGAATGGATAGACTGAACAATCAATGTATCTGGGTGGTATGCGATTATATCGCAATACTGTATATATAGTGATACTTACCAGGTGACGGTACTTCCGTTACACATACTAGCGACTGAATCGAACAGAAGGTTAAATGGTTAGACGAAGCGATAATTGTATCTGAGTTGTATTCGATGATATCGTGATGATGTTTATATAGCAATATTCACCAGGCAACTGTTCTTCCGTTTCACATAAAAGCGACCGAATCGAGCAGAAGGTTAAATGGATAGATTGAAAATTCATCGTATCTGGGTTGTATTCGATTAGGTTTATATAGTTATACTCACCAGGTAACTGTTCTTCCGTTTTACATACAAGCGACCGAATCGAGCAGAAGGTAAAATGAATAGATCGAACAATCATCGTATCTGGGTTGTATCTGATTATGTTTATATGGTTATACTCACCAGGTATCTGTTCTTCCGTTATACATACGAGCGACTGAATTGAACAGAAGGTTGAATGGATAGACTAAACAATGATCGTATCTGGGGTTGTATTCGATTATATCGTAATGATGTCTATATAGTTATACTCACCAGGTAACTGTTCTCCAGTTATACTTAAGAGCGACTGAACTGAACAGAAGGTTGAATGGATAGACTGAACAATCATTGTATATATCATTGTATGTATCATTGATATAATCGGAGACAACCCAGATACAATGATTGTTCAGTCTATCCATTCAACTTTCTGTTCGTTTCGGTCGCTCGTATGTAAAACGGGAATACCGTCATCAAATGTGTATAACTATATACACAGCATAACATCATAATCGAATACAACCCAGATACTATCCATTCAACCTTCTGTTCGATTCGGTTGCTCGTATGTATAACGAAAGAACAGTAACCTGGTGAGTATTTCTATATAAACGTCATCACGATATAATAGAATACAACTAAGATACAATGATCATTCCGTCTATCCATCCAACCTTCTTTTCGATTGGGTCGCTCGTATGTATAACGCAAGAACAGTCACCTGGTAAGTATCACTATATATTCAGTATTGCGATATAATCGGATACCACCCAGATACATTGATTGTTCAGTCTATCCATTCAACTTTCTGTTCGTTTCGGTCGCTCGTATGTAAAACGGGAGTACCGTCACCTAATGTGTATAACTATATACACAGCATAACATCATAATCGAATACAACCCAGATACTATCCATTCAACCTTCTGTTCGATTCGGTTGCTCGTATGTATAACGAAAGAACAGTAACCTGGTGAGTATTTCTATATGAACGTCATCACGATATAATCGAATACAACTCAGTTACAATGATCATTCCGTCTATCCATCCAACCTTCTGTTCGATTGGGTCGCTAGTATGTATAACGCAAGAACAGACACCTGGTGAGTATTACTATATAAACATCACCACGATATAATCGAATACAACTAAGTTACAATTATCGTTCCGTCTAATCATCCAACCTTATGTTCGATGCAGACGCTCGTATGTGTAACGAAAGAACCGTTACATGGTAGGTGTAACTGAATATACAGCATAACGATATAATCGGAGACAACCCAGATACAATGATTGTTCAATCTATCCATTCAACCTTATGTTCGATTCGGTTGCTCGTATGTGTAACAGAAGAACTGTTACCTGGTTAGACATACTATATGATAATCATCACGATATAATCGAATACAACCCAGATACAATGATTGTTCAGTCTATCCATTCAACCTTCTGTTCAGTTCAGACGCTCTTATGTATAACTGGAAAACAGTTACCTGTTGAGTATAACTATATAAACATCATCACGATATAATCGAATACAACCTCAGATACGATCATTGTTTAGTCTATCCATTCAACCTTCTGTTCAATTCAGTCGCTCGTATGTATAACGGAAGAACAGTTACCTGGTGAGTATAACTATATAAACCTAATCGAATACAACCCAGATACGATGAATTTTCAATCTATCCATTTAACCTTCTGCTCGATTCGGTCGCTTTTATGTGAAACGGAAGAACAGTTACCTGGTGAGTATTGCTATAAACATCATCACGATACCATCGAATACAACTCAGATACAATCATCGTTCCGACTAACCATCCAACCTTATGTTCGATTCAGACGCTCGTATGTGTAACGAAAGAACCATTACATGGTAGGTGTATCTAATTATACAGCACAACGATATAATCGGAGACAACCCAGACACAATGATTTTTCAATCTATCCATTCAACCTTATGTTCGATTCGGTTGCTCGTATGTATAACGGAAGGACAGTTACCTGGTTAGACATAATATAAAATAATCATCACGAAATAATCGAATACAACCCAGATACGATGATTGTTCAATCTATCTATTTAACCTTCTGCTCGATTCGGTCGCTTGTATGTAAAACGTAAGAACAGTTACCTGGTGAATATTGCTATAAACATCATCACGATATCATCGAATACAATTCAGATTCAATCATCGTTTCGTCTAACCATCCAACCTTCTGTTCGATTGGGTCGCTCGTATGTATAACGCAAGAACAGTCACCTGGTGAGTATTACTATATGAACATCACCACGATATAATCGAATACAACTCAGTTACAATTATCGTTCCGTCTAATCATCCAACCTTATGTTCGATGCATACGCTCGTATGTGTAACGAAAGAACCGTTACATGGTAGGTGTAACTAAATATACAGCATAAAGATATAATCGGAAACAACCCAGATACAATGATTGTTCAATCTATCCATTCAACCTTATGTTCGATTCGGTTGCTCGTATGTATAACAGAAAAACTGTTACCTGGTTGGACATACTATATGATAGTCATCACGATATAATCGAATACAACCCAGATACAATGATTGTTCAGTCTATCCATTCAACCTTCTGTTCAGTTCAGTCGCTCTCATGTATAACTGGAGAACAGTTACCTATTGAGTATAACTATATAAACATTATCACGATATAATCGAATACCACCCCAGATACGATTATTGTTAAGTCTATCCATTCAACCTTCTGTTCAATTCAGTCGCTCGTATGTATTACGGAAGAACAGTTACCTGGTGAGTATAACTATATGAACATAATCGAATACAACCCAGATACGATGATTGTTCAATCTATACTAAATTCAACCTTCTGCTCGATTCGGTCGCTTGTATGTGAAACGGAAGAACAGTTACCTGGTGAGTATTTCTATATAAACATCATCACGATATCATCGAATACAACTCAGATACAATTATCGTTTCGTCTAACCATTTAACCTTCTGTTCGATTCAGTCGCTAGTATGTGTAACGGAAGTACCGTCACCTGGTAAGTATCACTATATATTCAGTATTGCGATATAATCGGATACCACCCAGATACTTTGATTGTTCAGTCTATCCATTCAACTTTCTGTTCGTTTCGGTCGCTCGTATGTAAAACGGGAGTACCGTCACCTAATGTGTATAACTATATACACAGCATAACATCATAATCGAATACAACCCAGATACTATCCATTCAACCTTCTGTTCGATTCGGTTGCTCGTATGTATAACGAAAGAACAGTAACCTGGTGAGTATTTCTATATGAACGTCATCACGATATAATCGAATACAACTCAGTTACAATGATCATTCCGTCTATCCATCCAACCTTCTGTTCGATTGGGTCGCTCGTATGTATAACGCAAGAACAGACACCTGGTGAGTATTACTATATAAACATCACCACGATATAATCGAATACAACTCAGTTACAATTATCGTTCTGTCTAATCATCCAACCTTATGTTCGATGCAGACGCTCGTATGTGTAACGAAAGAACCGTTACATGGTAGGTGTAACTGAATATACAGCATAACGATATAATGGGAGACAACCCAGATACAATGATTGTTCAATCTATCCATTCAACCTTATGTTCGATTCGGTTGCTCGTATGTGTAACAGAAGAACTGTTACCTGGTTAGACATACTATATGATAATCATCACGATATAATCGAATACAACCCAGATACAATGATTGTTCAGTCTATCCATTCAACCTTCTGTTCAGTTCAGACGCTCTTATGTATAACTGGAAAACAGTTACCTGTTGAGTATAACTATATAAACATCATCACGATATAATCGAATACAACCTCAGATACGATCATTGTTTAGTCTATCCATTCAACCTTCTGTTCAATTCAGTCGCTCGTATGTATAACGGAAGAACAGTTACCTGGTGAGTATAACTATATAAACCTAATCGAATACAACCCAGATACGATGAATTTTCAATCTATCCATTTAACCTTCTGCTCGATTCGGTCGCTTTTATGTGAAACGGAAGAACAGTTACCTGGTGAGTATTGCTATAAACATCATCACGATACCATCGAATACAACTCAGATACAATCATCGTTCCGACTAATCATCCAACCTTATGTTCGATTCAGACGCTCGTATGTGTAACGAAAGAACCATTACATGGTAGGTGTATCTAATTATACAGCACAACGATATAATCGGAGACAACCCAGACACAATGATTTTTCAATCTATCCATTCAACCTTATGTTCGATTCGGTTGCTCGTATGTATAACGGAAGGACAGTTACCTGGTTAGACATAATATAAAATAATCATCACGAAATAATCGAATACAACCCAGATACGATGATTGTTCAATCTATCTATTTAACCTTCTGCTCGATACGGTCGCTTGTATGTAAAACGTAAGAACAGTTACCTGGTGAATATTGCTATAAACATCATCACGATATCATCGAATACAACTCAGATACAATCATCGTTTCGTCTAACCATCCAACCTTCTGTTCGATTGGGTCGCTCGTATGTATAACGCAAGAACAGTCACCTGGTGAGTATTACTATATAAACATCACCACGATATAATCGAAAACAACTCAGTTACAATTATCGTTCCGTCTAATCATCCAACCTTATGTTCGATGCATACGCTCGTATGTGTAACGAAAGAACCGTTACATGGTAGGTGTCACTAAATATACAGCATAAAGATATAATCGGAAACAACCCAGATACAATGATTGTTCAATCTATCCATTCAACCTTATGTTCGATTCGGTTGCTCGCATGTGTAACAGAAGAACTGTTATCTGGTTGGACATACTATATGATAGTCATCACGATATAATCGATTACAACCCAGATACAATGATTGTTCAGTCTATCCATTCAACCTTCTGTTCAGTTCAGTCGCTCTTATGTATAACTGGAGAACAGTTACCTATTGAGTATAACTATATAAACATTATCACGATATAATCGAATACAACCTCAGATACGATCATTGTTTAGTCTATCCATTCAACCTTCTGTTCAATTCAGTCGCTCGTATATATAACGGAAGAACAGTTACCTGGTGGGTATAACTATATAAACCTAATCGAATACAACCCAGATACGATGAATTTTCAATCTATCCATTTAACCTTCTGCTCGATTCGGTCGCTTTTATGTAAAACGGAAGAACAGTTACCTGGTGAAAATTGCTATATAAACATCATCACGATATCATCGAATACAACTCAGATACAATTATCGCTTCGTCTAACCATTTAACCTTCTGTTCGATTCAGTCGCTAGTATGTGTAACGGAAGTACCGTCACCTGGTAAGTATCACTATATATACAGTATTGCGATATAATCAGATACCAACCAGATACATTGATTGTTCAGTCTATCCATTCAACTTTCTGTTCGTTTCGGTCGCTCGTATGTAAAACGGGAATACCGTCACCTAGTGTGTATAACTATATACACAGCATACCATCATAATCGAATACAACCCAGATACTATCTATTCAACCTTCTGTTCGATTCGGTTTCTCGTATGTATAACGAAAGAACAGTAACCTGGTGAGTATTTCTATATGAACGTCATCACGATATAATCGAATACAACTCAGATACAATGATCATTCCGTCTATCCATCCAACCTTCTGTTCGATTGAGTCGCTCGTATGTATAACGCAAGAACAGTCACCTGGTGAGTATTACTATATAAACATCACCACGATATAATCGAATACAACTCAGTTACAATTATCGTTCCGTCTAACCATCCAACCTTATGTTCGATTTAGACGCTCGTATGTGTAACGAAAGAACCGTTACATGGTAGGTGTAACTAAACATACAGCATAACGATATAATCGGAGACAACCCATATACAATGATTGTTCAATCTATCCATCCAACCTTATGTTCGATTCGGTTGCTCGTATGTTTAACGGAAGAACTGTTACCTGGTTAGACATACTATATGATAATCATCACGATATACTCGAATACAACCCCAGATACGATTATTGTTTAGTCTATCCATTCAACTTTCTGTTCAATTCAGTCGTTCTTATGAAAAACGGAAGAACAGTTACCTGGTGAGTATAACTATATAAACCTAATCGATTACAACCCAGATACGATGAATTTTCAATCTATTCATTTAACCTTCTGCTCGATTTGGTCGCTTTCATGTAAAACGAAAGAACAGTTACCTGGTGAATATTGCTATATAAACATCATCACGATATAATCGAATACAACTCAGATACAATTATCGCTTCGTCTAACCATTTAACCTTCTGTTCGATTCAGTCGCTAGTGTGATAATCGTTGATTATCTGGTTCTTCGATGTCTTCGTCGATGAAATAAAATGGTTCAATTGATCTTCAACATCACTAACTTTATTCAAGTCTTTGACAAGTTTCAAAATCAATCTGTTCTCTATGGTAGATGTATCAAACAATATATGGTTTGCCTAACTGCTGACAATGCTTAATCATCAATAATTTGTTGAAGACCTACATACCTTGTTGAAGACCTACATACTTCAATTCAATAATAAAATATGTTATGAATAGCTATTGCTAAATGGAAACAATATGAACATACATCACACCTCCCAAGGAAATTAAAAAAAAATTACATCAATAATAATATTTTTTTTTCAAAATTTTTGACTATATAACTTAATCCTATTTTTGTGTACCTCTAATAACCGCTTTCTTGTATTCAATATAATATTTGGAGACTTCTCTTCCACAACTTCATAAGGACCTATGTATAAAGGTTCTACTTTATTTCCTGCTTCATTTCTCAATAAAACTTTATCACCTACTTTATAATTTGTAACTTTTGTATCATTATCATAACGATCTTTCCTTTTACATTTCGAAATCAATAGATTATTTTTTGCATCTTGACATGCTTGTTGTAATCTATATTTCATTTCAAGTGGATAGCTTTCGAAATTGTAAAGTGGGTCGTTCGGTTTTGTTAAATTAGAAGGTAGTCTAGCATTTTTCCCAAAAATTAATTCATTTTGTTTCAGTATGAACAGTATTATTGTATGCGAAGCACCAATATGGCACCCATGTACCCCAAGTACCTGAAAATTTTGCCATATACATTCGTAAATATGCTCCTAAATGTTTGTGAGAATTTTCAAGAGCACCCAGTGTCTCGTGATGATATGCTGTTGAGTTGAGTTTTTTGATTTGTAATAATTGACAAACCTCTTTCAATGTAGTTGCCAAAAACTCTGTGCCTTGGTCTGATACTATTTCTTCTGGAATACCATAACGCAAAACAAAATTATTTACAAATGCTCTTGCTACCGTTGTCGCTTCTTTATTTTGCAAAGGATAAGCTTCGATAAATTTACTGAGTTCACATTGCAGAGTCAAAATGTATCGATTGTTATTTTCGTCTGCCTCCAGAGGACCTACGAGATCTAGATAAATTTTTTGAAACCCTGACGAAGCTGTAGTTGTTATTGACATTGGCTCTCTTCTTGGTATTGAATGTTTGTAACGTTGACAATCATCACAAGTTTTAACAAATGTTTCAACATCCTTTTTTAATCCTTTCCAAAAATAATACTTTTTTATATTATTGAACATACGATTTACTCCTGCATGTCCCCCTGTTGGTAATAAATGAAAATCGTTCAAAATAATCAACCTAGATTCAACATCAGAAATATTCTGAACTTCTTTCAAAATTGTTATTTTGATACCATGGTTTTTTATATCACTAGAAATCTTTGAGATTTCTTTCAATAATATTTTACACATTTCTTATTTTTTATAATAATTAATTCCGGAATATCAAATCTCGAACAAATATTTTTCAGGTCTCTCAACGATGTACTTAATGTCAACGTTGATCGAGTATCCTGTTTCATGAATATAGTGTTCAACTTTTCATCAGATATAAAATTACCTAATACGTATATATCATTATTTGCATTCCTAGTCAGTTTGAAGAACTCTTTCTCACTTATAGGTTGAAGTTCGAAAGCATTCTTAGGTCGTTTAAGCACTTCTACAACACCAGGGTGATCAATCCTTTTGTTGTTAGTAGTGTCTATATTTTCATGAATGTTTTTCTGATCATTTTTTTCGAGTTTCAGCACAAAGCGGAAATTACTGAAAAATATGCGGTAATCTTAAGTATGAAAGGTTTGAATTATGTGCAAATGAGGTATAGAGAGAGTGAGCTAATTTTATTACTTGATACTGGAGCATCGGTTAGTGTAATTTTCAATAATTGTGTATCAAAACAAGAGATAATTGATGATTCAAAGAGAATTAGAATAAATGGTATATCAGGTTCAACGGTCTCAAATGGATCAGCGAATATCATATTACAAACAAATGGAAAGAATGTGTGTCACGAGTTTATGATTATGCAAAGTTTTGAAAGTGGAATACATGGAGTAATCGGTTCAGATTTTTTCCGGAAATATTACGCAACAATTGATTATGAAAAATTTTAATTTTCGTTTTGGTTGAATGATGAAAAAATGTATATTCCAATGCAATCTAAACACGAAATTCACACTACAATTCCTGCGAGATGTGAGATAATTAGACATTTTTGGGTAGATTTTAATGAAGAGTGTGTAATTTCACAAGATGAGCTATGTGAAGGCGTTTTTGTGGCCAGAATTTTAGCATCTCCTGTAAATAATATGATTCCAGTTAAGATTCTCAATACTAGAGAAGAAGATATAACGATAAAAAATTTCAAGCCAAAAGCACAAAAGTTAGATGATTTTGAAATATGTGAAATAAGCGGAAGAAATGAATTGTCAGTTGAAAGAATAGAAAATGTTCTGAAATTGATTAACACAGGGTATATGAATAAGGAAGAAAAATATTCAATTGAGAAAGTGTGCGCAAAATACGCGGATATTTTTCATTTAGAAAATGACGTATTAACAGTTACGAATATATATAAACATAATATTAGATCACAGAAATCAGCTACACCAGTTTATGTAAAACCTTATCGTTTGCCACAAGCACAACAAGAGGAAATTCATAGACAAATAGATAAAATGCTGAAAAATGGTATAATCGAAGAGGCTCGATCGCAGTGGTCAGCACCATTACTAATCGTTCCAAAAAAGATCGATAACAGTGGTCAAAAGAAATGGAGAATAGTCATAGATTATCGACTACTGAATAAAAAACTTGAAGATGAAAAATTTCCATTGCCATGTATAACCGAAATTTTAGATTCATTATCAGGTGCGATGTATTTTTCACATCTAGACTTGTCTCAAGGATATTATCAAATTGAATTAGATCTTGCAAGTAGACCATGTACAGCTTTTACTACAAACCGAAGACAATATCAGATGACTAGACTTCCTATGGGAATGAAAATCAGTCCAAGCGTATTTTCTAGAGCAATGACCATTGCAATGAGTGGATTGAATTACGAAAGTTGTTTTATTTATTTGGATGATCTAATTGTCTTTGGAAATAGTTTAGCAAACCACAATAAAAATCTCACGAAAGTTTTACAGCGACTCAGAGAGGTTAACTTAAAATTGAATCCGAATAAATGTGAATTTTTGCGGAAAGAAATCTTATATCTGGGTCATGTGATATCTTCACAAGGTGTTTCTCCTGATCCGTCAAAGATAAAAGCTATAAATGAATATCCTGTACCAAAAAACGCGAACGAAACAAAAAGATTTGTTGCTTTTTCGAATTATTACAGAAAATTTATCAAAAATTTTGCTCATATTGCTTCACCATTGAATAACTTAACGAGGAAAGGCGTAACTTTCGATTGGAATGAGGAGTGCCAAGCGTCATTCGAAACGCTGAAGAACGCTCTAAAAAATCCACCTATTCTACAATATCCAAATTTTTCACCAAATAACAATTTCATATTGAGAACCGACGCTTCAGGATACGCAATTGGATCAGTTCTTTCAAACGGGGATGATAAACCAGTTGCATACGCTAGTCGATCTCTTAATAAATCTGAAAAAAACTATGGAACTATTGACAAGGAGCTTTTATCGATCGTTTGGTCCGTGAAACATTTCAGACCATATTTATTTGGCCGGAAATTCACAATTTTCACAGATCATAGACCTTTAATTTATTTATTTAATCTATTCAAATTGTTTAACTTACGTTTTGTAACATTTGAATCCTTACGTCTATCACTGTTGTCCTTGTTCAGATTTCGATGAAATACTCGCAGTTCTTCCAGCAGGTACCGGAATTCATCAATCCCAGGCATGACATCTTCGTTTTGTCCGTCATTGTCCATTCACTGTTGCTGCGGTCACTGTTTTGAGTGTCACTGTCCAAATCGCTGTCCCAATGTGGTTCTCCAACTTCCTTGCGCTATTCTGCTCTTAAACTTCTTCTCTGCTTCTTGAAATTTCAGCTCGGATTTTTCTTTCCAACACTTTTTTGCATTTATTGGTGCAAAAAATAAATTATCAGCATTATCGCCAATACAAAAACTATGACACCCAGTATGTCTTTCGTTGAGAACGATGAGAATCCTGTAGTATTTGTAGCTCCTCCACTATTACCAGCCTGTGCAATAATTACTTGTTCTTCTTTTGACTGCGTCTTTCCCATGATGATATTTTTTTCTATAATTCCATATTATAGGTATACTGGTGTATAACTGTCCAACGTTAGTTGAAGTGCACTGGCAGGATCGCCATGTGATAATCGTTGATTATCTGGTTCTTCGATGTCTTCGTCGATGAAATAAAATGGTTCAATTGATCTTCAACATCACTAACTTTATTCAAGTCTTTGACAAGTTTCAAAATCAATCTGTTCTCTATGGTAGATGTATCAAACAATATATGGTTTGCCTAACTGCTGACAATGCTTAATCATCAATAATTTGTTGAAGACCTACATACCTTGTTGAAGACCTACATACTTCAATTCAATAATAAAATATGTTATGAATAGCTATTGCTAAATGGAAACAATATGAACATACATCACACAAGTATGTGTAACGGAAGTACCGTCACCTGGTAAGTATCACTATATATACAGTATTGCGATATAATCGGATACCAACCAGATACATTGATTGTTCAGTCTATCCATTCAACTTTCCGTTCGTTTCGGTCGCTCGTATGTAAAACGGGAATACCGTCACCTAGTGTGTATAACTATATACACAGCATAACATCATAATCGAATACAACCCAGATACTATCCATTCAACCTTCTGTTCGATTCGGTTTCTCGTATGTATAACGAAAGAACAGTAACCTGGTGAGTATTTCTATATGAACGTCATCACGATATAATCGAATACAACTCAGATACAATGATCATTCCGTCTATCCATCCAACCTTATGTTCGATTGGGTCGCTCGTATGTATAACGCAAGATTAGTCACCTGGTGAGTATTACTATATAAACATCACCACGATATAATCGAATACAACTCAGTTACAATTATCGATCCGTCTAACCATCCAACCTTATGTTCGATTCAGACGCTCGTATGTGTAACGAAAGAACCGTTACATGGTAGGTGTAACTAAATATACAGCATAACGATATAATCGGAGACAACCCAGATACAATGATTGTTCAATCTATCCATTCTACCTTATGTTCGATTTGGTTGCTCGTATGTATAACGGAAGAACTGTTACCTGGTTAGATATACTATGTGATGATAATCACGATATAATCAAATACAACCCAGATACGATGATTGTTGAGTCTATCCATTCAACCTTCTGTTCAGTTCAGTCGCTCTCATGTATAACTGTAGAACAGTTTCCTGGGGAGTATAATTATATGAACATCATCAAGATATAATCGAATACAACCCCAGATACGATTATCGTTTAGTCTATCCATTCAACCTTCTGTTCAATTCAGTCGCTCGAATGTATAACGGAAGAACAGTTACCTGGTGAGTATAACTATATAAACATAATCGAATACAACCCAGATACGATGATTGTTCAATCTATACTAAATTCAACCTTCTGCTCGATTCGGTCGCTTGTATGTTAAACGGAAGAACAGTTGCCTGGTGAGTATTACTATATAAACCTAATCGAATACAACCCAGATACGATGATTGTTCAATCTATTCATTTAACCTTCTGCTCGATTCGGTCGCTTGTATGTAAAACGGAAGAACAGTTACCTGGTGAGTATTGCTATATAAACATCATCACGATATCATCGAATACAACTCAGATACAATTATCGTTTCGTCTAACCATTCAACCTTCTGTTCGATTTAGTCGCTAGCATGTGTAACGGAAGTACCGTCACCTGGTAAGTATCACTATATATACAGTATAGCGATATAATCGGATACCACCCAGATACATTGATTGTTCAGTCTATCTATTCAACTTTCTTTTCGTTTCGGTCGCTCGTATGTAAAATGGGAATACCGTCTCCTAGTGTGTATAACTATATACACAGCATAACATCATAATCGAATACAACCCATATACTATCCATTCAACCTTCTGTTCAATTCAGTCGCTCGTATGTATAACGGAAGAACAGTTACCTGGTGAGTATACCTATATAAACATAATTGAATACAACCCAGATACGATGATTGTTCAATCTATACTGAATTCAACCTTCTGCTCGATTCGGTCGCTTGTATATAAAACGGAAGAACAGTTACCTGGTGAGTATTGCTATATAAACATCATCACGATATCATCGAATACAACTCAGATACAATTATCGTTTCGTCTAACCATTTAACCTTCTGTTCGATTTAGTCGCTAGTATGTGTAACGGAAGTACTGTCACCTGGTAAGTATCACTATATTACAGTATTGCGATATAATCGGATACCACCCAGATACATTGATTGTTCAGTCTATCCATTCAACTTTCTGTTCGTTTCGGTCGCTCGTATGTATAACGAAAGAACAGTAACCTGGTGAGTATTTCTATATGAACGTCATCACGATATAATCGAATACAACTCAGTTACAATTATCGTTCCGTCTAACCATCCAACCTTATGTTCGATTCAGACGCTCGTATGTGTACCAAAAGAACCGTTACATGGTAGGTGTAGTTAAATATACAACATAACGATATAATCGGAGACAACCCAGATACAATGATTGTTCAATCTATCCATTCAACCTTACGTTCGATTCGGTTGCTCGTATGTATAACGAAAGAACTGTTGCCTGGTTAGACATACTATATGATAATCATCACGATATACTCGAATACAACCCCAGATACGATTATTGTTTAGTCTATCCATTCAACTTTCTGTTCAATTCAGTCGTTCTTATGAAAAACGGAAGAATAGTTACCTGGTGAGTATAACTATATAAACCTGATCGAATACAACCCAGATACGATGAATTTTCAATCTATTCATTGAACCTTCTGCTCGATTCGGTCGCTTCTATGTAAAACGGAAGAACAGTTACCTGGTGAATATTGCTATATAAACATCATCACGATATAATCGAATACAACTCAGATACAATTATCGCTTCGTCTAACCATTTAACCTTCTGTTCGA
Source organism: Chrysomela aeneicollis (assembly GCA_029955515.1). Taxonomy (NCBI): domain Eukaryota; kingdom Metazoa; phylum Arthropoda; class Insecta; order Coleoptera; family Chrysomelidae; genus Chrysomela; species Chrysomela aeneicollis. The sequence continues at coordinate 15,259,492 of JARUHQ010000013.1, read as the reverse complement.
TTCAGTCGCTAGTATGTGTAACGGAAGTACCGTCACCTGGTAAGTATCACTATATATACAGTATTGCGATATAATCGGATACCAACCAGATACATTGATTGTTCAGTCTATCCATTCAACTTTCCGTTCGTTTCGGTGGCTCGTATGTAAAACGGGAATACCGTCACCTAGTGTGTATAACTATATACACAGCATAACATCATAATCGGATACAACCCAGATACTATCCATTCAACCTTCTGTTCGATTCGGTTTCTCGTATGTATAACGAAAGAACAGTAACCTGGTGAGTATTTCTATATGAACGTCATCACGATATAATCGAATACAACTCAGATACAATGATCATTCCGTCTATCCATCCAACCTTATGTTCGATTGGGTCGCTCGTATGTATAACGCAAGAACAGTCACCTGGTGAGTATTACTATATAAACATCACCACGATATAATCGAATACAACTCAGTTACAATTATCGTTCCGTCTAACCATCCAACCTTATGTTCGATTAAGACGCTCGTATGTGTAACGAAAGAACCGTTACATGGTAGGTGTAACTAATTATACAGCATAACGATATAATCGGAGACAACCCAGATACAATGATTGTTCAATCTATCCATTCAACCTTATGTTCGATTTGGTTGCTCGTATGTATAACGGAAGAACTGTTACCTGGTTAGACATACTATGTGATGATAATCACGATATAATCAAATACAACCCAGATACGATGATTGTTCAGTCTATCCATTCAACCTTCTGTTCAGTTCAGTCGCTCTTATGTATAACTGGAGAACAGTTTCCTGGTGAGTATAATTATATGAACATCATCAAGATATAATCGAATACAACCCCAGATACGATTATTGTTTAGTCTATCCAATCAACCTTCTGTTCAATTCAGTCGCTCGTATGTATAACGGAAGAACAGTTACCTGGTGAGTATAACTATATAAACATAATCGAATACAACTCAGATACGATGATTGTTCAATCTATCCATTCAACCTTATGTTCGATTCGGTTGCTCGTATGTATATCGGAAGAACAGGTACCTGGTGAGTATATCTATATAAACATAATCGAATACAACTCAGATACGATGATTGTTCAATCTATCCATTTAACCTTCTGCTCGATTCGGTCGCTTGTATGTAAAACGGAAGGACAGTTACCTGGTGAGTATTGCTATATAAACATCATCACGATATCATCGAATACAACTCAGATACAATTATCGTTTCGTCTAACCATTCAACATTCTGTTCGATTCAGTCGCTAGTATGTGTAACGGAAGTATCGTCACCTGGTAAGTATCACTATATATACAGTATTGCGATATAATCGGATACCACCCAGATACATTGATTGTTCAGTCTATCCATTCAACTTTCTTTTCGTTTCGGTCGCTCGTATGTAAAACGGGAATACCGTCTCCTAGTGTGTATAACTATATACACAGCATAACATCATAATCCAATACAACCCATATACTATCCATTCAACCTTCTGTTCAATTCAGTTTCTCGTATGTATAACGGAGGAACAGTTACCTGGTGAGTATAACTATATAAACATAATCGAATACAACCCAGATACGATGATTGTTCAATCTATACTGAATTCAACCTTCTGCTCGATTCGGTCGCTTGTATGTAAAACGGAATAACAGTTACCTGGTGAGTATTGCTATATGAACATCATCACGATATCATCGAATACAACTCAGATACAATTATCGTTTCGTCTAACCATTCAACATTCTGTTCGATTCAGTCGCTTGTATGTGTAACGGAAGTATCGTCACCTGGTAAGTATCACTATATATACAGTATTGCGATATAATCGGATACCACCCAGATACATTGATTGTTCAGTCTATCCATTCAACTTTCTTTTCGTTTAGGTCGCTCGTATGTAAAACGGGAATACCGTCTCCTAGTGTGTATAACTATATACACAGCATAACATCATAATCGAATACAACCCATATACTATCCATTCAACCTTCTGTTCAATTCAGTCGCTCGTATGTATAACGGAAGAACAGTTACATGGTGAGTATAACTATATAAACATAATCGAATACAACCCAGATACGATGATTGTTCAATCTATACTGAATTCAACCTTCTGCTCGATTCGGTCGCTTGTATGTAAAACGGAAGAACAGTTACCTGGTGAGTATTGCTATATTAACATCATCACGATATCATCGAATACAACTCAGATACAATTATCGTTTCGTCTAACCATTTAACCTTCTGTTCGATTCAGTCTCTAGTATGTGTAACGGAAGTACCGTCACCTGGTAAGTATCACTATATATACAGTATTGCGATATAATCGGATACCACTCAGATACATTGATTGTTCAGTCTATCCATTCAACTTTCTGTTCGTTTCGGTCGCTCGTATGTGAAACGGGAATACCGTCACCTTATGTGTATAACTATATACACAGCATAACATCATTATCGAATACAACCCAGATACTATTCATTCAACCTTCTGTTCGATTCGGTTGCTCGTATGTATAACGAAAGAACAGTAACCTGGTGAGTATTTCTATATGAACGTCATCACGATATAATCGAATACAACTTAGTTACAATTATCGTTCCGTCTAACCATCCAACCTTATGTTCGATTCAGACGCTCGTATGTGTAACGAAAGAACCGTTACATGGTAGGTGTAGTTAAATATACAACATAACGATATAATCGGAGACAACCCAGATACAATGATTGTTCAATCTATCCATTCAACCTTAGGTTCGATTCGGTTGCTAGTATGTATAACGAAAGAACAGTTACCTGGTTAGACATAATATATAATAATCATCACGAAATAATCGAATACAACCCAGATACGATGATTGTTCAGTCTATCCATTCAACCTTCTGTTCAGTTCAGTCGCTCTTATGTATAACTGGAGAACAGTTACCTGGTGAGTATAACTATATGAACATCATCACGATATAATCGAATACAACCCCAGATACGATCATTGTTTAGTCTATCCATTCAACCTTCAGTTCAATTCAGTCGCTCGTATGTATAACGGAAGAACAGTTACCTGGTGAGTATAACTATATAAACATAATCGAATACAACTCAGATACGATGATTGTTCAATCTATCCATTCAACCTTATGTTCGATTCGGTTGCTCGTATGTATATCGGAAGAACAGGTACCTGGTGAGTATATCTATATATACATAATCGAATACAACTCAGATACGATGGTTGTTCAATCTATCCATTTAACCTTCTGCTTGATTCGGTCGCTTGTATGTAAAACGGAAGAACAGTTACCTGGTGAGTATTGCTATATAAACATCATCACGATATCATCGAATACAACTCAGATACAATTATCGTTTCGTCTAACCATTCAACATTCTGTTCGATTCAGTCGCTAGTATGTGTAACGGAAGTATCGTCACCTGGTAAGTATCACTATATATACAGTATTGCGATATAATCGGATACCACCCAGATACATTGATTGTTCAGTCTATCCATTCAACTTTCTTTTTGTTTCGGTCGCTCGTATGTAAAACGGGAATACCGTCTCCTAGTGTGTATAACTATATACACAGCATAACATCATAATCAAATACAACCCATATACTATCCATTCAACCTTCTGTTCAATTCAGTCGCTCGTATGTATAACGGAAGAACAGTTACCTGGTGAGTATAACTATATAAACATAATCGAATACAACCCAGATACGATGATTGTTCAATCTATACTGAATTCAACTTTCTGCTCGATTCGGTCGCTTGTATGTAAAAGGAAGAACAGTTACCTGGTGAGTATTGCTATATAAACATCATCACGATATCATCGAATACAACTCAGATACAATTATCGTTTCGTCTAACCATTCAACCTTCTGTTCGATTCAGTCGCTAGTATGTGTAACGGAAGTACCGTCACCTGGTAAGTATCACTATATATACAGTATTGCGATATAATCGGATACCACCCAGATACATTGATTGTTCAGTCTATCATTTCAACTTTCTGTTCGTTTCGGTCGCTCGTATGTGAAACGGGTATACCGTCACCTTATGTGTATAACTATATACACAGCATAACATCATAATCGAATACAACCCAGATACTATCCATTCAACCTTCTGTTCGATTCGGTTGCTCGTATGTATAACGAAAGAACAGTAAACTGGTGAGTATTTTTATATGAACGTCATCACGATATCATCGAATACAACTCAGATACAATTATCGTTTCGTCTAACCATTCAACATTCTGTTCGATTCAGTCGCTAGTATGTGTAACGGAAGTATCGTCACCTGGTAAGTATCACTATATATACAGTATTGCGATATAATCGGATACCACCCAGATACATTGATTGTTCAGTCTATCCATTCAACTTTCTTTTTGTTTCGGTCGCTCGTATGTAAAACGGGAATACCGTCTCCTAGTGTGTATAACTATATACACAGCATAACATCATAATCGAATACAACCCATATACTATCCATTCAACCTTCTGTTCAATTCAGTCGCTCGTATGTATAACGGAAGAACAGTTACCTGGTGAGTATAACTATATAAACATAATCGAATACAACCCAGATACGATGATTGTTCAATCTATACTGAATTCAACCTTCTGCTCGATTCGGTCGCTTGTATGTAAAACGGAAGAACAGTTACCTGGTGAGTATTGCTATATAAACATCATCACGATATCATCGAATACAACTCAGATACAATTATCGTTTCGTCTAACCATTTAACCTTCAGTTCGATTCAGTCGCTAGTATGTGTAACGGAAGTACCGTCACCTGGTAAGTATCACTATATATACAGTATTGCGATATAATCGGATACCACCCAGATACATTGATTGTTCAGTCTATCATTTCAACTTTCTGTTCGTTTCGGTCGCTCGTATGTGAAACGGGAATACCGTCACCTTATGTGTATAACTATATACACAGCATAACATCATAATCGAATACAACCCAGATACTATCCATTCAACCTTCTGTTCGATTCGGTTGCTCGTATGTATAACGAAAGAACAGTAACCTGGTGAGTATTTCTATATGAACGTCATCACGATATAATCGAATACAACTTAGTTACAATTATCGTTCCGTCTAACCATCCAACCTTATGTTCGATTCAGACGCTCGTATGTGTAACGAAAGAACCGATACATGGTAGGTGTAGTTAAATATACAACATAACGATATAATCGGAGACAACCCAGATACAATGATTGTTCAATCTATCCATTCAACCTTATGTTCGATTCGGTTGCTAGTATGTATAACGAAAGAACAGTTACCTGGTTAGACATAATATATAATGATCATCACGAAATAATCGAATACAACCCAGATACGATGATTGTTCAGTCTATCCATTCAACCTTCTATTCAGTTCAGTCGCTCTTATGTATAACTGGAGAACAGTTACCTGGTGAGTATAACTATATGAACATCATCACGATATAATCGAATACAACCCCAGATACGATCATTGTTTAGTCTATCCATTCAACCTTCAGTTCAATTCAGTCGCTCGTATGTATAACAGAAGAACAGTTACCTGGTGAGTATAACTATATAAACATAATCGAATACAACTCAGATACGATGATTGTTCAATCTATCCATTTAACCTTCTGCTCGATTCGGTCGCTTGTATGTAAAACGGAAGGACAGTTACCTGGTGAGTATTGCTATATAAACATCATCACGATATCATCGAATACAACTCAGATACAATTATCGTTTCGTCTAACCATTCAACATTCTGTTTGATTCAGTCGCTAGTATGTGTAACGGAAGTATCGTCACCTGGTAAGTATCACTATATATACAGTATTGCGATATAATCGGATACCACCCAGATACATTGATTGTTCAGTCTATCCATTCAACTTTCTTCTCGTTTCGGTCGCTCGTATGTAAAACGGGAATACCGTCTCCTAGTGTGTATAACTATATACAAAGCATAACATCATAATCGAATACAACCCATATACTATCCATTCAACCTTCTGTTCAATTCAGTCGCTCGTATGTATAACGGAAGAACAGTTACCTGGTGAGTATAACTATATAAACATAATCGAATACAACCCAGATACGATGATTGTTCAATCTATACTGAATTCAACCTTCTGCTCGATTCGGTCGCTTGTATGTAAAACGGAAGAACAGTTACCTGGTGAGTATTGCTATATAAACATCATCACGATATCATCGAATACAACTCAGATACAATTATCGTTTCGTCTAACCATTTAACCTTCTGTTCGATTCAGTCGCTAGTATGTGTAACGGAAGTACCGTCACCTGGTAAGTATCACTATATATACAGTATTGCGATATAATCGGATACCACCCAGATACATTGATTGTTCAGTATATCCATTCAACTTTCTGTTCGTTTCGGTCGCTCGTATGTGAAACGGGAATACCGTCACCTTATCAACTATATCACAGCATAACATCATAATCGAATACGACCCAGATACTATCCATTCAACCTTCTGTTCGATTCGGTTGCTCGTATGTATAACGAAAGAACAGTAACCTGGTGAGTATTTCTATATGAACGTCATCACGATATAATCGAATACAACTTAGTTACAATTATCGTTCCGTCTAACCATCCAACCTTATGTTCGATTCAGACACTCGTATGTGTAACGAAAGAACCGTTACATGGTAGGTGTAGTTAAATATACAACATAACGATATAATCGGAGACAACCCAGATACAATGATTGTTCAATCTATCCATTCAACCTTAGGTTCGATTCGGTTGCTAGTATGTATAACGAAAGAACAGTTACCTGGTTAGACATAATATATAATAATCATCACGAAATAATCGAATACAACCCAGATACGATGATTGTTCAGTCTATCCATTCAACCTTCTGTTCAGTTCAGTCGCTCTTATGTATAACTGGAGAACAGTTACCTGGTGAGTATAACTATATGAACATCATCACGATATAATCGAATACAACCCCAGATACGATCATTGTTTAGTCTATCCATTCAACCTTCAGTTCAATTCAGTCGCTCGTATGTATAACGGAAGAACAGTTACCTGGTGAGTATAACTATATAAACATAATCGAATACAACTCAGATACGATGATTGTTCAATCTATCCATTCAACCTTATGCTCGAATCGGTTGCTCGTATGTATATCGGAAGAACAGGTACCTGGTGAGTATATCTATATAAACATAATCGAATACAACTCAGATACGATGATTGTTCAATCTATCCATTTAACCTTCTGCTCGATTCGGTCGCTTGTATGTAAAACGGAAGGACAGTTACCTGGTGAGTATTGCTATATAAACATCATCACGATATCATCGAATACAACTCAGATACAATTATCGTTTCGTCTAACCATTCAACATTCTGTTCGATTCAGTCGCTAGTATGTGTAACGGAAGTATCGTCAACTGGTAAGTATCACTATATATACAGTATTGCGATATAATCGGATACCACCCAGATAAATTGATTGTTCAGTCTATCCATTCAACTTTCTTTTCGTTTCGGTCGCTCGTATGTAAAACGGGAATACCGTCTCCCAGTGTGTATAACTAAATACACAGCATAACATCATAATCGAATACAACCCATATACTATCCATTCAACCTTCTGTTCAATTCAGTCGCTCGTATGTATAACGGAAGAACAGTTACCTGGTGAGTATAACTATATAAACATAATCGAATACAACCCAGATACGATGATTGTTCAATTTATACTGAATTCAACCTTCTGCTCGATTCGGTCGCTTGTATGTAAAACGGAAGAACAGTTACCTGGTGAGTATTGCTATATAAACATCATCACGATATCATCGAATACAACTCAGATACAATTATCGTTTCGTCTAACCATTCAACATTCTGTTCGATTCAGTCGCTAGTATGTGTAACGGAAGTATCGTCACCTGGTAAGTATCACTATATATACAGTATTGCGATATAATCGGATACCACCCAGATACATTGATTGTTCAGTCTATCCATTCAACTTTCTTTTTGTTTCGGTCGCTCGTATGTAAAACGGGAATACCGTCTCCTAGTGTGTATAACTATATACACAGCATAACATCATAATCAAATACAACCCATATACTATCCATTCAACCTTCTGTTCAATTCAGTCGCTCGTATGTATAACGGAAGAACAGTTACCTGGTGAGTATAACTATATAAACATAATCGAATACAACCCAGATACGATGATTGTTCAATCTATACTGAATTCAACCTTCTGCTCGATTCGGTCGCTTGTATGTAAAACGGAAGAACAGTTACCTGGTGAGTATTGCTATATAAACATCATCACGATATCATCCTGTCGCCGTGGTGGCGATGAGCGCAAAGCGCGATGATTATAATGGAAGTCCATCACGGTCGTGGGTTCGATTCCCAGGCCCGTCAAAAATAACAAAAAAGGCGAGGCGACTGGGTGTAGCGTGTTCTGTCCTTACATTTAATATTATATTGAAAATATTTCTGTGGCAAATGAATGAATTTCGATGCCAGGATGAGTGAAATGAATGAGTTAATGAATGAATGAGGGTGAGTGAAAGGTGAATGCGAATCTTAAAAAAAAAAAAAAAAAAAAAAAAAAAAAAAAAAAAAAAAAAAAAAAAAAAAAAAAACGATATCATCGAATACAACTCAGATACAATTATCGTTTCGTCTAACCATTTAACCTTCTGTTCGATTCAGTCGCTAGTATGTGTAACGGAAGTACCGTCACCTGGTAAGTATCACTATATATACAGTATTGCGATATAATCGGATACCACCCAGATACATTGATTGTTCAGTCTATCCATTCAACTTTCTGTTCGTTTCGGTCGCTCGTATGTGAAACGGGAATACCGTCACCTGATGTGTATAACTATATCACAGCATAACATCATAATCGAATACAACCCAGATACTATCCATTCAACCTTCTGTTCGATTCGGTTGCTCGTATGTATAACGAAAGAACAGTAACCTGGTGAGTATTTCTATATGAACGTCATCACGATATAATCGAATATAACTTAGTTACAATTATCGTTCCGTCTAACCATCCAACCTTATGTTCGATTCAGACGCTCGTATATGTAACGAAAGAACCGTTACATGGTAGGTGTAGTTAAATATACAACATAACGATATAATCGGAGACAACCCAGATACAATGATTGTTCAATCTATCCATTCAACTTTATGTTCGATTCGGTTTCTAGTATGTATAACGAAAGAACAGTTACCTGGTTAGACATAATATATAATAATCATCACGAAATAATCGAATACAACCCAGATACGATGATTGTTCAATCTATCCATTCAACCTTATGTTCGATTTGGTTGCTCGTATGTATATCGGAAGAACAGGTACCTGGTGAGTATATCTATATAAACATAATCGAATACAACCCAGATACGATGATTGTTCAATTTATACTGAATTCAACCTTCTGCTCGATTCGGTCGCTTGTATGTAAAACGGAAGAACAGTTACCTGGTGAGTATTGCTATATAAACATCATCACGATATCATCGAATACAACTCAGATACAATTATCGTTTCGTCTAACCATTTAACCTTCTGTTCGATTCAGTCGCTAGTATGTGTAACGGAAGTACCGTCACCTGGTAAGTATCACTATATATACAGTATTGCGATATAATCGGATACCACCCAGATACATTGATTGTTCAGTCTATCCATTCAACCTTCTGTTCGATTCGGTTGCTCGTATGTATAACGAAAGAACAGTAACCTGGTGAGTATTTCTATATGAACGTCATCACGATATAATCGAATACAACTTAGTTACAATTATCGTTCCGTCTAACCATCCAACCTTATGTTCGATTCAGACGCTCGTATGTGTAACGAAAGAACCGTTACATGGTAGGTGTAGTTAAATATTCAACATAACGATATAATCGGAGACAACCCAGATACAATGATTGTTCAATCTATCCATACAACCATATGTTCGATTCGGTTGCTAGTATGTATAACAAAAGAACAGTTACCTGGTTAGACATAATATATAATAATCATCACGAAATAATCGAATACAACCCAGATACGATGATTGTTCAGTCTATCCATTCAACCTTCTGTTCAGTTCAGTCGCTCTTATGTATAACTGGAGAACAGTTACCTGGTGAGTATAACTATATAAACATAATCGAATACAACTCAGATACGATGATTGTTCAATCTATCTATTCAACCTTATGTTCGATTCGGTTGCTCGTATGTATATCGGAAGAACAGGTACCTGGTGAGTATATCTATATAAACATAATCGAATACAACCCAGATACGATGATTGTTCAATTTATACTGAATTCAACCTTCTGCTCGATTTGGTCGCTTGTATGTAAAACGGAAGAACAGTTACCTGGTGAGTATTGCTATATAAACATCATCACGATATCATCGAATACAACTCAGATACAATTATCGTTTCGTCTAACCATTCAACATTCTGTTCGATTCAGTCGCTAGTATGTGTAACGGAAGTATCGTCACCTGGTAAGTATCACTATATATACAGTATTGCGATATAATCGGATACCACCCAGATACATTGATTGTTCAGTCTAACCATTCAACTTTCTTTTTGTTTCGGTCGCTCGTATGTAAAACGGGAATACCGTCTCCTAGTGTGTATAACTATATACACAGCATAACATCATAATCGAATACAACCCATATACTATCCATTCAACCTTCTGTTCAATTCAGTCGCTCGTATGTATAACGGAAGAACAGTTACCTGGTGAGTATAACTATATAAACATAATCGAATACAACCCAGATACGATGATTGTTCAATCTATACTGAATTCAACCTTCTGCTCGATTCGGTCGCTTGTATGTGAAACGGAAGAACAGTTACCTGGTGAGTATTGCTATATAAACCTCATCACGATATCATCGAATACAACTCAGATACAATTATCGTTTCGTCTAACCATTTAACCTTCTGTTCGATTCAGTCGCTAGTATGTGTAACGGAAGTACCGTCACCTGGTAAGTATCACTAAATATACAGAATTGCGATATAATCGGATACCACCCAGATACATTGATTGTTCAGTCTATCATTTCAACTTTCTGTTCGTTTCGGTCGCTCGTATGTGAAACGGGAATACCGTCACCTTATGTGTATAACTATATACACAGCATAACATCATAATCTAATACAACCCAGATACTATCCATTCAACCTTCTGTTCGATTCGGTTGCTCGTATGTATCACGAAAGAACAGTAACCTGGTGAGTATTTCTATATGAATGTCATCACGATATAATCGAATACAACTTAGTTACAATTATCGTTCCGTCTAACCATCCAACCTTATGTTCGATTCAGACGCTCGTATGTGTAACGAAAGAACCGTTACATGGTAGGTGTAGTTAAATATACAACATAACGATATGATCGGAGACAACCCAGATACAATGATTGTTCAATCTATCCATTCAACCTTATGTTCGATTCGGTTGCTAGTATGTATAACGAAAGAACAGTTACCTGGTTAGACATAATATGTAATAATCATCACGAAATAATCGAATAAGTTTTGGGTCCTTTTTTGGGGAACACCTTTTTAAAAAACTCACGAGTACTACTTGAACTTTTATTCATGAGGTGTACGAACAAAAAGCTGGAAATAAATGAATGCAAATAGTTTTATTGAATATTTCTGCTAACTCGGAGATTCATCTCTGAGTCAATTCTCGTGGAGGTGGTAGGCATGGCTTCCCATAACTCCTCCATCCTTAGAGTGGAATCCTGGGGGTTGCAACAGGATTCTTCGGAAGGGGGTTGACTGTCTGCTCGGCGACACCCTGCATGTTCTGCGTAGTGGGATGAAGTATTCTGTAGTACAGGTAGACGGCTGCAACTACGACGATGACCATGAAGAGGTAGATGAAGATGGTCCATACACTTATGCCAAAATGGATTTTCTCTTTTGACATATTCTTCAACTGTTGGTGCTGATGATCCAGGGAAGCAGTGATATGCTTCACTTCTTCAAGGTTGATGTTGTCTAATTTCAGTGGTTGGAATTCATCTAAGTAATTTTTGATAGCTGGAAAATTCAAATCTAATTTCGGCAGTTCAATGTTCTTGTAGACACGGCGCGAATTCTGATAGTTTTTAATATGAATGTCTTTAATTTCTAAAACACAATTGGAATTGAGTTCTACAAGGAGTGTTCCTTCGATTGGAATATTGTCTTTTTGGGAACCACACTTTTGTTTGACCAGTGTATTCTGGGGAGAAACTATAATCCATTTGTTGTCTTCTAGTTTTTGAATTTTGATTGATTTTATATCAACTGGGATTGGTTGACAGTTTGTAATATTCTTCGAGTATGTTAGCATCTGTATTTCACATGGAGCTTCTTCCTTTATTTTCACGGGGCTTGCTTCGTGGCATAAAAATTGATCAATTGAGACTTCTTGGCATCTTTGATCCAAAAACATGTAATTTTGCTCATTTAGGATAAGGAATTTTGATTGAGGTATAATGGTTTGGAATATTTTGTTCTGAAGAGTTGGCAATGGGTAGAGGTGGAAATAATCGTATTTTTCATTCTCAACAATTGGAACTTCTATAATGAAGATAATTTGATTTGCTTTTGAATAGCATTTGATTTCCATTATTTTTTCAAAAATGAGAATATTTTCCAAGATTGGTTCAAATGGTAAAATGTTTGTTTTCAAACTAGGGTTTATCAATTTAATTTCATTCAATAGTTCTATTGGCTCAATTATTGAATTGTGGAACGTGTTTAATTTTGAAAACGTGATAGCGATTTCAATTTTTTCAAGAATATCATACATTTCCTGAAAGGATAATATTATTTGTGATATTAATGTTTGGAATAAAAATTGATTGTAAGCATTCATAAATTGAATATTTGTCTCATTCAGAACTTCTTGTATCTGCGTGATTTCAACTTGCAATGTTTTTTGGTTATTTGCCAAAACTAGAGTATTATTTTCGAATACATTAATTGATCTTTGCAGAAGTGTTATTTGTTCATTAACCAAGGTTTTGATTTCCATCTGGTTGTCGGATAATGTCTCTATTGCTTTATCATATTTTTCAGCATCATCTTGATCTAAATTGCCAGTTATTGATCTGATAATAGATCCTAATCCATTTATAAGTCCGCGTTTGGCTCTAGTCATTTTGAAATTCAAGATGGGGTTCAATTGGTTGATTTGAGTCATGATTCTTTTTTCTAAAGTGAAAGCTAAATTATACAAGTTATAAAAATCTTTTCTATCAGCTTCCGTTGTGAAATTACTTTCAATTGCGTCTTTGAATGTTTTGAAACTTGAGCTTAATAATCTGAATTCTTCAACTATGTTACTGATATCATATATCTGTATAAATGACCAGTAATCAATTTTGTTTTGTGCATTTCCCAGTTTCAATGTCAAGAGTCCGGGATTGTCAGCAAGGTCATGAAATGTCGGAAATGTCAATTCGCTGTGTGTGTGGATGTAGAGGCACGTGGTGAATCTGAAACAATGGGAGTCTGTCTCAATTCTTAGATATGAACAATTTCGCTTTTGTTGTTTTGCTTATTAGTTATTTCTACTCGATTTCTGTCTAAAGTTTCAGTTATCTCGTATGGTCCAAGGAATTTATTATTTTTCTTATTGCGATTCTGCGGATTCTGTTTAAAGACGATTTGTCCTAGTTTGTAATTTGGATTTGTTTCACCTTGTGTATTTTTCTTGGAAATAATTTTCTGTTTATTGGTATCTAAATTTTCCTTTACCTTTGAATAGACGTGTTCTAATTTGTTCTTATGATTTTCAGCGTAATCTGTGAAAAATGAATTTGGAAGAAATATCTCATTTGGATTTCTTGAATTAGTATGGCCAAAAGTTAACTCAAATGGGGTGAAATTCGTAGCACTATGTATTGAATTATTGTACCCAATAATAGCATAGTCCATTAAAATATCTTGTTCTTCGGGATACATTTCTTTGTGAAGTCTAAGATGTTTAATTATTGTTGAATGAAATCTTTCAACTATACTGTTCGATTCGTGATGGGCTGGTGTAGTAAAATGAATTTTGATTTTATGTAAATTCAATATTTCTTTGACTGTTTCATTATTGAATTCAGTGCCGTTATCGAGTATACATTTTTCAGGAATTCCGAATGATGAAAAGTATTTTATTAAGGCGTTACTTACATTGATGGCGGTTTTTCCGATTATTTGAAAAGCTTGGGCGAATTTGGTGAATGAATCTACAATAGTCAAATAGTTTTTATTGTCATAAAAGAAAAGATCTATATGAACAATCTGAAAAGGTTTAGATGGTGTTTCGGTCAACATGAGTGGAGTATACGGTTTTTTCCTAGCGTATTTTGCACGTTGACAAATCTCACAAGAATTTATGAAAATTGTAATTGACTCTTTAATTCCAATCCAATAATAATTTCGTTTAATTTTCTCTAGGGTTTTTAATATTCCTCTATGATTTGTTTTACTTTCGTGGTGATTTTTGACAATTAAAATTTGTTCTTCTTTATCCATTACAGTGTTTATTCTTTTGGTGCATTTAATTAGTTTTGGACCTCGTTCTGAAAATTTCTGAATATATACTTCATTGAATGATTTGTATAATTTGTCAGAATGGAAGTACATACAATACGTTTTGCTGTTAATGGTATAATCTCTTAAAAATTCAAAAATCAAAGATTCGTTATTTGTTTCTGGAATTTCTACAGTTATAATTTTGTGATGTTCGTAATTTTCTTGAGATACTTTTAATCTGGGATAGACTTGAGGGAATACTAATATTTGGTTGACGTTGTTATTTATTATCTCGTCTAGAATTTTGATTCCATTGTTCGTAGTTTCATTGAAGTTCGAATGCTGTGTTGATGTACCAGTGTTGTCGTCATTGATTTTTTTCAGGGGGTTTTGCAGGTGGTTGTATTTGTATATCAGATATCAATTGTATAGCTGGTTGATTGATTCTTTCGGGTTCAGGAGGTATATTTTGTTGTGGTACGAAGTTTTGAGAAAGTTGTCTTAGATATTCTAGTGTTTCTGAGACGATATCACCTGGGTTGTTAATCACTGATTCGTTTTCTAGGGCATTAATATTGATTCTTGAAAGAGCATCAGCATTCGTATTCTGTCTGCCTTTTTTATATACAATGTCGTATTCAAATTCCTCTAATTTTAGTCTCCATCGAATTAATTTTGAATTAGGTTCCTTGAGATTAAAAATCCAAACAAGTGGTCTATGATCCGTGTATATAGTAAATTTTCTACCAAATAAATATGGTCTGAAGTACTTACAGGCCCAAACAATCGCTAAAAGTTCTTTTTCAATTGTAATATATCGTTGTTCGGTTTCATTTAGTGTTCGTGAAGCGAATGCTATAGGTTTATCAGATCCTATTGGTCCTTGTGAAAGCACTGCTCCAAGAGCAACATTTGAAGCGTCTGTAGTGAGAATAAATTTTTTTGTAAAGTCAGGATATTGTAAAATTGGTGAATTTGTTAATAGATTTTTACAAGTGTTGAATGCAGAAATAAAATTTTGATCATGAACGATTTTGTGGTTCTTCTTTAAGCATTGGGTCAATGGTTTTGTTATTTTTGCGAAGTCTCTAATGAATTTTCGATAATAACCTACAAGTCCTAAGAAGCTTTTGATTTCTTTGGTTGTTTTGGGGATCGGAAATTGTTTTATTGCACAAATTTTGTCAGGATTGGGTTTTACGCCTGTAGGGGTAATTACGTGTCCTAAATAATTTACTTCTTTTCTGAGGAATTCTGACTTGTCAAGTTGTACTTTAAAATTTGATCGTCGGAGTCTCTCAAAAATTTGTTTTAGTCTCTCAGTATGTTCTTGAAGAGATGTACTAAATATAACGATGTCATCTAAGTATACTAGGCACGTCTCGTTTTGTAGTCCTCTGAGGATATTGTCCATAACTCGCTGGAACGTACTTGGTGCATTTTTGAGTCCAAAGGGCATTCTCTTAAACTCAAAATGTCCATTTTCAGTTGAAAAAGCTGTTTTTTGTATGTCGTTTGGGTGCATCTCAATTTGATGGAATCCATTAGCTAGGTCTAGTGTTGTGAAGTATTGACTTTTTCCTAGTTTATCCAAAATGTCTGTTATGTTTGGTAGTGGGTATTTATCGTCTATGGTTTTTTCGTTTAATTTACGATAGTCAATCACAAGTCTTCATTTTCTTTTTCCTGAAGCGTCTAATTTCTTTGGAACGATCCAGATTGGACTTGACCAAGGAGAAGTAGAATTTTGAATTATACCTTGATCTAACATTTTTTCAATTTGGGTTTTAACTTCAGTTTTATGAATTTCGGGATATCTGTATGTTTTCGTAAATATTGGTGTTTCTTCAGATAAATTTATTTTATGTTGGATTTCATTCGTAAAAGTCAGTGGTACTTTATCACAATAAAATATGTCACGGTATTCTAAACATAAGTTTCTAATAGCTTGCTTTTCTTCCTTGTTACAGTGTTCGAGACGGAGTGTTTTCAGATTGGATTTCAAGATATTATCTTGTTGTTGGTCGAAGTAGTCATCGGTTTCCATTTTTCCCATAAAGTTTAATTCACTAATATTCAATATTTCAATGTCAAAAGGTTTTTTTATTCGAATTTTCACTGATTCAGAACTAGAGTTCGAAATTGATGTGGTTGCAAAATAGTTATCTACATTAACAACTGCGCGAGGAGATTCTATTTGTGGATTGAATTTGATATAGTCCAGGTATCCTATGCCTTTTTCGTAGTTGACTGGTATTTTTACAATTTTTGAAGTTCTTGCGGGAATGTTTAGAATATAATTATCAATTTGTAGTTTGTTTTTTAGTTTGGTAATTTCTTCAGATTCATATATGATTGGAATTTTGACGTATGGGGTTGTGATAGATTTTGTTTGAATATTTACTGAAGCATGTAGTTGTTTCAATAAATCTATGCCAATTAAACCGTCGTATTTCTGACTAAAATTGAACAGATAAAATTTATGTGATTCATTAACTTTAAAAATTTCAAAAATAGGAATTATCAACACTTCATTATGATAACTGATATTGTGAGCAGTTTGTATATTGAAATCTTCATTGAAAATAAAAAAATAAAGTCAAGCTTCTCGTGCTGCCTGTGTCAATTAGGAAATTTGCATTAAGTTCTGGTATAAAAATGTATGGTAAATTTGCTTTGACTAAATTAATGTTTATTATGTCTGTTTCCCTATATCGGGGTCTATCTGAAAATTTTGCGATTCATCATTTGAAGAATATTGATTTTGGTTTTGATAATCACTTTCTTGTCCTGCGGAATTATATTGTGTGTACTCAATATTGGATTGATCATATGAAAAATCATCTTGAGGATATTCATAACAATTTTCATAGTTTTCTTCATAATTTTCAGTATAATTGGATTTTTCAAATGGGTTTTCGAATTCGTCAATATCTTGTGTATATAATTGTGTAGAAGTAGATGGTTTATTTTGATTTATACGTGTATTTCCGGATGAAGTATCCATCGGTTCAGGTCGATATGTTCTTCGCGACATTTGATTTTGTGGTGGAAATCGGGTTATTTGACTGTTATTTGGTCTAAATTGTCCTTGATTATTCTGGAAAGGTTGTCGTTGGAAGTTGTTCTGAAATTGTGGTCTTTGAAAGTTATTTGGAAAAGGTGGTGTCAAATGGAAATTATTTTGGAACGGTTGTCTCTGGAAATTGTTTTGGAAGGTTTGATTTCTGAAGCTATTTTGGAATGGTGGTCTCTGAAAGTTTGGTTGATTGGATTGCATTGGTCTTTGGAAATTATTTGAGAAAGGTGGTGTCGATTGGGAATTGTTTTGTCTGTTATTTGTGGGTGTTATTCTTTGTCCGAGTTTAAACATGTTTTGTGAATTGATAGTATTGGATTTTAACGTACTATATAGAAAGTTTTCTTCTTCGACAAGCAATGACATGGCTTTCTCTAGATTTTCAGGGTTTCTGAGCCTAATGTTATTTTGTATTTGACTTGGTAGTCCTCTAATAAACGTTTTGAGTGCTAAATCGTCATAACTTTTGATTCTAATACTTTTTTCTATGGCAGTTAATCCTTCTGAATTCACTTTTGATATCAAGAGGCTTCGAGAGTCTTGACATCTCATCCCAAAATTGTATGGAGTTTCATTTTTAAAAAGGTGCAAAGCAATCAAATCTTGAACTAGGCAATCTATGTTCCTCTGATCTTGAAAACATAATTTTAAAGAATTTTCATTTTCAGCCCAAGTTTTTAGCTCGGTACGTGAACCTATCAAACTGAGAGCTCTGCCTGTCAATTTTCCAAGGAGGGCTCGCAGAATGTATGTGTTGAGTTGTAAGTTAGTATCACTTCTGAAATTATCAATTAAGTTATTGCAACTTTCGAGAAAAATTCCGAGAGTATGTGGATTTCCGTCAAATTTTGGAATTGCATCTACAAAAAGTCTTAAAAGATTATAGTTTACTTCTGCCATTTCTGGTATTGGTTCTAAAGTCTGTGGTGGTGAATTAAATGTAGTTCTTAATAATTCTGATAATTCTTCGATAGTTCTTTGATCTACCATGAAAAATCCCAATAATTAACAATGAAAAATGTACAATGCGTTGGATAGGGTTTGATGGAATGTTTGTTAGAGCGAAATCACTTACAGTAGAATTGCTGCTGTTGTTTTCATTTTCTTCTTAATTCTAGGTGCTTATTCTAGCTGGTTTCGGCGATGTGGTCCTCTACCAGGGTTCCTAAATTCTTGGCGATGTTTGTCCTCCAATTCAGGTGTTGATGCTTCGGCGATTCTTGTCCTCCGCTTCAAGTGTGTAGTTTTCGAAAGTTTTTCGTTGGTGTGGATCCTTCAAATTTGCCGTTGAACTGTTGATACAGAGCGGTACAACGCGATTTTTGTCGTTCGAAACCGTTAGGCAAATCCTACTACGACTGCGCCAGTTTTGGGTCCTTTTTTGGGGAACACCTTTTTTAAAAAACTCACGAGTACTACTTGAACTTTTATTCATGAGGTGTACGAACAAAAAGCTGGAAATAAATGAATGCAAATAGTTTTATTGAATATTTCTGCTGACTCGGAGATTCATCTCTGAGTCAATTCTCGTGGAGGTGGTAGGCATGGCTTCCCATAACTAATACAACCCAGATACGATGATTGTTCAGTATATCCATTCAACCTTCTGTTCAGTTCAGTCGCTCTTATGTATAACTGGAAAACAGTTACCTGGTGAGTATAACTATATGAACATCATCACGATATAATCGAATACAACCCCAGATACGATCATTGTTTAGTCTATCCATTCAACCTTCAGTTCAATTCAGTCGCTCGTATGTATAACGGAAGAACAGTTACCTGGTGAGTATAACTATATAAACATAATCGAATACAACTCAGATACGATGATTGTTCAATCTATCCATTCAACCTTATGTTCGATTCGGTTGCTCGTATGTATATCGGAAGAACAGGTACCTGGTGAGTATATCTATATAAACATAATCGAATACAACTCAGATACGATGATTGTTCAATCTATCCATTTAACCTTCTGCTCGATTCGGTCGCTTGTATGTAAAACGGAAGGACAGTTACCTGGTGAGTATTGCTATATAAACATCATCACGATATCATCGAATACAACTCAGATACAATTATCGTTTCGTCTAACCATTCAACATTCTGTTCGATTCAGTCGCTAGTATGTGTAACGGAAGTATCGTCACCTGGTAAGTATCACTATATATACAGTATTGCGATATAATCGGATACCACCCAGATACATTGATTGTTCAGTCTATCCATTCAACTTTCTTTTCGTTTCGGTCGCTCGTATGTAAAACGGGAATACCGTCTCCTAGTGTGTATAACTATATACACAGCATAACATCATAATCGAATACAACCCATATACTATCCATTCAACCTTCTGTTCAATTCAGTCGCTCGTATGTATAACGGAAGAACAGTTACCTGGTGAGTATAACTATATAAACATAATCGAATACAACCCAGATACGATGATTGTTCAATCTATACTGAATTCAACCTTCTGCTCGATTCGGTCGCTTGTATGTAAAACGGAAGAACAGTTACCTGGTGAGTATTGCTATATAAACATCATCACGATATCATCGAATACAACTCAGATACAATTATCGTTTCGTCTAACCATTTAACCTTCTGTTCGATTCAGTCGCTAGTATGTGTAACATAAGTACCGTCACCTGGTAAGTATCACTATATATACAGTATTGCGATATAATCGGATACCACCCAGATACATTGATTGTTCAGTCTATCCATTCAACTTTCTGTTCGTTTCGGTCGCTCGTATGTGAAACGGGAATACCGTCACCTTATGTGTATAACTATATCACAGCATAACATCATAATCGAATACAACCCAGATACTATCCATTCAACCTTCTGTTCGATTCGGTTGCTCGTATGTATAACGAAAGAACAGTAACCTGGTGAGTATTTCTATATGAACGTCATCACGATATAATCGAATACAACTAAGTTACAATTATCGTTCCGTCTAACCATCCAACCTTATGTTCGATTCAGACGCTCGTATGTGTAACGAAAGAACCGTTACATGGTAGGTGTAGTTGAATATACAACATAACGATATAATCGGAGACAACCCAGATACAATGATTGTTCAATCTATCCATTCAACCTTATGTTCGATTCGGTTGCTAGTATGTATAACGAAAGAACAGTTACCTGGTTAGACATAATATATAATAATCATCACGAAATAATCGAATACAACCCAGATACGATGATTGTTCAGTCTATCCATTCAACCTTCTGTTCAGTTCAGTCGCTCTTATGTATAACTGGAGAACAGTTACCTGGTGAGTATAACTATATGAACATCATCACGATATAATCGAATACAACCCCAGATACGATCATTGTTTAGTCTATCCATTCAACCTTCAGTTCAATTCAGTCGCTCGTATGTATAACGGAAGAACAGTTACCTGGTGAGTATAACTATATAAACATAATCGAATACAACTCAGATACGATGATTGTTCAATCTATCCATTCAACCTCATGTTCGATTCGGTTGCTCGTATGTATATCGGAAGAACAGGTACCTGGTGAGTATATCTATATAAACATAATCGAATACAACTCAGATACGATGATTGTTCAATCTATCCATTTAACCTTCTGCTCGATTCGGTCGCTTGTATGTAAAACGGAAGGACAGTTACCTGGTGAGTATTGCTATATAAACATCATCACGATATCATCGAATACAACTCAGATACAATTATCGTTTCGTCTAACCATTCAACATTCTGTTCGATTCAGTCGCTAGTATGTGTGACGGAAGTATCGTCACCTGGTAAGTATCACTATATATACAGTATTGCGATATAATCGGATACCACCCAGATACATTGATTGTTCAGTCTATCCATTCAACTTTCTTTTCGTTTCGGTCGCTCGTATGTAAAACGGGAATACCGTCTCCTAGTGTGTATAACTATATACACAGATACATTGATTGTTCAGTATATCCATTCAACTTTCTGTTCGTTTCGGTCGCTCGTATGTGAAACGGGAATACCGTCACCTTATGTGTATAACTATATCACAGCATAACATCATAATCGAATACAACCCAGATACTATCCATTCAACCTTCTGTTCGATTCGGTTGCTCGTATGTATAACGAAAGAACAGTAACCTGGTGAGTATTTCTATATGAACGTCATCACGATATAATCGAATACAACTTAGTTACAATTATCGTTCCGTCTAACCATCCAACCTTATGTTCGATTCAGACGCTCGTATGTGTAACGAAAGAACATAATCGAATACAACCCAGATACGATGATTGTTCAATCTATACTGAATTCAACCTTCTGCTCGATTCGGTCGCTTGTATGTAAAACGGAAGAACAGTTACCTGGTGAGTATTGCTATATAAACATCATCACGATATCATCGAATACAACTCAGATACAATTATCGTTTCGTCTAACCATTTAACCTTCTGTTCGATTCAGTCGCAAGTATGTGTAACGGAAGTACCGTCACCTGGTAAGTATCACTATATATACAGTATTGCGATATAATCGGATACCACCCAGATACATTGATTGTTCAGTCTATCCATTCAACTTTCTGTTCGTTTCGGTCGCTCGTATGTGAAACGGAAATACCGTCACCTTATGTGTATAACTATATACACAGCATAACATCATAATCGAATACAACCCAGATACTATCCATTCAACCTTCTGTTCAATTCAGTCACTCGTATGTATAACGGAAGAACAGTTACCTGGTGAGTATAACTATATAAACATAATCGAATACAACCCAGATACGATGATTGTTCAATCTATACTGAATTCAACCTTCTGCTCGATTCGGTCGCTTGTATGTAAAACGGAAGAACAGTTACCAGGTGAGTATTGCTATATAAACATCATCACGATATCATCGAATACAACTCAGATACAATTATCGTTTCGTCTAACCATTTAACCTTCTGTTCGATTCAGTCGCTAGTATATGTAACGGAAGTACCGTCACCTGGTAAGTATCACTATATATACAGTATTTCGATATAATCGGATACCACCCAGATACATTGATTGTTCAGTCTATCCATTCAACTTTCTTCTCGTTTCGGTCGCTCGTATGTAAAACGGGAATACCGTCTCCTAGTGTGTATAACTATATACAAAGCATAACATCATAATCGAATACAACCCATATACTATCCATTCAACCTTCTATTCAATTCAGTCGCTCGTATGTATAACGGAAGAACAGTTACCTGGTGAGTATAACTATATAAACATAATCGAATACAACCCAGATACGATGACTGTTCAATCTATACTGAATTCAACCTTCTGCTCGATTCGGTCGCTTGTATGTAAAACGGAAGAACAGTTACCTGGTGAGTATTGCTATATAAACATCATCACGATATCATCCTGTCGCCGTGGTGGCGATGAGCGCAAAGCGCGATGATTATAATGGAAGTCCATCACGGTCGTGGGTTCGATTCCCAGGCCCGTCAAAAATAACAAAAAAGGCGAGGCGACTGGGTGTAGCGTGTTCTGTCCTTACATTTAATATTATATTGAAAATATTTCTGTGGCAAATGAATGAATTTCGATGCCAGGATGAGTGAAATGAATGAGTTAATGAATGAATGAGGGTGAGTGAAAGGTGAGGGCGAATCTTAAAAAAAAAAAAAAAAAAACGATATCATCGAATACAACTCAGATACAATTATCGTTTCGTCTAACCATTTAACCTTCTGTTCGATTCAGTCGCTAGTATGTGTAACGGAAGTACCGTCACCTGGTAAGTATCACTATATATACAGTATTGCGATATAATCGGATACCACCCAGATACATTGATTGTTCAGTATATCCATTCAACTTTCTGTTCGTTTCGGTCGCTCGTATGTGAAACGGGAATACCGTCACCTTATGTGTATAACTATATCACAGCATAACATCATAATCGAATACAACCCAGATACTATCCATTCAACCTTCTGTTCGATTCGGTTGCTCGTATGTATAACGAAAGAACAGTAACCTGGTGAGTATTTCTATATGAACGTCATCACGATATAATCGAATACAACTTAGTTACAATTATCGTTCCGTCTAACCATCCAACCTTATGTTCGATTCAGACGCTCGTATGTGTAACGAAAGAACCGTTACATGGTAGGTGTAGTTAAATATTCAACATAACGATATAATCGGAGACAACCCAGATACAATGATTGTTCAATCTATCCATACAACCATATGTTCGATTCGGTTGCTAGTATGTATAACGAAAGAACAGTTTCCTGGTTAGACATAATATATAATAATCATCACGAAATAATCGAATACAACCCAGATACGATGATTGTTCAGTCTATCCATTCAACCTTCTGTTCAGTTCAGTCGCTCTTATGTATAACTGGAGAACAGTTACCTGGTGAGTATAACTATATAAACATAATCGAATACAACTCAGATACGATGATTGTTCAATCTATACATTCAACCTTATGTTCGATTCGGTTGCTCGTATGTATATCGGAAGAACAGGTACCTGGTGAGTATATCTATATAAACATAATCGAATACTACCCAGATACGATGATTGTTCAATTTATACTGAATTCAACCTTCTGCTCGATTCGGTCGCTTGTATGTAAAACGGAAGAACAGTTACCTGGTGAGTATTGCTATATAAACATCATCACGATATCATCGAATACAACTCAGATACAATTATCGTTTCGTCTAACCATTCAACATTCTGTTCGATTCAGTCGCTAGTATGTGTAACGGAAGTATCGTCACCTGGTAAGTATCACTATATATACAGTATTGCGATATAATCGGATACCACCCAGATACATTGATTGTTCAGTCTATCCATTCAACTTTCTTTTCGTTTCGGTCGCTCGTATGTAAAACGGGAATACCGTCTCCTAGTGTGTATAACTATATACACAGCATAACATCATAATCGAATACAACCCATATACTATCCATTCAACCTTCTGTTCAATTCAGTCGCTCGTATGTATAACGGAAGAACAGTTACCTGGTGAGTATAACTATATAAACATAATCGAATACAACCCAGATACGATGATTGTTCAATCTATACTGAATTCAACCTTCTGCTCGATTCGGTCGCTTGTATGTAAAACGGAAGAACAGTTACCTGGTGAGTATTGCTATATAAACATCATCACGATACTATCGAATACAACTCAGATACAATTATCGTTTCGTCTAACCATTTAACCTTCTGTTCGATTCAGTCGCAAGTATGTGTAACGGAAGTACCGTCACCTGGTAAGTATCACTATATATACAGTATTGCGATATAATCGGATACCACCCAGATACATTGATTGTTCAGTCTATCCATTCAACTTTCTGTTCGTTTCGGTCGCTCGTATGTGAAACGGAAATACCGTCACCTTATGTGTATAACTATATACACAGCATAACATCATAATCGAATACAACCCAGATACTATCCATTCAACCTTCTGTTCAATTCAGTCACTCGTATGTATAACGGAAGAACAGTTACCTGGTGAGTATAACTATATAAACATAATCGAATACAACCCAGATACGATGATTGTTCAATCTATACTGAATTCAACCTTCTGCTCGATTCGGTCGCTTGTATGTAAAACGGAAGAACAGTTACCTGATGAGTATTGCTATATAAACATCATCACGATATCATCGAATACAACTCAGATACAATTATCGTTTCGTCTAACCATTTAACCTTCTGTTCGATTCAGTCGCTAGTATATGTAACGGAAGTACCGTCACCTGGTAAGTATCACTATATATACAGTATTTCGATATAATCGGATACCACCCAGATACATTGATTGTTCAGTCTATCCATTCAACTTTCTTCTCGTTTCGGTCGCTCGTATGTAAAACGGGAATACCGTCTCCTAGTGTGTATAACTATATACAAAGCATAACATCATAATCGAATACAACCCATATACTATCCATTCAACCTTCTGTTCAATTCAGTCGCTCGTATGTATAACGGAAGAACAGTTACCTCGTGAGTATAACTATATAAACATAATCGAATACAACCCAGATACGATGATTGTTCAATCTATACTGAATTCAACCTTCTGCTCGATTCGGTCGCTTGTATGTAAAACGGAAGAACAGTTACCTGGTGAGTATTGCTATATAAACATCATCACGATATCATCGAATACAACTCAGATACAATTATCGTTTCGTCTAACCATTTAACCTTCTGTTCGATTCAGTCGCTAGTATGTGTAACGGAAGTACCGTCACCTGGTAAGTATCACTATATATACAGTATTGCGATATAATCGGATACCACCCAGATACATTGATTGTTCAGTATATCCATTCAACTTTCTGTTCGTTTCGGTCGCTCGTATGTGAAACGGGAATACCGTCACCTTATGCGTATAACTATATCACAGCATAACATCATAATCGAATACAACCCAGATACTATCCATTCAACCTTCTGTTCGATTCGGTTGCTCGTATGTATAACGAAAGAACAGTAACCTGGTGAGTATTTCTATATGAACGTCATCACGATATAATCGAATACAACTTAGTTACAATTATCGTTCCGTCTAACCATCCAACCTTATGTTCGATTCAGACGCTCGTATGTGTAACGAAAGAACCGTTACATGGTAGGTGTAGTTAAATATTCAACATAACGATATAATCGAATACAACCCAGATTCGATGATTGTTCAGTCTATCCATTCAACCTTCTGTTCAGTTCAGTCGCTCTTATGTATAACTGGAGAACAGTTACCTGGTGAGTATAACTATATAAACATAATCGAATACAACTCAGATACGATGATTGTTCAATCTATACATTCAACCTTATGTTCGATTCGGTTGCTCGTATGTATATCGGAAGAACAGGTACCTGGTGAGTATATCTATATAAACATAATCGAATACTACCCAGATACGATGATTGTTCAATTTATACTGAATTCAACCTTCTGCTCGATTCGGTCGCTTGTATGTAAAACGGAAGAACAGTTACCTGGTGAGTATTGCTATATAAACATCATCACGATATCATCGAATACAACTCAGATACAATTATCGTTTCGTCTAACCATTCAACATTCTGTTCGATTCAGTCGCTAGTATGTGTAACGGAAGTATCGTCACCTGGTAAGTATCACTATATATACAGTATTGCGATATAATCGGATACCACCCAGATACATTGATTGTTCAGTCTATCCATTCAACTTTCTTTTCGTTTCGGTCGCTCGTATGTAAAACGGGAATACCGTCTCCTAGTGTGTATAACTATATACACAGCATAACATCATAATCGAATACAACCCATATACTATCCATTCAACCTTCTGTTCAATTCAGTCGCTCGTATGTATAACGGAAGAACAGTTACCTGGTGAGTATAACTATATAAACATAATCGAATACAACCCAGATACGATGATTGTTCAATCTATACTGAATTCAACCTTCTGCTCGATTCGGTCGCTTGTATGTAAAACGGAAGAACAGTTACCTGGTGAGTATTGCTATATAAACATCATCACGATATCATCGAATACAACTCAGATACAATTATCGTTTCGTCTAACCATTTAACCTTCTGTTCGATTCAGTCGCAAGTATGTGTAACGGAAGTACCGTCACCTGGTAAGTATCACTATATATACAGTATTGCGATATAATCGGATACCACCCAGATACATTGATTGTTCAGTCTATCCATTCAACTTTCTGTTCGTTTCGGTCGCTCGTATGTGAAACGGAAATACCGTCACCTTATGTGTATAACTATATACACAGCATAACATCATAATCGAATACAACCCAGATACTATCCATTCAACCTTCTGTTCAATTCAGTCACTCGTATGTATAACGGAAGAACAGTTACCTGGTGAGTATAACTATATAAACATAATCGAATACAACCCAGATACGATGATTGTTCAATCTATACTGAATTCAACCTTCTGCTCGATTCGGTCGCTTGTATGTAAAACGGAAGAACAGTTACCTGGTGAGTATTGCTATATAAACATCATCACGATATCATCGAATACAACTCAGATACAATTATCGTTTCGTCTAACCATTTAACCTTCTGTTCGATTCAGTCGCTAGTACATGTAACGGAAGTACCGTCACCTGGTAAGTATCACTATATATACAGTATTTCGATATAATCGGATACCACCCAGATACATTGATTGTTCAGTCTATCCATTCAACTTTCTTCTCGTTTCGGTCGCTCGTATGTAAAACGGGAATACCGTCTCCTAGTGTGTATAACTATATACAAAGCATAACATCATAATCGAATACAACCCATATACTATCCATTCAACCTTCTGTTCAATTCAGTCGCTCGTATGTATAACGGAAGAACAGTTACCTGGTGAGTATAACTATATAAACATAATCGAATACAACCCAGATACGATGATTGTTCAATCTATACTGAATTCAACCTTCTGCTCGATTCGGTCGCTTGTATGTAAAACGGAAGTACAGTTACCTGGTGAGTATTGCTATATAAACATCATCACGATATCATCCTGTCGCCGTGGTGGCGATGAGCGCAAAGCGCGATGATTATAATGGAAGTCCATCACGGTCGTGGGTTCGATTCCCAGGCCCGTCAAAAATAACAAAAAAGGCGAGGCGACTGGGTGTAGCGTGTTCTGTCCTTACATTTAATATTATATTGAAAATATTTCTGTGGCAAATGAATGAATTCCGATGCCAGGATGAGTGAAATGAATGAGTTAATGAATGAATGAGGGTGAGTGAAAGGTGAGGGCGAATCTTAAAAAAAAAAAAAAACGATATCATCGAATACAACTCAGATACAATTATCGTTTCGTCTAACCATTTAACCTTCTGTTCGATTCAGTCGCAAGTATGTGTAACGGAAGTACCGTCACCTGGTAAGTATCACTATATATACAGTATTGCGATATAATCGGATACCACCCAGATACATTGATTGTTCAGTCTATCCATTCAACTTTCTGTTCGTTTCGGTCGCTCGTATGTGAAACGGAAATACCGTCACCTTATGTGTATAACTATATACACAGCATAACATCATAATCGAATACAACCCAGATACTATCCATTCAACCTTCTGTTCAATTCAGTCACTCGTATGTATAACGGAAGAACAGTTACCTGGTGAGTATAACTATATAAACATAATCGAATACAACCCAGATACGATGATTGTTCAATCTATACTGAATTCAACCTTCTGCTCGATTCGGTCGCTTGTATGTAAAACGGAAGAACAGTTACCTGGTGAGTATTGCTATATAAACATCATCACGATATCATCGAATACAACTCAGATACAATTATCGTTTCGTCTAACCATTTAACCTTCTGTTCGATTCAGTAGCTAGTATGTGTAACGGAAGTACCGTCACCTGGTAAGTATCACTATATATACAGAATTGCGATATAATCGGATACCACCCAGATACATTGATTGTTCAGTCTATCCATTCAACTTTCTTTTCGTTTCGGTCGCTCGTATGTAAAACGGGAATACCGTTTCCTAGTGTGTATAACTATATACAAAGCATAACATCATAATCGAATACAACCCATATACTATCCATTCAACCTTCTGTTCAATTCAGTCGCTCGTATGTATAACGGAAGAACAGTTACCTGGTGAGTATAACTATATAAACATAATCGAATACAACCCAGATACGATGATTGTTCAATCTATACTGAATTCAACCTTCTGCTCGATTCGGTCTCTTGTATGTAAAACGGAAGAACAGTTACCTGGTGAGTATTGCTATATAAACATCATCACGATATCATCGAATACAACTCAGATACAATTATCGTTTCGTCTAACCATTTAACCTTCTGTTCGATTCAGTCGCTAGTATGTGTAACGGAAGTACCGTCACCTGGTAAGTATCACTATATATACAGTATTGCGATATAATCGGATACCACCCAGATACATTGATTGTTCAGTCTATCCATTCAACTTTCTGTTCGTTTCGGTCGCTCGTATGTGAAACGGGAATACCGTCACCTTATGTGTATAACTATATCACAGCATAACATCATAATCGAATACAACCCAGATACTATCCATTCAACCTTCTGTTCGATTCGGTTGCTCGTATGTATAACGAAAGAACAGTAACCTGGTGAGTATTTCTATATGAACGTCATCACGATATAATCGAATACAACTTAGTTACAATTATCGTTCCGTCTAACCATCCAACCTTATGTTCGATTCAGACGCTCGTATGTGTAACGAAAGAACCGTTACATGGTAGGTGTAGTTAAATATTCAACATAACGATATAATCGGAGACAACCCAGATACAATGATTGTTCAATCTATCCATACAACCATATGTTCGATTCGGTTGCTAGTATGTATAACGAAAGAACAGTTACCTGGTTAGACATAATATATAATAATCATCACGAAATAATCGAATACAACCCAGATACGATGATTGTTCAGTCTATCCATTCAACCTTCTGTTCAGTTCAGTCGCTCTTATGTATAACTGGAGAACAGTTACCTGGTGAGTATAACTATATAAACATAATCGAATACAACTCAGATACGATGATTGTTCAATCTATCCATTCAACCTTATGTTCGATTCGGTTGCTCGTATGTATATCGGAAGAACAGGTACCTGGTGAGTATATCTATATAAACATAATCGAATACAACCCAGATACGATGATTGTTCAATTTATACTGAATTCAACCTTCTGCTCGATTCGGTCGCTTGTATGTAAAACGGAAGAACAGTTACCTGGTGAGTATTGCTATATAAACATCATCACGATATCATCGAATACAACTCAGATACAATTATCGTTTCGTCTAACCATTCAACATTCTGTTCGATTCAGTCGCTAGTATGTGTAACGGAAGTACCGTCACCTGGTAAGTATCACTATATATACAGAATTGCGATATAATCGGATACCACCCAGATACATTGATTGATCAGTCTATCATTTCAACCTTCTGTTCGTTTCGGTCGCTCGTATGTGAAACGGGAATACCGTCACCTTATGTGTATAACTATATACACAGCATAACATCATAATCGAATACAACCCAGATACTATCCATTCAACCTTCTGTTCGATTCGGTTGCTCGTATGTATAACGAAAGAACAGTAACCTGGTGAGTATTTCTATATGAACGTCATCACGATATAATCGAATACAACTTAGTTACAATTATCGTTCCGTCTAACCATCCAACCTTATGTTCGATTCAGACGCTCGTATGTGTAACGAAAGAACCGTTACATGGTAGGTGTAGTTAAATATACAACTTAACGATATGATCGGAGACAACCCAGATACAATGATTGTTCAATCTATCCATTCAACCTTATGTTCGATTCGGTTGCTAGTATGTATAACGAAAGAACAGTTACCTGGTTAGACATAATATGTAATAATCATCACGAAATAATCGAATACAACCCAGATACGATGATTGTTCAGTCTATCCATTCAACCTTCTGTTCAGTTCAGTCGCTCTTATGTATAACTGGAGAACAGTTACCTGGTGAGTATAACTATATGAACATCATCACGATATAATCGAATACAACCCCAGATACGATCATTGTTTAGTCTATCCATTCAACCTTCAGTTCAATTCAGTCGCTCGTATGTATAACGGAAGAACAGTTACCTGGTGAGTATAACTATATAAACATAATCGAATACAACTCAGATACGATGATTGTTCAATCTATCCATTCAACCTTATGTTCGATTCGGTTGCTCGTATGTATATCGGAAGAACAGGTACCTGGTGAGTATATCTATATAAACATAATCGAATACAACTCAGATACGATGATTGTTCAATCTATACATTTAACCTTCTGCTCGATTCGGTCGCTTGTATGTAAAACGGAAGGACAGTTACCTGGTGAGTATTGCTATATAAACATCATCACGATATCATCGAATACAACTCAGATACAATTATCGTTTCGTCTAACCATTCAACATTCTGTTCGATTCAGTCGCTAGTAAGTGTAACGGAAGTATCGTCACCTGGTAAGTATCACTATATATACAGTATTGCGATATAATCGGATACCACCCAGATACATTGATTGTTCAGTCTATCCATTCAAATTTCTTTTCGTTTCGGTCGCTCGTATGTAAAACGGGAATACCGTCTCCTAGTGTGTATAACTATATACACAGCATAACATCATAATCGAATAAAACCCATATACTATCCATTCAACCTTCTGTTCAATTCAGTCGCTCGTATGTATAACGGAAGAACAGTTACCTGGTGAGTATAACTATATAAACATAATCGAATACAACCCAGATACGATGATTGTTCAATCTATACTGAATTCAACCTTCTGCTCGATTCGGTCGCTTGTATGTAAAACGGAAGAACAGTTACCTGGTGAGTATTGCTATATAAACATCATCACGATATCATCGAATACAACTCAGATACAATTATCGTTTCGTCTAACCATTCAACCTTCTGTTCGATTCAGTCGCTAGTATGTGTAACGAAAGTACCGTCACCTGGTAAGTATCACTATATATACAGTATTGCGATATAATCGGATACCACCCAGATACATTGATTGTTCAGTCTAACCATTCAACTTTCTTTTTGTTTCGGTCGCTCGTATGTAAAACGGGAATACCGTCTCCTAGTGTGTATAACTATATACACAGCATAACATCATAATCGAATACAACCCATATACTATCCATTCAACCTTCTGTTCAATTCAGTCGCTCGTATGTATAACGGAAGAACAGTTACCTGGTGAGTATAACTATATAAACATAATCGAATACAACCCAGATACGATGATTGTTCAATCTATACTGAATTCAACCCTCTGCTCGATTCGGTCGCTTGTATGTTAAACGGAAGAACAGTTACCTGGTGAGTATTGCTATATAAACATCATCACGATATCATCGAATACAACTCAGATACTATTATCGTTTCGTCTAACCATTTAACCTTCTGTTCGATTCAGTCGCTAGTATGTGTAACGGAAGTACCGTCACCTGGTAAGTATCACTATATATACAGAATTGCGATATAATCGGATACCACCCAGATACATTGATTGTTCAGTCTATCATTTCAACTTTCTGTTCGTTTCGGTCGCTCGTATGTGAAACGGGAATACCGTCACCTTATGTGTATAACTATATACACAGCATAACATCATAATCGAATACAACCCAGATACTATCCATTCAACCTTCTGTTCGATTCGGTTGCTCGTATGTATAACGAAAGAACAGTAACCTGGTGAGTATTTCTATATGAACGTCATCACGATATAATCGAATACAACTTAGTTACAATTATCGTTCCGTCTAACCATCCAACCTTATGTTCGATTCAGACGCTCGTATGTGTAACGAAAGAACCGTTACATGGTAGGTGTAGTTAAATATACAACTTAACGACATGATCGGAGACAACCCAGATACAATGATTGTTCAATCTATCCATTCAACCTTATGTTCGATTCGGTTGCTAGTATGTATAACGAAAGAACAGTTACCTGGTTAGACATAATATGTAATAATCATCACGAAATAATCGAATACAACCCAGATACGATGATTGTTCAGTCTATCCATTCAACCTTCTGTTCAGTTCAGTCGCTCTTATGTATAACTGGAGAACAGTTACCTGGTGAGTATAACTATATGAACATCATCACGATATAATCGAATACAACCCCAGATACGATCATTGTTTAGTCTATCCATTCAACCTTCAGTTCAATTCAGTCGCTCGTATGTATAACGGAAGAACAGTTACCTGGTGAGTATAACTATATAAACATAATCGAATACAACTCAGATACGATGATTGTTCAATCTATCCATTCAACCTTATGTTCGATTCGGTTGCTCGTATGTATATCGGAAGAACAGGTACCTGGTGATTATATCTATATAAACATAATCGAATACAACTCAGATACGATGATTGTTCAATCTATCCATTTAACCTTCTGCTCGATTCGGTCGCTTGTATGTAAAACGGAAGGACAGTTACCTGGTGAGTATTGCTATATAAACATCATCACGATATCATCGAATACAACTCAGATACAATTATCGTTTCGTCTAACCATTCAACATTCTGTTCGATTCAGTCGCTAGTATGTGTAACGGAAGTATCGTCACCTGGTAAGTATCACTATATATACAGTATTGCGATATAATCGGATACCACCCAGATACATTGATTGTTCAGGCTATCCATTCAAATTTCTTTTCGTTTCGGTCGCTCGTATGTAAAACGGGAATACCGTCTCCTAGTGTGTATAACTTTATACACAGCATAACATCATAATCGAATAAAACCCATATACTATCCATTCAACCTTCTGTTCAATTCAGTCGCTCGTATGTATAACGGAAGAACAGTTACCTGGTGAGTATAACTATATAAACATAATCGAATACAACCCAGATACGATGATTGTTCAATCTATACTGAATTCAACCTTCTGCTCGATTCGGTCGCTTGTATGTAAAACGGAAGAACAGTTACCTGGTGAGTATTGCTATATAAACATCATCACGATATCATCGAATACAACTCAGATACAATTATCGTTTCGTCTAACCATTTAACCTTCTGTTCGATTCAGTCGCTAGTATGTGTAACGAAAGTACCGTCACCTGGTAAGTATCACTATATATACAGTATTGCGATATAATCGGATACCACCCAGATACATTGATTGTTCAGTCTAACCATTCAACTTTCTTTTTGTTTCGGTCGCTCGTATGTAAAACGGGAATACCGTCTCCTAGTGTGTATAACTATATACACAGCATAACATCATAATCGAATACAACCCATATACTATCCATTCAACCTTCTGTTCAATTCAGTCGCTCGTATGTATAACGGAAGAACAGTTACCTGGTGAGTATAACTATATAAACATAATCGAATACAACCCAGATACGATGATTGTTCAATCTATACTGAATTCAACCCTCTGCTCGATTCGGTCGCTTGTATGTTAAACGGAAGAACAGTTACCTGGTGAGTATTGCTATATAAACATCATCACGATATCATCGAATACAACTCAGATACAATTATCGTTTCGTCTAACCATTTAACCTTCTGTTCGATTCAGTCGCTAGTATGTGTAACGGAAGTACCGTCACCTGGTAAGTATCACTATATATACAGTATTGCGATATAATCGGATACCACCCAGATACATTGATTGTTCAGTCTATCCATTCAACTTTCTTTTCGTTTCGGTCGCTCGTATGTAAAACGGGAATACCGTCTCCTAGTGTGTATAACTATATACACAGCATAACATCATAATCGAATAAAACCCATATACTATCCATTCAACCTTCTGTTCAATTCAGTCGCTCGTATGTATAACGGAAGAACAGTTACCTGGTGAGTATAACTATATAAACATAATCGAATACAACCCAGATACGATGATTGTTCAATCTATACTGAATTCAACCTTCTGCTCGATTCGGTCGCTTGTATGTAAAACGGAAGAACAGTTACCTGGTGAGTATTGCTATATAAACATCATCACGATATCATCGAATACAACTCAGATACAATTATCGTTTCGTCTAACCATTTAACCTTCTGTTCGATTCAGTCGATAGTGTGTGTAACGAAAGTACCGTCACCTGGTAAGTATCACTATATATACAGTATTGCGATATAATCGGATACCACCCAGATACATTGATTGTTCAGTCTATCCACTTTCTTTTCGTTTCGGTCGCTCGTATGTGAAACGGGAATACCGTCTCCTAGTGTGTATAACTATATACACAGCATAACATCATTATCGAATACAACCCATATACTATCCATTCAACCTTCTGTTCAATTCAGTCGCTCGTATGTATAACGGAAGAACAGTTACCTGGTGAGTATAACTATATAAACATAATCGAATACAACCCAGATATGATGATTGTTCAATCTATACTGAATTCAACCTTCTGCTCGATTCGGTCGCTTGTATGTAAAACGGAAGAACAGTTACCTAGTGAGTATTGCTATATAAACATCATCACGATATCATCGAATACAACTCAGATACAATTATCGTTTCGTCTAACCATTTAACCTTTTGTTCGATTCAGTCGCTAGTATGTGTAACGGAAGTACCGTCACCTGGTAAGTATCACTATATATACAGTATTGCGATATAATCGGATACCACCCAGATACATTGATTGTTCAGTCTATCCATTCAACTTTCTGTTCGTTTCGGTCGCTCGTATGTGAAATGGAAATACCGTCACCTTATGTGTATAACTATATACACAGCATAACATCATAATCGAATACAACCCAGATACTATCCATTCAACCTTCTGTTCGATTCGGTTGCTCGTATGTATAACGAAAGAACAGTAACATGGTGAGTATTTCTATATGAACGTCATCACGATATAATCGAATACAACTTAGTTACAATTATCGTTCCGTCTAATCATCCAACCTTATGTTCGATTCAGACGCTCGTATGTGTAACGAAAGAACCGTTACATGGTAGGTGTAGTTAAATATACAACATAACGATATAATCGGAGACAACCCAGATACAATGATTGTTCAATCTATCCATTCAACCTTATGTTCGATTCGGTTGCTAGTATGTATAACGAAAGAACAGGTACCTGGTGAGTATAACTATATAAACATAATCGAATACAACTCAGATACGATGAATGTTCAATCTATCCATTCAACCTTATGTTCGATTCGGTTGCTCGTATGTATATCGGAAGAACAGGTACCTGGTGAGTATATCTATATAAACATAATCGAATACAACTCAGATACGATGATTGTTCAATCTATCCATTTAACATTCTGCTCGATTCGGTCGCTTGTATGTAAAACGAAAGGACAGTTACCTGGTGAGTATTGCTATATAAACATCATCACGATATCATCGAATACAACTCAGATACAATTATCGTTTCGTCTAACCATTTAACTTTCTGTTCGATTCAGTCGCCAGTATGTGTAACGGAAGTACCGTCACCTGGTAAGTATCACTATATATACAGTATTGCGATATAATCGGATACCACCCAGATACATTGATTGTTCAGTCTATCCATTCAACTTTCTGTTCGATTCGGTCGCTCGTATGTGAAACGGGAATACCGTCACCTTATGTGTTCAACTATATACACAGCATAACATCATAATCGAATACAACCCAGATACTATCCATTCAACCTTCTGTTCGATTCGGTTGCTCGTATGTATAACGAAAGAACAGTAACCTGGTGAGTATTTCTATATGAACGTCATCACGATATAATCGAATACAGTTACAATTATCGTTCCGTCTAACCATCCAACCTTATGTTCGATTCAGACGCTCGTATGTGTAACGAAAGAACCGTTACATGGTAGGTGTAGTTAAATATACAACATAACGATATAATCGGAGACAACCCAGATACAATGATTGTTCAATCTATCCATTCAACCTTATGTTCGATTCGGTTGCTAGTATGTATAACGAAAGAACAGTTACCTGGTTAGACATAATAAATAATAATAATCACGAAATAATCGAATACAACCCAGAAACGATGATTGTTCAGTCTATCCATTCAACCTTCTGTTCAGTTCAGTCGCTCTTATGTATAACTGGAGAACAGTTACCTGGTGAGTATAACTATATGAACATCATCACGATATAATCGAATACAACCCCAGATACGATCATTGTTTAGTCTATCCATTCAACCTTCTGTTCAATTCAGTCGCTCGTATGTATAACGGAAGAACAGTTACCTGGTGAGTATAACTATATAAACATAATCGAATACAACCCAGATACGATGATTGTTCAATCTATACTGAATTCAACCCTCTGCTCGATTCGGTCGCTTGTATGTTAAACGGAAGAACAGTTACCTGGTGAGTATTGCTATATAAACATCATCACGATATCATCGAATACAACTCAGATACAATTATCGTTTCGTCTAACCATTTAACCTTCTGTTCGATTCAGTCGCTAGTATGTGTAACGGAAGTACCGTCACCTGGTAAGTATCACTATATATACAGTATTGCGATATAATCGGATACCACCCAGATACATTGATTGTTCAGTC
This sequence comes from Chrysomela aeneicollis, assembly GCA_029955515.1. Classification (NCBI taxonomy): domain Eukaryota; kingdom Metazoa; phylum Arthropoda; class Insecta; order Coleoptera; family Chrysomelidae; genus Chrysomela; species Chrysomela aeneicollis. The sequence continues at coordinate 15,221,519 of JARUHQ010000013.1, read as the reverse complement.
TATCCATTCAACTTTCTTTTCGTTTCGGTCGCTCGTATGTAAAACGGGAATACCGTCTCCTAGTGTGTATAACTATATACACAGCATAACATCATGATCGAATAAAACCCATATACTATCCATTCAACCTTCTGTTCAATTCAGTCGCTCGTATGTATAACGGAAGAACAGTTACCTGGTGAGTATACCTATATAAACATAATCGAATACAACCCAGATACGATGATTGTTCAATCTATACTGAATTCAACCTTCTGCTCGATTCGGTCGCTTGTATGTAAAACGGAAGAACAGTTACCTGGTGAGTATTGCTATATATACATCATCACGATATCATCGAATACAACTCAGATACAATTATCGTTTCGTCTAACCATTTAACCTTCTGTTCGATTCAGTCGCTAGTGTGTGTAACGAAAGTACCGTCACCTGGTAAGTATCACTATATATACAGTATTGCGATATAATCGGATACCACCCAGATACATTGATTGTTCAGTCTATCCACTTTCTTTTCGTTTTGGTCGCTCGTATGTAAAACGGGAATACCGTCTCCTAGTGTGTATAACTATATACACAGCATAACATCATTATCGAATACAACCCATATACTATCCATTCAACCTTCTGTTCAATTCAGTCGCTCGTTTGTATAACGGAAGAACAGTTACCTGGTGAGTATAACTATATAAACATAATCGAATACAACCCAGATACGATGATTGTTCAATCTATACTGAATTCAACCTTCTGCTCGATTCGGTCGCTTGTATGTAAAACGGAAGAACAGTTACCTAGTGAGTATTGCTATATAAACATCATCACGATATCATCGAATACAACTCAGATACAATTATCGTTTCGTCTAACCATTTAACCTTTTGTTCGATTCAGTCGCTAGTATGTGTAACGGAAGTACCGTCACCTGGTAAGTATCACTATATATACAGTATTGCGATATAATCGGATACCACCCAGATACATTGATTGTTCAGTCTATCCATTCAACTTTCTGTTCGTTTCGGTCGCTCGTATGTGAAACGGAAATACCGTCACCTTATGTGTATAACTATATACACAGCATAACATCATAATCGAATACAACCCAGATACTATCCATTCAACCTTCTGTTCGATTCGGTTGCTCGTATGTATAACGAAAGAACAGTAACCTGGTGAGTATTTCTATATGAACGTCATCACGATATCATCGAATACAACTCAGATACAATTATCGTTTCGTCTAACCATTTAACTTTCTGTTCGATTCAGTCGCCAGTATGTGTAACGGAAGTACCGTCACCTGGTAAGTATCACTATATATACAGTATTGCGATATAATCGGATACCACCCAGATACATTGATTGTTCAGTCTATCCATTCAACTTTCTGTTCGATTCGGTCGCTCGTATGTGAAACGGGAATACCGTCACCTTATGTGTTCAACTATATACACAGCATAACATCATAATCGAATACAACCCAGATACTATCCATTCAACCTTCTGTTCGATTCGGTTGCTCGTATGTATAACGAAAGAACAGTAACCTGGTGAGTATTTCTATATGAACGTCATCACGATATAATCGAATACAGTTACAATTATCGTTCCGTCTAACCATCCAACCTTATGTTCGATTCAGACGCTCGTATGTGTAACGAAAGAACCGTTACATGGTAGGTGTAGTTAAATATACAACATAACGATATAATCGGAGACAACCCAGATACAATGATTGTTCAATCTATCCATTCAACCTTATGTTCGATTCGGTTGCTAGTATGTATAACGAAAGAACAGTTACCTGGTTAGACATAATAAATAATAATAATCACGAAATAATCGAATACAACCCAGAAACGATGATTGTTCAGTCTATCCATTCAACCTTCTGTTCAGTTCAGTCGCTCTTATGTATAACTGGAGAACAGTTACCTGGTGAGTATAACTATATGAACATCATCACGATATAATCGAATACAACCCCAGATACGATCATTGTTTAGTCTATCCATTCAACCTTCTGTTCAATTCAGTCGCTCGTATGTATAACGGAAGAACAGTTACCTGGTGAGTATAACTATATAAACATAATCGAATACAACCCAGATACGATGATTGTTCAATCTATACTGAATTCAACCCTCTGCTCGATTCGGTCGCTTGTATGTTAAACGGAAGAACAGTTACCTGGTGAGTATTGCTATATAAACATCATCACGATATCATCGAATACAACTCAGATACAATTATCGTTTCGTCTAACCATTTAACCTTCTGTTCGATTCAGTCGCTAGTATGTGTAACGGAAGTACCGTCACCTGGTAAGTATCACTATATATACAGTATTGCGATATAATCGGATACCACCCAGATACATTGATTGTTCAGTCTATCCATTCAACTTTCTTTTCGTTTCGGTCGCTCGTATGTAAAACGGGAATACCGTCTCCTAGTGTGTATAACTATATACACAGCATAACATCATGATCGAATAAAACCCATATACTATCCATTCAACCTTCTGTTCAATTCAGTCGCTCGTATGTATAACGGAAGAACAGTTACCTGGTGAGTATTTCTATATGAACGTCATCACGATATAATCGAATACAGTTACAATTATCGTTCCGTCTAACCATCCAACCTTATGTTCGATTCAGACGCTCGTATGTGTAACGAAAGAACCGTTACATGGTAGGTGTAGTTAAATATACAACATAACGATATAATCGGAGACAACCCAGATACATTGATTGTTCAGTCTATCCATTCAACTTTCTTTTCGTTTCGGTCGCTCGTATGTAAAACGGGAATACCGTCTCCTAGTGTGTATAACTATATACACAGCATAACATCATGATCGAATAAAACCCATATACTATCCATTCAACCTTCTGTTCAATTCAGTCGCTCGTATGTATAACGGAAGAACAGTTACCTGGTGAGTATACCTATATAAACATAATCGAATACAACCCAGATACGATGATTGTTCAATCTATACTGAATTCAACCTTCTGCTCGATTCGGTCGCTTGTATGTAAAACGGAAGAACAGTTACCTGGTGAGTATTGCTATATAAACATCATCACGATATCATCGAATACAACTCAGATACAATTATCGTTTCGTCTAACCATTTAACCTTCTGTTCGATTCAGTCGCTAGTGTGTGTAACGAAAGTACCGTCACCTGGTAAGTATCACTATATATACAGTATTGCGATATAATCGGATACCACCCAGATACATTGATTGTTCAGTCTATCCACTTTCTTTTCGTTTTGGTCGCTCGTATGTAAAACGGGAATACCGTCTCCTAGTGTGTATAACTATATACACAGCATAACATCATTATCGAATACAACCCATATACTATCCATTCAACCTTCTGTTCAATTCAGTCGCTCGTTTGTATAACGGAAGAACAGTTACCTGGTGAGTATAACTATATAAACATAATCGAATACAACCCAGATACGATGATTGTTCAATCTATACTGAATTCAACCTTCTGCTCGATTCGGTCGCTTGTATGTAAAACGGAAGAACAGTTACCTAGTGAGTATTGCTATATAAACATCATCACGATATCATCGAATACAACTCAGATACAATTATCGTTTCGTCTAACCATTTAACCTTTTGTTCGATTCAGTCGCTAGTATGTGTAACGGAAGTACCGTCACCTGGTAAGTATCACTATATATACAGTATTGCGATATAATCGGATACCACCCAGATACATTGATTGTTCAGTCTATCCATTCAACTTTCTGTTCGTTTCGGTCGCTCGTATGTGAAACGGAAATACCGTCACCTTATGTGTATAACTATATACACAGCATAACATCATAATCGAATACAACCCAGATACTATCCATTCAACCTTCTGTTCGATTCGGTTGCTCGTATGTATAACGAAAGAACAGTAACCTGGTGAGTATTTCTATATGAACGTCATCACGATATAATCGAATACAACTTAGTTCTTATCGTTCCGTCTAATCATCCAACCTTATGTTCGATTCAGACGCTCGTATGTGTAACGAAAGAACCGTTACATGGTAGGTGTAGTTAAATATACAACATAACGATATAATCGGAGACAACCCAGATACAATGATTGTTCAATCTATCCATTCAACCTTATGTTCGATTCGGTTGCTAGTATGTATAACGAAAGAACAGGTACCTGGTGAGTATAACTATATAAACATAATCGAATACAACTCAGATACGATGAATGTTCAATCTATCCATTCAACCTTATGTTCGATTCGGTTGCTCGTATGTATATCGGAAGAACAGGTACCTGGTGAGTATATCTATATAAACATAATCGAATACAACTCAGATACGATGATTGTTCAATCTATCCATTTAACCTTCTGCTCGATTCGGTCGCTTGTATGTAAAACGAAAGGACAGTTACCTGGTGAGTATTGCTATATAAACATCATCACGATATCATCGAATACAACTCAGATACAATTATCGTTTCGTCTAACCATTTAACTTTCTGTTCGATTCAGTCGCCAGTATGTGTAACGGAAGTACCGTCACCTGGTAAGTATCACTATATATACAGTATTGCGATATAATCGGATACCACCCAGATACATTGATTGTTCAGTCTATCCATTCAACTTTCTGTTCGATTCGGTCGCTCGTATGTGAAACGGGAATACCGTCACCTTATGTGTTCAACTATATACACAGCATAACATCATAATCGAATACAACCCAGATACTATCCATTCAACCTTCTGTTCGATTCGGTTGCTCGTATGTATAACGAAAGAACAGTAACCTGGTGAGTATTTCTATATGAACGTCATCACGATATAATCGAATACAGTTACAATTATCGTTCCGTCTAACCATCCAACCTTATGTTCGATTCAGACGCTCGTATGTGTAACGAAAGAACCGTTACATGGTAGGTGTAGTTAAATATACAACATAACGATATAATCGGAGACAACCCAGATACAATGATTGTTCAATCTATCCATTCAACCTTATGTTCGATTCGGTTGCTAGTATGTATAACGAAAGAACAGTTACCTGGTTAGACATAATAAATAATAATAATCACGAAATAATCGAATACAACCCAGAAACGATGATTGTTCAGTCTATCCATTCAACCTTCTGTTCAGTTCAGTCGCTCTTATGTATAACTGGAGAACAGTTACCTGGTGAGTATAACTATATGATCATCATCACGATATAATCGAATACAACCCCAGATACGATCATTGTTTAGTCTATCCATTCAACCTTCAGTTCAATTCAGTCGCTCGTATGTATAACGGAAGAACAGTTACCTGGTGAGTATAACTATATAAACATAATCGAATACAACTCAGATACGATGATTGTTCAATCTATCCATTCAACCTTATGTTCGATTCGGTTGCTCGTATGTATATCGGAAGAACAGGTACCTGGTGAGTATATCTATATAAACATAATCGAATACAACCCAGATACGATGATTGTTCAATCTATCCATTTAACCTTCTGCTCGATTCGGTCGCTTGTATGTAAAACGGAAGGACAGTTACCTGGTGAGTATTGCTATATAAACATCATCACGATATCATCGAATACAACTCAGATACAATTATCGTTTCTTCTAACCATTCAACATTCTGTTCGATTCAGTCGCTAGTATGTGTAACGGAAGTATCGTCACCTGGTAAGTATCACTATATATACAGTATTGCGATATAATCGGATACCACCCAGATACATTGATTGTTCAGTCTATCCATTCAACTTTCTTTTCGTTTCGGTCGCTTGTATGTAAAACGGGAATACCGTCTCCTAGTGTGTATAACTATATACACAGCATAACATCATAATCGAATACAACCCATATACTATCCATTCAACCTTCTGTTCAATTCAGTCGCTCGTATGTATAACGGAAGAACAGTTACCTGGTGAGTATATCTATATAAACATAATCGAATACAACTCAGATACGATGATTGTTCAATCTATCCATTTAACCTTCTGCTAGATTCGGTCGCTTGTATGTAAAACGGAAGGACAGTTACCTGGTGAGTATTGCTATATAAACATCATCACGATATCATCGAATACAACTCAGATACAATTATCGTTTCGTCTAACTATTTAACCTTCTGTTCGATTCAGTCGCTAGTATGTGTAACGGAAATACCGTCACCTGGTAAGTATCACTATATATACAGTATTGCGATATAATCGGATACCACCCAGATACATTGATTGTTCAGTCTATCCATTCAACTTTCTGTTCGTTTCGGTCGCTTGTATGTGAAACGGGAATACCGTCTCCTTGTGTGTATAACTATATACACAGCATAACATCATAATCGAATACAACCCATATACTATCCATTCAACCTTCTGTTCAATTCAGTCGCTCGTATGTATATCGGAAGAACAGGTACCTGGTGAGTATATCTATATAAACATAATCGAATACAACTCAGATACGATGATTGTTCAATCTATCCATTTAACCATCTGCTCGATTCGGTCGCTTGTATGTAAAACGGAAGGACAGTTACCTGGTGAGTATTGCTATATAAACATCATCACGATATCATCGAATACAACTCAGATACAATTATCGTTTCGTCTAACCATTCAACATTCTGTTCGATTCAGTCGCTAGTATGTGTAACGGAAGTATCGTCACCTGGTAAGTATCACTATATATACAGTATTGCGATATAATCGGATACCACCCAGATACATTGATTGTTCAGTCTATCCATTCAACTTTCTTTTCGTTTCGGTCGCTTGTATGTAAAACGGGAATACCGTCTCCTAGTGTGTATAACTATATACACAGCATAACATCATAATCGAATACAACCCATATACTATCCATTCAACCTTCTGTTCAATTCAGTCGATCGTATGTATGACGGAAGAACAGTTACCTGGTGAGTATAACTATATAAACATAATCGAATACAACCCAGATACGATGATTGTTCAATCTATACTGAATTCAACCTTCTGCTCGATTCGGTCGCTTGTATGTAAAACGGAAGAACAGTTACCTGGTGAGTATTGCTATATAAACGTCATCACGATATCATCGAATACAACTCAGATACAATTTTCGTTTCGTCTAACCATTTAACCTTCTGTTCGATTCAGTCGCTAGTATGTGTAACGGAAGTACCGTCACCTGGTAAGTATCACTATATATACAGTATTGCGATATAATCGGATACCACCCAGATACATTGATTGTTCAGTCTATCCATTCAACTTTCTGTTCGTTTCGGTCGCTCGTATGTGAAACGAAAATACCGTCACCTTATGTGTATAACTATATATACAGCATAACATCATAATCGAATACAACCCAGATACTATCCATTCAACCTTCTGTTCGATTCGGTTGCTCGTATGTATAACGAAAGAACAGTAACCTGGTGAGTATTTCTATATGAACGTCATCACGATATAATCGAATACAACTTAGTTACAATTATCGTTCCGTCTAACCATCCAACCTTATGTTCGATTCAGACGCTCGTATGTGTAACGAAAGAAACGTTACATGGTAGGTGTAGTTAAATATACAACATAACGATATAATCGGAGACAACCCAGATACAATGATTGTTCAATCTATCCATTCAACCTTATGTTCGATTCGGTTGCTAGTATGTATAACGAAAGAACAGTTACCTGGTTAGACATAATATATAATAATCATCACGAAATAATCGAATACAACCCAGATACGATGATTGTTCAGTCTATCCATTCAACCTTCTGTTCAGTTCAGTCGCTCTTATGTATAACTGGAGAACAGTTACCTGGTGAGTATAACTATATGAACTTCATCATGATATAATCGATTACAACCCCAGATACGACCATTGTTTAGTCTATCCATTCAACCTTCAGTTCAATTCAGTCGCTCGTATGTATAACGGAAGAACAGTTACCTGGTGAGTATAACTATATAAACATAATCGAATACAACTCAGATACGATGATTGTTCAATCTATCCATTCAACCTTATGTTCGATTCGGTTGCTCGTATGTATATCGGAAGAACAGGTACCTGGTGAGTATATCTATATAAACATAATCGAATACAACTCAGATACGATGATTGTTCAATCTATCCATTTAACCTTCTGCTCGATTCGGTCGCTTGTATGTAAAACGGAAGGACAGTTACCTGGTGAGTATTGCTATATAAACATCATCACGATATCATCGAATACAACTCAGATACAATTATCGTTTCGTCTAACCATTTAACCTTCTGTTCGATTCAGTCGCTAGTATGTGTAACGGAATTACCGTCACCTGGTAAGTATCACTATATATTCAGTATTGCGATATAATCGGATACCACCCAGATACATTGATTGTTCAGTCTATCCATTCAACTTTCTGTTCGTTTCGGTCGCTCGTATGTGAAACGGGAATACCGTCACCTTATGTGTATAACTATATACACAGCATAACATCATAATCGAATACAACCCAGATACTATCCATTCAACCTTCTGTTCGATTCGGTTGCTCGTATGTATAACGAAAGAACAGTAACCTGGTGAGTATTGCTATATAAACATCATCACGATATCATCGAATACAACTCAGATACAATTATCGTTTCGTCTAACCATTCAACATTCTGTTCGATTCAGTCGCTAGTATGTGTAACGGAAGTATCGTCACCTGGTAAGTATCACTATATATACAGTATTGCGATATAATCGGATACCACCCAGATACATTGATTGTTCAGTCTATCCATTCAACTTTCTTTTTGTTTCGGTCGCTCGTATGTAAAACGGGAATACCGTCTCCTAGTGTGTATAACTATATACACAGCATAACATCATAATCGAATACAACCCATATACTATCCATTCAACCTTCTGTTCAATTCATTCGCTCGTATGTATAACGGAAGAACAGTAACCTGGTGAGTATAACTATATAAACATAATCGAATACAACCCAGATACGATGATTTTTCAATATATACTGAATTCAACCTTCTGCTCGATTCGGTCGCTTGTATGTAAAACGGAAGAACAGTTACCTGGTGAGTATTGCTATATAAACATCATCACGATATCATCGAATACAACTAAGATACAATTATCGTTTCGTCTAACCATTTAACCTTCTGTTCGATTCAGTCGCTAGTATGTGTAACGGAAGTACCGTCACCTGGTAAGTATCACTATATATACAGTATTGCGATATAATCGGATACCACCCAGATACATTGATTGTTCAGTCTATCCATTCAACTTTCTGTTCGTTTCGGTCGCTCGTATGTGAAACGGGAATACCGTCACCTTATGTGTATAACTATATACACAGCATAACATCATAATCGAATACAACCCATATACTATCCATTCAATCTTCTGTTCGATTCGGTTGCTCGTATGTATAACGAAAGAACAGTAACCTGGTGAGTATTTCTATATGAACGTCATCACGATATAATCGAATACAACTTAGTTACAATTATCGTTCCGTCTAACCATCCAACCTTATGTTCGCATCAGACGCTCGTATGTGTAACGAAAGAACCGTTACATGGTAGATGTAGTTAAATATACAACATAACGATATAATCGGAGACAACCCAGATACAATGATTGTTCAATCTATCCATTCAACCTTATGTTCGATTCGGTTGCTAGTATGTATAACGAAAGAACAGTTACCTGGTAAGACATAATATATAATAATCATCACGAAATAATCGAATACAACCCAGATACGATGATTGTTCAGTCTATCCATTCAACCTTCTGTTCAGTTCAGTCGCTCTTATGTATAACTGGAGAACAGTTACCTGGTGAGTATAACTATATGAACATCATCACGATATAATCGAATACAACCCCAGATACGATCATTGTTTAGTCTATCCATTCAACCTTCAGTTCAATTCAGTCGCTCGTATGTATAACGGAAGAACAGTTACCTGGTGAGTATATCTATATAAACATAATCGGAGACAACCCAGATACAATGATTGTTCAATCTATCCATTCAACCTTATGTTCGATTCGGTTGCTAGTATGTATAACGAAAGAACAGTTACCTGGTTAGACATAATATATAATAATCATCACGAAATAATCGAATACAACCCCAGATACGATCATTGTTTAGTCTATCCATTCAACCTTCAGTTCAATTCAGTCGCTCGTATGTATGACGGAAGAACAGTAACCTGGTGAGTATAACTATATAAACATAATCGAATACAACTCAGATACGATGATTGTTCAATCTATCCATTCAACCTTATGTTCGATTCGGTTGCTCGTATGTATATCGGAAGAACAGGTACCTGGTGAGTATATCTATATAAACATAATCGAATACAACTCAGATACGATGATTGTTCAATCTATCCATTCAACCTTCTGCTCGATTCGGTCGCTTGTATGTAAAACGGAAGGACAGTTACCTGGTGAGTATTGCTATATAAACATCATCAAGATATCATCGAATACAACTCAGATACAATTATCGTTTCGTCTAACCATTCAACATTCTGTTCGATTCAGTCGCTAGTATGTGTAACGGAAGTATCGTCACCTGGTAAGTATCACTATATATACAGTATTGCGATATAATCGGATACCACCCAGATACATTGATTGTTCAGTCTATCCATTCAACTTTCTGTTCGTTTCGGTCGCTCGTATGTGGAACGGGAATACCGTCACCTTATGTGTATAACTAAACTACGCAACACTAATTACGTCGCACCCCGAAATTTTGCCCCTGTTAAGATTTGAATAACTTTTTCCTTCTTTGAACAATTTGAATTGTGTTTGCACTGTTCGCTAGCTCAGTCCTTGAGCTATAATCTCGTACTTCTTCGATACATAAGGTTATTTACATAAAATTGCTACAGAATGTTTTTTGGAACTGTGCAAAATTTCGAAATTTTCAAAAGGATCCCAAATGAAGAAAAACAGTTTTTTTTTCAACTTTGACAGCAGAAGCATGAAGATTATCTCATTACCTTTGGCCATTTCCAAAATTGTCTTCCTATCACTTTTCTTTACAGAGTGATCTCAAAAAATCAATTTTTTGGTTTTGCAGTCATAACTTTTTTCCTCTTCAACCGATTTTCAAAATCTCAAGATCATTTTGAAGCTGAATTCCCCTCGAAATCCCGATTAAAAAAGAAAAATATCCGAAACGTTGTTTCATCGAAACGAAAATATCACCACCAAAAATACTGATGAAAATTTTTTTACCCCCTCCCCCCCAAAATTTTTTTTGCGGGTAAAATTTTTGCTGGTCAAACGGTTAGATATATCGGTAAACATATTTCTCCTGACCCCCACATCGGGATCGGATATAAAATAAAAATAAAATTCTTTCGCCCCCCTTGCCCCCTTGGGGTACTTTGGGTACGAATGAAGGGGAAGGAGATTTTTGTGATTTTTTTACATATAATTTTCGTGGGTTTCGTACAAAACTACTGAGAATCACCCGAACTCGAGTTCTCCAAGTATCATAGTTTGATGTACAGGGCGAAAAAAAGTTATTTTTCAGAATCGAGACAAGCGGTACCCATAGCTGTGTTCAGCGGAAAAAGTTGATCAAAGAGATAAAAAAAATTGTTTCATAAGCGTACGTAAAACATTTTTTTGGGGGTCAAAAAATTAAATTCTTTGAAAAAAATCCAAAACATGATGAAAGACTTTGTATAGGGGGTGAGAAGGTTACCCTAAAATACTGTTGTATTCAATTTCTTTATTATTTTGAATTTTTTTATGAAGTCATATCTTCAGAAAAGGAAGACCTACGAATAGTTTTTTCTGTCCTGATCTTTATTTTCACGAGAACGTAATTTTCAACCTGTCTTGTCAGTCACTCATTATGATTTTTGTTACGTTGGTTACGGACCATGCATTTTTTTTGGGCTGATTTTTTTTTAGAACATGGCGTTTCATTTCGGTTTTCTCATGCACAATTTTTGACTACTGAAAGAAAAAAAGATCTGGATGTGTCCAGAATGAAAGATCCTTCCGAAAACAAGTTGATTTCCATTTAATTCTTCTCCCAGTCGGGATTTACAGAGTGTTTCAGATTTGGGTCACCTTTGAGGAAACCCTCGATTCTAAATGTTCATCTTGAGTTAATTCTGATCTTTAAATCTTCTCATATAAGGTTTCAGTTTCAAAATGAGCCTGAGATTTTGAAAATCGGTTGAAGAGGAAAAAAGTTATGACTGCAAAACCAAAAAATATATTTATTGAGATCACTCTGTAAAGAAAAGTGATAAGAAGACAATTTTGGAAATGGCCAAAGGTAATGAGATGATCTTTATGCCTCTGCTGTTGAAGTTGAAAAAAAATTGTTTTTCTTCATTTGGGACCCTTTTGAGAATTTCGAAATTTTGCACAGTTCCAAAAAACATCCTGTAGCAATTTTATGGAAATAACCTTATGTATCGAAGAAGTACGAAATTAATGCTGAAGGACTGGGCTAGCGAACAGTGCAAACAGAATTGAAATTGTTCAAAGAAGAAAAAAGTTATTCAAATTTAAACAGGGGCAAAATTTCGGGGTGCGACGTAATTAGTGTTGCGTAGTTTATATACACAGCATAACATCATAATCGAATACAACCCAGATACTATCCATTCAACCTTCTGTTCGATTCGGTTGCTCTTATGTATAACGGAAGAACAGTACCCTGGTGAGTATTTCTATATGAACGTCATCACGAATACAACTTAGTTACAATTATCGTTCCGTCTAACCATCCAACCTTATGTTCGATTCAGACGCTCGTATGTGTGACGAAAGAACCGTTACATGGTAGGTGTAGTTAAATATACAACATAACAATATAATCGGAGACAACCCAGATACAATGATTGTTCAATCTATCCATTCAACCTTATGTTCGATTCGGTTGCTAGTATGTATAACGAAAGAACAGTTACCTGGTTAGACATAATATATAATAATCATCACGAAATAATCGAATACAACCCAGATACGATGATTGATCAGTCTATCCATTCAACCTTCTGTTCAGTTCAGTCGCTCTTATGTATAACTGGAGAACAGTTACCTGGAGAGTATAACTATATGAACATCATCACGATATAATCGATTACAACCCCAGATACGACCATTGTTTAGTCTATCCATTCAACCTTCAGTTCAATTCAGTCGCTCGTATGTATAACGGAAGAACAGTTACCTGGTGAGTATAACTATATAAACATAATCGAATACAACTCAGATACGATGATTGTTCAATCTATCCATTCAACCTTATGTTCGATTCGGTTGCTCGTATGTATATCGGAAGAACAGGTACCTGGTGAGTATATCTATATAAACATAATCGAATACAACTCAGATACGATGATTGTTCAATCTATCCATTCAACCTTCTGCTCGATTCGGTCGCTTGTATGAAAAACGGAAGGACAGTTACCTGGTGAGTATTGCTATATAAACATCATCACGATATCATCGAATACAACTCAGATACAATTATCGTTTCGTCTAACCATTTAACCTTCTGTTCGATTCAGTCGCTAGTATGTGTAACGGAAGTACCGTCACCTGGTAAGTATCACTATATATACAGTATTGCGATATAATCGGATACCACCCAGATACATTGATTGTTCAGTCTATCCATTCAACTTTCTTTTCGTTTCGGTCGCTCGTATGTAAAACGGGAATACCGTCTCCTACTGTGTATAACTATATACACAGCATAACATCATAATCGAATACAACCCATATACTATCCATTCAACCTTCTGTTCAATTCAGTCGCTCCTATGTATAACGGAAGAACAGTTACCTGGTGAGTATAACTATATAAACATAATCGAATACAACCCAGATACGATGATTGTTCAATCTATACTGAATTCAACCTTCTGCTCGATTCGGTCGCTTGTATGTAAAACGGATGGACAGTTACCTGGTGAGTATTGCTATATAAACATCATCACGATATCATCGAATACAACTCAGATACAATTATCGTTTCGTCTAACCATTCAACATTCTGTTCGATCAAGTCGCTAGTATGTGTAACGGAAGTATCGTCACCTGGTTAGTGTCACTATATATACAGTATTGCGATATAATCGGATACCACCCAGATACATTGATTGTTCAGTCTATCCATTCAACTTTCTTTTCGTTTCGGTCGCTCGTATGTAAAACGGGAATACCGTCTCCTAGTGTGTATAACTATATACACAGCATAACATCATAATCGAATACAACCCATATACTATCCATTCAACCTTCTGTTCAATTCAGTCGCTCGTATGTATAACGGAAGAACAGTTACCTGGTGAGTATAACTATGTAAACATAATCGAATACAACCCAGATACGATGATTGTTCAATCTATACTGAATTCAACCTTCTGCTCGATTCGGTCGCTTGTATGTAAAACGGAAGAACAGTTACCTGTTGAGTATTGCTATATAAACATCATCACGATATCATCGAATACAACTCAGATACATGTATCGTTTCGTCTAACCATTTAACCTTCTGTTCGATTCAGTCGCTAGTATGTGTAACGGAAGTACCGTCACCTGGTAAGTATCACTATATATACAGTATTGCGATATAATCGGATACCACCCAGATACATTGATTGTTCAGTCTATCCATTCAACTTTCTGTTCGTTTCGGTCGCTCGTATGTGAAACGGGAATACCGTCACCTTATGTGTATAACTATATACACAGCATAACATCATAATCGAATACAACTCAGATATTATCCATTCAACCTTCTGTACGATTCGGTTGCTCGTATGTATAACGAAAGAACAGTAACCTGCTGAGTATTTCTATATGAACGTCATCACGATATAACCGAATACAACTTAGTTACAATTATCGTTCCGTCTGACCATCCAACCTTATGTTCGATTCAGACGCTCGTATGTGTAACGAAAGAACCGTTTCATGGTAGGTGTAGTTAAATATACAACATAACGATATAATCGGAGACAACCCAGATACAATGATTGTTCAATCTATCCATTCAACCTTATGTTTCATTCGGTTGCTAGTATGTATAACGAAAGAACAGTTACCTGGTTAGACATAATATATAATAATCATCACGAAATAATCGAATACAACCCAGATACGATGATTGTTCAGTCTATCCATTCAACCTTCTGTTCAGTTCAGTCGCTCTTATGTATAACTGGAGAACAGTTACCTGGTGAGTATAACTATATAAACATGATCGAATACAACTCAGATACGATGATTGTTCAATCTATCCATTCAACCTTATGTTCGATTCGGTTGCTCGTATGTATATCGGAAGAACAGGTACCTGGTGAGTATATCTTTATAAACATAATCGAATACAACTCAGATACGATGATTGTTCAATCTATCCATTTAACCTTCTGCTCGATTCGGTCGCTTGTATGTAAAACGGAAGGACAGTTACCTGGTGAGTATTGCTATATAAACATCATCACGATATCATCGAATACAACTCAGATACAATTATCGTTTCGTCTAACCATTCAACATTCTGTTCTATTCAGTCGCTAGTATGTGTAACGGAAGTATCGTCACCTGGTAAGTATCACTATATATACAGTATTGCGATATAATCGGATACCACCCAGATACATTGAATGTTCAGTCTATCCATTCAACTTTCTTTTCGTTTCGGTCGCTCGTATGTAAAACGAGAATACCGTCTCCTAGTGTGTATAACTATATACACAGCATAACATCATAATCGAATACAACCCATATACTATCCATTCAACCTTCTGTTCAATTCAGTCGCTCGTATGTATAACGGAAGAACAGTTACCTGGTGAGTATAACTATATAAACATAATCGAATACAAGTCAGATACGATGATTGTGCAATCTATACTGAATTCAACCTTCTGCTCGATTCGGTCGCTTGTATGTAAAACGGAAGAACAGTTACCTGGTGAGTATTGCTATATAAACATCATCACGATATCATCGAATACAACTCAGATACAATTATCGTTTCGTCTTACCATTCAAAATTCTGTTCGATTCAGTCGCTAGTATGTGTAACGGAAGTATCGTCACCTGGTAAGTATCACATTATACAGTATTGCGATATAATCGGATACCACCCAGATACATTGATTGTTCAGTCTATCCATTCAACTTTCTTTTTGTTTCGGTCGCTCGTATGTGAAACGGGAATACCGTCACCTTATGTGTATAACTAAATACACAGCATAACATCATAATCGAATACAACCCAGATACTATCCATTCAACCTTCTGTTCGATTCGGTTGCTCGTATGTATAACGAAAGAACAGTAACCTGGTGAGTATTTCTATATGAACGTCATCACGATATAATCGAATACAACTTAGTTACAATTATCGTTCCGTCTAACCATCCAACCTTATGTTCGATTCAGACGCTCGTATGTGTAACGAAAGAACCGTTACATGGTAGGTGTAGTTAAATATACAACATAACGATATAATCGGAGACAACCCAGATACAATGATTGTTCAATCTATCCATTCAACCTTATGTTCTATTCGGTTGCTAGTATGTATAACGAAAGAACAGTTACCTGGTAAGACTTAATATATAATAATCATCACGATATAATCGAATACAACCCCAGATACGATCATTGTTTAGTCTATCCATTCAACCTTCAGTTCAATTCAGTCGCTCGTATGTATAACGGAAGAACAGTTACCTGGTGAGTATAACTATATAAACATAATCGAATACAACTCAGATACGATGATTGTTCAATCTATCCATTCAACCTTATGTTCAATTCGGTTGCTCGTATGTATATCGGAAGAACAGGTACCTGGTGAGTATATCTATATTAACATAATCGAACACAACTCAGATACGATGATTGTTCAATCTATCCATTTAACCTTCTGCTCGATTCGGTCGCTTGTATGTAAAACGGAAGGACAGTTACCTGGTGAGTATTGCTATATAAACATCATCACGATATCATCGAATACAACTCAGATACAATTATCGTTTCGTCTAACCATTTAACCTTCTGTTCGATTCAGTCGCTAGTATGTGTAACGGAAGTACCGTCACCTGGTAAGTATCACTATATATGCAGTATTGCGATATAATCGGATACCACCCAGATACATTGATTGTTCAGTCTATCCATTCAACTTTCTATTCGTTTCGGTCGCTCGTATGTGAAACGGGAATACCGTCACCTTATGTGTATAACTATATACACAGCATAACATCATAATCGAATACAACCCAGATAATATCCATTCAACCTTCTGTTCGATTCGGTTGCTCGTATGTATAACGAAAGAACAGTAACCTGGTGAGTATTTCTATATGAACGTCATCACGATATAATCGAATACAAGTTAGTTACAATTATCGTTCCGTCTAACCATCCAACCTTATGTTCGATTCAGACGCTCGTATGTGTAACGAAAGAACCGTTACATGGTTGGTGTAGTTAAATATACAACATAACGATATAATCGGAGACAACCCAGATACAATGATTGTTCAATTTATCCATTCAACCTTATGTTCGATTCGGTTGCTAGTATGTATAACGAAAGAACAGTTACCTGGTTAGACATGATATATAATAATCATCACGAAATAATCGAATACAACCCCAGATACGATCATTGTTTAGTCTATCCATTCAACCTTCAGTTCAATTCAGTCGCTCGTATGTATGACGGAAGAACAGTTACCTGGTGAGTATAACTATATAAACATAATCGAATACAACTCAGATACGATGATTGTTCAATCTATCCATTCAACCTTATGTTCGATTCGGTTGCTCGTATGTATATCGGAAGAACAGGTACCTGGTGAGTATATCTATATAAACATAATCGAATACAACTCAGATACGATGATTGTTCAATCTATCCATTCAACCTTCTGCTCGATTCGGTCGCTTGTATGTAAAACGGAAGGACAGTTACCTGGTGAGTATTGCTATATAAACATCATCACGATATCATCGAATACAACTCAGATACAATTATCGTTTCGTCTAACCATTCAACATTCTGTTCGATTCAGTCGCTAGTGTGTGTAACGGAAGTATCGTCACCTGGAAAGTATCACTATATATACAGTATTGCGATATAATCGGATACCACCCAGATACATTGATTGTTCAGTCTATCCATTCAACTTTCTTTTCGTTTCGGTCGCTCGTATGTAAAACGGGATTACCGTCTCCTAGTGTGTATAACTATATACACAGCATAACATCATAATCGAATACAACCCATATACTATCCATTCAACCTTCTGTTCAATTCAGTCGCTTGTATGTATAACGGAAGAACAGTTACCTGGTGAGTATAACTATATAAACATAATCGAATACAACCCAGATACGATGATTGTTCAATCTATACTGAATTCAACCTTCTGCTCGATTCGGTCGCTTGTATGTAAAACGGAAGAACAGTTACCTGGTGACTATTGCTATATAAACATCATCTCGATATCATCGAATACAACTCAGATACAATTATCGTTTCGTCTAACCATTCAACATTCTGTTCGATTCAGTCGCTAGTATGTGTAACGGAAGTATCGTCACCTGGTAAGTATCACTATATATACAGTATTGCGATATAATCGGATACCACCCAGATACATTGATTGTTCAGTCTATCCATTCAACTTTCTGTTCGTTTCGGTCGCTCGTATGTGGAACGGGAATACCGTCACCTTATGTGTATAACTATATACACAGCATAACATCATAATCGAATACAACCCAGATACTATCCATTCAACCTTCTGTTCGATTCGGTTGCTCGTATGTATAACGAAAGAACAGTAACCTGGTGAGTATTTCTATATGAACGTCATCACGATATAATCGAATACAACTTAGTTACAATTATCGTTCTGTCTAACCATCCAACCTTATGTTCGATTCAGACGCTCGTATGTGTAACGAAAGAACCGTTACATGGTAGTAGTAGTTAAATATACAACATAACGATATAATCGGAGACAACCCAGATACAATGATTGTTCAATCTATCCATTCAACCTTATTTTCGATTCGGTTGCTAGTATGTATAACGGAAGAACAGTTACCTGGTTAGACATAATATATAATAATTATCACGAAATAATCGAATACAACCCAGATACGATGATTGTTCAGTCTATCCATTCAACCTTCTGTTCAGTTCAGTCGCTCTTATGTATAACTGGAGAACAGTTACCTGGTGAGTATAACTATATAAACATGATCGAATACAACTCAGATACGATGATTGTTCAATCTATCCATTCAACCTTATGTTCGATTCGGTTGCTCGTATGTATATCGGAAGAACAGGTACCTGGTGAGTATATCTTTATAAACATAATCGAATACAACTCAGATACGATGATTGTTCAATCTATCCATTTAACCTTCTGCTCGATTCGGTCGCTTGTATGTAAAACGGAAGGACAGTTACCTGGTGAGTATTGCTATATAAACATCATCACGATATCATCGAATACAACTCAGATACAATTATCGTTTCGTCTAACCATTCAACATTCTGTTCTATTCAGTCGCTAGTATGTGTAACGGAAGTATCGTCACCTGGTAAGTATCACTATATATACAGTATTGCGATATAATCGGATACCACCCAGATACATTGATTGTTCAGTCTATCCATTCAACTTTCTTTTCGTTTCGGTCGCTCGTATGTAAAACGAGAATACCGTCTCCTAGTGTGTATAACTATATACACAGCATAACATCATAATCGAATACAACCCATATACTATCCATTCAACCTTCTGTTCAATTCAGTCGCTCGTATGTATAACGGAAGAACAGTTACCTGGTGAGTATAACTATATAAACATAATCGAATACAAGTCAGATACGATGATTGTGCAATCTATACTGAATTCAACCTTCTGCTCGATTCGGTCGCTTGTATGTAAAACGGAAGAACAGTTACCTGGTGAGTATTGCTATATAAACATCATCACGATATCATCGAATACAACTCAGATACAATTATCGTTTCGTCTTACCATTCAACATTCTGTTCGATTCAGTCGCTAGTATGTGTAACGGAAGTATCGTCACCTGGTAAGTATCACATTATACAGTATTGCGATATAATCGGATACCACCCAGATACATTGATTGTTCAGTCTATCCATTCAACTTTCTTTTTGTTTCGGTCGCTCGTATGTGAAACGGGAATACCGTCACCTTATGTGTATAACTATATACACAGCATAACATCATAATCGAATACAACCCAGATACTATCCATTCAACCTTCTGTTCGATTCGGTTGCTCGTATGTATAACGAAAGAACAGTAACCTGGTGAGTATTTCTATATGAACGTCATCACGATATAATCGAATACAACTTAGTTACAATTATCGTTCCGTCTAACCATCCAACCTTATGTTCGATTCAGACGCTCGTATGTGTAACGAAAGAACCGTTACATGGTAGGTGTAGATAAATATACAACATAACGATATAATCGAATACAACCCAGATACCATGATTGTTCAGTCTATCCATTCAACCTTCTGTTCAGTTCAGTCGCTCTTATGTATAACTGGAGAACAGTTACCTGGTGAGTATAACTATATAAACATAATCGAATACAACTCAGATACGATGATTGTTCAATCTATCCATTCAACCTTATGTTCAATTCGGTTGCTCGTATGTATATCGGAAGAACAGGTACCTGGTGAGTATATCTATATAAATATAATCGAACACAACTCAGATAAGATGATTGTTCAATCTATCCATTTAACCTTCTGCTCGATTCGGTCGCTTGTATGTAAAACGGAAGGACAGTTACCTGGTGAGTATTGCTATATAAACATCATCACGATATCATCGAATACAACTCAGATACAATTATCGTTTCGTCTAACCATTCAACCTTCTGTTCGATTCAGTCGCTAGTATGTGTAACGGAAGTACCGTCACCTGGTAAGTATCACTATATATACAGTATTGCGATATAATCGGATACCACCCAGATACATTGATTGTTCAGTCTATCCATTCAACTTTCTATTCGTTTCGGTCGCTCGTATGTGAAACGGGAATACCGTCACCTTATGTGTATAACTATATACACAGCATAACATCATAATCGAATACAACCCAGATAATATCCATTCAACCTTCTGTTCGATTCGGTTGCTCGTATGTATAACGAAAGAACAGTAACCTGGTGAGTATTTCTATATGAACGTCATCACGATATAATCGAATACAAGTTAGTTACAATTATCGTTCCGTCTAACCATCCAACCTTATGTTCGATTCAGACGCTCGTATGTGTAACGAAATAACCGTTACATGGTTGGTGTAGTTAAATATACAACATAACGATATAATCGGAGACAACCCAGATACAATGATTGTTCAATCTATCCATTCAACCTTATGTTCGATTCGGTTGCTAGTATGTATAACGAAAGAACAGTTACCTGGTTAGACATAATATATAATAATCATCACGAAATAATCGAATACAACCCCAGATACGATCATTGTTTAGTCTATCCATTCAACCTTCAGTTCAATTCAGTCGCTCGTATGTATGACGGAAGAACAGTTACCTGGTGAGTATAACTATATAAACATAATCGAATACAACTCAGATACGATGATTGTTCAATCTATCCATTCAACCTTATGTTCGATTCGGTTGCTCGTATGTATATCGGAAGAACAAGTACCTGGTGAGTATATCTATATAAACATAATCGAATACAACTCAGATACGATGATTGTTCAATCTATCCATTCAACCTTCTGCTCGATTCGGTCGCTTGTATGAAAAACGGAAGGACAGTTACCTGGTGAGTATTGCTATATAAACATCATCACGATATCATCGAATACAACTCAGATACAATTATCGTTTCGTCTAGCCATTCAACATTCTGTTCGATTCAGTCGCTAGTATGTGTAACGGAAGTATCGTCACCTGGAAAGTATCACTATATATACAGTATTGCGATATAATCGGATACCACCCAGATACATTGATTGTTCAGTCTATCCATTCAACTTTCTTTTCTTTTCGGTCGCTCGTATGTAAAACGGGATTACCGTCTCCTAGTGTGTATAACTATATACACAGCATAACATCATAATCGAATACAACCCATATACTATCCATTCAACCTTCTGTTCAATTCAGTCGCTCGTATGTATAACGGAAGAACAGTTACCTGGTGAGTATAACTATATAAACATAATCGAATACAACCCAGATACGATGATTGTTCAATCTATACTGAATTCAACCTTCTGCTCGATTCGGTCGCTTGTATGTAAAACGGAAGAACAGTTACCTGGTGAGTATTGCTATATAAACATCATCACGATATCATCGAATACAACTCAGATACAATTATCGTTTCGTCTAACCATTCAACATTCTGTTCGATTCAGTCGCTAGTATGTGTAACGGAAGTATCGTCACCTGGTAAGTATCACTATATATACAGTATTGCGATATAATCGGATACCACCCAGATACATTGATTGTTCAGTCTATCCATTCAACTTTCTGTTCGTTTCGGTCGCTCGTATGTGGAACGGGAATACCGTCACCTTATGTGTATAACTATATACACAGCATAACATCATAATCGAATACAACCCAGATACTATCCATTCAACCTTCTGTTCGATTCGGTTGCTCGTATGTATAACGAAAGAACAGTAACCTGGTGAGTATTTCTATATGAACGTCATCACGATATAATCGAATACAACTTAGTTACAATTATCGTTCCGTCTAACCATCCAACCTTATGTTCGATTCAGACGCTCGTATGTGTAACGAAAGAACCGTTACATGGTAGGTGTAGTTAAATATACAACATAACGATATAATCGGAGACAACCCAGATACAATGATTGTTCAATCTATCCATTCAACCTTATGTTCGATTCGGTTGCTAGTATGTATAACGGAAGAAAAGTTACCTGGTTAGACATAATATATAATAATCATCACGAAATAATCGAATACAACCCAGATACGATGATTGTTCAGTCTATCCATTCAACCTTCTGTTCAGTTCAGTCGCTCTTATGTATAACTGGAGAACAGTTACCTGGTGAGTATAACTATATGAACATCATCACGATATTATCGAATACAACCCCAGATACGATCATTGTTTAGTCTATCCATTCAACCTTCAGTTCAATTCAGTCGCTCGTATGTATAACGGAAGAACAGTTACCTGGTGAGTATAACTATATAAACATGATCGAATACAACTCAGATACGATGATTGTTCAATCTATCCATTCAACCTTATGTTCGATTCGGTTGCTCGTATGTATATCGGAAGAACAGGTACCTGGTGAGTATATCTTTATAAACATAATCGAATACAACTCAGATACGATGATTGTTCAATCTATCCATTTAACCTTCTGCTCGATTCGGTCGCTTGTATGTAAACCGGAAAAACAGTTACCTGGTGAGCATAACTATATAAACATGATCGAATACAACTCAGATACGATGATTGTTCAATCTATCCATTCAACCTTATGTTCGATTCGGTTGCTCGTATGTATATCGGAAGAACATGTACCTGGTGAGTATATCTTTATAAACATAATCGAATACAACCCAGATACGATGATTGTGCAATCTATACTGAATTCAACCTTCTGCTCGATTCGGTCGCTTGTATGTAAAACGGAAGAACAGTTACCTGGTGAGTATTGCTATATAAACATCATCACGATATCATCGAATACAACTCAGATACAATTATCGTTTCGTCTTACCATTCAACATTCTGTTCGATTCAGTCGCTAGTATGTGTAACGGAAGTATCGTCACCTGGTAAGTATCACTATATATACAGTATTGCGATATAATCGGATACCACCCAGATACATTGATTGTTCAGTCTATCCATTCAACTTTCTTTTTGTTTCGGTCGCTCGTATGTGAAACGGGAATACCGTCACCTTATGTGTATAACTATATACACAGCATAACATCATAATCGAATACAACCCAGATACTATCCATTCAACCTTCTGTTCGATTCGGTTGCTCGTATGTATAACGAAAGAACAGTAACCTGGTGAGTATTTCTATATGAACGTCATCACGATATAATCGAATACAACTTAGTTACAATTATCGTTCCGTCTAACCATCCAACCTTATGTTCGATTCAGACGCTCGTATGTGTAACGAAAGAACCGTTACATGGTAGGTGTAGTTAAACGATATAATCGAATACAACCCAGATACGATGATTGTTCAGTCTATCCATTCAACCTTCTGTTCAGTTCAGTCGCTCTTATGTATAACTGGAGAACAGTTACCTGGTGAGTATAACTATATGAACATCATCACGATATAATCGAATACAACCCCAGATACGATCATTGTTTAGTCTATCCATTCAACCTTCAGTTCAATTCAGTCGCTCGTATGTATAACGGAAGAACAGTTACCTGGTGAGTATAACTATATAAACATGATCGAATACAACTCAGATACGATGATTTTTCAATCTATCCATTCAACCTTATGTTCGATTCGATTGCTCGTATGTATATCGGAAGAACAGGTACCTGGTGAGTATATCTTTATAAACATAATCGAATACAACTCAGATACGATGATTGTTCAATCTATCCATTTAACCTTCTGCTCGATTCGGTCGCTTGTATGTAAAACGGAAGGACAGTTACCTGGTGAGTATTGCTATATAAACATCATCACGATATCATCGAATACAACTCAGATACAATTATCGTTTCGTCTAACCATTCAACATTCTGTTCGATTCAGTCGCTAGTATGTGTAACGGAAGTATCGTCACCTGGTAAGTATCACTATATATACAGTATTGCGATATAATCGGATACCACCCAGATACATTGATTGTTCAGTCTATCCATTCAACTTTCTTTTCGTTTCGGTCGCTCGTATGTAAAACGAGAATACCGTCTCCTAGTGTGTATAACTATATACACAGCATGACATCATAATCGAATACAACCCATATACTATCCATTCAACCTTCTGTTCAATTCAGTCGCTCGTATGTATAACGGAAGAACAGTTACCTGGTGAGTATAACTATATAAACATAATCGAATACAACCCAGATACGATGATTGTGCAATCTATACTGAATTCAACCTTCTGCTCGATTCGGTCGCTTGTATGTAAAACGGAAGAACAGTTACCTGGTGAGTATTGCTATATAAACATCATCACGATATCATCGAATACAACTCAGATACAATTATCGTTTCGTCTAACCATTCAACATTCTGTTCGATTCAGTCGCTAGTATACAGTATTGCGATATAATCGGATACCACCCAGATACGATGATTGTTCAGTCTATCCATTCAACCTTCTGTTCAGTTCAGTCGCTCTTATGTATAACTGGAGAACAGTTACCTGGTGAGTATAACTATATGAACATCATCACGATATATTCGAATACAACCCCAGATACGATCATTGTTTAGTCTATCCATTCAACCTTCAGTTCAATTCAGTCGCTCGTATGTATAACGGAAGAACAGTTACCTGGTGAGTATAACTATATAAACATAATCGAATACAACTCAGATACGATGATTGTTCAATCTATCCATTCAACCTCATGTTCGATTCGGTTGCTCGTATGTATATCGGAAGAACAGGTACCTGGTGAGTATATCTATATAAACATAATCGAATACAACTCAGATACGATGATTGTTCAATCTATCCATTTAACCTTCTGCTCGATTCGGTCGCTTGTATGTAAAACGGAAGGACAGTTACCTGGTGAGTATAACTATATAAACATAATCGAATACAACCCAGATACGATGATTGTTCAACCTATACTGAATTCAACCTTCTGCTCGATTCGGTCGCTTGTATGTAAAACGGAAGAACAGTTACCTGGTGAGTATTGCTATATAAACATCATCACGATATCATCGAATACAACTCAGATACAATTATCGTTTCCTCTAACCATTCAAAATTCTGTTCGATTCAGTCGCTAGTATGTGTAACGGAAGTATCGTCATCTGGTAAGTGTCACTATATATACAGTATTGCGATATAATCGGATACCACCCAGATACATTGATTGTTCAGTCTATCCATTTTACTTTCTTTTCGTTTCGGTCGCTCGTATGTGAAACGGGAATACCGTCACCTTATGTGTATAACTATATACACAGCATAACATCATTATCGAAAACAACCCAGATACTACCCATCCAACCTTCTGTTCGATTCGGTTGCTCGTATGTATAACGAAAGAACAGTAACCTGGTGAGTATTTCTATATGAACGTCATCACGATATAATCGAATACAACTTAGTTACAATTATCGTTCCGTCTAACCATCCAACCTTAAGTTCGATTCAGACGCTCGTATGTGTAACGAAAGAACCGTTACATGGTAGGTGTAGTTAAATATACAACATAACGATATAATCGGAGACAACCCAGATACAATGATTGTTCGATCTACCCATTCAACCTTATGTTCTATTCAGTTGCTAGTATGTATAACGAAAGAACAGTTACCTGGTTAGACATAATATATAATAATCATCACGAAATGATCGAATACAACCCAGATACGATGATTGTTCAGTCTATCCATTCAACCTTCTGTTCAGTTCAGTCGCTCCTATGTATAACTGGAGAACAGTTACCTGGTGAGTATAACTATATGAACATCATCACGATATAATCGAATACAACGCCAGATACGATCATTGTTTAGTCTATCCATTCAACCTTCAGTTCAATTCAGTCGCTCGTATGTATAACGGAAGAACAGTTACCTGGTGAGTATAACTATATAAACATAATCGAATACAACTCAGATACGATGATTGTTCAATCTATCCATTCAACCTTATGTTCGATTCGGTTGCTCGTATGTATATCGGAAGAACAGGTACCTGGTGAGTATATCTATATAAACATAATCGAATACAACTCAGATACGATGATTGTTCAATCTATCCATTTAACCTTCTGCTCGATTCGGTCGCTTGTATGTAGAACGGAAGGACAGTTACCTGGTGAGTATTGCTATATAAACATCATCACGATATCATCGAATACAACTCAGATACAATTATCGTTTCGTCTAACCATTCAACATTCTGTTCGATTCAGTCGCTAGTATGTGTAACGGAAGTATCGTCACCTGGTAAGTATCACTATATATACAGTATTGCGATATAATCGGATACCACCCAGATACATTGATTGTTCAGTCTATCCATTCAACTTTCTTTTCGTTTTGGTCGCTCGTATGTAAAACGGGAATACCGTCTCCTAGTGTGTATAACTATATACACAGCATAACATCATAATCGAATACAACCCATATACTATCCATTCAACCTTCTGTTCAATTCAGTCGCTCGTATGTATAACGGAAGAACAGTTACCTGGTGAGTATAACTATATAAACATAATCGAATACAACTCAGATACGATGATTGTTCAATCTATCCATTCAACCTTATGTTCGATTTGGTTGCTCGTATGTATATTGGAAGAACAGGTACCTGGTGAGTATATCTATATAAACATAATCGAATACAACTCAGATACGATGATTGTTCAATCTATCCATTTAACCTTCTGCTCGATTCGGTCGCTTGTATGTAAAACGGAAGGACAGTTACCTGGTGAGTATTGCTATATAAACATCATCACGATATCATCGAATACAACTCAGATACAATTATCGTTTCGTCTAACCATTCAAAATCCTGTTCGATTCAGTCGCTAGTACGTGTAACGGAAGTATCGTCACCTGGTAAGTATCACTATATATACAGTATTGCGATATAATCGGATACCACCCAGATACATTGATTGTTCAGTCTATCCATTCAACTTTCTGTTCGTTTCGGTCGCTCGTATGTGAAACGGGAATACCGTCACCTTATGTGTATAACTATACAGCATAACATCATAATCGAATACAACCCAGATACTATACATTCAACCTTCTGTTCAATTCAGTCGCTCGTATGTATAACGGAAGAACAGTTACCTGGTGAGTATAACTATATAAACATAATCGAATACAACCCAGATACGATGATTGTTCAATCTATACTGAATTCAACCTTCTGCTCGATTCAGTCGCTTGTATGTAAAACGGAAGAACAGTTACCTGGTGAGTATTGCTATATAAACATCATCACGATATCATCGAATACAACTCAGATACAATTATCGTTTCGTCTAACCATTTAACCTTCTGTTCGATTCAGTCGCTAGTATGTGTAACGGAAGTACCGTCACCTGGTAGGTATCACTATATATACAGTATTGCGATATAATCGGATACCACCCTGATACATTGATTGTTCAGTCTATCCATTCAACTTTCTGTTCGTTTCGGTCGTTCGTATGTGAAACGGGAATACCTTCACCTTATGTGTATAACTATATACACAGCATAACATCATAATCGAATACAACCCAGATACTATCCATTCAACCTTCTGTTCGATTCGGTTGCTTGTATGTATAACGAAAGAACAGTAACCTGGTGAGTAATTCTATATGAACGTCATCACGATATAATCGAATACAACTTAGTAACAATTATCGTTCCGTCTAACCATCCAACCTTATGTTCGATTCAGACGCTCGTATGTGTAACGAAAGAACCGTTACATGGTAGGTGTAGTTAAATATACAACATAACGATATAATCGGAGACAACCCAGATACAATGATTGTTCAATCTATCCATTCAACCTTATGTTCGATTCGGTTGCTAGTATGTATAACGAAAGAACAGTTACCTGGTTAGACATAATATATAATAATCATCACGAAATAATCGAATACAACCCAGATACGATGATTGTTCAGTCTATCCATTCAACCTTCTGTTCAGTTCAGTCGCTCTTATGTATAACTGGGGAACAGTTACCTGGTGAGTATAACTATATGAACATCATCACGATATAATCGAATACAACCCCAGATACGATCATTGTTTAGTCTATCCATTCAACCTTCAGTTCAATTCAGTCGCTCGTATGTATAACGGAAGAACAGTTACCTGGTGAGTATAACTATATGAACATAATCGAATACAACTCAGATACGATGATTGTTCAATCTATCCATTCAACCTTATGTTCGATTCGGTTGCTCGTATGTATATCGGAAGAACAGGTACCTGGTGAGTATATCTATATAAACATAATCGAATACAACTCAGATACGATGATTGTTCAATCTATCCATTTAACCTTCTGCTCGATTCGGTCGCTTGTATGTGAAACGGAAGGACAGTTACCTGGTGAGTATTGCTATATAAACATCATCACGATATCATCGAATACAACTCAGATACAATTATCGTTTCGTCTAACCATTCAACATTCTGTTCGATTCAGTCGCTAGTATGTGTAACAGGAGTATCGTCACCTGGTAAGTATCACTATATATACAGTATTGCGATATAATCGGATACCACCCAGATACATTGATTGTTCAGTCTATCCATTCAACTTTCTAATCGTTTCGGTCGCTCGTATGTGAAACGGGAATACCGTCACCTTATGTGTATAACTGTATACACAGCATAACATCATAATCGAATACAACCCAGATACTATCCATTCAACTTTCTGTTCGATTTGGTTGCTCGTATGTATAACGAAAGAACAGTAACCTGGTGAGTATTTCTATATGAACGTCATCACGATATAATCGAATACAACTTGATTACAATTATCGTTCCGTCTAACCATCCAACCTTATGTTCGATTCAGACGCTCGTATGTGTAACGAAAGAACCGTTACATGGTAGGTGTAGTTAAATATACAACATAACGATATAATCGGAGACAACCCAGATACAATGATTGTTCAATCTATCCATTCAACCTTATGTTCGATTCGGTTGCTAGTATGTATAACGAAAGAACAGTTACCTGGTTAGACATAATATACAATAATCATCACGAAATAATCGAATACAACCCAGATACGATGATTGTTCAGTCTATCCATTCAACCTTCTGTTCAGTTCAGTCGCTCTAATGTATAACTGGAGAACAGTTACCTGGTGAGTATAACTATATGAACATCATCACGATATAATCGAATACAACCCCAGATACGATCATTGTTTAGTCTATCCATTCAACCTTCAGTTCAATTCAGTCGCTCGTATGTATAACGAAAGAACAGTTACCTGGTGAGTATAACTATATAAACATATTCGAATACAACTCAGATACGATGATTGTTCAATCTATCCATTGAACCTTATGTTCGATTCGGTTGCTCGTATGTATATCGGAAGAACAGGTACCTGGTGAGTATATCTATATAAACATAATCGAATACAACTCAGATACGATGATTGTTCAATCTATCCATTTAACCTTCTGCTCGATTCGGTCACTTGTATGTAAAACGGAAGGACAGTTACCTGGTGAGTATTGCTATATAAACATCATCACGATATCATCGAATACAACTCAGATACAATTATCGTTTCGTCTAACCATTCAACATTCTGTTCGATTCAGTCGCTAGTATGTGTAACGGAAGTATCGTCACCTGGTAAGTATCACTATATATACAGTATTGCGATATAATCGGATACCACCCAGATACATTGATTGTTCAGTCTATCCATTCAACTTTCTGTTCGTTTCGGTCGCTCGTATGTGAAACGGGAATACCGTCACCTTATGTGTATAACTATATACACAGCATAACATCATAATCGAATACAACCCAGATACTATCCATTCAACCTTCTGTACGATTCGGTTGCTCGTAAGTATAACGAAAGAACAGTAACCTGGTGAGTATAACTATATAAACATATTCGAATACAACTCAGATACGATGATTGTTCAATCTATCCATTGAACCTTATGTTCGATTCGGTTGCTCGTATGTATATCGGAAGAACAGGTACCTGGTGAGTATATCTATATAAACATAATCGAATACAACTCAGATACGATGATTGTTCAATCTATCCATTTAACCTTCTGCTCGATTCGGTCACTTGTATGTAAAACGGAAGGACAGTTACCTGGTGAGTATTGCTATATAAACATCATCACGATATCATCGAATACAACTCAGATACAATTATCGTTTCGTCTAACCATTCAACATTCTGTTCGATTCAGTCGCTAGTATGTGTAACGGAAGTATCGTCACCTGGTAAGTATCACTATATATACAGTATTGCGATATAATCGGATACCACCCAGATACATTGATTGTTCAGTCTATCCATTCAACTTTCTGTTCGTTTCGGTCGCTCGTATGTGAAACGGGAATACCGTCACCTTATGTGTATAACTATATACACAGCATAACATCATAATCGAATACAACCCAGATACTATCCATTCAACCTTCTGTACGATTCGGTTGCTCGTAAGTATAACGAAAGAACAGTAACCTGGTGAGTATTTCTATATGAACGTCATCACGATATAACCGAATACAACTTAGTTACAATTATCGTTCCGTCTAACCATCCAACCTTATGTTCGATTCAGACGCTCGTATGTGTAACGAAAGAACCGTTTCATGGTAGGTGTAGTTAAATATACAACATAACGATATAATCGGAGACAACCCAGATACAATGATTGTTCAATCTATCCATTCAACCTTATGTTCGATTCGGTTGCTAGTATGTATAACGAAAGAACAGTTACCTGGTTAGACATAATATATAATAATCATCACGAAATAATCGAATACAACCCAGATACGATGATTGTTCAGTCTATCCATTCAACCTTCTGTTCAGTTCAGTCGCTCTTATTTATAACTGGAGAACAGTTACCTGGTGAGTATAACTATATGAACATCATCACGATATAATCGAATACAACCCCAGATACGATCATTGTTTAGTCTATCCATTCAACCTTCAGTTCAATTCAGTCGCTCGTATGTATAACGGAAGAACAGTTACCTGGTGAGTATAACTATATAAACATAATCGAATACAACTCAGATACGATGATTGTTCAATCTATCCATTCAACCTTATGTTTGATTCGGTTGCTCGTATGTTTATCGGAAGAAAAGGTACCTGGTGAGTATATCTATATAAACATAATCGAATACAACTCAGATACGATGATTGTTCAATCTATCCATTTAACCTTCTGCTCGATTCGGTCACTTGTATGTAAAACGGAAGGACAGTTACCTGGTGAGTATTGCTATATAAACATCATCACGATATCATCGAATACAACTCAGATACAATTATCGTTTCGTCTAACCATTCAACATTCTGTTCGATTCAGTCGCTAGTATGTGTAACGGAAGTATCGTCACCTGGTAAGTATCACTATATATACAGTATTGCGATATAATCGGATACCACCCAGATACATTGATTGTTCAGTCTATCCATTCAACTTTCTGTTCGTTTCGGTCGCTCGTATGTGAAACGGGAATACCGTCACCTTATGTGTATAACTATATACACAGCATAACATCATAATCGAATACAACCCAGATACTATCCATTCAACCTTCTGTACGATTCGGTTGCTCGTAAGTATAACGAAAGAACAGTAACCTGGTGAGTATAACTATATAAACATATTCGAATACAACTCAGATACGATGATTGTTCAATCTATCCATTGAACCTTATGTTCGATTCGGTTGCTCGTATGTATATCGGAAGAACAGGTACCTGGTGAGTATATCTATATAAACATAATCGAATACAACTCAGATACGATGATTGTTCAATCTATCCATTTAACCTTCTGCTCGATTCGGTCACTTGTATGTAAAACGGAAGGACAGTTACCTGGTGAGTATTGCTATATAAACATCATCACGATATCATCGAATACAACTCAGATACAATTATCGTTTCGTCTAACCATTCAACATTCTGTTCGATTCAGTCGCTGGTATGTGTAACGGAAGTATCGTCACCTGGTAAGTATCACTATATATACAGTATTGCGATATAATCGGATACCACCCAGATACATTGATTGTTCAGTCTATCCATTCAACTTTCTGTTCGTTTCGGTCGCTCGTATGTGAAACGGGAATACCGTCACCTTATGTGTATAACTATATACACAGCATAACATCATAATCGAATACAACCCAGATACTATCCATTCAACCTTCTGTACGATTCGGTTGCTCGTAAGTATAACGAAAGAACAGTAACCTGGTGAGTATTTCTATATGAACGTCATCACGATATAACCGAATACAACTTAGTTACAATTATCGTTCCGTCTAACCATCCAACCTTATGTTCGATTCAGACGCTCGTATGTGTAACGAAAGAACCGTTTCATGGTAGGTGTAGTTAAATATA
This sequence comes from Chrysomela aeneicollis, assembly GCA_029955515.1. Classification (NCBI taxonomy): domain Eukaryota; kingdom Metazoa; phylum Arthropoda; class Insecta; order Coleoptera; family Chrysomelidae; genus Chrysomela; species Chrysomela aeneicollis. The sequence goes on along the minus strand of JARUHQ010000013.1, from coordinate 15,188,026 downwards.
CAACATAACGATATAATCGGAGACAACCCAGATACAATGATTGTTCAATCTATCCATTCAACCTTATGTTCGATTCGGTTGCTAGTATGTATAACGAAAGAACAGTTACCTGGTTAGACATAATATATAATAATCATCACGAAATAATCGAATACAACCCAGATACGATGATTGTTCAGTCTATCCATTCAACCTTCTGTTCAGTTCAGTCGCTCTTATGTATAACTGGAGAACAGTTACCTGGTGAGTATAACTATATGAACATCATCACGATATAATCGAATACAACCCCAGATACGATCATTGTTTAGTCTATCCATTCAACCTTCAGTTCAATTCAGTCGCTCGTATGTATAACGGAAGAACAGTTACCTGGTGAGTATAACTATATAAACATAATCGAATACAACTCAGATACGATGATTGTTCAATCTATCCATTCAACCTTATGTTTGATTCGGTTGCTCGTATGTTTATCGGAAGAAAAGGTACCTGGTGAGTATATCTATATAAACATAATCGAATACAACTCAGATACGATGATTGTTCAATCTATCCATTTAACCTTCTGCTCGATTCGGTCGCTTGTATGTAAAACGGAAGGACAGTTACCTGGTGAGTATTGCTATATAAACATCATCACGATATCATCGAATACAACTCAGATACAATTATCGTTTCGTCTAACCATTTAACCTTCTGTTCGATTTAGTCGCTAGTATGTGTAACGGAAGTACCGTCACCTGGTAAGTATCACTATATATACAGTATTGCGATATAATCGGATACCACCCAGATACATTGATTGTTCAGTCTATCCATTCAACTTTCTGTTCGTTTCGGTCGCTCGTATGTGAAACGGGAATACCGTCACCTTATGTGTATAACTATATACACAGCATAACATCATAATCGAATACAACCCAGATACTATCCATTCAACCTTCTGTTCGATTCGGTTGCTCGTATGTATAACGAAAGAACAGTAACCTGGTGAGTATTTCTATATGAACGTCATCACGATATAATCGAATACAACTTAGTTACAATTATCGTTCCGTCTAACCATCCAACCTTATGTTCGATTCAGACGCTCGTATGTGTAACGAAAGAACCGTTTCATGGTAGGTGTAGTTAAATATACAACATAACGATATAATCGGATACCACCCAGATACATTGATTGTTCAGTCTATCCATTCAACTTTCTTTTCGTTTTGGTCGCTCGTATGTAAAACGGGAATACCGTCTCCTAGTGTGTATAACTATATACACAGCATAACATCATAATCGAATACAACCCATATACTATCCATTCAACCTTCTGTTCAATTCAGTCGCTCGTATGTATAACGGAAGAACAGTTACCTGGTGAGTATAACTATATAAACATAATCGAATACAACTCAGATACGATGATTGTTCAATCTATCCATTCAACCTTATGTTCGATTCGGTTGCTCGTATGTATATTGGAAGAACAGGTACCTGGTGAGTATATCTATATAAACATAATCGAATACAACTCAGATACGATGATTGTTCAATCTATCCATTTAACCTTCTGCTCGATTCGGTCGCTTGTATGTAAAACGGAAGGACAGTTACCTGGTGAGTATTGCTATATAAACATCATCACGATATCATCGAATACAACTCAGATACAATTATCGTTTCGTCTAACCATTCAAAATCCTGTTCGATTCAGTCGCTAGTATGTGTAACGGAAGTATCGTCACCTGGTAAGTATCACTATATATACAGTATGTTACGTTATACGTAAGAGATGCGAACGACCGCCGATATAGTATGCAACCATTAGTACTGGTACCGTAGGATCGCTACCCGATAGCTGCTGCCATCACCGGTAAAATGTACAACTTTTTTTTTGTCAAGATTCGAAAACATTCGAGCACAGGGACATACAGAGACAAAATGGATTGATATCCTATAAGCATTGGATTTTGTGTTTAATTTATACGCTATAGGCGGATTGAATCCATAGGCTTTTCTGTGCGACAGTAAGATTTGGTAGCTTTGTAATTTAGTGTGGTCTATTGTCGATAAATCTCCGCCATAGGAGGATTTGTTTTGATATCAACAGTTTTGGAAGAAAATAACGTCTCGCGATTATTAGGGAGTCGATAATCGGAGGCGTTTATGGAGGAACCTAACATTTTCCAACCTATCCAAAAGGCGTATCTAAAAGTGATGCAGTCCGGTTGAGATGGTGATGTAGCTTGATACCTGGTCCAGAGGTTGTACCGTATGTCCTCAGTCCGAGCGGAGGCTAAGTACCGCATAGCGGTTTCGATTATCTGTTAATACCTACTATAAGTATCACCCCATCTTCTACGTGCCCGATCTACAAGCCAACACCTTCGTGTCACGAACCAATATCTTCATTTACTATTATATTAGAATAATAATCGTATCTTATTATGTTTTGGGTATATATATAATTTAGGTTATTGTATAGGAGACTGGATAACTTCCGCCTTTTATCGGAATCTTACCCACTCTTCTCCCCTCTCGCGAGAGTTCCTTATCGTACACGATAAAATAATAGTAATAGTATTTTTAGTACCTACTTATATATATGGGAACTATCAGACCTCCCGATTATTGTTTTCCTCTTTCCCAACGGCCAATTAAATAAACTTGAGGGCTTCTGATTTTTCTATGCCTACTCAAGTTGATGATACATGGTTAGTTATATCGTAGAATAAATCTTATAGGTTCAATTTATCTATGTTTTTTTTTTTTTTGAAGTAGGGATACCACTTGAATCTGTTGGCGCCCTCCGGATAACATCTCATTGTATAAGGACTCACTCCCCTCTCCCTGTTTCAAAGCTAGTTGTGAGCAAAACCCTATTTCAACTTTGTTAACGTAACCACGTGACTTCGAAGCAAATAAAAATAATCCTCATTATACGTAACAAGTATTGCGATATAATCGGATACCACCCAGATACATTGATTGTTCAGTCTATCCATTCAACTTTCTTTTCGTTTCGGTCGCTCGTATGTAAAACGGGAATACCGTCTCCTAGTGTGTATAACTATATACTCAGCATAACATCATAATCGAAAACAACCCATATACTATCCATTCAACCTTCTGTTCAATTCAGTCGCTCGTATGTATAACGGAAGAACAGTTACCTGGTGAGTATAACTATATAAACATAATCGAATACAACCCAGATACGATGATTGTTCAATCTATACTGAATTCAACCTTCTGCTCGATTCGGTCGCTTGTATGTGAAACGGAAGAACAGTTACCTGGTGAGTATTGCTATATAAACATCATCACGATATCATCGAATACAACTCAGATACAATTATCGTTTCGTCTAACCATTTAACCTTCTGTTCGATTCAGTCGCTAGTATGTGTAACGGAAGTACCGTCACCTGGTAAGTATCACTATATATACAGTATTGCGATATAATCGGATACCACCCAGATACATTGATTGTTCAGTCTATCCATTCAACTTTCTGTTCGTTTCGGTCGCTCGTATGTGAAACGGGAATACCGTCACCTTATGTGTATAACTATACATCATAACATCATAATCGAATACAACCCAGATACTATACATTCAACCTTCTGTTCAATTCAGTCGCTCGTATGTATAACGGAAGAACAGTTACCTGGTGAGTATAACTATATAAACATAATCGAATACAACCCAGATACGATGATTGTTCAATCTATACTGAATTCAACCTTCTGCTCGATTCGGTCGCTTGTATGTAAAACGGAAGAACAGTTACCTGGTGAGTATTGCTATATAAACATCATCACGATATCATCGAATACAACTCAGATACAATTATCGTTTCGTCTAACCATTTAACCTTCTGTTCGATTCAGTCGCTAGTATGTGTAACGGAAGTACCGTCACCTGGTAGGTATCACTATATATACAGTATTGCGATATAATCGGATACCACCCTGATACATTGATTGTTCAGTCTATCCATTCAACTTTCTGTTCGTTTCGGTCGTTCGTATGTGAAACGGGAATACCTTCACCTTATGTGTATAACTATATACACAGCATAACATCATAATCGAATACAACCCAGATACTATCCATTCAACCTTCTGTTCGATTCGGTTGCTCGTATGTATAACGAAAGAACAGTAACCTGGTGAGTAATTCTATATGAACGTCATCACGATATAATCGAATACAACTTAGTTACAATTATCGTTCCGTCTAACCATCCAACCTTATGTTCGATTCAGACGCTCGTATGTGTAACGAAAGAACCGTTACATGGTAGGTGTAGTTAAATATACAACATAACGATATAATCGGAGACAACCCAGATACAATGATTGTTCAATCTATCCATTCAACCTTATGTTCGATTCGGTTGCTAGTATGTATAACGAAAGAACAGTTACCTGGTTAGACATAATATATAATAATCATCACGAAATAATCGAATACAACCCAGATACGATGATTGTTCAGTCTATCCATTCAACCTTCTGTTCAGTTCAGTCGCTCTTATGTATAACTGGGGAACAGTTACCTGGTGAGTATAACTATATGAACATCATCACGATATAATCGAATACAACCCCAGATACGATCATTGTTTAGTCTATCCATTCAACCTTCAGTTCAATTCAGTCGCTCGTATGTATAACGGAAGAACAGTTACCTGGTGAGTATAACTATATGAACATAATCGAATACAACTCAGATACGATGATTGTTCAATCTATCCATTCAACCTTATGTTCGATTCGGTTGCTCGTATGTATATCGGAAGAACAGGTACCTGGTGAGTATATCTATATAAACATAATCGAATACAACTCAGATACGATGATTGTTCAATCTATCCATTTAACCTTCTGCTCGATTCGGTCGCTTGTATGTGAAACGGAAGGACAGTTACCTGGTGAGTATTGCTATATAAACATCATCACGATATCATCGAATACAACTCAGATACAATTATCGTTTCGTCTAACCATTCAACATTCTGTTCGATTCAGTCGCTAGTATGTGTAACGGGAGTATCGTCACCTGGTAAGTATCACTATATATACAGTATTGCGATATAATCGGATACCACCCAGATACATTGATTGTTCAGTCTATCCATTCAACTTTCTAATCGTTTCGGTCGCTCGTATGTGAAACGGGAATACCGTCACCTTATGTGTATAACTGTATACACAGCATAACATCATAATCGAATACAACCCAGATACTATCCATTCAACCTTCTGTTCGATTCGGTTGCTCGTATGTATAACGAAAGAACAGTAACCTGGTGAGTATTTCTATATGAACGTCATCACGATATAATCGAATACAACTTAGTTACAATTATCGTTCCGTCTAACCATCCAACCTTATGTTCGATTCAGACGCTCGTATGTGTAACGAAAGAACCGTTACATGGTAGGTGTAGTTAAATATACAACATAACGATATAATCGGAGACAACCCAGATACAATGATTGTTCAATCTATCCATTCAACCTTATGTTCGATTCGGTTGCTAGTATGTATAACGAAAGAACAGTTACCTGGTTAGACATAATATATAATAATCATCACGAAATAATCGAATACAACCCAGATACGATGATTGTTCAGTCTATCCATTCAACCTTCTGTTCAGTTCAGTCGCTCTTATGTATAACTGGAGAACAGTTACCTGGTGAGTATAACTATATGAACATCATCACGATATAATCGAATACAACCCCAGATACGATCATTGTTTAGTCTATCCATTCAACCTTCAGTTCAATTCAGTCGCTCGTATGTATAACGGAAGAACAGTTACCTGGTGAGTATAACTATATAAACATAATCGAATACAACTCAGATACGATGATTGTTCAATCTATCCATTGAACCTTATGTTCGATTCGGTTGCTCGTATGTATATCGGAAGAACAGGTACCTGGTGAGTATATCTATATAAACATAATCGAATACAACTCAGATACGATGATTGTTCAATCTATCCATTTAACCTTCTGCTCGATTCGGTCACTTGTATGTAAAACGGAAGGACAGTTACCTGGTGAGTATTGCTATATAAACATCATCACGATATCATCGAATACAACTCAGATACAATTATCGTTTCGTCTAACCATTCAACATTCTGTTCGATTCAGTCGCTAGTATGTGTAACGGAAGTATCGTCACCTGGTAAGTATCACTATATATACAGTATTGCGATATAATCGGATACCACCCAGATACATTGATTGTTCAGTCTATCCAATCAACTTTCTTTTCGTTTCGGTCGCTCGTATGTAAAACGGGAATACCGTCTCCTAGTGTGTATAACTATATACACAGCATAACATCATAATCGAATACAACCCATATACTATCCATTCAACCTTCTGTTCAATTCAGTCGCTCGTATGTATAACGGAAGAACAGTTACCAGGTGAGTATAACTATATAAACATAATCGAATACAACCCAGATACGATGATTGTTCAATCTATACTGAATTCAACCTTCTGCTCGATTCGGTCGCTTGTATGTAAAACGGAAGAACAGTTACCTGTTGAGTATTGCTATATAAACATCATCACGATATCATCGAATACAACTCAGATACATGTATCGTTTCGTCTAACCATTTAACCTTCTGTTCGATTCAGTCGCTAGTATGTGTAACGGAAGTACCGTCACCTGGTAAGTATCACTATATATACAGTATTGCGATATAATCGGATACCACCCAGATACATTGATTGTTCAGTCTATCCATTCAACTTTCTGTTCGTTTCGGTCGCTCGTATGTGAAACGGGAATACCGTCACCTTATGTGTATAACTATATACACAGCATAACATCATAATCGAATACAACCCAGATACTATCCATTCAACCTTCCGTACGATTCGGTTGCTCGTATGTATAACGAAAGAACAGTAACCTGGTGAGTATTTCTTTATGAACGTCATCACGATATAACCGAATACAACTTAGTTACAATTATCGTTCCGTCTAACCATCCAACCTTATGTTCGATTCAGACGCTCGTATGTGTAACGAAAGAACCGTTTCATGGTAGGTGTAGTTAAATATACAACATAACGATATAATCGGAGACAACCCAGATACAATGATTGTTCAATCTATCCATTCAACCTTATGTTCGATTCGGTTGCTAGTATGTATAACGAAAGAACAGTTACCTGGTTAGACATAATATATGATAATCATCACGAAATAATCGAATACAACCCAGATACGATGATTGTTCAGTCTATCCATTCAACCTTCTGTTCAGTTCAGTCGCTCTTATGTATAACTGGAGAACAGTTACCTGGTGAGTATAACTATATGAACATCATCACGATATAATCGAATACAACCCCAGATACGATCATTGTTTAGTCTATCCATTCAACCTTCAGTTCAATTCAGTCGCTCGTATGTATAACGGAAGAACAGTTACCTGGTGAGTATAACTATATAAACATAATCGAATACAACTCAGATACGATGATTGTTCAATCTATCCATTCAACCTTATGTTTGATTCGGTTGCTCGTATGTATATCGGAAGAAAAGGTACCTGGTGAGTATATCTATACAAACATAATCGAATACAACTCAGATACGATGATTGTTCAATCTATCCATTTAACCTTCTGCTCGATTCGGTCGCTTGTATGTAAAACGGAAGGACAGTTACCTGGTGAGTATTGCTATATAAACATCATCACGATATCATCGAATACAACTCAGATACAATTATCGTTTCGTCTAACCATTTAACCTTCTGTTCGATTTAGTCGCTAGTATGTGTAACGGAAGTACCGTCACCTGGTAAGTATCACTATATATACAGTATTGCGATATAATCGGATACCACCCAGATACATTGATTGTTCAGTCTATCCATTCAACTTTCTGTTCGTTTCGGTCGCTCGTATGTGAAACGGGAATACCGTCACCTTATGTGTATAACTATATACACAGCATAACATCATAATCGAATACAACCCAGATACTATCCATTCAACCTTCTGTTCGATTCGGTTGCTCGTATGTATAACGAAAGAACAGTAACCTGGTGAGTATTTCTATATGAACGTCATCACGATATAATCGAATACAACTTAGTTACAATTATCGTTCCGTCTAACCATCCAACCTTATGTTCGATTCAGACGCTCGTATGTGTAACGAAAGAACCGTTTCATGGTAGGTGTAGTTAAATATACAACATAACGATATAATCGGAGACAACCCAGATACAATGATTGTTCAATCTATCCATTCAACCTTATGTTCGATTCGGTTGCTAGTATGTATAACGAAAGAACAGTTACCTGGTTAAACATAATATATAATAATCATCACGAAATAATCGAATACAACCCATATACGATGATTGTTCAGTCTATCCATTCAACCTTCTGTTCAGTTCAGTCGCTCTTATGTATAACTGGAGAACAGTTACCTGGTGAGTATAACTATATGAACATCATCACGATATAATCGAATACAACCCCAGATACGATCATTGTTTAGTCTATCCATTCAACCTTCAGTTCAATTCAGTCGCTCGTATGTATAACGGAAGAACAGTTACCTGGTGAGTATAACTATATAAACATAATCGAATACAACTCAGAAACGATGATTGTTCAATCTATCCATTTAACCTTATGTTCGATTCGGTTGCTCGTATGTATATCGGAAGAACAGGTACCTGGTGAGTATATCTATATAAACATAATCGAATACAACTCAGATACGATGATTGTTCAATCTATCCATTTAACCTTCTGCTCGATTCGGTCGCTTGTATGTAAAACGGAAGGACAGTTTCCTGGTGAGTATTGCTATATAAACATCATCACGATATCATCGAATACAACTCAGATACAATTATCGTTTCGTCTAACCATTCAACATTCTGTTCGATTCAGTCGCTAGTATGTGTAACGGAAGTATCGTCACCTGGTAAGTATCACTATATATACAGTATTGCGATATAATCGGATACCACCCAGATACATTGATTGTTCAGTCTATCCATTCAACTTTCTTTTCGTTTCGGTCGCTCGTATGTATAACGGGAATACCGTCTCCTAGTGTGTATAACTATATACACAGCATAACATCATAATCGAATACAACCCATATACTATCCATTCAACCTTCTGTTCAATTCAGTCGCTCGTATGTATAACGGAAGAACAGTTACCTGGTGAGTATAACTATATAAACATAATCGAATACAACCCAGATACGATGATTGTTCAATCTATACTGAATTCAACCTTCTGCTCGATTCGGTCGCTTGTATGTAAAATGGAAGAACAGTTACCTGGTGAGTATTGCTATATGAACATCATCACGATATCATCGAATACAACTCAGATACAATTATCGTTTCGTCTAACCATTCAACATTCTGTTCGATTCAGTCGCTAGTATGTGTAACGGAAGTATCGTCACCTGGTAAGTATCACTATATATACAGTATTGCGATATAATCGGATACCACCCAGATATGAATGAATGAATGAATGAATGAATGAATGAATGAATGAATGAATGAATGAATGAATGAATGAATGAATGAATGAATGAATGAATGAATGAATGAATGAATGAATGAATGAATGAATGAATGAATGAATGAATGAATGAATGAATGAATGAATGAATGAATGAATGAATGAATGAATGAATGAATGAATGAATGAATGAATGAATGAATGAATGAATGAATGAATGAATGAATGAATGAATGAATGAATGAATGAATGAATGAATGAATGAATGAATGAATGAATGAATGAATGAATGAATGAATGAATGAATGAATGAATGAATGAATGAATGAATGAATGAATGAATGAATGAATGAATGAATGAATGAATGAATGAATGAATGAATGAATGAATGAATGAATGAATGAATGAATGAATGAATGAATGAATGAATGAATGAATGAATGAATGAATGAATGAATGAATGAATGAATGAATGAATGAATGAATGAATGAATGAATGAATGAATGAATGAATGAATGAATGAATGAATGAATGAATGAATGAATGAATGAATGAATGAATGAATGAATGAATGAATGAATGAATGAATGAATGAATGAATGAATGAATTAATGAATGAATGAATGAATGAATGAATGAATGAATGAATGAATGAATGAATGAATGAATGAATGAATGAATGAATGAATGAATAAATGAATGAATGAATGAATGAATGAATGAATGAATGAATGAATGAATGAATGAATGAATGAATGAATGAATGAATGAATGAATGAATGAATGAATGAATGAATGAATGAATGAATGAATGAATGAATGAATGAATGAATGAATGAATGAATGAATGAATGAATGAATGAATGAATGAATGAATGAATGAATGAATGAATGAATGAATGAATGAATGAATGAATGAATGAATGAATGAATGAATGAATGAATGAATGAATGAATGAATGAATGAATGAATGAATGAATGAATGAACTTTATTAATCCATAAATAACCACATACATGGTGTTGGACATGTCCAAGAGTTGAAAGATAGTGTTTAAAATCAGTATAAAAGATATAACAAATATTCTAAGGATATATGCACAAACAGATACATAGATATGTATATCATATATATATATAGGCACAGATTAAAAAAATATATATAACATATTATAGAATATATAAATGTTGACTTAATAAAACATGATATATATAATACATTAATATGAGTACAACAATATGTATAAAAGTAATGGAGAAAGGGAAAATTATAAAAATGAAGTATATAATGTACATTTTGGCCATTAGGTTCATAACATGGGTTCTGCCATATGAGCATCATCAAAATATTCTGATAATGTATAATATACTTTTGAGTGAAGCAGATGTTTCAGTTTTTTTTTAAATGTATTGATAGTACGGCAACTTTTAATATAATCAGGAAGCTTGTTGTATATTTTACTGCTCGCATAAGAAGGTGATTTTTCAAATAGGGTAGTTCTGTGAGCAGTGGTCAGTAGATTATTCCTAGTTCTTGTTTTGTATTGATGATGGGTATTGTTTTTTTCAAATTTTTGTTCATTTTTTCTGATATATAAGCAACACTTTAGAATATAGATGCAGCAAACAGTCAGTATTTTCTTGGTTTTGAATATATCTCTACATGAGTCACGTGGCTTCATATTGAACATCAATCTAATGATTCGCTTCTGGGCTACGAATATTCTGTTGATCTCACTTGCATTTCCCCAAAGAATGATATGGAATGATATGGCAGAGTAGACAATTGCATAGTAAACCTGAATTAAGATGGATTCGTGAAGCTCGTATCTCAATTGGGTAATAGCGAAGTATGATTTAGAGAGTTTTTTTGATGTTAACTCGATATGGTCAGACCACGAAAGAGATCTATCAATCGTCACACCTAGGAACTTTGTAAAGTGGTGCATATGAGGAAGTTCGTTGGCTAGCTCAGTGTTTTTGTTGAAGAAAATGATTTTGGTTTTATTAGAATTTAATATAAGTTTATTTGAGTTGCAGTAGGTTGTCATTTCTTCAATTGCCTGTTCAATACCATTAGTCATGTCTTTCATGGTGGACTCAGCTATACCCAGAGTTGTATCATCAGCAAAATTGATGAGGTGAAATCGATTACTGATATTCAATGGAAGATCATTAAGAAAAAGAAGAAAAATGAGTGGGCCCAGAATTGAGCCTTGAGCCACTCCAGTATTTATTGTAAATTCATCCGATTTTGCCCCATTCATGGTTACAAAAATTTTTCTGTTAGATAAAAATGATGTAATTAATTCCAGAGCATTCCCCCTAATATCCATATTATACATTTTTGAGGCCATGAAGTCTTTATCAATAGAGTCGAATGCTTTCGACAAGTCAAAAAAAATTTCCGCAACATATTTTCTATCATCAATCCCTTTATGTAAAAAGTCTGTGAAGAGAGTGGTGGCAGTTTCAGTAGATCTGTCTGCCCTGAATCCGTGTTGAGATTCTGCTAATATATTATGTTTATTTAAGAATTTCATGAGTCTGTTATATATGAGTCTCTCAAATATTTTGGAGAAAATACTCAGGAGACTAATAGGTCTGTAATTGTCAATTTCTGATTTGTCTCCACTTTTATACACAGTGATAACTTTACTCAGTTTTAAAACATCTGGAAATTCACCCTCCACAATACATATATTTATGAGAGAAGTCAACGGTTCAGCCACACTTTCACAGACATCTTTTAAAACTTTCACAAGCACATCATCTGGACCAGTTGACATTGTGTTCCTCAGGTTGCGCACTATTGATTTTATTTCCTCGGTGGTGGCTGGTTCAAAGAAAAAGGTATGTGGAAGTATTTCTCCAGCTGTACAGGTTTGGGATCTGCTGGCTCCGAAATGATCCTCCATTTTCTTGTCGATTATACTTGAGAAGTATTCCCCAAAGCAATTTGCTGCTATCTCAGGATCAGTTATTTCCTCATCATTTATGTTTAAGTGAATATCTAGCTTATCACGATTTTTCCTTCCAAGTTTTGAATTCACCTCACTCCAGATCTGTTTTATCTTATTATCGGCTCTGCTAATATTCTGATTTAGTTTTTCTCTTTTGGCATTTCTCAATGATTTCCGATAGTTTTTCCTTTTTATTTTATAAATTCTTTCCAAACACTTACTACCTGATTGTTTAAACATATGGAACGCATTGTCCAAATCTTTTTTATCGCGTTTCAATTCATCAGTGAACCAATTTGACTTTTTATGTGGAGTTATTGTTTTAGGCGTTAATGGGCATGATTCGTCATAGGCCTGTTTAAATTGGTTTATGAATGATTCGAATTTGGCGGAAGGTGATGTTCCGTTATTCGTGTCCCATACTATTTCGTCCAATTTTATTTTAAGATGAGAGATATTTTTCTTTGAAATATTACGATGGTAGTTAGTCACTTCTGTTGTAAAGTTGGGTTGTACATCGGTGTAGTTGTAGGATAGGGTGACTGCTAGATGGTCTGATGAGTGAGGATTAAATATCGATTGGGTGCACTGGTTGGGGTTTAAGTTGGAGATAATGTAATCAATTCCACTAATCGAAGTTTTGTTGTTTTTATCAGTGCATATTCTTGTTGGTGACGTTAACATATTATGGCATTCAAATGAGTCCATCATGTCTTTCAATAATTTGAAGTTATTATTATTGCCTAGAAAATCAATGTTTAAATCACCACAGATTATGACTTTATGGGTTACTATGTACTCACTCAGAGTGGCTGATATATTTTCGATAAATTTACTGACACTTCCTATCGGTGGCCTATGGATATATTGATTGTTCAGTCTATCCATTCAACTTTCTTTTTGTTTCGGTCGCTCGTATGTAAAACGGAAATACCGTCTCCTAGTCTGTATAACTATATACACAGCATAACATCATAATCGAATACAACCCATATACTATCCATTCAACCTTCTGTTCAATTCAGTCGCTCGTATGTATAACGGAAGAACAGTTACCTGGTGAGTATAACTATATAAACATAATCGAATACAACCCAGATACGATGATTGTTCAATCTATACTGAATTCAACCTTCTGCTCGATTCGGTCGCTTGTATGTAAAACGGAAGAACAGTTACCTGGTGAGTATTGCTATATAAACATCATCACGATATCATCGAATACAACTCAGATACAATTATCGTTTCGTCTAACCATTTAACCTTCTGTTCGATTCAGTCGCTAGTATGTGTAACGGAAGTACCGTCACCTGGTAAGTATCACTTTATATACAGTATTGCGATATAATCGGATACCACCCAGATACATTGATTGTTCAGTCTATCCATTCAACTTTCTGTTCGTTTCGGTCGCTCGTATGTGAAACGGGAATACCGTCACCTTATGTGTATAACTATATATACAGCATAACATCATAATCGAATACAACCCAGATACTATCCATTCAACCTTCTGTTCGATTCGGTTGCTCGTATGTATAACGAAAGAACAGTAACCTGGTGAGTATTTCTATATGAACGTCATCACGATATAATCGAATACAACTTAGTTACAATTATCGTTCCGTCTAACCATCCAACCTTATGTTCGATTCAGACGCTCGTATGTGTAACGAAAGAACCGTTACATGGTAGGTGTAGTTAAATATACAACATAACGATATAATCGGAGACAACCCAGATACAATGATTGTTCAATCTATCCATTCAACCTTATGTTCGATTCGGTTGCTAGTATGTATAACGAAAGAACAGTTACCTGGTAAGACTTAATATATAATAATCATCACGAAATAATCGAATACAACCCAGATACGATGATTAATCAGTCTATCCATTCAACCTTCTGTTCAGTTCAGTCGCTCTTATGTATAACTGGAAAACAGTTACCTGGTGAGTATAACTATATGAACATCATTACGATATAATCGAATACAACCCCAGATACGATCATTGTTTAGTCTATCCATTCAACCTTCAGTTCAATTCAGTCGCTCGTATGTATAACGGAAGAACAGTTACCTGGTGAGTATAACTATATAAACATAATCGAATACAACTCAGGTACGATGATTGTTCAATCTATCCATTCAACCTTATGTTCGATTCGGTTGCTCGTATGTATATCGGAAGAACAGGTACCTGGTGAGTATATCTATATAAACATAATCGAACACAACTCAGATACGATGATTGTTCAATCTATCCATTTAACCTTCTGCTCGATTCGGTCGCTTGTATGTAAAACGGAAGGACAGTTACCTGGTGAGTATTGCTATATAAACATCATCACGATATCATCGAATACAACTCAGATACAATTATCGTTTCGTCTAACCATTCAACCTTCTGTTCGATTCAGTCGCTAGTATGTGTAACGGAAGTACCGTCACCTGGTAAGTATCACTATATATACAGTATTGCGATATAATCGGATACCACCCAGATACATTGATTGTTCAGTCTATCCATTCAACTTTCTTTTTGTTTCGGTCGCTCGTATGTAAAACGGGAATACCGTCTCCTAGTGTGTATAACTTTATACACAGCATAACATCATAATCGAATACAACCCATATACTATCCTTTCAACCTTCTGTTCAATTCAGTTGCTCGTATGTATAACGGAAGAACAGTTACCTGGTGAGTATAACTATGTAAACATAATCGAATACAACCCAGATACGATGATTGTTCAATCTATACTGAATTCAACCTTCTGCTCGATTCGGTCGCTTGTATGTAAAACGGAAGAACAGTTACCTGGTGAGTATTGCTATATAAACATCATCACGATATCATCGAATACAACTCAGATACAATTATCGTTTCGTCTAACCATTTAACCTTCTGTTCGATTCAGTCGCTGGTATGTGTAACGGAAGTACCGTCACCTGGTAAGTATCACTATATATACAGTATTGCGATATAATCGGATACCATCCAGATACATTGATTGTTCAGTCTATCCATTCAACTTTCTGTTCGTTTCGGTCGCTCGTATGTGAAACGGGAATACCGTCACCTCATGTGTATAACTATATATACAGCATAACATCATAATCGAATACAACCCAGATACTATCCATTCAACCTTCTGTTCGATTCGGTTGCTCGTATGTATAACGAAAGAACAGTAACCTGGTGAGTATTTCTATATGAACGTCCTCACGATATAATCGAATACAACTTAGTTACAATTATCGTTCCGTCTAACCATCCAACCTTATGTTCGATTCAGACGCTCGTATGTGTAACGAAAGAACCGTTACATGGTAGGTGTAGTTAAATATACAACATAACGATATAATCGGAGACAACCCAGATACAATGATTGTTCAATCTATCCATTCAACCTTATGTTCGATTCGGTTGCTAGTATGTATAACGAAAGAACAGTTACCTGGTGAGACATAATATATAATAATCATCACGAAATGATCGAATACAACCCAGATACGATGATTGTTCAGTCTATCCATTCAACCTTCTGTTCAGTTCAGTCGCTCTTATGTATAACTGGAGAACAGTTACCTGGTGAGTATAACTATATGAACATCATCACGATATAATCGAATACAACCCCAGATACGATCATTGTTTAGTCTATCCATTCAACCTTCAGTTTAATTCAGTCGCTCGTATGTATAACGGAAGAACAGTTACCTGGTGAGTATAACTATATAAACATAATCGAATACAACTCAGATACGATGATTGTTCAATCTATCCATTCAACCTTATGTTCGATTCGGTTGCTCGTATGTATATCGGAAGAACAGGAACCTGGTGAGTATATCTATATAAACATAATCGAACACAACTCAGATACGATGATTGTTCAATCTATCCATTTAACCTTCTGCTCGATTCGGTCGCTTGTATGTAAAACGGAAGGACAGTTACCTGGTGAGTATTGCTATATAAACATCATCACGATATCATCGAATACAACTCAGATACAATTATCGTTTCGTCTAACCATTTAACCTTCTGTTCGATTCAGTCGCTAGTATGTGTAACGGAAGAACCGCCACCTGGTAAGTATCACTATATATACAGTATTGCGATATAATCGGATACCACCCAGATACATTGATTGTTCAGTCTATCCATTCAACTTTCTGTTCGTTTCGGTCGCTCGTATGTGAAACGGGAATATTGTCACCTTATGTGTATAACTATATACACAGCTATACATCATAATCGAATACAACCCAGATACTATCCATTCAACCTTCTGTTCGATTCGGTTGCTCGTATGTATAACGAAAGAACAGTAACCTGGTGAGTATTGCTATATAAACATCATCACGATATCATCGAATACAACTCAGATACAATTATCGTTTCGTCTAACCATTCAACATTCTGTTCGATTCAGTCGCTAGTATGTGTAACGGAAGTATCGTCACCTGGTAAATATCACTATATATACAGTATTGCGATATAATCGGATACCACCCAGATACATTGATTGTTCAGTCTATCCATTCAACTTTCTTTTTGTTTCGGTCGCTCGTATGTAAAACGGGAATACCGTCTCCTAGTGTGTATAACTATATACACAGCATAACATCATAATCGAATACAACCCATATACTATCCATTCAACCTTCTGTTCAATTCAGTCGCTCGTATGTATAACGGAAGAACAGTTACCTGGTGAGTATAACTATATAAATATAATCGAATACAACCCAGATACGATGATTGTTCAATCTATACTGAATTCAACCTTCTGCTCGATTCGGTCGCTTGTATGTAAAACGGAAGAACAGTTACCTGGTGAGTATTGCTATATAAACATCATCACGATATCATCGAATACAACTCAGATACAATTATCGTTTCGTCTAACCATTTAACCTTCTGTTCGATTCAGTCGCTAGTATGTGTAACGGAAGTACCGTCACCTGGTAAGTATCACTATATATACAGTATTGCGATATAATCGGATACCACCCAGATATATTGATTGTTCAGTCTATCCATTCAACTTTCTTTTTGTTTCGGTCGCTCGTATGTAAAACGGGAATACCGTGTCCTAGTGTGTATAACTATATACACAGCATAACATCATAATCGAATACAACCCATATACTATCCATTCAACCTTCTGTTCAATTCAGTCGCTCGTATGTATAACGGAAGAACAGTTACCTGGTGAGTATAACTATATAAACATAATCGAATACAACCCAGATACGATGATTGTTCAATCTATACTGAATTCAACCTTCTGCTCGATTCGTTCGCTTGTATGTAAAATGGAAGAACAGTTACCTGGTGAGTATTGCTATATAAACATCATCACGATATCATCGAATACAACTCAGATACAATTATCGTTTCGTCCAACCATTTAACCTTCTGTTCTATTCAGTCGCTAGTATGTGTAACGGAAGTACCGTCACCTGGTGAGTATCACTATATATACAGTATTGCGATATAATCGGATACCACCCAGATACATTGATTGTTCAGTCTATCCATTCAACTTTCTGTTCGTTTCGGTCGCTCGTATGTGAAACGGGAATACCGTCACCTTATGTGTATAACTATATATACAGCATAACATCATAATCGAATACAACCCAGATACTATCCATTCAACCTTCTGTTCGATTCGGTTGCTCGTATGTATAACGAAAGAACAGTAACCTGGTGAGTATTTCTATATGAACGTCATCACGATATAATCGAATACAACTTAGTTACAATTATCGTTCCGTCTAACCATCGAACCTTATGTTCGATTCAGACGCTCGTATGTGTAACGAAAGAACCGTTACATGGTAGGTGTAGTTAAATATACAACATAACGATATAATCGGAGACAACCCAGATACAATGATTGTTCAATCTATCCATTCAACCTTATGTTCGATTCGGTTGCTAGTATGTATAACGAAAGAACAGTTACCTGGTAAGACATAATATATAATAATCATCACGATATAATCGAATACAACCCAGATACGATGATTGTTCAGTCTATCCATTCAACCTTCTGTTCAGTTCAGTCGCTCTTATGTATAACTGGAAAACAGTTACCTGGTGAGTATAACTATATGAACATCATCACGATATAATCGAATACAACCCCAGATACGATCATTGTATAGTCTATCCATTCAACCTTCAGTTCAATTCAGTCGCTCGTATGTATAACGGAAGAACAGTTACCTGGTGAGTATAACTATATAAACATAATCGAATACAACTCAGATACGATGATTGTTCAATCTATCCATTCAACCTTATGTTCGATTCGGTTGCTCGTATGTATATCGGAAGAACAGGTACCTGGTGAGTATATCTATATAAACATAATCGAATACAACCCAGATACGATGATTGTTCAATCTATACTGAATTCAACCTTCTGCTCGATTCGGTCGCTTGTATGTAAAACGGAAGAACAGTTACCTGGTGAGTATTGCTATATAAACATCATCACGAAATCTTCGAATACAACTCAGATACAATTATCGTTTCGTCTAACCATTCAACATTCTGTTCGATTCAGTCGCTAGTATGTGTAACGGAAGTATCGTCACCTGGTAAGTATCGCTATATATACAGTATTGCGATATAATCGGATACCACCCAGATACATTGATTGTTCAGTCTATCCATTCAACTTTCTGTTCGTTTCGGTCGCTCGTATGTGAAACGGGAATACCGTCACCTTATGTGTATAACTATATACACAGCATAACATCATAATCGAATACAACCCAGATACTATCCTTTCAACCTTCTGTTCGATTCGGTTGCCCGTATGTATAACGAAAGAACAGTAACCTGGTGGGTATTTCTATATGAACGTCATCACGATATAATCGAATACAACTTAGTTACAATTATCGTTCCGTCTAACCATCCAACCTTATGTTCGATTCAGATGCTCGTATGTGTAACGAAAGAACCGTTACATGGTAGGTGTAGTTAAATATACAACATAACGATATAATCGGAGACAACCCAGATACAATGATTGTTCAATCTATCCATTCAACCTCATGTTCGATTCGGTTGCTAGTATGTATAACGAAAGAACAGTTACCTGGTTAGACATAATATATAATAATCATCACGAAATAATCGAATACAACCCAGATACGATGATTGTTCAGTCTATCCATTCAACCTTCTGTTCAGTTCAGTCGCTCTTATGTATAACTGGAGAACAGTTACCTGGTGAGTATAACTATATAAACATAATCGGAGACAACCCAGATACAATGATTGTTCAATCTATCCATTCAACCTTGTGTTCGATTCGGTTGCTCGTATGTATATCGGAAGAACAGGTACCTGGTGAGTATATCTATATAAACATAATCGAATACAACTCAGATACGATGATTGTTCAATCTATCCATTTAACCTTCTGCTCGATTCGGTCGCTTGTATTTAAAACGGAAGGACAGTTACCTGGTGAGTATTGCTATATAAACATCATCACGATATCATCGAATACAACTCAGATACAATTATCGTTTCGTCTAACCATTCAACATTCTGTTCGATTCAGTCGCTAGTATGTGTAACGGAAGTATCGTCACCTGGTGAATATCAATATATATACAGTATTGCGATATAATAGGATACCACCCAGATACATTGATTGTTCAGTCTATCCATTCAACTTTCTTTTTGTTTCGGTCGCTCGTATGTAAAACGGGAATACCGTCTCCTAGTGTGTATAACTATATACACAGCATAACATCATAATCGAATACAACCCATATACTATCCATTCAACCTTCTGTTCAATTCAGTCGCTCGTATGTATAACGGAAGAACAGTTACCTGGTGAGTATAACTATATAAATATAATCGAATACAACCCAGATACGATGATTGTTCAATCTATACTGAATTCAACCTTCTGCTCGATTCGGTCGCTTGTATGTAAAACGGAAGAACAGTTACCTGGTTAGTATTGCTATATAAACATCATCACGATATCATCGAATACAACTCAGATACAATTATCGTTTCGTCTAAACATTTAACCTTCTGTTCGATTCAGTCGCTAGTATGTGTAACGGAAGTACCGTCACCTGGTAAGTATCACTATATATACAGTATTGCGATATAATCGGATACCACCCAGATATATTGATTGTTCAGTCTATCCATTCAACTTTCTTTTTGTTTCGGTCGCTCGTATGTAAAACGAGAATACCGTGTCCTAGTGTGTATAACTATATACACAGCATAACATCATAATCGAATACAACCCATATACTATCCATTCAACCTTCTGTTCAATTCAGTCGCTCGTATGTATAACGGAAGAACAGTTACCTGGTGAGTATAACTATATAAACATAATCGAATACAACCCAGATACGATGATTGTTCAATCTATACTGAATTCAACCTTCTGCTCGATTCGGTCGCTTGTATGTAAAACGGAAGAACAGTTACCTGGTGAGTATTGCTATATAAACATCATCACGATATCATCGAATACAACTCAGATACAATTATCGTTTCGTCTAACCATTTAACCTTCTGTTCTATTCAGTCGCTAGTATGTGTAACGGAAGTACCGTCACCTGGTAAGTATCACTATATATACAGTATTGCGATATAATCGGATACCACCCAGATACATTGATTGTTCAGTCTATCCATTCAACTTTCTTTTTGTTTCGGTCGCTCGTATGTAAAACGGGAATACCGTGTCCTAGTGTGTATAACTATATACACAGCATAACATCATAATCGAATACAACCCATATACTATCCATTCAACCTTCTGTTCAATTCAGTCGCTCGTATGTATAACGGAAGAACAGTTACCTGGTGAGTATAACTATATAAACATAATCGAATACAACCCAGATACGATGATTGTTCAATCTATACTGAATTCAACCTTCTGCTCGATTCGTTCGCTTGTATGTAAAATGGAAGAACAGTTACCTGGTGAGTATTGCTATATAAACATCATCACGATATCATCGAATACAACTCAGATACAATTATCGTTTCGTCTAACCATTTAACCTTCTGTTCTATTCAGTCGCTAGTATGTGTAACGGAAGTACCGTCACCTGGTGAGTATCACTATATATACAGTATTGCGATATAATCGGATACCACCCAGATACATTGATTGTTCAGTCTATCCATTCAACTTTCTATTCGTTTCGGTCGCTCGTATGTGAAACGGGAATACCGTCACCTTATGTGTATAGCTATATATACAGCATAACATCATAATCGAATACAACCCAGATACTATCCATTCAACCTTCTGTTCGATTCGGTTGCTCGTATGTATAACGAAAGAACAGTAACCTGGTGAGTATTTCTATATGAACGTCATCACGATATAATCGAATACAACTTAGTTACAATTATCGTTCCGTCTAACCATCGAACCTTATGTTCGATTCAGACGCTCGTATGTGTAACGAAAGAACCGTTACATGGTAGGTGTAGTTAAATATACAACATAACGATATAATCGGAGACAACCCAGATACAATGATTGTTCAATCTATCCATTCAACCTTATGTTCGATTCGGTTGCTAGTATGTATAACGAAAGAACAGTTACCTGGTAAGACATAATATATAATAATCATCACGATATAATCGAATACAACCCAGATACGATGATTGTTCAGTCTATCCATCCAACCTTCTGTTCAGTTCAGTCGCTCTTATGTATAACTGGAAAACAGTTACCTGGTGAGTATAACTATATGAACATCATCACGATATAATCGAATACAACCCCAGATACGATCATTGTATAGTCTATCCATTCAACCTTCAGTTCAATTCAGTCGCTCGTATGTATAACGGAAGAACAGTTACCTGGTGAGTATAACTATATAAACATAATCGAATACAACTCAGATACGATGATTGTTCAATCTATCCATTCAACCTTATGTTCGATTCGGTTGCTCGTATGTATATCGGAAGAACAGGTACCTGGTGAGTATATCTATATAAACATAATCGAATACAACCCAGATACGATGATTGTTCAATCTATACTGAATTCAACCTTCTGCTCGATTCGGTCGCTTGTATGTAAAACGGAAGAACAGTTACCTGGTGAGTATTGCTATATAAACATCATCACGATATCTTCGAATACAACTCAGATACAATTATCGTTTCGTCTAACCATTCAACATTCTGTTCGATTCAGTCGCTAGTATGTGTAACGGAAGTATCGTCACCTGGTAAGTATCACTATATATACAGTATTGCGATATAATCGGATACCACCCAGATACATTGATTGTTCAGTCTATCCATTCAACTTTCTGTTCGTTTCGGTCGCTCGTATGTGAAACGGGAATACCGTCACCTTATGTGTATAACTATATACACAGCATAACATCATAATCGAATACAACCCAGATACTATCCTTTCAACCTTCTGTTCGATTCGGTTGCCCGTATGTATAACGAAAGAACAGTAACCTGGTGGGTATTTCTATATGAACGTCATCACGATATAATCGAATACAACTTAGTTACAATTATCGTTCCGTCTAACCATCCAACCTTATGTTCGATTCAGATGCTCGTATGTGTAACGAAAGAACCGTTACATGGTAGGTGTAGTTAAATATACAACATAACGATATAATCGGAGACAACCCAGATACAATGATTGTTCAATCTATCCATTCAACCTTATGTTCGATTCGGTTGCTAGTATGTATAACGAAAGAACAGTTACCTGGTTAGACATAATATATAATAATCATCACGAAATAATCGAATACAACCCAGATACGATGATTGTTCAGTCTATCCATTCAACCTTCTGTTCAGTTCAGTCGCTCTTATGTATAACTGGAGAACAGTTACCTGGTGAGTATAACTATATAAACATAATCGGAGACAACCCAGATACAATAATTGTTCAATCTATCCATTCAACCTTGTGTTCGATTCGGTTGCTCGTATGTATATCGGAAGAACAGGTACCTGGTGAGTATATCTATATAAACATAATCGAATACAACTCAGATACGATGATTGTTCAATCTATCCATTTAACCTTCTGCTCGATTCGGTCGCTTGTATTTAAAACGGAAGGACAGTTACCTGGTGAGTATTGCTATATAAACATCATCACGATATCATCGAATACAACTCAGATACAATTATCGTTTCGTCTAACCATTCAACATTCTGTTCGATTCAGTCGCTAGTATGTGTAACGGAAGTATCGTCACCTGGTGAATATCAATATATATACAGTATTGCGATATAATCGGATACCACCCAGATACATTGATTGTTCAGTCTATCCATTCAACTTTCTTTTTGTTTCGGTCGCTCGTATGTAAAACGGGAATACCGTCTCCTAGTGTGTATAACTATATACACAGCATAACATCATAATCGAATACAACCCATATACTATCCATTCAACCTTCTGTTCAATTCAGTCGCTCGTATGTATAACGGAAGAACAGTTACCTGGTGAGTATAACTATATAAATATAATCGAATACAACCCAGATACGATGATTGTTCAATCTATACTGAATTCAACCTTCTGCTCGATTCGGTCGCTTGTATGTAAAACGGAAGAACAGTTACCTGGTTAGTATTGCTATATAAACATCATCACGATATCATCGAATACAACTCAGATACAATTATCGTTTCGTCTAAACATTTAACCTTCTGTTCGATTCAGTCGCTAGTATGTGTAACGGAAGTACCGTCACCTGGTAAGTATCACTATATATACAGTATTGCGATATAATCGGATACCACCCAGATATATTGATTGTTCAGTCTATCCATTCAACTTTCTTTTTGTTTCGGTCGCTCGTATGTGAAACGAGAATACCGTGTCCTAGTGTGTATAACTATATACACAGCATAACATCATAATCGAATACAACCCATATACTATCCATTCAACCTTCTGTTCAATTCAGTCGCTCGTATGTATAACGGAAGAACAGTTACCTGGTGAGTATAACTATATAAACATAATCGAATACAACCCAGATACGATGATTGTTCAATCTATACTGAATTCAACCTTCTGCTCGATTCGGTCGCTTGTATGTAAAACGGAAGAACAGTTACCTGGTGAGTATTGCTATATAAACATCATCACGATATCATCGAATACAACTCAGATACAATTATCGTTTCGTCTAACCATTTAACCTTCTGTTCTATTCAGTCGCTAGTATGTGTAACGGAAGTACCGTCACCTGGTAAGTATCACTATATATACAGTATTGCGATATAATCGGATACCACCCAGATACATTGATTGTTCAGTCTATCCATTCAACTTTCTGTTCGTTTCGGTCGCTCGTATGTGAAACGGGAATACCGTCACCTTATGTGTATAACTATATATACAGCATAACATCATAATCGAATACAACCTAGATACTATCCATTCAACCTTCTGTTCGATTCGGTTGCTCGTATGTATAACGAAATAACAGTAACCTGGTGAGTATTTCTATATGAATGTCATCACGATATAATCGAATACAACTTAGTTACAATTATCGTTCCGTCTAACCATCCAACCTTATGTTCGATTCAGACGCTCGTATGTGTAACGAAAGAACCGTTACATGGTAGGTGTAGTTAAATATACAACATAACGATATAATCGGAGACAACCCAGATACAATGATTGTTCAATCTATCCATTCAACCTTATGTTCGATTCGGTTGCTAGTATGTATAACGAAAGAACAGTTACCTGGTAAGACATAATATATAATAATCATCACGAAATAATCGAATACAACCCAGATACGATGATTGTTCAGTCTATCCATTCAACCTTCTGTTCAGTTCAGTCGCTCTTATGTATAACTGGAAAACAGTTACCTGGTGAGTATAACTATATGAACATCATCACGATATAATCGAATACAACCCCAGATACGATCATTGTTTAGTCTATCCATTCAACCTTCAGTTCAATTCAGTCGCTCGTATGTATAACGGAAGAACAGTTACCTGGTGAGTATAACTATATAAACATAATCGAATACAACTCAGATACGATGATTGTTCAATCTATCCATTCAACCTTATGTTCGATTCGGTTGCTCGTATGTATATCGGAAGAACAGGTACCTGGTGAGTATATCTATATAAACATAATCGAATACAACCCAGATACGATGATTGTTCAATCTATACTGAATTCAACCTTCTGCTCGATTCGGTCGCTTGTATGTAAAACGGAAGAACAGTTACCTGGTGAATATTGCTATATAAACATCATCACGATATCATCGAATACAACTCAGATACAATTATCGTTTCGTCTAACCATTCAACATTCTGTTCGATTCAGTCGCTAGTATGTGTAACGGAAGTATCGTCACCTGGTAAGTATCACTATATATACAGTATTGCGATATAATCGGATACCACCCAGATACATTGATTGTTCAGTCTATCCATTCAACTTTCTGTTCGTTTCGGTCGCTCGTATGTGAAACGGGAATACCGTCACCTTATGTGTATAACTATATACACAGCATAACATCATAATCGAATACAACCCAGATACTATCCATTCAACCTTCTGTTCGATTCGGTTGCCCGTATGTATAACGAAAGAACAGTAACCTGGTGGGTATTTCTATATGAACGTCATCACGATATAATCGAATACAACTTAGTTACAATTATCGTTCCGTCTAACCATCCAACCTTATGTTCGATTCAGATGCTCGTATGTGTAACGAAAGAACCGTTACATGGTAGGTGTAGTTAAATATACAACATAACGATATAATCGGAGACAACCCAGATACAATGATTGTTCAATCTATCCATTCAACCTTATGTTCGATTCGGTTGCTAGTATGTATAACGAAAGAACAGTTACCTGGTTAGACATAATATATAATAATCATCACGAAATAATCGAATACAACCCAGATACGATGATTGTTCAGTCTATCCATTCAACCTTCTGTTCAGTTCAGTCGCTCTTATGTATAACTGGAGAACAGTTACCTGGTGAGTATAACTATATAAACATAATCGGAGACAACCCAGATACAATGATTGTTCAATCTATCCATTCAACCTTGTGTTCGATTCGGTTGCTCGTATGTATATCGGAAGAACAGGTACCTGGTGAGTATATCTATATAAACATAATCGAATACAACTCAGATACGATGATTGTTCAATCTATCCATTTAACCTTCTGCTCGATTCGGTCGCTTGTATTTAAAACGGAAGGACAGTTACCTGGTGAGTATTGCTATATAAACATCATCACGATATCATCGAATACAACTCAGATACAATTATCGTTTCGTCTAACCATTCAACATTCTGTTCGATTCAGTCGCTAGTATGTGTAACGAAAGTATCGTCACCTGGTAAGTATCACTATATATACAGTATTGCGATAAAATCGGATACCACCCAGATACATTGATTGTTCAGTCTATCCATTCAACTTTCTTTTCGTTTCGGTCGCTCGTATGTAAAACGGGAATACCGTCTCCTAGTGTGTATAACTATATACACAGCATAACATCATAATCGAATACAGCCCATATACTATCCATTCAACCTTCTGTTCAATTCAGTCGCTCGTATGTATAACGGAATAACAGTTACCTGGTGAGTATAACTATATCAACATAATCGAATACAACCCAGATACGATGATTGTTCAATCTATACTGAATTCAACCTTCTGCTCGATTCGGTCGCTTGTATGTAAAACGGAAGAACAGTTACCTGGTGAGTATTGCTATATAAACATCATCACGATATCATCGAATACAACTCAGATACAATTATCGTTTCGTCTAACCATTTAACCTTCTGTTCGATTCAGTCGCTAGTATGTGTAACGGAAGTACCGTCACCTGGTAAGTATCACTATATATACAGTATTGCGATATAATCGGATACCACCCAGATACATTGATTGTTCAGTCTATCCATTCAACTTTCTGTTCGTTTCGGTCGCTCGTATGTGAAACGGGAATACCGTCACCTTATGTGTATAACTATATACACAGCATAACATCATAATCGAATACAACCCAGATACTATCCATTCAACCTTCTGTTCGATTCGGTTGCTCGTATGTATAACGAAAGAACAGTAACCTGGTGAGTATTTCTATATGAACGTCATCACGATATAATCGAATACAACTTAGTTACAATTATCGTTCCGTCTAACCATCCAACCTTATGTTCGATTCAGACGCTCGTATGTGTAACGAAAGAACCGTTACATGGTAGGTGTAGTTAAATATACAACATAACGATATAATCGGAGACAACCCAGATACAATGATTGTTCAATCTATCCATTCAACCTTATGTTCGATTCGGTTGCTAGTATGTATAACGAAAGAACAGTTACCTGGTTAGACATAATATATAATAATCATCACGAAATAATCGAATACAACCCAGATACGATGATTGTTCAGTCTATCCATTCAACTTTCTGTTCAGTTCAGTCGCTCTTATGTATAACTGGAGAACAGTTACCTGGTGAGTATAACTATATGAACATCATCGAGATATAATCGAATACAACCCCAGATACGATCATTGTTTAGTCTATCCATTCAACCTTCAGTTCAATTCAGTCGCTCGTATGTATAACGGAAGAACAGTTACCTGGTGAGTATAACTATATAAACATAATCGAATACAACTCAGATACGATGATTGTTCAATCTATCCATTCAACCTTATGTTCGATTCGGTTGCTCGTATGTATATCGGAAGAACAGGTACCTGGTGAGTATATCTATATAAACATAATCGAATACAACTCAGATACGATGATTGTTCAATCTATCCATTTAACCTTCTGCTCGATTCGGTCGCTTGTATGTAAAACGGAAGAACAGTTACCTGGTGAGTATTGCTATATAAACATCATCACGATATCATCGAATACAACTCAGATACAATTATCGTTTCGTCTAACCATTTAACCTTCTGTTCGATTCAGTCGCTAGTATGTGTAACGGAAGTACCGTCACCTGGTAAGTATCACTATATATACAGTATTGCGATATAATCGGATACCACCCAGATACATTGATTGTTCAGACTATCCATTCAACTTTCTGTTCGTTTCGGTCGCTCGTATGTGAAACGGGAATACCGTCACCTCATGTGTATAACTATATACACAGCATAACATCATAATCGAATACAACCCAGATACTATCCATTCAACCTTCTGTTCGATTCGGTTGCTCGTATGTATAACGAAAGAACAGTAACCTGGTAAGTATTTCTATATGAACGTCATCACGATATAATCGAATACAACTTAGTTACAATTATCGTTCCGTCTAACCATCCAACCTTATGTTCAATTCAGACGCTCGTATGTGTAACGAAAGAACCGTTACATGGTAGGTGTAGTTAAATATACAACATAACGATATAATCGAAGACAACCCAGATACAATAATTGTTCAATCTATCCATTCAACCTTATGTTCGATTCGGTTGCTAGTATGTATAACGAAAGAACAGTTACCTGGTTAGACATAATATATAATAATCATCACGAAATAATCGAATACAACTCAGATACGATGATTGTTCAGTCTATCCATTCAACCTTCTGTTCAGTTTAGTCGCTCTTATGTATAACTGGAGAACATTTACCTGGTGAGTATAACTATATGTACATCATCACGATATAATCGAATACAACCCCAGATACGATCATTGTTTAGTCTATCCATTCAACCTTCAGTTCAATTCAGTCGCTCGTATGTATAACGGAAGAACAGTTACCTGGTGAGTATAACTATATAAACATAATCGAATACAATTCAGATACGATGATTGTTCAATCTATCCATTCAACCTTATGTTCGATTCGGTTGCTCGTATGTATATCGGAAGAACAGGTACCTGGTGAGTATATCTATATAAACATAATCGAATACAACTCAGATACGATGATTGTTCAATCTATCCATTCAACTTTCTTTTCGTTTCGGTCGCTCGTATGTAAAACGGGAAAACCGTCTCCTAGTGTGTATAACTATATACACAGCATAACATCATAATCGAATACAACCCATATACTATCCATTCAACCTTCTGTTCAATTCAGTCGCTCGTATGTATAACGGAAGAACAGTTACCTGGTGAGTATAGCTATATAAACATAATCGAATACAACCCAGATACGATGATTGTTCAATCTATACTGAATTCAACCTTCTGCTCGATTCGGTCGCTTGTATGTAAAACGGAAGAACAGTTACCTGGTGAGTATTGCTATATAAACATCATCACGATATCATCGAATACAACTCAGATACAATTATCGTTTCGTCTAACCATTCAACATTCTGTTCGATTCAGTCGCTAGTATGTGTAACGGAAGTATCGTCACCTGGTAAGTATCACTATATATACAGTATTGCGATATAATCGGATACCACCCAGATACATTGATTGTTCAGTCTATCCATTCAACTTTCTTTTTGTTTCGGTCGCTCGAGTTATGTCATTGAACCAGCCGGCATCAGCCGTCGGCATGTCATCGAACCAGCCGTTCACACTGAGGAGATGCGGACGCAGCATTTTACCTGACCCGGCAGAAATTATGGAATATGCATTGCTTCGTTCCATGAACTTTTTTATAACATTCATATTAATCATTCTATTTGTAAGACTCGAACGAATCGGTCGTATCAATAAAAGTATTTCTTGAGTTTTTAAAAACGTTTGTCGTTCATTGAAAAACTTAAGTGGCGCAGTCGGTAGGATACTCGAAGGCATCTATCGTAGATATCCTTGGGTATCAATCCTTCATCGAGAAGAACCAGTGAAAGAAAAAACCAGAGAAGCTATCCATCGCGGATCCAAAGAAGAATGAAAACTTGGATGTCAACGTAAGTCAATCATTGTTTCCTTATAATTTTATCCATACGTATCTGATATTTCCTATGTCATTGATTTCCTCTGATCCAGAATCTGAACCAGAAATCTCAGAAATCACTTGTGGTATCGGTGTAGAGCTTGAAGAAATTTTAAGTAGATCATTGCAATCACTGAATCTGAACAATCAATCTCAAATAGAATCAGTAGAAATTGAAAAATCAAACATGTCTGAACCTAAATCTTTTGATATGAAACTATTACAAATAGTTCCCGAATTCGACGGTAACCCTTCCAGACTTTATAGATATCTCGAAACAGTCACTGATTTATTGAATGAATACTACGATGCAAGACCAGCATATGCAAATAGTACTTCAAATAAAATCTTACTACATAGTGTACTTTCAAAACTCACTGGGGCAGCCGAAGAGGTCTTTTCTCTCAGTGGCAGCAATGATTGGCATACTATCAAAAATTTATTGATAACTCATTTTGGCGACCAGAGAAACGAAAGCAGCTTGATTTCAGATTTAGGCTCATTGAGACAAAATCCTAACGAAAATTCTTTGCAATTTTATTCTAGAATACAGTCGACTCTGAACTTACTACATAATTTTATAAATTTACACGAAGTTAACGAAGCGATAAAAATAAGCAAGAAAGCTTTGTACGATTCACATGCATTGCATATTTTGCTCGTTGGTTTAAAAGAACCTCAAAGTTCAATGATCAGATCCATGAAACCGAATAATCTCGCAGAAGCTCAAAAATATATCATAGAAGATAATAATATCAGATATTTGCAAAAAGCGAGTACTAGTTATGCTCCAAGACCTCAAATGGGTAAACCACGAGATCAAGTACCAATACAAAACTATTTCCCAATCTCATCTCCGAACTATCCACATAATAATTTCCAAAATAATTATGTCAATGCTACTCGACCGCAATTTTTGCCTCAACAAAATTCCAACCAATCACAATTTCCTCTTCGACAAAATTTCAGTCAACCCCAATTTCCAAGAGGCCCAATCTCAATTCAACCTAGACAAAATGTTCCATCTCAAAGATATTTTACGAATAGTCAAGTATTCGGAAAACCACGTAATGTTTGGAAAAATCCTCTAGCAGGCAACTCGTCCAACCCTAAACCTACCCCAATGAGTGGTATAACTAAAACGCACAATTTCAATAGGAACACAAATCAACAATCATATAATCATTTCCAACGTGACCCTAATCAGAAACTGAATTTCATTGCAGAAGAAGTTTATAATGTCGAACCGCACGAAAATGACCAAACACGCACTTATGATCAAAACCACCCTTATGACCAAGCACATTATTCTTGTGACCAACATTATTACGAGGAACAATTAATATATCCATCGGACGAGATTCCTCAGTTCGAATATAATGATGGAAGTGATCAAAATTTTCACGAAGTTGCCCACGAACAAGAGGAGACATAATTGAATTGAATACGATATACGACAAAAAAGAACTCCCATTTATTCGAATTTCTGACCCACCAATAAAATTACTAATAGACACCGGAGCTACAAAATCATTTTTGAACCCAGAAGTTGCCGAAAGATATTATAAAAATACAATATACAAATAACCTTTTATAGTTAAATCAGTTTTTCAACAATCTCAACGTGACTTATGTGCTAAAGTTCCAGCTTTCAACGAGTTTAACTTCAACAAACAACTAAAATTTCACTTATTCAAATTTCACCAATATTTTGATGGACTGATAGGACTCGATATTTTGAAACAATTAGAAGCTCAAATCGATCTCTCAAATTCTATCTTATATACACCATTATCCCAAAATCAAATTGAATATAACGAATCTAAAAAAAGAGTCTTGTTTTTCATCGAATTAGAAGCAGGTAGCGGAACAAAAATCAGAATTCCCGTTAATCAGTCGTCGGGAGATGTTATAGTACCCCCAATCAAAATCAATGATTGCCTCATAAGAGAAACCTTAACCACTGCTGAAAACGGTTACGCTTGGGTAGAACTCGAAAATCCAAATGAAAATAATTGTCAAATTCACTTATTCGAACCAATAAAAACCAACCCATTTCTTCACGAATATTACGAACTTTATCATGTTGATAATGAGGAAACAGACAAGACACTGACAATGAATAATCCTGATATTCGCGAACTTATTCGAACTGAACATATGAATACTGAGGAAAAGAAACATATAGAAAAACTTTGTCAATCATACTCCGATATTTTTCATTACGAAGGACACGAACTGACATTCACAAATCAAGTGAAACATTACATAAATACGAAAGACGAAATACCAGTGTACACCAAATCATATAGGTACCCGTTCATACACAAAGAGGAAGTCCAATCGCAAATAAATACAATGCTTGAACAAAACATAATTCGTCAGAGCAATTCCCCATGGTCATCTCCGATATGGATAGTACCAAAAAAAGCAGACGCTAGTGGGAAAAAGAAATGGAGGATCGTAGTTGACTACCGAAAAGTCAATGAAAAGACCATAGACGATAGGTACCCAATTCCCAACATTAGTGACGTACTAGACAAACTAGGAAGATGTCTGTATTTTTCTACGTTAGATCTGGCAAGCGGATTTCATCAAATTGAAATGGCCCCAGAGGACATTCCAAAAACAGCTTTTAACGTTGAAAATGGCCATTATGAGTACGTCAGAATGCCTTTCGGGCTGAAAAATGCGCCAGCAACTTTTCAGCGAGTAATGGATAACGTACTCAAAAGTCTTCAGAATAAAATATGTTTGGTGTACATGGACGACATCATAATATTTTCTACATCACTCCAGGAACACTTAATAAACTTAAAAAACGTATTTCAACGACTGAGAGAAACTAACTTAAAAGTCCAGCTAGATAAATCAGAATTCTTGAAAAAGGAAGTCGCTTTTTTGGGTCACATAATAACACCAGAAGGGGTAAAACCAAATCCTTCTAAAATCAAAGCCATCATGGACTATCCAATTCCAAAAACAACACGAGAAATTAAAGGGTTCCTAGGACTGATCGGCTACTATCGAAAATTTATCAAAGACTTCGCTAAGATTACAAAACCGTTCACAGCGTGCTTGAAGAAAGGCACAGAAATCAAACACGACGAAAAATTCATCGGAACATTCAATCATTGCAAGACTTTACTCACCAACGACCCAATACTACAATACCCAGACTTCGATAAACCTTTCAATTTGACTACAGACGCCAGTAATATTGCCATTGGAGCAATACTCTCCCAAGGACCTATTGGATCAGACAAACCAATTGCGTACGCTTCTCGTACACTTAATAATTCGGAACAGAACTACAGTACTACCGAAAAGGAACTTTTGGCGATAGTTTGGGCAACCAAATACTTCAGGCCATATTTATTTGGCAGAAAATTCAAAATCCTCACAGACCACAAACCCCTACAATGGTTGATGTCGCTGAAAGAACCTAACTCAAAGTTGGTGCGCTGGAGATTGAAACTGGAGGAATTCGACTATGAAGTCGTCTATAAAAAAGGAAGCAAAAACACCAACGCAGACGCACTTTCAAGAATAGAAATCAACGCCAATGAAGCAGAACCTTCGACATCAAATCAGACCACATCACAGAATCAGCTCCCAATATTCAGGTATATGGAAGAGTTCAACGACACTTTGGAAAGGCAAATACAACAAGACGACAATGAGTCAATTGCCAACAATATAGACGAAACACCAAATGTCGAGAACGTCGAAGGAGATGGAGAATCCGTGCACACGAACGAAGAAGACCCAATACAAGAGATAAATCCGAGCGAGTCACCAATTAACGTATTTCAGAATCAATTGATAATTTCGAATTCTTGCCTCCCCAAAAAACATACGAAGAAATGCCTATGGGACAACAAGAAAACTAGATGGAAAATTTACCTAGTAAATAATGACCTAACACCTATAATATCATTTTTCGGAGAATTTGGTAATCCAAAGAGTACATATGCATTTTTCTTCGAAAATAATGATAATGAAGATCTCTATGCAAGCCATAGTAACTTAATGAGACAAACTTTCAAGAATTCAGCCTTCAAACTTCTGAAATGTAACTCGAAACTCGAAGATATCACAGATCCAGATAGACAAAAAGAAATTTTACAATACAACCATGAGACTAAGACTAATCACAGAGGGATCCAGGAAACCATCCAACAAATCAAAAGAAGATATTATTGGCCCAATATTGCCAATGACGTCAGACATTACATTAATACTTGCGCGACATGTCAACTAGTCAAATACGACAGAAATCCTCCGAAAATACACCTACAACTCACCCCTACTCCGAAAAAACCATTCGAGATAGTCCATATAGACGTATTCCAAGCAAACAATCAAAAATTCCTCACCATCTTGGATAGCTTTTCCAAATATGGACAAGCGTTTCCACTACCTTCAGCAGATGCAATTTCTATCGTTAATGCACTCATTAACTTCATGTCATTTCATGGAATGCCTCTTCAAATTGTTGCTGATAGCGGAACAGAGTTCAGAAATTCTATCCTGACCGATTTTGCGAAACTTCATAAAATCAATTTCCACTTGACAACCCCAAAAAATTCTAACAGTAACGCCCCTGTAGAACGTTTTCACTCAACGATCCTAGAACATCTCAGAGTGTTGAAATTAGAAAACTCACAAATGACCACTGTAGATATGATGCCTTATGCGATATTTGGGTATAATCATTCGATCCATTCGGTAACAAAAAAGAAGCCTATCGATATAATTACAGGACATTTGGATTCGAAGGATCCATTCGACATTGGTATTAACCAAGAACTATTGAATAATTACATTCAAGAACATAAACAGAAAACTCAACTCATTTATAATCATATACATGATATTTCTCACAGGCAGAAAGAAAAGGTTATGGAAAAAGCGAACAAAAACCGCGAAGACCCAGTAACTTACGTAGAAAATAGCGAAGCATATCGTCATGACATTAAAACCCGTGGAAAAAAGCTAAAACCTCCGTTCATTAAAGAAATAGTACAGAAGGACAAAGACAAAAAACTTGAGACCCAACGCAATACCTACCATAAAAACATCTTCAAGAAACCAAGGGCAAAAATAACAAAATCAAATTTGTTACAGGATAATCCTAATAACAACAATCCACCTAGTGCTGACGACGACCAAGAACGTAATAATAACTGACCTGCAGAACAACCCGGGAATTTTACCATTCAAACTCGGTAATGCACAAATCAAAGTAGGAACACATACATTCCTACATTATTTGGAACTCGAGCCAATTAATAATGAAATAATACTTCTCGAAGACCAATATAGACAAATTAAATTATCCCTAGAAAAACAGAAATTGACTTCGACCTATGATTCCTCCTTACAAACCATCGAACAACACATTGACTACCAGACGAAATCCGTGAAAGAAAAATTTCAATCTATATATCCTTTCAATAACAGAAAAAAACGCGGACTTATAAATGGTTTGGGTAACATAGTAAAAGCCATTTCCGGTAATTTAGACCAAGAAGATGCAGAACGATATGACGGAGCTATTGAAACCCTCCAGAAAAACCAGGGCAAAATTGTCAATTCATTGAATCAACAAATATCCTTAACTAAACAAATTCTCGACAGTAGATGTTTTATGCCGATTCTAGACCTCCTCCCAAGGTCACACACCCCCACGTGACCTTGGGGGGTCAATGACCTTGGGAGGAGTGACCTTGGGAGGAGTGACCTTGGGGTGAGTGACCTTGGGAGGAGTGACCTTGAGAGGAGTGACCTTGGGGTGAATGACCTTGATGCGATCTTGGGAGGAGTGACCTCGAGTTGGCGACCTTGAGAGGAGGGTGCCCTTGGGAGTTGCTGTGGCCTTGAGAAGAGCGCGTCCTTGAGGAGGGCTTTCTTTTTTTCTGTGAGCGTGACCTTGTGTTTCCACACCTCTGAAATGGGAGGGGGTGCGACCTTGAACACTGCTGCCGCATGCGCATGCGCCATTTCCCCACGAGAGTTCAAGATCGCGTTGGTGAGAGTGGGGGAGTTCCTATAAATTGGCGATTCAGTGCTATAGTTGTCACAAGCAGTAGCAGCAGCATAACTAGCAATCAATAGAAATAAATATTGACTCGTAAAGCGTGTATCCTTGCGTGATAACAAGTGTTATTTTTATGTAAGTAAATTCCTATATTCTATATATTCTTTTGTACTCTCTTTCACGTGTTTAATCTAGAGATGGGTTCACCTAAAATTGATTTGATCGCGATCAATAATCAAATCGCTGAAGGGTATGAATTCACCAAGCAAGTGTTGATATCATCGCTGATCTTGAATAAGCCTTATCTGATCAAGAAAATGACAATATTTGAAACTAGATTTGGTAGATCTGCCACCGTTATATTATTAGATGAAGAAAGTGGGGAAACTGTGAAATGTTGGTTGCCCAAAAGAGTTTCAGATGTGATTGAAGAAAGCGATCTCCATTTGATCAACTCCCGCGGGCTTTATACAATAGCATACCTGGGGCAGAGTGAACCATCATATGCTGGTGCGAAAACGCGAACGCTTATTAGGTTCGGCATGAAAGAAATATCTCTTAGCGAGACTTCGCCTCAGTAATTAATTGAATTATTTTTATGATTAGTTTAGTATTAGTGAAAGGGAGTTTAAAGATTATATGTATATAGTAGTTCTTACATTCTCGCCACCCTCGTCATCGCATTTACCATTTATGGTGAGTAGTTTTTTTTAAGCTGAGGGTATGAGCTATGTAATATGAAACGTATTTATTGAATTATCTCCTGAACTCTTTTTTTTTGTTTATTTATTTGTAGACTCCAGTACTCAACTTCTAAGGATATGTGGATGCACTATTCTAGCCAGTTTTGGCCAGCTGCTGAAGACATCGAATCAGCAGTCAGCAGACTTAAATGTGAACTTATCGATTTGGAGCGTGATTCACTCCATGCAGCCAACTATGATATGAGCGCATGTTTCAATCAAGAACGAGCCCGAGAGATTTTAGCGGATGCTGATCGATATAAAATCGGTCATTTTCTATGCAGTCGCCTAGAACATGGGAGTATAACTTTGGAGCAGTTTCTTGAAGAAATGGTGAAGGAGGATTTGGAATGCTTCCTTCATGATTTAGTTGAATTCCTACCAACTATCATCATCGAAAAATACGGTTTGAGGGAAGCTTCAGAAGAAGAAGGTGGAGAAGGTGAAGAAGGTGAAGAAGGGGAAGAAGAAGTTGGGGAAGAACAAGAAGGTGGCGGGGTACAAGGGGGTGTCTAGTATACTCTTATAGTCTTTAGACTCACTATTTCAATCACTGTACATAATAGGAAAAATAAAACATTATTCGACATTTTACATCTTTTATTATCCGAAAAAAAACTGCTACAAATACATATATCTTAAACTATGGTGGTAGTGATTCATCTGATCATAGCTTCATAATTCTTCGTTCACACACCCATCTGTATGGAGCCATCTAGAGCGCTATATGTCATGACTGCGTCATGTAGAATGAGCGCATACACTCTTGTATTGGCTGGAAATTTTGATTTGCGAGTCTCAAATTCCAATTTGATATCTACTGTTGAGGATTTCATGGCGTCGGCTTGATGGCTGCAATCGATGATAAATAATGGGTTCTTCCTGAATTCTTCTATACCCATCATCGGCTCACTCATATCTTTACCATAGTAACTCTTTTGGAAATTTTCGTAAGCATAATAGGCTATAGCATCCAACTTCCTGTCGAATTCTAAATTCCACCGCTCGTATGGGTATACTTCTGAATTCAAATACACTCGAATATT
Source organism: Chrysomela aeneicollis (assembly GCA_029955515.1). Classification (NCBI taxonomy): domain Eukaryota; kingdom Metazoa; phylum Arthropoda; class Insecta; order Coleoptera; family Chrysomelidae; genus Chrysomela; species Chrysomela aeneicollis. The sequence goes on along the minus strand of JARUHQ010000013.1, from coordinate 15,149,669 downwards.
ATTAATGTCAGCATTAATGAATTGGGTGGCATCTTGAGATACATCATCCGTATTAGTGGATTTCTGGAATCCTATGATAATGTATCGCGGTCGCTCGAGGCTGTTGGTAGTTTTGACAGCCCAAATGTCTGAAGATGTTTCACGGATAGTTGGTAACTCATACAAATCCCACATCCTATATGCTATTTTTATCTTCGCAGTGGAACTTTTATTGATGCGATTCAATAGTTTGAGTTTTTGTTTATCTGACGGCATGATATGCCTTATTCTCCATTCAATCTTATCAATTTCTATTTTCGCATTAACTACTCCCATGTAGGAGTTTTTGAATGAGCGAGCAATGATTAGTATCAACTCTTGTTTTATATTCAAGACACCCTTATTATAGTCCTCAGCGAATCCCATCAAGTATTTGAGTGGTAATTTTCCGCTGAATACGTGATTGATTTTGTCTAGGATCGGTTGATTATCATCATCAATTCCCCAACCGAGGGTCTCTAGAAATTTTTTATTCGATTCCCCATAGGAGATCATACATTTCATAGCTGTAGTGATGCCTGGTTTTCGAATCATACACACTTGTTCGCCACCCATCTCATAGCGAATTTCGTCGAAGAGGAATGCTAGAGCATTATTGGATAAATAGCAATCTGCTGTCAAATCATCTGGCATGCATTTTCCTTCGATGTAGATGTAGCTCTCTGCAATATCTAATATCAAATCTTGAAAGTTGACAGCTATTCTTATTTCGTCAGAGTTCTTGAATGATGGTGAACCATATGGTTTGTATGTGTGTTCATGCAGGCTGATTAGGGAATGATCGAAGATTGGTTCATCAAACACTTCCAATTGGAGGCTAGTAGAAGTTGTGGAAACCATCTCTATTTTTTCTGTAGCACTTTCAGTCCGATAGATTTCAAGAAATCAATATCGCTCTCAGATAGGTTATGATGCCGCCTTGTCTGATTGAGACGTCGATTGCGAATGAATCCGCGACCGCGTTTACACTTCTTTTTATTATTTCTGCGCTCATTATGGGGTGTGGGGGTGGATATTCGCTTTGATTGGTTACCGAAGCAGAACCCCATCTTTTCTCTGCTATTTTTCGAGATCAATCTAGTTGTTTCAGTTCAAGCTTCACAATAATCTTCTCTCCTCGGAAATCGACCAAACAATTTTCATCATCCAAAATTCTCAGTGTAATGTTATCGATAGACTGACGTCCGGTCGGGCTGATTGGTAGATATATAATGTTTTTCGGTTCCTTCGACAGCTTATATCCAGGATCCACATTGATGTCGAATTCATACAACGTGTGAACCTCTTCCCCAATCAGGTACGCCCCGCTCGTGATATTGCAATCGATGCGTATTAGGCGAACTTTAATAATTTTCACCGGCTTGGTGGATTTATGTAGAAAGTTGGATGGGTAGAATTTTTTCTCGAAACCCAACACTTCGGCTATGGAATTCTCAACTGACAACATAATTCCATATGAAGATTTCATTTCACACATTAGAGTGTTATTATTAGCTCGAAGATAAAATTCAATATTATTTTTACTCCTTTTACTATCAGAGGAGGGGTTCGAAGATGCTATAGCTTTTTGTATAACTCTATTGATTTCTTCTATTTCATAGGCGCTTGGTGGTATATGAATCATTTTCAAGTTCTCAGAGATGCGACCTTCTTTCTCATCCCAATAACCCAAAGCGTTATTAGTCTCATCTATATTGGCTATGGAATTGTAAGAATAAAAGCCGTGTAATCCCAAACCGTAAGTTCTTCTCGCATCTAGTTCAATTGGTGGGTAAAAATCAGCGCTCAAAACACTATGACCACCCGATATGGTGAATGTTTGCGACATAATGTTGGTGGTGTGTAAAGAAAACGGCAAAAATGGGTAACAAACCTCAATGAACATTCAACAGCTGCAACTTGATCGCTATGCGAGACATTGAAGAATGTTTTTATTTTCGCATTGATAATCATTTATATATAAAAAATTTTTATTACATATTGCCACATCTACATTTTCATTCGACAAAAGCAGCAAAACACTTTTCGTGGTATTGGTCCATCGTTGACATCAACACCGTCTGGTTGATTATCGCATTTCTCGTGATGATGATCCTCACAAAATTGGTATTTCGACACCTCTGGATCGTCTTTCAATCGTTGCGGTAGCTTATCCCATACTAGAGCTATTTCTTGGGAGGCAAATCCAATCAGTACTTCCTTTGGTAGGTCGGCGAGTTCTTTCTCAGTCATTTTTAAGAGAGAGCGTGATTTAGAGTAAGCTAACAACGCATGGGCCATTTCTTTGATGCTTTCTCGATCCATGATGAGCTACTTTTCGTTTGTGTTCTTCTTCGAGAGAAATTTCAAGCACAAATGCCCGCACCAGACTGTGTTGTATTCTTGTTGGCGCTCATAGTTATATACTATTTTGGTAGCTCTAAGCGCCTGCGGCCCTCTATTCAGATATTTCACCAACTCTTTTGGTGGGGGTAAATCGCCATAGCTATCATAATACTCGACTACTTTACCGCTTTTTTTATATGCAACCCAATGTGTGCCATCGCCTTGTTCGCTATCTAAATTCAATATGGCGGATTCTGTACGATATGGGCCGGATGAGGGTAAATTATCCCTCATATATATACCTCGAAAGTTTGGTATTCCTATCTTTTTTATATATCGTGATAGGTCCACATCTGTTAAAGCCCTTCGAGGTAGGCCATCTAGTTTTTTGGAGTTTGGGACTTCAAATAGATACCCAACCCTTTGCGGTATGGTTTCAGATAGACCCCTTTGCCCATTTTACCTAGAGCAATTGCCTCCATATGTGTGTTGTGGCGGTTCGCCTCAGCGAGTTTCTCCTTACTTTCTTTGGCGGAATTGATAGCACGAACAACGCTTGCACTGCCTGCAGCCAAACTACCCAATGCTGATAATCCCGCGAAAATTGGGATTAGTGGGAGAATGCCGCCAACTTTGGGGATTGGTATTATGCGGGGTGTTCGAATATTTCTCCTTCCTCCTGCCATTCTCACAAATTTTTTAGCTGCACCGACGGCCTTTAGAGTTGTTTCACCCAAGTTTCTGGTGAGCGTTCCCCTGTTCCCCATTTGGCGTAGCGCATGTCGAACTTTGTGCACTATTCCCGATCCAAAAGCTATCTTTCTCATGCGTTTGGGCGTGGTCCGCTTCTTCTTCCTTTTCAGCACACTACCGCCGCACCCCATACCAAAGCGCCTTTTTCCCTTCATTATATATGTTGTTTTCCCCTTACGACAAATACGCCAACTTTTTTTCTTTGTTGAAGTGTATCGCTTGGTGTTCATAATATAAATGAGCTTTGCGACACTCGCAGATCATTATAAAGTACTTGGCAGTCGCATGATGCAGATTGTTCGACAAAATGAGACATTCAGTGTGGAAAATTTTGATGAAAAAGTTGGGTCAGGAAATAGTGCAATTCCACAGCGTAGGCATGGGGATCTATTTCCCAATACAATTCGAAGTTTGATTATTGGTCCATCGAATTGTGGCAAGACGAATGTTATGATATCACTGCTCACCAATCAGAATGGCTTACGATTCGCCAACATATACCTCTATTCAAAATCATTGTATCAACTCAAGTATGAGTATTTACGTAAAGTATTGGAACCGATAAAGGGGTTGGGTTATCACACTTACAGTAACAATGCAGACATAGTTGAACCTGCTGATGCAAAACCTGAGAGTATATTTATATTCGATGATGTTATATGTGAGAAACAGGATGTGATTAGATCTTATTTTTCGATGGGGCGTCATAGGAATGTCGATTGTTTCTATCTTGCGCAAACCTATTCGAGAGTGCCTAAACAACTAATTCGCGATAATGCGAATTTCATAATCATGTTCAAACAGGACGAAATGAATCTTCATCACATATTTTCCGATCATGTATCCCCAGATGTGACATTCAATCAATTTCGGGATATGTGCGCACATAGTTGGACGGATAAATATGGTTTTCTCGTTATCGATAAGGATAGTGAGATTTGCGAGGGACGCTATAGAAAAGGGTTTGATTGCTTCATATATCCGTGATACCCTGATGTGGTTGAATCATTCGATCGCTGGATGGCAAAATGAGCGCATCTAGCAGTGAAAAAATGGATGAAATATGTCTCAAGCAGAAACTTGTCGAAGCAACTGATGCGGTGAGAGAAAAATTCAAAAGTTTGAAGAGCGCCCACCTCAGCGATCAGACAATGCTTGAGAAGGTATACAAACCGCTAACGAAACCATTGAAAGCTATCTCAGAAGCTGCTGCGGTAGCGATAGCCCCCTCCCAAATATCGGGTCTGAAAGTACCACCTATCCTTAAAATACCGCAGCCTACGCACCATTCTACGCCGATGCGTAGGAAAACGGTGGGAGATGCTACAGAAATGTTTGATAAACATTTGGAATCTGGAAATTCCAGCAAAAATTCGCAATTGATGCAGAGCGAACTCGATTATGTGACAATGATGGAAACACCACCAACATCATCAACTTCACATATTTCTAGCGATAATACTACCGCTAATGATACAACAACTCTACAAGATCGAGTGCAGCAGCATTTGGATAACTTGAGAACTGGAAAATCTAATTATGATACAGTATATGGTATTCGTATCGATCCCAAAACGGGTAAATTAAGGATGGGTAATATGGAAATCCGTTTTTTGAATGATCAAATCGAATTATGGCGTGATAATAGAAGGAGTAAGGTATTTCCAGCTTCTTCTGAACTATATGATTTGATTTTTATGAATCAAGCACCTGGATCTATTAGCGATCGAGATAAGCAGATATATACCTCCATTCTGAAGACTACAGGATCCGCATATAAAAATTATGATATTAGAGGAGGTTTGAATGCTGAATCCTCTAACTCGAAAAAGAAATATCGACAAATCATCAAACCTCTTATAGATAGTCCACATTATATGAGGAGTAATCCTCAACGATTTGATATCAAAGGCGGTAAAGGAGTAGTGGAGGCAATACCGCGCAAAAAAGTTCTGAATAGAAAACGGAAAGAATTTGTTTATTGGAATGATGCTGCAGAATTGGTGGAACGTCTTCGATTATTGTGGAGTTCTAAAATGGTTGGTCATACAGGGCATGATAATGAAATAATGTCGATAATAGAGGAATTGCGTGAAGAAGGTATCATACGTTGATTTTTCAAAGTGCGAGCGCCATATGTATATGTGAGTTTGGAAGATTAGTTATTAGTATATGAATGAAAGCCGAAGTAATCGCAGCGGGAAATCTACGAAGTGGAAGATGAAAATAAGCCCAACCAAAAGGGCGATTGCTAATGAATTACACAAACCCGCGAGGCGTAACTTCAAAAGGAGGAGAACGATAATCAAAGGATTTGCTGACCTGTGGCAAATTGATTTGGCTGAAATGCAAATATATGCAGATGAGAATATGGGCTATCGATATATACTAGTCGTTATCGATTGCTATTCAAAATATTTATGGGTTGAACCGATAAAAAATAAAACTGGTGTGGAAGTGACAAAAGCTATGGAAAAAGTGCTGAAGCGAGCTGAATATTCTCCAAAAAATATTCAAAGTGATTTAGGCAAAGAATTCTACAATTCACGCTTCGAAAATTTGATGCAGAGATATAAGATCAATCACTATTCAACTTATAGTATAATGAAAGCAGCTATTGTGGAGCGAGTAATTAGAACATTGAAGACTTGGATCTATAGAGAATTCTCCGCCAGAGGTGACTATAAGTGGCTCGACATTCTCGCAAATTTTGCTAACGAGTATAATAATAGAAAACATAGAACAATTGGTATGAAACCTGCTGACGTAACACCTTCAACAATACTTAAAGTATATAGCCACCTGAAAATAGCGCCACCAGCAAAATATAATGTTGGAGATGTTGTCAGAATAAGCAAATTCAAAGGAGTTTTCGAGAAAGGATACTCAGCCAATTTTTCCACAGATTTATTCACCATATCTAAAGTGAATATTACCAATCCGACGACATACAACATCAAAGATATCAAAGGTCGCCCTATCAAGGGATGCTTTTATGAATTGGAATTGTTGAAAACAGCTGAGCCAAATGCATATCTAGTTGAAAAAGTGTTGAAAACGAAGGGGAATAAGATATTTGTCAAGTGGCTAGGATTTTCTGAAGAGCACAATTCTTGGCTTGATAAATCTGCAATTGTTTGAAGTATTTAATTTTTTTTTCAATGAATGAGTCTGTTGACATTTTCTATCGTCTATTTCTTTTCTACCCAATTTTCACCCAATAAGAAAAAGTCGCATCAGAATTTAATATATTTTATTATGAAAATTTGCAAATAATATGATGAACACAAACATAAATATATATTCACAACTATATACACCTTTATTTATATTTATAAAAACTTTATTTTCAACTATATACACAATCATCTTTATATACACACATCTTTTACTAATATTTACAATAATTTATTTACATACTTACAACTATATATACATCTTAATTTATATTTACAAAAACTATTTACAATTAGGGCCTTAACTAAAATTTACAAAAAACTATATACAACTAGGTTTCCTTCCCCAGTAAAACAGCATTCGCGTCGGCATGTCCCCCATAACGAGAAACCTCCACATCGATTTCGGCTATGCTCTCTTTCTGCATTGCAGAAATTCGCTGAAGCTCAGCTTTCTGAGCTAAAATCTCAGCCAGCTGAGCTTCAATCTCAACCAGCTGAGCTTCAACCTGCGCGTTGTCGTGAAGGGTTCTCGTTTTGCGGTTGCTCATCACTGCCAACCACTGCCTCAACTCGACGTCATATTTTCGCAATTGGGTGGAAGGCAGTACTGGTCCCGGCGGAATGCTGTTTGACGGGGAAGGCGTCGGCGGCGCGGCATCCTCACTCTCCGCCTGTGAAGGCGAAGCCGCACCTCCAGCTGCCGGTGAAGATGGCGGCGACGGCTGCGACGGCGGCACATCCTCCCCTAGCGGCGAGGGTGACGCAATACCCGGCGGGGATGGTGTCGCAACCTCCGCCTCAGCTGCTGGCGATGGCGATGGTGGTGGTGGGGATGATGGGGGCGTCGCCGCAACCTCTGCCTCCAGCGCCGGCGATGGTTGTTGGGGAGGTCGCTTCGAAAATTTGATGCAGAGATATAAGATCAATCACTATTCAACTTATAGTATAATGAAAGCAGCTATTGTGGAGCGAGTAATTAGAACATTGAAGACTTGGATCTATAGAGAATTCTCCGCCAGAGGTGACTATAAGTGGCTCGACATTCTCGCAAATTTTGCTAACGAGTATAATAATAGAAAACATAGAACAATTGGTATGAAACCTGCTGACGTAACACCTTCAACAATACTTAAAGTATATAGCCACCTGAAAATAGCGCCACCAGCAAAATATAATGTTGGAGATGTTGTCAGAATAAGCAAATTCAAAGGAGTTTTCGAGAAAGGATACTCAGCCAATTTTTCCACAGAATTATTCACCATATCTAAAGTGAATATTACCAATCCGACGACATACAACATCAAAGATGTCAAAGGTCGCCCTATCAAGGGATGCTTTTATGAATTGGAATTGTTGAAAACAGCTGAGCCAAATGCATATCTAGTTGAAAAAGTGTTGAAAACGAAGGGGAATAAGATATTTGTCAAGTGGCTAGGATTTTCTGAAGAGCACAATTCTTGGCTTGATAAATCTGCAATTGTTTGAAGTATTTAATTTTTTTTTCAATAAATGAGTCTGTTGACATTTTCTATCGTCTATTTCTTTTCTACCCAATTTTCACCCAATAAGAAAAAGTCGCATCAGAATTTAATATATTTTATTATGAAAATTTGCAAATAATATGATGAACACAAACATAAATATATATTCACAACTATATACACCTTTATTTATATTTATAAAAACTTTATTTTCAACTATATACACAATCATCTTTATATACACACATCTTTTACTAATATTTAAAATAATTTATTTACATACTTACAACTATATATACATCTTAATTTATATTTACAAAAACTATTTACAATTAGGGCCTTAACTAAAATTTACAAAAAACTATATACAACTAGGTTTCCTTCCCCAGTAAAACAGCATTCGCGTCGGCATGTCCCCCATAACGAGAAACCTCCACATCGATTTCGGCTATGCTCTATTTCTGCATTGCAGAAATTCGCTGAAGCTCAGCTTTCTGAGCTAAAATCTCAGCCAGCTGAGCTTCAATCTCAACCAGCTGAGCTTCAACCTGCGCGTTGTCGTGAAGGGTTCTCGTTTTGCGGTTGCTCATCACTGCCAACCACTGCCTCAACTCGACGTCATATTTTCGCAATTGGGTGGAAGGCAGTACTGGTCCCGGCGGAATGCTGTTTGACGGGGAAGGCGTCGGCGGCGCGGCATCCTCACTCTCCGCCTGTGAAGGCGAAGCCGCACCTCCAGCTGCCGGTGAAGATGGCGGCGACGGCTGCGACGGCGGCACATCCTCCCCTAGCGGCGAGGGTGACGCAATACCCGCCGGGGATGGTGTCGCAACCTCCGCCTCAGCTGCTGGCGATGGCGATGGTGGTGGTGGGGATGATGGGGGCGTCGCCGCAACCTCTGCCTCCAGCGCCGGCGATGTTTGTTGGGGAGGTCGCGGGGTGGCATCTCCATGAGGTGGCGCGGCGTCGGCGAAAACAACGATGGTGATGACTTCGTCATCAGGCGGCGGAGTGGCGGCAACTGCAGCCACATGAACGATGGCATCACCACCATTGTTTTCGCCAACATCCGCGCCCTCAGCAGCAGTAGCACCTTCATCGTCGGAGATGGTGACGATGCTGATGCTTCCAGACTGTTCAATTTTATTGGCATTAGTCACTTCCGGTGCATCACCCACGGCGCCTACTCCACTGGTTCCCTCATCAATGGCGGCGATCGCATCGCCGTCCGCATTGGTTCGAGCACTAGCCGGCTTGATCACGTCCACTCTGAGGACGTTGATTGCCGGCTTTCGCTCTTGTTGAGCGGTACGCCGTTCCGCGTACCACTCAGCAATATCACCTCCGCGGTAGGGGTTTGCCTTTCCACTATTATAGAGGAACTTGCGGAGTATCATTGAAGAAGAGGAAGATTTGCCCTTCTTGCTAGGGCCGGCCTTAGAAGGCCCCGCAACCGCCTTCGGGCTAATCTTCCTCTTCTTCGAAGGTGCCTTGGGCGACGCTTTCGAAGACGTCGATGCCCTCGATGATAACGCCCTCTTTCCACCAACACGGCTACCAAAGATCTTTTTCTTTGGTTGCGGTGGTGGTGCAAAATCATCCTCGCTATCATCGAGAAAGATATGTTGAAGGGGGTTAGCAACCTTCCTTTTTGACGAGGACATGCTTTTCCCCCCAACAGATCCCGATGATTTCGCGCCACAAACCTTCATTTTCTTGGTTTGTGGCGCGAAATCATCAGCATTGTCATCTTCGGGCAGGCTTTCAACCAACATTGACGCTTTGTCTGAAAGCGCCATATCCTCCTCACTCTCCGACGATGAAGATGATTCACTCACCCTGCGACAGCTCATCTTAGCCCCCTTGGAAGATGCCCCTTGCGACATCGCCGGCCTCTTCTTACCCCGGGTGCCAGCCGCACCCACGGTATCGTCGCCGCACATGCTATCATACGTGTCAGCGAGAAGAGCTCTAAGATCAATATCATCTTCGGGAACATCAAATGCGTCCATGGTGATGTTCTCGAAAAATGATGAATTGATGCCTGAAAAAATTTCGAGAAAAATATTAGGATGGTGTTACAAGAAAAAGAGTTGAAAATAACCTACTTAATTGCTGGAGCTCCTCAGAATTGTCGGGAGCGGCAGAGGATTGAGCGGCGGCGGAGTTGTTGAAGGCCATCTCGTATTTCTATAACAATGAAAACATGTTAAGTCGTGTATTGCATTGTATAGAGAAATTATGAAATTATCGCAAAGAAAAATATTATAAGTTATAGGTTATTATAGCACTTAGCAAAACTCGACTATATCACAATGAGAATGAAGTATGTTATAGAACTCGAAAATTTATATTTCACTATATGCACTCACAAGGAAATACTTACAATTGGTTCAGAAGTAATACTCCAAAAAAAATTTGCCGGTGGTGTGGTAGCTCGAGAGGAGGGCAAGCAACGGTGTCTTCTAGACCGGGTCCAAAAAACACTTGAAGATTCTACAACTTGGAAAAAGATTCAATATTAGTATAATGAAAAAAAAACAAGAGTAAGAGTTTTCCACTTCGGAAAAATAATTCGACATTGAAGCAATGAGGAAAAACATTCAGAGTTGGAGAAATAGAAATAATCTGATATTATCACAAGGAGAAAAAAAATGTTCAAAAGTCCCAGCTTCTATCACTTTGAAAATGATTCGATATCAATGCAATGAGAAAACATTCAGAGTCAAAGAAATAGAAATAATCTAATGTTATCACAATGAGAAAAATGTACAAGTCCTACATTCACCACTTAGAATATAATTCGATATCACAAGTACAAAAATATGAAGATGTATACAAATTCACTATACACACTTCAAAGGTAATACTCACAGTTGGTCTAGGAGCGTCTAGTCTGAGTAGCCCAACAGGAAGGCAGCGAACAGAATGAGTTCAAGATGAAAACACTCGAAGATTCTATCACTTGGAAAAAGATTCAATATTAGTATAATGCAAAAAAACAAGAGTAAGAGTTTTCCACTTTGGAAAAATAATTCGACATTGGAGCAGTGAGGAAAAACATTCAGAGTCGGACAAATAGAAATAATCTAATATTATCACAACGAGAAAAAATGTTAAAGTCCCAGCTTCTTTCACTTTGAAAATGATTCGATATTAATGCAATGAGAAAACATTCAGAGTCGAAGAAATAGAAATAATCTAATGTTATCACAATGAGAAAAATATACAAGTCCTACATTCACCACTCAGAATATAACACAAAATCACAAGTACAAAAATTTAGAGATATATACAAATTCACTATACACAACCAAAAGGTAATACTCACAATTGATCTAGCGGCGTCTAGTAGGCAGGTCTAGTCGAAGAGGAAGGCGGGCAGCAGAATTAGTTGAAGATGGAAACGGTTTGCAGATTCTATCACTTGGAAAAAGATTCAATATTAGTATAATGCAAAAAAAACAAGAGTAAGAGTTTTCCGCTTTGAAAAATAATTCGAAATTGGAGCAATGTGGAACAAACATTCAGAGTCGGGCAAATAGAAATAATCTAATATTATCACAACGAGAAAAAATGTTCAAGTCCCAACTTCTTCCACTTTGAAAATGATTCGATATTAATGCAATGAGAAAAATATTCAGAGTCAAAGAAACAGAAATAATCTGATGTTATCACAACGAGAGAAATCTACAAGTCCCAGATTCACCACTTAGAATATAATACAAAATCATAAGTACAAAAATATGGGGATATATACAAATTCACTATACACAGTCAAAAGGTAATACTCACAATTGATCTAGCAGCGTCTAGTAGGCAGGTCTAGTCGAAGAGGAAGGCAGGCAGCAGAATGATAAATTCGAGTGGGCGCTTCGCTTTTGTACTCTTTCCTCCCTCCTAGCTGAGAGTGGGAGTGACTGATGGCGGGTGACAGATGGCGATGGCGCTACTGATGGCGGATGACAGCTGACACGGAACACCTCAACGATCAACTACGGGCACGGAACACTTCGCGATAGTTTGGTATGGTAAATAATAGCGATTGTGATAGATGGCGCCCCTGTTTCAAGGTCATTAGCCTTAATAGCAGGTGGCGCTACTGATGGCAAGTGGCGCTACTGATGGCAAGTGACGCTACTGATATCGGGTGATAGCTGGCAGATGACAATTGACAGGGCGACTGTCACGGCGGCCATCTTAGTCGGAAAGAGTATTGAAAAGCGGAGGTCATAGCGGTTTCAACTCCTGAGTCGACCACTAGTTTGAGAAGAACTCCTCAATTATTCTTCAGTCAATATGTATCCGAGTGCCTGGGATAACAAACCAATTATTGCAGTGAGACCGCTTATCGCGAATGGGGCGATATGCTGCCACAATTGCGGGGACGCCTTCGTGCCAGGAGACCTTAATCCCAGCACGGGAATGTGCCAGCGTTGCTCGTTGGCGAATACGGCAAGAACGGGGCCCCCATCTCCTGTACCAGCGCAGTCACCAAGTTCCGGAGCCCGATGCGATAGGTGTTTTGAAAAGGTGAGGAATTCCAACTTTGGAATCTGCCGCCCAACATGTCGGGAATGCAGCATGGGTAGAAGGCTGCACTTCCATAGATGTAGAAGCTGCCGGCAATATCGGAATGATTGCTGGCAAGGGATTTGCAGAGGCTGCAATTTCAGCAAGAAATTCTTTTGCGAGGTGGTGGGCCACTTTTATAGGGGGCCCTCCGAACATTTGGACAAGTGTTGGTGCCTACCCCTCGAAGAGAGACTTCGAAGAAGGGCTAGGGATTTGGAGGTGCCGGCTCCAACATTTAGGTATTATAGGGGTGATATTGAAGGAGACTATTGAATTAGTGTATATATTTGATTATTTATTTTTCTATTTATAAGTTTTTATTTTGTATATATTTATAGTTCATAAGATTTTATTTAGTATATTTGAAATTTGAGGGTGTATATATATATATTTATGTAAGAGTGTACAATGAATAAATGAAAAAAACTAAATTATCGATTTTATTTTATATACAAGAGTTCCAAAAATTATATCGCCCAGTATTAAATACAATATTTTCACATATAAGGTTCAAATAATATAACTGAGAAAACTATGGTGCTCCCCGGGGGGGGGAGGGGTGCTGATCGAATCCCACCTTGACACAGATCTTAGGGGTGGTGCTCCAAGGGGGGGGGCGGAGTTTTGGGGAAGCGGAGTTTGGGGGGGGGCGGAGTTTTGGGGGCGGAGCTTCCTCGGGGGGGGGGGGGGGGGGGGGGCGTAGCCAATTTGAGACCCTCCCACTTGTTGAGGCCCAGCCCTTTAGCTTCTCCCATTGGTCGTTACGCTCGGACCTCATTACACTAGCCCACTTCTTGTTAACGCCCACCACTTTGGTTTCTAATATTCGCCCTACTTCTCAGACATCATTTAAACTCCGTCTAACATGGTTCGCGCGTTGGAGTATCAATGCCCAGTTACATCAAGGCGTTATTGCTGCCGCAGAAAGTGTTTCTATCTATTCGAATACAACGATGTCGTAGATGGGCTTGCATGCAGGAAATGTATGCATTATTGTTATTGCGTGTGCGACTGTGATTCACATAAATATGGGATTTTCACTTCTTTTGTGAGAACAGTTAGGCATCTACGAGAGAAATTGAAACGGTAGACACTTGAGGACCACTTCTTACTTATTAATGGTGTATTCAAATCATGACAAACAATTTGTATTATGAAAAAATTTATTGAAATATATAATATAAAAAACGATATATATTTGTTCACTTCACTTTCGGCTTCAACCTTTTAGCCGTGTAAGGCGGCACTCTCGACTTCTTCTTCCTACGTAGCTCCCTTCTTGTGATAACGGGAGATAAAATGATGGTTTCATCAGAGTCTGATCCAGGGTCGAGTTCTGGAATCTCCACAGCCATTATCTCCTGCATTGCTTCATCGGCCCGCCGCTCGTCCAAGTGTCTCTGCACCATTTCGTCGATCTCCACCGGGTTGGTGCGTTGTCTCTCCCGTATGGCGGCCACCATTTGTCTCATGGACATATTTTGATATTGTCCAGACATAATTGAATGCTCACTTGTAGATGGTTCTATAACAATTCAATGACTACTGCTCGACTCAGGAGTTGAAATCGCTATGGTTAAAATTGCTACCTCCTCCGCTTTTCAATGCTCTTTCCGCCTAAGATGGCCGCCGTGACAGCTGCCCTGCCAATTGTCACCTGTCACGTCAGTTATCGCCAATCATGCCAACTGTCAATTAGGAAGTGTTCTGTACCCGTAGTTGGTTGTATTTGGGATGTATGACTTTTGACAGAAGTGAAGCGCCACCTATCGCGCCAACTATAATTTACCAACTGCCATCTCCCATACCGGATGTCACCGATCATACCAACTGTCGCGTCAGGCATTCTCTACTTCGCCCATAAGGAAATTGGTGTGGAAGGTGTCAGGTAAAATAATCTCGAATGACAATATATATATTTATTTATTTACATCATAAGTACAATATGTTGGAATATAAATGTTTCATCACCATTTCAAATGTTGAGAGACCCAACTCCATACTGCATGCGATTGCCTCAAGCTACAATTAACCCTTGCAGATAGCGTATGATTCATACATAGAGCAGCTTCTTTTTCGAATACTGGTACAGGGTTTTGAAGACACATATCATGCTGATATTTTTCAATATTCACAATGTATGGCTTATAGGTCAATTGTTCTACATACTGTTGTAAAATCTCAAACTTTTGATGCCCCTTCACATAAACTATACTAGCGCTCGCAATAGGCTCAAGCACCTCACCCATCAGTTGATCATAGTCGATGAGCCCACTCGAGTATCTTATACCGTGGATGTTTCGTTCCACATAGGTTACTTGCTTTTTTTCACTCCGAGTTAAACTGTTATAGGGCTTAGGCGGTTTCAATATGTAATGATTAGTTTTCTCCCCATCTGTGATAGATATTTCTTTGGGGTGGAATACACTATTATCACCAAGCACGAAACCTTGCATGTCAACAGCGAGTAGTTTCATGGTGGCCGCCTTTCGTACAACTGACTCTAACACACCTTTGCGGTGAAGAATATCAAGAATGGCTGAGGGGTGGGGGGATTATAGCCTACTGCGCAATAATATTACAATAAATGTTTCGAGTATAGAAAAATATTATTACTTCAAAAATGGTAAATATAAACTTCACTACATATATTGCAACAAATAGGAGCAACACCTACCGCAATTGTTTCATGAAGTTTTCGATTACATAACTTCAAAAATGGTAAATAAAAACTTTGCTGCGTACATTGCAACAAATAGGAGCAACACCTGTCACAATTGTTTCGTGAAGTGTTCGATTACATAATGTACATAAGAATGATCGAGGGACATTCATAAATTTATTTCGCTCAAGTGCTTTTTCGCTGCATTCGACGTCATCGTATCCTTCATCCGTGAAATTGTCTATGCCTTGCTGCCCAACAGCGTTTTTGGAAGGCTGCAACGAGAAAATATACATTTATAATATGGAAATGATTCCCAAAATCGAGAATATTATCGAATAAAAAATATACTCACAGCTTTCCCCTTTTCTTTATCATGCTCCTGAATTGAAAGTTTCGCAAGCGTCTCGCTGACCTCGGTAGTCATCTCAACTGCTGTTGCCAATATCGCAGCTAGTCACCAACTCGGAGGAATGGAAATATCTTATACCCCTTATAGGGCATGTAGCAAACAATCCTCCCCTCCCCCTACCCCCTCTCTTGGTATAGAGCTCACTGCTGAGGTTCTAATTGCTCCATCAACATTTCAATTAGCGAGTCTAATCTTTTGGACCGTTCATTATCCTCCCCCTGATCATTCTGCGACAAGTCGCTTATTGCCTGATGTAGCCAAATTGAATTTTGCTCTGGACTAAATCGATAAAAATCGATATCATTATGACCCCAAGGAAGAGTTCTGACAGTATTGGGAATAATAAACCGCTTATCGTCGTGATATGAAAGAGCAACTTTGTTTCTCATCTCCGTGAAGATGTCATGCTTATAGCTACGAAAAGTATTCATCTTGCGAAATATCAAACCACCTTTCTCAACGATGTCTTTATAACTATCTAGAGATAGTTCGTTTCTTATAACAGCCCTGGAAACACCTTTCGCTTTTTTCACCTCGCTAGTCGTTGATTTGACGCAATAAGCTTTGGCGCCAGTACCATAAAAACTAATTAAGGGGTTGTTTGGGAATTCATCTTTCATTTTGCCGACGATCGATTCTGTGCGAGGCATGTTGAAGTTATTTTTTACAGGATAATTAGACGTGTCGAAATATTCTATGTTTTCTTTCATAAAATCATAGAAATTTTCGCTATCAATTTTCAAGATGAGGGAATCAGTATCGGTATACAATAATGATGAGGATGTTCTAGGAAAATTTTTCTTGATACAATCATATAAGAAATCATAGATTACAATTTTCGACACATCTAATATGCTGAAGCCCACATAGAGCGGTTTATCATAATGCACGCTAACCCTACCCATGTGAATTGCAACGAAATTTTCATGAAATATCGTGCAAGTCTTATAATTGGAAAGGGCCGTCAATGCATTAGCACCCTTCCGCTTCCTGATACTCTCCCAATGGGTCACAAGTTTGATATCGGTCCTTCTATCGACATTTTCCATAGTTTTACCATACACACAGTTGACCATCTTTTTAAATAATCCATTATCGGCTTTGTTCGTACTTTTATTGCGCATCTCAGTATTGAGGTCTACATATTTCTTCAACCAGCGAGATTGATTGAATTTAAGAACTCTATGTATTCGCGTCAAGATTAAACCATTTCTAATCGCCTGTTTCAAATTTCGATAATGGATTATATAATTTAACTTATTCGATAAATTCGGAATCAGTTTCTTATGAGCGGATTTTGAACCTGGCGGGCTGATGGTTTCCACAAGAAAAGGTAAATCCGAGTGTGCATCATGTAAATTTTCAGGGTAGTGAATATCTACTTCGAGAACATACCCGAACGGATCATCATCTGCAACATTCGAGATATCCAAATTTGAGATTTCAACATCAGTTAACCATGTGAAACCAGATGTAGGTAGTGGTTGCGACATACTATGACCATACAAGTTGGTCGCATCCAAATACATTATAAACGACGATGGATCATCAGGGTTGAAATTTGGAAGGAATTTATTATTAGCTACATGGCTTCTCATACTACACTGGCTGACACCGCCTCTTATTCCCTTCTTAAAGAAATTCACCATGTCGATGTCAGTTAAGAGTTCCAATTCCACTTTTGTGTAGCGCAACATAGCATCCCACGATAGACCAGGGGTTGTATAATATTGACATGGGTCCAACTTGTATGTCTTCAAACTAACCTTCCGAAAATTTTCAAAAACATCGCATAATAACAAAACATCCGATTTCAGATATACGTCTGAATAATCCCCAAGCGTTTTACATTTGAATATCTTCCAAATACGCTCAGCTCTACGATAATCCTCATTCGAAATGTGTTCATTCGATAAATTATCGAAAAAGTCATTTTGAGAAGGTAAACCTTTATGCTCCAATTTATCGATAGATGTAATAAAACTATACGGAAATACGCCTTTTCGCGTCATTAGCTTAAATTGTTCGCGATCTTGAAATGCTCTCGCTGTCTCAACACACTGTTCCGTAGTCAGATTTTCAGCTAGAGAATGCAGCGGATCAGAAAGAAATTTATAGCTATCTAAAAAGCGCAACTTCATGAACATTTTATGATTTTTCCCATCTTTTCCCAAGTACTCATCAACAAAAACATGTTTCGTGAATGAAACATACTTTTCCTTAGTTTGAGCGATACAATCCACCCTCTCTTCATGCTCGAACAATTGTTTGATGAAGAGGTGGCTATCATACCCGCTCATATTATGGAAAAAGATGGGGATGAAGTTAGGTAGCTTGAAATTCAAATTACATTTAGAATGTGCAGCGCCATCTCTCTTTTTACCAGTCAGGTGACAATGGTCTCTAACTTTAACATCTGTGGAATCAAGTGGCTTATCACAAATGTTGCAAATTGTAGCGGTAGCGAAATCAAGCTTTTCTGCAGCACTCAATTTAGCCATAGGAACAACACGTTTCAAATGCATATTATATATAGCCTTAACATTATCGACTAAACTGGAGACAAACTTTTTTGCTACACCTTTTCCTCGGAATGAAACAAATTTAGTGAGGGAATCATCGTAGGAGCATTTGATGAGATATGCAAATGAATGCGGCTCGTGAGCGAATGTTTTATTAGTATACGACCCCGTAGGATCTGGTTCACAAGTTTGGATGGGTTTCAGAACAGATTCAAAATCCGCATATATAACGAATGGTACTTTCATCTGTTTCTCAAAACTTTGGAATTTTAAAATATTCCCGGGAGCGCTATTTCCGAATTTATCAACCTTGATTTCTGGAGATGGAACCGTAGTGTATGTATGATTGCAATCATTCAATTTATGACGTAGCAACTTCGACTCATCGGAGAAACATATCAGACACCCATCGCAAAAGAAATTCCTATGCCCTCTGGCATTTAATTGACTTGACACTAATCGCGATAAATTTTTTATCCAGCAATAATGCCCCTTATCGGAATCGTCCGAGATATAAAGTAAGTTTACATGCCTACCCAACCTATTCTTAGCATAATGAAGCGGCCCAATAACCCTATATTTCATTTTTTGATCATCGAATACGCTCTCTAACCCATAAACATTGATGGAGCAATCATTTTGATTTTCGAACTTTGGAATATCACTTACTTTCATAGAAAACTCTATACCAACCAGATTCAATACTGTAGAAAAGTGTGGGTAGGAAGTTGTTTCGGTATTCCTTATCTTCGCAGGATACAAAGCTGATGTAACTGCCCAGGCGAAACAATGCTCATCCTGATTAATAATGTTTACCACCGCTTTCTTGTTCGCAATATAGGTGGGCAGCTTTATGTAAGACCCGCCTCTTAATGGACTATATTTATTAATATTTATTTCTAGAAACAAAATCTCTTCTAAAGCCCAACCTGTAATATCAAAGTAAAAAAAAGAAATAAGCAAACTTAGTCGACATCTGATTTTTTCAAACAACTCACCAGAATCACGTTCCTCGAATTCGATAGCTAGATTCGAAAGACAATCCCGAAATGCGTCAACGATATCTTCCAAATCTGGCGATGAAGCAATTATGCGATTCGGAGCCATGAAAGATTTCACATCTCTCACATCTCGGGTTTCAATGACATATCTACCAAAAACTTCCATGTTCACTTTAATCGAGTGATGAATCAGTAGCATATTATCTAATAGAGATATAATTGTAGCTCTATTCTCATTGAAGAACGCATTGTAATCTAAAATGTTCGTTCTACACTCTAACCTATAGCTAATAATGCGGCATTTGAACGCGCTCTCGATCGCATATACGCCATCTCTGTAGTGCATGCACGCATTAGAGCGATGCTCCAAGGTTCTCTTATGAGCACCCATCCTATCTGATGGAACATCTTTAGCGCAGGGCACACATCTTTGCATACTTCTAGATGTCGATGGCGCTGGCGGATTCGAAATATCCAATCGAGCCCTTTTTGCACTAGGCTCGCCCAAATCACTCAAATCACCAACACATGAAATTCTTTGATGGCGGCGTAAATTATCACTACGCGTAAATGTTTGGAAACAAGCACTGCAGGTCAACATGATGATGATGAATAAAAAACGCTTTTATCACTCACGAACAAACAACAAATGCTGATTAATATGTGATTCCCAATAAACTGTGCTCCGCTCTGCGCACCCTTGAATTTATAGAAGTACCGCCTCCCCCACTCTCACCAACGCGATCTTGAACTCTCGCGGGAGAATGGCGCATGCGCATGCGGCAGCAGTGTTCAAGGTCGCACCCCCTTCCATTTCAGGGGTGTGGAAACACAAGGTCACGCTCACAGAAAAAAAGAAAGCCCTCCTCAGGGACGCGCTCTTCTCAAGGCCACAGCAACTCCCAAGGGCACCCTCCTCTCAAGGTCGCCAACTCGAGGTCACTCCTCCCAAGATCGCATCAAGGTCATTCACCCCAAGGTCAATCCTCTCAAGGTCACTCCTCCCAAGGTCACTCACCCCAAGGTCACTCCTCCCAAGGTCACTCACCCCAAGGTCACTCCTCCCAAGGTCACTCCTCCCAAGGTCATTGACCCCCCAAGGTCATTGACCCCCCAAGGCCACGTGGGGGTGTGTGACCTTGGGAGGAGGTCTAGAATCGGCATAAAACATCTACTCTCGACAATAACAATAAAACATTATCTTTGATGATCCACAACCAAGATGTAATTAGGGAAAGTATAGAACAACTTCAGAAAAATAATACTTACTATTTCTCAATATTAGATACATTTACACAAATAAAATTCAATCTAGATACACTGCTTTCGATTCTCACGAATATTGAAAATTCAATCTCATTTGCAAAACTTGGAAGGCTACACAGTAGTATTATATCAATCGAAGATATGAAATCAATAATGAATTTCCTCCGGGAACACCATTCAATAAATCAGCTGGTTTACTCGGATATTTCTGACATTCACAAACAGTATGATATTATTTCCGTAGAAGCATATTTCTCAAACCATCGATTAGTTTATGCATTACATATACCTCTCGTACATCCTGAGTATTTTACCCATTACCACCTCTATTCTATACCCACCAAAAACTCGACCACTATAATCCCAAAAAATCCTTTCTTCACAATGAGTGACGGCCTTTTCCAATATGAAGCCGAGCCGTGCCACCATCTGGATTCCAAGTATCTTTGTGAAAACAACTATCTAATCAATGGACTGCAAGAACAGGACTGCCTCTTCTCTATTCTTCAAGTGAAGGATAACAGACCCGAATGTCAAATAGTTCAAGTCACAACCAAGAAACACTTGATTGAAGAAATCAGCGAATCATATTATATCGGTATATTTCCAAATCGGGAAAAAGTCCAAATCAAATGCGACCAAACAGATTTTGTGATGCTTCAAGGTACCTATCTCATCCAAATACCATACCACTGTAGCATCCAAACTTCGAGATATGGCTACACTAACGAAAAAGGAGAATCCGCCGAGAAACCACTACTGTTACCAGAAATCAAAATTCAAGAACAAGTAAGAAACCTTCAGATGGACGACATCCAATTGGACCAACTACACGAGCTGCAGTTGAGGGAAAACAGCATCCAACCCCTCCGAATAGATGATCAACAATTGCCGAATCACTACCCATGGACCATCCCATTGTACGTAGTAATAATTTTGGTACTACTTTATTTTGAGATACGTACTGTAATGAAGATCAAGAGGACACCCAGAAAAGGCGACCAACATCCTCAACCATCAGAAGTTTTGTTCGTACCGACCAAAACTCCCTCTTAAGGATGGAGGAGTTATGTCATTGAACCAGCCGGCATCAGCCGTCGGCATGTCATCGAACCAGCCGTTCACACTGAGGAGATGCGGATGCAGCATTTTACCTGACCCGGCAGAAATTATGGAATATGCATTGCTTCGTTCCATGAACTTTTTTATAACATTCATATTAATCATTCTATTTGTAAGACTCGAACGAATCGGTCGTATCAATAAAAGTATTTCTTGAGTTTTTAAAAACGTTTGTCGTTCATTGAAAAACTTAAGTCTCGTATGTAAAACGGGAATACCGTCTCCTAGTGTGTATAACTATATACACAGCATAACATCATAATCGAATACAACCCATATACTATCCATTCAACCTTCTGTTCAATTCAGTCGCTCGTATGTATAACGGAAGGACAATTACCTGGTGAGTATAACTATATAAACCTAATCGAATACAACCCAGATACGATGAATTTTCAATCTATCCATTCAACCTTCTGCTCGATTCGGTCGCTTTTATGTAAAACGGAAGAACAGTTACCTGGTGAATATTGCTATATAAACATCATCACGATATCATCGAATACAACTCAGATACAATTATCGCTTCGTCTAACCATTTAACATTCTGTTCGATTCAGTCGCTAGTATGTGTAACGGAAGTACCGTCACCTGGTAAGTATCACTATATATACAGTATTGCGATATAATCGGATACCAACCAGATACATTGATTGTTCAGTCTATCCATTCAACTTTCTGTTCGTTTCGGTCGCTCGTATGTAAAACGGGAATACCGTCACCTAGTGTGTATAACTATATACACAGCATAACATCATAATCGAATACAACCCAGATACTATCCATTCAACCTTCTGTTCGATTCGAATGCTCGTATGTATAACGAAAGAACAGTAACCTGGTGAGTATTTCTATATGAACTTCATCACGATATCATCGAATACAACTCAGAGATACAATTATCATTTCGTCTAACCATTTAACCTTCTGTTCGATTCAGTCGCTAGTATGTGTAACGGAAGTACCGTCACCTGGTAAGTATCACTATATATACAGTATTGCGATATAATCGGATACCACCCAGATACATTGATTGTTCAGTCGCTCTTATGTAAAACTGGAGAACAGTTTCCTGGTGAGTATAACTATATGAACATCATCAAGATATAATCGAATACAACCCCAGATACGATTATTGTTTAGTCTATCCATTCAACCTTCTGTTCAATTCAGTCGCTCGTATGTATAACGGAAGAACAGTTACCTGGTGAGTATAACTATATAAACATAATCGAATACAACCCAGATACGATGATTGTTCAATCTATACTAAATTTAACCTTCTGCTCGATTCGGTCGCTTGTATGTAAAACGGAAGAGCAGTTACCTGGTGAGTATTGCTATATAAACATCATCACGATATCATCGAATTCAACTCAGATACAATTATCGTTTCGTCTAACCATTTAACCTTCTGTTCGATTCAGTCGCTAGTATGTGTAACGGAAGTAACGTCACCTGGTAAGTATCACTATATATACAGTATTGCGATATAATCGGATACCAACCAGATACATTGATTGTTCAGTCTATCCATTCAACTTTCTGTTCGTTTCGGTCGCTCGTATGTAAAACGGAAATACCGTCACCTAGTGTGTATAACTATATACACAGCATAACATCATAATCGAATACAACCCAGATACCATTCATTCAACCTTCTGTTCGATTCGGTTGCTCGTATGTATAACGAAAGAACAGTAACCTGGTGAGTATTTCTATATAAACTTCATCACGATATAATCGAATACAACTCAGATACAATGATCATTCCGTCTATCCATCCAACCTTCTGTTCGATTGGGTCGCTCGTACGTATAACGCAAGAACAGTCACCTGGTGAGTATAACTATATACATTACCACGATATAATCGAATACAACTCAGTTACAATTATCTCTAACCATCCAACCTTATGTTCAATTCAGACGCTCGTATGTGTAACGAAAGAACCGTTACATTTTAGGTGTATCTAATTATACAGCATAACGATATAATCAGAGACAACCCAGATACAATGATTTTTCAATCTATCCATCCAACCTTATGTTTGATTCGGTTGCTCGTATGTATAACGGAAGAACAGTTACCTGGTTAGACATAATATATAATAATCATCACGAAATAATCGAATACAACCCAGATACGATGATTATTCAGTCTATCCATTCAACCTTCTGTTCAGTTCAGTCGCTCTTATGTATAACTGGAGAACAGTTACCTGGTGAGTATAACTATATAAACATCATCACGATATAATCGAATACAACCCCAGATACGATCATTGTTTAGTCTATCCATTCAACCTTCTGTTCAATTCTGTCGCTCGTATGTATAACGGAAGTACATTCACTTGGTGAGTATAACTATATAAACATAATCGAATACAACTCAGATACGATGATTGTTCAATCTATCCATTCAACCTTATGTTCGATTCGGTTGCTCGTATGTATAACGGAAGAACAGGTACCTGGTGAGTATAACTATATAAACATAATCGAATACAACTCAGATACGATGATTGTTCAATCTATCCATTTAACCTTCTGCTCGATTCGGTCACTTGTATGTAAAACTGAAGGACAGTTACCTGGTGAGTATTGCTATATAAACATCATCACGATATCATCGAATACAACTCAGATACAATTATCGTTTCGTCTAACCATTCAACATTCTGTTCGATTCAGTCGCTAGTATGTATAACGGAAGAACAGTTACCTGGTGAGTATAACTATATGAACATAATCGAATACAACCCAGATATGATGATTGTTCAATCCATACTAAATATAACCTTCTGCTCGATTCGGTCGATTGTATGTGAAACGGAAGTACCGTCACCTGGTAAGTATCACTATATATACAGTATTGCGATATAATCGGATACCACCCAGATACATTGATTGTTCAGTCTATCCATTCATTTTTCTGTTCTTTTCGGTCGCTCGTATGTAAAACGGGAATACCGTCATCAAATGTGTATAACTATATACACAGCATGAGATCATAATCGAATACAACCCAGATACTATCCATTCAACCTTCTGTTCGATTCGGTTGCTCGTATGTATAACGAAAGAACAGTAACCTAGTGAGTATTTCTATATAAACTTCATCACGATATAATCGAATACAACTGAGATACAATGATCATTCCGTCTATCCATCCAACCTTCTGTTCGATTGGGTCGCTCGTATGTATAACGCAAGAACAGTCACCTGGTGAGTATTACTATATAAACATCACCACGATATAATAGAATACAACTCAGTTACAATTATCGTTCCGTTTAATCATCCAACCTTATGTTCGATGCATACGCTCGTATGTGTAACTAAAGAACCGTTACATGATAGGTGTAACTAAATATACAGCATAACGATATAATCGGAGACAACCCAGATACAATGATTGTTCAATCTATCCATTCAACCTTATGTTCGATTCGGTTGCTCGTATGTGTAACAGAAGAACTGTTACATAGTAAGACATACTATATGATAATCATCACGATATAATCGAATACAACCCAGATACAATGATTGTTCAGTCTATCCATTCAACCTTCTGTTCAGTTCAGTCGCTCTCATGTATAACTGGAGAACAGTGACCTGGTGAGTATAACTATATAAACATCATCACGATATCATCGAATACAACCCCAGATACGATCATCGTTTAGTCTATCCATTCAACCTTTTGTTCAATTCAGTCGCTCGTATGTATAACGGAAGAACAGTTACCTGGTGAGTATAACTATATAAACATAAACGAATTCAACCCAGATACGATGATTGTTCAATCTATCTATTTAACCTTCTGCTCGATTCGGTCGCTTGTATGTAAAACGTAAGAACAGTTACCTGGTGAGTATTGCTATAAACATCATCACGATATCATCGAATACAACTCAGATACAATTATCGCTTCGTCTAACCATTTAACCTTCTGTTCGATTCAGTCGCTAGTATGTGTAACGGAAGTACCGTCACCTGGTAAGTATCACTATATATACAGTATTGCGATATAATCGGATACCAACCAGATACATTGATTGTTCAGTCTATCCATTCAACTTTCTGTTCGTTTCGGTCGCTCGTATGTAAAACGGGAATACCGTCACCTAGTGTGTATAACTATATACACAGCATAACATCATAATCGAATACAACCCAGATACCATCCATTCAACCTTCTGTTCGATTCGGTTGCTCGTATGTATAACGAAAGAACAGTAACCTGGTGAGTATTTCTATATGAACTTCATCACGATATAATCGAATACAACTCAGATACAATGATCATTCCGTCTATCCATCCAACCTTCTGTTCGATTGGGTCGCTCGTACGTATAACGCAAGAACAGTCACCTGGTGTGTGTTACTATATGAACATTACCACGATATAATCGAATACAACTCAGTTACAATTATTGTTCCGTCTAATCATCCAACCTTATGTTCGATTCAGTCGCTCGTATGTGTAACGAAAGAACCGTTACATGGTAGGTGTAACTTAATATACAGCATAACGATATAATCGGAGACAACCCAGATACAATGATTGTTTAATCTATCCATTCAACCTCATGTTCGATTCGGTTGCTCGTATGTGTAACAGAAGAACTGTTACCTGGTAAGACATACTATATGATAATCATCACGATATAATCGAATACCACCCAGATACATTGATTGTTCAGTCTATCCATTCAACTTTCTGTTCAGTTCAGTCGCTCTTATGTATAACTGGAGAACAGTTTCCTGGTGAGTATAACTATATGAACATCATCAAGATATAATCGAATACAACCCCAGATACGATTATTGTTTAGTCTATCCATTCAACCTTCTGTTCAATTCAGTCGCTCGTATGTATAACGGAAGAACATTTACCTGGTGAGTATAACTATATAAACCTTATCGAATACAACCCAGATACGATGAATTTTCAATCTATCCATTTAACCTTCTGCTCGATTCGGTCGCTTTTATGTAAAACGGAAGAACAGCTACCTGGTGAGTATTGCTATGAAAATATCATCACGATATCATCGAATACAACTCAGATACAATTATCGCTTCGTCTAACCATTCAACCTTCTGTTCGATTCAGTCGCTAGTATGTGTAACGGAAGTACCGTCACCTGGTAAGTATCACTATATATACAGTATTGCGATATAATCGGATACCAACCAGATACATTGATTGTTCAGTCTATCCATTCAACTTTTAGTTTCGTTTCGGTCGCTCGTATGTAAAACGGGAATACCGTCACCTAGTGTGTATAACTATATACACAGCATAACATCATAATCGAATACAACTCAGATACTATCCATTCAACCTTCTGTTCGATTCGGTTGCTCGTATGTATAAAGAAAAAACAGTAACCTGGTGAGTATTTCTATATGAACGTCATCACGATATAATCGAATACAACTCAGATACAATGATCATTTCGTCTATTTATCCAAACTTCTGTTCGATTGGGTCGCTCGTATGTATAACGCAAGAACAGTCACCTGGTGAGTATTACTATATAAACATCACCACGATATAATCGAATACAACTCAGTTACAATTATTGTTCCGTCTAATCATCCAACCTCATGTTCGATTCAGACGCTCGTATGTGTAACGAAAGAACCGTTACATGGTATGTGTAACTTAATATACCCCATAACGATATAATCGAATACCACCCAGATACATTGATTGTTCAGTCTATCCATTCAACTTTCTGTTCAGTTCAGTCGCTCTTATGTATTACTGGAGAAAAGTTTCCTGGTGAGTATAACTATATGAACATCATCAAGATATAATCGAAAACAACCCCAGATACGATTATTGTTTAGTCTATCCATTCAACCTTCTGTTCAATTCAGTCGCTCGTATGTATAACGGAAGAACAGGTACCTGGTGAGTATAACTATATAAACATAATCAAATACAACCCAGATACGATGATTGTTCAATCTATACATTTAACCTTCTGCTCGATTCGGTCGCTTGTATGTGAAACGGAAGAATAGTTACCTAGTTATTATTGCTATATAAACATCATCACGATATCATCGAATACAACTCAGATACAATTATCGTTTCGTCTAACCATTCAACCTTCTGTTCGATTCAGTCGCTAGTATGTGTAACGGAAGAACCGTCACCTGGTAAGTATCACTATATATACAGTATTGCGATATAATCGGATACCACCCAGATACATTGATTGTTCAGTCTATCCATTCATTTTTCTGTTCTTTTCGGTCGCTCGTATGTTAAACGGGAATACCGTCATCAAATGTGTATAACTATATACACAGCATAAGATCATAATCGAATACAACCCAGATACTATCCATTCAACCTTCTGTTCGATTCGGTTGCTCGTATGTATAACGAAAGAACAGTAACCTAGTGAGTATTTCAATATAAACTTCATCACGATATAATCGAATACAACTGAGATACAATGATCATTCCGTCTATCCATCCAACCTTCTGTTCGATTGGGTCGCTCGTATGTATAACGCAAGAACAGTCACCTGGTGAGTATTACTATATAAATATCACCACGATATAATAGAATACAACTCAGTTACAATTATCGTTCCGTCTAATCATCCAACCTTATGTTCGATGCATACGCTCGTATGTGTAACTAAAGAACCGTTACATGGTAGGTGTAACTAAATATACAGCATAACGATATAATCGGAGACAACCCAGATACAATGATTGTTCAATCTATCCATTCAACCTTATGTTCGATTCGGTTGCTCGTATGTGTAACAGAAGAACTGTTACATAGTAAGACATACTTTATGATAATCATCACGATATAATCGAATACAACCCAGATACAATGATTGTTCAGTCTATCCATTCAACCTTCTGTTCAGTTCAGTCGCTCTCATGTATAACTGGAGAACAGTGACCTGGTGAGTATAACTATATAAACATCATCACGATATCATCGAATACAACCCCAGATACGATCATCGTTTAGTCTATCCATTCAACCTTTTGTTCAATTCAGTCGCTCGTATGTATAACGGAAGAACAGTTACCTGGTGAGTATAACTATATAAACATAAACGATTTCAACCCAGATACGATGATTGTTCAATCTATCTATTTAACCTTCTGCTCGATTCGGTCGCTTGTATGTAAAACGTAAGAACAGTTACCTGGTGAGTATTGCTATAAACATCATCACGATATCATCGAATACAACTCAGATACAATTATCGCTTCGTCTAACCATTTAACCTTCTGTTCGATTCAGTCGCTAGTATGTGTAACGGAAGTACCGTCACCTGGTAAGTATCACTATATATACAGTATTGCGATATAATCGGATACCAACCAGATACATTGATTGTTCAGTCTATCCATTCAACTTTCTGTTCGTTTCGGTCGCTCGTATGTAAAACGGGAATACCGTCACCTAGTGTGTATAACTATATACACAGCATAACATCATAATCGAATACAACCCAGATACCATCCATTCAACCTTCTGTTCGATTCGGTTGCTCGTATGTATAACGAAAGAACAGTAACCTGGTGAGTATTTCTATATGAACTTCATCACGATATAATCGAATACAACTCAGATACAATGATCATTCCGTCTATCCATCCAACCTTCTGTTCGATTGGGTCGCTCGTACGTATAACGCAAGAACAGTCACCTGGTGTGTGTTACTATATGAACATTACCACGATATAATCGAATACAACTCAGTTACAATTATTGTTCCGTCTAATCATCCAACCTTATGTTCGATTCAGACGCTCGTATGTGTAACGAAAGAACCGTTACATGGTAGGTGTAACTTAATATACAGCATAACGATATAATCGGAGACAACCCAGATACAATGATTGTTTAATCTATCCATTCAACCTCATGTTCGATTCGGTTGCTCGTATGTGTAACAGAAGAACTGTTACCTGGTAAGACATACTATATGATAATCATCACGATATAATCGAATACCACCCAGATACATTGATTGTTCAGTCTATCCATTCAACTTTCTGTTCAGTTCAGTCGCTCTTATGTATAACTGGAGAACAGTTTCCTGGTGAGTATAACTATATGAACATCATCAAGATATAATCGAATACAACCCCAGATACGATTATTGTTTAGTCTATCCATTCAACCTTCTGTTCAATTCAGTCGCTCGTATGTATAACGGAAGAACATTTACCTGGTGAGTATAACTATATAAACCTTATCGAATACAACCCAGATACGATGAATTTTCAATCTATCCATTTAACCTTCTGCTCGATTCGGTCGCTTTTATGTAAAACGGAAGAACAGCTACCTGGTGAGTATTGCTATGAAAATATCATCACGATATCATCGAATACAACTCAGATACAATTATCGCTTCGTCTAACCATTCAACCTTCTGTTCGATTCAGTCGCTAGTATGTGTAACGGAAGTACCGTCACCTGGTAAGTATCACTATATATACAGTATTGCGATATAATCGGATACCAACCAGATACATTGATTGTTCAGTCTATCCATTCAACTTTTAGTTTCGTTTCGGTCGCTCGTATGTAAAACGGGAATACCGTCACCTAGTGTGTATAACTATATACACAGCATAACATCATAATCGAATACAACTCAGATACTATCCATTCAACCTTCTGTTCGATTCGGTTGCTCGTATGTATAAAGAAAAAACAGTAACCTGGTGAGTATTTCTATATGAACGTCATCACGATATAATCGAATACAACTCAGATACAATGATCATTTCGTCTATTTATCCAAACTTCTGTTCGATTGGGTCGCTCGTATGTATAACGCAAGAACAGTCACCTGGTGAGTATTACTATATAAACATCACCACGATATAATCGAATACAACTCAGTTACAATTATTGTTCCGTCTAATCATCCAACCTCATGTTCGATTCAGACGCTCGTATGTGTAACGAAAGAACCGTTACATGGTATGTGTAACTTAATATACCCCATAACGATATAATCGAATACCACCCAGATACATTGATTGTTCAGTCTATCCATTCAACTTTCTGTTCAGTTCAGTCGCTCTTATGTATTACTGGAGAAAAGTTTCCTGGTGAGTATAACTATATGAACATCATCAAGATATAATCGAAAACAACCCCAGATACGATTATTGTTTAGTCTATCCATTCAACCTTCTGTTCAATTCAGTCGCTCGTATGTATAACGGAAGAACAGGTACCTGGTGAGTATAACTATATAAACATAATCAAATACAACCCAGATACGATGATTGTTCAATCTATACATTTAACCTTCTGCTCGATTCGGTCGCTTGTATGTGAAACGGAAGAATAGTTACCTGGTTATTATTGCTATATAAACATCATCACGATATCATCGAATACAACTCAGATACAATTATCGTTTCGTCTAACCATTCAACCTTCTGTTCGATTCAGTCGCTAGTATGTGTAACGGAAGAACCGTCACCTGGTAAGTATCACTATATATACAGTATTGCGATATAATCGGATACCACCCAGATACATTGATTGTTCAGTCTATCCATTCATTTTTCTGTTCTTTTCGGTCGCTCGTATGTTAAACGGGAATACCGTCATCAAATGTGTATAACTATATACACAGCATAAGATCATAATCGAATACAACCCAGATACTATCCATTCAACCTTCTGTTCGATTCGGTTGCTCGTATGTATAACGAAAGAACAGTAACCTAGTGAGTATTTCAATATAAACTTCATCACGATATAATCGAATACAACTGAGATACAATGATCATTCCGTCTATCCATCCAACCTTCTGTTCGATTGGGTCGCTCGTATGTATAACGCAAGAACAGTCACCTGGTGAGTATTACTATATAAATATCACCACGATATAATAGAATACAACTCAGTTACAATTATCGTTCCGTCTAATCATCCAACCTTATGTTCGATGCATACGCTCGTATGTGTAACTAAAGAACCGTTACATGGTAGGTGTAACTAAATATACAGCATAACGATATAATCGGAGACAACCCAGATACAATGATTGTTCAATCTATCCATTCAACCTTATGTTCGATTCGGTTGCTCGTATGTGTAACAGAAGAACTGTTACATAGTAAGACATACTATATGATAATCATCACGATATAATCGAATACAACCCAGATACAATGATTGTTCAGTCTATCCATTCAACCTTCTGTTCAGTTCAGTCGCTCTCATGTATAACTGGAGAACAGTGACCTGGTGAGTATAACTATATAAACATCATCACGATATCATCGAATACAACCCCAGATACGATCATCGTTTAGTCTATCCATTCAACCTTTTGTTCAATTCAGTCGCTCGTATGTATAACGGAAGAACAGTTACCTGGTGAGTATAACTATATAAACATAAACGAATTCAACCCAGATACGATGATTGTTCAATCTATCTATTTAACCTTCTGCTCGATTCGGTCGCTTGTATGTAAAACGTAAGAACAGTTACCTGGTGAGTATTGCTATAAACATCATCACGATATCATCGAATACAACTCAGATACAATTATCGCTTCGTCTAACCATTTAACCTTCTGTTCGATTCAGTCGCTAGTATGTGTAACGGAAGTACCGTCACCTGGTAAGTATCACTATATATACAGTATTGCGATATAATCGGATACCAACCAGATACATTGATTGTTCAGTCTATCCATTCAACTTTCTGTTCGTTTCGGTCGCTCGTATGTAAAACGGGAATACCGTCACCTAGTGTGTATAACTATATACACAGCATAACATCATAATCGAATACAACCCAGATACCATCCATTCAACCTTCTGTTCGATTCGGTTGCTCGTATGTATAACGAAAGAACAGTAACCTGGTGAGTATTTCTATATGAACTTCATCACGATATAATCGAATACAACTCAGATACAATGATCATTCCGTCTATCCATCCAACCTTCTGTTCGATTGGGTCGCTCGTACGTATAACGCAAGAACAGTCACCTGGTGTGTGTTACTATATGAACATTACCACGATATAATCGAATACAACTCAGTTACAATTATTGTTCCGTCTAATCATCCAACCTTATGTTCGATTCAGACGCTCGTATGTGTAACGAAAGAACCGTTACATGGTAGGTGTAACTTAATATACAGCATAACGATATAATCGGAGACAACCCAGATACAATGATTGTTTAATCTATCCATTCAACCTCATGTTCGATTCGGTTGCTCGTATGTGTAACAGAAGAACTGTTACCTGGTAAGACATACTATATGATAATCATCACGATATAATCGAATACCACCCAGATACATTGATTGTTCAGTCTATCCATTCAACTTTCTGTTCAGTTCAGTCGCTCTTATGTATAACTGGAGAACAGTTTCCTGGTGAGTATAACTATATGAACATCATCAAGATATAATCGAATACAACCCCAGATACGATTATTGTTTAGTCTATCCATTCAACCTTCTGTTCAATTCAGTCGCTCGTATGTATAACGGAAGAACATTTACCTGGTGAGTATAACTATATAAACCTTATCGAATACAACCCAGATACGATGAATTTTCAATCTATCCATTTAACCTTCTGCTCGATTCGGTCGCTTTTATGTAAAACGGAAGAACAGCTACCTGGTGAGTATTGCTATGAAAATATCATCACGATATCATCGAATACAACTCAGATACAATTATCGCTTCGTCTAACCATTCAACCTTCTGTTCGATTCAGTCGCTAGTATGTGTAACGGAAGTACCGTCACCTGGTAAGTATCACTATATATACAGTATTGCGATATAATCGGATACCAACCAGATACATTGATTGTTCAGTCTATCCATTCAACTTTTAGTTTCGTTTCGGTCGCTCGTATGTAAAACGGGAATACCGTCACCTAGTGTGTATAACTATATACACAGCATAACATCATAATCGAATACAACTCAGATACTATCCATTCAACCTTCTGTTCGATTCGGTTGCTCGTATGTATAAAGAAAAAACAGTAACCTGGTGAGTATTTCTATATGAACGTCATCACGATATAATCGAATACAACTCAGATACAATGATCATTTCGTCTATTTATCCAAACTTCTGTTCGATTGGGTCGCTCGTATGTATAACGCAAGAACAGTCACCTGGTGAGTATTACTATATAAACATCACCACGATATAATCGAATACAACTCAGTTACAATTATTGTTCCGTCTAATCATCCAACCTCATGTTCGATTCAGACGCTCGTATGTGTAACGAAAGAACCGTTACATGGTATGTGTAACTTAATATACCCCATAACGATATAATCGAATACCACCCAGATACATTGATTGTTCAGTCTATCCATTCAACTTTCTGTTCAGTTCAGTCGCTCTTATGTATTACTGGAGAAAAGTTTCCTGGTGAGTATAACTATATGAACATCATCAAGATATAATCGAAAACAACCCCAGATACGATTATTGTTTAGTCTATCCATTCAACCTTCTGTTCAATTCAGTCGCTCGTATGTATAACGGAAGAACAGGTACCTGGTGAGTATAACTATATAAACATAATCAAATACATCCCAGATACGATGATTGTTCAATCTATACATTTAACCTTCTGCTCGATTCGGTCGCTTGTATGTGAAACGGAAGAATAGTTACCTGGTTATTATTGCTATATAAACATCATCACGATATCATCGAATACAACTGAGATACAATTATCGTTTCGTCTAACCATTCAACCTTCTGTTCGATTCAGTCGCTAGTATGTGTAACGGAAGAACCGTCACCTGGTAAGTATCACTATATATACAGTATTGCGATATAATCGGATACCACCCAGATACATTGATTGTTCAGTCTATCCATTCATTTTTCTGTTCTTTTCGGTCGCTCGTATGTTAAACGGGAATACCGTCATCAAATGTGTATAACTATATACACAGCATAAGATCATAATCGAATACAACCCAGATACTATCCATTCAACCTTCTGTTCGATTCGGTTGCTCGTATGTATAACGAAAGAACAGTAACCTAGTGAGTATTTCAATATAAACTTCATCACGATATAATCGAATACAACTGAGATACAATGATCATTCCGTCTATCCATCCAACCTTCTGTTCGATTGGGTCGCTCGTATGTATAACGCAAGAACAGTCACCTGGTGAGTATTACTATATAAATATCACCACGATATAATAGAATACAACTCAGTTACAATTATCGTTCCGTCTAATCATCCAACCTTATGTTCGATGCATACGCTCGTATGTGTAACTAAAGAACCGTTACATGGTAGGTGTAACTAAATATACAGCATAACGATATAATCGGAGACAACCCAGATACAATGATTGTTCAATCTATCCATTCAACCTTATGTTCGATTCGGTTGCTCGTATGTGTAACAGAAGAACTGTTACATGGTAAGACATACTATATGATAATCATCACGATATAATCGAATACAACCCAGATACAATGATTGTTCAGTCTATCCATTCAACCTTCTGTTCAGTTCAGTCGCTCTCATGTATAACTGGAGAACAGTGACCTGGTGAGTATAACTATATAAACATCATCACGATATCATCGAATACAACTCAGATACAATTATCGCTTCGTCTAACCATTTAACCTTCTGTTCGATTCAGTCGCTAGTATGTGTAACGGAAGTACCGTCACCTGGTAAGTATCACTATATATACAGTATTGCGATATAATCGGATACCAACCAGATACATTGATTGTTCAGTCTATCCATTCAACTTTCTGTTCGTTTCGGTCGCTCGTATGTAAAACGGGAATACCGTCACCTAGTGTGTATAACTATATACACAGCATAACATCATAATCGAATACAACCCAGATACCATCCATTCAACCTTCTGTTCGATTCGGTTGCTCGTATGTATAACGGAAGAACAGTTACCTGGTTAGACATAATATATAATAATCATCACGAAATAATCGAATACAACCAAGATACGATGATTATTCAGTCTATCCATTCAACCTTCTGTTCAGTTCAGTCGCTCTTATGTATAACTGGAGAACAGTTACCTGGTGAGTATAACTATATAAACATCATCACGATATCATCGAATACAACCCCGGATACGATAATTGTTTAGTCTATCCATTCAACCTTCTGTTCAATTCAGTCGCTCGTATGTATAACGGAAGAACAGTTACTTGGTAGGTATAACTATATAAACATAATTGAATACAACTCAGATACGATGATCGTTCAATCTATCCATTCAACCTTATGTTCGATTCGGTTGCTCGTATGTATAACAAAAGAACATGGTACCTGGTGAGTATAACTATATGAACATAATCGAATACAACTCAGATACGATGATTGTTCAATCTATCCATTAAACCTTCTGCTCGATTCGGTCGCTTGTATGTAAAGCGGATGGACAGTTACCTGGTGAGTATTGCTATATGAACATCATCACGATATAATCGTATACAACCCCAGATACGATCATTGTTTTGTCCATCCATTCAACTTTCTGTTCAGTTTAGTCGCTCTTATGTATAACTGGAGAACAGTTTCCTGGTGAGTATAACTATATGAACATCATCAAGATATAATCGAATACAACCCCAGATACGATTATTGTTTAGTCTATCCATTCAACCTTCTGTTCAACTCAGTCGCTCGTATGTATAACGAAAGAACAGTTACCTGGTGAGTATAACTATATAAACAAAATCGAATACAACCCAGTTACGATGATTGTTCAATCTCTACTAAATTTGAGCTTCTGCTCGATTCGGTCGCTTGTATGTAAAACGGAAGAACAGTTACCTGGTGAGTATCGCTATATAAACATCATCACGATATCATCGAATACAACTCAGAGATACAATTATCGTTTCGTCTAACCATTTAACCTTCTGTTCGATTCAGTCTCTAGTTTGTGTAACGGAAGTACCGTCACCTGGTAAGTTTCACTATATATACAGTATTGCGATAATTAATCGGATACCACCCAGATACATTGATTGTTCAGTCTATCCATTCAACTTTCTGTTCGTTTCGGTCGCTCGTATGTAAAACGGGAATACCGTCACCTAATGTGTATAACTATATACACAGCATAACATCATAATCGAATACAACCCAGATACTATCCATTCAACCTTCTGTTCGATTCGGTTGCTCGTATGTATAACGAAAGAACAGTAACCTGGTGAGTATTTTTATATGAACGTCATCACGATATAATCGAATACAACTCAGATACAATGATCATTCCGTCTATCCATCCAACCTTCTGTTCGATTGGGTCGCTCGTATGTATAACGCAAGAACAGTCACCTGGTGAGTATTACTATATAAACATCACCACGATATAATCGAATACAACTCAGTTACAATTATCGTTCCGTCTAACCATCCAACCTTATGTTTGATTCAGACGCTCGTATGTGTAACGAAATAACCGTTACATGGTAGGTGTAACCGAATATGCAGCATAAAGATATAATCGGAGACAACCCAGATACAATGATTGTTCAATCTATCCATCCAACCTTATGTTCGATTCGGTTGCTCGTATGTTTAACGGAAGAACTGTTACCTGGTTAGACATACTCTATGATAATCATCACGATATACTCGAATACAACCCCAGATACGATTATTGTTTAGTCTATCCATTCAACCTTCTGTTCAATTCAGTCGTTCTTATGTATAACGGAAAAACAGTTACCTGGTGAGTATAACTATATAAACCTAATCGAATACAACCCAGATACGATGAATTTTCAATCTATCCATTTAACCTTCTGCTGGATTTGATCGCTTTTATGTAAAACGGAAGAACAGTTACCTGGTGAGTATTTCTATATAAACATCATCACGATATCATCGAATACAACTCAGATACAATTATCGCTTCGTCTAACCATTTAACCTTCTGTTCGATTCAGTCGCTAGTATGTGTAACGGAAGTACCGTCACCTGGTAAGTATCACTATATATACAGTATTGCGATATAATCGGATACAAACCAGATACATTGATTGTTCAGTCTATCCATTCAACTTTCTGTTCGTTTCGGTCGCTCGTATGTAAAACGGGAATACCGTCACCTAGTGTGTATAACTATATACACAGCATAACATCATAATCGAATACAACTCAGATACTATCCATTCAACCTTCTGTTCGATTCGGTTGCTCGTATGTATAACGAAAGAACAGTAACCTGGTGAGTATTTCTATATAAACTTCATCACGATATAATCGAATACAACTCAGATACAATGATCATTCCGTCTATCCATCTAACCTTCTGTTCGATTGGGTCGCTCGTACGTATAACGCAAGAACAGTCACCTGGTGAGTATCACTATATAAACATTCCCACGATATAATCGAATACAACTCAGTTACAATTATCTTTCCGTCTAACCATCCAACCTTATGTTCGATTCAGACGCTCGTATGTGTAACGAAAGAACCGTTACATGGTAGGTGTATCTGAATATACAGCATAACGATATAATCGGAGACAACCCAGATACAATGATTGTTCAATCTATCCATTCAATCTTATGTTCGATTCGGTTGCTCGTATGTATAACGGAAGAACAGTTACCTGGTTAGACATAATATATAATAATCATCACGAAATAATCGAATACAACCCAGATACGATGATTGTTCAGTCTATCTATACAACTTTCTGTTCAGTTCAGTCGCTCTTATGTATAACTGGAGAACAGTTACCTGGTGAGTATAACTATATAAACATCATCACGATATAATCGAATACAACCCCAGATACGATCATTGTTTAGTCTATCCATTCAACCTTCTGTTCAATTCAGTCGCTCGTATGTATAACGGAAGAACAGTTACTTGGTGAGTATAACTATATAAACATAATCGAATACAACTCAGATACGATGATTGTTCAATCTATCCATTCAACCTCATGTTCGATTCGGTTGCTCGTATGTATAACGAAAGAACAGGTACCTGGTGAGTATAACTATATGAACATAATAGAATACAACTCAGATACGATGATTGTTCAATCTATCCATTTAAACTTCTGCTCGATTCGGTCACTTGTATGTAAAACTGAAGGACAGTTACCTGGTGAGTATTGCTATATAAACATCATCACGATATCATCGAATACATCTCAGATACAATTATCGTTTCGTCTAACCATTCAACATTCTGTTCGATTCAGTCGCTAGTATGTATAACGGAAGAACAGTTACCTGGTGTGTATAACTATATAAACATAATCGAATACAACCCAGATACGATGATTGTTCAATCCATACTAAATTCAACCTTCTGCTCGATTCGGTCGCTTGTATGTAAAACGGAAGAACAGTTACCTGGTGAGTATTGCTATATAAACATCATCACGATATCATCGAATACAACTCAGATACAATTATCGTTTCGTCTTACCATTTAACCTTAAGTTTGATTCAGTCGCTAGTATGTGCAACGGAAGTACCGTCACTTGGTAAGTATCACTATATATACAGAATTGCGATATAATCGGATACCACCCAGATACATTGATTGTTCAGTCTATCCATTCAACATTCTGTTCGATTCAGTCGCTAGTATGTATAACGGAAGAACAGTTAACTGGTGTGTATAACTATATAAACATAATCGAATACAACCCAGATACGATGATTGTTCAATCCATACTAAATTCAACCTTCTGCTCGATTCGGTCGCTTGTATGTAAAACGGAAGAACAGTTACCTGGTGAGTATTGCTATATAAACATCATCACGATATCATCGAATACAACTCAGATACAATTATCGTTTCGTCTTACCATTTAACCTGAAGTTTGATTCAGTCGCTAGTATGTGCAACGGAAGTACCGTCACCTGGTAAGTATCACTATATATACAGAATTGCGATATAATCGGATACCACCCAGATACATTGATTGTTCAGTCTATCCATTCAACTTTCTGTTCGTTTCGGTCGCTCGTATGTAAAACGGGAATACCGTCACCTAATGTGTATAACTATATTCACAGCATAACGTCATAATCGAATACAACCCAGATACTATCCATTCAACCTTCTGTTCGATTCGGTTGCTCGTATGTATAAAGAAAAAACAGTAACCTGGTGAGTATTTCTATATGAACGTCATCACGATATAATCGAATACAACTCAGATACAATGATCATTTCGTCTATCCATCCAAACTTCTGTTCGATTGGGTCGCTCGTATGTATAACGCAAGAACAGTCACCTGGTGAGTATTACTATATGAACATTCCCACGATATAATGGAATACAACTCAGTTACAATTATCGTTCCGTCTAACCATCCAACCTTATGTTCGATTCAGACGCTCGTATGTGTTACGAAAGAACTGTTACATGGTAGGTGTATCTAAATATACAGCATAAAGATATAATCGGAGACAACCCAGATACAATGATTGTTCAATCTATCCATTCAACCTTATGTTCGATTCAGTTGCTCGTATGTGTAACAGAAGAACTGTTACCTGGTTAGACATAC
Organism: Chrysomela aeneicollis; assembly: GCA_029955515.1. Classification (NCBI taxonomy): domain Eukaryota; kingdom Metazoa; phylum Arthropoda; class Insecta; order Coleoptera; family Chrysomelidae; genus Chrysomela; species Chrysomela aeneicollis. The sequence continues at coordinate 15,109,730 of JARUHQ010000013.1, read as the reverse complement.
TATATGATAATCATCACGATATAATCGAATTAAACCCAGATACAATGATTGTTCAGTCTATCCATTCAACCTTCTGTTCAGTTCAGTCGCTCTTATGTATAACTGGAGAACAGTTACCTGGTGAGTATAACTATATAAACCTAATCGAATACAACCCAGATACGAAGAATTTTCAATCTATCCATTTAACCTTCTGCTCGATTCGGTCGCTTTTATGTAAAACGGAAGAACAGTTACCTGGTGAGTATTGCTATATAAACATCATCACGATATCATCGAATACAACTCAGATACAATTATCGCTTCGTCTAACCATTCAACCTTCTGTTCAATTCAGTCGCTAGTATGTGTAACGGAAGTACCGTCACCTGGTAAGTATCACTATATATACAGTATTGCGATATAATCGGATACCAACCAGATACATTGATTGTTCAGTCTATCCATTCAACTTTCTGTTCGTTTCGGTCGCTCGTATGTAAAACGGGAATACCGTCACCTAGTATGTATAACTATATACACAGCATAACATCATAATCGAATACAACTCAGATACTATCCATTCAACCTTCTGTTCGATTCGGTTGCTCGTATGTATAACGAAAGAACAGTAACCTGGTGAGTATTTCTATATGAACGTCATCACGATATAATCGAATACAACTCAGATACAATGATCATTTCGTCTATCCATCCAACCTTCTGTTCGATTGAGTCGCTCGTATGTATAACGCAAGAACAGTCACCTGGTGAGTATTACTATATAAACATCACCACGATATAATCGAATACAACTCAGTTACAATTATAGTTTCGTCTAACCATCCAACTTTATGTTCGATTCAGATGCTCGTATGTGTAACGAAAGAACCGTTACATGGTAATTGTAACTAAATATACAGCATAACGATATAATCGGAGACAACCCAGATACAATGATTGTTCAATCTATATCCATCCAACCTTATGTTCGATTCGGTTGCTCGTATGTATAACGAGAGAACTGTTACCTGGTTAGACATACTATATGATAATAATCACGATATAATCAAATACAACCCCAGATACAATTATTGTTTAGTCTATCCATTCAACTTTCTGTTCAATTCAGTCGTTCTTATGAAAAACGAAAGAACAGTTACCTGGTGAGTATTACTATATAAACCTAATCGAAAACAACCCAGATACGATGAATTTTCAATCTATTCATTTAACCTTCTTCTCGATTCGGTCGCTTTCATGTAAAACGGAAGAACAGTTACCTGGTGAGTATCGCTATATAAACATCATCACGATATCATCGAATACAACTCAGAGATACAATTATCGTTTCGTCTAACCATTTAACCTTCTGTTCGATTCAGTCTCTAGTATGTGTAACGGAAGTACCGTCACCTGGTAAGTATCACTAAATATACAGTATTGCGATATAATCGGATACCACCCAGATACATTGATTGTTCAGTCTATCCATCCAACTTTCTGTTCAGTTTAGTCGCTCTTATGTATAACTGGAGAACAGTTACCTGGTGAGTATAACTATATGAACATCATCACGATATAATCGAATACAACCCCAGATACAATCATTGTTTAGTCTATCCATTCAACCTTCTGTTCAATTCAGTCGCTCGTATGTATAACGGAAGAACAGTTACTTGTTGAGTATAACTATATAAACATAATCGAATACAACTCAGATACGATGATTGTTCAATCTATCCATTCAACCTTATGTTCGATTCGGTTGCTCGTATGTATAACGAAAGAACAGGTACCTGGTGAGTATAACTATATAAACATAATCGAATACAACTCAGATACGATGATTGTTCAATATATCCATTTAACCTTCTGCTCGATTCGGTCACTTGTATGTAAAACTGAAGGACAGTTACCTGGTTAGTATTGCTATATAAACATCATCACGATATCATCGAATACAACTCAGATACAATTATCGTTTCGTCTAACCATTCAACATTCTGTTCGATTCAGTCGCTAGTATGTATAACGGAAGAACAGTTACCTGGTGAGTATAACTATATAAACATAATCGAATACAACCCAGATACGATGATTGTTCAATCCATACTAAATTTAACCTTCTGCTCGATTCGGTCGCTTGTATGTAAAACGGAAAAACAGTTACCTGGTGAGTATTGCTATATAAACATCATCACGATATCATCGAATACAACTCAGATACAATTATCGTTTCGTCTTACCATTAAACCTTAAGTTCGATTCAGTCGCTAGTATGTGCAACGGAAGTACCGTCACCTGGTAAGTATCACTATATATACAGAATTAAGATATAATCGGATACCACCCAGATACATTGATTGTTAAGTCTATCCATTCAACTTTCTGTTCGTTTCGGTCGCTCGTATGTAAAACGGGAATACCGTCACCTAATGTGTATAACTATATACACAGCATAACATCATAATCGAATACAACCCAGATATTATCCATTCAACCTTCTGTTCGATTCGGTTGCTCGTATGTATAAAGAAAAAACAGTAACCTGGTGAGTATTTCTATATGAACGTCATCACGATATAATCGAATACAACTCAGATACAATGATCATTCCGTCTATCCATCCAAACTTCTGTTCGATTGGGTCGCTCGTATGTATAACGCAAGAACAGTCACCTGGTGAGTATTACTATATAAACATCACCACGATATAATCGAATACAACTCAGTTACAATTATTGTTCCGTCTAATCATCCAAACTTATGTTCGATTCAGACGCTCGTATGTGTAACGAAAGAACCATTACATGGTAGGTGTAACCAAATATACAGCAAAACGATATAATCGGAGACAACCCAGATACAATGATTGTTCAATCTATCCATTCAACCTTATGTTCGATTCAGTTGCTCGTATGTGTAACAGAAGAACTGTTACCTGGTGAATATTTCTATATAAACTTCATCACGATATAATCGAATAGAACTCAGATACAATGATCATTTCGTTTATCCATCTAACCTTCTGTTCGATTGGGTCGCTCGTACGTATAACGAAAGAACATTCACCTGGTCAGTATTACTATATAAACATTCCCACGATATAATCGAATACAACTCAGTTACAATTATCGTTCTGTCTAACCATCCAACCTTATGTTCGATTCAGACGCTCGTATGTGTAACGAAAGAACCGTTACATGGTAGGTGTATCTAAATATACAGCAAAACGATATAATCGGAGACAACCCAGATACAATGATTGTTCTATCTATCCATTCAACCTTATGTTCGATTCGGTTGCTCGTATGTATAACGGAAGAACAGTTACCTGGTTAGACATAATATATAATAATCATCACGAAATAATCGAATACAACCCAGATACGATGATTGTTCAGTCTATCTAAACAACCTTCTGTTCAGTTCAGTCGCTCTTATGTATAACTGGAGAACAGTTACCTGGTGAGTATAACTATATAAACATCATCACGATATAATCGAATACAACCCCAGATACGATCATTGTTTAGTCTATCCATTCAACCTTCTGTTCAATTCAGTCGCTCGTATGTATAACGGAAGAACAGTTACTTGGTGAGTATAACTATATGAACATAATCGAATACAACTCAGATACGATGATTGTTCAATCTATCCATTCAACCTTATGTTCGATTCGGTTGCTCGTATGTATAACGAAAGAACAGGTACCTGGTGAGTATAACTATATAATCATAATCGAATACAACTCAGATACGATGATTGTTCAATCTATCCATTTAACCTTCTGCTCGATTCGGTCACTTGTATGTAAAACTGAAGGACAGTTACCTGGTGAGTATTGCTATATAAATATCATCACGATATCATCGAATACAACTCAGATACAATTATCGTTTCGTCTAACCATTCAACATTCTGTTCGATTCAGTCGCTAGTATGTATAACGGAAGAACAGTTACCTGGTGAGTATAACTATATAAACATAATCGAATACAACCCAGATACGATGATTGTTCAATCCATACTAAATTCAACCTTCTGCTCGATTTGGTCGCTTGTATGTAAAACGGAAGAACAGTTACCTGGTGAGTATTGCTATATAAACGTCATCACGATATCATCGAATACAACTCAAATACAATTATCGTTTCGTCTCACCATTTAACCTTAAGTTAACAGTCACCTGGTGAGTATTACTATATAAACATCACCACGATATAATCGAATACAACTCAGTTACAATTATTGTTCCGTCTAATCATCCAAACTTATGTTCGATTCAGACGCTCGTATGTGTAACGAAAGAACCGTTACATGGTAGGTGTAACCAAATATACAGCATAACGATATAATCGAATACAACCCAGATACAATGATTGTTCAGTCTATCCATTCAACCTTCTGTTTAGTTCAGTCGCTATTATGTATAACTGGAGAACAGTTACCTGGTGAGTATAACTATATAAACATCATCACGATATAATCGAATACAACCCCAGATACGATCATTGTTTAGTCTATCCATTCAACCTTCTGTTCAATTCAGTCGCTCGTATGTATAACGGAAGAACAGGTACCTGGTGAGTATAACTTTATAAACATAATCAAATACAACCCAGATACGATGATTGTTCAATCTATAAATGTAACCTTCTGCTCGATTCGGCCGCTTGTATGTAAAACGGAAGAACAGTTACCTGGTGATTATTGCTATATAAACATCATCACGATATCATCGAATACAACTCAGATACAATTATCGTTTCGTCTAACCATTCAACCCTCTGTTCGATTCAGTCGCTAGTATGTGTAACGGAAGTACCGTCACCTGCTAAGTATCACTATATATACAGTATTGCGATATAATCGCATACCACCCAGATACATTGATTGTTCAGTATATCCATTCAACTTTCTGTTCGTTTCGGTCGCTCGTATGTAAAACGGGAATACCGTCATCAAATGTGTATAACCATATACACAGCATAACATCATAATCGAATACAAACCAGATACTATCCATTCAACCTTCTGTTCGATTCGGTTGCTCGTATGTATAACGAAAGAACAGTAACCTGGTGAGTATTTCTATATGAACGTCATCACGATATAATAGAATACAACTAAGATACAATGATCATTCCGTCTATCCATCCAACCTTCTGTTCGATTGGGTCGCTCGTATGTATAACGCAAGAACAGTCACCTGGTGAATATTACTATATAAACATTACCACGATATAATCGAATACAACTCAGTTACAATTATCGTTTCGTCTCACCATCCAACCTTATGTTCGATTCAGACGCTCGTATGTGTAACGAAAGAACCTTTACATGGTAGGTGTAACTAAATATACAGCATAACGATATAATCGGAGACAACCCAGATACATTCAACCTTATGTTCGATTCGGTTGCTCGTTTGTATAACGGAAGAACTGTTACCTGGTTAGACATACTATATAAACATCATCAAGATTTAATCGAATACAACCCCAGATACGATTATTGTTTAGTCTATCCATTCAACCTTCTGTTCTATTCAGTCGCTCCTATGTATAACAGAAGAACAGTTACCTGGTGAGTATAACTATATGAACATAATCGAATACAACCCAGATACGATGATTGTTCAATCTATACTAAATTCAACCTTCTGCTCGATTCGGTCGCTTGTATGTAAAACGAAAGAACAGTTACCTGGTGAGTATTTCTATATAAACATCATCACGATATCATCGAATACAACTCAGATACAATTATCGTTTCGTCTAACCATTTAACCTTCTGTTCGATTCAGTCGCTAGTATGTGTAACGGAAGTACCGTCACCTGGTAAGTATCACTATATATTCAGTATTGCGATATAATCGGATACCATCCAGATACATTGATTGTTCAGACTATCCATTCAACTTTCTGTTCGTTTCGGTCGCTCGTATGTAAAACGGGAGTACCGTCACCCAATGTGTATAACTATTTACACAGCATAACATCATAATCGAATACAACCCAGATACTATCCATTCAACCTTCTGTTCGATTCGGTTGCTCGTATGTATAACGAGAGAACAGTAACCTGGTGAGTATTTCTATATGAACGTCACCACTATATAATCGAAAACAACTCAGATACAATGATCATTCCGTCTATCCATCCAACTTTCTGTTCGATTGGGTCGATCGTATGTATAACGCAAGAACAGTCACCTGGTGAGTATTACTATATAAACATCACCACGATATAATCGAATACAACTCAGTTACAATTATCGTTCCGTCTAATCATCCAACCTTATGTTCGATGCAGACGCTCGTATGTGTAACGAGAGAACCGTTACATGGTAGGTGTAACTAAATATACAGCATAACGATATAATCGGAGACAACCCAGATACGATGATTGTTCAATCTATCCATTCAACTTATTGTTCGATTCGGTTGCTCTTATGTGTAACAGAAGAACTGTTACCTGGTTAGACATACTATATGAAAATCATCACGATATAATCGAATACAACCCAGATACAATGATTGTTCAGTCTATCCATTCAACCTTCTGTTCAGTTTAGTCGCTCTTATTTATAACTGGAGAACAGTTACCTGTTGAGTATGACTATATAAACATCATCACGATATAATCGAATACAACCTCAGATACGATCATTGTTTAGTCTATCCATTCAACATTCTGTTCAATTCAGTCGCTCGTATGTATAACGGAAGAACAGTTACCTGGTGAGTATAACTATATAAACCTAATCGAATACAACCCAGATACGATGAATTTTCAATCTATACATTTAACCTTCTGCTCCATTCGGTCGCTTTTATGTAAAACGGAAGAACAGTTACCTGGTGAATATTGCTATATAAACATCATCACGATATCATCGAATACAACTCAGATACAATTATCGCTTCGTCTAACCATTTAACCTTCTGTTCGATTCAGTCGCTAGTATGTGTAACGGAAGTACCGTCACCTGGTAAGTATCACTATATATACAGTATTGCGATATAATCGGATACTGAATTTAACCTTCTGCTCGATTCGGTCGCTTGTATGTAAAACGGAAGAACAGTTACCTGGTGAGTATTGCTATATAAACATCATCACGATATCATCGAATACAACTCAGATACAATTATCGTTTCGTCTAACCATTTAACCTTCTGTTCGATTCAGTCGCTAGTATGTGTAACGGAAGTACCGTCACCTGGTTAGTAATATATACAGTTCTGCGATATAATCGGATACCAACCAGATACATTGATTGTTCAGTCTATCCATTCAACTTTCTCTTCGTTTCGGTCGCTCGTATGTAAAACAGGGATACCGTCACCTAGTGTGTATAACTATAAACACAGCATAACATCATAATCGAATACAACCCAGATACCATCTATTCAACCTTCTGTTCGATTCGGTTGCTCGTATGTATAACGAAAGAACAGTAACCTGGTGAGTATTTCTATATGAACTTCATCACGATATAATCGAATACAACTCAGATACAATGATCATTCCGTCTATCCATCCAACCTTCTGTTCGATTCAGACGCTCGTATGTGTAACGAAAGAACCGTTACATGGTAGGTGTATCTAATTATACAGCATAACGATATAATCGGAGACAACCCAGATACAATGATTTTTCAATCTATCCATTCAACCTTATGTTCGATTCGGTTGCTCGTATGTATAACGGAAGAACAGTTACCTGGTTACACATAATATATAATAATCATCACGAAATAATCGAATACAACCCAGATACGATGATTATTCAGTCTATCCATTCAACCTTCTGTTCAGTTCAGTCGCTCTTATGTATAACTAGAGAACAGTTACCTGGTGAGTATAACTAAATAAACATCATCACGATATCATCGAATACAACCCCAGATACGATCATTATTTAGTCTATCCATTCAACCTTCTGTTCGATTCAGTCGCTCGTATGTATAACGGAAGAACAGTTACCTGGTGAGTATAACTATATAAACATAATCGAATACAACCCAGATACGATGATTGTTCAATCTATCTATTTAACCTTCTGCTCGATTCGGTCGCTTGTATGTAAAACGGAAAAAAGTTACCTGGTGAATATTGCTATTTAAACATCATCACGATATCATCGAATACAACTCAGATACAATTATCGCTTCGTCTAACCATTTAACCTTCTGTTCGATTCAGTCGCTAGTATGTATAACGGACGTACCGTCACCTGGTAAGTATCACTATATATACAGTATTGCGATATAATCGGATACCAACCAGATACATTGATTGTTCAGTCTATCCATTCAATTTTCTGTTCGTTTCGGTCGCTCGTATGTAAAACGAGAATACCGCCACCTAGTATGTATAACTATATACACAGCATAACATCATAATCGGATACAACCCAGATACTATCTATTCAACCTTCTGTTCGATTCGATTGCTCGTATGTATAACGGAAGAACAGTTACCTGGTGAGTATAACTATATAAACATAATCGAATACAACCCAGATACGATTATTGTTAAATCAATACTGAATTCAACCTTCTGCTCGATTCAGTCGCTCTTATGTATAACTGGAGAACAGTTACCTGTTGAGTATAACTATATAAACATCATCACGATATAATCGAATACAACCTCAGATACGATCATTGTTTAGTCTATCCATTCAACCTTCTGTTCAATTCAGTCGCTCGTATGTATAACGGAAGAACAGGTACCTGGTGAGTATAACTATATAAACCTAATCGAATACAACCCAGATACGATGAATTTTCAATCTATCCATTTAACCTTCTGCTCGATTCGGACGCTTTTACGTAAAACGGAAGAACAGTTACCTGGTGAATATTGCTATATAAACATCATCACTATATCATCGAATACAACTCAAATACAATTATCGCTTCGTCTTACCATTTAACCTTCTGTTCGATTCAGTCGCTAGTATGTGTAACGGACGTACCGTCACCTGGTAAGTATCACTATATATACAGTATTGCGATATAATCGAATACCAACCAGATACATTGATTGTTCAGTCTATCCATTCAACTTTCTGTTCGTTTCGGTCGCTCGTATGTAAAACGAGAATACCGCCACCTAGTGTGTATAACTATATACACAGCATAACATCATAATCGAATACAACCCAGATACTATCCATTCAACTTTCTGTTCGATTCGAATGCTCGTATGTATAACGAAAGAACAGTAACCTGGTGAGTATTTCTATATGAACTTCATCACGATATCTTCGAATACATCTCAGAGATACAATTATCATTTCGTCTAACCATTTAACCTTCTGTTCGATTCAGTCGCTAGTATGTGTAACGGAAGTACCGTCACCTGGTAAGTATCACTATATATACAGTATTGCGATATAATCGGATACCACCCAGATACATTGATTGTTCAGTCTATCCATTCAACTTTCTGTTCAGTACAGTCGCTCTTATGTATAACTGGAGAACAGTTTCCTGGTGAGTATAACTATATGAACATCATCAAGAGAATACAACCCCAAATACGATTATTGTTTAGTCTATCCATTCAACCTTCTGTTCAATTCAGTCGCTCGTATGTATAACGGAAGAACAGTTACCTGGTGAGTATAACTATATAAACATAATCGAATACAACCCAGATACGATGATTGTTCAATCTATACTAAATTTAACCTTCTGCTCGATTCGGTCGCTTTTATGTAAAACGGAAGAACAGTTACCTGGTGAATATTGCTATATAAACATCATCACTATATCATCGAATACAACTCTGATACAATTATCGCTTCGTCTAACCATTTAACCTTCTGTTCGATTCAGTCGCTAGTATGTGTAACGGAAGTACCGTCACCTGGTAAGTATCACTATATATACAGTATTGCGATATAATCGGATACCAACCAGATACATTGATTATTCAGTCTATCCATTCAACTTTCTGTTCGTTTCGGTCGCTCGTATGTAAAACGGGTATACCGTCACCTAGTGTGTATAACTATATACACAGCATAACATCATAATCGAATACTTCTCAGATACTATCCATTCAACCTTCTGTTCGATTCGGTCGCTTGTATGTAAAACGGAAGAACAGTCACCTGGTGAGTATTTCTAAATGAACGTCATCACGATATAATCGAATACAACTCAGATACAATGAACATTCCGTCTATCCATCCAACCTTCTGTTCGATTGGGTCGCTCGTATGTATAACGCAAGAACAGTCACCTGGTGAGTATTACTATATAAACATCACCACGATATAATCGAATACAACTCAGTTACATTTATCGTTCCGTCTAACCATCCAACCTTATGTTCGATTCAGACGCTCGTATGTGTAACGAAAGAACCGTTACATGGTAGGTGTAACTAAATATACAGCATAACGATATAATCGGAGACAACCCAGATACAATGATTGTTCAATCTATCCATCCAACCTTACGTTCGATTCGGTTGCTCGTATATATAACGGAAGAACTGTTACCTGTTTAGACATACTATATGATAATAATCACGATATAATCAAATACAACCCAGATACAATGAATGTTCAGTCTATCTATTCAACCTTCTGTTCAGTTCAGTCGCTCTTATGTATAACTGGAAAACAGTTTCCTGGTGAGTATAACTATATGAACATCATCAAGATATAATCGAATACAACCCCAGATACGATTATTGTTTAGTCTATCCATTCAACCTTCGTTTCAATTCAGTCGCTCGTATGTATAACGGAAGAACAGTTACCTGGTGAGTATAACTATATAAACATAATCGAATACAACCCAGATACGATGGTTGTTCAATCCATACTAAATTCAACCTTCTGCTCGATTCGGTCGCTTGTATGTAAAACGGAAGAACAGTTACCTGGTGAGTATTGCTATATAAACATCATCACGATATCATCGAATACAACTCAGATACAATTATCGTTTCGTCTTACCATTTAACCTTAAGTTTGATTCAGTCGCTAGTATGTGCAACGGAAGTACCGTCACCTGGTAAGTATCACTATATATACAGAATTGCGATATAATCGGATACCACCCAGATACATTGATTGTTAAGTCTATCCATTCAACTTTCTGTTCGTTTCGGTCGCTCGTATGTAAAACGGGAATACCGTCACCTAATGTGTATAACTATATACACAGCATAACATCATAATCGAATACAACCCATATACTATCCATTCAACCTTCTGTTCGATTCGGTTGCTCGTATGTATAAAGAAAAAACAGTAACCTGGTGAGTATTTCTATATGAACGTCATCACGATATAATCGAATACAACTCAGATACAATGATCATTCCGTCTATCCATCCAAACTTCTGTTCGATTGGGTCGCTCGTATGTATAACGCAAGAACAGTCACCTGGTGAGTATTACTATATAAACATCACCACGATATAATCGAATAAAACTTCGTTACTATTTTTGTTCCGTCTAATCATCCAACCTTATGTTCGATTCAGTTGCTCGTATGTGTAACAAAGAACTGTTACCTGGTTAGACATACGATATGATAATCATCACGATATAATCGAATACAACCCAGATACAATGATTGTTCAGTCTATCCATTCAACCTTCTGTTCAGTTCAGTCGCTCTTATGTATAACTGGAGAACAGTTACCTGGTGAGTATAACTATATAAACATCATCACGATATAATCGAATACAACCCCAGATACGATCATTGTTTAGTCTATCCATTCAACTTTCTGTTCAATTCAGTCGCTCGTATGTATAACGGAAGAACAGGTACCTGGTGAGTATAACTTTATAAACATAATCAAATACAACCTAGATACGATGATTGTTCAATCTATAAATTTAACCTTCTGCTCGATTCGGTCGCTTGTATGTAAAACGGAAGAACAGTTACCTGGTGATTATTGCTATATAAACATCATCACGATATCATCGAATACAACTCAGATACAATTATCGTTTCGTCTAACCATTCAACCCTCTGTTCGATTCAGTCGCTAGTATGTGTAACGGAAGTACCGTCACCTGGTAAGTATCACTATATATACAGTATTGCGATATAATCGCATACCACCCAGATACATTGATTGTTCAGTATATCCATTCAACTTTCTGTTCGTTTCGGTCGCTCGTATGTGAAACGGGAATACCGTCATCAAATGTGTATAACCATATACACAGCATAACATCATAATCGAATACAAACCAGATACTATCCATTCAACCTTCTGTTCGATTCGGTTGCTCGTATGTATAACGAAAGAACAGTAACCTGATGAGTATTTCTATATGAACGTCATCACGATATAATAGAATACAACTAAGATACAATGATCATTCCGTCTATCCATCCAACCTTCTGTTCGATTGGGTCGCTCGTATGTATAACGCAAGATCAGTCACCTGGTGAATATTACTATATAAACATTACCACGATATAATCGAATACAATTCAGTTACAATTATCGTTTCGTCTCACCATCCAACCTTATGTTCGATTCAGACGCTCGTATGTGTAACGAAAGAACCTTTACATGGTAGGTGTAACTAAATATACAGCATAACGATATAATCGGAGACAACCCAGATACATTCAACCTTATGTTCGATTCGGTTGCTCGTATGTATAACGGAAGAACTGTTACCTGGTTAGACATACTATATTATAATCATCACGATATAATCAAATACAACCCAGATACGATGATTGTTCAGTCTAACCATTCAACCTTCTGTTCAGTTCAGTCGCTCTTATGTATAACTGGAGAACAGTTTCCTGGTGAGTATAACTATATAAACATCATCAAGATATAATTGAATACAACCCCAGATACGATTATTGTTTAGTCTATCCATTCAACCTTCTGTTCAATTCAGTCGCTCCTATGTATAACGGAAGAACAGTTACCTGGTGAGTATAACTATATGAACATAATCGAATACAACCCAGATACGATGATTGTTCAATCTATACTAAATTCAACCTTCTGCTCGATTCGGTCGCTTGTATGTAAAACGAAAGAACAGTTACCTGGTGAGTATTTCTATATAAACATCATCACGATATCATCGAATACAACTCAGATACAATTATCGTTTCGTCTAACCATTTAACCTTCTGTTCGATTCAGTCGCTAGTATGTGTAACGGAAGTACCGTCACCTGGTAAGTATCACTATATATTCAGTATTGCGATATAATCGGATACCATCCAGATACATTGATTGTTCAGACTATCCATTCAACTTTCTGTTCGTTTCGGTCGCTCGTATGTAAAACGGGAGTACCGTCACCTAATGTGTATAACTATTTACACAGCATAACATCATAATCGAATACAACCCAAATACTATCCATTCAACCTTCTGTTCGATTCGGTTGCTCGTATGTATAACGAGAGAACAGTAACCTGGTGAGTATTTCTATATGAACGTCACCACGATATAATCAAATACAACTCAGATACAATGATCATTCCGTCTATCCATCCAACTTTCTGTTCGATTGGGTCGCTCGTATGTATAACGCAAGAACAGTCACCTGGTGAGTATTACTATATAAACATCACCACGATATAATCGAATACAACTCAGTTACAATTATCGTTCCGTCTAATCATCCAACCTTATGTTCGATGCAGACGCTCGTATGTGTAACGAGAGAACCGTTACATGGTAGGTGTAACTAAATATACAGCATAACGATATAATCGGAGACAACCCAGATACGATGATTGTTCAATCTATCCATTCAACTTATCGTTCGATTCGGTTGCTCTTATGTGTAACAGAAGAACTGTTACCTGGTTAGACATACTATATGAAAATCATCACGATATAATCGAATACAACCCAGATACAATGATTGTTCAATCTATCCATTCAACCTTCTGTTCAGTTTAGTCGCTCTTATGTATAACTGGAGAACAGTTACCTGTTGAGTATGACTATATAAACATCATCACGATATAATCGAATACAACCTCAGATACGATCATTGTTTAGTCTATCCATTCAACCTTCTGTTCAATTCAGTCGCTCGTATGTATAACGGAAGAACAGTTACCTGGTGAGTATAACTATATAAACCTAATCGAATACAACCCAGATACGATGAATTTTCAATCTATACATTAAACCTTCTGCTCCATTCGGTCGCTTTAATGTAAAACGAAAGAACAGTTACCTGGTGAATATTGCTATATAAACATCATCACGATATCATCGAATACAACTCAGATACAATTATCGTTTCGTCTAACCATTTAACCTTCTGTTCGATTCAGTCGCTAGTATGTGTAACGGAAGTACCGTCACCTGGTAAGTAATATATACAGTTCTGCGATATAATCGGATACCAACCAGATACATTGATTGTTCAGTCTATCCATTCAACTTTCTCTTCGTTTCGGTCGCTCGTATGTAAAACGGGGATACCGTCACCTAGTGTGTATAACTATAAACACAGCATAACATCATAATCGAATACAACCCAGATACCATCTATTCAACCTTCTGTTCGATTCGGTTGCTCGTATGTATAACGAAAGAACAGTAACCTGGTGAGTATTTCTATATGAACTTCATCACGATATAATCGAATACAACTCAGATACAATGATCATTCCGTCTATCCATCCAACCTTCTGTTCGATTCAGACGCTCGTATGTGTAACGAAAGAACCGTTACATGGTAGGTGTATCTAATTATACAGCATAACGATATAATCGGAGACAACCCAGATACAATGATTTTTCAATCTATCCATTCAACCTTATGTTCGATTCGGTTGCTCGTATGTATAACGGAAGAACAGTTACCTGGTTACACATAATATATAATAATCATCACGAAATAATCGAATACAACCCAGATACGATGATTATTCAGTCTATCCATTCAACCTTCTGTTCAGTTCAGTCGCTCTTATGTATAACTAGAGAACAGTTACCTGGTGAGTATAACTATATAAACATCATCACGATATCATCGAATACAACCCCAGATACGATCATTGTTTAGTCTATCCATTCAACCTTCTGTTCGATTCAGTCGCTCGTATGTATAACGGAAGAACAGTTACCTGGTGAGTATAACTATATAAACATAATCGAATACAACCCAGATACGATGATTGTTCAATCTATCTATTTAACCTTCTGCTCGATTCGGTCGCTTGTATGTAAAACGGAAAAACAGTTACCTGGTGAATATTGCTATATAAACATCATCACGATATCATCGAATACAACTCAGATACAATTATCGCTTCGTCTAACCATTTAACCTTCTGTTCGATTCAGTCGCTAGTATGTATAACGGACGTACCGTCACCTGGTAAGTATCACTATATATACAGTATTGCGATATAATCGGATACCAACCAGATACATTGATTGTTCAGTCTATCCATTCAACTTTCTGTTCGTTTCGGTCGCTCGTATGTAAAACGAGAATACCGCCACCTAGTGTGTACAACTATATACACAGCATAACATCATAATCGGATACAACCCAGATACTATCCATTCAACCTTCTGTTCGATTCGATTGCTCGTATGTATAACGGAAGAACAGTTACCTGGTGAGTATAACTATATAAACATAATCGAATACAACCCAGATACGATTATTGTTAAATCAATACTGAATTCAACCTTCTGCTCGATTCAGTCGCTCTTATGTATAACTGGAGAACAGTTACCTGTTGTGTATAACTATATAAACATCATCACGATATAATCGAATACAACCTCAGATACGATCATTGTTTAGTATATCCATTCAACCTTCTGTTCAATTCAGTCGCTCGTATGTATAACGGAAGAACAGGTACCTGGTGAGTATAACTATATAAACCTAATCGAATACAACCCAGATACGATGAATTTTCAATCTATCCATTTAACCTTCTGCTCGATTCGGTCGCTTTTACGTAAAACGGAAGAACAGTTACCTGGTGAATATTGCTATATAAACATCATCACTATATCATCGAATACAACTCAGATACAATTATCGCTTCGTCTTACCATTTAACCTTCTGTTCGATTGAGTCGCTAGTATGTGTAACGGACGTACCGTCACCTGGTAAGTATCACTATATATACAGTATTGCGATATAATCGAATACCAACCAGATACATTGATTGTTCAGTCTATCCATTCAACTTTCTGTTCGTTTTGGTCGCTCGTATGTAAAACGAGAATACCGCCACCTAGTGTGTATAACTATATACACAGCATAACATCATAATCGAATACAACCCAGATACTATCCATTCAACCTTCTGTTCGATTCGAATGCTCGTATGTATAACGAAAGAACAGTAACCTGGTGAGTATTTCTATATGAACTTCATCACGATATCATCGAATACAACTCAGAGATACAATTATCATTTCGTCTAACCATTTAACCTTCTGTTCGATTCAGTCGCTAGTATATGTAACGGAAGTACCGTCACCTGGTAAGTATCACTATATATACAGTATTGCGATATAATCGGATACCACCCAGATACATTGATTGTTCAGTCTATCCATTCAACTTTCTGTTCAGTACAGTCGCTCTTATGTATAACTGGAGAACAGTTTCCTGGTGAGTATAAATATATGAACATCATCAAGAGAATACAACCCCAGATACGATTATTGTTTAGTCTATCCATTCAACCTTCTGTTCAATTCAGTCGCTCGTATGTATAACGGAAGAACAGTTACCTGGTGAGTATACCTATATAAACATAATCGAATACAACCCAGATACGATGATTGTTCAATCTATACTAAATTTAACCTTCTGCTCGATTCGGTCGCTTGTATGTAAAACGGAAGAACAGTTACCTGGTGAGTATTGCTATATAAACATCATCACGATATCATCGAATACATTTCAGATACAATTATCGTTTCGTCCAACCATTTAACCTTCTGTTCGATTCAGTCGCTAGTATGTGTAACGGAAGTACCGTCACCTGGTAAGTATCACTATATATACAGTATTGCGATATAATCGGATACCACCCAGATACATTGATTGTTCAGTCTATCCATTCAACTTTCTGTTCGTTTCGGTCGCTCGTATGTAAAACGGGAATACCGTCACCTAATGTGTATAACTATATACACAGCATAACATCATAATCGAATACAACCCAGATTTTATCCATTCAACCTTCTGTTCGATTCGATTGCTCGTATGTATAACGGAAGAACAGTTACCTGGTGAGTATAAATATATAAACATAATCGAATACAACCAAGATACGATTATTGTTAAATCAATACTGAATTCAACCTTCTGCTCGATTCAGTCGCTCTTATGTATAACTGGAGAACAGTTACCTGTTGAGTATAACTATATAAACATCATCACGATATAATCGAATACAAGCTCAGATACGATCATTGTTCAGTCTATCCATTCAACCTTCTGTTCAATTCAGTCGCTCGTATGTATAACGGAAGAACAGGTACCTGGTGAGTATAACTATATAAACCTAATCGAATACAACCCAGATACGATGAATTTTCAATCTATCCATTTAACCTTCTGCTCGATTCGGTCGCTTTTATGTAAAACGGAAGAACAGTTACCTGGTGAATATTGCTATATAAACATCATCACTATATCATCGAATACAACTCAGATACAATTATCGCTTCGTCTAACCATTTAACCTTCTGTTCGATTCAGTCGCTAGTATGTGTAACGGAAGTACCGTCACCTGGTAAGTATCACTATATATACAGTATTGCGATATAATCGGATACCAACCAGATACATTGATTGTTCAGTCTATCCATTCAACTTTCTGTTCGTTTCGGTCGCTCGTATGTAAAACGGGTATACCATCACCTAGTGTGTATAACTATATACACAGCATAACATCATAATCGAATACTACTCAGATACTATCCATTCAACCTTCTGTTCGATTCGGTCGCTTGTATGTAAAACGGAAGAACAGTCACCTGGTGAGTATTTCTAAATGAACGTCATCACGATATAATCGAATACAACTCAGATACAATGAACATTCCGTCTATCCATCCAACCTTCTGTTCGATTGGGTCGCTCGTATGTATAACGCAAGAACAGTCACCTGGTGAGTATTACTATATAAACATCACCACGATATAATCGAATACAACTCAGTTACATTTATCGTTCCGTCTTACCATCCAACCTTATGTTCGATTCAGACGCTCGTATGTGTAACGAAAGAACCGTTACATGGTAGGTGTAACTAAATATACAGCATAACGATATAATCGGAGACAACCCAGATACAATGATTGTTCAATCTATCCATCCAACCTTATGTTCGATTCGGTTGCTCGTATGTATAACGGAAGAACTGTTACCTGGTTAGACATACTATATGATAATAATCACGATATAATCAAATACAACCCAGATACGATGAATGTTCAGTCTATCCATTCAACCTTCTGTTCAGTTCAGTCGCTCTTATGTATAACTGGAAAACAGTTTCCTGGTGAGTATAACTATATGAACATCATCAAGATATAATCGAATACAACCCCAGATACGATTATTGTTTAGTCTATCCATTCAACCTTCTGTTCAATTCAGTCGCTCGTATGTATAACGGAAGAACAGTTACCTGGTGAGTATAACTATATAAACATAATCGAATACAACCCAGATACGATGATTGTTCAATTTATACTAAATTTAAGCTTTCGCTCGATTCGGTCGTTTGTATGTAAAACGGAAGAACAGTTACCTGGTGAGTATTGCTATATAAACATTATCACGATATCATCGAATACAACTCAGATACAATTATCGTTTCGTCTAACCATTTAACCTTCTGTTCGATTCAGTCGCTAGTATGTGTAACGGAAGTACCGTCACCTGGTAAGTATCACTATATATACAGTATTGCGATATAATCGGATACCACCCAGATACATTGATTGTTCAGTCTATCCATTCAACTTTCTGTTCGTTTCGGTCGCTCGTATGTGAAACGGGAATACCCTCACCTTATGTGTTTAACTATATACACAGCATAACATCATAATCGAATACAACCCAGATACTATTCATTCAACCTTCTGTTCGATTCGGTTGTTCGTATGTATAACGAACGAACAGTAACCTGGTGAGTATTTCTATATGAACGTCATCACGATATAATCGAATACAAATCAGATACAATGATCATTCCGTCTATCCATCCAACCTTCTGTTCGATTGGGTCGCTCGTATGTATAACGCAAGAACAGTCACCTGGTGAGTATTACTATATAAACATCACCACGATATAATCGAATACAACTCAGTTATAATTATCGTTCCGTCTTACCATCCAACCTTATGTTCGATTCAGACGCTCGTATGTGTAACGAAAGAACCGTTACATGGTAGGTGTAACTAAATATACAGCATAACGATATAATCGGAGACAACCCAGATACAATGATTGTTCAATCTATCCATCCAACCTTATGTTCGATTCGGTTGCTCGTATGTATAACGGAAGAACTGTTACCTGGTTAGACATAACATATGATAATAATCACGATATAATCTAACACAACCCAGATACGATGAATGTTCAGTCTATCCATTCAACCTTCTGTTCAGTTCAGTCGCTCTTATGTATAACTGGAGAACAGTTTCCTGGTGAGTATAACTTTATGAACATCATCACGACATCATCTAATACAACTCAGATATACAATTATCGTTTCGTCTAACCATTTAACCTTTTGTTCGATTCAGTCGCTAGTATGTGTAACGGAAGTACCGTCACCTGGTGAGTATCACTATATATACAGAATTGCGATATAATCGGATACCACCCAGATACATTGATTGTTCAGTCTATCCATTCAACTTTCTGTTCGTTTCGGTCGCTCGTATGTAAAACGGGAATACCGTCACCTTATGTGCATAACTATATACACAGCATAACATCATAATCGAAAACAACCCAGATACTATTCATTCAACCTTCTGTTCGATTCGTCTGCTCTTATGTATAACGAAAGAAAAGTAACCTGGTGAGTATTTCTATATGAACGTCATCACGATATAATCGTATACAACTCAGATACAATGATCATTCCGTCTATCCATCCAACCTTCTGTTCGATTGAGTCGTTCGTATGTATAACGCAAGAACAGTCACCTGGTGAGTATTACTATATGAACATCACCACGATATAATCGAATACAACTCAGTTACAATTATCGTTCCGTCTAACCATCCAACCTTATGTTCGATTCAGACGCTCGTATGTGTAACGAAAGAACCGTTACCTGGTAGGTGTAACTAAATATACAGCATAACGATATAATCGGAGACAACCCAGATACAATGAGTGTTCAATTTATCCATCCAACCTTATGTTCGATTCGGTTGCTCGTATGTATAACGGAAGAACTGTTACCTGGTTAGACATACTATATGATAATAATCACGATATAATCAAATACAACCCAGTTACGATGAATGTTCAGTCTATCCATTCAACCTTCTGTTCAGTTCAGTCGCTCTTATGTATAACTGGAGAACATTTTTCTGGTGAGTATTACTATATGAACATCATCAAGATATAATTGAATACAACCCCAGATACGATTATTGTTAAGTCTATCCATTCAACCTTCTGTTCAATTCAGTCGCTCGTATGTATAACGGAAGAACAGTTACCTGGTGACTATAACTATATAAACATTATCGAATACAACCCAGATACGATGATTGTTCAATCTATACTAAATTTAAGCTTCTGCTCGATTCGGTCGCTTGTATGTAAAACGGAAGAACAGTTACCTGGTGAGTATTGCTATATAAACATCATCACGATATCATCGAATACAACTCAGAGATACAATTATCGTTTCGTATAACCATTTAATCTTCTGTTCGATTCAGTCGCTGGTATGTGTAACGGAAGTACCGTCACCTGGTAAGTATCACTATATATACAGTATTGCGATATAATCGGATACCACCCAGATACATTGATTGTTCAGTCTATCCATTCAACTTTCTGTTCGTTTCGATCGCTCGTATGTAAAACGGGAATACCGTCACCTTATGTGCATAACTATATACACAGCATAACATCATAATCGAAAACAACCCAGATACTATCCATTCAACCTTCTGTTCGATTCGGTTGCTCGTATGTATAACGAAAGAACAGTAACCTGGTGAGTATTTCTATATGAACGTCATCACGATATAATCGAATACAACTCAGATACAATGATCATTCCGTCTATCCATACAACCTTCTGTTCAGTTCAGTCGCTCTTATGTATAACTGGAGAACAGTTACCTGGTGAGTATAACAATATAAACATCATCACGATATAATCGAATACAACCCCAGATACGATCATTGTTTAGTCTATCCATTCAACCTTCTGTTCAATTCAGTCGCTCGTATGTATAACGGAAGAACATTTACTTGGTGAGTATAACTATATAAACATAATCGAATACAACTCAGATACGATGATTGTTCAATCTATCCATTCAACCTTATGTTCGATTCGGTTGCTTGTATGTATAACGGAAGAACAGGTACCTGGTGAGTATAACTATATAAACATAATCGAATACAACTCAGATACGATGATTGTTCAATCTATCAATTTAACCTTCTGCTCGATTCGGTCACTTGTATGTAAAACTGAAGGACAGTTACCTGGTGAGTATTGCTATATAAACATCATCACGATATCATCGAATACAACTCAGATACAATTATCGTTTCGTCTAACCATTCAACATTCTGTTCGATTCAGTCGCTAGTATGTATAACGGAAGAACAGTTACCTGGTTAGTATAACTATATAAACATAATCGAATAGAACCCAGATACGATGATTGTTCAATCCATACTAAATTTAACCTTCTGCTCGATTCGGTCGCTTGTATTTAAAACGGAAGAACAGTTACCTGGTGAGTATTGCTATATAAACATCATCACGATATCATCGAATACAACTCAGATACAATTATCGTTTCGTCTTACCATTTAACCTTAAGTTCGATTCAGTCGCTAGTATGTGCAACGGAAGTACCGTCACCTGGTAAGTATCACTATATATACAGTATTGCGATATAATCGGATACCACCCAGATACATTGATTGTTCAGTCTATCCATTCAACTTTCTGTTCGTTTCGGTCGCTCGTATTTAAAACGGGAATACCGTCACCTAATGTGTATAACTATATACACAGCATTACATCATAATCAAATACAACCCAGATACTATCCATTCAACCTTCTGTTCGATTCGGTTGCTCGTATGTATAAAGAAAAAACAGTAACCTGGTGAGTATTTCTATATGAACGTCATCACGATATAATCGAATACAACTCAGATACAATGATCATTCCGTCTATTTATCCAAACTTCTGTTCGATTGGGTCGCTCGTATGTATAACGCAAGAACAGTCACCTGGTGAGTATTACTATATAAACATCACCACGATATGATCGAATACAACTCAGTTACAATTATTGTTCCGTCTAATCATCCAACCTTATGTTCGATTCAGACGCTCGTATGTGTAACGAAAGAACCGTTACATGGTAGGTGTAACTAGATATACAGCATAACGATATAATCGGAGACAACCCAGATACAATGATTGATCAGTCTATCCATTCAACCTCTTGTTCAGTTCAGTCGCTCTTATGTATAACTGGAGAACAGTTACCTGGTGAGTATAACTATATAAACATCATCACGATATAATCGAATACAACCCCAGATAGGATCATTGTTTAGTCTATCCATTCAACTTTCTGTTCAATTCAGTCGCTCGTATGTATAACGGAAGAACATGTACCTGGTGAGTATAACTATATAAACATAATCAAATACAACCCAGATACGATGATTGTTCAATCTATACATTTAACCTTCTGCTCGATTCGGTCGCTTGTATGTAAAACGGAAGAACAGTTACCTGGTGAATATTGCTATATTAACATCATCACGATATCATCGAATACAACTCAGATACAATTATCGCTTCGTCTAACAATTTAACCTTCTGTTCGATTCAGTCGCTAGTATGTGTAACGGAAGTACCGTCACCTGGTAAGTATCACTATATATACAGTATTGTGATATAATCGGATACCAACCAGATACATTGATTGTTCAGTCTATCCATTCAACTTTCTGTTCGTTTCGGTCGCTCGTATGTAAAACGGGAATACCGTCACCTAGTGTGTATAACTATATACACAGCATAACATCATAATCGAATACAACCAAGATACTATCCATTCAAACTTCTGTTCGATTCGAATGCTCGTATGTATAACGAAAGAACAGTAACCTGGTGAGTATTTCTATATGAACTTTATCACGATATTATAGAATACAACTCAGAGATACAATTATCATTTCGTCTAACCATTTAACCGTCTGTTCGATTCAGTCGCTAGTATGTGTAACGGAAGTACCGTCACCTGGTGAGTATCACTATATATACATTATTGCGATATAATCGGATACCACCCAGATGCATTGATTGTTCAGTCTATCCATTCAACTTTCTGTTCAGTTCAGTCGCTCCTATGTATAACTGGAGAAAAGTTTCCTGGTGAGTATAACTATATGAACATCATCAAGATATAATCGAAAACAACCCCAGATACGATTATTGTTTAGTCTATCCATTCAACCTTCTGTTCAATTCAGTCGCTCGTATGTATAACGGAAGAACAGGTACCTGGTGAGTATAACTATATAAACATAATCAAATACAACCCAGATACGATGATTGTTCAATCTATACATTTAACCTTCTGCTCGATTCGGTCGCTTGTATGTGAAACGGAAGAATAGTTACCTGGTTATTATTGCTATATAAACATCATCACGATATCATCGGATACAACTCAGATACAATTATCGTTTCGTCTAACCATCCAACTTTCTGTTCGATTCAGTCGCTAGTATGTGTAACGGAAGTACCGTCACCTGGTGAGTATCACTATATATACAGTATTGCGATATAATCGGATACCACCCAGATACATTGATTGTTCAGTCTATCCATTCAACTTTCTGTTCGTTTCGGTCGCTCGTATGTATAACGGAAGAACATTTACCTGGTGAGTATAACTATATAAACCTTATCGAATACAACCCAGATACGATGAATTTTCAATCTATCCATTTAACCTTCTGCTCGATTCGGTCGCTTTTATGTAAAACGGAAGAACAGGCGATCGGAAGAAGGCGATCTGAAGAATTCGTTACACGTTTTTTCATAGAATCCATTTCTCCAATCGTAAAAAACGAAATCGAAAAAAAAATGCATCGAAGGGGGCCCCCTTGGAACTTGTTCGAATTCTTCAGATCGCCTTAACTTCCGAACGGATGGACCGATTTTCAACTTCGCGCATACCAATTTGCTTGTTTTTTTCATAGAATCCATTTTTCCAATCGAGAAAACCGAAATCGAAATAAAAATCGCATTAAAGGGGGTCCCCTTGAAACTTTTTCGAATTCTTCAAATCGCCTTAACTTCCGAACGGATGGACCGATTTTCAACTTCGATCATACCAATCTGCTTGTTTTTTTCATAGAATCCTTTTCTTCAATCGAAAAAACCGAAATCGAAAAAAAAATTGCATCAAAGGGGGTCCCCTAGGAACTTTTTCGAATTCTTCAGATCGCCTTAACTTCCCAACGGATGGACTGATTTCCAACTTCGATCATACCAATCTGCTTGTATTTTTTCATAGAATCCATTTCTCCAATCGAAAAAACCGAAATCGAAAACAAAATGCACCAAAGGGGGCCCCCTTGGAACTTTTTCGAATTCTTCAGATCGACTTAACTTCCGAACGGATGGACCGATTTTCAACTTCGATCATACCAAACTGCTTGTTTTTTTTCATAGAATCCATTTCTCCAATCGAAAAAATCGAAATCGAAAAAAAGAAAGCATCAAAGGGGGCCCCTTGGAACTTTTTAGAAATCTTCAGATCGCCTTAACTTTCGAACGTATGGACCGATTTTCAACTTCTATCATACCAATCTGCTTGTTTTTTTCATAGAATCCATTTCTCTGATCAGAAAAACCGAAATCGAAAAAAAAAATGCATCAAAGGGGGCCCCCTTGGAACTTTTTCGAATTCTTCAGATCGCCTTAACTTCCGAACGGATGGACCGATTTTCAACTTCGATCATACCAATCTGTTTTTTTTTTTTCATAGAATCCATTTCTCCAATCAAAAAAATCGAAATCGAAAAAAAAATGCATCAAAGGGGGCCCCTTTGGAACTTTTTCGAATTCTTCAGATCGCCTAACTTCCGAACGGATGGACCGATTTTCAACTTCGATCATACCAATCTGCTTGTTTTTTTTATAGAATCCATTTCTCCGATCGAAAAAACCGAAATCGAAAAAAAAAATTCACCAAAGGGGGCCCCCTTGGAACTTTTTCGAATTCTTCAGATCGCCTTAACTTCCGAACGGATGGACCGATATTCAACTTCGATCATACCAATCTGCTTGTTTTTTTTCATAGAATCCATTTCTCCAATCGAAAAAACCGAAAACTAAAGAAAAACTTCATCAAAGGGGGCCCTCTTGGAACTTTTTCGAATTCTTCAGATCGCCTCAACTTCCGAACGGATGGACCGATTTTCAACTTCGATCATACCAATCTGCTTGTTTTTTTTTCATGGAGTACATTTCTCCAATCGAAAAAACCGAAATGAAAAAAAAATGCATCAAAGGGGGCCCCCTTGGAACTTTTTCGAATTCTTCAGATCGCCTTAACTTCCGAACGGATGGACCGATTTTCAACTTCGATCATACCAATCTGCTTGTTTTTTTTATAAAATCCATTTCTCCAATCGAAAAAACCGAAATCGAAAAAAAAAATTCATCAAAGGGGGCCCCCTTGAAACTTTTTCGAATTCTTTAGATCGCCTTGACTTCCGAACGGATGAACCGATTTTCAACTTCGATCATACCAATCTGCTTGTTTTTTTCATAGAATCCATTTCTCCAATCGAAAAAACCGAAATCGAAAAAAAAAATGCATCAAAGGGGGCCCCCTTGGAACTTTTTCGAATTCTTCAGATCGCCTTAACTTCCGAACGGATGGACCGATTTTCAACTTCGATCATACCAATCTGCTTGTTTTTTTTTTCATAGAATCCATTTCTCCAATTGAAAAAACCGAAATCGAAAAAAAAATGCATCAAAGGGGGCCCCTTTGGAACTTTTTCGAATTCTTCAGATCGCCTTAACTTCCGAACGGATGGACCGATTTTCAACTTCGATCATACCAATCTGCTTGTTTTCTTTTATAGAATCCATTTCTCCATTCGAAAAAACCGAAATCGAAAGAAAAAATGCATCAAAGGGGGCCTTCTTGGATTTTTTTCGAATTCTTCAGATCGCCTTAACTTCCGAACGGATGGACCGATTTTCAATTTCGCGCATACCAATTCGCTTGTTTTTTTCATAGAATCCATTTCTCCAATCGAAAAAACCGAAATCGAAAAAAAAATGCATCAAAGGGGGTCCCCTTGGAACTTTTTCGAATTCTTCAAATCGCCTTAACTTCCGAACGGATGGACCGATTTTCAACTTCGATCATACCAATCTGCTTGTTTTTTTTTTCATAGAATCCATTTTTTCAATCAAAAAAACCGAAATCGAAAAAATAAAAAGCATCAAAGGGAGCCCCCTTGGAACTTTTTCGAATTCTTCAGATCGCCTTAACTTCCGAACGGATGGACCGATTTTCAACTTCGATCATACGAATCTGCTTGTCTTTTTTTCATAGAATCCATTTCTCCAATCGAGAAAACCGAAATCGAAAAAAAAAATGCATCTAAGGGGGCCCCCTTGGAACTTTTTCGAGTTCTTCAGATCGACTTAACTTCCGAACGGATGGACCGATTTTCAACTTCGATCATACCAATCTGCTTTTTTTTTCATAGAATCCATTTCTCCGATCAAAAAATCCGAAATCGAAAAAAAAATGGATCAAAGGGGGCCCCCTTGGAACTTTTTCGAATTCTTCAGATTGCCTCAACTTTCGAACGTATGGACCGATTTTCAACTTCGATCATACCAATCTGCTTGTTTTTTTTCATAGAATCCATTTCTCCAATCAAAAAAACCGAAATCGAAAAAATAAAAAGCATCAAAGGGAGCCCCCTTGGAACTTTTTCGAATTCTTCAGATCGCCTTAACTTCCGAACGGATGGACCGATTTTCAACTTCGATCATGCGAATCTGCTTGTTTTTTTTCATAGAATCCATTTCTCCAATCGAAAAAACCGAAATCGAGAAAAAAATGCATCAAAGGGGGCCTTCTTGGAACTTTTTCGAATTCTTCAGATCGACTTAACTTCCGAACGGATGAACCGATTTTCAACTTCGATCATACCTGCTTTTTTTTCATAGAATCCATTTCTCCGATCAAAAAAACAGAAATCGAAAAAAAAAAATGCATCAAAGGGGGCCCCCTTGGAACTTTTTCGAATTCTTCAGATTGCCTTAACTTTCGAACGTATGGACCGATTTTCAACTTCGATCATACCAATCTGCTTGTTTTTTCATAGAATCCATTTCTCCAATCGAAAAAACCGAAATCGAAAAAAAAATGCATCAAAGGGGGCCCCCTTGTAACTTTTTCGAAGTCTTCAGATCGCCTTAACATCCGAACGGATGGACCGATTTTCAACTTCGATCATACCAATCTGCTTGTTTTTTTTTTTCATAGAATCCATTTCTCCGATCGAAAGAACCGAAATCGAAAAAAAAAATGCATCAAAGGGGGCCTCCTTGGAATTTTTTCGAATTCTTCAGATCGCCTAACTTCCGAACGGATGGACCGATTTTCAATTTCGCGCATATCAATTCGCTTGTTTCTTTCATAGAATCCATTTCTCCAATCGAAAAAACCGAAATCGAAAAAAAAATGCATCAAAGGGGGCCCCCTTGGAACTTTTTCGAATTCTTCAGATCGCCTTAACTTCCGAACGGATGGACCGATTTTCAACTTCGATCATACCAATCTGCTTTTTTTTTTCATAGAATCCATTTCTACAATCGAAAAAACCGAAATCTAAAAAAAAAATTCATCAAAGGGGGCCCCCTTGGAACTTTTTCGAATTCTTCAGATCGCCTCAACTTCCGAACGGATGGACCGATTTTCAACTTCGATCATACCAATCTGCTTGTTTTTTTTCATGGGGTCCATTTCTCCAATCGAAAAAACTGAAATGAAAAAAAAATGCATCAAAGGGGGCCCCCTTGGAACTTTTTCGAATTCTTTAGATCGCCTTGACTTCCGAACGGATGAACCGATTTTCAACTCCGATCATACCAATCTGCTTGTTTTTTTTATAAAATCCATTTCTCCAATCGAAAAAACCGAAATCGAAAAAAAAAATGCATCAAAGGGGGCCCCCTTGGAACTTTTTCGAATTCTTCAGATCGCCTTAACTTCCGAACGGATGGACCGATTTTCAACTTCGATCATACCAATCTGCTTGTTTTTTTTTTCATAGAATCCATTTCTCCAATTGAAAAAACTGAAATCGAAAAAAAAAATGCATCAAAGGGGGCTCCCTTGGAACTTTTTCGAATTCTTCAGATCGCCTTAACTTCCGAACGGATGGACCGATTTTCAACTTTGATCATACCAATCTGCTTGTTTTCTTTCATAGAATCCATTTCTCCAATCGAAAAAACCGAAATCGAAAGAAAAAATGCATCAAAGGGGGCCTTCTTGGAATTTTTTCGAATTCTTCAGATCGCCTTAACTTCCGAACGGATGGACCGATTTTCAATTTCGCGCATACCAATTCGCTTGTTTTTTTCATAGAATCCATTTCTCCAATTGAAAAAACCGAAATCGAAAAAAAAAATGCATCAAAGGGGGTCCCCTTGGAACTTTTTCGAATTCTTCAAATCGCCTTAACTTCCGAACGGATGGACCGATTTTCAACTTCGATCATACCAATATGCTTGTTTTTTTTCATGGAATCCATTTCTCCAATCGAAAAAACCAAAATCGAAAAAACATTGCATCAAAGGGGGTCCCCTTGGAACTTTTTCGAATTCTTCAGATCGCCATAACTTCCGAACGGATGGACCGATTTTCAACTTCGATCATACCAATCTGCTTGTTTTTTTTTCATAGAATCCATTTCTTCAATCAAAAAAACCGAAATCGAAAAAATAAAAAGCATCAAAGGGAGCCCCCTTGGAACTTTTTCGAATTCTTCAGATCGCCTTAACTTCCGAACGGATGGACCGATTTTCAACTTCGATCATACGAATCTGCTTGTCTTTTTTTCATAGAATCCATTTCTCCAATCAAAAAAACCGAAATCGAAAAAAAAAATGCATCAAAGGGGGCCCCCTTGGAACTTTTTCGAATTCTTCAGATCGACTCAACTTCCGAACGGATGGACCGATTTTCAACTTCGATCATACCAATCTGCTTGTTTTTTTCATAGAATCCATTTCTCCGATCAAAAAATCCGAAATCGAAAAAAAAATGGATCAAAGGGGGCCCCCTTGGAACTTTTTCGAATTCTTCAGATTGCCTCAACTTTCGAACGTATGGACCGATTTTCAACTTCGATCATACCAATCTGCTTGTTTTTTCATAGAATCCATTTCTCCAATCAAAAAAACCGAAATCGAAAAAAAAATGCATCAAAGGGGGCCCCCTTGGAACTTTTTCGAAGTCTTCAGATCGCCTTAACATCCGAACGGATGGACCGATTTTCAACTTCGATCATGCCAATCTGCTTGTTTTTTTTTTTTTTTCATAGAATCCATTTCTCCGATCGAAAGAACCGAAATCGAAAAAAAAAAATGCATCAAAGGGGGCCTCCTTGGAATTTTTTCGAATTCTTCAGATCGCCTAACATCCGAACGGATGGACCGATTTTCAATTTCGCGCATATCAATTCGCTTGTTTCTTTCATAGAATCCATTTCTCCAATCGAAAAAACCGAAATCGAAAAAAAAATGCATCAAAGGGGGCCCCCTTGGAACTTTTTCGAATTCTTCAGATCGCCTTAACTTCCGAACGGATGGACCGATTTTCAACTTCGATCATACCAATCTGCTTGTTTTTTTTCATAGAATCCATTTCTCCAATCGAAAAAACCGAAATCGAGAAAAAAATGCATCAAAGGGGGCCACCTTGGAACTTTTTCGAATTCTTCAGACCGCCTCAACTTCCGAACGGATCGACCGATTTTCAATTTCGCGCATACCAATTTGCTTGTTTTTTCATAGATCCATTTCTTCAATAGAAAAAACCGAAATCGAAAAAAAAATTGCATCAAAGGGTGTCCCCTTGGAACTTTTTCGAATTCTTCAGATCGCCTTAACTTCCGAACGGATGGACCGATTATCAACTTCGATCATACCAAACTGCTTGTTTTTTTTCATAGAATTCATTACTCCAATCGAAAAAACCGAAATCTGAAAAAAAATTGCATCAAAGGGGGTCCCCTTGGAACTTTTTCGAATTCTTCAAATCGCCTTAACTTCCGAACGGATGGACCGATTTTCAACTTCGATCATACCAATCTGCTTGTTTTTTTTTCATAGAATCCATTTCTCCAATCGAAAAAACCAAAATCGAAAAAAAAATTGCATCAAAGGGGGTCCCCTTGGAACTTTTCTGAATTCTTCAGATCGCCTTAACTTCCGAACGGATGGACCGATTTTCAACTTCGATCATACCAATCTGCTTGTTTTTTTCATAGAATCCATTTCTCCGATCAAAAAATCCGAAATCGAAAAAAAAATGGATCAAAGGGGGCCCCCTTGGAACTTTTTCGAATTCTTCAGATTGCCTCAACTTTCGAACGTATGGACCGATTTTCAACTTCGATCATACCAATCTGCTTGTTTTTTTCATAGAATCCATTTCTCCAATCAAAAAAACCGAAATCGAAAAAAAAATGCATCAAAGGGGGCCCCCTTGGAACTTTTTCGAAGTCTTCAGATCGCCTTAACATCCGAACGGATGGACCGATTTTCAACTTCGATCATACCAATCTGCTTGTTTTTTTTTTTTTTCATAGAATCCATTTCTCCGATCGAAAGAACCGAAATCGAAAAAAAAAAATGCATCAAAGGGGGCCTCCTTGGAATTTTTTCGAATTCTTCAGATCGCCTAACATCCGAACGGATGGACCGATTTTCAATTTCGCGCATATCAATTCGCTTGTTTCTCTCATAGAATCCATTTCTCCAATCAAAAAAACCGAAATCGAAAAAAAAATGCATCAAAGGGGGCCCCCTTGGAACTTTTTCGAATTCTTCAGATCGCCTTAACTTCCGAACGGATGGACCGATTTTCAACTTCGATCATACCAATCTGCTTGTTTTTTTTCATAGAATCCATTTCTCCAATCGAAAAAACCGAAATCGAAAAAAAAATGCATCAAAGGGGGCCACCTTGGAACTTTTTCGAATTCTTCAGACCGCCTCAACTTCCGAACGGATCGACCGATTTTCAATTTCGCGCATACCAATTTGCTTGTTTTTTCATAGATCCATTTCTTCAATAGAAAAAACCGAAATCGAAAAAAAAATTGCATCAAAGGGTGTCCCCTTGGAACTTTTTCGAATTCTTCAGATCGCCTTAACTTCCGAACGGATGGACCGATTATCAACTTCGATCATACCAAACTGCTTGTTTTTTTTCATAGAATTCATTACTCCAATCGAAAAAACCGAAATCTGAAAAAAAATTGCATCAAAGGGGGTCCCCTTGGAACTTTTTCGAATTCTTCAAATCGCCTTAACTTCCGAACGGATGGACCGATTTTCAACTTCGATCATACCAATCTGCTTGTTTTTTTTTCATAGAATCCATTTCTCCAATCGAAAAAACCAAAATCGAAAAAAAAATTGCATCAAAGGGGGTCCCCTTGGAACTTTTCTGAATTCTTCAGATCGCCTTAACTTCCGAACGGATGGACCGATTTTCAACTTCGATCATACCAATCTGCTTGTTTTTTTTTTCATAGAATCCATTTCTCCAATCGGAAAATCCGAAATCGAAAAGAAAAATTGCATCAAAGGGGATCCCCTTGGAACTTTTTCGAATTCTTCAGATCGCCTTAACTTCCGAACGGATGGACCGATTTTCAACTTCGATCATACCAATCTGCTTGTTTTTTTTCATAGAATCCATTTCTCCAATCGAAAAAACCGGAATCGAAAAAAAAATTGCATCAAAGGGGGCCCCCTTGGCACTTTTTCGAATTCTTCAAATCGCCTTAACTTCCGAACGGATGGACCGATTTTCAACTACGATCATACCAATCTGCTTGTTTTTTTTTCATAGAATCCATTTCTCCAATCGAAAAAACCGGAATCGAAAAAAAAATTGCATCAAAGGGGGCCCCCTTGGCACTTTTTCGAATTCTTCAGATCGCCTTAACTTCCGAACGGATGGACCGATTTTCAACTTCGATCATACCAAACTGCTTGTTTTTTTTTTCATAGAATCCATTTCTCCAATCGAATAAACCAAAATCGAAAAAAAAATGCATCAAAGGGGGCCCCCTTGGAACTTTTTCGAATTCTTCAGATCGCCTTAACTTCCGAACGGATGGACCGATTTTCAACTTCGATCATACCAATCTGCTTGTTTTTTCTTCATAGAATCCATTTCTCCAATCGAAAAAACTGAAATCGAAAAAAAAATGCATCAATGGGGGCCCCCTTGGAACTTTCTCGAATTCTTCAGATTGCCTCAACTTTCGAACGTATGGACCGATTTTCAACTTCGATCATACCAATCTGCTTGTTTTTTTTCATAGAATCCATTTCTCCAATCAAAAAAACCGAAATCGAAAAAATAAAAAGCATCAAAGGGAGCCCCCTTGGAACTTTTTCGAATTCTTCAGATCGCCTTAACTTCCGAACGGATGGACCGATTTTCAACTTCGATCATGCGAATCTGCTTGTTTTTTTTTCATAGAATCCATTTCTCCAATCGAAAAAACCGAAATCGAAAAAAAAATGCATCAAAGGGGGCCCCCTTGGAACTTTTTCGAATTCTTCAGATCGCCTTAACTTCCGAACGGATGGACCGATTTTCAACTTCGATCATACCAATCTGCTTGTTTTCTTTCATAGAATCCATTTCTTCAATCGAAAAAACCGAAATCAAAAGAAAAAATGCATCAAAGGGGGCCTTCTTGGAATTTTTTCGAATTCTTCAGATCGCCTTAACTTCCGAACGGATGGACCGATTTTCAATTTCGCGCATACCAATTCGCTTGTTTTTTTCATAGAATCCATTTCTCCAATCGAAAAAACCGAAATCGAGAAAAAAAATGCATCAAAGGGGGTCCCCTTGGAACTTTTTCGAATTCTTCAAATCGCCTTAACTTCCGAACGGATGGACCGATTTTCAACTTCGATCATACCAATCTGCTTGTTTTTTTTTTCATGGAATCCATTTCTCCAATCGAAAAAACCAAAATCGAAAAAAACATTGCATCAAAGGGGGTCCCCTTGGAACTTTTTCGAATTCTTCAGATCGCCATAACTTCCGAAAGGATGGACCGATTTTCAACTTCGATCATACCAATCTGCTTGTTTTATTTTTCATAGAATCCATTTCTCCAATCAAAAAAACCAAAATCGAAAAAATAAAAAGCATCAAAGGGAACCCCCTTGGAACTTTTTCGAATTCTTCAGATCGCCTTAACTTCCGAACGGTTGGACCGATTTTCAACTTCGATCATACGAATCTGCTTGTCTTTTTTTCATAGAATCCATTTCCCCAATCGAAAAAACCGAAATCGAAAAAAAAAAATGCATCAAAGGGGGCCCCCTTGGAACTTTTTCGAATTCTTCAGATCGACTTAACTTCCGAACGGATGGACCGATTTTCAACTTCGATCATACCAATCTGCTTGTTTTTTTTTCATAGAATCCATTTCTCCAATCAAAAAAACCGAAATCGAAAAAAAAATGGATCATAGGGGGCCCCCTTGGAACTTTTTCGAATTCTTCAGATTGCCTCAACATTCGAACGTATGGACCGATTTTCAACTTCGATCATACCAATCTGCTTGTTTTTTTTCATAGAATCCATTTCTCCAATCAAAAAAACCGAAATCGAAAAAATAAAAAGCATCAAAGGGAGCCCCCTTGGAACTTTTTCGAATTCTTCAGATCGCCTTAACTTCCGAACGGATGGACCGATTTTCAACTTCGATCATGCGAATCTGCTTGTTTTTTTTTCATAGAATCCATTTCTCCAATCGAAAAAACCGAAATCGAAAAAAAAATGCATCAAAGGGGGCCCCCTTGGAACTTTTTCGAATTCTTCAGATCGCCTTAACTTCCGAACGGATGGACCGATTTTCAACTTCGATCATACCAATCTGCTTGTTTTCTTTCATAGAATCCATTTCTTCAATCGAAAAAACCGAAATCAAAAGAAAAAATGCATCAAAGGGGGCCTTCTTGGAATTTTTTCGAATTCTTCAGATCGCCTTAACTTCCGAACGGATGGACCGATTTTCAATTTCGCGCATACCAATTCGCTTGTTTTTTTCATAGAATCCATTTCTCCAATCGAAAAAACCGAAATCGAAAAAAAAATGCATCAAAGGGGGTCCCCTTGGAACTTTTTCGAATTCTTCAAATCGCCTTAACTTCCGAACGGATGGACCGATTTTCAACTTCGATCATACCAATCTGCTTGTTTTTTTTTTTCATGGAATCCATTTCTCCAATCGAAAAAACCAAAATCGATAAAAAACATTGCATCAAAGGGGGTCCCCTTGGAACTTTTTCGAATTCTTCAGATCGCCATAACTTCCGAAAGGATGGACCGATTTTCAACTTCGATCATACCAATCTGCTTGTTTTTTTTTTCATAGAATCCATTTCTCCAATCAAAAAAACCAAAATCGAAAAAATAAAAAGCATCAAAGGGAACCCCCTTGGAACTTTTTCGAATTCTTCAGATCGCCTTAACTTCCGAACGGATGGACCGATTTTCAACTTCGATCATACGAATCTGCTTGTCTTTTTTTCATAGAATCCATTTCTCCAATCGAAAAAACCGAAATCGAAAAAAAAAATGCATCAAAGGGGGCCCCCTTGGAACTTTTTCGAATTCTTCAGATCGACTTAACTTCCGAACGGATGGACCGATTTTCAACTTCGATCATACCAATCTGCTTTTTTTTTCATAGAATCCATTTCCCCGATCAAAAAATCCGAAATCGAAAAAAAAATGGATCAAAGGGGGCCCCCTTGGAACTTTTTCGAATTCTTCAGATTGCCTCAACTTTCGAACGTATGGACCGATTTTCAACTTCGATCATACCAATCTGCTTGTTTTTTTTCATAGAATCCATTTCTCCAATCAAAAAAACCGAAATCGGAAAAATAAAAAGCATCAAAGGGAGCCCCCTTGGAACTTTTTCGAATTCTTCAGATCGCCTTAACTTCCGAACGGATGGACCGATTTTCAACTTCGATCATGCGAATCTGCTTGTTTTTTTTCATAGAATCCATTTCTCCAATCGAAAAAACCGAAATCGAAAAAAAAATGCATCAAAGGGGGCCCCCTTGGAACTTTTTCGAATTCTTCAGATCGACTTAACTTCCGAACGGATGGACCGATTTTCAACTTCGATCATACCTGCTTTTTTTTTCATTGAATCCATTTCTCCGATCAAAAAAACCGAAATCGAAGAAAAAATGCATCAAAGGGGGCCCCCTTGGAACTTTTTCGAATTCTTCAGATTGCCTTAACTTTCGAACGTATGGACCGATTTTCAACTTCGATCATACCAATCTGCTTGTTTTTTTCATAGAATCCATTTCTCCAATCGAAAAAACCGAAATCGAAATAAAAATGCATCAAAGGGGGCCCCCTTGGAACTTTTTCGAATTCTTCAGATCGCCTTGACATCCGAACGGATGGACCGATTTTCAACTTCGATCATACCAATCTGCTTGTTTTTTTTTTCATAGAATCCATTTCTCCGATCGAAAGAACCAAAATCGAAAAAAAAAATGCATCAAAGGGGGCCTCCTTGGAATTTTTTCGAATTCTTCAGATCGCCTAACTTCCGAACGGATGGACCGATTTTCAATTTCGCGCATATCAATTCGCTTGTTTCTTTCATAGAATCCATTTCTCCAATCAAAAAAACCGAAATCGAAAAAAAAATGCATCAAAGGGGGCCACCTTGGAACTTTTTCGAATTCTTCAGACCGCCTCAACTTCCGAACGGATCGACCGATTTTCAATTTCGCGCATAACAATTTGCTTGTTTTTTCATAGAATCCATTTCTTCAATAGAAAAAACCGAAATCGAAAAAAAAATTGCATCAAAGGGTGTCATCTTGGAACTTTTTCGAATTCTTCAGATCGCCTTAACTTCCGAACGGATGGACCGATTTTCAACTTCGATCATACCAAACTGCTTGTTTTTTTTCATAGAATTCATTTCTCCAATCGAAAAAACCGAAATCTGAAAAAAAATTGCATCAAAGGGGGTCCCCTTGGAACTTTTTCGAATTCTTCAAATCGCCTTAACTTCCGAACGGATGGACCGATTTTCAACTTCGATCATACCAATCTGCTTGTTTTTTTCATTGAATCCATTTCTCCAATCGAAAAAACCAAAATCGAAAAAAAAATTGCATCAATGGGGGTCCCCTTGGAACTTTTCTGAATTCTTCAGATCGCCTTAACTTCCGAACGGATGGACCGATTTTCAACTTCGATTATACCAATCTGCTTGTTTTTTTTCATAGAATCCATTTCTCCAATCGGAAAAACCGAAATCGAAAAGAAAAATTGCATCAAAGGGGATACCCTTGGAACTTTTTCGAATTCTTCAGATCGCCTTAACTTCCGAACGGATGGACCGATTTTCAACTTCGATCATACCAATCTGCTTGTTTTTTTTTCATAGAATCCATTTCTCCAATCAAAAAAATCAAAATCTGAAAAAAAATTGCATCAAAGGGGGTCCCCTTGGAACTTTTTCGAATTCTTCAAATCGCCTTAACTTCCGAACGGATGGACCGATTTTCAACTACGATCATACCAATCTGCTTGTTTTTTTTCATAGAATCCATTTCTCCAATCGAAAAAACCGGAATCGAAAAAAAAATTGCATCAAAGGGGGCCCCCTTGGAACTTTTTCGAATTCTTCAGATCGCCTTAACTTCCGAACGGATTGACCGATTTTCAACTTCGATCATACCAAACTGATTGTTTTTTTTTTCATAGAATCCATTTCTCCAATCGAAAAAACCAAAATCGAAAAAAAAATGCATCAAAGGGGGCCCCCTTGGAACTTTTTCGAATTCTTCAGATCGCCTTAACTTTCGAACGGATGGACCGATTTTCAACTTCGATCATACCAATCTGCTTTTTTTTCATAGAATCCATTTCTCTGATCAAAAAATCCGAAATCGAAAAAAAATGGATCAAAGTGGGCCCCCTTGGAACTTTTTCGAATTCTTCAGATTGCCTCAACTTTCGAACGTATGGACCGATTTTCAACTTCGATCATACCAATCTGCTTGTTTTTTTTCATAGAATCCATTTCTCCAATCAAAAAAACCGAAATCGAAAAAATAAAAAGCATCAAAGGGAGCCCCCTTGGAACTTTTTCGAATTCTTCAGTTCGCCTTAACTTCCGAACGGATGGACCGATTTTCAACTTCGATCATGCGAATCTGCTTGTTTTTTTTCATAGAATCCATTTCTCCAATCGAAAAAACCGAAATTGAAAAAAATTGCATCAAAGGGGGCCCCCTTGGAACTTTTTCGAATTCTTCAGATCGACTTAACTTCCGAACGGATGGACCGATTTTCAACTTCGATCATACCTGCTTTTTTTTCATAGAATCCATTTCTCCGATCAAAAAAACCGAAATCGAAAAAAAAATGCATCAAAGGGGGCCCCCTTGAAACTTTTTCGAATTCTTCAGATTGCCTTAACTTTCGAACGTATGGACCGATTTTCAACTTCGATCATACCAATCTGCTTGTTTTTTTCATAGAATCCATTTCTCCAATCGAAAAAACCGAAATCGAAAAAAAAAATGCATCAAAGGGGGCCCCCTTGGAACTTTTTCGAATTCTTCAGATCGCCTTTACATCCGAACGGATGGACCGATTTTCAACTTCGATCATACCAATCTGCTTGTTTTTTTTTTCATAGAATCCATTTCTCCGATCGAAAGAACCGAAATGGAGAAAAAAAATGCATCAAAGGGGGCCTCCTTGGAATTTTTTCGAATTCTTCAGATCGCCTAACTTCCGAACGGATGGACCGATTTTCAATTTCGCGCATATCAATTCGCTTGTTTCTTTCATGGAATCCATTTCTCCAATCGAAAAAACCGAAATCGAAAAAAAAAATGCATCAAAGGGTGTCCCCTTGGAACTTTTTCGAATTCTTCAGATCGCCTTAACTTCCGAACGGATGGACCGATTTTCAACTTCGATCATACCAAACTGCTCGTTTTTTTTATAGAATTCTTTTCTCCAATCGAAAAAACCGAAATCTGAAAAAAAATTGCATCAAAGGGGGTCCCCTTGGAACTTTTTCGAATTCTTCAAATCGCCTTAACTTCCGAACGGATGGACCGATTTTCAACTTTGATCATACCAATCTGCTTGTTTTTTTTTCATAGAATCCATTTCTCCAATCGAAAAAACCAAAATCGAAAAAAAATTGCATCAAAGGGGGTCCCCTTGGAACTTTTCTGAATTCTTCAGATCGCCTTAACTTCCGAACGGATGGACCGATTTTCAACTTCGATCATACCAATCTGCTTGTTTTTTTTTCATAGAATCCATTTCTCCAATCGGAAAAACCGAAATCGAAAAGAAAAATTGCATCAAAGGGGATCCCCTTGGAACTTTTTCGAATTCTTCAGATCGCCTTAACTTCCGAACGGATGGACCGATTTTCAACTTCGATCATACCAATCTGCTTGTTTTTTTTTCATAGAATCCATTTCTCCAATCAAAAAAATCAAAATCTGAAAAAAAAATGCATCAAAGGGGGTCCCCTTGGAACTTTTTCGAATTCTTCAAATCGCCTTAACTTCCGAACGGATGGACCGATTTTCAACTACGATCATACCAATCTGCTTGTTTTTTCTTCATAGAATCCATTTCTCCAATCGAAAAAACCGGAATCGAAAAAAAAATTGCATCAAAGGGGGACCCCTTGAAACTTTTTCGAATTCTTCAGATCGCCTTAACTTCCGAACGGATGGACCGATTTTCAACTTCGATCATACCAAACTGCTTGTTTTTTTTTCATAGAATCCATTTCTCCAATCGAAAAAACCAAAATCGAAAAAAAAATGCATCAAAGGGGGCCATCTTGGAACTTTTTCGAATTCTTCAGATCGCCTTAACTTCCGAACGGATGGACCGATTTTCAACTTCGATCATACCAATCTGCTTGTTTTTTCTTCATAGAATCCATTTCTCCAATCGAAAAAACTGAAATCGAAAAAAAAATGCATCAATGGGGGCCCCCTTGGAACTTTCTCGAATTCTTCAGATCGCCTTAACTTCCGAACGGATGGACCGATTTTCAACTTTGATCATTCCAATCTGCTTGTTTTCTCTCATAGAATCTATTTCTCCAATCGAAAAAACCGAAATCGAATTCCCCCTTGGAACTTTTTCGAATTCTTCAGATCGCCTTAACTTCCGAACGGATGGACCGATTTTCAACTTCGATCATACCAATCTGCTTGTTTTTTTTCATAGAATTCATTTCTCCAATCGAAAAAACCGAAATCTAAAAAAAAAATTGCATCAAAGGGGGCCCCTTTGAAACTTTTTCGAATTCTTCAGATCGCCTTAACTTCCGAACGGATTGACCGATTTTCAACTTCGATCATACCAATCTGCTTGTTTTTTTCATAGAATCCATTTCTCCAATCGAAAAAACCGAAATCGAAAAAAACATGCATCAAAGATGGCCCCCTTGGAACTTTTTCGAATTCTTCAGATCGCCTTAACTTCCGAACGGATGGACCGATTTTCAACTTCGATCATACCAATCTGCTTGTTTTTTTTCATAGAATCCATTTCTCCAATCGGAAAAACCGAAATCGAAAAAAAATGCATTAAAGGGGGCCACCTTGGAACTTTTTCGAATTCTTCAGACCGCCTCAACTTCCGAACGGACCGACCGATTTTCAATTTCGCGCATACCAATTTGCTTGTTTTTTCATAGAATCCATTTCTTCAATAGAAAAAACCGAAATCGAAAAAAAAATTGCATCAAAGGGGGTCCCCTTGGAACTTTTTCGAATTCTTCAGCTCGCCTTAACTTCCGAACGGATGGACCGATTTTCAACTTCGATCATACCAAACTGCTTGTTATTTTTCAGAGAATCCATTTCTTCAATCGAAAAAAACGGAATCTGAAAGAAAATTGCATCTAAGGGGGTCCCCTTGGAACTTTTTCGAATTCTTCAAATCGCCTTAACTTCCGAACGGATGGACCGATTTTCAACTTCGATCGTACCAATCTGCTTGTTTTTTTTTATAGAATCCATTTCTCAAATCGAAAAAATCAAAATCGAAAGAAAAAATTCATCAAAAGGGGCCCCCTTGGAACTTTTTCGAATTCTTCAGATCGCCTTAACTTCCGAACGGATGGACCGATTTTCAACTTCGATCATGCCAAACTGCTTGTTTTTTTTTAATAGAATCCATTTCTCCAATCGAAAAAACCAAAATCGAAAAAAAAAATGCATCAAAGGGGGCCCCCTTGGAACTTTTTCGAATTCTTCAGATCGCCTTAACTTCCGAACGGATGGACCGATTTTCAACTTCGATCATACCAATCTGCTTGTTTTTTTTCATAGAATCCATTTCTCCAATCGAAAAAACCGAAATCGAAAAAATAAAAGGCATCAAAGAGAGCCCCCTTGGAACTTTTTCGAATTCTTCAGATCGCCTTAACTTCCGAACGGATGGACCGATTTTCAACTTCGATCATACGAATCTGCTTTTTTTTTCATAGAATCCATTTCTGCAATCAAAAAAACCGAAATCGAAAATAAAAATGCATCAAAGGGGGCCCCCTTGGAACTTTTTCGAATTCTTCAGATCGACTTAACTTCCGAACGGATGGACCGATTTCCAACTTCGATCATACCAATCTGCTTGTTTTTTTCATAGAATCCATTTCTCCAATCGAAAAAACCGAAATCGAAAAAAACATGCATCAAAGATGGCCCCCTTGGAACTTTTTCGAATTCTTCAGATCGCCTTAACTTCCGAACGGATGGACCGATTTTCAACTTCGATCATACCAATCTGCTTGTTTTTTTTCATAGAATCCATTTCTCCAATCGGAAAAACCGAAATCGAAAAAAAATGCATTAAAGGGGGCCACCTTGGAACTTTTTCGAATTCTTCAGACCGCCTCAACTTCCGAACGGACCGACCGATTTTCAATTTCGCGCATACCAATTTGCTTGTTTTTTCATAGAATCCATTTCTTCAATAGAAAAAACCGAAATCGAAAAAAAAAATGCATCAAAGGGGGTCCCCTTGGAACTTTTTCGAATTCTTCAGCTCGCCTTAACTTCCGAACGGATGGACCGATTTTCAACTTCGATCATACCAAACTGCTTGTTTTTTTTCAGAGAATCCATTTCTTCAATCGAAAAAAACGGAATCTGAAAGAAAATTGCATCTAAGGGGGTCCCCTTGGAACTTTTTCGAATTCTTCAAATCGCCTTAACTTCCGAACGGATGGACCGATTTTCAACTTCGATCGTACCAATCTGCTTGTTTTTTTTTATAGAATCCATTTCTCAAATCGAAAAAATCAAAATCGAGAAAAAAAATTCATCAAAAGGGGCCCCCTTGGAACTTTTTCGAATTCTTCAGATCGCCTTAACTTCCGAACGGATGGACCGATTTTCAACTTCGATCATGCCAAACTGCTTGTTTTTTTTTAATAGAATCCATTTCTCCAATCGAAAAAACCAAAATCGAAAAAAAAATGCATCAAAGGGGGCCCCCTTGGAACTTTTTCGAATTCTTCAGATCGCCTTAACTTCCGAACGGATGGACCGATTTTCAACTTCGATCATACCAATCTGCTTGTTTTTTTTCATAGAATCCATTTCTCCAATCGAAAAAACCGAAATCGAAAAAATAAAAAGCATCAAAGAGAGCCCCCTTGGAACTTTTTCGAATTCTTCAGATCGCCTTAACTTCCGAACGGATGGACCGATTTTCAACTTCGATCATACGAATCTGCTTTTTTTTTCATAGAATCCATTTCTGCAATCAAAAAAACCGAAATCGAAAATAAAAATGCATCAAAGGGGGCCCCCTTGGAACTTTTTCGAATTCTTCAGATCGACTTAACTTCCGAACGGATGGACCGATTTCCAACTTCGATCATACCAATCTGCTTTTTTTTTTCATGGAATCCATTTCTCCGATCGAAAAAACCGAAATCGAAAAAAAAAATGCATCAAAGGGGGCCCCCTTGGAACTTTTTCGAATTCTTCAGATTGCCTTAACTTTCGAACGTATGGACCGATTTTCAACTTCGATCATACCAATCTGCTTGTTTTTTTTTTCATAGAATCCATTTCTCCAATCAAAAAAACCGAAATCGAAAAAATAAAAAGCATCAAAGGGAGCCCCCTTGGAACTTTTTCGAATTCTTCAGATCGCCTTAACTTCCGAACGGATGGACCGATTTTCAACTTCGATCATACGAATCTGCTTGTTTTTTTTCATAGAATCCATTTCTCCAATCGAAAAAACCGAAATCGAAAAAAAAAAATGCATCAAAGGGGGCCCCCTTGGAACTTTTTCGAATTCTTCAGATCGCCTTAACTTCCGAACGGATGGACCGATTTTCAACTTCGATCATACCAATCTGCTTGTTTTCTTTCATAGAATCCATTTCTCCAATCGAAAAAACCGAAATCAAGAAAAAAATGCATCAAAGGGGGCCTTCTTGGAATTTTTTCGAATTCTTCAGATCGCCTTAACTTCCGAACGGATGGACCGATTTTCAATTTCGCGCATACCAATTCGCTTGTTTTTTTCATAGAATCCATTTCTCCAATCGAAAAAACCGAAATCGAAAAAAAATTGCATCAAAGGGGGTCCCCTTGGAACTTTTTCGA
The DNA here is from genome assembly GCA_029955515.1 of Chrysomela aeneicollis. Taxonomy (NCBI): domain Eukaryota; kingdom Metazoa; phylum Arthropoda; class Insecta; order Coleoptera; family Chrysomelidae; genus Chrysomela; species Chrysomela aeneicollis. Next base: position 15,066,473 of record JARUHQ010000013.1, on the reverse strand, counting down.
ATTCTTCAGATCGCCTTAACTTCCGAACGGAAAGACCGATTTTCAACTTCGATCATACCAATCTGCTTGTTTCTTTCATAGATTCCATTTCTCCAATCAAAAAAACCGAAATCGAAAAAAAAAATGCATCAAAGGGGGCCCCCTTGGAACTTTTTCGAATTCTTCAGATCGCCTTAACGGACGGAACGATAATTGTAACTGAGTTGTATTCGATTATATCGTGGTGATGTTTATATAGTAATACTCACCAGATGACTGTTCTTGCGTTATACATACGAGCGACCCAATCGAACAGATGGTTGGATGGATAGACGGTATGATTATTGTATCTGAGTTGTATTCGATTATATCTTGATGATGTTCATATAGGTATACTCACTAGGAAACTGTTCTCCAGTTATACATAAGAGCGACTGAACTGAACAGTAAGTCGAATGGATAGACTGAACAATCAATGTATCTGGGTGGTATCCGATTATATCGCAATACTGTATATATAGTGATACTTACCAGGTGACGGTACTTCCGTTACACATACTAGCGACTGAATCGAACAGAAGGTTAAATGGTTAGACGAAATGATAATTGTATCTCTGAGTTGTATTCGATGATATCGTGATGATGTTCATATCGCAATACTCACCAGGTAACTGTTCTTCCGTTTTACATACAAGCGACCGAATCGAGCAGAAGCTTAAATTTAGTATAGATTGAACAATCATCGTATCTGGGTTGTATTCGATTATGTTTATATAGTTATACTCACCAAGTAACTGGTCTTCCGTTATACATACGAGCGACTGAATTGAACAGAAGGTTTTTGTTTTTTGTTTTTGTTTTTGTTTTTTCAACCACTATCCTAGTTGCCTTAGCAACCCTCAGAAGTTTTCAAAGTAAACTTGTACGAGTTAGGATGTTAGGTTGAATGGATAGACTAAACAATAATCGTATCTGGGGTTGTATTCGATTATATCTTGATGATGTTCATATAGTTATACTCACCAGGAAACTGTTCTCCAGTAATACATAAGAGCGACTGAACTGAACAGAAGGTTGAATGGATAGACTGAACATTCATCGTATCTGGGTTGTATTTGATTATATCGTGATTATTATCATATAGTATGACTAACCAGGTGACAGTTCTTCCGTTATACATACGAGCAACCGAATCGAACATAAGGTTGGATGGATAGATTGAACAATCATTGTATCTGGGTTGTCTCCGATTATATCGTTATGCTGTATATTTAGTTACACCTACCATGTAACGGTTCTTTCGTTACACATACGAGCGTCTGAATCGAACATAAGCTTGGATGGTTAGACGGAACGATAATTGTAACTGAGTTGTATTCGATTATATCGTGGTGATGTTTATATAGTTATACTCACCAGGTGACTGTTCTTGCGTTATACATACGAGCGACCCAATCGAACAGAAGGTTGGATGGATAGACGGTATGATTATTGTATCTGAGTTGTATTCGATTATATCGTGATGACGTTCATATAGAAATACTCACCAGGTTACTGTTCTTTCGTTATACATACGAGCAACCGAATCGAACAGAAGGTTGAATGGATAGTATCTGGGTTGTATTCGATTATGATGTTATGCTGTGTATGCTGTGTATGTAAAACGGGAATACCGTCACCTAGTGTGTATAACTATATACACAGCATAACATCATAATCGATTACAACCCATATACTATCCATTCAACCTTCTGTTCAATTCAGTCGCTCGTATGTATAACGGAAGAACAGTTACCTGGTGAGTATTGCTATATAAACATCATCACGATATCATCGAATACAACTCAGATACAATTATCGCTTCGTCTAACCATTTAACCTTCTGTTCGATTCAGTCGCTAGTATGTGTAACGGAAGTACCGTCACCTGGTAAGTGTCACTATATATACAGTATTGCGATATAATCGGATACCAACCAGATACATTGATTGTTCAGTATATCCATTCAACTTTCTATTCGTTTCGGTCGCTCGTATGTAAAACGGGAATACCGTCACCTAGTGTGTAAAACTATATACACAGCATAACATCATAATCGAATACAACCAAGATACTATCCATTCAACCTTCAGTTCGATTCGGTTGCTCGTATATATAACGAAAGAACAGTAACCTGGTGAGTATCCTAACCTAACCTAACCTAACCTAACCTGGTGAGTATTTCCATATGAACTTAATCACGATATAATCGAATACAACTCAGATATAATGGTCATTCCGTCTATCCATCCAACCTTCTGTTCGATTTGGTCGCTCGTACGTATAACGCAAGAACAGTGACCTTGTGAGTATTACTATATAAAAATTACCACGATATAATCGAATACAACTCAGTTACAATTATCGTTCCGTCTAACCATCCAACCTTATGTTCGATTCAGACGCTCGTATGTGTAACGAAAGAACCGTTACATGGTAGGTTTATCTAAATATACAGCATAACGATATAATCGGAAACAACCCAGATACAATGATTGTTCAATCTATCCAATCAACCTTATGTTCGATTCGTTTGCTGGTATGTATAACATAATAACAGTTACCTGGTTAAACATAATATATAATAATCATCACGAAATAATCGAATACAACCCAGATACGATGATTGTTCAGTCTATCCATTCAACCTTCTGTTCAGTTCAGTCGCTCTTATGTATAACTGGAGAACAGTTACCTGGTGAGTATAACTATATAAACATCATACGATCATTGTTTAGTCTATCCATTCAACCTTCTGTTCAATTCAGTCGCTCGTATGTATAACGGAAGAACAGTTACCTGGTGAGTATAAATATATAAACATAATCGAATACAACCCATATACGATGATTGTTCAATCTATACTGAATTCAACCTTCTGCTCGATTCGGTCGCTTGTATGTGAAACGGAAGAACAGTTACCTGGTGAGTATTGCTATATAAACATCATCATGATATCATCGATTACAACTCAGATACAATTATCGTTTCGTCTAACCATTTAACCTTCTGTTCGATTCAGTCGCTAGTATGTATAACTGGAGTACCGTCACCTGGTAAGTATCACTATATATACAGTATTGCGATATAATCGGATACCACCCAGGTACATTGATTGTTCAGTCTATCCATTCAACTTTCTGTTCGTTTCGGTCGCTCGTATGTAAAACGGGAATACCGTCACCTTATGTGTATAACTATATACACAGCATAACATCATAATCGAATACAACCTAGATACTATCCATTCAACCTTCTGTTCGATTCGGTTTCTCGTATGTATAACGAAAGAACAGTAACCTGGTGAGTATTTCCATATGAACGTCATCAAGATATAATCGAATACAACTCAGATACAATGATCATTCCGTCTATCCATCCAACCTTTTGTTCGATTGGGTCGCTCGTATGTATAACGCAAGAACAGTCACCTGGTGAGTATTACTATATAAACATCACCACGATATAATCGAATACAACTTAGTTACAATTATCGTTCCGTCTAACCATCCAACCTTATGTTCGTTTCAGACGCTCGTAGGTGTAACGAAAGAACCGTTACATGGTAGGTGTATCCAAATATACAGCATAACGATATAATCGGAGACAACCCAGATACAATGATTGTTCAATCTATCCATTCAACCTTATGTTCGATTCGGTTGCCCGTATGTATAACAGAAGAACTGTTACCTGAAAAATGGAAAAGCCATAAATTGGACTACAATTTTAGAAAGAGAAAATAGTCTATCCAATTAGAATATCAAACATAGTTTGAAATAAATGTCTGGTAGACTACGAGCAGAAAACAACTACTTTCCTGGTAAATACCACGCAGAACATTGAATTATATCTGCTCGTAATCCATGCAACGATTCACACTGTGAATGCAGATCGCAAATGTTTCTTTCTTCCTAAGACGTGACAAATTCACATCGGGACAGGCACGCCTAACAACCTACAGATCGGTTTCGGGCTTATTGGCCCTCATCAGTGCAGGGTAGTTATCCGAGTAGAGACCGTAAGATCTCCACTCGAAGCGTTGCCTGTCCCAATGCACCTTCGTCGCGTTTATTTGACCGCACTGAGCCGCGTTCCAACAGACAATTGGAAGTGGCGACACCATGCGGCAGAAGAAAAAAACACTCCAGAACTAAATCCCCCAAATCACAGAACTTGGAAGTGGCTTATAGCTCGACTAAGCTAATAAATGAAAAATGGAAAAGCCATAAATTGGACTAAAATTTTAGAAAGAGAAAATAGTCTATCCAATTAGAATATCAAACATAGTTTGAAATGAATGTCTGGTAGACTACGAGCAGAAAACAACTACTTTCCTGGTAAATACCACGCAGAACATTGAATTATATCTGCTCGTAATCCATGCAACGATTCACACTGTGAATGCAGATCGCAAATGTATCTTTCTTCCTAAGACGTGACAAATTCACATCGGGACAGGCACGCCTAACAACCTACAGACCGGTTTCGGGCTTATTGGCCCTCAGTAGTCTACCAGACATTCATTTCAAACTATGTTTGATATTCTAATTGGATAGACTATTTTCTCTTTCTAAAATTGTAGTCCAATTTATGGCTTTTCCATTTTTCATTTATTAGCTTAGTCGAGCTATAAGCCACTTCCAAGTTCTGTGATTTGGGAGATTTAGTTCTGGAGTGTTTCTTTCTTCTGCCGCATGGTGTCGCCACTTCCAATTGTCTGTTGGAACGCGGCTCAGTGCGATCAAATAAACGCGACGAAGGTGCATTGGGACAGGCAACGCTTCGAGTGGAGATCTTACGGTCTCTACTCGGATAACTACCCTGCACTGATGAGGGCCAATAAGCCCGAAACCGGTCTGTAGGTTGTTAGGCGTGCCTGTCCCGATGTGAATTTGTCACGTCTTAGGAAGAAAGAAACATTTGCGATCTGCATTCACAGTGTGAATCGTTGCATGGATTACGAGCAGATATAATTCAATGTTCTGCGTGGTATTTACCAGGAAAGTAGTTGTTTTCTGCTCGTAGTCTACCAGACATTCATTTCAAACTATGTTTGATATTCTAATTGGATAGACTATTTTCTCTTTCTAAAACTGTTACCTGGTTAGACATACTATATGATAATCATCACGATATACTCGAATACAACCCCAGATACGATTATTGTTTAGTCTATCCATTCAACCTTCTGTTCAATTCAGTCGTTCTTATGTATAACGGAAGAACAGTTACCTGGTGAGTATTACTATATAAACATAATCGAATACAACCCAGATACGATGAATTTTCAATCTATCCATTCAACCTTCTGCTCGATTCGGACGCTTTTATGTAAAACGAAAGAACAGTTACCTGGTGAGTATTGCTATAAAAACATCATCACGATATCATCGAATACAACTCAGATACAATTATCGCTTCGTCTAACCATTCAACATTCTGTTCGATTCAGTCGCTAGTATGTGTAAAGGAAGTACCGTCACCTGGTAAGTATCACTATATATACAGTATTGCGATATAATCGGATACCACCCAGATACATTGATTGTTCAGTCTATCCATTCAACTTTCTGTTCGTTTCGGTCGCTCGTATGTAAAACGGGAATACCGTCACCTAATGTGTATAATTATATACACAGCATAACATCATAATCGAATACAACCCACATACTATCCATTCAACCTTCTGTTCGATTCGGTTGCTCGTATCTATAACGAAGGAACAGTAACCTGGTGAGTATTTCTATATGAACGTCATCACGATATAATCGAATACAACTCAGATACAATGATCATTCCGTCTATCCATCCAACCTTCTGTTCGATTGGGTCGCTCGTATGTATAACGCAAGAACAGTCACCTGGTGAGTATTACTATATAAACATCACCACGATATAATCGAATACAACTCAGTTACAATTATCGTTCCGTCTAACCATCCAACCTTATGTTCGATTTAGACGCTCGTATGTGTAACGAAAGAACCGTTACATGGTAGGATTAACTAAATATACAGCATAACGATATAATCGGAGACAACCCAGATACAATGATTGTTCAATCTATCCATCCAACCTTATGTTCGATTCGGTTGCTCGTATGTTTAACGGAAGAACTGTTACCTGGTTAGACATACTATATGATAATCATCACGATATACTCGAAAACAACCCCAGATACGATTATTGTTTAGTCTATCCATTCAACTTTCTGTTCAATTCAGTCGTTCTTATGAAAAACGGAAGAACAGTTACCTGGTGAGTATAACTATATAAACCTAATCGAATACAACCCAGATACGATGAATTTTCAATCTATTCATTTAACCTTCTGCTCGATTTGGTCGCTTTTATGTAAAACGGAAGAATAGTTACCTGGTGAATATTGCTATATAAACATCATCACGATATAATCGAATACAACTCAGATACAATTATCGCTTCGTCTAACCATTTAACCTTCTGTTCGATTCAGTCGCTAGTATGTGTAACGGAAGTACCGTCACCTGGTAAGTATCACTATATATACAGTATTGCGATATAATCGGATACCAACCAGATACATGGATTGTTCAGTCTATTCATTCAACTTTCCGTTCGTTTCGGTCTCTCGTATGTAAAACGGGAATACCGTCACCTAGTGTGTATAACTATATACACAGCATAACATCATAATCGAATACAACCCAGATACTATCCATTCAACCTTCTGTTCGATTCGGTTTCTCGTATGTATAACGAAAGAACAGTAACCTGGTGAGTATTTCTATATGAACGTCATCACGATATAATCGAATACAACTCAAATACAATGATCATTCCGTCTATCCATCCAACCTTATGTTCGATTGGGTCGCTCGTATGTATAACGCAAGATTAGTCACCTGGTGAGTATTACTATATAAACATCATCACGATATAATCGAATACAACTCAGTTACAATTATCGTTCCGTCTAACCATCCAACCTTATGTTCGATTCAGACGCTCGTATGTGTAACGAAAGAACCGTTACATGGTAGGTGTAACTAAATATACAGCATAACGATATAATCGGAGACAACCCAGATACAATGATTGTTCAATCTATCCATTCTACCTTATGTTCGATTTGGTTGCTCGTATGTATAACGGAAGAACTGTTGCCTGGTTAGACATACTATGTGATGATAATCACGATATAATCAAATACAACCCAGATACGATGATTGTTCAGTCTATCCATTCAACCTTCTGTTCAGTTCAGTCGCTCTTATGTATAACTGGAGAACAGTTTCCTGGTTAGTATAATTATATGAACATCATCAAGATATAATCGAATACAACCCCAGATACGATTATTGTTTAGTCTATCCATTCAACCTTCTGTTCAATTCAGTCGCTCGTATGTATATCGGATGAACAGGTACCTGGTGAGTATATCTATATAAGCATAATCGAATACAACTCAGATACGATGATTGTTCAATCTATCCATTTAACCTTCTGCTCGATTCGGTCGCATGTATGTAAAACGGAAGGTTAGTTACCTGGTGAGTATTGCTATATAAACATCATCACGATATCATCGAATACAACTCAGATACAATTATCGTTTCGTCTAACCATTCAACATTCTGTTCGATTCAGTCGCTAGTATGTGTAACGGAAGTATCGTCACCTGGTAAGTATCACTATATATACAGTATTGCGATATAATCGGATACCACCCAGATACATTGATTGTTCAGTCTATCCATTCAACTTTCTTTTCGTTTCGGTCGCTCGTATGTAAAACGGGAATACCGTCTCCTAGTGTGTATATCTATATACACAGCATAACATCATAATCGAATACAACCCATATACTATCCATTCAACCTTCTGTTCAATTCAGTCGCTCGTATGTATAACGGAAGAACAGTTACCTGGTGAGTATAACTATATAAACATAATCGAATACAACCCAGATACGATGATTGTTCAATCTATACTGAATTCAACCTTCTGCTCGATTCGGTCGCTTGTATGTAAAACGGAAGAACAGTTACCTGGTGAGTATTGCTATATAAACATCATCACGATATCATCGAATACAACCCCAGATACGATTATTGTTTTGTCTATCCATTCAACCTTCTGTTCAATTCAGTCGCTCGTATGTATATCGGAAGAACAGGTACCTGGTGAGTATATCTATATAAACATAATCGAATACAACTCAGATACGATGATTGTTCAATCTATCCATTTAACCTTCTGCTCGATTCGGTCGCATGTATGTAAAACGGAAGGACAGTTACCTGGTGAGTATTGCTATATAAACATCATCACGATATCATCGAATACAACTCAGATACAATTATCGTTTCGTCTAACCATTCAACATTCTGTTCGATTCAGTCGCTAGTATGTGTAACGGAAGTATCGTCACCTGGTAAGTATCACTATATATACAGTATTGCGATATAATCGGATACCACCCAGATACATTGATTGTTCAGTCTATCCATTCAACTTTCTTATCGTTTCGGTCGCTCGTATGTAAAACGGGAATACCTTCTCCTAGTGTGTATAACTATATACACAGCATAACATCATAATCGAATACAACCCATATACTATCCATTCAACCTTCTGTTCAATTCAGTCGCTCGTATGTATAACGGAAGAACAGTTACCTGGTGAGTATAACTATATAAACATAATCGAATACAACCCAGATACGATGATTGTTCAATCTATACTGAATTCAACCTTCTGCTCGATTCGGTCGCTTGTATGTAAAACGGAAGAACAGTTACCTGGTGAGTATTGCTATATAAACATCATCACGATATCATCGAATACAACTCAGATACAATTATCGTTTCGTCTAACCATTCAACATTCTGTTCGATTCAGTCGCTAGTATGTGTAACGGAAGTATCGTCACCTGGTAAGTATCACTATATATACAGTATTGCGATATAATCGGATACCACCCAGATACATTGATTGTTCAGTCTATCCATTCAACTTTCTTTTCGTTTCGGTCGCTCGTATGTAAAACGGGAGTACTGTCTCCTAGTGTGTATAACTATATACACAGCATAACATCATAATCGAATACAACCCATATACTATCCATTCAACCTTCTGTACAATTCAGTCGCTCGTATGTATAACGGAAGAACAGTTACCTGGTGAGTATAACTATATAAACATAATCGAATACAACCCAGATACGATGATTGTTCAATCTATACTGAATTCAACCTTCTGCTCGATTCGGTCGCTTGTATGTATAACGAAAGAACAGTTACCTGGTTAGACATAATATATAATAATCATCACGAAATAATCGAATACAACCCAGATACGATGATTGTTCAGTCTATCCATTCAACCTTCTGTTCAGTTCAGTCGCTCTTATGTATAATTGGAGAACAGTTACCTGGTGAGTATAACTATATGAACATCATCACGATATAATCGAATACAACCCCAGATACGATCATTGTTTAGTCTATCCATTCAACCTTCAGTTCAATTCAGTCGCTCGTATGTATAACGGAAGAACAGTTACCTGGTGAGTATAGATAGATAGATAGATCTTTTATTTGCTCCGGTTACATATAATGTACACATATAAACTCCGAGGAGTGTGGAACATGTCAGTAATCAAAAATAAATACAAGCAACAGAAATAAAATTGAAACATATATAAATAAAATTCATAAAGTTAGCATATTATCATTTAAGAATTCCTGCAAGCTATAAAAAGGTTTTTTTACGAGGTAGTTCTTCAAACGACATTTCATTGTTGAAACTGGAAGGTTTCTTAATGCGAGTGGAAGTTTATTGTAAATGTTTATAACGCTATTTTTGACATTTCTCTGTATATATGTATAGTTGCATTTCTCATTCCTAAGATCATTCTTTGTTCTTGTGTTGTATACGTGATCCTTTTCACAGTTAATGAAAAGTTCTGATTTATTTTCTGTTACAAATACTACTGCTTCATATATATAGAGATTTATCAAAGTTAAAATTTTGCTCCTAACAAAAATTTCTCTACAGCTATCGTTTGTTTTTCATCTTATAGATGTACCTGATACATTTTTTTTGTAGTACGAGTATCCTAGAGATATCAACAGAGTTTCCCCAGAATATAATACCATATTCGATCCTAGATTGAATATACGCGTGGTATGCAGAGAGGGCAACTTCGGTTGAGACATGTTCCGACAATATTCTCAAAGCATAGCAATATTTTGCAATATTTTTCGATAAATAATCTATGTGATATTTCCAGTCCAGTCTTCTATCAATCCACAGTCCCAAAAATTTTACCTGATTGCATATGTTTAAATTTTGATTTTTATATTCGAAGGTGTTCAACTCAGACAAGGATCTATTTGCGAAATGAATTATTTGAGTTTTGTCAATATTAAGTAGTAGATCATTTGCTGTGAGGAAATTGTTTAGTACATCTAGCACGTTCGTTGTCTTCGTCATCACCAACTGAGAGTTTTTTTCTTTTACAATGACTGATATATCATCTGCATATAAAACAATATCTTCATTCACTACATTTGGTATTTCATTTGTGTACAATATATATAGTAGTGGGCCTAGGATGGATCCCTGTGGCACACCTTTTTTTATCACAATTGGTTCTGATTTAATTATCTCTGAGGTTTCATTTTCAATCAAATATTGGGTTCTGTTTGTTAAGTAGGATTTGATTAAGTCCAAAGATGGGCCTTTGATGCCATATTTGTCAAGTTTGCTACATAAAATTTCATGGCTGACACTGTCAAATGCTTTTGACAGGTCAATACACAAAGTTACAGTACAATCGTCTTTGTTTAAATGATGTAAAATTTTTTCAATAGCTTGATATATTGCTTGTACGGTTGTTTTACCCTTACGAAATCCATTTTGTTCTTTTGCTAACAACACATTATCATCTAAAAACTTAATCAAACGTTTGTACATGAGCTTTTCAAAAATTTTACTGGGATTTGGCAATAATGATATGGGTCTATAGTTACTTTCTTCATCTCTGTTTCCTTTTTTAAATATAGCTTTAATAAATGCCACTTTCAATACTTCTGGGAATACTGCTTGTGAAAAACATAAGTTAATAATATATGTCAAAGGATAAGCTATGATCTCTGCTGTTTCTTTCAATAGGCACATAGGAATCTGATCTTCGCCAACAGATTTTTTATTTTTCAGTTGTTTAATACATTCTATTATTTCAAGCGGAGTGGTAGGTTCAAAAAGAAAACTATCATCACATCCTTTAATTTTTGTATAATCTGGGCTATCTGTTTTATTCAGATCAGGGCAAGCTTCACTAAAATACTTATTGATTTGATTCACAGTGTTTTGTGAATTTTTATATTTTTTTGCAAAGCTTTCTAGGATATTGTTTTTGTGGCAGTTGGGTTTGGTTATTTTTTTGATTAATGACCAGGTAGCTTTGGTTTTATTTTCGGCTTTCATTATATATTCAGTGTTGGACATTTTTTTAGCAGCTACAATAACTTTACTAAGGACAGAGCAATACTTTTTAAAATACTGTGTACTTATCAACCCTAATGTCTTCTTTTTGTATAATGAGCGTTTTATCGAACAAGATTTCCTTATACCTCTTGTTATCCATGAATTGGGCCTAGTCTTGTTGAACTTTTTTTCCACAAATATCAGGTTCATTATTCTGATGAAAATATTAGAAAAGCAGCTGTATGCTATGTTTACATCTGTACTCTGTGTTACACTTTCCCAATTTATTCCAGCGAGATCCTGTTTAAACTGAATTATTTTATTTTTTGAGAATATTCTTTTTTTGGTCCATTTTATTTCATTTGCTTCAATTTTTCCTGTGAAGAGGGTTATCATTTGTCCATAGTGATCAGATAATGCTGTATTTATGACCATGCTTTTTTTATAATCATCAAAATTTACAAAAATGTTATCTAATAGAGTAGATGAGATTTTCGTTACTCTGGTTGGTTCAAAAATGGTTTGTGTTATGTTGTGAGTGAGAAGTAAGTCTAAAAATACCTTAGTTTGTATGTTGTCTTCAAGCAAGTTGATATTGAAGTCTCCACATAGTATAACCTTAAATGTAGCGAATTTTTCATGAACTATATCGATTATTTCTTCCATGTTCTCAATGAAAATATCAAATGATCCTAAGCCAGTTCTGTAAACACATACAATTACAATTTTCATTTTCCTAATTACTACACTAGCACATTCCAGATGACCTTCAATACTCTTTTTCACAATACTCTCTACACTCTCAGCATCCATATCGTTTGTTGTGTAGATACTGACTCCTCCATGCTGCATTATTTTCCGGGAAAATGCTGATTTCAATTCGTAGCCCTCGATTTGTATACTCTCTATTTCGGATTCTGATAGCCAGTGCTCTGTTATGCATAAAATGTTTGGCTTTGTTGGTAGAGAATCTAGAAATATTTCAACCTCATCAGTTTTGTTCCTCAAACACTGTATATTTTGATGGAGTATGGTGAAGTATTCATCTTCATTGCGACTTTGTTGGCAGCTGTTGTCAGAAATGTATATATGTTCATTTTTCTGCGGTAGTTGCTATTGCAGCAGATTTCTATTGGCTTTTCGTTTGTTGACCTCATATTTGTAGACTTCACACTCATGACTCCAAGCACTGTGATCAACATTAAGATGTAGGTTCCTTTTTTCATTTTTCATTGTACAGTTAATGCATCTGCTGTATTGTTCTGGCTCCTGACATTCGTTTTTTTTGTGTTCCTTGGCACAATTTGGACAAGCCAACTTATTTTTGCAAACTTGGGCTGAGTGGCCAAAACCACAGCATCTGAAGCATCTTAGTATATTGGATTTGACTTCATACACTATGCAAGAGTTGAATCCAATGTTGAGTTTACATCTATTCCACAGTTTTTCGCAGGTTTCCTCTTGTGTCTCAACTATTACTGTGACTTTCCCATCCTCTTTGTTTATCAAATTTGTAATATTTATTGAGTCATTAATTTCAAATCTATGATTTTGTTTGATGAGTTTTCTTAGTAGCATTTCTTTATCAGCGCAGTCTGGCTTATCAACTCCTACGATTTTGAAAAATTTTTTCATCCTTGTTTTCCTTATTTCATAATCATCACCAAGCTTTTCTGTGGATTCCTGCAAGATTCTTTGAACCGATACATCATTGCTGCACTTTATTAATATTCCCCCATTTGCAGTATTCTGCAGTTGCCTTATTCCAACTGATAATTCGCCTGGATTGATGGCCCTTTTCAAGTCTGCCAAGGTTTTGCTATTATCCTGATCATTTTTTGGTAAAATTATAAGATTTCTTTGGACAGGTTTATGTGTCAGAGATTGAGAACAGTTTATGTTTCCTTTGGCATGTGATATTATGTTTTTCATTTGTCTTCTTGACTTCACTAAAGTAAAGTTTTCATCTTGTTCTTCCACTTCACCTTGTATTCCATGAGAATTTTGTTCGACAACAAGTTCACTATCATCTGTTTGCATTTGCCAGTTTTTTGTGCCACTGGGGAATTCCAGATCGTCATCTTTATCTTTGTGGTTTTTATTGAGACCTGTTTTTGTGCTTTTAAGTTTATCGGATAGCTCCTTCACTTTTTCTTCCAATAATAATTTATTTTGTAGGATAATTGAATATTTCTCGTCTTTCTCACTTATAATTTGTCTAAGTAAGACATTTTCTTCTTTCCACCATCTCATTGTATCTGTATCACTTTGTTGAGTACTCACAGGATTTTCTTGGACAGCTACATATCCTTTTACATGTTCACTCACTTTATCCGCACAGCAAACAATTCTGATTTCATCAATGAAATCAATTTTTTTTCTATCAACGCAACTTCTGTGATATGTTTTGCCACATTAAATACAAACTGTGACTTGCACTGGTTTTGTTTTGCAGCATTCAAACGTTTTTATGGGCTTTTTATTGACGAGCTCTTTATCGACTTTTACACTGTCGGCCATCTTAACTATATAAACATAATCGAATACAACTCAGATACGATGATTGTTCAATCTATCCATTCAACCTTATGTTCGATTCGGTTGCTCGTATGTATATCGAAAGAACAGGTACCTGGTGAGTATATCTATATAAACATAATCGAATACAACTCAGATACGATGATTGTTCAATCTATCCATTTAACCTTCTGCTCGATTCGGTCGCTTGTATGTAAAACGGAAGAACAGTTACCTGGTGAGTATTGCTATATAAACATCATCACGATATCATCGAATACAACTCAGATACAATTATCGTTTCGTCTAACCATTCAACATTCTGTTCGATTCAGTCGCTAGTATGTGTAACGGAAGTATCGTCACCTGGTAAGTATCACTATATATACAGTATTGCGATATAATCGGATACCACCCAGATACATTGATTGTTCAGTCTATCCATTCAACTTTCTTTTCGTTTCGGTCGCTCGTATGTAAAACGGGAATACCGTCTCCTAGTGTGTATAACTATATACACAGCATAACATCATAATCGAATACAACCCATATACTATCCATTCAACCTTCTGTTCAATTCAGTCGCTCGTCTGTATGACGGAAGAACAGTTACCTGGTGAGTATAACTATATAAACATAATCGAATACAACCCAGATACGATGATTGTTCAATCTATACTGAATTCAACCTTCTGCTCGATTCGGTCGCTTGTATGTAAAACGGAAGAACAGTTACCTGGTGAGTATTGCTATATAAACATCATCACGATATCATCGAATACAACTCAGATACAATTATCGTTTCGTCTAACCATTTAACCTTCTGTTCGATTCAGTCGCTAGTATGTGTAACGGAAGTACCGTCACCTTGTAAGTATCACTATATATACAGTATTGCGATATAATCGGATACCACCCAGATACATTGATTGTTCAGTCTATCCATTCAACTTTCTGTTCGTTTCGGTCGCTCGTATGTGAAACGGGAATACCGTCACCTTATGTGTATAACTATATACACAGCATAACATCATAATCGAATACAACCCAGATACTATCCATTCAACCTTCTGTTCGATTCGGTTGCTCGTATGTATAACGAAAGAACAGTAACCTGGTGAGTATTCCTATGTGAACGTCATCACGATATAATCGAATACAACTTAGTTACAATTATCGTTCCGTCTAACCATCCAACCTTATGTTCGATTCAGACGCTCGTATGTGTAACGAAAGAACCGTTACATGGTAGGTGTAGTTAAATATACAACATACCGATATAATCGGAGACAACCCAGATACAATGATTGTTCAATCTATCCATTCAACATTCTGTTCGATTCAGTCGCTAGTATGTGTAACGGAAGTATCGTCACCTGGTAAGTATCACTATATATACAGTATTGCGATATAATCGGATACCACCCAGATACATTGATTGTTCAGTCTATCCATTCAACTTTCTTTTCGTTTCGGTCGCTCGTATGTAAAACGGGAATACCGTCTCCTAGTGTGTATAACTATATACACAGCATAACATCATAATCGAATACAACCCATATACTAACCATTCAACCTTCTGTTCAATTCAGTCGCTCGTATGTATAACGGAAGAACAGTTACCTGGTGAGTATAACTATATAAACATAATCGAATACAACCCAGATACGATGATTGTTCAATATATACTGAATTCAACCTTCTGCTCGATTCGGTCGCTTGTATGTAAAACGGAAGAACAGTTACCTGGTGAGTATTTCTATATAAACATCATCACGATATCATCGAATACAACTCAGATACAATTATCGTTTCGTCTAACCATTAAACCTTCTGTTCGATTCAGTCGCTAGTATGTGTAACGGAAGTACCGTCACCTGGTAAGTATCACTATTCATACAGTATTGCGATATAATCGGATACCACCCAGATACATTGATTGTTCAGTCTATCCATTCAACTTTCTGTTCGTTTCGGTCGCTCGTATGTGAAACGGGAATACCGTCACCTTATGTGTATAACTATATACACAGCATCATAATCGAATACAACCCAGATACTATCCATTCAACCTTCTGTTCGTTTCGGTTGCTCGTATGTATAACGAAAGAACAGTAACCTGGTAAGTATTTCTATATGAACGTCATCACGATATAATCGAATACAACTTAGTTACAATTATCGTTCCGTCTAACCATCCAACCTTATGTTCGATTCAGACGCTCGTATGTGTAACGAAAGAACCGTTACATGGTAGGTGTAGTTTAATATACAACATAACGATATAATCGGAGACAACCCAGATACAATGATTGTTCAATCTATCCATTCAACCTTAGGTTCGATTCGGTTGCTAGTATGTATAACGAAAGAACAGTTACCTGGTAAGACATAATATATAATAATCATCACGAAATAATCGAATACAACCCAGATACGATGATTGTTCAGTCTATCCATTCAACCTTCTGTTCAGTTCAGTCGCTCTTATGTATAACTGGAGAACAAATACCTGGTGAGTATAACTATATGAACATCATCACGATATAATCGAATACAACCCCAGATACGATCATTGTTTAGTCTATCCATTCAACCTTCAGTTCAATTCAGTCGCTCGTATGTATAACGGAAGAACAGTTACCTGGTGAGTATAACTATATAAACATAATCGAATACAACTCAGATACGATGATTGTTCAATCTATCCATTCAACCTTATGTTCGATTCGGTTGCTCGTATGTATATCGGAAGAAAAGGTACCTGGTGAGTATATCTATATAAACATAATCGAATACAACTCAGATACGATGATTGTTCAATCTGACCATTTAACCTTCTGCTCGATTCGGTCGCTTGTATGTAAAACGGAAGGACAGTTACCTGGTGAGTATTGCTATATAAACATCATCACGATATCATCGAATACAACTCAGATACAATTATCGTTTTGTCTAACCATTCAACATTCTGTTCGATTCAGTCGCTAGTATGTGTAACGGAAGTATCGTCACCTGGTAAGTATCACTATATATACAGTATTGCGATATAATCGGATACCACCCAGATAAATTGATTGTTCAGTCTATCCATTCAACTTTTTTTTCGTTCCGGTCGCTCGTATGTAAAACGGGAATACCGTCTCCTAGTGTGTATAACTATATACACAGCATAACATCATAATCGAATACAACCCATATACTATCCATTCAACCTTCTGTTCAATTCAGTCGCTCGTATGTATAACGGAAGAACAGTTACCTGGTGAGTATTACTATATAAACATAATCGAATACAACCCAGATACGATGATTGTTCAATTTATACTGAATTCAACCTTCTGCTCGATTCGGTCGCTTGTATGTAAAACGGAAGAACAGTTACCTGGTGAGTATTGCTATATAAACATCATCACGATATCATCGAATACAACTCAGATACAATTATCGTTTCGTCTAACCATTCAACATTCTGTTCGATTCAGTCGCTAGTATGTGTAACGGAAGTATCGTCACCTGGTAAGTATCACTATATATACAGTATTGCGATATAATCGGATACCACCCAGATACATTGATTGTTCAGTCTATCCATTCAACTTTCTTTTTGTTCCGGTCGCTCGTATGTAAAACGGGAATACCGTCTCCTAGTGTGTATAACTATATACACAGCATAACATCATAATCGAATACAACCCATATACTATCCATTCAACCTTCTGTTCAATTCAGTCGCTCGTATGTATAACGGAAGAACAGTTACCTGGTGAGTATAACTATATAAACATAATCGAATACAACCCAGATACGATGATTGTTCAATCTATACTGAATTCAACCTTCTGCTCGATTCGGTCGCTTGTATGTAAATCGGAAGAACAGTTACCTGGTGAGTATTGCTATATAAACATCATCACGATATCATCGAATACAACTCAGATACAATTATCGTTTCGTCTAACCATTTAACCTTCTGTTCGATTCAGTCGCTAGTATGTGTAACGGAAGTACCGTCACCTGGTAAGTATCACTATATATACAGTATTGCAATATAATCGGATACCACCCAGATACATTGATTGTTCAGTCTATCATTTCAACTTTCTGTTCGTTTCGGTCGCTCGTATGTGAAACGGGAATACCGTCACCTTATGTGTATAACTTTATACACAGCATAACATCATAATCGAACACAACCCAGATACTATCCATTCAACCTTCTGTTCGATTCGGTTGCTAGTATGTATAACGAAAGAACAGTTACCTGGTTAGACATAATATATAATAATCATCACGAAATAATCGAATACAACCCAGATACGATGATTGTTCAGTCTATCCATTCAACCTTCTATTCAGTTCAGTCGCTCTTATGTATAACTGGAGAACAGTTACCTGGTAAGTATAACTATATGAACATCATCACGATATAATCGAATACAACCCCAGATACGATCATTGTTTAGTCTATCCATTCAACCTTCAGTTCAATTCAGTCGCTCGTATGTATAACGGAAGAACAGTTACCTGGTGAGTATAACTATATAAACATAATCGAATACAACTCAGATACGATGATTGTTCAATCTATCCATTCAACCTTCTGTTCAATTCAGTGGCTCGTATGTATAACGGAAGAACAGTTACCTGGTGAGTATAACTATATAAAAATAATCGAATACAACCCAGATACGATGATTGTTCAATCTATACTGAATTCAACCTTCTGCTCGATTCGGTCGCTTGTATGTAAAACGGAAGAACAGTTACCTGGTGAGTATTGCTATATAAACATCATCACGATATCATCGAATACAACTCAGATACAATTATCGTTTCGTCTAACCATTCAACATTCTGTTCGATTCAGTCGCTAGTATGTGTAACGGAAGTATCGTCACCTGGTAAGTATCACTATATATACAGTATTGCGATATAATCGGATACCACCCAGATACATTGATTGTTCAGTCTATCCATTCAACTTTCTTTTTGTTCCGGTCGCTCGTATGTAAAACGGGAATACCGTCTCCTAGTGTGTATAACTATATACACAGCATAACATCATAATCGAATACAACCCATATACTATCCATTCAACCTTCTGTTCAATTCAGTCGCTCGTATGTATAACGGAAGAACAGTTACCTGGTGAGTATAACTATATAAACATAATCGAATACAACCCAGATACGATGATTGTTCAATCTATACTGAATTCAACCTTCTGCTCGATTCGGTCGCTTGTATGTAAATCGGAAGAACAGTTACCTGGTGAGTATTGCTATATAAACATCATCACGATATCATCGAATACAACTCAGATACAATTATCGTTTCGTCTAACCATTTAACCTTCTGTTCGATTCAGTCGCTAGTATGTGTAACGGAAGTACCGTCACCTGGTAAGTATCACTATATATACAGTATTGCGATATAATCGGATACCACCCAGATACATTGATTGTTCAGTCTATCATTTCAACTTTCTGTTCGTTTCGGTCGCTCGTATGTGAAACGGGAATACCGTCACCTTATGTGTATAACTTTATACACAGCATAACATCATAATCGAACACAACCCAGATACTATCCATTCAACCTTCTGTTCGATTCGGTTGCTAGTATGTATAACGAAAGAACAGTTACCTGGTTAGACATAATATATAATAATCATCACGAAATAATCGAATACAACCCAGATACGATGATTGTTCAGTCTATCCATTCAACCTTCTATTCAGTTCAGTCGCTCTTATGTATAACTGGAGAACAGTTACCTGGTGAGTATAACTATATGAACATCATCACGATATAATCGAATACAACCCCAGATACGATCATTGTTTAGTCTATCCATTCAACCTTCAGTTCAATTCAGTCGCTCGTATGTATAACGGAAGAACAGTTACCTGGTGAGTATAACTATATAAACATAATCGAATACAACTCAGATACGATTATTGTTCAATCTATCCATTCAACCTTCTGTTCAATTCAGTGGCTCGTATGTATAACGGAAGAACAGTTACCTGGTGAGTATAACTATATAAAAATAATCGAATACAACCCAGATACGATGATTGTTCAATCTATACTGAATTCAACCTTCTGCTCGATTCGGTCGCTTGTATGTGAAACGGAAGAACAGTTACCTGGTGAGTATTGCTATATAAACATCATCACGATATCATCGAATACAACTCAGATACAATTATCGTTTCGTCTAACCATTCAACCTTCTGTTCGATTCAGTCGCTAGTATGTGTAACGGAAGTACCGTCACCTGGTAAGTATCACTATATATACAGTATTGCGATATAAACGGATACCACCCAGATACATTGATTGTTCAGTCTATCCATTCAACTTTCTGTTCGTTTCGGTCGCTCGTATGTGAAACGGGAATACCGTCACCTTATGTGTATAACTATATATACAGCATAACATCATAATCGAATACAACCCAGATACTATCCATTCAACCTTCTGTTCGATTCGGTTGCTCGTATGTATTACGAAAGAACAGTAACCTGGTGAGTATTTCTATATGAACGTCATCACGATATAATCGAATACAACTTAGTTACAATTATCGTTCCGTCTAACCATCCAACCTTATGTTCGATTCAGACGCTCGTATGTGTAACGAAAGAACCGTTACATGGTAGGTGTAGTTAAATATACAACATAACGATATAATCGGAGACAACCCAGATACAATGATTGTTCAATCTATCCATTCAACCTTATGTTCGATTCGGTTGCTAGTATGTATAACGAAAGAACAGTTACCTGGTAAGACATAATATATAATAATCATCACGAAATAATCGAATACAACCCAGATCCAATGATTGTTCAATCTATCCATTCAACCTTATGTTCGATTCGGTTGCTAGTATGTATAACGAAAGAACAGTTACCTGGTAAGACATAATATATAATAATCATCACGATATAATCGAATACAACCCCAGATACGATCATTGTTTAGTCTATCCATTCAACCTTCAGTTCAATTCAGTCGCTCGTATGTATAACGGAAGAACAGTTACCTGGTGAGTATAACTATATAAACATAATCGAATACAACTCAGATACGATGATTGTTCAATCTATCCATTCAACCTTATGTTCGATTCGGTTGCTCGTATGTATATCGGAAGAACAGGTACCTGGTGAGTATATCTATATAAACATAATCGAATACAACTCAGATACGATGATTGTTCAATCTATCCATTTAACCTTCTGCTCGATTCGGTCGCTTGTATGTAAAACGGAAGGACAGTTACCTGGTGAGTATTGCTATATAAACATCATCACGATATCATCGAATACAACTCAGATACAATTATCGTTTCGTCTAACCATTTAACCTTCTGTTCGATTCAGTCGCTAGTATGTGTAACGGAAGTACCGTCACCTGGTAAGTATCACTATATATACAGTATTGCGATATAATCGGATACCACCCAGATACATTGATTGTTCAGTCTATCCATTCAACTTTCTGTTCGTTTCGGTCGCTCGTATGTGAAACGGGAATACCGTCACCTTATGTGTATAACTATATACACAGCATAACATCATAATCGAATACAACCCAGATACTATCCATTCAACCTTCTGTTCGATTCGGTTGCTCGTATGTATAACGAAAGGACAGTAACCTGGTGAGTATTGCTATATAAACATCATCACGATATCATCGAATACAACTCAGATACAATTATCGTTTCGTCTAACCATTTAACCTTCTGTTCGATTCAGTCGCTAGTATGTGTAACGGAAGTACCGTCACCTGGTAAGTATCACTATATATACAGTATTGCGATATAATCGGATACCACCCAGATACATTGATTGTTCAGTGTATCCATTCAACTTTCTGTTCGTTTCGGTCGCTCGTATGTGAAACGGAAATACCGTCCCCTTATGTGTATAACTATATACACAGCATAACATCATAATCGAATACAACCCAGATACTATCCATTCAAACTTCTGTTCGATTCGGTCGCTTGTATGTAAAACGGAAGAATAGTTACCTGGTGAGTATTGCTATATAAACATCATCACGATATCATCGAATACAACTCAGATACAATTATCGTTTCGTCTAACCATTCAACATTCTGTTCGATTCAGTCGCTAGTATGTGTAACGGAAGTATCGTCACCTGGTAAGTATCACTATATATACAGTATTGCGATATGATCGGATACCACCCAGATACATTGATTGTTCAGTATATCCATTCAACTTTCTTTTTGTTTCGGTCGCTCGTATGTAAAACGGGAATACCGTCTCCTAGTGTGTATAACTATATACACAGCATAACATCATAATCGAATACAACCCATATACTATCCATTCAACCTTCTGTTCAATTCAGTCGCTCGTATGTATAACGAAAGAACAGTTACCTGGTGAGTATAACTATATAAACATAATCGAATACAACCCAGATACGATGATTGTTCAATCTATACTGAATTCAACCTTCTGCTCGATTCGGTCGCTTGTATGTAAAACGGAAGAACAGTTACCTGGTGAGTATTGCTATATAAACATCATCACGATATCATCGAATACAACTCAGATACAATTATCGTTTCGTCTAACCATTTAACCTTCTGTTCGATTCAGTCGCTAGTATGTGTAACGGAAGTACCGTCACCTGGTAAGTATCACTATATATACAGTATTGCGATATAATCGGATACCACCCAGATACATTGATTGTTCAATCTATCCATTCAACCTTATGTTCGATTCGGTTGCTAGTATGTATAACGAAAGAACAGTTACCTGGTAAGACATAATATATAATAATCATCACGATATAATCGAATACAACCCCAGATACGATCATTGTTTAGTCTATCCATTCAACCTTCAGTTCAATTCAGTCGCTCGTATGTATAACGGAAGAACAGTTACCTGGTGAGTATAACTATATAAACATAATCGAATACAACTCAGATACGATGATTGTTCAATCTATCCATTCAACCTTATGTTCGATTCGGTTGCTCGTATGTATATCGGAAGAACAGGTACCTGGTGAGTATATCTATATAAACATAATCGAATACAACTCAGATACGATGATTGTTCAATCTATCCATTTAACCTTCTGCTCGATTCGGTCGCTTGTATGTAAAACGGAAGGACAGTTACCTGGTGAGTATTGCTATGTAAACATCATCACGATATCATCGAATACAACTCAGATACAATTATCGTTTCGTCTAACCATTTAACCTTCTGTTCGATTCAGTCGCTAGTATGTGTAACGGAAGTACCGTCACCTGGTAAGTATCACTATATATACAGTATTGCGATATAATCGGATACCACCCAGATACATTGATTGTTCAGTCTATCCATTCAACTTTCTGTTCGTTTCGGTCGCTCGTATGTGAAACGGGAATACCGTCACCTTATGTGTATAACTATATACACAGCATAACATCATAATCGAATACAACCCAGATACTATCCATTCAACCTTCTGTTCGATTCGGTTGCTCGTATGTATAACGAAAGAACAGTAACCTGGTGAGTATTGCTATATAAACATCATCACGATATCATCGAATACAACTCAGATACAATTATCGTTTCGTCTAACCATTTAACCTTCTGTTCGATTCAGTCGCTAGTATGTGTAACGGAAGTACCGTCACCTGGTAATTATCACTATATATACAGTATTGCGATATAATCGGATACCACCCAGATACATTGATTGTTCAGTGTATCCATTCAACTTTCTGTTCGTTTCGGTCGCTCGTATGTGAAACGGAAATACCGTCACCTTATGTGTATAACTATATACACAGCATAACATCATAATCGAATACAACCCAGATACTATCCATTCAAACTTCTGTTCGATTCGGTCGCTTGTATGTAAAACGGAAGAATAGTTACCTGGTGAGTATTGCTATATAAACATCATCACGATATCATCGAATACAACTCAGATACAATTATCGTTTCGTCTAACCATTTAACCTTCTGTTCGATTCAGTCGCTAGTATGTGTAACGGAAGTACCGTCACCTGGTAAGTATCACTATATATACAGTATTGCGATATAATCGGATACCACCCAGATACATTGATTGTTCAGTCTATCCATTCAACTTTCTTTTTGTTTCGGTCGCTCGTATGTAAAACGGGAATACCGTCTCCTAGTGTGTATAACTATATACACAGCATAACATCATAATCGAATACAACCCATATACTATCCATTCAACCTTCTGTTCAATTCAGTCGCTCGTATGTATAACGGAAGAACAGTTACCTGGTGAGTATAACTATATAAACATAATCGAATACAACCCAGATACGATGATTGTTCAATCTATACTGAATTCAACCTTCTGCTCGATTCGGTCGCTTGTATGTAAAACGGAAGAACAGTTACCTGGTGAGTATTGCTATATAAACATCATCACGATATCATCGAATACAACTCAGATACAATTATCGTTTCGTCTAACCATTTAACCTTCTGTTCGATTCAGTCGCTAGTATGTGTAACGGAAGTACCGTCACCTGGTAAGTATCACTATATATACAGTATTGCGATATAATCGGATACCACCCAGATACATTGATTGTTCAGTCTATCCATTCAACTTTCTGTTCGTTTCGGTCGCTCGTATGTGAAACGGGAATACCGTCACCTTATGTGTATAACTATATACACAGCATAACATCTTTATCGAATACAACCCAGATACTATCCATTCAACCTTCTGTTCGATTCGGTTGCTCGTATGTATAACGAAAGAACAGTAACCTGGTGAGTATTTCTATATGAACGTCATCACGATATAATCGAATACAACTTAGTTACAATTATCGTTCCGTCTAACCATCCAACCTTATGTTCGATTCAGACGCTCGTATGTGTAACGAAAGAACCGTTACATGGTAGGTGTAGTTAAATATACAACATAACGATATAATCGGAGACAACCCAGATACAATGATTGTTCAATCTATCCATTCAACACACATAAGGTGACGGTATTCCCGTTTCACATACGAGCGACCGAAACGAACAGAAAGTTGAATGGATAGACTGAACAATCAATGTATCTGGGTGGTATCCGATTATATCGCAATACTGTATATATAGTGATACTTACCAGGTGACGGTACTTCCGTTACACATACTAGCGACTGAATCGAACAGAAGGTTAAATGGTTAGACGAAACGATAATTGTATCTGAGTTGTATTCGATGATATCGTGATGATGTTTATATAGCAATACTCACCAGGTAACTGTTCTTCCGTTTTACATACAAGCGACCGAATCGAGCAGAAGGTTGAATTCAGTATAGATTGAACTATCATCGTATCTGGGTTGTATTCGATTATGTTTATATAGTTATACTCACCAGGTAACTGTTCTTCCGTTATACATACGAGCGACTGAATTGAACAGAAGGTTGAATGGATAGTATATGGGTTGTATTCGATTATGACGTTATGCTGTGTATATAGTTATACACACTAGGAGACGGTATTCCCGTTTTACATACGAGCGACCGAAACGAAAAGAAAGTTGAATGGATAGACTGAACAATCAATGTATCTGGGTGGTATCCGATTATATCGCAATACTGTATATAAAGTGATACTTACCAGGTGACGATACTTCCGTTACACATACTAGCGACTGAATCGAACAGAATGTTGAATGGTTAGACGAAAAGATAATTGTATCTGAGTTGTATTCGATGATATCGTGATGATGTTTATATAGCAATACTCACCAGGTAACTGTCCTTCCGTTTTACATACAAGCGACCGAATCGAGCAGAAGGTTAAATGGATAGATTGAACAATCATCGTATCTGAGTTGTATTCGATTATGTTTATATAGATATACTCACCAGGTACCTGTTCTTCCGATATACAAACGAGCAACCGAATCGAACATAAGGTTGAATGGATATATTGAACAATCATCGTATCTGAGTTGTATTCGATTATGTTTATATAGTTATACTCACCAGGTAACTGTTCTTCCGTTATACATACGAGCGACTGAATTGAACTGAAGGTTAAATGGATAGACTAAACAATGATCGTATCTGGGGTTGTATTCGATTATATCGTGATGATGTTCATATAGTTATACTCACCAGGTAACTGTTCTCCAGTTATACATAAGAGCGACTGAACTGAACAGAAGGTTGAATGGAAAGACTGAACAATCATCGTATCTGGGTTGTATTCGATTATTTCGTGATGATTATTATATATTATGTCTAACCAGGTAACTGTTCTTTCGTTATACATACTAGCAACCGAATCGAACATAAGGTTGAATGGATAGATTGAACAATCATTGTATCTGGGTTGTCTCCGATTATATCGTTATGTTGTATATTTAACTACACCTACCATGTAACGTTTCTTTCGTTACACATACGAGCGTCTGAATCGAACATAAGGTTGGATGGTTAGACGGAACGATAATTGTAACTAAGTTGTATTCGATTATATCGTGATGACGTTCATATAGAAATACTCACCAGGTTACTGTTCTTTCGTTATACATTCGAGCAACCGAATCGAACAGAAGGTTGGATGGATAGTATCTGGGTTGTATTCGATTATGATGTTATGCTGTGTATATAGTTATACACATAAGGTGACGGTATTCCCGTTTCACATACGAGCGACCGAAACGAACAGAAAGTTGAAATGATAGACTGAACAATCAATGTATCTGGGTGGTATCCGATTATATCGCAATACTGTATATATAGTGATACTTACCAGGGGACGGTACTTCCGTTACACATACTAGCGACTGAATCGAACAGAAGGTGAAATGGTTAGACGAAACGATAATTGTATCTGAGTTGTATTCGATGATATCGTGATGATGTTTATATAGCAATACTCACCAGGTAACTGTTCTTCCGTTTTACATACAAGCGACCGAATCGAGCAGAAGGTTGAATTCAGTATAGATTGAACAATCATCGTATCTGGGTTGTATTCGATTATGTTTATATAGTTATACTCACCAGGTAACTGTTCTTCCGTTATACATACGAGCGACTGAATTGAACAGAAGGTTGAATGGATAGTATATGGGTTGTATTCGATTATGATGTTATGCTGTGTATATAGTTATACACACTAGGAGACGGTATTCCCGTTTTACATACGAGCGACCGAAACAAAAAGAAAGTTGAATGGATAGACTGAACAATCAATGTATCTGGGTGGTATCCGATTATATCGCAATACTGTATATATAGTGATACTTGCCAGGTGACGATACTTCCGTCACACATACTAGCGACTGAATCGAACAGAATGTTGAATGGTTAGACGAAACGATAATTGTATCTGAGTTGTATTCGATGATATCGTGATGATGTTTATATAGCAATACTCACCAGGTAACTGTTCTTCCGTTTTACATACAAGCGACCGAATCGAGCAGAAGGTTGAATTCAGTATAAATTGAACAATCATCGTATCTGGGTTGTATTCGATTATGTTTATATAGTTATACTCACCAGGTAACTGTTCTTCCGTTATACATACGAGCGACTGAATTGAACAGAAGGTTGAATGGATAGTATATGGGTTGTATTCGATTATGATGTTATGCTGTGTATATAGTTATACACACTAGGAGACGGTATTCCCGTTTTACATACGAGCGACCGAAACGAAAAGAAAGTTGAATGGATAGACTGAACAATCAATTTATCTGGGTGGTATCCGATTATATCGCAATACTGTATATATAGTGATACTTACCAGGTGACGATACTTCCGTTACACATACTAGCGACTGAATCGAACAGAATGTTGAATGGTTAGACGAAACGATAATTGTATCTGAGTTGTATTCGATGATATCGTGATGATGTTTATATAGCAATACTCACCAGGTAACTGTCCTTCCGTTTTACATACAAGCGACCGAATCGAGCAGAAGGTTAAATGGATAGATTGAACAATCATCGTATCTGAGTTGTATTCGATTATGTTTACATAGATATACTCACCAGGTACCTGTTCTTCCGATATACATACGAGCAACCGAATCGAACATAAGGTTGAATGGATAGATTGAACAATCATCGTATCTGAGTTGTTGTTCAAGATTCATAGTATTTAATCTTTGATATATTTTGTGACTCTGTATCTTTATGTATTTCATATAATATGTTGTCATGACTTCTGGTTTTGATAATGAATAATTCAATTTTGATGTCAGATGAAAAATTTGTCTATTCAATAAAATATCGATATAATTGAATTACTGACGACGAAACATTGGTCCTTCGAGCAAAGAGAGCCAGTTCTATAGGAGATATTGCAGAATTGACAATGGAGCAAGATAAAGTGATGAAAAGGAAAACAGCAGGTATGCGGAATTTGGACACCAGTTATAGCTGGCCACCTGGTTTTGGAACTAGAAGGAATGTCAGTGTCAGTGCCATAACTGAAAATCACCCTGTCAGACCTTCTGAAGAAATTGAATTGATAACGACTAAGCAGTCTACGGAGAACACTTCAAGGTATGAACACGACGAAAAGGACAAACCTACCCGAAGTATATATTCACAGTCAGTGAAGTCAAAATCAAAAGTTTCTTCAAGAAGATCTAATACGAACATATCTAAAGTTAGTACTACTTTACGAAATAAACGAAATGCTCTAGAGGAAGAAAAACTGAAGCAAGCTATAGAAATTAAGAAGATGGAAAATAAGCTGAAACTATTGGAGTTAGAAAATGAAGTCCATGAAGCAGAAGTTGAAGAACTAGAAAGTATATCCGATTCCAGGTTTTCAGAAGAAAAAGGAAACGAGGATCGTGTTACTGCGTGGGTGGAGAAGATTCCAGTGGAACCAGAGCCAACTGAAATTATGAAAAATGAAGAGATATCCCAGATGAAGATTTTGTGCCAAACCATTGCAGATGCTATAAAAACTGTAGGTTCTAATTCGAAACAAGACAAATTCATTTCCAGACAAATAATAGAAAAGGATTTTTCCCAATTTGATGGTAATCCGGAAGACTGGCCAACCTTTATTGCCTAGGTACGACGTATTTCTTCTATTTGCGAGTTTTCCCCAGACGAGATGATCATCAAGTTTCAACGGTGTCTACGAGGTGAGGCAAAATATGCGGTGATGGGAATGATGTTATCTCCAGAAAATGTTGAATTGATACTACAGACATTGGAAATGAGGTTTGGTCGTCCAGAACTGATTATTGAAGGTCTCATCGATAAGGTAAAATCTTTTCCGCACATGAAAGAACATAATATGGAAACTTTGATTCATTTTTCAAGTAACGTTCGTTGCTTAGTTGCAACAATAAAGTCGTTGAAAAATACTGGTCATATTCAAAATCCTCAGCTTCTGAAGGAATTAGTTCAAAAGTTGCCTGAATCTCTGAAACTTAAATGGGGTGAAGAAATGATGAGGGGAACGGAAGGTATTGATTTAGAGTATTTTTCTGATTGGATTACGTATTTTGCCACAGCAGCAAGCTATGTCAGTACACCAAAAGTTACTAAAACTGATTCTCGATATAAAGCCAATACATCTACAGGAAGGAAATCAGAAATTTCTTATGTCACATCTGATACAATTGATATTTCAGACCACGATGTTTGTACTTATTGCCAGCATAAAGGCCATAATGTCAACAGCTGTTCCAAGATGAAAGAAGATGATGTTGATGCAAGATGGGATACAGCGACGAAGCGAAAATTATGTTTCTCCTGTTTGAAGAACAATCACCAGACTATTAGATGCAGGACAAGAAGAATATGCGGAGTTGATGGATGTCAGCGACGTCATCATAAATACCTACATAAGGAGACAAAGAAGACGACACCTGCAATGATGACAACTGAAAAGCATCAGACCCGAGCTCAGACCTCTTCTACTCTGACTTCCAACTGCTCTCAGGTTCCCATTACATCCCAGAATCAAACTCCAGTTTTAGCAATAGGACATGGAAAAGTTAATATACTTTTACGTACAATCAAGGTCAAATTACATGGAGCGAATTCAATGGTGGAAACCGTTGCCCTATGTGATGAAGCATCGACAGTTTCATTGATTGACAACTCTATCTTAAAAAAACTTGGACTTCAAGGTGAGAAAGAGAGTCTATGTATACAGTGGACTAACAATTTAACGGTGACACATGAAAATTCAGAATGTTTGAATATAGGAATATCAGGATCATTTGTTAACTCTAAAGTATTCACATTGAAAAACGTTAGATCTATTGAAAATTTATCTTTACCAGAACAAATTGTCAGACAAAAAGATTGGCAATCTCATGAGCATCTGAAAGGACTACCCTTTACTGAAATCAATGAACGCCCTATGTTACTCTTAGGACAAGATAATATTGGATTAACTGTTGCTAGGAAAGTAATTGAGGGACCTGAGAATACTCCTATTGCTACGAAGACGAGTCTAGGTTGGATTCTTCATGGAAGGGATGCTGATAATCAACTGAAGTCTAACCATTCTTTTCATATTTGTTGCAAAAATGCCTGCGATGATAATCTACATGCCTTGGTAAAACAGTCATTCACAACTGAATCATTTGGAGTTTCAGTGTCTTCAGGATCTAAATACTGCAGGTCAGACGATTGAGCCATGAGTATAATGGAACAAACTGCGAAACGAGACGGCGACAAGTTTGAAATAGGACTTTTCTGGAAGAAAGATGACATAGTGCTTCCAGAAAGTAAGACAGTAGCAATAAGCAGACTTCTTTGCGTAGAAAGACAGCTGAGACGCGACGAAAATCTGAAACAGAGATATTGTGAGAAAATACAAACCTATATTGATAAAGGCTATGCAAAAAAGCTCACCAGAAAAGAAGCTCAAGAGGAGAAAGAAAGATGCTGGTATCTTCCGCACTTTGGAGTGATTAACCCGAACAAGCCTACTAAACTGAGGTTGGTATTTGACGCAGCGGCTAAATCATATGGGGTAAGTTTGAATGACCACCTGCTTGCTGGACCTGACCTCCTTCAGAATCTTGTAGGAATAATGTTAAAGTTCCGACAGAGAAAAATAGCTTTTTGTGCTGATGTACGCGAAATGTTCCACCAGGTACGAATTAGACAGGAAGATCGAGATTCACAACGATTTCTATGGAGAGATGGAGATTCCAAGAAGCCATTGGAAGTATATCAAATGCAAGTGATGACTTTTGGGGCGACATGTTCCCCTACGAGTGCCCAGTACATCAAAAATCTTAACGCCTCCAGAGAAACAACTGATAAAACGGTTCTAGACGCAATTATTAAAAAACATTATGTCGACGATTATCTTGACTGTTGTGATTCCGAGGAAGAGGCTATAAAAATGATATCTGAAGTTGGTCGTATTCAGAAACAAGGTGGATTTGAACTAGTCAGTTGGCTATCTAATTCGAAAATGGTAATGGAAACCCTTTCAACCGACAAGGATTTAAGGAAAGACTTGAATTTGAATGGAGATTCTATGATTCAAGTTCTAGGTCTGACTTGGGATTCAGCAACTGATTATTTTCGTTTCAAATTGAAGAAATTAGAAGACATCAGACAATTAATAAGAATACCAACTAAAAGACATGTTTTGAAAACTGTAATGTCTGTTTTCGATCCATTAGGACTTGCTGTTGATTTAACGATAAGAGGACGAATATTAATTCAAGATATATGGCGTTCTGGAATTGGATGGGACGACACTATCGATGAGGAACTACACAAAATATGGATATTGTGGTTGAATGACTTAGAGAAGGTGAGAACTCTTGAGATTCCAAGATGTTATTCCATGAATATTCCACGAGCTAAAAGAATTGAACTTCATGTTTTTTGTGACGCGAGCAAAAAAGCATTTGCGACCACTGCTTACCTCAGGACAATAACCGATGAAGCTGTAGAGATAAACTTGATTATAGCTAAAGCGAATGTTGCTCCAACAAAAGAATTATCCATCCCAAGACTCGAATTACAAGCAGCTTTACTAGGAAACAGAGTTACAAAAATGTTGATAGAGGTTTTAGAATTCAGGATTGACCAAATTCACATGTGGACAGACTCAACGACAGTGCTTCATTGGATTGACGGAGACAGAGCCAAACTAAAACAATTCGAATCATGCAGAGTTGGTGAAATTCATGAACTCACAAATAAAGGCGATTGGAAATGGATTCCTTCAGAACATAATGCAGCTGATAATGCAACACGAACTTATGGAAGTGAAGCAATACTGGATTTCGAGAAATGGATTTCTGGTCCTGAATTTTTGAAAATCCGAGATGAAACGGCATGGCCTTCTAAGACAATAAATGATATCAAAACAAAAAATGATCGTCGAGAGCATGAGGAATTTTCAACAGTTACTATAAAAGTGTCATCACCACTACTAGATATCGAGAGATTTTCGAAATGGTTACGTCTTATTAGAACTACTGCCTGGATTTTGCGATTCAGAGATATCATTCTTTCGAAGTTAAGATCGTCAGACAAACAGTTTCCGATTCAATTGACAGTGGATGAATTGAAAGAAGCCGAGAAGATATGGATCAAATGGTGCCAGTCTGTATCATTTCAAAAAGAAATCAGTTGTTTAGAAAATGATAGAAAATTGAAATCACATAGTCGACTCATCAAACTTTCTCCAGCTATTAATTCAGAAGGGATATTAGTTTTAGATGGACGTACCAATCTAGCCCCTGATATGAACGTTGATACAAAACGACCAATAATTCTACCTCCAAAGACAAAGTATACCCGATTATTGCTGGAATATTACCATGAGAAATTTGCTCATCAGGGTATAGAGACAGTATTTAATGAAATCAGGCAGAAATTTTGGATTATAAATGGAAGATCTGAAGTGAAAACCGTATTTGCAAAATGCCTCAGATGTCGACGTACAAAATCAAAACCGCAGATACCCCAAATGGGACAACTCCCTGTATTTAGACTGACCCCTAATGTTAGACCGTTTACATATACCGGAGTAGATTATTTTGGACCTTTACATGTATCCGTAGGACGTAGACGTGAAAAGAGATGGGGAGTGATCTTTACATGTCTTACAATAAGAGCTGTCCATCTCGAAGTAGCTCATTCATTAAACACAGATTCGGCGATCATGGCAGTTCGACGGTTGAGTTCGAGAAGAGGACAACCAAAAGAAATATATTCTGACCAGGGGACGAACTTCAAAGGAGCAGCAGAAGAATTGAAAAAAGCAATGAAAGAAATCGATGATACTAAGATAGCGAACACCATATGTGTGAAAGGGATTGAATGGAAAAGAATTCCACCCGGAAGTCCACACATGGGAGGTGCCTGGGAAAGGCTAGTTAGAAGCGTTAAAATAACTTTTTATTCAATTCTCCATGGCCAAGTACTCAAAGATGAACTGCTCAATACTTCATTTGCAGAATCAGAATTCATTATAAATTCCAGACCCCTCACAAAAGTTTCAATTGACCCCAACGATTTTGAATCATTGACACCAAACCACATTCTACTGGGATCTTCAAGAGAAAATACCAACTTCGGAGATATTTCCCAGAACCTTCGTAGTGAATGGAAAAAATCACAACAATATGTGAATTGGTTCTGGAAACGCTGGACCAAGGAATATTTGCCGTCCCTGACCAAACGTTCCAAATGGACAAGCGACGGAAAACCCATTAAAAAAGGTGATATAGTGATCATTGTCGAAGAAAATGCACCCAGAAGATCATGGAAATTAGGAAAGGTCGAGTCAATCTTTCCAGGCCCTGATGGACGAGTCCGAGTTGCGGATATCAAAACTTCTACCGGAGTTTATCGACGTCCGGTCACCAAGTTATAATAATAATAATAATAATAATAAGAGGTCTTTATTTCCCATAAAATAAACATATACATATGATAAAGAAAGTATTTCATGGGAAAACGCCGAAGATCAGATGGCTGCATGCATCAAAGCCAGCAAGCCCCTGTTTTTAATCTTAAGCGGTGTAGAAGAAAAAGAGACAAAAAATATAAAAAATAAAAATACTTCTTACTAAAGAGCAACAATCAACAGATATAATTCGGTAAGTTTCATTATAATTGAGTTCTTGAAAATTATTATAATAATGGGTCATCGTAATTGCCTTTGAAGCAAAAATTGTTTGAAACGTTTTTTAAATATATGTGGTTGAAGGCATTTCATTTCCTGCGGAATTCCATTGTACACATGCGAGATTTGATATGTAAAGGATCGTTTGAACATTTCAGTACGATGGAGAGGTGGAGTAACTGTACCTTTAAACCGTATGTTCACATTATGGACGTCTTCTCTAAAAGTTATCTTTCTCGAAAGGTACGATGGTTTTTTTGAGCAAATAACTTTGTGGAACAAACAAGCAGAATGTAGTAGCCTACGTTCACTCATATCCAACCACTGGACCTCTTTAAGTTTATGACTCATTCCTTGGCGACGTCTTATGCCGAAGATCAAACGCAGACATGCATTTTGCATGACTTGTAACCGCCGTCTATTATCGGCATCTATGCATGGGCCATAAATAACATCACCATAGTTGAATTTTGACAAAACCAATGAATCGCATAATATTTGCTTGGTTTTTCTATTGAGATACTCTCTGTTATTGTATATCAATTTGAGGTTGGCAAAAGCCGTACGTCTGGTATTATTCAGATGCGATTTAAACTTCATATCGTCATCAAATATCAGGCCCAGGTTTTTAACACTGTTAGTTGGTGTTAAATTCTGATTATTGACCACAATGTTGATATCATCTACAACATTTTCCTTCAGAGACCCAAAAAAAAGTATCTTAGTTTTATTGGCATTTATTACTAGAGAATGACTCACTGACTTTTCAATAATAGCAGATATATCTTCATTAATTTTGGTAATCGCTCCTGCAGTTTCTGATGGGGAAAACGATAGATAGAGCTGTGTGTCATCTGCATATAGACTGATTGTGCAATGCTTGATAACATCCTGAAAGTCTGCTGTATATAAAGTAAATAAGAGTGGTCCTAGTATAGAGCCCTGAGGAACTCCGCTCAGGATATCAAGAGGTTTAGACCTATCCTCATCAATGCATACACGTTGAGACCTATTTGTCAAATAAGAACGGAAAAATTGTACTGATGCATTAGATAGGCCTATGTAGCTCAGTTTCGCTAGTAATAAATCGAAATCTAGAGTGTCGAACGCTTTCGAGAAGTCGAGCAGCGTGAGTATTGTCAGCTGCTTATTGTCAATACCTCTGAAAATATCATCTGTGACATTCAGGAGAGCAGTTTCACAGCTGTGATGCTTTCTGAATCCAGATTGTACTTCAGGAAGTATGTTATTAGATGTTATGAATTCACGTAATTGATTATCTACTATTTTTTCTAAAACTTTCGAGAGTGTTGGTAATATACTGATAGGGCGAAGATCTTGTAAGCTTTCTACACTTTTTTTCTTAGGAATTGGGTGTATGAGAGCTTGTTTCCAGTTATTAGGAAATACTTTATTCTCCAGGCAGAAGTTGATAATGTGAACTAAGAATGGTAAAATGAAGGGACAACACATCATTAGTAATTTAATATTAATTCCGTCATGCCCCTCTGCATTCGACTTCAAGTTGTAGAGGATATTTTGTATTTCATACTCACTTACACATTTGAAATCGAGTTCAGTTCCATGATTTAAGTTATGAGTTTCATAAAAAGCAACAACATTATGATCAGCTTTCATACGCGGTATTCCATTTATATAATAATCATTCAGAGCATTGACATCTTTGAATTGATCGGGAATGGTATTCTCACTCCTTCCCCGAATGTTTAAATACTCTAGATCTTTCCAGATTTTATTCGTACCTTTCACCCTCATGATATACTCGAAATATGCCTTTTTTTCATTACGACAGGCTAAGGTAGTATAATTTCTCAACAGCTTATGCCTGATAGAAGAATGTGAAAGAAATTTATAGAATTCCTTCACGGCGGGGGGCAATGTTCAAGATTCATAGTATTTAATCTTTGATATATTTTGTGACTCTGTATCTTTATGTATTTCATATATGTTGTCATGACTTCTGGTTTTGATAATAAATAATTCAATTTTGATGTCAGATAAAAAATTTGTCTATTCAATAAAATATCGATATAATTGAATTACTGACGACGAAACAGTTGTATTCGATTATGTTTATATAGTTATACTCACCTCCGTTATACATACGAGCGACTGAATTGAACTGAAGGTTGAATGGATAGACTAAACGCTGATCGTATCTGGGGTTGTATTCGATTATATCGTGATGATGTTCATATAGTTATACTCACCAGGTAACTGTTCTCCAGTTATACATAAGAGCGACTGAACTGAACAGAAGGTTGAATGGATAGACTGAACAATCATCGTATCTGGGTTGTATTCGATTATTTCGTGATGATTATTATATATTATGTCTAACCAGGTAACTGTTCTTTCGTTATACATACTAGCAACCGAATCGAACCTAAGGTTGAATGGATAGATTGAACAATCATTGTATCTGGGTTGTCTCCGATTATATCGTTATGTTGTATATTTAACTACACCTACCATGTAACGGTTCTTTCGTTACACATACGAGCGTCTGAATCGAACATAAGGTTGGATGGTTAGACGGAACGATAATTGTAACTAAGTTGTATTCGATTATATCGTGATGACGTTCATATAGAAATACTCACCAGGTTACTGTTCTTTCGTTATACAACTATATCACAGCATAACATCATAATCGAATACAACCCAGATACTATCCATTCAACCTTCTGTTCGATTCGGTTGCTCGTATGTATAACGAAAGAACAGTAACCTGGTGAGTATTTCTATATGAACGTCATCACGATATAATCGAATACAACTTAGTTACAATTATCGTTCCGTCTAACCATCCAACCTTATGTTCGATTCAGACGCTCGTATGTGTAACGAAAGAACCGTTACATGGTAGGTGTAGTTAAATATACAACATAACGATATAATCGGAGACAACCCAGATACAATGATTGTTCAATCTATCCATTCAACCTTATGTTCGATTCGGTTGCTAGTATGTATAACGAAAGAACAGTTACCTGGTTAGACATAATATATAATAATCATCACGAAATAATCGAATACAACCCAGATACGATGATTGTTCAGTCTATCCATTCAACTTTCTGTTCAGTTCAGTCGCTCTTATGTATAACTGGAGAACAGTTACCTGGTGAGTATAACTATATGAACATCATCACGATATAATCGAATACAACCCCAGATACGATCATTGTTTAGTCTATCCATTCAACCTTCAGTTCAATTCAGTCGCTCGTATGTATAACGGAAGAACAGTTACCTGGTGAGTATAACTATATAAACATAATCGAATACAACTCAGATACTATGATTGTTCAATCTATCCATTCAACCTTCTGCTCGATTCGGTCGCTTGTATGTAAAACGGAAGAACAGTTACCTGGTGAGTATTGCTATATAAACATCATCACGATATCATCGAATACAACTCAGATACAATTATCGTTTCGTCTAACCATTCAACATTCTGTTCGATTCAGTCGCTAGTATGTGTAACGGAAGTATCGTCACCTGGCAAGTATCACTATATATACAGTATTGCGATATAATCGGATACCACCCAGATACATTGATTGTTCAGTCTATCCATTCAACTTTCTTTTTGTTTCGGTCGCTTGTATGTAAAACGGGAATACCGTCTCCTAGTGTGTATAACTATATACACAGCATAACATCATAATCGAATACAACCCATATACTATCCATTCAACCTTCTGTTCAATTCAGTCGCTCGTATGTATAACGGAAGAACAGTTACCTGGTGAGTATAACTATATAAACATAATCGAATACAACCCAGATACGATGATTGTTCAATCTATACTGAATTCAACCTTCTGCTCGATTCGGTCGCTTGTATGTAAAACGGAAGAACAGTTACCTGGTGAGTATTGCTATATAAACATCATCACGATATCATCGAATACAACTCAGATACAATTATCGTTTCGTCTAACCATTTAACCTTCTGTTCGATTCAGTCGCTAGTATGTGTAACGGAAGTACCGTCACCTGGTAAGTATCACTATATATACAGTATTGCGATATAATCGGATACCACCCAGATACATTGATTGTTCAGTCTATCATTTCAACTTTCTGTTCGTTTCGGTCGCTCGTATGTGAAACGGGAATACCGTCACCTTATGTGTATAACTATATACACAGCATAACATCATAATCGAATACAACCCAGATACTATCCATCCAACCTTCTGTTCGATTCGGTTGCTCGAATGTATAACGAAAGAACAGTAACCTGGTGAGTAATTCTATATGAACGTCATCACGATATAATCGAATACAACTTAGTTACAATTATCGTTCCGTCTAACCATCCAACCTTATGTTCGATTCAGACGCTCGTATGTGTAACGAAAGAACCGTTACATGGTAGGTGTAGTTAAATATACAACATAACGATATAATCGGAGACAACCCAGATACAATGATTGTTCAATCTATCCATTCAACCTTATGTTCGATTCGGTTGCTAGTATGTATAACGAAAGAACAGTTACCTGGTTAGACATAATATATAATAATCATCACGAAATAATCGAATACAACCCAGATACGATGATTGTTCAGTCTTTCCATTCAACCTTCTGTTCAGTTCAGTCGCTCTTATGTATAACTGGAGAACAGTTACCTGGTGAGTATAACTATATGAACATCATCACGATATAATCGAATACAACCCCAGATACGATCATTGTTTAGTCTATCCATTTAACCTTCAGTTCAATTCAGTCGCTCGTATGTATAACGGAAGAACAGTCACCTGGTGAGAATAACTATATAAACATAATCGAATACAACTCAGATACGATGATTGTTCAATATATCCATTCAACCTTATGTTCGATTCGGTTGCTCGTTTGTATATCGGAAGAACAGGTACCTGGTGAGTATATCTATATAAACATAATCGAATACAACTCAGATACGATGATTGTTCAATCTATCCATTAAACCTTCTGCTCGATTCGGTCGCTTGTATGTAAAACGGAAGGACAGTTACCTGGTGAGTATTGCTATATAAACATCATCACGATATCATCGAATACAACTCAGATACAATTATCGTTTCGTCTAACCATTCAACATTCTGTTCGATTCAGTCGCTAGTATGTGTAACGGAAGTATCGTCACCTGGTAAGTATCACTATATATACAGTATTGCGATATAATCGGATACCACCCAGATACATTGATTGTTCAGTCTATCCATTCAACTTTCTTTTCGTTTCGGTGCTCGTATGTAAAACGGGAATACCGTCTCCTAGTGTGTATAACTATATACAAAGCATAACATCATAATCGAATACAACCCATATACTATCCATTCAACCTTCTGTTCAATTCAGTCGCTCGTATGTATAACGGAAGAACAGTTACCTGGTGAGTATAACTATATAAACATAATCGAATACAACCCAGATACGATGATTGTTCAATCTATACTGAATTCAACCTTCTGCTCGATTCGGTCGCTTGTATGTAAAACGGAAGAACAGTTACCTGGTGAGTATTGCTATATAAACATCATCACGATATCATCGAATACAACTCAGATACAGTTATCGTTTCGTCTAACCATTTAACCTTCTGTTCGATTCAGTCGCTAGTATGTGTAACGGAAGTACCGTCACCTGGTAAGTATCACTATATATACAGTATTGCGATATAATCGGATACCACCCAGATACATTGATTGTTCAGTCTATCCATTCATTTTTCTGTTCGTTTCGGTCGCTCGTGTGTGAAACGGGAATACCGTCACCTTATGTGTATAACTATATCACAGCATAACATCATAATCGAATACAACCCAGATACTATCCATTCAACCTTCTGTTCGATTCGGTTGCTCGTATGTATAACGAAAGAACAGTAACCTGGTGAGTATTTCTATATGAACGTCATCACGATATAATCAAATACAACTTAGTTACAATTATCGTTCCGTCTAACCATCCAACCTTATGTTCGATTAAGACGCTCGTATGTGTAACGAAAGAACCGTTACATGGTAGGTGTAGTTAAATATACAACATAACGATATAATCGGAGACAACCCAGATACAATGATTGTTCAATCTATCCATTCAACCTTATGTTCGATTCGGTTGCTAGTATGTATAACGAAAGAACAGTTACCTGGTTAGACATAATATATAATAATCATCACGAAATAATCGAATACAACCCAGATACGATGATTGTTCAGTCTTTCCATTCAACCTTCTGTTTAGTTCAGTCGCTCTTATGTATAACTGGAGAACAGTTACCTGGTGAGTATAACTATATGCACATTATCACGATATAACCGAATACAACCCCAGATACGATCATTGTTTAGTCTATCCATTCAACCTTCAGTTCAATTCAGTCGCTCGTATGTATAACGGAAGAACAGTTACCTGGTGAGTATAACTATATAAACATAATCGAATACAACTCAGATACGATGATTGTTCAATCTATCCATTCAACCTTCTGCTCGATTCGGTCGCTTGTATGTAAAACGGAAGAACAGTTACCTGGTCAGTATTGCATTATAAACATCATCACGATATCATCGAATACAACTCAGATACAATTATCTTTTCGTCTAACCATTCAACATTCTGTTCGATTCAGTCGCTAGTATGTGTAACGGAAGTATCGTCACCTGGCAAGTATCACTATATATAGACACGGATATAGAAACGGATGGACCTATTTTCAACTCCGATCATACCAATCTGCTTGTTTTTTTTTTCATAAAATCCATTTCTCCAATCGAAAAAACCGAAATCGAAAAAAAAATTGCATCAAAGGGGGTCCCCTTGGAATTTTTTCGAATTCTTCAGATCGCCTCAACTTCCGAACGGATGGACCTATTTTTAACTTTGATCATACCAATCTGCTTGTTTTTTTTCATAGAATCCATTTCTCCAATCGGAAAAACCGGAATCGGAAAAAAAATTGCATCAAAGGGGGTCCCCTTGGAACTTTATCGAATTCTTCAGATCGCCTTAACTTCCGAACGGATGGACCGATTTTCAACTTCCATCATACCAATCTGCTTGTTTTTTTTCATAGAATCCATTTCTCCAATCGAAAAAACCGAAATCGAAAAAAAAAAATGCATCAAAGGGGGCCCCCTTGGAACTTTTTCGAATTCTTCAGATCGCCTTAACTTCCGAACGGATGGACCGATTTTCATCTTCGATCATACCAATCTGCTTGTTTTTTTCATAGAATCCATTTCTTTAATCGAAAAAACCGAAATCGAAAAAAAAATGCATCAAAGGGGGCCCCCTTGAAACTTCTTCGAATTCTTCAGATAGCCTTAAATTCCGAACGGATGGATCGATTTTCAACTTCGATCATATCAATCTGCTTATTTTTTTTCATAGAATCCATTTCTCCAATAGAAAAAACCGAAATCGAAAAAAAAAAATTCATCAAAGGGAGCTCCCTTGGAACTTTTTCGAATTCTTCCGAACGGATGGACCGATTTTCAACTTCGATCATACCAATCTGTTTGTTTTTTTTTTCATAAAATCCATTTCTCCAATCGAAAAAACCGAAATCGAAAAAAAAATGCATCAAAGGGGGCCCCCTTGGAACTTTTTCGAATTTTTCAGATCGCCTCAACTTCCAAACGGATGGACCGATTTTCAACTTCGATCATACCAATCTGCTTGTTTTTTTTCATTGAATCCATTTCTCTAATCAAAAAAACCGAAATCGAAAAAAAAAATGCATCAAAGGGGGCTTTCTTGGAAATTTTTCGAATTCTTCAGATCGCCTTAACTTCCGAACGGATGGACCGATTTTCAACTTCGATCATACCAATCTGTCTGTTTTTTTTCATAGAATCCATTTCTCCAATCGAAAGAACCGAAATCGAAAAAAAAATGCATCAAAGGGGGCCCCCTTGAAACTTCTTCGAATTCTTCAGATCGCCTTAACTTCCGAACGGATGGATCGATTTTCAACTTCGATCATACCAATCTGCTTGTTTTTTTTTCATAGAATCCATTTCTCCAATAGAAAAAACCGAAATCGAAAAAAAAATTCATCAAAGGGAGCTCCCTTGGAACTTTTTCTAATTCTTCAGATCGCCTTAACTTCCGAACGGATGGACCGATTTTCAACTTCCATCATACCAATCTGTTTGTTTTTTTTTCATAAAATCCATTTCTCCAATCGAAAAAACCGAAATCGAAAAAAAAAATGCATCAAAGGGGGCCCCCTTGGAACTTTTTCGAATTCTTCAGATCGCCTTAACTTCCAAACGGATGGACCAATTTTCAACTTCGATCATACCAATCTGCTTGTTTTTTCTCATTGATTCCATTTCTTCCATCAAAAAAACCGAAATCGAAAAAAAAATGCATCAAAGGGGGCCCCCTTGGAACTTTTTCAAATTCTTCAGATCGCCTTAACTTCCGAACGGATGGACCGATTTTCAACTTCGATCATACCAATCTGTTTGTTTTTTTTTTCATAGAATCCATTTCTCCAATCGAAAAAACCGAAATCGAAAAAAAAAATGCATCAAAGGGGGCCCCCTTGGAACTTTTTAGAATTCTTCAGATCGCCTTAACTTCCGAACGGATGGACCGATTTTCAACTTCGCGCATACCAATTTCCTTGTTTTTTTTTCATAGAATCCATTCCCCCAATCGAAAAAACCGAAATCCAAAAAAAAAATGCATCAAAGGGGGTCCCCTTGGAACTTTTTCGAAATCTTCAGATCAACTTAACTTCCGAACGGATGGACCGATTTTAAACTTTGTACATGCCAATTTGCTTGTTTTTTTTTCATAAAATCCATTTCTCCAATCGAAAAAACCGAAATCGAAAAAAAATTGCATCAAAAGGGGGCCCCCTTGGAACTTTTTAGAATTCTTCAGATCGCCTCAACTTCCAAACGGATGGACCGATTTTCAACATCGATCATACCAATCTGCTTGTTTTTTTTCATTGAATCCATTTCTCCAATCGAGAAAACCGAAATCGAAAAAAAAAAAAAACGAATCAAAGGGGGCCCCCCTGGAACTTTTTCGAATTCTTCAGATCGCCTCAACTTCCAAACGGATGGACCGATTTTCAACTTCGATCATACCAATCTGCTTGTTATTTTCATAGAATCAATTTCTCGAATCGAAAAAACCGGAATCGAAAAAAAAAATTGCATCAAAGGGGGCCCCCTTGGAACTTTTTCGAATTCTTCAGATCGCCTCAACTTCCAAACGGATGGACCGATTTTCAACTTCGATCATACCAATCTGCTTGTTTTTTTCATTGAATCCATTTCTTCAATCAAAAAAACCGAAATCGAAAAAAAAAAAACGAATCAAAGGGGGCCCCCTTGGAACTCTTTCGAATTCTTCAGATCGCCTCAACTTCCGAACGGATGGACCGATTTTCAACTTCGATCATACCAATCTGCTTATTTTTTTTCATAAAATCCATTTCTTCAATCGAAAAAACCGAAATCGAAAAATAAAATGCATCAAAGGGGGTCCCCTTGGAACTTTTTTGAATTCTTCAGATCGCCTCAACTTCCGAACGGATGGACCTATTTTCAACTTCGATCATACCAATCTGCTTGTTTTTTTTCATAGAATCCATTTCTCCAATCGAAAAAACCGAAATCGAAAAAAAAATTGCATCAAAGGGGGTCTCCTTGGAACTTTCTAGAATTCTTCAGATCGCCTAAACTTCCGAACGGATGGACCGATTTTCAACTTCCATCATACCAATCTGCTTGTTTTTTTTTCATGGAATCCATTTCTCCAATCAAAAAAACCGAAATCGAAAAAATAAAAATTCATCAAAGGGGGCCCCCTTGGAACTTTTTCGAATTCTTCAGATCGCCTCAACTTCCAAACGGATGGACCGATTTTCAACTTCGATCATACCAATCTGCTTGTTTTTTTCATTGAATCCATTTCTTCAATCGAAAAAACCGAAATCGAAAAAAAAAAACGAATCAGAGGGGGCCCCCTTGGAACTCTTTCGAATTCTTCAGATCGCCTCAACTTCCGAACGGATGGACCGATTTTCAACTTCGATCATACCAATCTGCTTATTTTTTTTTCATAAAATCCATTTCTCCAATCGAAAAAACCGAAATCGAAAAAAAAAAATGCATCAAAGGGGGTCCCCTTGGAACTTTTTTGAATTCTTCAGATCGCCTCAACTTCCGAACGGATGGACCTATTTTCAACTTCGATCATACCAATCTGCTTGTTTTTTTTTCATAGAATCCATTTCTCCAATCGAAAAA
Organism: Chrysomela aeneicollis; assembly: GCA_029955515.1. NCBI lineage: Eukaryota > Metazoa > Arthropoda > Insecta > Coleoptera > Chrysomelidae > Chrysomela > Chrysomela aeneicollis. Next base: position 15,021,990 of record JARUHQ010000013.1, on the reverse strand, counting down.
ACCGAAATAAAAATGCATCAAAGGGGGTCCCCTTGGAACTTTCTCGAAATCTTCAGATCACCTTAACTTCCGAACGGATGGACCGATTTTCAATTTCGATCATACCAATCTGTTTTTTTTTTTCATAAAATCCATTTCTCCAATCAAAAAAACCGAAATCGAAAAAAAAATGCATCAAAGGGGGCCCCCTTGGAACTTTTTCGAATTCTTCAGATCGCCTTAACTTCCGAACGGATGGACCGATTTTCAACTTCGATCATACCAATCTGTTTGTTTTTTTTTTCATTGAATCCATTTCTCCAATCGAAAAAACCGAAATCGAAAAAAAAATGCATCAAAGGTGGCCCCCTTGGAACTTTTTCGAATTCTTCAGATCGCCTTAACTTCCGAACGGATGGACCGATTTTCAACTTCGCGCATACCAATTTGCTTGTTTTTTTTCATAGAATCCATTTCTCCAATCGAAAAACCGAAATAAAAAAAAATGCATCAAAGGGGGTCCCCTTGGAACTTTCTCGAAATCTTCAGATCACCTTAACTTCCGAACGGATCGACCGATTTTCAACTTCGATCATACCAATCTGTATGTTTTTTTTTCATAAAATCCATTTCTCCAATCAAAAAAACCGAAATCGAAAAAAAAATGCATCAAAGGGGGCCCCCTTGGAACTTTTTCGAATTCTTCAGATCGCCTTAACTTCCAAACGGATGGACCGTTTTTCAACTTCGATCATACCAATCTGCATGTTTTTTCATTGAATCCATTTCTCCAATCGAAAAAACCGAAATCGAAAAAACAAAATCCATCAAAGGGGGCCCCCTTGAAACTTTTTCGAATTCTTCAGATCGCCTTAACTTCCGAACGGATGGACCGATTTTCAACTTCGATCATACCAATCTGTTTTTTTTTTCATAGAATCCATTTCTTCAATCGAAAAAACCGAAATCGAAAAAAAAATGCATCAAAGGGGGCCCCCTTGGAACTTTTTCGAATTCTTCAGATCGCCTTAACTTCCGAACGGATGGACCGATTTTCAACTTCGCGCACACCAATTTGCTTGTTTTTTTTTCATAGAATCCATTTCTCCAATCGAAAAAACCGAAATCGAAAAAAAAATGCATCAAAGGGGGTCCCCTTGGAACTTTCTCGAAATCTTCAGATCACCTTAACTTCCGAACGGATGGACCGATTTTCAACTTCGATCATACCAATCTGTTTGTTTTTTTTCATAGAATCCATTTCTCCAATCTAAAAAACCGAATTCGAAAAAAAAATGCACCAGAGGGGGCCCTCTTGGAACTTTCTCGAAATCTTCAGATCACCTTAACTTCCGAACGGATGTACCGATTTTCAACTTCGATCATACCAATCTGTATGTTTTTTTTCATAGAATCTATTTCTCCAATCTGAAAAACCGAAATCGAAAAGGAAATGCACCAAAGGGGGCCCTCTTGGAACTTTTTCGAATTCTTCAGATCGCCTAAACTTCCGAACGAATGGACCGATTTTCAACTTCGATCATACCAATCTGCTTGTTTTTTTTCATAGAATCCATTTCTCCAAACAAAAAAACCGAAATCGAAAAAAAAATGCATCAAAGGGGGCCCCCTTGGAACTTTTTCGAATTTTTCAGATCGCCTTAACTTCCGAACGGATGGACTGATTTTCAACTTCGATCATACCAATCTGTTTGTTTTTTTTCATAGAATCCATTTCTCCAATCGAAAAAACCGAAATCGAAAAAAAATACATCAAAGGGGGCCCTCTTGGAACTTTTTCGAATTCCTCAGATCACCTTAACTTCCGCACGGATGCACCGATTTTCAACTTCGATCATACCAATCTGCTTGTTTTTTTTCATAGAATCCATTTCTCCAATCGAAAAAACCTAAATCGAAAAAAAAATCATCAAAGGGGGCCCCCTTGGAACTTTTTCGAATTCTTCAGATCGCCTTAACTTCCGAACGGATGGACTGGTTTTCAACTTCGATCATACCAATCTGTTTGTTTTTTTTTTCATTGAATCCATTTCTTCAATCGAAAAAACCGAAATCAAAAAAAAATTGCATCAAAGGGGGTCCCCTTGAAACTTTTTCGAATTCATCAGATCGCCTCAACTTCCGAACGGATGGACCTATTTTCAACTTCGATCATACCAATCTGCTTGTTTTTTTTCATAGAATCCATTTCTCCAATCGAAAAAACCGAAATCGAAAAAAAAATTGCATCAAAGGGGGTCCCCTTGGAACTTTTTCGAATTCTTCAGATCGCCTTAACTTCCGAACGGATGGACCGATTTTCAACTTCCATCATACCAATCTGCTTGTTTTTTTTCATATAATCCATTTCTCCAATCGAAAAAACCGAAATCGAAAAAAATAATGCATCAAAGGGGGCTCCCTTGGAACTTTTTCGAATTCTTCAGATCGCCTTAACTTCCGAACGGATGGACCGATTTTCAACTTCGATCATACCAATCTGTTTGTTTTTTTTTCATAGAATCCATTTCTCCAATCGAAAAAACCGAAATCGAAAAAAAAATGCATCAAAGGGGGCCCCTTTGGAACTTCTTCGAATTCTTCAGATCGCCTTAACTTCCGAACGGATGGATCGATTTTCAACTTTGATCATACCAATCTGCTTGTTTTTTTCATAGAATCCATTTTTCCAATCGAAAAAACCGAAATCGAAAAAAAAAATTCATCAAAGGGAGCTCCATTGGAACTTTTTCGAATTCTTCAGATCGCCTTAACTTCCGAACGGATGGACCGATTTTCAACTTCGATCATACCAATCTGTTTGTTTTTTTTCATAAAATCCATTTCTCCAATCGGAAAAACCGAAATCGAAAAAAAAAATGCTTCAAAGGGGGCCCCCTTGGAACTTTTTCGAATTCTTCAGATCGCCTTAACTTCCGAACGGATGGACCGATTTTCAACTTCGATCATGCCAATCTGCTTGTTTTTTTTTTCATTGAATCCATCTCTCTAATCAAAAAAACCGAAATCGAAAAAAAAATGCATCAAAGGGGGTCCTCTTGGAACTTTTTCGAAATCTTCAGATCAACTTAACTTCCGAACGGATGGACCGATTTTCAACTTCGTGCATGCCAATTTGCTCGTTTTTTTCATAAAATCCATTTCTCCAATCGAAAAAACCGAAATCAAAAAAAAATGCATCAATAGGGGCCCCCTTGGAACTTTTTCGAATTCTTCAGATCGCCTTAACTTCCGAACGGATGGACCGATTTTCAACTTCGATCATACCAATCTGTATGTTTTTTTCATAGAATCTATTTCTCCAATCTGAAAAACCGAAATCGAAAAGGAAATGCACCAAAGGGGGCCCTCTTGGAACTTTTTCGAATTCTTCAGATCGCCTAAACTTCCGAACGAATGGACCGATTTTCAACTTCGATCATACCAATCTGCTTGTTTTTTTTCATAGAATCCATTTCTCCAAACAAAAAAACCGAAATCGAAAAAAAAATGCATCAAAGGGGGCCCCCTTGGAACTTTTTCGAATTTTTCAGATCGCCTTAACTTCCGAACGGATGGACCGATTTTCAACTTCGATCATACCAATCTGTTTGTTTTTTTTCATAGAATCCATTTCTCCAATCGAAAAAACCGAAATCGAAAAAAAATACATCAAAGGGGGCCCTCTTGGAACTTTTTCGAATTCCTCAGATCACCTTAACTTCCGCACGGATGCACCGATTTTCAACTTCGATCATACCAATCTGCTTGTTTTTTTCATAGAATCCATTTCTCCAATCGAAAAAACCGAAATCGAAAAAAAAAATGCATCAAAGGGGGCCCTCTTGGAATTTTTTCGAATTCTTCAGATCGCCTTAACTTCCGAACGGATGGACCGATTTTCAACTTCAATCATACCAATCTGCTTGTTTTTTTTTCATAGAATCCATTTCTCCAATTGAAAAAACCTAAATCGAAAAAAAAAATCATCAAAGGGGGCCCCCTTGGAACTTTTTCGAATTCTTCAGATCGCCTTAACTTCCGAACGGATGGACTGGTTTTCAACTTCGATCATACCAATCTGTTTGTTTTTTTTTTCATTGAATCCATTTCTTCAATCGAAAAAACCGAAATCAAAAAAAAAAATTGCATCAAAGGGGGTCCCCTTGAAACTTTTTCGAATTCATCAGATCGCCTCAACTTCCGAACGGATGGACCTATTTTCAACTTCGATCATACCAATCTGCTTGTTTTTTTTCATAGAATCCATTTCTCCAATCAAAAAAACCGAAATCGAAAAAAAAATTGCATCAAAGGGGGTCCCCTTGGAACTTTTTCGAATTCTTCAGATCGCCTTAACTTCCGAACGGATGGACCGATTTTCAACTTCCATCATACCAATCTGCTTGTTTTTTTTCATATAATCCATTTCTCCAATCGAAAAAACCGAAATCGAAAAAAATAATGCATCAAAGGGGGCTCCCTTGGAACTTTTTCGAATTCTTCAGATCGCCTTAACTTCCGAACGGATGGACCGATTTTCAACTTCGATCATACCAATCTGTTTGTTTTTTTTTCATAGAATCCATTTCTCCAATCGAAAAAACCGAAATCGAAAAAAAAATGCATCAAAGGGGGCCCCTTTGGAACTTCTTCGAATTCTTCAGATCGCCTCAACTTCCGAACGGATGGATCGATTTTCAACTTTGATCATACCAATCTGCTTGTTTTTTTCATAGAATCCATTTTTCCAATAAAAAAAACCGAAATCGAAAAAAAAAAATTCATCAAAGGGAGCTCCATTGGAACTTTTTCGAATTCTTCAGATCGCCTTAACTTCCGAACGGATGGACCGATTTTCAACTTCGATCATGCCAATCTGCTTGTTTTTTTTCATTGAATCCATCTCTCCAATCAAAAAAACCGAAATCGAAAAAAAAATGCATCAAAGGGGGTCCTCTTGGAACTTTTTCGAAATCTTCAGATCAACTTAACTTCCGAACGGATGGACCGATTTTCAACTTCGTGCATGCCAATTTGCTCGTTTTTTTCATAAAATCCATTTCTCCAATCGAAAAAACCGAAATCAAAAAAAAATGCATCAATAGGGGCCCCCTTGGAACTTTTTCGAATTCTTCAGATCGCCTTAACTTCCGAACGGATGGACCGATTTTCAACTTCGATCATACCAATCTGTTTGTTTTTTTTTTCATTGAATCCATTTCTTCAATCGAAAAAACCGAAATCAAAAAAAAAATTGCATCAAAGGGGGTCCCCTTGAAACTTTTTCGAATTCATCAGATCGCCTCAACTTCCGAACGGATGGACCTATTTTCAACTTCGATCATACCAATCTGCTTGTTTTTTTTCATAGAATCCATTTCTCCAATCGAAAAAACCGAAATCGAAAAAAAAATTGCATCAAAGGGGGTCCCCTTGGAACTTTTTCGAATTTTTCAGATCGCCTTAACTTCCGAACGGATGGACCGATTTTCAACTTCCATCATACCAATCTGCTTGTTTTTTTTCATATAATCCATTTCTCCAATCGAAAAAACCGAAATCGAAAAAAATAATGCATCAAAGGGGGCTCCCTTGGAACTTTTTCGAATTCTTCAGATCGCCTTAACTTCCGAACGGATGGACCGATTTTCAACTTCGATCATACCAATCTGTTTGTTTTTTTTTCATAGAATCCATTTCTCCAATCGAAAAAACCGAAATCGAAAAAAAAATGCATCAAAGGGGGCCCCTTTGGAACTTCTTCGAATTCTTCAGATCGCCTTAACTTCCGAACGGATGGATCGATTTTCAACTTTGATCATACCAATCTGCTTGTTTTCTTCATAGAATCCATTTTTCCAATAAAAAAAACCGAAATCGAAAAAAAAAATTCATCAAAGGGAGCTCCATTGGAACTTTTTCGAATTCTTCAGATCGCCTTAACTTCCGAACGGATGGACCGATTTTCAACTTCGATCATACCAATCTGTTTGTTTTTTTTTCATAAAATCCATTTCTCCAATCGGAAAAACCGAAATCGAAAAAAAAAATGCTTCAAAGGGGGCCCCCTTGGAACTTTTTCGAATTCTTCAGATCGCCTTAACTTCCGAACGGATGGACCGATTTTCAACTTCGATCATGCCAATCTGCTTGTTTTTTTTTCATTGAATCCATTTCTCCAATCAAAAAAACCGAAATCGAAAAAAAAAATGCATCAAAGGGGGTCCTCTAGGAACTTTTTCGAAATCTTCAGATCAACTTAACTTCCGAACGGATGGACCGATTTTCAACTTCGTGCATGCCAATTTGCTCGTTTTTTTCATAAAATCCATTTCTCCAATCGAAAAAACCGAAATCAAAAAAAAATGCATCAATAGGGGTCCCCATGGAACTTTTTCGAATTCTTCAGATCGCCTTAACTTCCGAACGGATGGACCGATTTTCAACTTCGATCATACCAATCTGTTTGTTTTTTTTTTCATTGAATCCATTTCTTCAATCGAAAAAACCGAAATCAAAAAAAAAATTGCATCAAAGGGGGTCCCCTTGAAACTTTTTCGAATTCATCAGATCGCCTCAACTTCCGAACGGATGGACCTATTTTCAACTTCGATCATACCAATCTGCTTGTTTTTTTTCATAGAATCCATTTCTCCAATCGAAAAAACCGAAATCGAAAAAAAAATTGCATCAAAGGGGGTCCCCTTGGAACTTTTTCGAATTTTTCAGATCGCCTTAACTTCCGAACGGATGGACCGATTTTCAACTTCCATCATACCAATCTGCTTGTTTTTTTTCATATAATCCATTTCTCCAATCGAAAAAACCGAAATCGAAAAAAAAAATGCTTCAAAGGGGGCCCCCTTGGAACTTTTTCGAATTCTTCAGATCGCCTTAACTTCCGAACGGATGGACCGATTTTCAACTTCGATCATGCCAATCTGCTTGTTTTTTTTTTTCATTGAATCCATCTCTCCAATCAAAAAAACCGAAATCGAAAAAAAAATGCATCAAAGGGGGTCCTCTTGGAACTTTTTCGAAATCTTCAGATCAACTTAACTTCCGAACGGATGGACCGATTTTCAACTTCGTGCATGCCAATTTGCTCGTTTTTTTCATAAAATCCATTTCTCCAATCGAAAAAACCGAAATCAAAAAAAAATGCATCAATAGGGGCCCCCTTGGAACTTTTTCGAATTCTTCAGATCGCCTTAACTTCCGAACGGATGGACCGATTTTCAACTTCGATCATACCAATCTGTATGTTTTTTTCATAGAATCTATTTCTCCAATCTGAAAAACCGAAATCGAAAAGGAAATGCACCAAAGGGGGCCCTCTTGGAACTTTTTCGAATTCTTCAGATCGCCTAAACTTCCGAACGAATGGACCGATTTTCAACTTCGATCATACCAATCTGCTTGTTTTTTTTCATAGAATCCATTTCTCCAAACAAAAAAACCGAAATCGAAAAAAAAATGCATCAAAGGGGGCCCCCTTGGAACTTTTTCGAATTTTTCAGATCGCCTTAACTTCCGAACGGATGGACCGATTTTCAACTTCGATCATACCAATCTGTTTGTTTTTTTTCATAGAATCCATTTCTCCAATCGAAAAAACCGAAATCGAAAAAAAATACATCAAAGGGGGCCCTCTTGGAACTTTTTCGAATTCCTCAGATCACCTTAACTTCCGCACGGATGCACCGATTTTCAACTTCGATCATACCAATCTGCTTGTTTTTTTCATAGAATCCATTTCTCCAATCGAAAAAACCGAAATCGAAAAAAAAAAATGCATCAAAGGGGGCCCTCTTGGAATTTTTTCGAATTCTTCAGATCGCCTTAACTTCCGAACGGATGGACCGATTTTCAACTTCAATCATACCAATCTGCTTGTTTTTTTTTCATAGAATCCATTTCTCCAATTGAAAAAACCTAAATCGAAAAAAAAATGCATCAAAGGGGGCCCCCTTGGAACTTTTTCGAATTTTTCAGATCGCCTTAACTTCCGAACGGATGGACCGATTTTCAACTTCGATCATACCAATCTGTTTGTTTTTTTTCATAAAATCCATTTCTCAAATCGGAAAAACCGAAATCGAAAAAAAAAATGCTTCAAAGGGGGCCCCCTTGGAACTTTTTCGAATTCTTCAGATCGCCTTAACTTCCGAACGGATGGACCGATTTTCAACTTCGATCATGCCAATCTGCTTGTTTTTTTTCATTGAATCCATCTCTCCAATCAAAAAAACCGAAATCGAAAAAAAAATGCATCAAAGGGGGTCCTCTTGGAACTTTTTCGAAATCTTCAGATCAACTTAACTTCCGAACGGATGGACCGATTTTCAACTTCGTGCATGCCAATTTGCTCGTTTTTTTCATAAAATCCATTTCTCCAATCGAAAAAACCGAAATCAAAAAAAAATGCATCAATAGGGGCCCCCTTGGAACTTTTTCGAATTCTTCAGATCGCCTTAACTTCCGAACGGATGGACCGATTTTCAACTTCGATCATACCAATCTGTTTGTTTTTTTTTTCATTGAATCCATTTCTTCAATCGAAAAAACCGAAATCAAAAAAAAAATTGCATCAAAGGGGGTCCCCTTGAAACTTTTTCGAATTCATCAGATCGCCTCAACTTCCGAACGGATGGACCTATTTTCAACTTCGATCATACCAATCTGCTTGTTTTTTTTCATAGAATCCATTTCTCCAATCGAAAAAACCGAAATCGAAAAAAAATTGCATCAAAGGGGGTCCCCTTGGAACTTTTTCGAATTTTTCAGATCGCCTTAACTTCCGAACGGATGGACCGATTTTCAACTTCCATCATACCAATCTGCTTGTTTTTTTTCATATAATCCATTTCTCCAATCGAAAAAACCGAAATCGAAAAAAATAATGCATCAAAGGGGGCTCCCTTGGAACTTTTTCGAATTCTTCAGATCGCCTTAACTTCCGAACGGATGGACCGATTTTCAACTTCGATCATACCAATCTGTTTGTTTTTTTTTCATAGAATCCATTTCTCCAATCGAAAAAACCGAAATCGAAAAAAAAATGCATCAAAGGGGGCCCCTTCGGAACTTCTTCGAATTCTTCAGATCGCCTTAACTTCCGAACGGATGGATCGATTTTCAACTTTGATCATACCAATCTGCTTGTTTTCTTCATAGAATCCATTTTTCCAATAAAAAAAACCGAAATCGAAAAAAAAAATTCATCAAAGGGAGCTCCATTGGAACTTTTTCGAATTCTTCAGATCGCCTTAACTTCCGAACGGATGGACCGATTTTCAACTTCGATCATACCAATCTGTTTGTTTTTTTTTCATAAAATCCATTTCTCCAATCGGAAAAACCGAAATCGAAAAAAAAAATGCTTCAAAGGGGGCCCCCTTGGAACTTTTTCGAATTCTTCAGATCGCCTTAACTTCCGAACGGATGGACCGATTTTCAACTTCGATCATGCCAATCTGCTTGTTTTTTTTTCATTGAATCCATTTCTCCAATCAAAAAAACCGAAATCGAAAAAAAAAATGCATCAAAGGGGGTCCTCTAGGAACTTTTTCGAAATCTTCAGATCAACTTAACTTCCGAACGGATGGACCGATTTTCAACTTCGTGCATGCCAATTTGCTCGTTTTTTTCATAAAATCCATTTCTCCAATCGAAAAAACCGAAATCAAAAAAAAATGCATCAATAGGGGTCCCCATGGAACTTTTTCGAATTCTTCAGATCGCCTTAACTTCCGAACGGATGGACCGATTTTCAACTTCGATCATACCAATCTGTTTGTTTTTTTTTTCATTGAATCCATTTCTTCAATCGAAAAAACCGAAATCAAAAAAAAAATTGCATCAAAGGGGGTCCCCTTGAAACTTTTTCGAATTCATCAGATCGCCTCAACTTCCGAACGGATGGACCTATTTTCAACTTCGATCATACCAATCTGCTTGTTTTTTTTCATAGAATCCATTTCTCCAATCGAAAAAACCGAAATCGAAAAAAAAATTGCATCAAAGGGGGTCCCCTTGGAACTTTTTCGAATTTTTCAGATCGCCTTAACTTCCGAACGGATGGACCGATTTTCAACTTCCATCATACCAATCTGCTTGTTTTTTTTCATATAATCCATTTCTCCAATCGAAAAAACCGAAATCGAAAAAAAAAATGCTTCAAAGGGGGCCCCCTTGGAACTTTTTCGAATTCTTCAGATCGCCTTAACTTCCGAACGGATGGACCGATTTTCAACTTCGATCATGCCAATCTGCTTGTTTTTTTTTTTCATTGAATCCATCTCTCCAATCAAAAAAACCGAAATCGAAAAAAAAATGCATCAAAGGGGGTCCTCTTGGAACTTTTTCGAATTTTTCAGATCGCCTTAACTTCCGAACGGATGGACCGATTTTCAACTTCGTGCATGCCAATTTGCTCGTTTTTTTCATAAAATCCATTTCTCCAATCGAAAAAACCGAAATCAAAAAAAAATGCATCAATAGGGGCCCCCTTGGAACTTTTTCGAATTCTTCAGATCGCCTTAACTTCCGAACGGATGGACCGATTTTCAACTTCGATCATACCAATCTGTATGTTTTTTTCATAGAATCTATTTCTCCAATCTGAAAAACCGAAATCGAAAAGGAAATGCACCAAAGGGGGCCCTCTTGGAACTTTTTCGAATTCTTCAGATCGCCTAAACTTCCGAACGAATGGACCGATTTTCAACTTCGATCATACCAATCTGCTTGTTTTTTTTCATAGAATCCATTTCTCCAAACGAAAAAACCGAAATCGAAAAAAAAAATGCATCAAAGGGGGCCCCCTTGGAACTTTTTCGAATTTTTCAGATCGCCTTAACTTCCGAACGGATGGACCAATTTTCAACTTCGATCATACCAATCTGTTTGTTTTTTTTCATAGAATCCATTTCTCCAATCGAAAAAACCGAAATCGAAAAAAAATACATCAAAGGGGGCCCTCTTGGAACTTTTTCGAATTCCTCAGATCACCTTAACTTCCGCACGGATGCACCGATTTTCAACTTCGATCATACCAATCTGCTTGTTTTTTTCATAGAATCCATTTCTCCAATCGAAAAAACCGAAATCGAAAAAAAAAATGCATCAAAGGGGGCCCTCTTGGAATTTTTTCGAATTCTTCAGATCGCCTTAACTTCCGAACGGATGGACCGATTTTCAACTTCAATCATACCAATCTGCTTGTTTTTTTTTCATAGAATCCATTTCTCCAATTGAAAAAACCTAAATCGAAAAAAAAAATCATCAAAGGGGGCCCCCTTGGAACTTTTTCGAATTCTTCAGATCGCCTTAACTTCCGAACGGATGGACTGGTTTTCAACTTCGATCATACCAATCTGTTTGTTTTTTTTTTCATTGAATCCATTTCTTCAATCGAAAAAACCGAAATCAAAAAAAAAATTGCATCAAAGGGGGTCCCCTTGAAACTTTTTCGAATTCATCAGATCGCCTCAACTTCCGAACGGATGGACCTATTTTCAACTTCGATCATACCAATCTGCTTGTTTTTTTTCATAGAATCCATTTCTCCAATCGAAAAAACCGAAATCGAAAAAAAAATTGCATCAAAGGGGGTCCCCTTGGAACTTTTTCGAATTCTTCAGATCGCCTTAACTTCCGAACGGATGGACCGATTTTCAACTTCCATCATACCAATCTGCTTGTTTTTTTTCATATAATCCATTTCTCCAATCGAAAAAACCGAAATCGAAAAAAATAATGCATCAAAGGGGGCTCCCTTGGAACTTTTTCGAATTCTTCAGATCGCCTTAACTTCCGAACGGATGGACCGATTTTCAACTTCGATCATACCAATCTGTTTGTTTTTTTTTCATAGAATCCATTTCTCCAATCGAAAAAACCGAAATCGAAAAAAAAAATGCATCAAAGGGGGCCCCTTTGGAACTTCTTCGAATTCTTCAGATCGCCTTAACTTCCGAACGGATGGATCGATTTTCAACTTTGATCATACCAATCTGCTTGTTTTTTTCATAGAATCCATTTTTCCAATAAAAAAAACCGAAATCGAAAAAAAAAAATTCATCAAAGGGAGCTCCATTGGAACTTTTTCGAATTCTTCAGATCGCCTTAACTTCCGAACGGATGGACCGATTTTCAACTTCGATCATACCAATCTGTTTGTTTTTTTTCATAAAATCCATTTCTCCAATCGGAAAAACCGAAATCGAAAAAAAAAATGCTTCAAAGGGGGCCCCCTTGGAACTTTTTCGAATTCTTCAGATCGCCTTAACTTCCGAACGGATGGACCGATTTTCAACTTCGATCATGCCAATCTGCTTGTTTTTTTTCATTGAATCCATCTCTCCAATCAAAAAAACCGAAATCGAAAAAAAAATGCATCAAAGGGGGTCCTCTTGGAACTTTTTCGAAATCTTCAGATCAACTTAACTTCCGAACGGATGGACCGATTTTCAACTTCGTGCATGCCAATTTGCTCGTTTTTTTCATAAAATCCATTTCTCCAATCGAAAAAACCGAAATCAAAAAAAAATGCATCAATAGGGGCCCCCTTGGAACTTTTTCGAATTCTTCAGATCGCCTTAACTTCCGAACGGATGGACCGATTTTCAACTTCGATCATACCAATCTGTTTGTTTTTTTTTTCATTGAATCCATTTCTTCAATCGAAAAAACCGAAATCAAAAAAAAAATTGCATCAAAGGGGGTCCCCTTGAAACTTTTTCGAATTCATCAGATCGCCTCAACTTCCGAACGGATGGACCTATTTTCAACTTCGATCATACCAATCTGTTTGTTTTTTTTTTCATAAAATCCATTTCTCCAATCGGAAAAACCGAAATCGAAAAAAAAAAATGCATCAAAGGGGGTCCCCTTGGAACTTTTTCGAATTCTTCAGATCGCCTTAACTTCCGAACGGATGGACCGATTTTCAACTTCCATCATACCAATCTGCTTGTTTTTTTTCATATAATCCATTTCTCCAATCGAAAAAACCGAAATCGAAAAAAATAATGCATCAAAGGGGGCTCCCTTGGAACTTTTTCGAATTCTTCAGATCGCCTTAACTTCCGAACGGATGGACCGATTTTCAACTTCGATCATACCAATCTGTTTGTTTTTTTTTCATAGAATCCATTTCTCCAATCGAAAAAACCGAAATCGAAAAAAAAATGCATCAAAGGGGGCCCCTTTGGAACTTCTTCGAATTCTTCAGATCGCCTTAACTTCCGAACGGATGGATCGATTTTCAACTTTGATCATACCAATCTGCTTGTTTTTTTCATAGAATCCATTTTTCCAATAAAAAAAACCGAAATCGAAAAAAAAAAATTCATCAAAGGGAGCTCCATTGGAACTTTTTCGAATTCTTCAGATCGCCTTAACTTCCGAACGGATGGACCGATTTTCAACTTCGATCATACCAATCTGTTTGTTTTTTTTCATAAAATCCATTTCTCCAATCGGAAAAACCGAAATCGAAAAAAAAAATGCTTCAAAGGGGGCCCCCTTGGAACTTTTTCGAATTCTTCAGATCGCCTTAACTTCCGAACGGATGGACCGATTTTCAACTTCGATCATGCCAATCTGCTTGTTTTTTTTTCATTGAATCCATCTCTCCAATCAAAAAAACCGAAATCGAAAAAAAAATGCATCAAAGGGGGTCCTCTTGGAACTTTTTCGAAATCTTCAGATCAACTTAACTTCCGAACGGATGGACCGATTTTCAACTTCGTGCATGCCAATTTGCTCGTTTTTTTCATAAAATCCATTTCTCCAATCAAAAAAACCGAAATCAAAAAAAAATGCATCAATAGGGGCCCCCTTGGAACTTTTTCGAATTCTTCAGATCGCCTTAACTTCCAGACGGATGGACCGATTTTCAACTTCGATCATACCAATCTGTTTGTTTTTTTTTTCATTGAATCCATTTCTTCAATCGAAAAAACCGAAATCAAAAAAAAAATTGCATCAAAGGGGGTCCCCTTGAAACTTTTTCGAATTCATCAGATCGCCTCAACTTCCGAACGGATGGACCTATTTTCAACTTCGATCATACCAATCTGCTTGTTTTTTTTCATAGAATCCATTTCTTCAATCGAAAAAACCGGAATCGAAAAAAAAATTGCATCAAAGGGGGTCCCCTTGGAACTTTTTCGAATTTTTCAGATCGCCTTAACTTCCGAACGGATGGACCGATTTTCAACTTCCATCATACCAATCTGCTTGTTTTTTTTCATATAATCCATTTCTCCAATCGAAAAAACCGAAATCGAAAAAAATAATGCATCAAAGGGGGCTCCCTTGGAACTTTTTCGAATTCTTCAGATCGCCTTAACTTCCGAACGGATGGACCGATTTTCAACTTCGATCATACCAATCTGTTTGTTTTTTTTTCATAGAATCCATTTCTCCAATCGAAAAAACCGAAATCGAAAAAAAAATGCATCAAAGGGGGCCCCTTTGGAACTTCTTCGAATTCTTCAGATCGCCTTAACTTCCGAACGGATGGATCGATTTTCAACTTTGATCATACCAATCTGCTTGTTTTCTTCATAGAATCCATTTTTCCAATAAAAAAAACCGAAATCGAAAAAAAAAATTCATCAAAGGGAGCTCCATTGGAACTTTTTCGAATTCTTCAGATCGCCTTAACTTCCAAACGGATGGACCGATTTTCAACTTCGATCATACCAATCTGTTTGTTTTTTTTTCATAAAATCCATTTCTCCAATCGGAAAAACCGAAATCGAAAAAAAAAATGCTTCAAAGGGGGCCCCCTTGGAACTTTTTCGAATTCTTCAGATCGCCTTAACTTCCGAACGGATGGACCGATTTTCAACTTCGATCATGCCAATCTGCTTGTTTTTTTTCATTGAATCCATTTCTCCAATCAAAAAAACCGAAATCGAAAAAAAAAATGCATCAAAGGGGGTCCTCTAGGAACTTTTTCGAAATCTTCAGATCAACTTAACTTCCGAACGGATGGACCGATTTTCAACTTCGTGCATGCCAATTTGCTCGTTTTTTTCATAAAATCCATTTCTCCAATCGAAAAAACCGAAATCAAAAAAAAATGCATCAATAGGGGTCCCCATGGAACTTTTTCGAATTCTTCAGATCGCCTTAACTTCCGAACGGATGGACCGATTTTCAACTTCGATCATACCAATCTGTTTGTTTTTTTTCATAAAATCCATTTCTCCAATCGAAAAAACCGAAATCGAAAAAAAAAATGCATCAAAGGGGGCCCCCTTGGAACTTTTTCGAATTCTTCAGATCGCCTCAACTTCCAAACGGATGGACCGATTTTCAACTTCGATCATACCAATCTGCTTGTTTTTTTTTTCATTGAATCCATTTCTCCAATCGAAAAAACCGAAATTGAAAAAAAAAAAACGAATCAAAGGGGGCCCCCTTGGAACTTTTTCGATTTCTTCAGATCGCCTTAACTTCCGAACGGATGGACCGATTTTCAACTTCGATCATACCAATCTGCTTGTTTTTTTCATAGAATCAATTTCTCGAATCGAAAAAACCTAAATCGAAAAAAAAATTGCATCGAAGGGGGCCCCCTTGGAACTTTTTCGAATTCTTCAGATCGCCTTAACTTCCAAACGGATGGACCGATTTTCAACTTCGATCATACCAATCTGTTTGTTTTTTTTTCATAGAATCCATTTCTCCAATCTAAAAAACCGAAATCGAAAAGAAAATGCACCAAAGGGGGCCCTCTTGGAACTTTTTCGAATTCTTCAGATCGCCTAAACTTCCGAACGGATGGACCGATCTTCAACTTCGATCATACCAATCTGCTTGTTTTTTTTCATAGAATCCATTTCTCCAAACGAAAAAACCGAAAACGAAAAAAAAAATGCATCAAAGGGGGCCCCCTTGGAACTTTTTCGAATTCTTCAGAAGCCTTAACTTCCGAACGGATGGACCGATTTTCAACTTCGATCATACCAATCTGTTTGTTTTTTTTTCATAGAATCCATTTCTCCAATCGAAAAAACCGGAATCGAAAAAAAAAAATCAAAGGGGGCCCTCTTGGAACTTTTTCGAATTCCTCAGATCACCTTAACTTCCGAACGGATGCACCGATTTTCAACTTCGATCAAACCAATCTGCTTGTTTTTTTTCATAGAATCCATTTCTCCAATCGAAAAAACCGAAATCGAGAAAAAAATGCATCAAAGGGGGCCCCCTTGGAACTTTTTCGAATTCTTCAGATCACCTTAACTTCCGAACGGATGGACCGATTTTCAACTTCGATCATACCAATCTGTTTGTTTTTTTTTCCATAGAATCCATTTTTCCAATCGAAAAAACCGAAATCGAAAAAAAAAATGCATCAAAGGGGGCCCCCTTGGAATTTTTTCTAATTCTTCAGATCGCCTTAACTTCCGAACGGATGGACCGATTTTCAACTTCGATTATACCAATCTGCTTGTTTTTTTTCATAAAATCCTTTTCTCCAATCGAAAAAACCGAAATCGAAAAAAAAAATTCATCAAAGGGGGCCCCCTTGGAACTTTTTGGAATTCTTCAGATCGCCTTAACTTCCGAACGGATGGACCGATTTTCAACTTCGATCATACCAATCTGTTTGTTTTTTTTTCATTAAATCCATTTCTCCAATCGAAAAAACCGAAATCGAAAAAAAAAATGCATCATAGGGGGCCCCCTTGGAACTTTTTCGAATTCTTCAGATCGCCTTAACTTCCAAACGGATGGACCGATTTTCAACTTCGATTATACCAATCTGCTTGTTTTTTTCATAAAATCCATTTCACCAATCGAAAAAACCGAAATCGAAAAAAAATTGCATCAAAGGGGGTCCCCTTGGAACTTTTTCGAATTCTTCAGATCGCCTCAACTTCCGAACGGATGGACCTATTTTCAACTTCGATCATACCAATCTGCTTGTTTTTTTCATAGAATCCATTTCTCCAATCGAAAAAACCGAAATCGAAAAAAAAAATTGCATCAAAGGGGGTCCCCTTGGAACTTTTTCGAATTCTTTAGATCGCCTTAACTTCCGAACAGATGGACCGATTTTCAATTTCCATCATACCAATCTGCTTGTTTTTTTTTATAGAATTCATTTCTCCAATCGAAAAAACCGAAATCGAAAATAAAATTGCATCAAAGGGGGCCCCCTTGGAACTTTTTCGAATTCTTCAGATCGCCTTAACATCCGAACGGATGGACCGATTTTCAACTTCGATCATACCAATCTGCTTGTTTTTTTCATAGAATCCATTTCTTCAATCGAAAAATCCGAAATCGAAAAAACAAAATGCATCAAAGGGGGCCCCCTTGGAACTTTTTCGAATTCTTCAGATCGCCTTAACTTCCGAACGGATGGACCGATTTTCAACTTCGATCATACCCATCTGTTTGTTTTTTATCATTGAATCCATTTCTCCAATCGAAAAAACTGAAATCGAAAAAAAAATTGCATCAAAGGGGGCCCCCTTGGAACTTTTTCGAATTCTTCAGATCGCCTTAACTTCCGAACGGAAGGACCGATTTTCAACTTCGATCATACCAATCTGCTTGTTTTTTTTCATAGAATCAATTTCTCCAATCGAAAAAACCGAAATTAAAAAAAAAAATTGCATCAGAGGGGGTCCCCTTGGAACTTTTTCGAATTCTTCAGATTGCCTCAACTTCCGAACGGATGGACCTATTTTCAACTTCGATCATACCAATCTGCTTGTTTTTTTTCATAGAATCCATTTCTCCAATCGAAAAAACCGAAATCGAAAAAAAAATGCATCAAAGGGGGCCTCCTTGGAACTTTTTCGAATTCTTCAGATCGCCTTAACTTCCGAACGGATGGACCTATTTTCAACTTCGATCATACCAATCTGCTTGTTTTTTTCATAGAATCCATTTCTCCAATCGAAAATACCGAAATTGAAAAAAAAAATGCATCAAAGGGGGCCCCCTCAGAACTTTTTCGAATTCTTCAGATCGCCTTAACTTCCGAACGGATGGACCGATTTTCAACTTCGCGCATACCAATTTGATCGCCTTAACTTCCGAACGGATGGACCGATTTTCAACTTCGATCATACCAATCTGTTTGTTTTTTTTTTCATAGAATCCATTTCTCCAATCGAAAAAACCGAAATCGAAAAAAAAAATGCATCAAAGGGGGCCCCTTTGGAACTTCTTCGAATTCTTCAGATCGCCTTAACTTCCGAACCAATGGATCGATTTTCAACTTTGATCATACCAATCTGCTTGTTTTTTTCATAGAATCCATTTTTCCAATAAAAAAAACCGAAATCGAAAAAAAAAATTCATCAAAGGGAGCTCCATTGGAACTTTTTCGAATTCTTCAGATCGCCTTAACTTCCGAACGGATGGACCGATTTTCAACTTCGATCATACCAATCTGTTTGTTTTTTTCATAAAATCCATTTCTCCAATCGGAAAAACCGAAATCGAAAAAAAAAATGCATCAAAGGGGGTCCCCTTGGAACTTTTTCGAATTCTTCAGATCGCCTTAACTTCCGAACGGATGGACCGATTTTCAACTTCGATCATGCCAATCTGCTTGTTTTTTTCATTGAATCCATTTCTCCAATCAAAAAAACCGAAATCGAAAAAAAAAATGCATCAAAGGGGGTCCTCTTGGAACTTTTTCGAAATCTTCAGATCAACTTAACTTCCGAACGGATGGACCGATTTTCAACTTCGTGCATGCCAATTTGCTCGTTTTTTTCATAAAATCCATTTCTCCAATCGAAAAAACCGAAATCAAAAAATAATGCATCAATAGGGGTCCCCATGGAACTTTTTCGAATTCTTCAGATCGCCTTAACTTCCGAACGGATGGACCGATTTTCAACTTCGATCATACCAATCTGTTTGTTTTTTTTCATAAAATCCATTTCTCCAATCGAAAAAACCGAAATCGAAAAAAAAAAATGCATCAAAGGGCCCCCTTGAAACTTTTTCGATTTCTTCAGATCGCCTTAACTTCCGAACGGATGGACCGATTTTCAACTTCGATCATACCAATCTGCTTGTTTTTTTTCATAGAATCAATTTCTCGAATCGAAAAAACCTAAATCGAAAAAAAATATTGCATCGAAGGGGGCCCCCTTGGAACTTTTTCGAATTCTTCAGATCGCCTTAACTTCCGAACGGATGGACCGATTTTCAACTTCGATAATACCAATCTGTTTGTTTTTTTTCATAAAATCCATTTCTCCAATCGAAAAAACCGAAATCGAAAAAAAAATGCATCAAAGGGGGCCCCCTTAGAACTTTTTCGAATTCTTCAGATCGCCTTAACTTCCAAACGGATGGACCGATTTTCAACTTCGATCATACCAATCTGTTTGTTTTTTTTTCATAGAATCCATTTCTCCAATCGAAAAAACCGAAATAAAAAAAAATGCATCAAAGGGGGCCCCCTTGGAACTTTTTCGAATTCTTCAGATCGCCTTAACTTCCGAACGGATGGACCGATTTTCAACTTCGCGCATACCAATTTGCTTGTTTTTTTTTCATAGAATCCATTTCTCCAATCGAAAAAACCGAAATCGAAAAAAAAAATGCATCAAAGGGGGTCCCCTTGGAATTTTTTCGAATTCTTCAGATCACCTTAACTTCTGAACGGATGGACCGATTTTCAACTTCGATCATACCAATCTGTTTGTTTTTTTTTTCATAGAATCCATTTCTCCAATCTAAAAAACCGAAATCGAAAAGAAAATGCACCAAAGGGGGCCCTCTTGGAACTTTTTCGAATTCTTCAGATCGCCTAAACTTCCGAACGGATGGACCGATCTTCAACTTCGATCATACCAATCTGCTTGTTTTTTTTTTTCATAGAATCCATTTCTCCAAACGAAAAAACCGAAAACGAAAAAAAAAAATGCATCAAAGGGGGCCCCCTTGGAACTTTTTCGAATTCTTCAGATCGCCTTAACTTCCGAACGGATGGACCGATTTTCAACTTCGATCATACCCATCTGTTTGTTTTTTCATCATTGAATCCATTTCTCCAATCGAAAAAACTGAAATCGAAAAAAAAATTGCATCAAAGGGGGCCCCCTTGGAACTTTTTCGAATTCTTCAGATCGCCTTAACTTCCGAACGGATGGACCGATTTTCAACTTCGATCATACCAATCTGCTTGTTTTTTTTCATAGAATCAATTTCTCCAATCGAAAAAACCGAAATTGAAAAAAAAATTGCATCAGAGGGGGTCCCCTTGGAACTTTTTCGAATTCTTCAGATCGCCTCAACTTCCGAACGGATGGACCTATTTTCAACTTCGATCATACCAATCTGCTTGTTTTTTTTTCATAGAATCCATTTCTCCAATCGAGAAAACCGAAATCGAAAAAAAAATGCATCAAAGGGGGCCTCCTTGGAACTTTTTCGAATTCTTCAGATCGCCTTAACTTCCGAACGGATGGACCTATTTTCAACTTCGATCATACCAATCTGCTTGTTTTTTTTCATAGAATCCATTTCTCCAATCGAAAATACCGAAATTGAAAAAAAAATGCATCAAAGGGGGCCCCCTCAGAACTTTTTCGAATTCTTCTGATCGCCTTAACTTCCGAACGGATGGACCGATTTTCAACTTCGCGCATACCAATTTGATCGCCTTAACTTCCGAACGGATGGACCGATTTTCAACTTCGATCATACCAATCTGTTTTTTTTTTTTTTCATAGAATCCATTTCTCCAATCGAAAAAACCGAAATCGAAAAAAAAAATGCATCAAAGGGGGCCCCTTTGGAACTTCTTCGAATTCTTCAGATCGCCTTAACTTCCGAACGGATGGATCGATTTTCAACTTTGAACATACCAATCTGCTTGTTTTTTCATAGAATCCATTTTTCCAATAAAAAAAACCGAAATCGAAAAAAAAAAATTCATCAAAGGGAGCTCCATTGGAACTTTTTCGAATTCTTCAGATCGCCTTAACTTCCGAACGGATGGACCGATTTTCAACTTCGATCATACCAATCTGTTTGTTTTTTTCATAAAATCCATTTCTCCAATCGGAAAAACCGAAATCGAAAAAAAAAATGCATCAAAGGGGGCCCCCTTGGAACTTTTTCGAATTCTTCAGATCGCCTTAACTTCCGAACGGATGGACCGATTTTCAACTTCGATCATGCCAATCTGCTTGTTTTTTTTCATTGAATCCATTTCTCCAATCAAAAAAACCGAAATCGAAAAAAAAAATGCATCAAAGGGGGTCCTCTTGGAACTTTTTCGAAATCTTCAGATCAACTTAACTTCCGAACGGATGGACCGATTTTCAACTTCGTGCATGCCAATTTGCTCGTTTTTTTCATAAAATCCATTTCTCCAATCGAAAAAACCGAAATCAAAAAAAAATGCATCAATAGGGGTCCCCATGGAACTTTTTCGAATTCTTCAGATCGCCTTAACTTCCGAACGGATGGACCGATTTTCAACTTCGATCATACCAATCTGTTTGTTTTTTTTCATAAAATCCATTTCTCCAATCGAAAAAACCGAAATCGAAAAAAAAAATGCATCAAAGGGGGCCCCCTTGGAACTTTTTCGAATTCTTCAGATCGCCTCAACTTCCAAACGGATGGACCGATTTTCAACTTCGATCATACCAATCTGCTTGTTTTTTTTCATTGAATCCATTTCTCCAATCGAAAAAACCGAAATTGAAAAAAAAAACGAATCAAAGGGGGCCCCCTTGAAACTTTTTCGATTTCTTCAGATCGCCTTAACTTCCGAACGGATGGACCGATTTTCAACTTCGATCATACCAATCTGCTTGTTTTTTTTCATAGAATCAATTTCTCGAATCGAAAAAACCTAAATCGAAAAAAAATATTGCATCGAAGGGGGCCCCCTTGGAACTTTTTCGAATTCTTCAGATCGCCTTAACTTCCGAACGGATGGACCGATTTTCAACTTCGATAATACCAATCTGTTTGTTTTTTTTCATAAAATCCATTTCTCCAATCGAAAAAACCGAAATCGAAAAAAAAATGCATCAAAGGGCCCCCTTGAAACTTTTTCGATTTCTTCAGATCGCCTTAACTTCCGAACGGATGGACCGATTTTCAACTTCGATCATACCAATCTGTTTGTTTTTTTTCATAAAATCCATTTCTCCAATCGAAAAAACCGAAATCGAAAAAAAAAATGCATCAAAGGGCCCCCTTGAAACTTTTTCGATTTCTTCAGATCGCCTTAACTTCCGAACGGATGGACCGATTTTCAACTTCGATCATACCAATCTGCTTGTTTTTTTTCATAGAATCAATTTCTCGAATCGAAAAAACCTAAATCGAAAAAAAATATTGCATCGAAGGGGGCCCCCTTGGAACTTTTTCGAATTCTTCAGATCGCCTTAACTTCCAAACGGATGGACCGATTTTCAACTTCGATCATACCAATCTGTTTGTTTTTTTTTCATAGAATCCATTTCTCCAATCGAAAAAACCGAAATAAAAAAAAATGCATCAAAGGGGGCCCCCTTGGAACTTTTTCGAATTCTTCAGATCGCCTTAACTTCCGAACGGATGGACCGATTTTCAACTTCGCGCATACCAATTTGCTTGTTTTTTTTTCATAGAATCCATTTCTCCAATCGAAAAAACCGAAATCGAAAAAAAAATGCATCAAAGGGGGTCCCCTTGGAATTTTTTCGAATTCTTCAGATCACCTTAACTTCTGAACGGATGGACCGATTTTCAACTTCGATCATACCAATCTGTTTGTTTTTTTTTCATAGAATCCATTTCTCCAATCTAAAAAACCGAAATCGAAAAGAAAATGCACCAAAGGGGGCCCTCTTGGAACTTTTTCGAATTCTTCAGATCGCCTAAACTTCCGAACGGATGGACCGATCTTCAACTTCGATCATACCAATCTGCTTGTTTTTTTTTTCATAGAATCCATTTCTCCAAACGAAAAAACCGAAAACAAAAAAAAAATGCATTAAAGGGGGCCCCCTTGGAACTTTTTCGAATTCTTCAGATCACCTTAACTTCTGAACGGATGGACCGATTTTCAACTTCGATCATACCAATCTGTTTGTTTTTTTTTCATAGAATCCATTTCTCCAATCTAAAAAACCGAAATCGAAAAGAAAATGCACCAAAGGGGGCCCTCTTGGAACTTTTTCGAATTCTTCAGATCGCCTAAACTTCCGAACGGATGGACCGATTTTCAACTTTGATCATACCAATCTGTTTGTTTTTTTTTTCATAGAATCCATTTCTCCAATCGAAAAAACCGAAATCGAAAAAAAAAATGCATCAAAGGGGGCCCCTTTGGAACTTCTTCGAATTCTTCAGATCGCCTTAACTTCCGAACGGATGGATCGATTTTCAACTTTGATCATACCAATCTGCTTGTTTTTTTCATAGAATCCATTTTTCCAATGAAAAAAACCGAAATCGAAAAAAAAAAATTCATCAAAGGGAGCTCCATTGGAACTTTTTCGAATTCTTCAGATCGCCTTAACTTCCGAACGGATGGACCGATTTTCAACTTCGATCATACCAATCTGTTTGTTTTTTTTTCATAAAATCCATTTCTCCAATCGGAAAAACCGAAATCGAAAAAAAAAAGCATCAAAGGGGGCCCCCTTGGAACTTTTTCGAATTCTTCAGATCGCCTTAACTTCCGAACGGATGGACCGATTTTCAACTTCGATCATGCCAATCTGCTTGTTTTTTTTCATTGAATCCATTTCTCCAATCAAAAAAACCGAAATCGAAAAAAAAAATGCATCAAAGGGGGTCCTCTTGGAACTTTTTCGAAATCTTCAGATCAACTTAACTTCCGAACGGATGGACCGATTTTCAACTTCGTGCATGCCAATTTGCTCGTTTTTTTCATAAAATCCATTTCTCCAATCGAAAAAACCGAAATCAAAAAAAAATGCATCAATAGGGGTCCCCATGGAACTTTTTCGAATTCTTCAGATCGCCTTAACTTCCGAACGGATGGACCGATTTTCAACTTCGGTCATACCAATCTGTTTGTTTTTTTTCATAAAATCCATTTCTTCAATCGAAAAAACCGAAATCGAAAAAAAAAAAATGCATCAAAGGGGGCCCCCTTGGAACTTTTTCGAATTCTTCAGATCGCCTCAACTTCCAAACGGATGGACCGATTTTCAACTTTGATCATACCAATCTGCTTGTTTTTTTTCATTGAATCCATTTCTCCAATCGAAAAAACCGAAATTGAAAAAAAAAACGAATCAAAGGGGGCCCCCTTGAAACTTTTTCGATTTCTTCAGATCGCCTTAACTTCCGAACGGATGGACCGATTTTCAACTTCGATCATACCAATCTGCTTGTTTTTTTTCATAGAATCAATTTCTCGAATCGAAAAAACCTAAATCGAAAAAAAAATTGCATCGAAGGGGGCCCCCTTGGAACTTTTTCGAATTCTTCAGATCGCCTTAACTTCCGAACGGATGGACCGATTTTCAACTTCGATAATACCAATCTGTTTGTTTTTTTTCATAAAATCCATTTCTCCAATCGAAAAAACCGAAATCGAAAAAAAAATGCATCAAAGGGGGCCCCCTTGGAACTTTTTCGAATTCTTCAGATCGCCTTAACTTCCGAACGGATGGACCGATTTTCAACTTCGCGCATACCAATTTGCTCGTTTTTTTTTCATAGAATCCAATTCTCCAATCGAAAAAACCGAAATCGAAAAAAAAAATGCATCAAAGGGGGTCCCCTTGGAATTTTTTCGAATTCTTCAGATCACCTTAACTTCTGAACGGATGGACCGATTTTCAACTTCGATCATACCAATCTGTTTGTTTTTTTTTTCATAGAATCCATTTCTCCAATCTAAAAAACCAAAATCGAAAAGAAAATGCACCAAAGGGGGCCCTCTTGGAACTTTTTCGAATTCTTCAGATCGCCTAAACTTCCGAACGGATGGACCGATCTTCAACTTCGATCATACCAATCTGCTTGTTTTTTTTTCATAGAATCCATTTCTCCAAACGAAAAAACCGAAAACGAAAAAAAAAATGCATCAAAGGGGGCCCCCTTGGAACTTTTTCGAATTCTTCAGAAGCCTCAACTTCCGAACGGATGGACCGATTTTCAACTTCGATCATACCAATCTGTTTGTTTTTTTTTCATAGAATCCATTTCTCCAATCGAAAAAACCGGAATCGAAAAAAAAAATCAAAGGGGGCCCTCTTGGAAATTTTTCGAATTCCTCAGATCACCTTAACTTCCGAACGGATGCACCGATTTTCAACTTCGATCAAACCAATCTGCTTGTTTTTTTTCATAGAATCCATTTCTCCAATCGAAAAAACCGAAATCGAAAAAAAAATGCATCAAAGGGGGCCCCCTTGGAACTTTTTCGAATTCTTCAGATCACCTTAACTTCCGAACGGATGGACCGATTTTCAACTTCGATCATACCAATCTGTTTGTTTTTTTTTCCATAGAATCCATTTCTCCAATCGAAAAAACCGAAATCAAAAAAAAATGCATCAAAGGGAGCCCCCTTGGAATTTTTTCGAATTCTTCAGATCGCCTTAACTTCCGAACGGATGGACCGATTTTCAACTTCGATCATACCAATCTGCTTGTTTTTTTTCATAAAATCCTTTTCTCCAATCGAAAAAACCGAAATCGAAAAAAAAAATTCATCAAAGGGGCCCCCTTGGAACTTTTTGGAATTCTTCAGATCGCCTTAACTTCCGAACGGATGGACCGATTTTCAACTTCGATCATACCAATCTGTTTGTTTTTTTTCATAAAATCCATTTCTCCAATCGAAAAAACCGAAATCGAAAAAAAAATGCATCATAGGGGGCCCCCTTGGAACTTTTTCGAATTCTTCAGATCGCCTTAACTTCCAAACGGATGGACCGATTTTCAACTTCGATTATACCAATCTGCTTGTTTTTTTCATAAAATCCATTTCACCAATCGAAAAAACCGAAATCGAAAAAAAATTGCATCAAAGGGGGTCCTCTTGGAACTTTTTCGAATTCTTCAGATCGCCTCAACTTCCGAACGGATGGACCTATTTTCAACTTCGATCATACCAATCTGCTTGTTTTTTTCATAGAATCCATTTCTCCAATCGAAAAAACCGAAATCGAAAAAAAAATTGCATCAAAGGGGGTCCCCTTGGAACTTTTTCGAATTCTTCAGATCGCCTTAACTTCCGAACAGATGGACCGATTTTCAATTTCCATCATACCAATCTGCTTGTTTTTTTTTCATAGAATTCATTTCTTCAATCGAAAAAACCGAAATCGAAAATAAAATTGCATCAAAGGGGGCCCCCTTGGAACTTTTTCGAATTCTTCAGATCGCCTTAACATCCGAACGGATGGACCGATTTTCAACTTCGATCATACCAATCTGCTTGTTTTTTTCATAGAATCCATTTCTTCAATCGAAAAATCCGAAATCGAAAAAACAAAATGCATCAAAGGGGGCCTTCTTGGAACTTTTTCGAATTCTTCAGATCGCCTTAACTTCCGAACGGATGGACCGATTTTCAACTTCGATCATACCCATCTGTTTGTTTTTTTATCATTGAATCCATTTCTCCAATCGAAAAAACTGAAATCGAAAAAAAAATTGCATCAAAGGGGGCCCCCTTGGAACTTTTTCGAATTCTTCAGATCGCCTTAACTTCCGAACGGATGGACCGATTTCAACTTCGATCATACCAATCTGCTTGTTTTTTTTCATAGAATCAATTTCTCCAATCGAAAAAACCGAAATTAAAAAAAAATTGCATCAGAGGGGGTCCCCTTGGAACTTTTTCGAATTCTTCAGATCGCCTCAACTTCCGAACGAATGGACCTATTTTCAACTTCGATCATACCAATCTGCTTGTTTTTTTTTCATAGAATCCATTTCTCCAATCGAAAAAACCGAAATCGAAAAAAAAATGCATCAAAGGGGGCCTCCTTGGAACTTTTTCGAATTCTTCAGATCGCCTTAACTTCCGAACGGATGGACCTATTATCAACTTCGATCATACCAATCTGCTTGTTTTTTTTCATAGAATCCATTTCTCCAATCGAAAATACCGAAATTGAAAAAAAAATGCATCAAAGGGGGCCCCCTCAGAACTTTTTCGAATTCTTCAGATCGCCTTAACTTCCGAACGGATGGACCGATTTTCAACTTCGCGCATACCAATTTGCTTGTTTTTTTTCATAGGATCCATTTCTCCAATCGAAAAAACCGAAATCGAAAAAAAATGCATCAAAGGGGGTCCTCTTGGAACTTTTTCGAAATCTTCAGATCACCTTAACTTCCGAACGGATGGACCGATTTTCAACTTCGTGCATGCCAATTTGCTTTTTTTTTCATAAAATCCATTTCTCCAATCGAAATAACCGAAATCGAAAAAGAAAATTGCATCAAAAGGGGTCCCCTTGGAACTTTTTCGAATTCTTCAGATCGCCTTAACTTCCGAACGGATGGACCGATTTTCAACTTCGATCATACCAATCTGCTTGTTTTTTTCATAGAATCCATTTCTCCAATCGAAAAAAAAAATGCATCAAAGGGGGCCCCCTTCGAACTTTTTCGAATTCTTCAGATCGCCTCAACTTCCGAACGGATGGACCGATTTTCAACTTCGATCATACCAATCTGCTTGTTTTTTTCATAGAATCCATTTCTCCAATGAAAAAAACCGAAATCGAAAAAAAAAATTCATCAAAGGGAGCTCCCTTGGAACTTTTTCGAATTCTTCAGATCGCCTTAACTTCCGAACGGATGGACCGATTTTCAACTTTGATCATACCAATCTGTTTGTTTTTTTTCATGAAATCCATTTCTTCAATCGAAAAAACCGAAATCGAAAAAAAAAATGCATCAAAGGGGGTCCCCTTGGAACTTTCTCGAAATCTTCAGATCACCTTAACTTCCGAACGGATGGACCGATTTTCAACTTTGATCATACCATTCTGCTTGTTTTTTTTTATAGAATCCATTTCTCCAATCGAAAAAACCGAAATCGAAAAAAAAATTGCATCAAAGGGGGCCCCCTTGGAACTTTTTCGAATTCTTCAGATCGCCTTAACTTCCGAACGGATGGACCGATTTTCAACTTCGATCATGCCAATCTGCTTGTTTTTTTTTCATAAAATCCATTTCTTCAATCGAAAAAACCGAAATTGAAAAAAAAATTGCATCAAAGGGGGTCCCCTTGGAACTTTTTCGAATTCTTCAGATCGCCTCAACTTCCGAACGGATGGACCTATTTTCAACTTCGATCATACCAATCTGCTTGTTTCTTTCATAGAATCCATTTCTCCAATCGAAAAAACCGAAATCGAAAAAAAAAATGCATCAAAGGAGGCCTCCTTGGAACTGTTTCGAATTCTTCAGATCGCCTTAACTTCCGAACAGATGGACCTATTTTCAACTTCGATCATACCAATCTGCTTGTTTTTTTTCATAGAATCCATTACTCCAATCGAAAAAACCGAAATCGAAAAAAAATGCATCAAAGGGGGCCCCCTTGGAACTTTTTCGAATTCTTCAGATCGCCTTAACTTCCGAACGGATGGACCAATTTTCAACTTCGCGCATACCAATTTGCTTGTTTTTTTTCATAGAATCCATTTCTCCAATCGAAAAAACCGAAATCAAAAAAAAATGCATCAAAGGGGGTCCTCTTGGAACTTTTTCGAAATCTTCAGATCACCTTAACTTCCGAACGGATGGACCGATTTTCAACTTCGTGCATGCCAATTTGCTTTTTTTTTCATAAAATCCATTTCTCCAATCGAAATAACCGAAATCGAAAAAGAAAATTGCATCAAAAGGGGTCCCCTTGGAACTTTTTCGAATTCTTCTATCGCCTTAACTTCCGAACGGATGGACCGATTTTCAACTTCGATCATACCAATCTGCTTGTTTATTTTCATAGAATCCATTTCTCCAATTGAAAAAACCGAAATCGAAAAAAAAAATTGCATCAAAGGGGGTCCCTTTGGAACTTTTTCGAAATCTTCAGATCGCCTTAACTTCCAAACGGATGGACCGATTTTCAACTTCGATCATACCAAACTGCTTGTTTTTTTTCATTGAATCCATTCCTCCAATCAAAAAAACCGAAATCGAAAAAAAAAATGCATCAAAGGGGGTCCCCTTGGAACTTTCTCGAAATCTTCAGATCACCTTAACTTCCGAACGGATGGACCGATTTTCAACTTCGATCATACCAATCTGCTTGTTTTTTTTTTATAGAATCCATTTCTCCAATCGAAAAAACCGAAATCGAAAAAAAAATTGCATCAAAGGGGGCCCCCTTGGAACTTTTTCGAATTCTTCAGATCGCCTTAACTTCCGAACGGATGGACCGATTTTCAACTTCGATCATGCCAATCTGCTTGTTTTTTTTTCATAAAATCCATTTCTCCAATCGAAAAAACCGAAATTGAAAAAAAATTGCATCAAAGGGGGTCCCCTTGGAACTTTTTCGAATTCTTCAGATCGCCTCAACTTCCGAACGGATGGACCTATTTTCAACTTCGATCATACCAATCTGCTTGTTTTTTTTCATAGAATCCATTTCTCCAATCGAGAAAACCGAAATCGAAAAAAAAAAATGCATCAAAGGAGGCCTCCTTGGAACTTTTTCGAATTCTTCAGATCGCCTTAACTTCCGAACGGATGGACCTATTTTCAACTTCGATCATACCAATCTGCTTGTTTTTTTTCATAGAATCCATTTCTCCAATTGAAAAAACCGAAATCAAAAAAAAAATTGCATCAAAGGAGGTCCCTTTGGAACTTTTTCGATTTCTTCAGATCGCCTTAACTTCCAAACGGATGGACCGATTTTCAACTTCGATCATACCAATCTGCTTGTTTTTTTTCATATAATCCATTTCTCCAATCGAAAAAACCGAAATAAAAAAAATGCATCAAAGGGGGCCCCCTTGGAACTTTTTCGAATTCTCCAGATCGCCTTAACTTCCGAACGGATGGACCGATTTTCAACTTCGCTCATACCAATTTGCTTGTTTTTTTTCATAGAATTCATTTCTCCTATCGAAAAAACCGATATCAAAAAAAAAATTGCATCAAAGGGGGCCCCCTTGGAACTTTTTCGAATTCTTCAGATCGCCTTAGATTGAACAATCATTGTATCTGGGTTGTCTCCGATTATATCGTTATGCTGTATATTCAGTTACAACTACCATGTAACGGTTCTTTCGTTACACATACGAGCGTCTGAATCGAACATAAGGTTGGATGGTTAGACGGAACGATAATTGTAACTGAGTTGTATTCGATTGTATCGTGGTGATGTTTATATAGTAATACTCACCAGGTGACTGTTCTTGCGTTATACGTACGAGCGACCCAATCGAACAGAAAGTTGGATGGATAGACGGAATGATCATTGTATCTGAGTTGTATTCGATTATATCGTGATGAAGTTCATATAGAAATACTCACCAGGTTACTGTTCTTTCGTTATACATACGAGCAACCGAATCGAACAGAAGGTTGAATGGATGGTATCTGGGTTGTATTCGATTATGATGTTATGCTGTGTATATAGTTATACACACTAGGTGACGGTATTCCCGTTTTACATACGAGCGACCGAAACGAACAGAAAGTTGAATGGATAGACTGAACAATCAATGTATCTGGTTGGTATCCGATTATATCGCAATACTGTATATATAGTGATACTTACCAGGTGATAGTACTTCCGTTACACATACTAGCGACTGAATCGAACAGAAGGTTGAATGGTTAGACCAAGCGATAATTGTATCTGAGTTGTATTCGATGATATCGTGATGATGTTTATATAGCAATATTCACCAGGTAACTGTTCTTCCGTTTTACATAAAAGCGACCGAATCGAGCAGAAGGTTAAATGGATAGATTGAAAATTCATCGTATCTGGGTTGTATTCGATTAGGTTTATATAGTTATACTCACCAGGTAACTGTTCTTCCGTTATACATACGAGCGACTGAATTGAACAGAAGGTTGAATGGATATACTAAACAATGATCGTATCTGAGGTTGTATTCAATTATATCGTGATGATGTTTATGTAGTTATACTCAACAGGTAACTGTTCTCCAGTTATACATATGAGCGACTGAACTGAACAGAAGGTTGAATGGATAGACTGAACAATCATTGTATCTGGGTTGTATTCGATTATATCGTGATGACTATCATATAGTATGTCCAACCAGGTAACAGTTCTTCTGTTACACATACGAGCAACCGAATCGAACATAAGGTTGAATGGATAGATTGAACAATCATTGTATCTGGGTTGTCTCCGATTATATCGTTATGCTGTATATTTAGTTACACCTACCATGTAACGGTTCTTTCGTTACACAAACGAGCGTATGCATCGAACATAAGGTTGGATGATTAGACGGAACGATAATTGTAACTGAGTTGTATTCGATTATATCGTGGTGATGTTTATATAGTAATACTCACCAGGTGACTGTTCTTGCGTTATACATACGAGCGACCCAATCGAACAGAAGGTTGGATGGTTAGACGAAACGATAATTGTATCTGAGTTGTATTCGATGATATCGTGATGATGTTTATAGCAATACTCACCAGGTAACTGTTCTTACGTTTTACATACAAGCGACCGAATCGAGCAGAAGGTTGAATTCAGTACAGATTGAACAATCATCGTATCTGGGTTGTATTCGATTATGTTTATATAGTTATAATCACCAGGTAACTGTTCTTCCGTTATACATACGAGCAACTGAATTGAACAGAAGGTTGAATGGATAGTATATGGGTTGTATTCGATTATGATGTTATGCTGTGTATATAGTTATACACTCTAGGAGACGGTATTCCCGTTTTACATACGAGCGACCGAAACGAACAGAAAGTTGAATGGATAGACTGAACAATCAATGTATCTGGGTGGTATCCGATTATATCGCAATACTGTATATATAGTGATACTTACCAGGTGACGGTACTTCCGTTACACATACTAGCGACTGAATCGAACAGAAGGTTAAATGGTTAGACGAAACGATAATTGTATCTGAGTTGTATTCGCTGATATCGTGATGATGTTTATATAGCAATACTCACCAGGTAACTGTTCTTCCGTTTTACATACAAGCGACCGAATCGAGCAGAAGGTTGAATTCAGTATAGATTGAACAATCATCGTATCTGGGTTGTATTCGATAATGTTTATATAGTTATAATCACCAGGTAACTGTTCTTCCGTTATACATACGAGCAACTGAATTGAACAGAAGGTTGAATGGATAGTATATGGGTTGTATTCGATCATGATGTTATGCTGTGTATATAGTTATACACACTAGGAGACGGTATTCCCGTTTTACATACGAGCGACCGAAACAAAAAGAAAGTTGAATGGATAGACTGAACAATCAATGTATCTGGGTGGTATCCGATTATATCGCAATACTGTATATATAGTGATACTTACCAGGTGACGATACTTCCGTTACACATACTAGCGACTGAATCGAACAGAATGTTGAATGGTTAGACGAAACGATAATTGTATCTGAGTTGTATTCGATGATATCGTGATGATGTTTATATAGCAATACTCACCAGGTAACTGTTCTTCCGTTTTACATACAAGCAACCGAATCGAGCAGAAGGTTGAATTCAGTATAGATTGAACAATCATCGTATCTGGGTTGTATTCGATTATGTTTATATAGTTATACTCACCAGGTAACTGTTCTTCCGTTATACATACGAGCGACTGAATTGAACAGAAGGTTGAATGGATAGTATATGGGTTGTATTCGATTATGATGTAATGCTGTGTATATAGTTATACACACTAGGAGACGGTATTCCCGTTTTACATACGAGCGACCGAAACGAAAAGAAAGTTGAATGGATAGACTGAACAATCAATGTATCTGGGTGGTATCCGATTATATCGCAATACTGTATATATAGTGATACTTACCAGGTGACGATACTTCCGTTACACATACTAGCGACTGAATCGAACAGAATGTTGAATGGTTGGACGAAACGATAATTGTATCTGAGTTGTATTCGATGATATCGTGATGATGTTTATATAGCAATACTCACCAGGTAACTGTCCTTCCGTTTTACATACAAGCGACCGAATCGAGCAGAAGGTTGAATGGATAGATTGAACAATCATCGTATCTGAGTTGTATTCGATTATGTTTATATAGATATACTCACCAGGTACCTGTTCTTCCGATATACATACGAGCAACCGAATCGAACATAAGGTTGAATGGATAGATTGAACAATCATCGTATCTGAGTTGTATTCGATTATGTTTATATAGTTATACTCACCAGGTGACTGTTCTTCCGTTATACATACGAGCGACTGAATTGAACTGAAGGTTGAATGGATAGACTTAACAATGATCGTATCTGGGGTTGTATTCGATTATATCGTGATGATGTTCATATAGTTATACTCACCAGGTAACTGTTCTCCAGTTATACATAAGAGCGACTGAACTGAACAGAAGGTTGAATGGATAGACTGAACAATCATCGTATCTGGGTTGTATTCGATTATTTCGTGATGATTATTATATATTATGTCTAACCAGGTAACTGTTCTTTCGTTTTATACATACTAGCAACCGAATCGAACATAAGGTTGAATGGATAGATTGAACAATCATAGTATCTGGGTTGTCTCTGATTACATCGTTATGTTGTATATTTAACTACACCTACCATGTAACGGTTCTTTCGTTACACATACGAGCGTCTGAATCGAACATAAGGTTGGATGGTTAGACGGA
Source organism: Chrysomela aeneicollis (assembly GCA_029955515.1). Taxonomy (NCBI): domain Eukaryota; kingdom Metazoa; phylum Arthropoda; class Insecta; order Coleoptera; family Chrysomelidae; genus Chrysomela; species Chrysomela aeneicollis. The sequence continues at coordinate 14,988,154 of JARUHQ010000013.1, read as the reverse complement.
ACGATAATTGTAACTAAGTTGTATTCGATTATATCGTGATGACGTTCATATAGAAATACTCACCAGGTTACTGTTCTTTCGTTATACATACGAGCAACCGAATCGAACAGAAGGTTGAATGGATAGTATCTGGGTTGTATTCGATTATGATGTTATGCTTTGTATATAGTTATACACATAAGGTGACGGTATTCCCGTTTCACATACGAGCGACCGAAACGAACAGAAAGTTGAATGGATAGACTGAACAATCAATGTATCTGGGTGGTATCCGATTATATCGCAATACTGTATATATAGTGATACTTACAGGTGACGGTACTTCCGTTACACATACTAGCGACTGAATCGAACAGAAGGTTAAATGGTTAGACGAAACGATAATTGTATCTGAGTTGTATTCGATGATATCGTGATGATGTTTATATAGCAATACTCACCAGGTAACTGTCCTTCCGTTTTACATACAAGCGACCGAATCGAGCAGAAGGTTAAATGGATAGATTGAACAATCATCGTATCTGAGTTGTATTCGATTATGTTTATATAGATATAGTCACCAGGTACCTGTTCTTCCGATATACATACGAGCAACCGAATCGAACATAAGGTTGAATGGATAGATTGAACAATCATCGTATCTGAGTTGTATTCGATTATGTTTATATAGTTATACTCACCAGGTAACTGTTCTTCCGTTATACATACGAGCGACTGAATTGAACTGAAGGTTGAATGGATAGACTAAACAATGATCGTATCTGGGGTTGTATTCGATTATATCGTGATGATGTTCATATAGTTATACTCACCAGGTAACTGTTCTCCAGTTATACATAAGAGCGACTGAACTGAACAGAAGGTTGAATGGATAGACTGAACAATCATCGTATCTGGGTTGTATTCGATTATTTCGTGATGATTATTATATATTATGTCTAACCAGGTAAGTGTTCTTTCGTTATACATACTAGCAACCGAATCGAACATAAGGTTGAATGGATAGATTGAACAATCATCGTATCTGGGTTGTCTCCGATTATATCGTTATGTTGTATATTTAACTTTACCTACCATGTAACGGTTCTTTCGTTACACATACGAGCGTCTGAATCGAACATGAGGTTGGATGGTTAGACAGAACGATAATTGTAACTAAGTTGTATTCGATTATATCGTGATGACGTTCATATAGAAATACTCACCAGGTTACTGTTCTTTCGTTATATATACGAGCAACCGAATCGAACAGAAGGTTGAATGGATAGTATCTAGGTTGTATTCGATTATGATGTTATGCTGTGTATATAGTTATACACATAAGGTGACGGTATTCCCTTTTCACATACGAGCGACCGAAACGAACAGAAAGTTGAATGGATAGACTGAACAATCAATGTATCTGGGTGGTATCCGATTATATCGCAATACTGTATATATAGTGATACTTACCATGTGACGGTTCTTTCGTTACACATACTAGCGACTGAATCGAACAGAAGGTTGAATGGTTAGACGAAACGATAATTGTATCTGAGTTGTATTCGAAGATATCGTGATGATGTTTATATAGCAATACTCACCAGGTATCTTTTCTTCCGTTTACATACAAGCGACCGAATCGAGCAGAAGGTTGAATTCAGTATAGATTGAACAATCATCGTATCTGGGTTGTATTCGATTATGTTTATATAGTTATACTCACCAGGTAACTGTTCTTCCGTTATACATACGAGCGACTGAATTGAACAGAAGGTTGAATGGATAGTATATGGGTTGTATTCGATTATGATGTTATGCTGTGTATATAGTTATACACACTAGGAGATGGTATTCCTGTTTTACATACGAGCGACCGAAACGAAAAGAAAGTTGAATGGATAGACAGAACAATCAATGTATCTGGGTGGTATCTGATTATATCGCAATACTGTATATATAGTGATACTTACCAGGTGACGATACTTCCGTTACACATACTAGCGACTGAATCGAACAGAATGTTGAATGGTTAGACGAAACGATAATTGTATCTGAGTTGTATTCGATGATATCGTGATGATGTTTATATAGCAATACTCACCAGGTAACTGTTCTTCCGTTTACATACAAGCGACCGAATCGAGCAGAAGGTTGAATTCAGTATAGATTGAACAATCATCGTATCTGGGTTGTATTCGATTATGTTTATATAGTTATACTCACCAGGTAACTCTTCTTCCGTTATACATACGAGCGACTGAATTGAACAGAAGGTTGAATGGATAGTATATGGGTTGTATTCGATTATGATGTTATGCTGTGTATATAGTTATACACACTAGGAGACGGTATTCCCGTTTTACATACGAGCGACCGAAACGAAAAGAAAGTTGAATGGATAGACTGAACAATCAATGTATCTGGGTGGTATCCGATTATATCGCAATACTGTATATATAGTGATACTTACCAGGTGACGATACTTCCGTTACACATACTAGCGACTGAATCGAACAGAATGTTGAATGGTTAGACGAAACGATAATTGTATCTGAGTTGTATTCGATGATATCGTGATGATGTTTATATAGCAATACTCACCAGGTAACTGTCCTTCCGTTTTACATACAAGCGACCGAATCGAGCAGAAGGTTAAATGGATAGATTGAACAATAATCGTATCTGAGTTGTATTCGATTATGTTTATATAGATATACTCACCAGGTACCTGTTCTTCCGATATACATACGAGCAACCGAATCGAACATAAGGTTGAATGGATAGATTGAACAATCATCGTATCTGAGTTATATTCGATTATGTTTATATAGTTATACTCACCAGGTAATTGTTCTTCCGTTATACATACGAGCGACTGAATTGAACTGAAGGTTGAATGGATAGACTAAACAATGATCGTATCTGGGGTTGTATTCGATTATATCGTGATGATGTTCATATAGTTATACTCACCAGGTAACTGTTCTTCAGTTATACATAAGAGCGACTGAACTGAACAGAAGGTTGAATGGATAGACTGAACAATCATCGTATCTGGGTTGTATTCGATTATTTCGTGATGATTATTATATATTATGTCTAACCAGGTAACTGTTCTTTCGTTATACATACTAGCAACCGAATCGAACACAAGGTTGCATGGATATATTGAACAATCATTGTATCTGGGTTGTCTCCGATTATATCGTTATGTTGTATATTTAACTACACCTACCATGTAACGGTTCTTTCGTTACACATACGAGCGTCTGAATCGAACATAAGGTTGGATGGTTAGACGGAACGATAATTGTAACTAAGTTGTATTCGATTATATCGTGATGACGTTCATATAGAAATACTCACCAGGTTACTGTTCTTTCGTTATACATACGAGCAACCGAATCGAACAGAAGGTTGAATGGATAGTATCTGGGTTGTATTCGATTATGATGTTATGCTGTGTATATAGTTATACACTCTAGGAGACGGTATTCCCGTTTTACATACGAGCGACCGAAACGAAAAGAAAGTTGAATGGATAGACTGAACATTCAATGTATCTGGGTGGTATCCGATTATATCGCAATACTGTATATATAGTGATACTAACCAGGTGACGGTACTTCCGTTACACATACTAGCGACTGAATCGAACAAAATGTTGAATGGTTAGACGAAACGATAATTGTATCTGAGTTGTATTCGATGATATCGTGATGATGTTTATATAGCAATACTCACCAGGTAACTGTCCTTCCGTTTTACATACAAGCGACCGAATCGAGCAGAAGGTTAAATGGATAGATTGAACAATCATCGTATCTGAGTTGTATTCGATTATGTTTATATAGATATACTCACCAGGTACCTGTTCTTCCGATATACATACTAGCAACCGAATCGAACATAAGGTTGAATGGATAGATTGAACAATCATCGTATCTGAGTTGTATTCGATTATGTTTATATAGTTATACTCACCAGGTAACTGTTCTTCCGTTATACATACGAGCGACTGAATTGAACTGAAGGTTGAATGGATAGACTAAACAATGATCGTATCTGGGGTTGTATTCGATTATATCGTGATGATGTTCATATAGTTATACTCACCAGGTAACTGTTCTCCAGTTATACATAAGAGCGACTGAACTGAACAGAAGGTTGAAAGGATAGACTGAACAATCATCGTATCTGGGTTGTATTCAATTATTTCGTGATGATTATTATATATTATGTCTAACCAGGTAACTGTTCTTTCGTTATACATACTAGCAACCGAATCGAACATAAGGTTGAATGGATAGATTGAACAATCATTGTATCTGGGTTGTCTCCGATTATATCGTTATGTTGTATATTTAACTACACCTACCATGTAACGGTTCTTTCGTTACACATACGAGCGTCTGAATCGAACATAAGGTTGGATGGTTAGACGGAACGTTAATTGTAACTAAGTTGTATTCGATTATATCGTGATGACGTTCATATAGAAATACTCACCAGGTTACTGTTCTTTCGTTATACATACGAACAACCGAATCGAACAGAAGGTTGAATGGATAGTATCTGGGTTGTATTCGATTATGATGTTATGCTGTGTATATAGTTATACACATAAAGTGACGGTATTCCCGTTTCACATACGAGCGACCGAAACGAACAGAAAGTTGAATGGATAGACTGAACAATCAATGTATCTGGGTGGTATCCGATTATATCGCAATACTGTATATATAGTGATACTTACCAGGTGACGGTACTTCCGTTACACATACTAGCGACTGAATCGAACAGAAGGTTAAATGGTTAGACGAAACTATAATTGTATCTGAGTTGTATTCGATGATATCGTGATGATGTTTATATAGCAATACTCACCAGGTAACTGTTCTTCCGTTTTACATACAAGCGACCGAATCGAGCAGAAGGTTGAATTCAGTATAGATTGAATAATCATCGTATCTGGGTTGTATTCGATTATGTTTATATAGTTATACTCACCAGGTAACTGTTCTTCCGTTATACATACGAGCGACTGAATTGAACAGAATGTTGAATGGTTAGACGAAACGATAAATGTATCTGAGTTGTATTCGATGATATCGTGATGATGTTTATATAGCAATACTCACCAGGTAACTGTCCTTCCGTTTTACATACAAGCGACCGAATCGAGCAGAAGGTTAAATGGATAGATTGAACAATCATCGTATCTGAGTTGTATTCGATTATGTTTATATAGATATACTCACCAGGTACCTGTTCTTCCGATATACATACGAGCAACCGAATCGAACATAAGGTTGAATGGATAGATTGAACAATCATCGTATCTGAGTTGTATTCGATTATGTTTATATAGTTATACTCACCAGGTAACTGTTCTTCCGTTATACAAACGAGCGACTGAATTGAACTGAAGGTTGAATGGATAGACTAAACAATGATCGTATCTGGGGTTGTATTCGATTATATCGTGATGATGTTCATATAGTTATACTCACCAGGTAACTGTTCTCCAGTTATACATAAGAGCGACTGAACTGAACAGAAGGTTGAATGGATAGACTGAACAATCATCGTATCTGGGTTGTATTCGATTATTTCGTGATGATTATTATATATTATGTCTAACCAGGTAACTGTTCTTTCGTTATACATACTAACAACCGAATCGAACATAAGGTTGAATGGATAGATTGAACAATCATTGTATCTGGGTTGTCTCCGATTATATCGTTATGTTGTATATTTAACTACACCTACCATGTAACGGTTCTTTCGTTACACATACGAGCGTCCGAATCGAACATAAGGTTGGATGGTTAGACGGAACGATAATTGTAACTGAGTTGTATTCGATTATATCGTGATGACGTTCATATAGAAATACTCACCAGGTTACTGTTCTTTCGTTATACATACTAGCAACCGAATCGAACAGAAGGTTGAATGGATAGTATCTGGGTTGTATTCGATTATGATGTTATGCTGTGTATATAGTTATACACATAAGGTGACGGTATTCCCGTTTCACATACAAGCGACCGAAACGAACAGAAAGTTGAATGGATAGACTGAACAATCAATGTATCTGGGTGGTATCCGATTATATCGCAATACTGTATATATAGTGATACTTACCAGGTGACGGTACTTCCGTTACACATACTGGCGACTGAATCGAACAGAAGGTTATATGGTTAGACGAAACGATAATTGTATCTGAGTTGTATTCGATGATATCGTGATGATGTTTATATAGCAATACTCACCAGGTAACTGTTCTTCCGTTTTACATACAAGCGACCGAATCGAGCAGAAGGTTGAATTCAGTATAGATTGAATAATCATCGTATCTGGGTTGTATTCGATTATGTTTATATAGTTATACTCACCAGGTAACTGTTCTTCCGTTATACATACGAGCGACTGAATTGAACAGAAGGTTGAATGGATAGTATATGGGTTGTATTCGATTATGATGTTATGCTGTGTATATAGTTATACACACTAGGAGACGGTATTCCCGTTTTACATACGAGCGACCGAAACGAAAAGAAAGTTGAATGGATAGACTGAACAATCAATGTATCTGGGTGGTATCCGATTATATCGCAATACTGTATATATAGTGATACTTACCAGGTGACGATACTTCCGTTACACATACTAGCGACTGAATCGAACAGAATGTTGAATGGTTAGACGAAACGATAATTGTATCTGGGTTGTATTCGATGATATCGTGATGATGTTTATATAGCAATACTCACCAGGTAACTGTCCTTCCGTTTTACATACAAGCGACCGAATCGAGCAGAAGGTTAAATGGATAGATTGAACAATCATCGTATCTGAGTTGTATTCGATTATGTTTATATAGATATACTCACCAGGTACCTGTTCTTCCGATATACATACGAGCAACCGAATCGAACATAAGGTTGAATGGATAGATTGAACAATCATCGTATCTGAGTTGTATTCGATTATGTTTATATAGTTATACTCACCTGGTAACTGTTCTTCCGTTATACAAACGAGCGACTGAATTGAACTGAAGGTTGAATGGATAGACTAAACAATGATCGTATCTGGGGTTGTATTCGATTATATCGTGATGATGTTCATGTAGTCATACTCACCAGGTAACTGTTCTCCAGTTATACATAAGAGCGACTGAACTGAACAGAAGGTTGAATGGATAGACTGAACAATCATCGTATCTGGGTTGTATTCGATTATTTCGTGATGATTATTATATATTATGTCTAACCAGGTAACTGTTCTTTCGTTATACATACTAGCAACCGAATCGAACATAAGGTTGAATGGATAGATTGAACAATCATTGTATCTGGGTTGTCTCCGATTATATCGTTATGTTGTATATTTAACTACACCTACCATGTAACGGTTCTTTCGTTACACATACGAGCGTCCGAATCGAACATAAGGTTGGATGGTTAGACGGAACGATAATTTTAACTAAGTTGTATTCGATTATATCGTGATGACGTTCATATAGAAATACTCACCAGGTTACTGTTCTTTCGTTATACATACTAGCAACCGAATCGAACAGAAGGTTGAATGGATAGTATGGGTTGTATTCGATTATGATGTTATGCTGTGTATATAGTTATACACATAAGGTGACGGTATTCCCGTTTCACATACAAGCGACCGAAACGAACAGAAAGTTGAATGGATAGACTGAACAATCAATGTATCTGGGTGGTATCCGATTATATCGCAATACTGTATATATAGTGATACTTACCAGGTGACGGTACTTCCGTTACACATACTGGCGACTGAATCGAACAGAAGGTTATATGGTTAGACGAAACGATAATTGTATCTGAGTTGTATTCGATGATATCGTGATGATGTTTATATAGCAATACTCACCAGGTAACTGTTCTTCCGTTTTACATACAAGCGACCGAATCGAGCAGAAGGTTGAATTCAGTATAGATTGAATAATCATCGTATCTAGGTTGTATTCGATTATGTTTATATAGTTATACTCACCAGGTAACTGTTCTTCCGTTATACATACGAGCGACTGAATTGAACAGAAGGTTGAATGGATAGTATATGGGTTGTATTCGATTATGATGTTATGCTGTGTATATAGTTATACACACTAGGAGACGGTATTCCCGTTTTACATACGAGCGACCGAAACGAAAAGAAAGTTGAATGGATAGACTGAACAATCAATGTATCTGGGTGGTATCCGATTATATCGCAATACTGTATATATAGTGATACTTACCAGGTGACGATACTTCCGTTACACATACTAGCAACTGAATCGAACAGAATGTTGAATGGTTAGACGAAACGATAATTGTATCTGGGTTGTATTCGATGATATCGTGATGATGTTTATATAGCAATACTCACCAGGTAACTGTCCTTCCGTTTTACATACAAGCGACCGAATCGAGCAGAAGGTTAAATGGATAGATTGAACAATCATCGTATCTGAGTTGTATTCGATTATGTTTATATAGATATACTCACCAGGTACCTGTTCTTCCGATATACATACGAGCAACCGAATCGAACATAAGGTTGAATGGATAGATTGAACAATCATCGTATCTGAGTTGTATTCGATTATGTTTATATAGTTATACTCACCAGGTAACTCTTCTTCCGTTATACATACGAGCGACTGAATTGAACTGAAGGTTGAATGGATAGACTAAACAATGATCGTATCTGGGGTTGTATTCGATTATATCGTGATGATGTTCATATAGTTATACTCACCAGGTAACTGTTCTCCAGTTATACATAAGAGCGACTGAACTGAACAGAAGGTTGAATGGATAGACTGAACAATCATCGTATCTGGGTTGTATTCGATTATTTCGTGATGATTATTATATATTATGTCTAACCAGGTAACTGTTCTTTCGTTATACATACTAGCAACCGAATCGAACATAAGGTTGAATGGATAGATTGAACAATCATTGTATCTGGGTTGTCTCCGATTATATCGTTATGTTGTATATTTAACTACACCTACCATGTAACGGTTCTTTCGTTACACATACAAGCGTCTGAATCGAACATAAGGTTGGATGGTTAGACGGAACGATAATTGTAACTAAGTTGTATTCGATTATATCGTGATGACGTTCATATAGAAATACTCACCAGGTTACTGTTCTTTCGTTATACATACGAGCAACCGAATCGAACAGAAGGTTGAATGGATAGTATCTGGGTTGTATTCGATTATGATGTTATGCTGTGTATATAGTTATACACATAAGGTGACGGTATTCCCGTTTCACATACGAACGACCGAAACGAACAGAAAGTTGAATGGATAGACTGAACAATCGATGTATCTGGTTGGTATCCGATTATATCGCAATACTGTATATATATAGTGATACTTACCAAGTGACGGTACTTCCGTTACACATACTAGCGACTGAATCGAACAGAAGGTTAAATGGTTAGACGAAACGATAATTGTATCTGAGTTGTATTCGATGATATCGTGGTGATGTTTATATAGCAATACTCACCAGGTAACTGTTCTTCCGTTTTACATACAAGCGACCGAATCGAGCAGAAGGTTGAATTCAGTATAGATTGAACAATCATCGTATCTGGGTTGTATTCGATTATGTTTATATAGTTATACTCACCAGGTAACTGTTCTTCCGTTATACATACGAGCGACTGAATTGAACAGAAGGTTGAATGGATAGTATATGGGTTGTATTCGATTATGATGTTATGCTGTGTATATAGTTATACTCACTAGGAGACGGTATTTCCGTTTTACATACGAGCGACCGAAACGAAAAGAAAGTTGAATGGATAGACTGAACAATCAATGTATCTGGGTGGTATCCGATTATATCGCAATACTGTATATATAGTGATACTTACCAGGTGACGATACTTCCGTTACACATACTAGCGACTGAATCGAACAGAATGTTGAATGGTTAGACGAAACGATAATTGTATCTGAGTTGTATTCGATGATATCGTGATGATGTTTATATATCAATACTCACCAGGTAACTGTCCTTCCGTTTTACATACAAGCGACCGAATCGAGCAGAAGGTTAAATGGATAGATTGAACAATCATCGTATCTGAGTTGTATTCGATTATGTTTATATAGATATACTCACCAGGTACCTGCTCTTCCGATATACATACGAGCGACTGAATTGAACTGAAGGTTGAATGGATAGACTGAACAATGATCGTATCTGGGGTTGTATTCGATTATATCGTGATGATGTTCATATAGTTATACTCACCAGGTAACTGTTCTCCAGTTATACATAAGAGCGACTGAACTGAACAGAAGTTTGAATGGATAGACTGAACAATCATCGTATCTGGGTTGTATTCGATTATTTCGTGATGATTATTATATATTATGTCTAACCAGGTAACTGTTCTTTCGTTATACATACTAGCAACCGAATCAAACATAAGGTTGAATGGATAGATTGAACAATCATTGTATCTGGGTTGTCTCCGATTATATCGTTATGTTGTATATTTAACTACACCTACCATGTAACGGTTCTTTCGTTACACATACGAGCGTCTGAATCGAACATAAGGTTGGATGGTTAGACGGAACGATAATTGTAACTAAGTTGTATTCGATTATATCGTGATGACGTTCATATAGAAATACTCACCAGGTTACTGTTCTTTCGTTATACATACGAGCAACCGAATCGAACAGAAGGTTGAATGGATAGTATCTGGGTTGTATTCGATTATGATGTTATGCTGTGTATATAGTTATACACATAAGGTGACGGTATTCCCGTTTCACATACGAACGACCGAAACGAACAGAAAGTTGAATGGATAGACTGAACAATCGATGTATCTGGGTGGTATCCGATTATATCGCAATACTGTATATATATAGTGATACTTACCAAGTGACGGTACTTCCGTTACACATACTAGCGACTGAATCGAACAGAAGGTTAAATGGTTAGACGAAACGATAATTGTATCTGAGTTGTATTCGATGATATCGTGATGATGTTAATATAGCAATACTCACCAGGTAACTGTTCTTCCGTTTTACATACAAGCGACCGAATCGAGCAGAAGGTTGAATTCAGTATAGATTGAACAATCATCGTATCTGGGTTGTATTCGATTATGTTTATATAGTTATACTCACCAGGTAACTGTTCTTCCGTTATACATACGAGCGACTGAATTGAACAGAAGTTTGAATGGATAGTATCTGGGTTGTATTCGATTATGATGTTATGCTGTGTATATAGTTATACACATAAGGTGACGGTATTCCCGTTTCACATACGAGCGACCGAAACGAACAGAAAGTTGAATGGATAGACTGAACAATCAATGTATCTGGGTGGTATCCGATTATATCGCAATACTGTATATAAAGTGATACTTACCAGGTGACGGTACTTCCGTTACACATACTAGCGACTGAATCGAACAGAAGGTTAAATGGTTAGACGAAACGATAATTGTATCTGAGTTGTATTCGATGATATCGTGATGATGTTTATATAGCAATACTCACCAGGTAACTGTTCTTCCGTTTTACATACAAGCGACCGAATCGAGCAGAAGGTTGAATTCAGTATAGATTGAACAATCATCGTATCTGGGTTGTATTCGATTATGTCTATATAGTTATACTCACCAGGTAACTGTTCTTCCGTTATACATACGAGCGACTGAATTGAACAGAAGGTTGAATGGATAGTATATGGGTTGTATTTGATTATGATGTTATGCTGTGTATATAGTTATACACACTAGGAGACGGTATTTCCGTTTTACATACGAGCGACCGAAACGAAAAGAAAGTTGAATGGATAGACTGAACAATCAATGTATCTGGGTGGTATCCGATTATATCGCAATACTGTATATATAGTGATACTTACCAGGTGACGATACTTCCGTTACACATACTAGCGACTGAATCGAACAGAAAGTTGAATGGTTAGACGAAACGATAATTGTATCTGAGTTGTATTCGATGATATCATGATGATGTTTATATAGCAATACTCACCAGGTAACTGTCCTTCCGTTTTACATACAAGCGACCGAATCGAGCAGAAGGTTAAATGGATAGATTGAACAATCATCGTATCTGAGTTGTATTCGATTATGTTTATATAGATATACTCACCAGGTACCTGTTCTTCCGATATACATACGAGCAACCGAATCGAACATAAGGTTGAATGGATAGGTTGAACAATCATCGTATCTGAGTTGTATTCGATTATGTTTATATAGTTATACTCACCAGGTAACTGTTCTTCCGTTATACATAAGAGCGACTGAATTGAACAGAAGGTTGAATGGATAGTATATGGGTTGTATTCGATTATGATGTTATGCTGTGTATATAGTTATACACACTAGGAGACGGTATTTCCGTTTTACATACGAGCGACCGAAACGAAAAGAAAGTTGAATGGATAGACTGAACAATCAATGTATCTGGGTGGTATCCGATTATATCGCAATACTGTATATATAGTGATACTTACCAGGTGACGATACTTCCGTTACACAAACTAGCGACTGAATCGAACAGAAAGTTGAATGGTTAGACGAAACGATAATTGTATCTGAGTTGTATTCGATGATATCATGATGATGTTTATATAGCAATACTCACCAGGTAACTGTCCTTCCGTTTTACATACAAGCGACCGAATCGAGCAGAAGGTTAAATGGATAGATTGAACAATCATCGTATCTGAGTTGTATTCGATTATGTTTATATAGATATACTCACCAGGTACCTGTTCTTCCGATATACATACGAGCAACCGAATCGAACATAAGGTTGAATGGATAGATTGAACAATCATCGTATCTGAGTTGTATTCGATTATGTTTATATAGTTATACTCACCAGGTAACTGTTCTTCCGTTATACATACGAGCGACTGAATTGAACTGAAGGTTGAATAGATAGACTGAACAATCATCGTATCTGGGTTGTATTCGATTATTTCGTGATGATTATTATATATTATGTCTAACCAGGTAACTGTTCTTTCGTTATACATACTAGCAACCGAATCGAACATAAGGTTGAATGGATAGATTGAACAATCATTGTATCTGGGTTGTCTCCGATTATATCGTTATGTTGTATATTTAACTACACCTACCATGTAACGGTTCTTTCGTTACACATACGAGCGTCTGAATCGAACATAAGGTTGGATGGTTAGACGGAACGATAATTGTAACTAAGTTGTATTCGATTATATCGTGATGACGTTCATATAGAAATACTCACCAGGTTACTGTTCTTTCGTTATACATACGAGCAACCGAATCGAACAGAAGGTTGAATGGATAGTATCTGGGTTGTATTCGATTATGATGTTATGCTGTGATATAGTTATACACATAAGGTGACAATATTCCCGTTTCACATACGAGCGACCGAAACGAACAGAAAGTTGAATGGATAGACTGAACAATCAATGTATCTGGGTGGTATCCGATTATATCGCAATACTGTATATATAGTGATACTTACCAGGTGACGGTACTTCCGTTACACATACTAGCGACTGAATCGAACAGAAGGTTAAATGGTTAGACGAAACGATAATTGTATCTGAGTTGTATTCGATGATATCGTGATGATGTTTATATAGCAATACTCACCAGGTAACTATTCTTCCGTTTTACATACAAGCGATCGAATCGAGCAGAAGGTTGAATTCAGTATAGATTGAACAATCATCGTATCTGGGTTGTATTCGATTATGTTTATATAGTTATACTTACCAGGTAACTGTTCTTCCGTTATACATACGAGCGACTGAATTGAACAGAAGGTTGAATGGATAGTATATGGGTTGTATTCGATTATGATGTTATGCTGAGTATATAGTTATACACACTAGGAGACGGTATTCCCGTTTTACATACGAGCGACCGAAACGAAAAGAAAGTTGAATGGATAGACTGAACAATCAATGTATCTGGGTGGTATCCGATTATATCGCAATACTGTATATATTGTGATACTTACCAGGTGACGATACTTCCGTTACACATACTAGCGACTGAATCGAACAGAATGTTGAATGGTTAGACGAAACGATAATTGTATCTGAGTTGTATTCGATGATATCGTGATGATGTTTATGTAGCAATACTCACCAGGTAACTGTCCTTCCGTTTTACATACAAGCGACCGAATCGAGCAGAAGGTTAAATGGATAGATTGAACAATCATCGTATCTGAGTTGTATTCGATTATGTTTATATAGATATACTCACCAGGTACCTGTTCTTCCGATATACATACGAGCAACCGAATCGAACATAAGGTTGAATGGATAGATTGAACAATCATCGTATCTGAGTTGTATTCGATTATGTTTATATAGTTATACTCACCAGGTAACTGTTCTTCCGTTATACATACGAGCGACTGAATTAAACTGAAGGTTGAATGGATAGACTAAACAATGATCGTATCTGAGGTTGTATTCGATTATATCGTGATGATGTTCATATAGTTTTATTCACCAGGTAACTGTTCTCCAGTTATACATAAGAGCGACTGAACTGAACAGAAGGTTGAATGGATAGACTGAACAATCATCGTATCTGGGTTGTATTCGATTATTTCGTGATGATTATCATATATTATGTCTAACCAGGTAACTGTTCTTTCGTTATACATACTAGCAACCGAATCGAACATAAGGTTGAATGGATAGATTGAACAATCATTGTATCTGGGTTGTCTCCGATTATATCGTTATGTTGTATATTTAACTACACCTACCATGTAACGGTTCTTTCGTTACACATACGAGCGTCTGAATCGAACATAAGGTTGGATGGTTAGACGGAACGATAATTGTAACTAAGTTGTATTCGATTATATCGTGATGACGTTCATATAGAAATACTCACCAGGTTACTGTTCTTTCGTTATACATACGAGCAACCGAATCGAACAGGAGGTTGGATGGATAGTATCTGGGTTGTATTCGATTATGATGTTATGCTGTGTTTATAGTTATACACATAAGGTGACGGTATTCCCGTTTCACATACGAGCGACCGAAACGAACAGAAAGTTGAAATGATAGACTGAACAATCAATGTATCTGGGTGGTATCCGATTATATCGCAATACTGTATATATAGTGATACTTACCAGGTGACGGTACTTCCGTTACACATACTAGCGACTGAATAGAACAGAAGGTTAAATGGTTAGACGAAACGATAATTGTATCTGAGTTGTATTCGATGATATCGTGATGATGTTTATATAGCAATACTCACCAGGTAACTGTCCTTCCGTTTTACATACAAGCGACCGAATCGAGCAGAAGGTTAAATGGATAGATTGAACAATCATCGTATCTGAGTTGTATTCGATTATGTTTTGTATAGATATACTCACCAGGTACCTGTTCTTCCGATATACATACGAGCAACCGAATCGAACATAAGGTTGAATGGATAGATTGAACAATCATCGTATCTGAGTTGTATTCGATTATGTTTATATAGTTATACTCACCAGGTAACTGTTCTTCCGTTATACATACGAGCGACTGAATTGAACTGAAGGTTGAATGGATAGACTAAACAATGATCGTATCTGGGGTTGTATTCGATTATATCGTGATGATGTTCATATAGTTATACTCACCAGGTAACTGTTATCCAGTTATACATAAGAGCGACTGAACTGAACAGAAGGTTGAATGGATAGACTGAACAATCATCGTATCTGGGTTGTATTCGATTATTTCGTGATGATTATTATATATTATGTCTAACCAGGTAACTGTTCTTCCGTTATACATACTAGCAACCGAATCGAACATAAGATTGAATGGATAGATTGAACAATCATTGTATCTGGGTTGTCTCCGATTATATCGTTATGTTGTATATTTAACTACACCTACCATGTAACGGTTCTTTCGTTACACATACGAGCGTCTGAATCGAACATAAGGTTGGATGGTTAGACGGAACGATAATTGTAACTAAGTTGTATTCGATTATATCGTGATGACGTTCATATAGAAATACTCACCAGGTTACTGTTCTTTCGTTATACATACGATCAACCGAATCGAACAGAAGGTTGAATGGATAGTATCTGGGTTAGTAGTGCACCTAGAGGGCTATCATCCCAAGATGGCCGCCATGGGGCAATGATGTCATACAAGATGGCCGCCATGGGGCAGCTGTCAACTGTCATGTCATCTGTCAAATGTCAACTGTCATGTCAACTGTCATGCCATCTGTCAAATGTCAACTGTCATGTCATCTATCAACTGTCATTTCAACTGTCAAATGGCATATGTTCCATGTCATCTGTCAATCAGAAAGTGTTCTATACCTATTACGTCAGAGAGTGGGCTTGGGAACGCAACGCGTCATAGACCAATCAGAAGCCGCCATACCCCCCTAACCCCCTTAGGCCTCCGTTGTACCCCCTCAACCGCTCAGGACTTCGCCTCACCCCCTCAGGCCTCCGCTGTACCCCCTTAACCCCTTTAGGCCTCCGCTGTACCCCCTTAACCCCCCCACGCCTCCACTGTACCCCTTTGGCCCCCCTCAGGTATTCGCTGTACCCCCTTAGCCCCCTTAGGTTTTTGCTATACCCCCTTGACCCCCCTCAAGACTGCGCCCCCTTAGCGCTCCGCGTCCGGAAACATGACGTCATATTTTATTTAAAAAAAGCCTTCTATCGGCAGGATTTTAACTCAAGACCACCGGATTACGAGTCCGATGCGTTTCCACAGAGCTACGACCACTATATAATTTAATTGCAGTCAATGTCGATGCAACGTTATCGCACAGCGTGACGTAGTCGAGCAGATCCGTCCCAAAGATAAGAGAACGTAGCAACCTCGGCAAGCGGGGAGCAGGGAAACGAACAATGGCTTATTAATTCATTAAATCAGTGTATTAATACACATATTCACAAGGTCAGGTTCGCTGCATTCCATTGATGACTCAACATGATACAATATTTCGCGTGACGTTACAAAGATAAGAGACGACAAAGCGACAGACACTGTTGCCAGACGTTTGAAAAAATAAGGCATTGATGCCAGACGTTTGAAAATATCTGGAAATATACTATAATGCACCTACAGCTTACACAAGTAGAATCCGAACCACCACGTGTAAATACTTTAAATTGATGGATAACGTTTGACGTATGACAGGGTGTGGCTGCCTGAAGTTAGGCGTCTGACATTTGACGTATGACGTTAACATTTCAAAATGGCCCCCGTCATCTCAAGTTTACCAACTGTTTAGTAATTTTCGTGTTATAAAGTGAATATACCTACATCTTACACAGGTAGAATCTGAACCACAGCATTTATATCGACGTGGCAGAATCCATGAACTCGTTAATATAAAGATGTCAATAACAAAATGATTAATTTTCTCTACGAATTATCAAAAAATATTCACTTCCGGTTTATTAAAAAGCGACATAGATATAAACTAATGTTCTATTCGTGATCCCTATGACGTGTAGATTCCAAAAACAACAATTTCCGTTTTCACTTCCGGTTTCCATTTTTCCACATTTTACCTATGTACAAAGTCTCAAGGTTAAAGAGATATCAATTGAAATTTATCGAAATAATGAAAAAATCTATGTAAACAATTCACAATCTCTTCGTGTAATGATTTTCTAGCCGATCCAGCTTCTCGACGAATTATCACGATATATTCACTTCCGGTTCATCAAAAAGCGATATAGAGAAAAACTAATGGTATATTCGAGACCCCCATGACGTGTAGACTCCAGAAACAACAACTTCCGGTTTCACTTCCGGTTTCCA
The DNA here is from genome assembly GCA_029955515.1 of Chrysomela aeneicollis. NCBI lineage: Eukaryota > Metazoa > Arthropoda > Insecta > Coleoptera > Chrysomelidae > Chrysomela > Chrysomela aeneicollis. The sequence goes on along the minus strand of JARUHQ010000013.1, from coordinate 14,970,260 downwards.
TTTTGTCAGTAAACAGGGTCATGTGGGTACTCATTGAAAAGGATATTTCACGTACATTCCGAATATATTGACTTACCTATATACAAAGTACCAAGGTTTGCGAGATATCAATCAGAATTTATCGAAAAATTAAAAAAACGATAAAAACTGTTCACCATCTCTTTGAGTACTGCTTTTCTAACCGATCTATCTCATTGATGAAATATCGAAATATATCCTTTTCCAATTCGTAAAAAATAGAGATATAGGGGAAAAATGAGATGTTAGTGATCTCCATAACGTTCGGACATCAAAACAACAACTTCCGGTTTCACTTCCGGTTACAATTTTTTCAGTAAACAGAGCCATGTGGGTACTCTGAGAGAAGGATTTTTCACGGACATCCCGAATATATCAACTTACCTATATAAAAGAACTCAAGGTTTGCGAGATATCGACGAAAATTGGTGAAATAATCGAAACAACACTGTTACACGCAAGAAAGTGCTATGAAGAGTCGATTTGAGTCCACGGTTAACTCATGTTTCTATCTTATTAATCAATATTCTAGTAGGAGACTATAATTTTTGTACAACTCATATTAGGGAATGCCATTTACACCATTATAAAAACCTAGTAGGTGAAATGATAAATAGGAAATCGATAATCAATTTTGGAGTAATCGATAACAAATGGAATATGATCGTAACTCTCGAGGTGAATGTTTCAAGGTCATAGAGTCAATAAAATTTTCAAAAGAAAAAAGCTCTGATCAAGGTATGTTTATGAATTCCAAGGCTATATAACTATTGAGATCATATTATATTGGAACCAGGTACTTCAATTATTGATCTTCTCAAAATATATGTCTCGAAACAGAAATAATTCTGTTCATTCAGGATTGCACTTTCAGCATCGGCAACATATGGAATATTATCGGAAATATCGAGGTGAATATTTCAAGGACTAAGAATTTTCGAAATTACAAAAACGGAGCTCTGATCAAGGTATGGTTATATATGCCAAGACTGTATAACTATTCAGATCAAATTATATTGAAGCCAGATACTTCAATCATCAATCACCTCAAAAAATATGTCTCGATACAAATATACTTTTCTATAATTAGGATTGCACTTTCAGCAGAGAGAATATGTGTTAACGTCTGCAGAAATCAATGTTTTCATACACAATATTTTCGATATTTCCAACAATGGAACCAACAGGCTGATAAAATACAGGGATGTAAAAACTATCTAGTCTAGAAGAAATATAATGGGTGTATATGAAATGACACTAAGTGTATTCAATAGGTGTACCTTTCGAAAAAATACAAATATACTGACTGGTACAGATACGTTTGAAAGGTAGAATTTGATAGTTGATGCTCAACGACTGGAACTTGAGAGCCTTGGTCACGTGAGGATGGATATGGTTATATTATGATCAGTAACAAAATGAATTCTATATTGATGAATTATTGAAAAAGTATTCTAATATAGGAGAGAACAAATAATACATTTATGATCCCCATGATGAAAAGAGCACAAACTTTTGGTTTTACTTCCGGTGTCATCATTATTCTAGTGAACAATGTTATATGGGTAATTCAGAAAAATGATTTTTCACGGACATTTCAAAAAGTCAACTTGCATATATTCTGAGTCTTAAGGCTTGCGGGATATAAACAAATTGATATTAATTGATAAACATTCGATAACAATGACAAACGTAACGAATACAGCACACATATGTCTCGCAAATACAAAACACGCGCAGACGTCGCATTCTTATCAGAAAAGTGTCGAAAACGCTGAATGGCACGACGAAAAGTCACGCATGCGTCTTACATACATCATACTGACGTCATGTATCCGTCGAAAATCTATCAAACAACGACATCTAAAAACTTTGAATACGATGATTTCCATAACAAAACGACACGCATTCATCGAAAACAAGTAGAAAACAACAAAATTCATCACTTATACGTCACGCATACATCACAAATGCGTCGAATATTCGTCGTACAAACGTCACACCTCGTCAAAAATCTATCAAACAGCGTGTGGAAACTCCATGAAAACGTACTGACATCGCAAATAAAAAATGGTAGCTGTTGAAGATTTGCATCTGGCATCTGACATTTGGTGTCCCAACATTTGACGTACTAAGATTCCCGAAGTTCACCAACATAAAGTTGTAGATATAAATATAATTAAAATTCAAACTTTCGTTCAGTCAAAAGTTAAAAAAAATTGAAGCGATAATGAGAATTTTAAAACATGCATACGTCGAAAATCATAATATAACACATAATATAATACATCGTGTATGAAGCATGACAAGACAGCATTCATTGAATAACATTGAATATTTCGAAAAAAAAAACTTCACGCATTCGTCGTACATACATTGTACATACACCGCGCAGACGTCGTACCTTCGTCGAAAATCTATCAAAGAACGTGTAAAAACCTTGAAATGATAAGAAGCATGACAAGACAGCATTCATTGAATATTTCGAAAAAAAAAACTTCACGCATTCGTCGTACATACATTGTACATACACCGCGCAGACGTCGTGCCTTCGTCGAAAATCTATCAATGAACGTTTGAGAACTTTAAAACCAATTGATAGCATGACGAAACGTCAGGCTTGAGTCATACATACATTGCATCGACGTCGTGTCCTTGTCAAAAATCAATCAAACAACGTGTGAAAACGTTCAAAACGATTTATGAATCTAATAAACGTCACTCTTTCATTGAAAAAACATCACGTATGCGTCGTACATTCGTCGAAAATGCGACGTACATACATCGTTCACACATCGCATTAGCCTTCTGAAGTACGACTTCCAGATGCAATTATTAAAATTGACAAAAAATTATACATCATTCATACAATTTCATACCTCAATCAAACTTAGAAATCAAACATAAATAAATTCAAAAATCAATCAATGAAAAATTCAGTATGTTCGGATTATTTAAACGAGAAATTTCATATGACAGATTTATCATTACAATCGAACCACTAAGATCAAGCTCACGTGGAGATTATCCCAATTCGACTGATAAAATTCAACGTGTGATATATCAATGAGAGTAACGTACTAGGTGTGACATTTCAACGACTGGGGCATACTGTGGGAGTGATATACCCCCGAACGACATTTGATGGGTGACATATCAACGTTAAAATGAGCTTCATGTAGTACTTCAACGGACATTTTTATGAAAATTATTAATATCGACTACACGAAAATTGAAGGGATGTCATTGAAAAATTCAACGACAGACGACAAAGCGTACTAGCAGCAAGAGAGGCGAGTAATTGAAATATTCGACGATAGGGTCGATAGGAGTGAGTGAGTCATAGACGAATGACCCGGTGTTGAAACCAGATTATTATGATACAGGGGGGTACAAAATTCTCAATGAATCATCACATGAAATATTCACTTCCGGATGGCTGAAGTTCTACGTGTATTTGTATGAAGAGGACGTAAAAAAATTTCCACATACACATATGGGTGTGGTATCTGACCGAATAGGTATGTTTAAAACTTCAACTATAATTATTAACATCAGTTTTGAATTCGTTAAATTCGTTAAATTCCAAAATAAGACAGTATGTGACATAATACATCAAGACTATATTCATCCCATTATTGCTTCCAAATTCAAGCTGATCTATGTAATGAAATATGTATAATGCATCATTTTTTACCACCACTTTTACAATAATTCACAAAATGAATACAGAGCTTCAAAATAATCATAATAACCAGCATCTTTATTGAAAATCGATTTAATCAAATTCAAAATATTATTATAAAATGTACAGAAGTTCATGTTTTCCAGCAAAACCACCCGATGACCCACTAGACTTCGATGGACTTGAAGGATCTGCGTAGCATCCTCGACATCGATAAGGAACTCGACATCATGTTTTTTGACGAGTAGACATTTGATACCATCAAACACCAATTGTGATACTTTACAGAAATCTCCACATGGAAACGTAACTGGCTCATATTCATCTTGGTGGGTTGGTAACTTCTCGTAGAAAAAATTGTCTGATGCTTGTTTCAGTAAATCAGTGAAAGTTTTCCATTCCGTTGTACAAGAAGATTGTTTATTTGGTTTGTATGGTTGTGATAAAATTATAGATGGTTTGAATTTTCTTGCTGGACTCAAACCCACTCCTACCTGGAAGGCTCTCAACTGGAATAATGTGTAGAGTAAGTAATGTTTCTCGGCTCGGGCTGCATTTTCGTACATCTCCAACACTTCATCTAATTCTTGATGATATTCCGCACTATTGAAAGATGATTCGGTAAAATTTGAATCAAACTCGTCTTCTGACACACTCACATAACCACTATCTTGACTTGATGTTGACATGATAGACTAAGTAAAGATACTGTCAGACTGAGATCAATTTCATGCATCTATACTTCCCTCCAAATTCGAGAGCAATAGAGTTGAAATTAATATTGCGAGATGAATCTTGACATATCAAATATGAGAATAATGCTGATTCAAGTAGAATAGCAGAAAAACAAAGGTATTTCATGAATGCGTTGCTTATTTCCCCACATGATGCCCTAAGGAATGCAAAGTTGCATATCTGATATGAGATGTAATAAAAATGCTGATTCAGGAAGATAACATCAACATCATCGCAATCTTTGAATTATGGTCGTGATTTATGATATCATCAACGACCACCTGCGAACTTATCAAAGATCTCTTCTATTGTCGATTCATCTGATGAAATACAGAGGATAAGCATGACATCATCATCGCCAAGTGAAATCCGAACCACCACATGTGAAAACCCCAAATTGATGGATGATATTTGACGTATGACAGAGGCGTACTAGGGCTGCTGGAGTTTGGCGTTTGACATCTGACAGTTAACGTTTGACGTATAACATCCAACATTTGATAGTTATTGATCGGCGTCTGACATTCGATCACTGGCGGCGTACGTGAAGTCTGAAACGTACGTGAGATGTTAGGTTAGGTTAGGTCCTGAGACGGTTTTTCAGATTAGGTTAGGTCTCAACTTCAGAGGTTAGGTTAGATTAGGTCATGAAACATTAGGTCAGGTTAGGTTAGGTCGGTCCTGAGACGTTCGGTGAGGTTAGGTTAGGTCTCGACCTAACCTTACCTCTGAGGTTAGGTGAGGCCTCCGATACGTTAGATTCAGAGGTTGGGTTAGGTTAGGTCTCAAGACGTTAGACCCAGAGGTAAGGTTAAGTCGTAGACCTAACCTTACCTTACTAACTAACGTCTCGTGACCTAACCTAACCCAACCTCTGAATCTAACGTATCGGGGGCCTCACCTAACCTCAGAGGTAAGGTTAGGTCGAGACCTAACCTAACCTCACCGAACGTCTCAGGACCGACCTAACCTAACCTGACCTAATGTTTCATGACCTAATCTAACCTAACCTCTGAAGTTGAGACCCAACCTAATCTGAAAAACCGTCTCAGGACCTAACCTAACCTAACATCTCACGTACGTTTCAGACTTCACGTACGCCGCCAGTGATCGAATGTCAGACGCCGATCAATAACTATCAAATGTTGGATGTTATACGTCAAACGTTAACTGTCAGATGTCAAACGCCAAACTCCAGCAGCCCTAGTACGCCTCTGTCATACGTCAAATATTATCCATCAATTTGGGGTTTTCACATGTGGTGGTTCGGATTTCACTTGGCGATGATGATGTCATGCTTATCCTCTGTATTTCATTAGATGAATCGACAATAGAAGAGATCTTTGATAAGTTCGCAGGTGGTCGTTGATGATATCATAAATCACGACCATAATTCAAAGATTGCGATAATGTTGATGTTATCTCCCTGAATCAGCATTTTTATTACATCTCATATCAGATATGCAACTTTGCATTCCTTAGGGCATCATGTGGGGAAATAAGCAACGCATTCATGAAATACCTTTGTTTTTCTGCTATTCTACTTGAATCAGCATTATTCTCATATTTGATATATCAAGATTCATCTCGCAATATTAATTTCAACTCTATTGTTCTCGAATGTGGAGGGGAAGTATAGATGCATGAAATTGATCTCAGTCTGACAGTATCTTTACTTAGTATATCATGTCAACATCAAGTCAAGATAGTGGTTATGTGAGTGTGTCAGAAGACGAGTTTGATTCAAATTTCACCGAATCATCTTTCAATAGTGCGGAATATCATCAAGAATTAGATGAAGTGTTGGAGATGTACAAAAATGCAGCCCGAGCTGAGAAACATTACTTACTCTACACATTATTCCAGTTGAGAGCCTTTCAGGTAGGAGTGGGTTTGAGTCCAGCAAGAAAATTCAAACCATCTATAATTTTATCACAACCATACAAACCAAATAAACAATCTTTTTGTACAACGGAATGGAAAACTTTCACTGATTTACTGAAACAAGCATCGGACAATTTTTTCTACGAGAAGTTACCAACCCACCAAGATGAATATGAGCCAGTTACGTTTCCATGTGAAGATTTCTGTAAAGTATCACAATTGGTGTTTGATGGTATCAAATGTCTACTCGTCAAAAAACATGATGTCGAGTTCCTTATCGATGTCGAGGATGCTACGCAGATCCTTCAAGTCCATCGAAGTCTAGTGGGTCATCGGGTGGTTTTGCTGGAAAACATGAACTTCTGTACATTTTATAATAATATTTTGAATTTGATTAAATCGATTTTCAATAAAGATGCTGGTTATTATGATTATTTTGAAGCTCTGTATTCATTTTGTGAAATATCAAATGATAGTTTAGTAAGTAATGCACTCAGGGAATATTTGTTCCTTCATAAAATGAATGTATTGAGAGATTTGAATAATGTGTGAGAAATAAATATAAAAATCTATAATTCTTCGTTTTTATTGTTCCCTAGGAATTATTATGTATAACATTTACCAAATTTGAAAGATGAAAGTGGATTTTTTTTTCTATTTTTTATAAAATCATTATTGTTACCACCTGATCCATTCAATGAATTTGCGAATTTCTTGAAAACTTGAAAACAAAAGTGTGACCTAGCAAACGATCCTCTTCCACATTCATGAAGCTTACTCGATCGAAAACCTGAGTCTAACGTCTTACGCACGTCTCAGACGTCGCGTATGATGTCAGGTTCTACGTAATGTATGACGTTAGGTTCGATATTATTCCATTTACTACCATTCCTGAATTCATCATTATATTGATATCGAGGCTTTTCAACTAAGTGTATGGGTTTTTCATTGAGGGTGACATCTGTTGGTGAATTATTGTAAAAGTGGTGGTAAAAAATGATGCATTATACATTTTTCATTACATAGATCAGCTTGAATTTGGAAGCAATAATGGGATGAATATAGTCTTGATGTATTATGTCACATACTGTCTTATTTTGGAATTTAAAGAATTTAACGAATTCAAAACTGATGTTAATAATTATAGTTGAAGTTTTAAACATACCTATTCGGTCAGATACCACACCCATATGTGTATGTGGAAATTTTGTTTACGTCCTCTTCATACAAATACACGTAGAACTTCAGCCATCCGGAAGTGAATATTTCATGTGATGATTCATTGAGAATTTTGTACCCCCCTGTATCATAATAATCTGGTTTCAACACCGGGTCATTCGTCTATGACTCACTCACTCCTATCGACCCTATCGTCGAATCTTTCAATTACTCGCCTCTCTTGCTTCTAGTACGCTTTGTCGTCTGTCGTTGAATTTTTCAATGACATCCCTACAATTTTCGTGTAGTCGATATTAATAATTTTCATAAAAAAGTCCGTTGAAGTACTACATGAAGCTCATTTTAACGTTGATATGTCACCCATCAAATGTCGTTCGGGGGTATATCACTCCCACAGTATGCCCCAGTCGTTGAAATGTCACACCTAGTACGTTACTCTCATTGATATATCACACGTTGAATTTTATCAGTCGAATTGGGATAATCTCCACGTGAGCTTGATCTTAGTGGTTCGATTGTAATGATTAATCTGTCATATGAAATTTCTCGTTTAAATAATCCGAACATACTGAATTTTTCATTGATTGATTTTTGAATTTATTTATGTTTGATTTCTAAGTTTGATTGAGGTATGAAATTGTATGAATGATGTATAATTTTTTGTCAATTTTAATAATTGCATCTGGAAGTCGTACTTCAGAAGGCCTATGCGATGTGTGAACGATGTATGTACGTCGCATTTTCGACGAATGTACGTCGCATACGTGATGTTTTTTCAATGAATGAGTGACGTTTATTAGATTCATAAATCGTTTTGAACGTTTTCACACGTTGTTTGATTGATTTTCGACAAGGACACGACGTCGATGCAATGTATGTATGACTCAAGCCTGACGTTTCGTCATGCTATCAATTGGTTTTAAAGTTCTCAAACGTTCTTTGATAGATTTTCGACGAAGGCACGACGTCTGCGCGGTGTATGTACAATGTATGTACGACGAATGCGTGAAGTTTTTTTTTCGAAATATTCAATGTTATTCAATGAATGCTGTCTTGTCATGCTTCTTATCATTTCAAGGTTTTTACACGTTCTTTGATAGATTTTTGACGAAGGCACGACGTCTGCGCGGTGTATGTACAATGTATGTACGACGAATGCGTGAAGTTTTTTTTTTCGAAATATTCAATGTTATTCAATGAATGCTGTCTTGTCATGCTTCTTACACGATGTATTATATTATGTGTTATATTATGATTTTCGACGTATGCACGACGTATGCGGTATGTTTTTTTTTTCAACGTTACAGACGTTCTTCAATGATTGTCCTATGTTCTGAAATTCTCATTATCGCTTCAATTTTTTTTAACTTTTGACTGAACGAAAGTTTGAATTTTAATTATATTTATATCTACAACTTTATGTTGGTGAACTACGGGAATCTTAGTACGTCAAATGTTGGGACACCAAATGTCAGATGCCAGATGCAAATCTTCAACAGCTACCATTTTTTATTTGCGATGTCAGTACATTTTCATGGGGTTTCCACACGCTGTTTGATAGATTTTTGACGAGGTATGACGTTTGTACGACGATTATTCGACGCATTTGTGATGTATGCGTGACGTATGAGTGATGAATTTTGTTGTTTTCTACTTGTTTTAGATGAATGCGTGACGTTTTGTTATGGAAATCATCGTATTCAAAGTTTTTAGATGGCGTTGTTTGATAGATTTTCGACGGATACATGACGTCAGTATGATGTATGTAAGACGCATGCGTGACTTTTCGTCGTGCCATTCAGCGTTTTCGACACTTTTCTGATAAGAATGCGACGTCTGCGCGTGTTTTGTATTTGCGAGACATATGTGTGCTGTATTCGTTACGTTTGTCATTGTTATCGAATGTTTATCAATTAATATCAATTTGTTTATATCCCGCAAGCCTTAAGACTCAGAATATATGCAAGTTGACTTTTTGAAATGTCCGTGAAAAATCATTCTTCTGAATTACCCATATAACATTGTTCACTAGAATAATGATGACACCGGAAGTAAAACCAAAAGTTTGTGCTCTTTTCATCATGGGGATCATAAATGTATTATTTGTTCTCTCCTATATTAGAATACTTTTTCAATAATTCATCAATATAGAATTCATTTTGTTACTGATCATAATATAACCATATCCATCCTCACGTGACCAAGGCTCTCAAGTTCCAGTCGTTGAGCATCAACTATCAAATTCTACCTTTCAAACGTATCTGTACCAGTCAGTATATTTGTATTTTTTCGAAAGGTACACCTATTGAATACACTTAGTGTCATTTCTTATACACCCATTGTAACATATTCGTTATTTGGCAGATACTATGTATATTTTATATTTTTGAGTTGCCAAGATATGGAATGAAAGTTGTTAGTTGATTGTCAATATAATTTGAAAAAGTCTATTTGCTTTCAATTAAAATAGCTACTTTTAAAGCCTTTTGCCGACGACTACATTACATTTGGTCCTTCGAGCTGACAGAACCAGACTTGGAATCACTGCCCAAATGAGTTCAGGAGGATACAACCTGAGACGACCAGGCGCACGTACCAGCCACCATTTGGATAGAGATTTTATTTGGTCTCATCATTTTGAGGTAGACAACACTCCTGATGATAGATCAAATCAGATAACATGCGTGTCAGAACCATGCATTCAGACAATGGAAAATGTACCATTACAAGGACAAGGAGACACAAATGAAGTACAGAATCCAGTAAATCTACATGGGATTGAAACCCTATCCCAAAAATCAAGACATTCAAGAAATAGTACAACTAGTTCAATAACAAGAAGGCGACAGTTAGCTCTCAATATGGGAAAAGCGAAACAAGAAATTGAAATGAAGAAATTGGAACTAGAAAACCAATTGCGTCAAACGAATTTCATCAACAAGAAATTAACGAGAATACAGAGTTTGGAAGTATCAAATCTACGAGAAACATTTATCCGACCGTATTAAGAGTTATGACACCGGTTCCTCAGCCACCACCTTCTTCAAAGTCAACAGATATTCAAGACTGGGTAAATAGAATAGAACCACATCAAGATCAAGAATCAAGAGAAGAAAACCCAATGACTGCGCCAACAGGATTAACGGACATTCAATTGCTGTGTAAAACACTTTCTGAAACTTTTCAAAAAGTAACAAGAACAGAAGACAATTTCAGAATGAATCGTTTTGTAGAAAAAGATTTTCCCTTCTTCGATGGTAATCCTGCTGATTGGCCAATGTTTAAATCTCAATTTCAGCTCATCTCCTCCATGTGCAAATTTTCCAATGAAGAAAAAATGGTGAAGATGCAAAAATGTCTCCGAGGAGAAGCTAAGTCTGCTGTTGCCGGAATGATGATGTGTCCTTCGAACATAAATTTGGTAATAAACACATTAGAAATGCGTTTCGGACGTCCCGATCAAATCATCGAGACACTTATCACCCAGGTAAGAGCTATCCAACCAATGAGAGATCAAAACCTTGAGAAGTTGATTCATTTTTCAAATCACGTGAGAAATCTTGTTGAGACGATAAAATCTTTGAAGTGTACAGGACACTTAAAAAATCCTCAACTCCTCAAAGAATTACTTGGAAAGATTCCTGACATGCTGAAATTGCAATGGGGAGATATATTATGTATAATTGTAATGGGGAAGCCGACCTTAATACTTTTTCCGAATGGTTAAATACCAGAGCTAATGCAGCATGTTACGTTAGTACCCCCAATATCCAGAATAATTCCCGATTTCAACAAAAACCTCGACATGAAGTAACTTTGTCAACAAATGAGCAAAAAAATCCTAAATTTCTTTGCCATTATTGTGAAACAAAAGGACATAAGACACAATGGTGTCCGAAACTCAAGGAGAATGATGTTGAAACTAGATGGTCAGTGGTGACGAAGAAAAAGTTATGCTTTTCTTGTCTAAACAATAACCATCAAACATATCGTTGTGAAATTAGAAAACCATGTGGTCAAAATGGATGTCGACGCCCTCATCATAAATTGTTACATAAAGAATCTTTTGAAATATCAAATTCTAATAATAATGATACTAAACCTTGCACAGAAAGTTCTGTTACTGTCGTAAGAGATCCATCCAACACAAATATTGAAAGAGTAACAACTACTAGACATGACACGACGACGAGAGTGTTGCTCAGGATGGTAAACGTGAGACTGTATGGACAAAATGGTTTTATTGACACAGTTGCACTTTTAGATGAGGCGTCAACGGTAACACTCGTTGATGAATCGATTGTCGCAGAACTTGGCATAGAAGGTCAACGACAACCTTTATGTATTCAATGGACAAACAATATTATCAATCAACATGACACTTCTCTCAAATTTGACATAAAAATTTCTGGATGCTACAGAGACGCAAAAATATTCACACTGAAAAATGTTCATTCCATCAAAGACTTGTCGCTACCGTTTCAGACTATAACGAGGGAAGATTGGATAAAATATGACTATTTACAAGGACTGCCTTTTCAAAATATCACTAGTAAACCCATGATTCTTTTGGGGCAAGATAATATCAATCTTACTGTAGCACGCAAAGTTTGTCAAGGACCTGAAAACACGCCTATTGCAACAAAAACACATCTTGGGTGGATTTTGCACGGACCTACTGATTCTGCTAACACGTTCAGTCAATTTTCCTTTCACATTTGTCTTCGAGAACAAGTTGATGAAAAACTTCATGACCTAGTTAAACAAACTTTTTCGACAGAATCTTTTGGCATTTCAAATAATCATAAGAATCCTGACAAATCTGTGGATAGGGCTATACACATCATGGAAACAAGTATCAAACGGATCGATGGTCATTTTCAAATTGGTCTTTTGTGGAAAAGTGATAACATTGTTTTACCTGACAGTAAAACAATGGCAATCAAACGGCTTCACTGTGTTGAAAAGAGAATGGCGAAAGACGAAAACTTCCGAAGACAATATTCTAAGAAAATTCAAAGCTATCTTGATAAAAATTATGCCAGAGTATTGTCTCCAGAAGAAGCTAACATAAAAGATTCTCGTTGTTGGTATTTGCCACATTTTGGCGTACAAAATCCAAATAAACCAAACAAATTCGGATTAGTTTTTGACGCAGCAGCCAAATCGTATGGTGAAAGTTTAAATGATCATCTACTTGCAGGACCAGATCTACTTACTCCTCTAGTAGCAGTTCTGATAAGATTCCGACAATACAGAGTTGCTTTTTGTTCTGACATCAAGGAGATGTTTCATCAGGTGAGAATAAGACCAGAAGATCAATGTTCCCAACGATTTCTCTGGAGAAATGGTGATTCTACCAAAGAATATCAGGTATATCAAATGCAGGTAATGACATTCGGTGCAACTTGTTCACCAACATGTGCACAATTCGTAAAAAATTACAATGCCAAAGAACTAACAGACTCTCCAGAGATATTGAATGCAATCTTGAAAAAACACTATGTTGATGATTATCTTGACAGTAAAGACACTAACGAAGAAGCTCTGAAAACCATCCTTGAAGTTCAACGAATTCAACAACAAGGAGGATTTCAGTTGGTGAATTGGATTTCAAATTCAAAAGAGGTCATGAATAAACTTGGTTCATATGAAAATATAATAAGGGACATGAATTTTAATGACGATACAAATTTACAACGTATTCTTGGACTGTGGTGGAATGCTAGGGACGACTTCTTTCAATACAAATTCAATTCAACTTACAATGACTGCAAAATTTCTAGAAAAAAGAAACCTACGAAAAGAGAAATTCTAAAATCAGTGATGTCTGTTTTTGACCCCTTAGGATTGATTGTCAATTTTACGATTCGTGGGAGAATATTAATTCAAGATATCTGGAGATCCGGTATAGGGTGGGATGACTTTATTGACGAAGAAAATTTTGAAATATGGACACTTTGGATGAATGACTTGATAGAAACCATACCACTTTTACGAATTCCGAGATGTTATTCGCAAATGATACCGAGATCTGATAAAATTGAATTACATGTATTCTGCGATGCTAGTAAAAAGGCATTCGCTTCACTTGCATACCTCAGAGTAGTATCAAGAGGGGAGATAAAGACATCACTGATAATGGCTAAAGCTCGTGTAGCTCCCAATAAAGCTCTGTCAATTCCTAGGTTAGAATTACAGGCAGCTTTAATGGGAAGCCGCATAGCGAATTGTATCAAGGAAGAACTCGAAATCTCCATTCATAAAAACTATTTTTGGACCGACTCTTCAACGATTTTACATTGGATAAAAGGAAACGGAAAAAAACTCGGACAATTTGAATCACACAGAGTCGGGGAAATTCTAGAATTAACAAATTCCTCAGACTGGTTTTGGATTTCCACTAGTTCTAACATAGCAGACGAAGCAACCCGTACATATACGACCAATTCTCGACAGATAAATTTCGATAAATGGTTCAGTGGACCTGAATTCCTCAAAGAAATAGACTCTAACAAATGGCCCAAAAGATCATTTGTTGAAGATGACGAAGAGTTAGTAAAAACTGTATCAGTGAATTTGACTTCAAAAATTACAAAATTTGAATTCTTACCAGACATAAAAAGATTTTCGAAATGGTTTCGTCTGATAAGAACGACAGCTTGGACACTTAGAATTTGTAAAATTTTGATTAAAATACTCAGACAAGAAAAGCCATATTTTCCAGAATATTTGACTGCAGGTGAGATGAAGGAAGCTGAACTGAAATGGATTGAGAAGAGCCAGTATGATAGTTTTTCCGAAGATATCATTAAGCTGAAAGATACGAAAACCCTAGACAAGAAAAGTAGATTGAGAAAGTTATGCCCAGAAATCAACGATGAAGGTATATTAGTACTTAGAGGAAGACTAGATTTAGCAAGAGATTATGATATAACAGTAAAACGACCATACATATTGGATTCCAAGAATTCCTTCACAAAATTATTACTCCAACATTATCATGAGAAGTGTGGACATCAAGGTATCGAACTCGTTCTGAGTGAGTTAAGACAACAATTTTGGGTCATCGATGCAAGATCAGCGGTAAGAACAACTTTCTCGAAATGTTTGAAATGTAGGAAACGTAGAGCACAACCTAGTATACCGATAATGGGACAATTACCCACTTCAAGACTGACTCCCAATGTTAGTCCCTTCACATATACTGGACTCGATTATTTCGGTCCTATGTATGTTTCAGTAGGAAGAAGAAAGGAGAAACGGTGGGGTGTAATTTTTACATGTTTGTCTGTGAGAGCTATACACTTGGAAGTGTCTCATGCTTTAACTACAGACTCAACCATAATGGCGTTAAGGCGTATGATTTCTCGAAGAGGGACACCAAAAATGATTTTGTCAGATAACGGAAGTAATCTAAGGGGAGCATCTGAAGAACTACGCAAGTTTCTTGATGAATTCGACTCAAATAAATTTGGAGAAGAACTTGGATTGAAAGGAATGGAATGGAAGTTCATAGCACCTGGAGCACCGCACATGGGGGGGAGTTGGGAAAGACTGATACAATCCGTGAAGAAGACTTTCAACGCAATCCTGAATAACCAAACTCTCAAGGATGAACTACTTTTGACACTGTTCAGTGAAGTTGAGAATATGATTAATTGTAGGCCAATTACACATGTTTCAGTGGATCCAGACGACCCAGAGCCGCTGACACCAAATCATTTTATTTTGGGAAAATCTCTGGGAAACGAAATTCCCGAAAATATGATGAAGTCATTCGAAGATGGAAGGAATCTCAAGAAACAGTGGAGGAAGTCACAGCAAATTATAGATTGTTTCTGGCGTAGGTGGGTGAAAGAATACATTCCTCAACTGATGTGTAGAAAAAAATGGACTGAAGATAATGACTCTGTGAAAGAGGGTGGAATCGTGATCATCGTAGAAGAAAATGCTCCAAGGAATAGTTGGAAACTTGGAGTCGTGCAGAAATTATTTCCCGGACCTGATGGAAGAGTGAGGGTAGTAGAAGTCAAAACCCAAACTGGGACATATAGACGACCTGTTTCAAAGCTGTGTCCATTGAAAACAGAAGAAGCTGATAAGAATTAGATTCCTCATCAAGGGGGAGAATGTAACATATTCGTTATTTGGCAGATACTATGTATATTTTATATTTTTGAGTTGCCAAGATATGGAATGAAAGTTGTTAGTTGATTGTCAATATAATTTGAAAAAGTCTATTTGCTTTCAATTAAAATAGCTACTTTTAAAGCCTTTTGCCGACGACTACATTACACCCATTATATTTCTTCTAGACTAGATAGTTTTTACATCCCTGTATTTTATCAGCCTGTTGGTTCCATTGTTGGAAATATCGAAAATATGGTGTATGAAAACATTGATTTCTGCAGACGTTAACACATATTCTCTCTGCTGAAAGTGCAATCCTAATTATAGAAAAGTATATTTGTATCGAGACATATTTTTTGAGGTGATTGATGATTGAAGTATCTGGCTTCAATATAATTTGATCTGAATAGTTATACAGTCTTGGAATATATAACCATACCTTGATCAGAGCTCCGTTTTTGTAATTTCGAAAATTCTTTGTCCTTGAAATATTCACCTCGATATTTCCGATAATATTCCATATGTTGCCGATGCTGAAAGTGCAATCCTGAATAAACAAAATTATTTCTGTTTCGAGACATATATTTTGAGAAGATTAATAATTGAAGTACCTGGTTCCAATATAATATGATCTTAATAGTTATATAGCCTTGGAATTCATAAACATACTTTGATCAGAGCTTTTTTCTTTTGAAAATTTTATTAACTCTTCGACCTTGAAACATTCACCTCGAGAGTTACGATCATATTCCATTTGTTATCGATTACTCCAAAATTGATTATCGATTTCCTATTTATCATTTCACCTACTAGGTTTTCATAATGGTGTAAATGGCATTCCCTGATATGAGTTGTACAAAAATTATAGTCTCCTACTAGAATATTGATTAATAAGATAGAAACATGAGTTAACCGTGGACTCAAATCGACTCTTCATAGCACTTTCTTGCGTGTAACAGTGTTGTTTCGATTATTTCACCAATTTTCGTCGATATCTCGCAAACCTTGAGTTCTTTTATATAGGTAAGTTGATATATTCGGGATGTCCGTGAAAAATCCTTCTCTCAGAGTACCCACATGGCTCTGTTTACTGAAAAAATTGTGACCGGAAGTGAAACCGGAAGTTGTTGTTTTGATGTCCGAACGTTATGGAGATCACTAACATCTCATTTTTTCCCCTATATCTCTATTTTTTACGAATTGGAAGAGGATATATTTCGATATTTTATCAATGAGATAGATCGGTTAGAAAAGCAGTACTCAAAGAGATGGTGAACAGTTTTTATTGTTTTTTTAATTTTTCGATAAATTCTGATTGATATCTCGCAAACCTTGGGACTTTGTATATAGGTAAGTTAATTTATTCGGAATGTACGTGAAATATCCTTTTCAATGAGTACCCACATGACCCAGTTTACTGACAAAATGGAAACCGGAAGTGAAACCGGAAGTTGTTGTTTTTGGAGTCTACACGTCATGGGGGTCTCGAATATACCATTAGTTTTTCTCTATATCGCTTTTTAATGAACCGGAAGTGAATATATCGTGATAATTCGTCGAGAAGCTGGATCGGCTAGAAAATCATCACACGAAGAGATTGTGAATTGTTTACATGGATTTTTTCATTATTTCGATAAATTTTAATTGATATCTCTTTAACCTTGAGACTTTGTACATAGGTAAAATGATATATTTAGAATGTCCGTGAAAAATCCTTCTCTCGGAGTAACCACATGACTATGTTGAGTAGAAAAATGGAAACCGGAAGTGAAACCGGAAGTTCATGTTATTGGAATCTACACGTCATGGGGGTCACGAATATTCCATTAGTTTTTCTCTATATAGCTTTTTAATGAACCGGAAGTGGATATTTTGTGATAATTTGTCGAGAAGCTGGATCGGCCAGGAAAGCAACACTCAGAAAGATTGTGTATTGATTCCATTGCTTATTTCATTATTTCGATCTATTTTGATAATTATCTCTTGAACCTTGAGACTTTGTACATAGGTGAAATGATATATTTGGAATGTCAGTGAAAAATCCTCCTCTCAGAGTACCCACATTACTATGTTAAGTGGAAAAATGGAAACCGGAAGTGAAAACGGAAATTGTTGTTTTTGGAATCTACACGTCATAGGGATCACGAATAGAACATTAGTTTATATCTATGTCGCTTTTTAATAAACCGGAAGTGAATATTTTTTGATAATTCGTAGAGAAAATTAATCATTTTGTTATTGACATCTTTATATTAACGAGTTCATGGATTCTGCCACGTCGATATAAATGCTGTGGTTCGGATTCTACCTGTGTAAGATGTAGGTATATTCACTTTATAACACGAAAATTACTAAACAGTTGGTAACCTTGAGATGTCGGGGGCCATTTTGAAATGTTAACGTCATACGTCAAATGTCAGACGCCTAACTTCAGGCAGCCACACCCTGTCATACGTCAAACGTTATCCATCAATTTAAAGTTTTCACACGTGGTGGTTCGGATTCTACTTGTGTAAGCTGTAGGTGCATTAAAGTATATTTCCAGATATTTTCAAACGTCTGGCATCAATGCCTTATTTTTTCAAACGTCTGGCAACAGTGTCAGTCGCTTTGTCGTCTCTTATCTTTGTAACGTCACGCGAAATATTGTATCATGTTGAGTCATCAATGGAATGCAGCGAACCTGACCTTGAATGCGAATATGTCTATCAATACACTGATTTAATGAATTAATAAGCCATTGTTCGTTTCCCTGCTCCCCGCTTGCCGAGGTTGCTACGTTCTCTTATCTTTGGGACGGATCTGCTCGACTACGTCACGCTGTGCGATAACGTTGCATCGACATTGACTGCAATTAAATTATATAGTGGTCGTAGCTCTGTGGGAACGCATCGGACTCGTAATCCGGTGGTCTGGAGTTCAAATCCTGCCGATAGAAGGATTTTTTTAAATAAAATATGACGTCATGTTTCCGGATGCGGAGCGCTAAGGGGGCGCAGTCTTGAGGGAGGTCAAGGGGGTATAGCAAAAACCTAAGGGGGCTAAGGGGGTACAGCGAAGACCTGAGGGGGGCCAAGGGGGTACAGTGGAGGCGTGGGGGGGTTAAGGGGGTACAGCGGAGGCCTAAAGGGGTTAAGGGGGTACAGCGGAGGCCTGAGGGGGTAAGGCGAAGTCCTGAGCGGTTGAGGGGGTACAGCGGAGGCCTAAGGGGGTTAGGGGGGTATGGCGGCTTCTGATTGGTCTATGACGCGTTGCGTTCCCAAGCCCACTCTCTGACGTAATAGGCATAGAACACTTTCTGATTGACAGATGACATGGAACATATGCCATTTGACAGTTGAAATGACAGTTGACAGATGACAGTTGACATTTGACAGATGACATGGCAGTTGACAGCTGCCCCATGGCGGCCATCTTGGATGACGTCATTGCCCCATGGCGACCATCTTGGGATGATAGCCCCCTAGGTGCACTACTTGGGTTGTATTCGATTATGATGTTATGCTGTGTATATAGTTATACACATAAGGTGACGGTATTCCCGTTTCACATACGAGCGACCGAAACGAACAGAAAGTTGAAATGATAGACTGAACAATCAATGTATCTGGGTGGTATCCGATTATATCGCAATACTGTATATATAGTGATACTTACCAGGTGACGGTACTTCCGTTACACATACTAGCGACTGAATCGAACAGAAGGTTAAATGGTTAGACGAAACGATAATTGTATCTGAGTTGTATTCGATGATATCGTGATGATGTTAATATAGCAATACTCACCAGGTAACTGTTCTTCCGTTTTACATACAAGCGACCGAATCGAGCAGAAGGTTGAATTCAGTATAGATTGAACAATCATCGTATCTGGGTTGTATTCGATTATGTTTATATAGTTATACTCAACAGGTAACTGTTCTTCCGTTATACATACGAGCGACTGAATTGAACAGAAGGTTGAATGGATAGTATATGGGTTGTATTCGATTATGATGTTATGCTGTGTATATAGTTATACACACTAGGAGACGGTATTCCCGTTTTACATACGAGCGACCGAAACAAAAAGAAAGTTGAATGGATAGACTGAACAATCAATGTATCTGGGTGGTATCCGATTATATCGCAATACTGTATATATAGTGATACTTACCAGGTGACGATACTTCCGTTACACATCCTAGCGACTGAATCGAACAGAATGTTGAATGGTTAGACGAAACGATAATTGTATCTGAGTTGTATTCGATGATATCGTGATGATGTTTATATAGCAATACTCACCAGGTAACTGTTCTTCCGTTTTACATACAAGCGACCGAATCGAGCAGAAGGTCGAATTCAGTATAAATTGAACAATCATCGTATCTGGGTTGTATTCGATTATGTTTATATAGTTATACTCACCAGGTAACTGTTCTTCCGTTATACATACGAGCGACTGAATTGAACAGGAGGTTGAATGGATAGTATATGGGTTGTATTCGATTATGATGTTATGCTGTGTATATAGTTATACACACTAGGAGACGGTATGCCCGTTTTACATACGAGCGACCGAAACGAAAAAAAATTTGAATGGATAGACTGAACAATCAATTTATCTGGGTGGTATCCGATTATATCGCAATACTGTATATTTAGTGATACTTACCAGGTGACGATACTTCCGTTACACATACTAGCGACTGAATCGAACAGAATGTTGAATGGTTAGACGAAACGATAATTGTATCTGAATTGTATTCGATGATATCGTGATATCGTTTATATAGCAATACTCACCAGGTAACTGTCCTTCCGTTTTACATACAAGCGACCGAATTGAGCAGAAGGTTAAATGGATAGATTGAACAATCATCGTATCTGAGTTGTATTCGATTATGTTTATATAGATATACTCACCAGGTACCTGTTCTTCCGATATACATACGAGCAACCGAATCGAACATAAGGTTGAATGGATAGATTGAACAATCATCGTATCTGAGTTGTATTCGATTATGTTTATATAGTTATACTCACCAGGTAACTGTTCTTCCGTTATACATACGAGCGACTGAATTGAACTGAAGGTTGAATGGATAGACTGAACAATGATCGTATCTGGGGTTGTATTCGATTATATCGTGATTATGTTCATATAGTTATACTCACCAGGTAACTGTTCTCCAGTTATACATAAGAGCGACTGAACTGAACAGAAGGTTGAATGGATAGACTGAACAATCATCCTATCTGGGTTGTATTCGATTATTTCGTGATGATTATTATATATTATGTCTAATTAGGTAACTGTTCTTTCGTTATACATACTAGCAACCGAATCGAACCTAAAGTTGAAAGGATAGATTGAACAATCATTGTATCTGGGTTGTCTCCGATTATAACGTTATGTTGTATATTTAACTACACCTACCATGTAACGGTTCTTTCGTTACACATACGAGCGTCTGAATCGAACATAAGGTTGGATGGTTAGACGGAACGATAATTGTAACTAAGTTGTATTCGATTATATCGTGATGACGTTCATATAGAAATACTCACCAGGTTACCTTTCTTTCGTTATACATACGAGCAACCGAATCGAACAGAAGGTTGAATGGATAGTATCTGGGTTGTATTCGATAATTATGTTATGCTGTGTATATAGTTATACACATAAGGTGACGGTATTCCCGTTTCACATACGAGCGACCGAAACGAACAGAAAGTTGAATGGATAGACTGAACAATCAATGTATCTGGGTGGTATCCGATTATATCGCAATACTGTATATATAGTGATACTTACCAGGTGACGGTACTTCCGTTACACATACTAGCGACTGAATCGAACAGAAGGTTAAATGGTTAGACGAAACGATAATTGTATCTGAGTTGTATTCGATGATATCGTGATGATGTTTATATAGCAATACTCACCAGGTAACTGTCCTTCCGTTTTACATACAAGCGACCGAATCGAGCAGAAGGTTAAATGGATAGATTGAACAATCATCGTATCTGAGTTGTATTCGATTATGTTTATATAGATATACTCACCAGGTACCTGTTCTTCCGATATACATACGAGCAACCGAATCGAACATAAGGTTGAATGGATAGATTGAACAATCATCGTATCTGAGTTGTATTCGATTATGTTCTTTCGTTATACATTCGAGCAACCGAATCGAACAGAAGGTTGAATGGATAGTATCTGGGTTGTATTCGATTATGATGTTATGCTGTGTATATAGTTATACACATAAGGTGACGGTATTCCCGTTTCACATACGAGCGACCGAAACGAACAGAAAGTTGAATGGATAGACTGAACAATCAATGTATCTGGGTGGTATCCGATTATATCGCAATACTGTATATATAGTGATACTTACCAGGTGACGGTACTTCCGTTACACATACTGGCGACTGAATCGAACAGAAGGTTAAATGGTTAGACGAAACGATAATTGTATCTGAGTTGTATTCGATGATATCGTGATGATGTTTATATAGCAATACTCACCAGGTAACTGTCCTTCCGTTTTACATACAAGCGACCAAATCGAGCAGAAGGTTAAATGGATAGATTGAACAATCATCGTATCTGAGTTGTATTCGATTATGTTTATATAGATATACTCACCAGGTAACTGTTCTTCCGATATACATACGAGCAACCGAATCGAACATAAGGTTGAATGGATAGATTGAACAATCATCGTATCTGAGTTGTATTCGATTATGTTTATATAGTTATACTCACCAGGTAACTGTTCTTCCGTTATACATACGAGCGACTGAATTGAACTGAAGGTTGAATGGATAGACTAAACAATCATCGTATCTGGGTTGTATTCGATTATTTCGTGATGATTATTATATATTATGTCTAACCAGGTAACTGTTCTTTCGTTAAACATACTAGCAACCGAATCGAACATAAGGTTGCATGGATATATTGAACAATCATTGTATCTGGGTTGTCTCCGATTATATCGTTATGTTGTATATTTAACTACACCTACCATGTAACGGTTCTTTCGTTACACATACGAGCGTCTGAATCGAACATAAGGTTGGATGGTTAGACGGAACGATAATTGTAACTAAGTTGTATTCGATTATATCGTGATGACGTTCATATAGAAATACTCACCAGGTTACTGTTCTTTCGTTATACATACGAGCAACCGAATCGAACAGAAGGTTGAATGGATAGTATCTGGGTTGTATTCGATAATGATGTTATGCTGTGTATATAATTATACACATAAGGTGACGGTATTCCCGTTTCACATACGAGCGACCGAAACGAACAGAAAGTTGAATGGATAGACTGAACAATCAATGTATCTGGGTGGTATCCGATTATATCGCAATACTGTATATATAGTGATACTTACCAGGTGACGATACTTCCGTTACACATACTAGCGACTGAATCGAACAGAATGTTGAATGGTTAGACGAAACGATACATGTATCTGAGTTGTATTCGATGATATCGTGATGATGTTTATATAGCAATACTCAACAGGTAACTGTTCATCCGTTTTACATACAAGCGACCGAATCGAGCAGAAGGTTGAATTCAGTATAGATTGAACAATCATCGTATCTGGGTTGTATTCGATTATGTTTATATAGTTATACTCACCAGGTAACTGTTCTTTCGTTATACATACGAGCAACCGAATCGAACAGAAGGTTGAATGGATAGTATAAGGTGACGGTATTCCCGTTTCACATACGAGCGACCGAAACGAACAGAAAGTTGAATGGATAGACTGAACAATCAATGTATCTGGGTGGTATCCGATTATATCGCAATACTGTATATATAGTGATACTTACCAGGTGACGGTACTTCCGTTACACATACTGGCGACTGAATCGAACAGAAGGTTAAATGGTTAGACGAAACGATAATTGTATCTGAGTTGTATTCGATGATATCGTGATGATGTTTATATAGCAATACTCACCAGGTAACTGTCCTTCCGTTTTACATACAAGCGACCAAATCGAGCAGAAGGTTAAATGGATAGATTGAACAAACATCGTATCTGAGTTGTATTCGATTATGTTTATATAGATATACTCACCAGGTACCTGTTCTTCCGATATACATACTAGCAACCGAATCGAACATAAGGTTGAATGGATAGATTGAACAATCATTGTATCTGGGTTGTCTCCGATTATATCGTTATGTTGTATATTTAACTACACCTACCATGTAACGGTTCTTTCGTTACACATACGAGCGTCTGAATCGAACATAAGGTTGGATGGTTAGACGGAACGATAATTGTAACTAAGTTGTATTCGATTATATCGTGATGACGTTCATATAGAAATACTCACCAGGTTACTGTTTTTTCGTTATACATACGAGCAACCGAATCGAACAGAAGGTTGAATGGATAGTATCTGGGTTGTATTCGATAATGATGTTATGCTGTGTATATAGTTATACACATAAGGTGACGGTATTCCCGTTTCACATACGAGCGACCGAAACGAACAGAAAGTTGAATGGATAGACTGAACAATCAATGTATCTGGGTGGTATCCGATTATATCGCAATACTGTATATATAGTGATACTTACCAGGTGACGGTACTTCCGTTACACATACTAGCGACTGAATCGAACAGAAGATTAAATGGTTAGACGAAACGATAATTGTATCTGAGTTGTATTCGATGATATCGTGATGATGTTTATATAGCAATACTCACCAGGTAACTGTTCTTCCGTTTTACATACAAGCGACCGAATCGTGCAGAAGGTTGAATTCAGTATAGATTGAACAGTCATCGTATCTGGGTTGTATTCGATTATGTTTATATAGATAGATAGATAGATAGATAGTTTATTTAACCATGTTATATAACAAGTACATTTATGGCAGGTCACAACAGATATCATATAATAGTAGGTATTCATATGAATTAATAAAATTATAGTTATTTACAGTTACAAAATAAATATATGAATTATAAAAAACTATTATAAAACAATCATAATCATCTGCTTATAGCTATAAACCATAAGTAGTTGGACGGAATTACAGACAGACAGTTCTATGTCTCACACATTACATAATCGTTTCATTTCTATTGGTAGGGCGTCACATTACAAGTAATTTAAAATCGATCGATGTATAAGATAAAAAAGATAAAAAATATACATTAGAGAATTAATCATGTACATAAAAATAGAGTAAAAATAGTAAAAGTATTAATTGAATATACACGAATTTAGACAAAAACATTCTAATATCAGTAAAAGTGCTCCAGGTGTTGGGTATTTTCAAAAAATTTGTAATTAAATATATCAAAACTTAGATATTCATCTACTGTATAGAAGCAATTATGTAATAAAAATCTTTTTATTGTGGTTTTGAACTCATTGACATTCAAATGTCTAATCTCAGCTGGTAATTTATTGAAGATATCAATATTCAATGAGTTCTTATCTGACATTACCAATCTATGCCTCGGTTTTTTCAATAAATCACCAGATCTAGTGGGATATTGGTGTCCATCGGATTGATTTTCATAGCATTTCTTGTTGCCATGGATTTCTATCAAAGTACAGTAAATGAAGATTGTTGGAAGTGGCATTATTTCTAATTTACGAAAAAGTTAACGACAATGATCTCTGAAACCCGCTCCGCTGATGATTCTGATTGTTTTTTTCTGCTGGATGAATATTTTATGAGAATAACAGGATCTTCCCCAAAGTAGTATGCCATACATTACATGGCTATGGAATAAACTAAAATATGTTGATTTGAGTACAGGAAGCCCAACTATGTTCTTCATTCGACGAATCAAATAAATAACACTAGATAATTTTCGCCCTAACTGCTCAATATGAGAAGACCAGTTGAGTTTGTCATCAATTACTATGCCAAGTAATTTCGCACTATGTCCAGTCGTTATATTAGAGTGTGATGATATTGTGATCGTTTGATTTTTGTTTGCATTTAGTGTCAATTTATTTGTTGTGAACCATTCACCAGCTTTTTTCAGAGTCACTTCAGCTGATTTGGACATAGCCTGTAAGTTTCCATCAGCATTAATCAGAGTAGTATCGTCAGCAAAAAGCACTGTGGTCACTGGAAGCATATAATGATAGAGATCGTTAATGTATAATATAAACAACAATGGCCCCAGAACTGATCCTTGGGGAACACCGTATTTATATTTGACGAGAGATGATTGCATGCCATTGACTGAGACACATTGTGATCTATTAGTGAGATATGATCTAAATAATTGGAGGGGCGTGCCTCTCACACCGTAATGGTGCATTTTTTCCAATAAAATATCGTGAGAAACACAGTCAAACGCTTTAGTGAGGTCACACATGGTTACAAATGAATGTTTCCCTTTCTCAAGGCCCTCCACTATATTTCTCATGACACTCAAAATTGCTTTGGTTGTGGAGTTATTTTTCCTGAAGCCAAATTGACCCGCACAAAGGAGACAATTTTTTTCTAAACATTTAGTCAATCTATGTTTTATTAGGATTTCTATAATTTTGGCAAGAATCGGTATTATGGATATAGGCCTGAAATTTTCCACTAAACGTGAATCACCTTTCTTCAGTAAGGGTAACACTACCGAAATCTTAAACGCATCTGGGAAGATTCCCTGCAAAAAACATTCATTGATGATTAATGAAAGGGGACTCGCAATTATATCCACAATTTCTTTGACTATGTATGAGTTCAGATCATAAATGTCTGGACAGTATGAGTTCTTTAAGGATTTTATTGTTGTGATTATTTCTTGTGGTGTGACTGGATCGAGAAAGAATAAAGATGCGGGTGCATTTAAGGTTTTCAAGAAATCACTGGGTTTGTGACTTATATCAGGTAACGAGGATATCAATTTGCTGGCTATGCTACAGAAATAAGTATTGAAATAGTCTTGAGGAATTTGAGTAACTTCTTTCTGTTTTTTTATGTTATTGCGTTCAAAGTTTATCAGCTTCCAACTGTCTTTACATATATTGGGGGAGCCAATTAGAAAATTTTCATATGCACATTGTTTGCGTTTGTTAATCGAATTTTTGTATGATTTGCGTAGTGCTTTGTATGTACTGAAGGTATCCTCGTCCCTAGTAGAGTCATATACTATTTTGATTGCTGACAATGCGTCCCTCATTTTCCTTAAATCGTCATTATACCAGTGTACAGGTGGTTTGGGAGAATCATTCTTTACTTTTTTCAAAGGAAAAATTATTCCCACATAGTAGCTAAGTATATTCGTTAATAACTCGGTCAAATAAGTTGCGTTATGGCCTCCAAATTGGGTCCAGTTGTAATCGAGGAGAACTTGCCTAAGTTTGGCAAATCCAGTTTGATTTAATGTTCTTTTCCACATATAATCATAGGAATTTCCAGAAGTACGTGTATTAAAAATATCAATAAATTAACCATAGTGATCTGTTAAGCATGGATCAATAGTACCAGTCTGGAATTTTTCATCCTCAATATTGATAAAAATATTGTCTATACAAGTGGCTGATGATTTGCTGATTCTTGTGAAATCTGAAATTGTCGAAAAAAGACCATATGTAGTCATCAAATTTTTCAGGTTTGTTAGATTTGTTGACTGGACCAAAAAGTCGACGTTAAAATCGCCAACTAAAATAATATTTTTATTCTTGTTCGATAGTTTCGACAAGAACCGATCGAGTAACTCAATAAAATTTTCGAAATCGCCGAGACACGATCGATACAGACAAACAACAATGAGATTAGACAGTTCGATTGCACAAAGTTCCAACCCAATTTCTAAACAGTAATCTTTCGTTGCGAGAGGTTTAGTATTTAATTCATGTTTAACGAATATCGCAACGCCTCCGTGCACATGAAGCACTCTGCAAAATTTACTTGCTAGGTAGTAGCCAGGAAGATTTATTGAATTTATATTATGCTCGCTCATCCAGTGCTCTGAAATACATAAAATGTCAGAATTCTGTTTGTCGAGAAAAAGTATAAGCTCTTCAATTTTATTCGATAAGCATTGGATATTCAGGTGCAAAACACAAATCCCTTGGACATTTCCTACATCTGTGGGAGCGTTATAAACACCATTTTTTATTAGTCCATTTGTTTTATAGTCGATCTCTTGTGAAAAAACCTATTGACCCAAGTGCCGACAGGCCAGAAGGCAGGATTCATAGCTTTTTCCAGATGATGTTCGGCCACAGTAACTTTGAAAGATGAGTATAAGTTGGGAAACATTGAGTTCAGCTTTTCACAGCGAACTTCAGGAAAATTGGGATTTAGAATACTGTGCAGATCCTCTGTAGTAGTTTCTGGATGCATTTTATATGCGTGAAGAAACACCATTTTTGGTGCATATTTTATGTTGGACCCACTCGGAATTTCCAGCTGTCCAATAATGGGTTTATTCGACCCACTTGAACGCCGCTGTCGTCTGCTTTTAACTTTAGTATAAGCCATTTCATCATTATCTAAATTAATAATGTCGTGAAGCTTCATATTGGTCTCAATTTCCATGAGAGAAGAAGCGACATCTTGTGGTTTGACTGTACATGAAGAGCCAGCCACAGGCGCCACATTTACAAAAGTCTTAGCTCGCCGCGATGATTTGACCACCGAATCTGCGTATGAATTAGTTTTAGTTTTAACTACTGACGAATTTTTATTTCGGCTACCTGAAGAATTCGTGATAACTCCCAGACAGCACGATGTGATTCTGAGAATGTCCTCAGAATATACCAGTAGAACATTTAGAATATTCTCATAATGTTCTCACAAGGTACACTGAATGTTCTGGGGACATTCTCAGAACATGAAAATGGGACGAAAATTCATGTTCCAAGAACGTTCTCAGGATATGTCAAGGAATATTCTGAGAATATCCATGGTTATTTTCAGAATATTCTTAGAATCATCCTCAAAATATCCTAGAATCTTCCCAAAATATTCTATGAACATAATCAGAATCTTCTCAAGTATATTTTGCGCACATGCTTAGGATATTCTCAATATCATCAGTATATTCTGAGAACATCCTCACAATCTTCTCGAGAATATTCTGAGAAAGTCCTCATTATCTTTCAGAGAATATTCTATGAACGTCCTCATTATCTTCTACAGAATATTCTGAGAATGTCAAGTGAATGATCTATGAATATTCTCAGTATACAGGGTGTCTGGAAACGTATCGGAAATAAAGGGTGTTTCATAATAAATGCGCAGGACTCAAGAATATGAAAAAAAGTTCCTATTGACTTACCCTCTAAAATGCACCATTTTCGACATACAGGGTTGAAAAAAAAATTGAAAACGGTCAACTTTAGAGATTATGAACAAGAGTCCCTTTTATGTGTAGAAAACATTGGCGGTTCAAATAGGTGGCTCAAAATTGTACTTTTTCCAGTGGCGTAAAAGTTGGAGAAAATAACACCCACTACCACTTCAAAATCTTCACCAATTATGAATTCAAAAAAATAACAAATCAGCCCGAAACATAGCTTATTATGAGTAGAAAATGCCTACAAAATCTGTTTACTGTGCGATAAACGGTTCCAGAAATATTCGCAAAAAACGATTTTTTTTAATTATGTCGAAAATGGTGCATTTTAGAGGGTAAGTCAATAGAAACTTTTTTTCATATTCTTGAAAGAGCTATCATATCCTGCGCATTTATTATGAAACACCCTGTATTTCAGCAATCAATAGAAGAGCTGATTTAGTTGACAAAAAGTTCATGTAATTGTATGTTCGAAACGTCAGTTAACATTTTTTTTATTTTTTTTTATAAAAGTCTGGAGAACATCAACATAACATTGGATAAAGTGGAGTGCCTTGTAAAGGTGAGTGTGGTGATTGAATTATTGGCTGATTTCTTATTAATATTCTGTTGAAGTTGTGACAAACATTATGAAAAACATCACCCAAACTATTTGAACATACATTTAAAATTATTTTTGTTTCAAAATTAGTTCTTCTAATGAATCCTGGAATATTACCAAAACATTTTCGGAAAGTCAGTTTTGTTATTATTCAGCATAATTCATCAAAATCAAAAGGAATTGCTAATATTCTTCACAAAACAGAAGTGATAAAAACAATTCAACATTGATTTGAAATAATGTAATAGGTATCAAGTAAGTACAACAATAATAAAACAATGATTCTTAAAATAAAAAAAAACAACATATATTTATCAAGAGAGATTGAATCAAGATCAACAACTGAAAATCTCGACAGTAATAATTTCCTCAACTCCATAAAAAAATTCAAACATGTCATCCTCAATCCCTCATTTTTTTTTTTCAAGTCTCTCTCGAGACTTGACCAGCCAAATTTTGGTTGAAGCTTCTACATCTGCTCTTGTGATGTTTTTCATGTTCGATGACATGACAGCATCTGAAAATAGTATACAAGTTTTATGAGACGCTATTTTGTCGCACGCGTTGTTTGTAATATGACGAGCGAAGCGACGAGTGCTCCAAGGGAACAAGAGCGACAAAGTGTCTTATAAAACGTGTATGTCTTATACAATTTTTTTTTCAGTAATTTCAAGTATTTCATTGAAAAAACTTGATTCAGTATCGATTATCAACAGAAACATTTTCGATTGGTAACAATGATGACACTGAAATATTTTAAATCTCACGCACAAGCGTAAAGCCCAGTTTACTGTTGAACGATTTCGATATTTGCGATCAGGAGGTGAATAATGCAATGTTGTTATTGTTTTTATTGGTCAATTCGAATCAAATTACACTCTGAATTGAAATTCATTAGTAGAAACATTTGATTTTTTCACTGAGTTATCACCAAATCCAAAACCGCTCAGAAGTAAACTGTGTCTAACTCTCCTGACTTTCATTAGACAGTTCAATTGTACCAATCTCCGAATAATAAAAAATGCGTATCGAAATAGAGGCTATTTCGACACGCATTTGCGTTGCACAATGACTTCATTATACAACCAAAAGAGAAAACAATATATTTCCATGAAGGTGTATATGAGCAACCACAAGCAACCCTCCTTTCTCTTCACTGACTCAGGCATGTAATCTGCTGTTACTCATATTCTGTTTTTCCAAAACTGGATTCAATTTCGCGTGTAGAAAAGAATAAGTCTAGTGTTATCCAAGGAGAGTATACTAGATAGTTATGATGGATTCGGATAAAATTCCACTGATTTTATTACAATGCCAGACCACGTCAGGGCGCCATGTTATATATGTTCGTTAGCAGATTTGCTAATGGGGGTACTCACCGGGACAGCAGGAAATAAAAACGACCAATTTATTGCTTTCGACAGCCGGTCTCTCAAACGGCCTACCAATACCACCGTTCACCGTTCTGACTATCTCTGTATCCATCACTGCCGTTTTGCCTCTGACACTCTGGCTAAAAATGTCATAGAAAACACCCCACAGAGTGTTTTCTATACTGAATGTGCACGAACTGGACATTCACTCGCGTGTCACGGTACTATAACACATTGTGTAAATGCATATTTCCTTGAGAACGTCTTTAATTTAATAGAAAATATTATGAAATATTCTAGAACGTTCTCCGAACATGCAAGTAAGGCGTTCTATGAATATTTCTGGAGAACATTCATGGAATATTATGGAATATTATGTAATAAACGTTCCTAAAATATTAAAATAATACATTCTATGAATATCCCTAGAGAACATTCATAGAATATTATGGAATATTCTAGAACGTTCTCAGAATATTCAGGTGAAATAATCTATGAATATTTCCGGAGAACATTCATGGAATATTATGGAATATTCTATAAACGTTCCTATAATATTAGAATAATACATTCTATGAATATTCCTAGAGAACATTCATAGAATATTATGGAATATTCTAGAACGTTCTCAGAATATTCAGGTTAAATGATCTATGAATATTTCCGTAGAATATTCATGGAATATTATGGAATATTCTATAAACGTTCCTATAATATTAGAATAATACATTCTATGAATATTCCTAGAGAACATTCATAGAATATTATGGAATATTCTAGAACGTTCTCAGAATATTCAGGTGAAATAATCTATGAATATTTCCGGAGAACATTCATGGAATATTCTATAAACGTTCCTATAATATTGGAATAATACATTCTATGAATATTCCTAGAGAATATTCATAGAATATTATGGAATATTCTAGAACGTTCTCAGAATATTCAGGTGAAATATTCTATGAATATTATTGCAGGACATTCTATGAACGTCCTGAATATTCTTATCACATTCTAGGAATATTATGTAGAATATTCTAAAGAAGGTATGTTGTGAACGTTGTGAGAATATTCATGGAATATTCTGTGCTGTCTGGGCTGTACTTACAGGCCGATTGTGACTTGACCTCATCTTCTCGTTGTTAGATGCCGCCAACTGGTTCGAATTTGATGGACAGGGTAATTTATCTTTTGCTCCTTTTAACAGATCTACTTGATCTAATAATGCATTTAAAGCAATTTTTTGATTTTCAATGATTAAGTCCTTTTGTTTTAATAACTCTTTGAGATAACTCAATTCAGTTTTTAGCGGATTATTGGACACTTCGTCTCTAGCACTTCCGCAGAACATATCAAGGTCATCTTCGTCTTTTTGAATGCAACACTCCACAGATACCTCATCAACATAAACAATGTTTTTCAGTTTTTTGAGACTCCCACTATGTGACAATACACCACAATTCACACATTTAAGGCCACTTTTGGCAATGTTATTGCACTTTATGCAGCTCATTTCAACAACACAGCATACACAAAATAAATCTATATTCTATTATAATAAATCTATATTCTATTATAACGAGCAAAGTCATACATACGTTCACGACTTCAAAACATACAATAGTTATACTCACCAGGTAACTGTTTTTCCGTTATACATACGAGCGACTGAATTGAACAGAAGGTTGAATGGATAGTATATGGGTTGTATTCGATTATGATGTTATGCTGTGTATATAGTTATACACACTAGGAGACGGTATTCCCGTTTCACATACGAGCGACCGAAACGAAAAGAAAGTTGAATGGATAGACTGAACAATCATTGTATCTGGGTGGTATCCGATTATATCGCAATACTGTATATATAGTGATACTTACCAGGTGACGATACTTCCGTTACACATACTAGCGACTGAATCGAACAGAATGTTGAATGGTTAGACGAAACGATAATTGTATCTGAGTTGTATTCGATGATATCGTGGTGATGTTTATATAGCAATACTCACCAGGTAACTGTCCTTCCGTTTTACATACAAGCGACCGAATCGAGCAGAAGGTTAAATGGATAGATTGAACAATCATCGTATCTGAGTTGTATTCGATTATGTTTATATAGATATACTCACCAGGTACCTGTTCTTCCGATATACATACGAGCAACCGAATCGAACATAAGGTTGAATGGATAGATTGAACAATCATCGTATCTGAGTTGTATTCGATTATGTTTATATAGTTATACTCACCAGGTAACTGTTCTTCCGTTATACATACGAGCGACTGAATTGAACTGAAGGTTGAATGGATAGACTAAACAATGATCGTATCTGGGGTTGTATTCGATTATATCGTGATGATGTTCATATAGTTATACTCACCAGGTAACTGTTCTCCAGTTATACATAAGAGCGACTGAACTGAACAGAAGGTTGAATGGATATACTGAACAATCATCGTATCTGGGTTGTATTCGATTATTTCGTGATGATTATTATATATTATGTCTAACCAGGTAACTGTTCTTTCGTTAAACACACTAGCAACCGAATCGAACATAAGGTTGAATGGATAGATTGAACAATCATTGTATCTGGGTTGTCTCCGATTATATCGTTATGTTGTATATTTAACTACACCTACCATGTAAAGGTTCTTTCGTTACACATACGAGCGTCTGAATCGAACATAAGGTTGGATGGTTAGACGGAACGATAATTGTAACTAAGTTGTATTCGATTATATCGTGATGACGTTCATATAGAAATACTCACCAGGTTACTGTTCTTTCGTTATACATACGAGCAACCGAATCGAACAGAAGGTTGAATGGATAGTATCTGGGTTGTATTCGATTATGATGTTATGCTGTGTATATAGTTATACACATAAGGTGACGGTATTCCCGTTTCACATACGAACGACCGAAACGAACAGAAAGTTGAATGGATAGACTGAACAATCAATGTATCTGGGTGGTATCCGATTATATCGCAATACTGTATATATAGTGATACTTACCAAGTGACGGTACTTCCGTTACACATACTAGCGACTGAATCGAACAGAAGGTTGAATGGTTAGACGAAACGATAATTGTATCTGAGTTGTATTCGATGATATCGTGATGATGTTTATATAGCAATACTCACCAGGTAACTGTTCTTTCGTTTTACATACAAGCGACCGAATCGAGCAGAAGGTTTAATTCAGTATAGATTGAACAATCATCGTATCTGGGTTGTATTCGATTATGTTTATATAGTTATACTCACCAGGTAACTGTTCTTCCGTTATACATACGAGCGACTGAATTGAACAGAAGGTTGAATGGATAGTATCTGGGTTGTATTCGATTATGATGTTATGCTGTGTATATAGTTATACACATAAGGTGACGGTATTCCCGTTTCACATACGAGCGACCGAAACGAACAGAAAGTTGAATGGATAGACTGAACAATCAATGTATCTGGGTGGTATCCGATTATATCGCAATACTGTATATATAGTGATACTTACCAGGTGACGGTACTTCCGTTACACATACTAGCGACTGAATCGAACAGAAGGTTAAATAGTTAGACGAAACGATAATTGTATCTGAGTTGTATTCGATGATATCGTGATGATGTTTATATAGCAATACTCACCAGGTAACTGTTCTTCCGTTTTACATACAAGCGACCGAATCGAGCAGAATGTTGAATTCAGTATAGATTGAACAATCATCGTATCTGGGTTGTATTCGATTATGTTTATATAGTTATACTCACCAGGTAACTGTTCTTCCGTTATACATACGAGCGACTGAATTGAACAGAATGTTGAATGGATAGTATATGGGTTGTATTCGATTATGATGTTATGCTGTGTATATAGTTATACACACTAGGAGACGGTATTCCCGTTTTACATACGAGCGACCGAAACGAAAAGAAAGTTGAATGGATAGACTGAACAATCAATGTATCTGGGTGGTATCCGATTATATCGCAATACTGTATATATAGTGATACTTACCAGGTGACGATACTTCCGTTACACATACTAGCGACTGAATCGAACAGAATGTTGAATGGTTAGACGAAACGATAATTGTATCTGAGTTGTATTCGATGATATCATGATGATGTTTATATAGCAATACTCACCAGGTAACTGTCCTTCCATTTTACATACAAGCGACCGAATCGAGCAGAAGGTTAAATGGATAGATTGAACAATCATCGTATCTGAGTTGTATTCGATTATGTTTATATAGATATACTCACCAGGTACCTGTTCTTCCGATATCCATACGAGCAACCGAATCGAACATAAGGTTGAATGGATAGATTGAACAATCATCGTATCTGAGTTGTATTCGATTATGTTTATATAGTTATACTCACCAGATAACTGTTTTTCCGTTATACATACGAGCGACTGAATTGAACTGAAGGTTGAATGGATAGACTAAACAATGATCGTATCTGGGGTTGTATTCGATTATATCGTGATGATGTTCATATAGTTATACTCACCAGGTAACTGTTCTCCAGTTATACATAAGAGCGACTGAACTGAACAGAAGGTTGAATGGATAGACTGAACAATCATCGTATCTGGGTTGTATTCGATTATTTCGTGATGATTATTATATATTATGTCTAACAGGTATCTGTTCTTTCGTTATACATACTAGCAACCGAATCGAACATTAGGTTGAATGGATAGATTGAACAATCATTGTATCTGGGTTGTCTCCGATTATATCGTTATGTTGTATATTTAACTACACCTACCATGTAACGGTTCTTTCGTTACACATACGAGCGTCTGAATCGAACATAAGGTTGGATGGTTAGACGGAACGATAATTGTAACTAAGCTGTATTCGATTATATCGTGATGACGTTCATATAGAAATACTCACCAGGTTACTGTTCTTTCGTTATACATACGAGCAACCGAATCGAACAGAAGGTTGAATGGATAGTATCTGAATTGTATTCGATTATGATGTTATGCTGTGATATAGTTATACACATAAGGTGACGGTATTCCCGTTTCACATACGAGCGACCGAAACGAACAGAAAGTTGAATGGATAGACTGAACAATCAATGTATCTGGGTGGTATCCGATTATATCGCAAAACTGTATATATAGTGATACTTACCAGGTGACGGTACTTCCGTTACACATACTAGCGACTGAATCGAACGGAAGGTTAAATGGTTAGACGATACGATAATTGTATCTGAGTTGTATTCGATGATATCGTGATGATGTTTATATAGCAATACTCACCAGGTTACTGTTCTTTCGTTATACATACGAGCAACCGAATCGAACAGAAGGTTGAATGGATAGTATCTGAATTGTATTCGATTATGATGTTATGCTGTGATATAGTTATACACATAAGGTGACGGTATTCCCGTTTCACATACGAGCGACCGAAAACGAACAGAAAGTTGAATGGATAGACTGAACAATCAATGTATCTGGGTGGTATCCGATTATATCGCAAAACTGTATATATAGTGATACTTACCAGGTGACGGTACTTCCGTTACACATACTAGCGACTAAATCGAACAGAAGGTTAAATGGTTAGACGAAACGATAATTGTATCTGAGTTGTATTCGATGATATCGTGATGATGTTTATATAGCAATACTCACCAGGTAACTGTCCTTCCGTTTTACATACAAGCGACCGAATCGAGCAGAAGGTTAAATGGATAGATTGAACAATCATCGTATCTGAGTTGTATTCGATTATGTTTATATAGATATACTCACCAGGTACCTGTTCTTCCGATATACATACGAGCAACTGAATCGAACATAAGGTTGAATGGATAGATTGAACAATCATCGTATCTGAGTTGTATTCGATTATGTTTATATAGTTATACTCACCAGGTAACTGTTCTTCCGTTATACATACGAGCGACTGAATTGAACTGAAGGTTGAATGGATAGACTAAACAATGATCGTATCTGGGGTTGTATTCGATTATATCGTGATGACTATCATATAGAATAATCATCACGAAATAATCGAATACAACCCAGATACGATGATTGTTCAGTCTATCCATTCAACCTTCTGTTCAGTTCAGTCGCTCTTATGTATAACTGGAGAACAGTTACCTGGTGAGTATAACTATATAAACATCATCACGATATAATCGAATACAACCCCAGATACGATCATTGTTTAGTCTATCCATTCAACCTTCAGTTCAATTCAGTCGCTCGTATGTATAACGGAAGAACAGTTACCTGGTGAGTATAACTATATAAACATAATCGAATACAACTCAGATACGATGATTGTTCAATCTATCCATTCAACCTTATGTTCGATTCGGTTGCTCGTATGTATATCGGAAGAACAGGTACCTGGTGAGTATATCTATATAAACATAATCGAATACAACTCAGATACGATGATTGTTCAATCTATCCATTTAACCTTCTGCTCGATTCGGTCGCTTGTATGTAAAACGGAAGGACAGTTACCTGGTGAGTATTGCTATATAAACATCATCACGATATCATCGAATACAACTCAGATACAATTATCGTTTCGTCTAACCATTCAACATTCTGTTCGATTCAGTCGCTAGTATGTGTGACGGAAGTATCGTCACCTGGTAAGTATCACTATATATACAGTATTGCGATATAATCGGATACCACCCAGATACATTGATTGTTCAGTATATCCATTCAAATTTCTTTTCGTTTCGGTCGCTCGTATGTAAAACGGGAATACCGTCTCCTAGTGTGTATAACTATATACACAGCATAACATCATAATCGAATACAACCCATATACTATCCATTCAACCTTCTGTTCAATTCAGTCGCTCGTATGTATAACGGAAGAACAGTTACCTGGTAAGTATGATTATGATTGTTTTATAATAGTTTTTTATAATTCATATATTTTTTTTGTAACTGTAAATAACTATAATTTTATTAATTCATATGGATACCTACTATTATATGATATCTGTTGTGACCTGCCATAAATGTACTTGTTATATAACATGGTTAAATAAACTATCTATCTATCTATCTATCTATAAACATAATCGAATACAACCCAGATACGATGATTGTTCAATCTATACTGAATTCAACCTTCTGCTCGATTCGGTCGCTTGTATGTAAAACGGAAGAACAGTTACCTGGTGAGTATTGCTATATAAAAATCATCACGATATCATCGAATACAACTCAGATACAATTATCGTTTCGTCTAACCATTTAACCTTCTGTTCGATTCAGTCGCTAGTATGTGTAACGGAAGTACCGTCACCTGGTAAGTATCACTATATATACAGTATTGCGATATAATCGGATACCACCCAGATACATTGATTGTTCAGTCTATCCATTCAACTTTCTGTTCGTTTCGTTCGCTCGTATGTGAAACGTGAATACCGTCACCTCATGTGTATAACTATATACACAGCATAACATCATGATCGAATACAACCTTCTGTTCGATTCGGTTGCTCGTATGTATAACGAAAGAACAGTAACCTGGTGAGTATTTCTATATGAACGTCATCACGATATAATCGAATACAACTTAGTTACAATTATCGTTCCGTCTAACCATCCAACCTTATGTTCGATTCAGACGCTCGTATGTGTAACGAAAGAACCGTTACATGGTAGGTGTAGTTAAATATACAACATAACGATATAATCGGAGACAACCCAGATACAATGATTGTTCAATCTATCCATTCAACCTTATGTTCGATTCGGTTGCTAGTATGTATAACGAAAGAACAGTTACCTGGTTAGACATAATATATAATAATCATCACGAAATAATCGAATACAACCCAGATACGATGATTGTTCAGTCTATCCATTCAACCTTCTGTTCAGTTCAGTCGCTCCTATGTATAACTGGAGAACAGTTACCTGGTGAGTATAACTATATGAACATCATCACGATATAATCGAATACAACCCAAGATACGATCATTGTTTAGTCTATCCATTCAACCTTCAGTTCAATTCAGTCGCTCGTATGTATAACGGAAGAACAGTTACCTGGTGAGTATAACTATATAAACATAATCGAATACAACTCAGATACGATGATTGTTCAATCTATCCATTCAACCTTATGTTCGATACGGTTGCTCGTATGTATATCGGAAGAACAGGTACCTGGTGAGTATATCTATATAAACATAATCGAATACATTTCAGATTTGATGATTGTTCAATCTATCCATTTAACCTTCTGCTCGATTCGGTCGCTTGTATGTAAAACGGAAGGACAGTTACCTGGTGAGTATTGCTATATAAACATCATCACGATATCATCGAATACAACTCAGATACAATTATCGTTTCGTCTAACCATTCAACATTCTGTTCGATTCAGTCGCTAGTATGTGTAACGGAAGTATCGTCACCTGGTAAGTATCACTATATATACAGTATTGCGATATAATCGGATACCACCCAGATACATTGATTGTTCAGTCTATCCATTCAACTTTCTTTTCGTTTCGGTCGCTCGTATGTAAAACGGGAATACCGTCTCCTAGTGTGTATAACTATATACACAGCATAACATCATAATCGAATACAACCCATATACTATCCATTCAACCTTCTGTTCAATTCAGTCGCTCGAATGTATAACGGAAGAACAGTTACCTGGTGAGTATAACTATATAAACATAATCGAATACAACCCAGATACGATGATTGTTCAATCTATACTGAATTCAACCTTCTGCTCGATTCGGTCTCTTGTATGTAAACGGAAGAACAGTTACCTGGTGAGTATTGCTATATAAACATCATCACGATATCTTTGAATACAACTCAGATACAATTATCGTTTCGTCTAACCATTTTACCTTCTGTTCGATTCAGTCGCTTGTATGTGTAACGGAAGTACCGTCACCTGGTAAGTATCACTATATATACAGTATTGCGATATAATCGGATACCACCCAGATACATTGATTGTTCAGTCTATCCATTCAACTTTCTGTTCGTTTCGGTCGCTCGTATGTGAAACGTGAATTACGTCACCTTATGTGTATAACTATATACACAGCATAACATCATAATCGAATACAACCCAGATACTATCCATTCAACCTTCTGTTCGATTCGGTTGCTCGTATGTATAACGAAAGAACAGTAACCTGGTGAGTATTTCTATAAAAATGTCATCACGATATAATCGAATACAACTTAGTTACAATTATCGTTCCGTCTAACCATCCAACCTTATGTTCGATTCAGACGCTCGTATGTGTAACGAAAGAACTGTTACATGGTAGGTGTAGTTAAATATACAACATAACGATATAATCGGAGACAACCCAGATACAATGATTGTTCAGTCTATCCATTCAACCTTATGTTCGATTCGGTTGCTAGTATGTATAACGAAAGAACAGTTACCTGGTTAGACATAATATATAATAATCATCACGAAATAATCGAATACAACCCAGATACGATGATTGTTCAGTCTATCCATTCAACCTTCTGTTCAGTTCAGTCGCTCTTATGTATAACTGGAGAACAGTTACCTGGTGAGTATAACTATATGAACATCATCACGATATAATCGAATACAACCCCAGATACGATCATTGTTTAGTCTCAGTTCAGTTCAATTCAGTCGCTCGTATGTATAACGGAAGAACAGTTACCTGGTGAGTATAACTATATAAACATAATCGAATACAACTCAGATACGATGATTGTTCAATCTATCCATTCAACCTTATGTTCGATTCGGTTGCTCGTATGTATATCGGAAGAACAGGTACCTGGTGAGTATATCTATATAAACATAATCGAATACAACTCAGATACGTTGATTGTTCAATCTATCCATTTAACCTTCTGCTCGATTCGGTCGCTTGTATGTAAAACGGAAGGACAGTTACCTGGTGAGTATTGCTATATAAACATCATCACGATATCATCGAATACAACTCAGATACAATTATCGTTTCGTCTAACCATTCAACATTCTGTTCGATTCAGTCGCTAGTATGTGTAACGGTAGTATCGTCACCTGGTAAGTATCACTATATATACAGTATTACGATTGATTGTTCAGTCTATCCATTCAACTTTCTTTTCGTTTCGGTCGCTCGTATGTGAAACGGGAATACCGTCTCCTAGTGTGTATAACTATATACACAGCATAACATCATAATCGAATACAACCCATATACTATCCATTCAACCTTCTGTTCAATTCAGTCGCTCGTATGTATAACGGAAGAACAGTTACCTGGTGAGTATAACTATATAAACATAATCGGATACAACCCAGATACGATGATTGTTCAATCTATACTGAATTCAACCTTCTGCTCGATTCGGTCGCTTGTATGTAAAACGGAAGAACAGTTACCTGGTGAGTATTGCTATATAAACATCATCACGATATCATCGAATACAACTCAGATACAATTATCGTTTCGTCTAACCATTTAACCTTCTGTTCGATTCAGTCGCTAGTATGTGTAACGGAAGTACCGTCACCTGGTAAGTATCACTATATATACAGTATTGCGATATAATCGGATACCACCCAGATACATTGATTGTTCAGTCTATCCATTCAACTTTCTGTTCGTTTCGGTCGCTCGTATGTGAAACGGGAATACCGTCACCTTATGTGAATAACTATATACACAGCATAATATCATAATCGAATACAACCCAGATACTATCCATTCAACCTTCTGTTCGATTCGGTTGCTCGTATGTATAACGAAAGAACAGTAACCTGGTGAGTATTTCTATATGAACGTCATCACGATATAATCGAATACAACTTAGTTACAATTATCGTTCCGTCTAACCATCCAACCTTATGTTCGATTCAGACGCTCGTATGTGTAACGAAAGAACCGTTACATGGTAGGTGTAGTTAAATATACAACATAACGATATAATCGGAGACAACCCAGATACAATGATTGTTCAATCTATCCATTCAACCTTATGTTCGATTCGGTTGCTAGTATGTATAACGAAAGAACAGTTACCTGGTTAGACATAATATATAATAATCATCACGAAATAATCGAATACAACCCAGATACGATGATTGTTCAGTCTATCCATTCAACCTTCTGTTCAGTTCAGTCGCTCTTATGTATAACTGGAGAACAGTTACCTGGTGAGTATAACTATATGAACATCATCACGATATAATCGAATACAACCATAGATACGATCATTGTTTAGTCTATCCATTCAACCTTCAGTTCAATTCAGTCGCTCGTATGTATATCGGAAGAACAGTTACTTGGTGAGTATTACTATATAAACATAATCGAATACAACTCAGATACGATGATTGTTCAATCTATCCATTCAACCTTATGTTCGATTCGGTTGCTCGTATGTATATCGGAAGAACAGGTACCTGATGAGTATATCTATATAAACATAATCGAATACAACTCAGATACGATGATTGTTCAATCTATCCATTTAACCTTCTGCTCGATTCGGTCGCTTGTATGTAAAACGGAAGGACAGTTACCTGGTGAGTATTGCTATATAAACATCATCACGATATCATCGAATACAACTCAGATACAATTATCGTTTCGTCTAACCATTCAACATTCTGTTCGATTCAGTCGCTAGTATGTGTGACGGAAGTATCGTCACCTGGTAAGTATCACTATATATACAGTATTGCGATATAATCGAATACAACTCAGATACGATGATTGTTCAATCTATCCATTCAACCTTCTGTTCAATTCAGTCGCTCGTATGTATAACGGAAGAACAGTTACCTGGTGAGTATAACTATATAAACATAATCGAATACAACCCAGATACGATGATTGTTCAATCTATACTGAATTCAACCTTCTGCTCGATTCGGTCGCTTGTATGTAAAACGGAAGAACAGTTACCTGTTGAGTATTGCTATATAAACATCATCACGATATCATCGAATACAACTCAGATACATGTATCGTTTCGTCTAACCATTCAACCTTCTGTTCGATTCAGTCGCTAGTATGTGTAAC
The DNA here is from genome assembly GCA_029955515.1 of Chrysomela aeneicollis. Lineage (NCBI taxonomy): Eukaryota > Metazoa > Arthropoda > Insecta > Coleoptera > Chrysomelidae > Chrysomela > Chrysomela aeneicollis. The sequence goes on along the minus strand of JARUHQ010000013.1, from coordinate 14,927,271 downwards.
GGAAGTACCGTCACCTGGTAAGTATCACTATATATACAGTATTGCGATATAATCGGATACCACCCAGATACATTGATTGTTCAGTCTATCCATTCAACTTTCTGTTCGTTTCGGTCGCTCGTATGTGAAACGGGAATACCGTCAACTTATGTGTATAACTATATACACAGCATAACATCATAATCGAATACAACCCAGATACTATCCATTCAACCTTCTGTTAGATTCGGTTGCTCGTATGTATAACGAAAGAACAGTAACCTGGTGAGTATTTCTATATAATAATAATAATAATAATAATAATATAATCTTTATTCAGTACAGATAAGATGATATACTGAAATGGCGAAGTTCATCTCTTGCTGAAAGCAAGGTGATGGTCTTCCACTCAACCAAACTTAAAACTAATAGCCTAACTAAAGTATCGTCAAAGCTATCAATTGATGTATGACGAAAACAAAATTTATAGAAATGAAAATAATCATTACAGTCATAATGAACATTTTTATAATAACAACAATAAAAACAATAAGGTTATGAAATACTGATAATAAACTATAGTGACAAAGCATGAGAAAATCCTATTGAAATGACAAGAGTATTTTTCTATAGGCTTCATGAAAAGTAGAGACAGGTTTGTTCTTAACAGAGCTCGGTATGGAGTTGTAAACAGCAGATACATTATACGAGAAGCTTCTTTCAAACATGCTTGTTTTGTGAATAGGTGGCGTAATGATACCCTTCGATCGTATGTTCAGGTTGTGGACATCCGAACGGAAAACAATTTTTCGGTATAAATAAGAAGGCTGTTTTGAATGTATAATTTTATGGTACAAAGTAGCACAGTGAAGTTTACGGAGAGATTTCATATCTAGCCAACCATTTTCCTTGAGCTTATGTCGAATAGGTTGTCGTTTTAGCACACTATAGGTAAATCGCAGGCAATGATTTTGGATTTTTTGTATCCTCTTTGCATCGAGTGCTGTCAAGCAAGGGCCGTAAACAGTGTCACAATGATTGAAAGTAGATAGAACTAAAGACTTACAAAGCGTACCCCTCAGATGGTTGTTCAACAAGGAACGTGAGCTATATAAAAGTTTTAGTTTCCAGATTGATTTCTTTATACAATCTGATACATGTTTATGAAATCTCAAGGAGAAATCGGTCCACAATCCTAGATTTTTTGCTACTTCAGCAAAATTTATTGGGACATTATTGATGGAGATTTGCATATTAGTAATAAATGTTGCTCGAGCCTTGTTATTACCAAAGAGTAGAGCTGTTGATTTGTTAGGATTAAGAGCGAGATAATGATCACAAGAAATTTTATGAATAATATTTAATTCAGTGTTGATTTTTCGACAGCTGTTGAGCATATCTGTTGGGTGGAATGAATATAGGACCTGAGTATCATCGGCATACATTTGTAGATGACAATTATTAATAAAGTTATGGAAGTGTGCAGTATAAATGGTATATAGAATAGGACCAAGTATAGAACCCTGAGGGACTCCACAGGTCAAAGCACGCAAGCTTGAAATGTCTCCTTTTAGAATAACACGCTGGTGTCTGCAACTAAGGTAATTAGACAAAAAGTTTACCGAATCATCAGAGAGTCCAATGTACTTCAAAATACGTGTTAAGACAATATGATCAAGCGTGTCGAATGCCTTCGAATAATCCAATAGCACGAGTACTGAAAGTAGTCCAGAATCGGTAGCCTTAAAAATTTTATCTGTTACGTTGAGCAAGGCAGTGGCACAACTGTGACCCTTCCGAAAACCAGATTGTGTTTCCGGAAGTATGGAATTTTTCTCCAAGTATTGAACCAACTGATTTTTTATTATTCTCTCCAAGATTTTTGAGATAATGGGGAGTATGCTTATGGGTCTCAAATCTTTGAATTCATTCACTACATCTACTTTGGGTAAAGGAATTACATGTGCTATCTTCCATTTGGAAGGAAACACTGAGTTTTCTATGCAAAAATTTACAATATGTAGTATATAATCAATGATGAAAGGACAACACATTAAGATGAAGTCAATACTGAGACCATCAGCACCAATGGCTCCTGTTTTGATAATTTCTAATTGTTTGTATATTTCGCATTCGTCAACTTTTGTGAAGTGTAAGTTTCCTGAAAGCCCTGTCCTATACCCATCATAATATTTGTCAATGGCTTCTGTTGGTGTAATCTTGGGAATGGAGGATAAAAAATAATCATTTATTTCATCAACGTCAGACAGGTGTGCTGGGATAGCTGGATGGGTATTTTTCTTGTAAATATTTAACTTTTTCATGGTACTCCAAACATCTTTACTATTCTTACCAACATGATATAGCAAATATGCTTTTTTTTCCCTCTCTACCGATCGATTGGCAAAGTTTCTGATAGCTTTGTATTCCTCATAATGTTGTGGATTCTTCGTTTTTCTGAATTTCTTGAAAAGTTTATCTCTTTCTTTGAAGATCAATTTTATATTATTCGTTATCCATGGTTTACATTTCTTCTTGAAAACTGTAGTGATGAGGGGAGCATGAAGATTCAGTAAAGTATACAAGTTTTCAGTAAAAAAGTCAACTTTTGCATCAATAGTTTCTAGATGAAATATATTTCTCCAGGGTATTGAACTCAGATCATCATTTAGTTGAATTAAGTTAATATTTTTTAGAGATCTATAGGTGGTAGGGGTAGGTTTCGACTTTTCTTCAGTTAAATCAAGAGTGATATGAATTAGTTCGTGATCGGAGACTTGGGGAACATGCAACGATCCACAACAAGTAATATGTTGTTCTTCCGAAACAAGGATGAGGTCGATCAGAGTGGAGCTATTACTTGCAACTCTAGTAGGGAAATCAACCATCTGCTTCAACCCCGTGCTCGACAAAAGTTCACATAAGCTTTGTGTATGTGAGCTATTGACATCGTATAAGTCAATATTAAAATCTCCCAAACATATCACTTTATCAAATTCAGGTAATATCGAGAATAGGCTATTTTCAAATTCATTCAAAAAATTTATTGTGTTTAGTTTAGGTTGCTTATAGATACAACCCAACGCTATATTTGATGTTTTCAATTTTATATTTAGCCACAAATCCTCGATATTTTCATTCACTGAAATAACTGAATATTTAATAAAATTTCTCAGATAAACTGCTACACCTCCATACCCACTGTCATCGGATCTATCTCTTCTTATCAATACATAATTTTCTAAATCAATGTCCCTAGAATCAATTGAACTTTTCAACCACGTCTCACTGAGTGTAATAATATCAAAATAGTTGCTACTTAATACATCCTTCAACTGATTGAAGTGAGCTGGAAGTGATCTCATGTTCAAGTGACATATTTTGAGATTCATTTCAAATAAAAACAAATAATAAAAGGAATATATATAAGAAAAATTTAGTTATTTGAAGTTTCAATTATGAGTGATGAAAAAAAAAAAAAAAAGCAAAAATAAGTAATATACAAACCTAACAACTAATTAGCGTTTTTTGGTTTGGTAGTTTTATTTGAATATGTGGAATTTTGTCGTGTTATTCTCTCGGACCCTAGGATGGTATCTTGTTGTTTCTGTTTCTTGATTTGGGGTTTCACAGTTGTGTTCAGTGTGGATTCAATCTGGTCTTCAATATCTTCGGATTCAGAGCTGTTGGTGATTGGGGGAGGGTGTGATGGAGTTGATGGAGCACTATAAGATTCTCGTCCTCTTTTATGATGTGATACTTGAATATTCTCACATTCTTTTTCTAATTCTTCCGCAGTGTAAGCTGTACCATTGACGATAAGTTTGTGGTTAACGATTTTAGCGGAGAGATTCTTATCTCTGGCCTCCTTCATGTGTTTCGCTAGAATTTTATAGTCCAAACGATCTTGATAGCAAAGATCATGTGATATGAACAATTCGCTACCTTTCAATTTCGAAATGTTTTGGAAAACTGAATTCTTTTTCAAATATGAAATAAACTCAATCTTCACAGCTGGCTTGGATGAACGTCATCACGATATAATCGAATACAACTTAGTTACAATTATCGTTCTGTCTAACCATCCAACCTTATGTTCGATTCAGACGCTCGTATGTGTAACGAAAGAACCGTTACATGGTAGGTGTAGTTAAATATACAACATAACGATATAATCGGAGACAACCCAGATACAATGATTGTTCAATATATTTATTCAACCTTATGTTCGATTCGGTTGCTAGTATGTATAACGAAAGAACAGTTACCTGGTTAGACATAATATATAATAATCATCACGAAATAATCGAATACAACCCAGATACGATGATTGTTCAGTCTATCCATTCAACCTTCTGTTCAGTTCAGTCGCTCTTATGTATAACTGGAGAACAGTTACCTGGTGAGTATAACTATATGAACATCATCACGATATAATCGAATACAACCCCAGATACGATCATTGTTTAGTCTATCCATTCAACCTTCAGTTCAATTCAGTCGCTGGTATGTATAACGGAAGAACAGTTACCTGGTGAGTATAACTATATAAACATAATCGAATACAACTCAGATACGATGATTGTTCAATCTATCCATTCAACCTTATGTTCGATTCGGTTGCTCGTATGTATATCGGAAGAACAGGTACCTGGTGAGTATATCTATATAAACATAATCGAATACAACTCAGATACGATGATTGTTCAATCTATCCATTTAACCTTCTGCTCGATTCGGTCGCTTGTATGTAAAACGGAAGGACAGTTACCTGGTGAGTATTGCTATATAAACATCATCACGATATCATCGAATACAACTCAGATACAATTATCGTTTCGTCTAACCATTCAACATTCTGTTCGATTCAGTCGCTAGTATGTGTAACGGAAGTATCTTCACCTGGTAAGTATCACTATATATACAGTATTGCGATATAATCGGATACCACCCAGATACATTGATTGTTCAGTCTATCCATTCAACTTTCTTTTCGTTTCGGTCGCTCGTATGTAAAACGGGAATACCGTCTCCTAGTGTGTATAACTATATACACAGCATAACATCATAATCGAATACAACCCATATACTATCCATTCAACCTTCTGTTCAATTCAGTCGCTCGTATGTATAACGGAAGAACAGTTACCTGGTGAGTATAACTATATAAACATAATCGAATACAACCCAGATACGATGATTGTTCAATCTATACTGAATTCAACCTTCTGCTCGATTCGGTCGCTTGTATGTAAACGGAAGAACAGTTACCTGGTGAGTATTGCTATATAAACATCATCACGATATCTTTGAATACAACTCAGATACAATTATCGTTTCGTCTAACCATTTAACCTTCTGTTCGATTCAGTCGCTAGTATGTGTAACGGAAATACCGTCACCTGGTAAGTATCACTATATATACAGTATTGCGATATAATCGAATACCACCCAGATACATTGATTGTTCAGTCTATCCATTCAACTTTCTGTTCGTTTCGGTCGCTCGTATGTGAAACGGGAATACCGTCACCTTATGTGTATAACTATATACACAGCATAACATCATAATCGAATACAACCCAGATACTATCCATTCAACCTTCTGTTCGATTCGGTTGCTCGTATGTATAACGAAAGAACAGTAACCTGGTGAGTATTTCTATATAAATGTCATCACGATATAATCGAATACAACTTAGTTACAATTATCGTTCCGTCTAACCATCCAACCTTATGTTCGATTCAGACGCTCGTATGTGTAACGAAAGAACCGTTACATGGTAGGTGTAGTTAAATATACAACATAACGATATAATCGGAGACAACCCAGATACAATGATTGTTCAATATATTTATTCAACCTTATGTTCGATTCGGTTGCTAGTATGTATAACGAAAGAACAGTTACCTGGTTAGACATAATATATAATAATCATCACGAAATAATCGAATACAACCCAGATACGATGATTGTTCAGTCTATCCATTCAACCTTCTGTTCAGTTCAGTCGCTCTTATGTATAACTGGAGAACAGTTACCTGGTGAGTATAACTATATGAACATCATCACGATATAATCGAATACAACCCCAGATACGATCATTGTTTAGTCTATCCATTCAACCTTCAGTTCAATTCAGTCGCTGGTATGTATAACGGAAGAACAGTTACCTGGTGAGTATAACTATATAAACATAATCGAATACAACTCAGATACGATGATTGTTCAATCTATCCATTCAACCTTATGTTCGATTCGGTTGCTCGTATGTATATCGGAAGAACAGGTACCTGGTGAGTATATCTATATAAACATAATCGAATACAACTCAGATACGATGATTGTTCAATCTATCCATTTAACCTTCTGCTCGATTCGGTCGCTTGTATGTAAAACGGAAGGACAGTTACCTGGTGAGTATTGCTATATAAACATCATCACGATATCATCGAATACAACTCAGATACAATTATCGTTTCGTCTAACCATTCAACATTCTGTTCGATTCAGTCGCTAGTATGTGTAACGGAAGTATCTTCACCTGGTAAGTATCACTATATATACAGTATTGCGATATAATCGGATACCACCCAGATACATTGATTGTTCAGTCTATCCATTCAACTTTCTTTTCGTTTCGGTCGCTCGTATGTAAAACGGGAATACCGTCTCCTAGTGTGTATAACTATATACACAGCATAACATCATAATCGAATACAACCCATATACTATCCATTCAACCTTCTGTTCAATTCAGTCGCTCGTATGTATAACGGAAGAACAGTTACCTGGTGAGTATAACTATATAAACATAATCGAATACAACCCAGATACGATGATTGTTCAATCTATACTGAATTCAACCTTCTGCTCGATTCGGTCGCTTGTATGTAAACGGAAGAACAGTTACCTGGTGAGTATTGCTATATAAACATCATCACGATATCTTTGAATACAACTCAGATACAATTATCGTTTCGTCTAACCATTTAACCTTCTGTTCGATTCAGTCGCTAGTATGTGTAACGGAAATACCGTCACCTGGTAAGTATCACTATATATACAGTATTGCGATATAATCGAATACCACCCAGATACATTGATTGTTCAGTCTATCCATTCAACTTTCTGTTCGTTTCGGTCGCTCGTATGTGAAACGGGAATACCGTCACCTTATGTGTATAACTATATACACAGCATAACATCATAATCGAATACAACCCAGATACTATCCATTCAACCTTCTGTTCGATTCGGTTGCTCGTATGTATAACGAAAGAACAGTAACCTGGTGAGTATTTCTATATAAATGTCATCACGATATAATCGAATACAACTTAGTTACAATTATCGTTCCGTCTAACCATCCAACCTTATGTTCGATTCAGACGCTCGTATGTGTAACGAAAGAACCGTTACATGGTAGGTGTAGTTAAATATACAACATAACGATATAATCGGAGACAACCCAGATACAATGATTGTTCAATCTATCCATTCAACCTTATGTTCGATTCGGTTGCTAGTATGTATAACGAAAGAACAGTTACCTGGTTAGACATAATATATAATAATCATCACGAAATAATCGAATACAACCCAGATACGATGATTGTTCAGTCTATCCATTCAACCTTCTGTTCAGTTCAGTCGCTCTTATCTATAACTGGAGAACAGTTACCTGGTGAGTATAACTATATGAACATCATCACGATATAATCGAATACAACCCCAGATACGATCATTGTTTAGTCTATCCATTCAACCTTCAGTTCAATTCAGTCGCTCGTATGTATAACGGAAGAACAGTTACCTGGTGAGTATAACTATATAAACATAATCGAATACAACTCAGATACGATGATTGTTCAATCTATCCATTCAACCTCATGTTCGATTCGGTTGCTCGTATGTATATCGGAAGAACAGGTACCTGGTGAGTATATCTATATAAACATAATCGAATACAACTCAGATACGTTGATTGTTCAATCTATCCATTTAACCTTCTGCTCGATTCGGTCGCTTGTATGTAAAACGGAAGGACAGTTACCTGGTGAGTATCGCTATATAAACATCATCACGATATCATCGAATACAACTCAGATACAATTATCGTTTCGTCTAACCATTCAACATTCTGTTCGATTCAGTCGCTAGTATGTGTAACGGTAGTATCGTCACCTGGTAAGTATCACTATATATACAGTATTGCGATTTATTGTTCAGTCTATCCATTCAACTTTCTTTTCGTTTCGGTCGCTCGTATGTAAAACGGGAATACCGTCTCCTAGTGTGTATAACTATATACACAGCATAACATCATAATCGAATACAACCCATATACTATCCATTCAACCTTCTGTTCAATTCAGTCGCTCGTATGTATAACGGAAGAACAGTTACCTGGTGAGTATAACTATATAAACATAATCGAATACAACCCAGATACGTTGATTGTTCAATCTATACTGAATTCAACCTTCTGCTCGATTCGGTCGCTTGTATGTAAAACGAAAGAACAGTTACCTGGTGAGTATTGCTATATAAACATCATCACGATATCATCGAATACAACTCAGATACAATTATCGTTTCGTCTAACCATTTAACCTTCTGTTCGATTCAGTCGCTAGTATGTGTAACGGAAGTACCGTCACCTGGTAAGTATCACTATATATACAGTATTGCGATATAATCGGATACCACCCAGATACATTGATTGTTCAGTCTATCCATTCAACTTTCTGTTCGTTTCGGTCGCTCGTATGTGAAACGGGAATACCGTCACCTTATGTGTATAACTATATACACAGCATAATATCATAATCGAATACAACCCAGATACTATCCATTCAACCTTCTGTTCGATTCGGTTGCTCTTATGTATAACGAAAGAACAGTAACCTGGTGAGTATTTCTATATGAACGTCATCACGATATAATCGAATACAACTTAGTTACAATTATCGTTCCGTCTAACCATCCAACCTTATGTTCGATTCAGACGCTCGTATGGGTAACGAAAGAACCGTTACATGGTAGGTGTAGTTAAATATACAACATAACGATATAATCGGAGACAACCCAGATACAATGATTGTTCAATCTATCCATTCAACCTTATGTTCGATTCGGTTGCTAGTATGTATAACGAAAGAACAGTTACCTGGTTAGACATAATATATAATAATCATCACGAAATAATCGAATACAACCCAGATACGATGATTGTTCAGTCTATCCATTCAACCTTCTGTTCAGTTCAGTCGCTCTTATGTATAACTGGAGAACAGTTACCTGGTGAGTATAACTATATGAACATCATCACGATATAATCGAATACAACCATAGATACGATCATTGTTTAGTCTATCCATTCAACCTTCAGTTCAATTTAGTCGCTCGTATGTATAACGGAAGAACAGTTACTTGGTGAGTATAACTATATAAACATAATCGAATACAACTCAGATACGATGATTGTTCAATCTATCCATTCAACCTTATGTTCGATTCGGTTGCTCGTATGTATATCGGAAGAACAGGTACCTGGTAACAGGTACCAGGTACCAGCTATATAAACAGCTATATAACAGGTAACAGGTACCAGCTATATAAACATAATCGAATACTACTCAGATACGATGATTGTTCGATCTATCCATTTAACCTTCTGCTCGATTCGGTCGCTTGTATGTGAAAAGGAAGGACAGTTACCTGGTGAGTATTGCTATATAAACATCATCACGATATCATCGAATACAACTCAGAAACAATTATTGTTTCGTCTAACCATTCAACATTCATGAAAAAATGGATTAGCCATAAATTGGAAAAAAAAAATTTTGAGAGAAAAATAGTCTATCCAATTAAAAATATCAAACATAGTTTGAAATGAATGTCTGGTAGACTACGAGCAGAAAACAACTACTTTCCTGGTAAATACCACGCAGAACATTGAATTATATCTGTTCGTAGTCCATACAACGATTCACACTGTGAATGCAGATCGCAAATGTTTCTTTCTTCCTAAGACGTGACAAATTCACATCGAGACAGGCACGCCTAACAACCTACAGACCGGTTTCGGGCTTATTGGCCCTCATCAGTGCAGGGTAGTTATCCGAGTAGAGACCGTAAGATCTCAACTCGAAGCGTTGCCTGTCCCAATGCATTTTCGTCGCGTCTATTTGACCGCACCGAGCCGCGTTCCAACAGACAATTGAAAGTGGCGACATCATGCGGCAGAAGAAAGAAACACTCCAGAACCGAATCTCCCAAGTTTTACAGAACTTGGAAGTGGCTGAGAGCTCGACTAAGCTCAATAAATGAAAAAATGGATTAGCCATAAATTGGAAAAAAAATTTGAGAGAAAAATAGTCTATCCAATTAAAAATATCAAACATAGTTTGAAATGAATGTCTGGTAGACTACGAGCAGAAAACAACTACTTTCCTGGTGAATACCACGCAGAACATTGAATTATATCTACCAGGAAAGTAGTTGTTTTCTGCTCGTAGTCTACCAGACATTCATTTCAAACTATGTTTGATATTTTTAATTGGATAGACTATTTTTCTCTCAAAACATTCAACATTCTGTTCGATTCAGTCGCTAGTATGTGTAACGGAAGTATCGTCACCTGGTAAGTATCACTATATATACAGTATTGCGATATAATCGGATACCACCCAGATACATTGATTGTTCAGTCTATCCATTCAACTTTCTTTTCGTTTCGGTCACTCGTATGTAAAACGGGAATACCGTCTCCTAGTGTGTATAACTATATACACAGCATAACATCATAATCGAATACAACCCATATACTATCCATTCAACATTCTGTTCAATTCAGTCGCTCGTATGTATAACGGAAGAACAGTTACCTGGTGAGTATAACTATATAAACATAATCGAATACAACTCAGATACGATGATTGTTCAATCTATCCATTTAACCTTCTGCTCGATTCGGTCGCTTGTATGTAAAACGGAAGGACAGTTACCTGGTGAGTATTGCTATATAAACATCATCACGATATCATCGAATACAACTCAGATACAATTATCGTTTCGTCTAACCATTTAACCTTCTGTTCGATTCAGTCGCTAGTATGTGTAACGGAAGTACCGTCACCTGGTAAGTATCACTATATATACAGTATTGCGATATAATCGGATACCACCCAGATACATTGATTGTTCAGTCTATTCATTCAACTTTCTGTTCGTTTCGGTCGCTCGTATGTGAAACGGGAATACCGTCACCTTATGTGTATAACTATATACACAGCATAACATCATAATCGAATACAACCCAGATACTATCCATTCAACCTTCTGTTCTATTCGGTTTCTCGTATGTATAACGAAAGAACAGTAACCTGGTGAGTATTTCTATATGAACGTCATCACGATATAATCGAATACAACTTAGTTACAATTATCGTTTCGTCTAACCATCCAACCTTATGTTCGATTCAGACGCTCGTATGTGTAACGAAAGGACCGTTACATGGTAGGTGTAGTTAAATATACAACATAACGATATAATCGGAGACAACCCAGATACAATGATTGTTCAATCTATCCATTCAACTTTATGTTCGATTCGGTTGCTAGTATGTATAACGAAAGAACAGTTACCTGGTTAGACATAATATATAATAAACATCACGAAATAATCGAATACAACCCAGATACGATGATTGTTCAGTCTATCCATTCAACCTTCTGTTCAGTTCAGTCGCTCTTATGTATAACTGGAGAACAGTTACCTGGTGAGTATAACTATATGAACATCATCACGATATAATCGAATACAACCCCAGATACGATCATTGCTTAGTCTATCCATTCAACCTTCAGTTCAATTCAGTCGCTCGTATGTATAACGGAAGAACAGTTACCTGGTGAGTATAACTATATAAACATAATCGAATACAACTCAGATACGATGATTGTTCAATCTATCCATTCAACCTTATGTTCGATTCGGTTGCTCGTATGTATATCGGAAGAACAGGTACCTGGTGAATATATCTATATAAACATAATCGAAAACAACTCAGATACGATGATTGTTCAATCTATCCATTTAACCTTCTGCTCGATTTGGTCGCTTGTATGTAAAACGGAAGGACAGTTACCTGGTGAGTATTGCTATATAAACATCATCACGATATCATCGAATACAACTCAGATACAATTATCGTTTCGTCTAACCATTTAATCTTCTGTTCGATTCAGTCGCTAGTATGTGTAACGGAAGTACCGTCACCTGGTAAGTATCACTATATATACAGTATTACGATATAATCGGATACCACCCAGATACATTGATTGTTCAGTTTATCCATTCAACTTTCTGTTCGTTTCGGTCGCTCGTATGTGAAACGGGAATACCGTCACCTTATGTGTATAACTATATACACAGCATAACATCATAATCGAATACAACCCAGATACTATCCATTCAACCTTCTGTTCGATTCGGTTGCTCGTATGTATAACGAAAGAACAGTAACCTGGTGAGTATTTCTATATGAACGTCATCACGATATAATCGTATACAACTTAGTTACAATTATCGTTCCGTCTAACCATCCAACCTTATGTTCGATTCAGACGCTCGTATGTGTAACGAAAGAACCGTTACATGGTAGGTGTAGTTAAATATACAACATAACGATATAATCGGAGACAACCCAGATACAATGATTGTTCAATCTATCCATTCAACCTTATGTTCGATTCGGTTGCTAGTATGTATAAAACGAAAGAACAGTTACCTGGTTAGACATAATATATAATAATCATCACGAAATAATCGAATACAACCCAGATACGATGATTGTTCAGTCTATCCATTCAACCTTCTGTTCAGTTCAGTCGTTCTTATGTATAACTGGAGAACAGTTACCTGGTGAGTATAACTATATGAACATCATCACGATATAATCGAATACAACCCCAGATACGATCATTGTTTAGTCTATCCATTCAACCTTCAGTTCAATTCAGTCGCTCGTATGTATAACGGAAGAACAGTTACCTGGTGAGTATAACTATATAAACATAATCGAATACAACCCAGATACGATGATTGTTCAATCTATACTGAATTCAACCTTCTGCTCGATTCGGTCGCTTGTATGTAAAACGAAAGAACAGTTACCTGGTGAGTATTGCTATATAAACATCATCACGATATCATCGAATACAACTCAGATACAATTATCGTTTCGTCTAACCATTAAACCTTCTGTTCGATTCAGTCACTAGTATGTGTAACGGAAGTACCGTCACCTGGTAAGTATCACTATATATACAGTATTGCGATATAATCGGATACCACCCAGATACATTGATTGTTCAGTCTATCCATTCAACTTTCTGTTCGTTTCGGTCGCTCGTATGTGAAACGGGAATACCGTCACCTTATCTGTATAACTATATATACAGCATAACATCATAATCGAATACAACCCAGATACTATCCATTCAACCTTCTGTTCGATTCGGTTGCTCGTATGTATAACGAAAGAACAGGAACCTGGTGAGTATTTCTATATGAACGCCATCACGATATAATCGAATACAACTTAGTTACAATTATCGTTCCGTCTAACCATCCAACCTTATGTTCGATTCAGACGCTCGTATGTGTAACGAAAGAACCGTTACATGGTAGGTGTAGTTAAATATACAACATAACGATATAATCGGAGACAGCCCAGATACAATGATTGTTCAATCTATCCATTCAACCTTATGTTCGATTCGGTTGCTAGTATGTATAACGAAAGAACAGTTACCTGGTAAGACATAATATATAATAATCATCACGAAATAATCGAATACAACCCAGATACGATGATTGTTCAGTCTATCCATTCAACCTTCTGTTCAGTTCAGTCGCTCTTATGTATAACTGGAGAACAGTTACCTGGTGAGTATAACTATATGAACATCATCACGATATAATCGAATACAACCCCAGATACGATCATTGTTTAGTCTATCCATTCAACCTTCAGTTCAATTCAGTCGCTCGTCTGAAATCTTCAAAAAACTTGTTTGCATTCCTCTTATTGATGGTAGCCTCAAATAGCAAATTGAAAGTGTTTTCAACACTGTTGTAAACCTGGTTTCATCTGAAAAAAAAAGAGATTTTTCAACTCTTCATAAATTTGTTTAAATATTGAGTACAAAAAATAGTTGATTGAAATTATATTCATTACATATTGTTTTATAATTGTTTTTGTACATGTATATACTATACAAGATATAATAAATATACATTATTATGTAATTTAGTTTATGTTGATTTATGTTATGTACTTCTATGTATAAATTTTCATGTATTGTGCATAATTATAGTATGATTTATGTGTAGATATATTGAAGCTTGATAATTTTTCACTATGCAATCATATTTTTCAAACTTATATGATTGCTTTGAAAAAACCGGATTAACACATCATATTTGTTATTATATATCATAGGTACTGAAAATTCAATCTTATTCTGTATTTATTTTGTTGAAACTTATTTCAATCTGGATTAAGAGTGAGAACTGGAAAAACAGGTTGAAATTTCATGCTATTCTAAATGAATGGATGGAAAGCTGGAAAAATTACACATACCTGTTATAAATGAGTGAAATCAGTTGCTCAGTTCAAAAGGTATGGTTAATAGGTAACTTATCCAAATGATTATGAAATGAGAACACTTCATGAAAGATCATGCATGGTTTTGAACATTCTTCCTCTGGACTATAGTCTGGACATACATAGTTGGCATCATCAAATCATCAGCTGGTTCCTACAAAATCATATTAAAAATAAGAAATATGTATTAAAGGAATGTAAAATACTTCGAATACCCTAGAAACTGATATGAGAATATGTATAATATCTGCACATCTAAGATCAGCTCTTAATAGGTATAAATTGAAGAATGTAGTAAATATTTAAGGAAATATCAAGAAGTTTGTAATTAATGTAGTAGCAATCATATACATTTAGGTAAAATGTTGCCAAATAATAATATATCTATGTAAACATAATCAAGGGCTATACATAATATGTTATTTTCAAGGGTATAATCAACATCAGTTTATCACCAGTCCAAGATTCCTCACAGCAGGGGTTTCAAAAAGCAAAAATACTACTTATTATAATATCTATATCATAGGATGAGAAGAATGGAAGAGAAAACACTCGATAAATCAGTTCACTACCCAATACAGTACAGAAAGACTTACCTCGAACCTTTTTAAGGTATATGTTTTCCCATTTTCAGTATCAAAATGGTTAGCACAAGTGCCACAATATTCAGCAGTGATCTCTGTAGATATTCTGATGCTAAAATGAATCATGTTACCACAAAGATTCTTCAAACAAACTATATTAGTATATTTTCTTACCCATGCTTTCCAAAATTGTAGTCAACCATGTCTGGTGTGAAGAAATGAAATCCTATCACTTTATATTGTTTATTTTCAGTAGTAGGTAGATAATGGAACGGCACAAAGTCGTGGATGCATTTTCGTGGAAATATAAAAGTATGAAAGAAACAAGAAGTATTTTGAAGGAAAAAAATACAGATGTGACATTTACATGACTCATGACTGACACGCCAGCACGCCACTGACGATGATAAGAATCTTCAAACATACATTGTTGCCGAGGCGCCCTGTGCGTATATTTTTCTCTCTTGCACTCGTTGCAAACATCAATACAATGACTGATCGGCTTGGAAACCGATTTAATAGTTTCTCTATGCTGACAACGCTGCAAGCAACTGCAAGCCATCTTTCTTTTCATTGAAAATGGAATGGCGGATTTTGTGTGAGAAAAGTTGTGTTTGAGTTTGGTCATTTTGCTCATTATTTTCATCACGTAACCGCATATTTTCGCAGTGATAAATCTTATATTTTATTGAAGAGAAATTCATGATATTGCCCAATAGAAACTAGGAACAGCTACCGGGTTGAAGTGAAATAGTTGACCATGGTGAGGAGACGCAATGGAAGAAGGTGAATATGTGATGTTTATTTTGTGTTTTGTACTCGATAAATTGAAACGCAAATAGCAAATTTGTTAACAATTTCATTTCATAGATCGAGAAGTAGAGATAGGAGAAGAACGCGTAGTCGCGACAGAGGTTATGGCGGCGGAGGCGGAGGCCGCAGTAGAGGTGCAGCTGGGGTCAATCTACGCAAACCCCGTTGGGATATGAGTCGTTTGGAACCGCTCAAGAAAGATTTTTATGTGCCCCAGCCCAGTGTGGTCAATCGTCCAACCTATGAAATAGAAGAATGGAGGAAATCCAAAGAGATATCTCTGAAAGGCAAGATCATACCTGAGCCTGTTCTATCTTTTGAAGAAGCTGGGTTTCCTGATTATGTGATGTCTGAGATCAAGAAAATGAACTTCAAGTGCCCTACAGCTATTCAGGCTCAGGGATGGCCCATTGCTTTGTCTGGTAGAGATATGGTTGGGATAGCTGCAACAGGCTCAGGTAAAACTTTGAGCTACATTCTGCCAGCAATTGTACACATTAATAATCAGCCCAGACTGATGAGGGGTGATGGACCTATTGCACTGATATTAGCACCTACAAGAGAGCTAGCACAACAAATTGTTCAAGTAAGAATACTCTCAAATTAAGTAACTATAGCTTTTGTATGGAAATATTTATTTTAAACATTTTCAGATTGCTTGTGATTTTGGCCAAGCTGCCAAGATCAGGAGCACCTGTGTTTTTGGGGGTGCTCCAAAGGGGCCCCAGGCTAATGACCTCATGGATGGAGTGGAGGTAGTTATTGCTACCCCTGGTCGTCTCATTGACTTCCTGGAAAGCAACAGGACTAATCTGAAGAGGTGTACTTATCTTGTGTTAGATGAAGCTGATAGAATGTTGGACATGGGATTTGAACCCCAAATAAGAAAAATCATTGACCAGGTAAGATATAATGTTTTTATTGTCATTACCTACTTTGTAACTAGTTCATTCAGGTTTCTATTTCATCAAGATTATTGTGATCTAATATGCATTGAGAAAAAAACTATGGCATTTGAAGTATTTGAATACTACAAGACATTTTCAGTTGAGGATTGAGGGTACTTCATTTCACTCACCTCATTCTATAGAAAATAATTTTATTTTCCTTCAGACTACAATAGTAGTTAATAAAGTGGGGGATGAAAAATTTTAGGTACACACAGATTTACAATGAGACAAATTACAAACATGTAATTAAAAGCAATACATTAATACACTATAAAAACATTACTTTCAAGTAAATATGCACATTTACATTTGTCAAACATTATGTACAGAAAAAGAAATCAACACAACGAAAATTTAAAATGAAACAATAAATAAAGTTACCATTTTAATTCTATTTTACAGATCAGACCTGACCGTCAGACTCTCATGTGGTCTGCTACATGGCCAAAAGAGGTCCAGAACCTAGCACAAGAATTCTTGAAGGATTATGTGCAAATCAATGTTGGGTCATTACAGTTGTCTGCCAACCACAATATATTGCAGATCATAGATGTTTGTCAGGAATATGAGAAAGAGACCAAATTAAGTACTCTTCTGAAGGAGATCATGGCTGAGAAAGAGAACAAGACAATTATTTTTATTGAGACCAAGAGAAAGGTGGATAATATTACTAGAAAAATGAAGAGAGATGGGTAAGAATCAAAGAAAAAATGCTGATTTTGTACTTGACATGTTATCCATCTTGAGCGTGATTGGGTATTACAAGGTAAATTAGAATATCTTTATAATTTATAAGAGTATACCTTCAATTTTTGCAGCATATAATTTTTTATTTCATAAATATTTTACATTAGTTTTGAACATACTTTCAACAATCTCATAAAATCATTATTTTGTTTCA
Organism: Chrysomela aeneicollis; assembly: GCA_029955515.1. Taxonomy (NCBI): domain Eukaryota; kingdom Metazoa; phylum Arthropoda; class Insecta; order Coleoptera; family Chrysomelidae; genus Chrysomela; species Chrysomela aeneicollis. The sequence goes on along the minus strand of JARUHQ010000013.1, from coordinate 14,909,362 downwards.
ACGAATTTTTTTATATTTCAGATTTCAGAGGTGGTAAGGCACCCATTCTAGTGGCTACAGATGTGGCAGCAAGAGGTCTGGGTAAGTCTGTCTACTGGTGTCCCAGTTACTCTTTAGTGTATTGATTAGCAGGCTAATAATATTCTATACATCCTTTTATTTTTTTCTATAGCGATTTTTTTTTCAAATAGGGCATCCATATGTTGCTGGTTTATTCTTCTGATCAATATTACAACAAAATATTCTTTGAACACATTTCTTGAATTTTGTTTGATTGATAGCTAACATCAAACTGCCTGTAGCTTTGTATTCAAGAAAAATATCTGAATAATATACTGGGTGATACATTTGTATGGTAACAATAATAGTAATTGAAGTATGCATATTTTTATGAAAACTACATTCATGAAGTTGACCAAAAGTTGAAGTGGGTTTTAATCGGTGAATATTTTTTTTATCGTCCAATATTTCCTATTTCTCTCTTCTGCATCAAATTGTGAAATAACAAAATTCCAGATAATAGACAATATTTCTGGTTGCTTAGTTTCAGGTACTGTTTTATTCTTCTTGTCAGCTGATTTTATTTAAAAATTATCGTTTCTGATTGAATATATTTCCAGAGCCTATTGACATTTGCAGAGGTTTTAATAGGAATTCAAATTTATCATTAATTAATCCATAACCATTCCACTATGTATCTAAGGCACAAACTGAAGGATCATACACTAGATGTAAAACAATTTTATATATGAAAAATATTCAATGCAAGTTATTGGTAGTACACTTTTGTTTTTCCACATGTCAAAATATATGTATAATCTGCACTATCAACAGTTTTACATTTCATCACTTTTTTGCTTGACGTCTCTTTCAGGAAACATATTGGGCTTTGTCTTAGTGACTGTCTTTATCGGTTAATTTTGTTTTATTTTAAATTAAAATCAATAACTTTAAACCATGTAAGGTAATGAGAGCATTCATACAAGGAACTAAGCAATGAAAACTAAGATCAAAACTCAGAAAGGAGGGTTAACATACAACTAAGAAATTAACTTCTTCCATTAATTCAATGAAACACATGGGTCAAGTCAAATATTTTGCTGTACAGCCCACAGAAGAGAAGAATGGTTGATGTTCTAGGTATCTTTTTATTGATTATTTATGATTTGGTAGTGATTTTTCAAGAATATTTATATCAGCATATCATTATTATAATACCTATTTTCTTTCATCCATTATAATAACGTTCCAAAAACAGTGACAGTTTGACAGAATTTGTGTGATCATCATATGTTCTTATTTTAAATTTCATGTAAATCTTATATTCATTTTAGTTCAAGTTGCATGAATACAACTTGCCTACAACAAGCCCACACATGGGAATTGATGTATCTTGGAGATTATTATGTTCACAAATTGGTCATAAATAAATAAATAATTTGGTATCGAAGATTTTAGTTGAAACTATTGGCCAATGAGAAATATATCAACGTTCCAAGGCTCCTTTTGACTTCTGATCCACCTCCTTTTTTTTTTTCGAGAGAAGAATATTCCGGCTCGTCATTCTCTGTGCGCTCGACGGTACAAAATATTAGCCTGTTGACCAAAAAAAAAGTGCATATAGGCCACCTGATAATCCAATGAAATGAACTTGGCCCTACTCTCTGTTCCAGAGGCACTAGCAAGTTAAAATGACGTGTTGAAAAAATGTCATTTGCGCGGCTGTGCCTCTCTCTCGCACACTCACGGGGGCCATCTGAAAGGCCCGCCATGTTGCAGTCAGCGGTGGTCATGCGCACCCTGCCGGCTATAACCTGCGGCCCCTTCAGCCCACCCCCACGTCGCAGGAGTCTGAATTTTTGGACTGGCGATGCGACGGCGCGCGGCGCCTGCGCAAAGCGCGCGAGGCGTCCGGCGCGCCCTCTCTTGGGGTATGCTCGTACTACACGGGTCTGTCTAACGAGACACACGGCCGGAAGGATAGCGCTGGGCTGGGCGCCTTTCTGATTTTCAGTTCGCCCGTGCGACACTCGCGATTCCTTAGGTATGGGTACTGTTTTATTTTTGGGGTTATGTTTGTGTTCGTCGGGTGTTCGCTGTGATGCCGGCTCCTAGTTTCGGTGCAGCACAGGAGGAGGATTTGTTAATCGTCAATCTTGATGTATTAATTATTGTAAGGTACACTCGGAATGTTTTCATAGCCTACACATTCGTCTAGAAGGTGAGTTAAACAATGCTGGACATAAAATTAACGTCAAAAGACTGCTGAGGTGCTGAGAAATTCATAGGTCTTTGACGTACCAAATCTAGCATCGGACATGCACTAAAATACATGGTGTTCTATTTGACCAAATGCAATTATTTGCTGTGTGTGCTGGGCTCACATACATATGATGATTTTTTTGCGGATATCGAAACAGCTGTATGGATGCAAGCTTCGTTATTCAGGTCATTATTGTGAATAGTTTTTGGACTTCTTTCGTGCTTATCAGCTGGTTACTGATATTATTGAAACATGCAGCCAGTTCACATGGCCGTAAAGACGAAATCGAGAAAGATTTGTTCAGTACCTCAGCGTTCTTCCTACTGTACAGACATCGTTCCCTTGGCACAAAATCCAAAATTTCAACTTCACGAATGTGTGAAAAATAGAATATCATGTTGAAAATAGAAAAATTTATTACCACAAACATTTACGTTTGTAATAAGCACTTCCTAGAAGTAGATTTCTGAAGTAAATGCCAAATTGAAGGTAGGTATGGTATGTCTCTTTTCAGGTAGAATCAAACAAATAATATCTGGTGTTGTGTAGTCTATTTTATTGTTCGTGATGAAAACCTTGATTTCACTTCAGGACCATCAAGAAGGAGAGTTAAACCAAGAGATAGGCTCAAAAAGGATGCAATTACTTCAATGAACATCTCAAAGTCATCACATGGAAACAGTGCACAATGTAGGCTTGATGAAATCAAATTTTTATTTTAAATGAATAAGCCATGAATTGGATTAGTATTAATTGAGAGAAATGAATTTGAATGACTGGTAGACCATAAGATCTCTAACTTCCTTGGTACATACCAGAGATTATCTATCTATGTATCTATACAAAATACTTATTATTATGGACTATAAGTACATTGTGAATTCGAAAATAATAACTTGTGTTGCCTATTTAAGATATCTCAATATGAGCAGATGCACCACTACACTTACTTTTCTCAGAAAATAAAGTTAATTGATACATTTTTTGTTTTTATTTCTGTCTGTAATCATCTATTTTTTGGGTTAGAATGAAATTACAGCTTAATACAGATATATTCACACTTCCACTGCTAACTTCTCCATACAATCATTTTAATTTCATATGAGGGCTGCCTTAGAGCTGAAGTTTGAGAACAGTAGTTTATTTATGTGTGTTCCATATCTATCCCACAAAGTATGATGTGACCAACTTTGAACAATGCTTCTCGTTCTTTTAATGGTTTCTTCTTATTTCTGATATACTTTAGATACTCATCCAAATATTGGGCATTCTGGAAATATAACAATATAAAGATAAATCATTGAAATACAAATACCTTAGTGGCCCCATTGATTTTGCAGAGGTGGTTTGAATAGCCTATAAAAACATAATAAATCCATAAACCTCATATAAAATACCTGTTTTGTGTTCTATAAATAATAACCAAACGATAGCACCCTTTCAAATATTTTGGATATTCGTTAATTCTTTCCTAAAATGTGAATCAAAAGTTGACAAATTATTATTGAAAACATAACGAAATGCTTGTTTATCACCTTCATGTGAAGTTTTTGACATTTTTGCAGCGCCATCTATTGGTTCGTGATTTTCGCGATATGATTTAGAAGCCAGAAGACCAGAGATAAGTACGACTTAGTACCTAGGCAACCCGTACACCACTTCCAACGATGTTGGGTTGTATATGTAGTGGTAAGGGGTGGTAAAAGTGTTGAGCAAATAACGGTCAGCGCAATATTTGGGTTTTTTAAATGGCATTTTTATATAAATCCAACACTGGTCGCGCACGCTTTGGTCACAAATCGCTAGAGGCGCCAGGTAATACAAATTACAAATGTAATGTACGATTCTAAAGCAGATGCACCACTACACTTTCTCACGTTTCCCAGACAATAAAGTTATTAATTAAATAATTGTTTGTTTTATTTCTCTATTTATTATTTATAGTGTTTTTGAGTTCGATCGGTCTGACTGACTTGGCAGTAGAAGTGGTATATTGAGAATCCTGTAAAAACATTATAAACTCACGTAAAATACCTGGCTTGCGTTCTACAGAGTGGCCACTTTTTTAATGGGATTGTATTGGTAACTTCTAAACCATAAGAGTTAGAAGGTCGGTCAAATGGAGAAAAAGTTGCATTCATAGAAGCATTGTCAAGCAGTTCAAATAAATCGAGATTATCAGGGCCGGTTATTGAGATATCATAAGAAAAGTAAATTCTGTCATTTTGATTTTTCTTTTTTTCCCACTTTATTTCGAATATTATCAAAAAATGTCACAGGAGTTTTTTATTTGACAGTAAATTATCCTCAATTTGACGTATTCAGATTTCGTATCCAACGTTTCGTACGCTCTGGGCCACCCTCAACCTCATTTTTTTCAATACGAACCTGCATATTTTATGACACTTTTCGAAATAACTTTCAACGCTGAATTCATCGACATATCATAAAATGTAATTCAAAGTTGATTTTCAGGTGATTTTGATAATTTGGATAAGGGTCAAAATCACCTGAAATTCAACTTTAAATGACATTGTATGATATGTCATTAAATTCAGCGTTTAAAGTTATTACGAAAAGTGTCATAAAATATGCAGGTCCGTATTGAAAAAAATGAGGTTGAGGGTAGCCCAGAGCGTACGAAACGTTGGATACAAAATCTGATTATGTCAAAATGAGGATAATTTACTGTCGAATGAAAAACTCCTGTGACATTTTTTGATAATATTCGAAATAAAGTGAAAAAAAAAGAAAAATCAAAATGACAGAATTTACTTTTCTTATGATATCTCAATAACCGGCCCTGATAATCTCGATTTGTTTGAACTGCTTGAAAATGCTTCTATGATTGCAACTTTTTCTCCATTTGACCGACCTTCTAACTCTTATGGTTTAAAAGTTACCAATACAATCCCATTAAAAAAGTGGCCACTCTGTATAAATGATAAACAATCAATAATTAGCGCTCTTATAAATATTTTGGAATGGTTTAATAATTTCCTAAAATAATTGAAAGTCATCCTATTGACTCATCTGCCATTACTTATGTCACAAAATTCTTCTCTTTTATTTTCAATATTTTTACGGTACCCCAATCTACCTTTACATTATGCTTCAAATCATTAATTTTGAATATTCTCATAAGTAGGTAATTCCATCCTCGAGGCAATTCGAAGAATCCCAAATAAGTCTATATTTATAGGTACTGTGGTGTCTATTTATTTTGTCCCTCCTACACTCGATGTAAAGGGTTAAATGAAACAACTATTTCCTATTTGTCCACCCTCACTTTGTCACGGTCTGATATCAACTGCCACATTCATCAATGCTATCTATCAGTATAGATTGAACAATCATCGTATCTGGGTTGTATTCAATTATGTTTATATAGGTATACTCACCAGGTAACTGTTCTTCCGTTATACATACGAGCGACTGAATTGAACAGAAGGTTGAATGGATAGTATATGGGTTGTATTCGATTATGATGTTATGCTGTGTATATAGTTATACACACTAGGAGACGGTATTCCCGTTTTACATACGAGCGACCGAAACGAAAAAAAAGTTGAATGGATAGACTGAACAATCAATGTATCTGGGTGGTATCCGATTATATCGCAATACTGTATATATAGTGATACTTACCAGGTGACGGTACTTCCGTTACACATGCTAGCGACTAAATCGAACAGAATGTTGAATGGTTAGACGAAACGATAATTGTATCTGAGTTGTATTCGATGATATCGTGATGATGTTTATATAGCAATACTCACCAGGTAACTGTTCTTCCGTTTTACATACAAGCGACGGAATCGAGCAGAAGGTTAAATGAATAGATTGAACAATCATCGTATCTGGGTTGTATTCGATTATGTTTATATAGTAATACTCACCAGGTAACTGTTCTTCCGTTTTACATACAAGCGACCGAATCGAGCAGAAGGTTAAATTCAGTATAGATTGAACAATCATCGTATCTGGGTTGTATTCGATTATGTTTATATAGTTATACTCACCAGGTAATTGTTCTTCCGTTATACATACGAGCGACTGAATTGAACAGAAGGTTGAATGGATAGACTAAACAATAATCGTATCTGGGGTTGTATTCGATTATATCTTGATGATGTTCATATAATTATACTCACCAGGAAACTGTTCTCCAGTTATACATAAGAGCGACTGAACTGAACTGAAGGTTGAATGGATAGACTGAACAATCATCGTATCTGGGTTGTATCTGATTATATCGTGATTATCATCACATAGTATGTCTAACCAGGTAACAGTTCTTCCGTTATACATACGAGCAACCAAATCGAACATAAGGTTGAATGGATAGATTGAACAATCATTGTATCTGGGTTGTCTCCGATTATATCGTTATGCTGTATATTTAGTTACACCTACCATGTAACGGTTCTTTCGTTACACATACGAGCGTCTGAATCGAACATAAGGTTGGATGGTTAGACGGAACGATAATTGTAACTGAGTTGTATTCGATTATATCGTGGTGATGTTTATATAGTAATACTCACCAGGTGACTGTTCTTGCGTTATACATACGAGCGACCCAATCGAACATAAGGTTGGATGGATAGACGGAATGATCATTGTATCTGAGTTGTATTCGATTATATCGTGATGACGTTCATATACAAATACTCACCAGGTTACTGTTTTTTCGTTATACATACGAGAAACCGAATCGAACAGAAGGTTGAATGGATAGTATCTGGGTTGTATTCGATTATGATGTTATGCTGTGTATATAGTTATACACACTAGGTGACGGTATTCCCGTTTTACATACGAGCGACCGAAACGAACGGAAAGTTGAATGGATAGACTGAACAATCAATGTATCTGGTTGGTATCCGATTATATCGCAATACTGTTTATATAGTGATACTTACCAGGTGACGGTACTTCCGTTACACATACTAGCGACTGAATCGAACAGAAGGTTAAATGAATAGATTGAAAATTCATCGTATCTGGGTTGTATTCGATTATGTTTATATAGTTATACTCACCAGGTAACTGTTCTTCCGTTATACATACGAGCGACTGAATTGAACAGAAGGTTGAATGGATAGACTAAACCCGGTAAACATTTGTGTTCACACATTTCAGTCATATGATGGTTTTTGTGAAACGTATCATGAACGACGTTTAATGAAGTACATATAAACGTACGTTAGAAATCGATCACATCCGAGACTAAATGTATGCCAATATACGATCATCATACTCCAGATGTTTGCCATATGACATCAAACTTATGTCAAGTTCTTGATTAAAATCTTCGATCACGATTCTTTGATCATGAATACATCAATTATATGATGATAATATTGAAGATCGATTGAAAACGTATATTTTCGATATTTTATCGAATATCATTAAGAAAACGTTACAGAAATTACGGGCAAAATATCGAATCATTACATTGTTTAGATGATATTGCAAAAATGTTCCTTCAAAGACGATCGTTTTAAGAATTGAAAAATTGTGTATTTTTTATACCACGTCAGATGTCGTGAGTCGATCATATCTATGACTGAATATATGCCAATTGGTGATAAACACACTCCAGACGTTTGTAATATGATATCAAACTAACTATCGAGTTCTTGATTGAAATCTTCGATCACGATTCTTTGATCATGAATACATCCCTTATATGATGATGATATTGAAGATCGAATGAATACGTATATTTTCGATATTTTATCGAATATCATTGAGAAAAAATTCCAGAAATCACGGGCAGGATATCGAATCATTACATTGTTCAGATGATATTGCAAAAATGTTTGTTTGACGACGATCAATTTAAGGATTGAAAAATGATGTTTTTTCTATACCGCGTTTGACGTCGAGAAACGATCATATCCATGACTGAATATATACCAATTTATGATCAACACAGTCCAGACGTTTGCCATATGACATCAAACTTATGTCAAGTTCTTGATTGAAACCTTCGATCACGATTCTTTGATCATGAATACATCCCTTATATGATGATAATATTGAAGATCGAATGAATACGTATATTTTCGATATTTTATTGAATATCATCAAGAAAAAATTCCAGAAATTACGGGCAGGATATCGAATCATTACATTGTTTAGATGATATTGCAAAAATGTTTTTTTCAAGACGATCAATTTAAGGATTGAAAAATGATGTTTTTTCTATACCGCGTTTGACGTCGAAAAACGATCATATCCATGACTGAATATATACCAATTTATGATCAACACACTCCAGACGTTTGCCATATGACATCAAACTTATGTCAAGTTCTTGATTGAAATCTTCGATCACGATTCTTTGATCATGAATACATCCCTTATATGATGATAATATTGAAGATCGAATGAATACGTATATTTTCGATATTTTATCGAATATCATTAAGAAAACGTTACAGAAATTACGGGCAAAATATCGAATCATTACATTGTTTAGATGATATTGCAAAAATGTTCCTTCAAAGACGATCGTTTTAAGAATTGAAAAATTGTGTATTTTTTATACCACGTCAGATGTCGTGAGTCGATCATATCTATGACTGAATATATGCCAATTGGTGATAAACACACTCCAGACGTTTGTAATATGATATCAAACTAACTATCGAGTTCTTGATTGAAATCTTCGATCACGATTCTTTGATCATGAATACATCCCTTATATGATGATGATATTGAAGATCGAATGAATACGTATATTTTCGATATTTTATCGAATATCATTGAGAAAAAATTCCAGAAATCACGGGCAGGATATCGAATCATTACATTGTTCAGATGATATTGCAAAAATGTTTGTTTGACGACGATCAATTTAAGGATTGAAAAATGATGTTTTTTCTATACCGCGTTTGACGTCGAGAAACGATCATATCCATGACTGAATATATACCAATTTATGATCAACACAGTCCAGACGTTTGCCATATGACATCAAACTTATGTCAAGTTCTTGATTGAAACCTTCGATCACGATTCTTTGATCATGAATACATCCCTTATATGATGATAATATTGAAGATCGAATGAATACGTATATTTTCGATATTTTATTGAATATCATCAAGAAAAAATTCCAGAAATTACGGGCAGGATATCGAATCATTACATTGTTTAGATGATATTGCAAAAATGTTTTTTTCAAGACGATCAATTTAAGGATTGAAAAATGATGTTTTTTCTATACCGCGTTTGACGTCGAAAAACGATCATATCCATGACTGAATATATACCAATTTATGATCAACACACTCCAGACGTTTGCCATATGACATCAAACTTATGTCAAGTTCTTGATTGAAATCTTCGATCACGATTCTTTGATCATGAATACATCCCTTATATGATGATAATATTGAAGATCGAATGAATACGTATATTTTCGATATTTTATCGAATATCATTAAGAAAAAATTCCAGAAATTACGGGCAGGATATCGAATCATTACATTGTTCAGATGATATTGCAGAAATGTTTGTTTGACGACGATCAATTTAAGGATTGAAAAATGATGTTTTTTCTATACCGCGTTTGACGTCGAAAAACGATCATATCCATGACTGAATATATGCTAAATTATGATCAACCCACTACAGACGTTTGCCATAATATGACATTAGGTTATGTCGAGTTCTTGATTGAAATCTCCGATCACGATTCTTTGATCATGAATACATCCCTTATATGATGATAATATTAAAGATCGAATGAATACGTATATTTTCGATATTTTATCGAATAATCATCAAGAAAAAATTTCAGAAATTACGGGCAGGATATCGAATCATTACATTGTTCAGATGATATTGCAAAAATGTTTGTTTGAAGGCGATCAATTTAAGGATTGAAAAATGATGTTTTTTCTATACCGCGTTTGACGTCGAAAAACGATCATATCCATGACTGAATATATGCTAAATTATGATCAACCCACTAAAGACGTTTGCCATAATATGACATTAGGTTATGTCGAGTTCTTGATTGAAATCTTCGATCACGATTCTTTGATCATGAATACATCCCTTATATGATGATAATATTAAAGATCGAATGAATACGTATATTTCCGATATTTTATCGAATAATCATCAAGAAAAAATTTCAGAAATTACGGGCAGGATATCGAATCATTACATTGTTCAGATGAAATTGCAAAAATGTTTTTTTGAAGGCGATCAATTTAAGGATTGAAAAATGATGTTTTTTCTATACCGCGTTTGACGTCGAAAAACGATCATATCCATGACTGAATATATGCTAAATTATGATCAACCCACTAAAGACGTTTGCCATAATATGACATTAGGTTATGTCGAGTTCTTGATTGAAATCTTCGATCACGATTATTTGATCATGAATACATCCCTTTCATGATGATTATATTGAAGATCGATTGAAAACGTGTATTTTCGATATTTTATCGGAATATCATCAAGAAAACGTTTCAGTAATCACTGGCAAGATATCGAATCATTACATCGTTTATATGACATTGCAAAAATGTTTTTTTGAAGACGATCAATTTGAGGATTGAAAAATGATGTTCATCTTCATACCGCGTTAGACGTCGAAAGTCGATCATATCCATGACTGAATATATGCCAATATATGTTCAACACAGTCCAGTCATTTGTCATATGACTTCAAACTTATGTCTTGATCGAAATGTTCGATCACGATTTTTTTATCATAAATATATCCCTTATTTGATGATAATATCGAAGATCGATTGAAAACGTATATTTTCGATAATTTATCGAATATCATCAAGAAAACGTTCTAGAACGGGCAAAATATCGAATTATTACATTGTTTAGATGCTATTGCAACAATCACTTTCCAAAGATAATCAATTCAATAATCGAAAAATGATGTTTTTTTCCTGCATTAGACGTTGAAGGTCGATCATATCCGTGACTTGATATATATACCAATACATATCAAACTCATGTCATGTCCAATCTTTGATAACGATTTTTCGGACATGAATGTATCTCTCGAATTATGATAATATTGAATATTGAAAACGAATATATTTGATATGTTATTGAATGGCAGCAAAAAAATGTTTAACGATTTCTACCAAATATCGAATTATTATTACATTGTTGAGGTGATATACGGAGAATAAAGGTCATCAGATTTGAGGTTTCATAGGGGCGAGTATAGCCAAAGCCCCCACTAGCGACATCAGTTGTTCGGTGATAGTGTTCCGAGTCCTGTAAGAAGTGTATCATGTTATAAAAATAACTGGTTCACGGTTTTTATCGTGTCGTCGTTTCGACCGACGCCTTAGAAGTGGTTTGGAATGCACTATAAGCTGTAGGGTTCCGCTCTCCTTCACCTCGCACAAGTTTTGACTTTTGGTAGTTGGTCTTGGTATTGGGAATTGGAAAAGCGAGGTCAGCATTCAGAAGTCGATCTTGAATGAAAGTTTCAATCATAATTTTTTCATCATTCATATATTTCTGATATGATGGTGAAATTAAAGATCGATTGAAATCGTATACGTAAATATATGTAATTATTAGATTGTTCGAATACTCAATATTCCAAAAGACGATTATTTCTTGTGAATACCATTCGTTAGACATCTATGGCTATAATTCACGAGCAACACACTCGATACGTTTACTAGGTGAACTGATATGAAGTTCCTGATTAAAATCATGAATAATAATCCTTCGGCCATAAATATACATAATAACTTATATGGTGACTATATAGTTGGGGATCAATTAGTTTCAGGCGATTTCAAGTGCATCAATCCACAACAAACTTATGTAATAGGTATATGAAATTCGAGAAGTCAGATAGTATATTTTGCAGATTTCGTTGCTTCAGAACTTTTTTTCTCAACTCAACTTGTAGGTTTATGTGAAATACATAGTCGCTACGAAAGTGTTCCTGATATCTCCAAGATTAGTCTACCACTTATAATAATATAAGTCTTGATACTGAAAGCTACCACCCAGGCAGCACAGTGATGGTCGATCAAGGTGTATTTGACGTCTACATCGTGATGACTTCTCGTAGAAAAATACCCTGAATAATTTGATGACCAATACTCAGCGTCAATTAAACGTTGGGTTTTTTACATATTTCAGATGTGTCTATTAAACGTCTTTATTACGTCTTTATAACGTTGATGCGTCCGATAAAAATAATTAAACCTATTTTATTCAAGAAATGGCAAGACAAAACAATAAATTGAATACTAATAGAGAAATCAATTCAAGAAACTAGTACGCACTCCAGACTCTAGAGTGTATAGGTACATTTTATTTTCACTACATATCGAAAAGGAATTAGATAAATATACTGAATGCATAGGGAATTCCCTAGGTTATTTCCAATCGAATTCGCTGTTACCCTCTTCACAAAATGATATCTCCCCCATTGTAGTGTAGAAAATTCTCATGGATTTCTCATATTCAAAGTTCCCGCCATCATATCTATACCCGTAAGATGACATGAGCCCGATCCCGCTTGGTCCAGTCCATTATTGAATTCACATGACGCCAGACGTGGCCGGCCAGACGCTTCTTGTACTGACCTTGATGCAATGCAAAGCAAAAGCATCTCAGATGCGCGGTCGTCCATGGTTCTTGTATTTTGATCACAACAACGCAGCGTTGGACGGTTATTTGTATAATTTTTGATGCTAGTGTGAGCAATAATTCGTCTAAATAGTATCAGGTAAGCTACACAAACTTTGGCTACACGTTACGTTATAGTATAATAGAAAATGATACCTATGTGTGAACCTCGGTGTGAACAATTACCGTAACTCGCATTCATAGGCATTTTCTGGCTTAATTCCGTCGTTGAATCAAAGAAAACTAGTACTACGTACGTACTGACTACTTCTGTTTGGTTGAATTGGATCGTTATGAACAGAATTCTCATTTGATGACAATGATTTCCACAACCATAAAAGACACACCTAACCTAAGTTTTTTTTGTTGGTGCTGTTGTGAGCCGATCAGGCTGTTGTCTCATATTTTATGTAATAAAACCTATCCCTCTGAATAGTCTGAATACCTACCTACATCGAAGGCTACAAAATTAAAAAGTTTTCGATTTGGGCCAGTCCATTATTGAATTCACATGACGCCAGGCGTGGCCCTACGCTTCTTGTACTGTACTGACCTTGAGACAACGCAAAAGCATGTAGAATAATTTATTATTTTTGCTAGTATTCAGAAAATGGTTTGTGTGGCAATATATTTTTTTCAGATGCTGATATGGAGTGCCTACAATCCATGAAAATTGGCCAACCCTCAAGAAAAAATAAATTGAGTTCAGTGCCTGACCACCACTAAATCAATAACATTTTTCAAGATCACCCAGAAGAAGTGATTCCTTTTTGCAGCAAATTGTAAGATATATTATAGTGTAGCTACAACTGTTTATGAGGAAGGTGAGACTGATCTATTCATGTGGAGATTAATCTTTCCATATTCTAATCAGTGGATATAAATCTGAATGAGGTGTCAACCCCAATGATTTTGTTATCATCAACATATATTTGTCATTCGAAAACTTCTCTTGAGAAATTTTTTTATGAATCTGATCTCAATTTTCTATGTATCAACAAAACTCAGGGTGGTTCGTTTTTTATTTGAAGTTACCTGATGTAATCATGACTGGTATCATTTTTTCAAAGCCCTAAACAAAAAGCCCTAATTAGGTCAGATTATATGAAAAAATAGTCAATAAATTTTTTTGAATGATGAATAATTTGGGAATTATAAATCATCAAGGTATTTATAGAAGTATATGAAAAATATCACTATTTTTTAGATGACTTCACCAGGGCCTCAAAGAAAATAAAGTTGGCTGGACAGGTTTTGGATATACTGAGTGGAAATGAAGACTTGCCTTCAGTCAGAGGGAAGAAGAGTTCTTGGGCCCAGTTGATTCCTTGAGAAAAATAATAAAGACTTGTGTGGTAAGTTGAAACTTTTCCCAATAATTTGAATAAAATATATTCTCAATAATTGTAGGCAATAGAATATTGCTATCAAGGTTCATATTTTCTCGATGCATCTAAAATATTGTTTGTATCATTTATCTTGTATATGTTATTTAATTTCAGCAGTTACACTCAATAACAGGTAATAGAGTCGGGCAGGAGGGTCGAGGAATATGTATCGATGAAATTGAATCTGATCAAGAACCTTCTAAAAATATAATTTGCGCTAGATAGAAAACAAGGCCAACAAAACAATGATATCTTCATAACTGACACTTCAAAATGGTAAGTTTATTTCCTTGATTGAATCCATCAGTTCCAGTATGAATATGTACATTTAAATTTTCTCAGATTATTTGTTAATTCAAAGTAGCATGAGTTCTCAACTTTTTCTTCAAAAAAATTCAGAATTTATGAATGTGACGAAAATGCTTTTTTTGACAATTCACTTGACCTTCATTATTCACTTCCAAATGTTTGAGAAATTACATTGATTTCAGAAGTTGAGAAAGATAAGTTCATACTATAATACTGAGTCGAAAAAATTTGAAAACTTTCAAAGCAAATCAATGAATTTTTCATTTTATAGTATATTATTTCTGTAGAACCTAACCCAACCTAAGAATTTGAAAACATATACATACATACTCGACTTTATTTTCAGATTTGAAAAATGACTATTACCTACTAAGTGGCCACAAAAAACCAGAATAAAGGAATGGTTGCCCGGCTTGAAGAAATTGAAAAATATTGCAGCTGTTGGTATAAATTTCATTTAATTTTTATTCTGAAATCTTGAGTTTTCGTTAATTAGTATCTTAATATTTTTTTGGGTAGGTACTTAGTATAAAACATATGTTTTGTTCTGTGAAAATATCAATGTATTGTACATACCTACTAGAAAGATAGATTGAGGTTCTATTATTTTTTGTTATTATTTATAGGTAGGTTTTGAATTTTTATTTATTCACTTCCATAATTTTGACTTTATCATTGAGTATCTTTATAGTTTCTAGAGTTACCCATTATGAAATAAATATTATGATCGATTATATACTACCATTTTATTTGGAACGAAATTTTTCAATCCATTTTCTGACGTAATTATAATTATGTGTTCTGAACATTCATTATAATATATCACTTTGAAGATGCAAATATGACATTTTTGAACAGACGTATGTGAATCGCGGAAAATTTGGAATTATCGCCTCAAAAAAGACCATTTTATACAAAACATAAGATTTGCATCTATTTTATGACGTATATTTGAATATGTATGTTAAACATTCGTTACGTTACATCATTCTGAAGATGCAAATAAGACGGTTTCTATTTGACGTATATACAACGCTGAAAGTTGAGACTTATCGACCGAAAAAAGACCATTTTATTTAAAACATAAGAGTTGCATCTATTTTATGACGTATATTTTAATATGTATGTTGAACATTCGTTACGTTACATCATTCTGAAGATGCAAATATGACGGTTTTTATTTGACGTATATACAACGCTGAAAGTTGGGACTTATCGCCTGAAAAAAGACCATTTTATTCAAATTACAAGAGTTGCATCTATTTTATGACGTATATTTGAATATGTAAGTTGAACATTCGTTACGTTATATCATTCTGAAGATGCAAATAAGGCGGTTTTTATCTGACGTATATACAACGCTGAAAGTTGGGACTTATCGCCTCAAAAAATACCATTTTATTCAAAACATAAGATTTGCATCCATTTAGTGACGTATATTTGAATATGTTTCTTGAACATTCGTTACGTTACATCATTCTGAAGATGCAAATAAGACGGTTTTTATCTGACGTATATACAACGCTGAAAGTTGGGACTTATCGCCTCAGAAAATACGTCTTTCAGATACGTATTAATGATGTTGACCATCATTTATATGACATAAAATTGATGTATCATTTATGTATTCGTGGAAAAAATGTTTACCGGGAACGATGATCGTATCTGGGGTTGTATTCGATTATATCGTGATGATGTTCATATAGTTTTACTCACCAGGTAACTGTTCTCCAGTTATACATAAAAGCGACTGAACTGAACAAAAGTTTGAATGGATAGACTGAACAATCATCGTATCTGGGTTGTATTTGATTATATCGTGATTATTATCACATAGTATGTCTAACCAGGTGACAGTTCTTCCGTTATACATACGAGCAACCAAATCGAACATAAGGTTGAATGGATAGATTGAACAATCATTGTATCTGGGTTGTCTCCGATTATATCGTTATGCTGTATATTCAGTTACACCTACCATGTAACGGTTCTTTCGTTACACATACGAGCGTCTGAATCGAACATAAGGTTGGATGGTTAGACGGAACGATAATTGTAACTGAGTTGTATTCGATTATATCGTGGTTATGTTTATATAGTATTACTCACCAGGTGACTGTTCTTGCATTATACGTACGAGCGACCCAATCGAACAGAAGGTTGGATGGATAGACGGAATGATCATTGTATCTGAGTTGTATTCGATTATATCGTGATGAAGTTCATATAGAAATACTCACCAGGTTACTGTTCTTTCGTTATACATACGAGCAACCGAATCGAACAGAAGGTTGAATGGATAGTATCAGGGTTGTATTCGATTATGATGTTATGCTGTGTATATAGTTATACACATAAGGTGGCGGTATTCCCGTTTTACATACGAGCGACCGAAACGAACAGAAAGTTGAATGGATAGACTGAACAATCAATGTATCTGGGTGGTATCCGATTATATCGCAATACTGTATATATAGTGATACTCACCAGGTGACGGTACTTCCGTTACACATACTAGCGACTGAATCGAACAGAAGGTTAAATGGTTAGACGAAACGATAATTGTATCTGAGTTGTATTCGATGATATCGTGATGATGTTCATATAGCAATACTCACCAGGTAACTGTTCTTCCGTTTTACATAAAAGCGACCGAATCGAGCAGAAAGTTAAATGAATCCCGGTAAACATTTTTTCCACGTATACATAAATGATACATCAATTTTATGTCATATAAATGATGGTCAACATCATTAATACGTATCTGAAAGACGTATTTTCTGAGGCGATAAGTCCCAACTTTCAGCGTTGTATATACGTCAGATAAAAACCGTCTTATTTGCATCTTCAGAATGATGTAACGTAACGAATGTTCAAGAAACATATTCAAATATACGTCACTAAATGGATGCAAATCTTATGTTTTGAATAAAATGGTATTTTTTGAGGCGATAAGTCCCAACTTTCAGCGTTGTATATACGTCAGATAAAAACCGTCTTATTTGCATCTTCAGAATGATATAACGTAACGAATGTTCAACTTACATATTCAAATATACGTCATAAAATAGATGCAACTCTTGTAATTTGAATAAATTGGTCTTTTTTCAGGCGATAAGTCCCAACTTTCAGCGTTGTATATACGTCAAATAAAAACCGTTATATTTGCATCTTCAGAATGATGTAACGTAACGAATGTTCAACATACATATTAAAATATACGTCATAAAATAGATGCAACTCTTATGTTTTGAATAAAATGGTCTTTTTTCGGGCGATAAGTCTCAACTTGCAGCGTTGTATATACGTCAAATAGAAACCGTCTTATTTGCATCTTCAGAATGATGTAACGTAACGAA
Organism: Chrysomela aeneicollis; assembly: GCA_029955515.1. Taxonomy (NCBI): domain Eukaryota; kingdom Metazoa; phylum Arthropoda; class Insecta; order Coleoptera; family Chrysomelidae; genus Chrysomela; species Chrysomela aeneicollis. The sequence continues at coordinate 14,891,390 of JARUHQ010000013.1, read as the reverse complement.
TATTCAACATACATATTCAAATATACGTCATAGAATAGATGCAAATCTTATGTTTTGTATAAAATGGTCTTTTTTGAGGCGATAATTCCAAATTTTCTGTTCATCGGTTCAAAAATGTCATATTTGCATCTTCAAAGTGATATATTATAATGAATGTTCAGAACACATAATTATAATTACGTCAAAAAATGGATTGAAAAATTTCGTTCCAAATAAAATGGTAGTATATAATCGATCATAATATTTATTTCATGATGGGTAACTCTAGATACTATAAAGATACTCAATGATAATGTCAAAATTATAGAAGTGAATAAATAAAAATTCAAAACCTACCTATAAATAATAACAAAAAATAATAGAACCTCAATCTATCTTTCTAGTAGGTATGTACAATACATTGATATTTTCACAGAACGAAACATATGTTTTATAATAAGTACCTCCAAAAAAATATATTAAGATACTAATTAACGAAAACTCAAGATTTCAGAATGAAAATTGAATGAAATTTATACCAACAGCTGCAATATTTTTCAATTTCTTCAAGCCGGGCAACCATTCCGTTATTCTGGTTTTTTGTGGCCACTTAGTAGGTAATAGTCATCTTTCAAATCTAAAAATAATGTCGAGTATGTATGTATATGTTTTCAAATTCTTAGGTTGGGTTAGGTTCTACAGAAATAATATACTATAAATTGAAAAATTCATTGATTTGCTTTGAAAGTTTTCAACTTTTTTCGACTCAGTATTATAGTATGAACTTATCTTTCTCAAACTTCTGAATTCAATGTAATTTCTCAAACATTTGGAAGTGAATAATGAAGGTCAAGTGAATTGTCAAAAAAAGCATTTTCGTCACATTCATAAATTCTGAATTTTTTTGAAGAAAAAGTTGAAAACTCATGCTACTTTGAATTAACAAATAATCTGAGAAAATTTAAATGTACCTATTCATACTGGATGATGGATTCAATCAAGGAAATAAACTTACCATATCATTGTTTTGTTGGCCTTGTTTTCTATCTAGCGCAAATTATATTTTTAGAAGGTTCTTGATCACATTCAATTTCATCGATACATATTCCTCGACCCTCCTGCCCGACTCTATAACCTGTTATTGAGTGTAACTGCTGAAATTAAATAACATATACAAGATAAATGATACAAACAATATTTTAGATGCATCGAGAAAATATGAACCTTGATAGCAATATTCTATTGCCTGCAATTATTGATAATATATTTTATTCAGATTATTGGGAAAAGTTTCATCTTACCACACAAGTCTTTATTACTTTTCTCAAGGAATCAACTGGGCCCAAGAACTCTTCTTCCCTCTGACTGAAGGCAAGTCTTCATTTCCACTCAGTATATCCAAAACCTGTCCAGCCAACTTTATTTTCTTTGAGGCCCTGGTGAAGTCATCTAAAAAATAGTGATATTTTTCATATACTTCTATAAATACCTTGATGATTTATAATTCCCAAATTATTCATCATTCAAAAAAATGCATTGACTATTTTTTCATATAATCTGACCTAATTTTTGTTTAGGGCTTTTTGTTCAGGGTTTTGAAAAAATGATACCAGTCATGATTACATCAGGTAACTTCAAATAAAAAACGAACCACCCTGAGTTTTGTTGATACATAGAAAATTGAGGTCACATTCATAAAAAAATTTCTCAAGAGAAGTTTTCGAATGACAAATATATGTTGATGATAACAAAATCATTGGGGTTGACACCTCATTCAGATTTATATCCACTGATTAGAATATGGAAATATTAATCTCCACATGAATAGATCAGTCTCACCTTCCTCATAAACAGTTGTAGCTACACTATAATATATCTTACAATTGGCTGTAAAAAGGAATCACTTCTTCTGGGTGAACTTGAAAAATGTTATTGATTTAGTGGTGGTCAGGCACTAAACTCAATTTATTCTTTCTTGAGGGTTGGCCAATATTTATGGATTGTAGGCACTCCATATCAGCATCTGCAAAAAATATATTGCCACACAAACCATTTTCTGAATACTAGCAAAAATAATGGATTATTCTACATGCTTTTGCGTTGTCTCAAGGTCAGTACAGTACAAGAAGCGTCTGGCCACGCCTGGCGTCATGTGAATTCAATAATGGACTGGCCCAAATCAAAAACTTTTGAATTTTGTAGCCTTCGATGTAGGTAGGTATTCAGACTATTCAGAGGGATAGGTTTTATTACATAAAATATGAGACAACAGCCTGATCGGCTCACAACAGCCCCAACAAAAAAAACTTAGGTTAGGTGTGTCTTTTATGGTTATGGAAATCATTGTCATCAAATGAGAATTCTTTTCATAACGATCCAATTCAACCAAACAGAAGTAGTCAGTACGTACGTAGTACTAGTTTTCTTTGATTCAACGACGGAATTAAGCCAGAAAATGCCTATGAATGCGAGTTACGGTAATTGTTCACACCGAGGTTCACACATAGGTATCATTTTCTATTATACTATAAGCTAGCCAAAGTTTGTGTAGCTTACCTGATACTATTTAGACGAATTATTGCTCACACTTCACACTAGCACCAAAAATTATACAAATAACCGTCCAACGCTGCGTTGTTGTGATCAAAATACAAGAACCATGGACGACCGCGCATCTGAGATGCTTTTGCTTTGCATTGTATCAAGGTCAGTACAAGAAGCGTCTGGCCACGTCTGGCGTCATGTGAATTCAATAATGGACTGGACCAAGCGGGCTCGGGCTCATGTCATCTAACGGGTATAGATATGATGGCGGGAACTTTAAATATGAGAATTCTATGAGAATTTTCTACACTACAATGGGGGATATATCATTTTGTGAAGAGGGTAACAGCGAATTCGATTGGAAATAACGTAGGGAATTCCCTATGCATTCCGAATATTTATCTAATTCCTTTTCGATATGTAGTGAAAAGAAAATGTACCTATACACTCTAGAGTCTGGAGTGCGTACTAGTTTCTTGAATTGATTTCTCTATTAGTATTCAATTTATTGTTTTGTCTTGCCATTTCTTGAATAAAATAGGTTTAATTATTTTTATCGGACGCATCAACGTTATAAAGACGTAATAAAGACGTAATAAAGACGTTTTATAGACACATCTGAAATATGTAAAAACCCAACGTTTAATTGACGCTGAGTATTGGTCATCAAATTATTCAGGGTATTTTTCTACGAGAAGTCATCACGATGTAGACGTCAAATACACCTTGATCGACCATCACTGTGCTGCCTGGGTGGTAGCTTTCAGTATCAAGACTTATATTATTATAAGTGGTAGACTAATCTTGGAAATATCAAGAACACTTTCGTAGCGACTATGTATTTCACATAAACCTACAAGTTGAGTTGAGAAAAAAAGTTCTGAAGCAACGAAATCTGCAAAATATACCTATTACATAAGTTGGTTATGGATTGATGCACTTGAAATCGCCTGAAACTAATTGATCCTTAACTATATAGTCACCATATAAGTTATTATGTATATTTCAGTTCACCTACTAAACGTATCGAGTGTGTTGCTCGTGAATTATAGCCATAGATGTCTAACGAATGGTATTCACAAGAAATAATCGTCTTTTGGAATATTGAGTATTCGAACAATCTAATAATTACATATATTTACGTATACGATTTCAATCGATCTTTAATTTCACCATCATATCAGAAATATATTAATGATGAAAAAATTATGATTGAAACTTTCATTCAAGAACTTGACATAAATTTGATGTTATATTAGTATATATTTAGTCATGGATATGATCGACTTCTGAATGCTGACCTCGCTTTTCCAATTCCCAATACAGCTAGTTAGAGACCAACTACCAAAAGTCAAAACTTGTGCGAGGTGAAGGAGAGCGGAACCCTACAGCTTATAGTGCATTCCAAACCACTTCTAAGGCGTCGGTCGAAACGACGACACGATCAAAACCGTAAACCAGTTATTTTTATAACATGATACACTTCTTACAGGACTCGAAACACTATCACTGAACAACTGTCGCTAGTGGGGGCTTTGGCTATACTCGCCCCTATGAAACCTCAAATCTGATGACCTTTATTCTCCGTATATCACCTCAACAATGTAATAATTCGATATTTGGTAGAAATCGTTAAACATTTTTTTGCTGCCATTCAATAACATATCAAATATATTCGTTTTCAATATTCAATATTATCATAATTCGAGAGATACATTCATGTCCGAAAAATCGTTATCGAAGATTGAACATGACATGAGTTTGATATGTATTGGCATATATATCAAGTCACGGATATGATCGACCTTCAACGTCTAATGCAGGAAAAAAAACATCATTTTTCGATTATTGAGCATCTAAACAATGTAATAATTCGATATTTTGCCCGTTCTAGAACGTTTTCTTGATGATATTCGATAAATTATCGAAAATATACGTTTTCAATCGATCCTCGATATTATCATCAAATAAGGGATATATTCATGATAAAAAAATCGTGATCGAACATTTCGATAAAGACATAAGTTTGAAGTCATATGACAAATGACTGGACTGTATTGAACATATATTGGCATATATTCAGTCATGGATGTGATCGACTTTCGGCGTCTAACGCGGTATAGAAAAAACATATTTTTTCAATCATCAAATTGATCATCTTTGAAAAAAGATGTTGGCAATATTGTCTAAACAATGTAATGATTCGATATTTTGCCAGTGATTACTGGAACGTTTTCTTGATGATATTCGATAAAACATCGAAAATACACGTTTTCAATCGATCTTCAATATTAACATCATATAACGAATGTATCTATTTCCTATATTACGTATGTACATCACTTTTCTCGAAACGAATGTTATATCACTCATCGAGTATAAGTTTATTTCACCTAATTTATTATTTATGATCAAAGAATCGTAATCAAAGATTTTTATCTTGAAATTGACATAAGTTTGATGCTAGTTGATGTCATATGGCGAACGTCTGGAGTGTGTTGATCGTTAATTGGCATATATTCAGTCTCGAATATGATCGACTTTCAACGTTTAACGCGGTATACAAAAATACATATATTTTCAATTTCTAAATTGGTCTTCTTTGAAAAGTCATCCTTGCAATATCATCTAAACTATTCAATTGATACGATATGTTGCCCATAATTTCTGGAAAGTTTTTGATAATATTCGATAAAATATCGAAAAATTCAATTGATCTTCAATATTATCATCATGTGAGGGATGTATTCATGATTGAAGAATCGTGATCGAAGATTCCAATCAAGAACTCGACATAACCTGATGTCATATTATGGCAAATGTCTGGAGTGTGTTGATCATTAATTGGCATATATTCAGTCATGGATATGATCGACTTTCGACGTCTAACGCGGTATGAAGATGAACATCATTTTTCAATCCTCAAATTGATCGTCTTCAAAAAAACATTTTTGCAATGTCATATAAACGATGTAATGATTCGATATCTTGCCTTCAATTTCTCGAAACATTTTCTTGATGATATTCCGATAAAATATCGAAAATACACGTTTTCAATCGATCTTCAATATAATCATCATGATCAAATAATCGTGATCGAAGATTTCAATCAAGAACTCGACATAACCTAATGTCATATTATGGCAAACGTCTGTAGTGGGTTGATCATAATTTAGCATATATTCAGTCATGGATATGATCGTTTTTCGACGTCAAACGCGGTATGGAAAAAACATCATTTTTCAATCCTTAAATTGATCGCCTTCAAACAAACATTTTCGCAATATCATCTGAACAATGTAATGATTCGATATCCTGCCCGTAATTTCTGGAATTTTTTCTTGATGATTATTCGATAAAATATCGAAAATATACGTATTCATTCGATCTTTAATATTATCATCATATAAGGGATGTATTCATGATCAAAGAATCGTGATCGAAGATTTCAATCAAGAACTCGACATAACCTAATGTCATATTATGGCAAACGTCTGTAGTGGGTTGATCATGATTTAGCATATATTCAGTTATGGATATGATCGTTTTTCGACGTCAAACGCGGTATAGAAAAAACATCATTTTTCAATCCTTAAATTGATCGCCTTCAAACAAACATTTTTGCAATATCATCTGAACAATGTAATGATTCGATATCCTGCCCGTAATTTCTGGAATTTTTTCTTGATGATTATTCGATAAAATATTGAAAATATACGTATTCATTCGATCTTCAATATTATCATCATATAAGGGATGTATTCATGATCAAAGAATCGTGATCGAAGATTTCAATCAAGAACTTGACATAAGTTTGATGTCATATGGCAAACGCCTGGAGTGTGTTGATCATAAATTGGTATATATTCAGTCATGGATATGATCGTTTCTCGACGTCAAACGCGGTATAGAAAAAACATCATTTTTCAATCCTTAAATTGATCGTCGTCAAACAAACATTTTTGCAATATCATCTGAACAATGTAATGATTTGATATCCTGCCCGTAATTTCTGGATTTTTTTCTTAATGATATTCGATAAAATATCGAAAATATACGTATTCATTCGATGTTCAATATTATCATCATATAAGGGATGTATTCATGATCAAAGAATCGTGATCGAAGATTTCAATCAAGAACTTGACATAAGTTTGATGTCATATGGCAAACGTCTGGAGTGTGTTGATCATAAATTGGTATATATTCAGTCATGGATATGATCGTTTTTCGACGTCAAACGCGGTATAGAATGAACATTATTTTTCAATCCTTAAATTGATCGTCTTCAAAAAAAATCTTCGCAATATCATCTAAACAATGTAATGATTCGATATCCTGCCCGTGATTTCTGGAATTTTTTCTTGATGATATAAAATAAAATATCGAAAATAAACGTATTCATTCGATCTTCAAAATTATCATCATATAAGGGATGTATTCATGATCGAAGAATCGTGATCGAAGATTTCAATCAAGAACTTGACATAAGTTTGATGTCATATGGCAAACGTCTGGAGTGTGTTGATCATAAATTGGTATATATTCAGTCATGGATATGATCGTTTCTCGACGTCAAACGCGGTATAGAAAAAACATCATTTTTCAATCCTTAAATTGATCGTCGTCAAGCAAACATTTTTGCAATATCATCTGAACAATGTAATGATTCGATATCCTGTCCGTAATTTCTGGAATTTTTTCTTAATGATATTCGATGAAATATCGAAAATATACGTATTCATTCGATCTTCAATATTATCATCATATAAGGGATGTATTCATGATCGAAGAATCGTGATCGAAGATTTCAATCAAGAACTCGATAGTTAGTTTGATATCATATTGCAAACGTCTGGAGTGTGTTTATCACCAATTGGCATATATTCAGTCATAGATATGATCGACTCACGACATCTGACGTGGTATAAAAAATACATAATTTTTAAATTCTTAAAACGATCGTCTTTGAAGGAACATTTTTGCAATATCATCTAAACAATGTAATGATTCGATATTTTGCCCGTAATTTCTGTAACGTTTTCTTAATGATATTCGATAAAATATCGAAAATATACGTTTTCAATCGATCTTCAATATTATCATCATATAATTGATGTATTCATGATCAAAGAATCGTGATCGAAGATTTTAATCAAGAACTTGACATAAGTTTGATGTCATATGGCAAACCTCTGGAGTATGATGATCGTATATTGGCATACATTTAGTCTCGGATGTGATCGATTTCTAACGTACGTTTATATGTACTTAATTAAACGTCGTTCATGATACGTTTCACAAAAACCATCATATGACTGAAATGTGTGAACACAAACGTTATGTAGATTGAAAATTCATCGTATCTGGGTTGTATTCGATTAGGTTTATATAGTTATACTCACCAGGTAACTTTTCTTCCGTTTTTCATAAGAACGACTGAATTGAACAGAAAGTTGAATGGATAGACTATACAATAATCGTATCTGGGGTTGTATTCGAGTATATCGTGATGATTATCATATAGTATGTCTAACCAGGTAACAGTTCTTCCGTTATACATACGAGCAACCGAATCGAACATAAGGTTGAATGGATAGATTGAACAATCATTGTATCTGGGTTGTCTCCGATTATATCGTTATGTTGTATATTTAACTACACCTACCCTGTAACGGTTCTTTCGTTACACATACGAGCGTCTGAATTGAACATAAGGTTGGATGGTTAGACGGAACGATAATTGTAACTGAGTTGTATTCGATTATATCGTGATGACGTTCATATAGAAATACTCACCAGGTTACTGTTCTTTCGTTATACATACGAGCAACCGAATCGAACAGAAGGTTGAATGGATATTATCTGGGTTGTATTCGATTATGATGTTATGCTGTGTATATAGTTATACACATAAGGTGACGGTATTCCCGTTTCACATACGAGCGACCGAAACGAACAGAAAGTTGAATGGATAGACTGAACAATCAATGTATCTGGGTGGTATCCGATTATATCGCAATACTGTATATATAGTGATACTTACCAGGTGACGGTACTTCCGTTACAAATACTAGCGACTGAATCGATCAGAAGGTTTAATGGTTAGACGAAACGATAATTGTATCTGAGTTGTATTCGATGATATCGTGATGATGTTTATATAGCAATACTCACCAGGTAACTGTTCTTCCGTTTTATATACAAGCGACCGAATCGAGCAGAAGGTTGAATTCAGTATAAATTGAACAATCATCGTATCTGGGTTGTATTCAATTATGTTTATATAGGTATACTCACCAGGTAACTGTTCTTCCGTTATACATACGAGCGACTGAATTGAACAGAAGGTTGAATGGATAGTATATAGGTTGTATTCGATTATGATGTTATGCTGTGTATATAGTTATACACACTAGGAGACGGTTTTCCCGTTTTACATACGAGCGACCGAAACGAAAAGAAAGTTGAATGGATAGATTGAACAATCATCGTATCTTAGTTGTATTCGATTATGTTTATATAGTTATACTCACCAGGTAACTGTTCTTCCGTTATACATACGAGCGACTGAATTGAACAGAAGGTTGAATGGATAGACTAAACGATGATCGTATCTGGGGTTGTATTCGATTATATCGTGATGATGTTCATATAGTTTTACTCACCAGGTAACTGTTCTCCAGTTATACATAAAAGCGACTGAACTGAACAAAAGTTTGAATGGATAGACTGAACAATCATCGTATCTGGGTTGTATTTGATTATATCGTGATTATTATCATATAGTATGTCTAACCAGGTGACAGTTCTTCCGTTATACATACGAGCAAACAAATCGAACATAAGGTTGAATGGATAAATTGAACAATCATTGTATCTGGGTTGTCTCCGATTATATCGTTATGCTGTATATTCAGTTACACCTACCATGTAACGGTTCTTTCGTTACACATACGAGCGTCTGAATCGAACATAAGGTTGGATGGTTAGACGGAATGATAATTGTAACTGAGTTGTATACGATTATATCGTGGTTATGTTTATATAGTAATACTCACCAGGTGACTGTTCTTGCATTATACGTACGAGCGACCCAATCGAACAGAAGGTTGGATGGATAGACGGAATGATCATTGTATCTGAGTTGTATTCGATAATATCGTGATGAAGTTCATATAGAAATACTCACCAGGTTACTGTTCTTTCGTTATACATACGAGCAACCGAATCGAACAGAAGGTTGAATGGATAGTATCAGGGTTGTATTCGATTATGATGTTATGCTGTGTATATAGTTATACACATAAGGTGACGGTATTCCCGTTTTACATACGAGCGACCGAAACGAACAGAAAGTTGAATGGATAGACTGAACAATCAATGTATCTGGGTGGTATCCGATTATATCGCAATACTGTATATATAGTGATACTTACCAGGTGACGGTACTTCCGTTACACATACTAGCGACTGAATCGAACAGAAGGTTAAATGGTTAGACGAAACGATAATTGTATCTGAGTTGTATTCGATGATATCGTGATGATGTTTATATAGCAATACTCACCAGGTAACTGTTCTTCCGTTTCACATACAAGCGACCGAATCGAGCAGAAGGTTGAATTCAGTATAGATTGAACAATCATCGTATCTGGGTTGTATTCGATTAAGTTTATATAGTTATACTCACCAGGTAACTGTTCTTCCGTTATACATACGAGCGACTGAATTGAACAGAAGGTTGAATGGATTGTATATGGGTTGTATTCGATTATGATGTTATGCTGTGTATATAGTTATACACACTAGGAGACGGTATTCCCGTTTTACATACGAGCGACTGAAACGAAGAGAAAGTTGAATGGATAGACTGAACAATCAATGTATCTGGGTGGTATCCGATTATATCGCAATACTGTATATATAGTGATACTTATCAGGTGACGGTACTTCCGTTACACATACTAGCGACTGAATCGAACAGAATGTTGAATGGTTAGACAAAACGATAATTGTATCTGAGTTGTATTCGATGATATCGTGATGATGTTTATATAGCAATACTCACCAGGTAACTGTTCTTCCGTTTTATATAAAAGCGACCGAATCGAGCAGAAGGTTGAATGGATAGATTGAAAATTCATCGTATTTGGGTTGTATTCGATTATGTTTACATAGTTATACTCACCAGGTAACTGTTCTTCCATTATACATAAGAACGACTGAATTGAACAGAAGGTTGAATGGATAGACTAAACAATAATCGTATCTGGGGTTGTATTCGAGTATATCGTGATGATTATCATATAGTATGTCTAACCAGGTAACAGTTCTCATATATAATTCAACCAGAAACCCAGAAACATTGATTGTTCAGTCTATCCATTCAACTTTCTTTTCGTTTCGGTCGCTCGTATGTAAAACGGGAATACCGTCACCTAGTGTGTATAACTATATACACAGCATAACATCATAATCGAATACAACCCATATACTATCCATTCAACCTTCTGTTCAATTCAGTCGCTCGTATGTATAACGGAAGAACAGTTACCTGGTGAGTATAACTATATGAACATCATCACGATATCATCGAATACAACTCAGATACAATTATCGTTTCGTCTAACCATTTAACCTTCTGTTCGATTCAGTCGCTAGTATGTGTAACGGAAGTACCGTCACCTTGTTAGTATCACTATATATACAGTATTGCGATATAATCGGATACCACCCAGATACATTGATTGTTCAGTCTATCCATTCAACTTTCTGTTCGTTTCGGTCTCTCGTATGTAAAACGGGAATAACGTCACCTTATGTGTATAACTATATACACAACATAACATCATAATCGAATACAACCCAGATACTATCCATTCAACCTTCTGTTCGATTCGGTTACTCGTATGTATAACGAAAGAACAGTAACCTGGTGAGTATTTCTATATGAACGTCATCACGATATAATCGAATACAACTCAGATACAATAATCATACCGTCTATCCATCCAACCTTCTGTTCGATTGGGTCGCTCGTATGTATAACGCAAGAACAGTCACCTGGTGAGTATTACTATATAAACATCACCACGATATAATCGAATACAACTCAGTTACAATTATCGTTCCGTCTAACCATCCAACCTTATGTTCGATTCAGACGCTCGTATGTGTAACGAAAGAACCGTTACATGGTAGGTGTAACTAAATATACATCATAACTATATAATCGGAGACAACCCAGATACAATGATTGTTCAATCTATCCATCCAACCTTATGTTCGATTCGGTTGCAGGTATGTATAACGGAAGAACTGTTACCTGGTGAGTCATACTATATGATAATAATCACGATATAATCAAATACAACCCAGATACGATGAATGTTCAGTCTATCCATTCAACCTTCTGTTCAGTTCAGTCGCTCTTATGTATAACTGGAGAACAGTTTCCTGGTGAGTATAACTATATGAATATCATCAAGATATAATCGAATACAACCCCAGATACGATTATTGTTAAGTCCATCCATTCAACCTTCTGTTCAATTCAGTCGCTCGTATGTATAACGGAAGAACAGTTACCTGGTGAGTATAACTATATAAACATAATCGAATACAACCCAGATACGATGATTGTTCAATCTATACTAAATTTAAGCTTCTGCTCGATTCGGTCGCTTGTATGTAAAACGGAAGAACAGTAACCTGGTGAGTATTGCTATATAAACATCATCACGATATCATCGAATACAACTCAGAGATACAATTATCATTTCGTCTAACCATTTAACCTTCTGTTCGATTCAGTCGCTAGTATGTGTAACGGAAGTACCGTCACCTGGTAAGTATCACTATATATACAGTATTGCGATATAATCGGATACCACCCAGATACATTGAATGTTCAGTCTATCCATTCAACTTTCTGTTCAGTTCAGTTGCTCTCATGTATAACTGTAGAACAGTTTCCTGGTGAGTATAACTATATGAAAATCATCAAGATATAATCGAATACAACCCCAGATACGATTATTGTTTAGTCTATCCATTCAACCTTCTGTTCAATTCAGTCGTTCTTATGTATAACGGAAAAACAGTTACCTGGTGAGTATAACTATATAAACCTAATCGAATACAACCCAGATACGATGAATTTTCAATCTATCCATTTAACCTTCTGCTCGATTCGGTCGCTTTTATGTAAAACGGAAGAACAGTTACCTGGTGAGTATTGCTATATAAACATCATCACGATATCATCGAATACAACCCAGATACAATTATCGCTTCGTCTAACCATTTAACCTTCTGTTCGATTCAGTCGCTAGTATGTGTAACGGAAGTACCGTCACCTGGTAAGTATCACTATATATACAGTATTGCGATATTATCGGATACCAACCAGATACATTGATTGTTCAGTCTATCCATTCAACTTTCTGTTCGTTTTGGTCGCTCGTATGTATATCGAAAGAAAAGTTACCTGGTGAGTATTTCTATATAAACTTCATCACGATATAATCGAATACAACTCAGATACAATGATCATTCCGTCTATCCATCTAACCTTCTGTTCGATTGGGTCGCTAGTACGTATAACGCAAGAACAGTCACCTGGTGAGTATTACTATATGAACATTTCCACGATATAATCGAAAAAAACTCAGTTACAATTATCGTTCCGTCTAACCATCCAACCTTATGTTCAATTCAGACGCTCGTATGTGTAACGAAAGAACCGTTACATGGTAGGTGTATCTAAATATACAGCATAACGATATAATCGGAGACAACCCAGATACAATGATTGTTCAATCTATCCATTCAACCTTATGTTCGATTCGGTTGCTCGTATGTATAACGAAAGAACAGTTACCTGGTTAGACATAATATATAATAATCATCACGAAATAATCGAATACAACCCAAATACGCTAATTGTTCAGTCTATCAATACAACCTTCTGTTCAATTCAGTCGCTCGTATGTATGACGGAAGAACAGTTACTTGGTGAGTATAACTATATAAACATATTCGAATACAACTCAGATACGATGATTGTTCAATCTATCCATTCAACCTTATGTTCGATTCGGTTGCTCGTATGTATAACGGAAGAACAGGTACCTGGTGAGTATAACTATATAAACATAATCGAATACAACTCAGATACGATGATTGTTCAATCTATCCATTTAACCTTCTGCTCGATTCGGTCACTTGTATGTAAAACGGAAGAACAGTTACCTGGTGATTATTGCTATATAAACATCATCACGATATCATCGAATACAACTCAGATACAATTATCGTTTCGTCTAACCATTCAACCTTCTGTTCGATTCAGTCGCTAGTATGTGTAACGGAAGTACCGTCACCTGGTAAGTATCACTATATATACAGTATTGCGATATAGTCGCATACCACCCAGATACATTGATTGTTCAGTCTATCCATTCAACTTTCTGTTCGTTTCGGTAGCTCGTATGTAAAACGGGAATACCGTCATCAAATGTGTATAACTATATACACAGCATAACATCATAATCGAATACAACCCAGATACTATCCATTCAACCTTCTGTTCGATTCGGTTACTCGTATGTATAACGAAAGAACAGTAACCTGGTGAGTATTTTTATATAAACGTCATCACGATATAATAGAATACAACTAAGATACAATGATCATTCCGTCTATCCATCCAACCTTCTGTTCGATTGAGTCGCCCGTATGTATAACGCAAGAACAGTCACCTGGTGAGTATTACTATATAAACATCACCACGATATAATCGAATACAACTCAGTTACAATTATCGTTTCGTCTAACCATCCAACCTTATGTTCGATTCAGACGCTCGTATGTGTAACGAAAGAACCTTTACATGGTAGGTGTAACTAATAATACAGCTCAACGATATAATCGGAGACAACCCAGATACAATGATTGTTCAATCTATCCATTCAACCTTATGTTCGATTCGGTTGCTCGTATGTATAACGGAAGAACTGTTACCTGGTTAGACATATTATATTATAATCATCACGATATAATCAAATACAACCCAGATACGATGATTGTTCAGTCTATCCATTCAACCTTCTGTTCAGTTCAGTCGCTTTTATGTATAACTGGAGAACAGTTTCCTGGTGAGTATAACTATATGAACATCATCAAGATATAATCGAATACAACCCCAGATATGATTATTGTTTAGTCTATCCATTCAACCTTCTGTTCAATTCAGTCGCTCGTATGTATAACGGAAGAACAGTTACCTGGTGAGTATAACTATATGAACATAATCGAATACAACCCAGATACGATGATTGTTCAATCTATACTAGATTCAACCTTCTGCTCGATTTGGTCGCTTGTATGTAAAACGGAAGAACAGTTACCTGGTGAGTATTTCTATATAAACATCATCACGATATCATCGATTACAACTCAGATACGATTATCGTTTCGTCTAACCATTTAACCTTCTGTTCGATTCAGTCGCTAGTATGTGTAACGGAAGTACCGTCACCTGGTAAGTTTCACTATATATTCAGTATTGCGATATAATCGGATACCACCCAGATACATTGATTGTTCAGTCTATCCATTCAACTTTCTGTTCGTTTCGGTCGCTCGTATGTAAAACGGGAGTACCGTCACCTAATGTGTATAACTATATACACAGCATAACATCATAATCGAATACAACCCAGATACTATCCATTCAACCTTCTGTTCGATTCGGTTGCTCGTATGAATAACGAAAGAACAGTAACCTGGTGAGTATTTCTATATGAACGTCATCACGATATAATCGAATACAACTCAGATACAATGATCATTCCGTCTATCCATCCAACCTTCTGTTCGATTGGGTCGCTCGTATGTATAACGCAAGAACAGTCACCTGGTGAGTATTACTATATAAACATCACCACGATATAATCGAATACAACTCAGTTACAATTATCGTTCCGTCTAATCATCCAACCTTATGTTCGATGCAGACGCTCGTCTGTGTAACGAAAGAACCGTTACATGGTAGGTGTAACTAAATATACATCATAACGATATAATCGGAGACAACCCAGATACAATGAATGTTCAATCTATCCATTCAACCTTATGTTCGATTCGGTTGCTCGAATGTGTAACAGAAGAACTGTTACCTGGTTAGACATACTATATGATAATCATCACGATATAATCTAATACAACCCAGATACAATGATTGTTCAGTCTATCCATTCAACCTTCTGTTCAGTTCAGTCGCTCTTATGTATAACTGGAGAACAGTTACCTGTTGAGTATAACTATATAAACATCATCACGATATAATCGAATACAACCTCAGATACGATCATTGTTTAGTCTAATCATCCAACCTTCTGTTTAATTCAGTCGCTCGTATGTATAACGGAAGAACAGTTACCTGGTGAGTATAAATATATGAACCAAATTGAATACAACCCAGATACGATGAATTTTCAATCTATCCATTTAACCTTCTGCTCGATTCGGTCGCTTTTATGTAAAACGGAAGAACAGTTACCTGGTGAATATTGCTATATAAACATCATCACGATATCATCGAATACAACTCAGATACAATTATCGCTTCGTCTAACCATTTAACCTTCTGTTCGATTCAGTCGCTAGTATGTGTAACGGAAGTACCGTCACCTGGTAAGTTTCACTATATATTCAGTATTGCGATATAATCGGATACCACCCAGATACATTGATTGTTCAGTCTATCCATTCAACTTTCTGTTCGTTTCGGTCGCTCGTATGTAAAACGGGAGTACCGTCACCTAATGTGTATAACTATATACACAGCATAACATCATAATCGAATACAACCCAGATACTATCCATTCAACCTTCTGTTCGATTCGGTTGCTCGTATGAATAACGAAAGAACAGTAACCTGGTGAGTATTTCTATATGAACGTCATCACGATATAATCGAATACAACTCAGATACAATGATCATTCCGTCTATCCATCCAACCTTCTGTTCGATTGGGTCGCTCGTATGTATAACGCAAGAACAGTCACCTGGTGAGTATTACTATATAAACATCACCACGATATAATCGAATACAACTCAGTTACAATTATCGTTCCGTCTAATCATCCAACCTTATGTTCGATGCAGACGCTCGTCTGTGTAACGAAAGAACCGTTACATGGTAGGTGTAACTAAATATACATCATAACGATATAATCGGAGACAACCCAGATACAATGATTGTTCAATCTATCCATTCAACCTTATGTTCGATTCGGTTGCTCGTATGTATAACGAAAGAACAGTTACCTGGTTAGACATAATATATAATAATCATCACGAAATAATCGAATACAACCCAAATACGCTAATTGTTCAGTCTATCAATACAACCTTCTGTTCAATTCAGTCGCTCGTATGTATGACGGAAGAACAGTTACTTGGTGAGTATAACTATATAAACATAATCGAATACAACTCAGATACGATGATTGTTCAATCTATCCATTCAACCTTATGTTCGATTCGGTTGCTCGTATGTATAACGGAAGAACAGGTACCTGGTGAGTATAACTATATAAACATAATCGAATACAACTCAGATACGATGATTGTTCAATCTATCCATTTAACCTTCTGCTCGATTCGGTCACTTGTATGTAAAACGGAAGAACAGTTACCTGGTGATTATTGCTATATAAACATCATCACGATATCATCGAATACAACTCAGATACAATTATCGTTTCGTCTAACCATTCAACCTTCTGTTCGATTCAGTCGCTAGTATGTGTAACGGAAGTACCGTCACCTGGTAAGTATCACTATATATACAGTATTGCGATATAGTCGCATACCACCCAGATACATTGATTGTTCAGTCTATCCATTCAACTTTCTGTTCGTTTCGGTAGCTCGTATGTAAAACGGGAATACCGTCATCAAATGTGTATAACTATATACACAGCATAACATCATAATCGAATACAACCCAGATACTATCCATTCAACCTTCTGTTCGATTCGGTTACTCGTATGTATAACGAAAGAACAGTAACCTGGTGAGTATTTTTATATAAACGTCATCACGATATAATAGAATACAACTAAGATACAATGATCATTCCGTCTATCCATCCAACCTTCTGTTCGATTGAGTCGCCCGTATGTATAACGCAAGAACAGTCACCTGGTGAGTATTACTATATAAACATCACCACGATATAATCGAATACAACTCAGTTACAATTATCGTTTCGTCTAACCATCCAACCTTATGTTCGATTCAGACGCTCGTATGTGTAACGAAAGAACCTTTACATGGTAGGTGTAACTAATAATACAGCTCAACGATATAATCGGAGACAACCCAGATACAATGATTGTTCAATCTATCCATTCAACCTTATGTTCGATTCGGTTGCTCGTATGTATAACGGAAGAACTGTTACCTGGTTAGACATATTATATTATAATCATCACGATATAATCAAATACAACCCAGATACGATGATTGTTCAGTCTATCCATTCAACCTTCTGTTCAGTTCAGTCGCTTTTATGTATAACTGGAGAACAGTTTCCTGGTGAGTATAACTATATGAACATCATCAAGATATAATCGAATACAACCCCAGATATGATTATTGTTTAGTCTATCCATTCAACCTTCTGTTCAATTCAGTCGCTCGTATGTATAACGGAAGAACAGTTACCTGGTGAGTATAACTATATGAACATAATCGAATACAACCCAGATACGATGATTGTTCAATCTATACTAGATTCAACCTTCTGCTCGATTTGGTCGCTTGTATGTAAAACGGAAGAACAGTTACCTGGTGAGTATTTCTATATAAACATCATCACGATATCATCGATTACAACTCAGATACAATTATCGTTTCGTCTAACCATTTAACCTTCTGTTCGATTCAGTCGCTAGTATGTGTAACGGAAGTACCGTCACCTGGTAAGTTTCACTATATATTCAGTATTGCGATATAATCGGATACCACCCAGATACATTGATTGTTCAGTCTATCCATTCAACTTTCTGTTCGTTTCGGTCGCTCGTATGTAAAACGGGAGTACCGTCACCTAATGTGTATAACTATATACACAGCATAACATCATAATCGAATACAACCCAGATACTATCCATTCAACCTTCTGTTCGATTCGGTTGCTCGTATGAATAACGAAAGAACAGTAACCTGGTGAGTATTTCTATATGAACGTCATCACGATATAATCGAATACAACTCAGATACAATGATCATTCCGTCTATCCATCCAACCTTCTGTTCGATTGGGTCGCTCGTATGTATAACGCAAGAACAGTCACCTGGTGAGTATTACTATATAAACATCACCACGATATAATCGAATACAACTCAGTTACAATTATCGTTCCGTCTAATCATCCAACCTTATGTTCGATGCAGACGCTCGTCTGTGTAACGAAAGAACCGTTACATGGTAGGTGTAACTAAATATACATCATAACGATATAATCGGAGACAACCCAGATACAATGAATGTTCAATCTATCCATTCAACCTTATGTTCGATTCGGTTGCTCGAATGTGTAACAGAAGAACTGTTACCTGGTTAGACATACTATATGATAATCATCACGATATAATCTAATACAACCCAGATACAATGATTGTTCAGTCTATCCATTCAACCTTCTGTTCAGTTCAGTCGCTCTTATGTATAACTGGAGAACAGTTACCTGTTGAGTATAACTATATAAACATCATCACGATATAATCGAATACAACCTCAGATACGATCATTGTTTAGTCTAATCATCCAACCTTCTGTTTAATTCAGTCGCTCGTATGTATAACGGAAGAACAGTTACCTGGTGAGTATAAATATATGAACCAAATTGAATACAACCCAGATACGATGAATTTTCAATCTATCCATTTAACCTTCTGCTCGATTCGGTCGCTTTTATGTAAAACGGAAGAACAGTTACCTGGTGAATATTGCTATATAAACATCATCACGATATCATCGAATACAACTCAGATACAATTATCGCTTCGTCTAACCATTCAACCTTCTGTTCGATTCAGTCACTAGTATGTGTAACGGAAGTACCGTCACCTGGTTAGTATCACTATATATACAGTATTGCGATATAATCGGATACCAACCAGATACATTGATTGTTCAGTCTATCCATTCATCTTTCTGTTCGTTTCGGTAGCTCGTATGTAAAACGGGAAAACCGTCAACTAGTGTGTATAACTATATACACAGCATAACATCATAATCGAATACAACCCAGATACTATCCATTCAACCTTCTGTTCGATTCGAATGCTCGTATGTATAACGAAAGAACAGTAACCTGGTGAGTATTTCCATATGAACTTCATCACGATATCATCGAATACAACTCAGAGATACAATTATCATTTCGTCTAACCATTTTACCTTCTGTTCGAATCAGTCGCTAGTATGTGTAACGGAAGTACCGTCACCTGGTAAGTATCACTATATATACAGTTTTGCGATATAATCGGATACCACCCAGATACATTGATTGTTCAGTCTATCCATCCAATTTTCTGTTCAATTCAGTCGCTCTTATGTATAACTGGAGAACAGTTTCCTGGTGAGTATAACTATATGAACATCATCAAGATATAATCGAATACAACCCCAGATACGATTATTGTTTAGTCTATCCATTCAACCATCTGTTCAATTCAGTCGCTCGTATGTATAACGGAAGAACAGTTACCTGGTGAGTATAACTATATAAACATAATCGAATACAACCCAGATACGATGATTGTTCATTCTATACTAAATTTAACCTTCTGCTCGATTCGGTCGCTTGAATGTAAAACGGAAGAACAGTTACCTGGTGAGTATTGCTATATAAACATCATCACGATATCATCGAATACAACTCAGATACAATTATCGTTTCGTCTAACCATTTAACCTTCTGTTCGATTCAGTCGCTAGTATGTGTAACGAAAGTACCGTCACATAGTAAGTATCACTATATATTCAGTATTGCGATATAATCGGATTCCACCCATATACATTGATTGTTCAGTCTATCCATTCAACTTTCTGTTCGTTTCGGTCGCTCGTATGTAAAACGGGAATACCGTCACCTAATGTGTATAACTATATACACAGCATAACATCATAATCGAATGAAACCCAGATACTATCCATTCAACCTTCTGTACGATTCGGTTGCTCGTATGTATAACGGAAGAACAGTTACCTGGTGAGTATAACTATATAAACATAATCGAATACAACCCAGATACGATAATTGTTCAATCAATACTGAATTCAACCTTCTGCTCGATTCGGTCGCTTGTATGTAAAACGGAAGAACAGTTACCTGGTGAGTATTGCTATATAAACATCATCACGATATCATCGAATACAACTCAGATATAATTATCGTTTCGTCTAACCATTCAACCTTCTGTTCGATTCAGTCGCTAGTATGTGTAACGAAAGTACCGTCACCTGGTAAGTATCACTATATATACATTATTGCGATATAATCAGATACCACCCAGATACATTGATTGTTCAGTCTATCCATTCAACTTTCTGTTCGTTTCGGTCGCTCGTATGTAAAACGGGAATACCGTCACCTAATGTGTATAACTATATACACAGCATAACATCATAATCGAATAAAACCCAGATACTATCCATTCAACTTTCTGTTCGATTCGGTTGCTCGTATGTATAACGAAAGAACAGTTACCTGGTGAGTATTTCTATATGAACGTCATCACGATATAATCGAATACAACTCAGATACAATGATCATTCCGTCTATCCATCCAACCTTCTGTTCGATTGGGTCGCTCGTATGTATAACGCAAAAACAGTCACCTGGTGAGTATTACTATATAAACATCACCACGATATAATCTAATACAACTCAGTTACAATTATCGTTCAGTCTAACCATCCAACCTTATGTTCGATTCAGACGCTCGTATGTGTAACAGAAGAACTGTTACCTGGTTAGACATACTATATGATAATCATCACGATATAATCTAATACAACCCAGATACAATGATTGTTCAGTCTATCCATTCAACCTTCTGTTCAGTTCAGTCGCTCTTATGTATAACTGGAGAACAGTTACCTGTTGAGTATAACTATATAAACATCATCACGATATAATCGAATACAACCTCAGATACGATCATTGTTTAGTCTAATCATCCAACCTTCTGTTTAATTCAGTCGCTCGTATGTATAACGGAAGAACAGTTACCTGGTGAGTATAAATATATGAACCAAATTGAATACAACCCAGATACGATGAATTTTCAATCTATCCATTTAACCTTCTGCTCGATTCGGTCGCTTTTATGTAAAACGGAAGAACAGTTACCTGGTGAATATTGCTATATAAACATCATCACGATATCATCGAATACAACTCAGATACAATTATCGCTTCGTCTAACCATTCAACCTTCTGTTCGATTCAGTCACTAGTATGTGTAACGGAAGTACCGTCACCTGGTTAGTATCACTATATATACAGTATTGCGATATAATCGGATACCAACCAGATACATTGATTGTTCAGTCTATCCATTCATCTTTCTGTTCGTTTCGGTAGCTCGTATGTAAAACGGGAAAACCGTCAACTAGTGTGTATAACTATATACACAGCATAACATCATAATCGAATACAACCCAGATACTATCCATTCAACCTTCTGTTCGATTCGAATGCTCGTATGTATAACGAAAGAACAGTAACCTGGTGAGTATTTCCATATGAACTTCATCACGATATCATCGAATACAACTCAGAGATACAATTATCATTTCGTCTAACCATTTTACCTTCTGTTCGAATCAGTCGCTAGTATGTGTAACGGAAGTACCGTCACCTGGTAAGTATCACTATATATACAGTTTTGCGATATAATCGGATACCACCCAGATACATTGATTGTTCAGTCTATCCATCCAATTTTCTGTTCAATTCAGTCGCTCTTATGTATAACTGGAGAACAGTTTCCTGGTGAGTATAACTATATGAACATCATCAAGATATAATCGAATACAACCCCAGATACGATTATTGTTTAGTCTATCCATTCAACCATCTGTTCAATTCAGTCGCTCGTATGTATAACGGAAGAACAGTTACCTGGTGAGTATAACTATATAAACATAATCGAATACAACCCAGATACGATGATTGTTCATTCTATACTAAATTTAACCTTCTGCTCGATTCGGTCGCTTGAATGTAAAACGGAAGAACAGTTACCTGGTGAGTATTGCTATATAAACATCATCACGATATCATCGAATACAACTCAGATACAATTATCGTTTCGTCTAACCATTTAACCTTCTGTTCGATTCAGTCGCTAGTATGTGTAACGAAAGTACCGTCACATAGTAAGTATCACTATATATTCAGTATTGCGATATAATCGGATTCCACCCATATACATTGATTGTTCAGTCTATCCATTCAACTTTCTGTTCGTTTCGGTCGCTCGTATGTAAAACGGGAATACCGTCACCTAATGTGTATAACTATATACACAGCATAACATCATAATCGAATGAAACCCAGATACTATCCATTCAACCTTCTGTACGATTCGGTTGCTCGTATGTATAACGGAAGAACAGTTACCTGGTGAGTATAACTATATAAACATAATCGAATACAACCCAGATACGATAATTGTTCAATCAATACTGAATTCAACCTTCTGCTCGATTCGGTCGCTTGTATGTAAAACGGAAGAACAGTTACCTGGTGAGTATTGCTATATAAACATCATCACGATATCATCGAATACAACTCAGATATAATTATCGTTTCGTCTAACCATTCAACCTTCTGTTCGATTCAGTCGCTAGTATGTGTAACGAAAGTACCGTCACCTGGTAAGTATCACTATATATACATTATTGCGATATAATCAGATACCACCCAGATACATTGATTGTTCAGTCTATCCATTCAACTTTCTGTTCGTTTCGGTCGCTCGTATGTAAAACGGGAATACCGTCACCTAATGTGTATAACTATATACACAGCATAACATCATAATCGAATAAAACCCAGATACTATCCATTCAACTTTCTGTTCGATTCGGTTGCTCGTATGTATAACGAAAGAACAGTTACCTGGTGAGTATTTCTATATGAACGTCATCACGATATAATCGAATACAACTCAGATACAATGATCATTCCGTCTATCCATCCAACCTTCTGTTCGATTGGGTCGCTCGTATGTATAACGCAAAAACAGTCACCTGGTGAGTATTACTATATAAACATCACCACGATATAATCTAATACAACTCAGTTACAATTATCGTTCAGTCTAACCATCCAACCTTATGTTCGATTCAGACGCTCGTATGTGTAACGAAATAACCGTTACATGGTAGGTGTAACTGAATATACAGCATAAAGATATAATCGGAGACAACCCAGATACAATGATTGTTCAATATCCATCCAACCTTATGTTCGATTCGGTTGCTCGTATGTTTAACGGAAGAACTGTTACCTGGTGAGTATAACTATATAAACCTAATTGAATACAACCCAGATACGATGAATTTTCAATCTATCCATTTAACCTTCTGCTCAATTCGGTCGCTTTAATGTAAAACGGAAGAACAGTTACCTGGTGAGTATTGCTATATAAACATCATCACGATATCATCGAATACAACTCAGATACAATTATCGCTTCGTCTATCCATTTAACCTTCTGTTCGATTCAGTCGCTAGTATGTGTAACGGAAGTACCGTCACCTGGTAAGTATCACTATATATACAGTATTGCGATATAATCGGATACCAACCAGATACATTGATTGTTCAGTCTATCCATTCAACTTTCTGTTCGTTTCGGTCGCTCGTATGTAAAACGGGAATACCGTCACCAAGTGTGTATAACAATATACACAGCATAACATCATAATCGAATACAACTCAGATACTATCCATTCAACCTTCTGTTCTATTCGGTCGCTCGTACGTATTACGCAAGAACAGTCACCTGGTGAGTATTACTATATAAACATTCCCACGATATAATCGAATACAACTCAGTTACAATTATCGTTCCGTCTAACCATCCAACCTTATGTTCGATTCAGACGCTCGTATGTGTAACGAAAGAACCGATACATGGTAGGTGTATCTAAATATACAGCATAACGATATAATCGGAGACAACCCAGATACAATGATTGTTCAATCTATCCATTCAACCTTATGTTCGATTCGGTTGCTCGTATGTATAACGGTAGAACAGTTACCTGGTTAGACATAATATATAATAATCATCATGAAATAATCGAATACAACCCAGATACGATGATTGTTCAGTCTATCCATACAACCTTCTGTTCAGTTCAGTCGCTCTTATGTATAACTGGAGAACAGTTACCCGGTGAGTATAACTATATAAACATCATCACGATATAATCGAATACAACCCCAGGTACGATCATTGTTTAGTCTATCCATTCAAACTTCTGTTCAATTCAGTCGCTCCTATGTATAACGAAAGAACAGTTACTTGGTGAGTATAACTATATAAACATAATCGGAGACAACCCAGATACAATGATTGTTCAATCTATCCATTCAACCTTATGTTCGATTCGGTTGCTCGTATGTATAACGAAAGAACAGTAACCTGGTGAGTATAACTATATAAACATGATCGAATACAACTCAGATACGATGATTGTTCAATCTATCCATTTAACCTTCTGCTCGATTCGGTCGCTTGTATGTAAAACGGAAGAACAGTTAACTGGTGATTATTGCTATATAAACATCATCACGATATAATCGAATACAACTCAGATACAATTATCGTTTCGTCTAACCATTCAACCTTCTGTTCGATTCAGTCGCTAGTATGTGTAACGGATGAACAGTTACCTTGTGAGTATAACTATATGAACATAATCGAATACAACCCAAATACGATGATTGTTCAATCTATACTAAATTTAACCTTCTGCTCGATTCGGTCGCTTGTATGTAAAACGGAAGAACAGTTACCTGGTGAGTATTGCTATATAAACATCATCACGATATCATCGAATACAACTCAGATTCAATTATCGTTTCGTCTTACCATTTAACCTTAAGTTCGATTTAGTCGCTAGTATGTGCAACGGAAGTACCGTCACCTGGTAAGTATCACTATATATACAGTATTACGATATAATCGGATACCACCAAGATACATTGATTGTTCAGTCTATCCATTCAACTTTCTGTTCGCTTCGGACGCTCGTATGTAAAACGGGAATACCGTTACCTAATGTGTATAACTATATACACAGCATAACATCATAATCGAATACAACCCAGATACTATCCATTCAACCTTCTGTTCGATTCGGTTGCTCGTATGTATAAAGAAAAAACAGTAACCTGGTGAGTATTTCTATATGAACGTCATCACGATATAATCGAATACAACTCAGATACAATGATCATTCCGTCTATCCATCCAACCTTCTGTTCGATTGGGTCGCTCGTATGTATAACGCAAGAACAGTCACCTGGTGAGTATTACTATATAAACATCACCACGATATAATCGAATACAACTCAGTTATAATTATCGTTCCGTCTAACCATCCAACCTTATGTTCGATTCAGACGCTCGTATGTGTAACGAAAGAACCGTATCATTGTATCTGAGTTGTAATCGATTATATCGTGATGACGTTCATATAGAAATACTCACCAGGTTACTGTTCTTTCGTTATACATACGAGCAATCGAATCGAACAGAAGGTTGAATGGATAGTATCTGGGTTGTATTCGATTATGATGTTATGCTGTGTATATATTTATACACACTAGGTGACGGTATTCCCTTTTCACATACGAGCGACCGAAACGAACAGAAAGTTGAATGGATAGACTGAACAATCAATGTATCTGGGTGGTATCCGATTATATAGCGATTCTGTATAGTGATACTTATCAGGTGACGGTACTTCCGTTACACATACTAGCGACTGAATCGAACAGAAGGTTAAATGGTTAGACGAAAAGATAATTGTATCTGAGTTGTATTCGATGATATCGTGATGATGTTTATATAGCAATACTCACCAGGTAACTGTTCTTCCGTTTTACATACAAGCGACCGAATCGAGCAGAAGGTTAAATTTAGTATAGATTCAACAATCATCGTATCTGGGTTGAATTCGATTATGTTTATATAGTTATACTCACCAGGTAACTGTTCTTCCGTTATACATACGATCGACTGAATTGAACAGAAGGTTCAATGGATAGACTAAACAATAATCGTATCTGGGATTGTATTCGATTATATCTTGATGATGTTTATATAGTTATACTCAACAGGAAACTGTTCTCCAGTTACACATAAGAGCGACTGAACTGAACAGGAGGTTGAATGGATAGACTGAACAATCATCGTATCTGGGTTGTATTTGATTATATCGTGATGATTATCATATAGTATGTCTAACTAGGTAACAATTCTTCCGTTATACATACGAGCAACCAAATCGAACATAAGGTTGAATGGATAGATTGAACAATCATTGTATCTGGGTTGTTTCCGATAATATCGTTATGCTGTATATTTAGTTACACCAACCATGTATAGGTTCTTTCGTTACACATACGAGCGTCTGATGTTTGGATGGTTAGACGAAACGATAATTGTAACACAGTTGTATTCGATTATATCGTGGTGATGTTTATATAGTAATACTCACCAGGTGACTGTTCTTGCGTTATACATACGAGCGACCCAATCGAACAGTAGGTTGGATGGATAGACGAAATGATCATTGTATCTTAGTTGTATTCGATTATATCGTGATGACGTTCATATAGGAATACTCACCAGGTTACTGTTCTTTCGTTATACATACGAGCAACCGAATCGAACAGAAGGTTGAATGGATAGTATCTGGGTTGTATTCGATTATGATCTTATGCTGTGTATATAGTTATACACATTTGATGACGGTATTCCCGTTTTACATACGAGCGACCGAAACGAACAGAAAGTTGAATGGATAGACTGAACAATCAATGTATCTGGGTGGTATGCGATTATATCGCAATACTGTATATATAGTGATACTTACCAGGTGACGGTACTTCCGTTACACATACTAGCGACTGAATCGAACAGAAGGTTGAATGGTTAGACGAAGCGATAATTGTATCTGAGTTGTATTCGATGATATCGTGATGATGTTTATATAGCAATATTCACCAGGCAACTGTTCTTCCGTTTCACATAAAAGCGACCGAATCGAGCAGAAGGTTAAATGGATAGATTGAAAATTCATCGTATCTGGGTTGTATTCGATTAGGTTTATATAGTTATACTCACCAGGTAACTGTTCTTCCGTTTTACATACAAGCGACCGAATCGAGCAGAAGGTAAAATGTATAGATCGAATAATCATCGTATCTGGGTTGTATCTGATTATGTTTATATAGTTATACTCACCAGGTACCTGTTCTTCCGTTATACATACGAGCGACTGAATTGAACAGAAGGTTGAATGGATAGACTAAACAATGATCGTATCTGGGGTTGTATTCGATTATATCGTAATGATGTCTATATAGTTATACTCACCAGGTAACTGTTCTCCAGTTATACATAAGAGCGACTGAACTGAACAGAAGGTTGAATGGATAGACTGAACAATCATTGTATATATCATTGTATGTATCATTGATATAATCGGAGACAACCCAGATACAATGATTGTTCAGTCTATCCATTCAACTTTCTGTTCGTTTCGGTCGCTCGTATGTAAAACGGGAATACCGTCATCAAATGTGTATAACTATATACACAGCATAACATCATAATCGAATACAACCCAGATACTATCCATTCAACCTTCTGTTCGATTCGGTTGCTCGTATGTATAACGAAAGAACAGTAACCTGGTGAGTATTTCTATATGAACGTCATCACGATATAATAGAATACAACTAAGATACAATGATCATTCCGTCTATCCATCCAACCTTCTTTTCGATTGGGTCGCTCGTATGTATAACGCAAGAACAGTCACCTGGTAAGTATCACTATAAATTCAGTATTGCGATATAATCGGATACCACCCAGATACATTGATTGTTCAGTCTATCCATTCAACTTTCTGTTCGTTTCGGTCGCTCGTATGTAAAACGGGAGTACCGTCACCTAATGTGTATAACTATATACACAGCATAACATCATAATCGAATACAACCCAGATACTATCCATTCAACCTTCTGTTCGATTCGGTTGCTCGTATGTATAACGAAAGAACAGTAACCTGGTGAGTATTTCTATATGAACGTCATCACGATATAATCGAATACAACTCAGTTACAATGATCATTCCGTCTATCCATCCAACCTTCTGTTCGATTGGGTCGCTAGTATGTATAACGCAAGAACAGACACCTGGTGAGTATTACTATATAAACATCACCACGATATAATCGAATACAACTAAGTTACAATTATCGTTCCGTCTAATCATCCAACCTTATGTTCGATGCAGACGCTCGTATGTGTAACGAAAGAACCGTTACATGGTAGGTGTAACTGAATATACAGCATAACGATATAATCGGAGACAACCCAGATACAATGATTGTTCAATCTATCCATTCAACCTTCTGTACGATTCGGTTGCTCGTATGTATAACGAAAGAACAGTAACCTGGTGAGTATTTCTATATGAACGTCATCACGATATAATCGAATACAACTCAGTTACAATGATCATTCCGTCTATCCATCCAACCTTCTGTTCGATTGGGTCGCTCGTATGTATAACGCAAGAACAGTCACCTGGTGAGTATTACTATATAAACATCACCACGATATAATCGAATACAACTCAGTTATAATTATCGTTCCGTCTAACCATCCAACCTTATGTTCGATTCAGACGCTCGTATGTGTAACGAAAGAACCGTATCATTGTATCTGAGTTGTATTCGATTATATCGTGATGACGTTCATATAGAAATACTCACCAGGTTACTGTTCTTTCGTTATACATACGAGCAATCGAATCGAACAGAAGGTTGAATGGATAGTATCTGGGTTGTATTCGATTATGATGTTATGCTGTGTATATATTTATACACACTAGGTGACGGTATTCCCTTTTCACATACGAGCGACCGAAACGAACAGAAAGTTGAATGGATAGACTGAACAATCAATGTATCTGGGTGGTATCCGATTATATCGCGATTCTGTATAGTGATACTTATCAGGTGACGGTACTTCCGTTACACATACTAGCGACTGAATCGAACAGAAGGTTAAATGGTTAGACGATAAGATAATTGTATATGAGTTGTATTCGATGATATCGTGATGATGTTTAAATAGCAATACTCACCAGGTAACTGTTCTTCCGTTTTACATACAAGCGACCGAATCGAGCAGAAGGTTAAATTTAGTATAGATTCAACAATCATCGTATCTGGGTTGAATTCGATTATGTTTATATAGTTATACTCACCAGGTAACTGTTCTTCCGTTATACATACGATCGAATGAATTGAACAGAAGGTTCAATGGATAGACTAAACAATAATCGTATCTGGGGTTGTATTCGATTATATCTTGATGATGTTTATATAGTTATACTCAACAGGAAACTGTTCTCCAGTTACACATAAGAGCGACTGAACTGAACAGGAGGTTGAATGGATAGACTGAACAATCATCGTATCTGGGTTGTATTTGATTATATCGTGATGATTATCATATAGTATGTCTAACCAGGTAACAATTCTTCCGTTATACATACGAGCAACCAAATCGGACATAAGGTTGAATGGATAGATTGAACAATCATTGTATCTGGGTTGTTTCCGATAATATCGTTATGCTGTATATTTAGTTACACCAACCATGTATAGGTTCTTTCGTTACACATACGAGCGTCTGATGGTTGGATGGTTAGACGAAACGATAATTGTAACACAGTTGTATTCGATTATATCGTGGTGATGTTTATATAGTAATACTCACCAGGTGACTGTTCTTGCGTTATACATACGAGCGACCCAATCGAACAGAAGGTTGGATGGATAGACGAAATGATCATTGTATCTTAGTTGTATTCGATTATATCGTGATGACGTTCATATAGGAATACTCACCAGGTTACTGTTCTTTCGTTATACATACGAGCAACCGAATCGAACAGAAGGTTGAATGGATAGTATCTGGGTTGTATTCGATTATGATCTTATGCTGTGTATATAGTTATACATATTTGATGACGGTATTCCCGTTTTACATACGAGCGACCGAAACGAACAGAAAGTTGAATGGATAGACTGAACAATCAATGTATCTGGGTGGTATGCGATTATATCGCAATACTGTATATATAGTGATACTTACCAGGTGACGGTACTTCCGTTACACATACTAGCGACTGAATCGAACAGAAGGTTAAATGGTTAGACGAAGCGATAATTGTATCTGAGTTGTATTCGATGATATCGTGATGATGTTTATATAGCAATATTCACCAGGCAACTGTTCTTCCGTTTCACATAAAAGCGACCGAATCGAGCAGAAGGTTAAATGGATAGATTGAAAATTCATCGTATCTGGGTTGTATTCGATTAGGTTTTGTATAGTTATACTCACCAGGTAACTGTTCTTCCGTTTTACATACAAGCGACCGAATCGAGCAGAAGGTAAAATGTATAGATCGAACAATCATCGTATCTGGGTTGTATCTGATTATGTTTATATAGTTATACTCACCAGGTACCTGTTCTTCCGTTATACATACGAGCGACTGAATTGAACAGAAGGTTGAATGGATAGACTAAACAATGATCGTATCTGGGGTTGTATTCGATTATATCGTAATGATGTCTATATAGTTATACTCACCAGGTAACTGTTCTCCAGTTATACATAAGAGCGACTGAACTGAACAGAAGGTTGAATGGATAGACTGAACAATCATTGTATATATCATTGTATGTATCATTGATATAATCGGAGACAACCCAGATACAATGATTGTTCAGTCTATCCATTCAACTTTCTGCTCGTTTCGGTCGCTCGTATGTAAAACGGGAATACCGTCATCAAATGTGTATAACTATATACACAGCATAACATCATAATCGAATACAACCCAGATACTATCCATTCAACCTTCTGTTCGATTCGGTTGCTCGTATGTATAACGAAAGAACAGTAACCTGGTGAGTATTTCTATATGAACGTCATCACGATATAATAGAATACAACTAAGATACAATGATCATTCCGTCTATCCATCCAACCTTCTTTTCGATTGGGTCGCTCGTATGTATAACGCAAGAACAGTCACCTGGTAAGTATCACTATATATTCAGTATTGCGATATAATCGGATACCACCCAGATACATTGATTGTTCAGTCTATCCATTCAACTTTCTGTTCGTTTCGGTCGCTCGTATGTAAAACGGGAGTACCGTCACCTAATGTGTATAACTATATACACAGCATAACATCATAATCGAATACAACCCAGATACTATCCATTGAACCTTCTGTTCGATTCGGTTGCTCGTATGTATAACGAAAGAACAGTAACCTGGTGAGTATTTCTATATGAACGTCATCACGATATAATCGAATACAACTCAGTTACAATGATCATTCCGTCTATCCATCCAACCTTCTGTTCGATTGGGTCGCTAGTATGTATAACGCAAGAACAGACACCTGGTGAGTATTACTATATAAACATCACCACGATATAATCGAATACAACTAAGTTACAATTATCGTTCCGTCTAATCATCCAACCTTATGTTCGATGCAGACGCTCGTATGTGTAACGAAAGAACCGTTACATGGTAGGTGTAACTGAATATACAGCATAACGATATAATCGAAGACAACCCAGATACAATGATTGTTCAATCTATCCATTCAACCTTATGTTCGATTCGGTTGCTCGTATGTGTAACAGAAGAACTGTTACCTGGTTAGACATACTATATGATAATCATCACGATATAATCGATTACAACCCAGATACAATGATTGTTCAGTCTATCCATTCAACCTTCTGTTCAGTTCAGTCGCTCTTATGTATAACTGGAGAACAGTTACCTATTGAGTATAACTATATAAACATTATCATGATATAATCGAATACAACCTCAGATACGATCATTGTTTAGTCTATCCATTCAACCTTCTGTTCAATTCAGTCGCTCGTATATATAACGGAAGAACAGTTACCTGGTGGGTATAACTATATAAACCTAATCGAATACAACCCAGATACGATGAATTTTCAATCTATCCATTTAACCTTCTGCTCGATTCGGTCGCTTTTATGTAAAACGGAAGAACAGTTACCTGGTGAAAATTGCTATATAAACATCATCACGATATCATCGAATACAACTCAGATACAATTATCGCTTCGTCTAACCATTTAACCTTCTGTTCGATTCAGTCGCTAGTATGTGTAACGGAAGTACCGTCACCTGGTAAGTATCACTATATATACAGTATTGCGATATAATCAGATACCAACCAGATACATTGATTGTTCAGTCTATCCATTCAACTTTCTGTTCGTTTCGGTCGCTCGTATGTAAAACGGGAATACCGTCACCTAGTGTGTATAACTATATACACAGCATAACATCATAATCGAATACAACCCAGATACCATCCATTCAACCTTCTGTTCGATTCGGTTGCTCGTATGTATAACGAAAGAACAGTAACCTGGTGAGTATTTCTATATGAACTTCATCACGATATAATCGAATACAACTCAGATACAATGATCATTTCGTCTATCCATCCAACCTTCTGTTCGATTGGGTCGCTCGTACGTATAACGCAAGAACAGTCACCTGGTGAGTATAACTATATAAACATTACCACGATATAATCGAATACAACTCAGTTACAATTATCGTTCCGTCTAACCAATCCAACCTTATGATCGATTCAGACGCTCGTATGTGTAACGAAAGAACCGTTACATGGTAGGTGTATCTAATTATACAGCATAACGATATAATCGGAGACAACCCAGATACAATGATTTTTCAATCTATCCATTTAACCTTATGTTCGATTCGGTTGCTCGTATGTACAACGGAAGAACAGTTACCTGGTTAGACATAATATATAATAATCATCACGAAATAATCGAATACAACCCAGATACGATAATTGTTCAATCAATACTGAATTCAACCTTCTGTTCGATTCAGTCGCTAGTATGTGTAACGAAAGTACCGTCACCTGGTAAGTATCACTATATATACATTATTGCGATATAATCAGATACCACCCAGATACATTGATTGTTCAGTCTATCCATTCAACTTTCTGTTCGTTTCGGTCGCTCGTATGTAAAACGGGAATACCGTCACCTAATGTGTATAACTATATACACAGCATAACATCATAATCGAATAAAACCCAGATACTATCCATTCAACTTTCTGTTCGATTCGGTTGCTCGTATGTATAACGAAAGAACAGTTACCTGGTGAGTATTTCTATATGAACGTCATCACGATATAATCGAATACAACTCAGATACAATGATCATTCCGTCTATCCATCCAACCTTCTGTTCGATTGGGTCGCTCGTATGTATAACGCAAAAACAGTCACCTGGTGAGTATTACTATATAAACATCACCACGATATAATCTAATACAACTCAGTTACAATTATCGTTCAGTCTAACCATCCAACCTTATGTTCGATTCAGACGCTCGTATGTGTAACAGAAGAACTGTTACCTGGTTAGACATACTATATGATAATCATCACGATATAATCTAATACAACCCAGATACAATGATTGTTCAGTCTATCCATTCAACCTTCTGTTCAGTTCAGTCGCTCTTATGTATAACTGGAGAACAGTTACCTGTTGAGTATAACTATATAAACATCATCACGATATAATCGAATACAACCTCAGATACGATCATTGTTTAGTCTAATCATCCAACCTTCTGTTTAATTCAGTCGCTCGTATGTATAACGGAAGAACAGTTACCTGGTGAGTATAAATATATGAACCAAATTGAATACAACCCAGATACGATGAATTTTCAATCTATCCATTTAACCTTCTGCTCGATTCGGTCGCTTTTATGTAAAACGGAAGAACAGTTACCTGGTGAATATTGCTATATAAACATCATCACGATATCATCGAATACAACTCAGATACAATTATCGCTTCGTCTAACCATTCAACCTTCTGTTCGATTCAGTCACTAGTATGTGTAACGGAAGTACCGTCACCTGGTTAGTATCACTATATATACAGTATTGCGATATAATCGGATACCAACCAGATACATTGATTGTTCAGTCTATCCATTCATCTTTCTGTTCGTTTCGGTAGCTCGTATGTAAAACGGGAAAACCGTCAACTAGTGTGTATAACTATATACACAGCATAACATCATAATCGAATACAACCCAGATACTATCCATTCAACCTTCTGTTCGATTCGAATGCTCGTATGTATAACGAAAGAACAGTAACCTGGTGAGTATTTCCATATGAACTTCATCACGATATCATCGAATACAACTCAGAGATACAATTATCATTTCGTCTAACCATTTTACCTTCTGTTCGAATCAGTCGCTAGTATGTGTAACGGAAGTACCGTCACCTGGTAAGTATCACTATATATACAGTTTTGCGATATAATCGGATACCACCCAGATACATTGATTGTTCAGTCTATCCATCCAATTTTCTGTTCAATTCAGTCGCTCTTATGTATAACTGGAGAACAGTTTCCTGGTGAGTATAACTATATGAACATCATCAAGATATAATCGAATACAACCCCAGATACGATTATTGTTTAGTCTATCCATTCAACCATCTGTTCAATTCAGTCGCTCGTATGTATAACGGAAGAACAGTTACCTGGTGAGTATAACTATATAAACATAATCGAATACAACCCAGATACGATGATTGTTCATTCTATACTAAATTTAACCTTCTGCTCGATTCGGTCGCTTGAATGTAAAACGGAAGAACAGTTACCTGGTGAGTATTGCTATATAAACATCATCACGATATCATCGAATACAACTCAGATACAATTATCGTTTCGTCTAACCATTTAACCTTCTGTTCGATTCAGTCGCTAGTATGTGTAACGAAAGTACCGTCACATAGTAAGTATCACTATATATTCAGTATTGCGATATAATCGGATTCCACCCATATACATTGATTGTTCAGTCTATCCATTCAACTTTCTGTTCGTTTCGGTCGCTCGTATGTAAAACGGGAATACCGTCACCTAATGTGTATAACTATATACACAGCATAACATCATAATCGAATGAAACCCAGATACTATCCATTCAACCTTCTGTACGATTCGGTTGCTCGTATGTATAACGGAAGAACAGTTACCTGGTGAGTATAACTATATAAACATAATCGAATACAACCCAGATACGATAATTGTTCAATCAATACTGAATTCAACCTTCTGCTCGATTCGGTCGCTTGTATGTAAAACGGAAGAACAGTTACCTGGTGAGTATTGCTATATAAACATCATCACGATATCATCGAATACAACTCAGATATAATTATCGTTTCGTCTAACCATTCAACCTTCTGTTCGATTCAGTCGCTAGTATGTGTAACGAAAGTACCGTCACCTGGTAAGTATCACTATATATACATTATTGCGATATAATCAGATACCACCCAGATACATTGATTGTTCAGTCTATCCATTCAACTTTCTGTTCGTTTCGGTCGCTCGTATGTAAAACGGGAATACCGTCACCTAATGTGTATAACTATATACACAGCATAACATCATAATCGAATAAAACCCAGATACTATCCATTCAACTTTCTGTTCGATTCGGTTGCTCGTATGTATAACGAAAGAACAGTTACCTGGTGAGTATTTCTATATGAACGTCATCACGATATAATCGAATACAACTCAGATACAATGATCATTCCGTCTATCCATCCAACCTTCTGTTCGATTGGGTCGCTCGTATGTATAACGCAAAAACAGTCACCTGGTGAGTATTACTATATAAACATCACCACGATATAATCTAATACAACTCAGTTACAATTATCGTTCAGTCTAACCATCCAACCTTATGTTCGATTCAGACGCTCGTATGTGTAACGAAATAACCGTTACATGGTAGGTGTAACTGAATATACAGCATAAAGATATAATCGGAGACAACCCAGATACAATGATTGTTCAATATCCATCCAACCTTATGTTCGATTCGGTTGCTCGTATGTTTAACGGAAGAACTGTTACCTGGTGAGTATAACTATATAAACCTAATTGAATACAACCCAGATACGATGAATTTTCAATCTATCCATTTAACCTTCTGCTCAATTCGGTCGCTTTAATGTAAAACGGAAGAACAGTTACCTGGTGAGTATTGCTATATAAACATCATCACGATATCATCGAATACAACTCAGATACAATTATCGCTTCGTCTATCCATTTAACCTTCTGTTCGATTCAGTCGCTAATATGTGTAACGGAAGTACCGTCACCTGGTAAGTATCACTATATATACAGTATTGCGATATAATCGGATACCAACCAGATACATTGATTGTTCAGTCTATCCATTCAACTTTCTGTTCGTTTCGGTCGCTCGTATGTAAAACGGGAATACCGTCACCAAGTGTGTATAACAATATACACAGCATAACATCATAATCGAATACAACTCAGATACTATCCATTCAACCTTCTGTTCTATTCGGTCGCTCGTACGTATTACGCAAGAACAGTCACCTGGTGAGTATTACTATATAAACATTCCCACGATATAATCGAATACAACTCAGTTACAATTATCGTTCCGTCTAACCATCCAACCTTATGTTCGATTCAGACGCTCGTATGTGTAACGAAAGAACCGATACATGGTAGGTGTATCTAAATATACAGCATAACGATATAATCGGAGACAACCCAGATACAATGATTGTTCAATCTATCCATTCAACCTTATGTTCGATTCGGTTGCTCGTATGTATAACGGTAGAACAGTTACCTGGTTAGACATAATATATAATAATCATCATGAAATAATCGAATACAACCCAGATACGATGATTGTTCAGTCTATCCATACAACCTTCTGTTCAGTTCAGTCGCTCTTATGTATAACTGGAGAACAGTTACCCGGTGAGTATAACTATATAAACATCATCACGATATAATCGAATACAACCCCAGGTACGATCATTGTTTAGTCTATCCATTCAAACTTCTGTTCAATTCAGTCGCTCCTATGTATAACGAAAGAACAGTTACTTGGTGAGTATAACTATATAAACATAATCGGAGACAACCCAGATACAATGATTGTTCAATCTATCCATTCAACCTTATGTTCGATTCGGTTGCTCGTATGTATAACGAAAGAACAGTAACCTGGTGAGTATAACTATATAAACATGATCGAATACAACTCAGATACGATGATTGTTCAATCTATCCATTTAACCTTCTGCTCGATTCGGTCGCTTGTATGTAAAACGGAAGAACAGTTAACTGGTGATTATTGCTATATAAACATCATCACGATATAATCGAATACAACTCAGATACAATTATCGTTTCGTCTAACCATTCAACCTTCTGTTCGATTCAGTCGCTAGTATGTGTAACGGATGAACAGTTACCTTGTGAGTATAACTATATGAACATAATCGAATACAACCCAAATACGATGATTGTTCAATCTATACTAAATTTAACCTTCTGCTCGATTCGGTCGCTTGTATGTAAAACGGAAGAACAGTTACCTGGTGAGTATTGCTATATAAACATCATCACGATATCATCGAATACAACTCAGATTCAATTATCGTTTCGTCTTACCATTTAACCTTAAGTTCGATTTAGTCGCTAGTATGTGCAACGGAAGTACCGTCACCTGGTAAGTATCACTATATATACAGTATTACGATATAATCGGATACCACCAAGATACATTGATTGTTCAGTCTATCCATTCAACTTTCTGTTCGCTTCGGACGCTCGTATGTAAAACGGGAATACCGTTACCTAATGTGTATAACTATATACACAGCATAACATCATAATCGAATACAACCCAGATACTATCCATTCAACCTTCTGTTCGATTCGGTTGCTCGTATGTATAAAGAAAAAACAGTAACCTGGTGAGTATTTCTATATGAACGTCATCACGATATAATCGAATACAACTCAGATACAATGATCATTCCGTCTATCCATCCAACCTTCTGTTCGATTGGGTCGCTCGTATGTATAACGCAAGAACAGTCACCTGGTGAGTATTACTATATAAACATCACCACGATATAATCGAATACAACTCAGTTATAATTATCGTTCCGTCTAACCATCCAACCTTATGTTCGATTCAGACGCTCGTATGTGTAACGAAAGAACCGTATCATTGTATCTGAGTTGTAATCGATTATATCGTGATGACGTTCATATAGAAATACTCACCAGGTTACTGTTCTTTCGTTATACATACGAGCAATCGAATCGAACAGAAGGTTGAATGGATAGTATCTGGGTTGTATTCGATTATGATGTTATGCTGTGTATATATTTATACACACTAGGTGACGGTATTCCCTTTTCACATACGAGCGACCGAAACGAACAGAAAGTTGAATGGATAGACTGAACAATCAATGTATCTGGGTGGTATCCGATTATATAGCGATTCTGTATAGTGATACTTATCAGGTGACGGTACTTCCGTTACACATACTAGCGACTGAATCGAACAGAAGGTTAAATGGTTAGACGAAAAGATAATTGTATCTGAGTTGTATTCGATGATATCGTGATGATGTTTATATAGCAATACTCACCAGGTAACTGTTCTTCCGTTTTACATACAAGCGACCGAATCGAGCAGAAGGTTAAATTTAGTATAGATTCAACAATCATCGTATCTGGGTTGAATTCGATTATGTTTATATAGTTATACTCACCAGGTAACTGTTCTTCCGTTATACATACGATCGACTGAATTGAACAGAAGGTTCAATGGATAGACTAAACAATAATCGTATCTGGGATTGTATTCGATTATATCTTGATGATGTTTATATAGTTATACTCAACAGGAAACTGTTCTCCAGTTACACATAAGAGCGACTGAACTGAACAGGAGGTTGAATGGATAGACTGAACAATCATCGTATCTGGGTTGTATTTGATTATATCGTGATGATTATCATATAGTATGTCTAACTAGGTAACAATTCTTCCGTTATACATACGAGCAACCAAATCGAACATAAGGTTGAATGGATAGATTGAACAATCATTGTATCTGGGTTGTTTCCGATAATATCGTTATGCTGTATATTTAGTTACACCAACCATGTATAGGTTCTTTCGTTACACATACGAGCGTCTGATGTTTGGATGGTTAGACGAAACGATAATTGTAACACAGTTGTATTCGATTATATCGTGGTGATGTTTATATAGTAATACTCACCAGGTGACTGTTCTTGCGTTATACATACGAGCGACCCAATCGAACAGTAGGTTGGATGGATAGACGAAATGATCATTGTATCTTAGTTGTATTCGATTATATCGTGATGACGTTCATATAGGAATACTCACCAGGTTACTGTTCTTTCGTTATACATACGAGCAACCGAATCGAACAGAAGGTTGAATGGATAGTATCTGGGTTGTATTCGATTATGATCTTATGCTGTGTATATAGTTATACACATTTGATGACGGTATTCCCGTTTTACATACGAGCGACCGAAACGAACAGAAAGTTGAATGGATAGACTGAACAATCAATGTATCTGGGTGGTATGCGATTATATCGCAATACTGTATATATAGTGATACTTACCAGGTGACGGTACTTCCGTTACACATACTAGCGACTGAATCGAACAGAAGGTTGAATGGTTAGACGAAGCGATAATTGTATCTGAGTTGTATTCGATGATATCGTGATGATGTTTATATAGCAATATTCACCAGGCAACTGTTCTTCCGTTTCACATAAAAGCGACCGAATCGAGCAGAAGGTTAAATGGATAGATTGAAAATTCATCGTATCTGGGTTGTATTCGATTAGGTTTATATAGTTATACTCACCAGGTAACTGTTCTTCCGTTTTACATACAAGCGACCGAATCGAGCAGAAGGTAAAATGTATAGATCGAATAATCATCGTATCTGGGTTGTATCTGATTATGTTTATATAGTTATACTCACCAGGTACCTGTTCTTCCGTTATACATACGAGCGACTGAATTGAACAGAAGGTTGAATGGATAGACTAAACAATGATCGTATCTGGGGTTGTATTCGATTATATCGTAATGATGTCTATATAGTTATACTCACCAGGTAACTGTTCTCCAGTTATACATAAGAGCGACTGAACTGAACAGAAGGTTGAATGGATAGACTGAACAATCATTGTATATATCATTGTATGTATCATTGATATAATCGGAGACAACCCAGATACAATGATTGTTCAGTCTATCCATTCAACTTTCTGTTCGTTTCGGTCGCTCGTATGTAAAACGGGAATACCGTCATCAAATGTGTATAACTATATACACAGCATAACATCATAATCGAATACAACCCAGATACTATCCATTCAACCTTCTGTTCGATTCGGTTGCTCGTATGTATAACGAAAGAACAGTAACCTGGTGAGTATTTCTATATGAACGTCATCACGATATAATAGAATACAACTAAGATACAATGATCATTCCGTCTATCCATCCAACCTTCTTTTCGATTGGGTCGCTCGTATGTATAACGCAAGAACAGTCACCTGGTAAGTATCACTATAAATTCAGTATTGCGATATAATCGGATACCACCCAGATACATTGATTGTTCAGTCTATCCATTCAACTTTCTGTTCGTTTCGGTCGCTCGTATGTAAAACGGGAGTACCGTCACCTAATGTGTATAACTATATACACAGCATAACATCATAATCGAATACAACCCAGATACTATCCATTCAACCTTCTGTTCGATTCGGTTGCTCGTATGTATAACGAAAGAACAGTAACCTGGTGAGTATTTCTATATGAACGTCATCACGATATAATCGAATACAACTCAGTTACAATGATCATTCCGTCTATCCATCCAACCTTCTGTTCGATTGGGTCGCTAGTATGTATAACGCAAGAACAGACACCTGGTGAGTATTACTATATAAACATCACCACGATATAATCGAATACAACTAAGTTACAATTATCGTTCCGTCTAATCATCCAACCTTATGTTCGATGCAGACGCTCGTATGTGTAACGAAAGAACCGTTACATGGTAGGTGTAACTGAATATACAGCATAACGATATAATCGGAGACAACCCAGATACAATGATTGTTCAATCTATCCATTCAACCTTCTGTACGATTCGGTTGCTCGTATGTATAACGAAAGAACAGTAACCTGGTGAGTATTTCTATATGAACGTCATCACGATATAATCGAATACAACTCAGTTACAATGATCATTCCGTCTATCCATCCAACCTTCTGTTCGATTGGGTCGCTCGTATGTATAACGCAAGAACAGTCACCTGGTGAGTATTACTATATAAACATCACCACGATATAATCGAATACAACTCAGTTATAATTATCGTTCCGTCTAACCATCCAACCTTATGTTCGATTCAGACGCTCGTATGTGTAACGAAAGAACCGTATCATTGTATCTGAGTTGTATTCGATTATATCGTGATGACGTTCATATAGAAATACTCACCAGGTTACTGTTCTTTCGTTATACATACGAGCAATCGAATCGAACAGAAGGTTGAATGGATAGTATCTGGGTTGTATTCGATTATGATGTTATGCTGTGTATATATTTATACACACTAGGTGACGGTATTCCCTTTTCACATACGAGCGACCGAAACGAACAGAAAGTTGAATGGATAGACTGAACAATCAATGTATCTGGGTGGTATCCGATTATATCGCGATTCTGTATAGTGATACTTATCAGGTGACGGTACTTCCGTTACACATACTAGCGAC
The DNA here is from genome assembly GCA_029955515.1 of Chrysomela aeneicollis. Taxonomy (NCBI): domain Eukaryota; kingdom Metazoa; phylum Arthropoda; class Insecta; order Coleoptera; family Chrysomelidae; genus Chrysomela; species Chrysomela aeneicollis. The sequence continues at coordinate 14,848,623 of JARUHQ010000013.1, read as the reverse complement.
TGAATCGAACAGAAGGTTAAATGGTTAGACGATAAGATAATTGTATATGAGTTGTATTCGATGATATCGTGATGATGTTTAAATAGCAATACTCACCAGGTAACTGTTCTTCCGTTTTACATACAAGCGACCGAATCGAGCAGAAGGTTAAATTTAGTATAGATTCAACAATCATCGTATCTGGGTTGAATTCGATTATGTTTATATAGTTATACTCACCAGGTAACTGTTCTTCCGTTATACATACGATCGAATGAATTGAACAGAAGGTTCAATGGATAGACTAAACAATAATCGTATCTGGGGTTGTATTCGATTATATCTTGATGATGTTTATATAGTTATACTCAACAGGAAACTGTTCTCCAGTTACACATAAGAGCGACTGAACTGAACAGGAGGTTGAATGGATAGACTGAACAATCATCGTATCTGGGTTGTATTTGATTATATCGTGATGATTATCATATAGTATGTCTAACCAGGTAACAATTCTTCCGTTATACATACGAGCAACCAAATCGGACATAAGGTTGAATGGATAGATTGAACAATCATTGTATCTGGGTTGTTTCCGATAATATCGTTATGCTGTATATTTAGTTACACCAACCATGTATAGGTTCTTTCGTTACACATACGAGCGTCTGATGGTTGGATGGTTAGACGAAACGATAATTGTAACACAGTTGTATTCGATTATATCGTGGTGATGTTTATATAGTAATACTCACCAGGTGACTGTTCTTGCGTTATACATACGAGCGACCCAATCGAACAGAAGGTTGGATGGATAGACGAAATGATCATTGTATCTTAGTTGTATTCGATTATATCGTGATGACGTTCATATAGGAATACTCACCAGGTTACTGTTCTTTCGTTATACATACGAGCAACCGAATCGAACAGAAGGTTGAATGGATAGTATCTGGGTTGTATTCGATTATGATCTTATGCTGTGTATATAGTTATACATATTTGATGACGGTATTCCCGTTTTACATACGAGCGACCGAAACGAACAGAAAGTTGAATGGATAGACTGAACAATCAATGTATCTGGGTGGTATGCGATTATATCGCAATACTGTATATATAGTGATACTTACCAGGTGACGGTACTTCCGTTACACATACTAGCGACTGAATCGAACAGAAGGTTAAATGGTTAGACGAAGCGATAATTGTATCTGAGTTGTATTCGATGATATCGTGATGATGTTTATATAGCAATATTCACCAGGCAACTGTTCTTCCGTTTCACATAAAAGCGACCGAATCGAGCAGAAGGTTAAATGGATAGATTGAAAATTCATCGTATCTGGGTTGTATTCGATTAGGTTTTGTATAGTTATACTCACCAGGTAACTGTTCTTCCGTTTTACATACAAGCGACCGAATCGAGCAGAAGGTAAAATGTATAGATCGAACAATCATCGTATCTGGGTTGTATCTGATTATGTTTATATAGTTATACTCACCAGGTACCTGTTCTTCCGTTATACATACGAGCGACTGAATTGAACAGAAGGTTGAATGGATAGACTAAACAATGATCGTATCTGGGGTTGTATTCGATTATATCGTAATGATGTCTATATAGTTATACTCACCAGGTAACTGTTCTCCAGTTATACATAAGAGCGACTGAACTGAACAGAAGGTTGAATGGATAGACTGAACAATCATTGTATATATCATTGTATGTATCATTGATATAATCGGAGACAACCCAGATACAATGATTGTTCAGTCTATCCATTCAACTTTCTGCTCGTTTCGGTCGCTCGTATGTAAAACGGGAATACCGTCATCAAATGTGTATAACTATATACACAGCATAACATCATAATCGAATACAACCCAGATACTATCCATTCAACCTTCTGTTCGATTCGGTTGCTCGTATGTATAACGAAAGAACAGTAACCTGGTGAGTATTTCTATATGAACGTCATCACGATATAATAGAATACAACTAAGATACAATGATCATTCCGTCTATCCATCCAACCTTCTTTTCGATTGGGTCGCTCGTATGTATAACGCAAGAACAGTCACCTGGTAAGTATCACTATATATTCAGTATTGCGATATAATCGGATACCACCCAGATACATTGATTGTTCAGTCTATCCATTCAACTTTCTGTTCGTTTCGGTCGCTCGTATGTAAAACGGGAGTACCGTCACCTAATGTGTATAACTATATACACAGCATAACATCATAATCGAATACAACCCAGATACTATCCATTGAACCTTCTGTTCGATTCGGTTGCTCGTATGTATAACGAAAGAACAGTAACCTGGTGAGTATTTCTATATGAACGTCATCACGATATAATCGAATACAACTCAGTTACAATGATCATTCCGTCTATCCATCCAACCTTCTGTTCGATTGGGTCGCTAGTATGTATAACGCAAGAACAGACACCTGGTGAGTATTACTATATAAACATCACCACGATATAATCGAATACAACTAAGTTACAATTATCGTTCCGTCTAATCATCCAACCTTATGTTCGATGCAGACGCTCGTATGTGTAACGAAAGAACCGTTACATGGTAGGTGTAACTGAATATACAGCATAACGATATAATCGAAGACAACCCAGATACAATGATTGTTCAATCTATCCATTCAACCTTATGTTCGATTCGGTTGCTCGTATGTGTAACAGAAGAACTGTTACCTGGTTAGACATACTATATGATAATCATCACGATATAATCGATTACAACCCAGATACAATGATTGTTCAGTCTATCCATTCAACCTTCTGTTCAGTTCAGTCGCTCTTATGTATAACTGGAGAACAGTTACCTATTGAGTATAACTATATAAACATTATCATGATATAATCGAATACAACCTCAGATACGATCATTGTTTAGTCTATCCATTCAACCTTCTGTTCAATTCAGTCGCTCGTATATATAACGGAAGAACAGTTACCTGGTGGGTATAACTATATAAACCTAATCGAATACAACCCAGATACGATGAATTTTCAATCTATCCATTTAACCTTCTGCTCGATTCGGTCGCTTTTATGTAAAACGGAAGAACAGTTACCTGGTGAAAATTGCTATATAAACATCATCACGATATCATCGAATACAACTCAGATACAATTATCGCTTCGTCTAACCATTTAACCTTCTGTTCGATTCAGTCGCTAGTATGTGTAACGGAAGTACCGTCACCTGGTAAGTATCACTATATATACAGTATTGCGATATAATCAGATACCAACCAGATACATTGATTGTTCAGTCTATCCATTCAACTTTCTGTTCGTTTCGGTCGCTCGTATGTAAAACGGGAATACCGTCACCTAGTGTGTATAACTATATACACAGCATAACATCATAATCGAATACAACCCAGATACCATCCATTCAACCTTCTGTTCGATTCGGTTGCTCGTATGTATAACGAAAGAACAGTAACCTGGTGAGTATTTCTATATGAACTTCATCACGATATAATCGAATACAACTCAGATACAATGATCATTTCGTCTATCCATCCAACCTTCTGTTCGATTGGGTCGCTCGTACGTATAACGCAAGAACAGTCACCTGGTGAGTATAACTATATAAACATTACCACGATATAATCGAATACAACTCAGTTACAATTATCGTTCCGTCTAACCAATCCAACCTTATGATCGATTCAGACGCTCGTATGTGTAACGAAAGAACCGTTACATGGTAGGTGTATCTAATTATACAGCATAACGATATAATCGGAGACAACCCAGATACAATGATTTTTCAATCTATCCATTTAACCTTATGTTCGATTCGGTTGCTCGTATGTACAACGGAAGAACAGTTACCTGGTTAGACATAATATATAATAATCATCACGAAATAATCGAATACAACCCAGATACGATAATTATTCAGTCTATCCATTCAACCTTCTGTTCAGTTCAGTCGCTCTTATGTATAACTGGAGAACAGTTACCTGGTGAGTATAACTATATAAACATCATCACGTGTAACGATATATAAATCGTTACATTTTGTTTTTATGTAGTCATACAAATAACATCAATAAATAGTTGTATCAGATCACTTAGCGACATCTCGTAAATTAATATAAAATCAATAACAAAGACATCTTCTTTTGTACAGGTACCATCAAGATATCTGCAATTAAATTTAAAATCGACGCATGATAAACAGGTTTCTGTATCACACTTATTATTGCAGATATTTATGAATTGTTAATTTGTTGTATTGCCGTTGTACCAATCAAGATGATCCTTGTTAATCACGTGATTAAAACGAACATTTGGGAATAAACGACGTAGGGTCGCTCTCTTGCTTTTTAACTTTTGAGGCGAAAACTTCGAGCAATTTTTTTTGAAAATTCCTATTCTCCCGTAAAAAGGGATTTGAAGACTCAGGTTTTCTGAGATTGCTTGGGATGTCAGGAGTGAATCAAGGTATGCCCTTTTTGATTTCAATTTAGGATGGTTCAGATTAAACAAGATTAATAAGAATTAATTAAAAGGTGCTTCAGGCAGCCATTGCTGCATAGTTGAAGACAGAATTTATTTGGATATATTTTGGCTTTGATCTTTCTCATGGACTGAAAGATTACGAATTCTGCTTGGTAGAATTTCTACTGGTATTTTGAGGATAGATTTTCGAGAATTTTTTTTACACAGAGCATGTGTAAATTGTAAAATTTGGCTTGAGTGAATAGTCTGTGGTTTTTTTTTCTTATTTTTAGCTTGAATGCAATTCCGGAAATGAAGTTGTTCGAACTCAATAAATCAATATTTCTGGCGTGAATTTGGAGTGAAACCATAGAGAAGTCTGGACTCTGGACAAGAAGAGAGATAATGTTCAGGTGAGTGTACAGTGAAACCTCAACTTTGAAATAAATTCATGTGTTAACTGTTACACTCATCTATTCATTTCTTTCCTATGGAAAAGAGTTCATGATTCTTTTATTCATTAAAGCAATTAATTTTACCTGGTGAAATATAATTTACTATCTGAACAATCTGTAATTGGGTGGAAGGGTAGTTCTTGATTCTAGAAAAGTAAATAGCGTGACTGTCAGAGATTCCTATCCAATGACACAAATTGATTCCACTTTGAGCAAGCTGAGAGATGCTAAGTTTCTTTCATCTATAGATTTGAAGAAAGCTTTCTGGCAGATTCCCTTGCAAGAGTCATCTCGTCCCAAAACCGCCTTTGCTGTCTATGGTAGGGGTTTATTTGAATTCAAAGTGATGCCGTTTGGATTATCGTGCAGTTCTCAAACAATGTGTAGACTCATGGATTTAGTTATTGGACCTTCTCTAGAACCATATGTATTCTATTACCTTGACGACATTATTGTGGCTACCCCTGATTTTGGGACCCACTTGGACATTTTGGGGAGACTAAGGCAGAAATTGGTGGATGCAGGTCTTACTATCAATTTAGAGAAATGTCAATTTTGTAGGTCGTCTCTTGAATTTTTAGGTTATACTGTTGATAAAGAAGGCCTTAGAATTGATAAATGTAAAGTTTCGGGTATATTAAATTATGAAAGACCTCAAAATACAACTCAAATTCGGAGATTAATTGGAATGGTTGGATATTATCGTAGGTTTTTGAAAGATTTTTCTACACTATGTAGTCCTATATCTGATTTATTGCGAGGCAGGAAAAAGGGACAACCTATTGAATGGACAAGTGAGGCAGATCAGGCATTTGAGAATATAAAGAAGGCCTTAACTACTGCTCCAGTTTTAGCTAGTCCAAATTTTGATCTACCATTTGTCATTTATTGTGATGCATCTAATACAGGAGTAGGAGCTGTTTTGTACCAAGAGATCGATGGAATTGAGCATCCCATAGCCTATGCCTCGAAAACTTTGAATAAATGTCAACGTAAATACTCGACGACTGAGAAGGAACTTCTGGCTGTCATCTTTGGCATTGAGAAGTTTCGCTGCTATGTAGAAGGTACTCATTTCACTGTCATTACCGATCATGCTTCACTTGTGTGGCTCAATAATATGTCAAATCCGGCTGGTAGAATTGCTCGATGGGCAGTCAAATTATCACAATATTCTTTCGACATTTTGCATAGACCAGGTGCTCTAAATTCAGTAGCAGATGCTCTTTCTCGCTCTATCAATGAAACTGCAGTTTTAGATTTATCCTTCTTGAAACCAGATAAATGGTACAATGACATGTGCAGAAATGTGAAAGAGAATCCAGATTCATATCCTACCTTTAAAGTTGAGAATAATATTTTGTATAAACATGTTTTTGATAGTTCAGATTTACAAGGAAATCTATCCAAATGGAAAATAGTCGTACCTACTGATAATAGGAAGGATATTTTGTACATGTATCATGACAGTGCAACATCAGCACATTTAGGAATAGCTAAAACTGTGGCACGTGTTAAAGAACTTTATTATTGGCCTAACCTCCGGAATAGTGTACACAAGTATGTTAGGAAATGTTCAGTGTGTGCTAGATGCAAACCTTCTAATTTGCCTCAAGCGGGTTTAATGGGGTCTTACAAAAACATAAATTTTCCATTCCAGTTGATTTCTGCTGATCTTTTGGGACCATACCCAAAATCGAAGAATGGGAATCAGTATCTTTTGGTGGTGTGTGATTGGTTCACAAAATTCATTTTAGTCCAACCATTAGCTAAGGCCACGTCGAGGGCGATTATCAAATTTATAGAAAACCATGTATTTCTCATATATGGAGTACCTCAGATTTTTGTGTGTGATAATGGGTCAGTTTTCTCGAGTAAGGAATTCAAGTCATTCATGAATGAATATAAAGTTCAGAAGATTTGGTACAATGCTAGGTATCACCCTCAAATCAATGCAACTGAACGTCAGAATAAAGTGATAGTAACTGCAATCAGATCTTATATTAAAGAAAATCATAAGGACTGGGATCAAGCCATTTTTAAAATTTCACAAGCAATTCGGTTGGCAAAGAGTGATGTCACGGGCTATTCAGCCAGTTTTTTAACTTTTGGGAGAAATGTTCCTGTGTCTGGAGATTATTATGGTATAATTGCAGAGAATGCACATAATATTGTATCTATATCAGACAAGAATTCTAGAATTGCAGACCTTCAGGAATTACCAGAATTTTTCGTCAAAACTCGTGAAAGAATTTATAAAGCATATGAACAAAGTGCCAAGACCTATAATCTCAGGAGGAGAGACATCAAATATAAAGTTGGAGATCGAGTTTTGAAGAAAAACTATGTGTTGTCAAAAGCTGCTGATAATTTTTCAGCAAAATTGGCAAATAAATTTATTCCTTGCATTGTAGATAAAGTAATTTCTCCATTAGTTTATGGATTGAAAGGTGAAAATGGTTCTGATCTTGGAAATTGGCATGTTAAAGACTTGAAAATTGACCCCACTCATCTTGATTCCGATGATGATTCAGAAACTGATTCTCATGATAGCGATATGGATTTAGATGGATCTTAGAATATCTCGGTAAAATTTCTTGGCTGTGCTGAGTTCGGCCTAAGAATTGCTCAGTAGGAATTGACCTTCCTGGCGGTAAGAGTCCGACCAAATTGGCATATCTTTATCTTTGAAATCAAATCTTTGTCTTGAAGTCTTATTTTTATCTTTGAAATAGTAATATCTTTGTTTCTTTGGTTTTATATCTTTAACATCAATATGAGTTATCTAACTCTTGAAATCCTATCTTTGAAAATACATTTCTTCATTGTGATTGAAGATACTTTAATTTGTTGATCTTGTTTTGATTTTTGCCTGGTGGCGTGTATCAAAAAAAAAAAAATATATTATAGTTTATCTATATCTTTGAAACTGCTGTGTAGCAAATATTTATCTTGATTGAAGATGCTTCAATGTGATAATTTTATTTTTTTGAATTTTTGCCTGGTGGCGCGTTTTTAGAATTATCACAATTTTTGCCTGGTGGCGCATATTTGGAAGCATCACAAATTTAAGATATTTAATTTCAGTTGATATATTTCTCTTGGTATAAGAAAGATGGATTTCAAGGTTATTACATTTTTTTTGCCGTGTTGAGTCCGGCCGTAGAATTGCTCAACAGGAGAAAGCCTTCCTTGCGGTAAGAGTCCGTATGAAATGGAACTTTTTTGAAAGGGTGAACTGAGATATTTTCGGAAAAGTCACAGTCACATTCCATAGAGGTAATTTTTTGGATTCATAATTTCAGTATTTGATAAATTTTAGGTATCACCAAGACAACTTGAAGTTGTTCGATATCTTTTGAATTGGAATTTATGAACATCCTGTACATGATTTAACATCATTTATCATCCTCTGTTTCGTGTCGGGGTTTGGATATTTGGGGTGGATTTTCAGGTCGTTAATTATAATTGGTTTTGCATTTTAATGTAAAACTTGATTTTGTGAACCAGTCCGCATTCCCATTTTAGACTCTGATATTTTACCTGTGATATTTCTGAACTGATCTTGGTCTCCCCCTGAATGTCTTTGTTGGTTTCAATATTTGAGGACTATATCATCGTCTCTCTTATCTTTCTTCTTATTCTTTATATCTTTCTTTTACTTTATATCTTTCTTCTTGTTCTTTATTGTGTGTGAGATCACTGAATTTTGTTCAGGGTCAGGAGTTGTTGGTGATTTTTTTTTGTTTGATTGGTGGTAGGCTTTTGGAGAGCACTTTTGTTCTGATGAAATTGAGTTATTGTGACTTAGTGGAATCTTTTAGATTGGTGCTAGGCTTTTGGAGTGCACAATGTCAAGTTCATTATGAGCAAGGTGACCTACTGGAATCATATTGGGTTTGGGATTTTGGTTAGTCTGCAACTTACTGATTTTGAACAGGGTTAGGTTTTTCATATGTCAGTACGTCTATCTTTCTCTTTCTTTGCTGTCGTATATGAGATTGTCTGATTTAGTTTGGAGCTTCGAGTGTTTTTTTTTTGATTAGTGGTAGGCTTTGGAGTGCACTTCGTTCTGATGGAGATGTAATGTGACTTAGTGGGATCCTTCAGGTCAGTACTAAGCCTGGAGTGCACATGTCTGATTCATCAAGAATGATGTGACCTACTGGAATCACATTTTATAGAAATATGGGGATTTTTATTTGCAGCTCAGTTCTAGACTGAATTCGGTTTCTCATATACTCTCTCAGATCTAGGTTTGGATAGTTTGGATTCTTAATTTCAGAGGTTTGATGAAGGCTAGATTTCATTTTTATCCGTCTTTCGATTTTGGGATAGAAACATTTTTCTGGATTGAGGTATCCATTCTGAACAACCTGGACTCTGGTTTGTTTCCGTTTTCTTTTCATTTTTATTCTGTTGCCTTGAGGTCTATTGATTGGGAGTAATCATAGTATTGGTAGTTTTTTTGAATAGGGACCTGATTGAGTGGGTGTGGGCCTCGCTCATTTGGACTACCTTCAATGGTGAGATCTGTAGAAGGGGCAAGTATTGGGGGGTGAGCGGTGAACCCGGTAAATTCTGCCTACGGGGGACTACTCACAGCGTTCGTTGCTCACTACTGTGCTTGTTTCGAGTTCTGCGAATCTGTCCACTTGAGGATTGGTTCACAGTACTCAATCAAGGAATACTCCCGCTTAGAGTTTTTGCCGACTTGGCTTCACCAGTCGTTTTAGTTGGTATACTTATTATACCCCAAGTGTGGTGGCATTTGGTTATTTTTATCTTCATAATTTCCATTTTGTTTTGTTCCACCGGTGAGTCTTGTGATACTGCTGGTCTATCTGTCTGGGTCATGGCGTTGCGGGTATCAACATGGAAGCCTGGGGGCGAGTGGTGATGGATTGTTCAACGGCGCAGCGTCTAGATCTTGCAGCGAAACGAACATCCTGGCCAGGTTTTCATGGTGTTATCTGTGTGTTATGGTCTGGATGGAGACAACCAGTCCTCACAAGATTCACCCTACCACCTATTAATGTACAGTAGAGTGGTAGTTTTTATTTTCTTTTCAGTGTGGTAAATACTAGAATTTACTAGGGGCATGACTGTTCTGCTCCTTCCTTTATGGTAAATGAACCTTCCACATATATGCTAATGCACAGCATAGTGGTTTGGTATTTATTAATTTCTCTTGGTTTCAGGTCAGTTTCATTTTTCCTATCTCTTGCGTTTGTAAATTCAGTTTGGTCAAAATTTTCTATTGGGCTTGGCTTTAAAACTTTCAGATTTAATGTGAATTCTTTGAAAACTCTTAAGATCAATTCAAATTTTCTATGCAGATTATGTCTCACATTAGTTTTTCGAGAATTCTAATAAAAAAAAATTGAAAACTGCGAGTTTTCAAGTTTTTTTTTTTCGGGAGAAAAGGGGATGTGTAACGATATATAAATCGTTACATTTTGTTTTTATGTAGTCATACAAATAACATCAATAAATAGTTGTATCAGATCACTTAGCGACATCTCGTAAATTAATATAAAATCAATAACAAAGACATCTTCTTTTGTACAGGTACCATCAAGATATCTGCAATTAAATTTAAAATCGACGCATGATAAACAGGTTTCTGTATCACACTTATTATTGCAGATATTTATGAATTGTTAATTTGTTGTATTGCCGTTGTACCAATCAAGATGATCCTTGTTAATCACGTGATTAAAACGAACATTTGGGAATAAACGACGTAGGGTCGCTCTCTTGCTTTTTAACTTTTGAGGCGAAAACTTCGAGCAATTTTTTTTGAAAATTCCTATTCTCCCGTAAAAAGGGATTTGAAGACTCAGGTTTTCTGAGATTGCTTGGGATGTCAGGAGTGAATCAAGGTATGCCCTTTTTGATTTCAATTTAGGATGGTTCAGATTAAACAAGATTAATAAGAATTAATTAAAAGGTGCTTCAGGCAGCCATTGCTGCATAGTTGAAGACAGAATTTATTTGGATATATTTTGGCTTTGATCTTTCTCATGGACTGAAAGATTACGAATTCTGCTTGGTAGAATTTCTACTGGTATTTTGAGGATAGATTTTCGAGAATTTTTTTTACACAGAGCATGTGTAAATTGTAAAATTTGGCTTGAGTGAATAGTCTGTGGTTTTTTTTTCTTATTTTTAGCTTGAATGCAATTCCGGAAATGAAGTTGTTCGAACTCAATAAATCAATATTTCTGGCGTGAATTTGGAGTGAAACCATAGAGAAGTCTGGACTCTGGACAAGAAGAGAGATAATGTTCAGGTGAGTGTACAGTGAAACCTCAACTTTGAAATAAATTCATGTGTTAACTGTTACACTCATCTATTCATTTCTTTCCTATGGAAAAGAGTTCATGATTCTTTTATTCATGAAAGCAATTAATTTTACCTGGTGAAATATAATTTACTATCTGAACAATCTGTAATTGGGTGGAAGGGTGTCGCTTGACGTCGCTCTTGATATCTCAGCAATATTTTTTTTTATTTTTGAATTTTTTGAGCCTGTACTTGCATACATGTGAAAGGCCAATCACTTGAATGCAAGATTTCTTTATTGATTAATTCAACAAATATTGAAGCAGAATATACAGTATAGAATGTATCTTTTATATTCTCAGTGTTGAGAATGTTATATAGTGTTATAACTTATTGAGGATATTGTATAAATTTTAATCAATCAATCAGCTAAGCCCAAAACCACAAATTTTGGACCTTCAGTTCATACCTCCCTGAACCCAACTGATTTCTATTACGACTTTTCATGTATGTCGACGATAAATGAGTGATCAATCAACGTAGAGAGGACCTCTATCATTTGCTGAGTAGACATCAGAGTCGTCCAGTTTTCCCCCAGTTTCAGTGCTGAAACTAACACAACTACAGAGTACAACCTTCCACTGTGAGCTAGAAGATAGAGGGTGTAAACTGTACTACATCATCGTAGGAGAGTACTTACCTGGAGTAGGGAGTTGTCATCGTAATTGGGGAAAGACATCTGACTCGCAAGTATAGAGCAATAATCCAGGAGATATTGATCAAAATCGTAGGAAGAATAGAAATCAGGAGGAGAATTGTAAAAATCACTTGCATAATTTCTAGCTATTGATTACTATCACATTCATTGTTGATTACATTGTTATTCTCATCAATTTGTACAATAGATCATTTTCTTGTTTAATATAGTTTTATTGCTCTGACTAAGATAAGAGAGAGTCCTTGAAAGATAATTTATCTATATATTTTTTTTTGATCATTTTTTGTCTATATTTTTACAATAAAATAGACTGGCGCTCAACACTGCTTGACACAATAAAAAAAAAAATATCAAAAATAGTCCAAAGAACTCACCCCTTTGAAATTCATGCTATGAACATCATTACACACGATATCATCGAATACAACCCCAGATACGATCATTGTTTAGTCTATCCATTCAACCTTCTGTTCAATTCAGTCGTTCGTATGTATAACGGAAGAACAGTTTCCTGGTGAATATAACTATATAAACATAATCGAATACAACCCAGAAACGATGAAATTTGAATCTATCTATTTAACCTTCTGCTCGATTCGGTCGCTTGTATGTAAAACGGAAGAACAGTCACCTGGTGAGTATTGCTATAAACATCATCACGATATCATCGAATACAACTCAGATACAATTATCGTTTCGTCTAACCATTCAACCTTCTGTTCGATTCAGTCGCTTGTATGTGTAAAGGAAGTACCGTCACCTGGTAAGTATCACTATATATACAGTATTGCGATATTATCGGATACCACCCAGATACATTGATTGTTCAATTTATCCATTCAACTTCCTGTTCGTTTCGGTCGCATGTATGTAAAACGGGAATACCGTCACCTAGTGTGTATAACTATATACACAGCATAACATCATAATCGAATACAACCCAGATACTATCCATTCAACCTCCTGTTCGATTCGGTTGCTCGTATGTATAACGAAAGAACAGTAACCTGGTGAGTATTTCTATATGAACGTCATCACGATATAATCGAATACAATTCAGATGCAATTATCATTCCGTCTACCCATCCAACCTTCTGTTCGATTGGGTCGCTCGTATGTATAACGCAAGAACAGTCACCTTGTGAGTATAACTATATAAACATCACCACGATGCAATCGAATACAACTCAGTTGCAATTATCGTTCCGTATAATCATCCAACCTTATGTTCGATTCAGACGCTCGTATGTGTAACGAAAGAACCGTTACATGGTAGGTGTAACTAAATATCTAGCATAACGATATAATCGGAGACAACTCAGATACAACGATTGTTCAATCTATCCATCCAACCTTATGTTCGATTCGGTTGCTCGAATGTTTAACGGAAGAACTGTTACCTGGTTAGACATACTATATGATAATCATCACGATATAATCGAATACAACCCAGATACGATGATTGTTCAGTCTATCCATTCAACCTTCTGTTCAGTTCAGTCGCTCTTATGTATAACTGGAGAACAGTTACCTGGTGAGTATAACTATATAAACATCATCACGATATACTCGAATACAACCCCAGATACGATTATTGTTTAGTCTAACCATTCAACCTTCTGTTCAATTCAGTCGCTCGTATGTATAACGGAAAAACAGTTACCTGGTGAGTATAACTATATAAACATTATCGAATACAACCCATATACGATGATTGTTCAATCTATCCATTTAACCTTCTGCTCGATTCGGTCGCTTGTAAGTAAAACGGAAGAACAGTAACCTGTTGAGTATTTCTATATGAACGTTATCACGATATAATCGAATACAACTCAGTTACAATTATCGTTCCGCCAAACCATCCAACCTTATGTTCGATTCAGGCGCTCGTATGTGTAACGAAAGAACCGTTACATGGTAGGTGTAACTGAATATACAGCATAACGATATAATCGAATACAACCCAGAAAGGATGATTGTACAGTCTATCCACTCAACCTTCTCTTCGATTCGGTCGCTCTTACGTATTACGAAAGGACAGTTACCTGGTGATTATAACTATAAAATTATCATCACGATTTAATCAAATACAACCCAGATACGATGATTGTTCAATCTATACTAAATTCAACCTTCTGCTCGATTCGGTCGCTTGTATGTAAAACGGAAGAACAGTTACCTGGTGAGTATTTCTATATAAACATCATCACGATATCATCGAATACAATTCAGATACAATTATCGTTTCGTCTGAGCATTAAACCCTTCTGTTCGATTCAGTCGCTAGTATGTGTAACGGAAGTACCGTCACCTGGTAAGTATCACTATATATTCAGTATTGCGATATAATCGGATACCACCCAGATACATTGATTGTTCAGTCTATCCATTCAACTTTCTGTTCGTTTCGGTCGCTCGTATGTAAAACGGGAAAACCGTCATCTAATGTGTATAACTATATACACAGCATAACATCATAATCGAATACAACCCAGATACTATCCATTCAACCTTCTGTTCGATTCGGTTGCTCGTATGTATAAAGAAAGAACAGTAACCTGGTGAGTATTTCTATATGAACGTCATCACGATATAATCGAATACAACTCAGATACAACTCAGATACAATGATCCATCCAACCTTCTGTTCGATTGGGTCGCTCGTATGTATAACGCTGGAACAGTCACCTGGTGAGTATTACAATATAAACATCACCACGATATAATCGAATACAACTCAGTTACAATTATCGTTCCGTCTAATCATCCAACCTTATGTTCGATGCATACGCTCGTATGTGTAACGAAAGAACCGTTACATGGTAGGTGTAACTGAATATACAGCATAACGATATAATCGGAGACAACCCAGATACAATGATTGTTCAATCTATCTATTCAACCTTATGTTCGATTCGGTTGCTCGTATGTGTAACAGAAGAACTGTTACCTGGTTAGACATACTATATGATAATCATCTCGATATAATCGAATACAACCCAGATACAATGATTGTTCAGTATATCCATTCAACCTTCTGTTCAGTTCAGTCGCTCTTATGTATAACTAGAGAACAGTTTCCTGTTGAGTATAACTATATAAACATCATCACGATATAATCGAATACAACCTCAGATACGATCATTGTTTAGTCTATCCATTCAACCTTCTGTTCAATTCAGTCGCTCGTATGTATAACGGAAGAACAGTTACCTGGTGAGTATAACTATATAAACATAATCGAATACAACCCAGATACGATGATTGTTCTATCTATCTTGTGACCTACTTTATAACTCAAAAATGAAATTAAAACAAAGTAGTTCACATTATGCTGACGGCAGCTGTTCGCCGGAAAACAGATATAGTGAGTTCGGATTTTATTTGGCTCGGAGATTGAAAATTCAAATTTTAGAGGGCGCCACTCAATTTGATAGTAAGATATAATATATCTGGAAAATTGAGAAACCAAATACCTACCTTTTAACAATACCTGAAATTATAGAATTAAATTTTCTTAGATATCTGGGTTGGACAAATAGAAGAATAAAACCATATCACATACAAGTACATATAATAGAACACCAAAATGGACAAGGCTATAAAATATCAGGAACCAATGCAAAAATCATATCAGTGTGGTTGTAGAATAAATCAATAAAATAAGTATATCATATCACAGATACATAAATTTTAAACCAGGTGTTATACCTCTTAAAATAACCCGAATGAGATGTTAAAAATGTTGGTATAATTTTAAACCTGTGATCTAGATCCGCTATCGCATAGTACTATGTGAGAGCTTCACAAAAGCTCTAGAAGTATTTATGAAATATCATATATGGTATGATATGATATCTACAATTAATTATGAAAAAACTCTTCAAAAGTTAAAACACACTGAGGGTGTAAAAAAACCTGATATTGGGTCCATATGATCCTCCACAATGTTCCAAATTTCGGCCCCTATCCGAGGTCCAGCTGGTGTAGTTGAAGACAAAACGAAGACAGGAAGACGACAGGAAGCAGCACAGGAAAACGAAGAGAAGAACTAGAAGGCTTGACCTCCCCAGGTCAACCAGGGGGCCCCCTTGGAACTTTTTCGAATTCTTCAGATCGCCTCAACTTCCGAACGGATGGACCGATTTTCAATTTCGCGCATACCAATTCGCTTGTTTTTTCCATAGAATCCATTTCTCCAATCGAAAAAAATTGCATCAAAGGGGGTCCCCTTGAAACTTTTTCGAATTCTTCAGATCGCCTTAACTTCCGAACTAATGGACCGATTTTCAACTTCGATCATACCAATCTGCTTGTTTTTTTCATAGAATCCATTTCTCCAATCGAAAAAACCGAAATCGAAAAAAAATGCATCAAAGGGGGCCCCCTTGGAACTTTTTCGAATTCTTCAGATCGCCTTAACTTTCGAACGGATGGACCGATTTTCAACTTCGATCATACCAATGTACTTGTTTTATTTCATAGAATCCATTTCTCCAATCGGAAAAACCGAAGTCGAAAAAAAAAATGCATCAAAGGAGGCCCCCTTGGAACTTTTTCGAATTCTTCAGACCGCCTTAACTTCCGAACGGATGGACCGATTTTCAATTTCGCGCATACCAATTTGATTGTTTTTTCATAGAATCCATTTCTTCAATAGAAAAAACCGAAATCGAAAAAAAAATTGCATCAAAGGTGGTCCCCTTGGAACTTCTTCGAATTCTTCAGATCGCCTAAACTTCCGAACGGATGGACCGATTTTCAACTTCGATCATACCAAACTGCTTGTTTTTTTTCATAGAATCCATTTCTTTAATCGAAAAAACCGAAATCGAAAAAAAAAATTGCATCAAAGGGGGTCCCCTTGAAACTTTTTCGAATTCTTCAGATCGCCTTAACTTCCAAACGGATGGACCGATTTTCAACTTCGATCATACCAATCTGCTTGTTTTTTTCATAGAATCCATTTCTCCAATCGAAAAAACCGAAATCGAGAAAAAAATGCATCAAAGGGGGCACCCTTGGAAATTTTTCGAATTCTTCAGATCGCATTAACTTCCGAACGGATGGACCGATTTTCAACTTCGATCATACCAATCTGCTTGTTTTTTTTAATAGAATCCATTTCTCCAATCGAAAAAAACCGGAATCGAAATAAAAATGCATCGAAGGGGGCCCCCATGGAACTTTTTCGAATTCTTCAGATCGCCTCAACTTCCGAACGGATGGACCGATTTTCAATTTGGCGCATACCAATTCGCTTGTTTTTTCCATAGAATCCATTTCTCCAATCGAAAAAAATTGCATCAAAGGGGGTCCCCTTGAAACTTTTTCGAATTCTTCAGATCGCCTTAACTTCCGAACGGATGGACCGATTTTCAACTTCGATCATACCAATCTGCTTGTTTTTTTCATAGAATCCATTTCTCCAATCGAAAAAACCGAAATCGAAAAAAAATGCATCAAAGGGGGCCCCCTTGGAACTTTTTCGAATTCTTCAGATCGCCTTAACTTCCGAACGGATGGACCGATTTTCAACTTCGATCATACCAATCTGCTTGTTTTATTTCATAGAATCCATTTCTTCAATCGGAAAATCCGAAATCGAAAAAAAAATGCATCAAAGGAGGCCCCCTTGGAACTTTTTCGAATTCTTCAGACCGCCTTAACTTCCGAACGGATGGACCGATTTTCAATTTCGCGCATACCAATTTGATTGTTTTTTCATAGAATCCATTTCTTCAATAGAAAAAACCGAAATCGAAAAAAAAAATTGCATCAAAGGTGGTCCCCTTGGAACTTCTTCGAATTCTTCAGATCGCCTAAACTTCCGAACGGATGGACCGATTTTCAACTTCGATCATACCAAACTGCTTGTTTTTTTTTCATAGAATCCATTTCTCCAATCGAAAAAACCGAAATCGAAAAAAAAAATTGCATCAAAGGGGGTCCCCTTGAAACTTTTTCGAATTCTTCAGATCGCCTTAACTTCCAAACGGATGGACCGATTTTCAACTTCGATCATAGCAATCTGCTTGTTTTTTTTTCATAGAATCCATTTCTCCAATCGAAATAACCTAAATCGAAAAAAAAGTTGCATCAAAGGGGGCCCCCTCGGAACTTTTTCGAATTCTTCAGATCGCCTTAACTTCCGAACGGATGGACCGATTTTCAACTTCGATCATACCAATCTGCTTGTTTTTTTTTATAGAATCCATTTCTCCAATCGAAAAAACCGAAATCGAAAAAAAAATGCATCGAAGGGGGCCCCCTTGGAACATTTTTGAATTCTTCAGATCGCCTTAACATCCGAACGGATGGACCGATTTTCAACTTCGATCATACCAATCTGCTTGTTTTTTTTCATAGAATATATTTCACCAATCGAGAAAACCGAAATCGAAAAAAAAATGCATCAAAGGGGGCCCCCTTGGAACTTTTTCGAATTCTTCAGATCGCCTTAACTTCCGAACGGATGGACCGATTTTCAACTTCGATCATACCAATCTGCTTGTTTTCTTTCATAGAATCCATTTCTCTAATCGAAAAAACCGAAATCGAAAAAAAAAAATGCATCAAAGGGGGCCTTCTTGGAACTTTTTCGAATTATACAGATCGCCTTAACTTCCGAACGGATGGACCGATTTTCAACTTCGATCATACCAATCTGCTTGTAATTTTTTCATAGAATCCATTTCTCCAATCGAAAAAACCGAAATCGAAAAAAAAAAATGCATCAAAGGGGGCCACCTTGGAACTTTTTCGAATTCTTCAGATCGCCTTAACTTCCGAACGGATGGACCGATTTTCAACTTCGATCATACCAATCTGCTTGTTTTCTTTTATAGAATCCATTTCTCTAATCGAAAAAACCGAAATCGAAAAAAAAAATGCATCAAAGGGGGCCTTCTTGGAACTTTTTCGAATTATACAGATCGCCTTAACTTCCGAACGGATGGACCGATTTTCAATTTCGCGCATATCAATTCGCTTGTTTTTTCATAGAATCCATTTCTCCAATCGAAAAAACCGAAATCGAAAAACAATTGCATCAAAGGCGGTCCCCTTGGAACTTTCTCGAATTCTTCAGATCGCCTTAACTTCCGAACGGATGGACCGATTTTCAACTTCGATCATACCAATCTGCTTGTTTCTCTCATAGAATCTATTTCTCCAATCGAAAAAACTGAAATCGAAAAGAAAATGCATCAAAGGGGGCCCCCTTGGAACTTTTTCGAATTCTTCAGATCGCCTTAACTTCCGAACGGATGGACCGATTTTCAACTTCGATCATACCAATCTGCTTGTAATTTTTTCATAGAATCCATTTCTCCAATCGGAAAAACCGAAATCGAAAAAAAAAAATGCATCAAAGGGGGCCACCTTGGAACTTTTTCGAATTCTTCAGACCGCCTCAACTTCCGAACGGATCGACCGATTTTCAATTTCGCGCATACCAAATTGCTTGTTTTTTCATAGAATCCATTTCTCCAATCGAAAAAACCAAAATCGAAGAAAAAATTGCATCAAAGTGGGTCCCCTTGGAACTTTTCTGAATTCTTCAGATCGCCTTAACTTCCGAACGGATGGACCGATTTTCAACTTCGATCATACCAATCTGCTTGTTTTTTTTCATAGAATCCATTTCTCCAATCGAAAAAACCGAAATCGAAAAGAAAAATTGCATCAAAGGGGGTCCCCTTGGAACTTTTTCGAATTCATCAGATCGCCTTAACTTCCGAACGGATGGACCGATTTTCAACTTCGATCATACCAATCTGCTTGTTTTTTTTTCATAGAATCCATTTCTCCAATCAAAAAAACCGAAATCGAAAAAATAAAAAGCATCAAAGGGACCCCCCTTGGAACTTTTTCGAATTCTTCAGATCGCCTTAACTTCCGAACGGATGGACCGATTTTCAACTTCGATCATACGAATCTGCTTTTTTTTTCATAGAATCCATTTCTGCAATCGAGAAAACCGAAATCGAAAAAAAAATGCATCAAAGGGGGCCCCCTTGAAACTTTTTCGAATTCTTCAGATCGACTTAACTTCCGAACGGATGGACCGATTTTCAACTTCGATCATACCAATCTGCTTTTTTTTTTCATAGAATCCATTTCTCCAATCGAAAAAACCGAAATCGAAAATATAAAAAGCATCAAAGGGAGCCCCCTTGAAACTTTTTCGAATTCTTCAGATCGCCTTAACTTCCGAACGGATGGACCGATTTTCAACTTCGATCATACGAATCTGCTTGTTTTTTTTTCATAGAATCCAATTCTCCGATCAAAAAAACCGAAATCGAAAAAAAAAATGCATCAAAGGGGGCCCCTTTGGAACTTTTTCGAATTCTTCAGATTGCCTTAACTTTCGAACGTATGGACCGATTTGCTTGTTTTTCCATAGAATTCATTTCTCCAATCGAAAAAACCGAAATCGAAAAAAAAATGCATCAAAGGGGGCCCCCTTGGAACTTTTTCGAATTCTTCAGATCGAGTCAACTTCCGAACGGATGGACCGATTTTCAACTTCGATCATACCAATCTGCTATTTTTTTCCATAGAATCCATTTCTCCGATCAAAAAATCCGAAATCGAAAAAAAAATGCATCAAAGGGGGCCCCCTTGGAACTTTTTCGAATTCTTCAGATTGCCTTAACTTTCGAACGTATGCACCGATTTTCAACTTCGATCATACCAATCTGCTTGTTTTTTTTCATAGAATCCATTTCTCCGATCAAAAAATCCGAAATCGAAAAAAAAATGCATCAAAGGGGGCCCCCTTGGAACTTTTTCGAATTCTTCAGATCGACTTAACTTCCGAACGGATGGACCGATTTTCAACTTCGATCATACCAATCTGCTTTATTTTTCATAGAATCCATTTCTCCGATCAAAAAAACCGAAATCGAAAAAACGAAATGCATCAAAGGGGGCCCCCTTGGAACTTTTTCGAATTCTTCAGATTGCCTTAACTTTCGAACGTATGGACCGATTTTCAACTTCGATCATACCAATCTGCTTGTTTTTTTTCATAGAATCCATTTCTCCGATCGAAAAAACCGAAATCGAAAAAAAATGCATCAAAGGGGGCCCCCTTGGAACTTTTTCGAATTCTTCAGATCGCCTTAACATCCGAACGGATGGACCGATTTTCAACTTCGATCATACCAATCTGCTTGTTTTTTTTTTTTCATAGAATCCATTTCTCCGATCGAAAGAACCGAAATCGAAAAAAAAATGCATCAAAGGGGGCCCCCTTGGAACTTTTTCGAATTCTTCAGATCGCCTAACTTCCGAACGGATGGACCGATTTTCAACTTCGATCATACCAATTTGCTTGTTTTTTTTTCATAGAATCCATTTCTCCAATCGAAAAAACCGAAATCGAAAAAAAAATGCATCAAAGGGGGCCCCCTTGGAACTTTTTCGAATTCTTCAGATCGCCTTAACTTCCGAACGGATGGACCGATTTTCAACTTCGATCATACCAATCTGCTTGTTTTTTTTCATAGAATCCATTTCTTCAATCGAAAAAACCAAAATCGAAAATAAAAATGCATCCATGGGGGCCCCTTTGGAACTGTTTCAAATTCTTCAGATCGCCTTAACTTCCGAACGGATGGACCGATTTTCAACTTCGATCATACCAATCTACTTGTATTTTTTCAAAGAATCCATTTCTCCAATCGAAAAAACCGAAATGGAAAAAAAAATGCATCAAAGGGGACCCCCTTGGAACTTTTTCGTATTCTTCAGATCGCCTTAACTTCCGAACGGATGGACCGATTTTCAACTTCGATCATACCAATCTGCTTGTTTTTTTCATAGAATCCATTTCTCCAATCGAAAAAACCGAAATCGAAAAAAAAATGCATCAAAGGGGGCCCCCTTGGAAATTTTTCGAATTCTTCAGATCGCATTAACTTCCGAACGGATGGACCGATTTTCAACTTCGATCATACCAATCTGCTTGTTTTTTTTCATAGAATCCATTTCTCCAATCGAAAAAAACCGGAATCGAAATAAAAATGCATCGAAGGGGGCCCCCTTGGAACTTTTTCGAATTCTTCAGATCGCCTCAACTTCCGAACGGATGGACCGATTTTCAATTTCGCGCATACCAATTCGCTTGTTTTTTCCATAGAATCCATTTCTCCAATCGAAAAAAATTGCATCAAAGGGGGTCCCCTTGAAACTTTTTCGAATTCTTCAGATCGCCTTAACTTCCGAACGGATGGACCGATTTTCAACTTCGATCATACCAATCTGCTTGTTTTTTTCATAGAATCCATTTCTCCAATCGAAAAAACCGAAATCGAAAGAATAAATGCATCAAAGGGGGCCTTCTTGGAACTTTTTCGAATTATACAGATCGCCTTAACTTCCGAACGGATGGACCGATTTTCAATTTCGCGCATACCAATTCGCTTGTTTTTTCATAGAATCCATTTCTCCAATCGAAAAAACCGAAATCGAAAAACAATTGCATCAAAGGCGGTCCCCTAGGAACTTTCTCGAATTCTTCAGATCGCCTTAACTTCCGAACGGATGGACCGATTTTCAACTTCGATCATACCAATCTGCTTGTTTCTCTCATAGAATCTATTTCTCCAATCGAAAAAACCGAAATCGAAATAAAAATGCATCAAAGGGGGCCCCCTTGGAACTTTTTCGAATTCTTCAGATCGCCTTAACTTCCGAACAAATGGACCGATTTTCAACTTCGATCATACCAATCTGCTTGTAATTTTTTCATAGAATCCATTTCTCCAATCGGAAAAACCGAAATCGAAAAAAAAAAAAAATGCATCAAAGGGGGACACCTTGGAACTTTTTCGAATTCTTCAGACCGCCTCAACTTCCGAACGGATCGACCGATTTTCAATTTCGCGCATACCAAATTGCTTGTTTTTTCATAGAATCCATTTCTCCAATCGAAAAAACCAAAATCGAAGAAAAAATTGCATCAAAGTGGGTCCCCTTGGAACTTTTCTGAATTCTTCAGATCGCCTTAACTTCCGAATGGATGGACCGATTTTCAACTTCGATCATACCAATCTGCTTTTTTTTTCATAGAATCCATTTCTCTAATCGAAAAAACCGAAATCGAAAATATAAAAAGCATCAAAGGGAGCCCCCTTGGAATTTTTTCGAATTCTTCAGATCGCCTTAACTTCCGAACGGATGGACCGATTTTCAACTTCTATCATACGAATCTGCTTGTTTTTTTCATAGAATCCATTTCTCCAATCGAAAAAACCGAAATCGAAAAAAAATAGCATCAAAGGGGGTCCCCTTGAAACTTTTTCGAATTCTTCAGATCGCCTTAACTTCCAAACGGATGGACCGATTTTCAACTTCGATCATAGCAATCTGCTTGTTTTTTTTTCATAGAATCCATTTTTCCGATCGAAATAACCTGAATCGAAAAAAAAGTTGCATCAAAGGGGGCCCCCTCGGAACTTTTTCGAATTCTTCAGATCGCCTTAACTTCCGAACGGATGGACCGATTTTCAACTTCGATCATACCAATCTGCTTGTTTTTTTTTATAGAATCCATTTCTCCAATCGAAAAAACCGAAATCGAAAAAAAAATGCATCGAAGGGAGCCCTCTTGGAACATTTTTGAATTCTTCAGATCGCCTTAACATCCGAACGGATGGACCGATTTTCAACTTCGATCATACCAATCTGCTTGTTTTTTTTTCATAGAATCCATTTCACCAATCAAGAAAACCGAAATCGAAAAAAAAAAATGCATCAAAGGGGGCCCCCTTGGAACTTTTTCGAATTCTTCAGATCGCCTTAACTTCCGAACGGATGGACCGATTTTCAACTTCGATCATACCAATCTGCTTGTTTTTTCTTCATAGAATCCATTTCTCCAATCGAAAAAACTGAAATCGAAAAAAAAAATGGATCAATGGGAGCCCCCTTGGAACTTTCTCGAATTCTTCAGATCGCTTCAACTTCCGAACGGATGGACCGATTTTCAACTTCGATCATACCAATCTGCTTGTTTTCTTTCATAGAATCCATTTCTCTAATCGAAAAAACCGAAATCGAAAAAAAAAATTCATCAAAGGGGGCCTTCTTGGAACTTTTTCGAATTATACAGATCGCCTTAACTTCCGAACGGATGGACCGATTTTCAATTTCGCGCATATCAATTCGCTTGTTTTTTTATAGAATCCATTTCTCTAATCGAAAAAACCGAAATCGAAAAACAATTGCATCAAAGGCGGTCCCCTTGGAACTTTCTCGAATTCTTCAGATCGCCTTAACTTCCGAACGGATGGACCGATTTTCAACTTCGATCATACCAATCTGCTTGTTTCTCTCATAGAATCTATTTCTCCAATCGAAAAAACCAAAATCGAAAAAAAAATGCATCAAAGGGGGCCCCCTTGGAACTTTTTCGAATTCTTCAGATCGCCTTAACTTCCGAACGGATGGACCGATTTTCAACTTCGATCATACCAATCTGCTTGTAATTTTTTCATAGAATCCATTTCTCCAATCGGAAAAACCGAAATCGAAAAAAAAAAATGCATCAAAGGGGGCCACCTTGGAACTTTTTCGAATTCTTCAGACCGCCTCAACTTCCGAACGGATCGACCGATTTTCAATTTCGCGCATACCAAATTGCTTGTTTTTTCATAGAATCCATTTCTCCAATCGAAAAAACCAAAATCGAAGAAAAAATTGCATCAAAGTGGGTCCCCTTGGAACTTTTCTGAATTCTTCAGATCGCCTTAACTTCCGAACGGATGGACCGATTTTCAACTTCGATCATACCAATCTGCTTGTTTTTTTTCATAGAATCCATTTCTCCAATCGAAAAAACCGAAATCGAAAAGAAAAATTGCATCAAAGGGGGTCCCCTTGGAACTTTTTCGAATTCATCAGATCGCCTTAACTTCCGAACGGATGGACCGATTTTCAACTTCGATCATACCAATCTGCTTGTTTTTTTTTCATAGAATCCATTTCTCCAATCAAAAAAACCGAAATCGAAAAAATAAAAAGCATCAAAGGGACCCCCCTTGGAACTTTTTCGAATTCTTCAGATCGCCTTAACTTCCGAACGGATGGACCGATTTTCAACTTCGATCATACGAATCTGCTTTTTTTTTCATAGAATCCATTTCTGCAATCGAGAAAACCGAAATCGAAAAAAAAATGCATCAAAGGGAGCCCCCTTGAAACTTTTTCGAATTCTTCAGATCGCCTTAACTTCCGAACGGATGGACCGATTTTCAACTTCGATCATACGAATCTGCTTGTTTTTTTTTCATAGAATCCATTTCTCCGATCAAAAAAACCGAAATCGAAAAAAAAAAATGCATCAAAGGGGGCCCCCTTGGAACTTTTTCGAATTCTTCAGATTGCCTTAACTTTCGAACGTATGGACCGATTTGCTTGTTTTTCCATAGAATTCATTTCTCCAATCGAAAAAACCGAAATCGAAAAAAAAATGCATCAAAGGGGGCCCCCTTGGAACTTTTTCGAATTCTTCAGATCGACTCAACTTCCGAACGGATGGACCGATTTTCAACTTCGATCATACCAATCTGCTATTATTTTCCATAGAATCCATTTCTCCGATCAAAAAATCCGAAATCGAAAAAAAAATGCATCAAAGGGGGCCCCCTTGGAACTTTTTCGAATTCTTCAGATTGCCTTAACTTTCGAACGTATGCACCGATTTTCAACTTCGATCATACCAATCTGCTTGTTTTTTTTCATAGAATCCATTTCTCCGATCAAAAAATCCGAAATCGAAAAAAAAATGCATCAAAGGGGGCCCCCTTGGAACTTTTTCGAATTCTTCAGATCGACTTAACTTCCGAACGGATGGACCGATTTTCAACTTCGATCATACCAATCTGCTTTATTTTTCATAGAATCCATTTCTCCGATCAAAAAAACCGAAATCGAAAAAACGAAATGCATCAAAGGGGGCCCCCTTGGAACTTTTTCGAATTCTTCAGATTGCCTTAACTTTCGAACGTATGGACCGATTTTCAACTTCGATCATACCAATCTGCTTGTTTTTTTTCATAGAATCCATTTCTCCGATCGAAAAAACCGAAATCGAAAAAAAAATGCATCAAAGGGGGCCCCCTTGGAACTTTTTCGAATTCTTCAGATCGCCTTAACATCCGAACGGATGGACCGATTTTCAACTTCGATCATACCAATCTGCTTGTTTTTTTTTTTTCATAGAATCCATTTCTCCGATCGAAAGAACCGAAATCGAAAAAAAAATGCATCAAAGGGGGCCCCCTTGGAACTTTTTCGAATTCTTCAGATCGCCTAACTTCCGAACGGATGGACCGATTTTCAACTTCGATCATACCAATTTGCTTGTTTTTTTTTTCATAGGATCCATTTCTCCAATCGAAAAAACCGAAATCGAAAAAAAAATGCATCAAAGGGGGCCCCCTTGGAACTTTTTCGAATTCTTCAGATCGCCTTAACTTCCGAACGGATGGACCGATTTTCAACTTCGATCATACCAATCTGCTTGTTTTTTTTCATAGAATCCATTTCTTCAATCGAAAAAACCAAAATCGAAAATAAAAATGCATCCATGGGGGCCCCTTTGGAACTGTTTCAAATTCTTCAGATCGCCTTAACTTCCGAAAGGATGGACCGATTTTCAACTTCGATCATACCAATCTACTTGTATTTTTTCAAAGAATCCATTTCTCTAATCGAAAAAACCGAAATGGAAAAAAAAATGCATCAAAGGGGACCCCCTTGGAACTTTTTCGTATTCTTCAGATCGCCTTAACTTCCGAACGGATGGACCGATTTTCAACTTCGATCATACCAATCTGCTTGTTTTTTTCATAGAATCCATTTCTCCAATCGAAAAAACCGAAATCGAAAAAAAAATGCATCAAAGGGGGCCCCCTTGGAAATTTTTCGAATTCTTCAGATCGCATTAACTTCCGAACGGATGGACCGATTTTCAACTTCGATCATACCAATCTGCTTGTTTTTTTTCATAGAATCCATTTCTCCAATCGAAAAAAACCGGAATCGAAATAAAAATGCATCGAAGGGGGCCCCCTTGGAACTTTTTCGAATTCTTCAGATCGCCTCAACTTCCGAACGGATGGACCGATTTTCAATTTCGCGCATACCAATTCGCTTGTTTTTTCCATAGAATCCATTTCTCCAATCGAAAAAAATTGCATCAAAGGGGGTCCCCTTGAAACTTTTTCGAATTCTTCAGATCGCCTTAACTTCCGAACGGATGGACCGATTTTCAACTTCGATCATACCAATCTGCTTGTTTTTTTCATAGAATCCATTTCTCCAATCGAAAAAACCGAAATCGAAAAAATAAATGCATCAAAGGGGGCCTTCTTGGAACTTTTTCGAATTATACAGATCGCCTTAACTTCCGAACGGATGGACCGATTTTCAATTTCGCGCATACCAATTCGCTTGTTTTTTCATAGAATCCATTTCTCCAATCGAAAAAACCGAAATCGAAAAACAATTGCATCAAAGGCGGTCCCCTAGGAACTTTCTCGAATTCTTCAGATCGCCTTAACTTCCGAACGGATGGACCGATTTTCAACTTCGATCATACCAATCTGCTTGTTTCTCTCATAGAATCTATTTCTCCAATCGAAAAAACCGAAATCGAAATAAAAATGCATCAAAGGGGGCCCCCTTGGAACTTTTTCGAATTCTTCAGATCGCCTTAACTTCCGAACAAATGGACCGATTTTCAACTTCGATCATACCAATCTGCTTGTAATTTTTTCATAGAATCCATTTCTCCAATCGGAAAAACCGAAATCGAAAAAAAAAAAAATGCATCAAAGGGGGACACCTTGGAACTTTTTCGAATTCTTCAGACCGCCTCAACTTCCGAACGGATCGACCGATTTTCAATTTCGCGCATACCAAATTGCTTGTTTTTTCATAGAATCCATTTCTCCAATCGAAAAAACCAAAATCGAAGAAAAAATTGCATCAAAGTGGGTCCCCTTGGAACTTTTCTGAATTCTTCAGATCGCCTTAACTTCCGAACGGATGGACCGATTTTCAACTTCGATCATACCAATCTGCTTTTTTTTTTCATAGAATCCATTTCTCTAATCGAAAAAACCGAAATCGAAAATATAAAAAGCATCAAAGGGAGCCCCCTTGGAATTTTTTCGAATTCTTCAGATCGCCTTAACTTCCGAACGGATGGACCGATTTTCAACTTCTATCATACGAATCTGCTTGTTTTTTTCATAGAATCCATTTCTCCAATCGAAAAAACCGAAATCGAAAAAAAATTGCATCAAAGGGGGTCCCCTTGAAACTTTTTCGAATTCTTCAGATCGCCTTAACTTCCAAACGGATGGACCGATTTTCAACTTCGATCATAGCAATCTGCTTGTTTTTTTTTCATAGAATCCATTTTTCCGATCGAAATAACCTAAATCGAAAAAAAAGTTGCATCAGAGGGGGCCCCCTCGGAACTTTTTCGAATTCTTCAGATCGCCTTAACTTCCGAACGGATGGACCGATTTTCAACTTCGATCATACCAATCTGCTTGTTTTTTTTTATAGAATCCATTTCTCTAATCGAAAAAACCGAAATCGAAAAAAAAATGCATCGAAGGGGGCCCTCTTGGAACATTTTTGAATTCTTCAGATCGCCTTAACATCCGAACGGATGGACCGATTTTCAACTTCGATCATACCAATCTGCTTGTTTTTTTTTCATAGAATCCATTTCACCAATCAAGAAAACCGAAATCGAAAAAAAAAATGCATCAAAGGGGGCCCCCTTGGAACTTTTTCGAATTCTTCAGATCGCCTTAACTTCCGAACGGATGGACCGATTTTCAACTTCGATCATACCAATCTGCTTGTTTTTTCTTCATAGAATCCATTTCTCCAATCGAAAAAACTGAAATCGAAAAAAAAAATGGATCAATGGGAGCCCCCTTGGAACTTTCTCGAATTCTTCGGATCGCTTCAACTTCCGAACGGATGGACCGATTTTCAACTTCGATCATACCAATCTGCTTGTTTTCTTTCATAGAATCCATTTCTCTAATCGAAAAAACCGAAATCGAAAAAAAAAATTCATCAAAGGGGGCCTTCTTGGAACTTTTTCGAATTATACAGATCGCCTTAACTTCCGAACGGATGGACCGATTTTCAATTTCGCGCATATCAATTCGCTTGTTTTTTCATAGAATCCATTTCTCTAATCGAAAAAACCGAAATCGAAAAAAAAAATTCATCAAAGGGGGCCTTCTTGGAACTTTTTCGAATTATACAGATCGCCTTAACTTCCGAACGGATGGACCGATTTTCAATTTCGCGCATATCAATTCGCTTGTTTTTTCATAGAATCCATTTCTCTAATCGAAAAAACCGAAATCGAAAAGAAAAATTCATCAAAGGGGGCCTTCTTGGAACTTTTTCGAATTCTTCAGATCGCCTTAACTTCCGAACGGATGGACCGATTTTCAACTTCGATCATACCAATCTGCTTGTTTCTCTCATAGAATCTATTTCTCCAATCGAAAAAACCGAAATCGAAAT
Organism: Chrysomela aeneicollis; assembly: GCA_029955515.1. Lineage (NCBI taxonomy): Eukaryota > Metazoa > Arthropoda > Insecta > Coleoptera > Chrysomelidae > Chrysomela > Chrysomela aeneicollis. Next base: position 14,819,111 of record JARUHQ010000013.1, on the reverse strand, counting down.
AAAAATGCATCAAAGGGGGCCCCCTTGGAACTTTTTCGAATTCTTCAGATCGCCTTAACTTCCGAACAAATGGACCGATTTTCAACTTCGATCATACCAATCTGCTTGTAATTTTTTCATAGAATCCATTTCTCCAATCGGAAAAACCGAAATCGAAAAAAAAAAAATGCATCAAAGGGGGACACCTTGGAACTTTTTCGAATTCTTCAGACCGCCTCAACTTCCGAACGGATCGACCGATTTTCAATTTCGCGCATACCAAATTGCTTGTTTTTTCATAGAATCCATTTCTCCAATCGAAAAAACCAAAATCGAAGAAAAAATTGCATCAAAGTGGGTCCCCTTGGAACTTTTCTGAATTCTTCAGATCGCCTTAACTTCCGAACGGATGGACCGATTTTCAACTTCGATCATACCAATCTGCTTGTTTTTTTTTCATAGAATCCATTTCTCCAATCGAAAAAACCGAAATCGAAAAGAAAAATTGCATCAAAGGGGGTCCCCTTGGAACTTTTTCGAATTCATCAGATCGCCTTAACTTCCGAACGGATGGACCGATTTTCAACTTCGATCATACCAATCTGCTTGTTTTTTTTTCATAGATTCCATTTCTCCAATCAAAAAAACCGAAATTGAAAAAATAAAAAGCATCAAAGGGACCCCCCTTGGAACTTTTTCGAATTCTTCAGATCGCCTTAACTTCCGAACGGATGGACCGATTTTCAACTTCGATCATACGAATCTGCTTTTTTTTTCATAGAATCCATTTCTGCAATCGAGAAAACCGAAATCGAAAAAAAAAAATGCATCAAAGGGGGCCCCCTTGAAACTTTTTCGAATTCTTCAGATCGACTTAACTTCCGAACGGATGGACCGATTTTCAACTTCGATCATACCAATCTGCTTTTTTTTTTATAGAATCCATTTCTCCAATCGAAAAAACCGAAATCGAAAATATAAAAAGCATCAAAGGGAGCCCCCTTGGAACTTTTTCGAATTCTTCAGATCGCCTTAACTTCCGAACGGATGGACCGATTTTCAACTTCGATCATACGAATCTGCTTGTTTTTTTTTCATAGAATCCATTTCTGCAATCAAAAAAACCGAAATCGAAAAAAAAAGCATCAAAGGGGGCCCCCTTGGAACTTTTTCGAATTCTTCAGATCGACTTAACTTCCGAACGGATGGACCGATTTTCAACTTCGATCATACCAATCTGCTTTTTTTTCATAGAATCCATTTCTCCGATCAAAAAAACCGAAATCGAAAAAAAAAATGCATCAAAGGGGGCCCCCTTGGAACTTTTTCGAATACTTCAGATTGCCTTAACTTTCGAACGTATGGACCGATTTGCTTGTTTTTCCATAGAATTCATTTCTCCAATCGAAAAAACCGAAATCGAAAAAAAAATGCATCAAAGGGGGCCCCCTTGGAACTTTTTCGAATTCTTCAGATCGACTTAACTTCCGAACGGATGGACCGATTTTCAACTTCGATCATACCAATCTGCTATTTTTTTCCATAGAATCCATTTCTCCGATCAAAAAATCCGAAATCGAAAAAAAAATGCATCAAAGGGGGCCCCCTTGGAACTTTTTCGAATTCTTCAGATTGCCTTAACTTTCGAACGTATGGACCGATTTTCAACTTCGATCATACCAATCTGCTTGTTTTTTTTCATAGAATCCATTTCTCCAATCAAAAAAACCGAAATCGAAAAAAAAAATGCATCAAAGGGGGCCCCCTTGGAACTTTTTCGAATTCTTCAGATCGACTTAACTTCCGAACGGATGGACCGATTTTCAACTTCGATCATACCAATCTGCTTTATTTTTCATAGAATCCATTTCTCCGATCAAAAAAACCGAAATCGGAAAAAAAAAATGCATCAAAGGGGGCCCCCTTGGAACTTTTTCGAATTCTTCAGATAGCCTTAACTTTCGAACGTATGGACCGATTTTCAACTTCGATCATACCAATCTGCTTGTTTTTTTTCATAGAATCCAGTTCTCCAATCGAAAAAACCGAAATCGAAAAAAAAATGCATCAAAGGGGGCCCCCTTGGAACTTTTTCGAATTCTTCAGATCGCCTTAACATCCGAACGGATGGACCGATTTTCAACTTCGATCATACCAATCTGCTTGTTTTTTTTCATAGAATCCATTTCTCCGATCGAAAGAACCGAAATCGAAAAAAAAAATGCATCAAAGGGGGCCCCCTTGGAACTTTTTCGAATTCTTCAGATCGCCTAACTTCCGAACGGATGGACCGATTTTCAACTTCGATCATACCAATTTGCTTGTTTTTTTTTTTCATAGAATCCATTTCTCCAATCAAAAAAACCGAAATCGAAAGAAAAATGCATCAAAGGGGGCCCCCTTGGAACTTTTTCGAATTCTTCAGATCGCTTCAACTTCCGAACGGATGGACCGATTTTCAACTTCGATCATACCAATCTGCTTGTTTTTTTTCATAGAATCCATTTCTTCAATCTAAAAAACCAAAATCGAAAAAAAAAAATGCATCCATGGGGGCCCCTTTGGAACTTTTTCAAATTCTTCAGATCGCCTTAACTTCCGAACGGATGGACCGATTTTCAACTTCGATCATACCAATCTACTTATATTTTTTCAAAGAATCCATTTCTCCAATCGAAAAAACCGAAATGGAAAAAAAAATGCATCAAAGGGGACCCCCTTGGAACTTTTTCGTATTCTTCAGATCGCCTTAACTTCCGAACGGATGGACCGATTTTCAACTTCGATCATACCAATCTGCTTGTTTTTTTCATAGAATCCATTTCTCCAATCGAAAAAACCGAAATCGAAAAAAAAATGCATCAAAGGGGGCCCTTTTGGAAATTTTTCGAATTCTTCAGATCGCATTAACTTCCGAACGGATGGACCGATTTTCAACTTCGATCATACCAATCTGCTTGTTTTTTTTTCATAGAATCCATTTCTCCAATCGAAAAAAACCGGAATCGAAATAAAAATGCATCGAAGGGGGCCCCCTTGGAACTTTTTCGAATTCTTCAGATCGCCTCAACTTCCGAACGGATGGACCGATTTTCAATTTCGCGCATACCAATTCGCTTGTTTTTTCCATAGAATCCATTTCTCCAATCGAAAAAAATTGCATCAAAGGGGGTCCCCTTGAAACTTTTTCGAATTCTTCAGATCGCCTTAACTTCCGAACGGATGGACCGATTTTCAACTTCGATCATACCAATCTGCTTGTTTTTTTCATAGAATCCATTTCTCCAATCGAAAAAACCGAAATCGAAAAAAAAATGCATCAAAGGGGGCCCCCTTGGAACTTTTTCGAATTCTTCAGACCGCCTTAACTTCCGAACGGATGGACCGATTTTCAATTTCGCGCATACCAATTTAATTGTTTTTTCATAGAATCCATTTCTTCAATAGAAAAAACCGAAATCGAAAAAAAAATTGCATCAAAGGTGGTCCCCTTGGAACTTCTTCGAATTCTTCAGATCGCCTAAACTTCCGAACGGATGGACCGATTTTCAACTTCGATCATACCAAACTGCTTGTTTTTTTTCATAGAATCCATTTCTCCAATCGAAAAAACCGAAATCGAAAAAAAAAAATTGCATCAAAGGGGGTCCCCTTGAAACTTTTTCGAATTCTTCAGATCGCCTTAACTTCCAAACGGATGGACCGATTTTCAACTTCGATCATACCAATCTGCTTGTTTTTTTCATAGAATCCATTTCTCCAATCGAAAAAACCGAAATCGAAAAAAAAATGCATCAAAGGGGGCCCCCTTGGAAATTTTTCGAATTCTTCAGATCGCATTAACTTCCGAACGGATGGACCGATTTTCAACTTCGATCATACCAATCTGCTTGTTTTTTTTCATAGAATCCATTTCTCCAATCGAAAACAACCGGAATCGAAATAAAATTGCATCGAAGGGGGCCCCCTTGGAACTTTTTCGAATTCTTCAGATCGCCTCAACTTCCGAACGGATGGACCGATTTTCAATTTCGCGCATACCAATTCGCTTGTTTTTTCCATAGAATCCATTTCTCCAATCGAAAAAAATTGCATCAAAGGGGGTCCCCTTGAAACTTTTTCGAATTCTTCAGATCGCCTTAACTTCCGAACGGATGGACCGATTTTCAACTTCGATCATACCAATCTGCTTGTTTTTTTCATAGAATCCATTTCTCCAATCGAAAAAACCGAAATCGAAAAAAAAATGCATCAAAGGGGGCCCCCTTGGAACTTTTTCGAATTCTTCAGATCGCCTTAACTTCCGAACGGATGGACCGATTTTCAACTTCGATCATACCAATCTGCTTGTTTTATTTCATAGAATCAATCCATTTCTCCAATCGGAAAAACCGAAATCGAAAAAAAAATGCATCAAAGGAGGCCCCCTTGGAACTTTTTCGAATTCTTCAGACCGCCTTAACTTCCGAACGGATGGACCGATTTTCAATTTCGCGCATACCAATTTGATTGTTTTTTTATAGAATCCATTTCTTCAATAGAAAAAACCAAAATCGAAAAAAAATTGCATCAAAGGTGGTCCCCTAGGAACTTCTTCGAATTCTTCAGATCGCCTAAACTTCCGAACGGATGGACCGATTTTCAACTTCGATCATACCAAACTGCTTGTTTTTTTTCATAGAATCCATTTCTCCAATCGAAAAAACCGAAATCGAAAAAAATATTGCATCAAAGGGGGTCCCCTTGAAACTTTTTCGAATTCTTCAGATCGCCTTAACTTCCAAACGGATGGACCGATTTTCAACTTCGATCATAGCAATCTGCTTGTTTTTTTTCATAGAATCCATTTTTCCGATCGAAATAACCTAAATCGAAAAAAAAGTTGCATCAAAGGGGGCCCCCTCGGAACTTTTTCGAATTCTTCAGATCGCCTTAACTTCCGAACGGATGGACCGATTTTCAACTTCGATCATACCAATCTGCTTGTTTTTTTTTATAGAATCCATTTCTCCAATCGAAAAAACCGAAATCGAAAAAAAAAATGCATCGAAGGGGGCCCTCTTGGAACATTTTTGAATTCTTCAGATCGCCTTAACATCCGAACGGATGGACCGATTTTCAACTTCGATCATACCAATCTGCTTGTTTTTTTTTCATAGAATCCATTTCACCAATCAAAAAAACCGAAATCGAAAAAAAAAATGCATCATAGGGGGCCCCCTTGGAACTTTTTCGAATTCTTCAGATCGCCTTAACTTCCGAACGGATGGACCGATTTTCAACTTCGATCATACCAATCTGCTTGTTTTTTCTTCATAGAATCCATTTCTCCAATCGAAAAAACTGAAATCGAAAAAAAAATGGATCAATGGGAGCCCCCTTGGAACTTTCTCGAATTCTTCAGATCGCTTTAACTTCCGAACGGATGGACCGATTTTCAACTTCGATCATACCAATCTGCTTGTTTTCTTTCATAGAATCCATTTCTCTAATCGAAAAAACCGAAATCGAAAAAAAAAATTCATCAAAGGGGGCCTTCTTGGAACTTTTTCGAATTATACAGATCGCCTTAACTTCCGAACGGATGGACCGATTTTCAATTTCGCGCATATCAATTCGCTTGTTTTTTCATAGAATCCATTTCTCTAATCGAAAAAACCGAAATCGAAAAAAAAAATGCATCAAAGGGGGCCCCCTTGAAACTTTTTCGAATTCTTCAGATCGACTTAACTTCCGAACGGATGGACCGATTTTCAACTTCGATCATACCAATCTGCTTTTTTTTTTCATAGAATCCATTTCCCTAATCGAAAAAACCGAAATCGAAAATATAAAAAGCATCAAAGGGAGCCCCCTTGGAATTTTTTCGAATTCTTCAGATCGCCTAAACTTCCGAACGGATGGACCGATTTTCAACTTCTATCATACGAATCTGCTTGTTTTTTTCATAGAATCCATTTCTCCAATCGAAAAAACCGAAATCGAAAAAAAAATTGCATCAAAGGGGGTCCCCTTGAAACTTTTTCGAATTCTTCAGATCGCCTTAACTTCCAAACGGATGGACCGATTTTCAACTTCGATCATAGCAATCTGCTTGTTTTTTTTCATAGAATCCATTTTTCCGATCGAAATAACCTAAATCGAAAAAAAAGTTGCATCAAAGGGGGCCCCCTCGGAACTTTTTCGAATTCTTCAGATCGCCTTAACTTCCGAACGGATGGACCGATTTTCAACTTCGATCATACCAATCTGCTTGTTTTTTTTTATAGAATCCATTTCTCCAATCGAAAAAACCGAAATCGAAAAAAAAATGCATCGAAGGGGGCCCTCTTGGAACATTTTTGAATTCTTCAGATCGCCTTAACATCCGAACGGATGGACCGATTTTCAACTTCGATCATACCAATCTGCTTGTTTTTTTTTCATAGAATCCATTTCACCAATCAAGAAAACCGAAATCGAAAAAAAAAATGCATCATAGGGGGCCCCCTTGGAACTTTTTCGAATTCTTCAGATCGCCTTAACTTCCGAACGGATGGACCGATTTTCAACTTCGATCATACCAATCTGCTTGTTTTTTCTTCATAGAATCCATTTCTCCAATCGAAAAAACTGAAATCGAAAAAAAAATGGATCAATGGGAGCCCCCTTGGAACTTTCTCGAATTCTTCAGATCGCTTTAACTTCCGAACGGATGGACCGATTTTCAACTTCGATCATACCAATCTGCTTGTTTTCTTTCATAGAATCCATTTCTCTAATCGAAAAAACCGAAATCGAAAAAAAAAATTCATCAAAGGGGGCCTTCTTGGAACTTTTTCGAATTATACAGATCGCCTTAACTTCCGAACGGATGGACCGATTTTCAATTTCGCGCATATCAATTCGCTTGTTTTTTCATAGAATCCATTTCTCTAATCGAAAAAACCGAAATCGAAAAAAAAAATGCATCAAAGGGGGCCCCCTTGAAACTTTTTCGAATTCTTCAGATCGCCTTAACTTCCAAACGGATGGACCGATTTTCAACTTCGATCATAGCAATCTGCTTGTTTTTTTTCATAGAATCCATTTTTCCGATCGAAATAACCTAAATCGAAAAAAAAGTTGCATCAAAGGGGGCCCCCTCGGAACTTTTTCGAATTCTTCAGATCGCCTTAACTTCCGAACGGATGGACCGATTTTCAACTTCGATCATACGAATCTGCTTGTTTTTTTCATAGAATCCATTTCTCCAATCGAAAAAACCGAAATCGAAAAAAAAATTGCATCAAAGGGGGTCCCCTTGAAACTTTTTCGAATTCTTCAGATCGCCTTAACTTCCAAACGGATGGACCGATTTTCAACTTCGATCATAGCAATCTGCTTGTTTTTTTTCATAGAATCCATTTTTCCGATCGAAATAACCTAAATCGAAAAAAAAGTTGCATCAAAGGGGGCCCCCTCGGAACTTTTTCGAATTCTTCAGATCGCCTTAACTTCCGAACGGATGGACCGATTTTCAACTTCGATCATACCAATCTGCTTGTTTTTTCTTCATAGAATCCATTTCTCTAATCGAAAAAACTGAAATCGAAAAAAAAAATGGATCAATGGGAGCCCCCTTGGAACTTTCTCGAATTCTTCAGATCGCTTCAACTTCCGAACGGATGGACCGATTTTCAACTTCGATCATACCAATCTGCTTGTTTTCTTTCATAGAATCCATTTCTCTAATCGAAAAAACCGAAATCGAAAAAAAAAATTCATCAAAGGGGGCCTTCTTGGAACTTTTTCGAATTATACAGATCGCCTTAACTTCCGAACGGATGGACCGATTTTCAATTTCGCGCATATCAATTCGCTTGTTTTTTCATAGAATCCATTTCTCTAATCGAAAAAACCGAAATCGAAAAAAAAAATTCATCAAAGGGGGCCTTCTTGGAACTTTTTCGAATTATACAGATCGCCTTAACTTCCGAACGGATGGACCGATTTTCAATTTCGCGCATATCAATTCGCTTGTTTTTTCATAGAATCCATTTCTCTAATCGAAAAAACCGAAATCGAAAAACAATTGCATCAAAGGCGGTCCCCTTGGAACTTTTTCGAATTCTTCAGATCGCCTTAACTTCCGAACGGATGGACCGATTTTCAACTTCGATCATACCAATCTGCTTGTTTCTCTCATAGAATCTATTTCTCCAATCGAAAAAACCGAAATCGAAAAAAAAATGCATCAAAGGGGGCCCCCTTGAAACTTTTTCGAATTCTTCAGATCGCCTTAACTTCTGAACGGATGGACCGATTTTCAACTTCGATCATACCAATCTGCTTGTAATTTTTTCATAGAATCCATTTCTCCAATCGGAAAAACCGAAATCGAAAAAATAAAAAAAATGCATCAAAGGGGGCCACCTTGGAACTTTTTCGAATTCTTCAGACCGCCTCAACTTCCGAACGGATCGACCGATTTTCAATTTCGCGCATACCAAATTGCTTGTTTTTTCATAGAATCCATTTCTCCAATCGAAAAAACCAAAATCGAAGAAAAAATTGCATCAAAGTGGGTCACCTTGGAACTTTTCTGAATTCTTCAGATCGCCTTAACTTCCGAACGGATGGACCGATTTTCAACTTCGATCATACGAATCTGCTTTTTTTTTTCATAGAATCCATTTCTGCAATCAAAAAAACCGAAATCGAAAAAATAAAAAGCATCAAAGGGACCCCCCTTGGAACTTTTTCGAATTCTTCAGATCGCCTTAACTTCCGAACGGATTGACCGATTTTCAACTTCGATCATACGAATCTGCTTTTTTTTTTTCATAGAATCCATTTCTGCAATCGAGAAAACCGAAATCGAAAAAAAAATGCATTAAAGGGAGCCCCCTTGAAACTTTTTCGAATTCTTCAGATCGACTTAACTTCCGAACGGATGGACCGATTTTCAACTTCGATCATACCAATCTGCTTTTTTTTTTCATAGAATCCATTTCTCTAATCGAAAAAACCGAAATCGAAAATATAAAAAGCATCAAAGGGAGCCCCCTTGGAATTTTTTCGAATTCTTCAGATCGCCTTAACTTCCGAACGGATGGACCGATTTTCAACTTCGATCATACGAATCTGCTTGTTTTTTTCATAGAATCCATTTCTCCAATCGAAAAAACCGAAATCGAAAAAAAAAAGGCATCAAAGGGGGCCCCCTTGGAACTTTTTCGAATTCTTCAGATCGCCTTAACTTCCGAACGGATGGACCGATTTTCAACTTCGATCATACCAATCTGCTTTTTTTTTTCATAGAATCCATTTCTCCGATCAAAAAAACCGAAATCGAAAAAAAAAATGCATCAAAGGGGGCCCCCTTGGAACTTTTTCGAATTCTTCAGATTGCCTTAACTTTCGAACGTATGGACCGATTTGCTTGTTTTTTCATAGAATTCATTTCTCCAATCGAAAAAACCGAAATCGAAAAAAAAATTCATCAAAGGGGGCCCCCTTGGAACTTTTTCGAATTCTTCAGATCGACTTAACTTCCGAACGGATGGACCGATTTTCAACTTCGATCATACCAATCTGCTATTTTTTTCCATAGAATCCATTTCTCCGATCAAAAAAACCGAAATCGAAAAAAAAATGCATCAAAGGGGGCCCCCTTGGAACTTTTTCGAATTCTTCAGATTGCCTTAACTTTCGAACGTATGGACCGATTTTCAACTTCGATCATACCAATCTGCTTGTTTTTTTTTCATAGAATCCATTTCTCCAATCGAAAAAACCGAAATCGAAAAAAAAAATGCATCAGAGGGGGCCCCCTTGGAACTTTTTCGAATTCTTCAGATCGCCTTAACTTCCGAACGGATGGACCGATTTTCAACTTCGATCATACGAAACTGCTTGTTTTTTTTCATAGAATCCATTTCTCCAATCGAAAAAACCAAAATAAAAAAAAAGCATCAAAGGGGGCCCCTTTGGAACTTTTTCGAATTCTTCAGATCGACTTAACTTCCGAACGGATGGACCGATTTTCAACTTCGATCACACCAATCTGCTTTTTTTTTCCATAGAATCCATTTCTCCGATCAAAAAAACCGAAATCGAAAAAGAAATGCATCAAAGGGGGCCCCCTTGGAACTTTTTCGAATTCTTCAGATTGCCTTAACTTTCGAACGTATGGACCGATTTTCAACTTCGATCATACCAATCTGCTTGTTTTTTTTTCATACAATCCATTTCTCCAATCGAAAAAACCGAAATCGAAAGAAAAAATGCATCAAAGGGGGCCCCCTTGGAACTTTTTCGAATTCTTCAGAGCGCCTTAACATCCGAGCGGATGGACCGATTTTCAACTTCGATCATACCAATCTGCTTCTTTTTTTTTATTTTCACAGAATCCATTTCTCCGATCGAAAGGACCGAAATCGAAAAAAAAAATGCATCAAAGGGGGCCCCCTTGGAACTTTTTCGAATTCTTCAGATCGCCTAACTTCCGAACGGATGGACCGATTTTCAACTTCGATCATACCAATTTGCTTGTTTTTTTTTTCATAGAATCCATTTCTCCAATCGAAAAAACCGAAATCGAAAAAAAAATGCATCAAAGGGGGCCCCCTTGGAACTTTTTCGAATTCGTCATATCGCCTTAACTTCCGAACGGATTGACCGATTTTCAACTTCGATCATACCAATCTGCTTGTATTTTTTCATAGAATCCATTTCTATAATCGAATAAACCGAAATGGAAAAAAAATGCATCAAAGAGGACCCCCTCGGAACTTTTTCGAATTCTTCAGATCGCCTTAACTTCCGAACGGATGGACCGATTTTCAACTTCGATCATACCAATCTGCTTGTTTTTTTTTCATAGAATCCATTTCTCCAATCAAAAAAACCGAAATCGAAAAAAAAAATGCATCAAAGGGGGCCCCCTTAGAACTTTTTCGAATTCTTCAGATCGCCTTAACTTCCGAACGGATGAACCGATTTTCAACTTCGATCATACCAATCTGCTTGTTTTTTTTCATAGAATCCATTTCTTCAATCGAAAAAATCGGAATCGAAGAAAAAATGCATCAAAGGGGGCCCCCTTGTAACTTTTTCGAATTCTTCAGATCGCCTTAACTTCCGAACGGATGGACCGATTTTCAATTTCGCGCATACCAATTCGCTTGTTTTTTCCATAGAATCCATTTCTCCAATCGAAAAAAATTGCATCAAAGGGGGTCCGCTTGGAACTTTTTCGAATTCTTCAGATCGCCTTAACTTCCGAACGGATGGACCGATTTTCAACTTCGATCATACTGCTTGTTTTTTTCATAGAATCCATTTCTCCAATCGAAAAAAACCGTAATCGAAAAAAAAAATGCATCAAAGGGGGCCCCCTTGGAACTTTTTCGAATTCTTCAGATCGACTTAACTTCCGAACGGATGGACCGATTTTCAACTTCGATCATACCAATCTGTTTTTTTTCCATAGAATCCATTTCTCCGATCAAAAAAACCGAAATCGAGAAAAAAATGCATCAAAGGGGGCCCCCTTGGAACTTTTTCGAATTCTTCAGATTGCCTTAACTTTCGAACGTATGGACCGATTTTCAACTTCGATCATACCAATCTGCTTGTTTTTTTTTCATGGAATCCATTTCTCCAATCGAAAAAACCGAAATCGAAATAAAAAATGAATCAAAGGGGGCCCCCTTGGAACTTTTTCGAATTCTTCAGATCGCCTTAACTTCCGAACGGATGGACCGATTTTCAACTTCGATCATACGAATCTGCTTGTTTTTTTTATAGAATCCATTTCTCCAATCGAAAAAACCAAAATCGAAAAAAAAAAAAATGCATCAAAGGGGGCCCCCTTGGAACTTTTTCGAATTCTTCAGATCGACTTAACTTCCGAACGGATGGACCGATTTTCAACTTCGATCATACCAATCTGCTTTTTTTTCCATAGAATCCATTTCTCCGATCAAAACAACCGAAATCGAAAAAAAAAATGCATCAAAGGGGGCCCCCTCGGTACTTCTTCGAATTCTTCAGATTGCCTTAACTTTCGAACGTATGGACCGATTTTCAACTTCGAGAATACCAATCTGCTTGTTTTTTTTCATAGAATCCATTTCTCCAATCGAAAAAACCGAAATCGAAATAAAAAATGCATCAAAGGGGGCCCCATTGGAACTTTTTCGAATTCTTCAGATCGCCTTAACATCCGAACGGATGGACCGATTTTCAACTTCGATCATACCAATCTGCTTGTTTTTTTTTCTTCATAGAATCCATTTCTTCGATCGGAAGAACCGAAATCGAGAAAAAAAAATGCATCAAAGGAGGCCCCCTTGGAACTTTTTCGAATTCTTCAGATCGCCTAACTTCCGAACGGATGGACCGATTTTCAACTTCGATCATACCAATTTGCTTGTTTTTTTTTATAGAATCCATTTCTCCAATCGAACAAACCGAAATCGAAAAAAAATGCATCAAAGGGGGCCCCCTTGGAACTTTTTCGAATTCTTCAGATCGCCTTAACTTCCGAACGGATGGACCGATTCTCTACTTCGATCATACCAATCTGCTTGTTTTTTTTCATAGAATCCATTTATCCAATCGAAAAAACCGAAATAGAAAAAAAAATGCATCAAAGGGGGCCCCCTTGGAACTTTTTCGAATTCTTCAGATCGCCTTAACTTCCGAACGGATGGACCGATTTTCAACTTCGAACATACCAATCTGCTTGTTTTTTTTCATAGAATCCATTTCTCCAATCGAAAAAACCGAAATCGAAAAGAAAAATTGCATCAAAGGGGGTCCCCTTGGAACTTTTTCGAATTCATCAGATCGCCTTAACTTCCGAACGGATGGACCGATTTTCAACTTCGATCATACCAATCTGCTTGTTTTTTTTTCATAGAATCCATTTCTCCAATCAAAAAAACCGAAATCGAAAAAATAAAAAGCATCAAAGGGACCCCCCTTGGAACTTTTTCGAATTCTTCAGATCGCCTTAACTTCCGAACGGATGGACCGATTATCAACTTCGATCATACGAATCTGCTTTTTTTTTCATAGAATCCATTTCTGCAATCGAGAAAACCGAAATCGAAAAAAAAAATGCATCAAAGGGGGCCCCCTTGAAACTTTTTCGAATTCTTCAGATCGACTTAACTTCCGAACGGATGGACCGATTTTCAACATCGATCATACCAATCTGCTTTTTTTTTTTCATAGAATCCATTTCTCCGATCAAAAAAACCGAAATTGAAAAAAAAAATACATCAAAGGGGCCCCCCTTGGAACTTTTTCGAATTCTTCAGATTGCCTTAACTTTCGAACGTATGGACCGATTTTCAACTTCGATCATACCAATCTGCTTGTTTTTTTTTCATAGAATCCATTTCTCCAATCAAAAAAACCGAAATCGAAAATATAAAAAGCATCAAAGGGAGCCCCCTTGGAACTTTTTCGAATTCTTCAGATCGCCTTAACTTCCGAACGGATGGACCGATTTTCAACTTCGATCATACGAATCTGCTTGTTTTTTTTTATAGAATCCATTTCTGCAATCGAAGAAACCGAAATAAAAAAAAAATGCATCAAAGGGGGCCCCCTTGGAACTTTTTCGAATTCTTTAGATCGACTTAACTTCCGAACGGATGGACCGATTTTCAACTTCGATCATACCAATCTGCTTTTTTTTTTCATAGAATCCATTTCTCCGATCAAAAAAACCGAAATCGAAAAAAAAAATGCATCAAAGGGGGCCCCCTTGGAACTTTTTCGAATTCTTCAGATTGCCTTAACTTTCGAACGTATGGACCGATTTGCTTGTTTTTTCATAGAATTCATTTATTCAATAGAAAAAACCGAAATCGAAAAAAAAATTGCATCAAAGGGGGCCCCCTTGTAACTTTTTCGAATTCTTCAGATCGCCTTAACTTCCGAACGGATGGACCGATTTTCAATTTCGCGCATACCAATTCGCTTGTTTTTTCCATAGAATCCATTTCTCCAATCGAAAAAAATTGCATCAAAGGGGGTCCGCTTGGAACTTTTTCGAATTCTTCAGATCGCCTTAACTTCCGAACGGATGGACCGATTTTCAACTTCGATCATACTGCTTGTTTTTTTCATAGAATCCATTTCTCCAATCGAAAAAAACCGTAATCGAAAAAAAAAATGCATCAAAGGGGGCCCCCTTGGAACTTTTTCGAATTCTTCAGATCGACTTAACTTCCGAACGGATGGACCGATTTTCAACTTCGATCATACCAATCTGTTTTTTTTCCATAGAATCCATTTCTCCGATCAAAAAAACCGAAATCGAGAAAAAAATGCATCAAAGGGGGCCCCCTTGGAACTTTTTCGAATTCTTCAGATTGCCTTAACTTTCGAACGTATGGACCGATTTTCAACTTCGATCATACCAATCTGCTTGTTTTTTTTTCATGGAATCCATTTCTCCAATCGAAAAAACCGAAATCGAAATAAAAAATGAATCAAAGGGGGCCCCCTTGGAACTTTTTCGAATTCTTCAGATCGCCTTAACTTCCGAACGGATGGACCGATTTTCAACTTCGATCATACGAATCTGCTTGTTTTTTATAGAATCCATTTCTCCAATCGAAAAAACCAAAATCGAAAAAAAAAAATGCATCAAAGGGGGCCCCCTTGGAACTTTTTCGAATTCTTCAGATCGACTTAACTTCCGAACGGATGGACCGATTTTCAACTTCGATCATACCAATCTGCTTTTTTTTCCATAGAATCCATTTCTCCGATCAAAACAACCGAAATCGAAAAAAAAAATGCATCAAAGGGGGCCCCCTCGGTACTTCTTCGAATTCTTCAGATTGCCTTAACTTTCGAACGTATGGACCGATTTTCAACTTCGAGAATACCAATCTGCTTGTTTTTTTTCATAGAATCCATTTCTCCAATCGAAAAAACCGAAATCGAAAGAAAAAATGCATCAAAGGGGGCCCCATTGGAACTTTTTCGAATTCTTCAGATCGCCTTAACATCCGAACGGATGGACCGATTTTCAACTTCGATCATACCAATCTGCTTGTTTTTTTTCTTCATAGAATCCATTTCTCCGATCGGAAGAACCGAAATCGAGAAAAAAAAATGCATCAAAGGAGGCTCCCTTGGAACTTTTTCGAATTCTTCAGATCGCCTAACTTCCGAACGGATGGACCGATTTTCAACTTCGATCATACCAATTTGCTTGTTTTTTTTTATAGAATCCATTTCTCCAATCGAAAAAACCGAAATCGAAAAAAAATGCATCAAAGGGGGCCCCCTTGGAACTTTTTCGAATTCTTCAGATCGCCTTAACTTCCGAACGGATGGACCGATTCTCAACTTCGATCATACCAATCTGCTTGTTTTTTTTCATAGAATCCATTTATCCAATCGAAAAAACCGAAATAGAAAAAAAAATGCATCAAAGGGGGCCCCCTTGGAACTTTTTCGAATTCTTCAGATCGCCTTAACTTCCGAACGGATGGACCGATTTTCAACTTCGAACATACCAATCTGCTTGTTTTTTTTCATAGAATCCATTTCTCCAATCGAAAAAACCGAAATCGAAAAGAAAAATTGCATCAAAGGGGGTCCCCTTGGAACTTTTTCGAATTCATCAGATCGCCTTAACTTCCGAACGGATGGACCGATTTTCAACTTCGATCATACCAATCTGCTTGTTTTTTTTTCATAGAATCCATTTCTCCAATCAAAAAAACCGAAATCGAAAAAATAAAAAGCATCAAAGGGACCCCCCTTGGAACTTTTTCGAATTCTTCAGATCGCCTTAACTTCCGAACGGATGGACCGATTATCAACTTCGATCATACGAATCTGCTTTTTTTTTTCATAGAATCCATTTCTGCAATCGAGAAAACCGAAATCGAAAAAAAAAAAATGCATCAAAGGGGGCCCCCTTGAAACTTTTTCGAATTCTTCAGATCGACTTAACTTCCGAACGGATGGACCGATTTTCAACATCGATCATACCAATCTGCTTTTTTTTTTCATAGAATCCATTTCTCCGATCAAAAAAACCGAAATGGAAGAAAAAAATGCATCAAAGGGGCCCCCCTCGGAACTTTTTCGAATTCTTCAGATTGCCTTAACTTTCGAACGTATGGACCGATTTTCAACTTCGATCATACCAATCTGCTTGTTTTTTTTTCATAGAATCCATTTCTCCTATCAAAAAAACCGAAATCGAAAATATAAAAAGCATCAAAGGGAGCCCCCTTGGAACTTTTTCGAATTCTTCAGATCGCCTTAACTTCCGAACGGATGGACCGATTTTCAACTTCGATCATACGAATCTGCTTGTTTTTTTTTATAGAATCCATTTCTGCAATCGAAAAAACCGAAATCAAAAAAAAATGCATCAAAGGGGGCCCCCTTGGAACTTTTTCGAATTCTTTAGATCGACTTAACTTCCGAACGGATGGACCGATTTTCAACTTCGATCATACCAATCTGCTTTTTTTTTTCATAGAATCCATTTCTCCGATCAAAAAAAACGAAATCGAAAAAAAAAATGCATCAAAGGGGGCCCCCTTGGAACTTTTTCGAATTCTTCAGATTGCCTTAACTTTCGAACGTATGGACCGATTTGCTTGTTTTTTCATAGAATTCATTTATTCAATAGAAAAAACCGAAATCGAAAAAAAAATTGCATCAAAGGGGGTCCCCTTGGAACTTTTTCGAATTCTTCAGATCGCCTTAACTTCCGAACGGATGGACCGATTTTCAACTTCGATCATACCAAACTGCTTGTTTTTTTTTTCATAGAATCCATTTCTCCAATCAAGAAAACCGAAATCTGAAAAAAAAAATGCATCGAAGGGGGTCCCCTTAGAACTTTTTCGAATTCTTCAAATCGCCTTAACTTCCGAACGGATGGACCGATTTTCAACTTCGATCATACCAATCTGCTTGTTTTTTTTCATAGAATCCATTTCTCCAATCGATAAAACCGAAATCGAAAAAAAAATTGCATCAAAGGGGGCCCCCTTGGAACTTTTTCGAATTCTTCAGATCGCCTTAACTTCCGAACGGATGGACCGATTTTCAACTTCGATCATACCAAACTGCTTGTTTTTTTTTCATAGAATCCATTTCTTCAATCGAAAAAACCGAAATAAAAAAAAAAAGGCATCAAAGGGGGCCCCCTTGGAACTTTTTCGAATTCTTCAGATCGCCTTAACTTCCGGACGGATGGACCGATTTTCAACTTCGATCATACCAATCTGCTTGTTTTTTCTTCATAAAATCCATTTCTTTAATCGAAAAAACTGAAATCGAAAAAAAAAAAAATGCATCAATGAGGGCCCCCTTTGAACTTTCTCGAATTCTTCAGATCGCCTTAACTTCCGAACGGATGGACCGATTTTCAACTTCGATCATACCAATCTGCTTGTTTTCTTTCATAGAATCCATTTCCCCAATCGGAAAAACCGAAATCGAAAAAAAAAATGCATCAAAGGGGGCCCCCTTGGAACATTTTTGAATTCTTCAGATCGCCTTAACTTCCGAACGGATGGACCGATTTTCAACTTCGATCATACCAATCTGCTTGTTTTTTTTTCATAGAATCCATTTCTCCAATCGAGAAAACCGAAATCGAAAAAAAAAAAGCATCAAAGGGGGCCCCCTTGGAACTTTTTCGAATTCTTCAGATCGCCTTAACTTCCGAACGGATGGACCGATTTTCAACTTCGATCATACCAATCTGCTTGTTATTTCTTCATAGAATCCATTTCTCCAATCGAAAAAACTGAAATCGAAAAAAAAAAAAAATGCATCAATGGGGGCCCCCTTGGAACTTTCTCGAATTCTTCAGATCGCTTTAACTACCGAACGGATGGACCGATTTTCAACTTCGATCATACCAATCTGCTTGTTTTCTTTCATAGAATCCATTTCTCTAATCGAAAAAACCGAAATCGAAAAAGAAAATGCATCAAAGGGGGCCTTCTTGGAACTTTTTCGAATTATACAGATCGCCTTAACTTCCGAACGGATGGACCGATTTTCAAATTCGATCATACCAATCTGCTTGTTTCTTTCATAGAATCTATTTCTCCAATCGAAAAAAACGAAATCGAAAAAAAAATGCATCAAAGGGGGCCCCCTTGGAACTTTTTCGAATTCTTCAGATCGCCTTAACTTCCGAACGGATGGACCGATTTTCAACTTCGATCATACCAATCTGCTTGTTTCTTTCATAGAATCTATTTCTCCAATCGAAAAAACCGAAATCGAAAAAAAAATGCATCAAAGGGGGCCCCCTTGGAACTTTTTCGAATTCTTCAGACCGCCTCAACTTCCGAACGGATCGACCGATTTTCAATTTCGCGCATACCAAATTGCTTAGTTTTTCATAGAATCCATTTCTCCAATCGAAAAAACCAAAATCGAAGAAAAAATTGCATCAAAGTGGGTCCCCTTGGAACTTTTCTGAATTCTTCAGATCGCCTTAACTTCCGAACGGATGGACCGATTTTCAACTTCGATCATACCAATCTGCTTGTTTTTTTTCATAGAATCCATTTCTCCAATCGAAAAAACCGAAATCGAAAAGAAAAATTGCATCAAAGGGGGTCCCCTTGGAACTTTTTCGAATTCATCAGATCGCCTTAACTTCCGAACGGATGGACCGATTTTCAACTTCGATCATACCAATCTGCTTGTTTTTTTTCATAGAATCCATTTCTCCAATCAAAAAAACCGAAATCGAAAAAATAAAAAGCATCAAAGGGACCCCCCTTGGAACTTTTTCGAATTCTTCAGATCGCCTTAACTTCCGAACGGATGGACCGATTTTCAACTTCGATCATACGAATCTGCTTTTTTTTTCATAGAATCCATTTCTGCAATCAAAAAAACCGAAATCGAAAAAAAAAAATGCATCAAAGGGGCCCCCCTTGAAACTTTTTCGAATTCTTCAGATCGACTTAACTTCCGAACGGATGTACCGATTTTCAACTTCGATCATACCAAACTGCTTTTTTTTTATAGAATCCATTTCTCCGATCAAAAAAACCGAAATCAAAAAAAAAAATGCATCAAAGGGGGCCCCCTTGGAACTTTTTCGAATTCTTCAGATTGCCTTAACTTTCGAACGTATGGACCGATTTGCTTGTTTTTTCACAGAATTCATTTCTTCAATAGAAAAAACCGAAATCGAAAAAAAAATTGCATCAAGGGGGGCCCCCTTGGAACTTTTTCGAATTCTTCAGATCGCCTTAACTTCCGAACGGATGGACCGATTTTCAACATCGATCATACCAAACTGCTTGTTTTTTCTTCATAGAATCCATTTCTTCAATCGAAAAAACTTAAATCGAAAAAAAAAATGCATCAATGAGGGCCCCCTTGGAACTTTCTCGAATTCTTCAGATCGCCTTAACTTCCGAACGGATGGACCGATTTTCAATTTCGCGCATACCAATTCGCTTGTTTTTTTCATAGAATCCATTTCTCCAATCGAAAAAACCGAAATCGAGAAAAAATTGCATCAAAGGGGGTCCCCTTGGAACTTTTTCGAATTCTTCAGATCGCCTTAACTTCCGAACGGATGGACCGATTTTCAACTTCGATCATACCAATCTGCTTGTTTCTTTCATATAATCCATTTCTCAAATCGAAAAAACCGAAATCGAAAAAAAAATGCATCAAAGGGGGCCTTCTTGAAACTTTTTCGAATTCTTCAGATCGCCTTAACTTCTGAACGGATGGACCGATTTTCAACTTCGATCATACCAATCTGCTTGTTTTTTTTCATAGAATCCATTTCTCCAATCGGAAAAACCGAAATCAAAAAAAAAGTGCATCAAAGGGGGCCATCTTGGAACTTTTTCGAATTCTTCAGACCGCCTCAACTTCCGAACGGATCGACCGATTTTCAATTTCCATACATACCAATTTGCTTGTTTTTTCATAGAATCCATTTCTTCAATAGAAAAAACCGAAATCGAAAAAAAAATTGCATCAAAGGGGGTCCCCTTGGAACTTTTTCGAATTCTTCAGATCGCCTTAACTTCCGAACGGATGGACCGATTTTCAACTTCGATCGTACCAATCTGCTTGTTTTTTTTCATAGAATCCATTTATCCAATCAAAAAAACCAAAATCGAAAAAAAAAATTTATCAAAGGGGGTCCCCTTGGAACTTTTCTGAATTCTTCAGACCGCCTTAACTTCCGAACGGATGGACCGATTTTCAACTTCGATCATACCAATCTGCTCGTTTTTTTTCATAGAATCCATTACTCCAATCGAAAAAACCGAAATCGAAAAAAAATTGCATCAAAGGGGGTCCCCTTGGAACTTTTTCGAATTCTTCAGATCGCCTTAACTTCCGAACGGATGGACCGATTTTCAACTTCGATCATACCAATCTGCTTGTTTTTTTTCATAGAATCCATTTCTCCAATCGAAAAAACCGAAATCGAAAAAAAATTGCATCAAAGGGGGTCCCCTTGGAACTTTTTCGAATTCTTCAGATCGCCTTAACTTCCGAACGGATGGACCGATTTTCAACTTCGATCATACCAATCTGCTTGTTTCTTTCATATAATCCATTTCTCCAATCGAAAAAACCGAAATCGAAAAAAAAATGCATCAAAGGGGGCCCCCTTGGAACTTTTTCGAATTCTTCAGATCGCCTTAACTTCTGAACGGATGGACCGATTTTCAACTTCGATCATACCAATCTGCTTGTTTTTTTTCATAGAATCCATTTCTCCAATCGAAAAAACCGAAATCGAAAAAAAATTGCATCAAAGGGGGTCCCCTTGGAACTTTTTCGAATTCTTCAGATCGCCTTAACTTCCGAACGGATGGACCGATTTTCAACTTCGATCATACCAATCTGCTTGTTTCTTTCATATAATCCATTTCTCCAATCGAAAAAACCGAAATCGAAAAAAAAATGCATCAAAGGGGGCCTTGGAACTTTTTCGAATTCTTCAGATCGCCTTAACTTCTGAACGGATGGACCGATTTTCAACTTCGATCATACCAATCTGCTTGTTTTTTTTCATAGAATCCATTTCTCCAATCGGAAAAACCGAAATCGAAAAAAAAAATGCATCAAAGGGGGCCACCTTGGAACTTTTTCGAATTCTTCAGACCGCCTCAACTTCCGAACGGATCGACCGATTTTCAATTTCGCGCATACCAATTTGCTTGTTTTTTCATAGAATCCATTTCTTCAATAGAAAAAACCGAAATCGAAAAAAAAATTGCATCAAAGGGGGTCCCCTTGGAACTTTTTCGAATTCTTCAGATCGCCTTAACTTCCGAACGGATGGACCGATTTTCAACTTCGATCGTACCAATCTGCTTGTTTTTTTTCATAGAATCCATTTCTCCAATCGAAAAAACCAAAATCGAAAAAAAAATTTATCAAAGGGGGTCCCCTTGGAACTTTTCTGAATTCTTCAGACCGCCTTAACTTCCGAACGGATGGACCGATTTTCAACTTCGATCATACCAATCTGCTCGTTTTTTTTCATAGAATCCATTTCTCCAATCGAAAAAACCGAAATCGAAAAAATAAAAACATCAAAGGGAGCCCCCTTGGAACTTTTTCGAATTCTTCAGATCGCCTTAAATTCCGAACGGATGGACCGATTTTCAACTTCGATCATACGAATCTGCTTTTTTTTCATAGAATCCATTTCTGCAATCGAAAAACCGAAATCGAAAAAAAAAAATGCATCAAAGGGGGCCTTCTTGGAACTTTTTCGAATTCTTCAGATCGCCTTAACTTCCGAACGGATGCACCGATTTTCAACTTCGATCATACCAATCTGCTTTTTTTTTCATAGAATTCATTTCTCCAATCGAAAAAACCGAAATGAAAAAAAAAAAATGCATCAAAGGGGACCCCCTTGGAACTTTTTCGAATTCTTCAGATTGACTTAACTTCCGAACGGATGGACCGATTTTCAACTTCGATCATACCAATCTGTTTTTTTTTTTCATAGAATCCATTTCTCCGATCAAAAAAACCGAAATCGAAAAAAAAATGCATCAAAGGGGGCCCCCTTGGAACTTTTTCGAATTCTTCAGATCGCCTTAACTTCCGAACGGATGGACCGATTTTCAACTTCGAACATACCAAACAGCTTGTTTTTTTTTCATAGAATCCATTTCTCCAATCGAAAAAACCGAAATCTGAAAAAAAACTGCATCAAAGGGGGTCCCTTTGGAACTTTTTCGAATTCTTCAAATCGCCTTAACTTCCGAACGGATGGACCGATTTTCAACTTCGATCATACCAATCTGCTTGTTTTTTTTCATAGAATCCATTTATCCAATCGAAAAAACCAACATCGAAAAAAAAATCGCATCAAAGGGGGTCCCCTTGGAACTTTTCTGAATTCTTCAGATCGCCTTAACTTCCGAACGGATGGACCGATTTTCAACTTCGATCATACCAATCTGCTTGTTTTTTTTCATAGAATCCATTTCTCCAATCGGAAAAACCGAAATCGAAAAAAAAATGCATCAAAGGGGGCCACCTTGGAACTTTTTCGAATTCTTCAGACCGCCTCAACTTCCGAACGGATCGACCGATTTTCAATTTCGCGCATACCAATTTGCTTGTTTTTTCATAGAATCCATTTCTTCAATAGAAAAAACCGAAATCGAAAAAAAAATTGCATCAAAGGGGGTCCCCTTGGAACTTTTTCGAATTCTTCAGATCGCTTTAACTTCCGAACGGATGGACCGATTTTCAACTTCGATCGTACCAATCTGCTTGTTTTTTTTCATAGAATCCATTTCTCCAATCGACAAAACCGAAATCGAAAAAATAAAAAGCATCAAAGGGAGCCCCCTTGGAACTTTTTCGAATTCTTCAGATCGCCTTAACTTCCGAACGGATGGACCGATTTTCAACTTCGATCATACGAATCTGCTTTTTTTTTCATAGAATCCATTTCTGCAATCGAAAAGCCGAAATCGAAAAAAAAAATGCATCAAAGGGGGCCCCCTTGGAACTTTTTCGAATTCTTCAGATCGCCTTAACTTCCGAACGGATGGACCGATTTTCAACTTCGATCATACCAATCTGCTTTTTTTTTCATAGAATCCATTTCTCCAATCGAAAAAACCGAAATGAAAAAAAAAATGCATCAAAGGGGACCCCCTTGGAACTTTTTCGAATTCTTCAGATTGACTTAACTTCCGAACGGATGGACCGATTTTCAACTTCGATCATACCAATCTGCTTTTTTTTTCATAGAATCCATTTCTCCGATCAAAAAAAACCGAAATCGAAAAAAAAATGCATCAAAGGGGGCCCCCTTGGAACTTTTTCGAATTCTTCAGATCGCCTTAACTTCCGAACGGATGGACCGATTTTCAACTTCGATCATACCAATCTGCTTGTTTTTTTTCATAGAATCCATTTCTCCAATCGGAAAAACCGAAATCGAAAAAAAAATGCATCAAAGGGGGCCACCTTGGAACTTTTTCGAATTCTTCAGACCGCCTCAACTTCCGAACGGATCGACCGATTTTCAATTTCGCGCATACCAATTTGCTTGTTTTTTCATAGAATCCATTTCTTCAATAGAAAAAACCGAAATCGAAAAAAAAATTGCATCAAAGGGGGTCCCCTTGGAACTTTTTCGAATTCTTCAGATCGCCTTAACTTCCGAACGGATGGACCGATTTTCAACTTCGATCGTACCAATCTGCTTGTTTTTTTTCATAGAATCCATTTCTCCAATCGACAAAACCAAAATCGAAAAAAAAAATTATCAAAGGGGGTCCCCTTGGAACTTTTCTGAATTCTTCAGAACGCCTTAACTTCCGAACGGATGGACCGATTTTCAACTTCGATCATACCAATCTGCTCGTTTTTTTTCATAGAATCCATTTCTCCAATCGAAAAAACCGAAATCGAAAAAATAAAAAGCATCAAAGGGAGCCCCCTTGGAACTTTTTCGAATTCTTCAGATCGCCTTAACTTCCGAACGGATGGACCGATTTTCAACTTCGATCATACGAATCTGCTTTTTTTTTCATAGAATCCATTTCTGCAATCGAAAAACCGAAATCGAAAAAAAAAATGCATCAAAGGGGGCCCCCTTGGAACTTTTTCGAATTCTTCAGATCGCCTTAACTTCCGAGCGGATGGACCGATTTTCAACTTCGATCATACCAATCTGCTTTTTTTTTCATAGAATCTATTTCTCCAATCGAAAAAACCGAAATGAAAAAAAAAATGCATCAAAGGGGACCCCCATGAAACTTTTTCGAATTCTTCAGATTGACTTAACTTCCGAACGGATGGACCGATTTTCAACTTCGATCATACCAATCTGCTTTTTTTTTTTCATAGAATCCATTTCTCCGATCAAAAAACCGAAATCGAAAAAAAAATGCATCAAAGGGGGCCCCCTTGGAACTTTTTCGAATTCTTCAGATCGCCTTAACTTCCGAACGGATGGACCGATTTTCAACTTCGATCATACCAAACAGCTTGTTTTTTTTCATAGAATCCATTTCTCCAATCGAAAAAACCGAAATCTGAAAAAAAACTGCATCAAAGGGGGTCCCCTTGGAACTTTTTCGAATTCTTCAAATCGCCTTTACTTCCGAACGGATGGACCGATTTTCAACTTCGATCATACCAATCTGCATGTTTTTTTTCATAGAATCCATTTCTCCAATCGAAAAAACCGAAATCGAAAAAATAAAAACATCAAAGGGAGCCCCCTTGGAACTTTTTCGAATTCTTCAGATCGCCTTAAATTCCGAACGGATGGACCGATTTTCAACTTCGATCATACGAATCTGCTTTTTTTTCATAGAATCCATTTCTGCAATCGAAAAACCGAAATCGAAAAAAAAAATGCATCAAAGGGGGCCCCCTTGGAACTTTTTCGAATTCTTCAGATCGCCTTAACTTCCGAACGGATGGACCGATTTTCAACTTCGATCATACCAATCTGCTTTTTTTTTCATAGAATTCATTTCTCCAATCGAAAAAACCGAAATGAAAAAAAAAATGCATCAAAGGGGACCCCCTTGGAACTTTTTCGAATTCTTCAGATTGACTTAACTTCCGAACGGATGGACCGATTTTCAACTTCGATCATACCAATCTGTTTTTTTTTTCATAGAATCCATTTCTCCGATCAAAAAAACCGAAATCGAAAAAAAAATGCATCAAAGGGGGCCCCCTTGGAACTTTTTCGAATTCTTCAGATCGCCTTAACTTCCGAACGGATGGACCGATTTTCAACTTCGATCATACCAAACAGCTTGTTTTTTTTTCATAGAATCCATTTCTCCAATCGAAAAAACCGAAATCTGAAAAAAAACTGCATCAAAGGGGGTCCCTTTGGAACTTTTTCGAATTCTTCAAATCGCCTTAACTTCCGAACGGATGGACCGATTTTCAACTTCGATCATACCAATCTGCTTGTTTTTTTTCATAGAATCCATTTATCCAATCGAAAAAACCAACATCGAAAAAAAATCGCATCAAAGGGGGTCCCCTTGGAACTTTTCTGAATTCTTCAGATCGCCTTAACTTCCGAACGGATGGACCGATTTTCAACTTCGATCATACCAATCTGCTTGTTTTTTTTTCATAGAATCCATTTCTCCAATCGGAAAAACCGAAATCGAAAAAAAAAATGCATCAAAGGGGGCCACCTTGGAACTTTTTCGAATTCTTCAGACCGCCTCAACTTCCGAACGGATCGACCGATTTTCAATTTCGCGCATACCAATTTGCTTGTTTTTTCATAGAATCCATTTCTTCAATAGAAAAAACCGAAATCGAAAAAAAAATTGCATCAAAGGGGGTCCCCTTGGAACTTTTTCGAATTCTTCAGATCGCTTTAACTTCCGAACGGATGGACCGATTTTCAACTTCGATCGTACCAATCTGCTTGTTTTTTTTCATAGAATCCATTTCTCCAATCGACAAAACCAAAATCGAAAAAAAAAATTATCAAAGGGGGTCTCCTTGGAACTTTTCTGAATTCTTCAGACCGCCTTAACTTCCGAACGGATGGACCGATTTTCAACTTCGATCATACCAAACTGCTCGTTTTTTTTCATAGAATCCATTTCTCCAATCGAAAAAACCGAAATCGAAAAAATAAAAAGCATCAAAGGGAGCCCCCTTGGAACTTTTTCGAATTCTTCAGATCGCCTTAACTTCCGAACGGATGGACCGATTTTCAACTTCGATCATACGAATCTGCTTTTTTTTTCATAGAATCCATTTCTGCAATCGAAAAGCCGAAATCGAAAAAAAAAATGCATCAAAGGGGGCCCCCTTGGAACTTTTTCGAATTCTTCAGATCGCCTTAACTTCCGAACGGATGGACCGATTTTCAACTTCGATCATACCAATCTGCTTTTTTTTTCATAGAATCCATTTCTCCAATCGAAAAAACCGAAATGAAAAAAAAAATGCATCAAAGGGGACCCCCTTGGAACTTTTTCGAATTCTTCAGATTGACTTAACTTCCGAACGGATGGATCGATTTTCAACTTCGATCATACCAATCTGCTTTTTTTTTCATAGAATCCATTTCTCCGATCAAAAAAAACCGAAATCGAAAAAAAAATGCATCAAAGGGGGCCCCCTTGGAACTTTTTCGAATTCTTCAGATCGCCTTAACTTCCGAACGGATGGACCGATTTTCAACTTCGATCATACCAATCTGCTTGTTTTTTTTCATAGAATCCATTTCTCCAATCGGAAAAACCGAAATCGAAAAAAAAATGCATCAAAGGGGGCCACCTTGGAACTTTTTCGAATTCTTCAGACCGCCTCAACTTCCGAACGGATCGACCGATTTTCAATTTCGCGCATACCAATTTGCTTGTTTTTTCATAGAATCCATTTCTTCAATAGAAAAAACCGAAATCGAAAAAAAAATTGCATCAAAGGGGGTCCCCTTGGAACTTTTTCGAATTCTTCAGATCGCCTTAACTTCCGAACGGATGGACCGATTTTCAACTTCGATCGTACCAATCTGCTTGTTTTTTTTCATAGAATCCATTTCTCCAATCGACAAAACCAAAATCGAAAAAAAAAATTATCAAAGGGGGTCCCCTTGGAACTTTTCTGAATTCTTCAGACCGCCTTAACTTCCGAACGGATGGACCGATTTTCAACTTCGATCATACCAATCTGCTCGTTTTTTTTCATAGAATCCATTTCTCCAATCGAAAAAACCGAAATCGATAAAATAAAAAGCATCAAAGGGAGCCCCCTTGGAACTTTTTCGAATTCTTCAGATCGCCTTAACTTCCGAACGGATGGACCGATTTTCAACTTCGATCATACGAATCTGCTTTTTTTTTCATAGAATCCATTTCTGCAATCGAAAAACCGAAATCGAAAAAAAAAATGCATCAAAGGGGGCCCCCTTGGAACTTTTTCGAATTCTTCAGATCGCCTTAACTTCCGAGCGGATGGACCGATTTTCAACTTCGATCATACCAATCTGCTTTTTTTTTCATAGAATCCATTTCTCCAATCGAAAAAACCGAAATGAAAAAAAAAATGCATCAAAGGGGACCCCCTTGAAACTTTTTCGAATTCATCAGATTGACTTAACTTCCGAACGGATGGACCGATTTTCAACTTCGATCATACCAATCTGCTTTTTTTTTCATAGAATCCATTTCTCCGATCAAAAAACCGAAATCGAAAAAAAAATGCATCAAAGGGGGCCCCCTTGGAACTTTTTCGAATTCTTCAGATCGCCTTAACTTCCGAACGGATGGACCGATTTTCAACTTCGATCATACCAAACAGCTTGTTTTTTTTCATAGAATCCATTTCTCCAATCGAAAAAACCGAAATCTGAAAAAAAACTGCATCAAAGGGGGTCCCCTTGGAACTTTTTCGAATTCTTCAAATCGCCTTAACTTCCGAACGGATGGACCGATTTTCAACTTCGATCATACCAATCTGCTTGTTTTTTTTCATAGAATCCATTTCTTCAATCGAAAAAACCGAAATCGAAAAAATAAAAACATCAAAGGGAGCCCCCTTGGAACTTTTTCGAATTCTTCAGATCGCCTTAAATTCCGAACGGATGGACCGATTTTCAACTTCGATCATACGAATCTGCTTTTTTTTCATAGAATCCATTTCTGCAATCGAAAAACCGAAATCGAAAAAAAAATGCATCAAAGGGGGCCCCCTTGGAACTTTTTCGAATTCTTCAGATCGCCTTAACTTCCGAACGGATGGACCGATTTTCAACTTCGATCATACCAATCTGCTTTTTTTTTCATAGAATTCATTTCTCCAATCGAAAAAACCGAAATGAAAAAAAAAATGCATCAAAGGGGACCCCCTTGGAACTTTTTCGAATTCTTCAGATTGACTTAACTTCCGAACGGATGGACCGATTTTCAACTTCGATCATACCAATCTGTTTTTTTTTTCATAGAATCCATTTCTCCGATCAAAAAAACCGAAATCGAAAAAAAAATGCATCAAAGGGGGCCCCCTTGGAACTTTTTCGAATTCTTCAGATCGCCTTAACTTCCGAACGGATGGACCGATTTTCAACTTCGATCATACCAAACAGCTTGTTTTTTTTTCATAGAATCCATTTCTCCAATCGAAAAAACCGAAATCTGAAAAAAAACTGCATCAAAGGGGGTCCCTTTGGAACTTTTTCGAATTCTTCAAATCGCCTTAACTTCCGAACGGATGGACCGATTTTCAACTTCGATCATACCAATCTGCTTGTTTTTTTTTTATAGAATCCATTTATCCAATCGAAAAAACCAACATCGAAAAAAAAATCGCATCAAAGGGGGTCCCCTTGGAACTTTTCTGAATTCTTCAGATCGCCTTAACTTCCGAACGGATGGACCGATTTTCAACTTCGATCATACCAATCTGCTTGTTTTTTTTTCATAGAATCCATTTCTCCAATCGGAAAAACCGAAATCGAAAAAAAAATGCATCAAAGGGGGCCACCTTGGAACTTTTTCGAATTCTTCAGACCGCCTCAACTTCCGAACGGATCGACCGATTTTCAATTTCGCGCATACCAATTTGCTTGCTTTTTCATAGAATCCATTTCTTCAATAGAAAAAACCGAAATCGAAAAAAAAATTGCATCAAAGGGGGTCCCCTTGGAACTTTTTCGAATTCTTCAGATCGCTTTAACTTCCGAACGGATGGACCGATTTTCAACTTCGATCGTACCAATCTGCTTGTTTTTTTTCATAGAATCCATTTCTCCAATCGACAAAACCAAAATCGAAAAAAAAAATTATCAAAGGGGGTCCCCTTGGAACTTTTCTGAATTCTTCAGACCGCCTTAACTTCCGAACGGATGGACCGATTTTCAACTTCGATCATACCAAACTGCTCGTTTTTTTTCATAGAATCCATTTCTCCAATCGAAAAAACCAAAATCGAAAAAATAAAAAGCATCAAAGGGAGCCCCCTTGGAACTTTTTCGAATTCTTCAGATCGCCTTAACTTCCGAACGGATGGACCGATTTTCAACTTCGATCATACGAATCTGCTTTTTTTTTATAGAATCCATTTCTGCAATCGAAAAGCCGAAATCGAAAAAAAAAATGCATCAAAGGGGGCCCCCTTGGAACTTTTTCGAATTCTTCAGATCGCCTTAACTTCCGAACGGATGGACCGATTTTCAACTTCGATCATACCAATCTGCTTTTTTTTTCATAGAATCCATTTCTCCAATCGAAAAAACCGAAATGAAAAAAAAAATGCATCAAAGGGGACCCCCTTGGAACTTTTTCGAATTCTTCAGATTGACTTAACTTCCGAACGGATGGACCGATTTTCAACTTCGATCATACCAATCTGCTTTTTTTTTCATAGAATCCATTTCTCCGATCAAAAAAACCGAAATCGAAAAAAAAATGCATCAAAGGGGGCCCCCTTGGAACTTTTTCGAATTCTTCAGATCGCCTTAACTTCCGAACGGATGGACCGATTTTCAACTTCGATCATACCAATCTGCTTGTTTTTTTTCATAGAATCCATTTCTCCAATCGGAAAAACCGAAATCGAAAAAAAAATGCATCAAAGGGGGCCACCTTGGAAATTTTTCGAATTCTTCAGATCGCCTTAACTTCCGAACGGATGGACCGATTTTCAACTTCGATCATACCAATCTGCTTTTTTTTTCATAGAATCCATTTCTCCAATCGAAAAAACCGAAATGAAAAAAAAAATGCATCAAAGGGGACCCCCTTGAAACTTTTTCGAATTCTTCAGATTGACTTAACTTCCGAACGGATGGACCGATTTTCAACTTCGATCATACCAATCTGCTTTTTTTTTCATAGAATCCATTTCTCCGATCAAAAAACCGAAATCGAAAAAAAAATGCATCAAAGGGGGCCCCCTTGGAACTTTTTCGAATTCTTCAGATCGCCTTAACTTCCGAACGGATGGACCGATTTTCAACTTCGATCATACCAAACAGCTTGTTTTTTTTCATAGAATCCATTTCTCCAATCGAAAAAACCGAAATCTGAAAAAAAACTGCATCAAAGGGGGTCCCCTTGGAACTTTTTCGAATTCTTCAAATCGCCTTAACTTCCGAACGGATGGACCGATTTTCAACTTCGATCATACCAATCTGCTTGTTTTTTTTCATAGAATCCATTTATCCAATCGAAAAAACCAAAATCGAAAAAAAAATCGCATCAAAGGGGGTCCCCTTGGAACTTTTCTGAATTCTTCAGATCGCCTTAACTTCCGAACGGATGGACCGATTTTCAACTTCGATCATACCAATCTGCTTTTTTTTTCATAGAATCCATTTCTCCGATCAAAAAAACCGAAATCGAAAAAAAAATGCATCAAAGGGGGCCCCCTTGGAACTTTTTCGAATTCTTCAGACCGCCTTAACTTCCGAACGGATGGACCGATTTTCAACTTCGATCATACCAATCTGCTCGTTTTTTTTCATAGAATCCATTTCTCCAATCGAAAAAACCGAAATCGAAAAAATAAAAAGCATCAAAGGGAGCCCCTTTGGAACTTTTTCGAATTCTTCAGATCGCCTTAAATTCCGAACGGATGGACCGATTTTCAACTTCGATCATACGAATCTGCTTTTTTTTTCATAGAATCCATTTCTGCAATCGAAAAACCGAAATCGAAAAAAAAAATGCATCAAAGGGGGCCCCCTTGGAACTTTTTCGAATTCTTCAGATCGCCTTAACTTCCGAACGGATGGACCGATTTTCAACTTCGATCATACCAATCTGCTTTTTTTTTCATAGAATCCATTTCTCCAATCGAAAAAACCGAAATGAAAAAAAAAATGCATCAAAGGGGACCCCCTTGGAACTTTTTCGAATTCTTCAGATTGACTTAACTTCCGAACGGATGAACCGATTTTCAACTTCGATCATACCAATCTGTTTTTTTTTTCATAGAATCCATTTCTCCGATCAAAAAAACCGAAATCGAAAGAAAAATGCATCAAAGGGGGCCCCCTTGGAACTTTTTCGAATTCTTCAGATCGCCTCAACTTCCGAACGGATGGACCGATTTTCAACTTCGATCATACCAAACAGCTTGTTTTTTTTCATAGAATCCATTTCTCCAATCGGAAAAACCGAAATCGAAAAAAAATGCATCAAAGGGGGCCACCTTGGAACTTTTTCGAATTCTTCAGACCGCCTCAACTTCCGAACGGATCGACCGATTTTCAATTTCGCGCATACCAATTTGCTTGTTTTTTCATAGAATCCTTTTCTTCAATAGAAAAAACCGAAATCGAAAAAAAAAATTGCATCAAAGGGGTTCCCCTTGGAACTTTTTCGAATTCTTCAGATCGCCTTAACTTCCGATCGGATGGACCGATTTTCAACTTCGATCGTACCAATCTGCTTGTTTTTTTTCATAGAATCCATTTCTCCAATCGACAAAACCAAAATCGAAAAAAAAAAATTATCAAAGGGGGTCCCCTTGGAACTTTTCTGGATTCTTCAGACCGCCTTAACTTCCGAACGGATGGACCGATTTTCAACTTCGATCATACCAATCTGCTCGTTTTTTTTCATAGAATCCATTTCTCCAATCGAAAAAACCGAAATCAAAAAAATAAAAAGCATCAAAGGGAGCCCCCTTGGAACTTTTTCGAATTCTTCAGATCGCCTTAACTTCCGAACGGATGGACCGATTTTCAACTTCGATCATACGAATCTGCTTTTTTTTTTCATAGAATCCATTTCTGCAATCGAAAAACCGAAATCGAAAAAAAAATGCATCAAAGGGGGCCCCCTTGGAACTTTTTCGAATTCTTCAGATCGCCTTAACTTCCGAACGGATGGACCGATTTTCAACTTCGATCATACCAATCTGCTTTTTTTTTCATAGAATCCATTTCTCCAATCGAAAAAACCGAAATGAAAAAAAAAAATGCATCAAAGGGGACCCCCTTGAAACATTTTCGAATTCTTCAGATCGACTTAACTTCCGAACGGATGGACCGATTTTCAACTTCGATCATACCAATCTGCTTTTTTTTTCATAGAATCCATTTCTCCGATCAAAAAAACCGAAATCGAAAAAAAAATGCATCAAAGGGGGCCCCCTTGGAACTTTTTCGAATTCTTCAGATCGCCTTAACTTCCGAACGGATGGACCGATTTTCAACTTCGATCATACCAAACAGCTTGTTTTTTTTTCATAGAATCCATTTCTCCAATCGAAAAAACCGAACTCTGAAAAAAAACTGCATCAAAGGGGGTCCCCTTGGAACTTTTTCGAATTCTTCAAATCGCCTTAACTTCCGAACGGATGGACCGATTTTCAACTTCGATCATTCCAATCTGCTTGTTTTTTTTCATAGAATCCATTTATCCAATCGAAAAAACCAAAATCGAAAAAAAATCGCATCAAAGGGGGTTCCCTTGAAACTTTTCTGAATTCTTCAGATCGCCTTAACTTCCGAACGGATGGACCGATTTTCAACTTCGATCATACCAATCTGCTTTTTTTTTCATAGAATCCATTTCTCCGATCAAAAAAACCGAAATCGAAAAAAAAATGCATCAAAGGGGGCCCCCTTGGAACTTTTTCGAATTCTTCAGACCGCCTTAACTTCCGAACGGATGGACCGATTTTCAACTTCGATCATACCAATCTGCTCGTTTTTTTTCATAGAATCCATTTCTCCAATCGAAAAAACCGAAATCGAAAAAATAAAAAGCATCAAAGGGAGCCCCCTTGGAACTTTTTCGAATTCTTCAGATCGCCTTAAATTCCGAACGGATGGACCGATTTTCAACTTCGATCATACGAATCTGCTTTTTTTTTCATAGAGTCCATTTCTGCAATCGAAAAACCGAAATCGAAAAAAAAAATGCATCAAAGGGGGCCCCCTTGGAACTTTTTCGAATTCTTCAGATCGCCTTAACTTCCGAACGGATGGACCGATTTTCAACTTCGATCATACCAATCTGCTTTTTTTTTCATAGAATCCATTTCTTCAACGAAAAAACCGAAATGAAAAAAAAAATGCATCAAAGGGGACCCCCTTGGAACTTTTTCGAATTCTTCAGATTGACTTAACATCCGAACGGATGGACCGATTTTCAACTTCGATCATACCAATCTGTTTTTTTTTTTCATAGAATCCATTTCTCCGATCAAAAAAACCGAAATCGAAAAAAAAATGCATCAAAGGGGGCCCCCTTGGAACTTTTTCGAATTCTTCAGATCGCCTTAACTTCCGAACGGATGGACCGATTTTCAACTTCGATCTTACCAAACAGTTCGTTTTTTTTTCATAGAATCCATTTCTCCAATCGAAAAAACCGAAATCTGAAAAAAAACTGCATCAAAGGGGGTCCCTTTGGAACTTTTTCGAATTCTTCAAATCGCCTTAACTTCCGAACGGATGGACCGATTTTCAACTTCGATCAAACCAATCTGCTTGTTTTTTTTCATAGAATCCATTTATCCAATCGAAAAAACCAACATCGAAAAAAAAAATCGCATCAAAGGGGGTCCCCTTGGAACTTTTCTGAATTCTTCAGATCGCCTTAACTTCCGAACGGATGGACCGATTTTCAACTTCGATCATAACAATCTGCTTGTTTTTTTTCATAGAATCCATTTCTCCAATCGGAAAAACCGAAATCGAAAAAAAAATGCATCAAAGGGGGCCACCTTGGAACTTTTTCGAATTCTTCAGACCGCCTCAACTTCCGAACGGATCGACCGATTTTCAATTTCGCGCATACCAATTTGCTTGTTTTTTCATAGAATCCATTTCTTCAATAGAAAAAAGCGAAATCGAAAAAAAAATTGCATCAAAGGGGGTCCCCTTGGAACTTTTTCGAATTCTTCAGATCGCTTTAACTTCCGAACGGATGGACCGATTTTCAACTTCGATCGTACCAATCTGCTTGTTTTTTTTCATAGAATCCATTTCTCCAATCGACAAAACCAAAATCGAAAAAAAAAAAATTATCAAAGGGGGTCCCCTTGGAACTTTTCTGAATTCTTCAGACCGCCTTAACTTCCGAACGGATGGACCGATTTTCAACTTCGATCATACCAAACTGCTCGTTTTTTTTCATAGAATCCATTTCTCCAATCGAAAAAACCGAAATCGAAAAAATAAAAAGCAACAAAGGGAGCCCCCTTGGAACTTTTTCGAATTCTTCAGATCGCCTTAACTTCCGAACGGATGGACCGATTTTCAACTTCGATCATACGAATCTGCTTTTTTTTTCATAGAATCCATTTCTGCAATCGAAAAACCGAAATCGAAAAAAAAATGCATCAAAGGGGGCCCCCTTGGAACTTTTTCGAATTCTTCAGATCGCCTTAACTTCCGAACGGATGGACCGATTTTCAACTTCGATCATACCAATCTGCTTTTTTTTTCATAGAATCCATTTCTCCAATCGAAAAAACCGAAATGAAAAAAAAAAATGCATCAAAGGGGACCCCCTTGGAACTTTTTCGAATTCTTCAGATTGACTTAACTTCCGAACGGATGGACCGATTTTCAACTTCGATCATACCAAACAGCTTGTTTTTTTTCATAGAATCCATTTCTCCAATCGAAAAAACCGAAATCTGAAAAAAAACTGCATCAAAGGGGGTCCCCTTGGAACTTTTTCGAATTCTTCAAATCGCCTTAACTTCCGAACGGATGGACCGATTTTCAACTTCGATCATACCAATCTGCTTGTTTTTTTTCATAGAATCCATTTCTCCAATCGGAAAAACCGAAATCGAAAAAAAATGCATCAAAGGGGGCCACCTTGGAACTTTTTCGAATTCTTCAGACCGCCTCAACTTCCGAACGGATCGACCGATTTTCAATTTCGCGCATACCAATTTGCTTGTTTTTTCATATAATCCATTTATCCAATCGAAAAAACCAAAATCGAAAAAAAAAATCGCATCAAAGGGGGTCCCCTTGGAACTTTTCTGAATTCTTCAGATCGCCTTAACTTCCGAACGGATGGACCGATTTTCAACTTCGATCATACCAATCTGCTTGTTTTTTTTCATAGAATCCATTTCTTCAATCGAAAAAACCGAAATCGAAAAGAAAAATTGCATCAAAGGGGGTCCCCTTGGAACTTTTTCGAATTCTTCAGATCGCCTTAACTTCCGAACGGATGGACCGATTTTCAACTTCGATCATACCAATTTGCTTGTTTTTTCATAGAATCCTTTTCTTCAATAGAAAAAACCGAAATCGAAAAAAAAAATTGCATCAAAGGGGTTCCCCTTGGAACTTTTTCGAATTCTTCAGATCGCCTTAACTTCCGATCGGATGGACCGATTTTCAACTTCGATCGTACCAATCTGCTTGTTTTTTTTCATAGAATCCATTTCTCCAATCGACAAAACCAAAATCGAAAAAAAAAAATTATCAAAGGGGGTCCCCTTGGAACTTTTCTGGATTCTTCAGACCGCCTTAACTTCCGAACGGATGGACCGATTTTCAACTTCGATCATACCAATCTGCTCGTTTTTTTTCATAGAATCCATTTCTCCAATCGAAAAAACCGAAATCAAAAAAATAAAAAGCATCAAAGGGAGCCCCCTTGGAACTTTTTCGAATTCTTCAGATCGCCTTAACTTCCGAACGGATGGACCGATTTTCAACTTCGATCATACGAATCTGCTTTTTTTTTTCATAGAATCCATTTCTGCAATCGAAAAACCGAAATCGAAAAAAAAATGCATCAAAGGGGGCCCCCTTGGAACTTTTTCGAATTCTTCAGATCGCCTTAACTTCCGAACGGATGGACCGATTTTCAACTTCGATCATACCAATCTGCTTTTTTTTTCATAGAATCCATTTCTCCAATCGAAAAAACCGAAATGAAAAAAAAAAATGCATCAAAGGGGACCCCCTTGAAACATTTTCGAATTCTTCAGATCGACTTAACTTCCGAACGGATGGACCGATTTTCAACTTCGATCATACCAATCTGCTTTTTTTTTCATAGAATCCATTTCTCCGATCAAAAAAACCGAAATCGAAAAAAAAATGCATCAAAGGGGGCCCCCTTGGAACTTTTTCGAATTCTTCAGATCGCCTTAACTTCCGAACGGATGGACCGATTTTCAACTTCGATCATACCAAACAGCTTGTTTTTTTTTCATAGAATCCATTTCTCCAATCGAAAAAACCGAACTCTGAAAAAAAACTGCATCAAAGGGGGTCCCCTTGGAACTTTTTCGAATTCTTCAAATCGCCTTAACTTCCGAACGGATGGACCGATTTTCAACTTCGATCATTCCAATCTGCTTGTTTTTTTTCATAGAATCCATTTATCCAATCGAAAAAACCAAAATCGAAAAAAAATCGCATCAAAGGGGGTTCCCTTGAAACTTTTCTGAATTCTTCAGATCGCCTTAACTTCCGAACGGATGGACCGATTTTCAACTTCGATCATACCAATCTGCTTTTTTTTTCATAGAATCCATTTCTCCGATCAAAAAAACCGAAATCGAAAAAAAAATGCATCAAAGGGGGCCCCCTTGGAACTTTTTCGAATTCTTCAGACCGCCTTAACTTCCGAACGGATGGACCGATTTTCAACTTCGATCATACCAATCTGCTCGTTTTTTTTCATAGAATCCATTTCTCCAATCGAAAAAACCGAAATCGAAAAAATAAAAAGCATCAAAGGGAGCCCCCTTGGAACTTTTTCGAATTCTTCAGATCGCCTTAAATTCCGAACGGATGGACCGATTTTCAACTTCGATCATACGAATCTGCTTTTTTTTTCATAGAGTCCATTTCTGCAATCGAAAAACCGAAATCGAAAAAAAAA
The DNA here is from genome assembly GCA_029955515.1 of Chrysomela aeneicollis. NCBI lineage: Eukaryota > Metazoa > Arthropoda > Insecta > Coleoptera > Chrysomelidae > Chrysomela > Chrysomela aeneicollis. Next base: position 14,781,810 of record JARUHQ010000013.1, on the reverse strand, counting down.
ATGCATCAAAGGGGGCCCCCTTGGAACTTTTTCGAATTCTTCAGATCGCCTTAACTTCCGAACGGATGGACCGATTTTCAACTTCGATCATACCAATCTGCTTTTTTTTTCATAGAATCCATTTCTTCAACGAAAAAACCGAAATGAAAAAAAAAATGCATCAAAGGGGACCCCCTTGGAACTTTTTCGAATTCTTCAGATTGACTTAACATCCGAACGGATGGACCGATTTTCAACTTCGATCATACCAATCTGTTTTTTTTTTTCATAGAATCCATTTCTCCGATCAAAAAAACCGAAATCGAAAAAAAAATGCATCAAAGGGGGCCCCCTTGGAACTTTTTCGAATTCTTCAGATCGCCTTAACTTCCGAACGGATGGACCGATTTTCAACTTCGATCTTACCAAACAGTTCGTTTTTTTTTCATAGAATCCATTTCTCCAATCGAAAAAACCGAAATCTGAAAAAAAACTGCATCAAAGGGGGTCCCTTTGGAACTTTTTCGAATTCTTCAAATCGCCTTAACTTCCGAACGGATGGACCGATTTTCAACTTCGATCAAACCAATCTGCTTGTTTTTTTTCATAGAATCCATTTATCCAATCGAAAAAACCAACATCGAAAAAAAAAATCGCATCAAAGGGGGTCCCCTTGGAACTTTTCTGAATTCTTCAGATCGCCTTAACTTCCGAACGGATGGACCGATTTTCAACTTCGATCATAACAATCTGCTTGTTTTTTTTCATAGAATCCATTTCTCCAATCGGAAAAACCGAAATCGAAAAAAAAATGCATCAAAGGGGGCCACCTTGGAACTTTTTCGAATTCTTCAGACCGCCTCAACTTCCGAACGGATCGACCGATTTTCAATTTCGCGCATACCAATTTGCTTGTTTTTTCATAGAATCCATTTCTTCAATAGAAAAAAGCGAAATCGAAAAAAAAATTGCATCAAAGGGGGTCCCCTTGGAACTTTTTCGAATTCTTCAGATCGCTTTAACTTCCGAACGGATGGACCGATTTTCAACTTCGATCGTACCAATCTGCTTGTTTTTTTTCATAGAATCCATTTCTCCAATCGACAAAACCAAAATCGAAAAAAAAAAAATTATCAAAGGGGGTCCCCTTGGAACTTTTCTGAATTCTTCAGACCGCCTTAACTTCCGAACGGATGGACCGATTTTCAACTTCGATCATACCAAACTGCTCGTTTTTTTTCATAGAATCCATTTCTCCAATCGAAAAAACCGAAATCGAAAAAATAAAAAGCAACAAAGGGAGCCCCCTTGGAACTTTTTCGAATTCTTCAGATCGCCTTAACTTCCGAACGGATGGACCGATTTTCAACTTCGATCATACGAATCTGCTTTTTTTTTCATAGAATCCATTTCTGCAATCGAAAAACCGAAATCGAAAAAAAAATGCATCAAAGGGGGCCCCCTTGGAACTTTTTCGAATTCTTCAGATCGCCTTAACTTCCGAACGGATGGACCGATTTTCAACTTCGATCATACCAATCTGCTTTTTTTTTCATAGAATCCATTTCTCCAATCGAAAAAACCGAAATGAAAAAAAAAAATGCATCAAAGGGGACCCCCTTGGAACTTTTTCGAATTCTTCAGATTGACTTAACTTCCGAACGGATGGACCGATTTTCAACTTCGATCATACCAAACAGCTTGTTTTTTTTCATAGAATCCATTTCTCCAATCGAAAAAACCGAAATCTGAAAAAAAACTGCATCAAAGGGGGTCCCCTTGGAACTTTTTCGAATTCTTCAAATCGCCTTAACTTCCGAACGGATGGACCGATTTTCAACTTCGATCATACCAATCTGCTTGTTTTTTTTCATAGAATCCATTTCTCCAATCGGAAAAACCGAAATCGAAAAAAAATGCATCAAAGGGGGCCACCTTGGAACTTTTTCGAATTCTTCAGACCGCCTCAACTTCCGAACGGATCGACCGATTTTCAATTTCGCGCATACCAATTTGCTTGTTTTTTCATATAATCCATTTATCCAATCGAAAAAACCAAAATCGAAAAAAAAAATCGCATCAAAGGGGGTCCCCTTGGAACTTTTCTGAATTCTTCAGATCGCCTTAACTTCCGAACGGATGGACCGATTTTCAACTTCGATCATACCAATCTGCTTGTTTTTTTTCATAGAATCCATTTCTTCAATCGAAAAAACCGAAATCGAAAAGAAAAATTGCATCAAAGGGGGTCCCCTTGGAACTTTTTCGAATTCTTCAGATCGCCTTAACTTCCGAACGGATGGACCGATTTTCAACTTCGATCATACCAATCTGCTTGTTTTTTTTTCATAGAATGCATTTCTCCAATCAAAAAAAACCGAAATCAAAAAAATAAAAAGCATCAAAGGGAGCCCCCTTGGAACTTCTTCGAATTCTTCAGATCGCCTTAACTTCCGAACGGATGGACCGATTTTCAACTTCGATCATACGAATCTGCTTGTTTTTTCTCATAGAATCCATTTCTGCAATCGAAAAAACCGAAATCGAAAAAAAATGCATCAAAGGGGGCCCTCTTGGAACTTTTTCGAATTCTTCAGATCGACTTAACTTCCGAACGGATGGACCGATTTTCAACTTCGATCATATCAATTTGCTTTTTTTTTCATAGAATCCATTTCTTCGATCAAAAAAATCGAAATCGAAAAAAAAATGCATCAAAGGGGGCCCCCTTGGAACTTTTTCGAATTCTTCAGATTGCCTTAACTTTCGAACTTATGGACCGATTTTCAACTTCGATCATACCAATCTGCTTGTTTTTTTTCATAGAATCCATTTCTCCAATCAAAAAAACCGAAATCGAAAAAATAAAAAGCATCAAAGGGAGCCCCCTTGGAACTTTTTCGAATTCTTCAGATCGCCTTAACTTCCGAACGGATGGACCGATTTTCAACTTCGATCATACGAATCTGCTTGTTTTTTTTTCATAGAATCCATTTCTCCAATCGAAAAAACCGAGATCGAAAAAAAAATGCATCAAAGGGGGCCCCCTTGGAACTTTTTCGAATTCTTCAGATCGACTTAACTTCCGAACGGATGGACCGATTTTCAACTTCGATCATACCAATCTGCTATTTTTTTCCATAGAATCCATTTCTCCGATCAAAAAACCGAAATCGAAAAAAAAAATGAATCAAAGGGGGCCCCCTTGGAACTTTTTCGAATTCTTCAGATTGCCTTAACTTTCGAACGTATGGACCGATTTTCAACTTCGATCATACCAATCTGCTTGTTTTTTTTTTCATAGAATCCATTTCTCCAATCGAAAAAACCGAAATCGAAAAAAAAAATGCATCAGAGGGGGCCCCCTTGGAACTTTTTCGAATTCTTCAGATCGCCTTAACTTCCGAACGGATGGACCGATTTTCAACTTCGATCATACGAATCTGCTTGTTTTTTTTCATAGAATCCATTTCTCCAATCGAAAAAACCAAAATAAAAAAAAATGCATCAAAGGGGGCCCCCTTGGAACTTTTTCGAATTCTTCAGATCGACTTAACTTCCGAACGGATGGACCGATTTTCAACTTCGATCACACCAATCTGCTTTTTTTTTTCATAGAATCCATTTCTCCAATCGAAAAAACCGAAATCTGAAAAAAAACTGCATCAAAGGGGGTCCCTTTGGAACTTTTTCGAATTCTTCAAATCGCCTTAACTTCCGAACGGATGGACCGATTTTCAACTTCGATCATACCAATCTGCTTGTTTTTTTTCATAGAATCCATTTATCCAATCGAAAAAACCAACATCGAAAAAAAAAATCGCATCAAAGGGGGTCCCCTTGGAACTTTTCTGAATTCTTCAGATCGCCTTAACTTCCGAACGGATGGACCGATTTTCAACTTCGATCATACCAATCTGCTTGTTTTTTTTCATAGAATCCATTTCTCCAATCGGAAAAACCGAAATCTAAAAAAAATGCATCAAAGGGGGCCACCTTGGAACTTTTTCGAATTCTTCAGACCGCCTCAACTTCCGAACGGATCGACCGATTTTCAATTTCGCGCATACCAATTTGCTTGTTTTTTCATAGAATCCATTTCTTCAATAGAAAAAAGCGAAATCGAAAAAAAAATTGCATCAAAGGGGGTCCCCTTGGAACTTTTTCGAATTCTTCAGATCGCTTTAACTTCCGAACGGATGGACCGATTTTCAACTTCGATCGTACCAATCTGCTTGTTTTTTTTTTCATAGAATCCATTTCTCCAATCGACAAAACCAAAATCGAAAAAAAAAAAATTATCAAAGGGGGTCCCCTTGGAACTTTTCTGAATTCTTCAGACCGCCTTAACTTCCGAACGGATGGACCGATTTTCAACTTCGATCATACCAAACTGCTCGTTTTTTTTCATAGAATCCATTTCTCCAATCGAAAAAACCGAAATCGAAAAAATAAAAAGCATCAAAGGGAGCCCCCTTGGAACTTTTTCGAATTCTTCAGATCGCCTTAACTTCCGAACGGATGGACCGATTTTCAACTTCGATCATACGAATCTGCTTTTTTTTTTCATAGAATCCATTTCTGCAATCGAAAAACCGAAATCGAAAAAAAAATGCATCAAAGGGGGCCCCCTTGGAACTTTTTCGAATTCTTCAGATCGCCTTAACTTCCGAACGGATGGACCGATTTTCAACTTCGATCATACCAATCTGCTTTTTTTTTCATAGAATCCATTTCTCCAATCGAAAAAACCGAAATGAAAAAAAAAATGCATCAAAGGGGACCCCCTTGGAACTTTTTCGAATTCTTCAGATTGACTTAACTTCCGAACGGATGGACCGATTTTCAACTTCGATCATACCAAACAGCTTGTTTTTTTTTCATAGAATCCATTTCTCCAATCGAAAAAACCGAAATCTGAAAAAAAACTGCATCAAAGGGGGTCCCTTTGGAACTTTTTCGAATTCTTCAAATCGCCTAAACTTCCGAACGGATGGACCGATTTTCAACTTCGATCATACCAATCTGCTTGTTTTTTTTCATAGAATCCATTTATCCAATCGAAAACACCAACATCGAAAAAAAAAATTGCATCAAAGGGGGTCCCCTTGGAACTTTTCTGAATTCTTCAGATCGCCTTAACTTCCGAACGGATGGACCGATTTTCAACTTCGGTCATACCAATCTGCTTGTTTTTTTTCATAGAATCCATTTCTCCAATCGGAAAAACCGAAATCGAAAAAAAAATGCATCAAAGGGGGCCACCTTGGAACTTTTTCGAATTCTTCAGACCGCCTCAACTTCCGAACGGATCGACCGATTTTCAATTTCGCGCATACCAATTTGCTTGTTTTTTCATAGAATCCATTTCTTCAATAGAAAAAAGCGAAATCGAAAAAAAAAATTGCATCAAAGGGGGTCCCCTTGGAACTTTTTCGAATTCTTCAGATCGCTTTAACTTCCGAACGGATGGACCGATTTTCAACTTCGATCGTACCAATCTGCTTGTTTTTTTTCATAGAATCCATTTCTCCAATCGACAAAACCAAAATCGAAAAAAAAAATTATCAAAGGGGGTCCCCTTGGAACTTTTCTGAATTCTTCAGACCGCCTTAACTTCCGAACGGATGGACCGATTTTCAACTTCGATCATACCAAACTGCTCGTTTTTTTTCATAGAATCCATTTCTCCAATCGAAAAAACCGAAATCAAAAAAATAAAAAGCATCAAAGGGAGCCCCCTTGGAACTTTTTCGAATTCTTCAGATCGCCTTAACTTCCGAACGGATGGACCGATTTTCAACTTCGATCATACGAATCTGCTTTTTTTTTCATAGAATCCATTTCTGCAATCGAAAAACCGAAATCGAAAAAAAAAATGCATCAAAGGGGGCCCCCTTGGAACTTTTTCGAATTCTTCAGATCGCCTTAACTTCCGAACGGATGGACCGATTTTCAACTTCGATCATACCAATCTGCTTTTTTTTTCATAGAATCCATTTCTCCAATCGAAAAAACCGAAATGAAAAAAAAATGCATCAAAGGGGACCCCCTTGGAACTTTTTCGAATTCTTCAGATTGACTTAACTTCCGAACGGATGGACCGATTTTCAACTTCGATCATACCAATCTGCTTTTTTTTTCATAGAATCCATTTCTCCGATCAAAAAAACCGAAATCGAAAAAAAATGCATCAAAGGGGGCCCCCTTGGAACTTTTTCGAATTCTTCAGATCGCCTTAACTTCCGAACGGATGGACCGATTTTCAACTTCGATCATACCAAACAGCTTGTTTTTTTTTCATAGAATCCATTTCTCCAATCGAAAAAACCGAAATCTGAAAAAAAACTGCATCAAAGGGGGTCCCCTTGGAACTTTTTCGAATTCTTCAAATCGCCTTAACTTCCGAACGGATGGACCGATTTTCAACTTCGATCATACCAATCTGCTTGTTTTTTTTCATAGAATCCATTTCTCCAATCGGAAAAACCGAAATCGAAAAAAAAATGCATCAAAGGGGGCCACCTTGGAACTTTTTCGAATTCTTCAGACCGCCTCAACTTCCGAACGGATCGACCGATTTTCAATTTCGCGCATACCAATTTGCTTGTTTTTTCATAGAATCCATTTATCCAATCGAAAAAACCAAAATCGAAAAAAAAAATCGCATCAAAGGGGGTCCCCTTGGAACTTTTCTGAATTCTTCAGATCGCCTTAACTTCCGAACGGATGGACCGATTTTCAACTTCGATCATACCAATCTGCTTGTTTTTTTTCATAGAATCCATTTCTCCAATCGAAAAAACCGAAATCGAAAAGAAAAATTGCATCAAAGGGGGTCCCCTTGGAACTTTTTCGAATTCTTCAGATCGCCTTAACTTCCGAACGGATGGACCGATTTTCAACTTCGATCATACCAATCTGCTTGTTTTTTTTTCATAGAATGCATTTCTTCAATCAAAAAAACCGAAATCGAAAAAATAAAAAGCATCAAAGGGAGCCCCCTTGGAACTTCTTCGAATTCTTCAGATCGCCTTAACTTCCGAACGGATGGACCGATTTTCAACTTCGATCATACGAATCTGCTTGTTTTTTCTCATAGAATCCATTTCTGCAATCGAAAAAACCGAAATCGAAAAAAAATGCATCAAAGGGGGCCCTCTTGGAACTTTTTCGAATTCTTCAGATCGACTTAACTTCCGAACGGATGGACCGATTTTCAACTTCGATCATACCAATTTGCTTTTTTTTTCATAGAATCCATTTCTTCGATCAAAAAAATCGAAATCGAAAAAAAAAAGCATCAAAGGGGGCCATCTTGGAACTTTTTCGAATTCTTCAGATTGCCTTAACTTTCGAACTTAAGGACCGATTTTCAACTTCGATCATACCAATCTGCTTGTTTTTTTTCATAGAATCCATTTCTCCAATCAAAGAAACCGAAATCGAAAAAATAAAAAGCATCAAAGGGAGCCCCCTTGGAACTTTTTCGAATTCTTCAGATCGCCTTAACTTCCGAACGGATGGACCGATTTTCAACTTCGATCATACGAATCTGCTTGTTTTTTTTTCATAGAATCCATTTCTCCAATCGAAAAAACAGAGATCGAAAAAAAAATGCATCAAAGGGGGCCCCCTTGGAACTTTTTCGAATTCTTCAGATCGACTTAACTTCCGAACGGATGGACCGAATTTCAACTTCGATCATACCAATCTGCTATTTTTTTCCATAGAATCCATTTCTCCGATCAAAAAACCGAAATCGAAAAAAAATGAATCAAAGGGGGCCCCCTTGGAACTTTTTCGAATTCTTCAGATTGCCTTAACTTTCGAACGTATGGACCGATTTTCAACTTCGATCATACCAATCTGCTTGTTTTTTTTTTCATAGAATTCATTTCTCCAATCGAAAAAACCGAAATCGAAAAAAAAAAATGCATCAGAGGGGGCCCCCTTGGAACTTTTTCGAATTCTTCAGATCGCCTTAACTTCCGAACGGATGGACCGATTTTCAACTTCGATCATACGAATCTGCTTGTTTTTTTTCATAGAATCCATTTCTCCAATCGAAAAAACCAAAATAAAAAAAAATGCATCAAAGGGGGCCCCCTTGGAACTTTTTCGAATTCTTCAGATCGACTTAATTTCCGAACGGATGGACCGATTTTCAACTTCGATCACACCAATCTGCTTTTTTTTTTCCATAGAATCCATTTCTCCGATCAAAAAAACCGAAATCGAAAAAAAAATGCATCAAAGGGGGCCCCCTTGGAACTTTTTCGAATTCTTCAGATTGCCTTAACTTTCGAACGTATGGACCGATTTTCAACTTCGATCATACCAATCTGCTTGTTTTTTTTCATACAATCCATTTCTCCAATCGAAAAAACCGAAATCGAAAAAAAAAAAATGCATCAAAGGGGGCCCCCTTGGAACTTTTTCGAATTCTTCAGAGCGCCTTAACATCCGAGCGGATGGACCGATTTTCAACTTCGATCATACCAATCTGTTTCTTTTTTTTTATTTTCATAGAATCCATTTCTCCGATCGAAAGGACCGAAATCGAAAAAAAAATGCATCAAAGGGGGCCCCCTTGGAACTTTTTCGAATTCTTCAGATCGCCTAACTTCCGAACGGATGGACCGATTTTCAACTTCGATCATACCAATTTGCTTGTTTTTTTTTCATAGAATCCATTTCTCCAATCAAAAAAACCGAAATCGAAAAAAAAATCGCATCAAAGGGGGTCCCCTTGGAACTTTTCTGAATTCTTCAGATCGCCTTAACTTCCGAACGGATGGACCGATTTTCAACTTCGATCATACCAATCTGCTTGTTTTTTTCATAGAATCCATTTCTCCAATCGAAAAAACCGAAATCTGAAAAAAAACTGCATCAAAGGGGGTCCCTTTGGAACTTTTTCGAATTCTTCAAATCATACGAATCTGCTTTTTTTTTTCATAGAATCCATTTCTGCAATCGAAAAACCGAAATCGAAAAAAAAAATGCATCAAAGGGGGTCCCCTTGGAACTTTTTCGAATTCTTCATATCGCCTTAACTTCCGAACGGATGGACCGATTTTCAACTTCGATCATACCAATCTGCTTGTATTTTTTCATAGAATCCATTTCTCCAATCGGAAAAACCGAAATCGAAAAAAAAATGCATCAAAGGGGGCCACCTTGGAACTTTTTCGAATTCTTCAGACCGCCTCAACTTCCGAACGGATCGACCGATTTTCAATTTCGCGCATACCAATTTGCTTGTTTTTTCATAGAATCCATTTATCCAATCGAAAAAACCAAAATCGAAAAAAAAAATCGCATCAAAGGGGGTCCCCTTGGAACTTTTCTGAATTCTTCAGATCGCCTTAACTTCCGAACGGATGGACCGATTTTCAACTTCGATCATACCAATCTGCTTGTTTTTTTTCATAGAATCCATTTCTCCAATCGAAAAAACCGAAATTGAAAAGAAAAATTGCATCAAAGGGGGTCCCCTTGGAACTTTTTCGAATTCTTCAGATCGCCTTAACTTCCGAACGGATGGACCGATTTTCAACTTCGATCATACCAATCTGCTTGTTTTTTTTTCATAGAATCCATTTCTCCAATCGAAAAAACCGAAATCGAAAAGAAAAATTGCATCAAAAGGGGTCCCCTTGGAACTTCTTCGAATTCTTCAGATCGCCTTAACTTCCGAACGGATGGACCGATTTTCAACTTCGATCATACGAATCTGCTTGTTTTTTCTCATAGAATCCATTTCTGCAATCGAAAAAACCGAAATCGAAAAAAAATGCATCAAAGGGGGCCCTCTTGGAACTTTTTCGAATTCTTCAGATCGACTTAACTTCCGAACGGATGGACCGATTTTCAACTTCGATCATACCAATTTGCTTTTTTTTTCATAGAATCCATTTCTTCGATCAAAAAAATCGAAATCGAAAAAAAAATGCATCAAAGGGGGCCCCCTTGGAACTTTTTCGAATTCTTCAGATTGCCTTAACTTTCGAACTTATGGACCGATTTTCAACTTCGATCATACCAATCTGCTTGTTTTTTTTCATAGAATCCATTTCTCCAATCAAAGAAACCGAAATCGAAAAAATAAAAAGCATCAAAGGGAGCCCCCTTGGAACTTTTTCGAATTCTTCAGATCGCCTTAACTTCCGAACGGATGGACCGATTTTCAACTTCGATCATACGAATCTGCTTGTTTTTTTTCATAGAATCCATTTCTCCAATCGAAAAAACCGAGATCGAAAAAAAAATGCATCAAAGGGGGCCCCCTTGGAACTTTTTCGAATTCTTCAGATCGACTTAACTTCCGAACGGATGGACCGATTTTCAACTTCGATCATACCAATCTGCTATTTTTTTCCATAGAATCCATTTCTCCGATCAAAAAACCGAAATCGAAAAAAAATTAATCAAAGGGGGCCCCCTTGGAACTTTTTCGAATTCTTCAGATTGCCTTAACTTTCGAACGTATGGACCGATTTTCAACTTCGATCATACCAATCTGCTTGTTTTTTTTTTCATAGAATCCATTTCTCCAATCGAAAAAACCGAAATCGAAAAATAAAATGCATCAGAGGGGGCCCCCTTGGAACTTTTTCGAATTCTTCAGATCGCCTTAACTTCCGAACGGATGGACCGATTTTCAACTTCGATCATACGAATCTGCTTGTTTTTTTTCATAGAATCCATTTCTCCAATCGAAAAAACCAAAATAAAAAAAAATGCATCAAAGGGGGCCCCCTTGGAACTTTTTCGAATTCTTCAGATCGACTTAATTTCCGAACGGATGGACCGATTTTCAACTTCGATCACACCAATCTGCTTTTTTTTTTCCATAGAATCCATTTCTCCGATCAAAAAAACCGAAATCGAAAAAAAAATGCATCAAAGGGGGCCCCCTTGGAACTTTTTCGAATTCTTCAGATTGCCTTAACTTTCGAACGTATGGACCGATTTTCAACTTCGATCATACCAATCTGCTTGTTTTTTTTCATACAATCCATTTCTCCAATCGAAAAAACCGAAATCGAAAAAAAAATGCATCAAAGGGGGCCCCCTTGGAACTTTTTCGAATTCTTCAGAGCGCCTTAACATCCGAGCGGATGGACCGATTTTCAACTTCGATCATACCAATCTGTTTCTTTTTTTTTATTTTCATAGAATCCATTTCTCCGATCGAAAGGACCGAAATCGAAAAAAAAATGCATCAAAGGGGGCCCCCTTGGAACTTTTTCGAATTCTTCAGATCGCCTAACTTCCGAACGGATGGACCGATTTTCAACTTCGATCATACCAATCTGCTTGTATTTTTTCATAGAATCCATTTCTATAATCGAATAAACCGAAATGGAAAAAAAAATGCATCAAAGGGGACCCCTTCGGAACTTTTTCGAATTCTTCAGATCGCCTTAACTTCCAAACGGATGGACCGATTTTCAACTTCGATCATACCAATCTGCTTGTTTTTTTTCATAGAATCCATTTCTCCAATCAAAAAAACCGAAATCGAAAAAAAAAAATGCATCAAAGGGGGCCCCCTTGGAACTTTTTCGAATTCTTCAGATCGCCTTAACTTCCGAACGGATGAACCGATTTTCAACTTCGATCATACCAATCTACTTGTTTTTTTTCATAGAATCCATTTCTTCAATCAAAAAAATCGGAATCGAAAAAAAAAATGCATCAAAGGGGGCCCCCTTGTAACTTTTTCGAATTCTTCAGATCGCCTTAACTTCCGAACGGATGGACCGATTTTCAATTTCGCGCATACCAATTCGCTTGTTTTTTCCATAGAATTAATTTCTCCAATCGAAAAAAATTGCATCAAAGGGGGTCCGCTTGGAACTTTTTCGAATTTTTCAGATCGCCTTAACTTCCGAACGGATGGACCGATTTTCAACTTCGATCATACCAATCTGCTCGTTTTTTTTCATAGAATCCATTTCTCCAATCGAAAAAACCGAAATCGAAAAAATAAAAAGCATCAAAGGGAGCCCCCTTGGAACTTTTTCGAATTCTTCAGATCGCCTTAACTTCCGAACGGATGGACCGATTTTCAACTTCGATCATACCAATCTGCTTTTTTTTTCATAGAATCCATTTCTCCAATCGAAAAAACCGAAATGAAAAAAAAAATGCATCAAAGGGGACCCCCTTGGAACTTTTTCGAATTCTTCAGATTGACTTAACTTCCGAACGGATGGACCGATTTTCAACTTCGATCATACCAATCTGTTTTTTTTTTCATAGAATCCATTTCTCTGATCAAAAAAACCGAAATCGAAAAAAAAATGCATCAAAGGGGGCCCCCTTGAAACTTTTTCGAATTCTTCAGATCGCCTTAACTTCCGAACGGATGGACCGATTTTCAACTTCGATCATACCAAACAGCTTGTTTTTTTTTTCATAGAATCCATTTCTCCAATCGAAAAAACCGAAATCTGAAAAAAAACTGCATCAAAGGGGGTCCCTTTGGAACCTTTTCGAATTCTTCAAATCGCCTTAACTTCCGAACGGATGGACCGATTTTCAACTTCGATCATACCAATCTGCTTGTTTTTTTTCATAGAATCCATTTATCCAATCGAAAAAACCAAAATCGAAAAAAAAATCGCATCAAAGGGGGTCCCCTTGGAACTTTTCTGAATTCTTCAGATCGCCTTAACTTCCGAACGGATGGACCGATTTTCAACTTCGATCATACCAATCTGCTTGTTTTTTTCATAGAATCCATTTCTCCAATCGGAAAAACCGAAATCGAAAAAAAAATGCATCAAAGGGGGCCACCTTGGAACTTTTTCGAATTCTTCAGACCGCCTCAACTTCCGAACGGATCGACCGATTTTCAATTTCGCGCATACCAATTTGCTTGTTTTTTCATAGAATCCATTTCTTCAATAGAAAAAACCGAGATCGAAAAAAAAATTGCATCAAAGGGGGTTCCCTTGGAACTTTTTCGAATTCTTCAGATCGCTTTAACTTCCGAACGGATGGACCGATTTTCAACTTCGATCGTACCAATCTGCTTGTTTTTTTTCATAGAATCCATTTCTCCAATCGACAAAACCAAAATCGAAAAAAAAAATTATCAAAGGGGGTCCCCTTGGAACTTTTCTGAATTCTTCAGACCGCCTTAACTTCCGAACGGATGGACCGATTTTCAACTTCGATCATACCAAACTGCTCGTTTTTTTTCATCGAATCCATTTCTCCAATCGAAAAAACCGAAATCGAAAAAATAAAAAGCATCAAAGGGAGCCCCCTTGGAACTTTTTCGAATTCTTCAGATCGCCTTAACTTCCGAACGGATGGACCGATTTTCAACTTCGATCATACGAATCTGCTTTTTTTTTTCATAGAATCCATTTCTGCAATCGAAAAACCGAAATCGAAAAAAAAAATGCATCAAAGGGGGCCCCCTTGGAACTTTTTCGAATTCTTCAGATCGCCTTAACTTCCGAACGGATGGACCGATTTTCAACTTCGATCATACCAATCTGCTTTTTTTTCATAGAATCCATTTCTCCAATCGAAAAAACCGAAATGAAAAAAAAAATGCATCAAAGGGGACCCCCTTGGAACTTTTTCGAATTCTTCAGATTGACTTAACTTCCGAACGGATGGACCGATTTTCAACTTCGATCATACCAATCTGCTTTTTTTTTCATAGAATCCATTTCTCCGATCAAAAAAACCGAAATCGAAAAAAAAATGCATCAAAGGGGGCCCCCTTGGAACTTTTTCGAATTCTTCAGATCGCCTTAACTTCCGAACGGATGGACCGATTTTCAACTTCGATCATACCAAACAGCTTGTTTTTTTTCATAGAATCCATTTCTCCAATCAAAAAAACCGAAATCTGAAAAAAAACTGCATCAAAGGGGGTCCCCTTGGAATTTTTTCGAATTCTTCAGATCCCCTTAACTTCCGAACGGATGGACCGATTTTCAACTTCGATCGTACCAATCTGCTTGTTTTTTTTCATAGAATCCATTTCTCCAATCGACAAAACCAAAATCGAAAAAAAAAATTTATCAAAGGGGGTCCCCTTGGAACTTTTCTGAATTCTTCAGACCGCCTTAACTTCCGAACGGATGGACCGATTTTCAACTTCGATCATACCAATCTGCTCGTTTTTTTTCATAGAATCCATTTCTCCAATCGGAAAAACCGAAATCGAAAAAAAAATGCATCAAAGGGGGCCACCTTGAAACTTTTTCGAATTCTTCAGACCGCCTCAACTTCCGAACGGATCGACCGATTTTCAATTTCGCGCATACCAATTTGCTTGTTTTTTCATAGAATCCATTTCTTCAATAGAAAAAACCGAAATCGAAAAAAAAATTGCATCAAAGGGGGTCCCCTTGGAACTTTTTCGAATTCTTCAGATCGCCTTAACTTCCGAACGGATGGACCGATTTTCAACTTCGATCGTACCAATCTGCTTGTTTTTTTTCATAGAATCCATTTCTCCAATCGACAAAACCAAAATCGAAAAAAAAAAATTTATCAAAGGGGGTCCCCTTGGAACTTTTCTGAATTCTTCAGACCGCCTTAACTTCCGAACGGATGGACCGATTTTCAACTTCGATCATACCAATCTGCTCGTTTTTTTTCATAGAATCCATTTCTCCAATCGAAAAAACCGAAATCGAAAAAAAAAAATGCATCAAAGGGGGCCCCCTTGGAACTTTTTCGAATTCTTCATATCGCCTTAACTTCCGAACGGATGGACCGATTTTCAACTTCGATCATACCAATCTGCTTGTATTTTTTCATAGAATCCATTTCTATAATCGAATAAACCGAAATGGAAAAAAAAAGCATCAAAGGGGGCCCCCTTGGAACTTTTTCGAATTCTTCATATCGCCTTAACTTCCGAACGGATGGACCGATTTTCAACTTCGATCATACCAATCTGCTTGTTTCTTTTCATAGAATCCATTTCTCCAATCAAAAAAACTGAAATCGAAAAAGAAAATGCATCAAAGGGGGCCCCCTTGGAACTTTTTCGAATTCTTCAGATCGCCTTAACTTCCGAACGGATGAACCGATTTTCAACTTCGATCATACCAATCTGCTTGTTTTTTTTCATAGAATCCATTTCTTCAATCAAAAAAATCGGAATCGAAAAAAAAATGCATCAAAGGGGGCCCCCTTGTAACTTTTTCGAATTCTTCAGATCGCCTTAACTTCCGAACGGATGGACCGATTTTCAATTTCGCGCATACCAATTCGCTTGTTTTTTCCATAGAATTAATTTCTCCAATCGAAAAAAATTGCATCAAAGGGGGTCCGCTTGGAACTTTTTCGAATTCTTCAGATCGCCTTAACTTCCGAACGGATGGACCGATTTTCAACTTCGATCATACTGCTTGTTTTTTTCATAGAATCCATTTCTCCAATCGAAAAAACCGAAATCGAAAAAAAAATGCATCAAAGGGGGCCCCCTTGGAACTTTTTCGAATTCTTCAGATCGACTTAACTTCCGAACGGATGGACCGATTTTCAACTTCGATCATACCAATCTGCTTGTTTTTTTTCATAGAATCCATTTCTCCAATCGAAAAAACCGAAATCGAAAAAAAAAATGCATCAAAGGGGGCCCCCTTGGAACTTTTTCGAATTCTTCAGATCGCCTTAACTTCCGAACGGATGGACCGATTTTCAACTTCGATCATACAAATCTGCTTGTTTTTTTTATAGAATCCATTTCTCCAATCGAAAAAACCAAAATCGAAAAAAAAAATGCATCAAAGGGGGCCCCCTTGGAACTTTTTCGAATTCTTCAGATCGACTTAACTTCCGAACGGATGGACCGATTTTCAACTTCGATCATACCAATCTGATTTTTTTTCCATAGAATCCATTTCTCCGATCAAAAGAACCGAAATCGAAAAAAAAAAATGCATCAAAGGGGGCCCCCTCGGAACTTTTTCGAATTCTTCAGATTGCCTTAACTTTCGAACGTATGGACCGAGTTTCAACTTCGATCATACCAATCTGCTTGTTTTTTTTCATAGAATCCATTTCTCCAATCGAAAAAACCGAAATCGAAAGAAAAAATGCATCAAAGGGAGCCCCCTTGGAACTTTTTCGAATTCTTCAGATCGCCTTAACATCCGAACGGATGGACCGATTTTCAACTTCGATCATACCAATCTGCTTGTTTTTTTTTCTCCATAGAATCCATTTCTCCGATCGGAAGAACCGAAATCAAGAAAAAAAAATGCATCAAAGGAGGCCCCCTTGGAATTTTTTCGAATTCTTCAGATCGCCTAACTTCCGAACGGATGGACCGATTTTCAACTTCGATCATACCAATTTGCTTGTTTTTTTTTATTGAATCCATTTCTTCAATCGAAAAAACCGAAATCGAAAAAAAATGCATCAAAGGGGGCCCCCTTGGAACTTTTTCGAATTCTTCAGATCGCCTTAACTTCCGAACGGATGGACCGATTCTCAACTTCGATCATACCAATCTGCTTGTTTTTTTTCATAGAATCCATTTCTCCAATCGAAAAAACCGAAATAGAAAAAAAAATGCATCAAAGGGGGCCCCTTTGGAACTTTTTCGAATTCTTCAGATCGCCTTAACTTCCGAACGGATGGACCGATTTTCAACTTCGATCATACCAATCTGCTTGTATTTTTTCATAGAATCCATTTCTATAATCGAAAAAACCGAAATGGAAAAAAAAATGCATCAAAGGGGACCCCCTTGGAACTTTTTCGAATTCTTCAGATCGCCTTAACTTCCGAACGGATGGACCGATTTTCAACTTCGATCATACCAATCTGCTTGTTTTTTTTTCATAGAATCCATTTCTCCAATCAGAAAAACCGAAATCGAAAAAATAAAAAGCATCAAAGGAAGCCCCCTTGGAACTTTTTCGAATTCTTCAGATCGCCTTAACTTCCGAACGGATGGACCGATTTTCAACTTCGATCATACGAATCTGCTTGTTTTTTTTTTCATAGAATCCATTTCTCCAATCGAAAAAACCGAAATCGAAAAAAAAAATGCATCAAAGGGGGCCCCCTTGGAACTTTTTCGAATTCTTCAGATTGCCTAACTTCCGAACGGATGGACCGATTTTCAACTTCGATCATACCAATTTGCTTGTTTTTTTTTTCATAGAATCCATTTCTCCAATCGAAAAAACCGAAATCGAAAAAAAAAATGCATCAAAGGGGGCCCCCTTGGAACTTTTTCGAATTCTTCATATCGCCTTAACTTCCGAACGGATGGACCGATTTTCAACTTCGATCATACCAATCTGCTTGTATTTTTTCATAGAATCCATTTCTATAATCGAATAAACCGAAATGGAAAAAAAAATGCATCAAAGGGGGCCCCCTTGGAACTTTTTCGAATTCTTCATATCGCCTTAACTTCCGAACGGATGGACCGATTTTCAACTTCGATCATACCAATCTGCTTGTTTCTTTTCATAGAATCCATTTCTCCAATCAAAAAAACTGAAATCGAAAAAGAAAATGCATCAAAGGGGCCCCCTTGGAACTTTTTCGAATTCTTCAGATCGCCTTAACTTCCGAACGGATGAACCGATTTTCAACTTCGATCATACCAATCTGCTTGTTTTTTTTTCATAGAATCCATTTCTTCAATCAAAAAAATCGGAATCGAAAAAAAAATGCATCAAAGGGGGCCCCCTTGTAACTTTTTCGAATTCTTCAGATCGCCTTAACTTCCGAACGGATGGACCGATTTTCAATTTCGCGCATACCAATTCGCTTGTTTTTTCCATAGAATTAATTTCTCCAATCGAAAAAAATTGCATCAAAGGGGGTCCGCTTGGAACTTTTTCGAATTCTTCAGATCGCCTTAACTTCCGAACGGATGGACCGATTTTCAACTTCGATCATACTGCTTGTTTTTTTCATAGAATCCATTTCTTCAATCGAAAAAACCGAAATCGAAAAAAAAATGCATCAAAGGGGGCCCCCTTGAAACTTTTTCGAATTCTTCAGATCGACTTAACTTCCGAACGGATGGACCGATTTTCAACTTCGATCATACCAATCTGCTTGTTTTTTTTTCATAGAATCCATTTCTCCAATCGATAAAACCGAAATCGAAAAAAAAAAATGCATCAAAGGGGGCCCCCTTGGAACTTTTTCGAATTCTTCAGATCGCCTTAACTTCCGAACGGATGGACCGATTTTCAACTTCGATCATACAAATCTGCTTGTTTTTTTTATAGAATCCATTTCTCCAATCGAAAAAACCAAAATCGAAAAAAAAAATGCATCAAAGGGGGCCCCCTTGGAACTTTTTCGAATTCTTCAGATCGACTTAACTTCCGAACGGATGGACCGATTTTCAACTTCGATCATACCAATCTGATTTTTTTTCCATAGAATCCATTTCTCCGATCAAAAGAACCGAAATCGAAAAAAAAAAAAATGCATCAAAGGGGGCCCCCTCGGAACATTTTCGAATTCTTCAGATTGCCTTAACTTTCGAACGTATGGACCGAGTTTCAACTTCGATCATACCAATCTGCTTGTTTTTTTTCATAGAATCCATTTCTCCAATCGAAAAAACCGAAATCGAAAGAAAAAATGCATCAAAGGGGGCCCCCTTGGAACTTTTTCGAATTCTTCAGATCGCCTTAACATCCGAACGGATGGACCGATTTTCAACTTCGATCATACCAATCTGCTTGTTTTTTTTTCTCCATAGAATCCATTTCTCCGATCGGAAGAACCGAAATCGAGAAAAAAAAATGCATCAAAGGAGGCCCCCTTGGAACTTTTTCGAATTCTTCAGATCGCCTAACTTCCGAACGGATGGACCGATTTTCAACTTCGATCATACCAATTTGCTTGTTTTTTTTTATTGAATCCATTTCTTCAATCGAAAAAACCGAAATCGAAAAAAAAATGCATCAAAGGGGGCCCCCTTGGAACTTTTTCGAATTCTTCAGATCGCCTTAACTTCCGAACGGATGGACCGATTCTCAACTTCGATCATACCAATCTGCTTGTTTTTTTTCATAGAATCCATTTCTCCAATCGAAAAAACCGAAATAGAAAAAAAAAATGCATCAAAGGGGGCCCCTTTGGAACTTTTTCGAATTCTTCAGATCGCCTTAACTTCCGAACGGATGGACCGATTTTCAACTTCGATCATACCAATCTGCTTGTATTTTTTCATAGAATCCATTTCTATAATCGAAAAAACCGAAATGGAAAATAAAAAGCATCAAAGGGAGCCCCCTTGGAACTTTTTCGAATTCTTCAGATCGCCTTAACTTCCGAACGGATGGACCGATTTTCAACTTCGATCATACGAATCTGCTTGTTTTTTTTTCATGGAATCCATTTCTCCAATCGAAAAAACCGAAATCGAAAAAAAAAAATGCATCAAAGGGGGCCCCCTTGGAACTTTTTCGAATTCTTCAGATCGACTTAACTTCCGAACGGATGGACCGATTTTCAACTTCGATCATACCAATCTGCTATTTTTTTCCATAGAATCCATTTCTCCGATCAAAAAAACCGAAATCGAAAAAAAAAAAATGAATCAAAGGGGGCCCCCTTGGAACTTTTTCGAATTCTTCAGATTGCCTCAACTTTCGAACGTATGGACCGATTTTCAACTTCGATCATACCAATCTGCTTGTTTTTTTTCATAGAATCCATTTCTCCAATCGAAAAAACCAAAATAAAAAAAAATGCATCAAAGGGGGCCCCCTTGGAACTTTTTCGAATTCTTCAGATCGACTTAACTTCCGAACGGATGGACCGATTTTCAACTTCGATCATACCAATCTGTTGTTTTTTTTTCATAGAATCCATTTCTCCAATCGAAAAAACCGAAATCGAAAAAAAAATGCATCAAAGGGGGCCCCCTTGGAACTTTTTCGAATTCTTCAGATCGCCTTAACTTCCGAACGGATGGACCGATTTTCAACTTCGATCATACCAATCTGCTTTTTTTTTTCATAGAATCCATTTCTCCGATCAAAAAAACCGAAATCGAAAAAAAAATGCATCAAAGGGGCCACCTTGGAACTTTTTCGAATTCTTCAGATTGCCTTAACTTTCGAACGTATGGACCGATTTTCAACTTCGATCATACCAATCTGCTTTTTTTTTCATAGAATCCATTTCTCCAATCGAAAAAACCAAAATCGAAAAAAAAAATTTATCAAAGGGGGTCCCCTTGGAACTTTTCTGAATTCTTCAGACCGCCTTAACTTCCGAACGGATGGACCGATTTTCAACTTCGATCATACCAATCTGCTCGTTTTTTTTCATAGAATCCATTTCTCCAATCGAAAAAACCGAAATCGAAAAAATAAAAAGCATCAAAGGGAGCCCCCTTGGAACTTTTTCGAATTCTTCAGATCGCCTTAAATTCCGAACGGATGGACCGATTTTCAACTTCGATCATACGAATCTGCTTTTTTTTTCATAGAATCCATTTCTGCAATCGAAAAACCGAAATCGAAAAAAAAATGCATCAAAGGGGGCCCCAATGGAACTTTTTCGAATTCTTCAGATCGCCTTAACTTCCGAACGGATGGACCGATTTTCAACTTCGATCATACCAATCTGTTTTTTTTTCATAGAATCCATTTCTCCAATCGAAAAAACCGAAATGAAAAAAAAATGCATCAAAGGGGACCCCCTTGGAACTTTTTCGAATTCTTCAGATTGACTTAACTTCCGAACGGATGGACCGATTTTCAACTTCGATCATACCAATCTGCTTTTTTTTTTCATAGAATCCATTTCTCCGATCAAAAAAACCGAAATCGAAAAAAAAATGCATCAAAGGGGGCCCCCTTGGAACTTTTTCGAATTCTTCAGATCGCCTTAACTTCCGAACGGATGGACCGATTTTCAACTTCGATCATACCAAACAGCTTGTTTTTTTTCATAGAATCCATTTCTCCAATCGAAAAAACCGAAATCTGAAAAAAAACTGCATCAAAGCGGGTCCCTTTGAAACTTTTTCGAATTCTTCAAATCGCCTCAACTTCCGAACGGATGGACCGATTTTCAACTTCGATCATACCAATCTGCTTGTTTTTCTTCATAGAATCCATTTATCCAATCGAAAAAACCAAAATCGAAAAAAAAATCGCATCAAAGGGGGTCCCCTTGGAACTTTTTCGAATTCTTCAGACCGCTTCAACTTCCGAACGGATCGACCGATTTTCAATTTCGCGCATACCAATTTGCTTGTTTTTTCATAGAATCCATTTCTTCAATAGAAAAAACCGAAATCGAAAAAAAAAATTGCATCAAAGGGGGTCCCCTTGGAACTTTTTCGAATTCTTCAGATCGCCTTAACTTCCGAACGGATGGACCGATTTTCAACTTCGATCGTACCAATCTGCTTGTTTTTTTTCATAGAATCCATTTCTCCAATCGACAAAACCAAAATCGAAAAAAAAAATTTATCAAAGGGGGTCCCCTTGGAACTTTTCTGAATTCTTCAGACCGCCTTAACTTCCGAACGGATGGACCGATTTTCAACTTCGATCATACCAATCTGCTCGTTTTTTTTCATAGAATCCATTTCTCCAATCGAAAAAACCGAAATCGAAAAAATAAAAAGCATCAAAGGGAGCCCCCTTGGAACTTTTTCGAATTCTTCAGATCGCCTTAACTTCCGAACGGATGGACCGATTTTCAACTTCGATCATACGAATCTGCTTTTTTTTTCATAGAATCCATTTCTGCAATCGAAAAACCGAAATCGAAAAAAAAATGCATCAAAGGGGGCCCCCTTGGAACTTTTTCGAATTGTTCAGATCGCCTTAACTTCCGAACGGATGGACCGATTTTCAACTTCGATCATACCAATCTGCTTTTTTTTTTCATAGAATCCATTTCTCCAATCGAAAAAACCGAAATGAAGAAAAAAATGCATCAAAGGGGACCCCCTTGGAACTTTTTCGAATTCTTCAGATTGACTTAACTTCCGAACGGATGGACCGATTTTCAACTTCGATCATACCAATCTGCTTTTTTTTTCATAGAATCCATTTCTCCGATCAAAAAAACCGAAATCGAAAAAAAAATGCATCAAAGGGGGCCCCCTTGGAACTTTTTCGAATTCTTCAGATCGCCTTAACTTCCGAACGGATGGACCGATTTTCAACTTCGATCATACCAAACAGCTTGTTTTCTTTCATAGAATCCATTTCTCCGATCGAAAAAACCGAAATCTGAAAAAAAACTGCATCAAAGGGGGTCCCCTTGGAACTTTTTCGAATTCTTCAAATCGCCTTAACTTCCGAACGGATGGACCGATTTTCAACTTCGATCATACCAATCTGCTTGTTTTTTTCATAGAATCCATTTCTCCAATCGGAAAAACCGAAATCGAAAAAAAAATGCATCAAAGGGGGACACCTTGGAACTTTTTCGAATTCTTCAGACCGCCTCAACTTCCGAACGGATCGACCGATTTTCAATTTCGCGCATACCAATTTGCTTGTTTTTTCTTAGAATCCATTTCTTCAATAAAAAAAACCGAAATCGAAAAAAAAAATTGCATCAAAGGGGGTCCCCTTGGAACTTTTTCGAATTCTTCAGATCGCCTTAACTTCCGAACGGATGGACCGATTTTCAACTTCGATCGTACCAATCTGCTTGTTTTTTTTCATAGAATCCATTTCTCCAATCGACAAAACCAAAATCGAAAAAAAAAATTTATCAAAGGGGGTCCCCTTGGAACTTTTCTGAATTCTTCAGACCGCCTTAACTTCCGAACGAATGGACCGATTTTCAATTTCGATCATACCAATCTGCTCGTTTTTTTTCATAGAATCCATTTCTGCAATCGAAAAAACCGAAATCGAAAAAATAAAAAGCATCAAAGGGAGCCCCCTTGGAACTTTTTCGAATTCTTCAGATCGCCTTAACTTCCGAACGGATGGACCGATTTTCAACTTCGATCATACGAATCTGCTTTTTTTTTTCATAGAATCCATTTCTGCAATCGAAAAACCGAATTCGAAAAAAAAAATGCATCAAAGGGGGCCCCCTTGGAACTTTTTCGAATTCTTCAGATCGCCTTAACTTCCGAACGGATGGACCGATATTCAACTTCGATCATACCAATCTGCTTTTTTTTTCATAGAATCCATTTCTCCAATCGAAAAAACCGAAATGAAAAAAAAAATGCATCAAAGGGGACCCCCTTGGAACTTTTTCGAATTCTTCAGATTGACTTAACTTCCGAACGGATGGACCGATTTTCAACTTCGATCATACCAATCTGCTTTTTTTTTCATAGAATCCATTTCTCCGATCAAAAAAACTGAAATCGAAAAAAAAATGCATCAAAGGGGGCCCCCTTGGAACTTTTTCGAATTCTTCAGATCGCCTTAACTTCCGAACGGATGGACCGATTTTCAACTTCGATCATACCAAACAGCTTGTTTTTTTCATAGAATCCATTTCTCCAATCGAAAAAACCGAAATCTGAAAAAAAACTGCATCAAAGGGGGTCCCCTTGGAACTTTTTCGAATTCTTCAAATCGCCTTAACTTCCGAACGGATGGACCGATTTTCAACTTCGATCATACCAATCTGCTTGTTTTTTTTCATAGAATCCATTTATCCAATCGAAAAAACCAAAATCGAAAAAAAAATCGCATCAAAGGGGGTCCCCTTGGAACTTTTCTGAATTCTTCAGATCGCCTTAACTTCCGAACGGATGGACCGATTTTCAACTTCGATCATACCAATCTGCTTGTTTTTTTTCATAGAATCCATTTCTCCAATCGAAAAAACCGAAATCGAAAAGAAAAATTGCAGCAAAGGGGGTCCCCTTGGAACTTTTTCGAATTCTTCAGATCGCCTTAACTTCCGAACGGATGGACCGATTTTCAACTTCGATCATACCAATCTGCTTGTTTTTTTTTCATAGAATGCATTTCTCCAATCAAAAAAAACCGAAATCGAAAAAATAAAAAGCATCAAAGGGAGCCCCCTTGGAACTTCTTCGAATTCTTCAGATCGCCTTAACTTCCGAACGGATGGACCGATTTTCAACTTCGATCATACGAATCTGCTTGTTTTTTTTCATAGAATCCATTTCTGCAATCGAAAAAACCAAAATCGAAAAAAAATGCATCAAAGGGGGCCCTCTTGGAACTTTTTCGAATTCTTCAGATCGACTTAACTTCCGAACGGATGGACCGATTTTCAACTTCGATCATACCAATTTGCTTTTTTTTCATAGAATCCATTTCTTCGATCAAAAAAACCGAAATCGAAAAAAAAATGCATCAAAGGGGGCCCCCTTGGAACTTTTTCGAATTCTTCAGATTGCCTTAACTTTCGAACTTATGGACCGATTTTCAACTTCGATCATACCAATCTGCTTGTTTTTTTTCATAGAATCCATTTCTCCAATCAAAAAAACCGAAATCGAAAAAATAAAAAGCATCAAAGGGAGCCCCCTTGGAACTTTTTCGAATTCTTCAGCTCGCCTTAACTTCCGAACGGATGGACCGATTTTCAACTTCGATCATACGAATCTGCTTGTTTTTTTCTCATAGAATCCATTTCTCCAATCGAAAAAACCGAGATCGAAAAAAAAATGCATCAAAGGGGGCCCCCTTGGAACTTTTTCGAATTCTTCAGATCGACTTAACTTCCGAACGGATGGACCGATTTTCAACTTCGATCATACCAATCTGCTATTTTTTTCCATAGAATCCATTTCTCCGATCAAAAAAACCGGAATCGAAAAAAAAAATGAATCAAAGGGGGCCCCCTTGGAACTTTTTCGAATTCTTCAGATTGCCTTAACTTTCGAACGTACGGACCGATTTTCAACTTCGATCATACCAATCTGCTTGTTTTTTTTTTCATAGAATCCATTTCTCCAATCGAAAAAACCGAAATCGAAAAAAAAAATGCATCAGAGGGGGCCCCCTTGGAACTTTTTCGAATTCTTCAGATCGCCTTAACTTCCGAACGGATGGACCGATTTTCAACTTCGATCATACGAATCTGCTTGTTTTTTTTCATAGAATCCATTTCTCCAATCGAAAAAACCAAAATAAAAAAAAATGCATCGAAGGGGGCCCCCTTGGAACTTTTTCGAATTCTTCAGATCGACTTAACTTCCGAACGGATGGACCGATTTTCAACTTCGATCACACCAATCTGCTTTTTTTTTCCATAGAATCCATTTCTCCGATCAAAAAAACCGAAATCGAAAAAAAAATGCATCAAAGGGGGCCCCCTTGGAACTTTTTCGAATTCTTCAGATTGCCTTAACTTTCGAACGTATGGACCGATTTTCAACTTCGATCATACCAATCTGCTTGTTTTTTTTCATACAATCCATTTCTCCAATCGAAAAAACCGAAATCGAAAAAAAAGAATGCATCAAAGGGGGCCCCCTTGGAACTTTTTCGAATTCTCCAGAGCGCCTTAACATCCGAGCGGATGGACCGATTTTCAACTTCGATCATACCAATCTGCTTCTTTTTTTTATTTTCATAGAATCCATTTCTCCGATCGAAAGGACCGAAATCGAAAAAAAATGCATCAATGGGGGCCCCCTTGGAACTTTTTCGAATTCTTCAGATCGCCTAACTTCCGAACGGATGGACCGATTTTCAACTTCGATCATACCAATTTGCTTGTTTTTTTTTTCATAGAATCCATTTCTCCAATCGAAAAAACCGAAATCGAAAAGAAATGCATCAAAGGGGGCCCCCTTGGAACTTTTTCGAATTCTTCATATCGCCTTAACTTCCGAACGGATGGACCGATTTTCAACTTCGATCATACCAATCTGCTTGTATTTTTTCATAGAATCCATTTCTATAATCGAATAAACCAAAATGGAAAAAAAATGCATCAAAGGGGACCCCCTCGGAACTTTTTCGAATTCTTCAGATCGCCTTAACTTCCGAACGGATGGACCGATTTTCAACTTCGATCATACCAATCTGCTTGTTTTTTTCATAGAATCCATTTCTCCAATCAAAAAAACCGAAATCGAAAAAAAAATGCATCAAAGGGGGCCCCCTTGGAACTTTTTCGATTTCTTCAGATCGCCTTAACTTCCGAACGGATGAACCGATTTTCAACTTCGATCATACCAATCTGCTTGTTTTTTTTCATAGAATCCATTTCTTCAATCAAAAAAATCGGAATCGAAAAAAAATGCATCAAAGGGGGCCCCCTTGTAACTTTTTCGAATTCTTCAGATCGCCTTAACTTCCGAACGGATGGACCGATTTTCAATTTCGCGCATACCAATTCGCTTGTTTTTTCCATAGAATTAATTTCTCCAATCGAAAAAAATTGCATCAAAGGGGGTCCGCTTGGAACTTTTTCGAATTCTTCAGATCGCCTTAACTTCCGAACGGATGGATCGATTTTCAACTTCGATCATACTGCTTGTTTTTTTCATAGAATCCATTTCTCCAATCGAAAAAACCGAAATCGAAAAAAAAAAATGCATCAAAGGGGGCCCCCTTGGAACTTTTTCGAATTCTTCAGATCGAATTAACTTCCGAACGGATGGACCGATTTTCAACTTCGATCATACCAATCTGCTTGTTTTTTTTTCATAGAATCCATTTCTCCAATCGAAAAAACCGAAATCGAAAAAAAAAAATGCATCAAAGGGGGCCCCCTTGGAACTTTTTCGAATTCTTCAGATCGCCTTAACTTCCGAACGGATGGACCGATTTTCAACTTCGATCATACGAATCTGCTTGTTTTTTTTATAGAATCCATTTCTCCAATCGAAAAAACCAAAATCGAAAAAAAAAAATGCATCAAAGGGGGCCCCCTTGGAACTTTTTCGAATTCTTCAGATCGACTTAACTTCCGAACGGATGGACCGATTTTCAACTTCGATCATACCAATCTGCTTTTTTTTCCATAGAATCCATTTCTCCGATCAAAAGAACCGAAATCGAAAAAAAAAAAATGCATCAAAGGGGTCCCCCTCGGAATCTTCCCCTTCGAATTCTTCAGATCGCCTTAACTTCCGAACGGATGGACCGATTTTCAACTTCGATCATACGAATCTGCTTGTTTTTTTATTTGAATGGATAGACTAAACAATGATCGTATCTGGGGTTGTATTCGATTATATCGTGATGATGTTTATATAGTTATACTCACCAGGTAACTGTTCTCCAGTTATACATGAGAGCGACTGAACTGAAGAGAAGGTTGAATGGATAGACTGAACAATCGTCGTATCTGGGTTGTATTCGATTATTTCGTGATGATTATTATATATTATGTCTAACCAGCTAACTGTTCTTCCGTTATACATACGAGCAACCGAATCGAACATAAGGTCGAATGGATAGATTGAACAATCATTGTATCTGGGTTATCTCCGATTATATCGTTATGCTGTATATTTAGATACACCTACCATGTAACGGTTCTTTCGTTACACATACGAGCGTCTGAATCGAACATAAGGTTGGATGGATAGACGGAATGGTAATTGTATCTGAGTTGTATTCGATTAAATCGTGATGGCGTTCATATAGAAATACTCACCAGGTTACTGTTCTTTCGTTATACATACGAGCAACCGAATCGAACAGGAGGTTGAATGGATAGTATCTGGGTTGTATTCGATTATGATGTTATACGTGAATATAGTTATACACACTAGGTGACGGTATTCCCGTTTTACATACGAGCGACCGAAACGAACAGAATGTTGAATGGTTAGACGAAACGATAATTGTATCTGAGTTGTATTCGATGATATCGTGATGATGTTTATATAGCAATACTCACCAGGTAACTGTTCTTCCGTTTTACTTACAAGCAACCGAATCGAACATAAGGTTGAATGGATAGATTGAACAATCATTGTATCTGGGTTGTCTCCGATTATATCGTTATGCTGTATATTTAGATACACCTACCATGTAACGGTTCTTTCGTTACACATACGAGCGTCTGAATCGAACATAAGGTTGGATGGTTAGACGGAACGATAATTGTAACTGAGTTGTATTCGATTATATCGTGGTGATGTTTATATAGTAACACTCACCAGGTGACTGTTCTTGCATTATACGTACGAGCGACCCAATCGAACAGAAAGTTGGATGGATAGACGGAATGATCATTGTATCTGAGTTGTATTCGATTATATCGTGATGAAGTTCATATAGAAATACTCACCAGGTTACTGTTCTTTCGTTATACATACGAGCAACCGAATCGGACTATGGACTATGAATCCGATACGTAACATCATCGCCACGACCACTACACAGTATAATTAACGGTGGAAATCGAGGCGACGAGAGACCGCGCGTGACGTAATAGAGCTAGATCCGTTTCAGTGATATCTAAGCGGGGCGTTCGCTTGGTACATTGTTGCCGGACGTTTGAAATATTCCGAGTAACCGTCGCGTATACATAGTTGCCGAAAATATGTCATTTCAGATATGGATGACGACGAGAGACCGCGCGCTCGCGCTGCGTGACGTAATCGAGCTAGATCCGTTTCAGTGATATCTAAGTGGTGCGTTCGCTTGGTACATTGTTGCCGGACGTTTGAAATATTCCGAGTAACCGTCGCGTATACATAGTTGCCGAAAATATGCTATTTCAGATATGGATATATTAGGGGGGCTGCGTTGGGGAGACGGGGGGACTCTAAGACGATAGGTTCTTCGTGTTACCACTTGACTTTTTTCTATTTGTAAATTATAGAGAGTCAGGTTGGCCGAGCGGTCTAAGGCGCCAGCTTTAAGCCCTGGTTCCCGAGAAGGAGCGTGGGTTCGAATCCCACACCTGGCAGAGTTTTTTATAAGACTTTATATTCTCATGAATCGTCTGGCGATGTACCCATTCAAGTCGAAGCATGATGAGGAACACATACAATTTGGAATATCGTTGCTCTGAAACATCAAAACGCTATTGCTGCAGAAAAAAATGTTTTTCCATATCAGATCTCGATGATGTAGTTGACGGAATGGCATGCAAAGTGTGCGAAAACTTTTGTTATTGCGCATGCGCATGTAATTCTAGACGTAAGAATGACGTAGTTGGGTGTTTTGTAACAGTTGCCAGATGTCTTTGGAAGAGTATAAACGACAGCTGCAGAAATTCCAGAAGAAAATAAGAGAACTCAACTACATAATTCAACACTACGAAGATAAACAGCAGATGATTAGAACTTTTTCGAAAATTACTTTATTGGAAACGATATCGAAGAAAACATCATGGCAATCTTGAAATCATCATTTATATTGCTATTTTCAATGATGGAAAACATCTTGTACATGAATGTACCCAACAAAGTTAGTGAAGCAGGAATTTGCTTCAAAACAACATGTCAGTGGACTGCTATGAAGAGAGTACCCGGTAAACATTTGTGTTCACACATTTCAGTCATATGATGGTTTTTGTGAAACGTATCATGAACGACGTTTAATGAAGTACATATAATCGTACGTTAGAAATCGATCACATCCGAGACTAAATGTATGCCAATATATGATCATCATACTCCAGAGGTTTGCCATATGACATCAAACTTATATCAAGTTCTTGATTAAAATCTTCGATCACGATTCTTTGATCATGAATACATCAATTATATGATGATAATATTGAAGATCGATTGAAAACGTATATTTTCGATATTTTATCGAATATCATTAAGAAAACGTTACAGAAATTACGGGCAAAATATCGAATCATTACATTGTTTAGATGATATTGCAAAAATGTTCCTTCAAAGACGATCGTTTTAAGAATTGAAAAATTATGTATTTTTTATACCACGTCAGATGTCGTGAGTCGATCATATCTATGACTGAATATATGCCAATTGGTGATAAACACACTCCAGACGTTTGCAATATGATATCAAACTAACTATCGAGTTCTTGATTGAAATCTTCGATCACGATTCTTTGATCATGAATACATCCCTTATATGATGAGAATATTGAAGATCGAATGAATACGTATATTTTCGATATTTTATCGAATATCATTAAGAAAAAATTACAGAAATTACGGGCAGGATATCGAATCATTACATTGTTCAGATGATATTGCAAAAATGTTTGTTTGACGACGATCAATTTAAGGATTGAAAAATGATGTTTTTTCTATACCGCGTTTGACGTCGAGAAACGATCATATCCATGACTGAATATATACCAATTTATGATCAACACACTCCAGACGTTTGCCATATGACATCAAACTTATGTCAAGTTCTTGATTGAAATCTTCGATCACGATTCTTTGATCATGAATACATCCCTTATATGATGATAATTTTGAAGATCGAATGAATACGTTTATTTTCGATATTTTATTTTATATCATCGAGAAAAAATTCCAGAAATTACGGGCAGGATATCGAATCATTACATTGTTTAGATGATATTGCAAAGATTTTTTTTGAAGACGATCAATTTAAGGATTGAAAAATAATGTTTATTCTATACCGCGTTTGACGTCGAAAAACGATCATATCCATGACTGAATATATACCAATTTATGATCAACACACTCCAGACGTTTGCCATATGACATCAAACTCATGTCAAGTTCTTGATTGAAATCTTCGATCACGATTCTTTGATCATGAATACATCCCTTATATGATGATAATATTAAAGATCGAATGAATACGTATATTTTCGATATTTTATCGAATAATCATCAAGAAAAAATTCCAGAAATTACGGGCAGGATATCGAATCATTACATTGTTCAGATGATATTGCGAAAATGTTTGTTTGAAGGCGATCAATTTAAGGATTGAAAAATGATGTTTTTTCTATACCGCGTTTGACGTCGAAAAACGATCATATCCATGACTGAATATATGCTAAATTATGATCAACCCACTACAGACGTTTGCCATAATATGACATTAGGTTATGTCGAGTTCTTGATTGGAATCTTCGATCACGATTCTTCAATCATGAATACATCCCTCACATGATGATAATATTGAAGATCAATTGAATTTTCCGATATTTTATCGAATATTATCAAAAACTTTCCAGAAATTATGGGCAACATATCGTATCAATTGAATAGTTTAGATGATATTGCAAGGATGACTTTTCAAAGAAGACCAATTTAGAAATTGAAAATATATGTATTTTTGTATACCGCGTTAAACGTTGAAAGTCGATCATATTCGAGACTGAATATATGCCAATTAACGATCAACACACTCCAGACGTTCGCCATATGACATCAACTAGCATCAAACTTATGTCAATTTCAAGATAAAAATCTTCGATTACGATTCTTTGATCATAAATAATAAATTAGGTGAAATAAACTTATACTCGATGAGTGATGAAACATTCGTTTCGAGAAAAGTGATGTACATACGTAATATAGGAAATAGATACATCCGTTATATGATGTTAATATTGAAGATCGATTGAAAACGTGTATTTTCGATGTTTTATCGAATATCATCAAGAAAACGTTCCAGTAATCACTGGCAAAATATCGAATCATTACATTGTTTAGACAATATTGCCAACATCTTTTTTCAAAGATGATCAATTTGATGATTGAAAAAATATGTTTTTTCTATACCGCGTTAGACGCCGAAAGTCGATCACATCCATGACTGAATATATGCCAATATATGTTCAACACAGTCCAGTCATTTGTCATATGACTTCAAACTTATGTCTTGATCGAAATGTTCGATCACGATTTTTTTATCATGAATATATCCCTTATTTGATGATAATATCGAAGATCGATTGAAAACGTATATTTTCGATAATTTATCGAATATCATCAAGAAAACGTTCTAGAACGGGCAAAATATCGAATTATTACATTGTTTAGATGCTCAATAATCGAAAAATGATGTTTTTTTTTTCCTGCATTAGACGTTGAAAGTCGATCATATCCGTGACTTGATATATATGCCAATACATATCAAACTCATGTCATGTTCAATCTTCGATAACGATTTTTCGGACATGAATGTATCTCTCGAATTATGATAATATTGAATATTGAAAACGAATATATTTGATATGTTATTGAATGGCAGCAAAAAAATGTTTAACGATTTCTACCAAATATCGAATTATTACATTGTTGAGGTGATATACGGAGAATAAAGGTCATCAGATTTGAGGTTTCATAGGGGCGAGTATAGCCAAAGCCCCCACTAGCGACAGTTGTTCAGTGATAGTGTTTCGAGTCCTGTAAGAAGTGTATCATGTTATAAAAATAACTGGTTTACGGTTTTGATCGTGTCGTCGTTTCGACCGACGCCTTAGAAGTGGTTTGGAATGCACTATAAGCTGTAGGGTTCCGCTCTTCTTCACCTCGCACAAGTTTTGACTTTTGGTAGTTGGTCTCTAACTAGCTGTATTGAGAATTGGAAAAGCAAGGTCAGCATTCAGGAGTCGATCATATCCATGACTAAATATATACTTATGTCAAGTTCTTGAATGAAAGTTTCAATCATAATTTTTTCATCATTCATATATTTCTGATATGATGGTTAAATTAAAGATCGATTGAAATCGAATACGTAAATATATGTAATTATTAGATTGTTCGAATACTCAATATTCCAAAAGACGATTATTTCTTGTGAATACCATTCGTTAGACATCTATGGCTATAATTCACGAGCAACACACTCGATACGTTTACTAGGTGAACTGAAATATACATAATAACTTATATGGTGACTATATAGTTGGGGATCAATTAGTTTCAGGCGATTTCAAGTGCATCAATCCATAACCAACTTATGTAATAGGTATATTTTGCAGATTTCGTTGCTTCAGTTCTTTTTTTCTCAACTCAACTTGTAGGTTTATGTGAAATACATAGTCGCTACGAAAGTGTTCTTGATATTTCCAAGATTAGTCTACCACTTATAATAATATAAGTCTTGATACTGAAAGCTACCACCCAGGCAGCACAGTGATGGTCGATCAAGGTGTATTTGACGTCTACATCGTGATGACTTCTCGTAGAAAAATACCCTGAATAATTTGATGACCAATACTCAGCGTCAATTAAACGTTGGGTTTTTTACATATTCCAGATGTGTCTATAAAACGTCTTTATTACGTCTTTATTACGTCTTTATTACGTCTTTATAACGTCTTTATAACGTTGATGCGTCCGATAAAAATAATTAAACCTATTTTATTCAAGAAATGGCAAGACAAAACAATAAATTGAATACTAATAGAGAAATCAATTCAAGAAACTAGTACGCACTCCAGACTCTAGAGTGTATAGGTACTACATTTTCTTTTCACTACATATCGAAAAGGAATTAGATAAATATACGGAATGCATAGGGAATTCCCTACGTTATTTCCAAATCGAATTCGCTGCTACCCTCTTCACAAAATGATATATTCCCCATTGTAGTGTAGAAAATTCTCATAGAATTCTCATATTTAAAGTTCCCGCCATCATATCTATACCCGTTAGATGACATGAGCCCGAGCCCGCTTGGTCCAGTCCATTATTGAATTCACATGACGCCAGACGTGGCCAGACCACAGAAATCTTATATATCTACGACTAGAATGCGCTATTCCTATGATCCGTGCCTGATTTCTGAACAAAACATGGGCATTGGCAAAGGGGTCAAATTTAGATGATATTAGACATACGTGGTTTCATGGTATCAAGAGAGGAAAAAGAAAATACCTGAGACGTAGGTCCTATTTGTTTATGAAAAATGCTATGTTGCCATAATTCGCATTCGTCTTCTTAGAGGACAAGCTGTGTCCTCCTTTTATGGAAATATGGAATACAAAATTTTACAAATATTATGGTGAAAAATTATCATCGAATAATCAAATTTATTACATGATCTGGAGAAATTGGCACCGAAAGGAGCCAGAAATCCAATAAACCAAAATGAAGAAGAATAATTCTGTTTGGTTTTGTTGTGAGTACCGATATTTTATGCTTTTGCTTATCATTTTAGGGAAATTCATAGTAAACAGTCAATTTAATATTTGAAGATATTTATAGTTCACTATAATTATTGTGTTTATATGTTCTGTTTGCATCTTCTAGACTGTGACGTCGATAAAGGATGTAATGTAGACATGTATTTCCTTATTAATCTACCTATATGGGAAACTAACAAATCCTTCCAATACCAAAAATGATGAACACCTGATCTGGTAAAATTGACACCACAAGAAGTCAGAAATCCAAGACACACACAAAGAAGAATTTCCAATTGAAGAACTAATATATATAAAGAACATTATGAAGTGTTTTGTGTGAGACTGTAATAACTCTTGGAGAAAAGGAAAACGACCAGAGAATGTTACTTTCCATAAGTGTTCGACAAGTTCATTAAAATTATGTACAAGAGGTCATTTTCAGGTTCCCAAAATCTAACTACAAAGAGTGGTTGATTGTCTGGGAATTGACTCCAATTTGCCACGGCCTGAAAATGGCAATATATGTTCCATTCATTTCATGGAAGACAGTTTTGTTCATACTGAATTCAGGGTTAGATTGATGCCTAATATTCAATACCAAAATTATACCTACCTGTGCCACCAAATTGTAATAACATAGAAATTCCAGATGATGTAATTTCTGATTCAGGATCAGGATGTGATTCCAAGAGCTCTTCCAAAAGCCCACATAAGAACCTCAGGAAAAGACTCTTGGATTTGAGGTATCTATTTTACATTTTTTATTGATCAAAATGGTGCTTTTTTCATCAATGAGTTATTTCAATCATACTTCATGTGAACATTGCTGATTTTCATAATGAGTACTATTATAATACAATTTTTCAGCCATACTATATCAACCTCATCAGGTTCCAGTGTAACAAGAAAGAAAGTGAAACTTATTCATACTTTTCATAATTATAGGTGAAACTGGTGATACCATG
Organism: Chrysomela aeneicollis; assembly: GCA_029955515.1. Classification (NCBI taxonomy): domain Eukaryota; kingdom Metazoa; phylum Arthropoda; class Insecta; order Coleoptera; family Chrysomelidae; genus Chrysomela; species Chrysomela aeneicollis. The sequence goes on along the minus strand of JARUHQ010000013.1, from coordinate 14,746,895 downwards.
TTCTTGATCAGACTGAAATAAATCAATTAAATTTTTTTAGTTCCAGTTTGGAGAAGGTTAAAACCATTATTTCACAACTGAAACATAGGACTACAAAACTCACTACAAAATATCACAATACAAGGAAGACAGTGAAGCGCTTGAGGAACAAAGTACAGTCATTGCATTCTATTGTGAGTACACTGAAAAATAGGGATCTCATCAGGAAAACTTTTAATAAATTAATATTATTCAATAAATATTGTCACATTGAAAATATTGTCACAAATAGGAATAACTATATTGTAGAATTTTCCATAATCTCAAACTAATAGGTCGGTCATGTCTTTGTTTATGCTTCAATATAAATTCAATGAACTGTAAATTTTGGAACATAAACACAGGCATGATGCCATTAACATTATAACATTTGGTGACCTCAGAATGTCTAACTTTTGCGGAACGCGACTGTTATGAAAATAACTACAATATAAAAAGACTTGAAAATCAATTCAGGAATCAAACAGAGTCAAGTTAGAGAGGCCTAGTGGAGTCGTGAATTAGTTATCTGATCTTAGCTTCCTGAGATGGCCCATGGGCCATTCTCAGTTTTAGTGTCAACCATACCTCCAGGCCCCCATAGAATTAGAAGTTAGGATATATGATAAGTTATGTTTCCTAATTTTGTAAATCACTATGTATATAATAATAATAATAATAATAAGCGTCTTTATTACTTTCGAATAGAGTATACAAATAAAGTCTTGAACAAAAATGTTTCAAAAGTGAAGGGCGAAGTTCAATTCAGTTTCTAGTATAATTCCCAAATTATTCATCATTCAAAAAAATGCATTGACTATTTTTTCATATAATCTGACCTAATATTTGTTTACGGCTTTTTGTTCAGGGTTTTGAAAATATGATACCAGTCATGATTACATCAGGTAACTTCAAATAAAAAACGAACCACCCTGAGTTTTGTTGATACATAGAAAATTGAGGTCACATTCATAAAAAAATTTCTCAAGAGGAGTTTTCGAATGACAAATATATGTTGATGATAACAAAATCATTGGGGTTGACACCTCATTCAGATTTATATCCACTGATTAGAATATGGAAAGATTAATCTCCACATGAATAGATCAGTCTCACCTTCCTCATAAACAGTTGTAGCTACACTATAATATATCTTACAATTGGCTGTAAAAAGGAATCACTTCTTCTGGGTGAACTTGAAAAATGTTATTGATTTAGTGGTGGTCAGGCACTAAACTCAATTTATTTTTTCTTGAGGGTTGGCCAATTTTTATGAATTGTAGGCACTCCATATCAGCATCTGCAAAAAATATATTGCCACACAAACCATTTTCTGAATACTAGCAAAAATAATAAATTATTCTACATGCTTTTGCGTTGTCTCAAGGTCAGTACAGTACAAGAAGCGTCTGGCCACGCCTGGCGTCATGTGAATTCAATAATGGACTGGCCCAAATCGAAAACTTTTGAATTTTGTAGCCTTCGATGTAGGTAGGTATTCAGACTATTCAGAGGGATAGGTTTTATTACATAAAATATGAGACAACAGCCTGATCGGCTCACAACAGCCCCAACAAAAAAAAACTCAGGTTAGGTGTGTCTTTTATGGTTATGGAAATCATTGTCATCAAATGAGAATTCTTTCCATAACGATCCAATTCAACCAAACAGAAGTAGTCAGTACGTACGTAGTACTAGTTTTCTTTGATTCAACGACGGAATTAAGCCAGAAAATGCCTATGAATGCGAGTTACGGTAATTGTTCACACCGAGGTTCACACATAGGTATCATTTTCTATTATACTATAAGCTAGCCAGAGTTTGTGTAGCTTACCTGATACTATTCAGACGAATTATTGCTCACACTTCACACTAGCACCAAAAATTATACAAATAACCGTCCAACGCTGCGTTGTTGTGATCAAAATACAAGAACCATGGACGACCGCGCATCTGAGATGCTTTTGCTTTGCATTGTATCAAGGTCAGTACAAGAAGCGTCTGGCCCACAGAAATCTTATATATCTACGACTAGAATGCGTATCAAATATGGCGGACGAACAAACTATGCATTATCTGCAACACCGCAAGTGAACCATAAACAGTAGCGGCATGTAAATCTGTGAATGATTTCCGAATCTAAGCAGTGGCGTATCATGAATAGGGAATTAATTTTCGAACGTGAAATTGAAATATAAACCATAAAATGAAGGTCAGATTTGTTAGTTTCAGCAGTTTCAGATATCAAGATCAAACATGTTATATTTTATAGCTGTTATTTCCATAAAAATTATTTGTTATTTTTTCGATTATTTTAAAAAATAGACTGAAATTGGGCTACTCACAAACGCCAACTGAATTTTGAAATGGTCACTCCATAGGATCCAATAGTTTTCTTAAAATTTCTTAAAATTGCAAGGACATTAATAAAATTTTTGAAATTTATAAACTTTTAAAACTTTGAAATTCTCTGAAACAAAAACTTGACAGTATTGCGAGCACCTATAAGACAAAAGATGAAATTGAATTCACACATATTGGGGCATTGGTAAAAATTTATGATCATAAATCAATGTTTCAATATATATTGTCACGAACTTTAGACGGGGGTTGCCTAAAATCGTGTTCTATCTGTAGAGAATGAACATGCAAAAAAACATTTATTCAATACTATGGGGTTAAGTGGTAGAGCAATTCAGTGGACGGAGTGATCTTCAGTCGCTCGTATGTATGACGGAAGAACAGTCACCTGGTGAGTATCACTATATAAACATTACCACGATATAATCGAATACAACTCAGTTACAATTATCGTTCCGTCTAACCATCCAACCTTATGTTCGATGTAACGAAAGAACCGTTACATGGTAGGTTTATCTAAATATACAGCATAACGATATAATCGGAGACAACCCAGATACAATGATTGATCAATCTATCCATTCAACCTTATGTTCGATTCGGTTGCTCGTATGTATAACGAAAGAACAGTTACCTGGTTAGACATAATATATAATAATTATCACGAAATAATCGAATACAACCCAGATACGCTGATTGTTCAACCTATCAATACAACCTTCTGTTCAATTCAGTCGCTCGTATGTATAACGGGAGAACAGTTACTTGGTGAGTATAACTATATAAACATAATCGAATACAACTCAGATACGATGATTGTTCAATCTATCCATTCAACCTTATGTTCGATTCGGTTGCTCGTATGTATAACGGAAGAACAGGTACCTGGTGAGTATAACTATATAAACATAATCGAATACAACTCAGATACGATGATTGTTCAATCTATCCATTCAACCTTCTGCTCGATTCGGTCACTTGTATGTAAAACTGAAGGACAGTTACCTGGTGAGTATTGCTATATAAACATCATCACGATATCATCGAATACAACTCAGATACAATTATCGTTTCGTCTTACCATTTAATTTTAAGTTCGATTCAGTCGCTAGTATGTGCAACGGAAGTACCGTCACCTGGTAAGTATCACTATATATACAGTATTGCGATATAATCGGATACCACCCAGATACATTGATTGTTCAGTCTATCCATTCTACTTTCTGTTCGTTTCGGTCGCTCGTATGTAAAACGGGAATACCGTCATCTAATGTGTATAACTATATACACAGCATAACATCATAATCGAATACAACCCAGATACTATACATTCAACCTTCTGTTCGATGCGGTTGCTCGTATCTATAAAGAAAAAACTGTAACCTGGTGAGTATTTCTATATGAACGTCATCACGATATAATCGAATACAACTCAGATACAATGATCATTCCGTCTATCCATCCAAACTTCTGTTCGATTGAGTCGATCGTATGTATAACGCAAGAACAGTCACCTGGTGAGTATTACTATATAAACATCACCACGATATAATCGAATACAACTCAGTTACAATTATTGTTCCGTCTAATCATCCAACCTCATGTTCGATTCAGACGCTCGTATGTTTAACGAAAGAACCGTTACATGGTAGGTGTAACTAAATATACAGCATAACGATATAATCGGAGACAACCCAGATACAATGATTGTTCAATCTATCCATTCAACCTTATGTTCGATGCAGTCGCTAGTATGTTTAACGGAAGTACTGTCACCTGGTGAGTATCACTATATATACAGTATTGCGATATAATCGGATACCACCCAGATACATTGATTGTTCAGTCTATCCATTCAACTTTCTGTTCGTTTCGGTCGCTCGTATGTAAAACGGGAATACCGTCACCTTATGTGTATAACGATTCGGTTGCTCGTATGTATAACGGATGAACAGTTACCTGGTGAGTATAACCATATAAACATAATCGAATACAACCCAGATACGATTATTGTTCAATCAATACTGAATTCAACCTTCTGCTCGATTCGGTCGCTTGTATGTAAAACGGAAGAACAGTTATCTGGTGAGTATTGCTATATAAACACTATCACGATATTATCGAATACAACTCAGAGATACAATTATCGTTTCGGCTAACCATTTAACCTTCTGTTCGATTCAGTCGCTAGTATGTGTAACAAAAGTACCGTCACCTGGTGAGTATCACTATATATACAGTATCCCATATAGCACACGTACGTCTAATGTACATCCAATGGATGTACATCATGGATCTCAGAGACGTCCAGTGGACATCCGGTTACGTACAACCCAGTACAATGATTGTTCAATCTATCCATCCAACCATATGTTCGATTCGGTTGCTCGTATGTATAACGGAAGAACTATTACCTGGTTAGACATACTATATGATAATAATCACGATATAATCAAATACAACCCAGATACGATGAATGTTCAGTCTATCTATTCAACCTTCTGTTCAGTTCAGTCGCTCTTATGTATAACTGGAGAACAGTTTCCTGGTGAAAATAACTATATGAACATCATCAAGATATAATCGAATACAACCCCAGATACGATTATTGTTTAGTCTATCCATTCAACCTTCTGTTCAATTCAGTCGCTCGTATGTATAACGGAAGAATAGTAACCTGGTGAGTATAACTATATATAATTATAATCGAATACAACCCAGATACGATGATTGTTCAATCTATATTAAATTCAAGCTTCTGCTCGATTCGGTCGCTTGTATGTAAAACGGAAGAACAGTTACCTGGTGAGTATTGCTATATGAACATCATCACGATATCATCGAATACAACTCAGAGATACAATTATCGTTTCGGCTAACCATTTAACCTTCTGTTCGATTCAGTCGCTAGTATGTGTAACGGAAGTACCGTCACCTGGTAGGTATCACTATATAATAATAATAATAATAATAATAAATCGGCTTTATTAACAGTTATATGAGTATCAACTTACAGATATCATAATACACTAATTTTGGCGAAGTCTAGCTGAAAGCTATTCATACTCAACCAAATTAGGTAAATGAATAGTATATGTATAATCATAATGATGATCTTTATCATAATAATAATACATAGCATGTAGATCAGTATGTGAAATAGTGATAATTTTGTTCCTGTGTAGCTATGGAGTTGAAAACGAAATTAACGAAATAACTATAATGGCTGGGTTATATACTCTCAGTGGCGCATATTGTTGGTCTTGTGTTCATTGTTTGTTGATGAGGAATTGTTTATATTTGTATTTGAATTTGTTGATATTGAAAAGCTTGAATTCATCTGGTAAGCGATTATATAGTTGTATAGAATTATATATGAAGGATCTCTGAAACATGGCTGTACGATGATGAGGCATTGTAAATTTGTTAATATTGCGAATATTTCTAGAATGTACATTAACTCGCGGAATGAGCTTGCTTTTCAAATAAGATGAGTGCGGTAGGTTGATAAGTTTGTGAACAAAGTTACCAAGATGATGTGTTCTTCTATTGGTCATGCACAACCATTTAGTTTCTTTGAATTTGTGGGAAATTGAGTCATATTTTCTGATACCATAGATCAAACGACAGCATGAATTTTGAATTTTTTGTATTCGATTTTTTTCGAATAATAGTAAACATGGGCCATATATAAAATCACAGTAATTGAAATGGCTTAAAACTAATGAATCACAAAGCATTTTCTTCAACTTTATACTCATAATGTGGCGATTACAATACATAAATTTCAAAGATAAATAAGCTTTTTTCATCAAGTTCTTTATATGTTCAGAAAATCTTAGTTCTGAGTCAAGTTGGATACCTAAATTCCTGGTCGAATCCACCACTTCCAAGATGTGGTTGCCAACGTTCACATGTAAGTTGTCAACCATAATGTTTCGTTTGGCTTTAGAGCCGAAACACATAATAGTAGATTTCCCAGAATTAAGTTGGAGATCATGCTCTTTTGACAAATTATTGATTCGATCTAGGTCCCTATTGATAAGAAGTTGTGCATTCAAATAATTATCAATATGAAAATGTGAATACAATTGAGTATCATCGGCGTAGGCTTGGACTTTACAATACTCAACTGAATTAAGTATATCGGCAGTATAAATGATGAAGATGAGTGGGCCAAGGATAGATCCTTGGGGAACCCCTGATAAAATATCCAAGGATGAGGAATATTGATTATTTATACAAACACGTTGTGATCTCCCTAACAAGTATGACCAAATAAGAAAAGCTGCATCATCATGAAATCCATAATAACGTAGTTTCGCACAAATCAGTTCATGATTGATAGTGTCGAAGGCTTTCGAGTAATCTAGAAGTACAAGTAAACTAACTAGCCCCTTATCCAAAGATTCGATGATATCATTAGTTACCGTTGTCAACGCGGTACTTGTGCTGAATCCTGCTCTGAAACCACATTGTGAATCTGGTATTATTTTTTTTACTGTAAAGAACTCAAATATTTGTTTATAAATAATCCTCTCAAAAACTTTGGACATTGTTGGAAGAATACTGATTATCCTAAGATCGGAAAAACTTGAGGGATCCCGTTTTTTCGGAAACGGTTTCCCGATAGCAATTTTCCATTGATTTGGAAAATAAGACCTTTCGATACAGCAATTAATTATATGGGTTATATAAGGATCAATTGTTGGACTACAGTACTTGATCATGTTGGAAGAAATTTGGTCAACACCCAGAGCCTGTGTTTTTATAGCAACTAGAATATTATGAACATCTTCAATAGTGGTTAAACGGAATGAGAATTCATTATCGGCGTCATACTTATTGCTACTAAAATAGTCAATCTTCTCATTACAATTATTGGTGACATTTTGAACGAATTTGGCGAAGAAATTATTGATATCATTAGGATTGGATAAGTTGTTGGGTATCGTGAGGCTTGTATTAGCACGAATATTAAGGTTACTCAAAGCATTCCATATTTTTCGAGAATTATTATTTTCAGCACAAACTGACCTCAAGTAAGCTCTTTTTTCAGCTCTCACCATCGAGAGTGTGTAGTTACGGAGATCTTTATATCCCAACCAATCAGCCACAGTTTTTGAGGTCTTGTATTTTTGTAGTGCTCTATCTCTTTCTTTCATAATTAATTTCAAATTAAGGGTCAGCCAAGGAGCAGGGGGTTTAGTTACTCTTGCTTGTCTTATAGGAGCATGTTTGTCGAAATTGGTGATTATTAAATCATTAAGAATTTTTATTTCACTGTCTATGTCATCTTCGTTAATTATATCAATCCATGGTAGTGCTTGAAGGTCCAATAGAAAATCATTGATATTGAAGTTTGTATAGTTTCGATACGATATAATTTTGGGTTTCATTTTTGGTCTGTTCAATTTGTATTCAACAAATACCAGCATGTGATCAGAAACGCCATTGGAAGATATGGTACCCGACCTAATGGCGAATTCACTTCTATTCACAATAATTGGATCAATTAGTTTACAACATGTAGCCGTGATTCTAGTAGGTTCATTCAAGATTTGTTCCAATCCATACGATTCGAGACAATTGAGAAAAATATTATTTTGAATATCAAGAAAATCATAATTGAAATCACCCATGATTATGACGTCATCATAAAAGGGACAAACGTTCGAAAAAATGCTGTCAAAATCACCGATGGCATTGTTAATATTATTGTGTGGAGGCCTATAGAATACACCAATAGCTATTTCACTAATTTTGATCTTAACTTCTAGAAACAAGTATTCAAGATGGTTGCTTACCAGGACATCAAATGATATCTTTTTCGCTTTATAGGTAGTTTTCACATAAATACCAACACCCCCACCTCTCCCATCTCTATCATATCTGAAGAAATTGTAACCAGGAGCACTCACTGCATCGGAGTCAGTGACATCGGTCAACCATGTTTCAGAGACCATAACAATATCGAAGTCGTTTTCCGAGATAAGCGCCAAAAAGTCATTGAAACCTGTGAAGATCGATCTGAGATTCAAGTGAGCGATATACATAATGCCTAATAACCTTTTTTCACAAATATTTCGTGAACTCTGAAATAAAAAATATTTTTCCAAGGTGAAACACAAGGTCCTAAAAAGTATTAATGGGGATTTAGTATAACAACCCACGTATCAGCCTCTGCCTATGGGAATTAATGAGCCGACAAGGAGAGTATATACACCTATACAATATACAGATGAAAAGTAGAAAAAAACAAACAGAAAAAGAAATGAAATAATTAGTGACAAAGAGCAGATCTACAACAGTAAACGTAGGGTGACGCCACTCTGACAAATATCTTATCAATATTATCATATTCATTTATGCATGATAATCAACACTGAAAGCAAATCAAAAATGTAAACAGTAGCCTTAAAGGTGGAAAACTAAACAATGCATGAGATAGAAAAAAAATCAAATAATTCAAAGTTTGAACATTTTATAATAATAACCATCTACATAAACTTATCAGGAGAACCAAATATATATATACTATTTAAGGAATTAATACAATTCGAATAATTACACCAAGTGGGAATGCGTTAATCATTAATTAAGTATTTATCAAATCATCCAGATCAGCTTCACATGTTATAGCCTTTTTGGTACCGCCGGATTCAACGTATGTTAATCCATTATAAGTCCAAGCTGCATTCATGAAGTGTGTTCTGGCTTTCTGAAAGATCCGCATATTTTCGGCTGTTAACATTTCAGCAACAACAAAAGAAGAACCTTTGAAGTTTTTCTTCTTTGAAAAAACAAGGTCACGCATCCATCGGTGAACGAAGTGAATGGCAACTGGTCTATTTTTTGCAGACTTTTTTCCCATACGAAATACATGGCTGATATCAGTTTTATTGATTTCGACTCCTAATTTAGCTATAAAAATTTTCAATAATTCATCTAATAGACGTTTATCATCAACTTTGAGTCCATGTAATATCAAAAATTGGTTTTTTCTCTGCATATCAATCACTTTCACTTTGTCAGATAGGCAGCTCATCTGGTTTTTCAGGACTTCAAGATCATTTTTGAATTGATTGAGTGATTCATCAACAGATTTCTCAAAAATATTGAGTTTGCCAAGTATTACCTCGTAATTTGTATCGGCAGTACTAGTGTTACTTGCATTTCCACTGGATGATATATACAGTATTGCGATATAATCGGATACCACCCAGATACATTGATTGTTCAGTCTATCCATTCAACTTTCTGTTCGTTTCGATCGCTCGTATGTAAAACGGAAATACCGTCACCTTATGTGTATAACTATATACACAGCATAACATCATAATCGAATACAACCCAGATACTATCCATTCAACCTTCTGTTCGATTCGGTTGCTCGTATGTATAACGAAAGAACAGTCACCTGGTGAGTATTTCTATTTGAACGTCATCACGATATAATCGAATACAACTCAGATACAATGATCATTCCGTCTATCCATCCAACCTTCTGTTCAATTCAGTCGCTCGTATGTATGACGGAAGAACAGTCACCTGGTGAGTATTACTATATAAACATTACCACGATATAATCGAATACAACTCAGTTACAATTATCGTTCCGTCTAACCATCCAACCTTATGTTCGATGTAACGAAAGAACCGTTACATGGTAGGTTTATCTAAATATACAGCATAACGATATAATCGGAGACAACCCAGATACAATGATTGTTCAATCCATCCATTCAACCTTATGTTCGATTCGGTTGCTCGTATGTTTAACGAAAGAACAGTTACCTGGTTAGACATAATATATAATAATCATCACGAAATAATCGAATACAACCCAGATACGCTAATTGTTCAACCTATCAATACAACCTTCTGTTCAATTCAGTCGCTCGTATGTATAACGGAAGAACAGTTACTTGGTGAGTATAACTATATAAACATAATTGAATACAACTCAGATACGATGATTGTTCAATCTATCCATTCAACCTCATGTTCGATTCGGTTGCTCGTATGTATAACGGAAGAACAGGTACCTGGTGAGTATAACTATATAAACATAATCGAATACAACTCAGATACGATGATTGTTCAATCTATCCATTCAACCTTCTGCTCGATTCGGTCACTTGTATGTATAACTGAAGGACAGTTACCTGGTGAGTATTGCTATACAAACATCATCACGATATCATCGAATACAACTCAGATACAATTATCGTTTCGTCTTACCATTCAACCTTAAGTTCGATTCAGTCGCTAGTATGTGCAACGGAAGTACCGTCACCTGGTAAGTATCACTATATATACAGTATTGCGATATAATCGGATACCACCCAGATACATTGATTGTTCAGTCTATCCATTCAACTTTCTGTTCGTTTCGGTCGCTCGTATGTAAAACGGGAATACCGTCACCTAATGTGTATAACTATATACACAGCATAACATCATAATCGAATACAACCCAGATACTATACATTCAACCTTTTGTTCGATTCGGTTGCTCGTATGTATAAAGAAAAAACTGTAACCTGGTGAGTATTTCTATATGAACGTCATCACGATATAATCGAATACAACTCAGATACAATGATCATTCCGTCTATCCATCCAAACTTCTGCTCGATTGGGTCGCTCGTATGTATAACGCAAGAACAGTCACCTGGTGAGTATTACTATATAAACATCACCACGATATAATCTAATACAACTCAGTTACAATTATTGTTCCGTCTAATCATCCAACCTTATGTTCGATTCAGACGCTCGTATGTGTAACGAAAGAACCGTTACATGGTAGGTGTAACTAAATATACAGCATAACGATATAATCGGAGACAACCCAGATACAATGATTGTTCAATCTATCCATTCAACCTTATGTTCGATGCAGTCGCTAGTATGTGTAACGGAAGTACTGTCACCTGGTGAGTATCACTATATATACAGTATTGCGATATAATCGGATACCACCCAGATACATTGATTGTTCAGTCTATCCATTCAACTTTCTGTTCGTTTCGGTCGCTCGTATGTAAAACGGGAATACCGTCACCTTATGTGTATAACTATATACACAGCATAACATCATAATCGAATACAACCCAGATACTATCCATTCAACCTTCTGTTCGATTCGGTTGCTCGTATGTATAACGGAAGAACAGTTATCTGGTGAGTATAACTATATAAACATAATCGAATACAACCCAGATACGATTATTGTTCAATCAATACTGAATTCAACTTTCTGCTCGATTCGGTCGCTTGTATGTAAAACGGAAGAACAGTTACCTGGTGAGTATTGCTGTATAAACATCATCACGATATTATCGAATACAACTCAGAGATACAATTATCGTTTCGGCTAACCATTTAACCTTCTGTTCGATTCAGTCGCTAGTATGTGTAAGAAAAGTACCGTCACCTGGTGAGTATCACTATATATACAGTATCCCATATAGCACACGTACGTCTAATGTACATCCAATGGATGTACATCATGGATCTCAGAGACGTCCAGTGGACATCCGGTTACGTACAAAAAGGTCCGGAATAGGTCCATTAAATGTCCAGATACACTGGAAATAACGTCTTATGTACGTACACCGTGGACGTCCAATGGACGTACATAAATAACATCTATTGGACGTACAAGATGAAATACAACCCAGATACGATGATTGTTCAATTTATACTGAATTCAACCTTCTGCTCGATTCGGTCGCTTGTATGTAAAACGGAAGAACAGTTACCTGGTGAGTATTGCTATATAAACATCATCACGATATCATCGAATACAACTCAGATACAATTATCGTTTCGTCTAACCATTCAACATTCTGTTCGATTCAGTCGCTAATATGTGTAACGGAAGTATCGTCACCTGGTAAGTATCACTATATATACAGTATTGCGATATAATCGGATACCACCCAGATACATTGATTGTTCAGTCTATCCATTCAACTTTCTTTTTGTTTCGGTCGCTCGTATGTAAAACGGGAATACCGTCTCCTAGTGTGTATAACTATATACACAGCATAACATCATAATCGAATACAACCCATATACTATCCATTCAACCTTCTGTTCAATTCAGTCGCTCGTATGTATAACGGAAGAACAGTTACCTGGTGAGTATAACTATATAAACATAATCGAATACAACCCAGATACGATGATTGTTCAATCTATACTGAATTCAACCTTCTGCTCGATTCGGTCGCTTGTATGTAAAACGGAAGAACAGTTACCTGGTGAGTATTGCTATATAAACATCATCACGATATCATCGAATACAACTCAGATACAATTATCGTTTCGTCTAACCATTTAACCTTCTGTTCGATTCAGTCGCTAGTATGTGTAACGGAAGTACCGTCACCTGGTAAGTATCACTATATATACAGTATTGCGATATAATCGGATACCACCCAGATACATTGATTGTTCAGTCTATCATTTCAACTTTCTGTTCGTTTCGGTCGCTCGTATGTGAAACGGGAATACCGTCACCTTATGTGTATAACTATATACACAGCATAACATCATAATCGAATACAACCCAGATACTATCCATTCAACCTTCTGTTCGATTCGGTTGCTCGTATGTATAACGAAAGAACAGTAACCTGGTGAGTATTTCTATATGAACGTCATCACGATATAATCGAATACAACTTAGTTACAATTATCGTTCCGTCTAACCATCCAACCTTATGTTCGATTCAGACGCTCGTATGTGTAACGAAAGAACCGTTACATGGTAGGTGTAGTTAAATATACAACATAACGATATAATCGGAGACAACCCAGATACAATGATTGTTCAATCTATCCATTCAACCTTATGTTCGATTCGGTTGCTAGTATGTTTAACGAAAGAACAGTTACCTGGTTAGACATAATATATAATAATCATCACGAAATAATCGAATACAACCCAGATACGATGATTGTTCAGTCTATCCATTCAACCTTCTGTTCAGTTCAGTCGCTCTTATGTATAACTGGTGAACAGTTACCTGGTGAGTATAACTATATGAACATCATCATGATATAATCGAATACAACCCCAGATACGATCATTGTTTAGTCTATCCATTCAACCTTCAGTTCAATTCAGTCGCTCGTATGTATAACGGAAGAACAGTTACCTGGTGAGTATAACTATATAAACATAATCGAATACAACTCAGATACGATGATTGTTCAATCTATCCATTCAACCTTATGTTCGATTCGGATGCTCGTATGTATATCGGAAGAACAGGTACCTGGTGAGTATATCTATATAAACATAATCGAATACAACTCAGATACGATGATTGTTCAATCTATCCATTTAACCTTCTGCTCGATTCGGTCGCTTGTATGTAAAACGGAAGGACAGTTACCTGGTGAGTATTGCTATATAAACATCATCACGATATCATCGAATACAACTCAGATACAATTATCGTTTCGTCTAACCATTCAACATTCTGTTCGATTCAGTCGCTAGTATGTGTAACGGAAGTATCGTCACCTGGTTAGTATCACTATATATACAGTTTTGCGATATAATCGGATACCACCCAGATACATTTATTGTTCAGTCTATCCATTCAACTTTCTTTTCGTTTCGGTCGCTCGTATGTAAAACTGGAATACCGTCTCCTAGTGTGTATAACTATATACACAGCATAACATCATAATCGAATACAACCCATATACTATCCATTCAACCTTCTGTTCAATTCAGTCGCTAGTATGTGTAACGGAAGTATCGTCACCTGGTTAGTATCACTATATATACAGTTTTGCGATATAATCGGATACCACCCAGATACATTTATTGTTCAGTCTATCCATTCAACTTTCTTTTCGTTTCGGTCGCTCGTATGTAAAACTGGAATACCGTCTCCTAGTGTGTATAACTATATACACAGCATAACATCATAATCGAATACAACCCATATACTATCCATTCAACCTTCTGTTCAATTCAGTCGCTAGTATGTGTAACGGAAGTATCGTCACCTGGTAAGTATCACTATATATACAGTATTGCGATATAATCGGATACCACCCAGATACATTGATTGTTCAATCTATCCATTCAACCTTATGTTCGTTTCGGTTGCTAGTATGTATAACGAAAGTACAGTTACCTGGTTAGACATAATATATAATAATCATCACGAAATAATCGAATACAACCCAGATACGATGATTGTTCAGTCTATCCATTCAACCTTCTGTTCAGTTCAGTCGCTCTTATGTATAACTGGAGATCAGTTACCTGGTGAGTATAACTATATGAACATCATCACGATATAATCGAATACAACCCCAGATACGATCATTGTTTAGTCTATCCATTCAACCTTCAGTTCAATTCAGTCGCTCGTATGTATAACGGAAGAACAGTTACCTGGTGAGTATAACTATATAAACATAATCGAATACAACCCAGATACGATTATTGTTCAATCAATACTGAATTCAACTTTCTGCTCGATTCGGTCGCTTGTATGTAAAACGGAAGAACAGTTACCTGGTGAGTATTGCTGTATAAACATCATCACGATATTATCGAATACAACTCAGAGATACAATTATCGTTTCGGCTAACCATTTAACCTTCTGTTCGATTCAGTCGCTAGTATGTGTAAGAAAAGTACCGTCACCTGGTGAGTATCACTATATATACAGTATCCCATATAGCACACGTACGTCTAATGTACATCCAATGGATGTACATCATGGATCTCAGAGACGTCCAGTGGACATCCGGTTACGTACAAAAAGGTCCGGAATAGGTCCATTAAATGTCCAGATACACTGGAAATAACGTCTTATGTACGTACACCGTGGACGTCCAATGGACGTACATAAATAACATCTATTGGACGTACAAGATGAAATACAACCCAGATACGATGATTGTTCAATTTATACTGAATTCAACCTTCTGCTCGATTCGGTCGCTTGTATGTAAAACGGAAGAACAGTTACCTGGTGAGTATTGCTATATAAACATCATCACGATATCATCGAATACAACCCAGATACGATGATTGTTCAGTCTATCCATTCAACCTTCTGTTCAGTTCAGTCGCTCTTATGTATAACTGGAGATCAGTTACCTGGTGAGTATAACTATATGAACATCATCACGATATAATCGAATACAACCCCAGATACGATCATTGTTTAGTCTATCCATTCAACCTTCAGTTCAATTCAGTCGCTCGTATGTATAACGGAAGAACAGTTACCTGGTGAGTATAACTATATAAACATAATCGAATACAACCCAGATACGATTATTGTTCAATCAATACTGAATTCAACTTTCTGCTCGATTCGGTCGCTTGTATGTAAAACGGAAGAACAGTTACCTGGTGAGTATTGCTGTATAAACATCATCACGATATTATCGAATACAACTCAGAGATACAATTATCGTTTCGGCTAACCATTTAACCTTCTGTTCGATTCAGTCGCTAGTATGTGTAAGAAAAGTACCGTCACCTGGTGAGTATCACTATATATACAGTATCCCATATAGCACACGTACGTCTAATGTACATCCAATGGATGTACATCATGGATCTCAGAGACGTCCAGTGGACATCCGGTTACGTACAAAAAGGTCCGGAATAGGTCCATTAAATGTCCAGATACACTGGAAATAACGTCTTATGTACGTACACCGTGGACGTCCAATGGACGTACATAAATAACATCTATTGGACGTACAAGATGAAATACAACCCAGATACGATGATTGTTCAATTTATACTGAATTCAACCTTCTGCTCGATTCGGTCGCTTGTATGTAAAACGGAAGAACAGTTACCTGGTGAGTATTGCTATATAAACATCATCACGATATCATCGAATACAACTCAGATACAATTATCGTTTCGTCTAACCATTCAACATTCTGTTCGATTCAGTCGCTAATATGTGTAACGGAAGTATCGTCACCTGGTAAGTATCACTATATATACAGTATTGCGATATAATCGGATACCACCCAGATACATTGATTGTTCAGTCTATCCATTCAACTTTCTTTTTGTTTCGGTCGCTCGTATGTAAAACGGGAATACCGTCTCCTAGTGTGTATAACTATATACACAGCATAACATCATAATCGAATACAACCCATATACTATCCATTCAACCTTCTGTTCAATTCAGTCGCTCGGATGTATAACGGAAGAACAGTTACCTGGTGAGTATAACTATATAAACATAATCGAATACAACCCAGATACGATGATTGTTCAATCTATACTGAATTCAACCTTCTGCTCGATTCGGTCGCTTGTATGTAAAACGGAAGAACAGTTACCTGGTGAGTATTGCTATATAAACATCATCACGATATCATCGAATACAACTCAGATACAATTATCGTTTCGTCTAACCATTTAACCTTCTGTTCGATTCAGTCGCTAGTATGTGTAACGGAAGTACCGTCACCTGGTAAGTATCACTATATATACAGTATTGCGATATAATCGGATACCACCCAGATACATTGATTGTTCAGTCTATCATTTCAACTTTCTGTTCGTTTCGGTCGCTCGTATGTGAAACGGGAATACCGTCACCTTATGTGTATAACTATATACACAGCATAACATCATAATCGAATACAACCCAGATACTATCCATTCAACCTTCTGTTCGATTCGGTTGCTCGTATGTATAACGAAAGAACAGTAACCTGGTGAGTATTTCTATATGAACGTCATCACGATATAATCGAATACAACTTAGTTACAATTATCGTTCCGTCTAACCATCCAACCTTATGTTCGATTCAGACGCTCGTATGTGTAACGAAAGAACCGTTACATGGTAGGTGTAGTTAAATATACAACATAACGATATAATCGGAGACAACCCAGATACAATGATTGTTCAATCTATCCATTCAACCTTATGTTCGATTCGGTTGCTAGTATGTTTAACGAAAGAACAGTTACCTGGTTAGACATAATATATAATAATCATCACGAAATAATCGAATACAACCCAGATACGATGATTGTTCAGTCTATCCATTCAACCTTCTGTTCAGTTCAGTCGCTCTTATGTATAACTGGTGAACAGTTACCTGGTGAGTATAACTATATGAACATCATCACGATATAATCGAATACAACCCCAGATACGATCATTGTTTAGTCTATCCATTCAACCTTCAGTTCAATTCAGTCGCTCGTATGTATAACGGAAGAACAGTTACCTGGTGAGTATAACTATATAAACATAATCGAATACAACTCAGATACGATGATTGTTCAATCTATCCATTCAACCTTATGTTCGATTCGGATGCTCGTATGTATATCGGAAGAACAGGTACCTGGTGAGTATATCTATATAAACATAATCGAATACAACTCAGATACGATGATTGTTCAATCTATCCATTTAACCTTCTGCTCGATTCGGTCGCTTGTATGTAAAACGGAAGGACAGTTACCTGGTGAGTATTGCTATATAAACATCATCACGATATCATCGAATACAACTCAGATACAATTATCGTTTCGTCTAACCATTCAACATTCTGTTCGATTCAGTCGCTAGTATGTGTAACGGAAGTATCGTCACCTGGTTAGTATCACTATATATACAGTTTTGCGATATAATCGGATACCACCCAGATACATTTATTGTTCAGTCTATCCATTCAACTTTCTTTTCGTTTCGGTCGCTCGTATGTAAAACTGGAATACCGTCTCCTAGTGTGTATAACTATATACACAGCATAACATCATAATCGAATACAACCCATATACTATCCATTCAACCTTCTGTTCAATTCAGTCGCTAGTATGTGTAACGGAAGTATCGTCACCTGGTTAGTATCACTATATATACAGTTTTGCGATATAATCGGATACCACCCAGATACATTTATTGTTCAGTCTATCCATTCAACTTTCTTTTCGTTTCGGTCGCTCGTATGTAAAACTGGAATACCGTCTCCTAGTGTGTATAACTATATACACAGCATAACATCATAATCGAATACAACCCATATACTATCCATTCAACCTTCTGTTCAATTCAGTCGCTAGTATGTGTAACGGAAGTATCGTCACCTGGTAAGTATCACTATATATACAGTATTGCGATATAATCGGATACCACCCAGATACATTGATTGTTCAATCTATCCATTCAACCTTATGTTCGTTTCGGTTGCTAGTATGTATAACGAAAGTACAGTTACCTGGTTAGACATAATATATAATAATCATCACGAAATAATCGAATACAACCCAGATACGATGATTGTTCAGTCTATCCATTCAACCTTCTGTTCAGTTCAGTCGCTCTTATGTATAACTGGAGATCAGTTACCTGGTGAGTATAACTATATGAACATCATCACGATATAATCGAATACAACCCCAGATACGATCATTGTTTAGTCTATCCATTCAACCTTCAGTTCAATTCAGTCGCTCGTATGTATAACGGAAGAACAGTTACCTGGTGAGTATAACTATATAAACATAATCGAATACAACCCAGATACGATGATTGTTCAATCTATACTGAATTCAACCTTCTGCTCGATTCGGTCGCTTGTATGTAAAACGGAAGAACAGTTACCTGGTGAGTATTGCTATATAAACATCATCACGATATCATCGAATACAACTCAGATACAATTATCGTTTCGTCTAACCATTCAACCTTCTGTTCGATTCAGTCGCTAGTATGTGTAACGGAAGAACCGTCACCTGGTAAGTATCACTATATATACAGTATTGCGATATAATCGGATACCACCCAGATACATTGATTGTTCAGTCTATCCATTCAACTTTCTGTTCGTTTCGGTCGCTCGTATGTGAAACGGGAATACCGTCACCTTATGTGTATAACTATATACACAGCATAACATCATAATCGAATACAACCCAGATACTATCCATTCAACCTTCTGTTCGATTCGGTTGCTCGTATGTATAACGAAAGAACAGTTACCTGGTGAGTATTTCTATATGAACGTCATCACGATATAATCGAATACAACTTAGTTACAATTATCGTTCCGTCTAACCATCCAACCTTATGTTCGATTCAGACGCTCGTATGTGTAACGAAAGAACCGTTACATGGTAGGTGTAGTTAAATATACAACATAACGATATAATCGGAGACAACCCAGATACAATGATTGTTCAATCTATCCATTCAACCTTATGTTCGATTCGGTTGCTAGTATGTATAACGAATTAACAGTTACCTGGTTAGACATAATATATAATAATCATCACGAAATAATCGAATTCAACCCAGATACGATGATTGTTCAGTCTATCCATTCAACCTTCTGTTCAGTTCAGTCGCTCTTATGTATAACTGGAGAACAGTTACCTGGTGAGTATAACTATATGAACATCATCACGATATAATCGAATACAACCCCAGATACGATCATTGTTTAGTCTATCCATTCAACCTTCAGTTCAATTCAGTCGCTCGTATGTATAACGGAAGAACAGTTACCTGGTGAGTATAACTATATAAACATAATCGAATACAACTCAGATACGATGATTGTTCAATCTATCCATTTAACCTTCTGCTCGATTCGGTCGCTTGTATGTAAAACGGAAGGACAGTTACCTGGTGAGTATTGCTATATAAACATCATCACGATATCATCGAATACAACTCAGATACAATTATCGTTTCGTCTAACCATTCAACATTCTGTTCGATTCAGTCGCTAGTATGTGTAACGGAAGTATCGTCACCTGGTAAGTATCACTATATATACAGTATTGCGATATAATCGGATACCACCCAGATACATTGATTGTTCAGTCTATCCATTCAACTTTCTTTTCGTTTCGGTCGCTCGTATGTAAAACGGGAATACCGTCTCCTAGTGTGTATAACTATGTAAACAGCATAACATCATAATCGAATACAACCCATATACTATCCATTCAACCTTCTGTTCAATTCAGTTGCTCGTATGTATAACGGAAGAACAGTAACCTGGTGAGTATAACTATATAAACATAATCGAATACAACCCAGATACGATGATTGTTCAATCTATACTGAATACAACCTTCTGCTCGATTCGGTCGCTTGTATGTAAAACGGAAGAACAGTTACCTGGTGAGTATTGCTATATAAACATCATCACGATATCATCGAATACAACTCAGATACAATTATCGTTTCGTCTAACCATTTAACCTTCTGTTCGATTCATTTGCTAGTATGTGTAACGGAAGTACCGTCACCTGGTAAGTATCACTATATATACAGTATTGCGATATAATCGGATACCACCCAGATACATTGATTGTTCAGTCTATCCATTCAACTTTCTGTTCGTGTCGGTCGCTCGTATGTGAAACGGGAATACCGTCACCTTATGTGTATAACTATATACACAGCATAACATCATAATCGAATACAACCCAGATACTATCCATTCAACCTTCTGTTCGATTCGGTTGCTCGTATGTATAACGAAAGAACAGTAACCTGGTGAGTATTTCTATATGAACTTCATCACGATATAAACGAATACAACTCAGTTACAATTATCGTTCCGTCTAACCATCCAACCTTATGTTCGATTCAGACGCTCGTATGTGTAACGAAAGAACCGTTACATGGTAGGTGTAGTTAAATATACAACATAACGATATAATCGGAGACAACCCAGATACAATGATTGTTCAATCTATCCATTCAACCTTATGTTCGATTCGGTTGCTAGTATGTATAACGAAAGAACAGTTACCTGGTTAGACATAATATATAATAATCATCACGAAATAATCGAATACAACCCAGATACGATGATTGTTCAGTCTATCCATTCAACCTTCAGTTCAATTCAGTCGCTCGTATGTATAACGGAAGAAAAGTTACCTGGTGAGTATAACTATATAAACATAATCGAATACAACTCAGATACGATGATTGTTCAATCTATAAATTCAACCTTATGTTCGATTCGGTTGCTCGTATGTATATCGGAAGAACAGGTACCTGGTGAGTATATCTATATAAACATAATCGAATACAACTCAGATACAATGATTGTTCAATCTATCCATTTAACCTTCTGATCGATTCGGTCGCTTGTATGTAAAACGGAAGGACAGTTACCTGGTGAGTACTGCTATATAAACATCATCACGATATCATCGAATACATTTCAGATACAATTATCGTTTCGTATAACCATTCAACATTCTGTTCGATTCAGTCGCTAGTATGTGTAACGGAAGTATCGTCACCTGGTAAGTATCACTATATATACAGTATTGCGATATAATCGGATACCACCCAGATACATTGATTGTTCAGTCTATACATTCAACTTTCTGTTCGTTTCGGTCGCTCGTATGTGAAACGGGAATACCGTCACCTTATGTGTATAACTATATACACAGCATAACATCATAATCGAATACAACCCAGATACTATCCATTCAACCTTCTGTTCGATTCGGTTGCTCGTATGTATAACGAAAGAACAGTAACCTGGTGAGTATTTCTATATGAACGTCATCACGATATAATCGAATACAACTAAGTTACAATTATCGTTCCGTCTAACCATCCAACCTTATGTTCGATTCACACGCTCGTATGTGTAACGAAAGAACCGTTACATGGTAGGTGTAGTTAAATATACAACATAACGATATAATCGGAGACAACCCAGATACAATGATTGTTCAATCTATCCATTCAACCTTATGTTCGATTCGGTTGCTAGTATGTATAACGAAAGAACAGTTACCTGGTTAGACATAATATATAATAATCATCACGAAATAATCGAATACAACCCAGATACGATGATTGTTCAGTCTATCCATTCAACCTTCTGTTCAGTTCAGTCGCTCTTATGTATAACTGGAGAACAGTTACCTGGTGAGTATAACTTTATGAACATCATCACGATATAATCGAATACAACCCCAGATACGATCATTGTTTAGTCTATCCATTCAACCTTCAGTTCAATTCAGTCGCTCGTATGTATAACGGAAGAACAGTTACCTGGTGAGTATAACTATATAAACATAATCGAATACAACTCAGATACGATGATTGTTCAATCTATCCATTCAACCTTATGTTCGATTCGGTTGCTCGTATGTATATCGGAAGAACAGGTACCTGGTGAGTATATCTATATAAACATAATCGAATACAACTCAGATACGATGATTGTTCAATCTATCCATTTAACCTTCTGCTCGATTCGGTCGCTTGTATGTAAAACGGAAGGACAGTTTCCTGGTGAGTATTGCTATATAAACATCATCACGATATCATCGAATACAACTCAGATACAATTATCGTTTCGTCTAACCATTCAACATTCTGTTCGATTCAGTCGCTAGTATGTGTAACGGAAGTATCGTCACCTGGTAAGTATCACTATATATACAGTATTGCGATATAATCGGATACCACCCAGATACATTGATTGTTCAGTCTATCCATTCAACTTTCTTTTCGTTTCGGTCGCTCGTATGTAAAATGGGAATACCATCTCCTAGTGTGTATAACTATATACACAGCATAACATCATAATCGAATACAACCCATATACTATCCATTCAACCTTCTGTTCAATTCAGTCGCTCGTATGTATAACGGAAGAACAGTTACCTGGTGAGTATAACTATATAAACATAATCGAATACAACCCAGATACGATGATTGTTCAATCTATACTGAATTCAACCTTCTGCTCGATTCGGTCGCTTGTATGTAAACGGAAGAACAGTTACCTGGTGAGTATTGCTATATAAACATCATCACGATATCTTCGAATACAACTCAGATACAACCCCAGATACGATCATTGTTTAGTCTATCCATTCAACCTTCAGTTCAATTCAGTCGCTCGTATGTATAACGGAAGAACAGTTACCTGGTGAGTATAACTATATAAACATAATCGAATACAACTCAGATACGATGATTGTTCAATCTATCCATTCAACCTTATGTTCGATTCGGTTGCTCGTATGTATATCGGAAGAACAGGTACCTGGTGAGTATATCTATATAAACATAATCGAATACAACTCAGATACGATGATTGTTCAATCTATCCATTTAACCTTCTGCTCGATTCGGTCGCTTGTATGTAAAACGGAAGAACAGTTACCTGGTGAGTATTGCTATATAAACATCATCACGATATCATCGAATACATTTCAGATACAATTATCGTTTCGTCTAACCATTTAACCTTCTGTTCGATTCAGTCGCTAGTATGTGTAACGGAAGTACCGTCACCTGGTAAGTATCACTATATATACAGTATTGCGATATAATCGGATACCACCCAGATACATTGATTGTTCAGTCTATCCATTCAACTTTCTGTTCGTGTCGGTCGCTCGTATGTGAAACGGGAATACCGTCACCTTATGTGTATAACTATATACACAGCATAACATCATAATCGAATACAACCCAGATACTATCCATTCAACCTTCTTTTCGATTCGGTTGCTCGTATGTATAACGAAAGAACAGTAACCTGGTGAGTATTTCTATATAAACTTCATCACGATATAAACGAATACAACTCAGTTACAATTATCGTTCCGTCTAACCATCCAACCTTATGTTCGATTCAGACGCTCGTATGTGTAACGAAAGAACCGTTACATGGTAGGTGTAGTTAAATATACAACATAACGATATAATCGGAGACAACCCAGATACAATGATTGTTCAATCTATCCATTCAACCTTATGTTCAATTCGGTTGCTAGTATGTATAACGAAAGAACAGTTACCTGGTTAGACATAATATATAATAATCATCACGAAATAATCGAATAGAACCCAGATACGATGATTGTTCAGTCTATCCATTCAACCTTCTGTTCAGTTCAGTCGCTCTTATGTATAACTGGAAAACAGTTACCTGGTGAGTATAACTATATGAACATCATCACGATATAATCGAATACAACCACAGATACGATCATTGTTTAGTCTATCCATTCAACCTTCAGTTCAATTCAGTCGCTCGTATGTATAACGGAAGAACAGTTACCTGGTGAGTATAACTATATAAACATAATCGAATACAACTCAGATACGATGATTGTTCAATCTATCCATTCAACCTTATGTTCGATTCGGTTGCTCGTATGTATATCGGAAAAACAGGTACCTGGTGAGTATATCTATATAAACATAATCGAATACAACTCAGATACGATGATTGTTCAATCTATCCATTTAACCTTCTGATCGATTCGGTCGCTTGTATGTAAAACGGAAGGACAGTTACCTGGTGAGTATTGGTATATAAACATCATCACGATATCATCGAATACAACTCAGATACAATTATCGTTTCGTCTAACCATTCAACATTCTGTTCGATTCAGTCGCTAGTATGTGTAACGGAAGTATCGTCACCTGGTAAGTATCACTATATATACAGTATTGCGATATAATCGTATACCACCCAGATACATTGATTGTTCAGTCTATCCATTCAACTTTCTGTTCGTTTCGGTCGCTCGTATGTGAAACGGGAATACCGTCACCTTATGTGTATAACTATATACACAGCATAACATCATAATCGAATACAACCCAGATACTATCCATTCAACCTTCTGTTCGATTCGGTTGCTCGTATGTATAACGAAAGAACAGTAACCTGGTGAGTATTTCTATATGAACGTCATCACGATATAATCGAATACAACTAAGTTACAATTATCGTTCCGTATAACCATCCAACCTTATGTTCGATTCAGACGCTCGTATGTGTAACGAAAGAACCGTTACATGGTAGGTGTAGTTAGATATACACCATAACGATATAATCGGAGACAACCCAGATACAATGAATGTTCAATCTATCCATTCAACCTTATGTTCGATTCGGTTGCTAGTATGTATAACGAAAGAACAGAACAGGAAGAACAGGTACCTGGTGAGTATATCTATATAAACATAATCGAATACAACTCAGATACGATGATTGTTCAATCTATCCATTTAACCTTCTGCTCGATTCGGTCGCTTGTATGTAAAACGGAAGGACAGTTACCTGGTGAGTATTGCTATATAAACATCATCACGATATCATCGAATACAACTCAGATACAATTATCGTTTCGTCTAACCATTCAACATTCTGTTCGATTCAGTCGCTAGTATGTGTAACGGAAGTATCGTCACCTGGTAAGTATCACTATATATACAGTATTGCGATATAATCGGATACCACCCAGATACATTGATTGTTCAGTCTATCCATTCAACTTTCTTTTCGTTTCGGTCGCTCGTATGTAAAATGGGAATACCGTATCAATTTCAACGACATCTTTCTTCATATAAAATAACGGTCTATCAATATGGGAACAAGGGTCGTGATGTTATTTTCAAAGGTGACGGTGTTGGTCCCTCTCTGAACTTATTGTTTCATGAGGGTCATTTCAATGTCATCACATCCCTAACTGCTGCTTTCTGTTCCGTTTATTACTGTGAGGAATGTCATGTCCCCTTCAATCAGAAAGATAAGCATCGGTGCGGTGGAACTTGTTTTCTTGCCAGGCTTCAACAGCATGTGGTAATGGTAAAGTTTAAATCCCCTGTGAGTTTTGCAAAAGGTCTTTTCGAGGTCAAGCGTGTTTTGATAACCATATTCGGTATAAAATTCGTGAAAAATAAGAAAATGTGAGGAGTGTTTCGAAATTGTTTCAACTTTTCGCTCTTACACCTGCAGAGAGAGATTTTCTACGTAACAAAGATTGTCCCACGGCTCATCTTTGCTACATTTAACCAGATACAAAGTCGCCCCCAGCTTATGATTTTTTTCATATTTTATGATTATCCACCATGTGTTGGCAATGAGAAAAATTCAAAAATATCGTTGTATTGGCTCACAACGGCGGGGGGTTTGACCACCAATTTATTTTGAATTATATTTCAACTCAGACCTTCCTAATACCTGCTCTCATTATGCGTGGTACTAAGCTTATATCGATGACCGTTGGTAGTGGTTTTGTCAAAACTTCAAAAATTCTTTGGTTTTACAGAGAAGAATATAGGTTACTTTCCCCCACCTATTCAATAAGATGGAATATCAGGATTATGTTGGTCCAATTCCTTCTATCAAATTCTATTCTCCATACACGCTTGCTTCAGAGGCTTCTCTTTCAAGTATGGTCAGCGTGCGAACCAGCCCGAGACCTTTTGAAACGAAGAATTCAGAATGCTCTGAAAAAGGATGAAACAGTTAAAGTACAAGCCTGAAACGATAATTTCAGACTGACAACGACATCTATTCTCATGATTACAAAAAACAAAAAATGCGTACACAAAATCAGTCGTTTTCACGGCTAAGTCCTTATTGAGAAAAAGAGCCTCGCGTCGCTTTCGAAAAAAACAACAATCACCTGTTCTAATGGAAAATAGGCCTCATTCGGCGAATTAATGAAGTGTTTCCATTAGTTTGGAAATTGATCTTCGTGCTGTCGAAAAATTCAAGGGTTTTCATCTGACGAATTAATGAAGTGTTTCCATTAGTTTGGAAATTGATCTTCGTGTTGTCAGAATTAGAACAAATAGAAATTGCTCTGTTTTCGAGAAAGATGTCGCAGAGGATCCACCCCGTTTTCCCCCTCCTATACCTCCGCCACCCATCCTCAATAATTGACATTTATTTCATAGATGTTGATTTTCCTTGTGGCGTATTGAGTGTTGACCTCCAAGTTTGGTATATGCTGGGCAATAATTTCAAATTATTGGCAAACAAACACTTTCACCTCTCCTCCTATATATTTTCAGGTGAATGTTTTCCCAAATGTCAATTGTTGTTTATTGTTATAATATATTTCCACATTTTCAGGTTAAAGTTTTCCAAGATGTGGAGACATTTTTGTTCGATGCCATGCTTCATTGGTGTATGTTTTTCTGTTCAGCTTCGTTTTGTATATGTTCAAGCTTTGTTTTTCTTGCCATATATGTTATATCAAGATAGAATAAGAAGCCATTGTCAACTTAGAAGGTCATCTTCAGCGGATGTTTACCAAGGAGTCACCTTTAGAAGAAGCATCCCATTATGTCGCAGTATCTACGCAGTAGAAGCTACGTCGCCATATGTGATGGTAAACAAGACTCAGCAGCTTCCAGAAGATTCCATGAACCATCAGCATATTTTCATGTATAAATATTAGAATTGTAAACAAGTTAGGCAGTCACTGAGAGTCATTGAAAGTCTCTGAATAGTTATTGTCAGTGCTCAATAAAGTTGGTGGTAGCTACCACCATAATAAATAATAATTTTTTAAAAAACCCAAGTTAAAAACTTGAGATATAACATATATTTAATTCGCCTCGTAAATGTTTTCTCGATTCCTTAAAATTATATTGAATTAAATTTTTGATTGTTTTATGTTTTCCTGGCTTGAAAGAATCTTGACACTTAATGCTTGTTCCGCAATCGTTTTCTATGATCAAACTTCCAAATCTGTTCATCATCGTTCTGGCTTGTAGGCTGAATTATATTTTGAAAGGCTAATCATGATCTCTCGAGACAGCTTTCGGGTTTATTGTGTTCGTTCAAGTTTTGTACCTTCGCCACCTTTTAGGCCTTTTTCGTTTATAATTATAATTTGTCTATAGTATTCTCTTGAAATGGACGAATTCAATTGATACAGTTTCTCCTCGAATAACTCTCTCTATGGCCTATATGTTGCAGATTCATATTCGTTAGGCTCAAATCCTGTATCACTAGTTTCTCATATACCTTTCCATTATAAGTTAGATACAAATAATTATTTTTTCTTGATAGTTTGTTCGTGTAACAGGAAAGACATTATCTGCGGTTTTTTATATCAGTGTAGCGTAGCAGTCACCTATTTTTCAGTTTTCGCTCAACTTTGAATTCGAATGTTTGTATACGGTTGTGGCCTCATGAATTGTGCATGGTAATAGAGGTTGATAGATTTTCAATTATTGTAATCGTTCACTTTCTATTCCCATTCATTGTTCAGATTTCATCATGAAGGTGATTTTGAAAGTGGAGTGTTGGAATTTGTCAATATGGTAAAGTACATTTATCTTGAAATGTGAATATTAGATGCTTTTCAATGCACATCTCTTCCTTGTTGATTCATTATTGTTCATAATATTTAGGCCTCTGGTTTGTTACCGAAAGATAAATTTTGACAGACTAATAATAACAGCGTTGGCTATGTCCTTTTGACTTGTTTTTTCTCTTGCTTGATGTCGATATCTCAATGTCGTTTTCCATTTCCGATATTATAGTGTCCTTCTGGCATGACTTTATGTCCTGGTATTTATAATTTCTCTCCTTTTATAATAAAGTTGAATGTGTTTTCAAGTAGATTTTGTCATTTTGACTACGAAATAGTTTGTCTCGAATGATAATAATGAGGTCGTGATACCATCAGCGCTACTGTGTATTATTTGTAGCAATCTGCCTTTTGTGATCTGAACTTTTTCAAATATGCAATGTCGGTACATTTTATTGTTTTACTGTTCGTTTTTATCAGTAGATGGGACAAAAATACGCAATAGTTGTTTATGTTGCCTTTTTACTGTGCATGGTTTTTGGCTTGTTTTTATCATTTTGAAAACAAAATAATTGTTCTTGAGTGATGATAATGTGGTACGCTACTGTGAATTTTTGGACACTCTGACTTTCGCGATCTGAACTAGATTAATTTTTCATCATTTCAATTTTCGTTTCTATCAGTAGATAGGGGCAAAAAAAGCAGTAGTTGTTTTATTGAATACGTAGTGTGCCTTGTTTCCCGTGAAAATACATGCATTTTTAATCTCTATTTGCATCAAATAACTCATTGTAACAGTCTACGGTGTTGACGATTTTACCCTCAAATGTGTAAAACGTTCAGGGCATCATTAGTCTTGTATTCAAAAAGTATTTATTCTTTGGAACATACTTGGCATTTCTTTCGGCTCTTGATATCTGAACATAATATTGTCTAATCTCTGAATTTTTCGAACGTCCGACAACACTGTAGGTACGCCACCTCGGAGCTCCTCCGTATATGAATAACGCTTGATATCTAATGAAAACGTTGATAGTGATTATCATTGCCTTGTGGTCTCACATGCTTTTCGATAGCGAAGATGAGACTCATGAAAATAGTTGGCTGTTTGCCTATCGTATACCTATTGCTTTGGGACGGATCGCATCTCCCTCGTGAAGACGTTGCGTGAGGGCCGATACCTCAAAATGCTACGCTTTTTCATGATTGCATTTTCCCCTGAAACTATTAAGCAATTCGTATGATGCTTCCGGTACTACTTATCACTGATTGGGAACATAACCTCAATTTCAATGGTGCGCCTTTCGTCAGGTTTTCATGTACGTGAATCGAGAGTTGTGACCTTGCAGGCCTGTGCAGTATGATAATAATCGCTTTGCGAATAAACTACGATATTTTTAAACGCACTATCAGGCATAGGAAAGCGAGCTGCTCGATATCAGGAGCTATTTTTCAAAGAGTTTTCATTTACGAACAGTCCTGTAGGTACGAGCGGATTATGTCTTGTGGTCTCGGCCTGCTCTTGATATCATGGTAACGGACACATAGTAATTTGAATTTCCCGCCTAGTTTCCCGCGTGGCTCTTGGACGCTGGGTCTGCTTGGACGGCGGGGAGGAGGGGGAATGTTCCGCACTTGAAATGGAAAAGTGGAGGGGAGGGTATGGTCCGCTCTTGAACTGGAAAAGTGGAGGGGCGGGTATGGTCCATACCGCTGCACGGTCTGAGGAGTGGGGATGGTCCAAACCGACCCACTCGATATGGAAAAGTGGAGGGGTGGGGGTATTCAGAGCCGGCGCCCTCCCTACTAAATATACAACATAACGATATAATCGGAGACAACCCAGATACAATGATTGTTCAATCTATCCATTCAACCTTATGTTCGATTCGGTTGCTAGTATGTATAACGAAAGAACAGTTACCTGGTTAGACATAATATATAATAATCATCACGAAATAATCGAATACAACCCAGATACGATGATTGTTCAGTCTATCCATTCAACCTTCTGTTCAATTCAGTCGCTCTTATGTATAACTGGAGAACAGTTACCTGGTGAGTATAACTCAGATACGATGATTGTTCAATCTATCCATTTAACCTGCTGCTCGATTCGGTCGCTTGTATGTAAAACGGAAGGACAGTTACCTGGTGAGTATTGCTATATAAACATCATCACGATATAATCGAATACAACTCAGATACAATTATCGTTTCGTCTAACCATTCAACATTCTGTTCGATTCAGTCGCTAGTATGTGTAACGGAAGTATCGTCACCTGGTAAGTATCACTATATATACAGTATTGCGATATAATCGGATACCACCCAGATACATTGATTGTTCAGTCTATCCATTCAACTTTCTCTTCGTTTCGGTCGCTCGTTTGTGAAACGGAAATACCGTCACCTTATGTGTATAACTATATACACAGCATAAAATCATAATCGAATACAACCCAGATACTATTCATTCAACCTTCTGTTCGATTCGGTTGCTCGTATGTATAACGAAAGAACAGTAACCTGGTGGATAATTATATATGAACGTCATCACGATATAATCGAATACAACTTAGTTACAATTATCGTTCCGTCTAACCATCCAACCTTATGTTCGATTCAGACGCTCGTATGTGTAACGAAAGAACCGTTACATGGTAGGTGTAGTTAAATATACAACATAACGATATAATCGGAGACAACCCAGATACAATGATTGTTCAATCTATCCATTCAACCTTATGTTCGATTCGGTTGCTAGTATGTATAACGAAAGAACAGTTACCTGGTTAGATATAATATATAATAATCATCACGAAATAATCGAATACAACCCAGATACGATGATTAATCAGTCTATCCATTCAACCTTCTGTTCAGTTCAGTCGCTCTTAAGTATAACTGGAGAACAGTTACCTGGTGAGTATAACTATATGAACATCATCACGATATAATCGAATACAACCCCAGATACGATTATTGTTCAGTCTATCCATTCAACCTTCTGTTCAATTCAGTCGCTCGTATGTATAACGGAAGAACAGGTACCTGGTGAGTATAACTATATAAACATAATCGAATACAACTCAGATACGATGATTGTTCAATCTATCCATTCAACCTTATGTTCGATTCGGTTGCTCGTATGTATATCGGAAGAACAGTTACCTGGTGAGTATATCTATATAAACATAATCGAATACAACTCAGATACGATGATTGTTCAATCTATCCATTTAACCTGCTGCTCGATTCGGTCGCTTGTATGTAAAACGGAAGGACAGTTACCTGGTGAGTATTGCTATATAAACATCATCACGATATAATCGAATACAACTCAGATACAATTATCGTTTCGTCTAACCATTCAACATTCTGTTCGATTCAGTCGCTAGTATGTGTAACGGAAGTATCGTCACCTGGTAAGTATCACTATATATACAGTATTGCGATATAATCGGATACCACCCAGATACATTGATTGTTCAGTCTATCCATTCAACTTTCTCTTCGTTTCGGTCGCTCGTATGTGAAACGGGAATACCGTCACCTTATGTGTATAACTATATACACAGCATAACATCATAATCGAAAACAACCCAGATACTACCCATCCAACCTTCTGTTCGATTCGGTTGCTCGTATGTATAACGAAAGAACAGTAACCTGGTGAGTATTTCTATATGAACGTCATCACGATATAATCGAATACAACTTAGTTACAATTATCGTTCCGTCTAACCATCCAGCCTTATGTTCGATTCAGACGCTCGTATGTGTAACGAAAGAACCGTTACATGGTAAGTGTAGTTAAATATACAACATAACGATATAATCGGAGACAACCCAGATACAATGATTGTTCAATCTACCCATTCAACCTTATGTTCGATTCAGTTGCTAGTATGTATAACGAAAGAACAGTTACCTGGTTAGACATAATATATAATAATCATCACGAAATAATCGAATACAACCCAGATACGATGATTGTTCAGTCTATCCATTCAACCTTCTGTTCAGTTCAGTCGCTCTTATGTATAACTGGAGAACAGTTACCTGGTGAGTATAACTATATGAACATCATCACGATATAATCGAATACAACCCCAGATACGATCATTGTTTAGTCTATCCATTCAACCTTCAGTTCAATTCAGTCGCTCGTATGTATAACGGAAGAACAGTTACCTGGTGAGTATAACTATATAAACATAATCGAATACAACTCAGATACGATGATTGTTCAATCTATCCATTCAACCTTATGTTCGATTCGGTTGCTCGTATGTATATCGGAAGAACAGGTACCTGGTGAGTATATCTATATAAACATAATCGAATACAACTCAGATACGATGATTGTTCAATCTATCCATTTAACCTTCTGCTCGATTCGGTCGCTTGTATGTAAAACGGAAGGACAGTTACCTGGTGAGTATTGCTATATAAACATCATCACGATATCATCGAATACAACTCAGATACAATTATCGTTTCGTCTAACCATTCAACATTCTGTTCGATTCAGTCACTAGTATGTGTAACGGAAGTATCGTCACCTGGTAAGTATCACTATATATACAGTATTGCGATATAATCGGATACCACCCAGATACATTGATTGTTCAGTCTATCCATTCAACTTTCTTTTCGTTTCGGTCGCTCGTATGTAAAACGGGAATACCGTCTCCTAGTGTGTATAACTATATACACAGCATAACATCATAATCGAATACAACCCATATACTATCCATTCAACCTTCTGTTCAATTCAGTCGCTCGTATGTATAACGGAAGAACAGTTACCTGGTGAGTATAAATATATAAACATAATCGAATACAACCCAGATACGATGATTGTTCAATCTATACTGAATTCAACCTTCTGCTCGATTCGGTCGCTTGTATGTAAAACGGAAGAACAGTTACCTGGTGAGTATTGCTATATAAACATCATCACGATATCATCGAATACAACTCAGATACAATTATCGTTTCGTCTAACCATTTAACCTTCTGTTCGATTCAGTCGCTAGTATGTGTAACGGAAGTACCGTCACCTGGTAAGTATCACTATATATACAGTATTGCGATATAATCGGATACCACCCAGATACATTGATTGTTCAGTCTATCCATTCAACTTTCTGTTCGTTTCGGTCGCTCGTATGTGAAACGGGAATACCGTCACCTTATGTGTATAACTATATATACAGCATAACATCATAATCGAATACAACCCAGATACTATCCATTCAACCTTCTGTTCGATTCGGTTGCTCGTATGTATAACGAAAGAACAGTAACCTGGTGAGTATTTCTATATGAACGTCATCACGATATAATCGAATACAACTTAGTCACAATTATCGTTCCGTCTAACCATCCAACCTTATGTTCGATTCAGACGCTCGTATGTGTAACGAAAGAACCGTTACATGGTAGGTGTAGTTAAATATACAACATAACGATATAATCGGAGACAACCCAGATACAATGATTGTTCAATCTATCCATTCAACCTTATGTTCGATTCGGTTGCTAGTATGTATAACGAAAGAACAGTTACCTGGTTAGACATAATATATAATAATCATCACGAAATAATCGAATACAACCCAGATACGATGATTGTTCAGTCTATCCATTCAACCTTCTGTTCAGTTCTGTCGCTCTTATGTATAACTGGAGAACAGTTACCTGGTGAGTATAACTATATGAACATCATCACGATATAATCGAATACAACCCCAGATACGATCATTGTTTAGTCTATCCATTCAACCTTCAGTTCAATCCAGTCGCTCGTATGTATAACGGAAGAACAGTAACCTGGTGAGTATAACTATATAAACATAATCGAATACAACTCAGATACGATGATTGTTCAATCTATCCATTCAACCTTATGTTCGATTCGGTTGCTCGTATGTATATCGGAAGAACAGGTTGTTACGGCCACATAATAAATAAAAGTTTTGTAGGTCAAATCGTAGGTTTTCTATATTAAAAGTAACAAACAACATTCAAAAAGGTTACTCACAATTTATTTAACATTTCCTCATACAGCTTCAGCGCAAAACATAACAGTATCACATTGCAACACACACACTATAACGACGAAAGATACTACTCGGTTAATTTTTATTCCATTCTCCATACTTCGGTCAACTATCTTGTGGTTTTGAACTAGAGACGATCAAAATGCTTGTCAGTGGAAGCTCACTAACACTATAAAATCCTCGTTTTCCTCGATCAATTTCCCCAATGTTGACATTCTGAATCGAACCTAAAAATAAAGTAGACATTTTAAAGATGAACAAACCCTACGGGGAAGGATATACTTACCATATTTTAAGTCGTTTTCTTTTATCTCGAAGTCGCAGGTCAACTAATCGATCAAGTAGTTGTAACAAATTGTTATTGTTTTGGTTCGCTGAAACTCCAGGTTATGATGTTCGACAAAAGGCTCGACGTATGACAGCAAATTTTTGGCACGTTAGGCATTAGGCCGAAGGGACATTGGAGCAGACACTTGAAGTTGGCCACTGACCACTGAGAATACTGACCGTGACCTCATCGACCGCTGGCTGGACCTACTGACGTCAGTAGCGTTGCAAGGGGTTCAATAAAATAAATTATTGTTTTTTTTGCATAGGAATGTTTTGAAAGTTATTGAAATGCAATTTTGGGAGCATTATGATGAGATTCAAGGGTATATAGTGAGATTCGATTTGGAACGAAACTATTCGTCAATTTGTTTGATTTAAGATTTGGTAGGTACGTCTATGTCTTTTGGCATTTTCTAGAAAAGTCTAGATGCTTCCAATTGGAGCGACTAACAGGTGCTGCCACTAGTTGCTACCGTCAAAAAAAAGATTGGTTTGGCTGCTTGTTTTCTCCGGTTTGTGATCAATTCTTTTAAAGAAATTGCCCTTATTTGTGGGATTAAATTCTCGTGAGAGAAAGTCAAGGTGTGAAGAGTTGTTGGGAGATTCGGCGATAAATATCCAGCTGATATTTTGATGTATTTTCACTCCTACGCCTTGTGCGGACTCGACCGGCAGACCAGCCATTTTGGTAGCCTTTCTGTCTGAACACTCTTCAGACAGCTTCTTCAAAGCCACTCATCATCAACGTAAGTAACACCCTTACTAGAGTTATTGGATTTCATCATGGTAATTCCATTGGTAGGGCTTTTAACTTAGGGATTCACCTTCCACCGAGGATCTCGTTCCCCTGTATGGAGTCCTGCTGGCCCCCTATAGGGCTTCTTGGGGTAGTCTTGCTACACCTGTGTGCAGTTTTCCAAGTGAAGAGGCCCCATCATGCCCGGTTCACGTCCATTACCCGAGCGACCTGCTGCCAGGTGTCAGGCTGTTCTGGATTGACAGGAGCCTGCTCAGGACCAGGACCTTACTATCCATCACCCACGCCAAGATTAGTGGTTTAGAGGAGCCAGCTAAGTGGTCACCATATTTCCAATTGATTTACCCTATGACCCATCATATATATATTTTTTTGGTATTTCACTTTGAGGAATGTACCCTTATGGCAAATGCTCCATGATTAATTCTATTGTGTAAGACCCAAGAGAGATCTCCCTTGGGCCCTTTTCAGTTCATGTTACCTTGTCTTTATTGGTTAAAATATCATTTGGGTATTAGGGGTATACTTGATGGTATAACTTCATTGATTAAATTTTTATTCTAAGTGATCAAATGTCCAGAGTTTGAGATATTGTTGGCTTTTATTAGAGGAACCCAAGGGCTATTATACAGAGAACCCACGATAGTCAGGCCGTGTGCTAATACCTCCTTATGTAACTGGGCAATTTTGGTGCACGTTAAATACTTTCTTGTTAGTTCCTTTTCCGTCAGATTTTGAGCTGATATCTGTGCAATTAAATACATGAATAATATCGAAAGGGAGGAACATTAGTTCCCTACAAAAGTCCCAGTAGAATTGAAACCTAACAAGTGGCGCCCAACGTGGGAATGAATAGGAATGTTTTGAAAGTTATTGAAATGCAATTTTGGGAGCATTATGATGAGATTCAAGGGTATATAGTGAGATTCGATTTGGAACGAAACTATTCGTCAATTTGTTTGATTTAAGATTTGGTAGGTACGTCTATGTCTTTTGGCATTTTCTAGAAAAGTCTAGATGCTTCCAATTGGAGCGACTAACAGGTGCTGCCACTAGTTGCTACCGTCAAAAAAAAGATTGGTTTGGCTGCTTGTTTTCTCCGGTTTGTGATCAATTCTTTTAAAGAAATTGCCCTTATTTGTGGGATTAAATTCTCGTGAGAGAAAGTCAAGGTGTGAAGAGTTGTTGGGAGATTCGGCGATAAATATCCAGCTGATATTTTGATGTATTTTCACACCTACGCCTTGTGCGGACTCGACCGGCATACCAGCCATTTTGGTAGCCTTTCTGTCTGAACACTCTTCAGACAGCTTCTTCAAAGCCACTCATCATCAACGTAAGTAACACCCTTACTAGAGTTATTGGATTTCATCATGGTAATTCCATTGGTAGGGCTTTTAACTTAGGGATTCACCTTCCACCGAGGATCTCGTTCTCCTGTATGGAGTCCTGCTGGCCCCCTATAGGGCTTCTTGGGGTAGTCTTGCTACACCTGTGTGCAGTTTTCCAAGTGAAGAGGCCCCATCATGCCCGGTTCACGTCCATTACCCGAGTGACCTGCTGCCAGGTGTCAGGCTGTTCTGGATTGACAGGAGCCTGCTCAGGACCAGGACCTTACTATCCTTCACCCACGCCAAGATTAGTGGTTTAGAGGAGCCAGCTAAGTGGTCACCATATTTCCAATTGATTTACCCTATGACCCATCATATATATTTTTTTTTGGTATTTCACTTTGAGGAATGTACCCTTATGGCAAATGCTCCATGATTAATTCTATTGTGTAAGACCCAAGAGAGATCTCCCTTGCGCCCTTTTCAGTTCATGTTACCTTGTCTTTATTGGTTAAAATATCATTTGGGTATTAGGGGTATACTTGATGGTATAACTTCATTGATTAATTTTTTATTCTAAGTGATTAAATGTCCAGAGTTTGAGATATTGTTGGCTTTTATTAGAGGAACCCAAGGGCTATTATACAGAGAACCCACGATAGTCAGGCCGTGTGCTAATACCTCCTTATGTAACTGGGCAATTTTGGTGCACGTTAAATACTTTCTTGTTAGTTCCTTTCCCGTCAGATTTTGAGCTAATATCTGTGCAATTAAATACATGAATAATATCGAAAGGGAGGAACATTAGTTCC
Source organism: Chrysomela aeneicollis (assembly GCA_029955515.1). Taxonomy (NCBI): domain Eukaryota; kingdom Metazoa; phylum Arthropoda; class Insecta; order Coleoptera; family Chrysomelidae; genus Chrysomela; species Chrysomela aeneicollis. The sequence goes on along the minus strand of JARUHQ010000013.1, from coordinate 14,709,095 downwards.
CTACAAAAGTCCCAGTAGAATTGAAACCTAACCTGGTGAGTATATCTATATAAACATAATCGAATACAACTCAGATACGATGATTGTTCAATCTATCCATTTAACCTTCTGCTCGATTCGGTCGCTTGTATGTAAAACGGAAGGACAGTTACCTGGTGAGTATTGCTATATAAACATCATCACGATATCATCGAATACAACTCAGATACAATTATCGTTTCGTCTAACCATTCAAAATTCTGTTCGATTCAGTCGCTAGTATGTGTAACGGAAGTATCGTCACCTGGTAAGTATCACTATATATACAGTATTGCGATATAATCGGATACCACCCAGATACATTGATTGTTCAGTCTATCCATTCAACTTTCTTTTCGTTTCGGTCGCTCGTATGTAAAACGGGAATACCGTCTCCTAGTGTGTATAACTATATACTCAGCATAACAACATAATCGAATACAACCCATATACTATCCATTCAACCTTCTGTTGTATGTGAAACGGGAATACCGTCACCTTATGTGTATAACTATATACACAGCATAACATCATAATCGAATACAACCCAGATACTATCCATTCAACCTTCAATTCAGTCGCTCGTATGTATAACGGAAGAACAGTTACCTGGTGAGTATAACTATATAAACATAATCGAATACAACCCAGATACGATGATTGTTCAATCTATACTGAATTCAACCTTCTGCTCGATTCGGTCGCTTGTATGTAAAACGGAAGAACAGTTACCTGGTGAGTATTGCTATATAAACATCATCACGATATCATCGAATACAACTCAGATACAATTATCGTTTCGTCTAACCATTTAACCTTCTGTTCGATTCAGTCGCTAGTATGTGTAACGGAAGTACCGTCACCTGGTAGGTATCACTATATATACAGTATTGCGATATAATCGGATACCACCCAGATACATTGATTGTTCAGTCTATCCATTCAACTTTCTGTTCGTTTCGGTCGTTCGTATGTGAAACGGGAATACCGTCACCTTATGTGTATAACTATATACACAGCATAACATCATAATCGAATACAACCCAGATACTATCCATTCAACCTTCTGTTCGATTCGGTTGCTCGTATGTATAACGAAAGAACAGTAACCTGGTGAGTATTTCTATATGAACGTCATCACGATATAATCGAATACAACTTAGTTACAATTATCGTTCCGTCTAACCATCCAACCTTATGTTCGATTCAGATGCTCGTATGTGTAACGAAAGAACCGTTACATGGTAGGTGTAGTTAAATATACAACATAACGATATAATCGGAGACAACCCAGATACAATGATTGTTCAATCTATCCATTCAACCTTATGTTCGATTCGGTTGCTAGTATGTATAACGAAAGAACAGTTACCTGGTTAGACATAATATATAATAATCATCACGAAATAATCGAATACAACCCAGATACGATGATTGTTCAGTCTATCCATTCAACCTTCTGTTCAGTTCAGTCGCTCTTATGTATAACTGGAGAACAGTTACCTGGTGAGTATAACTATATGAACATCATCACGATATAATCGAATACAACCCCAGATACGATCATTGTTTAGTCTATCCATTCAACCTTCAGTTCAATTCAGTCGCTCGTATGTATAACGGAAGAACAGTTACCTGGTGAGTATAACTATATAAACATAATCGAATACAACTAAGATACGATGATTGTTCAATCTATCCATTCAACCTTATGTTCGATTCGGTTGCTCGTATGTATATCGGAAGAACAGGTACCTGGTGAGTATATCTATATAAACATAATCGAATACAACTCAGATACGATGATTGTTCAATCTATCCATTTAACCTTCTGCTCGATTCGGTCGCTTGTATGTAAAACGGAAGGACAGTTACCTGGTGAGTATTGCTATATAAACATCATCACGATATCATCGAATACAACTCAGATACAATTATCGTTTCGTCTAACCATTCAACATTCTGTTCGATTCAGTCGCTAGTATGTGTAACGGGAGTATCGTCACCTGGTAAGTATTACTATATATACAGTATTGCGATATAATCGGATACCACCCAGATACATTGATTGTTCAGTCTATCCATTCAACTTTCTGTTCGTTTCGGTCGTTCGTATGTGAAACGGGAATACCGTCACCTTATGTGTATAACTATATACACAGCATAACATCATAATCGAATACAACCCAGATACTATCCATTCAACCTTCTGTTCGATTCGGTTGCTCGTATGTATAACGAAAGAACAGTAACCTGGTGAGTATTTCTATATGAACGTCATCACGATATAATCGAATACAACTTAGTTACAATTATCGTTCCGTCTAACCATCCAACCTTATGTTCGATTCAGATGCTCGTATGTGTAACGAAAGAACCGTTACATGGTAGGTGTAGTTAAATATACAACATAACGATATAATCGGAGACAACCCAGATACAATGATTGTTCAATCTATCCATTCAACCTTATGTTCGATTCGGTTGCTAGTATGTATAACGAAAGAACAGTTACCTGGTTAGACATAATATATAATAATCATCACGAAATAATCGAATACAACCCAGATACGATGATTGTTCAGTCTATCCATTCAACCTTCTGTTCAGTTCAGTCGCTCTTATGTATAACTGGAGAACAGTTACCTGGTGAGTATAACTATATGAACATCATCACGATATAATCGAATACAACCCCAGATACGATCATTGTTTAGTCTATCCATTCAACCTTCAGTTCAATTCAGTCGCTCGTATGTATAACGGAAGAACAGTTACCTGGTGAGTATAACTATATAAACATAATCGAATACAACTAAGATACGATGATTGTTCAATCTATCCATTCAACCTTATGTTCGATTCGGTTGCTCGTATGTATATCGGAAGAACAGGTACCTGGTGAGTATATCTATATAAACATAATCGAATACAACTCAGATACGATGATTGTTCAATCTATCCATTTAACCTTCTGCTCGATTCGGTCGCTTGTATGTAAAACGGAAGGACAGTTACCTGGTGAGTATTGCTATATAAACATCATCACGATATCATCGAATACAACTCAGATACAATTATCGTTTCGTCTAACCATTCAACATTCTGTTCGATTCAGTCGCTAGTATGTGTAACGGGAGTATCGTCACCTGGTAAGTATTACTATATATACAGTATTGCGATATAATCGGATACCACCCAGATACATTGATTGTTCAGTCTATCCATTCAACTTTCTGTTCGTTTCGGTCGCTCGTTTGTGAAACGGGAATACCGTCACCTTATGTGTATAATTATATACACAGCATAACATCATAATCGAATACAACCCAGATACTATTCATTCAACCTTCTGTTCGATTCGGTTGCTCGTATGTATAACGAAAGAACAGTAACCTGGTGAGTATTTTTATATGAACGTCATCACGATATAATCGAATACAACTTAGTTACAATTATCGTTCCGTCTAACCATCCAACCTTATGTTCGATTCAGATGCTCGTATGTGTAACGAAAGAACCGTTACATGGTAGGTGTAGTTAAATATACAACATAACGATATAATCGGAGACAACCCAGATACAATGATTGTTCAATCTATCCATTCAACCTTATGTTCGATTCGGTTGCTAGTATGTATAACGAAAGAACAGTTACCTGGTTAGACATAATATATAATAATCATCACGAAATAATCGAATGCAACCCAGATACGATGATTGTTCAGTCTATCCATTCAACCTTCTGTTCAGTTCAGTCGCTCTTATGTATAACTGGAGAACAGTTACCTGGTGAGTATAACTATATGAACATCATCACGATATAATCGAATACAACCCCAGATACGATCATTGTTTAGTCTATCCATTCAACCTTCAGTTCAATTCAGTCGCTCGTATGTATAACGGAAGAACAGTTACCTGGTGAGTATAACTATATAAACATAATCGAATACAACTAAGATACGATGATTGTTCAATCTATCCATTCAACCTTATGTTCGATTCGGTTGCTCGTATGTATATCGGAAGAACAGGTACCTGGTGAGTATATCTATATAAACATAATCGAATACAACTCAGATACGATGATTGTTCAATCTATCCATTTAACCTTCTGCTCGATTCGGTCGCTTGTATGTAAAACGGAAGGACAGTTACCTGGTGAGTATTGCTATATAAACATCATCACGATATCATCGAATACAACTCAGATACAATTATCGTTTCATCTAACCATTCAACATTCTGTTCGATTCAGTCGCTAGTATGTGTAACGGGAGTATCGTCACCTGGTAAGTATTACTATATATACAGTATTGCGATATAATCGGATACCACCCAGATACATTGATTGTTCAGTCTATCCATTCAACTTTCTGTTCGTTTCGGTCGCTCGTTTGTGAAACGGGAATACCGTCACCTTATGTGTATAACTATATACACAGCATAACATCATAATCGAATACAACCCAGATACTATTCATTCAACCTTCTGTTCGATTCGGTTGCTCGTATGTATAACGAAAGAACAGTAACCTGGTGAGTATTTTTATATGAACGTCATCACGATATAATCGAATACAACTTAGTTACAATTATCGTTCCGTCTAACCATCCAACCTTATGTTCGATTCAGACGCTCGTATGTGTAACGAAAGAACCGTTACATGGTAGGTGTAGTTAAATATACAACATAACGATATAATCGGAGACAACCCAGATACAATGATTGTTCAATCTATCCATTCAACCTTATGTTCGATTCGGTTGCTAGTATGTATAACGAAAGAACAGTTACCTGGTTAGACATAATATATAATAATCATCACGAAATAATCGAATACAACCCAGATACGATGATTGTTCAGTCTATCCATCCAACCTTCTGTTCAGTTCAGTCGCTCTTATGTATAACTGGAGAACAGTTACCTGGTGAGTATAACTATATGAACATCATCACGATATAATCGAATACAACCCCAGATACGATCATTGTTTAGTTTATCCATTCAACCTTCAGTTCAATTCAGTCGCTCGTATGTATAACGGAAGAACAGTTACCTGGTGAGTATAACTATATAAACATAATCGAATACAACTCAGATACGATGATTGTTCAATCTATCCATTCAACCTTATGTTCGATTCGGTTGCTCGTATGTATATCGGAAGAACAGTTACCTGGTGAGTATATCTATATAAACATAATCGAATACAACTCAGATACGATGATTGTTCAATCTATCCATTTAACCTTTTGCTCGATTCGGTCGCTTGTATGTAAAACGGAAGGACAGTTACCTGGTGAGTATTGCTATATAAACATCATCACGATATAATCGAATACAACTCAGATACAATTATCGTTTCGTCTAACCATTCAACATTCTGTTCGATTCAGTCGCTAGTATGTGTAACGGAAGTATCGTCACCTGGTAAGTATCACTATATATACAGTATTGCGATATAATCGGATACCACCCAGATACATTGATTGTTCAGTCTATCCATTCAACTTTCTTTTCGTTTCGGTCGCTCGTATGTGAAACGGGAATACCGTCTCCTAGTGTGTATAACTATATACACAGCATAACATCATAATCGAATACAACCCATATACTATCCATTCAACCTTCTGTTCGATTCGGTTGCTCGTATGTATAACGAAAGAACAGTAACCTGGTGAGTATTTCTATATATATTTCTATATTACTATATAAACTTAATCGAATACAACTCAGATACGATGATTGTTCAGTCTATCCATTCAACTTTCTTTTCGTTTCGGTCGCTCGTATGTAAAACGGGAATACCGTCTCCTAGTGTGTATAACTATATACTCAGCATAACATCATAATCGAATACAACCCATATACTATCCATTCAACCTTCTGTTGTATGTGAAACGGGAATACCGTCACCTTATGTGTATAACTATATACACAGCATAACATCATAATCGAATACAACCCAGATACTATCCATTCAACCTTCAATTCAGTCGCTCGTATGTATAACGGAAGAACAGTTACCTGGTGAGTATAACTATATAAACATAATCGAATACAACCCAGATACGATGATTGTTCAATCTATACTGAATTCAACCTTCTGCTCGATTCGATCGCTTGTATGTAAAACGGAAGAACAGTTACCTGGTGAGTATTGCTATATAAACATCATCACGATATCATCGAATACAACTCAGATACAATTATCGTTTCGTCTAACCATTTAACCTTCTGTTCGATTCAGTCGCTAGTATGTGTAACGGAAGTACCGTCACCTGGTAGGTATCACTATATATACAGTATTGCGATATAATCGGATACCACCCAGATACATTGATTGTTCAGTCTATCCATTCAACTTTCTGTTCGTTTCGGTCGTTCGTATGTGAAACGGGAATACCGTCACCTTATGTGTATAACTATATACACAGCATAACATCATAATCGAATACAACCCAGATACTATCCATTCAACCTTCTGTTCGATTCGGTTGCTCGTATGTATAACGAAAGAACAGTAACCTGGTGAGTATTTCTATATGAACGTCATCACGATATAATCGAATACAACTTAGTTACAATTATCGTTCCGTCTAACCATCCAACCTTATGTTCGATTCAGACGCTCGTATGTGTAACGAAAGAACCGTTACATGGTAGGTGTAGTTAAATATACAACATAACGATATAATCGGAGACAACCCAGATACAATGATTGTTCAATCTATCCATTCAACCTTATAATCGATTCGGTTGCAAGTATGTATAACGAAAGAACAGTTACCTGGTTAGACATAATATATAATAATCATCACGAAATAATCGAATACAACCCAGATACGATGATTGTTCAGTCTATCCATTCAACCTTCTGTTCAGTTCAGTCGCTCTTATGTATAACTGGAGAACAGTTACCTGGTGAGTATAACTATATGAACATCATCACGATATAATCGAATACAACCCCAGATACGATCATTGTTTAGTCTATCCATTCAACCTTCAGTTCAATTCAGTCGCTCGTATGTATAACGGAAGAACAGTTACCTGGTGAGTATAACTATATGAACATAATCGAATACAACTAAGATACGATGATTGTTCAATCTATCCATTCAACCTTATGTTCGATTCGGTTGCTCGTATGTATATCGGAAGAACGGGTACCTGGTGAGTATATCTATATAAACATAATCGAATACAACTCAGATACGATGATTGTTCAATCTATCCATTTAACCTTCTGCTCGATTCGGTCGCTTGTATGTAAAACGGAAGGACAGTTACCTGGTGAGTATTGCTATATAAACATCATCACGATATCATCGAATACAACTCAGATACAATTATCGTTTCGTCTAACCATTCAACATTCTGTTCGATTCAGTCGCTAGTATGTGTAACGGGAGTATCGTCACCTGGTAAGTATTACTATATATACAGTATTGCGATATAATCGGATACCACCCAGAAACATTGATTGTTCAGTCTATCCATTCAACTTTCTGTTCGTTTCGGTCGCTCGTTTGTGAAACGGGAATACCGTCACCTTATGTGTATAACTATATACACAGCATAACATCATAATCGAATACAACCCAGATACTATTCATTCAACCTTCTGTTCGATTCGGTTGCTCGTATGTATAACGAAAGAACAGTAACCTGGTGAGTATTTCTATATGAACGTCATCACGATATAATCGAATACAACTTAGTTACAATTATCGTTCCGTCTAACCATCCAACCTTATGTTCGATTCAGACGCTCGTATGTGTAACGAAAGAACCGTTACATGGTAGGTGTAGTTAAATATACAACATAACGATATAATCAGAGACAACCCAGATACAATGATTGTTCAATCTATCCATTCAACCTTATGTTCGATTCGGTTGCTAGTATGTATAACGAAAGAACAGTTACCTGGTTAGACATAAAATATAATAATCATCACGAAATAATCGAATACAACCCAGATACGATGATTGTTCAGTCTATCCATTCAACCTTCTGTTCAGTTCAGTCGCTCTTATGTATAACTGGAGAACAGTTACCTGGTGAGTATAACTATATGAACATCATCACGATAAAATCGAATACAACCCCAGATACGATCATTGTTTAGTCTATCCATTCAACCTTCAGTTCAATTCAGTCGCTCGTATGTATAACGGAAGAACAGTTACCTGGTGAGTATAACTATATAAACATAATCGAATACAACTCAGATACGATGATTGTTCAATCTATCCATTCAACCTTATGTTCGATTCGGTTGCTCGTATGTATATCGGAAGAACAGTTACCTGGTGAGTATATCTATATAAACATAATCGAATACAACTCAGATACGATGATTGTTCAATCTATCCATTTAACCTTCTGCTCGATTCGGTCGCTTGTATGTAAAACGGAAGGACAGTTACCTGGTGAGTATTGCTATATAAACATCATCACGATATAATCGAATACAACTCAGATACAATTATCGTTTCGTCTAACCATTCAACATTCTGTTCGATTCAGTCGCTAGTATGTGTAACGGAAGTATCGTCACCTGGTAAGTATCACTATATATACAGTATTGCGATATAATCGGATACCACCCAGATACATTGATTGTTCAGTCTATCCATTCAACTTTCTTTTCGTTTCGGTCGCTCGTATGTGAAACGGGAATACCGTCTCCTAGTGTGTATAACTATATACACAGCATAACATCATAATCGAATACAACCCATATACTATCCATTCAACCTTCTGTTCAATTCAGTCGCTCGTATGTATAACGGAAGAACAGTTACCTGGTGAGTATAACTATATAAACATAATCGAATACAACTCAGATACGATGATTGTTCAATCTATCCATTCAACCTTATGTTCGATTCGGTTGCTCGTATGTATATCGGAAGAACAGGTACCTGGTGAGTATATCTATATAAACATAATCGAATACAACTCAGATACGATGATTGTTCAATCTATCCATTTAACCTTCTGCTCGATTCGGTCGCTTGTATGTAAAACGGAAGCACAGTCACCTGGTGAGTATTGCTATATAAACATCATCACGATATCATCGAATACAACTCAGATACAATTATCGTTTCGTCTAACCATTTAACCTTCTGTTCGATTCAGTCGCTTGTATGTGTAACGGAAGTACCGTCACCTGGTAAGTATCACTATATATACAGTATTGCGATATAATCGGATACCACCCAGATACATTGATTGTTCAGTCTATCCATCCAACTTTCTGTTCGTTTCGGTCGCTCGTATGTGAAACGGGAATACCGTCACCTTATGTGTATAACTATATACACAGCATAACATCATAATCGAATACAACCCAGATACTATCCATTCAACCTTCTGTTCGATTCGGTTGCTCGTATGTATAACGAAAGAACAGTAACCTGGTGAGTATTTCTATATGAACGTCATCACGATATAATCGAATACAACTTAGTTACAATTATCGTTCCGTCTAACCATCCAACCTTATGTTCGATTCAGACGCTCGTTTGTGTAACGACAGAACCGTTACATGGTAGGTGTAGTTAAATATACAACATAACGATATAATCGGAGACAACCTAGATACAATGATTGTTCAATCTATCCATTCAACCTTATGTTCGATTCGGTTGCTAGTATGTATAACGAAAGAACAGTTACCTGGTTAGACATAATATATAATAATCATCACGAAATAATTGAATACAACCCAGATACGATGATTGTTCAGTCTATCCATTCAACCTTCTGTTCAGTTCAGTCGCTCTTATGTATAACTGGAGAACAGTTACCTGGTGAGTATAACTATATGAACATCATCACGATATAATCGAATACAACCCAAGATACGATCATTGTTTAGTCTATCCATTCAACCTTCAGTTCAATTCAGTCGCTCGTATGTATAACGGAAGAACAGTTACCTGGTGAGTATAACTATATAAACATAATCGAATACAACCCAGATACGATGATTGTTCAATCTATACTGAATTCAACCTTCTGCTCGATTCGGTCGCTTGTATGTAAAACGGAAGAACAGTTACCTGGTGAGTATTGCTATATAAACATCATCACGATATCATCGAATACAACTCAGATACAATTATCGTTTCGTCTAACCATTTAACCTTTTGTTCGATTCAGTCGCTTGTATGTGTAACGGAAGTACCGTCACCTGGTAGGTATCACTATATATACAGTATTGCGATATAATCGGATACCACCCAGATACATTGATTGTTCAGTCTATCCATTCAACTTTCTGTTCGTTTCGGTCGTTCGTATGTGAAACGGGAATACCGTCACCTTATGTGTATAACTATATACACAGCATAACATCATAATCGAATACAACCCAGATACTATCCATTCAACCTTCTGTTCGATTCGGTTGCTCGTATGTATAACGAAAGAACAGTAACCTGGTGAGTATTTCTATTTGAACGTCATCACGATATAATCGAATACAACTTAGTTACAATTATCGTTCCGTCTAACCATCCAACCTTATGTTCGATTCAGACGCTCGTATGTGTAACGAAAGAACCGTTACATGGTAGGTGTAGTTAAATATACAACATAACGATATAATCGGAGACAACCCAGATACAATGATTGTTCAATCTATCCATTCAACCTTATGTTCGATTCGGTTGCTAGTATGTATAACGAAAGAACAGTTACCCGGTTAGACATAATATATAATAATCATCACGAAATAATCGAATACAACCCAGATACGATGATTGTTCAGTCTATCCATTCAACCTTCTGTTCAGTTCAGTCGCTCTTATGTATAACGAAAGAACAGTTACCTGGTGAGTATAACTATATAAACATAATCGAATACAACTCAGATACGATGATTGTTCAATCTATCCATTGAACCTTATGTTCGATTCGGTTGCTCGTATGTATATCGGAAGAACAGGTACCTGGTGAGTATATCTATATAAACATAATCGAATACAACTCAGATACGATGATTGTTCAATCTATCCATTTAACCTTCTGCTCGATTCGGTCACTTGTATGTAAAACGGAAGGACAGTTACCTGGTGAGTATTGCTATATAAACATCATCACGATATCATCGAATACAACTCAGATACATGTATCGTTTCGTCTAACCATTTAACCTTCTGTTCGATTCAGTCGCTAGTATGTGTAACGGAAGCACCGTCACCTGGTAAGTATCACTATATATACAGTATTGCGATATAATCGGATACCACCCAGATACATTGATTGTTCAGTCTATCCATTCAACTTTCTGTTCGTTTCGGTCGCTCGTATGTGAAACGGGAATACCGTCACCTTATGTGTATAACTATATACACAGCATAACATCATAATCGAATACAACCCAGATACTATCCATTCAACCTTCTGTACGATTCGGTTGCTCGTATGTATAACGAAAGAACAGTAACCTGGTGAGTATTTCTATATGAACGTCATCACGATATAATCTAATACAACTTAGTTACAATTATCGTTCCGTCTAACCATCCAACCTTATGTTCGATTCAGACGCTCGTATGTGTAACGAAAGAACCGTTACATGGTAGGTGTAGTTAAATATACAACATAACGATATAATCGGAGACAACCCAGATACAATGATTGTTCAATCTATCCATTCAACCTCATGTTCGATTCGGTTGCTAGTATGTATAACGAAAGAACAGTTACCTGGTTAGACATAATATATAATAATCATCACGAAATAATCGAATACAACCCAGATACGATGATTGTTCATTCTATCCATTCAACCTTCTGTTCAGTTCAGTCGCTCTTATGTATAACTGGAGAACAGTTACCTGGTGAGTATAACTATATGAACATCATCACGATATAATCGAATACAACCCCAGATACGATCATTGTTTAGTCTATCCATTCAACCTTCAGTTCAATTCAGTCGCTCGTATGTATAACGGAAGAACAGTTACCTGGTGAGTATAACTATATAAACATAATCGAATACAACACAGAAACGATGATTGTTCAAACTATCCATTCAACCTTATGTTCGATTCGGTTGCTCGTATGTATATCGGTAGAACAGGTACCTGGTGAGTATATCTATATAAACATAATCGAATACAAATCAGATACGATGATTGTGCAATCTATCCATTTAACCTTCTGCTCGATTCGGTCGCTTGTATGTAAAACGGAAGGACAGTTACCTGGTGAGTATTGCTATATAAACATCATCACGATATCATCGAATACAACTCAGATACAATTATCGTTTCGTCTAACCATTCAAAATCCTGTTCGATTCAGTCGCTAGTATGTGTAACGGAAGTATCGTCACCTGGTAAGTATCACTATATATACAGTATTGCGATATAATCGGATACCACCCAGATACATTGATTGTTCAGTCTATCCATTCAACTTTCTTTTCGTTTCGGTCGCTCGTATGTAAAACGGGAATACCGTCTCCTAGTGTGTATAACTATATACTCAGCATAACATCATAATCGAAAACAACCCATATACTATCCATTCAACCTTCTGTTCAATTCAGTCGCTCGTATGTATAACGGAAGAACAGTTACCTGGTGAGTATAACTATATAAACATAATCGAATACAACCCAGATACGATGATTGTTCAATCTATACTGAATTCAACCTTCTGCTCGATTCGGTCGCTTGTATGTAAAACGGAAGAACAGTTACCTGGTGAGTATTGCTATATAAACATCATCACGATATCATCGAATACAACTCAGATACAATTATCGTTTCGTCTAACCATTTAACCTTCTGTTCGATTCAGTCGCTAGTATGTGTAACGGAAGTACCGTCACCTGGTAAGTATCACTATATATACAGTATTGCGATATAATCGGATACCACCCAGATACATTGATTGTTCAGTCTATTTATTCAACTTTCTGTTCGTTTCGGTCGTTCGTATGTGAAACGGGAATACCGTCACCTCATGTGTATAACTATATACACAGCATAACATCATAATCGAATACAACCCAGATACTATCCATTCAACCTTCTGTTCGATTCGGTTGCTCGTATGTATAACGAAAGAACAGTAACCTGGTGAGTATTTCTATTTGAACGTCATCACGATATAATCGAATACAACTTAGTTACAATTATCGTTCCGTCTAACCATCCAACCTTATGTTCGATTCAGACGCTCGTATGTGTAACGAAAGAACCGTTACATGGTAGGTGTAGTTAAATATACAACATAACGATATAATCGGAGACAACCCAGATACAATGATTGTTCAATCTATCCATTCAACCTTATGTTCGATTCGGTTGCTAGTATGTATAACGAAAGAACAGTTACCCGGTTAGACATAATATATAATAATCATCACGAAATAATCGAATACAACCCAGATACGATGATTGTTCAGTCCATCCATTCAACCTTCTGTTCAGTTCAGTCGCTCTTATGTATAACGGAAGAACAGTTACCTGGTGAGTATAACTATATAAACATAATCGAATACAACTCAGATACGATGATTGTTCAATCTATCCATTGAACCTTATGTTCGATTCGGTTGCTCGTATGTATATCGGAAGAACAGGTACCTGGTGAGTATATCTATATAAACATAATCGAATACAACTCAGATACGATGATTGTTCAATCTATCCATTTAACCTTCTGCTCGATTCGGTCACTTGTATGTAAAACGGAAGGAAAGTTACCTGGTGAGTATTGCTATATAAACATCATCACGATATCATCGAATACAACTCAGATACATGTATCGTTTCGTCTAACCATTTAACCTTCTGTTCGATTCAGTCGCTAGTATGTGTAACGGAAGCACCGTCACCTGGTAAGTATCACTATATATACAGTATTGCGATATAATCGGATACCACCCAGATACATTGATTGTTCAGTCTATCCATTCAACTTCCTGTTCGTTCCGGTCGCTCGTATGTGAAACGGGAATACCGTCACCTTATGTGTATAACTATATACACAGCATAACATCATAATCGAATACAATACAACCCAACCCAGATACTATCCATTCAACCTTCTGTACGATTCGGTTGCTCGTATGTATAACGAAAGAACAGTAACCTGGTGAGTATTTCTATATGAACGTCATTACGATATAATCGAATACAACTTAGTTACAATTATCGTTTCGTCTAACCATCCAACCTTATGTTCGATTCAGACGCTCGTATGTGTAACGAAAGAACCATTTAACCTAACCTAACCATTTAACCTTCTGCTCGATTCGGTCGCTTGTATGTAAAACGGAAGGACAGTTACCTGGTGAGTATTGCTATATAAACATCATCACGATATCATCGAATACAACTCAGATACAATTATCGTTTCGTCTAACCATTTAACCTTCTGTTCGATTTAGTCGCTAGTATGTGTAACGGAAGTACCGTCACCTGGTAAGTATCACTATATATACAGTATTGCGATATAATCGGATACCACCCAGATACATTGATTGTTCAGTCTATCCATTCAACTTTCTGTTCGTTTCGGTCGCTCGTATGTGAAACGGGAATACCGTCACCATATGTGTATAACTATATACACAGCATAACATCATAATCGAATACAACCCAGATACTATCCATTCAACCTTCTGTTCGATTCGGTTGCTCGTATGTATAACGAAAGAACAGTAACCTGGTGAGTATTTCTATATGAACGTCATCACGATATAATCGAATACAAATTAGTTACAATTATCGTTCCGTCTAACCATCCAACCTTATGTTCGATTCAGACGCTCGTATGTGTAACGAAAGAACCGTTACATGGTAGGTGTAGTTAAATATACAACATAACGATATAATCGGAGACAACCCAGATACAATGATTGTTCAATCTATCCATTCAACCTTATGTTCGATTCGGTTGCTAGTATGTTTAACGAAAGAACAGTTACCTGGTTAGACATAATATATAATAATCATCACGAAATAATCGAATACAACCCAGATACGATGATTGTTCAGTCTATCCATTCAACCTTCTGTTCAGTTCAGTCGCTCTTATGTATAACTAGAGAACAGTTACCTGGTGAGTATAACTATATGAACATCATCACGATATAATCGAATACAACCCCAGATACGATCATTGTTTAGTCTATCCATTCAACCTTCAGTTCAATTCAGTCGCTCGTATGTATAACGGAAGAACAGTTACCTGGTGAGTATAACTATATAAACATTATCGAATACAACTCAGAAACGATGATTGTTCAATCTATCCATTCAACCTTATGTTCGATTCGGTTGCTCGTATGTAAATCGGAAGAACAGGTACCTGGTGAGTATATCTATATAAACATAATCGAATACAACTCAGATACGATGATTGTTCAATCTATCCATTTAACCTTCTGCTCGATTCGGTCGCTTGTATGTAAAACGGAAGGACAGTTACCTGGTGAGTATTGCTATATAAACATCATCACGATATCATCGAATACAACTCAGATACAATTATCGTTTCGTCTAACCATTCAAAATCCTGTTCGATTCAGTTGCTAGTATGTGTAACGGAAGTATCGTCACCTGGTAAGTATCACTATATATACAGTATTGCGATATAATCGGATACCACCCAGATACATTGATTGTTCAGTCTATCCATTCAACTTTCTTTTCGTTTCGGTCGCTCGTATGTAAAACGGGAATACCGTCTCCTAGTGTGTATAACTATATACTCAGCATAACATCATAATCGAAAACAACCTATATACTATCCATTCAACCTTCTGTTCAATTCAGTCGCTCGTATGTATAACGGAAGAACAGTTACCTGGTGAGTATAACTATATAAACATAATCGAATACAACCCAGATACGATGATTGTTCAATCTATACTGAATTCAACCTTCTGCTCGATTCGGTCGCTTGTATGTAAAACGGAAGAACAGTTACCTGGTGAGTATTGCTATATAAACATCATCACGATATCATCGAATACAACTCAGATACAATTATCGTTTCGTCTAACCATTTAACCTTCTGTTCGATTCAGTCGCTAGTATGTGTAACGGAAGTACCGTCACCTGGTAAGTATCACTATATATACAGTATTGCGATATAATCGGATACCTCCCAGATACATTGATTGTTCAGTCTATTCATTCAACTTTCTGTTCGTTTCGGTCGTTCGTATGTGAAACGGGAATACCGTCACCTTATGTGTATAACTATATACACAGCATAACATCATAATCGAATACAACCTAGATACTATCCATTCAACCTTCTGTTCGATTCGGTTGCTCGTATGTATAACGAAAGAACAGTAACCTGGTGAGTATTTCTATATGAACGTCATCACGATATAATCGAATACAACTTAGTTACAATTATCGTTCCGTCTAACCATCCAACCTTATGTTCGATTCAGACGCTCGTATGTGTAACGAAAGAACCGTTACTTGATAGGTGTAGTTAAATATACAACATAACGATATAATCGGTGACAACCCAGATACAATGATTGTTCAATCTATCCATTCAACCTTATGTTCGATTCGGTTGCTAGTATGTATAACGAAAGAACAGTTACCTGGTTAGACATAATATATAATAATCATCACGAAATAATCGAATACAACCCATATACGATGATTGTTCAGTCTATCCATTCAACCTTCTGTTCAGTTCAGTCGCTCTTATGAATAACGGAAGAACAGTTACCTGGTGAGTATAACTATATAAACATAATCGAATACAACTCAGATACGATGATTGTTCAATCTATCCATTGAACCTTATGTTCGATTCGGTTGCTCGTATGTATATCGGAAGAACAGGTACCTGGTGAGTATATCTATATAAACATAATCGAATACAACTCAGATACGATGATTGTTCAATCTATCCATTTAACCTTCTGCTCGATTCGGTCACTTGTATGTGAAACGGAAGGACAGTTACCTGGTGAGTATTGCTATATAAACATCATCACGATATCATCGAATACAACTCAGATACATGTATCGTTTCGTCTAACCATTCAACCTTCTGTTCGATTCACTCGCTAGTATGTGTAACGGAAGCACCGTCACCTGGTAAGTATCACTATATATACAGTATTGCGATATAATCGGATACCACCCAGATACATTGATTGTTCAGTCTATCCATTCAACTTTCTGTTCGTTTCGGTCGCTCGTATGTGAAACGGGAATACCGTCACCTTATGTGTATAACTATATACACAGCATAACATCATAATCGAATACAACCCAGATACTATCCATTCAACCTTCTGTACGATTCGGTTGCTCGTATGTATAACGAAAGAACAGTAACCTGGTGAGTATTTCTATATGAACGTCATCACGATATAATCGAATACAACTTAGTTACAATTATCGTTTCGTCTAACCATTCAACATTCTGTTCGATTCAGTCGCTAGTATGTGTAACGGAAGTATCGTCACCTGGTAAGTATCACTATATATACAGTATTGCGATATAATCGGATACCACCCAGATACATTGATTGTTCAGTCTATCCATTCAACTTTCTTTTCGTTTCGGTCGCTCGTATGTGAAACGGGAATACCGTCTCCTAGTGTGTATAACTATATACACAGCATAACATCATAATCGAATACAACCCATATACTATCCATTCAACCTTCTGTTCAATTCAGTCGCTCGTATGTATAACGGAAGAACAGTTACCTGGTGAGTATAACTATATAAACATAATCGAATACAACTCAGATACGATGATTGTTCAATCTATCCATTGAACCTTATGTTCGATTCGGTTGCTCGTATGTATATCGGAAGAACAGGTACCTGGTGAGTATATCTATATAAACATAATCGAATACAACTCAGATACGATGATTGTTCAATCTATCCATTTAACCTTCTGCTCGATTCGGTCGCTTGTATGTAAAACGGAAGCACAGTCACCTGGTGAGTATTGCTATATAAACATCATCACGATATCATCGAATACAACTCAGATACAATTATCGTTTCGTCTAACCATTTAACCTTCTGTTCGATTCAGTCGCTAGTATGTGTAACGGAAGTACCGTCACCTGGTAAGTATCACTATATATACAGTATTGCGATATAATCGGATACCACCCAGATACATTGATTGTTCAGTCTATCCATCCAACTTTCTGTTCGTTTCGGTCGCTCGTATGTGAAACGGGAATACCGTCACCTTATGTGTATAACTATATACACAGCATAACATCATAATCGAATACAACCCAGATACTATCCATTCAACCTTCTGTTCGATTCGGTTGCTCGTATGTATAACGAAAGAACAGTAACCTGGTGAGTATTTCTATATGAACGTCATCACGATATAATCGAATACAACTTAGTTACAATTATCGTTCCGTCTAACCATCCAACCTTATGTTCGATTCAGACGCTCGTTTGTGTAACGACAGAACCGTTACATGGTAGGTGTAGTTAAATATACAACATAACGATATAATCGGAGACAACCTAGATACAATGATTGTTCAATCTATCCATTCAACCTTATGTTCGATTCGGTTGCTAGTATTTATAACGAAAGAACAGTTACATGGTTAGACATAATATATAATAATCATCACGAAATAATTGAATACAACCCAGATACGATGATTGTTCAGTCTATCCATTCAACCTTCTGTTCAGTTCAGTCGCTCTTATGTATAACTGGAGAACAGTTACCTGGTGAGTATAACTATATGAACATCATCACGATATAATCGAATACAACCCAAGATACGATCATTGTTTAGTCTATCCATTCAACCTTCAGTTCAATTCAGTCGCTCGTATGTATAACGGAAGAACAGTTATCTGGTGAGTATAACTATATAAACATAATCGAATACAACTCAGATACGATGATTGTTCAATCTATCCATTCAACCTTATGTTCGATTCGGTTGCTCGTATGTATATCGGAAGAACAGGTACCTGGTGAGTATATCTATATAAACATAATCGAATACAACTCAGATACGATGATTGTTCAATCTATCCATTTAACCTTCTGCTCGAATCGGTCGCTTGTATGTAAAACGGAAGGACAGTTACCTGGTGAGTATTGCTATATAAACATCATCACGATATCATCGAATACAACTCAGATACAATAATCGTTTCGTCTAACCATTCAACATTCTGTTCGATTCAGTCGCTAGTATGTGTAACGGAAGTATCGTCACCTGGTAAGTATCACTATATATACAGTATTGCGATATAATCGGATACCACCCAGATACATTGATTGTTATCCATTCAACTTTCTTTTCGTTTCGGTCGCTCGTATGTATAACGGGAATACCGTCTCCTAGTGTGTATAACTATATACACAGCATAACATCATAATCGAATACAACCCATATACTATCCATTCAACCTTCTGTTCAATTCAGTCGCTCGTATGTATAACGGAAGAACAGTTACCTGGTGAGTATAACTATATAAACATAATCGAATACAACCCAGATACGATGATTGTTCAATCTATACTGAATTCAACCTTCTGCTCGATTCGGTCGCTTGTATGTAAAATGGAAGAACAGTTACCTGGTGAGTATTGATATATGAACATCATCACGATATCATCGAATACAACTCAGATACAATTATCGTTTCGTCTAACCATTCAACATTCTGTTCGATTCAGTCGCTAGTATGTGTAACGGAAGTATCGTCACCTGGTAAGTATCACTATATATACAGTATTGCGATATAATCGGATACCACCCAGATACATTGATTGTTCAGTCTATCCATTCAACTTTCTGTTCGTTTCGGTCGCTTGTATGTGAAACGGGAATACCGTCACCTTATGTGTATAACTATATACACAGCATAACATCATAATCGAATACAACCCAGATACTATCCATTCAACCTTCTGTTCGATTCGGTTGCTCGTATGTATAACGAAAGAACAGTAACCTGGTGAGTATTTCTATATGAACGTCATCACGATATAATTGAATACAACTTAGTTACAATTATCGTTCCGTCTAACCATCCAACCTTATGTTCGATTCAGACGCTCGTATGTGTAACGAAAGAACCGTTACATGGTAGGTGTAGTTAAATATACAACATAACGATATAATCGGAGACAACCCAGATACAATGATTGTTCAATCTATCCATTCAACCTTATGTTCGATTCGGTTGCTAGTATGTATAACGAAAGAACAGTTACCTGGTTAGACATAATATATAATAATCATCACGAAATAATCGAATACAACCCAGATACGATGATTGTTCAGTCTATCCATTCAACCTTCTGTTCAGTTCAGTCGCTCTTATGTATAACTGGAGAACAGTTACCTGGTGAGTATAACTATATGAACATCATCACGATATAATCGAATACAACCCCAGATACGATCATTGTTTAGTCTATCCATTCAACCTTCAGTTCAATTCAGTCGCTCGTATGTATAACGGAAGAACAGTTACCTGGTGAGTATAACTATATAAACATAATCGAATACAACTCAGATACGATGATTGTTCAATCTATCCATTCAACCTTATGTTCGATTCGGTTGCTCGTATGTATATCGGAAGAACAGGTACCTGGTGAGTATATCTATATAAACATAATCGAATACAACTCAGATACGATGATTGTTCAATCTATCCATTTAACCTTCTGCTCGATTCGGTCGCTTGTATGTAAAACGGAAGGACATGTACCTGGTGAGTATTGCTATATAAACATCATCACGATATCATCGAATACAACTCAGATACAATTATCGTTTCGTCTAACCATTCAAAATCCTGTTCGATTCAGTCGCTAGTATGTGTAACGGAAGTATCGTCACCTGGTAAGTATCACTATATATACAGTATTGCGATATAATCGGATACCACCCAGATACATTGATTGTTCAGTCTATCCATTCAACTTTCTTTTCGTTTCGGTCGCTCGTATGTTAAACGGGAATACCGTCTCCTAGTGTGTATAACTATATACTCAGCATAACATCATAATCGAAAACAACCCATATACTATCCATTCAACCTTCTGTTCAATTCAGTCGCTCGTATGTATAACGGAAGAACAGTTACCTGGTGAGTATAACTATATAAACATAATCGAATACAACCCAGATACGATGATTGTTCAATCTATACTGAATTCAACCTTCTGCTCGATTCGGTCGCTTGTATGTAAAACGGAAGAACAGTTACCTGGTGAGTATTGCTATATAAACATCATCACGATATCATCGAATACAACTCAGATACAATTATCGTTTCGTCTAACCATTCAACCTTCTGTTCGATTCAGTCGCTAGTATGTGTAACGGAAGTACCGTCACCTGGTAAGTATCACTATATATACAGTATTGCGATATAATCGGATACCACCCAGATACATTGATTGTTCAGTCTATCCATTCAACTTCCTGTTCGTTTCGGTCGCTCGTATGTGAAACGGGAATACCGTCACCTTATGTGTATAACTATACAGCATAACATCATAATCGAATACAACCCAGATACTATACATTCAACCTTCTGTTCAATTCAGTCGCTCGTATGTATAACGGAAGAACAGTTACCTGGTGAGTATAACTATATAAACATAATCGAATACAACCCAGATACGATGATTGTTCAATCTATACTGAATTCAACCTTCTGCTCGATTCGGTCGCTTGTATGTAAAACGGAAGAACAGTTACCTGGTGAGTATTGCTATATAAACATCATCACGATATCATCGAATACAACTCAGATACAATTATCGTTTCGTCTAACCATTTAACCTTTTGTTCGATTCAGTCGCTTGTATGTGTAACGGAAGTACCGTCACCTGGTAGGTATCACTATATATACAGTATTGCGATATAATCGGATACCACCCAGATACATTGATTGTTCAGTCTATCCATTCAACTTTCTGTTCGTTTCGGTCGTTCGTATGTGAAACGGGAATACCGTCACCTTATGTGTATAACTATATACACAGCATAACATCATAATCGAATACAACCCAGATACTATCCATTCAACCTTCTGTTCGATTCGGTTGCTCGTATGTATAACGAAAGAACAGTAACCTGGTGAGTATTTCTATTTGAACGTCATCACGATATAATCGAATACAACTTAGTTACAATTATCGTTCCGTCTAACCATCCAACCTTATGTTCGATTCAGACGCTCGTATGTGTAACGAAAGAACCGTTACATGGTAGGTGTAGTTAAATATACAACATAACGATATAATCGGAGACAACCCAGATACAATGATTGTTCAATCTATCCATTCAACCTTATGTTCGATTCGGTTGCTAGTATGTATAACGAAAGAACAGTTACCCGGTTAGACATAATATATAATAATCATCACGAAATAATCGAATACAACCCAGATACGATGATTGTTCAGTCTATCCATTCAACCTTCTGTTCAGTTCAGTCGCTCTTATGTATAACGAAAGAACAGTTACCTGGTGAGTATAACTATATAAACATAATCGAATACAACTCAGATACGATGATTGTTCAATCTATCCATTGAACCTTATGTTCGATTCGGTTGCTCGTATGTATATCGGAAGAACAGGTACCTGGTGAGTATATCTATATAAACATAATCGAATACAACTCAGATACGATGATTGTTCAATCTATCCATTTAACCTTCTGCTCGATTCGGTCACTTGTATGTAAAACGGAAGGACAGTTACCTGGTGAGTATTGCTATATAAACATCAACACGATATCATCGAATACAACTCAGATACATGTATCGTTTCGTCTAACCATTTAACCTTCTGTTCGATTCAGTCGCTAGTATGTGTAACGAAAGCACCGTCACCTGGTAAGTATCACTATATATACAGTATTGCGATATAATCGGATACCACCCAGATACATTGATTGTTCAGTCTATCCATTCAACTTCCTGTTCGTTCCGGTCGCTCGTATGTGAAACGGGAATACCGTCACCTTATGTGTATAACTATATACACAGCATAACATCATAATCGAATACAATACAACCCAACCCAGATACTATCCATTCAACCTTCTGTACGATTCGGTTGCTCGTATGTATAACGAAAGAACAGTAACCTGGTGAGTATTTCTATATGAACGTCATTTCGATATAATCGAATACAACTTAGTTACAATTATCGTTTCGTCTAACCATCCAACCTTATGTTCGATTCAGACGCTCGTATGTGTAACGAAAGAACCATTTAACCTAACCTAACCATTTAACCTTCTGCTCGATTCGGTCGCTTGTATGTAAAACGGAAGGACAGTTACCTGGTGAGTATTGCTATATAAACATCATCACGATATCATCGAATACAACTCAGATACAATTATCGTTTCGTCTAACCATTCAAAATCCTGTTCGATTCAGTTGCTAGTATGTGTAACGGAAGTATCGTCACCTGGTAAGTATCACTATATATACAGTATTGCGATATAATCGGATACCACCCAGATACATTGATTGTTCAGTCTATCCATTCAACTTTCTTTTCGTTTCGGTCGCTCGTATGTAAAACGGGAATACCGTCTCCTAGTGTGTATAACTATATACTCAGCATAACATCATAATCGAAAACAACCCATATACTATCCATTCAACCTTCTGTTCAATTCAGTCGCTCGTATGTATAACGGAAGAACAGTTACCTGGTGAGTATAACTATATAAACATAATCGAATACAACCCAGATACGATGATTGTTCAATCTATACTGAATTCAACCTTCTGCTCGATTCGGTCGCTTGTATGTAAAACGGAAGAACAGTTACCTGGTGAGTATTGCTATATAAACATCATCACGATATCATCGAATACAACTCAGATACAATTATCGTTTCGTCTAACCATTAAACCTTCTGTTCGATTCAGTCGCTAGTATGTGTAACGGAAGTACCGTCACCTGGTAAGTATCACTATATATACAGTATTGCGATATAATCGGATACCACCCAGATACATTGATTGTTCAGTCTATTCATTCAACTTTCTGTTCGTTTCGGTCGTTCGTATGTGAAACGAGAATACCGTCACCTTATGTGTATAACTATATACACAGCATAACATCATAATCGAATACAACCCAGATACTATCCATTCAACCTTCTGTTCGATTCGGTTGCTCGTATGTATAACGAAAGAACAGTAACCTGGTGAGTATTTCTATATGAACGTCATCACGATATAATCGAATACAACTTAGTTACAATTATCGTTCCGTCTAACCATCCAACCTTATGTTCGATTCAGACGCTCGTATGTGTAACGAAAGAACCGTTACTTGGTAGGTGTAGTTAAATATACAACATAACGATATAATCGGTGACAACCCAGATACAATGATTGTTCAATCTATCCATTCAACCTTATGTTCGATTCGGTTGCTAGTATGTATAACGAAAGAACAGTTACCTGGTTAGACATAATATATAATAATCATCACGAAATAATCGAATACAACCCAGATACGATGGTTGTTCAGTCTATCCATTCAACCTTCTGTTCAGTTCAGTCGCTCTTATGTATAACGGAAGAACAGTTACCTGGTGAGTATAACTATATAAACATAATCGAATACAACTCAGATACGATGATTGTTCAATCTATCCATTGAACCTTATGTTCGATTCGGTTGCTCGTATGTATATCGGAAGAACAGGTACCTGGTGAGTATATCTATATAAACATAATCGAATACAACTCAGATACGATGATTGTTCAATCTATCCATTTAACCTTCTGCTCGATTCGGTCACTTGTATGTAAAACGGAAGGACAGTTACCTGGTGAGTATTGCTATATAAACATCATCACGATATCATCGAATACAACTCAGATACATGTATCGTTTCGTCTAACCATTTAACCTTCTGTTCGATTCACTCGCTAGTATGTGTAACGGAAGCACCATCACCTGGTAAGTATCACTATATATACAGTATTGCGATATAATCGGATACCACCCAGATACATTGATTGTTCAGTCTATCCATTCAACTTTCTGTTCGTTTCGGTCGCTCGTATGTGAAACGGGAATACCGTCACCTTATGTGTATAACTATATACACAGCATAACATCATAATCGAATACAACCCAGATACTATCCATTCAACCTTCTGTACGATTCGGTTGCTCGTATGTATAACGAAAGAACAGTAACCTGGTGAGTATTTCTATATGAACGTCATCACGATATAATCGAATACAACTTAGTTACAATTATCGTTCCGTCTAACCATCCAACCTTATGTTCGATTCAGACGCTCGTATGTGTAACGAAAGAACCGTTACATGGTAGGTGTAGTTAAATATACAACATAACGATATAATCGGAGACAACCCAGATACAATGATTGTTCAATCTATCCATTCAACCTTATGTTCGATTCGGTTGCTAGTATGTATAACGAAAGAACAGTTACCTGGTTAGACATAATATATAATAATCATCACGAAATAATCGAATACAACCCAGATACGATGATTGTTCATTCTATCCATTCAACCTTCTGTTCAGTTCAGTCGCTCTTATGTATAACTGGAGAACAGTTACCTGGTGAGTATAACTATATGAACATCATCACGATATAATCGAATACAACCCCAGATACGATCATTGTTTAGTCTATCCATTCAACCTTCAGTTCAATTCAGTCGCTCGTATGTATAACGGAAGAACAGTTACCTGGTGAGTATAACTATATAAACATAATCGAATACAACACAGAAACGATGATTGTTCAATCTATCCATTCAACCTTATGTTCGATTCGGTTGCTCGTATGTATATCGGAAGAACAGGTACCTGGTGAGTATATCTATATAAACATAATCGAATACAAATCAGATACGATGATTGTTCAATCTATCCATTTAACCTTCTGCTCGATTCGGTCGCTTGTATGTAAAACGGAAGGACAGTTACCTGGTGAGTATTGCTATATAAACATCATCACGATATCATCGAATACAACTCAGATACAATTATCGTTTCGTCTAACCATTCAAAATCCTGTTCGATTCAGTCGCTAGTATGTGTAACGGAAGTATCGTCACCTGGTAAGTATCACTATATATACAGTATTGCGATATAATCGGATACCACCCAGATACATTGATTGTTCAGTCTATCCATTCAACTTTCTTTTCGTTTCGGTCGCTCGTATGTAAAACGGGAATACCGTCTCCTAGTGTGTATAACTATATACTCAGCATAACATCATAATCGAAAACAACCCATATACTATCCATTCAACCTTCTGTTCAATTCAGTCGCTCGTATGTATAACGGAAGAACAGTTACCTGGTGAGTATAACTATATAAACATAATCGAATACAACCCAGATACGATGATTGTTCAATCTATACTGAATTCAACCTTCTGCTCGATTCGGTCGCTTGTATGTAAAACGGAAGAACAGTTACCTGGTGAGTATTGCTATATAAACATCATCACGATATCATCGAATACAACTCAGATACAATTATCGTTTCGTCTAACCATTTAACCTTCTGTTCGATTCAGTCGCTAGTATGTGTAACGGAAGTACCGTCACCTGGTAAGTATCACTATATATACAGTATTGCGATATAATCGGATACCACCCAGATACATTGATTGTTCAGTCTATCCATTCAACTTTCTGTTCGTTTCGGTCGTTCGTATGTGAAACGGGAATACCGTCACCTCATGTGTATAACTATATACACAGCATAACATCATAATCGAATACAACCCAGATACTATCCATTCAACCTTCTGTTCGATTCGGTTGCTCGTATGTATAACGAAAGAACAGTAACCTGGTGAGTATTTCTATTTGAACGTCATCACGATATAATCGAATACAACTTAGTTACAATTATCGTTCCGTCTAACCATCCAACCTTATGTTCGATTCAGACGCTCGTATGTGTAACGAAAGAACCGTTACATGGTAGGTGTAGTTAAATATACAACATAACGATATAATCGGAGACAACCCAGATACAATGATTGTTCAATCTATCCATTCAACCTTATGTTCGATTCGGTTGCTAGTATGTATAACGAAAGAACAGTTACCCGGTTAGACATAATATATAATAATCATCACGAAATAATCGAATACAACCCAGATACGATGATTGTTCAGTCTATCCATTCAACCTTCTGTTCAGTTCAGTCGCTCTTATGTATAACGGAAGAACAGTAACCTGGTGAGTATAACTATATAAACATAATCGAATACAACTCAGATACGATGATTGTTCAATCTATCCATTTAACCTTCTGCTCGATTCGGTCACTTGTATGTAAAACGGAAGGACAGTTACCTGGTGAGTATTGCTATATAAACATCAACACGATATCATCGAATACAACTCAGATACATGTATCGTTTCGTCTAACCATTTAACCTTCTGTTCGATTCAGTCGCTAGTATGTGTAACGGAAGCACCGTCACCTGGTAAGTATCACTATATATACAGTATTGCGATATAATCGGATACCACCCAGATACATTGATTGTTCAGTCTATCCATTCAACTTCCTGTTCGTTCCGGTCGCTCGTATGTGAAACGGGAATACCGTCACCTTATGTGTATAACTATATACACAGCATAACATCATAATCGAATACAATACAACCCAACCCAGATACTATCCATTCAACCTTCTGTACGATTCGGTTGCTCGTATGTATAACGAAAGAACAGTAACCTGGTGAGTATTTCTATATAAACGTCATTTCGATATAATCGAATACAACTTAGTTACAATTATCGTTTCGTCTAAATATCCAACCTTATGTTCGATTCAGACGCTCGTATGTGTAACGAAAGAACCATTTAACCTAACCTAACCATTTAACCTTCTGCTCGATTCGGTCGCTTGTATGTAAAACGGAAGGACAGTTACCTGGTGAGTATTGCTATATAAACATCATCACGATATCATCGAATACAACTCAGATACAATTATCGTTTCGTCTAACCATTCAAAATCCTGTTCGATTCAGTTGCTAGTATGTGTAACGGAAGTATCGTCACCTGGTAAGTATCACTATATATACAGTATTGCGATATAATCGGATACCACCCAGATACATTGATTGTTCAGTCTATCCATTCAACTTTCTTTTCGTTTCGGTCGCTCGTATGTAAAACGGGAATACCGTCTCCTAGTGTGTATAACTATATACTCAGCATAACATCATAATCGAAAACAACCCATATACTATCCATTCAACCTTCTGTTCAATTCAGTCGCTCGTATGTATAACGGAAGAACAGTTACCTGGTGAGTATAACTATATAAACATAATCGAATACAACCCAGATACGATGATTGTTCAATCTATACTGAATTCAACCTTCTGCTCGATTCGGTCGCTTGTATGTAAAACGGAAGAACAGTTACCTGGTGAGTATTGCTATATAAACATCATCACGATATCATCGAATACAACTCAGATACAATTATCGTTTCGTCTAACCATTAAACCTTCTGTTCGATTCAGTCGCTAGTATGTGTAACGGAAGTACCGTCACCTGGTAAGTATCACTATATATACAGTATTGCGATATAATCGGATACCACCCAGATACATTGATTGTTCAGTCTATTCATTCAACTTTCTGTTCGTTTCGGTCGTTCGTATGTGAAACGAGAATACCGTCACCTTATGTGTATAACTATATACACAGCATAACATCATAATCGAATACAACCCAGATACTATCCATTCAACCTTCTGTTCGATTCGGTTGCTCGTATGTATAACGAAAGAACAGTAACCTGGTGAGTATTTCTATATGAACGTCATCACGATATAATCGAATACAACTTAGTTACAATTATCGTTCCGTCTAACCATCCAACCTTATGTTCGATTCAGACGCTCGTATGTGTAACGAAAGAACCGTTACTTGGTAGGTGTAGTTAAATATACAACATAACGATATAATCGGTGACAACCCAGATACAATGATTGTTCAATCTATCCATTCAACCTTATGTTCGATTCGGTTGCTAGTATGTATAACGAAAGAACAGTTACCTGGTTAGACATAAT
Organism: Chrysomela aeneicollis; assembly: GCA_029955515.1. Classification (NCBI taxonomy): domain Eukaryota; kingdom Metazoa; phylum Arthropoda; class Insecta; order Coleoptera; family Chrysomelidae; genus Chrysomela; species Chrysomela aeneicollis. The sequence goes on along the minus strand of JARUHQ010000013.1, from coordinate 14,679,921 downwards.
ATATAATAATCATCACGAAATAATCGAATACAACCCAGATACGATGATTGTTCAGTCTATCCATTCAACCTTCTGTTCAGTTCAGTCGCTCTTATGTATAACGGAAGAACAGTTACCTGGTGAGTATAACTATATGAACATCATCACGATATAATCGAATACAACCCCAGATACGATCATTGTTTAGTCTATCCATTCAACCTTCAGTTCAATTCAGTCGCTCGTATGTATAACGGAAGAACAGTTACCTGGTGAGTATAACTATATAAACATAATCGAATACAACACAGAAACGATGATTGTTCAATCTATCCATTCAACCTTATGTTCGATTCGGTTGCTCGTATGTATATCGGAAGAACAGGTACCTGGTGAGTATATCTATATAAACATAATCGAATACAAATCAGATACGATGATTGTTCAATCTATCCATTTAACCTTCTGCTCGATTCGGTCGCTTGTATGTAAAACGGAAGGACAGTTACCTGGTGAGTATTGCTATATAAACATCATCACGATATCATCGAATACAACTCAGATACAATTATCGTTTCGTCTAACCATTCAAAATCCTGTTCGATTCAGTCGCTAGTATGTGTAACGGAAGTATCGTCACCTGGTAAGTATCACTATATATACAGTATTGCGATATAATCGGATACCACCCAGATACATTGATTGTTCAGTCTATCCATTCAACTTTCTTTTCGTTTCGGTCGCTCGTATGTAAAACGGGAATACCGTCTCCTAGTGTGTATAACTATATACTCAGCATAACATCATAATCGAAAACAACCCATATACTATCCATTCAACCTTCTGTTCAATTCAGTCGCTCGTATGTATAACGGAAGAACAGTTACCTGGTGAGTATAACTATATAAACATAATCGAATACAACCCAGATACGATGATTGTTCAATCTATACTGAATTCAACCTTCTGCTCGATTCGGTCGCTTGTATGTAAAACGGAAGAACAGTTACCTGGTGAGTATTGCTATATAAACATCATCACGATATCATCGAATACAACTCAGATACAATTATCGTTTCGTCTAACCATTTAACCTTCTGTTCGATTCAGTCGCTAGTATGTGTAACGGAAGTACCGTCACCTGGTAAGTATCACTATATATACAGTATTGCGATATAATCGGATACCACCCAGATACATTGATTGTTCAGTCTATCCATTCAACTTTCTGTTCGTTTCGGTCGTTCGTATGTGAAACGGGAATACCGTCACCTCATGTGTATAACTATATACACAGCATAACATCATAATCGAATACAACCCAGATACTATCCATTCAACCTTCTGTTCGATTCGGTTGCTCGTATGTATAACGAAAGAACAGTAACCTGGTGAGTATTTCTATTTGAACGTCATCACGATATAATCGAATACAACTTAGTTACAATTATCGTTCCGTCTAACCATCCAACCTTATGTTCGATTCAGACGCTCGTTTGTGTAACGAAAGAACCGTTACATGGTAGGTGTAGTTAAATATACAACATAACGATATAATCGGAGACAACCCAGATACAATGATTGTTCAATCTATCCATTCAACCTTATGTTCGATTCGGTTGCTAGTATGTATAACGAAAGAACAGTTACCCGGTTAGACATAATATATAATAATCATCACGAAATAATCGAATACAACCCAGATACGATGATTGTTCAGTCTATCCATTCAACCTTCTGTTCAGTTCAGTCGCTCTTATGTATAACGGAAGAACAGTTACCTGGTGAGTATAACTATATAAACATAATCGAATACAACTCAGATACGATGATTGTTCAATCTATCCATTGAACCTTATGTTCGATTCGGTTGCTCGTATGTATATCGGAAGAACAGGTACCTGGTGAGTATATCTATATAAACATAATCGAATACAACTCAGATACGATGATTGTTCAATCTATCCATTTAACCTTCTGCTCGATTCGGTCACTTGTATGTAAAACGGAAGGACAGTTACCTGGTGAGTATTGCTATATAAACATCATCACGATATCATCGAATACAACTCAGATACATGTATCGTTTCGTCTAACCATTTAACCTTCTGTTCGATTCAGTCGCTAGTATGTGTAACGGAAGCACCGTCACCTGGTAAGTATCACTATATATACAGTATTGCGATATAATCGGATACCACCCAGATACATTGATTGTTCAGTCTATCCATTCAACTTCCTGTTCGTTCCGGTCGCTCGTATGTGAAACGGGAATACCGTCACCTTATGTGTATAACTATATACACAGCATAACATCATAATCGAATACAATACAACCCAACCCAGATACTATCCATTCAACCTTCTGTACGATTCGGTTGCTCGTATGTATAACGAAAGAACAGTAACCTGGTGAGTATTTCTATATGAACGTCATTACGATATAATCGAATACAACTTAGTTACAATTATCGTTTCGTCTAACCATCCAACCTTATGTTCGATTCAGACGCTCGTATGTGTAACGAAAGAACCATTTAACCTAACCTAACCATTTAACCTTCTGCTCGATTCGGTCGCTTGTATGTAAAACGGAAGGACAGTTACCTGGTGAGTATTGCTATATAAACATCATCACGATATCATCGAATACAACTCAGATACAATTATCGTTTCGTCTAACCATTCAAAATCCTGTTCGATTCAGTTGCTAGTATGTGTAACGGAAGTATCGTCACCTGGTAAGTATCACTATATATACAGTATTGCGATATAATCGGATACCACCCAGATACATTGATTGTTCAGTCTATCCATTCAACTTTCTTTTCGTTTCGGTCGCTCGTATGTAAAACGGGAATACCGTCTCCTAGTGTGTATAACTATATACTCAGCATAACATCATAATCGAAAACAACCTATATACTATCCATTCAACCTTCTGTTCAATTCAGTCGCTCGTATGTATAACGGAAGAACAGTTACCTGGTGAGTATAACTATATAAACATAATCGAATACAACCCAGATACGATGATTGTTCAATCTATACTGAATTCAACCTTCTGCTCGATTCGGTCGCTTGTATGTAAAACGGAAGAACAGTTACCTGGTGGGTATTGCTATATAAACATCATCACGATATCATCGAATACAACTCAGATACAATTATCGTTTCGTCTAACCATTTAACCTTCTGTTCGATTCAGTCGCTAGTATGTGTAACGGAAGTACCGTCACCTGGTAAGTATCACTATATATACAGTATTGCGATATAATCGGATACCTCCCAGATACATTGATTGTTCAGTCTATTCATTCAACTTTCTGTTCGTTTCGGTCGTTCGTATGTGAAACGGGAATACCGTCACCTTATGTGTATAACTATATACACAGCATAACATCATAATCGAATACAACCTAGATACTATCCATTCAACCTTCTGTTCGATTCGGTTGCTCGTATGTATAACGAAAGAACAGTAACCTGGTGAGTATTTCTATATGAACGTCATCACGATATAATCGAATACAACTTAGTTACAATTATCGTTCCGTCTAACCATCCAACCTTATGTTCGATTCAGACGCTCGTATGTGTAACGAAAGAACCGTTACTTGATAGGTGTAGTTAAATATACAACATAACGATATAATCGGTGACAACCCAGATACAATGATTGTTCAATCTATCCATTCAACCTTATGTTCGATTCGGTTGCTAGTATGTATAACGAAAGAACAGTTACCTGGTTAGACATAATATATAATAATCATCACGAAATAATCGAATACAACCCAGATACGATGATTGTTCAGTCTATCCATTCAACCTTCTGTTCAGTTCAGTCGCTCTTATGTATAACGGAAGAACAGTTACCTGGTGAGTATAACTATATAAACATAATCGAATACAACTCAGATACGATGATTGTTCAATCTATCCATTGAACCTTATGTTCGATTCGGTTGCTCGTATGTATATCGGAAGAACAGGTACCTGGTGAGTATATCTATATAAACATAATCGAATACAACTCAGATACGATGATTGTTCAATCTATCCATTTAACCTTCTGCTCGATTCGGTCACTTGTATGTGAAACGGAAGGACAGTTACCTGGTGAGTATTGCTATATAAACATCATCACGATATCATCGAATACAACTCAGATACATGTATCGTTTCGTCTAACCATTTAACCTTCTGTTCGATTCACTCGCTAGTATGTGTAACGGAAGCACCGTCACCTGGTAAGTATCACTATATATACAGTATTGCGATATAATCGGATACCACCCAGATACATTGATTGTTCAGTCTATCCATTCAACTTTCTGTTCGTTTCGGTCGCTCGTATGTGAAACGGGAATACCGTCACCTTATGTGTATAACTATATACACAGCATAACATCATAATCGAATACAACCCAGATACTATCCATTCAACCTTCTGTACGATTCGGTTGCTCGTATGTATAACGAAAGAACAGTAACCTGGTGAGTATTTCTATATGAACGTCATCACGATATAATCGAATACAACTTAGTTACAATTATCGTTCCGTCTAACCATCCAACCTTATGTTCGATTCAGACGCTCGTATGTGTAACGAAAGAACCGTTACATGGTAGGTGTAGTTAAATATACAACATAACGATATAATCGGAGACAACCCAGATACAATGATTGTTCAATCTATCCATTCAACCTTATGTTCGATTCGGTTGCTAGTATGTATAACGAAAGAACAGTTACCTGGTTAGACATAATATATAATAATCATCACGAAATAATCGAATACAACCCAGATACGATGATTGTTCATTCTATCCATTCAACCTTCTGTTCAGTTCAGTCGCTCTTATGTATAACTGGAGAACAGTTACCTGGTGAGTATAACTATATGAACATCATCACGATATAATCGAATACAACCCCAGATACGATCATTGTTTAGTCTATCCATTCAACCTTCAGTTCAATTCAGTCGCTCGTATGTATAACGGAAGAACAGTTACCTGGTGAGTATAACTATATAAACATAATCGAATACAACACAGAAACGATGATTGTTCAATCTATCCATTCAACCTTATGTTCGATTCGGTTGCTCGTATGTATATCGGAAGAACAGGTACCTGGTGAGTATATCTATATAAACATAATCGAATACAACTCAGATACGATGATTGTTCAATCTATCCATTTAACCTTCTGCTCGATTCGGTCACTTGTATGTAAAACGGAAGGACAGTTACCTGGTGAGTATTGCTATATAAACATCATCACGATATCATCGAATACAACTCAGATACATGTATCGTTTCGTCTAACCATTTAACCTTCTGTTCGATTCAGTCGCTAGTATGTGTAACGGAAGCACCGTCACCTGGTAAGTATCACTATATATACAGTATTGCGATATAATCGGATACCACCCAGATACATTGATTGTTCAGTCTATCCATTCAACTTCCTGTTCGTTTCGGTCGCTCGTATGTGAAACGGGAATACCGTCACCTTATGTGTATAACTATATACACAGCATAACATCATAATCGAATACAACCCAGATACTATCCATTCAACCTTCTGTACGATTCGGTTGCTCGTATGTATAACGAAAGAACAGTAACCTGGTGAGTATTTCTATATGAACGTCATCACGATATAATCGAATACAACTTAGTTACAATTATCGTTCCGTCTAACCATCCAACCTTATGTTCGATTCAGACGCTCGTATGTGTAACGAAAGAACCGTTACATGGTAGGTGTAGTTAAATATACAACATAACGATATAATCGGAGACAACCCAGATACAATGATTGTTCAATCTATCCATTCAACCATATGTTCGATTCGGTTGCTAGTATGTATAACGAAAGAACAGTTACCTGGTTAGACATAATATATAATAATCATCACGAAATAATCGAATACAACCCAGATACGATGATTGTTCAGTCTATCCATTCAACCTTCTGTTCAGTTCAGTCGCTCTTATGTATAACTGGAGAACAGTTACCTGGTGAGTATAACTATATGAACATCATCACGATATAATCGAATACAACCCCAGATACGATCATTGTTTAGTCTATCCATTCAACCTTCAGTTCAATTCAGTCGCTCGTATGTATAACGGAAGAACAGTTACCTGGTGAGTATAACTATATAAACATAATCGAATACAACTCAGAAACGATGATTGTTCAATCTATCCATTCAACCTTATGTTCGATTCGGTTGCTCGTATGTATATCGGAAGAACAGGTACCTGGTGAGTATATCTATATAAACATAATCGAATACAACTCAGATACGATGATTGTTCAATCTATCCATTTAACCTTCTGCTCGATTCGGTCGCTTGTATGTAAAACGGAAGGACAGTTACCTGGTGAGTATTGCTATATAAACATCATCACGATATCATCGAATACAACTCAGATACAATTATCGTTTCGTCTAACCATTCAAAATCCTGTTCGATTCAGTCGCTAGTATGTGTAACGGAAGTATCGTCACCTGGTAAGTATCACTATATATACAGTATTGCGATATAATCGGATACCACCCAGATACATTGATTGTTCAGTCTATCCATTCAACTTTCTTTTCGTTTCGGTCGCTCGTATGTAAAACGGGAATACCGTCTCCTAGTGTGTATAACTATATACTCAGCATAACATCATAATCGAAAACAACCCATATACTATCCATTCAACCTTCTGTTCAATTCAGTCGCTCGTATGTATAACGGAAGAACAGTTACCTGGTGAGTATAACTATATAAACATAATCGAATACAACCCAGATACGATGATTGTTCAATCTATACTGAATTCAACCTTCTGCTCGATTCGGTCGCTTGTATGTAAAACGGAAGAACAGTTACCTGGTGAGTATTGCTATATAAACATCATCACGATATCATCGAATACAACTCAGATACAATTATCGTTTCGTCTAACCATTTAACCTTCTGTTCGATTCAGTCGCTAGTATGTGTAACGGAAGTACCGTCACCTGGTAAGTATCACTATATATACAGTATTGCGATATAATCGGATACCACCCAGATACATTGATTGTTCAGTCTATCCAATCAACTTTCTGTTCGTTTCGGTCGTTCGTATGTGAAACGGGAATACCGTCACCTTATGTGTATAACTATATACACAGCATAACATCATAATCGAATACAACCCAGATACTATCCATTCAACCTTCTGTTCGATTCGGTTGCTCGTATGTATAACGAAAGAACAGTAACCTGGTGAGTATTTCTATATGAACGTCATCACGATATAATCGAATACAACTTAGTTACAATTATCGTTCCGTCTAACCATCCAACCTTATGTTCGATTCAGACGCTCGTATGTGTAACGATAGAACCGTTACATGGTAGGTGTAGTTAAATATACAACATAACGATATAATCGGAGACAACCCAGATACAATGATTGTTCAATCTATCCATTCAACCTTATGTTCGATTCGGTTGCTAGTATGTATAACGAAAGAACAGTTACCTGGTTAGACATAATATATAATAATCATCACGAAATAATCGAATACAACCCAGATACGATGATTGTTCAGTCTATCCATTCAACCTTCTGTTCAGTTCAGTCGCTCTTATGTATAACGGAAGAACAGTTACCTGGTGAGTATAACTATATAAACATAATCGAATACAACTCAGATACGATGATTGTTCAATCTATCCATTGAACCTTATGTTCGATTCGGTTGCTCGTATGTATATCGGAAGAACAGGTACCTGGTGAGTATATCTATATAAACATAATCGAATACAACTCAGATACGATGATTGTTCAATCTATCCATTTAACCTTCTGCTCGATTCGGTCACTTGTATGTAAAACGGAAGGACAGTTACCTGGTGAGTATTGCTATATAAACATCATTACGATATCATCGAATACAACTCAGATACATGTATCGTTTCGTCTAACCATTTAACCTTCTGTTCGATTCAGTCGCTAGTATGTGTAACGGAAGCACCGTCACCTGGTAAGTATCACTATATATACAGTATTGCGATATAATCGGATACCACCCAGATACATTGATTGTTCAGTCTATCCATTCAACTTCCTGTTCGTTTCGGTCGCTCGTATGTGAAACGGGAATACCGTCACCTTATGTGTATAACTATATACACAGCATAACATCATAATCGAATACAATACAACCCAACCCAGATACTATCCATTCAACCTTCTGTACGATTCGGTTGCTCGTATGTATAACGAAAGAACAGTAACCTGGTGAGTATTTCTATATGAACGTCATTACGATATAATCGAATAAAACTTAGTTACAATTATCGTTTCGTCTAACCATCCAACCTTATGTTCGATTCAGACGCTCGTATGTGTAACGAAAGAACCGTTTAACCTAACCTAACCATTTAACCTTCTGCTCGATTCGGTCGCTTGTATTTAAAACGGAAGGACAGTTACCTGGTGAGTATTGCTATATAAACATCATCACGATATCATCGAATACAACTCAGATACAATTATCGTTTCGTCTAACCATTTAACCTTCTGTTCGATTTAGTCGCTAGTATGTGTAACGGAAGTACCGTCACCTGGTAAGTATCACTATATATACAGTATTGCGATATAATCGGATACCACCCACATTGATTGTTCAGTCTATCCATTCAACTTTCTGTTCGTTTCGGTCGCTCGTATGTGAAACGGGAATACCGTCACCTTATGTGTATAACTATATACACAGCATAACATCATAATCGAATACAACCCAGATACTATCCATTCAACCTTCTGTTCGATTCGGTTGCTCGTATGTATAACGAAAGAACAGTAACCTGGTGAGTATTTCTATATGAACGTCATCACGATATAATCGAATACAACTTAGTTACAATTATCGTTCCGTCTAACCATCCAACCTTATGTTCGATTCAGACGCTCGTATGTGTAACGAAAGAACCGTTACATGGTAGGTGTAGTTAAATATACAACATAACGATATAATCGGAGACAACCCAGATACAATGATTGTTCAATCTATCCATTCAACCTTATGTTCGATTCGGTTGCTAGTATGTATAACGAAAGAACAGTTACCTGGTTAGACATAATATATAATAATCATCACGAAATAATCGAATACAACCCAGATACGATGATTGTTCAGTCTATCCATTCAACCTTCTGTTCAGTTCAGTCGCTCTTATGTATAACTGGAGAACAGTTACCTGGTGAGTATAACTATATGAACATCATCACGATATAATCGAATACAACCCCAGATACGATCATTGTTTAGTCTATCCATTCAACCTTCAGTTCAATTCAGTCGCTCGTATGTATAACGGAAGAACAGTTACCTGGTGAGTATAACTATATAAACATAATCGAATACAACTCAGAAACGATGATTGTTCAATCTATCCATTCAACCTTATGTTCGATTCGGTTGCTCGTATGTATATCGGAAGAACAGGTACCTGGTGAGTATATCTATATAAACATAATCGAATACAACTCAGATACGATGATTGTTCAATCTATCCATTTAACCTTCTGCTCGATTCGGTCGCTTGTATGTAAAACGGAAGGACAGTTACCTGGTGAGTATTGCTATATAAACATCATCACGATATCATCGAATACGACTCAGATACAATTATCGTTTCGTCTAACCATTCAACATTCTGTTCGATTCAGTCGCTAGTATGTGTAACGGAAGTATCGTCACCTGGTAAGTATCACTATATATACAGTATTGCGATATAATCGGATACCACCCAGATACATTGATTGTTCAGTCTATCCATTCAACTTTCTTTTCGTTTCGGTCGCTCGTATGTATAACGGGAATACCGTCTCCTAGTGTGTATAACTATATACACAGCATAACATCATAATCGAATACAACCCATATACTATCCATTCAACCTTCTGTTCAATTCAGTCGCTCGTATGAATAACGGAAGAACAGTTAACTGGTGAGTATAACTATATAAACATAATCGAATACAACCCAGATACGATGATTGTTCAATCTATACTGAATTCAACCTTCTGCTCGATTCGGTCGCTTGTATGTAAAATGGATGAACAGTTACCTGGTGAGTATTGCTATATGAACATCATCACGATATCATCGAATACAACTCAGATACAATTATCGTTTCGTCTAACCATTCAACATTCTGTTCGATTCAGTCGCTAGTATGTGTAACGGAAGTATCGTCACCTGGTAAGTATCACTATATATACAGTATTGCGATATAATCGGATACCACCCAGATATATTGATTGTTCAGTCTATCCATTCAACTTTCTTTTTGTTTCGGTCGCTCGTATGTAAAACGGGAATACCGTCTCCTAGTGTGTATAACTATATACACAGCATAACATCATAATCGAATACAACACATATACTATCCATTCAACCTTCTGTTCAATTCAGTCGCTCGTATGTATAACGGAAGAACAGTTACCTGGTGAGTATAACTATATAAACATAATCGAATACAACCCAGATACGATGATTGTTCAATCTATACTGAATTCAACCTTCTGCTCGATTCGGTCGCTTGTATGTAAAACGGAAGAACAGTTACCTGGTGAGTATTGCTATATAAACATCATCACGATATCATCGAATACAACTCAGATACATGTATCGTTTCGTCTAACCATTTAACCTTCTGTTCGATTCAGTCGCTAGTATGTGTAACGGAAGCACCGTCACCTGGTAAGTATCACTATATATACAGTATTGCGATATAATCGGATACCACCCAGATACATTGATTGTTCAGTCTATCCATTCAACTTTCTGTTCGTTTCGGTCGCTCGTATGTGAAACGGGAATACCGTCACCTTATGTGTATAACTATATACACAGCATAACATCATAATCGAATACAACCCAGATACTATCCATTCAACCTTCTGTACGATTCGGTTGCTCGTATGTATAACGAAAGAACAGTAACCTGGTGAGTATTTCTATATGAACGTCATCACGATATAATCGAATACAACTTAGTTACAATTATCGTTCCGTCTAACCATCCAACCTTATGTTCGATTCAGACGCTCGTATGTGTAACGAAAGAACCGTTACATGGTAGGTGTAGTTAAATATACAACATAACGATATAATCGGAGACAACCCAGATACAATGATTGTTCAATCTATCCATTCAACCTTATGTTCGATTCGGTTGCTAGTATGTATAACGAAAGAACAGTTACCTGGTTAGACATAATATATAATAATCATCACGAAATAATCGAATACAACCCAGATACGATGATTGTTCAGTCTATCCATTCAACCTTCTGTTCAGTTCAGTCGCTCATATGTATAACTGGAGAACAGTTACCTGGTGGGTATAACTATATGAACATCATCACGATATAATCGAATACAACCCCGGATACGATCATTGTTTAGTCTATCCATTCAACCTTCAGTTCAATTCAGTCGCTCGTATGTATAACGAAAGAACAGTTACCTGGTGAGTATAACTATATAAACATAATCGAATACAACTCAGATACGATGATTGTTCAATCTATCCATTCAACCTTATGTTCGATTCAGTCGCTCGTATGTATAACGAAAGAACAGTAACCCGGTGAGTATTGCTATATAAACATCATCACGATATCATCGAATACAACTCAGATACAATTATCGTTTCGTCTAACCATTCAACATTCTGTTCGATTCAGTCGCTAGTATGTGTAACGGAAGTATCGTCACCTGGTTAGTATCACTATATATACAGTATTGCGATATAATCGGATACCACCCAGATACATTGATTGTTCAGTCTATCCATTCAACTTTCTTTTCGTTTCGGTCGCTCGTATGTATAACGGGAATACCGTCTCCTAGTGTGTATAACTATATACACAGCATAACATCATAATCGAATACAACCCATATACTATCCATTCAACCTTCTGTTCAATTCAGTCGCTCGTAAGTATAACGGAAGAACAGTTACCTGGTGAGTATATCTATATAAACATAATCGAATACAACTCAGATACGATGATTGTTCAATCTATCCATTTAACCTTCTGCTCGATTCGGTCACTTGTATGTAAAACGGAAGGGCAGTTACCTGGTGAGTATTGCTATATAAACATCATCACGATATCATCGAAAACAACTCAGATACAATCATCGTTTCGTCTAACCATTCAACATTCTGTTCGATTCAGTCGCTAGTATGTGTAACGGAAGTATCGTCACCTGGTAAGTATCACTATATATACAGTATTGCGATATAATCGGATACCACCCAGATACATTGATTGTTCAGTCTATCCATTCAACTTTCTTTTCGTTTCGGTCGCTCGTATGTAAAACGGGAATACCGTCTCCTAGTGTGTATAACTATATACACAGCATAACATCATAATCGAATACAACCCATATACTATCCATTCAACCTTCTGTTCAATTCAGTCGCTCGTATGTATAACGGAAGAACAGTTACCTGGTGAGTATAACTATATAAACATAATCGAATACAACCCAGATACGATGATTGTTCAATCTATACTGAATTCAACCTTCTGCTCGATTCGGTCGCTTGTATGTAAAACGGAAGAACAGTTACCTGTTGAGTATTGCTATATAAACATCATCACGATATCATCGAATACAACTCAGATACATGTATCGTTTCGTCTAACCATTTAACCTTCTGTTCGAATCAGTCGCTAGTATGTGTAACGGAAGTACCGTCACCTGGTAAGTATCACTATATATACAGTATTGCGATATAATCGGATACCACCCAGATACATTGATTGTTCAGTCTATTCATTCAACTTTCTGTTCGTTTCGGTCGCTCGTATGTGAAACGGGAATACCGTCACCTTATGTGTATAACTATATACACAGCATAACATCATAATCGAATACAACCCAGATACTATCTATTCAACCTTCTGTACGATTCGGTTGCTCGTATGTATAACGAAAGAACAGTAACCTGGTGAGTATTTCTATATGAACGTTATCACGATATAATCGAATACAACTTAGTTACAATTATCGTTCCGTCTAACCATCCAACCTTATGTTCGATTCAGACGCTCGTATGTGTAACGAAAGAACCGTTACATGGTAGGTGTAGTTAAATATACAACATAACGATATAATCGGAGACAACCCAGATATAATGATTGTTCAATCTATCCATTCAACCTTATGTTCGATTCGGTTGCTAGTATGTATAACGAAAGAACAGTTACCTGGTTAGACATAATATATAATAATCATCACGAAATAATCGAATACAACCCAGATACGATGATTGTTCAGTCTATCCATTCAACCTTCTGTTCAGTTCAGTCGCTCTTATGTATAACTGGAGAACAGTTACCTGGTGAGTATAACTATATGAACATCATCACGATATAATCGAATACAACCCCAGATACGATCATTGTTTAGTCTATCCATTCAACCTTCAGTTCAATTCAGTCGCTCGTATGTATAACGGAAGAACAGTTACCTGGTGAGTATAACTATATAAACATAATCGAATACAACTCAGATACGATGATTGTTCAATCTATCCATTCAACCTTATGTTCGATTCGGTTGCTCGTATGTATATCGGAAGAACAGGTACCTGGTGAGTATATCTATATAAACATAATCGAATACAACTCAGATACGATGATTGTTCAATCTATCCATTTAACCTTCTGCTCGATTCGGTCGCTTGTATGTAAAACGGAAGGACAGTTACCTGGTGAGTATTGCTATATAAACATCATCACGATATCATCGAATACAACTCAGATACAATTATCGTTTCGTCCAACCATTTAACCTTCTGTTCGATTTAGTCGCTAGTATGTGTAACGGAAGTACCGTCACCTGGTAAGTATCACTATATATACAGTATTGCGATATAATCGGATACCACCCAGATACATTGATTGTTCAGTCTATCCATTCAACTTTCTTTTCGTTTCGGTCGCTCGTATGTGAAACGGGAATACCGTCACCTTATGTGTATAACTATATACACAGCATAACATCATAATCGAATACAACCCAGATACTATCCATTCAACCTTCTGTTCGATTCGGTTGCTCGTATGTATAACGAAAGAACAGTAACCTGGTGAGTATTTCTATATGAACGTCATCACGATATAATCGAATACAACTTAGTTACAATTATCGTTCCGTCTAACCATCCAACCTTATGTTCGATTCAGACGCTCGTATGTGTAACGAAAGAACCGTTACATGGTAGGTGTAGTTAAATATACAACATAACGATATAATCGGAGACAACCCAGATACAATGATTGTTCAATCTATCCATTCAACCTTATGTTCGATTCGGTTGCTAGTATGTATAACGAAAGAACAGTTACCTGGTTAGACATAATATATAATAATCATCACGAAATAATCGAATACAACCCAGATACGATGATTGTTCAGTCTATCCATTCAACCTTATGTTCAGTTCAGTCGCTCTTATGTATAACTGGAGAACAGTTACCTGGTGAGTATAACTATATGAACATCATCACGATATAATCGAATACAACCCCAGATACGATCATTGTTTAGTCTATCCATTCAACCTTCAGTTCAATTCAGTCGCTCGTATGTATAACGGAAGAACAGTTACCTGGTGAGTATAACTATATAAACATAATCGAATACAACTCAGAAACGATGATTGTTCAATCTATCCATTCAACCTTATGTTCGATTCGGTTGCTCGTATGTATATCGGAAGAACAGGTACCTGGTGAGTATATCTATATAAACATAATCGAATACAACTCAGATACGATGATCGTTCAATCTATCCATTTAACCTTCTGCTCGATTCGGTCGCTTGTATGTGAAACGGAAGGACAGTTACCTGGTGAGTATTGCTATATAAACATCATCACGATATCATCGAATACAACTCAGATACAATTATCGTTTCGTCTAACCATTCAACATTCTGTTCGATTCAGTCGCTAGTATGTGTAACGGAAGTATCGTCACCTGGTAAGTATCACTATATATACAGTATTGCGATATAATCGGATACCACCCAGATACATTGATTGTTCAGTCTATCCATTCAACTTTCTTTTCGTTTCGGTCGCTCGTATGTATAACGGGTATACCGTCTCCTAGTGTGTATAACTATATACACAGCATAACATCATAATCGAATACAACCCATATACTATCCATTCAACCTTCTGTTCAATTCAGTCGCTCGTATGTATAACGGAAGAACAGTTACCTGGTGAGTATAACTATATAAACATAATCGAATACAACCCAGATACGATGATTGTTCAATCTATACTGAATTCAACCTTCTGCTCGATTCGGTCGCTTGTATGTAAAATGGAAGAACAGTTACCTGGTGAGTATTGCTATATGAACATCATCACGATATCATCGAATACAACTCAGATACAATTATCGTTTCGTCTAACCATTCAACATTCTGTTCGATTCAGTCGCTAGTATGTGTAACGGAAGTATCGTCACCTGGTAAGTATCACTATATATACAGTACTGCGATATAATCGGATACCACCCAGATATATTGATTGTTCAGTCTATCCATTCAACTTTCTTTATGTTTCGGTCGCTCGTATGTGAAACGGGAATACCGTCACCTTATGTGTATAACTATATATACAGCATAACATCATAATCGAATACAACCCAGATACTATCCATTCAACCTTCTGTTCGATTCGGTTGCTCGTATGTATAACGAAAGAACAGTAACCTGGTGAGTATTTCTATATGAACGTCATCACGATATAATCGAATACAACTTAGTTACAATTATCGTTCCGTCTAACCATCCAACCTTATGTTCGATTCAGACGCTCGTATGTGTAACGAAAGAACCGTTACATGCTAGGTGTAGTTAAATATACAACATAACGATATAATCGGAGACAACCCAGATACAATGATTGTTCAATCTATCCATTCAACCTTATGTTCGATTCGGTTGCTAGTATGTATAACGAAAGAACAGTTACCTGGTAAGACATAATATATAATAATCATCACGAAATAATCGAATACAACCCAGATACGATGATTGTTCAGTCTATCCATTCAACCTTCTGTTCAGTTCAGTCGCTCTTATGTATTACTGGAGAACAGTTACCTGGTGAGTATAACTATATGAACATCATCACGATATAATCGAATACAACCCCAGATACGATCATTGTTTAGTCTATCCATTCAACCTTCAGTTCAATTCAGTCGCTCGTATGTATAACGGAAGAACAGTTACCTGGTGAGTATAACTATATAAACATAATCGAATACAACTCAGAAACGATGATTGTTCAATCTATCCATTCAACCTTATGTTCGATTCGGTTGCTCGTATGTATATCGGAAGAACAGGTACCTGGTGAGTATATCTATATAAACATAATCGAATACAACTCAGATACGATGATTGTTCAATCTATCCATTTAACCTTCTGCTCGATTCGGTCGCTTGTATGTAAAACGGAAAGACAGTTACCTGGTGAGTATTGCTATATAAACATCATCACGATATCATCGAATACAACTCAGATACAATTATCGTTTCGTCTAACCATTCAAAATCCTGTTCGATTCAGTCGCTAGTATGTGTAACGGAAGTATCGTCACCTGGTAAGTATCTCTATATATACAGTATTGCGATATAATCGGATACCACCCAGATACATTGATTGTTCAGTCTATCCATTCAACTTTCTTTTCGTTTCGGTCGCTCGTATGTAAAACGGGAATACCGTCACCTTATGTGTATAACTAAATACACAGCATAACATCATAATCGAATACAACCCAGATACTATCCATTCAACCATCTGTTCGATTCGGTTGCTCGTATGTATAACGAAAGAACAGTAACCTGATGAGTATTTCTATATGAACGTCATCACGATATAATCGAATACAACTTAGTTACAATTATCGTTCCGTCTAACCATCCAACCTTATGTTCGATTCAGACGCTCGTATGTGTAACGATAGAACCGTTACATGGTAGGTGTAGTTAAATATACAACATAACGATATAATCGGAGAAAACCCAGATACAATGATTGTTCAATCTATCCATTCAACCTTATGTTCGATTCGGTTGCTAGTATGTATAACGACAGAACAGTTACCTGGTTAGACATAATATATAATAATCATCACGAAATAATCGAATACAACCCAGATACGATGATTGTTCAGTCTATCCATTCAACCTTCTGTTCAGTTCAGTCGCTCTTATGTATAACGGAAGAACAGTTACCTGGTGAGTATAACTATATAAACATAATCGAATACAACTCAGATACGATGATTGTTCAATCTATCCATTGAACCTTATGTTCGATTCGGTTGCTCGTATGTATATCGGAAGAACAGGTACCTGGTGAGTATATCTATATAAACATAATCGAATACAACTCAGATACGATGATTGTTCAATCTATCCATTTAACCTTCTGCTCGATTCGGTCACTTGTATGTAAAACGGAAGGACAGTTACCTGGTGAGTATTGCTATATAAACATCATCACGATATCATCGAATACAACTCAGATACATGTATCGTTTCGTCTAACCATTTAACCTTCTGTTCGATTCAGTCGCTAGTATGTGTAACGGAAGCACCGTCACCTGGTAAGTATCACTATATATACAGTATTGCGATATAATCGGATACCACCCAGATACATTGATTGTTCAGTCTATCCATTCAACTTCCTGTTCGTTTCGGTCGCTCGTATGTGAAACGGGAATACCGTCACCTTATGTGTATAACTATATACACAGCATAACATCATAATCGAATACAACCCAGATACTATCCATTCAACCTTCTGTTCGATTCGGTTGCTCGTATGTATAACGAAAGAACAGTAACCTGGTGAGTATTTCTATATGAACGTCATCACGATATAATCGAATACAACTTAGTTACAATTATCGTTCCGTCTAACCATCCAACCTTATGTTCGATTCAGACGCTCGTATGTGTAACGAAAGAACCGTTACATGGTAGGTGTAGATAACTATACAACATAACGATATAATCGGAGACAACCCAGATACAATGATTGTTCAATCTATCCATTCAACCTTATGGTCGATTCGGTTGCTAGTATGTATAACGAAAGAACAGTTACCTGGTTAGACATAATATATAATAATCATCACGAAATAATCGAATACAACCCAGATACGATGATTGTTCAGTCTATCCATTCAACCTTCTGTTCAGTTCAGTCGCTCTTATGTATAACTGGAGAACAGTTACCTGGTGAGTATAACTATATAAACATAATCGAATACAACTCAGATACGATGATTGTTCAATCTATCCATTGAACCTTATGTTCGATTCGGTTGCTCGTATGTATATCGGAAGAACAGGTACCTGGTGAGTATATCTATATAAACATAATCGAATACAACTCAGATACGATGATTGTTCAATCTATCCATTTAACCTTCTGCTCGATTCGGTCACTTGTATGTAAAACGGAAGGACAGTTACCTGGTGAGTATTGCTATATAAACATCATCACGATATCATCGAATACAACTCAGATACATGTATCGTTTCGTCTAACCATTTAACCTTCTGTTCGATTCAGTCGCTAGTATGTGTAACGGAAGCACCGTCACCTGGTAAGTATCACTATATATACAGTATTGCGATATAATCGGATACCACCCAGATACATTGATTGTTCAGTCTATCCATTCAACTTCCTGTTCGTTTCGGTCGCTCGTATGTGAAACGGGAATACCGTCACCTTATGTGTATAACTATATACACAGCATAACATCATAATCGAATACAACCCAGATACTATCCATTCAACCTTCTGTTCGATTCGGTTGCTCGTATGTATAACGAAAGAACAGTAACCTGGTGAGTATTTCTATATGAACGTCATCACGATATAATCGAATACAACTTAGTTACAATTATCGTTCCGTCTAACCATCCAACCTTATGTTCGATTCAGACGCTCGTATGTGTAACGAAAGAACCGTTACATGGTAGGTGTAGATAACTATACAACATAACGATATAATCGGAGACAACCCAGATACAATGATTGTTCAATCTATCCATTCAACCTTATGGTCGATTCGGTTGCTAGTATGTATAACGAAAGAACAGTTACCTGGTTAGACATAATATATAATAATCATCACGAAATAATCGAATACAACCCAGATACGATGATTGTTCAGTCTATCCATTCAACCTTCTGTTCAGTTCAGTCGCTCTTATGTATAACTGGAGAACAGTTACCTGGTGAGTATAACTATATGAACATCATCACGATATAATCGAATACAACCCCAGATACGATCATTGTTTAGTCTATCCATTCAACCTTCAGTTCAATTCAGTCGCTCGTATGTATAACGGAAGAACAGTTACCTGGTGAGTATAACTATATAAACATAATCGAATACAACTCAGAAACGATGATTGTTCAATCTATCCATTCAACCTTATGTTCGATTCGGTTGCTCGTATGTATATCGGAAGAACAGGTACCTGGTGAGTATATCTATATAAACATAATCGAATACAACTCAGATACGATGATCGTTCAATCTATCCATTAAACCTTCTGCTCGATTCGGTCGCTTGTATGTAAAACGGAAGGACAGTTACCTGGTGAGTATTGCTATATAAACATCATCACGATATCATCGAATACAACTCAGATACAATTATCGTTTCGTCTAACCATTCAACATTCTGTTCGATTCAGTCGCTAGTATGTGTAACGGAAGTATCGTCACCTGGTAAGTATCACTATATATACAGTATTGCGATATAATCGGATACCACCCAGATACATTGATTGTTCAGTCTATCCATTCAACTTTCTTTTCGTTTCGGTCGCTCGTATGTATAACGGGAATACCGTCTACTAGTGTGTATAACTATATACACAGCATAACATCATAATCGAATACAACCCATATACTATCCATTCAATCTTCTGTTCAATTCAGTCGCTCGTATGTATAACGGAAGAACAGTTACCTGGTGAGTATAACTATATAAACATAATCGAATACAACCCAGATACGATGATTGTTCAATCTATACTGAATTCAACCTTCTGCTCGATTCGGTCGCTTGTATGTAAAATGGAAGAACAGTTACCTGGTGAGTATTGCTATATGAACATCATCACGATATCATCGAATACAACTCAGATACAATTATCGTTTCGTCTAACCATTCAACATTCTGTTCGATTCAGTCGCTAGTATGTGTAACGGAAGTATCGTCACCTGGTAAGTATCACTATATATACAGTACTGCGATATAATCGGATACCACCCAGATATATTGATTGTTCAGTCTATCCATTCAACTTTCTTTATGTTTCGGTCGCTCGTATGTGAAACGGGAATACCGTCACCTTATGTGTATAACTATATATACAGCATAACATCATAATCGAATACAACCCAGATACTATCCATTCAACCTTCCGTTCGATTCGGTTGCTCGTATGTATAACGAAAGAACAGTAACCTGGTGAGTATTTCTATATGAACGTCATCACGATATAATCGAATACAACTTAGTTACAATTATCGTTCCGTCTAACCATCCAACCTTATGTTCGATTCAGACGCTCGTATGTGTAACGAAAGAACCGTTACATGCTAGGTGTAGTTAAATATACAACATAACGATATAATCGGAGACAACCCAGATACAATGATTGTTCAATCTATCCATTCAACCTTATGTTCGATTCGGTTGCTAGTATGTATAACGAAAGAACAGTTACCTGGTAAGACATAATATATAATAATCATCACGAAATAATCGAATACAACCCAGATACGATGATTGTTCAGTCTATCCATTCAACCTTCTGTTCAGTTCAGTCGCTCTTATGTATAACTGGAGAACAGTTACCTGGTGAGTATAACTATATGAACATCATCACGATATAATCGAATACAACCCCAGATACGATCATTGTTTAGTCTATCCATTCAACCTTCAGTTCAATTCAGTCGCTCGTATGTATAACGGAAGAACAGTTACCTGGTGAGTATAACTATATAAACATAATCGAATACAACTCAGAAACGATCATTGTTTAGTCTATCCATTCAACCTTATGTTCGATTCGGTTGCTCGTATGTATATCGGAAGAACAGGTACCTGGTGAGTATATCTATATAAACATAATCGAACACAACTCAGATACGATGATTGTTCAATCTATCCATTTAACCTTCTGCTCGATTCGGTCGCTTGTATGTAAAACGGAAGGACAGTTACCTGGTGAGTATTGCTATATAAACATCATCACGATATCATCGAATACAACTCAGATACAATTATCGTTTCGTCTAACCATTTAACCTTCTGTTCGATTCAGTCGCTAGTATGTGTAACGGAAGTACCGTCACCTGGTAAGTATCACTATATATACAGTATTGCGATATAATCGGATACCACCCAGATACATTGATTGTTCAGTCTATCCATTCAACTTTCTGTTCGTTTCGGTCGCTCGTATGTGAAACGGGAATACCGTCACCTTATGTGTATAACTATATACACAGCATTACATCATAATCGAATACAACCCAGATACTATCCATTCAACCTTCTGTTCGATTCGGTTGCTCGTATGTATAACGAAAGAACAGTAACCTGGTGAGTATTGCTATATAAACATCATCACGATATCATCGAATACAACTCAGATACAATTATCGTTTCGTCTAACCATTCAACATTCTGTTCGATTCAGTCGCTAGTATGTGTAACGGAAGTATCGTCACCTGGTAAGTATCACTATATATACAGTATTGCGATATAATCGGATACCACCCAGATACATTGATTGTTCAGTCTATCCATTCAACTTTCTTTTCGTTTCGGTCGCTTGTATGTATAACGGGAATACCGTCTCCTAGTGTGTATAACTATATACACAGCATAACATCATAATCGAATACAACCCATATACTATCCATTCAACCTTCTGTTCAATTCAGTCGCTCGTAAGTATAACGGAAGAACAGTTACCTGGTGAGTATATCTATATAAACATAATCGAATACAACTCAGATACGATGATTGTTCAATCTATCCATTTAACCTTCTGCTCGATTCGGTCACTTGTATGTAAAACGGAAGGACAGTTACCTGGTGAGTATTGCTATATAAACATCATCACGATATCATCGAATACAACTCAGATACAATTATCGTTTCGTCTAACCATTCAACATTCTGTTCGATTCAGTCGCTAGTATGTGTAACGGAAGTATCGTCACCTGGTAAGTATCACTATATATACAGTATTGCGATATAATCGGATACCACCCAGATACATTGATTGTTCAGTCTATCCATTCAACTTTTCTTTTCGTTTCGGTCGCTCGTATGTAAAACGGGAATACCGTCTCCTAGTGTGTATAACTATATACACAGCATAACATCATAATCGAATACAACCCATATACTATCCATTCAACCTTCTGTTCAATTCAGTCGCTCGTATGTATAACGGAAGAACAGTTACCTGGTGAGTATAACTATATAAACATAATCGAATACAACCCAGATACGATGATTGTTCAATCTATACTGAATTCAACCTTCTGCTCGATTCGGTCGCTTGTATGTAAAACGGAAGAACAGTTACCTGTTGAGTATTGCTATATAAACATCATCACGATATCATCGAATACAACTCAGATACATGTATCGTTTCGTCTAACCATTTAACCTTCTGTTCGAATCAGTCGCTAGTATGTGTAACGGAAGTACCGTCACCTGGTAAGTATCACTATATATACAGTATTGCGATATAATCGGAAACCACCCAGATACATTGATTGTTCAGTCTATCCATTCAACTTTCTGTTCGTTTCGGTCGCTCGTATGTGAAACGGGAATACCGTCACCTTATGTGTATAACTATATACACAGCATAACATCATAATCGAATACAACCCAGATACTATCCATTCAACCTTCTGTACGATTCGGTTGCTCGTATGTATAACGAAAGAACAGTAACCTGGTGAGTATTTCTATATGAACGTTATCACGATATAATCGAATACAACTTAGTTACAATTATCGTTCCGTCTAACCATCCAACCTTATGTTCGATTCAGACGCTCGTATGTGTAACGAAAGAACCGTTACATGGTAGGTGTAGTTAAATATACAACATAACGATATAATCGGAGACAACCCAGATACAATGATTGTTCAATCTATCCATTCAACCTTATGTTCGATTCGGTTGCTAGTATGTATAACGAAAGAACAGTTACCTGGTTAGACATAATATATAATAATCATCACGAAATAATCGAATACAACCCAGATACAGATTCCACCTTCTGTTCAGTTCAGTCGCTCTTATGTATAACTGGAGAACAGTTACCTGGTGAGTATAACTATATGAACATCATCACGATATAATCAAATACAACCCCAGATACGATCATTGTTTAGTCTATCCATTCAACCTTCAGTTCAATTCAGTCGCTCGTATGTATAACGGAAGAACAGTTACCTGGTGAGTATAACTATATAAACATAATCGAATACAACTCAGATACGATGATTGTTCAATCTATCCATTCAACCTTATGTTCGATTCGGTTGCTCGTATGTATATCGGAAGAACAGGTACCTGGTGAGTATATCTATATAAACATAATCGAATACAACTCAGATACGATGATTGTACAATCTATCCATTTAACCTTCTGCTCTATTCGGTCGCTTGTATGTAAAACGGAAGGACAGTTACCTGGTGAGTATTGCTATATAAACATCATCACGATATCATCGAATACAACTCAGATACAATTATCGTTTCGTCTAACCATTTAACCTTCTGTTCGATTTAGTCGCTAGTATGTGTAACGGAAGTACCGTCACCTGGTAAGTATCACTATATATACAGTATTGCGATATAATCGGATACCACCCAGATACATTGATTGTTCAGTCTATCCATTCAACTTTCTTTTCGTTTCGGTCGCTCGTATGTGAAACGGGAATACCGTCACCTTATGTGTATAACTATATACACAGCATAACATCATAATCGAATACAACCCAGATACTATCCATTCAACCTTCTGTTCGATTCGGTTGCTCGTATGTATAACGAAAGAACAGTAACCTGGTGAGTATTTCTATATGAACGTCATCACGATATAATCGAATACAACTTAGTTACAATTATCGTTCCGTCTAACCATCCAACCTTATGTTCGATTCAGACGCTCGTATGTGTAACGAAAGAACCGTTACATGGTAGGTGTAGTTAAATATACAACATAACGATATAATCGGAGACAACCCAGATACAATGATTGTTCAATCTATCCATTCAACCTTATGTTCGATTCGGTTGCTAGTATGTATAACGAAAGAACAGTTACCTGGTTAGACATAATATATAATAATCATCACGAAATAATCGAATACAACCCAGATACGATGATTGTTCAGTCTATCCATTCAACCTTCTGTTCAGTTCAGTCGCTCTTATGTATAACTGGAGAACAGTTACCTGGTGAGTATAACTATATGAACATCATCACGATATAATCGAATACAACCCCAGATACGATCATTGTTTAGTCTATCCATTCAACCTTCAGTTCAATTCAGTCGCTCGTATGTATAACGGAAGAACGGTTACCTGGTGAGTATAACTATACAAACATAATCGAATACAACTCAGAAACGATGATTGTTCAATCTATCCATTCAACCTTATGTTCGATTCGGTTGCTCGTATGTATATCGGAAGAACAGTTACCTGGTGAGTATTGCTATATGAACATCATCACGATATCATCGAATACAACTCAGATACAATTATCGTTTCGTCTAACCATTTAACCTTCTGTTCGATTTAGTCGCTAGTATGTGTAACGGAAGTACCGTCACCTGGTAAGTATCACTATATATACAGTATTGCGATATAGTCGGATACCACCCAGATACATTGATTGTTCAGTCTATCCATTCAACTTTCTTTTCGTTTCGGTCGCTCGTATGTAAAACGGGAATACCGTCTCCTAGTGTGTATAACTATATACACAGCATAACATCATAATCGAATACAACCCATATACTATCCATTCAACCTTCTGTTCAATTCAGTCGCTCGTAAGTATAACGGAAGAACAGTTACCTGGTGAGTATATCTATATAAACATAATCGAATACAACTCAGATACGATGATTGTTCAATCTATCCATTTAACCTTCTGCTCGATTCGGTCACTTGTATGTAAAACGGAAGGACAGTTACCTGGTGAGTATTGCTATATAAACATCATCACGATATCATCGAATACAACTCAGATACAATTATCGTTTCGTCTAACCATTCAACATTCTGTTCGATTCAGTCGCTAGTATGTGTAACGGAAGTATCGTCACCTGGTAAGTATCACTATATATACAGTACTGCGATATAATCGGATACCACCCAGATATATTGATTGTTCAGTCTATCCATTCAACTTTCTTTATGTTTCGGTCGCTCGTATGTGAAACGGGAATACCGTCACCTTATGTGTATAACTATATATACAGCATAACATCATAATCGAATACAACCCAGATACTATCCATTCAACCTTCCGTTCGATTCGGTTGCTCGTATGTATAACGAAAGAACAGTAACCTGGTGAGTATTTCTATATGAACGTCATCACGATATAATCGAATACAACTTAGTTACAATTATCGTTCCGTCTAACCATCCAACCTTATGTTCGATTCAGACGCTCGTATGTGTAACGAAAGAACCGTTACATGCTAGGTGTAGTTAAATATACAACATAACGATATAATCGGAGACAACCCAGATACAATGATTGTTCAATCTATCCATTCAACCTTATGTTCGATTCGGTTGCTAGTATGTATAACGAAAGAACAGTTACCTGGTAAGACATAATATATAATAATCATCACGAAATAATCGAATACAACCCAGATACGATGATTGTTCAGTCTATCCATTCAACCTTCTGTTCAGTTCAGTCGCTCTTATGTATAACTGGAGAACAGTTACCTGGTGAGTATAACTATATGAACATCATCACGATATAATCGAATACAACCCCAGATACGATCATTGTTTAGTCTATCCATTCAACCTTCAGTTCAATTCAGTCGCTCGTATGTATAACGGAAGAACAGTTACCTGGTGAGTATAACTATATAAACATAATCGAATACAACTCAGAAACGATCATTGTTTAGTCTATCCATTCAACCTTATGTTCGATTCGGTTGCTCGTATGTATATCGGAAGAACAGGTACCTGGTGAGTATATCTATATAAACATAATCGAACACAACTCAGATACGATGATTGTTCAATCTATCCATTTAACCTTCTGCTCGATTCGGTCGCTTGTATGTAAAACGGAAGGACAGTTACCTGGTGAGTATTGCTATATAAACATCATCACGATATCATCGAATACAACTCAGATACAATTATCGTTTCGTCTAACCATTTAACCTTCTGTTCGATTCAGTCGCTAGTATGTGTAACGGAAGTACCGTCACCTGGTAAGTATCACTATATATACAGTATTGCGATATAATCGGATACCACCCAGATACATTGATTGTTCAGTCTATCCATTCAACTTTCTGTTCGTTTCGGTCGCTCGTATGTGAAACGGGAATACCGTCACCTTATGTGTATAACTATATACACAGCATTACATCATAATCGAATACAACCCAGATACTATCCATTCAACCTTCTGTTCGATTCGGTTGCTCGTATGTATAACGAAAGAACAGTAACCTGGTGAGTATTGCTATATAAACATCATCACGATGTCATCGAATACAACTCAGATACAATTATCGTTTCGTCTAACCATTCAACATTCTGTTCGATTCAGTCGCTAGTATGTGTAACGGAAGTATCGTCACCTGGTAAGTATCACTATATATACAGTATTGCGATATAATCGGATACCACCCAGATACATTGATTGTTCAGTCTATCCATTCAACTTTCTTTTCGTTTCGGTCGCTTGTATGTATAACGGGAATACCGTCTCCTAGTGTGTATAACTATATACACAGCATAACATCATAATCGAATACAACCCATATACTATCCATTCAACCTTCTGTTCAATTCAGTGGCTCGTAAGTATAACGGAAGAACAGTTACCTGGTGAGTATATCTATATAAACATAATCGAATACAACTCAGATACGATGATTGTTCAATCTATCCATTTAACCTTCTGCTCGATTCGGTCACTTGTATGTAAAACGGAAGGACAGTTACCTGGTGAGTATTGCTATATAAACATCATCACGATATCATCGAATACAACTCAGATACAATTATCGTTTCGTCTAACCATTCAACATTCTGTTCGATTCAGTCGCTAGTATGTGTAACGGAAGTATCGTCACCTGGTAAGTATCACTATATATACAGTATTGCGATATAATCGGATACCACCCAGATACATTGATTGTTCAGTCTATCCATTCAACTTTTCTTTTCGTTTCGGTCGCTCGTATGTAAAACGGGAATACCGTCTCCTAGTGTGTATAACTATATACACAGCATAACATCATAATCGAATACAACCCATATACTATCCATTCAACCTTCTGTTCAATTCAGTCGCTCGTATGTATAACGGAAGAACAGTTACCTGGTGAGTATAACTATATAAACATAATCGAATACAACCCAGATACGATGATTGTTCAATCTATACTGAATTCAACCTTCTGCTCGATTCGGTCGCTTGTATGTAAAACGGAAGAACAGTTACCTGTTGAGTATTGCTATATAAACATCATCACGATATCATCGAATACAACTCAGATACATGTATCGTTTCGTCTAACCATTTAACCTTCTGTTCGAATCAGTCGCTAGTATGTGTAACGGAAGTACCGTCACCTGGTAAGTATCACTATATATACAGTATTGCGATATAATCGGATACCACCCAGATACATTGATTGTTCAGTCTATCCATTCAACTTTCTGTTCGTTTCGGTCGCTCGTATGTGAAACGGGAATACCGTCACCTTATGTGTATAACTATATACACAGCATAACATCATAATCGAATACAACCCAGATACTATCCATTCAACCTTCTGTACGATTCGGTTGCTCGTATGTATAACGAAAGAACAGTAACCTGGTGAGTATTTCTATATGAACGTTATCACGATATAATCGAATACAACTTAGTTACAATTATCGTTCCGTCTAACCATCCAACCTTATGTTCGATTCAGACGCTCGTATGTGTAACGAAAGAACCGTTACATGGTAGGTGTAGTTAAATATACAACATAACGATATAATCGGAGACAACCCAGATACAATGATTGTTCAATCTATCCATTCAACCTTATGTTCGATTCGGTTGCTAGTATGTATAACGAAAGAACAGTTACCTGGTTAGACATAATATATAATAATCATCACGAAATAATCGAATACAACCCAGATACGATGATTGTTCAGTCTATCCATTCAACCTTCTGTTCAGTTCAGTCGCTCTTATGTATAACTGGAGAACAGTTACCTGGTGAGTATAACTATATGAACATCATCACGATATAATCAAATACAACCCCAGATACGATCATTGTTTAGTCTATCCATTCAACCTTCAGTTCAATTCAGTCGCTCGTATGTATAACGGAAGAACAGTTACCTGGTGAGTATAACTATATAAACATAATCGAATACAACTCAGATACGATGATTGTTCAATCTATCCATTCAACCTTATGTTCGATTCGGTTGCTCGTATGTATATCGGAAGAACAGGTACCTGGTGAGTATATCTATATAAACATAATCGAATACAACTCAGATACGATGATTGTTCAATCTATCCATTTAACCTTCTGCTCGATTCGGTCGCTTGTATGTAAAACGGAAGGACAGTTACCTGGTGAGTATTGCTATATAAACATCATCACGATATCATCGAATACAACTCAGATACAATTATCGTTTCGTCTAACCATTTAACCTTCTGTTCGATTTAGTCGCTAGTATGTGTAACGGAAGTACCGTCACCTGGTAAGTATCACTATATATACAGTATTGCGATATAATCGGATACCACCCAGATACATTGATTGTTCAGTCTATCCATTCAACTTTCTTTTCGTTTCGGTCGCTCGTATGTGAAACGGGAATACCGTCACCTTATGTGTATAACTATATACACAGCATAACATTATAATCGAATACAACCCAGATACTATCCATTCAACCTTCTGTTCGATTCGGTTGCTCGTATGTATAACGAAAGAACAGTAACCTGGTGAGTATTTCTATATGAACGTCATCACGATATAATCGAATACAACTTAGTTACAATTATCGTTCCGTCTAACCATCCAACCTTATGTTCGATTCAGACGCTCGTATGTGTAACGGAAGAACCGTTACATGGTAGGTGTAGTTAAATATACAACATAACGATATAATCGGAGACAACCCAGATACAATGATTGTTCAATCTATCCATTCAACCTTATGTTCGATTCGGTTGCTAGTATGTATAACGAAAGAACAGTTACCTGGTTAGACATAATATATAATAATCATCACGAAATAATCGAATACAACCCAGATACGATGATTGTTCAGTCTATCCATTCAACCTTCTGTTCAGTTCAGTCGCTCTTATGTATAACTGGAAAACAGTTACCTGGTGAGTATAACTATATGAACATCATCACGATATAATCGAATACAACCCCAGATACGATCATTGTTTAGTCTATCCATTCAACCTTCAGTTCAATTCAGTCGCTCGTATGTATAACGGAAGAACGGTTACCTGGTGAGTATAACTATACAAACATAATCGAATACAACTCAGAAACGATGATTGTTCAATCTATCCATTCAACCTTATGTTCGATTCGGTTGCTCGTATGTATATCGGAAGAACAGTTACCTGGTGAGTATTGCTATATGAACATCATCACGATATCATCGAATACAACTCAGATACAATTATCGTTTCGTCTAACCATTTAACCTTCTGTTCGATTTAGTCGCTAGTATGTGTAACGGAAGTACCGTCACCTGGTAAGTATCACTATATATACAGTATTGCGATATAGTCGGATACCACCCAGATACATTGATTGTTCAGTCTATCCATTCAACTTTCTTTTCGTTTCGGTCGCTCGTATGTAAAACGGGAATACCGTCTCCTAGTGTGTATAACTATATACACAGCATAACATCATAATCGAATACAACCCATATACTATCCATTCAACCTTCTGTTCAATTCAGTCGCTCGTAAGTATAACGGAAGAACAGTTACCTGGTGAGTATATCTATATAAACATAATCGAATACAACTCAGATACGATGATTGTTCAATCTATCCATTTAACCTTCTGCTCGATTCGGTCACTTGTATGTAAAACGGAAGGACAGTTACCTGGTGAGTATTGCTATATAAACATCATCACGATATCATCGAATACAACTCAGATACAATTATCGTTTCGTCTAACCATTCAACATTCTGTTCGATTCAGTCGCTAGTATGTGTAACGGAAGTATCGTCACCTGGTAAGTATCACTATATATACAGTATTGCGATATAATCGGATACCACCCAGATACATTGATTGTTCAGTCTATCCATTCAACTTTCTTTTCGTTTCGGTCGATCGTATGTGAAACGGGAATACCGTCACCTTATGTGTATAACTATATACACAGCATAACATCATAATCGAATACAACCCAGATACTATCCATTCAACCTTCTGTTCGATTCGGTTGCTCGTATGTATAACGAAAGAACAGTAACCTGGTGAGTATAACTATATAAACATAATCGAATACAACCCAGATACGATGATTGTTCAATCTATACTGAATTCAACCTTCTGCTCGATTCGGTCGCTTGTATGTAAAACGGAAGAACAGTTACCTGTTGAGTATTGCTATATAAACATCATCACGATATCATCGAATACAACTCAGATACATGTATCGTTTCGTCTAACCATTTAACCTTCTGTTCGATTCAGTCGCTAGTATGTGTAACGGAAGTACCGTCACCTGGTAAGTATCACTATATATACAGTATTGCGATATAATCGGATACCACCCAGATACATTGATTGTTCAGTCTATCCATTCAACTTTCTGTTCGTTTCGGTCGCTCGTATGTGAAACGGGAATACCGTCACCTTATGTGTATAACTATATACACAGCATAACATCATAATCGAATACAACCCAGATACTATCCATTCAACCTTCTGTACGATTCGGTTGCTCGTATGTATAACGAAAGAACAGTAACCTGGTGAGTATTTCTATATGAACGTCATCACGATATAATCGAATACAACTTAGTTACAATTATCGTTCCGTCTAACCATCCAACCTTATGTTCGATTCAGACGCTCGTATGTGTAACGAAAGAACCGTTACATGGTAGGTGTAGTTAAATATACAACATAATGATATAATCGGAGACAACCCAGATACAATGATTGTTTAATCTATCCATTCAACCTTATGTTCGATTCGGTTGCTAGTATGTATAACGAAAGAACAGTTACCTGGTTAGACATAATATATATTAATCATCACGAAATAATCGAATACAACCCAGATACGATGATTGTTCAGTCTATCCATTCAACCTTCTGTTCAGTTCAGTCGCTCTCATGTATAACTGGAGAACAGTTACCTGGTGAGTATAACTATATGAACATCATCACGATATAATCGAATACAACCCCAGATACGATCATTGTTTAGTCTATCCATTCAACCTTCAGTTCAATTCAGTCGCTCGTATGTATAACGGAAGAACAGTTACCTGGTGAGTATAACTATATAAACATAATCGAATACAACTCAGATACGATGATTGTTCAATCTATCCATTCAACCTTATGTTCGATTCGTTTGCTCGTATGTATATCGGAAGAACAGGTACCTGGTGAGTATATCTATATAAACATAATCGAATACAACTCAGATACGATGATTGTTCAATCTATCCATTTAACCTTCTGCTCGATTCGGTCGCTTGTATGTAAAACGGAAGGACAGTTACCTGGTGAGTATTGCTATATAAACATCATCACGATATCATCGAATACAACTCAGATACAATTATCGTTTCGTCTAACCATTTAACCTTCTGTTCGATTTAGTCGCTAGTATGTGTAACGGAAGTACCGTCACCTGGTAAGTATCACTATATATACAGTATTGCGATATAATCGGATACCACCCAGATACATTGATTGTTCAGTCTATCCATTCAACTTTCTTTTCGTTTCGATCGCTCGTATGTGAAACGGGAATACCGTCACCTTATGTGTATAACTATATACACAGCATAACATCATAATCGAATACAACCCAGATACTATCCATTCAACCTTCTGTTCGATTCGGTTGCTCGTATGTATAACGAAAGAACAGTAACCTGGTGAGTATAACTATATAAACATAATCGAATACAACCCAGATACGATGATTGTTCAATCTATACTGAATTCAACCTTCTGCTCGATTCGGTCGCTTGTATGTAAAACGGAAGAACAGTTACCTGGTGAGTATTGCTATATAAACATCATCACGATATCATCGAATACAACTCAGATACAATTATCGTTTCGTCTAACCATTTAACCTTCTGTTCGATTCAGTCGCTAGTATGTGTAACGGAAGTACCGTCACCTGGTAAGTATCACTATATATACAGTATTGCGATATAATCGGATACCACCCAGATACATTGATTGTTCAGCCTATCCATTCAACTTTCTGTTCGTTTCGGTCGCTCGTATGTGAAACGGAAATACCGTCACCTTATGTGTATAACTATATATACAGCATAACATCACAATCGAATACAACCCAGATACTATCCATTCAACCTTCTGTTCGATTCGGTTGCTCGTATGTATAACGAAAGAACAGTAACCTGGTGAGTATTTCTATATGAACGTCATCACGATATAATCGAATACAACTTAGTTACAATTATCGTTCCGTCTAACCATCCAACCTTATGTTTGATTCAGACGCTCGTATGTGTAACGAAAGAACCGTTACATGGTAGGTGTAGTTAAATATACAACATAACGATAAAATCGGAGACAACCCAGATACAATGATTGTTCAATCTATCCATTCAACCTTATGTTCGATTCGGTTGCTAGTATGTATAACGAAAGAACAGTTACCTGGTAAGACATAATATATAATAATCATCACGAAATGATCGAATACAACCCAGATACGATGATTGTTCAGTCTATCCATTCAACCTTCTGTTCAGTTTAGTCGCTCTTATGTATAACTGGAGAACAGTTACCTGGTGAGTATAACTATATGAACATCATCACGATATAATCGAATACAACCCCAGATACGATCATTGTTTAGTCTATCCATTCAACATTCAGTTCAATTCAGTCGCTCGTATGTATAACGGAAGAACAGTTACCTGGTGAGTATAACTATATAAACATAATCGAATACAACTCAGATACGATGATTGTTCAATCTATCCATTCAACCTTATGTTCGATTCGGTTGCTCGTATGTATATCGGAAGAACAGGTACCTGGTGAGTATATCTATATAAACATAATCGAACACAACTCAGATACGATGATTGTTCAATCTATCCATTTAACCTTCTGCTCGATTCGGTCGCTTGTATGTAAAACGGAAGGACAGTTACCTGGTGAGTATTGCTATATAAACATCATCACGATATCATCGAATACAACTCAGATACAATTATCGTTTCGTCTAACCATTTAACCTTCTGTTCGATTCAGTCGCTAGTATGTGTAACGGAAGTACCGTCACCTGGTAAGTATCACTATATATACAGTATTGCGATATAATCGGATATCACCCAGATACATTGATTGTTCAGTCTATCCATTCAACTTTCTGTTCGTTTCGGTCGCTCGTATGTGAAACGGGAATATTGTCACCTTTTGTGTATAACTATATACACAGCTATACATCATAATCGAATACAACCCAGATACTATCCATTCAACCTTCTGTTCGATTCGGTTGCTCGTATGTATAACGAAAGAACAGTAACCTGGTGAGTATTGCTATATAAACATCATCACGATATCATCGAATACAACTCAGATACAATTATCGTTTCGTCTAACCATTCAACATTCTGTTCGATTCAGTCGCTAGTATGTGTAACGGAAGTATCGTCACCTGGTAAGTATCACTATATATACAGTATTGCGATATAATCGGATACCACCCAGATACATTGATTGTTCAGTCTATCCATTCAACTTTCTTTTCGTTTCGGTCGCTCGTATGTATAACGGGAATACCGTCTCCTAGTGTGTATAACTATATACACAGCATAACATCATAATCGAATACAACCCATATACTATCCATTCAACCTTCTGTTCAATTCAGTCGCTCGTATGTATAACGGAAGAACAGTTACCTGGTGAGTATAACTATATAAACATAATCGAATACAACCCAGATACGATGATTGTTCAATCTATACTGAATTCAACCTTCTGCTCGATTCGGTCGCTTGTATGTAAAACGGAAGAACAGTTACCTGGTGAGTATTGCTATATAAACATCATCACGATATCATCGAATACAACTCAGATACAATTATCGTTTCGTCTAACCATTTAACCTTCTGTTCAATTCAGTCGCTAGTATGTGTAACGGAAGTATCGTCACCTGGTAAGTATCACTATATATACAGTATTGCGATATAATCGGATACCACCCAGATACATTGATTGTTCAGTTTATCCATTCAACTTTCTTTTCGTTTCGGTCGCTCGTATGTATAACGGGAATACCGTCTCCTAGTGTGTATAACTATATACACAGCATAACATCATAATCGAATACAACCCATATACTATCCATTCAACCTTCTGTTCAATTCAGTCGCTCGTATGTATAACGGAAGAACAGTTACCTGGTGAGTATAACTATATAAACATAATCGAATACAACCCAGATACGATGATTGTTCAATCCATACTGAATTCAACCTTCTGCTCGATTCAGTCGCTTGTATGTAAAACGGAAGAACAGTTACCTGGTGAGTATTGCTATATAAACATCATCACGATATCATCGAATACAACTCAGATACAATTATCGTTTCATCTAACCATTCAACATTCTGTTCGATTCAGTCGCTAGTATGTGTAACGGAAGTATCGTCACCTGGTAAGTATCACTATATATACAGTATTGCGATATAATCGGATACCACCCAGATACATTGATTGTTCAGTCTATCCATTCAACTTTCTTTTTGTTTCGGTCGCTCGTATGTAAAACGGGAATACCGTCTCCTAGTGTGTATAACTATATACACAGCATAACATCATAATCGAATACAACCCATATACTATCCTTTCAACCTTCTTTTCAATTCAGTTGCTCGTATGTATAACGGAAGAACAGTTACCTGGTGAGTATAACTATATAAACATAATCGAATACAACCCAGATACGATGATTGTTCAATCTATACTGAATTCAACCTTCTGCTCGATTCGGTCGCTTGTATGTTAAATGGAAGAACAGTTACCTGGTGAGTATTGCTATATAAACATCATCACGATATCATCGAATACAACTCAGATACAATTATCGTTTCGTCTAACCATTTAACCTTCTGTTCGATTCAGTCGCTAGTATGTGTAACGGAAGTACCGTCACCTGGTAAGTATCACTATATATACAGTATTGCGATATAATCGGATACCACCCAGATACATTGATTGTTCAGTCTATCCATTCAACTTTCTGTTCGTTTCGGTCGCTCGTATGTGAAACGGGAATACCGTCACCTTTTGTGTATAACTATATACACAGCATAACATCATAATCGAATACAACCCAGATACTATCCATTCAACCTTCTGTTCGATTCGGTTGCTCGTATGTATAACGAAAGAACAGTAACCTGGTGAGTATTTCTATATGAACGTCATCACGATATAATCGAATACAACTTAGTTACAATTATCGTTCCGTCTAACCATCCAACCTTATGTTCGATTCAGACGCTCGTATGTGTAACGAAAGAACCGTTACATGGTAGGTGTAGTTAAATATACAACATAACGATATAATCGGAGACAATTCAGATACAATGATTGTTCAATCTATCCATTCAACCTTATGTTCGATTCGGTTGCTAGTATGTATAACGAAAGAACAGTTACCTGGTAAGACATAATATATAATAATCATCACGAAATAATCGAATACAACCCAGATACGATGATTGTTCAGTCTATCCATTCAACCTTCTGTTCAGTTCAGTTGCTCTTATGTATAACTGGAGAACAGTTACCTGGTGAGTATAACTATATGAACATCATCACGATATAATCGAATACAACCCCAGATACGATCATTGTTTAGTCTATCCATTCAACCTTCAGTTCAATTCAGTCGCTCGTATGTATAACGGAAGAACAGTTACCTGGTGAGTATAACTATATAAACATAATCGAATACAACTCAGATACGATGATTGTTCAATCTATCCATTCAACTTTATGTTCGATTCGGTTGCTCGTATGTATATCGGAAGAACAGGTACCTGGTGAGTATATATAAACATAATCGAATACAACTCAGATACGATGATTGTTCAATCTATCCATTCAACCTTCTGCTCGATTCGGTCGCTTGTATGTAAAACGGAAGGACAGTTACCTGGTGAGTATTGCTATATAAACATCATCACGATATCATCGAATACAACTTAGATACAATTATCGTTTCGTCTAACCATTTAACCTTCTGTTCGATTTAGTCGCTAGTATGTGTAACGGAAGTACCGTCACCTGGTAAGTATCACTATATATACAGTATTGCGATATAATCGGATACCACCCAGATACATTGATTGTTCAGTCTATCCATTCAACTTTCTTTTCGTTTCGGTCGCTCGTATGTGAAACGGGAATACCGTCACCTTATGTGTATAACTATATACACAGCATAACATCATAATCGAATACAACCCAGATACTATCCATTCAACCTTCTGTTCGATTCGGTTGCTCGTATGTATAACGAAAGAACAGTAACCTGGTGAGTATAACTATATAAACATAATCGAATACAACCCAGATACGATGATTGTTCAATCTATACTGAATTCAACCTTCTGCTCGATTCGGTCGCTTGTATGTAAAACGGAAGAACAGTTACCTGGTGAGTATAACTATATAAACATCATCACGATATCATCGAATACAACTCAGATACAATTATCGTTTCGTCTAACCATTTAACCTTCTGTTCGATTCAGTCGCTAGTATGTGTAACGGAAGTACCGTCACCTGGTAAGTATCACTATATATACAGTATTGCGATATAATCGGATACCACCCAGATACATTGATTGTTCAGTCTATCCATTCAACTTTCTGTTCGTTTCGGTCGCTCGTATGTGAAACGGAAATACCGTCACCTTATGTGTATAACTATATATACAGCATAACATCACAATCGAATACAACCCAGATACTATCCATTCAACCTTCTGTTCGATTCGGTTGCTCGTATGTATAATGAAAGAACAGTAACCTGGTGAGTATTTCTATATGAACGTCATCACGATATAATCGAATACAACTTAGTTACAATTATCGTTCCGTCTAACCATCCAACCTTATGTTTGATTCAGACGCTCGTATGTGTAACGAAAGAACCGTTACATGGTAGGTGTAGTTAAATATACAACATAACGATAAAATCGGAGACAACCCAGATACAATGATTGTTCAATCTATCTATTCAACCTTATGTTCGATTCGGTTGCTAGTATGTATAACGAAAGAACAGTTACCTGGTAAGACATAATATATAATAATCATCACGAAATGATCGAATACAACCCATATACGATGATTGTTCAGTCTATCCATTCAACCTTCTGTTCAGTTCAGTCGCTCTTATGTATAACTGGAGAACAGTTACCTGGTGAGTATAACTATATGAACATCATCACGATATAATCGAATACAACCCCAGATACGATCATTGTTTAGTCTATCCATTCAACATTCAGTTCAATTCAGTCGCTCGTATGTATAACGGAAGAACAGTTACCTGGTGAGTATAACTATATAAACATAATCGAATACAACTCAGATACGATGATTGTTCAATCTATCCATTCAACTTTCTGTTCGTTTCGGTCGCTCGTATGTGAAACGGGAATATTGTCACCTTTTGTGTATAACTATATACACAGCTATACATCATAATCGGATACAACCCAGATACTATCCATTCAACCTTCTGTTCGATTCGGTTGCTCGTATGTATAACGAAAGAACAGTAACCTGGTGAGTATTGCTATATAAACATCATCACGATATCATCGAATACAACTCAGATACAATTATCGTTTCGTCTAACCATTCAACATTCTGTTCGATTCAGTCACTAGTATGTGTAACGGAAGTATCGTCACCTGGTAAGTATCACTATATATACAGTATTGCGATATAATCGGATACCACCCAGATACATTGATTGTTCAGTCTATCCATTCAACTTTCTTTTCGTTTCGGTCGCTCGTATGTATAACGGGAATACCGTCTCCTAGTGTGTATAACTATATACACAGCATAACATCATAATCGGATACAACCCATATACTATCCATTCAACCTTCTGTTCAATTCAGTCGCTCGTATGTATAACGGAAGAACAGTTACCTGGTGAGTATAACTATATAAACATAATCGAATACAACCCAGATACGATGATTGTTCAATCTATACTGAATTCAACCTTCTGCTCGATTCGGTCGCTTGTATGTAAAACGGAAGAACAGTTACCTGGTGAGTATTGCTATATAAACATCATCACGATATCATCGAATACAACTCAGATACAATTATCGTTTCGTCTAACCATTTAACCTTCTGTTCAATTCAGTCGCTAGTATGTGTAACGGAAGTATCGTCACCTGGTAAGTATCACTATATATACAGTATTGCGATATAATCGGATACCACCCAGATACATTGATTGTTCAGTTTATCCATTCAACTTTCTTTTCGTTTCGGTCGCTCGTATGTATAACGGGAATACCGTCTCCTAGTGTGTATAACTATATACACAGCATAACATCATAATCGAATACAACCCATATACTATCCATTCAACCTTCTGTTCAATTCAGTCGCTCGTATGTATAACGGAAGAACAGTTACCTGGTGAGTATAACTATATAAACATAATCGAATACAACCCAGATACGATGATTGTTCAATCCATACTGAATTCAACCTTCTGCT
The DNA here is from genome assembly GCA_029955515.1 of Chrysomela aeneicollis. Classification (NCBI taxonomy): domain Eukaryota; kingdom Metazoa; phylum Arthropoda; class Insecta; order Coleoptera; family Chrysomelidae; genus Chrysomela; species Chrysomela aeneicollis. The sequence goes on along the minus strand of JARUHQ010000013.1, from coordinate 14,640,417 downwards.
CGATTCAGTCGCTTGTATGTAAAACGGAAGAACAGTTACCTGGTGAGTATTGCTATATAAACATCATCACGATATCATCGAATACAACTCAGATACAATTATCGTTTCATCTAACCATTCAACATTCTGTTCGATTCAGTCGCTAGTATGTGTAACGGAAGTATCGTCACCTGGTAAGTATCACTATATATACAGTATTGCGATATAATCGGATACCACCCAGATACATTGATTGTTCAGTCTATCCATTCAACTTTCTTTTTGTTTCGGTCGCTCGTATGTAAAACGGGAATACCGTCTCCTAGTGTGTATAACTATATACACAGCATAACATCATAATCGAATACAACCCATATACTATCCTTTCAACCTTCTTTTCAATTCAGTTGCTCGTATGTATAACGGAAGAACAGTTACCTGGTGAGTATAACTATATAAACATAATCGAATACAACCCAGATACGATGATTGTTCAATCTATACTGAATTCAACCTTCTGCTCGATTCGGTCGCTTGTATGTTAAATGGAAGAACAGTTACCTGGTGAGTATTGCTATATAAACATCATCACGATATCATCGAATACAACTCAGATACAATTATCGTTTCGTCTAACCATTTAACCTTCTGTTCGATTCAGTCGCTAGTATGTGTAACGGAAGTACCGTCACCTGGTAAGTATCACTATATATACAGTATTGCGATATAATCGGATACCACCCAGATACATTGATTGTTCAGTCTATCCATCCAACTTTCTGTTCGTTTCGGTCGCTCGTATGTGAAACGGGAATACCGTCACCTTTTGTGTATAACTATATACACAGCATAACATCATAATCGAATACAACCCAGATACTATCCATTCAACCTTCTGTTCGATTCGGTTGCTCGTATGTATAACGAAAGAACAGTAACCTGGTGAGTATTTCTATATGAACGTCATCACGATATAATCGAATACAACTTAGTTACAATTATCGTTCCGTCTAACCATCCAACCTTATGTTCGATTCAGACGCTCGTATGTGTAACGAAAGAACCGTTACATGGTAGGTGTAGTTAAATATACAACATAACGATATAATCGGAGACAATTCAGATACAATGATTGTTCAATCTATCCATTCAACCTTATGTTCGATTCGGTTGCTAGTATGTATAACGAAAGAACAGTTACCTGGTAAGACATAATATATAATAATCATCACGAAATAATCGAATACAACCCAGATACGATGATTGTTCAGTCTATCCATTCAACCTTCTGTTCAGTTCAGTTGCTCTTATGTATAACTGGAGAACAGTTACCTGGTGAGTATAACTATATGAACATCATCACGATATAATCGAATACAACCCCAGATACGATCATTGTTTAGTCTATCCATTCAACCTTCAGTTCAATTCAGTCGCTCGTATGTATAACGGAAGAACAGTTACCTGGTGAGTATAACTATATAAACATAATCGAATACAACTCAGATACGATGATTGTTCAATCTATCCATTCAACTTTATGTTCGATTCGGTTGCTCGTATGTATATCGGAAGAACAGGTACCTGGTGAGTATATATAAACATAATCGAATACAACTCAGATACGATGATTGTTCAATCTATCCATTCAACCTTCTGCTCGATTCGGTCGCTTGTATGTAAAACGGAAGGACAGTTACCTGGTGAGTATTGCTATATAAACATCATCACGATATCATCGAATACAACTTAGATACAATTATCGTTTCGTCTAACCATTTAACCTTCTGTTCGATTTAGTCGCTAGTATGTGTAACGGAAGTACCGTCACCTGGTAAGTATCACTATATATACAGTATTGCGATATAATCGGATACCACCCAGATACATTGATTGTTCAGTCTATCCATTCAACTTTCTTTGCGTTTCGGTCGCTCGTATGTGAAACGGGAATACCGTCACCTTATGTGTATAACTATATACACAGCATAACATCATAATCGAATACAACCCAGATACTATCCATTCAACCTTCTGTTCGATTCGGTTGCTCGTATGTATAACGAAAGAACAGTAACCTGGTGAGTATAACTATATAAACATAATCGAATACAACCCAGATACGATGATTGTTCAATCTATACTGAATTCAACCTTCTGCTCGATTCGGTCGCTTGTATGTAAAACGGAAGAACAGTTACCTGGTGAGTATAACTATATAAACATCATCACGATATCATCGAATACAACTCAGATACAATTATCGTTTCGTCTAACCATTTAACCTTCTGTTCGATTCAGTCGCTAGTATGTGTAACGGAAGTACCGTCACCTGGTAAGTATCACTATATATACAGTATTGCGATATAATCGGATACCACCCAGATACATTGATTGTTCAGTCTATCCATTCAACTTTCTGTTCGTTTCGGTCGCTCGTATGTGAAACGGAAATACCGTCACCTTATGTGTATAACTATATATACAGCATAACATCACAATCGAATACAACCCAGATACTATCCATTCAACCTTCTGTTCGATTCGGTTGCTCGTATGTATAACGAAAGAACAGTAACCTGGTGAGTATTTCTATATGAACGTCATCACGATATAATCGAATACAACTTAGTTACAATTATCGTTCCGTCTAACCATCCAACCTTATGTTTGATTCAGACGCTCGTATGTGTAACGAAAGAACCGTTACATGGTAGGTGTAGTTAAATATACAACATAACGATAAAATCGGAGACAACCCAGATACAATGATTGTTCAATCTATCTATTCAACCTTATGTTCGATTCGGTTGCTAGTATGTATAACGAAAGAACAGTTACCTGGTAAGACATAATATATAATAATCATCACGAAATGATCGAATACAACCCATATACGATGATTGTTCAGTCTATCCATTCAACCTTCTGTTCAGTTCAGTCGCTCTTATGTATAACTGGAGAACAGTTACCTGGTGAGTATAACTATATGAACATCATCACGATATAATCGAATACAACCCCAGATACGATCATTGTTTAGTCTATCCATTCAACATTCAGTTCAATTCAGTCGCTCGTATGTATAACGGAAGAACAGTTACCTGGTGAGTATAACTATATAAACATAATCGAATACAACTCAGATACGATGATTGTTCAATCTATCCATTCAACCTTATGTTCGATTCGGTTGCTCGTATGTATATCGGAAGAACAGGTACCTGGTGAGTATATCTATATAAACATAATCGAACACAACTCAGATACGATGATTGTTCAATCTATCCATTTAACCTTCTGCTCGATTCGGTCGCTTGTATGTAAAACGGAAGGACAGTTACCTGGTGAGTATTGCTATATAAACATCATCACGATATCATCGAATACAACTCAGATACAATTATCGTTTCGTCTAACCATTTAACCTTCTGTTCGATTCAGTCGCTAGTATGTGTAACGGAAGTACCGTCACCTGGTAAGTATCACTATATATACAGTATTGCGATATAATCGGATATCACCCAGATACATTGATTGTTCAGTCTATCCATTCAACTTTCTGTTCGTTTCGGTCGCTCGTATGTGAAACGGGAATATTGTCACCTTTTGTGTATAACTATATACACAGCTATACATCATAATCGAATACAACCCAGATACTATCCATTCAACCTTCTGTTCGATTCGGTTGCTCGTATGTATAACGAAAGAACAGTAACCTGGTGAGTATTGCTATATAAACATCATCACGATATCATCGAATACAACTCAGATACAATTATCGTTTCGTCTAACCATTCAACATTCTGTTCGATTCAGTCACTAGTATGTGTAACGGAAGTATCGTCACCTGGTAAGTATCACTATATATACAGTATTGCGATATATTCGGATACCACCCAGATACATTGATTGTTCAGTCTATCCATTCAACTTTCTTTTCGTTTCGGTCGCTCGTATGTATAACGGGAATACCGTCTCCTAGTGTGTATAACTATATACACAGCATAACATCATAATCGAATACAACCCATATACTATCCATTCAACCTTCTGTTCAATTCAGTCGCTCGTATGTATAACGGAAGAACAGTTACCTGGTGAGTATAACTATATAAACATAATCGAATACAACCCAGATACGATGATTGTTCAATCTATACTGAATTCAACCTTCTGCTCGATTCGGTCGCTTGTATGTAAAACGGAAGAACAGTTACCTGGTGAGTATTGCTATATAAACATCATCACGATATCATCGAATACAACTCAGATACAATTATCGTTTCGTCTAACCATTCAACATTCTGTTCGATTCAGTCGCTAGTATGTGTAACGGAAGTATCGTCACCTGGTAAGTATCACTATATATACAGTATTGCGATATAATCGGATACCACCCAGATACATTGATTGTTCAGTCTATCCATTCAACTTTCTTTTTGTTTCGGTCGCTCGTATGTAAAACGGGAATACCGTCTCCTAGTGTGTATAACTATATACACAGCATAACATCATAATCGAATACAACCCATATACTATCCTTTCAACCTTCTTTTCAATTCAGTTGCTCGTATGTATAACGGAAGAACAGTTACCTGGTGAGTATAACTATATAAACATAATCGAATACAACCCAGATACGATGATTGTTCAATCTATCCATTCAACTTTATGTTCGATTCGGTTGCTCGTATGTATAACGAAAGAACAGTAACCTGGTGAGTAATGCTATATAAATATCATCACGATATCATCGAATACAACTCAGATACAATTATCGTTTCGTCTAACCATTCAACATTCTGTTCGATTCAGTCACTAGTATGTGTAACGGAAGTATCGTCACCTGGTAAGTATCACTATATATACAGTATTGCGATATAATCGGATACCACCCAGATACATTGATTGTTCAGTCTATCCATTCAACTTTCTGTTCGTTTCGGTCGCTCGTATGTGAAACGGGAATACCGTCACCTTTTGTGTATAACTATATACACAGCATAACATCATTATCGAATACAACCCAGATACTATCCATTCAACCTTCTGTTCGATTCGGTTGCTCGTATGTATAACGAAAGAACAGTAACCTGGTGAGTATTTCTATATGAACATCATCACGATATAATCGAATACAACTTAGTTACAATTATCGTTCCGTCTAACCATCCAACCTTATGTTCGATTCAGACGCTCGTATGTGTAACGAAAGAACCGTTACATGGTAGGTGTAGTTAAATATACAACATAACGATATAATCGGAGACAATTCAGATACAATGATTGTTCAATCTATCCATTCAACCTTATGTTCGATTCGGTTGCTAGTATGTATAACGAAAGAACAGTTACCTGGTAAGACATAATATATAATAATCATCACGAAATAATCGAATACAACCCAGATACGATGATTGTTCAGTCTATCCATTCAACCTTCTGTTCAGTTCAGTTGCTCTTATGTATAACTTGAGAACAGTTACCTGGTGAGTATAACTATATGAACATCATCACGATATAATCGAATACAACCCCAGATACGATCATTGTTTAGTCTATCCATTCAACCTTCAGTTCAATTCAGTCGCTCGTATGTATAACGGAAGAACAGTTACCTGGTGAGTATAACTATATAAACATAATCGAATACAACTCAGATACGATGATTGTTCAATCTATCCATTCAACTTTATGTTCGATTCGGTTGCTCGTATGTATATCGGAAGAACAGTTACCTGGTGAGTATAACTATATGAACATCATCACGATATAATCGAATACAACCCCAGATACGATCATTGTTTAGTCTATCCATTCAACCTTCAGTTCAATTCAGTCGCTCGTATGTATAACGGAAGAACAGTTACCTGGTGAGTATAACTATATAAACATAATCGAATACAACTCAGATACGATGATTGTTCAATCTATCCATTTAACCTTCTGCTCGATTCGGTCGCTTGTATGTAAAACGGAAGGACAGTTACCTGGTGAGTATTGCTATATAAACATCATCACGATATCATCGAATACAACTCAGATACAATTATCGTTTCGTCTAACCATTCAACCTTCTGTTCGATTTAGTCGCTAGTATGTGTAACGGAAGTTCCGTCACCTGGTAAGTATCACTATATATACAGTATTGCGATATAATCGGATACCACCCAGATACATTGATTGTTCAGTCTATCCATTCAACTTTCTTTTCGTTTCGGTCGCTCGTATGTGAAACGGGAATACCGTCACCTTATGTGTATAACTATATACACAGCATAACATCATAATCGAATACAACCCAGATACTATCCATTCAACCTTCTGTTCGATTCGGTTGCTCGTATGTATAACGAAAGAACAGTAACCTGGTGAGTATAACTATATAAACATAATCGAATACAACCCAGATACGATGATTGTTCAATCTATACTGAATTCAACCTTCTGCTCGATTCGGTCGCTTGTATGTAAAACGGAAGAACAGTTACCTGGTGAGTATAACTATATAAACATCATCACGATATCATCGAATACAACTCAGATACAATTATCGTTTCGTCTAACCATTTAACCTTCTGTTCGATTCAGTCGCTAGTATGTGTAACGGAAGTACCGTCACCTGGTAAGTATCACTATATATACAGTATTGCGATATAATCGGATACCACCCAGATACATTGATTGTTCAGTCTATCCATTCAACTTTCTGTTCGTTTCGGTCGCTCGTATGTGAAACGGAAATACCGTCACCTTATGTGTATAACTATATATACAGCATAACATCACAATCGAATACAACCCAGATACTATCCATTCAACCTTTTGTTCGATTCGGTTGCTCGTATGTATAACGAAAGAACAGTAACCTGGTGAGTATTTCTATATGAACGTCATCACGATATAATCGAATACAAGTTAGTTACAATTATCGTTCCGTCTAACCATCCAACCTTATGTTTGATTCAGACGCTCGTATGTGTAACGAAAGAACCGTTACATGGTAGGTGTAGTTAAATATACAACATAACGATAAAATCGGAGACAACCCAGATACAATGATTGTTCAATCTATCCATTCAACCTTATGTTCGATTCGGTTGCTAGTATGTATAACGAAAGAACAGTTACCTGGTAAGACATAATATATAATAATCATCACGAAATGATCGAATACAACACAGATACGATGATTGTTCAGTCTATCCATTCAACCTTCTGTTCAGTTCAGTCGCTCTTATGTATAACTGGAGAACAGTTACCTGGTGAGTATAACTATATGAACATCATCACGATATAATCGAATACAACCCCAGATACGATCATTGTTTAGTCTATCCATTCAACATTCAGTTCAATTCAGTCGCTCGTATGTATAACGGAAGAACAGTTACCTGGTGAGTATAACTATATAAACATAATCGAATACAACTCAGATACGATGATTGTTCAATCTATCCATTCAACCTTATGTTCGATTCGGTTGCTCGTATGTATATCGGAAGAACAGGTACCTGGTGAGTATATCTATATAAACATAATCGAACATAACTCAGATACGATGATTGTTTAATCTATCCATTTAACCTTCTGCTCGATTCGGTCGCTTGTATGTAAAACGGAAAGACAGTTACCTGGTGAGTATTGCTATATAAACATCATCACGATATCATCGAATACAACTCAGATACAATTATCGTTTCGTCTAACCATTTAACCTTCTGTTCGATTCAGTCGCTAGTATGTGTAACGGAAGTACCGTCACCTGGTAAGTATCACTATATATACAGTATTGCGATATAATCGGATATCACCCAGATACATTGATTGTTCAGTCTATCCATTCAACTTTCTGTTCGTTTCGGTCGCTCGTATGTGAAACGGGAATATTGTCACCTTTTGTGTATAACTATATACACAGCTATACATCATAATCGAATACAACCCAGATACTATCCATTCAACCTTCTGTTCGATTCGGTTGCTCGTATGTATAACGAAAGAACAGTAACCTGGTGAGTAATGCTATATAAATATCATCACGATATCATCGAATACAACTCAGATACAATTATCGTTTCGTCTAACCATTCAACATTCTGTTCGATTCAGTCACTAGTATGTGTAACGGAAGTATCGTCACCTGGTAAGTATCACTATATATACAGTATTGCGATATAATCGGATACCACCCAGATACATTGATTGTTCAGTCTATCCATTCAACTTTCTTTTCGTTTCGGTCGCTCGTATGTATAACGGGAATACCGTCTCCTAGTGTGTATAACTATATACACAGCATAACATCATAATCGAATACAACCCATATACTATCCATTCAACCTTCTGTTCAATTCAGTCGCTCGTATGTATAACGGAAGAACAGTTACCTGGTGAGTATAACTATATAAACATAATCGAATACAACCCAGATACGATGATTGTTCAATCTATACTGAATTCAACCTTCTGCTCGATTCGGTCGCTTGTATGTAAAACGGAAGAACAGTTACCTGGTGAGTATTGCTATATAAACATCATCACGATATCATCGAATACAACTCAGATACAATTATCGTTTCGTCTAACCATTCAACATTCTGTTCAATTCAGTCGCTAGTATGTGTAACGGAAGTATCGTCACCTGGTAAGTATCACTATATATACAGTATTGCGATATAATCGGATACCACCCAGATACATTGATTGTTCAGTCTATCCATTCAACTTTCTTTTTGTTTCGGTCGCTCGTATGTAGAACGGGAATACCGTCTCCTAGTGTGTATAACTATATACACAGCATAACATCATAATCGAATACAACCCATATACTATCCTTTCAACCTTCTGTTCAATTCAGTTGCTCGTATGTATAACGGAAGAACAGTTACCTGGTGAGTATAACTATATAAACATAATCGAATACAACCCAGATACGATGATTGTTCAATCTATACTGAATTCAACCTTCTGCTCGATTCGGTCGCTTGTATGTAAAACGGAAGAACAGTTACCTGGTGAGTATTGCTATATAAACATCATCACGATATCATCGAATACAACTCAGATACAATTATCGTTTCGTCTAACCATTTCACCTTCTGTTCGATTCAGTCGCTAGTATGTGTAACGGAAGTACCGTCACCTGGTAAGTATCACTATATATACAGTATTGCGATATAATCGGATACCACCCAGATACATTGATTGTTCAGTCTATCCATTCAACTTTCTGTTCGTTTCGGTCGCTCGTATGTGAAACGGGAATACCGTCACCTTATGTGTATAACTATATATACAGCATAACATCACAATCGAATACAACCCAGATACTATTCATTCAACCTTCTGTTCGATTCGGTTGCTCGTATGTATAACGAAAGAACAGTAACCTGGTGAGTATTTCTATATGAACGTCATCACGATATAATCGAATACAACTTAGTTACAATTATCGTTCCGTCTAACCATCCAACCTTATGTTCGATTCAGACGCTCGTATGTGTAACGAAAGAACCGTTACATGGTAGGTGTAGTTAAATATACAACATAACGATATAATCGGAGTCAACCCAGATACAATGATTGTTCAATCTATCCATTCAACCTTATGTTCGATTCGGTTGCTAGTATGTATAACGAAAGAACAGTTACCTGGTAAGACATAATATATGATAATCATCACGAAATGATCGAATACAACCCAGATACGATGATTGTTCAGTCTATCCATTCAACCTTCTGTTCAGTTCAGTCGCTCTTATGTATAACTGGAGAACAGTTACCTGGTGAGTATAACTATATGAACATCATCACGATATAATCGAATACAACCCCAGATACGATCATTGTTTAGTCTATCCATTCAACCTTCAGTTCAATTCAGTCGCTCGTATGTATAACGGAAGAACAGTTACCTGGTGAGTATAACTATATAAACATAATCGAATACAACTCAGATTCGATGATTGTTCAATCTATCCATTCAACCTTATGTTCGATTCGGTTGCTCGTATGTATATCGGAAGAACAGGTACCTGGTGAGTATATCTATATAAACATAATCGAACACAACTCAGATACGATGATTGTTCAATCTATCCATTTAACCTTCTGCTCGATTCGGTCGCTTGTATGTAAAACGGAAGGACAGTTACCTGGTGAGTATTGCTATATAAACATCATCACGATATCATCGAATACAACTCAGATACAATTATCGTTTCGTCTAACCATTTAACCTTCTGTTCAATTCAGTCGCTAGTATGTGTAACGGAAGTACCGTCACCTGGTAAGTATTACTATATATACAGTATTGCGATATAATCGGATATCACCCAGATACATTGATTGTTCAGTCTATCCATTCAACTTTCTGTTCGTTTCGGTCGCTCGTATGTAAAACGGGAATACCGTCACCTAATGTGTATAACTATATACACAGCATAACATCATAATCGAATACAACCCAGATACTATCCATTCAACCTTCTGTTCGATTCGATTGCTCGTATGTATAACGAAAGAACAGTAACCTGGTGAGTATTTCTATATGAACGTCATCACGATATAATCGAATACAACTCAGATACAATGATCATTCCGTCTATCCATCCAACCTTCTGTTCGATTGGGTCGCTCGTATGTATAACGCAAGAACAGTCACCTGGTGAGTATTACTATATAAACATCACCACGATATAATCGAATACAACTCAGTTACAATTATCGTTCCGTCTAACCATCCAACCTTATGTTTGATTCAGACGCTCGTATGTGTAACGAAATAACCGTTACATGGTAGGTGTAACCGAATATGCAGCATAAAGATATAATCGGAGACAACCCAGATACAATGATTGTTCAATCAATCCATCCAACCTTATGTTCGATTCGGTTGCTCGTATGTTTAACGGAAGAACTGTTACCTGGTTAGACATACTATATGATAATCATCACGATATACTCGAATACAACCCCAGATACGATTATTGTTTAGTCTATCCATTCAACCTTCTGTTCAATTCAGTCGTTCTTATGTATAACGGAAAAACAGTTACCTGGTGAGTATAACTATATAAACCTAATCGAATACAACCCAGATACGATGAATTTTCAATCTATCCATTTAACCTTCTGCTGGATTTGGTCGCTTTTATGTAAAACGGAAGAACAGTTACCTGGTGAGTATTGCTATATAAACATCATCACGATATCATCGAATACAACTCAGATACAATTATCGCTTCGTCTAACCATTTAACCTTCTGTTCGATTCAGTCGCTAGTATGTGTAACGGAAGTACCGTCACCTGGTAAGTATCACTATATATACAGTATTGCGATATAATCGGATACAAACCAGATACATTGATTGTTCAGTCTATCCATTCAACTTTCTGTTCGTTTCGGTCGCTCGTATGTAAAACGGGAATACCGTCACCTAGTGTGTATAACTATATACACAGCATAACATCATAATCGAATACAACTCAGATACTATCCATTCAACCTTCTGTTCGATTCGGTTGCTCGTATGTATAACGAAAGAACAGTAACCTGGTGAGTATTTCTATATAAACTTCATCTCCAATCGAAAAAACCGAAATCGAAAAAAAAATGCATCAAAGGGGGCCCCCTTGGAACTTTTTCGAATTCTTCAGATCGCCTTAACATCCGAACGGATGGACCGATTTTCAATTTCGCGCATACCAATCTGCTTGTTTCTTTCATAGAATCCATTTCTCCAATCGAAAAAACCAAAATCGAAAAAAAAAATTCATCAAAGGGGGTCCCCTTGGAACTTTTCTGAATTCTTCAGATCGCCTTAACTTCCGAACGGATGGACCGATTTTCAACTTCGATCATACCAATCTGCTTGTTTTTTTTCATAGAATCCATTTCTCCAATCGAAAAAACCGAAATCGAAAAAATAAAAAGCATCAAAGGGAGCCCCCTTGGAACTTTTTCGAATTCTTCAGATCGCCTTAACTTCCGAACGGATGGACCGATTTTCAACTTCGATCATACGAATCTGCTTTTTTTTCATAGAATCCATTTCTGCAATCAAAAAAACCGAAATCGAAAAAAAAAATGCATCAAAGGGGGCCCCCTTGGAACTTTTTCGAATTCTTCAGATCGACTTAGCTTCCGAACGGATGGACCGATTTCCAACTTCGATCATACCAATCTGCTTTTTTTTTTCATCGAATCCATTTCTCCGATCGAAAAAACCGAAATCGAAAAAAAAAATGCATCAAAGGGGGCCCCCTTGGAACTTTTTCGAATTCTTCAGATTGCCATAATTTTCGAACGTATGGACCGATTTTCAACTTCGATCATACCAATCTGCTTGTTTTTTTTCATAGAATCCATTTCTCCAATCAAAAAAACCGAAATCGAAAAAATAAAAAGCATCAAAGGGAGCCCCCTTGGAACTTTTTCGAATTCTTCAGATCGCCTTAACTTCCGAACGGATGGACCGATTTTCAACTTCGATCATACCAATCTGCTTGTTTTTTTTCATAGAATCCATTTCTGCAATCGAAAGAACCGAAATCGAAAAAAAAATGCATCAAAGGGGGCCCCCTTGGAACTTTTTCGAATTCTTCAGATCGACTTAACTTCCGAACGGATGGACCGATTTTCAACTTCGATCATACTAATCTGCTTTTTTTTTTCATAGAAATCATTTTTCCGATCGAAAAAACCGAAATCGAAACAAAATTGCATCAAAGGGGGCCCCCTTGGAACTTTTTCGAATTCTTCAGATCGCCTTAACTTCCGAACGGATGGACCGATTTTCAACTTCGATCATACCAAACTGCTTGTTTTTTCTCATAGAATCCATTTCTGCAATCGAAAGAACCGAAATCGAAAAAAAAATGCATCAAAGGGGGCCCCCTTGGAACTTTTTCGAATTCTTCAGATCGACTTAACTTCCGAACGGATGGACCGATTTTCAACTTCGATCATACTAATCTGCTTTTTTTTTCATAGAATCCATTTCTCCAATCGAAAAAACCGAAATCTGAGAAAAAATTGCATCAGAGGGGGCCCCCTTGGAACTTTTTCGAATTCTTCAGATCGCCTTAACTTCCGAACGGATGGACCGATTTTCAACTTCGATCATACCAATCTGCTTGTTTTTTTCATAGAATCCATTTCTCCAATCAAAAAAACCAAAATCGAAAAAAAAATCGCATCAAAGGGGGTCCCCTTGGAACTTTTCTGAATTCTTCAGATCGCCTTAACTTCCGAACGGATGGACCGATTTTCAACTTCGATCATACCAATCTGCTTGTTTTTTTTCATAGAATCCATTTCTCCAATCGAAAAAACCGAAATCGAAAAGAAAAATTGCATCAGAGGGGGTCCCCTTGGAACTTTTTCGAATTCTTCAGATCGCCTTAACTTCCGAACGGATGGACCGATTTTCAACTTCGATCATACCAATCTGCTTGTTTTTTTTTTCATAGAATCCATTTCTCCAATCAAAAAAACCGAAATCGAAAAAATAAATAGCATCAAAGGGAGCCCCCTTGGAACTTCTTCGAATTCTTCAGATCGCCTTAACTTCCGAACGGATGGACCGATTTTCAACTTCGATTATACGAATCTGCTTGTTTTTTTTCATAGAATCCATTTCTGCAATCGAAAAGACCGAAATCGAAAAAAAAAAATGCATCAAAGGGGGCCCCCTTGGAACTTTTTCGAATTCTTCAGATCGACTCAACTTCCGAACGGATGGACCGATTTTCAACTTCGATCATACCAATCTGCTTTTTTTTCATAGAATCCATTTCTCCTATCAAAAAAACCGAAATCGAAAATTAAAAATGCATCAAAGGGGGCCCCCTTGGAACTTTTTCGAATTCTTCAGATTGCCTTAACTTTCGAACGTATGGACCGATTTTCAATTTCGATAAAACCAATCTGCTTGTTTTTTATTCATAGAATCCATTTCTCCAATCAAAAAAACCGAAATCAAAAAAATAAAAAGCATCAAAGGGAGCCCCCTTGGAACTTTTTCGAATTCTTCAGATCGCCTTAACTTCCGAACGGATGGACGGATTTTCAACTTCGATCATACGAATCTGCTTGTTTTTTTTTCATAGAATCCATTTCTCCAATCGAAAAAACCGAAATCAAAAAAAAATGCATCAAAGGGGGCCCCCTTGGAACTTTTTCGAATTATTCAGATCGCCTTAACTTCCGAACGGATGGACCGATTTTCAACTTCGATCATACCAATCTGCTTGTTTTCTTTCATAGAATCCATTTCTCCAATCGAAAAAACCGAAATCGAAAAAAAAATGCATCAAAGGGGGCCTTCTTGGAATTTTTTCGAATTCTTCAGATCGCCTTAACTTCCGAACGGATGGACCGATTTTCAATTTCGCGCATACCAATTCGCTTGTTTTTTTCATAGAATCCATTTCACCAATCAAAAAAAACCGAAATCGAAAAAAAATTGCATCAAAGGGGGTCCACTTGGAACTTTTTCGAATTCTTCAGATCGCCTTAACGGAAGGAACGATAATTGTAACTGAGTTGTATTCGATTATATCGTGGTGATTTTTATATAGTAATACTCACCAGGTGACTGTTCTTGCGTTATACATACGAGCGACCCAATCGAACAGAAGGTTGGATGGATAGACGGTATGATTATTGTATCTGAGTTGTATTCGATTATATCTTGATGATGTTCATATAGTTATACTCACTAGGAAACTGTTCTCCAGTTATACATAAGAGCGACTGAACTGAACAGAAAGTCGAATGAATAGACTGAACAATCAATGTATCTGGGTGGTATCCGATTATATCGCAATACTGTATATATAGTGATACTAACCAGGTGACGGTACTTCCGTTACACATACTAGCGACTGAATCGAACAGAAGGTTAAATGGTTAGACGAAATGATAATTGTATCTCTGAGTTGTATTCGATGATATCGTGATGATGTTCATATAGCAATACACCTGGTGAGTATTGCTATACTGTTCTTCCGTTTTACATACAAGCGACCGAATCGAGCAGAAGCTTAAATTTAGTATAGATTGAACAATCATCGTATCTGGGTTGTATTCGATTATGTTTATATAGTAATACTCACCAGGTGACTGTTCTTGCGTTATACATACGAGCGACCCAATCGAATAGAAGGTTGGATGGATAGACGGTATGATTATTGTATCTGAGTTGTATTCGATTATATCGTGATGACGTTCATATAGAAATACTCACCAGGTTACTGTTCTTTCGTTATACATACGAGCAACCGAATCGAACAGAAGGTTGAATGGATAGTATCTGGGTTGTATTCGATTATGATGTTATGCTGTGTATATAGTTATACACATAAGGTGACGGTATTCCCGTTTTACATACGAGCGACCGAAACGAACAGAAAGTTGAATGGATAGACTGAACAATCAATGTATCTGGGTGGTATCCGATTATATCGCAATACTGTATATATAGTGATACTCACCAGGTGACGGTACTTCCGTTACACATACTAGCGACTGAATCGAACAGAAGGTTGAATGGTTAGACGAAACGATAATTGTATCTGAGTTGTATTCGATGATATCGTGATGATGTTCATATAGTTATACTCACCAGGTAACTGTTCTTCCGTTATACATACGAGCGACTGAATTGAACAGAAGGTTGAATGGATAGTATATGGGTTGTATTCGATTATGATGTTATGCTGTGTATATAGTTATACACACTAGGTGACGGTATTCCCGTTTTATATACGAGCGACCGAAACGAAAAGAAAGTTGAATGGATAGACTGAACAATCAATGTTTCTGGGTTTCTGGTTAGATTATATATGAGAACTGTTACCTGGTTAGACATACTATATGATAATCATCACGATATACTCGAATACAACCCCAGATACGATTATTGTTTAGTCTATCCATTCAGAGATATTCATGGCCAGCGGCGAGTAGTCGAGTTTATTTACGCTCCTAGTTTTTATAAAATATAGTTGTCAAAATCGTTGTGTTTGATCCAGAATCTAGTAAGTCCATTAATTATATAGTGTGCCCTATCGAAGTGTGAAATCTACATCGAAAAATGGTACTTACACGAGAAGTAACTGAAGAAATTAAAAATGCAGTTAGCAGTGCCATGGATAGGATTTTAAAAGATGAGAAGTTCATAAAAACTTTAACAGATAACGTAGCAGAAGCAGTGATTGACTCGGTGAGCAAAAAATTATCGGATATTGAACAAAAATTAGGAGGTTTCGAACATGACTTGCTAGAAATGAAACGTATTAATGAAAAAAATTTCGATATACTGAATGTTTCAATGAAGAAGGTGATCAAGGAAAAAGATATCATGTTACAAAAATATGATAATATGGAACAGGAAACGAGAAGAAATAATCTAAGAGTGTTCAACTACCAGGAAAAGAATATGGAGGATACAAGGAAAGAAGTCATGACACTCTTCAACCATAAAATGTCGACCAAAATAACAGATGATGATATCGAAACTTGTTATAGAATTGGAAAAAGAGAACCTAACCAGAAACCAAGAGGAATATTAATCAAGCTAAAAAATCATGATTTGAAGCAAGACATTTACAAAAGAAAAAAAATGTTGAAAGGGACTGGTGTAATAATAAGAGAAGACTTAACAAGAGTGCGGGTTGATCTACTAACAAAAACTATAGAGAAAACTTCAATTAAGAATGTATGGACTGATGCTGGAAAAATATATGTGAATAACAACGGCAAAGTCTCCATAATCAGGTCCATAGACGACTTCGAAAAAATCTTTGGATCAAACCCAAATTAATATGTTTATACTAGGAGAGTAGGATTTGTCATGAATCATAATTTAGTATTTCCTTACAATTATAAGTATTCTGTTTTGTTTGTTTTTTTCTCTTCAACTCTTTGTTGTTATAAAAATCATTTTATTTTTTATTGTCAAAATTGATTCTTAATGCTAGATTTTCTGAATATATTAGATTCCCAAGAGGGCATTAAAACAAAAACCTTTATCAATCTAGAAGAATGTATGAAGGAAGTTGAGAGTGATGGAAAAGTGGAAAAAATAGGTATTATTCATTTCAATGTGAGGGGTATTAGGAAAAACCTGGATCAACTGCTTTTATATTTGGAGCCAGAAATTGAAAGCATAGATATATTGGTCCTATCAGAAACATGGAATATCAATTCGGTGAGTGACTTTGAAATCCCCAATTTCACACTATATTATAATGAATCTAAATCAAATCAAAATGATGGTTGTGTTATCTATATCAGAGACAAAATATAATTAGTAAGTACTGAAATCATACCTTTGACTGAAACAAAATTGTTACGCATCACGTTATCTGAGAATAATAATTTCAATATAGGAATCACTGCCTCATATAGACCACCATCAATAAATATGCAAACATATGTGGATGAATTGAACCAATATTTGTCAAATGTAATTAAAAATAAAATTGAAATATTTATAGGGGACATTAATATTAATTTATTGGATACATTTTCGAACAACGTTAATAACTATTTGAATATCTTAACAGAACAGGAATTTGTTTCATATATAAATGAAGTAACTAGGCTAACTGAACAAACAAGTAGTATCATCGATCACATTTTTGTTAGAAAAGATAACTCTACACAGAATGTCTCCATATCATCGGCTGTAATAGAAACTAACCTCTCCGATCATTTCACAACATTTTTATCATTAACCAGACCGCAAGAAAATAATTCTCTATCAAAAAAACAACAACATATAACTGATGTCAAGAAAAAAACTGACTTGGAAAAATTGCATAATTATTTAAAAGACGAGACTTGGGAAGGCGTTATGAAACACGAAAATAGCCAATTATCTTATAATATTTTTCTTGAAAAACTGGAAAATTACATAAATATCTCATCAAAAAGCTATAGCATACTTAAAAAAGAAAACCTTAAATTAAAACCATGGATAACGATAGGCTTAATAAATTCGATCAAACATCGTGATATAATGAAAAAAAAACTTAGAAAAAAAATTCAGAGGAGCTGCGGCAAGAATATAATCAATACAGGAATAGATTAACCAAATTAATTAAGACAACAAAAAACCAATATTATGAACAAGAACTAAATACCTCGAAAGGAAACTGTAAAAAAACCTGGAATATAATAAACGAAATCTCAAATAATAATTCCAACAATAAGTCATTGAGTTGTGTGGATATTAAATTAGCTAATGGCGATGTGATATCCGATAATAAAATAAAAGCTGATGCATTTAATGACTACCTCGTGAATGTTGCATCTGACATGGCTAAAACAATTAACAAACCAAAAAACATTGCGGCTAACTTTCTGAAGGATATCTCGGTGGGACCTACTTTATTTCTCGAGCCAGTCACAGAGACTGAAGTAATAAATATTATATCAGATCTTAAAAGCAACTGTTCTCCTGGACCAGATAAAATTACCTCTAAGATAATAAAAGACATACAAAAACATATAGTAGTACCATTAGTATATATAATCAATCTAACATACAATAGCGGAATATTACCAACACAATGGAAAGAATCGATTGTCACACCTATTTTCAAAGCTGGGAATAAAGAACAATTAGGTAATTACCGACCAATCTCAGTGATTAACAATTTCGCAAAAGTATTCGAAAGATCACTAAAAAAGAGGTTAGTAGATTTTTTTGAAACTCATAATGTGATAACCAAAAGGCAATACGGGTTCATCAGAAATTAAAGCACTGAGAATGCAGTACTTGACTTCACAAATAAAGTTATTGAGGCCCTAGACAGCTCTGAAAAATGCTTGGCAGTTTTTTTGGATCTGGCTAAGGCCTTTGATACAGTGTCACATGATGCATTAATGAATAAGCTATATAACTACGGAATTCGTGGACCGACGTTAGATATTTTGCGAAATTATTTATCAAATAGATGTCAGAGGGTCAAAATTGACAATGAACTAAGTTCACCATTAGAAATAGCAGTCGGTGTACCACAGGGAACTGTACTGGGACCGATCCTGTTTCTGGTGTATATAAATAATATAAGCAAGATAAATGGCTTCAGAGGTCATATTATTTCTTATGCCGACGATACTGCAGTAATATACACCGGAGTAACATGGGCTGAAGTATACGACGATGCAGTGAAAGGTTTGAAGGATATCCAAGTCTGGCTAGATGATAATATTCTAACTTTAAATGTTAAGAAAACCAAATTCATAACATTCACCTTGACAAATAAAGAACAACCAGATTTTAATTCTCTACCTATACACTCTCCCAGATGCTTGAATCAAGGAGTTTGTGACTGTCCAACCATCGAAAAAGTATCAAATATCAAATATCTAGGAATCCTATTGGACCAGCATATGAGATGGGACGAACATGCTTTATATGTAACGAAGAGACTTAGACAACTTACATATAAATTCTATAATCTGAGAGAAGTTTTAACAAAGAAAAATTTACATATTATATACGTCTCACTTGCAGAATCAGTCATAAGATATTGTATCTCAGTTTGGGGAGGTATGTTCAGTAATGTTATGAATAGTCTGCAGGCTATGCAAAATACAATAATTAAAATCCTTTTAAAAAAAAATAAATTATTTTCCACTGAAAATCTATATGAAGAAACTAAATTATTAAACATAAGATGCCTATATGCTTTCCAGTGTTTAGTCTGGATGTTCACTAACAGAATAAAATATCAAGTCTTAAATAAATATAATACTCGATTTGCAGATAATCTATCCCTCAATCTACCATTCTTCAAAAAAACACACACTCAAAGAAGCATATTTTTTTATGGTCCAAAACTCTATAACTTACTTCCATTAGGATTGAAAAAAATCAATAAGTTAAGCCGATATAAATCCGTCCTCAAAAATTTCATTAATCAAAATAAAGTGATCATAAAAAATATTTTCTGAATACGAATTCCAAACTTGCCCAAACCATTAACCACTCATCCACTTTTCTTGACTCGTTTCTTAACTCCCTTTAATCATCTGAATCTACATAGGTACATATATATAAATTTATGAATGTTTATTTTTTTTTCAAATCACATACTCATCAATTACTACTGAATGATAGCTACTCAAATTTGTGTCACTAATATAAGGTGTAATCTGATCGATATACTCTGTATAATCATAGATGTGTCACAAAACAAGCATTCCGATGCTTAGGTGACACGTCCTGATTCAACAGTGTTATAACAATGATAAAAAACTATCATGTATTGTACTCTAATAACTATGAATAAATTCTGAAATTGTAAAATGAAAAAAAATTCTGAAATTCTAAACCTTCTGTTCAATTCAGTCGTTCTTATGTATAATGGAAGAACAGTTACCTGGTGAGTATAACTATATAAACATAATCGAATACAACCCAAATACGATGAATTTTCAATCTATCCATTCAACCTTCTGCTCGATTCGGTCGCTTTTATGTGAAACGAAAGAACAGTTACCTGGTGAGTATTGCTATATAAACATCATCACGATATCATCGAATACAACTCAGATACAATTATCGCTTCGTCTAACCATTTAACCTTCTGTTCGATTCAGTCGCTAGTATGTGTAACGGAAGTACCGTCACCTGGTGAGTGTCACTATATATACAGTATTGCGATATAATCGGATACCAACCAGATACATTGATTGTTCAGTATATCCATTCAACTTTCTATTCGTTTCGGTCGCTCGTATGTAAAACGGGAATACCGTCACCTAGTGTGTAAAACTATATACACAGCATAACATCATAATCGAATACAACCCAGATACTATCCATTCAACCTTCTGTTCGATTCGGTTGCTCGTATATATAACGAAAGAACAGTAACCTGGTGAGTATCCTAACCTAACCTAACCTAACCTGGTGAGTATTTCCATATGAACTTAATCACGATATAATCGAATACAACTCAGATATAATGGTCATTCCGTCTATCCATCCAACCTTCTGTTCGATTTGGTCGCTCGTACGTATATCGCAAGAACAGTGACCTGGTGAGTATTACTATATAAACATTACCACGATATAATCGAATACAACTCAGTTACAATTATCGTTCCGTCTAACCATCCAACCTTATGTTCGATTCAGACGCTCGTATGTGTAACGAAAGAACCGTTACATGGTAGGTTTATCTAAATATACAGCATAACGATATAATCGGAAACAACCCAGATACAATGATTGTTCAATCTATCCATTCAACCTTATGTTCGATTCGTTTGCTGGTATGTATAACATAATAACAGTTACCTGGTTAAACATAATATATAATAATCATCACGAAATAATCGAATACAACCCAGATACGATGCTTGTTCAGTCTATCCATTCAACCTTCTGTTCAGTTCAGTCGCTCTTATGTATAACTGGAGAACAGTTACCTGGTGAGTATAACTATATAAACATCATACGATCATTGTTTAGTCTATCCATTCAACCTTCTGTTCAATTCAGTCGCTCGTATGTATAACGGAAGAACAGTTACCTGGTGAGTATAAATATATAAACATAATCGAATACAACCCAGATACGATGATTGTTCAATCTATACTGAATTCAACCTTCTGCTCGACTCGGTCGCTTGTATGTAAAACGGAAGAACAGTTACCTGGTGAGTATTGCTATATAAACATCATCATGATATCATCGAATACAACTCAGATACAATTATCGTTTCGTCTAACCATTCAACCTTCTGTTCGATTCAGTCGCTAGTATGTATAACTGGAGTACCGTCACCTGGTAAGTATCACTATATATACAGTATTGCGATATAATCGGATACCACCCAGGTACATTGATTGTTCAGTCTATCCATTCAACTTTCTGTTCGTTTCGGTCGCTCGTATGTAAAACGGGAATACCGTCACCTTATGTGTATAACTATATACACAGCATAACATCATAATCGAATACAACCCAGATACTATCCATTCAACCTTCTGTTCGATTTGGTTTCTCGTATGTATAACGAAAGAACAGTAACCTGGTGAGTATTTCCATATGAACGTCATCAAGATATAATCGAATACAACTCAGATACAATGATCATTCCGTCTATCCATCCAACCTTTTGTTCGATTGGGTCGCTCGTAGGTGTAACGAAAGAACCGATTCATGGTAGGTGTATCCAAATGTACAGCATAACGATATAATCGGAGACAACCCAGATACAATGATTGTTCAATCTATCCATTCAACCTTATGTTCGATTCGGTTGCCCGTATGTTTAACGGAAGAACTGTTACCTGAAAAATGGAAAAGCCATAAATTGGACTACAATTTTAGAAAGAGAAAATAGTCTATCCAATTAGAATATCAAACATAGTTTGAAATGAATGTCTGGTAGACTACGAGCAGAAAACAACTACTTTCCTGGTAAATACCACGCAGAACATTGAATTATATCTGCTCGTAATCCATGCAACGATTCACACTGTGAATGCAGATCGCAAATGTTTCTTTCTTCCTAAGACGTGACAAATTCACATCGGGACAGGCACGCCTAACAACCTACAGACCGGTTTCGGGCTTATTGGCCCTCATCAGTGCAGGGTAGTTATCCGAGTAGAGACCGTAAGATCTCCACTCGAAGCGTTGCCTGTCCCAATGCACCTTCGTCGCGTTTATTTGACCGCACTGAGCCGCGTTCCAACAGACAATTGGAAGTGGCGACACCATGCGGCAGAAGAAAGAAACACTCCAGAACTAAATCTCCCAAATCACAGAACTTGGAAGTGGCTTATAGCTCGACTAAGCTAATAAATGAAAAATGGAAAAGCCATAAATTGGACTACAATTTTAGAAAGAGAAAATAGTCTATCCAATTAGAATATCAAACATAGTTTGAAATGAATGTCTGGTAGACTACGAGCAGAAAACAACTACTTTCCTGGTAAATACCACGCAGAACATTGAAATTCTAAAATGAAAAAAAATTCTGAAATTCTAAACCTTCTGATCAATTCAGTCGTTCTTATGTAAAACGGAAGAACAGTTACCTGGTGAGTATAACTATATAAACATAATCGAATACAACCCAGATACGATGAATTTTCAATCTATCCATTCAACCTTCTGCTCGATTCGGTCGCTTTTATGTAAAACGAAAGAACAGTTACCTGGTGAGTATTGCTATATAAACATCATCACGATATCATCGAATACAACTCAGATACAATTATCGCTTCGTCTAACCATTCAACATTCTGTTCGATTCAGTCGCTAGTATGTGTAAAGGAAGTACCGTCACCTGGTAAGTATCACTATATATACAGTATTGCGATATAATCGGATACCACCCAGATACATTGATTGTTCAGTCTATCCATTCAACTTTCTGTTCGTTTCGGTCGCTCGTATGTAAAACGGGAATACCGTCACCTAATGTGTATAATTATATACACAGCATAACATCATAATCGAATACAACCCACATACTATCCATTCAACCTTCTGTTCGATTCGGTTGCTCGTATGTATAACAAAAGAACAGTAACCTGGTGAGTATTTCTATATGAACGTCATCACGATATAATCGAATACAACTCAGATACAATGATCATTCCGTCTATCCATCCAACCTTCTGTTCGATTGGGTCGCTCGTATGTATAACGCAAGAACAGTCACCTGGTGAGTATTACTATATAAACATCACCACGATATAATCGAATACAACTCAGTTACAATTATCGTTCCGTCTAACCATCCAACCTTATGTTCGATTTAGATGCTCGTATGTGTAACGAAAGAACTGTTACATGGTAGGTGTAACTAAATATACAGCATAACGATATAATCGGAGACAACCCAGATACAATGATTGTTCAATCTATCCATCCAACCTTATGTTCGATTCGGTTGCTCGTATGTTTAACGGAAGAACTGTTACCTGGTTAGACATACTATATGATAATCATCACGATATACTCGAATACAACCCCAGATACGATTATTGTTTGGTCTATCCATTCAACTTTCTGTTCAATTCAGTCGTTCTTATGAAAAACGGAAGAACAGTTACCTGGTGAGTATAACTATATAAACCTAATCGAATACAACACAGATACGATTAATTTTCAATCTATTCATTTAACCTTCTGCTCGATTTGGTGGCTTTTATGTAAAACGGAAGAACAGTTACCTGGTGAATATTGCTATATAAACATCATCACGATATAATCGAATACAACTCAGATACAATTATCGCTTCGTCTAACCATTTAACCTTCTGTTCGATTCAGTCGCTAGTATGTGTAACGGAAGTACCATCACCTGGTAAGTATCACTATATATACAGTATTGCGATATATTCGGATACCAACCAGATACATTGATTGTTCAGTCTATCCATTCAACTTTCCGTTCGTTTCGGTCGCTCGTATGTAAAACGGGAATACCGTCACCTAGTGTGTATAACTATATACACAGCATAACATCATATTCGAATACATTCCAGATACTATCCATTCAACCTTCTGTTCGATTCGGTTTCTCGTATGTATAACGAAAGAACAGTAACCTGGTGAGTATTTCTATATGAACGTCATCACGATATAATCGAATACAACTCAGATACAATGATCATTCCGTCTATCCATCCAACCTTCTGTTCGATTGGGTCGCTCGTATGTATAACGCAAGAACAGTCACCTGGTGAGTATTACTATATAAACATCACCACGATATAATCAAATACAACTCAGTTACAATTATCGTTCCGTCTAACCATCCAACCTTATGTTCGATTTAGACGCTCGTATGTGTAACGAAAGAACCGTTACATGGTAGGTGTAACTAAATATACAGCATAACGATATAATCGGAGACAACCCAGATACAATGATTGTTCAATCTATCCATCCAACCTTATGTTCGATTCGGTTGCTCGTATGTTTAACGGAAGAACTGTTACCTGGTTAGACATACTATATGATAATCATCACGATATACTCGAATACAACCCCAGATACGATTATTGTTTAGTCTATCCATTCAACTTTCTGTTCAATTCAGTCGTTCTTATGAAAAACGGAAGAACAGTTACCTGGTGAGTATAACTATATAAACCTAATCGAATACAACCCAGATACGATGAATTTTCAATCTATTCATTTAACCTTCTGCTCGATTTGGTCGCTTTTATGTAAAACGGAAGAATAGTTACCTGGTGAATATTGCTATATAAACATCACCACGATATAATCGAATACAACTCAGTTACAATTATCGTTCCGTCTAACCATCCAACCTTATGTTCGATTCAGACGCTCGTATGTGTAACGAAAGAACCGTTACATGGTAGGTGTAACTAAATATACAGCATAACGATATAATCGGAGACAACCCAGATACGATGATTGTTCAGTCTATCCATTCAACCTTCTGTTCGTTTCAGTCGCTCTTATGTATAACTGGAGAACAGTTTCCTGGTGAGTAAAATTATATGAACATCATCAAGATATAATCGAATACAACCCCAGATACGATTATTGTTTAGTCTATCCATTCAACCTTCTGTTCAATTCAGTTGCTCGTATGTATATCGGAAGAACAGGTACCTGGTGAGTATATCTATATAAACATAATCGAATACAACTCAGATACGATGATTGTTCAATCTATCCATTTAACCTTCTGCTCGATTCGGTCGCATGTATGTAAAAGGGAAGGACAGTTACCTGGTGAGTATTGCTATATAAACATCATCACGATATCATCGAATACAACTCAGATACAATTATCGTTTCGTCTAACCATTCAACATTCTGTTCGATTCAGTCGCTAGTATGTGTAACGGAAGTATCGTCACCTGGTAAGTATCACTATATATACAGTATTGCGATATAATCGGATACCACCCAGATACATTGATTGTTCAGTCTATCCATTCAACTTTCTTTTCGTTTCGGTCGCTCGTATGTAAAACGGGAATACCGTCTCCTAGTGTGTATAACAATATACACAGCATAACATCATAATCGAATACAACCCATATACTATCCATTCAACCATCTGTTCAATTCAGTCGCTCGTATGTATAACGGAAGAACAGTTACCTGGTGAGTATAACTATATAAACATAATCGAATACAACCCAGATACGATGATTGTTCAATCCATACTGAATTCAACCTTCTGCTCGATTCGGTCGCTTGTATGTAAAACGGAAGAACAGTTACCTGGTGAGTATTGCTATATAAACATCATCACGATATCATCGAATACAACTCAGATACAATTATCGTTTCGTCTAACCATTCAACATTCTGTTCGATTCAGTCGCTAGTATGTGTAACGGAAGTATCGTCACCTGGTAAGTATCACTATATATACAGTATTGCGATATAATCGGATACCACCCAGATACATTGATTGTTCAGTCTATCCATTCAACTTTCTTTTCGTTTCGGTCGCTCGTATGTAAAACGGGAATACCGTCTCCTAGTGTGTATAACTATATACACAGCATAACATCATAATCGAATACAACCCATATACTATCCATTCAACCTTCTGTTCAATTCAGTCGCTCGTATGTATAACGGAAGAACAGTAACCTGGTGAGTATAACTATATAAACATAATCGAATACAACCCAGATACGATGATTGTTCAATCTATACTGAATTCAACCTTCTGCTCGATTCGGTCGCTTGTATGTAAAACGGAAGAACAGTTACCTGGTGAGTATTGCTATATAAACATCATCACGATATCATCGAATACAACTCAGATACAATTATCGTTTCGTCTAACCATTTAACCTTCTGTTCGATTCAGTCGCTAGTATGTGTAACGGAAGTACCGTCACCTGGTAAGTATCACTATATATACAGTATTGCGATATAATCGGATACCACCCAGATACATTGATTGTTCAGTCTATCCATTCAACTTTCTGTTCGTTTCGGTCGCTCGTATGTGAAAAGGGAATACCGTCACCTTATGTGTATAACTATATACACAGCATAACATCATAATCGAATACAACCCAGATACTATCCATTCAACCTTCTGTTCGATTCGGTTGCTCGTATGTATAACGAAAGAACAGTAACCTGGTGAGTATTTCTATGTGAACGTCATCACGATATAATCGAATACAACTTAGTTACAATTATCGTTCCGTCTAACCATCCAACCTTATGTTCGATTCAGACGCTCGTATGTGTAACGAAAGAACCGTTACATGGTAGGTGTAGTTAAATATACAACATAACGATAAAATCGGAGACAACCCAGATACAATGATTGTTCAATCTATCCATTCAACCTTATGTTCGATTCGGTTGCTAGTATGTATACCGAAAGAACAGTTACCTGGTTAGACATAATATATAATAATCATCACGAAATAATCGAATACAACCCAGATACGATGATTGTTCAGTCTATCCATTCAACCTTCTGTTCAGTTCAGTCGCTCTTATGTATAATTGGAGAACAGTTACCTGGTGAGTATAACTATATGAACATCATCACGATATAATCGAATACAACCCCAGATACGATCATTGTTTAGTCTATCCATTCAACCTTCAGTTCAATTCAGTCGCTCGTATGTATAACGGAAGAACAGTTACCTGGTGAGTATAACTATATAAACATAATCGAATACAACTCAGATACGATGATTGTTCAATCTATCCATTCAACCTTATGTTCGATTCGGTTGCTCGTATGTATATCGGAAGAACAGGTACCTGGTGAGTATATCTATATAAACATAATCGAATACAACTCAGAGACGATGATTGTTCAATCTATCCATTTAACCTTCTGCTCGATTCGGTAGCTTGTATGTAAAACGGAAGAACAGTTACCTGGTGAGTATTGCTATATAAACATCATCACGATATCATCGAATACAACTCAGATACAATTATCGTTTCGTCTAACCATTCAACATTCTGTTCGATTCAGTCGCTAGTATGTGTAACGGAAGTATCGTCACCTGGTAAGTATCACTATATATACAGTATTGCGATATAATCGGATACCACCCAGATACATTGATTGTTCAGTCTATCCATTCAACTTTCTTTTCGTTTCGGTCGCTCGTATGTAAAACGGGAAAACCGTCTCCTAGTGTGTATAACTATATACACAGCATAACATCATAATCGAATACAACCCATATACTATCCATTCAACCTTCTGTTCAATTCAGTCGCTCGTATGTATAACGGAAGAACAGTTACCTGGTGAGTATAACTATATAAACATAATCGAATACAACCCAGATACGATGATTGTTCAATCTATACTGAATTCAACCTTCTGCTCGATTCGGTCGCTTGTATGTAAAACGGAAGAACAGTTACCTGGTGAGTATTGCTATATAAACATCATCACGATATCATCGAATACAACTCAGATACAATTATCGTTTCGTCTAACCATTTAACCTTCTGTTCGATTCAGTCGCTAGTATGTGTAACGGAAGTACCGTCACCTGGTAAGTATCACTATATATACAGTATTGCGATATAATCGGATACCACCCAGATACATTGATTGTTCAGTCTATCCATTCAACTTTCTGTTCGTTTCGGTCGCTCGTATGTGAAACGGGAATACCGTCACCTTATGTGTATAACTATATACACAGCATAACATCATAATCGAATACAACCCAGATACTATCCATTCAACCTTCTGTTCGATTCGGTTGCTCGTATGTATAACGAAAGAACAGTAACCTGGTGAGTATTTCTATGTGAACGTCATCACGATATAATCGAATACAACTTAGTTACAATTATCGTTCCGTCTAACCATCCAACCTTATGTTCGATTCAGACGCTCGTATGTGTAACGAAAGAACCGTTACATGGTAGGTGTAGTTAAATATACAACATAACGATAAAATCGGAGACAACCCAGATACAATGATTGTTCAATCTATCCATTCAACCTTATGTTCGATTCGGTTG
Source organism: Chrysomela aeneicollis (assembly GCA_029955515.1). Taxonomy (NCBI): domain Eukaryota; kingdom Metazoa; phylum Arthropoda; class Insecta; order Coleoptera; family Chrysomelidae; genus Chrysomela; species Chrysomela aeneicollis. Next base: position 14,611,416 of record JARUHQ010000013.1, on the reverse strand, counting down.
CTAGTATGTATACCGAAAGAACAGTTACCTGGTTAGACATAATATATAATAATCATCACGAAATAATCGAATACAACCCAGATACGATGATTGTTCAGTCTATCCATTCAACCTTCTGTTCAGTTCAGTCGCTCTTATGTATAATTGGAGAACAGTTACCTGGTGAGTATAACTATATGAACATCATCACGATATAATCGAATACAACCCCAGATACGATCATTGTTTAGTCTATCCATTCAACCTTCAGTTCAATTCAGTCGCTCGTATGTATAACGGAAGAACAGTTACCTGGTGAGTATAACTATATAAACATAATCGAATACAACTCAGATACGATGATTGTTCAATCTATCCATTCAACCTTATGTTCGATTCGGTTGCTCGTATGTATATCGGAAGAACAGGTACCTGGTGAGTATATCTATATAAACATAATCGAATACAACTCAGAGACGATGATTGTTCAATCTATCCATTTAACCTTCTGCTCGATTCGGTAGCTTGTATGTAAAACGGAAGAACAGTTACCTGGTGAGTATTGCTATATAAACATCATCACGATATCATCGAATACAACTCAGATACAATTATCGTTTCGTCTAACCATTCAACATTCTGTTCGATTCAGTCGCTAGTATGTGTAACGGAAGTATCGTCACCTGGTAAGTATCACTATATATACAGTATTGCGATATAATCGGATACCACCCAGATACATTGATTGTTCAGTCTATCCATTCAACTTTCTTTTCGTTTCGGTCGCTCGTATGTAAAACGGGAATACCGTCTCCTAGTGTGTATAACTATATACACAGCATAACATCATAATCGAATACAACCCATATACTATCCATTCAACCTTCTGTTCAATTCAGTCGCTCGTATGTATAACGGAAGAACAGTTACCTGGTGAGTATAACTATATAAACATAATCGAATACAACCCAGATACGATGATTGTTCAATCTATACTGAATTCAACCTTCTGCTCGATTCGGTCGCTTGTATGTAAAACGGAAGAACAGTTACCTGGTGAGTATTGCTATATAAACATCATCACGATATCATCGAATACAACTCAGATACAATTATCGTTTCGTCTAACCATTTAACCTTCTGTTCGATTCAGTCGCTAGTATGTGTAACGGAAGTACCGTCACCTGGTAAGTATCACTATATATACAGTATTGCGATATAATCGGATACCACCCAGATACATTGATTGTTCAGTCTATCCATTCAACTTTCTGTTCGTTTCGGTCGCTCGTATGTGAAACGGGAATACCGTCACCTTATGTGTATAACTATATACACAGCATAACATCATAATCGAATACAACCCAGATACTATCCATTCAACCTTCTGTTCGATTCGGTTGCTCGTATGTATAACGAAAGAACAGTAACCTGGTGAGTATTTCTATGTGAACGTCATCACGATATAATCGAATACAACTTACTTACAATTATCGTTCCGTCTAACCATCCAACCTTATGTTCGATTCAGACGCTCGTATGTGTAACGAAAGAACCGTTACATGGTAGGTGTAGTTAAATATACAACATAACGATATAATCGGAGACAACCCAGATACAATGATTGTTCAATCTATCCATTCAACCTTATGTTCGATTCGGTTGCTAGTATGTATAACGAAAGAACAGTTACCTGGTTAGACATAATATATAATAATCATCACGAAATAATCGAATACAACCCAGATACGATGATTGTTCAGTCTATCCATTCAACCTTCTGTTCAGTTCAGTCGCTCTTATGTATAATTGGAGAACAGTTACCTGGTGAGTATAACTATATGAACATAATCGAATACAACTCAGATACGATGATTGTTCAATCTATCCATTCAACCTTATGTTCGATTTGGTTGCTCGTATGTATATCGGAAGAACAGGTACCTGGTGAGTATATCTATATAAACATTATCGAATACAACTCAGATACGATGATTGTTCAATCTATCCATTTAACCTTCTGCTCGATTCGGTCGCTTGTATGTAAAACGGAAGGACAGTTACCTGGTGAGTATTGCTATATAAACATCATCACGATAGCATCGAATACAACTCAGATACAATTATCGTTTCGTCTAACCATTCAACATTCTGTTCGATTCAGTCGCTAGTATGTGTAACGGAAGTATCGTCACCTGGTAAGTATCACTATATATACAGTATTGCGATATAATCGGATACCACCCAGATACATTGATTGTTCAGTCTATCCATTCAACTTTCTTTTCGTTTCGGTCGCTCGTATGTAAAACGGGAATACCGTCTCCTAGTGTGTATAACTATATACACTGCATAACATCATAATCGAATACAACCCATATACTATCCATTCAACCTTCTGTTCAATTCAGTCGCTCGTATGTATAACGGAAGAACAGTTACCTGGTGAGTATAACTATATAAACATAATCGAATACAACCCAGATACGATGATTGTTCAATCTATACTGAATTCAACCTTCTGCTCGATTCGGTCGCTTGTATGTAAAACGGAAGAACAGTTACCTGGTGAGTATTGCTATATAAACATCATCACGATATCATCGAATAAAACTCAGATACAATTCGTTGGATACTAAAATCATTTCCTTGAAGCATAATTCGAAAATTGTGGATGATGTACAGGAGGTAGCAGAATTATTTGCTGACTATTTTTGTAAAGCTACAGAATTAAGTCTAAATAGTCACTTTGGGCAAAATCTATCATTACCTAGTACCCTTAGTAAAAATTTTATAATTAGTCAGCCGTTCCCCAATGATCCTATAACCAAAGTAGAAATATATAATGTTTTGAATAAGATGAAAAACAAAAAATCAGCTGGAATAGACGAACTATCTATAATCATAATCAAAAATGTAATTGACCTCATAATTGATCCTCTCACTTATCTGATGAATCAGTCCTACATGCAAGGATATTTTCCCAGTGAATTCAAAAAGGCTTTAGTAATACCTCTTCATAAAAAATGTGATAAAAATGAGATTGACAACTATAGACAAATTTCTTTAATTTGTTCCTTGTCCAAGCTCTTTGAGAAAGTAGTAGCTAACAGATTGGTAGATTATTTGGAGGCAAACAAACTCTTGTGTAATAATCAACATGGTTTCAGAAAAAGCCATTCCATCGAAACAGCAACTTATCATTTTCTTAATTTCATCTATACAGAAATTGACGCTAACAACCTTGTTATCAGTCTGTTTTTCGATCTATCGAAGGCTTTTGACACGGTATCTTCGGATTTCTTAACCCATAAAACAGCTGCACTTGGTTTTCCAGAAAATATTTCAACTTGGTTGAGATCATACATGGAAAACCGTAGTATGACTGTCAAATACAATACTGTAACGTCGAGTGAACAAAATATTAAAATGGGTGTTCCACAGGGTTCGGTCTTGGGTCCATTATTATTTGTGCTTTTTGTTAATGACTTGCCTGAATACATAAAAGACTGCCACTTAACGATGTTTGCTGATGATACTACGATCACAGTTACAAGTTCTAATATCGATAATTTACTTGTTAAGGTTACCAATATCATTGATACATTTGCGTCTTGGTGTGACCGTAACAGACTCATACTGAACCCTAAGAAGTCAGTATCTATGAAATTTTTTAATAGGAAAGATAATATACAAAATGAAATAGTCTTCAGTGAGGAAATAGTTATGTCGCAGGAGGTAAAATTTTTGGGAACTCTGTTAGACGAACGTCTGAATTTTGATCAGCACATCAATAGTGTTTGTAATAGACTCAATTCAGCATTCTATGCAATCAAACAAATGAAATCCTGTGTAACAAAAGACGGTTTATTAAGCATTTATTTTGCCATGGCATTCTCGCATATATCACTCAACATAATGGCATGGGGGCGCGGTGCAGATTTAAATAGAGTTTTTGTGGGACAAAAGCGTATTTTGAGACTAATCTTTGACATGAACTATCGAGATAGTTGCAAACCGGTTTTTATAAGAGAAAAACTATTAACTGTCTCATGCATTTATATTTTCAAATGTGTTAAATTTGCAAGAATCAACCTTGAGTCCATTGAAACGATTGCATCAACACATACTTATAGTACAAGATTCGGAAAACAGCTGCTGCGGCTGCCAAATCATAAAACTTCTAAATACAAAAACTCCCCTGCTTACAATGCTTTGTCTCTCTATAACAAATTGCCGACTGAGATAAAAAATTCTCAAAGTGACAACATTTTTTGTAATAGAGTTAAATGTTTCTTGATTGACAAGTGCTACTATACTTTGCAAGAGTATATGAATGATACTTTCTGATCATTTATTGAATTTTATGTACTTCTTTTATAATTCTGTATGTAGAGCTGTGATGTTGAATTTTTATTATTTCTACTGTGCTGGTGTTTTCATCTGTACATTTTATCTATACTTTTTTTTAACTTTACTTAGTATATATTTAAATACCTATTTCCTGACCTACCATATGTACCTATTGTACCTAAGTGGTTAATAAATTATTATTATTATTATTATTATTAATTATCGTTTCGTCTAACCATTTAACCTTCTGTTCGATTCAGTCGCTAGTATGTGTAACGGAAGTACCGTCACCTGGTAAGTATCACTATATATACAGTATTGCGATATAATCGGATACCACCCAGATACATTGATTGTTCAGTATATCCATTCAACTTTCTGTTCGTTTCGGTCGCTCGTATGTGAAACGGGAATACCGTCACCTTATGTGTATAACTATATACACAGCATAACATCATAATCGAATACAACCCAGATACTATCCATTCAACCTTCTGTTCGATTCGGTTGCTCGTATGTATAACGAAAGAACAGTAACCTGGTGAGTATTTCTATATGAACGTCATCACGATATAATCGAATACAACTTAGTTACAATTATCGTTCCGTCTAACCATCCAACCTTATGTTCGATTCAGACGCTCGTATGTGTAACGAAAGAACCGTTACATGGTAGGTGTAGTTAAATATACAACATAACGATATAATCGGAGACAACCCAGATACAATGATTGTTCAATCTATCCATTCAACCTTATGTTCGATTCGGTTGCTAGTATGTATAACGAAAGAACAGTTACCTGGTTAGACATAACATATAATAATCATCACGAAATAATCGAATACAATCCAGATACGATGATTGTTCAGTCTATCCATTTAACCTTCTGTTCAGTTCAGTCGCTCTTATGTATAACTGGAGAACAGTTACCTGGTGAGTATAACTATATGAACATCATCACGATATAATCGAATACAACCCCAGATACGATCATTGTTTAGTCTATCCATTCAACCTTCAGTTCAATTCAGTCGCTCGTATGTATATCGGAAGAACAGGTACCTGGTGAGTATATCTATATAAATATAATCGAATACAACTCAGATACGATGATTGTTCAATCTATCCATTTAACCTTCTGCTCGATTCGGTCGCTTGTATGTAAAACGGAAGGACAGTTACCTGGTGAGTATTGCTATATAAACATCATCACGATATCATCGAATACAACTCAGATACAATTATCGTTTCGTCTAACCATTCAACATTCTGTTCGATTCAGTCGCTAGTATGTGTAACGGAAGTATCGTCACCTGGTAAGTATCACTATATATACAGTATTGCGATATAATCGGATACCACCCAGATACATTGATTGTTCAGTCTATCCATTCAACTTTCTTTTCGTTTCGGTCGCTCGTATGTAAAACGGGAATACCGTCTCCTAGTGTGTATAACTATATACACAGCATAACATCATAATCGAATACAACCCATATACTATCCATTCAACCTCTGTTCAATTCAGTCGCTCGTATGTATAACGGAAGAACAGTTACCTGGTGAGTATAACTATATAAACATAATCGAATACAACCCAGATACGATGATTGTTCAATCTATACTGAATTCAACCTTCTGCTCGATTCGGTCGCTTGTATGTAAAACGGAAGAACAGTTACCTGGTGAGTATTGCTATATAAACATCATCACGATATCATCGAATACAACTCAGATACAATTATCGTTTCGTCTAACCATTTAACCTTCTGTTCGATTTAGTCGCTAGTATGTGTAACGGAAGTACCGTCACCTGGTAAGTATCACTATATATACAGTATTGCGATATAATCGGATACCACCCAGATACATTGATTGTTCAGTCTATCCATTCAACTTTCTGTTCGTTTCGGTCGCTCGTATGTGAAACGGGAATACCGTCACCTTATGTGTATAACTATATACACAGCATAACATCATTATCGAATACAACCCAGATACTATCCATTCAACCTTTCGTTCGATTCGGTTGCTCGTATGTATAACGAAAGAACAGTAACCTGGTGAGTATTTCTATATGAACGTCATCACGATATAATCGAATACAACTTAGTTACAATTATCGTTCCGTCTAACCATCCAACCTTATGTTCGATTCAGACGCTCGTATGTGTAACGAAAGAACCGTTACATGGTAGGTGTAGTTAAATATACAACATAACGATATAATCGGAGACAACCCAGATACAATGATTGTTCAATCTATCCATTCAACTCTAGGTTCGATTCGGTTGCTAGTATGTATAAAGAAAGAACAGTTACCTGGTTAGACATAATATATAATAATCATCACGAAATAATCGAATACAACCCAGATACGATGATTGTTCAGTCAATCCATTCAACCTTCTGTTCAGTTCAGTCGCTCTTATGTATAACTGGAGAACAAATACCTGGTGAGTATAACTATATGAACATCATCACGATATTATCGAATACAACCCCAGATACGATCATTGTTTAGTCTATCCATTCAACCTTCAGTTCAATTCAGTCGCTCGTATGTATAACGGAAGAACAGTTACCTGGTGAGTATAACTATATAAACATAATCGAATACAACCCAGATACGATGATTGTTCAATCTATACTGAATTCAACCTTCTGCTCGATTCGGTCGCTTGTATGAAAAACGGAAGAACAGTTACCTGGTGAGTATTGCTATATAAACATCATCACGATATCATCGAATACAACTCAGATACAATTATCGTTTCGTCTAACCATTCAACATTCTGTTCGATTCAGTCGCTAGTATGTGTAACGGAAGTATCGTCACCTGGTAAGTATCACTATATATACAGTATCGCGATATAATCGGATACCACCCAGATACATTGATTGTTCAGTCTATCCATTCAACTTTCTGTTCGTTTCGGTCGCTCGTATGTGAAACGGGAATACCGTCACCTTATGTGTATAACTATATACACAGCATAACATCATAATCGAATACAACCCAGATACTATCCATTCAACCTTCTGTTCGATTCGGTTGCTCTTATGTATAACGGAAGAACAGTAACCTGGTGAGTATTTCTATATGAACGTCATCACGATATAATCGAATACAACTTAGTTACAATTATCGTTCCGTCTAACCATCCAACCTTATGTTCGATTCAGACGCTCGTATGTGTAACGAAAGAACCGTTACATGGTAGGTGTAGTTAAATATACAACATAACGATATAATCGGAGACAACCCAGATACAATGATTGTTCAATCTATCCATTCAACCTTATGTTCGATTCGGTTGCTAGTATGTATAACGAAAGAACAGTTAAATGGTTAGACATAATATATAATAATCATCACGAAATAATCGAATACAACCCAGATACGATGATTGTTCAGTCTATCCATTCAACCTTCTGTTCAGTTCAGTCGCTCTTATGTATAACTGGAGAACAGTTACCTGGTGAGTATAACTATATGAACATCATCACGATATAATCGAATACAACCCCAGATACGATGATTGTTCAATCTATCCATTCAACCTTATGTTCGATTCGGTTGCTCGTATGTATATCGGAAGAACAGGTACCTGGTGAGTATATCTATATAAACATAATCGAATACAACTCAGATACAATGATTGTTCAATCTAAACATTTAACCTTCTGCTCGATTCGGTCGCTTGTATGTAAAACGGAAGGACAGTTACCTGGTGAGTATTGCTATATGAGTTTTTTTTTTTAATGGTCACAACGTATAAAAAGTGTACACTAATCTTAACTCAACACTAGTTATCGAAGCATCTCTTAAAAAATAAAACATCATCACGATATCATCGAATACAACTCAGATACAATTATCGTTTCGTCTAACCATTCAACATTCTGTTCGATTCAGTCGCTAGTATGTGTAACGGAAGTATCGTCACCTGGTAAGTATCACTATATATACAGTATTGCGATATAATCGGATACCACCCAGATACATTGATTGTTCAGTCTATCCATTCAACTTTCTTTTTGTTTCGGTCGCTCGTATGTAAAACGGGAATACCGTCTCCTAGTGTGTATAACTATATACACAGCATAACATCATAATCGAATACAACCCATATACTATCCATTCAACCTTCTGTTCAATTCAGTCGCTCGTATGTATAACGGAAGAACAGTTACCTGGTGAGTATAACTATATAAACATAATCGAATACAACCCAGATACGATGATTGTTCAATCTATACTGAATTCAACCTTCTGCTCGATTCGGTCGCTTGTATGTAAATCGGAAGAACAGTTACCTGGTGAGTATTGCTATATAAACATCATCACGATATCATCGAATACAACTCAGATACAATTATAGTTTCGTCTAACCATTTAACCTTCTGTTCGATTCAGTCGCTAGTATGTGTAACGGAAGTACCGTCACCTGGTAAGTATCACTATATATACAGTATTGCGATATAATCGGATACCACCCAGATACATTGATTGTTCAGTCTATCATTTCAACTTTCTGTTCGTTTCGGTCGCTCGTATGTGAAACGGGAATACCGTCACCTTATGTGTATAACTATATACACAGCATAACATCATAATCGAATACAACCCAGATACTATCCATTCAACCTTCTGTTCGATTCGGTTGCTAGTATGTATAACGAAAGAACAGTTACCTGGTTAGACATAATATATAATAATCATCACGAAATAATCGAATACAACCCAGATACGATGATTGTTCAGTCTATCCATTCAACCTTCTATTCAGTTCAGTCGCTCTTATGTATAACTGGAGAACAGTTACCTGGTGAGTATAACTATATGAACATCATCACGATATAATCGAATACAACCCCAGATACGATCATTGTTTAGTCTATCCATTCAACCTTCAGTTCAATTCAGTCGCTCGTATGTATAACGGAAGAACAGTTACCTGGTGAGTATAACTATATAAACATAATCGAATACAACTCAGATACGATGATTGTTCAATCTATCCATTCAACCTTCTGTTCAATTCAGTCGCTCGTATGTATAACGGAAGAACAGTTACCTGGTGAGTATAACTATATAAACATAGTCGAATACAACCCAGATACGATAATTGTTCAATCTATACTGAATTCAACCTTCTGCTCGATTCGGTCGCTTGTATGTAAAACGGAAGAACAGTTACCTGGTGAGTATTGCTATATAAACATCATCACGATATCATCGAATACAACTCAGATACAATTATCGTTTCGTCTAACCATTTAACATTCTGTTCGATTCAGTCGCTAGTATGTGTAACGGAAGTACCGTCACCTGGTAAGTATCACTATATATACAGTATTGCGATATAATCGGATACCACCCAGATACATTGATTGTTCAGTCTATCCATTCAACTTTCTGTTCGTTTCGGTCGCTCGTATGTGAAACGGGAATACCGTCACCTTATGTGTATAACTTTATATACAGCATAACATCATAATCGAATACAACCCAGATACTATCCATTCAACCTTCTGTTCGATTCGGTTGCTCGTATGTATAACGAAAGAACAGTAACCTGGTGAGTATTTCTATATGAACGTCATCACGATATAATCGAATACAACTTAGTTAAAATTATCGTTCCGTCTAACCATCCAACCTTATGTTCGATTCAGTCGCTCGTATGTGTAACGAAAGAACCGTTACATGGTAGGTGTAGTTAAATATACAACATAACGATATAATCGGAGACAACCCAGATACAATGATTGTTCAATCTATCCATTCAACCTTATGTTCGATTCGGTTGCTAGTATGTATAACGAAAGAACAGTTACCTGGTAAGACATAATATATAATAATCATCACGAAATAATCGAATACAACCCAGATACGATGATTGTTCAGTCTATCCATTCAACCTTCTGTTCAGTTCAGTCGCTCTTATGTATAACTGGAGAACAGTTTCCTGGTGAGTATAACTATATGAACATCATCACGATATAATCGAATACAACCCCAGATACGATCATTGTTTAGTCTATCCATTCAACCTTCAGTTCAATTCAGTCGCTCGTATGTATAACGGAAGAACAGTTACCTGGTGAGTATAACTATATAAACATAATCGAATACAACTCAGATACGATGATTGTTCAATCTATCCATTCAACCTTATGTTCGATTCGGTTGCTCGTATGTATATCGGAAGAACAGGTACCTGGTGAGTATATCTATATAAACATAATCGAATACAACTCAGATACGATGATTGTTCAATCTATCCATTCAACCTTCTGCTCGATTCGGTCGCTTGTATGTAAAACGGAAGTTACCTGGTGAGTATTGCTATATAAACATCATCACGATATCATCGAATACAACTCAGATACAATTATCGTTTCGTCTAACCATTTAACCTTCTGTTCGATTCAGTCGCTAGTATGTGTAACGGAAGTACCGTCACCTGGTAAGTATCACTATATATACAGTATTGCGATATAATCGGATACCACCCAGATACATTGATTGTTCAGTCTATCCATTCAACTTTCTGTTCGTTTCGGTCGCTCGTATGTGAAACGGGAATACCGTCACCTTATGTGTATAACTATATACACAGCATAACATCATAATCGAATACAACCCAGATACTATCCATTCAACCTTCTGTTCGATTCGAATGCTCGTATGTATAACGAAAGAACAGTAACCTGGTGAGTATTGCTATATAAACATCATCACGATATCATCGATCATCAATGAAATTCTATAACAGGAAGGATATCACAGGTGAAATAAAAGCTATTGATGAAATAGTTTTGTCGCAAGATGTAAAATTCTTGGGAACATTTCTTGATGAGAAGTTAGACTGGGATTTACATATCAATCACGTATGCAAGAAACTGAATTCAGCATTCTTTGCAATAAAGCAGATGAAAACATGTGTAGCCAAGGAGAGTTTATTAAACATTTATTATGCAATGGTATACTCACACATTTCTTTCAACATAATGTCATGGGGATGTGGTAAAGATTTTGGTAGAGTGTTTATAGGGCAGAAACGTATCGTGAGATTAATATTTGATATGGACTATCGTGAAAGTTGCAAACCGATATTTATTAGAGAAAAATTGTTATCTGCTCCATCCATCTATATTTTGAAATGTTTGAAATACATTAGATGCAACTTGGAATCCTTTGATACCAATGCTTCTTCGCATGCTTATAACACACGACATGGTGGTCACCTGAAAGTACCAAAACACAAAACCACGAAATTCCAAAATTCTCCTCTTTACAAAGCATTGAGTTTCTACAACAAACTACCGACGGCAATCAAAAATTCTGAATGCGACAGAGTATTTTTTAACAAAATAAAATGTTTGCTGACTGAGAAAAGTTACTATTCCTATCAAGAATATTTGGATGATCCATTATTGTGAATTATTTTACTTTTAATATGTTACTTGTAGTGTGCAGTCATCTCACTTGTTCTGTAATACAACTTCGATTCAATGATTTTATTTATATATGGTAGTGGTTTATTTGTACCTAGGTTATGATTTTATTTTATTTATACTATTTATACTGTTTATCGTCACTCTTAATTATGTTTCTTGTGTGTGCTGCCGTCATATATTTTTTGATTTTATTTATACATATGATTGTTATTTATTTTATTTATACTCAATGACCAATGTATCATGTGATTTATGTATTGTATGACTTACCATATGTACACACTACCTAAATGGCTAATAAATTATTATTATTATTATTATTATTATTATTATTATTATTATTATTATTATTATTATTATCGAATACAACTCAGATACAATTATCGTTTCGTCTAACCATTCAACATTCTGTTCGATTCAGTCGCTAGTATGTGTAACGGAAGTATCGTCACCTGGTAAGTATCACTATATATACAGTATTGCGATATAATCGGATACCACCCAGATACATTGATTGTTCAGTCTATCCATTCAAATTTCTTTTTGTTTCGGTCGCTCGTATGTAAAACGGGAATACCGTCTCCTAGTGTGTATAACTATATACACAGCATAACATCATAATCGTATACAACCCATATACTATCCATTCAACCTTCTGTTCAATTCATTCGCTCGTATGTATAACGGAAGAACAGTTACCTGGTGAGTATAACTATATAAACATAATCGAATACAACCCAGATACGATGAATGTTCAATCTATACTGAATTCAACCTTCTGCTCGATTCGGTCGCTTGTATGTAAAACGGAAGAACAGTTACCTGGTGAGTATTGCTATATAAACATCATCACGATATCATCGAATACAACTCAGATACAATTATCGTTTCGTCTAACCATTTAACCTTCTGTTCGATTCAGTCGCTAGTATGTGTAACGGAAGTACCGTCACCTGGTAAGTATCACTATATATACAGTATTGCGATATAATCGGATACCACCCAGATACATTGATTGTTCAGTCTATCCATTCAACTTTCTGTTCGTTTCGGTCGCTCGTATGTGAAACGGGAATACCGTCACCTTATGTCTATAACTATATACACAGCATAACATCATAATCGAATACAACCCAGATACTATCCATTCAACCTTCTGTTCGATTCGGTTGCTCGTATGTATAACGAAAGAACAGTAACCTGGTGAGTATTGCTATATAAACATCATCACGATATCATCGAATACAACTCAGATACAATTATCGTTTCGTCTAACCATTCAACATTCTGTTCGATTCAGTCGCTAGTATGTGTAACGGAAGTATCATCACCTGGTAAGTATCACTATATATACAGTATTGCGATATAATCGGATACCACCCAGATACATTGATTGTTCAGTCTATCCATTCAACTTTCTTTTTGTTTCGGTCGCTCGTATGTAAAACGGGAATACCGTCTCCTAGTGTGTATAACTATATACACAGCATAACATCATAATCGAATACAACCCATATACTATCCATTCAACCTTCTGTTCAATTCATTCGCTCGTATGTATAACGGAAGAACAGTTACCTGGTGAGTATAACTATATAAACATAATCGAATACAACCCAGATACGATGAATGTTCAATCAATACTGAATTCAACCTTCTGCTCGATTCGGTCGCTTGTATGTAAAACGGAAGAACAGTTACCTGGTGAGTATTGCTATATAAACATCATCACGATATCATCGAATACAACTCAGATACAATTATCGTTTCGTCTAACCATTTAACCTTCTGTTCGATTCAGTCGCTAGTATGTGTAACAGAAGTACCGTCACCTGGTAGGTATCACTATATATACAGTATTGCGATATAATCGGATACCACCCAGATACATTGATTGTTCAGTCTATCCATTCAACTTTCTGTTCGTTTCGGTCGCTCGTATGTGAAACGGGAATAACGTCACCTTATGTGTATAACTATATACACAGCATAACATCATAATCGAATACAACCCAGATACTATCCATTCAACCTTCTGTTCGATTCGGTTGCTCGTATTGTAGCATTTAAATTTACCACCATAAGATTTGAATTTGAAACCAATTTAAAATAGAAATATACCATCTGAAATTACTATAAAATAGCTACAGTTTAGTTAATAAACAATATACTCACTGAAAACATTCAGTTTGTCACCAACAAATCTTTGATAATAAAAGGAATTTATTAAAACAACACTATATCACACAAGTTTCTAATGATAGTATATCACAAACACACTAGGTAGTACTCTTGCTTCTGACATTCTAAGGACTGTTGGAGGTGATGTAACTAGCTGCAGGAATCTAATGATTTCTGGCTACCTGTCTGATCCAGGCCTGGAATGGAAGAAAAGAGTCAGTGAAGATATACATTCAAAAGTAAACAAGCGACTTACCACTGTGTTCTCTGGTGTGATAAATTCTATGGTGCTGACTATTTCAGGGTTTGTGAAGATCGTCTTTTCGATCTCAATGTGATTCTGAGTGATCTATTGGGTTTTTGTTTATTTTTCTGAACATAATCATATAGGTTATAATTATTTTCTAGACGTCGATGTCATTGCTTGGTCTGTCATTGATGGTCTGTCATCGATTTTTTGCCATCGGTCTTCTGTCTCAAGTTGGTTAGCCGTAAATGTTCGTGTCCGTAGCAGAAAAGAAAGAAGAAGAATGGTAGTCTTCTCGGATTATCTTCGTTGGACTTCGTTCTGTCAAACGAGATAACATTTATGGTTATGACCAATGGCAGGCTGAGGATTCAAAACTGGCGCTGATTTCATACAGGATGTGAGTTTTTTTGGCAAATTTTGGAATGAGGAGATGGTATCCATCCTGGAGCAGCTACCTCGAGGCTTTTTCCTGTGTGGCCATGATGAGGTGCGTTTGACTCGTTTTCGATATTCTTTTTTCGGTGTGTTTAACCGAAAATTAACCCTTTTGGGGAATTTGTGTAAGAGTCGTTGGGGCCGAGTTCAAGTCGCACCTATCGATTGTGGTTTTGGAGCCTTTTTATGGGGATTTGTGCCGACCACCAGGAGACTGCCATGTGGTAGAAACGCCGCCATTTTTGTCCTGCTGTCTTGATGTCCTGTTTGCTGTTCATCTTCTAGTTTTACCTCCCTTCTCAGAAGGGTGTTAGGGTACAGCTTAGCCCTCATCAGACTCCTGGCATCGAACGAACGACTCTTGTGGCACCTCTTGACTCTGGTCAAGATTCCCACGAGGGCCAACATCGAGTCACTTTTAAATCTTGGCCAGAGTCGACAGACAACCACCGGATGAGGACCAGTAGAGCCGGTAGAGACTGGCGCCTTGCTGAGCTACACCATCGACCCCTGGCTGACCGGGGAGTGTGAGCCTTCTGCTAGTTCTTCTCTTCATCTTCCTGTGCTGTTTCCTGTCTGCTTCCTGTTTTCTTCCTGTCTTCGTTTTGTCTTCATCTACACCAGCTGGACCTCGGATAGGGGCCGAAATTTGGAACATTGTGGAGGATCATATGGACCCAATATCAGGTTTTTTTACACCCTCAGTGTGTTTTAACTTTCGAAGAGTTTTTTCATAATTAATTGTAGATATCATATCATACCATATATTATATTTCATAAATACTTCTAGAGCTTTTGTGAAGCTCTCACATAGTACTATGCAATAGCGGATCTAGATCACAGGTTTAAAACCCTACCAACATTTTTTACATCTCATTGGGGTTATTTTAAGAGGTATAACACCCGGTTTAAAATTTATGTATCTGTGATATGATATACTTATTTTATTGATTTATTCTACAACCACACTGATATGATTTTTGCATTGGTTCCTGATATTTTATAGCCTTGTCCATTTTGGTGTTTTATTATATGTACTTGTGTGTGATATGGTTTTATTCTTCTATTTGTCCAACCCAGATATCTAAGAAAGTTTAATTCTATAATTTCAGGTATTGTTAAAAGGTAGGTATTTGGTTTCTCAATTTTCCAGATATCTTATAACTTACTATCAAATTTAGTGGCGCCCTATAAAATTTGAATTTTCAATCTCAGAGCCAAATAAAATCCGAACTCACTATATCTGTTCTCCGGCGAACAGCTGCCGTCAGCATAATGTGAACTACTTTGTTTTAATTTCATTTTTGAGTTATAAAGTAGGCCACAGTATGTATAACGAAAGAAGAGTAACCTGGTGAGTATTTCTATATGAACGTCATCACGATATAATCGAATACAACTTAGTTACAATTATCGTTCCGTCTAACCATCCAACCTTATGTTCGATTCAGACGCTCGTATGTGTAACGAAAGAACCGTTACATGGTAGGTGTAGTTAAATATACAACATAACGATATAATCGGAGACAACCCAGATACAATGATTGTTCAATCTATCCATTCAACCTTATGTTCGATTCGGTTGCTAGTATGTATAACGAAAGAACAGTTACCTGGTAAGACATAATATATAATAATCATCACGATATAATCGAATACAACCCCAGATACGATCATTGTTTAGTCTATCCATTCAACCTTCAGTTCAATTCAGTCGCTCGTATGTATAACGGAAGAACAGTTACCTGGTGAGTATAACTATATAAACATAATCGAATACAACTCAGATACGATGATTGTTCAATCTATCCATTCAACCTTCTGTTCAATTCAGTCGCTCGTATGTATAACGGAAGAACAGTTACCTGGTGAGTATAACTATATAAACATCACCACGATATAATCGAATACAACTCAGTTACAATTATTGTTCCGTCTAATCATCCAACCTTATGTTCGATTCAGACGCTCGTATGTGTAACGGAAGTACCGTCACCTGGTAAGTATCACTATATATACAGTATTGCGATATAAACGGATACCACCCAGATACATTGATTGTTCAGTCTATCCATTCAACTTTCTGTTCTTTTCGGTCGCTCGTATGTGAAACGGGAATACCGTCACCTTATGTGTATAACTTTATATACAGCATAACATCATAATCGAATACAACCCAGATACTATCCATTCAACCTTCTGTTCGATTCGGTTGCTCGTATGTATAACGAAAGAACAGTAACCTGGTGAGTATTTCTATATGAACGTAATCACGATATAATCGAATACAACTTAGTTACAATTATCGTTCCGTCTAACCATCCAACCTTATGTTCGATTCAGACGCTCGTATGTGTAACGAAAGAACCGTTACATGGTAGGTGTAGTTAAATATACAACATAACGATATAATCGGAGACAACCCAGATACAATGATTGTTCAATCTATCCATTCAACCTTATGTTCGATTCGGTTGCTAGTATGTATAACGAAAGAACAGTTACCTGGTAAGACATAATATATAATAATCATCACGAAATAATCGAATACAACCCAGATACGATGATTGTTCAGTCTATCCATTCAACCTTCTGTTCAGTTCAGTCGCTCTTATGTATAACTGGAGAACAGTTTCCTGGTGAGTATAACTATATGAACATCATCACGATATAATCGAATACAACCCCAGATACGATCATTGTTTAGTCTATCCATTCAACCTTCAGTTCAATTCAGTCGCTCGTATGTATAACGGAAGAACAGTTACCTGGTGAGTATAACTATATAAACATAATCGAATACAACTCAGATACGATGATTGTTCAATCTATCCATTCAACCTTATGTTCGATTCGGTTGCTCGTATGTATATCGGAAGAACAGGTACCTGGTGAGTATATCTATATAAACATAATCGAATACAACTCAGATACGATGATTGTTCAATCTATCCATTCAACCTTCTGCTCGATTCGGTCGCTTGTATGTAAAACGGAAGTTACCTGGTGAGTATTGCTATATAAACATCATCACGATATCATCGAATACAACTCAGATACAATTATCGTTTCGTCTAACCATTTAACCTTCTGTTCGATTCAGTCGCTAGTATGTGTAACGGAAGTACCGTCACCTGGTAAGTATCACTATATATACAGTATTGCGATATAATCGGATACCACCCAGATACATTGATTGTTCAGTCTATCCATTCAACTTTCTGTTCGTTTCGGTCGCTCGTATGTGAAACGGGAATACCGTCACCTTATGTGTATAACTATATACACAGCATAACATCATAATCGAATACAACCCAGATACTATCCATTCAACCTTCTCTTCAATTCAGTCGCTCGTATGTATAACGGAAGAACAGTTACCTGGTGAGTATAACTATATAAACATAATCGAATACAACCCAAATACGATGATTGTTCAATCTATACTGAATTCAACCTTCTGCTCGATTCGGTCGCTTGTATGTAAAACGGAAGAACAGTTTCATCTAACCATTTAACCTTCTGTTCGATCCAGTCGCTAGTATGTGTAACGGAAGTACCGTCACCTGGTAAGTATCACTATATATACAGTATTGCGATATAATCGGATACCACCCAGATACATTGATTGTTCAGTCTAACCATTCAACTTTCTGATCGTTTTGGTCGCTCGTATGTGACACGGGAATACCGTCACCTTATGTGTATAACTATATACACAGCATAACATCATAATCGAATACAACCCAGATACTATCCATTCAACCTTCTGTTCGATTCGGTTGCTCGTATGTATAACGAAAGAACAGTAACCTGGTGAGTATTTCTATATGAACGTCATCACGATATAATCGAATACAACTTAGTTACAATTATCGTTCCGTCTAACCATCCAACCTTATGTTCGATTCAGACGCTCGTATGTGTAACGAAAGAACCGTTACATGGTAGGTGTAGTTAAATATACAACATAACGATATAATCGGAGACAACCCAGATACAATGATTGTTCAATCTATCCATTCAACCTTATGTTCGATTCGGTTGCTAGTATGTATAACGAAAGAACAGTTACCTGGTTAGACATAATATATAATAATCTTCACGAAATAATCGAATACAACCCAGATACGATGATTGTTCAGTCTATCCATTCAACCTTCTGTTCAGTTCAGTCGCTATTATGTATAACTGGAGAACAGTTACCTGGTGAGTATAACTATATGAACATCATCACGATATAATCGAATACAACCCCAGATACGATCATTGTTTAGTCTATCCATTCAACCTTCAGTTCAATTCAGTCGCTCGTATGTAAAACGGAAGAACAGTTACCTGGTGAGTATAACTATATAAACATAATCGAATACAACTCAGATACGATGATTGTTCAATCTATCCATTCAACCTTATGTTCGATTCGGTTGCTCGTATGTATATCGGAAGAACAGGTACCTGGTGAGTATAACTATATAAACATAATCGAATACAACCCAGATACGATGATTGTTCAATCTATACTGAATTCAACCTTCTGCTCGATTCGGTCGCTTGTATGTAAAACGGAAGAACAGTTACCTGGTGAGTATTGCTATATAAACATCATCACGATATCATCGAATACAACTCAGATACAATTATCGTTTCGTCTAACCATTTAACCTTCTGTTCGATTCAGTCGCTAGTATGTGTAACGGAAGTACCGTCACCTGGTAAGTATCACTATATATTCAGTATTGCGATATAATCGGATACCACCCAGATACATTGATTGTTCAGTCTATCCATTCAACTTTCTGTTCGTTTCGGTCGCTCGTATGTGAAACGGGAATACCGTCACCTTATGTGTATAACTATATACACAGCATAACATCATAATCGAATACAACCCAGATACTATCCATTCAACCTTCTGTTCAATTCAGTCGCTCGTATGTATAACGGAAGAACAGTTACCTGGTGAGTATAACTATATAAACATAATCGAATACAACCCAAATACGATGATTGTTCAATCTATACTGAATTCAACCTTCTGCTCGATTCGGTCGCCTGTATGTAAAACGGAAGAACAGTTTCATCTAACCATTTAACCTTCTGTTCGATCCAGTCGCTAGTATGTGTAACGGAAGTACCGTCACCTGGTAAGTATCACTATATATACAGTATTGCGATATAATCGGATACCACCCAGATACATTGATTGTTCAGTCTAACCATTCAACTTTCTGATCGTTTTGGTCGCTCGTATGTGACACGGGAATACCGTCACCTTATGTGTATAACTATATACACAGCATAACATCATAATCGAATACATTCCAGATACTATCCATTCAACCTTCTGTTCGATTCGGTTGCTCGTATGTATAACGAAAGAACAGTAACCTGGTGAGTATTTCTATATGAACGTCATCACGATATAATCGAATACAACTTAGTTACAATTATCGTTCCGTCTAACCATCCAACCTTATGTTCGATTCAGACGCTCGTATGTGTAACGAAAGAACCGTTACATGGTAGGTGTAGTTAAATATACAACATAACGATATAATCGGAGACAACCCAGATACAATGATTGTTCAATCTATCCATTCAACCTTATGTTCGATTCGGTTGCTAGTATGTATAACGAAAGAACAGTTACCTGGTTAGACATAATATATAATAATCATCACGAAATAATCGAATACAACCCAGATACGATGATTGTTCAGTCTATCCATTCAACCTTCTGTTCAGTTCAGTCGCTATTATGTATAACTGGAGAACAGTTACCTGGTGAGTATAACTATATGAACATCATCACGATATAATCGAATACAACCCCAGATACGATCATTGTTTAGTCTATCCATTCAACCTTCAGTTCAATTCAGTCGCTCGTATGTAAAACGGAAGAACAGTTACCTGGTGAGTATAACTATATAAACATAATCGAATACAACTCAGATACGATGATTGTTCAATCTATCCATTCAACCTTATGTTCGATTCGGTTGCTCGTATGTATATCGGAAGAACAGGTACCTGGTGAGTATATCTATATAAACATAATCGAATACAACTCAGATACGATGATTGTTCAATCTATCCATTTAACCTTCTGCTCGATTCGGTCGCTTGTATGTAAAACGGAAGGACAGTTACCTGGTGAGTATTGCTATATAAACATCATCACGATATCATCGAATACAACTCAGATACAATTATCGTTTCGTCTAACCATTCAACATTCTGTTCGATTCAGTCGCTAGTATGTGTAACGGAAGTATCGTCACATGGTAAGTATCACTATATATACAGTATTGCGATATAATCAGATACCACCCAGATACATTGATTGTTCAGTCTATCCATTCAACTTTCTTTTCGTTTCGGTCGCTCGTATGTATAACGGGAATACCGTCTCCTAGTGTGTATAACTATATACACAGCATAACATCATAATCGAATACAACCCATATACTATCCATTCAACCTTCTGTTCAATTCAGTCGCTCGTATGTATAACGGAAGAACAGTTACCTGGTGAGTATAACTATATAAACATAATCGAATACAACCCAGATACGATGATTGTTCAATCTATACTGAATTCAACCTTCTGCTCGATTCGGTCGCTTGTATGTAAAATGGAAGAACAGTTACCTGGTGAGTATTGCTATATAAACATCATCACGATATCATCGAATACAACTCAGATACAATTATCGTTTCGTCTAACCATTCAACATTCTGTTCGATTCAGTCGCTAGTATGTGTAACGGAAGTATCGTCACCTGGTAAGTATTACTATATATACAGTATTGCGATATAATCGGATACCACCCAGATACATTGATTGTTCAGTCTATCCATTCAACTTTCTTTTTGTTTCGGTCGCTCGTATGTAAAACGGGAATACCGTCTCCTAGTGTGTATAACTATATACACAGCATAACATCATAATCGAATACAACCCATTTACTATCCATTCAACCTCCTGTTCAATTCAGTCGCTCGTATGTATAACGGAAGAACAGTTACCTGGTGAGTATAACTATATAAACATAATCGAATACAACCCAGATACGATGATTGTTCAATCTATACTGAATTCAACCTTCTGCTCGATTCGGTCACTTGTATGTAAAACGGAAGAACAGTTACCTGGTGAGTATTGCTATATAAACATCATCACGATATCATCGAATACAACTCAGATACAATTATCGTTTCGTCTAACCATTTAACTTTCTGTTCGTTTTGGTCGCTCGTATGTGAAACGGGAATAACGTCACCTTATGTGTATAACTATAAATACAGCATAACATCATAATCGAATACAACCCAGATACTATCCATTCAACCTTCTGTTCGATTCGGTTGCTCGTATGTATAACGAAAGAACAGTAACCTGGTGAGTATTTCTATATGAACGTCATCACGATATAATCGAATACAACTTAGTTACAATTATCGTTCCGTCTAACCATCCAACCTTATGTTCGATTCAGACGCTCGTATGTGTAACGAAAGAACCGTTACATGGTAGGTGTAGTTAAATATACAACATAACGATATAATCGGAGACAACCCAGATACAATGATTGTTCAATCTATCCATTCAACCTTATGTTCGATTCGATTGCTAGTATGTATAACGAAAGAACAGTTACCTGGTAAGACATAATATATAATAATCATCACGAAATAATCGAATACAACCCCAGATACGATCATTGATTAGTCTATCCATTCAACCTTCAGTTCAATTCAGTCGCTCGTATGTATAACGGAAGAACAGTTACCTGGTGAGTATAACTATATAAACATAATCGAATACAACTCAGATACGATGATTGTTCAATCTATCCATTCAACCTTATGTTCGATTCGGTTGCTCGTATGTATATCGGAAGAACAGGTACCTGGTGAGTATATCTATATAAACATAATCGAACACAACTCAGATACGATGATTGTTCAATCTATCCATTTAACCTTCTGCTCGATTCAGTCGCTAGTATGTGTAACGGAAGTACCGTCACCTGGTAAGTATCACTATATATACAGTATTGCGATATAATCGGATACCACCCAGAAACATTGATTGTTCAGTCTATCCATTCAACTTTCTGTTCGTTTCGGTCGCTCGTATGTGAAACGGGAATACCGTCACCTTATGCGTATAACTATAAACACAGCATTACATCATAATCGAATACAACCCAGATACTATCCATTCAACCTTCTGTTCGATTCGGTTGCTCGTGTGTATAACGAAAGAACAGTAACCTGGTGAGTATTGCTATATAAACATCATCACGATATCATCGAATACAACTCAGATACAATTATCGTTTCGTCTAACCATTCAACATTCTGTTCGATTCAGTCGCTAGTATGTGTAACGGAAGTATCGTCACCTGATAAGTATCACTATATATACAGTATTGCGATATAATCGGATACCACCCAGATACATTGATTGTTCAGTCTATCCATTCAACTTTCTTTTCGTTTCGGTCGCTCGTATGTATAACGGGAATACCGTCTCCTAGTGTGTATAACTATATACACAGCATAAACATCATAATCGAATACAACCCATATACTATCCATTCAACCTTCTGTTCAATTCAGTCGCTCGTATGTATAACGGAAGAACAGTTACCTGGTGAGTATAACTATATAAACATAATCGAATACAACCCAGATACGATGATTGTTCAATCTATACTGAATTCAACCTTCTGCTCGATTCAGTCGCTTGTATGTAAAACGGAAGAACAGTTACCTGGTGAGTATTGCTATATAAACGTCATCACGATATCATCGAATACAACTCAGATACAATTATCGTTTCGTCTAACCATTCAACATTCTGTTCGATTCAGTCGCTAGTATGTGTAACGGAAGTATCGTCACCTGGTAAGTATCACTATATATACAGTATTGCGATATAATCGGATACCACCCAGATACATTGATTGTTCAGTCTATCCATTCAACTTTCTCTTTGTTTCGGTCGCTCGTATGTAAAACGGGAATACCGTCTCCTATTGTGTAAAACTATATACACAGCATAACATCATAATCGAATACAACCCATATACTATCCATTCAACCTTCTGTTCAATTCAGTCGCTCGTATGTATAACGGAAGAACAGGTACCTGGTGAGTATATCTATATAAACATAATCGAATACAACTCAGATACGATGATTGTTCAATCTATCCATTCAACCTTCTGCTCGATTCGGTCGCTTGTATGTAAAACGGAAGTTACCTGGTGAGTATTGCTATATAAACATCATCACGATATCATCGAATACAACTCAGATACAATTATCGTTTCGTCTAACCATTCAACATTCTGTTCGATTCAGTCGCTAGTATGTGTAACGGAAGTATCGTCACCTGATAAGTATCACTATATATACAGTATTGCGATATAATCGGATACCACCCAGATACATTGATTGTTCAGTCTATCCATTCAACTTTCTTTTCGTTTCGGTCGCTCGTATGTATAACGGGAATACCGTCTCCTAGTGTGTATAACTATATACACAGCATAACATCATAATCGAATACAACCCATATACTATCCATTCAACCTTCTGTTTAATTCAGTCGCTCGTATGTATAACGGAAGAACAGTTACCTGGTGAGTATAACTATATAAACATAATCGAATACAACCCAGATACGATGATTGTTCAATCTATACTGAATTCAACCTTCTGCTCGATTCGGTCGCTTGTATGTAAAACGGAAGAACAGTTACCTGGTGAGTATTGCTATATAAACATCATCACGATATCATCGAATACAACTCAGATACAATTATCGTTTCGTCTAACCATTTAACCTTCTGTTCGATTCAGTCGCTAGTATGTGTAACGGAAGTACCGTCACCTGGTTAGTATCACTATATATACAGTATTGCGATATAATCGGATACCACCCATATAC
The DNA here is from genome assembly GCA_029955515.1 of Chrysomela aeneicollis. Taxonomy (NCBI): domain Eukaryota; kingdom Metazoa; phylum Arthropoda; class Insecta; order Coleoptera; family Chrysomelidae; genus Chrysomela; species Chrysomela aeneicollis. The sequence continues at coordinate 14,586,777 of JARUHQ010000013.1, read as the reverse complement.
ATTGATTGTTCAGTCTATCCATTCAACTTTCTGTTCGTTTCGGTCGCTCGTATGTGAAACGGGAATACCGTCACCTTATGCGTATAACTATATACACAGCATTACATCATAATCGAATACAACCCAGATACTATCCATTCAACCTTCTGTTCGATTCGGTTGCTCGTATGTATAACGAAAGAACAGTAACCTGGTGAGTATTGCTATATAAACATCATCACGATATCATCGAATACAACTCAGATACAATTATCGTTTCGTCTAACCATTCAACATTCTGTTCGATTCAGTCGCTAGTATGTGTAACGGAAGTATCGTCACCTGGTAAGTTTTACTATATATACAGTATTGCGATATAATCGGATACCACCCAGATACATTGATTGTTCAGTCTATCCATTCAACTTTCTTTTTGTTTCGGTCGCTCGTATGTAAAACGGGAATACCGTCTCCTAGTGTGTATAACTATATACACAGCATAACATCATAATCGAATACAACCCATTTACTATCCATTCAACCTTCTGTTCAATTCAGTCGCTCGTATGTATAACGGAAGAACAGTTACCTGGTGAGTATAACTATATAAACATAATCGAATACAACCCAGATACGATGATTGTTCAATCTATACTGAATTCAACCTTCTGCTCGATTCGGTCACTTGTATGTAAAACGGAAGAACAGTTACCTGGTGAGTATTGCTATATAAACATCATCACGATATCATCGAATACAACTCAGATACAATTATCGTTTCGTCTAACCATTTAACCTTCTGTTCGATTCAGTCGCCAGTATGTGTAACGGAAGTACCGTCACCTGGTAAGTATCACTATATATACAGTATTGCGATATAATCGGATACCACCCAGATACATTGATTGTTCAGTCTATCCATTCAACTTTCTGTTCGTTTTGGTCGCTCGTATGTGACACGGGAATACCGTCACCTTATGTGTATAACTATATACACAGCATTACATCATAATCGAATACAACCCAGATACTATCCATTCAACCTTCTGTTCAATTCGGTTGCTCGTATGTATAACGAAAGAACAGTAACCTGGTGAGTATTGCTATATAAACATCATCACGATATCATCGAATACAACTCAGATACAATTATCGTTTCGTCTAACCATTCAACATTCTGTTCGATTCAGTCGCTAGTATGTGTAACGGAAGTATCGTCACCTGGTAAGTTTTACTATATATACAGTATTGCGATATAATCGGATACCACCCAGATACATTGATTGTTCAGTCTATCCATTCAACTTTCTTTTTGTTTCGGTCGCTCGTATGTAAAACGGGAATACCGTCTCCTAGTGTGTATAACTATATACACAGCATAACATCATAATCGAATACAACCCATTTACTATCCATTCAACCTTCTGTTCAATTCAGTCGCTCGTATGTATAACGGAAGAACAGTTACCTGGTGAGTATAACTATATAAACATAATCGAATACAACCCAGATACGATGATTGTTCAATCTATACTGAATTCAACCTTCTGCTCGATTCGGTCACTTGTATGTAAAACGGAAGAACAGTTACCTGGTGAGTATTGCTATATAAACATCATCACGATATCATCGAATACAACTCAGATACAATTATCGTTTCGTCTAACCATTTAACCTTCTGTTCGATTCAGTCGCCAGTATGTGTAACGGAAGTACCGTCACCTGGTAAGTATCACTATATATACAGTATTGCGATATAATCGGATACCACCCAGATACATTGATTGTTCAGTCTATCCATTCAACTTTCTGTTCGTTTTGGTCGCTCGTATGTGAAACGGGAATACCGTCACCTTATGTGTATAACTATAAATACAGCATAACATCATAATCGAATACAACCCAGATACTATCCATTCAACCTTCTGTTCGATTCGGTTGCTCGTATGTATAACGAAAGAACAGTAACCTGGTGAGTATTTCTATATGAACGTCATCACGATATAATCGAATACAACTTAGTTACAATTATCGTTCCGTCTAACCATCCAACCTTATGTTCGATTCAGACGCTCGTATGTGTAACGAAAGAACCGTTACATGGTAGGTGTAGTTAAATATACAACATAACGATATAATCGGAGACAACCCAGATACAATGATTGTTCAATCTATCCATTCAACCTTATGTTCGAAAAGAACAGTTACCTGGTAAGACATAATATATAATAATCATCACGAAATAATCGAATACAACCCAGATACGATGATTGTTCAGTCTATCCATTCAACCTTCTGTTCAGTTCAGTCGCTCTTATATATAACTGGAGAACAGTTACCTGGTGAGTATAACTATATGAACATCATCACGATATAATCGAATACAACCCCAGATACGATCATTGTTTAGTCTATCCATTCAACCTTCAGTTCAATTCAGTCGCTCGTATGTATAACGGAAGAACAGTTACCTGGTGAGTATAACTATATAAACATAATCGAATACAACTCAGATACGATGATTGTTCAATCTATCCATTCAACCTTATGTTCGATTCGGTTGCTCGTATGTATATCGGAAGAACAGGTACCTGGTGAGTATATCTATATAAACATAATCGAACACAACTCAGATACGATGATTGTCCAATCTATCCATTTAACCTTCTGCTCGATTCGGTCGCTTGTATGTAAAACGGAAGAACAGTTACCTGGTGAGTATTGCTATATAAACATCATCACGATATCATCGAATACAACTCAGATACAATTATCGTTTCGTCTAACCATTTAACCTTCTGTTCGAATCAGTCGCTAGTATGTGTAACGGAAGTACCGTCACCTGGTAAGTATCACTATATATACAGTATTGCGATATAAACGGATACCACCCAGATACATTGATTGTTCAGTCTATCCATTCAACTTTCTGTTCGTTTCGGTCGCTCGTATGTGAAACGGGAATACCGTCACCTTATGTGTATAACTTTATATACAGCATAACATCATAATCGAATACAACCCAGATACTATCCATTCAACCTTCTGTTCGATTCGGTTGCTCGTATGTATAACGAAAGAACAGTAACCTGGTGAGTATTTCTATATGAACGTCATCACGATATAATCGAATACAACTTAGTTACAATTATCGTTCCGTCTAACCATCCAACCATATGTTCGATTCAGACGCTCGTATGTGTAACGAAAGAACCGTTACATGGTAGGTGTAGTTAAATATACAACATAACGATATAATCGGAGACAACCCAGATACAATGATTGTTCAATCTATCCATTCAACCTTATGTTCGATTCGGTTGCTAGTATGTATAACGAAAGAACAGTTACCTGGTAAGACATAATATATAATAATCATCACGAAATAATCGAATACAACCCAGATACGATGATTGTTCAGTCTATCCATTCAACCTTCTGTTCAGTTCAGTCGCTCTTATGTATAACTGGAGAACAGTTTCCTGGTGAGTATAACTATATGAACATCATCACGATATAATCGAATACAACCCCAGATACGATCATTGTTTAGTCTATCCATTCAACCTTCAGTTCAATTCAGTCGCTCGTATGTATAACGGAAGAACAGTTACCTGGTGAGTATAACTATATAAACATAATCGAATACAACTCAGATACGATGATTGTTCAATCTATCCATTCAACCTTATGTTCGATTCGGTTGCTCGTATGTATATCGGAAGAACAGGTACCTGGTGAGTATATCTATATAAACATAATCGAATACAACTCAGATACGATGATTGTTCAATCTATCCATTTAACCTTCTGCTCGATTCGGTCGCTTGTATGTAAAACGGATGGACAGTTACCTGGTGAGTGTTGCTATATAAACATCATCACGATATCATCGAATACAACTCAGATACAATTATCGTTTCGTCTAACCATTCAACATTCTGTTCGATTCAGTCGCTAGTATGTGTAACGGAAGTATCGTCACCTGGTAAGTATCACTGTATATACAGTATTGCGATATAATCGGATACCACCCAGATACATTGATTGTTCAGTCTATCCATTCAACTTTCTTTTCGTTTCGGTCGCTCGTATGTAAAACGGGAATACCGTCTCCTAGTGTGTATAACTATATACACAGCATAACATCATAATCGAATACAACCCATATACGATCCATTCAACCTTCTGTTCAATTCAGTCGCTCGTATGTATAACGGAAGAACAGTTACCTGGTGAGTATAACTATATAAACATAATCGAATTCAACCCAGATACGATGATTGTTCAATCTATACTGAATTCAACCTTCTGCTCGATTCGGTCGCTCGTATGTAAAACGGAAGAACAGTTACCTGGTGAGTATTGCTATATAAACATCATCACGATATCATCGAATACAACTCAGATACAATTATCGTTTCGTCTAACCATTTAACCTTCTGTTCGATTCAGTCGCTAGTATGTGTAACGGAAGTACCGTCACCTGGTAAGTATCACTATATATACAGTATTGCGATATAATCGGATACCACCCAGATACATTGATTGTTCAGTCTATCCATTCAACTTTCTGTTCGTTTCGGTCGCTCGTATGTGAAACGGGAATACCGTCACCTTATGTGTATAACTAAATACACAGCATAACATCATAATCGAATACAACCCAGATACTATCCATTCAACCTTCTGTTCGATTCGGTTGCTCGTATGTATAACGAAAGAACAGTAACCTGGTGAGTATTTCTATATGAACGTCATCACGATATAATCGAATACAACTTAGTTACAATTATCGTTCCGTCTAACCATCCATCCTTATGTTCGATTCAGACGCTCGTATGTGTAACGAAAGAACCGTTACCTGGTAGGTGTAACTAAATATACAGCATAACGATATAATCGGAGACAACCCAGATACAATGATTGTTCAATTTATCCATCCAACCTTATGTTCGATTCGGTTGCTAGTATGTATAACGAAAGAACAGTTACCTGGTTAGACATAATATATAATACAACCCCAGATACGATCATTGTTTAGTCTATCCATTCAACCTTCAGTTCAATTCAGTCGCTCGTATGTATAACGGAAGAACAGTTACCTGGTGAGTATAACTATATAAACATAATCGAATACAACTCAGATACGATGATTGTTCAATCTATCCATTCAACCTTATGTTCGATTCGGTTGCTCGTATGTATATCGAAAGAACAGGTACCTGGTGAGTATAACTATATAAACATAATCGAATACAACCCAGATACGATGATTGTTCAATCTATACTGAATTCAACCTTCTGCTCGATTCGGTCGCTTGTATGTAAAACGGAAGAACAGTTACCTGGTGAGTATTGCTATATAAACATCATCACGATATCATCGAATACAACTCAGATACAATTATCGTTTCGTCTAACCATTTAACCTTCTGTTCGATTCAGTCGCTAGTATGTGTAACGGAAGTACCGTCACCTGGTAAGTATCACTATATATACAGTATTGCGATATAATCGGATACCACCCAGAAACATTGATTGTTCAGTCTATCCATTCAACTTTCTGTTCGTTTCGGTCGCTCGTATGTGAAACGGGAATACCGTCACCTTATGCGTCTAACTATATACACAGCATTACATCATAATCGAATACAACCCAGATACTATCCATTCAACCTTCTGTTCGATTCGGTTGCTCGTATGTATAACGAAAGAACAGTAACCTGGTGAGTATTGCTATATAAACATCATCACGATATCATCGAATACAACTCAGATACAATTATCGTTTCGTCTAACCATTCAACATTCTGTTCGATTCAGTCGCTAGTATGTGTAACGGAAGTATCGTCACCTGATAAGTATCACTATATATACAGTATTGCGATATAATCGGATACCACCCAGATACATTGATTGTTCAGTCTATCCATTCAACTTTCTTTTCGTTTCGGTCGCTCGTATGTATAACGGGAATACCGTCTCCTAGTGTGTATAACTATATACACAGCATAACATCATAATCGAATACTACCCATATACTATCCATTCAACCTTCTGTTCAATTCAGTCGCTCGTATGTATAACGGAAGAACAGTTACCTGGTGAGTATAACTATATAAACATAATCGAATACAACCCAGATACGATGATTGTTCAATCTATACTGAATTCAACCTTCTGCTCGATTCAGTCGCTTGTATGTAAAACGGAAGAACAGTTACCTGGTGAGTATTGCTATATAAACATCATCACGATATCATCGAATACAACTCAGATACAATTATCGTTTCGTCTAACCATTCAAGATTCTGTTCGATTCAGTCGCTAGTATGTGTAACGGAAGTATCGTCACCTGGTAAGTATCACTATATATACAGTATTGCGAAATAATCGGATACCACCCAGATACATTGATTGTTCAGTCTATCCATTCAACTTTCTCTTTGTTTCGGTCGCTCGTATGTAAAACGGGAATACCGTCTCCTATTGTGTATAACTATATACACAGCATAACATCATAATCGAATACAACCCATATACTATCCATTCAACCTTCTGTTCAATTCAGTCGCTCGTATGTATAACGGAAGAACAGTTACCTGGTGAGTATAACTATATAAACATAATCGAATACAACCCAGATACGATGATTGTTCAATCTATACTGAATTCAACCTTCTGCTCGATTCGGTCGCTTGTATGTAAAACGGAAGAACAGTTACCTGGTGAGTATTGCTATATAAACATCATCACGATATCATCGAATACAACTCAGATACAATTATCGTTTCGTCTAACCATTTAACCTTCTGTTCGATTCAGTCGCTAGTATGTGTAACGGAAGTACCGTCACCTGGTAAGTATCACTATATATACAGTATTGCGATATAATCGGATACCACCCATATACATTGATTGTTCAGTCTATCCATTCAACTTTCTGTTCGTTTCGGTCGCTCGTATGTGAAACGGGAATACCGTCACCTTATGCGTATAACTATATACACAGCATTACATCATAATCGAATACAACCCAGATACTATCCATTCAACCTTCTGTTCGATTCGGTTGCTCGTATGTATAACGAAAGAACAGTAACCTGGTGAGTATTGCTATATAAACATCATCACGATATCATCGAATACAACTCAGATACAATTATCGTTTCGTCTAACCATTCAACATTCTGTTCGATTCAGTCGCTAGTATCTGTAACGGAAGTATCGTCACCTGGTAAGTATTACTATATATACAGTATTGCGATATAATCGGATACCACCCAGATACATTGATTGTTCAGTCTATCCATTCAACTTTCTTTTTGTTTCGGTCGCTCGTATGTAAAACGGGAATACCGTCTCCTAGTGTGTATAACTATATACACAGCATAACATCATAATCGAATACAACCCATTTACTATCCATTCAACCTTCTGTTCAATTCAGTCGCTCGTATGTATAACGGAAGAACAGTTACCTGGTGAGTATAACTATATAAACATAATCGAATACAACCCAGATACGATGATTGTTCAATCTATACTGAATTCAACCTTCTGCTCGATTCGGTCACTTGTATGTAAAACGGAAGAACAGTTACCTGGTGAGTATTGCTATATAAACATCATCACGATATCATCGAATACAACTCAGATACAATTATCGTTTCGTCTAACCATTTAACCTTCTGTTCGATTCAGTCGCCAGTTTGTGTAACGGAAGTACCGTCACCTGGTAAGTATCACTATATATACAGTATTGCGATATAATCGGATACCACCCAGATACATTGATTGTTCAGTCTATCCATTCAACTTTCTGTTCGTTTTGGTCGCTCGTATGTGAAACGGGAATACCGTCACCTTATGTGTATAACTATAAATACAGCATAACATCATAATCGAATACAACCCAGATACTATCCATTCAACCTTCTGTTCGATTCAGTTGCTCGTATGTATAACGAAAGAACAGTAACCTGGTGAGTATTTCTATATGAACGTCATCACGATATAATCGAATACAACTTAGTTACAATTATCGTCCCGTCTAACCATCCAACCTTATGTTCGATTCAGACGCTCGTATGTGTAACGAAAGAACCGTTACATGGTAGGTGTAGTTAAATATACAACATAACGATATAATCGGAGACAACCCAGATACAATGATTGTTCAATCTATCCATTCAACCTTATGTTCGATTCAGTTGCTAGTATGTATAACGAAAGACCAGTTACCTGGTAAGACATAATATATAATAATCATCACGAAATAATCGAATACAACCCAGATACGATGATTGTTCAGTCTATCCATTCAACCTTCTGTTTAGTTCAGTCGCTCTTATATATAACTGGAGAACAGTTACCTGGTGAGTATAACTATATGAACATCATCACGATATAATCGAATACAACCCCAGATACGATCATTGTTTAGTCTATCCATTCAACCTTCAGTTCAATTCAGTCGCTCGTATGTATAACGGAAGAACAGTTACCTGGTGAGTATAACTATATAAACATAATCGAATACAACTCAGATACGATGATTGTTCAATCTATCCATTCAACCTTATGTTCGATTCGGTTGCTCGTATGTTTATCGGAAGAACAGGTACCTGGTGAGTATATCTATATAAACATAATCGAACACAACTCAGATACGATGATTGTTCAATCTATCCATTTAACCTTCTGCTCGATTCGGTCGCTTGTATGTAAAACGAAAGGACAGTTACCTGGTGAGTATTGCTATATAAACATCATCACGATATCATCGAATACAACTCAGATACAATTATCGTTTCGTCTAACCATTTAACCTTCTGTTCGATTCAGTCGCTAGTATGTGTAACGGAAGTACCGTCACCTGGTAAGTATCACTATATATACAGTATTGCGATATAATCGGATACCACCCAGAAACATTGATTGTTCAGTCTATCCATTCAACTTTCTGTTCGTTTCGGTCGCTCGTATGTGAAACGGGAATATCGTCACCTTATGCGTATAACTATATACACAGCATAACATCATAATCGAATACAACCCATATACTATCCATTCAACCTTCTGTTCAATTCAGTCGCTCGTATGTATAACGGAAGAACAGTTACCTGGTGAGTATAACTATATAAACATAATCGAATACAACCCAGATACGATGATTGTTCAATCTATACTGAATTCAACCTTCTGCTCGATTCAGTCGCTTGTATGTAAAACGGAAGAACAGTTACCTGGTGAGTATTGCTATATAAACATCATCACGATATCATCGAATACAACTCAGATACAATTATCGTTTCGTCTAACCATTCAACATTCTGTTCGATTCAGTCGCTAGTATGTGTAACGGAAGTATCGTCACCTGGTGAGTATCACTATATATACAGTATTGCGATATAATCGGATACCACCCAGATACATTGATTGTTCAGTCTATCCATTCAACTTTCTCTTTGTTTCGGTCGCTCGTATGTAAAACGGGAATACCGTCTCCGATTGTGTATAACTATATACACAGCATAACATCATAATCGAATACAACCCATATACTATCCATTCAACCTTCTGTTCAATTCAGTCGCTCGTATGTATAACGGAAGAACAGTTACCTGGTGAGTATAACTATATAAACATAATCGAATACAACCCAGATACGATGATTGTTCAATCTATACTGAATTCAACCTTCTGCTCGATTCGGTCGCTTGTATGTAAAACGGAAGAACAGTTACCTGGTGAGTATTGCTATATAAACATCATCACGATATCATCGAATACAACTCAGATACAATTATCGTTTCGTCTAACCATTAAACCTTCTGTTCGATTCAGTCGCTAGTATGTGTAACGGAAGTACCGTCACCTGGTAAGTATCACTATATATACAGTATTGCGATATAATCGGATACCACCCATATACATTGATTGTTCAGTCTATCCATTCAACTTTCTGTTCGTTTCGGTCGCTCGTATGTATAACGAAAGAACAGTAACCTGGTGAGTATTTCTATATGAACGTCATCACGATATAATCGAATACAACTTAGTTACAATTATCGTTCCGTCTAACCATCCAACCTTATGTTCGATTCAGACGCTCGTATGTGTAACGAAAGAACCGTTACATGGTAGGTGTAGTTAAATATACAACATAACGATATAATCGGAGACAACCCAGATACAATGATTGTTCAATCTATCCATTCAACCTTATGTTCGATTCGGTTGCTAGTATGTATAACGAAAGAACAGTTACCTGGTAAGACATAATATATAATAATCATCACGAAATAATCGAATACAACCCAGATACGATGATTGTTCAGTCTATCCATTCAACCTTCTATTCAGTTCAGTCGCTCTTATGTATAACTGGAGAACAGTTACCTGGTGAGTATAACTATATGAACATCATCACGATATAATCGAATACAACCCCAGATACGATCATTGTTTAGTCTATCCATTCAACCTTCAGTTCAATTCAGTCGCTCGTATGTATAACGGAAGAACAGTTACCTGGTGAGTATAACTATATAAACATAATCGAATACAACTCAGATACGATGATTGTTCAATCTATCCATTCAACCTTCTGCTCGATTCGGTCGCTTGTATGTAAAACGGAAGAACAGTAACCTGGTGAGTATTGCTATATAAACATCATCACGATATCATCGAATACAACTCAGATACAATTATCGTTTCGTCTAACCATTCAACATTCTGTTCGATTCAGTCGCTAGTATCTGTAACGGAAGTATCGTCACCTGGTAAGTATTACTATATATACAGTATTGCGATATAATCGGATACCACCCAGATACATTGATTGTTCAGTCTATCCATTCAACTTTCTTTTTGTTTCGGTCGCTCGTATGTAAAACGGGAATACCGTCTCCTAGTGTGTATAACTATATACACAGCATAACATCATAATCGAATACAACCCATTTACTATCCATTCAACCTTCTGTTCAATTCAGTCGCTCGTATGTATAACGGAAGAACAGTTACCTGGTGAGTATAACTATATAAACATAATCGAATACAACCCAGATACGATGATTGTTCAATCTATACTGAATTCAACCTTCTGCTCGATTCGGTCACTTGTATGTAAAACGGAAGAACAGTTACCTGGTGAGTATTGCTATATAAACATCATCACGATATCATCGAATACAACTCAGATACAATTATCGTTTCGTCTAACCATTTAACCTTCTGTTCGATTCAGTCGCCAGTTTGTGTAACGGAAGTACCGTCACCTGGTAAGTATCACTATATATACAGTATTGCGATATAATCGGATACCACCCAGATACATTGATTGTTCAGTCTATCCATTCAACTTTCTGTTCGTTTTGGTCGCTCGTATGTGAAACGGGAATACCGTCACCTTATGTGTATAACTATAAATACAGCATAACATCATAATCGAATACAACCCAGATACTATCCATTCAACCTTCTGTTCGATTCAGTTGCTCGTATGTATAACGAAAGAACAGTAACCTGGTGAGTATTTCTATATGAACGTCATCACGATATAATCGAATACAACTTAGTTACAATTATCGTCCCGTCTAACCATCCAACCTTATGTTCGATTCAGACGCTCGTATGTGTAACGAAAGAACCGTTACATGGTAGGTGTAGTTAAATATACAACATAACGATATAATCGGAGACAACCCAGATACAATGATTGTTCAATCTATCCATTCAACCTTATGTTCGATTCAGTTGCTAGTATGTATAACGAAAGACCAGTTACCTGGTAAGACATAATATATAATAATCATCACGAAATAATCGAATACAACCCAGATACGATGATTGTTCAGTCTATCCATTCAACCTTCTGTTTAGTTCAGTCGCTCTTATATATAACTGGAGAACAGTTACCTGGTGAGTATAACTATATGAACATCATCACGATATAATCGAATACAACCCCAGATACGATCATTGTTTAGTCTATCCATTCAACCTTCAGTTCAATTCAGTCGCTCGTATGTATAACGGAAGAACAGTTACCTGGTGAGTATAACTATATAAACATAATCGAATACAACTCAGATACGATGATTGTTCAATCTATCCATTCAACCTTATGTTCGATTCGGTTGCTCGTATGTTTATCGGAAGAACAGGTACCTGGTGAGTATATCTATATAAACATAATCGAACACAACTCAGATACGATGATTGTTCAATCTATCCATTTAACCTTCTGCTCGATTCGGTCGCTTGTATGTAAAACGAAAGGACAGTTACCTGGTGAGTATTGCTATATAAACATCATCACGATATCATCGAATACAACTCAGATACAATTATCGTTTCGTCTAACCATTTAACCTTCTGTTCGATTCAGTCGCTAGTATGTGTAACGGAAGTACCGTCACCTGGTAAGTATCACTATATATACAGTATTGCGATATAATCGGATACCACCCAGAAACATTGATTGTTCAGTCTATCCATTCAACTTTCTGTTCGTTTCGGTCGCTCGTATGTGAAACGGGAATATCGTCACCTTATGCGTATAACTATATACACAGCATAACATCATAATCGAATACAACCCATATACTATCCATTCAACCTTCTGTTCAATTCAGTCGCTCGTATGTATAACGGAAGAACAGTTACCTGGTGAGTATAACTATATAAACATAATCGAATACAACCCAGATACGATGATTGTTCAATCTATACTGAATTCAACCTTCTGCTCGATTCAGTCGCTTGTATGTAAAACGGAAGAACAGTTACCTGGTGAGTATTGCTATATAAACATCATCACGATATCATCGAATACAACTCAGATACAATTATCGTTTCGTCTAACCATTCAACATTCTGTTCGATTCAGTCGCTAGTATGTGTAACGGAAGTATCGTCACCTGGTGAGTATCACTATATATACAGTATTGCGATATAATCGGATACCACCCAGATACATTGATTGTTCAGTCTATCCATTCAACTTTCTCTTTGTTTCGGTCGCTCGTATGTAAAACGGGAATACCGTCTCCGATTGTGTATAACTATATACACAGCATAACATCATAATCGAATACAACCCATATACTATCCATTCAACCTTCTGTTCAATTCAGTCGCTCGTATGTATAACGGAAGAACAGTTACCTGGTGAGTATAACTATATAAACATAATCGAATACAACCCAGATACGATGATTGTTCAATCTATACTGAATTCAACATTCTGCTCGATTCGGTCGCTTGTATGTAAAACGGAAGAACACTTACCTGGTGAGTATTGCTATATAAACATCATCACGATATCATCGAATACAACTCAGATACAATTATCGTTTCGTCTAACCATTAAACCTTCTGTTCGATTCAGTCGCTAGTATGTGTAACGGAAGTACCGTCACCTGGTAAGTATCACTATATATACAGTATTGCGATATAATCGGATACCACCCATATACATTGATTGTTCAGTCTATCCATTCAACTTTCTGTTCGTTTCGGTCGCTCGTATGTATAACGAAAGAACAGTAACCTGGTGAGTATTTCTATATGAACGTCATCACGATATAATCGAATACAACTTAGTTACAATTATCGTTCCGTCTAACCATCCAACCTTATGTTCGATTCAGACGCTCGTATGTGTAACGAAAGAACCGTTACATGGTAGGTGTAGTTAAATATACAACATAACGATATAATCGGAGACAACCCAGATACAATGATTGTTCAATCTATCCATTCAACCTTATGTTCGATTCGGTTGCTAGTATGTATAACGAAAGAACAGTTACCTGGTAAGACATAATATATAATAATCATCACGAAATAATCGAATACAACCCAGATACGATGATTGTTCAGTCTATCCATTCAACCTTCTATTCAGTTCAGTCGCTCTTATGTATAACTGGAGAACAGTTACCTGGTGAGTATAACTATATGAACATCATCACGATATAATCGAATACAACCCCAGATACGATCATTGTTTAGTCTATCCATTCAACCTTCAGTTCAATTCAGTCGCTCGTATGTATAACGGAAGAACAGTTACCTGGTGAGTATAACTATATAAACATAATCGAATACAACTCAGATACGATGATTGTTCAATCTATCCATTCAACCTTCTGCTCGATTCGGTCGCTTGTATGTAAAACGGAAGGACAGTTACCTGGTGAGTATTGCTATATAAACATCATCACGATATTATCGAATATAACTCAGATACAATTATCGTTTCGTCTAACCATTTAACCTTCTGTTCGATTCAGTCGCTAGTATGTGTAACGGAAGTACCGTCACCTGGTTAGTATCACTATATATACAGTATTGCGATATAATCGGATACCACCCATATACATTGATTGTTCAGTCTATCCATTCAACTTTCTGTTCGTTTCGGTCGCTCGTATGTGAAACGGGAATACCGTCACCTTATGCGTATAACTATATACACAGCATTACATCATAATCGAATACAACCCAGATACTATCCATTCAACCTTCTGTTCGATTCGGTTGCTCGTATGTATAACGAAAGAACAGTAACCTGGTGAGTATTGCTATATAAACATCATCACGATATCATCGAATACAACTCAGATACAATTATCGTTTCGTCTAACCATTCAACATTCTGTTCGATTCAGTCGCTAGTATGTGTAACGGAAGTATCGTCACCTGGTAAGTTTTACTATATATACAGTATTGCGATATAATCGGATACCACCCAGATACATTGATTGTTCAGTCTATCCATTCAACTTTCTTTTTGTTTCGGTCGCTCGTATGTAAAACGGGAATACCGTCTCCTAGTGTGTATAACTATATACACAGCATAACATCATAATCGAATACAACCCATTTACTATCCATTCAACCTTCTGTTCAATTCAGTCGCTCGTATGTATAACGGAAGAACAGTTACCTGGTGAGTATAACTATATAAACATAATCGAATACAACCCAGATACGATGATTGTTCAATCTATACTGAATTCAACCTTCTGCTCGATTCGGTCACTTGTATGTAAAACGGAAGAACAGTTACCTGGTGAGTATTGCTATATAAACATCATCACGATATCATCGAATACAACTCAGATACAATTATCGTTTCGTCTAACCATTTAACCTTCTGTTCGATTCAGTCGCCAGTATGTGTAACGGAAGTACCGTCACCTGGTAAGTATCACTATATATACAGTATTGCGATATAATCGGATACCACCCAGATACATTGATTGTTCAGTCTATCCATTCAACTTTCTGTTCGTTTTGGTCGCTCGTATGTGAAACGGGAATACCGTCACCTTATGTGTATAACTATATACACAGCATTACATCATAATCGAATACAACCCAGATACTATCCATTCAACCTTCTGTTCGATTCGGTTGCTCGTATGTATAACGAAAGAACAGTAACCTGGTGAGTATTGCTATATAAACATCATCACGATATCATCGAATACAACTCAGATACAATTATCGTTTCGTCTAACCATTCAACATTCTGTTCGATTCAGTCGCTAGTATGTGTAACGGAAGTATCGTCACCTGGTAAGTTTTACTATATATACAGTATTGCGATATAATCGGATACCACCCAGATACATTGATTGTTCAGTCTATCCATTCAACTTTCTTTTTGTTTCGGTCGCTCGTATGTAAAACGGGAATACCGTCTCCTAGTGTGTATAACTATATACACAGCATAACATCATAATCGAATACAACCCATTTACTATCCATTCAACCTTCTGTTCAATTCAGTCGCTCGTATGTATAACGGAAGAACAGTTACCTGGTGAGTATAACTATATAAACATAATCGAATACAACCCAGATACGATGATTGTTCAATCTATACTGAATTCAACCTTCTGCTCGATTCGGTCACTTGTATGTAAAACGGAAGAACAGTTACCTGGTGAGTATTGCTATATAAACATCATCACGATATCATCGAATACAACTCAGATACAATTATCGTTTCGTCTAACCATTTAACCTTCTGTTCGATTCAGTCGCCAGTATGTGTAACGGAAGTACCGTCACCTGGTAAGTATCACTATATATACAGTATTGCGATATAATCGGATACCACCCAGATACATTGATTGTTCAGTCTATCCATTCAACTTTCTGTTCGTTTTGGTCGCTCGTATGTGAAACGGGAATACCGTCACCTTATGTGTATAACTATAAATACAGCATAACATCATAATCGAATACAACCCAGATACTATCCATTCAACCTTCTGTTCGATTCGGTTGCTCGTATGTATAACGAAAGAACAGTAACCTGGTGAGTATTTCTATATGAACGTCATCACGATATAATCGAATACAACTTAGTTACAATTATCGTTCCGTCTAACCATCCAACCTTATGTTCGATTCAGACGCTCGTATGTGTAACGAAAGAACCGTTACATGGTAGGTGTAGTTAAATATACAACATAACGATATAATCGGAGACAACCCAGATACAATGATTGTTCAATCTATCCATTCAACCTTATGTTCGAAAAGAACAGTTACCTGGTAAGACATAATATATAATAATCATCACGAAATAATCGAATACAACCCAGATACGATGATTGTTCAGTCTATCCATTCAACCTTCTGTTCAGTTCAGTCGCTCTTATATATAACTGGAGAACAGTTACCTGGTGAGTATAACTATATGAACATCATCACGATATAATCGAATACAACCCCAGATACGATCATTGTTTAGTCTATCCATTCAACCTTCAGTTCAATTCAGTCGCTCGTATGTATAACGGAAGAACAGTTACCTGGTGAGTATAACTATATAAACATAATCGAATACAACTCAGATACGATGATTGTTCAATCTATCCATTCAACCTTATGTTCGATTCGGTTGCTCGTATGTATATCGGAAGAACAGGTACCTGGTGAGTATATCTATATAAACATAATCGAACACAACTCAGATACGATGATTGTCCAATCTATCCATTTAACCTTCTGCTCGATTCGGTCGCTTGTATGTAAAACGAAAGGACAGTTGCCTGGTGAGTATTGCTATATAAACATCATCACGATATCATCGAATACAACTCAGATACAATTATCGTTTCGTCTAACCATTTAACCTTCTGTTCGATTCAGTCGCTAGTATGTGTAACGGAAGTACCGTCACCTGGTAAGTATCACTATATATACAGTATTGCGATATAATCGGATACCACCCAGATACATTGATTGTTCAGTCTATCCATTCAACTTTCTGTTCGTTTCGGTCGCTCGTATGTGAAACGGGAATAACGTCACCTTATGTGTATAACTATATACACAGCATAACATCATAATCGAATACAACCCAGATACTATCCATTCAACCTTCTGTTCGATTCGGTTGCTCGTATGTATAACGAAAGAAGAGTAACCTGGTGAGTATTTCTATATGAACGTCATCACGATATAATCGAATACAACTTAGTTACAATTATCGTTCCGTCTAACCATCCAACCTTATGTTCGATTCAGACGCTCGTATGTGTAACGAAAGAACCGTTACATGGTAGGTGTAGTTAAATATACAACATAACGATATAATCGGAGACAACCCAGATACAATGATTGTTCAATCTATCCATTCAACCTTATGTTCGATTCGGTTGCTAGTATGTATAACGAAAGAACAGTTACCTGGTAAGACATAATATATAATAATTATCACGATATAATCGAATACAACCCCAGATACGATCATTGTTTAGTCTATCCATTCAACCTTCAGTTCAATTCAGTCGCTCGTATGTATAACGGAAGAACAGTTACCTGGTGAGTATAACTATATAAACATAATCGAATACAACTCAGATACGATGATTGTTCAATCTATCCATTCAACCTTCTGTTCAATTCAGTCGCTCGTATGTATAACGGAAGAACAGTTACCTGGTGAGTATAACTATATAAACATAATCGAACACAACCCAGATACGATGATTGTTCAATCTCTACTGAATTCAACCTTCTGCTCGATTCGGTCGCTTGTATGTAAAACGGAAGAACAGTTACCTGGTGAGTATTGCTATATAAACATCATCACGATATCATCGAATACAACTCAGATACAATTATCGTTTCGTCTAACCATTTAACCTTCTGTTCGAATCAGTCGCTAGTATGTGTAACGGAAGTACCGTCACCTGGTAAGTATCACTATATATACAGTATTGCGATATAAACGGATACCACCCAGATACATTGATTGTTCAGTCTATCCATTCAACTTTCTGTTCGTTTCGGTCGCTCGTATGTGAAACGGGAATACCGTCACCTTATGTGTATAACTTTATTTACAGCATAACATCATAATCGAATACAACCCAGATACTATCCATTCAACCTTCTGTTCGATTCGGTTGCTCGTATGTATAACGAAAGAACAGTAACCTGGTGAGTATTTCTATATGAACGTCATCACGATATAATCGAATACAACTTAGTTACAATTATCGTTCCGTCTAACCATCCAACCATATGTTCGATTCAGACGCTCGTATGTGTAACGAAAGAACCGTTACATGGTAGGTGTAGTTAAATATACAACATAACGATATAATCGGAGACAACCCAGATACAATGATTGTTCAATCTATCCATTCAACCTTATGTTCGATTCGGTTGCTAGTATGTATAACGAAAGAACAGTTACCTGGTAAGACATAATATATAATAATCATCACGAAATAATCGAATACAACCCAGATACGATGATTGTTCAGTCTATCCATTCAACCTTCTGTTCAGTTCAGTCGCTCTTATGTATAACTGGAGAACAGTTTCCTGGTGAGTATAACTATATGAACATCATCACGATATAATCGAATACAACCCCAGATACGATCATTGTTTAGTCTATCCATTCAACCTTCAGTTCAATTCAGTCGCTCGTATGTATAACGGAAGAACAGTTACCTGGTGAGTATAACTATATAAACATAATCGAATACAACTCAGATACGATGATTGTTCAATCTATCCATTCAACCTTATGTTCGATTCGGTTGCTCGTATGTATATCGGAAGAACAGGTACCTGGTGAGTATATCTATATAAACATAATCGAATACAACTCAGATACGATGATTGTTCAATCTATCCATTTAACCTTCTGCTCGATTCGGTCGCTTGTATGTAAAACGGATGGACAGTTACCTGGTGAGTGTTGCTATATAAACATCATCACGATATCATCGAATACAACTCAGATACAATTATCGTTTCGTCTAACCATTCAACATTCTGTTCGATTCAGTCGCTAGTATGTGTAACGGAAGTATCGTCACCTGGTAAGTATCACTGTATATACAGTATTGCGATATAATCGGATACCACCCAGATACATTGATTGTTCAGTCTATCCATTCAACTTTCTTTTCGTTTCGGTCGCTCGTATGTAAAACGGGAATACCGTCTCCTAGTGTGTATAACTATATACACAGCATAACATCATAATCGAATACAACCCATATACGATCCATTCAACCTTCTGTTCAATTCAGTCGCTCGTATGTATAACGGAAGAACAGTTACCTGGTGAGTATAACTATATAAACATAATCGAATTCAACCCAGATACGATGATTGTTCAATCTATACTGAATTCAACCTTCTGCTCGATTCGGTCGCTCGTATGTAAAACGGAAGAACAGTTACCTGGTGAGTATTGCTATATAAACATCATCACGATATCATCGAATACAACTCAGATACAATTATCGTTTCGTCTAACCATTTAACCTTCTGTTCGATTCAGTCGCTAGTATGTGTAACGGAAGTACCGTCACCTGGTAAGTATCACTATATATACAGTATTGCGATATAATCGGATACCACCCAGATACATTGATTGTTCAGTCTATCCATTCAACTTTCTGTTCGTTTCGGTCGCTCGTATGTGAAACGGGAATACCGTCACCTTATGTGTATAACTAAATACACAGCATAACATCATAATCGAATACAACCCAGATACTATCCATTCAACCTTCTGTTCGATTCGGTTGCTCGTATGTATAACGAAAGAACAGTAACCTGGTGAGTATTTCTATATGAACGTCATCACGATATAATCGAATACAACTTAGTTACAATTATCGTTCCGTCTAACCATCCATCCTTATGTTCGATTCAGACGCTCGTATGTGTAACGAAAGAACCGTTACCTGGTAGGTGTAACTAAATATACAGCATAACGATATAATCGGAGACAACCCAGATACAATGATTGTTCAATTTATCCATCCAACCTTATGTTCGATTCGGTTGCTAGTATGTATAACGAAAGAACAGTTACCTGGTTAGACATAATATATAATACAACCCCAGATACGATCATTGTTTAGTCTATCCATTCAACCTTCAGTTCAATTCAGTCGCTCGTATGTATAACGGAAGAACAGTTACCTGGTGAGTATAACTATATAAACATAATCGAATACAACTCAGATACGATGATTGTTCAATCTATCCATTCAACCTTATGTTCGATTCGGTTGCTCGTATGTATATCGGAAGAACAGGTACCTGGTGAGTATAACTATATAAACATAATCGAATACAACCCAGATACGATGATTGTTCAATCTATACTGAATTCAACCTTCTGCTCGATTCGGTCGCTTGTATGTAAAACGGAAGAACAGTTACCTGGTGAGTATTGCTATATAAACATCATCACGATATCATCGAATACAACTCAGATACAATTATCGTTTCGTCTAACCATTTAACCTTCTGTTCGATTCAGTCGCTAGTATGTGTAACGGAAGTACCGTCACCTGGTAAGTATCACTATATATACAGTATTGCGATATAATCGGATACCACCCAGAAACATTGATTGTTCAGTCTATCCATTCAACTTTCTGTTCGTTTCGGTCGCTCGTATGTGAAACGGGAATACCGTCACCTTATGCGTCTAACTATATACACAGCATTACATCATAATCGAATACAACCCAGATACTATCCATTCAACCTTCTGTTCAATTCGGTTGCTCGTATGTATAACGAAAGAACAGTAACCTGGTGAGTATTGCTATATAAACATCATCACGATATCATCGAATACAACTCAGATACAATTATCGTTTCGTCTAACCATTTAACCTTCTGTTCGATTCAGTCGCTAGTATGTGTAACGGAAGTACCGTCACCTGGTAAGTATCACTATATATACAGTATTGCGATATAATCGGATACCACCCAGATACATTGATTGTTCAGTCTATCCATTCAACTTTCTTTTCGTTTCGGTCGCTCGTATGTATAACGGGAATACCGTCTCCTAGTGTGTATAACTATATACACAGCATAACATCATAATCGAATACAACCCATATACTATCCATTCAACCTTCTGTTCAATTCAGTCGCTCGTATGTATAACTGAAGAACAGTTACCTGGTGAGTATAACTATATAAACATAATCGAATACAACCCAGATACGATGATTGTTCAATCTATACTGAATTCAACCTTCTGCTCGATTCAGTCGCTTGTATGTAAAACGGAAGAACAGTTACCTGGTGAGTATTGCTATATAAACATCATCACGATATCATCGAATACAACTCAGATACAATTATCGTTTCGTCTAACCATTTAACCTTCTGTTCGATTCAGTCGCTAGTATGTGTAACGGAAGTACCGTCACCTGGTAAGTATCACTATATATACAGTATTGCGATATAATCGGATACCACCCATATACATTGATTGTTCAGTCTATCCATTCAACTTTCTGTTCGTTTCGGTCGCTCGTATGTGAAACGGGAATACCGTCACCTTATGCGTATAACTATATACACAGCATTTCATCATAATCGAATACAACCCAGATACTATCCATTCAACCTTCTGTTCGATTCGGTTGCTCGTATGTATAACGAAAGAACAGTAACCTGGTGAGTATTGCTATATAAACATCATCACGATATCATCGAATACAACTCAGATACAATTATCGTTTCGTCTAACCATTCAACATTCTGTTCGATTCAGTCGCTAGTATCTGTAACGGAAGTATCGTCACCTGGTAAGTATTACTATATATACAGTATTGCGATATAATCGGATACCACCCAGATACATTGATTGTTCAGTCTATCCATTCAACTTTCTTTTTGTTTCGGTCGCTCGTATGTAAAACGGGAATACCGTCTCCTAGTGTGTATAACTATATACACAGCATAACATCATAATCGAATACAACCCATTTACTATCCATTCAACCTTCTGTTCAATTCAGTCGCTCGTATGTATAACGGAAGAACAGTTACCTGGTGAGTATAACTATATAAACATAATCGAATACAACCCAGATACGATGATTGTTCAATCTATACTGAATTCAACCTTCTGCTCGATTCGGTCACTTGTATGTAAAACGGAAGAACAGTTACCTGGTGAGTATTGCTATATAAACATCATCACGATATCATCGAATACAACTCAGATACAATTATCGTTTCGTCTAACCATTTAACCTTCTGTTCGATTCAGTCGCCAGTATGTGTAACGGAAGTACCGTCACCTGGTAAGTATCACTATATATACAGTATTGCGATATAATCGGATACCACCCAGATACATTGATTGTTCAGTCTATCCATTCAACTTTCTGTTCGTTTTGGTCGCTCGTATGTGAAACGGGAATACCGTCACCTTATGTGTATAACTATAAATACAGCATAACATCATAATCGAATACAACCCAGATACTATCCATTCAACCTTCTGTTCGATTCGGTTGCTCGTATGTATAACGAAAGAACAGTAACCTGGTGAGTATTTCTATATGAACGTCATCACGATATAATCGAATACAACTTAGTTACAATTATCGTCCCGTCTAACCATCCAACCTTATGTTCGATTCAGACGCTCGTATGTGTAACGAAAGAACCGTTACATGGTAGGTGTAGTTAAATATACAACATAACGATATAATCGGAGACAACCCAGATACAATGATTGTTCAATCTATCCATTCAACCTTATGTTCGATTCAGTTGCTAGTATGTATAACGAAAGACCAGTTACCTGGTAAGACATAATATATAATAATCATCACGAAATAATCGAATACAACCCAGATACGATGATTGTTCAGTCTATCCATTCAACCTTCTGTTTAGTTCAGTCGCTCTTATATATAACTGGAGAACAGTTACCTGGTGAGTATAACTATATGAACATCATCACGATATAATCGAATACAACCCCAGATACGATCATTGTTTAGTCTATCCATTCAACCTTCAGTTCAATTCAGTCGCTCGTATGTATAACGGAAGAACAGTTACCTGGTGAGTATAACTATATAAACATAATCGAATACAACTCAGATACGATGATTGTTCAATCTATCCATTCAACCTTATGTTCGATTCGGTTGCTCGTATGTATATCGGAAGAACAGGTACCTGGTGAGTATAACTATATAAACATAATCGAATACAACCCAGATACGATGATTGTTCAATCTATACTGAATTCAACCTTCTGCTCGATTCGGTCGCTTGTATGTAAAACGGAAGAACAGTTACCTGGTGAGTATTGCTATATAAACATCATCACGATATCATCGAATACAACTCAGATACAATTATCGTTTCGTCTAACCATTTAACCTTCTGTTCGATTCAGTCGCTAGTATGTGTAACGGAAGTACCGTCACCTGGTAAGTATCACTATATATACAGTATTGCGATATAATCGGATACCACCCAGAAACATTGATTGTTCAGTCTATCCATTCAACTTTCTGTTCGTTTCGGTCGCTCGTATGTGAAACGGGAATACCGTCACCTTATGCGTCTAACTATATACACAGCATTACATCATAATCGAATACAACCCAGATACTATCCATTCAACCTTCTGTTCGATTCGGTTGCTCGTATGTATAACGAAAGAACAGTAACCTGGTGAGTATTGCTATATAAACATCATCACGATATCATCGAATACAACTCAGATACAATTATCGTTTCGTCTAACCATTCAACATTCTGTTCGATTCAGTCGCTAGTATGTGTAACGGAAGTATCGTCACCTGATAAGTATCACTATATATACAGTATTGCGATATAATCGGATACCACCCAGATACATTGATTGTTCAGTCTATCCATTCAACTTTCTTTTCGTTTCGGTCGCTCGTATGTATAACGGGAATACCGTCTCCTAGTGTGTATAACTATATACACAGCATAACATCATAATCGAATACTACCCATATACTATCCATTCAACCTTCTGTTCAATTCAGTCGCTCGTATGTATAACGGAAGAACAGTTACCTGGTGAGTATAACTATATAAACATAATCGAATACAACCCAGATACGATGATTGTTCAATCTATACTGAATTCAACCTTCTGCTCGATTCAGTCGCTTGTATGTAAAACGGAAGAACAGTTACCTGGTGAGTATTGCTATATAAACATCATCACGATATCATCGAATACAACTCAGATACAATTATCGTTTCGTCTAACCATTCAAGATTCTGTTCGATTCAGTCGCTAGTATGTGTAACGGAAGTATCGTCACCTGGTAAGTATCACTATATATACAGTATTGCGAAATAATCGGATACCACCCAGATACATTGATTGTTCAGTCTATCCATTCAACTTTCTCTTTGTTTCGGTCGCTCGTATGTAAAACGGGAATACCGTCTCCTATTGTGTATAACTATATACACAGCATAACATCATAATCGAATACAACCCATTTACTATCCATTCAACCTTCTGTTCAATTCAGTCGCTCGTATGTATAACGGAAGAACAGTTACCTGGTGAGTATAACTATATAAACATAATCGAATACAACCCAGATACGATGATTGTTCAATCTATACTGAATTCAACCTTCTGCTCGATTCGGTCACTTGTATGTAAAACGGAAGAACAGTTACCTGGTGAGTATTGCTATATAAACATCATCACGATATCATCGAATACAACTCAGATACAATTATCGTTTCGTCTAACCATTTAACCTTCTGTTCGATTCAGTCGCCAGTTTGTGTAACGGAAGTACCGTCACCTGGTAAGTATCACTATATATACAGTATTGCGATATAATCGGATACCACCCAGATACATTGATTGTTCAGTCTATCCATTCAACTTTCTGTTCGTTTTGGTCGCTCGTATGTGAAACGGGAATACCGTCACCTTATGTGTATAACTATAAATACAGCATAACATCATAATCGAATACAACCCAGATACTATCCATTCAACCTTCTGTTCGATTCAGTTGCTCGTATGTATAACGAAAGAACAGTAACCTGGTGAGTATTTCTATATGAACGTCATCACGATATAATCGAATACAACTTAGTTACAATTATCGTCCCGTCTAACCATCCAACCTTATGTTCGATTCAGACGCTCGTATGTGTAACGAAAGAACCGTTACATGGTAGGTGTAGTTAAATATACAACATAACGATATAATCGGAGACAACCCAGATACAATGATTGTTCAATCTATCCATTCAACCTTATGTTCGATTCAGTTGCTAGTATGTATAACGGAAGACCAGTTACCTGGTAAGACATAATATATAATAATCATCACGAAATAATCGAATACAACCCAGATACGATGATTGTTCAGTCTATCCATTCAACCTTCAGTTCAATTCAGTCGCTCGTATGTATAACGGAAGAACAGTTACCTGGTGAGTATAACTATATAAACATAATCGAATACAACTCAGATACGATGATTGTTCAATCTATCCATTCAACCTTATGTTCGATTCGGTTGCTCGTATGTTTATCGGAAGAACAGGTACCTGGTGAGTATATCTATATAAACATAATCGAACACAACTCAGATACGATGATTGTTCAATCTATCCATTTAACCTTCTGCTCGATTCGGTCGCTTGTATGTAAAACGAAAGGACAGTTACCTGGTGAGTATTGCTATATAAACATCATCACGATATCATCGAATACAACTCAGATACAATTATCGTTTCGTCTAACCATTTAACCTTCTGTTCGATTCAGTCGCTAGTATGTGTAACGGAAGTACCGTCACCTGGTAAGTATCACTATATATACAGTATTGCGATATAATCGGATACCACCCAGAAACATTGATTGTTCAGTCTATCCATTCAACTTTCTGTTCGTTTCGGTCGCTCGTATGTGAAACGGGAATATCGTCACCTTATGCGTATAACTATATACACAGCATAACATCATAATCGAATACAACCCATATACTATCCATTCAACCTTCTGTTCAATTCAGTCGCTCGTATGTATAACGGAAGAACAGTTACCTGGTGAGTATAACTATATAAACATAATCGAATACAACCCAGATACGATGATTGTTCAATCTATACTGAATTCAACCTTCTGCTCGATTCAGTCGCTTGTATGTAAAACGGAAGAACAGTTACCTGGTGAGTATTGCTATATAAACATCATCACGATATCATCGAATACAACTCAGATACAATTATCGTTTCGTCTAACCATTCAACATTCTGTTCGATTCAGTCGCTAGTATGTGTAACGGAAGTATCGTCACCTGGTGAGTATCACTATATATACAGTATTGCGATATAATCGGATACCACCCAGATACATTGATTGTTCAGTCTATCCATTCAACTTTCTCTTTGTTTCGGTCGCTCGTATGTAAAACGGGAATACCGTCTCCGATTGTGTATAACTATATACACAGCATAACATCATAATCGAATACAACCCATATACTATCCATTCAACCTTCTGTTCAATTCAGTCGCTCGTATGTATAACGGAAGAACAGTTACCTGGTGAGTATAACTATATAAACATAATCGAATACAACCCAGATACGATGATTGTTCAATCTATACTGAATTCAACCTTCTGCTCGATTCGGTCGCTTGTATGTAAAACGGAAGAACAGTTACCTGGTGAGTATTGCTATATAAACATCATCACGATATCATCGAATACAACTCAGATACAATTATCGTTTCGTCTAACCATTAAACCTTCTGTTCGATTCAGTCGCTAGTATGTGTAACGGAAGTACCGTCACCTGGTAAGTATCACTATATATACAGTATTGCGATATAATCGGATACCACCCATATACATTGATTGTTCAGTCTATCCATTCAACTTTCTGTTCGTTTCGGTCGCTCGTATGTATAACGAAAGAACAGTAACCTGGTGAGTATTTCTATATGAACGTCATCACGATATAATCGAATACAACTTAGTTACAATTATCGTTCCGTCTAACCATTTAACCTTCTGTTCGATTCAGTCGCTAGTATGTGTAACGAAAGAACCGTTACATGGTAGGTGTAGTTAAATATACAACATAACGATATAATCGGAGACAACCCAGATACAATGATTGTTCAATCTATCCATTCAACCTTATGTTCGATTCGGTTGCTAGTATGTATAACGAAAGAACAGTTACCTGGTAAGACATAATATATAATAATCATCACGAAATAATCGAATACAACCCAGATACGATGATTGTTCAGTCTATCCATTCAACCTTCTATTCAGTTCAGTCGCTCTTATGTATAACTGGAGAACAGTTACCTGGTGAGTATAACTATATGAACATCATCACGATATAATCGAATACAACCCCAGATACGATCATTGTTTAGTCTATCCATTCAACCTTCAGTTCAATTCAGTCGCTCGTATGTATAACGGAAGAACAGTTACCTGGTGAGTATAACTATATAAACATAATCGAATACAACTCAGATACGATGATTGTTCAATCTATCCATTCAACCTTCTGCTCGATTCGGTCGCTTGTATGTAAAACGGAAGAACAGTAACCTGGTGAGTATTGCTATATAAACATCATCACGATATCATCGAATACAACTCAGATACAATTATCGTTTCGTCTAACCATTCAACATTCTGTTCGATTCAGTCGCTAGTATCTGTAACGGAAGTATCGTCACCTGGTAAGTATTACTATATATACAGTATTGCGATATAATCGGATACCACCCAGATACATTGATTGTTCAGTCTATCCATTCAACTTTCTTTTTGTTTCGGTCGCTCGTATGTAAAACGGGAATACCGTCTCCTAGTGTGTATAACTATATACACAGCATAACATCATAATCGAATACAACCCATTTACTATCCATTCAACCTTCTGTTCAATTCAGTCGCTCGTATGTATAACGGAAGAACAGTTACCTGGTGAGTATAACTATATAAACATAATCGAATACAACCCAGATACGATGATTGTTCAATCTATACTGAATTCAACCTTCTGCTCGATTCGGTCACTTGTATGTAAAACGGAAGAACAGTTACCTGGTGAGTATTGCTATATAAACATCATCACGATATCATCGAATACAACTCAGATACAATTATCGTTTCGTCTAACCATTTAACCTTCTGTTCGATTTAGTCGCCAGTTTGTGTAACGGAAGTACCGTCACCTGGTAAGTATCACTATATATACAGTATTGCGATATAATCGGATACCACCCAGATACATTGATTGTTCAGTCTATCCATTCAACTTTCTGTTCGTTTTGGTCGCTCGTATGTGAAACGGGAATACCGTCACCTTATGTGTATAACTATAAATACAGCATAACATCATAATCGAATACAACCCAGATACTATCCATTCAACCTTCTGTTCGATTCAGTTGCTCGTATGTATAACGAAAGAACAGTAACCTGGTGAGTATTTCTATATGAACGTCATCACGATATAATCGAATACAACTTAGTTACAATTATCGTCCCGTCTAACCATCCAACCTTATGTTCGATTCAGACGCTCGTATGTGTAACGAAAGAACCGTTACATGGTAGGTGTAGTTAAATATACAACATAACGATATAATCGGAGACAACCCAGATACAATGATTGTTCAATCTATCCATTCAACCTTATGTTCGATTCAGTTGCTAGTATGTATAACGAAAGACCAGTTACCTGGTAAGACATAATATATAATAATCATCACGAAATAATCGAATACAACCCAGATACGATGATTGTTCAGTCTATCCATTCAACCTTCTGTTTAGTTCAGTCGCTCTTATATATAACTGGAGAACAGTTACCTGGTGAGTATAACTATATGAACATCATCACGATATAATCGAATACAACCCCAGATACGATCATTGTTTAGTCTATCCATTCAACCTTCAGTTCAATTCAGTCGCTCGTATGTATAACGGAAGAACAGTTACCTGGTGAGTATAACTATATAAACATAATCGAATACAACTCAGATACGATGATTGTTCAATCTATCCATTCAACCTTATGTTCGATTCGGTTGCTCGTATGTTTATCGGAAGAACAGGTACCTGGTGAGTATATCTATATAAACATAATCGAACACAACTCAGATACGATGATTGTTCAATCTATCCATTTAACCTTCTGCTCGATTCGGTCGCTTGTATGTAAAACGAAAGGACAGTTACCTGGTGAGTATTGCTATATAAACATCATCACGATATCATCGAATACAACTCAGATACAATTATCGTTTCGTCTAACCATTTAACCTTCTGTTCGATTCAGTCGCTAGTATGTGTAACGGAAGTACCGTCACCTGGTAAGTATCACTATATATACAGTATTGCGATATAATCGGATACCACCCAGAAACATTGATTGTTCAGTCTATCCATTCAACTTTCTGTTCGTTTCGGTCGCTCGTATGTGAAACGGGAATATCGTCACCTTATGCGTATAACTATATACACAGCATAACATCATAATCGAATACAACCCATATACTATCCATTCAACCTTCTGTTCAATTCAGTCGCTCGTATGTATAACGGAAGAACAGTTACCTGGTGAGTATAACTATATAAACATAATCGAATACAACCCAGATACGATGATTGTTCAATCTATACTGAATTCAACCTTCTGCTCGATTCAGTCGCTTGTATGTAAAACGGAAGAACAGTTACCTGGTGAGTATTGCTATATAAACATCATCACGATATCATCGAATACAACTCAGATACAATTATCGTTTCGTCTAACCATTCAACATTCTGTTCGATTCAGTCGCTAGTATGTGTAACGGAAGTATCGTCACCTGGTGAGTATCACTATATATACAGTATTGCGATATAATCGGATACCACCCAGATACATTGATTGTTCAGTCTATCCATTCAACTTTCTCTTTGTTTCGGTCGCTCGTATGTAAAACGGGAATACCGTCTCCGATTGTGTATAACTATATACACAGCATAACATCATAATCGAATACAACCCATATACTATCCATTCAACCTTCTGTTCAATTCAGTCGCTCGTATGTATAACGGAAGAACAGTTACCTGGTGAGTATAACTATATAAACATAATCGAATACAACCCAGATACGATGATTGTTCAATCTATACTGAATTCAACCTTCTGCTCGATTCGGTCGCTTGTATGTAAAACGGAAGAACAGTTACCTGGTGAGTATTGCTATATAAACATCATCACGATATCATCGAATACAACTCAGATACAATTATCGTTTCGTCTAACCATTAAACCTTCTGTTCGATTCAGTCGCTAGTATGTGTAACGGAAGTACCGTCACCTGGTAAGTATCACTATATATACAGTATTGCGATATAATCGGATACCACCCATATACATTGATTGTTCAGTCTATCCATTCAACTTTCTGTTCGTTTCGGTCGCTCGTATGTATAACGAAAGAACAGTAACCTGGTGAGTATTTCTATATGAACGTCATCACGATATAATCGAATACAACTTAGTTACAATTATCGTTCCGTCTAACCATCCAACCTTATGTTCGATTCAGACGCTCGTATGTGTAACGAAAGAACCGTTATGTGGTAGGTGTAGTTAAATATACAACATAACGATATAATCGGAGACAACCCAGATACAATGATTGTTCAATCTATCCATTCAACCTTATGTTCGATTCGGTTGCTAGTATGTATAACGAAAGAACAGTTACCTGGTAAGACATAATATATAATAATCATCACGAAATAATCGAATACAACCCAGATACGATGATTGTTCAGTCTATCCATTCAACCTTCTATTCAGTTCAGTCGCTCTTATGTATAACTGGAGAACAGTTACCTGGTGAGTATAACTATATGAACATCATCACGATATAATCGAATACAACCCCAGATACGATCATTGTTTAGTCTATCCATTCAACCTTCAGTTCAATTCAGTCGCTCGTATGTATAACGGAAGAACAGTTACCTGGTGAGTATAACTATATAAACATAATCGAATACAACTCAGATACGATGATTGTTCAATCTATCCATTCAACCTTCTGCTCGATTCGGTCGCTTGTATGTAAAACGGAAGGACAGTTACCTGGTGAGTATTGCTATATAAACATCATCACGATATTATCGAATATAACTCAGATACAATTATCGTTTCGTCTAACCATTTAACCTTCTGTTCGATTCAGTCGCTAGTATGTGTAACGGAAGTACCGTCACCTGGTAAGTATCACTATATATACAGTATTGCGATATAATCGGATACCACCCAGATACATTGATTGTTCAGTCTATCCATTCAACTTTCTGTTCGTTTCGGTCGCTCGTATGTGAAACGGGAATACCGTCACCTTATGTGTATAACTTTATACACAGCATTACATCATAATCGAATACAACCCAGATACTATCCATTCAACCTTCTGTTCGATTCGGTTGCTCGTATGTATAACGGAAGGACAGTTACCTGGTGAGTATTGCTATATGAACATCATCACGATATCATCGAATACAACTCAGATACAATTATCGTTTCGTCTAACCATTCAACATTCTGTTCGATTCAGTCGCTAGTATGTGTAACGGAAGTATCGTCACCTGGTAAGTATCACTATATATACAGTATTGGGATATAATCGGATACCACCCAGATACATTGATTGTTCAGTCTATCCATTCAACTTTCTGTTCGTTTCGGTCGCTCGTATGTGAAACGGGAATACCGTCACCTTATGTGTATAACTATATACACAGCATAACATCATAATCGAATACAACCCAGATACTATCCATTCAACCTTCTGTTCGATTCGGTTGCTCGTATGTATAACGAAAGAACGGTAACCTGGTGAGTATTTCTATATGAACGTCATCACGATATAATCGAATACAACTTAGTTACAATTATCGTTCCGTCCAACCATCCAACCTTATGTTCGATTCAGACGCTCGTATGTGTAACGAAAGAACCGTTACATGGTAGGTGTAGTTAAATATACAACATAACGATATAATCGGAGACAATCCAGATACAATGATTGTTCAATCTATCCATTCAACCTTATGTTCGATTCGGTTGCTAGTATGTATTACGAAAGAACAGTTACCTGGTTAGACATAATATATAATAATCATCACGAAATAATCGAATACAACCCAGATACGATGATTGTTCAGTCTATCCATTCAACCTTCTGTTCAGTTCAGTCGCTCTTATGTATAACTGGAGAACAGTTACCTGGTGAGTATAACTATATGAACATCATCACGATATAATCGAATACAACCCCAGATACGATCATTGTTTAGTCTATCCATTCAACCTTCAGTTCAATTCAGTCGCTCGTATGTATAACGGAAGAACAGTTACCTGGTGAGTATAACTATGTAAACATAATCGAATACAACTCAGATACGATGATTGTTCAATCTATCCATTCAACCTTATGTTCGATTCGGTTGCTCGTATGTAAAACGGAAGGACAGTTACTTGGTGAGTATTGCTATATAAACATCATCACGATATCATCGAATACAACTCAGATACAATTATCATTTCGTCTAACCATTTAACCTTCTGTTCGATTCAGTAGCTAGTATGTATAACGGAAGAACAGTTACCTGGTGAGTATTACTATATAAACATATACGAATACAACCCAGATACGATGATTGTTCAATCTATCCATTTAACCTTCTGCTCAATTTGGTCGCTTATATGTAAAACGGAAGAACAGTTACCCGGTGAGTATTGCTATATAAACATCATTACGATATCATCGAATACAACTCAGATACAATTATCGTTTCGTCTAACCATTCAACATTCTGTTTGATTCAGTCGCTAGAATGTGTAACGGAAGTACCGTCACCTGGTAAGTATCACCATATATACAGTATTGCGATATAATCGGATACCACCCAGATACATTGATTGTTCAGTCTATCCATTCATTTCTCTGTTCGTTTGTAAAACGCTCGTTTGTAAAACGGGAATACCGTCACCTAATGTGTATAACTATATACACTGCATAACATCATAATCGAATACAACCCAGATACTATCCATTCAACCTTCTGTTCGATTCGGTTGCTCGTATGTATAACGAAAGAACAGTAACCTGGTGAGTATTTCTATATGAACGTCATCACGATATAATCGAAAACAACTCAGATACAATGATCATTTCGTCTATCCATCCAACCTTCTGTTCGATTGGGTCGCTCGTATGTATAACGGAAGAACAGTCACCTGGTGAGTATTACTATATAAACATCACCACGATATAATCGAATACAACTCAGTTACAATTATCTTTCCGTCTAATCATCCAACGTTATGTGTCACGAAAGAACCGTTAGACGAAACGATAATTGTATCTGAGTTGTATTCGATGATATCGTGATGATGTTTATATAGCAATACTCACCAGGTAACTGTCCTTCAGTTTTACATACAAGTGACCGAATCGAGCAGAAGGTTGAATGGATAGATTGAACAATCATCGTATCTGAGTTGTATTCGATTATGTTTATATAGTTATACTCACCAAGTAAATGTACTTCCGTTATACATACGAGCGACTGAATTGAACAGAAGGTTGAATGGATAGACTAAACAATGATCGTATCTGGGGTTGTATTCGATTATATCGTGATGATGTTTATATAGTTATACTCACCAGGTAACTATTCTCCAGTTATACATAAGAGCGACTGAACTGAACAGAAGGTTGAATGGATAGACTGAATAATCATCGTATCTGGGTTGTATTCGATTATTTCGTGATGATTATTATATATTATGTCTAACCAGGTAACTGTTCTTCCGTTATACATACGAGCAACCGAATCAAACATAAGGTTGGATGGATAGATTGAAAAATCATTGTATCTGGGTTGTCTCTGATTATATCGTTATGCTGTATAATTAGATACACCTACCATGTAACGGTTCTTTCGTTACACATACGAGCGTCTGAATCGAACATAAGGTTGGATGGTTAGAGATAATTGTAACTGAGTTGTATTCGATTATATCGTGGTAATGTTTATATAGTAATACTCACCAGGTGACTGTTCTTGCGTTATACGTACGAGCGACCCAATCGAACAAAAGGTTGGATGGATAGACGGAATGATCATTGTATCTGAGTTGTATTCGATTATATCGTGATGAAGTTCATATAGAAATACTCACCAGGTTACTGTTCTTTCGTTATACATACGAGCGACCGAAACGAAAATAAAGTTGAATGGATAGACTGAACAATCAATGTATCTGGGTGGTATCCGATTATATCGCAATACTGTATATATAGTGATACTTACCAGGTGACGGTACTTCCGTTACACATACTAGCGTCTGAATCAAACAGAAGGTTAAATGGTTAGACGAAACGATAATTGAATCTGAGTTGTATTCGATGATATCGTGATGATGTTTATATAGCAATACTCACCAGGTAACTGTTCTTCCGTTTTACATACAAGCGACCGAATCGAGCAGAAGGTTGAATTCAGTATAGATTGAACAATCATCGTATCTGGGTTGTATTCGATTATGTTTATATATTTATACTCACCAGGTAACTGTTCTTCCGTTATACATACGAGCGACTGAATTGAACAGAAGGTTGAATGGATAGTATATGGGTTGTATTCGATTATGATGTTATGCTGTGTATATAGTTATACACACTAGGAGACGGTATTCCCGTTTTACATACGAGCGACCGAAACGAAAATAAAGTTGAATGGATAGACTGAACAATCAATGTATCTGGGTGGTATCCGATTATATCGCAATACTGTATATATAGTGATACTTACCAGGTGACGATACTTCCGTTACACATACTAGCGACTGAATCGAACAGAATGTTGAATGGTTAGACGAAACGATAATTATATCTGAGTTGTATTCGATGATATCGTGATGATGTTTATATACCAATACTCACCAGGTAACTGTTCTTTCGTTTTACATACAAGCGACCGAATCGAGCAGAAGGTTGAATTCAGTATAGATTGAACAATCATCGTATCTGGGTTGTATTCGATTATGTTTATATACTTATACTCACCAGGTAACTGTTCTTCCGTTATACATACGAGCGACTGAATTGAACAGAAGGTTGAATGGATAGTATATGGGTTGTATTCGATTATGATGTTATGCTGTGTATATAGTTATACACACTAGGAGACGGTATTCCCGTTTTACATACGAGCGACCGAAACGAAAAGAAAGTTGAATGGATAGACTGAACAATCAATGTATCTGGGTGGTATCCGATTATATCGCAATACTGTATATATAGTGATACTTACCAGGTGACGATACTTCCGTTACACATACTAGCGACTGAATCGAACAGAATGTTGAATGGTTAGACGAAACGATAATTGTATCTGAGTTGTATTCGATGATATCGTGATGATGTTTATATAGCAATACTCACCAGGTAACTGTCCCTCCGTTTTACATACAAGCGACCGAATCGAGCAGAAGGTTAAATGGATAGATCGAACAATCATCGTATCTGAGTTGTATTCGATTATGTTTATATAGATATACTCACCAGGTACCTGTTCTTCCGATATACATACGAGCAACCGAATCGAACATAAGGTTGAATGGATAGATTGAACAATCATCGTATCTGAGTTGTATTCGATTATGTTTATATAGTTATACTCACCAGGTAACTGTTCTTCCGATATACATACGAGCGACTGAATTGAACTGAAGGTTGAATGGATAGACTAAACAATGATCGTATCTGGGGTTGTATTCGATTATATAGTGATGATGTTCATATAGTTATACTCACCAGGTAACTGTTCTCCAGTTATACATAAGAGCGACTGAACTGAACAGAAGGTTGAATGGATAGACTGAACAATCATCGTATCTGGGTTGTATTCGATTATTTCGTGATGATTATTATATGACATGTCTAACCAGGTAACTGTTCTTTCGTTATACATACTAGCAACCGAATCGAACATAAGGTTGAATGGATATATCGAACAATCATTGTATCTGGATTGTCTCCGATTATATCGTTATGTTGTATATTTAACTACACTAACCATGTAACGGTTCTTTCGTTACACATACGAGCGTCTGAATCGAACATAAGGTTGGATGGTTAGACGGAACGATAATTGTAACTAAGTTGTATTCGATTATATCGTGATGACGTTCATATAGAAATACTCACCAGGTAACTGTTCTTCCGTTATACATACGAGCGACTGAATTGAACAGAAGGTTGAATGGATAGTATATGGGTTGTATTCGATTATGATGTTATGCTGTGTATATAGTTATACACACTAGGAGACGGTATTCCCGTTTTACATACGAGCGACTGAAACGAAAATAAAGTTGAATGGATAGACTGAACAATCAATGTATCTGGGTGGTATCCGATTATATCGCAATACTGTATATATAGTGATACTTACCAGGTGACGATACTTCCGTTACACATACTAGCGACTGAATCGAACAGAATGTTGAATGGTTAGACGAAACGATAATTGTATCTGAGTTGTATTCGATGATATCGTGATGATGTTTATATAGCAATACTCACCAGGTAACTGTCCTTCCGTTTTACACACAAGCGACCGAATCGAGCAGAAGGTTAAATGGATAGATTGAACAATCATCGTATCTGAGTTGTATTTGATTATGTTTATATAGATATACTCACCAGGTACCTGTTCTTCCGATATACATACGAGCAACCGAATCGAACATAAGGTTGAATGGATAGATTGAACAATCATCGTATCTGAGTTGTATTCGATTATGTTTATATAGTTATACTCACCAGGTAACTGTTCTTCCGTTATACATACGAGCGACTGAATTGAACTGAAGGTTGAATGGATAGACTAAACAATGATCGTATCTGGGGTTGTATTCGATTATATCGTGATGATGTTCATATAGTTATACTCACCAGGTAACTGTTCTCCAGTTATACATAAGAGCGACTGAACTGAACAGAAGGTTGAATGGATAGACTGAACAATCAACGTATCTGGGTTGTATTCGATTATTTCGTGATGATTATTATATATTATGTCTTACCAGGTAACTGTTCTTTCGTTATACATACTAGCAACCGAATCGAACATAAGGTTGAATGGATAGATTGAACAATCATTGTATCTGGGTTGTCTCCGATTATATCGTTATGTTGTATATTTAACTACACCTACCATTAAACGGTTCTTTCGTTACACATACGAGCGTCTGAATCGAACATAAGGTTGGATGGTTAGACGGAACGATAATTGTAACTAAGTTGTATTCGATTATATCGTGATGACGTTCATATAGAAATACTCACCAGTTTACTGTTCTTTCGTTATACATACGAGCAACCGAATCGAACAGAAGGTTGAATGGATAGTATCTGGGTTGTATTCGATTATGATGTTATGCTGTGTATATAGTTATACACATAAGGTGACGGTATTCCCGTTTCACATACGAGCGACCGAAACGAACAGAAAGTTGAATGGATAGACTGAACAATCAATGTATCTGGGTGGTATCCGATTATATCGCAATACTGTATATATACTTACCATACTTACCATACTTATATATATTATATACCATACTTACCAGGTGACGGTACTTCCGTTACACATACTGGCGACTGAATCGAACAGAAGGTTAAATGGTTAGACGAAACGATAATTGTATCTGAGTTGTATTCCATGATATCGTGATGATGTTTATATAGCAATACTCACCAGGTAACTGTTCTTCCGTTTTACATACAAGCGACCGAATCGAGCAGAAGGTTGAATTCAGTATAGATTGAACAATCATCGTATCTGGGTTGTATTCGATTATGTTTATATAGTTATACTCACCAGGTAACTGTTCTTCCGTTATACATACGAGCGAATGAATTGAACAGAAGGTTGAATGGATAGTATATGGGTTGTATTCGATTATGATGTTATGCTGTGTATATAGTTATACACACTAGGAGACGGTATTCCCGTTTTACATACGAGCGACCGAAACAAAAAGAAAGTTGAATGAATAGACTGAACAATCAATGTATCTGGGTGGTATCCGATTATATCGCAATACTGTATATATAGTGATACTTACCAGGTGACGATACTTCCGTTACACATACTAGCGACTGAATCGAACAGAATGTTGAATGGTTAGACGAAACGATAATTGTATCTGAGTTGTATTCGATGATATCGTGATGATGTTTATATAGCAATACTCACCAGGTAACTGTTCTTCCGTTTTACATACAAGCGAACGAATCGAGCAGAAGGTTGAATTCAGTATAGATTGAACAATCAACGTATCTGGGTTGTATTCGATTATGTTTATATAGTTATACTCACCAGGTAACTGTTATTCCGTTATACATACGAGCGACTGAATTGAACAGAAGGTTGAATGGATAGTATATGGGTTGTATTCGATTATGATGTTATGCTGTGTATATAGTTATACACACTAGGAGACGGTATTCCCGTTTTACATACGAGCGACCGAAACGAAAAGAAAGTTGAATGGATGTTATGCTGTGTATATAGTTATACACACTAGGAGACGGTATTCCCGTTTTACATACGAGCGACCGAAACAAAAAGAAAGTTGAATGAATAGACTGAACAATCAATGTATCTGGGTGGTATCCGATTATATCGCAATACTGTATATATAGTGATACTTACCAGGTGACGATACGTCCGTTACACATACTAGCGACTGAATCGAACAGAATGTTGAATGGTTAGACGAAACGATAATTGTATCTGAGTTGTATTCGATGATATCGTGATGATGTTCATATAGCAATACTCACCAGGTTACTGTTCTTTCGTTATACATACGAGCAACCGAATCGAACAGAAGGTTGAATGGATAGTATCTGGGTTGTATTCGATTAAGATGTTATGCTGTGTATATAGTTATACACATGAGGTGACGGTATTCCCGTTTTACATACGAGCGACCGAAACGAACAGAAAGTTAATTGAATAGACTGAACAATCAATGTATCTGGGTGGTATCCGATTATATCGCAATACTGTATATATATAGTGATACTTACCAGGTGACGATACGTCCGTTACACATACTAGCGACTGAATCGAACAGAATGTTGAATGGTTAGACGAAACGATAATTGTATCTGAGTTGTATTCGATGATATCGTGATGATGTTTATATAGCAATACTCACCAGGTTACTGTTCTTTCGTTATACATACGAGCAACCGAATCGAACAGAAGGTTGAATGGATAGTATCTGGGTTGTATTCGATTATGATGTTATGCTGTGTATATAGTTATACACATGAGGTGACGGTATTCCCGTTTTACATACGAGCGACCGAAACGAACAGAAAGTTGAATGGATAGACTGAACAATCAATGTATCTGGGTGGTATCCTATTATATCGCAATACTGTATATATAGTGATACTTACCAGGTGACGGTACTTCCGTTACACATACTAGCGACTGAATCGAACAGAAGGTTAAATGGTTAGACGAAACGATAATTGTATCTGAGTTGTATTCGATGATATCGTGATGATGTTTATATAGCAATACTCACCAGGTAACTGTTCTTCCGTTTTACATACAAGCGAACGAATCGAGCAGAAGGATGAATTCAGTATAGATTGAACAATCAACGTATCTGGGTTGTATTCGATTATGTTTATATAGTTATACCCACCAGGTAACTGTTATTCCGTTATACATACGAGCGACTGAATTGAACAGAAGGTTGAATGGATAGTATATGGGTTGTATTCGATTATGATGTTATGCTGTGTATATAGTTATACACACTAGGAGACGGTATTCCCGTTTTACATACGAGCGACCGAAACGAAAAGAAAGTTGAATGGATAGACTGAACAATCAATGTATCTGGGTGGTATCCGATTATATCGCAATACTGTATATATAGTGATACTTACCAGGTGACGATACTTCCGTTATACATACTAGCGACTGAATCGAACAGAATGTTGAATGGTTAGACGAAACGATAATTGTATCTGAGTTGTATTCGATGATATCGTGATGATGTTTATATAGCAATACTCACCAGGTAACTGTCCTTCCGTTTTACATACAAGCGACCGAATCGAGCAGAAGGTTAAATGGATAGATTGAACAATAATCGTATCTGAGTTGTATTCGATTATGTTTATATAGATATACTCACCAGCTACCTGTTCTTCCGATATACATACGAGCAACCGAATCGAACATAAGGTTGAATGGATAGATTGAACAATCATCGTATCTGAGTTGTATTAGATTATGTTTATATAGTTATACTCACCAGGTAACTGTTCTTCCGTTATACATACGTGCGACTGAATTGAACTGAAGGTTGAATGGATAGACTAAACAATGATCGTATCTGGGGTTGTATTCGATTATATCGTGATGATGTTCATATAGTTATACTCACCAGGTAACTGTTCTCCAGTTATACATAAGAGCGACTGAACTGAACAGAAGGTTGAATGGATAGACTGAACAATCATCGTATCTGGGTTGTATTCGATTATTTCGTGATGATTATTATATATTATGTCTAACCAGGTAACTGTTCTTTCGTTATACATACTAGCAACCGAATCGAACATAAGGTTGAATGGATAGATTGAACAATCATTGTATCTGGGTTGTCCCCGATTATATCGTTATGTTGTATATTTAACTACACCTACCATGTAACGGTTCTTTCGTTACACATACGAGCGTCTGAATCGAACATAAGGTTGGATGGTTAGACGGAACGATAATTGTAACTAAGTTGTATTCGATTATATCGTGATGAAGTTCATATTGAAATACTCACCAGGTTACTGTTCTTTCGTTATACATACGAGCAACCGAATCGAACAGAAGGTTGAATGGATAGTATCTGGGTTGTATTCGATTATGATGTTATGCTGTGTATATAGTTATACACATAAGGTGACGGTATTCCCGTTTCACATACGAGCGACCGAAACGAACAGAAAGTTGAATGGATAGACTGAACAATCAATGTATCTGGGTGGTATCCGATAATATCGCAATACTGTATATAGTGATACTTACCAGGTGACGGTACTGCCGTTATACATACTAGCGACTGAATCGAACAGAATGTTGAATGGTTAGACGAAACGATAATTGTATCTGAGTTGTATTCGATGATATCGTGATGATGTTTATATAGCAATACTCACCAGGTAACTGTCCTTCCGATTTACATACAAGCGACCGAATCGAGCAGAAGGTTAAATGGATAGATTGAACAATAATCGTATCTGAGTTGTATTCGATTATGTTTATATAGATATACTCACCAGCTACCTGTTCTTCCGATATACATACGAGCAACCGAATCGAACATAAGGTTGAATGGATAGATTGAACAATCATCGTATCTGAGTTGTATTAGATTATGTTTATATAGTTATACTCACCAGGTAACTGTTCTTCCGTTATACATACGAGCGACTGAATTGAACTGAAGGTTGAATGGATAGATTGAACAATCATCGTATCTGAGTTGTATTCGATTATGTTTATATAGTTATACTCACCAGGTAACTGTTCTTCCGTTATACATACGAGCGACTGAATTGAACTGAAGGTTGAATGGATAGACTAAACAATGATCGTATCAGGGGTTGTATTCGATTATATCGTGATGATGTTCATATAGTTATACTCACCAGGTAACTGTTCTCCAGTTATACATAAGAGCGACTGAACTGAACAGAAGGTTGAATGGATAGACTGAACAATCATCGTAACTGGGTTGTATTCGATTATTTCGTGATGATTATTATATATTATGTCTAACCAGGTAACTGTTCTTTCGTTATACATACTAGCAACCGAATCGAACATAAGGTTGAATGGATAGATTGAACAATCATTGTATCTGGGTTGTCTCCGATTATATCGTTATGTTGTATATTTAACTACACCTACCATGTAACGGTTCTTTCGTTACACATACGAGCGTCTGAATCGAACATAAGGTTGGATGGTTAGACGGAACGATAATTGTAACTAAGTTGTATTCGATTATATCGTGATGAAGTTCATATTGAAATACTCACCAGGTTACTGTTCTTTCGTTATACATACGAGCAACCGAATCGAACAGAAGGTTGAATGGATAGTATCTGGGTTGTATTCGATTATGATGTTATGCTGTGTATATAGTTATACACATAAGGTGACGGTATTCCCGTTTCACATAAGAGCGACCGAAACGAACAGAAAGTTGAATGGATAGACTGAACAATCAATGTATCTGGGTGGTATCCGATTATATCGCAATACTGTATATAGTGATACTTACCAGGTGACGGTACTGCCGTTAGACATACTAGCGACTGAATCGAACAGAAGGTTAAATGGTTAGACGAAACGATAATTGTATCTGAGTTGTATTCGATGATATCGTGATGATGTTTATATAGCAATACTCACCAGGTAACTGTCCTTCCGTTTTACATACAAGCGACCGAATCGAGCAGAAGGTTAAATGGATAGATTGAACAATCATCGTATCTGAGTTGTATTCGATTATGTTTATATAGATATACTCACCAGGTACCTGTTCATCCGATATACATACGAGCAACCGAATCGAACATAAGGTTGAATGGATAGATTGAACAATCATCGTATCTGAGTTGTATTCGATTATGTTTATATAGTTATACTCACCGGGTAACTGTTCTTCCGTTATACATACGAGCGACTGAATTGAACTGAAGGTTGAATGGATAGACTAAACAATGATCGTATCTGGGGTTGTATTCGATTATATCGTGATGATGATCATATAGTTATACTCACCAGGTAACTGTTCTCCAGTTATACATAAGAGCGACTGAACTGAACAGAAGGTTGAATGGATAGACTGAACAATCATCGTATCTGGGTTGTATTCGATTATTTCGTGATGATTATTATATATTATGTCTAACCAGGTAACTGTTCTTTCGTTATACATACTAGCAACCGAATCGAACATAAGGTTGAATGGATAGATTGAACAATCATTGTATCTGGGTTGTCTCCGATTATATCGTTATGTTGTATATTTAACTACACCTACCATGTAACGGTTCTTTCGTTACACATACGAGCGTCTGAATCGAACATAAGGTTGGATGGTTAGACGGAACGATAATTGTAACTAAGTTGTATTCGATTATATCGTGATGACGTTCATATAGAAATACTCACCAGGTTACTGTTCTTTCGTTATACATACGAGCAACCGAATCGAACAGAAGGTTGAATGGATAGTATCTGGGTTGTATTCGATTATGATGTTATGCTGTGTATATAGTTATACACATAAGGTGACGGTATTACCGTTTCACATACGAGCGACCGAAACGAACAGAAAGTTGAATGGATAGACTGAACAATCAATGTATCTGGGTGGTATCCGATTATATCGCAATACTATATATATAGTGATACTTACCAGGTGACGGTACTTCCGTTACACATACTAGCGACTGAATCGAACAGAAGGTTAAATGGTAAGACGAAACGATATATGTATCTGAGTTGTATTCGATGATATCGTGATGATGTTT
The DNA here is from genome assembly GCA_029955515.1 of Chrysomela aeneicollis. Taxonomy (NCBI): domain Eukaryota; kingdom Metazoa; phylum Arthropoda; class Insecta; order Coleoptera; family Chrysomelidae; genus Chrysomela; species Chrysomela aeneicollis. Next base: position 14,542,725 of record JARUHQ010000013.1, on the reverse strand, counting down.
ATATGTCAATACTCAACAGGTAACTGTTCTTCCGTTTTACATACAAGCGACCGAATCGAGCAGAAGGTTGAATTCAGTATAGATTGAACAATCATCGTATCTGGGTTGTATTCGATTATGTTTATATAGTTATACTCACCAGGTAACTGTTCTTCCGTTATACATACGAGCGACTGAATTGAACAGAAGGTTGAATGGATAGTATATGGGTTGTATTCGATTATGATGTTATGCTGTGTATATAGTTATACACACTAGGAGACGGTATTTCCGTTTTACATACGAGCGACCGAAACGAAAAGGAAGTTGAATGGATAGACTGAACAATCAATGTATCTGGGTGGTATCTGATTATATCGCAATACTGTATATATAGTGATACTTACCAGGTGACGATACTTCCGTTACACATACTAGCGACTGAATCGAACAGAATGTTGAATGGTTAGACGAAACGATAATTGTATCTGAGTTGTATTCTATGATATCGTGATGATGTTTATATAGCAATACTCACCAGGTAACTGTCCTTCCGTTTTACATACAAGCGACCGAATCGAGCAGAAGGTTAAATGGATAGATTGAACAATCATCGTATCTGAGTTGTATTCGATTATGTTTATATAGATATACTCACCAGGTACCTGTTCTTCCGATATACATACGAGCAACCGAATCGAACATAAGGTTGAATGGATAGATTGAACAATCATCGTATCTGAGTTGTATTCGATTATGTTTATATAGTTATACTCACCAGGTAACTGTTCTTCCGTTATACATACGAGCGACTGAATTGAACTGAAGGTTGAATGGATAGACTAAACAATGATCGTATCTGGGGTTGTATTCGATTATATCGTGATGATGTTCATATAGTTATACTCACCAGGTAACTGTTCTCCAGTTATACATGAGAGCGACTGAACTGAACAGAAGGTTGAATGGATAGACTGAACAATCATCGTATCTGGGTTGTATTCGATTATTTCGTGATGATTATTATATATTATGTCTAACCAGGTAACTGTTCTTTCGTTATACATACTAGCAACCGAATCGAACATAAGGTTGAATGGATAGATTGAACAATCATTGTATCTGGGTTGTCTCCGATTATATCGTTATGTTGTATATTTAACTACACCTACCATGTAACGGTTCTTTCGTTACACATACGAGCGTCTGAATCGAACATAAGGTTGGATGGTTAGACGGAACGATAATTGTAACTAAGTTGTATTCGATTATATCGTGATGACGTTCATATAGAAATACTCACCAGGTTACTGTTCTTTCGTTATACATACGAGCAACCGAATCGAACAGAAGGTTGAATGGATAGTATCTGGGTTGTATTCGATTATGATGTTATGCTGTGTATATAGTTATACAAACTAGGTGACGGTATTCCCGTTTTACATACGAGCGACCGAAACGAACAGAAAGTTGAATGGATAGTCTGAACAATCAATGTATCTGGGTGGTATCCGATTATATCGCAATACTGTATATATAGTGATACTAACCAGGTGACGGTACTTTCGTTACACATACTAGCGACTGAATCGAACAGAAGGTTAAATGGTTAGACGAAACGATAATTGTAACTGAGTTGTATTCTATTATATCGTGGTGATGTTTATATAGAAATACTCACCAGGTTACTGTTCTTTAGTTTTCACATACAAGCGACCGAATCGAGCAGAAGGTCAAATGGATAGATTGAACAATCATCGTATCTGGGTTGTATTCGATTATGTTTATATAGTTATACTCACCAGGTAACTGTTCTTCCGTTATACATACGAGCGACTGAATTAAACAGAAGGTTGAATGGATAGTATATGGGTTGTATTCGATTATGATGTTATGCTGTGTATATAGTTATACACACTAGGTGACGGTATTCTTGTTTTACATACGAGCGACCGAAACGAACAGAAAGTTGAATGGATAGTCTGAACAATCAATGTATCTGGGTGGTATCCGATTATATCGCAATACTGTATATATAGTGATACTAACCAGGTGACGGTACTTCCGTTACACATACTAGCAACTGAATCGAACAGAAGGTTAAATGGTTAGACAAAACGATAATTGTATCTGAGTTGTATTCGATGATATCGTGATGATGTTTATATAGCAATACTCACCAGGTAACTGTTCTTCCGTTTTACATACAAGCGACCGAATCGAGCAGGAGGTTGAATAGATAGATTGAACAATCATCGTATCTGGGTTGTATTCGATGATGTTTATATAGTTATACTCACCAGGTAACTGTTCTTCCGTTACACATACTAGCGACTGAATCGAACAGAAGGTTAAATGTTTAGACGAAACGATAATTGTATCTGAGTTGTATTCGATGATATCGTGATGATGTTTATATAGAAATACCCACCAGGTAACTGTTCTTCCGTTACACATACTAGCGACTGAATCGAACAGAAGGTTAAATGGTTAGACGAAACGATAATTGAAATTGAGTTGTATTCGATTATATCGAAATACTCACCAGGTTACTGTTCTTCCGTTATACATACGAGCAACCGAATCGAACAGTAGGTTGAATGGATAGTATATGGGTTGTATTCGATTATGATGTTATGCTGTGTATATAGTTATACACACTAGGTGACGATATTCTTGTTTTATATACGAGCGACCGAAACGAACAGAAAGTTGAATGGATAGTCTGAACAATCAATGTATCAGGGTGGTATCCGATTATATCGCAATACTGTATATATAGTGATACATATCAGGTGACGGTACTTCCGTTACACATACTAGCGACTGAATCGAACAGAAGGTTGAATGGTTAGACGAAACGATAATTGTAACTGAGTTGTATTCTATTATATCGTGATGATGTTTATATAGAAATACTCACCAGGTAACTGTTCTTCCGTTACACATACTAGCGACTGAATCGAACAGAAGGTTAAATGGTTAGACGAAACGATAATTGAAACTGAATTGTATTCGATTATATCGTGGTGATGTTTATATAGGTTACTGTTCTTCCGTTATACATACGAGCAACCGAATCGAACAGAAGGTTGAATGGATAGTATATGGGTTGTATTCGATTATGGTGTTATGCTGTGTATATAGTTATACACACTAGGTGACGGTATTCTTGTTCTACATACGAGCGACCGAAACGAACAGAAAGTTGAATGGATAGTCTGAACAATCAATGTATCAGGGTGGTATCCGATTATATCGCAATACTGTATATATAGTGATACATACCAGGTGACGGTACTTCCGTTACACATACTAGCGACTGAATCGAACAGAAGGTTGAATGGTTAGACGAAACGATAATTGAAACTGAGTTGTATTCGATTATATCGTGGTGATGTTTATATAGAAATACTCACCAGGTTACTGTTCTTCCGTTATACATACGAGCAACCGAATCGAACAGAAGGTTGAATGGATAGTATATGGGCTGTATTCGATTATGATGTTATGCTGTGTATATAGTTATACACACTAGGTGACGGTATTCCCGTTTCACATACGAGCGACCGAAACGGACAGAAAGTTGAATGGATAGTCTGAACAATCAATGTATCTGGGTGGTATCCGATTATATCGCAATACTGTATATATAGTGATACATACCAGGTGACGGTACTTCCGTTACACATACTAGCGACTGAATCGAACAGAAGGTTAAATGGTTAGACGAAACGATAATTGAAACTGAGTTGTATTCTATTATATCGTGGTGATGTTTATATAGTTATACTCACCAGGTAACTGTTCTTCCGTTACACATACTAGCGACTGAATCGAACAGAAGGTTAAATGGTTAGACGAAACGATAATTGTAACTGAGTTGTATTCTATTATATCGTGGTGATGTTTATATAGAAATACTCACCAGGTTACTGTTCTTCCGTTATACATACGAGCAACCGAATCGAACAGAAGGTTGAATGGATAGTATCTGGGTTGTATTCGATTATGATGTTATGCTGTGTATATAGTTATACACACTAGGTGACGGTATTCCCGTTTCACATACGAGCGACCGAAACGAACAGAAAGTTGAATGGATAGTCTGAACAATCAATGTATCTGGGTGGTATCCGATTATATCGCAATACTGTATATATAGTGATACTAACCAGGTTACTGTTCTTCCGTTACACATACTAGCGACTGAATCGAACAGAAGGTTAAATGGTTAGACGAAACGATAATTGATACTGAGTTGTATTCGATTATATCGTGGTGATGTTTATATAGAAATACTCACCAGGTGACTGTTCTTTCGTTTTCACATACAAGCGACCGAATCGAGCAGAAGGTCAAATGGATAGATTGAACAATCATCGTATCTGGGTTGTATTCGATAATGTTTATATAGTTATACTCACCAGGTTACTGTTCTTCCGTTACACATACTAGCGACTGAATCGAACAGAAGGTTAAATGGTTAGACGAAACGATAATTGTATCTGAGTTGTATTCGATGATATCGTGATGATGTTTATATAGCAATACTCACCAGGTAACTGTTCTTCCGTTTTATATACAAGCGACCGAATCGAGCAGAAGGTTGAATTCAGTATAGATTGAACAATCATCGTATCTGGGTTGTATTCGATTATGTTTATATAGTTATACTCACCAGGTAACTGTTCTTCCGTTATACATACGAGCGACTGAATTGAACAGAAGGTTGAATGGATAGTATATGGGTTGTATTCGATTATGATAATATGCTGTGTATATAGTTATACACACTAGGTGACGGTATTCCCGTTTCACATACGAGCGACCGAAATGAACAGAAAGTTGAATGGATAGTCTGAACAATCAATGTATCTGGGTGGTATCCGATTATATCGCAATACTGTATATAAAGTGATACTAACCAGGTGACGGTACTTCCGTTACACATACTAGCGACTGAATCGAACAGAAGGTTGAATGATTAGACGAAACGATAATTGAAACTGAGTTGTATTCCATTATATCGTGGTGATGTTTATATAGAAATACTCACCTGGTTACTGTTCTTCCGTTACACAAACTAGCGACTGAATCGAACAGAAGGTTAAATGGTTAGACGAAACGATAATTGAAACTGAGTTGTATTCGATTATATCGTGGTGATGTTTATATAGAAATACTCACCAGGTAACTGTTCTTTCGTTTTCACATACAAGCGACCGAATCGAGCAGAAGGTCAAATGGATCGATTGAACAATCATCGTATCTGGGTTGTATTCGATTATGTTTATATAGTTATACTCACCAGGTAACTGTTCTTCCGTTACACATACTAGCGACTGAATCGAACAGATGGTTAAATGGTTAGACGAAACGATAATTGAAACTGAGTTGTATTCGATTATATCGTGGTGATGTTTATATAGAAATACTCACCAGGGAACTGTTCTTTCGTTTTCACATACAAGCGACCGAATCGAGCAGAAGGTCAAATGGATAGATTGAACAATCATCGTATCTGGGTTGTATTCGATTATGTTCATATAGTTATACTCACCAGGTAACTGTTCTTCCGTTACACATACTAGCGACTGAATCGAACAGAAGGTTAAATGGTTAGACGAAACGATAATTGTAACTGAGTTGTATTCTATTATATCGTGGTGATGTTTATATAGTTATACTCACCAGGTTACTGTTCTTCCGTTATACATACGAGCAACCGAACCGAACAGAAGGTTGAATGGATAGTATCTGGGTTGTATTCGATTATGATGTTATGCTGTGTATATAGTTATACACACTAGGTGACGGTATTCCCGTTTCACATACGAGCGACCGAAACGAACAGAAAGTTGAATGGATAGTCTGAACAATCAATGTATCTGGGTGGTATCCGATTATATCGCAATACTGTATATATAGTGATACTAACCAGGTGACGGTACTTCCGTTACACATACTAGCGACTGAATCGAACAGAAGGTTAAATGGTTAGACGAAACGATAATTGAAACTGAGTTGTATTCTATTATATCGTGGTGATGTTTATATAGAAATACTCACCAGGTTACTGTTCTTCCGTTACACATACTAGCGACTGAATCGAACAGAAGGTTAAATGGTTAGACGAAACGATAATTGATACTGAGTTGTATTCGATTATATCGTGGTGATGTTTATATAGAAATACTCACCAGGTGACTGTTCTTTCGTTTTCACATACAAGCGACCGAATCGAGCAGAAGGTCAAATGGATAGATTGAACAATCATCGTATCTGGGTTGTATTCGATAATGTTTATATAGTTATACTCACCAGGTTACTGTTCTTCCGTTACACATACTAGCGACTGAATCGAACAGAAGGTTAAATGGTTAGACGAAACGATAATTGTATCTGAGTTGTATTCGATGATATCGTGATGATGTTTATATAGCAATACTCACCAGGTAACTGTTCTTCCGTTTTATATACAAGCGACCGAATCGAGCAGAAGGTTGAATTCAGTATAGATTGAACAATCATCGTATCTGGGTTGTATTCGATTATGTTTATATAGTTATACTCACCAGGTAACTGTTCTTCCGTTATACATACGAGCGACTGAATTGAACAGAAGGTTGAATGGATAGTATATGGGTTGTATTCGATTATGATGTTATGCTGTGTATATAGTTATACACACTAGGTGACGGTATTCCCGTTTCACATACGAGCGACCGAAATGAACAGAAAGTTGAATGGATAGTCTGAACAATCAATGTATCTGGGTGGTATCCGATTATATCGCAATACTGTATATAAAGTGATACTAACCAGGTGACGGTACTTCCGTTACACATACTAGCGACTGAATCGAACAGAAGGTTGAATGATTAGACGAAACGATAATTGAAACTGAGTTGTATTCCATTATATCGTGGTGATGTTTATATAGAAATACTCACCTGGTTACTGTTCTTCCGTTACACAAACTAGCGACTGAATCGAACAGAAGGTTAAATGGTTAGACGAAACGATAATTGAAACTGAGTTGTATTCGATTATATCGTGGTGATGTTTATATAGAAATACTCACCAGGTAACTGTTCTTTCGTTTTCACATACAAGCGACCGAATCGAGCAGAAGGTCGAATGGATCGATTGAACAATCATCGTATCTGGGTTGTATTCGATTATGTTTATATAGTTATACTCACCAGGTAACTGTTCTTCCGTTACACATACTAGCGACTGAATCGAACAGATGGTTGAATGATTAGACGAAACGATAATTGAAACTGAGTTGTATTCCATTATATCGTGGTGATGTTTATATAGAAATACTCACCAGGTTACTGTTCTTCCGTTATACATACGAGCAACCGAATCGAACAGAAGGTTGAATGGATAGTATATGGGTTGTATTCGATTATGATGTTATGCTGTGTATATAGTTATACACACTAGGTGACGGTATTCTTGTTCTACATACGAGCGACCGAAACGAACAGAAAGTTGAATGGATAGTCTGAACAATCAATGTATCAGGGTGGTATCCGATTATATCGCAATACTGTATATATAGTGATACATACCAGGTGACGGTACTTCCGTTACACATACTAGCGACTGAATCGAACAGAAGGTTGAATGGTTAGACGAAACGATAATTGTAACTGAGTTGTATTCGATTATATCGTGGTGATGTTTATATAGAAATACTCACCAGGTTACTGTTCTTCCGTTATACATACGAGCAACCGAATCGAACAGAAGGTTGAATGGATAGTATATGGGTTGTATTCAATTATGATGTTATGCTGTGTATATAGTTATACACACTAGGTGACGGTATTCCCGTTTCACATACGAGCGACCGAAACGAACAGAAAGTTGAATGGATAGTCTGAACAATCAATGTATCTGGGTGGTATTTGATTATATCGCAATACTGTATATATAGTGATACTAACCAGGTGACGGTACTTCCGTTACACATACTAGCGACTGAATCGAACTGAAGGTTAAATGGTAAGACGAAACGATAATTGAAACTGAGTTGTATTCGATTATATCGTGGTGATGTTTATATAGAAATACTCACCAGGTAACTGTTCTTTCGTTTTCACATACAAGCGACCGAATCGAGCAGAAGGTCAAATGGATAGATTGAACAATCATCGTATCTGGGTTGTATTCGATTATGTTTATATAGTAATACTCACCAGGTAACTGTTCTTCCGTTACACATACTAGCGACTGAATCGAACAGAAGGTTAAATGGTTAGACGAAACGATAATTGAAACTGAGTTGTATTCTATTATATCGTGGTGATGTTTATATAGAAATACTCACCAGGTTACTGTTCTTCCGTTATACATGCGAGCAACCGAATCGAACAGAAGGTTGAATGGATAGTATATGGGTTGTATTCGTTTATGATGTTATGCTGTGTATATAGTTATACACACTAGGTGACGGTATTCCCGTTTCACATACGAGCGACCGAAACGAACAGAAAGTTGAATGGATAGTATGAACAATCAATGTATCTGGGTGGTATCCGATTATATCGCAATACTGTATATATAGTGATACTAACCAGGTGACGGTACTTCCGTTACACATACTAGCGACTGAATCGAACAGAAGGTTAAATGGTTAGACGAAACGATAATTGAAACTGAGTTGTATTCGATTATATCGTGGTGATGTTTATATAGCAATACTCACCAGGTAACTGTTCTTCCGTTTTACATACAAGCGACCGAATCGAGCAGGAGGTTGAATAGATAGATTGAACAATCATCGTATCTGGGTTGTATTCGATAATGTTTATATAGTTATACTCACCAGGTAACTGTTCTTCCGTTACACATACTAGCGACTGAATCGAACAGAAGGTTAAATGATTGGACGAAACGATAATTGTAACTGAGTTGTATCCTATTATATCGTGGTGATGTTTATATAGAAATACTCACCAGGTTACTGTTCTTCCGTTATACATACGAGCAACCGAATCTATTAGAAGGTTGAATGGATAGTATCTGGGTTGTATTCGATTATGATGTTATGCTGTGTATATAGTTAAACACACTAGGTGACGGTATTCCCGTTTCACATACGAGCGACCGAAACGAACAGAAAGTTGAATGGATAGTCTGAACAATCAATGTATCTGGGTGTTATCCGATTATATCGCAATACTGTATATATAGTGATACTAACCAGGTGACGGTACTTCCGTTACACATACTAGCGACTGAATCGAACAGAAGGTTAAATGGTTAGACGAAACGATAATTGTATCTGAGTTGTATTCGATGATAACGTGATGATGTTTATATAGCAATACTCACCAGGTAACTGTTCTTCCGTTACACATACGAGCGACCGAAACGAATAGAAAGTTGAATGGATAGTCTGAACAATCAATGTATCTGGGTGGTATCCGATTATATCGCAATACTGTATATATAGTGATACTAACCAGGTGACGGTACTTCCGTTACACATACTAACGACTGAATCGAACAGAAGGTTAAATGGTTAGACGAAACGATAATTGAAACTAAGTTGTATTCGATTATATCGTGGTGATGTTTATATAGAAATACTCACCAGGTAACTGTTCTTTCGTTTTCACATACAAGCGACCGAATCGAATAGAAGGTCAAATGGATAGATTGAACAATCATCGTATCTGGGTTGTATTCGATTATGTTTATATAGTTATACTCACCAGGTAACTGTTCTTCCGTTACACATACTAGCGACTGAATCGAACAGAAGGTTAAATGATTAGACGAAAAGATAATTGAAACTGAGTTGTATTCTATTATATCGTGGTGATGTTTATATAGAAATACTCACCAGGTGACTGTTCTTCCGTTATACATACGAGCAACCGAATCGAACAGAAGGTTGAATGGATAGTATATGGGTTGTATTCGATTATGATGTTATGCTGTGTATATAGTTATACACACTAGGTGACGGTATTCCCGTTTCACATACGAGCGACCGAAACGAACAGAAAGTTGAATGGATAGTCTGAAAAATCAATGTATCTGGGTGGTATCCGATTATATCGCAATACTGTATATATAGTGATACTAACCAGGTGACGGTACTTCCGTTACACATACTAGTGACTGAATCGAACAAAAGGTTAAATGGTTAGACGAAACGATAATTGATACTGAGTTGTATTCGATTATATCGTGGTGATGTTTATATAGCAATACTCACCAGGTAACTGTTCTTCCGTTTTACATACAAGCGACCGAATCGAGCAGGAGGTTGAATGGATAGATTGTATTCGATAATGTTTATATAGTTATACTCACCAGGTAACTGTTCATCCGTTACACATACTAGCGACTGAATCGAACAGAAGGTTAAATGGTTAGACGAAACGATGGATAGTATCTGGGTTGTATTCGATTATGATGTTATGCTGTGTATATAGTTAAACACACTAGGTGACGGTATTCCCGTTTCACATACGAGCGACCGAAACGAACAGAAAGTTGAATGGATAGTCTGAACAATCAATGTATCTGGGTGGTATCCGATTATATCGCAATACTGTATATATAGTGATACCAACCAGGTGACGGTACTTCCGTTACACATACTAGCGACTAAATCGAACAGAAGGTTAAATGGTTAGACGAAACGATAATTGTATCTGAGTTGTATTCGATGATAACGTGATGATGTTTATATAGCAATACTCACCAGGTAACTGTTCTTCCGTTTTACATACAAGCGACCGAATCGAGCAGAAGGTTGAATTCAGTATAGATTGAACAATCATCGTATCTGGGTAGTATTCGATTATGTTTATATAGTTATACTCACCAGGTAACTGTTCTTCCGTTATACATACGAGCGACTGAATTGAACAGAAGGTTGAATGGATAGTATATGGGTTGTATTCGATTATGATGTTATGCTGTGTATATAGTTATACACACTAGGTGACGGTATTCCCGTTTTACATACGAGCGACCGAAACAAAAAGAAAGTTGAATGGATAGACTGAACAATCAATGTATCTGGGTGGTATCCGATTATATCGCAATACTGTATATATAGTGATACTAACCAGGTGACGGTACTTCCGTTACACATACTAGCGACTGAATCGAACAGAAGGTTAAATGGTTAGACAAAACGATAATTGTATCTGAGTTGTATTCGATGATATCGTGATGATGTTTATATAGCAATACTCACCAGGTAACTGTTCTTCCGTTTTACATACAAGCGACCGAATCGAGCAGGAAGTTGAATAGATAGATTGAACAATCATCGTATCTGGGTTGTATTCGATAATGTTTATATAGTTATACTCACCAGGTAACTGTTCATCCGTTACACATACTAGCGACTGTATCGAACAGAAGGTTAAATGGTTAGACGAAACGATAATTGTATCTGAGTTGTATTCGATGATATCGTGATGATGTTTATATAGCAATACTCACCAGGTAACTGTTCTTCCGTTTTACATACAAGCGACCGAATCGAGCAGAAGGTTGAATTCAGTATAGATTGAACAATCATCGTATCTGGGTTGTATTCGATTATGTTTATATAGTTATACTCACCAGGTAACTGTTCTTCCGTTATACATACGAGCGACTGAATTGAACAGAAGGTTGCATGGATAGTATACGGGTTGTATTCGATTATGATGTTATGCTGTGTATATAGTTATACACACTAGGTGACGGTATTCTTGTTTTACATACGAGCGACCGAAACGAACAGAAAGTTGAATGGATAGTCTAAACAATCAATGTATCAGGGTGGTATCCAATTATATCGCAATATTGTATATATAGTGATACATACCAGGTGACGGTACTTCCGTTACACATACTAGCGACTGAATCGAACAGAAGGTTGAATGGTTAGACGAAACGATAATTGTAACTGAGTTGTATTCTATTATATCGTGGTGATGTTTATATAGAAATACTCACCAGGTTACTGTTCTTCCGTTATACATACGAGCAACCGAATCGAACAGAAGGTTGAATGGATAGTATATGGGTTGTATTCGATTATGATGTTATGCTGTGTATATAGTTATACACACTAGGTGACGGTATTCTCGTTTTACATACGAGCGACCGAAACGAACAGAAAGTTGAATGGATAGTCTGAACAATCAATGTATCTGGGTGGTATCCGATTATATCGCAATACTGTATATATAGTGATACTAACCAGGTGACCGTTCTTCCGTTACACATACTAGCGACTGAATCGAACAGAAGGTTAAATGGTTAGACGAAACGATAATTGTAACTGAGTTGTATTCTATTATATCGTGGTGATGTTTATATAGAAATACTCACCAGGTTACTGTTCTTTCGTTTTCACATACAAGCGACCGAATCGAGCAGAAGGTCAAATGGTTAGATTGAACAATCATCGTATCTGGGTTGTATTCGATTATGTTTATATAGTTATACTCACCAGGTAACTGTTCTTCCGTTACACATACTAGCGACTGAATCGAACAGAAGGTTAAATGGTTAGACGAAACGATAATTGTATCTGAGTTGTATTCGATTATATCGTGGTGATGTTTATATAGCAATACTCACCAGGTAACTGTTCTTCCGTTTTACATACAAGCGACCGAATCGAGCAGGAGGTTGAATGGATAGATTGTATTCGATAATGTTTATATAGTTATACTCACCAGGTAACTGTTCATCCGTTACACATACTAGCGACTGAATCGAACAGAAGGTTAAATGGTTAGACGAAACGATGGATAGTATCTGGGTTGTATTCGATTATGATGTTATGCTGTGTATATAGTTAAACACACTAGGTGACGGTATTCCCGTTTCACATACGAGCGACCGAAACGAACAGAAAGTTGAATGGATAGTCTGAACAATCAATGTATCTGGGTGGTATCCGATTATATCGCAATACTGTATATATAGTGATACCAACCAGGTGACGGTACTTCCGTTACACATACTAGCGACTAAATCGAACAGAAGGTTAAATGGTTAGACGAAACGATAATTGTATCTAAGTTGTATTCGATGATAACGTGATGATGTTTATATAGCAATACTCACCAGGTAACTGTTCTTCCGTTTTACATACAAGCGACCGAATCGAGCAGAAGGTTGAATTCAGTATAGATTGAACAATCATCGTATCTGGGTAGTATTCGATTATGTTTATATAGTTATACTCACCAGGTAACTGTTCTTCCGTTATACATACGAGCGACTGAATTGAACAGAAGGTTGAATGGATAGTATATGGGTTGTATTCGATTATGATGTTATGCTGTGTATATAGTTATACACACTAGGTGACGGTATTCCCGTTTTACATACGAGCGACCGAAACAAAAAGAAAGTTGAATGGATAGACTGAACAATCAATGTATCTGGGTGGTATCCGATTATATCGCAATACTGTATATATAGTGATACTAACCAGGTGACGGTACTTCCGTTACACATACTAGCGACTGAATCGAACAGAAGGTTAAATGGTTAGACAAAACGATAATTGTATCTGAGTTGTATTCGATGATATCGTGATGATGTTTATATAGCAATACTCACCAGGTAACTGTTCTTCCGTTTTACATACAAGCGACCGAATCGAGCAGGAAGTTGAATAGATAGATTGAACAATCATCGTATCTGGGTTGTATTCGATAATGTTTATATAGTTATACTCACCAGGTAACTGTTCATCCGTTACACATACTAGCGACTGTATCGAACAGAAGGTTAAATGGTTAGACGAAACGATAATTGTATCTGAGTTGTATTCGATGATATCGTGATGATGTTTATATAGCAATACTCACCAGGTAACTGTTCTTCCGTTTTACATACAAGCGACCGAATCGAGCAGAAGGTTGAATTCAGTATAGATTGAACAATCATCGTATCTGGGTTGTATTCGATTATGTTTATATAGTTATACTCACCAGGTAACTGTTCTTCCGTTATACATACGAGCGACTGAATTGAACAGAAGGTTGCATGGATAGTATATGGGTTGTATTCGATTATGATGTTATGCTGTGTATATAGTTATACACACTAGGTGACGGTATTATTGTTTTACATACGAGCGACCGAAACGAACAGAAAGTTGAATGGATAGTCTAAACAATCAATGTATCAGGGTGGTATCCAATTATATCGCAATATTGTATATATAGTGATACATACCAGGTGACGGTACTTCCGTTACACATACTAGCGACTGAATCGAACAGAAGGTTGAATGGTTAGACGAAACGATAATTGTAACTGAGTTGTATTCTATTATATCGTGGTGATGTTTATATAGAAATACTCACCAGGTTACTGTTCTTCCGTTATACATACGAGCAACCGAATCGAACAGAAGGTTGAATGGATAGTATATGGGTTGTATTCGATTATGATGTTATGCTGTGTATATAGTTATACACACTAGGTGACGGTATTCTCGTTTTACATACGAGCGACCGAAACGAACAGAAAGTTGAATGGATAGTCTGAACAATCAATGTATCTGGGTGGTATCCGATTATATCGCAATACTGTATATATAGTGATACTAACCAGGTGACCGTTCTTCCGTTACACATACTAGCGACTGAATCGAACAGAAGGTTAAATGGTTAGACGAAACGATAATTGTAACTGAGTTGTATTCTATTATATCGTGGTGATGTTTATATAGAAATACTCACCAGGTTACTGTTCTTTCGTTTTCACATACAAGCGACCGAATCGAGCAGAAGGTCAAATGGTTAGATTGAACAATCATCGTATCTGGGTTGTATTCGATTATGTTTATATAGTTATACTCACCAGGTAACTGTTCTTCCGTTACACATACTAGCGACTGAATCGAACAGAAGGTTAAATGGTTAGACGAAACGATAATTGTATCTGAGTTGTATTCGATGATATCGTGATGATGTTCATATAGCAATACTCACCAGGTAACTGTTTTTCCGTTTTACATACAAGCGACCGAATCGAGCAGAAGGTTGAATTCAGTATAGATTGAACAATCATCGTATCTGGGTTGTATTCGATTATGTTTATATAGTTATACTCACCAGGTAACTGTCCTTCCGTTATACATACGAGCGACTGAATTGAACAGAAGGTTGAATGGATAGTATTTGGGTTGTATTCGATTATGATGTTATGCTGTGTATATAGTTATACACACTAGGTGACGATATTCTTCTTTTACATACGAGAGACCGAAACGAACAGAAAGTTGAATGGATAGTCTGAACAATCAATGTATCAGGGTGGTATCCGATTATATCGCAATACTGTATATATAGTGATACATACCAGGTGACGGTACTTCCGTTACACATACTAGCGACTGAATCGAACAGAAGGTTGAATGGTTAGACGAAACGATAATTGTAACTGAGTTGTATTCTATTATATCGTGGTGATGTTTATATAGAAATACTCACCAGGTTACTGTTCTTCCGTTATACATACGAGCAACCGAATCGAACAGAAGGTTGAATGGATAGTATATGGGTTGTATTCGATTATGATGTTATGCTGTGTATATAGTTATATGAAAACTTTACTGTTTTACAACGTAGTAGCCCGAAATAATATCATGGTACAAAATCCGATATATATGATGTGCGATATCTTCAATAAAATTTGCCATATCTGTGATCTCAATAATGATAGTCTCCATGTAGTCATCGATCGTATTCACGAATTGTAAGAATTGTTTGATAATTATTCATTATTCACGGTATTATTGTTGTTTGTTGCCATTTTCTTTTTCTTATTATTTTATTTATAGTCTTATATCACTGTTTGTTTTACTAACACTATTTGAATGCTATTTGTTTCATTAGAAATGTTATTCATAGATAAAAATTTTAAACTTTTGTTCTTCTTTTTCCTTTAATTGGGTTCTTGTACCTGTTGGAAATAAAGGCTTATTATTATTAAAGGCTTATTATACACACTAGTTGACGGTATTCCCGTTTCACATACAAGCGACCGAAACGAACAGAAAGTTGAATGGATAGTCTGAACAATCAATGTATCTGGGTGGTATCCGATTATATCGCAATACTGTATATATAGTGATACATACCAGGTGACGGTACTTCCGTTACACATACTAGCGACTGAATCGAACAGAAGGTTAAATGGTTAGACGAAACGATAAATGTAACTGAGTTGTATTCTATTATATCGTGGTGATGTTTATATAGAAATACTCACCAGGTTACTGTTCTTCCGTTATACATACGAGCAACCGAATCGAACAGAAGGTTGAATGGATAGTATATGGGTTGTATTCGATTATGATGTTATGCTGTGTATAGAGTTATACACACTAGGTGACGGTATTCCCGTTTTACATACGAGCGACCGAAACGAACAGAAAGTTGAATGGATAGTCTGAACAATCAATGTATCTGGGTGGTATCCGATTATATCGCAATACTGTATATATAGTGATACTAACCATGTGACGGTACTTCCGTTACACATACTAGCGACTGAATCGAGCAGAAGGTTAAATGGTTAGACGAAACGATAATTGTAACTGAGTTGTATTCTATTATATCGTGGTGATGTTTATATAGAAATACTCACCAGGTTACTGTTCTTTCGTTATCACATACAAGCGACCGAATCGAGCAGAAGGTCAAATGGATAGATTGAACAATCATCGTATCTGGGTTGTATTCGATTATGTTTATATAGTTATACTCACCAGGTAACTGTTCTTCCGTTACACATACTAGCGACTGAATCGAACAGAAGGTTAAATGGTTAGACGAAACGATAATTGAAACTGAGTTGTATTCTATTATATCGTGGTTATGTTTATATAGAAATACTCACCAGGTTACTGTTCTTCCGTTATACATACGAGCAACCGAATCGAACAGAAGGTTGAATGGATAGTATATGGGTTGTATTCGATTATGATGTTATGCTGTGTATATAGTTATACACACTAGGTGACGGTATTCCCGTTTCACATACGAGCGACCGAAACGAACAGAAATTTGAATGGATAGTCTGAACAATCAATGTATCTGGGTGGTATCCGATTATATCGCAATACTGTATATATAGTGATACTTACCAGGTGACGGTACTTCCGTTACACATACTAGCGACTGAATCGAACAGAAGGTTAAATGGTTAGACAAAACGATAATTGTATCTGAGTTGTATTCGATGATATCGTGGTGATGTTTATATAGCAATACTCTACAGGTAACTGTTCTTCCGTTTTACATACAAGCGACCGAATCGAGCAGGAGGTTGAATAGATAGATTGAACAATCATCGTATCTGGGTTGTATTCGATAATGTTTATATAGTTATACTCACCAGGTAACTGTTCTTCCGTTACACATACTAGCGACTGAATCGAACAGAAGGTTAAATGGTTAGACGAAACGATAATTGTATCTGAGTTGTATTCGATTATATCGTGGTGATGTTTATATAGAAATACTCACCAGGTAACTGTTCTTTCGTTCTCACATACAAGCGACCGAATCGAGCAGAAGGTCAAATGGATAGATTGAACAATCATCGTATCTGGGTTGTATTCGATTATGTTTATATAGTTATACTCACCAGGTAACTGTTCTTCCGTTACACATACTAGCGACTGAATCGAACAGAAGGTTAAATGGTTAGACGAAACGATAATTGAAACTGAATTGTATTCGATTATATCGTGGTGATGTTTATATAGAAATACTCACCAGGTAACTGTTCTTTCGTTTTCACATACAAGCGACCGAATCGAGCAGAAGGTCAAATGGATAGATTGAACAATCATCGTATCTGGGTTGTATTCGATTATGTTTATATAGTTATACTCACCAGGTAACTGTTCTTCCGTTACACATACGAGCGACTGAATTGAACAGAAGGTTGAATGGATAGTATATGGGTTGTATTCGATTATGATGTTATGCTGTGTATATAGTTATACACACTAGGTGACGGTATTCTTGTTTTACATACGAGCGACCGAAACGAACAGAAAGTTGAATGGATAGTCTGAACAATCAATGTATCTGGGTGGTATCCGATTATATCGCAATACTGTATATATAGTGATACTAACCAGGTGACGGTACTTCCGTTACACATACTAGCGACTGAATCGAACAGAAGGTTAAATGGTTAGACGAAACGATAATTGTAACTGAGTTGTATTCTATTATATCGTGGTGATGTTTATATAGAAATACTCACCAGGTTACTGTTCTTTCGTTTTCACATACAAGCGACCGAATCGAGCAGAAGGTTGAATGGATAGTATATGGGTTGTATTCGATTATGATGTTATGCTGTGTATATAGTTATACACACTAGGTGACGGTATTCCCGTTTCACATACGAGCGACCGAAACGAACAGAAAGTTGAATGGATAGTCTGAACAATCAATGTATCTGGGTGGTATCCGATTATATCGCAATACTGTATATATAGTGATACTTACCAGGTGACGGTACTTCCGTTACACATACTAGCGACTGAATCGAACAGAAGGTTAAATGGTTAGACAAAACGATTATTGTATCTGAGTTGTATTCGATGATATCGTGATGATGTTTATATAGCAATACTCACCAGGTAACTGTTCTTTCGTTTTCACATACAAGCGACCGAATCGAGCAGAAGGTCAAATGGATAGATTGAACAATCATCGTATCTGGGTTGTATTCGATTATGTTTATATAGTTATACTCACCAGGTAACTGTTCTTCCGTTACACATACTAGCGACTGAATCGAACAGAAGGTTAAATGGTTAGACGAAACGATAATTGAAACTGAGTTGTATTCGATTATATCGTGGTGATGTTTATATAGAAATACTCACCAGGTCACTGTTCTTTCGTTTTCACATACAAGCGACCGAATCGAGCAGAAGGTCAAATGGATAGATTGAACAATCATCGTATCTGGGTTGTATTCGATTATGTTTATATAGTTATACTCACCAGGTAACTGTTCTTCCGTTACACATACGAGCGACTAAATTGAACAGAAGGTTGAATGGATAGTATATGGGTTGTATTCGATTATGATGTTATGCTGTGTATATAGTTATACACACTAGGTGACGGTATTCTTGTTTTACATACGAGCGACCGAAACGAACAGAAAGTTGAATGGATAGTCTGAACAATCAATGTATCAGGGTGGTATCCGATTATATCGCAATACTGTATATATAGTGATACATACCAGGTGACGGTACTTCCGTTACACATACTAGCGACTGAATCGAACAGAAGGTCAAATGGTTAGACGAAACGATAATTGAAACTGAGTTGTATTCTATTATATCGTGGTGATGTTTATATAGAAATACTCACCAGGTTACTGTTCTTCCGTTATACATACGAGCAACCGAATCGAACAGAAGGTTGAATGGATAGTATATGGGTTGTATTCGATTATGATGTTATGCTGTGTATATAGTTATATACACTAGGTGACGGTATTCCCGTTTTACATACGAGCGACCAAAACGAACAGAAAGTTGAATGGATAGTCTGAACAATCAATGTATCTGGGTGGTTTCCGATTATATCGCAATACTGTATATATAGTGATACTAACCAGGTGACGGTACTTCCGTTACACATACTAGCGACTGAATCGAACAGAAGGTTAAATGGTTAGACGAAACGATAATTGTAACTGAGTTGTATTCTATTATATCGTGTTGATGTTTATATAGAAATACTCACCAGGTTACTGTTCTTTCGTTTTCACATACAAGCGACCGAATCGAGCAGAAGGTCAAATGGATAGATTGAACAATCATCGTATCTGGGTTGTATTCGATTATGTTTATATAGTTATACTCACCAGGTAACTGTTCTTCCGTTACACATACATACTAGCGACTGAATCGAACAGAAGGTTAAATGGTTAGACAAAACGATAATTGAAACTGAGTTGTATTCTATTATATCGTGGTGATGTTTATATAGAAATACTCACCAGGTTACTGTTCTTCCGTTATACATACGAGCAACCGAATCGAACAGAAGGTTGAATGGATAGTATATGGGTTGTATTCGATTATGATGTTATGCTGTGTATATAGTTATACACACTAGGTGACGGTATTTCCGTTTCACATACGAGCGACCGAAACGAACAGAAAGTTGAATGGATAGTCTGAACAATCAATGTATCTGGGTGGTATCCGATTATATCGCAATACTGTATATATAGTGATACTTACCAGGTGACGGTACTTCCGTTACACATACTAGCGACTGAATCGAACAGAAGGTCAAATGGTTAGACGAAACGATAATTGAAACTGAGTTGTATTCTATTATATCGTGGTGATGTTTATATAGAAATACTCACCAGGTTACTGTTCTTCCGTTATACATACGAGCAACCGAATCGAACAGAAGGTTGAATGGATAGTATATGGGTTGTATTCGATTATGATGTTATGCTGTGTATATAGTTATATACACTAGGTGACGGTATTCCCGTTTTACATACGAGCGACCAAAACGAACAGAAAGTTGAATGGATAGTCTGAACAATCAATGTATCTGGGTGGTTTCCGATTATATCGCAATACTGTATATATAGTGATACTAACCAGGTGACGGTACTTCCGTTACACATACTAGCGACTGAATCGAACAGAAGGTTAAATGGTTAGACGAAACGATAATTGTAACTGAGTTGTATTCTATTATATCGTGTTGATGTTTATATAGAAATACTCACCAGGTTACTGTTCTTTCGTTTTCACATACAAGCGACCGAATCGAGCAGAAGGTCAAATGGATAGATTGAACAATCATCGTATCTGGGTTGTATTCGATTATGTTTATATAGTTATACTCACCAGGTAACTGTTCTTCCGTTACACATACATACTAGCGACTGAATCGAACAGAAGGTTAAATGGTTAGACAAAACGATAATTGAAACTGAGTTGTATTCTATTATATCGTGGTGATGTTTATATAGAAATACTCACCAGGTTACTGTTCTTCCGTTATACATACGAGCAACCGAATCGAACAGAAGGTTGAATGGATAGTATATGGGTTGTATTCGATTATGATGTTATGCTGTGTATATAGTTATACACACTAGGTGACGGTATTTCCGTTTCACATACGAGCGACCGAAACGAACAGAAAGTTGAATGGATAGTCTGAACAATCAATGTATCTGGGTGGTATCCGATTATATCGCAATACTGTATATATAGTGATACTTACCAGGTGACGGTACTTCCGTTACACATACTAGCGACTGAATCGAACAGAAGGTTAAATGGTTAGACATAACGATAATTGTATCTGAGTTGTATTCGATGATATCGTGATGATGTTTATATTGCAATACTCACCAGGTAACTGTTCTTCCGTTTTACATACAAGCGACCGAATCGAGCAGGAGGTTGAATAGATAGATTGAACAATCATCGTATCTGGGTTGTATTCGATAATGTTTATATAGTTATACTCACCAGGTAACTGTTCTTCCGTTACACATACTAGCGACTGAATCGAACAGAAGGTTAAATGGTTAGACGAAACGATAATTGTATCTGAGTTGTATTCGATTATATCGTGGTGATGTTTATATAGAAATACTCACCAGGTAACTGTTCTTTCGTTCTCACATACAAGCGACCGAATCGAGCAGAAGGTCAAATGGATAGATTGAACAATCATCGTATCTGGGTTGTATTCGATTATGTTTATATAGTTATACTCACCAGGTAACTGTTCTTCCGTTACACATACTAGCGACTGAATCGAACAGAAGGTTAAATGGTTAGACGAAACGATAATTGAAACTGAATTGTATTCGATTATATCGTGGTGATGTTTATATAGAAATACTCACCAGGTAACTGTTCTTTCGTTTTCACATACAAGCGACCGAATCGAGCAGAAGGTCAAATGGATAGATTGAACAATCATCGTATCTGGGTTGTATTCGATTATGTTTATATAGTTATACTCACCAGGTAACTGTTCTTCCGTTACACATACGAGCGACTGAATTGAACAGAAGGTTGAATGGATAGTATATGGGTTGTATTCGATTATGATGTTATGCTGTGTATATAGTTATACACACTAGGTGACGGTATTCTTGTTTTACATACGAGCGACCGAAACGAACAGAAAGTTGAATGGATAGTCTGAACAATCAATGTATCTGGGTGGTATCCGATTATATCGCAATACTGTATATATAGTGATACTAACCAGGTGACGGTACTTCCGTTACACATACTAGCGACTGAATCGAACAGAAGGTTAAATGGTTAGACGAAACGATAATTGTAACTGAGTTGTATTCTATTATATCGTGGTGATGTTTATATAGAAATACTCACCAGGTTACTGTTCTTTCGTTTTCACATACAAGCGACCGAATCGAGCAGAAGGTTGAATGGATAGTATATGGGTTGTATTCGATTATGATGTTATGCTGTGTATATAGTTATACACACTAGGTGACGGTATTCCCGTTTCACATACGAGCGACCGAAACGAACAGAAAGTTGAATGGATAGTCTGAACAATCAATGTATCTGGGTGGTATCCGATTATATCGCAATACTGTATATATAGTGATACTTACCAGGTGACGGTACTTCCGTTACACATACTAGCGACTGAATCGAACAGAAGGTTAAATGGTTAGACAAAACGATTATTGTATCTGAGTTGTATTCGATGATATCGTGATGATGTTTATATAGCAATACTCACCAGGTAACTGTTCTTTCGTTTTCACATACAAGCGACCGAATCGAGCAGAAGGTCAAATGGATAGATTGAACAATCATCGTATCTGGGTTGTATTCGATTATGTTTATATAGTTATACTCACCAGGTAACTGTTCTTCCGTTACACATACTAGCGACTGAATCGAACAGAAGGTTAAATGGTTAGACGAAACGATAATTGAAACTGAGTTGTATTCGATTATATCGTGGTGATGTTTATATAGAAATACTCACCAGGTCACTGTTCTTTCGTTTTCACATACAAGCGACCGAATCGAGCAGAAGGTCAAATGGATAGATTGAACAATCATCGTATCTGGGTTGTATTCGATTATGTTTATATAGTTATACTCACCAGGTAACTGTTCTTCCGTTACACATACGAGCGACTAAATTGAACAGAAGGTTGAATGGATAGTATATGGGTTGTATTCGATTATGATGTTATGCTGTGTATATAGTTATACACACTAGGTGACGGTATTCTTGTTTTACATACGAGCGACCGAAACGAACAGAAAGTTGAATGGATAGTCTGAACAATCAATGTATCAGGGTGGTATCCGATTATATCGCAATACTGTATATATAGTGATACATACCAGGTGACGGTACTTCCGTTACACATACTAGCGACTGAATCGAACAGAAGGTCAAATGGTTAGACGAAACGATAATTGAAACTGAGTTGTATTCTATTATATCGTGGTGATGTTTATATAGAAATACTCACCAGGTTACTGTTCTTCCGTTATACATACGAGCAACCGAATCGAACAGAAGGTTGAATGGATAGTATATGGGTTGTATTCGATTATGATGTTATGCTGTGTATATAGTTATATACACTAGGTGACGGTATTCCCGTTTTACATACGAGCGACCAAAACGAACAGAAAGTTGAATGGATAGTCTGAACAATCAATGTATCTGGGTGGTTTCCGATTATATCGCAATACTGTATATATAGTGATACTAACCAGGTGACGGTACTTCCGTTACACATACTAGCGACTGAATCGAACAGAAGGTTAAATGGTTAGACGAAACGATAATTGTAACTGAGTTGTATTCTATTATATCGTGTTGATGTTTATATAGAAATACTCACCAGGTTACTGTTCTTTCGTTTTCACATACAAGCGACCGAATCGAGCAGAAGGTCAAATGGATAGATTGAACAATCATCGTATCTGGGTTGTATTCGATTATGTTTATATAGTTATACTCACCAGGTAACTGTTCTTCCGTTACACATACATACTAGCGACTGAATCGAACAGAAGGTTAAATGGTTAGACAAAACGATAATTGAAACTGAGTTGTATTCTATTATATCGTGGTGATGTTTATATAGAAATACTCACCAGGTTACTGTTCTTCCGTTATACATACGAGCAACCGAATCGAACAGAAGGTTGAATGGATAGTATATGGGTTGTATTCGATTATGATGTTATGCTGTGTATATAGTTATACACACTAGGTGACGGTATTTCCGTTTCACATACGAGCGACCGAAACGAACAGAAAGTTGAATGGATAGTCTGAACAATCAATGTATCTGGGTGGTATCCGATTATATCGCAATACTGTATATATAGTGATACTTACCAGGTGACGGTACTTCCGTTACACATACTAGCGACTGAATCGAACAGAAGGTTAAATGGTTAGACATAACGATAATTGTATCTGAGTTGTATTCGATGATATCGTGATGATGTTTATATTGCAATACTCACCAGGTAACTGTTCTTCCGTTTTACATACAAGCGACCGAATCGAGCAGGAGGTTGAATAGATAGATTGAACAATCATCGTATCTGGGTTGTATTCGATAATGTTTATATAGTTATACTCACCAGGTAACTGTTCTTCCGTTACACATACTAGCGACTGAATCGAACAGAAGGTTAAATGGTTAGACGAAACGATAATTGTATCTGAGTTGTATTCGATTATATCTTGGTGATGTTTATATAGAAATACTCACCAGGTAACTGTTCTTTCGTTTTCACATACAAGCGACCGAATCGAGCAGAAGGTCAAATGGATAGATTGAACAATCATCGTATCTGGGTTGTATTCGATTATGTTTATATAGTTATACTCACCAGGTAACTGTTCTTTCGTTACACATACGAGCGACTGAATTGAACAGAAGGTTGAATGGATAGACGAAACGATAATTGTATCTGAGTTGTATTCGATTATATCTTGGTGATGTTTATATAGAAATACTCACCAGGTAACTGTTCTTTCGTTTTCACATACAAGCGACCGAATCGAGCAGAAGGTCAAATGGATAGATTGAACAATCATCGTATCTGGGTTGTATTCGATTATGTTTATATAGTTATACTCACCAGGTAACTGTTCTTCCGTTACACATACTAGCGACTGAATCGAACAGAAGGTTAAATGGTTAGACGAAACGATAATTGTATCTGAGTTGTATTCGATTATATCTTGGTGATGTTTATATAGAAATACTCACCAGGTAACTGTTCTTTCGTTTTCACATACAAGCGACCGAATCGAGCAGAAGGTCAAATGGATAGATTGAACAATCATCGTATCTGGGTTGTATTCGATTATGTTTATATAGTTATACTCACCAGGTAACTGTTCTTCCGTTACACATACTAGCAACTGAATCGAACAGAAGGTTAAATGGTTAGACGAAACGATAATTGAAACTGAGTTGTATTCGATTATATCGTGGTGATGTTTATACAGAAATACTCACCAGGTAACTGTTCTTTCGTTTTCACATACAAGCGACCGAATCGAGCAGAAGGTCAAATGGATAGATTGAACAATCATCGTATCTGGGTTGTATTCGATTATGTTTATATAGTTATACTCACCAGGTAACTGTTCTTCCGTTACACATACCAGCGACTAAATTGAACAGAAGGTTGAATGGATAGTATATGGGTTGTATTCGATTATGATGTTATGCTGTGTATATAGTTATACACACTAAGTGACGGTATTCTTGTTTTACATACGAGCGACCGAAACGAACAGAAAATTGAATGGATAGTCTGAACAATCAATGTATCAGGGTGGTATCCGATTATATCGCAATACTGTATATATAGTGATACATACCAGGTGACGGTACTTCCGTTACACATACTAGCGACTGAATCGAACAGAAGGTTAAATGGTTAGACGAAACGATAATTGTAACTGAGTTGTATTCTATCATATCGTGGTGATGTTTATATAGAAATACTCACCAAGTTACTGTTCTTCCGTTATACATACGAGCAACCGAATCGAACAGAAGGTTGAATGGATAGTATATGGGTTGTATTCGATTATGATGTTATGCTGTGTATATAGTTATACACACTAGGTGACGGTATTCCCGTTTTACATACGAGCGACCGAAACGAACAGAAAGTTGAATGGATAGTCTGAACAATCAATGTATCTGGGTGGTATCCGATTATATCGCAATACTGTATATATAGTGATACTGACCAGGTGACGGTACTTCCGTTACACATACTAGCGACTGAATCGAACAGAAGGTTAAATGGTTAGACGAAACGATAATTGTAACTGAGTTGTATTCTATTATATCGTGGTGATGTTTATATAGAAATACTCACCAGGTAACTGTTCTTTCGTTTTCACATACAAGCGACCGAATCGAGCAGAAGGTCAAGTGGATAGATTGAACAATCATCGTATCTGGGTTGTATTCGATTATGTTTATATAGTTATACTCACCAGGTAACTGTTCTTCCGTTACACATACGAGCGACTGAATTGAACAGAAGGTTGAATGGATAGTATATGGGTTGTATTCGATTATGATGTTATGCTGTGTATATACTTATACACACTAGGTGACGGTATTCTTGTTTTACATACGAGCGACCGAAACGAACAGAAAGTTGAATGAATAGTCCGAACAATCAATGTATCAGGGTGGTATCCGATTATATCGCAATACTGTATATATAGTGATACATACCAGGTGACGGTACTTCCGTTACACATACTAGCGACTGAATCGAACAGAAGGTTAAATGGTTAGACGAAACGATAATTGTAACTGAGTTGTATTCTATTATATCGTGGTGATGTTTATATAGAAATACTCACCAGGTTACTGTTCTTCCGTTATACATACGAGCAACCGAATCGAACAGAAGGTTGAATGGATAGTATATGGGTTGTATTCGATTATGATGTTATGCTGTGTATATAGTTATACACACTAGGTGACGGTATTCCCGTTTTACATACGAGCGACCGAAACGAACAGAAAGTTGAATGGATAGTCTGAACAATCAATGTATCTGGGTGGTATCCGATTATATCGCAATACTGTATATATAGTGATACTAACCAGGTGACGGTACTTCCGTTACACATACTAGCGACTGAATCGAACAGAAGGTTAAATGGTTAGACGAAACGATAATTGTAACTGAGTTGTATTCTATTATATCGTGGTGATGTTTATATAGAAATACTCACCAGGTTACTGTTCTTTCGTTTTCACATACAAGCGACCGAATCGAGCAGAAGGTCAAATGGATAAATTGAAAAATTATCGTATCTGGGTTGTATTCGATTATGTTTATATAGTTATACTCACCAGGTAACTGTTCTTCCGTTACACATTGTAACGGTCGATTTCGACCGTAAAGCAAACCACTCTTCAGAATTAACACCAGTTATGCGATAATTGTATTCATGAAGTAATATTATAACATAATTCGATTTCGTAGTATAGAGGCAAGGATATTGGTACTCCAGAGTATAG
This sequence comes from Chrysomela aeneicollis, assembly GCA_029955515.1. Classification (NCBI taxonomy): domain Eukaryota; kingdom Metazoa; phylum Arthropoda; class Insecta; order Coleoptera; family Chrysomelidae; genus Chrysomela; species Chrysomela aeneicollis. The sequence continues at coordinate 14,515,110 of JARUHQ010000013.1, read as the reverse complement.
TTCCAGGATTATTCGATGGCATTTTACTTAACCATAATCGTCGTCGCTGGTCAGCTAAAATAATTCAATATTAGCGAACCTATATACACCATCAACTATAAACTCACCTATCCAATGCGTTGTTTATCATTTTATCATCGGTTTGCCCGTCCGAGCGTTCTCGCTGTAATTATCAATTCGGATTCCGTTTTGTCTGATATTCGCTGTTTCTTTTCGAATCTCGAGGTCCCATATGAATTAATGTTAAATTATACGTCCTCCCAACATCATGGCTAAATATTCCTGAAATAGAAACACCAACAATGAGATTCATCATTTCATTTACTCTTATGTTGTTTACATGTATAAGACGTATAAGTATGGTAGGTATGCATATAGTAGCGTACGTGAGGCTTAAATAATTAGATCTACTCACCTGTATTACTCGTTCAGTATGATTCCAATTAAATTGCAGGTACCAGGTACTATAATAATGTAGGTATGGATTAAATTGTTTATCTGTTGGTGATTATTTGCAGCTTGTAATGAGGTTATACAGGTTATCTTCGGCGTTATAATTTGGGAGCTGCAAATGACTGCTAACCCAGCCAGACCCAACTGGAGGGGTTAACGATGATCGACGAAGGCAATTTCAGCAGCACCACCAAGTGAAGTTGGTATTTTCTGCAGTTGTGCCAACACGAGAATTATCGCTGTCTTTGTTAGATTTGGTTGTTGTTTAAAACAGTTTTATTTAATTTCAATGTTTTCGCCCTATTATCGTAGTAATTCTGTTTGTGGTCGGAGGAAGGAACTGCATTCACGGAGTGCATTATTCAGCCCGTCCGTTGGTCTTATTGTGTTGAGATGCCAGCTTTATGGTACGGCCATCTGGAAAATAGTGTTGAAAGTAATACCTAACTGCTCGGTTGAATCCGGCTGGTTTCGACTCACAGAGTGGTCAGTAATCAACAGGTGCTCGGTATAGGTGGTCAATAGAGGACATTCAGAAAATCGTGATTTTCCAAAATCATCCTTTGTTGGGTTTTCTTCTGGAGTCCTTCTTGATGAACTTGGGAATTATTGATATTTTTGGTATATGATAGTTGTGCGATTCCCAAGGCATTGTCTCAGTTTGAGGATTTTTTCTGACACCACGCCGAGTGCTATTAAGTTTAAGTGTGTGGTTGGTCAATCAGGTATGTTAGCTTCATTTTACTTTTCATCATAGTGCATTTCATGTTTCGTTTGCATTAATATTTATTTTTTTTTTGTTCTTGTCTTCAGAGAGAAACCAAAATATAAAGGCCCTTAGTCACTAAGATTACCCCACCGAATATCTGTGGACTAGGATAGTTAGATGATAACCTCTTGGCCAGGGTAAGATCAGAAAATAAAACATAGTAATTTTCTATTTTTTTTTTTTGTGATGATGGTGAATGTCAGATTTTGTCGGGTGTCACAGATATCTCATGTGTCATAAGTCATGTGTTGGAAGTTCGACCGACAGTGGACATTTGACATTTGGTGGCACTTGACTGATCCATCCAGAAGTTTAATGTTTTGTTTACATTTGGGGTTTTGATAGTCAATTTCCGATTATCTTTAAATTATTACATTTTATTTATTTTAGTTTCATAATGAGGGAACGGGATAATTTGCCTGTTTATGAAAGAAACTATTTCTATTTTTGTTCTCCTCTAGGGTTATCACCTGTTTCGGTATCAGAACTTGGGATTTTTCTTTGGAAACGAGCCTGACGTCAATCAGGTACGCAGCCGTTCCGTTATACTAGGTGGACGAAAAACATGGTGTGAGGATCAGCTCATCGACCGTTGAGAAAGAGCTGTCGACGACCGGTTGTCCGTTGCGGAAATTGGAATAATAATACAGAGGGTGTCCCTGTATTCCCAAGTTTGATATACGCAATTTGATTATTTTTTTTTGCTTTCCGATTTCTTTGTGACTAATAGAAATGCTATATATTTTTTTTTATTATTGAGTGCTAACCACCATATTATGTATAGATGCACCTATAGGTATGTATAGTGTAGATCACTATACCAGATAGTTGATTTCCGGATCAGGAGTTTATGCGTATTTTTTTTTGTAAATAACCATTTATTTCCTTCAATGCAATGTGTTAACCAGCTATTAGCTATCGCCTTATTTCCAGAACATCGACCGTTGTTATTTGCTTGGTTGCTTAAGTAGAATTGCTAGGTCATTGATTGTGGCTTCCTTGAATTTATAAGTGATATAAATATATTTTTTTTTATTGCTTGTGCGGCGGTAACTTGCAGGTTGGTAGAGTTTATGGATACTCAGATAATTCGAAATAGCGCCTACGCCTGAGCTCACGCGTCGCTACCCTGGCACCTCCCTCCATAAACGCTTTCCTGTTTGGACCGTCCGAATGTAGATAAAATATAGCTACTCATTTTTCCTTATATTTGAATTTTTCTTGCTTGGTGTGGGGACCACCACTTTTGGCTATATGTGTTTTGCTCTATTTTTTTTTTTTTTTTTTTTGAGTATAGTTCCAGGATTATTCGATGGCATTTTACTTAACCATAATCGTCGTCGCTGGTCAGCTAAAATAATTCAATATTAGCGAACCTATATACACCATCAACTATAAACTCACCTATCCAATGCGTTGTTTATCATTTTACCATCGGTTTGCCCGTCCGAGCGTTCTTGCTGCAATTATCAATTCGGATTCCGTTTTGTCTGATATTCGCTGTTTCTTTTCGAATCTCGAGGTCCCATATGAATTAATTTTAAATTATACGTCCTCCCAACATCATGGCTGAATATTCCTGAAATAGAAACACCAACAATGAGATTCATCATTTCATTTACTCTTGTGTTGTTTACATGTATAAGACGTATAAGTATGGTAGGTATGCATATAGTAGCGTTAGTGAGGCTTAAATAATTAGATCTACTCACCTGTATTACTCGTTCAGTATGATTCCAATTAAATTGCAGGTACCAGGTACTATAATAATGTAGGTATGGATTAAATTGTTTATCTGTTGGTGATTATTTGCAGCTTGTAATGAGGTTATACAGGTTATCTTCGGCGTTATAATTTGGGAGCTGCAAATGACTGCTAACCCAGCCAGACCCAACTGGAGGGGTTAACGATGATCGACGAAGGCAATTTCAGCAGCACCACCAAGTGAAGTTGGTATTTTCTGCAGTTGTGCCAACACGAAAATTATCGCTGTCTTTGTTAGATTTGGTTGTTGTTTAAAACAGTTTTATTTAATTTCAATGTTCTCGCCCTATTATCGTAGTAATTCTGTTTGTGGTCGGAGGAAGGAACTGCATTCACGGAGTGCATTATTCAGCTCGTCCGTTGGTCTTATTGTGTTGAGATGCCAGCTTTATGGTACGCCCATCTGGAAAATAGTGTTGAAAGTAATACCTAACTGCTCGGTTGAATCCGGCTGGTTTCGACTCACAGAGTGGTCAGTAATCAACAGGTGCTCGGTATAGGTGGTCAATAGAGGACATTCAGAAAATCGTGATTTTCCAAAATCATCCTTTGTTGGGTTTTCTTCTGGAGTCCTTCTTGATGAAGTTGGGAATTATTGATATTTTTGGTATATGATAGTTGTGCGATTCCCAAGGCATTGTCTCAGTTTGAGGATTTTTTCTGACACCACGCCGAGTGCTATTAAGTTTAAGTGTGTGGTTGGTCAATCAGGTATGTAAGCTTCATTTTACTTTTCATCATAGTGCATTTCATGTTTCGTTTGCATTAATATTCATTTTTTTTTGTTCTTGTCTTCAGAGAGAAACCAAAATATAAAGGCCCTTAGTCACTAAGATTACCCCGCCGAATATCTGTGGACTAGGATAGTTAGATGATAACCTCTTGGCCAGGGTAAGATCAGGAAATAAAACAGTAATTTTCTATTTTTTTTTTTTTGTGATGATGGTGAATGTCAGATTTTGTCGGGTGTCACAGATATCTCATGTGTCATAAGTCATGTGTTGGAAGTTCGACCGACAGTGGACATTTGACATTTGGTGGCACTTGACTGATCCATCCAGAAGTTTGATGTTTTGTTTACATTTGGGGTTTTGATAGTCAATTTCCGATTATCTTTAAATTATTACATTTTATTTATTTTAGTTTCATAATGAGGGAACGGGATAATTTGCCTGTTTATGAAAGAAACTATTTCTATTTTTGTTCTCCTCTAGGGTTATCACCTGTTTCGGTATCAGAACTTGGGATTTTTCTTTGGAAACGAGCCTGACGTCAATCAGGTACGCAGCCGTTCCGTTATACTAGGTGGACGAAAAACATGGTGTGAGGATCAGCTCATCGACCGTTGAGAAAGAGCTGACGACGACCGGTTGTCCGTTGCGGAAATTGGAATAATAATACAGGGGGTGTCCCTGTATTCCCAAGTTTGATATACGCAATTTGATTATTTTTTTTTTGCTTTCCGATTTCTTTGTGACTAATAGAAATGCTATATATTTTTTTTTTATTATTGAGTGCTAACCACCATATTATGTATAGATGCACCTATAGGTATGTATAGTGTAGATCACTATACCAGATAGTTGATTTCCGGATCAGGAGTTTATGCGTATTTTTTTTGTAAATAACCATTTATTTCCTTCAATGCAATGTGTTAACCAGCTATTAGCTATCGCCTTATTTCCAGAACATCGACCGTTGTTATTTGCTTGGTTGCTTAAGTAGAATTGCTAGGTGATTGATTGTGGCTTCCTTGAATTTATAAGTGATATAAATATATATTTTTTTTATTGCTTGTGCGGCGGTAACTTGCAGGTTGGTAGAGTTTATGGATACTCAGATAATTCGAAATAGCGCCTACGCCTGAGCTCACGCGTCGCTACCCTGGCACCTCCCTCCATAAACGCTTCCCTGTTTGGACCGTCCGAATGTAGATAAAATATAGCTACTCATTTTTCCTTATATTTGAATTTTTCTTGCTTGGTGTGGGGACCACCACTTTTGGCTATATGTGTTTTGCTCTATTTTTTTTTTTTTTTTGAATTATTATTTAGGAGAACAACTAAATAAATATTGTATTTTCGATCCAGCGTATTTTTAATCATTCTTACGTGGTAAATTCGAAGAGTGAAAAATAACTGTGAGTATCGAATCGAACAGAAGGTTGAATGGATAGTATAAGGGTTGTATTCGATTATGATGTTATGCTGTGTAAATAGTTATACACACTAGGTGACGGTATTCCCGTTTCACATACGAGCGACCGAAACGAACAGAAAGTTGAATGGATAGTCTGAACAATCAATGTATCTGGGTGGTATCCGATTATATCGCAATACTGTATATATAGTGATAATAACCAGGTGACGGTACTTCCGTTACACATACTAGCGACTGAATCGAACAGAAGGTTAAATGGTTAGACAAAACGATAATTGTATCTGAGTTGTATTCGATGATATCGTGATGATGTTTATATAGCAATACTCACCAGGTAACTGTTCTTCCGTTTTACATACAAGCGACCGAATCGAGCAGGAGGTTGAATAGATAGATTAAACAATCATCGTATCTGGGTTGTATTCGATAATGTTTATATAGTTATACTCACCAGGTAACTGTTCTTCCGTTACACATACTAGCGACTGAATCGAACAGAAGGTTAAATGGTTAGACGAAACGATAATTTTATCTGAGTTGTATTCGATTATATCGTGGTGATGTTTATATAGAAATACTCACCAGGTAACTGTTCTTTCGTTTTCACATACAAGCGACCGAATCGAGCAGAAGGTCAAATGGATAGATTGAACAATCATCGTATCTGGGTTGTATTCGATTATGTTTATATAGTTATACTCACCAGGTAACTGTTCTTCCGTTACACATACTAGCGACTGAATCGAACAGAAGGTTAAATGGTTAGACGAAACGATAATTGAAACTGAGTTGTATTCGATTATATCGTGGTGATGTTTATATAGAAATACTCACAAGGTAACTGTTCTTTCGTTTTCACATACAAGCGACCGAATCGAGCAGAAGGTCAAATGGATAGATTGAACAATCATCGTATCTGGGTTGTATTCGATTATGTTTATATAGTTATACTCACCAGGTAACTGTTCTTCCGTTACACATACGAGCGACTGAATTGAACAGAAGGTTGAATGGATAGTATATGGGTTGTATTCGATTATGATGTTATGCTGTGTATATAGTTATACACACTAGGTGACGGTATTCTTGTTTCACATACGAGCGACCGAAACGAACAGAAAGTTGAATGGATAGTCTGAACAATCAATGTATCAGGGTGGTATCCGATTATATCGCAATACTGTATATATAGTGATACATACCAGGTGACGGTACTTCCGTTACACATACTAGCGACTGAATCGAACAGAAGGTTAAATGGTTAGACGAAACGATAATTGTAACTGAGTTGTATTCTATTATATCGTGGTGATGTTTATATAGAAATACTCACCAGGTTACTGTTCTTCCGTTATACATACGAGAAACCGAATCGAACAGAAGGTTGAATGGATAGTATATGGGTTGTATTCGATTATGATGTTATGCTGTGTATATAGTTATACACACTAGGTGGCGGTATTCCCGTTTTACATACGAGCGACCGAAACGAACAGAAAGTTGAATGGATAGTCTGAACAATAAATGTATCTGGGTGGTATCCGATTATATCGCAATACTGTATATATAGTGATATTAACCAGGTGACGGTACTTCCGTTACACATTCTAGCGACTGAATCGAACAGAAGGTTAAATGGTTAGACGAAACGATAATTGTCACTGAGTTGTATTCTATTATATCGTGGTGATGTTTATATAGAAATACTCACCAGGTTACTGTTCTTTCGTTTTCACATACAAGCGACCGAATCGAGCAGAAGGTCAAATGGATAGATTGAACAATCATCGTATCTGGGTTGTATTCGATTATGTTTATATAGTTATACTCACCAGGTAACTGTTCTTCCGTTACACATACTAGCGACTGAATCGAACAGAAGGTTAAATGGTTAGACGAAACGATAATTGAAACTGAGTTGTATTCTATTATATCGTGGTGATGTTTATATAGAAATACTCACCAGGTTACTGTTCTTCCGTTATACATACGAGCAACCGAATCGAACAGAAGGTTGAATGGATAGTATATGGGTTGTATTCGATTATGATGTTATGCTGTGTATATAGTTATACACACTAGGTGACAGTATTCCCGTTTCACATACGAGCGACCGAAACGAACGGAAAGTTGAATGGATAGTCTGAACAATCAATGTATCTGGGTGGTATCCGATTATATCGCAATACTGTATATATAGTGATACTAACCAGGTGACGGTACTTCCGTTACACATACTAGCGACTGAATCGAACAGAAGGTTAAATGGTTAGACGAAACGATAATTGTAACTGAGTTGTATTCTATTATATCGTGGTGATGTTTATATAGAAATACTCACCAGGTAACTGTTCTTTCGTTTTCACATACAAGCGACCGAATCGAGCAGAAGGTCAAATGGATAGATTGAACAATCATCGTATCTGGGTTGTATTCGATTATGTTTATATAGTTATACTCACCAGGTAACTGTTCTTCCGTTACACATACTAGCGACTGAATCGAACAGAAGGTTAAATGGTTAGACGAAACGATAATTGAAACTGAGTTGTATTCTATTATATCGTGGTGATGTTTATATAGAAATACTCACCAGGTTACTGTATATATAGTGATACTTACCAGGTGACGGTACTGCCGTTACACATACTAGCGACTGAATCGAACAGAAGGTTAAATGGTTAGACAAAACGATAATTGTATCTGAGTTGTATTCGATGATATCGTGATGATGTTTATATAGCAATACTCACCAGGTAACTGTTCTTCCGTTCCGTTTTACATACAAGCGACCGAATCGAGCAGGAGGTTGAATAGATAGATTGAACAATCATCGTATCTGCGTTGTATTCGATAATGTTCATATAGTTATACCCACCAGGTAACTGTTCTTCCGTTACACATACTAGCGACTAAATCGAACAGAAGGTTAAATGGTTAGACGAAACGATAATTGTATCTGAGTTGTATTCGATTATATCGTGGTGATGTTTATATAGAAATACTCACCAGGTAACTGTTCTTCCGTTTTACATACAAGCGACCGAATCGAGCAGGAGGTTAAATGGTTAGACGAAACGATAATTGTATCTGAGTTGTATTCGATTATATCGTGGTGATGTTTATATAGAAATACTCACCAGGTAACTGTTCTTTCGTTTTCACATACAAGCGACCGAATCGAGCAGAAGGTCAAATGGATAGATTGAACAATCATCGTATCTGGGTTGTATTCGATTATGTTTATATAGTTATACTCACCAGGTAACTGTTCTTCCGTTACACATACTAGCGACTGAATCGAACAGAAGGTTAAATGGTTAGACGAAACGATAATTGAAACTGAGTTGTATTCGATTATATCGTGGTGATGTTTAAATTGAAATACTCACCAGGTAACTGTTCTTTCGTTTTCACATACAAGCGACCGAATCGAGCCGAAGGTCAAATGGATAAATTGAACAATCATCGTATCTGGGTTGTATTCGATTATGTTTATATAGTTATACTCACCAGGTAACTGTTCTTCCGTTACACATACGAGCGACTGAATTGAACAGAAGGTTGAATGGATAGTATATGGGTTGTATTCGATTATGATGTTATGCTGTGTATATAGTTATACACACTAGGTGACGGTATTCTTGTTTTACATACGAGTGACCGAAACGAACAGAAAGTTGAATGGATAGTCTGAACAATCAATGTATCAGGGTGGTATCCGATTATATCGCAATACTGTATATATAGTGATACATACCAGGTGACGGTACTTCCGTTACACATACTAGCGACTGAATCGAACAGAAGGTTAAATGGTTAGACGAAACGATAATTGTAACTGAGTTGTATTCTATTATATCGTGGTGATGTTTATATAGAAATACTCACCAGGTTACTGTTCTTCCGTTATACATACGAGCAACCAAATCGAACAGAAGGTTGAATGGATAGTATATGGGTTGTATTCGATTATGATGTTATGCTGTGTATATAGTTATACACACTAGGTGACGGTATTCCCGTTTTACATACGAGCGACCGAAACGAACAGAAAGTTGAATGGATAGTCTGAACAATCAATGTATCTGGGTGGTATCCGATTATATCGCAATACTGTATATATAGTGATACTAACCAGGTGACGGTACTTCCGTTACACATACTAGCGACTGAATCGAACAGAAGGTTAAATGGTTAGACAAAACGATAACTATAACTGAGTTGTATTCTATTATATCGTGGTGATGTTTATATAGAAATACTCACCAGGTTACTGTTCTTTCGTTTTCACATACAAGCGACCGAATCGAGCAGAAGGTCAAATGGATAGATTGAACAATCATCGTATCTGGGTTGTATTCGATTATGTTTATATAGTTATACTCACCAGGTAACTGTTCTTCCGTTACACATACTAGCGACTGAATCGAACAGAAGGTTAAATGGTTAGACGAAACGATAATTGAAACTGAGTTGTATTCTATTATATCGTGGTGATGTTTATATAGAGATACTCACCAGGTTACTGTTCTTCCGTTATACATACGAGCAACCGAATCGAACAGAAGGTTGAATGGATAGTATATGGGTTCTATTCGATTATGATGTTATGCTGTGTATATAGTTATACACACTAGGTGATGGTATTCCCGTTTCACAAACGAGCGACCGAAACGAACAGAAAGTTGAATGGATAGTCTGAACAATCAATGTATCTGGGTGGTATCCGATTATATCGCAATACTGTATATATAGTGATACTTACCAGGTGACGCTACTTCCGTTTCACATACTAGCGACTGAATCGAACAGAAGGTTAAATGGTTAGACAAAACGATAATTGTATCTGAGTTGTATTCGATGATATCGTGATGATGTTTATATAGCAATACTCACCAGGTAACTGTTCTTCCGTTTTACATACAAGCGACCGAATCGAGCAGGAGGTTGAATAGATAGATTGAACAATCATCGTATCTGGGTTGTATTCGATAATGTTTATATAGTTATACTCACCAGGTAACTGTTCTTCCGTTACACATACTAGCGACTGAATCGAACAGAAGGTTAAATGGTTAGACGAAACGATAATTGTATCTGAGTTGTATTCGATTATATCGTGGTGATGTTTATATAGAAATACTCACCAGGTAACTGTTCTTTCGTTTTCACATACAAGCGACCGAATCGAGCAGAAGGTCAAATGGATAGATTGAACAATCATCGTATCTGGGTTGTATTCGATTATGTTTATATAGTTATACTCACCAGGTAACTGTTCTTCCATTACACATACTAGCGACTGAATCGAACAGAAGGTTAAATGGTTAGACGAAACGATAATTGAAACTGAGTTGTATTCGATTATATCGTGGTGATGTTTATATAGAAATACTCACCAGGTAACTGTTCTTTCGTTTTCACATACAAGCGACCGAATCGAGCAGAAGGTCACATGGATAGATTGAACAATCATCGTATCTGGGTTGTATTCGATTATGTTTATATAGTTATACTCACCAGGTAACTGTTCTTCCGTTACACATACTAGCGACTGAATCGAACAGAAGGTTAAATGGTTAGACGAAACGATAATTGAAACTGAGTTGTATTCTATTATATCGTGGTGATGTTTATATAGAAATACTCACCAGGTTACTGTTCTTCCGTTATACATACGAGCAACCGAATCGAACAGAAGGTTGAATGGATAGTATATGGGTTGTATTCGATTATGATGTTATGCTGTGTATATAGTTATACACACTAGGTGACGGTATTCCCGTTTCACATACGAGCGACCGAAACGAACAGAAAGTTGAATGGATAGTCTGAACAATCAATGTATCTGGGTATTATCCGATTATATCGCAATACTGTATATATAGTGATACTTACCAGGTGACGCTACTTCCGTTACACATACTAGCGACTGAATCGAACAGAAGGTTAAATGGTTAGACAAAACGATAATTGTATCTGAGTTGTATTCGATGATATCGTGATGATGTTTATATAGCAATACTCACCAGGTAACTGTTCTTCCGTTTTACATACAAGCGACCGAATCGAGCAGGAGGTTGAATAGATAGATTGAACAATCATCGTATCTGGGTTGTATTCGATAATGTTTATATAGTTATACTCACCAGGTAACTGTTCTTCCGTTACACATACTAGCGACTGAATCGAACAGAAGGTTAAATGGTTAGACGAAACGATAATTGTATCTGAGTTGTATTCGATTATATCGTGATGATGTTTATATAGAAATACTCACCAGGTAACTGTTCTTTCGTTTTCACATACAAGCGACCGAATCGAGCAGAAGGTCAAATGGATAGATTGAACAATCATCGTATCTGGGTTGTATTCGATTATATTTATATAGTTATACTCACCAGGTAACTGTTCTTCCATTACACGTACTAGCGACTGAATCGAACAGAAGGTTAAATGGTTAGACGAAACGATAATTGAAACTGAGTTGTATTCGATTATATCGTGGTGATGTTTATATAGAAATACTCACCAGGTAACTGTTCATTCGTTATCACATACAAGCGACCGAATCGAGCGGAATGTCAAATGGATAGATTGAACAATCATCGTATCTGGGTTGTATTCGATTATATTTATATAGTTATACTCACCAGGTAACTGTTCTTCCGTTACACATACTAGCGACTAAATCGAACAGAAGGTTAAATGGTTAGACGAAACGATAATTTAAACTGAGTTGTATTCTATTATATCGTGGTGATGTTCATATAGAAATACTCACCAGGTTACTGTTCTTCCGTTATACATACGAGCAACCGAATCGAACAGAAGGTTGAATGGATAGTATATGGGTTGTATTCGATTATGATGTTATGCTGTGTATATAGTTATACACAATAGGTGACGGTATTCCCGTTTCACATACGAGCGACCGAAACGAACAGAAAGTTGAATGGATAGTCTGAACAATCAATGTATCTGGGTGGTATCCGATTATATCGCAATACTGTATATATAGTGATACTTACCAGGTGACGGTACTTCCGTTACACATATTAGCGACTGAATCGAACAGAAGGTTAAATGGTTAGACAAAACGATAATTGTATCTGAGTTGTATTCGATGATATCGTGATGATGTTTATATAGAAATACTCACCAGGTGACTGTTCTTTCGTTTTCACATACAAGCGACCGAATCGAGCAGAAGGTCAAATGGATAGATTGAACAATCATCGTATCTGGGTTGTATTCGATTATGTTTATATAGTTATACTCACCAGGTAACTGTTCTTCCGTTACACATACTAGCGACTGAATCGAACAGAAGGTTGAATGGTTAGACGAAACGATAATTGAAACTGAGTTGTATTCGATTATATCGTGGTGATGTTTATATAGAAATACTCACCAGGTAACTGTTCTTTCGTTTTCACATACAAGCGACCGAATCGAGCAGAAGGTCAAATGGATAGATTGAACAATCATCGTATCTGGGTTGTATTCGATTATGTTTATATAGTTATAGTCACCAGGTAACTGTTCTTTCGTTACACATACGAGCGACTGAATTGAACAGAAGGTTGAATGGATAGTATATGGGTTGTATTCGATTATGATGTTATGCTGTGTATATAGTTATACACACTAGGTGACGGTATTCTTGTTTTACATACGAGCGACTGAAACGAACAGAAAGTTGAATGGATAGTCTGAACAATCAATGTATCAGGGTGGTATCCGATTATATCGCAATACTGTATATATAGTGATACTTACCAGGTGACGGTACTTCCGTTACACATACCAGCGACTGAATCGAACAGAAGGTTGAATGGTTAGATAAAACGATAATTGTATCTGAGTTGTATTCGATGATATCGTGATGATGTTTTTATAGCAATACTCACCAGGTAACTGTTCTTCCGTTTTACATACAAGCGACCGAATCAAGCAGGAGGTTGAATAGATAGATTGAGATAATGTTTATATAGTTATACTCACCAGGTAACTGTTCTTCCGTTACACATACTAGCGACTGAATCAAACAGAAGGTTAAATGGTTAGACGAAACGATAATTGTATCTGAGTTGTATTCGATTATATCGTGGTAATGTTTATATAGAAATACTCACCAGGTAACTGTTCTTTCGTTTTCACATACAAGCGACCGAATCGAGCAGAAGGTCACATGGATAGATTGAACAATCATCGTATCTGGGTTGTATTCGATAATGTTTATATAGTTATACTCACCAGGTAACTGTTCTTCCGTTACACATACTAGCGACTGAATCGAACAGAAGGTTAAATGGTTAGACGAAACGATAATTGTATCTGAGTTGTATTCGATTATATCGTGGTGATGTTTATATAGAAATACTCACCAGGTAACTGTTCTTTCGTTTTCACATACAAGCGACCGAATCGAGCAGAAGGTCAAATGGATAGATTGAACAATCATCGTATCTGGGTTGTATTCGATTATATTTATATAGTTATACTCACCAGGTAACTGTTCTTCCATTGCACGTACTAGCGACTGAATCGAACAGAAGGTTAAATGGTTAGACGAAACGATAATTGAAACTGAGTTGTATTCGATTATATCGTGGTGATGTTTATATAGAAATACTCACCAGGTAACTGTTCATTCGTTTTCACATACAAGCGACCGAATCGAGCGGAAGGTCAAATGGATAGATTGAACAATCATCGTATCTGGGTTGTATTCGATTATGTTTATATAGTTATACTCACCAGGTAACTGTTCTTCCGTTACACATACTAGCGACTAAATCGAACAGAAGGTTAAATGGTTAGACGAAACGATAATTGAAACTGAGTTGTATTCTATTATATCGTGGTGATGTTCATATAGAAATACTCACCAGGTTACTGTTCTTCCGTTATACATACGAGCAACCGAATCGAACAGAAGGTTGAATGGATAGTATATGGGTTGTATTCGATTATGATGTTATGCTGTGTATATAATAATAATAATAATAATAATAAACGACTTTATTATATCCAGTACAGTACATAAGTATATATAAAGGTGAGTATACACAAAATATGGCAGACTGAACATAAAAGGCGGAGTTCAACCCAAGAAGTAGATAAAATCAACTACTGACTTGTTCTTCCACTCAACCTTCAAATATCTCAACGCGTCCAGCAAGAACTCTTTCATTTATAACCGAATAGGTATAGTATTTATATCACAATGAAACATTTAATTCTACTGAGGGGATAAACACTTCAAGTTTGATTTTCTATAATCGAAATCTTAAGTTTAGATTTGAATTTCGACAGTGATAAGGATTTCATTGGGATGGGAATATTATTGTATGTATTGCAAATTTGGTAGCTATACGACCGTTTAAAAAATTCTGTTCTAAAGATGGGTGGTGTTAGAATTCCTTTGAACCTAATGTTAATTGTATGAACATCAGTTCTGAATTTCAACTTATTGTACAAGTAGGGAGGACATTTATCAATGATTATTTTATGGTAAAGACAGGACGAGTGAAGTATCCTTCTATTTTCCATATTGAGCCAGCCAGTTTCCCTAAGTTTATGGGATATTCCTTCTCGTCTCCTCACACCATGTATAAGACGCAGACAAGAGTTTTGCACTTTTTGAATCTTTTGTTTGAACTGGCTAGTTAAATTTGGTCCATAGAGACAATCTGCATAGTTAAAAAGAGACAAAACTAAGCTATCACAGATATTCATCTTGAGTTTTACTGATAAACAATGTCTATTACCGTAAATGAGTTTGATAGTAGCGTATGCCTTCTGAATAAGCTTGTTGACATGTCTCTCAAATCGCAGATTACTATCAATAATAACACCAAGACTCTTCACTTCGTCTGAAACAATCATAGGAGTATGTTCAATGGTAATATTAACTAAGTGCTTCAGCTCAGGTAGATGTTTTCTTGGACCAAATATCATCACATTTGATTTGTCTGCATTTATAATGAGACAGTGATCCCTTGCCATATCCATGAATGATTTGAGATCCTCATTGATCATGGCGCAGGCATCACCGATCTCAGCGCACGGAAACGAGTAGTAGAGCTGGGTGTCATCGGCATAGAGATGCATTTTACAATATTTCACACTCCTCAGAATGTGTGTAATATAAATATTAAAAAGTAATGGTCCCAAAATGGAACCTTGTGGAACTCCAGATTTAAGATCTACATAGCTTGACTCTACTCCAAGTCGCACTTTTTGTCGCCGATTCTTTATATAGTTTTCTAATAATAAAACGGTGTTATCAGAAAGACCAATGTAGTGTAAAATAGAAAGTAGTAAGTTGTAATTCAATGTGTCAAACGCTCTGCTAAAATCTAACATTGTCAAAATTGTACAAAACCCTTTATCAGTAGCTGTCATTATATCATCAACTATTTGAAGAAGTGCAGTAGTACAACTATAGCCACTTCTGAAGCCAGACTGCATATCTGGTATCAATGAATGATCGATCAGGAATGTTCTTAACTGACTTTCAATGGCTTTCTCTAGGACTTTTGAGAGAGTGGGCAGTATACTAATGGCTCGAAGATCTTTATATTCTATCGGGTTTGCTTTTTTGGGCAACACCGTTATTACTGCACTTCCCCATGAATTGGGAAAGACATGTTGGGTTATGCAAAAATTGACAATATGAGTGATGTAGGTTATAATGTGAGGACAACATAATTTGATGAGCTGGATATTTAATCCATCACAGCCTGTAGCATTTGTAGTGATATTACAAATTGTACGATAAACAAATATATCATTCACTTCATGTAATTGAAAATTAGTGTCATGCATTATGTTATTTTTATAGTAATCTAGTACAGGAATTGGTGGTTCAGTTGCAGGAATCGAATTTACGAAATATTCATTGATTTCTGAAACATTCATCAGATTTTCAGGAATTTCAATCTGTTTTGTAGGTATGAGAGAATTGGATTTCAAAATTCTCCAAGTATCTTTGGAAGAGGCGTTATTCAATGCATGAGTGTAATAAGCTTTCTTTTCCCTCACGATAGCTTTATTCACGTAATTTCGTATATCCTTGTAGAAAGTGAAATGAGCATGTTCTTTAGTTCTTTTATATCTACTGAAAGCTTTATCCCTTGTTTTTATCATTTCTTTCAAATTAAAAGTTAACCAGGGTGCCTTTGCTTTAGTGATTCTACGAGTAACTATAGGAGCATGTCGGTCAAAGAGATTTAATATGCAGTTGACAAGGTAAGACACTTTCTCATCTATATTTTCTTGTTCAAATATTCTGAAGAATGAGGTGTTGAGTAAATCTGTAGTAAATAGATCCTCGTCAAAATTTTTGAAATTCCTGTAGGTACACATTTTGGGCTCATTTTTTGGTTTTCCCACCTTTATTTTTCCATATACCAACTGGTGATCAGAAATATGTCCACTCTCGAGGACGCCATGCTCTACCACTTTCTCAGCGCTACTTACCACCATCAAATCTAGTAAAGTTGAAGTCGTGTCAGTAATTCGTGTTGCACAATCGATCACCTGAGTTAAAGAAAATGATTCTAAAATGGATAACAATTTTATCGTATGTATATTGTTTTCATTAAGTAAGTTGATATTGAAGTCCCCTGTGCATATTATATCATCAACTGTAGGGCAAATCAAACTAAGTGCATCTTCAAGTTCATTAAGAAAAAGATTCGTATCTTGAGTTGGTGGCCTATATATTACACCAATAGCAAACTTCAATTTGTCAAACTCAACATGCACCCATAATTGTTCTATTACATTTGAATTGGAACTGATTATAACACTGTTGAAATTAATTCGTATATATGCACAGAGGCCACCTCCTCTTGTATCTCTATCTAACCTATAAAATTTGTAACCATCCATTTCTAATAATCCACTATCATTATTACGAGTTAACCAAGTTTCACAGATGAGAAATATGTCAAATTCATTTTCAACAATAATCTGCCTTATTTCCAATAGATTTGGCAACATCGATCTCGCATTCAAACAACCTACCTTAATGTAGTTCATCATATCTTGAGAAAAAATCAGAAAAAATAAATAAATACAACAGTATTCCCAACTCAGTAGAATCGAAAGAAGTATTGTAGGTATTAACAAAAAAATCCTATAATATGGTGTGAAGAGATAAGGATATAAAATCAAGACGACGTGTTCTTGTGCTGGATAAAACAATATGAGTTTGAATATTACAACTTATAAAAAACTTGCTAATTCTAAAAACATGATTTTGAATTTATTATTTATTTCTAATAAACAATAAGATATTACCATAGATATAATGTCTTATATAAATCAAATTCAGTTATTTACCTTATAGAGAGAGATTCAAATAGACTATGAAATCTTAAAGTTCGTCCAAGATGCCAGAATCAGTAACTTTGATGATATTTTCATTATTCCCGAACTTGAACAATCATCGTATCTGGGTTGTATTCGATAATGTTTATATAGTTATACTTACCAGGTAACTGTTATTCCGTTACACATACTAGCGACTGAATCGAACAGAAGGTTAAATGGTTAGACGAAACGATAATTGTATCTGAGTTGTATTCGATTATATCGTGGTGATGTTTATATAGAAATACTCACCAGGTGACTGTTCTTTCGTTTTCACATACAAGCGACCGAATCGAGCAGAAGGTCAAATGGATAGATTGAACAATCATCGTATCTGGGTTGTATTCGATTATGTTTATATAGTTATACTCACCAGGTAACTGTTCTTCCGTTACACATACTAGCGACTGAATCGAACAGAAGGTTGAATGGTTAGACGAAACGATAATTGAAACTGAGTTGTATTCGATTATATCGTGGTGATGTTTATATAGAAATACTCACCAGGTAACTGTTCTTTCGTTTTCACATACAAGCGACCGAATCGAGCAGAAGGTCAAATGGATAGATTGAACAATCATCGTATCTGGGTTGTATTCGATTATGTTTATATAGTTATAGTCACCAGGTAACTGTTCTTTCGTTACACATACGAGCGACTGAATTGAACAGAAGGTTGAATGGATAGTATATGGGTTGTATTCGATTATGATGTTATGCTGTGTATATAGTTATACACACTAGGTGACGGTATTCTTGTTTTACATACGAGCGACTGAAACGAACAGAAAGTTGAATGGATAGTCTGAACAATCAATGTATCAGGGTGGTATCCGATTATATCGCAATACTGTATATATAGTGATACTTACCAGGTGACGGTACTTCCGTTACACATACCAGCGACTGAATCGAACAGAAGGTTGAATGGTTAGATAAAACGATAATTGTATCTGAGTTGTATTCGATGATATCGTGATGATGTTTTTATAGCAATACTCACCAGGTAACTGTTCTTCCGTTTTACATACAAGCGACCGAATCAAGCAGGAGGTTGAATAGATAGATTGAGATAATGTTTATATAGTTATACTCACCAGGTAACTGTTCTTCCGTTACACATACTAGCGACTGAATCAAACAGAAGGTTAAATGGTTAGACGAAACGATAATTGTATCTGAGTTGTATTCGATTATATCGTGGTAATGTTTATATAGAAATACTCACCAGGTAACTGTTCTTTCGTTTTCACATACAAGCGACCGAATCGAGCAGAAGGTCAAATGGATAGATTGAACAATCATCGTATCTGGGTTGTATTCGATTATGTTTATATAGTTATACTCACCAGGTAACTGTTCTTCCGTTACACATACTAGCGACTGAATCGAACAGAAGGTTAAATGGTTAGACGAAACGAAAATTGAAACTGAGTTGTATTCGATTATATCGTGGTGATGTTTATATAGAAATAATCACCAGGTAACTGTTCTTTCGTTTTCACATACAAGCGACCGAATCGAGCAGAAGGTCAAATGGATAGATTGAACAATCATTGTATCTGGGATGTATTCGATTATGTTTATATAGTTATACTCACCAGGTAACTGTTCTTCCGTTACACATACGAGCGACTGAATTGAACAGAAGGTTGAATGGATAGTATATGGGTTGTATTCGATTATGATGTTATGCTGTGTATATAGTTATACACACTAGGTGACGGTATTCTTGTTTTACATACGAGCGACCGGAACGAACAGAAAGTTGAATGGATAGTCTGAACAATCAATGTATCAGGGTGGTATCCGATTATATCGCAATACTGTATATATAGTGATACATACCAGGTGACGGTACTTCCGTTACACACACTAGCGACTGAATCGAACAGAAGGTTAAATGGTCAGACGAAACGATAATTGTAACTGAGTTGTATTCTATTATATCGTGGTGATGTTTATATAGAAATACTCACCAGGTTACTGTTCTTCCGTTATACATACGAGCAACCGAATCGAACAGAAGGTTGAATGGATAGTATATGGGTTGTATTCGATTATGATGTTATGCTGTGTATATAGTTATACACACTAGGTGACGGTATTCCCGTTTTACATACGAGCGACCGAAACGAACAGAAAGTTGAATGGATAGTCTGAACAATCAATGTATCTGGGTGGTATCCGATTATATCGCAATACTGTATATATAGTGATACTAACCAGGTGACGGTACTTCCGTTACACATACTAGCGACTGAATCGAACAGAAGGTTAAATGGTTAGACGAAACGATAATTGTAACTGAGTTGTATTCTATTATATCGTGGTGATGATTATATAGAAATACTCACCAGGTTACTGTTCTTTCGTTTTCACATACAAGCGACCGAATCGAGCAGAAGGTCAAATGGATAGATTGAACAATCATCGTATCTGGGTTGTATTCGATTATGTTTATATAGTTATACTCACCAGGTAACTGTTCTTCCGTTACACAAACTAGCGACTGAATCGAACAGAAGGTTAAATGGTTAGACGAAACGATAATTGAAACTGAGTTGTATTCTATTATATCGTGGTGATGTTTATATAGAAATACTCACCAGGTTACTGTTCTTCCGTTATACATACGAGCAACCGAATCGAACAGAAGGTTGAATGGATAGTATATGGGTTCTATTCGATTATGATGTTATGCTGTGTATATAGTTATACACACTAGGTGATGGTATTCCCGTTTCACATACGAGCGACCGAAACGAACATAAAGTTGAATGGATAGTCTGAACAATCAATGTATCTGGGTGGTATCCGATTATATCGCGATACTGTATATATAGTGATACTTACCAGGTGACGGTACTTCCGTTACACATACTAGTGACTGAATCGAACAGAAGGTTAAATGGTTAGACAAAACGATAATTGTATCTGAGTTGTATTCGATGATATCGTGATAATGTTTATATAGAAATACTCACCAGGTTACTGTATATATAGTGATACTTACCAGGTGACGGTACTGCCGTTACACATACTAGCGACTGAATCGAACAGAAGGTTAAATGGTTAGACAAAACGATAATTGTATCTGAGTTGTATTCGATGATATCGTGATGATGTTTATATAGCAATACTCACCAGGTAACTGTTCTTCCGTTTTACATACAAGCGACCGAATCGAGCAGGAGGTTGAATAGATAGATTGAACAATCATCGTATCTGCGTTGTATTCGATAATGTTCATATAGTTATACTCACCAGGTAACTGTTCTTCCGTTACACATACTAGCGACTAAATCGAACAGAAGGTTAAATGGTTAGACGAAACGATAATTGTATCTGAGTTGTATTCGATTATATCGTGGTGATGTTTATATAGAAATACTCACCAGGTAACTGTTCTTCCGTTTTACATACAAGCGACCGAATCGAGCAGGAGGTTAAATGGTTAGACGAAACGATAATTGTATCTGAGTTGTATTCGATTATATCGTGGTGATGTTTATATAGAAATACTCACCAGGTAACTGTTCTTTCGTTTTCACATACAAGCGACCGAATCGAGCAGAAGGTCAAATGGATAGATTGAACAATCATCGTATCTGGGTTGTATTCGATTATGTTTATATAGTTATACTCACCAGGTAACTGTTCTTCCGTTACACATACTAGCGACTGAATCGTACAGAAGGTTAATTGGTTAGACGAAACGATAATTGAAACTGAGTTGTATTCGATTATATCGTGGTGATGTTTAAATTGAAATACTCACCAGGTAACTGTTCTTTCGTTTTCACATACAAGCGACCGAATCGAGCCGAAGGTCAAATGGATAAATTGAACAATCATCGTATCTGGGTTGTATTCGATTATGTTTATATAGTTATACTCACCAGGTAACTGTTCTTCCGTTACACATACGAGCGACTGAATTGAACAGAAGGTTGAATGGATAGTATATGGGTTGTATTCGATTATGATGTTATGCTGTGTATATAGTTATACACACTAGGTGACGGTATTCTTGTTTTACACACGAGTGACCGAAACGAACAGAAAGTTGAATGGATAGTCTGAACAATCAATGTATCAGGGTGGTATCCGATTATATCGCAATACTGTATATATAGTGATACATACCAGGTGACGGTACTTCCGTTACACATACTAGCGACTGAATCGAACAGAAGGTTAAATGGTTAGACGAAACGATAATTGTAACTGAGTTGTATTCTATTATATCGTGGTGATGTTTATATAGAAATACTCACCAGGATACTGTTCTTCCGTTATACATACGAGCAACCGAATCGAACAGAAGGTTGAATGGATAGTATATGGGTTGTATTCGATTATGATGTTATGCTGTGTATATAGTTATACACACTAGGTGACGGTATTCCCGTTTTACATACGAGCGACCGAAACGAACAGAAAGTTGAATGGATAGTCTGAACAATCAATGTATCTGGGTGGTATCCGATTATATCGCAATACTGTATATATAGTGATACTAACCAGGTGACGGTACTTCCGTTACACATACTAGCGACTGAATCGAACAGAAGGTTAAATGGTTAGACAAAACGATAACTATAACTGAGTTGTATTCTATTATATCGTGGTGATGTTTATATAGAAATACTCACCAGGTTACTGTTCTTTCGTTTTCACATACAAGCGACCGAATCGAGCAGAAGGTCAAATGGATAGATTGAACAATCATCGTATCTGGGTTGTATTCGATTATGTTTATATAGTTATACTCACCAGGTAACTGTTCTTCCGTTACACATACTAGCGACTGAATCGAACAGAAGGTTGAATGGTTAGACGAAACGATAATTGAAACTGAGTTGTATTCGATTATATCGTGGTGATGTTTATATAGAAATACTCACCAGGTAACTGTTCTTTCGTTTTCACATACAAGCGACCGAATCGAGCAGAAGGTCAAATGGATAGATTGAACAATCATCGTATCTGGGTTGTATTCGATTATGTTTATATAGTTATAGTCACCAGGTAACTGTTCTTTCGTTACACATACGAGCGACTGAATTGAACAGAAGGTTGAATGGATAGTATATGGGTTGTATTCGATTATGATGTTATGCTGTGTATATAGTTATACACACTAGGTGACGGTATTCTTGTTTTACATACGAGCGACTGAAACGAACAGAAAGTTGAATGGATAGTCTGAACAATCAATGTATCAGGGTGGTATCCGATTATATCGCAATACTGTATATATAGTGATACTTACCAGGTGACGGTACTTCCGTTACACATACCAGCGACTGAATCGAACAGAAGGTTGAATGGTTAGATAAAACGATAATTGTATCTGAGTTGTATTCGATGATATCGTGATGATGTTTTTATAGCAATACTCACCAGGTAACTGTTCTTCCGTTTTACATACAAGCGACCGAATCAAGCAGGAGGTTGAATAGATAGATTGAGATAATGTTTATATAGTTATACTCACCAGGTAACTGTTCTTCCGTTACACATACTAGCGACTGAATCAAACAGAAGGTTAAATGGTTAGACGAAACGATAATTGTATCTGAGTTGTATTCGATTATATCGTGGTAATGTTTATATAGAAATACTCACCAGGTAACTATTCTTTCGTTTTCACATACAAGCGACCGAATCGAGCAGAAGGTCAAATGGATAGATTGAACAATCATCGTATCTGGGTTGTATTCGATTATGTTTATATAGTTATACTCACCAGGTAACTGTTCTTCCGTTACACATACTAGCGACTGAATCGAACAGAAGGTTAAATGGTTAGACGAAACGAAAATTGAAACTGAGTTGTATTCGATTATATCGTGGTGATGTTTATATAGAAATAATCACCAGGTAACTGTTCTTTCGTTTTCACATACAAGCGACCGAATCGAGCAGAAGGTCAAATGGATAGATTGAACAATCATTGTATCTGGGATGTATTCGATTATGTTTATATAGTTATACTCACCAGGTAACTGTTCTTCCGTTACACATACGAGCGACTGAATTGAACAGAAGGTTGAATGGATAGTATATGGGTTGTATTCGATTATGATGTTATGCTGTGTATATAGTTATACACACTAGGTGACGGTATTCTTGTTTTACATACGAGCGACCGGAACGAACAGAAAGTTGAATGGATAGTCTGAACAATCAATGTATCAGGGTGGTATCCGATTATATCGCAATACTGTATATATAGTGATACATACCAGGTGACGGTACTTCCGTTACACACACTAGCGACTGAATCGAACAGAAGGTTAAATGGTCAGACGAAACGATAATTGTAACTGAGTTGTATTCTATTATATCGTGGTGATGTTTATATAGAAATACTCACCAGGTTACTGTTCTTCCGTTATACATACGAGCAACCGAATCGAACAGAAGGTTGAATGGATAGTATATGGGTTGTATTCGATTATGATGTTATGCTGTGTATATAGTTATACACACTAGGTGACGGTATTCCCGTTTTACATACGAGCGACCGAAACGAACAGAAAGTTGAATGGATAGTCTGAACAATCAATGTATCTGGGTGGTATCCGATTATATCGCAATACTGTATATATAGTGATACTAACCAGGTGACGGTACTTCCGTTACACATACTAGCGACTGAATCGAACAGAAGGTTAAATGGTTAGACGAAACGATAATTGTAACTGAGTTGTATTCTATTATATCGTGGTGATGTTTATATAGAAATACTCACCAGGTTACTGTTCTTTCGTTTTCACATACAAGCGACCGAATCGAGCAGAAGGTCAAATGGATAGATTGAACAATCATCGTATCTGGGTTGTATTCGATTATGTTTATATAGTTATACTCACCAGGTAACTGTTCTTCCGTTACACAAACTAGCGACTGAATCGAACAGAAGGTTAAATGGTTAGACGAAACGATAATTGAAACTGAGTTGTATTCTATTATATCGTGGTGATGTTTATATAGAAATACTCACCAGGTTACTGTTCTTCCGTTATACATACGAGCAACCGAATCGAACAGAAGGTTGAATGGATAGTATATGGGTTCTATTCGATTATGATGTTATGCTGTGTATATAGTTATACACACTAGGTGATGGTATTCCCGTTTCACATACGAGCGACCGAAACGAACATAAAGTTGAATGGATAGTCTGAACAATCAATGTATCTGGGTGGTATCCGATTATATCGCAATACTGTATATATAGTGATACTTACCAGGTGACGGTACTTCCGTTACACATACTAGTGACTGAATCGAACAGAAGGTTAAATGGTTAGACAAAACGATAATTGTATCTGAGTTGTATTCGATGATATCGTGATAATGTTTATATAGAAATACTCACCAGGTTACTGTATATATAGTGATACTTACCAGGTGACGGTACTGCCGTTACACATACTAGCGACTGAATCGAACAGAAGGTTAAATGGTTAGACAAAACGATAATTGTATCTGAGTTGTATTCGATGATATCGTGATGATGTTTATATAGCAATACTCACCAGGTAACTGTTCTTCCGTTTTACATACAAGCGACCGAATCGAGCAGGAGGTTGAATAGATAGATTGAACAATCATCGTATCTGCGTTGTATTCGATAATGTTCATATAGTTATACTCACCAGGTAACTGTTCTTCCGTTACACATACTAGCGACTAAATCGAACAGAAGGTTAAATGGTTAGACGAAACGATAATTGTATCTGAGTTGTATTCGATTATATCGTGGTGATGTTTATATAGAAATACTCACCAGGTAACTGTTCTTCCGTTTTACATACAAGCGACCGAATCGAGCAGGAGGTTAAATGGTTAGACGAAACGATAATTGTATCTGAGTTGTATTCGATTATATCGTGGTGATGTTTATATAGAAATACTCACCAGGTAACTGTTCTTTCGTTTTCACATACAAGCGACCGAATCGAGCAGAAGGTCAAATGGATAGATTGAACAATCATCGTATCTGGGTTGTATTCGATTATGTTTATATAGTTATACTCACCAGGTAACTGTTCTTCCGTTACACATACTAGCGACTGAATCGAACAGAAGGTTAAATGGTTAGACGAAACGATAATTGAAACTGAGTTGTATTCGATTATATCGTGGTGATGTTTAAATTGAAATACTCACCAGGTAACTGTTCTTTCGTTTTCACATACAAGCGACCGAATCGAGCCGAAGGTCAAATGGATAAATTGAACAATCATCGTATCTGGGTTGTATTCGATTATGTTTATATAGTTATACTCACCAGGTAACTGTTCTTCCGTTACACATACGAGCGACTGAATTGAACAGAAGGTTGAATGGATAGTATATGGGTTGTATTCGATTATGATGTTATGCTGTGTATATAGTTATACACACTAGGTGACGGTATTCTTGTTTTACACACGAGTGACCGAAACGAACAGAAAGTTGAATGGATAGTCTGAACAATCAATGTATCAGGGTGGTATCCGATTATATCGCAATACTGTATATATAGTGATACATACCAGGTGACGGTACTTCCGTTACACATACTAGCGACTGAATCGAACAGAAGGTTAAATGGTTAGACGAAACGATAATTGTAACTGAGTTGTATTCTATTATATCGTGGTGATGTTTATATAGAAATACTCACCAGGTTACTGTTCTTCCGTTATACATACGAGCAACCGAATCGAACAGAAGGTTGAATGGATAGTATATGGGTTGTATTCGATTATGATGTTATGCTGTGTATATAGTTATACACACTAGGTGACGGTATTCCCGTTTTACATACGAGCGACCGAAACGAACAGAAAGTTGAATGGATAGTCTGAACAATCAATGTATCTGGGTGGTATCCGATTATATCGCAATACTGTATATATAGTGATACTAACCAGGTGACGGTACTTCCGTTACACATACTAGCGACTGAATCGAACAGAAGGTTAAATGGTTAGACAAAACGATAACTATAACTGAGTTGTATTCTATTATATCGTGGTGATGTTTATATAGAAATACTCACCAGGTTACTGTTCTTTCGTTTTCACATACAAGCGACCGAATCGAGCAGAAGGTCAAATGGATAGATTGAACAATCATCGTATCTGGGTTGTATTCGATTATGTTTATATAGTTATACTCACCAGGTAACTGTTCTTCCGTTACACATACTAGCGACTGAATCGAACAGAAGGTTAAATGGTTAGACGAAACGATAATTGAAACTGAGTTGTATTCTATTATATCGTGGTGATGTTTATATAGAAATACTCACCAGGTTACTGTTCTTCCGTTATACATACGAGCAACCGAATCGAACAGAAGGTTGAATGGATAGTATATGGGTTCTATTCGATTATGATGTTATGCTGTGTATATAGTTATACACACTAGGTGATGGTATTCCCGTTTCACATACGAGCGACCGAAACGAACAGAAAGTTGAATGGATAGTCTGAACAATCAATGTATCTGGGTGGTATCCGATTATATCGCAATACTGTATATATAGTGATACTTACCAGGTGACGCTACTTCCGTTTCACATACTAGCGACTGAATCGAACAGAAGGTTAAATGGTTAGACAAAACGATAATTGTATCTGAGTTGTATTCGATGATATCGTGATGATGTTTATATAGCAATACTCACCAGGTAACTGTTCTTCCGTTTTACATACAAGCTACCGAATCGAGCAGGAGGTTGAATAGATAGATTGAACAATCATCGTATCTGGGTTGTATTCGATAATGTTTATATAGTTATACTCACCAGGTAACTGTTCTTCCGTTACACATACTAGCGACTGAATCGAACAGAAGGTTAAATGGTTAGACGAAACGATAATTGTATCTGAGTTGTATTCGATTATATCGTGGTGATGTTTATATAGAAATACTCACCAGGTAACTGTTCTTTCGTTTTCACATACAAGCGACCGAATCGAGCAGAAGGTCAAATGGATAGATTGAACAATCATCGTATCTGGGTTGTATTCGATTATGTTTATATAGTTATACTCACCAGGTAACTGTTCTTCCATTACACATACTAGCGACTGAATCGAACAGAAGGTTAAATGGTTAGACGAAACGATAACTGAAACTGAGTTGTATTCGATTATATCGTGGTGATGTTTATATAGAAATACTCACCAGGTAACTGTTCTTTCGTTTTCACATACAAGCGACCGAATCGAGCAGAAGGTCACATGGATAGATTGAACAATCATCGTATCTGGGTTGTATTCGATTATGTTTATATAGTTATAGTCACCAGGTAACTGTTCTTTCGTTACACATACGAGCGACTGAATTGAACAGAAGGTTGAATGGATAGTATATGGGTTGTATTCGATTATGATGTTATGCTGTGTATATAGTTATACACACTAGGTGACGGTATTCTTGTTTTACATACGAGCGACTGAAACGAACAGAAAGTTGAATGGATAGTCTGAACAATCAATGTATCAGGGTGGTATCCGATTATATCGCAATAATGTATATATAGTGATACTTACCAGGTGACGGTACTTCCGTTACACATACCAGCGACTGAATCGAACAGAAGGTTGAATGGTTAGATAAAACGATAATTGTATCTGAGTTGTATTCGATGATATCGTGATGATGTTTTTATAGCAATACTCACCAGGTAACTGTTCTTCCGTTTTACATACAAGCGACCGAATCAAGCAGGAGGTTGAATAGATAGATTGAGATAATGTTTATATAGTTATACTCACCAGGTAACTGTTCTTCCGTTACACATACTAGCGACTGAATCAAACAGAAGGTTAAATGGTTAGACGAAACGATAATTGTATCTGAGTTGTATTCGATTATATCGTGGTAATGTTTATATAGAAATACTCACCAGGTAACTGTTCTTTCGTTTTCACATACAAGCGACCGAATCGAGCAGAAGGTCACATGGATAGATTGAACAATCATCGTATCTGGGTTGTATTCGATTATGTTTATATAGTTATACTAACCAGGTAACTGTTCTTCCGTTACACATACTAGCGACTGAATCGAACAGAAGGTTAAATGGTTAGACGAAACGATAATTGAAACTGAGTTGTATTCTATTATATCGTGGTGATGTTTATATAGAAATACTCACCAGGTTACTGTTCTTCCGTTATACATACGAGCAACCGAATCGAACAGAAGGTTGAATGGATAGTATATGGGTTGTATTCGATTATGATGTTATGCTGTGTATATAGTTATACACACTAGGTGACGGTATTCCCGTTTCACATACGAGCGACCGAAACGAACAGAAAGTTGAATGGATAGTCTGAACAATCAATGTATCTGGGTATTATCCGATTATATCGCAATACTGTATATATAGTGATACTTACCAGGTGACGCTACTTCCGTTACACATACTAGCGACTGAATCGAACAGAAGGTTAAATGGTTAGACAAAACGATAACTGTATCTGAGTTGTATTCGATGATATCGTGATGATGTTTATATAGAAATACTCACCAGGTAACTGTTCTTCCGTTTTACATACAAGCGACCGAATCGAGCAGGAGGTTGAATAGATAGATTGAACAATCATCGTATCTGGGTTGTATTCGATAATGTTTATATAGTTATACTCACCAGGTAACTGTTCTTCCGTTACACATACTAGCGACTGAATCGAACAGAAGGTTAAATGGTTAGACGAAACGATAATTGTATCTGAGTTGTATTCGATTATATCGTGGTGATGTTTATATAGAAATACTCACCAGGTAACTGTTCTTTCGTTTTCACATACAAGCGACCGAATCGAGCAGAAGGTCAAATGGATAGATTGAACAATCATCGTATCTGGGTTGTATTCGATTATATTTATATAGTTATACTCACCAGGTAACTGTTCTTCCATTACACGTACTAGCGACTGAATCGAACAGAAGGTTAAATGGTTAGACGAAACGATAATTGAAACTGAGTTGTATTCGATTATATCGTGGTGATGTTTATATAGAAATACTCACCAGGTAACTGTTCATTCGTTTTCACATACAAGCGACCGAATCGAGCGGAAGGTCAAATGGATAGATTGAACAATCATCGTATCTGGGTTGTATTCGATTATGTTTATATAGTTATACTCACCAGGTAACTGTTCTTCCGTTACACATACTAGCGACTAAATCGAACAGAAGGTTAAATGGTTAGACGAAACGATAATTGAAACTGAGTTGTATTCTATTATATCGTGGTGATGTTTATATAGAAATACTCACCAGGTTACTGTTCTTCCGTTATACATACGAGCAACCGAATCGAACAGAAGGTTGAATGGATAGTATATGGGTTGTATTCGATTATGATGTTATGCTGTGTATATAGTTATACACAATAGGTGACGGTATTCCCGTTTCACATACGAGCGACCGAAACGAACAGAAAGTTGAATGGATAGTCTGAACAATCAATGTATCTGGGTGGTATCCGATTATATCGCAATACTGTATATATAGTGATACTTACCAGGTGACGGTACTTCCGTTACACATATTAGCGACTGAATCGAACAGAAGGTTAAATGGTTAGACAAAACGATAATTGTATCTGAGTTGTATTCGATGATATCGTGATGATGTTTATATAGCAATACTCACCAGGTAACTGTTCTTCCGTTTTACATACAAGCGACCGAATCGAGCAGGAGGTTGAATAGATAGATTGAACAATCATCGTATCTGGGTTGTATTCGATAATGTTTATATAGTTATACTTACCAGGTAACTGTTCTTCCGTTACACATACTAGCGACTGAATCGAACAGAAGGTTAAATGGTTAGACGAAACGATAATTGTATCTGAGTTGTATTCGATTATATCGTGGTGATGTTTATATAGAAATACTCACCAGGTGACTGTTCTTTCGTTTTCACATACAAGCGACCGAATCGAGCAGAAGGTCAAATGGATAGATTGAACAATCATCGTATCTGGGTTGTATTCGATTATGTTTATATAGTTATACTCACCAGGTAACTGTTCTTCCGTTACACATACTAGCGACTGAATCGAACAGAAGGTTGAATGGTTAGACGAAACGATAATTGAAACTGAGTTGTATTCGATTATATCGTAGTGATGTTTATATAGAAATACTCACCAGGTAACTGTTCTTTCGTTTTCACATACAAGCGACCGAATCGAGCAGAAGGTCAAATGGATAGATTGAACAATCATCGTATCTGGGTTGTATTCGATTATGTTTATATAGTTATAGTCACCAGGTAACTGTTCTTTCGTTACACATACGAGCGACTGAATTGAACAGAAGGTTGAATGGATAGTATATGGGTTGTATTCGATTATGATGTTATGCTGTGTATATAGTTATACACACTAGGTGACGGTATTCTTGTTTTACATACGAGCGACTGAAACGAACAGAAAGTTGAATGGATAGTCTGAACAATCAATGTATCAGGGTGGTATCCGATTATATCGCAATACTGTATATATAGTGATACTTACCAGGTGACGGTACTTCCGTTACACATACCAGCGACTGAATCGAACAGAAGGTTGAATGGTTAGATAAAACGATAATTGTATCTGAGTAGTATTCGATGATATCGTGATGATGTTTTTATAGCAATACTCACCAGGTAACTGTTCTTCCGTTTTACATACAAGCGACCGAATCAAGCAGGAGGTTGAATAGATAGATTGAGATAATGTTTATATAGTTATACTCACCAGGTAACTGTTCTTCCGTTACACATACTAGCGACTGAATCAAACAGAAGGTTAAATGGTTAGACGAAACGATAATTGTATCTGAGTTGTATTCGATTATATCGTGGTAATGTTTATATAGAAATACTCACCAGGTAACTGTTCTTTCGTTTTCACATACAAGCGACCGAATCGAGCAGAAGGTCAAATGGATAGATTGAACAATCATCGTATCTGGGTTGTATTCGATTATGTATATATAGTTATACTCACCAGGTAACTGTTCTTCCGTTACACATACTAGCGACTGAATCGAACAGAAGGTTAAATGGTTAGACGAAACGAAAATTGAAACTGAGTTGTATTCGATTATATCGTGGTGATGTTTATATAGAAATAATCACCAGGTAACTGTTCTTTCGTTTTCACATACAAGCGACCGAATCGAGCAGAAGGTCAAATGGATAGATTGAACAATCATTGTATCTGGGATGTATTCGATTATGTTTATATAGTTATACTCACCAGGTAACTGTTCTTCCGTTACACATACGAGCGACTGAATTGAACAGAAGGTTGAATGGATAGTATATGGGTTGTATTCGATTATGATGTTATGCTGTGTATATAGTTATACACACTAGGTGACGGTATTCTTGTTTTACATACGAGCGACCGGAACGAACAGAAAGTTGAATGGATAGTCTGAACAATCAATGTATCAGGGTGGTATCCGATTATATCGCAATACTGTATATATAGTGATACATACCAGGTGACGGTACTTCCGCTACACACACTAGCGACTGAATCGAACAGAAGGTTAAATGGTCAGACGAAACGATAATTGTAACTGAGTTGTATTCTATTATATCGTGGTGATGTTTATATAGAAATACTCACCAGGTTACTGTTCTTCCGTTATACATACGAGCAACCGAATCGAACAGAAGGTTGAATGGATAGTATATGGGTTGTATTCGATTATGATGTTATGCTGTGTATATAGTTATACACACTAGGTGACGGTATTCCCGTTTTACATACGAGCGACCGAAACGAACAGAAAGTTGAATGGATAGTCTGAACAATCAATGTATCTGGGTGGTATCCGATTATATCGCAATAATGTATATATAGTGATACTAACCAGGTGACGGTACTTCCGTTACACATACTAGCGACTGAATCGAACAGAAGGTTAAATGGTTAGACGAAACGATAATTGTAACTGAGTTGTATTCTATTATATCGTGGTGATGTTTATATAGAAATACTCACCAGGTTACTGTTCTTTCGTTTTCACATACAAGCGACCGAATCGAGCAGAAGGTCAAATGGATAGATTGAACAATCATCGTATCTGGGTTGTATTCGATTATGTTTATATAGTTATACTCACCAGGTAACTGTTCTTCCGTTACACAAACTAGCGACTGAATCGAACAGAAGGTTAAATGGTTAGACGAAACGATAATTGAAACTGAGTTGTATTCTATTATATCGTGGTGATGTTTATATAGAAATACTCACCAGGTTACTGTTCTTCCGTTATACATACGAGCAACCGAATCGAACAGAAGGTTGAATGGATAGTATATGGGTTGTATTCGATTATGATGTTATGCTGTGTATATAGTTATACACACTAGGTGACGGTATTCCCGTTTCACATACGAGCGACCGAAACGAACATAAAGTTGAATGGATAGTCTGAACAATCAATGTATCTGGGTGGTATCCGATTATATCGCAATACTGTATATATAGTGATACTTACCAGGTGACGGTACTTCCGTTACACATACTAGTGACTGAATCGAACAGAAGGTTAAATGGTTAGACAAAACGATAATTGTATCTGA
Organism: Chrysomela aeneicollis; assembly: GCA_029955515.1. Classification (NCBI taxonomy): domain Eukaryota; kingdom Metazoa; phylum Arthropoda; class Insecta; order Coleoptera; family Chrysomelidae; genus Chrysomela; species Chrysomela aeneicollis. Next base: position 14,481,950 of record JARUHQ010000013.1, on the reverse strand, counting down.
GTTGTATTCGATGATATCGTGATAATGTTTATATAGCAATACTCACCAGGTAACTGTTCTTCCGTTTTACATACAAGCGACCGAATCGAGCAGGAGGTTGAATGAATAGATTGAACAATCATCGTATCTGGGTTGTATTCGATAATGTTTATATAGTTATACTCACCAGGTAACTGTTCTTCCGTTACACATACTAGCGACTGAATCGAACAGAAGGTTAAATGGTTAGACGAAACGATAATTGAAACTGAGTTGTATTCGATTATATCGTGGTGATGTTTATATAGAAATACTCACCAGGTAACTGTTCTTTCGTTTTCACATACAAGCAACCGAATCAAGCAGAAGGTCAAATGGATAGATTGAACAATCATCGTATCTGGGTTGTATTCGATTATGTTTATATAGTTATACTCACCAGGTAACTGTTCTTCCGTTACACATACGAGCGACTGAATTGAACAGAAGGTTGAATGGATAGTATATGGGTTGTATTCGATTATGATGTTAAGCTGTGTATATAGTTATACACACTAGGTGACGGTATTCTTGTTTTACATACGAGCGACCTAAACGAACAGAAAGTTGAATGGATAGTCTGAACAATCAATGTATCAGGGTGGTATCCGATTATATCGCAATACTGTATATATAGTGATACATACCAGGTGACGGTACTTCCGTTACACACACTAGCGACTGAATCGAACAGAAGGTTAAATGGTCAGACGAAATGATAATTGTAACTGAGTTGTATTCTATTATATCGTGGTGATGTTTATATAGAAATACTCACCAGGTTACTGTTCTTCCGTTATACATACGAGCAACCGAATCGAACAGAAGGTTGAATGGATAGTATATGGGTTGTATTCGATTATGATGTTATGCTGTGTATATAGTTATACACACTAGGTGACGGTATTCCCGTTTTACATACGAGCGACCGAAACGAACAGAAAGTTGAATGGATAGTCTGAACAATCAATGTATCTGGGTGGTATCCGATTATATCGCAATACTGTATATATAGTGATACTAACCAGGTGACGGTACTTCCGTTACACATACTAGCGACTGAATCGAACAGAAGGTTAAATGGTTAGACGAAACGATAATTGTAACTGAGTTGTATTCAATTATATCGTGGTGATGTTTATATAGAAATACTCACCAGGTTACTGTTCTTTCGTTTTCACATACAAGCGACCGAATCGAGCAGAAGGTCAAATGGATAGATTGAACAATCATCGTATCTGGGTTGTATTCGATTATGTTTATATAGTTATACTCACCAGGTAACTGTTCTTCCGTTACACAAACTAGCGACTGAATCGAACAGAAGGTTAAATGGTTAGACGAAACGATAATTGAAACTGAGTTGTATTCTATTATATCGTGGTGATGTTTATATAGAAATACTCACCAGGTTACTGTTCTTCCGTTATACATACGAGCAACCGAATCGAACAGAAGGTTGAATGGATAGTATATGGGTTGTATTCGATTATGATGTTATGCTGTGTATATAGTTATACACACTAGGTGACGGTATTCCCGTTTCACATACGAGCGACCGAAACGAACATAAAGTTGAATGGATAGTCTGAACAATCAATGTATCTGGGTGGTATCCGATTATATCGCAATACTGTATATATAGTGATACTTACCAGGTGACGGTACTTCCGTTACACATACTAGTGACTGAATCGAACAGAAGGTTAAATGGTTAGACAAAACGATAATTGTATCTGAGTTGTAATCGATGATATCGTGATAATGTTTATATAGCAATACTCACCAGGTAACTGTTCTTCCGTTTTACATACAAGCGACCGAATCGAGCAGGAGGTTGAATAGATAGATTGAACAATCATCGTATCTGGGTTGTATTCGATTATGTTTATATAGTTATACTCACCAAGTAACTGTTCTTCCGTTACACATACTAGCGACTGCATCGAACAGAAGGTTAAATGGTTAGACGAAACGATAATTGTATCTGAGTTGTATTCGATGATATCGTGATGATGTTCATATAGCAATACTCACCAGGTAACTGTTCTTATGTTTTACATACAAGCGACCGAATCGAGCAGAAGGTTGAATTCAGTATAGATTGAACAATCATCGTATCTGGGTTGTATTCGATTATGTTTATATAGTTATACTCACCAGGTTACTGTTCTTCCGTTATACATACGAGCGACTGAATTGAACAGAAGGTTGAATGGATAGTATATGGGTTGTATTGATTATGATGTCATGCTGTGTATATAGTTATACACACTAGGTGACGGTATTCTTGTTTTACATACGAGCGACCGAAACGAACAGAAAGTTGAATGGATAGTCTGAACAATCAATGTATCAGGGTGGTATCCGATTATATCGCAATACTGTATATATAGTGATACATACCAGGTGACGGTACTTCCGTTACACATACTAGCGACTGAATCGAACAGAAGGTTAAATGGTGAGACGAAACGATAATTGTAACTGAGTTGTATTCTATTATATCGTGGTGATGTTTATATAGAAATACTCACCAGGTAACTGTTCTTCCGTTATACATACGAGCGACTGAATCGAACAGAAGGTTAAATGGTTAGACGAAACGATAATTGTAACTGAGTTGTATTCTATTATATCGTGGTGATGTTTATATAGAAATACTCACCAGGTTACTGTTCTTTCGTTATACATACGAGCAACCGAATCGAACAGAAGGTTGAATGGATACTATATAGGTTGTATTCGATTATGATGTTATGCTGTGTATATAGTTATACACACTAGGTGACGGTATTCCCGTTTCACATACGAGCGACCGAAACGAACAGAAAGTTGAATGGATAGTCTGAACAATCAATGTATCTGGGTGGTATCCGATTATATCGCAATACTGTATATATAGTGATACTAACCAGGTGACGGTACTTCCGTTACACATACTAGCGACTGAATCGAACAGAAGGTTAAATGGTCAGACGAAACGATAATCGTAACTGAGTTGTATTCTATTATATCGTGGTGATGTTTATATAGAAATACTCACCAGGTTACTGTTCTTCCGTTATACATACGAGCAACCGAATCGAACAGAAGGTTGAATGGATAGTATCTGGGTTGTATTCGATTATGATGTTATGCTGTGTATATAGTTAAACACACTAGGTGACGGTATTCCCGTTTCACATACGAGCGACCGAAACGAACAGAAAGTTGAATGGATAGTCTGAACAATCAATGTATCTGGGTGGTATCCGATTATATCGCAATACTGTATATATAGTGATACTAACCAGGTGACGGTACTTCCGTTACACATACAAGCGACCGAATCGAGCAGAAGGTCAAATGGATAGATTGAACAATCATCGTATCTGGGTTGTATTCGATTATGTTTATATAGTTATACTCACCAGGTACCTGTTCTTTCGTTATACATACGAGCGACTGAATCGAACATAAGGTTGAATGGATAGATTGAACAATCATTGTATCTGGGTTGTATCCGAATATATCGTTATGCTGTATATTCAGTTACACCTATCATGTAACGGTTCTTTCGTTACACATACGAGCGTCCGAATCGAAAATTAGGTTGGATGGATGGACGGAACGATAATTGTAACTGAGTTGTATTCGATGATATCGTGATGATGTTTATATAGCAATACTCACCAGGTAACTGTTCTTCCGTTTTACATACAAGCGACCGAATCGAGCAGAAGGTTGAATTCAGTATGGATTGAACAATCATCGTATCTGGGTTGTATTCGATAATGTTTATATAGTTATACTCACCAGGTAACTGTTCTTCCGTTACACATACTAGCGACTGAATCGAACAGAAGGTTGAATGGTTAGACGAAACGATAATTGTATCTGAGTTGTATTCGATTATATCGTGGTGATGTTTATATAGATATACTCACCAGGTAACTGTTCTTTCGTTTTCACATACAAGCGACCGAATCGAGCAGAAGGTCAAATGGATAGATTGAACAATCATCGTATCTGGGTTGTATTCGATTATGTTTATATAGTTATACTCACCAGGTAACTGTTCTTCCGTTACACATACTAGCGACTGAATCGAACAGAAGGTTAAATGGTTAGACGAAACGATAATTGAAACTGAGTTGTATTCGATTATATCGTGGTGATGTTTATATAGAAATACTCACCAGGTAACTGTTCTTTCGTTTTCACATACAAGCAACCGAATCGGGCAGAAGGTCAAATGGATAGATTGAACAATCATCGTATCTGGGATGTATTCGATTATGTTTATATAGTTATACTCACTAGGTAACTGTTCTTCCGTTACACATACGAGCGACCGAATTGAACAGAAGGTTGAATGGATAGTATATGGGTTGTATTCGATTATGATGTTATGCTGTGTATATAGTTATACACACTAGGTGACGGTATTCTCGTTTTACATACGAGCGACCGAAACGAACAGAAAGTTGAATGGATAGTCTGAACAATCAATGTATCTGGGTGGTATCCGATTATATCGCAATACTTTATATATAGTGATACTAACCAGGCGACGGTACTTCCGTTACACATACTAGCGACTGAATCGAACAGAAGGTTAAATGGTTAGACGAAACGATAATTGAAACTGAGTTGTATTCGATTATATCGTGGTGATGTTTATATAGAAATACTCACCAGGTAACTGTTCTTTCGTTTTCACATACAAGCGACCGAATCGAGCAGAAGGTCAAATGGATAGATTGAACAATCATCGTATCTGGATTGTATTCGATTATGTTTATATAGTTATACTCACCAGGTAACTGTTCTTTCGTTATACATACGAGCGACTGAATCGAACATAAGGTTGAATGGATAGATTGAACAATCATTGTATCTGGGTTGTATCCGAATATATCGTTATGCTGTATATTCAGTTACACCTATCATGTAACGGTTCTTTCGTTACACATACGAGCGTCCGAATCGAAAATTAGGTTGGATGGATGGACGGAACGATAATTGTAACTGAGTTGTATTCGATGATATCGTGATGATGTTTATATAGCAATACTCACCAGGTAACTGTTCTTCCGTTACACATACTAGCGACTGAATCGAACAGAAGGTTAAATGGTTAGACGAAACGATAATTGTATCTGAGTTGTATTCGATTATATCGTGGTGATGTTTATATAGATATACTCACCAGGTAACTGTTCTTTCGTTTTCTTATACAAGCGACCGAATCGAGCAGAAGGTCAAATGGATAGATTGAACAATCATCGTATCTGGGTTGTATTCGATTATGTTTATATAGTTATACTCACCAGGTAACTGTTCTTCCGTTACACATACTAGCGACTGAATCGAACAGAACGTTAAATGGTTAGACGAAACGATAATTGAAACTGAGTTGTATTCGATTATATCGTGGTGACGTTTATATAGAAATACTCACCAGGTAACTGTTCTTTCGTTTTCACATACAAGCAACCGAATCGAGCAGAAGGTCAAATGGATAGATTCAACAATCATCGTATCTGGAATATATTCGATTATGTTTATATAGTTATACTCACCAGGTAACTGTTCTTCCGTTACACATACGAGCGACTGAATTGAACAGAAGGTTGAATGGATAGTATATGGGTTGTATTCGATTATGATGTTATGCTGTGTATATAGTTATACACACTAGGTGACGGTATTCTTGTTTTACATACGAGCGACCGAAACGAACAGAAAGTTGAATGGATAGTCTGAACAATCAATGTATCAGGGTGGTATCCGATTATATCGCAATACTGTATATATAGTGATACATACCAGGTGACGGTACTTCCGTTACACATACTAGCGACTGAATCGAACAGAAGGTTAAATAGTTAGACGAAACGATAATTGTAACTGAGTTGTATTCTATTATATCGTGGTAATGTTTATATAGTTATACTCACCAGGTAACTGTTCTTCCGTTATACATACGAGCAACCGAATCGAACAGAAGGTTGAATGGTTAGTATATGGGTTGTATTCGATTATGATGTTATGCTGTGTATATAGTTATACACACTAGGTGACGGTATTCCCGTTTCACATACGAGCGACCGAAACGAACAGAAAGTTGAATTAATAGTCTGAACAATCAATGTATCTGGGTGGTATCCGATTATATCACAATACTGTATATATAGTGTTACTAACCAGGTGACGATACTTCCGTTACACATACTAGCGACTGAATCGAACAGAAGGTTAAATGGTTAGACGAAACGATGATTGAAACTGAGTTGTATTCGATTATATCGTGGTGATGTTTATATAGAAATACTCACCAGGTAACTGTTCTTTCGTTTTCACATACAAGCGACCGAATCGAGCAGAAGGTCAAATGGATAGATTGAACAATCATCGTATCTGGGTTGTATTCGATTATGTTTATATAGTTATACTCACCAGGTGACTGTTCTTCCGTTACACATACTAGCGACTGAATCGAACAGAAGGTTAAATGGTTGGACGAAACGATAATTGTATCTGAGTTGTATTCGATGATATCGTGATGATGTTCATATAGCAATACTCACCAGGTAACTGTTCTTCCGTTTTACATACAAGCGACCGAATCGAGCAGAAGGTTGAATTCAGTATAGATTGAACAATCATCGTATCTGGGTTGTATTCGATTATGTTTATATAGTTATACTCACCAGGTAACTGTTCTTCCGTTATACATACGAGCGACTGAATTGAACAGAAGGTTGAATGGATAGTATATGGGTTGTATTCGAATATGATGTTATGCTGTGTATATAGTTATACACACTAGGTGACGGTATTCTTGTTTTACATACGAGCGACCGAAACGAACAGAAAGTTGAATGGATAGTCTGAACAATCAATGTATCAGGGTGGTATCCGATTATATCGCAATACTTTATATATAGTGATACTAACCAGGCGACGGTACTTCCGTTACACATACTAGCGACTGAATCGAACAGAAGGTTAAATGGTTAGACGAAACGATAATTGTAACTGAGTTGTATTCTATTATATCGTGGTGATGTTTATATAGAAATACTCACCAGGTTACTGTTCTTCCGTTATACATACGAGCAACCGAATCGAACAGAAGGTTGAATGGATAGTATATAGGTTGTATTCGATTATGATGTTATGCTGTGTATATAGTTATACACACTAGGTGACGGTATTCCCGTTTCACATACGAGCGACCGAAACGAACAGAAAGTTGAATGGATAGTCTGATCAATCGATGTATCTGGGTGGTATCCGATTATATCGCAATACTGTATATATAGTGATACTAACCAGGTGACGGTACTTCCGTTACACATACTAGCGACTGAATCGAACAGAAGGTTAAATGGTTAGACGAAACGATAATTGAAACTGAGTTGTATTCGATTATATCGTGGTGATGTTTATATAGAAATACTCACCAGGTAACTGTTCTTTCGTTTTCACATACAAGCGACCGAATCGAGCAGAAGGTCAAATGGATAGATTGAACAATCATCGTATCTGGGTTGTATTCGATAATGTTTATATAGTTATACTCACCAGGTAACTGTTCTTCCGTTACACATACTAGCGACTGAATCGAACAGAAGGTTAAATGGTTAGACGAAACGATAATTGTATCTGAGTTGTATTCGATGATATCGTGATGATGTTTATATAGCAATACTCACCAGGTTACTGTTCTTCCGTTTTACGTACAAGCGACCGAATCGAGCAGAAGGTTGAATTTAGTATAGATTGAACAATCATCGTATCTGGGTTGTATTCGATTATGTTTATATAGTTATACTCACCAGGTAACTGTTCTTCCGTTATACATACGAGCGACTGAATTGAACAGAAGGTTGAATGGATAGTATATGGGTTATATTCGATTATGATGTTATGCTGTGTATATAGTTATACACACTAGATGACGGTATTCTTGTTTTACATACGAGCGACCAAAACGAACAGAAAGTTGAATGGATAGTCTGAACAATCAATGTATCAGGGTGGTATCCGATTATATCGCAATACTGTATATATAGTGATACATACCAGGTGGTGACGGTACTTCCGTTACACATACTAGCGACTGAATCGAACAGAAGGTTAAATGGTCAGACGAAACGATAATCGTAACTGAGTTGTATTCTATTATATCGTGGTGATGTTTATATAGAAATACTCACCAGGTTACTGTTCTTCCGTTATACATACGAGCAACCGAATCGAACAGAAGGTTGAATGGATAGTATCTGGGTTGTATTCGATTATGATGTTATGCTGTGTATATAGTTAAACACACTAGGTGACGGTTTTCCCGTTTCACATACGAGCGACCGAAACGAACAGAAAGTTGAATGGATAGTCTGAACAATCAATGTATCTGGGTGGTATCCGATTATATCGCAATACTGTATATATAGTGATACTAACCAGGTGACGGTACTTCCGTTACACATACTAGCGACTGAATCGAACAGAAGGTTAAATGGTTAGACGAAACGATAATTGAAACTGAGTTGTATTCGATTATATCGTGGTGATGTTTATATAGAAATACTCACCAGGTAACTGTTCTTTCGTTTTCACATACAAGCGACCGAATCGAGCAGAAGGTCAAATGGATAGATTGAACAATCATCGTATCTGGGTTGTATGCGATTATGTTTATATAGTTATACTCACCAGGTAACTGTTCTTTCGTTATACATACGAGCGACTGAATCGAACATAAGGTTGAATGGATAGATTGAACAATCATTGTATCTGGGTTGTATCCGAATATATCGTTATGCTGTATATTCAGTTACACCTATCATGTAACGGTTCTTTCGTTACACATACGAGCGTCCGAATCGAAAATTAGGTTGGATGGATAGACGGAACGATAATTGTAACTGAGTTGTATTCGATGATATCATGATGATGTTTATATAGCAATACTCACCAGGTAACTGTTCTTCCGTTTTACATACAAGCGACCGAATCGAGCAGAAGGTTGAATTCAGTATGGATTGAACAATCATCGTATTTGGGTTGTATTCGATAATGTTTATATAGTTATACTCACCAGGTAACTGTTCTTCCGTTACACATACTAGCGACTGAATCGAACAGAAGGTTAAATGGTTAGACGAAACGATAATTGTATCTGAGTTGTATTCGATTATATCGTGGTGATGTTTATATAGATATACTCACCAGGTAACTGTTCTTTCGTTTTCACATACAAGCGACCGAATCGAGCAGAAGGTCAAATGGATAGATTGAACAATCATCGTATCTGGGTTGTATTCGATTATGTTTATATAGTTATACTCACCAGGTAACTGTTCTTCCGTCAAACATACTAGCGACTGAATCGAACAGAAGGTTAAATGGTTAGACGAAACGATAATTGAAACTGAGTTGTATTCGATTATATCGTGGTGATGTTTATATAGAAATAATCACCAGGTAACTGTTCTTTCGTTTTCACATACAAGCAACCGAATCGAGCAGAAGGTCAAATGGATAGATTGAACAATCATCGTATCTGGGATGTATTCGATTATGTTTATATAGTTATACTCACCAGGTAACTGTTCTTCCGTTACACATACGAGCGACTGAATTGAACAGAAGGTTGAATGGATAGTATATGGGTTATATTCGATTATGATGTTATGCTGTGTATATAGTTTTACACACTAGGTGACGGTATTCTTGTTTTACATACGAGCGACCGAAACGAACAGAAAGTTGAATGGATAGTCTGAACAATCAATGTATCAGGGTGGTATCCGATTATATCGCAATACTGTATATATAGTGATACATACCAGTTGACGGTACTTCCGTTACACATACTAGCGACTGAATCGAACAGAAGGTTAAATGGTCAGACGAAACGATAATTGTGACTGAGTTGTATTCTATTATATCGTGGTAATGTTTATATAGTTATACTCACCAGGTAACTGTTCTTCCGTTATACATACGAGCAACCGAATCGAACAGAAGGTTGAATGGATAGTATATGGGTTGTATTCGATTATGATGTTATGCTGTGTATATAGTTATACACACTAGGTGACGGTATTCCCGTTTCACATACGAGCGACCGAAACGAACAGAAAGTGGAATGGATAGTCTGAACAATCAATGTATCTGGGTGGTATCCGATTATATCGCAATACTGTATATATAGTGATACTAACCAGGTGACGGTACTTCCGTTACACATACTAGCGACTGAATCGAACAGAAGGTTAAATGGTTAGACGAAACGATAATTGAAACTGAGTTGTATTCGATTATATCGTGGTGATGTTTATATAGAAATACTCACCAGGTAACTGTTCTTTCGTTTTCACATACAAGCGACCGAATCGAGCAGAAGGTCAAATGGATAGATTGAACAATCATCGTATCTGGGTTGTATTCGATTATGTTTATATAGTTATACTCACCAGGTAACTGTTCTTCCGTTACACATACTAGCGACTGAATCGAACAGAAGGTTAAATGGTTAGACGAAACGATAATTGTATCTGAGTTATATTCGATGATATCGTGATGATGTTTATATAGCAATACTCACCAGGTAACTGTTCTTCCGTTTCACATACAAGCGACCGAATCGAGCAGAAGGTTGAATTCAGTATAGATTGAACAATCATCGTATCTGGGTTGTATTCGATTATGTTTATATAGTTATACTCACCAGGTAACTGTTCTTCCGTTATACATACGAGCGACTGAATTGAACAGTAGGTTGAATGGATAGTATATGGGTTGTATTCGATTATGATGTTATGCTGTGTATATAGTTATACACACTAGGTGACGGTATTCTTGTTTTACATACGAGCGACCGAAACGAACAGAAAGTTGAATGGATAGTCTGAACAATCAATGTATCAGGGTGGTATCCGATTATATCGCAATACTGTATATATAGTGATACATACCAGGTGACGGTTCTTCCGTTACACATACTAGCGACTGAATCGAACAGAAGGTTAAATGGTTAGACGAAACGATGATTGTAACTGAGTTGTATTCTATTATATCGTGGTGATGTTTATATAGAAATACTCAACAGGTAACTGTTCTTCCGTTATACATACGAGCGACTGAATTGAACAGAAGGTTGAATGGATGGTATGTGGGTTGTTTTCGATTATGATGTTATGCTGTGTATATAGTTATACACACTAGGTGACGGTATTCCCGTTTCACATACGAGCGACCGAAACGAACAGAAAGTTGAATGGATAGTCTGAACAATCGATGTATCTGGGTGGTATCCGATTATATCGCAATACTGTATATATAGTGATACTAACCAGGTGACGGTACTTCCGTTACACATACTAGCGACTGAATCGAACAGAAGGTTAAATGGTTAGACGAAACGATAATCGAAACTGAGTTGTATTCGATTATATCGTGGTGATGTTTATATAGAAATACTCACCAGGTAACTGTTCTTTCGTTTTCACATACAAGCGACCGAATCGAGCAGAAGGTCAAATGGATAGATTGAACAATCATCGTATCTGGGTTGTATTCGATAATGTTTATATAGTTATACTCACCAGGTAACTGTTCTTCCGTTACACATACTAGCGACTGAATCGAACAGAAGGTTAAATGGTTAGACGAAACGATAATTGTATCTGAGTTGTATTCGATGATATCGTGATGATGTTTATATAGCAATACTCACCAGGTTACTGTTCTTCCGTTTTACGTACAAGCGACCGAATCGAGCAGAAGGTTGAATTTAGTATAGATTGAACAATCATCGTATCTGGGTTGTATTCGATTATGTTTATATAGTTATACTCACCAGGTAACTGTTCTTCCGTTATACATACGAGCGACTGAATTGAACAGAAGGTTGAATGGATAGTATATGGGTTATATTCGATTATGATGTTATGCTGTGTATATAGTTATACACACTAGGTGACGGTATTCTTGTTTCACATACGAGCGACCAAAACGAACAGAAAGTTGAATGGATAGTCTGAACAATCAATGTATCAGGGTGGTATCCGATTATATCGCAATACTGTATATATAGTGATACATACCAGGTGGTGACGGTACTTCCGTTACACATACTAGCGACTGAATCGAACAGAAGGTTAAATGGTCAGACGAAACGATAATCGTAACTGAGTTGTATTCTATTATATCGTGGTGACGTTTATATAGAAATACTCACCAGGTTACTGTTCTTCCGTTATACATACGAGCAACCGAATCGAACAGAAGGTTGAATGGATAGTATCTGGGTTGTATTCGATTATGATGTTATGCTGTGTATATAGTTAAACACACTAGGTGACGGTTTTCCCGTTTCACATACGAGCGACCGAAACGAACAGAAAGTTGAATGGATAGTCTGAACAATCAATGTATATGGGTGGTATCCGATTATATCGCAATACTGTATATATAGTGATACTAACCAGGTGACGGCACTTCCGTTACACATACTAGCGACTGAATCGAACAGAAGGTTAAATGGTTAGACGAAACGATAATTGAAACTGAGTTGTATTCGATTATATCGTGGTGATGTTTATATAGAAATACTCACCAGGTAACTGTTCTTTCGTTTTCACATACAAGCGACCGAATCGAGCAGAAGGTCAAATGGATAGATTGAACAATCATCGTATCTGGGTTGTATGCGATTATGTTTATATAGTTATACTCACCAGGTAACTGTTCTTTCGTTATACATACCAGCGACTGAATCGAACATAAGGTTGAATGGATAGATTGAACAATCATTGTATCTGGGTTGTATCCGAATATATCGTTATGCTGTATATTCAGTTACACCTATCATGTAACGGTTCTTTGGTTACACATACGAGCGTCCGAATCGAAAATTAGGTTGGATGGATAGACGGAACGATAATTGTAACTGAGTTGTATTCGATGATATCATGATGATGTTTATATAGCAATACTCACCAGGTAACTGTTCTTCCGTTTTACATACAAGCGACCGAATCGAGCAGAAGGTTGAATTCAGTATGGATTGAACAATCATCGTATTTGGGTTGTATTCGATAATGTTTATATAGTTATACTCACCAGGTAACTGTTCTTCCGTTACACATACTAGCGACTGAATCGAACAGAAGGTTAAATGGTTAGACGAAACGATAATTGTATCTGAGTTGTATTCGATTATATCGTGGTGATGTTTATATAGATATACTCACCAGGTAACTGTTCTTTCGTTTTCACATACAAGCGACCGAATCGAGCAGAAGGTCAAATGGATAGATTGAACAATCATCGTATCTGGGTTGTATTCGATTATGTTTATATAGTTATACTCACCAGGTAACTGTTCTTCCGTTAAACATACTAGCGACTGAATCGAACAGAAGGTTAAATGGTTAGACGAAACGATAATTGAAACTGAGTTGTATTCGATCATATCGTGGTGATGTTTATATAGAAATAATCACCAGGTAACTGTTCTTTCGTTTTCACATACAAGCAACCGAATCGAGCAGAAGGTCAAATGGATAGATTGAACAATCATCGTAACTGGGATGTATTCGATTATGTTTATATAGTTATACTCACCAGGTAACTGTTCTTCCGTTACACATACGAGCGACTGAATTGAACAGAAGGTTGAATGGATAGTATATGGGTTGTATTCGATTATGATGTTATGCTGTGTATATAGTTATACACACTAGGTGACGGTATTCTTGTTTTACATACGAGCGACCGAAACGAACAGAAAGTTGAATGGATAGTCTGAACAATCAATGTATCAGGGTGGTATCCGATTATATCGCAATACTGTATATATAGTGATACATACCAGGTGACGGTTCTTCCGTTACACATACTAGCGACTGAATCGAACAGAAGGTTAAATGGTTAGACGAAACGATGATTGTAACTGAGTTGTATTCTATTATATCGTGGTGATGTTTATATAGAAATACTCAACAGGTAACTGTTCTTCCGTTATACATACGAGCGACTGAATTGAACAGAAGGTTGAATGGATGGTATGTGGGTTGTTTTCGATTATGATGTTATGCTGTGTATATAGTTATACACACTAGGTGACGGTATTCCCGTTTCACATACGAGCGACCGAAACGAACAGAAAGTTGAATGGATAGTCTGAACAATCGATGTATCTGGGTGGTATCCGATTATATCGCAATACTGTATATATAGTGATACTAACCAGGTGACGGTACTTCCGTTACACATACTAGCGACTGAATCGAACAGAAGGTTAAATGGTTAGACGAAACGATAATCGAAACTGAGTTGTATTCGATTATATCGTGGTGATGTTTATATAGAAATACTCACCAGGTAACTGTTCTTTCGTTTTCACATACAAGCGACCGAATCGAGCAGAAGGTCAAATGGATAGATTGAACAATCATCGTATCTGGGTTGTATTCGATAATGTTTATATAGTTATACTCACCAGGTAACTGTTCTTCCGTTACACATACTAGCGACTGAATCGAACAGAAGGTTAAATGGTTAGACGAAACGATAATTGTATCTGAGTTGTATTCGATGATATCGTGATGATGTTTATATAGCAATACTCACCAGGTTACTGTTCTTCCGTTTTACGTACAAGCGACCGAATCGAGCAGAAGGTTGAATTTAGTATAGATTGAACAATCATCGTATCTGGGTTGTATTCGATTATGTTTATATAGTTATACTCACCAGGTAACTGTTCTTCCGTTATACATACGAGCGACTGAATTGAACAGAAGGTTGAATGGATAGTATATGGGTTATATTCGATTATGATGTTATGCTGTGTATATAGTTATACACACTAGGTGACGGTATTCTTGTTTCACATACGAGCGACCAAAACGAACAGAAAGTTGAATGGATAGTCTGAACAATCAATGTATCAGGGTGGTATCCGATTATATCGCAATACTGTATATATAGTGATACATACCAGGTGGTGACGGTACTTCCGTTACACATACTAGCGACTGAATCGAACAGAAGGTTAAATGGTCAGACGAAACGATAATCGTAACTGAGTTGTATTCTATTATATCGTGGTGACGTTTATATAGAAATACTCACCAGGTTACTGTTCTTCCGTTATACATACGAGCAACCGAATCGAACAGAAGGTTGAATGGATAGTATCTGGGTTGTATTCGATTATGATGTTATGCTGTGTATATAGTTAAACACACTAGGTGACGGTTTTCCCGTTTCACATACGAGCGACCGAAACGAACAGAAAGTTGAATGGATAGTCTGAACAATCAATGTATATGGGTGGTATCCGATTATATCGCAATACTGTATATATAGTGATACTAACCAGGTGACGGCACTTCCGTTACACATACTAGCGACTGAATCGAACAGAAGGTTAAATGGTTAGACGAAACGATAATTGAAACTGAGTTGTATTCGATTATATCGTGGTGATGTTTATATAGAAATACTCACCAGGTAACTGTTCTTTCGTTTTCACATACAAGCGACCGAATCGAGCAGAAGGTCAAATGGATAGATTGAACAATCATCGTATCTGGGTTGTATGCGATTATGTTTATATAGTTATACTCACCAGGTAACTGTTCTTTCGTTATACATACCAGCGACTGAATCGAACATAAGGTTGAATGGATAGATTGAACAATCATTGTATCTGGGTTGTATCCGAATATATCGTTATGCTGTATATTCAGTTACACCTATCATGTAACGGTTCTTTGGTTACACATACGAGCGTCCGAATCGAAAATTAGGTTGGATGGATAGACGGAACGATAATTGTAACTGAGTTGTATTCGATGATATCATGATGATGTTTATATAGCAATACTCACCAGGTAACTGTTCTTCCGTTTTACATACAAGCGACCGAATCGAGCAGAAGGTTGAATTCAGTATGGATTGAACAATCATCGTAATTGGGTTGTATTCGATAATGTTTATATAGTTATACTCACCAGGTAACTGTTCTTCCGTTACACATACTAGCGACTGAATCGAACAGAAGGTTAAATGGTTAGACGAAACGATAATTGTATCTGAGTTGTATTCGATTATATCGTGGTGATGTTTATATAGATATACTCACCAGGTAACTGTTCTTTCGTTTTCACATACAAGCGACCGAATCGAGCAGAAGGTCAAATGGATAGATTGAACAATCATCGTATCTGGGTTGTATTCGATTATGTTTATATAGTTATACTCACCAGGTAACTGTTCTTCCGTTAAACATACTAGCGACTGAATCGAACAGAAGGTTAAATGGTTAGACGAAACGATAATTGAAACTGAGTTGTATTCGATCATATCGTGGTGATGTTTATATAGAAATAATCACCAGGTAACTGTTCTTTCGTTTTCACATACAAGCAACCGAATCGAGCAGAAGGTCAAATGGATAGATTGAACAATCATCGTAACTGGGATGTATTCGATTATGTTTATATAGTTATACTCACCAGGTAACTGTTCTTCCGTTACACATACGAGCGACTGAATTGAACAGAAGGTTGAATGGATAGTATATGGGTTATATTCGATTATGATGTTATGCTGTGTATATAGTTTTACACACTAGGTGACGGTATTCTTGTTTTACATACGAGCGACCGAAATGAACAGAAAGTTGAATGGATTGTCTGAACAATCAATGTATCAGGGTGGTATCCGATTATATCGCAATACTGTATATATAGTGATACATACCAGTTGACGGTACTTCCGTTACACATACTAGCGACTGAATCGAACAGAAGGTTAAATGGTCAGACGAAACGATAATTGTAACTGAGTTGTATTCTATTATATCGTGGTAATGTTTATATAGTTATACTCACCAGGTAACTGTTCTTCCGTTATACATACGAGCAACCGAATCGAACAGAAGGTTGAATGGATAGTATATGGGTTGTATTCGATTATGATATTATGCTGTGTATATAGTTATACACACTATGTGACGGTATTCCCGTTTCACATACGAGCGACCGAAACGAACAGAAAGTGGAATGGATAGTCTGAACAATCAATGTATCTGGGTGGTATCCGATTATATCGCAATACTGTATATATAGTGATACTAACCAGGTGACGGTACTTCCGTTACACATACTAGCGACTGAATCGAACAGAAGGTTAAATGGTTAGACGAAACGATAATTGAAACTGAGTTGTATTCGATTATATCGTGGTGATGTTTATATAGAAATACTCACCAGGTAACTGTTCTTTCGTTTTCACATACAAGCGACCGAATCGAGCAGAAGGTCAAATGGATAGATTGAACAATCATCGAATCTGGGTTGTATTCGATTATGTTTATATAGTTATACTCACCAGGTAACTGTTCTTCCGTTACACATACTAGCGACTGAATCGAACAGAAGGTTAAATGGTTAGACGAAACGATAATTGTATCTGAGTTGTATTCGATGATATCGTGATGATGTTTATATAGCAATACTCACCAGGTAACTGTTCTTCCGTTTTACATACAAGCGACCGAATCGAGCAGAAGGTTGAATTCAGTATAGATTGAACAATCATCGTATCTGGGTTGTATTCGATTATGTTTATATAGTTATACTCACCAGGTAACTGTTTTTCCGTTATACATACGAGCGACTGAATTGAACAGTAGGTTGAATGGATAGTATATGGGTTGTATTCGATTATGATGTTATGCTGTGTATATAGTTATACACACTAGGTGACGGTATTCTTGTTTTACATACGAGCGACCGAAACGAACAGAAAGTTGAATGGATAGTCTGAACAATCAATGTATCAGGGTGGTATCCGATTATATCGCAATACTGTATATATAGTGATACATACCAGGTGACGGTTCTTCCGTTACACATACCAGCGACTGAATCGAACAGAAGGTTAAATGGTTAGACGAAACGATAATTGTAACTGAGTTGTATTCTATTATATCGTGGTGATGTTTATATAAAAATACTCACCAGGTAACTGTTCTTCCGTTATACATACGAGCGACTGAATTGAACAGAAGGTTGAATGGATAGTATGTGGGTTGTTTTCGATTATGATGTTATGCTGTGTATATAGTTATACACACTAGGTGACGGTATTCTTGTTTTACATACGAGCGACCGAAACGAACAGAAAAATGAATGGATAGTCTGAACAATCAATGTATCTGGGTGGTATCCGATTATATCGCAATACTGTATATATAGTGATACTAACCAGGTGACGGTACTTCCGTTACACATACTAGCGACTGAATCGAACAGAAGGTTAGATGGTTAGACGAAACGATAATTGTAACTGAGTTGTATTCTATTATATCGTGGTGATGTTTATATAGAAATACTCACCAGGTTACTGTTCTTCCGTTATACATACGAGCAACCGAATCGAACAGAAGGTTGAATGGATAGTATATAGGTTGTATTCGATTATGATGTTATGCTGTGTATATAGTTATACACACTAGGTGACGGTATTCCCGTTTCACATACGAGCGACCGAAACGAACAGAAAGTTGAATGGATAGTCTGAACAATCAATGTATCTGGGTGGTATCCGATTATATCGCAATACTGTATATATAGTGATACTAACCAGGTGACGGTACTTCCGTTACACATACTAGCGACTGAATCGAACAGAAGGTTAAATGGTTAGACGAAACGATAATTGAAACTGAGTTGTATTCGATTATATCGTGGTGATGTTTATATAGAAATACTCACCAGGTTACTGTTCTTTCGTTTTCACATACAAGCGACCGAATCGAGCAGAAGGTCAAATGGATAGATTGAACAATCATCGTATCTGGGTTGTATTCGATAATGTTTATATAGTTATACTCACCAGGTTACTGTTCTTCCGTTACACATACTAGCGACTGAATTGAACAGAAGGTTGAATGGATAGTATATGGGTTGTATTCGATTATGATGTTATGCTGTGTATATAGTTATACACACTAGGTGACGGTATTCTTGTTTTACATACGAGCGACCGAAACGAACAGAAAGTTGAATGGATAGTCTGAACAATCAATGTATCAGGGTGGTATCCGATTATATCGCAATACTGTATATATAGTGATACATACCAGGTGGTGACGGTACTTCCGTTACACATACTAGCGACTGAATCGAACAGAAGGTTAAATGGTCAGACGAAACGATAATTATAACTGAGTTGTATTCTATTATATCGTGGTGATGTTTATATAGAAATACTCACCAGGTTACTGTTCTTCCGTTATACATACGAGCAACCGAATCGAACAGAAGGTTGAATGGATAGTATCTGGGTTGTATTCGATTATGATGTTATGCTTTGTATATAGTTAAACACACTAGGTGACGGTATTCCCGTTTCACATACGAGCGACCGAAACGAACAGAAAGTTGAATGGATAGTCTGAACAATCAATGTATCTGGGTGGTATCCGATTATATCGCAATACTGTATATATAGTGATACTAACCAGGTGACGGTACTTCCGTTACACATACTAGCGACTGAATCGAACAGAAGGTTAAATGGTTAGACGAAACGATAATTGAAACTGAGTTTTATTCGATTATATCGTGGTGATGTATATATAGAAATACTCACCAGGTAACTGTTCTTTCATTTTCACATACAAGCGACCGAATCGAGCAGAAAATCAAATGGATAGATTGAACAATCATCGTATCTGGGTTGTATTCGATTATGTTTATATAGTTATACTCACCAGGTAACTGTTCTTTCGTTATACATACGAGCGACTGAATCGAACATAAGGTTGAATGGATAGATTGAACAATCATTGTATCTGGGTTGTATCCGAATATATCGTTATGCTGTATATTCAGTTACACCTATCATGTAACGGTTCTTTCGTTACACATACGAGCGTCCGAATCGAAAATTAGGTTGGATGGATAGACGGAACGATAATTGTAACTGAGTTGTTTTCGATGATATCGTGATGATGTTTATATAGCAATACTCACCAGGTAACTGTTCTTTCGTTTTACATACAAGCGACCGAATCGAGCAGAAGGTTGAATTCAGTATAGATTGAACAATCATCGTATCTGGGTTGTATTCGATTATGTTTATATAGTTATACTCACCAGGTAACTGTTCTTCCGTTATACATACGAGCGACTGAATTGAACAGAAGGTTGAATGGATAGTATATGGGTTGTATTCGATTATGATGTTATGCTGTGTATATAGTTATACACACTAGGTGACGGTATTCTTGTTTTACATACGAGCGACCGAAATGAACAGAAAGTTGAATGGATAGTCTGAACAATCAATGTATCTGGGTGGTATCCGATTATATCGCAATACTGTATATATAGTGATTCTAACCAGGTGACGGTACTGCCGTTACACATACTAGCGACTGAATCGAACAGAAGGTTAAATGGTTAGACGAAACGATAATTGTAACTGAGTTGTATTCTATTATATCGTGGTGATGTTTATATAGAAATACTCACCAGGTTACTGTTCTTCCGTTATACATACGAGCAACCGAATCGAACAGAAGGTTGAATGGATAGTATATGGGTTGTATTCGATTATGATGTTATGCTGTGTATATAGTTAAACACACTAGGTGACGGTATTCCCGTTTCACATACGAGCGACCGAAACAAAAAGAAAGTTGAATGGATAGACTGAACAATCAATGTATCTGGGTGGGATCCGATTATATCGCAATACTGTATATATAGTGATACTTACCAGGTGACGGTACTTCCGTTACACATACTAGCGACTGAATCGAACAGAAGGTTAAATGGTTAGACAAAACGATAATTGTATCTGAGTTGTATTCGATGATATCGTGATGATGTTTATATAGCAATACTCACCAGGTAACTGTTCTTCCGTTTTACATACAAGCGACCGAATCGAGCAGGAGGTTGAATAGATAGATTGAACAATCATCGTATCTGGGTTGTATTCGATAATGTTTATATAGTTATACTCACCAGGTAACTGTTCTTCCGTTACACATACTAGCGACTGAATCGAACAGAAGGTTAAATGGTTAGAAGAAACGATGATTGTATCTGAGTTGTATTCGATGATATCGTGATGATGTTTATATAGCAATACTCACCAGGTAACTGTTCTTCCGTTTTACATACAAGCGACCGAATTGAGCAGAAGGTTGAATTCAGTATAGATTGAACAATCATCGTATCTGGGTTGTATTCGATTATGTTTATATAGTTATACTCACCAGGTAACTGTTCTTCCGTTATACATACGAGCGACTGAATTGAACAGAAGGTTGAATGAATTGTATATGGGTTGTATTCGATTATGATGTTATGCTGTGTATATAGTTATACACACTAGGTGACGGTATTCTTGTTTTACATACGAGCCACCGAAACGAACAGAAAGTTGAATGGATAGTCTAAAACAATCAATGTATCAGGGTGGTATCCGATTATATCGCAATACTGTATATATAGTGATTCATACCAGGTGACGGTACTTCCGTTACACATACTAGCGACTGAATCGAACAGAAGGTTGAATGGTTAGACGAAACGATAATTGTAACTGAGTTGTATTCTATTATATCGTGGTGATGTTTATATAGAAATACTCACCAGGTTACTGTTCTTCCGTTATACATACGAGCAACCGAATCGAACAGAAGGTTGAATGGATAGTATCTGGGTTGTATTCGATTATGATGTTATGCTGTGTATATAGTTAAACACACTAGGTGACGGTTTTCCCGTTTCACATACGAGCGACCGAAACGAACAGAAAGTTGAATGGATAGTCTGAACAATCAATGTATCTGGGTGGTATCCGATTATATCGCAATACTGTATATATAGTGATACTAACCAGGTGACGGTACTTCCGTTACACATACTAGCGACTGAATCGAACAGAAGGTTAAATGGTTAGACGAAACGATAATTGAAACTGAGTTGTATTCGATTATATCGTGGTGATGTTTATATAGAAATACTCACCAGGTAACTGTTCTTTCGTTTTCACATACAAGCGACCGAATCGAGCAGAAGGTCAAATGGATAGATTGAACAATCATCGTATCTGGGTTGTATGCGATTATGTTTATATAGTTATACTCACCAGGTAACTGTTCTTTCGTTATACATACCAGCGACTGAATCGAACATAAGGTTGAATGGATAGATTGAACAATCATTGTATCTGGGTTGTATCCGAATATATCGTTATGCTGTATATTCAGTTACACCTATCATGTAACGGTTCTTTCGTTACACATACGAGCGTCCGAATCGAAAATTAGGTTGGATGGATAGACGGAACGATAATTGTAACTGAGTTGTATTCGATGATATCATGATGATGTTTATATAGCAATACTCACCAGGTAACTGTTCTTCCGTTTTACATACAAGCGACCGAATCGAGCAGAAGGTTGAATTCAGTATGGATTGAACAATCATCGTATTTGGGTTGTATTCGATAATGTTTATATAGTAATACTCACCAGGTAACTGTTCTTCCGTTACACATACTAGCGACTGAATCGAACAGAAGGTTAAATGGTTAGACGAAACGATAATTGTATCTGAGTTGTATTCGATTATATCGTGGTGATGTTTATATAGATATACTCACCAGGTAACTGTTCTTTCGTTTTCACATACAAGCGACCGAATCGAGCAGAAGGTCAAATGGATAGATTGAACAATCATCGTATCTGGGTTGTATTCGATTATGTTTATATAGTTATACTCACCAGGTAACTGTTCTTCCGTTAAACATACTAGCGACTGAATCGAACAGAAGGTTAAATGGTTAGACGAAACGATAATTGAAACTGAGTTGTATTCGATTATATCGTGGTGATGTTTATATAGAAATAATCACCAGGTAACTGTTCTTTCGTTTTCACATACAAGCAACCGAATCGAGCAGAAGGTCAAATGGATAGATTGAACAATCATCGTATCTGGGATGTATTCGATTATGTTTATATAGTTATACTCACCAGGTAACTGTTCTTCCGTTACACATACGAGCGACTGAATTGAACAGAAGGTTGAATGGATAGTATATGGGTTATATTCGATTATGATGTTATGCTGTGTATATAGTTTTACACACTAGGTGACGGTATTCTTGTTTTACATACGAGCGACCGAAATGAACAGAAAGTTGAATGGATAGTCTGAACAATCAATGTATCAGGGTGGTATCCGATTATATCGCAATACTGTATATATAGTGATACATACCAGTTGACGGTACTTCCGTTACACATACTAGCGACTGAATCGAACAGAAGGTTAAATGGTCAGACGAAACGATAATTGTAACTGAGTTGTATTCTATTATATCGTGGTAATGTTTATATAGTTATACTCACCAGGTAACTGTTCTTCCGTTATACATACGAGCAACCGAATCGAACAGAAGGTTGAATGGATAGTATATGGGTTGTATTCGATTATGATGTTATGCTGTGTATATAGTTATACACACTAGGTGACGGTATTCCCGTTTCACATACGAGCGACCGAAACGAACAGAAAGTGGAATGGATAGTCTGAACAATCAATGTATCTGGGTGGTATCCGATTATATCGCAATACTGTATATATAGTGATACTAACCAGGTGACGGTACTTCCGTTACACATACTAGCGACTGAATCGAACAGAAGGTTAAATGGTTAGACGAAACGATAATTGAAACTGAGTTGTATTCGATTATATCGTGGTGATGTTTATATAGAAATACTCACCAGGTAACTGTTCTTTCGTTTTCACATACAAACGACCGAATCGAGCAGAAGGTCAAATGGATAGATTGAACAATCATCGTATCTGAGTTGTATTCGATTATGTTTATATAGATATACTCACCAGGTACCTGTTCTTCCGATATACATACGAGCAACCGAATCGAACATAAGGTTGAATGGATAGATTGAACAATCATCGTATCTGAGTTGTATTCGATTATGTTTATATAGTTATACTCACCAGGTAACTGTTCATCCGTTATACATACGAGCGACTAAATTGAACTGAAGGTTGAATGGATAGACTAAACAATGATCGTATCTGGGGTTGTATTCGATTATTTCGTGATGATTATTATATATTATGTCTAACCAGGTAACTGTTCTTTCGTTATACATACTAGCAACCGAATCGAACATAAGGTTGAATGGATAGATTGTACAATCATTGTATCTGGGTTGTCTCCGATTATATCGTTATGTTGTATATTTAACTACACCTACCATGTAAGGGTTTTTTCGTTACACATACGAGCGTCTGAATCGAACATAAGGTTGGATGGTTTGACGGAACGATAATTGTAACTAAGTTGTATTCGATTTTATCGTGATGACGTTCATATAGAAATACTCACCAGGTTACTGTTCTTTCGTTATACATACGAGCAACCGAATCGAACAGAAGTTTGAATGGATAGTATCTGGGTTGTATTCGATTATGATGTTATGCTGTGTATATAGTTATACACATAAGGTGACGGTATTCCCGTTTTACATACGAGCGACCGAAACGAACAGAAAGTTGAATGGATAGACTGAACAATCAATGTATCTGGGTGGTATCCGATTATATCGCAATACTGTATATATAGTGATACTTACCAGGTGACGATACTTCCGTTACACATACTAGCGACTGAATCGAACAGAATGTTGAATGGTTAGACGAAAGGATAATTGTTGAATGGATAGATTGAACAATCATTGTATCTGGATTGTCTCCGATTATATCGTTATGTTGTATATTTAACTACACCTACCATGTAACGGTTCTTTCGTTACACATACGAGCGTCTGAATCGAACATAAGGTTGGATGGTTAGACGGAACGATAATTTTAACTAAGTTGTATTCGATTATATCGTGATGACGTTCATATAGAAATACTCACCAGGTAACTGTTCTTCCGTTATACATACGAGCGACTGAATTGAACAAAAGGTTGAATGGATAGTATATGGGTTGTATTCGATTATGATGTTATGCTGTGTATATAGTTATACACACTAGGTGACGGTATTCTTGTTTTACATACGAGCCACCGAAACGAACAGAAAGTTGAATGGATAGTCTGAACAATTAATGTATCTGGGTGGTATCCGATTATATCGCAATACTGTATATATAGTGATACTTACCAGGTGACGGTACTTCCGTTACACATACTAGCGACTGAATCGAACAGAAGGTTAAATGGTTAGACGAAACGATAATTGTATCTGAGTTGTATTCGATGATATCGTGATGATGTTTATATAGCAATACTCACCAGGTAACTGTTCTTCCGTTTTACATACAAGCGAACGAATCGAGCAGAAGGTTGAATTCAGTATAGATTGAACAATCAACGTATCTGGGTTGTATTCGATTATGTTTATATAGTTATACTCACCAGGTAACTGTTATTCCGTTATACATACGAGCGACTGAATTGAACAGAAGGTTGAATGGATAGTATATGGGTTGTATTCGATTATGATGTTAAGCTGTGTATATAGTTATACACACTAGGAGACGGTTTTCCCGTTTTACATACAAGCGACCGAAACGAAAAGAAAGTTGAATGGATAGACTGAACAATCAATGTATCTGGGTGGTATCCGATTATATCGCAATACTGTATATATAGTGATACTTACCAGGTGACGATACTTCCGTTATACATACTAGCGACTGAATCGAACAGAATGTTGAATGGTTAGACGAAACGATAATTGTATCTGAGTTGTATTCGATGATATCGTGATGATGTTTATATAGCAATACTCACCAGGTAACTGTCCTTCTGTTTTACATACAAGCGACCGAATCGAGCAGAAGGTTAAATGGATAGATTGAACAATAATCGTATCTGAGTTGTATTCGATTATGTTTATATAGATATACTCACCAGCTACCTGTTCTTCCGATATACATACGAGCAACCGAATCGAACATAAGGTTGAATGGATAGATTGAACAATCATCGTATCTGAGTTGTATTAGATTATGTTTATATAGTTATACTCACCAGGTAACTGTTCTTCCGTTATACATACGAGCGACTGAATTGAACTGAAGGTTGAATGGATAGACTAAACAATGATCGTATCTGGGGTTGTATTCGATTATATCGTGATGATGTTCATATAGTTATACTCACCAGGTAACTGTTCTCCAGTTATACATGAGAGCGACTGAACTGAACAGAAGGTTGAATGGATAGACTGAACAATCATCGTATCTGGGTTGTATTCGATTATTTCGTGATGATTATTATATATTATGTCTAACCAGGTAACTGTTCTTTCGTTATACATACTAGCAACCGAATCGAACATAAGGTTGAATGGATAGATTGAACAATCATTGTATCTGGGTTGTCTCCGATTATATCGTTATGTTGTATATTTAACTACACCTACCATTAAACGGTTCTTTCGTTACACATACGAGCGTCTGAATCGAACATAAGGTTGGATGGTTAGACGGAACGATAATTGTAACTAAGTTGTATTCGATTATATCGTGATGACGTTCATATAGAAATACTCACCAGTTTACTGTTCTTTCGTTATACATACGAGCAACCGAATCGAACAGAAGGTTGAATGGATAGTATCTGGGTTGTATTCGATTATGATGTTATGCTGTGTATATAGTTATACACATAAGGTGACGGTATTCCCGTTTCACATACGAGCGACCGAAACGAACAGAAAGTTGAATGGATAGACTGAACAATCAATGTATCTGGGTGGTATCCGATTATATCGCAATACTGTATATATACTTACCATACTTACCATACTTATATATATTATATACCATACTTACCAGGTGACGGTACTTCCGTTACACATACTGGCGACTGAATCGAACAGAAGGTTAAATGGTTAGACGAAACGATAATTGTATCTGAGTTGTATTCGATGATATCGTGATGATGTTTATATAGCAATACTCACCAGGTAACTGTTCTTCCGTTTTACATACAAGCGACCGAATCGAGCAGAAGGTTGAATTCAGTATAGATTGAACAATCATCGTATCTGGGTTGTATTCGATTATGTTTATATAGTTATACTCACCAGGTAACTGTTCTTCCGTTATACATACGAGCGAATGAATTGAACAGAAGGTTGAATGGATAGTATATGGGTTGTATTCGATTATGATGTTATGCTGTGTATATAGTTATACACACTAGGAGACGGTATTCCCGTTTTACATACGAGCGACCGAAACAAAAAGAAAGTTGAATGAATAGACTGAACAATCAATGTATCTGGGTGGTATCCGATTATATCGCAATACTGTATATATAGTGATACTTACCAGGTGACGATACTTCCGTTACACATACTAGCGACTGAATCGAACAGAATGTTGAATGGTTAGACGAAACGATAATTGTATCTGAGTCGTATTCGATGATATCGTGATGATGTTTATATAGCAATACTCACCAGGTTACTGTTCTTTCGTCATACATACGAGCAACCGAATCGAACAGAAGGTTGAATGGATAGTATCTGGGTTGTATTCGATTATGATGTTATGCTGTGTATATAGTTATACACATGAGGTGACGGTATTCCCGTTTTACATACGAGCGACCGAAACGAACAGAAAGTTGAATGGATAGACTGAACAATCAATGTATCTGGGTGGTATCCTATTATATCGCAATACTGTATATATAGTGATACTTACCAGGTGACGGTACTTCCGTTACACATACTAGCGACTGAATCGAACAGAAGGTTAAATGGTTAGACGAAACGATAATTGTATCTGAGTTGTATTCGATGATATCGTGATGATGTTTATATAGCAATACTCACCAGGTAACTGTTCTTCCGTTTTACATACAAGCGAACGAATCGAGCAGAAGGTTGAATTCAGTATAGATTGAACAATCAACGTATCTGGGTTGTATTCGATTATGTTTATATAGTTATACTCACCAGGTAACTGTTATTCCGTT
This sequence comes from Chrysomela aeneicollis, assembly GCA_029955515.1. Taxonomy (NCBI): domain Eukaryota; kingdom Metazoa; phylum Arthropoda; class Insecta; order Coleoptera; family Chrysomelidae; genus Chrysomela; species Chrysomela aeneicollis. The sequence goes on along the minus strand of JARUHQ010000013.1, from coordinate 14,453,850 downwards.
ATACATACGAGCGACTGAATTGAACAGAAGGTTGAATGGATAGTATATGGGTTGTATTCGATTATGATGTTATGCTGTGTATATAGTTATACACACTAGGAGACGGTATTCCCGTTTTACATACGAGCGACCGAAACGAAAAGAAAGTTGAATGGATAGACTGAACAATCAATGTATCTGGGTGGTATCCGATTATATCGCAATACTGTATATATAGTGATACTTACCAGGTGACGATACTTCCGTTATACATACTAGCGACTGAATCGAACAGAATGTTGAATGGTTAGACGCAACGATAATTGTATCTGAGTTGTATTCGATGATATCGTGATGATGTTCATATAGCAATACTCACCAGGTAACTGTCCTTCCGTTTTACATACAAGCGACCGAATCGAGCAGAAGGTTAAATGGATAGATTGAACAATAATCGTATCTGAGTTGTATTCGATTATGTTTATATAGATATACTCACCAGCTACCTGTTCTTCCGATATACATACGAGCAACCGAATCGAACATAAGGTTGAATGGATAGATTGAACAATCATCGTATCTGAGTTGTATTAGATTATGTTTATATAGTTATACTCACCAGGTGACTGTTCTTCCGTTATACATACGAGCGACTGAATTGAACTGAAGGTTGAATGGATAGACTAAACAATGATCGTATCTGGGGTTGTATTCGATTATATCGTGATGATGTTCATATAGTTATACTCACCAGGTAACTGTTCTCCAGTTATACATAAGAGCGACTGAACTGAACAGAAGGTTGAATGGATAGACTGAACAATCATCGTATCTGGGTTGTATTCGATTATTTCGTGATGATTATTATATATTATGTCTAACCAGGTAACTGTTCTTTCGTTATACATACTAGCAACCGAATCGAACATAAGGTTGAATGGATAGATTGAACAATCATTGTATCTGGGTTGTCTCCGATTATATCGTTATGTTGTATATTTAACTACACCTACCATGTAACGGTTCTTTCGTTACACATACGAGCGTCTGAATCGAACATAAGGTTGGATGGTTAGACGGAACGATAATTGTAACTAAGTTGTATTCGATTATATCGTGATGAAGTTCATATTGAAATTCTCACCAGGTTACTGTTCTTTCGTTATACATACGAGCAACCGAATCGAACAGAAGGTTGAATGGATAGTATCTGGGTTGTATTCGATTATGATGTTATGCTGTGTATATAGTTATACACATAAGGTGACGGTATTCCCGTTTCACATACGAGCGACCGAAACGAACAGAAGGTTAAATGGTTAGACGAAACGATAATTGTATCTGAGTTGTATTCGATGATATCGTGATGATGTTTATATAGCAATACTCACCAGGTAACTGTTCTTCCGTTTTACATACAAGCGAACGAATCGAGCAGAAGGTTGAATTCAGTATAGATTGAACAATCAACGTATCTGGGTTGTATTCGATTATGTTTATATAGTTATACTCACCAGGTAACTGTTATTCCGTTATACATACGAGCGACTGAATTGAACAGAAGGTTGAATGGATAGTATATGGGTTGTATTCGATTATGATGTTATGCTGTGTATATAGTTATACACATAAGGTGACGGTATTCTCGTTTTACATACGAGCGACCGAAACGAACAGAAAGTTGAATGGATAGACTGAACAATCAATGTATCTGGGTGGTATCCTATTATATCGCAATACTGTATATATAGTGATACTTACCAGGTGACGGTACTTCCGTTACACATACTAGCGACTGAATCGAACAGAAGGTTAAATGGTTAGACGAAACGATAATTGTATCTGAGTTGTATTCGATGATATCGTGATGATGTTTATATAGCAATACTCACCAGGTAACTGTTCTTCCGTTTTACATACAAGCGAACGAATCGAGCAGAAGGTTGAATTCAGTATAGATTGAACAATCAACGTATCTGGGTTGTATTCGATTATGTTTATATAGTTATACTCAACAGGTAACTGTTATTCCGTTATACATACGAGCGACTGAATTGAACAGAAGGTTGAATGGATAGTATATGGGTTGTATTCGATTATGATGTTATGCTGTGTATATAGTTATACACACTAGGAGACGGTATTCCCGTTTTACATACGAGCGACCGAAACGAACAGAAAGTTGAATGGATAGACTGAACAATCAATGTATCTGGGTGGTATCCTATTATATCGCAATACTGTATATATAGTGATACTTACCAGGTGACGGTACTTCCGTTACACATACTAGCGACTGAATCGAACAGAAGGTTAAATGGTTAGACGAAACGATAATTGTATCTGAGTTGTATTCGATGATATCGTGATGATGTTTATATAGCAATACTCACCAGGTTACTGTTCTTCCGTTTTACATACAAGCGAACGAATCGAACAGAAGGTTGAATTCAGTATAGATTGAACAATCAACGTATCTGGGTTGTATTCGATTATGTTTATATAGTTATACTCACCAGGTAACTGTTATTCCGTTATACATACGAGCGACTGAATTGAACAGAAGGTTGAATGGATAGTATATGGGTTGTATTCGATTATGATGTTATGCTGTGTATATAGTTATACACACTAGGAGACGGTTTTCCCGTTTTACATACGAGCGACCGAAACGAAAAGAAAGTTGAATGGATAGACTGAACAATCAATGTATCTGGGTGGTATCCGATTATATCGCAATACTGTATATATAGTGATACTTACCAGGTGACGATACTTCCGTTATACATACTAGCGACTGAATCGAACAGAATGTTGAATGGTTAGACGAAACGATAATTGTATCTGAGTTGTATTCGATGATATCGTGATGATGTTTATATAGCAATACTCACCAGGTTACTGTTCTTCCGTTTTACATACAAGCGAACGAATCGAACAGAAGGTTGAATTCAGTATAGATTGAACAATCAACGTATCTGGGTTGTATTCGATTATGTTTATATAGTTATACTCACCAGGTAACTGTTATTCCGTTATACATACGAGCGACTGAATTGAACAGAAGGTTGAATGGATAGTATATGGGTTGTATTCGATTATGATGTTATGCTGTGTATATAGTTATACACACTAGGAGACGGTATTCCCGTTTTACATACGAGCGACCGAAACGAACAGAAAGTTGAATGGATAGACTGAACAATCAATGTATCTGGGTGGTATCCTATTATATCGCAATACTGTATATATAGTGATACTTACCAGGTGACGGTACTTCCGTTACACATACTAGCGACTGAATCGAACAGAAGGTTAAATGGTTAGACGAAACGATAATTGTATCTGAGTTGTATTCGATGATATCGTGATGATGTTTATATAGCAATACTCACCAGGTTACTGTTCTTCCGTTTTACATACAAGCGAACGAATCGAACAGAAGGTTGAATTCAGTATAGATTGAACAATCAACGTATCTGGGTTGTATTCGATTATGTTTATATAGTTATACTCACCAGGTAACTGTTATTCCGTTATACATACGAGCGACTGAATTGAACAGAAGGTTGAATGGATAGTATATGGGTTGTATTCGATTATGATGTTATGCTGTGTATATAGTTATACACACTAGGAGACGGTTTTCCCGTTTTACATACGAGCGACCGAAACGAAAAGAAAGTTGAATGGATAGACTGAACAATCAATGTATCTGGGTGGTATCCGATTATATCGCAATACTGTATATATAGTGATACTTACCAGGTGACGATACTTCCGTTATACATACTAGCGACTGAATCGAACAGAATGTTGAATGGTTAGACGAAACGATAATTGTATCTGAGTTGTATTCGATGATATCGTGATGATGTTTATATAGCAATACTCACCAGGTAACTGTCCTTCCGTTTTACATACAAGCGACCGAATCGAGCAGAAGGTTAAATGGATAGATTGAACAATAATCGTATCTGAGTTGTATTCGATTATGTTTATATAGATATACTCACCAGCTACCTGTTCTTCCGATATACATACGAGCAACCGAATCGAACATAAGGTTGAATGGATAGATTGAACAATCATCGTATCTGAGTTGTATTAGATTATGTTTATATAGTTATACTCACCAGGTAACTGTTCTTCCGTTATACATACGAGCGACTGAATTGAACTGAAGGTTGAATGGATAGACTAAACAATGATCGTATCTGGGGTTGTATTCGATTATATCGTGATGATGTTCATATAGTTATACTCACCAGGTAACTGTTCTCCAGTTATACATAAGAGCGACTGAACTGAACAGAAGGTTGAATGGATAGACTGAACAATCATCGTATCTGGGTTGTATTCGATTATTTCGTGATGATTATTATATATTATGTCTAACCAGGTAACTGTTCTTTCGTTATACATACTAGCAACCGAATCGAACATAAGGTTGAATGGATAGACTGAACAATCATCGTATCTGGGTTGTATTTGATTATTTCGTGATGATTATTATATATTATGTCTAACCAGGTAACGGTTCTTTCGTTACACATACGAGCGTCTGAATCGAACATAAGGTTGGATGGTTAGACGGAACGATAATTGTAACTAAGTTGTATTCGATTATATCGTGATGACGTTCATATAGAAATACTCACCAGGTTACTGTTCTTTCGTTATACATACGAGCAACCGAATCGAACAGAAGGTTGAATGGATAGTATCTGGGTTGTATTCGATTATGATGTTATGCTGTGTATATAGTTATACACATAAGGTGACGGTATTCCCGTTTCACATACGAGCGACCGAAACGAAAAGGAAGTTGAATGGATAGACTGAACAATCAATGTATCTGGGTGGTATCTGATTATATCGCAAAACTGTATATATAGTGATACTTACCAGGTGACGATACTTCCGTTACACATACTAGCGACTGAATCGAACAGAATGTTGAATGGTTAGACGAAACGATAATTGTATCTGAGTTGTATTCGATGATATCGTGAAGATGTTTATATAGCAATACTCACCAGGTAACTGTCCTTCCGTTTTACATACAAGCGACCGAATCGATCAGAAGGTTAAATGGATAGATTGAACAATCATCGTATCTGAGTTGTATTCGATTATGTTTATATAGATATACTCACCAGGTACCTGTTCTTCCGATAAACATACGAGCAACCGAATCGAACATAAGGTTGAATGGATAGATTGAACAATCATCGTATCTGAGTTGTATTCGATTATGTTTATATAGTTATACTCACCAGGTAACTGTTCTTCCCTTATACATACGAGCGACTGAATTGAACTGAAGGTTGAATGGATAGACTAAACAATGATCGTATCTGTGGTTGTATTCGATTATATCGTGATGATGTTCATATAGTTATACTCACCAGGTAACTGTTCTCCAGTTATACATAAGAGCGACTGAACTGAACAGAAGGTTGAATGGATAGACTGAACAATCATCGTATCTGGGTTGTATTCGATTATTTCGTGATGATTATTATATATTATGTCTAACCAGGTAATTGTTCTTTCGTTATACATACTAGCAACCGAATCGAACATAAGGTTGAATGGATAGATTGAACAATCATTGTATCTGGGTTGTCTCCGATTATATCGTTATGTTGTATATTTAACTACACCTACCATGTAACGGTTCTTTCGTTACACATACGAGCGTCTGAATCGAACATAAGGTTGGATGGTTAGACGGAACGATAATTGTAACTGAGTTGTATTCGTTTATATCGTGATGAAGTTCATATAGAAATACTCACCAGGTTACTGTTCTTTCGTTATACATACGAGCAACCGAATCGAACAGAAGGTTGAATGGATAGTATCTGGGTTGTATTCGATTATGATGTTATGCTGTGTATATAGTTATACACATAAGGTGACGGTATTCCCGTTTCACATACGAGCGACCGACACGAACAGAAAGTTGAATGGATAGACTGAACAATCAATGTATCTGGGTGGTATCCGATTATATCGCAATACTGTATATATAGTGATACTTACCAGGTGACGGTACTTCCGTTACACATACTAGCGACTGAATCGAATAGAAGGTTGAATGGTTAGACGAAACGATAATTGTATCTGAGTTGTATTCGATGATATCGTGATGATGTTTATATAGCAATACTCACCAGGTAACTGTTCTTCCGTTTTACATACAAGCGACCGAATCGAGCAGAAGGTTGAATTCAGTATAGATTGAACAATCATCGTATCTGGGTTGTATTCGATTATGTTTATATAGTTATACTCACCAGGTTACTGTTCTTCCGTTATACATACGAGCGACTGAATTGAACAGAAGGTTGAATGGATAGTATATGGGTTGTATTCGATTATGATGTTATGCTGTGTATATAGTTATACACACTAGGAGACGGTATTCCCGTTTTACATACAAGCGACCGAAACGAAAAGAAAGTTGAATGAATAGACTGAACAATCAATGTATCTGGGTGGTATCCGATTATATCGCAATACTGTACATATAGTGATACTTACCAGGTGACGATACTTCCGTTACACATACTAGCGACTGAATCGAACAGAATGTTGAATGGTTAGACGAAACGATAATTGTATCTGAGTTGTATTCGATGATATCGTGATGATGTTTATATAGCAATACTCACCAGGTAACTGTCCTTCCGTTTTACATACAAGCGACCGAATCGAGCAGAAGGTTAAATGGATAGATTGAACAATCATCGTATCTGAGTTGTATTCGATTATATTTATATAGATATACTCACCAGGTACCTGTTCTTCCGATATACATACGAGCAACCGAATCGAACATAAGGTTGAATGGATAGATTGAACAATCATCGTATCTGAGTTGTATTCGATTATGTTTATATAGTTATACTCACCAGGTAACTGTTCTTCCGTTATACATACGAGCGACTGAATTGAACTGAAGGTTGAATGGATAGACTAAACAATGATCGTATCTGGGGTTGTATTCGATTATATCGTGATGATGTTCATATAGTTATACTCACCAGGTAACTGTTCTCCAGTTATACATAAGAGCGACTGAACTGAACAGAAGGTTGAATGGATAGACTGAACAATCATCGTATCTGGGTTGTATTCGATTATTTCGTGATGATTATTATATATTATGTCTAACCAGGTAACTGTTCTTTCGTTATACATACTAGCAACCGAATAGAACATAAGGTTGAATGGATAGATTGAACAATCATTGTATCTGGGTTGTCTCCGATTATATCGTTATGTTGTATATTTAACTACACCTACCATGTAACGGTTCTTTCGTTACACATACGAGCGTCTGAATCGAACATAAGGTTGGATGGTTAGACGGAACGATAATTGTAACTAAGTTGTATTCGATTATATCGTGATGACGTTCATATAGAAATACTCACCAGGTTACTGTTCTTTCGTTATACATACGAGCAACCGAATCGAACAGAAGGTTGAATGGATAGTATCTGGGTTGTATTCGATTATGATGTTATGCTGTGTATATAGTTATACACATAAGGTGACGGTATTCCCGTTTCACATACGAGCGACCGAAACGAACAGAAAGTTGAATGGATAGACTGACCAATCAATGTATCTGGGTGGTATCCGATTATATCACAATACTGTATATATAGTGATACTTACCAGGTGACGGTACTTCCGTTACACATACTAGCGACTGAATCGAACAGAAGGTTAAATGGTTAGACGAAACGATAATTGTATCTGAGTTGTATTCGAAGATTACGTGATGATGTTCATATAGCAATACTCACCAGGTAACTGTTCTTCCGTTTACATACAAGCGACCGAATCGAGCAGAAGGTTGAATTCAGTATAGATTGAACAATCATCGTATCTGGGTTGTATTCGATTATGTTTATATAGTTATACTCACCAGGTAACTGTTCTTCCGTTATACATACGAGCGACTGAATTGAACAGAAGGTTGAATGGATAGTATATGGGTTGTATTCGATTATGATGTTATGCTGTGTATATAGTTATACACACTAGGAGACGGTATTCCCATTTTACATACGAGCGACCGAAACGAAAAGAAAGTTGAATGGATAGACTGAACAATCAATGTATCTGGGTGGTATCCGATTATATCGCAATACTGTATATATAGTGATACTTACCAGGTGACGATACTTCCGTTACACATACTAGCGACTGAATCGAACAGAATGTTGAATGGTTAGACGAAACGATAATTGTATCTGAGTTGTATTCGATGATATCGTGATGATGTTTATATAGCAATACTCACCAGGTAACTGTCCTTCCGTTTTACATACAAGCGACCGAATCGAGCAGAAGTTAAATGGATAGATTGAACAATCATCGTATCTTAGTTGTATTCGATTATGTTTATATAGATATACTCACCAGGTACCTGTTCTTCCTGTTCTGTTCTTTCGTTATACATACTAGCAACCGAATCGAACATAAGGTTGAATGGATAGATTGAACATTCATTGTATCTGGGTTGTCTCCGATTATATCGTTATGTTGTATATCTAACTACACCTACCATGAAACGGTTCTTTCGTTACACATACGAGCGTCTGAATCGAACATAAGGTTGGATGGTTAGACGGAACGATAATTGTAACTTAGTTGTATTCGATTATATCGTGATGACGTTCATATAGAAATACTCACCAGGTTACTGTTCTTTCGTTATACATACGAGCAACCGAATCGAACAGAAGGTTGAATGGATAGTATCTGGGTTGTATTCGATTATGATGTTATGCTGTGTATATAGTTATACACATAAGGTGACGGTATTCCCGTTTCACATACGAGTGACCGAAACGAACAGAAAGTTGAATGGATAGACTGAACAATCAATGTATCTGGGTGGTATCCGATTATATCGCAATACTGTATATATAGTGATACTTACCAGGTGACGATACTTCCGTTACACATACTAGCGACTGAATCGAACAGAATGTTGAATGGTTAGACGAAACAATAATTGTATCTGAGTTGTATTCGATGATATCGTGATGATGTTTATATACCAATACTCACCAGGTAACTGTCCTTCCGTTTTACATACAAGCGACCGAATCGATCAGAAGGTTAAATGGATAGATTGAACAATCATCGTATCTGAGTTGTATTCGATTATGTTTATATAGATATACTCACCAGGTACCTGTTCTTCCGATATACATACGAGCAACCGAATCGAACATAAGGTTGAATGTTTAGATTGAACAATCATCGTATCTGAGTTGTATTCGATTATGTTTATATAGTTATACTCACCAGGTAACTGTTCTTCCGTTATACATACGAGCGACTGAATTGAACTGAAGGTTGAATGGATAGACTAAACAATGATCGTATCTGTGGTTGTATTCGATTATATCGTGATGATGTTCATATAGTTATACTCACCAGGTAACTGTTTTCCAGTTATACATAAGAGCGACTGAACTGAACAGAAGGTTGAATGGATAGACTGAACAATCATCGTATCTGGGTTGTATTCGATTATTTCGTGATGATTATTATATATTATGTCTAACCAGGTAACTGTTCTTTCGTTATACATACTAGCAACCGAATTGAACATAAGGTTGAATGGATAGATTGAACAATCATTGTATCTGGGTTGTCTCCGATTATATCGTTATGTTGTATATTTAACTACACCTACCATGTAACGGTTCTTTCGTTACACATACGAGCGTCTGAATCGAACATAAGGTTGGATGGTTAGACGGAACGATAATTGTAACTGAGTTGTATTCGTTTATATCGTGATGAAGTTCATATAGAAATACTCACCAGGTTACTGTTCTTTCGTTATACATACGAGCAACCGAATCGAACAGAAGGTTGAATGGATAGTATCTGGGTTGTATTCGATTATGATGTTATGCTGTGTATATAGTTATACACATAAGGTGACGGTATTCCCGTTTCACATACGAGCGACCGACACGAACAGAAAGTTGAATGGATAGACTGAACAATCAATGTATCTGGGTGGTATCCGATTATATCGCAATACTGTATATATAGTGATACTTACCAGGTGACGGTACTTCCGTTACACATACTAGCGACTGAATCGAACAGAAGGTTAAATGGTTAGACGAAACGATAATTGTATCTGAGTTGTATTCGATGATATCGTTTATATAGCAATACTCACCAGGTAACTGTTTTTCCGTTTTACATACAAGCGACCGAATCGAGCAGAAGGTTAAATGGATAGATTGAACAATCATCGTATCTGAGTTGTATTCGATTATGTTTATATAGATATACTCACCAGGTACCTGTTCTTCCGATATACATACGAGCAACCGAATCGAACATAAGGTTGAATGGATAGATTGAACAATCATCGTATCTGGGTTGTATTCGATTATGTTTATATAGTTATACTCACCAGGTAACTGTTCTTCCGTTATACATACGAGCGACTGAATTGAACTGAAGGTTGAATGGATAGACTAAACAATGATCGTATCTGGGGTTGTATCTGAGTTGTATTCGAAGATATCGTGATGATGTTTATATAGCAATACTCACCAGGTAACTGTTCTTCCGTTTACATACAAGCGACCGAATCGAGCAGAAGGTTGAATTCAGTATAGATTGAACAATCATCGTATCTGGGTTGTATTCGATTATGTTTATATAGTTATACTCACCAGGTAACTGTTCTTCCGTTATACATACGAGCGACTGAATTGAACAGAAGGTTGAATGGATAGTATATGGGTTGTATTCGATTATGATGTTATGCTGTGTATATAGTTATACACACTAGGAGATGGTATTCCCATTTTACATACGAGCGACCGAAACGAAAAGAAAGTTGAATGGATAGACTGAACAATCAATGTATCTGGGTGGTATCCGATTATATCGCAATACTGTATATATAGTGATACTTACCAGGTGACGATACTTCCGTTACACATACTAGCGACTGAATCGAACAGAATGTTGAATGGTTAGACGAAACGATAATTGTATCTGAGTTGTATTCGATGATATCGTGATGATGTTTATATAGCAATACTCACCAGGTAACTGTCCTTCCGTTTTACATACAAGCGACCGAATCGAGCAGAAGGTTAAATGGATAGATTGAACAATCATCGTATCTGAGTTGTATTCGATTATGTTTATATAGATATACTCACCAGGTACCTGTTCTTCCGATATACATACGAGCAACCGAATCGAACATAAGGTTGAATGGATAGATTGAACAATCATCGTATCTGAGTTGTATTCGATTATGTTTATATAGTTATACTCACCAGGTAACTGTTCTTCCGTTATACATACGAGCGACTGAATTGAACTGAATGTTGATCGGATAGACTAAACAATGATCGTATCTGGGGTTGTATTCGATTATATCGTGATGATGTTCATAAAGTTATACTCACCAGGTAACTGTTCTCCAGTTATACATAAGAGCGACTGAACTGAACAGAAGGTTGAATGGATAGACTGAACAATCATCGTATCTGGGTTGTATTCGATTATTTCGTGATGATTATTATATATTATGTCTAACCAGGTAACTGTTCTTTCGTTATACATACTAGCAACCGAATCGAACATAAGGTTGAATGGATAGATTGAACAATCATTGTATCTGGGTTGTCTCCGATTATATCGTTATGTTGTATATTTAACTACACCTACCATGTAACGGTTCTTTCGTTACACATACGAGCGTGTGAATCGAACATAAGGTTGGATGGTTAGACGGAACGATAATTGTAACTTAGTTGTATTCGATTATATCGTGATGACGTTCATATAGAAATACTCACCAGGTTACTGTTCTTTCGTTATACATACGAGCAACCGAATCGAACAGAAGGTTGAATGGATAGTATCTGGGTTGTATTCGATTATGATGTTATGCTGTGTATATAGTTATACACATAAGGTGACGGTATTCCCGTTTCACATACGAGCGACCGAATCGAACAGAAAGTTGAATGTATAGACTGAACAATCAATGTATCTGGGTGGTATCCGATTATATCGCAATACTGTATATATAGTGATACTTACCAGGTGACGATACTTCCGTTACACATACTAGTGACTGAATCGAACAGAATGTTGAATGGTTATACGAAACGATAATTGTATCTGAAATGTATTCGATGATATCGTGATGATGTTTATATAGCAATACTCACCAGGTAACTGTCCTTCCGTTTTACATACAAGCGACCGAATCGATCAGAAGGTTAAATGGATAGATTGAACAATCATTGTATCTGAGTTGTATTCGATTATGTTTATATAGATATACTCACCAGGTACCTGTTCTTCCGATATACATACGAGCAACCGAATCGAACATAAGGTTGAATTTATAGATTGAACAATCATCGTATCTGAGTTGTATTCGATTATGTTTATATAGTTATACTCACCAGGTAACTTTTCTTCCGTTATACATACGAGCGACTGAATTGAACTGAAGGTTGAATGGATAGACTAAACAATGATCGTATCTGTGGTTGTATTCGATTATATCGTGATGATGTTCATATAGTTATACTCACCAGGTAACTGTTCTCCAGTTATACATAAGAGCGACTGAACTGAACAGAAGTTTGAATGGATAGACTGAACAATCATCGTATCTGGGTTGTATTCGATTATTTCGTGATGATTATTATATATTATGTCTAACCAGGTAACTGTTCTTTCGTTATACATACTAGCAACCGAATCGAACATAAGGTTGAATGGATAGATTGAACAATCATTGTATCTGGGTTGTCTCCGATTATATCGTTATGTTGTATATTTAACTACACCTACCATGTAACGGTTCTTTCGTTACACATACGAGCGTCTGAATCGAACATAAGGTTGGATGGTTAGACGGAACGATTATTGTAACTGAGTTGTATTCGTTTATATCGTGATGAAGTTCATATAGAAATACTCACCAGGTTACTGTTCTTTCGTTATACATACGAGCAACCGAATCGAACAGAAGGTTGAATGGATAGTATCTGGGTTGTATTCGATTATGATGTTATGCTGTGTATATAGTTATACACATAAGGTGACGGTATTCCCGTTTCACATACGAGCGACCGACACGAACAGAAAGTTGAATGGATAGACTGAACAATCAATGTATCTGGGTGGTATCCGATTATATCGCAATACTGTATATATAGTGATACTTACCAGGTGACGGTACTTCCGTTACACATACTAGCGAATGAATCGAACAGAAGGTTAAATGGTTAGACGAAACGATAATTGTATCTGAGTTGTATTCGATGATATCGTGATGATGTTTATATAGCAATACTCACCAGGTAACTGTTCTTCCGTTTTACATACAAGCGACCGAATCGAGCAGAAGGTTGAATTCAGTATAGATTGAACAATCATCGTATCTGGGTTGTATTCGATTATGTTTATATAGTTATACTCACCAGGTTACTGTTCTTCCGTTATACATACGAGCGACTGAATTGAACAGAAGGTTGAATGGATAGTATATGGGTTGTATTCGATTATGATGTTATGCTGTTTACATAGTTATACACACTAGGAGACGGTATTCCCGTTTTACATACGAGCGACCGAAACGAAAAGAAAGTTGAATGGATAGACTGAACAATCAATGTATCTGGGTGGTATCCGATTATATCGCAATACTGTATATATAGTGATACTTACCAGGTGACGATACTTCCGTTACACATACTAGCGACTGAATCGAACAGAATGTTGAATGGTTAGACGAAACGATAATTGTATCTGAGTTGTATTCGATGATATCGTGATGATGTTTATATAGCAATACTCACCAGGTAACTGTCCTTCCGTTTTACATACAAGCGACCGAATCGAGCAGAAGGTTAAATGGATAGATTGAACAATCATCGTATCTGAGTTGTATTCGATTATGTTTATATAGATATACTCACCAGGTACCTGTTCTTCCGATATACATACGAGCAACCGAATCGAACATAAGGTTGAATGGATAGATTGAACAATCATCGTATCTGAGTTGTATTCGATTATGTTTATATAGTTATACTCACCAGGTAACTGTTCTTCCGTTATACATACGAGCGACTGAATTGAACTGAAGGTTGAATAAATAGACTAAACAATGATCGTATCTGGGGTTGTATTCGATTATATCGTGATGATGTTCATATAGTTATACTCACCAGGTAACTGTTCTCCAGTTATACATAAGAGCGACTGAACTGAACAGAAGGTTGAATGGATAGACTGAACAATCATCGTATCTGGGTTGAATTCGATTATTTCGTGATGATTATTATATATTATGTCTAACCAGGTAACTGTTCTTTCGTTATACATACTAGCAACCGAATAGAACATAAGGTTGAATGGATAGATTGAACAATCATTGTATCTGGGTTGTCTCCGATTATATCGTTATGTTGTATATTTAACTACACCTACCATGTAACGGTTCTTTCGTTACACATACGAGCGTCTGAATCGAACATAAGGTTGGATGGTTAGACGGAACGATAATTGTAACTAAGTTGTATTCGATTATATCGAGATGACGTTCATATAGAAATACTCACCAGGTTACTGTTCTTTCGTTATACATACGAGCAACCGAATCGAACAGAAGGTTGAATGGATAGTATCTGGGTTGTATTCGATTATGATGTTATGCTGTGTATATAGTTATACACATAAGGTGACGGTATTCCCGTTTCACATACGAGCGACCGAAACGAACAGAAAGTTGAATGGATAGACTGAACAATCAATGTATCTGGGTGGTATCCGATTATATCGCAATACTGTATATATAGTGATACTTACCAGGTGACGGTACTTCCGTTACACATACTAGCGACTGAATCGAACAGAAGGTTAAATGGTTAGACGAAACGATAATTGTATCTGAGTTGTATTCGAAGATATCGTGATGATGTTTATATAGCAATACTCACCAGGTAACTGTTCTTCCGTTTACATACAAGCGACCGAATCGAGCAGAAGGTTGAATTCAGTATAGATTGAACAATCATCGTATCTGGGTTGTATTCGATTATGTTTATATAGTTATACTCACCAGGTAACTGTTCTTCCGTTATACATACGAGCGACTGAATTGAACAGAAGGTTGAATGGATAGTATATGGGTTGTATTCGATTATGATGTTATGCTGTGTATATAGTTATACACACTAGGAGACGGTATTCCCATTTTACATACGAGCGACCGAAACGAAAAGAAAGTTGAATGGATAGACTGAACAATCAATATATCTGGGTGGTATCCGATTATATCGCAATACTGTATATATAGTGATACTTACCAGGTGACGATACTTCCGTTACACATACTAGCGACTGAATCGAACAGAATGTTGAATGGTTATACGAAACGATAATTGTATCTGAGTTGTATTCGATGATATCGTGATGATGTTTATATAGCAATACTCACCAGGTAACTGTCCTTCCGTTTTACATACAAGCGACCGAATCGAGCAGAAGGTTAAATGGATAGATTGAACAATCATCGTATCTGAGTTGTATTCGATTATGTTTATATAGATATACTCACCAGGTACCTGTTCTTCCGATATACATACGAGCAACCGAATCGAACATAAGGTTGAATGGATAGATTGAACAATCATCGTATCTGAGTTGTATTCGATTATGTTTATATAGTTATACTCACCAGGTAACTGTTCTTCCGTTATACATACGAGCGACTGAATTGAACTGAAGGTTGAATGGATAGACTAAACAATGATCGTATCTGGGGTTGTATTCGATTATATCGTGATGATGTTCATAAAGTTATACTCACCAGGTAACTGTTCTCCAGTTATACATAAGAGCGACTGAACTAAACAGAAGGTTGAATGGATAGACTGAACAATCATCGTATCTGGGTTGTATTCGATTATTTCGTGATGATTATTATATATTATGTCTAACCAGGTAACTGTTAATTCGTTATACATACTAGCAACCGAATCGAACATAAGGTTGAATGGATAGATTGAACAATCATTGTATCTGGGTTGTCTCCGATTATATCGTTATGTTGTATATTTAACTACACCTACCATGTAACGGTTCTTTCGTTACACATACGAGCGTCTGAATCGAACATAAGGTTGGATGGTTAGACGGAACGATAATTGTAACTTAGTTGTATTCGATTATATCGTGATGACGTTCATATAGAAATACTCACCAGGTTACTGTTCTTTCGTTATACATACGAGCAACCGAATCGAACAGAAGGTTGAATGGATAGTATCTGGGTTGTATTCGATTATGATGTTATGCTGTGTATATAGTTATACACATAAGTTGACGGTATTCCCGTTTCACATACGAGCGACCGAAACGAACAGAAAGTTGAATGGATAGACTGAACAATCAATGTATCTGGGTGGTATCCGATTATATCGCAATACTGTATATATAGTGATACTTACCAGGTGACGGTACTTCCGTTACACATACTAGCGACTGAATCGAACAGAATGTTGAATGGTTAGACGAAACGATAATTGTATCTGAGTTGTATTCGATGATATCGTGATGATGTTTATATAGCAATACTCACCAGGTAACTGTTCTTCCGTTTTACATACAAGCGACCGAATCGAGCAGAAGGTTGAATTCAGTATAGATTGACCAATCATCGTATCTGGGTTGTATTCGATTATGTTTATATAGTTATACTCACCAGGTAACTGTTCTTCCGTTATACATACGAGCGACTGAATTGAACAGAAGGTTGAATGGATAGTATCTGGGTTGTATTCGATTATGATGTTATGCTGTGTATATAGTTATACACATAAGGTGACGGTATTCCCGTTTCACATACGAGCGACCGAAACGAACAGAAAGTTGAATGGATAGACTGAACAATCAATGTATCTGGGTGGTATCCGATTATATCGCAATACTGTATATATAGTGATACTTACCAGGTGACGGTTCTTCCGTTACACATACTAGCGACTGAATCGAACAGAAGGTTAAATGGTTAGACGAAACGATAATTGTATCTGAGTTGTATTCGATGATATCGTGATGATGTTTATATAGCAATACTCACCAGGTAACTGTTTTTCCGTTTTACAAACAAGCGACCGAATCGAGCAGAAGGTTGAATTCAGTATAGATTGAACAATCATCGTATCTGGGTTGTATTCGATTATGTTTATATAGTTATACTCACCAGGTAACTGTTCTTCCGTTATACATACGAGCGACTGAATTGAACTGAAGGTTGAATGGATAGACTAAACAATGATCGTATCTGGGGTTGTATTCGATTATATCGTGATGATGTTCATATAGTTATACTCACCAGGTAACTGATCTCCAGTTATACATAAGAGCGACTGAACTGAACAGAAGGTTGAATGGATAGACTGAACAATCATCGTATCTGGGTTGTATTCGATTATTTCGTGATGATTATTATATATTATGTCTAACCAGGTAACTGTACTTTCGTTATACATACTAGCAACCGAATCGAACATAAGGTTGAATGGATAGATTGAACAATCATTGTATCTGGGTTGTCTCCGATTATATCGCAATACTGTATATATAGTGATACTTACCAGGTGACGATACTTCCGTTACACATACTAGCGACTGAATCGAACAGAATGTTGAATGGTTAGACGAAACGATAATTGTATCTGAGTTGTATTCGATGATATCGTGATGATGTTTATATAGCAATACTCACCAGGTAACTGTCCTTCCGTTTTACATACAAGCGACCGAATCGAGCAGAAGGTTGAATGGATAGATTGAACAATCATCGTATCTGAGTTGTATTCGATTATGTTCATATAGATATACTCACCAGGTACCTGTTCTTCCGATATACATACGAGCAACCGAATCGAACATAAGGTTGAATGGATAGACTAAACAATGATCGTATCTGGGGTTGTATTCGATTATATCGTGATTATGTTCATATAGTTATACTCACCAGGTAACTGTTCTCCAGTTATACATAAGAGCGACTGAACTGAACAGAAGGTTGAATGGATAGACTGAACAATCATCGTATCTGGGTTGTATTCGATTATTTCGTGATGATTATTATATATTATGTCTAACCAGGTAACTGTTCTCCAGTTATACATAAGAGCGACTGAACTGAACAGAAGGTTGAATGGAAAGACTGAACAATCATCGTATCTGGGTTGTATTCGATTATATCGTTATGTTGTATATTTAACTACACCTACCATGTAACGGTTCTTTCGTTACACATACGAGCGTCTAAATCGAACATAAGGTTGGATGGTTAGACGGAACGATAATTGTAACTAAGTTGTATTCGATTATATCGTGATGACGTTCATATAGAAATACTTACCATGTTACTGTTCTTTCGTTATACATACGAGCAACCGAATCGAACAGGAGGTTGAATGGATAGTATCTGGGTTGTATTCGATTATGATGTTATGCTGTGATATAGTTATACACATAAGGTGACGGTATTCCCGTTTCACATACGAGCGACCGAAACGAACAGAAAGTTGAATGGATAGACTGAACAATCAATGTATCTGGGTGGTATCCGATTATATCGCAATACTGTATATATAGTGATACTTACCAGGTGACGGTACTTCCGTTACACATACTAGCGACTGAATCGAACAGAAGGTTAAATGGTTAGACGAAACGATAATCGTATCTGAGTTGTATTCGATGATATCGTGATAATGTTTATATAGCAATACTCACCAGGTAACTGTTCTTCCGTTTTACATACAAGCGACCGAATCGAGCAGAAGGTTGAATTCAGTATAGATTGAACAATCATCGTATCTGGGTTGTATTCGATTATGTTTATATAGTTATACTCACCAGGTAACTGTTCTTCCGTTATACATACGAGCGACTGAATTGAACAGAAGGTTGAATGGATAGTATATGGGTTGTATTCGATTATGATGTTATGCTGTGTATATAGTTATACACACTAGGAGACGGTATTCCCGTTTCACATACGAGCGACCGAAACGAAAAGAAAGTTGAATGGATAGACTGAACAATCAATGTATCTGTGTGGTATCCGATTATATCGCAATACTGTATATATAGTGATACTTACCAGGTGACGATACTTCCGTTACACATACTAGCGACTGAATCGAACAGAATGTTGAATGGTTAGACGAAACGATAATTGTATCTGAGTTGTATTCGATGATATCGTGATGATGTTTATATAGCAATACTCACCAGGTAACTGTCCTTCCGTTTTACATACAAGCGACCGAATCGAGCAGAAGGTTAAATGGATAGATTGAACAATCATCGTATCTGAGTTGTATTCGATTATGTTTATATAGATATACTCACCAGGTACCTGTTCTTCCGATATACATACGAGCAACCGAATCGAACATAAGGTTGAATGGATAGATTGAACAATCATCGTATCTGAGTTGTATTCGATTATGTTAATATAGTTATACTCACCAGGTAACTGTTCTTCCGTTATACATACGAGCGACTGAATTGAACTGAAGGTTGAATGGATAGACTAAACAATGATCGTATCTGGGGTTGTATTCGATTATATCGTGATGATGTTCATATAGTTATACTCACCAGGTAACTGTTCTCCAGTTATACATAAGAGCGACTGAACTGAACAGAAGGTTGAATGGATAGACTGAACAATCATCGTATCTGGGTTGTATTCGATTATTTCGTGATGACTATTATATATTATGTCTAACCAGGTAACTGTTCTTTCGTTAAACATACTAGCAACCGAATCGAACATAAGGTTGAATGGATAGATTGAACAATCATTGTATCTGGGTTGTCTCCGATTATATCGTTATGTTGTATATTTAACTACACCTACCATGTAACGGATCTTTCGTTACACATACGAGCGTCTGAATCGAACATAAGGTTGGATGGTTAGACGGAACGATAATTGTAACTAAGTTGTATTCGATTATATCGTGATGACGTTCATATAGAAATACTCACCAGGTTACTGTTCTTTCGTTATACATACGAGCAACCGAATCGAACAGAAGGTTGAATGGATAGTATCTGGGTTGTATTCGATTATGATGTTATGCTGTGTATATAGTTATACACATAAGGTGACGGTATTCCCGTTTCACATACGAGCGACCGAAACGAACAGAAAGTTGAAATGATAGACTGAACAATGAATGTATCTGGGTGGTATCCGATGATATCGCAATACTGTATATATAGTGATACTTACCAGGTGACGGTACTTCCGTTACACATACTAGCGACTGAATCGAACAGAAGGTTAAATGATTAGACGAAACGATAATTGTATCTGAGTTGTATTCGATGATATCGTGATGATGTTTATATAGCAATACTCACCAAGTAACTGTTCTTTCGTTTTACATACAAGCGATCGAATCGAGCAGAAGGTTGAATTCAGTATAGATTGAACAATCATCGTATCTGGGTTGTATTCGATTATGTTTATATAGTTATACTCACCAGGTAACTGTTCTTCCGTTATACATACGAGCGACTGAATTGAACAGAAGGTTGAATGGATAGTATATGAGTTGTATTCGATTATGATGTTATGCTGTGTTAATAGTTATACACACTAGGAGACGGTATTCCCGTTTTACATACGAGCGACCGAAACGAAAAGAAAGTTGAATGGATAGACTGAACAATCAATGTATCTGGGTGGTATCCGATTATATCGCAATACTGTATATATAGTGATACTTACCAGGTGACGATACTTCCGTTACACATATTAGCGACTGAATCGAACAGAATGTTGAATGGTTAGACGAAACGATAATTGTATCTGAGTTGTATTCGATGATATCGTGATGATGTTTATATAGCAATACTCACCAGGTAACTGTTCTTCCGTTTTACATACAAGCGACCGAATCGAGCAGAAGGTTGAATTCAGTATAAATTGAACAATCATCGTATCTGGGTTGTATTTCATCTTGTACGTCCAATAGATGTTATTTATGTACGTCCATTGGACGTCCACGGTGTACGTACATAAGACGTTATTTCCAGTGTATCTGGACATTTAATGGACTTATTCCGGACCTTTTTGTACGTAACCGGATGTCCACTGGACGTCTCTGAGATCCATGATGTACATCCATTGGATGTACATTAGACGTACGTGTGCTATATGGGATACTGTATATATAGTGATACTCACCAGGTGACGGTACTTTTGTTACACATACTAGCGACTGAATCGAACAGAAGGTTAAATGGTTAGCCGAAACGATAATTGTATCTCTGAGTTGTATTCGATAATATCGTGATGATGTTTATACAGCAATACTCACCAGGTAACTGTTCTTCCGTTTTACATACAAGCGACCGAATCGAGCAGAAGGTTGAATTCAGTATTGATTGAACAATAATCGTATCTGGGTTGTATTCGATTATGTTTATATAGTTATACTCACCAGATAACTGTTCTTCCGTTATACATACGAGCGACTGAATTGAACAGGAGGTTGAATGGATAGTATATGGGTTGTATTCGATTATGATGTTATGCTGTGTATATAGTTATACACACTAGGAGACGGTATTCCCGTTTTACATACGAGCGACCGAAACAAAAAGAAAGTTGAATGGATAGACTGAACAATCAATGTATCTGGGTGGTATCCGATTATATCGCAATACTGTATATATAGTGATACTTGCCAGGTGACGATACTTCCGTTACACATACTAGCGACTGAATCGAACAGAATGTTGAATGGTTAGACGAAACGATAATTGTATCTGAGTTGTATTCGATGATATCGTGATGATGTTTATATAGCAATACTCACCAGGTAACTGTTCTTCCGTTTTACATACAAGCGACCGAATCGAGCAGAAGGTTGAATGGATAGATTGAACAATCATCGTATCTGAGTTGTATTCAATTATGTTTATATAGTTATACTCACCAGGTAACTGTTCTTCCGTTATACATACGAGCGACTGAATTGAACTGGAGGTTGAATGGATAGACTAAACAATGATCGTATCTGGGGTTGTATTCGATTATATCGTGATGATGTTCATATAGTTATACTCACCAGGTAACTGTTCTCCAGTTTTACATAAGAGCGACTGAACTGAACAGAAGGTTGAATGGATAGACTGAACAATCATCGTATCTGGGTTGTATTCGATTATTTCGTGATGATTATTATATATTATGTCTAACCAGGTAACTGTTTTTTCGTTATACATACTAGCAACCGAATCGAACATAAGCTTGAATGGATAGATTGAACAATCATTGTATCTGGGTTGTATTCGATTATGTTTATATAGTTATACTCACCAGGTAACTGTTCTTCCGTTATACATACGAGCGACTGAATTGAACAGAAGGTTGAATGGATAGTATATGGGTTGTATTCGATTATGATGTTATGCTGTGTATATAGTTATACACACTAGGAGACGGTATTCCCGTTTTACATACGAGCGACCGAAACGAAAAGAAAGTTGAATGGATAGACTGAACAATAAATGTATCTGGGTGGTATCCGATTATATCGCAAAACTGTATATATAGTGATACTAACCAGGTGACGATACTTCCGTTACACATACTAGCGACTGAATCGAACAGAATGTTGAATGGTTAGACGAAACGATAATTGTATCTGAATTGTATTCGATGATATCGTGATGATGTTTATATAGCAATACTCACCAGGTAACTGTCCTTCCGTTTTACATACAAGCGACCGAATCGAGCAGAAGGTTAAATGGATAGATTGGACAATCATCGTATCTGAGTTGTATTCGATTATGTTTATATAGATATACTCACCAGGTACCTGTTCTTCCGATATACATACGAGCATCCGAATCGAACATAAGGTTGAATGGATAGATTGAACAATCATCGTATCTGAGTTGTATTCGATTATGTTTATATAGTTATACTCACCAGGTAACTGTTCTTCCGTTATACATACGAGCGACTGAATTGAACTGAAGGTTGAATGGATAGACTAAACAATGATCGTATCTGGGGTTGTATTCGATTATATCGTGATGATGTTCATATAGTTATACTCACCAGGTAACTGTTCACCAGTTATACATAAGAGCGACTGAACTGAACAGAAGGTTGAATGGATAGACTGAACAATCATCGTATCTGGGTTGTATTCGATTATTTCGTGATGATTATTATGTATTATGTCTAACCAGGTAACTGTTCTTTCGTTAAACATACTAGCAACCGAATCGAACATAAGGTTGAATGGATAGATTGAACAATCATTGTATCTGGGTTGTCTCCGATTATATCGTTATGTTGTATATTTAACTACACCTACCATGTAACGGTTCTTTCGTTACACATACGAGCGTCTGAATCGAACATAAGGTTGGATGGTTAGACGGAACGATAATTGTAACTAAGTTGTATTCGATTATATCGTGATGACGTTCATATAGAAATACTCACCAGGTTACTGTTCTTTCGTTATACATACGAGCAACCGAATCGAACAGAAGGTTGAATGGATAGTATCTGGGTTGTATTCGATTATGATGTTATGCTGTGTATATAGTTATACACATAAGGTGACGGTATTCCCGTTTCACATACGAGCGACCGAAACGAACAGAAAGTTGAAATGATAGACTGAACAATCAATGTATCTGGGTGGTATCCGATTATATCGCAATACTGTATATATAGTGATACTTACCAGGTGACGGTACTTCCGTTACACATACTAGCGACTGAATCGAACAGAAGGTTAAATGGTTAGACGAAACGATAATTGTATCTGAGTTGTATTCGATGATATCGTGATGATGTTTATATAGCAATACTCACCAGGTAACTGTTCTTCCGTTTTACATACAAGCGACCGAATCGAGCAGAAGGTTGAATTCAGTATAGATTGAACAATCATCGTATCTGGGTTGTATTCGATTATGTTTATATAGTTATACTCACCAGGTAACTGTTCTTCCGTTATACATACGAGCGACTGAATTGAACAGAAGGTTGAATGGATAGTATATGGGTTGTATTCGATTATGATGTTATGCTGTGTATATAGTTATACACACTAGGAGACGGTATTTCCGTTTTACATACGAGCGACCGAAACAAAAAAAAGTTGAATGGATAGACTGAACAATCAATGTATCTGGGTGGTATCCGATTATATCGCAATACTGTATATATAGTGATACTTACCAGGTGACGATACTTCCGTTACACATATTAGCGACTGAATCGAACAGAATGTTGAATGGTTAGACGAAACGATAATTGTATCTGAGTTGTATTCGATGATATCGTGATGATGTTTATATAGCAATACTCACCAGGTAACTGTTCTTCCGTTTTACATACAAGCGACCGAATCGAGCAGAAGGTTGAATTCAGTATAAATTGAACAATCATCGTATCTGGCTTTGTATTTCATCTTGTACGTCCAATAGATGTTATTTATGTACGTCCATTGGACGTCCACGGTGTACGTACATAAGACGTTATTTCCAGTGTATCTGGACATTTAATGGACCTATTCCGGACCTTTTTGTACGTAACCGGATGTCCACTGGACGTCTCTGAGATCCATGATGTACATCCATTGGATGTACATTAGACGTACGTGTGCTATATGGGATACTGTATATATATAGTGATACTCACCAGGTGACGGTACTTTTGTTACACATACTAGCGACTGAATCGAACAGAAGGTTAAATGGTTAGCCGAAACGATAATTGTATCTCTGAGTTGTATTCGATAATATCGTGATGATGTTTATACAGCAATACTCACCAGGTAACTGTTCTTCCGTTTTACATACAAGCGACCGAATCGAGCAGAAAGTTGAATTCAGTATTAATTGAACAATAATCGTATCTGGGTTGTATTCGATTATGTTTATATAGTTATACTCACCAGATAACTGTTCTTCCGTTATACATACGAGCAACCGAATCGAACAGAAGGTTGAATGGATAGTATCTGGGTTGTATTCGATTATGATGTTATGCTGTGTATATAGTTATACACATAAGGTGACGGTATTCCCGTTTTACATACGAGCGACCGAAACGAACAGAAAGTTGAATGGATAGACTGAACAATCAATGTATCTGGGTGGTATCCGATTATATCGCAATACTGTATATATAGTGATACTCACCAGGTGACAGTACTTCCGTTACACATACTAGCGACTGCATCGAACATAAGGTTGAATGGATAGATTGAACAATCATTGTATCTGGGTTGTCTCCGATTATATCGTTATACTGTATATTTAGTTACACCTACCATGTAACGGTTCTTTCGTTACACATACGAGCGTCTGAATCGAACATAAGGTTGGATGAATAGATTGAACAATCATCGTATCTGAGTTGTATTCGATTATGTTTATATAGTTATACTCACCAGGTAACTGTTCTTCCGTTATACATACGAGCGACTGAATTGAACTGAAGGTTGAATGGATAGACTAAACAATGATCGTATCTGGGGTTGTATTCGATTATATCGTGATGATGTTCATATAGTTATACTCACGAGGTAACTGTTCACCAGTTATACATAAGAGCGACTGAACTGAACAGAAGGTTGAATGGATAGACTGAACAATCATCGTATCTGGGTTGTATTCGATTATTTCGTGATGATTATTATGTATTATGTCTAACCAGGTAACTGTTCTTTCGTTAAACATACTAGCAACCGAATCGAACATAAGGTTGAATGGATAGATTGAACAATCATTGTATCTGGGTTGTCTCCGATTATATCGTTATGTTGTATATTTAACTACACCTACCATGTAACGGTTCTTTCGTTACACATACGAGCGTCTGAATCGAACATAAGGTTGGATGGTTAGACGGAACGATAATTGTAACTAAGTTGTATTCGATTATATCGTGATGACGTTCATATAGAAATACTCACCAGGTTACTGTTCTTTCGTTATACATACGAGCAACCGAATCGAACAGAAGGTTGAATGGATAGTATCTGGGTTGTATTCGATTATGATGTTATGCTGTGTATATAGTTATACACATAAGGTGACGGTATTCCCGTTTCACATACGAGCGACCGAAACGAACAGAAAGTTGAAATGATAGACTGAACAATCAATGTATCTGGGTGGTATCCGATTATATCGCAATACTGTATATATAGTGATACTTACCAGGTGACGGTACTTCCGTTACACATACTAGCGACTGAATCGAACAGAAGGTTAAATGGTTAGACGAAACGATAATTGTATCTGAGTTGTATTCGATGATATCGTGATGATGTTTATATAGCAATACTCACCAGGTAACTGTTCTTCCGTTTTACATACAAGCGACCGAATCGAGCAGAAGGTTGAATTCAGTATAGATTGAACAATCATCGTATCTGGGTTGTATTCGATTATGTTTATATAGTTATACTCACCAGGTAACTGTTCTTCCGTTATACATACGAGCGACTGAATTGAACAGAAGGTTGAATGGATAGTATATGGGTTGTATTCGATTATGATGTTATGCTGTGTATATAGTTATACACACTAGGAGACGGTATTTCCGTTTTACATACGAGCGACCGAAACAAAAAGAAAGTTGAATGGATAGACTGAACAATCAATGTATCTGGGTGGTATCCGATTATATCGCAATACTGTATATATAGTGATACTTACCAGGTGACGATACTTCCGTTACACATATTAGCGACTGAATCGAACAGAATGTTGAATGGTTAGACGAAACGATAATTGTATCTGAGTTGTATTCGATGATATCGTGATGATGTTTATATAGCAATACTCACCAGGTAACTGTTCTTCCGTTTTACATACAAGCGACCGAATCGAGCAGAAGGTTGAATTCAGTATAAATTGAACAATCATCGTATCTGGGTTGTATTTCATCTTGTACGTCCAATAGATGTTATTTATGTACGTCCATTGGACGTCCACGGTGTACGTACATAAGACGTTATTTCCAGTGTATCTGGACATTTAATGGACCTATTCCGGACCTTTTTGTACGTAACCGGATGTCCACTGGACGTCTCTGAGATCCATGATGTACATCCATTGGATGTACATTAGACGTACGTGTGCTATATGGGATACTGTATATATAGTGATACTCACCAGGTGACGGTACTTTTGTTACACATACTAGCGACTGAATCGAACAGAAGGTTAAATGGTTAGCCGAAACGATAATTGTATCTCTGAGTTGTATTCGATAATATCGTGATGATGTTTATACAGCAATACTCACCAGGTAACTGTTCTTCCGTTTTACATACAAGCGACCGAATCGAGCAGAAAGTTGAATTCAGTATTGATTGAACAATAATCGTATCTGGGTTGTATTCGATTATGTTTATATAGTTATACTCACCAGATAACTGTTCTTCCGTTATACATACGAGCAACCGAATCGAACAGAAGGTTGAATGGATAGTATCTGGGTTGTATTCGATTATGATGTTATGCTGTGTATATAGTTATACACATAAGGTGACGGTATTCCCGTTTTACATACGAGCGACCGAAACGAACAGAAAGTTGAATGGATAGACTGAACAATCAATGTATCTGGGTGGTATCCGATTATATCGCAATACTGTATATATAGTGATACTCACCAGGTGACAGTACTTCCGTTACACATACTAGCGACTGCATCGAACATAAGGTTGAATGGATAGATTGAACAATCATTGTATCTGGGTTGTCTCCGATTATATCGTTATACTGTATATTTAGTTACACCTACCATGTAACGGTTCTTTCGTTACACATACGAGCGTCTGAATCGAACATAAGGTTGGATGATTAGACGGAACAATAATTGTAACTGAGTTGTATTAGATTATATCGTGGTGATGTTTATATAGTAATACTCACCAGGTGACTGTTCTTGCGTTATACATACGAGCGACCCAATCGAGCAGAAGTTTGGATGGATAGACGGAATGATCATTGTATCTGAGTTGTATTCGATTATATCGTGATGACGTTCATATAGAAATACTCACCAGGTTACAGTTTTTTCTTTATACATACGAGCAACCGAATCGAACAAAAGGTTGAATGTATAGTATCTGGGTTGTATTCGATTATGATGTTATGCTGTGTATATAGTTATACACATTAGGTGACGGTATTCCCGTTTTACATACGAGCGACCGAAACGATCAGAAAGTTGAATGGATAGACTGAACAATCAATGTATCTGGGTGGTATCCGATTATATCGCAATACTGTATATATAGTGATACTTACCAGGTGACGGTACTTCCGTTGCACATACTAGCGACTGAATCGAACTTAAGGTTAAATGGTAAGACGAAACGATAATTGTATCTGAGTTGTATTCGATGATATCGTGATGATGTTTGTATAGCAATACTCACCAGGTAAGTGTCCTTCAGTTTTACATACAAGTGACCGAATCGAGCAGAAGGTTGAATGGATAGATTGAACAATCATCGTATCTGAGTTGTATTCGATTATGTTTATATAGTTATACTCACCAGGTACCTGTTCTTCCGTTATACATACGAGCAACCGAATCGAACATGAGGTTGAATGGATAGATTGAACAATCCACTGGACGTCTCTGAGATCCATGATGTACATCCATTGGATGTACATTAGACGTACGTGTGCTATATGGGATACTGTATATATAGTGATACTCACCAGGTGACGGTACTTTTGTTACACATACTAGCGACTGAATCGAACAGAAGGTTAAATGGTTAGCCGAAACGATAATTGTATCTCTGAGTTGTATTCGATAATATCGTGATGATGTTTATACAGCAATACTCACCAGGTAACTGTTCTTCCGTTTTACATACAAGCGACCGAATCGAGCAGAAAGTTGAATTCAGTATTGATTGAACAATAATCGTATCTGGGTTGTATTCGATTATGTTTATATAGTTATACTCACCAGATAACTGTTCTTCCGTTATACATACGAGCAACCGAATCGAACAGAAGGTTGAATGGATAGTATCTGGGTTGTATTCGATTATGATGTTATGCTGTGTATATAGTTATACACATAAGGTGACGGTATTCCCGTTTTACATACGAGCGACCGAAACGAACAGAAAGTTGAATGGATAGACTGAACAATCAATGTATCTGGGTGGTATCCGATTATATCGCAATACTGTATATATAGTGATACTCACCAGGTGACAGTACTTCCGTTACACATACTAGCGACTGCATCGAACATAAGGTTGAATGGATAGATTGAACAATCATTGTATCTGGGTTGTCTCCGATTATATCGTTATACTGTATATTTAGTTACACCTACCATGTAACGGTTCTTTCGTTACACATACGAGCGTCTGAATCGAACATAAGGTTGGATGAATAGATTGAACAATCATCGTATCTGAGTTGTATTCGATTATGTTTATATAGTTATACTCACCAGGTAACTGTTCTTCCGTTATACATACGAGCGACTGAATTGAACTGAAGGTTGAATGGATAGACTAAACAATGATCGTATCTGGGGTTGTATTCGATTATATCGTGATGATGTTCATATAGTTATACTCACCAGGTAACTGTTCACCAGTTATACATAAGAGCGACTGAACTGAACAGAAGGTTGAATGGATAGACTGAACAATCATCGTATCTGGGTTGTATTCGATTATTTCGTGATGATTATTATGTATTATGTCTAACCAGGTAACTGTTCTTTCGTTAAACATACTAGCAACCGAATCGAACATAAGGTTGAATGGATAGATTGAACAATCATTGTATCTGGGTTGTCTCCGATTATATCGTTATGTTGTATATTTAACTACACCTACCATGTAACGGTTTTTTCGTTACACATACGAGCGTCTGAATCGAACATAAGGTTGGATGGTTAGACGGAACGATAATTGTAACTAAGTTGTATTCGATTATATCGTGATGACGTTCATATAGAAATACTCACCAGGTTACTGTTCTTTCGTTATACATACGAGCAACCGAATCGAACAGAAGGTTGAATGGATAGTATCTGGGTTGTATTCGATTATGATGTTATGCTGTGTATATAGTTATACACATAAGGTGACGGTATTCCCGTTTCACATACGAGCGACCGAAACGAACAGAAAGTTGAATTGATAGACTGAACAATCAATGTATCTGGGTGGTATCCGATTATATCGCAATACTGTATATATAGTGATACTTACCAGGTGACGGTACTTCCGTTACACATACTAGCGACTGAATCGAACAGAAGGTTAAATGGTTAGACGAAACGATAATTGTATCTGAGTTGTATTCGATGATATCGTGATGATGTTTATATAGCAATACTCACCAGGTAACTGTTCTTCCGTTTTACATACAAGCGACCGAATCGAGCAGAAGGTTGAATTCAGTATAGATTGAACAATCATCGTATCTGGCTTGTATTCGATTATGTTTATATAGTTATACTCACCAGGTAACTGTTCTTCCGTTATACATACGAGCGACTGAATTGAACAGAAGGTTGAATGGATAGTATATGGGTTGTATTCGATTATGATGTTATGCTGTGTATATAGTTATACACACTAGGAGACGGTATTTCCGTTTTACATACGAGCGACCGAAACAAAAAGAAAGTTGAATGGATAGACTGAACAATCAATGTGTCTGGGTGGTATCCGATTATATCGCAATACTGTATATATAGTGATACTTACCAGGTGACGATACTTCCGTTACACATATTAGCGACTGAATCGAACAGAATGTTGAATGGTTAGACGAAACGATAATTGTATCTGAGTTGTATTCGATGATATCGTGATGATGTTTATATAGCAATACTCACCAGGTAACTGTTCTTCCGTTTTACATACAAGCGACCGAATCGAGCAGAAGGTTGAATTCAGTATAAATTGAACAATCATCGTATCTGGGTTGTATTTCATCTTGTACGTCCAATAGATGTTATTTATGTACGTCCATTGGACGTCCACGGTGTACGTACATAAGACGTTATTTCCAGTGTATCTGGACATTTAATGGACCTATTCCGGACCTTTTTGTACGTAACCGGATGTCCACTGGACGTCTCTGAGATCCATGATGTACATCCATTGGATGTACATTAGACGTACGTGTGCTATATGGGATACTGTATATATAGTGATACTCACCAGGTGACGGTACTTTTGTTACACATACTAGCGACTGAATCGAACAGAAGGTTAAATGGTTAGCCGAAACGATAATTGTATCTCTGAGTTGTATTCGATAATATCGTGATGATGTTTATACAGCAATACTCACCAGGTAACTGTTCTTCCGTTTTACATACAAGCGACCGAATCGAGCAGAAAGTTGAATTCAGTATTGATTGAACAATAATCGTATCTGGGTTGTATTCGATTATGTTTATATAGTTATACTCACCAGATAACTGTTCTTCCGTTATACATACGAGCAACCGAATCGAACAGAAGGTTGAATGGATAGTATCTGGGTTGTATTCGATTATGATGTTATGCTGTGTATATAGTTATACACATAAGGTGACGGTATTCCCGTTTTACATACGAGCGACCGAAACGAACAGAAAGTTGAATGGATAGACTGAACAATCAATGTATCTGGGTGGTATCCGATTATATCGCAATACTGTATATATAGTGATACTCACCAGGTGACAGTACTTCCGTTACACATACTAGCGACTGCATCGAACATAAGGTTGAATGGATAGATTGAACAATCATTGTATCTGGGTTGTCTCCGATTATATCGTTATACTGTATATTTAGTTACACCTACCATGTAACGGTTCTTTCGTTACACATACGAGCGTCTGAATCGAACATAAGGTTGGATGATTAGACGGAACAATAATTGTAACTGAGTTGTATTAGATTATATCGTGGTGATGTTTATATAGTAATACTCACCAGGTGACTGTTCTTGCGTTATACATACGAGCGACCCAATCGAGCAGAAGTTTGGATGGATAGACGGAATGATCATTGTATCTGAGTTGTATTCGATTATATCGTGATGACGTTCATATAGAAATACTCACCAGGTTACAGTTTTTTCTTTATACATACGAGCAACCGAATCGAACAAAAGGTTGAATGTATAGTATCTGGGTTGTATTCGATTATGATGTTATGCGTGTATATAGTTATACACATTAGGTGACGGTATTCCCGTTTTACATACGAGCGACCGAAACGATCAGAAAGTTGAATGGATAGACTGAACAATCAATGTATCTGGGTGGTATCCGATTATATCGCAATACTGTATATATAGTGATACTTACCAGGTGACGGTACTTCCGTTGCACATACTAGCGACTGAATCGAACTTAAGGTTAAATGGTAAGACGAAACGATAATTGTATCTGAGTTGTATTCGATGATATCGTGATGATGTTTGTATAGCAATACTCACCAGGTAACTGTCCTTCAGTTTTACATACAAGTGACCGAATCGAGCAGAAGGTTGAATGGATAGATTGAACAATCATCGTATCTGAGTTGTATTCGATTATGTTTATATAGTTATACTCACCAGGTACCTGTTCTTCCGTTATACATACGAGCAACCGAATCGAACATGAGGTTGAATGGATAGATTGAACAATCATCGTATCTGAGTTGTATTCAATTATGTTTATATAGTTATACTCACCAAGTAACTGTTCTTCCGTTATAAATACGAGCGACTGAATTGAACAGAAGGTTGTATTGATAGGTTGAACAATTAGCGTATCTGGGTTGTATTCGATTATTTCGTGATGATTATTATATATTATGTCTAACCAGGTAACTGTTCTTTCGTTAAACATACGAGCAACCGAATCGAACATAAGGTTGAATGGATAGATTGAACAATCATTGTATCTGGAATGTCTCCGATTATATCGTTATGCTGTATATTTAGATAAACCTACCATGTAACGGTTCTTTCGTTACATCGAACATAAGGTTGGATGGTTAGACGGAACGATAATTGTAACTGAGTTGTATTCGATTATATCGTGGTAATGTTTATATAGTAATACTCACCAGGTGACTGTTCTTCCGTCATACATACGAGCGACTGAATTGAACAGAAGGTTGGATGGATAGACGGTATGATCATTGTATCTGAGTTGTATTCGATTATATCGTGATGACGTTCAAATAGAAATACTCACCTGGTGACTGTTCTTTCGTTATACATACGAGCAACCGAATCGAACAGAAGGTTGAATGGATAGTATCTGGGTTGTATTCGATTATGATGTTATGCTGTGTATATAGTTATACACATAAGGTGACGGTATTTCCGTTTTACATACGAGCGATCGAAACGAACAGAAAGTTGAATGGATAGACTGAACAATCAATGTATCTGGGTGGTATCCGATTATATCGCAATACTGTATATATCATCCAGTGGAAATGCAAGTAACACTAGTACTGCCGATACAAATTACGAGGTAATACTTGGCAAACTCAATATTTTTGAGAAATCTGTTGATGAATCACTCAATCAATTCAAAAATGATCTTGAAGTCCTGAAAAACCAGATGAGCTGCCTATCTGACAAAGTGAAAGTGATTGATATGCAGAGAAAAAACCAATTTTTGATATTACATGGACTCAAAGTTGATGATAAACGTCTATTAGATGAATTATTGAAAATTTTTATAGCTAAATTAGGAGTCGAAATCAATAAAACTGATATCAGCCATGTATTTCGTATGGGAAAAAAGTCTGCAAAAAATAGACCAGTTGCCATTCACTTCGTTCACCGATGGATGCGTGACCTTGTTTTTTCAAAGAAGAAAAACTTCAAAGGTTCTTCTTTTGTTGTTGCTGAAATGTTAACAGCCGAAAATATGCGGATCTTTCAGAAAGCCAGAACACACTTCATGAATGCAGCTTGGACTTATAATGGATTAACATACGTTGAATCCGGCGGTACCAAAAAGGCTATAACATGTGAAGCTGATCTGGATGATTTGATAAATACTTAATTAATGATTAACGCATTCCCACTTGGTGTAATTATTCGAATTGTGTTAATTCCTTAAATAGTATATATATATTTGGTTCTCCTGATAAGTTTATGTAGATGGTTATTATTATAAAATGTTCAAACTTTGAATTATTTGATTTTTTTTCTATCTCATGCATTGTTTAGTTTTCCACCTTTAAGGCTACTGTTTACATTTTTGATTTGCTTTCAGTGTTGATTATCATGCATAAATGAATATGATAATATTGATAAGATATTTGTCAGAGTGGCGTCACCCTACGTTTACTGTTGTAGATCTGCTCTTTGTCACTAATTATTTCATTTCTTTTTCTGTTTGTTTTCTTCTACTTTTCATCTGTATATTGTATAGGTGTATATACTCTCCTTGTCGGCTCATTAATTCTCATAGGCAGAGGCTGATACGTGGGTTGTTATACTAAATCCCCATTAATACTTTTTAGGACCTTGTGTTTCACCTTGGAAAAATATTTTTTATTTCAGAGTTCACGAAATATTTGTGAAAAAAGGTTATTAGGCATTATGTATATCGCTCACTTGAATCTCAGATCGATCTTCACAGGTTTCAATGACTTTTTGGCGCTTATCTCGGAAAACGACTTCGATATTGTTATGGTCTCTGAAACATGGTTGACCGATGTCACTGACTCCGATGCAGTGAGTGCTCCTGGTTACAATTTCTTCAGATATGATAGAGATGGGAGAGGTG
The DNA here is from genome assembly GCA_029955515.1 of Chrysomela aeneicollis. NCBI lineage: Eukaryota > Metazoa > Arthropoda > Insecta > Coleoptera > Chrysomelidae > Chrysomela > Chrysomela aeneicollis. The sequence goes on along the minus strand of JARUHQ010000013.1, from coordinate 14,418,938 downwards.
GGGGTGTTGGTATTTATGTGAAAACTACCTATAAAGCGAAAAAGATATCATTTGATGTCCTGGTAAGCAACCATCTTGAATACTTGTTTCTAGAAGTTAAGATCAAAATTAGTGAAATAGCTATTGGTGTATTCTATAGGCCTCCACACAATAATATTAACAATGCCATCGGTGATTTTGACAGCATTTTTTCGAACGTTTGTCCCTTTTATGATGACGTCATAATCATGGGTGATTTCAATTATGATTTTCTTGATATTCAAAATAATATTTTTCTCAATTGTCTCGAATCGTATGGATTGGAACAAATCTTGAATGAACCTACTAGAATCACGGCTACATGTTGTAAACTAATTGATCCAATTATTGTGAATAGAAGTGAATTCGCCATTAGGTCGGGTACCATATCTTCCAATGGCGTTTCTGATCACATGCTGGTATTTGTTGAATACAAATTGAACAGACCAAAAATGAAACCCAAAATTATATCGTATCGAAACTATACAAACTTCAATATCAATGATTTTCTATTGGACCTTCAAGCACTACCATGGATTGATATAATTAACGAAGATGACATAGACAGTAAAATAAAAATTCTTAATGATTTAATAATCACCAATTTCGACAAACATGCTCCTATAAGACAAGCAAGAGTAACTAAACCCCCTGCTCCTTGGCTGACCCTTAATTTGAAATTAATTATGAAAGAAAGAGATAGAGCACTACAAAAATACAAGACCTCAAAAACTGTGGCTGATTGGTTGGGATATAAAGATCTCCGTAACTACACACTCTCGATGGTGAGAGCTGAAAAAAGAGCTTACTTGAGGTCAGTTTGTGCTGAAAATAATAATTCTCGAAAAATATGGAATGCTTTGAGTAACCTTAATATTCGTGCTAATACAAGCCTCACGATACCCAACAACTTATCCAATCCTAATGATATCAATAATTTCTTCGCCAAATTCGTTCAAAATGTCACCAATAATTGTAATGAGAAGATTGACTATTTTAGTAGCAATAAGTATGACGCCGATAATGAATTCTCATTCCGTTTAACCACTATTGAAGATGTTCATAATATCCTAGTTGCTATAAAAACACAGGCTCTGGGTGTTGACCAAATTTCTTCCAACATGATCAAGTACTGTAGTCCAACAATTGATCCTTATATAACCCATATAATTAATTGCTGTATCGAAAGGTCTTATTTTCCAAATCAATGGAAAATTGCTATCGGGAAACCGTTTCCGAAAAAACGGGATCCCTCAAGTTTTTCCGATCTTAGGATAATCAGTATTCTTCCAACAATGTCCAAAGTTTTTGAGAGGATTATTTATAAACAAATATTTGAGTTCTTTACAGTGAAAAAAATAATACCAGATTCACAATGTGGTTTCAGAGCAGGATTCAGCACAAGTACCGCGTTGACAACGGTAACTAATGATATCATCGAATCTTTGGATAAGGGGCTAGTTAGTTTACTTGTACTTCTAGATTACTCGAAAGCCTTCGACACTATCAATCATGAACTGATTTGTGCGAAACTACGTTATTATGGATTTCATGATGATGCAGCTTTTCTTATTTGGTCATACTTGTTAGGGAGATCACAACGTGTTTGTATAAATAATCAATATTCCTCATCCTTGGATATTTTATCAGGGGTTCCCCAAGGATCTATCCTTGGCCCACTCATCTTCATCATTTATACTGCCGATATACTTAATTCAGTTGAGTATTGTAAAGTCCAAGCCTACGCCGATGATACTCAATTGTATTCACATTTTCATATTGATAATTATTTGAATGCACAACTTCTTATCAATAGGGACCTAGATCGAATCAATAATTTGTCAAAAGAGCATGATCTCCAACTTAATTCTGGGAAATCTACTATTATGTGTTTCGGCTCTTAAGCCAAACGAAACATTATGGTTGACAACTTACATGTGAACGTTGGCAACCACATCTTGGAAGTGGTGGATTCGACCAGGAATTTAGGTATCCAACTTGACTCAGAACTAAGATTTTCTGAACATATAAAGAACTTGATGAAAAAAGCTTATTTATCTTTGAAATTTATGTATTGTAATCGCCACATTATGAGTATAAAGTTGAAGAAAATGCTTTGTGATTCATTAGTTTTAAGCCATTTCAATTACTGTGATTTTATATATGGCCCATGTTTACTATTATTCGAAAAAAATCGAATACAAAAAATTCAAAATTCATGCTGTCGTTTGATCTATGGTATCAGAAAATATGACTCAATTTCCCACAAATTCAAAGAAACTAAATGGTTGTGCATGACCAATAGAAGAACACATCATCTTGGTAACTTTGTTCACAAACTTATCAACCTACCGCACTCATCTTATTTGAAAAGCAAGCTCATTCCGCGAGTTAATGTACATTCTAGAAATATTCGCAATATTAACAAATTTACAATGCCTCATCATCGTACAGCCATGTTTCAGAGATCCTTCATATATAATTCTATACAACTATATAATCGCTTACCAGATGAATTCAAGCTTTTCAATATCAACAAATTCAAATACAAATATAAACAATTCCTCATCAACAAACAATGAACACAAGACCAACAATATGCGCCACTGAGAGTATATAACCCAGCCATTATAGTTATTTTGTTAATTTCGTTTTCAACTCCATAGCTACACAGGAACAAAATTATCACTATTTCACATACTGATCTACATGCTATGTATTATTATTATGATAAAGATCATCATTATTATTATACATATACTATTCATTTACCTAATTTGGTTGAGTATGAATAGCTTTCAGCTAGACTTCGCCAAAATTAGTGTATTATGATATCTGTAAGTTGATACTCATATAACTGTTAATAAAGCCGATTTATTATTATTATTATTATTATTATATAGTGATACCTACCAGGTGACGGTACTTCCGTTACACATACTAGCGACTGAATCGAACAGAAGGTTAAATGGTTAGCCGAAACGATAATTGTATCTCTGAGTTGTATTCGATGATATCGTGATGATGTTCATATAGCAATACTCACCAGGTAACTGTTCTTCCGTTTTACATACAAGCGACCGAATCGAGCAGAAGCTTGAATTTAATATAGATTGAACAATCATCGTATCTGGGTTGTATTCGATTATGTTTATATAGTTATACTCATCAGGTTACTATTCTTCCGTTATACATACGAGCGACTGAATTGAACAGAAGGTTGAATGGATAGACTAAACAATAATCGTATCTGGGGTTGTATTCGATTATATCTTGATGATGTTCATATAGTTATTTTCACCAGGAAACTGTTCTCCAGTTATACATAAGAGCGACTGAACTGAACAGAAGGTTGAATAGATAGACTGAACATTCATCGTATCTGGGTTGTATTTGATTATATCGTGATTATTATCATATAGTATGTCTAACCAGGTAATAGTTCTTCCGTTATACATACGAGCAACCGAATCGAACATATGGTTGGATGGATAGATTGAACAATCATTGTACTGGGTTGTACGTAACCGGATGTCCACTGGACGTCTCTGAGATCCATGATGTACATCCATTGGATGTACATTAGACGTACGTGTGCTATATGGGATACTGTATATATAGTGATACTCACCAGGTGACGGTACTTTTGTTACACATACTAGCGACTGAATCGAACAGAAGGTTAAATGGTTAGCCGAAACGATAATTGTATCTCTGAGTTGTATTCGATAATATCGTGATAGTGTTTATATAGCAATACTCACCAGATAACTGTTCTTCCGTTTTACATACAAGCGACCGAATCGAGCAGAAGGTTGAATTCAGTATTGATTGAACAATAATCGTATCTGGGTTGTATTCGATTATGTTTATATGGTTATACTCACCAGGTAACTGTTCTTCCGTTATACATACGAGCAACCGAATCGTTATACACATAAGGTGACGGTATTCCCGTTTTACATACGAGCGACCGAAACGAACAGAAAGTTGAATGGATAGACTGAACAATCAATGTATCTGGGTGGTATCCGATTATATCGCAATACTGTATATATAGTGATACTCACCAGGTGACAGTACTTCCGTTAAACATACTAGCGACTGCATCGAACATAAGGTTGAATGGATAGATTGAACAATCATTGTATCTGGGTTGTCTCCGATTATATCGTTATGCTGTATATTTAGTTACACCTACCATGTAACGGTTCTTTCGTTACACATACGAGCGTCTGAATCGAACATAAGGTTGGATGATTAGACGGAACAATAATTGTAACTGAGTTGTATTCGATTATATCGTGGTGATGTTTATATAGTAATACTCACCAGGTGACTGTTCTTGCGTTATACATACGATCGACTCAATCGAACAGAAGTTTGGATGGATAGACGGAATGATCATTGTATCTGAGTTGTATTCGATTATATCGTGATGACGTTCATATAGAAATACTCACCAGGTTACAGTTTTTTCTTTATAGATACGAGCAACCGCATCGAACAGAAGGTTGAATGTATAGTATCTGGGTTGTATTCGATTATGATGTTATGCTGTGTATATAGTTATACACATTAGGTGACGGTATTCCCGTTTTACATACGAGCGACCGAAACGAACAGAAAGTAGAATGGATAGACTGAACAATCAATGTATCTGGGTGGTATCCGATTATATCGCAATACTGTATATATAGTGATACTTACCAGGTGACGGTACTTCCGTTGCACATACTAGCGACTGAATCGAACTTAAAATTAAATGGTAAGACGAAACGATAATTGTATCTGAGTTGTATTCGATGATATCGTGATGATGTTTATATAGCAATACTCACCAGGTAACTGTCCTTCAGTTTTACATACAAGTGACCGAATCGAGCAGAAGGTTGAATGGATAGATTGAACAATCATCGTATCTGAGTTGTATTCGATTATGTTTATATAGTTATACTCACCAGGTACCTGTTCTTCCGTTATACATACGAGCAACCGAATCGAACATAAGGTTGAATGGATAGATTGAACAATCATCGTATCTGAGTTGTATTCGATTATGTTTATATAGTTATACTCACCAAGTAACTGTTCTCCCGTTATACATACGAGCGACTGAATTGAACAGAAGGTTGTATTGATAGGTTGAACAATCAGCGTATCTGGGTTGTATTCGATTATTTCGTGATAATTATTATATATTATGTCTAACCAGGTAACTGTTCTTTCGTTATACATACGAGCAACCGAATCGAACATAAGGTTGAATGGATAGATTGAACAATCATTGTATCTGGGTTGTCTCCGATTATATCGTTATGCTGTATATTTAGATAAACCTACCATGTAACGGTTCTTTCGTTACATCGAACATAAGGTTGGATGGTTAGACGGAACGATAATTGTAACTGAGTTGTATTCGATTATATCGTGGTAATGTTTATATAGTGATACTCACCAGGTGACTGTTCTTCCGTCATACATACGAGCGACTGAAGATCACTCCGTCCACTGAATTGCTCTACCACTTAACCCCATAGTATTGAATAAATGTTTTTTTGCATGTTCATTCTCTACAGATAAAACACGATTTTAGGCAACCCCCGTCTAAAGTTCGTGACAATATATATTGAAACATTGATTTATGATCATAAATTTTTACCAATGCCCCAATATGTGTGAATTCAATTTCATCTTTTGTCTTATAGGTGCTCGCAATACTGTCAAGTTTTTGTTTCAGAGAATTTCAAAGTTTTAAAAGTTTATAAATTTCAAAAATTTTATTAATGTCCTTGCAATTTTAAGAAATTTCAAGAAAACTATTGGATCCTATGGAGTGACCATTTCAAAATTCAGTTGGCGTTTGTGAGTAGCCCAATTTCAGTCTATTTTTTAAAATAATCGAAAAAATAACAAATAATTTTTATGGAAATAACAGCTATAAAATATAACATGTTTGATCTTGATATCTGAAACTGCTGAAACTAACAAATCTGACCTTCATTTTATGGTTTATATTTCAATTTCACGTTCGAAAATTAATTCCCTATTCATGATACGCCACTGCTTAGATTCGGAAATCATTCACAGATTTACATGCCGCTACTGTTTATGGTTCACTTGCGGTGTTGCAGATAATGCATAGTTTGTTCGTCCGCCATATTTGATACGCATTCTAGTCGTAGATATATAAGATTTCTGTGGGCCAGACGCTTCTTGTACTGACCTTGATACAATGCAAAGCAAAAGCATCTCAGATGCGCGGTCGTCCATGGTTCTTGTATTTTGATCACAACAACGCAGCGTTGGACGGTTATTTGTATAATTTTTGGTGCTAGTGTGAAGTGTGAGCAATAATTCGTCTAAATAGTATCAGGTAAGCTACACAAACTCTGGCTAGCTTATAGTATAATAGAAAATGATACCTATGTGTGAACCTCGGTGTGAACAATTACCGTAACTCGCATTCATAGGCATTTTCTGGCTTAATTCCGTCGTTGAATCAAAGAAAACTAGTACTACGTACGTACTGACTACTTCTGTTTGGTTGAATTGGATCGTTATGAAAAGAATTCTCATTTGATGACAATGATTTCCATAACCATAAAAGACACACCTAACCTGAGTTTTTTTTGTTGGGGCTGTTGTGAGCCGATCAGGCTGTTGTCTCATATTTTATGTAATAAAACCTATCCCTCTGAATAGTCTGAATACCTACCTACATCGAAGGCTACAAAATTCAAAAGTTTTCGATTTGGGCCAGTCCATTATTGAATTCACATGACGCCAGGCGTGGCCAGACGCTTCTTGTACTGTACTGACCTTGAGACAACGCAAAAGCATGTAGAATAATTTATTATTTTTGCTAGTATTCAGAAAATGGTTTGTGTGGCAATATATTTTTTGCAGATGCTGATATGGAGTGCCTACAATTCATAAAAATTGGCCAACCCTCAAGAAAAAATAAATTGAGTTTAGTGCCTGACCACCACTAAATCAATAACATTTTTCAAGTTCACCCAGAAGAAGTGATTCCTTTTTACAGCCAATTGTAAGATATATTATAGTGTAGCTACAACTGTTTATGAGGAAGGTGAGACTGATCTATTCATGTGGAGATTAATCTTTCCATATTCTAATCAGTGGATATAAATCTGAATGAGGTGTCAACCCCAATGATTTTGTTATCATCAACATATATTTGTCATTCGAAAACTCCTCTTGAGAAATTTTTTTATGAATGTGACCTCAATTTTCTATGTATCAACAAAACTCAGGGTGGTTCGTTTTTTATTTGAAGTTACCTGATGTAATCATGACTGGTATCATATTTTCAAAACCCTGAACAAAAAGCCGTAAACAAATATAAGGTCAGATCATATGAAAAAATAGTCAATGCATTTTTTTGAATGATGAATAATTTGGGAATTATACTAGAAACTGAATTGAACTTCGCCCTTCACTTTTGAAACATTTTTGTTCAAGACTTTATTTGTATACTCTATTCGAAAGTAATAAAGACGCTTATTATTATTATTATTATTATTATATACATAGAGATTTACAAAATTAGGAAACATAACTTATCATATATCCTAACTTCTAATTCTATGGGGGCCTGGAGGTATGGTTGACACTAAAACTGAGAATGGCCCATGGGCCATCTCAGGAAGCTAAGATCAGATAACTAATTCACGACTCCACTAGGCCTCTCTAACTTGACTCTGTTTGATTCCTGAATTGATTTTCAAGTCTTTTTATATTGTAGTTATTTTCATAACAGTCGCGTTCCGCAAAAGTTAGACATTCTGAGGTCACCAAATGTTATAATGTTAATGGCATCATGCCTGTGTTTATGTTCCAAAATTTACAGTTCATTGAATTTATATTGAAGCATAAACAAAGACATGACCGACCTATTAGTTTGAGATTATGGAAAATTCTACAATATAGTTATTCCTATTTGTGACAATATTTTCAATGTGACAATATTTATTGAATAATATTAATTTATTAAAAGTTTTCCTGATGAGATCCCTATTTTTCAGTGTACTCACAATAGAATGCAATGACTGTACTTTGTTCCTCAAGCGCTTCACTGTCTTCCTTGTATTGTGATATTTTGTAGTGAGTTTTGTAGTCCTATGTTTCAGTTGTGAAATAATGGTTTTAACCTTCTCCAAACTGGAACTAAAAAAATTTAATTGATTTATTTCAGTCTGATCAAGAACATGGTATCACCAGTTTCACCTATAATTATGAAAAGTATGAATAAGTTTCACTTTCTTTCTTGTTACACTGGAACCTGATGAGGTTGATATAGTATGGCTGAAAAATTGTATTATAATAGTAGGTACTCATTATGAAAATCAGCAATGTTCACATGAAGTATGATTGAAATAACTCATTGATGAAAAAAGCACCATTTTGATCAATAAAAAATGTAAAATAGATACCTCAAATCCAAGAGTCTTTTCCTGAGGTTCTTATGTGGGCTTTTGGAAGAGCTCTTGGAATCACATCCTGATCCTGAATCAGAAATTACATCATCTGGAATTTCTATGTTATTACAATTTGGTGGCACAGGTAGGTATAATTTTGGTATTGAATATTAGGCATCAATCTAACCCTGAATTCAGTATGAACAAAACTGTCTTCCATGAAATGAATGGAACATATATTGCCATTTTCAGGCCATGGCAAATTGGAGTCAATTCCCAGACAATCAACCACTCTTTGTAGTTAGATTTTGGTAACCTGAAAATGACCTCTTGTACATAATTTTAATGAACTTGTCGAACACTTATGGAAAGTAACATTCTCTGGTCGTTTTCCTTTTCTCCAAGAGTTATTACAGTCTCACACAAAACACTTCATAATGTTCTTTATATATATTAGTTCTTCAATTGGAAATTCTTCTTTGTGTGTGTCTTGGATTTCTGACTTCTTGTGGTGTCAATTTTACCAGATCAGGTGTTCATCATTTTTGGTATTGGAAGGATTTGTTAGTTTCCCATATAGGTAGATTAATAAGGAAATACATGTCTACATTACATCCTTTATCGACGTCACAGTCTAGAAGATGCAAACAGAACATATAAACACAATAATTATAGTGAACTATAAATATCTTCAAATATTAAATTGACTGTTTACTATGAATTTCCCTAAAATGATAAGCAAAAGCATAAAATATCGGTACTCACAACAAAACCAAACAGAATTATTCTTCTTCATTTTGGTTTATTGGATTTCTGGCTCCTTTCGGTGCCAATTTCTCCAGATCATGTAATAAATTTGATTATTCGATGATAATTTTTCACCATAATATTTGTAAAATTTTGTATTCCATATTTCCATAAAAGGAGGACACAGCTTGTCCTCTAAGAAGACGAATGCGAATTATGGCAACATAGCATTTTTCATAAACAAATAGGACCTACGTCTCAGGTATTTTCTTTTTCCTCTCTTGATACCATGAAACCACGTATGTCTAATATCATCTTAATTTGACCCCTTTGCCAATGCCCATGTTTTGTTCAGAAATCAGGCACGGATCATAGGAATAGCGCATTCTAGTCGTAGATATAAAAGATTTCTGTGGTCTGGCCACGTCTGGCGTCATGTGAATTCAATAATGGACTGGACCAAGCGGGCTCGGGCTCATGTCATCTAACGGGTATAGATATGATGGCGGGAACTTTAAATATGAGAATTCTATGAGAATTTTCTACACTACAATGGGGAATATATCATTTTGTGAAGAGGGTAGCAGCGAATTCGATTTGGAAATAACGTAGGGAATTCCCTATGCATTCCGTATATTTATCTAATTCCTTTTCGATATGTAGTGAAAAGAAAATGTAGTACCTATACACTCTAGAGTCTGGAGTGCGTACTAGTTTCTTGAATTGATTTCTCTATTAGTATTCAATTTATTGTTTTGTCTTGCCATTTCTTGAATAAAATAGGTTTAATTATTTTTATCGGACGCATCAACGTTATAAAGACGTTATAAAGACGTAATAAAGACGTAATAAAGACGTAATAAAGACGTTTTATAGACACATCTGGAATATGTAAAAAACCCAACGTTTAATTGACGCTGAGTATTGGTCATCAAATTATTCAGGGTATTTTTCTACGAGAAGTCATCACGATGTAGACGTCAAATACAGCTTGATCGACCATCACTGTGCTGCCTGGGTGGTAGCTTTCAGTATCAAGACTTATATTATTATAAGTGGTAGACTAATCTTGGAAATATCAAGAACACTTTCGTAGCGACTATGTATTTCACATAAACCTACAAGTTGAGTTGAGAAAAAAAGAACTGAAGCAACGAAATCTGCAAAATATACCTATTACATAAGTTGGTTATGGATTGATGCACTTGAAATCGCCTGAAACTAATTGATCCCCAACTATATAGTCACCATATAAGTTATTATGTATATTTCAGTTCACCTAGTAAACGTATCGAGTGTGTTGCTCGTGAATTATAGCCATAGATGTCTAACGAATGGTATTCACAAGAAATAATCGTCTTTTGGAATATTGAGTATTCGAACAATCTAATAATTACATATATTTACGTATACGATTTCAATCGATCTTTAATTTAACCATCATATCAGAAATATATGAATGATGAAAAAATTATGATTGAAACTTTCATTCAAGAACTTGACATAAGTATATATTTAGTCATGGATATGATCGACTCCTGAATGCTGACCTCGCTTTTCCAATTCTCAATACAGCTAGTTAGAGACCAACTACCAAAAGTCAAAACTTGTGCGAGGTGAAGAAGAGCGGAACCCTACAGCTTATAGTGCATTCCAAACCACTTCTAAGGCGTCGGTCGAAACGACGACACGATCAAAACCGTAAACCAGTTATTTTTATAACATGATACACTTCTTACAGGACTCGAAACACTATCACTGAACAACTGTCGCTAGTGGGGGCTTTGGCTATACTCGCCCCTATGAAACCTCAAATCTGATGACCTTTATTCTCCGTATATCACCTCAACAATGTAATAATTCGATATTTGGTAGAAATCGTTAAACATTTTTTTGCTGCCGTTCAATAACATATCAAATATATTCGTTTTCAATATTCAATATTATCATAATTCGAGAGATACATTCATGTCCGAAAAATCGTTATCGAAGATTGAACATGACATGAGTTTGATATGTATTGGCATATATATCAAGTCACGGATATGATCGACTTTCAACGTCTAATGCAGGAAAAAAAAACATCATTTTTCGATTATTGAGCATCTAAACAATGTAATAATTCGATATTTTGCCCGTTCTAGAACGTTTTCTTGATGATATTCGATAAATTATCGAAAATATACGTTTTCAATCGATCTTCGATATTATCATCAAATAAGGGATATATTCATGATAAAAAAATCGTGATCGAACATTTCGATCAAGACATAAGTTTGAAGTCATATGACAAATGACTGGACTGTGTTGAACATATATTGGCATATATTCAGTCATGGATGTGATCGACTTTCGGCGTCTAACGCGGTATAGAAAAAACATATTTTTTCAATCATCAAATTGATCATCTTTGAAAAAAGATGTTGGCAATATTGTCTAAACAATGTAATGATTCGATATTTTGCCAGTGATTACTGGAACGTTTTCTTGATGATATTCGATAAAACATCGAAAATACACGTTTTCAATCGATCTTCAATATTAACATCATATAACGGATGTATCTATTTCCTATATTACGTATGTACATCACTTTTCTCGAAACGAATGTTTCATCACTCATCGAGTATAAGTTTATTTCACCTAATTTATTATTTATGATCAAAGAATCGTAATCGAAGATTTTTATCTTGAAATTGACATAAGTTTGATGCTAGTTGATGTCATATGGCGAACGTCTGGAGTGTGTTGATCGTTAATTGGCATATATTCAGTCTCGAATATGATCGACTTTCAACGTTTAACGCGGTATACAAAAATACATATATTTTCAATTTCTAAATTGGTCTTCTTTGAAAAGTCATCCTTGCAATATCATCTAAACTATTCAATTGATACGATATGTTGCCCATAATTTCTGGAAAGTTTTTGATAATATTCGATAAAATATCGGAAAATTCAATTGATCTTCAATATTATCATCATGTGAGGGATGTATTCATGATTGAAGAATCGTGATCGAAGATTCCAATCAAGAACTCGACATAACCTAATGTCATATTATGGCAAACGTCTGTAGTGGGTTGATCATAATTTAGCATATATTCAGTCATGGATATGATCGTTTTTCGACGTCAAACGCGGTATAGAAAAAACATCATTTTTCAATCCTTAAATTGATCGCCTTCAAACAAACATTTTCGCAATATCATCTGAACAATGTAATGATTCGATATCCTGCCCGTAATTTCTGGAATTTTTTCTTGATGATTATTCGATAAAATATCGAAAATATACGTATTCATTCGATCTTTAATATTATCATCATATAAGGGATGTATTCATGATCAAAGAATAGTGATCGAAGATTTCAATCAATAACTTGACATGAGTTTGATGTCATATGGCAAACGTCTGGAGTGTGTTGATCATAAATTGGTATATATTCAGTCATGGATATGATCGTTTTTCGACGTCAAACGCGGTATAGAATAAACATTATTTTTCAATCCTTAAATTGATCGTCTTCAAAAAAAATCTTTGCAATATCATCTAAACAGTGTAATGATTCGATATCCTGCCCGTAATTTCTGGAATTTTTTCTCGATGATATAAAATAAAATATCGAAAATAAACGTATTCATTCGATCTTCAAAATTATCATCATATAAGGGATGTATTCATGATCAAAGAATCGTGATCGAAGATTTCAATCAAGAACTTGACATAAGTTTGATGTCATATGGCAAACGTCTGGAGTGTGTTGATCATAAAATGGTATATATTCAGTCATGGATATGATCGTTTCTCGACGTCAAACGCGGTATAGAAAAAACATCATTTTTCAATCCTTAAATTGATCGTCGTCAAACAAACATTTTTGCAATATCATCTGAACAATGTAATGATTCGATATCCTGCCCGTAATTTCTGTAATTTTTTCTTAATGATATTCGATAAAATATCGAAAATATACGTATCCATTCGATCTTCAATATTCTCATCATATAAGGGATGTATTCATGATCAAAGAATCGTGATCGAAGATTTCAATCAAGAACTCGATAGTTAGTTTGATATCATATTGCAAACGTCTGGAGTGTGTTTATCACCAATTGGCATATACTCAGTCATAGATATGATCGACTCACGACATCTGACGTGGTATAAAAAATACATAATTTTTCAATTCTTAAAACGATCGTCTTTGAAGGAACATTTTTTGCAATATCATCTAAACAATGTAATGATTCGATATTTTGCCCGTAATTTCTGTAACGTTTTCTTAATGATATTCGATAAAATATCGAAAATATACGTTTTCAATCGATCTTCAATATTATCATCATATAATTGATGTATTCATGATCAAAGAATCGTGATCGAAGATTTTAATCAAGAACTTGACATAAGTTTGATGTCATATGGCAAACCTCTGGAGTATGATGATCATATATTGGCATACATTTAGTCTCGGATGTGATCGATTTCTAACGTACGTTTATATGTACTTCATTAAACGTCGTTCATGATACGTTTCACAAAAACCATCATATGACTGAAATGTGTGAACACAAATGTTTACCGGGTACTCTCTTCATAGCAGTCCACTGACATGTTGTTTTGAAGCAAATTCCTGCTTCACTAACTTTGTTGGGTACATTCATGTACAAGATGTTTTCCATCATTGAAAATAGCAATATAAATGATGATTTCAAGATTGCCATGATGTTTTCTTCGATATCGTTTCCAATAAAGTAATTTTCGAAAAAGTTCTAATCATCTGCTGTTTATCTTCGTAGTGTTGAATTATGTAGTTGAGTTCTCTTATTTTCTTCTGGAATTTCTGCAGCTGTCGTTTATACTCTTCCAAAGACATCTGGCAACTGTTACAAAACACCCAACTACGTCATTCTTACGTCTAGAATTACATGCGCATGCGCAATAACAAAAGTTTTCGCACACTTTGCATGCCATTCCGTCAACTACATCATCGAGATCTGATATGGAAAAACATTTTTTTCTGCAGCAATAGCGTTTTGATGTTTCAGAGCAACGATATTCCAAATTGTATGTGTTCCTCATCATGCTTCGACTTGAATGGGTACATCGCCAGACGATTCATGAGAATATAAAGTCTTATAAAAAACTCTGCCAGGTGTGGGATTCGAACCCACGCTCCTTCTCGGGAACCAGGGCTTAAAGCTGGCGCCTTAGACCGCTCGGCCAACCTGACTCTCTATAATTTACAAATAGAAAAAAGTCAAGTGGTAACACGAAGAACCTATCGTCTTAGAGTCCCCCCGTCTCCCCAACGCAGCCCCCCTAATATATCCATATCTGAAATAGCATATTTTCGGCAACTATGTATACGCGACGGTTACTCGGAATATTTCAAACGTCCGGCAACAATGTACCAAGCGAACGCACCACTTAGATATCACTGAAACGGATCTAGCTCGATTACGTCACGCAGCGCGAGCGCGCGGTCTCTCGTCGTCATCCATATCTGAAATGACATATTTTCGGCAACTATGTATACGCGACGGTTACTCGGAATATTTCAAACGTCCGGCAACAATGTACCAAGCGAACGCCCCGCTTAGATATCACTGAAACGGATCTAGCTCTATTACGTCACGCGCGGTCTCTCGTCGCCTCGATTTCCACCGTTAATTATACTGTGTAGTGATCGTGGCGATGATGTTACGTATCGGATTCATAGTCCATAGTCCGATTCGGTTGCTCGTATGTATAACGAAAGAACAGTAACCTGGTGAGTATTTCTATATGAACTTCATCACGATATAATCGAATACAACTCAGATACAATGATCATTCCGTCTATCCATCCAACTTTCTGTTCGATTGGGTCGCTCGTACGTATAATGCAAGAACAGTCACCTGGTGAGTGTTACTATATAAACATCACCACGATATAATCGAATACAACTCAGTTACAATTATCGTTCCGTCTAACCATCCAACCTTATGTTCGATTCAGACGCTCGTATGTGTAACGAAAGAACCGTTACATGGTAGGTGTATCTAAATATACAGCATAACGATATAATCGGAGACAACCCAGATACAATGATTGTTCAATCTATCCATTCAACCTTATGTTCGATTCGGTTGCTTGTAAGTATACGGAAGAACAGTTACCTGGTGAGTATTGCTATATAAACATCATCACGATATCATCGAATACAACTCAGATACAATTATCGTTTCGTCTAACCATTCAACATTCTGTTCGTTTCGGTCGCTCGTATGTAAAACGGGAATACCGTCACCTAGTGTGTATAACTATATTCACGTATAACATCATAATCGAATACAACCCAGATACTATCCATTCAACCTCCTGTTCGATTCGGTTGCTCGTATGTATAACGAAAGAACAGTAACCTGGTGAGTATTTCTATATGAACGCCATCACGATTTAATCGAATACAACTCAGATACAATTACCATTCCGTCTATCCATCCAACCTTATGTTCGATTCAGACGCTCGTATGTGTAACGAAAGAACCGTTACATGGTAGGTGTATCTAAATATACAGCATAACGATATAATCGGAGATAACCCAGATACAATGATTGTTCAATCTATCCATTCGACCTTATGTTCGATTCGGTTGCTCGTATGTATAACGGAAGAACAGTTAGCTGGTTAGACATAATATATAATAATCATCACGAAATAATCGAATACAACCCAGATACGACGATTGTTCAGTCTATCCATTCAACCTTCTCTTCAGTTCAGTCGCTCTCATGTATAACTGGAGAACAGTTACCTGGTGAGTATAACTATATAAACATCATCACGATATAATCGAATACAACCCCAGATACGATCATTGTTTAGTCTATCCATTCAAATAAAAAAACAAGCAGATTCGTATGATCGAAGTTGAAAATCGGTCCATCCGTTCGGAAGTTAAGGCGATCTGAAGAATTCGAAGGGGAAGATTCCGAGGGGGCCCCCTTTGATGCATTTTTTTTTTCGATTTCGGTTCTTTTGATCGGAGAAATGGATTCTATGGAAAAAAAAGCAGATTGGTATGATCGAAGTTGAAAATCGGTCCATCTGTTCGGAAGTTAAGTCGATCTGAAGAATTCGAAAAAGTTCCAAGGGGGCCCCCTTTGATGCATTTTTTTTTTTCGATTTTGGTTTTTTCGATTGGAGAAATGGATTCTATAAAAAAAACAAGCAGATTCGTATGATCGAAGTTGAAAATCGGTCCATCCGTTCGGAAGTTAAGGCGATCTGAAGAATTCGAAAAAGTTCCAAGGGGGCCCCCTTTGATGCATTTTTTTTTCGATTTCGGTTTTTTCGATTGGAGAAATGGATTCTATGAAAAAAAAACAAGCAGATTGGTATGATCGAAGTTGAAAATCGGTCCATCCGTTCGGAAGTTAATTCGATCTGAAGAATTCGAAAAAGTTCCAAGGGGGCCCCCTTTGATGCATTTTTTTTTCGATTTCGGTTTTTTCGATTGGAGAAATGGATTCTATGAAAAAAACAAGCAGTATGATCGAAGTTGAAAATCGATCCATCCGTTCGGAAGTTAAGGCGATCTGAAGAATTCGAAAAAGTTCCAAGCGGACCCCCTTTGATGCAATTTTTTTCGATTGGAGAAATTAATTCTATGGAAAAAACAAGCGAATTGGTATGCGCGAAATTGAAAATCGGTCCATCCGTTCGGAAGTTAAGGCGATCTGAAGAATTCGAAAAAGTTACAAGGGGGCCCCCTTTGATGCATTTTTTTTCGATTCCGATTTTTTTGATTGAAGAAATGGATTCTATGAAAAAAAACAAGCAGATTGGTATGATCGAAGTTGAAAATCGGTTCATCCGTTCGGAAGTTAAGGCGATCTGAAGAAATCGAAAAAGTTCCAAGGGGGCCCCCTTTGATGCATTTTTTTTTCGATTTCGGATTTTTTGATTGGAGAAATGGATTCTATGAAAAAAAACAAGCAGATTGGTATGATCGAAGTTGAAAATCGGTCCATCCGTTCGGAAGTTAAGGCGATCTGAAGAATTCGAAAAAGTTCCGAGGGGGTCCCCTTTGATGCATTTTTTTTTCCATTTCGGTTTATTCGATTATAGAAATGGATTCTATGAAAAAATACAAGCAGATTGGTATGATCGAAGTTGAAAATCGGTCCATCCGTTCGGAAGTTAAGGCGATATGAAGAATTCGAAAAAGTTCCAAGGGGGCCCCCTTTGATGCATTTTTTTTTCGATTTCGGTTTTTTCGATTGGAGAAATGGATTCTATGAAAAAAAAAACAAGCAAATTGGTATGATCGAAGTTGAAAATCGGTCCATCCGTTCGGAAGTTAGGCGATCTGAAGAATTCGAAAAAGTTCCAAGGGGGCCCCCATTGATGCATTTTTTTTCGATTTCGGTCCTTTCGATCGGAGAAATGGATTCTATGAAAATAAAAAAAAGAAGCAGATTGGTATGATCGAAGTTGAAAATCGGTCCATCCGCTCGGATGTTAAGGCGCTCTGAAGAATTCGAAAAAGTTCCAAGGGGGCCCCCTTTGATGCATTCTTTTTTTTCGATTTCGGTTTTTTCGATTGGAGAAATGGATTGTATGAAAAAAAACAAGCAGATTGGTATGATCGAAGTTGAAAATCGGTCCATACGTTCGAAAGTTAAGGCAATCTGAAGAATTCGAAAATGTTCCAAGGGGGCCCCCTTTGATGCATTTTTTTTTCGATTTCGGTTTTTTTGATCGGAGAAATGGATTCTATGGAAAAAAAAGCAGATTGGTGTGATCGAAGTTGAAAATCGGTCCATCCGTTCGGAAGTTAAGTCGATCTGAAGAATTCGAAAAAGTTCCAAGGGGGCCCCCTTTGATGCATTTTTTTTTATTTTGGTTTTTTCGATTGGAGAAATGGATTCTATGAAAAAAAACAAGCAGATTCGTATGATCGAAGTTGAAAATCGGTCCATCCGTTCGGAAGTTAAGGCGATCTGAAGAATTCGAAAAAGTTCCAAGGGGGCCCCCTCTGATGCATTTTTTTTTTCGATTTCGGTTTTTTCGATTGGAGAAATGGATTCTATGAAAAAAAAACAAGCAGATTGGTATGATCGAAGTTGAAAATCGGTCCATACGTTCGAAAGTTAAGGCAATCTGAAGAATTCGAAAAAGTTCCAAGGGGGCCCCCTTTGATTCATTTTTTTTTTCGATTTCGGTTTTTTTGATCGGAGAAATGGATTCTATGGAAAAAAATAGCAGATTGGTATGATCGAAGTTGAAAATCGGTCCATCCGTTCGGAAGTTAAGTCGATCTGAAGAATTCGAAAAAGTTCCAAGGGGGCCCCCTTTGATGCATTTTTTTTTCGATCTCGGTTTTTTCGATTGGAGAAATGGATTCTATGAGAAAAAAACAAGCAGATTCGTATGATCGAAGTTGAAAATCGGTCCATCCGTTCGGAAGTTAAGGCGATCTGAAGAATTCGAAAAAGTTCCAAGGGGACTCCCTTTGATGCTTTTTATTTTTTCGATTTCGGTTTTTTTGATTGGAGAAATGGATTCTATGAAAAAAAACAAGCAGATTGGTATGATCGAAGTTGAAAATCGGTCCATAAGTTCGAAAGTTAAGGCAATCTGAAGAATTCGAAAAAGTTCCAAGGGGGCCCCCTTTGATGCATTTTTTTTTCGATTTCGTTTTTTTTGATCGAAGAAATGGATTCTATGAAAAAAAAGCAAATTGGTATGATCGAAGTTGAAAATCGGTCCATCCGTTCGGAAGTTAAGTCGATCTGAAGAATTCGAAAAAGTTCCAAGAGGGCCCCCTTTGATGCATTTTTTTTTTCGATTTCGGTTTTTTCGATTGCAGAAATGGATTCTATGAAAAAAAACAAGCAGATTCGTATGATCGAAGTTGAAAATCGGTCCATCCGTTCGGAAGTTAAGGCGATCTGAAGAATTCGAAGAAGTTCCAAGGGGGCTCCCTTTGATGCTTTTTATTTTTTCGATTTCGGTTTTTTTTGATTGGAGAAATGCATTCTATGAAAAAAAACAAGCAGATTGGTATGATCGAAGTTGAAAATCGGTCCATCCGTTCGGAAGTTAAGGCGATCTGAAGAATTCGAAAAAGTTCCAAGGGGACCCCCTTTGCTGCAATTTTTCTTTTCGATTTCGGTTTTTTCGATTGGAGAAATGGATTCTATGAAAAAAAACAAGCAGATTGGTATGATCGAAGTTGAAAATCGGTCCATCCGTTCGGAAGTTAAGGCGATCTGAAGAATTCAGAAAAGTTCCAAGGGGACCCCCTTTGATGCGATTTTTTTTTCGATTTTGGTTTTTTCGATTGGATAAATGGATTCTATGAAAAAAAACAAGCAGATTGGTATGATCGAAGTTGAAAATCGGTCCATCCGTTCGGAAGTTAAGGCGATTTGAAGAATTCGAAAAAGTTCCAAGGGGACCCCCTTTGATGCAGTTTTTTTTCAGATTTCGGTTTTTTCGATTGGAGAAATGAATTCTATGAAAAAAAACAAGCTGTTTTGTTTGATCGAAGTTGAAAATCGGTCCATCCGTTCGGAAGTTAAGGCGATCTGAAGAATTCGAAAAAGTTCCAAGGGGGCCCCCTTTGATGCATTTTTTTTTCGATTTCGGTTTTTTTGATCGGAGAAATGGATTCTATGAAAAAAAAAGCAGATTGGTATGATCGAAGTTGAAAATCGGTCCATCCGTTCGGAAGTTGAGTCAATCTGAAGAATTCGAAAAAGTTCCAAGGGGGTCCCCTTTGATGCATTTTTTTTTTTCATTTCGGTTTTTTCGATTGGAGAAATGGATTCTATGAAAAAAAAAGCAGATTGGTATGATCGAAGTTGAAAATCGGTCCATCCGTTCGGAAGTTAAGGCGATCTGAAGAATTCGAAAAAGTTCCAAGGGGGCCCCCTTTGATGCATTTTTTTTTTTCGATTTCGGTTTTTCGATTGCAGAAATGGATTCTATGAAAAAAAAAAAAAGCAGATTCGTATGATCGAAGTTGAAAATCGGTCCATCCGTTCGGAAGTTAAGGCGATCTGAAGAATTCGAAAAAGTTCCAAGGGGGCTCCCTTTGATGCTTTTTATTTTTTCGATTTCGGTTTTTTCGATTGCAGAAATGGATTCTATGAAAAAAACGAGCAGATTGGTATGATCGAAATTGAAAATCGGTCCATTCGTTCGGAAGTTAAGGCGGTCTGAAGAATTCAGAAAAGTTCCAAGGGGACCCCCTTTGATAAATTTTTTTTTTCGATTTTGGTTTTGTCGATTGGAGAAATGGATTCTATGAAAAAAAAACAAGCAGATTGGTACGATCGAAGTTGAAAATCGGTCCATCCGTTCGGAAGTTAAGGCGATCTGAAGAATTCGAAAAAGTTCCAAGGGGACCCCCTTTGATGCAATTTTTTTTTCGATTTCGGTTTTTTTTATTGAAGAAATGGATTCTATGAAAAAACAAGCAAATTGGTATGCGCGAAATTGAAAATCGGTCGATCCGTTCGGAAGTTGAGGCGGTCTGAAGAATTCGAAAAAGTTCCAAGGTGTCCCCCTTTGATGCATTTTTTTTTTCGATTTCGGTTTTTCCGATTAGAGAAATGGATTCTATGAAAAAAACAAGCAGATTGGTATGATCGAAGTTGAAAATCGGTCCATCCGTTCGGAAGTTAAGGCGATTTGAAGAATTCGAAAAAGTTCCAAGGGGACCCCCTTTGATGCAGTTTTTTTTCAGATTTCGGTTTTTTCGATCGGAGAAATGGATTCTATGAAAAAAAACAAGCTGTTTGGTATGATCGAAGTTGAAAATCGGTCCATCCGTTCGGAAGTTAAGGCGATCTGAAGAATTCGAAAAAGTTCCAAGGGGGCCCCCTTTGATGCATTTTTTTTTCGATTTCGGTTTTTTTGATCGGAGAAATGGATTCTATGAAAAAAAAAGCAGATTGGTATGATCGAAGTTGAAAATCGGTCCATCCGTTCGGAAGTTAAGTCAATCTGAAGAATTCGAAAAAGTTCCAAGGGGGTCCCCTTTGATGCATTTTTTTCTTCATTTCGGTTTTTTCGATTGGAGAAATGGATTCTATGAAAAAAAAAGCAGATTGGTATGATCGAAGTTGAAAATCGGTCCATCCGTTCGGAAGTTAAGGCGATCTGAACAATTCGAAAAAGTTCCAAGGGGGCCCCCTTTGATGCATTTTTTTTTTCGATTTCGGTTTTTCGATTGCAGAAATGGATTCTATGAAAAAAAAAGCAGATTCGTATGATCGAAGTTGAAAATCGGTCCATCCGTTCGGAAGTTAAGGCGATCTGAAGAATTCGAAAAAGTTCCAAGGGGGCTCCCTTTGATGCTTTTTATTTTTTCGATTTCGGTTTTTTCGATTGGAGAAATGGATTCTATGAAAAAAAACGAGCAGATTGGTATGATCGAAGTTGAAAATCGGTCCATCCGTTCGGAAGTTAAGGCGGTCTGAAGAATTCAGAAAAGTTCCAAGGGGACCCCCTTTGATAAATTTTTTTTTTCGATTTTGGTTTTGTCGATTGGAGAAATGGATTCTATGAAAAAAAACAAGCAGATTGGTACGATCGAAGTTGAAAATCGGTCCATCCGTTCGGAAGTTAAGGCGATCTGAAGAATTCGAAAAAGTTCCAAGGGGACCCCCTTTGATGCAATTTTTTTTTTCGATTTCGGTTTTTTCTATTGAAGAAATGGATTCTATGAAAAAACAAGCAAATTGGTATGCGCGAAATTGAAAATTGGTCGATCCGTTCGGAAGTTGAAGCGGTCTGAAGAATTCGAAAAAGTTCCAAGGGGACCCGCTTTGATGCAGTTTTTTTTCAGATTTCGGTTTTTTCGATTGGAGAAATGGATTCTATGAAAAAAAAACAAGCTGTTTGGTATGATCGAAGTTGAAAATCGGTCCATCCGTTCGGAAGTTAAGGCGATCTGAAGAATTCGAAAAAGTTCCAAGGGGGCCCCCTTTGATGCATTTTTTTTTCGATTTCGGTTTTTTTGATCGGAGAAATGGATTCTATGAAAAAAAAACAGATTGGTATGATCGAAGTTGAAAATCGGTCCATCCGTTCGGAAGTTAAGTCAATCTGAAGAATTCGAAAAAGTTCCAAGGGGGTCCCCTTTGATGCATTTTTTTTTCATTTCGGTTTTTTCGATTGGAGAAATGGATTCTATGAAAAAAAAAGCTGATTGGTATGATCGAAGTTGAAAATCGGTCCATCCGTTCGGAAGTTAAGGCGATCTGAAGAATTCGAAAAAGTTCCATTGGGGCCCCCTTTGATGCATTTTTTTTTCGATTTCGGTTTTTCGATTGCAGAAATGGATTCTATGAAAAAAAAAGCAGATTCGTATGATCGAAGTTGAAAATCGGTCCATCCGTTCGGAATTTAAGGCGATCTGAAGAATTCGAAAAAGTTCCAAGGGGGCTCCCTTTGATGCTTTTTATTTTTTCGATTTCGGTTTTTTCGATTGGAGAAATGGATTCTATGAAAAAAAACGAGCAGATTGGTATGATCGAAGTTGAAAATCGGTCCATCCGTTCGGAAGTTAAGGCGGTCTGAAGAATTCAGAAAAGTTCCAAGGGGACCCCCTTTGATAAATTTTTTTTTTCGATTTTGGTTTTTTCGATTGGAGAAATGGATTCTATGAAAAAAAAAGCAGATTGGTATGATCGAAGTTGAAAATCGGTCCATACGTTCGAAAGTTAAGGCAATCTGAAGAATTCGAAAAAGTTCCAAGGGGGCCCCTTTGATGCATTTTTTTTCGATTTCGGTTTTTTTGATCGGAGAAATGGATTCTATGAAAAAAAAAAGCAGATTGGTATGATCGAAGTTGAAAATCGGTCCATCCGTTCGGAAGTTAAGGCGATCTGAAGAATTCGAAAAAGTTCCAAGGGGGCCCCCTTTGATGCATTTTTTTTTCGATTTCGGTTTTTTCGAATGGAGAAATGGATTCTATGAAAAAAAAACAAGCAGATTGGTATGATCGAAGTTGAAAATCGGTCCATCCGTTCGGAAGTTAAGTCGATCTGAAGAATTCGAAAAAGTTCCAAGGGGGCCCCCTTTGATGCATTTTTTTTTATTTTGGTTTTTTCGATTGGAGAAATGGATTCTATGAAAAAAAACAAGCAGATTCGTATGATCGAAGTTGAAAATCGGTCCATCCGTTCGGAAGTTAAGGCGATCTGAAGAATTCGAAAAAGTTCCAAGGGGGCCCCCTCTGATGCATTTTTTTTTTCGATTTCGGTTTTTTAGATTGGAGAAATGGATTCTATGAAAAAAAACAAGCAGATTGGTATGATCGAAGTTGAAAATCGGTCCATACGTTCGAAAGTTGAGGCAATCTGAAGAATTCGAAAAAGTTCCAAGGGGGCCCCCTTTGATTCATTTTTTTTTTTTCGATTTCGGTTTTTTTGATCGGAGAAATGGATTCTATGAAAAAAAATAGCAGATTGGTATGATCGAAGTTGAAAATCGGTCCATCCGTTCGGAAGTTAAGTCGATCTGAAGAATTCGAAAAAGTTCCAAGGGGGCCCCCTTTGATGCATTTTTTTTTTCGATTTCTGTTTTTTCGATTGGAGAAATGGATTCTATGAAAAAAAAACAAGCAGATTCGTATGATCGAAGTTGAAAATCGGTCCATCCGTTCGGAAGTTAAGGCGATCTGAAGAATTCGAAAAAGTTCCAAGGGGGCTCCCTTTGATGCTTTTTATTTTTTCGATTTCGGTTTTTTTGATTGGAGAAATGGATTCTATGAAAAAAAAAACAAGCAGATTGGTATGATCGAAGTTGAAAATCGGTCCATCCGTTCGGAAGTTAAGGCGATCTGAAGAATTCGAAAAAGTTCCAAGGGGGTCCCCTTTGATGCATTTTTTTTTCCATTTCGGTTTTTTCGATTATAGAAATGGATTCTATGAAAAAATACAAGCAGATTGGTATGATCGAAGTTGAAAATCGGTCCATCCGTTCGGAAGTTAAGGCGATCTGAAGAATTCGAAAAAGTTCCAAAGGGGCCCCCTTTGATGCATTTTTTTTTCTATTTCGGTTTTTTCGATTGGAGAAATGGATTCTATGAAAAAAAACAAGCAGATTGGTATGATCGAAGTTGAGAATCGGTCCATCCGTTCGGAAGTTAAGGCGATCTGAAGAATTCGAAAAAGTTCCAAGGGGGCCCCCTTTGATGCATTTTTTTTCGATTTCGGTTTTTTCGATTGAAGAAATGGATTCAATAAAAAAAAACAAGCAAATTGGTATGATCGAAGTTGAAAATCGGTCCATCCGTTCGGAAGTTAGGCGATCTGAAGAATTCGAAAAAGTTCCAAGGGGGCCTCCTTTGATGCATTTTTTTTTCTCGATTTCGGTTCTTCCGATCGGAGAAATGGATTCTATGGAGAAAAAAAAACAGGCAGATTGGTATGATCGAAGTTGAAAATCGGTCCATCCGTTCGGATGTTAAGGCGATCTGAAGAATTCGAAAAAGTTCCAAGGGGGCCCCCTTTGATGCATTTTTTCTTTCGATTTCGGTTTTTTCGATTGGAGAAATGGATTCTATGAAAAAAAACAAGCAGATTGGTATGATCGAAGTTGAAACTCGGTCCATACGTTCGAAAGTTAAGGCAATCTGAAGAATTCGAAAAAGTTCCGAGGGGGCCCCCTTTGATGCATTTTTTTTTTTTTCGATTTCGGTTCTTTTGATCGGAGAAATGGATTCTATGGAAAAAAAATCAGATTGGTATGATCGAAGTTGAAAATCGGTCCATCCGTTCGGAAGTTAAGTCGATCTGAAGAATTCGAAAAAGTTCCAAGGGGGCCCCCTTTGATGCATTTTTTTTTTCGATTTTGGTTTTTTCGATTGGAGAAATGGATTCTATAAAAAAAACAAGCAGATTTGTATGATCGAAGTTGAAAATCGGTCCATCCGTTCGGAAGTTAAGGCGATCTGAAGAATTCGAAAAAGTTCCAAGGGGGCCCCCTTTGATGCATTTTTTTTTTCGATTTCGGTTTTTTCGATTGGAGAAATGGATTCTATGAAAAAAAAAACAAGCAGATTGGTATGATCGAAGTTGAAAATTGGTCCATCCGTTCGGAAGTTAAGTCGATCTGAAGAATTCGAAAAAGTTCCAAGGGGGCCCCCTTTGATGCATTTTTTTTTCGATTTCGGTTTTTTCGATTGGAGAAATGGATTCTATGAAAAAAACAAGCAGTATGATCGAAGTTGAAAATCGGTCCATCCGTTCGGAAGTTAAGGCGATCTGAAGAATTCGAAAAAGTTCCAAGCGGACCCCCTTTGATGCAATTTTTTTCGATTGGAGAAATTAATTCTATGGAAAAAACAAGCGAATTGGTATGCGCGAAATTGAAAATCGGTCCATCCGTTCGGAAGTTAAGGCGATCTGAAGAATTCGAAAAAGTTACAAGGGGGCCCCCTTTGATGCATTTTTTTTTCGATTCCGATTTTTTTGATTGAAGAAATGGATTCTATGAAAAAAAACAAGCAGATTGGTATGATCGAAGTTGAAAATCGGTTCATCCGTTCGGAAGTTAAGGCGATCTGAAGAATTCGAAAAAGTTCCAAGGGGGCCCCCTTTGATGCATTTTCTTTTTCGATTTCGGTTTTTTTGGTTGGAGAAATGGATTCTATGAAAAGAAACAAGCAGATTGGTATGATCGAAGTTGAAAATCGGTCCATCCGTTCGGAAGTTAAGGCGATATGAAGAATTCGAAAAAGTTCCAAGGGGGCCCCCTTTGATGCATTTTTTTTTCCATTTCGGTTTATTCGATTATAGAAATGGATTCTATGAAAAAATACAAGCAGATTGGTATGATCGAAGTTGAAAATCGGTCCATCCGTTCGGAAGTTAAGGCGATATGAAGAATTCGAAAAAGTTCCAAGGGGGCCCCCTTTGATGCATTTTTTTTTTTCGATTTCGGTTTTTTCGATTGGAGAAATGGATTCTATGAAAAAAAAACAAGCAAATTGGTATGATCGAAGTTGAAAATCGGTCCATCCGTTCGGAAGATAGGCGATCTGAAGAATTCGAAAAAGTTCCAAGGGGGCCCCCTTTGATGCATTTTTTTTTCGATTTCGGTCCTTTCGATCGGAGAAATGGATTCTATGAAAATAAAAAAAAAGAAACAGATTGGTATGATCGAAGTTGAAAATCGGTCCATCCGCTCGGATGTTAAGGCGCTCTGAAGAATTCGAAAAAGTTCCAAGGGGGCCCTCTTTGATGCATTTTTTTTTTCGATTTCGGTTTTTTCGATTGGATAAATGGATTGTATGAAAAAAAAACAAGCAGATTGGTATGATCGAAGTTGAAAATCGGTCCATACGTTCGAAAGTTAAGGCAATCTGAAGAATTCGAAAAAGTTCCAAGGGAGCCCCCTTTGATGCATTTTTTTTTTCGATTTCGGTTTTTTTGATCGGAGAAATGGATTCTATGGAAAAAAAAAAGCAGATTGGTGTGATCGAAGTTGAAAATCGGTCCATCCGTTCGGAAGTTAAGTCGATCTGAAGAATTCGAAAAAGTTCCAAGGGGGCCCCCTTTGATGCATTTTTTTTTATTTTGGTTTTTTCGATTGGAGAAATGGATTCTATGAAAAAAAAACAAGCAGATTCGTATGATCGAAGTTGAAAATCGGTCCATCCGTTCGGAAGTTAAGGCGATCTGAAGAATTCGAAAAAGTTCCAAGGGGGCCCCCTCTGATGCATTTTTTTTATCGATTTCGGTTTTTTCGATTGGAGAAATGGATTCTATGAAAAAAAAACAAGCAGATTGGTATGATCGAAGTTGAAAATCGGTCCATACGTTCGAAAGTTAAGGCAATCTGAAGAATTCGAAAAAGTTCCAAGGGGGCCCCCTTTGATTCATTTTTATTTTCGATTTCGGTTTTTTTGATCGGAGAAATGGATTCTATGGAAAAAAATAGCAGATTGGTATGATCGAAGTTGAAAATCGGTCCATCCGTTCGGAAGTTAAGTCGATCTGAAGAATTCGAAAAAGTTTCAAGGGGGCCCTCTTTGATGCATTTTTTTTTCGATCTCGGTTTTTTCGATTGGAGAAATGGATTCTATGAAAAAAAAACAAGCAGATTCGTATGATCGAAGTTGAAAATCGGTCCATCCGTTCGGAAGTTAAGGCGATCTGAAGAATTCGAAAAAGTTCCAAGGGGGCTCCCTTTGATGCATTTTTTTTTTCGATTTCGATTTTTTTGATCGAAGAAATGGATTCTATGAAAAAAAAAGCAAATTGGTATGATCGAAGTTGAAAATCGGTCCATCCGTTCGGAAGTTAAGTCGATCTGAAGAATTCGAAAAAGTTCCAAGAGGGCCCCCTTTGATGCATTTTTTTTTCGATTTCGGTTTTTTCGATTGCAGAAATGGATTCTATGAGAAAAAACAAGCAGATTCGTATGATCGAAGTTGAAAATCGGTCCATCCGTTCGGAAGTTAAGGCGATCTGAAGAATTCGAAGAAGTTCCAAGGGGGCTCCCTTTGATGCTTTTTATTTTTTCGATTTCGGTTTTTTTTGATTGGAGAAATGCATTCTATGAAAAAAAACAAGCAGATTGGTATGATCGAAGTTGAAAATCGGTCCATCCGTTCGGAAGTTAAGGCGATCTGAAGAATTCGAAAAAGTTCCAAGGGGACCCCCTTTGATGCAATTTTTCTTTTCGATTTCGGTTTTTTCGATTGGAGAAATGGATTCTATGAAAAAAAACAAGCAGATTGGTATGATCGAAGTTGAAAATCGGTCCATCCGTTCGGAAGTTAAGGCGATCTGAAGAATTCAGAAAAGGTCCAAGGGGACCCCCTTTGATGCGATTTTTTTTTCGATTTTGGTTTTTTCGATTGGATAAATGGATTCTATGAAAAAAAACAAGCAGATTGGTATGATCGAAGTTGAAAATCGGTCCATCCGTTCGGAAGTTAAGGCGATTTGAAGAATTCGAAAAAGTTCCAAGGGGACCCCCTTTGATGCAGTTTTTTTTCAGATTTCGGTTTTTTTGATTGGAGAAATGGATTCTATGAAAAAAAACAAGCTGTTTGGTATGATCGAAGTTGAAAATCGGTCCATCCGTTCGGAAGTTAAGGCGATCTGAAGAATTCGAAAAAGTTCCAAGGGGGCCCCCTTTGATGCATTTTTTTTTTCGATTTCGGTTTTTTTGATCGGAGAAATGGATTCTATGAAAAAAAAAGCAGATTGGTATCATCGAAGTTGAAAATCGGTCCATCCGTTCGGAAGTTAAGTCAATCTGAAGAATTTGAAAAAGTTCCAAGGGGGTCCCCTTTGATGCATTTTTTTTTTTCATTTCGGTTTTTTCGATTGGAGAAATGGATTCTATGAAAAAAAAAAGCAGATTGGTATGATCGAAGTTGAAAATCGGTCCATCCGTTCGGAAGTTAAGGCGATCTGAAGAATTCGAAAAAGTTCCAAGGGGGCCCCATTTGATGCATTTTTTTTTTGATTTCGGTTTTTCGATTGCAGAAATGGATTCTATGAAAAAAAAAAGCAGATTCGTATGATCGAAGTTGAAAATCGGTCCATCCGTTCGGAAGTTAAGGCGATCTGAAGAATTCGAAAAAGTTCCAAGGGGGCTCCCTTTGATGCTTTCTATTTTTTCGATTTCGGTTTTTTCGATTGGAGAAATGGATTCTATGAAAAAAAACGAGCAGATTGGTATGATCGAAGTTGAAAATCGGTCCATCCGTTCGGAAGTTAAGGCGGTCTGAAGAATTCAGAAAAGTTCCAAGGGGACCCCCTTTGATACATTTTTTTTTTCGATTTTGGTTTTGTCGATTGGAGAAATGGATTCTATGAAAAAAAACAAGCAGATTGGTACGATCGAAGTTGAAAATCGGTCCATCCGTTCGGAAGTTAAGGCGATCTGAAGAATTCGAAAAAGTTCCAAGGGGACCCCCTTTGATGCAATTTTTTTTTCGATTTCGGTTTTTTCTATTGAAGAAATGGATTCTATAAAAAAACAAGCAAATTGGTATGCGCGAAATTGAAAATCGGTCGATCCGTTCGGAAGTTGAGGCGGTCTGAAGAATTCGAAAAAGTTCCAAGGGGGCCCCCTTTGATGCATTTTTTTTTCGATTTCGGTTTTTTTGATCGGAGAAATGGATTCTATGGAAAAAAAAAAGCAGATTGGTGTGATCGAAGTTGAAAATCGGTCCATCCGTTCGGAAGTTAAGTCGATCTGAAGAATTCGAAAAAGTTCCAAGGGGGCCCCCTTTGATGCATTTTTTTTTATTTTGGTTTTTTCGATTGGAGAAATGGATTCTATGAAAAAAAACAAGCAGATTCGTATGATCGAAGTTGAAAATCGGTCCATCCGTTCGGAAGTTAAGGCGATCTGAAGAATTCGAAAAAGTTCCAAGGGGGCCCCCTCTGATGCATTTTTTTTTCGATTTCGGTTTTTTCGATTGGAGAAATGGATTCTATGAAAAAAAAACAAGCAGATTGGTATGATCGAAGTTGAAAATCGGTCCATACGTTCGAAAGTTAAGGCAATCTGAAGAATTCGAAAAAGTTCCAAGGGGGCCCCCTTTGATTCATTTTTATTTTCGATTTCGGTTTTTTTGATCGGAGAAATGGATTCTATGGAAAAAAATAGCAGATTGGTATGATCGAAGTTGAAAATCGGTCCATCCGTTCGGAAGTTAAGTCGATCTGAAGAATTCGAAAAAGTTCCAAGGGGGCCCTCTTTGATGCATTTTTTTTTCGATCTCGGTTTTTTCGATTGGAGAAATGGATTCTATGAAAAAAAAACAAGCAGATTCGTATGATCGAAGTTGAAAATCGGTCCATCCGTTCGGAAGTTAAGGCGATCTGAAGAATTCGAAAAAGTTCCAAGGGGGCTCCCTTTGATGCATTTTTTTTTTCGATTTCGATTTTTTTGATCGAAGAAATGGATTCTATGAAAAAAAAAGCAAATTGGTATGATCGAAGTTGAAAATCGGTCCATCCGTTCGGAAGTTAAGTCGATCTGAAGAATTCGAAAAAGTTCCAAGAGGGCCCCCTTTGATGCATTTTTTTTTCGATTTCGGTTTTTTCGATTGCAGAAATGGATTCTATGAGAAAAAACAAGCAGATTCGTATGATCGAAGTTGAAAATCGGTCCATCCGTTCGGAAGTTAAGGCGATCTGAAGAATTCGAAGAAGTTCCAAGGGGGCTCCCTTTGATGCTTTTTATTTTTTCGATTTCGGTTTTTTTTGATTGGAGAAATGCATTCTATGAAAAAAAAACAAGCAGATTGGTATGATCGAAGTTGAAAATCGGTCCATCCGTTCGGAAGTTAAGGCGATCTGAAGAATTCGAAAAAGTTCCAAGGGGACCCCCTTTGATGCAATTTTTCTTTTCGATTTCGGTTTTTTCGATTGGAGAAATGGATTCTATGAAAAAAAACAAGCAGATTGGTATGATCGAAGTTGAAAATCGGTCCATCCGTTCGGAAGTTAAGGCGATCTGAAGAATTCAGAAAAGGTCCAAGGGGACCCCCTTTGATGCGATTTTTTTTTCGATTTTGGTTTTTTCGATTGGATAAATGGATTCTATGAAAAAAACAAGCAGATTGGTATGATCGAAGTTGAAAATCGGTCCATCCGTTCGGAAGTTAAGGCGATTTGAAGAATTCGAAAAAGTTCCAAGGGGACCCCCTTTGATGCAGTTTTTTTTCAGATTTCGGTTTTTTTGATTGGAGAAATGGATTCTATGAAAAAAAACAAGCTGTTTGGTATGATCGAAGTTGAAAATCGGTCCATCCGTTCGGAAGTTAAGGCGATCTGAAGAATTCGAAAAAGTTCCAAGGGGGCCCCCTTTGATGCATTTTTTTTTCGATTTCGGTTTTTTTGATCGGAGAAATGGATTCTATGAAAAAAAAAGCAGATTGGTATCATCGAAGTTGAAAATTGGTCCATCCGTTCGGAAGTTAAGTCAATCTGAAGAATTTGAAAAAGTTCCAAGGGGGTCCCCTTTGATGCATTTTTTTTTTCATTTCGGTTTTTTCGATTGGAGAAATGGATTCTATGAAAAAAAAAGCAGATTGGTATGATCGAAGTTGAAAATCGGTCCATCCGTTCGGAAGTTAAGGCGATCTGAAGAATTCGAAAAAGTTCCAAGGGGGCCCCATTTGATGCATTTTTTTTTTGATTTCGGTTTTTCGATTGCAGAAATGGATTCTATGAAAAAAAAAAGCAGATTCGTATGATCGAAGTTGAAAATCGGTCCATCCGTTCGGAAGTTAAGGCGATCTGAAGAATTCGAAAAAGTTCCAAGGGGGCTCCCTTTGATGCTTTTTATTTTTTCGATTTCGGTTTTTTCGATTGGAGAAATGGATTCTATGAAAAAAAACGAGCAGATTGGTATGATCGAAGTTGAAAATCGGTCCATCCGTTCGGAAGTTAAGGCGGTCTGAAGAATTCAGAAAAGTTCCAAGGGGACCCCCTTTGATACATTTTTTTTTCGATTTTGGTTTTGTCGATTGGAGAAATGGATTCTATGAAAAAAAACAAGCAGATTGGTACGATCGAAGTTGAAAATCGGTCCATCCGTTCGGAAGTTAAGGCGATCTGAAGAATTCGAAAAAGTTCCAAGGGGACCCCCTTTGATGCAATGTTTTTTTCGATTTCGGTTTTTTCTATTGAAGAAATGGATTCTATAAAAAAACAAGCAAATTGGTATGCGCGAAATTGAAAATCGGTCGATCCGTTCGGAAGTTGAGGCGGTCTGAAGAATTCGAAAAAGTTCCAAGGGGGCCCCCTTTGATGCATTTTTTTTTCGATTTCGGTTTTTTTGATCGGAGAAATGGATTCTATGAAAAAAAAAAAGCAGATTGGTGTGATCGAAGTTGAAAATCGGTCCATCCGTTCGGAAGTTAAGTCGATCTGAAGAATTCGAAAAAGTTCCAAGGGGGCCCCCTTTGATGCATTTTTTTTTATTTTGGTTTTTTCGATTGGAGAAATGGATTCTATGAAAAAAAACAAGCAGATTCGTATGATCGAAGTTGAAAATCGGTCCATCCGTTCGGAAGTTAAGGCGATCTGAAGAATTCGAAAAAGTTCCAAGGGGGCCCCCTCTGATGCATTTTTTTTTCGATTTCGGTTTTTTCGATTGGAGAAATGGATTCTATGAAAAAAAAAACAAGCAGATTGGTATGATCGAAGTTGAAAATCGGTCCATACGTTCGAAAGTTAAGGCAATCTGAAGAATTCGAAAAAGTTCCAAGGGGGCCCCCTTTGATTCATTTTTATTTTCGATTTCGGTTTTTTTGATCGGAGAAATGGATTCTATGGAAAAAAATAGCAGATTGGTATGATCGAAGTTGAAAATCGGTCCATCCGTTCGGAAGTTAAGTCGATCTGAAGAATTCGAAAAAGTTCCAAGGGGGCCCTCTTTGATGCATTTTTTTTTCGATCTCGGTTTTTTCGATTGGAGAAATGGATTCTATGAAAAAAAAACAAGCAGATTCGTATGATCGAAGTTGAAAATCGGTCCATCCGTTCGGAAGTTAAGGCGATCTGAAGAATTCGAAAAAGTTCCAAGGGGGCTCCCTTTGATGCATTTTTTTTTTCGATTTCGATTATTTTGATCGAAGAAATGGATTCTATGGAAAAAAAAAGCAAATTGGTATGATCGAAGTTGAAAATCGGTCCATCCGTTCGGAAGTTAAGTCGATCTGAAGAATTCGAAAAAGTTCCAAGAGGGCCCCCTTTGATGCATTTTTTTTTCGATTTCGGTTTTTTCGATTGCAGAAATGGATTCTATGAGAAAAAACAAGCAGATTCGTATGATCGAAGTTGAAAATCGGTCCATCCGTTCGGAAGTTAAGGCGATCTGAAGAATTCGAAGAAGTTCCAAGGGGGCTCCCTTTGATGCTTTTTATTTTTTCGATTTCGGTTTTTTTTGATTGGAGAAATGCATTCTATGAAAAAAAAACAAGCAGATTGGTATGATCGAAGTTGAAAATCGGTCCATCCGTTCGGAAGTTAAGGCGATCTGAAGAATTCGAAAAAGTTCCAAGGGGACCCCCTTTGATGCAATTTTTCTTTTCGATTTCGGTTTTTTCGATTGGAGAAATGGATTCTATGAAAAAAAACAAGCAGATTGGTATGATCGAAGTTGAAAATCGGTCCATCCGTTCGGAAGTTAAGGCGATCTGAAGAATTCAGAAAAGGTCCAAGGGGACCCCCTTTGATGCGATTTTTTTTTCGATTTTGGTTTTTTCGATTGGATAAATGGATTCTATGAAAAAAACAAGCAGATTGGCATGATCGAAGTTGAAAATCGGTCCATCCGTTCGGAAGTTAAGGCGATTTGAAGAATTCGAAAAAGTTCCAAGGGGACCCCCTTTGATGCAGTTTTTTTTCAGATTTCGGTTTTTTTGATTGGAGAAATGGATTCTATGAAAAAAAACAAGCTGTTTGGTATGATCGAAGTTGAAAATCGGTCCATCCGTTCGGAAGTTAAGGCGATCTGAAGAATTCGAAAAAGTTCCAAGGGGACCCCCTTTGATGCAATTTTTTTTTCGATTTCGGTTTTTTCTATTGAAGAAATGGATTCTATAAAAAAACAAGCAAATTGGTATGCGCGAAATTGAAAATCGGTCGATCCGTTCGGAAGTTGAGGCGGTCTGAAGAATTCGAAAAAGTTCCAAGGGGGCCCCCTTTGATGCATTTTTTTTTTCGATTTCGGTTTTTTTGATCGGAGAAATGGATTCTATGAAAAAAAAAAAGCAGATTGGTGTGATCGAAGTTGAAAATCGGTCCATCCGTTCGGAAGTTAAGTCGATCTGAAGAATTCGAAAAAGTTCCAAGGGGGCCCCCTTTGATGCATTTTTTTTTATTTTGGTTTTTTCGATTGGAGAAATGGATTCTATGAAAAAAAACAAGCAGATTCGTATGATCGAAGTTGAAAATCGGTCCATCCGTTCGGAAGTTAAGGCGATCTGAAGAATTCGAAAAAGTTCCAAGGGGGCCCCCTCTGATGCATTTTTTTTTCGATTTCGGTTTTTTCGATTGGAGAAATGGATTCTATGAAAAAAAAACAAGCAGATTGGTATGATCGAAGTTGAAAATCGGTCCATACGTTCGAAAGTTAAGGCAATCTGAAGAATTCGAAAAAGTTCCAAGGGGGCCCCCTTTGATTCATTTTTATTTTCGATTTCGGTTTTTTTGATCGGAGAAATGGATTCTATGGAAAAAAATAGCAGATTGGTATGATCGAAGTTGAAAATCGGTCCATCCGTTCGGAAGTTAAGTCGATCTGAAGAATTCGAAAAAGTTCCAAGGGGGCCCTCTTTGATGCATTTTTTTTTCGATCTCGGTTTTTTCGATTGGAGAAATGGATTCTATGAAAAAAAAACAAGCAGATTCGTATGATCGAAGTTGAAAATCGGTCCATCCGTTCGGAAGTTAAGGCGATCTGAAGAATTCGAAAAAGTTCCAAGGGGGCTCCCTTTGATGCATTTTTTTTTTTCGATTTCGATTATTTTGATCGAAGAAATGGATTCTATGGAAAAAAAAGCAAATTGGTATGATCGAAGTTGAAAATCGGTCCATCCGTTCGGAAGTTAAGTCGATCTGAAGAATTCGAAAAAGTTCCAAGAGGGCCCCCTTTGATGCATTTTTTTTTCGATTTCGGTTTTTTCGATTGCAGAAATGGATTCTATGAGAAAAAACAAGCAGATTCGTATGATCGAAGTTGAAAATCGGTCCATCCGTTCGGAAGTTAAGGCGATCTGAAGAATTCGAAGAAGTTCCAAGGGGGCTCCCTTTGATGCTTTTTATTTTTTCGATTTCGGTTTTTTTTGATTGGAGAAATGCATTCTATGAAAAAAAAACAAGCAGATTGGTATGATCGAAGTTGAAAATCGGTCCATCCGTTCGGAAGTTAAGGCGATCTGAAGAATTCGAAAAAGTTCCAAGGGGACCCCCTTTGATGCAATTTTTCTTTTCGATTTCGGTTTTTTCGATTGGAGAAATGGATTCTATGAAAAAAAACAAGCAGATTGGTATGATCGAAGTTGAAAATCGGTCCATCCGTTCGGAAGTTAAGGCGATCTGAAGAATTCAGAAAAGGTCCAAGGGGACCCCCTTTGATGCGATTTTTTTTTCGATTTTGGTTTTTTCGATTGGATAAATGGATTCTATGAAAAAAACAAGCAGATTGGCATGATCGAAGTTGAAAATCGGTCCATCCGTTCGGAAGTTAAGGCGATTTGAAGAATTCGAAAAAGTTCCAAGGGGACCCCCTTTGATGCAGTTTTTTTTCAGATTTCGGTTTTTTTGATTGGAGAAATGGATTCTATGAAAAAAAACAAGCTGTTTGGTATGATCGAAGTTGAAAATCGGTCCATCCGTTCGGAAGTTAAGGCGATCTGAAGAATTCGAAAAAGTTCCAAGGGGGCCCCCTTTGATGCATTTTTTTTTCGATTTCGGTTTTTTTGATCGGAGAAATGGATTCTATGAAAAAAAAAGCAGATTGGTATCATCGAAGTTGAAAATCGGTCCATCCGTTCGGAAGTTAAGTCAATCTGAAGAATTTGAAAAAGTTCCAAGGGGGTCCCCTTTGATGCATTTTTTTTTTCATTTCGGTTTTTTCGATTGGAGAAATGGATTCTATGAAAAAAAAAGCAGATTGGTATGATCGAAGTTGAAAATCGGTCCATCCGTTCGGAAGTTAAGGCGATCTGAAGAATTCGAAAAAGTTCCAAGGGGGCCCCCTTTGATGCATTTTTTTTTTATTTCGGTTTTTCGATTGCAGAAATGGATTCTATGAAAAAAAAAAGCAGATTCGTATGATCGAAGTTGAAAATCGGTCCATCCGTTCGGAAGTTAAGGCGATCTGAAGAATTCGAAAAAGTTCCAAGGGGGCTCCCTTTGATGCTTTTTATTTCTTCGATTTCGGTTTTTTCGATTGGAGAAATGGATTCTATGAAAAAAAACGAGCAGATTGGTATGATCGAAGTTGAAAATCGGTCCATCCGTTCGGAAGTTAAGGCGGTCTGAAGAATTCAGAAAAGTTCCAAGGGGACCCCCTTTGATACATTTTTTTTTTCGATTTTGGTTTTGTCGATTGGAGAAATGGATTCTATGAAAAAAAACAAGCAGATTGGTACGATCGAAGTTGAAAATCGGTCCATCCGTTCGGAAGTTAAGGCGATCTGAAGAATTCGAAAAAGTTCCAAGGGGACCCCCTTTGATGCAATTTTTTTTTCGATTTCGGTTTTTTCTATTGAAGAAATGGATTCTATGAAAAAACAAGCAAATTGGTATGCGCGAAATTGAAAATCGGTCGATCCGTTCGGAAGTTGAGGCGGTCTGAAGAATTCGAAAAAGTTCCAAGGTGGCCCCCTTTGATGCATTTTTTTTTCGATTTCGGTTTTTCCGATTGGAAAAATGGATTCTATGAAAAAAACGAGCAGATTGGTATGATCGAAGTTGAAAATCGGTCCATCCGTTCGGAAGTTAAGGCGGTCTGAAGAATTCAGAAAAGTTCCAAGGGGACCCCCTTTGATACATTTTTTTTTTTCGATTTTGGTTTTGTCGATTGGAGAAATGGATTCTATGAAAAAAAACAAGCAGATTGGTACGATCGAAGTTGAAAATCGGTCCATCCGTTCGGAAGTTAAGGCGATCTGAAGAATTCGAAAAAGTTCCAAGGGGACCCCCTTTGATGCAATTTTTTTTTCGATTTCGGTTTTTTCTATTGAAGAAATGGATTCTATAAAAAAACAAGCAAATTGGTATGCGCGAAATTGAAAATCGGTCGATCCGTTCGGAAGTTGAGGCGGTCTGAAGAATTCGAAAAAGTTCCAAGGGGGCCCCCTTTGATGCATTTTTTTTTCGATTTCGGTTTTTTTGATCGGAGAAATGGATTCTATGGAAAAAAAAAAAGCAGATTGGTGTGATCGAAGTTGAAAATCGGTCCATCCGTTCGGAAGTTAAGTCGATCTGAAGAATTCGAAAAAGTTCCAAGGGGGCCTCCTTTGATGCATTTTTTTTTATTTTGGTTTTTTCGATTGGAGAAATGGATTCTATGAAAAAAAACAAGCAGATTCGTATGATCGAAGTTGAAAATCGGTCCATCCGTTCGGATGTTAAGGCGATCTGAAGAATTCGAAAAAGTTCCAAGGGGGCCCCCTCTGATGCATTTTTTTTTCGATTTCGGTTTTTTCGATTGGAGAAATGGATTCTATGAAAAAAAAACAAGCAGATTGGTATGATCGAAGTTGAAAATCGGTCCATACGTTCGAAAGTTAAGGCAATCTGAAGAATTCGAAAAAGTTCCAAGGGGGCCCCCTTTGATTCATTTTTATTTTCGATTTCGGTTTTTTTGATCGGAGAAATGGATTCTATGGAAAAAAATAGCAGATTGGTATGATCGAAGTTGAAAATCGGTCCATCCGTTCGGAAGTTAAGTCGATCTGAAGAATTCGAAAAAGTTCCAAGGGGGCCCTCTTTGATGCATTTTTTTTTCGATCTCGGTTTTTTCGATTGGAGAAATGGATTCTATGAAAAAAAAACAAGCAGATTCGTATGATCGAAGTTGAAAATCGGTCCATCCGTTCGGAAGTTAAGGCGATCTGAAGAATTCGAAAAAGTTCCAAGGGGGCTCCCTTTGATGCATTTTTTTTTTCGATTTCGATTATTTTGATCGAAGAAATGGATTCTATGAAAAAAAAAGCAAATTGGTATGATCGAAGTTGAAAATCGGTCCATCCGTTCGGAAGTTAAGTCGATCTGAAGAATTCGAAAAAGTTCCAAGAGGGCCCCCTTTGATGCATTTTTTTTTCGATTTCGGTTTTTTCGATTGCAGAAATGGATTCTATGAGAAAAAACAAGCAGATTCGTATGATCGAAGTTGAAAATCGGTCCATCCGTTCGGAAGTTAAGGCGATCTGAAGAATTCGAAGAAGTTCCAAGGGGGCTCCCTTTGATGCTTTTTATTTTTTCGATTTCGGTTTTTTTTGATTGGAGAAATGCATTCTATGAAAAAAAAACAAGCAGATTGGTATGATCGAAGTTGAAAATCGGTCCATCCGTTCGGAAGTTAAGGCGATCTGAAGAATTCGAAAAAGTTCCAAGGGGACCCCCTTTGATGCAATTTTTCTTTTCGATTTCGGTTTTTTCGATTGGAGAAATGGATTCTATGAAAAAAAACAAGCAGATTGGTATGATCGAAGTTGAAAATCGGTCCATCCGTTCGGAAGTTAAGGCGATCTGAAGAATTCAGAAAAGGTCCAAGGGGACCCCCTTTGATGCGATTTTTTTTTCGATTTTGGTTTTTTCGATTGGATAAATGGATTCTATGAAAAAAACAAGCAGATTGGTATGATCGAAGTTGAAAATCGGTCCATCCGTTCGGAAGTTAAGGCGATTTGAAGAATTCGAAAAAGTTCCAAGGGGACCCCCTTTGATGCAGTTTTTTTTCAGATTTCGGTTTTTTTGATTGGAGAAATGGATTCTATGAAAAAAAACAAGCTGTTTGGTATGATCGAAGTTGAAAATCGGTCCATCCGTTCGGAAGTTAAGGCGATCTGAAGAATTCGAAAAAGTTCCAAGGGGGCCCCCTTTGATGCATTTTTTTTTCGATTTCGGTTTTTTTGATCGGAGAAATGGATTCTATGAAAAAAAAAGCAGATTGGTATCATCGAAGTTGAAAATCGGTCCATCCGTTCGGAAGTTAAGTCAATCTGAAGAATTTGAAAAAGTTCCAAGGGGGTCCCCTTTGATGCATTTTTTTTTTTCATTTCGGTTTTTTCGATTGGAGAAATGGATTCTATGAAAAAAAAAGCAGATTGGTATGATCGAAGTTGAAAATCGGTCCATCCGTTCGGAAGTTAAGGCGATCTGAAGAATTCGAAAAAGTTCCAAGGGGGCCCCCTTTGATGCATTTTTTTTTTGATTTCGGTTTTTCGATTGCAGAAATGGATTCTATGAAAAAAAAAAGCAGATTCGTATGATCGAAGTTGAAAATCGGTCCATCCGTTCGGAAGTTAAGGCGATCTGAAGAATTCGAAAAAGTTCCAAGGGGGCTCCCTTTGATGCTTTTTATTTCTTCGATTTCGGTTTTTTCGATTGGAGAAATGGATTCTATGAAAAAAAACGAGCAGATTGGTATGATCGAAGTTGAAAATCGGTCCATCCGTTCGGAAGTTAAGGCGGTCTGAAGAATTCAGAAAAGTTCCAAGGGGACCCCCTTTGATACATTTTTTTTTTCGATTTTGGTTTTGTCGATTGGAGAAATGGATTCTATGAAAAAAAACAAGCAGATTGGTACGATCGAAGTTGAAAATCGGTCCATCCGTTCGGAAGTTAAGGCGATCTGAAGAATTCGAAAAAGTTCCAAGGGGACCCCCTTTGATGCAATTTTTTTTTCGATTTCGGTTTTTTCTATTGAAGAAATGGATTCTATGAAAAAACAAGCAAATTGGTATGCGCGAAATTGAAAATCGGTCGATCCGTTCGGAAGTTGAGGCGGTCTGAAGAATTCGAAAAAGTTCCAAGGTGGCCCCCTTTGATGCATTTTTTTTTCGATTTCGGTTTTTCCGATTGGAAAAATGGATTCTATGAAAAAAAACGAGCAGATTGGTATGATCGAAGTTGAAAATCGGTCCATCCGTTCGGAAGTTAAGGCGGTCTGAAGAATTCAGAAAAGTTCCAAGGGGACCCCCTTTGATAATTTTTTTTTTTCGATTTTGGTTTTGTCGATTGGAGAAATGGATTCTATGAAAAAAAAACAAGCAGATTGGTACGATCGAAGTTGAAAATCGGTCCATCCGTTCGGAAGTTAAGGCGATCTGAAGAATTCGAAAAAGTTCCAAGGGGACCCCCTTTGATGCAGTTTTTTTTCAGATTTCGGTTTTTTTGATTGGAGAAATGGATTCTATGAAAAAAAACAAGCTGTTTGGTATGATCGAAGTTGAAAATCGGTCCATCCGTTCGGAAGTTAAGGCGATCTGAAGAATTCGAAAAAGTTCCAAGGGGGCCCCCTTTGATGCATTTTTTTTTCGATTTCGGTTTTTCCGATTGGAAAAATGGATTCTATGAAAAAAACGAGCAGATTGGTATGATCGAAGTTGAAAATCGGTCCATCCGTTCGGAAGTTAAGGCGGTCTGAAGAATTCAGAAAAGTTCCAAGGGGACCCCCTTTGATACATTTTTTTTTTTCGATTTTGGTTTTGTCGATTGGAGAAATGGATTCTATGAAAAAAAACAAGCAGATTGGTACGATCGAAGTTGAAAATCGGTCCATCCGTTCGGAAGTTAAGGCGATCTGAAGAATTCGAAAAAGTTCCAAGGGGACCCCCTTTGATGCAATTTTTTTTTCGATTTCGGTTTTTTCTATTGAAGAAATGGATTCTATAAAAAAACAAGCAAATTGGTATGCGCGAAATTGAAAATCGGTCGATCCGTTCGGAAGTTGAGGCGGTCTGAAGAATTCGAAAAAGTTCCAAGGGGGCCCCCTTTGATGCATTTTTTTTTCGATTTCGGTTTTTTTGATCGGAGAAATGGATTCTATGGAAAAAAAAAAAGCAGATTGGTGTGATCGAAGTTGAAAATCGGTCCATCCGTTCGGAAGTTAAGTCGATCTGAAGAATTCGAAAAAGTTCCAAGGGGGCCTCCTTTGATGCATTTTTTTTTATTTTGGTTTTTTCGATTGGAGAAATGGATTCTATGAAAAAAAACAAGCAGATTCGTATGATCGAAGTTGAAAATCGGTCCATCCGTTCGGATGTTAAGGCGATCTGAAGAATTCGAAAAAGTTCCAAGGGGGCCCCCTCTGATGCATTTTTTTTTCGATTTCGGTTTTTTCGATTGGAGAAATGGATTCTATGAAAAAAAAACAAGCAGATTGGTATGATCGAAGTTGAAAATCGGTCCATACGTTCGAAAGTTAAGGCAATCTGAAGAATTCGAAAAAGTTCCAAGGGGGCCCCCTTTGATTCATTTTTATTTTCGATTTCGGTTTTTTTGATCGGAGAAATGGATTCTATGGAAAAAAATAGCAGATTGGTATGATCGAAGTTGAAAATCGGTCCATCCGTTCGGAAGTTAAGTCGATCTGAAGAATTCGAAAAAGTTCCAAGGGGGCCCTCTTTGATGCATTTTTTTTTCGATCTCGGTTTTTTCGATTGGAGAAATGGATTCTATGAAAAAAAAACAAGCAGATTCGTATGATCGAAGTTGAAAATCGGTCCATCCGTTCGGAAGTTAAGGCGATCTGAAGAATTCGAAAAAGTTCCAAGGGGGCTCCCTTTGATGCATTTTTTTTTTCGATTTCGATTATTTTGATCGAAGAAATGGATTCTATGAAAAAAAAAGCAAATTGGTATGATCGAAGTTGAAAATCGGTCCATCCGTTCGGAAGTTAAGTCGATCTGAAGAATTCGAAAAAGTTCCAAGAGGGCCCCCTTTGATGCATTTTTTTTTCGATTTCGGTTTTTTCGATTGCAGAAATGGATTCTATGAGAAAAAACAAGCAGATTCGTATGATCGAAGTTGAAAATCGGTCCATCCGTTCGGAAGTTAAGGCGATCTGAAGAATTCGAAGAAGTTCCAAGGGGGCTCCCTTTGATGCTTTTTATTTTTTCGATTTCGGTTTTTTTTGATTGGAGAAATGCATTCTATGAAAAAAAAACAAGCAGATTGGTATGATCGAAGTTGAAAATCGGTCCATCCGTTCGGAAGTTAAGGCGATCTGAAGAATTCGAAAAAGTTCCAAGGGGACCCCCTTTGATGCAATTTTTCTTTTCGATTTCGGTTTTTTCGATTGGAGAAATGGATTCTATGAAAAAAAACAAGCAGATTGGTATGATCGAAGTTGAAAATCGGTCCATCCGTTCGGAAGTTAAGGCGATCTGAAGAATTCAGAAAAGGTCCAAGGGGACCCCCTTTGATGCGATTTTTTTTTCGATTTTGGTTTTTTCGATTGGATAAATGGATTCTATGAAAAAAACAAGCAGATTGGTATGATCGAAGTTGAAAATCGGTCCATCCGTTCGGAAGTTAAGGCGATTTGAAGAATTCGAAAAAGTTCCAAGGGGACCCCCTTTGATGCAGTTTTTTTTCAGATTTCGGTTTTTTTGATTGGAGAAATGGATTCTATGAAAAAAAACAAGCTGTTTGGTATGATCGAAGTTGAAAATCGGTCCATCCGTTCGGAAGTTAAGGCGATCTGAAGAATTCGAAAAAGTTCCAAGGGGGCCCCCTTTGATGCATTTT
The DNA here is from genome assembly GCA_029955515.1 of Chrysomela aeneicollis. Lineage (NCBI taxonomy): Eukaryota > Metazoa > Arthropoda > Insecta > Coleoptera > Chrysomelidae > Chrysomela > Chrysomela aeneicollis. The sequence goes on along the minus strand of JARUHQ010000013.1, from coordinate 14,376,476 downwards.
TTTTTCGATTTCGGTTTTTTTGATCGGAGAAATGGATTCTATGAAAAAAAAAGCAGATTGGTATCATCGAAGTTGAAAATCGGTCCATCCGTTCGGAAGTTAAGTCAATCTGAAGAATTTGAAAAAGTTCCAAGGGGGTCCCCTTTGATGCATTTTTTTTTTTCATTTCGGTTTTTTCGATTGGAGAAATGGATTCTATGAAAAAAAAAGCAGATTGGTATGATCGAAGTTGAAAATCGGTCCATCCGTTCGGAAGTTAAGGCGATCTGAAGAATTCGAAAAAGTTCCAAGGGGGCCCCCTTTGATGCATTTTTTTTTTGATTTCGGTTTTTCGATTGCAGAAATGGATTCTATGAAAAAAAAAAGCAGATTCGTATGATCGAAGTTGAAAATCGGTCCATCCGTTCGGAAGTTAAGGCGATCTGAAGAATTCGAAAAAGTTCCAAGGGGGCTCCCTTTGATGCTTTTTATTTCTTCGATTTCGGTTTTTTCGATTGGAGAAATGGATTCTATGAAAAAAAACGAGCAGATTGGTATGATCGAAGTTGAAAATCGGTCCATCCGTTCGGAAGTTAAGGCGGTCTGAAGAATTCAGAAAAGTTCCAAGGGGACCCCCTTTGATACATTTTTTTTTTCGATTTTGGTTTTGTCGATTGGAGAAATGGATTCTATGAAAAAAAACAAGCAGATTGGTACGATCGAAGTTGAAAATCGGTCCATCCGTTCGGAAGTTAAGGCGATCTGAAGAATTCGAAAAAGTTCCAAGGGGACCCCCTTTGATGCAATTTTTTTTTCGATTTCGGTTTTTTCTATTGAAGAAATGGATTCTATGAAAAAACAAGCAAATTGGTATGCGCGAAATTGAAAATCGGTCGATCCGTTCGGAAGTTGAGGCGGTCTGAAGAATTCGAAAAAGTTCCAAGGTGGCCCCCTTTGATGCATTTTTTTTTCGATTTCGGTTTTTCCGATTGGAAAAATGGATTCTATGAAAAAAAACGAGCAGATTGGTATGATCGAAGTTGAAAATCGGTCCATCCGTTCGGAAGTTAAGGCGGTCTGAAGAATTCAGAAAAGTTCCAAGGGGACCCCCTTTGATAATTTTTTTTTTTCGATTTTGGTTTTGTCGATTGGAGAAATGGATTCTATGAAAAAAAAACAAGCAGATTGGTACGATCGAAGTTGAAAATCGGTCCATCCGTTCGGAAGTTAAGGCGATCTGAAGAATTCGAAAAAGTTCCAAGGGGACCCCCTTTGATGCAGTTTTTTTTCAGATTTCGGTTTTTTTGATTGGAGAAATGGATTCTATGAAAAAAAACAAGCTGTTTGGTATGATCGAAGTTGAAAATCGGTCCATCCGTTCGGAAGTTAAGGCGATCTGAAGAATTCGAAAAAGTTCCAAGGGGGCCCCCTTTGATGCATTTTTTTTTCGATTTCGGTTTTTTTGATCGGAGAAATGGATTCTATGAAAAAAAAAGCAGATTGGTATGATCGAAGTTGAAAATCGGTCCATCCGTTCGGAAGTTAAGTCAATCTGAAGAATTCGAAAAAGTTCCAAGGGGGTCCCCTTTGATGCATTTTTTTTTTCATTTCGGTTTTTTCGATTGGAGAAATGGATTCTATGAAAAAAAAGCAGATTGGTATGATCGAAGTTGAAAATCGGTCCATACGTTCGGAAGTTAAGGCGATCTGAAGAATTCGAAAAAGTTCCAAGGGGGCCCCCTTTGATGCATTTTTTTTTCGATTTCGGTTTTTCGATTGCAGAAATGGATTCTATGAAAAAAAAAGCAGATTCGTATGATCGAAGTTGAAAATCGGTCCATCCGTTCGGAAGTTAAGGCGATCTGAAGAATTCAGAAAAGTTCCAAGGGGACCCCCTTTGATGCGATTTTTTTTTCGATTTCGGTTTTTTCTATTGAAGAAATGGATTCTATGAAAAAACAAGCAAATTGGTATGCGCGAAATTGAAAATCGGTCGATCCGTTCGGAAGTTGAGGCGGTCTGAAGAATTCGAAAAAGTTCCAAGGTGGCCCCCTTTGATGCATTTTTTTTTCGATTTCGGTTTTTCCGATTGGAAAAATGGATTCTATGAAAAAAAACGAGCAGATTGGTATGATCGAAGTTGAAAATCGGTCCATCCGTTCGGAAGTTAAGGCGGTCTGAAGAATTCAGAAAAGTTCCAAGGGGACCCCCTTTGATAATTTTTTTTTTTCGATTTTGGTTTTGTCGATTGGAGAAATGGATTCTATGAAAAAAAAACAAGCAGATTGGTACGATCGAAGTTGAAAATCGGTCCATCCGTTCGGAAGTTAAGGCGATCTGAAGAATTCGAAAAAGTTCCAAGTGGACCCCCTTTGATGCAGTTTTTTTTCAGATTTCGGTTTTTTTGATTGGAGAAATGGATTCTATGAAAAAAAACAAGCTGTTTGGTATGATCGAAGTTGAAAATCGGTCCATCCGTTCGGAAGTTAAGGCGATCTGAAGAATTCGAAAAAGTTCCAAGGGGGCCCCCTTTGATGCATTTTTTTTTCGATTTCGGTTTTTTTGATCGGAGAAATGGATTCTATGAAAAAAAAAGCAGATTGGTATGATCGAAGTTGAAAATCGGTCCATCCGTTCGGAAGTTAAGTCAATCTGAAGAATTCGAAAAAGTTCCAAGGGGGTCCCCTTTGATGCATTTTTTTTTTCATTTCGGTTTTTTCGATTGGAGAAATGGATTCTATGAAAAAAAAGCAGATTGGTATGATCGAAGTTGAAAATCGGTCCATACGTTCGGAAGTTAAGGCGATCTGAAGAATTCGAAAAAGTTCCAAGGGGGCCCCCTTTGATGCATTTTTTTTTCGATTTCGGTTTTTCGATTGCAGAAATGGATTCTATGAAAAAAAAAGCAGATTCGTATGATCGAAGTTGAAAATCGGTCCATCCGTTCGGAAGTTAAGGCGATCTGAAGAATTCAGAAAAGTTCCAAGGGGACCCCCTTTGATGCGATTTTTTTTTCGATTTTGGTTTTTTCGATTGGATAAATGGATTCTATGAAAAAAAAACAAGCAGATTGGTATGATCGAAGTTGAAAATCGGTTCATCCGTTCGGAAGTTAAGGCGATTTGAAGAATTCGAAAAAGTTCCAAAGGGACCCCCTTTGATGCAGTTTTTTTTTCAGATTTCGGTTTTTTCGATTGGAGAAATGGATTCTATGAAAAAAAAACAAGCTGTTTGGTATGATCGAAGTTGAAAATCGGTCCATCCGTTCGGAAGTTAAGGCGATCTGAAGAATTCGAAAAAGTTCCAAGGGGGCCCCCTTTGATGCATTTTTTTTTCGATTTCGGTTTTTTTGATCGGAGAAATGGATTCTATGAAAAAAAAAACAGATTGGTATGATCGAAGTTGAAAATCGGTCCATCCGTTCGGAAGTTAAGTCAATCTGAAGAATTCGAAAAAGTTCCAAGGGGGTCCCCTTTGATGCATTTTTTTTTTCATTTCGGTTTTTTCGATTGGAGAAATGGATTCTATGAAAAAAAAAGCAGATTGGTATGATCGAAGTTGAAAATCGGTCCATCCGTTCGGAAGTTAAGGCGATCTGAAGAATTCGAAAAAGTTCCAAGGGGGCCCCCTTTGATGCATTTTTTTTTCGATTTCGGTTTTTCGATTGCAGAAATGGATTCTATGAAAAAAAAAGCAGATTCGTATGATCGAAGTTGAAAATCGGTCCATCCGTTCGGAATTTAAGGCGATCTGAAGAATTCGAAAAAGTTCCAAGGGGGCTCTCTTTGATGCTTTTTATTTTTTCGATTTCGGTTTTTTCGATTGGAGAAATGGATTCTATGAAAAAAAACGAGCAGATTGGTATGATCGAAGTTGAAAATCGGTCCATCCGTTCGGAAGTTAAGGCGATCTGAAAAATTCGAAAAAGTTCCAAGCGGACCCCCTTTGATGCAATTTTTTTCGATTGGAGAAATTAATTCTATGGAAAAAACAAGCGAATTGGTATGCGCGAAATTGAAAATCGGTCCATCCGTTCGGAAGTTAAGGCGATCTGAAGAATTCGAAAAAGTTACAAGGGGGCCCCCTTTGATGCATTTTTTTTTTCGATTCCGATTTTTTTGATTGAAGAAATGGATTCTATGAAAAAAAACAAGCAGATTGGTACGATCGAAGTTGAAAATCGGTCCATCCGTTCGGAAGTTAAAGCGATCTGAAGAATTCGAAAAAGTTCCAAGGGGACCCCCTTTGATGCAATTTTTTTTTCGATTTCGGTTTTTTCTATTGAAGAAATGGATTCTATGAAAAAACAAGCAAATTGGTATGCGCGAAATTGAAAATCGGTCGATCCGTTCGGAAGTTGAGGCGGTCTGAAGAATTCGAAAAAGTTCCAAGGTGGCCCCCTTTGATGCATTTTTTTTTCGATTTCGGTTTTTCCGATTGGAGAAATGGATTCTATGAAAAAAACAAGCAGATTGGTATGATCGAAGTTGAAAATCGGTCCATCCGTTCGGAAGTTAAGGCGATCTGAAGAATTCAGAAAAGTTCCAAGGGGACCCCCTTTGATGCGATTTTTTTTTTGATTTTGGTTTTTTCGATTGGATAAATGGATTCTATGAAAAAAAAACAAGCAGATTGGTATGATCGAAGTTGAAAATCGGTTCATCCGTTCGGAAGTTAAGGCGATTTGAAGAATTCGAAAAAGTTCCAAAGGGACCCCCTTTGATGCAGTTTTTTTTTCAGGTTTCGGTTTTTTCGATTGGAGAAATGGATTCTATGAAAAAAAAACAAGCTGTTTGGTATGATCGAAGTTGAAAATCGGTCCATCCGTTCGGAAGTTAAGGCGATCTGAAGAATTCGAAAAAGTTCCAAGGGGGCCCCCTTTGATGCATTTTTTTTTCGATTTCGGTTTTTTTGATCGGAGAAATGGATTCTATGAAAAAAAAACAGATTGGTATGATCGATGTTGAAAATCGGTCCATCCGTTCGGAAGTTAAGTCAATCTGAAGAATTCGAAAAAGTTCCAAGGGGGTCCCCTTTGATGCATTTTTTTTTTCATTTCGGTTTTTTCGATTGGAGAAATGGATTCTATGAAAAAAAAAGCAGATTGGTATGATCGAAGTTGAAAATCGGTCCATCCGTTCGGAAGTTAAGGCGATCTGAAGAATTCGAAAAAGTTCCAAGGGGGCCCCCTTTGATGCATTTTTTTTTCGATTTCGGTTTTTCGATTGCAGAAATGGATTCTATGAAAAAAAAAGCAGATTCGTATGATCGAAGTTGAAAATCGGTCCATCCGTTCGGAATTTAAGGCGATCTGAAGAATTCGAAAAAGTTCCAAGGGGGCTCCCTTTGATGCTTTTTATTTTTTCGATTTCGGTTTTTTCGATTGGAGAAATGGATTCTATGAAAAAAAACGAGCAGATTGGTATGATCGAAGTTGAAAATCGGTCCATCCGTTCGGAAGTTAAGGCGATCTGAAAAATTCGAAAAAGTTCCAAGCGGACCCCCTTTGATGCAATATTTTTCGATTGGAGAAATTAATTCTATGGAAAAAACAAGCGAATTGGTATGCGCGAAATTGAAAATCGGTCCATCCGTTCGGAAGTTAAGGCGATCTGAAGAATTCGAAAAAGTTACAAGGGGGCCCCCTTTGATGCATTTTTTTTTCGATTCCGATTTTTTTGATTGAAGAAATGGATTCTATGAAAAAAAACAAGCAGATTGGTATGATCGAAGTTGAAAATCGGTTCATCCGTTCGGAAGTTAAGGCGATCTGAAGAATTCGAAAAAGTTCCAAGGGGGCCCCCTTTGATGCATTTTTTTTTTCGATTTCGGTTTTTTTGATTGGAGAAATGGATTCTATGAAAAAAAACAAGCAGATTGGTATGATCGAAGTTGAAAATCGGTCCATCCGTTTGGAAGTTAAGGCGATCTGAAGAACTCGAAAAAGTTCCGAGGGGGTCCCCTTTGATGCATTTTTTTTTCCATTTCGGTTTATTCGATTATAGAAATGGATTCTATGAAAAAATACAAGCAGATTGGTATGATCGAAGTTGAAAATCGGTCCATCCGTTCGGAAGTTAAGGCGATATGAAGAATTCGAAAAAGTTTCAAGGGGGCCCCCTTTGATGCATTTTTTTTTTTCGATTTCGGTTTTTTTGATTGGAGAAATGGATTCTATGAAAAAAAAACAAGCAAATTGGTATGATCGAAGTTGAAAATCGGTCCATCCGTTCGGAAGTTAGGCGATCTGAAGAATTCGAAAAAGTTCCAAGGGGGCCCCCTTTGATGCATTTTTTTTTCGATTTCGGTCCTTTCGATCGGAGAAATGGATTCTATGAAAATAAAAAAAAAGAAACAGATTGGTATGATCGAAGTTGAAAATCGGTCCATCCGCTCGGATGTTAAGGCGCTCTGAAGAATTCGAAAAAGTTCCAAGGGGGCCCCCTTTGATGCATTTTTTTTTTCGATTTCGGTTTTTTCGATTGGAGAAATGGATTGTATGAAAAAAAACAAGCAGATTGGTATGATCGAAGTTGAAAATCGGTCCATACGTTCGAAAGTTAAGGCAATCTGAAGAATTCGAAAAAGTTCCAAGGGGGCCCCCTTTGATGCATTTTTTTTTCGATTTCGGTTTTTTTGATCGGAGAAATGGATTCTATGGAAAAAAAAAGCAGATTGGTGTGATCGAAGTTGAAAATCGGTCCATCCGTTCGGAAATTAAGTCGATCTGAAGAATTCGAAAAAGTTCCAAGGGGGCCCCCTTTGATGCATTTTTTTTTATTTTGGTTTTTTCGATTGGAGAAATGGATTCTATGAAAAAAAACAAGCAGATTCGTATGATCGAAGTTGAAAATCGGTCCATCCGTTCGGAAGTTAAGGCGATCTGAAGAATTCGAAAAAGTTCCAAGGGGGCCCCCTCTGATGCATTTTTTTTTTCGATTTCGGTTTTTTCGATTGGAGAAATGGATTCTATGAAAAAAAAAAAACAAGCAGATTGGTATGATCGAAGTTGAAAATCGGTCCATACGTTCGAAAGTTAAGGCAATCTGAAGAATTCGAAAAAGTTCCAAGGGGGCCCCCTTTGATTCATTTTTTTTTCGATTTCGGTTTTTTGATCGGAGAAATGGATTCTATGGAAAAAAATAGCAGATTGGTATGATCGAAGTTGAAAATCGGTCCATCCGTTCGGAAGTTAAGTCGATCTGAAGAATTCGAAAAAGTTCCAAGGGGGCCCCCTTTGATGCATTTTTTTTTCGATCTCGGTTTTTTCGATTGGAGAAATGGATTCTATGAAAAAAAAACAAGCAGATTCGTATGATCGAAGTTGAAAATCGGTCCATCCGTTCGGAAGTTAAGGCGATCTGAAGAATTCGAAAAAGTTCCAAGGGGGCTCCCTTTGATGCTTTTTATTTTTTCGATTTCGGTTTTTTTGATTGGAGAAATGGATTCTATGAAAAAAAACAAGCAGATTGGTATGATCGAAGTTGAAAATCGGTCCATAAGTTCGAAAGTTAAGGCAATCTGAAGAATTCGAAAAAGTTCCAAGAGGGCCCCCTTTGATGCATTTTTTTTTCGATTTCGATTTTTTTGATCGAAGAAATGGATTCTATGAAAAAAAAAGCAAATTGGTATGATCGAAGTTGAAAATCGGTCCATCCGTTCGGAAGTTAAGTCGATCTGAAGAATTCGAAAAAGTTCCAAGAGGGCCCCCTTTGATGCATTTTTTTTCGATTTCGGTTTTTTCGATTGCAGAAATGGATTCTATGAGAAAAAACAAGCAGATTGGTATGATCGAAGTTGAAAATCGGTCCATCCGTTTGGAAGTTAAGGCGATCTGAAGAACTCGAAAAAGTTCCGAGGGGGTCCCCTTTGATGCATTTTTTTTTCCATTTCGGTTTATTCGATTATAGAAATGGATTCTATGAAAAAATACAAGCAGATTGGTATGATCGAAGTTGAAAATCGGTCCATCCGTTCGGAAGTTAAGGCGATATGAAGAATTCGAAAAAGTTTCAAGGGGGCCCCCTTTGATGCATTTTTTTTTTTCGATTTCGGTTTTTTTGATTGGAGAAATGGATTCTATGAAAAAAAAACAAGCAAATTGGTATGATCGAAGTTGAAAATCGGTCCATCCGTTCGGAAGTTAGGCGATCTGAAGAATTCGAAAAAGTTCCAAGGGGGCCCCCTTTGATGCATTTTTTTTTCGATTTCGGTCCTTTCGATCGGAGAAATGGATTCTATGAAAATAAAAAAAAAGAAACAGATTGGTATGATCGAAGTTGAAAATCGGTCCATCCGCTCGGATGTTAAGGCGCTCTGAAGAATTCGAAAAAGTTCCAAGGGGGCCCCCTTTGATGCATTTTTTTTTTCGATTTCGGTTTTTTCGATTGGAGAAATGGATTGTATGAAAAAAAACAAGCAGATTGGTATGATCGAAGTTGAAAATCGGTCCATACGTTCGAAAGTTAAGGCAATCTGAAGAATTCGAAAAAGTTCCAAGGGGGCCCCCTTTGATGCATTTTTTTTTCGATTTCGGTTTTTTTGATCGGAGAAATGGATTCTATGGAAAAAAAAAGCAGATTGGTGTGATCGAAGTTGAAAATCGGTCCATCCGTTCGGAAATTAAGTCGATCTGAAGAATTCGAAAAAGTTCCAAGGGGGCCCCCTTTGATGCATTTTTTTTTATTTTGGTTTTTTCGATTGGAGAAATGGATTCTATGAAAAAAAACAAGCAGATTCGTATGATCGAAGTTGAAAATCGGTCCATCCGTTCGGAAGTTAAGGCGATCTGAAGAATTCGAAAAAGTTCCAAGGGGGCCCCCTCTGATGCATTTTTTTTTTCGATTTCGGTTTTTTCGATTGGAGAAATGGATTCTATGAAAAAAAAAAACAAGCAGATTGGTATGATCGAAGTTGAAAATCGGTCCATACGTTCGAAAGTTAAGGCAATCTGAAGAATTCGAAAAAGTTCCAAGGGGGCCCCCTTTGATTCATTTTTTTTTCGATTTCGGTTTTTTGATCGGAGAAATGGATTCTATGGAAAAAAATAGCAGATTGGTATGATCGAAGTTGAAAATCGGTCCATCCGTTCGGAAGTTAAGTCGATCTGAAGAATTCGAAAAAGTTCCAAGGGGGCCCCCTTTGATGCATTTTTTTTTCGATCTCGGTTTTTTCGATTGGAGAAATGGATTCTATGAAAAAAAAACAAGCAGATTCGTATGATCGAAGTTGAAAATCGGTCCATCCGTTCGGAAGTTAAGGCGATCTGAAGAATTCGAAAAAGTTCCAAGGGGGCTCCCTTTGATGCTTTTTATTTTTTCGATTTCGGTTTTTTTGATTGGAGAAATGGATTCTATGAAAAAAAACAAGCAGATTGGTATGATCGAAGTTGAAAATCGGTCCATAAGTTCGAAAGTTAAGGCAATCTGAAGAATTCGAAAAAGTTCCAAGAGGGCCCCCTTTGATGCATTTTTTTTTCGATTTCGATTTTTTTGATCGAAGAAATGGATTCTATGAAAAAAAAAGCAAATTGGTATGATCGAAGTTGAAAATCGGTCCATCCGTTCGGAAGTTAAGTCGATCTGAAGAATTCGAAAAAGTTCCAAGAGGGCCCCCTTTGATGCATTTTTTTTCGATTTCGGTTTTTTCGATTGCAGAAATGGATTCTATGAGAAAAAACAAGCAGATTCGTATGATCGAAGTTGAAAATCGGTCCATCCGTTCGGAAGTTAAGGCGATCTGAAGAATTCGAAGAAGTTCCAAGGGGGCTCCCTTTGATGCTTTTTATTTTTTCGATTTCGGTTTTTTTTGATTGGAGAAATGCATTCTATGAAAAAAAAACAAGCAGATTGGTATGATCGAAGTTGAAAATCGGTCCATCCGTTCGGAAGTTAAGGCGATCTGAAGAATTCGAAAAAGTTCCAAGGGGACCCCCTTTGATGCAATTCTTCTTTTCGATTTCGGTTTTTTCGATTGGAGAAATGGATTCTATGAAAAAAAAACAAGCAGATTGGTATGATCGAAGTTGAAAATCGGTCCATCCGTTCGGAAGTTAAGGCGATCTGAAGAATTCAGAAAAGTTCCAAGGGGACCCCCTTTGATGCGATTTTTTTTTCGATTTTGGTTTTTTCGATTGGATAAATGGATTCTATGAAAAAACAAGCAAATTGGTATGCGCGAAATTGAAAATCGGTCGATCCGTTCGGAAGTTGAGGCGGTCTGAAGAATTCGAAAAAGTTCCAAGGTGGCCCCCTTTGATGCATTTTTTTTTCGATTTCGGTTTTTCCGATTGGAGAAATGGATTCTATGAAAAAAAACAAGCAGATTGGTATGATCGAAGTTGAAAATCGGTCCATCCGTTCGGAAGTTAAGGCGATTTGAAGAATTCGAAAAAGTTCCAAGGGGACCCCCTTTGATGCAGTTTTTTTTCAGATTTCGGTTTTCTCGATTGGAGAAATGGATTCTATGAAAAAAAAACAAGCTGTTTGGTATGATCGAAGTTGAAAATCGGTCCATCCGTTCGGAAGTTAAGGCGATCTGAAGAATTCGAAAAAAATCCAAGGAGGCCCCCTTTGATGCATTTTTTTTCGATTTCGGTTTTTTTGATCGGAGAAATGGATTCTATGAAAAAAAAAGCAGATTGGTATGATCGAAGTTGAAAATCGGTCCATCCGTTCGGAAGTTAAGTCAATCTGAAGAATTCGAAAAAGTTCCAAGGGGGTCCCCTTTGATGCATTTTTTTTTTCATTTCGGTTTTTTCGATTGGAGAAATGGATTCTATGAAAAAAAAAGCAGATTGGTATGATCGAAGTTGAAAATCGGTCCATCCGTTCGGAAGTTAAGGCGATCTGAAGAATTCGAAAAAGTTCCAAGGGGGCCCCCTTTGATGCATTTTTTTTTTTCGATTTCGGTTTTTCGATTCCAGAAATGGATTCTATGAAAAAAAAAGCAGATTCGTATGATCGAAGTTGAAAATCGGTCCATCCGTTCGGAAGTTAAGGCGATCTGAAGAATTCGAAAAAGTTCCAAGGGGGCTCCCTTTGATGCTTTTTATTTTTTTGATTTCGGTTTTTTCGATTGGAGAAATGGATTCTATGAAAAAAAACGAGCAGTTTGGTATGATCGAAGTTGAAAATCGGTCCATCCGTTCGGAAGTTAAGGCGGTCTGAAGAATTCAGAAAAGTTCCAAGGGGACCCCCTTTGATAATTTTTTTTTTTCGATTTTGGTTTTGTCGATTGGAGAAATGGATTCTATGAAAAAAAACAAGCAGATTGGTACGATCGAAGTTGAAAATCGGTCCATCCGTTCGGAAGTTAAAGCGATCTGAAGAATTCGAAAAAGTTCCAAGGGGACCCCCTTTGATGCAATTTTTTTTTTCGATTTCGCTTTTTTCTATTGAAGAAATGGATTCTATGAAAAAACAAGCAAATTGGTATGCGCGAAATTGAAAATCGGTCGATCCGTTCGGAAGTTGAGGCGGTCTGAAGAATTCGAAAAAGTTCCAAGGTGGCCCCCTTTGATGCATTTTTTTTTCGATTTCGGTTTTTCCGATTGGAGAAATGGATTCTATGAAAAAAAACAAGCAGATTGGTATGACCGAAGTTGAAAATCGGTCCATCCGTTCGGAAGTTAAGGCGATCTGAAGAATTCAGAAAAGTTCCAAGGGGACCCCCTTTGATGCGATTTTTTTTTTCGATGTTGGTTTTTTCGATTGGATAAATGGATTCTATGAAAAAAAACAAGCAGATTGGTATGATCGAAGTTGAAAATCGGTCCATCCGTTCGGAAGTTAAGGCGATTTGAAGAATTCGAAAAAGTTCCAAAGGGACCCCCTTTGATGCAGTTTTTTTTCAGATTTCGGTTTTTTCGATTGGAGAAATGGATTCTATGAAAAAAAAACAAGCTGTTTGGTATGATCGAAGTTGAAAATCGGTCCATCCGTTCGGAAGTTAAGTCAATCTGAAGAATTCGAAAAAGTTCCAAGGGGGTCCCCTTTGATGCATTTTTTTTTTCATTTCGGTTTTTTCGATTGGAGAAATGGATTCTATGAAAAAAAAAAGCAGATTGGTATGATCGAAGTTGAAAATCGGTCCATCCGTTCGGAAGTTAAGGCGATCTGAAGAATTCGAAAAAGTTCCAAGGGGGCCCCCTTTGATGCATTTTTTTTTTCGATTTCGGTTTTTCGATTGCAGAAATGGATTCTATGAAAAAAAAAAGCAGATTCGTATGATCGAAGTTGAAAATCGGTCCATCCGTTCGGAAGTTAAGGCGATCTGAAGAATTCGAAAAAGTTCCAAGGGGGCTCCCTTCGATGCTTTTTATTTTTTCGATTTCGGTTTTTTCGATTGGAGAAATGGATTCTATGAAAAAAAACGAGCAGTTTGGTATGATCGAAGTTGAAAATCGGTCCATCCGTTCGGAAGTTAAGGCGGTCTGAAGAATTCAGAAAAGTTCCAAGGGGACCCCCTTTGATAATTTTTTTTTTCGATTTTGGTTTTGTCGATTGGAGAAATGGATTCTATGAAAAAAAACAAGCAGATTGGTACGATCGAAGTTGAAAATCGGTCCATCCGTTCGGAAGTTAAAGCGATCTGAAGAATTCGAAAAAGTTCCAAGGGGACCCCCTTTGATGCAATTTTTTTTTCGATTTCGCTTTTTTCTATTGAAGAAATGGATTCTATGAAAAAACAAGCAAATTGGTATGCGCGAAATTGAAAATCGGTCGATCCGTTCGGAAGTTGAGGCGGTCTGAAGAATTCGAAAAAGTTCCAAGGTGGCCCCCTTTGATGCATTTTTTTTTAGATTTCGGTTTTTCCGATTGGAGAAATGGATTCTATGAAAAAAAACAAGCAGATTGGTATGATCGAAGTTGAAAATCGGTCCATCCGTTCGGAAGTTAAGGCGATCTGAAGAATTCAGAAAAGTTCCAAGGGGACCCCCTTTGATGCGATTTTTTTTTTCGATGTTGGTTTTTTCGATTGGATAAATGGATTCTATGAAAAAAAAAACAAGCAGATTGGTATGATCGAAGTTGAAAATCGGTCCATCCGTTCGGAAGTTAAGGCGATTTGAAGAATTCGAAAAAGTTCCAAAGGGACCCCCTTTGATGCAGTTTTTTTTCAGATTTCGGTTTTTTCGATTGGAGAAATGGATTCTATGAAAAAAAAAAGCAGATTGGTGTGATCGAAGTTGAAAATCGGTCCATCCGTTCGGAAGTTAAGTCGATCTGAAGAATTCGAAAAAGTTCCAAGGGGGCCCCCTTTGATGCATTTTTTTTTTATTTTGGTTTTTTCGATTGGAGAAATGGATTCTATGAAAAAAAACAAGCAGATTCGTATGATCGAAGTTGAAAATCGGTCCATCCGTTCGGAAGTTAAGGCGATCTGAAGAATTCGAAAAAGTTCCAAGGGGGCCCCCTCTGATGCATTTTTTTTTTTCGATTTCGGTTTTTTCGATTGGAGAAATGGATTCTATGAAAAAAAAAACAAGCAGATTGGTATGATCGAAGTTGAAAATCGGTCCATACGTTCGAAAGTTAAGGCAATCTGAAGAATTCGAAAAAGTTCCAAGGGGGCCCCCTTTGATTTATTTTTTTTATTCGATTTCGGTTTTTTGATCGGAGAAATGGATTCTATGGAAAAAAATAGCAGATTGGTATGATCGAAGTTGAAAATCGGTCCATCCGTTCGGAAGTTAAGTCGATCTGAAGAATTCGAAAAAGTTCCAAGGGGGCCCCCTTTGATGCATTTTTTTTTTCGATCTCGGTTTTTTCGATTGGAGAAATGGATTCTATGAAAAAAAAACAAGCAGATTCGTATGATCGAAGTTGAAAATCGGTCCATCCGTTCGGAAGTTAAGGCGATCTGAAGAATTCGAAAAAGTTCCAAGGGGGCTCCCTTTGATGCTTTTTATTTTTTCGATTTCGGTTTTTTTGATTGGAGAAATGGATTCTATGAAAAAAAACAAGCAGATTGGTATGATCGAAGTTGAAAATCGGTCCATAAGTTCGAAAGTTAAGGCAATCTGAAGAATTCGAAAAAGTTCCAAGGGGGCCCCCTTTGATTCATTTTTTTTTTCGATTTCGATTTTTTTGATCGAAGAAATGGATTCTATGAAAAAAAAAGCAAATTGGTATGATCGAAGTTGAAAATCGGTCCATCCGTTCGGAAGTTAAGTCGATCTGAAGAATTCGAAAAAGTTCCAAGAGGGCCCCCTTTGATGCATTTTTTTTCGATTTCGGTTTTTTCGATTGCAGAAATGGATTCTATGAGAAAAAACAAGCAGGTTCGTATGATCGAAGTTGAAAATCGGTCCATCCGTTCGGAAGTTAAGGCGATCTGAAGAATTCGAAGAAGTTCCAAGGGGGCTCCCTTTGATGCTTTTTATTTTTTCGATTTCGGTTTTTTTTGATTGGAGAAATGCATTCTATGAAAAAAAAACAAGCAGATTGGTATGATCGAAGTTGAAAATCGGTCCATCCGTTCGGAAGTTAAGGCGATCTGAAGAATTCGAAAAAGTTCCAAGGGGACCCCCTTTGATGCAATTTTTCTTTTCGATTTCGGTTTTTTCGATTGAAGAAATGGATTCTATGAAAAAAAACAAGCAGATTGGTATGATCGAAGTTGAAAATCGGTCCATCCGTTCGGAAGTTAAGTCGATCTGAAGAATTCGAAAAAGTTCCAAGGGGGCCCCCTTTGATGCATTTTTTTTTCGATCTCGGTTTTTTCGATTGGAGAAATGGATTCTATGAAAAAAAAACAAGCAGATTCGTATGATCGAAGTTGAAAATCGGTCCATCCGTTCGGAAGTTAAGGCGATCTGAAGAATTCGAAAAAGTTCCAAGGGGGCTCCCTTTGATGCTTTTTATTTTTTCGATTTCGGTTTTTTTGATTGGAGAAATGGATTCTATGAAAAAAAACAAGCAGATTGGTATGATCGAAGTTGAAAATCGGTCCATAAGTTCGAAAGTTAAGGCAATCTGAAGAATTCGAAAAAGTTCCAAGGGGGCCCCCTTTGATTCATTTTTTTTTTCGATTTCGATTTTTTTGATCGAAGAAATGGATTCTATGAAAAAAAAAGCAAATTGGTATGATCGAAGTTGAAAATCGGTCCATCCGTTCGGAAGTTAAGTCGATCTGAAGAATTCGAAAAAGTTCCAAGAGGGCCCCCTTTGATGCATTTTTTTTCGATTTCGGTTTTTTCGATTGCAGAAATGGATTCTATGAGAAAAAACAAGCAGATTCGTATGATCGAAGTTGAAAATCGGTCCATCCGTTCGGAAGTTAAGGCGATCTGAAGAATTCGAAGAAGTTCCAAGGGGGCTCCCTTTGATGCTTTTTATTTTTTCGATTTCGGTTTTTTTTGATTGGAGAAATGCATTCTATGAAAAAAAAACAAGCAGATTGGTATGATCGAAGTTGAAAATCGGTCCATCCGTTCGGAAGTTAAGGCGATCTGAAGAATTCGAAAAAGTTCCAAGGGGACCCCCTTTGATGCAATTTTTCTTTTCGATTTCGGTTTTTTCGATTGAAGAAATGAATTCTATGAAAAAAAACAAGCAGATTGGTATGATCGAAGTTGAAAATCGGTCCATCCGTTCGGAAGTTAAGGCGATCTGAAGAATTCAGAAAAGTTCCAAGGGGACCCCCTTTGATGCGATTTTTTTTTCGATTTTGGTTTTTTCGATTGGATAAATGGATTCTATGAAAAAACAAGCAAATTGGTATGCGCGAAATTGAAAATCGGTCGATCCGTTCGGAAGTTGAGGCGGTCTGAAGAATTCGAAAAAGTTCCAAGGTGGCCCCCTTTGATGCATTTTTTTTTCGATTTCGGTTTTTTCGATTGGAGAAATGGATTCTATGAAAAAAACAAGCTGTTTGGTATGATCGAAGTTGAAAATCGGTCCATCCGTTCGGAAGTTAAGGCGATCTGAAGAATTCGAAAAAGTTCCAAGGGGGCCCCCTTTGATGCATTTTTTTTTCGATTTCGGTTTTTTTGATCGGAGAAATGGATTCTATGAAAAAAAAAGCAGATTGGTATGATCGAAGTTGAAAATCGGTCCATCCGTTCGGAAGTTAAGTCAATCTGAAGAATTCGAAAAAGTTCCAAGGGGGTCCCCTTTGATGCATTTTTTTTTTCATTTCGGTTTTTTCGATTGGAGAAATGGATTCTATGAAAAAAAAAGCAGATTGGTATGATCGAAGTTGAAAATCGGTCCATCCGTTCGGAAGTTAAGGCGATCTGAAGAATTCGAAAAAGTTCCAAGGGGGCCCCCTTTGATGCATTTTTTTTTCGATTTCGGTTTTTCGATTGCAGAAATGGATTCTATGAAAAAAAAAAGCAGATTCGTATGATCGAAGTTGAAAATCGGTCCATCCGTTCGGAAGTTAAGGCGATCTGAAGAATTCGAAAAAGTTCCAAGGGGGCTCCCTTTGATGCTTTTTATTTTTTCGATTTCGGTTTTTTCGATTGGAGAAATGGATTCTATGAAAAAAAACGAGCAGTTTGGTATGATCGAAGTTGAAAATCGGTCCATCCGTTCGGAAGTTAAGGCGGTCTGAAGAATTCAGAAAAGTTCCAAGGGGACCCCCTTTGATAATTTTTTTTTTTTCGATTTTGGTTTTGTCGATTGGAGAAATGGATTCTATGAAAAAAAACAAGCAGATTGGTACGATCGAAGTTGAAAATCGGTCCATCCGTTCGGAAGTTAAAGCGATCTGAAGAATTCGAAAAAGTTCCAAGGGGACCCCCTTTGATGCAATTTTTTTTTCGATTTCGCTTTTTTCTATTGAAGAAATGGATTCTATGAAAAAACAAGCAAATTGGTATGCGCGAAATTGAAAATCGGTCGATCCGTTCGGAAGTTGAGGCGGTCTGAAGAATTCGAAAAAGTTCCGAGGTGGCCCCCTTTGATGCATTTTTTTTTCGATTTCGGTTTTTCCGATTGGAGAAATGGATTCTATGAAAAAAAACAAGCAGATTGGTATGATCGAAGTTGAAAATCGGTCCATCCGTTCGGAAGTTAAGGCGATCTGAAGAGTTCAGAAAAGTTCCAAGGGGACCCCCTTTGATGCGATTTTTTTTTTCGATGTTGGTTTTTCCGATTGGATAAATGGATTCTATGAAAAAAAACAAGCAGATTGGTATGATCGAAGTTGAAAATCGGTCCATCCGTTCGGAAGTTAAGGCGATTTGAAGAATTCGAAAAAGTTCCAAAGGGACCCCCTTTGATGCAGTTTTTTTTCAGATTTCGGTTTTTTCGATTGGAGAAATGGATTCTATGAAAAAAAAAAAGCAAATTGGTATGATCGAAGTTGAAAATCGGTCCATCCGTTCGGAAGTTAAGTCGATCTGAAGAATTCGAAAAAGTTCCAAGAGGGCCCCCTTTGATGCATTTTTTTTCGATTTCGGTTTTTTCGATTGCAGAAATGGATTCTATGAGAAAAAACAAGCAGATTCGTATGATCGAAGTTGAAAATCGGTCCATCCGCTCGGAAGTTAAGGCGATCTGAAGAATTCGAAGAAGTTCCAAGGGGGCTCCCTTTGATGCTTTTTATTTTTTCGATTTCGGTTTTTTTTGATTGGAGAAATGCATTCTATGAAAAAAAAACAAGCAGATTGGTATGATCGAAGTTGAAAATCGGTCCATCCGTTCGGAAGTTAAGGCGATCTGAAGAATTCGAAAAAGTTCCAAGGGGACCCCCTTTGATGCAATTTTTCTTTTCGATTTCGGTTTTTTCGATTGAAGAAATGGATTCTATGAAAAAAAACAAGCAGATTGGTATGATCGAAGTTGAAAATCGGTCCATCCGTTCGGAAGTTAAGTCGATCTGAAGAATTCGAAAAAGTTCCAAGGGGGCCCCCTTTGATGCATTTTTTTTTCGATCTCGGTTTTTTCGATTGGAGAAATGGATTCTATGAAAAAAAAACAAGCAGATTCGTATGATCGAAGTTGAAAATCGGTCCATCCGTTCGGAAGTTAAGGCGATCTGAAGAATTCGAAAAAGTTCCAAGGGGGCTCCCTTTGATGCTTTTTATTTTTTCGATTTCGGTTTTTTTGATTGGAGAAATGGATTCTATGAAAAAAAACAAGCAGATTGGTATGATCGAAGTTGAAAATCGGTCCATAAGTTCGAAAGTTAAGGCAATCTGAAGAATTCGAAAAAGTTCCAAGGGGGCCCCCTTTGATTCATTTTTTTTTTCGATTTCGATTTTTTTGATCGAAGAAATGGATTCTATGAAAAAAAAAGCAAATTGGTATGATCGAAGTTGAAAATCGGTCCATCCGTTCGGAAGTTAAGTCGATCTGAAGAATTCGAAAAAGTTCCAAGAGGGCCCCCTTTGATGCATTTTTTTTCGATTTCGGTTTTTTCGATTGCAGAAATGGATTCTATGAGAAAAAACAAGCAGATTCGTATGATCGAAGTTGAAAATCGGTCCATCCGTTCGGAAGTTAAGGCGATCTGAAGAATTCGAAGAAGTTCCAAGGGGGCTCCCTTTGATGCTTTTTATTTTTTCGATTTCGGTTTTTTTTGATTGGAGAAATGCATTCTATGAAAAAAAAACAAGCAGATTGGTATGATCGAAGTTGAAAATCGGTCCATCCGTTCGGAAGTTAAGGCGATCTGAAGAATTCGAAAAAGTTCCAAGGGGACCCCCTTTGATGCAATTTTTCTTTTCGATTTCGGTTTTTTCGATTGAAGAAATGGATTCTATGAAAAAAAACAAGCAGATTGGTATGATCGAAGTTGAAAATCGGTCCATCCGTTCGGAAGTTAAGGCGATCTGAAGAATTCAGAAAAGTTCCAAGGGGACCCCCTTTGATGCGATTTTTTTTTCGATTTTGGTTTTTTCGATTGGATAAATGGATTCTATGAAAAAACAAGCAAATTGGTATGCGCGAAATTGAAAATCGGTCGATCCGTTCGGAAGTTGAGGCGGTCTGAAGAATTCGAAAAAGTTCCAAGGTGGCCCCCTTTGATGCATTTTTTTTTCGATTTCGGTTTTTTCGATTGGAGAAATGGATTCTATGAAAAAAACAAGCTGTTTGGTATGATCGAAGTTGAAAATCGGTCCATCCGTTCGGAAGTTAAGGCGATCTGAAGAATTCGAAAAAGTTCCAAGGGGGCCCCCTTTGATGCATTTTTTTTTCGATTTCGGTTTTTTTGATCGGAGAAATGGATTCTATGAAAAAAAAAGCAGATTGGTATGATCGAAGTTGAAAATCGGTCCATCCGTTCGGAAGTTAAGTCAATCTGAAGAATTCGAAAAAGTTCCAAGGGGGTCCCCTTTGATGCATTTTTTTTTTCATTTCGGTTTTTTCGATTGGAGAAATGGATTCTATGAAAAAAAAAGCAGATTGGTATGATCGAAGTTGAAAATCGGTCCATCCGTTCGGAAGTTAAGGCGATCTGAAGAATTCGAAAAAGTTCCAAGGGGGCCCCCTTTGATGCATTTTTTTTTCGATTTCGGTTTTTCGATTGCAGAAATGGATTCTATGAAAAAAAAAAGCAGATTCGTATGATCGAAGTTGAAAATCGGTCCATCCGTTCGGAAGTTAAGGCGATCTGAAGAATTCGAAAAAGTTCCAAGGGGGCTCCCTTTGATGCTTTTTATTTTTTCGATTTCGGTTTTTTCGATTGGAGAAATGGATTCTATGAAAAAAAACGAGCAGTTTGGTAAGATCGAAGTTGAAAATCGGTCCATCCGTTCGGAAGTTAAGGCGGTCTGAAGAATTCAGAAAAGTTCCAAGGGGACCCCCTTTGATAATTTTTTTTTTTTCGATTTTGGTTTTGTCGATTGGAGAAATGGATTCTATGAAAAAAAACAAGCAGATTGGTACGATCGAAGTTGAAAATCGGTCCATCCGTTCGGAAGTTAAAGCGATCTGAAGAATTCGAAAAAGTTCCAAGGGGACCCCCTTTGATGCAA
Organism: Chrysomela aeneicollis; assembly: GCA_029955515.1. Taxonomy (NCBI): domain Eukaryota; kingdom Metazoa; phylum Arthropoda; class Insecta; order Coleoptera; family Chrysomelidae; genus Chrysomela; species Chrysomela aeneicollis. The sequence continues at coordinate 14,356,567 of JARUHQ010000013.1, read as the reverse complement.
TTTTTTTTTCGATTTCGCTTTTTTCTATTGAAGAAATGGATTCTATGAAAAAACAAGCAAATTGGTATGCGCGAAATTGAAAATCGGTCGATCCGTTCGGAAGTTGAGGCGGTCTGAAGAATTCGAAAAAGTTCCAAGGTGGCCCCCTTTGATGCATTTTTTTTTCGATTTCGGTTTTTCCGATTGGAGAAATGGATTCTATGAAAAAAAACAAGCAGATTGGTATGATCGAAGTTGAAAATCGGTCCATCCGTTCGGAAGTTAAGGCGATCTGAAGAATTCAGAAAAGTTCCAAGGGGACCCCCTTTGATGCGATTTTTTTTTTCGATGTTGGTTTTTCCGATTGGATAAATGGATTCTATGAAAAAAAACAAGCAGATTGGTATGATCGAAGTTGAAAATCGGTCCATCCGTTCGGAAGTTAAGGCGATTTGAAGAATTCGAAAAAGTTCCAAAGGGACCCCCTTTGATGCAGTTTTTTTTCAGATTTCGGTTTTTTCGATTGGAGAAATGGATTCTATGAAAAAAAACAAGCTGTTTGGTATGATCGAAGTTGAAAATCGGTCCATCCGTTCGGAAGTTAAGGCGATCTGAAGAATTCGAAAAAGTTCCAAGGGGGCCCCCTTTGATGCATTTTTTTTTCGATTTCGGTTTTTTTGATCGGAGAAATGGATTCTATGAAAAAAAAACAGATTGGTATGATCGAAGTTGAAAATCGGTCCATCCGTTCGGAAGTTAAGTCAATCTGAAGAATTCGAAAAAGTTCCAAGGGGGTCCCCTTTGATGCATTTTTTTTTTCATTTCGGTTTTTTCGATTGAAGAAATGGATTCTATGAAAAAAAAAGCAGATTGGTATGATCGAAGTTGAAAATCGGTCCATCCGTTCGGAAGTTAAGGCGATCTGAAGAATTCGAAAAAGTTCCAAGGGGGCCCCCTTTGATGCATTTTTTTTTTTCGATTTCGGTTTTTCGATTGCAGAAATGGATTCTATGAAAAAAAAAGCAGATTCGTATGATCGAAGTTGAAAATCGGTCCATCCGTTCGGAATTTAAGGCGATCTGAAGAATTCGAAAAAGTTCCAAGGGGGCTCCCTTTGATGCTTTTTATTTTTTCGATTTCGGTTTTTTCGATTGGAGAAATGGATTCTATGAAAAAAAAACGAGCAGATTGGTATGATCGAAGTTGAAAATCGGTCCATCCGTTCGGAAGTTAAGGCGGTCTGAAGAATTCGAAAAAGTTCCAAGGGGGCCCCCTTTGATGCATTTTTTTTTCGATTCCGGTTTTTTTGATCGGAGAAATGGATTCTATGAAAAAAAAAGCAGATTGGTATGATCGAAGTTGAAAATCGGTCCATCCGTTCGGAAGTTAAGGCGATCTGAAGAATTCAGAAAAGTTTCAAGGGAACCCCCTTTGATGCGATTTTTTTTTCGATTTTGGTTTTTTCGATTGGATAAATGGATTCTATGAAAAAAAACAAGCAGATTGGTATGATCGAAGTTGAAAATCGGTCCATCCGTTCGGAAGATAAGGCGATTTGAAGAATTCGAAAAAGTTCCAAGGGGACCCCCTTTGATGCAGTTTTTTTTCAGAGTTCGGTTTTTTCGATTGGAGAAATGGATTCTATGAAAAAAAACAAGCTGTTTGGTATGATCGAAGTTGAAAATCGGTCCATCCGTTCGGAAGTTAAGGCGATCTGAAGAATTCGAAAAAGTTCCAAGGGGGCCCCCTTTGATGCATTTTTTTTTCGATTTCGGTTTTTTTGATCGGAGAAATGGATTCTATGAAAAAAAAAGCAGATTGGTATGATCGAAGTTGAAAATCGGTCCATCCGTTCGGAAGTTAAGTCGATCTGAAGAATTCGAAAAAGTTTCAAGGGGGTCCCCTTTGATGCATTTTTTTTTTCGATTTCGGTTTTTCGATTGCAGAAATGGATTCTATGAAAAAAAAAGCAGATTCGTATGATCGAAGTTGAAAATCGGTCCATCCGTTCGGAAGTTAAGGCGATCTGAAGAATTCGAAAAAGTTCCAAGGGGGCTCCCTTTGATGCTTTTTATTTTTTCGATTTCGGTTTTTTCGATTGGAGAAATGGATTCTATGAAAAAAAACGAGCAGATTGGTATGATCGAAGTTGAAAATCGGTCCATCCGTTCGGAAGTTAAGGCGGTCTGAAGAATTCAGAAAAGTTCCAAGGGGACCCCCTTTGATAATTTTTTTTTTCGATTTTGGTTTTGTCGATTGGAGAAATGGATTCTATGAAAAAAAACAAGCAGATTGGTACGATCGAAGTTGAAAATCGGTCCATCCGATCGGAAGTTAAGGCGATCTGAAGAATTCGAAAAAGTTCCAAGGGGACCCCCTTTGATGCAATTTTTTTTTTCGATTTCGGTTTTTTCTATTGAAGAAAAGGATTCTATGAAAAAACAAGCAAATTGGTATGCGCGAAATTGAAAATCGGTCGATCCGTTCGGAAGTTGAGGCGGTCTGAAGAATTCGAAAAAGTTCCAAGGTGGCCCCCTTTGATGCATTTTTTTTTCGATTTCGGTTTTTCCGATTGGAGAAATGGATTCTATGAAAAAAAACAAGCTGTTTGGTATGATCGAAGTTGAAAATCGGTCCATCCGTTCGGAAGTTGAGGCGATCTGAAGAATTCGAAAAAGTTCCAAGGGGGCCCCCTTTGATGCATTTTTCTTTCGATTTCGGTTTTTTTGATTGGAGAAATGGATTCTATGAAAAAAAAAAAACAGATTGGTATGATCGAAGTTGAAAATCGGTCCATCCGTTCGGAAGTTAAGTCAATCTGAAGAATTCGAAAAAGTTCCAAGGGGGTCCCCTTTGATGCATTTTTTTTTTCATTTCGGTTTTTTCGATTGGAGAAATGGATTCTATGAAAAAAAAAGCAGATTGGTATGATCGAAGTTGAAAATCGGTCCATCCGTTCGGAAGTTAAGGCGATCTGAAGAATTCGAAAAAGTTCCAAGGGGGGCCCCTTTGATGCATTTTTTTTTTCGATTTCGGTTTTTCGATTGCAGAAATGGATTCTATGAAAAAAAAGCAGATTCGTATGATCGAAGTTGAAAATCGGTCCATCCGTTCGGAATTTAAGGCGATCTGAAGAATTCGAAAAAGTTCCAAGGGGGCTCCCTTTGATGCTTTTTATTTTTTCGATTTCGGTTTTTTCGATTGGAGAAATGGATTCTATGAAAAAAAAACGAGCAGATTGGTATGATCGAAGTTGAAAATCGGTCCATCCGTTCGGAAGTTAAGGCGGTCTGAAGAATTCGAAAAAGTTCCAAGGGGGCCCCCTTTGATGCATTTTTTTTTCGATTTCGGTTTTTTTGATCGGAGAAATGGATTCTATGAAAAAAAAACAAGCAGATTGGTATGATCGAAGTTGAAAATCGGTCCATCCGTTCGGAAGTTAAGGCGATCTGAAGAATTCAGAAAAGTTCCAAGGGGACCCCCTTTGATGCGATTTTTTTTTCGATTTTGGTTTTTTCGATTGGATAAATGGATTCTATGAAAAAAAAACAAGCAGATTGGTATGATCGAAGTTGAAAATCGGTCCATCCGTTCGGAAGTTAAGGCGATTTGAAGAATTCGAAAAAGTTCCAAGGGGACCCCCTTTGATGCAGTTTTTTTTCAGATTTCGGTTTTTTCGATTGGAGAAATGGATTCTATGAAAAAAAACAAGCTGTTTGGTATGATCGAAGTTGAAAATCGGTCCATCCGTTCGGAAGTTAAGGCGATCTGAAGAATTCGAAAAAGTTCCAAGGGGGCCCCCTTTGATGCATTTTTTTTTCGATTTCGGTTTTTTTGATCGGAGAAATGGATTCTATGAAAAAAAAAGCAGATTGGTATGATCGAAGTTGAAAATCGGTCCATCCGTTCGGAAGTTAAGTCAATCTGAAGAATTCGAAAAAGTTTCAAGGGGGTCCCCTTTGATGCATTTTTTTTTTCATTTCGGTTTTTTCGATTGGAGAAATGGATTCTATGAAAAAAAAAGCAGATTGGTATGATCGAAGTTGAAAATCGGTCCATCCGTTCGGAAGTTAAGGCGATCTGAAGAATTCAGAAAAGTTCCAAGGGGACCCCCTTTGATGCGATTTTTTTTTCGATTTTGGTTTTTTCGATTGGATAAATGGATTCTATGAAAAAAAAACAAGCAGATTGGTATGATCGAAGTTGAAAATCGGTCCATCCGTTCGGAAGTTAAGGCGATCTGAAGAATTCGAAAAAGTTCCAAGGGGGCTCCCTTTGATGCTTTTTATTTTTTCGATTTCGGTTTTTTCGATTGGAGAAATGGATTCTATGAAAAAAAAACGAGCAGATTGGTATGATCGAAGTTGAAAATCGGTCCATCCGTTCGGAAGTTAAGGCGGTCTGAAGAATTCAGAAAAGTTCCAAGGGGACCCCCTTTGATAATTTTTTTTTTCGATTTCGGTTTTTTCTATTGAAGAAATGGATTCTATGAAAAAACAAGCAAATTGGTATGCGCGAAATTGAAAATCGGTCGATCCGTTCGGAAGTTGAGGCGGTCTGAAGAATTCGAAAAAGTTCCAAGGTGGCCCCCTTTGATGCATTTTTTTTTCGATTTCGGTTTTTCCGATTGGAGAAATGGATTCTATGAAAAAAAACAAGCAGATTGGTATGATCGAAGTTGAAAATCGGTCCATCCGTTCGGAAGTTAAGGCGATCTGAAGAATTCGAAAAAGTTCCAAGGGGGCCCCCTTTGATGCATTTTTTTTTCGATTTCGGTTTTTTTGATCGGAGAAATGGATTCTATGAAAAAAAAGCAGATTGGTGTGATCGAAGTTGAAAATCGGTCCATCCGTTCGGAAGTTAAGTCAATCTGAAGAATTCGAAAAAGTTCCAAGGGGGTCCCCTTTGATGCATTTTTTTTTCATTTCGGTTTTTTCGATTGGAGAAATGGATTCTATGAAAAAAAAAGCAGATTGGTATGATCGAAGTTGAAAATCGGTCCATCCGTTCGGAAGTTAAGGCGATCTGAAGAATTCGAAAAAGTTCCAAGGGGGCCCCCTTTGATGCATTTTTTTTTTCGATTTCGGCTTTTCGATTGCAGAAATGGATTCTATGAAAAAAAAAGCAGATTCGTATGATCGAAGTTGAAAATCGGTCCATCCGTTCGGAAGTTAAGGCGATCTGAAGAATTCGAAAAAGTTCCAAGGGGGCTCCCTTTGATGCTTTTTATTTTTTCGATTTCGGTTTTTTCGATTGGAGAAATGGATTCTATGAAAAAAAACGAGCAGTTTGGTATGATCGAAGTTGAAAATCGGTCCATCCGTTCGGAAGTTAAGGCGATCTGAAGAATTCAGAAAAGTTCCAAGGGGACCCCCTTTGATGCGATTTTTTTTTCGATGTTGGTTTTTTCGATTGGATAAATGGATTCTATGAAAAAAAACAAGCAGATTGGTATGATCGAAGTTGAAAATCGGTCCATCCGTTCGGAAGTTAAGGCGATTTGAAGAATTCGAAAAAGTTCCAAAGGGACCCCCTTTGATGCAGTTTTTTTTCAGATTTCGGTTTTTTCGATTGGAGAAATGGATTCTATGAAAAAAAAACAAGCTGTTTGGTATGATCGAAGTTGTAAATCGGTCCATCCGTTCGGAAGTTAAGGCGATCTGAAGAATTCGAAAAAGTTCCAAGGGGGCCCCCTTTGATGCATTTTTTTTTCGATTTCGGTTTTTTTGATCGGAGAAATGGATTCTATGAAAAAAAAAACAGATTGGTATGATCGAAGTTGAAAATCGGTCCATCCGTTCGGAAGTTAAGTCAATCTGAAGAATTCGAAAAAGTTCCAAGGGGGTCCCCTTTGATGCATTTTTTTTTTCATTTCGGTTTTTTCGATTGGAGAAATGAATTCTATGAAAAAAAAGCAGATTGGTATGATCGAAGTTGAAAATCGGTCCATCCGTTCGGAAGTTAAGGCGATCTGAAGAATTCGAAAAAGTTCCAAGGGGGCCCCCTTTGATGCATTTTTTTTTTCGATTTCGGTTTTTCGATTGCAGAAATGGATTCTATGAAAAAAAAGCAGATTCGTATGATCGAAGTTGAAAATCGGTCCATCCGTTCGGAATTTAAGGCGATCTGAAGAATTCGAAAAAGTTCCAAGGGGGCTCCCTTTGATGTTTTTATTATTTCGATTCCGGTTTATTCGATTGGAGAAATGGATTCTATGAAAAAAAACGAGCAGATTGGTATGATCGAAGTTGAAAATCGGTCCATCCGTTCGGAAGTTAAGGCGGTCTGAAGAATTCAGAAAAGTTCCAAGGGGACCCCCTTTGATAAATTTTTTTTTCGATTTTGGTTTTTTCGATTGGAGAAATGGATTCTATGAAAAAAAACAAGCAGATTGGTACGATCGAAGTTGAAAATCGGTCCATCCGTTCGGAAGTTAAGGCGATCTGAAGAATTCGAAAAAGTTCCAAGGGGACCCCCTTTGATGCAATTTTTTTTTCGATTTCGGTTTTTTCTATTGAAGAAATGGATTCTATGAAAAAACAAGCAAATTGGTATGCGCGAAATTGAAAATCGGTCGATCCGTTCGGAAGTTGAGGCGGTCTGAAGAATTCGAAAAAGTTCCAAGGTGGCCCCCTTTGATGCATTTTGTTTTCGATTTCGGTTTTTCCGATTGGAGAAATGGATTCTATGAAAAAAAACAAGCAGATTGGTATGATCGAAGTTGAAAATCGGTCCATCCGTTCAGAAGTTAAGGCGATCTGAAGAATTCGAAAAAGTTCCAAGGGGGCCCCCTTTGATGCATTTTTTTTTCGATTTCGGTTTTTTCGATTGGAGAAATGGATTATATGAAAGAAACAAGCAGATTGGTATGATCGAAGTTGAAAATCGGTCCATCCGTTCGGAAGTTAAGGCGATCTGAAGAATTCGAAAAAGTTCCAAGGGGACCCCCTTTGATGCAATTTTTTTTCGATTTCGGTTTTTTCGATTGGAGAAATGGATTCTATGAAAAAAAACAAGCAGATTGGTATGATCGAAGTTGAAAATCGGTCCATCCGTTCAGAAGTTAAGGCGATCTGAAGAATTCGAAAAAGTTCCAAGGGGGCCCCCTTTGATGCATTTTTTTTTCGATTTCGGTTTTTTCGATTGGAGAAATGGATTATATGAAAGAAACAAGCAGATTGGTATGATCGAAGTTGAAAATCGGTCCATCCGTTCGGAAGTTAAGGCGATCTGAAGAATTCGAAAAAGTTCCAAGGGGACCCCCTTTGATGCAATTTTTTTTCGATTTCGGTTTTTTCGATTGGAGAAATGGATTCTATGAAAAAAAACAAGCAGATTGGTATGATCGAAGTTGAAAATCGGTCCATCCGTTCAGAAGTTAAGGCGATCTGAAGAATTCGAAAAAGTTCCAAGGGGGCCCCCTTTGATGCATTTTTTTTTCGATTTCGGTTTTTTCGATTGGAGAAATGGATTATATGAAAGAAACAAGCAGATTGGTATGATCGAAGTTGAAAATCGGTCCATCCGTTCGGAAGTTAAGGCGATCTGAAGAATTCGAAAAAGTTCCAAGGGGACCCCCTTTGATGCAATTTTTTTTCGATTTCGGTTTTTTCGATTGGAGAAATGGATTCTATGAAAAAAAACAAGCAGATTGGTATGATCGAAGTTGAAAATCGGTCCATCCGTTCAGAAGTTAAGGCGATCTGAAGAATTCGAAAAAGTTCCAAGGGGGCCCCCTTTGATGCATTTTTTTTTCGATTTCGGTTTTTTCGATTGGAGAAATGGATTATATGAAAGAAACAAGCAGATTGGTATGATCGAAGTTGAAAATCGGTCCATCCGTTCGGAAGTTAAGGCGATCTGAAGAATTCGAAAAAGTTCCAAGGGGACCCCCTTTGATGCAATTTTTTTTCGATTTCGGTTTTTTCGATTGGAGTAATGGATTCTATGAAAAAAAACGAGCAGATTGGTATGATCGAAGTTGAAAATCGGTCCATCCGTTCGGAAGTTAAGGCGGTCTGAAGAATTCAGAAAAGTTCCAAGGGGACCCACTTTGATAAATTTTTTTTTTCGATTTTGGCTTTGAAATCGTGTACATTCAAATGTCTAACTTCCTTAGGTAGTTTATTATATACTCCAATATTCAAAGAATTCTTATCTGACTTCACAAGTCTATGCATAGGTTTTCTTAGCAAATCTCTTGATCTGATGGGATATTGGTGACCCGCGTTTTCAACTTTATAATTTCTTTTATTCTCGTGAATTTCTAAAAGAGTGAAATAGAGAAGAATTGTGGGTACTGGCATGATTTGGAGATTGCGGAAAAGTGGTCTGCAATGGTCCCTATAATTTGCCCCGCCCATGATTCTGATGACCTTTTTTTGCTGAACGAATATTTTTTGAGAATAATGGGAGCTACCCCATAGAAGTATGCCATATATTATATGACTGTGAAATAAACTGAAATAGGTGGATTTAAGAACGTCAGAATTTACAAAGTGTTTCATTCTACGAATCAAAAAAGTAGTGCTGGATAATTTACGGCTTAGCTGTTCGATGTGAGATGCCCAATTTAGATTGTCATCTATCACTATACCCAGTAATGTGACAGTCTTACCAGTCGAGATGTTTGGATTAGAGGATATCAACAACTCTTGATTTTTGTCATTATTCAGTTTAAGGTTATTTGTATTGAACCAGTTTTCGGCTCGTTCCAAAGACAATTTCGCAATATCGGATAAAGTATGCAGATTTCTATCAGAATTTATTAGAGTGGTGTCATCTGCAAATAGTACACTCTTAGTAGGAAGTATATTATGGTACAAGTCATTTATATAAATAATGAACAACAGAGGTCCCAAAATTGATCCTTGCGGGACGCCATGATTAAGTTCAGCAATAGACGATTGACTCCCAGTCACCACAACACATTGAGATCTACCACTGAGATAAGATTGAAAAAAAGTAAGGGGTATACCTCTTACACCATAATGTTCCAGTTTAGTCAATAAAATATTATGAGAGACGCAGTCGAAAGCCTTCGTCAAATCACACAAAGTAATGATTGAATGTTTGCCCTCCTCAAAGCCTTCCACTATCTCATTGATTACACGCAAAATAGCTTTTATCGTGGATTTGTGTTTTCTGAAACCAAATTGACCTGCACACAATAGTGAATTTGTTTCAAAATATCGCGTAAGTCTATCTTTCACTATGAGTTCAAGAACTTTACCTAGGACAGGTATAATGGAAATCGGTCTGAAATTTTCAATGTTTAATGGGTCTCCTTTTTTCAGTAACGGTAAAGCAATGGCAATTTTAAAAGCATCAGGAAAAACTCCTTTCGAGAAACATTCATTTATGAGTAATATAAACGGATGAGCTATTATATCAACCAACTCTTTGAGAATATAAGAGTTCAAACGAAAAATGTCTTGACAGTAGGAATTTTTCAAAGATCGAATGGTTTCTTTCACTTCCTGAGTGGTGACTGGCGACAAAAAGAAAGAGTATGTTGGTGAATTTAAGGTCTTCAAAAAATCAGAGGGGTCGTGCTCCATATGTGGCAATGAAGATATCAAGTTATTTGCAATATTACAAAAATATTCATTGAAATCATCCTGGGATATCTGTATGTCAAATTTGGTTGATTTATATTTATTGCGCTCAAAATTCACGAGTCTCCAGCTGTCTCTGTATTTATTCGAGGAGCTGTTGAGAAAATTTTCACACGAGAGTTTTTTATGCTCGATAATAGATTTTTTGTATAATTTACGATAATATTTGAATGTGTTGTACGTGTTCAAGTCCCTATTTACATCGTATATTAGTTTAATTTTCGACAATGTGTCTCTCATGTTTTTCAGTTCTTCATTGAACCATTTTATAGGTGGTTTATAATTTGCATTGTTGATTTTTTGCAGAGGAAATACATTACCCACGTGATAACTCAGAATGTTCGACAAAAATTCAGCCATAAAATGTAGGTCATGATTTTTTTCAAAAATAGACCATTCAAATTCATGAAGAATAGACCTCAGTTTGTAAAATCTAGAGTCGTTGAATTTTTGTTTCCAGACATAATCCTTACAATTACTTAATTTCCGGAAAATTTTTATGAACTGACCATTATGGTCCGATAAACAAGGATCCACTATACCAGTGTGAAATTTTTCCAAATTACAATTAGTTATTATATTATCTATGCAGCTGGCAGAAGCTCCAAATATTCTTGTGAAATCTGAAATTGTTGTTTTCATTCCGTAAGAAATTAGAATGTTGTTCAGGGCCACCGAATTTGTTGTTTTACTCAAAAAGTTCACATTGAAATCACCTAGTATTATAATATCTTTGTTTTTGGCTGAATATTTTGTCAAGAGAATTTCGAGCTTCTCCTTGAAGATTTCAAAATCACCCAGACAAGAACGATAAAGTGTCAAAATAATAAAGTTAGACATATCAATGCCACAGATCTCAATATTCATTTCCTCACAGTATTCTTTGGTCACTAGAGGTTTGGTAGGAATGTTCTGTTTTGAAAAAATAGCGACTCCTCCATGAACATGAAAAGTTCTACTAAAATTACTAGCAAGATAATACCCAGGTAGATTAATCATTTTGAGGTTGGACTCGCTCAACCAATGCTCAGATATACAAACTACATCAAAATGATGCTTGTCAAGGAACAAGGAGAGCTCTTCCACTTTATTTGACAAGCACTAAATATTGATGTGGAAGACACCTAACCCTATCTCACGTTTTTCAGTTTTTGTGACAGAGTCAATACATTTTTTCACTAGTCCATTTGTCTTGTAGTCGATCTCTTGTGAAAAAAACGATTAACCCAAGTACCAGTCGGCCATATAGCGGGGTTCATTGCCTTTTCCAAATGATGTTCGGCAATTGATACTTTGAATGACGCATATAGATCCGGAAACATAGAATTTAACTTCTCGCATCGAACTTCAGGAAAGACGGGATTTAAAATACTGTGGAGATCTTCCGGGGAAGTCTCTGGGTGCATTTTGTAAACATGTAGAAACACCATTCTTGGCGCGTATTTTATATTCGATCCAAAAGGAATTTCCAATTGTCCGATAAAAGGCTTATTATCGCTCCTTCTGCGTCGTTTGTATTTGACTTCAGAGAAACCTTCAGAGTCGTTGGCTAAATTTATGACATTTTGCAGTTTGTTTCTTGCTTCGATTTCCATAAGTGAGGCAGCGACGTCCTGCGTTTTCACAATAGCTAAACTGCTAGAACTATCACTGTTTTTATTTTTATTTTTATTTTTATTCGACTGCTCATCCGTTTTTGCATACCTGGTCAAAGAACTGGCATAGGTCGTACCTGTTTCAGTGCCGATCAGTTTCGATGCTTTTTTTGAAGATGAGAGTTTCGACTTCCTATTTACGATTCCTACAGTTGCTGCGGTATCATTGTCATTTTGGTTTGGTGTCTCCAACTTAGATGCCGCTGGATGGTTCGATTTGTGATGAGTGGATGCATCACCTTTTATTTCTTTCAATAGAGTTATCTGTTCAGAAAGTGCATGAATGGCAATTTTTTGATTTTCAATGGTGAGCTCTTTCTGTTTCACCAATTCTTTGAGGTACCTGATTTCCATTTTGTATGTATCGTTGAGAACTCCGTCTACGGCACTACCAAAGGACACGTCAAGGTCGTCTTCGACTTTTTGATTGCAACACTCCACTGAAGTATCACTAAGATACACAATATTGTCAATTTTTTTGAGGCATCCAGCATGAGATAAAACACCACATATTACACATTTCAAGCCACTTTTGGCTATGTTATTGCACTTTTTACAGCCGAGTTCAGCACGTTGCTTAACGTCCGCCATAGCACATCCAATAATATCTGTATATATAGTGATACTTACCAGGTGACGATACTTCCGTTACACATACTAGCGACTGAATCGAACAGAATTTTGAATGGTTGGACGAAACGATAATTGTATCTGAGTTGTATTCGATGATATCGTGATGATGTTTATATAGCAATACTCACCAGGTAACTGTCCTTCCGTTTTACATACAACATAAGGTTGAATGGATAGATTGAACAATCATCGTATCTGAGTTGTTTTCGATTATGTTTATATAGTTATACTCACCAGGTAACTGTTCTTCCGTTATACATACTAGCAACCGAATCGAACATAAGGTTGAATGGATAGATTGAACAATCATTGTATCTGGGTTGTCTCCGATTATATCGTTATGTTGTATATTTACTTACACCTACCATGTAACGGTTCTTTCGTTACACATACGAGCGTCTGAATCGAACATAAGGTTGGATGGTTAGACGGAACGATAATTGTAACTAAGTTGTATTCGATTATATCATGATGACGTTCATATAGAAATACTCACCAGGTTACTGTTCTTTCGTTATACATACGAGCAACCGAATCGAACAGAAGGTTGAATGGATAGTATATGGGTTGTATTCGATTATGATGTTATGCTGTGTATATAGTTATACACATAAGGTGACGGTATTCCCGTTTCACATACGAACGACCGAAACGAACAGAAAGTTGAATGGATAGACTGAACAATCAATGTATCTGGGTGGTATCCGATTATATCGCAATACTGTAAATATAGTGATACCTACCAGGTGACGGTACTTCCGTTACACATACTAGCGACTGAATCGAACAGAAGGTTAAATGGTTAGACGAAACGATAATTGTATCTGAGTTGTATTCGATGATATCGTGATGATGTTTATATAGCAATACTCACCAGGTAACTGTTCTTCCGTTTTACATACAAGCGACCGAATCGAGCAGAAGGTTGAATTCAGTATAGATTGAACAATCATCGTATCTGGGTTGTATTCGATTATGTTTATATAGTTATACTCACCAGGTAACTGTTCTTCCGTTATACATACGAGCGACTGAATTGAACAGAAGGTTGAATGGATAGTATCTGGGTTGTATTCGATTATGATGTTATGCTGTGTATATAATTATACACATAAGGTGACGGTATTCCCGTTTCACATACGAGCGACCGAAACGAACAGAAAGTTGAATGGATAGACTGAACAATCAATGTATCTGGGTGGTATCCGATTATATCGCAATACTGTATATATAGTGATACTTACCAGGTGACGGTACTTCCGTTACACATACTAGCGACTGAATCGAACAGAAGGTTAAATGGTTAGACGAAACGATAATTGTATCTGAGTTGTATTCGATGATATCGTGATGATGTTTATATAGCAATACTCACCAGGTAACTGTTCTTCCGTTTTACATACAAGCGACCGAATCGAGCAGAAGGTTGAATTCAGTATAGATTGAACAATCATCGTATCTGGGTTGTATTCGATTATGTTTATATAGTTATACTCACCAGGTAACTGTTCTTCCGTTATACATACGAGCGACTGAATTGAACAGAAGGTTGAATGGATAGTATATGGGTTGTATTCGATTATGATGTTATGCTGAGTATATAGTTATACACACTAGGAGACGGTATTCCCGTTTTACATACGAGCGACCGAAACGAAAAGAAAGTTGAATGGATAGACTGAACAATCAATGTATCTGGGTGGTATCCGATTATATCGCAATACTGTATATATAGTGATACTTACCAGGTGACGATACTTCCGTTACACATACTAGCGACTGAATCGAACAGAATTTTGAATGGTTAGACGAAACGATAATTGTATCTGAGTTGTATTCGATGATATCGTGATGATGTTTATATAGCAATACTCACCAGGTAACTGTCCTTCCGTTTTACATACAAGCGACCGAATCGAGCAGAAGGTTAAATGGATAGATTGAACAATCATCGTATCTGAGTTGTATTCGATTATGTTTATATAGATATACTCACCAGGTACCTGTTCTTCCGATATACATACGAGCAACCGAATCGAACATAAGGTTGAATGGATAGATTGAACAATCATCGTATCTGAGTTGTATTCGATTATGTTTATATAGTTATACTCACCAGGTAACTGTTCTTCCGTTATACATACGAGCGACTGGATTGAACTGAAGGTTGAATGGATAGACTAAACAATGATCGTATCTGGGGTTGTATTCGATTATATCGTGATGATGTTCATATAGTTATACTCACCAGGTAACTGTTCTCCAGTTATACATAAGAGCGACTGAACTGAACAGAAGGTTGAATGGATAGACTGAACAATCATCGTATCTGGGTTGTATTCGATTATTTCGTGATGATTATTATATATTATGTCTAACCAGGTAACTGTTCTTTCGTTATACATACTAGCAACCGAATCGAACATAAGGTTGAATGGATAGATTGAACAATCATTGTATCTGGGTTGTCTCCGATTATATCGTTATGTTGTATATTTAACTACACCTACCATGTAACGGTTCTTTCGTTACACATACGAGCGTCTGAATCGAACATAAGGTTGGATGGTTAGACGGAACGATAATTGTGACTAAGTTGTATTCGATTATATCGTGATGACGTTCATATAGAAATACTCACCAGGTTACTGTTCTTTCGTTATACATACGAGCAACCGAATCGAACAGAAGGTTGAATGGATAGTATCTGGGTTGTATTCGATTATGATGTTATGCTGTGTATATAGTTATACACATAAGGTGACGGTATTCCCGTTTCACATACGAGCGACCGAAACGAACAGAAAGTTGAATGGATAGACTGAACAATCAATGTATCTGGGTGGTATCCGATTATATCGCAATACTGTAAATATAGTGATACCTACCAGGTGACGGTACTTCCGTTACACATACTAGCGACTGAATCGAACAGAATGTTGAATGGTTAGACGAAACGATAATTGTATCTGAGTTGTATTCGATGATATCGTGATGATGTTTATATAGCAATACTCACCAGGTAACTGTCCTTCCGTTTTACATACAAGCGACCGAATCGAGCAGAAGGTTAAATGGATAGATTGAACAATCATCGTATCTGAGTTGTATTCGATTATGTTTATATAGATATACTCACCAGGTACCTGTTCTTCCGATATACATACGAGCAACCGAATCGAACATAAGGTTGAATGGATAGATTGAACAATCATCGTATCTGAGTTGTATTCGATTATGTTTATATAGTTATACTCACCAGGTAACTGTTCTTCCGTTATACATACGAGCGACTGAATTGAACTGAAGGTTGAATGGATAGACTAAACAATGATCGTATCTGGGGTTGTATTCGATTATATCGTGATGATGTTCATATAGTTATACTCACCAGGTAACTGTTCTCCAGTTATACATAAGAGCGACTGAACTGAACAGAAGGTTGAATGGATAGACTGAACAATCATTGTATCTGGGTTGTATTCGACTATTTCGTGATGATTATTATATATTATGTCTAACCAGGTAACTGTTCTTTCGTTATACATACTAGCAACCGAATCGAACATAAGGTTGAATGGGTAGATTGAACAATCATTGTATCTGGGTTGTCTCCGATTATATCGTTATGTTGTATATTTAACTACACCTACCATGTAACGGTTCTTTCGTTACACATACGAGCGTCTGAATCGAACATAAGGTTGGATGGTTAGACGGAACGATAATTGTAACTAAGTTGTATTCGATTATATCGTGATGACGTTCATATAGAAATACTCACCAGGTTACTGTTCTTTCGTTATACATACGAGCAACCGAATCGAACAGAAGGTTGGATGGGTAGTATCTGGGTTGTTTTCGATTATGATGTTATGCTGTGTATATAGTTATACACATAAGGTGACGGTATTCCCGTTTCACATACGAGCGACCGAAACGAAGAGAAAGTTGAATGGATAGACTGAACAATCAATGTATCTGGGTGGTATCCGATTATATCGCAATACTGTATATATAGTGATACTTACCAGGTGACGATACTTCCGTTACACATACTAGCGACTGAATCGAACAGAATTTTGAATGGTTAGACGAAACGATAATTGTATCTGAGTTGTATTCGATGATATCGTGATGATGTTTATATAGCAATACTCACCAGGTAACTGTTCTTCCGTTTTACATACAAGCGACCGAATCGAGCAGAAGGTTGAATTCAGTATAGATTGAACAATCATCGTATCTGGGTTGTATTCGATTATGTTCATATAGTTATACTCACCAGGTAACTGTTCTTCCGTTATACATACGAGCGACTGAATTGAACAGAAGGTTGAATGGACAGTATCTGGGTTGTATTCGATTATGATGTTATGCTGTGTATATAGTTATACACATAAGGTGACGGTATTCCCGTTTCACATACGAGCGACCGAAACGAACAGAAAGTTGAATGGATAGACTGAACAATCAATGTATCTGGGTGGTATCCGATTATATCGCAATACTGTATATATAGTGATACTTACCAGGTGACGGTACTTCCGTTACACATACTAGCGACTGAATCGAACAGAAGGTTAAATGGTTAGACGAAACGATAATTGTATCTGAGTTGTATTCGATGATATCGTGATGATGTTTATATAGCAATACTCACCAGGTAACTGTTCTTCCGTTTTACATACAAGCGACCGAATCGAGCAGAAGGTTGAATTCAGTATAGATTGAACAATCATCGTATCTGGGTTGTATTCGATTATGTTTATATAGTTATACTCACCAGGTAACTGTTCTTCCGTTATACATACGAGCGACTGAATTGAACAGAAGGTTGAATGGATAGTATATGGGTTGTATTCGATTATGATGTTATGCTGAGTATATAGTTATACACACTAGGAGACGGTATTCCCGTTTTACATACGAGCGACCGAAACGAAAAGAAAGTTGAATGGATAGACTGAACAATCAATGTATCTGGGTGGTATCCGATTATATCGCAATACTGTATATATAGTGATACTTACCAGGTGACGATACTTCCGTTACACATACTAGCGACTGAATCGAACAGAATTTTGAATGGTTAGACGAAACGATAATTGTATCTGAGTTGTATTCGATGATATCGTGATGATGTTTATATAGCAATACTCACCAGGTAACTGTCCTTCCGTTTTACATACAAGCGACCGAATCGAGCAGAAGGTTAAATGGATAGATTGAACAATCATCGTATCTGAGTTGTATTCGATTATGTTTATATAGATATACTCACCAGGTACCTGTTCTTCCGATATACATACGAGCAACCGAATCGAACATAAGGTTGAATGGATAGATTGAACAATCATCGTATCTGAGTTGTATTCGATTATGTTTATATAGTTATACTCACCAGGTAACTGTTCTTCCGTTATACATACGAGCGACTGGATTGAACTGAAGGTTGAATGGATAGACTAAACAATGATCGTATCTGGGGTTGTATTCGATTATATCGTGATGATGTTCATATAGTTATACTCACCAGGTAACTGTTCTCCAGTTATACATAAGAGCGACTGAACTGAACAGAAGGTTGAATGGATAGACTGAACAATCATCGTATCTGGGTTGTATTCGATTATTTCGTGATGATTATTATATATTATGTCTAACCAGGTAACTGTTCTTTCGTTATACATACTAGCAACCGAATCGAACATAAGGTTGAATGGATAGATTGAACAATCATTGTATCTGGGTTGTCTCCGATTATATCGTTATGTTGTATATTTAACTACACCTACCATGTAACGGTTCTTTCGTTACACATACGAGCGTCTGAATCGAACATAAGGTTGGATGGTTAGACGGAACGATAATTGTGACTAAGTTGTATTCGATTATATCGTGATGACGTTCATATAGAAATACTCACCAGGTTACTGTTCTTTCGTTATACATACGAGCAACCGAATCGAACAGAAGGTTGAATGGATAGTATCTGGGTTGTATTCGATTATGATGTTATGCTGTGTATATAGTTATACACATAAGGTGACGGTATTCCCGTTTCACATACGAGCGACCGAAACGAACAGAAAGTTGAATGGATAGACTGAACAATCAATGTATCTGGGTGGTATCCGATTATATCGCAATACTGTAAATATAGTGATACCTACCAGGTGACGGTACTTCCGTTACACATACTAGCGACTGAATCGAACAGAATGTTGAATGGTTAGACGAAACGATAATTGTATCTGAGTTGTATTCGATGATATCGTGATGATGTTTATATAGCAATACTCACCAGGTAACTGTCCTTCCGTTTTACATACAAGCGACCGAATCGAGCAGAAGGTTAAATGGATAGATTGAACAATCATCGTATCTGAGTTGTATTCGATTATGTTTATATAGATATAGTCACCAGGTACCTGTTCTTCCGATATACATACGAGCAACCGAATCGAACATAAGGTTGAATGGATAGATTGAACAATCATCGTATCTGAGTTGTATTCGATTATGTTTATATAGTTATACTCACCAGGTAACTGTTCTTCCGTTATACATACGAGCGACTGAATTGAACTGAAGGTTGAATGGATAGACTAAACAATGATCGTATCTGGGGTTGTATTCGATTATATCGTGATGATGTTCATATAGTTATACTCACCAGGTAACTGTTCTCCAGTTATACATAAGAGCGACTGAACTGAACAGAAGGTTGAATGGATAGACTGAACAATCATTGTATCTGGGTTGTATTCGATTATTTCGTGATGATTATTATATATTATGTCTAACCAGGTAACTGTTCTTTCGTTATACATACTAGCAACCGAATCGAACATAAGGTTGAATGGGTAGATTGAACAATCATTGTATCTGGGTTGTCTCCGATTATATCGTTATGTTGTATATTTAACTACACCTACCATGTAACGGTTCTTTCGTTACACATACGAGCGTCTGAATCGAACATAAGGTTGGATGGTTAGACGGAACGATAATTGTAACTAAGTTGTATTCGATTATATCGTGATGACGTTCATATAGAAATACTCACCAGGTTACTGTTCTTTCGTTATACATACGAGCAACCGAATCGAACAGAAGGTTGGATGGGTAGTATCTGGGTTGTTTTCGATTATGATGTTATGCTGTGTATATAGTTATACACATAAGGTGACGGTATTCCCGTTTCACATACGAGCGACCGAAACGAAGAGAAAGTTGAATGGATAGACTGAACAATCAATGTATCTGGGTGGTATCCGATTATATCGCAATACTGTATATATAGTGATACTTACCAGGTGACGATACTTCCGTTACACATACTAGCGACTGAATCGAACAGAATTTTGAATGGTTAGACGAAACGATAATTGTATCTGAGTTGTATTCGATGATATCGTGATGATGTTTATATAGCAATACTCACCAGGTAACTGTTCTTCCGTTTTACATACAAGCGACCGAATCGAGCAGAAGGTTGAATTCAGTATAGATTGAACAATCATCGTATCTGGGTTGTATTCGATTATGTTCATATAGTTATACTCACCAGGTAACTGTTCTTCCGTTATACATACGAGCGACTGAATTGAACAGAAGGTTGAATGGACAGTATCTGGGTTGTATTCGATTATGATGTTATGCTGTGTATATAGTTATACACATAAGGTGACGGTATTCCCGTTTCACATACGAGCGACCGAAACGAACAGAAAGTTGAATGGATAGACTGAACAATCAATGTATCTGGGTGGTATCCGATTATATCGCAATACTGTATATATAGTGATACTTACCAGGTGACGGTACTTCCGTTACACATACTAGCGACTGAATCGAACAGAAGGTTAAATGGTTAGACGAAACGATAATTGTATCTGAGTTGTATTCGATGATATCGTGATGATGTTTATATAGCAATACTCACCAGGTAACTGTTCTTCCGTTTTACATACAAGCGACCGAATCGAGCAGAAGGTTGAATTCAGTATAGATTGAACAATCATCGTATCTGGGTTGTATTCGATTATGTTTATATAGTTATACTCACCAGGTAACTGTTCTTCCGTTATACATACGAGCGACTGAATTGAACAGAAGGTTGAATGGATAGTATATGGGTTGTATTCGATTATGATGTTATGCTGAGTATATAGTTATACACACTAGGAGACGGTATTCCCGTTTTACATACGAGCGACCGAAACGAAAAGAAAGTTGAATGGATAGACTGAACAATCAATGTATCTGGGTGGTATCCGATTATATCGCAATACTGTATATATAGTGATACTTACCAGGTGACGATACTTCCGTTACACATACTAGCGACTAAATCGAACAGAAGGTTAAATGGTTAGACGAAACGATAATTGTATCTGAGTTGTATTCGATGATATCGTGATGATGTTTATATAGCAATACTCACCAGGTAACTGTTCTTCCGTTTTACATACAAGCGACCGAATCGAGCAGAAGGTTGAATTCAGTATAGATTGAACAATCATCGTATCTGGGTTGTATTCGATTATGTTTATATAGTTATACTCACCAGGTAACTGTTCTTCCGTTATACATACGAGCGACTGAATTGAACAGAAGGTTGAATGGATAGTATATGGGTTGTATTCGATTATGATGTTATGCTGTGTATGATGTTATGCTGTGTATATAGTTATACACACTAGGAGACGGTATTCCCGTTTTACATACGAGCGACCGAAACGAAAAGAAAGTTGAATTGATAGACTGAACAATCAATGTATCTGGGTGGTATCCGATTATATCGCAATACTGTATATATAGTGATACTTACCAGGTGACGATACTTCCGTTACACATACTAGCGACTGAATCGAACAGAATGTTGAATGGTTAGACGAAACGATAATTGTATCTGAGTTGTATTCGATGATATCGTGATGATGTTTATATAGCAATACTCACCAGGTAACTGTCCTTCCGTTTTTCATACAAGTGACCGAATCGAGCAGAAGGTTGAATTCAGTATAGATTGAACAATCATCGTATCTGGGTTGTATTCGATTATGTTCATATAGTTATACTCACCAGGTAACTGTTCTTCCGTTATACATACGAGCGACTGAATTGAACAGAAGGTTGAATGGACAGTATCTGGGTTGTATTCGATTATGATGTTATGCTGTGTATATAGTTATACACATAAGGTGACGGTATTCCCGTTTCACATACGAGCGACCGAAACGAACAGAAAGTTGAATGGATAGACTGAACAATCAATGTATCTGGGTGGTATCCGATTATATCGCAATACTGTATATATAGTGATACTTACCAGGTGACGGTACTTCCGTTACACATACTAGCGACTGAATCGAACAGAAGGTTAAATGGTTAGACGAAACGATAATTGTATCTGAGTTGTATTCGATGATATCGTGATGATGTTTATATAGCAATACTCACCAGGTAACTGTTCTTCCGTTTTACATACAAGCGACCGAATCGAGCAGAAGGTTGAATTCAGTATAGATTGAACAATCATCGTATCTGGGTTGTATTCGATTATGTTTATATAGTTATACTCACCAGGTAACTGTTCTTCCGTTATACATACGAGCGACTGAATTGAACAGAAGGTTGAATGGATAGTATATGGGTTGTATTCGATTATGATGTTATGCTGAGTATATAGTTATACACACTAGGAGACGGTATTCCCGTTTTACATACGAGCGACCGAAACGAAAAGAAAGTTGAATGGATAGACTGAACAATCAATGTATCTGGGTGGTATCCGATTATATCGCAATACTGTATATATAGTGATACTTACCAGGTGACGATACTTCCGTTACACATACTAGCGACTAAATCGAACAGAAGGTTAAATGGTTAGACGAAACGATAATTGTATCTGAGTTGTATTCGATGATATCGTGATGATGTTTATATAGCAATACTCACCAGGTAACTGTTCTTCCGTTTTACATACAAGCGACCGAATCGAGCAGAAGGTTGAATTCAGTATAGATTGAACAATCATCGTATCTGGGTTGTATTCGATTATGTTTATATAGTTATACTCACCAGGTAACTGTTCTTCCGTTATACATACGAGCGACTGAATTGAACAGAAGGTTGAATGGATAGTATATGGGTTGTATTCGATTATGATGTTATGCTGTGTATATAGTTATACACACTAGGAGACGGTATTCCCGTTTTACATACGAGCGACCGAAACGAAAAGAAAGTTGAATGGATAGACTGAACAATCAATGTATCTGGGTGGTATCCGATTATATCGCAATACTGTATATATAGTGATACTTACCAGGTGACGATACTTCCGTTACACATACTAGCGACTGAATCGAACAGAATGTTGAATGGTTAGACGGAACGATAATTGTATCTGAGTTGTATTCGATGATATCGTGATGATGTTTATATAGCAATACTCACCAGGTAACTGTCCTTCCGTTTTTCATACAAGTGACCGAATCGAGCAGAAGGTTAAATGGATAGATTGAACAATCATCGTATCTGAGTTGTATTCGATTATGTTTATATAGATATACTCACCAGGTAACTGTTCTTCCGTTATACATACGAGCGACTGAATTGAACAGAAGGTTGAATGGATAGTATATGGGTTGTATTCGATTATGATGTTATGCTGTGTATATAGTTATACACACTAGGAGACGGTTTTCCCGTTATACAAACGAGCGACCGAAACGAAAAGAAAGTTGAATGGATAGACTGAACAATTAATGTATCTGGGTGGTATCCGATTATATCGCAATACTGTATATATTAGTGATACTTACCAGGTGACGATACTTCCGTTACACATACTAGCGACTGAATCGAACAGAATGTTGAATGGTTAGACGAAACGATAATTGTATCTGAGTTGTATTCGATGATATCGTGATGATGTTTATATAGCAATACTCACCAGGTTACTGTTCTTTCGTTATACATACGAGCAACCGAATCGAACAGAAGGTTGAATGGATAGTATCTGGGTTGTATTCGATTATGATGTAATGCTGTGTATATAGTTATACACATAAGGTGACGGTATTCCCGTTTCACATACGAGCGACCGAAACGAACAGAAAGTTGAATGGATAGACTGAACAATCAATGTATCTGGGTGGTATCCGATTATATCGCAATACTGTATATATAGTGATACTTACCAGGTGACGATACTTCCGTTACACATACTAGCGACTGAATCGAACAGAATGTTGAATGGTTAGACGAAACGATAATTGTATCTGAGTTGTATTCGATGATATCGTGATGATGTTCATATAGCAATACTCACCAGGTTACTGTTCTTTCGTTATACATACGAGCAACCGGATCGAACAGAAGGTTGAATGGATAGTATCTGGGTTGTATTCGATTATGATGTAATGCTGTGTATATAGTTATACACATAAGGTGACGGTATTCCCGTTTCACATACGAGCGACCGAAACGAACAGAAAGTTGAATGGATAGACTGAACAATCAATGTATCTGGGTGGTATCCGATTATATCGCAATACTGTATATATAGTGATACTTACCAGGTGACGGTACTTCCGTTACACATACTAGCGACTGAATCGAACAGAAGGTTAAATGGTTAGACGAAACGATAATTGTATCTGAGTTGTATTCGATGATATCGTGATGATGTTTATATAGCAATACTCACCAGGTAACTGTCCTTCCGTTTTACATACAAGCGACCGAATCGAGCAGAAGGTTAAATGGATAGATTGAACAATCATCGTATCTGAGTTGTGTTCGATTATGTTTATATAGATATACTCACCAGGTACCTGTTCTTCCGATATACATACGAGCAACCGAATCGAACATAAGGTTGAATGGATAGATTGAACAATCATCGTATCTGAGTTGTATTCGATTATGTTTATATAGTTATACTCACCAGGTAACTGTTCTTCCGTTATACATACGAGCGACTGAATTGAACTGAAGGTTGAATGGATAGACTAAACAATGATCGTATCTGGGGTTGTATTCGATTATTTCGTGATGATGTTCATATAGTTATACTCACCAGGTAACAGTTTTCCAGTTATACATAAGAGCGACTGAACTGAACAGAAGGTTGAATGGATAGACTGAACAATCATCGTATCTGGGTTGTATTCGATTATTTCGTGATGATTATTATATATTATGTTTTACCAGGTAACTGTTCTTTCGTTATACATACTAGCAACCGAATCGAACATAAGGTTGAATGGATAGATTGAACAATCATTGTATCTGGGTTGTCTCCGATTATATCGTTATGTTGTATATTTAACTACACCTAGCATGTAACGGTTCTTTCGTTACACATACGAGCGTCTGAATCGAACATAAGGTTGGATGGTTAGACGGAACGATAATTGTAACTAAGTTGTATTCGATTATATCGTGATGACGTTCATATAGAAATACTCACCAGGTTACTGTTCTTTCGTTATACATACGAGCAACCGAATCGAACAGAAGGTTGGATGGGTAGTATCTGGGTTGTTTTCGATTATGATGTTATGCTGTGTATATAGTTATACACATAAGGTGACGGTATTCCCGTTTCACATACGAGCGACCGAAACGAAGAGAAAGTTGAATGGATAGACTGAACAATCAATGTATCTGGGTGGTATCCGATTATATCGCAATACTGTATATATAGTGATACTTACCAGGTGACGATACTTCCGTTACACATACTAGCGACTGAATCGAACAGAATTTTGAATGGTTAGACGAAACGACAATTGTATCTGAGTTGTATTCGATGATATCGTGATGATGTTTATATAGCAATACTCACCAGGTAACTGTTCTTCCGTTTTACATACAAGCGACCGAATCGAGCAGAAGGTTGAATTCAGTATAGATTGAACAATCATCGTATCTGGGTTGTATTCGATTATGTTCATATAGTTATACTCACCAGGTAACTGTTCTTCCGTTATACATACGAGCGACTGAATTGAACAGAAGGTTGAATGGACAGTATCTGGGTTGTATTCGATTATGATGTTATGCTGTGTATATAGTTATACACATAAGGTGACGGTATTCCCGTTTCACATACAAGCGACCGAAACGAACAGAAAGTTGATTGGATAGACTGAACAATCAATGTATCTGGGTGGTATCCGATTATATCGCAATACTGTATATATAGTGATACTTACCAGGTGACGGTACTTCCGTTACACATACTAGCGACTGAATCGAACAGAAGGTTAAATGGTTAGACGAAACGATAATTGTATCTGAGTTGTATTCGATGATATCGTGATGATGTTTATATAGCAATACTCACCAGGTAACTGTTCTTCCGTTTTACATACAAGCGACCGAATCGAGCAGAAGGTTGAATTCAGTATAGATTGAACAATCATCGTATCTGGGTTGTATTCGATTATGTTTATATAGTTATACTCACCAGGTAACTGTTCTTCCGTTATACATACGAGCGACTGAATTGAACAGAAGGTTGAATGGATAGTATATGGGTTGTATTCGATTATGATGTTATGCTGAGTATATAGTTATACACACTAGGAGACGGTATTTCCGTTTTACATACGAGCGACCGAAACGAAAAGAAAGTTGAATGGATAGACTGAACAATCAATGTATCTGGGTGGTATCCGATTATATCGCAATGCTGTATATATAGTGATACTTACCAGGTGACGATACTTCCGTTACACATACTAGCGACTAAATCGAACAGAAGGTTAAATGGTTAGACGAAACGATAATTGTATCTGAGTTGTATTCGATGATATCGTGATGATGTTTATATAGCAATACTCACCAGGTAACTGTTCTTCCGTTTTACATACAAGCGACCGAATCGAGCAGAAGGTTGAATTCAGTATAGATTGAACAATCATCGTATCTGGGTTGTATTCGATTATGTTTATATAGTTATACTCACCAGGTAACTGTTCTTCCGTTATACATACGAGCGACTGAATTGAACAGATGGTTGAATGGATAGTATATGGGTTGTATTCGATTATGATGTTATGCTGTGTATATAGTTATACACACTAGGAGACGGTATTCCCGTTTTACATACGAGCGACCGAAACGAAAAGAAAGTTGAATGGATAGACTGAACAATCAATGTATCTGGGTGGTATCCGATTATATCGCAATACTGTATATATAGTGATACTTACCAGGTGACGATACTTCCGTTACACATACTAGCGACTGAATCGAACAGAATGTTGAATGGTTAGACGAAACGATAATTGTATCTGAGTTGTATTCGATGATATCGTGATGATGTTTATATAGCAATACTCACCAGGTAACTGTTCTTCCGTTTTACATACAAGCGACCGAATCGAGCAGAAGGTTGAATTCAGTATAGATTGAACAATCATCGTATCTGGGTTGTATTCGATTATGTTTATATAGTTATACTCACCAGGTAACTGTTCTTCCGTTATACATACGAGCGACTGAATTGAACAGAAGGTTGAATGGATAGTATATGGGTTGTATTCGAATATGATGTTATGCTGAGTATATAGTTATACACACTAGGAGACGGTATTCCCGTTTTACATACGAGCGACCGAAACGAAAAGAAAGTTGAATGGATAGACTGAACAATCAATGTATCTGGGTGGTATCCGATTATATCGCAATACTGTATATATAGTGATACTTACCAGGTGACGATACTTCCGTTACACATACTAGCGACTAAATCGAACAGAAGGTTAAATGGTTAGACGAAACGATAATTGTATCTGAGTTGTATTCGATGATATCGTGATGATGTTTATATAGCAATACTCACCAGGTAACTGTTCTTCCGTTTTACATACAAGCGACCGAATCGAGCAGAAGGTTGAATTCAGTATAGATTGAACAATCATCGTATCTGGGTTGTATTCGATTATGTTTATATAGTTATACTCACCAGGTAACTGTTCTTCCGTTATACATACGAGCGACTGAATTGAACAGAAGGTTGAATGGATAGTATATGGGTTGTATTCGATTATGATGTTATGCTGTGTATATAGTTATACACACTAGGAGACGGTATTCCCGTTTTACATACGAGCGACCGAAACGAAAAGAAAGTTGAATGGATAGACTGAACAATCAATGTATCTGGGTGGTATCCGATTATATCGCAATACTGTATATATAGTGATACTTACCAGGTGACGATACTTCCGTTACACATACTAGCGACTGAATCGAACAGAATGTTGAATGGTTAGACGAAACGATAATTGTATCTGAGTTGTATTCGATGATATCGTGATGATGTTTATATAGCAATACTCACCAGGTAACTGTCCTTCCGTTTTTCATACAAGTGACCGAATCGAGCAGAAGGTTAAATGGATAGATTGAACAATCATCGTATCTGAGTTGTATTCGATTATGTTTATATAGATATACTCACCAGGTAACTGTTCTTCCGTTATACATACGAGCGACTGAATTGAACAGAAGGTTGAATGGATAGTATATGGGTTGTATTCGATTATGATGTTATGCTGTGTATATAGTTATACACACTAGGAGACGGTATTCCCGTTATACATACGAGCGACCGAAACGAAAAGAAAGTTGAATGGATAGACTGAACAATCAATGTATCTGGGTGGTATCCGATTATATCGCAATACTGTATATATAGTGATACTTACCAGGTGACGATACTTCCGTTACACATACTAGCGACTGAATCGAACAGAATGTTGAATGGTTAGACGAAACGATAATTGTATCTGAGTTGTATTCGATGATATCGTGATGATGTTTATATAGCAATACTCACCAGGTTACTGTTCTTTCGTTATACATACGAGCAACCGAATCGAACAGAAGGTTGAATGGATAGTATCTGGGTTGTATTCGATTATGATGTAATGCTGTGTATATAGTTATACACATAAGGTGACGGTATTCCCGTTTCACATACGAGCGACCGAAACGAACAGAAAGTTGAATGGATAGACTGAACAATCAATGTATCTGGGTGGTATCCGATTATATCGCAATACTGTATATATAGTGATACTTACCAGGTGACGGTACTTCCGTTACACATACTAGCGACTGAATCGAACAGAAGGTTAAATGGTTAGACGAAACGATAATTGTATCTGAGTTGTATTCGATGATATCGTGATGATGTTTATATAGCAATACTCACCAGGTAACTGTTCTTCCGTTTTACATACAAGCGACCGAATCGAGCAGAAGGTTGAATTCAGTATAGATTGAACAATCATCGTATCTGGGTTGTATTCGATTATGTTTATATAGTTATACTCACCAGGTAACTGTTCTTCCGTTATACATACGAGCGACTGAATTGAACAGAAGGTTGAATCGAAAGTATATGGGTTGTATTCGATTATGCTGTTATGCTGTGTATATAGTTATACACACTAGGAGACGGTATTCCCGTTTTACATACGAGCGACCGAAACATAAAGAGAGTTGAATGGATAGACTGAACAATCAATATATCTGGGTGGTATCCGATTATATCGCAGTACTGTATATATAGTGATACTTACCAGGTGACGATACTTCCGTTACACATACTAGCGACTGAATCGAACAGAATGTTGAATGGTTAGACGAAACGATAATTGTATCTGAGTTGTATTCGATGATATCGTGATGATGTTCATATAGCAATACTCACCAGGTAACTGTTCTTCCATTTTACATACAAGCGACCGAATCGAGCAGAAGGTTGAATTCAGTATAGATTGAACAATCATCGTATCTGGGTTGTATTCGATTATGTTTATATAGTTATACTCACCAGTTAACTGTTCTTCCGTTATACATACGAGCGACTGAATTGAACAGAAGGTTGAATGGATAGTATATGGGTTGTATTCGATTATGATGTTATGCTGTGTATATAGTTATACACACTAGGAGACGGTATTCCCGTTATACATACGAGCGACCGAAACGAAAAGAAAGTTGAATGGATAGACTGAACAATCAATGTATCTGGGTGGTATCCGATTATATCGCAATACTGTATATATAGTGATACTTACCAGGTGACGATACTTCCGTTACACATACTAGCGACTGAATCGAACAGAATGTTGAATGGTTAGATGAAACGATAATTGTATCTGAGTTGTATTCGATGATATCGTGATGATGTTTATATAGCAATACTCACCAGGTAACTGTCCTTCCGTTTTACATACAAGCGACCGAATCGAGCAGAAGGTTAAATGGATAGATTGAACAATCATCGTATCTGAGTTGTATTCGATTATGTTTATATAGATATACTCACCAGGTACCTGTTCTTCCGATATACATACGAGCAACCGAATCGAACATAAGGTTGAATGGATAGATTGAACAATCATCGTTTCTGAGTTGTATTCGATTATGTTTATATAGTTATACTCACCAGGTAACTGTTCTTCCGTTATACATACGAGCGACTGAATTGAACTGAAGGTTGAATGGATAGACTAAACAATGATCGTATCTGGGGTTGTATTCGATTATATCGTGATGATGTTCATATAGTTATACTCACCAGGTAACTGTTCTCCAGTTATACATAAGAGCGACTGAACTGAACAGAAGGTTGAATGGATAGACTGAACAATCATCGTATCTGGGTTGTATTCGATTATTTCGTGATGATTATTATATATTATGTCTAACCAGGTAACTGTTCTTTCGTTATACATACTAGCAACCGAATCGAACATAAGGTTGAATGGATAGATTGAACAATCATTGTATCTGGGTTGTCTCCGATTATATCGTTATGTTGTATATTTAACTACACCTACCATGTAACGGTTCTTTCGTTACACATACGAGCGTCTGAATCGAACATAAGGTTGGATGGTTAGACGGAACGATAATTGTAACTAAGTTGTATTCGATTATATCGTGATGACGTTCATATAGAAATACTCACCAGGTTACTGTTCTTTCGTTATACATACGAGCAACCGAATCGAACAGAAGGTTGAATGGATAGTATCTGGGTTGTATTCGATTATGATGTTATGCTGTGTATATAGTTATACACATAAGGTGACGGTATTCCCGTTTCACATACGAGCGACCGAAACGAACAGAAAGTTGAATGGATAGACTGAACAATCAATGAATCTGGGTGGTATCCGATTATATCGCAATACTGTATATATAGTGATACTTACCAGGTGACGGTACTTCCGTTACACATACTAGCGACTAAATCGAACAGAAGGTTAAATGGTTAGACGAAACGATAATTGTATCTGAGTTGTATTCGATGATATCGTGATGATGTTTATATAGCAATACTCACCAGGTAACTGTCCTTCCGTTTTACATACAAGCGACCGAATCGAGCAGAAGGTTAAATGGTTAGGTTAGGTTAAACGGTTCTTTCGTTACACATACGAGCGTCTGAATCGAACTTAAGGTTGGATGGTTGACGAAACGATAATTGTAACTAAGTTGTATTCGATTATATCGTAATGACGTTTATATAGAAATACTCACCAGGTTACTGTTCTTTCGTTATACATACGAGCAACCGAATCGTACAGAAGGTTGAATGGATAGTATCTGGGTTGGGTTGTATTGTATTCGATTATGATGTTATGCTGTGTATATAGTTATACACATAAGGTGACGGTATTCCCGTTTCACATACGAGCGACCGAAACGAACAGGAAGTTGAATGGATAGACTGAACAATCAATGTATCTGGGTGGTATCCGATTATATCGCAATACTGTATATATAGTGATACTTACCAGGTGACGGTGCTTCCGTTACACATACTAGCGACTGAATCGAACAGAAGGTTAAATGGTTAGACGAAACGATACATGTATCCGAGTTGTATTCGATGATATCGTGATGATGTTTATATAGCAATACTCACCAGGTAACTGTCCTTCCGTTTTACATACAAGTGACCGAATCGAGCAGAAGGTTAAATATATAGATTGAACAATCATCGTATCTGAGTTGTATTCGATTATGTTTATATAGATATACTCACCAGGTACCTGTTCTTCCGATATATATACGAGCAACCGAATCGAACATAAGGTTCAATGGATAGATTGAACAATCATCGTATCTGAGTTGTATTCGATTATGTTTATATAGTTATACTCACCAGGTAACTGTTCTTCCGTTATACATAAGAGCGACTGAACTGAACAGAAGGTTGAATGGATAGACTGAACAATCATCGTATCTGGGTTGTATTCGATTATTTCGTGATGATTATTATATATTATGTCTAACCAGGTAACTGTTCTTTCGTTATACATACTAGCAACCGAATCGAACATAAGGTTGAATGGATAGATTGAACAATCATTGTATCTGGGTTGTCTCCGATTATATCGTTATGTTGTATATTTAACTACACCTACCATGTAACGGTTCTTTCGTTACACATACGAGCGTCTGAATCGAACATAAGGTTGGATGGTTAGACGGAACGATAATTGTAACTAAGTTGTATTCGATTATATCGTGATGACGTTCATATAGAAATACTCACCAGGTTACTGTTCTTTCGTTATACATACGAGCAACCGAATCGAACAGAAGGTTGAATGGATAGTATCTGGGTTGTATTCGATTATGATGTTATGCTGTGTATATAGTTATACACATAAGGTGACGGTATTCCCGTTTCACATACGAACGACCGAAACGAACAGAAAGTTGAATGGATAGACTGAACAATCAATGTATCTGGGTGGTATCCGATTATATCGCAATACTGTATATATAGTGATACTTACCAGGTGACGGTACTTCCGTTACACATACTAGCGACTGAATCGAACAGAAGGTTAAATGGTTAGACGAAACGATAATTGTATCTGAGTTGTATTCGATGATATCGTGATGATGTTTATATAGCAATACTCACCAGGTAACTGTTCTTCCGTTTTACATACAAGCGACCGAATCGAGCAGAAGGTTGAATTCAGTATAGATTGAACAATCATCGTATCTGGGTTGTATTCGATTATGTTTATATAGTTATACTCACCAGGTAACTGTTCTTCCGTTATACATACGAGCGACTGAATTGAACAGAAGGTTGAATGGATAGTATATGGGTTGTACTCGATTATGATGTTATGCTGTATAGTTATTCACATAAGGTGACGGTATTCCCGTTTCACATACGAGCGACCGAAACGAACAGAAAGTTGAATGGATAGACTGAACAATCAATGTATCTGGGTGGTATCCGATTATATCGCAATACTGTATATATAGAGATACTTACCAGGTGACGGTACTTCCGTTACACATACTAGCGACTGAATCGAACAGAAGGTTAAATGGTTAGACGAAACGATAATTGTATCTGAGTTGTATTCGATGATATCGTGATGATGTTTATATAGCAATACTCACCAGGTAACTGTTCTTCCGTTTTACATACAAGCGACCGAATCGAGCAGAAGGTTGAATTCAGTATAGATTGAACAATCATCGTATCTGGGTTGTATTCGATTATGTTTATATAGTTATACTCACCAGGTAACTGTTCTTCCGTTATACATACGAGCGACTGAATTGAACAGAAGGTTGAATCGAAAGTATATGGGTTGTATTCGATTATGCTGTTATGATGTGTATATAGTTATACACACTAGGAGACGGTATTCCCGTTTTACATACGAGCGACCGAAACATAAAGAAAGTTGAATGGATAGACTGAACAATCAATATATCTGGGTGGTATCCGATTATATCGCAGTACTGTATATATAGTGATACTTACCAGGTGACGATACTTCCGTTACACATACTAGCGACTGAATCGAACAGAATGTTGAATGGTTAGACGAAACGATAATTGTATCTGAGTTGTATTCGATGATATCGTGATGATGTTCATATAGCAATACTCACCAGGTAACTGTTCTTCCATTTTACATACAAGCGACCGAATCGAGCAGAAGGTTGAATTCAGTATAGATTGAACAATCATCGTATCTGGGTTGTATTCGATTATGTTTATATAGTTATACTCACCAGTTAACTGTTCTTCCGTTATACATACGAGCGACTGAATTGAACAGAAGGTTGAATGGATAGTATATGGGTTGTATTCGATTATGATGTTATGCTGTGTATATAGTTATACACACTAGGAGACGGTATTCCCGTTATACATACGAGCGACCGAAACGAAAAGAAAGTTGAATGGATAGACTGAACAATCAATGTATCTGGGTGGTATCCGATTATATCGCAATACTGTATATATAGTGATACTTACCAGGTGACGATACTTCCGTTACACATACTAGCGACTGAATCGAACAGAATGTTGAATGGTTAGACGAAACGATAATTGTATCTGAGTTGTATTCGATGATATCGTGATGATGTTTATATAGCAATACTCACCAGGTAACTGTCCTTCCGTTTTACATACAAGCGACCGAATCGAGCAGAAGGTTAAATGGATAGATTGAACAATCATCGTATCTGAGTTGTATTCGATTATGTTTATATAGATATACTCACCAGGTACCTGTTCTTCCGATATACATACGAGCAACCGAATCGAACATAAGGTTGAATGGATAGATTGAACAATCATCGTTTCTGAGTTGTATTCGATTATGTTTATATAGTTATACTCACCAGGTAACTGTTCTTCCGTTATACATACGAGCGACTGAATTGAACTGAAGGTTGAATGGATAGACTAAACAATGATCGTATCTGGGGTTGTATTCGATTATATCGTGATGATGTTCATATAGTTATACTCACCAGGTAACTGTTCTCCAGTTATACATAAGAGCGACTGAACTGAACAGAAGGTTGAATGGATAGACTGAACAATCATCGTATCTGGGTTGTATTCGATTATTTCGTGATGATTATTATATATTATGTCTAACCAGGTAACTGTTCTTTCGTTATACATACTAGCAACCGAATCGAACATGAGGTTGAATGGATAGATTGAACAATCATTGTATCTGGGTTGTCTCCGATTATATCGTTATGTTGTATATTTAACTACACCTACCATGTAACGGTTCTTTCGTTACACATACGAGCGTCTGAATCGAACATAAGGTTGGATGGTTAGACGGAACGATAATTGTAACTAAGTTGTATTCGATTATATCGTGATGACGTTCATATAGAAATACTCACCAGGTTACTGTTCTTTCGTTATACATACGAGCAACCGAATCGAACAGAAGGTTGAATGGATAGTATCTGGGTTGTATTCGATTATGATGTTATGCTGTGTATATAGTTATACACATAAGGTGACGGTATTCCCGTTTCACATACGAGCGACCGAAACGAACAGAAAGTTGAATGGATAGACTGAACAATCAATGTATCTGGGTGGTATCCGATTATATCGCAATACTGTATATATAGTGATACTTACCAGGTGACGGTACTTCCGTTACACATACTAGCGACTAAATCGAACAGAAGGTTAAATGGTTAGACGAAACGATAATTGTATCTGAGTTGTATTCGATGATATCGTGATGATGTTTATATAGCAATACTCACCAGGTAACTGTCCTTCCGTTTTACATACAAGCGACCGAATCGAGCAGAAGGTTAAATGGTTAGGTTAGGTTAAACGGTTCTTTCGTTACACATACGAGCGTCTGAATCGAACATAAGGTTGGATGGTTGACGAAACGATAATTGTAACTAAGTTGTATTCGATTATATCGTAATGACGTTTATATAGAAAAACTCACCAGGTTACTGTTCTTTCGTTATACATACGAGCAACCGAATCGTACAGAAGGTTGAATGGATAGTATCTGGGTTGGGTTGTATTGTATTCGATTATGATGTTATGCTGTGTATATAGTTATACACATAAGGTGACGGTATTCCCGTTTCACATACGAGCGACCGAAACGAACAGGAAGTTGAATGGATAGACTGAACAATCAATGTATCTGGGTGGTATCCGATTATATCGCAATACTGTATATATAGTGATACTTACCAGGTGACGGTGCTTCCGTTACACATACTAGCGACTGAATCGAACAGAAGGTTAAATGGTTAGACGAAACGATACATGTATCTGAGTTGTATTCGATGATATCGTGATGATGTTTATATAGCAATACTCACCAGGTAACTGTCCTTCCGTTTTACATACAAGTGACCGAATCGAGCAGAAGGTTAAATGGATAGATTGAACAATCATCGTATCTGAGTTGTATTCGATTATGTTTATATAGATATACTCACCAGGTACCTGTTCTTCCGATATACATACGAGCAACCGAATCGAACATAAGGTTCAATGGATAGATTGAACAATCATCGTATCTGAGTTGTATTCGATTATGTTTATATAGTTATACTCACCAGGTAACTGTTCTTCCGTTATACATAAGAGCGACTGAACTGAACAGAAGGTTGAATGGATAGACTGAACAATCATCGTATCTGGGTTGTATTCGATTATTTCGTGATGATTATTATATATTATGTCTAACCAGGTAACTGTTCTTTCGTTATACATACTAGCAACCGAATCGAACATAAGGTTGAATGGATAGATTGAACAATCATTGTATCTGGGTTGTCTCCGATTATATCGTTATGTTGTATATTTAACTACACCTACCATGTAACGGTTCTTTCGTTACACATACGAGCGTCTGAATCGAACATAAGGTTGGATGGTTAGACGGAACGATAATTGTAACTAAGTTGTATTCGATTATATCGTGATGACGTTCATATAGAAATACTCACCAGGTTACTGTTCTTTCGTTATACATACGAGCAACCGAATCGAACAGAAGGTTGAATGGATAGTATCTGGGTTGTATTCGATTATGATGTTATGCTGTGTATATAGTTATACACATAAGGTGACGGTATTCCCGTTTCACATACGAACGACCGAAACGAACAGAAAGTTGAATGGATAGACTGAACAATCAATGTATCTGGGTGGTATCCGATTATATCGCAATACTGTATATATAGTGATACTTACCAGGTGACGGTACTTCCGTTACACATACTAGCGACTGAATCGAACAGAAGGTTAAATGGTTAGACGAAACGATAATTGTATCTGAGTTGTATTCGATGATATCGTGATGATGTTTATATAGCAATACTCACCAGGTAACTGTTCTTCCGTTTTACATACAAGCGACCGAATCGAGCAGAAGGTTGAATTCAGTATAGATTGAACAATCATCGTATCTGGGTTGTATTCGATTATGTTTATATAGTTATACTCACCAGGTAACTGTTCTTCCGTTATACATACGAGCGACTGAATTGAACAGAAGGTTGAATGGATAGTATATGGGTTGTACTCGATTATGATGTTATGCTGTATAGTTATACACATAAGGTGACGGTATTCCCGTTTCACATACGAGCGACCGAAACGAACAGAAAGTTGAATGGATAGACTGAACAATCAATGTATCTGGGTGGTATCCGATTATATCGCAATACTGTATATATAGTGATACTTACCAGGTGACGGTACTTCCGTTACACATACTAGCGACTGAATCGAACAGAAGGTTGAATGGTTAGACGAAACGATAATTGTATCTGAGTTGTATTCGATGATATCGTGATGATGTTTATATAGCAATACTCACCAGGTAACTGTTCTTCCGTTTTACATACAAGCGACCGAATCGAGCAGAAGGTTGAATTCAGTATAGATTGAACAATCATCGTATCTGGGTTGTATTCGATTATGTTTATATAGTTATACTCACCAGGTAACTGTTCTTCCGTTATACATACGAGCGACTGAATTGAACAGAAGGTTGAATGGATAGTATATGGGTTGTTTTCGATTATGATGTTATGCTGAGTATATAGTTATACACACTAGGAGACGGTATTCCCGTTTTACATACGAGCGACCGAAACGAAAAGAAAGTTGAATGGATAGACTGAACAATCAATGTATCTGGGTGGTATCCGATTATATCGCAATACTGTATATATAGTGATACTTACCAGGTGACGATACTTCCGTTACATATACTAGCGACTGAATCGAACAGGATTTTGAATGGTTAGACGAAACGATAATTGTATCTGAGTTGTATTCGATGATATCGTGATGATGTTTATATAGCAATACTCACCAGGTACCTGTCCTTCCGTTTTACATACAAGCGACCGAATCGAGCAGAAGGTTAAATGGATAGATTGAACAAACATCGTATCTGAGTTGTATTCGATTATGTTTATATAGATATACTCACCAGGTACCTGTTCTTCCGATATACATACGAGCAACCGAATCGAACATAAGGTTGAATGGATAGATTGAACAATCATCGTATCTGAGTTGTATTCGATTATGTTTATATAGTTATACTCACCAGGTAACTGTTCTTCCGTTATACATACGAGCGACTGAATTGAACTGAAGGTTGAATGGATAGACTAAACAATGATCGTATCTGGGGTTGTATTCGATTATATCGTGATGATGTTCATATAGTTATACTCACCAGGTAACTGTTCTCCAGTTATACATAAGAGCGACTGAACTGAACAGAAGGTTGAATGGATAGACTGAACAATCATCGTATCTGGGTTGTATTCGATTATTTTGTGATGATTATTATATATTATGTCTAACCAGGTAACTGTTCTTTCGTTATACATACTAGCAACCGAATCGAACATAAGGATGAATGGATAGATTGAACAATCATTGTATCTGGGTTGTCTCCGATATATTTAACTACACCTACCATGTAACGGTTCTTTCGTTACACATACGAGCGTCTGAATCGAACATAAGGTTGGATGGTTAGACGGAACGATAATTGTAACTAAGTTGTATTCAATTATATCGTGATGACGTTCATATAGAAATACTCACCAGGTTACTGTTCTTTCGTTATACATACGAGCAACCGAATCGAACAGAAGGTTGAATGGATAGTATCTGGGTTGTATTCGATTATATCGCAATACTGTATATATAGTGATACTTACCAGGTGACGATACTTCCGTTACACATACTAGCGACTGAATCGAACAGAATGTTGAATGGTTAGACGAAACGATAATTGTATCTGAGTTGTATTCGATGATATCGTGATGATGTTCATATAGCAATACTCACCAGGTAACTGTTCTTCCATTTTACATACAAGCGACCGAATCGAGCAGAAGGTTGAATTCAGTATAGATTGAACAATCATCGTATCTGGGTTGTATTCGATTATGTTTATATAGTTATACTCACCAGGTAACTGTTCTTCCGTTATACATACGAGCGACTGAATTGAACAGAAGGTTGAATGGATAGTATATGGGTTGTATTCGATTATGATGTTATGCTGTGTATATAGTTATACACACTAGGATACGGTATTCCCGTTATACATACGAGCGACCGAAACGAAAAGAAAGTTGAATGGATAACAATCAATGTATCTGGGTGGTATCCGATTATATCGCAATACTGTATATATAGTGATACTTACCAGGTGACGATACTTCCGTTACACATACTAGCGACTGAATCGAACAGAATGTTGAATGGTTAGACGAAACGATAATTGTATCTGAGTTGTATTCGATGATATCGTGATGATGTTTATATAGCAATACTCACCAGGTAACTGTCCTTCCGTTTTACATACAAGCGACCGATTCGAGCAGAAGGTTAAATGGATAGATTGAACAATCATCGTATCTGAGTTGTATTCGATTATGTTTATATAGATATACTCACCAGGTACCTGTTCTTCCGATATACATACGAGCAACCGAATCGAACATAAGGTTGAATGGATAGATTGAACAATCATCGTATCTGAGTTGTATTCGATTATGTTTATATAGTTATACTCACCAGGTAACTGTTCTTCCGTTATACATACGAGCGACTGAATTGAACTGAAGGTTGAATGGATAGACTAAACAATGATCGTATCTGGGGTTGTATTCGATTATATCGTGATGATGTTCATATAGTTATACTCACCAGGTAACTGTTCTCCAGTTATACATAAAAGCGACTGAACTGAACAGAAGGTTGAATGGATAGACTGAACAATCATCGTATCTGGGTTGTATTCGATTATTTCGTGATGATTATTAAATATTATGTCTAACCAGGTAACTGTTCTTTCGTTATACATACTAGCAACCGAATCGAACATAAGGTTGAATGGATAGATTGAACAATCATTGTATCTGGGTTGTCTCCGATTATATCGTTATGTTGTATATTTAACTACACCTACCATGTAACGGTTCTTTCGTTACACATACGAGCGTCTGAATCGAACATAAGGTTGGATGGTTAGACGGAACGATAATTGTAACTAAGTTGTATTCGATTATATCGTGATAACGTTCATATAGAAATACTCACCAGGTTACTGTTCTTTCGTTATACATACGAGCAACCGAATCGTACAGAAGGTTGAATGGATAGTATCTGGGTTGTATTCGATTATGATGTTATGCTGTGTATATAGTTATACACATAAGGTGACGGTATTCCCGTTTCACATACGAGCGACCGAAACGAACAGAAAGTTGAATGGATAGACTGAACAATCAATGTATCTGGGTGGTATCCGATTATATCGCAATACTGTATATATAGTGATACTTACCAGGTGACGGTACTTCCGTTACACATACTAGCGACTGATTCGAACAGAAGGTTAAATGGTTAGACGAAACGATACATGTATCTGAGTTGTATTCGATAATATCGTGATGATGTTTATATAGCAATACTCAACAGGTAACTGTTCTTCCGTTTTACATACAAGCGACCGAATCGAGCAGAAGGTTGAATTCAGTATAGATTGAACAATCATCGTATCTGGGTTGTATTCGATTATGTTTATATAGTTATACTCACCAGGTAACTGTTCTTCCGTTATACATACGAGCGACTGAATTGAACAGAAGGTTGAATGGATAGTATATGGGTTGTATTCGATTATGATGTTATGCTGTGTATATAGTTATACACACTAGGAGACGGTATTCCCGTTTTACATACGAGCGACCGAAACGAAAAGAAAGTTGAATGGATAGACTGAACAATCATTGTATCTGGGTGGTATCCGATTATATCGCAATACTGTATATATAGTCATACTTACCAGGTGACGATACTTCCGTTACACATACTAGCGACTGAATCGAACAGAATGTTGAATGGTTAGACGAAACGATAATTGTATCTGAGTTGTATTCGATGATATCGTGATGATGTTTATATAGCAATACTCACCAGGTAACTGTCCTTCCGTTTTTCATACAAGTGACCGAATTGAGCAGAAGGTTAAATGGATAGATTGAACAATCATCGTATCTGAGTTGTATTCGATTATGTTTATATAGATATACTCACCAGGTAACTGTTCTTCCGTTATACATACGAGCGACTGAATTGAACAGAAGGTTGAATGGATAGTATATGGGTTGTATTCGATTATGATGTTATGCTGTGTATATAGTTATACACACTAGGTGACGGTATTCCCGTTATACATACGAGCGACCGAAACGAAAAGAAAGTTGAATGGATAGACTGAACAATCAATGTATCTGGGTGGTATCCGATTATATCGCAATACTGTATATATAGTGATACTTACCAGGTGACGATACTTCCGTTACACATACTAGCGACTGAATCGAACAGAATGTTGAATGGTTAGACGAAACGATAATTGTATCTGAGTTGTATTCGATGATATCGTGATGATGTTTATATAGCAATACTCACCAGGTTACTGTTCTTTCGTTTTACATACGAGCAACCGAATCGAACAGAAGGTTGAATGGATAGTATCTGGGTTGTATTCGATTATGATGTAATGCTGTGTATATAGTTATACACATAAGGTGACGGTATTCCCGTTTCACATACGAGCGACCGAAACGAACAGAAAGTTGAATGGATAGACTGAACAATCAATGTATCTGGGTGGTATCCGATTATATCGCAATACTGTATATATAGTGATACTTACCAGGTGACGGTACTTCCGTTACACATACTAGCGACTGAATCGAACAGAAGGTTAAATGGTTAGACGAAACGATAATTGTATCTGAGTTGTATTCGATGATATCGTGATGATGTTTATATAGCAATACTCACCAGGTAACTGTCCTTCCGTTTTACATACAAGCGACCGAATCGAGCAGAAGGTCAAATGGATAGATTGAACAATCATCGTATCTGAGTTGTGTTCGATTATGTTTATATAGATATACTCACCAGGTACCTGTTCTTCCGATATACATACGAGCATACGAGCAACCGAATCGAACATAAGGTTGAATGGATAGATTGAACAATCATCGTATCTGAGTTGTATTCGATTATGTTTATATAGTTATACTCACCAGGTAACTGTTCTTCCGTTATACATACGAGCGACTGAATTGAACTGAAGGTTGAATGGATAGACTAAACAATGATCGTATCTGGGGTTGTATTCGATTATTTCGTGATGATGTTCATATAGTTATACTCACCAGGTAACAGTTCTCCAGTTATACATAAGAGCGACTGAACTGAACAGAAGGTTGAATGGATTGACTGAACAATCATCGTATCTGGGTTGTATTCGATTATTTCGTGATGATTATTATATATTATGTCTTACCAGGTAACTGTTCTTTCGTTATACATACTAGCAACCGAATCGAACATAAGGTTGAATGGATAGATTGAACAATCATTGTATCTGGGTTGTCTCCGATTATATCGTTATGTTGTATATTTAACTACACCTAGCATGTAACGGTTCTTTCGTTACACATACGAGCGTCTGAATCGAACATAAGGTTGGATGGTTAGACGGAACGATAATTGTAACTAAGTTGTATTCGATTATATCGTGATGACGTTCATATAGAAATACTCACCAGGTTACTGTTCTTTCGTTATACATACGAGCAACCGAATCGAACAGAAGGTTGAATGGATAGTATCTGGGTTGTATTCGATTATGATGTTATGCTGTATATATAGTTATACACATAAGGTGACGGTATTCCCGTTTCACATACGAGCGACCGAAACGAACAGAAAGTTGAATGGATAGACTGAACAATCAATGTATCTGGGTGGTATCCGATTATATCGCAATACTGTATATATAGTGATACTTACCAGGTGACGGTACTTCCGTTACACATACTAGCGACTGAATCGAACAGAAGGTTAAATGGTTAGACGAAACGATAATTGTATCTGAGTTGTATTCGATGATATCGTGATGATGTTTATATAGCAATACTCACCAGGTAACTGTTCTTCCGTTTTACATACAAGCGACCGAATCGAGCAGAAGGTTGAATTCAGTATAGATTGAACAATCATCGTATCTGGGTTGTATTCGATTATGTTTATATAGTTATACTCACCAGGTAACTGTTCTTTCGTTATACATACGAGCGACTGAATTGAACAGAAGGTTGAATGGATAGTATATGGGTTGTATTCGATTATGATGTTATGCTGTGTATATAGTTATACACACTAGGAGACGGTATTCCCGTTTTACATACGAGCGACCGAAACGAAAAGAAAGTTGAATGGATAGACTGAACAATCAATGTATCTGGGTGGTATCCGATTATATCGCAATACTGTATATATAGTGATACTTACCAGGTGACGATACTTCCGTTACACATACTAGCGACTGAATCGAACAGAATGTTGAATGGTTAGACGAAACGATAATTGTATCTGAGTTGTATTCGATGATATCGTGATGATGTTTATATAGCAATACTCACCAGGTAACTGTCCTTCCGTTTTACATACGAGCAACCGAATCGAACATAAGGTTGAATGGATAGATTGAACAATCATCGTATCTGAGTTGTATTCGATTATGTTTATATAGTTATACTCACCAGGTAACTGTTCTTCCGTTATACATACGAGCGACTGAATTGAACTGAAGGTTGAATGGATAGACTAAACAATGATCGTATCTGGGGTTGTATTCGATTATATCGTGATGATGTTCATATAGTTATACTCACCAGGTAACTGTTCTCCAGTTATACATAAAAGCGACTGAACTGAACAGAAGGTTGAATGGATAGACTGAACAATCATCGTATCTGGGTTGTATTCGATTATTTCGTGATGATTATTATATATTATGTCTAACCAGGTAACTGTTCTTTCGTTATACATACTAGCAACCGAATCGAACATAAGGTTGAATGGATAGATTGAACAATCATTGTATCTGGGTTGTCCCCGATTATATCGTTATGTTGTATATTTAACTACACCTACCATGTAACGGTTCTTTCGTTACACATACGAGCGTCTGAATCGAACATAAGGTTGGATGGTTAGACGGAACGATAATTGTAACTAAGTTGTATTCGATTATATCGTGATAACGTTCATATAGAAATACTCACCAGGTTAATGTTCTTTCGTTATACATACGAGCAACCGAATCGTACAGAAGGTTGAATGGATAGTATCTGGGTTGTATTCGATTATGATGTTATGCTGTGTATATAGTTATACACATAAGGTGACGGTATTCCCGTTTCACATACGAGCGACCGAAACGAACAGAAAGTTGAATGGATAGACTGAACAATCAATGTATCTGGGTGGTATCCGATTATATCGCAATACTGTATATATAGTGATACTTACCAGGTGACGGTACTTCCGTTACACATACTAGCGACTGATTCGAACAGAAGGTTGAATGGTTAGACGAAACGATACATGTATCTGAGTTGTATTCGATGATATCGTGATGATGTTTATATAGCAATACTCAACAGGTAACTGTTCTTTCGTTTTACATACGAGCGACTGAATTGAACAGAAGGTTGAATGGATAGTATATGGGTTGTATTCGATTATGATGTTATGCTGTGTATATAGTTATACACACTAGGAGACGGTATTCCCGTTTTACATACGAGCGACCGAAACGAAAAGAAAG
Organism: Chrysomela aeneicollis; assembly: GCA_029955515.1. Taxonomy (NCBI): domain Eukaryota; kingdom Metazoa; phylum Arthropoda; class Insecta; order Coleoptera; family Chrysomelidae; genus Chrysomela; species Chrysomela aeneicollis. Next base: position 14,312,601 of record JARUHQ010000013.1, on the reverse strand, counting down.
TAGAATGGATAGACTGAACAATCATTGTATCTGGGTGGTATCCGATTATATCGCAATACTGTATATATAGTCATACTTACCAGGTGACGATACTTCCGTTACACATACTAGCGACTGAATCGAACAGAATGTTGAATGGTTAGACGAAACGATAATTGTATCTGAGTTGTATTCGATGATATCGTGATGATGTTTATATAGCAATACTCACCAGGTAACTGTCCTTTCGTTTTTCATACAAGTGACCGAATCGAGCAGAAGGTTAAATGGATAGATTGAACAATCATCGTATCTGAGTTGTATTCGATTATGTTTATATAGATATACTCACCAGGTAACTGTTCTTCCGTTATACATACGAGCGACTGAATTGAACAGAAGGTTGAATGGATAGTATATGGGTTGTATTCGATTATGATGTTATGCTGTGTATATAGTTATACACACTAGGAGACGGTATTCCCGTTATACATACGAGCGACCGAAACGAAAAGAAAGTTGAATGGATAGACTGAACAATCAATGTATCTGGGTGGTATCCGATTATATCGCAATACTGTATATATAGTGATACTTACCAGGTGACGATACTTCCGTTACACATACTAGCGACTGAATCGAACAGAATGTTGAATGGTTAGACGAAACGATAATTGTATCTGAGTTGTATTCGATGATATCGTGATGATGTTTATATAGCAATACTCACCAGGTTACTGATCTTTCGTTTTACATACGAGCAACCGAATCGAACAGAAGGTTGAATGGATAGTATCTGGGTTGTATTCGATTATGATGTAATGCTGTGTATATAGTTATACACATAAGGTGACGGTATTCCCGTTTCACATACGAGCGACCGAAACGAACAGAAAGTTGAATGGATAGACTGAACAATCAATGTATCTGGGTGGTATCCGATTATATCGCAATACTGTTTATATAGTGATACTTACCAGGTGACGGTACTTCCGTTACACATACTAGCGACTGAATCGAACAGAAGGTTAAATGGTTAGACGAAACGATAATTGTATCTGAGTTGTATTCGATGATATCGTGATGATGTTTATATAGCAATACTCACCAGGTAACTGTCCTTCCGTTTTACATACAAGCGACCGAATCGAGCAGAAGGTTAAATGGATAGATTGAACAATCATCGTATCTGAGTTGTGTTCGATTATGTTTATATAGATATACTCACCAGGTACCTGTTCTTCCGATATACATACGAGCAACCGAATCGAACATAAGGTTGAATGGATAGATTGAACAATCATCGTATCTGAGTTGTATTCGATTATGTTTATATAGTTATACTCACCAGGTAACTGTTCTTCCGTTATACATACGAGCGACTGAATTGAACTGAAGGTTGAATGGATAGACTAAACAATGATCGTATCTGGGGTTGTATTCGATTATTTCGTGATGATGTTCATATAGTTATACTCACCAGGTAACAGTTTTCCAGTTATACATAAGAGCGACTGAACTGAACAGAAGGTTGAATGGATAGACTGAACAATCATCGTATCTGGGTTGTATTCGATTATTTCGTGATGATTATTATATATTATGTCTTACCAGGTAACTGTTCTTTCGTTATACATACTAGCAACCGAATCGAACATAAGGTTGAATGGATAGATTGAACAATCATTGTATCTGGGTTGTCTCCGATTATATCGTTATGTTGTATATTTAACTACACCTAGCATGTAACGGTTCTTTCGTTACACATACGAGCGTCTGAATCGAACATAAGGTTGGATGGTTAGACGGAACGATAATTGTAACTAAGTTGTATTCGATTATATCGTGATGACGTTCATATAGAAATACTCACCAGGTTACTGTTCTTTCGTTATACATACGAGCAACCGAATCGAACAGAAGGTTGAATGGATAGTATCTGGGTTGTATTCGATTATGATGTTATGCTGTATATATAGTTATACACATAAGGTGACGGTATTCCCGTTTCACATACGAGCGACCGAAACGAACAGAAAGTTGAATGGATAGACTGAACAATCAATGTATCTGGGTGGTATCCGATTATATCGCAATACTGTATATATAGTGATACTTACCAGGTGACGGTACTTCCGTTACACATACTAGCGACTGAATCGAACAGAAGGTTAAATGGTTAGACGAAACGATAATTGTATCTGAGTTGTATTCGATGATATCGTGATGATGTTTATATAGCAATACTCACCAGGTAACTGTTCTTCCGTTTTACATACAAGCGACCGAATCGAGCAGAAGGTTGAATTCAGTATAGATTGAACAATCATCGTATCTGGGTTGTTTTCGATTATGTTTATATAGTTATACTCACCAGGTAACTGTTCTTCCGTTATACATACGAGCGACTGAATTGAACAGAAGGTTGAATGGATAGTATATGGGTTGTATTCGATTATGATGTTATGCTGGAGACGGTATTCCCGTTTTACATACGAGCGACCGAAACGAAAAGAAAGTTGAATGGATAGACTGAACAATCAATGTATCTGGGTGGTATCCGATTATATCGCAATACTGTATATATAGTGATACTTACCAGGTGACGATACTTCCGTTACACATACTAGCGACTGAATCGAACAGAATATTGAATGGTTAGACGAAACGATAATTGTATCTGAGTTGTATTCGATGATATCGTGATGATGTTTATATAGCAATACTCACCAGGTAACTGTCCTTCCGTTTTACATACAAGCGACCGAATCGAGCAGAAGGTTAAATGGATAGATTGAACAATCATCGTATCTGAGTTGTATTCGATTATGTTTATATAGATATACTCACCAGGTACCTGTTCTTCCGATATACATACGAGCAACCGAATCGAACATAAGGTTGAATGGATAGATTGAACAATCATCGTATCTGAGTTGTATTCGATTATGTTTATATAGTTATACTCACCAGGTAACTGTTCTTCCGTTATACATACGAGCGACTGAATTGAACAGAAGGTTGAATGGATAGTATATGGGTTGTATTCGATTATGATGTTATGCTGTGTATATAGTTATACACACTAGGAGACGGTATTCCCGTTATACATACGAGCGACCGAAACGAAAAGAAAGTTGAATGGATAGACTGAACAATCAATGTATCTGGGTGGTATCCGATTATATCGCAATACTGTATATATAGTGATACTTACCAGGTGACGATACTTCCGTTACACATACTAGCGACTGAATCGAACAGAATGTTGAATGGTTAGACGAAACGATAATTGTATCTGAGTTGTATTCGATGATATCGTGATGATGTTTATATAGCAATACTCACCAGGTTACTGATCTTTCGTTTTACATACGAGCAACCGAATCGAACAGAAGGTTGAATGGATAGTATCTGGGTTGTATTCGATTATGATGTAATGCTGTGTATATAGTTATACACATAAGGTGACGGTATTCCCGTTTCACATACGAGCGACCGAAACGAACAGAAAGTTGAATGGATAGACTGAACAATCAATGTATCTGGGTGGTATCCGATTATATCGCAATACTGTTTATATAGTGATACTTACCAGGTGACGGTACTTCCGTTACACATACTAGCGACTGAATCGAACAGAAGGTTAAATGGTTAGACGAAACGATAATTGTATCTGAGTTGTATTCGATGATATCGTGATGATGTTTATATAGCAATACTCACCAGGTAACTGTCCTTCCGTTTTACATACAAGCGACCGAATCGAGCAGAAGGTTAAATGGATAGATTGAACAATCATCGTATCTGAGTTGTGTTCGATTATGTTTATATAGATATACTCACCAGGTACCTGTTCTTCCGATATACATACGAGCAACCGAATCGAACATAAGGTTGAATGGATAGATTGAACAATCATCGTATCTGAGTTGTATTCGATTATGTTTATATAGTTATACTCACCAGGTAACTGTTCTTCCGTTATACATACGAGCGACTGAATTGAACTGAAGGTTGAATGGATAGACTAAACAATGATCGTATCTGGGGTTGTATTCGATTATTTCGTGATGATGTTCATATAGTTATACTCACCAGGTAACAGTTTTCCAGTTATACATAAGAGCGACTGAACTGAACAGAAGGTTGAATGGATAGACTGAACAATCATCGTATCTGGGTTGTATTCGATTATTTCGTGATGATTATTATATATTATGTCTTACCAGGTAACTGTTCTTTCGTTATACATACTAGCAACCGAATCGAACATAAGGTTGAATGGATAGATTGAACAATCATTGTATCTGGGTTGTCTCCGATTATATCGTTATGTTGTATATTTAACTACACCTAGCATGTAACGGTTCTTTCGTTACACATACGAGCGTCTGAATCGAACATAAGGTTGGATGGTTAGACGGAACGATAATTGTAACTAAGTTGTATTCGATTATATCGTGATGACGTTCATATAGAAATACTCACCAGGTTACTGTTCTTTCGTTATACATACGAGCAACCGAATCGAACAGAAGGTTGAATGGATAGTATCTGGGTTGTATTCGATTATGATGTTATGCTGTATATATAGTTATACACATAAGGTGACGGTATTCCCGTTTCACATACGAGCGACCGAAACGAACAGAAAGTTGAATGGATAGACTGAACAATCAATGTATCTGGGTGGTATCCGATTATATCGCAATACTGTATATATAGTGATACTTACCAGGTGACGGTACTTCCGTTACACATACTAGCGACTGAATCGAACAGAAGGTTAAATGGTTAGACGAAACGATAATTGAATCTGAGTTGTATTCGATGATATCGTGATGATGTTTATATAGCAATACTCACCAGGTAACTGTTCTTCCGTTTTACATACAAGCGACCGAATCGAGCAGAAGGTTGAATTCAGTATAGATTGAACAATCATCGTATCCGGGTTGTATTCGATTATGTTTATATAGTTATACTCACCAGGTAACTGTTCTTCCGTTATACATACGAGCGACTGAATTGAACAGAAGGTTGAATGGATAGTATATGGGTTGTATTCGATTATGATGTTATGCTGGAGACGGTATTCCCGTTTTACATACGAGCGACCGAAACGAAAAGAAAGTTGAATGGATAGACTGAACAATCAATGTATCTGGGTGGTATCCGATTATATCGCAATACTGTATATATAGTGATACTTACCAGGTGACGATACTTCCGTTACACATACTAGCGACTGAATCGAACAGAATATTGAATGGTTAGACGAAACGATAATTGTATCTGAGTTGTATTCGATGATATCGTGATGATGTTTATATAGCAATACTCACCAGGTAACTGTCCTTCCGTTTTACATACAAGCGACCGAATCGAGCAGAAGGTTAAATGGATAGATTGAACAATCATCGTATCTGAGTTGTATTCGATTATGTTTATATAGATATACTCACCAGGTACCTGTTCTTCCGATATACATACGAGCAACCGAATCGAACATAAGGTTGAATGGATAGATTGAACAATCATCGTATCTGAGTTGTATTCGATTATGTTTATATAGTTATACTCACCAGGTAACTGTTCTTCCGTTATACATACGAGCGACTGAATTGAACTGAAGGTTGAATGGATAGACTAAACAATGATCGTATCTGGGGTTGTATTCGATTATATCGTGATGATGTTCATATAGTTATACTCACCAGGTAACTGTTCTCCAGTTATACATAAAAGCGACTGAACTGAACAGAAGGTTGAATGGATAGACTGAACAATCATCGTATCTGGGTTGTATTCGATTATTTCGTGATGATTATTATATATTATGTCTAACCAGGTAACTGTTCTTTCGTTATACATACTAGCAACCGAATCGAACATAAGGTTGAATGGATAGATTGAACAATCATTGTATCTGGGTTGTCTCCGATTATATCGTTATGTTGTATATTTAACTACACCTACCATGTAACGGTTCTTTCGTTACACATACGAGCGTCTGAATCGAACATAAGGTTGGATGGTTAGACGGAACGATAATTGTAACTAAGTTGTATTCGATTATATCGTGATAACGTTCATATAGAAATACTCACCAGGTTACTGTTCTTTCGTTATACATACGAGCAACCGAATCGTACAGGAGGTTGAATGGATAGTATCTGGGTTGTATTCGATTATGATGTTATGCTGTGTATATAGTTATACACATAAGGTGACGGTATTCCCGTTTCACATACGAGCGACCGAAACGAACAGAAAGTTGAATGGATAGACTGAACAATCAATGTATCTGGGTGGTATCCGATTATATCGCAATACTGTATATATAGTGATACTTACCAGGTGACGGTACTTCCGTTACACATACTAGCGACTGATTCGAACAGAAGGTTGAATGGTTAGACGAAACGATACATGTATCTGAGTTGTATTCGATGATATCGTGATGATGTTTATATAGCAATACTCAACAGGTAACTGTTCTTCCGTTTTACATACAAGCGACCGAATCGAGCAGAAGGTTGAATTCAGTATAGATTGAACAATCATCGTATCTGGGTTGTATTCGATTATGTTTATATAGTTATACTCACCAGGTAACTGTTCTTCCGTTATACATACGAGCGACTGAATTGAACAGAAGGTTGAATGGATAGTATATGGGTTGTATTCGATTATGATGTTATGCTGTGTATATAGTTATACACACTAGGAGACGGTATTCCCGTTTTACATACGAGCGACAGAAACGAAAAGAAAGTTGAATGGATAGACTGAACAATCATTGTATCTGGGTGGTATCCGATTATATCGCAATACTGTATATATAGTGATACTTACCAGGTGACGATACTTCCGTTACACATACTAGCGACTGAATCGAACAGAATGTTGAATGGTTAGACGAAACGATAATTGTATCTGAGTTGTATTCGATGATATCGTGATGATGTTTATATAGCAATACTCACCAGGTAACTGTCCTTCCGTTTTTCATACAAGTGACCGAATCGAGCAGAAGGTTAAATGGATAGATTGAACAATCATCGTATCTGAGTTGTATTCGATTATGTTTATATAGATATACTCACCAGGTAACTGTTCTTCCGTTATACATACGAGCGACTGAATTGAACAGAAGGTTGAATGGATAGTATATGGGTTGTATTCGATTATGATGTTATGCTGTGTATATAGTTATACACACTAGGAGACGGTATTCCCGTTATACATACGAGCGACCGAAACGAAAAGAAAGTTGAATGGATAGACTGAACAATCAATGTATCTGGGTGGTATCCGATTATATCGCAATACTGTATATATAGTGATACTTACCAGGTGACGATACTTCCGTTACACATACTAGCGACTGAATCGAACAGAATGTTGAATGGTTAGACGAAACGATAATTGTATCTGAGTTGTATTCGATGATATCGTGATGATGTTTATATAGCAATACTCACCAGGTTACTGTTCTTTCGTTATACATACGAGCAACCGAATCGAACAGAAGGTTGAATGGATAGTATCTGGGTTGTATTCGATTATGATGTAATGCTGTGTATATAGTTATACACATAAGGTGACGGTATTCCCGTTTCACATACGAGCGACCGAAACGAACAGAAAGTTGAATGGATAGACTGAACAATCAATGTATCTGGGTGGTATCCGATTATATCGCAATACTGTATATATAGTGATACTTACCAGGTGACGGTACTTCCGTTACACATACTAGCGACTGAATCGAACAGAAGGTTAAATGGTTAGACGAAACGATAATTGTATCTGAGTTGTATTCGATGATATCGTGATGATGTTTATATAGCAATACTCACCAGGTAACTGTCCTTCCGTTTTACATACAAGCGACCGAATCGAGCAGAAGGTTAAATGGATAGATTGAACAATCATCGTATCTGAGTTGTGTTCGATTATGTTTATATAGATATACTCACCAGGTACCTGTTCTTCCGATAAACATACGAGCAACCGAATCGAACATAAGGTTGAATGGATAGATTGAACAATCATCGTATCTGAGTTGTATTCGATTATGTTTATATAGTTATACTCACCAGGTAACTGTTCTTCCGTTATACATACGAGCGACTGAATTGAACTGAAGGTTGAATGGATAGACTAAACAATGATCGTATCTGGGGTTGTATTCGATTATTTCGTGATGATGTTCATATAGTTATACTCACCAGGTAACAGTTTTCCAGTTATACATAAGAGCGAATGAACTGAACAGAAGGTTGAATGGATAGACTGAACAATCATCGTATCTGGGTTGTATTCGATTATTTCGTGATGATTATTATATATTATGTCTTACCAGGTAACTGTTCTTTCGTTATACATACTAGCAACCGAATCGAACATAAGGTTGAATGGATAGATTGAACAATCATTGTATCTGGGTTGTCTCCGATTATATCGTTAAGTTGTATATTTAACTACACCTAGCATGTAACGGTTCTTTCGTTACACATACGAGCGTCTGAATCGAACATAAGGTTGGATGGTTAGACGGAACGATAATTGTAACTAAGTTGTATTCGATTATATCGTGATGACGTTCATATAGAAATACTCACCAGGTTACTGTTCTTTCGTTATACATACGAGCAACCGAATCGAACAGAAGGTTGAATGGATAGTATCTGGGTTGTATTCGATTATGATGTTATGCTGTATATATAGTTATACACATAAGGTGACGGTATTTCCGTTTCACATACGAGCGACCGAAACGAACAGAAAGTTGAATGGATAGACTGAACAATCAATGTATCAGGGTGGTATCCGATTATATCGCAATACTGTATATATAGTGATACTTACCAGGTGACGGTACTTCCGTTACACATACTAGCGACTGAATCGAACAGAAGGTTAAATGGTTAGACGAAACGATAATTGTATCTGAGTTGTATTCGATGATATCGTGATGATGTTTATATAGCAATACTCACCAGGTAACTGTTCTTCCGTTTTACATACAAGCGACCGAATCGAGCAGAAGGTTGAATTCAGAATAGATTGAACAATCATCGTATCTGGGTTGTATTCGATTATGTTTATATAGTTATACTCACCAGGTAACTGTTCTTCCGTTATACATACGAGCGACTGAATTGAACAGAAGGTTGAATCGATAGTATATGGGTTGTATTCGATTATGCTGTTATGCTGTGTATATAGTTATACACACTAGGAGACGGTATTCCCGTTTTACATACGAGCGACCGAAACATAAAGAAAGTTGAATGGATAGACTGAACAATCAATATATCTGGGTGGTATCCGATTATATCGCAGTACTGTATATATAGTGATACTTACCAGGTGACGATACTTCCGTTACACATACTAGCGACTGAATCGAACAGAATGTTGAATGGTTAGACGAAACGATAATTGTATCTGAGTTGTATTCGATGATATCGTGATGATGTTCATATAGCAATACTCACCAGGTAACTGTTCTTCCATTTTACATATAAGCGACCGAATCGAGCAGAAGGTTGAATTCAGTATAGATTGAACAATCATCGTATCTGGGTTGTATTCGATTATGTTTATATAGTTATACTCACCAGGTAACTGTTTTTCCGTTATACATACGAGCGACTGAATTGAACAGAAGGTTGAATGGATAGTATATGGGTTGTATTCGATTATGATGTTATGCTGTGTATATAGTTATACACATAAGGTGACGGTATTCCCGTTTCACATACGAGCGACCGAAACGAACAGAAAGTTGAATGGATAGACTGAACAATCAATGTATCTGGGTGGTATCCGATTATATCGCAATACTGTATATATAGTGATACTTACCAGGTGACGGTACTTCCGTTACAAATACTAGCGACTAAATCGAACAGAAGGTTAAATGGTTAGACGAAACGATAATTGTATCTGAGTTGTATTCGATGATATCGTGATGATGTTTATATAGCAATACTCACCAGGTAACTGTCCTTCCGTTTTACATACAAGCGACCGAATCGAGCAGAAGGTTAAATGGATAGATTGAACAATCATCGTATCTGAGTTGTATTCGATTATGTTTATATAGATATACTCACCAGGTACCTGTTCTTCCGATATACATACGAGCAACCGAATCGAACATAAGGTTGAATGGATAGATTGAACAATCATCGTATCTGAGTTGTATTCGATTATGTTTATATAGTTATACTCACCAGGTAACTGTTCTTCCGTTATACATACGAGCGACTGAATTGAACTGAAGGTTGAATGGATAGACTAAACAATGATCGTATCTGGGGTTGTATTCGATTATATCGTGATGATGTTCATATAGTTATACTCACCAGGTAACAGTTTTCCAGTTATACATAAGAGCGAATGAACTGAACAGAAGGTTGAATGGATAGACTGAACAATCATCGTATCTGGGTTGTATTCGATTATTTCGTGATGATTATTATATATTATGTCTTACCAGGTAACTGTTCTTTCGTTATACATACTAGCAACCGAATCGAACATAAGGTTGAATGGATAGATTGAACAATCATTGTATCTGGGTTGTCTCCGATTATATCGTTAAGTTGTATATTTAACTACACCTAGCATGTAACGGTTCTTTCGTTACACATACGAGCGTCTGAATCGAACATAAGGTTGGATGGTTAGACGGAACGATAATTGTAACTAAGTTGTATTCGATTATATCGTGATGACGTTCATATAGAAATACTCACCAGGTTACTGTTCTTTCGTTATACATACGAGCAACCGAATCGAACAGAAGGTTGAATGGATAGTATCTGGGTTGTATTCGATTATGATGTTATGCTGTATATATAGTTATACACATAAGGTGACGGTATTTCCGTTTCACATACGAGCGACCGAAACGAACAGAAAGTTGAATGGATAGACTGAACAATCAATGTATCTGGGTGGTATCCGATTATATCGCAATACTGTATATATAGTGATACTTACCAGGTGACGGTACTTCCGTTACACATACTAGCGACTGAATCGAACAGAAGGTTAAATGGTTAGACGAAACGATAATTGTATCTGAGTTGTATTCGATGATATCGTGATGATGTTTATATAGCAATACTCACCAGGTAACTGTTCTTCCGTTTTACATACAAGCGACCGAATCGAGCAGAAGGTTGAATTCAGAATAGATTGAACAATCATCGTATCTGGGTTGTATTCGATTATGTTTATATAGTTATACTCACCAGGTAACTGTTCTTCCGTTATACATACGAGCGACTGAATTGAACAGAAGGTTGAATCGATAGTATATGGGTTGTATTCGATTATGCTGTTATGCTGTGTATATAGTTATACACACTAGGAGACGGTATTCCCGTTTTACATACGAGCGACCGAAACATAAAGAAAGTTGAATGGATAGACTGAACAATCAATATATCTGGGTGGTATCCGATTATATCGCAGTACTGTATATATAGTGATACTTACCAGGTGACGATACTTCCGTTACACATACTAGCGACTGAATCGAACAGAATGTTGAATGGTTAGACGAAACGATAATTGTATCTGAGTTGTATTCGATGATATCGTGATGATGTTCATATAGCAATACTCACCAGGTAACTGTTCTTCCATTTTACATATAAGCGACCGAATCGAGCAGAAGGTTGAATTCAGTATAGATTGAACAATCATCGTATCTGGGTTGTATTCGATTATGTTTATATAGTTATACTCACCAGGTAACTGTTTTTCCGTTATACATACGAGCGACTGAATTGAACAGAAGGTTGAATGGATAGTATATGGGTTGTATTCGATTATGATGTTATGCTGTGTATATAGTTATACACATAAGGTGACGGTATTCCCGTTTCACATACGAGCGACCGAAACGAACAGAAAGTTGAATGGATAGACTGAACAATCAATGTATCTGGGTGGTATCCGATTATATCGCAATACTGTATATATAGTGATACTTACCAGGTGACGGTACTTCCGTTACAAATACTAGCGACTAAATCGAACAGAAGGTTAAATGGTTAGACGAAACGATAATTGTATCTGAGTTGTATTCGATGATATCGTGATGATGTTTATATAGCAATACTCACCAGGTAACTGTCCTTCCGTTTTACATACAAGCGACCGAATCGAGCAGAAGGTTAAATGGATAGATTGAACAATCATCGTATCTGAGTTGTATTCGATTATGTTTATATAGATATACTCACCAGGTACCTGTTCTTCCGATATACATACGAGCAACCGAATCGAACATAAGGTTGAATGGATAGATTGAACAATCATCGTATCTGAGTTGTATTCGATTATGTTTATATAGTTATACTCACCAGGTAACTGTTCTTCCGTTATACATACGAGCGACTGAATTGAACTGAAGGTTGAATGGATAGACTAAACAATGATCGTATCTGGGGTTGTATTCGATTATATCGTGATGATGTTCATATAGTTATACTCACCAGGTAACTGTTCTCCAGTTATACATAAGAGCGACTGAACTGAACAGAAGGTTGAATGGATAGACTGAACAATCATCGTATCTGGGTTGTATTCGATTATTTCGTGATGATTATTATATATTATGTCTAACCAGGTAACTGTTCTTTCGTTATACATACTAGCAACCGAATCGAACATAAGGTTGAATGGATAGATTGAACAATCATTGTATCTGGGTTGTCTCCGATTATATCGTTATGTTGTATATTTAACTACACCTACCATGTAACGGTTCTTTCGTTACACATACGAGCGTCTGAATCGAACATAAGGTTGGATGGTTAGACGGAACGATAATTGTAACTAAGTTGTATTCGATTATATCGTGATGACGTTCATATAGAAATACTCACCAGGTTACTGTTCTTTCGTTATACATACGAGCAACCGAATCGTACAGAAGGTTGAATGGATAGTATCTGGGTTGTATTCGATTATGATGTTATGCTGTGTATATAGTTATACACATAAGGTGACGGTATTCCCGTTTCACATACGAGCGACCGAAACGAACAGAAAGTTGAATGGATAGACTGAACAATCAATGTATCTGGGTGGTATCCGATTATATCGCAATACTGTATATATAGTGATACTTACCAGGTGACGGTGCTTCCGTTACACATACTAGCGACTGAATCGAACAGAAGGTTGAATGGTTAGACGAAACGATACATGTATCTGAGTTGTATTCGATGATATCGTGATGATGTTTATATAGCAATACTCACCAGGTAACTGTTCTTCCGTTTTACATACAAGCGACCGAATCGAGCAGAAGGTTGAATTCAGTATAGATTGAACAATCATCGTATCTGGGTTGTATTCGATTATGTTTATATAGTTATACTCACCAGTTAACTGTTCTTCCGTTATACATACGAGCGACTGAATTGAACAGAAGGTTGAATGGATAGTATATGGGTTGTATTCGATTATGATGTTATGCTGTGTATATAGTTATACACACTAGGAGACGGTATTCCCGTTATACATACGAGCGACCGAAACGAAAAGAAAGTTGAATGGATAGACTGAACAATCAATGTATCTGGGTGGTATCCGATTATATCGCAATACTGTATATATAGTGATACTTACCAGGTGACGATACTTCCGTTACACATACTAGCGACTGAATCGAACAGAATGTTAAATGGTTAGACGAAACGATAATTGTATCTGAGTTGTATTCGATGATATCGTGATGATGTTTATATAGCAATACTCACCAGGTAACTGTCCTTCCGTTTTACATACAAGCGACCGAATCGAACATAAGGTTGAATGGATAGATTGAACAATCATTGTATCTGGGTTGTCTCCGATTATATCGTTATGTTGTATATTTAACTACACCTAGCATGTAACGGTTCTTTCGTTACACATACGAGCGTCTGAATCGAACATAAGGTTGGATGGTTAGACGGAACGATAATTGTAACTAAGTTGTATTCGATTATATCGTGATGACGTTCATATAGAAATACTCACCAGGTTACTGTTCTTTCGTTATACATACGAGCAACCGAATCGAACAGAAGGTTGAATGGATAGTATCTGGGTTGTATTCGATTATGATGTTATGCTGTATATATAGTTATACACATAAGGTGACGGTATTTCCGTTTCACATACGAGCGACCGAAACGAACAGAAAGTTGAATGGATAGACTGAACAATCAATGTATCTGGGTGGTATCCGATTATATCGCAATACTGTATATATAGTGATACTTACCAGGTGACGGTACTTCCGTTACACATACTAGCGACTGAATCGAACAGAAGGTTAAATGGTTAGACGAAACGATAATTGTATCTGAGTTGTATTCGATGATATCGTGATGATGTTTATATAGCAATACTCACCAGGTAACTGTTCTTCCGTTTTACATACAAGCGACCGAATCGAGCAGAAGGTTGAATTCAGTATAGATTGAACAATCATCGTATCTGGGTTGTATTCGATTATGTTTATATAGTTATACTCACCAGGTAACTGTTCTTCCGTTATACATACGAGCGACTGAATTGAACAGAAGGTTGAATCGATAGTATATGGGTTGTATTCGATTATGCTGTTATGCTGTGTATATAGTTATACACACTAGGAGACGGTATTCCCGTTTTACATACGAGCGACCGAAACATAAAGAAAGTTGAATGGATAGACTGAACAATCAATATATCTGGGTGGTATCCGATTATATCGCAGTACTGTATATATAGTGATACCAGGTGACGATACTTCCGTTACACATACTAGCGACTGAATCGAACAGAATGTTGAATGGTTAGACGAAACGATAATTGTATCTGAGTTGTATTCGATGATATCGTGATGATGTTCATATAGCAATACTCACCAGGTAACTGTTCTTCCATTTTACATATAAGCGACCGAATCGAGCAGAAGGTTGAATTCAGTATAGATTGAACAATCATCGTATCTGGGTTGTATTCGATTATGTTTATATAGTTATACTCACCAGGTAACTGTTCTTCCGTTATACATACGAGCGACTGAATTGAACAGAAGGTTGAATGGATAGTATATGGGTTGTATTCGATTATGATGTTATGCTGTGTATATAGTTATACACACTAGGAGACGGTATTCCCGTTATACATACGAGCGACCGAAACGAAAAGAAAGTTGAATGGATAGACTGAACAATCAATGTATCTGGGTGGTATCCGATTATATCGCAATACTGTATATATAGTGATACTTACCAGGTGACGATACTTCCGTTACACATAATAGCGACTGAATCGAACAGAATGTTGAATGGTTAGACGAAACGATAATTGTATCTGAGTTGTATTCGATGATATCGTGATGATGTTTATATAGCAATACTCACCAGGTAACTGTCCTTCCGTTTTACATACAAGCGACCGAATCGAGCAGAAGGTTAAATGGATAGATTGAACAATCATCGTATCTGAGTTGTATTCGATTATGTTTATATAGATATACTCAACAGGTACCTGTTCTTCCGATATACATACGAGCAACCGAATCGAACATAAGGTTGATTGGATAGATTGAACAATCATCGTTTCTGAGTTGTATTCGATTATGTTTATATAGTTATACTCACCAGGTAACTGTTCTCCAGTTATACATAAGAGCGACTGAACTGAACAGAAGGTTGAATGGATAGACTGAACAATCATCGTATCTGGGTTGTATTCGATTATTTCGTGATGATTATTATATATTATGTCTAACCAGGTAACTGTTCTTTCGTTATACATACTAGCAACCGAATCGAACATAAGGTTGAATGGATAGATTGAACAATCATTGTATCTGGGTTGTCTCCGATTATATCGTTATGTTGTATATTTATCTACACCTACCATGTAACGGTTCTTTCGTTACACATACGAGCGTCTGAATCGAACATAAGGTTGGATGGTTAGACGGAACGATAATTGTAACTAAGTTGTATTCGATTATACCGTGATGACGTTCATATAGAAATACTCACCAGGTTACTGTTCTTTCGTTATACATACGAGCAACCGAATCGAACAGAAGGTTGAATGGATAGTATCTGGGTTGTATTCGATTATGATGTTATGCTGTGTATATAGTTATACACATAAGGTGACGGTATTCCCGTTTCACATACGAGCGACCGAAACGAACAGAAAGTTGAATGGATAGACTGAACAATCAATGTATCTGGGTGGTATCCGATTATATCGCAATACTGTATATATAGTGATACTTACCAGGTGACGGTACTTCCGTTACAAATACTAGCGACTAAATCGAACAGAAGGTTAAATGGTTAGACGAAACGATAATTGTATCTGAGTTGTATTCGATGATATCGTGATGATGTTTATATAGCAATACTCACCAGGTAACTGTCCTTCCGTTTTACATACAAGCGACCGAATCGAGCGGAAGGTTAAATGGATAGATTGAACAATCATCGTATCTGAGTTGTATTCGATTATGTTTATATAGATATACTCACCAGGTACCTGTTCTTCCGATATACATACGAGCAACCGAATCGAACATAAGGTTGAATGGATAGATTGAACAATCATCGTATCTGAGTTGTATTCGATTATGTTTATATAGTTATACTCACCAGGTAACTGTTCTTCCGTTATACATACGAGCGACTGAATTGAACTGAAGGTTGAATGGATAGACTAAACAATGATCGTATCTGGGGTTGTATTCGATTATATCGTGATGATGTTCATATAGTTATACTCACCAGGTAACTGTTCTCCAGTTATACATAAGAGCGACTGAACTGAACAGAAGGTTGAATGGATAGACTGAACAATCTTCGTATCTGGGTTGTATTCGATTATTTCGTGATGATTATTATATATTATGTCTAACCAGGTAACTGTTCTTTCGTTATACATACTAGCAACCGAATCGAACATAAGGTTGAATGGATAGATTGAACAATCATTGTATCTGGGTTGTCTCCGATTATATCGTTATGTTGTATATTTAACTACACCTACCATGTAACGGTTCTTTCGTTACACATACGAGCGTCTGAATCGAACATAAGGTTGGATGATTAGACGGAACGATAATTGTAACTAAGTTGTATTCGATTATATCGTGATGACGTTCATATAGAAATACTCACCAGGTTACTGTTCTTTCGTTATACATACGAGCAACCGAATCGTACAGAAGGTTGAATGGATAGTATCTGGGTTGTATTCGATTATGATGTTATGCTGTGTATATAGTTATACACATAAGGTGACGGTATTCCCGTTTCACATACGAGCGACCGAAACGAACAGAAAGTTGAATGGATAGACTGAACAATCAATGTATCTGGGTGGTATCCGATTATATCGCAATACTGTATATATAGTGATACTTACCAGGTGACGGTGCTTCCGTTACACATACTAGCGACTGAATCGAACAGAAGGTTAAATGATTAGACGAAACGATACATGTATCTGAGTTGTATTCGATGATATCGTGATGATGTTTATATAGCAATACTCACCAGGTAACTGTTCTTCCGTTTTACATACAAGCGACCGAATCGAGCAGAAGGTTGAATTCAGTATAGATTGAACAATCATCGTATCTGGGTTGTATTCGATTATGTTTATATAGTTATACTCACCAGGTAACTGTTCTTCCGTTATACATACGAGCGACTGAATTGAACAGAAGGTTGAATGGATAGTATATGGGTTGTATTCGATTATGATGTTATGCTGTGTATATAGTTATACACACTAGGAGACGGTATTCCCGTTTTACATACGAGCGACCGAAACAAAAAGAAAGTTGAATGGATAGACTGAACAATCAATATATCTGGGTGGTATCCGATTATATCGCAATACTGTATATATAGTGATACTTACCAGGTGACGATACTTCCGTTACACATACTAGCGACTGAATCGAACAGAATGTTGAACGGTTAGACGAAACGATAATTGTATCTGAGTTGTATTCGATGATATCGTGATGATGTTCATATAGCAATACTCACCAGGTAACTGTTCTTCCATTTTACATACAAGCGACCGAATCGAGCAGAAGGTTGAATTCAGTATAGATTGAACAATCATCGTATCTGGGTTGTATTCGATTATGTTTATATAGTTATACTCACCAGTTAACTGTTCTTCCGTTATACATACGAGCGACTGAATTGAACAGAAGGTTGAATGGATAGTATATGGGTTGTATTCGATTATGATGTTATGCTGTGTATATAGTTATACACACTAGGGGACGGTATTCCCGTTATACATACGAGCGACCGAAACGAAAAGAAATTTGAATGGATAGACTGAACAATCAATGTATCTGGGTGGTATCCGATTATATCGCAATACTGTATATATAGTGATACTTACCAGGTGACGATACTTCCGTTACACATACTAGCGACTGAATCGAACAGAATGTTGAATGGTTAGACGAAACGATAATTGTATCTGAGTTGTATTCGATGATATCGTGATGATGTTTATATAGCAATACTCACCAGGTAACTGTCCTTCCGTTTTACATACAAGCGACCGAATCGAGCAGAAGGTTAAATGGATAGATTGAACAATCATCGTATCTGAGTTGTATTCGATTATGTTTATATAGATATACTCACCAGGTACCTGTTCTTCCGATATACATACGAGCAACCGAATCGAACATAAGGTTGAATGGATAGATTGAACAATCATCGTTTCTGAGTTGTATTCGATTATGTTTATATAGTTATACTCACCAGGTAACTGTTCTTCCGTTATACATACGAGCGACTGAATTGAACTGAAGGTTGAATGGATAGACTAAACAATGATCGTATCTGGGGTTGTATTCGATTATATCGTGATGATGTTCATATAGTTATACTCACCAGGTAACTGTTCCCCAGTTATACATAAGAGCGACTGAACTGAACAGAAGGTTGAATGGATAGACTGAACAATCAATGTATCTGGGTGGTATCCGATTATATCGCAATACTGTATTAATAGTGATACTTACCAGGTGACGGTGCTTCCGTTACACATACTAGCGACTGAATCGAACAGAAGGTTAAATGGTTAGACGAAACGATACATGTATCTGAGTTGTATTCGATGATATCGTGATGATGTTTATATAGCAATACTCACCAGGTAACTGTTCTTCCGTTTTACATACAAGCGACCGAATCGAGCAGAAGGTTGAATTCAGTATAGATTGAACAATCATCGTATCTGGGTTGTATTCGATTATGTTTATATAGTTATACTCACCAGGTAACTGTTCTTCCGTTATACATACGAGCGACTGAATTGAACAGAAGGTTGAATGGATAGTATATGGGTTGTATTCGATTATGATGTTATGCTGTGTATATAGTTATACACACTAGGAGACGGTATTCCCGTTTTACATACGAGCGACCGAAACAAAAAGAAAGTTGAATGGATAGACTGAACAATCAATATATCTGGGTGGTATCCGATTATATCGCAATACTGTATATATAGTGATACTTACCAGGTGACGATACTTCCGTTACACATACTAGCGACTGAATCGAACAGAATGTTGAATGGTTAGACGAAACGATAATTGTATCTGAGTTGTATTCGATGATATCGTGATGATGTTTATATAGCAATACTCACCAGGTAACTGTCCTTCCGTTTTACATACAAGCGACCGAATCGAGCAGAAGGTTAAATGGATAGATTGAACAATCATCGTATCTGAGTTGTATTCGATTATGTTTATATAGATATACTCACCAGGTACCTGTTCTTCCGATATACATACGAGCAACCGAATCGAACATAAGGTTGAATGGATAGATTGAACAATCATCGTTTCTGAGTTGTATTCGATTATGTTTATATAGTTATACTCACCAGGTAACTGTTCTTCCGTTATACATACGAGCGACTGAATTGAACTGAAGGTTGAATGGATAGACTAAACAATGATCGTATCTGGGGTTGTATTCGATTATATCGTGATGATGTTCATATAGTTATACTCACCAGGTAACTGTTCCCCAGTTATACATAAGAGCGACTGAACTGAACAGAAGGTTGAATGGATAGACTGAACAATCATCGTATCTGGGTTGTATTCGATTATTTCGTGATGATTATTATATATTATGTCTAACCAGGTAACTGTTCTTTCGTTATACATACTAGCAACCGAATCGAACATAAGGTTGAATGGATAGATTGAACAATCATTGTATCTGGGTTGTCTCCGATTATATCGTTATGTTGTATATTTAACTACACCTACCATGTAACGGTTCTTTCGTTACACATACGAGCGTCTGAATCGAACATAAGGTTGGATGGTTAGACGGAATGATAATTGTAACTAAGTTGTATTCGATTATATCGTGATGACGTTCATATAGAAATACTCACCAGGTTACTGTTCTTTCGTTATACATACGAGCAACCGAATCGAACAGAAGGTTGAATGGATAGTATCTGGGTTGTATTCGATTATGATGTTATGCTGTGTATATAGTTATACACATAAGGTGACGGTATTCCCGTTTCACATACGAGCGACCGAAACGAACAGAAAGTTGAATGGATAGACTGAACAATCAATGTATCTGGGTGGTATCCGATTATATCGCAATACTGTATATATAGTGATACTTACCAGGTGACGGTACTTCCGTTACACATACTAGCGACTAAATCGAACAGAAGGTTAAATGGTTAGACGAAACGATACATGTATCTGAGTTGTATTCGATGATATCGTGATGATGTTTATATAGCAATACTCACCAGGTAACTGTCCTTTCGTTTTACATACAAGTGACCGAATCGAGCAGAAGGTTAAATGAATAGATTGAACAATCATCGTATCTGAGTTGTATTCGATTATGTTTATATAGATATACTCACCAGGTACCTGTTCTTCCGATATACATACGAGCAACCAAATCGAACATAAGGTTCAATGGATAGATTGAACAATCATCGTATCTGAGTTGTATTCGATTATGTTTATATAGTCATACTCACCAGGTAACTGTTCTCCCGTTATACATACGAGCGATCGAAACGTAAAGAAAGTTGAATGGATAACAATCAATGTATCTGGGTGGTATCCGATTATATCGCAATACTGTATATATAGTGATACTTACCAGGTGACGATACTTCCGTTACACATACTAGCGACTGAATCGAACAGAATGTTGAATGGTTAGACGAAACGATAATTGTATCTGAGTTGTATTCGATGATATCGTGATGATGTTTATATAGCAATACTCACCAGGTAACTGTCCTTCCGTTTTACATACAAGCGACCGATTCGAGCAGAAGGTTAAATGGATAGATTGAACAATCATCGTATCTGAGTTGTATTCGATTATGTTTATATAGATATACTCACCAGGTACCTGTTCTTCCGATATACATACGAGCAACCGAATCGAACATAAGGTTGAATGGATAGATTGAACAATCATCGTATCTGAGTTGTATTCGATTATGTTTATATAGTTATACTCACCAGGTAACTGTTCTTCCGTTATACATACGAGCGACTGAATTGAACAGAAGGTTGAATGGATAGTATATGGGTTGTATTCGATTATGATGTTATGCTGTGTATATAGTTATACACACTAGGAGACGGTATTCCCGTTTCACATACGAGCGACCGAAACGAAAAGAAAGTTGAATGGATAGACTGAACAATCAATGTATCTGGGTGGTATCCGATTATATCGCAATACTGTATATATAGTGATACTTACTAGGTGACGATACTTCCGTTACACATACTAGCGACTGAATCGAACAGAATGTTGAATGGTTAGACGAAACGATAATTGTATCTGAGTTGTATTCGATTATATCGTGATGATGTTTATATAGCAATACTCACCAGGTAACTGTCCTTCCGTTTTACATACAAGCGACCGAATCGAGCAGAAGGTTAAATGGATAGATTGAACAATCATCGTATCTGAGTTGTATTCGATTATGTTTATATAGATATACTCACCAGGTAACTGTTCTTCCGATATACATACGAGCAACCGAATCGAACATAAGGTTGAATGGATAGATTGAACAATCATCGTATCTGAGTTGTATTCGATTATGTTTATATAGTTATACTCACCAGGTAACTGTTCTTCCGTAATACATACCAGCGACTGAATTGAACTGAAGGTTGAATGGTAGACTAAACAATGATCGTATCTGGGGTTGTATTCGATTATATCGTGATGATGTTCATATAGTTATACTCACCAGGTAACTGTTCTCCAGTTATACATAAGAGCGACTGAACTGAACAGAAGGTTGAATGGATAGACTGAACAATCATCGTATCTGGGTTGTATTCGATTATTTCGTGATGATTATTATATATTATGTCTAACCAGGTAACTGTTCTTTCGTTATACATACTAGCAACCGAATCGAACATAAGGTTGAATGGATAGATTGAACAATCATTGTATCTGGGTTGTCTCCGATTATATCGTTATGTTGTATATTTAACTA
Organism: Chrysomela aeneicollis; assembly: GCA_029955515.1. Taxonomy (NCBI): domain Eukaryota; kingdom Metazoa; phylum Arthropoda; class Insecta; order Coleoptera; family Chrysomelidae; genus Chrysomela; species Chrysomela aeneicollis. Next base: position 14,290,008 of record JARUHQ010000013.1, on the reverse strand, counting down.
CACCTACCATGTAACGGTTCTTTCGTTACACATACGAGCGTCTGAATCGAACATAAGGTTGGATGGTTAGACGGAACGATAATTGTAACTAAGTTGTATTCGATTATATCGTGATGACGTTCATATAGAAATACTCACCAGGTTACTGTTCTTTCGTTATACATACGAGCAACCGAATCGAACAGAAGGCTGAATGGATAGTATCTGGGTTGTATTCGATTATGATGTTATGCTGTGTATATAGTTATACACATAAGGTGACGGTATTCCCGTTTCACATACGAACGACCGAAACGAACAGAAAGTTGAATGGATAGACTGAACAATCAATGTATCTGAATGGTATCCGATTATATCGCAATACTGTATATATAGTGATACCTACCAGGTGACGGTACTTCCGTTACACATACTAGCGACTGAATCGAACAGAAGGTTAAATGGTTAGACGAAACGATAATTGTATCTGAGTTGTATTCGATGATATCGTGATGATGTTTATATAGCAATACTCACCAGGTAACTGTTCTTCCGTTTCACATACAAGCGACCGAATCGAGCAAAAGGTTGAATTCAGTATAGATTGAACAATCATCGTATCTGGGTTGTATTCGATTATGTTTATATAGTTATACTCACCAGGTAACTGTTCTTCCGTTTTACATACAAGCGACCGAATCGAGCAGAAGGTTGAATTCAGTATAGATTGAACAATCATCGTATCTGGGTTGTATTCGATTATGTTTATATAGTTATACTCACCAGGTAACTGTTCTTCCGTTATACATACGAGCGACTGAATTGAACAGAAGGTTGAATGGATAGTATATGGGTTGTATTCGATTATGATGTTATGCTGTGTATATAGTTATACACACTAGGAGACGGTATTCCCGTTTTACATACGAGCGACCGAAACAAAAAGAAAGTTGAATGGATAGACTGAACAATCAATATATCTGGGTGGTATCCGATTATATCGCAATACTGTATATATAGTGATACTTACCAGGTGACGATACTTCCGTTACACATACTAGCGACTGAATCGAACAGAATGTTGAATGGTTAGACGAAACGATAATTGTATCTGAGTTGTATTCGATGATATCGTGATGATGTTTATATAGCAATACTCACCAGGTAACTGTCCTTCCGTTTTACATACAAGCGACCGAATCGAGCAGAAGGTTAAATGGATAGATTGAACAATCATCGTATCTGAGTTGTATTCGATTATGTTTATATAGATATACTCACCAGGTACCTGTTCTTCCGATATACATACGAGCAACCGAATCGAACATAAGGTTGAATGGATAGATTGAACAATCATCGTTTCTGAGTTGTATTCGATTATGTTTATATAGTTATACTCACCAGGTAACTGTTCTTCCGTTATACATACGAGCGACTGAATTGAACTGAAGGTTGAATGGATAGACTAAACAATGATCGTATCTGGGGTTGTATTCGATTATATCGTGATGATGTTCATATAGTTATACTCACCAGGTGACTGTTCCCCAGTTATACATAAGAGCGACTGAACTGAACAGAAGGTTGAATGGATAGACTGAACAATCATCGTATCTGGGTTGTATTCGATTATTTCGTGATGATTATTATATATTATGTCTAACCAGGTAACTGTTCTTTCGTTATACATACTAGCAACCGAATCGAACATAAGGTTGAATGGATAGATTGAACAATCATTGTATCTGGGTTGTCTCCGATTATATCGTTATGTTGTATATTTAACTACACCTACCATGTAACGGTTCTTTCGTTACACATACGAGCGTCTGAATCGAACATAAGGTTGGATGGTTAGACGGAATGATAATTGTAACTAAGTTGTATTCGATTATATCGTGATGACGTTCATATAGAAATACTCACCAGGTTACTGTTCTTTCGTTATACATACGAGCAACCGAATCGAACAGAAGGTTGAATGGATAGTATCTGGGTTGTATTCGATTATGATGTTATGCTGTGTATATAGTTATACACATAAGGTGACGGTATTCCCGTTTCACATACGAGCGACCGAAACGAACAGAAAGTTGAATGGATAGACTGAACAATCAATGTATCTGGGTGGTATCCGATTATATCGCAATACTGTATATATAGTGATACTTACCAGGTGACGGTACTTCCGTTACACATACTAGCGACTAAATCGAACAGAAGATTAAATGGTTAGACGAAACGATACATGTATCTGAGTTGTATTCGATGATATCGTGATGATGTTTATATAGCAATACTCACCAGGTAACTGTCCTTTCGTTTTACATACAAGTGACCGAATCGAGCAGAAGGTTAAATGGATAGATTGAACAATCATCGTATCTGAGTTGTATTCGATTATGTTTATATAGATATACTCACCAGGTACCTGTTCTTCCGATATACATACGAGCAACCAAATCGAACATAAGGTTCAATGGATAGATTGAACAATCATCGTATCTGAGTTGTATTCGATTATGTTTATATAGTCATACTCACCAGGTAACTGTTCTCCCGTTATACATACGAGCGATCGAAACGTAAAGAAAGTTGAATGGATAACAATCAATGTATCTGGGTGGTATCCGATTATATCGCAATACTGTATATATAGTGATACTTACCAGGTGACGATACTTCCGTTACACATACTAGCGACTGAATCGAACAGAATGTTGAATGGTTAGACGAAACGATAATTGTATCTGAGTTGTATTCGATGATATCGTGATGATGTTTATATAGCAATACTCACCAGGTAACTGTCCTTCCGTTTTACATACAAGCGACCGATTCGAGCAGAAGGTTAAATGGATAGATTGAACAATCATCGTATCTGAGTTGTATTCGATTATGTTTATATAGATATACTCACCAGGTACCTGTTCTTTCGATATACATACGAGCAACCGAATCGAACATAAGGTTGAATGGATAGATTGAACAATCATCGTATCTGAGTTGTATTCGATTATGTTTATATAGTTATACTCACCAGGTAACTGTTCTTCCGTTATACATACGAGCGACTGAATTGAACAGAAGGTTGAATGGATAGTATATGGGTTGTATTCGATTATGATGTTATGCTGTGTATATAGTTATACACACTAGGAGACGGTATTCCCGTTTCACATACGAGCGACCGAAACGAAAAGAAAGTTGAATGGATAGACTGAACAATCAATGTATCTGGGTGGTATCCGATTATATCGCAATACTGTATATATAGTGATACTTACTAGGTGACGATACTTCCGTTACACATACTAGCGACTGAATCGAACAGAATGTTGAATGGTTAGACGAAACGATAATTGTATCTGAGTTGTATTCGATTATATCGTGATGATGTTTATATAGCAATACTCACCAGGTAACTGTCCTTCCGATTTACATACAAGCAACCGAATCGAGCAGAAGGTTAAATGGATAGATTGAACAATCATCGTATCTGAGTTGTATTCGATTATGTTTATATAGATATACTCACCAGGTAACTGTTCTTCCGATATAAATACGAGCAACCGAATCGAACATAAGGTTGAATGGATAGATTGAACAATCATCGTATCTGAGTTGTATTCGATTATGTTTATATAGTTATACTCACCAGGTAACTGTTCTTCCGTAATACATACGAGCGACTGAATTGAACTGAAGGTTGAATGGTAGACTAAACAATGATCGTATCTGGGGTTGTATTCGATTATATCGTGATGATGTTCATATAGTTATACTCACCAGGTAACTGTTCTCCAGTTATACATAAGAGCGACTGAACTGAACAGAAGGTTGAATGGATAGACTGAACAATCATCGTATCTGGGTTGTATTCGATTATTTCGTGATGATTATTATATATTATGTCTAACCAGGTAACTGTTCTTTCGTTATACATACTAGCAACCGAATCGAACATAAGGTTGAATGGATAGATTGAACAATCATTGTATCTGGGTTGTCTCCGATTATATCGTTATGTTGTATATTTAACTACACCTACCATGTAACGGTTCTTTCGTTACACATACGAGCGTCTGAATCGAACATAAGGTTGGATGGTTAGACAGAACGATAATTGTAACTAAGTTGTATTCGATTATATCGTGATGACGTTCATATAGAAATACTCACCAGGTTACTGTTCTTTCGTTATACATACGAGCAACCGAATCGAACAGAAGGTTGAATGGATAGTATCTGGGTTGTATTCGATTATGATGTTATGCTGTGTATATAGTTATACACATAAGGTGACGGTATTCCCGTTTCACATACGAACGACCGAAACGAACAGAAAGTTGAATGGATAGACTGAACAATCAATGTATCTGAATGGTATCCGATTATATCGCAATACTGTATATATAGTGATACCTACCAGGTGACGGTACTTCCGTTACACATACTAGCGACTGAATCGAACAGAAGGTTAAATGGTTAGACGAAACGATAATTGTATCTGAGTTGTATTCGATGATATCGTGATGATGTTTATATAGCAATACTCACCAGGTAACTGTTCTTCCGTTTTACATACAAGCGACCGAATCGAGCAGAAGGTTGAATTCAGTATAGATTGAACAATCATCGTATCTGGGTTGTATTCGATTATGTTTATACAGTTATACTCACCAAGTAACTGTTCTTCCGTTATACATACGAGCGACTGAATTGAACAGAAGGTTGAATGGATAGTATCTGGGTTGTATTCGATTATGATGTTATGCTGTGTATATAGTTATACACATAAGGTGACGGTATTCTCGTTTCACATACGAGCGACCGAAACGAACAGAAAGTTGAATGGATAGACTGAACAATCAATGTATCTGGGTGGTATCCGATTATATCGCAATACTGTATATATAGTGATACTTACCAGGTGACGGTACTTCCGTTACACATACTAGCGACTGAATCGAACAGAAGGTTAAATGGTTAGACGAAACGATAATTGTATATGAGTTGTATTCGATGATATCGTGATGATGTTTATATAGCAATACTCACCAGGTAACTGTTCTTCCGTTTTACATACAAGCGACCGAATCGAGCAGAAGGTTGAATTCAGTATAGATTGAACAATCATCGTATCTGGGTTGTATTCGATTATGTTTATATAGTTATACTCACCAGGTAACTGTTCTTCCGTTATACATACGAGCGACTGAATTGAACTGAAGGTTGAATGGATAGACTAAACAATGATCGTATCTGGGGTTGTATTCGATTATATCGTGATGATGTTCATATAGTTATACTCACCAGGTAACTGTTCTCCAGTTATACATAAGAGCGACTGAACTGAACAGAAGGTTGAATGGATAGACTGAACAATCATCGTATCTGGGTTGTATTCGATTATTTCGTGATGATTATTATATATTATGTCTAACCAGGTAACTGTTCTTTCGTTATACATACTAGCAACCGAATCGAACATAAGGTTGAATGGATAGATTGAACAATCATTGTATCTGGGTTGTCTCCGATTATATCGTTATGTTGTATATTTAACTACACCTACCATGTAACGGTTCTTTCGTTACACATACAAGCGTCTGAATCGAACATAAGGTTGGATGGTTAGACGGAACGATAATTGTAACTAAGTTGTATTCGATTATATCGTGATGACGTTCATATAGAAATACTCACCAGGTTACTGTTCTTTCGTTATACATACGAGCAACCGAATCGAACAGAAGGTTGAATGAATAGTATCTGGGTTGGATTCGATTATGATGTTATGCTGTGTATATAGTTATACACATAAGGTGACGGTATTCCCGTTTCACAAACGAGCGACCGAAACGAACAGAAAGTTGAATGGATAGACTGAACAATCAATGTATCTGGGTGGTATCCGATTATATCGCAATACTGTATATATAGTAATACTTACCAGGTGACGATACTCCCGTTACACATACTAGCGACTGAATCGAACAGAATGTTGAATGGTTGTACGAAACGATAATTGTATCTGAGTTGTATTCGATGATATCGTGATGATGTTTATATAGCAATACTCACCAGGTAACTGTCCTTCCGTTTTACATACAAGCGACCGAATCGAGCAGAAGGTTAAATGGATAGATTGAACAATCATCGTACCTGGGTTGTATTCGATTATTTCGTGATGATTATTATATATTATGTCTAACCAGGTAACAGTTCTTTCGTTATACATACTAGCAACCGAATCGAACATAAGGTTGAATGGATAGATCGAACAATCATTGTATCTGGGTTGTCTCCGATTATATCGTTATGTTGTATATTTAACTACACCTACCATGTAACGGTTCTTTCGTTACACATACGAGCGTCTGAATCGAACATAAGGTTGGATGGTTAGACGGAACGATAATTGTAACTAAGTTGTATTCGATTATATCGTGATGACGTTCATATAGAAATACTCACCAGGTTACTGTTCTTTCGTTATACATACGAGCAACCGAATCGAACAGAAGGTTGAATGGATAGTATCTGGGTTGTATTCGATTATGATGTTATGCTGTGTATATAGTTATACACATAAGGTGACGGTATTCCCGTTTCACATACGAACGACCGAAACGAACAGAAAGTTGAATGGATAGACTGAACAATCAATGTATCTGAGTGGTATCCGATTATATCGCAATACTGTATATATAGTGATACCTACCAGGTGACGGTACTTCCGTTACACATACTAGCGACTGAATCGAACAGAAGGTTAAATGGTTAGACGAAACGATAATTGTATCTGAGTTGTATTCGATGATATCGTGATTATGTTTATATAGTTATACTCACCAGGTAACTGTTCTTCCGTTTTACATACAAGCGACCGAATCGAGCAGAAGGTTGAATTCAGTATAGATTGAACAATCATCGTATCTGGGTTGTATTCGATTATGTTTATATAGTTATACTCACCAGGTAACTGTTCTTCCGTTATACATACGAGCGACTGAATTGAACAGAAGGTTGAATGGATAGTATCTGGGTTGTATTCGATTATGATGTTATGCTGTGTATATAGTTATACACATAAAGTGACGGTATTCTCGTTTCACATACGAGCGACCGAAACGAACAGAAAGTTGAATGGATAGACTGAACAATCAATGTATCTGGGTGGTATCCGATTATATCGCAATACTGTATATATAGTGATACTTACCAGGTGACGGTACTTCCGTTACACATACTAGCGACTGAATCGAACAGAAGGTTAAATGGTTAGACGAAACGATAATTGTATATGAGTTGTATTCGATGATATCGTGATGATGTTTATATAGCAATACTCACCAGGTAACTGTTCTTCCGTTTTACATACAAGCGACCGAATCGAGCAGAAGGTTAAATTCAGTATAGATTGAACAATCATCGTATCTGGGTTGTATTCGATTATGTTCATATAGTTATACTCACCAGGTAACTGTTCTTCCGTTATACATACGAGCGACTGAATTGAACAGAAGGTTGAATGGATAGTATATGGGTTGTATTCGATTATGATGTTATGCTGAGTATATATATCTGGGTTGTATTCGATTATTTCGTGATGATTATTATATATTATGTCTAACCAGGTAACTGTTCTTTCGTTATACATACTAGCAACCGAATCGAACATAAGGTTGAATGGATAGATTGAACAATCATTGTATCTGGGTTGTCTCCGATTATATCGTTATGTTGTATATTTAACTACACCTACCATGTAACGGTTCTGTCGTTACACATACGAGCGTCTGAATCGAACATAAGGTTGGATGGTTAGACGGAACGATAATTGTAACTAAGTTGTATTCGATTATATCGTGATGACGTTCATAAAGAGATACTCACCAGGTTACTGTTCTTTCGTTATACATACGAGCAACCGAATCGAACAGAAGGTTGAATGAATAGTATCTGGGTTGTATTCGATTATGATGTTATGCTGTGTATATAGTTATACACATAAGGTGACGGTATTCCCGTTTCACAAACGAGCGACCGAAACGGACAGAAAGTTGAATGGATAGACTGAACAATCAATGTATCTGGGTGGTATCCGATTATATCGCAATACTGTATATATAGTAATACTTACCAGGTGACGATACTCCCGTTACACATACTAGCGACTGAATCGAACAGAATGTTGAATGGTTAGACGAAACGATAATTGTATCTGAGTTGTATTCGATGATATCGTGATGATGTTTATATAGCAATATTCACCAGGTAACTGTCCTTCCGTTTTACATACAAGCGACCGAATCGAGCAGAAGGTTAAATGGATAGATTGAACAATCATCGTATCCGAGCTGTATTCGATTATGTTTATATAGATATACTCACCAGGTACCTGTTCTTCCGATATACATACGAGCAACCGAATCGAACATAAGGTTGAATGGATAGATTGAACAATCATCGTATCTTAGTTGTATTCGATTATGTTTATATAGTTATACTCACCAGGTAACTGTTCTTCCGTTATACATACGAGCGACTGAATTGAACTGAAGGTTGAATGGATAGACTAAACAATGATCGTATCTGGGGTTGTATTCGATTATATCGTGATGATGTTCATATAGTTATACTCACCAGGTAACTGTTCTCCAGTTATACATAAGAGCGACTGAACTGAACAGAAGGTTGAATGGATAGACTTCAATCATCGTATCTGGGTTGTATTCGATTATTTCGTGATGATTATTATATATTATGTCTAACCAGGTAACTGTTCTTTCGTTATACATACTAGCAACTGAATCGAACATAAGGTTGAATGGGTAGATTGAACAATCATTGTATCTGGGTTGTCTCCGATTATATCGTTATGTTGTATATTTAACTACACCTACCATGTAACGGTTCTTTCGTTACACATACGAGCGTCTGAATCGAACATAAGGTTGGATGGTTAGACGGAACGATAATTGTAACTAAGTTGTATTCGATTATATCGTGATGACGTTCATATAGAAATACTCACCAGGTAACTGTTCTTTCGTTATACATACGAGCAACCGAATCGAACAGAAGGTTGGATGGGTAGTATCTGGGTTGTTTTCGATTATGATGTTATGCTGTGTATATAGTTATACACATAAGGTGACGGTATTCCCGTTTCACATACGAGCGACCGAATCGAAGAGAAAGTTGAATGGATAGACTGAACAATCAATGTATCTGGGTGGTATCCGATTATATCGCAATACTGTATATATAGTGATACTTACCAGGTGACGATACTTCCGTTACACATACTAGCGACTGAATCGAACAGAATGTTGAATGGTTAGACGAAACGATAATTGTATCTGAGTTGTATTCGATTATATCGTGATGATGTTTATATAGCAATACTCACCAGGTAACTGTCCTTCTGTTTTACATACAAGCGACCGAATCGAGCAGAAGGTTAAATGGATAGATTGAACAATCATCGTATCTGAGATGTATTCGATTATGTTTATATAGATATACTCACCAGGTAACTGTTCTTCCGATATACATACGAGCAACCGAATCGAACATAAGGTTGAATGGATAGATTAAACAATCATCGTATCTGAGTTGTATTCGATTATGTTTATATAGTTATACTCACCAGGTAACTGTTCTTCCGTTATACATACGAGCGACTGAATTGAAATGAAGGTTGAATGGATAGACTAAACAATGATCGTATCTGGGGTTGTATTCGATTATATCGTGATGATGTTCATATAGTTATACTCACCAGGTAACTGTTCTCCAGTTATACATAAGAGCGACTGAACTGAACAGAAGGTTGAATGGATAGACTGAACAATCATCGTATCTGGGTTGTATTCGATTATTTCGTGATGATTATTATATATTATATCTAACCAGGTAACTGTTCTTTCGTTATACATACTAGCAACCGAATCGAACATAAGGTTGAATGGATAGATTGAACAATCATTGTATCTGGGTTGTCTCCGATTATATCGTTATGTTGTATATTTAACTACACCTACCATGTAACGGTTCTTTCGTTACACATACGAGCGTCTGAATCGAACATAAGGTTGGATGGTTAGACGGAACGATAATTGTAACTAAGTTGTATTCGATTATATCGTGATGACGTTCATATAGAAATACTCACCAGGTTACTGTTCTTTCGTTATACATACGAGCAACCGAATCGAACAGAAGGTTGAATGAATAGTATCTGGGTTGTATTCGATTATGATGTTATGCTGTGTATATAGTTATACACATAAGGTGACGGTATTCCCGTTTCACAAACGAGCGACCGAAACGAACAGAAAGTTGAATGGATAGACTGAACAATCAATGTATCTGGGTGGTATCCGATTATATCGCAATACTGTATATATAGTAATACTTACCAGGTGACGATACTCCCGTTACACATACTAGCGACTGAATCGAACAGAATGTTGAATGGTTAGACGAAACGATAATTGTATCTGAGTTGTATTCGATGATATCGTGATGATGTTTATATAGCAATACTCACCAGGTAACTGTCCTTCCGTTTTACATACAAGCGACCGAATCGAGCAGAAGGTTAAATGGATAGATTGAACAATCATCGTATCTGAGTTGTATTCGATGATGTTTATATAGATATACTCACCAGGTACCTGTTCTTCCGATATACATACGAGCAACCGAATCGAACATAAGGTTGAATGGATAGATTGAACAATCATCGTATCTTAGTTGTATTCGATTATGTTTATATAGTTATACTCACCAGGTAACTGTTCTTCCGTTATACATACGAGCGACTGAATTGAACTGAAGGTTGAATGGATAGACTAAACAATGATCGTATCTGGGGTTGTATTCGATTATATCGTGATGATGTTCATATAGTTATACTCACCAGGTAACTGTTCTCCAGTTATACATAAGAGCGACTGAACTGAACAGAAGGTTGAATGGATAGACTGAACAATCATCGTATCTGGGTTGTATTCGATTATTTCGTGATAATTATTATATATTATGTCTAACCAGGTAACTGTTCTTTCGTAATACATACTAGCAACCGAATCGAACATAAGGTTGAATGGATAGATTGAACAATCATTGTATCTGGGTTGTCTCCGATTATATCGTTATGTTGTATATTTAACTACACCTACCATGTAACGGTTCTTTCGTTACACATACGAGCGTCTGAATCGAACATAAGGTTGGATGGTTAGACGGAACGATAATTGTAACTAAGTTGTATTCGATTATATCGTGATGACGTTCATATAGAAATACTCACCAGGTTACTGTTCTTTCGTTATACATACGAGCAACCGAATCGAACAGAAGGTTGAATGGATAGTATCTGGGTTGTATTCGATTATGATGTTATGCTGTGTATATAGTTATACACATAAGGTGACGGTATTCCCGTTTCACATACGAACGACCGAAACGAACAGAAAGTTGAATGGATAGACTGAACAATCAATGTATCTGGGTGGTATCCGATTATATCGCAATACTGTATATATAGTGATACCTACCAGGTGACGGTACTTCCGTTACACATACTAGCGACTGAATCGAACAGAAGGTTAAATGGTTAGACGAAACGATAATTGTATCTGAGTTGTATTCGATGATATCGTGATGATGTTTATATAGCTATACTCACCAGGTAACTGTTCTTCCGTTTTACATACAAGCGACCGAATCGAGCAGAAGGTTGAATTCAGTATAGATTGAACAATCATCGTATCTGGGTTGTATTCGATTATGTTTATATAGTTATACTCACCAGGTAACTGTTCTTCCGTTATACATACGAGCGACTGAATTGAAGGTTGAATGGATAGTATCTGGGTTGTATTCGATTATGATGTTATGCTGTGTATATAGTTATACACATAAGGTGACGGTATTCCCGTTTCACATACAACAGAAGGTTGAATGGATAGTATATGGGTTGTATTCGATTATGATGTTATGCTGAGTATATAGTTATACACACTAGGAGACGGTATTCCCGTTTTACATACGAGCGACCGAAACGAAAAGAAAGTTGAATGGATAGACTGAACAATCAATGTATCTGGGTGGTATCCGATTATATCGCAATACTCTATATATAGTGATACTTACCAGGTGACGATACTTCCGTTACACATACTAGCGACTGAATCGAACAGAATTTTGAATGGTTAGACGAAACGATAATTATATCTGAGTTGTATTCCATGATATCGTGATGATGTTTATATAGCAATACTCACCAGGTAACTGTCCTTCCGTTTTACATACAAGCGACCGAATCGAGCAGAAGGTTAAATGGATAGATTGAACAATCATCGTATCTGAGTTGTATTCGATTATGTTTATATAGATATACTCACCAGGTACCTGTTCTTCCGATATACATACGAGCAACCGAATCGAACATAAGGTTGAATGGATAGATTGAACAATCATCGTATCTGAGTTGTATTCGAATATGTTTATATAGTTATACTCACCAGGTAACTGTTCTTCCGTTATACATACGAGCGACTGGATTGAACTGAAGGTTGAATGGATAGACTAAACAATGATCGTATCTGGGGTTGTATTCGATTATATCGTGATGATGTTCATATAGTTATACTCACCAGGTAACTGTTCTCCAGTTATACATAAGAGCGACTGAACTGATTAGAAGGTTGAATGGATAGACTGAACAATCATCGTATCTGGGTTGTATTCGATTATTTCGTGATGATTATTATATATTATGTCTAACCAGGTAACTGTTCTTTCGTTATACATACTAGCAACCGAATCGAACATAAGGTTGAATGGATAGATTGAACAATCATTGTATCTGGGTTGTCTCCGATTATATCGTTATGTTGTATATTTAACTACACCTACCATGTAACGGTTCTTTCGTTACACATACGAGCGTCTGAATCGAACATAAGGTTGGATGGTTAGACGGAACGATAATTGTGACTAAGTTGTATTCGATTATATCGTGATGACGTTCATATAGAAATACTCACCAGGTTACTGTTCTTTCGTTATACATACGAGCAACCGAATCGAACAGAAGGTTGAATGGATAGTATCTGGGTTGTATTCGATTATGATGTTATGCTGTGTATATAGTTATACACATAAGGTGACGGTATTCCCGTTTCACATACGAGAGACCGAAACGAACAGAAAGTTGAATGGATAGACTGAACAATCAATGTATCTGGGTGGTATCCGATTATATCGCAATACTGTATATATAGTGATACTTACCAGGTGACGGTACTTCCGTTACACATACTAGCGACTGAATCGAACAGAAGGTTAAATGGTTAGACGAAACGATAATTGTATCTGAGTTGTATTCGATGATATCGTGATGATGTTTATATAGCAATACTCACCAGGTAACTGTTCTTCCGTTTTACATACAAGCGACCGAATCGAGCAGAAGGTTGAATTCAGTATAGATTGAACAATCATCGTATCTGGGTTGTATTCGATTATGTTTATATAGTTATACTCACCAGGTAACTGTTCTTCCGTTATACATACGAGCGACTGAATTGAACAGAAGGTTGAATGGATAGTATATGGGTTGTATTCGATTATGATGTTATGCTGTGTATATAGTTATACACACTAGGAGACGGTATTCCCGTTTTACATACGAGCGACCGAAACGAAAAGAAAGTTGAATGGATAGACTGAACAATCAATGTATCTGGGTGGTATCCGATTATATCGCAATACTGTATATATAGTGATACTTGCCAGGTGACGATACTTCCGTTACACATACTAGCGACTGAATCGAACAGAATGTTGAATGGTTAGACGAAACGATTATTGTATCTGAGTTGTATTCGATGATATCGTGATGATGTTTATATAGCAATACTCACCAGGTAACTGTCCTTCTGTTTTACATACAAGCGACCGAATCGAGCAGAAGGTTAAATGGATAGATTGAACAATCATCGTATCTGAGTTGTATTCGATTATGTTTATATAGATATACTCACCAGGTAACTGTTCTTCCGATATACATACGAGCAACCGAATCGAACATAAGGTTGAATGGATAGATTGAACAATCATCGTATCTGAGTTGTATTCGATTATGTTTATATAGTTATACTCACCAGGTAACTGTTCTTCCGTTATACATACGAGCGACTGAATTGAACTGAAGGTTGAATGGATAGACTAAACAATGATCGTATCTGGGGTTGTATTCGATTATATCGTGATGATGTTCATATAGTTATACTCACCAGGTAACTGTTCTCCAGTTATACATAAGAGCGACTGAACTGAACAGAAGGTTGAATGGATAGACTGAACAATCATCGTATCTGGGTTGTATTCGATTATTTCGTGATGATTATTATATATTATATCTAACCAGGTAACTGTTCTTTCGTTATACATACTAGCAACCGAATCGAACATAAGGTTGAATGGATAGATTGAACAATCATTGTATCTGGGTTGTCTCCGATTATATCGTTATGTTGTATATTTAACTACACCTACCATGTAACGGTTCTTTCGTTACACATACGAGCGTCTGAATCGAACATAAGGTTGGATATTTAGACGGAACGATAATTGTAACTAAGTTGTATTCGATTATATCGTGATGACGTTCATATAGAAATACTCACCAGGTTACTGTTCTTTCGTTATACATACGAGCAACCGAATCGAACAGAAGGTTGAATGAATAGTATCTGGGTTGTATTCGATTATGATGTTATGCTGTGTATATAGTTATACACATAAGGTGACGGTATTCCCGTTTCACAAACGAGCGACCGAAACGAACAGAAAGTTGAATGGATAGACTGAACAATCAATGTATCTGGGTGGTATCCGATTATATCGCAATACTGTATATATAGTAATACTTACCAGGTGACGATACTCCCGTTACACATACTAGCGACTGAATCGAACAGAATGTTGAATGGTTAGACGAAACGATAATTGTATCTGAGTTGTATTCGATGATATCGTGATGATGTTTATATAGCAATACTCACCAGGTAACTGTCCTTCCGTTTTACATACAAGCGACCGAATCGAGCAGAAGGTTAAATGGATAGATTGAACAATCATCGTATCTGAGTTGTATTCGATTATGTTTATATAGATATACTCACCAGGTACCTGTTCTTCCGATATACATACGAGCAACCGAATCGAACATAAGGTTGAATGGATAGATTGAACAATCATCGTATCTTAGTTGTATTCGATTATGTTTATATAGTTATACTCACCAGGTTACTGTTCTTCCGTTATACATACGAGCGACTGAATTGAACTGAAGGTTGAATGGATAGACTAAACAATGATCGTATCTGGGGTTGTATTCGATTATATCGTGATGATGTTCATATAGTTATACTCACCAGGTAACTGTTCTAAAGTTATACATAAGAGCGACTGAACTGAACAGAAGGTTGAATGGATAGACTGAACAATCATCGTATCTGGGTTGTATTCGATTATTTCGTGATGATTATTATATATTATGTCTAACCAGGTAACTGTTCTTTCGTTATACATACTAGCAACCGAATCGAACATAAGGTTGAATGGATAGATTGAACAATCATTGTATCTGGGTTGTCTCCGATTATATCGTTATGTTGTATATTTAACTACACCTACCATGTAACGGTTCTTTCGTTACACATACGAGCGTCTGAATCGAACATGAGGTTGGATGGTTAGACGGAACGATAATTGTAACTAAGTTGTATTCGATTATATCGTGATGACGTTCATATAGAAATACTCACCAGGTTACTGTCCTTTCGTTATACATACGAGCAACCGAATCGAACAGAAGGTTGAATGGATAGTATCTGGGTTGTATTCGATTATGATGTTATGCTGTGTATATAGTTATACACATAAGGTGACGGTATTCCCGTTTCACATACGAACGACCGAAACGAACAGAAAGTTGAATGGATAGACTGAACAATCAATGTATCTGGGTGGTATCCGATTATATCGCAATACTGTATATATAGTGATACCTACCAGGTGACGGTACTTCCGTTACACATACTAGCGACTGAATCGAACAGAAGGTTAAATGGTTAGACGAAACGATAATTGTATCTGAGTTGTATTCGATGATATCGTGATGATGTTTATATAGCAATACTCACCAGGTAACTGTTCTTCCGTTTTACATACAAGCGACCGAATCGAGCAGAAGGTTGAATTCAGTATAGATTGAACAATCATCGTATCTGGGTTGTATTCGATTATGTTTATATAGTTATACTCACCAGGTAACTGTTCTTCCGTTATACATACGAGCGACTGAATTGAACAGAAGGTTGAATGGATAGTATCTGAGTTGTATTCGATGATATCGTGATGATGTTTATATAGCAATACTCACCAGGTAACTGTTCTTTCGTTATACATACGAGCAACCGAATCGAACAGAAGGTTGAATGAATAGTATCTGGGTTGTATTCGATTATGATGTTATGCTGAGTATATAGTTATACACACTAGGAGACGGTATTCCCGTTTTACATACGAGCGACCGAAACGAAAAGAAAGTTGAATGGATAGACTGAACAATCAATGTATCTGGGTGGTATCCGATTATATCGCAATACTCTATATATAGTGATACTTACCAGGTGACGATACTTCCGTTACACATACTAGCGACTGAATCGAACAGAATTTTGAATGGTTAGACGAAACGATAATTATATCTGAGTTGTATTCCATGATATCGTGATGATGTTTATATAGCAATACTCACCAGGTAACTGTCCTTCCGTTTTACATACAAGCGACCGAATCGAGCAGAAGGTTAAATGGATAGATTGAACAATCATCGTATCTGAGTTGTATTCGATTATGTTTATATAGATATACTCACCAGGTACCTGTTCTTCCGATATACATACGAGCAACCGAATCGAACATAAGGTTGAATGGATAGATTGAACAATCATCGTATCTGAGTTGTATTCGAATATGTTTATATAGTTATACTCACCAGGTAACTGTTACATACGAGCGACTGGATTGAACTGAAGGTTGAATGGATAGACTAAACAATGATCGTATCTGGGGTTGTATTCGATTATATCGTGATGATGTTCATATAGTTATACTCACCAGGTAACTGTTCTCCAGTTATACATAAGAGCGACTGAACTGAACAGAAGGTTGAATGGATATACTGAACAATCATCGTATCTGGGTTGTATTCGATTATTTCGTGATGATTATTATATATTATGTCTAACCAGGTAACTGTTCTTTCGTTATACATACTAGCAACCGAATCGAACATAAGGTTGAATGGATAGATTGAACAATCATTGTATCTGGGTTGTCTCCGATTATATCGTTATGTTGTATATTTACCTACACCTACCATGTAACGGTTCTTTCGTTACACATACGAGCGTCTGAATCGAACATAAGGTTGGATGGTTAGACGGAACGATAATTGTAACTAAGTTGTATTCGATTATATCGTGATGACGTTCATATAGAAATACTCACCAGGTTACTGTTCTTTCGTTATACATACGAGCAACCGAATCGAACAGAAGGTTGAATGGATAGTATCTGGGTTGTATTCGATTATGATGTTATGCTGTGTATATAGTTATACACATAAGGTGACGGTATTCCCGTTTCACATACGAACGACCGAAACGAACAGAAAGTTGAATGGATAGACTGAACAATCAATGTATCTGGGTGGTATCCGATTATATCGCAATACTGTATATATAGTGATACCTACCAGGTGACGGTACTTCCGTTACACATACTAGCGACTGAATCGAACAGAAGGTTAAATGGTTAGACGAAACGATAATTGTATCTGAGTTGTATTCGATGATATCGTGATGATGTTTATATAGCAATACTCACCAGGTAACTGTTCTTCCGTTTTACATACAAGCGACCGAATCGAGCAGAAGGTTGAATTCAGTATAGATTGAACAATCATCGTATCTGGGTTGTATTCGATTATGTTTATATAGTTATACTCACCAGGTTAATGTTCTTCCGTTATACATACGAGCGACTGAATTGAACAGAAGGTTGAATGGATAGTATCTGGGTTGTATTCGATTATGATGTTATGCTGTGTATATAATTATACACATAAGGTGACGGTATTCCCGTTTCACATACGAGCGACCGAAACGAACAGAAAGTTGAATGGATAGACTGAACAATCAATGTATCTGGGTGGTATCCGATTATATCGTAATACTGTATATATAGTGATACTTACCAGGTGACGGTACTTCCGTTACACATACTAGCGACTGAATCGAACAGAAGGTTAAATGGTTAGACGAAACGATAATTGTATCTGAGTTGTATTCGATGATATCGTGATGATGTTTATATAGCAATACTCACCAGGTAACTGTTCTTCCGTTTTACATACAAGCGACCGAATCGAGCAGAAGGTTGAATTCAGTATAGATTGAACAATCATCGTATCTGGGTTGTATTCGATTATGTTTATATAGTTATACTCACCAGGTAACTGTTCTTCCGTTATACATACGAGCGACTGAATTGAACAGAAGGTTGAATGGATAGTATATGGGTTGTATTCGATTATGATGTTATGCTGTGTATATAGTTATACACACTAGGAGACGGTATTCCCGTTTTACATACGAGCGACCGAAACGAAAAGAAAGTTGAATGGATAGACTGAACAATCAATGTATCTGGGTGGTATCCGATTATATCGCAATACTGTATATATAGTGATACTTACCAGGTGACGATACTTCCGTTACACATACTAGCGACTGAATCGAACAGAATGTTGAATGGTTAGACGAAACGATAATTGTATCTGAGTTGTATTCGATGATATCGTGATGATGTTTATATAGCAATACTCACCAGGTAACTGTCCTTCCGTTTTACATACAAGCGACCGAATCGAGCAGAAGGTTAAATGGATAGATTGAACAATCATCGTATCTGAGTTGTATTCGATTTTGTTTATATAGATATACTCACCAGGTACCTGTTCTTCCGATATACATACGAGCAACCGAATCGAACATAAGGTTGAATGGATAGATTGAACAATCCTCGTATCTGAGTTGTATTCGATTATGTTTATATAGTTATACTCACCAGGTAACTGTTCTTCCGTTATACATACGAGCGACTGAATTGAACTGGAGGTTGAATGGATAGACTAAACAATGATCGTATCTGGGGTTGTATTCGATTATATCGTGATGATGTTCATATAGTTATACTCACCAGGTAACTGTACTCCAGTTATACATAAGAGCGACTGAACTGAACAGAAGGTTGAATGGATAGACTGAAAAATCATCGTATCTGGGTTGTATTCGATTATTTCGTGATGATTATTATATATTATGTCTAACCAGGTAACTGTTCTTTCGTTATACATACTAGCAACCGAATCGAACATAAGGTTGAATGGATAGATTGAACAATCATTGTATCTGGGTTGTCTCCGATTATATCGTTATGTTGTATATTTAACTACACCTACCATGTAACGGTTCTTTCGTTACACATACGAGCGTCTGAATCGAACATAAGGTTGGATGGTTAGACGGAACGATAATTGTAACTAAGTTGTATTCGATTATATCGTGATGACGTTCATATAGAAATACTCACCAGGTTACTGTTCTTT
Organism: Chrysomela aeneicollis; assembly: GCA_029955515.1. Taxonomy (NCBI): domain Eukaryota; kingdom Metazoa; phylum Arthropoda; class Insecta; order Coleoptera; family Chrysomelidae; genus Chrysomela; species Chrysomela aeneicollis. The sequence goes on along the minus strand of JARUHQ010000013.1, from coordinate 14,270,261 downwards.
CGTTATACATACGAGCAACCGAATCGAACAGAAGGTTGAATGGATAGTATATGGGTTGTATTCGATTATGATGTTATGCTGTGTATATAGTTATACACACTAGGAGACGATGTTTATATAGATATACTCACCAGGTACCTGTTCTTCCGATATACATACGAGCAACCGAATCGAACATAAGGTTGAATGGATAGATAGAACAATCATCGTATCTGAGTTGTATTCGATTATGTTTATATAGTTATACTCACCAGGTAACTGTTCTTCCGTTATACATACGAGCGACTGAATTGAACTGAAGGTTGAATGGATAGACTAAACAATGATCGTATCTGGGGTTGTATTCGATTATATCGTGATGATGTTCATATAGTTATACTCACCAGGTAACTGTTCTCCAGTTATACATAAGAGCGACTGAACTGAACAGAAGGTTGAATGGATAGACTGAACAATCATCGTATCTGGGTTGTATTCGATTATTTCGTGATGATTATTATATATTATGTCTAACCAGGTAACTGTTCTTTCGTTATACATACTAGCAACCGAATCGAACATAAGGTTGAATGGATAGATTGAACAATCATTGTATCTGGGTTGTCTCCGATTATATCGTTATGTTGTATATTTAACTACACCTACCATGTAACGGTTCTTTCGTTACACATACGAGCGTCTGAATCGAACATAAGGTTGGTTGGTTAGACGGAACGATAATTGTAACAAAGTTGTATTCGATTATATCGTGATGACGTTCATATAGAAATACTCACCAGGTTACTGTTCTTTCGTTATACATACGAGCAACCGAATCGAACAGAAGGTTGAATGGATAGTATCTGGGTTGTATTCGATTATGATGTTATGCTGTGTATATAGTTATACACATAAGGTGACGGTATTCCCGTTTCACATACGAGCGACCGAAACGAACAGAAAGTTGAATGGATAGACTGAACAATCAATGTATCTGAGTGGTATCCGATTATATCGCAATACTGTATATATAGTGATACTTACCAGGTGACGGTACTTCCGTTACACATACTAGCGACTGAATCGAACAGAAGGTTAAATGGTTAGACGAAACGATAATTGTATCTGAGTTGTATTCGATGATATCGTGATGATGTTTATATAGCAATACTAACCAGGTAACTGTCCTTCCGTTTTACATACAAGCGACCGAATCGAGCAGAAGGTTAAATGGATAGATTGAACAATCATCGTATCTGAGTTGTATTCGATTATGTTTATATAGATATACTCACCAGGTACCTGTTCTTCCGATATACATACGAGCAATCGAATCGAACATAAGGTTGAATGGATAGATTGAACAATCATCGTATCTGAGTTGTATTCGATTATGTTTATATAGTTATACTCACCAGGTAACTTTTCTCCCGTTATACATACGAGCGACTGAATTGAACTGAAGGTTGAATGGATAGACTAAACAATGATCGTATCTGGGGTTGTATTTGATTATATCGTGATGATGTTCATATAGTTATACTCACCAGGTAACTGTTCTCCAGTTATACATAAGAGCGACTGAACTGAACAGAAGGTTGAATGGATAGACTGAACAATCATCGTATCTGGGTTGTATTCGATTATTTCGTGATGATTATTATATATTATGTCTAACCAGGTAACTGTTCTTTCGTTATACATACTACCAACCGAATCGAACATAAGGTTGAATGGATAGATTGAACAATCATTGTATCTGGGTTGTCTCTGATTATATCGTTATGTTGTATATTTAACTACACCTACCATGTAACGGTTCTTTCGTTACAAATACGAGCGTCTGAATCGAACATAAGGTTGGATGGTTAGACGGAACGATAATTGTAACAAAGTTGTATTCGATTATATCGTGATGACGTTCATATAGAAATACTCACCAGGTTACTGTTCTTTCGTTATACATACGAGCAACCGAATCGAACAGAAGGTTGAATTCAGTATAGATTGAACAATCATCGTATCTGGGTTGTATTCGATTATGTTTATATAGTTATACTCACCAGGTATCTGTTCTTCCGTTATACATACGAGCGACTGAATTGAACAGAAGGTTGAATGGATAGTATATGGGTTGTATTCGATTATGATGTTATGCTGTATATATAGTTATACACACTAGGAGACGGTATTCCCGTTTTACATACGAGCGACCGAAACGAAAAGAAAGTTGAATGGATAGACTGAACAATCAATGTATCTGGGTGGTATCCGATTATATCGCAATACTGTATATATAGTGATACTTACCAGGTGACGATACTTCCGTTACACATACTAGCGACTCAATCGAACAGAATGTTGAATGGTTAGACGAAACGATAATTGTATCTGAGTTGTATTCGATGATATCGTGATGATGTTTATATAGCAATACTCACCAGGTAACTGTCCTTCCGTTTTACATACAAGCGACCGAATCGAGCAGAAGGTTAAATGGATAGATTGAACAATCATCGTATCTGAGTTGTATTCGATTATGTTTATATAGATATACTCACCAGGTACCTGTTCTTTCGATATACATACGAGCAACCGAATCGAACATAAGGTTGAATGGATATATTGAACAATCATCGTATCTGAGTTGTATTCGATTATGTTTATATAGTTATACTCACCAGGTAACTGTTCTTCCGTTATACATACGAGCGACTGAATTGAACTGAAGGTTGAATGGATAGACTAAACAATGATCGTATCTGGGGTTGTATTCGATTATATCGTGATGATGTTCATATAGTTATACTCACCAGGTAACTGTTCTCCAGTTATACATAAGAGCGACTGAACTGAACAGAAGGTTGAATGGATAGACTGAACAATCATCGTATCTGGGTTGTATTTGATTATTTCGTGATGATTATTATATATTATGTCTAACCAGGTATCTGTTCTTTCGTTATACATACTAGCAACCGAATCGAACATAAGGTTGAATGGGTAGATTGAACAATCATTGTATCTGGGTTGTCTCCGATTATATCGTTATGTTGTATATTTAACTACACCTACCATGTAACGGTTCTTTCGTTACACATACGAGCGTCTGAATCGAACATAAGGTTGGATGGTTAGACGGAACGATAATTGTAACTAAGTTGTATTCGATTATATCGTGATGACGTTCATATAGAAATACTCACCAGGTTACTGTTCTTTCGTTATACATACGAGCAACCGAATCGAACAGAAGGTTGGATGGGTAGTATCTGGGTTGTTTTCGATTATGATGTTATGCTGTGTATATAGTTATACACATAAGGTGACGGTATTCCCGTTTCACATACGAGCGACCGAAACGAAGAGAAAGTTGAATGGATAGACTGAACAATCAATGTATCTGGGTGGTATCCGATTATATCGCAATACTGTATATATAGTGATACTTACCAGGTGACGATACTTCCGTTACACATACTAGCGACTGAATCGAACAGAATTTTGAATGGTTAGACGAAACGATAATTGTATCTGAGTTGTATTCGATGATATCGTGATGATGTTTATATAGCAATACTCACCAGGTAACTGTTCTTCCGTTTTACATACAAGCGACCGAATCGAGCAGAAGGTTGAATTCAGTATAGATTGAACAATCATCGTATCTGGGTTGTATTCGATTATGTTCATATAGTTATACTCACCAGGTAACTGTTCTTCCGTTATACATACGAGCGACTGAATTGAACAGAAGGTTGAATGGACAGTATCTGGGTTGTATTCGATTATGATGTTATGCTGTGTATATAGTTATACACATAAGGTGACGGTATTCCCGTTTCACATACGAGCGACCGAAACGAACAGAAAGTTGAATGGATAGACTGAACAATCAATGTATCTGGGTGGTATCCGATTATATCGCAATACTGTATATATAGTGATACTTACCAGGTGACGGTACTTCCGTTACACATACTAGCGACTGAATCGAACAGAAGGTTAAATGGTTAGACGAAACGATAATTGTATCTGAGTTGTATTCGATGATATCGTGATGATGTTTATATAGCAATACTCACCAGGTAACTGTTCTTCCGTTTTACATACAAGCGACCGAATCGAGCAGAAGGTTGAATTCAGTATAGATTGAACAATCATCGTATCTGGGTTGTATTCGATTATGTTTATATAGTTATACTCACCAGGTAACTGTTCTTCCGTTATACATACGAGCGACTGAATTGAACAGAAGGTTGAATGGATAGTATATGGGTTGTATTCGATTATGATGTTATGCTGAGTATATAGTTATACACACTAGGAGACGGTATTCCCGTTTTACATACGAGCGACCGAAACGAAAAGAAAGTTGAATGGATAGACTGAACAATCAATGTATCTGGGTGGTATCCGATTATATCGCAATACTGTATATATAGTGATACTTACCAGGTGACGATACTTCCGTTACACATACTAGCGACTGAATCGAACAGAATTTTTAATGGTTAGACGAAACGATAATTGTATCTGAGTTGTATTCGATGATATCGTGATGATGTTTATATAGCAATACTCACCAGGTAACTGTCCTTCCGTTTTACATACAAGCGACCGAATCGAGCAGAAGGTTAAATGGATAGATTGAACAATCATCGTATCTGAGTTGTATTCGATTATGTTTATATAGATATACTCACCAGGTACCTGTTCTTCCGATATACATACGAGCAACCGAATCGAACATAAGGTTGAATGGATAGATTGAACAATCATCGTATCTGAGTTGTATTCGATTATGTTTATATAGTTATACTCACCAGGTAACTGTTCTTCCGTTATACATACGAGCGACTGGATTGAACTGAAGGTTGAATGGATAGACTAAACAATGATCGTATCTGGGGTTGTATTCGATTATATCGTGATGATGTTCATATAGTTATACTCACCAGGTAACTGTTCTCCAGTTATACATAAGAGCGACTGAACTGAACAGAAGGTTGAATGGATAGACTGAACAATCATCGTATCTGGGTTGTATTCGATTATTTCGTGATGATTATTATATATTATGTCTAACCAGGTAACTGTTCTTTCGTTATACATACTAGCAACCGAATCGAACATAAGGTTGAATGGATAGATTGAACAATCATTGTATCTGGGTTGTCTCCGATTATATCGTTATGTTGTATATTTACCTACACCTACCATGTAACGGTTCTTTCGTTACACATACGAGCGTCTGAATCGAACATAAGGTCGGATGGTTAGACGGAACGATAATTGTAACTAAATTGTATTCGATTATATCGTGATGACGTTCATATAGAAATACTCACCAGGTTACTGTTCTTTCGTTATACATACGAGCAACCGAATCGAACAGAAGGTTGAATGGATAGTATCTGGGTTGTATTCGATTATGATGTTATGCTGTGTATATAGTTATACACATAAGGTGACGGTATTCCCGTTTCACATACGAACGACCGAAACGAACAGAAAGTTGAATGGATAGACTGAACAATCAATGTATCTGGGTGGTATCCGATTATATCGCAATACTGTATATATAGTGATACCTACCAGGTGACGGTACTTCCGTTACACATACTAGCGACTGAATCGAACAGAAGGTTAAATGGTTAGACGAAACGATAATTGTATCTGAGTTGTATTCGATGATATCGTGATGATGTTTATATAGCAATACTCACCAGGTAACTGTTCTTCCGTTTTACATACAAGCGACCGAATCGAGCAGAAGGTTGAATTCAGTATAGATTGAACAATCATCGTATCTGGGTTGTATTCGATTATGTTTATATAGTTATACTCACCAGGTTAATGTTCTTCCGTTATACATACGAGCGACTGAATTGAACAGAAGGTTGAATGGATAGTATCTGGGTTGTATTCGATTATGATGTTATGCTGTGTATATAATTATACACATAAGGTGACGGTATTCCCGTTTCACATACGAGCGACCGAAACGAACAGAAAGTTGATTGGATAGACTGAACAATCAATGTATCTGGGTGGTATCCGATTATATCGTAATACTGTATATATAGTGATACTTACCAGGTGACGGTACTTCCGTTACACATACTAGCGACTGAATCGAACAGAAGGTTAAATGGTTAGACGAAACGATAATTGTATCTGAGTTGTATTCGATGATATCGTGATGATGTTTATATAGCAATACTCACCAGGTAACTGTTCTTCCGTTTTACATACAAGCGACCGAATCGAGCAGAAGGTTGAATTCAGTATAGATTGAACAATCATCGTATCTGGGTTGTATTCGATTATGTTTATATAGTTATACTCACCAGGTAACTGTTCTTCCGTTATACATACGAGCGACTGAATTGAACAGAAGGTTGAATGGATAGTATATGGGTTGTATTCGATTATGATGTTATGCTGTGTATATAGTTATACACACTAGGAGACGGTATTCCCGTTTTACATACGAGCGACCGAAACGAAAAGAAAGTTGAATGGATAGACTGAACAATCAATGTATCTGGGTGGTATCCGATTATATCGCAATACTGTATATATAGTGATACTTACCAGGTGACGATACTTCCGTTACACATACTAGCGACTGAATCGAACAGAATGTTGAATGGTTAGACGAAACGATAATTGTATCTGAGTTGTATTCGATGATATCGTGATGATGTTTATATAGCAATACTCACCAGGTAACTGTCCTTCCGTTTTACATACAAGCGACCGAATCGAGCAGAAGGTTAAATGGATAGATTGAACAATCATCGTATCTGAGTTGTATTCGATTATGTTTATATAGATATACTCACCAGGTACCTGTTCTTCCGATATACATACGAGCAACCGAATCGAACATAAGGTTGAATGGATAGATTGAACAATCCTCGTATCTGAGTTGTATTCGATTATGTTTATATAGTTATACTCACCAGGTAACTGTTCTTCCGTTATACATACGAGCGACTGAATTGAACTGGAGGTTGAATGGATAGACTAAACAATGATCGTATCTGGGGTTGTATTCGATTATATCGTGATGATGTTCATATAGTTATACTCACCAGGTAACTGTTCTCCAGTTATACATAAGAGCGACTGAACTGAACAGAAGGTTGAATGGATAGACTGAACAATCATCGTATCTGGGTTGTATTCGATTATTTCGTGATGATTATTATATATTATGTCTAACCAGGTAACTGTTCTTTCGTTATACATACTAGCAACCGAATCGAACATAAGGTTGAATGGATAGATTGAACAATCATTGTATCTGGGTTGTCTCCGATTATATCGTTATGTTGTATATTTAACTACACCTACCATGTAACGGTTCTTTCGTTACACATACGAGCGTCTGAATCGAACATAAGGTTGGATGGTTAGACGGAACGATAATTGTAACTAAGTTGTATTCGATTATATCGTGATGACGTTCATATAGAAATACTCACCAGGTTACTGTTCTTTCGTTATACATACGAGCAACCGAATCGAACAGAAGGTTGAATGGATAGTATATGGGTTGTATTCGATTATGATGTTATGCTGTGTATATAGTTATACACACTAGGAGACGATGTTTATATAGATATACTCACCAGGTACCTGTTCTTCCGATATACATACGAGCAACCGAATCGAACATAAGGTTGAATGGATAGATTGAACAATCATCGTATCTGAGTTGTATTCGATTATGTTTATATAGTTACACTCACCAGGTAACTGTTCTTCCGTTATACATACGAGCGACTGAATTGAACTGAAGGTTGAATGGATAGACTAAACAATGATCGTATCTGGGGTTGTATTCGATTATATCGTGATGATGTTCATATAGTTATACTCACCAGGTAACTGTTCTCCAGTTATACATAAGAGCGACTGAACTGAACAGAAGGTTGAATGGATAGACTGAACAATCATCGTATCTGGGTTGTATTCGATTATTTCGTGATGATTATTATATATTATGTCTAACCAGGTAACTGTTCTTTCGTTATACATACTAGCAACCGAATCGAACATAAGGTTGAATGGATAGATTGAACAATCATTGTATCTGGGTTGTCTCCGATTATATCGTTATGTTGTATATTTAACTACACCTACCATGTAACGGTTCTTTCGTTACACATACGAGCGTCTGAATCGAACATAAGGTTGGATGGTTAGACGGAACGATAATTGTAACAAAGTTGTATTCGATTATATCGTGATGACGTTCATATAGAAATACTCACCAGGTTACTGTTCTTTCGTTATACATACGAGCAACCGAATCGAACAGAAGGTTGAATGGATAGTATCTGGGTTGTATTCGATTATGATGTTATGCTGTGTATATAGTTATACACATAAGGTGACGGTATTCCCGTTTCACATACGAGCGACCGAAACGAACAGAAAGTTGAATGGATAGACTGAACAATCAATGTATCTGAGTGGTATCCGATTATATCGCAATACTGTATATATAGTGATACTTACCAGGTGACGGTACTTCCGTTACACATACTAGCGACTGAATCGAACAGAAGGTTAAATGGTTAGACGAAACGATAATTGTATCTGAGTTGTATTCGATGATATCGTGATGATGTTTATATAGCAATACTAACCAGGTAACTGTCCTTCCGTTTTACATACAAGCGACCGAATCGAGCAGAAGGTTAAATGGATAGATTGAACAATCATCGTATCTGAGTTGTATTCGATTATGTTTATATAGATATACTCACCAGGTACCTGTTCTTCCGATATACATACGAGCAATCGAATCGAACATAAGGTTGAATGGATAGATTGAACAATCATCGTATCTGAGTTGTATTCGATTATGTTTATATAGTTATACTCACCAGGTAACTTTTCTCCCGTTATACATACGAGCGACTGAATTGAACTGAAGGTTGAATGGATAGACTAAACAATGATCGTATCTGGGGTTGTATTTGATTATATCGTGATGATGTTCATATAGTTATACTCACCAGGTAACTGTTCTCCAGTTATACATAAGAGCGACTGAACTGAACAGAAGGTTGAATGGATAGACTGAACAATCATCGTATCTGGGTTGTATTCGATTATTTCGTGATGATTATTATATATTATGTCTAACCAGGTAACTGTTCTTTCGTTATACATACTACCAACCGAATCGAACATAAGGTTGAATGGATAGATTGAACAATCATTGTATCTGGGTTGTCTCCGATTATATCGTTATGTTGTATATTTAACTACACCTACCATGTAACGGTTCTTTCGTTACAAATACGAGCGTCTGAATCGAACATAAGGTTGGATGGTTAGACGGAACGATAATTGTAACAAAGTTGTATTCGATTATATCGTGATGACGTTCATATAGAAATACTCACCAGGTTACTGTTCTTTCGTTATACATACGAGCAACCGAATCGAACAGAAGGTTGAATTCAGTATAGATTGAACAATCATCGTATCTGGGTTGTATTCGATTATGTTTATATAGTTATACTCACCAGGTATCTGTTCTTCCGTTATACATACGAGCGACTGAATTGAACAGAAGGTTGAATGGATAGTATATGGGTTGTATTCGATTATGATGTTATGCTGTATATATAGTTATACACACTAGGAGACGGTATTCCCGTTTTACATACGAGCGACCGAAACGAAAAGAAAGTTGAATGGATAGACTGAACAATCAATGTATCTGGGTGGTATCCGATTATATCGCAATACTGTATATATAGTGATACTTACCAGGTGACGATACTTCCGTTACACATACTAGCGACTCAATCGAACAGAATGTTGAATGGTTAGACGAAACGATAATTGTATCTGAGTTGTATTCGATGATATCGTGATGATGTTTATATAGCAATACTCACCAGGTAACTGTCCTTCCGTTTTACATACAAGCGACCAAATCGAGCAGAAGGTTAAATGGATAGATTGAACAATCATCGTATCTGAGTTGTATTCGATTATGTTTATATAGATATACTCACCAGGTACCTGTTCTTTCGATATACATACGAGCAACCGAATCGAACATAAGGTTGAATGGATAGATTGAACAATCATCGTATCTGAGTTGTATTCGATTATGTTTATATAGTTATACTCACCAGGTAACTGTTCTTCCGTTATACATACGAGCGACTGAATTGAACTGAAGGTTGAATGGATAGACTAAACAATGATCGTATCTGGGGTTGTATTCGATTATATCGTGATGATGTTCATATAGTTATACTCACCAGGTAACTGTTCTCCAGTTATACATAAGAGCGACTGAACTGAACAGAAGGTTGAATGGATAGACTGAACAATCATCGTATCTGGGTTGTATTTGATTATTTCGTGATGATTATTATATATTATGTCTAACCAGGTATCTGTTCTTTCGTTATACATACTAGCAACCGAATCGAACATAAGGTTGAATGGGTAGATTGAACAATCATTGTATCTGGGTTGTCTCCGATTATATCGTTATGTTGTATATTTAACTACACCTACCATGTAACGGTTCTTTCGTTACACATACGAGCGTCTGAATCGAACATAAGGTTGGATGGTTAGACGGAACGATAATTGTAACTAAGTTGTATTCGATTATATCGTGATGACGTTCATATAGAAATACTCACCAGGTTACTGTTCTTTCGTTATACATACGAGCAACCGAATCGAACAGAAGGTTGGATGGGTAGTATCTGGGTTGTTTTCGATTATGATGTTATGCTGTGTATATAGTTATACACATAAGGTGACGGTATTCCCGTTTCACATACGAGCGACCGAAACGAAGAGAAAGTTGAATGGATAGACTGAACAATCAATGTATCTGGGTGGTATCCGATTATATCGCAATACTGTATATATAGTGATACTTACCAGGTGACGATACTTCCGTTACACATACTAGCGACTGAATCGAACAGAATTTTGAATGGTTAGACGAAACGATAATTGTATCTGAGTTGTATTCGATGATATCGTGATGATGTTTATATAGCAATACTCACCAGGTAACTGTTCTTCCGTTTTACATACAAGCGACCGAATCGAGCAGAAGGTTGAATTCAGTATAGATTGAACAATCATCGTATCTGGGTTGTATTCGATTATGTTCATATAGTTATACTCACCAGGTAACTGTTCTTCCGTTATACATACGAGCGACTGAATTGAACAGAAGGTTGAATAGACAGTATCTGGGTTGTATTCGATTATGATGTTATGCTGTGTATATAGTTATACACATAAGGTGACGGTTTTCCCGTTTCACATACGAGCGACCGAAACGAACAGAAAGTTGAATGGATAGACTGAACAATCAATGTATCTGGGTGGTATCCGATTATATCGCAATACTGTATATATAGTGATACTTACCAGGTGACGGTACTTCCGTTACACATACTAGCGACTGAATCGAACAGAAGGTTAAATGGTTAGACGAAACGATAATTGTATCTGAGTTGTATTCGATGATATCGTGATGATGTTTATATAGCAATACTCACCAGGTAACTGTTCTTCCGTTTTACATACAAGCGACCGAATCGAGCAGAAGGTTGAATTCAGTATAGATTGAACAATCATCGTATCTGGGTTGTATTCGATTATGTTTATATAGTTATACTCACCAGGTAACTGTTCTTCCGTTATACATACGAGCGACTGAATTGAACAGAAGGTTGAATGGATAGTATATGGGTTGTATTCGATTATGATGTTATGCTGAGTATATAGTTATACACACTAGGAGACGGTATTCCCGTTTTACATACGAGCGACCAAAACGAAAAGAAAGTTGAATGGATAGACTGAACAATCAATGTATCTGGGTGGTATCCGATTATATCGCAATACTGTATATATAGTGATACTTACCAGGTGACGATACTTCCGTTACACATACTAGCGACTGAATCGAACAAAATTTTGAATGGTTAGACGAAACGATAATTGTATCTGAGTTGTATTCGATGATATCGTGATGATGTTTATATAGCAATACTCACCAGGTAACTGTCCTTCCGTTTTACATACAAGCGACCGAATCGAGCAGAAGGTTAAATGGATAGATTGAACAATCATCGTATCTGAGTTGTATTCGATTATGTTTATATAGATATACTCACCAGGTACCTGTTCTTCCGATATACATACGAGCAACCGAATCGAACATAAGGTTGAATGGATAGACTGAACAATCATCGTATCTGAGTTGTATTCGATTATGTTCATATAGTTATACTCACCAGGTAACTGTTCTTCTGTTATACATACGAGCGACTGAATTGAACTGAAGGTTGAATGGATAGACTAAACAATGATCGTATCTGGGGTTGTATTCGATTATATCGTGATGTTGTTTATATAGTTATACTCACCAGGTAACTGTTCTCCAGTTATACATAAGAGCGACTGAACTGAACAGAAGGTTAAATGGATAGACTGAACAATCATCGTATCTGGGTTGTATTCGATTATTTCGTGATGATTATTATATATTATGTCTAACCAGGTAACTGTTCTTTCGTTATACATACTAGCAACCGAATCGAACATAAGGTTGAATGGATAGATTGAACAATCATTGTATCTGGGTTGTCTCCGATTATATCGTTATGTTGTATATTTAACTACACCTACCATGTAACGGTTCTTTCGTTACACATACGAGCGTCTGAATCGAACATAAGGTTGGATGGTTAGACGGAACGATAATTGTAACTAAGTTGTATTCGATTATATCGTGATGACGTTCATATAGAAATACTCACCAGGTTACTGTTCTTTCGTTATACATACGAGCAACCGAATCGAACAGAAGGTTGAATGGATAGTATATGAATTGTATTCGATTATGATGTTATGCTGTGTATATAGTTATACACATAAGGTGACGGTATTCCCGTTTCACATACGAGCGACCGAAACGAACAGAAAGTTGAATGGATAGACTGAACAATCAATGTATCTGGGTGGTATTCGATTATATCGCAATACTGTATATAAAGTGATACTTACCAGGTGACGGTACTTCCGTTACACATACTAGCGACTGAATCGAACAGAAGGTTAAATGGTTAGACGAAACGATAATTGTATCTGAGTTGTATTCGATGATATCGTGATGATGTTTATATAGCAATACTCACCAGGTAACTGTTCTTCCGTTTTACATACAAGCGACCGAATCGAGCAGAAGGTTGAATTCAGTATAGATTGAACAATCATCGTATCTGGGTTGTATTCGATTATGTTTATATAGTTATACTCACCAGGTAACTGTTCTTCCGTTATACATACGAGCGACTGAATTGAACAGAAGGTTGAATGGATAGTATATGGGTTGTATTCGATTATGATGTTATGCTGTGTATATAGTTATACACACTAGGAGACGGTTTTCCCGTTTTACATACGAGCGACCGAAACGAAAAGAAAGTTGAATGGATAGACTGAACAATCAATGTATCTGGGTAGTATCCGATTATATCGCAATACTGTATATATAGTGATACTTACCAGGTGACGATACTTCCGTTACACATACTAGCGACTGAATCGAACAGAATGTTGAATGGTTAGACGAAACGATAATTGTATCTGAGTTGTATTCGATGATATCGTGATGATGTTTATATAGCAATACTCACCAGGTAACTGTCCTTCCGTTTTACATACAAGCGACCGAATCGAGCAGAAGGTTGAATGGATAGATTGAACAATCATCGTATCTGAGTTGTATTTGATTATGTTTATATAGATATACATACGAGCAACCGAATCGAACATAAGGTTGAATGGATAGATTGAACAATCATCGTATCTGAGTTGCATTCGATTATGTTTATATAGTTATACTCACCAGGTAACTGTTCTTACGTTATACATACGAGCGACTGAATTGAACTGAAGGTTGAACGGATAGACTAAACGATGATCGTATCTGGGGTTGTATTCGATTATATCGTGATGATGTTCATATAGTTATACTCACCAGGTAACTGTTCTCCAGTTATACATAAGAGCGACTGAACTGAACAGAAGGTTGAATGGATAGACTGAACAATCATCGTATCTGGGTTGTATTCGATTATTTCGTGATGATTATTATATATTATGTCTAACCAGGTAACTGTTCTTTCGTTATACATACTAGCAACCGAATCGAACATAAGGTTGAATGGGTAGATTGAACAATCATTGTATCTGGGTTGTCTCCGATTATATCGTTATGTTGTATATTTAACTACACCTACCATGTAACGGTTCTTTCGTTACACATACGAGCGTCTGAATCGAACATAAGGTTGGATGGTTAGACGGAACGATAATTGTAACTAAGTTGTATTCGATTATATCGTGATGACGTTCATATAGAAATAACCAGGTCACTGTTCTTTCGTTATACATACTAGCAACCGAATCGAACATAAGGTTGAATGGATAGATTGAACAATCATTGTATCTGGGTTGTCTCCGATTATATCGTTATGTTGTATATTTAACTACACCTACCATGTAACGGTTCTTTCGTTACACATACGAGCGTCTGAATCGAACATAAGGTTGGATGGTTAGACGGAACGATAATTGTAACTAAGTTGTATTCGATTATATCGTGATGACGTTCATATAGAAATACTCATCAGGTTACTGTTCTTTCGTTATACATAAGAGCAACCGAATCGAACAGAAGGTTGAATGAATAGTATCTGGGTTGTATTCGATTATGATGTTATGCTGTGATATAGTTATACACATAAGGTGACGGTATTCCCGTTTCACATACGAGCGAACAAAACGAACAGAAAGTTGAATGGATAGACTGAACAATCAATGTATCTGGGTGGTATCCGATTAAATCGCAATACTGTATATATAGTGATACTTACCAGGTGACGGTACTTCCGTTACACATACTAGCGACTGAATCGAACAGAAGGTTAAATGGTTAGACGAAACGATAATTGTATCTGAGTTGTATTCGATGATATCGTGATGATGTTTATATAGCAATACTCACCAGGTAACTGCTCTTCCGTTTTACATACAAGCGACCGAATCGAGCAGAAGGTTGAATTCAGTATAGATTGAACAATCATCGTATCTGGGTTGTATTCGATTATGTTTATATAGTTATACTCACCAGGTAACTGTTCTTCCGTTATACATACGAGCGACTGAATTGAACAGAAGGTTGAATGGATAGTATATGGGTTGTATTCGATTATGATGTTATGCTGTGTATATAGTTATACACACTAGGAGACGGTATTCCCGTTTTACATACGAGCGACCGAAACGAAAAGAAAGTTGAATGGATAGACTGAACAATCAATGTATCTGGGTGGTATCCGATTATATCGCAATACTGTATATATAGTGATACTTACCAGGTGACGATACTTCCGTTACACATACTAGCGACTGAATCGAACAGAATGTTGAATGGTTAGACGACACGATAATTGTATCTGAGTTGTATTCGATGATATCGTGATGATGTTTATATAGCAATACTCACCAGGTAACTGTCCTTCCGTTTTACATACAAGCGACCGAATCGAGCAGAAGGTTAAATGGATAGATTGAACAATCATCGTATCTGAGTTGTATTCGATTATGTTTATAAAGATATACTCACCAGGTACCTGTTCTTCCGATATACATACGAGCAACCGAATCGAACATAAGGTTGAATGGATAGATTGAACAATCATCGTATCTGAGTTGTATTCGATCATGTTCATATAAATATACTCACCAGGTAACTGTTCTTCCGTTATACATACGAGCGACTGAATTGAACTGAAGGTTGAATGGATAGACTAAACAATGATCGTATCTGGGGTTGTATTCGATTATATCGTGATGATGTTCATATAGTTATACTCACCAGGTAACTGTTCTCCAGTTATACATAAGAGCGACTGAACTGAACAGAAGGTTGAATGAATAGACTGAACAATCATCGTATCTGGGTTGTATTCGATTATTTCGTGATGATTATTATATATTATGTCTAACCAGGTAACTGTTCTTACGTTATACATACTAGCAACCGAATCGAACATAAGGTTGAATGGATAGATTGAACAATCATTGTATCTGGGTTGTCTCCGTTTATATCGTTATGTTGAATATTTAACTACACCTACCATGTAACGGTTCTTTCGTTACACATACGAGCGTCTGAATCGAACATAAGGTTGGATGGTTAGACGGAACGATAATTGTAACTAAGTTGTATTCGATTATATCGTGATGACGTTCATATAGAAATACTCACCAGGTTACTGTTCTTTCGTTATACATACGAGCAACCGAATCGAACAGAAGGTTGAATGGATAGTATCTGGGTTGTATTCGATTATGATGTTATGCTGTGTATATAGTTATACACATAAGGTGACGGTATTCCCGTTTCACATACGAGCGACCGAAACGAACAGAAAGTTGAATGGATAGACTGGACAATCAATGTATCTGGGTGGTATCCGATTATATCGCAATACTGTATATATAGTGATACTTACCAGGTGACGGTACTTCCGTTACACATACTAGCGACTGAATCGAACAGAAGGTTGAATGGTTAGACGAAACGATAATTGTATCTGAGTTGTATTCGATGATATCGTGATGATGTTTATATAGCAATACTCACCAGGTAACTGTTCTTCCGTTTGACATACAAGCGACCGAATCGAGCAGAAGGTTGAATTCAGTATAGATTGAACAATCATCGTATCTGGGTTGTATTCGATTATGTTTATATAGTTATACTCACCAGGTAACTGTTCTTCCGTTATACATACGAGCGACTGAATTGAACAGAAGGTTGAATGGATAGTATATGGGTTGTATTCGATTATGATGTTATGCTGTGTATATAGTTATACACACTAGGAGACGGTATTCCCGTTTTACATACGAGCGACCGAAACGAAAAGAAAGTTGAATGGATAGACTGAACAATCAATGTATCTGGGTGGTATCCGATTATATCGCAATACTGTATATATAGTGATACTTACCAGGTGACGATACTTCCGTTACACATACTAGCGACTGAATCGAACAGAATGTTGAATGGTTAGACGAAACGATAATTGTATCTGAGTTGTATTCGATGATATCGTGATGATGTTTATATAGCAATACTCACCAGGTAACTTTTCATCCGTTTTACATACAAGCGACCGAATCGAGCAGAAGGTTGAATTCAGTATAGATTGAACAATCATCGTATCTGGGTTGTATTCGATTATGTTTATATAGTTATACTCATCAGGTAACTGTTCTTCCGTTATACATACGAGCGACTGAATTGAACAGAAGGTTGAATGGATAGTATATGGGTTGTATTCGATTATGATGTTATGCTGTGTATATAGTTATACACACTAGGAGACGGTATTCCCGTTTTACATACGAGCGACCGAAACGAAAAGAAAGTTGAATGGATAGACTGAACAATCAATGTATCTGGGTGGTATCCGATTATATCGCAATACTGTATATATAGTGATACTTACCAGGTGACGGTACTTCCGTTACACATACTAGCGACTGAATCGAACAGAAGGTTAAATGGTTAGACAAAACGATAATTGTATCTGAGTTGTATTCGATGATATCGTGATGATGTTTATATAGCAATACTCACCAGGTAACTGTCCTTCCGTTTTACATACAAGCGACCGAATCGAGCAGAAGGTTAAATGGATAGATTGAACAATCATCGTATCTGAGTTGTATTCGATTATGTTTATATAGATATACTCACCAGGTACCTGTTCTTCCGATATACATACGAGCAACCGAATCGAACATAAGGTTGAATGGATAGATTGAACAATCATCGTATCTGAGTTGTATTCGATTATGTTTATATAGTTATACTCACCAGGTAACTGTTCTCCAGTTATACATAAGAGCGACTGAACTGAACAGAAGGTTGAATGGATAGACTGAACAATCATCGTATCTGGGTTGTATTCGATTATTTCGTGATGATTATTATATATTATGTCTAACCAGGTAACTGTTCTTTCGTTATACATACTAGCAACCGAATCGAACATAAGGTTGAATGGATAGATTGAACAATTATTGTATCTGGGTTGTCTCCGATTATATCGTTATGTTGTATATTTAACTACACCTACCATGTAACGGTTCTTTCGTTACACATACGAGCGTCTGAATCGAACATAAGGTTGGATGGTTAGACGGAACGATAATTGTAACTAAGTTGTATTCGATTATATCGTGATGACGTTTATATAGAAATACTCACCAGGTTACTGTTCTTCCGTTATACATAAGAGCAACCGAATCGAACAGAAGGTTGAATGGATAGTATCTGGGTTGTATTCGATTATGATGTTATGCTGTGTATATAGTTATACACATAAGGTGACGGTATTCCCGTTTCACATACGAGCGACCGAAACGAACAGAAAGTTGAATGGATAGACTGAACAATCAATGTATCTGGGTGGTATCCGATTATATCGCAATACTGTATATATAGTGATACTTACCAGGTGACGATACTTCCGTTACACATACTAGCGACTGAATCGAACAGAATGTTGAATGGTTAGACGAAACGATAATTGTATCTGAGTTGTATTCGATGATATCGTGATGATGTTTATATAGCAATACTCACCAGGTAACTGTTCTTCCGTTTTTCATACAAGCGACCGAATCGAGCAGAAGGTTGAATTCAGTATAGATTGAACAATCATCGTATCTGGGTTGTATTCGATTATGTTTATATAGTTATACTCACCAGGTAACTGTTCTTCCGTTATACATACGAGCGACTGAATTGAACAGAAGGTTGAATGGATAATATATGGGTTGTATTCGATTATGATGTTATGCTGTGTATATAGTTATACACACTAGGAGACGGTATTCCCGTTTTACATACGAGCGACCGAAACGAAAAGAAAGTTGAATGGATAGACTGAACAATCAATGTATCTGGGTGGTATCCGATTATATCGCAATACTGTATATATAGTGATACTTACCAGGTGACGATACTTCCGTTACACATACTAGCGACTGAATCGAACAGAATGTTGAATGGTTAGACGAAACGATAATTGTATCTGAGTTGTATTCGATGATATCGTGATGATGTTTATATAGCAATACTCACCAGGTAACTGTCCTTCCGTTTTACATACAAGCGACCGAATCGAGCAGAAGGTTAAATGGATAGATTGAACAATCATCGTATCTGAGTTGTATTCGATTATGTTTATATAGATATACTCACCAGGTACCTGTTCTTCCGATATACATACGAGCAACCGAATCGAACATAAGGTTGAATGGATAGATTGAACAATCATCGTATCTGAGTTGTATTCGATTATGTTTATATAGTTATACTCACCAGGTAACTGTTCTTCCGTCATACATACGAGCGACTGAATTGAACTGAAGGTTGAATGGATAGACTAAACAATGATCGTATCTGGGGTTGTATTCGATTATATCGTGATGATGTTCATATAGTTATACTCACCAGGTAACTGTTCTCCAGTTATACATAGGAGCGACTGAACTGAACAGAAGGTTGAATGGATAGACTGAACAATCATCGTATCTGGGTTGTATTCGATTATTTCGTGATGATTATTATATATTATGTCTAACCAGGTAACTGTTCTTTCGTTATACATACTAGCAACCGAATCGAACATAAGGTTGAAAGGATAGATTGAACAATCATTGTATCTGGGTTGTCTCCGATTATATCGTTATGTTGTATATTTAACTACACCTACCATGTAACGGTTCTTTCGTTACACATACGAGCGTCTGAATCGAACATAAGGTTGGATGGTTAGACGGAACGATAATTGTAACTAACTTGTATTCGATTATATCGTGATGACGTTCATATAGAAATACTCACCAGGTTACTGTTCTTTCGTTATACATACGAGAAACCGAATCGAACAGAAGGTTGAATGGATAGTATCTGGGTTGTATTCGATTATGATGTTATGCTGTGTATATAGTTATACACATAAGGTGACGGTATTCCCGTCACATACGAGCGACCGAAACGAACAGAAAGTTGAATGGATAGACTGAACAATCAATGTATCTGGGTGGTATCCGATTATATCGCAATACTGTATATATAGTGATACTTACCAGGTGACGGTACTTCCGTTACACATACTAGCGACTGAATCGAACAGAAGGTTTAATTGATAGACGAAACGATAATTGTATCTGAGTTGTATTCGATGATATCGTGATGATGTTTATATAGCAATACTCACCAGGTAACTGTTCTTCCGTTTTACATACAAGCGACCGAATCGAGCAGAAGGTTGAATTCAGTATAGATTGAACAATCATCGTATCTGGGTTGTATTCGATTATGTTTATATAGTTATACTCACCAGGTAACTGTTCTTCCGTTATACATACGAGCGACTGAATTGAACAGAAGGTTGAATGGATAGTATATGGGTTGTATTCGATTATGATGTTATGCTGTGTATATAGTTATACACACTAGGAGACGGTATTCCCGTTTTACATACGAGCGACCGAAACAAAAAGAAAGTTGAATGGATAGACTGAACAATCAATGTATCTGGGTGGTATCCGATTATATCGCAATACTGTATATATAGTGATACTTACCAGGTGACGATACTTCCGTTACACATACTAGCGACTGAATCAAACAGAATGTTGAATGGTTAGACGAAACGATAATTGTATCTGAGTTGTATTCGATGATATCGTGATGATGTTTATATAGCAATACTCACCAGGTAACTGTTCATCCGTTTTACATACAAGCGACCGAATCGAGCAGAAGGTTGAATTCAGTATAGATTGAACAATCATCGTATCTGAGTTGTATTCGATTATGTTTATATAGTTATACTCACCAGGTAACTGTTCTTCCGTTATACATAGGAGCGACTGAATTGAACAGAAGGTTGAATGGATAGTATATGGGTTGTATTCGATTATGATGTTATGCTGTGTATATAGTTATACACACTAGGAGACGGTATTCCCGTTTTACATACGAGCGACCGAAACGAAAAGAAAGTTGAATGGATAGACTGAATAATCAATGTATCTGGGTGGTATCCGATTATATCGCAATACTGTATATATAGTGATACTTACCAGGTGACGGTACTTCCGTTACACATACTAGCGACTGAATCGAACAGAAGGTTAAATTGTTAGACGAAACGATAATTGTATCTGAGTTGTATTCGATGATATCGTGATGATGTTTATATAGCAATACTCACCAGGTAACTGTCCTTCCGTTTTACATACAAGCGACCGAATCGAGCAGAAGGTTAAATGGATTGATTGAACAATCATCGTATCTGAGTTGTATTCGATTATGTTTATATAGATATACTCACCAGGTACCTGTTCTTCCGATATACATACGAGCAACCGAATCGAACATAAGGTTGAATGGATAGATTGAACAATCATCGTATCTGAGTTGTATTCGATTATGTTTATATAGTTATACTCACCAGGTAACTGTTCTTCCGTTATACATACGAGCAACTGAATTGAACTGAAGGTTGAATGGATAGACTAAACAATGGTCGTATCTGGGGTTGTAATCGATTATATCGTGATGATGTTTATATAGTTATACTCACCAGGTAACTGTTCTCCAGTTATACATAAGAGCGACTGAACTGAACAGAAGGTTGAATGGATAGACTGAACAATCATCGTATCTGGGTTGTATTCGATTATTTCGTGATGATTATTATATATTATGTCTAACCAGGTAACTGTTCTTTCGTTATACATACTAGCAACCGAATCGAACATAAGGTTGAATGGATAGATTGAACAATCATTGTATCTGGGTTGTCTCCGATTATATCGTTATGTTGTATATTTAACTACACCAACCATGTAACGGTTCTTTCGTTACACATACGAGCGTCTGAATCGAACATAAGGTTGGATGGTTAGACGGAACGATGATTGTAACTAACTTGTATTCGATTATATCGTGATGACGTTCATATAGAAATACTCACCAGGTTACTGTTCTTTCGTTATACATACGAGCAACCGAATCGAACAGAAGGTTGAATGGATAGTATCTGGGTTGTATTCGATTATGATGTTATGTTGTGTATATAGTTATACACATAAGGTGACGGTATTCCCGTTTCACATACGAGCGACCGAAACGAACAGAAAGTTGAATGGATAGACTGAACAATCAATGTATCTGGGTGGTATCCGATTATATCTCAATACTGTATATATAGCGATACTTACCAGGTGACGGTACTTCCGTTACACATACTAGCGACTGAATCGAACAGAAGGTTAAATGGTTATGACGAAACGATAATTGTATCTGAGTTGTATTCGATGATATCGTGATGATGTTTATATAGCAATACTCACCAGGTAACTGTTCTTCCGTTTTACATACAAGCGACCGAATCGAGCAGAAGGTTGAATTCAGTATAGATTGAACAATCATCGTATCTGGGTTGTATTCGATTATGTTTATATAGTTATACTCACCAGGTAACTGTTCTTCCGTTATACATACGAGCGACTGAATTGAACAGAAGGTTGAATGGATAGTATATGGGTTGTATTCGATTATGATGTTATGCTGTGTATATAGTTATACACACTAGGAGACGGTATGACCGTTTTACATACGAGCGACCGAAACGAAAAGAAAGTTGAATGGATAGACTGAACAATCAATGTATCTGGGTGGTATCCGATTATATCGCAATACTCTATATATAGTGATACTTACCAGGTGACGATACTTCCGTTACACATACTAGCGACTGAATCGAACAGAATGTTGAATGGTTAGACGAAACGATAATTGTATCTGAGTTGTATTCGATGATATCGTGATGATGTTTATATAGCAATACTCACCAGGTAACTGTCCTTCCGTTTTACATACAAGCGACCGAATCGAGCAGAAGGTTAAATGGATAGATTGAACAATCATCGTATCTGAGTTGTATTCGATTATGTTTATATAGATATACTCACCAGGTAACTGTTCTTCCGTTATACATACGAGCAACTGAATTGAACTGAAGGTTGAATGGATAGACTAAACAATGATCGTATCTGGGGTTGTATTCGATTATATCGTGATGATGTTCATATAGTTATACTCACCAGGTAACTGTTCTCCAGTTATACATAAGAGCGACTGAACTGAACAGAAGGTTGAATGGATAGACTGAACAATCATCGTATCTGGGTTGTATTCGATTATTTCGTGATGATTATTATATATTATGTCTTACCAGGTAACTGTTCTTTCGTTATACATACTAGCAACCGAATCGAACATAAGGTTGAATGGATAGATTGAACAATCATTGTATCTGGGTTGTCTCCGATTATATCGTTATGTTGTATATTTAACTACACCTACCATGTAACAGATCTTTCGTTACACATACGAGCGTCTGATGCGAACATAAGGTTGGATGGTTAGACGGAACGATAATTGTAACTAAGTTGTATTCGATTATATCGTGATGACGTTAATATAGAAATACTCACCAGGTTACTGTTCTTTCGTTATACATACGAGCAACCGAATCGAACAGAAGATTGAATGGATAGTATATGGGTTGTATTCGATTATGATGTTATGCTGTGTATATAGTTATACACATAAGGTGACGGTATTCCCGTTTCACATACGAGCGACCGAAACGAACAGAAAGTTGAATGGATAGACTGAACAATCAATGTATCTGGGTGGTATCCGATTATATCGCAATACTGTATATATAGTGATACTTACCAGGTGACGGTACTTCCGTTACACATACTAGCGACTGAATCGAACAGAAGGTTAAATGGTTAGACGAAACGATAATTGTATCTGAGTGGTATTCGATGATATCGTGATGATGTTTATATAGCAATACTCACCAGGTAACTGTTCTTCCATTTTACATACAAGCGACCGAATCGAGCAGAAGGTTGAATTCAGTATAGATTGAAAAATCATCGTATCTGGGTTGTATTCGATTATGTTTATATAGTTATACTCAGCAGGTAACTGTTCTTCCGTTATACATACGAGCGAATGAATTGAACAGAAGGTTGAATGGATAGTATATGGGTTGTATTCGATTATGATGTTATGCTGTGTATATAGTTATACACACTAGGAGACGGTATTCCCGTTTTACATACGAGCGACCGAAACAAAAAGAAAGTTGAATGGATAGACTGAACAATCAATGTATCTGGGTGGTATCCGATTATATCGCAATACTGTATATATAGTGATACTTACCAGGTGACGATACTTCCGTTACACATACTAGCGACTGAATCGAACAGAATGTTGAATGGTTAGACGAAACGATAATTGTATCTGAGTTGTATTCGATGATATCGTGATGATGTTTATATAGCAATACTCACCAGGTAACTGTCCTTCCGTTTTACATACAAGCGACCGAATCGAGCAGAAGGTTAAATGGATAGATTGAACAATCATCGTATCTGAGTTGTATTCGATTATGTTTATATAGATATACTCACCAGGTACCTGTTCTTCCGATATACATACGAGCAACCGAATCGAACATAAGGTTGAATGGATAGATTGAACAATCATCGTATCTGAGTTGTATTCGATTATGTTGATATAGATATACTCACCAGGTAACTGTTCTTCCGTTATACATACGAGCGACTGAATTGAACTGAAGGTTGAATGGATAGACTAAACAATGATCGTATTGGGGTTGTATTCGATTATATCGTGATGATGTTCATATAGTTATACTCACCAGGTAACTGTTCTCCAGTTATACATAAGAGCGACTGAACTGAACAGAAGGTTGAATGGATAGACTGAACAATCATCGTATCTGGGTTGTATTCGATTATTTCGTGATGATTATTATATATTATGTCTTACCAGGTAACTGTTCTTTCGTTATACATACTAGCAACCGAATCGAACATAAGGTTGAATGGATAGATTGAACAATCATTGTATCTGGGTTGTCTCCGATTATATCGTTATGTTGTATATTTAACTACACCAACCATGTAACGGTTCTTTCGTTACACATACGAGCGTCTGAATCGAACATAAGGTTGGATGGTTAGACGGAACGATAATTGTAACTAACTTGTATTAGATTATATCGTGATGACGTTCATATAGAAATACTCACCAGGTTACTGTTCTTTCGTTATACATACGAGCAACCGAATCGAACAGAAGGTTGAATGGATAGTATCTGGGTTGTATTCGATTATGATGTTATGCTGTGTATATAGTTATACACATAAGGTGACGGTATTCCCGTTTCACATACGAGCGACCGAAACGAACAGAAAGTTGAATGGATAGACTGAACAATCAATGTATCTGGGTGGTATCCGATTATATCTCAATACTGTATATATAGTGATACTTACCAGGTGACGGTACTTCCGTTACACATACTAGCGACTGAATCGAACAGAAGGTTAAATGGTTATGACGAAACGATAATTGTATCTGAGTTGTATTCGATGATATCGTGATGATGTTTATATAGCAATACTCACCAGGTAACTGTTCTTCCGTTTTACATACAAGCGACCGAATCGAGCAGAAGGTTGAATTCAGTATAGATTGAACAATCATCGTATCTGGGTTGTATTCGATTATGTTTATATAGTTATACTCACCAGGTAACTGTTCTTCCGTTATACATACGAGCGACTGAATTGAACAGAAGGTTGAATGGATAGTATATGGGTTGTATGCGATTATGATGTTATGCTGTGTATATAGTTATACACACTAGGAGAC
This sequence comes from Chrysomela aeneicollis, assembly GCA_029955515.1. NCBI lineage: Eukaryota > Metazoa > Arthropoda > Insecta > Coleoptera > Chrysomelidae > Chrysomela > Chrysomela aeneicollis. The sequence goes on along the minus strand of JARUHQ010000013.1, from coordinate 14,244,328 downwards.
GGTATTCCCGTTTTACATACGAGCGACCGAAACGAAAAGAAAGTTGAATGGATAGACTGAACAATCAATGTATCTGGGTGGTATCCGATTATATCGCAATACTGTATATATAGTGATACTTACCAGGTGACGATACTTCCGTTACACATACTAGCGACTGAATCGAACAGAATGTTGAATGGTTAGACGAAACGATAATTGTATCTGAGTTGTATTCGATGATATCGTGATGATGTTTATATAGCAATACTCACCAGGTAACAGTCCTTCCGTTTTACATACAAGCGACCGAATCGAGCAGAAGGTTAAATGGATAGATTGAACAATCATCGTATCTGAGTTGTATTCGATTATGTTTATATAGATATACTCACCAGGTAACTGTTCTTCCGTTATACATACGAGCAACTGAATTGAACTGAAGGTTGAATGGATAGACTAAACAATGATCGTATCTGGGGTTGTATTCGATTATATCGTGATGATGTTCATATAGTTATACTCACCAGGTAACTGTTCTCCAGTTATACATAAGAGCGACTGAACTGAACAGAAGGTTGAATGGATAGACTGAACAATCATCGTATCTGGGTTGTATTCGATTATTTCGTGATGATTATTATATATTATGTCTTACCAGGTAACTGTTCTTTCGTTATACATACTAGCAACCGAATCGAACATAAGGTTGAATGGATAGATTGAACAATCATTGTATCTGGGTTGTCTCCGATTATATCGTTATGTTGTATATTTAACTACACCTACCATGTAACGGTTCTTTCGTTACACATACGAGCGTCTGATGCGAACATAAGGTTGGATGGTTAGACGGAACGATAATTGTTACTAAGTTGTATTCGATTATATCGTGATGACGTTAATATAGAAATACTCACCAGGTTACTGTTCTTTCGTTATACATACGAGCAACCGAATCGAACAGAAGATTGAATGGATAGTATATGGGTTGTATTCGATTATGATGTTATGCTGTGTATATAGTTATACACATAAGGTGACGGTATTCCCGTTTCACATACGAGCGACCGAAACGAACAGAAAGTTGAATGGATAGACTGAACAATCAATGTATCTGGGTGGTATCCGATTATATCGCAATACTGTATATATAGTGATACTTACCAGGTGACGGTACTTCCGTTACACATACTAGCGACTGAATCGAACAGAAGGTTAAATGGTTAGACGAAACGATAATTGTATCTGAGTGGTATTCGATGATATCGTGATGATGTTTATATAGCAATACTCACCAGGTAACTGTTCTTCCATTTTACATACAAGCGACCGAATCGAGCAGAAGGTTGAATTCAGTATAGATTGAAAAATCATCGTATCTGGGTTGTATTCGATTATGTTTATATAGTTATACTCAGCAGGTAACTGTTCTTCCGTTATACATACGAGCGAATGAATTGAACAGAAGGTTGAATGGATATGTATTCGATTATGATGTTATGCTGTGTATATAGTTATACACACTAGGAGACGGTATTCCCGTTTTACATACGAGCGACCGAAACAAAAAGAAAGTTGAATGGATAGACTGAACAATCAATGTATCTGGGTGGTATCCGATTATGTCGCAATACTGTATATATAGTGATACTTACCAGGTGACGATACTTCCGTTACACATACTAGCGACTGAATCGAACAGAATGTTGAATGGTTAGACGAAACGATAATTGTATCTGAGTTGTATTCGATGATATCGTGATGATGTTTATATAGCAATACTCACCAGGTAACTGTCCTTCCGTTTTACATACAAGCGACCGAATCGAGCAGAAGGTTAAATGGATAGATTGAACAATCATCGTATCTGAGTTGTATTCGATTATGTTTATATAGATATACTCACCAGGTACCTGTTCTTCCGATATACATACGAGCAACCGAATCGAACATAAGGTTGAATGGATAGATTGAACAATCATCGTATCTGAGTTGTATTCGATTATGTTGATATAGATATACTCACCAGGTAACTGTTCTTCCGTTATACATACGAGCGACTGAATTGAACTGAAGGTTGAATGGATAGACTAAACAATGATCGTATCTGGGGTTGTATTCGATTATATCGTGATGATGTTCATATAGTTATACTCACCAGGTAACTGTTCTCCAGTTATACATAAGAGCGACTGAACTGAACAGAAGGTTGAATGGATAGACTGAACAATCATCGTATCTGGGTTGTATTCGATTATTTCGTGATTATTATTATATATTATGTCTTACCAGGTAACTGTTCTTTCGTTATACATACTAGCAACCGAATCGAACATAAGGTTGAATGGATAGATTGAACAATCATTGTATCTGGGTTGTCTCCGATTATATCGTTATGTTGTATATTTAACTACACCTACCATGTAACGGTTCTTTCGTTACACATACGAGCGTCTGATGCGAACATAAGGTTGGATGGTTAGACGGAACGATAATTGTAACTAAGTTGTATTCGATTATATCGTGATGACGTTCATATAGAAATACTCACCAGGTTACTGTTCTTTCGTTATAAATACGAGCAACCGAATCGAACAGAAGATTGAATGGATAGTATATGGGTTGTATTCGATTATGATGTTATGCTGTGTTTATACACATAAGGTGACGGTATTCCCGTTTCACATACGAGCGACCGAAACGAACAGAAAGTTGAATGGATAGACTGAACAATCAATGTATCTGGGTGGTATCCGATTATATCGCAATACTGTATATATAGTGATACTTACCAGGTGACGGTACTTCCGTTACACATACTAGCGACTGAATCGAACAGAAGGTTAAATGGTTAGACGAAACGATAATTATATCTGAGTTGTATTCGATGATATCGTGATGATGTTTATATAGCAATACTCACCAGGTAACTGTTCTTTCGTTTTACATACAAGCGACCGAATCGAGCAGAAGGTTGAATTCAGTATAGATTGAAAAATCATCGTATCTGGGTTGTATTCGATTATGTTTATATAGTTATACTCACCAGGTAACTGTTCTTCCGTTATACATACGAGCGAATGAAGTGAACAGAAGGTTGAATGGATAGTATATGGGTTGTATTCGATTATGATGTTATGCTGTGTATATAACTATATATATACACTAGGAGACGGTATTCCCGTTTTACATACGAGCGACCGAAACAAAAAGAAAGTTGAATGGATAGACTGAACAATCAATGTATCTGGGTGGTATCCGATTATATCGCAATACTGTATATATAGTGATACTTACCAGGTGACGATACTTCCGTTACACATACTAGCGACTGAATCGAACAGAATGTTGAATGGTTAGACGAAACGATAATTGTATCTGAGTTGTATTCGATGATATCGTGATGATGTTTATAAAGCAATACTCACCAGGTAACTGTTCTTACGTTTTACATACAAGCGACCGAATCGAGCAGAAGGTTGAATTCAGTATAGATTGAACAATCATCGTATCTGGGTTGTATTCGATTATGTTTATATAGTTATACTCACCAGGTAACTGTTCTTCCGTTATACATACGAGCGACTGAATTGAACAGAAGGTTGAATGGATAGTATATACGAGCGACCGAAACGAAAAGAAAGTTGAATGGATAGACTGAACAATCAATGTATCTGGGTGGTATCCGATTATATCGCAATACTGTATATATAGTCATACTAACCAGGTGACGATACTTCCGTTACACATACTAGCGACTGAATCGAACAGAATGTTGAATGGATAGACGAAACGATAATTGTATCTGAGTTGTATTCGATGATATCGTGATGATGTTTATATAGCAATACTCACCAGGTAACTGTCCTTCCGTTTTACATACAAGCGACCGAATCGAGCAGAAGGTTAAATGGATAGTATCTGGGTTGTATTCGATTATGATGTTATGCTGTATATATAGTTATACACATAAGGTGACGGTATTCCCGTTTCACATACGAGCGACCGAAACGAAGGGAAAGTTGAATGGATAGACTGAACAATCAATGTATCTGGGTGGTATCCGATTATATCGCAATACTGTATATATAGTGATACTTACCAGGTGACGGTACTTCCGTTACACATACTAGCGACTGAATCGAACAGAAGGTTAAATGGTTAGACGAAACGAAAATTGTATCTGAGTTGTATTCGATGATATCGTGATGATGTTTATATAGCAATACTCACCAGGTAACTGTCCTTCCGTTTTACATACAAGCGACCGAATCGAGCAGAAGGTTGAATTCAGTATAGATTGAACAATCATCGTATCTGGGTTGTATTCGATTATGTTTATATAGTTATACTCACCAGGTAACTGTTCTTCCGTTATACATTCGAGCGACTGAATTGAACAGAAGGTTGAATGGATAGTATATGGGTTGTATTCGATTTTGATGTTATGCTGTGTATATAGTTATACACACTAGGAGACGGTATTCCCGTTTTACATACGAGCGACCGAAACAAAAAGAAAGTTGAATGGATAGACTGAACAATCAATGTATCTGGGTGGTATCCGATTATATCGCAATACTGTATATATAGTAATACTTATCAGGTGACGATACTTCCGTTACACATACTAGCGACTGAATCTAACAGAATGTTGAATGGTTAGACGAAACGATAATTGTATCTGAGTTGTATTCGATGATATCGTGATGATGTTTATATAGCAATACTCACCAGGTAACTGTTCTTACGTTTTACATACAAGCGACCGAATCGAGCAGAAGGTTGAATTCAGTATAGATTGAACAATCATCGTATCTGGGTTGTATTCGATTATGTTTATATAGTTATACTCACCAGGTAACTGTTCTTCCGTTATACATACGAGCGACTGAATTGAACAGAAGGTTGAATGGATAGTATATACGAGCGACCGAAACGAAAAGAAAGTTGAATGGATAGACTGAACAATCAATGTATCTGGGTGGTATCCGATTATATCGCAATACTGTATATATAGTGATACTTATCAGGTGACGATACTTCCGTTACACATACTAGCGACTGAATCTAACAGAATGTTGAATGGTTAGACGAAACGATAATTGTATCTGAGTTGTATTCGATGATATCGTGATGATGTTTATATAGCAATACTCACCAGGTAACTGTCCTTCCGTTTTACATACAAGCGACCGAATCGAGCAGAAGGTTAAATGGATAGATTGAACAATCATCGTATCTGAGTTGTATTCGATTATGTTTATATAGATATACTCACCAGGTACCTGTTCTTCCGATATACATACGAGCAACCGAATCGAACATAAGGTTGAATGGATAGATTGAACAATCATCGTATCTGAGTTGTATTCGATTATGTTTATATAGTTATACTCACCAGGTAACTGTTCTTCCGTTATACATACGAGCGACTGAATTGAACTGAAGGTTGAATGGATAGACTAAACAATGATCGTATCTGGGGTTGTATTCGATGATATCGTGATGATGTTCATATAGTTATACTCACCAGGTAACTGTTCTCCAGTTATACATAAGAGCGACTGAACTGAACAGAAGGTTGAATGGATAGACTGAACAATCATCGTATCTGGGTTGTATTCGATTATTTCGTGATGATTATTATATATTATATCTAACCACGTAACTGTTCTTTCGTTATACATACTAGCAACCGAATCGAACATAAGGTTGAATGGATAGATTGAACAATCATGGTATCTGGGTTGTCTCCGATTATATCGTTATGTTGTATATTCAACTACACCTACCATGTAACGGTTCTTTCGTTACACATACGAGCGTCTGAATCGAACATAAGGTTGGATGGTTAGACGGAACGATAATTGTAACTAAGTTGTATTCGATTATATCGTGATGACGTTCATATAGAAATACTCACCAGGTTACTGTCCTTCCGTTTTACATACAAGCGACCGAATCGAGCAGAAGGTTGAATGGATAGACTGAACAATCAATGTATCTAGGTGGTATTTGATTATATCGCAATACTGTATATATAGTGATACTTACCAGGTGACGGTATTTCCGTTACACATACTAGCGACTGAATCAAACAGAAGGTTAAATGGTTAGACGAAACGATAATTGTATCTGAGTTGTATTCGATGATATCGTGATGATGTTTATATAGCAATACTCACCAGGTAACTGTCCTTCCGTTTTACATACAAGCGCCCGAATCGAGCAGAAGGTTAAATGGATAGATTGAACAATCATCGTATCTGAGTTGTATTCGATTATGTTTATATAGATATACTCACCAGGTAAGTGTTCTTCCGTTATACATACGAGCGACTGAATTGAACAGAAGGTTGAATGGATAGTATATGGGTTGTATTCGATTATGATGTTATGCTGTGTATATAGTTATACACACTAGGAGACGGTATTCCCGTTTTACATACAAGCGACCGAAACGAAAAGAAAGTTGAATGGATAGACTGAACAATCAATGTATCTGGGTGGTATCCGATTACATCGCAATACTGTATATATAGTGATACTTACCAGGTGACGATACTTCCGTTACACATACTAGCGACCGAATCGAGCAGAAGGTTAAATGGATAGATTGAACAATCATCGTATCTGAGTTGTATTCGATTATGTTTATATAGATATACTCACCAGGTACCTGTTCTTCCGATATACATACGAGCAACCGAATCGAACATAAGGTTGAATGGATAGATTGAACAATCATCGTATCTGAGTTGTATTCGATTATGTTTATATAGTTATACTCACCAGGTAACTGTTCTTCCGTTATACATACGAGCGACTGAATTGAACTGAAGGTTGAATGGATAGACTAAAAAATGATCGTATCTGGGGTTGTATTCGATTATATCGTGATGATGTTCATATAGTTATACTCACCAGGTAACTGTTCTCCAGTTAAACATAAGAGCGACTGAACTGAACAGAAGGTTGAATGGATAGACTGAACAATCATCGTATCTGGGTTGTATTCGATTATTTCGTGATGATTATTATATATTATGTCTAACCAGGTCACTGTTCTTTCGTTATACATACTAGCAACCGAATCGAACATAAGGTTGAATGGATAGATTGAACAATCATTGTATCTGGGTTGTCTCCGATTATATCGTTATGTTGTATATTCAACTACACCTACCATGTAACGGTTCTTTCGTTACACATACGAGCGTCTGAATCGAACATAAGGTTGAATGATTAGACGGAACGATAATTGTAACTAAGTTGTATTCGATTATATCGTGATGACGTTCATATAGAAATACTCACCAGGTTACTGTTCTTTCGTTATACATACGAGCAACCGAATCGAACAGAAGGTTGAATGGATAGTATCTGGGTTGTATTCGATTATGATGTTATGCTGTGTATATAGTTATACACATAAGGTGACGGTATTCCCGTTTCACATACGAACGACCGAAACGAACAGAAAGTTGAATGGATAGACTAAACAATCAATGTATCTGGGTGGTATCCGATTATATCGCAATACTGTATATATAGTGATACTTACCAGGTGACGGTACTTCCGTTACACATACTAGCGACTGAATCGAACAGAAGGTTAAATGGTTAGACGAAACGATAATTGTATCTGAATTGTATTCGGTGATATCGTGATGATGTTTATATAGCAATACTCACCAGGTAACTGTTCTTCCGTTTTACATACAAGCGACCGAATCGAGCAGAAGGTTGAATTCAGTATAGATTGAACAATCATCGTATCTGGGTTGTATTCGATTATGTTTATATAGTTATACTCACCAGGTAACTGTTCTTCCGTTATACATACGAGTGACTGAATTGAACAGAAGGTTGAATTGATAGTATCTGGGTTGTATTCGATTATGATGTTATGCTGTGTATATAGTTATACACATAAGGTGACGGTATTCCCGTTTCACATACGAGCGACCGAAACGAACAGAAAGTTGAATGGATAGACTGAACAATCAATGTATCTGGGTGGTATCCGATTATATCGCAATACTGTATATATAGTGATACTTAGCAGGTGACGGTACTTCCGTTACACATACTAGCGACTGAATCGAACAGAAGGTTAAATGGTTAGACGAAACGATAATTGTATCTGAGTTGTATTCGATGATATCGTGATGATGTTTATATAGCAATACTCACCAGGTAACTGTTCTTCCGTTCTACATACAAGCGACCGAATCGAGCAGAAGGTTGAATTCAGTATAGATTGAACAATCATCGTATCTGGGTTGTATTCGATTATGTTTATATAGTTATACTCACCAGGTAACTGTTCTTCCGTTATACATACGAGCGACTGAATTGAACAGAAGGTTGAATGGATAGTATATGGGTTGTATTCGATTATGATGTTATGCTGTGTATATAGTTATACACACTAGGAGACGGTATGACCGTTTTACATACGAGCGACCGAAACGAAAAGAAAGTTGAATGGATAGACTGAACAATCAATGTATCTGGGTGGTATCCGATTATATCGCAATACTCTATATATAGTGATACTTACCAGGTGACGATACTTCCGTTACACATACTAGCGACTGAATCGAACAGAATGTTGAATGGTTGGACGAAACGATAATTGTATCTGAGTTGTATTCGATGATATCGTGATGATGTTTATATAGCAATACTCACCAGGTAACTGTCCTTCCGTTTTACATACAAGCGACCGAATCGAGCAGAAGGTTGAATGGATAGATTGAACAATCAACGTATCTGAGTTGTATTCGATTATGTTTATATAGATATACTCACCAGGTACCTGTTCTTCCGATATACATACGAGCAACCGAATCGAACATAAGGTTGAATGGATAGATTGAACAATCATCGTATCTGAGTTGTATTCGATTATGTTTATATAGTTATACTCACCAGGTAACTGTTCTTCCGTTATACATACGAGCGACTGAATTGAACTGAAGGTTGAATGGATAGACTAAACAATGATCGTATCTGGGGTTGTATTCGATTATATCGTGATGATGTTCATATAGTTATACTCACCAGGTAACTGTTCTCCAGTTATACATAAGAGCGACTGAGGGCCGATTTATCAATGGAGGGTTATCCCGCGGGGTTAGCTGACCCAGGGTTAACTTTATCCTGGAGCTAATTCCTCGTTTGATTTTGACAGCATTTAACCCCACCTCGAAGTGAATAAACATTTCATCCCAGAGTTAGCTGTTAACCTTGGGTTATATTAACCTAACCCTGCATTGATAAACCGGCCCTGAACTGAACAGAAGGTTGAATGGATAGACTGAACAATCATCGTATCTGGGTTGTATTCGATTATTTCGTGATGATTATTATATATTATGTCTAACCAGGTAACTGTTCTATCGTTATACATACTAGCAACCGAATCGAACATAAGGTTGAATGGATAGATTGAACAATCATTGTATCTGGGTTGTCTCCGATTATATCGTTATGTTGTATATTTAACTACACCTACCATGTAACGGTTCTTTCGTTACACATACGAGCGTCTGAATCGAACATAAGGTTGGATGGTTAGACGGAACGATAATTGTAACTAAGTTGTATTCGATTATATCGTGACGACGTTCATATAGAAATACTCACCAGGTTACTGTTCTTTCGTTATACATACGAGCAACCGAATCGAACAGAAGGTTGAATGGATAGTATCTGGGTTGTATTCGATTATGATGTTATGCTGTGTATATAGTTTTACACATAAGGTGACGGTATTCCCGTTTCACATACGAGCGACCGAAACGAACAGAAAGTTGAATGGATAGACTGAACAATCAATGTATCTGGGTGGTATCCGATTATATCGCAATACTGTATATATAGTGATACTTACCAGGTGACGGTACTTCCGTTACACATACTAGCGACTGAATCGAACAGAAGGTTAAATGGTTAGACGAAACGATAATTGTATCTGAGTTGTATTCGATGATATCGTGATGATGTTTATATAGCAATACTCACCAGGTAACTGTTCTTCCATTTTACATACAAGCGACCGAATCGAGCAGAAGGTTGAATTCAGTATAGATTGAACAATCATCGTATCTGGGTTGTATTCGATTATGTTTATATAGTTATACTCACCAGGTAACTGTTCTTCCGTTATACATACGAGTGACTGAATTGAACAGAAGGTTGAATGGATAGTATCTGGGTTGTATTCGATTATGATGTTATGCTGTGTATATAGTTATACACATAAGGTGACGGTATTTCCGTTTCACATACGAGCGACCGAAACGAACAGAAAGTTGAATGGATAGACTGAACAATCAATGTATCTGGGTGGTATCCGATTATATCGCAATACTGTATATATAGTGATACTTACCAGGTGACGGTACTTCCGTTACACATACTAGCGACTGAATCGAACAGAAGGTTAAATGGTTAGACGAAACGATAATTGTATCTGAGTTGTATTCGATGATATCGTGATGATGTTTATATAGCAATACTCACCAGGTAACTGTTCTTCCGTTTTACATACAAGCGACCGAATCGAGCAGAAGGTTGAATTCAGTATAGATTGAACAATCATCGTATCTGGGTTGTATTCAATTATGTTTATATAGTTATACTCACCAGGTAACTGTTCTTCCGTTATACATACGAGCGACTGAATTGAACAGAAGGTTGAATGGATAGTATATGGGTTGTATTCGATTATGATGTTATGCTGTGTATATAGTTATACACACTAGGAGACGGTATTCCCGTTTTACATACGAGCGACCGAAACGAAAAGAAAGTTGAATGGATAGACTGAACAATCAATGTATCTGGGTGGTATCCGATTATATAGCAATACTGTATATATAGTGATACTTACCAGGTGACGATACTTTCGTTACACATACTAGCGACTGAATCGAACAGAATGTTGAATGGTTAGACGAAACGATAATTGTATCTGAGTTGTATTCGATGATATCGTGATGATGTTTATATAGCAATACTCACCAGGTAACTGTTCTTCCGTTTTACATACAAGCGACCGAATCGAGCAGAAGGTTAAATGGATAGATTGAACAATCATCGTATCTGAGTTGTATTCGATTATGTTTATATAGATATACTCACCAGGTACCTGTTCTTCCGATATACATACGAGCAACCGAATCGAACATGAGGTTGAATGGATAGATTGAACAATCATCGTATCTGAGTTGTATTCGATTATGTTTATATAGTTATACTCACCAGGTAACTGTTCTTCCGTTATACATACGAGCGACTGAATTGAACTGAAGGTTGAATGGATAGACTAAACAATGATCGTATCTGGGGTTGTATTCGATTATATCGTGATGATGTTCATATAGTTATACTCACCAGGTAACTGTTCTCCAGTTATACATAAGAGCGACTGAACTGAACAGAAGGTTGAATGGATAGACTGAACAATCATCGTATCTGGGTTGTATTCGATTATTTCGTGATGATTATTATATATTATGTCTAACCAGGTAACTGTTCTTTCGTTATACATACTAGCAACCGAATCGAACATAAGGTTGAATGGATAGATTGAACAATCATTGTATCTGGGTTGTCTCCGATTATATCGTTATGTTGTATATTTAACTACACCTACCATGTAACGGTTTTTTCGTTACACATACGAGCGTCTGAATCGAACATAAGGTTGGATGGTTAGACGGAACGATAATTGTAACTAAGTTGTATTCGATTATATCGTGATGACGTTCATATAGAAATACTCACCAGGTTACTGTTCTTTCGTTATACATACGAGCAACCGAATCGAACAGAAGGTTGAATGGATAGTATCTGGGTTGTATTCGATTATGATGTTATGCTGTGATATAGTTATACACATAAGGTGACGGTATTCCCGTTTCACATACGAGCGACCGAAACGAACAGAAAGTTGAATGGATAGACTGAACAATCAATGTATCTGGGTGGTATCCGATTATATCGCAATACTGTATATATAGTGATACTTACCAGGTGACGGTACTTCTGTTACACATACTAGCGACTGAATCGAACAGAAGGTTAAATGGTTAGACGAAACGATAATTGTATCTCTGAGTTGTATTCGATGATATCGTGATGATGTTTATATAGCAATACTCACCAGGTAACTGTTCTTCCGTTTTACATACAAGCGACCGAATCGAGCAGAAGGTTGAATTCAGTATAGATTGAACAATCATCGTATCTGGGTTGTATTCGATTATGTTTATATAGTTATACTCACCAGGTAACTGTTCTTCCGTTATACATACGAGCGACTGAATTGAACAGAAGGTTGAATGGATAGTATATGGGTTGTATTCGATTATGATGTTATGCTGTGTATATAGTTATACACACTAGGAGACGGTATTCCCGTTTTACATACGAGCGACCGAAACGAAAAGAAAGTTGAATGGATAGACTGAACAATCAATGTATCTGGGTGGTATCCGATTATATCGCAATACTGTATATATAGTGATACTAACCAGGTGACGATACTTCCGTTACACATACTAGCGACTGAATCGTACAGAATGTTGAATGGTTAGACGAAACGATAATTGTATCTGAGTTGTATTCGATGATATCGTGATGATGTTTATATAGCAATACTCACCAGGTAACTGTCCTTCCGTTTTACATACAAGCGACCGAATCGAGCAGAAGGTTGAATGGATAGATTGAACAATCATCGTATCTGAGTTGTATTCGATTATGTTTATATAGTTATACTCACCAGATAACTGTTCTCCAGTTATACATAAGAGCGACTGAACTGAACAGAAGGTTGAATGGATAGACTGAACAATCATCGTATCTGGGTTGTATTCGATTATTTCGTGATGATTATTATATATTATGTCTAACCAGGTAACTGTTCTTTCGTTATACATACTAGCAACCGAATCGAACATATGGTTGTATGGATAGATTGAACAATCATTGTATCTGGGTTGTCTCCGATTATATCGTTATGTTGTATATTTAACTACACCTACCATGTAACGGTTCTTTCGTTACACAAACGAGCGTCTGAATCGAACATAAGGTTGGATGGTTAGACGGAACGATAATTGTAACTAAGTTGTATTCGATTATATCGTGATGACGTTCATATAGAAATACTCACCAGGTTACTGTTCTTTCGTTATACATACGAGCAACCGAATCGAACAGAAGGTTGAATGGATAGTATCTGGGTTGTATTCGATTATGATGTTATGCTGTGATATAGTTATACACATACTGTATATATAGTGATACTTACCAGGTGACGATACTTCTGTTACACATACTAGCGACTGAATCGAACAGAATGTTGAATGGTTAGACGAAACGATAATTGTATCTGAGTTGTATTCGATGATATCGTGATGATGTTTATATAGCAATACTCACCAGGTAACTGTCCTTCCGTTTTACATACAAGCGACCGAATCGAGCAGAAGGTTAAATGGATAGATTGAACAATCATCGTATCTGAGTTGTATTCGATTATGTTTATATAGATATACTCACCAGGTACCTGTTCTTCCGATATACATACGAGCAACCGAATCGAACATGAGGTTGAATGGATAGATTGAACAATCATCGTATCTGAGTTGTATTCGATTATGTTTATATAGTTATACTCACCAGGTAACTGTTCTTCCGTTATACATACGAGCAACTGAATTGAACTGAAGGTTGAATGGATAGACTAAACAATGATCGTATCTGGGGTTGTATTCGATTATATCGTGATGATGTTCATATAGTTATACTCACCAGGTAACTGTTCTCCAGTTATACATAAGAGCGACTGAACTGAACAGAAGGTTGAATGGATAGACTGAACAATCATCGTATCTGGGTTTTATTCGATTATTTCGTGATGATTATTATATATTATGTCTAACCAGGTAACTGTTCTTTCGTTATACATACTAGCAACCGAATCGAACATAAGGTTGAATGGATAGATTGAACAATCATTGTATCTGGGTTGTCTCCGATTATATCGTTATGTTGTATATTTAACTACACCTACCATGTAACGGTTTTTTCGTTACACATACGAGCGTCTGAATCGAACATAAGGTTGGATGGTTAGACGGAACGATAATTGTAACTAAGTTGTATTCGATTATATCGTGATGACGTTCATATAGAAATACTCACCAGGTTACTGTTCTTTCGTTATACATACGAGCAACCGAATCGAACAGAAGGTTGAATGGATAGTATCTGGGTTGTATTCGATTATGATGTTATGCTGTGATATAGTTATACACATAAGGTGACGGTATTCCCGTTTCACATACGAGCGACCGAAACGAACAGAAAGTTGAATGGATAGACTGAACAATCAATGTATCTGGGTGGTATCCGATTATATCGCAATACTGTATATATAGTGATACTTACCAGGTGACGGTACTTCCGTTACACATACTAGCGACTGAATCGAACAGAAGGTTAAATGGTTAGACGAAACGATAATTGTATCTGAGTTGTATTCGATGATATCGTGATGATGTTTATATAGCAATACTCACCAGGTAACTGTTCTTCCGTTTTACATACAAGCGACCGAATCGAGCAGAAGGTTGAATTCAGTATAGATTGAACAATCATCGTATCTGGGTTGTATTCGATTATGTTTATATAGTTATACTCACCAGGTAACTGTTCTTCCGTTATACATACGAGCGACTGAATTGAACAGAAGGTTGAATGGATAGTATATGGTTTGTATTCGATTATGATGTTATGCTTTGTATATAGTTATACACACTAGGAGACGGTATTCCCGTTTTACATACGAGCGACCGAAACGAAAAGAAAGTTGAATGGATAGACTGAACAATCAATGTATCTGGGTGGTATCCGAATATATCGCAATACTGTATATATAGTGATACTTACCAGGTGACGATACTTCCGTTACACATACTAGCGACTGAATCGAACAGAATGTTGAATGGTTAGACGAAACGATAATTGTATCTGAGTTGTATTCGATGATATCGTGATGATGTTTATATAGCAATACTCACCAGGTAACTGTCCTTCCGTTTTACATACAAGCGACCGAATCGAGCAGAAGGTTGAATGGATAGATTGAACAATCATCGTATCTGAGTTGTATTCGATTATGTTTATATAGTTATACTCACCAGGTAACTGTTCTTCCGTTATACATACGAGCGACTGAATTGAACTGAAGGTTGAATGGATAGACTAAGCAATGATCGTATCTGGGGTTGTATTCGATTATATCGTGATGATGTTCATATAGTTATACTCACCAGGTAACTGTTCTCCAGTTATACATAAGAGCGACTGAACTGAACAGAAGGTTGAATGGATAGACTGAACAATCATCGTATCTGGGTTTTATTCGATTATTTCGTGATGATTATTATATATTATGTCTAACCAGGTAACTGTTCTTTCGTTATACATACTAGCAACCGAATCGAACATAAGGTTGAATGGATAGATTGAACAATCATTGTATCTGGGTTGTCTCCGATTATATCGTTATGTTGTATATTTAACTACACCTACCATGTAACGGTTTTTTCGTTACACATACGAGCGTCTGAATCGAACATAAGGTTGGATGGTTAGACGGAACGATAATTGTAACTAAGTTGTATTCGATTATATCGTGATGACGTTCATATAGAAATACTCACCAGGTTACTGTTCTTTCGTTATACATACGAGCAACCGAATCGAACAGAAGGTTGAATGGATAGTATCTGGGTTGTATTCGATTATGATGTTATGCTGTGATATAGTTATACACATAAGGTGACGGTATTCCCGTTTCACATACGAGCGACCGAAACGAACAGAAAGTTGAATGGATAGACAGAACAATCAATGTATCTGGGTGGTATCCGATTATATCGCAATACTGTATATATAGTGATACTTACCAGGTGACGGTACTTCCGTTACACATACTAGCGACTGAATCGAACAGAAGGTTAAATGGTTAGACGAAACGATAATTGTATCTGAGTTGTATTCGATGATATCGTGATGATGTTTATATAGCAATACTCACCAGGTAACTGTTCTTCCGTTTTACATACAAGCGACCGAATCGAGCAGAAGGTTGAATTCAGTATAAATTGAACAATCATCGTATCTGGGTTGTATTCGATTATGTTTATATAGTTATACTCACCAGGTAACTGTTCTTCCGTTATACATACGAGCGACTGAATTGAACAGAAGGTTGAATGGATAGTATATGGTTTGTATTCGATTATGATGTTATGCTTTGTATATAGTTATACACACTAGGAGACGGTATTCCCGTTTTACATACGAGCGACCGAAACGAAAAGAAAGTTGAATGGATAGACTGAACAATCAATGTATCTGGGTGGTATCCGATTATATCGCAATACTGTATATATAGTGATACTTACCAGGTGACGATACTTCCGTTACACATACTAGCGACTGAATCGAACAGAATGTTGAATGGTTAGACGAAACGATAATTGTATCTGAGTTGTATTCGATGATATCGTGATGATGTTTATATAGCAATACTCACCAGGTAACTGTCCTTCCGTTTTACATACAAGCGACCGAATCGAGCAGAAGGTTGAATGGATAGATTGAACAATCATCGTATCTGAGTTGTATTCGATTATGTTTATATAGTTATACTCACCAGGTAACTGTTCTCCAGTTATACATAAGAGCGACTGAACTGAACAGAAGGTTGAATGGATAGACTGAACAATCATCGTATCTGGGTTGTATTCGATTATTTCGTGATGATTATTATATATTATGTCTAACCAGGTAACTGTTCTTTCGTTATACATACTAGCAACCGAATCGAACATATGGTTGTATGGATAGATTGAACAATCATTGTATCTGGGTTGTCTCCGATTATATCGTTATGTTGTATATTTAACTACACCTACCATGTAACGGTTCTTTCGTTACACATACGAGCGTCTGAATCGAACATAAGGTTGGATGGTTAGACGGAACGATAATTGTAACTGAGTTGTATTCGATTATATCGTGATGACGTTCATATAGAAATACTCACCAGGTTACTGTTCTTTCGTTATACATACGAGCAACCGAATCGAACAGAAGGTTGAATGGATAGTATCTGGGTTGTATTCGATTATGATGTTATGCTGTGATATAGTTATACACATAAGGTGACGGTATTCCCGTTTCACATACGAGCGACCGAAACGAACAGAAAGTTGAATGGATAGACTGAACAATCAATGTATCTGGGTGGTATCCGATTATATCGCAATACTGTATATATAGTGATACTTACCAGGTGACGGTACTTCCGTTACACATACTAGCGACTGAATCAAACAGAAGGTTGAATGGTTAGACGAAACGATAATTGTATCTGAGTTGTATTCGATGATATCGTGATGATGTTAATATAGCAATACTCACCAGGTAACTGTTCTTCCGTTTTACATACAAGCGACCGAATCGAGCAGAAGGTTGAATTCAGTATAGATTGAACAATCATCGTATCTGGGTTGTATTCGATTATGTTTATATAGTTATACTCACCAGGTAACTGTTCTTCCGTTATACATACGGGCGACTGAATTGAACAGAAGGTTGAATGGATAGTATATGGGTTGTATTCGATTATGATGTTATGCTTTGTATATAGTTATACACACTAGGAGACGGTATTCCCGTTTTACATAAGAGCGACCGAAACGAAAAGAAAGTTGAATGGATAGACTGAACAATCAATGTATCTGGGTGGTATCCGATTATATCGCAATACTGTATATATAGTGATACTTACCAGGTGACGATACTTCCGTTACACATACTAGCGACTGAATCGAACAGAATGTTGAATGGTTAGACGAAACGATAATTGTATCTGAGTTGTATTCGATGATATCGTGATGATGTTTATATAGCAATACTCACCAGGTAACTGTCCTTCCGTTTTACATACAAGCGACCGAATCGAGCAGAAGGTTAAATGGATAGATTGAACAATCAACGTATCTGAGTTGTATTCGATTATGTTTATATAGATATACTCACCAGGTACCTGTTCTTCCGATATACATACGAGCAACCGAATCGAACATAAGGTTGAATGGATAGATTGAACAATCATCGTATCTGAGTTGTATTCGATTATGTTTATATAGTTATACTCACCAGGTAACTGTTCTTCCGTTATACATACGAGCGACTGAATTGAACTGAAGGTTGAATGGATAGACTAAACAATGATCGTATCTGGGGTTGTATTCGATTATATCGTGATGATGTTCATATAGTTATACTCACCAGGTAACTGTTCTCCAGTTATACATAGGAGCGACTGAACTGAACAGAAGGTTGAATGGATAGACTGAACAATCATCGTATCTGGGTTGTATTCGATTATTTCGTGATGATTATTATATATTATGTCTAACCAGGTAACTGTTCTTTCGTTATACATACTAGCAACCGAATCGAACATAAGGTTGAATGGATAGATTGAACAATCATTGTATCTGGGTTGTCTCCGATTATATCGTTATGTTGTATATTTAACTACACCTACCATGTAACGGTTCTTTCGTTACACATACGAGCGTCTGAATCGAACATAAGGTTGGATGGTTAGACGGAACGATAATTGTAACTAAGTTGTATTCGATTATATCGTGATGACGTTCATATAGAAATACTCACCAGGTTACTGTTCTTTCGTTATACATACGAGCAACCGAATCGAACAGAAGGTTGAATGGATAGTATCTGGGTTGTATTCGATTATGATGTTATGCTGTGTATATAGTTTTACACATAAGGTGACGGTATTCCCGTTTCACATACGAGCGACCGAAACGAACAGAAAGTTGAATGGATAGACTGAACAATCAATGTATCTGGGTGGTATCCGATTATATCGCAATACTGTATATATAGTGATACTTACCAGGTGACGGTACTTCCGTTACACATACTAGCGACTGAATCGAACAGAAGGTTAAATGGTTAGACGAAACGATAATTGTATCTGAGTTGTATTCGATGATATCGTGATGATGTTTATATAGCAATACTCACCAGGTAACTGTTCTTCCGTTTTACATACAAGCGACCGAATCGAGCAGAAGGTTGAATTCAGTAACTGTTCTCCAGTTATACATAAGAGCGACTGAACTGAACAGAAGGTTGAATGGATAGAATGAACAATCATCGTATCTGGGTTGTATTCGATTATTTCGTGATGATTATTATTTATTATGTCTAACCAGGTAACTGTTCTTTCGTTATACATACAAGCAACCGGATCGAACATAAGGTTGAATGGATAGATTGAACAATCATTGTATCTGGGTTGTCTCCGATTATATCGTTTTGTTGTATATTCAACTACACCTACCATGTAACGGTTTTTTCGTTACACATACGAGCGTCTGAATCGAACATAAGGTTGGATGGTTAGACGGAACGATAATTGTAACTAAGTTGTATTCGATTATATCGTGATGACGTTCATATAGAAATACTCACCAGGTTACTGTTCTTTCGTTATACATACGAGCAACCGAATCGAACAGAAGGTTGAATGGATAGTATCTGGGTTGTATTCGATTATGATGTTATGCTGTGATATAGTTAGACATATAAGGTGACGGTATTCCCGTTTCACATACGAGCGACCGAAACGAACAGAAAGTTGAATGGATAGACTGAACAATCAATGTATCTGTGTGGTATCCGATTATATCGCAATACTGTATATATAGTGATACTTACCAGGTGACGGTACTTCCGTTACACATACTAGCGACTGAATCGAACAGAAGGTTAAATGGTTAGACGAAACGATAATTGTATCAGAGTTGTATTCGATGATATCGTGATGATGTTTATATAGCAATACTCACCAGGTAACTGTTCTTCCGTTTTACATACAAGCGACCGAATCGAGCAGAAGGTTGAATTCAGTATAGATTGAACAATCATCGTATCTGGGTTGTATTCGATTATGTTTATATAGTTATACTCACCAGGTAACTGTTCTTCCGTTATACATACGAGCGACTGAATTGAACAGAAGGTTGAATGGATAGTATATGGGTTGTATTCGATTATGATGTTATGCTGTGTATAAAGTTATACACACTAGGAGACGGTATTCCCGTTTTACATACGAGCGACCGAAACGAATAGAAAGTTGAATGGATAGACTGAACAATCAATGTATCTGGGTGGTATCCGATTATATCGCAATACTGTATATATAGTGATACTTACCAGGTGACGATACTTCCGTTACACATACTAGCGACTGAATCGAACAGAATGTTGAATGGTTAGACGAAACGATAATTGTATCTGAGTTGTATTCGATGATATCGTGATGATGTTTATATAGCAATACTCACCAGGTAACTGTCCTTCCGTTTTACATACAAGCGACCGAATCGAGCAGAAGGTTAAATGGATAGATTGAACAATCATCGTATCTGAGTTGTATTCGATTATGTTTATATAGATATACTCACCAGGTACCTGTTCTTCCGATATACATACGAGCAACCGAATCGAACATAAGGTTGAATGGATAGATTGAACAATCATCGTATCTGAGTTGTATTCGATTATGTTTATATAGTTATACTCACCAGGTAACTGTTCTTCCGTTATACATACGAGCGACTGAATTGAACTGAAGGTTGAATGGATAGACTAAACAATGATCGTATCTGGGGTTGTATTCGATTATATCGTGATGATGTTCATATAGTTATACTCACCAGGTAACTGTTCTCCAGTTATACATAAGAGCGACTGAACTGAACAGAAGGTTGAATGGATAGACTGAACAATCATCGTATCTGGGTTGTATTCGATTATTTAGTGATGATTATTACATATTATGTCTAACCAGGTAACTGTTCTTTCGTTATACATACTAGCAACCGAATCGAACATAAGGTTGAATGGATAGATTGAACAATCATTGTATCTGGGTTGTCTCCGATCATATCGTTATGTTGTATATTTAACTACACCTACCATGTAACGGTTCTTTCGTTACACATACGAGCGTCTGAATCGAACATAGGGTTGGATGGTTAGACGGAACGATAATTGTAACTAAGTTGTATTCGATTATATCGTGATGACGTTTATATAGAAATACTCACCAGGTTACTGTTCTTTCGTTATACATACGAGCAACCGAATCGAACAGAAGGTTGAATGGATAGTATCTGGGTTGTATTCGATTATGAGGTTATGCTGTGATATAGTTATACACATAAGGTGACGGTATTCCCGTTTCACATACGAGCGACCGAAACGAACAGAAAGTTGAATGGATAGACTGAACAATCAATGTATCTGGGTGGTATCCGATTATATCGCAATACTGTATATATAGTGATACTTACCAGGTGACGGTACTTCCGTTACACATACTAGCGACTGAATCGAACAGAAGGTTAAATGGTTAGACGAAACGATAATTGTATCTGAGTTGTATTCGATGATATCGTGATGATGTTTATATAGCAATACTCACCAGGTAACTGTTCTTCCGTTTTACATACAAGCGACCGAATCGAGCAGAAGGTTGAATTCAGTATAGATTGAACAATCATCGTATCTGGGTTGTATTCGATTATGTTTATATAGTTATACTCACCAGGTAACTGTTCTTCCGTTATACATACGAGCGACTGAATTGAACAGAAGGTTGAATGGATAGTATATGGGTTGTATTCGATTATGATGTTATGCTTTGTATATAGTTATACACACTAGGAGACGGTATTCCCGTTTTACATACGAGCGACCGAAACGAAAAGAGAGTTGAATGGATAGACTGAACAATCAATGTATCTGGGTGGTATCCGATTATATCGCAATTCTGTATATATAGTGATACTTACCAGGTGACGGTACTTCCGTTACACATACTAGCGAATGAATCGAACAGAAGGTTAAATGATTAGACGAAACGATAATTGTATCTGAGTTGTATTCGATGATATCGTGATGATGTTTATATAGCAATACTCACCAGGTAACTGTTCTTCCGTTTTACATACAAGCGACCGAATCGAGCAGAAGGTTGAATTCAGTATAGATTGAACAATCATCGTATCTGGGTTGTATTCGATTATGTTTATATAGTTATACTCACCAGGTAACTGTTCTTCCGTTATACATACGAGCGACTGAATTGAACAGAAGGTTGAATGGATAGTATATGGGTTGTATTCGATTATGATGTTATGCTGTGTATATAGTTATACACACTAGGAGACGGTATTCCCGTTTTACATACGAGCGACCGAAACAAAAAGAAGTTGAATGGTTAGACTGAACAATCAATGTATCTGGGTGGTATCCGATTATATCGCAATACTGTATATATAGTGATACTTACCAGGTGACGATACTTCCGTTACACATACTAGCGACTGAATCGAACAGAATGTTGAATGGTTAGACGAAACCATAATTGTATCTGAGTTGTATTCGATGATATCGTGATGATGTTTATATAGCAATACTCACCAGGTAACTGTTCTTCCGTTTTACATACAAGCGACCGAATCGAGCAGAAGGTTGAATTCAGTATAAATTGAACAATCATCGTATCTGGGTTGTATTCGATTATGTTTATATAGTTATACTCACCAGGTAACTGTTCTCCAGTTATACATAAGAGCGACTGAACTGAACAGAAGGTTGAATGGATAGATTGAACAATCATTGTATCTGGGTTGTCTCCGATTATATCGTTATGTTGTATATTTAACTACACCTACCATGTAACGGTTCTATCGTTACACATACGAGCGTCTGAATCGAACATAAGGTTGGATGGTTAGACGGAACGATAATTGTAACTAAGTTGTATTCGATTATATCGTGATGACGTTCATATAGAAATACTCACCAGGTTACTGTCCTTCCGTTTTACATACAAGCGACCGAATCGAGCAGAAGGTTAAATGGATAGATTGAACAATCATCGTATCTGAGTTGTATTCGATTATGTTTATATAGTTATACTCACCAGGTAACTGTTCTTCCGTTATACATACGAGCGACTGAATTGAACTGAAGGTTGAATGGATAGACTAAACAATGATCGTATCTGGGGTTGTATTCGATTATATCGTGATGATTTTCATATAGTTATACTCACCAGGTAACTGTTCTCCAGTTATACATAAGAGCGACTGAACTGAACAGAAGGTTGAATGGATAGACTGAACAATCATCGTATCTGGGTTGGATTCGATTATTTAGTGATGATTATTACATATTATGTCTAACCAGGTAACTGTTCTTTCGTTATACATACTAGCAACCGAATCGAACATAAGGTTGAATGGATAGATTGAACAATCATTGTATCTGGGTTGTCTCCGATCATATCGTTATGTTGTATATTTAACTACACCTACCATGTAACGGTTCTTTCGTTACACATACGAGCGTCTGAATCGAACATAAGGTTGGATGGTTAGACGGAACGATAATTGTAACTAAGTTGTATTCGATTATATCGTGATGACGTTCATATAGAAATACTCACCAGGTTACTGTTCTTTCGTTATACATACGAGCAACCGAATCGAACAGAAGGTTGAATGGATAGTATCTGGGTTGTATTCGATTATGATGTTATGCTGTGTATATAGTTATACACATAAGGTGACGGTATTCCCGTTTCACATACGAGCGACCGAAACGAACAGAAAGTTGAAATGATAGACTGAACAATCAATGTATCTGGGTGGTATCCGATTATATCGCAATTCTGTATATATAGTGATACTTACCAGGTGACGGTACTTCCGTTACACATACTAGCGACTGAATCGAACAGAAGGTTAAATGGTTAGACGAAACGATAATTGTATCTGAGTTGTATTCGATGATATCGTGATGATGTTTATATAGCAATACTTACCAGGTAACTGTTCTTCCGTTTTACATACAAGCGACCGAATCGAGCAGAAGGTTGAATTCAGTATAGATTGAACAATCATCGTATCTGGGTTGTATTTGATTATGTTTATATAGTTATACTCACCAGGTAACTGTTCTTCCGTTATACATACGAGCGACTGAATTGAACAGAAGGTTGAATGGATAGTATATGGGTTGTATTCGATTATGATGTTATGCTGTGTATATAGTTATACACACTAGGAGACGGTATTCCCGTTTTACATACGAGCGACCGTAACAAAAAGAAAGTTGAATGGTTAGACTGAACAATCAGTGTATCTGGGTGGTATCCGATTATATCGCAATACTGTATATATAGTGATACTTACCAGGTGACGATACTTCCGTTACACATACTAGCGACTGAATCGAACAGAATGTTGAATGGTTAGACGAAACGATAATTGTATCTGAGTTGTATTCGATGATATCGTGATGATGTTTATATAGCAATACTCACCAGGTAACTGTTCTTCCGTTTTACATACAAGCGACCGAATCGAGCAGAAGGTTGAATTCAGTATAAATTGAACAATCATCGTATCTGGGTTGTATTCGATTATGTTTATATAGATATACTCACCAGGTACCTGTTCTTCCGATATACATACGAGCAACCGAATCGAACATAAGGTTGAATGGATAGATTGAACAATCATCGTATCTGAGTTGTATTCGATTATGTTTATATAGTTATACTCACCAGGTAACTGTTCTCCAGTTATACATAGGAGCGACTGAACTGAACAGAAGGTTGAATGGATAGACTGAACAATCATCGTATCTGGGTTGTATTCGATTATTTCGTGATGATTATTATATATTATGTCTAACCAGGTAACTGTTCTTTCGTTATACATACTAGCAACCGAATCGAACATATGGTTGTATGGATAGATTGAACAATCATTGTATCTGGGTCGTCTCCGATTATATCGTTATGTTGTATATTTAACTACACCTACCATGTAACGGTTCTTTCGTTACACATACGAGCGTCTGAATCGAACATAGGGTTGGATGGTTAGACGGAACGATAATTGTAACTAAGTTGTATTCGATTATATCGTGATGACGTTTATATAGAAATACTCACCAGGTTACTGTTCTTTCGTTATACATACGAGCAACCGAATCGAACAGAAGGTTGAATGGATAGTATCTGGGTTGTATTCGATTATGAGGTTATGCTGTGATATAGTTATACACATAAGGTGACGGTATTCCCGTTTCACATACGAGCGACCGAAACGAACAGAAAGTTGAATGGATAGACTGAACAATCAATGTATCTGGGTGGTATCCGATTATATCGCAATACTGTATATATAGTGATACTTACCAGGTGACGGTACTTCCGTTACACATACTAGCGACTGAATCGAACAGAAGGTTAAATGGTTAGACGAAACGATAATTGTATCTGAGTTGTATTCGATGATATCGTGATGATGTTTATATAGCAATACTCACCAGGTAACTGTTCTTCCGTTTTACATACAAGCGACCGAATCGAGCAGAAGGTTGAATTCAGTATAGATTGAACAATCATCGTATCTGGGTTGTATTCGATTATGTTTATATAGTTATACTCACCAGGTAACTGTTCTTCCGTTATACATACGAGCGACTGAATTGAACAGAAGGTTGAATGGATAGTATATGGGTTGTATTCGATTATGATGTTATGCTTTGTATATAGTTATACACACTAGGAGACGGTATTCCCGTTTTACATACGAGCGACCGAAACGAAAAGAGAGTTGAATGGATAGACTGAACAATCAATGTATCTGGGTGGTATCCGATTATATCGCAATTCTGTATATATAGTGATACTTACCAGGTGACGGTACTTCCGTTACACATACTAGCGAATGAATCGAACAGAAGGTTAAATGATTAGACGAAACGATAATTGTATCTGAGTTGTATTCGATGATATCGTGATGATGTTTATATAGCAATACTCACCAGGTAACTGTTCTTCCGTTTCACATACAAGCGACCGAATCGAGCAGAAGGTTGAATTCAGTATAGATTGAACAATCATCGTATCTGGGTTGTATTCGATTATGTTTATATAGTTATACTCACCAGGTAACTGTTCTTCCGTTATACATACGAGCGACTGAATTGAACAGAAGGTTGAATGGATAGTATATGGGTTGTATTCGATTATGATGTTATGCTGTGTATATAGTTATACACACTAGGAGACGGTATTCCCGTTTTACATACGAGCGACCGAAACAAAAAGAAGTTGAATGGTTAGACTGAACAATCAATGTATCTGGGTGGTATCCGATTATATCGCAATACTGTATATATAGTGATACTTACCAGGTGACGATACTTCCGTTACACATACTAGCGACTGAATCGAACAGAATGTTGAATGGTTAGACGAAACCATAATTGTATCTGAGTTGTATTCGATGATATCGTGATGATGTTTATATAGCAATACTCACCAGGTAACTGTTCTTCCGTTTTACATACAAGCGACCGAATCGAGCAGAAGGTTGAATTCAGTATAAATTGAACAATCATCGTATCTGGGTTGTATTCGATTATGTTTATATAGTTATACTCACCAGGTAACTGTTCTCCAGTTATACATAAAAGCGACTGAACTGAACAGAAGGTTGAATGGATAGATTGAACAATCATTGTATCTGGGTTGTCTCCGATTATATCGTTATGTTGTATATTTAACTACACCTACCATGTAACGGTTCTATCGTTACACATACGAGCGTCTGAATCGAACATAAGGTTGGATGGTTAGACGGAACGATAATTGTAACTAAGTTGTATTCGATTATATCGTGATGACGTTCATATAGAAATACTCACCAGGTTACTGTCCTTCCGTTTTACATACAAGCGACCGAATCGAGCAGAAGGTTAAATGGATAGATTGAACAATCATCGTATCTGAGTTGTATTCGATTATGTTTATATAGTTATACTCACCAGGTAACTGTTCTTCCGTTATACATACGAGCGACTGAATTGAACTGAAGGTTGAATGGATAGACTAAACAATGATCGTATCTGGGGTTGTATTCGATTATATCGTGATGATGTTCATATAGTTATACTCACCAGGTAACTGTTCTCCAGTTATACATAAGAGCGACTGAACTGAACAGAAGGTTGAATGGATAGACTGAACAATCATCGTATCTGGGTTGTATTCGATTATTTAGTGATGATTATTACATATTATGTCTAACCAGGTAACTGTTCTTTCGTTATACATACTAGCAACCGAATCGAACATAAGGTTGAATGGATAGATTGAACAATCATTGTATCTGGGTTGTCTCCGATCATATCGTTATGTTGTATATTTAACTACACCTACCATGTAACGGTTCTTTCGTTACACATACGAGCGTCTGAATCGAACATAAGGTTGGATGGTTAGACGGAACGATAATTGTAACTAAGTTGTATTCGATTATATCGTGATGACGTTCATATAGAAATACTCACCAGGTTACTGTTCTTTCGTTATACATACGAGCAACCGAATCGAACAGAAGGTTGAATGGATAGTATCTGGGTTGTATTCGATTATGATGTTATGCTGTGTATATAGTTATACACATAAGGTGACGGTATTCCCGTTTCACATACGAGCGACCGAAACGAACAGAAAGTTGAAATGATAGACTGAACAATCAATGTATCTGGGTGGTATCCGATTATATCGCAATTCTGTATATATAGTGATACTTACCAGGTGACGGTACTTCCGTTACACATACTAGCGACTGAATCGAACAGAAGGTTAAATGGTTAGACGA
This sequence comes from Chrysomela aeneicollis, assembly GCA_029955515.1. NCBI lineage: Eukaryota > Metazoa > Arthropoda > Insecta > Coleoptera > Chrysomelidae > Chrysomela > Chrysomela aeneicollis. The sequence goes on along the minus strand of JARUHQ010000013.1, from coordinate 14,216,444 downwards.
AACGATAATTGTATCTGAGTTGTATTCGATGATATCGTGATGATGTTTATATAGCAATACTTACCAGGTAACTGTTCTTCCGTTTTACATACAAGCGACCGAATCGAGCAGAAGGTTGAATTCAGTATAGATTGAACAATCATCGTATCTGGGTTGTATTTGATTATGTTTATATAGTTATACTCACCAGGTAACTGTTCTTCCGTTATACATACGAGCGACTGAATTGAACAGAAGGTTGAATGGATAGTATATGGGTTGTATTCGATTATGATGTTATGCTGTGTATATAGTTATACACACTAGGAGACGGTATTCCCGTTTTACATACGAGCGACCGTAACAAAAAGAAAGTTGAATGGTTAGACTGAACAATCAGTGTATCTGGGTGGTATCCGATTATATCGCAATACTGTATATATAGTGATACTTACCAGGTGACGATACTTCCGTTACACATACTAGCGACTGAATCGAACAGAATGTTGAATGGTTAGACGAAACGATAATTGTATCTGAGTTGTATTCGATGATATCGTGATGATGTTTATATAGCAATACTCACCAGGTAACTGTTCTTCCGTTTTACATACAAGCGACCGAATCGAGCAGAAGGTTGAATTCAGTATAAATTGAACAATCATCGTATCTGGGTTGTATTCGATTATGTTTATATAGATATACTCACCAGGTACCTGTTCTTCCGATATACATACGAGCAACCGAATCGAACATAAGGTTGAATGGATAGATTGAACAATCATCGTATCTGAGTTGTATTCGATTATGTTTATATAGTTATACTCACCAGGTAACTGTTCTCCAGTTATACATAAGAGCGAATGAACTGAACAGAAGGTTGAATGGATAGACTGAACAATCATCGTATCTGGGTTGTATTCGATTATTTCGTGATGATTATTATATATTATGTCTAACCAGGTAACTGTTCTTTCGTTATACATACTAGCAACCGAATCGAACATATGGTCGTATGGATAGATTGAACAATCATTGTATCTGGGTTGTCTCCGATTATATCGTTATGTTGTATATTTAACTACACCTACCATGTAACGGTTCTTTCGTTACACATACGAGCGTCTGAATCGAACATAAGGTTGGATGGTTAGACGGAACGATAATTGTATCTGAGTTGTATTCGATGATATCGTGATGATGTTTATATAGCAATACTCACCAGGTAACTGTTCTTCCGTTTTACATACAAGCGACCGAATCGAGCAGAAGGTTGAATTCAGTATAGATTGAACAATCATCGTATCTGGGTTGTATTCGATTATGTTTATATAGTTATACTCACCAGGTAACTGTTCTTCCGTTATACATACGAGCGACTGAATTGAACAGAAGGTTGAATGGATAGTATATGGGTTGTATTCGATTATGATGTTATGCTTTGTATATAGTTATACACACTAGGAGACGGTATTCCCGTTTTACATACGAGCGACCGAAACGAAAAGAAAGTTGAATGGATAGACTGAACAATCAATGTATCTGGGTGGTATCCGATTATATCGCAATTCTGTATATATAGTGATACTTACCAGGTGACGGTACTTCCGTTACACATACTAGCGACTGAATCGAACAGAAGGTTAAATGGTTAGACGAAACGATAATTGTATCTGAGTTGTATTCGATGATATCGTGATGATGTTTATATAGCAATACTCACCAGGTAACTGTTCTTCCGTTTTACATACAAGCGACCGAATCGAGCAGAAGGTTGAATTCAGTATAGATTGAACAATCATCGTATCTGGGTTGTATTCGATTATGTTTATATAAATATACTCACCAGGTAACTGTTCTTCCGTTATACATACGAGCGACTGAATTGAACAGAAGGTTGAATGGATAGTATATGGGTTGTATTCGATTATGATGTTATGCTGTGTATATAGTTATACACACTAGGAGACGGTATTCCCGTTTTACATACGAGCGACCGAAACGAAAAGAAAGTTGAATGGATAGACTGAACAATCAATGTATCTGGGTGGTATCCGATTATATCGCAATACTGTATATATAGTGATACTTACCAGGTGACGATACTTCCGTTACACATACTAGCGACTGAATCGAACAGAATGTTGAATGGTTAGACGAAACGATAATTGTATCTGAGTTGTATTCGATGATATCGTGATGATGTTTATATAGCAATACTCACCAGGTAACTGTTCTTCCGTTTTACATACAAGCGACCGAATCGAGCAGAAGGTTGAATTCAGTATAAATTGAACAATCATCGTATCTGGGTTGTATTAATAATAATAATAATAATCTTTATTTCTCAAATTGAAAAGTACAGTTGTTGCAATACTGTTACAATGTACAATAATTGAAGAAGAGTCGTCAAAAGCATATGTCGGCTATAAGTATAAATATAAAATTGTAAAGTCGGACAGAACTAACAAGTAATTAAGTACCTATATATAAAATTAATTGAGTAATTTATCATCATAGCATAGAAGATGATAAGTCAATATTTTGGATATGATTGAGCTTTTGCTCAGTCTATTATTTATAGTTGTTCGATAAATTCCTGAAAGGTATAGCAGTTCATTTGAAGCAGCAGTTTCTTCAGCCTATATTTGAAAACATGAGAACTGGGAGAAACCTTGATATCTTCAGGAAGAATATTGTAGAATTTACAGCCATTGAAATCTACACTTTTTTCATACAATGCTGTTCTATGAGCATTTGACACCAGAAGACCCTTGGAACGAGTATTGTGGTCATGTTGATATGGTTGAAAGATTGGTTTATGTCTAAAAACATATGCACAGGATTCTAATATATATGTGCTGGCGACTGTCAGAATATTCAGATCTTTGAATGCATTTCTGCATGACTCCCTGTATCCTAGTTGAGCAATTATTCTTATCACATATTTTTGAATTAGGAATACCCTTTGCACGGCTGCACCAGTACCCCAGTTCAGAATCCCATAACGAATGTGGGAATGAAAATTGGCGTGATATAATGTTTTCAATACATTGATACTACAGTGATTAGACATGAACCTAATGGAGAAGCAACATTTTTTTAATTTAGTACAAAGTGCATCGATATGAGGGTGCCATGATAGTTTTCGGTCCAGAGTAATTCCCAGCATGTTTACTGTTTCCACTGGGCTTATCGTTTCATCATTTAAAGATAACTCCAAGTTGTTTAGACTGCGATTAGAAAATAAGACGATGTTAGTTTTGCCTTTGTTGAGTTTTAAGTTATTCTTTTCCGACCAAAGATTTATTTTGCTGTATATATCTGCTGTGGTTTTCCTGAGGCTTTCCATATTTTCTTCTATTATTAGTATGTTGGTGTCATCTGCGTAACTGGTAACAAATGTTGTGGTGTTATTGCTAATGAATGTTATAAGATCGTTAGCGAACACCAAGAAGAATAATGGACCCAGATTAGATCCTTGAGGTACTCCCTGGCCAATTTCAGATTCACTGCTGATACATTTGCCAATTTTTACTCTTTGTCTTCTTTCCTTAAGATATGACGTAACTAAATCATGTGGAACACCTCTTATACCTGATCTGAATAGTTTTGAGAGTAACAATTCATGATCTACACAGTCGAAGGCACGAGAGAAGTCTATAAATAGCCCTAGAACACACTTCCTTTGGTCCAGGGCATTGATAATTCTGGTTTGAAACTCACATAATGCTGATTCTGTGCTTTTGGACTTGGTGAACCCATGCTGCGATGTCGATAGAGTTTTATTTCTCTCAAAGAAGCTTGTTAATTGTCTTTTAATGTTTAGTTCAAATGGTTTAGAGAGACTTGATAGCAGACTTATTGCTCTGTAATTATCTAAATTGTTCCCATCACCTTTTTTATAGATAGGGCATACTGTTGCGAGTTTCAAATTGTTTGGGTAAATTCCCTTCGAAGATGATGAATTTATGAGGAAAGTTAAAGGGCTACAGAGTTCATACCGACATTTTTTCAACAGGTTGTTGGAAATATAGTCATACCCACATGCATTAGAGTTTTTTAGTTGGGCAATAAGCTCTATTACATCACTCTCACAAACGGCCGTCATGAAGAAACTATTTACGTTAGACGGTACATTGTCCCCAAGAAATTTCGAATCATTCGTATTTATTTCGACGAGTGTTCTCAAGAAATTTTCATTAAATTTTTCAGCTAGTATTGTATCTTCGATAATGACCTCGTTTTCCTTGATAACAATTTTATTCTCTCTTTTGGTTTTTTTTTGAATATTATTGATAATTTGCCAGGTAGTTTTCGGTTTATTATTTGAGTTTAGAATCTGAAAATCATGATATTCCTTCCTTGCACTTCTTAATTTTTTTCTATAACTCTTGTTGAAGTATTTACTGATTTCTTTATAGGTATCATCATACCTGGCAATTGAGGTGTATAATGTTACTTTATTTTTCAGTTCTTCTAATTCTGGTGTCATGATATAGTCATTTCCTCTACTTTTTTTAATATAGAATCTTCTCATTGGAAACGAAATTTCAAAATAGTATAGTAAAGTCTCTGAAAATTTTTTATACGCCAGATTTGGACACTCTATTGCATACGTTTCGGACCAGTCTTCCTGTTTCAGGTAGTTCTGGAATATTGAAATATTTTCTGTACAACAGTCTCTGCGGTAGTAGTAAGGATTTTTATTCTTATCTTTTACTGTCTCATCTTTCATGTATACGAACTGCGCAAAATGGTCAGACAGATGCAGGTCCTTCACCGCTACTTCAAAGCACCTGCTACACCTGATCAGAAAATTATCAATGCATGTCTCCGAGTGAGGAGTTACTCTAGTAGCAGTTTTCACACAAGCCTCAATATTATAGGACGCTAATAAGTCCATTAGTATTGAGTGATTTACACTGGGGAGCAAAAAATTCAGATTAAAATCTCCCCCTATGACTATATCAAATATTTCGCTGCACAGTTTAGTTAACATACCATCAAGTAATTCCAAAAACTCCTTAAAATCTCCTGCTGGTGGTCTGTATATAACCACAGCGATAATTTTCCTCGAAGCCAGTCTGATACTACAGCACTCCAAGACTCCTTCGACACTAAATTCTTTTAAATTATACTGACTAACATGATCTATCAAATCATCATGTTTATAAATAGCAACACCTCCATGGTTCGTTTTTATTCGACAGAATGAAGTACAGATGCTGAATTCTTTCAATTTCAGAACATCTAGTTGTGTTTCTGTTTGCCAGTGCTCTGTAATTAACAATATATCGCATTTTTCATAGCTATTAAATACATCATCAAGCCTTAACATCTTGTTACTAATACATTGTATGTTTTGGTGGCAAAAAGAGAGGAAATTTGAAACTTTTTTTCCAACATTGACACAGTCACCCGTTTGAACTATGGGGGAGTTTTCCTTTGTTGTTGACAATCTAAAAAAGCATCAGTAGTTTCACTAAGCATATTTGAATAGTCCACCATAGTTACAGGGATAAGTGTAAAAAAAAAGTTTTGTGTGTTGAGCGCCTTAAAGTAACATTCAAGTTTTCTATGTATTATGAACTTACTGCCTTTTTGTTTGAGATCTGTGAGATAGGTCAGGGAACAATTGAAGTTTCGTTTCTTGAATATATGGACTCGATTTAACAATATCTTGTTTAGAATGTTGTCTTCAGATGAGTTGACTTCGTTTATAATAATAAGATTTGTTGTTTTACTAAGATTCAGCAGATTCTTCAAGGCTAAGTTCAGAGTTTTGCTGTTACTTACACTACGTGAGTTGAACATTACGATTATTGCATCATTTCTACCAAATTCGTATGTATCATAAAAAATATTGTCTGTCAGTTCACTCAATTCGATATAAGATGTGGTCAAATTCTCCTCTATCGAGTATTTTTCCGCAATACCTTCGATTGACTTCAAAACTTTGGGAAAATTTTTCCCATAGTTGTCTCCACATATGAAGATTTTGTTTGGTTTTCTTTTGGTTGTGTCTTGCAGAGTTTCAAGCGGACCTTCTTGGATTTCTGAGATTATTTCTTCTGATTTTCCACTTTCCTGCAGTTGACTTCGGTCTGAGTCTCCTTGTTGTTCAGATTGTTTGAGCTCATCATATAGGTTTATTTCATGTGGGATGATTTCTGTTGTAAACCCTATATCCTTATATGTTTTTGCTTCTGTCATGCTATTGTTTGTTTTCTGGCATTTTTCCTCAACTTTTTTGTGTCCTCCAATAATTCTGGACTTCTTTTGCTTCGAACTTCTCATTTTTTTTCTTCTAGTTTTCATTTCAATTTCATTGTGTTTTGGCGTTGTCCTATATTTTCCTTTCTCCTTAGGTACTTTATTTTGACCCTCGTTAGCTTCAGCACCCTCGTTAGGTACTTTATTCTGCCCCTCGTCATTTCCAGCACGCTCATTGATACCTTCGATTTGTTTATTTTCTGACTCCCTAATATCTACACCACTGGGGAAGGTCGTTTCAGTCATTGTACACTGGTGACTCATAAGACGAGAATGTGTTTGTGTGTCTACAGTTTTTGCATTTTTTTTTAGTACCACTTTATCAGCTAGTTCTTTCTTCAGTTCAGCTATCATGAATTCCATTTCTTTGATGACGATTTTCTGGGTTTCTATGAGTGAGTTTAATTCTTTTTCGGAATCCAATGCTTGTTCGATTACAATTTGATTTTCCTCTTTCAATTTTTGTATGTACCTGTCTTTCATTTCTCCGTCTTCCGAGAGTTCACTTATTGTTTTTTCAAAGAGGCTGGTCTCTTTCTCAGTTTCACTTGGGTAATTAATCACTTGACAACAGATTATTTTATTATTCTCTACAAACTTCACTTTATTTTTGAAATGTTGTTGTAAGCAGCTTCTGTGATATACACTTGAACATTTTGTGCATACATAGTGCACAAAAGGTTTTAGTTTGCAACATTTGTAACTCATTTTCAGTCTTCTTCAGCAGCATACCGATCATTATTGTTCATTCGATTATGTTCATATAGATATACTCACCAGGTACCTGTTCTTCCGATATACATACGAGCAACCGAATCGAACATAAGGTTGAATGGATAGATTGAACAATCATCGTATCTGAGTTGTATTCGATTATGTTTATATAGTTATACTCACCAGGTAACTGTTCTCCAGTTATACATAAGAGCGACTGAACTGAACAGAAGGTTGAATGGATAGATTGAACAATCATTGTATCTGGGTTGTCTCCGATTATATCGTTATGTTGTATATTCAACTACACCTACCATGTAACGGTTCTTTCGTTACACATACGAGCGTCTGAATCGAACATAAGGTTGGATGGTTAGACGGAACGATAATTGTAACTAAGTTGTATTCGATTATATCGTGATGACGTTCATATAGAAATACTCACCAAGTTACTGTTCTTTCGTTATACATACGAGCAACCGAATCGAACAGAAGGTTGAATGGATAGTATCTGGGTTGTATTCGATTATGATGTTATGCTGTGATATAGTTATACACATAAGGTGACGGTATTCCCGTTTCACATACGAGCGACCGAAACGAACAGAAAGTTGAATGGATAGACTGAACAATCAATGTATCTGGGTGGTATCCGATTATATCGCAATACTGTATATATAGTGATACTTACCAGGTGACGGTACTTCCGTTACACATACTAGCGACTGAATCGAACAGAAGGTTAAATGGTTAGACGAAACGATAATTGTATCTGAGTTGTATTCGATGATATCGTGATGATGTTTATATAGCAATACTCACCAGGTAACTGTTCTTCCGTTTTACATACAAGCGACCGAATCGAGCAGAAGGTTGAATTCAGTATTGATTGAACAATCATCGTATCTGGGTTGTATTCGATTATGTTTATATAGTAATACTCACCAGGTAACTGTTCTTCCGTTATACATACGAGCGACTGAATTGAACAGAAGGTTGAATGGATAGTATATGGGTTGTATTCGATTATGATGTTATGCTTTGTATATAGTTATACACACTAGGAGACGGTATTCCCGTTTTACATACGAGCGACCGAAACGAGAAGAAAGTTGAATGGATAGACTGAACAATCAATGTATCTGGGTGGTATCCGATTATATCGCAATACTGTATATATAGTGATACTTACCAGGTGACGATACTTCCGTTACACATACTAGCGACTGAATCGAACAGAATGTTGAATGGTTAGACGAAACGATAATTGTATCTGAGTTGTATTCGATGATATCGTGATGATGTTTATATAGCAATACTCACCAGGTAACTGTCCTTCCGTTTTACATACAAGCGACCGAATCGAGCAGAAGGTTAAATGGATAGATTGAACAATCATCGTATCTGAGTTGTTTTCGATTATGTTTATATAGTTATACTCACCAGGTAACTGTTCTTTTGATATACATACGAGCAACCGAATCGAACATAAGGTTGAATGGATAGATTGAACAATCATCGTATCTGAGTTGTATTCGATTATGTTTATATAGTTATACTCACCAGGTAACTGTTCTCCAGTTATACATGAGAGCGACTGAACTGAACAGAAGGTTAAATGGATAGACTGAACAATTATCGTATCTGGGTTGTATTCGATTATTTCGTGATGATTATTATATATTATGTCTAACCAGGTAACTGTTCTTTCGTTATACATACTAGCAACCGAATCGAACATAAGGTTGAATGGATAGATTGAACAATCATTGTATCTGGGTTGTCTCCGATTATATCGTTATGTTGTATATTTAACTACACCCATCATGTAACGGTTCTTCCGTTACACATACGAGCGTCTGAATCGAACATAAGGTTGGATGGTTAGACGGAACGATAATTGTAACTAAGTTGTATTCGATTATATCGTGATGACGTTCATATAGAAATACTCACCAGGTTACTGTTCTTCCGTTATACATACGAGCGACTGAATTGAACAGAAGGTTGAATGGATATTATATGGGTTGTATTCGATTATGATGTTATGCTGTGTATATAGTTAGTTATACACACTAGGAGACGGTATTCCCGTTTTACATACGAGCGACCGAAACGAAAAGAAAGTTGAATGGATAGACTGAACAATCAATGTATCTGGGTGGTATCCGATTATATCGCAATACTGTATATATAGTGATACTTACCAGGTGACTATACTTCCGTTACACATACTAGCGACTGAATCGAACAGAATGTTGAATGGTTAGACGAAACGATAATTGTATCTGAGTTGTATTCGATGATATCGTGATGATGTTTATATAGCAATACTCACCAGGTAACTGTTCTTCCGTTTTACGTTCCGTTAGGAATTTCGGGTATTTCAGGAAGGGGTTTCTCGATAGGATCTTCGATTATTTCGATGTCGGAGTGTTCTTCGTTTGAAGGCAGACATAAAGTTTTTGAATGAAAAGAGACACATTCTTGGATGTGGTTAATTTTTATGCGAGATAGAGCGTCAGCGTTTTTGTTGATTTTTCCTGGTTTGTATATGACTTCATAGTCGTATTCCTCGAGTTTCAGGCGCCATCTAGCTAAACGACTGCCAGGATCTTTGATCGAGGATAACCATGTTAGAGGACGATGATCGGTTATTAATTTAAACTTTCGACCAAATAGGTAGGGCCGAAAATGTTTGACAGCCCACACAATTGCAAGCAGCTCGCGCTCGATCGTCGAGTACTTAGATTCTGCTGAGCAAAGGGTGCGAGATGCGTATGCAATGGGTAGGTCTTTCCCAATGGGACCTTGTGATAGTACAGCGCCAATAGCGAATGCACTAGCGTCCGTGGTAAGCAGGAATGTGTCATCAAAATTTGGATAGATGAGTATCGGAGTTGAAATGAGCGTTTGTTTTAGATTATCGAATGAATTTTTGCAATCTGAATCGAAATTAAAAGGAATATCTTTCTGTAACAATTTAGTGAGAGGTTTTGAAATTTTGGCAAAGTTAGAAATGAATCTACGGTAGTATCCGGCAAGACCAAGAAATGACTTGATTTCTTTTTGGTTCTTTGGTTCTGGGAAATTTATTATACAGTCAACTTTTGAGGGATTCGGTTTGACTCCGTCACTGGTGATCAAGTGACCAAGATATGCTACTTCCTTTCTTAGGAATTCGCATTTATCTGGCTGTATTTTTAGGTTAGCATTTCGAAGACGTTTAAACACTTCAGTGAGTCGAGAAATATGGTCGTGTATAGTGGGGGAGTAAACTATGATGTCGTCCATGTAAACGAGACATCTTTCGTTCTGAATACCGAGGAGAATGTTGTCCATCACTCTCTGGAAAGTGGAGGGGGCATTCTTTAATCCAAAAGGCATGCGAACGAATTCATAGTGACCGTTCTCCACTGTGAAAGCAGTTTTTGAAATATCATTCGGATCGATTTCGATCTGATGGAATCCGGAAGCTAGATCAAGGGTCGTGAAGTATTGGCATTTGCCAAGTTGGTCAAGTAAATCCGAAATCATAGGAAGAGGGTATTTGTCATCTACAGTAAGCTCGTTTAACTTTCTGTAATCCACAACAACACGCCACTTCTGTTTACCAGAAGCGTCGAGCTTTTTGGGTACTACCCAAACTGGGGATGACCATGGTGAAATCGAAGGACGTATGATGCCTTGTTCGAGCATTTTGGACATCTGGTTCTTCATTTCATCCTTGTGGATTTGTGGATATCTGTAGGATCGGGTGAACACGGGTTTTGAATCTTTGGTATCGATGGAGTGCTTCTAGGTAAAATATGTCCGAGAAGTCTAAACAGAGGTTGGTAACTAGTTCTACTTCTTCTTCGTTCAAATGTTCTAAACGTAATTGGTTTAATATGTCATTTGTTCTGTCTGACGGTATATTTTTCTCAGAAACGTTAAAATTGTTGAGGCTGAAATTTTGAATCGGTTCTAACTGAAGATCATTGAAATCTATCGATATTGACATCGGATTGGCGTTCAATATTGAAGTAAAAAATTCTCCATTTTCATTGATTTTGACCAGAGCATTTGGAAGTCTAACTTTTTGCTTTTCCTGAGCTACTAGTATAGCGTCAGTATTACATAAATTGCATTTAAGTTTAACAATTTGTTCGGTTCGCGGTTCAAGTGAAATTTTGTTTGCAAATTCGTGATTCTGATGTGAAATTCTGTTTTCGGGTTCCAAGTCGTTCACTTTGAAAAGTGGTACTGTCTTGAAATTAGTTATGAGTTGTTTATTTTTCAAATCAACAATACATTTGTAGTGTTCAAGAAAATCGGAACCTAAAAGTCCGTCAAAGTCAATGTCTATGTTGTGTACGTATACTTTATGGGGGTCATCATCGGTGAATGGAATCAATACGGATTCGTTAATCAATATTTTTTGATCAGTTATACCCTGAATCACAACATTTTCTGAAAATCTTCGAGAATAGTTTTCGCAAGTTTTGGGCTTGAAAATTGAGAGTCCGGCACCTGTATCTATTAAAATTTTGAATTTATTCGTTGCGTCTTTGATGTAATAAAGGTTTTTCGAGTTAACTGTAAATGAAGGATTTACAAAAATTTGTGTTCTGGGAAGTTCAGGTTTGGATTGAAATCTTCCAAATTCATTGTTTGAATTTGCGTTGTGACTTGATTCATCATAGGATCTGAATTCTGTTCGATAGGAGGGACATTCGGTGTAGCGTTCAACTGAAAATCCTGATCGTATTGGTTTTGGCCATCATTTTGGTCAGGATAGTAATCATTCATTCCATCGAATTGATTTTGGTATTGGTTTTGATAATTATTGTCGAAACTATAGTTTTGGTAGTCTTGATGGTTAACAGTATAAACATCTGCTTCAAAACTTTCTGGTTCTTGATAATTAGCTGTATAATTATCATATTCGTAGTTTGTGTGGTCGTAATTCACACAATGGGTTCTTTGTGGGTTAGGTCTCTGGTAATTTGGATTTGGTTGAATAGCTGAAGGCCTTTGTTGGTTGAAATTTGAATTTGGCCTAAATATTGATGGTCTTGATTGCGAATTATTATGATTTTGAAATTGCGGTGGTCTTTGAGGCAAATTAGGTCTGAAATTTTGTTGAGAATTTGATTGGAAATTAGATTGAAAATTTGGTCGGGAATTTTGTTGTGAATTGGGTTGGAAATGAGGTCTAGGACCGAAATTTTGGGCAGTGTTTTGTTGTTGACGTTGCCTGCATTCGTTAATTGTATGGCCTTGGCGTTTACAATAATTGCACACTTTTTGTGGTGGCATATTTTTACGAGTTTGGTTTTGATTCGTATTTGGATTATTTCTTGAATTAGGAAACTTTCGAATCTGGAAATAAATTAACTGAAGTTCGCTTTTTACTCTTTGTGTTGCCGTATATAAATCAGTCGGGTTTCCTGATCTAACAATGCGTCCTATTTCTGGATCTAGTCCAGTGAGCAAGGTGTTCATAGTCATAGACTCTATTAATTTTGATTGCGATTGTTTTTCCATAGGAGTGAGCACTTGTTTCTGAATAGCGGCATGCATTTTCGCGTTATGTGTTTGAAGTCTATTAATAAAAACTAGTGGTGACTCTCCAGGCATCTGATGGATACGTTGAAGATCTTGTATTAGGGAAGCTAAATCACGACTATCACCAAAATATTGTTTGAATAAAAGTTTTATTTCGTCCCACGTTTGAGGATTTCGAGAACTTATTAGTTCTGCGGCTTTGCCTCTTAATTTATTTTTTATATGGAGGGTTGTGAGTACCTTTTGGTCACGTACGGCCATGCGGTAAGCAGTATTACACGCATGCATAAATGTTGACAAGAAAATTTGATCGCCATCGTATTCTGGTATAAGAGAGAAAATTTCGCTTAATTTATACGGTTCGACATCTTGATTATCATTGTTGGGAGGAGTTGGTGGAGTATGTGGAGGAGTTTCAGTCATGATTGGTTTGAGAGTATGGAATTGACAATAGAACTTTTATAAATGAAAAATTGAAATTGTGAAAAATTGTTGAAAATAACAAGATGATTCTATTTTGTTCTCACCAGTAAATTATCTTCATTCGGAGGATGAAATCCGGCTTCACAAGCGTTGCTCCAGCGAAGTTAGCGTGCGCGTGTTCTTCGGCTGTTGAAGAGACCGTCCTTCCGAGTTGGTTGCTTCTTGAAGTCGATACAGTTGATTTCTCGAGTAGAGATGGAGTTGCAGGTTTTCTTCCTTTGAAGGATTAGGATCCAACACCCTCGGTTAGGCTGTCCTTGTTTTGTGGATGTGAAGGAATCCTACCGACTGCGCCAATTTGTTATATCACTCGAAGCACGAACGACTTTTTAAAAACAATTTTATTTATGAACTGAAAAGTTTACAATATAGAATGGTTGATTAATGTTACTTGATTAATAATTGACAATGAAGTGTGTCTCAGCTGGGTTGCCGCGAGAATAAGTAGGCTCGGTCTGCTGAATCAGCAGACACGTGTAGCATCCTCAGGAAGAAGCCTCGTGCAGCTTTGGTTACTGCTTGACCTTGGATTCAGCAGTAACCTGAGATCTGTGAGATGATGACTTCAGCGAGAATCTTGATATAACATATATAGTGATACTTACCAGGTGACGATACTTCCGTTACACATACTAGCGACTGAATCGAACAGAATGTTGAATGGTTAGACGAAACGATAATTGTATCTGAGTTGTATTCGATGATATCGTAATGATGTTTATATAGCAATACTCACCAGGTAACTGTCCTTCCGTTTTACATACAAGCGACCGAATCGAGCAGAAGCTTAAATGGATAGATTGAACAATCATCGTATCTGAGTTGTATTCGATTATGTTTATATAGATATACTCACCAGGTACCTGTTCTTCCGATATACATACGAGCAACCGAATCGAACATAAGGTTGAATGGATAGATTGAACAATCATCGTATCTGAGTTGTATTCGATTATGTTTATATAGTTATACTCACCAGGTAACTGTTCTTCCGTTATACATACGAGCGACTGAATTGAACAGAAGGTTGAATGGATAGACTAAACAATAATCGTATCTGGGGTTGTATTCGATTATATCTTGATGATGTTCATATAATTATACTCACCAGGAAACTGTTCTCCAGTTATACATAAGAGCGACTGAACTGAACAGAAGGTTGAATGGATAGACTGAACAATCATCGTATCTGGGTTGTATTTGATTATATCGTGATTATCATCACATAGTATGTCTAACCAGGTAACAGTTCTTCCGTTATACATACGAGCAACCAAATCGAACATAAGGTTGAATGGATAGATTGAACAATCATTGTATCTGGGTTGTCTCCGATTATATCGTTATGCTGTATAATTAGTTACACCTACCATGTAACGGTTCTTTCGTTACACATACGAGCGTCTGAATCGAACATAAGGTTGGATGGTTAGACGGAACGATAATTGTAACTGAGTTGTATTCGATTATATCGTGGTGATGTTTATATAGTAATACTCACCAGGTGACTGTTCTTGCGTTATACATACGAGCGACCCAATCGAACATAAGGTTGGATGGATAGACGGAATGATCATTGTATCTGAGTTGTATTCGATTATATCGTGATGAAGTTCATATAGAAATACTCACCAGGTTACTGTTCTTTCGTTATACATACGAGAAACCGAATCGAACAGAAGGTTGAATGGATAGTATCTGGGTTGTATTCGATTATGATGTTATGCTGTGTATATAGTTATACACACTAGGTGACGGTTTTCCCGTTTTACATACGAGCCACCGAAACGAACGGAAAGTTGAATGGATAGACTGAACAATCAATGTATCTGGTTGGTATCCGATTATATCGCAATACTGTATATATAGTGATACTTACCAGGTGACGGTACTTCCGTTACACATACTAGCGACTGAATCGAACAGAAGGTTAAATGGTTAGACGAAGCGATAATTGTATCTGAGTTGTATTCGATTATATCGTGATGATGTTTATATAGCAATATTCACCAGGTAACTGTTCTTCCGTTTTACATAGTAGCGACCGAATCGAGCAGAAGGTTTAATGAATAGATTGAAAATTCATCGTATCTGGGTTGTATTCGATCAGGTTTATATAGTTATACTCACCAGGTAACTGTTCTTCCGTTTTTCATAAGAACGACTGAATTGAACAGAAAGTTGAATGGATAGACTAAACAATAATCGTATCTGGGGTTGTATTCGAGTATATCGTGATGATTATCATATAGTATGTCTAACCAGGCAACAGTTCTTCCGTTATACATACGAGCAACCGAATCGAACGTAAGGTTGAATGGATAGATTGAACAATCATTGTATCTGGGTTGTCTCCGATTATATCGTTATGTTGTATATTTAACTACACCTACCATGTAACGGTTCTTTCGGTACACATACGAGCGTCTGAATCGAACATAAGGTTGGATGGTTAGACGGAACGATAATTGTAACTGAGTTGTATTCGATTATATCGTGATGACGTTCATATAGAAATACTCACCAGGTTACTGTTCTTTCGTTATACATACGAGCAACCGAATCGAACAGAAGGTTGAATGGATAGTATCTGGGTTGTATTCGATTATGATGTTATGCTGTGTATATAGTTATACATATAAGGTGACGGTATTCCCGTTTCACATACGAGCGACCGAAACGAACAGGAAGTTGAATGGATAGACTGAACAATCAATGTATCTGGGTGGTATCCGATTATATCGCAATACTGTAATATAGTGATACTTACCAGGTGACAGTACTTCCGTTACACATACTAGCGACTGAATCGAACAGAAGGTTAAATGGTTAGACGAAACGATAATTGTATCTGAGTTGTATTCGATGATATCGTGATGATGTTTATATAGCAATACTCACCAGGTAACTGTTCTTCCGTTTTATATACAAGCGACCGAATCGAGCAGAAGGTTGAATTCAGTATAGATTGAACAATCATCGTATCTGGGTTGTATTCAATTATGTTTATATAGGTATACTCACCAGGTAACTGTTCTTCCGTTATACATACGAGCGCCTGAATTGAACAGAAGGTTGAATGGATAGTATATGGGTTGTATTCGATTATGATGTTATGCTGTGTATATAGTTATACACACTAGGAGACGGTATTCCCATTTTACATACGAGCGACCGAAACGAAAAGAAAGTTGAATAGATAGACTGAACAATCAATGTATCTGGGTGGTATCCGATTATATCGCAATACTGTATATATAGTGATACTCACCAGGTGACGGTACTTCCGTTACACATGCTAGCGACTAAATCGAACAGAAGGTTGAATGGTTAGACGAAACGATAATTGTATCTGAGTTGTATTCGATGATATCGTGATTATGTTTATATAGCAATACTCACCAGGTAACTGTTCTTCCGTTTTACATACAAGCGACCGAATCGAGCAGAAGGTTAAATGAATAGATTGAACAATCATCGTATCTGGGTTGTATTCGATTATGTTTATATAGTAATACTCACCAGGTAACTGTTCTTCCGTTTAACATACAAGCGACCGAATCGAGCAGAAGGTTGAATTTAGTATAGATTGAACAATCATCGTATCTGGGTTGTATTCGATTATGTTTATATAGTTATACTCACCAGGTAACTGTTCTTCCGTTATTCATTCGAGCGACTGAATTGAACAGAAGGTTGAATGGATAGACTAAACAATAATCGTATCTGTGGTTGTATTCGATTATATCTTGATGATGTTCATATAATTATACTCACCAGGAAACTGTTCTCCAGTTATACATAAGAGCGACTGAACTGAACAGAAGGTTGAATGGATAGACTGAACAATCATCGTATCTGGGTTGTATTTGATTATATCGTGATTATCATCACAAAGTATGTCTAACCAGGTAACAGTTCTTCCGTTATACATACGAGCAACCAAATCGAACATAAGGTAGAATGGATAGATTGAGCAATCATTGTATCTGGGTTGTCTCCGATTATATCGTTATGCTGTATATTTAGTTACACCTACCATGTAACGGTTCTTTCGTTACACATACGAGCGTCTGAATCGAACATAAGGTTGGATGGTTAGACGGAACGATAATTGTAACTGAGTTGTATTCGATTATATCGTGGTGATGTTTATATAGTAATACTCACCAGGTGACTAATCTTGCGTTATACATACGAGCGACCCAATCGAACATAAGGTTGGATGGATAGACGGAATGATCATTGTATCTGAGTTGTATTCGATTATATCGTGATGACGTTCATATAGAAATACTCACCAGGTTACTGTTCTTTCGTTATACATACGAGAAACCGAATCGAACAGAAGGTTGAATGGATAGTATCTGGGTTGTATTCGATTATGATGTTATGCTGTGTATATAGTTATACACACTAGGTGACGGTATTTCCGTTTTACATACGAGCGACCGAAACGAACGGAAAGTTGAATGGATAGACTGAACAATCAATGTATCTGGTTGGTATCCGATTATATCGCAATACTGTATATATAGTGATACTTACCAGGTGACGGTACTTCCGTTACACATACTAGCGACTGAATCGAACAGAAGGTTAAATGGTTAGACGAAGCGATAATTGTATCTGAGTTGTATTCGATAATATCGTGATGATGTTTATATAGCAATATTCACCAGGTAACTGTTCTTCCGTTTTACATAAAAGCGACCAAATCGAGCAGAAGGTTAAATGAATAAATTGAAAATTCATCGTATCTGGGTTGTATTCGATTAGGTTCATATAGTTATACTCACCAGGTAACTGTTCTTCCGTTTTTCATAAGAACGACTGAATTGAACAGAAAGTTGAATGGATACACTAAACAATAATCGTATCTGGGGTTGTATTCGAGTATATCGTGATGATTATCATATAGTATGTCTAACCAGGTAACAGTTCTTCCGTTGAACATACGAGCAACCGAATCGAACATAAGGTTGGATGGATAGATTGAACAATCATTGTATCTGGGTTGTCTCCGATTATATCGTTATGCTGTATATTTAGTTACACCTACCATGTAACGGTTCTTTCGTTACACATACGAGCGTCTAAATCGAACA
This sequence comes from Chrysomela aeneicollis, assembly GCA_029955515.1. NCBI lineage: Eukaryota > Metazoa > Arthropoda > Insecta > Coleoptera > Chrysomelidae > Chrysomela > Chrysomela aeneicollis. Next base: position 14,198,334 of record JARUHQ010000013.1, on the reverse strand, counting down.
TAAGGTTGGATGGTTAGACGGAACGATAATTGTAACCGAGTTGTATTCGATTATATCGTGGTGATGTTTATATAGTAATACTCACCAGGTGACTGTTCTTGCGTTATACATACGAGCGACCCAATCGAACAGAAGGTTGGATGGATAGACGGAATGATCATTGTATCTGAGTTGTATTCGATTATATCGTGATGACGTTCATATAGAAATACTCACCAGGTTACTGTTCTTTCGTTATACATACGAGAAACCGAATCGAACAGAAGGTTGAATTTAGTATAGATTGAACAATCATCGTATCTGGGTTGTATTCGATTATGTTTATATAGTTATACTCACCAGGTAACTGTTCTTCCGTTATACATTCGAGCGACTGAATTGAACAGAAGGTTGAATGGATAGACTAAACAATAATCGTATCTGTGGTTGTATTCGATTATATCTTGATGATGTTCATATAATTATACTCACCAGGAAACTGTTCTCCAGTTATACATAAGAGCGACTGAACTGAACAGAAGGTTGAATGGATAGACTGAACAATCATCGTATCTGGGTTGTATTTGATTATATCGTGATTATCATCACATAGTATGTCTAACCAGGTAACAGTTCTTCCGTTATACATACGAGCAACCAAATCGAACATAAGGTAGAATGGATAGATTGAGCAATCATTGTATCTGGGTTGTCTCCGATTATATCGTTATGCTGTATATTTAGTTACACCTACCATGTAACGGTTCTTTCGTTACACATACGAGCGTCTGAATCGAACATAAGGTTGGATGGTTAGACGGAACGATAATTGTAACTGAGTTGTATTCGATTATATCGTGGTGATGTTTATATAGTAATACTCACCAGGTGACTAATCTTGCGTTATACATACGAGCGACCCAATCGAACATAAGGTTGGATGGATAGACGGAATGATCATTGTATCTGAGTTGTATTCGATTATATCGTGATGACGTTCATATAGAAATACTTACCAGGTTACTGTTCTTTCGTTATACATACGAGAAACCGAATCGAACAGAAGGTTGAATGGATAGTATCTGGGTTGTATTCGATTATGATGTTATGCTGTGTATATAGTTATACACACTAGGTGACGGTATTCCCGTTTTACATTCGAGCGACCGAAACGAACGGAAAGTTGAATGGATAGACTGAACAATCAATGTATCTGGTTGGTATCCGATTATATCGCAATACTGTATATATAGTGATACTTACCAGGTGACGGTACTTCCGTTACACATACTAGCGACTGAATCGAACAGAAGGTTAAATGGTTAGACGAAGCGATAATTGTATCTGAGTTGTATTCGATTATATCGTGATGATGTTTATATAGCAATATTCACCAGGTAACTGTTCTTCCGTTTTACATAAAAGCGACCAAATCGAGCTGAAGGTTAAATGAATAGATTGAAAATTAATCGTATCTGGGTTGTATTCGATTAGGTTTATATAGTTATACTCACCAGGTAACTGTTCTTCCGTTTTTCATAAGAACGACTGAATTGAACAGAAAGTTGAATGGATAGACTAAACAATAATCGTATCTGAGGTTGTATTCGAGTATATCGTGATGATTATCATATAGTATGTCTAACCAGGTAACAGTTCTTCCGTTAAACATACGAGCAACCGAATCGAACATAAGGTTGGATGGATAGATTGAACAATCATTGTATCTGGGTTGTCTCCGATTATATCGTTATGCTGTATATTTAGTTACACCTACCATGTAACGGTTCTTTCGTTACACATACGAGCGTCTAAATCGAACATAAGGTTGGATGGTTAGACGGAACGATAATTGTAACTGAGTTGTATTCGATTATATCGTGGTGATGTTTATATAGTAATACTCACCAGGTGACTGTTCTTGCGTTATACATACGAGCGACCCAATCGAACAGAAGGTTGGATGGATAGACGGAATGATCATTGTATCTGAGTTATATTCGATTATATCGTGATGACGTTCATATAGAAATACTCACCAGGTTACTGTTCTTTCGTTATACATACGAGAAACCGAATCGAACAGAAGGTTGAATGGATAGTATCTGGGTTGTATTCGATTATGATGTTATGCTGTGTATATAGTTATACACACTAGGTGACGGTATTCCCGTTTTACATACGAGCGACCGAAACGAACGAAAAGTTGAATGGATAGACTGAACAATCAATGTATCTGGTTGGTATCCGATTATATCGCAATACTGTATATATAGTGATACTTACCAGGTGACGGTACTTCCGTTACACATACTAGCGACTGAATCGAACAGAAGGTTAAATGGTTAGACGAAGCGATAATTGTATCTGAGTTGTATTCGATTATATCGTGATGATGTTTATATAGCAATATTCACCAGGTAACTGTTCTTCCGTTTTACATAAAAGCGACCAAATCGAGCAGAAGGTTAAATGAATAGATTGAAAATTCATCGTATCTGGGTTGTATTCGATTAGGTTTATATAGTTATACTCACCAGGTAACTGTTCTTCCGTTTTTCATAAGAACGACTGAATTGAACAGAAAGTTGAATGGATAGACTAAACAATAATCGTATCTGAGGTTGTATTCGAGTATATCGTGATGATTATCATATAGTATGTCTAACCAGGTAACAGTTCTTCCGTTAAACATACGAGCAACCGAATCGAACATAAGGTTGGATGGATAGATTGAACAATCATTGTATCTGGGTTGTCTCCGATTATATCGTTATGCTGTATATTTAGTTACACCTACCATGTAACGGTTCTTTCGTTACACATACGAGCGTCTAAATCGAACATAAGGTTGGATGGTTAGACGGAACGATAATTGTAACTGAGTTGTATTCGATTATATCGTGGTGATGTTTATATAGTAATACTCACCAGGTGACTGTTCTTGCGTTATACATACGAGCGACCCAATCGAACAGAAGGTTGGATGGATAGACGGAATGATCATTGTATCTGAGTTATATTCGATTATATCGTGATGACGTTCATATAGAAATACTCACCAGGTTACTGTTCTTTCGTTATACATACGAGAAACCGAATCGAACAGAAGGTTGAATGGATAGTATCTGGGTTGTATTCGATTATGATGTTATGCTGTGTATATAGTTATACACACTAGGTGACGGTATTCCCGTTTTACATACGAGCGACCGAAACGAACGGAAAGTTGAATGGATAGACTGAACAATCAATGTATCTGGTTGGTATCCGATTATATCGCAATACTGTATATATAGTGATACTTACCAGGTGACGGTACTTCCGTTACACATACTAGCGACTGAATCGAACAGAAGGTTAAATGGTTAGACGAAGCGATAATTGTATCTGAGTTGTATTCGATTATATCGTGATGATGTTTATATAGCAATATTCACCAGGTAACTGTTCTTCCGTTTTACATAAAAGCGACCAAATCGAGCAGAAGGTTAAATGAATAGATTGAAAATTCATCGTATCTGGGTTGTATTCGATTAGGTTTATATAGTTATACTCACCAGGTAACTGTTCTTCCGTTTTTCATAAGAACGACTGAATTGAACAGAAAGTTGAATGGATAGACTAAACAATAATCGTATCTGGGGTTGTATTCGAGTATATCGTGATGATTATCATATAGTATGTCTAACCAGGTAACAGTTCTTCCGTTAAACATACGAGCAACCGAATCGAACATGAGGTTGGATGGATAGATTGAACAATCATTGTATCTGGGTTGTCTTCGATTATATCGTTATGCTGTATATTTAGTTACACCTACCATGTAACGGTTCTTTCGTTACACATACGAGCGTCTAAATCGAACATAAGGTTGGATGTTAGACGGAACGATAATTGTAACTGAGTTGTATTCGATTATATCGTGGTGATGTTTATATAGTAATACTCACCAGGTGACTGTTCCTGCGTTATACATACGAGCGACCGAATCGAACAGAAGGTTGGATGGATAGACGGAATGATCATTGTATCTGAGTTGTATTCGATTATATTGTGATGACGTTCATATAGAAATACTCACCAGGTTACTGTTCTTTCGTTATACATACGAGCAACCGAATCGAACAGAAGGTTGAATGGATAGTATGTGGGTTGTATTCGATTATGATGTTATGCTGTGTATATAATTATACACATCAGGTGACGGTATTGACGGTATTCCCGTTTTACATACGAGCGACCGAAACGAACAGAAAGTTGAATGGATAGACTGAACAATCAATGTATCTGGGTGGTATCCGATTATATCGCAATACTGTATATATAGTGATACTTACCAGGTGACGGTACTTCCTTTACACATACTAGCGACTGAATGGAACAGAATGTTGAATGGTTAGACGAAGCGATAATTGTATCTGAGTTGTATTCTGAAGAATTCGAAAAAGTTCCAAGGGGGCCCCCTTTGATGCATTTTTTTTTCGATTTCGGTTTTTTCGATTGAAGAAATGGATTCTATGAAAGAAACAAGCAGATTGGTATGATCGAAGTTGAAAATCGGTCCATCTGTTCGGAAGTTAAGGCGATCTGAAGAATTCGAAAAAGTTCCAAGGGGACCCCCTTTGATGCAATTTTTTTTCGATTTCGGTTTTTTCGATTGAAGAAATGGATTCTATGAAAAAAACAAGCGAATTGGTATGCGCGAATTTGAAAATCGGTCCATCCGTTCGGAAGTTAAGGCGATCTGAAGAATTCGAAAAAATTCCAAGTAGGCCCCCTTTGATGCATTTTTTTTTTCGATTTCGGTTTTTTCGGTTGGAGAAATGTATTCTATGAAAGAAAACAAGCAGATTGGTATGATCGAAGTTGAAAATCGGTCCATCCGTTCGGAATTTAAGGCGATCTGAAGAATTCGAAAAAGTTCCAAGGGGGCCCCCTTTGATGCATTTTTTTTTTCGATTTCGGTTTCTTCGATTGGAGAAATGTTTTCTATGAAAAAAAAAACAAGCAGATTCGTATGATCGGAGTTGAAAATCGGTCCATCCGTTCGGAAGTTAAGGCGATCTGAAGAATTCGAAAAAGTTCCAAGGGGGCTCCCTTTGATGCTTTTTATTTTTTCGATTTCGGTTTTTTTGATTGAAGAAATGGATTCTATGAAAAAAAACAAGCAGATTGGTATGATCGAAGTTGAAAATCGGTCCATACGTTCGAAAGTTAAGGCAATCTGAAGAATTCGAAAAAGTTCCAAGGGGGCCCCCTTTGATGCATTTTTTATTTTCGATTTCGGTTTTTTTGATCGGAGAAATGGATTCTATGAAAAAAAAAGCAGATTGGTATGATCGAAGTTGAAAATCGGTCCATCCGTTCGGAAGTTAAGTCGATCTGAAGAATTCGAAAAAGTTCCAAGGGGGCCCCCTTTGTTACCTTTTTTTTATCGATTTCGGTCTTTTCGATTGCAGAAATGGATTCTATTAAAAAAAAACAAGCAGATTCGTATAATCGAAGTTGAAAATCGGTCCATCCGTTCGCAAGTTAAGGCGATCTGAAGAATTCGAAGAAGTTCCAAGGGGGCTCCCTTTGATGCTATTTATTTTTTCGATTCCGGTTTTTTTGATTGGAGGAATGGATTCTATGAAAAAAAACAAGCAGATTGGTATTATCGAAGTTGAAAATCGGTCCATCCGTTCGGAAGTTAAGGCGATCTGAAGAATTCGAAAAAGTTCCAAGGGGACCCCCTTTGATGCAATTTTTCTTTTCGATTTCGGTTTTTTCGATTGGAGAAAAAACAAGCAGATTGGTATGATCGAAGTTGAAAATCGGTCCTTCCGTTCGGAAGTTAAGGCGATCTGAAGAATTCAGAAAAGTTCCAAGGGGACCCCCTTTGATGCGATTTTTTTCTAGATTTTGGTTTTTTCGATTGGAGAAATGGATTCTATGAAAAAAACAAGCAGATTGGTATGATCGAAGTTGAAAATCGGTCCATCCGTTCGGAAGTTGAGGCGATTTGAAGAATTCGAAAAAGTTCCAAGGGGACCCCCTTTGATGCATTTTTTTTTCAGATTTCGGTTTTTTCGATTGGAGAAATGGATTCTATGAGAAAATACAAGCAGTTTGGTATGATCGAAGTTGAAAATCGGTCCATCCGTTCGGAAGTTAAGGCGATCTGAAGAATTCGAAAAAGTTCCAAGGGGGCCCCCTTTGATGCATTTTTTTGTTTCGATTTCGGTTTTTTTGATCGGAAAAATGGATTCTATGAAAAAAAAAGCAGATTAGTATGATCGAAGTTGAAAATCGGTCTATCCGTTCGGAAGTTAAGTCGATCTGAAGAATTCGAAAAAGTTCCAAGGGGGCCCCCTTTGATGCATTTTTTTTTCGATTTCGGTTCTTTTGATTGCAGAAATGGATTCTATGAAAAAAAACAAGCAGATTCGTATGATCGAAGTTGAAAATCGGTTCATCCGTTCGGAAGTTAAGGCGATCTGTAGAATTCGAAAAAGTTCCAAGGGGGCTCCCTTTGATGCTTTTTATTTTTTCGATTTCGGTTTTTTTGATCGGAGAAATGGATTCTATGAAAAAAAACAAGCAGATTGGTATGATCGAAGTTGGAAATCGGTCCATCCGTTCGGAAGTTAAGTCGATCTGAAGAATTCGAAAAAGTTCCAAGGGGGCCCCCTTTGATGCATTTTTTTTTTTTCGATTTCGGTTTTTTCGATTGCAGAAATGGATTCTATGAAGAAAAAAGCTGATTCGTATGATCGAAGTTGAAAATCGGTCCATCCGTTCGGAAGTTAAGGCGATCTGAAGAATTCGAAAAAGTTCCAAGGGGGCTCCCTTTGATGCTTTTTATTTTTTCGATTTCGGTTTTTTCGATTGGAGTAATGGATTCTATAAAAAAAAACCAGCAGATTGGTACGATCGAAGTTGAAAATCGGTCCATCCGTTCGGAAGTTAAGGCGAGCTGAAGAATTCGAAAAAGTTCCAAGGGGACCCCCTTTGATGCAATTTTTTTTTCGATTTCGTTTTTTTCGATTGAAGAAATGGATTCTATGAAAAAAAAACAAGCAGTTTGCTATGATCGAAGTTGAAAATCGGTCCATCCGTTCGGAAGTTAAGGCGAGCTGAAGAATTCGAAAAAGTTCCAAGGGGACCCCCTTTGATGCAATTTTTTTTTCGATTTCGGTTTTTTCTATTGAAGAAATGGATTCTATGAAAAAACAAGCAAATTGGTATGCGCGAAATTGAAAATCGGTCGATCCGTTCGGAAGTTGAGGCGGTCTGAAGAATTCGAAAAAGTTCCAAGGTGGCCCCCTTTGATGCATTTTTTTTTTCGATTTCGGTTTTTTCGATTGGAGAAATGGATTCTATGAAAAAAAACAAGCAGATTGGTATGATCGAAGTTGAAAATCGGTCCATCCGTTCGGAAGTTAAGGCGATCTGAAGAATTCGAAAAAGTTCCAAGGGGGCCCCCTTTGATGCATGTTTTTTTCGATTTCGGTTTTTTTCGATTGGAGAAATGGATTCTATGAAAAAAACAAGCAGATTGGTATGATCGAAGGTGAAAATCGGTCAATCCGTTCGGAAGTTAAGGCGATCTGAAGAATTCGAAAAAGTTCCAAGGGGGCCCCCTTTGATGCAATTTTTTTTTTTCGATTTAGGTTTTTTCGATTGGAGAAATGGATTCTATGAGAGAAAACAAGCAGATTGGTATGATCGAAGTTGAAAATCGGTCCATCCGTTCGGAAGTTAAGGCGATCTGAAGAATTCGAGAAAGTTCCAAGGGGGCCCCCATTGATGCATTTTTTTTTTCGATTTCAGTTTTTTCGATTGGAGAAATGGATTCTATGAAGAAAAAACAAGCAGATTGGTATGATCGAAGTTGAAAATCGGTCCATCCGTTCGGAAGTTAAGGCGATCTGAAGAATTCGAAAAAGTTCCAAGGGGGTCCCCTTTGATGCATTTTTTTTTTCGATTTTGGTTTTTTCGATTGGAGTAATGAATTCTATGAAAAAAAAAACTAGCAGTTTGGTATGATCGAAGTTGAAAATCGGTCCATCCGTTCGGAAGTTAAGGCGATCTGAAGAATTCGAAAAAGTTCCAAGGGGGCCCCCTTTGATGCAATTTTTTTTTTCGATTTCGGTTTTTTCGATTGGAGAAATGGATTCTATGAAAAAAAAAGGAGATTGGTATGATCGTAGTTGAAAATCGGTCCATCCGTTCGGAAGTTAAGGCGATTTGAAGAATTCGAAAAAGTTCCAAGGGGACCCCCTTTGATGCAATTTTTTTCAGATTTTGGTTTTTTCGATTGCAGAAATGGATTCTATGAAAAAAAAAGCAGATTCGTATGATCGAAGTTGAAAATCGGTCCATCCGTTCGGAAGTTAAGGCGATCTGAAGAATTCGAAAAAGTTCCAAGGGGGCTCCCTTTGATGCTTTTTATTTTTTCGATTTCGGTTTTTTTGATTGGAGAAATGGATTCTATGAAAAAAAAACAAGCAGATTGGTATGATCGAAGTTGAAAATCGGTCCATCCGTTCGGAAGTTAAGGCGATCTGAAGAATTCGAAAAAGTTCCAAAGGGATCCCCTTTGATGCAATTTTTCTTCTCGATTTCGGTTTTTCCGATTGGAGAAATGGATTCTATGAAAAAAAACAAGCAGATTGGTATGATCGAAGTTGAAAATCGGTCCATCCGTTCGGAAGTTAAGGCGATCTGAAGAATTCGAAAAAGTTCCAAGGGGGCCCCCTTTGATGCATTTTTTTTTTCGATTTCGGTTTTTTCGATTGGAGAATTGGATTCTATGAAAGAAACAAGCAGATTGGTATGATCGAAGTTGAAAATCGGTCCATCCGTTCGGGAGTTAAGGCGATCTGAAGAATTCGAAAAAGTTCCGAGGGGACCCCCTTTGATGCAATTTTTTTTCGACTTCGGTTTTTTCGATTGGAGAAATGGATTCTATGAAAAAAAAACAAGCAGATTGGTATGATCGAAGTTGAAAATCGGTCCATCCGTTCGGAAGTTAAGGCGATCTGAAGAATTCGAAAATGTTCCAAGGGGATCCCCTTTGATGCAATTTTTCTTTTCGATTTCGGTTTTTCCGATTGGAGAAATGGATTCTATGGAAAAAAAACAAGCAGATTGGTATGATCGAAGTTGAAAATCGGTCCATCCGTTCGGAAGTTATGGCGATCTGAAGAATTCAGAAAAGTTCCAAGGGGACCCCTTTGATGAAATTTTTTTTTCGATTTTGGTTTTTTCGATTGGAGAAATGGATTCTATGAAAAAAAAACAAGCAGATTGGTATGATCGAAGTTGAAAATCGGTCCATCCGTTCGGAAGTTAAGGCGATTTGAAGAATTCGAAAAAGTTCCAAGGGGACCCCCTTTGATGCAATTTTTTTTCAGATTTCGGTTTTTTCGATTGGAGAAATGAATTCTATGAAAAAAAACAAGCAGTTTGGTATGATCGAAGTTGAAAATCGGTCCATCCGTTCGGAAGTTAAGGCGATCTGAAGAATTCGAAAAAGTTCCAAGGGGACACCCTTTGATGCAATTTTTTTTTCGATTTCGGTTTTTTCTCTTGAAGAAATGGATTCTATGAAAAAACAAGCAAATTGGTATGCGCGAAATTGAAAATCGGTCGATCTGTTCGGAAGTTGAGGCGGTCTGAAGAATTCGAAAAAGTTCCAAGGTGGCCCCCTTTGATGCATTTTTTTTTCGATTTCGATTTTTTCGATTGGAGAAATGGATTCAATGAAAAAAAAACAAGCAGATTGGTATGATCGAAGTTGAAAATCGGTCCATCCGTTCGGAAGTTGAGGCGATCTGAAGAATTCGAAAAAGTTTCAAGGGGACCCCCTTTGATGCAATTTTTTTTTCGATTTTGGTTTTTTCGATTGGAGAAATGGATTCTATGAAAAAAAAAAACAAGCAGATTGGTATGATCGAAGTTGAAAATCGGTCCATCCGTTCGGAAGTTAAGGCGATTTGAAGAATTCGAAAAAGTTCCAAGGGGACCCCCTTTGATGCAATTTTTCTTTTCGATTTCGGTTTTTTCGATTGGAGAAATGGATTCTATGAAAACAAACGAGCAGATTGGTATGATCGAAGTTGAAAATCGGTCCATCCGTTCGGAAGTTAAGGCGATCTGAAGAATTCGAAAAACTTCCAAGGGGACACCCTTTGATGCAATTTTTTTTTCGATTTCGGTTTTTTCTATTGAAGAAATGGATTATATGAAAAAACAAGCAAATTGGTATGCGCGAAATTGAAAATCGGTCGATCCGTTCGGAAGTTGAGGCGGTCTGAAGAATTCGAAAAAGTTCCAAGGTGGCCCCCTTTGATGCATTTTTTTTTTCGATTTCGGTTTTTTTGATTGGAGAAATGGATTCTATGAAAAAAAAAACAAGCAGATTGGTATGATCGAAGTTGAAAATCGGTCCATCCGTTCGGAAGTTAAGGCGATCTGAAGAATTCGAAAAAGATCCAAGGGGGCACCCTTTGATGCATTTTTTCTTTCGATTTCGGTTTTTTCGATTGGAGAAATGGATTCTATGAAAGAAACAAGCAGATTGGTATGATCGAAGTTGAAAATCAGTCCATCCGTTCGGAAGTTAAGGCGATCTGAAGAATTCGAAATAGTTCCAAGGGGACCCCCTTTGATGCAATTTTTTTTCGACTTCGGTTTTTTCGATTGGAGAAATGGATTTTATGAAAAAAACAAGCGAATTGATATGCGCGAAATTGAAAATCGGTCCATCCGTTCGGAAGTTAGGCGATCTGAAGAATTCGAAAAAATTCCAAGGGGGCCCCCTTTGATGCATTTTTTTTTTCGATTTTGGTTCTTTCGATCGGAGAAATGGATTCTATGAAAAAAAAACAAGCAGATTGGTATGATCGAAGTTGAAAATCGGTCCATACGTTCGAAAGTTAAGGCAATCTGAAGAATTCGAAAAAGTTCCAAGGGGGCCCCCTTTGATGCATTTTTTTTTTTCGATTTCGGTTTTTTTGATCGGAGAAATGGATTCGATGAAAAAAAAGCAGGTATGATCGAAGTTGAAAATCGGTCCATCCGTTCGGAAGTTAAGTCGATCTGAAGAATTCGAAAAAGTTCCAAGGGGGCCCCCTTTGATGCTTTTTATTTTTTCGATTTCGGTTCTTTTGATTGGAGAAATGGATTCTATGAAAAAAAACAAGCAGATTGGTATGATCGAAGTTGAAAATCGGTCCATCCGTTCGGAAGTTATGGCGATCTGAAGAATTCGAAAAAGTTCCAAGGGGACCCCCTTTGATGCAATTTTTCTTTTCGATTTCAGTTTTTTCGATTGGAGAAATGGATTCTATGAAAAAAAACAAGCAGATTGGTATGATCGAAGTTGAAAATCGGTCCATCCGTTCGGAAGTTAAGGCGATCTGAAGAATTCAGAAAAGTTCCAAGGGGACCCCCTTTGATGCAATTTTTTTTTCGATTTTGGTTTTTTCGATTGGAGAAATGGATTCCATGAAAAAAAACAAGCAGATTGGTATGATCGAAGTTGAAAATCGGTACATCCGTTCGGAAGTTAAGGCGATTTGAAGAATTCGAAAAAGTTCCAAGGGGACCCCCTTTGATGCAATTTTTTTTCAGATTTCGGTTTTTTCGATTGAAGAAATGGATTCTATGAAGAAAAACAAGCAGTTTGGTATGATCGAAGTTGAAAATCGGTCCATCCGTTCGGAAGTTAAGGCGATCTGAAGAATTCGAAAAAGTTCCAAGGGGACCCCCTTTGATGCAATTATTTTTTCGATTTCGGTTTTTTTTATTGAAGAAATGGATTCTATGAAAGAAACAAGCGAATTGGTATGCGCGAAATTGAAAATCGGTCCATCCGTTCGGAAGTTAAGGCGATCTGAAGAATTCGAAAAAATTCCAAGGGGGCCCCCTTTGATGCATTTTTTTTTCGATTTCGGTTTTTTCGATAAGAGAAATGGATTCTTTAAAAGAAACAAGCAGATTGGTATTATCGAAGTTGAAAATCGGTCCATCCGTTCGGAAGTTAAGGCGATCTGAAGAATTCGAAAAAGTTCCAAGGGGGCCCCCTTTGATGCATTTTATTTTTCGATTTTGGTTTTTTTGATTGGAGAAATGGATTCTATGAAAAAAAACAAGCAGATTGGTATGATCGAATTTGAAACTCGGTCCATCCGTTCGGAAGTTAAGGCGATCTGAAGAATTCGAAAAAGTTCCAAGGGGGCCCCCTTTGATGCATTTTATTTTCGATTTCGGTTTTTTCGATAAGAGAAATGGATTCTATAAAAGAAACAAGCAGATTGGTATTATCGAAGTTGAAAATCGGTCCATCCGTTCGGAAGTTAAGGCGATCTGAAGAATTCGAAAAAGTTCCAAGGGGACCCCCTTTGATGCATTTTTTTTTCGATTTCGGTTTTTTCGATAAGAGAAATGGATTCTATAAAAGAAACAAGCAGATTGGTATTATCGAAGTTGAAAATCGGTCCATCCGTTCGGAAGTTAAGGCGATCTGAAGAATTCGAAAAAGTTCCAAGGGGACCCCCTTTGATGCAATTTTTTTTCGATTTCGGTTTTTTCGATTGGAGAAATGGATTCTATGAAAGAAACAAGCGAATTGGTATGCGCGAAATTGAAAATCGGTCCATCCGTTCGGAAGTTAAGGCGATCTGAAGAATTCGAAAAAATTCCAAGAAGGCCCCCTTTGATGCATTTTTTTTTTCGATTTCGGTTTTTTCGATTGGAGAAATGGATTCTATGAAAGAAAACAAGCAGATTGGTATGATCGAAGTTGAAAATTGGTCCATCCGTTCGGAAGTTAAGGCGATCTGAAGAATTCGAAAAAGTTCCAAGGGGGCCCCCTTTGATGCATTTTTTTTTCGATTTCGGTTTTTTCGATTGGAGAAATGGATTCTATGAAAAAAAACAAGCAGATTGGTATCATCGAAGTTGAAAATCGGTCCATCCGTTCGGAAGTTGAGGCGATCTGAAGAATTCGAAAAAGTTTCAAGGGGACCCCCTTTGATGCAATTTTTTTTTCGATTTTGGTTTTTTCGATTGGAGAAATGGATTCTATGAAAAAAAAAACAAGCAGATTGGTATGATCGAAGTTGAAAATCGGTCCATCCGTTCGGAAGTTAAGGCGATTTGAAGAATTCGAAAAAGTTCCAAGGGGACCCCCTTTGATGCAATTTTTCTTTTCGATTTCGGTTTTTTCGATTGGAGAAATGGATTCTATGAAAAAAAAACGAGCAGATTGGTATGATCGAAGTTGAAAATCGGTCCATCCGTTCGGAAGTTAAGGCGATCTGAAGAATTCGAAAAACTTCCAAGGGGACACCCTTTGATGCAATTTTTTTTTCGATTTCGGTTTTTTCTATTGAAGAAATGGATTATATGAAAAAACAAGCAAATTGGTATGCGCGAAATTGAAAATCGGTCGATCCGTTCGGAAGTTGAGGCGGTCTGAAGAATTCGAAAAAGTTCCAAGGTGGCCCCCTTCGATGCAATTTTTTTTTCGATTTCGGTTTTTTTGATTGGAGAAATGGATTCTATGAAAAAAAAAACAAGCAGATTGGTATGATCGAAGTTGAAAATCGGTCCATCCGTTCGGAAGTTAAGGCGATCTGAAGAATTCGAAAAAGATCCAAGGGGGCACCCTTTGATGCATTTTTTTTTTTCGATTTCGGTTTTTTCGATTGGAGAAATGGATTCTATGAAAGAAACAAGCAGATTGGTATGATCGAAGTTGAAAATCAGTCCATCCGTTCGGAAGTTAAGGCGATCTGAAGAATTCGAAAAAGTTCCAAGGGGACCCCCTTTGATGCAATTTTATTTCGACTTCGGTTTTTTCGATTGGAGAAATGGATTTTATGAAAAAAACAAGCGAATTGATATGCGCGAAATTGAAAATCGGTCCATCCGTTCGGAAATTAGGCGATCTGAAGAATTCGAAAAAATTCCAAGGGGGCCCCCTTTGATGCATTTTTTTTTTCGATTTCGGTTCTTTCGATCGGAGAAATGGATTCTATGAAAAAAAAAACAAGCAGATTGGTATGATCGAAGTTGAAAATCGGTTCATCCGTTCGGATGTTAAGGCGATCTGAAGAATTCGAAAAAGTTCCAAGGGGGCCTCCTTTGATGCATTTTTTTTTCGATTTCGGTTTTTTCGATTGGAGAAATGGATTCTATGAAAAAAACAAGCAGATTGGTATGATCGAAGTTGAAAATCGGTCCATACGTTCGAAAGTTAAGGCAATCTGAAGAATTCGAAAAAGTTCCAAGGGGGCCCCCTTTGATGCATTTTTTTTTTCGATTTCGGTTTTTTTGATCGGAGAAATGGATTCTATGAAAAAAAAGCAGGTATGATCGAAGATGAAAATCGGTCCATCCGTTCGGAAGTTAAGTCGATCTGAAGAATTCGAAAAAGTTCCAAGGGGGCCTCCTTTGATGCTTTTTATTTTTTCGATTTCGGTTCTTTTGATTGGAGAAATGGATTCTATGAAAAAAAACAAGCAGATTGGTATGATCGAAGTTGAAAATCGGTCCATCCGTTCGGAAGTTATGGCGATCTGAAGAATTCGAAAAAGTTCCAAGGGGACCCCCTTTGATGCAATTTTTCTTTTCGATTTTGGTTTTTTCGATTGGAGAAATGGATTCCATGAAAAAAAACAAGCAGATTGGTATGATCGAAGTTGAAAATCGGTACATCCGTTCGGAAGTTAAGGCGATTTGAAGAATTCGAAAAAGTTCCAAGGGGACCCCCTTTGATGCAATTTTTTTTCAGATTTCGGTTTTTTCGATTGAAGAAATGGATTCTATGAAGAAAAACAAGAAGTTTGGTATGATCGAAGTTGAAAATCGGTCCATCCGTTCGGAAGTTAAGGCGATCTGAAGAATTCGAAAAAGTTCCAAGGGGACCCCCTTTGATGCAATTTTTTTTTCGATTTCGGTTTTTTTTATTGAAGAAATGGATTCTATGAAAAAACAAGCAAATTGGTATGCGCGAAATTGAAAATCGGTCGATCCGTTCGGTAGTTGAGGCGGTCTGAAGAATTCGAAAAAGTTCCAAGGTGGCCCTTTTTGATGCATTTTATTTTTCGATTTCGGTTTTTTTGATTGGAGAAATGGATTCTATGAAAAAAAACGAGCAGATTGGTATGATCGAATTTGAAAATCGGTCCATCCGTTCGGAAATTAAGGCGATCTGAAGAATTCGAAAAAGTTCCAAGGGGGCCCCCTTTGATGCATTTTTTTTTTCGATTTCGGTTCTTTTGATCGGAGAAATGGATTCTATGAAAAAAAAGCAGGTATGATCGAAGTTGAAAATCGGTCCATCCGTTCGGAAGTTAAGTCGATCTGAAGAATTCGAAAAAGTTCCAAGGGGGCCTCCTTTGATGCTCTTTATTTTTTCGATTTCGGTTCTTTTGATTGGAGAAATGGATTCTATGAAAAAAAACAAGCAGATTGGTATGATCGAAGTTGAAAATCGGTCCATCCGTTCGGAAGTTAAGGCGATCTGAAGAATTCAGAAAAGTTCCAAAGGGACCCCCTTTGATGCAATTTTTTTTTCGATTTTGGTTTTTTCGATTGGAGAAATGGATTCCATGAAAAAAAACAAGCAGATTGGTATGATCGAAGTTGAAAATCGGTACATCCGTTCGGAAGTTAAGGCGATTTGAAGAATTCGAAAAAGTTCCAAGGGGACCCCCTTTGATGCAATTTTTTTTCAGATTTCGGTTTTTTCGATTGAAGAAATGGATTCTATGAAGAAAAACAAGAAGTTTGGTATGATCGAAGTTGAAAATCGGTCCATCCGTTCGGAAGTTAAGGCGATCTGAAGAATTCGAAAAAGTTCCAAGGGGACCCCCTTTGATGCAATTTTTTTTTCGATTTCGGTTTTTTTTATTGAAGAAATGGATTCTATGAAAAAACAAGCAAATTGGTATGCGCGAAATTGAAAATCGGTCGATCCGTTCGGTAGTTGAGGCGGTCTGAAGAATTCGAAAAAGTTCCAAGGTGGCCCTTTTTGATGCATTTTATTTTTCGATTTCGGTTTTTTTGATTGGAGAAATGGATTCTATGAAAAAAAACGAGCAGATTGGTATGATCGAATTTGAAAATCGGTCCATCCGTTCGGAAGTTAAGGCGATCTGAAGAATTCGAAAAAGTTCCAAGGGGGCCCCCTTGATGCATTTTTTTTTTCGATTTCGGTTTTTTCGATTGGAGAAATGGATTCTATGAAAGAAACAAGCAGATTGGTATTATCGAAGTTGAAAATCGGTCCATCCGTTCGGAAGTTAAGGCGATCTGAAGAATTCGAAAAAGTTCCAAGGGGACCCCCTTTGATGCAATTTTTTTTCGATTTCGGTTTTTTCGATTGGAGAAATGGATTCTATGAAGAAAAACAAGGAGTTTGGTATGATCGAAGTT
The DNA here is from genome assembly GCA_029955515.1 of Chrysomela aeneicollis. NCBI lineage: Eukaryota > Metazoa > Arthropoda > Insecta > Coleoptera > Chrysomelidae > Chrysomela > Chrysomela aeneicollis. Next base: position 14,181,918 of record JARUHQ010000013.1, on the reverse strand, counting down.
GAAAATCGGTCCATCCGTTCGGAAGTTAAGGCGATCTGAAGAATTCGAAAAAGTTCCAAGGGGACCCCCTTTGATGCAATTTTTTTTTCGATTTCGGTTTTTTTTATTGAAGAAATGGATTCTATGAAAAAACAAGCAAATTGGTATGCGCGAAATTGAAAATCGGTCGATCCGTTCGGTAGTTGAGGCGGTCTGAAGAATTCGAAAAAGTTCCAAGGTGGCCCTTTTTGATGCATTTTATTTTTCGATTTCGGTTTTTTTGATTGGAGAAATGGATTCTATGAAAAAAAACGAGCAGATTGGTATGATCGAATTTGAAAATCGGTCCATCCGTTCGGAAGTTAAGGCGATCTGAAGAATTCGAAAAAGTTCCAAGGGGGCCCCCTTTGATGCATTTTTTTTTTCGATTTCGGTTTTTTTGATCGGAGAAATGGATTCTATGAAAAAAAAGCAGGTATGATCGAAGTTGAAAATCGGTCCATCCGTTCGGAAGTTAAGTCGATCTGAAGAATTCGAAAAAGTTCCAAGGGGGCCTCCTTTGATGCTTTTTATTTTTTCGATTTCGGTTCTTTTGATTGGAGAAATGGATTCTATGAAAAAAAACAAGCAGATTGGTATGATCGAAGTTGAAAATCGGTCCATCCGTTCGGAAGTTAAGGCGATCTGAAGAATTCAGAAAAGTTCCAAAGGGACCCCCTTTGATGCAATTTTTTTTTCGATTTTGGTTTTTTCGATTGGAGAAATGGATTCCATGAAAAAAAACAAGCAGATTGGTATGATCGAAGTTGAAAATCGGTACATCCGTTCGGAAGTTAAGGCGATTTGAAGAATTCGAAAAAGTTCCAAGGGGACCCCCTTTGATGCAATTTTTTTTCAGATTTCGGTTTTTTCGATTGAAGAAATGGATTCTATGAAGAAAAACTAGAAGTTTGGTATGATCGAAGTTGAAAATCGGTCCATCCGTTCGGAAGTTAAGGCGATCTGAAGAATTCGAAAAAGTTCCAAGGGGACCCCCTTTGATGCAATTTTTTTTTCGATTTCGGTTTTTTTTATTGAAGAAATGGATTCTATGAAAAAACAAGCAAATTGGTATGCGCGAAATTGAAAATCGGTCGATCCGTTCGGTAGTTGAGGCGGTCTGAAGAATTCGAAAAAGTTCCAAGGTGGCCCTTTTTGATGCATTTTATTTTTCGATTTCGGTTTTTTTGATTGGAGAAATGGATTCTATGAAAAAAAACGAGCAGATTGGTATGATCGAATTTGAAAATCGGTCCATCCGTTCGGAAGTTAAGGCGATCTGAAGAATTCGAAAAAGTTCCAAGGGGGCCCCCTTTGATGCATTTTTTTTTCGATTTCGGTTTTTTCGATTGGAGAAATGGATTCTATGAAAGAAACAAGCAGATTGGTATTATCGAAGTTGAAAATCGGTCCATCCGTTCGGAAGTTAAGGCGATCTGAAGAATTCGAAAAAGTTCCAAGGGGACCCCCTTTGATGCAATTTTTTTTCGATTTCGGTTTTTTCGATTGGAGAAATGGATTCTATGAAAGAAACAAGCGAATTGGTATGCGCGAAATTGAAAATCGGTCCATCCGTTCGGAAGTTAAGGCGATCTGAAGAATTCGAAAAAATTCCAAGAAGGCCCCCTTTGATGCATTTTTTTTTTCGATTTCGGTTTTTTCGATTGGAGAAATGGATTCTATGAAAGAAAACAAGCAGATTGGTATGATCGAAGTTGAAAATTGGTCCATCCGTTCGGAAGTTAAGGCGATCTGAAGAATTCGAAAAAGTTCCAAGGGGGCCCCCTTTGATGCATTTTTTTTTTCGATTTCGGTTTTTTCGATTGGAGAAATGGATTCTATGAAAAAAAACAAGCAGATTGGTATCATCGAAGTTGAAAATCGGTCCATCCGTTCGGAAGTTGAGGCGATCTGAAGAATTCGAAAAAGTTCCAAGGGGACCCCCTTTGATGCAATTTTTTTTCGACTTCGGTTTTTTTGATTGGAGAAATGGATTCTATGAAAAAAACAAGCGAATTGATATGCGCGAAATTGAAAATCGGTCCATCCGTTCGAAAGTTAGGCGATCTGAAGAATTCGAAAAAATTCCAAGGGGGCCCCCTTTGATGCATTTTTTTTTTCGAGTTCGGTTCTTTCGATCGGAGAAATGGATTCTATGAAAAAAAAACAAGCAGATTGGTATGATCGAAGTTGAAAATCGGTCCATCCGTTCGGAAGTTAAGGCGATCTGAAGAATTCGAAAAAGTTCCAAGGGGACACCCTTTGATGCAATTTTTTTTTCGATTTCGGTTTTTTCTATTGAAGAAATGGATTCTATGAAAAAACAAGCAAATTGGTATGCGCGAAATTGAAAATCGGTCGATCTGTTCGGAAGTTGAGGCGGTCTGAAGAATTCGAAAAAGTTCCAAGGTGGCCCCCTTTGATGCATTTTTTTTTTCGATTTCGGTTTTTTCGATTGGAGAAATGGATTCAATGAAAAAAAAAACAAGCAGATTGGTATGATCGAAGTTGAAAATCGGTCCATCCGTTCGGAAGTTGAGGCGATCTGAAGAATTCGAAAAAGTTTCAAGGGGACCCCCTTTGATGCAATTTTTTTTTCGATTTTGGTTTTTTCGATTGGAGAAATGGATTCTATGAAAAAAAAAAACAAGCAGATTGGTATGATCGTAGTTGAAAATCGGTCCATCCGTTCGGAAGTTAAGGCGATTTGAAGAATTCGAAAAAGTTCCAAGGGGACCCCCTTTGATGCAATTTTTCTTTTCGATTTCGGTTTTTTCGATTGGAGAAATTGATTCTATGAAAAAAAACGAGCAGATTGGTATGATCGAAGTTGAAAATCGGTCCATCCGTTCGGAAGTTAAGGCGATCTGAAGAATTCGAAAAACTTCCAAGAGGACACCCTTTGATGCAATTTTTTTTTCGATTTCGGTTTTTTCTATTGAAGAAATGGATTCTATGAAAAAACAAGCAAATTGGTATGCGCGAAATTGAAAATCGGTCGATCCGTTCGGAAGTTGAGGCGGTCTGAAGAATTCGAAAAAGTTCCAAGGTGGCCCCCTTTGATGCATTTTTTTTTTCGATTTCGGTTTTTTTGATTGGAGAAATGGATTCTATGAAAAAAAAAACAAGCAGATTGGTATGATCGAAGTTGAAAATCGGTCCATCCGTTCGGAAGTTAAGGCGATCTGAAGAATTCGAAAAAGATCCAAGGGGGCACCCTTTGATGCATTTTTTTTTTCGATTTCGGTTTTTTCGATTGGAGAAATGGATTCTATGAAAGAAACAAGCAGATTGGTATGATCGAAGTTGAAAATCAGTCCATCCGTTTGGAAGTTAAGGCGATCTGAAGAATTCGAAAAAGTTCCAAGGGGACCCCCTTTGATGCAATTTTTTTTCGACTTCGGTTTTTTCGATTGGAGAAATGGATTTTATGAAAAAAACAAGCGAATTGATATGCGCGAAATTGAAAATCGGTCCATCCGTTCGGAAGTTAGGCGATCTGAAGAATTCGAAAAAATTCCAAGAGGGCCCCCTTTGATGCATTTTTTTTTTTTCGATTTCGGTTCTTTCGATCGGAGAAATGGATTCTATGAAAAAAAAAACAAGCAGATTGGTATGATCGAAGTTGAAAATCGGTCCATCCGTTCGGATGTTAAGGCGATCTGAAGAATTCGAAAAAGTTCCAAGGGGGCCCCCTTTGATGCATTTTTTTTCGATTTCGGTTTTTTCGATTGGAGAAATGGATTCTATGAAAAAAACAAGCAGATTGGTATGATCGAAGTTGAAAATCGGTCCATACGTTCGAAAGTTAAGGCAATCTGAAGAATTCGAAAAAGTTCCAAGGGGGCCCCCTTTGATGCATTTTTTCTTTGATTTCGGTTTCTTTGATCGGAGAAATGGATTCTATGAAAAAAAAGCAGGTATGATCGAAGTTGAAAATCGGTCCATCCGTTCGGAAGTTAAGTCGATCTGAAGAATTCGAAAAAGTTCCAAGGGGGCCCCCTTTGATGCTTTTTATTTTTTCGATTTCGGTTCTTTTGATTGGAGAAATGGATTCTATGAAAAAAAACAAGCAGATTGGTATGATCGAAGTTGAAAATCGGTCCATCCGTTCGGAAGTTATGGCGATCTGAAGAATTCGAAAAAGTTCCAAGGGGACCCCCTTTGATGCAATTTTTCTTTTCGATTTCGGTTTTTTCGATTGGAGAAATGGATTCTATGAAAAAAAACAAGCAGATTGGTATGATCGAAGTTGAAAATCGGTCCATCCGTTCGGAAGTTAAGGCGATCTGAAGAATTCTGAAAAGTTCCAAGGGGACCCCCTTTGATGCAATTTTATTTTCGATTTTGGTTTTTTCGATTGGAGAAATGGATTCCATGAAAAAAAACAAGCAGATTGGTATGATCGAAGTTGAAAATCGGTACATCCGTTCGGAAGTTAAGGCGATTTGAAGAATTCGAAAAAGTTCCAAGGGGACCCCCTTTGATGCAATTTTTTTTCAGATTTCGGTTTTTTCGATTGAAGAAATGGATTCTATGAAGAAAAACAAGCAGTTTGGTATGATCGAAGTTGAAAATCGGTCCATCCGTTCGGAAGTTAAGGCGATCTGAAGAATTCGAAAAAGTTCCAAGGGGACCCCCTTTGATGCAATTTTTTTTTCGATTTCGGTTTTTTTTATTGAAGAAATGGATTCTATGAAAAAACAAGCAAATTGGTATGCGCGAAATTGAAAATCGGTCGATCCGTTCGGTAGTTGAGGCGGTCTGAAGAATTCGAAAAAGTTCCAAGGTGGCCCTTTTTGATGCATTTTATTTCTCGATTTCTGTTTTTTTGATTGGAGAAATGGATTCTATGAAAAAAAACAAGCAGATTGGTATGATCGAATTTGAAAATCGGTCCATCCGTTCGGAAGTTAAGGCGATCTGAAGAATTCGAAAAAGTTCCAAGGGGGCCCCCTTTGATGCATTTTTTTTTCGATTTCGGTTTTTTCGATTGGAGAAATGGATTCTATGAAAAAAACAAGCGAATTGGTATGCGCGAAATTGAAAATCAGTCCATCCGTTCGGAAGTTAAGGCGATCTGAAGAATTCAGAAAAGTTCCAAGGGGACCCCCTTTGATGCAATTTTTTTTTCGATTTTGGTTTTTTCGATTGGAGAAATGGATTCCATGAAAAAAAACAAGCAGATTGGTATGATCGAAGTTGAAAATCGGTACATCCGTTCGGAAGTTAAGGCGATCTGAAGAATTCGAAAAAGTTCCAAGGGGGCCTCCTTTGATGCAATTTTTTTTTGATTTCGTTTTTTTTTATTGGAGAAATGGATTCTATGAAAAAAAACAAGCAGATTGGTATGATCGAAGTTGAAAATCGGTCCATCCGTTCGGAAGTTAAGGCGATCTGAAGAATTCGAAAAAGTTCCAAGGGGCCACCTTTGATGCATTTTTTTTTCGATTTTGGTTTTTTCGATTGGGGAAATGGATTCTATGAAAAAAACAAGCAGATTGGTATGATCGAAGTTGAAAATCGGTTCATCCGTTCGGAAGTTAAGGCGATCTGAAGAATTCGAAAAAGTTTCAAGGGGGCCCCCTTTGATGCATTTTTTTTTCGAATTCGGTTTTTTCGATTGGAGAAATGGATTTTATAAAAAAAACAAGCAGATTGGTATGATCGAAGTTGGAAATCGGTCCATCCGTTCGGAAGTTAAGGCGATCTGAAGAATTCGAAAAAGTTCCGAGGGGGCTCCCTTTGATGCTTTTTATTTTTTCGATTTCGGTTTTTTTGATTGGAGAAATGGATTCTATGAAAAAAAACAAGCAGATTGGTATGATCGAAGTTGAAAATCGGTCCATCCGTTCGGAAGTTATGGCGATCTGAAGAATTCGAAAAAGTTCCAAGGGGACCCCCTTTGATGCAATTTTTCTTTTCGATTTCGGTTTTTTCGATTGGAGAAATGGATTCTATGAAAAAAAACAAGCAGATTGGAATGATCGAAGTTGAAAATCGGTCCATCCGTTCGGAAGTTAAGGCGATCTGAAGAATTCAGAAAAGTTCCAAGGGGACCCCCTTTGATGCAATTCTTTTTTCGATTTTGGTTTTTTCGATTGGAGAAATGGATTCCATGAAAAAAAACAAGCAGATTGGTATGATCGAAGTTGAAAATCGGTACATCCGTTCGGAAGTTAAGGCGATTTGAAGAATTCGAAAAAGTTCCAAGGGGACCCCCTTTGATGCAATTTTTTTCAGATTTCGGTTTTTTCGATTGGAGAAATGGATTCTATGAAGAAAAACAAGCAGATTGGTATGATCGAAGTTGAAAATCGGTCCATCCGTTCGGAAGTTGAGGCGATCTGAAGAATTCGAAAAAGTTCCAAGGGGACCCCCTTTGATGCAATTTTTCTTTTCGATTTCGGTTTTTTCGATTGGAGAAATGGATTCTATGAAAAAAAACAAGCAGATTGGAATGATCGAAGTTGAAAATCGGTCCATCCGTTCGGAAGTTAAGGCGATCTGAAGAATTCAGAAAAGTTCCAAGGGGACCCCCTTTGATGCAATTCTTTTTTCGATTTTGGTTTTTTCGATTGGAGAAATGGATTCCATGAAAAAAAACAAGCAGATTGGTATGATCGAAGTTGAAAATCGGTACATCCGTTCGGAAGTTAAGGCGATCTGAAGAATTCGAAAAAGTTCCAAGGGGACACCCTTTGATGCAATTTTTTTTTCGATTTCGGTTTTTTCTATTGAAGAAATGGATTCTATGAAAAAACAAGCAAATTGGTATGCGCGAAATTGAAAATCGGTCGATCTGTTCGGAAGTTGAGGCGGTCTGAAGAATTCGAAAAAGTTCCAAGGTGGCCCCCTTTGATGCATTTTTTTTTTCGATTTCGGTTTTTTCGATTGGAGAAATGGATTCAATGAAAAAAAAAACAAGCAGATTGGTATGATCGAAGTTGAAAATCGGTCCATCCGTTCGGAAGTTGAGGCGATCTGAAGAATTCGAAAAAGTTTCAAGGGGACCCCCTTTGATGCAATTTTTTTTTCGATTTTGGTTTTTTCGATTGGAGAAATGGATTCTATGAAAAAAAAAAAACAAGCAGATTGGTATGATCGTAGTTGAAAATCGGTCCATCCGTTCGGAAGTTAAGGCGATTTGAAGAATTCGAAAAAGTTCCAAGGGGACCCCCTTTGATGCAATTTTTCTTTTCGATTTCGGTTTTTTCGATTGGAGAAATTGATTCTATGAAAAAAAACGAGCAGATTGGTATGATCGAAGTTGAAAATCGGTCCATCCGTTCGGAAGTTAAGGCGATCTGAAGAATTCGAAAAACTTCCAAGAGGACACCCTTTGATGCAATTTTTTTTTCGATTTCGGTTTTTTCTATTGAAGAAATGGATTCTATGAAAAAACAAGCAAATTGGTATGCGCGAAATTGAAAATCGGTCGATCCGTTCGGAAGTTGAGGCGGTCTGAAGAATTCGAAAAAGTTCCAAGGTGGCCCCCTTTGATGCATTTTTTTTTTCGATTTCGGTTTTTTTGATTGGAGAAATGGATTCTATGAAAAAAAAACAAGCAGATTGGTATGATCGAAGTTGAAAATCGGTCCATCCGTTCGGAAGTTAAGGCGATCTGAAGAATTCGAAAAAGATCCAAGGGGGCACCCTTTGATGCATTTTTTTTTTCGATTTCGGTTTTTTCGATTGGAGAAATGGATTCTATGAAAGAAACAAGCAGATTGGTATGATCGAAGTTGAAAATCAGTCCATCCGTTCGGAAGTTAAGGCGATCTGAAGAATTCGAAAAAGTTCCAAGGGGACCCCCTTTGATGCAATTTTTTTTCGACTTCGGTTTTTTCGATTGGAGAAATGGATTTTATGAAAAAAACAAGCGAATTGATATGCGCGAAATTGAAAATCGGTCCATCCGTTCGGAAGTTAGGCGATCTGAAGAATTCGAAAAAATTCCAAGAGGGCCCCCTTTGATGCATTTTTTTTTTTTCGATTTCGGTTCTTTCGATCGGAGAAATGGATTCTATGAAAAAAAAAACAAGCAGATTGGTATGATCGAAGTTGAAAATCGGTCCATCCGTTCGGATGTTGAGGCGATCTGAAGAATTCGAAAAAGTTCCAAGGGGGCCCCCTTTGATGCATTTTTTTTCGATTTCGGTTTTTTCGATTGGAGAAATGGATTCTATGAAAAAAACAAGCAGATTGGTATGATCGAAGTTGAAAATCGGTCCATACGTTCGAAAGTTAAGGCAATCTGAAGAATTCGAAAAAGTTCCAAGGGGGCCCCCTTTGATGCATTTTTTTTTTTGATTTCGGTTTCTTTGATCGGAGAAATGGATTCTATGAAAAAAAAGCAGGTATGATCGAAGTTGAAAATCGGTCCATCCGTTCGGAAGTTAAGTCGATCTGAAGAATTCGAAAAAGTTCCAAGGGGGCCCCCTTTGATGCTTTTTATTTTTTCGATTTCGGTTCTTTTGATTGGAGAAATGGATTCTATGAAAAAAAACAAGCAGATTGGTATGATCGAAGTTGAAAATCGGTCCATCCGTTCGGAAGTTATGGCGATCTGAAGAATTCGAAAAAGTTCCAAGGGGACCCCCTTTGATGCAATTTTTCTTTTCGATTTCGGTTTTTTCGATTGGAGAAATGGATTCTATGAAAAAAAACAAGCAGATTGGTATGATCGAAGTTGAAAATCGGTCCATCCGTTCGGAAGTTAAGGCGATCTGAAGAATTCAGAAAAGTTCCAAGGGGACCCCCTTTGATGCAATTTTATTTTCGATTTTGGTTTTTTCGATTGGAGAAATGGATTCCATGAAAAAAAACAAGCAGATTGGTATGATCGAAGTTGAAAATCGGTACATCCGTTCGGAAGTTAAGGCGATTTGAAGAATTCGAAAAAGTTCCAAGGGGACCCCCTTTGATGCAATTTTTTTTCAGATTTCGGTTTTTTCGATTGAAGAAATGGATTCTATGAAGAAAAACAAGCAGTTTGGTATGATCGAAGTTGAAAATCGGTCCATCCGTTCGGAAGTTAAGGCGATCTGAAGAATTCGAAAAAGTTCCAAGGGGACCCCCTTTGATGCAATTTTTTTTTCGATTTCGGTTTTTTTTATTGAAGAAATGGATTCTATGAAAAAACAAGCAAATTGGTATGCGCGAAATTGAAAATCGGTCGATCCGTTCGGTAGTTGAGGCGGTCTGAAGAATTCGAAAAAGTTCCAAGGTGGCCCTTTTTGATGCATTTTATTTCTCGATTTCTGTTTTTTTGATTGGAGAAATGGATTCTATGAAAAAAAACAAGCAGATTGGTATGATCGAATTTGAAAATCGGTCCATCCGTTCGGAAGTTAAGGCGATCTGAAGAATTCGAAAAAGTTCCAAGGGGGCCCCCTTTGATGCATTTTTTTTTCGATTTCGGTTTTTTCGATTGGAGAAATGGATTCTATGAAAGAAACAAGCAGATTGGTATTATCGAAGTTGAAAATCGTTCCATCCGTTCGGAAGTTAAGGCGATCTGAAGAATTCGAAAAAGTTCCAAGGGGACCCCCTTTGATGCAATTTTTTTTCGATTTCGGTTTTTTCGATTGGAGAAATGGATTCTATGAAAGAAACAAGCGAATTGGTATGCGCGAAATTGAAAATCGGTCCATCCGATCGGAAGTTAAGGCGATCTGAAGAATTCGAAAAAGTTCCAAGGGGACCCCCTTTGATGCAATTTTTTTTCGACTTCGGTTTTTTTGATTGGAGAAATGGATTCTATGAAAAAAACAAGCGAATTGATATGCGCGAAATTGAAAATCGGTCCATCCGTTCGAAAGTTAGGCGATCTGAAGAATTCGAAAAAATTCCAAGGGGGCCCCCTTTGATGCATTTTTTTTTTCGATTTCGGTTCTTTCGATCGGAGAAATGGATTCTATGAAAAAAAAACAAGCAGATTGGTATGATCGAAGTTGAAAATCGGTCCATCCGTTCGGATGTTAAGGCGATCTGAAGAATTCGAAAAAGTTCCAAGGGGGCCCCCTTTGATGCATTTTTTTTTCGATTTCGGTTTTTTCGATTGGAGAAATGGATTCTATGAAAAAAACAAGCAGATTGGTATGATCGAAGTTGAAAATCGGTCCATACGTTCGAAAGTTAAGGCAATCTGAAGAATTCGAAAAAGTTCCAAGGGGGCCCCCTTTGATGCATTTTTTTTTTCGATTTCGGTTTTTTTGATCGGAGAAATGGATTCTATGAAAAAAAAAGCAGGTATGATCGAAGTTGAAAATCGGTCCATCCGTTCGGAAGTTAAGTCGATCTGAAGAATTCGAAAAAGTTCCAAGGGGGCCCCCTTTGATGCATTTTTTCTTTCGATTTCGGTTTTTTTGATTGGAGAAATGGATTCTATGAAAAAAAACAAGCAGATTCGTAGGATCGAAGTTGAAAATCGGTCCATCCGTTCGGAAGTTAAGGCGATCTGAAGAATTCGAAAAAGTTCCAAGGGGGCTCCCTTTGATGCTTTTAATTTTTTCGATTTCGGTTTTTCTGATTGGAGAAATGGATTCTATGAAAAAAAAACAAGCAGATTGGTATGATCGAAGTTGAAAATCGGTCCATACGTTCGAAAGTTGAGGCAATCTGAAGGATTCGAAAAAGTTCCAAGGGGGGCCACTTTGATCCATTTTTTTTTCGATTTCGGATTTTTTGATCGGAGAAATGGATTCTATGAAAAAAAAAGCAGATTGGTATGATCGAAGTTGAAAATCGGTCCATCCGTTCGGAAGTTGAGTCGATCTGAAGAATTCGAAAAAGTTCCAAGGGGCCCCCTTTGATGCATTTTTTTTTTTTTCGATTTCAGTTTTTTCGATTGGAGAAATGGATTCTATGAAAAAAAACAAGCAGATTCGTATGATCGAAGTTGAAAATCGGTCCATCCGTTCGGAAGTTAAGGCGATCTGAAGAATTCGAAAAAGTTCCAAGGGTGCTCCCTTTGATGCTTTTTATTTTTTCGATTTCGGTTTTTTTGATTGGAGAAATGGATCCTATGAAAAAAAACAAGCAGATTGGTATGATCGAAGTTGAAAATCGGTCCATCCGTTCGGAAGTTATGGCGATCTGAAGAATTCGAAAAAGTTCCAAGGGGACCCCCTTTGATGCAATTTTTCTTTTCGATTTCGGTTTTTTCGATTGGAGAAATGGATTCTATGAAAAAAAACAAGCAGATTGGAATGATCGAAGTTGAAAATCGGTCCATCCGTTCGGAAGTTAAGGCGATCTGAAGAATTCAGAAAAGTTCCAAGGGGACCCCCTTTGATGCAATTTTTTTTTCGATTTTGGTTTTTTCGATTGGAGAAATGGATTCCATGAAAAAAAAACAAGCAGATTGGTATGATCGAAGTTGAAAATCGGTACATCCGTTCGGAAGTTAAGGCGATTTGAAGAATTCGAAAAAGTTCCAAGAGGACCCCCTTTGATGCGAATTTTTTTCAGATTTCGGTTTTTTCGATTGGAGAAATGGATTCTATGAAGAAAAACAAGCAGTTTGGTATGATCGAAGTTGAAAATCGGTCCATCCGTTCGGAAGTTAAGGCGATCTGAAGAATTCGAAAAAGTTCCAAGGGGACCCCCTTTGATGCAATTTTTTTCTCGATTTCGGTTTTTTCTATTGAAGAAATGGATTCTATGAAAAAACAAGCAAATTGGTATGCGCGAAATTGAAAATCGGTCGATCCGTTCGGTAGTTGAGGCGGTCTGAAGAATTCGAAAAAGTTCCAAGGTGGCCCTTTTTGAAGCATTTTATTTTTCGATTTCGGTTTTTCCGATTGGAGAAATGGATTCTATGAAAAAAAAACAAGCAGATTGGTATGATCGAATTTGAAAAACGGTCCATCCGTTCGGAAGTTAAGGCGATCTGAAGAATTCGAAAAAGTTCCAAGGGGATCCCCTTTGATGCATTTTTTTTTTCGATTTCGGTTTTTTTGATTGGAGAAATGGATTCTATGAAAGAAACAAGCAGATTGGTATGATCGAAGTTGAAAATCGGTCCATCCGTTCGGAAGTTAAGGCGATCTGAAGAATTCGAAAAAGTTCCAAGGGGACCCCCTTTGATGCAATTTTTTTTCGATTTCGGTTTTTTCGATTGGAGAAATGGATTCTATGAAAAAAACAAGCGAATTGGTATGCGCGAAATTGAAAATCGGTCCATCCGTTCGGAAGTTAAGGCGATCTGAAGAATTCGAAAAAATTCCAAGAAGGCCCCCTTTGATGCATTTTTTTTTCGATTTCGGTTTCTTCGATTGAAGAAATGGATTCTATGAAAGAAAACAAGCAGATTGGTATGATCGAAGTTGAAAATCGGTCCATCCGTTCGGAAGTTAAGGCGATCTGAAGAATTCGAAAAAGTTCCAAGGGGGCCCCCTTTGATGCATTTTTTTTCGATTTCGGTTTTTTCGATTGGAGAAATGGATTAAAAAAAAAACAAGCAGATTGGTATTATCGAAGTTGATAATCGGTCCATCCGTTCGGAAGTTAAGGCGATCTGAAGAATTCGAAAAAGTTCCAAGGGGGCCCCCTTTGATGCATTTTTTTTCATTTCGGTTTTTTCGATAGGAGAAATGGACTCTATGAAAAAAAACAAGCAGATTGGTATGATCGAAGTTGAAAATCGGTCCATCCGTTCGGAAGTTGAGGCGATCTGAAGAATTCGAAAAAGTTCCAAGGGGGCCCCCTTTGATGAATTTTTTTTTTAGATTTCGGTTTTTTTGATTGGAGAAATGGATTCTATGAAAAAAAACAAGCAGATTGGTATGATCGAAGTTGAAAATCGGTCCATCCGTTCGGAAGTTAAGGCGATCTGAAGAATTCGAAAAAGTTCCAAGGGGGCCCCCTTTGGTGCATTTTTTTTCGATTTCAGTTTTTTCGATTGGAGAAATGGATTCTATGAAAGAAAACAAGCAGATTGGTATGATCGAAGTTGAAAATCGGTCCATCCGTTCGGAAGTTAGGCGATCTGAAGAATTCGAAAAAGTTCCAAGGGGGCCCCCTTTGAAGCATTTTTTGTTTCGATTTCGGTTTTTTCGATTGGAGAAATGGATTCTATGAAAAAAAAACAAACAGATTGGTATGATCGAAGTTGAAAATCGGTCCATCCGTTCGGAAGTTAAGGCGATCTGAAGAATTCGAAAAAGTTCCAAGGGGGCCCCCTTTGATGCATTTTTTTTTTTCGATTTCGGTTTTTCTGATCGGAGAAATGGATTCTATGAAAAAAACAAGCAGATTGGTATGATCGAAGTTGAAAATCGGTCCATACGTTCGAAAGTTAAGGCGATCTGAAGAATTCGAAAAAGTTCCAAGGGGCCCCCTTTGATGCTTTCTTTTTTTCGATTTCGGTTTTTTCGATTGGAGAAATGGATTCTATGAAAAAAAAACAAACAGATTGGTATGATCGAAGTTGAAAATCGGTCCATCCGTTCGGAAGTTAAGTCGATCTGAAGAATTCGAAAAAGTTCCAAGGGGGCCCCCTTTGATGCATTTTTTTTTCGATTTCGGTTTTTTCGATTGGAGAAATGGATTCTATGAAAAAATACAAGCAGATTGGTATGATCGAAGTTGGAAATCGGTCCATCCGTTCGGGAGTTAAGGCGATCTGAAGAATTCGAAAAAGTTCCAAGGGGACCCCCTTTGATGCAATTTTGTTTTTCGATTTCGGTTTTTTCGATTGGAGAAAAGAATTCTATGAAAAAAAAACAAGCAGATTGGTATGATCGAAGTTGAAAATCGGTCCATCCGTTCGGAAGTTAAGGCGATCTGAAGAATTCGAAAAAGTTACAAGGGGACCCCCTTTGATGCGATTTTTATTTCGATTTTCGTTTTTTCGATTGGAGAAATGGATTCTATGAAAAAAAACAAGCAAATTGGTATGCGCGAAGTTGAAAATCGGTCCATCCGTTCGGAAGTTAAGGCGATCTGAAGAATTCGAAAAAGTTCCAAGGGGACCCCCTTTGATGAAATTTTTTTTTCGATTTCGGTTTTTTCTATTGAAGAAATGGATTCTATGAAAAAACAAGCAAATTGGTATGCGCGAAATTGAAAATCTGTCGATCCGTTCGGAAGTTGAGGCGGTCTGAAGAATTCGAAAAAGTTCCAAGGTGGCCCTTTTTGATGCATTTTATTTTTCGATATCGGTTTTTCCGATTGGAGAAATGGATTCTATGAAAAAAAAAACAAGCAGATTGGTATGATCGAATTTGAAAATCGGTCCATCCGTTCGGAAGTTAAGGCGATCTGAAGAATTCGAAAAAGTTCCAAGGGGGCCCCCTTTGATGCAATTTTTTTTCGATTTCGGTTTTTTCGATTGGAGAAATGGATTCTATGAAAAAAACAAGCGAATTGGTATGCGCGAAATTGAAAATCAGTCCATCCGTTCGGAAGTTAAGGCAATCTGAAGAATTCGAAAAAGTTCCAAGGGGGCCTCCTTTGATGCAATTTTTATTTCGATTTCGGTTTTTTCGATTGGAGAAATGGATTCTTTGAAAGAAACAAGCAGATTGGTATGATCGAAGTTGAAAATCGGTCCATCCGTTCGGAAGTTAAGGCGATCTGAAGAATTCGAAAAAGTTCCAAGGGGACCCCCTTTGATGCAATTTTTTTTCGATTTCGGTTTTTTCGATTGGAGAAATGGATTCTATGAAAAAAACAAGCGAATTGGTATGCGCGAAATTGAAAATCAGTCCATCCGTTCGGAAGTTAAGGCGATCTGAAGAATTCAGAAAAGTTCCAAGGGGACCCCCTTTGATGCAATTTTTTTTTCGATTTTGGTTTTTTCGATTGGAGAAATGGATTCCATGAAAAAAAACAAGCAGATTGGTATGATCGAAGTTGAAAATCGGTACATCCGTTCGGAAGTTAAGGCGATCTGAAGAATTCGAAAAAGTTCCAAGGGGGCCTCCTTTGATGCAATTTTTTTTTGATTTCGTTTTTTTTTATTGGAGAAATGGATTCTATGAAAAAAAACAAGCAGATTGGTATGATCGAAGTTGAAAATCGGTCCATCCGTTCGGAAGTTAAGGCGATCTGAAGAATTCGAAAAAGTTCCAAGGGGGCCACCTTTGATGCATTTTTTTTTCGATTTTGGTTTTTTCGATTGGAGAAATGGATTCTATGAAAAAAACAAGCAGATTGGTATGATCGAAGTTGAAAATCGGTTCATCCGTTCGGAAGTTAAGGCGATCTGAAGAATTCGAAAAAGTTTCAAGGGGGCCCCCTTTGATGCATTTTTTTTTCGAATTCGGTTTTTTCGATTGGAGAAATGGATTTTATAAAAAAAACAAGCAGATTGGTATGATCGAAGTTGGAAATCGGTCCATCCGTTCGGAAGTTAAGGCGATCTGAAGAATTCGAAAAAGTTCCAAGGGGGCTCCCTTTGATGCTTTTTATTTTTTCGATTTCGGTTTTTTTGATTGGAGAAATGGATTCTATGAAAAAAAACAAGCAGATTGGTATGATCGAAGTTGAAAATCGGTCCATCCGTTCGGAAGTTATGGCGATCTGAAGAATTCGAAAAAGTTCCAAGGGGACCCCCTTTGATGCAATTTTTCTTTTCGATTTCGGTTTTTTCGATTGGAGAAATGGATTCTATGAAAAAAAACAAGCAGATTGGAATGATCGAAGTTGAAAATCGGTCCATCCGTTCGGAAGTTAAGGCGATCTGAAGAATTCAGAAAAGTTCCAAGGGGACCCCCTTTGATGCAATTCTTTTTTCGATTTTGGTTTTTTCGATTGGAGAAATGGATTCCATGAAAAAAAACAAGCAGATTGGTATGATCGAAGTTGAAAATCGGTACATCCGTTCGGAAGTTAAGGCGATTTGAAGAATTCGAAAAAGTTCCAAGGGGACCCCCTTTGATGCAATTTTTTTCAGATTTCGGTTTTTTCGATTGGAGAAATGGATTCTATGAAGAAAAACAAGCAGTTTGGTATGATCGAAGTTGAAAATCGGTCCATCCGTTCGGAAGTTAAGCCGATCTGAAGAATTCGAAAAAGTTCCAAGGGGACCCCCTTTGATGCAATTATTTTCTCGATTTCGGTTTTTTCTATTGAAGAAATGGATTCTATGAAAAAACAAGCAAATTGGTATGCGCGAATTGAAAATCGGTCGATCCGTTCGGTAGTTGAGGCGGTCTGAAGAATTCGAAAAAGTTCCAAGGTGGCCCTTTTTGAAGCATTTTATTTTTCGATTTCGGTTTTTCCGATTGGAGAAATGGATTCTATGAAAAAAAACAAGCAGATTGGTATGATCGAATTTGAAAATCGGTCCATTCGTTCGGAAGTTAAGGCGATCTGAAGAATTCGAAAAAGTTCCAAGGGGATCCCCTTTGATGCATTTTTTTTTCGATTTCGGTTTTTTTGATTGGAGAAATGGATTCTATGAAAGAAACAAGCAGATTGGTATGATCGAAGTTGAAAATCGGTCCATCCGTTCGGAAGTTAAGGCGATCTGAAGAATTCGAAAAAGTTCCAAGGGGACCCCCTTTGATGCAATTTTTTTTCGATTTCGGTTTTTTCGATTGGAGAAATGGATTCTATGAAAAAAACAAGCGAATTGGTATGCGCGAAATTGAAAATCGGTCCATCCGTTCGGAAGTTAAGGCGATCTGAAGAATTCGAAAAAATTCCAAGAAGGCCCCCTTTGATGCATTTTTTTTTCGATTTCGGTTTTTTCGATTGGAGAAATGGATTCTATGAAAGAAAACAAGCAGATTGGTATGATCGAAGTTGAAAATCGGTCCATCCGTTCGGAAGTTAAGGCGATCTGAAGAATTCGAAAAAGTTCCAAGGGGGCCCCCTTTGATGCATTTCTTTTTCGATTTCGGTTTTTTCGATTGGAGAAATGGATTAAAAAAAAAAAACAAGCAGATTGGTATGATCGAAGTTGATAATCGGTCCATCCGTTCGGGAGTTAAGGCGATCTGAAGAATTCGAAAAAGTTCCAAGGGGGCCCCCTTTGATGCATTTTTTTTCATTACGGTTTTTTCGATAGGAGAAATGGACTCTATGAAAAAAAAACAAGCAGATTGGTATGATCGAAGTTGAAAATCGGTCCATCCGTTCGGAAGTTGAGGCGATCTGAAGAATTCGAAAAAGTTCCAAGGGGCCCCCTTTGATGAATTTTTTTTTAGATTTCGGTTTTTTTGATTGGAGAAATGGATTCTATGAAAAAAAACAAGCGGATTGGTATGATCGAAGTTGAAAATCGGTCCATCCGTTCGGAAGTTAAGGCGATCTGAAGAATTCGAAAAAGTTCCAAGGGGGCCCCCTTTGGTGCATTTTTTTTTCGATTTCGGTTTTTTCGATTGGAGAAATGGATTCTATGAAAGAAAACAAGCAGATTGGTATGATCGAAGTTGAAAATCGGTCCATCCGTTCGGAAGTTAGGCGATCTGAAGAATTCGAAAAAGTTCCAAGGGGGCCCCCTTTGAAGCATTTTTTGTTTCGATTTCGGTTTTTTCGATTGGAGAAATGGATTCTATGAAAAAAAAACAAACAGATTGGTATGATCGAAGTTGAAAATCGGTCCATCCGTTCGGAAGTTAAGGCGATCTGAAGAATTCGATAAAGTTCCAAGGGGGCCCCCTTTGATGCATTTTTTTTTCGATTTCGGCTTTTCTGATCGGAGAAATGGATTCTATGAAAAAAACAAGCAGATTGGTATGATCGAAGTTGAAAATCGGTCCATACGTTCGAAAGTTAAGGCGATCTGAAGAATTCGAAAAAGTTCCAAGGGGCCCCCTTTGATGCTTTCTTTTTTTCGATTTCGGTTTTTTCGATTGGAGAAATGGATTCTATGAAAAAATACAAGCAGATTGGTATGATCGAAGTTGGAAATCGGTCCATCCGTTCGGAAGTTAAGGCGATCTGAAGAATTCGAAAAAGTTCCAAGGGGACCCCCTTTGATGCAATTTTGTTTTTCGATTTCGGTTTTTTCGATTGGAGAAAAGGATTCTATGAAAAAAAAACAAGCAGATTGGTATGATCGAAGTTGAAAATCGGTCCATCCGTTCGGAAGTTAAGGCGATCTGAAGAATTCGAAAAAGTTTCAAGGGGACCCCCTTTGATGCGATTTTTATTTCGATTTCGGTTTTTTCGATTGGAGAAATGGATTCTATGAAAAAAAACAAGCAAATTGGTATGCGCGAAGTTGAAAATCGGTCCATCCGTTCGGAAGTTAAGGCGATCTGAAGAATTCGAAAAAGTTTCAAGGGGACCCCCTTTGATGAAATTTTTTTTTCGATTTCGGTTATTTCTATTGAAGAAATGGATTCTATGAAAAAACAAGCAAATTGGTATGCGCGAAATTGAAAATCTGTCGATCCGTTCGGAAGTTGAGGCGGTCTGAAGAATTCGAAAAAGTTCCAAGGTGGCCCTTTTTGATGCATTTTATTTTTCGATATCGGTTTTTCCGATTGGAGAAATGGATTCTATGAAAAAAAAACAAGCAGATTGGTATGATCGAATTTGAAAATCGGTCCATCCGTTCGGAAGTTAAGGCGATCTGCAGAATTCGAAAAAGTTCCAAGGGGACCCCCTTTGATGCAATTTTTTTTCGATTTCGGTTTTTTCGATTGGAGAAATGGATTCTATGAAAAAAACAAGCGAATTGGTATGCGCGAAATTGAAAATCAGTCCATCCGTTCGGAAGTTAAGGCGATCTGAAGAATTCGAAAAAATTCCAAGAAGGCCCCCTTTGATGCATTTTTTTTTTTCGATTTCGGTTTTTTCGATTGGAGAAATGGATTCTATTAAAGAAAACAAGCAGATTGGTATGATCGAAGTTGAAAATCGGTCCATCCGTTCGGAAGTTAAAGCGATCTGAAGAATTCGAAAAAGTTCCAAGGGGGCCTCCTTTGATGCAATTTTTTTTCGATTTCGTTTTTTTTGATTGGAGAAATGGATTCTATGAAAAAAAACAAGCAGATTGGTATGATCGAAGTTGAAAATCGGTCCATCCGTTCGGAAGTTAAGGCGATCTGAAGAATTCGAAAAAGTTCCAAGGGGGCCCCCTTTGATGCATTTTTTTTTCGATTTTGGTTTTTTCGATTGGAGAAATGGATTCTATGAAAAAAACAAGCAGATTGGTATGATCGAAGTTGAAAATCGGTTCATCCATTCGGAAGTTAAGGCGATCTGAAGAATTCGAAAAAGTTTCAAGGGGGCCCCCTTTGATGCATTTTTTTTTTCGATTTCGGTTTTTTCGATTGGAGAAATGGATTTTATAAAAAAAACAAGCAGATTGGTATGATCGAAGTTGAAAATCGGTCCATCCGTTCGGAAGTTAAGGCGATCTGAAGAATTCGAAAAAGTTCCAAGGGGGCCCCCTTTGATGCATTTTTTTTTCATTTCGGTTTTTTCGATTGGAGAAATGGGCTCTATGAAAAAAAACAAGCAGATTGGTATGATCGAAGTTGAAAATCGGTCCATCCGTTCGGAAGTTGAGGCGATCTGAAGAATTCGAAAAAGTTCCAAGGGGGCCCCCTTTGATGAATTTTTTTTTCGATTTCGGTTTTTTTGATCGGAGAAATGGATTCTATGAAGTTAAGGCGATCTGAAGAATTCGAAAAAGTTCCAAGGGGGCCCCCTTTGGTGCATTTTTTTTTTCGATTTCGGTTTTTTCGATTGGAGAAATGGATTCTATGAAAGAAAACAAGCAGATTGGTATGATCGAAGTTGAAAATCGGTCCATCCGTTCGGAAGTTAGGCGATCTGAAGAATTCGAAAAAGTTCCAAGGGGGCCCCCTTTGATGCATTTTTTTTTTCGATTTCGGTTTTTTCGATTGGAGAAATGGATTCTATGAAAAAAAAAACAAACAGATTGGTATGATCGAAGTTGAAAATCGGTCCATCCGTTCGGAAGTTAAGGCGATCTAAAGAATTCGAAAAAGTTCCAAGGGGGCCCCCTTTGATGCATTTTTTTTTCGATTTCGGTTTTTCTGATCGGAGAAATGGAATCTATGAAAAAAACAAGCAGATTGGTATGATCGAAGTTGAAAATCGGTCCATCCGTTCGGAAGTTAAGTCGATCTGAAGAATTCGAAAAAGTTCCAAGGGGGCCCCCTTTGATGCATTTTTTTTTTCGATCCCGGTTTTTTCGATTGGAGAAATGGATTCTATGAAAAAATACAAGCAGATTGGTATGATCGAAGTTGGAAATCGGTCCATCCGTTCGGAAGTTAAGGCGATCTGAAGAATTCGAAAAAGTTCCAAGGGGACCCCCTTTGATGCAATTTTTTTTTTCGATTTCAGTTTTTTCGATTGGAGAAAAGGATTCTATGAAAAAATACAAGCAGATTGGTATGATCGAAGTTGGAAATCGGTCCATCCGTTCGGAAGTTAAGGCGATCTGAAGAATTCGAACAAGTTCCAAGGGGGCCCCCTTCGATGCATTTTTTTTTCGATTTCGTTTTTCACGATTGGAGAAATGGATTCTATGAAAAAAATTACAATTATCGTTCCGTCCAATCATCCAACCTTATGTTCGATGCATACGCTCGTATGTGTAACGAATTCTTCAGATCGCCTTCTTCCGATCGCCTGTTCTTCCGTTTTACATAAAAGCGACCGAATCGAGCAGAAGGTTAAATGGATAGATTGAAAATTCATCGTATCTGTGTTGTATTCGATAAGGTTTATATAGTTATACTCACCAGGTAAATGTTCTTCCGTTATACATACGAGCGACTGAATTGAACAGAAGGTTGAATGGATAGACTAAACAATAATCGTATCTGGGGTTGTATTCGATTATATCTTGATGATGTTCATGTAACTGTTCTTCTGTTTTACATACAAGCGACCGTATCGAGCAGAAGCTTAAATTTAGTATAGATTGAACAATCATCTTATCTGGGTTGTATTCGATAATGTTTATATAGTTTTACTCACCAGGTAACTGTTCTTCCGTTATACATACGAGCGACTGAATTGAACAGGTGGTTGAATGGATAGACTAAACAATAATCGTATCTGGGGTTGTATTCGATTATATCTTGATGATGTTTATATAGTTATACTCACCAGGAAACTGTTCTCCAGTTACACATAAGAGCGACTGAACTGAACAGGAGGTTGAATGGATAGACTGAAAAATCATCGTATCTGGGTTGAATTTGATTATATCGTGATGATTATCATATAGTATGTCTAACCAGGTAACAGCTCTTCCGTTATACATACGAGCAACCAAATCGAACATAAGGTTGAATGGATAGATTGAACAATCATTGTACCTGAGTTGTCTTCGATTATATCGTTATGCTGTATATTTAGCCATGTAAAGGTTATTTCGTAACACATACGAGCGTCTGAATCGAACAGAAGGTTGGATGGATAGACGGAATGATCATTGTATCTCAGTTGTATTCGATTATATCGTGATGACGTTCATATAGCAATAATCACCAGGTTACTGTTCTTTCGTTATACATACGAGCAACCGAATCGAACAGAAGGTTGAATGGATAGTATCTGGGTTGTTTTCGATTATGATCTTATGCTGTGTATATAGTTATACACATTTGATGACGGTATTCCCGTTTTACATACGAGCGACCGAAACGAACAGAAAGTTGAATGGATAGACTGAACAATCAATATATCTGGGTGGTATCCGATTATATCGTAATACTGTATATATAGTGATACTCACCAGGTGACGGTACTTCCGTTACACATACTAGCGACTGAATCGAACAGAAGGTTGAATGGTTAGACGAAACGATAATTGTATCTGTGTTGTATCCGATGATATCGTGATGATGTTTATATAGCAATAATAACCAGGTAACTATTCTTCCGGTTCACATACAAGCGACCGAATCGAGCAGAAGGTTAGATGTATAGATTGAACAATCATCGTATCTGGGTTGTATTTGATTATGTTTATATAGTTATACTCACCAGGTACCTGTTCTTCCGTTATACATACGAGCGACTGAATTGAACAGAAGGTTGAATGGATAGACTAAACAATAATCGTATCTGGGGTTGTTTTCGATTATATCTTGATGATGTTCATATAGTTATACTCACCAGGAAACTGTTCTCCAGTTATACATAAGAGCGACTGAACTGAACAGAAAGTTGAATGGATAGACTGAACAATCAATGTATCTGGGTGGTATCCGATTATATCGCAATACTGTTTATATAGTGATACTTACCAGGTGACGGTACTACCGTTACACATACTAGCGACTGAATCGAACAGAAAGTTGAATGGTTAGACGAAATGATAATTGTATCTCTGAGTTGTATTCGATGATATCGTGATGATGTTTATATAGAAATACTCACCAGTTTACTGTTCTTTCGTTATACATACGAGCAAACGAATCGAACAGAAGGTTGAATGGATAGTATCTGGGTTGTATTCGATTATGATGTTATGCTGTGTATATAGTTATACACACTAGGTGACGGTAATCCCTGTTTTACATACGAGCGACCGAAACGAACAGAAAGTTGAATGGATAGACTGAACAATCAATGTATCTGGTTGGTATCCGATTATATCGCAATACTGTATATATAGTGATACTTACCAGGTGACGGTACTTTCGTTACACATACTAGCGACTGAATCGAACAGAAGGTTAAATGGTTAGACGAAGTGATAATTGTATCTGAGTTGTATTCGATGATATCGTGATGATGTTAATATAGCAATATTCACCAGGTAACTGTTCTTCCGTTTTACATACAAGCGACCGAATCGAGCAGAAGGTTAAATGTTTAGATTGAACAATCATCGTATCTGGGTTGTATTTGATTATGTTTATATAGTTATACTCACCAGGTACATGTTTTTCCGTTATACATACGAGCGACTGAATTGAACAGAAGGTTGAATGGATAGACTAAACAATGATCGTATCTGGGGTTGTATTCGATTATATCGTGATGATGTTTATATAGTTATACTCACCAGGTAACTGTTCTCCAGTTATACATAAGAGCGACTGAACTGAACAGGAGGTTGAATGGATAGACTGATCAATCATTGTATCTGGGTTGTATTCGATTATATCGTGATGTTTATCATATAGTATGTCTAACCAGGTAACAGTTCTTCTGTTACACATACGAGCAACTGAATCGAACATAAGGTTGAATGGATAGATTGAACAATCATTGTATCTGGGTTGTCTCCGATTATATCGTTATGCTGTATATCTAGTTACACCTACCATGTAACGGTTCTTTCGTTAAACATACGAGCGTCTGAATCGAACATAAGGTTGGATGATTAGACGGAACAATAATTGTAACTGAGTTGTATTCGATCATATCGTGGTGATGTTTATATAGTAATACTCACCAGGTGACTGTTCTTGCGTTATACATACGAGCGACCCAATCGAACCGAAGTTTGGATAAATAGACGGAATGATCATTGTATCTGAGTTGTATTCGATTATATCGTGATGACGTTCATAAAGAAATACTCAACAGGTTACTGTTTTTTCTTTATACATACGAGCAACCGAATCGAACAGAAGGTTGAATGGATAGTATCTGGGTTGTATTCGATTATGATGTTATGCTGTGTATATAGTTATACACATTAGGTGACGGTATTTCCGTTTTACATACGAGCGACCGAAACGAACAGAAAGTTGAATGGATAGTCTGAACAATCAATGTATCTGGGTGGTATCCGATTATATCGCAATACTGTATATATAGTGATACTTACCAGGTGACGGTACTTCCGTTGCACATACTAGCGACTGAATCGAACTTAAGGTTAAATGGTAAGACGAAACGATAATTGTATCTGAGTTGTATTCGATGGTATCGTGATGATGTTTATATAGCAATACTCACCAGGTAACTGTTCTTCCGTTTTACATACATGCGACCGAATCGAGCAGAAGGTTAAATTTAGTATGGATTGAACAATCATCGTATCTGGGTTGTATTCGATTATGTTTATATAGTTATACTCACCAGGTAACTGTTCTTCCGTTATACATACTAGCGACTGAATCGAACAGAATGTTGAATGGTTAGACGAATCGATAATTGTATCTGAGTTGTATTCGATGATATCGTGATGATGTTTATATAGCAATACTCACCAGGTAACTGTCCTTCAGTTTTACATACAAGTGACCGAATCGAGCAGAAGGTTAAATGGATAGATTGAACAATCATCGTATCTGAGTTGTATTCGATTATGTTTATATAGTTATACTCACCAAGTAAATGTTCTTCCGTTATACATACGAGCGACTGAATTGAACAGAAGGTTGAATGGATAGACTAAACAATGATCGTATCTGGGGTTGTATTCGATTATATCGTGATTATGTTTATATAGTTATACTCACCAGAAAAATGTTCTCCAGTTATACATAAGAGCGACTGAACTGAACAGAAGGTTGAATGGATAGACTGAACATTCATCGTATCTGGGTTTTATTTGATTATATCGTGATTATTATCATATAGTATGTCTAACCAGGTAACAGTTCTTCCGTTATACATACGAGCAACCGAATCGAACATAAGGTTGGATGGATAAATTGAACAATCATTGTATCTGGATTGTCTCCGATTATATCGTTATGCTGTATATTTAGTTACACCTACCAGGTAACGGTTCTTTCGTTACACATACGAGCGTCTGAATCGAACATAAGGTTGGATGGTTAGACGGAACGATAATTGTAACTGAGTTGTATTCGATTATATCGTGGTGATGTTCATATAGTAATACTCACCAGGTGACTGTTCTTGCGTTATACATACGAACGACTCAATCGAACAGAAGGTTGGATGGATAGACGGAATGATCATTGTATCTAAGTTGTATTCGATTATATCGTGATGACGTTCATATAGAAATACTCACCAGGTTACTTTTCGTTCGTTATACATACGAGCAGACGAATCGAACAGAAGGTTGAATGGATAGTATCTGGGTTGTTTTCGATTATGATGTTATGCTGTGTATATAGTTATGCACATACCCAGACAGCACAGTATATCCATTAGACATCCACAGGATATCCATCGTGGATATCCAGTATATCCACTGGATATCGATGGATATCCTATAGATATACAATATATATCCATATGTCCGCCTATATCCAGGATATAGGGATATCTAATGGATGTCTATGGATATATATAATGGATATCCATTCGATATCCCATGGATATTCATAGGATATCAACTATTCACATTAAATATATCTATTAGATATATAATGAATATATAATCGATATTCATAATAGATATAGTGATATTATTTTACAGGATAATGATGAAATGAGACTATGGAAAATAATGTTCACTCTATTCAACTAATAATTACAAACACATATTAGATACTTGCATTCATCATATCATCCCCTGCTTCTGAATTCTTCTTACTGTAAAAAAAATTGGATAATATTTCTTATTTTTCAAATTGCCAGGAAGAATGAGAAATAACCACTGATGTAATAACACTTACCCAGCCAATCCTTGATGGTTCCTTTAGCATTTGGGCCTAGGATAGGTGCATCTGTAATATTCAATAATACAATCAATTATATTATGATATCTCTCAAACAATAAAAAATTAACTTACTTCTGATAATAAATGAATATACTTTCTTCCCCTTCTTCGCCTTTCCCAGTTATAAAGAGAGGCAACTTCTCATCCAATATATGAGCAAGAAAGTAGGTACATCTGAAAAAAAATCAGTATGCAATGTTATAATGAATGTCAATGACGTGAATATGGGGACGGAGAAATTAGACAATATACGTTCATGATGCCTACTCCACAATAGGTACAAAATAAACATCCAACATATCAAAAATACCTTTTATTGTCCAAAACCGATTCCACGTACCGACTTCTTCACTTTAATGTAGGTATAGGTAATCCAAAATCCACCGAAATTGTAAAATCATCAGAAACAAATCACAGCATAACAAACACTGCACTGCATACACACGTTATACACAACAAACAAAAATAAAATGGCCACCACAAGGCGTTGGCGTTATCCGAGACTTCCGACTCGGATGAGTTCGTGCTACTTCGGTCTCGACTTCATTTGGTGGATATCCAATGGATATCCACTGGATATATGTCAGGACATTGAAAACTTTTTGTTATCGTTCAATAGAATTTATTTTATAGCTTTCTCATCACTCTCTCTTGATTATTCGTTATATCATCATATCCATTCACAAAACAATATTTCTTCAAAATATCCAAGGAATATATCCACTGGATGTCCATTAGATATCTCTCATGGACTGGACATTCAGTGGATATACGGCTATCCATTAGATATCTAATAGATATTGTGTGCTGTCTGGGTAAGGTGACGGTATTCCCGTTTTACATACGAGCGACCGAAACGAACAGAAAGTTGAATGGATAGACTGAACAATCAATGTATCTGGGTGGTATCCGATTATTTCGCAATTCTGTATATATAGTGATACTCACCAGGTGACGGTACTTCCGTTACACATACTAG
Source organism: Chrysomela aeneicollis (assembly GCA_029955515.1). Classification (NCBI taxonomy): domain Eukaryota; kingdom Metazoa; phylum Arthropoda; class Insecta; order Coleoptera; family Chrysomelidae; genus Chrysomela; species Chrysomela aeneicollis. Next base: position 14,155,371 of record JARUHQ010000013.1, on the reverse strand, counting down.
CGACTGAATCGAACAGAAGGTTAAATGGTTAGACGAAACGATAATTGTATCTCTGAGTTGTATTCGATGATATCGTGATGATGTTTATATAGCAATACTCACCAGGTAACTGTTCTTCCGTTTTACATACAAGCGACCGTATCGAGCAGAAGCTTAAATTTAGTATAGATTGAACAATCATATTATCTGGGTTGTATTCGATTATGTTTATATAGTTATACTCACCAGGTAACTGTTCTTCTGTTATACATACGAGCGACTGAATTGAACAGATGGTTGAAAGGATAGACTAAACAATAATCGTATCTGGGGTTGTATTCGATTATATCTTGATGATGTTCATATAGTTATACTCACCAGGAAACTGTTCTCCAGTTATACATAAGAGCGACTGAACTGAACAGAAGGTTGAATGGATAGACTGAACATTCATCGTATCTGGGTTGTGTTAGATTATATCGTGATTATTATCATATGTTATGTCTAACCAGGCAACAGTTCTTTTGTTATACATACGAGCAACCGAATCGAACATAAGGTTGGATGGATAGATTGAACAATCAATGTATCTGGGTTGTCTCCGATTATATCGTTATGCTGTACATTTAGTTACACCTACCATGTAACGGTTCTTTCGTTACACATACGAGCGTCTGAATCGAACATAAGGTTGGATGGTTAGACGGAACGATAATTATAACTGAGTTGTATTCGATTATATCGTGGTGATGTTTATATAGTAATACTCACCAGGTGACTGTTCTTGCGTTATACATACGAGCGACCCAATCGAACAGAAGGTTGGATGGATAGACGGAATGATCATTGTATCTGAGTTGTATTCGATTATATCGTGATGACGTTCATATAGAAATACTCACCAGGTTACTGTTCGTTCGTTATACATACGAACAACCGAATCGAACAGAAGGTTGAATGAATAGTATCTGGGTTGTATTCGATTATGATGTTATGCTGTGTATATAGTTAAACACATAAGGTGAGGGTATTCCCGTTTCACATACGAGCGACCGAAACGAACAGAAAGTTGAATGGATAGACTGAACAATCAATGTATCTGGGTAGTATCCGATTATATCGCAATACTGTATATATAGTGATACTTACCAGGTGACGGTACTTCCGTTACACATACTAGCGACTGAATCGAACAGAAGGTTAAATGGTTAGACGAAACGATACTTGTATCTGAGTTGTATTCGATGATATCGTGATAATATTTATATAGCAATACTCACCAGGTAACTGTTCTTCCGTTTTACATACAAGCGACCGAATCGAGCAGAAGCTTAAATTTAGTATAAATTGAACAATCATCGTATCTGGGTTGTATTCGATTATGTTTATATAGTTATACTCACCAGGTAACTGTTCTTCCGTTATACATACGAGCGACTGAATTGAACAGAAGGTTGAATGGATAGACTAAACAATAATCGTATCTGGGGTTGTATTCGATTATATCTTGATGATGTTTATATAGTTATACTCACCAGGAAACTGTTTTTCAGTTATACATAAGAGCGACTGAACTGAACAGAAGGTTGAATGGATAGACTGAACATTCATCGTATCTGGGTTGTATTTGATTATATCGTGATTATTATCATATAGTATGTCTAACCAGGTAACAGTTCTTCCGTTATACATACGAGCAACCGAATCGAACATAAGGTTGTATGGATAGATTGAACAATCATTGTATCTGGGTTGTCTCCGATTATATCGTTATGCTGTATATTTAGTTACACCTACCATGTAACGGTTCTTTCGTTACACATACGAGCGTCTGAATCGAACATGAGGTTGGATGGTTAGACGGAACGATAATTGTAACTGAATTGTATTCGATTATATCGTGGTGATGTTTATATAGTAATAGTAGTTAAACTAGGCGGCCGCCACTATCAGAATAGGGCAAAACATGTGTTAGAGAGAGAAACGCATAGGCTAATGTGTCAGAGAGAGATAGCTTGCAACGCTGTGACGTCACAACGTTGCCGCTTTCTCTCTCTGAACATGGAACAATTTGACATATGACATGGAACACTTCCCAATCGCCATCTTGCCAATTGGGAAGTGCTCCAAGTCACCGCTGATTCATCCAACAATTAAAAAAACCTTTGACGACGACGGGATTTGAACCCGAGACCATCGGACTATGAATCCGATACGTAACATCATCGCCACGACCACTACACAGTATAATTAACGGTGGAAATCGAGGCGACGAGAGACCGCGCGTGACGTAATCGAGCTAGATCCGTTTCAGTGATATCTAAGCGGGGCGTTCGCTTGGTACATTGTTGCCGGACGTTTGAAATATTCCGAGTAACCGTCGCGTATACATAGTTGCCGAAAATATGTCATTTCAGATATGGATGGCGACGAGAGACCGCGCGCTCGCGCTGCGTGACGTAATCGAGCTAGATCCGTTTCAGTGATATCTAAGTGGTGCGTTCGCTTGGTACATTGTTGCCGGACGTTTGAAATATTCCGAGTAACCGTCGCGTATACATAGTTGCCGAAAATATGCCATTTCAGATATGGATATATTAGGGGGGCTGCGTTGGGGAGACGGGGGGACTCTAAGACGATAGGTTCTTCGTGTTACCACTTGACTTTTTTCTATTTGTAAATTATAGAGAGTCAGGTTGGCCGAGCGGTCTAAGGCGCCAGCTTTAAGCCCTGGTTCCCGAGAAGGCGCGTGGGTTCGAATCTCACACCTGGCAGAGTTTTTTATAAGACTTTATATTCTCATGAATCGTCTGGCGATGTACCCATTCAAGTCGAAGCATGATGAGGAACACATACAATTTGGAATATCGTTGCTCTGAAACATCAAAACGCTATTGCTGCAGAAAAAAATGTTTTTCCATATCAGATCTCGATGATGTAGTTGACGGAATGGCATGCAAAGTGTGCGAAAACTTTTGTTATTGCGCATGCGCATGTAATTCTAGACGTAAGAATGACGTAGTTGGGTGTTTTGTAACAGTTGCCAGATGTCTTTGGAAGAGTATAAACGACAGCTGCAGAAATTCCAGAAGAAAATAAGAGAACTCAACTACATAATTCAACACTACGAAGATAAACAGCAGATGATTAGAACTTTTTCGAAAATTACTTTATTGGAAACGATATCGAAGAAAACATCATGGCAATCTTGAAATCATCATTTATATTGCTATTTTCAATGATGGAAAACATCTTGTACATGAATGTACCCAACAAAGTTAGCGAAGCAGGAATTTGCTTCAATAATGATACAACATGTCAGTGGACTGCTATGAAGAGAGTATTCATCAATGGTGGTCAAATGGAAGTGTTCTCGATAGAAGTGCTGCCGCCGGGGGGAAATGAAACAAAATTCAAAATTCGGTTGATTTTCGACGATAGAACCTTTGGGGAAATGGGAGATTGGCAGCAGCTTATTCCATCACCTATGTCAACATCGCCACTACCACCACCACCGCCACAAGTGGATTACGAAAAATTCTTCACAAACTTGGATACTTTATTATACATCAATTTAGCATTTGTAGCTATGCTAATATTGCTCATTATTGTACATCGTTTCTGGAAAGAAATAAAAGTCTATGTGTTCTAGAACAATAATTTTTATTTAGTTAAAATAGTACAAAACCAATTGTATAGAGTATGAATATTTTGAAGACTGCACTGGAACTTTTCTCCTCCTCTTCCATAAAGATGATTCATGCATGCTGGAGTCGTAGGTTGAAATGTGACAGTTTGCCACCACGACGCATCAAAGTCCTCCAAATTGACGATATCACAGCATACCTCCAATTCCTCCAACTTTTGCTTCAAGAACTGTATCTTTTGATGACCTCTTACGTAGATGAGATTTGCCTGATGCAGATTATCTTGTAGAATTTGATTCATCTCATCAAGATCCACATAGCCACTAGAGTATTTCAAGCCATGAACGTAGCGTTCAACATAGTTTACCATCTTTTTATCTTCTTTGCTCAAATTAGCGTACTCTGTGGATGGCTTAAATAGAAAATTACTGATTTTCATGCCAATGCGAATTGACATCTCCTTCGGGATGAATTCTCCAGCAACGACGAAGCCTTGAATGTCAACCAGTGCGATCTCCATGACGTCTTGGAATGAACTGAATGAACATCCCTTCACTCATCAATCGATATTTCGAACGATTTCGCTGAGTGGGAGGTGTTCCATGATTTGATCATGAATAATGATGCAATATGCCTTGGTGTTTGCAGGAAAGCCCATGGTTGCTTCAATATCCAACTTGATGTCGACTGTCGAAGCCTTCGGACCGAGACTTCTTCTCGAACAATCAATGACAAACATTGATCGAGTTTTGAATTCGGTAAAGTTCATTAGAGAACGCTTCAAGAGACAATTGTGAGAGCTCTTGTTGAATTCAGAATAATTGTGGTAGGCGTCAGAGTATTGACCAGTGGAAAATTCTAGAAGTGCTCGTTCTTGCGGATAGTAGTCACCGTTCAGAGCCAAGCGTATGGATTTGATGTTGGCATGATCGAACAATGTAACATCCTCATGTATATCATCAATCTTTTTGGTTTGGAAAAAGACAACGACATATCTGGGGCTCTCCATTGCCGTACAAGTTTTGACAGACCAAATTTCGGTGGTGGAGTTTTGGGTTAGTGCAGGCAGTTCGTGCAATTCCCATTTGCGAAACGCTATCATCATAGGTTCATCTGCTCGCACACGCTTCAACAGCTGGAATTTTATATCATCATTCGGAGTGAGGTGTGGCACTTTCAAGGTTATGCTCTCGATTGTGATTTTAGCAGTACTCTTTGTCAGACCACTTGCAGGTACATTATTGCCGCCAGTAACCGCCTTTTCTTCAACTTTCACGCTGTTGGCATCACTGCGCGATCGAACCAAACGAATCGACTGCTTTCCCAGTGTCGCCACTGGGAACAAGTGTTTCAGTGGAATGTTCATGGTGAATGTTTTGTCTGCATTGAGAATGGGAGCATTTGGATAGTTCCATCCTGCTATAGCTAGATGGCGCGAATCTTCGGGGGCATAACACAAATATCCTCTAGCCGTGCTCGTTATTCCCGGATATCTGGCAGCATCCAGTTCCTTATTGCATAACTCATAGGTACAAGGATCAAAGAGATATGCACCAGCATTGTGAGTTAAAGTACCCGTACCACCTCCAGTTACATCTAATTTAGCCTTGATGACGAGAACACCTTCAAACATGGTGAGCCATACATCTGCTTGATTGATGTAATGTCTATGACATCATTGTTCTCAAACGACTTGACGTACGGATGATAGGTACGCCACTCCACTTTGGTGATGGATTCATCGAACCTTGGTTTGCGAAAGACGTCGAATACTGGAGCCGTCATGGACATTGTAACCGATTGATTTGAGAAATAGGATATTGGATAATGTCAATTGTATCCTCGAACGATGACGGTGCACCACGTCTGTCTTGCTCAAGGACGTTCTTGAGACTGATGTGGAAGTAGGATACTCTTCAGATTTATAGACAGAGTTATCAAACACTAGTCCCATCGCTGAAGTTTCTTCAATTCCAATCTGATTATGATCTCTTCACCTCTAAAATTCACCTGCCTCAAGTCTTGATCTAGTATTTGCAGTGTAATATTTGGCAGTTCTCGTCTACTAACTATGGGTAGATAGATAAGATTTCTTGGAGTTTCGTCTATTGCGTACCCGGGATCGACCGAAATAGCAAATTCGTATATCGTATGTGAAGGTCTATCGTTGTAAAGAGCTCCAGCAGTGACGTTACTGTCAATGTGAATGGTTCGGACTTTGGCTATGTTAACAGGCAAATCAGAACAATGAACTTTTTGTGCTTCCAGCACAGAGTCTGAGAATCCCAATACTTTAGCAATACTATCCTTGGGTGTAAAATCAATGTTGAACTTATTGCTCGAGATCTCACACTTTAATGTATTGTTATTGGGTTTCAACGAGAATATATCGTCGACGTTTTTTGCACTCGAAATATTCAATTCTTTTCGAATGAATTTCTCAATGTCGATAATGTCGTATGATCCTTCAGGAATTTCTATAATTTTTGTGGTTTTAGATGCTGCGTCCTGCAGATAAACTTTGGAAGCACCTCTTTCTATATTTGGAATGCTATTGTAGCAGTGGAATCCCAACAATGCTAGACCGTAGTCTGACTCCGGATCGAGCTGTAGTGGCGTGAGAAAGTCTATGGAGAGCGTAGAAGTGCGACTCTTCAACGTCAATATCAAAGACATGACTGATGCGTCATGCGTCATGTTATTTGTTTTTATAGAGAAATTCCAAGCAGAGACGCCCACAATTACTTTGTTTATAATTCTGATATTGATCATTATTATAGAGGATTTTCACATTTTCACCAAAGTATCGGGCCAGTTCTTTTGGTGGTTTCAACATTCCATAACTATCGAAATATTCCACAACATTATCATGTTTCTTGTAAGCTACCCAATGTGTACCAGAATGATTTGAAGTATCCAAATTTATGATTGCACACTCGTCGCGATGACGCCATGGGCCGGTAGGTGGTAGAGTATCTCTCATAAAAACACCTCGAAAATGTGGTATTTTCAGTTGTTTGGCATACTTCATTATTTCTGAATCGTACATGGATTTATTGGGTAGCTTAGCTAGTAGTTTTTTTGCTGTTTCTTTAAAAATAGTCCGAATCCTCGTGGTGTCTTGCGCAGATACAAGCCCGAACCGATAGCCTCCATCGCTTTATTATGGCGTCGATCTTCTTCCAGTTTCTTTGTTGCATTTTTAGCATCAATTACAGTCTTTGCGACTGCACCAGCTCCACCAGCCAAGGATCCTAGAGCTCCCAAAGCAGCAAAGATTGGAATCAGCGGAAAGATACCACCACTTTTCTTTTCCGAATCGAACGGTATGATTCTTGGTACTCGAATCTTTTTCTTGCCTCCGGCTCTCTTGATGGCAATTCTAGCTGCTCTAAGTGCAGCCAATGCAGATTTTTTCAAACCACTGCCTTTATGGTTATCACTACTACTATTGGATTTTGAAAGAACATTTTTTATGAACTTTATAACATTGGCAAATGTAGGTCGCAGACCCATGCCAAGCTTGCGTTTAGCTTTCATCCCGGTAGTAACTAGCCAAGCTGCAGCTTTTTCTTTGAATTTTGCGTCTTTTGCTTTGACTCTTTCCCACGCTCTATTCTCGAGCACCCAATCGGCTTTGTGACGCTCCTCCAAAGATTGATTTTGTGAATATGCAATGTCGTGTTGTCGACAGGCGTCGTCCAATGGATTAATGCCTGTGTCTCCTCGAGCAAGCCTCTTTTCTAGCTTTGTACCTGGTCCACAAAATCTATAGCCTGGTATGTGTAATTCGATGGGGAGCTTATTGATTACAGAATTCAACACACCCTCACCGTGGTAGAGCAACATGTAGAATGATGAGTATGAAGAGCGCCACCTATATTTATAGCAGCGCACCTCAATGCATACTATCACATTATGGAGGTCGTTCAACAGAAACGGACGCTACCTATCGAGAACTTGGATGTGGTAGCTAATTGTGAATCGATAAGTAGTAGTAGTGGTAAACATGGGAAACTGCTTCCGCATTCCTTCAGAGCCATCTTCTGTGGACCCAGTGGATGTGGAAAGACCAATGCAATGCTGTCCTTGCTTTTCAGTCCGAATGGCGCGAAATTTAAAAACGTTTACGTGTATTCAAAGTCGCTGTACCAACCAAAGTATCAGCTGTTGCAACAAGTGCTGGATTCAGTGAAAGGAGTCGGGTATTTTCCATTCAAAGAGAATGATGACGTCATCGACCCATCGAAAGCGAAAAACAACTCGATATTCATCTTTGATGATGTATCATGTGACAAGCAGCAAAAAATTCGTGAATATTTTTCAATGTGCAGGCACAAGGACATTGACGTTGCATACCTGTGTCAAACATACTCAAAAATTCCCAAACAGCTCATCCGTGACAATAGTAACCTAGTGGTGCTCTTTCGACAGGATGAAATGAACTTTGTAAGGCTCTTTTCTCGGTAAAGAGCCCTACAAAGGGCCTCAGGGCTTAGTTCTCTATTTAAGTTAGAGCGGTTGCCTCGAGCGCCAGTTTTTTTTTGAAGTGGTATGCTCCACTTTCTTCCAGAACTAGGAGTTCTTTGGAAGGCCCTAGGGTAGCTACAGTGAAGAAGGGACGCAGAGTAAATCCATACAATGCACCCCCTTGTGTAAACCAGAGGTCAGCTAGTTAGACCAGGATAACAATAAACTTCTAAGAAAATGTAGTCTTTAGTTACACCTCCTTAGACTAGACTGGAATACAAGCTACGTTAAACAGAATTGATGTTATTTTATTTTTATTTCCACAGGTTTTATTCAAAATAACTAGATAAAAGATCTAAGTACAGGCAAAATCAAATCATACAATCAGGCACAAAATACACAATGAAAATCGGAACCGGTTTCAGACTATTTATTTCATGAAAAACACTTTCCACACATCGTCAAATCAGGTACAGGTACGATTTTCCGGAAATTAAACAAAACATCAGTCTCAAACAAAGCAACAAAGAAAATCACAATTTACAACAGCTGATTAAAATACAACAGGAAGTTTACGTCCAATTGTCGCAGAATCGGATACGATCACAAAGTTTCTATTTTCGCGGAACTACCCGAACTCTCAATGACAGGCTGGTTCAGGTCGTTAGTTCAAGTCGAAATAATCAGGTTTACAGGTTATATTATTACAACAATAAACACCGGACTAAATGAATCTGAACATAGAAAATCCAACACTAACAGTGAATGCAAGGAAAATGTGACCGTGTTACTTCGATTTTATTATACAGGGCGGTTTGTTAGCTCTGAGTTGTGACAAATCAGCAAATGCAATTCAAAAATTTCAGGGAGAGTGTAATTCAGATTATATTCTGGTATGGGGCGTTATATTGATTCTCAGGCAGGGTTTTCTGGTCTAGATTTTACGGGTGAAAAGTGAAAACTTCAAATCAACTACTAACGTAAATACTGTCGTCTACAATATTACTTTCCTATACTGTTTAGACGGTTTCCTTTCTTACTGACATAAAACCGCAGATGTGAATAGGGCATCCAGTATAAACAACAAAATAATATGGTGTAACTGGCTTGCGAGTTGATCGTAGTCAGGTACACGTCCAATGTTCGACAATCAATTCACAAGTTCCGGAATGGAAGCCACAGGAAATGAAGGAAAAGAAATATACCGAGTGTACTGGATGTTGTTGGATTTTTACTATAACTGGCTTGCGAGTTGATCGTAGTCAGGGACAGGTCCAATATTCTATGATCAATTCGTAAGTTCAAAATTTAAAAGAAAGGCAAGTGAAAAGACAGGAAAATGCGGAACCACACTACGAGATAAAGAGAAAGTACTAGCTATTACTGATTTTTACGGTAACGGCTTGCGAGTTGATCGTAGTCAGGTACAGGTCCAATATTCGACGATCAATTCGTAAGTTTGAAATTGAAAAGACAGGGAAATGCAAAACCAAACTATGAGATATAGAGCAAGTACTAGCTATTACTGATCTTTACGGTAACAGGCTTGTGAGTTGATCGTAGTCAGGTACAGGTCCAATATTCGACGATCAAATCGCAAGTTATGAATCCGGAAACTGGCACTTTCCTTTCACTTATGAAAATGCAAGTGTCGTACTACACGAGTAAACGGAAATGTAAGTGACAACTAGCCCAACGAAACAGTAATCTTAGTTAAATTTGAGTTTCCACGTTTCTCTAGGTTCAACAAAATTTTAACAGGAATATAGAATCAATATAACTCCGAAATATCGCTTACAGTTGTACTGGGGGTGAGCTGGACAAAACACCACGGCACGGCTAATCCAGGGCAGAAGCACTCGCACTGTACAGGGTGTCTGGTTCACTAGGGTTCACAGGTTCACAAGTTCAAAACGGGGCACTCTCGAAAATCGGCAATTTACACTCTCACGGCTGAACGTTATTCGCGAAGATCTCAAACTAACTCCTTCAATCCTTCTGTCTGGGGGTATTTATATGAAATCTGAATTTTCGAAAAAATCAGAGTAAAAACGAAGCATTTTGTCATTGCTTGACCTCTAAAAATGAGCAAGAAAGTAAGCAAAACACTCTCAATAAAAAAGACTTTGCAGAGTGTTAGAAATAATATATGAAAAAGACTCGGAATAACATTTCTTTTGACTAGGATACTTAGGAACATTTCCAAAAAGAAAATGCCCAAAATCCATGATTTTCCGGAAAATATTATTTCGGTTCATTGCCAATACTGTTAGTTTAACAAACTTATTGTATAACAGGAATAATAGGTTCTTCTTAACATTATAAATATCCGCCTAAGACTTATGGAAAGTAACGTGATATAACTGCAAATCAACTTTTCCGCAGTCAGGAATTATACAGGGTGTTACTAGACTGGTTGTTACATATTGAACAGGGTTTCTGGTTGTAACGAATACAGGAGTGACAGGAATACGTAATACTTGAATTGATATTATCTGGACTATCCGGAACCTGTAGTAATGAAGTTACTGGCAAAAAAAAAAACTTCATTACACACCCCCCCTACTTGCAAAAAAAAAATTATTGCTTCAGCTGTAATTTTTGAAACTTAAAAAAAAATCCTTTATTTTACCAAAAATGAAAAATATACTAGGTAAAAATAACAAAAGAGAAAAATAAACTATCGTTGACCACCCTGGTCTTCTGGTGTCAACGGCGAAAGCCGATTCCGGGCTTCCGGCAGGGACACAGGTCGCACTGAGTGGCTCTGTCGGCCACGATGACGGTACTGGTCTGGACCCTCTGGTTAATTTGATTGACCCGCAATCCCGGTGGCAGGGTTCGTCGCTGGGCAGGCTGGCGTTCGGGAGTCAGCCTGGGTAAATGTGCCGGGAACTGGGGCCGCCTAGGTGGGCAGAGGCATTCGCAGGACCGCACTCCTACGAGGCCGCATCGGGAGCAGAATAGCCGACTAGGGGCTTGGCAATCCGGTCGTGTGTGGCCGGGATATCCACATCGCCAGCATAGCTGCCGCTCTACCGGCAGGTAGATGTCGGTAGTCAGGCTTCGGTGGACGACGGTGTCCAGGGACAGCGGCGGTAGAGTTGCCGTGGTAGCAGCGTCTTGCCTGCGCTGACTAGTGGTTGCAGAGCACGGCCTATTCGCCGGCTGGTTTAGCAGGGCACTACTTGGGGTGATGTCCGTCGGGGTAGACGAGGTGTCTACGGCGGGGTCTGGCAGTTCCTCGGGGTCCTGATGTGTATGCAGAGTCTCGGTGTCTGGCTGCAAGGTCCCGGTGTCCGGGGGCAGGGTCTCGGTGACTAGCGGCAGGTTCTTGATGTCCGGGGGCAGGGTCTTGGTATCCGGGAGCAGGGTCTCGGTGTCTGGAGAACTCGTGAGTTCCCATCCATCCAGAGAGTTGCCTTCTAGATCTAGGATGTCCTCCATCTAAAACGTAGAACTGCAATGAAATCCTGGTAAACCTCACCTTGGTCTCTCGTGCCTCTTCGATCAGTGCCGGCCTACTCCGGCCGGTATTCGAATCCAGGTATATTTGCCCTCGGGAGTTCTCAGACGTCGGCGATACGGGACGTCGAGGGGGATGTGGACCGGCCTGAGTTGTCCTACCATATATCGCATCAACGTCGTCCACTCGTTGCAGTTCTTATACAGTGGGTATTCGGCCACCACCCACTGTGCAATTCCATCCTCCAGCATTGAGTTGCTCGTCAGAGGACTACGAGGAGCAGGGAGAAGCGGCATTACCCCGCCTAGGTTATCCGTTTCAGGGTGGGCAACAGGTTCGGCATCAGGTTCGGCAACAGGTTCGGCAACAGGTTCGGCAACAGGTGTGGTATCAGGTTCGGCGACTCTCATCTGCCGGTATAGTTCCGGGAACCTAGTGGATGGACTGGGGCTCCGGATTGGTATACCGAGAGACGTCTCTGTCGCGGGAGAGATGGGCGAGTACGGGGGTGCCTGAGGGACGAAATACAGAGACTGCTCGTATTCATCCATCAGCTCGTCGAGAGTCGGGGTGGCCAGGCCCGGGTTGCTGGCGGACGAAGACAGGTCCAGAGCGTTCATCGCTGACGTCTCTTCGGGGAGGTGCAGGACGGGGTCTTCTCGGGCTGGCTGTATCATCACATCTTGAAGTATTACAATTTTCCGAGCGGGACTGGCGGGGCTATGGGTCGTGGATCGTTTGGACATCTATCGGAATTTATTTCACAGGTTACTGGGGTGAAATGGTTTCAGGTCCTTTATATGAATCCTGCTATAACGTTTTCCTGTGCTACCCTTTAGGTCGTAAACTACTGGGGAAATGACTCGAGTGACAATGAAAGGACCGGAATATTTTGGGGCCAATTTTGCTGCATAGCCACGGATTCCAGAAGAGAGATTATGTTCTCTCTTCATTACCTGGTCACCCAGGTGACATCTCCAGTCTCGTCGCCGCAGGTTATAGTAGTGACTCTGGGAGTTGAAAGCACGGGCCAAGTTCATCCTGACTAATTCATGTACTTCCTGGAGTTTCTCCAAATGCTTGATCCAGGTTGATGAAGCGGTGTTTTCGGTCTCGTCTGGTGTCTCTGTCGACTCTGTTCGGGTGATTCGGTGTAGAGCCTTCGGTGGTTCCGGTTCTCGTCCGAAAACGAGGAAAGAGGGACTAAACCCAGTTGAGTCATGACGGGCGGTATTCAGGGCGAACTGGAGTTCTGGAAGGTACTGGTCCCATTTACGGTGATCATTATCGCAGTACTGGGCGATCATAGTTTTTACCGTTTTATTGGTTCTCTCGACAGGATTGGCTTGCGGAGTATAGGGAGGCGTTAGGCGGTGTTTTATTCCCAGGTCCCTCAACAGTTCTTCGAACACTTTTCCGGTATACTGGGTGCCATTGTCACTGATGACGGTTTCCGGGCGTCCAAATCTCAAGACGATATCCTCATAAAAAGCTTGGGAAACGGCTCTGGACGTAGCTTTGCGAAGGGCTTTCAATTGTACCCACTTCGTGAAACGGTCCTGGTATACGGCTAGGTAACAGTTTCCCTTACTGGAACGGGGTAACGGGCCGACCAAGTCGGTGGAGACAGTATCCCACGGTTTGGTATTCCGGGACGAATGCATTTTTCCAGGAGGTTGTTGTTGAGAACTCTTATATTCCTGGCAGGTTTTACAACTCCGTACATATCGGGCAATTTCTCGAAACATTCCAGGCCAATAGTATTTCTGTGTGATACGGGCGGTGGTCTTTGCAATCCCCATGTGTCCAGCCGTGACGTCATCATGGTTTTCCTGGAGTACTCGTGCACGCAGTGATTTTGGGACACATAGCTTCCAGGGAGCGCCCATTTCCAGTTCACACAGATTATTGGCATCCCAGAAATGGCGGAATAACCGGCCGTCCTTGAGGCAGTAATCGGGATGCGTCTCAGGATTTTTCTCGATTTCGGCCTTTCTTCCTTGATACCAGGAACATTTCTGTCCCGCCTCTATTTCGGCGTCGGTAGCACACAGGAGGACATTTAAGTCGGATTCTTCGGTACTGGTATCCGGTAACGGTTGACGGGACAAGGCATCGGCAACTTTGTTCAGAACTCCCCGACGGTATTTGACTTCGAAGTCAAACTGTTGCAAGAACATAGCCCATCGGGCTATACGGCCGGCCGGACTCTTTATGAACTGTAACCATTTCAGAGCCAAATGATCGGTGAGGACGGTGAAGTGATAGCCTTCCAGGTAGGGTCTGAGCTTTTCTATGCTCCAGACTATCGCCAAGCATTCCTTCTCGGTCACGGAGTAGTTACGTTCTGGTCCGGTTAACATCCTACTCGCGTACGCCACTACCTTTTCCTGACCCTCTATGTCCTGTGTGAGCGCAGCTCCCAGTCCACAATCGGAGGCATCAGTTTGTAGTAAGAACGGCTTGGTGAAATCTGGACAGGTCAAAGCAGGAGCTTCGGTAAGCCGAGTTTTCAGAAACTCGAAGGCGGTATCTTCAGTCTCTGTCCACTTCCAACGGTTACCTTTTTTCAGAAGCTTCGTCAGTGGTGCCACTGTCCCGGAGAAATTCGGTATAAATCTCCTATACCAGGATGCCATTCCCAAGAATTGGCGAAGTTTCTTCAGGGTGTTTGGGGCAGGCCACTGTACTATAGACTCTATTTTGTCCGGATCGGTTTTTATTCCGTCGGCGGTCACTACATGTCCCAGGTACTTCAGCGAGCTCAGGCAAAACTTGCATTTCTCCGGGTTGAGTTGCAGGTTAGCCTGACGTAGCTGGTCAAAAACTCGCTGCAGGTTGATCAAATGTTCGTCGAAGGTTTTGCTTAGCACAATTATATCATCTAAGTATGCAAAGGCAAACGGTTCCATTTCGGGTCCTATCAGGGTGTCCATCAATCTCTGGAACGTGGCAGGTGCGGAGTGAAGCCCAAACGGCATTACCTTAAACTGGAATAACCCCCTTCCAGGTACGGTGAAGGCGGTTATCGGTTTGCTATCGGCTGATAGCGGTATTTGCCAATATCCCTGCCTCAGGTCTAGGCTAGAGATGAATTTTGCTTCTCGCAACTTGTCCAGGATAGCATTGATGAACGGCAGCGGATATGCATCTTTTTCGGCTATGTCGTTGATTTTCTGGAAATCGATGCAAAATCGGTGCTTTCCATCTTTCTTTTTCACAATTACAACAGGGGAACTCCATGGACTACTGGAAGGTTCGATGATGCCATCTGTCAACATCTTATCGACTTCTTCATTGATTACCTCTTGCATTTTCGGATTTTGCGGGCGGTACCTTTGTTTGATCGGTTCTGTCGTCTTCAAACGAATGCGATGTTCCACTAAAGGTGTAGGTCCTCTAATCCTCTCAAATGCCGGTAATTCATGGTCCAGGAATCGTTGCAATCTACTGTGTTGTTCCGGTGAAAGATTTCGGCACGGTGGATCCTCAACTACTATCGGGCTGCAGGTAGTTTCTGGTTCCAGTTGATTTTCCGCTGCTCTGGTTCCGGATGTTCTGCAGTTTTTATGTTTTCTGGCTCTATTTCGTTTTCGAGTTTTTCTTCGGTTTTCGGACTTCCTGTCTGGAAATTGTCTGGTTCCGGGAAGCCCCGGAATGTTTTCCTTTTCGGTTTTCCTATTCTCCGGAACAGGTCGGTTTCCGGGAAGACCCGGATTCTCAGTTTCTGGCTGTAGGTTATGTGTCGGATCCGGAACTAGTTCTGTCTTTCTCTGGGAACCAAGAACTGACACGTTCTTCTGATTCCAATACACAGTGGCGGTTTGTAGATCAATCCCAAAGCCTTGTGTGCGAAGTACATCCATTCCTATCACGATATCTGCGGCCAGGCTGGGAATTATAAGTAACTCACAGGGGATTTCCTCGGTGCCGATCGTCATCACAGGTTTAAAAACTCCGGTTACCTGGATGAGCGAACCATCAGCTTGTCGGGACTGGACTACTGTGTTCGGGTATTCTTTATACCTATGTCGTTTGCAGCAGTTAGCTACTCTGGTATTCGCAAACGACCTAGTAGCTCCGGTATCCACTAAAGCGGAGAAGATCGTATCCCCAATAGCTACTGGAATAAACGGCCGGTTATCATCGGGTCGGGATTTCGGTAGATTTTCCGGGATAGTTAACTGCTGGAGCCGGCCTGTCCTCGGTTCGGGCGGGCTCCGGTGGAGTTTTCCGGCTGGGCACAGGTACAATCCTTCGAAAGGATTCCATCACGGCCACACCTTGAGCAAAATAACCTAAAGGCATTACGACAATCTGCTCGTTGATGCCCAGACTGTCCACATCTCCAGCAGGTATTTCCTCGGTTGTATACGGGTTCTCCGGATGCTGGTGGTATCGCCGGAGTATTTGAGTTCGGGGGCAGGATAGCCCTCGGCGGCGGTCTACTGGTCATGGGTTGGCTAGCTGGTAGCGGTCGAGCGACTGGTGGCGGTTCGGGGTAAGACATTCGAACCGGGGGAGCAGAAGGCGGGTTCCGGTAGTACATTCGGCGGATCTCGCCACGTAACTGCTGGAATTCCAAGATTAAGGAAATCAAGGAAGGGACATCGAAGAAATCATTCTTTTTGATGTATTGGCGGTAGTCCGGAAGAAGGTTCCGATATAACCAGGTTAGTTCTTGGGCCGGATCAAGGTTTCCATGACGTCGGATGAGAGTTTGTAAATCTACCACATAATCCATGGCCGGCTCGTTATCTCTTTGAAGTCTTCTACTTATGGCCATTTCCAAGTCATCCTGGTATCCGATGGGAAAATATGATTTTTGGAAAACTCTTTTGAAGGACGACCACGAATTCCAAAATCTTTTATTGCAACGGTACCATAACAGTACTCGTCCTTGCAATAATTCCGGCAATACATCGAGTAGTTGTTCTGGTCGGGCTTTTTCAGCTTGCCCTATTTCTTCGAGTCTTTCCAGGAACGCCACTGGATCTCTGGTTCCATCAAAGTGAAGGTTCCAGTGATGCGTTTTCAGTTTTGTGGGTATAGGGACTGGCAACGGCGGTCGGTATTGTAGCCACTGTGGTGGTGACGTCTGATGATTGTCAGATGTGTTGACAGTTGGAATATTATTTTGCGGGGGGACTGGGGGGTTTGTCTGGTTTGTCGGGTTATTCACTCCGGGTTGTGTTCCAAAACATCCAGGGGGTACGTTGGGGTTAGTGGTGGCTGTGGATCCCGCCTGCTGATATTTGTATCCAATCAGTTTGGGAAGTTCTTCCCTCAGGAACCACACCAAACGTTTCCGGAGTTCACTCACTGTTCCCTCAGATGACAGGCCATATCTGTTAAGTTCTTCTTCTAAATCAGGTTTCTTCAGGCGATAAACCCACCCTACTCTAGGTTCTAGAGTTGTACCGAAATCTTCGCTATATTCCCGGTCTGGATCAGGAGAAGATGCTCTGCTACTCTGTTTAGAGTGTTCCGGGGGAACGAATAGCTGGTCGGGGTTGTCACAGGGTAGTTTATCTTGAGACATGGCTATCCAATCGGGTATATTCAGGGCAAATTCAGGAAAATCAACAACAGGTTTTCTGGGTGTCTGGTAATTTGATTCAGGTCAGGATATCAGAAAAATTACCACCCAGAGTAGCACTCAGAGAGCAATCCACAAGTTATTATAGAAAGTTTATTATCTGAATTCACTTTCAAGACCACAGTTGTAAGTTGTAAGTTGTACTGGGATTGAATATACCTCAGGTTTTAGTAATAGCAGTCAGGTATTCTCAAACAAAGAGAGAAAATTCCAGGATTCAAACTTAGTGGTAGAAATTATCAAAATCAATTTTTACTAAGTTAATAGTCAGGTTATGGCACTCTGTCAAATCAAAGTTCAGATACCTTCTCTATCAGGTTTTCTAATTATATCCAGGTATGAAAAAAAAATCCGAAAAATGAATTATTTTGGAAAATCAGGAAAATTTATCTCAATCAGTGTTTTTAAGCTCAGGATTTAACTTAAATTTCCTAACTCCGGTTTCCTATCAGGGTTTGTAATTTAGGTTTTCCAGGAAAGGAAAATTCCTGGAAAATGAGACTGCAACAGCTGACAATGTTTAAATTAGATAGTGAAATAATAAAAATTGAATTCAGGTTCAGGTGAGAGCTTTCCTTTTTTACTTTGCTTGACTGAAGATTGGTGACTGTGAAAAGCTCGGTGAAAAGTTCAGTGAAAATCAAGAGTGGAATATATTTTCGAAGTGATTTGATTTTACCTAGTAGTGACAAGAATATTATTGATCGTGTTTTCAAGCAGCAACTACAGAATTATCAGGAATTTTTTTGAAACAGGTCTGGTTACAAAATTTCAAATTCGATTTTTCACAGGTTTTCCTCGGATTTTCTTTCAGGTTTTCCTAACTCAGGTCCCTGCTCGGGCGCCAATTTGTAAGGCTCTTTTCTCGGTAAAGAGCCCTACAAAGGGCCTCAGGGCTTAGTTCTCTATTTAAGTTAGAGCGGTTGCCTCGAGCGCCAGTTTTTTTTTGAAGTGGTATGCTCCACTTTCTTCCAGAACTAGGAGTTCTTTGGAAGGCCCTAGGGTAGCTACAGTGAAGAAGGGACGCAGAGTAAATCCATACAATGCACCCCCTTGTGTAAACCAGAGGTCAGCTAGTTAGACCAGGATAACAATAAACTTCTAAGAAAATGTAGTCTTTAGTTACACCTCCTTAGACTAGACTGGAATACAAGCTACGTTAAACAGAATTGATGTTATTTTATTTTTATTTCCACAGGTTTTATTCAAAATAACTAGATAAAAGATCTAAGTACAGGCAAAATCAAATCATACAATCAGGCACAAAATACACAATGAAAATCGGAACCGGTTTCAGACTATTTATTTCATGAAAAACACTTTCCACACATCGTCAAATCAGGTACAGGTACGATTTTCCGGAAATTAAACAAAACATCAGTCTCAAACAAAGCAACAAAGAAAATCACAATTTACAACAGCTGATTAAAATACAACAGGAAGTTTACGTCCAATTGTCGCAGAATCGGATACGATCACAAAGTTTCTATTTTCGCGGAACTACCCGAACTCTCAATGACAGGCTGGTTCAGGTCGTTAGTTCAAGTCGAAATAATCAGGTTTACAGGTTATATTATTACAATAATAAACACCGGACTAAATGAATCTGAACATAGAAAATCCAACACTAACAGTGAATGCAAGGAAAATGTGACCGTGTTACTTCGATTTTATTATACAGGGCGGTTTGTTAGCTCTGAGTTGTGACAAATCAGCAAATGCAATTCAAAAATTTCAGGGAGAGTGTAATTCAGATTATATTCTGGTATGGGGCGTTATATTGATTCTCAGGCAGGGTTTTCTGGTCTAGATTTTACGGGTGAAAAGTGAAAACTTCAAATCAACTACTAACGTAAATACTGTCGTCTACAATATTACTTTCCTATACTGTTTAGACGGTTTCCTTTCTTACTGACATAAAACCGCAGATGTGAATAGGGCATCCAGTATAAACAACAAAATAATATGGTGTAACTGGCTTGCGAGTTGATCGTAGTCAGGTACACGTCCAATGTTCGACAATCAATTCACAAGTTCCGGAATGGAAGCCACAGGAAATGAAGGAAAAGAAATATACCGAGTGTACTGGATGTTGTTGGATTTTTACTATAACTGGCTTGCGAGTTGATCGTAGTCAGGGACAGGTCCAATATTCTATGATCAATTCGTAAGTTCAAAATTTAAAAGAAAGGCAAGTGAAAAGACAGGAAAATGCGGAACCACACTACGAGATAAAGAGAAAGTACTAGCTATTACTGATTTTTACGGTAACGGCTTGCGAGTTGATCGTAGTCAGGTACAGGTCCAATATTCGACGATCAATTCGTAAGTTTGAAATTGAAAAGACAGGGAAATGCAAAACCAAACTATGAGATATAGAGCAAGTACTAGCTATTACTGATCTTTACGGTAACAGGCTTGTGAGTTGATCGTAGTCAGGTACAGGTCCAATATTCGACGATCAAATCGCAAGTTATGAATCCGGAAACTGGCACTTTCCTTTCACTTATGAAAATGCAAGTGTCGTACTACACGAGTAAACGGAAATGTAAGTGACAACTAGCCCAACGAAACAGTAATCTTAGTTAAATTTGAGTTTCCACGTTTCTCTAGGTTCAACAAAATTTTAACAGGAATATAGAATCAATATAACTCCGAAATATCGCTTACAGTTGTACTGGGGGTGAGCTGGACAAAACACCACGGCACGGCTAATCCAGGGCAGAAGCACTCGCACTGTACAGGGTGTCTGGTTCACTAGGGTTCACAGGTTCACAAGTTCAAAACGGGGCACTCTCGAAAATCGGCAATTTACACTCTCACGGCTGAACGTTATTCGCGAAGATCTCAAACTAACTCCTTCAATCCTTCTGTCTGGGGGTATTTATATGAAAT
This sequence comes from Chrysomela aeneicollis, assembly GCA_029955515.1. Lineage (NCBI taxonomy): Eukaryota > Metazoa > Arthropoda > Insecta > Coleoptera > Chrysomelidae > Chrysomela > Chrysomela aeneicollis. The sequence goes on along the minus strand of JARUHQ010000013.1, from coordinate 14,135,315 downwards.
CTGAATTTTCGAAAAAATCAGAGTAAAAACGAAGCATTTTGTCATTGCTTGACCTCTAAAAATGAGCAAGAAAGTAAGCAAAACACTCTCAATAAAAAAGACTTTGCAGAGTGTTAGAAATAATATATGAAAAAGACTCGGAATAACATTTCTTTTGACTAGGATACTTAGGAACATTTCCAAAAAGAAAATGCCCAAAATCCATGATTTTCCGGAAAATATTATTTCGGTTCATTGCCAATACTGTTAGTTTAACAAACTTATTGTATAACAGGAATAATAGGTTCTTCTTAACATTATAAATATCCGCCTAAGACTTATGGAAAGTAACGTGATATAACTGCAAATCAACTTTTCCGCAGTCAGGAATTATACAGGGTGTTACTAGACTGGTTGTTACATATTGAACAGGGTTTCTGGTTGTAACGAATACAGGAGTGACAGGAATACGTAATACTTGAATTGATATTATCTGGACTATCCGGAACCTGTAGTAATGAAGTTACTGGCAAAAAAAAAAACTTCATTACAACTTGAAGCATGTTTTCGATGAGCATGTCTCACCAGACATGTCATTCGATCAATTTAAAGCGCTTTGTTCAGAATGTTGGAATGGCAGTAGTCAATTTGGAACACTAGTAATTGCAAAGACATTCGACATTAATGCCGGTAGATATAGAAATGGCTTCGATAAATATATGAAGGTTTGATAATTATTCATACATCACCATTAATCATCATGACGACAACCGATAAACATGGTAGTGTTGATGATGCATTACGCAAGAAAAAAATTGGTGAATTATCTAAATCGATTAGGAGAAAGTATTTGGCATTGAAGATGGGCAAGTCTGAAGATGATGCTGCACTTCAGAAAATATTTCAACCTCTGACAACACCTCTCAAAGATATTGCCACTACGTCCAAAGGAATTCGAGAAAAACTTGATGGATCATTTCTACCAAGAAAGAAAATTAAAAAGGACATTGATGAACAGGAAACAAAGAAGGAAAAACCTGATTTGGATGAAACCAATTTCTTACCTCTCGTGGACGTAGCTGAAACTGATTCTGCTGCTGCTGCTGCTGCTGACAAAGATGATGATGATGATTCTGATGAGAATGATGACGTTTTCACTGACCCTCAAAATATTTCATCTGCTGCCTTGAATGATTACATTGATCAATATCCTCCGATGGCACAAAAATATCTAACACAATACTGGACAGGTGATGAGAATATCGATAAAGTTTATGGTCCTGTGTACGATCCAAAAACATCGAAATGGTTCCTAAACAAGAGTGAACTGAATTTCCATCAAAGGACTGGAGATATACTTGTTGGAGGCTATCGCTTTCGCGGCACTCCAGGACTCTATCAATTGCTATTCTACAATGATCCGGCCTATGCTGAAGATGACCGAGTTCAATACAAGAAATTACTCACGCTCTCCAAGGCTCATCAGAATGCTCTTTGAAATATGAAGGGTTCGAGTAAATATAAATACATGGAAATTATTCGACCAATGTTTAGATCCAAGACGACCGGTGGTCGCGGTTTGAACATGATGACCTATAACACCACCCCAATCGAATACATGTATTGGGATGATCCAAATGAGTTGGTTGACCGCTTGAAATTACTCATCGCCTCACAGCAGGCTGGAAATACATCAAACGACAATGAAATTGTAGCCATCATAAATGAACTGAAGAAGGCCAGCATAATATCTGAAGCGTGAAGCGTGCGTCAAACGTGCGTCAAACGTGCGTCAAACGTGCGTCAAACGTGCGTCAAACGTGCGTCAAACGTGCGTTAAACGTGCGTGAAGCGTGCGTGAAACGTGCGTCGCGTTTTTTTCTTACGCCGAGTATACAAATATGTGTACATGCATTAGGATATCATTTTCATAATGAGTCTCGACAAGTTCGGTTGTGGCAGGGGTGGTGGCGGTGGTGGTGGTCATTCAACAACGATAGTAAGATCAGGATTTTCTTATACTCCCTCCGGAGACATTGACATTGGGCATTTGAAATTGTGTAATGTGAAAGCACCCACTGATGCTGCAGATGCAGCAAACAGGGAATACGTTGAACTCGGTCTTTCACAAATACAAGTGGATTTCAAGATTGCATTCGATAATTATGGGAAAAAAATTCAAAAAACTATCGATGACTTTAGAAACATAATGGCAAATTTTGGAAATTCGATCAATGATTTGACAAACAAACATATGACGCTCAATGGAAACTTGGTACAACTGTCGATGATGATGCAAAAAATCGTACAGCAATCAAACCGATTGGACAATGATTTGGTGCCTAGACTAGAGAAGAAAATCAATTCAGATTCAAAGGCCATCAAAGATTTGATAGAGTCGCTCGAAAAAAGCATTGATATTTTAAAGACTGAACAACAAAAAAGCAAGAATAAGGAGATACAACATGCTGCCGATATTAACAAACTCAAAACTGAGTTGGCTAAAAATGTATATACTGTTGTACAGCCGTCGTCATCATCTTCATCAAAACCCATATAACCGTTATACTTCCATTTTTCAAATCACTCTGTGCTATAGTGAGCAATAAAAAACATGTTGTCGTCGTCTTCATACTCCAAGGAAAAAGTTCAACTCGTCAATGAGCTGCATAAACCTGTGAGAAAAAAATTTCCTTGTCGTCGCAGCATCATTAAAGGATTAGATGATTTATGGCAAATGGATCTAGCTGAGATGCGCCCATATGCATCGAAAAATAAGAATTTCAAACTGATAATGGTCGTGATTGATTGTTTTTCCAAATTCCTATGGACACGACCACTGAAATCCAAGACTGGCATCGACATTGCTCGAGCATTCACCGATATTCTGACGCAGCACACGAACCGTTGTCCGAAAAATTTGCAAACTGATCAAGGCACCGAATTCTTCAATGAAAAATTCCAAAGTCTAATGAAAAAATTTTCAATCAATCATTACAATACGTATTCGGTGAAGAAGGCAGCAATGGCTGAACGTGTTATTCGCACTCTGAAGGAGAAACTCTACAAATATTTCAGCTTGAGTGGATCATATCGCTGGATTGACGTTTTACCTGAGATTACCAAAAATTATAACAATCAAAAACATAGTACTACAAAATTTAAACCGCGTGACGTTACTAAAGCCAATGAACAAGAAATTCTCAAATCTACATACAATCACATTAAAATAGTGGGATTTCGAAAATTTAAAATTGGTGATTTGGTGCGAATCAGTAAGGCCAAACATGTCTTTGCCAAAAATTATACTCCCAATTGGACTACGGAATTATTCAAGATTGCGCAAGTTCGAATAACGAATCCTACCACCTATCTCTTGGAAGATATGCAAGGAGCGCCAATCAAAGGAGCCTTTTATTCGGAGGAACTTCAAAAAACTGCAAATCCTTATGTTTACTTGGTAGAGAAAATATTACGACGAAAAGGCAAGAAGGTGTTTGTTAAATGGTTGGGGCTCGATAAGACACACAACAGTTGGATTGATGCTGATAATAGATTATAATGCAAAACTAGCACAAATCAAGCAAATCGGGGGGGCCTTTCGCACACACACATCGCATTGGAATTAGCTTATCATCCAGCTGGATATAGAGTGGGAATATAAAAAGCTTTGAGCAGCACAGCATTCGCATCAGTTTACAATTATTATTATGAGTGAAGACTCTGGTTATCCTTCATCCTGTGAAATGAATTTCGAAGATGATAGTTCTTCATCACCGCCAGACTACTTTGCTGAAGTCGATAGATGTTTGGAAGTGTTTGAGAAGGCTGCGCAAGCTGAAACACATTACCTGCTCAATACTTCGTTCCCGCTTTCCACCTACGAGATTCAGTGTGGCTTGAGTCCAGCTAGACAATTCAGCCCTGCCATCGTTCTGAAGAAACCCCATTATCCAAAAAAGATTTCGTTCGCTACTTACGAATGGGCAACCTTCATTGAATTGCTGCGAGATCTTCAACAAGATTTTTTCCACCAACCTCTGCCTGGCTTCATCGACGAATACGATCCTGTGGTGAGCGCCTGCGGGGACTATGCCACCGTAACCCGAGCTGTTTGGGATGGCATCAAGGTGCTAACAGTGACCAAACATCATGTGCAATTTGATTTGATGGAAGAAGATGTCGTCGATATTCTGAGTGTTGAAGTACAACTTTTATCGCATCGAGTTAATATGTTGAATGAATTGGACTTTTGTATATACTATAGTAATCTTTTAGATACTGCAGCAGATTGGATTAGAAACAAACAAACTGTATTGAGTGTGGAAGAAATTATATATGGATTTTGTAATGCTGCTAGTAGTATGTCAAGTAATGCACTTTTAGAATATCTTTATTATTGTAAAGATCGAATAATATCTGATTTGAATAAAAGACTTTGAAAATAATATGTTTTTTCATCACACCTATCATGCCATACATAAATAAAACAAATAGATTTTTTTTTATCATTTTTATTCAGTAGCGTAGTATATAATAAGCATGTTTCATGGGAACAATAATTCAGCAGCAGCAGCGTAGGTGGTACATGACATAGAGGAGATTATTTAGAATTAAAAAAAGTCGTTTCTTTATTTTTGAATGTTATTTATGAGAGAGAGGGAGATGGATATCGTCAAGGAAATAATAATTAATAATCAATGTCTGAATCTTCGTCACCTGAATCAATGAATCGATTAAAATAGGGATAGCCATTTGGATCCACGCTGTGATGTGGATTTACATGTAAATCCATGTCACATTCATATCGTTGTTTGAGTCTAAATAAAAGCTCTCCGAAACTATTCTGACACCACAAATTTCTATCCCGATACAATATGCATAAGTCTTTTGTTCTATAAAATAGATGAAAATGGTCTCGAATGATATGCAAATTCATTTCAATATTATGCATTTTCAATACATTCATCAAAGTTTTCAAGCAGCTGTGACATAAAATCAAATTGAATTGCTTTATCTTGTAGAAATTAGCCCAAACACAATAATGGGATTCCTCTACATATTCTTGAGTCCAATCAGAGCAGAATAAAATTGCGTTTCTCATATGTCGGCTCATAGTTATCTGGTGTGTAACCTTCCCTATCCTTATTAATATTTAATAGAGGATAAGATAGGCAGGGTAGCTCTTTTGTCCGGTGGCAAGAGGTGTGAGTTCAAATTTTACTCAAAAAAACTTAATATAGAGGGCGCCACTTAGTCTGATCTTATTGAACTAAGAAATATAATCTATGGATATTTTTAAATATTAAGAATTTTGATATACCTGAAAATTCAAAGAAAAACACACCTATGAACTAAGAGGTAGTTTAATTTCAGCCTATTCTATGTTTTGGTACAGGGATGTAAACATATACTCAGATTTGAGCTAACTTTCAATGGAACACAATATTTCCAAATGTGAGAATTATACTCACCACATAATAACCAGATATTCTACTTCTAGAATCTATAATAAACCCCCCTTATATATTGGCCAACATATATGAGTTCACAGCGTTTTGATGTGTAGTAATATTTCTTAACTCATAGGTATATATTATTATTGAGTGAAATTTTGAAATATAAGAAAAAAAAATCAAAATGAAATGGTACAACCTTATGTTTCCTATGTCAAACCATGGGTTATTTGGGTATGGTACTCCAGAGGTTCCAGAAAACAGCCTCTCGCAGATCAACTCCAGTAGATTCCCAGAGGTTCCAGAAAAACAGCACCTTTCGGCTCAACCCCAGAAAAGTTCCCAGAGGTTCCAGAAAAACAGCACTTTTCGGCTCAACTCCAGAAGGTTCCTGATAACAGCACTTTTTGGATCAACTCCAGAAGATTCCAGATAACAGCACTTTTCGGATCAACTCCAGAAGATTCCCAAATAACATAAACTTTAGAATTGGCTGAAATGCATCCCCAAGTTTAGTTCAACTCTAAAGAAATTTTAATTCTGGTTGGACGGCTCTCCTTAATCCATCCTAGAGGTCACAAAATGGCAGACATGCCGAAGAAATCGACGAATCTACAACCACACCAAAAAAATGTCCATGGTACATCTCCATAGTGAAAAAGAACAAAATCCTTACCGTCTAATGGGATAGCCCCACTATTTTATAAGTATAAATTACCCAAAGGGTGGTTCGAAGAAGAATCCGAAACTTTTTTCATTCTCATTTTCATGAGGTGCTTCTCACATGAAAAACTTCAAGGCACGAAGAAGGAGCCGGAAATCGAACCTCGTATCCTGTGCAGATATTTTCGAAAACCCATTCAAAAAAACTATTTTAGATTTAAATCGGTTCTTGCGCAATGACATTTGTGAACCTTGTGATAAACTGATCCCAATACTACCAACTGATTGATCTGTCATAGAATCACCCAACCAGTTCAAATTTACCAGAGTTCCAAGGATATAATCCTGATCACGTACTGTCTCGAGACTCGAAGATGTGAACTATCAACCAAAAACTTCTTGTTCTTTACAAAATCAAAGAATGGAAAGAGAGAAACATATAATTCATCAGGAAAAGTCAAAATTTCATGTTACATTCACCCCCTTCCAACGATAAAAAAATAGGCATTTACGTGTCTATTTTTTTTATGTTAAACCTCAAGTTCATTTTATTTTATTTTTATTTTTCTTTTTCATTTTTTTTTTCCCAACTAGATTCTAATTTTGTTTCGAGCGCTCAAAATCCTATCTAATTATAGCTAACTTAATTAAATGAACTAGTGTATAGGCGCCTAGTTATCATGCTAATCTTAAACCTTAACTATTATGTACATGGTATTTTGCAGCACAGACATCTAACCATTTTCTGGTTGACCATCAACTTCACTCTCTAATCCCATTTCCTCATCAATGGATACATCAGACATTGAACCGTGGTATGCTTTTAGATCCTGTATATGCCACGTACCGGCATCGGTACCATCCTCATTTTTGAGAATATACACTAATTTAGACTTTTTCTTATGTACTGTACAAAGCACATAACGTGGTGCCAATTTTTGTGCAAAATTATCAGCTGCCTTAGATAAAACTTTATTCCTTTTCCATACTTTATCACCAACAAAAAATTCCTTTTCCCTACGCCGCAAATTGTAATATTTACTATTCTTCTTATAAGCAACGTTTAATTTATTCTGAACTTCATGAAAGATTTCCGATAAATTTCCTAAATTTTGAATCCATTTATTTCTATTACACAGCTCCAAATCAGTCTCACTTCTTCCATAATATTTCCCTGAGCAAGGTACTTCACGCCCAAAATTCAAAAATGCGGGACTATACCCCGTGACTTCATGTACAGATGTTCTCATAGAATAAGCAATTTTTTGAAGTTCTTTATCCCAAGTTCTATGATTACCATTAATATAACTTCGAATGGCAGTACAAATTGTTCGATTTGCTCTTTCCACATAGTTGGCCTGTGGATGATAATATGGAGTATATAAAATGTTGGAGTTATAGTATTGGACTAGTTTTTTGATAGTTTTGCTAATCAATTGTCTACCATTGTCACAGACAATGTTTTGCGGTACACCATATACCAAGAAGACTTCTTCCTCCAAAAATTTTACAATACTACTAGACGTGGCATTACGAAGTGGACATATAAGAGGATATTTTGTGAACCAATCTGAAACTACAAGAATGTACTGGAATCCCCTAGTACTTCTAGGAAGTGGACCCATCAAATCAAGAGCAATAACTTGCCAAGGAAAACGGACTTTTCGTTCAGCTCCCATAAAGCCAAATTTTGAATGATTCGGAGACTTTTGTGAGGCACAAATCTTACAATGTCTCACATATTTATTGATGTCATGGCGCATTTTTGGCCAATAGTAAGCTAAACTTACTCTTTTAAATGTTTTATAATAACCAGCATGTGCAGCAGTGCTTGAGTCATGATTCAGCTGAATAATTTTTATCCGTTGTTGCTTTGGCACTAGAAGTTTCCAATCAGAAATATTAGTCTCTAATGATACCTTAGATGGAATTAACTTATATACGAAATTATCCTTTACTGCCCATTGTGGGTAACTATCAGGATTACTCAATATTTTGGAACGGATCTTCTCATAAAAGGAATCTATTTGACCTAAATCAATGTCTAGCGATACACAATTACCTGCACTTTTCAGAGTCAATATTTGTTCACTTTGAGATGTTTCAAAATCATCATCTACCGGATTCCTGGATAGAGCATCTGGAACTGTCATTAATCTACCAGCCCGGTGACAAATGTCAAAATCGAATTGACTTAGACGAACACTCCAACGAGACAGTCGTCCTGTAGGGTTTTTCATATTAAATAGATATTTCAATGAGGCATGATCAGTGATTAAAGTAAATCGAACACCTTCAATATAACCTCTGAAACGTTCACAGGCAAAAATGCAGGCTAGACACTCCTTTTCAGTGGTTCCATAATTTTTTTCGTATTTTGAAAGACTTCTAGAAGCAAAAGCAATGACTCGTTCATGACCATTCTGAATTTGGGTTAAAACGCAACCAAGACCATTATCACTTGCATCACACTGAAGAGCAAATGGAAGATTAAAGTCAGCACTTGAAAGAATAGGGGCAGACACTAAAGCCTGCTCGACACTACCGAAAGCTTGTTCAGCCTCTCGAGTCCAATTGATTTTTTGCCCTTTCTTTCTGCTTTTTAGAAGATCATTAATCGGAGCCATTAGAGAAGAGAAATTTGGTATGAACCGGCGGTACCAACTACACAGGCCTGTAAATCTCTTGACTTCCGTTGTGGTTCTTGGTTGAGGAAATTGTACCATAGCGGAGACCTTCATGGGATCTGTACGGAGTCCAAATTTATCAACAACAAAACCTAGATATTTAAGTGAAGATCGAAAAAAAGTACATTTATCAATATTGACTGTTAAATTTGCTTTTTCTAAACGTTTGGCTACTTCATGCAATGTTTTGATGTGGTCTTCAAAGGTTGAATTTATTATGATCATATCATCCAAATACACGAAGGCGTTTGGCTCCATTTCTGGACCAAATATGGCATCCATTAATCTTTGTTGGCATTGCGCGGCATTACAAAGGCCAAAAGGCATAACTTTAAATTGGAAAAGTCCTCTGCCTGGTACTGAGAAAGCGGTCTTTTCCTTAGATTCCTCATCGAGAGGAATTTGCCAAAACGCACTCCGCAAGTCAACAGAGGATATATAATTAGCCCCGCCAAGCAACGATAAAATTCTATCAACGACTGGTAGTGGATAGCTATCTTTCTTTGTTAATGAGTTCAACTTCCTACCATCAAAACAAAATCGATAATCGCCATTATCTTTCTTCACAAGTAACACCGGTGATGACCATTCACTTTGAGATTTTTCAATAACATCTAATTGTAACATTTTATCCAACTCTTTATTTAAATGTGTAAGCATGTAAGGTGACATCAGATATTGGCGTTGCTTAACTGGGGTAGCATTACCTGTTTCTATATGGTATACTATTTTATCTGTCCTACCTAACTTTTCATCATTGGAAAGTTCCTTAAATTTTGAAATAACATATTCAGCTAAAGATTTTTGTTCTGTGGATAAATCTCTTAAAGCTTGGAGTTTATCATTAGTGATACCATCGTCTTTATCAGATCCGACTGTAGCGATTGTGACTTCAGCATCACCTCTGACTTCCCAAGTATTGTCATGAAAATCTATTTTCAACTTAAATTGTTGACAGAAATCACTTCCTAGAATGACAGAATAATTTAATGATGGAACTACCAAAAATTTTATAATTCGACACTCCCTTTCTATACTAATAGGAATATCCACAGCGCCAGTGACGCTTTGTTTAACTCCATCAGCAGTTACAACAAAATTATGACAGGACTTTTTGGATTTTAAATTTAAACTGCTTAAAAATTTTACACCCTTTTTTCCTATGATACTGTTATTTGCACCTGAATCCAATAAAGCTACTATATTTTTCCCAAAAATATTGATGGAAACATAAGGTCTATTATCTAATTCCTTTTTTACTAAGGTTGGAGACACAGAAGTTTTTGAACCTTCAAGAAAATCTTTAACAAAATTCAAATGTCTTCTCCACTCATCTCTGGAGGTTTTTTTTCAAATTTTTGGCCTGAAAATCGGAAGATACAACCCGGCCAACTTGGTTTATCTCCTGGAAGCGTTTCCCGAACAATGCTCACATTCATTCTTACTAACATTGTGATTTCCACACCCATAACAAAATTTAGTTCTAGGTTTTAAGCAATGCTTGAAATGGTGATTTTCCAATTTGCAGTTGTAGCAAACTACAGCCTTCCTAGGTGGATTATTTTTATTAGAAGATTCCCCAGTTGACTGAGATGTTCCAGGACTTGGATATTGATAATTAGAACTCCTATTAGAATTTTGAAAATTTGCTGAATTTGGCGAAGTTGAGTTACGATGATATTGGGAAGTTGGATCTTGTGAAGTAGAAGGGGATGAATTTGAAAAATTTGAGCCTGGCTTATTTAAGTTTTGATAGGAAGTATTCCTGAACCGTGAATTTTGATTTTTCTGATAATTAGAATTTTGAAATTTTCTTGTCTGATAATTTTTATCAGTTGATACACTACAGTTATTGAATTCGACATCTATATCGCAAGCCAGTGAGCTAACTTGAGTTCTACGGTTAACTTTAACATTCAATTCCTTAAAAACTTCCTCTAAAGATTTTACATCCTTGATTAATTCTTCAACAGTCCCATATTTATTCAAAGCAAGTCTTTCCACAAATTCAGGTCTCAGGTTTTTTTGAAGCCACTTGAGTTTTGTTGACACAGCTGGTGGAGAACTTAAGCGATTGAACAACTGTTCCATAACTGCCACAAAAATAATAACCGGTTCATCATCAAATTGTTTACGATGCTTTATTGTCTCCCAAACTTCCTCATCATAATCTTTACTCAGAAAGTCTTGTTGTAATCTCCTAGTAAGTGAATCCCAATCTCGAACTAACTTTGCATCTTTAACATGGCGAAGCCATAATAATGCTTTTCCAGAAAATAAATCAACTGATGCTTCATACAACTGTTGTTTGGTAACATGCCTAGCTTCAGCTAACTCATCTACTCTTTCTAAAAAGGATTTTACTCCCATTGATTTCTTTGACCCATCAAATTTAAGATCCCATTTATAGACTGAAACAGATTTTGACATAGGAGGCACTAGTAGATTTGGTGGAAATTGAACAAAGGGGGTGGCTGTGGCAGGTGTTGAGACACTTGCTGCTGCAGCAGTTGCGCGTTCAGCTTTTTCATCTAATTCTGCTTCTAGTGTCAAACAAGTTGCATACGTCTCATTTTTATAAATTAGTTGTGCTGGTTTTGTAGGATCGACAACCATTCTTTTTAAACGCAAGGAAACATGGGCTAACCGAGATTTATATCTAGAGTAAGCTGAATCAGTAGTGGTACTATCAAAATCATTGATGACTGTAGCGAGATTATCCAAAGAGTTATTTATTTGAGTTTGGTCAGTCTCAAAGGTATAGGTCGGATCTGATAATGACAAAGGTAAAACACCTTCTTTCTTTTCCTTCCTAACCGCAGTTGACAGAATTTTCCGCTTTTCATTCATGTCACGAGAGGTAACGATTCCTCTAATCCTCAGCTCATAATTAAGTTCTTCTATTAGCAAATGTCCGGGCCTTATGTCGGTTTCCATGATTTTATTAGAAAAATTCTAGGAAGTGAAAATTATAATTTCAATATAGATCTCTCTATCAGTGAGAAACGCCGAAACAATTTTATTATAAGAGCTTGACTCAAAAAAAAATTTGAAATCTATAAGTAAATTCCCGCCACCACTATGAACAAGAAAAGTTCTGAAACCTGTAGTTAAAACTATAGGGAACTCTATAATGTCCTGGTTTCAGCAGCTTGATACTCAGAAAATATAATTTTCAATTGTTAAATTCTCAACCAATAGTCCTCTGTACTATCAACCATAAAAAAATAATTTGGACCTTATAGTGCCAAGCAACTCTGAGTCCCCCCCTATTCCTCAAAACTAAATGTATGGAGAGCCGTCTACAAAATCCCATGTACGTAAAATTTCATAACTTGAATTTAGTACTCAAATGAATGTTTGAATTTGAAAAGATTAAAATTTCCTGGCAGAAAATATGTTCTCACCTCAGATCTTACCAAAAGGATTATCCTACTAGTTTTGATATGTCTGACCAACTCCTACAAATTCCTCAGGTTGAGTCAAACTTTCAAAAATCTAGGTGTCCAGTTGAAAAATAAACTGCAAGGCTGCTAGTCTGTGGAGAGATGAAAGGCTGCTAGTCTGAAGAAGTGTGTGGCTGCAAGGACTGCTCAGATAAAGTTTCCTTCCTTAGATTGACAAAGTTCTCCAATTCCCAAATAACCTGGTGAACACATATAATCTATATACCTTTGGATTCTACAATATTATTGTAATTTTTTCACTCAAAAATAATCGGGCCCCACGTTGGGCGCCAAAATGTAACCTTCCCTATCCTTATTAATATTTAATAGAGGATAAGATAGGTAGCTCTTTTGTCTGGTGGCAAGAGGTGTGAGTTCAAATTTTACTCAAAAAAACTTAATATAGAGGGCGCCACTTAGTCTGATCTTATTGAACTAAGAAATATAATCTATGGATATTTTTAAATATTAAGAATTTTGATATACCTGAAAATTCAAAGAAAAACACACCTATGAACTAAGAGGTAGTTTAATTTCAGCCTATTCTATGTTTTGGTACAGGGATGTAAACATATACTCAGATTTGAGCTAACTTTCAATGGAACACAATATTTCCAAATGTGAGAATTATACTCACCACATAATAACCAGATATTCTACTTCTAGAATCTATAATAAACCCCCCTTATATATTGGCCAACATATATGAGTTCACAGCGTTTTGATGTGTAGTAATATTTCTTAACTCATAGGTATATATTATTATTGAGTGAAATTTTGAAATATAAGAAAAAAAAATCAAAATGAAATGGTACAACCTTATGTTTCCTATGTCAAACCATGGGTTATTTGGGTATGGTACTCCAGAGGTTCCAGAAAACAGCCTCTCGCAGATCAACTCCAGTAGATTCCCAGAGGTTCCAGAAAAACAGCACCTTTCGGCTCAACCCCAGAAAAGTTCCCAGAGGTTCCAGAAAAACAGCACTTTTCGGCTCAACTCCAGAAGGTTCCTGATAACAGCACTTTTTGGATCAACTCCAGAAGATTCCAGATAACAGCACTTTTCGGATCAACTCCAGAAGATTCCCAAATAACATAAACTTTAGAATTGGCTGAAATGCATCCCCAAGTTTAGTTCAACTCTAAAGAAATTTTAATTCTGGTTGGACGGCTCTCCTTAATCCATCCTAGAGGTCACAAAATGGCAGACATGCCGAAGAAATCGACGAATCTACAACCACACCAAAAAAATGTCCATGGTACATCTCCATAGTGAAAAAGAAAAAAATCCTCACCGTCTAATGGGATAGCCCCACTATTTTATAAGTATAAATTACCCAAAGGGTGGTTCGAAGAAGAATCCGAAACTTTTTTCATTCTCATTTTCATGAGGTGCTTCTCACATGAAAAACTTCAAGGCACGAAGAAGGAGCCGGAAATCGGACCTCGTATCCTGTGCAGATATTTTCGAAAACCCATTCAAAAAAACTATTTTAGATTTAAATCGGTTCTTGCGCAATGACATTTGTGAACCTTGTGATAAACTGATCCCAATACTACCAACTGATTGATCTGTCATAGAATCACCCAACCAGTTCAAATTTACCAGAGTTCCAAGGATATAATCCTGGTCACGTACTGTCTCGAGACTCGAAGATGTGAACTATCAACCAAAAACTTCTTGTTCTTTACAAAATCAAAGAATGGAAAGAGAGAAACATATAATTCATCAGGAAAAGTCAAAATTTCATGTTACAGGTGTACAACATTTTTGTTTTCCAATGAAACTAACCTGCTGAGCTGGTCATTTTGAACATCATTAATAATATAATTCCATCGGAACTTGATATATTTTTTTATTATAACCTTGACTAACGAAATGGGTAGCAATTGGTGCGAGATTGAATAATTTATGAAAGATGTTATATTTTCGACATTTTCAAAAATTACTTTGATGCTTTGATCTTCAAGTCGTAAAAGAGACGATGTTGATGATGATGACATGATCTCTGAAAAAAAGAGAAAAAAGATTTTACATCTGCTTTTGCAAGTACAATCATTACTTTTTGCCTCAAAATGTCCCCAAGGTAGTGTATCAAAACAATCTGGTATTAAATAGCGTTTATCATCATGAGGACTAAGGGCAATTTTCGCTTGTTCAATGCTGAAAACGTTGTGAGCATATGAACGAATGCAGCGTTGGGATGTTGTTTTTTGCTTGAATTCTCTCAAACAATTTAGATAGTCATCGAAACCAATTTTATATTTAACGACATTATTTTTGACTCCCTTGGATTTTTTAACAATCTTACCCCCTTGAACTTTATAAGTATACATTTTTGAACGTAACCCTATAAAATGAGTCACGATTTTTCCATTGGCCTCATCTTTCATCAAGCCTGTGACTTTTTTATTGGCTTGAGGAATTCCATATTTATTATCTAATGCATATTCTGACGTATCGAATTTGGAAATATCAGTCTTTATCACTTCCTCATATACATCATTACACTTTAGTTCATATATAAAACTATCGGTATCCATGTATAGCAATTTACAGTTTTCAATAGTCATTTTTGGAAGCATAAAATCATAGTGGAAGTTGTACATGCATATTTTTGATAAATCCAAAATTGCCATTCCCACATACAGAGGTTTATTGAAGATGATTTCAACTTTCTTCAATTCAATAGCCATCAAGTTCTCATCGAAAATTGTTCGGCTGTGAAATTGTGGACTACTTATCAAATTTTACGCTCCGTAGCGTCCCTCCCACGATCTCACGAGTTTCACCAATCTATGTTTACGTATATTTTCCATGGTTTTGCCGAAAACGGCGTTGTTCATTAGTTTATACAAATTCTTTTCAAAGTCACTCGTAGCCAGAGTCCTCAATTGGGTATTTAAATCTATGTATGACTTTAGCCACGTTGATTGTTTGAATTTAAAAATTTTGTGTATTTTCGTAAGTTTTAGTCCGTTGGCCAAACATTGTTTCAAATTTCTATAGTGTAGAATGTAGTCTTTTTTGTCGTAAAGTGTCGTCATCAGTTTGGGTAATTTTGAGCCGGGCGGTATGCGATGTTCCGCAGCGAATGGAAAGTCTTTATGGTGGTTGTGTAGCTCACGAGGATATTCCAAGTCTACTTGCAGTATATACCCCTCAGGGGCATCGTCTGCAATAGACATAACATCAAAATTTTCAACGTTTTCCATCCATGAAAACCATCCATAGGGTAAACATTCCGACATTGCCCATCCATACAAATTATTAACATCTAAATACATGAGATATTTCGATGAGTCTTTTGGATCGAAATCAGGCATATATTTGTTGTTGGCCTTCGAGTACCGACTACTGCAAACAGAGATTCCACCCCGTATGGCTTTTTCAATGAACATGATTTTGTCAACGTCACTCAATAATTCTAGTTCACATTTGGTGTACTTTAGCATAGCATCCTGGTATAATACCATGCTGGATCCAGCCCATGGGATGCCAAGCATTTTTTTCGAAAATTTTCAAACACGTCAGCCAACAACAATACATCAGTTTTTAAATAAATGTCTGAATATTTCCCTAAATCAGAAATTTCAAATGCTTTCCATACGCTTTGAGCATGAGCATACTGTTCGTCTGAAATGTGTTCGTCATTTAATTTATTGTAAAAAGATTCTCTAGATGGTAATTTAGTCTCGTTTAATTTTTCCAAACAATCAATGTAATCGTATGGAAAAACACCCTTCTTGGTGAGAAGACCGAATGCTTCGTCATCCAAGTGATTAAACTCCCTTTTAATTATGTTCAAGTCTTTTCGATCCATAGTAGAAGATAATTTATCCAAGGATGTGCCCATAAACCGAAAAGAGTCAATAATTCGAAATTTGATGTCTGTGTTTTCGTCATGTAGAGTAAAAGAGATGTATTTCTCCTTGTTGATTGGCAGTATGCTCATGCTGCCCTTTTTGCTCAGTTCTCCAATCATAAAATGGCTGTCATACCCAGTGAGATTGTGGAAGACGATTGGCACTACAAACAATTTCCGAAAATTCAAATTGCAGGCTTGGTGTGCAAATCCACGAAACAACCCCGTGAAGTGATTGTGGTCGCGTACAATGATATCATTGTCTCTGAATACCTTCTCACAAATATGACAAATTTTGGCTTCACACTTATCAGGATTTTTTTCAATCATCGGCACAATTGTTTTGATTTTTGATTGAACGAATTCAGCTATTTTCAACATTGCATTTGCGAACCAATCCATACAATCTTCACCTCTGTAGCTATCAAAAAAAGACAGTGAATCATCATGATCACATTTCAGATAAAACCCTGCACTGTAGGCTGCATGTTTCTGGTATTTGACTGTTTTGGATGAAACTCTATCATCAATGTGCTCCAATTTACTTTCAAAGTCAGCATAAATGATAAATGGGGCTGTTTGTTTGTATGTGAAATTTTTAAATTTTATATGATCATATTTTGGAAAAGAAATTTTACAATGATTTGTTTGAGAACAAATTGTCACATGATCTTTGAATTTTTGTTCGCACTTAAAATAATTAAGACATCTATCACAAATAAATTTTTTGCATTTATCTTTGTTAACTTGTCTTCCTATCAAACGAGATAAATCTTGAATGAGACAATAATGATATTTGATGTCAGAATCATCATCATCACCATTGTTGCTTGGAAGAGCATCATAATCATTAATTTTTGGGAAATATTCATTTTGAATGAGGAGTAAATTCACATGTTTTTCAAGTTTATTTTTCGTTAGCTTGGCTGGTGTCACAGTGTAGAATGATTTTTCCTTGACTACATTCAACTCTAATATGTAAACGTTCACAGAAATGTTGTTTAATTTTTCGAATTTTGGAATTTTATTTAAAGGCATAGGCGTATCTAGATCTTCTGTTTTCAGAACTGTTGTATAATATGGATATGCGGAAGTACGCTCTCTATTTATTTTTGCTGGATGCAATGCACCAACGATTGACCAATAAAAACAGGCCGAGTCTGTATTTTTTATATTTAGGCATGCCTGTTTCTTGAGGATATCTTGTGGCAATTTTATATAGGATGACCCATTTCCTATTTGAAATTTGTTTATATTTATTTCCATTGAAATTATTTTTCGTAAAGCCCAACCCGAGTCACGTTCTTGAAATTCACTCAATTTATTCGAAATTTTGTCACAAACATTATCGGAAAACCATTGTTTTAAATTAGTCGATACGTCAACAATAGCATTCTTGGTGTTGAGGTATTTCAAGTCGAATATTTCTCCATCATCTGATTTCTTTACAAATTACCCACAAAAATTTGCATTTATTTTCATGATTGGAAATTCCTTTAATAATTTTTTGATTTTAATTTTGAAAAGCAAAAACGAATCAACCAAAAATTGTTCCAAGTCCTTATGAGTTAAATTTATAATAATTCCCGTCCTGACCCTACTTGCAAAAGCAGTTGCAACATCTTTCCATTGCACTCTATTTTTCAATTTAGGTTTCCATACCCCAATCCCTGAGCCTCGATGTCTATTCTGAATTAAATTTCTGAAATGTTTGAAATGTCCCACGTTCGTTTGAAGCTTCTTCAATACCCCAATGGATGCATTATTTTTTCGAATTTCCCTATTACATAATCTTATATATGTTCTCAAACGATTGAGCCAAATTTTTTCATCTCTACTCGTGAATTTGTCAAATGAAATTTTCCTTGATTTTCTAATAACAGTGACTAAATTATCTGATTTCTTGGCGATATCCATCTCTTTCAAAAAAATAACACGCAAAAAATGTAAAAACGACTTACTTTGTTAATTCTTGATTATCTCAAAAGATGCCGCTGGGTGTGGCTTCCCAACTGCGATGAGGCCTTTGAATATTGATGCGTATCCACCAGTTGAGAGCTCTTTTGTGTGAGCGGCGTATGCTTCAGTTACTCTTGAAGGTAGGAAAACCACAGAGTCCTGCAGTTCAAGCAGAATAGACACACCAAATTTTGTTTCAACGCTCTTTGCTGAGATGATGGGGAAAGGCACTCCGATTTCCAATTCTCCAATCTTTGTGATTGGTTTTCTTTCTGCAATACATGAAACGTTGTTCAATGAGGATAGATCCATCTGGAAATTATTTTGAAATTGTGTATTAATAAACGAGCATTTGGAAATTTAGAGAAAAATGTATTGAAAAATGTTTGAAAAATCGTTCATGGAAACTGTGATTGATATCAAAGAAATAATTCTGAGAAAAACAAAATAAAAAAATACTCACTGTTATTGGTTAGCTGATGTGGCGCACACACACACACACAATGTAGATATGAAGGTTTGGCTGCGTCTTCGAAGAGAGCTGTAGTACAAGTGTCTGCTGCCGGTGTGCGAATCACTTTTATAATTAGAAACGGTCCACGTGCCTGATAACTGATTTTTTCCCAGATCTCAGCAGCCTCGTGTGCAGGAAAAAACATGTTGATGAAAACATCGAAGCACATAAACGCATTTAATTGGTGAAATGTGGTTTATTCAACAGGAAGCTTACATGCTTATCTGAACTGTTGGAAAAACAAGTGCAGGAAGTTATCGAGGTTATCAGAGCGATAACAGGAAATGCTTAACCACAATCGCACAAAGTTTTAGCGCTTATCAGCAAATATTCCAAACAAATGTAGATGAAAATTAACTTCATAACGATGGATATGATGCAATAAAACAAACTCGATATTCATATACTATTTATTAATAATTTATGGGTCCTCTACATTTCAAGAAATAATTACAACCGTGGCAATCGTGCTGTGAACTGACTGGTCCATCTACCTGGGTTCGAGAATCTGGTCTATTATAATGAATGAAACATGGTAAACGAATCCTCAACTCAAAATTACATTGATATTCGTTTGGTAATTTATGCCAAACATCCAATAATTCCCATGGCCTAGCATGTTGTATCAAATATTTGATTGGAAATTCTTTCAATTCATCTTTGGAAAAGTTTTGCAGGCTCTTCTCGCCGTGCTAGAACGGCCTCCATTATTGTACAACCAGCAGCGATGTTTGCAGTTCAAATGATTATATTTGATGATCGTTTTTTGGTAATCCTCCTCCTCCTCCTCCTCCTCCTCCCGCCCTCTTCACAACAAAGATTGATTTGAATTGTCCTGTGCTGTGCAGGGTTCAATGCGTCGCAATGGGTATCTTGCTTTGGGTAAATTGCGTTTTGTGGAAACTTTATCCCAAACTTTCCTAGCATTTTCTTTATCTTCATAAGCCTTGGATAATTCTTGTACCAATCCACCGAATTCTTCGAGACTACAACTGTATTCTTCAGAGTCCATATTGTTACTAATGAATTTTTTGTCTATGCTTCCTCCTTTATCTCATCTTACATCACAAACCTTTAAATTACGAATATTATGTATGTTAATCTTCCTATAGATATTCCAATTTGAATAAGTCAAGTGGTAACACGAAGAACCTATCGTCTTAGAGTCCCCCCCGTCTCCCCAACGCAGCCCCCCTAATATATCCATATCTGAAATGGCATATTTTCGGCAACTATGTATACGCGACGGTTACTCGGAATATTTCAAACGTCCGGCAACAATGTACCAAGCGAACGCACCACTTAGATATCACTGAAACGGATCTAGCTCGATTACGTCACGCAGCGCGAGCGCACGGTCTCTCGTCGCCATCCATATCTGAAATGACATATTTTCGGCAACTATGTATACGCGACGGTTACTCGGAATATTTCAAACGTCCGGCAACAATGTACCAAGCGAACGCCCCGCTTAGATATCACTGAAACGGATCTAGCTCGATTACGTCACGCGCGGTCTCTCGTCGCCTCGATTTCCACCGTTAATTATACTGTGTAGTGGTCGTGGCGATGATGTTACGTATCGGATTCATAGTCCGATGGTCTCGGGTTCAAATCCCGTCGTCGTCAAAGGTTTTTTTAATTGTTGGATGAATCAGCGGTGACTTGGAGCACTTCCCAATTGGCAAGATGGCGATTGGGAAGTGTTCCATGTCATATGTCAAATTGTTCCATGTTCAGAGAGAGAAAGCGGCAACGTTGTGACGTCACAGCGTTGCAAGCTATCTCTCTCTGACACATTAGCCTATGCGTTTCTCTCTCTAACACATGGTTTGCCCTATTCTGATAGTGGCGGCCGCCTAGTTTAACTACTAGTAATACTCACCAGGTGACTGTTCTTGCGTTATACATACGAGCGACCCAATCGAACAGAAGGTTGGATGGATAGACGGAATGATCATTGTATCTGAGTTGTATTCGATTATATCGTGATGACGTTCATTTAGAAATACTCACCAGGTGACTGTTCTTCCGTTTTACATACAAGCGACCGAATCGAACAGAAGGTTGAATGGATAGTATCTGAGTAGTATTCGATTATGATGTTATGCTGTGTATATAGTTATACACACTAGGTGACGGTATACCCGTTTTACATACGAGCGACTGAAACGAACAGAAAGTTTAATGGATAGACTGAACAATCAATGTATCTGGTTGGTATCCGATTATATCGCAATACTGTATATATAGTGATACTTACCAGGTGACGGTACGTCCGTTACACATACTAGCGACTGAATCGAACAAAAGGTTAAATGGTTAAACGAAGCGATAATTGTATCTGAGTTGTATTCGATGATATCGTGATGATGTTTAAATAGCAATATTCACCAGGTAACTGTTCTTCCGTTTTACATACAAGCGACCGAATCGAGCAGAAGGTTAAATAGATAGATTGAACAATCATCGTATCTGGGTTGTATTCGATTATGTTTATATAGTTATACTCACCAGGTAACTGTTCTTCCGTTATACATACGAGCGACTGAATTAAACAGAAGGTTGAATGGATAGACTAAACAATGATCGTATCTGGGGTTGTATTCGATGATATCGTGATGATGTTTATATAGTTATACTCACCAGGTAACTGTTCTCTAGTTATACATAAGAGCGACTGAACTGAACAGAAGGTTGAATGGATAGACTGAATAATCATCGTATCTGGGTTGTATTCGATTATTTCGTGATGATTATTATATATTATGTCTAACCAGGTAACTGTTCTTCCGTTATACATACGAGCAACCGAATCGAACATAAGGTTGAATGGATAGATTGAAAAATCATTGTATCTGGGTTGTCTCCGATTATATCGTTATGCTGTATAATTAGATACACCTACCATGTAACGGTTCTTTCGTTACACATACGAGCGTCTGAATCGAACATAAGGTTGGATGGTTAGACGGAACGATAATTGTAACTGAGTTGTATTCGATTATATCGTGGTAATGTTTATATAGTAATACTCACCAGGTGACTGTTCTTGCGTTATACGTACGAGCGACCCAATCGAACAGAAGGTTAAATGGATAGACTAAACAATGATCGTATCTGGGGTTGTATTCGATTATATCGTGATGATTATCATATCGTATGTCTAACCAGGTAACAGTTCTTTGTTACACATACGAGCAACTGAATTGAACATAAGGTTGGATGATTAGACGGAACAATAATTGTAACTGAGTTGTATTCGATTATATCGTGGTGATGTTTATATAGTAATACTCACCAGGTGACTGTTCTTGCGTTATACATACGAGCGACCCAATCGAACAGAAGTTCGGATGGATAGACGAAATGATCATTGTATCTGAGTTGTATTCGATTATATCGTGATGACGTTCATATAGAAATACTCACCAGGTTACTGTTTTTTCTTTATACATACGAGCAACCGAATCGAACAGAAGGTTGAATGGATAGTATATGGGTTGTATTCGATTATGATGTTATGCTGTGTATATAGTTATACACATTAGGTGACGGTATTCCCGTTTTACAAACGAGCGACCGAAACGAACAGAAAGTTGAATGGATAGACTGAAAAATCAATGTATCTGGGTGGTATCCGATTATATCACAATTCTGTATATATAGTGATACTTACCAGGTGACGGTACTTCCGTTGCACATACTAGCGACTGAATTGAACTTAAGGTTAAATGGTGAGACGAAACGATAATTGTATCTGAGTTGTATTCGATGATATCGTGATGATGTTTATATAGCAACACTCACCAGGTAACTGTTCTTCCGTTTTACATACAAGCGACCAAATCGAGCAGAAGGTTGAATTTAGTATGGATTGAACAATCATCGTATCTGGGTTGTATTCGATTATGTTCTCCAGTTATACATAAGAGCGACTGAACTGAACAGAAGGTTGTATAGATAGACTGAACAATCATCGTATCTGGGTTGTATTCGAGTATTTCGTGATGATTATTATATATTATGTCTAACCAGGTAACTGTTCTTCCGTTATACATACGAGCAACCGAATCGAACATAAGGTTGAATGGATAGATTGAACAATCATTGTATCTGGGTTGTCTCCGATTATATCGTTATGCTGTATATTTAGATACACCTACCATGTTACGGTTCTTTCGTTACACATACGAGCGTCTGAATCGAAAATAAGGTTGGATGGTTAGACGGAACGATAATTGTAACTGAGTTGTATTCGATTATATCGTGATGAAGTTTATATAGGAATACTCACCAGGTTACTGTTCTTTCGTTATACATACGAGCGACCCAATCGAACAGAAGTTTGGATGGATAGACGAACTGATCATTGTATCTGAGTTGTATTCGATTATATCGTGATGACGTTCATATAGAAATACTCACCAGGTTACTGTTTTTTCTTTATACATACGAGCAACCGAATCGAACAAAAGGTTGAATGGATAGTATCTGGGTTGTATTCGATTATGATGTTATGCTGTGTATATAGTTATACACATTAGGTGACGGTATTCCCGTTTTACATACGAGCGACCGAAACGAACAGAAAGTTGAATGGATAGACTGAACAATCAATGTATCTGGGTGGTATCCGATTATATCGCAATTCTGTATATATAGTGATACTTACCAGGTGACGGTACTTCCGTTGCACATACTAGCGACTGAATCAAACTTAAGGTTAAATGGTAAGACGAAACGTTAATTGTATCTGAGTTGTATTCGATGATATCGTGATGATGTTTATATAGCAATACTCACCAGGTTACTGTTCTTTCGTTTTACATACAAGCGACCGAATCGAGCAGAAGGTTGAATTTAGTATGGATTGAATAATCATCGTATCTGGGTTGTATTCGATTATGTTTATATAGTTATACACACCAGGTAACTGTTCTTCCGTTATACATACTAGCGACTGAATCGAACAGAATGTTGAATGGTTAGACGAAACGATAATTGTATCTGAGATGTATTCGATGATATCGTGATGATGTTTATATAGCAATACTCACCAGGTAACTGTCCTTCAGTTTTACATACAAGTGACCGAATCGAGCAGAAGGTTAAATGGATAAATTGAACAATCATCGTATCTAAGTTGTATTCGATTATGTTCATATAGTTATACTCACCAGGTACCTGTTCTTTCGTTATACATACGAGCAACCGAATCGAACATAAGGTTGAATGGATAGATTGAACAATCATCGTATCTGAGTTGTATTCGATTATGTTTATATAGTTATACTCACCAAGTAACTGTTCTTCCGTTATACATACGAGCGACTGAATTGAACAGAAGGTTGAATGGATAGACTAAACAATGATCGTATCTGGGGTAGTATTCGATTATATCGTGATGATGTTTATATAGTTATACTCACCAGGTAACTGTTCTCCAGTTATACATAAGAGCGAATGAACTGAACAGAAAGTTGTATAGATAGACTGAACAATCATCGTATCTGGGTTGTATTCGATTATTTCGTGATGATTATTATATATGATGTCTAACCAGGTAACTGTTCATCCGTTATACATACGAGCAACCGAATCGAACATAAGATTGAATGGATAGATTGAACAATCATTGTATCTGGGTTGTCTCCGATTATATCGTTATGCTGTATATTCAGATACACCTACCATGTAACGGTTCTTTCGTTACACATACGAGCGTCTGAATCGAACATAAGGTTGGATGGTTAGACGGAACGATAATTGTAACTGAGTTGTATTCGATTATATCGTGGGAATGTTTATATAGTAATACTCACCAGGTGACTGTTCTTGCGTTATACGTACGAGCGACCCAATCGAACAGAAGGTTAGATGGATAGACGGAATGATCATTGTATCTGAGTTGTATTCGATTATATCGTTATGAAGTTTATATAGAAATACTCACCAGGTTACTGTTCTTTCGTTATACATACGAGCAACCGAATCGAACAGAAGGTTGAATGGATAGTATCTGAGTTGTATTCGATTATGATGTTATGCTGTGTATTTAGTTATACACACTAGGTGACGGTATTCCCGTTTTACATACGAACGACCGAAACGAACAGAAAGTTGAATGGATAGACTGAACAATCAATGTATCTGGTTTGTATCCTATTATATCGCAATACTGTATATATAGTGATACTTACCAGGTGACGGTACTTCCGTTACACATACTAGCGACTGACTTGAACAGAAGGTTAAATGGTTAGACGAAGCGATAATTGTATCTGAGTTGTATTCGATGATATCGTGATGATGTTTATATAGCAATACTCACCAGGTAACTGTTCTTCCGTTTTACATAAAAGCGACCAAATCCAGCAAAAGGTTAAATGGATAGATTGATAATTCATCGTATCTGGGTTGTATTCGATTAGGTTTATATAGTTATACTCACCAGGTAACTGTTTTTTCGTTATACATAAGAACGACTGAATTGAACAGGAGGTTGAATGGATAGACTAAACAATAATCGTATCTGGGGTTGTATTCGAGTATATCGTGATGATTATCATATAGTATGTCTAACCAGGTAACAGTTCTTTCGTTAAACATACGGGCAACCGAATCGAACATAAGGTTGGATGGATAGATTGAACAATCATTGTATCTGGGTTGTCTCCGATTATATCTTTATGCTGTATATTCGGTTACACCTACCATGTAACGGTTATTTTGTTACACATACGAGCGTCTGAATCAAACATAAGGTTGGATGGTTAGACGGAACGATAATTGTAACTGAGTTGTATTCGATTATATCGTGGTGATGTTTATATAGTAATACTCACCAGGTGACTGTTCTTGCGTTATACATACGAGCGACCCAATCGAACAGAAGGTTGGATGGATAGACGGAATGATCATTGTATCTGAGTTGTATTAGATTATATCGTGATGACGTTCATATAGAAATACTCACCAGGTTACTGTTCTTTCGTTATACATACGAGCAACCGAATCGAACAAAAGGTTGAATGGATAGTATCATTAGGTGACGGTATTCCCGTTTTACATACGAGCGACCGAAACGAACAGAAAGTTGAATGGATAGACTGAACAATCAATAAATCTGGGTGGTATCCGATTATATCGCAATACTGTATATATAGTGATACTTACCAGGTGACGGTACTTCCGTTGCACATACTAGCGACTGAATCGAACTTAAGGTTTAATGGTGAAACCGAACGATAATTGTATCTGAGTTGTATTCGATGATATCGTGATTATGTTTATATAGCAATACTCACCAGGTAACTGTTTTTCCGTTTCACATACAAGTGACCGAATCGAGCAGAAGGTTAAATTCAGTATGGATTGAACAATCATCGTATCTGGGTTGTATTCGATTATGTTCATATAGTTATACTCACCAGGTAACTGTTCGTCCGTTATACATACTAGCGACTGAATCGAACAGAATGTTGAATGGTAAGACGAAACGATAATTGTATCTGAGTTGTATTCGATGATATCGTGATGATGTTTATATAGCAATACTCACCAGGTAACTGTCCTTCAGTTTTACATACAAGTGATCGAATCGAGCAGAAGGTTAAATGGATAGATTGAACAATCATCGTATCTGAGTTGTATTCGATTATGTTTATATAGTTTTACTCACCAGGTACCTGTTCTTCCGTTATACATACGAGCAACCAGATCGAACATAAGGTTGAATGGATAGATTGAACAATCATCGTATCTGAGTTGTATTCGATTATGTTTATATAGTTATACTCACCAAGTAAATGTACTTCCGTTATACATACGAGCGACTGACTTGAACAGAAGCGACCGAAACGAAACTAAAAGTTTAATGGATAGACTGAACAATTATTAATGTATCTGGTTGGTATCCGATTATATCGCAATACTGTATATATAGTGATACTTACCAGGTGACGGTACTTCCGTTACACATACTAGCGACTGAATCGAACAGAAGGTTGAATGGTTAGACGAAGCGATAATTGTATCTGAGTTGTATTCGATGATATCGTGATGATATTTTTACAGCAATACTCACCAGGTAGCTGTTCTTCCGTTTTACATAAAAGCGACCGAATCGAGCAGAAGGTTAAATGGATAGATTGAAAATTCATCGTATCTGGGTTGTATTCGATAAGGTTTATATAGTTATACTTACCAGGTAAATGTTCTTCCGTTATACATACGAGCGACTGAATTGAACAGAAGGTTGAATGGATAGACTAAACAATAATCGTATCTGGGGTTGTATTCGATTATATCTTGATGATGTTCATATAGTTATACTCACCAGGAAACTGTTCTCCAGTTATTCATAAGAGCGACTGAACTGAACAGGAAGTTGAATGGATAGACTGAACAATCAATGTATCTGGGTGGTATTCGATTATATCGTGATGATTATCATATAGTATGTCTTACCAGGTAACAGTTCTTCTGTTACACATACGAGCAACCGAATCGAACATAAGGTTAAATGGATAGATTAAACAATCATTGTATCTGGGTTGTCTCCGATTATATCGTTATGCTGTATATTAAGTTACACCTACCATGTAACGGTTCTTTCGTTACACATACGAGCGTCTGAATCGAACATAAGGTTGGATGATTAGACGAAACAATAATTGTAACTGAGTTGTATTCGATTATATCGTGGTAATGTTTATATAGTAATACTCACCAGGTGACTGTTCTTGCGTTATACGTACGAGCGACCCAATCGAACAGAAGTTTGGATGGATAGACGAAATGATCATTGTTTCTGAGTTGTATTCGATTATATCGTGATGACGTTCATATAGAAATACTCACCAGGTTACTGTTTTTTCTTTATACATACGAGCAACCGAATCGAACAGAAGGTTGAATGGATAGTATCTGGGTTGTATTCGATTATGATGTTATGCTGTGTATATAGTTATACACATTAGGTGACGGTATTCCCGTTTCACATACGAGCGACCGAAACGAACAGAAAGTTGAATGGATAGACTGAACAATCAATGTATCTGGGTGGTATCCGATTATATCGCAATTCTGTATATATAGTGATACTTACCAGGTGACGGTACTTCCGTTGCACATACTAGCGACTGAATCAAACTTGAGGTTAAATGGTAAGACGAAACGATAATTGTATCTGAGTTGTATTCGATGATATCGTGATGATGTTTATATAGCAATACTCACCAGGTAACTGTTCTTCCGTTTTACATAAAAGCGACCAAATCCAGCAGAAGGTTAAATGGATAGATTGAAAATTCATCGTATCTGGGTTGTATTCGATTAGGTTTATATAGTTATACTCACCAGGTAACTGTTTTTCCGTTATACATAAGAACGACTGAATTGAACAGAAGGTTGAATGGATAGACTAAACAATAATCGTATCTGGGGTTGTATTCGAGTATATCGTGATGATTATCATATAGTATGTCCAACCAGGTGACAGTTCTTTCGTTAAACATACGGGCAACCGAATCGAACATAAGGTTGGATGGATAGATTGAACAATCATTGTATCTGGGTTGTCTCCGATTATATCTTTATGCTGTATATTCGGTTACACCTACCATGTAACGGTTATTTTGTTACACATACGAGCGTCTGAATCAAACATAAGGTTGGATGGTTAGACGGAACGATAATTGTAACAGAGTTGTATTCGATTATATCGTGGTGATGTTTATATAGTAATACTCACCAGGTGACTGTTCTTGCGTTATACATACGAGCGACCCAATCGAACAGAAGGTTGGATGGATAGACGGAATGATCATTGTATCTGAGTTGTATTCGATTATATCGTGATGACGTTCATATAGAAATACTCACCAGGTTACTGTTCTTTCGTTATACATACGAGCAACCGAATCGAACAGAAGGTTGAATGGATAGTATCATTAGGTGACGGTATTCCCGTTTTACATACGAGCGACCGAAACGAACAGAAAGTTGAATGGATAGACTGAACAATCAATATATCTGGGTGGTATCCGATTATATCGCAATACTGTATATATAGTGATACTTACCAGGTGACGGTACTTCCGTTGCACATACTAGCGACTGAATCGAACTTAAGGTTAAAAGGTGAGACGAAACGATAATTGTATCTGAGTTGTATTCGATGATATCGTGATGATGTTTATATAGCAATACTCACCAGGTAACTGTTTTTCCGTTTCACATACAAGCGACCGAATCAAGCAGAAGGTTAAATTTAGTATGGATTGAACAATCATCGTATCTGGGTTGTATTCGATTATGTTCATATAGTTATACTCACCAGGTAACTGTTCGTCCGTTATACATACTAGCGACTGAATCGAACAGAATGTTGAATGGTTAGACGAAACGACAATTGTATCTGAGTTGTATTCGATGATATCGTGATGATGTTTATATAGCAATACTCACCAGGTAACTGTCCTTCAGTTCTACATACAAGTGACCGAATCGAGCAGAAGGTTAAATGGATAGATTGAACAATCATCGTATCTGAGTTGTATTCGATTATGTTTATATAGTTATACTCACCAGGTACCTGTTCTTCCGTTATACATACGAGCAACCGAATCGAACATAAGGTTGAATGGATAGTATCTGGGTTGTATTCGATTATGATGTTATGCTGTGTATATAGTTATACACATTAGGTGACGGTATTCCCGTTTCACATACGAGCGACCGAAACGAACAGAAAGTTGAATGGATAGACTGAACAATCAATATATCTGGGTGGTATCCAATTATATCGCAATACTGTATATATAGTGATACTTACCAGGTGACGGTACTTCCGTTGCACATACTAGCGACTGAATCGAACTTAAGGTTAAATGGTAAGACGAAACGATAATTGTATCTGAGTTGTATTCGATGATATCGTGATGATGTTTATATAGCAATACTCACCAGGTAACTGTTTTTCCGTTTCACATACAAGCGACCGAATCGAGCAGAAGGTTAAATTTAGTATGGATTGAACAATCATCATATCTGGGTTGTATTCGATTATGTTCATATAAACTACGCAACACTAATTACGTCGCACCCCGAAATTTTGCCCTTGTTTAAATTTGAATAACTTTTTCCTTCTTTGAACAATTTGAATTCTGTTTGCACTGTTCGCTAGCCCAGTCCTTCAGCATTAATTTCGTACTTCTTCGATACATAAGGTTATTTCCATAAAATTGCTACAGGATGTTTTTTGGAACTGTGCAAAATTTCGAAATTTTCAAAAGGATCCCAAATGAAGAAAAACAGTTTTTTTTTCAACTTTGACAGCAGAGGCATGAAGATTATCTCATTACCTTTGGCCATTTCCAAAATTGTCTTCCTATCACTTTTCTTTACAGAGTGATCTCAAAAAATCAATTTTTTGGTTTTGCAGTCATAACTTTTTTCCTCTTCAACCGATTTTCATAATCTCAGGCTCATTTTGAAGCTGAAACCTCATATGAGAAGATTTAAAGATCAGAATTAACTCAAGATGAACATTTAGAATCGAGGGTTTCCTCATAGGTGACCCAAATCTGAAACACTCTGTAAATTCCCACTGGGAGAAGAATTAAATGGAAATCAACTTGTTTTCGGAAGGATCTTTCATTCTGGACATATCCATATCTTTTTTTCTTTCAGTAGTCAAAAATTGTGCATGAGAAAACCGAAATGAAACGCCATGTTCTAAAAAAAAATCAGCCCAAAAAAAATGCATGGTCCGTAACCAACGTAACAAAAATCATAATGAGTGACTGACAAGACAGGTTGAAAATTACGTTCTCGTGAAAATAAAGACCAGGACAGAAAAAACTATTCGTAGGTCTTCCTTTTCTGAAGATATGACTTCATAAAAAAATTCAAAATAAAAAAAAATTTGAATACAACAAAATTTTAGGGTAACCTTCTCAACCCCTATACAAAGTATTCCATCATGTTTTGGATTTTTTTCAAAGAATTTAATTTTTTATGGGTACCGCTTGTCCTGATTCTGAAAAATAACTTTTTTTCGCCCTGTACATCAAACTATGATACTTGGAGAACTCGAGTTCGGGCGATTCTTAGTAGTTTTGTACGAAACTCACGAAAATTATGTGTAAAAAAATCACAAAAATCTCCTTCCCCTTCATTCGTACCCAAAGTACCCCAAGGGAGCAAGGGAGGCGAAAGAATTTTATTTTTTTTTATATCCGATCCCGATGTGGGGGTCAGGAGAAATATGTTTACCGATATATCTAACCATTTGACCAGCAAAAATTTTACCCGCAAAAAAAAAATTCGGGGGGGAGGGGGTAAAAAATTTTTCATCAGTATTTTTGGTGGTGATATTTTCGTTTCGATCAAACAACGTTTTGGATATTTTTCTTTTTTAATCGGGATTTCGAGGGGGATTTAGATTTGGGTCACCTTTGCAGAAACCCTTGATCTTTTATATTTATTTTTAGTCAATTCTAATCTTTATGTCTATTCATCTAACGTTTCAGCTTCAAAATGATCGTGAGATTTTGAAAATCGGTTGAAAAGGAAACAAGTTATGACTGCAAAACCAAAAAATTGATTTTTTGAGATCACTCTGTAAAGAAAAGTGATAGGAAGACAATTTTGGAAATGGCCAAAGGTAATGAGATAATCTTCATGCCTCTGCTGTCAAAGTTGAAAAAAAACTGTTTTTCTTCATTTGGGATCCTTTTGAAAATTTCGAAATTTTGCACAGTTCCAAAAAACATCCTGTAGCAATTTTATGGAAATAACCTTGTGTATCGAAGATGTACGAGATTATAGCTGAAGGACTGAGCTAGTGAACAGTGCAAACAGAATTCAAATTGTTCAAAGAAGAAAAAAGTTATTCAAATCTTAACAGGGGCAAAATTTCGGGGTGCGACGTAATTAGTGTTGCGTAGTTTAGTTATACTCACCAGGTAACTGTTCTTCCGTTATACATACTAGCGACTGAATCGAACAGAATGTTGAATGGTTAGACGAAACGATAATTGTATCTGAGTTGTATTCGATGATATCGTGATGATGTTTATATAGCAATACTCACCAGGTAACTGTCCTTCAGTTTTACATACAAGTGACCGAATCGAGCAGAAGGTTAAATGGATAGATTGAACAATCATCGTATCTGAGTTTTATTCGATTATGTTTATATAGTTATACTCACCAGGAACCTGTTCTTCCGTTATACATACGAGCAACCGAATCGAACATAAGGTTGAATGGATAGATTGATCAATCATCGTATCTGAGTTGTATTCGATTATGTTTATATAGTTATACTCACCAAGTGAATGTACTTCCGTTATACATAAGAGCGACTGAACTGAACAGAAGGTTGAATGGATAGACTGAATAATCATCGTATCTGGGTTGTATTCGATTATTTCGTGATGATTATTATATATTATGTCTAACCAGGTAACTGTTCTTCCGTTATACATACGAGCAACCGAATCAAACATAAGGTTGGATGGATAGATTGAAAAATCATTGTATCTGGGTTGTCTCTGATTATATCGTTATGCTGTATAATTAGATACACCTACCATGTAACGGTTCTTTCGTTACACATACGAGCGTCTGAATCGAACATAAGGTTGGATGGTTAGAGATAATTGTAACTGAGTTGTATTCGATTATATCGTGGTAATGTTTATATAGTAATACTCACCAGGTGACTGTTCTTGCGTTATACGTACGAGCGACCCAATCGAACAGAAGGTTGGATGGATAGACGGAATGATCATTGTATCTGAGTTGTATTCGATTATATCGTGATGAAGTTCATATAGAAATTCTCACCAGGTTACTGTTCTTTCGTTATACATACGAGCAACCGAATCGAACAGAAGGTTGAATGGATAGTATCTGGGTTGTATTCGATTATGAAGTTATGCTGTGTATATAGTTATACACACTAGGTGACGGTATTCCCGTTTTACATACGAGCGACCGAAACGAACAGAAAGTTGAATGGATAGACTGAACAATCAATGTATCTGGTTGGTATCCGATTATATCGCAATACTGTATATATAGTGATACTTACCAGGTGACGGTACTTCCGTTACACATACTAGCGACTGAATCGAACAGAATGTTAAATGGTTAGACGAAGCGATAATTGTATCTGAGTTGTATTCGATGATATCGTGATGATGTTTATATAGCAATATTCACCAGGTAACTGTTCTTTCGTTTTACATAAAAGCGACCGAATCGAGCAGAAGGTTGAATGGATAGATTGAAAATTCATCGTATCTGGGTTGTATTCGATTAGGTTTATATAGTTATACTCACCAGGTAACTGTCCTTCCGTTATACATACGAGCGACTGAATTGAACAGAAGGTTGAATGGATAGTATATGGGTTGTATTCGATTATGATGTTATGCTGTGTATATAGTTATACACACTAGGAGACGGTATTCCCGTTTTAAATACGAGCGACCGAAACAAAAAGAAAGTTGAATGGATAGACTGAACAATCAATGTATCTGGGTGGTATCCGATTATATCGCAATACTGTATATATAGTGATACTTACCAGGTGACGATACTTCCGTTACACATACTAGCGACTGAATCGAACAGAATGTTGAATGGTTAGACGAAACGATAATTGTATCTGAGTTGTATTCGATGATATCGTGATGATGTTTATATAGCAATACTCACCAGGTAACTGTTCTTCCGTTTTACATACAAGCGACCGAATCGAGCAGAAGGTTGAATTCAGTATAGATTGAACAATCATCGTATCTGGGTTGTATTCGATTATGTTTATATAGTTATACTCACCAGGTAACTGTTCTTCCGTTATACATACGAGCGACTGAATTGAACAGAAGGTTGAATGGATAGTATATGGGTTGTATTCGATTATGATGTTATGCTGTGTATATAGTTATACACACTAGGAGACGGTATTCCCGTTTTACATACGAGCGACCGAAACGAAAAGAAAGTTGAATGGATAGACTGAACAATCTATGTATCTGGGTGGTATCCGATTATATCACAATACTGTATATATAGTGATACTTAACAGGTGACGATACTTCCGTTACACATACTAGCGACTGAATCGAACAGAATGTTGAATGGTTAGACGAAACGATAATTGTATCTGAGTTGTATTCGATGATATCGTGATGATGTTTATATAGCAATACTCACCAGGTAACTGTCCTTCCGTTTTACATACAAGCGACCGAATCGAGCAGAAGGTTAAATGGATAGATTGAACAATCATCGTATCTGAGTTGTATTCGATTATGTTTATATAGATATACTCACCAGGTACCTGTTCTTCCGATATACATACGAGCAACCGAATCGAACATTAGGTTGAATGGATAGATTGAACAATCATCGTATCTGAGTTGTATTCGATTATGTTTATATTATTATACTCACCAGGTAACTGTTCTTCCGTTATACATACGAGCGACTGAATTAAACTGAAGGTTGAATGGATAGACTAAACAATGATCGTATCTGGGGTTGTATTCGATTATATCGTGATGATGTTCATATAGTTATACTCACCAGGTAACTGTTATCCAGTTATACATAAGAGCGACTGAACTGAACAGAAGGTTGAATGGATAGACTGAACAATCATCGTATCTGGGTTGTATTCGATTATTTCGTGATGATTATCATATATTATGTCTAACCAGGTAACTGCTCTTTCGTTATACATACTAGCAACCGAATCGAACATAAGGTTGAATGGATAGATTGAACAATCATTGTATCTGGGTTGTCTCCGATTATATCGTTATGTTGTATATTTAACTACACCTACCATGTAACGGTTCTTTCGTTACACATACGAGCGTCTGAATCGAACATAAGGTTGGATGGTTAGACGAAACGATAATTGTAACTAAGTTGTATTCGATTATATCGTGATGACGTTCATATAGAAATACTCACCAGGTTACTGTTCTTTCGTTATACATACGAGCAACCGAATCGAACAGAAGGTTGAATGGATAGTATCTGGGTTGTATTCGATTATGATGTTATGCTGTGTATATAGTTATACACATAAGGTGACGGTATTCCCGTTTCACATACGAGCGACCGAAACGAACAGAAAGTTGAATGGATAGTCTGAACAATCAATGTATCTGGGTGGTATCCGATTATATCGCAATACTGTATATATAGTGATACTTACCAGGTGACGGTACTTCCGTTACACATACTAGCGACTGAATCGAACAGAAGGTTAAATGGTTAGACGAAACGATAATTGTATCTGAGTTGTATTCGATGATATCGTGATGATGTTTATATAGCAATACTCACCAGGTAACTGTTCTTCCGTTTTACATACAAGCGACCGAATCGAGCAGAAGGTTGAATTCAGTATAGATTGAACAATCATCGTATCTGGGTTGTATTCGATTATGTTTATATAGTTATACTCACCAGGTAACTGTTCTTCCGTTATACATACGAGCGACTGAATTGAACAGAAGGTTGAATGGATAGTATATGGGTTGTATTCGATTATGATGTTATGCTGTGTATATAGTTATACACACTAGGAGACGGTATTCCCGTTTTACATACGAGCGACCGAAACGAAAAGAAAGTTGAATGGATAGACTGAACAATCAATGTATCTGGGTGGTATCCGATTATATCGCAAAACTGTATATATAGTGATACTTACCAGGTGACGATACTTCCGTTACACATACTAGCGACTGAATCGAACAGAATAGTGAATGGTTAGACGAAACGATAATTGTATCTGAGTTGTATTCGATGATATCGTGATGATGTTTATATAGCAATACTCACCAGGTAACTGTCCTTCCGTTTTACATACAAGCGACCGAATCGAGCAGAAGGTTAAATGGATAGATTGAACAATCATCGTATCTGAGTTGTATTCGATTATGTTTATATAGATATACTCACCAGGTACCTGTTCTTCCGATATACATACGAGCAACCGAATCGAACATAAGGTTGAATGGATAGATTGAGTTGTATTCGATTATGTTTATATAGTTATACTGTTGTTGTTGTTGTTGTTGTATTCGATTATGTTTATATAGTTATACTCACCAGGTAACTGTTCTTCCGTTATACATACGAGCGACTGAATTGAACTGAAGGTTGAATGGATAGACTAAACAATGATCGTATCTGGGTTGTATTCGATTATTTCGTGATGATTATTATATATTATGTCTAACCAGGTAACTGTTCTTTCGTTATACATACTAGCAACCGAATCGAACATAAGGTTGAATGGATAGATTGAACAATCATTGTATCTGGGTTGTCTCCGATTATATCGTTATGTTGTATATTTAACTACACCTACCATGTAACGGTTCTTTCGTTACACATACGAGCGTCTGAATCGAACATAAGGTTGGATGGTTAGACGGAACGATATTGTAACTGAGTTGTATTCGATTATATCGTGATGACGTTCATATAGAAATACTCACCAGGTTACTGTTCTTTCGTTATACATACGAGCAACCGAATCGAACAGAAGGTTGAATGGATAGTATCTGGGTTGTATTCGATTATGATGTTATGCTGTGTATATAGTTATACACATAAGGTGACGGTATTCCCGTTTCACATACGAGCGACCGAAACGAACAGAAAGTTGAATGGATAGACTGAACAATCAATGTATCTGGGTGGTATCCGATTATATCGCAATACTGTATATATAGTGATACTTACCAGGTGACGATACTTCCGTTACACATACTAGCGACTGAATCGAACAGAATGTTGAATGGTTAGACGAAACGATAATTCTATCTGAGTTGTATTCGATGATATCGTGATGATGTTGATATAGCAATACTCACCAGGTAACTGTCCTTCCGTTTTACATACAAGCGACCGAATCGAGCAGAAGGTTAAATGGATAGATTGAACAATCATCGTATCTGAGTTGTATTCGATTATGTTTATATAGATAAACTCACCAGGTACCTGTTCTTCCGATATACATACGAGCAACCGAATCGAACATAAGGTTGAATGAATAGATTGAACAATCATCGTATCTGAGTTGTATTCGATTACGTTCATATAGTTATACTCACCAGGTAACTGTTCTTCCGTTATACATACGAGCGACTGAATTGAACTGAAGGTTGAATGGA
This sequence comes from Chrysomela aeneicollis, assembly GCA_029955515.1. Classification (NCBI taxonomy): domain Eukaryota; kingdom Metazoa; phylum Arthropoda; class Insecta; order Coleoptera; family Chrysomelidae; genus Chrysomela; species Chrysomela aeneicollis. Next base: position 14,098,524 of record JARUHQ010000013.1, on the reverse strand, counting down.
TAGACTAAACAATGATCGTATCTGGGGTTGTATTCGATTATATCGTGATGATGTTCATATAGTTATACTCACCAGGTATTTGTTCTCCAGTTATACATAAGGGCGACTGAACTGAACAGAAGGTTGAATGGATAGACTGAACAATCATCGTATCTGGGTTGTATTCGATTATTTCGTGATGATTATTATATATTATGTCTAACCAGGTAACTGTTCTTTCGTTATACATACAAGCGACTGAATTGAACAGAAGGTTGAATGGATAGTATATGGGTTGTATTCGATTATGATGTTATGCTGTGTATATAGTTATACACACTAGGAGACGGTATTCCCGTTTCACATACGAGCGACCGAAACAAAAAGAAAGTTGAATGGATAGACTGAACAATCAATGTATCTGGGTGGTATCCGATTATATCGCAATACTGTATATATAGTGATACTTACCAGGTGACGATACTTCCGTTACACATACTAGCGACTGAATCGAACAGAAGGTTAAATGGTTAGACGAAACGATAATTGTATCTGAGTTGTATTCGATGATATCGTGATGATGTCTATATAGCAATACTCACCAGGTAACTGTCCTTCCGTTTTACATACAAGCGACCGAATCGAGCAGAAGGTTAAATGGATAGATTGAACAATCATCGTATCTGAGTTGTATTCGATTATGTTTATATAGATATACTCACCAGGTACCTGTTCTTCCGATATACATACGAGCAACCGAATCGAACATAAAGTTGAATGGATAGATTGAACAATCATCGTATCTGAGTTGTATTCGATTATGTTTATATAGTTATACTCACCAGGTAACTGTTCTTCCGTTATACATACGAGCGACTGAATTGAACTGAAGGTTGAATGGATGAACTAAAGAATGATCGTATCTGGGGTTGTATTCGATTATATCGTGATGATGTTCATATAGTTATACTCACCAGGTAACTGTTCTCCAGTTATACATAAGAGCGACTGAACTGAACAGAAGGTTGAATGGATAGACTGAACAATCATCGTATCTGGGTTGTATTCGATTATTTCGTGATGATTATTATATATTATGTCTAACCAATTAACTGTTCTTTCGTTATACATACTAGCAACCGAATCGAACATAAGGTTGAATGGATAGATTGAACAATCATTGTATCTGGGTTGTCTCCGATTATATCGTTAGGTTGTATATTTAACTACACCTACCATGTAACGGTTCTTTCGTTACACATACGAGCGTCTGAATTGAACATAAGGTTGAATGGATAGACGGAACGATAATTGTAACTAAGTTGTATTCGATTATATCGTGATGACGTTCATATAGAAATACTCACCAGGTTACTGTTCTTTCGTTATACATACGAGCAACCGAATCGAACAGAAGGTTGAATGGATAGTATCTGAGTTGTATTCGATTATGATGTTATGCTGTGTATATAGTTATACACATAAGGTGACGGTATTCCCGTTTCACATACGAGCGACCGAAACGAACAGAAAGTTGAATGGATAGACTGAACAATCAATGTATCTGGGTGGTATCCGATTATATCGCAATACTGTATATATAGTGATACTTACCAGGTGACGATACTTCCGTTACACATACTAGCGACTGAATCGAACAGAATGTTGAATGGTTAGACGAAACGATAATTGTATCTGAGTTGTATTCGATGATATCGTGATGATGTTTATATAGCAATACTCACCAGGTAACTGTTCTTCCGTTTTACATACAAGCGACCGAATCGAGCAGAAGGTTGAATTCAGTATAGATTGAACAATCATCGTATCTGGGTTGTATTCGATTATGTTTATATAGTTATACTCACCAGGTAACTGTTCTTCCGTTATACATACGAGCGACTGAATTGAACAGAAGGTTGAATGGATAGTATATGGATTGTATTCGATTATGATGTTATGCTGTGTATATAGTTATACACACTAGGAGACGGTATTCCCATTTTACATACGAGCGACCGAAACGAAAAGAAAGTTGAATGGATAGACCGAACAATCAATGTATCTGGGTGGTATCCGATTATATCGCAATACTGTATATATAGTGATACTTACCAGGTGCCGATACTTCCGTTACACATACTAGCGACTGAATCGAACAGAATGTTGAATGGTTAGACGAAACGATAATTGTATCTGAGTTGTATTCGATGATATCGTGATGATGTTTATATAGCAATACTCACCAGGTAACTGTCCTTCCGTTTTACATACAAGCGACCGAATCGAGCAGAAGGTTAAATGGATAGATTGAACAATCATCGTATCTGAGTTGTATTCGATTATGTTTATATAGATATACTCACCAGGTACCTGTTCTTCCGATATACATACGAGCAACCGAATCGAACATAAGGTTGAATGGACAGATTGAACAATCATCGTATCTGAGTTGTATTCGATTATGTTTATATAGTTATACTCACCAGGTAACTGTTCTTCCGTTATACATACGAGCGACTGAATTGAACTGAAGGTTGAATGGATAGACTAAACAATGATCGTATCTGGGGTTGTATTCGATTATATCGTGATGATGTTCATATAGTTATACTCACCAGGTAACTGTTCTCCAGTTATACATAAGAGCGACTGAACTGAACAGAAGGTTGAATGGATAGACTGAACAATCATCGTATCTGGGTTGTATTCGATTATTTCGTGATGATTATTATATATTATGTCTAAACAGGTAACTGTTCTTTCGTTATACATACTAGCAACCGAATCGAACATAAGGTTGAATGGGTAGATTGAGCAATCATTGTATCTGGGTTGTCTCCGATTATATCGTTATGTTGTATATTTAACTACACCTACCATGTAACGGTTCTTTCGTTACACATACGAGCGTCTGAATCGAACATAAGGTTGGATGGTTAGACGGAACGATAATTGTAACTAAGTTGTATTCAATTATATCGTGATGACGTTCATATAGAAATACTCACCAGGTTACTGTTCTTTCGTTATACATACGAGCAACCGAATCGAACAGAAGGTTGGATGGATAGTATCTGGGTTGTATTCGATTATGATGTTATGCTGTGTATATAGTTATACACATAAGGTGACGGTATTCCCGTTTCAAATACGAGCGACCGAAACGAACAGAAAGTTGAAATGATAAACTGAACAATCAATGTATCTGGGTGGTATCCGATTATATCGCAATACTGTATATATAGTGATACTTACCAGGTGACGGTACTTCCGTTACACATACTAGCGACTGAATCGAACAGAAGGTTAAATGGTTAGACGAAACGATAATTGTATCTGAGTTGTATTCGATGATATCGTGATGATGTTTATATAGCAATACTCACCAGGTAATTGTTCTTCCGTTTTACATACAAGCGACCGAATCGAGCAGAAGGTTGAATTCAGTATAGATTGAACAATCATCGTATCTGGGTTGTATTCGATTATGTTTATATAGTTATACTCACCAGGTAACTGTTCTTCCGTTATACATACGAGCGACTGAATTGAACAGAAGGTTGAATGGATAGTATATGGGTTGTATTCGAATATGATGTTATGCTGTGTATATAGTTATACACACTAGGAGACGGTATTCCCGTTTCACATACGAGCGACCGAAACAAAAAGAAAGTTGAATGGATAGACTGAACAATCAATGTATCTGGGTGGTATCCGATTATATCGCAATACCGTATATATGTGATACTCACCAGGTGACGATAATTCCGTTACACATACTAGCGACTGAATCGAACAGAATGTTGAATGGTTAGACGAAACGATAATTGTATCTGAGTTGTATTCGATGATATCGTGATGATGTTTATATAGCAATACTCACCAGGTAACTGTCCTTCCGTTTTACATACAAGCGACCGAATCGAGCAGAAGGTTAAATGGATAGATTGAACAATCATCGTATCTGAGTTGTATTCGATTATGTTTATATAGATATACTCACCAGGTACCTGTTCTTCCGATATACATACGAGCAACCGAATCGAACATAAGGTTGAATGGATAGATTGAACAATCATCGTATCTGAGTTGTATTCGATTATGTTTATATAGTTATACTCACCAGGTAACTGTTCTTTCGTTATACATACGAGCGACTGAATTGAACTGAAGGTTGAATAGATAGACTAAACAATGATCGTATCTGGGGTTGTATTCGATTATATCGTGATGATGTTCATATAGTTATACTCACCAGGTTACTGTTCTCGAGTTATACATAAGAGCGACTGAACTGAACAGAAGGTTGAATGGATAGACTGAACAATCATCGTATCTGGGTTGTATTCAATTATTTCGTGATGGTTATTATATATTATGTCTAACCAGGTAACTGTTCTTTCGTTATACATACTAGCAACCGAATCGAACATAAGGTTGAATGGATAGATTGAACAATCATTGTATCTGGGTTGTCTCCGATTATATCGTTATGTTGTATATTTAACTACACCAACCATGTAACGGTTCTTTCGTTACACATACGAGCGTCTGAATCGAACATAAGGTTGGATGGTTAGACGGAACGATAATTGTAACTAAGTTGTATTCGATTATATCGTGATTACGTTCATATAGAAATACTCACCAGGTTACTGTTCTTCCGTTATACATACGAGCAACCGAATCGAACAGAAGGTTGAATGGATAGTATCTGGGTTGTATTCGATTATGATGTTATGCTGTGTATATAGTTATACACACTAGGAGACGGTATTCCCGTTTTACATACGAGCGACCGAAACGAACAGAAAGTTGAATGGATAGACTGAACAATCAATGTATCTGGGTGGTATCCGATTATATCGCAATACTGTATATATAGTGATACTTACCAGGTGACGATACTTCCGTTACACATACTAGCGACTGAATCGAACAGAATGTTGAATGGTTAGACGAAACGATAATTGTATCTGAGTTGTATTCGATGATATCGTGATGATGTTTATATAGCAATACTCACCAGGTAACTGTTCTTCCGTTTTACATACAAGCGACCGAATCGAGCAGAAGGTTGAATTCAGTATAGATTGCACAATCATCGTATCTGGGTTGTATTCGATTATGTTTATATAGTTATACTCACCAGGTAACTGTTCTTCCGTTATACATACGAGCGACTGAATTGAACAGAAGGTTGAATGGATAGTATATGGGTTGTATTCGATTATGATGTTATGCTGTGTATATAGTTATACACACTAGGAGACGGTATTCCCGTTTTACATACGAGCGACCGAAACGAAAAGAAAGTTGAATGGATAGACTGAACAATCAATGTATCTGGGTGGTATCCGATTATATCGCAATACTGTATATATAGTGATACTTACCAGGTGACGATACTTCCGTTACACATACTAGCGACTGAATCGAACAGAATGTTGAATGGTTAGACGAAACGATAATTGTATCTGAGTTGTATTCGATGATATCGTGATGATGTTTTTATAGCAATACTCACCAGGTAACTGTTCTTCCGTTTCACATACAAGCGACCGAATCGAGCAGAAGGTTGAATTCAGTAAAAATTAAACAATCATCGTATCTGGGTTGTATTCGATTATGTTTATATAGATATACTCACCAGGTACCTGTTCTTCCGATATACATACGAGCAACCGAATCGAACATAAGGTTGAATGGATAGATGAAACAATCATCGTATCTGAGTTGTATTCGATTATGTTTATATAGTTATACTCACCAGGTAACTGTTCTTCCGTTATACATACGAGCGACTGAATTGAACTGAAGGTTGAATGGATAGACTAAACAATGATCGTATCTGGGGTTGTATTCGATCATATCGTGATGATGTTCATATAGTTATACTCACCAGGTAACTGTTCTCCAGTTATACATAAGAGCGACTGAACTGAACAGAAGGTTGAATGGATAGACTGAACAATCATCGTATCTGGGTTGTATTCGATTATTTCGTGATGATTATTATATATTATGTCTAACCAGGTAACTGTTCTTTCGTTATACATACTAGCAACCGAATCGAACATAAGGTTGAATGGATAGATTGAACAATCATTGTATCTGGGTTGTCTCCGATTATATCGTTATGTTGTATATTTAACTACACCTACCATGTAACGGTTCTTTCGTTACAAATACGAGCGTCTGAATCGAACATAAGGTTGGATGGTTAGACGGAACGATAATTGTAACTAAGTTGTATTCGATTATATCGTGATGACGTTCATATAGAAATACTCACCAGGAATCGAACAGAAGGTTGAATGGATAGTATCTGGGTTGTATTCGATTATGATGTTATGCTGTGTATATAGTTATACACACTAGGAGACGGTATTCCCGTTTTACATACGAGCGACCGAAACAAAAAGAAAGTTGAATGGATAGACTGAACAATCAATGTATCTGGGTGGTATCCGATTATATCGCAATACTGTATATATAGTGATACTTACCAGGTGACGATACTTCCGTTACACATACTAGCGACTGAATCGAACAGAATGTTGAATGGTTAGACGAAACGATAATTGTATCTGAGTTGTATTCGATGATATCGTGATGATGTTTATATAGCAATACTCACCAGGTAACTGTTCATCCGTTTTACATACAAGCGACCGAATCGAGCAGAAGGTTGAATTCAGTATAGATTGAACAATCATCGTATCTTGGTTGTATTCGATTATGTTTATATAGTTATATTCACCAGGTAACTGTTCTTCCGTTATACATACGAGCGACTGAATTGAACAGAAGGTTGAATGGATAGTATATGGGTTGTATTCGATTATGATGTTATGCTGTGTATATAGTTATACACACTAGGAGACGGTATTCCCGTTTTACATACGAGCGACCGAAACGAAAAGAAAGTTGAATGGATAGACTGAACAATCAATGTATCTGGGTGGTATCCGATTATATCGCAATACTGTATATATAGTGATACTTACCAGGTGACGGTACTTCCGTTACACATACTAGCGACTGAATCGAACAGAAGGTTAAATGGTTAGACGAAACGATAATTGTATCTGAGTTATATTCGATGATATCGTGATGATGTTTATATAGCAATACTCACCAGGTAACTGTCCTTCCGTTTTACATACAAGCGACCGAATCGAGCAGAAGGTTAAATGGATAGATTGAACAATCATCGTATCTGAGTTGTATTCGATTATGTTTATATAGATATACTCACCAGGTACCTGTTCTTCCGATATACATACGAGCAACCGAATCGAACATAAGGTTGAATGGATAGATTGAACAATCATCGTATCTGAGTTGTATTCGATTATGTTTATATAGTTATACTCACCAGGTAACTGTTCTTCCGTTATACATACGAGCGACTGAATTGAACTGAAGGTTGAATGGATAGACTAAACAATGATCGTATCTGGGGTTGTATTCGATTATATCGTGATGATGTTCATATAGTTATACTCACCAGGTAACTGTTCTCCAGTTATACATAAGAGCGACTGAACTGAACAGAAGGTTGAATGGATAGACTGAACAATCATCGTATCTGGGTTGTATTCGATTATTTCGTGATGATTATTATATATTATGTCTAACCAGGTAACTGTTCTTTCGTTATACATACTAGCAACCGAATCGAACATAAGGTTGAATGGATAGATTGAACAATCATTGTATCTGGGTTGTCTCCGATTATATCGTTATGTTGTATATTTAACTACACCTACCATGTAACGGTTCTTTCGTTACACATACGAGCGTCTGAATCGAACATAAGGTTGGATGGTTAGACGGAACGATAATTGTAACTAAGTTGTATTCGATTATATCGTGATTACGTTCATATAGAAATACTCACCAGGTTACTGTTCTTCCGTTATACATACGAGCAACCGAATCAACAGAAGGTTGAATGGATAGTATCTGGGTTGTATTCGATTATGATGTTATGCTGTGTATATAGTTATACACACTAGGAGACGGTATTCCCGTTTTACATACGAGCGACCGAAACGAACAGAAAGTTGAATGGATAGACTGAACAATCAATGTATCTGGGTGGTATCCGATTATATCGCAATACTGTATATATAGTGATACTTACCAGGTGACGGTTCTTCCGTTACACATACTAGCGACTGAATCGAACAGAAGGTTAAATGGTTAGACGAAACGATAATTGTATCTGAGTTGTATTCGATGATATCGTGATGATGTTTATATAGCAATACTCACCAGGTAACTGTTCTTCCGTTTTACATACAAGCGACCGAATCGAGCAGAAGGTTGAATTCAGTATAGATTGAACAATCATCGTGTCTGGGTTGTATTCGATTATGTTTATATAGTTATACTCACCAGGTAACTGTTCTTCCGTTATACATACGAGCGACTGAATTGAACAGAAGGTTGAATGGATAGTATATGGGTTGTATTCGATTATGATGTTATGCTGTGTATATAGTTATACACACTAGGAGACGGTATTCCCGTTTTACATACGAGCGACCGAAACGAAAAGAAAGTTGAATGGATAGACTGAACAATCAATGTATCTGGGTGGTATCCGATTATATCGCAATACTGTATATATAGTGATATTAACCAGGTGACGATACTTCCGTTACACATACTAGCGACTGAATCGAACAGAATGTTGAATGGTTAGACGAAACGATAATTGTATCTGAGTTGTATTCGATGATATCGTGATGATGTTTATATAGCAATACTCACCAGGTAACTGTCCTTCCGTTTTACATACAAGCGACCGAATCGAGCAGAATGTTAAATGGATGGATTGAACAATCATCGTATCTGAGTTGTATTCGATTATGTTTATATAGATATACTCACCAGGTACCTGTTCTTCCGATATACATACGAGCAACCGAATCGAACATAAGGTTGAATGGATAGATTGAACAATCATCGTATCTGAGTTGTATTCGATTATGTTTATATAGTTATACTCACCAGGTAACTGTTCTTCCGTTATACATACGAGCGACTGAATTGAACTGAAGGTTGAATGGATAGACTAAACAATGATCGTATCTGGGGTTGTATTCGATTATATCGTGATGATGTTCATATAGTTATACTCACCAGGTAACTGTTCTCCAGTTATACATAAGAGCGACTGAACTGAACAGAAGGTTGAATGGATAGACTGAACAATCATCGTATCTGGGTTGTATTCGATTATTTCGTGATGATTATAATATATTATGTCTTACCAGGTAACTGTTCTTTCGTTATACATACTAGCAACCAAATCGAACATAAGGTTGAATGGATAGATTGAACAATCATTGTATCTGGGTTGTCTCCGATTATATCGTTATGTTGGATATTTAACTACACCTACCATGTAACGGTTCTTTCGTTACACATACGAGCGTCTGATGCGAACATAAGGTTGAATGGTTAGACGAAACGATAATTGTATCTGAGTTGTATTCGATGATATCGTGATGATGTTTATATAGCAATACTCACCAGGTAACTGTTCTTCCGTTTTACATACAAGCGACCGAATCGAGCAGAAGGTTGAATTCAGTATAGATTGAAAAATCATCGTTTCTGGGTTGTATTCGATTATGTTTATATAGTTATACTCACCAGGTAACTGTTCTTCCGTTATACATACGAGCGAATGAATTGAACAGAAGGTTGAATGGATAGTATATGGGTTGTATTCGATTATGATGTTATGCTGTGTATATAGTTATACACACTAGGAGACGGTATTCCCGTTTTACATACGAGCGACCAAAACAAAAAGAAAGTTGAATGGATAGACTGAACAATCAATGTATCTGGGTGGTATCCGATTATATCGCAATACTGTATATATAGTGATACTTACCAGGTGACGATACTTCCGTTAAACATACTAGCGACTGAATCGAACAGAATGTTGAATGGTTAGACGAAACGATAATTGTATCTGAGTTGTATTCGATGATATCGTGATGATGTTTATATAGCAATACTCACCAGGTTACTGTTCTTTCGTTATACATACGAGCAACCGAATCGAGCAGAAGGTTAAATGGATAGATTGAACAATCATCGTATCTGAGTTGTATTCGATTATGTTTATATAGATATACTCACCAGGTACCTGTTCTTCCGATATACATTCGAGCAACCGATTCGAACATAAGGTTGAATGGATAGATTGAACAATCATCGTATCTGAGTTGTATTCGATTATGTTTATATAGTTATACTCACCAGGTAACTGTTCTTCCGTTATACATACGAGCGACTGAATTGAACTGAAGGTTGAATGGATAGACTAAACAATGATCGTATCTGGGGTTGTATTCGATTATATCGTGATGATGTTCATATAGTTATACTCACCAGGTAACTGTTCTCCAGTTATACATAAGAGCGACTGAACTGAACAGAAGGTTGAATGGATAGACTGAACAATCATCGTATCTGGGTTGTATTCGATTATTTCGTGATGATTATTATATATTATGTCTAACCAGGTAACTGTTCTTTCGTTATACATACTAGCAACCGAATCGAACATAAGGTTGAATGGATAGATTGAACAATCATTTTATCTGGGTTGTCTCCGATTATATCGTTATGTTGTATATTCAACTACACCTACCATGTAACGGTTCTTTCGTTACACATACGAGCGTCTGAATCGAACATAAGGTTGGATGGTTAGACGGAACGATAATTGTAACTAAGTTGTATTCGATTATATCGTGATTACGTTCATATAGAAATACTCACCAGGTTACTGTTCTTCCGTTATACATACGAGCAACCGAATCGAACAGAAGGTTGAATGGATAGTATCTGGGTTGTATTCGATTATGATGATATGCTGTGTATATAGTTATACACATAAGGTGACGGTATTCCCGTTTCACATACGAGCGACCGAAACGAACAGAAAGTTGAATGGATAGACTGAACAATCAATGTATCTGGGTGGTATCCGATTATATCGCAATACTGTATATATAGTGATACTTACCAGGTGACGATACTTCCGTTACACATACTAGCGACTGAATCGAACAGAATGTTGAATGGTTAGACGAAACGATAATTGTATCTGAGTTGTATTCGATGATATCGTGATGATGTTTATATAGCAATACTCACCAGGTAACTGTTCTTCCGTTTTACATACAAGCGACCGAATCGAGCAGAAGGTTGAATTCAGTATAGATTGAACAATCATCGTATCTGGGTTGTATTCGATTATGTTTATATAGTTATACTCACCAGGTAACTGTTCTTCCGTTATACATACGAGCGACTGAATTGAACAGAAGGTTGAATGGATATGGGTTGTATTCGATTATGATGTTATGCTGTGTATATAGTTATACACACTAGGAGACGGTATTCCCGTTTTACATACGAGCGACCGAAACGAAAAGAAAGTTGAATGGATAGACTGAACAATCAATGTATCTGGGTGGTATCCGATTATATCGCAATACTGTATATATAGTGATATTTACCAGGTGACGATACTTCCGTTACACATACTAGCGACTGAATCAAACAGAATGTTGAATGGTTAGACGAAACGATAATTGTATCTGAGTTGTATTCGATGATATCGTGATGATGTTTATATAGCAATACTCACCAGGTAACTGTCCTTCCGTTCTACATACGAGCGACTGAATTGAACAGAAGGTTGAATGGATAGATTGAACAATCATCGTATCTGAGTTGTATTCGATTATGTTTATATAGATATACTCACCAGGTACCTGTTCTTCCGATATACATACGAGCAACCGAATCGAACATAAGGTTGAATGGATAGATTGAACAATCATCGTATCTGAGTTGTATTCGATTATGTTTATATAGTTATACTCACCAGGTAACTGTTCTTCCGTTATACATAAGAGCGACTGAACTGAACAGAAGGTTGAATGGATAGACTGAACAATCATCGTATCTGGGTTGTATTCGATTATTTCGTGATGATTATAATATATTATGTCTTACCAGGTAACTGTTCTTTCGTTATACATACTAGCAACCGAATCGATCATAAGGTTGAATGGATAGATTGAACAACCATTGTATCTGGGTTGTCTCCGATTATATCGTTATGTTGGATATTTAACTACACCTACCATGTAACGGTTCTTTCGTTACACATACGAGCGTCTGATGCGAACATAAGGTTGGATGGTTAGACGGAACGATAATTGTAACTAAGTTGTATTCGATTATATCGTGATGACGTTCATATAGAAATACTCACCAGGTTACTGTTCTTTCGTTATACATACGAGCAACCGAATCGAACAGAAGGTTGAATGGATAGTATATGGGTTGTATTCGATTATGATGTTATGCTGTGTATATAGTTATACACATAAGGTGACGGTATTCCCGTTTCACATACGAGCGACCGAAACGAACAGAAAGTTGAATGGATAGACTGAACAATCAATGTATCTGGGTGGTATCCGATTATATCGCAATACTGTATATATAGTGATACTTACCAGGTGACGGTACTTCCGTTACACATACTAGCGACTGAATCGAACAGAAGGTTAAATGGTTAGACGAAACGATAATTGTATCTGAGTTGTATTCGATGATATCGTGATGATGTTTATATAGCAATACTCACCAGGTAACTGTTCTTCCGTTTTACATACAAGCGACCGAATCGAGCAGAAGGTTGAATTCAGTATAGATTGAAAAATCATCGTTTCTGGGTTGTATTCGATTATGTTTATATAGTTATACTCACCAGGTAACTGTTCTTCCGTTATACATACGAGCGAATGAATTGAACAAAAGGTTGAATGGATAGTATATGGGTTGTATTCGATTATGATGTTATGCTGTGTATATAGTTATACACACTAGGAGACGGTATTCCCGTTTTACATACGAGCGACCAAAACAAAAAGAAAGTTGAATGGATAGACTGAACAATCAATGTATCTGGGTGGTATCCGATTATATCGCAATACTGTATATATAGTGATACTTACCAGGTGACGATACTTCCGTTAAACATACTAGCGACTGAATCGAACAGAATGTTGAATGGTTAGACGAAACGATAATTGTATCTGAGTTGTATTCGATGATATCGTGATGATGTTTATATAGCAATACTCACCAGGTTACTGTTCTCTCGTTATACATACGAGCAACCGAATCGAACAGAAGGTTGAATGGATAGTATCTGGGTTGTATTCAATTATGATGTTATGCTGTGTATATAGTTATACACATAAGGTGACGGTATTCCCGTTTCACATACGAGCGACCGAAACGAACAGAAAGTTGAATGGATAGACTGAACAATCAATGTATCTGGGTGGTATCCGATTATATCGCAATACTGAATATATAGTGATACTTACCAGGTGACGGTACTTCCGTTACACATACTAGCGACTGAATCGAACAGAAGGTTAAATGGTTAGACGAAACGATAATTGTATCTGAGTTGTATTCGATGATATCGTGATGATGTTTATATAGCAATACTCACCAGGTAACTGTCCTTCCGTTTTACATACAAGCGACCGAATCGAGCAGAAGGTTAAATGGATAGATTGAACAATCATCGTATCTGAGTTGTATTCGATTATGTTTATATAGATATACTCACCAGGTACCTGTTCTTCCGATATACATACGAGCAACCGAATCGAACATAAGGTTGAATGGATAGATTGAACAATCATCGTATCTGAGTTGTATTCGATTATGTTTATATAGTTATACTCACCAGGTAACTGTTCTTCCGTTATACATACGAGCGACTGAATTGAACTGAAGGTTGAATGGATAGACTAAACAATGATCGTATCTGGGGTTGTATTCGATTATATCGTGATGATGTTCATATAGTTATACTCACCAGGTAACTGTTCTCCAGTTATACATAAGAGCGACTGAACTGAACAGAAGGTTGAATGGATAGACTGAACAATCATCGTATCTGGGTTGTATTCGATTATTTCGTGATGATTATTATATATTATGTCTAACCAGGTAACTGTTCTTTCGTTATACATACTAGCAACCGAATCGAACATAAGGTTGAATGGATAGATTGAACAATCATTGTATCTGGGTTGTCTCCGATTATATCGTTATGTTGTATATTTAACTACACCTACCATGTAACGGTTCTTTCGTTACACATACGAGCGTCTGAATCGAACATAAGGTTGGATGGTTAGACGGAACGATAATTGTAACTAAGTTGTATTCGATTATATCGTGATTACGTTCATATAGAAATACTCACCAGGTTACTGTTCTTCCGTTATACATACGAGCAACCGAATCGAACAGAAGGTTGAATGGATAGTATCTGGGTTGTATTCGATTATGATGTTATGCTGTGTATATAGTTATACACATAAGGTGACGGTATTCCCGTTTCACATACGAGCGACCGAAACGAACAGAAAGTTGAATGGATAGACTGAACAATCAATGTATCTGGGTGGTATCCGATTATATCGCAATACTGTTTATATAGTGATACTTACCAGGTGACGATACTTCCCTTACACATACTAGCGACTGAATCGAACAGAATGTTGAATGGTTAGACGAAACGATAATTGTATCTGAGTTGTATTCGATGATATCGTGATGATGTTTATATAGCAATACTCACCAGGTAACTGTTCTTCCGTTTTACATACAAGCGACCGAATCGAGCAGAAGGTTGAATTCAGTATAGATTGAACAATCATCGTATCTGGGTTGTATTCGATTATGTTTATATAGTTATACTCACCAGGTAACTGTTCTTCCGTTATACATACGAGCGACTGAATTGAACAGAAGGTTGAATGGATAGTATATGGGTTGTATTCGATTATGATGTTATGCTGTGTATATAGTTATACACACTAGGAGACGGTATTCCCGTTTTACATACGAGCGACCGAAACGAAAAGAAAGTTGAATGGATAGACTGAACAATCAATGTATCTGGGTGGTATCCGATTATATCGCAATACTGTATATATAGTGATATTTACCAGGTGACGATACTTCCGTTACACATACTAGCGACTGAATCGAACAGAATGTTGAATGGTTAGACGAAACGATAATTGTATCTGAGTTGTATTCGATGATATCGTGATGATGTTTATATAGCAATACTCACCAGGTAACTGTCCTTCCGTTTTACATACAAGCGACCGAATCGAGCAGAATGTTAAATGGATGGATTGAACAATCATCGTATCTGAGTTGTATTCGATCATGTTTATATAGATATACTCACCAGGTACCTGTTCTTCCGATATTCATACGAGCAACCGAATCGAACATAAGGTTGAATGGATAGATTGAACAATCATCGTATCTGAGTTGTATTCGATTATGTTTATATAGTTATACTCACCAGGTAACTGTTCTTCCGTTATACATACGAGCGACTGAATTGAACTGAAGGTTGAATGGATAGACTAAACAATGATCGTATCTGGGGTTGTATTCGATTATATCGTGATGATGTTCATATAGTTATACTCACCAGGTAACTGTTCTTCCGTTATACATACGAGCGAATGAATTGAACAAAAGGTTGAATGGATAGTATATGGGTTGTATTCGATTATGATGTTATGCTGTGTATATAGTTATACACACTAGGAGACGGTATTCCCGTTTTACATACGAGCGACCAAAACAAAAAGAAAGTTGAATGGATAGACTGAACAATCAATGTATCTGGGTGGTATCCGATTATATCGCAATACTGTATATATAGTGATACTTACCAGGTGACGATACTTCCGTTAAACATACTAGCGACTGAATCGAACAGAATGTTGAATGGTTAGACGAAACGATAATTGTATCTGAGTTGTATTCGATGATATCGTGATGATGTTTATATAGCAATACTCACCAGGTTACTGTTCTCTCGTTATACATACGAGCAACCGAATCGAACAGAAGGTTGAATGGATAGTATCTGGGTTGTATTCAATTATGATGTTATGCTGTGTATATAGTTATACACATAAGGTGACGGTATTCCCGTTTCACATACGAGCGACCGAAACGAACAGAAAGTTGAATGGATAGACTGAACAATCAATGTATCTGGGTGGTATCCGATTATATCGCAATACTGAATATATAGTGATACTTACCAGGTGACGGTACTTCCGTTACACATACTAGCGACTGAATCGAACAGAAGGTTAAATGGTTAGACGAAACGATAATTGTATCTGAGTTGTATTCGATGATATCGTGATGATGTTTATATAGCAATACTCACCAGGTAACTGTCCTTCCGTTTTACATACAAGCGACCGAATCGAGCAGAAGGTTAAATGGATAGATTGAACAATCATCGTATCTGAGTTGTATTCGATTATGTTTATATAGATATACTCACCAGGTACCTGTTCTTCCGATATACATACGAGCAACCGAATCGAACATAAGGTTGAATGGATAGATTGAACAATCATCGTATCTGAGTTGTATTCGATTATGTTTATATAGTTATACTCACCAGGTAACTGTTCTTCCGTTATACATACGAGCGACTGAATTGAACTGAAGGTTGAATGGATAGACTAAACAATGATCGTATCTGGGGTTGTATTCGATTATATCGTGATGATGTTCATATAGTTATACTCACCAGGTAACTGTTCTCCAGTTATACATAAGAGCGACTGAACTGAACAGAAGGTTGAATGGATAGACTGAACAATCATCGTATCTGGGTTGTATTCGATTATTTCGTGATGATTATTATATATTATGTCTAACCAGGTAACTGTTCTTTCGTTATACATACTAGCAACCGAATCGAACATAAGGTTGAATGGATAGATTGAACAATCATTGTATCTGGGTTGTCTCCGATTATATCGTTATGTTGTATATTTAACTACACCTACCATGTAACGGTTCTTTCGTTACACATACGAGCGTCTGAATCGAACATAAGGTTGGATGGTTAGACGGAACGATAATTGTAACTAAGTTGTATTCGATTATATCGTGATTACGTTCATATAGAAATACTCACCAGGTTACTGTTCTTCCGTTATACATACGAGCAACCGAATCGAACAGAAGGTTGAATGGATAGTATCTGGGTTGTATTCGATTATGATGTTATGCTGTGTATATAGTTATACACATAAGGTGACGGTATTCCCGTTTCACATACGAGCGACCGAAACGAACAGAAAGTTGAATGGATAGACTGAACAATCAATGTATCTGGGTGGTATCCGATTATATCGCAATACTGTTTATATAGTGATACTTACCAGGTGACGATACTTCCCTTACACATACTAGCGACTGAATCGAACAGAATGTTGAATGGTTAGACGAAACGATAATTGTATCTGAGTTGTATTCGATGATATCGTGATGATGTTTATATAGCAATACTCACCAGGTAACTGTTCTTCCGTTTTACATACAAGCGACCGAATCGAGCAGAAGGTTGAATTCAGTATAGATTGAACAATCATCGTATCTGGGTTGTATTCGATTATGTTTATATAGTTATACTCACCAGGTAACTGTTCTTCCGTTATACATACGAGCGACTGAATTGAACAGAAGGTTGAATGGATAGTATATGGGTTGTATTCGATTATGATGTTATGCTGTGTATATAGTTATACACACTAGGAGACGGTATTCCCGTTTTACATACGAGCGACCGAAACGAAAAGAAAGTTGAATGGATAGACTGAACAATCAATGTATCTGGGTGGTATCCGATTATATCGCAATACTGTATATATAGTGATATTTACCAGGTGACGATACTTCCGTTACACATACTAGCGACTGAATCGAACAGAATGTTGAATGGTTAGACGAAACGATAATTGTATCTGAGTTGTATTCGATGATATCGTGATGATGTTTATATAGCAATACTCACCAGGTAACTGTCCTTCCGTTTTACATACAAGCGACCGAATCGAGCAGAATGTTAAATGGATGGATTGAACAATCATCGTATCTGAGTTGTATTCGATCATGTTTATATAGATATACTCACCAGGTACCTGTTCTTCCGATATACATACGAGCAACCGAATCGAACATAAGGTTGAATGGATAGATTGAACAATCATCGTATCTGAGTTGTATTCGATTATGTTTATATAGTTATACTCACCAGGTAACTGTTCTTCCGTTATACATACGAGCGACTGAATTGAACTGAAGGTTGAATGGATAGACT
This sequence comes from Chrysomela aeneicollis, assembly GCA_029955515.1. Classification (NCBI taxonomy): domain Eukaryota; kingdom Metazoa; phylum Arthropoda; class Insecta; order Coleoptera; family Chrysomelidae; genus Chrysomela; species Chrysomela aeneicollis. Next base: position 14,080,238 of record JARUHQ010000013.1, on the reverse strand, counting down.
AAACAATGATCGTATCTGGGGTTGTATTCGATTATATCGTGATGATGTTCATATAGTTATACTCACCAGGTAACTGTTCTCCAGTTATACATAAGAGCGACTGAACTGAACAGAAGGTTGAATGGATAGACTGAACAATCATCGTATCTGGGTTGTTTTCGATTATTTCGTGATGATTATAATATATTATGTCTTACCAGGTAACTGTTCTTTCGTTATACATACTAGCAACCGAATCGAACATAAGGTTGAATGGATAGATTGAACAATCATTGTATCTGGGTGTCTCCGATTATATCGTTATGTTGGATATTTAACTACACCTACCATGTAACGGTTCTTTCGTTACACATACGAGCGTCTGATGCGAACATAAGGTTGGATGGTTAGACGGAACGATAATTGTAACTAAGTTGTATTCGATTATATCGTGATTACGTTCATATAGAAATACTCACCAGGTTACTGTTCTTTCGTTATACATACGAGCAACCGAATCGAACAGAAGGTTGAATGGATAGTATATGGGTTGTATTCGATTATGATGTTATGCTGTGTATATAGTTATACACATAAGGTGACGGTATTCCCGTTTCACATACGAGCGACCGAAACGAACAGAAAGTTGAATGGATAGACTGAACAATCAATGTATCTGGGTGGTATCCGATTATATCGCATTACTGTATATATAGTGATACTTACCAGGTGACGGTACTTCCGTTACACATACTAGCGACTGAATCGAACAGAAGGTTAAATGGTTAGACGAAACGATAATTGTATCTGAGTTGTATTCGATGATATCGTGATGATGTTTATACAGCAATACTCACCAGGTAACTGTTCTTCCGTTTTACATACAAGCGACCGAATCGAGCAGAAGGTTGAATTCAGTATAGATTGAAAAATCATCGTTTCTGGGTTGTATTCGATTATGTTTATATAGTTATACTCACCAGGTAACTGTTCTTCCGTTATACATACGAGCAACCGAATCGAACAGAAGGTTGAATGGATAGTATATGGGTTGTATTCGATTATGATGTTATGCTGTGTATATAGTTATACACATAAGGTGACGGTATTCCCGTTTCACATACGAGCGACCGAAACGAACAGAAAGTTGAATGGATAGACTGAACAATCAATGTATCTGGGTGGTATCCGATTATATCGCAATACTGTATATATAGTGATACTTACCAGGTGACGGTACTTCCGTTACACATACTAGCGACTGAATCGAACAGAAGGTTAAATGGTTAGACGAAACGATAATTGTATCTGAGTTGTATTCGATGATATCGTGATGATGTTTATATAGCAATACTCACCAGGTAACTGTTCTTCCGTTTTACATACAAGCGACCGAATCGAGCAGAAGGTTGAATTCAGTATAGATTGAAAAATCATCGTTTCTGGGTTGTATTCGATTATGTTTATATAGTTATACTCACCAGGTAACTGTTCTTCCGTTATACATACGAGCGAATGAATTGAACAAAAGGTTGAATGGATAGTATATGGGTTGTATTCGATTATGATGTTATGCTGTGTATATAGTTATACACACTAGGAGACGGTATTCCCGTTTTACATACGAGCGACCAAAACAAAAAGAAAGTTGAATGGATAGACTGAACAATCAATGTATCTGGGTGGTATCCGATTATATCGCAATACTGTATATATAGTGATACTTACCAGGTGACGATACTTCCGTTAAACATACTAGCGACTGAATCGAACAGAATGTTGAATGGTTAGACGAAACGATAATTGTATCTGAGTTGTATTCGATGATATCGTGATGATGTTTATATAGCAATACTCACCAGGTTACTGTTCTCTCGTTATACATACGAGCAACCGAATCGAACAGAAGGTTGAATGGATAGTATCTGGGTTGTATTCAATTATGATGTTATGCTGTGTATATAGTTATACACATAAGGTGACGGTATTCCCGTTTCACATACGAGCGACCGAAACGAACAGAAAGTTGAATGGATAGACTGAACAATCAATGTATCTGGGTGGTATCCGATTATATCGCAATACTGAATATATAGTGATACTTACCAGGTGACGGTACTTCCGTTACACATACTAGCGACTGAATCGAACAGAAGGTTAAATGGTTAGACGAAACGATAATTGTATCTGAGTTGTATTCGATGATATCGTGATGATGTTTATATAGCAATACTCACCAGGTAACTGTCCTTCCGTTTTACATACAAGCGACCGAATCGAGCAGAAGGTTAAATGGATAGATTGAACAATCATCGTATCTGAGTTGTATTCGATTATGTTTATATAGATATACTCACCAGGTACCTGTTCTTCCGATATACATACGAGCAACCGAATCGAACATAAGGTTGAATGGATAGATTGAACAATCATCGTATCTGAGTTGTATTCGATTATGTTTATATAGTTATACTCACCAGGTAACTGTTCTTCCGTTATACATACGAGCGACTGAATTGAACTGAAGGTTGAATGGATAGACTAAACAATGATCGTATCTGGGGTTGTATTCGATTATATCGTGATGATGTTCATATAGTTATACTCACCAGGTAACTGTTCTCCAGTTATACATAAGAGCGACTGAACTGAACAGAAGGTTGAATGGATAGACTGAACAATCATCGTATCTGGGTTGTATTCGATTATTTCGTGATGATTATTATATATTATGTCTAACCAGGTAACTGTTCTTTCGTTATACATACTAGCAACCGAATCGAACATAAGGTTGAATGGATAGATTGAACAATCATTGTATCTGGGTTGTCTCCGATTATATCGTTATGTTGTATATTTAACTACACCTACCATGTAACGGTTCTTTCGTTACACATACGAGCGTCTGAATCGAACATAAGGTTGGATGGTTAGACGGAACGATAATTGTAACTAAGTTGTATTCGATTATATCGTGATTACGTTCATATAGAAATACTCACCAGGTTACTGTTCTTCCGTTATACATACGAGCAACCGAATCGAACAGAAGGTTGAATGGATAGTATCTGGGTTGTATTCGATTATGATGTTATGCTGTGTATATAGTTATACACATAAGGTGACGGTATTCCCGTTTCACATACGAGCGACCGAAACGAACAGAAAGTTGAATGGATAGACTGAACAATCAATGTATCTGGGTGGTATCCGATTATATCGCAATACTGTATATATAGTGATACTTACCAGGTGACGATACTTCCCTTACACATACTAGCGACTGAATCGAACAGAATGTTGAATGGTTAGACGAAACGATAATTGTATCTGAGTTGTATTCGATGATATCGTGATGATGTTTATATAGCAATACTCACCAGGTAACTGTTCTTCCGTTTTACATACAAGCGACCGAATCGAGCAGAAGGTTGAATTCAGTATAGATTGAACAATCATCGTATCTGGGTTGTATTCGATTATGTTTATATAGTTATACTCACCAGGTAACTGTTCTTCCGTTATACATACGAGCGACTGAATTGAACAGAAGGTTGAATGGATAGTATATGGGTTGTATTCGATTATGATGTTATGCTGTGTATATAGTTATACACACTAGGAGACGGTATTCCCGTTTTACATACGAGCGACCGAAACGAAAAGAAAGTTGAATGGATAGACTGAACAATCAATGTATCTGGGTGGTATCCGATTATATCGCAATACTGTATATATAGTGATATTTACCAGGTGACGATACTTCCGTTACACATACTAGCGACTGAATCGAACAGAATGTTGAATGGTTAGACGAAACGATAATTGTATCTGAGTTGTATTCGATGATATCGTGATGATGTTTATATAGCAATACTCACCAGGTAACTGTCCTTCCGTTTTACATACAAGCGACCGAATCGAGCAGAATGTTAAATGGATGGATTGAACAATCATCGTATCTGAGTTGTATTCGATCATGTTTATATAGATATACTCACCAGGTACCTGTTCTTCCGATATACATACGAGCAACCGAATCGAACATAAGGTTGAATGGATAGATTGAACAATCATCGTATCTGAGTTGTATTCGATTATGTTTATATAGTTATACTCACCAGGTAACTGTTCTTCCGTTATACATACGAGCGACTGAATTGAACTGAAGGTTGAATGGATAGACTAAACAATGATCGTATCTGGGGTTGTATTCGATTATATCGTGATGATGTTCATATAGTTATACTCACCAGGTAACTGTTCTCCAGTTATACATAAGAGCGACTGAACTGAACAGAAGGTTGAATGGATAGACTGAACAATCATCGTATCTGGGTTGTTTTCGATTATTTCGTGATGATTATAATATATTATGTCTTACCAGGTAACTGTTCTTTCGTTATACATACTAGCAACCGAATCGAACATAAGGTTGAATGGATAGATTGAACAATCATTGTATCTGGGTGTCTCCGATTATATCGTTATGTTGGATATTTAACTACACCTACCATGTAACGGTTCTTTCGTTACACATACGAGCGTCTGATGCGAACATAAGGTTGGATGGTTAGACGGAACGATAATTGTAACTAAGTTGTATTCGATTATATCGTGATTACGTTCATATAGAAATACTCACCAGGTTACTGTTCTTTCGTTATACATACGAGCAACCGAATCGAACAGAAGGTTGAATGGATAGTATATGGGTTGTATTCGATTATGATGTTATGCTGTGTATATAGTTATACACATAAGGTGACGGTATTCCCGTTTCACATACGAGCGACCGAAACGAACAGAAAGTTGAATGGATAGACTGAACAATCAATGTATCTGGGTGGTATCCGATTATATCGCATTACTGTATATATAGTGATACTTACCAGGTGACGGTACTTCCGTTACACATACTAGCGACTGAATCGAACAGAAGGTTAAATGGTTAGACGAAACGATAATTGTATCTGAGTTGTATTCGATGATATCGTGATGATGTTTATACAGCAATACTCACCAGGTAACTGTTCTTCCGTTTTACATACAAGCGACCGAATCGAGCAGAAGGTTGAATTCAGTATAGATTGAAAAATCATCGTTTCTGGGTTGTATTCGATTATGTTTATATAGTTATACTCACCAGGTAACTGTTCTTCCGTTATACATACGAGCGAATGAATTGAACAGAAGGTTGAATGGATAGTATATGGGTTGTATTCGATTATGATGTTATGCTGTGTATATAGTTATACACACTAGGAGACGGTATTCCCGTTTTACATACGAGCGACCAAAACAAAAAGAAAGTTGAATGGATAGACTGAACAATCAATGTATCTGGGTGGTATCCGATTATATCGCAATACTGTATATATAGTGATACTTACCAGGTGACGATACTTCCGTTAAACATACTAGCGACTGAATCGAACAGAATGTTGAATGGTTAGACGAAACGATAATTGTATCTGAGTTGTATTCGATGATATCGTGATGATGTTTATATAGCAATACTCACCAGGTTACTGTTCTTTCGTTATACATACGAGCAACCGAATCGAACAGAAGGTTGAATGGATAGTATCTGGGTTGTATTCGATTATGATGTTATGCTGTGTATATAGTTATACACATAAGGTGACGGTATTCCCGTTTTACATACGAGCGACCGAAACGAACAGAAAGTTGAATGGATAGACTGAACAATCAATGTATCTGGGTGGTATCCGATTATATCGCAATACTGTATATATAGTGATACTTACCAGGTGACGGTACTTCCGTTACACATACTAGCGACTGAATCGAACAGAAGGTTAAATGGTTAGACGAAACGATAATTGTATCTGAGTTGTATTCGATGATATCGTGATGATGTTTATACAGCAATACTCACCAGGTAACTGTCCTTCCGTTTTACATACAAGCGACCGAATCGAGCAGAAGGTTAAATGGATAGATTGAACAATCATCGTATCTGAGTTGTATTCGATTATGTTTATATAGATATACTCACCAGGTACCTGTTCTTCCGATATACATACGAGCAACCGAATCGAACATAAGGTTGAATGGATAGATTGAACAATCATCGTATCTGAGTTGTATTCGATTATGTTTATATAGTTATACTCACCAGGTAACTGTTCTTCCGTTATACATACGAGCGACTGAATTGAACTGAAGGTTGAATGGATAGACTAAACAATGATCGTATCTGGGGTTGTATTCGATTATATCGTGATGATGTTCATATAGTTATACTCACCAGGTAACTGTTCTCCAGTTATACATTAGAGCGACTGAACTGAACAGAAGGTTGAATGGATAGACTGAACAATCATCGTATCTGGGTTGTATTCGATTATTTCGTGATGATTATTATATATTATGTTTAACCAGGTAACTGTTATTTCGTTATACATACTAGCAACCGAATCGAACATAAGGTTGAATGGATAGATTGAACAATCATTGTATCTGGGTTGTCTCCGATTATATCGTTATGCTGTATATTTAACTACACCTACCATGTAACGGTTCTTTCGTTACACATACGAGCGTCTGAATCGAACATAAGTTGGATGGTTAGACGGAACGATAATTGTAACTAAGTTGTATTCGATTATATCGTGATTACGTTCATATAGAAATACTCACCAGGTTACTGTTCTTTCGTTATACATACGAGCAACCGAATCGAACAGAAGGTTGAATGGATAGTATATGGGTTGTATTCGATTATGATGTTATGCTGTGTATATAGTTATACACATAAGGTGACGGTATTCCCGTTTCACATACGAGCGACCGAAACGAACAGAAAGTTGAATGGATAGACTGAACAATCAATGTATCTGGGTGGTATCCGATTATATCGCAATACTGTATATATAGTGATACTTACCAGGTGACGGTACTTCCGTTACACATACTAGCGACTGAATCGAACAGAAGGTTAAATGGTTAGACGAAACGATAATTGTATCTGAGTTGTATTCGATGATATCGTGATGATGTTTATACAGCAATACTCACCAGGTAACTGTTCTTCCGTTTAACATACAAGCGACCGAATCGAGCGGAAAATTGAATTCAGTATAGATTGAAAAATCATCGTTTCTGGGTTGTATTCGATTATGTTTACATTGTTATACTCACCAGGTAACTGTTCTTCCGTTATACATACGAGCGAATGAATTGAACAGAAGGTTGAATGGATAGTATATGGGTTGTATTCGATTATGATGTTATGCTGTGTATATAGTTATACACACTAGGAGACGGTATTCCCGTTTTACATACGAGCGACCAAAACAAAAAGAAAGTTGAATGGATAGACTGAACAATCAATGTATCTGGGTGGTATCCGATTATATCGCAATACTGTATATATAGTGATACTTACCAGGTGACGATACTTCCGTTAAACATACTAGCGACTGAATCGAACAGAATGTTGAATGGTTAGACGAAACGATAATTGTATCTGAGTTGTATTCGATGATATCGTGATGATGTTTATATAGCAATACTCACCAGGTTACTGTTCTTTCGTTATACATACGAGCAACCGAATCGAACAGAAGGTTGAATGGATAGTATCTGGGTTGTATTCGATTATGATGTTATGCTGTATATAGTTATACACATAAGGTGACGGTATTCCCGTTTCACATACGAGCGACCGAAACGAACAGAAAGTTGAATGGATAGACTGAACAATCAATGTATCTGGGTGGTATCCGATTATATCGCAATACTGAATATATAGTGATACTTACCAGGTAACGGTACTTCCGTTACACATACTAGCGACTGAATCGAACAGAAGGTTAAATGGTTAGACGAAACGATAATTGTATCTGAGTTGTATTCGATGATATCGTGATGATGTTTATATAGCAATTTTCACCAGGTAACTGTCCTTCCGTTTTACATACAAGCGACCGAATCGAGCAGAAGGTTAAATGGATAGATTGAACAATCATCGTATCTGAGTTGTATTCGATTATGTTTATATAGATATACTCACCAGGTACCTGTTCTTCCGATATACATACGAGCAACCGAATCGAACATAAGGTTGAATGGATAGATTGAACAATCATCGTATCTGAGTTGTATTCGATTATGTTTATATAGTTTTACTCACCAGGTAACTGTTCTTCCGTTATACATACGAGCGACTGAATTGAACTGAAGGTTGAATGGATAGACTAAACAATGATCGTATCTGGGGTTGTATTCGATTATATCGTGATGATGTTCATATAGTTATACTCACCAGGTAACTGTTCTCCAGTTATACATAAGAGCGACTGAACTGAACAGAAGGTTGAATGGATAGACTGAACAATCATCGTATCTGGGTTGTATTCGATTATTTCGTGATGATTATTATATATTATGTCTTACCAGGTAACTGTTCTTTCGTTATACATACTAGCAACCGAATCGAACATAAGGTTGAATGGATAGATTGAACAATCATTGTATCTGGGTTGTCTCCGATTATATCGTTATGTTGTATATTTAACTACATCTACCATGTAACGGTTCTTTCGTTACACATACGAGCGTCTGAATCGAACATAAGGTTGGATGGTTAGACGGAACGATAATTGTAACTAAGTTGTATTCGATTATATCGTGATGACGTTCATATAGAAATCCTCACCAGGTTACTGTTCTTTCGTTATACATACGAGCAACCGAATCGAAAAGAAGGTTGAATGGATAGTATCTGGGTTGTATTCGATTATGATGTTATGCTGTATATATAGTTATACACATAAGGTGACGGTATTCCCGTTTCACATACGAGCGACCGAAACGAACAGAAAGTTGAATGGATAGACTGAACAATCAATGTTTCTGGGTGGTATCCGATTATATCGCAATACTGTATATATAGTGATACTTACCAGGTGACGGTACTTCCGTTACACATACTAGCGACTGAATCGAACAGAAGGTTAAATGGTTAGACGAAACGATAATTGTATCTGAGTTGTATTCGATGATATCGTGATGATGTTTATATAGCAATACTCACCAGGTAACTGTTCTTCCGTTTTACATACAAGCGACCGAATCGAGCAGAAGGTTGAATTCAGTATAGATTGAACAATCATCGTATCTGGGTTGTATTCGATTATGTTTATATAGTTATACTCACCAGGTAACTGTTCTTCCGTTATACATACGAGCGACTGAATTGAACAGAAGGTTGAATGGATAGTATATGGGTTGTATTCGATTTTGATGTTGTGCTGTGTATATAGTTATACACACTAGGAGACGGTATTCCCGTTTTACATACGAGCGACCGAAACAAAAAGAAAGTTGAATGGATAGACTGAATAATCAATGTATCTGGGTGGTATCCGATTATATCGCAATACTGTATATATAGTGATACTTACCAGGTGACGGTACTTCCGTTACACATACTAGCGACTGAATCGAACAGAATGTTGAATGGTTAGACGAAACGATAATTGTATCTGAGTTGTATTCGATGATATCGTGATGATGTTTATATAGCAATACTCACCAGGTAACTGTCCTTCCGTTTTACATACAAGCGACCGAATCGAGCAGAAGGTCAAATGGATAGATTGAACAATCATCGTATCTGAGTTGTATTCGATTATGTTTATATAGATATACTCACCAGGTACCTGTTCTTCCGATATACATACGAGCAACCGAATCGAACATAAGGTTGAATGGATAGATTGAACAATCATCGTATCTGAGTTGTATTCGATTATGTTCATATAGTTTTACTCACCAGGTAACTGTTCTTCCGTTATACATACGAGCGACTGAATTGAACTGAAGGTTGAATGGACAGACTAAACAATGATCGTATCTGGGGTTGTATTCGATTATATCGTGATGATGTTCATATAGTTATACTCACCAGGTAACTGTTCTCCAGTTATACATAAGAGCGACTGAACTGAACAGAAGGTTGAATGGATAGACTGAACAATCATCGTATCTGGGTTGTATTCGATTATTTCGTGATGATTATTATATATAATGTCTTACCAGGTAACTGTTCTTTCGTTATACATACTAGCAACCGAATCGAACATAAGGTTGAATGGATAGATTAAACAATCATTGTATCTGGGTTGTCTCCGATTATATCGTTATGTTGTATATTTAACTACACCTACCATGTAACGGTTCTTTCGTTACACATACGAGCGTCTGAATCGAACATAAGGTTGGATGGTTAGACGGAACGATAATTGTAACTAAGTTGTATTTGATTATATCGTGATGACGTTCATATAGAAATACTCACCAGGTTACTGTTCTTTCGTTATACATACGAGCAACCGAATCGAAAAGAAGGTTGAATGGATAGTATCTGGGTTGTATTCGATTATGATGTTATGCTGTATATATAGTTATACACATAAGGTGACGGTATTCCCGATTCACATACGAGCGACCGAAACGAACAGAAAGTTGAATTTATAGACTGAACAATCAATGTATCTGGGTGGTATCCGATTATATCGCAATACTGTATATATAGTGATACTTACCAGGTGACGGTACTTCCGTTACACATACTAGCGACTGAATCGAACAGAAGGTTTAATGGTTAGACGAAATGATAATTATATCTGAGTTGTATTCGATGATATCGTGATGATGTTTATATAGCAATACTCACCAGGTAACTGTTCTTCCGTTTTACATACAAGCGACCGAATCGAGCAGAAGGTTGAATTCAGTATAGATTGAACAATCATCGTATCTGGGTTGTATTCGATTATGTTTATATAGTTATACTCACCAGGTAACTGTTCTTCCGTTATACATACGAGCGACTGAATTGAACAGAAGGTTGAATGGATAGTATATGGGTTGTATTCGATTTTGATGTTATGCTGTGTATATAGTTATACACACTAGGAGACGGTATTCCCGTTTTACATACGAGCGACCGAAACAAAAAGAAAGTTGAATGGATAGACTGAACAATCAATGTATCTGGGTGGTATCCGATTATATCGCAATACTGTATGTATAGTGATACTTATCAGGTGACGATACTTCCGTTACACATACTAGCGACTGAATCTAACAGAATGTTGAATGGTTAGACGAAACGATAATTGTATCTGAGTTGTATTTGATGATATCGTGATGATGTTTATATAGCAATACTCACCAGGTAACTGTTCTTCCGTTTTACATACAAGCGACCGAATCGAGCAGAAGGTTGAATTCAGTATAGATTGAACAATCATCGTATCTGGGTTGTATTCGATTATGTTTATATAGTTATACTCACCAGGTAACTGTTCTTCCGTTATACATACGAGCGACTGAATTGAACAGAAGGTTGAATGGATAGTATAGGGTTGTATTCTGACTGAACTGAACAGAAGGTTGAATGGATAGACTGAACAATCATCGATCTGGGTTGTATTCGATTATTTCGTGATGATTATTATATATTATGTCTTACCAGGTAACTGTTCTTTCGTTATACATACTAGCAACCGAATCGAACATAAGGTTGAATGGATAGATTGAACAATCATTGTATCTGGGTTGTCTCCGATTATATCGTTATGTTGTATATTTAACTACACCTACCATGTAACGGTTCTTTCGTTACACATACGAGCGTCTGAATCGAACATAAGGTTGGATGGTTAGACGGAATGATAATTGTAACTAAGTTGTATTCGATTATATCGTGATGACGTTCATATAGAAATACTCACCAGGTTACTGTTATTTCGTTATACATACGAGCAACCGAATCGAAAAGAAGGTTGAATGGATAGTATCTGGGTTGTATTCGATTATGATGTTATGCTGTATATATAGTTATACACATAAGGTGACGGTATTCCCGTTTCACATACGAGCGACCGAAACGAACAGAAAGTTGAATGGATAGACTGAACAATCAATGTATCTGGGTGGTATCCGATTATATCGCAATACTGTATATATAGTGATACTTACCAGGTGACGGTACTTCCGTTACACATACTAGCGACTGAATCGAACAGAAGGTTTAATGGTTAGACGAAACGATAATTATATCTGAGTTGTATTCGATGATATCGTGATGATGTTTATATAGCAATACTCACCAGGTAACTGTTCTTCCGTTTTACATACAAGCGACCGAATCGAGCAGAAGGTTGAATTCAGTATAGATTGAACAATCATCGTATCTGGGTTGTATTCGATTATGTTTATATAGTTATACTCACCAGGTAACTGTTCTTCCGTTATACATACGAGCGACTGAATTGAACAGAAGGTTGAATGGATAGTATATGGGTTGTATTCGATTTTGATGTTATGCTGTGTATATAGTTATACACACTAGGAGACGGTATTCCCTTACATACGAGCGACCGAAACAAAAAGAAAGTTGAATGGATAGACTGAACAATCAATGTATCTGGGTGGTATCCGATTATATCGCAATACTGTATGTATAGTGATACTTATCAGGTGACGATACTTCCGTTACACATACTAGCGACTGAATCTAACAGAATGTTGAATGGTTAGACGAAACGATAATTGTATCTGAGTTGTATTTGATGATATCGTGATGATGTTTATATAGCAATACTCACCAGGTAACTGTTCTTCCGTTTTACATACAAGCGACCGAATCGAGCAGAAGGTTGAATTCAGTATAGATTGAACAATCATCGTATCTGGGTTGTATTCGATTATGTTTATATAGTTATACTCACCAGGTAACTGTTCTTCCGTTATACATACGAGCGACTGAATTGAACAGAAGGTTGAATGGATAGTATATGGGTTGTATTCTGACTGAACTGAACAGAAGGTTGAATGGATAGACTGAACAATCATCGATCTGGGTTGTATTCGATTATTTCGTGATGATTATTATATATTATGTCTTACCAGGTAACTGTTCTTTCGTTATACATACTAGCAACCGAATCGAACATAAGGTTGAATGGATAGATTGAACAATCATTGTATCTGGGTTGTCTCCGATTATATCGTTATGTTGTATATTTAACTACACCTACCATGTAACGGTTCTTTCGTTACACATACGAGCGTCTGAATCGAACATAAGGTTGAATGGTTAGACGGAATGATAATTGTAACTAAGTTGTATTCGATTATATCGTGATGACGTTCATATAGAAATACTCACCAGGTTACTGTTATTTCGTTATACATACGAGCAACCGAATCGAAAAGAAGGTTGAATGGATAGTATCTGGGTTGTATTCGATTATGATGTTATGCTGTATATATAGTTATACACATAAGGTGACGGTATTCCCGTTTCACATACGAGCGACCGAAACGAACAGAAAGTTGAATGGATAGACTGAACAATCAATGTATCTGGGTGGTATCCGATTATATCGCAATACTGTATATATAGTGATACTTACCAGGTGACGGTACTTCCGTTACACATACTAGCGACTGAATCGAACAGAAGGTTTAATGGTTAGACGAAACGATAATTATATCTGAGTTGTATTCGATGATATCGTGATGATGTTTATATAGCAATACTCACCAGGTAACTGTTCTTCCGTTTTACATACAAGCGACCGAATCGAGCAGAAGGTTGAATTCAGTATAGATTGAACAATCATCGTATCTGGGTTGTATTCGATTATGTTTATATAGTTATACTCACCAGGTAACTGTTCTTCCGTTATACATACGAGCGACTGAATTGAACAGAAGGTTGAATGGATAGTATATGGGTTGTATTCGATTTTGATGTTATGCTGTGTATATAGTTATACACACTAGGGGACGGTATTCCCGTTTTACATACGAGCGACCGAAACAAAAAGAAAGTTGAATGGATAGACTGAACAATCAATGTATCTGGGTGGTATCCGATTATATCGCAATACTGTATGTATAGTGATACTTATCAGGTGACGATACTTCCGTTACACATACTAGCGACTGAATCTAACAGAATGTTGAATGGTTAGACGAAACGATAATTGTATCTGAGTTGTATTTGATGATATCGTGATGATGTTTATATAGCAATACTCACCAGGTAACTGTTCTTCCGTTTTACATACAAGCGACCGAATCGAGCAGAAGGTTGAATTCAGTATAGATTGAACAATCATCGTATCTGGGTTGTATTCGATTATGTTTATATAGTTATACTCACCAGGTAACTGTTCTTCCGTTATACATACGAGCGACTGAATTGAACAGAAGGTTGAATGGATAGTATATGGGTTGTATTCTGACTGAACTGAACAGAAGGTTGAATAGATAGACTGAACAATCATCGATCTGGGTTGTATTCGATTATTTCGTGATGATTATTATATATTATGTCTTACCAGGTAACTGTTCTTTCGTTATACATACTAGCAACCGAATCGAACATAAGGTTGAATGGATAGATTGAACAATCATTGTATCTGGGTTGTCTCCGATTATATCGTTATGTTGTATATTTAACTACACCTACCATGTAACGGTTCTTTCGTTACACATACGAGCGTCTGAATCGAACATAAGGTTGGATGGTTAGACGGAACGATAATTGTAACTAAGTTGTATTCGATTATATCGTGATGACGTTCATATAGAAATACTCACCAGGTTATTGTTCTCTCGTTATACATACGAGCAACCGAATCGAAAAGAAGGTTGAATGGATAGTATCTGAGTTGTATTCGATTATGATGTTATGCTGTATATATAGTTATACACATAAGGTGACGGTATTCCCGTTTCACATACGAGCGACCGAAACGAACAGAAAGTTGAATGGATAGACTGAACAATCAATGTATCTGGGTGGTATCCGATTATATCGCAATACTGTATATATAGTGATACTTAGCAGGTGACGGTACTTCCGTTACACATACTAGCGACTGAATCGAACAGAATGTTGAATGGTTAGACGAAACGATGATTGTATCTGAGTTGTATTCGATGATATCGTGATGATGTTTATAAAGCAATACTCACCAGGTAACTGTTCTTCCGTTTTACATACAAGCGACCGAATCGAGCAGAAGGTTGAATTCAGTATAGATTGAACAATCATCGTATCTGGGTTGTATTCGATTATGTTTATATAGTTATACTCACCAGGTAACTGTTCTTCTGTTATACATACGAGCGACTGAATTGAACAGAAGGTTGAATGGATAGTATATGGGTTGTATTCGATTATGATGTTATGCTGTGTTTATAGTTATACACACTAGGAGACGGTATTCCCGTTTTACATACGAGCGACCGAAACGAAAAGAAAGTTGAATGGATAGACTGAACAATCAATGTATCTGGGTGGTATCCGATTATATCGCAATACTGTATATATAGTGATACTTACCAGGTGACGATACTCCCGTTACACCTACTAGCGACTGAATCGAACAGAATGTTGAATGGTTAGACGAAACGATAATTGTATCTGAGTTGTATTCGATGATATCGTGATGATGTTTATATAGCAATACTCACCAGGTAACTGTCCTTCCGTTTTACATACAAGCGACTGAATCGAGCAGAAGGTTAAATGGATAGATTGAACAATCATCGTATCTGAGTTGTATTCGATTATGTTTATATAGATATACTCACCAGGTACCTGTTCTTCCGATATACATACGAGCAACCGAATCGAACATAAGGTTGAATGGGTAGATTGAACAACCATCGTATCTGAGTTAAATTCGATTATGTTTATATAGTTATACTCACCAGGTAACTGTTCTTCCGTTATACATACGAGCGACTGAATTGAACTGAAGGTTGAATGGATAGACTAAACAATGATCGTATCTGGGGTTGTATTCGATTATATCGTGATGATGTTCATATAGTTATACTCACCAGGTAACTGTTCTCCAGTTATACATAAGAGCGACTGAACTGAACAGAAGGTTGAATGGATAGACTGAACAATCATCGTATCTGGGTTGTATTCGATTATTTCGTGATTATTATTATATATTATGTCTTACCAGGTAACTGTTCTTTCGTTATACATACTAGCAACCGAATCGAACATAAGGTTGAATGGATAGATTGAACAATCATTGTATCTGGGTTGTCTCCGATTATATCGTTATGTTGTATATTTAACTACACCTACCATGTAACGGTTCTTTCGTTACACATACGAGCGTCTGAATCGAACATAAGGTTGGATGGTTAGACGGAATGATAATTGTAACTAAGTTGTATTCGATTATATCGTGATGACGTTCATATAGAAATACTCACCAGGTTACTGTTATTTCGTTATACATACGAGCAACCGAATCGAAAAGAAGGTTGAATGGATAGTATCTGGGTTGTATTCGATTATGATGTTATGCTGTATATATAGTTATACACATAAGGTGACGGTATTCCCGTTTCACATACGAGCGACCGAAACGAACAGAAAGTTGAATGGATAGACTGAACAATCAATGTATCTGGGTGGTATCCGATTATATCGCAATACTGTATATATAGTGATACTTACCAGGTGACGGTACTTCCGTTACACATACTAGCGACTGAATCGAACAGAAGGTTTGATGGTTAGACGAAACGATAATTATATCTGAGTTGTATTCGATGATATCGTGATGATGTTTATATAGCAATACTCACCAGGTAACTGTTCTTCCGTTTTACATACAAGCGACCGAATCGAGCAGAAGGTTGAATTCAGTATAGATTGAACAATCATCGTATCTGGGTTGTATTCGATTATGTTCATATAGTTATACTCACCAGGTAACTGTTCTTCCGTTATACATACGAGCGACTGAATTGAACAGAAGGTTGAATGGATAGTATATGGGTTGTATTCGATTTTGATGTTATGCTGTGTATATAGTTATACACACTGGGAGACGGTATTCCCGTTTTACATACGAGCGACCGAAACAAAAAGAAAGTTGAATGGATAGACTGAACAATCAATGTATCTGGGTGGTATCCGATTATATCGCAATACTGTATGTATAGTGATACTTATCAGGTGACGATACTTCCGTTACACATACTAGCGACTGAATCTAACAGAATGTTGAATGGTTAGACGAAACGATAATTGTATCTGAGTTGTATTTGATGATATCGTGATGATGTTTATATAGCAATACTCACCAGGTAACTGTTCTTCCGTTTTACATACAAGCGACCGAATCGAGCAGAAGGTTGAATTCAGTATAGATTGAACAATCATCGTATCTGGGTTGTATTCGATTATGTTTATATAGTTATACTCACCAGGTAACTGTTCTTCCGTTATACATACGAGCGACTGAATTGAACAGAAGGTTGAATGGATAGTATATGGGTTGTATTCTGACTGAACTGAACAGAAGGTTGAATGGATAGACTGAACAATCATCGATCTGGGTTGTATTCGATTATTTCGTGATGATTATTATATATTATGTCTTACCAGGTAACTGTTCTTTCGTTATACATACTAGCAACCGAATCGAACATAAGGTTGAATGGATAGATTGAACAATCATTGTATCTGGGTTGTCTCCGATTATATCGTTATGTTGTATATTTAACTACACCTACCATGTAACGGTTCTTTCGTTACACATACGAGCGTCTGAATCGAACATAAGGTTGGATGGTTAGACGGAACGATAATTGTAACTAAGTTGTATTCGATTATATCGTGATGACGTTCATATAGAAATACTCACCAGGTTACTGTTCTCTCGTTATACATACGAGCAACCGAATCGAAAAGAAGGTTGAATGGATAGTATCTGAGTTGTATTCGATTATGATGTTATGCTGTATATATAGTTATACACATAAGGTGACGGTATTCCCGTTTCACATACGAGCGACCGAAACGAACAGAAAGTTGAATGGATAGACTGAACAATCAATGTATCTGGGTGGTATCCGATTATATCGCAATACTGTATATATAGTGATACTTAGCAGGTGACGGTACTTCCGTTACACATACTAGCGACTGAATCGAACAGAATGTTGAATGGTTAGACGAAACGATGATTGTATCTGAGTTGTATTCGATGATATCGTGATGATGTTTATAAAGCAATACTCACCAGGTAACTGTTCTTCCGTTTTACACACAAGCGACCGAATCGAGCAGAAGGTTGAATTCAGTATAGATTGAACAATCATCGTATCTGGGTTGTATTCGATTATGTTTATATAGTTATACTCACCAGGTAACTGTTCTTCCGTTATACATACGAGCGACTGAATTGAACAGAAGGTTGAATGGATAGTATATGGGTTGTATTCGATTATGATGTTATGCTGTGTTTATAGTTATACACACTAGGAGACGGTATTCCCGTTTTACATACGAGCGACCGAAACGAAAAGAAAGTTGAATGGATAGACTGAACAATCAATGTATCTGGGTGGTATCCGATTATATCGCAATACTGTATATATAGTGATACTTACCAGGTGACGATACTCCCGTTACACCTACTAGCGACTGAATCGAACAGAATGTTGAATGGTTAGACGAAACGATAATTGTATCTGAGTTGTATTCGATGATATCGTGATGATGTTTATATAGCAATACTCACCAGGTAACTGTCCTTCCGTTTTACATACAAGCGACTGAATCGAGCAGAAGGTTAAATGGATAGATTGAACAATCATCGTATCTGAGTTGTATTCGATTATGTTTATATAGATATACTCACCAGGTACCTGTTCTTCCGATATACATACGAGCAACCGAATCGAACATAAGGTTGAATGGATAGATTGAACAACCATCGTATCTGAGTTAAATTCGATTATGTTTATATAGTTATACTCACCAGGTAACTGTTCTTCCGTTATACATACGAGCGACTGAATTGAACTGAAGGTTGAATGGATAGACTAAACAATGATCGTATCTGGGGTTGTATTCGATTATATCGTGATGATGTTCATATAGTTATACTCACCAGGTAACTGTTCTCCAGTTATACATAAGAGCGACTGAACTGAACAGAAGGTTGAATGGATAGACTGAACAATCATCGTATCTGGGTTGTATTCGATTATTTCGTGATTATTATTATATATTATGTCTTACCAGGTAACTGTTCTTTCGTTATACATACTAGCAACCGAATCGAACATAAGGTTGAATGGATAGATTGAACAATCATTGTATCTGGGTTGTCTCCGATTATATCGTTATGTTGTATATTTAACTACACCTACCATGTAACGGTTCTTTCGTTACACATACGAGCGTCTGAATCGAACATAAGGTTGGATGTTTAGACGGAATGATAATTGTAACTAAGTTGTATTCGATTATATCGTGATGACGTTCATATAGAAATACTCACCAGGTTACTGTTATTTCGTTATACATACGAGCAACCGAATCGAAAAGAAGGTTGAATGGATATTATCTGGGTTGTATTCGATTATGATGTTATGCTGTATATATAGTTATACACATAAGGTGACGGTATTCCCGTTTCACATACGAGCGACCGAAACGAACAGAAAGTTGAATGGATAGACTGAACAATCAATGTATCTGGGTGGTATCCGATTATATCGCAATACTGTATATATAGTGATACTCACCAGGTGACGGTACTTCCGTTACACATACTAGCGACTGAATCGAACAGAAGGTTTGATGGTTAGACGAAACGATAATTATATCTGAGTTGTATTCGATGATATCGTGATGATGTTTATATAGCAATACTCACCAGGTAACTGTTCTTCCGTTTTACATACAAGCGACCGAATCGAGCAGAAGGTTGAATTCAGTATAGATTGAACAATCATCGTATCTGGGTTGTATTCGATTATGTTTATATAGTTATACTCACCAGGTAACTGTTCTTCCGTTATACATACGAGCGACTGAATTGAACAGAAGGTTGAATGGATAGTATATGGGTTGTATTCGATTTTGATGTTATGCTGTGTATATAGTTATACACACTAGGAGACGGTATTCCCGTTTTACATACGAGCGACCGAAACAAAAAGAAAGTTGAATGGATAGACTGAACAATCAATGTATCTGGGTGGTATCCGATTATATCGCAATACTGTATGTATAGTGATACTTATCAGGTGACGATACTTCCGTTACACATACTAGCGACTGAATCTAACAGAATGTTGAATGGTTAGACGAAACGATAATTGTATCTGAGTTGTATTTGATGATATCGTGATGATGTTTATATAGCAATACTCACCAGGTAACTGTTCTTCCGTTTCACATACAAGCGACCGAATCGAGCAGAAGGTTGAATTCAGTATAGATTGAACAATCATCGTATCTGGGTTGTATTCGATTATGTTTATATAGTTATACTCACCAGGTAACTGTTCTTCCGTTATACATACGAGCGACTGAATTGAACAGAAGGTTGAATGGATAGTATATGGGTTGTATTCTGACTGAACTGAACAGAAAATTGAATGGATAGACTGAACAATCATCGATCTGGGTTGTATTCGATTATTTCGTGATGATTATTATATATTATGTCTTACCAGGTAACTGTTCTTTCGTTATACATACTAGCAACCGAATCGAACATAAGGTTGAATGGATAGATTGAACAATCATTGTATCTGGGTTGTCTCCGATTATATCGTTATGTTGTATATTTAACTACACCTACCATGTAACGGTTCTTTCGTTACACATACGAGCGTCTGAATCGAACATAAGGTTGGATGGTTAGACGGAACGATAATTGTAACTAAGTTGTATTCGATTATATCGTGATGACGTTCATATAGAAATACTCACCAGGTTACTGTTCTCTCGTTATACATACGAGCAACCGAATCGAAAAGAAGGTTGAATGGATAGTATCTGAGTTGTATTCGATTATGATGTTATGCTGTATATATAGTTATACACATAAGGTGACGGTATTCCCGTTTCACATACGAGCGACCGAAACGAACAGAAAGTTGAATGGATAGACTGAACAATCAATGTATCTGGGTGGTATCCGATTATATCGCAATACTGTATATATAGTGATACTTAGCAGGTGACGGTACTTCCGTTACACATACTAGCGACTGAATCGAACAGAATGTTGAATGGTTAGACGAAACGATGATTGTATCTGAGTTCTATTCGATGATATCGTGATGATGTTTATAAAGCAATACTCACCAGGTAACTGTTCTTCCGTTTTACATACAAGCGACCGAATCGAGCAGAAGGTTGAATTCAGTATAGATTGAACAATCATCGTATCTGGGTTGTATTCGATTATGTTTATATAGTTATACTCACCAGGTAACTGTTCTTCCGTTATACATACGAGCGACTGAATTGAACAGAAGGTTGAATGGATAGTATATGGGTTGTATTCGATTATGATGTTATGCTGTGTTTATAGTTATACACACTAGGAGACGGTATTCCCGTTTTACATACGAGCGACCGAAACGAAAAGAAAGTTGAATGGATAGACTGAACAATCAATGTATCTGGGTGGTATCCGATTATATCGCAATACTGTATATATAGTGATACTTACCAGGTGACGATACTCCCGTTACACCTACTAGCGACTGAATCGAACAGAATGTTGAATGGTTAGACGAAACGATAATTGTATCTGAGTTGTATTCGATGATATCGTGATGATGTTTATATAGCAATACTCACCAGGTAACTGTCCTTCCGTTTTACATACAAGCGACTGAATCGAGCAGAAGGTTAAATGGATAGATTGAACAATCATCGTATCTGAGTTGTATTCGATTATGTTTATATAGATATACTCACCAGGTACCTGTTCTTCCGATATACATACGAGCAACCGAATCGAACATAAGGTTGAATGGATAGATTGAACAACCATCGTATCTGAGTTAAATTCGATTATGTTTATATAGTTATACTCACCAGGTAACTGTTCTTCCGTTATACATACGAGCGACTGAATTGAACTGAAGGTTGAATGGATAGACTAAACAATGATCGTATCTGGGGTTGTATTCGATTATATCGTGATGATGTTCATATAGTTATACTCACCAGGTAACTGTTCTCCAGTTATACATAAGAGCGACTGAACTGAACAGAAGGTTGAATGGATAGACTGAACAATCATCGTATCTGGGTTGTATTCGATTATTTCGTGATTATTATTATATATTATGTCTAACCACGTAACTGTTCTTTCGTTATACATACTAGCAACCGAATCGAACATAAGGTTGAATGGATAGATTGAACAATCATTGTATCTGGGTTGTCTCCGATTATATCGTTATGTTGTATATTTAACTATACCTACCATGTAACGGTTCTTTCGTTACACATACCAGCGTCTGAATCGAACATAAGGTTGGATGGTTAGACGGAACGATAATTGTAACTAAGTTGTATTCGATTATATCGTGATGACGTTCATATAGAAATACTCACCAGGTTACTGTTCTTTCGTTATACATACGAGCAACCGAATCGAACAGAAGGTTGAATGGATAGTATCTGGGTTGTATTCGATTATGATGTTATGCTGTGTATATAGTTATACACATAAGGTGACGGTATTTCCGTTTCACATACGAGCGACCGAAACGAACAGAAAGTTGAATGGATAGACTGAACAATCAATGTATCTGGGTGGTATCCGATTATATCGCAATACTGTATATATAGTGATACTTACCAGGTGACGGTACTTTCGTTACACATACTAGCGACTGAATCGAACAGAATGTTGAATGGTTAGACGAAACGATAATTGTATCTGAGTTGTATTCGATGATATCGTGATGATGTTTATATAGCAATACTCACCAGGTAACTGTCCTTCCGTTTTACATACAAGCGACCGAATCGAGCAGAAGGTTAAATGAATAGATTGAACAATCATCGTATCTGAGTTGTATTCGATTATGTTTATATGGATGAACTCACCAGGTACCTGTTCTTCCGATATACATACGAGCAACCGAATCGAATATAAGGTTGAATGGATAGATTGAACAATCATCGTATCTGAGTTGTATTCGATTATGTTTATATAGTTATACTCACCAGGTAACTGTTCTTCCGTTATACATACGAGCGACTGAATTGAACTGAAGGTTGAATGGATAGACTAAACAATGATCGTATCTGGGGTTGTATTCGATTATATCGTGATAATGTTCATATAGTTATACTCACCAGGTAACTGTTCTCCAGTTATACATAAGAGCGACTGAACTGAACAGAAGGTTGAATGGATAGACTGAACAATCATCGTATCTGGGTTGTATTCGATTATTTCGTGATGATTATTATATATTATGTCTAACCACGTAACTGTTCTTTCGTTATACATACTAGCAACCGAATCGAACATAAGGTTGAATGGATAGATTGAACAATCATTGTATCTGGGTTGTCTCCGATTATA
Organism: Chrysomela aeneicollis; assembly: GCA_029955515.1. Lineage (NCBI taxonomy): Eukaryota > Metazoa > Arthropoda > Insecta > Coleoptera > Chrysomelidae > Chrysomela > Chrysomela aeneicollis. Next base: position 14,056,809 of record JARUHQ010000013.1, on the reverse strand, counting down.
TCGTTATGTTGTATATTTAACTACACCTACCATGTAACGGTTCTTTCGTTACACATACGAGCGTCTGAATCGAACATAAGGTTGGATGGTTAGACGGAACGATAATTGTAACTAAGTTGTATTCGATTATATCGTGATGACGTTCATATAGAAATACTCACCAGGTTACTGTTCTGTCGTTATACATACGAGCAACCGAATCGAACAGAAGGTTGAATGGATAGTATCTGGGTTGTATTCGATAATGATGTTATGCTGTGTATATAGTTATACACATAAGGTGACGGTCTTCCCGTTTCACATACGAGCGACCGAAACGAACAGAAAGTTGAATGGATAGACTGAACAATCAATGTATCTGGGTGGTATCCGATTATATCGCAATACTGTAAATATAGTGATACTTACCAGGTGACGGTACTTCCGTTACACATACTAGCCGACTGAATCGAACAGAAGGTTAAATGGTTAGACGAAACGATAATTGTATCTGAGTTGTATTCGATGATATCGTGATGATGTTTATATAGCAATACTCACCAGGTAACTGTCCTTCCGTTTTACATACAAGCGACCGAATCGAGCAGAAGGTTAAATGGATAGATTGAACAATCATCGTATCTGAGTTGTATTCGATTATGTTTATATAGATATACTCACCAGGTAACTGTTCTTCCGTTATACATACGAGCGACTGAATTGAACAGAAGGTTGAATGGATAGTATATGGGTTGTATTCGATTATGATGTTATGCTGTGTATATAGTTATACACACTAGGAGACGGTATTCCCGTTTTACATACGAGCGACCGAAACGAAAAGAAAGTTGAATGGATAGACTGAACAATCAATGTATCTGGGTGGTATCCGATTATATCGCAATACTGTATATATAGTGATACTTACCAGGTGACGATACTTCCGTTACACATACTAGCGACTGAATCGAACAGAATGTTGAATGGTTAGACGAAACGATAATTGTATCTGAGTTGTATTCGATGATATCGTGATGATGTTTATATAGCAATACTCACCAGGTAACTGTCCTTCCGTTTTACATACAAGCGACCGAATCGAGCAGAAGGTTAAATGGATAGATTGAACAATCATCGTATCTGAGTTGTATTCGATTATGTTTATATAGATATACTCACCAGGTACCTGTTCTTCCGATATACATACGAGCAACCGAATCGAACATAAGGTTGAATGGATAGATTGAACAATCATCGTATCTGAGTTGTATTCGATTATGTTTATATAGTTATACTCACCAGGTAACTGTTCTTCCGTTATACATACGAGCGACTGAATTGAACTGAAGGTTGAATGGATAGACTAAACAATGATCGTATCTGGGGTTGTATTCGATTATATCGTGATGATGTTCATATAGTTATACTCACCAGGTAACTGTTCTCCAGTTATACATAAGAGCGACTGAACTGAACAGAAGGTTGAATGGATAGACTGAACAATCATCGTATCTGGGTTGTATTCGATTATTTCGTGATGATTATTATATATTATGTCTAACCAGGTAACTGTTCTTTCGTTATACATACTAGCAACCGAATCGAACATAAGGTTGAATGGATAGATTGAACAATCATTGTATCTGGGTTGTCTCCGATTATATCGTTATGTTGTATATTTAACTACACCTACCATGTAACGGTTCTTTCGTTACACATACGAGCGTCTGAATCGAACATAAGGTTGGATGGTTAGACGGAACGATAATTGTAACTAAGTTGTATTCGATTATATCGTGATGACGTTCATATAGAAATACTCACCAGGTTACTGTTCTTTCGTTATACATACGAGCAACCGAATCGAACAGAAGGTTGAATGGATAGTATCTGGGTTGTATTCGATTATGATGTTATGCTGTGTATATAGTCAAACACATAAGGTGACGGTATTCCCGTTTCACATACGAGCGACCGAAACGAACAGAAAGTTGAATGGATAGACTGAACAATCAATGTATCTGGGTGGTATCCGATTATATCGCAATACTGTATATATAGTGATACTTACCAGGTGACGGTACTTCCGTTACACATACTGGCGACTGAATCGAACAGAAGGTTGAATGGTTAGACGAAACGATAATTATATCTGAGTTGTATTCGATGATATCGTGATGATGTTTATATAGCAATACTCACCAGGTAACTGTCCTTCCGTTTTACATAAAAGCGACCGAATCGAGCAGAAGGATGAATTCAGTATAGATTGAACAATCATCGTATCTGGGTTGTATTCGATTATGTTTATATAGTTATACTCACCAGGTAACTGTTCTTTCGTTATACATACGAGCAACCGAATCGAACAGAAGGTTGAATGGATAGTATCTGGGTTGTATTCGATTATGATGTTATGCTGTGTATATAGTTATACACATAAGGTGACGGTATTTCCGTTTCACATACGAGCGACCGAAACGAACAGAAAGTTGAATGGATAGACTGAACAATCAATGTATCTGGGTGGTATTCGATTATTTCGTGATGATTATTATATATTATGTCTTACCAGGTAACTGTTCTTTCGTTATACATACTAGCAACCGAATCGAACATAAGGTTGAATGGATAGATTGAACAATCATTGTATCTGGGTTGTCTCCGATTATATCGTTATGTTGTATATTTAACTACACCTACCATGTAACGGTTCTTTCGTTACACATACGAGCGTCTGAATCGAACATAAGGTTGGATGGTTAGACGGAACGATAATTGTAACTAAGTTGTATTCGATTATATCGTGATGACGTTCATATAGAAATACTCACCAGGTTACTGTTCTCTCGTTATACATACGAGCAACCGAATCGAAAAGAAGGTTGAATGGATAGTATCTGAGTTGTATTCGATTATGATGTTATGCTGTATATATAGTTATACACATAAGGTGACGGTATTCCCGTTTCACATACGAGCGACCGAAACGAACAGAAAGTTGAATGGATAGACTGAACAATCAATGTATCTGGGTGGTATCCGATTATATCGCAATACTGTATATATAGTGATACTTAGCAGGTGACGGTACTTCCGTTACACATACTAGCGACTGAATCGAACAGAATGTTGAATGGTTAGACGAAACGATGATTGTATCTGAGTTGTATTCGATGATATCGTGATGATGTTTATAAAGCAATACTCACCAGGTAACTGTTCTTCCGTTTTACATACAAGCGACCGAATCGAGCAGAAGGTTGAATTCAGTATAGATTGAACAATCATCGTATCTGGGTTGTATTCGATTATGTTTATATAGTTATACTCACCAGGTAACTGTTCTTCTGTTATACATACGAGCGACTGAATTGAACAGAAGGTTGAATGGATAGTATATGGGTTGTATTCGATTATGATGTTATGCTGTGTTTATAGTTATACACACTAGGAGACGGTATTCCCGTTTTACATACGAGCGACCGAAACGAAAAGAAAGTTGAATGGATAGACTGAACAATCAATGTATCTGGGTGGTATCCGATTATATCGCAATACTGTATATATAGTGATACTTACCAGGTGACGATACTCCCGTTACACCTACTAGCGACTGAATCGAACAGAATGTTGAATGGTTAGACGAAACGATAATTGTATCTGAGTTGTATTCGATGATATCGTGATGATGTTTATATAGCAATACTCACCAGGTAACTGTCCTTCCGTTTTACATACAAGCGACTGAATCGAGCAGAAGGTTAAATGGATAGATTGAACAATCATCGTATCTGAGTTGTATTCGATTATGTTTATATAGATATACTCACCAGGTACCTGTTCTTCCGATATACATACGAGCAACCGAATCGAACATAAGGTTGAATGGGTAGATTGAACAACCATCGTATCTGAGTTAAATTCGATTATGTTTATATAGTTATACTCACCAGGTAACTGTTCTTCCGTTATACATACGAGCGACTGAATTGAACTGAAGGTTGAATGGATAGACTAAACAATGATCGTATCTGGGGTTGTATTCGATTATATCGTGATGATGTTCATATAGTTATACTCACCAGGTAACTGTTCTCCAGTTATACATAAGAGCGACTGAACTGAACAGAAGGTTGAATGGATAGACTGAACAATCATCGTATCTGGGTTGTATTCGATTATTTCGTGATTATTATTATATATTATGTCTTACCAGGTAACTGTTCTTTCGTTATACATACTAGCAACCGAATCGAACATAAGGTTGAATGGATAGATTGAACAATCATTGTATCTGGGTTGTCTCCGATTATATCGTTATGTTGTATATTTAACTACACCTACCATGTAACGGTTCTTTCGTTACACATACGAGCGTCTGAATCGAACATAAGGTTGGATGGTTAGACGGAATGATAATTGTAACTAAGTTGTATTCGATTATATCGTGATGACGTTCATATAGAAATACTCACCAGGTTACTGTTATTTCGTTATACATACGAGCAACCGAATCGAAAAGAAGGTTGAATGGATAGTATCTGGGTTGTATTCGATTATGATGTTATGCTGTATATATAGTTATACACATAAGGTGACGGTATTCCCGTTTCACATACGAGCGACCGAAACGAACAGAAAGTTGAATGGATAGACTGAACAATCAATGTATCTGGGTGGTATCCGATTATATCGCAATACTGTATATATAGTGATACTTACCAGGTGACGGTACTTCCGTTACACATACTAGCGACTGAATCGAACAGAAGGTTTGATGGTTAGACGAAACGATAATTATATCTGAGTTGTATTCGATGATATCGTGATGATGTTTATATAGCAATACTCACCAGGTAACTGTTCTTCCGTTTTACATACAAGCGACCGAATCGAGCAGAAGGTTGAATTCAGTATAGATTGAACAATCATCGTATCTGGGTTGTATTCGATTATGTTCATATAGTTATACTCACCAGGTAACTGTTCTTCCGTTATACATACGAGCGACTGAATTGAACAGAAGGTTGAATGGATAGTATATGGGTTGTATTCGATTTTGATGTTATGCTGTGTATATAGTTATACACACTAGGAGACGGTATTCCCGTTTTACATACGAGCGACCGAAACAAAAAGAAAGTTGAATGGATAGACTGAACAATCAATGTATCTGGGTGGTATCCGATTATATCGCAATACTGTATGTATAGTGATACTTATCAGGTGACGATACTTCCGTTACACATACTAGCGACTGAATCTAATAGAATGTTGAATGGTTAGACGAAACGATAATTGTATCTGAGTTGTATTTGATGATATCGTGATGATGTTTATATAGCAATACTCACCAGGTAACTGTTCTTCCGTTTTACATACAAGCGACCGAATCGAGCAGAAGGTTGAATTCAGTATAGATTGAACAATCATCGTATCTGGGTTGTATTCGATTATGTTTATATAGTTATACTCACCAGGTAACTGTTCTTCCGTTATACATACGAGCGACTGAATTGAACAGAAGGTTGAATGGATAGTATATGGGTTGTATTCTGACTGAACTGAACAGAAGGTTGAATGGATAGACTGAACAATCATCGATCTGGGTTGTATTCGATTATTTCGTGATGATTATTATATATTATGTCTTACCAGGTAACTGTTCTTTCGTTATACATACTAGCAACCGAATCGAACATAAGGTTGAATGGATAGATTGAACAATCATTGTATCTGGGTTGTCTCCGATTATATCGTTATGTTGTATATTTAACTACACCTACCATGTAACGGTTCTTTCGTTACACATACGAGCGTCTGAATCGAACATAAGGTTGGATGGTTAGACGGAACGATAATTGTAACTAAGTTGTATTCGATTATATCGTGATGACGTTCATATAGAAATACTCACCAGGTTACTGTTCTCTCGTTATACATACGAGCAACCGAATCGAAAAGAAGGTTGAATGGATAGTATCTGAGTTGTATTCGATTATGATGTTATGCTGTATATATAGTTATACACATAAGGTGACGGTATTCCCGTTTCACATACGAGCGACCGAAACGAACAGAAAGTTGAATGGATAGACTGAACAATCAATGTATCTGGGTGGTATCCGATTATATCGCAATACTGTATATATAGTGATACTTAGCAGGTGACGGTACTTCCGTTACACATACTAGCGACTGAATCGAACAGAATGTTGAATGGTTAGACGAAACGATGATTGTATCTGAGTTGTATTCGATGATATCGTGATGATGTTTATAAAGCAATACTCACCAGGTAACTGTTCTTCCGTTTTACACACAAGCGACCGAATCGAGCAGAAGGTTGAATTCAGTATAGATTGAACAATCATCGTATCTGGGTTGTATTCGATTATGTTTATATAGTTATACTCACCAGGTAACTGTTCTTCCGTTATACATACGAGCGACTGAATTGAACAGAAGGTTGAATGGATAGTATATGGGTTGTATTCGATTATGATGTTATGCTGTGTTTATAGTTATACACACTAGGAGACGGTATTCCCGTTTTACATACGAGCGACCGAAACGAAAAGAAAGTTGAATGGATAGACTGAACAATCAATGTATCTGGGTGGTATCCGATTATATCGCAATACTGTATATATAGTGATACTTACCAGGTGACGATACTCCCGTTACACCTACTAGCGACTGAATCGAACAGAATGTTGAATGGTTAGACGAAACGATAATTGTATCTGAGTTGTATTCGATGATATCGTGATGATGTTTATATAGCAATACTCACCAGGTAACTGTCCTTCCGTTTTACATACAAGCGACTGAATCGAGCAGAAGGTTAAATGGATAGATTGAACAATCATCGTATCTGAGTTGTATTCGATTATGTTTATATAGATATACTCACCAGGTACCTGTTCTTCCGATATACATACGAGCAACCGAATCGAACATAAGGTTGAATGGATAGATTGAACAACCATCGTATCTGAGTTAAATTCGATTATGTTTATATAGTTATACTCACCAGGTAACTGTTCTTCCGTTATACATACGAGCGACTGAATTGAACTGAAGGTTGAATGGATAGACTAAACAATGATCGTATCTGGGGTTGTATTCGATTATATCGTGATGATGTTCATATAGTTATACTCACCAGGTAACTGTTCTCCAGTTATACATAAGAGCGACTGAACTGAACAGAAGGTTGAATGGATAGACTGAACAATCATCGTATCTGGGTTGTATTCGATTATTTCGTGATTATTATTATATATTATGTCTTACCAGGTAACTGTTCTTTCGTTATACATACTAGCAACCGAATCGAACATAAGGTTGAATGGATAGATTGAACAATCATTGTATCTGGGTTGTCTCCGATTATATCGTTATGTTGTATATTTAACTACACCTACCATGTAACGGTTCTTTCGTTACACATACGAGCGTCTGAATCGAACATAAGGTTGGATGTTTAGACGGAATGATAATTGTAACTAAGTTGTATTCGATTATATCGTGATGACGTTCATATAGAAATACTCACCAGGTTACTGTTATTTCGTTATACATACGAGCAACCGAATCGAAAAGAAGGTTGAATGGATATTATCTGGGTTGTATTCGATTATGATGTTATGCTGTATATATAGTTATACACATAAGGTGACGGTATTCCCGTTTCACATACGAGCGACCGAAACGAACAGAAAGTTGAATGGATAGACTGAACAATCAATGTATCTGGGTGGTATCCGATTATATCGCAATACTGTATATATAGTGATACTCACCAGGTGACGGTACTTCCGTTACACATACTAGCGACTGAATCGAACAGAAGGTTTGATGGTTAGACGAAACGATAATTATATCTGAGTTGTATTCGATGATATCGTGATGATGTTTATATAGCAATACTCACCAGGTAACTGTTCTTCCGTTTTACATACAAGCGACCGAATCGAGCAGAAGGTTGAATTCAGTATAGATTGAACAATCATCGTATCTGGGTTGTATTCGATTATGTTTATATAGTTATACTCACCAGGTAACTGTTCTTCCGTTATACATACGAGCGACTGAATTGAACAGAAGGTTGAATGGATAGTATATGGGTTGTATTCGATTTTGATGTTATGCTGTGTATATAGTTATACACACTAGGAGACGGTATTCCCGTTTTACATACGAGCGACCGAAACAAAAAGAAAGTTGAATGGATAGACTGAACAATCAATGTATCTGGGTGGTATCCGATTATATCGCAATACTGTATGTATAGTGATACTTATCAGGTGACGATACTTCCGTTACACATACTAGCGACTGAATCTAACAGAATGTTGAATGGTTAGACGAAACGATAATTGTATCTGAGTTGTATTTGATGATATCGTGATGATGTTTATATAGCAATACTCACCAGGTAACTGTTCTTCCGTTTCACATACAAGCGACCGAATCGAGCAGAAGGTTGAATTCAGTATAGATTGAACAATCATCGTATCTGGGTTGTATTCGATTATGTTTATATAGTTATACTCACCAGGTAACTGTTCTTCCGTTATACATACGAGCGACTGAATTGAACAGAAGGTTGAATGGATAGTATATGGGTTGTATTCTGACTGAACTGAACAGAAGGTTGAATGGATAGACTGAACAATCATCGATCTGGGTTGTATTCGATTATTTCGTGATGATTATTATATATTATGTCTTACCAGGTAACTGTTCTTTCGTTATACATACTAGCAACCGAATCGAACATAAGGTTGAATGGATAGATTGAACAATCATTGTATCTGGGTTGTCTCCGATTATATCGTTATGTTGTATATTTAACTACACCTACCATGTAACGGTTCTTTCGTTACACATACGAGCGTCTGAATCGAACATAAGGTTGGATGGTTAGACGGAACGATAATTGTAACTAAGTTGTATTCGATTATATCGTGATGACGTTCATATAGAAATACTCACCAGGTTACTGTTCTCTCGTTATACATACGAGCAACCGAATCGAAAAGAAGGTTGAATGGATAGTATCTGAGTTGTATTCGATTATGATGTTATGCTGTATATATAGTTATACACATAAGGTGACGGTATTCCCGTTTCACATACGAGCGACCGAAACGAACAGAAAGTTGAATGGATAGACTGAACAATCAATGTATCTGGGTGGTATCCGATTATATCGCAATACTGTATATATAGTGATACTTAGCAGGTGACGGTACTTCCGTTACACATACTAGCGACTGAATCGAACAGAATGTTGAATGGTTAGACGAAACGATGATTGTATCTGAGTTCTATTCGATGATATCGTGATGATGTTTATAAAGCAATACTCACCAGGTAACTGTTCTTCCGTTTTACATACAAGCGACCGAATCGAGCAGAAGGTTGAATTCAGTATAGATTGAACAATCATCGTATCTGGGTTGTATTCGATTATGTTTATATAGTTATACTCACCAGGTAACTGTTCTTCCGTTATACATACGAGCGACTGAATTGAACAGAAGGTTGAATGGATAGTATATGGGTTGTATTCGATTATGATGTTATGCTGTGTTTATAGTTATACACACTAGGAGACGGTATTCCCGTTTTACATACGAGCGACCGAAACGAAAAGAAAGTTGAATGGATAGACTGAACAATCAATGTATCTGGGTGGTATCCGATTATATCGCAATACTGTATATATAGTGATACTTACCAGGTGACGATACTCCCGTTACACCTACTAGCGACTGAATCGAACAGAATGTTGAATGGTTAGACGAAACGATAATTGTATCTGAGTTGTATTCGATGATATCGTGATGATGTTTATATAGCAATACTCACCAGGTAACTGTCCTTCCGTTTTACATACAAGCGACTGAATCGAGCAGAAGGTTAAATGGATAGATTGAACAATCATCGTATCTGAGTTGTATTCGATTATGTTTATATAGATATACTCACCAGGTACCTGTTCTTCCGATATACATACGAGCAACCGAATCGAACATAAGGTTGAATGGATAGATTGAACAACCATCGTATCTGAGTTAAATTCGATTATGTTTATATAGTTATACTCACCAGGTAACTGTTCTTCCGTTATACATACGAGCGACTGAATTGAACTGAAGGTTGAATGGATAGACTAAACAATGATCGTATCTGGGGTTGTATTCGATTATATCGTGATGATGTTCATATAGTTATACTCACCAGGTAACTGTTCTCCAGTTATACATAAGAGCGACTGAACTGAACAGAAGGTTGAATGGATAGACTGAACAATCATCGTATCTGGGTTGTATTCGATTATTTCGTGATTATTATTATATATTATGTCTAACCACGTAACTGTTCTTTCGTTATACATACTAGCAACCGAATCGAACATAAGGTTGAATGGATAGATTGAACAATCATTGTATCTGGGTTGTCTCCGATTATATCGTTATGTTGTATATTTAACTATACCTACCATGTAACGGTTCTTTCGTTACACATACCAGCGTCTGAATCGAACATAAGGTTGGATGGTTAGACGGAACGATAATTGTAACTAAGTTGTATTCGATTATATCGTGATGACGTTCATATAGAAATACTCACCAGGTTACTGTTCTTTCGTTATACATACGAGCAACCGAATCGAACAGAAGGTTGAATGGATAGTATCTGGGTTGTATTCGATTATGATGTTATGCTGTGTATATAGTTATACACATAAGGTGACGGTATTTCCGTTTCACATACGAGCGACCGAAACGAACAGAAAGTTGAATGGATAGACTGAACAATCAATGTATCTGGGTGGTATCCGATTATATCGCAATACTGTATATATAGTGATACTTACCAGGTGACGGTACTTTCGTTACACATACTAGCGACTGAATCGAACAGAATGTTGAATGGTTAGACGAAACGATAATTGTATCTGAGTTGTATTCGATGATATCGTGATGATGTTTATATAGCAATACTCACCAGGTAACTGTCCTTCCGTTTTACATACAAGCGACCGAATCGAGCAGAAGGTTAAATGAATAGATTGAACAATCATCGTATCTGAGTTGTATTCGATTATGTTTATATGGATGAACTCACCAGGTACCTGTTCTTCCGATATACATACGAGCAACCGAATCGAATATAAGGTTGAATGGATAGATTGAACAATCATCGTATCTGAGTTGTATTCGATTATGTTTATATAGTTATACTCACCAGGTAACTGTTCTTCCGTTATACATACGAGCGACTGAATTGAACTGAAGGTTGAATGGATAGACTAAACAATGATCGTATCTGGGGTTGTATTCGATTATATCGTGATAATGTTCATATAGTTATACTCACCAGGTAACTGTTCTCCAGTTATACATAAGAGCGACTGAACTGAACAGAAGGTTGAATGGATAGACTGAACAATCATCGTATCTGGGTTGTATTCGATTATTTCGTGATGATTATTATATATTATGTCTAACCACGTAACTGTTCTTTCGTTATACATACTAGCAACCGAATCGAACATAAGGTTGAATGGATAGATTGAACAATCATTGTATCTGGGTTGTCTCCGATTATATCGTTATGTTGTATATTTAACTACACCTACCATGTAACGGTTCTTTCGTTACACATACGAGCGTCTGAATCGAACATAAGGTTGGATGGTTAGACGGAACGATAATTGTAACTAAGTTGTATTCGATTATATCGTGATGACGTTCATATAGAAATACTCACCAGGTTACTGTTCTGTCGTTATACATACGAGCAACCGAATCGAACAGAAGGTTGAATGGATAGTATCTGGGTTGTATTCGATAATGATGTTATGCTGTGTATATAGTTATACACATAAGGTGACGGTCTTCCCGTTTCACATACGAGCGACCGAAACGAACAGAAAGTTGAATGGATAGACTGAACAATCAATGTATCTGGGTGGTATCCGATTATATCGCAATACTGTAAATATAGTGATACTTACCAGGTGACGGTACTTCCGTTACACATACTAGCCGACTGAATCGAACAGAAGGTTAAATGGTTAGACGAAACGATAATTGTATCTGAGTTGTATTCGATGATATCGTGATGATGTTTATATAGCAATACTCACCAGGTAACTGTCCTTCCGTTTTACATACAAGCGACCGAATCGAGCAGAAGGTTAAATGGATAGATTGAACAATCATCGTATCTGAGTTGTATTCGATTATGTTTATATAGATATACTCACCAGGTAACTGTTCTTCCGTTATACATACGAGCGACTGAATTGAACAGAAGGTTGAATGGATAGTATATGGGTTGTATTCGATTATGATGTTATGCTGTGTATATAGTTATACACACTAGGAGACGGTATTCCCGTTTTACATACGAGCGACCGAAACGAAAAGAAAGTTGAATGGATAGACTGAACAATCAATGTATCTGGGTGGTATCCGATTATATCGCAATACTGTATATATAGTGATACTTACCAGGTGACGATACTTCCGTTACACATACTAGCGACTGAATCGAACAGAATGTTGAATGGTTAGACGAAACGATAATTGTATCTGAGTTGTATTCGATGATATCGTGATGATGTTTATATAGCAATACTCACCAGGTAACTGTCCTTCCGTTTTACATACAAGCGACCGAATCGAGCAGAAGGTTAAATGGATAGATTGAACAATCATCGTATCTGAGTTGTATTCGATTATGTTTATATAGATATACTCACCAGGTACCTGTTCTTCCGATATACATACGAGCAACCGAATCGAACATAAGGTTGAATGGATAGATTGAACAATCATCGTATCTGAGTTGTATTCGATTATGTTTATATAGTTATACTCACCAGGTAACTGTTCTTCCGTTATACATACGAGCGACTGAATTGAACTGAAGGTTGAATGGATAGACTAAACAATGATCGTATCTGGGGTTGTATTCGATTATATCGTGATGATGTTCATATAGTTATACTCACCAGGTAACTGTTCTCCAGTTATACATAAGAGCGACTGAACTGAACAGAAGGTTGAATGGATAGACTGAACAATCATCGTATCTGGGTTGTATTCGATTATTTCGTGATGATTATTATATATTATGTCTAACCAGGTAACTGTTCTTTCGTTATACATACTAGCAACCGAATCGAACATAAGGTTGAATGGATAGATTGAACAATCATTGTATCTGGGTTGTCTCCGATTATATCGTTATGTTGTATATTTAACTACACCTACCATGTAACGGTTCTTTCGTTACACATACGAGCGTCTGAATCGAACATAAGGTTGGATGGTTAGACGGAACGATAATTGTAACTAAGTTGTATTCGATTATATCGTGATGACGTTCATATAGAAATACTCACCAGGTTACTGTTCTTTCGTTATACATACGAGCAACCGAATCGAACAGAAGGTTGAATGGATAGTATCTGGGTTGTATTCGATTATGATGTTATGCTGTGTATATAGTCAAACACATAAGGTGACGGTATTCCCGTTTCACATACGAGCGACCGAAACGAACAGAAAGTTGAATGGATAGACTGAACAATCAATGTATCTGGGTGGTATCCGATTATATCGCAATACTGTATATATAGTGATACTTACCAGGTGACGGTACTTCCGTTACACATACTGGCGACTGAATCGAACAGAAGGTTGAATGGTTAGACGAAACGATAATTGTATCTGAGTTGTATTCGATGATATCGTGATGATGTTTATATAGCAATACTCACCAGGTAACTGTCCTTCCGTTTTACATAAAAGCGACCGAATCGAGCAGAAGGTTAATTGGATAGATTGAACAATCATCGTATCTGAGTTGTATTCGATTATGTTTATATAGATATACTCACCAGGTACCTGTTCTTCCGATATACATACGAGCAACCGAATCGAACATAAGGTTGAATGGATAGATTGAACAATCATCGTATCTGAGTTGTATTCGATTATGTTTATATAGTTATACTTACCAGGTAACTGTTCTTCCGTTATACATACGAGCGACTGAATTGAACTGAAGGTTGAATGGATAGACTGAACAATGATCGTATCTGGGGTTGTATTCGATTATATCGTGATGATGTTTATATAGCAATACTCACCAGGTAACTTCCTCCGTTTTACATACAAGCGACCGAATCGGGCAGAAGGTTGAATTCAGTATAGATTGAACAATCATCGTATCTGGGTTGTATTCGATTATGTTTATATAGTTATACTCACCAGGTAACTGTTCTTCCGTTATACATACGAGTGACTGAATTGAACAGAAGGTTGAATTGATAGTATCTGGGTTATTCGATTATGATGTTATGCTGTGTATATAGTTATACACATAAGGTGACGGTATTCCCGTTTCACATACGAGCGACCGAAACGAACAGAAAGTTGAATGGATAGACTGAACTATCAATGTATCTGGGTGGTATCCGATTATATCGCAATACTGTATATATATTGATACTTACCAGGTGACGGTACTTCCGTTACACATACTAGCGACTGAATCGAACAGAAGTTTAAATGGTTAGACGAAACGATAATTGTATCTGAGTTGTATTCGATGATATCGTGATGATGTTTATATAGCAATACTCACCAGGTAACTGTTCTTCCGTTTTACATACACGAATCGAGCAGAAGGTTGAATTCAGTATAGATTGAACAATCATCGTATCTGGGTTGTATTCGATTATGTTTATATAGTTATACTCACCAGGTAACTGTTCTTCCGTTATACATACGAGCGACTGAATTGAACAGAAGGTTGAATGGATAGTATATGGGTTGTATTCGATTATGATGTTATGCTGTGTATATAGTTATACACACTAGGAGACGGTATTCCCGTTTTACATACGAGCGACCGAAACGAAAAGAAAGTTGAATGGATAGACTGAACAATCAATGTATCTGGGTGGTATCCGATTATATCGCAATACTGTATATACAGTGATACTTACCAGGTGACGATACTTCCGTTACACATACTAGCGACTGAATCGAACAGAATGTTGAATGGTTAGACGAAACGATAATTGTATCTGAGTTGTATTCGATGATATCGTGATGATGTTTATATAGCAATACTCACCAGGTACCTGTTCTTCCGATATACATACGAGCAACCGAATCGAACATAAGGTTGAATGGATAGATTGAACAATCATCGTATCTGAGTTGTATTCGATTATGTTTATATAGTTATACTCACCAGGTAACTGTTCTTCCGTTATACATACGAGCGACTGAATTGAACTGAAGGTTGAATGGATAGACTAAACAATGATCGTATCTGGGGTTGTATTCGATTATATCGTGATGATGTTCATATGGTTATACTCACCAATCAACTGTTCTCCAGTTATACATAGGAGCGACTGAACTGAACAGAAGGTTGAATGGATAGATTGAACAATCATCGTATCTGAGTTGTATTCGATTATGTTTATATAGTTATACTCACCAGGTAACTGTTCTTCCGTTATACATACGAGCGACTGAATTGAACTGAAGGTTGAATGGATAGACTAAACAATGATCGTATCTGGGGTTGTATTCGATTATATCGTGATGATGTTCATATAGTTATACTCACTAGGTAACTGTTCTCCAGTTATTTATAAGAGCGACTGAACTGAACAGAAGGTTGAATGGATAGACTGAACAATTATCGTATCTGGGTTGTATTCGATTATTTCGTGATGATTATTATATATTATGTCTAACCAGGTAACTGTTCTTTCGTTATACATACTAGCAACCGAATCGAACATAAGGTTGAATGGATAGATTGAACAATCATTGTATCTGGGTTGTCTCCGATTATATCGTTATGTTGTATATTTAACTACACCTACCATGTAACGGTTCTTTCGTTACACATACGAGCGTCTGAATCGAACATAAGGTTGGATGGTTAGACGGAACGATAATTGTAACTAAGTTGTATTCGATTATATCGTGATGACGTTCATATAGAAATACTCACCAGGTTACTGTTCTTTCGTTATACATACGAGCAACCGAATCGAACAGATGGTTGAATGGATAGTATCTGGGTTGTATTCGATTATGATGTTATGCTGTGTATATAGTTATACACATAAGGTGACGGTATTCTCGTTTCACATACGAGCGACCGAAACGAACAGAAAGTTGAAATGATAGACTGAACAAACAATGTATCTGGGTGGTATCCGATTATATCGCAATTCTGTATATATAGTGATACTTACCAGGTGACGGTACTTCCGTTACACATACTAGCGACTGAATCGAACAGAAGGTTAAATGGTTAGACGAAACGATAATTGTATCTGAGTTGAATTCGATGATATCGTGATGATGTTTATATAGCAATACTCACCAGGTAACTGTTCTTCCGTTTTACATACAAGCGACCGAATCGAGCAGAAGGTTGAATGCAGTATAGATTGAACAATCATCGTATCTGGGTTGTATTCGATTATGTTTATATAGTAATACTCACCAGGTAACTGTTCTTCCGTTATACATACGAGCGACTGAATTGAACAGAAGGTTGAATGGATAGTATATGGGTTGTATTCGATTATGATGTTATGCTGTGTATATAGTTATACACACTAGGAGACGGTATTCCCGTTTCACATACGAGCGACCGAAACAAAAAGAAAGTTGAATGGTTAGACTGAACAATCAATGTATCTGGGTGGTATCCGATTATATCGCAATACTGTATATATAGTGATACTTACCAGGTGACGATACTTCCGTTACACATACTAGCGACTGAATCGAACAGAATGTTGAATGGTTAGACGAAACGATAATTGTATCTGAGTTGTATTCGATGATATCGTGACGATGTTTATATAGCAATACTCACCAGGTAACTGTTCTTCCGTTTTTCATACAAGCGACCGAATCGAGCAGAAGGTTGAATTCAGTATAAATTGAACAATCATTGTATATGGGTTGTATTCGATTATGTTTATATAGATATACTCACCAGGTACCTGTTCTTTCGATTTACATACGAGCAACCGAATCGAACATAAGGTTGAATGGATAGATTGAACAATCATCGTATCTGAGTTGTATACGATTATGTTTATATAGTTATACTCACCAGGTAACTGTTCTCCAGTTATACATAAGAGCGACTGAACTGAACAGAAGGTTGAATGGATAGACTGAACAATCATCGTATCTGGGTTGTATTCGATTATTTCATGATGATTATTATATATTATGTCTAACCAGGTAACTGTTCTTTCGTTATACATACTAGCAACCGAATCGAACATAAGGTTGAATGGATAGATTGAACAATCATTGTATCTGGGTTGTCTCCGATTATATCGTTATGTTGGATATTTAACTACACCTACCATGTAACGGTTCTTTCGTTACACATACGAGCGTCTGAATCGAACATAAGGTTGGATGGTTAGACGGAACGATAATTGTAACTAAGTTGTATTCGATTATATCGTGATGACGTTCATATAGAAATACTCACCAGGTTACTGTTCTTTTGTTATACATACGAGCAACCGAATCGAACAGAAGGTTGAATGGATAGTATCTGGGTTGTATTCGATTATGATGTTATGCTGTGATATAGTTATACACATAAGGTGACGGTATTCCCGTTTCACATACGAGCGACCGAAACGAACAGAAAGTTGAATGGATAGACTGAACAATCAATGTATCTGGGTGGTATCCGATTATATCGCAATACTGTATATATAGTGATACTTACCAGGTGACGGTACTTCCGTTACACATACTAGCGACTGAATCGAACAGAAGGTTGAATGGTTAGACGAAACGATAATTGTATCTGAGTTGTATTCGATGATATCGTGATGATGTTTATATAGCAATACTCACCAGGTAACTGTTCTTCCATTTTACATACAAGCGACCGAATCGAGCAGAAGGTTGAATTCAGTATAGATTGAACAATCATCGTATCTGGGTTGAATTCGATTATGTTTATATAGTTATACTCACCAGGTATCTGTTCTTCCGTTATACATACGAGCAACTGAATTGAACAGAAGGTTGAATGGATAGTATATGGGTTGTATTCGATTATGATGTTATGCTGTGTATATAGTTATACACACTAGGAGACGGTATTCCCGTTTTACATACGAGCGACCGAAACAAAAAGAAAGTTGAATGGATAGACTGAACAATCAATGTATCTGGGTGGTATCCGATTATATCGCAATACTGTATATATTGTGATACTTACCAGGTGACGATACTTCCGTTACACATACTAGCGACTGAATCGAATAGAATGTTGAATGGTTAGACGAAACGATAATTGTATCTGAGTTGTATTCGATGATATCGTGATGACGTTCATTTAGAAATACTCACCAGGTTACTGTTCTTTCGTTATACATACGAGCATCCGAATCGAACAGAAGGTTGAATGGATAGTATCTGGGTTGTATTCGATTATGATGTTATGCTGTGTATATAGTTATACACATAAGGTGACGGTATTCCCGTTTCACATACGAGCGACCGAAACGAACAGAAAGTTGAAATGATAGACTGAACAATCAATGTATCTGGGTGGTATCCGATTATATCGCAATACTGTATATATAGTGATACTTACCAGGTTACGGTATTTCCGTTACACATACTAGCGACTGAATCGAACAGAAGGTTAAATGGTTAGACGAAACGATAATTGTATCTGAGTTGTATTCGATGATATCGTGATGATGTTTATATAGCAATACTCACCAGGTAACTGTTCTTCCGTTTTACATACAAGCGACCAAATCGAGCAGAAGGTTGAATTCAGTATAGATTGAACAATCATCGTATCTGGGTTGTATTCGATTATGTTTATATAGTTATACTCACCAGGTAACTGTTCTTCCGTTATACATACGAGCGACTGAATTGAACAAAAGGTTGAATGGATAGTATATGGGTTGTATTTGATTATGATGTTATGCTGTGTATATAGTTTTACACACTAGGAGACGGTATTCTCGTTTTACATACGAGCGACCGAAACAAAAAGAAAGTTGAATGGATAGACTGAACAATCAATGTATCTGGGTGGTATCCGATTATATCGCAATACTGTATATATAGTAATACTTACCAGGTGACGATACTTCCGTTACACATACTAGCGACTGAATCGGACAGAATATTGAATGGTTAGACGAAACGATAATTGTATCTGAGTTGTATTCGATGATATCGTGACGATGTTTATATAGCAATACTCACCAGGTAACTGTTCTTCCGTTTTTCATACAAGCGAACGAATCGAGCAGAAGGTTGAATTCAGTATAAATTGAACAATCATCGTATCTGGGTTGTATTCGATTATGTTTTTATAGATATACTCACCAGGTACCTGTTCTTTCGATTTACATACGAGCAACCGAATCGAACATAAGGTTGAATGGATAGATTGAACAATCATCGTATCTGAGTTGTATACGATTATGTTTATAAACGAACAGAAAGTTGAATGGATAGACTGAACAATCAATGTATCTGGGTGGTATCCGATTATATCGCAATACTGTATATATAGTGATACTTACCAGGTGACGGTACTTCCGTTACACATACTAGCGACTGAATCGAACAGAAGGTTAAATTGTTAGACGAAACGATAATTGTATCTGAATTGTATTCGATGATATCGTGATGATGTTAATATAGCAATACTCACCAGGTAACTGTTCTTCCGTTTTACATACAAGCGACCGAATCGAGCAGAAGGTTGAATTCAGTATAGATTGAACAATCATCGTATCTGGGTTGTATTCGATTATGTTTATATAGTTATACTCACCAGGTAACTGTTCTTCCGTTATACATACGAGCGACTGAATCGAGCAGAAGGTTAAATGGATAGATTGAACAATCATCGTATCTGAGTTGTATTCGATTATGTTTATATAGATATACTCACCAGGTACCTGTTCTTCCGATATACATACGAGCAACCGAATCGAACATAAGGTTGAATGGATAGATTGAACAATCATCGTATCTGGGTTGTATTCGATTATGTTTATATAGTTATACTCACCAGGTAACTGTTCTTCCGTTATACATAAGAGCGACTAAACTGAACAGAAGGTTAAATGGATAGACTGAACAATCATCGTATCTGGGTTGTATTCGATTATTTCGTGATGATTATTATATATTATGTCTAACCAGGTAACTGTTCTTTCGTTATACATACTAGCAACCGAATCGAACATAAGGTTGAATGGATAGATTGAACAATCATTGTATCTGGGTTGTCTCCGATTATATCGTTATGTTGTATATTCAACTACACCTACCATGTAACGGTTCTTTCGTTACACATACGAGCGTCTGAATCGAACATAAGGTTGGATGGTTAGACGGAACGATAATTGTAACTAAGTTGTATTCGATTATATCGTGATGACGTTCATATAGAAATACTCACCAGGTTACTGTTCTTTCGTTATACATACGAGCAACCGAATCGAACAGAAGGTTGAATGGATAGTATCTGGGTTGTATTCGATTATGATGTTATGCTGTGTATATAGTTATACATATAAGGTGACGGTATTCCCGTTTCACATACGAGCGACCGAAACGAACAGAAAGTTGAATGGATAGACTGAACAATCAATGTATCTGGGTGGTATCCGATTATATCGCAATACTGTATATATAGTGATACTTACAAGGTGACGGTACTTCCGTTACACATACTAGCGACTGAATCGAACAGAAGGTTAAATTGTTAGACGAAACGATAATTGTATCTGAGTTGTATTCGATGATATCGTGATGATGTTTATATAGCAATACTCACCAGGTAACTGTCCTTCCGTTTTACATACAAGCGACCGAATCGAGCAGAAGGTTAAATGGATAGATTGAACAATCATCGTATCTGAGTTGTATTCGATTATGTTTATATAGATATACTCACCAGGTACCTGTTCTTCCGATATACATACGAGCAACCGAATCGAACATAAGGTTGAATGGATAGATTGAACAATCATCGTATCTGAGTTGTATTCGATTATGTTTATATAGTTATACTCACCAGGTAACTGTTCTTCCGTTATACATACGAGCGACTGAATTGAACTGAAGGTTGAATGGATAGACTTAACAATGATCGTATCTGGGGTTGTATTCGATTATATCGTGATGATGTTCATATAGTTATACTCACCAGGTAACTGTTCTTCCGTTATACATATGAGCGACTGAATTGAAATGAAGGTTGAATGGTAGACTAAACAATGATCGTATCTGGGGTTGTATTCGATTATATCGTGATGATGTTCATATAGTTATACTCACCAGGTAACTGTTCTCCAGTTATACATAAGAGCGACTGAACTGAACAGAAGGTTGAATGGATAGACTGAACAATCATCGTATCTGGGTTGTATTCGATTATTTCGTGATGATTATTATATATTATGTCTAACCAGGTAACTGTTCTTTCGTTATACATACTAGCAACCGAATCGAACCTAAGGTTGAATGGATAGATTGAACAATCATTGTATCTGGGTTGTCTCCGATTATATCGTTATGTTATATATTTAACAACACCTACCATGTAACGGTTCTTTCGTTACACATACGAGCGTCTGAATCGAACATAAAGTTGGATGGTTAGACGGAACGATAATTGTAACTAAGTTGTATTCGATTATATCGTGATGACGTTCATATAGAAATACTCACCAGGTTACTGTTCTTTCGTTATACATACGAGCAACCGAATCAAACAAAAGGTTGAATGGATAGTATCTGGGTTGTATTCGATAATGATGTTATGCTGTGTATATAGTTATACACATAAGGTGACGGTATTCCCGTTTCACATACGAGCGACCGAAACGAACAGAAAGTTGAATGGATAGACTGAACAATCAATGTATCTGGGTGGTATCCGATTATATCGCAATACTGTATATATAGTGATACTTACCAGGTGACGGTACTTCCGTTACACATACTAGCGACTGAATCGAACAGAAGGTTAAATTGTTAGACGAAACGATAATTGTATCTGAATTGTATTCGATGATATCGTGATGATGTTAATATAGCAATACTCACCAGGTAACTGTTCTTCCGTTTTACATACAAGCGACCGAATCGAGCAGAAGGTTGAATTCAGTATAGATTGAACAATCATCGTATCTGGGTTGTATTCGATTATGTTTATATAGTTATACTCACCAGGTAACTGTTCTTCCGTTATACATACGAGCGACTGAATCGAGCAGAAGGTTAAATGGATAGATTGAACAATCATCGTATCTGAGTTGTATTCGATTATGTTTATATAGATATACTCACCAGGTACCTGTTCTTCCGATATACATACGAGCAACCGAATCGAACATAAGGTTGAATGGATAGATTGAACAATCATCGTATCTGGGTTGTATTCGATTATGTTTATATAGTTATACTCACCAGGTAACTGTTCTTCCGTTATACATAAGAGCGACTGAACTGAACAGAAGGTTAAATGGATAGACTGAACAATCATCGTATCTGGGTTGTATTCGATTATTTCGTGATGATTATTATATATTATGTCTAACCAGGTAACTGTTCTTTCGTTATACATACTAGCAACCGAATCGAACATAAGGTTGAATGGATAGATTGAACAATCATTGTATCTGGGTTGTCTCCGATTATATCGTTATGTTGTATATTCAACTACACCTACCATGTAACGGTTCTTTCGTTACACATACGAGCGTCTGAATCGAACATAAGGTTGGATGGTTAGACGGAACGATAATTGTAACTAAGTTGTATTCGATTATATCGTGATGACGTTCATATAGAAATACTCACCAGGTTACTGTTCTTTCGTTATACATACGAGCAACCGAATCGAACAGAAGGTTGAATGGATAGTATCTGGGTTGTATTCGATTATGATGTTATGCTGTGTATATAGTTATACACATAAGGTGACGGTATTCCCGTTTCACATACGAGCGACCGAAACGAACAGAAAGTTGAATGGATAGACTGAACAATCAATGTATCTGGGTGGTATCCGATTATATCGCAATACTGTATATATAGTGATACTTACAAGGTGACGGTACTTCCGTTACACATACTAGCGACTGAATCGAACAGAAGGTTAAATTGTTAGACGAAACGATAATTGTATCTGAGTTGTATTCGATGATATCGTGATGATGTTTATATAGCAATACTCACCAGGTAACTGTTCTTCCGTTTTACATACAAGCGACCGAATCGAGCAGAAGGTTGAATTCAGTATAGATTGAACAATCATCGTATCTGGGTTGTATTCGATTATGTTTATATAGTTATACTCACCAGGTAACTGTTCTTCCGTTATACATACGAGCGACTGAATTGAACAGAAGGTTGAATGGATAGTATATGGGTTGTATTCGATTATGATGTTATGCTGTGTATATAGTTATACACACTAGGAGACGGTATTCCCGTTTTACATACGAGCGACCGAAACGAAAAGAAAGTTGAATGGATAGACTGAACAATCAATATATCTGGGTGGTATCCGATTATATCGCAATACTGTATATATAGTGATACTTACCAGGTGACGATACTTCCGTTACACATACTAGCGACTGAATCGAACAGAATGTTGAATGGTTAGACGAAACGATAATTGTATCTGAGTTGTATTCGATGATATCGTGATGATGTTTATATAGCAATACTCACCAGGTAACTGTCCTTCCGTTTTACATACAAGCGACCAAATCGAGCAGAAGGTTAAATGTATAGATTGAACAATCATCGTATCTGAGTTGTATTCGATTATGTTTATATAGATATACTCACCAGGTACCTGTTCTTCCGATATACATACGAGCAACCGTATCGAACATAGGGTTGAATGGATAGATTGAACAATCATCGTATCTGAGTTGTATTTGATTATGTTTATATAGTTATACTCACCAGGTAACTGTTCTTCCGTTATACATACGAGCGACTGAATTGAACTGAAGGTTGAATGGATAGACTAAACAATGATCGTATCTGGGGTTGTATTCGATTATATCGTGATGATGTTCATATAGTTATACTCACTAGGTAACTGTTCTCCAGTTATACATAAGAGCGACTGAACTGAACAGAAGGTTGAATGGATAGACTGAACAATCATCGTATCTGGGTTGTATTCGATTATTTCGTGATGATTATTATATATTATGTCTAACCAGGTAACTGTTCTTTCGTTATACATACTAGCAACCGAATCGAACATATGGTTGAATGGATAGATTGAACAATCATTGTATCTGGGTTGTCTCCGATTATATCGTTATGTTGTATATTTAACTACACCTACCATGTAACGGTTCTTTCGTTACACATACGAGCGTCTGAATCGAACATAAGGTTGGATGGTTAGACGGAACGATAATTGTAACTAAGTTGTATTCGATTATATCGTGATGACGTTCATATAGAAATACTCACCAGGTTACTGTTCTTTCGTTATACATACGAGCAACCGAATCGAACAGAAGGTTGAATGGATAGTATCTGGGTTGTATTCGATTATGATGTTATGCTGTGTATATAGTTATACACATAAGGTGACGGTATTCCCGTTTCACATACGAGCGACCGAAACGAACAGAAAGTTGAATGGATAGACTGAACAATCAATGTATCTGGGTGGTATCCGATTATATCGCAATACTGTATATATAGTGATACTTACCAGGTGACGGTACTTCCGTTACACATACTAGCGACTGAATCGAACAGAAGGTTAAATGGTTAGACGAAACGATAATTGTATCTGAGTTGTATTCGATGATATCGTGATGATGTTTATATAGCAATACTCACCAAGTAACTGTTCTTCCGTTTTACATACAAGCGACCGAATCGAGCAGAAGGTTGAATTCAGTATAGATTGAACAATCATCGTATCTGGGTTGTATTCGATTATGTTTATATAGTTATACTCACCAGGTAACTGTTCTTCCGTTATACATACGAGCGACTGAATTGAACAGAAGGTTGAATGGATAGAATATGGGTTGTATTCGATTATGATGTTATGCTGTGTATATAGTTATACACACTAGGAGACGGTATTCCCGTTTTACATACGAGCGACCGAAACGAAAAGAAAGTTGAATGGATAGACTGAACAATCAATATATCTGGGTGGTATCCGATTATATCGCAATACTGTATATATAGTGATACTTACCAGGTGACGATACTTCCGTTACACATACTAGCGACTGAATCGAACAGAATGTTGAATGGTTAGACGAAACGATAATTGTATCTGAGTTGTATTCGATGATATCGTGATGATGTTTATATAGCAATACTCACCAGGTAACTGTCCTTCCGTTTTACATACAAGCGACCGAATCGAGCAGAAGGTTAAATGGATAGATTGAACAATCATCGTATCTGAGTTGTATTCGATTATGTTTATATAGATATACTCACCAGGTACCTGTTCTTCCGATATACATACGAGCAACCGAATCGAACATAAGGTTGAATGGATAGATTGAACAATCATCGTATCTGAGTTGTATTCGATTATGTTTATATAGTTATACTCACCAGGTAACTGTTCTTCCGTTATACATACGAGCGACTGAATTGAACTGAAGGTTGAATGGATAGACTTAACAATGATCGTATCTGGGGTTGTATTCGATTATATCGTGATGATGTTCATATAGTTATACTCACCAGGTAACTTTTCTCCTGTTATACATAAGAGCGACTGAACTGAACAGAAGGTTGAATGGATAGACTGAACAATCATCGTATCTGGGTTGTATTCGATTATTTCGTGATGATTATTATATATTATGTCTAACCAGGTAACTGTTTTTTCGTTATACATACTAGCAACCGAATCGAACATAAGGTTGAATGGATAGATTGAACAATCATTGTATCTGGGTTGTCTCCGATTATATCGTTATGTTGTATATTTAACTACACCTACCATGTAACGGTTCTTTCGTTACACATACGAGCGTCTGAATCGAACATAAGGTTGGATGGTTAGACGGAACGATAATTGTAACTAAGTTGTATTCGATTATATCGTGATGACGTTCATATAGAAATACTCACCAGGTTACTGTTCTTTCGTTATACATACGAGCAACCGAATCGAACAGAAGGTTGAATGGATAGTATCTGGGTTGTATTCGATTATGATGTTATGCTGTGTATATAGTTATACACATAAGCTGACGGTATTCCCGTTTCACATACGAGCGACCGAAACGAACAGAAAGTTGAATGGATAGACTGAACAATCAATGTATCTGGGTGGTATCCGATTATATCGCAATACTGTATATATAGTGATACTTACCAGGTGACGGTACTTCTGTTACACATACTAGCGACTGAATCGAACAGAAGGTTAAATGGTTAGACGAAACGATAATTGTATCTGAGTTGTATTCGATGATATCGTGATGATGTTTATATAGCAATACTCACCAGGTAACTGTTCTTCCGTTTTACATACAAGCGACCGAATCGAGCAGAAGGTTGAATTCAGTATAGATTGAACAATCATCGTATCTGGGTTGTATTCGATTATGTTTATATAGTTATACTCACCAGGTAACTGTTCTTCCGTTATACATACGAGCGACTGAATTGAACAGAAGGTTGAATGGATAGTATATGGGTTGTATTCGATTATGATGTTATGCTGTGTATATAGTTATACACACTAGGAGACGGTATTCCCGTTTTACATACGAGCGACCGAAACAAAAAGAAAGTTGAATGGATAGACTGAACAATCAATGTATCTGGGTGATATCCGATTATATCGCAATACTGTATATATAGTGATACTTACCAGGTGACGATACTTCCGTTACACATACTAGCGACTGAATCGAACAGAATGTTGAATGGTTAGACGAAACGATAATTGTATCTGAGTTGTATTCGATGATATCGTGATGATGTTTATATAGCAATACTCACCAGGTTACTGTTCTTCGGTTATACATACGAGCAACCGAATCGAACAGAAGGTTGAATGGATAGTATCTGGGTTGTATTCGATTATGATGTTATGCTGTGTATATAGTTATACACATAAGGTGACGGTATTCCCGTTTCACATACGAGCGACCGAAACGAACAGAAAGTTGAATGGATAGACTGAACAATCAATGTATCTGGGTGGTATCCGATTATATCGCAATACTGTATATATAGTGATACTTACCAGGTGACGGTACTTCCGTTACACATACTAGCGACTGAGTCGAACAGGAGGTTAAATGGTTAGACGAAACAATAATTGTATCTGAGTTGTATTCGATGATATCGTGATGATGTTTATATAGCAATACTCACCAGGTAACTGTCCTTCCGTTTTACATACAAGCGACCGAATCGAGCAGAATGTTAAATGGATAAATTGAACAATCATCGTATCTGAGTTGTATTCGATTATGTTTATATAGTTATACTCACCAGGTAACTGTTCTTCCGTTATACATACGAGCGACTGAATTGAACTGAAGGTTGAATGGATAGACTAAACAATGATCGTATCTGGGGTTGTATTCGATTATATCGTGATGATGTTCATATAGTTATACTCACCAGGTAACTGTTCTTCAGTTATACATAAGAGCGACTGAACTGAACAGAAGGTTGAATGGATAGACTGAACAATCATCGTATCTGGGTTGTATTCGATTATTTCGTGATGATTATTATATATTATGTCTTACCAGGTAACTGTTCTTTCGTTATACATACTAGCAACCGAATCGAACATAAGGTTGAATGGATAGATTGAACAATTATTGTATCTGGGTTGCCTCCGATTATATCGTTATGTTGTATATTTAACTACACCTACCATGTAACGGTTCTTTCGTTACACATACGAGCGTCTGAATCGAACATAAGGTTGGATGGTTAGACGGAACGATAATTGTAACTGAGTTGTATTCGATTATATCGTGATGGCGTTCATATAGAAATACTCACCAGGTTACTGTTCTTTCGTTATACATACGAGCAACCGAATCGAACAGAAGGTTGAATGGATAGTATCTGGGTTGTATTCGATTATGATGTTATGCTGTATATATAGTTATACACATAAGGTGACGGTATTCCCGATTCACATACGAGCGACCGAAACGAACAGAAAGTTGAATGGATAGACTGAACAATCAATGTATCTGGGTGGTATCCGATTATATCGCAATACTGTATATAT
Organism: Chrysomela aeneicollis; assembly: GCA_029955515.1. Classification (NCBI taxonomy): domain Eukaryota; kingdom Metazoa; phylum Arthropoda; class Insecta; order Coleoptera; family Chrysomelidae; genus Chrysomela; species Chrysomela aeneicollis. The sequence goes on along the minus strand of JARUHQ010000013.1, from coordinate 14,028,441 downwards.
AGTGATACTTACCAGGTGACGGTACTTCCGTTACACATACTAGCTACTGAATCGAACAGAAGGTTAAATGGTTAGACAAAACGATAATTGTATCTCAGTTGTATTCGATGATATCGTGATGATGTTTATATAGCAATACTCACCAGGTAACTGTTCTTCCGTTTTACATACAAGCGACCGAATCGAGCAGAAGGTTGAATTCAGTATAGATTGAACAATCATCGTATCTGGGTTGTATTCGATTATGTTCATATAGTTATAATCACCAGGTTACTGTTCTTCCGTTATACATACGAGCGACTGAATTGAACAGAAGGTTGAATGGATAGTATATGGGTTGTATTCGATTATGATGTTATGCTGTGTATATAGTTATACACACTAGGAGACGGTATTTCCGTTTTACATACGAGCGACCGAAACAAAAAGAAAGTTGAATGGATAGACTGAACAATCAATGTATCTGGGTGGTATCCGATTATATCGCAATACTGTATATATAGTGATACTTACCAGGTGACGATACTCCCGTTACACATACTAGCGACTGAATCGAACAGAATGTTGAATGGTTAGACGAAACGATAATTGTATCTGAGTTGTATTCCATGATATCGTGATGATGTTTATATAGCAATACTCACCAGGTAACTGTTCTTCCGTTTTACATACAAGCAACCGAATCGAGCAGAAGGTTGAATTCAGTATAGATTGAACAATCATCGTATCTGGGTTGTATTCGATTATGTTTATATAGTTATACTCACCAGGTAACTGTTCTTCCGTTATACATACGAGCGACTGAATTGAACAGAAGGTTGAATGGATAGTATATGGGTTGTATTCGATTATGATGTTATGCTGTGTATATAGTTATACACACTAGGAGACGGTATTCCCGTTTTACATACGAGCGACCGAAACGAAAAGAAAGTTGAATGGATAGACTGAACAATCAATTTATCTGGGTGATATCCGATTATATCGCAATACTGTATATATAGTGATACTTACCAGGTGACGATACTTTCGTTACACATACTAGCGACTGAATCGAACAGAATGTTGAATGGTTAGACGAAACGATAATTGTATCTGAGTTGTATTCGATGATATCGTGATGATGTTTATATAGCAATACTCACCAGGTAACTGTCCTTCCGTTTTACATACAAGCGACCGAATCGAGCAGAAGGTTAAATGGATAGATTGAACAATCATCGTATCTGAGTTGTATTCGATTATGTTTATATAGATATACTCACCAGGTACCTGTTCTTCCGATATACATACGAGCAACCGAATCGAACATAAGGTTGAATGGATAGATTGAACAATCATCGTATCTGAGTTGTATTCGATTATGTTTATATAGTTATACTCACCAGGTAACTGTTCTTCCGTTATACATACGAGCGACTGAATTGAACTGAAGGTTGAATGGATAGACTAAACAATGATCGTATCTGGGGTTGTATTCGATTATATCGTGATGATGTTCATATAGTTATACTCACCAGGTAACTGTTCTCCAGTTATACATAAGAGCGACTGAACTGAACAGAAGGTTGAATGGATAGACTGAACAATCATCGTATCTGGGTTGTATTCGATTATTTCGTGATGATTATTATATATTATGTCTAACCAGGTAACTGTTCTTTCGTTTTATACATACTAGCAACCGAATCGAACATAAGGTTGAATGGATAGATTGAACAATCATTGTATCTGGGTTGTCTCCGATTATATCGTTATGTTGTATATTTAACTACACCTACCATGTAACGGTTCTTTCGTTACACATACGAGCGTCTGAATCGAACATAAGGTTGGATGGTTAGACGGAACGATAATTGTAACTAAGTTGTATTCGATTATATCGTGATGACGTTCATATAGAAATACTCACCAGGTTACTGTTCTTTCGTTATACATACGGGCAACCGAATCGAACAGAAGGTTGAATGGATAGTATCTGGGTTGTATTCGATTATGATGTTCTGCTGTGTATATAGTTATATACATAAGGTGACGGTATTCCCGTTTCACATACGAGCGACCGAAACGAACAGAAAGTTGAATGGATAGACTGAACAATCAATGTATCTGGGTGGTATCCGATTATATCGCAATACTGTATATATAGTGATACTTACCAGGTGACGGTACTTCCGTTACACATACTAGCGACTGAATCGAACAGAAGGTTAGATGGTTAGACGAAACGATAATTGTATCTGAGTTGTATTCGATGATATCGTGATGATGTTTATATAGCAATACTCACCAGGTAACTGTTCTTCCGTTTTACATACAAGCGACCGAATCGAGCAGAAGGTTAAATGGATAGATTGAACAATCATCGTATCTGAGTTGTATTCGATTATGTTTATATAGATATACTCACCAGGTACCTGTTCTTCCGATATACATACGAGCAACCAAATCGAACATAAGGTTGAATGGATAGATTGAACAATCATCGTATCTGAGTTGTATTCGATTATGTTTATATAGTTATACTCACCAGGTAACTGTTCTTCCGTTATACATACGAGCGACTGAATTAAACTGAAGGTTGAATGGATAGACTAAACAATGATCGTATCTATGGTTGTATTCGATTATATCGTGATGATGTTCATATAGTTATACTCACCAGGTAACTGTTCTCCAGTTATACATAAGAGCGACTGAACTGAACAGAAGGTTGAATGGATAGACTGAACAATCATCGTATCTGGGTTGTATTCGATTATTTCGTGATGATTATTATATATTATGTCTAACCAGGTAACTGTTCTTTTGTTATACATACTAGCAACTGAATCGAACATAAGGTTGAATGGATAGATTGAACAATCATTGTATCTGGGTTGTCTCCGATTATATCGTTATGTTGTATATTTAACTACACCTACCATGTAACGGTTCTTTCGTTACACATACGAGCGTCTGAATCGAACATAAGGTTGGATGGTTAGACGGAACGATAATTGTAACTAAGTTGTATTCGATTATATCGTGATGACGTTCATATAGAAATACTCACCAGGTTACTGTTCATTCGTTATACATACGAGCAACCGAATCGAACAGAAGGTTGAATGGATAGTATCTGGGTTGTATTCGATTATGATGTTATGCTGTGTATATAGTTATACACATAAGGTGACGGTATTCCCGTTTCACATACGAGCGACCGAAACGAACAGAAAGTTGAATGGATAGACTGAACAATCAATGTATCTGGGTGGTATCCGATTATATCGCAATACTGTATATATAGTGATACTTACCAGGTGACGGTACTTCCGTTACACATACTGGCGACTGAATCGAACAGAAGGTTAAATGGTTAGACGAAACGATAATTGTATCTGAGTTGTATTCAATGATATCGTGATGATGTTTATATAGCAATACTCACCAGGTAACTGTTTTTCCGTTCACATACAAGCGACCGAATCGAGCAGAAGGTTGAATTCAGTATAGATTGAACAATCGTCGTATCTGAGTTGTATTCGATTATGTTTATATAGATATACTCACCAGGTACCTGTTCTTCCGATATACATACGAGCAACCGAATCGAACATAAGGTTGAATGGATAGATTGAACAATCATCGTATCTGAGTTGTATTCGATTATGTTTATATAGTTATACTCACCAGGTAACTGTTCTTCCGTTATACATACGAGCGACTGAATTGAACTGAAGGTTGAATGGATAGACTAAACAATGATCGTATCTGGGGTTGTATTCGATTATATCGTGATGATGTTCATATAGTTATACTCACCAGGTAACTGTTCTCCAGTTATACATGAGAGCGACTGAACTGAACAGAAGGTTGAATGGATAGACTGAACAATCATCGTATCTGGGTTGTATTCGATTATTTCGTGATGATTATTATATATTATGTCTAACCAGGTAACTGTTCTTTCGTTATACATACTAGCAACCGAATCGAACATAAGGTTGAATGGATAGATTGAACAATCATTGTATCTGGGTTGTCTCCGATTATATCGTTATGTTGTATATTTAACTACACCTACCATGTAACGGTTCTTTCGTTACACATACGAGCGTCTGAATCGAACATAAGGTTGGATGGTTAGACGGAACGATAATTGTAACTAAGTTGTATTCGATTATATCGTGATGACGTTCATATAGAAATACTCACCAGGTTACTGTTCATTCGTTATACATACGAGCAACCGAATCGAACAGAAGGTTGAATGGATAGTATCTGGGTTGTATTCGATTATGATGTTATGCTGTGTATATAGTTATACACATAAGGTGACGGTATTCCCGTTTCACATACGAGCGACCGAAACGAACAGAAAGTTGAATGGATAGACTGAACAATCAATGTATCTGGGTGGTATCCGATTATATCGCAATACTGTATATATAGTGATACTTACCAGGTGACGGTACTTCCGTTACACATACTGGCGACTGAATCGAACAGAAGGTTAAATGGTTAGACGAAACGATAATTGTATCTGAGTTGTATTCGATGATATCGTGATGATGTTTATATAGCAATACTCACCAGGTAACTGTTCTTCCGTTTACATACAAGCGACCGAATCGAGCAGAAGGTTGAATTCAGTATAGATTGAACAATCATCGTATCTGAGTTGTATTCGATTATGTTTATATAGTTATACTCACCAGGTAACTGTTCTTCCGTTATACATACGAGCGACTGAATTGAACAGAAGGTTGAATGGATAGTATATGGGTTGTATTCGATTATGATGTTATGCTGTGTATATAGTTATACACACTAGGAGACGGTATTCCCGTTTTACATACGAGCGACCGAAACGAACAGAAAGTTGAATGGATAGACTGAACAATCAATGTATCTGGGTGGTATCCGATTATTTCGCAATACTGTATATATAGTGATACTTACCAGGTTACGGTACTTTCGTTACACATACTAGCGACTTAATCGAACAGAAGGTTAAATGGTTAGACGAAACGATAATTGTATCTGAGTTGTATTCGATGATATCGTGATGATGTTTATATAGCAATACTCACCAGGTAACTGTCCTTCCGTTTTACATACAAGCGACCGAATCGAGCAGAAGGTTAAATGGATAGATTGAACAATCATCGTATCTGAGTTGTATTCGATAATGTTTATATAGATATACTCACCAGGTACCTGTTCTTCCGATATACATACGAGCAACCGAATCGAACATAAGGTTGAATGGATAGATTGAACAATCATCGTATCTGAGTTGTATTCGATTATGTTTATAAAGTTATACTCACCAGGTAACTGTTCTTCCGTTATACATACGAGCGACTGAATTGAACTGAAGGTTGAATGGATAGACTAAACAATGATCGTATCTGGGGTTGTATTCGATTATATCGTGATGATGTTCATATAGTTATACTCACCAGGTAACTGTTCTCCAGTTATACATAAGAGCGACTGAACTGAACAGAAGGTTGAATGGATAGACTGAACAATCATCGTATCTGGGTTGTATTCGATTATTTCGTGATGATTATTATATATTATGTCTAACCAGGTAACTGTTCTTTCGTTATACATACTAGCAACCGAATCGAACATAAGGTTGAATGGATAGATTGAACAATCATTGTATCTGGGTTGTCTCCGATTATATCGTTATGTTGTATATTTAACTACACCTACCATGTAACGGTTCTTTCGTTACACATACGAGCGTCTGAATCGAACATAAGGTTGGATGGTTAGACGGAACGATAATTGTAACTAAGTTGTATTCGATTATATCGTGATGACTTTCATATAGAAATACTCACCAGGTTACTGTTCTTTCGTTATACATACGAGCAACCGAATCGAACAGAAGGTTGAATGGATAGTATCTGGGTTGTATTCGATTATGATGTTTTGCTGTGTATATAGTTATACACATAGGGTGACGGTATTCCCGTTTCACATACGAGCGACCGAAACGAACAGAAAGTTGAATGGATAGACTGAACAATCAATGTATCTGGGTAGTATCCGATTATATCGCAATACTGTATATATAGTGATACTTACCAGGTGACGGTACTTCCGTTACACATACTAGCGACTGAATCGAACAGAAGGTTAAATGGTTAGACGAAACGATAATTGTATCTGAGTTGTATTCGAAGATATCGAGTGATGTTTATATAGCAATACTCACCAGGTAACTGTTCTTCCGTTTACATACAAGCGACCGAATCGAGCAGAAGGTTGAATTCAGTATAGATTGAACAATCATCGTATCTGGGTTGTATTCGATTATGTTTATATAGTTATACTCACCAGGTAACTGTTCTTCCGTTATACATACGAGCGACTGAATTGAACAGAAGGTTGAATGGATAGTATATTGGTTGTATTCGATTATGATGTTATGCTGTGTATATAGTTATACACACTAGGAGACGGTATTCCCGTTTTACATACGAGCGACCGAAACGAAAAGAAAGTTGAATGGATAGACTGAACAATCAATGTATCTGGGTGGTATCCGATTATATCGCAATACTGTATATATAGTAACACTTACCATGTGACGATACTTCCGTTACACATACTAGCGACTGAATCGAACAGAATGTTGAATGGTTAGACGAAACGATAATTGTATCTGAGTTGTATTCGATGATATCGTGATGATGTTTATATAGCAATACTCACCAGGTAACTGTCCTTCCGTTTTACATACAAGCGACCGAATCGATCAGAAGGTTAAATGGATAGATTGAACAATCATCGTATCTGAGTTGTATTCGATTATGTTTATATAGATATACTCACCAGGTACCTGTTCTTCCGATATACATACGAGCAACCGAATCGAACATAAGGTTGAATGGATAGATTGAACAATCATCGTATCTGAGTTGTATTCGATTATGTTTATATAGTTATACTCACCAGGTAACTGTTCTTCCGTTATACATACGAGCGACTGAATTGAACTGAAGGTTGAATGGATAGACTAAACAATGTTCGTATCTGGGGTTGTATTCGATTATATCGTGATGATGTTCATATAGTTATACTCACCAGGTAACTGTTCTCCAGTTATACATAAGAGCGACTGAACTGAACAGAAGGTTGAATGGATAGACTGAACAATCATCGTATCTGGGTTGTATTCGATTATTTCGTGATGATTATTATATATTATGTCTAACCAGGTAACTGTTCATTCGTTATACATACTAGCAACCGAATCGAACATAAGGTTGCATGGATATATTGAACAATCATTGTATCTGGGTTGTCTCCGATTATATCGTTATGTTGTATATTTAACTACACCTACCATGTAACGGTTCTTTCGTTACACATACGAGCGTCTGAATCGAACATAAGGTTGGATGGTTAGACGGAACGATAATTGTAACTAAGTTGTATTCGATTATATCGTGATGACGTTCATATAGAAATACTCACCAGGTTACTGTTCTTTCGTTATACATACGAGCAACCGAATCGAACAGAAGGTTGAATGGATAGTATCTGGGTTGTATTCGATTATGATGTTATGCTGTGTATATAGTTATACACATAAGGTGACGGTATTCCCGTTTCACATACGAGCGACCGAAACGAACAGAAAGTTGAATGGATAGACTGAACAATCAATGTATCTGGGTGGTATCCGATTATATCGCAATACTGTATATATAGTGATACTTACCAGGTGACGGTACTTCCGTTACACATACTAGCGACTGAATCGAACAGAAGGTTAAATGGTTAGACGAAACGATACATGTATCTGAGTTGTATTCGATGATATCGTGATGATGTTTATATAGCAATACTCAACAGGTAACTGTTCTTCCGTTTTACATACAAGCGACCGAATCGAGCAGAAGGTTGAATTCAGTATAGATTGAACAATCATCGTATCTGGGTTGTATTTGATTATGTTTATATAGTTATACTCGCCAGGTAACTGTTCTTTCGTTATACATACGAGCAACCGAATCGAACAGAAGGTTGAATGGATAGTATCTGGGTTGTATTCGATTATGATGTTATGCTGTGTATATAGTTATACACATAAGGTGACGGTATTCCCGTTTCACATACGAGCGACCGAAACGAACAGAAAGTTGAATGGATAGACTGAACAATCAATGTATCTGGGTGGTATCCGATTATATCGCAATACTGTATATATAGTGATACTTACCAGGTGACGGTACTTCCGTTACACATACTGGCGACTGAATCGAACAGAAGGTTAAATGGTTAGACGAAACGATAATTGTATCTGAGTTGTATTCGATGATATCGGGATGATGTTTATATAGCAATACTCACCAGGTAACTGTCCTTCCGTTTTACATACAAGCGACCGAATCGAGCAGAAGGTTAAATGGATAGATTGAACAATCATCGTATCTGAGTTGTATTCGATTATGTTTATATAGATATAATCACCAGGTACCTGTTCTTCCGATATACATACGAGCAACCGAATCGAACATAAGGTTGAATGGATAGATTGAACAATCATCGTATCTGAGTTGTATTCGATTATGTTTATATAGTTATACTCACCAGGTAACTATACTTCCGTTATACATACGAGCGACTGAATTGAACTGAAGGTTGAATGGATAGACTAAACAATGATCGTATCTGGGGTTGTATTCGATTATATCGTGATGATGTTCATATAGTTATACTCACCAGGTAACTGTTCTCCAGTTATACATAAGAGCGACTGAACTGAACAGAAGGTTGAATGGATAGACTGAACAATCATCGTATCTGGGTTGTATTCGATTATTTCGTGATGATTATTATAAAAAATCTATCTATCTATCTATCTATCTATCTATCTATCTATCTATCTATCTATCTATCTATCTATCTATCTATCTATCTATCTATCTATCTATCTATCTATCTATCTATCTATCTATCTATCTATCTATCTATCTATCTATCTATCTATCTATCTATCTATCTATCTATCTATCTATCTATCTATCTATCTATCTATCTATCTATCTATCTATCTATCTATCTATCTATCTATCTATCTATATATTATGTCTAACTAGGTAACTGTTCTTTCGTTATACATACTAGCAACCGAATCGAACATAAGGTTGAATGGATAGATTGAACAATCATTATATCTGGGTTGTCTCCGATTATATCGTTATGTTGTATATTTAACTACACCTACCATGTAACGGTTCTTTCGTTACACATACGAGCGTCTGAATCGAACATAAGGTTGGATGGTTAGACGGAACGATAATTGTAACTAAGTTGTATTCGATTATATCGTGATGACGTTCATATAGAAATACTCACCAGGTTACTGTTCTTTCGTTATACATACGAGCAACCGAATCGATTAGAAGGTTGAATAGATAGTATCTGGGTTGTATTCGATTATGATGTTATGCTGTGTATATAGTTATACACATAAGGTGACGGTATTCCCGTTTCACATACGAGCGACCGAAACGAACAGAAAGTTGAATGGATAGACTGAACAATCAATGTATCTGGGTGGTATCCGATTATTTCGCAATACTGTATATATAGTGATACTTACCAGGTTACGGTACTTCCGTTACACATACTAGCGACTGAATAGAACAGAAGGTTAAATGGTTAGACGAAACGATAATTGTATCTGAGTTGTATTCGATGATATCGTGATGATGTTTATATAGCAATACTCACCAGGTAACTGTCCTTCCGTTTTACATACAAGCGACCGAATCGAGCAGAAGGTTAAATGGATAGATTGAACAATCATCGTATCTGAGTTGTATTCGATTATGTTTATATAGATATACTCACCAGGTACCTGTTCTTCCGATATACATACGAGCAACCGAATCGAACATAAGGTTGAATGGATAGATTGAACAATCATCGTATCTGAGTTGTATTCGTTTATGTTTATATAGTTATACTCACCAGGTAACTGTTCTTCCGTTATACATACGAGCGACTGAATTGAACTGAAGGTTGAATGGATAGACTAAACAATGATCGTATCTGGGGTTGTATTCGATTATATCGTGATGATGTTCATATAGTTATACTCACCAGGTAACTGTTCTCCAGTTATACATAAGAGCGACTGAACTGAACAGAAGGTTGAATGGATAGACTGAACAATCATCGTATCTGGGTTGTATTCGATTATTTCGTGATGATTATTATATATTATGTCTAACCAGGTAACTGTTCTTTCGTTATACATACTAGCAACCGAATCGAACATAAGGTTGAATGGATAGATTGAACAATCATTGTATCTGGGTTGTCTCCGATTATATCGTTATGTTGTATATTTGACTACACCTACCATGTAACGGTTCTTTCGTTACACATACGAGCGTCTGAATCGAACATAAGGTTGGATGGTTAGACGGAACGATAATTGTAACTAAGTTGTATTCGATTATATCGTGATGACTTCCATATAAAAATACTCACCAGGTTACTGTTCTTTCGTTATACATACGAGCAACCGAATCGAACAGAAGGTTGAATGGATAGTACCTGGGTTGTATTCGATTATGATGTTATGCTGTGTATATAGTTATACACATTAGGTGACGGTATTCCCGTTTCACATACGAGCGACCGAAACGAACAGAAAGTTGAATGGATAGACTGAACAATCGATGTATCTGGGTGGTATCCGATTATATCGCAATACTGTATATATAGTGATACTTACCAGGTGACGTTACTGCCGTTACACATACTAGCGACTAAATCGAACAGAAGGTTAAATGGTTAGACGAAACGATAATTGTATCTGAGTTGTATTCGATGATATCGTGATGATGTTTATATAGCAATACTCACCAGGTAACTGTCCTTCCGTTTTACATACAAGCGACCGAATCGAGCAGAAGGTTAAATGGATAGATTGAACAATCATCGTATCTGAGTTGTATTCGATTATGTTTATATAGATATACTCACCAGGTACCTGTTCTTCCGATATACATACGAGCAACCGAATCGAACATAAGGTTGAATGGATAGATTGAACAATCATCGTATCTGAGTTGTATTCGATTATGTTTATATAGTTATACTCACCAGGTAACTGTTCTTCCGTTATACATACGAGCGACTGAATTGAACTGAAGGTTGAATGGATAGACTAAACAATGATCGTATCTGGGGTTGTATTCGATTATATCGTGATGATGTTCATATAGTTATACTCACCAGGTAACTGTTCTCCAGTTATACATAAGAGCGACTGAACTGAACAGAAGGTTGAATGGATAGACTGAACAATCATCGTATCTGGGTTGTATTCGATTATTTCGTGATGATTATTATATATTATGTCTAACCAGGTAACTGTTCTTTCGTTATACATACTAGCAACCGAATCGAACATAAGGTTGAATGGATAGATTGAACAATCATTGTATCTGGGTTGTCTCCGATTATATCGTTATGTTGTATATTTAACTACACCTACCATGTAACGGTTCTTTCGTTACACATACGAGCGTCTGAATCGAACATAAGGTTGGATGGTTAGACGGAACGATAATTGTAACTAAGTTGTATTCGATTATATCGTGATGACTTCCATATAAAAATACTCACCAGGTTACTGTTCTTTCGTTATACATACGAGCAACCGAATCGAACAGAAGGTTGAATGGATAGTATCTGGGTTGTATTCGATTATGATGTTTTGCTGTGTATATAGTTATACACATAAGGTGACGGTATTCCCGTTTCACATACGAGCGACCGAAACGAACAGAAAGTTGAATGGATAGACTGAACAATCAATGTATCTGGGTAGTATCCGATTATATCGCAATACTGTATATATAGTGATACTTACCAGGTGACGGTACTTCCGTTACACATACTAGCGACTGAATCGAACAGAAGGTTAAATGGTTAGACGAAACGATAATTGTATCTGGGTTGTATTCGAAGATATCGAGTGATGTTTATATAGCAATACTCACCAGGTAACTGTTCTTCCGTTTACATACAAGCGACCGAATCGAGCAGAAGGTTAAATTCAGTATAGATTGAACAATCATCGTATCTGGGTTGTATTCGATTATGTTTATATAGTTATACTCACCAGGTAACTGTTCTTCCGTTATACATACGAGCGACTGAATTGAACAGAAGGTTGAATGGATAGTATATGGGTTGTATTCGATTATGATGTTATGCTGTGTATATAGTTATACACACTAGGAGACGGTATTCCCGTTTTACATACGAGCGACCGAAACGAAAAGAAAGTTGAATGGATAGACTGAACAATCAATGTATCTGGGTGGTATCCGATTATATCGCAATACTGTATATATAGTAATACTTACCAGGTGACGATACTTCCGTTACACATACTAGCGACTGAATCGAACAGAATGTTGAATGGTTAGACGAAACGATAATTGTATCTGAGTTGTATTCGATGATATCGTGATGATGTTTATATAGCAATACTCACCAGGTAACTGTCCTTCCGTTTTACATACAAGCGACCGAATCGAGCAGAAGGTTAAATGGATAGATTGAACAATCATCGTATCTGAGTTGTATTCGATTATGTTTATATAGATATACTCACCAGGTACCTGTTCTTCCGATATACATACGAGCAACCGAATCGAAAATAAGGTTGAATGGATAGATTGAACAATCATCGTATCTGAGTTGTATTCGATTATGTTTATATAATTATACTCACCAGGTAACTGTTCTTCCGTTATACATACGAGCGACTGAATTGAACTGAAGGTTGAATGGATAGACTAAACAATGATCGTATCTGGGGTTGTATTCGATTATATCGTGATGATGTTCATATAGTTATACTCACCAGGTAACTGTTCTCCAGTTATACATAAGAGCGACTGAACTGAACAGAAGGTTGAATGGATAGACTGAACAATCATCGTATCTGGGTTGTATTCGATTATTTCGTGATGATTATTATATATTATGTCTAACCAGGTAACTGTTCTTTCGTTATACATACTAGCAACCGAATCGAACAAAAGGTTGAATGGATAGATTGAACAATCATTGTATCTGGGTTGTCTCCGATTATATCGTTATGTTGTATATGCAACTACACCTACCATGTAACGGTTCTTTCGTTACACATACGAGCGTCTGAATCGAACATAAGGTTGGATGGTTAGACGGAACGATAATTGTAACTAAGTTGTATTCGATTATATCGTGATGACTTTCATATAGAAATACTCACCAGGTTACTGTTCTTTCGTTATACATACGAGCAACCGAATCGAACAGAAGGTTGAATGGATAGTATCTGGGTTGTATTCGATTATGATGTTATGCTGTGTATATAGTTATACACATAAGGTGACGGTATTCCCGTTTCACATACGAGCGACCGAAACGAACAGAAAGTTGAATGGATAGACTGAACAATCAATGTATCTGGGTAGTATCCGATTATATCGCAATACTGTATATATAGTGATACTTACCAGGTGACGGACTTCCGTTACACATACTAGCGACTGAATCGAACAGAAGGTTAAATGGTTAGACGAAACGATAATTGTATCTGAGTTGTATTCGAAGATATCGTGATGATGTTTATATAGCAATACTCACCAGGTAACTGTTCTTCCGTTTACATACAAGCGACCGAATCGAGCAGAAGGTTGAATTCAGTATAGATTGAACAATCATCGTATCTGGGTTGTATTCGATTATGTTTATATAGTTATACTCACCAGGTAACTGTTCTTCCGTTATACATACGAGCGACTGAATTGAACAGAAGGTTGAATGGATAGTATATTGGTTGTATTCGATTATGATGTTATGCTGTGTATATAGTTATACACACTAGGAGACGGTATTCCCGTTTTACATACGAGCGACCGAAACGAAAAGAAAGTTGAATGGATAGACTGAACAATCAATGTATCTGGGTGGTATCCGATTATATCGCAATACTGTATATATAGTAACACTTACCAGGTGACGATACTTCCGTTACACATACTAGCGACTGAATCGAACAGAATGTTGAATGGTTAGACGAAACGATAATTGTATCTGAGTTGTATTCGATGATATCGTGATGATGTTTATATGGCAATACTCACCAGGTAACTGTCCTTCCGTTTTACATACAAGCGACCGAATCGAGCAGAAGGTTAAATGGATAGATTGAACAATCATCGTATCTGAGTTGTATTCGATTATGTTTATATAGATATACTCACCAGGTACCTGTTCTTCCGATATACATACGAGCAACCGAATCGAACATAAGGTTGAATGGATAGATTGAACAATCATCGTATCTGAGTTGTATTCGATTATGTTTATATAGTTATACTCACCAGGTAACTGTTCTTCCGTTATACATACGAGCGACTGAATTGAACTGAAGGTTGAATGGATAGACTAAACAATGTTCGTATCTGGGGTTGTATTCGATTATATCGTGATGATGTTCATATAGTTATACTCACCAGGTAACTGTTCTCCAGTTATACATAAGAGCGACTGAACTGAACAGAAGGTTGAATGGATAGACTGAACAATCATCGTATCTGGGTTGTATTCGATTATTTCGTGATGATTATTATATATTATGTCTAACCAGGTAACTGTTCTTTCGTTATACATACTAGCAACCGAATCGAACATAAGGTTGCATGGATATATTGAACAATCATTGTATCTGGGTTGTCTCCGATTATATCGTTATGTTGTATATTTAACTACACCTACCATGTAACGGTTCTTTCGTTACACATACGAGCGTCTGAATCGAACATAAGGTTGGATGGTTAGACGGAACGATAATTGTAACTAAGTTGTATTCGATTATATCGTGATGACGTTCATATAGAAATACTCACCAGGTTACTGTTCTTTCGTTATACATACGAGCAACCGAATCGAACAGAAGGTTAAATGGATAGTATCTGGGTTGTATTCGATTATGATGTTATGCTGTGTATATAGTTATACACATAAGGTGACGGTATTCCCGTTTCACATACGAGCGACCGAAACGAACAGAAAGTTGAATGGATAGACTGAACAATCAATGTATCTGGGTGGTATCCGATTATATCGCAATACTGTATATATAGTGATACTTACCAGGTGACGGTACTTCCGTTACACATACTAGCGACTGAATCGAACAGAAGGTTAAATGGTTAGACGAAACGATACATGTATCTGAGTTGTATTCGATGATATCGTGATGATGTTTATATAGCAATACTCAACAGGTAACTGTTCTTCCGTTTTACATACAAGCGACCGAATCGAGCAGAAGGTTGAATTCAGTATAGATTGAACAATCATCGTATCTGGGTTGTATTCGATTATGTTTATATAGTTATACTCGCCAGGTTACTGTTCTTTCGTTATACATACGAGCAACCGAATCGAACAGAAGGTTGAATGGATAGTATCTGGGTTGTATTCGATTATGATGTTATGCTGTGTATATAGTTATACACATAAGGTGACGGTATTCCCGTTTCACATACGAGCGACCGAAACGAACAGAAAGTTGAATGGATAGACTGAACAATCAATGTATCTGGGTGGTATCCGATTATTTCGCAATACTGTATATATAGTGATACTTACCAGGTTACGGTACTTCCGTTACACATACTAGCGACTGAATAGAACAGAAGGTTAAATGGTTAGACGAAACGATAATTGTATCTGAGTTGTATTCGATGATATCGTGATGATGTTTATATAGCAATACTCACCAGGTAACTGTCCTTCCGTTTTACATACAAGCGACCGAATCGAGCAGAAGGTTAAATGGATAGATTGAACAATCATCGTATCTGAGTTGTATTCGATTATGTTTATATAGATATACTCACCAGGTACCTGTTCTTCCGATATACATACGAGCAACCGAATCGAACATAAGGTTGAATGGATAGATTGAACAATCATCGTATCTGAGTTGTATTCGATTATGTTTATATAGTTATACTCACCAGGTAACTGTTCTTCCGTTATACATACGAGCGACTGAATTGAACTGAAGGTTGAATGGATAGACTAAACAATGATCGTATCTGGGGTTGTATTCGATTATATCGTGATGATGTTCATATAGTTATACTCACCAGGTAACTGTTCTCCAGTTATACATAAGAGCGACTGAACTGAACAGAAGGTTGAATGGATAGACTGAACAATCATCGTATCTGGGTTGTATTCGATTATTTCGTGATGATTATTATATATTATGTCTAACCAGGTAACTGTTCTTTCGTTATACATACTAGCAACCGAATCGAACATAAGGTTGAATGGATAGATTGAACAATCATTGTATCTGGGTTGTCTCCGATTATATCGTTATGTTGTATATTTAACTACACCTACCATGTAACGGTTCTTTCGTTACACATACGAGCGTCTGAATCGAACATAAGGTTGGATAATTAGACGGAACGATAATTGTAACTAAGTTGTATTCGATTATATCGTGATGACTTCCATATAAAAATACTCACCAGGTTACTGTTCTTTCGTTATACATACGAGCAACCGAATCGAACAGAAGGTTGAATGGATAGTATCTGGGTTGTATTCGATTATGATGTTATGCTGTGTATATAGTTATACACATAAGGTGACGGTATTCCCGTTTCACATACGAGCGACCGAAACGAACAGAAAGTTGAATGGATAGACTGAACAATCAATGTATCTGGGTGGTATCCGATTATATCGCAATACTGTATATATAGTGATACTTACCAGGTGACGGTACTTCCGTTACACATACTAGCGTCTGAATCGAACAGAATGTTGAATGGTTAGACGAAACGATAATTGTATCTGAGTTGTATTCGATGATATCGTGATGATGTTTATATAGCAATACTCACCAGGTAACTGTCCTTTCGTTTTACATACAAGCGACCGAATCGAGCAGAAGGTTAAATGGATAGATTGAACAATCATCGTATCTGAGTTGTATTCGATTATGTATATATAGATATACTCACCAGGTACCTGTTCTTCCGATATACATACGAGCAACCGAATCGAACATAAGGTTGAATGGATAGATTGAACAATCATCGTATCTGAGTTGTATTCGATTATGTTTATATAGTAATACTCACCAGGTAACTGTTTTACCGTTATACATACGAGCGACTGAATTGAACAGAAGGTTGAATGGATAGACTAAACAATAATCGTATCTGGGGTTGTATTCGATTATATCTTGATGATGTTCATATAATTATACTCACCAGGTAACTGTTCTCCAGTTATACATAAGAGCGACTGAACTGAACAGAAGATTGAATGGATAGACTGAACAATCAATGTATCTGGGTGGTATCCGATTATATCGCAATACTGTATATATAGTGATACTTACCAGGTGACGGTACTGCCGTTACACATACTAGCGACTGAATCGAACAGAAGGTTAAATGGTTAGACGAAACGATAATTGTATCTGAGTTGTATTCGATGATATCGTGATGATGTTTATATAGCAATACTCACCAGGTAACTGTTCTTCCGTTTTACATACAAGCGACCGAATCGTGCAGAAGGTTGAATTCAGTATAGATTGAACAGTCATCGTATCTGGGTTGTATTCGATTATGTTTATATAGTTATACTCACCAGGTAACTGTTTTTCCGTTATACATACGAGCGACTGAATTGAACAGAAGGTTGAATGGATAGTATATGGGTTGTATTCGATTATGATGTTATGCTGTGTATATAGTTATACACACTAGGAGACGGTATTCCCGTTTCACATACGAGCGACCGAAACGAAAAGAAAGTTGAATGGATAGACTGAACAATCAATGTATCTGGGTGGTATCCGATTATATCGTTATGTTGTATATTTAAGTACACCTACCATGTAACGGTTCTTTCGTTACACATACGAGCGTCTGAATTGAACATAAGGTTGGATGGTTAGACGGAACGATAATTGTAACTAAGTTGTATTCGATTATATCGTGATGACGTTCATATAGAAATACTCACCAGGTTACTGTTCTTTCGTTATACATACGAGCAACCGAATCGAACAGAAGGTTGAATGGATAGTATCTGGGTTGTATTCGATTATGATGTTATGCTGTGTATATAGTTATACACATAAGGTGACGGTATTCCCGTTTCACATACGAGCGACCGAAACGAACAGAAAGTTGAATGGATAGACTGAACAATCAATGTATCTGGGTGGTATCCGATTATATCGCAATACTGTATATATAGTGATACTTACCAGGTGACGGTACTTCCGTTACACATACTAGCGACTGAATCGAACAGAAGGTTAAATGGTTAGACGAAACGATACATGTATCTGAGTTGTATTCGATGATATCGTGATGATGTTTATATAGCAATACTCAACAGGTAACTGTTCTTCCGTTTTACATACAAGCGACCGAATCGAGCAGAAGGTTGACTTCAGTATAGATTGAACAATCATCGTATCTGGGTTGTATTCGATTATGTTTATATAGTTATACTCACCAGGTAACTGTTCTTTCGGTATACATACGAGCAACCGAATCGAAGGTTGAATGGATAGTATCTGGGTTGTATTCGATTATGATGTTATGCTGTGTATATAGTTATACACATAAGGTGACGGTATTCCCGTTGCACATACGAGCGACCGAAACGAACAGAAAGTTGAATGGATAGACTGAACAATCAATGTATCTGGGTGGTATCCGATTATATCGCAATACTGTATATATAGTGATACTTACCAGGTGACGGTACTTCCGTTACACATACTGGCGACTGAATCGAACAGAAGGTTAAATGGTTAGACGAAACGATAATTGTATCTGAGTTGTATTCGATGATATCGTGATGATGTTTATATAGCAATACTCACCAGGTAACTGTCCTTCTGTTTTACATACAAGCGACCAAATCGAGCAGAAGGTTAAATGGATAGATTGAACAATCATCGTATCTGAGTTGTATTCGATTATGTTTATATAGATATACTCACCAGGTACCTGTTCTTCCGATATACATACGAGCAACCGAATCGAACATAAGGTTGAATGGATAGATTGAACAATCATCGTATCTGAGTTGTATTCGATTATGTTTATATAGTTATACTCACCAGGTAACTGTTCTTCCGTTATACATACGAGCGACTGAATTGAACTGAAGGTTGAATGGATAGACTAAACAATGATCGTATCTGGGGTTGTATTCGATTATATCGTGATGATGTTCATATAGTTATACTCACCAGGTAACTGTTCTCCAGTTATACATAAGAGCGACAGAACTGAACAGAAGGTTGAATGGATAGACTGAACAATCATCGTATCTGGGTTGTATTCGATTATTTCGTGATGATTATTATAAAAAATCTATCTATCTATCTATCTATCTATCTATCTATCTATCTATCTATCTATCTATATATTATGTCTAACCAGGTAACTGTTCTTTCGTTATACATACTAGCAACCGAATCGAACATAAGGTTGAATGAATAGATTGAACAATCATTGTATCTGGGTTGTCTCCGATTATATCGTTATGTTGTATATTTAACTACACCTACCATGTAACGGTTCTTTCGTTACACATACGAGCGTCTGAATCGAACATAAGGTTGGATGGTTAGACGGAACGATAGTTGTAACTAAGTTGTATTCGATTATATCGTGATGACGTTCATATAGAAATACTCACCAGGTTACTGTTCTTCCGATATACATACGAGCAACCGAATCGAACATAAGGTTGAATGGATAGATTGAACAATCATCGTATCTGAGTTGTATTCGATTATGTTTATATAGTTATACTCACCAGGTAACTGTTCTTCCCTTATACATACGAGCGACTGAATTGAACTGAAGGTTGAATGGATAGACTAAACAATGATCGTATCTGGGGTTGTATTCGATTATATCGTGATGATGTTCATATAGTTATACTCACCAGGTAACTGTTCTCCAGTTATACATAAGAGCGACTGAACTGAACAGAAGGTTGAATGGATAGACTGAACAATCATCGTATCTGGGTTGTATTCGATTATTTCGTGATGATTATTATAAAAAATCTATCTATCTATCTATCTATCTATATATATATTATGTCTAACTAGGTAACTGTTCTTTCGTTATACATACTAGCAACCGAATCGAACATAAGGTTGAATGGATAGATTGAACAATCATTGTATCTGGGTTGTCTCCGATTATATCGTTATGTTGTATATTCAACTACACCTACCATGTAACGGTTCTTTCGTTACACATACGAGCATCTGAATCAAACATAAGGTTGGATGGTTAGACGGAACGATAATTGTAACTAAGTTGTATTCGATTATATCGTGATGACTTTCATATAGAAATACTCACCAGGTTACTGTTCTTTCGTTATACATACGAGCAACCGAATCGAACAGAAGGTTGAATGGATAGTATCTGGGTTGTATTCGATTATGATGTTATGCTGTGTATATAGTTATACACATAAGGTGACGGTATTCCCGTTTCACATACGAGCGACCGAAACGAACAGAAAGTTGAATGGATAGACTGAACAATCAATGTATCTGGGTGGTATCCGATTATATCGCAATACTGTATATATAGTGATACTTACCAGGTGACGGTACTTCCGTTACACATACTAGCGACTGAATCGAACAGAAGGTTAAATGGTTAGACGAAACGATAATTGTATCTGAGTTGTATTCGAAGATATCGTGATGATGTTTATATAGCAATACTCACCAGGTAACTGTTCTTCCGTTTACATTCAAGCGACCGAATCGAGCAGAAGGTTGAATTCAGTATAGATTGAACAATCATCGTATCTGGGTTGTATTCGATTATGTTTATATAGTTATACTCACCAGGTAACTGTTCTTTCGGTATACATACGAGCAACCGAATCGAAGGTTGAATGGATAGTATCTGGGTTGTATTCGATTATGATGTTATGCTGTGTATATAGTTATACACATAAGGTGACGGTATTCCCGTTGCACATACGAGCGACCGAAACGAACAGAAAGTTGAATGGATAGACTGAACAATCAATGTATCTGGGTGGTATCCGATTATATCGCAATACTGTATATATAGTGATACTTACCAGGTGACGGTACTTCCGTTACACATACTGGCGACTGAATCGAACAGAAGGTTAAATGGTTAGACGAAACGATAATTGTATCTGAGTTGTATTCGATGATATCGTGATGATGTTTATATAGCAATACTCACCAGGTAACTGTCCTTCTGTTTTACATACAAGCGACCAAATCGAGCAGAAGGTTAAATGGATAGATTGAACAATCATCGTATCTGAGTTGTATTCAATTATGTTTATATAGATATACTCACCAGGTACCTGTTCTTCCGATATACATACGAGCAACCGAATCGAACATAAGGTTGAATGGATAGATTGAACAATCATCGTATCTGAGTTGTATTCGATTATGTTTATATAGTTATACTCACCAGGTAACTGTTCTTCCGTTATACATACGAGCGACTGAATTGAACTGAAGGTTGAATGGATAGACTAAACAATGATCGTATCTGGGGTTGTATTCGATTATATCGTGATGATGTTCATATAGTTATACTCACCAGGTAACTGTTCTCCAGTTATACATAAGAGCGACAGAACTGAACAGAAGGTTGAATGGATAGACTGAACAATCATCGTATCTGGGTTGTATTCGATTATTTCGTGATGATTATTATAAAAAATCTATCTATCTATCTATCTATCTATCTATATATATATTATGTCTAACTAGGTAACTGTTCTTTCGTTATACATACTAGCAACCGAATCGAACATAAGGTTGAATGGATAGATTGAACAATCATTGTATCTGGGTTGTCTCCGATTATATCGTTATGTTGTATATTCAACTACACCTACCATGTAACGGTTCTTTCGTTACACATACGAGCATCTGAATCAAACATAAGGTTGGATGGTTAGACGGAACGATAATTGTAACTAAGTTGTATTCGATTATATCGTGATGACTTTCATATAGAAATACTCACCAGGTTACTGTTCTTTCGTTATACATACGAGCAACCGAATCGAACAGAAGGTTGAATGGATAGTATCTGGGTTGTATTCGATTATGATGTTATGCTGTGTATATAGTTATACACATAAGGTGACGGTATTCCCGTTTCACATACGAGCGACCGAAACGAACAGAAAGTTGAATGGATAGACTGAACAATCAATGTATCTGGGTGGTATCCGATTATATCGCAATACTGTATATATAGTGATACTTACCAGGTGACGGTACTTCCGTTACACATACTAGCGACTGAATCGAACAGAAGGTTAAATGGTTAGACGAAACGATAATTGTATCTGAGTTGTATTCGAAGATATCGTGATGATGTTTATATAGCAATACTCACCAGGTAACTGTTCTTCCGTTTACATTCAAGCGACCGAATCGAGCAGAAGGTTGAATTCAGTATAGATTGAACAATCATCGTATCTGGGTTGTATTCGATTATGTTTATATAGTTATACTCACCAGGTAACTGTTCTTCCGTTATACATACGAGCGACTGAATTAAACAGAAGGTTGAATGGATAGTATATGGGTTGTATTCGATTATGATGTTATGCTGTGTATATAGTTATACACACTAGGAGACGGTATTCCCGTTT
The DNA here is from genome assembly GCA_029955515.1 of Chrysomela aeneicollis. Classification (NCBI taxonomy): domain Eukaryota; kingdom Metazoa; phylum Arthropoda; class Insecta; order Coleoptera; family Chrysomelidae; genus Chrysomela; species Chrysomela aeneicollis. The sequence continues at coordinate 14,005,650 of JARUHQ010000013.1, read as the reverse complement.
TACATACGAGCGACCGAAACGAAAAGAAAGTTGAATGGATAGACTGAACAATCAATGTATCTGGGTGGTATCCGATTATATCGCAATACTGTATATATAGTAATACTTACCAGGTGACGATACTTCCGTTACACATACTAGCGACTGAATCGAACAGAATGTTGAATGGTTAGACGAAACGATAATTGTATCTGAGTTGTATCCGATGATATCGTGATGATGTTTATATAGCAATACTCACCAGGTAACTGTCCTTCCGTTTTACATACAAGCGACCGAATCGAGCAGAAGGTTAAATGGATAGATTGAACAATCATCGTATCTGAGTTGTATTCGATTATGTTTATATAGATATACTCACCAGGTACCTGTTCTTCCGATATACATACGAGCAACCGAATCGAACATAAGGTTGAATGGATAGATTGAACAATCATCGTATCTGAGTTGTATTCGATTATGTTTATATAGTTATACTCACCAGGTAACTGTTCTTCCGTTATACATACGAGCGACTGAATTGAACTGAAGGTTGAATGGATAGACTAAACAATGATCGTATCTGGGGTTGTATTCGATTATATCGTGATGATGTTCATATAGTTATACTCACCAGGTAACTGTTCTCCAGTTATACATAAGAGCGACTGAACTGAACAGAAGGTTGAATGGATAGACTGAACAATCATCGTATCTGGGTTGTATTCGATTATTTCGTGATGATTATTATATATTATGTCTAACCAGGTAACTGTTCTTTCGTTATACATACTAGCAACCGAATCGAACATAAGGTTGCATGGATATATTGAACAATCATTGTATCTGGGTTGTCTCCGATTATATCGTTATGTTGTATATTTAACAACACCTACCATGTAACGGTTCTTTCGTTACACATACGAGCGTCTGAATCGAACATAAGGTTGGATGGTTAGACGGAACGATAATTGTAACTAAGTTGTATTCGATTATATCGTGATGACGTTCATATAGAAATACTCACCAGGTTACTGTTCTTTCGTTATACATACGAGCAACCGAATCGAACAGAAGGTTGAATGGATAGTATCTGGGTTGTATTCGATTATGATGTTATGCTGTGTATATAGTTATACACATAAGGTGACGGTATTCCCGTTTCACATACGAGCGACCGAAACGAACAGAAAGTTGAATGGATAGACTGAACAATCAATGTATCTGGGTGGTATCCGATTATATCGCAATACTGTATATATAGTGATACTTACCAGGTGACGGTACTTTCGTTACACATACTAGCGACTGAATCGAACAGAAGGTTAAATGGTTAGACGAAACGATACATGTATCTGAGTTGTATTCGATGATATCGTGATGATGTTTATATAGCAATACTCAACAGGTAACTGTTCTTCCGTTTTACATACAAGCGACCGAATCGAGCAGAAGGATGAATTCAGTATAGATTGAACAATCATCGTATCTGGGTTGTATTCGATTATGTTTATATAGTTATACTCACCAGGTAACTGTTCTTTCGTTATACATACGAGCAACCGAATCGAACAGAAGGTTGAATGGATAGTATCTGGGTTGTATTCGATTATGATGTTATGCTGTGTATATAGTTATACACATAAGGTGACGGTATTTCCGTTTCACATACGAGCGACCGAAACGAACAGAAAGTTGAATGGATAGACTGAACAATCAATGTATCTGGGTGGTATCCGATTATATCGCAATACTGTATATATAGTGATACTTACCAGGTGACGGTACTTTCGTTACACATACTAGCGACTGAATCGAACAGAAGGTTAAATGGTTAGACGAAACGATACATGTATCTGAGTTGTATTTGATGATATCGTGATGATGTTTATATAGCAATACTCAACAGGTAACTGTTCTTCCGTTTAACATACAAGCGACCGAATCGAGCAGAAGGTTGAATTCAGTATAGATTGAACAATCATCGTATCTGGGTTGTATTCGATTATGTTTATATAGTTATACTCACCAGGTAACTGTTCTTTCGTTATACATACGAGCAACCGAATCGAACAGAAGGTTGAATGGATAGTATCTGGGTTGTATTCGATTATGATGTTATGCTGTGTATATAGTTATACACATAAGGTGACGGTATTCCCGTTTCACATACGAGCGACCGAAACGAACAGAAAGTTGAATGGATAGACTGAACAATCAATGTATCTGGGTGGTATCCGATTATATCGCAATACTGTATATATAGTGATACTTACCAGGTGACGATACTTCCGTTACACATACTAGCGACTGAATCGAACAGAATGTTGAATGGTTAGACGAAACGATAATTGTATCTGAGTTGTATTCGATGATATCGTGATGATGTTTATATAGCAATACTCACCAGGTAACTGTCCTTCCGTTTTACATACAAGCGACCGAATCGAGCAGAAGGTTAAATGGATAGATTGAACAATCATCGTATCTGAGTTGTATTCGATTATGTTTATATAGATATACTCACCAGGTACCTGTTCTTCCGATATACATACGAGCAACCGAATCGAACATAAGGTTGAATGGATAGATTGAACAATCATCGTATCTGAGTTGTATTCGATTATGTTTATATAGTTATACTCACCAGGTAACTGTTCATCCGTTAAACATACGAGCGACTGAATTGAACTGAAGGTTGAATGGATAGACTAAACAATGATCGTATCTGGGGTTGTATTCGATTATATCGTGATGATGTTCATATAGTTATACTCACCAGGTAACTGTTCTCCAGTTATACATAAGAGCGACTGAACTGAACAGAAGGTTGAATGGATATACTGAACAATCATCGTATCTGGGTTGTATTCGATTATTTCGTGATGATTATTATATATTATGTCTAACTGTTCTTTCGTTAAACATACTAGCAACCGAATCGAACATAAGGTTGAATGGATAGATTGAACAATCATTGTATCTGAGTTGTCTCCGATTATATCGTTATGGTGTATATTTAACTACACCTACCATGTAACGGTTCTTTCGTTACACATACGAGCGTCTGAATCGAACATAAGGTTGGATGGTTAGACGGAACGATAATTGTAACTAAGTTGTATTCGATTATATCGTGATGACGTTCATATAGAAATACTCACCAGGTTACTGTTCTTTCGTTTTACATACGAGCAACCGAATCGAACAGAAGGTTGAATGGATAGTATCTGGGTTGTATTCGATTATGATGTTATGCTGTGTATATAGTTATACACATAAGGTGACGGTATTCCCTTTTCACATACGAGCGACCGAAACGAACAGAAAGTTGAATGGATAGACTGAACAATCAATGTATCTGGGTGGTATCCGATTATATCGCAATACTGTATATATAGTGATACTTACCAGGTGACGGTACTTCCGTTACACATACTAGCGACTGAATCGAACAGAAGGTTAAATGGTTAGACGAAACGATACATGTATCTGAGTTGTATTCGATGATATCGTGATGATGTTTATATAGCAATACTCAACAGGTAACTGTTCTTCCGTTTTACATACAGGCGACCGAATCGAGCAGAAGGTTGAATTCAGTATAGATTGAACAATCATCGTATCTGGGTTGTATTCGATTATGTTTATATAGTTATTCTCACCAGGTAACTGTTCTTCCGTTATACATACGAGCGACTGAATTGAACAGAAGGTTGAATTAATAGTATATAGGTTGTATTCGATTATGATGTTATGCTGTGTATATAGTTATACACACTAGGAGACGGTATTCCCGTTTCACATACGAGCGACCGAAACAAAAAGAAAGTTGAATGGATAGACTGAACAATCAATGCATCTGGGTGGTATCCGATTATATCGCAATACTGTATATATAGTGATACTTACCAGGTGACGATACTTCCGTTACACATACTAGCGACTGAATCGAACAGAATGTTGAATGGTTAGACGAAACGATAATTGTATCTGAGTTGTATTCGATGATATCGTGATATCGTTAATATAGCAATACTCACCAGGTAACTGTCCTTCCGTTTTACATACAAGCGACCGAATTGAGCAGAAGGTTAAATGGATAGATTGAACAATCATCGTATCTGAGTTGTATTCGATTATGTTTATATAGATATACTCACCAGGTACCTGATCTTCCGATATACATACGAGCAACCGAATCGAACATAAGGTTGAATGGATAGATTGAACAATCATCGTACCTGAGTTGTATTCGATTATGTTTATATAGTTATACTCACCAGGTAACTGTTCTTCCGTTATACATACGAGCGACTGAATTGAACTGAAGGTTGAATGGATAGACTGAACAATGATCGTATCTGGGGTTGTATTCGATTATATCGTGATGATGTTCATTTAGTTATACTCACCAGGTAACTGTTCTCCAGTTATACATAAGAGCGACTGAACTGAACAGAAGGTTGAATGGATAGACTGAACAATCATCGTATCTGGGTTGTATTCGATTATTTCGTGATGATTATTATATATTATGTCTAATTAGGTAACTGTTCTTTCGTTATACATACTAGCAACCGAATCGAACCTAAGGTTGAATGGATAGATTGAACAATCATTGTATCTGGGTTGTCTCCGATTATAACGTTATGTTGTATATTTAACTACACCTACCATGTAACGGTTCTTTCGTTACACATACGAGCGTCTGAATCGAACATAAGGTTGGATGGTTAGACGGAACGATAATTGTAACATAGTTGTATTCGATTATATCGTGATGACGTTCATATAGAAATACTCACTAGGTTACTGTTCTTTCGTTATACATACGAGCAACCGAATCGAACAGAAGGTTGAATGGATAGTATCTGGGTTGTATTCGATTATGATGTTATGCTGTGTATATAGTTATACACATAAGGTGACGGTATTCCCGTTTCACATACGAGCGACCGAAACGAACAGAAAGTTGAATGGATAGACTGAACAATCAATGTATCTGGGTGGTATCCGATTATATCGCAATACTGTATATATAGTGATACTTACCAGGTGACGATACTTCCGTTACACATACTAGCGACTGAATCGAACAGAATGTTGAATGGTTAGACGAAACGATAATTGTATCTGAGTTGTATTCGATGATATCGTGATGATGTTTATATAGCAATACTCACCAGGTAACTGTCCTTCCGTTTTACATACAAGCGACCGAATCGAACAGAAGGTTAAATGGATAGATTGAACAATCATCGTATCTGAGTTGTATTCGATTATGTTTATATAGATATACTCACCAGGTACCTGTTCTTCCGATATACATACGAGCAACCGAATCGAACATAAGGTTGAATGGATAGATTGAACAATCATCGTATCTGAGTTGTATTCGATTATGTTTATATAGTTATACTCACCAGGTAACTGTTCTTCCGTTATACATACGAGCGACTGAATTGAACTGAAGGTTGAATGGATAGACTAAACAATGATCGTATCTGGGGTTGTATTCGATTATATCGTGATGATGTTCATATAGTTATACTCACCAGGTAACTGTTCTCCAGTTATACATAAGAGCGACTGAACTGAACAGAAGGTTGAATGGATATACTGAACAATCATCGTATCTGGGTTGTATTCGATTATTTCGTGATGATTATTATATATTATGTCTAACCAGGTAACTGTTCTTTCGTTAAACATACTAGCAACCGAATCGAACATAAGGTTGAATGGATAGATTGAACAATCATTGTATCTGGGTTGTCTCCGATTATATCGTTATGTTGTATATTTAACTACACCTACCATGTAACGGTTCTTTCGTTACACATACGAGCGTCTGAATCGAACATAAGGTTGGATGGTTAGACGGAACGATACATGTATCTGAGTTGTATTCGATGATATCGTGATGATGTTTATATAGCAATACTCAACAGGTAACTGTTCTTCCGTTTTACATACAAGCGACCGAATCGAGCAGAAGGTTGAATTCAGTATAGATTGAACAATCATCGTATCTGGGTTGTATTCGATTATGTTTATATAGTTATACTCACCAGGTAACTGTTCTTCCGTTATACATACGAGCGACTGAATTGAACAGAAGGTTGAATGGATAGATCGAACAATCATCGTATCTGAGTTGTAATCGATTATGTTTATATAGTTATCCTCACCAGGTAACTGTTCTTCCGTTATACATACGAGCGACTGAATTGAACAGAAGGTTGAATTGATAGTATATAGGTTGTATTCGATTATGATGTTATGCTGTGTATATAGTTATACACACTAGGAGACGGTATTCACGTTTTACATACGAGCGACCGAAACAAAAAGAAAGTTGAATGGATAGACTGAACAATCAATGTATCTGGGTGGTATCCGATTATATCGCAATACTGTATATATAGTGATACTTACCAGGTGACGATACTTCCGTTACACATACTAGCGACTGAATCGAACAGAATGTTGAATGGTTAGACGAAACGATAATTGTATCTGAGTTGTATTCGATGATATCGTGATGATGTTTATATAGCAATACTCACCAGGTAACTGTTCTTCCGTTTTTGATACAAGCGACCGAATCGAGCAGAAGGTTGAATTCAGTATAGATTGAACAATCATCGTATCTGGGTTGTATTCGATTATGTTTATATAGTTATACTCACCAGGTAACTGTTCTTCCGTTATACATACGAGCGACTGAATTGAACTGAAGGTTGAATGGATAGACTAAACAATGATCGTATCTGGGGTTGTATTCGATTATATCGTGATGATGTTCATATAGTTATACTCACCAGGTAACTGTTCTCCAGTTATACATAAGAGCGACTGAACTGAACAGAAGGTTGAATGGATAGACTGAACAATCATCGTATCTGGGTTGTATTCGATTATTTCGTGATGATTATTATTTATTATGTCTAACCAGGTAACTGTTCTTTCGTTATACATACTAGCAACCGAATCGAACATAAGGTTGAATGGATAGATTGAACAATCATTGTATCTGGGTTGTCTCCGATTATATCGTTATGGTGTATATTTAACTACACCTACCATGTAACGGTTCTTTCGTTACACATACGAGCGTCTGAATCGAACATAAGGTTGGATGGTTAGACGGAACGATAATTGTAACTAAGTTGTATTCGATTATATCGTGATGACGTTCATATAGAAATACTCACCAGGTTACTGTTCTTTCGTTTTACATACGAGCAACCGAATCGAACAGAAGGTTGAATGGATAGTATCTGGGTTGTATTCGATTATGATGTTATGCTGTGTATATAGTTATACACATAAGGTGACGGTATTCCCGTTTCACATACGAGCGACCGAAACGAACAGAAAGTTGAATGGATAGACTGAACAATCAATGTATCTGGGTGGTATCCGATTATATCGCAATACTGTATATATAGTGATACTTACCAGGTGACGGTACTTCCGTTACACATACTAGCGACTGAATCGAACAGAAGGTTAAATGGTTAGACGAAACGATACATGTATCTGAGTTGTATTCGATGATATCGTGATGATGTTTATATAGCAATACTCAACAGGTAACTGTTCTTCCGTTTTACATACAGGCGACCGAATCGAGCAGAAGGTTGAATTCAGTATAGATTGAACAATCATCGTATCTGGGTTGTATTCGATTATGTTTATATAGTTATACTCACCAGGTAACTGTTCTTCCGTTATACATACGAGCGACTGAATTGAACAGAAGGTTGAATTAATAGTATATAGGTTGTATTCGATTATGATGTTATGCTGTGTATATAGTTATACACACTAGGAGACGGTATTCCCGTTTCACATACGAGCGACCGAAACAAAAAGAAAGTTGAATGGATAGACTGAACAATCAATGCATCTGGGTGGTATCCGATTATATCGCAATACTGTATATATAGTGATACTTACCAGGTGACGATACTTCCGTTACACATACTAGCGACTGAATCGAACAGAATGTTGAATGGTTAGACGAAACGATAATTGTATCTGAGTTGTATTCGATGATATCGTGATATCGTTAATATAGCAATACTCACCAGGTAACTGTCCTTCCGTTTTACATACAAGCGACCGAATTGAGCAGAAGGTTAAATGGATAGATTGAACAATCATCGTATCTGAGTTGTATTCGATTATGTTTATATAGATATACTCACCAGGTACCTGATCTTCCGATATACATACGAGCAACCGAATCGAACATAAGGTTGAATGGATAGATTGAACAATCATCGTACCTGAGTTGTATTCGATTATGTTTATATAGTTATACTCACCAGGTAACTGTTCTTCCGTTATACATACGAGCGACTGAATTGAACTGAAGGTTGAATGGATAGACTGAACAATGATCGTATCTGGGGTTGTATTCGATTATATCGTGATGATGTTCATTTAGTTATACTCACCAGGTAACTGTTCTCCAGTTATACATAAGAGCGACTGAACTGAACAGAAGGTTGAATGGATAGACTGAACAATCATCGTATCTGGGTTGTATTCGATTATTTCGTGATGATTATTATATATTATGTCTAATTAGGTAACTGTTCTTTCGTTATACATACTAGCAACCGAATCGAACCTAAGGTTGAATGGATAGATTGAACAATCATTGTATCTGGGTTGTCTCCGATTATAACGTTATGTTGTATATTTAACTACACCTACCATGTAACGGTTCTTTCGTTATACATACGAGCAACCGAATCGAACAGAAGGTTGAATGGATAGTATCTGGGTTGTATTCGATTATGATGTTATGCTGTGTATATAGTTATACACATAAGGTGACGGTATTCCCGTTTCACATACGAGCGACCGAAACGAACAGAAAGTTGAATGGATAGACTGAACAATCAATGTATCTGGGTGGTATCCGATTATATCGCAATACTGTATATATAGTGATACTTACCAGGTGACGATACTTCCGTTACACATACTAGCGACTGAATCGAACAGAATGTTGAATGGTTAGACGAAACGATAATTGTATCTGAGTTGTATTCGATGATATCGTGATGATGTTTATATAGCAATACTCACCAGGTAACTGTCCTTCCGTTTTACATACAAGCGACCGAATCGAACAGAAGGTTAAATGGATAGATTGAACAATCATCGTATCTGAGTTGTATTCGATTATGTTTATATAGATATACTCACCAGGTACCTGTTCTTCCGATATACATACGAGCAACCGAATCGAACATAAGGTTGAATGGATAGATTGAACAATCATCGTATCTGAGTTGTATTCGATTATGTTTATATAGTTATACTCACCAGGTAACTGTTCTTCCGTTATACATACGAGCGACTGAATTGAACTGAAGGTTGAATGGATAGACTAAACAATGATCGTATCTGGGGTTGTATTCGATTATATCGTGATGATGTTCATATAGTTATACTCACCAGGTAACTGTTCTCCAGTTATACATAAGAGCGACTGAACTGAACAGAAGGTTGAATGGATATACTGAACAATCATCGTATCTGGGTTGTATTCGATTATTTCGTGATGATTATTATATATTATGTCTAACCAGGTAACTGTTCTTTCGTTAAACATACTAGCAACCGAATCGAACATAAGGTTGAATGGATAGATTGAACAATCATTGTATCTGGGTTGTCTCCGATTATATCGTTATGTTGTATATTTAACTACACCTACCATGTAACGGTTCTTTCGTTACACATACGAGCGTCTGAATCGAACATAAGGTTGGATGGTTAGACGGAACGATACATGTATCTGAGTTGTATTCGATGATATCGTGATGATGTTTATATAGCAATACTCAACAGGTAACTGTTCTTCCGTTTTACATACAAGCGACCGAATCGAGCAGAAGGTTGAATTCAGTATAGATTGAACAATCATCGTATCTGGGTTGTATTCGATTATGTTTATATAGTTATACTCACCAGGTAACTGTTCTTCCGTTATACATACGAGCGACTGAATTGAACAGAAGGTTGAATGGATAGATCGAACAATCATCGTATCTGAGTTGTAATCGATTATGTTTATATAGTTATCCTCACCAGGTAACTGTTCTTCCGTTATACATACGAGCGACTGAATTGAACAGAAGGTTGAATTGATAGTATATAGGTTGTATTCGATTATGATGTTATGCTGTGTATATAGTTATACACACTAGGAGACGGTATTCACGTTTTACATACGAGCGACCGAAACAAAAAGAAAGTTGAATGGATAGACTGAACAATCAATGTATCTGGGTGGTATCCGATTATATCGCAATACTGTATATATAGTGATACTTACCAGGTGACGATACTTCCGTTACACATACTAGCGACTGAATCGAACAGAATGTTGAATGGTTAGACGAAACGATAATTGTATCTGAGTTGTATTCGATGATATCGTGATGATGTTTATATAGCAATACTCACCAGGTAACTGTTCTTCCGTTTTTGATACAAGCGACCGAATCGAGCAGAAGGTTGAATTCAGTATAGATTGAACAATCATCGTATCTGGGTTGTATTCGATTATGTTTATATAGTTATACTCACCAGGTAACTGTTCTTCCGTTATACATACGAGCGACTGAATTGAACTGAAGGTTGAATGGATAGACTAAACAATGATCGTATCTGGGGTTGTATTCGATTATATCGTGATGATGTTCATATAGTTATACTCACCAGGTAACTGTTCTCCAGTTATACATAAGAGCGACTGAACTGAACAGAAGGTTGAATGGATAGACTGAACAATCATCGTATCTGGGTTGTATTCGATTATTTCGTGATGATTATTATTTATTATGTCTAACCAGGTAACTGTTCTTTCGTTATACATACTAGCAACCGAATCGAACATAAGGTTGAATGGATAGATTGAACAATCATTGTATCTGGGTTGTCTCCGATTATATCGTTATGCTGTATATTCAGTTACACCTACCATGTAACGGTTCTTTTGTTACACATACGAGCGTCTGAATCGAACATAAGGTTGGATGGTTAGACGGAACGATAATTATAACTGAGTTGTATTCGATTATATCGTGGTGATGTTTATATAGTAATACTCACCAGGTGACTGTTCTTGCGTTATACATACGAGCGACCCAATCGAACAGAAGGTTGGATAGATAGACGAAATGATCATTGTATCTGAGTTGTATTCGATTATATCGTGATGACGTTCATATAGAAATACTAACCAGGTTACTGTTCGTTCGTTATACATACGAACAACCGAATCGAACAGAAGGTTGAATGAATAGTATCTGGGTTGTATTCGATTATGATGTTATGCTGTGTATATAGTTAAACACATAAGGTGAGGGTATTCCCGTTTCACATACGAGTGACCGAAACGAACAGAAAGTTGAATGGATAGACTGAACAATCAATGTATCTGGGTGGTATCCGATTATATCGCAATACTGTATATATAGTGATACTTACCAGGTGACGGTACTTCCGTTACACATACTAGCGACTGAATCGAACAGAAGGTTAAATGGTTAGACGAAACGATAATTGTATCTGAGTTGTATTCGATGATATCGTGGTGATGTTCATATAGTAACTCATACAGTAACTCACCAGGTGACTGTTCTTGCGTTATACATACGAACGACTCAATCGAACAGAAGGTTGGATGGATAGACGGAATGATCATTGTATCTGAGTTGTATTCGATTATATCGTAATGACGTTCATATAGAAATACTCACCAGGTTACTTTTCTTTCGTTATACATACGAGCAGACGAATCGAACAGAAGGTTGAATGGATAGTATCTGGGTTGTTTTCGATAATGATGTTATGCTGTGTATATAGTTATGCACATAAGGTGACGGTATTCCCATTTTACATACGAGCGACCGAAACGAACAGAAAGTTGAATGAATAGACTGAACAATCAATGTATCTGGGTGGTATTCGATTATATCGCAATTCTGTATATATAGTGATACTCACCAGGTGACGGTACTTCCGTTACACATACTAGCGACTGAATCGAACAGAAGGTTAAATGGTTAGACGAAACGATAATTGTATCTCTGAGTTGTATTCGATGATATCGTGATGATGTTTATATAGCAATACTCACCAGGTAACTGTTCTTCCGTTTTACATACAAGCGACCGTATCGAGCAGAAGCTTAAATTTAGTATAGATTGAACAATCATCTTATCTGGGTTGTATTCGATTATGTTTATATAGTTATACTCACCAGGTAACTATTCTTCCGTTATACATACGAGCGACTGAATTGAACAGATGGTTGAAAGGATAGACTAAACAATAATCGTATCTGGGGTTGTATTCGATTATATCTTGATGATGTTCATATAGTTATACTCACCAGGAAACTGTTCTCCAGTTATACATAAGAGCGACTGAACTGAACAGAAGGTTGAATGGATAGACTGAACATTCATCGTATCTGGGTTGTGTTAGATTATATCGTGGTTATTATCATATGTTATGTCTAACCAGGTAACTGTTCTTTCGTTATACATACTAGCAACCGAATCGAACATAAGGTTGAATGAATAGATTGAACAATCATTGTATCTGGGTTGTCTCCGATTATATCGTTATGTTGTATATTTAACTACACCTACCATGTAACGGTTCTTTCGTTACACATACGAGCGTCTGAATCGAACATAAGGTTGGATGGTTAGACGGAACGATAGTTGTAACTAAGTTGTATTCGATTATATCGTGATGACGTTCATATAGAAATACTCACCAGGTTACTGTTCTTCCGATATACATACGAGCAACCGAATCGAACATAAGGTTGAATGGATAGATTGAACAATCATCGTATCTGAGTTGTATTCGATTATGTTTATATAGTTATACTCACCAGGTAACTGTTCTTCCGTTATACATACGAGCGACTGAATTGAACTGAAGGTTGAATGGATAGACTAAACAATGATCGTATCTGGGGTTGTATTCGATTATATCGTGATGATGTTCATATAGTTATACTCACCAGGTAACTGTTCTCCAGTTATACATAAGAGCGACTGAACTGAACAGAAGGTTGAATGGATAGACTGAACAATCATCGTATCTGGGTTGTATTCGATTATTTCGTGATGATTATTATAAAAAATCTATCTATCTATCTATATATATATTATGTCTAACTAGGTAACTGTTCTTTCGTTATACATACTAGCAACCGAATCGAACATAAGGTTGAATGGATAGATTGAACAATCATTGTATCTGGGTTGTCTCCGATTATATCGTTATGTTGTATATTCAACTACACCTACCATGTAACGGTTCTTTCGTTACACATACGAGCATCTGAATCAAACATAAGGTTGGATGGTTAGACGGAACGATAATTGTAACTAAGTTGTATTCGATTATATCGTGATGACTTTCATATAGAAATACTCACCAGGTTACTGTTCTTTCGTTATACATACGAGCAACCGAATCGAACAGAAGGTTGAATGGATAGTATCTGGGTTGTATTCGATTATGATGTTATGCTGTGTATATAGTTATACACATAAGGTGACGGTATTCCCGTTTCACATACGAGCGACCGAAACGAACAGAAAGTTGAATGGATAGACTGAACAATCAATGTATCTGGGTGGTATCCGATTATATCGCAATACTGTATATATAGTGATACTTACCAGGTGACGGTACTTCCGTTACACATACTAGCGACTGAATCGAACAGAAGGTTAAATGGTTAGACGAAACGATAATTGTATCTGAGTTGTATTCGAAGATATCGTGATGATGTTTATATAGCAATACTCACCAGGTAACTGTTCTTCCGTTTACATTCAAGCGACCGAATCGAGCAGAAGGTTGAATTCAGTATAGATTGAACAATCATCGTATCTGGGTTGTATTCGATTATGTTTATATAGTTATACTCACCAGGTAACTGTTCTTCCGTTATACATACGAGCGACTGAATTAAACAGAAGGTTGAATGGATAGTATATGGGTTGTATTCGATTATGATGTTATGCTGTGTATATAGTTATACACACTAGGAGACGGTATTCCCGTTTTACATACGAGCGACCGAAACGAAAAGAAAGTTGAATGGATAGACTGAACAATCAATGTATCTGGGTGGTATCCGATTATATCGCAATACTGTATATATAGTAATACTTACCAGGTGACGATACTTCCGTTACACATACTAGCGACTGAATCGAACAGAATGTTGAATGGTTAGACGAAACGATAATTGTATCTGAGTTGTATTCGATGATATCGTGATGATGTTTATATAGCAATACTCACCAGGTAACTGTCCTTCCGTTTTACATACAAGCGACCGAATCGAGCAGAAGGTTAAATGGATAGATTGAACAATCATCGTATCTGAGTTGTATTCGATTATGTTTATATAGATATACTCACCAGGTACCTGTTCTTCCGATATACATACGAGCAACCGAATCGAACATAAGGTTGAATGGATAGATTGAACAATCATCGTATCTGAGTTGTATTCGATTATGTTTATATAGTTATACTCACCAGGTAACTGTTCTTCCGTTATACATACGAGCGACTGAATTGAACTGAAGGTTGAATGGATAGACTAAACAATGATCGTATCTGGGGTTGTATTCGATTATATCGTGATGATGTTCATATAGTTATACTCACCAGGTAACTGTTCTCCAGTTATACATAAGAGCGACTGAACTGAACAGAAGGTTGAATGGATAGACTGAACAATCATCGTATCTGGGTTGTATTCGATTATTTCGTGATGATTATTATATATTATGTCTAACCAGGTAACTGTTCTTTCGTTATACATACTAGCAACCGAATCGAACATAAGGTTGCATGGATATATTGAACAATCATTGTATCTGGGTTGTCTCCGATTATATCGTTATGTTGTATATTTAACAACACCTACCATGTAACGGTTCTTTCGTTACACATACGAGCGTCTGAATCGAACATAAGGTTGGATGGTTAGACGGAACGATAATTGTAACTAAGTTGTATTCGATTATATCGTGATGACGTTCATATAGAAATACTCACCAGGTTACTGTTCTTTCGTTATACATACGAGCAACCGAATCGAACAGAAGGTTGAATGGATAGTATCTGGGTTGTATTCGATTATGATGTTATGCTGTGTATATAGTTATACACATAAGGTGACGGTATTCCCGTTTCACATACGAGCGACCGAAACGAACAGAAAGTTGAATGGATAGACTGAACAATCAATGTATCTGGGTGGTATCCGATTATATCGCAATACTGTATATATAGTGATACTTACCAGGTGACGGTACTTTCGTTACACATACTAGCGGCTGAATCGAACAGAAGGTTAAATGGTTAGACGAAACGATACATGTATCTGAGTTGTATTCGATGATATCGTGATGATGTTTATATAGCAATACTCAACAGGTAACTGTTCTTCCGTTTTACATACAAGCGACCGAATCGAGCAGAAGGATGAATTCAGTATAGATTGAACAATCATCGTATCTGGGTTGTATTCGATTATGTTTATATAGTTATACTCACCAGGTAACTGTTCTTTCGTTATACATACGAGCAACCGAATCGAACAGAAGGTTGAATGGATAGTATCTGGGTTGTATTCGATTATGATGTTATGCTGTGTATATAGTTATACACATAAGGTGACGGTATTCCCGTTTCACATACGAGCGACCGAAACGAACAGAAAGTTGAATGGATAGACTGAACAATCAATGTATCTGGGTGGTATCCGATTATATCGCAATACTGTATATATAGTGATACTTACCAGGTGACGGTACTTTCGTTACACATACTAGCGACTGAATCGAACAGAAGGTTAAATGGTTAGACGAAACGATACATGTATCTGAGTTGTATTCGATGATATCGTGATGATGTTTATATAGCAATACTCAACAGGTAACTGTTCTTCCGTTTTACATACAAGCGACCGAATCGAGCAGAAGGTTGAATTCAGTATAGATTGAACAATCATCGTATCTGGGTTGTATTCGATTATGTTTATATAGTTATACTCACCAGGTAACTGTTCTTTCGTTATACATACGAGCAACCGAATCGAACAGAAGGTTGAATGGATAGTATCTGGGTTGTATTCGATTATGATGTTATGCTGTGTATATAGTTATACACATAAGGTGACGGTATTCCCGTTTCACATACGAGCGACCGAAACGAACAGAAAGTTGAATGGATAGACTGAACAATCAATGTATCTGGGTGGTATCCGATTATATCGCAATACTGTATATATAGTGATACTTACCAGGTGACGATACTTCCGTTACACATACTAGCGACTGAATCGAACAGAATGTTGAATGGTTAGACGAAACGATAATTGTATCTGAGTTGTATTCGATGATATCGTGATGATGTTTATATAGCAATACTCACCAGGTAACTGTCCTTCCGTTTTACATACAAGCGACCGAATCGAGCAGAAGGTTAAATGGATAGATTGAACAATCATCGTATCTGAGTTGTATTTGATTATGTTTATATAGATATACTCACCAGGTACCTGTTCTTCCGATATACATACGAGCAACCGAATCGAACATAAGGTTGAATGGATAGATTGAACAATCATCGTATCTGAGTTGTATTCGATTATGTTTATATAGTTATACTCACCAGGTAACTGTTCATCCGTTATACATACGAGCGACTGAATTGAACTGAAGGTTGAATGGATAGACTAAACAATGATCGTATCTGGGGTTGTATTCGATTATATCGTGATGATGTTCATATAGTTATACTCACCAGGTAACTGTTCTCCAGTTATACATAAGAGCGACTGAACTGAACAGAAGGTTGAATGGATATACTGAACAATCATCGTATCTGGGTTGTATTCGATTATTTCGTGATGATTATTATATATTATGTCTAACTGTTCTTTCGTTAAACATACTAGCAACCGAATCGAACATAAGGTTGAATGGATAGATTGAACAATCATTGTATCTGAGTTGTCTCCGATTATATCGTTATGGTGTATATTTAACTACACCTACCATGTAACGGTTCTTTCGTTACACATACGAGCGTCTGAATCGAACATAAGGTTGGATGGTTAGACGGAACGATAATTGTAACTAAGTTGTATTCGATTATATCGTGATGACGTTCATATAGAAATACTCACCAGGTTACTGTTCTTTCGTTTTACATACGAGCAACCGAATCGAACAGAAGGTTGAATGGATAGTATCTGGGTTGTATTCGATTATGATGTTATGCTGTGTATATAGTTATACACATAAGGTGACGGTATTCCCGTTTCACATACGAGCGACCGAAACGAACAGAAAGTTGAATGGATAGACTGAACAATCAATGTATCTGGGTGGTATCCGATTATATCGCAATACTGTATATATAGTGATACTTACCAGGTGACGGTACTTCCGTTACACATACTAGCGACTGAATCGAACAGAAGGTTAAATGGTTAGACGAAACGATACATGTATCTGAGTTGTATTCGATGATATCGTGATGATGTTTATATAGCAATACTCAACAGGTAACTGTTCTTCCGTTTTACATACAGGCGACCGAATCGAGCAGAAAGTTGAATTCAGTATAGATTGAACAATCATCGTATCTGGGTTGTATTCGATTATGTTTATATAGTTATACTCACCAGGTAACTGTTCTTCCGTTATACATACGAGCGACTGAATTGAACAGAAGGTTGAATTAATAGTATATAGGTTGTATTCGATTATGATGTTATGCTGTGTATATAGTTATACACACTAGGAGACGGTATTCCCGTTTCACATACGAGCGACCGAAACAAAAAGAAAGTTGAATGGATAGACTGAACAATCAATGTATCTGGGTGGTATCCGATTATATCGCAATACTGTATATATAGTGATACTTACCAGGTGACGATACTTCCGTTACACATACTAGCGACTGAATCGAACAGAATGTTGAATGGTTAGACGAAACGATAATTGTATCTGAGTTGTATTCGATGATATCGTGATGATGTTTATATAGCAATACTCACCAGGTAACTGTCCTTCCGTTTTACATACAAGCGACCGAATCGAACAGAAGGTTAAATGGATAGATTGAACAATCATCGTATCTGAGTTGTATTCGATTATGTTTATATAGATATACTCACCAGGTACCTGTTCTTCCGATATACATACGAGCAACCGAATCGAACATAAGGTTGAATGGATAGATTGAACAATCATCGTATCTGAGTTGTATTCGATTATGTTTATATAGTCATACTCACCAGGTAACTGTTCTTCCGTTATACATACGAGCGACTGAATTGAACTGAAGGTTGAATGGATAGACTGAACAATGATCGTATCTGGGGTTGTATTCGATTATATCGTGATGATGTTCATATAGTTATACTCACCAGGTAACTGTTCTCCAGTTATACATAAGAGCGACTGAACTGAACAGAAGGTTGAATGGATATACTGAACAAACATCGTATCTGGGTTGTATTCGATTATTTCGTGATGATTATTATATATTATGTCTAACCAGGTAACTGTTCTTTCGTTAAACATACTAGCAACCGAATCGAACATAAGGTTGAATGGATAGATTGAACAATCATTGTATCTGGGTTGTCTCCGATTATATCGTTATGTTGTATATTTAACTACACCTACCATGTAACGGTTCTTTCGTTACACATACGAGCGTCTGAATCGAACATAAGGTTGGATGGTTAGACGGAACGATACATGTATCTGAGTTGTATTCGATGATATCGTGATGATGTTTATATAGCAATACTCAACAGGTAACTGTTCTTCCGTTTTACATACAAGCGACCGAATCGAGCAGAAGGTTGAATTCAGTATAGATTGAACAATCATCGTATCTGGGTTGTATTCGATTATGTTTATATAGTTATACTCACCAGGTAACTGTTCTTCCGTTATACATACGAGCGACTGAATTGAACAGAAGGTTGAATGGATAGATCGAACAATCATCGTATCTGAGTTGTAATCGATTATGTTTATATAGTTATCCTCACCAGGTAACTGTTCTTCCGTTATACATACGAGCGACTGAATTGAACAGTAGGTTGAATTGATAGTATATAGGTTGTATTCGATTATGATGTTATGCTGTGTATATAGTTATACACACTAGGAGACGGTATTCACGTTTTACATACGAGCGACCGAAACAAAAAGAAAGTTGAATGGATAGACTGAACAATCAATGTATCTGGGTGGTATCCGATTATATCGCAATTCTGTATATATAGTGATACTTACCAGGTGACGATACTTCCGTTACACATACTAGCGACTGAATCGAACAGAATGTTGAATGGTTAGACGAAACGATAATTGTATCTGAGTTGTATTCGATGATATCGTGATGATGTTTATATAGCAATACTCACCAGGTAACTGTTCTTCCGTTTTAGATACAAGCGACCGAATCGAGCAGAAGGTTGAATTCAGTATAGATTGAACAATCATCGTATCTGGGTTGTATTCGATTATGTTTATATAGTTATACTCACCAGGTAACTGTTCTTCCGTTATACATACGAGCGACTGAATTGAACTGAAGGTTGAATGGATAGACTAAACAATGATCGTATCTGGGGTTGTATTCGATTATATCGTGATGATGTTCATATGGTTATACTCACCAGGTAACTGTTCTCCAGTTATACATAAGAGCGACTGAACTGAACAGAAGGTTGAATGGATAGACTGAACAATCATCGTATCTGGGTTGTATTCGATTATTTCGTGATGATTATTATTTATTATGTCTAACCAGGTAACTGTTCTTTCGTTATACATACTAGCAACCGAATCGAACATAAGGTTGAATGGATAGATTGAACAATCATTGTATCTGGGTTGTCTCCGATTATATCGTTATGCTGTATATTCAGTTACACCTACCATGTAACGGTTCTTTTGTTACACATACGAGCGTCTGAATCGAACATAAGGTTGGATGGTTAGACGGAACGATAATTATAACTGAGTTGTATTCGATTATATCGTGGTGATGTTTATATAGTAATACTCACCAGGTGACTGTTCTTGCGTTATACATACGAGCGACCCAATCGAACAGAAGGTTGGATAGATAGACGAAATGATCATTGTATCTGAGTTGTATTCGATTATATCGTGATGACGTTCATATAGAAATACTAACCAGGTTACTGTTCGTTCGTTATACATACGAACAACCGAATCGAACAGAAGGTTGAATGAATAGTATCTGGGTTGTATTCGATTATGATGTTATGCTGTGTATATAGTTAAACACATAAGGTGAGGGTATTCCCGTTTCACAAACGAGTGACCGAAACGAACAGAAAGTTGAATGGATAGACTGAACAATCAATGTATCTGGGTGGTATCCGATTATATCGCAATACTGTATATATAGTGATACTTACCAGGTGACGGTACTTCCGTTACACATACTAGCGACTGAATCGAACAGAAGGTTAAATGGTTAGACGAAACGATAATTGTATCTGAGTTGTATTCGATGATATCGTGGTGATGTTCATATAGTAACTCATACAGTAACTCACCAGGTGACTGTTCTTGCGTTATACATACGAACGACTCAATCGAACAGAAGGTTGGATGGATAGACGGAATGATCATTGTATCTGAGTTGTATTCGATTATATCGTAATGACGTTCATATAGAAATACTCACCAGGTTACTTTTCTTTCGTTATACATACGAGCAGACGAATCGAGCAGAAGGTTGAATGGATAGTATCTGGGTTGTTTTCGATTATGATGTTATGCTGTGTATATAGTTATGCACATAAGGTGACGGTATTCCCATTTTACATACGAGCGACCGAAACGAACAGAAAGTTGAATGAATAGACTGAACAATCAATGTATCTGGGTGGTATTCGATTATATCGCAATTCTGTATATATAGTGATACTCACCAGGTGACGGTACTTCCGTTACACATACTAGCGACTGAATCGAACAGAAGGTTAAATGGTTAGACGAAACGATAATTGTATCTCTGAGTTGTATTCGATGATATCGTGATGATGTTTATATAGCAATACTCACCAGGTAACTGTTCTTCCGTTTTACATACAAGCGACCGTATCGAGCAGAAGCTTGAATTTAGTATAGATTGAACAATCATCTTATCTGGGTTGTATTCGATTATGTTTATATAGTTATACTCACCAGGTAACTATTCTTCCGTTATACATACGAGCGACTGAATTGAACAGATGGTTGAAAGGATAGACTAAACAATAATCGTATCTGGGGTTGTATTCGATTATATCTTGATGATGTTCATATAGTTATACTCACCAGGAAACTGTTCTCCAGTTATACATAAGAGCGACTGAACTGAACAGAAGGTTGAATGGATAGACTGAACATTCATCGTATCTGGGTTGTGTTAGATTATATCGTGGTTATTATCATATGTTATGTCTAACCAGGTAACAGTTCTGCCGTTATACATACGAGCAACCGAATCGAACATAAGGTTGGATGGATAGATTGAACAATCATTGTATCTGGGTTGTCTCCGATTATATCGTTATGCTGTATATTTAGTTACACCTACCATGTAACGGTTCTTTCGTTACACATACGAGCGTCTGAATCGAACATAAGGTTGGATGGTTAGACGGAACGATAATTATAACTGAGTTGTATTCGATTATATCGTGGTGATGTTTATATAGTAATACTCACCAGGTGACTGTTCTTGCGTTATACATACGAGCGACCCAATCGAACAGAAGGTTGGATGGATAGACGAAATGATCATTGTATCTAAGTTGTATTCGATTATATCGTGATGACGTTCATATAGAAATACTTACCAGGTTACTGTTCGTTCGTTATACATACGAACAACCGAATCGAACAGAAGGTTGAATGAATAGTATCTGGGTTGTATTCGATTATGATGTTATGCTGTGTATATAGTTAAACACATAAGGTGAGGGTATTCCCGTTTCACATACGAGCGACCGAAACGAACAGAAAGTTGAATGGATAGACTGAACAATCAATGTATCTGGGTGGTATCCGATTATATCGCAATACTGTATATATAGTGATACTTACCAGGTGACGGTACTTCCGTTACACATACTAGCGACTGAATCGAACAGAAGCTTAAATGGTTAGACGAAACGATAATTGTATCTGAGTTGTATTCGATGATATCGTGATAATGTTTATATAGCAATACTCACCAGGTAACTGTTCTTCCGTTTTACATACAAGCGACCGAATCGAGCAGAAGCTTAAATTTAGTATAAATTGAACAATCATCGTATCTGGGTTGTATTCGATTATGTTTATATAGTTATACTCACCAGGTAACTGTTCTTCTTTTATACATACGAGCGACTGAATTGAACAGAAGGTTGAATGGATAGACTAAACAATAATCGTATCTGGGGTTGTATTCGATTATATCTTGATGATGTTCATATAGTTATACTCACCAGGAAACTGTTTTCCAGTTATACATAAAAACGACTGAACTGAACAGAAGGTTGAATGGATAGACTGAACATTCATCGTATCTGGGTTGTATTTGATTATATCGTGATTATTATCATATAGTATGTCTAACCAGGTAACAGTTCTTCCGTTATACATACGAGCAACCGAATCGAACATAAGGTTGGATGGATAGATTGAACAATCATTGTATCTGGGTTGTCCCCGATTATATCGTTATGCTGTATATTTAGTTACACCTACCATGTAACGGTTCTTTCGTTACACATACGAGCGTCTGAATCGAACATAAGGTTGGATGGTCAGACGGAACGATAAATGTAACTGAGTTGTATTCGATTATATCGTGGTGATGTTTATATAGTAATACTCACCAGGTGACTGTTCTTGCGTTATACATACGAGCGACCCAATCGAACAGAAGGTTGGATGGATAGACGGAATGATCATTGTATCTGAGTTGTATTCGATTATATCGTGATGACGTTCATTTAGAAAGACTCACCAGGTGACTGTTCTTCCGTTTTACATACAAGCGACCGAATCGAACAGAAAATTGAATGGATAGTATCTGAGTAGTATTCGATTATGATGTTATGCTGCGTATATAGTTATACACACTAGGTGACGGTATACCCGTTTCACATACGAGCGACCGAAACGAACAGAAAGTTGAATGGATAGACTGAACAATCAATGTATCTGGTTGGTATCCGATTATATCGCAATACTGTATATATAGTGATACTTACCAGGTGACGGTACTTCCGTTACACATACTAGCGACTGAATCGAACAGAAGGTTAAATGGTTAGACGAAGCGATAATTGTATCTGAGTTGTATTCGATGATATAGTGATGTTGTTTATATAGCAATATTCACCAGGTAACTGTTCTTCCGTTTTACATAAAAGCGACCGAATCGAGCAGAAGGTTAAATGGATAGATTGAAAATTCATCGTATCTGGGTTGTATTCGATTAGGTTTATATAGTTATACTCACCAGGTACCTGTTCTTCCGTTATACATACGAGCGACTGAATTGAACAGAAGGTTGAATGGATAAACTAAACAATGATCGTATCTGAGGTTGTATTCGATTATATCGTGATGATGTTTATATAGTTATACTCAACAGGTAACTGTTCTCCAGTTATACATAAGAGCGACTGAATCGAGCAGAAGGTTGAATTCAGTATTGATTTAACAATAATCGTATCTGGGTTGCATTCGATTATGTTTATATAGTTATACTCACCAGGTAACTGTTCTTCCGTTATACATACGAGCAATCGAATCGAACAGAAGGTTGAATGGATAGTATCTGGGTTGTATTCGATTATGATGTTATGCTGTGTATATAGTTATACACATTAGGTGACGGTATTCCCGTTTTACATACGAGCGACCGAAACGAACAGAAAGTTGAATGGATAGACTGAACAATCAATGTATCTGGGTGGTATCCGATTATATCGCAATACTGTATATATAGTGATACTTACCAGGTGACGGTACTTCCGTTACACATACTAGCGACTGAATCGAACAGAAGGTCAAATGGTTAGACGAAACGATAATTGTATCTGAGTTGTATTCGATGATATCGTGATAATGTTTATATAGCAATACTCACCAGGTAACTGTTCTTCCGTTTTACATACAAGCGACCGAATCGAGCAGAAGCTTAAATTTAGTATAAATTGAACAATCATCGTATCTGGGTTGTATTCGATTATGTTTATATAGTTATACTCACCAGGTAACTGTTCTTCCGTTATACATACGAGCGACTGAATTGAACAGAAGGTTGAATGGATAGACCAAACAATAATCGTATCTGGGGTTGTATTCAATTATATCTTGATGATGTTCATATAGTTATACTCACCAGGAAACTGTTCTCCAGTTATACATAAGAGCGACTGTACTGAACAGAAAGTTGAATGGATAGACTGAACAATCAATGTATCTGGGTGGTATCCGATTATATCGCAATACTGTATATATAGTGATACTTACCAGGTGACGGTACTTCCGTTACACATACTAGCGACTGAATCGAACAGAAGGTTAAATGGTTAGACGAAATGATAATTGTATCTCTGAGTTGTATTCGATGATATCGTGATGAAGTTCATATAGAAATACTCACCAGGTTACTGTTCTTTCGTTATACATACGAGCATTCAAATCGAACAGAAGGTTGAATGGATATTATCTGGGTTTTATTCGATTATGATGTTATGCTGTGTATATAGTTATACACACTAGGTGGCGGTATTCTCGTTTCACATTCGAGCGACCGAAACGAACAGAAAGTTGAATGGATAGACTGAACAATCAATGTATCTGGTTGGTATCCGATTATATCGCAATACTGTATATATAGTGATACTTACCAGGTGACGGTACGTCCGTTACACATACTAGCGACTGAATCGAACAGAAGGTTAAATGGTTAGACGAAACGATAATTGTATCTGAGTTGTATTCGATGATATCGTGGTGATGTTCATATAGTAACTCATACAGTAACTCACCAGGTGACTGTTCTTGCGTTATACATACGAACGACTCAATCGAACAGAAGGTTGGATGGATAGACGGAATGATCATTGTATCTGAGTTGTATTCGATTATATCGTGATGACGTTCATATAGAAATACTCACCAGGTTACTTTTTTTTCGTTATACATACGAGCAGACGAATCGAACAGAAGGTTGAATGGATAGTATCTGGGTTGTTTTCGATTATGATGTTATGCTGTGTATATAGTTATGCACATAAGGTGACGGTATTCCCATTTTACATACGAGCGACCGAAACGAACAGAAAGTTGAATGGATAGACTGAACAATCAATGTATCTGGGTGGTATTCGATTATATCGCAATTCTGTATATATAGTGATACTCACCAGGTGACGGTACTTCCGTTACACATACTAGCGACTGAATCGAACAGAAGGTTAAATGGTTAGACGAAACGATAATTGTATCTCTGAGTTGTATTCGATGATATCGTGATGATGTTTATATAGCAATACTCACCAGGTCACTGTTCTTCCGTTTTACATACAAGCGACCGTATCGAGCAGAAGCTTAAATTTAGTATAGATTGAACAATCATCTTATCTGGGTTGTATTCGATTATGTTTATATAGTTATACTCACCAGGTAACTGTTCTTCCGTTATACATACGAGCGACTGAATTGAACAGAAGGTTGAATGGATAGACCAAACAATAATCGTATCTGGGGTTGTATTCAATTATATCTTGATGATGTTCATATAGTTATACTCACCAGGAAACTGTTCTCCAGTTATACATAAGAGCGACTGTACTGAACAGAAAGTTGAATGGATAGACTGAACAATCAATGTATCTGGGTGGTATCCGATTATATCGCAATACTGTATATATAGTGATACTTACCAGGTGACGGTACTTCCGTTACACATACTAGCGACTGAATCGAACAGAAGGTTAAATGGTTAGACGAAATGATAATTGTATCTCTGAGTTGTATTCGATGATATCGTGATGAAGTTCATATAGAAATACTCACCAGGTTACTGTTCTTTCGTTATACATACGAGCATTCAAATCGAACAGAAGGTTGAATGGATATTATCTGGGTTTTATTCGATTATGATGTTATGCTGTGTATATAGTTATACACACTAGGTGGCGGTATTCTCGTTTCACATTCGAGCGACCGAAACGAACAGAAAGTTGAATGGATAGACTGAACAATCAATGTATCTGGTTGGTATCCGATTATATCGCAATACTGTATATATAGTGATACTTACCAGGTGACGGTACGTCCGTTACACATACTAGCGACTGAATCGAACAGAAGGTTAAATGGTTAGACGAAACGATAATTGTATCTGAGTTGTATTCGATGATATCGTGGTGATGTTCATATAGTAACTCATACAGTAACTCACCAGGTGACTGTTCTTGCGTTATACATACGAACGACTCAATCGAACAGAAGGTTGGATGGATAGACGGAATGATCATTGTATCTGAGTTGTATTCGATTATATCGTGATGACGTTCATATAGAAATACTCACCAGGTTACTTTTCTTTCGTTATACATACGAGCAGACGAATCGAACAGAAGGTTGAATGGATAGTATCTGGGTTGTTTTCGATTATGATGTTATGCTGTGTATATAGTTATGCACATAAGGTGACGGTATTCCCATTTTACATACGAGCGACCGAAACGAACAGAAAGTTGAATGGATAGACTGAACAATCAATGTATCTGGGTGGTATTCGATTATATCGCAATTCTGTATATATAGTGATACTCACCAGGTGACGGTACTTCCGTTACACATACTAGCGACTGAATCGAACAGAAGGTTAAATGGTTAGACGAAACGATAATTGTATCTCTGAGTTGTATTCGATGATATCGTGATGATGTTTATATAGCAATACTCACCAGGTCACTGTTCTTCCGTTTTACATACAAGCGACCGTATCGAGCAGAAGCTTAAATTTAGTATAGATTGAACAATCATCTTATCTGGGTTGTATTCGATTATGTTTATATAGTTATACTCACCAGGTAACTGTTCTTCCGTTATACATACGAGCGACTGAATTGAACAGATGGTTGAAAGGATAGACTAAACAATAATCGTATCTGGAGTTGTATTCGATTATATCTTGATGATGTTCATATAGTTATACTCACCAGGAAACTGTTCTCCAGTTATACATAAGAGCGACTGAACTGAACAGAAGGTTGAATGGATAGACTGAACATTCATCGTATCTGGGTTGTGTTAGATTATATCGTGGTTATTATCATATGTTATGTCTAACCAGGTAACAGTTCTGCTGTTATACATACGAGCAACCGAATCGAACATAAGGTTGGATGGATAGATTGAACAATCATTGTATCTGCGTTGTCTCCGATTATATCGTTATGCTGTATATTTAGTTACACCTACCATGTAACGGTTCTTTCGTTACACATACAAGCGTCTGAATCGAACATAAGGTTGGATGGTTAGACGGAACGATAATTATAACTGAGTTGTATTCGATTATATCGTGGTGATGTTTATATAGTAATACTCACCAGGTGACTGTTCTTGCGTTATACATACGAGCGACCCAATCGAACAGAAGGTTGGATGGATAGACGAAATGATCATTGTATCTGAGTTGTATTCGATTATATCGTGATGACGTTCATATAGAAATACTCACCAGGTTACTGTTCGTTCGTTATACATACGAACAACTGAATCGAACAGAAGGTTGAATGAATAGTATCTGGGTTGTATTCGATTATGATGTTATGCTGTGTATATAGTTAAACACATAAGGTGAGGGTATTCCCGTTTCACATACGAGCGACCGAAACGAACAGAAAGTTGAATGGATAGACTGAACAATCAATGTATCTGGGTGGTATCCGATTATATCGCAATACTGTATATATAGTGATACTTACCAGGTGACGGTACTTCCGTTACACATACTAGCGACTGAATCGAACAGAAGGTTAAATGGTTAGACGAAACGATAATTGTATCTGAGTTGTATTCGATGATATCGTGATAATGTTTATATAGCAATACTCACCAGGTAACTGTTCTTCCGTTTCACATACAAGCGACCGAATCGAGCAGAAGCTTAAATTTAGTATAAATTGAAAAATCATCGTATCTGGGTTGTATTCGATTATGTTTATATAGTTATACTCACCAGGTAACTGTTCTTCCGTTATACATACGAGCGACTGAATTGAACAGAAGGTTGAATGGATAGACTAAACAATAATCGTATCTGGGGTTGTATTCGATTATATCTTGATGATGTTCATATAGTTATACTCACCAGGGAACTAGTTTCCAGTTATACATAAAAACGACTGAACTGAACAGAAGGTTGAATGGATAGACTGAACATTCATCGTATCTGGGTTGTATTTGATTATATCGTGATTATTATCATATAGTATGTCTAACCAGGTAACAGTTCTTCCGTTATACATACGAGCAACCGAATCGAACATAAGGTTGGATGGATAGATTGAACAATCATTGTATCTGGGTTGTCTCCGATTATATCGTTATGCTGTATATTTATTTACACCTACCATGTAACGGTTCTTTCGTTACACATACGAGCGTCTGAATCGAACATAAGGTTGGATGGTTAGACGGAACGATAAATGTAACTGAGTTGTATTCGATTATATCGTGGTGATGTATATATAGTAATACTCACCAGGTGACTGTTCTTGCGTTATACATACGAGCGACCCAATCGAACAGATGGTTGGATGGATAGACGGAATGATCATTGTATCTGAGTTGTATTCGATTATATCGTGATGACGTTCATTTAGAAAGACTCACCAGGTGACTGTTCTTCCGTTTTACATACAAGCGACCGAATCGAACAGAAAATTGAATGGATAGTATCTGAGTAGTATTCGATTATGATGTTATGCTGTGTATATAGTTATACACACTAGGTGACGGTATACCCGTTTCACATACGAGCGACCGAAACGAACAGAAAGTTGAATGGATAGACTGAACAATCAATGTATCTGGTTGGTATCCGATTATATCGCAATACTGTATATATAGTGATACTTACCAGGTGACGGTACTTCCGTTACACATATTAGCGACTGAATCGAACAGAAGGTTAAATGGTTAGACGAAGCGATAATTGTATCTGAGTTGTATTCGATGATATAGTGATGATGTTTATATAGCAATATTCACCAGGTTACTGTTCTTCCGTTTTACATAAAAGCAACCGAATCGAGCAGAAGGTTGAATGGATAGATTGAAAATTCATCGTATCTGGGTTGTATTCGATTAGGTTTATATAGTTATACTCACCAGGTACCTGTTCTTCCGTTATACATACGAGCGACTGAATTGAACAGAAGGTTGAATGATTAGACTAAACAATGATCGTATCTGAGGTTGTATTCGATTATATCGTGATGATGTTTATATAGTTATACTCAACAGGTAACTGTTCTCCAGTTATACATAAGAGCGACTGAATTGAGCAGAAGGTTGAATGGATAGTATCTGGGTTGTATTCGATTATGATGTTATGCTGTGTATATAGTTATACACATTAGGTGACGGTATTCCCGTTTTACATACGAGCGACCGAAACGAACAGAAAGTTGAATGGATAGACTGAACAATCAATGTATCTGGTTGGTATCCGATTATATCGCAATACTGTATATATAGTTATACTCACCAGGTAACTGTTCTTCCGTTATACATACGAGCGACTGAATTGAACAGAAGGTTGAATGGATAGACTAAACAATAATCGTATCTGGGGTTGTATTCAATTATATCTTGATGATGTTCATATAGTTATACTCACCAGGAAACTGTTCTCCAGTTATACATAAGAGCGACTGTACTGAACAGAAAGTTGAATGGATAGACTGAACAATCAATATATCTGGGTGGTATCCGATTATATCGCAATACTGTATATATAGTGATACTTACCAGGTGACGGTACTTCCGTTACACATACTAGCGACTGAATCGAACAGAAGGTTAAATAGTTAGACGAAATGATAATTGTATCTCTGAGTTGTATTCGATGATATCGTGATGAAGTTCATATAGAAATACTCACCAGGTTACTGTTCTTTCGTTATACATACGAGCATTCGAATCGAACAGAAGGTTGAATGGATAGTATCTGGGTTATATTCGATTATGATGTTATGCTCTGTATATAGTTATACACACTAGGTGGCGGTATTCTCGTTTCACATTCGAGCGACCGAAACGAACAGAAAGTTGAATGGATAGACTGAACAATCAATGTATCTGGTTGGTATCCGATTATATCGCAATACTGTATATATAGTGATACTTACCAGGTGACGGTACGTCCGTTACACATACTAGCGACTGAATCGAACAGAAGGTTAAATGGTTAGACGAAGCGATAATTGTATCTGAGTTGTATTCGATGATATCGTGATGATGTTTATATAGCAATATTCACCAGGTAACTGTTCTTCCGTTTTACATACAAGCGACCGAATCGAGCAGAAGGTTAAATAGATAGATTGAACAATCATCGTATCTGGGTTGTATTCGATTATGTTTATATAGTTATACTCACCAGGTAACTGTTCTTCCGTTATACATACGAGCAACTGAATTGAACAGAAGGTTGAATGGATAGACTAAACAATGATCGTATCTGGGGTTGTATTCGATGATATCGTGATGATGTTTATATAGTTATACTCACCAGGTTACTGTTCTCTAGTTATACATAAGAGCGACTGAACTGAACAGAAGGTTGAATGGATAGACTGAATAATCATCGTATCTGGGTTGTATTCGATTATTTCGTGATGATTATTATATATTATGTCTAACCAGGTAACTGTTCTTCCGTTATACATACGAGCAACCGGATCGAACATAAGGTTGAATGGATAGATTGAAAAATCATTGTATCTGGGTTGTCTCCGATTATATCGTTATGCTGTATAATTAGATACACCTACCATGTAACGGTTCTTTCGTTACACATACGAGCTTCTGAATCGAACAGAAGGTTGGATGGATAGACGGAATGATCATTGTATCTGAGTTGTATTCGATTATATCGTGATGAAGTTCATATAGAAATACTCACCAGGTTACTGTTCTTTCGTTATACATACGAGCAACCGAATCGAACAGAAGGTTGAATAGATGGTATCTGGGTTGTATTCGATTATGATGTTATGCTGTGTTTATAGTTATACACACTAGGTGACGGAATCCCCGTTTTACATACGAGCGACCGAAACGAAGAGAAAGTTGAATGGATAGACTGAACAATCAATGTATCTGGTTGGTATCCGATTATATCGCAGAACTGTATATATTACTTACCAGGTGACGGTAATTCCGTTACACATACTAGCGACTGAATCGAACAGAAGGTTAAATGGTTAGACGAAACGATAATTGTATCTGAGTTGTATTCGATGATATCGTGATGATGTTTATATAGCAATACTCACCAGGTAACTGTTCTTCCGTTTTACATACAAGCGACCGAATCGAGCAGAAGGTTAAATTTAGTATCCGATTATATCGCAAAACTGTATATATAGTGATGCTTACCAGGTGACGGTACTTCCGTTACACATACTAGCGACTGAATCGAACAGAAGGTTAAATGGTTAGACGAAACGATAATTGTATCTGAGTTGTATTCGATGATATCGTGATGATGTTTATATAGAAATACTCACCAGGTAACTGTTCTTTCGTTTTACATACAAGCGACCGAATCGAGCAGAAGGTTGAATTTAGTATAGATTGAACAATCATCGTATCTGGGTATATACACAGCATAACATCATAATCGAATACAACCCATATACTATCCATTCAACCTTCTGTTCAATTCAGTCGCTCGTATGTATAACGGAAGAACAGTTACCTGGTGAGTATAACTATATAAACATAATCGAATACAACCCAGATACGATGATTGTTCAATCTATACTGAATTCAACCTTCTGCTCGATTCGGTCGCTTGTATGTAAACGGAAGAACAGTTACCTGGTTAGACATAATATATAATAATCATCACGAAATAATCGAATACAACCCAGATACGATGATTGTTCAGTCTATCCATTCAACCTTCTGTTCAGTTCAGTCGCTCTTATGTCTAACTGGAGAACAGTTACCTGGTGAGTATAACTATATGAACATCATCACGATATAATCGAATACAACCCCAGATACGATCATTGTTTAGTCTATCCATTCAACCTTCAGTTCAATTCAGTCGCTCGTATGTATAACGGAAGAACAGTTACCTGGTGAGTATAACTATATAAACATAATCGAATACAACTCAGATACGATGATTGTTCAATCTATCCATTCAACCTTATGTTCGATTCGGTTGCTCGTATGTATATCGGAAGAACAGGTACCTGGTGAGTATATCTATATAAACATAATCGAATACAACTCAGATACGATGATTGTTCAATCTATACTGAATTCAACCTTCTGCTCAATTCGGTCGCTCGTATGTAAAACGGAAGAACAGTTACCTGGTGAGTATTGCTATATAAACATCATCAAGATATCATCGAATACAACTCAGATACAATTATCGTTTCGTCTAACCATTTAACCTTCTGTTCGATTCAGTCGCTAGTATGTGTAACGGAAGTACCGTCACCTGGTAAGTATCACTATATATACAGTATTGCGATATAATCGGATACCACCCAGATACATTGATTGTTCAGTCTATCCATTCAACTTTCTGTTCGTTTCGGTCGCTCGTATGTGAAACGGGAATACCGTCACCTTATGTGTATAACTATATACACAGCATAACATCATAATCGAATACAACCCATATACTATCCATTCAACCTTCTGTTCAATTCAGTCGCTCGTATGTATAACGGAAGAACAGTTACCTGGTGAGTATAACTATATAAACATAATCGAATACAACCCAGATACGATGATTGTTCAATCTATACTGAATTCAACCTTCTGCTCGATTCGGTCGCTTGAATGTGAAATGGAAGAACAGTTACCTGGTGAGTATTGCTATATAAACATCATCACGATATCATCGAATACAACTCAGATACAATTATCGTTTCGTCTAACCATTCAACATTCTGTTCTATTCAGTCGCTAGTATGTGTAACGGAAGTATCGTCACCTGGTAAGTATCACTATATATACAGTATTGCGATATAATCGGATACCACCCAGATACATTGATTGTTCAGTCTATCCATTCAACTTTCTTTTTGTTTCGGTCGCTCGTATGTAAAACGGGAATACCGTCTCCTAGTGTGTATAACTATATACACAGCATAACATCATAATCGAATACAACCCATATACTATCCATTCAACCTTCTGTTCAATTCAGTCGCTCGTATGTATAACGGAAGAACAGTTACCTGGTGAGTATAACTATATAAACATAATCGAATACAACCCAGATACGATGATTGTTCAATCTATACTGAATTCAACCTTCTGCTCGATTCGGTCGCTTGTAAGTAAAACGGAAGAACAGTTACCTGGTGAGTATTGCTATATAAACATCATCACGATATCATCGAATACAACTCAGATACAATTATCGTTTCGTCTAACCATTCAACCTTCTGTTCGATTCAGTCGCTAGTATGTGTAACGGAAGTACCGTCACCTGGTAAGTATCACTATATATACAGTATTGCGATATAATCGGATACCACCCAGATACATTGATTGTTCAGTCTATCCATTCAACTTTCTGTTTGTTTTGGTCGCTCGTATGTGAAACGGGAAAACCGTCACCTTATGTGTATAACTATATATACAGCATAACATCATAATCGAATACAACCCAGATACTATCCATTCAACCTTCTGTTCGATTCGGTTGCTCGTATGTATAACGAAAGAACAGTAACCTGGTGAGTATTTCTATATGAACGTCATCACGATATAATCGAATACAACCTAGTTACAATTATCGTTCCGTCTAACCATCCAACCTTATGTTCGATTCAGACGCTCGTATGTGTAACGAAAGAACCGTTACATGGTAGGTGTAGTTAAATATACAATATAACGATATAATCGGAGACAACCCAGATACAATGATTGTTCAATCTATCCATTCAACCTTATGTTCGATTCGGTTGCTAGTATGTATGACGAAAGAACAGTTACCTGGTAAGACATAATATATAATAATCATCACGAAATAATTGAATACAACCCAGATACGATGATTGTTCAGTCTATCCATTCAACCTTCTGTTCAGTTCAGTCGCTCTTATGTATAACTGGAGAACAGTTACCTGGTGAGTATAACTATATGAACATCATCACGATATAATCGAATACAACCCCAGATACGATCATTGTTTAGTCTATCCATTCAACCTTCAGTTCAATTCAGTCGCTCGTATGTATAACGGAAGAACATTTACCTGGTGAGTATAACTATATAAACATAATCGAATACAACTCAGATACGATGATTGTTCAATCTATCCAATTAACCTTATGTTCGATTCGGTTGCTCGTATGTATATCGGAAGAACAGGTACCTGGTGAGTATATCTATATAAACATAATCGAACACAACTCAGATACGATGATTGTTCAATCTATCCATTTAACCTTCTGCTCAATTCGGTCGCTTGTATGTAAAACGGAAGGACAGTTACCTGGTGAGTATTGCTATATAAACATCATCACGATATCATCGAATACAACTCAGATACAATTATCGTTTCGTCTAACCATTTAACCTTCTGTTCGATTCAGTCGCTAGTATGTGTAACGGAAGTACCGTCACCTGGTAAGTATCACTATATATACAGTATTGCGATATAATCGGATACCACCCAGTTACATTGATTGTTCAGTCTATCCATTCAACTTTCTGTTCGTTTCGGTCGCTCGTATGTGAAACGGGAATACCGTCACCTTATGTGTATAACTATATACACAGCATTACATCATAATCGAATACAACCCAGAAACTATCCATTCAACCTTCTGTTCGATTCAGTTGCTCGTATGTATAACGAAAGAACAGTAACCTGGTGAGTATTGCTATATAAACATCATCACGATATCATCGAATAAAACTCAGATACAATTATCGTTTCGTCTAACCATTCAACATTCTGTTCGATTCAGTCGCTAGTATGTGTAACGGAAGTATCGTCACCTGGTAAATATCACTATATATACAGTATTGCGATATAATCGGATACCACCCAGATACATTGATTGTTCAGTCTATCCATTCAACTTTCTTTTTGTTCAATAATCATCGTATCTGGGTTGTATTCGATTATTTCGTGATGATTATTATATATTATGTCTAACCAGGTAACTGTTCTTCCGTTATACATACGAGCAACCGAATCGAACATAAGGTTGAATGGATAGATTGAAAAATCATTGTATCTGAGTTGTCTTCGATTATATCGTTATGCTGTATAATTAGATACACCTACCATGTAACGGTTCTTTCGTTACACATACGAGCTTCTTAATCGAACAGAAGGTTGGATGGATAGACGGAATGATCATTGTATCTGAGTTGTATTCGATTATATCGTGATGAAGTTCATATAGAAATACTCACCAGGTTACTGTTCTTTCGTTATACATACGTGCAACCGAATCGAACAGAAGGTTGAATAGATGGTATCTGGGTTGTATTCGATTATGATGTTATGCTGTGTTTATAGTTATACACACTAGGTGACGGTATCCCCGTTTTACATACGAGCGACCGAAACGAAGAGAAAGTTGAATGGATAGACTGAACAATCAATGTATCTGGTTGGTATCCGATTATATCGCAGAACTGTATATATTACTTACCAGGTGACGGTACTTCCGTTACACATACTAGCGACTGAATCGAACAGAAGGTTAAATGGTTAGAAGAAACGATAATTGTATCTGAGTTGTATTCGATGATATCGTGATGATGTTTATATAGCAATACTCACCAGGTAACTGTTCTTCCGTTTTACATACAAGCGACCGAATCGAGCAGAAGGTTAAATTTAGTATCCGATTATATCGCAATACTGTATATATAGTGATACTTACCAGGTGACGGTACTTCCGTTTTACATACTAGCGACTGAATCGAACAGAAGGTTAAATGGTTAGACGAAGCGATAATTGTATCTGAGTTGTATTCGATGATATCGTGATGATGTTTATATAGCAATATTCACCAGGTAACTGTTCTTCCGTTTTACATAAAAGCGACCGAATCGAGCAGAAGGTCAAATGTATAGATTGAAAATTCATCGTATCTGGGTTGTATTCGATTAGGTTTATATAGTTATACTCACCAGGTAACTGTTCTTCCGTTATTCATACGAGCGACTGAATTGAACAGAAAGTTGGATGGATAGACGGAATGATCATTGTATCTGAGTTGTATTCGATTATATCGTGGTGACGTTCATATAGAAATACTCACCAGGATACTGTTCTCTCGTTATACATACGAGCAACCGAATCGAACAGAAGGTTGAATGGATAGACTGAACAATGATCGTATATGAGGTTGTATTCGATTATATCGTGATGATGTTTATATAGTCATACTCAACAGGTAACTGTTCTCCAGTTATACATAAGAGCGACTAAACTGAACAGAAGGTTGAATGGATAGACTGAACAATCATTGTATCTGGGTTGTATTCGATTATATCGTGATGATTTTCATATAGTATGTCTAACCAGGTAACAGTTCTTCTGTTACACATAAGAGCAACCGAATCGAACAAAAAGTTGAATGGATAGATTGAACAATCATTGTATCTGGGTTGTCTCCGATTATATCGTTATGCTGTATATTTAGTTACACCTACCATGTAACGGTTCTCTCGTTACACATACGAGCGTCTGCATCGAACATAAGGTTGGATGATTAGACGGAACGATAATTGTAACTGAGTTGTATTCGATTATATCGTGGTGATGTTTATATAGTAATACTCACCAGGTGACTGTTCTTGCGTTATACATACGAGCGACCCAATCGAACAGAAAGTTGGATGGATAGACGGAATAATCATTGTATCTGAGTTGTATTCGATTATATCGTGGTGACGTTCATATAGAAATACTCACCAGGATACTGTTATCTCGTTATACATACGAGCAACCGAATCGAACAGAAGGTTGAATGGATAGTATCTGGGTTGTATTCGATTATGATGTTATGCTGTGTAAATAGTTATACACATTAGGTGACGGTACTCCCGTTTTACATACGAGCGACCGAAACGAACAGAAAGTTGAATGGATAGTCTGAACAATCAATGTATCTGGATGGTATCCGATTATATCGCAATACTGAATATATAGTGATACTTACCAGGTGACGGTACTTCCGTTACACATACTAGCGACTGAATCGAACAG
Organism: Chrysomela aeneicollis; assembly: GCA_029955515.1. Lineage (NCBI taxonomy): Eukaryota > Metazoa > Arthropoda > Insecta > Coleoptera > Chrysomelidae > Chrysomela > Chrysomela aeneicollis. The sequence continues at coordinate 13,968,007 of JARUHQ010000013.1, read as the reverse complement.
AAGGTTAAATGGTTAGACGAAACGATAATTGTATCTGAGTTGTATTCGATGATATCGTGATGATGTTTATATAGAAATACTCACCAGGTAACTGTTCTTCCGTTTTACATACAAGCGACCGAATCGAGCAGAAGGTTAAATTTAGTATCCGATTATATCGCAATACTGTATATATAGTGATACTTACCAGGTGACGGTACTTCCGTTTTACATACTAGCGACTGAATCGAACAGAAGGTTAAATGGTTAGACGAAGCGATAATTGTATCTGAGTTGTATTCGATGATATCGTTATGATGTTTATATAGCAATATTCACCAGGTAACTGTTCTTCCGTTTTACATAAAAGCGACCGAATCGAGCAGAAGGTCAAATGTATAGATTGAAAATTCATCGTATCTGGGTTGTATTCGATTAGGTTTATATAGTTATACTCACCAGGTAACTGTTCTTCCGTTATTCATACGAGCGACTGAATTGAACAGAAAGTTGGATGGATAGACGGAATGATCATTGTATCTGAGTTGTATTCGATTATATCGTGGTGACGTTCATATAGAAATACTCACCAGGATACTGTTCTCTCGTTATACATACGAGCAACCGAATCGAACAGAAGGTTGAATGGATAGACTAAACAATGATCGTATCTGAGGTTGTATTCGATTATATCGTGATGATGTTTATATAGTCATACTCAACAGGTAACTGTTCTCCAGTTATACATAAGAGCGACTAAACTGAACAGAAGGTTGAATGGATAGACTGAACAATCATTGTATCTGGGTTGTATTCGATTATATCGTGATGATTTTCATATAGTATGTCTAACCAGGTAACAGTTCTTCTGTTACACATAAGAGCAACCGAATTGAACAAAAAGTTGAATGGATAGATTGAACAATCATTGTATCTGGGTTGTCTCCGATTATATCGTTATGCTGTATATTTAGTTACACCTACCATGTAACGGTTCTCTCGTTACACATACGAGCGTCTGCATCGAACATAAGGTTGGATGATTAGACGGAACGATAATTGTAACTGAGTTGTATTCGATTATATCGTGGTGATGTTTATATAGTAATACTCACCAGGTGACTGTTATTGCGTTATACATACGAGCGACCCAATCGAACAGAAAGTTGGATGGATAGACGGAATGATCATTGTATCTGAGTTGTATTCGATTATATCGTGGTGACGTTCATATAGAAATACTCACCAGGATACTGTTCTCTCGTTATACATACGAGCAACCGAATCGAACAGAAGGTTGAATGGATAGTATCTGGGTTGTATTCGATTATGATGTTATGCTGTGTAAATAGTTATACACATTAGGTGACGGTACTCCCGTTTTACATACGAGCGACCGAAACGAACAGAAAGTTGAATGGATAGTCTGAACAATCAATGTATCTGGATGGTATCCGATTATATCGCAATACTGAATATATAGTGATACTTACCAGGTGACGGTACTTCCGTTACACATACTAGCGACTGAATCGAACAGAAGGTTAAATGGTTAGACGAAACGATAATTGTATCTGAGTTGTATTCGATGATATCGTGATGATGTTTATATAGAAATACTCACCAGGTAACTGTTCTTTCGTTTTACATACAAGCGACCGAATCGAGCAGAAGGTTGAATTCAGTATAGATTGAACAATCATCGTATCTGGGTTGTATTCGATTATGTTCATATAGTTATACTCACCAGGTTACTGTTCTTCCGTTATACATAGGAGCGACTGAATTGAACAGAAGGTTGAATGGATAGACTAAACAATAATCGTATCTGGGGTTGTATTCAATTATATCTTGATGATGTTCATATAGTTATACTCACCAGGAAACTGTTCTCCAGTTATACTTAAGAGCGACTGAACTGAACAGAAGGTTGAATGGATAGACTGAACAATCATCGTATCTGGGTTGTATTTGATTATATCGTGATGATTATAATATAGTATGTCTAACCAGGTAACAGTTCTTCCGTTATACATACGAGCAACCGAATCGAACATAATGTTGAATGTATCTGGGTTGTCTCCGATTATATCGTTATGCTGTATATTTAGTTACACCTACCATGTAAAGGTTCTTTCGTTACACATACGAGCGTCTGCATCGAACATAAGGTTGGATGATTACACGGAACGATAATTGTAACTGAGTTGTATTCGATAATATCGTGGTGATGTTTATATAGTAATACTCACCAGGTGACTGTTCTTGCGTTATACATACGAGCGACCCAATCGAACAGAAGGTTGGATGGATAGACGGAATGATCATTGTATCTTAGTTGTATTCTATTATATCGTGATGACGTTCATATAGAAATACTCACCAGGTTACTGTTCTTTCGTTATACATACGAGCAACCGAATCGAACAGAAGGTTGAATGGATAGTATCTGGGTTGTATTCGATTATGATGTTATGCTGTGTATATGGTTATACACATTTGATGACGGTATTCCCGTTTTACATACGAGCGACCGAAACGAACAGAAAGTTGAATGGATAGTCTGAACAATCAATGTATCTGGGTGGTATGCGATTATATCGCAATACTGTATATATAGTGATACTTACCAGGTGACGGTACTTCCGTTACACATACTAGCGACTGAATCGAACAGAGGGTTGAATGGTTAGACGAAACGATAATTGTATCTGAGTTGTATTCGATGATATCGTGATGATGTTTATATAGCAATAATCACCAGGTAACTGTTCTTCCGTTTTACATACAAGCGACCGAATCGTGCAGAAGGTTAAATTTATAGATTGAACAATCATCGTATCTGGGTTGTATTTGATTATGTTTATATAGTTATACTCACCAGGTACCTGTTCTTCCGTTTTACATACAAGCGACCAAATCGAGCAGAAGGTTGAATTTAGTATGGATTGAACAATCATCGTATCTGGGTTGTATTCGATTATGTTTATATAGTTATACTCACCAGGTAACTGTTCTTCCGTTATACATACTAGCGACTGAATCGAACAGAATGTTGAATAGTTAGACGAAACGATAATTGTATCTGAGTTGTATTCGATGATATCGTGATGATATTTATATAGCAATACTCACCAGGTAACTGTCCTTCAGTTTTACATACAAGTGACCGAATCGAGCAGAAGGTCAAATGGATAGATTGAACAATCATCGTATCTGAGTTGTATTCGATTATGTTTATATAGTTATACTCACCAGGTACCTGTTCTTTCGTTATACATACGAGCAACCGAATCGAACATAAGGTTGAATGGATGGATTGAACAATCATCGTATCTGAGTTGTATTCGATTATGTTTATATAGTTATACTCACCAAGTAACCAAGTAACTCGTATGTATAACGGAAGAACAGTTACCTGGTGAGTATAACTATATAAACATAATCGAATACAACTCAGATACGATGATTGTTCAATCTATCCATTCAACCTTATGTTCGATTCGGTTGCTCGTATGTATATCGGAAGAACAGGTACCTGGTGAGTATATCTATATAAACATAATCGAATACAACTCAGATACGATGATTGTTCAATCTATCCATTTGACCTTCTGCTCGATTCGGTCGCTTGTATGTGTAACGGAAGTATCACCTGGTAAGTATCACTATATATACAGTATTGCGATATAATCGGATACCACCCAGATACATTGATTGTTCAGTCTATACATTCAACTTTCTTTTCGTTTCGGTCGCTCGTATGTAAAACGGGAATACCGTCTCCTAGTGTGTATAACTATATACACAGCATAACATCATAATCGAATACAACCCATATACTATCCATTCAACCTTCTGTTCAATTCAGTCGCTCGTATGTATAACGGAAGAACAGTTACCTGGTGAGTATAACTATATAAACATAATCGAATACAACCCAGATACGATGATTGTTCAATCTATACTGAATTCAACCTTCTGCTCGATTCGGTCGCTTGTATGTAAACGGAAGAACAGTTACCTGGTGAGTATTGCTATATAAACATCATCACGATATCTTCGAATACAACTCAGATACAATTATCGTTTCGTCTAACCATTTAACCTTCTGTTCGATTCAGTCGCTAGTATGTGTAACGGAAGTATTGTCACCTGGTAAGTATCACTATATATACAGTATTGCGATATAATCGGATACCACCCAGATACATTGATTGTTCAGTCTATCCATTCAACTTTCTGTTCGTTTCGGTCGCTCGTATGTGAAACGGGAATACCGTCACCTTATGTGTATAACTATATACACAGCATAACATCATAATCGAATACAACCCAGATACTATCCATTCAACCTTCTGTTCGATTCGGTTGCTAGTATGTATAACGAAAGAACAGTAACCTGGTGAGTATTTCTATATGAACGTCATCACGATATAATCGAATACAACTTAGTTACAATTATCGTTCCGTCTAACCATCCAACCTTATGTTCGATTCAGACGCTTGTATGTGTAACGATAGAACCGTTACATGGTAGGTGTAGTTAAATATACAACATAACGATATAATCGGAGACAACCCAGATACAATGATTGTTCAATCTATCCATTCAACCTTATGTTCGATTCGGTTGCTAGTATGTATAACGAAAGAACAGTTACCTGGTTAGACATAATATATAATAATCATCACGAAATAATCGAATACAACCCAGATACGATGATTATTCAGTCTATCCATTCAACCTTCTGTTCAGTTCAGTCGCTCTTATGTATAACTGGAGAACAGTTACCTGGTGAGTATAACTATATGAACATCATCACGATATAATCGAATACAACCCCAGATACGATCATTGTTTAGTCTATCCATTCAACCTTCAGTTCAATTCAGTCGCTCGTATGTATAACGGAAGAACAGTTACCTGGTGAGTATAACTATATAAACATAATCGAATACAACTCAGATACGATGATTGTTCAATCTATCCATTCAACCTTATGTTCGATTCGGTTGCTCGTATGTATATCGGAAGAACAGGTACCTGGTGAGTATATCTATATAAACATAATCGAATACAACTCAGATACGATGATTGTTCAATCTATCCATTTAACCTTCTGCTCGATTCGGTCGCTTGTATGTAAAACGGAAGGACAGTTACCTGGTGAGAATTGCTATATAAACATCATCACGATATCATCGAATACAACTCAGATACAATTATCGTTTCGTCTTACCATTTAACCTTCTGTTCGATTCAGTCGCTAGTATGTGTAACGGAAGTACCGTCACCTGGTAAGTATCACTATATATACAGTATTGCGATATAATCGGATACCACCCAGATACATTGATTGTTCAGTCTATCCATTCAACTTTCTGTTCGTTTCGGTCGCTCGTATGTGAAACGGGAATACCGTCACCTTATGTGTATAACTATATACACAGCATAACATCATAATCGAATACAACCCAGATACTATCCATTCAACCTTCTGTTCGATTCGGTTGCTCGTATGTATAACGAAAGAACAGTAACCTGGTGAGTATTTCAATATGAACGTCATCACGATATAATCGAAAACAACTTAGTTACAATTATCGTTCCGTCTAACCATCCAACCTTATGTTCGATTCAGACGCTCGTATGTGTAACGAAAGAACCGTTACATGGTAGGTGTAGTTAAATATACAACATAACGATATAATCGGAGATAACCCAGATACAATGATTGTTCAATCTATCCATTCAACCTTATGTTCGATTCGGTTGCTAGTATGTATAACGAAAGAACAGTTACCTGGTTAGACATAATATATAATAATCATCACGAAATAATCGAATACAACCCAGATACGATGATTGTTCAGTCTATCCATTCAACCTTCTGTTCAGTTCAGTCGCTCTTATGTATAACTGGAGAACATTTACCTGGTGAGTATAACTATATGAACATCATCACGATATAATCGAATACAACCCCAGATACGATCATTGTTTAGTCTATCCATTCAACCTTCAGTTCAATTCAGTCGCTCGTATGTATAACGGAAGAACAGTTACCTGGTGAGTATAACTATATAAACATAATCGAATACAACTCAGATACGATGATTGTTCAATCTATCCATATAACCTTCTGCTCGATTCGGTCGCTTGTATGTAAAACGGAAGGACAGTTACCTGGTGAGTATTGCTATATAAACATCATCACGATATCATCGAATACAACTCAGATACAATTATCGTTTCGTCTAACCATTCAACATTCTGTTCGATTCAGTCGCTAGTATGTGTAACGGAAGTATCGTCACCTGGTAAGTATCACTATATATACAGTATTGCGATATAATCGGATACCACCCAGATACATTGATTGTTCAGTCTATCCATTCAACTTTCTTTTCGTTTCGGTCGCTCGTATGTATAACGGGAATACCGTCTCCTAGTGTGTATAACTATATACACAGCATAACATCATAATCGAGTACAACCCATATACTATCCATTCAACCTTCTGTTCAATTCAGTCGCTCGTATGTATAACGGAAGAACAGTTACCTGGTGAGTATAACTATATAAACATAATCGAATACAACCCAAATACGATGATTGTTCAATCTATACTGAATTCAACCTTCTGCTCGATTCGGTCGCTTGTATGTAAAATGGAAGAACAGTTACCTGGTGAGTATTGCTATATAAACATCATCACGATATCATCGAATACAACTCAGATACAATTATCGTTTCGTCTAACCATTCAACATTCTGTTCGATTCAGTCGCTAGTATGTGTAACGGAAGTATCGTCACCTGGTTAGTATCACTATATATACAGTATTGCGATATAATCGGATACCACCCAGATACATTGATTGTTCAGTCTATCCATTCAACTTTCTTTTTGTTTCGGTGGCTCTTATGTAAAACGGGAATACCGTATCCTATTGTGTATAACCATATACACAGCATAACATCATAATCGAATACAACCCATATACTATCCATTCAACCTTCTGTTCAATTCAGTCGCTCGTATGTATAACGGAAGAACAGTTACCTGGTGAGTATAACTATATAAACATAATCGAATACAACCCAGATACGATGATTGTTCAATCTATCCATTTAACCTTCTGCTCGATTCGGTCGCTTGTATGTAAAACGGAAGGACAGGTACCTGGTGAGTATTGCTATATAAACATCATCACGATATCATCGAATACAACTCAGATACAATTATCGTTTCGTCTAACCATTTAACCTTCTGTTCAATTCAGTCGCTCGTATGTATAACGGAAGAACAGTTACCTGGTGAGTATAACTATATAAACATAATCGAATACAACCCAGATACGATGATTATTCAGTCTATCCATTCAACCTTCTGTTCAGTTCAGTCGCTCTTATGTATAACTGGAGAACAGTTACCTGGTGAGTATAACTATATGAACAACATCACGATATAATCGAATACAACCCCAGATACGATCATTGTTTAGTCTATCCATTCAACCTTCAGTTCAATTCAGTCGCTCGTATGTATAACGGAAGAACAGTTACCTGGTGAGTATAACTATATAAACATAATCGAATACAACTCAGATACGATGATTGTTCAATCTATCCATTCAACCTTATGTTCGATTCGGTTGCTCGTATGTATATCGGAAGAACAGGTACCTGGTGAGTATATCTATATAAACATAATCGAATACAACTCAGATACGATGATTGTTCAATCTATCCATTTAACCTTCTGCTCGATTCGGTCGCTTGTATGTAAAACGGAAGGACAGTTACCTGGTGAGAATTGCTATATAAACATCATCACGATATCATCGAATACAACTCAGATACAATTATCGTTTCGTCTTACCATTTAACCTTCTGTTCGATTCAGTCGCTAGTATGTGTAACGGAAGTACCGTCACCTGGTAAGTATCACTATATATACAGTATTGCGATATAATCGGATACCACCCAGATACATTGATTGTTCAGTCTATCCATTCAACTTTCTGTTCGTTTCGGTCGCTCGTATGTGAAACGGGAATACCGTCACCTTATGTGTATAACTATATACACAGCATAACATCATAATCGAATACAACCCAGATACTATCCATTCAACCTTCTGTTCGATTCGGTTGCTCGTATGTATAACGAAAGAACAGTAACCTGGTGAGTATTTCAATATGAACGTCATCACGATATAATCGAAAACAACTTAGTTACAATTATCGTTCCGTCTAACCATCCAACCTTATGTTCGATTCAGACGCTCGTATGTGTAACGAAAGAACCGTTACATGGTAGGTGTAGATAAATATACAACATAACGATATAATCGGAGATAACCCAGATACAATGATTGTTCAATCTATCCATTCAACCTTATGTTCGATTCGGTTGCTAGTATGTATAACGAAAGAACAGTTACCTGGTTAGACATAATATATAATAATCATCACGAAATAATCGAATACAACCCAGATACGATGATTGTTCAGTCTATCCATTCAACCTTCTGTTCAGTTCAGTCGCTCTTATGTATAACTGGAGAACATTTACCTGGTGAGTATAACTATATGAACATCATCACGATATAATCGAATACAACCCCAGATACGATCATTGTTTAGTCTATCCATTCAACCTTCAGTTCAATTCAGTCGCTCGTATGTATAACGGAAGAACAGTTACCTGGTGAGTATAACTATATAAACATAATCGAATACAACTCAGATACGATGATTGTTCAATCTATCCATTCAACCTTATGTTCGATTCGGTTGCTCGTATGTATATCGAAAGAACAGGTACCTGGTGAGTCTATCTATATAAACATAATCGAATACAACTCAGATACGATGATTGTTCAATCTATCCATTTAACCTTCTGCTCGATTCGGTCGCTTGTATGTAAAACGGAAGGACAGTTACCTGGTGAGTATTGCTATATAAACATCATCACGATATCATCGAATACAACTCAGATACAATTATCGTTTCGTCTAACCATTCAACATTCTGTTCGATTCAGTCGCTAGTATGTGTAACGGAAGTATCGTCACCTGGTAAGTATCACTATATATACAGTATTGCGATATAATCGGATACCACCCAGATACATTGATTGTTCAGTCTATCCATTCAACTTTCTTTTCGTTTCGGTCGCTCGTATATATAACGGGAATACCGTCTCCTAGTGTGTATAACTATATACACAGCATAACATCATAATCGAATACAACCCATATACTATCCAATCAACCTTCTGTTCAATTCAGTCGCTCGTATGTATAACGGAAGAACAGTTACCTGGTGAGTATAACTATATAAACATAATCGAATACAACCCAGATACGATGATTGTTCAATCTATACTGAATTCAACCTTCTGCTCGATTCGGTCGCTTGTATGTAAAATGGAAGAACAGTTACCTGGTGAGTATTGCTATATAAACATCATCACGATATCATCGAATACAACTCAGATACAATTATCGTTTCGTCTAACCATTCAACATTCTGTTCGATTCAGTCGCTAGTATGTGTAACGGAAGTATCGTCACCTGGTTAGTATCACTATATATACAGTATTGCGATATAATCGGATACCACCCAGATACATTGATTGTTCAGTCTATCCATTCAACTTTCTTTTTGTTTCGGTGGCTCTTATGTAAAACGGGAATACCGTATCCTATTGTGTATAACCATATACACAGCATAACATCATAATCGAATACAACCCATATACTATCCATTCAACCTTCTGTTCAATTCAGTCGCTCGTATGTATAACGGAAGAACAGTTACCTGGTGAGTATAACTATATAAACATAATCGAATACAACCCAGATACGATGATTGTTCAATCTATCCATTAAACCTTCTGCTCGATTCGGTCGCTTGTATGTAAAACGGTAGGACAGGTACCTGGTGAGTATTGCTATATAAACATCATCACGATATCATCGAATACAACTCAGATACAATTATCGTTTCGTCTAACCATTTAACCTTCTGTTCGATTCAGTCGCTAGTATGTGTAACGGAAGTACCGTCACCTGGTAAGTATCACTATATATACAGTATTGCGATATAATCGGATACCACCCAGATACATTGATTGTTCAGTCTATCCATTCAACTTTCTGTTCGTTTCGGTCGCTCGTATGTGAAAAGGGAATACCGTCACCTTATGTGTATAACTATATACACAGCATTACATCATAATCGAATACAACCCAGATACTATCCATTCAACCTTCTGTTCGATTCGGTTGCTGGTATGTATAACGAAAGAACAGTAACCTGGTGAGTATTGCTATATAAACATCATCACGATATCATCGAATACAACTCAGATACAATTATCGTTTCGTCTAACCATTCAACATTCTGTTCGATTCAGTCGCTAGTATGTGTAACGGAAGTATCGTCACCTGGTAAATATCACTATATATACAGTATTGCGATATAATCGGATACCACCCAGATACATTGATTGTTCAGTCTATCCATTCAACTTTCTTTTTGTTTCGGTCGCTCGTATGTAAAACGGGAATACCGTCTCCTAGTGTGTATAACTATATACACAGCATAACATCATAATCGAATACAACCCATATACTATCCATTCAACCTTCTGTTCAATTCAGTCGCTCGTATGTATAACGGAAGAACAGTTACCTGGTGAGTATAACTATATAAACATAATCGAATACAACCCAGATACGATGATTGTTCAATCTATACTGAATTCAACCTTCTGCTCGATTCGGTCGCTTGTATGTAAAACGGAAGAACAGTTACCTGGTGAGTATTGCTATATAAATATCATCACGATATCATCGAATACAACTCAGATACAATTATCGTTTCGTCTAACCATTTAACCTTCTGTTCGATTCAGTCGCTAGTATGTGTAACGGAGGTACCGTCACCTGGTGAGTATCACTATATATACAGTATTGCGATATAATCGGATACCACCCAGATACATTGATTGTTCAGTCTATCCATTCAACTTTTTATTCGTTTCGGTCGCTCGTATGTGAAACGGGAATACCGTCACCTTATGTGTATAACTATGTACACAGCATAACATCATAATCGAATACAACCCAGATACTATCCATTCAACCTTCTGTTCGATTCGGTTGCTCGTATGTATAACGAAAGAACAGTAACCTGGTGAGTATTTCTATATGAACGTCATCACGATATAATCGAATACAACTTAGTTACAATTATCGTTCCGTCTAACCATCCAACCTTATGTTCGATTCAGACGCTCGTATGTGTAACGAAAGAACCGTTACATGGTAGGTGTAGTTAAATATACAACATAACGATATAATCGGAGACAATTCAGATACAATGATTGTTCAATCTATCCATTCAACCTTATGTTCGATTCGGTTGCTAGTATGTATAACGAAAGAACAGTTACCTGGTAAGACATAATATATAATAATCATCACGAAATAATCGAATACAACCCAGATACGATGATTGTTCAGTCTATCCATTCAACCTTCTGTTTAGTTCCATCGCTCTTATGTATAACTGGAGAACAGTTACCTGGTGAGTATAACTATAAGAACATCATCACGATATAATCGAAACAACCCCAGATACGATCATTGTTTAGTCTATCCATTCAACCTTCAGTTCAATTCAGTCGCTCGTATGTATAACGGAAGAACAGTTACCTGGTGAGTATAACTATATAAACATAATCGAATACAACTCAGATACGATGATTGTTCAATCTATCCATTCAACTTTATGTTCGATTCGGTTGCTCGTATGTATATCGGAAGAACAGGTACCTGGTGAGTATATCTATATAAACATAATCGAATACAACTCAGATACGATGATTGTTCAATCTATCCATTTAACCTTCTGCTCGATTCGGTCGCTTGTATGTAAAACGGAAGGACAGTTACCTGGTGAGTATTGCTATATAAACATCATCACGATATCATCGAATACAACTCAGATACAATTATCGTTTCGTCTAACCATTCAACATTCTGTTCGATTCAGTCGCTAGTATGTGTAACGGAAGTATCGTCACCTGGTAAGTATCACTATATATATACAGTATTGCGATATAATCGGATACCACCCAGATACATTGATTGTTTAGTCTATCCATTCAACTATCTTTCCGTTTCGGTCGCTCGTATGTAAAACGGGAATACCGTCTCCTAGTGTGTATAACTATATACACAGCATAACATCATAATCGAATACAACCCATATACTATCCATTAAACCTTCTGTTCAATTCAGTCGCTCGTATATATAACGGAAGAACAGTTACCTGGTGAGTATAACTATTTAAACATAATCGAATACAACCCAGATACGATGATTGTTCAATCTATACTTAATTCAACCTTCTGCTCGATTCGGTCGCTTGTATGTAAAACGGAAGAACAGTTACCTGGTGAGTATTGCTATATAAACATCATCACGATATCATCGAATACAACTCAGATACAATTATCGTTTCGTCTAACCATTTAACCTTCTGTTCGATTCAGTCGCTAGTATGTGTAACGGAAGTACCGTCACCTGGTAAGTATCACTATATACACAGCATAACATCATAATCGAATACAACCCAGATACTATCCATTCAACCTTCTGTTCGATTCGGTTGCTCGTATGTATAACGAAAGAACAGTAACCTGGTGAGTATTCCTATATGAACGTTATCACGATATAATCGAATACAACTTAGTTACAATTATCGTTCCGTCTAACCATCCAACCTTATGTTCGATTCAGACGCTCGTATGTGTAACGAAAGAACCGTTACATGGTAGGTGTAGTTAAATATACAACATAACGATATAATCGGAGACAACCCAGATACAATGATTGTTCAATCTATCCATTCAACCTTATGTTCGATTCGGTTGATAGTATGTATAACGAAAGAACAGTTACCTGGTTAGACATAATATATAATAATCATCACGAAATAATCGAATACAACCCAGATACGATGATTGTTCAGTCTATCCATTCAACCTTCTGTTCAGTTCAGTCGCTCTTATGTATAACTGGAGAACAGTTACCTGGTGAGTATAACTATATGAACATCATCACGATATAATCGAATACAACCCCAGATACGATCATTGTTTAGTCTATCCATTCAACCTTCAGTTCAATTCAGTCGCTCGTATGTATAACGGAAGAACAGTTACCTGGTGAGTATAACTATATAAACATAATCGAATACAACTCAGATACGATGATTGTTCAATCTATCCATTCAACTTTATGTTCGATTCGGTTGCTCGTATGTATATCGGAAGAACAGGTACCTGGTGAGTATATCTATATAAACATAATCGAATACAACTCAGATACGATGATTGTTCAATCTATCCATTTAACCTTCTGCTCGATTCGGTCGCTTGTATGTAAAACGGAAGGACAGTTACCTGGTGAGTATTGCTATATAAACATCATCACGATATCATCGAATACAACTCAGATACAATTATCGTTTCGTCTAACCATTCAACATTCTGTTCGATTCAGTCGCTAGTATGTGTAACGGAAGTATCGTCACCTGGTAAGTATCACTATATATATACAGTATTGCGATATAATCGGATACCACCCAGATACATTGATTGTTCAGTCTATCCATTCAACTATCTTTCCGTTTCGGTCGCTCGTATGTAAAACGGGAATACCGTCTCCTAGTGTGTATAACTATATACACAGCATAACATCATAATCGAATACAACCCATATACTATCCATTCAACCTTCTGTTCAATTCAGTCGCTCGTATATATAACGGAAGAACAGTTACCTGGTGAGTATAACTATTTAAACATAATCGAATACAACCCAGATACGATGATTGTTCAATCTATACTTAATTCAACCTTCTGCTCGATTCGGTCGCTTGTATGTAAAACGGAAGAACAGTTACCTGGTGAGTATTGCTATATAAACATCATCACGATATCATCGAATACAACTCAGATACAATTATCGTTTCGTCTAACCATTTAACCTTCTGTTCGATTCAGTCGCTAGTATGTGTAACGGAAGTACCGTCACCTGGTAAGTATCACTATATACACAGCATAACATCATAATCGAATACAACCCAGATACTATCCATTCAACCTTCTGTTCGATTCGGTTGCTCGTATGTATAACGAAAGAACAGTAACCTGGTGAGTATTCCTATATGAACGTCATCACGATATAATCGAATACAACTTAGTTACAATTATCGTTCCGTCTAACCATCCAACCTTATGTTCGATTCAGACGCTCGTATGTGTAACGAAAGAACCGTTACATGGTAGGTGTAGTTAAATATACAACATAACGATATAATCGGAGACAACCCAGATACAATGATTGTTCAATCTATCCATTCAACCTTATGTTCGATTCGGTTGATAGTATGTATAACGAAAGAACAGTTACCTGGTTAGACATAATATATAATAATCATCACGAAATAATCGAATACAACCCAGATACGATGATTGTTCAGTCTATCCATTCAACCTTCTGTTCAGTTCAGTCGCTCTTATGTATAACTGGAGAACAGTTACCTGGTGAGTATAACTATATGAACATCATCACGATATAATCGAATACAACCCCAGATACGATCATTGTTTAGTCTATCCATTCAACCTTCAGTTCAATTCAGTCGCTCGTATGTATAACGGAAGAACATTTACCTGGTGAGTATAACTATATAAACATAATTGAATACAACTCAGATACGATGATTGTTCAATCTATCCATTCAACCTTATGTTCGATTCGGTTGCTCGTATGTATATCGGAAGAACAGGTACCTGGTGAGTATATCTATATAAACATAATCGAATACAACTCAGATACGATGATTGTTCAATCTATCCATTTAACCTTCTGCTCGATTCAGTTGTTTGTATGTAAAACGGAAGGACAGTTACCTGTTGAGTATTGCTATATAAACATCATCACGATATCATCGAATACAACTCAGATACAATTATCGTTTCGTCTAACCATTTAACCTTCTGTTCGATTCAGTCGCTAGTATGTGTAACGGAAGTACCGTCACCTGGTAAGTATCACTATATATACAGTATTGCGATATAATCGGATACCACCTAGATACATTGATTGTTCAGTCTATCCATTCAACTTTCTGTTCGTTTCGGTCGCTCGTATGTGAAAAGGGAATACCGTCACCTTATGTGTATAACTATATACACAGCATTACATCATAATCGAATACAACCCAGATACTATCCATTCAACCTTCTGTTCGATTCGGTTGCTGGTATGTATAACGAAAGAACAGTAACCTGGTGAGTATTGCTATATAAACATCATCACGATATCATCGAATACAACTCAGATACAATTATCGTTTCGTCTAACCATTCAACATTCTGTTCGATTCAGTCGCTAGTATGTGTAACGGAAGTATCGTCACCTGGTAAATATCACTATATATACAGTATTGCGATATAATCGGATACCACCCAGATACATTGATTGTTCAGTCTATCCATTCAACTTTCTTTTTGTTTCGGTCGCTCGTATGTAAAACGGGAATACCGTCTCCTAGTGTGTATAACTATATACACAGCATAACATCATAATCGAATACAACCCATATACTATCCATTCAACCTTCTGTTCAATTCAGTCGCTCGTATGTATAACGGAAGAACAGTTACCTGGTGAGTATAACTATATAAACATAATCGAATACAACCCAGATACGATGATTGTTCAATCTATACTGAATTCAACCTTCTGCTCGATTCGGTCGCTTGTATGTAAAACGGAAGAACAGTTACCTGGTGAGTATTGCTATATAAACATCATCACGATATCATCGAATACAACTCAGATACAATTATCGTTTCGTCTAACCATTCAACATTCTGTTCGATTCAGTCGCTAGTATGTGCAACGGAAGTATCGTCACCTGGTAAGTATCACTATATATATACAGTATTGCGATATAATCGGATACCACCCAGATACATTGATTGTTCAGTCTATCCATTCAACTATCTTTCCGTTTCGGTCGCTCGTATGTAAAACGGGAATACCGTCTCCTAGTGTGTATAACTATATACACAGCATAACATCATAATCGAATACAACCCATATACTATCCATTCAACCTTCTGTTCAATTCAGTCGCTCGTATATATAACGGAAGAACAGTTACCTGGTGAGTATAACTATTTAAACATAATCGAATACAACCCAGATACGATGATTGTTCAATCTATACTTAATTCAACCTTCTGCTCGATTCGGTCGCTTGTATGTAAAACGGAAGAACAGTTACCTGGTGAGTATTGCTATATAAACATCATCACGATATCATCGAATACAACTCAGATACAATTATCGTTTCGTCTAACCATTTAACCTTCTGTTCGATTCAGTCGCTAGTATGTGTAACGGAAGTACCGTCACCTGGTAAGTATCACTATATACACAGCATAACATCATAATCGAATACAACCCAGATACTATCCATTCAACCTTCTGTTCGATTCGGTTGCTCGTATGTATAACGAAAGAACAGTAACCTGGTGAGTATTCCTATATGAACGTCATCACGATATAATCGAATACAACTTAGTTACAATTATCGTTCCGTCTAACCATCCAACCTTATGTTCGATTCAGACGCTCGTATGTGTAACGAAAGAACCGTTACATGGTAGGTGTAGTTAAATATACAACATAACGATATAATCGGAGACAACCCAGATACAATGATTGTTCAATCTATCCATTCAACCTTATGTTCGATTCGGTTGATAGTATGTATAACGAAAGAACAGTTACCTGGTTAGACATAATATATAATAATCATCACGAAATAATCGAATACAACCCAGATACGATGATTGTTCAGTCTATCCATTCAACCTTCTGTTCAGTTCAGTCGCTCTTATGTATAACTGGAGAACAGTTACCTGGTGAGTATAACTATATGAACATCATCACGATATAATCGAATACAACCCCAGATACGATCATTGTTTAGTCTATCCATTCAACCTTCAGTTCAATTCAGTCGCTCGTATGTATAACGGAAGAACAGTTACCTGGTGAGTATAACTATATAAACATAATCGAATACAACTCAGATACGATGATTGTTCAATCTATCCATTCAACTTTATGTTCGATTCGGTTGCTCGTATGTATATCGGAAGAACAGGTACCTGGTGAGTATATCTATATAAACATAATCGAATACAACTCAGATACGATGATTGTTCAATCTATCCATTTAACCTTCTGCTCGATTCGGTCGCTTGTATGTAAAACGGAAGGACAGTTACCTGGTGAGTATTGCTATATAAACATCATCACGATATCATCGAATACAACTCAGATACAATTATCGTTTCGTCTAACCATTCAACATTCTGTTCGATTCAGTCGCTAGTATGTGTAACGGAAGTATCGTCACCTGGTAAGTATCACTATATATATACAGTATTGCGATATAATCGGATACCACCCAGATACATTGATTGTTCAGTCTATCCATTCAACTATCTTTCCGTTTCGGTCGCTCGTATGTAAAACGGGAATACCGTCTCCTAGTGTGTATAACTATATACACAGCATAACATCATAATCGAATACAACCCATATACTATCCATTCAACCTTCTGTTCAATTCAGTCGCTCTTATGTATAACTGGAGAACAGTTACCTGGTGAGTATAACTATATGAACATCATCACGATATAATCGAATACAACCCCAGATACGATCATTGTTTAGTCTATCCATTCAACCTTCAGTTCAATTCAGTCGCTCGTATATATAACGGAAGAACAGTTACCTGGTGAGTATAACTATTTAAACATAATCGAATACAACCCAGATACGATGATTGTTCAATCTATACTTAATTCAACCTTCTGCTCGATTCGGTCGCTTGTATGTAAAACGGAAGAACAGTTACCTGGTGAGTATTGCTATATAAACATCATCACGATATCATCGAATACAACTCAGATACAATTATCGTTTCGTCTAACCATTTAACCTTCTGTTCGATTCAGTCGCTAGTATGTGTAACGGAAGTACCGTCACCTGGTAAGTATCACTATATACACAGCATAACATCATAATCGAATACAACCCAGATACTATCCATTCAACCTTCTGTTCGATTCGGTTGCTCGTATGTATAACGAAAGAACAGTAACCTGGTGAGTATTCCTATATGAACGTCATCACGATATAATCGAATACAACTTAGTTACAATTATCGTTCCGTCTAACCATCCAACCTTATGTTCGATTCAGACGCTCGTATGTGTAACGAAAGAACCGTTACATGGTAGGTGTAGTTAAATATACAACATAACGATATAATCGGAGACAACCCAGATACAATGATTGTTCAATCTATCCATTCAACCTTATGTTCGATTCGGTTGATAGTATGTATAACGAAAGAACAGTTACCTGGTTAGACATAATATATAATAATCATCACGAAATAATCGAATACAACCCAGATACGATGATTGTTCAGTCTATCCATTCAACCTTCTGTTCAGTTCAGTCGCTCTTATGTATAACTGGAGAACAGTTACCTGGTGAGTATAACTATATGAACATCATCACGATATAATCGAATACAACCCCAGATACGATCATTGTTTAGTCTATCCATTCAACCTTCAGTTCAATTCAGTCGCTCGTATGTATAACGGAAGAACATTTACCTGGTGAGTATAACTATATAAACATAATTGAATACAACTCAGATACGATGATTGTTCAATCTATCCATTCAACCTTATGTTCGATTCGGTTGCTCGTATGTATATCGGAAGAACAGGTACCTGGTGAGTATATCTATATAAACATAATCGAATACAACTCAGATACGATGATTGTTCAATCTATCCATTTAACCTTCTGCTCGATTCAGTTGTTTGTATGTAAAACGGAAGGACAGTTACCTGTTGAGTATTGCTATATAAACATCATCACGATATCATCGAATACAACTCAGATACAATTATCGTTTCGTCTAACCATTTAACCTTCTGTTCGATTCAGTCGCTAGTATGTGTAACGGAAGTACCGTCACCTGGTAAGTATCACTATATATACAGTATTGCGATATAATCGGATACCACCCAGATACATTGATTGTTCAGTCTATCCATTCAACTTTCTGTTCGTTTCGGTCGCTCGTATGTGAAAAGGGAATACCGTCACCTTATGTGTATAACTATATACACAGCATTACATCATAATCGAATACAACCCAGATACTATCCATTCAACCTTCTGTTCGATTCGGTTGCTGGTATGTATAACGAAAGAACAGTAACCTGGTGAGTATTGCTATATAAACATCATCACGATATCATCGAATACAACTCAGATACAATTATCGTTTCGTCTAACCATTCAACATTCTGTTCGATTCAGTCGCTAGTATGTGTAACGGAAGTATCGTCACCTGGTAAATATCACTATATATACAGTATTGCGATATAATCGGATACCACCCAGATACATTGATTGTTCAGTCTATCCATTCAACTTTCTTTTTGTTTCGGTCGCTCGTATGTAAAACGGGAATACCGTCTCCTAGTGTGTATAACTATATACACAGCATAACATCATAATCGAATACAACCCATATACTATCCATTCAACCTTCTGTTCAATTCAGTCGCTCGTATGTATAACGGAAGAACAGTTACCTGGTGAGTATAACTATATAAACATAATCGAATACAACCCAGATACGATGATTGTTCAATCTATACTGAATTCAACCTTCTGCTCGATTCGGTCGCTTGTATGTAAAACGGAAGAACAGTTACCTGGTGAGTATTGCTATATAAACATCATCACGATATCATCGAATACAACTCAGATACAATTATCGTTTCGTCTAACCATTTAACCTTCTGTTCGATTCAGTCGCTAGTATGTGTAACGGAAGTACCGTCACCTGGTGAGTATCACTATATATACAGTATTGCGATATAATCGGATACCACCCAGATACATTGATTGTTCAGTCTATCCATTCAACTTTTTATTCGTTTCGGTCGCTCGTATGTGAAACGGGAATACCGTCACCTTATGTGTATAACTATGTACACCGCATAACATCATAATCGAATACAACCCAGATACTATCCATTCAACCTTCTGTTCGATTCGGTTGCTCGTATGTATAACGAAAGAACAGTAACCTGGTGAGTATTGCTATATATACATCATCACGATATCATCGAATACAACTCAGATACAATTATCGTTTCGTCTAACCATTTAACCTTCTGTTCGATTCAGTCGCTAGTATGTGTAACGGAAGTACCGTCACCTGGTAAGTATCACTATATATACAGTATTGCGATATAATCGGATACCACCCAGATACATTGATTGTTCAGTCTATCCATTCAACTTTCTGTTCGTTTCGGTCGCTCGTATGTGAAAAGGGAATACCGTCACCTTATGTGTATAACTATATACACAGCATTACATCATAATCGAATACAACCCAGATACTATCCATTCAACCTTCTGTTCGATTCGGTTGCTGGTATGTATAACGAAAGAACAGTAACCTGGTGAGTATTGCTATATAAACATCATCACGATATCATCGAATACAACTCAGATACAATTATCGTTTCGTCTAACCATTCAACATTCTGTTCGATTCAGTCGCTAGTATGTGTAACGGAAGTATCGTCACCTGGTAAATATCACTATATATACAGTATTGCGATATAATCGGATACCACCCAGATACATTGATTGTTCAGTCTATCCATTCAACTTTCTTTTTGTTTCGGTCGCTCGTATGTAAAACGGGAATACCGTCTCCTAGTGTGTATAACTATATACACAGCATAACATCATAATCGAATACAACCCATATACTATCCATTCAACCTTCTGTTCAATTCAGTCGCTCGTATGTATAACGAAAGAACAGTTACCTGGTGAGTATAACTATATAAACATAATCGAATACAACCCAGATACGATGATTGTTCAATCTATACTGAATTCAACCTTCTGCTCGATTCGGTCGCTTGTATGTAAAACGGAAGAACAGTTACCTGGTGAGTATTGCTATATAAACATCATCACGATATCATCGAATACAACTCAGATACAATTATCGTTTCGTCTAACCATTTAACCTTCTGTTCGATTCAGTCGCTAGTATGTGTAACGGAAGTACCGTCACCTGGTGAGTATCACTATATATACAGTATTGCGATATAATCGGATACCACCCAGATACATTGATTGTTCAGTCTATCCATTCAACTTTTTATTCGTTTCGGTCGCTCGTATGTGAAACGGGAATACCGTCACCTTATGTGTATAACTATGTACACAGCATAACATCATAATCGAATACAACCCAGATACTATCCATTCAACCTTCTGTTCGATTCGGTTGCTCGTATGTATAACGAAAGAACAGTAACCTGGTGAGTATTTCTATATGAACGTCATCACGATATAATCGAATACAACTTAGTTACAATTATCGTTCCGTCTAACCATCCAACCTTATGTTCGATTCAGACGCTCGTATGTGTAACGAAAGAACCGTTACATGGTAGGTGTAGTTAAATATACAACATAACGATATAATCGGAGACAATTCAGATACAATGATTGTTCAATCTATCCATTCAACCTTATGTTCGATTCGGTTGCTAGTATGTATAACGAAAGAACAGTTACCTGGTAAGACATAATATATAATAATCATCACGAAATAATCGAATACAACCCAGATACGATGATTGTTCAGTCTATCCATTCAACCTTCTGTTTAGTTCCATCGCTCTTATGTATAACTGGAGAACAGTTACCTGGTGAGTATAACTATAAGAACATCATCACGATATAATCGAATACAACCCCAGATACGATCATTGTTTAGTCTATCCATTCAACCTTCAGTTCAATTCAGTCGCTCGTATGTATAACGGAAGAACAGTTACCTGGTGAGTATAACTATATAAACATAATCGAATACAACTCAGATACGATGATTGTTCAATCTATCCATTCAACTTTATGTTCGATTCGGTTGCTCGTATGTATATCGGAAGAACAGGTACCTGGTGAGTATATCTATATAAACATAATCGAATACAACTCAGATACGATGATTGTTCAATCTATCCATTTAACCTTCTGCTCGATTCGGTCGCTTGTATGTAAAACGGAAGGACAGTTACCTGGTGAGTATTGCTATATAAACATCATCACGATATCATCGAATACAACTCAGATACAATTAACGTTTCGTCTAACCATTCAACATTCTGTTCGATTCAGTGGCTAGTATGTGTAACGGAAGTATTGTCACCTGGTAAGTATCACTATATATATACAGTATTGCGATATAATCGGATACCACCCAGATACATTGATTGTTCAGTCTATCCATTCAACTATCTTTCCGTTTCGGTCGCTCGTATGTAAAACGGGAATACCGTCTCCTAGTGTGTATAACTATATACACAGCATAACATCATAATCGAATACAACCCATATACTATCCATTCAACCTTCTGTTCAATTCAGTCGCTCGTATATATAACGGAAGAACAGTTACCTGGTGAGTATAACTATTTAAACATAATCGAATACAACCCAGATACGATGATTGTTCAATCTATACTTAATTCAACCTTCTGCTCGATTCGGTCGCTTGTATGTAAAACGGAAGAACAGTTACCTGGTGAGTATTGCTATATAAACATCATCACGATATCATCGAATACAACTCAGATACAATTATCGTTTCGTCTAACCATTTAACCTTCTGTTCGATTCAGTCGCTAGTATGTGTAACGGAAGTACCGTCACCTGGTAAGTATCACTATATACACAGCATAACATCATAATCGAATACAACCCAGATACTATCCATTCAACCTTCTGTTCGATTCGGTTGCTCGTATGTATAACGAAAGAACAGTAACCTGGTGAGTATTCCTATATGAACGTCATCACGATATAATCGAATACAACTTAGTTACAATTATCGTTCCGTCTAACCATCCAACCTTATGTTCGATTCAGACGCTCGTATGTGTAACGAAAGAACCGTTACATGGTAGGTGTAGTTAAATATACAACATAACGATATAATCGGAGACAACCCAGATACAATGATTGTTCAATCTATCCATTCAACCTTATGTTCGATTCGGTTGATAGTATGTATAACGAAAGAACAGTTACCTGGTTAGACATAATATATGATAATCATCACGAAATAATCGAATACAACCCAGATACGATGATTGTTCAGTCTATCCATTCAACCTTCTGTTCAGTTCAGTCGCTCTTATGTATAACTGGAGAACAGTTACCTGGTGAGTATAACTATATGAACATCATCACGATATAATCGAATACAACCCCAGATACGATCATTGTTTAGTCTATCCATTCAACCTTCAGTTCAATTCAGTCGCTCGTATGTATAACGGAAGAACATTTACCTGGTGAGTATAACTATATAAACATAATTGAATACAACTCAGATACGATGATTGTTCAATCTATCCATTCAACCTTATGTTCGATTCGGTTGCTCGTATGTATATCGGAAGAACAGGTACCTGGTGAGTATATCTATATAAACATAATCGAATACAACTCAGATACGATGATTGTTCAATCTATCCATTTAACCTTCTGCTCGATTCAGTTGTTTGTATGTAAAACGGAAGGACAGTTACCTGTTGAGTATTGCTATATAAACATCATCACGATATCATCGAATACAACTCAGATACAATTATCGTTTCGTCTAACCATTCAACATTCTGTTCGATTCAGTCGCTAGTATGTGTAACGGAAGTATCGTCACCTGGTAAGTATCACTATATATACAGTATTGCGATATAATCGGATACCACCCAGATACATTGATTGTTCAGTCTATCCATTCAACTTTCTTTTCGTTTCGGTCGCTCGTATGTAAAACGGGAATACCGTCTCCTAGTGTGTATAACTATATACACAGCATAACATCATAATCGAATACAACCCATATACTATCCATTCAACCTTCTGTTCAATTCAGTCGCTCGTATGTATAACGGAAGAACAGTTACCTGGTAAGTATAACTATATAAACATAATCGAATACAACCCAGATACGATGATTGTTCAATCTATACTGAATTCAACCTTCTGCTCGATTCGGTCGCTTGTATGTAAAACGGAAGAACAGTTACCTAATGAGTATTGCTATATAAACATCATCACGATATCATCGAATACAACTCAGATACAATTATCGTTTCGTCTAACCATTCAACATTCTGTTCGATTCAGTCGCTAGTATGTGTAACGGAAGTATCGTCACCTGGTAAGTATCACTATATATACAGTATTGCGATATGATCGGATACCACCCAGATACATTGATTGTTCAGTCTATCCATTCAACTTTCTTTTTGTTTCGGTCGCTCGTATGTAAAACGGGAATACCGTCTCCTAGTGTGTATAACTATATACACAGCATAACATCATAATCGAATACAACCCATATACTATCCATTCAACCTTCTGTTCAATTCAGTCGCTCGTATGTATAACGGAAGAACAGTTACCTGGTGAGTATAACTATATAAACATAATCGAATACAACCCAGATACGATGATTGTTCAATCTATACTGAATTCAACCTTCTGCTCGATTCGGTCGCTTGTATGTAAAACGGAAGAACAGTTACCTGGTGAGTATTGCTATATAAACATCATCACGATATCATCGAATACAACTCAGATACAATTATCGTTTCGTCTAACCATTTAACCTTCTGTTCGATTCAGTCGCTTGTATGTGTAACGGATGTACCGTCACCTGGTAAGTATCACTATATATACAGTATTGCGATATAATCGGATACCACCCAGATACATTGATTGTTCAGTCTATCCATTCAACTTTCTGTTCGTTTCGGTCGCTCGTATGTGAAACGGGAATACCGTCACCTTATGTGTATAACTATATACACAGCATAACATCATAATCGAATACAACCCAGATACTATCCATTCAACCTTCTGTTCGATTCGGTTGCTCGTATGTATAACGAAAGAACAGTAACCTGGTGAGTATTTCTATATGAACGTCATCACGATATAATCGAATACAACTTAGTTTCAATTATCGTTCCGTCTAACCATCCAACCTTATGTTCGATTCAGACGCTCGTATGTGTAACGAATGAACCGTTACATAGTAGGTGTAGTTAAATATACAACATAACGATATAATCGGAGACAACCCAGATACAATGATTGTTCAATCTATCCATTCAACCTTGTGTTCGATTCGGTTGCTCGTATGTATATCGGAAGAACAGGTACCTGGTGAGTATATCTATATAAACATAATCGAATACAACTCAGATACGATGATTGTTCAATCTATCCATTTAACCTTCTGCTCGATTCGGTCGCTTGTATGTAAAACGGAAGGACAGTTACCTGGTGAGTATTGCTATATAAACATCATCACGATATCATCGAATACAACTCAGATACAATTATCGTTTCGTCTAACCATTCAACATTATGTTCGATTCAGTCGCTAGTATGTGTAACGGAAGTATCGTCACCTGGTAAGTATCACTATATATACAGTATTGCGATATAATCGGATACCACCCAGATACATTGATTGTTCAGTCTATCCATTCAACTTTCTTTTCGTTTCGGTCGCTCGTATGTAAAACGGGAATACCGTCTCCTAGAGTGTATAACTATATACACAGCATAACATCATAATCGAATACAACCCATATACTATCCATTCAACCTTCTGTTCAATTCAGTCACTCGTATGTATAACGGAAGAACAGTTACCTGGTGAGTATAACTATATAAACATAATCGAATACAACCCAGATACGATGATTGTTCAATCTATACTGAATTCAACCTTCTGCTCGATTCGGTCGCTTGTATGTAAAACGGAAGAACAGTTACCTGGTGAGTATTGCTATATAAACATCATCACGATATCATCGAATACAACTCAGATACAATTATCGTTTCGTCTAACCATTTAACCTTCTGTTCGATTCAGTCGCTAGTATGTGTAACGGAAGTACCGTCACCTGGTAAGTATCACTATATATACAGTATTGCGATATAATCGGATACCACCCAGATACATTCATTGTTCAGTCTATCCATTCAACTTTCTGTTCGTTTCGGTCGCTCGTATGTGAAACGGGAATACCGTCACCTTATGTGTATAACTATATACACAGCATAACATCATAATCGAATACAACTCAGATACTATCCATTCAACCTTCTGTTCGATTCGGTTGCTCGTATGTATAACGAAAGAACAGTAACCTGGTGAGTATTTCTATATGATCGTCATCACGATATAATCGAATACAACTTAGTTACAATTATCGTTCCGTCTAACCATCCAACCTTATGTTCGATTCAGACGCTCGTATGTGTAACGAAAGAACCGTTACATGGTAGGTGTAGTTAAATATACAACATAACGATATAATCGGAGACAACCCAGATACAATGATTGTTCAATCTATCCATTCAACCTTATGTTCGATTCGGTTGCTAGTATGTATAACGAAAGAACAGTTACCTGGTTAGACATAATATATAATAATCATCACGAAATAATCGAATACAACCCAGATACGATGATTGTTCAGTCTATCCATTCAACCTTCTGTTCAGTTCAGTCGCTCTTATGTATAACTGGAGAACAGTTACCTGGTGGGTATAACTATATGAACATCATCACGATATAATCGAATACAACCCCAGATACGATCATTGTTTAGTCTATCCATTCAACCTTCAGTTCAATTCAGTCGCTCGTATGTATAACGGAAGAACAGTAACCTGGTGAGTATAACTATATAAACATAATCGAATACAACTCAGATACGATGATTGTTCAATCTATCCATTCAACCTTATGTTCGATTCGGTTGCTCGTATGTATATCGGAAGAACAGGTACCTGGTGAGTATATCTATATAAACATAATCGAATACAACTCAGATACGATGATTGTTCAATCTATCCATTTAACCTTCTGCTCGATTCGGTCGCTTGTATGTAAAACGGAAGAACAGTTACCTGGTGAGTATTGCTATATAAACATCATCACGATATCATCGAATACAACTCAGATACAATTATCGTTTCGTCCAACCATTTAACCTTCTGTTCGATTCAGTCGCTAGTATGTGTAACGGAAGTACCGTCACCTGGTAAGTATCACTATATATACAGTATTGCGATATAATCGGATACCACCCAGATACATTGATTGTTCAGTCTATCCATTCAACTTTCTGTTCGTTTCGGTCGCTCGTATGTGAAACGGGAATACCGTCACCTTATGTGTATAACTATATACACAGCATAACATCATAATCGAATACAACCCAGATACTATCCATTCAACCTTCTGTTCGATTCGGTTGCTCGTATGTATAACGAAAGAACAGTAACCTGGTGAGTATTTCTATATGAACGTCATCACGATATAATGGAATAAAACTTAGTTTCAATTATCGTTCCGTCTAACCATCCAACCTTATGTTCGATTCAGACGCTCGTATGTGTAACGAATGAACCGTTACATGGTAGGTGTAGTTGAATATACAACATAACGATATAATCGGAGACAACCCAGATACAATGATTGTTCAATCTATCCATTCAACCTTGTGTTCGATTCGGTTGCTCGTATGTATATCGGAAGAACAGGTACCTGGTGAGTATATCTATATAAACATAATCGAATACAACTCAGATACGATGATTGTTCAATCTATCCATTTAACCTTCTGCTCGATTCGGTCGCTTGTATGTAAAACGGAAGGACAGTTACCTGGTGAGTATTGCTATATAAACATCATCACGATATCATCGAATACAACTCAGATACAATTATCGTTTCGTCTAACCATTCAACATTCTGTTCGATTCTGTTGCTAGTATGTGTAACGGAAGTATCGTCACCTGGTAAGTATCACTATATATACAGTATTGCGATATAATCGGATACCACCCAGATACATTGATTGTTCAGTCTATCCATTCAACTTTCTTTTCGTTTCGGTCGCTCGTATGTAAAACGGGAATACCGTCTCCTAGTGTGTATACACAGCATAACATCATAATCGAATACAATCCATATACTATCCATTCAACCTTCTGTTCAATTCAGTCACTCGTATGTATAACGGAAGAACAGTTACCTGGTGAGTATAACTATATAAACATAATCGAATACAACCCAGATACGATGATTGTTCAATCTATACTGAATTCAACCTTCTGCTCGATTCGGTCGCTTGTATGTAAAACGGAAGAACAGTTACCTGGTGAGTATTGCTATATAAACATCATCACGATATCATCGAATACAACTCAGATACAATTATCGTTTCGTCTAACCATTTAACCTTCTGTTCGATTCAGTCGCTAGTATGTGTAACGGAAGTACCGTCACCTGGTAAGTATCACTATATATACAGTATTGCGATATAATCGGATACCACCCAGATACATTGATTGTTCAGTCTATCCATTCAACTTTCTGTTCGTTTCGGTCGCTCGTATGTGAAACGGGAATACCGTCACCTTATGTGTATAACTATATACACAGCATAACATCATAATCGAATACAACTCAGATACTATTCATTCAACCTTCTGTTCGATTCGGTTGCTCGTATGTATAACGAAAGAACAGTAACCTGGTGAGTATTTCTATATGATCGTCATCACGATATAATCGAATACAACTTAGTTACAATTATCGTTCCGTCTAACCATCCAACCTTATGTTCGATTCAGACGCTCGTATGTCTAACGAAAGAACCGTTACATGGTAGGTGTAGTTAAATATACAACACATAACGATATAATCGGAGACAACCCAGATACAATGATTGTTCAATCTATCCATTCAACCTTATGTTCGATTCGGTTGCTAGTATGTATAACGAAAGAACAGTTACCTGGTTAGACATAATATATAATAATCATCACGAAATAATCGAATACAACCCAGATACGATGATTGTTCAGTCTATCTATTCAACCTTCTGTTCAGTTCAGTCGCTCTTATGTATAACTGGAGAACAGTTACCTGGTGGGTATAACTATATGAACATCATCACGATATAATCGAATACAACCCCAGATACGATCATTGTTTAGTCTATCCATTCAACCTTCAGTTCAATTCAGTCGCTCGTATGTATAACGGAAGAACAGTAACCTGGTGAGTATAACTATATGAACATAATCGAATACAACTCAGATACGATGATTGTTCAATCTTTCCATTCAACCTTATGTTCGATTCGGTTGCTCGTATGTATATCGAAAGAACAGGTACCTGGTGAGTATATCTATATGAACATAATCGAATACAACTCATACGATGATTGTTCAATCAATCCATTTAACCTTCTGCTCGATTCGGTCGCTTGTATGTAAAACGGAAGGACAGTTACCTGGTGAGTATTGCTATATCAACATCATCACGATATCATCGAATACAACTCAGATAGAATTATCGTTTCGTCTAACCATTCAACATTCTGTTCGATTCAGTCGCTAGTATGTGTAACGGAAGTATCGTCACCTGGTAAGTATCACTATATATACAGTATTGCGATATAATCGGATACCACCCAGATACATTGATTGTTCAGTCTATCCATTCAACTTTCTGTTCGTTTCGGTCGCTCGTATGTGAAACGGGAATACCGTCACCTTATGTGTATAACTATATACACAGCATAACATCATAATCGAATACAACCCAGATACTATCCATTCAACCTTCTGTTCGATTCGGTTGCTCGTATGTATAACGGAAGAACAGTAACCTGGTGAGTATTTCTATATGAACGTCATCACGATATAATCGAATACAACTCAGTTACAATATCGTTCCGTCTAACCATCCAACCTTATGTTCGATTCAGACGCTCGTATATGTAACGAAAGAACCGTTACATGGTAGGTGTAGTTAAATATACAACATAACGATATAATCGGAGACAACCCAGATACAATGATTGTTCAATCTATCCATTCAACCTTATGTTCGATTCGGTTGCTAGTATGTGTAAAGGAAGTACCGTCACCTGGTAAGTATCACTATATATACAGTATTGCGATATAATCGGATACCACCCAGATACATTGATTGTTCAGTCTATCCATTCAACTTTCTGTTCGTTTCGGTCGCTTGTATGTAAAACGGGAATACCGTCACCTAATGTGTATAATTATATACACAGCATAACATCATAATCGAATACAACCCACATACTATCCATTCAACCTTCTGTTCGATTCGGTTGCTCGTATGTATAACGAAAGAACAGTAACCTGGTGAGTATTTCTATATGAACGTCATCACGATATAATCGAATACAACTCAGATACAATGATCATTCCGTCTATCCATCCAACCTTCTGTTCGATTGGGTCGCTCGTATGTATAACGCAAGAACAGTAACCTGGTGAGTATTACTATATAAACATCACCACGATATAATCGAATACAACTCAGTTACAATTATCGTTCCGTCTAACCATCCAATCTTATGTTCGATTTAGACGCTCGTATGTGTAACGAAAGAACCGTTACATGGTAGGTGTAACTAAATATACAGCATAACGATATAATCGGAGACAACCCAGATACAATGATTGTTCAATCTATCCATCCAACCTTATGTTCGATTCGGTTGCTCGTATGTTTAACGGAATAACTGTTACCTGGTTAGACATACTATATGATAATCATCACGATATACTCGAATACAACCCCAGATACGATTATTGTTTAGTCTATCCATTCAACTTTCTGCTCAATTCAGTCGTTCTTATGAAAAGCGGAAGAACAGTTACCTGGTGAGTATAACTATATAAACCTAATCGAATACAACCCAGATACGATGAATTTTCAATCTATTCATTTAACCTTCTGCTCGATTTGGTCGCTTTTATGTAAAACGGAAGAACAGTTACCTGGTGAATATTGCTATATAAACATCATCACGATATAACCGAATACAACTCAGATACAATTATCGCTTCGTCTAACCATTTAACCTTCTGTTCGATTCAGTCGCTAGTATGTGTAACGGATGTACCGTCACCTGGTAAGTATCACTATATATACAGTATTGCGATATAATAGGATACCAACCAGATACATTGATTGTTCTGTCTATCCATTCAACTTTCCGTTCTTTTCGGTCGCTCGTATGTAAAACGGGAATACCGTCACCTAGTGTGTATAACTATATACACAGCATAACATCATAATCGAATACAACCCAGATACTATCCATTCAACCTTCTGTTCGATTCGGTTTCTCGTATGTATAACGAAAGAACAGTAACCTGGTGAGTATTTCTATATGAACGTCATCACGATATAATCAAATACAACTCAGATTCAATGATCATTCCGTCTATCCATCCAACATTCTGTTCGATTGGGTCGCTCGTATGTATAACGCAAGAACAGTCACCTGGTGAGTATTACTATATAAACATCACCACGATATAATCGAATACAACTCAGTTACAATTATCGTTCCGTCTAACCATTCAACCTTATGTTCGATTTAGACGCTCATATGTGTAACGAAAGAACCGTTACATGGTAGGTGTAACTAAATATACAGCATAACGATATAATCGGAGACAACCCAGATACAATGATTGTTCAATCTATCCATCCAACCTAACCTAACCTAACCTAACCTAACCTAACCTAACCTAACCTAACCTAACCTAACCTAACCTAACCTAACCTAACCTAACCTAACCTAACCTAACCTAACCTAACCTAACCTAACCTAACCTAACCTAACCTAACCTAACCTAACCTAACCTAACCTAACCTAACCTAACCTAACCTAACCTAACCTAACCTAACCTAACCTAACCTAACCTAACCTAACCTAACCTAACCTAACCTAACCTAACCTAACCTAACCTAACCTAACCTAACCTAACCTAACCTAACCTAACCTAACCTAACCTAACCTAACCTAACCTAACCTAACCTAACCTAACCTAACCTAACCTAACCTAACCTAACCTAACCTAACCTAACCTAACCTAACCTAACCTAACCTAACCTAACCTAACCTAACCTAACCTAACCTAACCTAACCTAACCTAACCTAACCTAACCTAACCTAACCTAACCTAACCTAACCTAACCTAACCTAACCTAACCTAACCTAACCTAACCTAACCTAACCTAACCTAACCTAACCTAACCTAACCTAACCTAACCTAACCTAACCTAACCTAACCTAACCTAACCTAACCTAACCTAACCTAACCTAACCTAACCTAACCTAACCTAACCTAACCTAACCTAACCTAACCTAACCTAACCTAACCTAACCTAACCTAACCTAACCTAACCTAACCTAACCTAACCTAACCTAACCTAACCTAACCTAACCTAACCTAACCTAACCTAACCTAACCTAACCTAACCTAACCTAACCTAACCTAACCTAACCTAACCTAACCTAACCTAACCTAACCTAACCTAACCTAACCTAACCTAACCTAACCTAACCTAACCTAACCTAACCTAACCTAACCTAACCTAACCTAACCTAACCTAACCTAACCTAACCTAACCTAACCTAACCTAACCTAACCTAACCTAACCTAACCTAACCTAACCTAACCTAACCTAACCTAACCTAACCTAACCTAACCTAACCTAACCTAACCTAACCTAACCTAACCTAACCTAACCTAACCTAACCTAACCTAACCTAACCTAACCTAACCTAACCTAACCTAACCTAACCTAACCTAACCTAACCTAACCTAACCTAACCTAACCTAACCTAACCTAACCTAACCTAACCTAACCTAACCTAACCTAACCTAACCTAACCTAACCTAACCTAACCTAACCTAACCTAACCTAACCTAACCTAACCTAACCTAACCTAACCTAACCTAACCTAACCTAACCTAACCTAACCTAACCTAACCTAACCTAACCTAACCTAACCTAACCTAACCTAACCTAACCTAACCTAACCTAACCTAACCTAACCTAACCTAACCTAACCTAACCTAACCTAACCTAACCTAACCTAACCTAACCTAACCTAACCTAACCTAACCTAACCTAACCTAACCTAACCTAACCTAACCTAACCTAACCTAACCTAACCTAACCTAACCTAACCTAACCTAACCTAACCATCCAACCTTATGTTCGATTTAGACGCTCGTATGTGTAACGAAAGAACCGTTACATGGTAGGTGTAACTAAATATACAGCATAACGATATAATCGGAGACAACCCAGATACAATGATTGTTCAATCTATCCATCCAACCTTATGTTCGATTCGGTTGCTCGTATGTTTAACGGAAGAACTGTTACCTGGTTAGACATACTATATGATAATCATCACGATATACTCGAATACAACCCCAGATACGATTATTGTTTAGTCTATCCATTCAACTTTCTGTTCAATTCAGTCGTTCTTATGAAAAACGGAAGAACAGTTACCTTGTGAGTATAACTATATAAACCTAATCGAATACAACCCAGATACGATGAATTTTCAATCTATTCATTTAACCTTCTGCTCGATTTGGTCGCTTTTATGTAAAACGGAAGAACAGTTACCTGGTGAATATTGCTATATAAACATCATCACGATATAATCGAATACAACTCAGATACAATTATCGCTTCGTCTAACCATTTAACCTTCTGTTCGATTCAGTCGCTAGTATGTGTAACGGAAGTACCGTCACCTGGTAAGTATCACTATATATACAGTATTGCGATATAATCGCATACCAACCAGATACATTGATTGTTCAGTCTATCCATTCAACTTTCCGTTCGTTTCGGTCGCTCGTATGTAAAACGGGAATACCGTCACCTAGTGTGTATAACTATATACACAGCATAACATCATAATCGAATACAACCCAGATACTATCCATTCAACCTCCTGTTCGATTCGGTTTCTCGTATGTATAACGGAAGACCAGTAACCTGGTGAGTATTTCTATATGAACGTCATCACGATATAATCAAATACAACTCAGATACAATGATCATTCCGTCTATCCATCCAACCTTATGTTCGATTGGGTCGCTCGTATGTATAACGCAAGATTAGTCACCTGGTGAGTATTACTATATAAACATCACCACGATATAATCGAATACAACTCAGTTACAATTATCGTTCCGTCTAACCATCCAACCTTATGTTCGATTCAGACGCTCGTATGTGTAACGAAAGAACCGTTACATGGTAGGTGTAACTAAATATACAGCATAACGATATAATCGGAGACAACCCAGATACAATGATTGTTCAATCTATCCATTCTACCTTATGTTCGACTCGGTTGCTCGTATGTATAACGGAAGAACTGTTACCTGGTTAGACATACTATGTGATGATAATCACGATATAATCAAATACAACCCAGATACGATGATTGCTCAGTCTATCCATTCAACCTTCTGTTCAGTTCAGTCGCTCTTATGTATAACTGGAGAACAGTTTCCTGGTGAGTATGATTATATGAACATCATCAAGATATAATCGAATACAACCTCAGATACGATTATTGTTTAGTCTATCCATTCAACCTTTTGTTCAATTCAGTCGCTCGAATGTATAACGGAAGAACAGTTACCTGGTGAGTATAACTATATAAACATAATCGAATACAACCCAGATACGATGATTGTTCAATCTATACTAAATTCAACCTTCTGCTCGATTCGGTCGCTTGTATGTTAAACGGAAGAACAGTTACCTGGTGAGTATTACTATATAAACATAATCGAATACAACCCAGATACGATGATTGTTCAATCTATTCATTTAACCTTCTGCTCGATTCGGTCGCTTGTATGTGAAACGGAAGAACAGTTACCTGGTGAGTATTGCTATATAAACATCATCACGATATCATCGAATACAACTCAGATACAATTATCGTTTCATCTAACCATTCAACCTTCTGTTCGATTTAGTCGCTAGCATGTGTAACGGAAGTACCGTCACCTGGTAAGTATCACTATATATACAGTATTGCGATATAATCGGATATCACCCAGATACATTGATTGTTCAGTCTATCTATTCAACTTTCTTTTCGTTTCGGTCGCTCGTATGTAAAATGGGAATACCGTCTCCTAGTGTGTATAACTATATACACAGCATAACATCATAATCGAATACAACCCATATACTATCCATTCAACCTTCTGTTCAATTCAGTCGCTCGTATGTATAACGGAAGAACAGTTACCTGGTGAGTATACCTATATAAACATAATTGAATACAACCCAGATACGATGATTGTTCAATCTATACTGAATTCAACCTTCTGCTCGATTAGGTCGCTTGTATATAAAACGGAAGAACAGTTACCTGGTGAGTATTACTATATAAACATAATCGAATACAACCCAGATACGATGATTGTTCAATCTATTCATTTAACCTTCTGCTCGATTCGGTCGCTTGTATGTGAAACGGAAGAACAGTTACCTGGTGAGTATTGCTATATAAACATCATCACGATATCATCGAATACAACTCAGATACAATTATCGTTTCGTCTAACCATTCAACCTTCTGTTCGATTTAGTCGCTAGCATGTGTAACGGAAGTACCGTCACCTGGTAAGTATCACTATATATACAGTATTGCGATATAATCGGATACCACCCAGATACATTGATTGTTCAGTCTATCCATTCAACCTTCTGTTCGTTTCGGTCGCTCGTATGTGAAACGGGAATACCGTCACCTTATGTGTATAACTATATACACAGCATAACATCATAATCGAATACAACCCAGCTACTATTCATTCAACCTTCTGTTCGATTCGGTTGCTCGTATGTATAACGAAAGAACAGTAACCTGGTGAGTATTTCTATATGAACGTCATCACGATATAATCGAATACAACTCAGTTACAATTATCGTTCCGTCTAACCATCCAACCTTATGTTCGATTCAGACGCTCGTATGTGTACCGAAAGAACCGTTACATGGTAGGTGTAGTTAAATATACAACATAACGATATAATCGGAGACAACCCAGATACAATGATTGTTCAATCTATCCATTCAACCTTACGTTCGATTCGGTTGCTCGTATGTATAACGGAAGAACTGTTGCCTGGTTAGACATACTATATGATAATCATCACGATATACTCGAATACAACCCCAGATACGATTATTGTTTAGTCTATCCATTCAACTTTCTGTTCAATTCAGTCGTTCTTATGAAAAACGGAAGAACAGTTACCTGGTGACTATAACAATATAAACCTGATCGAATACAACCCAGATACGATGAATTTTCAATCTATTCATTTAACCTTCTGCTCGATTCGGTCGCTTCTATGTAAAACGGAAGAACAGTTACCTGGTGAATATTGCTATATAAACATCATCACGATATAATCGAATACAACTCAGATACAATTATCGCTTCGTCTAACCATTTAACCTTCTGTTCGATTCAGTCGCTAGTATGTGTAACGGAAGTACCGTCACCTGGTAAGTATCACTATATATACAGTATTGCGATATAATCGGATACCAACCAGATACATTGATTGTTCAGTCTATCCATTCAACTTTCCGTTCGTTTCGGTGGCTCGTATGTTAAACGGGAATACCGTCACCTAGTGTGTATAACTATATACACAGCATAACATCATAATCGAATACAACCCAGATACTATCCATTCAACCTTCTGTTCGATTCGGTTTCTCGTATGTATAACGAAAGAACAGTAACCTGGTGAGTATTTCTATATGAACGTCATCACGATATAATCGAATACAACTCAGATACAATGATCATTCCGTCTATCCATCCAACCTTATGTTCGATTGGGTCGCTCGTATGTATAACGCAAGAACAGTCACCTGGTGAGTATTTCTATATAAACATCACCACGATATAATCGAATACAACTCAGTTACAATTATCGTTCCGTCTAACCATCCAACCTTATGTTAGATTCAGACGCTCGTATGTGTAACGAAAGAACCGTTACATGGTAGGTGTAACTAAATATACAGCATAACGATATAATCGGAGACAACCCAGATACAATGATTGTTCAATCTATCCATTCTACCTTATGTTCGATTTGGTTGCTCGTATGTATAACGGAAGAACTGTTACCTGGTTAGACATACTATGTGATGATAATCACGATATAATCAAATACAACCCAGATACGATGATTGTTCAGTCTATCCATTCAACCTTCTGTTCAGTTCAGTCGCTCTTATGTATAACTGGAGAACAGTTTCCTGGTGAGTATAATTATATGAACATCATCAAGATATAATCGAATACAACCCCAGATACGATTATTGTTTAGTCTATCCATTCAACCTTCTGTTCAATTCAGTCGCTCGTATGTATAACGGTAGAACAGTTACCTGGTGAGTATTACTATATAAACATAATCGAATACAACTCAGATACGATGATTGTTCAATCTATCCATTCAACCTTATGTTCGATTCGGTTGCTCGTATGTATATCGGAAGAACAGGTACCTGGTGAGTATATCTATATATACATAATCGAATACAACTCAGATACGATGATTGTTCAATCTATCCATTTAACCTTCTGCTCGATTCGGTCGCTTGTATGTAAAACGGAAGGACAGTTACCTGGTGAGTATTGCTATATAAACATCATCACGATATCATCGAATACAACTCAGATACAATTATCGTTTCGTCTAACCATTCAACATTCTGTTCGATTCTGTTGCTAGTATGTGTAACGGAAGTATCGTCACCTGGTAAGTATCACTATATATACAGTATTGCGATATAATCGGATACCACCCAGATACATTGATTGTTCAGTCTATCCATTCAACTTTCTTTTCGTTTCGGTCGCTCGTATGTAAAACGGGAATACCGTCTCCTAGTGTGTATACACAGCATAACATCATAATCGAATACAATCCATATACTATCCATTCAACCTTCTGTTCAATTCAGTCACTCGTATGTATAACGGAAGAACAGTTACCTGGTGAGTATAACTATATAAACATAATCGAATACAACCCAGATACGATGATTGTTCAATCTATACTGAATTCAACCTTCTGCTCGATTCGGTCGCTTGTATGTAAAACGGAAGAACAGTTACCTGGTGAGTATTGCTATATAAACATCATCACGATATCATCGAATACAACTCAGATACAATTGTCGTTTCGTCTAACCATTTAACCTTCTGTTCGATTCAGTCGCTAGTATGTGTAACGGAAGTACCGTCACCTGGTAAGTATCACTATATATACAGTATTGCGATATAATCGGATACCACCCAGATACATTGATTGTTCAGTCTATCCATTCAACTTTCTGTTCGTTTCGGTCGCTCGTATGTGAAACGGGAATACCGTCACCTTATGTGTATAACTATATACACAGCATAACATCATAATCGAATACAACTCAGATACTATTCATTCAACCTTCTGTTCGATTCGGTTGCTCGTATGTATAACGAAAGAACAGTAACCTGGTGAGTATTTCTATATGATCGTCATCACGATATAATCGAATACAACTTAGTTACAATTATCGTTCCGTCTAACCATCCAACCTTATGTTCGATTCAGACGCTCGTATGTGTAACGAAAGAACCGTTACATGGTAGGTGTAGTTAAATATACAACACATAACGATATAATCGGAGACAACCCAGATACAATGATTGTTCAATCTATCCATTCAACCTTATGTTCGATTCGGTTGCTAGTATGTATAACGAAAGAACAGTTACCTGGTTAGACATAATATATAATAATCATCACGAAATAATCGAATACAACCCAGATACGATGATTGTTCAGTCTATCTATTCAACCTTCTGTTCAGTTCAGTCGCTCTTATGTATAACTGGAGAACAGTTACCTGGTGGGTATAACTATATGAACATCATCACGATATAATCGAATACAACCCCAGATACGATCATTGTTTAGTCTATCCATTCAACCTTCAGTTCAATTCAGTCGCTCGTATGTATAACGGAAGAACAGTAACCTGGTGAGTATAACTATATGAACATAATCGAATACAACTCAGATACGATGATTGTTCAATCTTTCCATTCAACCTTATGTTCGATTCGGTTGCTCGTATGTATATCGAAAGAACAGGTACCTGGTGAGTATATCTATATGAACATAATCGAATACAACTCATACGATGATTGTTCAATCAATCCATTTAACCTTCTGCTCGATTCGGTCGCTTGTATGTAAAACGGAAGGACAGTTACCTGGTGAGTATTGCTATATCAACATCATCACGATATCATCGAATACAACTCAGATAGAATTATCGTTTCGTCTAACCATTCAACATTCTGTTCGATTCAGTCGCTAGTATGTGTAACGGAAGTATCGTCACCTGGTAAGTATCACTATATATACAGTATTGCGATATAATCGGATACCACCCAGATACATTGATTGTTCAGTCTATCCATTCAACTTTCTGTTCGTTTCGGTCGCTCGTATGTGAAACGGGAATACCGTCACCTTATGTGTATAACTATATACACAGCATAACATCATAATCGAATACAACCCAGATACTATCCATTCAACCTTCTGTTCGATTCGGTTGCTCGTATGTATAACGGAAGAACAGTAACCTGGTGAGTATTTCTATATGAACGTCATCACGATATAATCGAATACAACTCAGTTACAATATCGTTCCGTCTAACCATCCAACCTTATGTTCGATTCAGACGCTCGTATATGTAACGAAAGAACCGTTACATGGTAGGTGTAGTTAAATATACAACATAACGATATAATCGGAGACAACCCAGATACAATGATTGTTCAATCTATCCATTCAACCTTATGTTCGATTCGGTTGCTAGTATGTGTAAAGGAAGTACCGTCACCTGGTAAGTATCACTATATATACAGTATTGCGATATAATCGGATACCACCCAGATACATTGATTGTTCAGTCTATCCATTCAACTTTCTGTTCGTTTCGGTCGCTCGTATGTAAAACGGGAATACCGTCACCTAATGTGTATAATTATATACACAGCATAACATCATAATCGAATACAACCCACATACTATCCATTCAACCTTCTGTTCGATTCGGTTGCTCGTATGTATAACGAAAGAACAGTAACCTGGTGAGTATTTCTATATGAACGTCATCACGATATAATCGAATACAACTCAGATACAATGATCATTCCGTCTATCCATCCAACCTTCTGTTCGATTGGGTCGCTCGTATGTATAACGCAAGAACAGTAACCTGGTGAGTATTACTATATAAACATCACCACGATATAATCGAATACAACTCAGTTACAATTATTGTTCCGTCTAACCATCCAATCTTATGTTCGATTTAGACGCTCGTATGTGTAACGAAAGAACCGTTACATGGTAGGTGTAACTAAATATACAGCATAACGATATAATCGGAGACAACCCAGATACAATGATTGTTCAATCTATCCATCCAACCTTATGTTCGATTCGGTTGCTCGTATGTTTAACGGAATAACTGTTACCTGGTTAGACATACTATATGATAATCATCACGATATACTCGAATACAACCCCAGATACGATTATTGTTTAGTCTATCCATTCAACTTTCTGCTCAATTCAGTCGTTCTTATGAAAAGCGGAAGAACAGTTACCTGGTGAGTATAACTATATAAACCTAATCGAATACAACCCAGATACGATGAATTTTCAATCTATTCATTTAACCTTCTGCTCGATTTGGTCGCTTTTATGTAAAACGGAAGAACAGTTACCTGGTGAATATTGCTATATAAACATCATCACGATATAATCGAATACAACTCAGATACAATTATCGCTTCGTCTAACCATTTAACCTTCTGTTCGATTCAGTCGCTAGTATGTGTAACGGGTGTACCGTCACCTGGTAAGTATCACTATATATACAGTATTGCGATATAATCGGATACCAACCAGATACATTGATTGTTCAGTCTATCCATTCAACTTTCCGTTCGTTTCGGTCGCTTGTATGTAAAACGGGAATACCGTCACCTAGTGTGTATAACTATGTACACAGCATAACATCATAATCGAATACAACCCAGATACTATCCATTCAACCTTCTGTTCGATTCGGTTTCTCGTATGTATAACGAAAGAACAGTAACCTGGTGAGTATTTCTATATGAACGTCATCACGATATAATCGAATACAACTCAGATTCAATGATCATTCCGTCTATCCATCCAACCTTCTGTTCGATTGGGTCGCTCGTATGTATAACGCAAGAACAGTCACCTGGTGAGTATTACTATATAAACATCACCACGATATAATCGAATACAACTCAGTTACAATTATCGTTCCGTCTAACCATCCAACCTTATGTTCGATTTAGACGCTCATATGTGTAACGAAAGAACCGTTACATGGTAGGTGTAACTAAATATACAGCATAACGATATAATCGGAGACAACCCAGATACAATGATTGTTCAATCTATCCATCCAACCTAACCTAACCTAACCTAACCTAACCTAACCTAACCTAACCTAACCTAACCTAACCTAACCTAACCTAACCTAACCTAACCTAACCTAACCTAACCTAACCTAACCTAACCTAACCTAACCTAACCTAACCTAACCTAACCTAACCTAACCTAACCTAACCTAACCTAACCTAACCTAACCTAACCTAACCTAACCTAACCTAACCTAACCTAACCTAACCTAACCTAACCTAACCTAACCTAACCTAACCTAACCTAACCTAACCTAACCTAACCTAACCTAACCTAACCTAACCTAACCTAACCTAACCTAACCTAACCTAACCTAACCTAACCTAACCTAACCTAACCTAACCTAACCTAACCTAACCTAACCTAACCTAACCTAACCTAACCTAACCTAACCTAACCTAACCTAACCTAACCTAACCTAACCTAACCTAACCTAACCTAACCTAACCTAACCTAACCTAACCTAACCTAACCTAACCTAACCTAACCTAACCTAACCTAACCTAACCTAACCTAACCTAACCTAACCTAACCTAACCTAACCTAACCTAACCTAACCTAACCTAACCTAACCTAACCTAACCTAACCTAACCTAACCTAACCTAACCTAACCTAACCTAACCTAACCTAACCTAACCTAACCTAACCTAACCTAACCTAACCTAACCTAACCTAACCTAACCTAACCTAACCTAACCTAACCTAACCTAACCTAACCTAACCTAACCTAACCTAACCTAACCTAACCTAACCTAACCTAACCTAACCTAACCTAACCTAACCTAACCTAACCTAACCTAACCTAACCTAACCTAACCTAACCTAACCTAACCTAACCTAACCTAACCTAACCTAACCTAACCTAACCTAACCTAACCTAACCTAACCTAACCTAACCTAACCTAACCTAACCTAACCTAACCTAACCTAACCTAACCTAACCTAACCTAACCTAACCTAACCTAACCTAACCTAACCTAACCTAACCTAACCTAACCTAACCTAACCTAACCTAACCTAACCTAACCTAACCTAACCTAACCTAACCTAACCTAACCTAACCTAACCTAACCATCCAACCTTATGTTCGATTTAGACGCTCGTATGTGTAACGAAAGAACCGTTACATGGTAGGTGTAACTAAATATACAGCATAACGATATAATCGGAGACAACCCAGATACAATGATTGTTCAATCTATCCATCCAACCTTATGTTCGATTCGGTTGCTCGTATGTTCAACGGAAGAACTGTTACCTGGTTAGACATACTTTATGTTAATCATCACGATATACTCGAATACAACCCCAGATACGATTATTGTTTAGTCTATCCATTCAACTTTCTGTTCAATTCAGTCGTTCTTATGAAAAACGGAAGAACAGTTACCTTGTGAGTATAACTATATAAACCTAATCGAATACAACCCAGATACGATGAATTTTCAATCTATTCATTTAACCTTCTGCTCGATTTGGTCGCTTTTATGTAAAACGGAAGAACAGTTACCTGGTGAATATTGCTATATAAACATCATCACGATATAATCGAATACAACTCAGATACAATTATCGCTTCGTCTAACCATTTAACCTTCTGTTCGATTCAGTCGCTAGTATGTGTAACGGAAGTACCGTCACCTGGTAAGTATCACTATATATACAGTATTGCGATATAATCGCATACCAACCAGATACATTGATTGTTCAGTCTATCCATTCAACTTTCCGTTCGTTTCGGTCGCTCGTATGTAAAACGGGAATACCGTCACCTAGTGTGTATAACTATATACACAGCATAACATCATAATCGAATACAACCCAGATACTATCCATTCAACCTCCTGTTCGATTCGGTTTCTCGTATGTATAACGGAAGACCA
This sequence comes from Chrysomela aeneicollis, assembly GCA_029955515.1. Lineage (NCBI taxonomy): Eukaryota > Metazoa > Arthropoda > Insecta > Coleoptera > Chrysomelidae > Chrysomela > Chrysomela aeneicollis. The sequence goes on along the minus strand of JARUHQ010000013.1, from coordinate 13,924,342 downwards.
GTAACCTGGTGAGTATTTCTATATGAACGTCATCACGATATAATCAAATACAACTCAGATACAATGATCATTCCGTCTATCCATCCAACCTTATGTTCGATTGGGTCGCTCGTATGTATAACGCAAGATTAGTCACCTGGTGAGTATTACTATATAAACATCACCACGATATAATCGAATACAACTCAGTAACAATTATCGTTCCGTCTAACCATCCAACCTTATGTTCGATTCAGACGCTCGTATGTGTAACGAAAGAACCGTTACATGGTAGGTGTAACTAAATATACAGCATAACGATATAATCGGAGACAACCCAGATACAATGATTGTTCAATCTATCCATTCTACCTTATGTTCGACTCGGTTGCTCGTATGTATAACGGAAGAACTGTTACCTGGTTAGACATACTATGTGATGATAATCACGATATAATCAAATACAACCCAGATACGATGATTGCTCAGTCTATCCATTCAACCTTCTGTTCAGTTCAGTCGCTCTTATGTATAACTGGAGAACAGTTTCCTGGTGAGTATAATTATATGAACATCATCAAGATATAATCGAATACAACCTCAGATACGATTATTGTTTAGTCTATCCATTCAACCTTTTGTTCAATTCAGTCGCTCGAATGTATAACGGAAGAACAGTTACCTGGTGAGTATAACTATATAAACATAATCGAATACAACCCAGATACGATGATTGTTCAATCTATACTAAATTCAACCTTCTGCTCGAATCGGTCGCTTGTATGTTAAACGGAAGAACAGTTACCTGGTGAGTATTACTATATAAACATAATCGAATACAACCCAGATACGATGATTGTTCAATCTATTCATTTAACCTTCTGCTCGATTCGGTCGCTTGTATGTGAAACAGAAGAACAGTTACCTGGTGAGTATTGCTATATAAACATCATCACGATATCATCGAATACAACTCAGATACAATTATCGTTTCATCTAACCATTCAACCTTCTGTTCGATTTAGTCGCTAGCATGTGTAACGGAAGTACCGTCACCTGGTAAGTATCACTATATATACAGTATTGCGATATAATCGGATACCACCCAGATACATTGATTGTTCAGTCTATCTATTCAACTTTCTTTTCGTTTCGGTCGCTCGTATGTAAAATGGGAATACCGTCTCCTAGTGTGTATAACTATATACACAGCATAACATCATAATCGAATACAACCCATATACTATCCATTCAACCTTCTGTTCAATTCAGTCGCTCGTATGTATAACGGAAGAACAGTTACCTGGTGAGTATACCTATATAAACATAATTGAATACAACCCAGATACGATGATTGTTCAATCTATACTGAATTCAACCTTCTGCTCGATTAGGTCGCTTGTATATAAAACGGAAGAACAGTTACCTGGTGAGTATTACTATATAAACATAATCGAATACAACCCAGATACGATGATTGTTCAATCTATTCATTTAACCTTCTGCTCGATTCGGTCGCTTGTATGTGAAACGGAAGAACAGTTACCTGGTGAGTATTGCTATATAAACATCATCACGATATCATCGAATACAACTCAGATACAATTATCGTTTCGTCTAACCATTCCACCTTCTGTTCGATTTAGTCGCTAGCATGTGTAACGGAAGTACCGTCACCTGGTAAGTATCACTATATATACAGTATTGCGATATAATCGGATACCACCCAGATACATTGATTGTTCAGTCTATCCATTCAACCTTCTGTTCGTTTCGGTCGCTCGTATGTGAAACGGGAATACCGTCACCTTATGTGTATAACTATATACACAGCATAACATCATAATCGAATACAACCCAGCTACTATCCATTCAACCTTCTGTTCGATTCGGTTGCTCGTATGTATAACGAAAGAACAGTAACCTGGTGAGTATTTCTATATGAACGTCATCACGATATAATCGAATACAACTCAGTTACAATTATCGTTCCGTCTAACCATCCAACCTTATGTTCGATTCAGACGCTCGTATGTGTACCGAAAGAACCGTTACATGGTAGGTGTAGTTAAATATACAACATAACGATATAATCGGAGACAACCCAGATACAATGATTGTTCAATCTATCCATTCAACCTTACGTTCGATTCGGTTGCTCGTATGTATAACGGAAGAACTGTTGCCTGGTTAGACATACTATATGATAATCATCACGATATACTCGAATACAACCCCAGATACGATTATTGTTTAGTCTATCCATTCAACTTTCTGTTCAATTCAGTCGTTCTTATGAAAAACGGAAGAACAGTTACCTGGTGACTATAACAATATAAACCTGATCGAATACAACCCAGATACGATGAATTTTCAATCTATTCATTTAACCTTCTGCTCGATTCGGTCGCTTCTATGTAAAACGGAAGAACAGTTACCTGGTGAATATTGCTATATAAACATCATCACGATATAATCGAATACAACTCAGATACAATTATCGCTTCGTCTAACCATTTAACCTTCTGTTCGATTCAGTCGCTAGTATGTGTAACGGAAGTACCGTCACCTGGTAAGTATCACTATATATACAGTATTGCGATATAATCGGATACCAACCAGATACATTGATTGTTCAGTCTATCCATTCAACTTTCCGTTCGTTTCGGTGGCTCGTATGTAAAACGGGAATACCGTCACCTAGTGTGTATAACTATATACACAGCATAACATCATAATCGAATACAACCCAGATACTATCCATTCAACCTTCTGTTCGATTCGGTTTCTCGTATGTATAACGAAAGAACAGTAACCTGGTGAGTATTTCTATATGAACGTCATCACGATATAATCGAATACAACTCAGATACAATGATCATTCCGTCTATCCATCCAACCTTATGTTCGATTGGGTCGCTCGTATGTATAACGCAAGAACAGTCACCTGGTGAGTATTTCTATATAAACATCACCACGATATAATCGAATACAACTCAGTTACAATTATCGTTCCGTCTAACCATCCAACCTTATGTTCGATTCAGACGCTCGTTTGTGTAACGAAAGAACCGTTACATGGTAGGTGTAACTAAATATACAGCATAACGATATAATCGGAGACAACCCAGATACAATGATTGTTCAATCTATCCATTCTACCTTATGTTCGATTTGGTTGCTCGTATGTATAACGGAAGAACTGTTACCTGGTTAGACATACTATGTGATGATAATCACGATATAATCAAATACAACCCAGATACGATGATTGTTCAGTCTATCCATTCAACCTTCTGTTCAGTTCAGTCGCTCTTATGTATAACTGGAGAACAGTTTCCTGGTGAGTATAATTATATGAACATCATCAAGATATAATCGAATACAACCCCAGATACGATTATTGTTTAGTCTATCCATTCAACCTTCTGTTCAATTCAGTCGCTCGTATGTATAACGGTAGAACAGTTACCTGGTGAGTATTACTATATAAACATAATCGAATACAACTCAGATACGATGATTGTTCAATCTATCCATTCAACCTTATGTTCGATTCGGTTGCTCGTATGTATATCGGAAGAACAGGTACCTGGTGAGTATATCTATATATACATAATCGAATACAACTCAGATACGATGATTGTTCAATCTATCCATTTAACCTTCTGCTCGATTCGGTCGCTTGTATGTAAAACGAAAGGACAGTTACCTGGTGAGTATTGCTATATAAACATCATCACGATATCATCGAATACAACTCAGATACAATTATCGTTTCGTCTAACCATTCAACATTCTGTTCGATTCAGACGCTAGTATGTGTAACGGAAGTATCGTCACCTGGTAAGTATCACTATATATACAGTATTGCGATATAATCGGATACCACCCAGATACATTGATGGTTCAGTCTATCCATTCAACTTTCTTTTCGTTTCGGTCGCTCGTATGTAAAACGGGAATACCGTCTCCTAGTGTGTATAACTATATACACAGCATAACATCATAATCGAATACAACCCATATACTATCCATTCAACCTTCTGTTCAATTCAGTCGCTCGTATGTATAACGGAAGAACAGTTACCTGGTGAGTATAACTATATAAACATAATCGAATACAACCCAGATACGATGATTGTTCAATCTATACTGAATTCAACCTTCTGCTCAATTCGGTCGCTTGTATGTAAAACGGTAGAACAGTTACCTGGTGAGTATTGCTATATAAACATCATCACGATATCATCGAATACAACTCAGATACAATTATCGTTTCGTCTAACCATTCAACATTCTGTTCGATTCAGTCGCTAGTATGTGTAACGGAAGTATCGTCACCTGGTAAGTATCACTTTATATACAGTATTGCGATATAATCGGATACCACCCAGATACATTGATTGTTCAGTCTATCCATTCAACTTTCTTTTCGTTTCGGTCACTCGTATGTAAAACGGGAATACCGTCTCCTAGTGTGTATAACTATATACACAGCATAACATCATAATCGAATACAACCCATATACTATCCATTCAACCTTCTGTTCAATTCAGTCGCTCGTATGTATAACGGAAGAACAGTTACCTGGTGAGTATAACTATATAAACATAATCGAATACAACCCAGATACGATGATTGTTCAATCTATACTGAATTCAACCTTCTGCTCGATTCGGTCGCTTGTATGTAAAACGGAGGAACAGTAACCTGGTGAGTATTGCTATATAAACATCATCACGATATCATCGAATACAACTCAGATACATTTATCGTTTCGTCTAACCATTCAACCTTCTGTTCGATTCAGTCGCTAGTATGTGTAACGGAAGTACCGTCACCTGGTAAGTATCACTATATATACAGTATTGCGATATAATCGGATACCACCCAGATACATTGATTGTTCAGTCTATCCATTCAACTTTCTGTTCGTTTCGGTCGCTCGTATGTGAAACGGGAATACCGTCACCTTATGTGTATAACTATATACACAGCATAACATCCTAATCGAATACAATCCAGATACTATCCATTCAACCTTCTGTTCGATTCGGTTGCTCGTATGTATAACGAAAGAACAGTAACCTGGTGAGTATTTCTATATGAACGTCATCACGATATCATCGAATACAACTCAGATACAATTATCGTTTCGTCTGTTCGATTCAGTCGCTAGTATGTGTAACGGAAGTATCGTCACCTGGTAAGTATCACTTTATATACAGTATTGCGATATAATCGGATACCACCCAGATACATTGATTGTTCAGTCTATCCATTCAACTTTCTTTTCGTTTTGGTCACTCGTATGTAAAACGGGAATACCGTCTCCTAGTGTGTATAACTATATACACAGCATAACATCATAATCGAATACAACCCATATACTATCCATTCAACCTTCTGTTCAATTCCGTCGCTCGTATGTATAACGGAAGAACAGTTACCTGGTGAGTATAACTATATAAACATAATCGAATACAACCCAGATACGATGATTGTTCAATCTATACTGAATTCAACCTTCTGCTCGATTCGGTCGCTTTTATGTAAAACGGAAGAACAGTTACCTGGTGAGTATTGCTATATTAACATCATCACGATATCATCGAATACAACTCAGATACAATTATCGTTTCGTCTAACCATTTAACCTTCTGTTCGATTCAGTCGCTAGTATGTGTAACGGAAGTACCGTCACCTGGTAAGTATCACTATATATACAGTATTGCGATATAATCGGATACCACCCAGATACATTGATTGTTCAGTCTATCCATTCAACTTTCTGTTCGTTTCGGTCGCTCGTATGTGAAACGGGAATACCGTCACCTTATGTGTATAACTATATACACAGCATAACATCATTATCGAATACAACCCAGATACTATTCATTCAACCTTCTGTTCGATTCGGTTGCTCGTATGTATAACGAAAGAACAGTAACCTGGTGAATATTTCTATATGAACGTCATCACGATATAATCGAATACAACTTAGTTACAATTATCGTTCCGTCTAACCATCCAACCTTATGTTCGATTCAGACGCTCGTATGTGTAACGAAAGAACCGTTACATGGTAGGTGTAGTTAAATATACAACATAACGATATAATCGGAGACAACCCAGATACAATGATTGTTCAATCTATCCATTCAACCTTAGGTTCGATTCGGTTGCTAGTATGTATAACGAAAGAACAGTCACCTGGTTAGACATAATATATAATAATCATCACGAAATAATCGAATACAACCCAGATACGATGATTTTTCAGTCTATCCATTCAACCTTCTGTTCAGTTCAGTCGCTCTTATGTATAACTGGAGAACAGTTACCTGGTGAGTATAACTATATGAACATCATCACGATATAATCGAATACAACCCCAGATACGATCATTGTTTAGTCTATCCATTCAACCTTCAGTTCAATTCAGTCGCTCGTATGTATAACGGAAGAACAGTTACCTGGTGAGTATAACTATATAAACATAATCGAATACAACTCAGATACGATGATTGTTCAATCTATCCATTCAACCTTATGTTCGAATCGGTTGCTCGTATGTATATCGGAAGAACAGGTACCTGGTGAGTATATCTATATAAACATAATCGAATACAACTCAGATACGATGATTGTTCAATCTATCCATTCAACCTTCTGCTAGATTCGGTCGCTTGTATGTAAAACGGAAGGACAGTTACCTGGTGAGTATTGCTATATAAACATCATCACGATATCATCGAATACAACTCAGATACAATTATCGTTTCGTCTAACCATTCAACATTCTGTTCGATTCAGTCGCTAGTATGTGTAACGGAAGTATCGTCACCTGGTAAGTATCACTATATATACAGTATTGCGATATAATCGGATACCACCCAGATAAATTGATTGTTCAGTCTATCCATTCAACTTTCTTTTCGTTTCGGTCGCTCGTATGTAAAACGGGAATACCGTCTCCTAGTGTGTATAACTATATACACAGCATAACATCATGATCGAATACAACCCATATACTATCCATTCAACCTTCTGTTCAATTCAGTCGCTCGTATGTATAACGGAAGAACAGTTACCTGGTGAGTATAACTATATAAACATAATCGAATACAACCCAGATACGATGATTGTTCAATTTATACTGAATTCAACCTTCTGCTCGATTCGGTCGCTTGTATGTAAAACGGAAGAACAGTTACCTGGTGAGTATTGCTATATAAACATCATCACGATATCATCGAATACAACTCAGATACAATTATCGTTTCGTCTAACCATTCAACATTCTGTTCGATTCAGGCGCTAGTATGTGTAACGGAAGTATCGTCACCTGGTAAGTATCACTATATATACAGTATTGCGATATAATCGGATACCACCCAGATACATTGATTGTTCAGTCTATCATTTCAACTTTCTGTTCGTTTCGGTCGCTCGTATGTGAAACGGGAATACCGTCACCTTATGTGTATAACTATATACACAGCATAACATCATAATCGAATACAACCCAGATACTATCCATTCAACCTTCTGTTCGATTCGGTTGCTCGTATGTATAACGAAAGAACAGTAACCTGGTGAGTATTTCTATATGAACGTCATCACGATATAATCGAATACAACTTAGTTACAATTATCGTTCCGTCTAACCATCCAACCTTATGTTCGATTCAGACGCTCGTATGTGTAACGAAAGAACCGATACATGGTAGGTGTAGTTAAATATACAACATAACGATATAATCGGAGACAACCCAGATACAATGATTGTTCAATCTATCCATTCAACCTTATGTTCGATTCGGTTGCTAGTATGTATACCGAAAGAACAGTTACCTGGTTAGACATAATATATAATGATCATCACGAAATAATCGAATACAACCCAGATACGATGATTGTTCAGTCTATCCATTCAACCTTCTATTCAGTTCAGTCGCTCTTATGTATAACTGGAGAACAGTTACCTGGTGAGTATAACTATATGAACATCATCACGATATAATCGAATACAACCCCAGATACGATCATTGTTTAGTCTATCCATTCAACCTTCAGTTCAATTCAGTCGCTCGTATGTATAACGGAAGAACAGTTACCTGGTGAGTATTACTATATAAACATAATCGAATACAACTCAGATACGATGATTGTTCAATCTATCCATTCAACCTTATGTTCGATTCGGTTGCTCGTATGTATATCGGAAGAACAGGTACCTGGTGAGTATATCTATATAAACATAATCGAATACAACTCAGATACGATGATTGTTCAATCTATCCATTTAACCTTCTGCTCGATTCGGTCGCTTGTATGTAAAACGGAAGGACAGTTACCTGGTGAGTATTGCTATATAAACATCATCACGATATCATCGAATACAACTCAGATACAATTATCGTTTCGTCTAACCATTCAACATTCTGTTCGATTCAGTCGCTAGTATGTGTAACGGAAGTATCGTCACCTGGTAAGTATCACTATATATACAGTATTGCGATATAATCGGATACCACCCAGATATATTGATTGTTCAGTCTATCCATTCAACTTTCTTTTCGTTTCGGTCGCTCGTATGTAAAACGGGAATACCGTCTCCAAGTGTGTATAACTATATACAAAGCATAACATCATAATCGAATACAACCCATATACTATCCATTCAACCTTCTGTTCAATTCAGTCGCTCGTATGTATAACGGAAGAACAGTTACCTGGTGAGTATAACTATATAAACATAATCGAATACAACCCAGATACGATGATTGTTCAATCTATATTGAATTCAACCTTCTGCTCGATTCGGTCGCTTGTATGTAAAACGGAAGAACAGTTACCTGGTGAGTATTGCTATATAAACATCATCACGATATCATCGAATACAACTCAGATACAATTATCGTTTCGTCTAACCATTTAACCTTCTGTTCGATTCAGTCGCTAGTATGTGTAACGGAAGTACCGTCACCTGGTAAGTATCACTATATATACAGTATTGCGATATAATCGGATATCACCCAGATACATTGATTGTTCAGTCTATCCATTCAACTTTCTGTTCGTTTCGGTCGCTCGTATGTGAAACGGGAATACCGTCACCTTATGTGTATAACTATATCACAGCATAACATCATAATCGAATACAACCCAGATACTATCCATTCAACCTTCTGTTCGATTCGGTTGCTCGTATGTATAACGAAAGAACAGTAACCTGGTGAGTATTTCTATATGAACGTCATCACGATATAATCGAATACAACTTAGTTACAATTATCGTTCCGTCTAACCATCCAACCTTATGTTCGATTCAGACGCTCGTATGTGTAACGAAAGAACCGTTACATGGTAGGTGTAGTTAAATATACAACATAACGATATAATCGGAGACAACCCAGATACAATGATTGTTCAATCTATCCATTCAACCTTATGTTCGATTCGGTTGCTAGTATGTATAACAAAAGAACAGTTACCTGGTTAGACATAATATATAATAATCATCACGAAATAATCGAATACAACCCAGATACGATGATTGTTCAGTCTATCCATTCAACCTTCTGTTCAGTTCAGTCGCTCTTATGTATAACTGGAGAACAGTTACCTGGTGAGTATAACTATATAAACATAATCGAATACAACTCAGATACGATGATTGTTCAATCTATCCATTCAACCTTATGTTCGATTCGGTTGCTCGTATGTATATCGGAAGAACAGGTACCTGGTGAGTATATCTATATAAACATAATCGAATACAACCCAGATACGATGATTGTTCAATTTATACTGAATTCAACCTTCTGCTCGATTCGGTCGCTTGTATGTAAAACGGAAGAACAGTTACCTGGTGAGTATTGCTATATAAACATCATCACGATATCATCGAATACAACTCAGATACAATTATCATTTCGTCTAACCATTCAACATTCTGTTCGATTCAGTCGCTAGTATGTGTAACGGAAGTATCGTCACCTGGTAAGTATCACTATATATACAGTATTGCGATATAATCGGATACCACCCAGATACATTGATTGTTCAGTCTAACCATTCAACTTTCTTTTTGTTTCGGTCGCTCGTATGTAAAACGGGAATACCGTCTCCTAGTGTGTATAACTATATACACAGCATAACATCATAATCGAATACAACCCATATACTATCCATTCAACCTTCTGTTCAATTCAGTCTCTCGTATGTATAACGGAAGAACAGTTACCTGGTGAGTATAACTATATAAACATAATCGAATACAACCCAGATACGATGATTGTTCAATCTATACTGAATTCAACCTTCTGCTCGATTCGGTCGCTTGTATGTAAAACGAAAGAACAGTTACCTGGTGAGTATTGCTATATAAACATCATCACGATATCATCGAATACAACTCAGATACAATTATCGTTTCATCTAACCATTTAACCTTCTGTTCGATTCAGTCGCTAGTATGTGTAACGGAAGTACCGTCACCTGGTAAGTATCACTATATATACAGAATTGCGATATAATCGGATACCACCCAGATACATTGATTGTTCAGTCTATCCATTCAACTTTCTTTTCGTTTCGGTCGCTCGTATGTAAAACGGGAATACCGTCTCCTAGTGTGTATAACTATATACAAAGCATAACATCATAATCGAATACAACCCATATACCATCCATTCAACCTTCTGTTCAATTCAGTCGCTCGTATGTATAACGGAAGAACAGTTACCTGGTGAGTATAACTATATAAACATAATCGAATACAACCCAGATACGATGATTGTTCAATCTATACTGAATTAAACCTTCTGTTCGATTCGGTCGCTTGTATGTAAAACGGAAGAACAGTTACCTGGTGAGTATTGCTATATAAACATCATCACGATATCATCGAATACAACTCAGATACAATTATCGTTTCGTATAACCATTCAACCTTCTGTTCGATTCAGTCGCTAGTATGTGTAACGGAAGTACCGTCACCTGGTAAGTATCACTATATATACAGAATTGCGATATAATCGGATACCACCCAGATACATTGATTGTTCAGTCTATCCATTCAACTTTCTTTTCGTTTCGGTCGCTCGTATGTAAAACGGGAATACCGTCTCCTAGTGTGTATAACTATATACAAAGCATAACATCATAATCGAATACAACCCAAATACTATCCATTCAACCTTCTGTTCAATTCAATCGCTCGTATGTATAACGGAAGAACAGTTACCTGGTGAGTATAACTATATAAACATAATCGAATACAACCCAGATACGATGATTGTTCAATCTATACTGAATTCAACCTTCTGCTCAATTCGGTCGCTTGTATGTAAAACGGAAGAACAGTTACCTGGTGAGTATTGCTATATAAACATCATCACGATATCATCGAATACAACTCAGATACAATTATCGTTTCGTCTAACCATTTAACCTTCTGTTCGATTCAGTCGCTAGTATGTGTAACGGAAGTACCGTCACCTGGTAAGTATCACTATATATACAGTATTGCGATATAATCGGATACCACCCAGATACATTGATTGTTCAGTCTATCCATTCAACTTTCTGTTCGTTTCGGTCGCTCGTATGTGAAACGGGAATACCGTCACCTTATGTGTATAACTATATCACAGCATAACATCATAATCGAATACAACCCAGATACTATCCATTCAACCTTCTGTTCGATTCGGTTGCTCGTATGTATAACGAAAGAACAGTAACCTGGTGAGTATTTCTATATGAACGTCATCACGATATAATCGAATACAACTTAGTTACAATTATCGTTCCGTCTAACCATCCAACCTTATGTTCGATTCAGACGCTCGTATGTGTAACGAAAGAACCGTTACATGGTAGGTGTAGTTAAATATACAACATAACGATATAATCGGAGACAACCCAGATACAATGATTGTTCAATCTATCCATTCAACCTTATGTTCGATTCGGTTGCTAGTATGTATAACGAAAGAACAGTTACCTGGTTAGACATAATATATAATAATCATCACGAAATAATCGAATACAACCCAGATACGATGATTGTTCAGTCTATCCATTCAACCTTCTGTTCAGTTCAGTCGCTCTTATGTATAACTGGAGAACAGTTACCTGGTGAGTATAACTATATAAACATAATCGAATACAACTCAGATACGATGATTGTTCAATCTATCCATTCAACCTTATGTTCGATTCGGTTGCTCGTATGTATATCGGAAGAACAGGTACCTGGTGAGTTTATCTATATAAACATAATCGAATACAACTCAGATACGATGATTGTTCAATCTATCCATTTAACCTTCTGCTCGATTCGGTCGCTTGTATGTAAAACGGAAGGACAGTTACCTGGTGAGTATTGCTATATAAACATCATCACGATATCATCGAATACAACTCAGATACAATTATCGTTTCGTCTAACCATTCAACATTCTGTTCGATTCAGTCGCTAGTATGTATAACGGAAGTATCGTCACCTGGTAAGTATCACTATATATACAGTATTGCGATATAATCGGATACCACCCAGATACATTGATTGTTCAGTCTATCCATTCAACTTTCTTTTCGTTTCGGTCGCTCGTATGTAAAACGGGAATACCGTCTCCTAGTGTGTATAACTATATACACAGCATAACATCATAATCGAATACAACCCATATACTATCCATTCAACCTTCTGTTCAATTCAGTCGCTCGTATGTATAACGGAAGAACATTTACCTGGTGAGTATAACTATATAAACATAATCGAATACAACCCAGATACGATGATTGTTCAATCTATACTGAATTCAACCTTCTGCTCGATTCGGTCGCTTGTATGTGAAACGGAAGAACAGTTACCTGGTGAGTATTGCTATATAAACATCATCACGATATCATCGAATACAACTCAGATACAATTATCGTTTCGTCTAACCATTTAACCTTCTGTTCGATTCAGTCGCTAGTATGTGTAACGGAAGTACCGTCACCTGGTAAGTATCACTATATATACAGTATTGCGATATAATCGGATACCACCCAGATACATTGATTGTTCAGTCTATCCATTCAACTTTCTGTTCGTTTCGGTCGCTCGTATGTGAAACGGGAATACCGTCACCTTATGTGTATAACTATATCACAGCATAACATCATAATCGAATACAACCCAGATACTATCCATTCAACCTTCTGTTCGATTCGGTTGCTCGTATGTATAACGAAAGAACAGTAACCTGGTGAGTATTTCTATATGAACGTCATCACGATATAATCGAATACAACTTAGTTACAATTATCGTTCCGTCTAACCATCCAACCCTATGTTCGATTCAGACGCTCGTATGTGTAACGAAAGAACCGTTACATGGTAGGTGTAGTTAAATATACAACATAACGATATAATCGGAGACAACCCAGATACAATGATTGTTCAATCTATCCATTCAACCTTATGTTCGATTCGGTTGCTAGTATGTATAACGAAAGAACAGTTACCTGGTTAGACATAATATATAATAATCATCACGAAATAATCGAATACAACCCAGATACGATGATTGTTCAATCTATACTGAATTCAACCTTCTGCTCGATTCGGTCGCTTGTATGTAAAACGGAAGAACAGTTACCTGGTGAGTATTGCTATATAAACATCATCACGATATCATCGAATACAACTCAGATACAATTATCGTTTCGTCTAACCATTTAACCTTCTGTTCGATTCAGTCGCTAGTATGTGTAACGGAAGTATCGTCACCTGGTAAGTATCACTATATATACAGTATTGCGATATAATCGGATACCACCCAGATACATTGATTGTTCAGTCTATCCATTCAACTTTCTTTTCGTTTCGGTCGCTCGTATGTAAAACGGGAATACCGTCTCCTAGTGTGTATAACTATATACACAGCATAACATCATGATCGAATACAACCCATATACTATCCATTCAACCTTCTGTTCAATTCAGTCGCTCGTATGTATAACGGAAGAACAGTTACCTGGTGAGTATAACTATATAATCATAATCGAATACAACCCAGATACGATGATTGTTCAATCTATACTGAATTCAACCTTCTGCTCGATTCGGTCGCTTGTATGTAAAACGGAAGAACAGTAACCTGGTGAGTATTTCTATATGAACGTCATCACGATATAATCGAATACAACTTAGTTACAATTATCGTTCCGTCTAACCATCCAACCTTATGTTCGATTCAGACGCTCGTATGTGTAACGAAAGAACCGTTACATGGTAGGTGTAGTTAAATATACAACATAACGATATAATCGGAGACAACCCAGATACAATGATTGTTCAATCTATCCATTCAACCTTATGTTCGATTCGGTTGCTAGTATGTATAACGAAAGAACAGTTACCTGGTTAGACATAATATATAATAATCATCACGAAATAATCGAATACAACCCAGATACGATGATTGTTCAGTCTATCCATTCAACCTTCTGTTCAGTTCAGTCGCTCTTATGTATAACTGGAGAACAGTTACCTGGTGAGTATAACTATATGAACATCATCACGATATAATCGAATACAACCCCAGATACGATCATTGTTTAGTCTATCCATTCAACCTTCAGTTCGATTCAGTCGCTCGTATGTATAACGGAAGAACAGTTACCTGGTGAGTATAACTATATAAACATAATCGAATACAACTCAGATACGATGATTGTTCAATCTATCCATTCAACCTTATGTTCGATTCGGTTGCTCGTATGTATATCGGAAGAACAGGTACCTGGTGAGTATATCTATATAAACATAATCGAATTCAACTCAGATACGATGATTGTTCAATCTATCCATTTAACCTTCTGCTCGATTCGGTCGCTTGTATGTAAAACGGAAGGACAGTTACCTGGTGAGTATTGCTATATAAACATCATCACGATATCATCGAATACAACTCAGATACAATTATCGTTTCGTCTAACCATTCAACATTCTGTTCGATTCAGTCGCTAGTATATGTAACGGAAGTATCGTCACCTAGTAAGTATCACTATATATACAGTATTGCGATATAATCGGATACCACCCAGATACATTGATTGTTCAGTCTATCCATTCAACTTTCTTTTCGTTTCGGTCGCTTGTATGTAAAACGTGAATACCGTCTCCTAGTGTGTATAACTATATACACAGCATAACATCATAATCGAATACAACCCATATACTATCCATTCAACCTTCTGTTCAATTCAGTCGCTCGTATGTATAACGGAAGAACAGTTACCTGGTGAGTATATCTATATAAACATAATCGAATACAACTCAGATACGATGATTGTTCAATCTATCCATTTAACCTTCTGCTCGATTCGGTCGCTTGTATGTAAAACGGAAGGACAGTTACCTGGTGAGTATTGCTATATAAACATCATCACGATATCATCGAATACAACTCAGATACAATTATCGTTTCGTCTAACCATTTAACCTTCTGTTCGATTCAGTCGCTAGTATGTGTAACGGAAATACCGTCACCTGGTAAGTATCACTATATATACAGTATTGCGATATAATCGGATACCACCCAGATACATTGATTGTTCAGTCTATCCATTCAACTTTCTGTTCGTTTCGGTCGCTTGTATGTGAAACGGGAATACCGTCACCTTATGTGTATAACTATATACACAGCATAACATCATAATCGAATACAACCCAGATACTATCCATTCAACCTTCAGTTCGATTCGGTTGCTCGTATGTATAACGAAAGAACAGTAACCTGGTGGGTATTTCTATATGAACGTCATCACGATATAATCAAATACAACTCAGTTACAATTATCGTTCCGTCTAACCATCCAACCTTATGTTCGATTCAGACGCTCGTATGTGTAACGAAAGAACCGTTACATGGTAGGTGTAGTTAAATATACAACATAACGATATAATCGGAGACAACCCAGATACAATGATTGTTCAATCTATCCATTCAACGTTATGTTCGATTCGGTTGCTAGTATGTATAACGAAAGAACAGTTACGTGGTTAGATATAATATATAATAATCATCACGAAATAATCGAATACAACCCAGATACGATGATTGTTCAGTCTATCCATTCAACCTTCTGTTTAGTTCAGTCGCTCTTATGTATAACTGGAGAACAGTTACCTGGTGAGTATAACTATATGAACATCATCACGATATCATCGAATACAACCCCAGATACGATCATTGTTTAGTCTATCCATTCAACCTTCAGTTCAATTCAGTCGCTCGTATGTATAACGGAAGAACAGTTACCTGGTGAGTATAACTATATAAACATAATCGAATACAACTCAGATACGATGATTGTTCAATCTATCCATTCAACCTTATGTTCGATTCGGTTGCTCGTATGTATATCGGAAGAACAGGTACCTGGTGAGTATATCTATATAAACATAATCGAATACAACTCAGATACGATGATTGTTCAATCTATCCATTTAACCTTCTGCTCGATTCGGTCGCTTGTATGTAAAACGGAAGGACAGTTACCTGGTGAGTATTGCTATATAAACATCATCACGATATCATCGAATACAACTCAGATACAATTATCGTTTCGTCTAACCATTCAACATTCTGTTCGATTCAGTCGCTAGTATGTGTAACGGAAGTATCGTCACCTGGTAAGTATGACTATATATACAGTATTGCGATATAATCGGATACCACCCAGATACATTGATTGTTCAGTCTATCCATTCAACCTTCTGTTCAATTCAGTCGCTCGTATGTATATTGGAAGAACAGTTACCTGGTGAGTATAACTATATAAACATGATCGAATACAACCCAGATACGATGATTGTTCAATCTATACTGAATTCAACCTTCTGCTCGATTCGGTCGCTTGTATGTAAAACGGAAGAACAGTTACCTGGTGAGTATTGCTATATAAACATCATCACGATATCATTGAATACAACTCAGATACAATTATCGTTTCGTCTAACCATTCAACATTCTGTTAGATTCAGTCGCTAGTATGTGTAACGGAAGTATCGTCACCTGGTAAGTATCACTATATATACAGTATTGCGATATAATCGGATACCACCCAGATACATTGATTGTTCAGTCTATCCATTCAACTTTCTTTTTGTTTCGGTCGCTCGTATGTAAATCGGGAATACCGTCTCCTAGTGTGTATAACTATATACACAACACAACATCAAAATCGAATACAACCCATATACTATCCATTCAACCTTCTGTTCAATTCAGTCGCTCGTATGTATAACGGAAGAACAGTTACCTGGTGAGTATAACTATATAAACATAATCGAATACAACCCAGATACGATGATTGTTCAATCTATACTGAATTCAACCTTCTGCTCGATTTGGTCGCTTGTATGTAAAACGGAAGAACAGTTACCTGGTGAGTATTGCTATATAAACATCATCACGATATCATCGAATACAACTCAGATACAATTATCGTTTCGTCTAACCATTCAACCTTCTGTTCGATTCAGTCGCTAGTATGTGTAACGGAAGTACCGTCACCTGGTAAGTATCACTATATATACAGTATTGCGATATAATCGGATACCACCCAAATACATTGATTGTTCAGTCTATCCATTCAACTTTCTGTTCGTTTCGGTCGCTCGTATGTGAAACGGGAATACCGTCACCTTATGTGTATAACTATATATACAGCATAACATCATAATCGAATACAATCCAGATACTATCCATTCAACCTTCTGTTCGATTCGGTTGCTCGTATGTATAACGAAAGAACAGTAACCTGGTGAGTATTTCTATATGAACGTCATCACGATATAATCGAATACAACTTAGTTACAATTATCGTTCCGTCTAACCATCCAACCTTATGTTCGATTCAGACGCTCGTATGTGTAACGAAAGAACCGTTACATGGTAGGTGTAGTTAAATATACAACATAACGATATAATCGGAGACAACCCAGATACAATGATTGTTCAATCTATCCATTCAACCTTATGTTCAGTTCAGTCGCTCTTATGTATAACTGGAGAACAGTTACCTGGTGAGTATAACTATATGAACATCATCACGATATAATCGAATACAACCCCAGATACGATCATTGTTTAGTCTATCCATTCAACCTTCAGTTCAATTCAGTCGCTCGTATGTATAACGGAAGAACAGTTACCTGGTGAGTATAACTATATAAACATAATCGAATACAACTCAGATACGATGATTGTTCAATCTATCCATTCAACCTTATGTTCGATTCGGTTGCTCGTATGTATATCGGAAGAACAGGTACCTGGTGAGTATATCTATATGAACATAATCGAATACAACTCAGATACGATGATTGTTCAATCTATCCATTTAACCTTCTGCTCGATTCGGTCGCTTGTATGTAAAACGGAAGGACAGTTACCTGGTGAGTATTGCTATATAAACATCATCACGATATCATCGAATACAACTCAGATACAATTATCGTTTCGTCTAACCATTTAACCTTCTGTTCGATTCGGTCGCTAGTATGTGTAACGCAAGTACCGTCACCTGGTAAGTATCACTATATATTCAGTATTGCGATATAATCGGATACCACCCAGATACATTGATTGTTCAGTCTATCCATTCGACTTTCTGTTCGTTTCGGTCGCTCGTATGTGAAACGGGAATACCGTTACCTTATGTGTATTACTATATACACAGCATAACATCATAATCGAATACAACCCAGATACTATCCATTCAACCTTCTGTTCGATTCGGTTGCTCGTATGTATAACGAAAGAACAGTAACCTGGTGAGTATTGCTATATAAACATCATCACGATATCATCGAATACAACTCAGATACAATTATCGTTTTGTCTAACCATTTAACCTTTTGTTCGATTCAGTCGCTAGTATGTGTAACGGAAATACCGTCACCTGGTAAGTATCACTATATATACAGTATTGCGATATAATCGGATACCATTGATTGTTCAGTCTATCCATTCAACTTTCTGTTCGTTTCGGTCGCTTGTATGTGAAACGGGAATACCGTCACCTTATGTGTATAACTATATACACAGCATAACATCATAATCGAATATAACCCAGATACTATCCATTCAACCTTCAGTTCGATTCGGTTGCTCGTATGTATAACGAAAGAACAGTAACCTGGTGAGTATAACTATATGAACATCATCACGATATCATCGAATACAACCCCAGATACGATCATTGTTTAGTCTATCCATTCAACCTTCAGTTCAATTCAGTCGCTCGTATGTATAACGGAAGAACAGTTACCTGGTGAGTATAACTATATAAACATAATCGAATACAACTCAGATACGATGATTGTTCAATCTATCCATTCAACCTTATGTTCGATTCGGTTGCTCGTATGTATATCGGAAGAACAGGTACCTGGTGAGTATATCTATATAAACATAATCGAATACAACTCAGATACGATGATTGTTCAATCTATCCATTTAACCTTCTGCTCGATTCGGTCGCTTGTATGTAAAACGGAAGGACAGTTACCTGGTGAGTATTGCTATATAAACATCATCACGATATCATCGAATAAAACTCAGATACAATTATCGTTTCGTCTAACCATTCAACATTCTGTTCGATTCAGTCGCTAGTATGTGTAACGGAAGTATCGTCACCTGGTAAGTATGACTATATATACAGTATTGCGATATAATCGGATACCTCCCAGATACATTGATTGTTCAGTCTATCCATTCAACTTTCTTTTCGTTTCGGTCGCTCGTATATACTATCCATTCAACCTTCTGTTCAATTCAGTCGCTCGTATGTATAACGGAAGAACAGTTACCTGGTGAGTATAACTATATAAACATAATCGAATACAACCCAGATACGATGATTGTTCAATCTATACTGAATTCAACCTTCTGCTCGATTCGGTCGCTTGTATGTAAAACGGAAGAACAGTTACCTGGTGAGTATTGCTATATAAACATCATCACGATATCATTGAATACAACTCAGATACAATTATCGTTTCGTCTAACCATTCAACATTCTGTTAGATTCAGTCGCTAGTATGTGTAACGGAAGTATCGTCACCTGGTAAGTATCACTATATATACAGTATTGCGATATAATCGGATACCACCCAGATACATTGATTGTTCAGTCTATCCATTCAACTTTCTTTTTGTTTCGGTCGCTCGTATGTAAAACGGGAATACCGTCTCCTAGTGTGTATAACTATATACACAGCACAACATCAAAATCGAATACAACCCATATACTATCCATTCAACCTTCTGTTCAATTCAGTCGCTCGTATGTATAACGGAAGAACAGTTACCTGTTGAGTATAACTATATGAACATAATCGAATACAACCCAGATACGATGATTGTTCAATCTATACTGAATTCAACCTTCTGCTCGATTCGGTCGCTTGTATGTAAAACGGAAGAACAGTTACCTGGTGAGTATTGCTATATAAACATCATCACGATATCATCGAATACAACTCAGATACAATTATCGTTTCGTCTAACCATTTAACCTTCTGTTCGATTCAGTCGCTAGTATGTGTAACGGAAGTACCGTCACCTGGTAAGTATCACTATATATACAGTATTGCGATATAATCGGATACCACCCAGATACATTGATTGTTCAGTCTATCCATTCAACTTTCTGTTCGTTTCGGTCGCTCGTATGTGAAACGGGAATACCGTCACCTTATGTGTATAACTATATATACAGCATAACATCATAATCGAATACAACCCAGATACTATCCATTCAACCTTCTGTTCGATTCGGTTGCTCGTATGTATAACGAAAGAACAGTGACCTGGTGAGTATTTCTATATGAACGTCATCACGATATAATCGAATACAACTTAGTTACAATTATCGTTCCGTCTAACCATCCAACCTTATGTTCGATTCAGACGCTCGTATGTGTAACGAAAGAACCGTTACATGGTAGGTGTAGTTAAATATACAACATAACGATATAATCGGAGACAACCCAGATACAATGATTGTTCAATCTATCCATTCAACCTTATGTTCGATTCGGTTGCTAGTATGTATAACGAAAGAACAGTTACCTGGTAAGACATAATATATAATAATCATCACGAAATAATCGAATACAACCCCGATACGATGATTGTTCAGTCTATCCATTCAACCTTCTGTTCAGTTCAGTCGCTCTTATGTATAACTGGAGAACAGTTACCTGGTGAGTATAACTATATGAACATCATCACGATATAATCGAATACAACCCCAGATACGATCATTGTTTAGTCTATCCATTCAACCTTCAGTTCAATTCAGTCGCTCGTATGTATAACGGAAGAACAGTTACCTGGTGAGTATAACTATATAAACATAATCGAATACAACTCAGATACGATGATTGTTCAATCTATCCATTCAACCTTATGTTCGATTCGGTTGCTCGTATGTATATCGGAAGAACAGGTACCTGGTGAGTATATCTATATGAACATAATCGAATACAACTCAGATACGATGATTGTTCAATCTATCCATTTAACCTTCTGCTCGATTCGGTCGCTTGTATGTAAAACGGAAGTACAGTTACCTGGTGAGTATTGCTATATAAACATCATCACGATATCATCGAATACAACTCAGATAAAATTATCGTTTCGTCTAACCATTTAACCTTCTGTTCGATTCAGTCGCTAGTATGTGTAACGCAAGTACCGTCACCTGGTAAGTATCACTATATATTCAGTATTGCGATATAATCGGATACCACCCAGATACATTGATTGTTCAGTCTATCCATTCAACTTTCTGTTCATTTCGGTCGCTCGTATGTGAAACGGGAATACCGTCACCTTATGTGTATAACTATATACACAGCATAACATCATAATCGAATACAACCCAGATACTATCCATTCAACCTTCTGTTCGATTCGGTTGCTCGTATGTATAACGAAAGAACAGTAACCTGGTGAGTATTGCTATATAAACATCATCACGATATCATCGAATACAACTCAGATACAATTATCGTTTCGTCTAAGCATTCAACATTCTGTTCGATTCAGTCGCTAGTATGTGTAACGGAAGTATCATCACCTGGTGAGTATCACTATATATACAGTATTGCGATATAATCGGATACCACCCAGATACATTGATTGTTCAGTCTATCCATTCAACTTTCTTTTTGTTTCGGTCGCTCGTATGTAAAACGGGAATACCGTCTCCTAGTGTGTATAACAATATACACAGCATAACATCATAATCGAATACAACCCATATACTATCCATTCAACCTTCTGTTCAATTCATTCGCTCGTATGTATAACGGATGAACAGTTACCTGGTGAGTATAACTATATAAACATAATCGAATACAACCCAGATACGATGATTTTTCAATCTATACTGAATTCAACCTTCTGCTCGATTCGGTCGCTTGTATGTAAAACGGAAGAACAGTTACCTGGTGAGTATTGCTATATAAACATCATCACGATATCATCGAATACAACTCAGATACAATTATCGTTTCGTCTAACCATTCAACCTTCTGTTCGATTCAGTCGCTAGTATGTGTAACGGAAGTACCGTCACCTGGTAAGTATCACTATATATACAGTATTGCGATATAATCGGATACCACCCAGATACATTGATTGTTCAGTCTATCCATTCAGCTTTCTGTTCGTTTCGGTCGCTCGTATGTGAAACGGGAATACCGTCACCTTATGTGTATAACTATATACACAGCATAACATCCTAATCGAATACAACCCATATACTATCCATTCAACCTTCTGTTCGATTCGGTTGCTCGTATGTATAACGAAAGAACAGTAACCTGGTGAGTATTTCTATATGAACGTCATCACGATATAATCGAATACAACTTAGTTACAATTATCGTTCCGTCTAACCATCCAACCTTATGTTCGCATCAGACGCTCGTATGTGTAACGAAAGAACCGTTACATGGTAGGTGTAGTTAAATATACAACATAACGATATGATCGGAGACAACCCAGATACAATGATTGTTCAATCTATCCATTCAACCTTATGTTCGATTCGGTTGCTAGTATGTATAACGAAAGAACAGTTACCTGGTAAGACATAATATATAATAATCATCACGAAATAATCGAATACAACCCAGATACGATGATTGTTCAGTCTATCCATTCAACCTTCTGTTCAGTTCAGTCGCTCTCATGTATAACTGGAGAACAGTTACCTGGTGAGTATAACTATATGAACATCATCACGATATAATCGAATACAACCCCAGATAAGATCATTGTTTAGTCTATCCATTCAACCTTCAGTTCAATTCAGTCGCTCGTATGTATAACGGAAGAACAGTTACCTGGTGAGTATATCTATATAAACATAATCGAATACAACTCAGATACGATGATTGTTCAATCTATCCATTCAACCTTATGTTCGATTCGGTTGCTCGTATGTATATCGGAAGAACAGGTACCTGGTGAGTATATCTATATAAACATAATCGAATGCAACTCAGATACGATGATTGTTCAATCTATCCATTTAACCTTCTGCTCGATTCGGTCGCTTGTATGTAAAACGGAAGGACAGTTACCTGGTGAGTATTGCTATATAAACATCATCACGATATCATCGAATACAACTCAGATACAATTATCGTTTCGTCTAACCATTCAACATTCTGTTCGATTCAGTCGCTAGTATGTGTAACGGAAGTATCGTCACCTGGTAAGTATCACTATATATACAGTATTGCGATATAATCGGATACCACCCAGATACATTGATTGTTCAGTCTATCCATTCAACTTTCTTTTAGTTTCGGTCGCTCGTATGTAAAACGGGAATACCGTCTCCTAGTGTATATAACTATATACACAGCATAACATCATAATCGAATACAACCCATATACTATCCATTCAAACTTCTGTTCAATTCAGTCGCTCGTATGTATAACGGAAGAACAGTTACCTGGTGAGTATAACTAAATAAACATAATCGAATACAACCCAGATACGATGATTTTTGAATCTATACTGAATTCAACCTTTCAACCTTCTGCTCAATTCTGTCGCTTGTATGTAAAACGGAAGAACAGTTACCTGGTGAGTATTGCTATATAAACATCATCACGATATCATCGAATACAACTCAGATACAATTATCGTTTCGTCTAACCATTCAACATTCTGTTCGATTCAGTCGCTAGTATGTGTAACGGAAGTATCGTCACCTGGTAAGTATCACTATATATACAGTATTGCGATTTAATCGGATACCACCCAGATACATTGTGTAATGTATCTGGGTGGTATGTAAATGACTTGTGCAATAATATGATGCCATTCAAATCGGTCCTCTTTGCGGACGACACCACTTTTATTCTGTCGGATAAAAATAATGATACGTTACAGGTTCAACTCAACGAAGTAACTAACATCCGGATATCTACTAATAATCAAGTTATATCTAATTGTGAAAGTAATGAAGTTAAATTACTTGGTATTACATTAGATAATAGACTCAACTGGTCTCCCAACTGAAGAGGAAACTCTCAGGTTCTCTATTTGTCCTTCGCCAATTGAAGTACATTACTAATACAAATGTATTGATTATGTTTATATAGATATACTCACCAGGTACCTGTTCTTCCGATATACATACGAGCAACCGAATCGAACATAAGGTTGAATGGATAGATTGAACAATCATCGTATCTGAGTTGTATTCGATTATGTTTATATAGTTATACTCACCAGGTAACTGTTCTTCCGTTATACATACGAGCGACTGAATTGAACTGAAGGTTGAATGGATAGACTGAACAATCATCGTATCTGGGTTGTATTCGATTATTTCGTGATGATTATTATATATAATGTCTAACCAGGTAACTGTTCTTTCGTTATACATACTAGCAACCGAATCGAACATAAGGTTGAATGGATAGATTGAACAATCATTGTATCCGGGTTGTCTCCGATTATATCGTTATGTTGTATATTTAACTACACCTACCATGTAACGGTTCTTTCGTTACACATACGAGCGTCTGAATCGAACATAAGGTTGGATGGTTAGACGGAACGATAATTGTAACTGAGTTGTATTCGATTATATCGTGATGACGTTCATATAGAAATACTTACCAGGTTACTGTTCTTTCGTTATACATACGAGCAACCGAATCGAACAGAAGGTTGAATGGATAGTATCTGGGTTGTATTCGATTATGATGTTATGCTGTGTATATAGTTATACACATAAGGTGACGGTATTCCCGTTTCACATACGAGCGACCGAAACGAACAGAAAGTTGAATGGATAGACTGAACAATCAATGTATCTGGGTGGTATCCGATTATATCGCAATACTGTATATATAGTGATACTTACCAGGTGACGGTACTTCCGTTACACATACTAGCGACTGAATCGAACAGAAGGTTAAATGGTTAGACGAAACGATAATTGTATCTGAGTTGTATTCGATGATATCGTGATGATGTTTATATAGCAATACTCACCAGGTAACTGTTCTTCCGTTTTACATACAAGCGACCGAATCGAGCAGAAGGTTGAATTCAGTATAGATTGAACAATCATCGTATCTGGGTTGTATTCGATTATGTTTATATAGTTATACTCACCAGGTAACTGTTCTTCCGTTATACATACGAGCGACTGAATTGAACAGAAGGTTGAATGGATAGTATATGGGTTGTATTCGATTATGATGTTATGCTGTGTATATAGTTATACACACTAGGAGACGGTATTCCCGTGTTACATACGAGCGACCGAAACGAAAAGAAAGTTGAATGGATAGACTGAAAAATCAATGTATCTGGGTGGTATCCGATTATATCGCAATACTGTATATATAGTGATACTTACCAGGTGACGATACTTCCGTTACACATACTAGCGACTGAATCGAACAGAATGTTGAATGGTTAGACGAAACGATGATTGTATCTGAGTTGTATTCGATGATATCGTGATGATGTTTATATAGCAATACTCACCAGGTAACTGTTCTTCCGTTTTACATACAAGCGACCGAATCGAGCAGAAGGTTGAATTCAGTATAGATTGAACAATCATCGTATCTGGGTTGTATTCGATTATGTTTATATAGTTATACTCACCAGGTAACTGTTCTTCCGTTATACATACGAGCGACTGAATCGAACAGAAGGTTGAATGGATAGTATATGGGTTGTATTCGATTATGATGTTATGCTGTGTATATAGTTATACACACTAGGAGACGGTATTCCCGTTTTACATACGAGCGACCGAAACGAAAAGAAAGTTGAATGGATAGACTGAACAATCAATGTATCTGGGTGGTATCCGATTATATCGCAATACTGTATATATAGTGATACTTACCAGGTGACGATACTTCCGTTACACCTACTAGCGACTGAATCGAACAGAATGTTGAATGTTGAATGTTGATTATATCGTGATGATGTTTATATAGCAATATTCACCAGGTAACTGTTCTTCCGTTTAACATAAAAGCCACCAAATCGAGCAGAAGGTTAAATGAATAGATTGAAAATTCATCGTATCTGGGTTGTATTCGATTAGGTTTATATAGTTATACTCACCAGGTAACTGTTCTTCCGTTTTTCATAAGAACGACTGAATTGAACAGAAAGTTGAATGGATAGACTAAACAATAATCGTATCTGGGGTTGTATTCGAGTATATCGTGATGATTATCATATAGTATGTCTAACCAGGTAACAGTTCTTCCGTTAAACATACGAGCAACCGAATCGAACATAAGGTTGGATGGATAGATTGAACAATCATTGTATCTGGGTTGTCTCCGATTATATCGTTATGCTGTATATTTAGTTACACCTACCATGTAACGGTTCTTTCGTTACACATAAGAGCGTCTAAATCGAACATAAGGTTGGATGGTTAGACGGAACGATAATTGTAACTGAGTTGAATTCGATTATATCGTGGTGATGTTTATATAGTTTATATAGTAATATATATATAGTTAGTATATAGTTATGCTGTGTATGCTGTGTATGTTAGGCGTGCCTGTCCCGATGTGAATTTGTCACGTCTTAGGAAGAAAGAAACATTTGCGATCTGCATTCACAGTGTGAATCGTTGCATATATTACGAGCAGATATAATTCAATGTTCTGCGTGGTTTACCAGGAAAGTAGTTGTTTTCTGCTCGTAGTCTACCAGACATTCATTTCAAACTATGTTTGATATTCTAATTGGATAGACTATTTTCTCTTTCTAAAACTGTTACCTGGTTAGACATACTATATGATAATCATCACGATATACTCGAATACAACCCCAGATACGATTATTGTTTAGTCTATCCATTCAACCTTCTGTTCAATTCAGTCGTTCTTATGTATAACGGAAGAACAGTTACCTGGTGAGTATAACTATATAAACATAATCGAATACAACCCAGATACGATGAATTTTCAATCTATCCATTCAACCTTCTGCTCGATTCGGTCGCTTTTATGTAAAACGAAAGAACAGTTACCTGGTGAGTATTGCTATATAAACATCATCACGATATCATCGAATACAACTCAGATACAATTATCGCTTCGTCTAACCATTCAACATTCTGTTCGATTCAGTCGCTAGTATGTGTAAAGGAAGTACCGTCACCTGGTAAGTATCACTATATATACAGTATTGCGATATAATCGGATACCACCCAGATACATTGATTGTTCAGTCTATCCATTCAACTTTCTGTTCGTTTCGGTCGCTCGTATGTAAAACGGGAATACCGTCACCTAATGTGTATAATTATATACACATAAGGTTGAATGGATAGATTGAACAATCATTGTATCTGGTTTGTCTCCGATTATATCGTTATGTTGTATATTTAACTACACCTACCATGTAACGGTTCTTTCGTAACACATACGAGCGTCTGAATCGAACATAAGGTTGGATGGTTAGACGGAACGATAATTGTAACTAAGTTGTATTCGATTATATCGTGATGACGTTCATATAGAAATACTCACCAGGTTACTGTTCTTTCGTTATACATACGAGCAACCGAATCGAACAGAAGGTTGAATGGATAGTATCTGAGTTGTATTCGATTATGATGTTATGCTGTGTATATAGTTATACACATAAGGTGACGGTATTCCCGTTTCACATACGAGCGACCGAAACGAACAGAAAGTTGAATGGATAGACTGAACAATCAATGTATCTGGGTGGTATCCGATTATATCGCAATACTGTATATATAGTGATACTTACCAGGTGACGGTACTTCCGTTACACATACTAGCGACTGAATCGAACAGAAGGTTAAATGGTTAGACGAAACGATACATGTATCTGAGTTGTATTCGATGATATCGTGATGATGTTTATATAGCAATACTCAACAGGTAACTGTTCTTCCGTTTTACATACAAGCGACCGAATCGAGCAGAAGGTTGAATTCAGTATAGATTAAACAATCATCGTATATGGGTTGTATTCGATTATGTTTATATAGTTATACTCACCAGGTGACTGTTCTTCCGTTATACATACGAGCGACTGAATTGAACAGAAGGTTGAATGGATAGTATATGGGTTGTATTCGATTATGATGTTATGCTGTGTATATAGTTATACACACTAGGAGACGGTATTCCCGTTTTACATACGAGCGACTGAAACGAAAAGAAAGTTGAATGGATAGACTGAACAATCAATGTATCTGGGTGGTATCCGATTATATCGCAATACTGTATATATAGTGATACTTACCAGGTGACGATACTTCCGTTACACATACTAGCGACTGAATCGAACAGAATGTTGAATGGTTAGACGAAACGATAATTGTATCTGAGTTGTATTCGATGATATCGTGATGATGTTTATATAGCAATACTCACCAGGTAACTGTCCTTCCGTTTTACATACAAGCGACCGAATCGAGCAGAAGGTTAAATGGATAGATTGAACAATCATCGTATCTGAGTTGTATTCGATTATGTTTATATAGATATACTCACCAGGTACCTGTTCTTCCGATATACATACGAGCAACCGAATCGAACATAAGGTTGAATGGATAGATTGAACAATCATCGTATCTGAGTTGTATTCGATTATGTTTATATAGTTTTACTCACCAGGTAACTGTTCTTCCGTTATACATACGAGCGACTGAATTGAACTGAAGGTTGAATGGATAGACTAAACAATGATCGTATCTGGGGTTGTATTCGATTATATCGTGATGATGTTCATATAGTTATACTCACCAGGTAACTGTTCTCCAGTTATACATAAGAGCGACTGAACTGAACAGAAGGTTGAATAGATAGACTGAACAATCATCGTATCTGGGTTGTATTCGATTATTTCGTGATGATTATTATATATTATGTCTAACCAGGTAACTGTTCTTTCGTTTATACATACTAGCAACCGAATCGAACATAAGGTTGAATGGATAGATTGAACAATCATTGTATCTGGGATGTCTCCGATTATATCGTTATGTTGTATATTTAACTACACCTACCATGTAACGGTTCCTTCGTTACACATACGAGCGTCTGAATCGAACATAAGGTTGGATGGTTAGACGGAACGATAATTGTAACTATGATGTATTCGATTATATCGTGATGACGTTCATATAGAAATACTCACCAGGTTACTGTTCTTTCGTTATACATACGAGCAACCGAATCGAACAGAAGGTTGAATGGATAATATCTGGGTTGTATTCGATTATGATGTTATGCTGTGTATATAGTTATACACATAAGGTGACGGTATTCCCGTTTCACATACGAGCGACCGAAACGAACAGAAAGTTGAATGGATAAACTGAACAATAAATGTATCTGGGTGGTATCCGATTATATCGCAATACTGTATATATAGTGATACTTACCAGGTGACGGTACTTCCGTTACACATACTAGCGACTGAATCGAACAGAAGGTTGAATGGTTAGACGAAACGATAATTGTATCTGAGTTGTATTCGATGATATCGTGATGATGTTTATATAGCAATACTCACCAGGTAACTGTTCTTCCGTTTTACATACAAGCGACCGAATCGAGCAGAAGGTTGAATTCAGTATAGATTGAACAATCATCATATCTGGGTTGTATTCGATTATGTTTATATAGTTATACTCACCAGGTAACTGTTCTTCCGTTATACATACGAGCGACTGAATTGAACAGAAGGTTGAATGGATAGTATATGGGTTGTATTCGATTATGATGTTATGCTGTGTATATAGTTATACACACTAGGAGACGGTATTCCCGTTTTACATACGAGCGACCGAAACGAAAAGAAAGTTGAATGGATAGACTGAACAATCAATGTATCTGGGTGGTATCCGATTATATCGCAATACTGTATATATAGTGATACTCACCAGGTGACGATACTTTCGTTACACATACTAGCGACTGAATCGAACAGAATGTTGAATGGTTAGACGAAACGATAATTGTATCTGAGTTGTATTCGATGATATCGTGATGATGTTTATATAGCAATACTCACCAGGTAACTGTCCTTCCGTTTTACATACAAGCGACCGAATCGAGCAGAAGGTTGAATTCAGTATAGATTGAACAATCATCGTATCTGGGTTGTATTCGATTATGTTTATATAGTTATACTCACCAGGTAATTGTTCTTCCGTTATACATACGAGTGACTGAATTGAACAGAAGGTTGAATGGATAGTATCTGGGTTGTATTCGATTATGATGTTATGCTGTGTATATAGTTATACACATAAGGTGACGGTATTCCCGTTTCACATACGAGCGACCGAAACGAACAGAAAGTTGAATGGATAGACTGAATAATCAATGTATCTGGGTGGTATCCGATTATATCGCAATACTGTATATATAGTGATACTTACCAGGTGACGGTACTTCCGTAACACATTCTAGCGGCTGAATCGAACAGAAGGTTAAATGGTTAGACGAAACGATAATTGTATCTGAGTTGTATTCGATGATATCGTGATGATGTTTATATAGCAATACTCACCAGGTAACTGTTCTTCCGTTTTACATACAAGCGACCGAATCGAGCAGAAGGTTGAATTCAGTATAGATTGAACAATCATCGTATGTGGGTTGTATTCGATTATGTTCATATAGTTATACTCACCAGGTAACTGTTCTTCCGTTATACATACGATCGACTGAATTGAACAGAAGGTTGAATGGATAGTATATGGGTTGTATTCGATTATGATGTTATGCTGTGTATATAGTTATACATACTAGGAGACGGTATTCCCGTTTTACATACGAGCGACCGAAACGAAAAGAAAGTTGAATGGATAGACTGAACAATCAATGTATCTGGGTGGTATCCGATTATATCGCAATACTGTATATATAGTGATATTTACCAGGTGACGATACTTCCGTTACACATACTAGCGACTGAATCGAACAGAATGTTGAATGGTTAGACGAAACGATAATTGTATCTGAGTTGTATTCGATGATATCGTGATGATGTTTATATAGCAATACTCACCAGGTAACTGTCCTTCCGTTTTACATACAAGCGACCGAATCGAGCAGAAGGTTAAATGGATAGATTGAACAATCATCGTATCTGAGTTGTATTCGATTATGTTTATATAGATATACTCACCAGGTACCTGTTCTTCCGATATACATACGAGCAACCGAATCGAACATAAGGTTGAATGGATAGATTGAACAATCATCGTATCTGAGTTTTATTCGATTATGTTTATATAGTTATACTCACCAGGTAACTGTTCTTCCGTTATACATACGAGCGACTGAATTGAACTGAAGGTTGAATGGATAGACTAAACAATGATCGTATCTGGGGTTGTATTCGATTATATCGTGATGATGTTCATATAGTTATACTCACCAGGTAACTGTTCTCCAGTTATACATAAGAGCGACTGAACTGAACAGAAGGTTGAATGGATAGACTGAACAATCATCGTATCTGGGTTGTATTCGATTATTTCGTGATGATTATTATATATTATGTCTAACCAGGTAACTGTTCTTTCGTTATACATACTAGCAACCGAATCGAACATAAGGTTGAATGGATAGATTGAACAATCATTGTATCTGGGTTGTCTCCGATTATATCGTTATGTTGTATATTTAACTACACCTACCATGTAACGGTTCTTTCGTTACACATACGAGCGTCTGAATCGAACATAAGGTTGGATGGTTAGACGGAACGATAATTGTAACTAAGTTGTATTCGATTATATCGTGATGACGTTCATATAGAAATACTCACCAGGTTACTGTTCTTTCGTTATACATACGAGCAACCGAATCGAACAGAAGGTTGAATGGATAGTATCTGGGTTGTATTCGATTAGGATGTTATGCTGTGTATATAGTTATACACATAAGGTGACGGTATTCCCGTTTCACATACGAGCGACCGAAACGAACAGAAAGTTGAATGGATAGACTGAACAATCAATGTATCTGGGTGGTATCCGATTATATCGCAATACTGTATATATAGTGATACTTACCAGGTGACGGTACTTCCGTTACACATACTAGCGATTGAATCGAACAGAAGGTTAAATGGTTAGACGAAACGATAATTGTATCTGAGTTGTATTCGATGATATCGTGATGATGTTTATATAGCAATACTCACCAGGTAACTGTTCTTCCGTTTTACATACAAGCGACCGAATCGAGCAGAAGGTTGAATTCAGTATAGATTGAACAATCATCGTATCTGGGTTGTATTCGATTATGTTTATATAGTTATACTCACCAGGTAACTGTTCATCCGTTATACATACGAGCGACTGAATTGAACAGAAGGTTGAATGGATAGTATATGGGTTGTATTCGATTATGATGTTATGCTGTGTATATAGTTATACACACTAGGAGACGGTATTCCCGTTTTACATACGAGCGACCGAAACTAAAAGAAAGTTGAATGGATAGACTGAACAATCAATGTATCTGGGTGGTATCCGATTATATCGCAATACTGTATATATAGTGATACTTACCAGGTGACGATACTTCCGTTACACATACTAGCGACTGAATCGAACAGAATGTTGAATGGTTAGACGAAACGATAATTGTATCTGAGTTTTATTCGATGATATCGTGATGATGTTTATATAGCAATACTCACCAGGTAACTGTCCATCCGTTTTACATACATGCGACCGAATCGAGCAGAAGGTTAAATGGATAGATTGAACAATCATCGTATCTGAGTTGTATTCGATTATGTTTATATAGATATACTCACCAGGTACCTGTTCTTCCGATATACATACGAGCGACTGAATTGAACAGAAGGTTGAATGGATAGACTAAACAATAATCGTATCTGGGGTTGTATTCGATTATATCTTGATGATGTTCATATAATTATACTCACCAGGAAACTGTTCTCCAGTTATACATAAGAGCGACTGAACTGAACAGAAGGTTGAATGGATAGACTGAACAATCATCGTATCTGGGTTGTATTTGATTATATCGTGATTATCATCACATAGTATGTCTAACCAGGCAACAGTTCTTCCGTTATACATACGAGCAATCAAATCGAACATAAGGTAGAATGGATAGATTGAACAATCATTGTATCTGGGTTGTCTCCGATTATATCGTTATGCTGTATATTTAGTTACACCTACCATGTAACGGTTCTTTCGTTACACATACGAGCGTCTGAATCGAACATAAGGTTGGATGGTTAGACGGAACGATAATTGTAACTGAGTTGTATTCGATTATATCGTGGTGATGTTTATATAGTAATACTCACCAGGTGACTAATCTTGCGTTATACATACGAGCGACCCAATCGAACATAAGGTTGGATGGATAGACGGAATGATCATTGTATCTGAGTTGTATTCGATTATATCGTGATGACGTTCATATAGAAATACTCACCAGGTTACTGTTCTTTCGTTATACATACGAGAAACCGAATCGAACAGAAGGTTGAATGGATAGTATCTGGGTTGTATTCGATTATGATGTTATGCTGTGTATATAGTTATACACACTAGGTGACGGTATTCCCGTTTTACATACGAGCGACCGAAACGAACGGAAAGTTGAATGGATAGACTGAACAATCAATGTATCTGGTTGGTATCCGATTATATCGCAATACTGTATATATAGTGATACTTACCAGGTGACGGTACTTCCGTTACACATACTAGCGACTGAATCGAACAGAAGGTTAAATGGTTAGACGAAGCGATAATTGTATCTGAGTTGTATTCGATTATATCGTGATGATGTTTATATAGCAATATTCACCAGGTAACTGTTCTTCCGTTTAACATAAAAGCCACCAAATCGAGCAGAAGGTTAAATGAATAGATTGAAAATTCATCGTATCTGGGTTGTATTCGATTAGGTTTATATAGTTATACTCACCAGATAACTGTTCTTCCGTTTTTCATAAGAACGACTGAATTGAACAGAAAGTTGAATGGATAGACTAAACAATAATCGTATCTGGAGTTGTATTCGAGTATATCGTGATGATTATCATATAGTATGTCTAACCAGGTAACAGTTCTTCCGTTAAACATACGAGCAACCGAATCGAACATAAGGTTGGATGGATAGATTGAAAAATCATTGTATCTGGGTTGTCTCCGATTATATCGTTATGCTGTATATTTAGTTACACCTACCATGTAACGGTTCTTTCGTTACACATACGAGCGTCTAAATCGAACATAAGGTTGGATGGTTAGACGGAACGATAATTGTAACTGAGTTGAATTCGATTATATCGTGGTGATGTTTATATAGTTTATATAGTAATATATATATAGTTAGTATATAGTTATGCTGTGTATGCTGTGTATGTTAGGCGTGCCTGTCCCGATGTGAATTTGTCACGTCTTAGGAAGAAAGAAACATTTGCGATCTGCATTCACAGTGTGAATCGTTGCATGGATTACGAGCAGATATAATTCAATGTTCTGCGTGGTTTACCAGGAAAGTAGTTGTTTTCTGCTCGTAGTCTACCAGACATTCATTTCAAACTATGTTTGATATTCTAATTGGATAGACTATTTTCTCTTTCTAAAACTGTTACCTAGTTAGACATACTATATGATAATCATCACGATATACTCGAATACATCCCCAGATACGATTATTGTTTAGTCTATCCATTCAACCTTCTGTTCAATTCAGTCGTTCTTATGTATAACGGAAGAACAGTTACCTGGTGAGTATAACTATATAAACATAATCGAATACAACCCAGATACGATGAATTTTCAATCTATCCATTCAACCTTCTGCTCGATTCGGTCGCTTTTATGTAAAACGAAAGAACAGTTACCTGGTGAGTATTGCTATATAAACATCATCACGATATCATCGAATACAACTCAGATACAATTATCGCTTCGTCTAACCATTCAACATTCTGCGATTCAGTCGCTAGTATGTGTAAAGGAAGTACCGTCACCTGGTAAGTATCACTATATATACAGTATTGCGATATAATCGGATACCACCCAGATACATTGATTGTTCAGTCTATCCATTCAACTTTCTGTTCGTTTCGGTCGCTCGTATGTAAAACGGGAATACCGTCACCTAATGTGTATAATTATATACACATAAGGTTGAATGGATAGATTGAACAATCATTGTATCTGGTTTGTCTCCGATTATATCGTTATGTTGTATATTTAACTACACCTACCATGTAACGCGGTTCTTTCGTAACACATACGAGCGTCTGAATCGAACATAAGGTTGGATGGTTAGACGGAACGATAATTGTAACTAAGTTGTATTCGATTATATCGTGATGACGTTCATATAGAAATACTCACCAGGTTACTGTTCTTTCGTTATACATACGAGCAACCGAATCGAACAGAAGGTTGAATGGATAGTATCTGAGTTGTATTCGATTATGATGTTATGCTGTGTATATAGTTATACACATAAGGTGACGGTATTCCCGTTTCACATACGAGCGACCGAAACGAACAGAAAGTTGAATGAATAGACTGAACAATCAATGTATCTGGGTGGTATCCGATTATATCGCAATACTGTATATATAGTGATACTTACCAGGTGACGGTACTTCCGTTACACATACTAGCGACTGAATCGAACAGAAGGTTAAATGGTTAGACGAAACGATACATGTATCTGAGTTGTATTCGATGATATCGTGATGATGTTTATATAGCAATACTCAACAGGTAACTGTTCTTTCGTTTTACATACAAGCGACCGAATCGAGCAGAAGGTTGAATTCAGTATAGATTAAACAATCATCGTATCTGGGTTGTATTCGATTATGTTTATATAGTTATACTCACCAGGTGACTGTTCTTCCGTTATACATACGAGCGACTGAATTGAACAGAAGGTTGAATGGATAGTATATGGGTTGTATTCGATTATGATGTTATGCTGTTATACACACTAGGAGACGGTATTCCCGTTTTACATACGAGCGACTGAAACGAGAAGAAAGTTGAATGGATAGACTGAACAATCAATGTATCTGGGTGGTATCCGATTATATCGCAATACTGTATATATAGTGATACTTACCAGGTGACGATACTTCCGTTACACATACTAGCGACTGAATCGAACAGAATGTTGAATGGTTAGACGAAACGATAATTGTATCTGAGTTGTATTCGATGATATCGTGATGATGTTTATATAGCAATACTCACCAGGTAACTGTCCTTCCGTTTTACATACAAGCGACCGAATCGAGCAGAAGGTTAAATGGATAGATTGAACAATCATCGTATCTGAGTTGTATTCGATTATGTTTATATAGATATACTCACCAGGTACCTGTTCTTCCGATATACATACGAGCAACCGAATCGAACATAAGGTTGAATGGATAGATTGAACAATCATCGTATCTGAGTTGTATTCGATTATGTTTATATAGTTTTACTCACCAGGTAACTGTTCTTCCGTTATACATACGAGCGACTGAATTGAACTGAAGGTTGAATGGATAGACTAAACAATGATCGTATCTGGGGTTGTATTCGATTATATCGTGATGATGTTCATATAGTTATACTCACCAGGTAACTGTTCTCCAGTTATACATAAGAGCGACTGAACTGAACAGAAGGTTGAATAGATAGACTGAACAATCATCGTATCTGGGTTGTATTCGATTATTTCGTGATGATTATTATATATTATGTCTAACCAGGTAACTGTTCTTTCGTTTATACATACTAGCAACCGAATCGAACATAAGGTTGAATGGATAGATTGAACAATCATTGTATCTGGGTTGTCTCCGATTATATCGTTATGTTGTATATTTAACTACACCTACCATGTAACGGTTCCTTCGTTACACATACGAGCGTCTGAATCGAACATAAGGTTGGATGGTTAGACGGAACGATAATTGTAACTATGATGTATTCGATTATATCGTGATGACGTTCATATAGAAATACTCACCAGGTTACTGTTCTTTCGTTATACATACGAGCAACCGAATCGAACAGAAGGTTGAATGGATAGTATCTGGGTTGTATTCGATTATGATGTTATGCTGTGTATATAGTTATACACATAAGGTGACGGTATTTCCGTTTCACATACGAGCGACCGAAACGAACAGAAAGTTGAATGGATAAACTGAACAATAAATGTATCTGGGTGGTATCCGATTATATCGCAATACTGTATATATAGTGATACTTACCAGGTGACGGTACTTCCGTTACACATACTAGCGACTGAATCGAACAGAAGGTTGAATGGTTAGACGAAACGATAATTGTATCTGAGTTGTATTCGATGATATCGTGATGATGTTTATATAGCAATACTCACCAGGTAACTGTTCTTCCGTTTTACATACAAGCGACCGAATCGAGCAGAAGGTTGAATTCAGTATAGATTGAACAATCATCGTATCTGGGTTGTATTCGATTATGTTTATATAGTTATACTCACCAGGTAACTGTTCTTCCGTTATACATACGAGCGACTGAATTGAACAGAAGGTTGAATGGATAGTATATGGGTTGTATTCGATTATGATGTTATGCTGTGTATATAGTTATACACACTAGGAGACGGTATTCCCGTTTTACATACGAGCGACCGAAACGAAAAGAAAGTTGAATGGATAGACTGAACAATCAATGTATCTGGGTGGTATCCGATTATATCGCAATACTGTATATATAGTGATACTCACCAGGTGACGATACTTTCGTTACACATACTAGCGACTGAATCGAACAGAATGTTGAATGGTTAGACGAAACGATAATTGTATCTGAGTTGTATTCGATGATATCGTGATGATGTTTATATAGCAATACTCACCAGGTAACTGTCCTTCCGTTTTACATACAAGCGACCGAATCGAGCAGAAGGTTGAATTCAGTATAGATTGAACAATCATCGTATCTGGGTTGTATTCGATTATGTTTATATAGTTATACTCACCAGGTAATAGTTCTTCCGTTATACATACGAGTGACTGAATTGAACAGAAGGTTGAATGGATAGTATCTGGGTTGTATTCGATTATGATGTTATGCTGTGTATATAGTTATACACATAAGGTGACGGTATTCCCGTTTCACATACGAGCGACCGAAACGAACAGAAAGTTGAATGGATAGACTGAACAATCAATGTATCTGGGTGGTATCCGATTATATCGCAATACTGTATATATAGTGATACTTACCAGGTGACGGTACTTCCGTTACACATTCTAGCGGCTGAATCGAACAGAAGGTTAAATGGTTAGACGAAACGATAATTGTATCTGAGTTGTATTCGATGATATCGTGATGATGTTTATATAGCAATACTCACCAGGTAACTGTTCTTCCGTTTTACATACAAGCGACCGAATCGAGCAGAAGGTTGAATTCAGTATAGATTGAACAATCATCGTATGTGGGTTGTATTCGATTATGTTCATATAGTTATACTCACCAGGTAACTGTTCTTCCGTTATACATACGATCGACTGAATTGAACAGAAGGTTGAATGGATAGTATATGGGTTGTATTCGATTATGATGTTATGCTGTGTATATAGTTATACATACTAGGAGACGGTATTCCCGTTTTACATACGAGCGACCGAAACGAAAAGAAAGTTGAATGGATAGACTGAACAATCAATGTATCTGGGTGGTATCCGATTATATCGCAATACTGTATATATAGTGATATTTACCAGGTGACGATACTTCCGTTACACATACTAGCGACTGAATCGAACAGAATGTTGAATGGTTAGACGAAACGATAATTGTATCTGAGTTGTATTCGATGATATCGTGATGATGTTTTTATAGCAATACTCACCAGGTAACTGTCCTTCCGTTTTACATACAAGCGACCGAATCGAGCAGAAGGTTAAATGGATAGATTGAACAATCATCGTATCTGAGTTGTATTCGATTATGTTTATATAGATATACTCACCAGGTACCTGTTCTTCCGATATACATACGAGCAACCGAATCGAACATAAGGTTGAATGGATAGATTGAACAATCATCGTATCTGAGTTGTATTCGATTATGTTTATATAGTTATACTCACCAGGTAACTGTTCTTCCGTTATACATACGAGCGACTGAATTGAACTGAAGGTTGAATGGATAGACTAAACAATGATCGTATCTGGGGTTGTATTCGATTATATCGTGATGATGTTCATATAGTTATACTCACCAGGTAACTGTTCTCCAGTTATACATAAGAGCGACTGAACTGAACAGAAGGTTGAATGGATAGACTGAACAATCATCGTATCTGGGTTGTATTCGATTATTTCGTGATGATTATTATATATTATGTCTAACCAGGTAACTGTTCTTTCGTTATACATACTAGCAACCGAATCGAACATAAGGTTGAATGGATAGATTGAACAATCATTGTATCTGGGTTGTCTCCGATTATATCGTTATGTTGTATATTTAACTACACCTACCATGTAACGGTTCTTTCGTTACACATACGAGCGTCTGAATCGAACATAAGGTTGGATGGTTAGACGGAACGATAATTGTAACTAAGTTGTATTCGATTATATCGTGATGACGTTCATATAGAAATACTCACCAGGTTACTGTTCTTTCGTTATACATACGAGCAACCGAATCGAACAGAAGGTTGAATGGATAGTATCTGGGTTGTATTCGATTATGATGTTATGCTGTGTATATAGTTATACACATAAGGTGACGGTATTCCCGTTTCACATACGAGCGACCGAAACGAACAGAAAGTTGAATGGATAGACTGAACAATCAATGTATCTGGGTGGTATCCGATTATATCGCAATACTGTATATATAGTGATACTTACCAGGTGACGGTACTTCCAATACACATACTAGCGACTGAATCGAACAGAAGGTTAAATGGTTAGACGAAACGATAATTGTATCTGAGTTGTATTCGATGATATCGTGATGATGTTTATATAGCAATACTCACCAGGTAACTGTTCTTCCGTTTTACATACAAGCGACCGAATCGAGCAGAAGGTTGAATTCAGTATAGATTGAACAATCATCGTATCTGGGTTGTATTCGATTATGTTTATATAGTTATACTCACCAGGTAACTGTTCTTCCGTTATACATACGAGTGACTGAATTGAACAGAAGGTTGAATGGATAGTATCTGGGTTTTATTCGATTATGATGTTATGCTGTGTATATAGTTATACACATAAGGTGACGGTATTCCCGTTTCACATACGAGCGACCGAAACGAACAGAAAGTTGAATGGATAGACTGAACAATCAATGTATCTGGGTGGTATCCGATTATATCGCAATACTTTATATATAGTGATACTTACCAGGTGACGGTACTTCCGTTACACATACTAGCGACTGAATCGAACAGAAGGTTAAATGGTTAGACAAAACGATAATTGTATCTGAGTTGTATTCGATGATATCGTGATGATGTTTATATAGCAATACTCACTAGGTAACTGTTCTTCCGTTTTACATACAAGCGACCGAATCGAGCAGAAGGTTGAATTCAGTATAGATTGAACAATCATCGTATCTGGGTTGTATTCGATTATGTTTATATAGTTATACTCACCAGGTAACTGTTCTTCCGTTATACATACGAGCGACTGAATTGAACAGAAGGTTGAATGGATAGTATATGGGTTGTATTCGATTATGATGTTATGCTGTGTATATAGTTATACACACTAGGAGACGGTATTCTCGTTTTACATACGAGCGACCGAAACGAAAAGAAAGTTGAATGGATAGACTGAACAATCAATGTATCTGGGTGGTATCCGATTATATCGCAATACTGTATATATAGTGATACTTACCAGGTGACGATACTTCCGTTACACATACTAGCGACTGAATCGAACAGAATGTTGAATGGTTAGACGAAACGATAATTGTATCTGAGTTGTATTCGATGATATCGTGATGATGTTTATATAGCAATACTCACCAGGTAACTGTTCTTCCGTTTTACATACAAGCGACCGAATCGAGCAGAAGGTTGAATTCAGTATAAATTGAACAATCATCGTATCTGGGTTGTATTCGATTATGTTTATATAGATATACTCACCAGGTACCTGTTCTTCCGATATACATACGAGCAACCGAATCGAACATAAGGTTGAATGGATAGATTGAACAATCATCGTATCTGAGTTGTATTCGATTATGTTTTATATAGTTATACTCACTAGGTAACTGTTCTTCCGTTATACATACGAGCGACTGAATTGAACTGAAGGTTGAATGGATAGACTAAACAATGATCGTATCTGGGGTTGTATTCGATTATATCGTGATGATGTTCATATAGTTATACTCACCAGGTAACTGTTCTCCAGTTATACATAAGAGCGACTGAACTGAACAGAAGGTTGAATGGATAGACTGAACAATCATCGTATCTGGGTTGTATTCGATTATTTCGTGATGATTATTATATATTATGTCTAACCAGGTAACTGTTCTTTCGTTATACATACTAGCAACCGAATCGAACATAAGGTTGAATGGATAGATTGAACAATCATTGTATCTGGGTTGTCTCCGATTATATCGTTATGTTGTATATTTAACTACACCTACCATGTAACGGTTCTTTCGTTACACATACGAGCGTCTGAATCGAACATAAGGTTGGATGGTTAGTTATATATTATGTCTAACCAGGTAACTGTTCTTTCGTTATACATACTAGCAACCGAATCGAACATAAGGTTGAATGGATAGATTGAACAATCATTGTATCTGGGTTGTCTCCGATTATATCGTTATGTTGTATATTTAACTACACCTACCATGTAACGGTTCTTTCGTTACACATACGAGCGTCTGAATCGAACATAAGGTTGGATGGTTAGACGGAACGATAATTGTAACTAAGTTGTATTCGATTATATCGTGATGACGTTCATATAGAAATACTCACCAGGTTACTGTTCTTTCGTCATACATACGAGCAACCGAATCGAACAGAAGGTTGAATGGATAGTATCTGGGTTGTATTCGATTATGATGTTATGCTGTGATATAGTTATACACATAAGGTGACGGTATTCCCGTTTCACATACGAGCGACCGAAACGAACAGAAAGTTGAATGGATAGACTGAACAATCAATGTATCTGGGTGGTATCCGATTATATCGCAATACTGTATATATAGTGATACTTACCAGGTGACGGTACTTCCGTTACACATACTAGCGACTGAATCGAACAGAAGGTTAAATGGTTAGACGAAACGATAATTGTATCTGAGTTGTATTCGATGATATCGTGATGATGTTCATATAGTTATACTCACCAGGTATTTGTTCTCCAGTTATACATAAGAGCGACTGAACTGAACAGAAGGTTGAATGGATAGACTGAACAATCATCGTATCTGGGTTGTATTCGATTATTTCGTGATGATTATTATATATTATGTCTAACCAGGTAACTGTTCTTTCGTTATACATACTAGCAACCGAATCGAACCTAAGGTTGAATGGATAGATTGAACAATCATTGTATCTGGGTTGTCTCCGATTATATCGTTATGTTGTATATTTAACTACACCTACCATGTAACGGTTCTTTCGTTACACATACGAGCGTCTGACTCGAACATAAGGTTGGATGGTTAGACGGAACGATAATTGTAACTAAGTTGTATTCGATTATATCGTGATGACGTTCATATAGAAACACTCACCAGGTTACTGTTCTTTCGTTATACATACGAGCAACCGAATCGAACAAAAGGTTGAATGGATAGTATCTGGGTTGTATTCGATAATGATGTTATGCTGTGTATATAGTTATACACATAAGGTGACGGTATTCCCGTTTCACATACGAGCGACCGAAACGAACAGAAAGTTGAATGGATAGACTGAACAATCAATGTATCTGGGTGGTATCCGATTATATCGCAACACTGTATATATAGTGATACTTACCAGGTGACGGTACTTTCGTTACACATACTAGCGACTGAATCGAACAGAAGGTTAAATGGTTAGACGAAACGATAATTGTATCTGTTGTATTCGATGATATCGTGATGATGTTAATATAGCAATACTCACCAGGTAACTGTTCTTCCGTTTTACATACAAGCGACCGAATCGAGCAGAAGGTTGAATTCAGTATAGATTGAACAATCATCGTATCTGGGTTGTATTCGATTATGTTTATATAGTTAT
This sequence comes from Chrysomela aeneicollis, assembly GCA_029955515.1. Taxonomy (NCBI): domain Eukaryota; kingdom Metazoa; phylum Arthropoda; class Insecta; order Coleoptera; family Chrysomelidae; genus Chrysomela; species Chrysomela aeneicollis. The sequence continues at coordinate 13,880,449 of JARUHQ010000013.1, read as the reverse complement.
ACTCACCAGGTAACTGTTCTTCCGTTATACATACGAGCGACTGAATTGAACAGAGGTTGAATGGATAGTATATGGGTTGTATTCGATTATGATGTTATGCTGTGTATATAGTTATACACACTAGGAGACGGTATTCCCGTTTTACATACGAGCGACCGAAACGAAAAGAAAGTTGAATGGATAGACTGAATCGAACAGAAGGTTAAATGGTTAGACGAAACGATAATTGTATCTGAGTTGTATTCGATGATATCGTGATGATGTTAATATAGCAATACTCACCAGGTAACTGTTCTTCCGTTTTACATACAAGCGTCCGAATCGAGCAGAAGGTTGAATTCAGTATAGATTGAACAATCATCGTATCTGGGTTGTATTCGATTATGTTTATATAGTTATACTCACCAGGTAACTGTTCTTCCGTTATACATACGAGCGACTGAATTTAACAGGAGGTTGAATGGATAGTATATGGGTTGTATTCGATTATGATGTTATGCTGTGTATATAGTTATACACACTAGGAGACGGTATTCTCGTTTTACATACGAGCGACCGAAACGAAAAGAAAGTTGAATGGATAGACTGAACAATCAATGTATCTGGGTGGTATCCGATTATATCGCAATACTGTATATATAGTGATACTTACCAGGTGACGATACTTCCGTTACACATACTAGCGACTGAATCGAACAGAGTGTTGAATGGTTAGACGAAACGATAATTGTATCTGAGTTGTATTCGATGATATCATGATGATGTTTATATAGCAATACTCACCAGGTAACTGTTCTTCCGTTTTACATACAAGCGACCGAATCGAGCAGAAGGTTGAATTCAGTATAAATTGAACAATCATCGTATCTGGGTTGTATTCGATTATGTTTATATAGATATACTCACCAGGTACCTGTTCTTCCGATATACATACGAGCAACCGAATCGAACATAAGGTTGAATGGATAGATTGAACAATCATCGTATCTGAGTTGTATTCGATTATGTTTTATATAGTTATACTCACTAGGTAACTGTTCTTCCGTTATACATACGAGCGACTGAATTGAACTGAAGGTTGAATGGATAGACTAAACAATGATCGTATCTGGGGTTGTATTCGATTATATCGTGATGATGTTCATATAGTTATACTCACCAGGTAACTGTTCTCCAGTTATACATAAGAGCGACTGAACTGAACAGAAGGTTGAATGGATAGACTGAACAATCATCGTATCTGGGTTGTATTCGATTATTTCGTGATGATTATTATATATTATGTCTAACCAGGTAACTGTTCTTTCGTTATACATACTAGCAACCGAATCGAACATAAGGTTGAATGGATAGATTGAACAATCATTGTATCTGGGTTGTCTCCGATTATATCGTTATGTTGTATATTTAACTACACCTACCATGTAACGGTTCTTTCGTTACACATACGAGCGTCTGAATCGAACATAAGGTTGGATGGTTAGACGGAACGATAATTGTAACTAAGTTGTATTCGATTATATCGTGATGACGTTCATATAGAAATACTCACCAGGTTACTGTTCTTTCGTCATACATACGAGCAACCGAATCGAACAGAAGGTTGAATGGATAGTATCTGGGTTGTATTCGATTATGATGTTATGCTGTGATATAGTTATACACATAAGGTGACGGTATTCCCGTTTCACATACGAGCGACCGAAACGAACAGAAAGTTGAATGGATAGACTGAACAATCAATGTATCTGGGTGGTATCCGATTAAATCGCAATACTGTATATATAGTGATACTTACCAGGTGACGGTACTTCCGTTACACATACTAGCGACTGAATCGAACAGAAGGTTAAATGGTTAGACGAAACGATAATTGTATCTGAGTTGTATTCGATGATATCGTGATGATGTTTATATAGCAATACTCACCAGGTATTTGTTCTCCAGTTATACATAAGAGCGACTGAACTGAACAGAAGGTTGAATGGATAGACTGAACAATCATCGTATCTGGGTTGTATTCGATTATTTCGTGATGATTATTATATATTATGTCTAACCAGGTAACTGTTCTTTCGTTATACATACTAGCAACCGAATCGAACTAAAGGTTGAATGGATAGATTGAACAATCATTGTATCTGGGTTGTCTCCGATTATATCGTTATGTTGTATATTTAACTACACCTACCATGTAACGGTTCTTTCGTTACACATACGAGCGTCTGACTCGACATAAGGTTGGATGGTTAGACGGAACGATAATTGTAACTAAGTTGTATTCGATTATATCGTGATGACGTTCATATAGAAATACTCACCAGGTTACTGTTCTTTCGTTATACATACGAGCAACCGAATCGAACAAAAGGTTGAATGGATAGTATCTGAGTTGTATTCGATAATGATGTTATGCTGTGTATATAGTTATACACATAAGGTGACGGTATTCCCGTTTCACATACGAGCGACCGAAACGAACAGAAAGTTGAATGGATAGACTGAACAATCAATGTATCTGGGTGGTATCCGATTATATCGCAATACTGTATATATAGTGATACTTACCAGGTGACGGTACTTTCGTTACACATACTAGCGACTGAATCGAACAGAAGGTTAAATGGTTAGACGAAACGATAATTGTATCTGAGTTGTATTCGATGATATCGTGATGATGTTAATATAGCAATACTCACCAGGTAACTGTTCTTCCGTTTTACATACAAGCGACCGAATCGAGCAGAAGGTTGAATTCAGTATAGATTGAACAATCATCGTATCTGGGTTGTATTCGATTATGTTTATATAGTTATACTCACCAGGTAACTGTTCTTCCGTTATACATACGAGCGACTGAATTGAACAGAGGTTGAATGGATAGTATATGGGTTGTATTCGATTATGATGTTATGCTGTGTATATAGTTACACACACTAGGAGACGGTATTCCCGTTTTACATACGAGCGACCGAAACGAAAAGAAAGTTGAATGGATAGACTGAATCGAACAAAAGGTTAAATGGTTAGACGAAACGATAATTGTATCTGAGTTGTATTCGATGATATCGTGATGATGTTTATATAGCAATACTCACCAGGTAACTTTCCTTCCGTTTTACATACAAGCGACCGAATCGAGCAGAAGGTTAAATGGAGAGATTGAACAATCATCGTATCTGAGATGTATTCGATTATGTTTATATAGATATACTCACCAGGTACCTGTTCTTCCGATATACATACGAGCAACCGAATCGAACATAAGGTTGAATGGATAGATTGAACAATCATCGTATCTGAGTTGTATTCGATTATGTTTATATAGTTTTACTCACCAGGTAACTGTTCTTCCGTTATACATACGAGCGACTGAATTGAACTGAAGGTTGAATGGATAGACTAAACAATGATCGTATCTGGGGTTGTATTCGATTATATCGTGATGATGTTCATATAGTTATACTCACCAGGTAACTGTTCTCCAATTATACATAAGAGCGACTGAACTGAACAGAAGGTTGAATGGATAGACTGAACAATCATCGTATCTGGGTTGTATTCGATTATTTCGTGATGATTATTATATATTATGTCTAACCAGGTAACTGTTCTTTCGTTATACATACTAGCAACCGAATCGAACATAAGGTTGAATGGATAGATTGAACAATCATTGTATCTGAGTTGTCTCCGATTATATCGTTATGTTGTATATTTAACTACACCTACCATGTGACGGTTCTTTCGTTACACATACGAGCGTCTGAATCGAACATAAGATTGGATGGTTAGACGGAACGATAATTGTAACTAAGTTGTATTCGATTATATCGTGATGACGTTCACATAGAAATACTCACCAGGTTACTGTTCTTTCGTTATACATACGAGCAACCGAATCGAACAGAAGGTTGAATGGATAGTATCTGGGTTGTATTCGATTATGATGTTATGCTGTGTATATAGTTATACACATAAGGTGACGGTATTCCCGTTTCACATACGAGCGACCGAAACGAACAGGAAGTTGAATGGATAGACTGAACAATCAATGTATCTGGGTGGTATCCGATTATATCGCAATACTGTATATATAGTGATACTTACCAGGTGACGGTACTTCCGTTACACATACTAGCGACTGAATCGAACAGGAGGTTAAATGGTTAGACGAAACGATAATTGTATCTGAGTTGTATTCGATGATATCGTGATGATGTTTATATAGCAATACTCACCAGGTAACTGTTCTTCCGTTTTACATACAAGCGACCGAATCGAGCAGAAGGTTGAATTCAGTATAGATTGAACAATCATCGTATCTGGGTTGTATTCGATTATGTTTATATAGTTATACTCACCAGGTAACTGTTCTTCCGTTATACATACGAGCGACTGAATTGAACAGAAGGTTGAATGGATAGTATATGGGTTGTATTCGATTATGATGTTATGCTGTGTATATAGTTATACACACTAGGAGACGGTATTCCCGTTTTACATACGAGCGACCGAAACGAATAGAAAGTTGAATGGATAGACTGAACAATCAATGTATCTGGGTGGTATCCGATTATATCGCAATACTGTATATATAGTGATACTTACCAGGTGACGATACTTCCGTTACACATACTAGCGACTGAATCGAACAGAATGTTGAATGGTTAGACGAAACGATAATTGTATCTGAGTTGTATTCGATGATATCGTGATGATGTTTATATAGCAATACTCACCAGGTAACTGTTCTTCCGTTTTACATACAAGCGACCGAATCGAGCAGAAGGTTGAAATCAGTATAGATTGAACAATCATCGTATCTGGGTTGTATTCGATTATGTTTATATAGTTATACTCACCAGGTAACTGTTCTTCCGTTATACATACGAGCGACTGAATTGAACAGAAGGTTGAATGGATAGTATATGGGTTGTATTCGATTATGATGTTATGCTGTGTATATAGTTATACACACTAGGAGACGGTATTCCCGTTTTACATACGAGCGACCGAAACGAAAAGAAAGTTGAATGGATAGACTGAACAATCAATGTATCTGGGTGGTATCCGATTATATCGCAATGCTGTATATATAGTGATACTAACCAGGTGACGATACTTCCGTTACACATACTAGCGACTGAATCGAACAGGAGGTTAAATGGTTAGACGAAACGATAATTGTATCTGAGTTGTATTCGATGATATCGTGATGATGTTTATATAGCAATACTCACCAGGTAACTGTTCTTCCGTTTTACATACAAGCGACCGAATCGAGCAGAAGGTTGAATTCAGTATAGATTGAACAATCATCGTATCTGGGTTGTATTCGATTATGTTTATATAGTTATACTCACCAGGTAACTGTTCTTCCGTTATACATACGAGCGACTGAATTGAACAGAAGGTTGAATGGATAGTATATGGGTTGTATTCGATTATGATGTTATGCTGTGTATATAGTTATACACACTAGGAGACGGTATTCCCGTTTTACATACGAGCGACCGAAACGAATAGAAAGTTGAATGGATAGACTGAACAATCAATGTATCTGGGTGGTATCCGATTATATCGCAATACTGTATATATAGTGATACTTACCAGGTGACGATACTTCCGTTACACATACTAGCGACTGAATCGAACAGAATGTTGAATGGTTAGACGAAACGATAATTGTATCTGAGTTGTATTCGATGATATCGTGATGATGTTTATATAGCAATACTCACCAGGTAACTGTTCTTCCGTTTTACATACAAGCGACCGAATCGAGCAGAAGGTTGAATTCAGTATAGATTGAACAATCATCGTATCTGGGTTGTATTCGATTATGTTTATATAGTTATACTCACCAGGTAACTGTTCTTCCGTTATACATACGAGCGACTGAATTGAACAGAAGGTTGAATGGATAGTATATGGGTTGTATTCGATTATGATGTTATGCTGTGTATATAGTTATACACACTAGGAGACGGTATTCCCGTTTTACATACGAGCGACCGAAACGAAAAGAAAGTTGAATGGATAGACTGAACAATCAATGTATCTGGGTGGTATCCGATTATATCGCAATGCTGTATATATAGTGATACTAACCAGGTGACGATACTTCCGTTACACATACTAGCGACTGAATCGAACAGAATGTTGAATGGTTAGACGAAACGATAATTGTATCTGAGTTGTATTCGATGATATCGTGATGATGTTTATATAGCAATACTCACCAGGTAACTGTCCTTCCGTTTTACATACAAGCGACCGAATCGAGCAGAAGGTTGAATTCAGTATAGATTGAACAATCATCGTATCTGGGTTGTATTCAATTATGTTTATATAGGTATACTCACCAGGTAACTGTTCTTCCGTTATACATACGAGCGACTGAATTGAACAGAAGGTTGAATGGATAGACTAAACAATAATCGTATCTGGGGTTGTATTCGATTATATCTTGATGATGTTCATATAATTATACTCACCAGGAAACTGTTCTCCAGTTATACATAAGAGCGACTGAACTGAACAGAAGGTTGAATGGATAGACTGAACAATCATCGTATCTGGGTTGTATTTGATTATATCGTGATAATCATCACATAGTATGTCTAACCAGGTAACAGTTCTTCCGTTATACATACGAGCAACCAAATCGAACATAAGGTTGAATGGATAGATTGAACAATCATTGTATCTGGGTTGTCTCCGATTATATCGTTATGCTGTATATTTAGTTACACCTACCATGTAACGTTTCTTTCGTTACACATACGAGCATCTGAATCGAACATAAGGTTGGATGGTTAGACGGAACGATAATTGTAACTGAGTTGTATTCGATTATATCGTGGTGATGTTTATATAGTTATACTCACCAGGTGACTGTTCTTGCGTTATACATACGAGCGACCCAATCGAACATAAGGTTGGATGGATAGACGGAATGATCAATGTATCTGAGTTGTATTCGATTATATCGTGATGACGTTCATATAGAAATACTCACCAGGTTACTGTTCTTTCGTTATACATACAAGAAACCGAATCGAACAGAAGGTTGAATGGATAGTATCTGGGTTGTATTCGATTATGATGTTATGCTGTGTATATAGTTATACACACTAGGTGACGGTATTCCCGTTTTACATACGAGCGACCGAAACGAACGGAAAGTTGAATGGATAGACTGAACAATCAATGTATCTGGTTGGTATCCGATTATATCGCAATACTTTATATATAGTGATACTTACCAGGTGACGGTACTTCCGTTACACATACTAGCGACTGAATCGAACAGAAGGTTAAATGGTTAGACGAAGCGATAATTGTATCTGGTTGTATTCGATGATATCGTGATGATGTTTATATAGCAATACTCACCAGGTAACTGTCCTTCCGTTTTACATACAAGCGACCGAATCGAGCAGAAGGTTGAATTCAGTATAGATTGAACAATCATCGTATCTGGGTTGTATTCAATTATGTTTATATAGGTATACTCACCAGGTAACTGTTCTTCCGTTATACATACGAGCGACTGAATTGAACAGAAGGTTGAATGGATAGACTAAACAATAATCGTATCTGGGGTTGTATTCGATTATATCTTGATGATGTTCATATAATTATACTCACCAGGAAACTGTTCTCCAGTTATACATAAGAGCGACTGAACTGAACAGAAGGTTGAATGGATAGACTGAACAATCATCGTATCTGGGTTGTATTTGATTATATCGTGATAATCATCACATTTTATGTCTAACCAGGTAACAGTTCTTCCGTTATACATACGAGCAACCAAATCGAACATAAGGTTGAATGGATAGATTGAACAATCATTGTATCTGGGTTGTCCCCGATTATATCGTAATGCTGTATATTTAGTTACACCTACCATGTAACGTTTCTTTCGTTACACATACGAGCATCTGAATCGAACATAAGGTTGGATGGTTAGACGGAACGATAATTGTAACTGAGTTGTATTCGATTATATCGTGGTGATGTTTATATAGTAATACTCACCAGGTGACTGTTCTTGCGTTATACATACGAGCGACCCAATCGAACATAATGTTGGATGGATAGACGGAATGATCATTGTATCTGAGTTGTATTCGATTATATCGTGATGACGTTCATATAGAAATACTCACCAGGTTACTGTTCTTTCGTTATACATACAAGAAACCGAATCGAACAGAAGGTTGAATGGATAGTATCTGGGTTGTATTCGATTATGATGTTATGCTGTGTATATAGTTATACACACTAGGTGACGGTATTCCCGTTTTACATACGAGCGACCGAAACGAACGGAAAGTTGAATGGATAGACTGAACAATCAATGTATCTGGTTGGTATCCGATTATATCGCAATACTGTATATATAGTGATACTTACCAGGTGACGGTACTTCCGTTACACATACTAGCGACTGAATCGAACAGAAGGTTAAATGGTTAGACGAAGCGATAATTGTATCTGAGTTGTATTCGATTATATCGTGATGATGTTTATATAGCAATATTCACCAGGTAACTGTTCTTCCGTTATACATAGAAGCGACCGAATCGAGCAGAAGGTTAATAAATAGATTGAAAATTCATCGTATCTGGGTTGTATTCGATTAGGTTTATATAGTTATACTCACCAGGTAACTGTTCTTCCGTTTTTCATAAGAACGACTGAATTGAACAGAAAGTTGAATGGATAGACTAAACAATAATCGTATCTGGGGTTGTATTCGAGTATATCGTGATGATTATCATATAGTATGTCTAACCAGGTAACAGTTCTTCCGTTATACATACGAGCAACCGAATCGAACATAAGGTTGAATGGATAGATTGAACAATCATTGTATCTGGGTTGTCTCCGATTATATCGTTATGTTGTATATTTAACTACACCTACCATGTAACGGTTCTTTCGTTACACATACGAGCGTCTGAATCGAACATAAGGTTGGATGGTTAGACGGAACGATAATTGTAACTGAGTTGTATTAGATTATATTGTGATGACGTTCATATAGAAATACTCACCAGGTAACTGTTCTTCCGTTATACATACGAGCGACTGAATTGAACAGAAGGTTGAATGGATAGTATATGGGTTGTATTCGATTATGATGTTATGCTGTGTATATAGTTATACACACTAGGAGACGGTATTCCCGTTTTACATACGAGCGACCGAAACGAAAAGAAAGTTGAATAGATAGACTGCACAATCAATGTATCTGGGTGGTATCCGATAATATCGCAATACTGTATATATAGTGATACTTACCAGGTGACGGTACTTCCGTAACACATGCTAGCGACTAAATCGAACAGAAGGTTGAATGGTTAGACGAAACGATAATTGTATCTGAGTTGTATTCGATGATATCGTGATGATGTTTATATAGCAATACTCACCAGGTAACTGTTCTTCCGTTTTACATACAAGCGACCGAATCGAGCAGAAGGTTGAATTTAGTATAGATTGAACAATCATCGTATCTGGGTTGTATTAGATTATGTTTATATAGTTATACTCACCAGGTAACTGTTCTTCCGTTATACATACGAGCGACTGAATTGAACAGAAGGTTGAATGGATAGACTAAACAATAATCGTATCTGGGGTTGTATTCGATTATATCTTGATGATGTTCATATAATTATACTCACCAGGAAACTGTTCTCCAGTTATACATAAGAGCGACTGAACTGAACAGAAGGTTGAATGGATAGACTGAACAATCATCGTATCTGGGTTGTATTTGATTATATCGTGATTATCATCACATAGTATGTCTAACCAGGCAACAGTTCTTCCGTTATACATACGAGCAACCAAATCGAACATAAGGTAGAATGGATAGATTGAACAATCATTGTATCTGGGTTGTCTCCGATTATATCGTTATGCTGTATATTTAGTTACACCTACCATGTAACGGTTCTTTCGTTACACATACGAGCGTCTGAATCGAATATAAGGTTGGATGGTTAGACGGAACGATAATTGTAACTGAGTTGTATTCGATTATATCGTGATGATGTTTATATAGCAATATTCACCAGGTAACTGTTCTTCCGTTTTACATAAAAGCGACCAAATCGAGCAGAAGGTTAAATGAATAGATTGAAAATTCATCGTATCTGGGTTGTATTCGATTATGTTTATATAGTTATACTCACCAGGTAACTGTTTTTCCGTTATACATAAGAACGACTGAATTGAACAGAAGGTTGAATGGATAGACTAAACAATAATCGTATCTGGGGTTGTATTCGAGTATATCGTGATGATTATCATATAGTATGTCTAACCAGGTAACAGTTCTTCCGTTAAACATACGGGCAACCGAATCGAACATAAGGTTGAATGGATAGATTGAACAATCATTGTATCTGGGTTGTCTCCGATTATATCGTTATGCTGTATATTTGGATACACCTACCATGTAACGGTTCTTCCGTTACACCTACGAGCGTCTGAAACGAACATAAGGTTGGATGGTTAGACGGAACGATAATTGTAACTAAGTTGTATTCGATTATATCGTGGTGATGTTTATATAGTAATACTCACCAGGTGACTGTTCTTGCGTTATACATACGAGCGACCCAATCGAACAAAAGGTTGGATGGATAGACGGAATGATCATTGTATCTGAGTTGTATTCGATTATATCGTGATGACGTTCATATGGAAATACTCACCAGGTTACTGTTCTTTCGTTATACATACGAGAAGCCGAATCGATCAGAAGGTTGAATGGATAGTATCTGGGTTGTATTCGATTATGATGTTATGCTGTGTATATAATAATAATAATAATAATAATAATAATAATAATAATATTTATTCACTCAACAATTAATTACATAAATCAGAACATATTAACATTAGGGCGTAGGTAAAGTGAATAATCTCACACATCTTACGAAGCAGAAGAACCTGCTTGTTTGTAAGGAACGATACTTAATTCTAAAATCTAATAAGGGTGTAACATACATAAATGTAAATATAGAATATCAGTTGAGATAGCGTAATAGAACACACAAGGTGATTCAAACTGATTTTAAAGACATACACATGGCAGTGCAAACAGATAGCATGTGATACGGTAAAAAAAACAATTCAATATAATAAATAAATATAGAGCTTGAATAGTTCCATATCACCAATGAAAACATATTATAAAAAGAAAAAAAAACTTCAAATAAAATGAGCGAACAGCGACAATGGTATAATAATATTATTTACATAGTATAGTATTCCGCGAAATGAAATGGAACAAGAATATGGATTAGTTACATAACGTGAAGGGCATGTGAGGAAGATGCTGAAAGAGAATCGGTATTTATGAACAGTTCTCAAAACTTTAAATTATATGTGAAGGCTAATTTTCTATCATTTTATTTATTGCTATTCGAGGTAGACTTCGGACATGACATTTCAGTTTTTTCTTAAAATGTTTTGTATTAGTCTCAATTCTAAGATTTTCTGGTATGGTACTGTAGAGTTTTGGTCCCAAATATCGATAATTTCGTTGACCAACGGATTTACGCATCAGTGGAACGACAATCTGTCTTTTTTGACGGGTGTTATGATTATGGTAGGCTATATGCAATTGTTCCCTGTGTTTATGTTGCGTGCTAATCACGCTGATATAATACAACTGTCTTGGATCAAAAATATCAGAGTCGGCGTAAAGAAGTTCGCTCGAGAAGTCATACTTCTTTTGGAGAATGCATCTAAGGAATCGCTTTTGGATCACTTCAAGTGAATGAAGGTGAGTTTTAGACAAACCACCCCATCCGATTATACCATAATTCAAATGGGACTCAACTAAACTTGTATATAATATTATTTTCTGCTTGTGGTTTAAAATACACGTTATTTGTTTGAATTTATAGAGTATGCAGCGCAGTTTTTTTACTAAGTAATTTATGTGTTGGTCCCATCTGAGATGACAATCAAGAATGATACCAAGGTATTTAATTTTTTTTGTAGGTTTGATAAGAGCCGTATCAGATATCGCGATTTCGTATTGAGGAAGAGAAATATCGTAACTACTGAAAGGTAGATAGAAAGTTTTTTTAAAGTTTATTGATAATAGTCTGAAGTCAAACCATAGTTTTATTCGAACCAGGTCCTGTTCAAGCTTGTTTTTTAGGCTAAACCAGTTATCATCTTCACAAAACAAAACAGTGTCATCTGCAAAACTAATTATTTCTGAGTGAGTTTCAACCATAAAAAGGTTATTGAGGTAAATATTGAATAGGATTGGACCTAGTACCGTTCCCTGGGGTACACCACAGGTTATAGTTTTTTCTCCGCTGACGTGGTCTCCAATTTTCACTTTTTGTTTCCTGTTCAACAAATAGCTTTTGAATAGGTTGAGTGGTATGCCCCGTATACCCATATCACTCAGTTTTTCTAACAGTATCGAGTGATCAACAGTATCGAATGCTTTTGTTAGGTCAATGAAGACACCAATTGATGGTTTTGATTCATCTAAACATTGGTATATTTTTTGAGTTAATTTTCTTATTGGGTCTTGAGTTGACTTATTTTTTCTAAAACCAAATTGTGAATCTGACATCAACTGATATCTTTCTATAAACGTATTCAACCTTTTTTGAATAACTTTTTGCAAAACTTTAGCCAAGCTTGTTATTAATGAGATAGGTCTGAAGTTTGATAATTCGGTCTTTTTTCCACTCTTGAAAATTGGTGTTACTATTGCCACTTTGAAAACTGATGGAAAATGTCCTTGTTCTAATGATTTATTGATGAGGCATGTGAGAGGTTTTGTTATATACTCTGAAATTAGTTTTAGAGTTTCTGCTTTCAGTTCATCAATGCCCGGAGCCTTCTTATTTTTTAGTTGCGATATGATCCCTTTTATTTCATTTTCAGTCGCGGGATACATGAAAATAGAATGGTTACATACATGTTTTTTTTCTGAGTACCCTGATATTTTGGTTATTTTTTTTGCTAACACCTCACCGATAGAAGTGAAATAATCATTGAAACCATCTGCAATTTTCAACGGATCATTGATTTGTACCCCATTTGCCGTCTCCAACAAATTTATTGGTGCAGGTTCTTGATTAGTGAGTGCTTCATTGACTGTTTGCCATAGTTTCCCTGAATTATTCCCCTCTATCTCGAGGCGATTTCGGTAGTACTCAATTCTGCTGTTTTTTATTAATTTTTTCAAAGTTTTTTTATAATTTTGATATTCTTCACGAAGTAGAAGATCATTAGGTTTTTTTCTCATTTTACGATATAGATCATTCTTTTTGTTCACCGAATTAATAAGAGAATTAGTTATCCATTTTTTGCGTTTTTTTTTGCCCACTCTTGATTTTAATATACCTCGTACATTCACCAATTTTTGTTTTGATTATGTCGATGAATTCATTTGTTCCATTATCAAGGTCGTTACAATGAAAAATTCCACTCCAATCAACATTCTGTATTTTATTTCGGAAAAGTTTTTCATTCATTTCTTTGTAATATTTTGGATTGTTTACTTGCGAGGAATATTTGTATGAAAGAACTATTTCGGCTATGGTTGCGTAGTGATCTGTAATACATGTTTCTAGTATAATAGGTAATATTGTGTCATAATTAAGATTTTTCGATCTAATGAAAATATGGTCCAGGCATGTGTGTGAGTTGTTCTGAACCCTTGTAGGAGTGTTAATAGCAGATATATATCCGTATTCACTCATGATATCCAAATAAAACTCAGATTCATGGGAGTTGACCATTAAATCTATATTCATATCCCCGATTATCATATTGAAATCGGATTCTTCATTGATTGAGAATAGTACTGAGTTCATCAAGGAAACTATCGATCTTTGTAACTGGTGATCTATACATGGAATTGATAATGAAAATTTTACTATGTATTCTTATTTTAACCCGAAGTAGAAAACTACCATTGAATTTAATTGTTGAGTGAGAGTCGTATATCTCCGATCTTACAAACATTATGACACCGTCATTTTGATTCAACTCTCCGGAGTTATATAATGTTGTATAACCCGGAATGTTGTAGATACTGATGTCAGGGATAATACGAGTCTCAGTAAAAACTATACAGTCGAAATTCAAATCCAGTTTGTGTAGTAGAATCAAGAATTCGTTCATGTTGCTAGCTATACTTCTGATATTGTTATGTATTATTTTGAAGTTTTCGAACTTTCCATTCATCTCCAAAACTTCTTTAGCCTCTTTATCACTACCCAATGAAAATGTGTCTAATTTTGTGATTTGGAAATCACGTATGTATGGATCCATGATGTTATTTTACTGAATATTCTCCAACAGACTTGAGAATAAAAGAAATCTAATAAAAAAATATATTGATGATTTAGTATTAGTACATGCGCTTAGCCTATGAATGTGTTAAAATTTATTTATTTAAAAAGAATACTTTTACAATTTTTGTCCTGGTGAGTTCAGTTCGGCCTAGGTCTCAGTGCCCGAAGTGGTTCTGTATTCTTTTTTCTTTCTTCTAGTATCTCTAGAGTTCCGGTTTTCTTTTTTCCTGCACTGGAACTATCTTCAGTAGTATGAATTTTTAACTGGTTTAATACTCCTGAATTATTTTTTTCCTCCGCTATCAGATCCTTATATGTATAACCAACACTATTAATGAATAATTTACCGCCACTTATATGTGCTTTTTGATTATTGTCTTTCTCTTTCTTCAAGCGTTGAATAAGAATTTTCCTTTCTTTTCTATCTTCTAGTCCCAGGTCTTCAGCTATAACAATTGGTGTGTTTTTTAGTTGTTTACAGTTACTCAAGACGTTTTTTTTCGTTAAGAATGAAATAAATTTCACGACTATTGCCTTGGGTTTTTTCTGATTTTTATCCTGTGGAATCAGGTAGATATTGTCTATTTCACTACTTGAAATATTCAACTGCAGGTGAGTTTGGAAAAGGTTTTTCGTAAATTCTATCAAATCCCCTTGACTGTATTGAGAATTGAATATAATGATATTATTTTTTTTTGATATAGTTATACACATAAGGTGACGGTATTCCCGTTTTACATACGAGCGACCGAAACGAACAGAAAGTTGAATGGATAGACTGAACAATCAATGTACCTGGGTGGTATCCGATTATATCGCAATACTGTATATATAGTGATACTTACCAGGTGACGGTACTCCAGTTATACATACTAGCGACTGAATCAAACAGAAGGTTGAATGGTTAGACGAAACGATAATTGTATCTGAGTTGTATTCGATGATATCATGATGATGTTTATATAGCAATACTCACCAGGTAACTGTTCTTCCGTTTCACATACAAGCGACCGAATCGAGCAGAAGGTTGAATTCAGTATAGATTGAACAATCATCGTATCTGGGTTGTATTCGATTATGTTTATATATTTATACTCACCAGGTAACTGTTCTTCCGTTATACATACGAGCGACTGAACTGAACAGAAGGTTGAATGGATAGACTGAACAATCATCGTATCTGGGTTGTATTCGATTATTTCGTGATGATTATTATATATTATGTTTAACCAGGTAACTGTTTTTCCGTTATACATACCAGCAAACGAATCGAACATAAGGTTGAATGGATAGATTGAACAATCATTGTATCTGGGATGTTTCCGATTATATCGTTATGCTGTATATTTAGATAAACCTACCATGTAACGGTTCTTTCGTTACACATACGAGCGTCTGAATCGAACATAAGGTTGGATGGTTAGACGGAACGATAATTGTAACTGAGTTGTATTCGATTATATCGTGGTAATGTTTATATAGTAATACTCACCAGGTGACTGTTCTTGCGTTATACGTACGAGCGACCAAATCGAACAGAAGGTTGGATGGATAGACGGAATGACCATTATATCTGAGTTGTATTCGATTATATCGTGATTGAGTTCATATGGAGATACTCACCAGGTTAGGTTAGGTTAGGTTAGGATACTCACCAGGTTACTGTTCTTTCGTTATATATACGAGCAACCGAATCGAACAGAAGGTTGAATTGATAGTATCTGGGTTGTATTCGATTATGATGTTATGCTGTGTATATAGTTTTTCACACTAGGTGACGGTATTCCCGTTTTACATACGAGCGACCGAAACGAATAGAAAGTTGAATGGATATACTGAACAATCAATGTATCTGGTTGGTATCCGATTATATCGCAATACTGTATATATAGTGACACTTACCAGGTGACGGTACTTCCGTTACACATACTAGCGACTGAATCGAACAGACGGTTAAATGGTTAGACGAAGCGATAATTGTATCTGAGTTGTATTCGATGATATCGTGATGATGTTTATATAGCAATACTCACCAGGTAACTGTTCTTTCGTTTTACATAAAAGCGACCGAATCGAGCAGAAGGTTGAATGGATAGATTGAAAATTCATCGTATTTGGGTTGTATTCGATTATGTTTATATAGTTATACTCACCAGGTAACTGTTCTTCCATTATACATGAGAACGACTGAATTGAACAGAAGGTTGAATGGATAGACTAAACAATAATCGTATCTGGGGTTGTATTCGAGTATATCGTGATGATTATCATATAGTATGTCTAACCAGGTAACAGTTCTCATATATAATCTAACCAGAAACCCAGAAACATTGATTGTTCAGTCTATCCATTCAACTTTCTTTTCGTTTCGGTCGCTCGTATGTAAAACGGGAATACCGTCACCCATATACTATCCATTCAACCTTCTGTTCAATTCAGTCGCTCGTATGTATAACGGAAGAACAGTTACCTGGTGAGTATAACTATATGAACATCATCACGATATCATCGAATACAACTCAGATACAATTATCGTTTCGTCTAACCATTCAACCTTCTGTTCGATTCAGTCGCTAGTATGTGTAACGGAAGTACCGTCACCTGGTGAGTATCACTATATATACAGTATTGCGATATAATCGGATACCACCCAGATACATTGATTGTTCAGTCTATCCATTCAACTTTCTGTTCGTTTCGGTCGCTCGTATGTAAAACGGAAATACCGTCACCTTATGTGTATAACTATATACACAGCATAACATCATAATCGAATACAACCCAGATACTATCCATTCAACCTTCTGTTCGATTCGGTTGCTCGTATGTATATCGAAAGAACAGTAACCTGGTGAGTATTTCTATATGAACGTCATCACGATATAATCGAATACAACTCAGATACAATAATCATACCGTCTATCCATCCAACCTTCTGTTCGATTGGGTCGCTCGTATGTATAACGCAAGAACAGCCACCTGGTGAGTATTACTATATAAACATCACCACGATATAATCGAATACAACTCAGTTACAATTATCGTTTCGTCTAACCATCCAAGCTTATGTTCGATTCAGACGCTCGTATGTGTAACGAAAGAACCGTTACATGGTAGGTGTAACTAAATATACAGCATAACGATATAATCGGAGACAACCCAGTTACAATGATTGTTCAATCTATCCATCCAACCTTATGTTCGATTCGGTTGCTCGTATGTATAACGGAAGAACTGTTACCTGGTGAGTCATACTATATGATAATAATCACGATATAATCAAATACAACCCAGATACGATGAATGTTCAGTCTATCCATTCAACCTTCTGTTCAGTTCAGTCGCTCTTATGTATTACTAGAGAACAGTTTCCTGGTGAGTATAACTATATGAACATCATCAAGATATAATCGAATACAACCCCAGATACGATTATTGTTTAGTCCATCCATTCAACCTTCTGTTCAATTCAGTCGCTCGTATGTATAACGGAAGAACAGTTACCTGGTGAGTATAACTATATAAACATAATCGAATACAACCCAGATACGATGATTGTTCAATCTATACTAAATTTAAGCTTCTGCTCGATTCGGTGGCTTGTATGTAAAACGGAAGAACAGTTACCTGGTGAGTATTGCTATATGAACATCATCACGATATCATCGAATACAACTCAGAGATACAATTATCATTTCGTCTAACCATTTAACCTTCTGTTCGATTCAGTCGCTAGTATGTGTAACGGAAGTACCGTCACCTGGTAAGTATCACTATATATACAGTATTGCGATATAATCGGATACCACCCAGATACATTGATTGTTCAGTCTATCCATTCGACTTTCTGTTCAGTTCAGTCGCTCTTATGTATAACTGGAGAACAGTTTCCTGGTGAGTATAACTATATGAACATCATCAAGATATAATCGAATACAACTCAGATACAATAATCATACCGTCTATCCATCCAACCTTCTGTTCGATTGGGTCGCTCGTATGTATAACGCAAGAACAGTCACCTGGTGAGTATTACTATATAAACATCACCACGATATAATCGAATACAACTCAGTTACAATTATCGTTCCGTCCGTTAAGGCGATCTGAAGAATTCGAAAAAGTTCCAAGGGGGCCCCCTTTGATGCATTTTTTTTTCGATTTCGGTTTTTTCGATTGGAGAAATGGATTCTATGAAAAAAAACAAGCAGATTGGTATGATCGAAGTTGAAAATCGGTCCATCCGTTCGGAAGTTAAGGCGATCTGAAGAATTCGAAAAAGTTCCAAGGGGACCCCCTCTGATGCAATTTTTCTTTTCGATTTCGGTTTTTTCGATTGGAGAAATGGATTCTATGAAAAAAAAACAAGCAGATTGGTATGATCGAAGTTGAAAATCGGTCCATCCGTTCGGAAGTTAAGGCGATCTGAAGAATTCGAAAAAGTTCCAAGGGGACCCCCTCTGATGCAATTTTTCTTTTCGATTTCGGTTTTTTCGATTGCAGAAATGGATTCTATGAAAAAAAAAGCAGATTCGTATGTTCGGAGTTGAAAATCGGTCCATCCGTTCGGAAGTTAAGGCGATCTGAAGAATTCGAAGTTCCAAGGGGGCTCCCTTTGATGCTTTTTATTTTTTCGATTTTGGTTTTTTCGATTGGAGAAATGGATTCTATGAAAAAAAACAAGCAGATTGGTATGATCGAAGTTGAAAATCGGTCCATACGTTCGAAAATTATGGCAATCTGAAGAATTCGAAATGGTTCCAAGGGGGCCCCCTTTGATGCATTTTTTTTTTCGATTTCGGTTTTTTTGATCGGAGAAATGGATTCTATGAAAAAAAACAAGCAGATTGGTATGATCGAAGTTGAAAATCGGTCCATCCGTTCGGAAGTTAAGGCGATCTGAAGAATTCGAAAAAGTTCCAAGGGGACCCCCTCTGATGCAATTTTTCTTTTCGATTTCGGTTTTTTCGATTGGAGAAATGGATTCTATGAAAAAAAAACAAGCAGATTGGTATGATCGAAGTTGAAAATCGGTCCATACGTTCGAAAATTATGGCAATCTGAAGAATTCGAAATGGTTCCAAGGGGGCCCCCTTTGATGCATTTTTTTTTTCGATTTCGGTTTTTTTGATCGGAGAAATGGATTCTATGAAAAAAAAAAGCAGATTGGTATGATCGAAGTTGGAAATCGGTCCATCCGTTCGGAAGTTAAGTCGATCTGAAGAATTCGAAAAAGTTCCAAGGGGGCCCCCTTTGATACATTTTTTTTTTCGATTTCGGTTTTTTCGATTGCAGAAATGGATTCTATGAAAAAAAAAGCAGATTCGTATGTTCGAAGTTGAAAATCGGTCCATCCGTTCGGAAGTTAAGGCGATCTGAAGAATTCGAAGTTCCAAGGGGGCTCCCTTTGATGCTTTTTATTTTTTCGATTTTGGTTTTTTCGATTGGAGAAATGGATTCTATGAAAAAAAACAAGCAGATTGGTATGATCGAAGTTGAAAATCGGTCCATCCGTTCGGAAGTTAAGGCGATCTGAAGAATTCAGAAAAGTTCCAAGGGGACCCCCTTTGATGATTTTTTTTTTTCGATTTTGGTTTTTTTGATTGGAGAAATGGATTCTATGAAAAAAAACAAGCAGATTGGTACGATCGAAGTTGAAAATCGGTCCATCCGTTCGGAAGTTAAGGCGATTTGAAGAATTCGAAAAAGTTCCAAGGGGACCCCCTTAGATGCATTTTCTTTCAGATTTCGTTTTTTTCGATTGAAGAAATGGATTCTCTGAAAAAAAACAAGCACTTTGGTATGATCGAAGTTGAAAATCGGTCCATCCGTTCGGAAGTTAAGGCGAGCTGAAGAATTCCAAAAAGTTCCAAAGGGACCCCCTTTGATGCAATTTTTTTTTTCGATTTCGGTTTTTTCTATTGAAGAAATGGATTCTATGAAAAAACAAGCAAATTGGTATGCGCGAAATTGAAAATCGGTCGGTCCGTTCGGAAGTTGAGGCGGTCTGAAGAATTCGAAAAAGTTCCAAGGTGGCCCCCTTTGATGCATTTTTTTTTTCGATTTCGGTTTTTCCGATTGGAGAAATGGATTCTATGAAAAAAAACAAGCAGATTGGTATGATCGAAGTTGAAAATCGGTCCATCCGTTCGGAAGTTAAGGCGATCTGAAGAATTCGAAAAAGTTCCAAGGGGGCCCCCTTTGATGCATGTTTTTTTCGATTTCGGTTTTTTCGATTGGAGAAATGGATTCTATGAAAAAAAACAAGCAGATTGGTATGATCGAAGTTGAAAATCGGTCCATCCGTTCGGAAGTTAAGGCGATCTGAAGAATTCAGAAAAGTTCCAAGGGGGCCCCCTTTGATGAATTTTTTTTTTCGATTTTGGTTTCTTCGATTGGAGAAATGGATTCTATGAAGAAAAACAAGCAGATTGGTACGATCGAAGTTGAAAATCGGTCCATCCGTTCGGAAGTTAAGGCGATTTGAAGAATTCGAAAAAGTTCCAAGGGGACCCCCTTAGATAAAATTTTCTTTCAGATTTCGTTTTTTTCGATTGAAGAAATGGATTCTCTTAAAAAAAACAAGCAGTTTGGTATGATCGAAGTTGAAAATCGGTCCATCCGTTCGGAAGTTAAGGCGAGCTGAAGAATTCGAAAAAGTTCCAAGGGGACCCCCTTTGATGCAATTTTTTTTTCGATTTCGGTTTTTTCTATTGAAGAAATGGATTCTATGAAAAAACAAGCAAATTGGTATGCGAGAAATTGAAAATCGGTCGGTCCGTTCGGAAGTTGAGGCGGTCTGAAGAATTCGAAAAAGTTCCAAGGTGGCCCCCTTTGATGCATTTTTTTTTCGATTTCGGTTTTTCCGATTGGAGAAATGGATTCTATGAAAAAAAACAAGCAGATTGGTATGATCGAAGTTGAAAATCGGTCCATCCGTTCGGAAGTTAAGGCGATCTGAAGAATTCGAAAAAGTTCCAAGGGGGCCCCCTTTGATGCATGTTTTTTTCGATTTCGGTTTTTTCGATTGGAGAAATGGATTCTATGAAAAAAACAAGCAGATTGGTATGATCGAAGTTGAAAATCGGTCAATCCGTTCGGAAGTTAAGGCGATCTGAAGAATTCGAAAAAGTTCCAAGGGGGCCCCCTTTGATGCAATTTTTTTTTTTAGATTTCGGTTTTTTCGATTGGAGAAATGAATTCTATGAAAAAAAAAACAAGCAGATTGGTATGATCGAAGTTGAAAATCGGTCCATCCGTTCGGAAGTTAAGGCGATCTGAAGAATTCGAAAAAGTTCCAAGATGGCCCCCTTTGATGCATTTTTTTTTTTCGATTTCGGTTTTTTCGATTGGAGAAATGGATTCTATGAGAGAAAACAAGCAGATTGGTATGATCGAAGTTGAAAATCGGTCCATCCGTTCGGAAGTTAAGGCGATCTGAAGAATTCGAGAAAGTTCCAAGGGGGCCCCCATTGATGCATTTTTTTTTCGATTTCAGTTTTTTCGATTGGAGAAATGGATT
Organism: Chrysomela aeneicollis; assembly: GCA_029955515.1. Lineage (NCBI taxonomy): Eukaryota > Metazoa > Arthropoda > Insecta > Coleoptera > Chrysomelidae > Chrysomela > Chrysomela aeneicollis. The sequence continues at coordinate 13,858,561 of JARUHQ010000013.1, read as the reverse complement.
CTATGAAGAAAAAACAAGCAGATTGGTATGATCGAAGTTGAAAATCGGTCCATCCGTTCGGAAGTTAAGGCGATCTGAAGAATTCGAAAAAGTTCCAAGGGGGCCCCCTTTGATGCATTTTTTTTTCGATTTTGGTTTTTTCGATTGGAGAAATGGATTCTATGAAAAAAAAAACAAGCAGTTTGGTATGATCGAAGTTGAAAATCGGTCCATCCGTTCGGAAGTTAAGGCGATCTGAAGAACTCGAAAAAGTTCCAAGGGGGCCTCCTTTGATGCAATTTTTATTTCGATTCCGGTTTTTTCGATTGGAGAAATGGATTCTATGAAAAAAAACAAGCAGATTGGTATGATCGTAGTTGAAAATCGGTCCATCCGTTCGGAAGTTAAGGCGATTTGAAGAATTCGAAAAAGTTCCAAGGGGACCCCCTTTGATGCAATTTTTTTTCAGATTTTGGTTTATTCGATTGCAGAAATGGATTCTATGAAAAAAAAAAAGCAGATTCGTATGATCGAAGTTGAAAATCGGTCCATACGTTCGGAAGTAAAGGCGATCTGAAGAATTCGAAAAAGTTCCAAGGGGGCTCCCTTTGATGCTTTTTATTTTTTCGATTTCGGTTTTTTTGATTGGAGAAATGGATTCTATGAAAAAAAAACAAGCAGATTGGTACGATCGAAGTTGAAAATCGGTCCATCCGTTCGGAAGTTAAGGCGATCTGAAGAATTCGAAAAAGTTCCAAGGGGATCCCCTTTGATGCAATTTTTCTTTTCGATTTCGGTTTTTCCGATTGAAGAAATGGATTCTATGAAAAAAAACAAGCAGATTGGTATGATCGAAGTTGAAAATCGGTCCATCCGTTCGGAAGTTATGGCGATCTGAAGAATTCAGAAAAGTTCCAAGGGGACCCCCTTTGATGCAATTTTTTTTTCGATTTTGGTTTTTTCATACCAGCAAACGAATCGAACATAAGGTTGAATGGATAGATTGAACAATCATTGTATCTGGGATGTTTCCGATTATATCGTTATGCTGTATATTTAGATAAACCTACCATGTAACGGTTCTTTCGTTACACATACGAGCGTCTGAATCGAACATAAGGTTGGATGGTTAGACGGAACGATAATTGTAACTGAGTTGTATTCGATTATATCGTGGTAATGTTTATATAGTAATACTCACCAGGTGACTGTTCTTGCGTTATACGTACGAGCGACCAAATCGAACAGAAGGTTGGATGGATAGACGGAATGACCATTATATCTGAGTTGTATTCGATTATATCGTGATTGAGTTCATATGGAGATACTCACCAGGTTAGGTTAGGTTAGGTTAGGATACTCACCAGGTTACTGTTCTTTCGTTATATATACGAGCAACCGAATCGAACAGAAGGTTGAATTGATAGTATCTGGGTTGTATTCGATTATGATGTTATGCTGTGTATATAGTTTTTCACACTAGGTGACGGTATTCCCGTTTTACATACGAGCGACCGAAACGAATAGAAAGTTGAATGGATATACTGAACAATCAATGTATCTGGTTGGTATCCGATTATATCGCAATACTGTATATATAGTGACACTTACCAGGTGACGGTACTTCCGTTACACATACTAGCGACTGAATCGAACAGACGGTTAAATGGTTAGACGAAGCGATAATTGTATCTGAGTTGTATTCGATGATATCGTGATGATGTTTATATAGCAATACTCACCAGGTAACTGTTCTTTCGTTTTACATAAAAGCGACCGAATCGAGCAGAAGGTTGAATGGATAGATTGAAAATTCATCGTATTTGGGTTGTATTCGATTATGTTTATATAGTTATACTCACCAGGTAACTGTTCTTCCATTATACATGAGAACGACTGAATTGAACAGAAGGTTGAATGGATAGACTAAACAATAATCGTATCTGGGGTTGTATTCGAGTATATCGTGATGATTATCATATAGTATGTCTAACCAGGTAACAGTTCTCATATATAATCTAACCAGAAACCCAGAAACATTGATTGTTCAGTCTATCCATTCAACTTTCTTTTCGTTTCGGTCGCTCGTATGTAAAACGGGAATACCGTCACCTAGTGTGTATAACTATATACACAGCATAACATCATAATCGAATACAACCCATATACTATCCATTCAACCTTCTGTTCAATTCAGTCGCTCGTATGTATAACGGAAGAACAGTTACCTGGTGAGTATAACTATATGAACATCATCACGATATCATCGAATACAACTCAGATACAATTATCGTTTCGTCTAACCATTCAACCTTCTGTTCGATTCAGTCGCTAGTATGTGTAACGGAAGTACCGTCACCTGGTGAGTATCACTATATATACAGTATTGCGATATAATCGGATACCACCCAGATACATTGATTGTTCAGTCTATCCATTCAACTTTCTGTTCGTTTCGGTCGCTCGTATGTAAAACGGGAATACCGTCACCTTATGTGTATAACTATATACACAGCATAACATCATAATCGAATACAACCCAGATACTATCCATTCAACCTTCTGTTCGATTCGGTTGCTCGTATGTATATCGAAAGAACAGTAACCTGGTGAGTATTTCTATATGAACGTCATCACGATATAATCGAATACAACTCAGATACAATAATCATACCGTCTATCCATCCAACCTTCTGTTCGATTGGGTCGCTCGTATGTGTAACGCAAGAACAGCCACCTGGTAAGTATTACTATATAAACATCACCACGATATAATCGAATACAACTCAGTTACAATTATCGTTTCGTCTAACCATCCAAGCTTATGTTCGATTCAGACGCTCGTATGTGTAACGAAAGAACCGTTACATGGTAGGTGTAACTAAATATACAGCATAACGATATAATCGGAGACAACCCAGATACAATGATTGTTCAATCTATCCATCCAACCTTATGTTCGATTCGGTTGCTCGTATGTATAACGGAAGAACTGTTACCTGGTGAGTCATACTATATGATAATAATCACGATATAATCAAATACAACCCAGATACGATGAATGTTCAGTCTATCCATTCAACCTTCTGTTCAGTTCAGTCGCTCTTATGTATTACTAGAGAACAGTTTCCTGGTGAGTATAACTATATGAACATCATCAAGATATAATCGAATACAACCCCAGATACGATTATTGTTTAGTCCATCCATTCAACCTTCTGTTCAATTCAGTCGCTCGTATGTATAACGGAAGAACAGTTACCTGGTGAGTATAACTATATAAACATAATCGAATACAACCCAGATACGATGATTGTTCAATCTATACTAAATTTAAGCTTCTGCTCGATTCGGTGGCTTGTATGTAAAACGGAAGAACAGTTACCTGGTGAGTATTGCTATATGAACATCATCACGATATCATCGAATACAACTCAGAGATACAATTATCATTTCGTCTAACCATTTAACCTTCTGTTCGATTCAGTCGCTAGTATGTGTAACGGAAGTACCGTCACCTGGTAAGTATCACTATATATACAGTATTGCGATATAATCGGATACCACCCAGATACATTGATTGTTCAGTCTATCCATTCGACTTTCTGTTCAGTTCAGTCGCTCTTATGTATAACTGGAGAACAGTTTCCTGGTGAGTATAACTATATGAACATCATCAAGATATAATCGAATACAACTCAGATACAATAATCATACCGTCTATCCATCCAACCTTCTGTTCGATTGGGTCGCTCGTATGTATAACGCAAGAACAGTCACCTGGTGAGTATTACTATATAAACATCACCACGATATAATCGAATACAACTCAGTTACAATTATCGTTCCGTCCGTTAAGGCGATCTGAAGAATTCGAAAAAGTTCCAAGGGGGCCCCCTTTGATGCATTTTTTTTTCGATTTCGGTTTTTTCGATTGGAGAAATGGATTCTATGAAAAAAAACAAGCAGATTGGTATGATCGAAGTTGAAAATCGGTCCATCCGTTCGGAAGTTAAGGCGATCTGAAGAATTCGAAAAAGTTCCAAGGGGACCCCCTCTGATGCAATTTTTCTTTTCGATTTCGGTTTTTTCGATTGGAGAAATGGATTCTATGAAAAAAAAACAAGCAGATTGGTATGATCGAAGTTGAAAATCGGTCCATACGTTCGAAAATTATAGCAATCTGAAGAATTCGAAATGGTTCCAAGGGGGCCCCCTTTGATGCATTTTTTTTTTCGATTTCGGTTTTTTTGATCGGAGAAATGGATTCTATGAAAAAAAAAAGCAGATTGGTATGATCGAAATTGGAAATCGGTCCATCCGTTCGGAAGTTAAGTCGATCTGAAGAATTCGAAAAAGTTCCAAGGGGGCCCCCTTTGATACATTTTTTTTTTCGATTTCGGTTTTTTCGATTGCAGAAATGGATTCTATGAAAAAAAAAGCAGATTCGTATGTTCGAAGTTGAAAATCGGTCCATCCGTTCGGAAGTTAAGGCGATCTGAAGAATTCGAAGTTCCAAGGGGGCTCCCTTTGATGCTTTTTATTTTTTCGATTTTGGTTTTTTCGATTGGAGAAATGGATTCTATGAAAAAAAACAAGCAGATTGGTATGATCGAAGTTGAAAATCGGTCCATCCGTTCGGAAGTTAAGGCGATCTGAAGAATTCAGAAAAGTTCCAAGGGGACCCCCTTTGATGAATTTTTTTTTTCGATTTTGGTTTTTTTGATTGGAGAAATGGATTCTATGAAAAAAAACAAGCAGATTGGTACGATCGAAGTTGAAAATCGGTCCATCCGTTCGGAAGTTAAGGCGATTTGAAGAATTCGAAAAAGTTCCAAGGGGACCCCCTTAGATGCATTTTCATTCAGATTTCGTTTTTTTCGATTGAAGAAATGGATTCTCTGAAAAAAAACAAGCACTTTGGTATGATCGAAGTTGAAAATCGGTCCATCCGTTCGGAAGTTAAGGCGAGCTGAAGAATTCCAAAAAGTTCCAAAGGGACCCCCTTTGATGCAATTTTTTTTTTCGATTTCGGTTTTTTCTATTGAAGAAATGGATTCTATGAAAAAACAAGCAAATTGGTATGCGCGAAATTGAAAATCGGTCGGTCCGTTCGGAAGTTGAGGCGGTCTGAAGAATTCGAAAAAGTTCCAAGGTGGCCCCCTTTGATGCATTTTTTTTTTCGATTTCGGTTTTTCCGATTGGAGAAATGGATTCTATGAAAAAAAACAAGCAGATTGGTATGATCGAAGTTGAAAATCGGTCCATCCGTTCGGAAGTTAAGGCGATCTGAAGAATTCGAAAAAGTTCCAAGGGGGCCCCCTTTGATGCATGTTTTTTTCGATTTCGGTTTTTTCGATTGGAGAAATGGATTCTATGAAAAAAAACAAGCAGATTGGTATGATCGAAGTTGAAAATCGGTCCATCCGTTCGGAAGTTAAGGCGATCTGAAGAATTCAGAAAAGTTCCAAGGGGGCCCCCTTTGATGAATTTTTTTTTTCGATTTTGGTTTTTTCGATTGGAGAAATGGATTCTATGAAGAAAAACAAGCAGATTGGTACGATCGAAGTTGAAAATCGGTCCATCCGTTCGGAAGTTAAGGCGATTTGAAGAATTCGAAAAAGTTCCAAGGGGACCCCCTTAGATAAAATTTTCTTTCAGATTTCGTTTTTTTCGATTGAAGAAATGGATTCTCTTAAAAAAAACAAGCAGTTTGGTATGATCGAAGTTGAAAATCGGTCCATCCGTTCGGAAGTTAAGGCGAGCTGAAGAATTCGAAAAAGTTCCAAGGGGACCCCCTTTGATGCAATTTTTTTTTCGATTTCGGTTTTTTCTATTGAAGAAATGGATTCTATGAAAAAACAAGCAAATTGGTATGCGAGAAATTGAAAATCGGTCGGTCCGTTCGGAAGTTGAGGCGGTCTGAAGAATTCGAAAAAGTTCCAAGGTGGCCCCCTTTGATGCATTTTTTTTTCGATTTCGGTTTTTCCGATTGGAGAAATGGATTCTATGAAAAAAAACAAGCAGATTGGTATGATCGAAGTTGAAAATCGGTCCATCCGTTCGGAAGTTAAGGCGATCTGAAGAATTCGAAAAAGTTCCAAGGGGGCCCCCTTTGATGCATGTTTTTTTCGATTTCGGTTTTTTCGATTGGAGAAATGGATTCTATGAAAAAAACAAGCAGATTGGTATGATCGAAGTTGAAAATCGGTCAATCCGTTCGGAAGTTAAGGCGATCTGAAGAATTCGAAAAAGTTCCAAGGGGGCCCCCTTTGATGCAATTTTTTTTTTTAGATTTCGGTTTTTTCGATTGGAGAAATGAATTCTATGAAAAAAAACAAGCAGATTGGTATGATCGAAGTTGAAAATCGGTCCATCCGTTCGGAAGTTAAGGCGATCTGAAGAATTCGAAAAAGTTCCAAGATGGCCCCCTTTGATGCATTTTTTTTTTTCGATTTCGGTTTTTTCGATTGGAGAAATGGATTCTATGAGAGAAAACAAGCAGATTGGTATGATCGAAGTTGAAAATCGGTCCATCCGTTCGGAAGTTAAGGCGATCTGAAGAATTCGAGAAAGTTCCAAGGGGGCCCCCATTGATGCATTTTTTTTTCGATTTCAGTTTTTTCGATTGGAGAAATGGATTCTATGAAGAAAAAACAAGCAGATTGGTATGATCGAAGTTGAAAATCGGTCCATCCGTTCGGAAGTTAAGGCGATCTGAAGAATTCGAAAAAGTTCCAAGGGGGCCCCCTTTGATGCATTTTTTTTTCGATTTTGGTTTTTTCGATTGGAGAAATGGATTCTATGAAAAAAAAAACAAGCAGTTTGGTATGATCGAAGTTGAAAATCGGTCCATCCGTTCGGAAGTTAAGGCGATCTGAAGAACTCGAAAAAGTTCCAAGGGGGCCTCCTTTGATGCAATTTTTATTTCGATTCCGGTTTTTTCGATTGGAGAAATGGATTCTATGAAAAAAAACAAGCAGATTGGTATGATCGTAGTTGAAAATCGGTCCATCCGTTCGGAAGTTAAGGCGATTTGAAGAATTCGAAAAAGTTCCAAGGGGACCCCCTTTGATGCAATTTTTTTTCAGATTTTGGTTTATTCGATTGCAGAAATGGATTCTATGAAAAAAAAAAAGCAGATTCGTATGATCGAAGTTGAAAATCGGTCCATACGTTCGGAAGTTAAGGCGATCTGAAGAATTCGAAAAAGTTCCAAGGGGGCTCCCTTTGATGCTTTTTATTTTTTCGATTTCGGTTTTTTTGATTGGAGAAATGGATTCTATGAAAAAAAAACAAGCAGATTGGTACGATCGAAGTTGAAAATCGGTCCATCCGTTCGGAAGTTAAGGCGATCTGAAGAATTCGAAAAAGTTCCAAGGGGATCCCCTTTGATGCAATTTTTCTTTTCGATTTCGGTTTTTCCGATTGAAGAAATGGATTCTATGAAAAAAAACAAGCAGATTGGTATGATCGAAGTTGAAAATCGGTCCATCCGTTCGGAAGTTAAGGCGATCTGAAGAATTCAGAAAAGTTCCAAGGGGACCCCCTTTGATGCAATTTTTTTTTCGATTTTGGTTTTTTCGATTGGAGAAATGGATTCTATGAAAAAAAAACAAGCAGATTGGTATGATCGAAGTTGAAAATCGGTCCATCCGTTTGGAAGTTAAGGCGATTTGAAGAATTCGAAAAAGTTCCAAGGGGACCCCCTTTGATGCAATTTTTTTTCAGATTTCGGTTTTTTCGATTGGAGAAATGAATTCTATGAAAAAAAACAAGCAGTTTGGTATGATCGAAGTTGAAAATCGGTCCATCCGTTCGGAAGTTAAGGCGATCTGAAGAATTCGAGAAAGTTCCAAGGGGACACCCTTTGATGCAATTTTTTTTTCGATTTCGGTTTTTTCTATTGAAGAAATGGATTCTATGAAAAAACAAGCAAATTGGTATGCGCGAAATTGAAAATCGGTCGATCCGTTCGGAAGTTGAGGCGGTCTGAAGAATTCGAAAAAGTTCCAAGGTGGCCCCCTTTGATGCATTTTTTTTTTTCGATTTCGGTTTTTTCGATTGGAGAAATGGATTCTATGAAAAAAAAACAAGCAGATTGGTATGATCGAAGTTGAAAATCGGTCCATCCGTTCGGAAGTTAAGGCGATCTGAAGAATTCGAAAAAGTTCCAAGGGGGCCCCCTTTGATGCATTTTTTTTATCGATTTCGGTTTTTTTGATTGGAGAAATGGATTCTATGAAAGAAACAAGCGAATTGATATGCGCGAAATTGAAAATCGGTCCATCCGTTCGGAAGTTAGGCGATCTGAAGAATTCGAAAAAATTCCAAGGAGGCCCCCTTTGATAAATTTTTTTTTCGATTTTGGTTTTTTTGATTGGAGAAATGGATTCCATGAGAAAAAAACAAGCAGATTGGTATGATCGAAGTTGAAAATCGGTCCATCCGTTCGGAAGTTAAGGCGATTTGAAGAATACGAAAAAGTTCCAAGGGGACCCCCTTTGATGCATTTTTTTTTCGATTTCGGTTTTTTCGATTGGAGAAATGAATTCTATGAAAAAAAACAAGCAGATTGGTATGATCGAAGTTGAAAATCGGTCCATCCGTTCGGAAGTTAAGGCGATCTGAAGAATTCGAAAAAGTTCCAAGATGGCCCCCTTTGATGCATTTTTTTTTTTCGATTTCGGTTTTTTTGATTGGAGAAATGGATTCTATGAGAGAAAACAAGCAGATTGGTATGATCGGAGTTGAAAATCGGTCCATCCGTTCGGAAGTTAAGGCGATCTGAAGAATTCGAGAAAGTTCCAAGGGGGCCCCCATTGATGCATTTTTTTTCGATTTCAGTTTTTTCGATTGGAGAAATGGATTCTATGAAGAAAAAACAAGCAGATTGGTATGATCGAAGTTGAAAATCGGTCCATCCGTTCGGAAGTTAAGGCGATCTGAAGAATTCGAAAAAGTTCCAAGGGGGCCCCCTTTGATGCATTTTTTTTTTCGATTTTGGTTTTTTCGATTGGAGAAATGGATTCTATGAAAAAAAAACAAGCAGTTTGGTATGATCGAAGTTGAAAATCGGTCCATCCGTTCGGAAGTAAAGGCGATCTGAAGAATTCGAAAAAGTTCCAAGGGGGCCTCCTTTGATGCAATTTTTATTTCGATTCCGGTTTTTTCCATTGGAGAAATGGATTCTATGAAAAAAAACAAGCAGATTGGTATGATCGTAGTTGAAAATCGGTCCATCCGTTCGGAAGTTAAGGCGATTTGAAGAATTCGAAAAAGTTCCAAGGGGACCCCCTTTGATGCAATTTTTTTTCAGATTTTGGTTTATTCGATTGCAGAAATGGATTCTATGAAAAAAAAAGCAGATTCGTATGATCGAAGTTGAAAATCGGTCCATACGTTCGGAAGTTAAGGCGATCTGAAGAATTCAGAAAAGTTCCAAGGGGACCCCCTTTGATGCAATTTTTTTTTCGATTTTGGTTTTTTCGATTGGAGAAATGGATTCTATGAAAAAAAAACAAGCAGATTGGTATGATCGAAGTTGAAAATCGGTCCATACGTTCGAAAGTTAAGGCAATCTGAAGAATTCGAAAAAGTTCCAAGGGGGCCCCCTTCGATGCATTTTTTTTTTCGATTTCGGTTTTTTTGATCGGAGAAATGGATTCTATGAAAAAAAAGCAGGTATGATCGAAGTTGAAAATCGGTCCATCCGTTCGGAAGTTAAGTCGATCTGAAGAATTCGAAAAAGTTCCAAGGGGGCCCCCTTTGATGCATTTTTTTTTCGATTTCGGTTTTTTCGATTGGAGAAATGGATTCTATGAAAAAAAACAAGCAGATTCGTATGATCGAAGTTGAAAATCGGTCCATCCGTTCGGAAGTTAAGGCGATCTGAAGAATTCGAAAAAGTTCCAAGGGGGCTCCCTTTGATGCTTTTAATTTTTTCGATTTCGGTTTTTTTGATTGGAGAAATGGATTCTATGAAAAAAACAAGCAGATTGGTATGATCGAAGTTGAAAATCGGTCCATACGTTCGAAAGTTGAGGCAATCTGAAGAATTCGAAAAAGTTCCAAGGGGGCCCCCTCTGATGCATTTTTTTTTTCGATTTCGGATTTTTTGATCGGAGAAATGGATTCTATGAAAAAAAGACAAGCAGATTCGTATGATCGAAGTTGAAAATCGGTCCATCCGTTCGGAAGTTAAGGCGATCTGAAGAATTCGAAAAAGTTCCAAGGGGGCTCCCTTTGATGCTTTTTATTTTTTCGATTTCGGTTTTTTTGATTGGAGAAATGGATTCTATGAAAAAAAAAACAAGCAGATTGGTATGATCGAAGTTGAAAATCGGTCCATCCGTTCGGAAGTTATGGCGATCTGAAGAATTCGAAAAAGTTCCAAGGGGACCCCCTTTGATGCATTTTTTATTTTCGATTTCGGTTTTTTCCATTGGAGAAATGGATTCTATGAAAAAAAAAACAAGCAGATTGGTATGATCGAAGTTGAAAATCGGTCCATCCGTTCGGAAGTTAAGGCGATCTGAAGAATTCAGAAAAGTTCCAAGGGGACCCCCTTTGATGCAATTTTTTTTTCGATTTTGGTTTTTTCGATTGGAGAAATGGATTCTATGAAAAAAAAAACAAGCAGATTGGTATGATCGAAGTTGAAAATCGGTCCATCCGTTCGGAAGTTAAGGCGATCTGAAGAATTCAGAAAAGTTCCAAGGGGATCCCCTTTGATGCAATTTTTTTTTCGATTTTGGTTTTTTTGATTGGAGAAATGGATTCCATGAGAAAAAAACAAGCAGATTGGTATGATCGAAGTTGAAAATCGGTCCATCCGTTCGGAAGTTAAGGCGATTTGAAGAATACGAAAAAGTTCCAAGGGGACCCCCTTTGATGCATTTTTTTTTCGATTTCGGTTTTTTCGATTGGAGAAATGAATTCTATGAAAAAAAACAAGCAGATTGGTATGATCGAAGTTGAAAATCGGTCCATCCGTTCGGAAGTTAAGGCGATCTGAAGAATTCGAAAAAGTTCCAAGATGGCCCCCTTTGATGCATTTTTTTTTTTCGATTTCGGTTTTTTTGATTGGAGAAATGGATTCTATGAGAGAAAACAAGCAGATTGGTATGATCGGAGTTGAAAATCGGTCCATCCGTTCGGAAGTTAAGGCGATCTGAAGAATTCGAGAAAGTTCCAAGGGGGCCCCCATTGATGCATTTTTTTTTCGATTTCAGTTTTTTCGATTGGAGAAATGGATTCTATGAAGAAAAAACAAGCAGATTGGTATGATCGAAGTTGAAAATCGGTCCATCCGTTCGGAAGTTAAGGCGATCTGAAGAATTCGAAAAAGTTCCAAGGGGGCCCCCTTTGATGCATTTTTTTTTTCGATTCTGGTTTTTTCGATTGGAGAAATGGATTCTATGAAAAAAAAACAAGCAGTTTGGTATGATCGAAGTTGAAAATCGGTCCATCCGTTCGGAAGTAAAGGCGATCTGAAGAATTCGAAAAAGTTCCAAGGGGGCCTCCTTTGATGCAATTTTTATTTCGATTCCGGTTTTTTCGATTGGAGAAATGGATTCTATGAAAAAAAACAAGCAGATTGGTATGATCGTAGTTGAAAATCGGTCCATCCGTTCGGAAGTTAAGGCGATTTGAAGAATTCGAAAAAGTTCCAAGGGGACCCCCTTTGATGCAATTTTTTTTCAGATTTTGGTTTATTCGATTGCAGAAATGGATTCTATGAAAAAAAAAAGCAGATTCGTATGATCGAAGTTGAAAATCGGTCCATACGTTCGGAAGTTAAGGCGATCTGAAGAATTCGAAAAAGTTCCAAGGGGGCTCCCTTTGATGCTTTTTATTTTTTCGATTTCGGTTTTTTTGATTGGAGAAATGGATTCTATGAAAAAAAAACAAGAAGATTGGTACGATCGAAGTTGAAAATCGGTCCATCCGTTCGGAAGTTAAGGCGATCTGAAGAATTCGAAAAAGTTCCAAGGGGATCCCCTTTGATGCAATTTTTCTTTTCGATTTCGGGTTTTCCGATTGAAGAAATGGATTCTATGAAAAAAAACAAGCAGATTGGTATGATCGAAGTTGAAAATCGGTCCATCCGTTCGGAAGTTAAGGCGATCTGAAGAATTCAGAAAAGTTCCAAGGGGACCCCCTTTGATGCAATTTTTTTTTCGATTTTGGTTTTTTCGATTGGAGAAATGGATTCTATGAAAAAAAAACAAGCAGATTGGTATGATCGAAGTTGAAAATCGGTCCATACGTTCGAAAGTTAAGGCAATCTGAAGAATTCGAAAAAGTTCCAAGGGGGCCCCCTTCGATGCATTTTTTTTTTCGATTTCGGTTTTTTTGATCGGAGAAATGGATTCTATGAAAAAAAAGCAGGTATGATCGAAGTTGAAAATCGGTCCATCCGTTCGGAAGTTAAGTCGATCTGAAGAATTCGAAAAAGTTCCAAGGGGGCCCCCTTTGATGCATTTTTTCTTCGATTTCGGTTTTTTCGATTGGAGAAATGGATTCTATGAAAAAAAACAAGCAGATTCGTATGATCGAAGTTGAAAATCGGTCCATCCGTTCGGAAGTTAAGGCGATCTGAAGAATTCGAAAAAGTTCCAAGGGGGCTCCCTTTGATGCTTTTAATTTTTTCGATTTCGGTTTTTTTGATTGGAGAAATGGATTCTATGAAAAAAACAAGCAGATTGGTATGATCAAAGTTGAAAATCGGTCCATACGTTCGAAAGTTGAGGCAATCTGAAGAATTCGAAAAAGTTCCAAGGGGGCCCCCTCTGATGCATTTTTTTTTTTCGATTTCGGATTTTTTGATCGGAGAAATGGATTCTATGAAAAAAAGACAAGCAGATTCGTATGATCGAAGTTGAAAATCGGTCCATCCGTTCGGAAGTTAAGGCGATCTGAAGAATTCGAAAAAGTTACAAGGGGGCTCCCTTTGATGCTTTTTATTTTTTCGATTTCGGTTTTTTTGATTGGAGAAATGGATTCTATGGAAAAAAAACAAGCAGATTGGTATGATCGAAGTTGAAAATCGGTCCATCCGTTCGGAAGTTATGGCGATCTGAAGAATTCGAAAAAGTTCCAAGGGGACCCCCTTTGATGCATTTTTTATTTTCGATTTCGGTTTTTTCCATTGGAGAAATGGATTCTATGAAAAAAAAAACAAGCAGATTGGTATGATCGAAGTTGAAAATCGGTCCATCCGTTCGGAAGTTAAGGCGATCTGAAGAATTCAGAAAAGTTCCAAGGGGACCCCCTTTGATGCAATTTTTTTTTCGATTTTGGTTTTTTCGATTGGAGAAATGGATTCTATGAAAAAAAAAACAAGCAGATTGGTATGATCGAAGTTGAAAATCGGTCCATCCGTTCGGAAGTTAAGGCGATCTGAAGAATTCAGAAAAGTTCCAAGGGGATCCCCTTTGATGCAATTTTTTTTTCGATTTTGGTTTTTTTGATTGGAGAAATGGATTCCATGAGAAAAAAACAAGCAGATTGGTATGATCGAAGTTGAAAATCGGTCCATCCGTTCGGAAGTTAAGGCGATTTGAAGAATACGAAAAAGTTCCAAGGGGACCCCCTTTGATGCATTTTTTTTTCGATTTCGGTTTTTTCGATTGGAGAAATGAATTCTATGAAAAAAAACAAGCAGATTGGTATGATCGAAGTTGAAAATCGGTCCATCCGTTCGGAAGTTAAGGCGATCTGAAGAATTCGAAAAAGTTCCAAGATGGCCCCCTTTGATGCATTTTTTTTTTCGATTTCGGTTTTTATGATTGGAGAAATGGATTCTATGAGAGAAAACAAGCAGATTGGTATGATCGGAGTTGAAAATCGGTCCATCCGTTCGGAAGTTAAGGCGATCTGAAGAATTCGAGAAAGTTCCAAGGGGGCCCCCATTGATGCATTTTTTTTTCGATTTCAGTTTTTTCGATTGGAGAAATGGATTCTATGAAGAAAAAACAAGCAGATTGGTATGATCGAAGTTGAAAATCGGTCCATCCGTTCGGAAGTTAAGGCGATCTGAAGAATTCGAAAAAGTTCCAAGGGGGCCCCCTTTGATGCATTTTTTTTTCGATTTTGGTTTTTTCGATTGGAGAAATGGATTCTATGAAAAAAAAACAAGCAGTTTGGTATGATCGAAGTTGAAAATCGGTCCATCCGTTCGGAAGTAAAGGCGATCTGAAGAATTCGAAAAAGTTCCAAGGGGGCCTCCTTTGATGCAATTTTTATTTCGATTCCGGTTTTTTCGATTGGAGAAATGGATTCTATGAAAAAAAACAAGCAGATTGGTATGATCGTAGTTGAAAATCGGTCCATCCGTTCGGAAGTTAAGGCGATTTGAAGAATTCGAAAAAGTTCCAAGGGGACCCCCTTTGATGCAATTTTTTTTCAGATTTTGGTTTATTCGATTGCAGAAATGGATTCTATGAAAAAAAAAAGCAGATTCGTATGATCGAAGTTGAAAATCGGTCCATACGTTCGGAAGTTAAGGCGATCTGAAGAATTCGAAAAAGTTCCAAGGGGGCTCCCTTTGATGCTTTTTATTTTTTCGATTTCGGTTTTTTTGATTGGAGAAATGGATTCTATGAAAAAAAAACAAGAAGATTGGTACGATCGAAGTTGAAAATCGGTCCATCCGTTCGGAAGTTTAGGCGATCTGAAGAATTCGAAAAAGTTCCAAGGGGATCCCCTTTGATGCAATTTTTCTTTTCGATTTCGGTTTTTCCGATTGAAGAAATGGATTCTATGAAAAAAAACAAGCAGATTGGTATGATCGAAGTTGAAAATCGGTCCATCCGTTCGGAAGTTAAGGCGATCTGAAGAATTCAGAAAAGTTCCAAGGGGACCCCCTTTGATGCAATTTTTTTTTCGATTTTGGTTTTTTCGATTGGAGAAATGGATTCTATGAAAAAAAAACAAGCAGATTGGTATGATTGAAGTTGAAAATCGGTCCATCCGTTCGGAAGTTAAGGCGATTTGAAGAATTCGAAAAAGTTCCAAGGGGACCCCCTTTGATGCAATTTTTTTTCAGATTTCGGTTTTTTCGATTGGAGAAATGAATTCTATGAAAAAAAACAAGCAGTTTGGTATGATCGAAGTTGAAAATCGGTCCATCCGTTCGGAAGTTAAGGCGATCTGAAGAATTCGAGAAAGTTCCAAGGGGACACCCTTTGATGCAATTTTTTTTTCGATTTCGGTTTTTTCTATTGAAGAAATGGATTCTATGAAAAAAAAAGCAAATTGGTATGCGCGAAATTGAAAATCGGTCGATCCGTTCGGAAGTTGAGGCGGTCTGAAGAATTCGAAAAAGTTCCAAGGTGGCCCCCTTTGATGCATTTTTTTTTTCGATTTCGGTTTTTTCGATTGGAGAAATGGATTCTATGAAAAAAAAACAAGCAGATTGGTATGATCGAAGTTGAAAATCGGTCCATCCGTTCGGAAGTTAAGGCGATCTGAAGAATTCGAAAAAGTTCCAAGGGGGCCCCCTTTGATGCATTTTTTTTATCGATTTCGGTTTTTTTGATTGGAGAAATGGATTCTATGAAAGAAACAAGCGAATTGATATGCGCGAAATTGAAAATCGGTCCATCCGTTCGGAAGTTAGGCGATCTGAAGAATTCGAAAAAATTCCAAGGAGGCCCCCTTTGATGCATTTTTTTTTTGATTTCGGTTCTTTCGATCGGAGAAATGGATTCTATAAAAAAAAACAAGCAGTTTGGTATGATCGAAGTTGAAAATCGGTCCATCCGTTCGGAAGTTAAGTCGATCTGAAGAATTCGAAAAAGTTCCAAGGGGGCCCCCTTTGAGGCATTTTTTTTTCGATTTTGGTTTTTTCGATTGGAGAAATGGATTCTATGAAAAAAAAACAAGCAGTTTGGTATGATCGAAGTTGAAAATCGGTTCATCCGTTCGGAAGTTATGGCGATCTGAAGAATTCGAAAAAGTTCCAAGGGGACCCCCTTTGATGCATTTTTTCTTTTCGATTTCGGTTTTTTCGATTGGAGAAATGGATTCTATAAAAAAAAAACAAGCAGTTTGGTATGATCGAAGTTGAAAATCGGTCCATCCGTTCGGAAGTTAAGTCGATCTGAAGAATTCGAAAAAGTTCCAAGGGGGCCCCCTTTGAGGCATTTTTTTTTCGATTTTGGTTTTTTAGATTGGAGAAATGGATTCTATGAAAAAAAAACAAGCAGTTTGGTATGATCGAAGTTGAAAATCGGTTCATCCGTTCGGAAGTTATGGCGATCTGAAGAATTCGAAAAAGTTCCAAGGGGACCCCCTTTGATGCATTTTTTCTTTTCGATTTCGGTTTTTTCGATTGGAGAAATGGATTCTATGAAAAAAAAACAAGCAGATTGGTATGATCGAAGTTGAAAATCGGTCCATCCGTTCGGAAGTTAAGGCGATCTGAAGAATTCAGAAAAGTTCCAAGGGGACCCCCTTTGATGCAATTTTTTTTTCGATTTTGGTTAAATGGATAGATTGAAAATTCATCGTATCTGGGTTGTATTCGATAAGGTTTATATAGTTATACTCACCAGGTAAATGTTCTTCCGTTATACATACGAGCGACTGAATTGAACAGAAGGTTGAATGGATAGACTAAACAATAATCGTATCTGGGGTTGTATTCGATCATATCTTGATGATGTCCATATAGTTATACTCACCAGGAAACTGTTCTCCAGTTATACATAAGAGCGACTGAACTGAACAGAAAGTTGAATGGACAGACTGAACAATCAATGTATCTGGGTGGTATCCGATCATATCGCAATACTGTATATGTAGTGATACTTACCAGGTGACGGTACTACCGATACACATACTAGCGACTGAATCGAACAGAAAGTTGAATGGTTAGACGAAATGATAATTGTATCTCTGAGTTCTATTCGATGATATCGTGATGATGTTTATATAGCAATACTCACCAGGTAACTGTTCTTCCGTTTTACATACAAGCGTCCAAATCGAGCAGAAGCTTAAATTTAGTATAGATTGAACAATCATCGTATCTGGGTTGTAATCGATTATGTTTATATAGTTATACTCACCAGGTAACTGCTCTTCCGTTATACATACGAGCGACTGAATTGAACAGAAGGTTGAATGGATAGACTAAACAATAATCGTATCTGGGGTTGTATTCGATTATATCTTGATGATGTTCATATAGTTATACTCACCAGAAAACTGTTCTCCAGTTATACATAAAAGCGACTGAACTGAACAGAAGGTTGAATGGATAGACTGCACATTTATCGTATCTGGGTTGTATTTGATTATATCGTGATTATTATCATATAGTATGTCTAACCAGGTAACAGTTCTTTCGTAATACATACGAGCAACCGAATCGAACATAAGGTTGGATGGATATATTGAACAATCATTGTATCTGGGTTGTCTCCGATTATATCGTTATGCTGTATATTTAGTTACACCTACCATGTAACGGTTCTTTCGTTACACATACGAGCGTCTGAATCGAACATAAGGTTGGATGGTTAGACGGAACGATAATTGTAACTGAGTTGTATTCGATTATATCGTGGTGATGTTTATATAGCAATACTCACCAGGTAACTGTTCTTCCGTTTTACATACAAGCGACCGAATCGAGCAGAAGCTTAAATTTAGTATAGATTGAACAATCATCGTATCTGGGTTGTATTCGATAATGTTTATATAGTTATACTCACCAGGTAACTGTTCTTCCGTTATACATACGAGTGACTGAATTGAACCAGGTAACTGTTCTTCCGTTATACATACGAGTGACTGAATTGAACAGAAGGTTGAATGGATAGACTAAACAATAATCGTATCTGGGGTTGTATTCAATTATATCTTGATGTTGTTCATATAGTTATACTCACCAGAAAAATGTTCTCCAGTTATACATGAGAGCGACTGAACTGAACAGAAGGTTGAATGGATAGACTGAACATTCATCGTATCTGGGTTGTATTTGATTATATCGTGATTATTATCATATAGTATGTCTAACCAGGTAACAGTTCTTCCGTTATACATACGAGCAACCGAATCGAACATAAGGTTGGATGGATAAATTGAACAATCATTGTATCTGGGTTGTCTCCGATTATATCGTTATGCTGTATATTTAGTTACACCTACCAGGTAACGGTTCTTTCGTTACACATACGAGCGTCTGAATCGAACATAAGGTTGGATGGTTAGACGGAACGATAATTGTAACTGAGTTGTATTCGATTATATCGTGGTGATGTTCATATAGTAATACTCACCAGGTGACTGTTCTTGCGTTATACATACGAACGACTCAATCGAACAGAAGGTTGGATGGATAGACGGAATGATCATTGTATCTGAGTTGTATTCGATTATATCGTGATGACGTTCATATAGAAATACTCACCAGGTTACTTTTCTTTCGTTATACATAAGAGCAGACGAATCGAACAGAAGGTTGAATGGATAGTATCTGGGTTGTTTTCGATTATGATGTTATGCTGTGTATATAGTTATGCACATAAGGTGACGGTATTCCCGTTTTACATACGAGCGACCGAAACGAACAGAAAGTTGAATGGATAGACTGAACAATCAATGTATCTGGGTGGTATCCGATTATATCGCAATTCTGTATATATAGTGATACTCACCAGGTGACGGTACTTCCGTTACACATACTAGCGACTGAATCGAACAGAAGGTTAAATGGTTAGACGAAACGATAATTGTATCTCTGAGTTCTATTCGATGATATCGTGATGATGTTTATATAGCAATACTCACCAGGTAACTGTTCTTCCGTTTCACATACAAGCGACCGTATCGAGCAGAAGCTTAAATTTAGTATAGATTGAACAATCATCTTATCTGGGTTGTATTCGATTATGTTTATATAGTTATACTCACCAGGTAACTGTTCTTTCGTTATACATACGAGCGACTGAATTGAACAGATGGTTGAAAGGATAGACTAAACAATAATCGTATCTGGGGTTGTATTGGATTATATCTTGATGATGTTCATAAAGTTATACTCACCAGGAAACTGTTCTCCAGTTATACATAAGAGCGACTGAACTGAACAGAAGGTTGAATGGATAGACTGATCATTCATCGTATCTGGGTTGTGTTAGATTATATCGTGATTATAATCATATGTTATGTCTAACCAGGTAACAGTTCTTCCGTTATACATACGAGCAACCGAATCGAACATAAGGTTGGATGGATAGATTGAACAATCATTGTATCTGGGTTGTCTCCGATTATATCGTTATGCTGTATATTTAGTTACACCTACCATGTAACGGTTCTTTCGTTACACATACGAGCGTCTGAATCGAACATAAGGTTGGATGGTTAGACGGAACGATAATTATAACTGAGTTGTATTCGATTATATCGTGGTGATGTTTATATAGTAATACTCACCAGGTGACTGTTCTTGCGTTATACATACGAGCGACCCAATCGAACAGAAGGTTGGATGGATAGACGGAATGATCATTGTATCTGAGTTGTATTCGATTATATCGTGATGACGTTCATATAGAAATACTCACCAGGTTACTGTTCGTTCGTTATACATACGAACAACCGAATCGAACAGAAGGTTGAATGAATAGTATCTGGGTTGTATTCGATTATGATGTTATGCTGTGTATATAGTTAAACACATAAGGTGAGGGTATTCCCGTTTCACATACGAGCGACCGAAACGAACAGAAAGTTGAATGGATAGACTGAACAATCAATGTATCTGGGTGGTATCCGATCATATCGCAATACTGTATATATAGTGATACTCACCAGGTGACGGTACTTCCGTTACACATACTAGCGACTGAATCGAACAGAAGGTTAAATGGTTAGACGAAACGATAATTGTATCTGAGTTGTATTCGATGATATCGTGATAATGTTTATATAGCAATACTCACCAGGTAACTGTTCTTCCGTTTTACATATAAGCGACCGAATCGAGCGGAAGCTTAAATTTAGTATAAATTGAACAATCATCGTATCTGGGTTGTATTCGATTATGTTTATATAGTTATACTCACCAGGTAACTGTTCTTCCGTTATACATACGAGCGACTGAATTGAACAGAAGGTTGAATGGATAGACTAAACAATAATCGTATCTGGGGTTGTATTCGATTAAATCTTGATGATGTTCATATAGTTATACTTACCAGGAAACTGTTTTCCAGTTATACATAAGAGCGACTGAACTGAACAGAAGGTTGAATGGATAGACTGAACATTCATCGTATCTGGGTTGTATTTGATTATATCGTGATTATTATCATATAGTATGTCTAACCAGGTAACGGTTCTTCCGTTATACGTACGAGCAACCGAATCGAACATAAGGTTGGATGGATAGATTGAAAAATCATTGTATCTGGGTTGTCTCCGATTATATCGTTATGCTGTATATTTAGTTACACCTACCATGTAACGGTTCTTTCGTTACACATACGAGCGTCTGAATCGAACATAAGTTTGGATGGTTAGACGGAACGATAATTATAACTGAGTTGTATTCGATTATATCGTGGTGATGTTTATATAGTAATACTCACCAGGTGACTGTTCTTGCGTTATACATACGAGCGACCCAATCGAACAGAAGGTTGGATGGATAGACGGAATGATCATTGTATCTGAGTTGTATTCGATTATATCGTGATGACGTTCATATAGAAATACTCACCAGGTTACTGTTCGTTCGTTATACATACGAACAACCGAATCGAACAGAAGGTTGAATGAATAGTATCTGGGTTGTATTCGATTATGATGTTATGCTGTGTATATAGTTAAACACATAAGGTGAGGGTATTCCCGTTTCACATACGAGCGACCGAAACGAACAGAAAGTTGAATGGATAGACTGAACAATCAATGTATCTGGGTGGTATCCGATTATATCGCAATACTGTATATATAGTGATACTTACCAGGTGACGGTACTTCCGTTACACATACTAGCGACTGAATCGAACAGAAGGTTAAATGGTTAGACGAAACGATAATTGTATCTGAGTTGTATTCGATGATATCGTGATAATGTTTATATAGCAATACTCACCAGGTAACTGTTCTTCCGTTTTACATACAAGCGACCGAATCGAGCGGAAGCTTAAATTCAATATAAATTGAACAATCATCGTATCTGGGTTGTATTCGATTATGTTTATATAGTTATACTCACCAGGTAACTGTTCTTCCGTTATACATACGAGCGACTGAATTGAACAGAAGGTTGAATGGATAGACTAAACAATAATCGTATCTGGGGTTGTATTCGATTATATCTTGATGATGTTCATATAGTTATACTCACCAGGAAACTGTTTTCCAGTTATACATAAGAGCGACTGAACTGAACAGAAGGTTGAATGGATAGACTGAACATTCATCGTATCTGGGTTGTATTTGATTATATCGTGATGACGTTCATTTAGAAATACTCACCAGGTGACTGTTCTTCCGTTTTACATACAAGCGACCGAATCGAACAGAAGGTTGAATGGATAGTATCTGAGTAGTATTCGATTATGATGTTATGCTGTGTATATAGTTATACACACTAGGTGACGGTATACCCGTTTTACATACGAGCGACCGAAACGAACAGAAAGTTGAATGGATAGACTGAACAATCAATGTATCTGGTTGGTATCCGATTATATCGCAATACTGTATATATAGTGATACTTACCAGGTGACGGTACTTCCGTTACACATACTAGCGACTGAATCGAACAGAAGGTTAAATGGTTAGACGAAGCGATAATTGTATCTGAGTTGTATTCGATGATATAGTGATGATGTTTATATAGCAATATTCACCAGGTAACTGTTCTTCCGTTTTACATAAAAGCGACCGAATCGAGCAGAAGGTTAAATGGATAGATTGAAAATTCATCGTATCTGAGTTTCATTCGATTAGGTTTATATAGTTATACTCACCAGGTACCTGTTCTTCCGTTATACATACGAGCAATCGAATCGAACAGAAGGTTGAATGGATAGTATCTGGGTTGTATTCGATTATGATGTTATGTTGTGTATATAGTTATACACATTAGGTGACGGTATTCCCGTTTTACATACGAGCGACCGAAACGAACAGAAAGTTGAATGGATAGACTGAACAATCAATGTATCTGGGTGGTCTCCGATTATATCGCAATACTGTATATATAGTGATACTTACCAGGTGACGGTACTTCCGTTACACATACTAGCGACTGAATCGAACAGAAGGTTAAATGGTTAGACGAAACGATAATTGTATCTGAAATGTATTCGATGATATCGTGATGATGTTTATATAGCAATACTCACCAGGTAACTGTTCTTCCGTTTTACATACAAGCGACCGAATCGAGCAGAAGGTTAAATTTAGTATAGATTGAACAATCATCGTATCTGGGTTGTATTCGATTATGTTTATATAGTTATACTCACCAGGTAACTGTTCTTCCGTTATACATACGAGCGACTGAATTGAACAGAAGGTTGAATGGATAGACTAAACAATAATCGTATCTGGGGTTGTATTCAATTATATCTTGATGATGTTCATATAGTTATACTCACCAGAAAACTGTACTCCAGTTATACCTAATAGCGACTGTACTGAACAGAAAGTTGAATGGATAGACTGAACAATCAATGTATCTGGGTGGTATCCAATTATATCGCAATACTGTATATATAGTGATACTTACCAGGTGACGGTACTTCCGTTACACATACTAGCGACTGAATCGAACAGAAGGTTAAATGGTTAGACGAAATGATAATTGTATCTCTGAGTTGTATTCGATGATATCGTGATGAAGTTCATATAGAAATACTCACCAGGTTACTGTTCTTTCGTTATAAATACGAGCATTCGAATCTAACAGAAGGTTGAATGGATAGTATCTGGGTTGTATTCGATTATGATGTTATGCTGTGTATATAGTTATACACACTAGGTGGCGGTATTCTCGTTTTACATACGAGCGACCGAAACGAACAGAAAGTTGAATGGATAGACTGAACAATCAATGTATCTGGTTGGTATTCGATTATATCGCAATACTGTATATATAGTGATACTTACCAGGTGACGGTACGTCCGTTACATATACTAGCGACTGAATCGAACAGAAGGTTAAATGGTAAGACGAAGCGATAATTGTATCTGAGTTGTATTCGATGATATAGTGATGATGTTTAAATAGCAATATTCACCAGGTAACTGTTCTTCCGTTTTACATAAAAGCGACCGAATCGAGCAGAAGGTTAAATGGATAGATTGAAAATTCATCGTATCTGGGTTGTATTCGATTAGGTTTATATAGTTATACTCACCAGGTACCTGTTCTTCCGTTATACATACGAGCGACTGAATTGAACAGAAGGTTGAATGGATAGACTAAACAATGATCGTATCTGAGGTTGTATTCGATTATATCGTGATGATGTTTATATAGTTATACTCAACAGGTAACTGTTCTCCAGTTATACATAAGAGCGACTGAATCGAGCAGAAGGTTGAATTCAGTATTGATTTAACAATAATCGTATCTGGGTTGTATTCGATTATGTTTATATAGTTATACTCACCAGGTAACTGTTCTTCCGTTATACATACGAGCAATCGAATCGAACAGAAGGTTGAATGGATAGTATCTGGGTTGTATTCGATTATGATGTTATGCTGTGTATATAGTTATACACACTAGGTGGCGGTATTCTCGTTTTACATACGAGCGACCGAAACGAACAGAAAGTTGAATGGATAGACTGAACAATCAATGTATCTGGTTGGTATCCGATTATATCGCAATACTGTATATATAGTGATACTTACCAGGTGACGGTACGTCCGTTACACATACTAGCAACTGAATCGAATAGAAGGTTAAATGGTTAGACCAAGCGATAATTGTATCTGAGTTGTATTCGATGATATCGTGATGATGTTTATATAGCAATATTCACCAGGTAACTGTTTTTCCGTTTTACATACAAGCGACCGAATCGAGCAGAAGGTTAAATTGATAGATTGAACAATCATCGTATCTGGGTTGTATTCGATTATGTTTATATAGTTATACTCACCAGGTAACTGTTCTTCCGTTATACATACGAGCGACTGAATTGAACAGAAGGTTGAATGGATAGACTAAACAATGATCGTATCTGGGGTTGTATTCGATGATATCGTGATGATGTTTATATAGTTATACTCACCAGGTAACTGTTCTCTAGTTATACATAAGAGCGACTGAACTAAACAGAAGGTTGAATGGATAGACTGAATAATCATCGTATCTGGGTTGTATTCGATTATTTCGTGATGATTATTATATATTATGTGTAACCAGGTAACTGTTCTTCCGTTATACATACGAGCAACCGAATCGAACATAAGGTTGAATGGA
The DNA here is from genome assembly GCA_029955515.1 of Chrysomela aeneicollis. Lineage (NCBI taxonomy): Eukaryota > Metazoa > Arthropoda > Insecta > Coleoptera > Chrysomelidae > Chrysomela > Chrysomela aeneicollis. The sequence goes on along the minus strand of JARUHQ010000013.1, from coordinate 13,834,106 downwards.
TAGATTGAAAAATCATTGTATCTGGGTTGTCTCCGATTATATCGTTATGCTGTATAATTAGATACACCTACCATGTAACGGTTCTTTCGTTACACATACGAGCGTCTGAATCGAACAGAAGGTTGGATGGATAGACGGAACGATCATTGTATCTGAGTTGTATTCGATTATATCGTGATGAAGTTCATATAGAAATACTCACCAGGTTACTGTTCTTTCGTTATACATACGAGCAACCGAATCGAACAGAAGGTTGAATAGATGGTATCTGGGTTGTATTCGATTATGATGTTATGCTGTGTTTATAGTTATACACACTAGGTGACGGTATCCCCGTTTTACATACGAGCGACCGAAACGAAGAGAAAGTTGTATGGATAGACTGAACAATCAATGTATCTGGTTGGTATCCGATTATATCGCAGAACTGTATATATTACTTACCAGATGACGGTACTTCCGTTACACATACTAGCGACTGAATCGAACAGAAGGTTAAATGGTTAGACGAAACGATAATTGTATCTGAGTTGTATTCGATGATATCGTGATGATGTTTATATAGCAATACTCACCAGGTAACTGTTCTTCCGTTTTACATACAAGCGACCGAATCGAGCAGAAGGTTAAATTTAGTATCCGATTATATCGCAATACTGTATATATAGTGATACTAACCAGGTGACGGTACTTCCGTTACACATACTAGCGACTGAATCGAACAGAAGGTTAATTGGTTAGACGAAGCGATAATTGTATCTGAGTTGTATTCGATGATATCGTGATGATGTTTATATAGCAATATTCACCAGGTAACTGTTCTTCCGTTTTACATAAAAGCGACCGAATGGAGCAGAAGGTTAAATGTATAGATTGAAAATTCATCGTATCTGGGTTGTATTCGATCAGGTTTATATAGTTATACTCACCAGGTAACTGTTCTTCCGTTATACATACGAGCGACTGAATTGAACAGAAGGTTGAATGGATAGACTAAACAATGATCGCATCTGAGGTTGTATTCGATTATATCGTGATGATGTTTATATAGTCATACTCAACAGGTAACTGTTCTCCAGTTATACATAAGAGCGACTAAACTGAACAGAAGGTTGAATGGATAGACTGAACAATCATTGTATCTGGGTTGTATTCGATTATATCGTGATGATTTTCATATAGTATGTCTAACCAGGTAACAGTTCTTCTGTTACACATAAGAGCAACCGAATCGAACAATAAGTTGAATGAATAGATTGAACAATCATTGTATCTGGGTTGTCTCCGATTATATCGTTATGCTGTATATTTAGTTACACCTACCATGTAACGGTTCTCTCGTTACACATACGAGCGTCTGCATCGAACATAAGGTTGGATGATTAGACGGAACGATAATTGTAACTGAGTTGTATTCGATTATATCGTGGTGATGTTTATAAAGTAATACTCACCAGGTGACTGTTCTTGCGTTATACATACGAACGACCCAATCGAACAGAAAGTTGGATGGATAGACGGAATGATCATTGTATCTGAGTTGTATTCGATTATATCGTGGTGACGTTCATATAGAAATACTAACCAGGTTAATGTTCTCTCGTTATACATACGAGCAACCGAATCGAACAGAAGGTTGAATGGATAGTATCTGGGTTGTATTCGATTATGATGTTATGCTGTGTAAATAGTTATACACATTAGGTGACGGTACTCCCGTTTTACATACGAGCGACCGAAACGAACAGAAAGTCGAATGGATAGTCTGAACAATCAATGTATCTGGGTGGTCTCCGATTATATCGCAATACTGTATATATAGTGATACTTACCAGGTGACGGTACTTCCGTTACACATACTAGCGACTGAATCGAACAGAAGGTTAAATGGTTAGACGAAACGATAATTGTATCTGAGTTGTATTCGATGATATCGTGATGATGTTTATATAGCAATACTCACCAGGTAACTGTTCTTCCGTTTTACATACAAGCGACCGAATCGAGCAGAAGGTTAAATTTAGTATCCGATTATATCGCAATACTGTATATATAGTGATACTAACCAGGTGACGGTACTTCCGTTACACATACTAGCGACTGAATCGAACAGAAGGTTAAATGGTTAGACGAAGCGATAATTGTATCTGAGTTGTATTCGATGATATCGTGATGATGTTTATATAGCAATATTCACCAGGTAACTGTTCTTCCGTTTTACATAAAAGCGACCGAATGGAGCAGAAGGTTAAATGAATAGATTGAAAATTCATCGTATATGGGTTGTATTCGATCAGGTTTATATAGTTATACTCACCAGGTAACTGTTCTTCCGTTATACATACGAGCGACTGAATTGAACAGAAGGTTGAATGGATAGACTAAACAATGATCGCATCTGAGGTTGTATTCGATTATATCGTGATGATGTTTATATAGTCATACTCAACAGGTAACTGTTCTCCAGTTATACATAAGAGCGACTAAACTGAACAGAAGGTTGAATGGATAGACTGAACAATCATTGTATCTGGGTTGTATTCGATTATATCGTGGTGATGTTTATAAAGTAATACTCACCAGGTGACTGTTCTTGCGTTATACATACGAACGACCCAATCGAACAGAAAGTTGGATGGATAGACGGAATGATCATTGTATCTGAGTTGTATTCGATTATATCGTGGTGACGTTCATATAGAAATACTAACCAGGTTACTGTTCTCTCGTTATACATACGAGCAACCGAATCGAACAGAAGGTTGAATGGATAGTATCTGGGTTGTATTCGATTATGATGTTATGCTGTGTAAATAGTTATACACATTAGGTGACGGTACTCCCGTTTTACATACGAGCGACCGAAACGAACAGAAAGTCGAATGGATAGTCTGAACAATCAATGTAACTGGGTGGTCTCCGATTATATCGCAATACTGTATATATAGTGATACTTACCAGGTGACGGTACATCCGTTACACATACTAGCGACTGAATCGAACAGAAGGTTAAATGGTTAGACGAAACGATAATTGTATCTGAAATGTATTCGATGATATCGTGATGATGTTTATATAGCAATACTCACCAGGTAACTGTTCTTCCGTTTTACATACAAGCGACCGAATCGAGCAGAAGGTTAAATTTAGTATAGATTGAACAATCATCGTATCTGGGTTGTATTCGATTATGTTTATATAGTTATACTCACCAGGTAAATGTTCTTCCGTTATACATACGAGCGACTGAATTGAACAGAAGGTTGAATGGATAGACTAAACAATAATCGTATCTGGGGTTGTATTCAATTATATCTTGATGATGTTCATATAGTTATACTCACCAGGAAACTGTTCTCCAGTTATACCTAAGAGCGACTGTACTGAACAGAAAGTTGAATGGATGGACTGAACAATCAATGTATCTGGGTGGTATCCGATTATATCGCAATACTGTATATATAGTGATACTTACCAGGTGACGGTACTTCCGTTACACATACTAGCGACTGAATCGAACAGAAGGTTAAATGGTTAGACGAAATGATAATTGTATCTCTGAGTTGTATTCGATGATATCGTGATGAAGTTCACATAGAAATACTCACCAGGTTACTGTTCTTTCGTTATACATACGAGCATTCGAATCGAACAGAAGGTTGAATGGATAGTATCTGGGTTGTATTCGATTATGATGTTATGCTGTGTATATAGTTATACACACCACTAGGTGGCGGTATTCTCGTTTTACATACGAGCGACCGGAACGAACAGAAAGTTGAATGGATAGACTGAACAATCAATGTATCTGGTTGGTATTCGATTATATCGCAATACTGTATATATAGTGATACTTACCAGGTGACGGTACGTCCGTTACACATACTAGCGACTGAATCGAACAGAAGGTTAAATGGTAAGACGAAGCGATAATTGTATCTGAGTTGTATTCGATGATATAGTGATGATGTTTAAATAGCAATATTCACCAGGTAACTGTTCTTCCGTTTTACATAAAAGCGACCGAATCGAGCAGAAGGTTAAATGGATAGATTGAAAATTCATCGTATCTGGGTTGTATTCGATTAGGTTTATATAGTTATACTCACCAGGTACCTGTTCTTCCGTTATACATACGAGCGACTGAATTGAACAGAAGGTTGAAAGGATAGACTAAACAATGATCGTATCTGAGGTTGTATTCGATTATATCGTGATGATGTTTATATAGTTATACTCAACAGGTAACTGTTCTCCAGTTATACATGAGAGCGACTGAATCGAGCAGAAGGTTGACTTCAGTATTGATTTAACAATAATCGTATCTGGGTTGTATTCGATTATGTTTATATAGTTATACTCACCAGGTAACTGTTCTTCCGTTATACATACGAGCAATCGAATCGAACAGAAGGTTGAATGGATAGTATCTGGGTTGTATTCGATTATGATGTTATGCTGTGTATATAGTTATACACACTAGGTGGCGGTATTCTCGTTTTACATACGAGCGACCGAAACGAACAGAAAGTTGAATGGATAGACTGAACAATCAATGTATCTGGTTGGTATCCGATTATATCGCAATACTGTATATATAGTGATACTTACCAGGTGACGGTACGTCCGTTACACATACTAGCAATTGAATCGAATAGAAGGTTAAATGGTTAGACCAATCGATAATTGTATCTGAGTTGTATTCGATGATATCGTGATGATGTTTATATAGCAATATTCACCAGGTAACTGTTTTTCCGTTTCACATACAAGCGACCGAATCGAGCAGAAGGTTAAATTGATTGATTGAACAATCATCGTATCTGGGTTTTATTTCATTTATGTTTATATAGTTATACTCACCAGGTAACTGTTCTTCCGTTATACATACGAGCGACTGAATTGAACAGAAGGTTGAATGGATAGACTAAACAATGATCGTATCTGGGGTTGTATTCGATGATATCGTGATGATGTTTATATAGTTATACTCACCAGGTAACTGTTCTCTAGTTATACATAAGAGCGACTGAACTGAACAGAAGGTTGAATGGATAGACTGAATAATCATCGTATCTGGGTTGTATTCGATTATTTCGTGATGATTATTATATATTATGTGTAACCAGGTAACTGTTCTTCCGTTATACATACGAGCGTCTGAATCGAACAGAAGGTTGGATGGATAGACGGAATGATCATTGTATCTGAGTTGTATTCGATTATATCGTGATGAAGTTCATATAGAAATACTCACCAGGTTACTGTTCTTTCGTTATACATACGAGCAACCGAATCGAACAGAAGGTTGAATAGATGGTATCTGGGTTGTATTCGATTATGATGTTATGCTGTGTTTATAGTTATACACACTAGGTGACGGTATCCCCGTTTTACATACGAGCGACCGAAACGAAGAGAAAGTTGAATGGATAGACTGAACAATCAATGTATCTGGTTGGTATCCGATTATATCGCAGAACTGTATATATTACTTACCAGATGACGGTACTTCCGTTACACATACTAGCGACTGAATCGAACAGAAGGTTAAATGGTTAGACGAAACGATAATTGTATCTGAGTTGTATTCGATGATATCGTGATGATGTTTATATAGCAATACTCACCAGGTAACTGTTCTTCCGTTTTACATACAAGCGACCGAATCGAGCAGAAGGTTAAATTTAGTATCCGATTATATCGCAATACTGTGTGGCCTACTTTATAACTCAAAAAAGGAAATCAAAACAAAGTAGTTCACATTATGCTGACGGCAGCTGTTCGCCGGAGAACAGATATAGTGAGTTCGGATTTTATTTGGCTCAATGATTGAAAATTGAAATTATAGAGGGCGCCACTCAATTTAATAGTAAGTTATTATATATTTGGAAAATTGAGAAACCAAATACCTACCTTTTAACAATACCTGAAAGTATAGAATTAAACTTTCTTAGATATCTGGGTTGGACAAATAGAAGAATAAAACCATATCACATACAAGTACATATAATAAAACACCAAAATGGACAAGGCTATTTAAAGTATCATGAACCAGTTGAAATATCAAATCAGATATTTTATGAAAATAAGGAATGATACATCATAAAAATACACATACATTAATATACCTGATGTTGTACCTAGGTTTCACTGAAAGATTTTACCTCTTAAAATAACCAATAGGAAATATGATATTTGTAGGGTAATAAGCCTGTAAACTAGATCCGCTGTCGCATAGTACTATGTGAGAGCTTCACAAGAGCTCTAGAGGTTATATTATTCATCAACTATGTGTGATTATATATGATATATATGATTATGTCTTAAACGAAATTCAAAAACACTGAAGGTGTAAAAAACCTGGTGTTATGGTCCTTGATCCTTTTCAATGGTCTCTATCCAAGGTCCATTGGGTGTACTGCAGGAAGACTCTGCGAAGATGAAGACGAAGACAGGAAGAAGACAGGAAACAGCACAGGAAGATGACGAAGAGAAGACTAGAAGAAGGCTCACACTCCCAGGTCAGCCAGGGGTCGATGGTGTAGCTCAGCAAGGCGCCAGTCTCTACCGGCTCTACTGGTCCTCATCCGGTGGTTGTCTGTCGACTCTGGCCAAGATTTAAAAGTGACTCGATGTTGGCCCTCGTGGGAATCTTGACCAGAGTCAAGAGGTGCCACAAGAGTCGTTCGTTCGATGCCAGGAGTCTGATGAGGGCTAAGCTGTACCCTAACACCCTAACAAAAATAGCCTCATGAGAGGACATGTGCCAACGAAAAAACCCAAAAAAAATAGGTATATTTTCCCCCTGAAGATATCATTGCTGGTTTATAAGTCATAACTTACCTTCTGAGAAGGGAGGTAAAACTAGAAGATAGTCAAAACGGCAAACAGGACATCAGGACAAAATGGCGGCGTTCCTACCGCATGGCAGTCTCCTGGTGGTCGGCACAAATCCCCATAAAAAGGCTCCAAAACCACAATCGATGGGTGCGACTTGAACTCGGCCCCAACGGCACTCACGTAAATTCCCCAAAAGGGTTAATTTTCGGTTAAACACACCGAAACAAGAATATCTATAACGAGTCAAGCGCACCTCATCATGGCCACCAGCAAAAAGCCTCGAGTTCGCAGCTAGAGGACGGATACCATCTCCTATTCCCGAAAATTGCCAAAAAAACTCACATCCTGTGTGAAATCAGCGCCAGTTTTGAAATCCTAGCCTCTCATTGGTCAGAACCACAAATGCTATCCCGTTTGACAGACGAAGTACAACGAAGATAATCAGAGAAGACCATCATTCCTCTTCTTTCTTTTCTGCTACGGGCACGAACACTTACGGCTAACCAACTTGAGACCGAAGATCGATGACAGAAGATCCATGACAGAAGATCAATGACAGAAGATCAATGACAGAAGATCAATGACAGACCAAGCAATGACATCGACGTCTAGAAAATAAAATTCTGAAAAATAAACAAAACAACCCCAATAACCCAATCAAGATCACATTCAGATCGAAAAATCCTGAAATAGCCTTCAATAGCCTAGCTTTCACCACACTAGAGAACACAACGGTATGTCACCTGCTTACATGTGAAAGGATGTTTTCATACTCTATTTTCTTCAATTCCAGGCCTAGGATCAGACAGGTAGCCAGAAATCATAAGATTCCTGCAGCTTGTTACATCACTTCCAACAGCCTTTAGAATGTCAGAAGCAAAAGTAATACCTAGGGTTGGAAACCTGCGAATTTACTTGCATTCACTCTATGTGATGTTTATTTTGAAATAGTGGTTTTGATAGATGTTCTATTCAGGAATTTGATTACAAGACTGAATGTTCTTTGTGAGTACTGTTGCTATTGCCAAATAAATGAAAAATTTGCTATATAAAGAAACAAATCAAAAAGGTAGCAATTTTAAATGCTACACATACCCCTCTCCGAAGAGTAAAAATTTGTAAACAAATTTAATGAGGTATTAGCTACTTAGTGACAATAATGGATTTATTTATAGTATCTTCGCGTACCAAACGTTCCTTAAGGAAGTCAAAAATCAGTATTGTGTCTATATAGGGAAAAGTCAAAATCGGTTTATAGGTCAAAATCGGTAGGTCAAATCCATTTTATCAAAATCACTAGTAAATTTAATGAATTGCCAAATAATAAAAGAAATATTTACACAAGGAAATAATGATAGTCAGGTTCAGGTTGGCCAGACCTATCTGAAACATTAACAGGGAAAAAATTGAATTGAAGTATGCATACTCTCAAGGAAACATTTATAATTAGATTTTCTACTAATTATTTTCTCTAAAATATAGGAAAACCAACCAAGGTTTCCTAAGTTGCACCAGCAAAAATTGTCAAAAATTGACCTCAAAATTTGTAATTGCAATTACTTAATATTGTGCACCATCGCACCAAAAAAAATTGTGCACCAACGCACCAAAAAAATTTTTGTAAAACTTTAGCATCAAGTTTACTTAAACTGAACATTTAACCAAACCACTACAGATATACTCTGTGTACAAATCAAAAATTACGGTTTGAATTAAATAACTATCCAACAGAAACATCTGAATTGGATCCAAAATATTCCTTTAGGTCTTTAATATGCCATTCTCCAGCAGGAGAACCATCCATATTATCTAAGGAATAAACTAAGCGAGATATTCGCTTCTTCACTGTACATAATATATATTTCGGAGCTAATTTGGCGCTGAATTTAATCGAAGCATCAGAAAGAATTTTATTCCTTTTCCAAACCTTATCACCCTCATTAAATACATGATCTCTTTTCCGGAGATTGTAAGATTTTGCATTCCTCTGATAAGCTTTATGTAGTCTATCCTGGATAGTCACAAATACTTCTCTAAGACCCTTGACATCTTGAACATAACTATCCCTACAATCAGGTAAAAGTTCTATGTCTTGAGTGTTAGGAAGGTTACCATAAAAATTACCAGAAATAGGCACATTTCGACCAAAATTTAGAAAGGCAGGGGAATAATTGGTGACTTCATGGGTTGCTGTATTTATTGCCTGTTGAATCTTAAACAATTCTTTATCCCAATCTTTGTGTTCATCCACATAACTTCTAATGGCTTGACCTATGGTTTTATTGGTTCTTTCTACAAAATTACACTGTGCTGAGTAACGAGGAGTGTACCATATTTTCTGAACCTTATATGTTTCAGCTAACTTTTTAAACTGTTTTCCAGCAAACTGTGTTCCGTTATCACAGATGATGAACTGTGGTACTCCAAATATCAAAAAAACTTGATTTTCCATAAATTTAATTATGCTAGGTGCCTTGGCATCTCGCATTGGACACAACAGTGTATATTTAGTAAAGAAATCCGAAACAACCAATAAATAAGTAAAACCTTTAGAAGATCTGGGAAATGGTCCCATAATATCAACAGCAATAGTCTGGAAAGGATATTTGACGGAACGTTGAGCACCCATAAGTCCCATACGAGGAGTGTTCGATAATTTTTGCGACTGGCAGACTTTACACGACTTTACATATCTTAAGATATCGTACCTCATTTTAGGCCAATAGTAGTGATCTTGAACTCTCGATAGTGTCTTAAAAAAACCAAAGTGACTGCAAATTGATGGATCATGTGAATCTTTTATTACAGAAATTCTTTGTGATTTCGGCACAACTACTTTCCATTCAACGATATTAGATTTAATGGGTACTTTTGAAGGAACATATTTATATATCAAATCATTATCTACTTTGAAATGGGAATAGGCAACAGGATCTTGTAAAACTTTAGCTCGCAGAGAGGAATACCAGGTATCTGAATCTTTAGATACAATATCTATTAGATTTACTTCTAACTTGTCCATTTCAACTGAAGGAATTCTGGAGAGAAAATCTGGCACTCGATTATTAGCACCCTTTGTATAGGTCAACTCAAAAGTGTGTTGCCTCAATTTAACAGCCCATCTGGCTAATCTCCCTGAAGGATCTATAAGATTATGGAGCCAGAGGAGGCTATGGTGATCTGTAGTCACCTTGAAAACAGTTCCTTCAATATAAGGACGAAATTTATCTATCAAAAAGATTAAACTCAATAATTCCCTCTCTGTTACACTGTAATTTCTTTCTGACTTGGACAGGGACCTTGAGGCATAGGCAATGACTCTCTCGACACCCTGAACCTCCTGAGTCAACACACCACCCACGCCTACATCACTTGCATCGCACTGGATGGTAAATGGCAAAGCAAAATCAGGAGGACATAAAATGGGTGCTGACACAAGAGCATTCTTGATGGCGAGAAAGGAAGCTTCCGCCTCAGGAGTCCACTCTATAAGTTGCTTTTTACCTTTCCCTTTCAACAAAGCGCTAATAGGGGCTATTAAAGTAGAAAAATTATCAATAAATCTCCTATACCATGAACAAAGACCCATAAATCGTTTTATCTCAGTACTAGTAGTTGGACGAGCATAATTAACCATAACTGAAACTTTGGAAGGATCAGTCTTGATTCCTTGCCTATCTATTACAAAACCGAGATATTTAAGAGATGTTCTAAAAAACTCGCATTTCTTTAAATTTATGGTTAAATTAGCATCTTTCAAGATACCCTTTACTTCGTATAAAAGATTCACATGCTCCTCAAAAGTAGATGAAATAATAATTATATCATCCAAATATGTGAATAAATGAGGCTCAAATCGGGGGCCGAACAACGCATCACACAGTCTTTGTTGCGTCTGCGCGCTGTTGCATAAGCCAAACGGCATAACATTAAAGTGAAATAATCCTCGTCCTGGAATACTAAACGCAGTCTTTTCTTTAGACGACTCTGTAAGTGGAACTTGCCAAAAAGCTTTCCTTAAATCGATACTCGATATATACTTAGCGTTTCTCAACAAAGTTAAGATTCTGTCTATCCTTGGTAGTGGATAACTATCGTGTTTAGTAAGTTCATTCAACTTACGTCCATCAAAACAAAATCGGTATTCACCAGATGATTTCTTAACTAACAGGACGGGACTGTTCCAAGGACTGTGTGATGGTTCAACAACACCCAATCTGAGCATGTCATCTAGTTCATCATTAAGCATGTTCAACATATATGGTGACATTAAATATTGCCTCTGTTTAAACGGTTTTGCATCACCGGTATCAATCTCTAAAGTTATCTTATTTGTTCGACCTAAACGAGAATCACTACTAATTTCCTTAAATGAGTTTACAAGATCTTTCATTTGTCTCATCTGTTCCTGTGTGAGCTCATCATCAATATTTGTCTCAAGATTTGTCTCAAAAATACTACATTGTTGAGAAGTGGCAACAATGTCTACAGTTTCACCTGAAACTCGACATTTAATGTCCCTACTGAAATTTTGAAAATCAATGGACACACCAAATTTACTACAGAAATCACTGCCCAAAATAAAAGATTGTGATAGGGAAGGTACCACTAATGCAGGAATAATTTGTACGTCTCCATTTATGTGAATAGGCAAATCTACTATTCCATCAACTTTTTGCTGTGTACCATCAGCAGTTAATACATGGTTCAAGTGAGGACTTCTGATTAGTAAATCAAGATTTTTTATTGTCCTTAAACCTCCTTGACCTATGACGGACATGTTGGCACCACTGTCTAAAAGTGCAATGACATCTGTGTCAAAAAGTTGGATTTTTACATAAGGCCTATTATCATTATTTTTCTTAAACAATAAAGGAGCTACAAAATTTGAAGGATCTTTCTCAATATTAAAATTTAAACTATTGGCTCTTGGAATATTTGGAGAAAATTGAGAGCCTTTAACAACATTCTCCTTTATTCGTTTCCCTTACACCTATCACAGTCTTTGAAAACGACATTTGGTGTTCCACATTTAAAGCAAAACTTTTTCTTGATGCCTGACTTACAATCTTGATAAGTATGATTTGCTAAATTGCATCTCCAGCAAATAACAGGATTTCTCACTTTAGAGTTTCCCACTTTACTGGTAGCTGTACCAACTGATGAGGAGGGGGCAGAAGTGCTATTTGGAAAATTTGAAGGTGAAGAATTTGAAGTAGAAGTGGCATTTCTGAATTTATTTTTCCGGAATTTATTTCCAGAATCTTTATTCTTAGGACTATTTGAAATGAAAGCTAACTCCGGATCATCTAACATAGATACTGATCTACTCTGGGAACTAGAACTACTGGGGCATAATGCATCAGATTCCTCTAACTTTTTACATAAAGTTCCAAGATGTGAAACTGAATCGATATCACACAATGCCAACCTACTCCGATAATCAGATTTTAGTCCCATTTTGATATATCTAATTTTAGTCACTTCCGCTGCTCCATGACTGAGCCTATTAAAAAGTGCTTCCATACAAGCAATATAGATAACTACAGGTTCCGAATTTCCCTGTTTCCGGTTCTTTATCTGTTGCCACACTTCATCTTCAAAATCTGACATTAAAAAATCTTTCCTCATTTTTAAAGTTAAAGAGTCCCAATCAGTGACTTGAGATTTAATGTATCTAAACCAAAAAGTGGCTTTACCAGTAAAAAGATCACTAGCAGACTCAAACAATTCAAGTTTAGATATATGTCTTGCTTGTGCAAGTTCTTCAATACGCTCAATGAATGACAAGAGGTTTTTAGAATCCCCATCAAATTGTATTCCCAATTTGTAGACAGGAGTTGATTTCAAAAAATTTGGAGAGAAAGAATTACTGGTAGATTGTCTCAGAGAAGGATTGACAGTGGAATTCATTAATGGCACATTAACTGGTTCAGATTCTGGTTCTGACACCTTGTCATGTAATTCAGCATCTAATTGTAGAGATGTGGCATAAGATTCATTTTTAAACAATGACATTTCTTCAAAATTTTCATCAGTGTTGTTTGATGAAATTCTCTGAATCCTCAAAGTCACATGACCTAATCTACATACAGCTCTTTTATAAGTGGAATCTGAAGAAGGACCATCAAAATCACTGATTAAAAATTTAATAGAAGTTAATGTGTTTTCTATCTCTGTTTTTTCAATCTCAAAATCAAAAGATGGATCTACTAAGGCAAGAACATTCTGTCCTTGTTGAATCTCTTTTGAAATCAAACGACCTAAAATTTTCCTCTTATCATCCATATTGCGATCAGAGATAACACCTCTGATCCTCAACTCATAGTTGATCTCAGCTATCAGCAAGTGTTTCACCTTAAGTGAATCCATAATGATGAATATGAGTAGAAACAAATGAAAGCAAATGAAATATCTTATAATTTCCAGGTATTTGTCAGTCACAAAAATATCCGCAAAAATTCCTATGAAAAATTTCTCTGTCAAAATTGTTACCAGAAATTTATTTTCAAAAAGGAAATTTTCAAAAATTGCTGTCTTAGCTCCAAAATATATAATTATTACAAACAAACACACACACCGAAATGCTCTCCAGTGTGATAAAATCCAAGATATCTCTTAGAAAAATACCTATCCTGTTCACCTGTTTGAAAACACCTAAAGCTGTTCCTGAAATGTCTGTCTTCAAATAAACAAGACTTGATGGACAGGCTGTTTATTCGACTAAATGTTCCAAACCAAACAATCTAAGAAAATCAAATTCAGGTTTTACAAAAATTTATTCAACATAAAATTTGAATTTTCGGGCCCCACACGTTGGACGCCATTTATGTGGCCTACTTTATAACTCAAAAAAGGAAATCAAAACAAAGTAGTTCACATTATGCTGACGGCAGCTGTTCGCCGGAGAACAGATATAGTGAGTTCGGATTTTATTTGGCTCAATGATTGAAAATTGAAATTATAGAGGGCGCCACTCAATTTAATAGTAAGTTATTATATATTTGGAAAATTGAGAAACCAAATACCTACCTTTTAACAATACCTGAAAGTATAGAATTAAACTTTCTTAGATATCTGGGTTGGACAAATAGAAGAATAAAACCATATCACATACAAGTACATATAATAAAACACCAAAATGGACAAGGCTATTTAAAGTATCATGAACCAGTTGAAATATCAAATCAGATATTTTAGGAAAATAAGGAATGATACATCATAAAAATACACATACATTAATATACCTGATGTTGTACCTAGGTTTCACTGAAAGATTTTACCTCTTAAAATAACCAATAGGAAATATGATATTTGTAGGGTAATAAGCCTGTAAACTAGATCCGCTGTCGCATAGTACTATGTGAGAGCTTCACAAGAGCTCTAGAGGTTATATTATTCATCAACTATGTGTGATTATATATGATATATATGATTATGTCTTAAACGAAATTCAAAAACACTGAAGGTGTAAAAAACCTGGTGTTATGGTCCTTGATCCTTTTCAATGGTCTCTATCCAAGGTCCATTGGGTGTACTGCAGGAAGACTCTGCGAAGATGAAGACGAAGACAGGAAGAAGACAGGAAACAGCACAGGAAGATGACGAAGAGAAGACTAGAAGAAGGCTCACACTCCCAGGTCAGCCAGGGGTCGATGGTGTAGCTCAGCAAGGCGCCAGTCTCTACCGGCTCTACTGGTCCTCATCCGGTGGTTGTCTGTCGACTCTGGCCAAGATTTAAAAGTGACTCGATGTTGGCCCTCGTGGGAATCTTGACCAGAGTCAAGAGGTGCCACAAGAGTCGTTCGTTCGATGCCAGGAGTCTGATGAGGGCTAAGCTGTACCCTAACACCCTAACAAAAATAGCCTCATGAGAGGACATGTGCCAACGAAAAAACCCAAAAAAAATAGGTATATTTTCCCCCTGAAGATATCATTGCTGGTTTATAAGTCATAACTTACCTTCTGAGAAGGGAGGTAAAACTAGAAGATAGTCAAAACGGCAAACAGGACATCAGGACAAAATGGCGGCGTTCCTACCGCATGGCAGTCTCCTGGTGGTCGGCACAAATCCCCATAAAAAGGCTCCAAAACCACAATCGATGGGTGCGACTTGAACTCGGCCCCAACGGCACTCACGTAAATTCCCCAAAAGGGTTAATTTTCGGTTAAACACACCGAAACAAGAATATCTATAACGAGTCAAGCGCACCTCATCATGGCCACCAGCAAAAAGCCTCGAGTTCGCAGCTAGAGGACGGATACCATCTCCTATTCCCGAAAATTGCCAAAAAAACTCACATCCTGTGTGAAATCAGCGCCAGTTTTGAAATCCTAGCCTCTCATTGGTCAGAACCACAAATGCTATCCCGTTTGACAGACGAAGTACAACGAAGATAATCAGAGAAGACCATCATTCCTCTTCTTTCTTTTCTGCTACGGGCACGAACACTTACGGCTAACCAACTTGAGACCGAAGATCGATGACAGAAGATCCATGACAGAAGATCAATGACAGAAGATCAATGACAGAAGATCAATGACAGACCAAGCAATGACATCGACGTCTAGAAAATAAAATTCTGAAAAATAAACAAAACAACCCCAATAACCCAATCAAGATCACATTCAGATCGAAAAATCCTGAAATAGCCTTCAATAGCCTAGCTTTCACCACACTAGAGAACACAACGGTATGTCACCTGCTTACATGTGAAATGATGTTTTCATACTCTATTTTCTTCAATTCCAGGCCTAGGATCAGACAGGTAGCCAGAAATCATAAGATTCCTGCAGCTTGTTACATCACTTCCAACAGCCTTTAGAATGTCAGAAGCAAAAGTAATACCTAGGGTTGGAAACCTGCGAATTTACTTGCATTCACTCTATGTGATGTTTATTTTGAAATAGTGGTTTTGATAGATGTTCTATTCAGGAATTTGATTACAAGACTGAATGTTCTTTGTGAGTACTGTTGCTATTGCCAAATAAATGAAAAATTTGCTATATAAAGAAACAAATCAAAAAGGTAGCAATTTTAAATGCTACAACTGTATATATAGTGATACTAACCAGGTGACGGTACTTCCGTTACACATACTAGCGACTGAATCGAACAGAAGGTTAAATGGTTAGACGAAGCGATAATTGTATCTGAGTTGTATTCGATGATATCGTGATGATGTTTATATAGCAATATTCACCAGGTAACTGTTCTTCCGTTTTACATAAAAGCGACCGAATGGAGCAGAAGGTTAAATGTATAGATTGAAAATTCATCGTATCTGGGTTGTATTCGATCAGGTTTATATAGTTATACTCACCAGGTAACTGTTTTTCCGTTATACATACGAGCGACTGAATTGAACAGAAGGTTGAATGGATAGACTTAATAATAATCGTATCTGGGGTTGTATTCAATTATATCTTGATAATGTTCATATAGTTATGCTCACCAGAAAAATGTTCTCCAGTTATACATAAGAGCGACTGAACTGAACAGAAGGTTGATTGGATAGACTGAACATTCATCGTATCTGGGTTGTATTTGATTATATCGTGATTATTATCATATAGTATGTCTAACCAGGTAACAGTTCTTTCGTTATACATACGAGCAACCGAATCGAACATAAGGTTGGATGGATAAATTGAACAATCATTGTATCTGGGTTGTCTCCGATTATATCGTTATGCTGTATATTTAGTTACACCTACCAGGTAACGGTTCTTTCGTTACACATACGAGCGTCTGAATCGAACATAAGGTTGGATGGTTAGACGGAACGATAATTGTAACTGAGTTGTATTCGATTATATCGTGGTGATGTTCATATAGTAATACTCACCAGGTGACTGTTCTTGCGTTATACATACGAACGACTCAATCGAACAGAAGGTTGGATGGATAGACGGAATGATCATTGTATCTGAGTTGTATTCGATTATATCGTGATGACGTTTATATAGAAATACTCACCAGGTTACTTTTCTTTCGTTATACATAAGAGCAGACGAATCGAACAGAAGGTTGAATGGATAGTATCTGGGTTGTTTTCGATTATGATGTTATGCTGTGTATATAGTTATGCACATAAGGTGACGGTATTCCCGTTTTACATACGAGCGACCGAAACGAACAGAAAGTTGAATGGATAGACTGAACAATCAATGTATCTGGGTGGTATCCGATTATATCGCAATTCTGTAAATATAGTGATACTCACCAGGTGACGGTACTTCCGTTACACATACTAGCGACTGAATCGAACAGAAGGTTAAATGGTTAGACGAAACGATGATTGTATCTCTGAGTTCTATTCGATGATATCGTGATGATGTTTATATAGCAATACTCACCAGGTAACTGTTCTTCCGTTTCACATACAAGCGACCGTATCGAGCAGAAGCTTAAATTTAGTATAGATTGAACAATCATCTTATCTGGGTTGTATTCGATTATGTTTATATAGTTATACTCACCAGGTAACTGTTCTTTCGTTATACATACGAGCGACTGAATTGAACAGATGGTTGAAAGGATAGACTAAACAATAATCGTATCTGGGGTTGTATTGGATTATATCTTGATGATGTTCATAAAGTTATACTCACCAGGAAACTGTTCTCCAGTTAAACATAAGAGCGACTGAACTGAACAGAAGGTTGAATGGATAGACTGAACATTCATCGTATCTGGGTTGTGTTAGATTATATCGTGATTATTATCATATGTTATGTCTAACCAGGTAACAGTTCTTCCGTTATACATACGAGCAACCGAATCGAACATAAGGTTGGATGGATAGATTGAACAATCATTGTATCTGGGTTGTCTCCGATTATATCGTTATGCTGTATATTTAGTTACACCTACCATGTAACGGTTCTTTCGTTACACATACGAGCGTCTGAATCGAACATAAGGTTGGATGGTTAGACGGAACGATAATTATAACTGAGTTGTATTCGATTATATCGTGGTGATGTTTATATAGTAATACTCACCAGGTGACTGTTCTTGCGTTATACATACGAGCGACCCAATCGAACAGAAGGTTGGATGGATAGACGGAATGATCATTGTATCTGAGTTGTATTCGATTATATCGTGATGACGTTCATATAGAAATACTCACCAGGTTACTGTTCGTTCGTTATACATACGAACAACCGAATCGAACAGAAGGTTGAATGAATAGTATCTGGGTTGTATTCGATTATGATGTTATGCTGTGTATATAGTTAAACACATAAGGTGAGGGTATTCCCGTTTCACATACGAGCGACCGAAACGAACAGAAAGTTGAATGGATAGACTGAACAATCAATGTATCTGGGTGGTATCCGATTATATCGCAATACTGTATATATAGTGATACTCACCAGGTGACGGTACTTCCGTTACACATACTAGCGACTGAATCGAACAGAAGGTTAAATGGTTAGACGAAACGATTATTGTATCTGAGTTGTATTCGATGATATCGTGATAATGTTTATATAGCAATACTCACCAGGTAACTGTTCTTCCGTTTTACATATAAGCGACCGAATCGAGCGGAAGCTTAAATTTAGTATAAATTGAACAATCATCGTATCTGGGTTGTATTCGATTATGTTTATATAGTTATACTCACCAGGTAACTGTTCTTCCGTTATACATACGAGCGACTGAATTGAACAGAAGGTTGAATGGATAGACTGAACATTCATCGTATCTGGGTTGTATTTGATTATATCGTGATTATTATCATATAGTATGTCTAACCAGGTAACGGTTCTTCCGTTATACATACGAGCAACCGAATCGAACATAAGGTTGGATGGATAGATTGAAAAATCATTGTATCTGGGTTGTCTCCGATTATATCGTTATGCTGTATATTTAGTTACACCTACCATGTAACGGTTCTTTCGTTTCACATACGAGCGTCTGAATCGAACATAAGTTTGGATGGTTAGACGGAACGATAATTATAACTGAGTTGTATTCGATTATATCGTGGTGATGTTTATATAGTTATACTTACCAGGAAACTGTTTTCCAGTTATACATAAGAGCGACTGAACTGAACAGAAGGTTGAATGGATAGACTGAACATTCATCGTATCTGGGTTGTATTTGATTATATCGTGATTATTATCATATAGTATGTCTAACCAGGTAACGGTTCTTCCGTTATACATACGAGCAACCGAATCGAACATAAGGTTGGATGGATAGATTGAAAAATCATTGTATCTGGGTTGTCTCCGATTATATCGTTATGCTGTATATTTAGTTACACCTACCATGTAACGGTTCTTTCGTTTCACATACGAGCGTCTGAATCGAACATAAGTTTGGATGGTTAGACGGAACGATAATTATAACTGAGTTGTATTCGATTATATCGTGGTGATGTTTATATAGTAATACTCACCAGGTGACTGTTCTTGCGTTATACATACGAGCGACCCAATCGAACAGAAGTAGAGGGTTTATGTTCGTGGAGACGGATCAGGTGGATCGTGGCGGCGGTGGCGGCGGAGGTGGCGGCGGCGGTGGCGGAGGCGCAGGAGGCGCAGGCGGAGGTGCAGGCGGAGGTGGAGACAGTGCAGGTGGCGGAGACGGATCATGTGGACGGTGGACGGATCATGTGAACGGTGGACGGATCAGGTGGACGGTGGACGGGAGGTGGACGGGAGGTGGGCGGGAGGTGGACGGGAGGTGGACGGATCAGGTGGATCGTGGCGGCGGTGGCGGAGGTGGCGGAGGTGCAGGAGCCGAGGATCTGAGTAGTGAACGACCGGAGGTATATCCTTCGAGCGAAATACTGCATATTCCCGAAGTCGAGGGGTTCGGCCGCAGATGTCCCAGGTAATAAAATCCTCACCGCGCGCTTTATCGTTGACCCTCACAGCAGGTAACCTCACAAATTCCATAATATATGAATGAAACTATTTGATGTGCCAACGCGTTTTCGTGATATACCTTTAAATAGAAAGGACTTTATCAGTTATTGGGAGAAAACAAAAAATAAATACAGGATGAAGCAGAGAAATCATTGGCACATTAGGATGAATGAAACAATTTGGCGTCCAGAAGTGCAGAGTGATTTCAGCGTTTGATTTATCGAAAAATTATATACGGAATATATGAAAAATTGATATACAGAATGTATCGAAAGAATTATATACTGGGTGTATTGAAAATGATGTGCAGGGTGTATTGAAAAATGACGTAAATACGCATAAATAGAATCGATAAGGTAAAAATGGGTCAAGCAGACGGCTATCTTTGCGCATAGTGGTAAATCAGCGTGTATTAGAACAGGATGGGCCGAAAACATGGCATCGATCAAAATAATCAAGATGACCGCCTAGAGAAAACAAATATGGCGTTGATGGAAATATAAATTGGGTAAGTCACCTATAGAGAAAATCGAACATGCCATCGAAGATATGAAATAAGATGGTCTTCTAGAAAATAATCAATATGGCGTCGAATTTTTGGATTAAAATGGCTCTCTACTGAAAAAAAGGTATTTATATAATGAATGAAGCAATTCGCTCCCTCAGAGGTTATTCTACGTATGGGCTATCGTAAAAATAATATACAGGATGGATCGAAAGAATGTCTATACAGGAGAGATTAGAGAAAAACATAGAATTGCTAGTGCAGATAGATTTTATTGTCGTATAAGGAGACATCCTCGCATGCGGAATGAAAATAATATACAGGATGAATCGAAATGATACTTATATGGACTGGATCCAAGGAAAGCGATGCATAAATAAAATGGATTGATCAAGCAGATCGTCATTTGGATACAGTGCTAGACAGCCATAAGAGTTATGAGAGAATGATATACTAGGTGGGTCGAGAAAAAAAAATTCAGATACACAACCGATGGAAATAATATGTGATGAGTAAGGGATGGAACGAAGGAATGTGATAGACATACAGGATGGATCCCTAGAGATCTGCTATCTTTTCGATACAGATAGATTATGAAATAATGAAATACTGATCAAGGAGGTGGTTTTTTCCGCGTTATATCTCAGTATAAGAGCACAAAATCGAAGAAAACATGGAGTCGAACGAAATGATTAGGATGGCCGTATAGGAGAAAAAGAAACAGATGGCGAGCGTTCATGATTGTATTATGGAAAAAAGGTGACAGAAAAAATATGGTATCGAAAAATAAGTGTGATGCAGCCTAGAGAAAGACAAACATGGCGTCGAACAAAATAATCAAGAGGGTCACCTACAGACAAAGCAAATTAAGTGATGAGATATGAATTGGGATGCATACCAATAGAGAAAAATATATGGCATTGGAAATATAAAATAAGATGATTGTCTAGATGAATAAGAAAATTTAAAATATGGCGTCGAATTTAGGTATAATAATGACTGTCTATAGAAAAAACAATCATGGAATTATATGATATGATATGAATTGACTTTGAGTTTGAAAAACTTCGAGTTGAGGAAAAAATGTAATCGTCAAACATATGAATCAAAATTATTATTGCTTTGAAATAATATCATATATCGGAACTTTTACCCAAAATCCGAGTTCGAATACATATATCAGCAGGTCTACACCCACATTCAACGGATATCGACTGGCACCAGGCGCGGGTAGATAACTCCCTTAGTTGGAGTCAAAGGTGTACATGTGGCGAGCGTGCTTTCAGGAACCGGTTATCAGGTAAAAATTCGATATCCCCATGTTTTGAATATTTTCCACCATATTACATGAAGGCATTCTGAAATAATTTCTATGGATCATTTAATTCGATAATATCTTATGAAATTTGCAGCAGTTTCTATGAATCTAGTATAATGAGATGGAAATTCAGCTCGCTTCAAAACCTTCAAGTGATATCTTATGATGTAATCCTGGTGTGCTATCTCTCAAACAGTTCCCTCTGATAGGGACAAACATGTCGATCCGTTGGTCACTAACAACTTCGAATCGAATATTTGGGATTTTATGACTCAGTTTTACTCCAATGAAATTTCATATCAAGCTCCTAATTCTCTTGATAATCTGCTAATTGAACATTAAGACCCTGCGATCAGGGAGAAAAATCAATATATCTGTCGTCATATTCACACGGTTATATTTTATAACGGAGAGCTCTCCATCGAATGATTTGAAAATTCACCCTGAAGATCATCAATAACCTAATTTAAGCTATATTCCCTGATTATATGGATAATAATACGATAAATGCCTGCATCATTCCACTCATTACAATCATATAATGATACGAAACACACATTTTTATTCCATCCATAAAATCTTGCACACATATAATATTATTTTTGCATTATTTTTCTGTTCGTATTCTCTCTTCTATCTCATCGAACTTTACCATCAAAAACGTAACAGTTATGCTATTTTGATTGATTTTCGTTGCATAGAGTGTTCAATGAAATATTCGTAAGGTGGAGTTTGATTTGCATAAGTTATTTTCTCTATATCCCATTAAATATGATGGAATATATCAACAAAACGAATTAGGGTTGAATTATCAGAAATTACCAAAATGAGATGTTTTTTCAATCAGCAAATACATTCATTCTATAGATATTTTCAGATATTTGAGGAATCTAGCGAATTTTTTAAATGCCCCATAGGTTTTCGAGCTCCATAATACCTCAGTTTCCGGTATACTTATATTTCTACTTTGTATAATCAACTATCAGAATAATCTTAGCACTAGCGCCATCTACACTGAATGGTGGAAATAATTATCGGTATTGGTTTATCTTCGAAAATAATATACACTCTATGACATCTATCGGTACAAATTGTTGGATGAGGGTAATGGAAACATGAAGAAAAGAGAAGAAAGCTGCTCTTCACGGGACGTCAAACTTCCAAATCTGTTCATGTGATTAAAATAAACTAGAAATTTTATGCGGCATCTCGCGGTTGGGGGTCAGGTGTTTTCTAACCACAAGACGATTTCATTTGAAAATCATCAACTGGTGGATGCGATTGAACCTGTAATATAGTAGCAGACAAACTAATGAACAGAGATTTTGCGTGTGCTACAACGTTGCTTGTATCACAACTTTTGTGATTTGTGGTCCTTTATTGATTCGAAAGAGATTCTAATACCTATCCGACAACAATAATATACGTAACATCTCCCGTTAAAATAAAAATAACAACATAATTACAAAGTACTTTGATAGATAATGCCGATATACCTCAATAAAGTTACGATACATTTCATTTCTTTGGTATTTTCAATACTCGTAGGTGACGATGTTATTGCTCTCATCCTATCGATTAATTCATTTACATCAGTCCAATTTTCCCACTCGTACACCAAGTTTTCTGGAATTTTATCCGCATTATTCGTACTAATTCGTTTTGATGGAAATCCTCTTCCGGTATCAATCTGCCCTGGCCCCTTTCTGTTACGGTTTGGTGGAAATAATAACGAAATAACGAATCTATACTTCCAAGATGAATTGGCGTTTGTAGAATTCCTCTGGTCATATTTCTTTTTATGCGCACTACGCATAATTAATATTTTCTTGTATTCTCTCAAGTCTTCTTCGGTGTATTCCGCAGGTTCCTTCTTGGGCAGAAGTTGCTTCAAACCTTCTGTCAGATGAATTTTCTCATCATGGATTTATCCTCTTCAATATTCACTGGTGTATTGCCAATATTCAATGAGACATCCTATGGGGATATGATGCAATTCATGCTCAGTGAATTCCGTCAGACCATTTCTATGAGTTTTGAGGAATTTTACGAAAGCAGTTGTTTCTGACTTCATTGTAGATGATTCAGAGTTTATTTAACTTTGCAGACTGAATGAAATTCAACAAACACATTATATTCATAGTTTTTTATTCAAATCTGATATTATTTGGGATTTACTATAATACAACAGTGCATTACTCGACAAACAATTGGAAGCTTCACAAAATCCAAATATTATTTCTTCTATACTCAAAACAGTTTGGTTAGTTTCAATCCAATGAGCTGCAGAATTCAAAAGATTATGATAGAAAGCACAAAAGTTCAAATCGTTGATCATGGTTATTCTATGTGATACCAGACACATCTCGGCACTCAAAATATCTGCAACATCCCCCTCCATCAAGTCAAATTTAACGTGATATTTGACAATATATGCCTTTTCTTCGAGATATTTTCTCTACCAGGTGAATATCCGGATTAGCAATTTTTGGAGTTCTTCTCATGCGAAATTTGGTAGTTGACGTCTGACATCTGAACACTAGCGTCGTACGTGAGGAGGCGTTAGACTCGGAGGTTAGGTGAGGCCTCGAGACGCTAGATTCAGAGGTTAGGTTAGGTTAGGTTAGGCCTCGAGACTCTAGATTCAGAGGTTAGGTTAGGTTAGGTCTCGAGACGTTAGATTCAGAGGTTAGGTTAGGTTAGGTTAGGCCTCGAGACTCTAGATTCAGAGGTTAGGTTAGGTTAGGTCTCGAGACGTTAGTTTGTTAGGTTAGGTTAGGTCTCCGACCTAACCTAACCTCTGAATCTAACGTCTCGAGACCTAACCTAACCTAACCTCTGAATCTAGAGTCTCGAGGCCTAACCTAACCTAACCTAACCTCTGAATCTAACGTCTCGAGACCTAACCTAACCTAACCTCTGAATCTAGAGTCTCGAGGCCTAACCTAACCTAACCTAACCTAACCTCTGAATCTAGCGTCTCGAGGCCTCACCTAACCTCCGAGTCTAACGCCTCCTCACGTACGACACTAGTGTTCAGATGTCAGACGTCAACTACCAAATTTCGCATGAGAAGAACTCCAAAAATAGCTAATCCGGATATTTACCTAGTAGAGAAAATATCTCGAAGAAAAGGCATATAAACCTTTCAAATGGGATTCGACGAAAAACACAACAGCTGGATTGATGCGAGTAACAAATTTTGATGTCGGCTTATGGAAAACTAGCACAAATCGATGGAATCTGGGGGGCCTTTCGCGTTACTCGCCAACAACGAAATAAAATATCTCATCTACCGGATGTATCGTCATCAGTGGTGATGGTATAAATAATGTCGAACAAAACAGCAAAGGCATCAGTTGGAAAATACCAACACGATGAGCGAAGGGTCTGGTTATTTTTCGTCTAGTGAAGTGAATAATGATGGTGCCGGCTCATCAGAGGTATCGGCCCCAGACTGCTTTTCAGAAGTCGATAGGTGCCTAGCTATGTTCGAGCAGGCGGCACAAGCTGAGAAGCACTACCTGTTGAATACAACGTTTCCGCTCTCCACCTATGAAATCCATTGTGGATTGAGTCCAGCAAGAGAATTCAGCCCAGCCATCACCCTGAAGCAGCCCTACTATTCGGCGGGGATTTTATTCAGTGCATATGAATGGGCCACCTTCATCGAATTACTTCGGCACATTCAACGAGATTTTTTTCAAGAACCTCTACCTGGCTACGTGGATGAATATGACCCTGTGAACAGTGCATGCGGAGATTACACCACCGT
Organism: Chrysomela aeneicollis; assembly: GCA_029955515.1. Taxonomy (NCBI): domain Eukaryota; kingdom Metazoa; phylum Arthropoda; class Insecta; order Coleoptera; family Chrysomelidae; genus Chrysomela; species Chrysomela aeneicollis. The sequence goes on along the minus strand of JARUHQ010000013.1, from coordinate 13,808,768 downwards.
TACAAGGGCCGTCTGGGATGGAGTCAAGATGCTTACAGTTGTCAAATATCACGTTAAATTTGACTTGATGGAGGGGGATGTTGCAGATATTTTGAGTGCCGAGATGTGTCTGGTATCACATAGAATAACCATGATCAACGAATTGAACTTTTGTGCTTTCTATCATAATCTTTTGAATACTGCAGCTCATTGGATTAAAACTAACCAAACTGTTTTGAGTATAGAAGAAATAATATTTGGATTTTGTGAAGCTTCCAATAGTTTGTCGAGTAATGCACTGTTGGAATACTTGTATTATAGTAAATCCCAAATAATATCAGATTTGAATAAAAAACTATGAATATAATGTGTTTGTTGAATTTCATTCAGTCTGCAAAGTTAAATAAACTCTGAATCATCTACAATGAAGTCAGAAACAACTGTTTTCGTAAAATTCCTCAAAACTCATAGAAATGGTCTGACGGAATTCACTGAGCATGAATTGCATCATATCCCCATAGGATGTCTCATTGAATATTGGCAATACACCAGTGAATATTGAAGAGGATAAATTAATAATCCATGATGAGAAAATTCATCTGACAGAAGGTTTGAAGCAACTTTTGCCCAAGAAGGAACCTGCGGAATACACCGAAGAAGACTTGAGAGAATACAAGAAAATATTAATTATGCGTAGTGCGCATAAAAAGAAATATGACCAGAGGAATTCTACAAACGCCAATTCATCTTGGAAGTATAGATTCGTTATTTCGTTATTATTTCCACCAAACCGTAACAGAAAGGGGCCAGGGCAGATTGATACCGGAAGAGGATTTCCATCAAAACGAATTAGTACGAATAATGCGGATAAAATTCCAGAAAACTTGGTGTACGAGTGGGAAAATTGGACTGATGTAAATGAATTAATCGATAGGATGAGAGCAATAACATCGTCACCTACGAGTATTGAAAATACCAAAGAAATGAAATGTATCGTAACTTTATTGAGGTATATCGGCATTATCTATCAAAGTACTTTGTAATTATGTTGTTATTTTTATTTTAACGGGAGATGTTACGTATATTATTGTTGTCGGATAGGTATTAGAATCTCTTTCGAATCAATAAAGGACCACAAATCACAAAAGTTGTGATACAAGCAACGTTGTAGCACACGCAAAATCTCTGTTCATTAGTTTGTCTGCTACTATATTACAGGTTCAATCGCATCCACCAGTTGATGATTTTCAAATGAAATCGTCTTGTGGTTAGAAAACACCTGACCCCCAACCGCGAGATGCCGCATAAAATTTCTAGTTTATTTTAATCACATGAACAGATTTGGAAGTTTGACGTCCCGTGAAGAGCAGCTTTCTTCTCTTTTCTTCATGTTTCCATTACCCTCATCCAACAATTTGTACCGATAGATGTCATAGAGTGTATATTATTTTCGAAGATAAACCAATACCGATAATTATTTCCACCATTCAGTGTAGATGGCGCTAGTGCTAAGATTATTCTGATAGTTGATTATACAAAGTAGAAATATAAGTATACCGGAAACTGAGGTATTATGGAGCTCGAAAACCTATGGGGCATTTAAAAAATTCGCTAGATTCCTCAAATATCTGAAAATATCTATAGAATGAATGTATTTGCTGATTGAAAAAACATCTCATTTTGGTAATTTCTGATAATTCAACCCTAATTCGTTTTGTTGATATATTCCATCATATTTAATGGGATATAGAGAAAATAACTTATGCAAATCAAACTCCACCTTACGAATATTTCATTGAACACTCTATGCAACGAAAATCAATCAAAATAGCATAACTGTTACGTTTTTGATGGTAAAGTTCGATGAGATAGAAGAGAGAATACGAACAGAAAAATAATGCATAAATAATATTATATGTGTGCAAGATTTTATGGATGGAATAAAAATGTGTGTTTCGTATCATTATATGATTGTAATGAGTGGAATGATGCAGGCATTTATCGTATTATTATCCATATAATCAGCGAATATAGCTTAAATTAGGTTATTGATGATCTTCAGGGTGAATTTTCAAATCATTCGATGGAGAGCTCTCCGTTATAAAATATAACCGTGTGAATATGACGACAGATATATTGATTTTTCTCCCTGATCGCAGGGTCTTAATGTTCAATTAGCAGATTATCAACTCCACTGTTTCATCGATAGAGCTGGTTACCATCTTCAATTTTGCTCGAGTAGAATGTGCGAAGAATCATTTGATATTATCACCGGAGAGAATTAGGAGCTTGATATGAAATTTCATTGGAGTAAAACTGAGTCATAAAATCCCAAATATTCGATTCGAAGTTGTTAGTGACCAACGGATCGACATGTTTGTCCCTATCAGAGGGAACTGTTTGAGAGATAGCACACCAGGATTACATCATAAGATATCACTTGAAGGTTTTGAAGCGAGCTGAATTTCCATCTCATTATACTAGATTCATAGAAACTGCTGCAAATTTCATAAGATATTATCGAATTAAATGATCCATAGAAATTATTTCAGAATGCCTTCATGTAATATGGTGAAAAATATTCAAAACATGGGGATATCGAATTTTTACCTGATAACCGGTTCCTGAAAGCACGCTCGCCACATGTACACCTTTGACTCCAACTAAGGGAGTTATCTACCCGCGCCTGGTGCCAGTCGATATCCGTTGAATGTGGGTGTAGACCTGCTGATATATGTATTCGAACTCGGATTTTGGGTAAAAGTTCCGATATATGATATTATTTCAAAGCAATAATAATTTTGATTCATATGTTTGACGATTACATTTTTTCCTCAACTCGAAGTTTTTCAAACTCAAAGTCAATTCATATCATATCATATAATTCCATGATTGTTTTTTCTATAGACAGTCATTATTATACCTAAATTCGACGCCATATTTTAAATTTTCTTATTCATCTAGACAATCATCTTATTTTATATTTCCAATGCCATATATTTTTCTCTATTGGTATGCATCCCAATTCATATCTCATCACTTAATTTGCTTTGTCTGTAGGTGACCCTCTTGATTATTTTGTTCGACGCCATGTTTGTCTTTCTCTAGGCTGCATCACACTTATTTTTCGATACCATATTTTTTCTGTCACCTTTTTTCCATAATACAATCATGAACGCTCGCCATCTGTTTCTTTTTCTCCTATACGGCCATCCTAATCATTTCGTTCGACTCCATGTTTTCTTCGATTTTGTGCTCTTATACTGAGATATAACGCGGAAAAAACCACCTCCTTGATCAGTATTTCATTATTTCATAATCTATCTGTATCGAAAAGATAGCAGATCTCTAGGGATCCATCCTGTATGTCTATCACATTCCTTCGTTCCACCCTTACTCATCACATATTATTTCCATCGGTTGTGTATCTGAATTTTTTTTCTCGACCCACCTAGTATATCATTCTCTCATAACTCTTATGGCTGTCTAGCACTGTATCCAAATGACGATCTGCTTGATCAATCCATTTTATTTATGCATCGCTTTCCTTGGATCCAGTCCATATAAGTATCATTTCGATTCATCCTGTATATTATTTTCATTCCGCATGCGAGGATGTCTCCTTATACGACAATAAAACTATCTGCACTAGCAATTCTATGTTTTTCTCTAATCTCTCCTGTATAGACATTCTTTCGATCCATCCTGTATATTATTTTTACGATAGCCCATACGTAGAATAACCTCTGAGGGAGCGAATTGCTTCATTCATTATATAAATACCTTTTTTTCAGTAGAGAGCCATTTTAATCCAAAAATTCGACGCCATATTGATTATTTTCTAGAAGACCATCTTATTTCATATCTTCGATGGCATGTTCGATTTTCTCTATAGGTGACTTACCCAATTTATATTTCCATCAACGCCATATTTGTTTTCTCTAGGCGGTCATCTTGATTATTTTGATCGATGCCATGTTTTCGGCCCATCCTGTTCTAATACACGCTGATTTACCACTATGCGCAAAGATAGCCGTCTGCTTGACCCATTTTTACCTTATCGATTCTATTTATGCGTATTTACGTCATTTTTCAATACACCCTGCACATCATTTTCAATACACCCAGTATATAATTCTTTCGATACATTCTGTATATCAATTTTTCATATATTCCGTATATAATTTTTCGATAAATCAAACGCTGAAATCACTCTGCACTTCTGGACGCCAAATTGTTTCATTCATCCTAATGTGCCAATGATTTCTCTACTTCATCCTGTATTTATTTTTTGTTTTCTCCCAATAACTGATAAAGTCCTTTCTATTTAAAGGTATATCACGAAAACGCGTTGGCACATCAAATAGTTTCATTCATATATTATGGAATTTGTGAGGTTACCTGCTGTGAGGGTCAACGATAAAGCGCGCGGTGAGGATTTTATTACCTGGGACATCTGCGGCCGAACTTCTCGACTTCGGGAATATGCAGTATTTCGCTCGAAGGATATACCTCCGGTCGTTCACTACTCAGATCCTCGGCTCCTGCACCTCCGCCACCTCCGCCACCGCCGCCACGATCCACCTGATCCGTCCACCTCCCGTCCACCTCCCGCCCACCTCCCGTCCACCTCCCGTCCACCGTCCACCTGATCCGTCCACCGTCCACATGATCCGTCCACCGTCCACATGATCCGTCTCCGCCACCTGCACTGTCTCCACCTCCGCCTGCACCTCCGCCTGCGCCTCCTGCGCCTCCGCCACCGCCGCCGCCACCTCCGCCGCCACCGCCGCCACGATCCACCTGATCCGTCTCCACGAACATAAACCCTCTACTAACAGAAGGTTGGATGGATAGACGGAATGATCATTGTATCTGAGTTGTATTCGATTATATCGTGATGACGTTCATATAGAAATACTCACCAGGTTACTGTTCGTTTGTTATACATACGAACAACCGAATCGAACAGAAGGTTGAATGAATAGTATCTGGGTTGTATTCGATTATGATGTTATGCTGTGTATATAGTTAAACACATAAGGTGAGAATATTCCCGTTTCACATACGAGCGACCGAAACGAACAGAAAGTTGAATGGATAGACTGAACAATCAATGTATCTGGGTGGTATCCGATTATATCGCAATACTGTATATATAGTGATACTTACCAGGTGACGGTACTTCCGTTACACATACTAGCGACTGAATCGAACAGAAGGTTAAATGGTTAGACGAAACGATAATTGTATCTGAGTTGTATTCGATGATATCGTGATAATGTTTATATAGCAATACTCACCAGGTAACTGTTCTTCCGTTTTACATACAAGCGACCGAATCGAGCGGAAGCTTAAATTCAATATAAATTGAACAATCATCGTATCTGGGTTGTATTCGATTATGTTTATATAGTTATACTCACCAGGTAACTGTTCTTCCGTTATACATACGAGCGACTGAATTGAACAGAAGGTTGAATGGATAGACTAAACAATAATCGTATCTGGGGTTGTATTCGATTATATCTTGATGATGTTCATATAGTTATACTCACCAGGAAACTGTTTTCCAGTTATACATAAGAGCGACTGAACTGAACAGAAGGTTGAATGGATAGACTGAACATTCATCGTATCTGGGTTGTATTTGATTATATCGTGATGACGTTCATTTAGAAATACTCACCAGGTGACTGTTCTTCCGTTTTACATACAAGCGACCGAATCGAACAGAAGGTTGAATGGATAGTATCTGAGTAGTATTCGATTATGATGTTATGCTGTGTATATAGTTATACACACTAGGTGACGGTATACCCGTTTTACATACGAGCGACCGAAACGAACAGAAAGTTGAATGGATAGACTGAACAATCAATGTATCTGGTTGGTATCCGATTATATCGCAATACTGTATATATAGTGATACTTACCAGGTGACGGTACTTCCGTTACACATACTAGCGACTGAATCGAACAGAAGGTTAAATGGTTAGACGAAGCGATAATTGTATCTGAGTTGTATTCGATGATATAGTGATGATGTTTATATAGCAATATTCACCAGGTAACTGTTCTTCCGTTTTACATAAAAGCGACCGAATCGAGCAGAAGGTTAAATGGATAGATTGAAAATTCATCGTATCTGAGTTTTATTCGATTAGGTTTATATAGTTATACTCACCAGGTACCTGTTCTTCCGTTATACATACGAGCGACTGAATTGAACAGAAGGTTGAATGGATAGACTAAACAATGATCGTATCTGAGGTTGTATTCGATTATATCGTGATGATGTTTATATAGTTATACTCAACAGGTAACTGTTCTCCAGTTATACATAAGAGCGACTGAATCGAGCAGAAGGTTGAATTCAGTATTGATTTAACAATAATCGTATCTGGGTTGTATTCGATTATGTTTATATAGTTATACTCACCAGGTAACTGTTCTTCCGTTATACATACGAGCAATCGAATCGAACAGAAGGTTGAATGGATAGTATCTGGGTTGTATTCGATTATGATGTTATGTTGTGTATATAGTTATACACATTAGGTGACGGTATTCCCGTTTTACATACGAGCGACCGAAACGAACAGAAAGTTGAATGGATAGACTGAACAATCAATGTATCTGGGTGGTCTCCGATTATATCGCAATACTGTATATATAATGATACTTACCAGGTGACGGTACTTCCGTTACACATACTAGCGACTGAATCGAACAGAAGGTTAAATGGTTAGACGAAACGATAATTGTATCTGAAATGTATTCGATGATATCGTGATGATGTTTATATAGCAATACTCACCAGGTAACTGTTCTTCCGTTTTACATACAAGCGACCGAATCGAGCAGAAGGTTAAATTTAGTATAGATTGAACAATCATCGTATCTGGGTTGTATTCGATTATGTTTATATAGTAATACTCACCAGGTAACTGTTCTTCCGTTATACATACGAGCGACTGAATTGAACAGAAGGTTGAATGGATAGACTAAACAATAATCGTATCTGGGGTTGTATTCAATTATATCTTGATGATGTTCATATAGTTATACTCACCAGAAAACTGTACTCCAGTTATACCTAAGAGCGACTGTACTGAACAGAAAGTTGAATGGATAGACTGAACAATCAATGTATCTGGGTGGTATCCAATTATATCGCAATACTGTATATATAGTGATACTTACCAGGTGACGGTACTTCCGTTACACATACTAGCGACTGAATCGAACAGAAGGTTAAATGGTTAGACGAAATGATAATTGTATCTCTGAGTTGTATTCGATGATATCGTGATGAAGTTCATATAGAAATACTCACCAGGTTACTGTTCTTTCGTTATAAATACGAGCATTCGAATCTAACAGAAGGTTGAATGGATAGTATCTGGGTTGTATTCGATTATGATGTTATGCTGTGTATATAGTTATACACACTAGGTGGCGGTATTCTCGTTTTACATACGAGCGACCGAAACGAACAGAAAGTTGAATGGATAGACTGAACAATCAATGTATCTGGTTGGTATTCGATTATATCGCAATACTGTATATATAGTGATACTTACCAGGTGACGGTACGTCCGTTACACATACTAGCGACTGAATCGAACAGAAGGTTAAATGGTAAGACGAAGCGATAATTGTATCTGAGTTGTATTCGATGATATAGTGATGATGTTTAAATAGCAATATTCACCAGGTAACTGTTCTTCCGTTTTACATAAAAGCGACCGAATCGAGCAGAAGGTTAAATGGATAGATTGAAAATTCATCGTATCTGGGTTGTATTCGATTAGGTTTATATAGTTATACTCACCAGGTACCTGTTCTTCCGTTATACATACGAGCGACTGAATTGAACAGAAGGTTGAATGGATAGACTAAACAATGATCGTATCTGAGGTTGTATTCGATTATATCGTGATGATGTTTATATAGTTATACTCAACAGGTAACTGTTCTCCAGTTATACATGAGAGCGACTGAATCGAGCAGAAGGTTGAATTCAGTATTGATTTAACAATAATCGTATCTGGGTTGTATTCGATTATGTTTATATAGTAATACTCACCAGGTAACTGTTCTTCCGTTATACATACGAGCAATCGAATCGAACAGAAGGTTGAATGGATAGTATCTGGGTTGTATTCGATTATGATGTTATGCTGTGTATATAGTTATACACACTAGGTGGCGGTATTCTCGTTTTACATACGAGCGACCAAAACGAACAGAAAGTTGAATGGATAGACTGAACAATCAATGTATCTGGTTGGTATCCGATTATATCGCAATACTGTATATATAGTGATACTTACCAGGTGACGGTACGTCCGTTACACATACTAGCAACTGAATCGAATAGAAGGTTAAATGGTTAGACCAAGCGATAATTGTATCTGAGTTGTATTCGATGATATCGTGATGATGTTTATATAGCAATATTCACCAGGTAACTGTTTTTCCGTTTTACATACAAGCGACCGAATCGAGCAGAAGGTTAAATTGATAGATTGAACAATCATCGTATCTGGGTTGTATTCGATTATGTTTATATAGTTATACTCACCAGGTAACTGTTCTTCCGTTATACATACGAGCGACTGAATTGAACAGAAGGTTGAATGGATAGACTAAACAATGATCGTATCTGGGGTTGTATTCGATGATATCGTGATGATGTTTATATAGTTATACTCACCAGGTAACTGTTCTCTAGTTATACATAAGAGCGACTGAACTAAACAGAAGGTTGAATGGATAGACTGAATAATCATCGTATCTGGGTTGTATTCGATTATTTCGTGATGATTATTATATATTATGTGTAACCAGGTAACTGTTCTTCCGTTATACATACGAGCAACCGAATCGAACATAAGGTTGAATGGATAGATTGAAAAATCATTGTATCTGGGTTGTCTCCGATTATATCGTTATGCTGTATAATTAGATACACCTACCATGTAACGGTTCTTTCGTTACACATACGAGCGTCTGAATCGAACAGAAGGTTGGATGGATAGACGGAATGATCATTGTATCTGAGTTGTATTCGATTATATCGTGATGAAGTTCATATAGAAATACTCACCAGGTTACTGTTCTTTCGTTATACATACGAGCAACCGAATCGAACAGAAGGTTGAATAGATGGTATCTGGGTTGTATTCGATCATGATGTTATGCTGTGTTTATAGTTATACACACTAGGTGACGGTATCCCCGTTTTACATACGAGCGACCGAAACGAAGAGAAAGTTGAATGGATAGACTGAACAATCAATGTATCTGGTTGGTATCCGATTATATCGCAGAACTGTATATATTACTTACCAGATGACGGTACTTCCGTTACACATACTAGCGACTGAATCGAACAGAAGGTTAAATGGTTAGACGAAACGATAATTGTATCTGAGTTGTATTCGATGATATCGTGATGATGTTTATATAGCAATACTCACCAGGTAACTGTTCTTCCGTTTTACATACAAGCGACCGAATCGAGCGAAAGGTTAAATTTAGTATCCGATTATATCGCAATACTGTATATATAGTGATACTAACCAGGTGACGGTACTTCCGTTACACATACTAGCGACTGAATCGAACAGAAGGTTAATTGGTTAGACGAAGCGATAATTGTATCTGAGTTGTATTCGATGATATCGATATGTTTATATAGCAATATTCACCAGGTAACTGTTCTTCCGTTTTACATAAAAGCGACCGAATGGAGCAGAAGGTTAAATGTATAGATTGAAAATTCATCGTATCTGGGTTGTATTCGATCAGGTTTATATAGTTATACTCACCAGGTAACTGTTCTTCCGTTATACATACGAGCGACTGAATTGAACAGAAGGTTGAATGGATAGACTAAACAATGATCGCATCTGAGGTTGTATTCGATTATATCGTGATGATGTTTATATAGTCATACTCAACAGGTAACTGTTCTCCAGTTATACATAAGAGCGACTAAACTGAACAGAAGGTTGAATGGATAGACTGAACAATCATTGTATCTGGGTTGTATTCGATTATATCGTGATGATTTTCATATAGTATGTCTAACCAGGTAACAGTTCTTCTGTTACACATAAGAGCAACCGAATCGAACAATAAGTTGAATGAATAGATTGAACAATCATTGTATCTGGGTTGTCTCCGATTATATCGTTATGCTGTATATTTAGTTACACCTACCATGTAACGGTTCTCTCGTTACACATACGAGCGTCTGCATCGAACATAAGGTTGGATGATTAGACGGAACGATAATTGTAACTGAGTTGTATTCGATTATATCGTGGTGATGTTTATAAAGTAATACTCACCAGGTGACTGTTCTTGCGTTATACATACGAACGACCCAATCGAACAGAAAGTTGGATGGATAGACGGAATGATCATTGTATCTGAGTTGTATTCGATTATATCGTGGTGACGTTCATATAGAAATACTAACCAGGTTAATGTTCTCTCGTTATACATACGAGCAACCGAATCGAACAGAAGGTTGAATGGATAGTATCTGGGTTGTATTCGATTATGATGTTATGCTGTGTAAATAGTTATACACATTAGGTGACGGTACTCCCGTTTTACATACGAGCGACCGAAACGAACAGAAAGTCGAATGGATAGTCTGAACAATCAATGTATCTGGGTGGTCTCCGATTATATCGCAATACTGTATATATAGTGATACTTACCAGGTGACGGTACTTCCGTTACACATACTAGCGACTGAATCGAACAGAAGGTTAAATGGTTAGACGAAACGATAATTGTATCTGAGTTGTATTCGATGATATCGTGATGATGTTTATATAGCAATACTCACCAGGTAACTGTTCTTCCGTTTTACATACAAGCGACCGAATCGAGCAGAAGGTTAAATTTAGTATCTGATTATATCGCAATACTGTATATATAGTGATACTAACCAGGTGACGGTACTTCCGTTACACATACTAGCGACTGAATCGAACAGAAGGTTAAATGGTTAGACGAAGCGATAATTGTATCTGAGTTGTATTCGATGATATCGTGATGATGTTTATATAGCAATATTCACCAGGTAACTGTTCTTCCGTTTTACATAAAAGCGACCGAATGGAGCAGAAGGTTAAATGTATAGATTGAAAATTCATCGTATCTGGGTTGTATTCGATCAGGTTTATATAGTTATACTCACCAGGTAACTGTTCTTCCGTTATACATACGAGCGACTGAATTGAACAGAAGGTTGAATGGATAGACTAAACAATGATCGCATCTGAGGTTGTATTCGATTATATCGTGATGATGTTTATATAGTCATACTCAACAGGTAACTGTTCTCCAGTTATACATAAGAGCGACTAAACTGAACAGAAGGTTGAATGGATAGACTGAACAATCATTGTATCTGGGTTGTATTCGATTATATCGTGATGATTTTCATATAGTATGTCTAACCAGGTAACAGTTCTTCTGTTACACATAAGAGCAACCGAATCGAACAATAAGTTGAATGGATAGATTGAACAATCATTGTATATGGGTTGTCTCCGATTATATCGTTATGCTGTATATTTAGTTACACCTACCATGTAACGGTTCTCTCGTTACACATACGAGCGTCTGCATCGAACATAAGGTTGGATGATTAGACGGAACGATAATTGTAACTGAGTTGTATTCGATTATATCGTGGTGATGTTTATAAAGTAATACTCACCAGGTGACTGTTCTTGCGTTATACATACGAACGACCCAATCGAACAGAAAGTTGGATGGATAGACGGAATGATCATTGTATCTGAGTTGTATTCGATTATATCGTGGTGACGTTCATATAGAAATACTAACCAGGTTACTGTTCTCTCGTTATACATACGAGCAACCGAATCGAACAGAAGGTTGAATGGATAGTATCTGGGTTGTATTCGATTATGATGTTATGCTGTGTAAATAGTTATACACATTAGGTGACGGTACTCCCGTTTTACATACGAGCGACCGAAACGAACAGAAAGTCGAATGGATAGTCTGAACAATCAATGTAACTGGGTGGTCTCCGATTATATCGCAATACTGTATATATAGTGATACTTACCAGGTGACGGTACTTCCGTTACACATACTAGCGACTGAATCGAACAGAAGGTTAAATGGTTAGACGAAACGATAATTGTATCTGAAATGTATTCGATGATATCGTGATGATGTTTATATAGCAATACTCACCAGGTAACTGTTCTTCCGTTTTACATACAAGCGACCGAATCGAGCAGAAGGTTAAATTTAGTATAGATTGAACAATCATCGTATCTGGGTTGTATTCGATTATGTTTATATAGTTATACTCACCAGGTAAATGTTCTTCCGTTATACATACGAGCGACTGAATTGAACAGAAGGTTGAATGGATAGACTAAACAATAATCGTATCTGGGGTTGTATTCAATTATATCTTGATGATGTTCATATAGTTATACTCACCAGGAAACTGTACTCCAGTTATACCTAAGAGCGACTGTACTGAACAGAAAGTTGAATGGATGGACTGAACAATCAATGTATCTGGGTGGTATCCGATTATATCGCAATACTGTATATATAGTGATACTTACCAGGTGACGGTACTTCCGTTACACATACTAGCGACTGAATCGAACAGAAGGTTAAATGGTTAGACGAAATGATAATTGTATCTCTGAGTTGTATTCGATGATATCGTGATGAAGTTCACATAGAAATACTCACCAGGTTACTGTTCTTTCGTTATACATACGAGCATTCGAATCGAACAGAAGGTTGAATGGATAGTATCTGGGTTGTATTCGATTATGATGTTATGCTGTGTATATAGTTATACACACTAGGTGGCGGTATTCTCGTTTTACATACGAGCGACCGAAACGAACAGAAAGTTGAATGGATAGACTGAACAATCAATGTATCTGGTTGGTATTCGATTATATCGCAATACTGTATATATAGTGATACTTACCAGGTGACGGTACGTCCGTTACACATACTAGCGACTGAATCGAACAGAAGGTTAAATGGTAAGACGAAGCGATAATTGTATCTGAGTTGTATTCGATGATATAGTGATGATGTTTAAATAGCAATATTCACCAGGTAACTGTTCTTCCGTTTTACATAAAAGCGACCGAATCGAGCAGAAGGTTAAATGGATAGATTGAAAATTCATCGTATCTGGGTTGTATTCGATAAGGTTTATATAGTTATACTCACCAGGTACCTGTTCTTCCGTTATACATACGAGCGACTGAATTGAACAGAAGGTTGAATGGATAGACTAAACAATGATCGTATCTGAGGTTGTATTCGATTATATCGTGATGATGTTTATATAGTTATACTCAACAGGTAACTGTTCTCCAGTTATACATAAGAGCGACTGAATCGAGCAGAAGGTTGAATTCAGTATTGATTTAACAATAATCGTATCTGGGTTGTATTCGATTATGTTTATATAGTTATACTCACCAGGTAACTGTTCTTCCGTTATACATACGAGCAATCGAATCGAACAGAAGGTTGAATGGATAGTATCTGGGTTGTATTCGATTATGATGTTATGCTGTGTATATAGTTATACACACTAGGTGGCGGTATTCTCGTTTTACATACGAGCGACCGAAACGAACAGAAAGTTGAATGGATAGACTGAACAATCAATGTATCTGGTTGGTATCCGATTATATCGCAATACTGTATATATAGTGATACTTACCAGGTGACGGTACGTCCGTTACACATACTAGCAACTGAATCGAATAGAAGGTTAAATGGTTAGACCAAGCGATAATTGTATCTGAGTTGTATTTGATGATATCGTGATGATGTTTATATAGCAATATTCACCAGGTAACTGTTTTTCCGTTTTACATACAAGCGACCGAATCGAGCAGAAGGTTAAATTGATAGATTGAACAATCATCGTATCTGGGTTGTATTCGATTATGTTTATATAGTTATACTCACCAGGTAACTGTTCTTCCGTTATACATACGAGCGACTGAATTGAACAGAAGGTTGAATGGATAGACTAAACAATGATCGTATCTGGGGTTGTATTCGATGATATCGTGATGATGTTTATATAGTTATACTCACCAGGTAACTGTTCTCTAGTTATACATAAGAGCGACTGAACTGAACAGAAGGTTGAATGGATAGACTGAATAATCATCGTATCTGGGTTGTATTCGATTATTTCGTGATGATTATTATATATTATGTGTAACCAGGTAACTGTTCTTCCGTTATACATACGAGCGTCTGAATCGAACAGAAGGTTGGATGGATAGACGGAATGATCATTGTATCTGAGTTGTATTCGATTATATCGTGATGAAGTTCATATAAAAATACTCACCAGGTTACTGTTCTTTCGTTATACATACGAGCAACCGAATCGAACAGAAGGTTGAATAGATGGTATCTGGGTTGTATTCGATTATGATGTTATGCTGTGTTTATAGTTATACACAATAGGTGACGGTATCCTCGTTCTACATACGAGCGACCGAAACGAAGAGAAAGTTGAATGGATAGACTGAACAATCAATGTATCTGGTTGGTATCCGATTATATCGCAGAACTGTATATATTACTTACCAGATGACGGTACTTCCGTTACACATACTAGCGACTGAATCGAACAGAAGGTTAAATGGTTAGACGAAACGATAATTGTATCTGAGTTGTATTCGATGATATCGTGATGATGTTTATATAGCAATACTCACCAGGTAACTGTTCTTCCGTTTCACATACAAGCGACCGAATCGAGCAGAAGGTTAAATTTAGTATCCGATTATATCGCAATACTGTATATATAGTGATACTAACCAGGTGACGGTACTTCCGTTACACATACTAGCGACTGAATCGAACAGAAGGTTAAATGGTTAGACGAAGCGATAATTGTATCTGAGTTGTATTCGATGATATCGTGATGATGTTTATATAGCAATATTCACCAGGTAACTGTTCTTCCGTTTTACATAAAAGCGACCGAATGGAGCAGAAGGTTAAATGTATAGATTGAAAATTCATCGTATCTGGGTTGTATTCGATCAGGTTTATATAGTTATACTCACCAGGTAACTGTTCTTCCGTTATACATACGAGCGACTGAATTGAACAGAAGGTTGAATGGATAGACTTAACAATGATCGCATCTGAGGTTGTATTCGATTATATCGTGATGATGTTTATATAGTCATACTCAACAGGTAACTGTTCTCCAGTTATACATAAGAGCGACTAAACTGAACAGAAGGTTGAATGGATAGACTGAACAATCATTGTATCTGGGTTGTATTCGATTATATCGTGATGATTTTCATATAGTATGTCTAACCAGGTAACAGTTCTTCTGTTACACATAAGAGCAACCGAATCGAACAATAAGTTGAATGGATAGATTGAACAATCATTGTATCTGGGTTGTCTCCGATTATATCGTTATGCTGTATATTTAGTTACACCTACCATGTAACGGTTCTCTCGTTACACATACGAGCGTCTGCATCGAACATAAGGTTGGATGATTAGACGGAACGATAATTGTAACTGAGTTGTATTCGATTATATCGTGGTGATGTTTATGAAGTAATACTCACCAGGTGACTGTTCTTGCGTTATACATACGAACGACCCAATCGAACAGAAAGTTGGATGGATAGACGGAATGATCATTGTATCTGAGTTGTATTCGATTATATCGTGGTGACGTTCATATAGAAATACTAACCAGGTTACTGTTCTCTCGTTATACATACGAGCAACCGAATCGAACAGAAGGTTGAATGGATAGTATCTGGGTTGTATTCGATTATGATGTTATGCTGTGTAAATAGTTATACACATTAGGTGACGGTACTCCCGTTTTACATACGAGCGACCGAAACGAACAGAAAGTTGAATGGATAGTCTGAACAATCAATGTATCTGGATGGTATCCGATTATATCGCAATACTGAATATATAATGATACTTACCAGGTGACGGTACTTCCGTTACACATTCTAGCGACTGAATCGAACAGAAGGTTGAATGGTTAGACGAAACGATAATTGTATCTGAGTTGTATTCGATGATATCGTGATGATGTTTATATAGAAATACTCACCAGGTAACTGTTCTTTCGTTTTACATACAAGCGACCGAATCGAGCAGAAGGTTGAATTTAGTATAGATTGAACAATCATCGTATCTGGGTTGTATTAGATTATGTTCATATAGTTATACTCACCAGGTAACTGTTCTTCCGTTATACATAGGAGCGACTGAATTGAACAGAAGGTTGAATGGATAGACTAAACAATAATCGTATCTGGGGTTGTATTCGATCATATCTTGATGATGTTTATATAGTTATATTCACCAGGAAACTGTTCTCCAGTTATACATAAGAGCGACTGAACTGAACAGAAGGTTGAATGGATAGACTGAACAATCATCGTATCTGGGTTGTATTTGATTATATCGTGATGATTATAATATAGTATGTCTAACCAGGTAACAGTTCTTCCGTTATACATACGAGCAACCGAATCGAACATAAGGTTGAATGTATCTGGGTTGTCTCCGATTATATCGTTATGCTGTATATTTAGTTACACTTACCATGTAAAGGTTCTTTCGTTACACATACGAGCGTCTGAATCGAACATAAGGTTGGATGGTGAGACGAAACGATAATTGTAACTGAGTTGTATTCGATTATATCGTGGTAATGTTTATATAGTAATATTCACCAGGTGACTGTTCTTGCGTTATACATACGAGCGACCTAATCGAACAGAAGGTTGGATGGATAGACGAAATGATCAGTATCTTAGTTGTATTCTATTATATCGTGATGACGTTCATATAGAAATACTCACCAGGTTACTGTTCTTTCGTTATACATACGAGCAACCGAATCGAACAGAAGGTTGAATGGATAGTATCTGGTTTGTATTCGATTATGATGTTAAGCTGTGTATATGGTTATACACATTTGATGACGGTATTCCCGTTTTACATACGAGCGACCGAAACGAACAGAAAGTTGAATGGATATACTGAACAATCAATGTATCTGGGTGGTATGCGATTATATCGCAATACTGTATATATAGTGATACTTACCAGGTGACGGTACTTCCGTTACACATACTAGCGACTGAATCGAACAGAGGGTTGAATGGTTAGACGAAACGATAATTGTATCTGAGTTGTATTCGATGATATCGTGATGATGTTTATATAGCAATAATCACCAGGTAACTGTTCTTCCGTTTTACATACAAGCGACCGAATCGAGCAGAAGGTTAAATTTATAGATTGAACAATCATCGTATCTGGGTTGTATTTGATTATGTTTATATAGTTATACTCACCAGGTACCTGTTCTTCCGTTATACATACGAGCGACTGAATTGAACAGAAGGTTGAATGGATAGACTAAACAATGATCGTATCTGGGGTTGTATTCGATTATATCGTGATGATGTTTATATAGTTATACTCACCAGGTAACTGTTCTCCAGTTATACATAAGAGCGACTGAACTGAACAGAAGGTTGAATGGATAGACTGAACAATCATTGTATCTGGGTTGTATTCGATTATATCGTGATGATTATCATATCGTATGTCTAACCAGGTAACAGTTCTTTGTTACACATACGAGCAACTGAATCGAACATAAGGTTGGATGATTAGACGGAACAATAATTGTAACTGGGTTGTATTCGATGATATCGTGATGACGTTTATATAGCAATACTCACCAGGTAACTGTTCTTCCGTTTTACATACAAGCGACCAAATCGAGCAGAAGGTTGAATGGTTAGACGAAACGATAATTGTATCTGAGTTGTATTCGATGATATCGTGATGATATTTATATAGCAATACTCACCAGGTAACTGTCCTTCAGTTTTACATACAAGTGACCGAATCGAGCAGAAGGTTAAATGGATAGATTGAACAATCATCGTATCTGAGTTGAATTCGATTATGATTATATAGTTATACTCACCAGGTACCTGTTCTTTCGTTATACATACGAGCAACCGAATCGAATATAAGGTTGAATGGATAGATTGAACAATCATCGTATCTGAGTTGTATTCGATTATGTTTATATAGTTATACTCACCAAGTATCTGTTATTCCGTTATACATACGAGCGACTGAATTGAACAGAAGGTTGAATGGATAGACTAAACAATGATCGTATCTGGGGTTGTATTCGATTATATCGTGATGATGTTTATATAGTTATACTCACCAGGTAACTATTCTCCAGTTATACATAAGAGCGACTGAACTGAACAGAAGGTTGTTTAGATAGACTGAACAATCATCGTATCTGGGTTTTATTCGATTATTTCGTGATGATTATTATATATAATGTCTTACCAGGTAACTGTTCTTCTTTTATACATACGAGCAACCGAATCGAACATAAGGTTGAATGGATAGATAGAACAATCATTGTATCTGGGTTGTCTCCGATTATATCGTTTTGCTGTATATTTAGATACACCAACCATGTAACGGTTCTTTCGTTACACATACGAGCGTCTGAATCGATTATAAGGTTGGATGGTTAGACGGAACGATAATTGTAACTGAGTTGTATTCGATTATATCGTGGGAAAGTTTATATAGTAATACTCACCAGGTGACTGTTCTTTCGTTATACGTACGAGCGACCCAATCGAACAGAAGGTTAGATGGATAAACGAAATGATCATTGTATCTGAGTTCTATTCGATTATATCGTGATGAAGTTTATATAGAAATACTCACCAGGTAACAGTTCTTCTGTTACACATACGAGCAACTGAATCGAACATAAGGTTGAATGGATAGATTGAACAATCATTGTATCTGGGTTGTCTCCGATTATATCGTTATGCTGTATTTTTGGTTACACCTACCATGTAACGGTTCTTTCATTACACATACGAGCGTCTGAATCGAACATAAGTTTGGATGATTAGACGGAACAATAATTGTAACTGAGTTGTATTCGATTATATCGTGGTGATGTTTATATAGTAATACTCACCAGGTGACTGTTCTTGCGTTATACATACGAGCGACCCAATCGAACAGAAGTTTGGATGGATAGACGGAATGATCATTGTATCTGAGTTGTATTCGATTATATCGTGATGACGTTCATATAGAAATACTCACCAGATTACTGTTTTTTCTTTATACATACGAGCAACCGAATCGAACAGAAGGTTGAATGGATAGTATCTGGGTTGTATTCGATTATGATGTTATGCTGTGTATATAGTTATACACATTAGGTGACGGTATTCCCGTTTTACATACGAGCGACCGAAACGAACAGAAAGTTGAATGGATAGACTTAACAATCAATGTATCTGGGTGGTATCCGATTATATCGCAATTCTGTATATATAGTGATACTTACCAGGTGACGGTACTTCCGTTGCACATACTAGCGACTGAATCGAACTTAAGGTTAAATGGTAAGACGAAACGATAATTGTATCTGAGTTGTATTCGATGATATCGTGATGATGTTTATATAGCAATACTCACCAGGTAACTGTTCTTCCGTTTTACATAAAAGCGACCGAATCGAGCAGAAGGTTAAATGGATAGATTGAAAATTCATCGTATCTGGGTTGTATTCGATAAGGTTTATATAGTTATACTCACCAGGTACCTGTTCTTCCGTTATACATACGAGCGACTGAATTGAACAGAAGGTTGAATGGATAGACTAAACAATGATCGTATCTGAGGTTGTATTCGATTATATCGTGATGATGTTTATATAGTTATACTCAACAGGTAACTGTTCTCCAGTTATACATAAGAGCGACTGAATCGAGCAGAAGGTTGAATTCAGTATTGATTTAACAATAATCGTATCTGGGTTGTATTCGATTATGTTTATATAGTTATACTCACCAGGTAACTGTTCTTCCGTTATACATACGAGCAATCGAATCGAACAGAAGGTTGAATGGATAGTATCTGGGTTGTATTCGATTATGATGTTATGCTGTGTATATAGTTATACACACTAGGTGGCGGTATTCTCGTTTTACATACGAGCGACCGAAACGAACAGAAAGTTGAATGGATAGACTGAACAATCAATGTATCTGGTTGGTATCCGATTATATCGCAATACTGTATATATAGTGATACTTACCAGGTGACGGTACGTCCGTTACACATACTAGCAACTGAATCGAATAGAAGGTTAAATGGTTAGACCAAGCGATAATTGTATCTGAGTTGTATTTGATGATATCGTGATGATGTTTATATAGCAATATTCACCAGGTAACTGTTTTTCCGTTTTACATACAAGCGACCGAATCGAGCAGAAGGTTAAATTGATAGATTGAACAATCATCGTATCTGGGTTGTATTCGATTATGTTTATATAGTTATACTCACCAGGTAACTGTTCTTCCGTTATACATACGAGCGACTGAATTGAACAGAAGGTTGAATGGATAGACTAAACAATGATCGTATCTGGGGTTGTATTCGATGATATCGTGATGATGTTTATATAGTTATACTCACCAGGTAACTGTTCTCTAGTTATACATAAGAGCGACTGAACTGAACAGAAGGTTGAATGGATAGACTGAATAATCATCGTATCTGGGTTGTATTCGATTATTTCGTGATGATTATTATATATTATGTGTAACCAGGTAACTGTTCTTCCGTTATACATACGAGCGTCTGAATCGAACAGAAGGTTGGATGGATAGACGGAATGATCATTGTATCTGAGTTGTATTCGATTATATCGTGATGAAGTTCATATAGAAATACTCACCAGGTTACTGTTCTTTCGTTATACATACGAGCAACCGAATCGAACAGAAGGTTGAATAGATGGTATCTGGGTTGTATTCGATTATGATGTTATGCTGTGTTTATAGTTATACACAATAGGTGACGGTATCCTCGTTCTACATACGAGCGACCGAAACGAAGAGAAAGTTGAATGGATAGACTGAACAATCAATGTATCTGGTTGGTATCCGATTATATCGCAGAACTGTATATATTACTTACCAGATGACGGTACTTCCGTTACACATACTAGCGACTGAATCGAACAGAAGGTTAAATGGTTAGACGAAACGATAATTGTATCTGAGTTGTATTCGATGATATCGTGATGATGTTTATATAGCAATACTCACCAGGTAACTGTTCTTCCGTTTTACATACAAGCGACCGAATCGAGCAGAAGGTTAAATTTAGTATCCGATTATATCGCAATACTGTATATATAGTGATACTAACCAGGTGACGGTACTTCCGTTACACATACTAGCGACTGAATCGAACAGAAGGTTAAATGGTTAGACGAAGCGATAATTGTATCTGAGTTGTATTCGATGATATCGTGATGATGTTTATATAGCAATATTCACCAGGTAACTGTTCTTCCGTTTTACATAAAAGCGACCGAATGGAGCAGAAGGTTAAATGTATAGATTGAAAATTCATCGTATCTGGGTTGTATTCGATCAGGTTTATATAGTTATACTCACCAGGTAACTGTTCTTCCGTTATACATACGAGCGACTGAATTGAACAGAAGGTTGAATGGATAGACTTAACAATGATCGCATCTGAGGTTGTATTCGATTATATCGTGATGATGTTTATATAGTCATACTCAACAGGTAACTGTTCTCCAGTTATACATAAGAGCGACTAAACTGAACAGAAGGTTGAATGGATAGACTGAACAATCATTGTATCTGGGTTGTATTCGATTATATCGTGATGATTTTCATATAGTATGTCTAACCAGGTAACAGTTCTTCTGTTACACATAAGAGCAACCGAATCGAACAATAAGTTGAATGGATAGATTGAACAATCATTGTATCTGGGTTGTCTCCGATTATATCGTTATGCTGTATATTTAGTTACACCTACCATGTAACGGTTCTCTCGTTACACATACGAGCGTCTGCATCGAACATAAGGTTGGATGATTAGACGGAACGATAATTGTAACTGAGTTGTATTCGATTATATCGTGGTGATGTTTATGAAGTAATACTCACCAGGTGACTGTTCTTGCGTTATACATACGAACGACCCAATCGAACAGAAAGTTGGATGGATAGACGGAATGATCATTGTATCTGAGTTGTATTCGATTATATCGTGGTGACGTTCATATAGAAATACTAACCAGGTTACTGTTCTCTCGTTATACATACGAGCAACCGAATCGAACAGAAGGTTGAATGGATAGTATCTGGGTTGTATTCGATTATGATGTTATGCTGTGTAAATAGTTATACACATTAGGTGACGGTACTCCCGTTTTACATACGAGCGACCGAAACGAACAGAAAGTTGAATGGATAGTCTGAACAATCAATGTATCTGGATGGTATCCGATTATATCGCAATACTGAATATATAATGATACTTACCAGGTGACGGTACTTCCGTTACACATTCTAGCGACTGAATCGAACAGAAGGTTGAATGGTTAGACGAAACGATAATTGTATC
Source organism: Chrysomela aeneicollis (assembly GCA_029955515.1). Classification (NCBI taxonomy): domain Eukaryota; kingdom Metazoa; phylum Arthropoda; class Insecta; order Coleoptera; family Chrysomelidae; genus Chrysomela; species Chrysomela aeneicollis. The sequence goes on along the minus strand of JARUHQ010000013.1, from coordinate 13,786,178 downwards.
TGAGTTGTATTCGATGATATCGTGATGATGTTTATATAGAAATACTCACCAGGTAACTGTTCTTTCGTTTTACATACAAGCGACCGAATCGAGCAGAAGGTTGAATTTAGTATAGATTGAACAATCATCGTATCTGGGTTGTATTAGATTATGTTCATATAGTTATACTCACCAGGTAACTGTTCTTCCGTTATACATAGGAGCGACTGAATTGAACAGAAGGTTGAATGGATAGACTAAACAATAATCGTATCTGGGGTTGTATTCGATCATATCTTGATGATGTTTATATAGTTATACTCACCAGGAAACTGTTCTCCAGTTATACATAAGAGCGACTGAACTGAACAGAAGGTTGAATGGATAGACTGAACAATCATCGTATCTGGGTTGTATTTGATTATATCGTGATGATTATAATATAGTATGTCTAACCAGGTAACAGTTCTTCCGTTATACATACGAGCAACCGAATCGAACATAAGGTTGAATGTATCTGGGTTGTCTCCGATTATATCGTTATGCTGTATATTTAGTTACACTTACCATGTAAAGGTTCTTTCGTTACACATACGAGCGTCTGAATCGAACATAAGGTTGGATGGTGAGACGAAACGATAATTGTAACTGAGTTGTATTCGATTATATCGTGGTAATGTTTATATAGTAATATTCACCAGGTGACTGTTCTTGCGTTATACATACGAGCGACCTAATCGAACAGAAGGTTGGATGGATAGACGGAATTATCAGTATCTTAGTTGTATTCTATTATATCGTGATGACGTTCATATAGAAATACTCACCAGGTTACTGTTCTTTCGTTATACATACGAGCAACCGAATCGAACAGAAGGTTGAATGGATAGTATCTGGTTTGTATTCGATTATGATGTTAAGCTGTGTATATGGTTATACACATTTGATGACGGTATTCCCGTTTTACATACGAGCGACCGAAACGAACAGAAAGTTGAATGGATATACTGAACAATCAATGTATCTGGGTGGTATGCGATTATATCGCAATACTGTATATATAGTGATACTTACCAGGTGACGGTACTTCCGTTACACATACTAGCGACTGAATCGAACAGAGGGTTGAATGGTTAGACGAAACGATAATTGTATCTGAGTTGTATTCGATGATATCGTGATGATGTTCATATAGCAATAATCACCAGGTAACTGTTCTTCCGTTTTACATACAAGCGACCGAATCGAGCAGAAGGTTAAATTTATAGATTGAACAATCATCGTATCTGGGTTGTATTTGATTATGTTTATATAGTTATACTCACCAGGTACCTGTTCTTCCGTTATACATACGAGCGACTGAATTGAACAGAAGGTTGAATGGATAGACTAAACAATGATCGTATCTGGGGTTGTATTCGATTATATCGTGATGATGTTTATATAGTTATACTCACCAGGTAACTGTTCTCCAGTTATACATAAGAGCGACTGAACTGAACAGAAGGTTGAATGGATAGACTGAACAATCATTGTATCTGGGTTGTATTCGATTATATCGTGATGATTATCATATCGTATGTCTAACCAGGTAACAGTTCTTTGTTACACATACGAGCAACTGAATCGAACATAAGGTTGGATGATTAGACGGAACAATAATTGTAACTGGGTTGTATTCGATGATATCGTGATGACGTTTATATAGCAATACTCACCAGGTAACTGTTCTTCCGTTTTACATACAAGCGACCAAATCGAGCAGAAGGTTGAATGGTTAGACGAAACGATAATTGTATCTGAGTTGTATTCGATGATATCGTGATGATATTTATATAGCAATACTCACCAGGTAACTGTCCTTCAGTTTTACATACAAGTGACCGAATCGAGCAGAAGGTTAAATGGATAGATTGAACAATCATCGTATCTGAGTTGAATTCGATTATGATTATATAGTTATACTCACCAGGTACCTGTTCTTTCGTTATACATACGAGCAACCGAATCGAATATAAGGTTGAATGGATAGATTGAACAATCATCGTATCTGAGTTGTATTCGATTATGTTTATATAGTTATACTCACCAAGTAACTGTTATTCCGTTATACATACGAGCGACTGAATTGAACAGAAGGTTGAATGGATAGACTAAACAATGATCGTATCTGGGGTTGTATTCGATTATATCGTGATGATGTTTATATAGTTATACTCACCAGGTAACTATTCTCCAGTTATACATAAGAGCGACTGAACTGAACAGAAGGTTGTTTAGATAGACTGAACAATCATCGTATCTGGGTTTTATTCGATTATTTCGTGATGATTATTATATATAATGTCTTACCAGGTAACTGTTCTTCTTTTATACATACGAGCAACCGAATCGAACATAAGGTTGAATGGATAGATAGAACAATCATTGTATCTGGGTTGTCTCCGATTATATCGTTTTGCTGTATATTTAGATACACCAACCATGTAACGGTTCTTTCGTTACACATAAGAGCGTCTGAATCGATTATAAGGTTGGATGGTTAGACGGAACGATAATTGTAACTGAGTTGTATTCGATTATATCGTGGGAAAGTTTATATAGTAATACTCACCAGGTGACTGTTCTTTCGTTATACGTACGAGCGACCCAATCGAACAGAAGGTTAGATGGATAAACGAAATGATCATTGTATCTGAGTTCTATTCGATTATATCGTGATGAAGTTTATATAGAAATACTCACCAGGTAACAGTTCTTCTGTTACACATACGAGCAACTGAATCGAACATAAGGTTGAATGGATAGATTGAACAATCATTGTATCTGGGTTGTCTCCGATTATATCGTTATGCTGTATTTTTGGTTACACCTACCATGTAACGGTTCTTTCATTACACATACGAGCGTCTGAATCGAACATAAGTTTGGATGATTAGACGGAACAATAATTGTAACTGAGTTGTATTCGATTATATCGTGGTGATGTTTATATAGTAATACTCACCAGGTGACTGTTCTTGCGTTATACATACGAGCGACCCAATCGAACAGAAGTTTGGATGGATAGACGGAATGATCATTGTATCTGAGTTGTATTCGATTATATCGTGATGACGTTCATATAGAAATACTCACCAGATTACTGTTTTTTCTTTATACATACGAGCAACCGAATCGAACAGAAGGTTGAATGGATAGTATCTGGGTTGTATTCGATTATGATGTTATGCTGTGTATATAGTTATACACATTAGGTGACGGTATTCCCGTTTTACATACGAGCGACCGAAACGAACAGAAAGTTGAATGGATAGACTTAACAATCAATGTATCTGGGTGGTATCCGATTATATCGCAATTCTGTATATATAGTGATACTTACCAGGTGACGGTACTTCCGTTGCACATACTAGCGACTGAATCGAACTTAAGGTTAAATGGTAAGACGAAACGATAATTGTATCTGAGTTGTATTCGATGATATCGTGATGATGTTTATATAGCAATACTCACCAGGTAACTGTTTTTCCGTTTTACATACAAGCGACCGAATCGAGCAGAAGGTTAAATTTAGTATGAATTGAACAATCATCGTATCTGGGTTGTATTCGATTATGTTTATATAGTTATACTCACCAGGTAATTGTTCTTCCGTTATAAATACTAGCGACTGAATCGAACAGAATGTTGAATGGTTAGACGAAACGATAATTGTTTCTGAGTTGTATTCGATGATATCGTGATGATGTTTATATAGCAATACTCACCAGGTAACTGTCCTTCAGTTTTACATACAAGTGACCGAATCGAGCAGAAGGTTAAATGGATATATTGAACAATCATCGTATCTGAGTTGTATTCGATTATGTTTATATAGTTATACTCACCAGGTACCTGTTCTTTCGTTATACATACGAGCAAGCGAATCGAACATAAGGTTGAATGGATAGATTGAACAATCATCGTATCTGAGTTGTAATCGATTATGTTTATATAGTTATACTCACCAAGTAACTGTTCTTCCGTTATACATACGAGCGACTGAATTGAACAGAAGGTTGAATGGATAGACTAAACAATGATTGTATCTGGGGTTGTATTCGATTATATCGTGATGATGTTCATATAGTTATACTCACCAGGTAACTGTTCTCCAGTTATACATAAGAGCGACTGAACTGAACAGAAGGTTGTATAGATAGACTGAACAATCATCGTATCTGGGTTGTATTCGATTATTTCGTGATGATTATTATATATTATGTCTAACCAGGTAACTGTTCTTCCGTTATACATACGAGCAACCGAATCGAACATAAGGTTGAATGGATAGATTGAACAAACATTGTATCTGGGTTGTCTCCGATTATATCGTTATGCTGTATATTTAGATACACCTACCATGTAACGGTTCTTTCGTTACACATACGAGCGTCTGAATCGAACATAAGGTTGGATGGTTAGACGGAACGATAATTGTAACTGAGTTGTATTCGATTATATCGTGGGAATGTTCATATAGTAATACTCACCAGGTGACTGTTCTTGCGTTATACGTACGAGTGAACCAATCGAACAGAAGGTTAGATGGATAGACGGAATGATCATTGTATCTGAGTTGTAATCGATTATGATGTTATGCTGTGTATATAGTTATACACACTAGGTGACGGTATTCCCGTTTTACATACGAGCGACCGAAACGAACAGAAAGTTGAATGGATAGACTGAACAATCAATGTATCTGGTTGGTATCCGATTATATCGCAATACTGTATATATAGTGATACTTACCAGGTGACGGTACTTCCGTTACACATACTAGCGACTGAATCGAACAGAAGGTTGAATGGTTAGACGAAGCGATAATTGTATCTGAGTTGTATTCGATGATATCGTGATGATGTTTATATAGCAATACTCACCAGGTAACTGTTCTTCCGTTTTACATAAAAGCGACCAAATCGAGCAGAAGGTTAAATGGATAGATTGAAAATTCATCGTATCTGGGTTGTATTCGATTAGGTTTATATAGTTATACTCACCAGGTAACTGTTTTTCCGTTATACATAAGAACGACTGAATTGAACAGAAGGTTGAATGGATAGACTAAACAATAATCGTATCTGGGGTTGTATTCGAGTATATCGTGATGATTATCATATATGTTGTAACAATTTCTCTTTTCTCAACTAATCATGAGTTCGTGAAGTGAAATTAGTTACGGCTCTGGCAGCTCTTGGTTTTTGGAGAGCATGGGTCTAGGCTAAGGATTCAGTTGTATCTGATATGGTTTGGGCGCCACTTGACTTTTCAAGTACCTACCTTTAGTTCAACAGTCTCCTAAAAAGTCAAGAAAATGAGACTGGGGACATGTTGGAAGTATATGTTAGTCCTGGGGGTGATTGTGCAATGAACGAAAACAACACACCTAAACTTAAGTCTATTCAGGGATAACCAGCCAATACAAATATCACAAGTATATATCTCTATCAAGATGTACATTTCTTGGAATGATTTTTGTTTTACCTCACCCAGTATACTGTGTGTGTAGCATGAAATGATTCCCACAATATTATAACAGGGTATAAATTCCAAACATGAAAATAACTAAGGAATATCTTGTTGGTGAAATAAAATTATGAATGATGGAGTGTATAGCTTATCTGTGCATGATCATAGCAGTAGGCTGCCACTGGAATCTCCTGAGCTCAGGTTGAGGGAAGGAATCCTGATGTCCTACTACCTTCTGCAACCTGACAAGTGGTCTATCCAAACGGAGTATAGCATAAATACTCCCAAGTCAATACAACCAGGTTTGGCGGCTATCACTGCAGTTGACAGCTAACAAAACCTCATTGAAACTTATAACCAGTACTTGAAACCCTCAACCGTGAGGGTTTTATTATAAAAAAAACTAACAGAAGAAACTGCTTCCTTCTTCACAGAGGTGAAAGTTCATAGGGTGGTGCACCAGGTACATAACCAAAAAAAAAGGACGACTTCCATCGGCAAAAATCTTGCCACCAAAATAAATAACCGCAATCAGAAGAAATTACTTCTACCACATGGCGGTGACAGTTCGCCTGTTTCGGTTTCTAGAGATACCTTTAATGGCTCTAATCACTAGGATGGGCCCCTAATGGAAGACGATAACCAAACTATACATGGAAGCCATGCAGAACCCCAAAAACACCTCTTTCTTTCCTCTCGACCGAAAAATGTTTTTCCTTTTTTTTCTCCGCTCAATACATCAGATTCGGGTACCTAATGTTAATGTAGGAAACTTGATGTCGATAATAAAATCAGCTGCTACCTCACATTATACGACCTCTGGAGGTCAGATGACTCTAGAAGCGTGGTAATGCAAAATGTTCGAGCACAGTTTTCGTGAAAGAGATTCAGAAAGTAACTATTTCCAATCTCTCCCTGGACAAAAAGGGTTGAGAAAATTGAGGATTTATTTGCCCTCGAAAATAGTTCCAGACAACGACAGAGCATAAGGGTCCCTCTAGAGATAAACTAGAAAACGACAGAACCGTAAAATGCCCTAGCAAATTTCCTAGCTTCAGGCACATAAAGAAGTCTATATATTTATCTCCCCTCTATCGCTTAGTATGGGAACCACCTGAACTGAAGCTCTCCATTTGTAGTGTTCTAACTTCAGTCCCGCGATCACAGGTGACTACACCTGTTGACGGGGTTGTATACCGGATGGAATTTCGAAAATGTTACACCACCCCCTTCCAAGCAAAAAAAAATAGACTTCAAAAAAGACTATTTTTTCAGAAAATACTGAAGGGTATTCTTATCCGATATATATATATACATATATATACATGTTATTTTTCTTTCCTTACATTTTTTTCTTTTGAGAGTCGCCTACTTTCTGGTAACTACGCGTACCAAACGTCCTTCACGGATCACAAAAATCGGACTATGTCTAAATCGGGTTTTTTTTTTTTTTCTGAAATATTGAAGAAATGCCAAAATCAGAGTATGTCTAAGTAGGGACTCGCCAAATAAACGATTGCTCGTTCTAGGAACGCGTAAGAAAAATAATATTGATTCCTACTCCTAATTCTAATAGGGAATTTTCTTATTCTACTATGGAAAATAATCAACACATCTCTTCTTGACTATGTACAAAATTATTTATCATGGTCAACCAACCGAAACATCTGAATTAGACCCATAATATGGTTTGAGATCTTTGATGTGCCAATCACCAACAGGTATACCTTTTTCGTTAACCAAAGAGTAGATTAATCTCGAAACCTTTTTCGATATGGTGCACAGGATATACTTGGGGGCAAGTTTGGCCGAGAATTTCGAGGCAGCATCCGAAAGCACTTTATTTTTACGCCACACTTTATCTCCTACTGTGAAGGAGAAATCTCTCTTTCTCAGATTATATTTACTCGAATTTCGCTTATAAGCCTCATGAAGGTTTTTTCGAACTTCTTCGAAAATATCTCGTAAGGAAGTTAATTCAGAGGCATAATTTTCCCTATCTCCAGGCATGATTTCAACATCACAAGTGGACTGAACAGTCCCGTAGTAGTTTCCGGATAAAGGGACATGTCGCCCAAAATTCAGGAAGGCCGGTGTGAAACCTGTCGCTTCATGCCTAGCCGTGTTAATGGCTTGAGCAATTTTAGGGAGTTCCATATCCCAATCTTCGTGACGGTCTATATAACACCTAATGGCGGTCCCAACGGTCTTATTAAGACGCTCCACAAAATTACATTGGGGATGATATCGCGCATTGAACCATATTTTCTGAACATCATATTGATCTGCCAAATTTCGGAAAACTCTGCCTGCGAATTGAACTCCGTTATCGACAATGATGTATTGGGGAATCCCAAATACCAGAAAAATATGATTCTCTATGAACCTACTAACGTTTTGGGCTGTGGCCTTTTTCATCGGAAAAAGTACAGTGTACTTGGTGAGCCAGTCTGCGACTACCAGTAAGTAAGAGTTACCTCTTTTTGAACGGGGAAAAGGACCCATTAAGTCGGCCGCCATAATTTGCCAAGGGAAATCGGCAGTCTTTTCGGAACCCATTAAACCCATTCGAGGCGCGGACGATATTTTTTGAGACGCGCAGATGGCACAGGATTTGACATATTTCAATACGGTTGTACGCATCTTAGGCCAATAGTATTGTTCTTGGACGCGATTCAAAGTTTTATAAAAACCAAAATGACTGCTGGTGGGGGGATCATGCAAAGATTTTATCAATTCTTTCTGTTTTGATTTTGGCACCAATATCTTCCATTCTCTTGCATTTGTCTTTACCGGGTCTTTGCATGGAATAAATTTGAGAACTTGTCCGTCTTCCACCTTCCACTGAGGATATGCCTCTGGATCTTCATTTATCCTTTTGGTTAAAGAAATGTACCATTTGTCACTGTGGCTGGCAACAAAACGTATTGAAGCGGCCTCTGAAAGAACATGGGGAATGCGTGATAAAGCATCCGAAACTACATTCGAAGGACCGGGGCGATGTTTGAGGTCAAACGAAAATTGACGGAGTTTAACTGCCCAACGGGCAAGTTTTCCCGTGGGATTCTTCATATTATTGAGCCACAATAAGGAATGATGGTCTGTTTCTACTGTGAATTTTGTTCCCTCTACATAGGAGCGGAATTTCTCTATACTAAATATCACAGCTAACAATTCCCGTTGGGTTACTGTCCAATTTCGTTCCGATTTTGAAAGTGACCTACTCGCATAGGCAATGACTCTCTCCTCACCGTCTATAGTCTGCAAAAGAACACCCCCTACCCCAGTGTCACTTGCATCACATTGTATCGTGAAGGTTTGTGAGAAATCTGGACTGCGTAGTATCGGTGCAGAGACCAATGCCTGTTTTATTTTCATGAATGCCTTTTCTGCCTCTTCAGACCAAGTGATGGGTTGATTTTTCTTACGCCCTGAGAGAAGTGCGTTGATTGGTGCAACCAGAGTGGAAAAGCAACTGATAAAACGCCTATACCAGGAGCATAGTCCCAGGAAACGTTTCACTTCTGTCGAATTAGTAGGCCTAGGGTAGTTAACCATGGTCGAAACCTTTTCAGGATCAGTTCTCAAACCGTTAAAGTCTACCACAAAACCAAGATACTTTAGAGATGGCTTCAAAAATTCACACTTGTTTATATTTACGGTTAGGTTGGCTTCCTCTAAACGCGTACGAACTACATCTAATAGCTTCAAATGTTCCTCTAATGTTTCCGAAATAACTATTATGTCATCTAGATAGGTAAAGATGTTCGGTTCGTATTTTGGTCCGAAAATAGCATCAATCAATCTACATAAGGTTTGTGCGGAGTTACGAAGGCCGAACGGGACAACTTTAAAATGAAACAAACCTCTACCGGCTACGCTAAATGCGGTTTTCTCACGGGAACTAGGGTCTAAGGGGATTTGCCAGAATGCTTTCCTTAGATCTATAGAAGAAATGAACTTGGCGTTGCGAAGCATACTCAAAATTCTGTCTACACGTGGTAGCGGATAGCTGTCATGCTTAGTTAGCTCGTTTAGCTTGCGTCCGTCAAAACACAATCTCATTTCGTTATTCGATTTCTTAACTAATAAAACAGGAGAGCACCAATCACTCTGCGAAGGTTCTACTACTCCCAACTTCAGCATATCGTCTAATTCTCTATTCAATATTTGTAACATGTAAGGAGACATGGCGTACTGGCGTTGACGGACAGGTCTAGCATCACCCGTATCAATACTCATACTGATTCTGTTCGCATGGCCTAGCTTATTTTCCCCACTGATCCTTTGGAAAGAAGAAATTACTTCCTCAATTTGACATCTCTTTTCATGAGAAAGGTTTCCTAGGGTACACAAATCCTTTGGTAAATCTACTGAAAACACGCTCTCTAAAACGTTCAACTTAGTTTTACTTAAACTACTTTCGACATGCCAACTGTTGTTTTTGAAATTTATAATTAAGGAAAACAATTTTGCGAAATCACTACCAAGAATAAACGAATGCGTAATTGATGGCACCACCAGAGCCTTCACCACTTGACAAACGTCATTTACGCGTATGGGCAAATCAACAAAACCACGCACTACATTCTTCGTTCCGTCAGCCGTAGTTATATATTTGCATCCGTGATTATGAACGGTTATATCTAATCCTAATTCATTAATAAGCTTCAGTCCGTCGCTACCTACTAAACAGACGGTAGACCCTGAATCTAACAGAACGGTTATAGGATGATCAAATAAGTGGACCTCTATATAAGGCCTATTATCACCATACTTATTAACAATCAGTGGAGCTACCTGGCCTCCTGAGTTTAAGATATTATAATTTTTATAAAATATTTGTATGTATTTCAACCAAGAATTCCACTGAGAATCCTTGGTGGCGGCCTGAAATTTTTGGGGTACGGAACGACCGGTGATTCCACCCCCCTCTATCAGTTTTCCTGACATTTAATACAGTCCTTCAGGGTAACTCCAGGGTTACCACATTTGAAACAAAACTTAGTTCTCTTCATAGTGCAGTTGTGAAAAGTATGATTCGGAAATTTGCAGTTCCAGCAGACTAGGTTATGACCGTTTACGGCTGGCGGATCCCTATCTGTGGAGCGACCCGGTAGATTTAACTTACTACTTGAGTTTCGTGGTTGAACTTCTTTTGTTTGAGAAGGACTGTTGTTTTGAAATTTGCTGAATTTAAAGTTTCTATTTGTATTTCCTATATTTCTAGACCTATTATTTTTTGAAGAATAATTGATCGATGATTTAGGATAACTATTATTAGAATGGGAAGTATTCGGAATATCCTGATTGACCGAGGCTACTATGCTAGGATTACAGTTACACTCCTTTACCTCAGAAACTCTCGCCTTAACAGTGGATTTATTCCTAGCATAAGTGGCTTCTTCTAATTTTTTACAAAGCTTTATTAGATCTGCCACTGTATCTATATCATAGAGTGCTAGATGTGAAATATACTCAGGCAACAGATTTTTTCTGATTTCTTTTACTTTGGTGGATTCGTGGGGTGGACGAGGGAGTCTCTTGAAGAGATTCTCCATTACAGCAGTGAAAATAACTATCGTCTCATTTCTACCTTGTTTCCTACTTTTAATAGTCTCCCAGATATCGTCCGCAGCGTGAGGGGGCAAGAAATCGGCCTTCAGTTGTTCTACTAGTGAGTCCCAGGTAGTAAGGTGTGTTTTTGCTTGCAGAAACCATAGAAAAACATCTCCCGTGAATAATTCTGCAGCAGATTTGAACAACTCTGCATGATCCAACCCTCTAGCTTGAGCGTATTCAGTTACTCTATCTAAAAAAACATAAAGTTCCTTCGGATCTCCACCAAACTTGATTCCCCAATCTGAGATTGGCACATGTCTTGCACTGTATGTTATAACGGGTGCGGGTACGTTTATGATTGGTTGGCCATAATTGTTGAGATTTTGTGAAATATTTGGGTCAGAGGCCTCAGCAGTATGAAGCTTCTCGTGTAACTCCGCATCTAATAACAAACAGGCGGCTTTTGATTCATTTTTGAAACTTGAGGCTTCCTCTTCATTCACTACTGGAACAGGCATTCTGTTCACGCGCCCCGAAATATGTACAATACGAGAAATTAATCTTTTGTATAGAGAATCGGAAGTGGTGCCTTCAAAATCTACCATTGTTTCTTTGATTGAATTCAAAGTTGATTCGATTGCATCTTTTTCATCATCATAGTTAACGTTATATAAAGCCATATTAATAGTAGCTCCCGGTCTAACTCTTTCCTTGTCTAACAGACGAGCTAAGATTTTCCTCTTATCATCCTGCGATTTGCAGGTTGAAATTCCCCTAATAGCAAGTTCATAGTTTAGTTCATCTAAAAGCAGATGAACCGGTTTATATGGAACATCCATTAAAAACAGTTATGACCACCAGTACTGGTTATTCTGTTGCTATTGACTTTCAACTACTAAACACCAGAAACAAAACAAAGGAACCAGGATAATCTTCCAACAACCTCTAAAGTAAACCCACCTCATGTACGGTAGGTAGATTATAAACAAACTTGAAATAATATTGGAATTCACTAAACTATACTGCTTCAGCAAATGTGTGTTTGAAAGAATTCATAATTCTTCATGTTTGAAATTTCAAAATAAATTGTCAGGTATTTTTTTTTTTTTTTTACCCTGTGAATTGTTTACATTCATCAACCAATCTCCAGGACTATAAGAATAATGGGTCGAAAAATATTTTAAATTATTGCTCTTGTAAATACAACCAAATCGGGCCCCACGTTGGCAGCGCCACTTGTAACAATTTCTCTTTTCTCAACTAATCATGAGTTCGTGAAGTGAAATTAGTTACGGCTCTGGCAGCTCTTGGTTTTTGGAGAGCATGGGTCTAGGCTAAGGATTCAGTTGTATCTGATATGGTTTGGGCGCCACTTGACTTTTCAAGTACCTACCTTTAGTTCAACAGTCTCCTAAAAAGTCAAGAAAATGAGACTGGGGACATGTTGGAAGTATATGTTAGTCCTGGGGGTGATTGTGCAATGAACGAAAACAACACACCTAAACTTAAGTCTATTCAGGGATAACCAGCCAATACAAATATCACAAGTATATATCTCTATCAAGATGTACATTTCTTGGAATGATTTTTGTTTTACCTCACCCAGTATACTGTGTGTGTAGCATGAAATGATTCCCACAATATTATAACAGGGTATAAATTCCAAACATGAAAATAACTAAGGAATATCTTGTTGGTGAAATAAAATTATGAATGATGGAGTGTATAGCTTATCTGTGCATGATCATAGCAGTAGGCTGCCACTGGAATCTCCTGAGCTCAGGTTGAGGGAAGGAATCCTGATGTCCTACTACCTTCTGCAACCTGACAAGTGGTCTATCCAAACGGAGTATAGCATAAATACTCCCAAGTCAATACAACCAGGTTTGGCGGCTATCACTGCAGTTGACAGCTAACAAAACCTCATTGAAACTTATAACCAGTACTTGAAACCCTCAACCGTGAGGGTTTTATTATAAAAAAAACTAACAGAAGAAACTGCTTCCTTCTTCACAGAGGTGAAAGTTCATAGGGTGGTGCACCAGGTACATAACCAAAAAAAAAGGACGACTTCCATCGGCAAAAATCTTGCCACCAAAATAAATAACCGCAATCAGAAGAAATTACTTCTACCACATGGCGGTGACAGTTCGCCTGTTTCGGTTTCTAGAGATACCTTTAATGGCTCTAATCACTAGGATGGGCCCCTAATGGAAGACGATAACCAAACTATACATGGAAGCCATGCAGAACCCCAAAAACACCTCTTTCTTTCCTCTCGACCGAAAAATGTTTTTCCTTTTTTTTCTCCGCTCAATACATCAGATTCGGGTACCTAATGTTAATGTAGGAAACTTGATGTCGATAATAAAATCAGCTGCTACCTCACATTATACGACCTCTGGAGGTCAGATGACTCTAGAAGCGTGGTAATGCAAAATGTTCGAGCACAGTTTTCGTGAAAGAGATTCAGAAAGTAACTATTTCCAATCTCTCCCTGGACAAAAAGGGTTGAGAAAATTGAGGATTTATTTGCCCTCGAAAATAGTTCCAGACAACGACAGAGCATAAGGGTCCCTCTAGAGATAAACTAGAAAACGACAGAACCGTAAAATGCCCTAGCAAATTTCCTAGCTTCAGGCACATAAAGAAGTCTATATATTTATCTCCCCTCTATCGCTTAGTATGGGAACCACCTGAACTGAAGCTCTCCATTTGTAGTGTTCTAACTTCAGTCCCGCGATCACAGGTGACTACACCTGTTGACGGGGTTGTATACCGGATGGAATTTCGAAAATGTTACAATGTTGTCTAACCAGGTAACAGTTCTTCCGTTAATCATACGAGCAACCGAATCGAACATAAGGTTGGATGGATAGATTGAACAATCATTGTATCTGGGTTGTCTCCGAATATATCTTTATGCTGTATAGTCAGTTACACCTACCATGTAACGGTTATTTCGTTACACATACGAGCGTCTGAATCGAACATAAGACTGGATGGTTAGACGGAACGATAATTGTAACTGAGTTGTATTCGATTATATCGTGGTGATGTTTATATAGTAATACTCACCAGGTGACTGTTCTTGCGTTATACATACGAGCGACCCAATCGAACAGAAGGTTGGATGGATAGACGGAATGATCATTGTATCTGAGTTGTATTCGATTATATCGTGATGACGTTCATATAGAAATACTCACCAGGTTACTGTTCTTTCGTTATATATACGAGCAACCAAATCGAACAGAAGGTTGAATGGATAGTATCTGGGTTGTATTCGATTATGATGTTATGCTGTGTATATAGTTATACACATTAGGTGACGGTATTCCCGTTTTACATACGAGCGACCGAAACGAACAGAAAGTTGAATGGATAGACTGAACAATCAATGTATCTTGGTGGTATCCGATTATATCGCAATACTGTATATATAGTGATACTTACCAGGTGACGGTACTTCCGTTACACATACTAGAGACTGAATCGAACAGAAGGTTAAATGGTTAGACGAAACGATAATTGTATCTCTGAGTTGTATTCGATGATATCGTGATGATGTTTATATAGCGATACTCACCAGGTAACTGTTCTTCCGTTTTACATACAAGCGACCGAATCGAGCAGAAGCTTTAATTTAGTAGAGATTGAACAATCATCGTATCTGGGTTGTATTCGATTATGTTAATATAGTTATACTCACCAGGTAACTGTTCTTTCGTTATACATACGAGCGACTGAATTGAACAGAAGGTTGAATGGATAGACTAAACAATAATCGTATCTGGGGTTGTATTCGATTATATCTTGATGATGTTTATATAGTTATACTCACCAGGAAACTGTTCTCCAGTTATACATAAGAGCGACTAAACTGAACAGAAAGTTGGATGGATAGACTGAACAATCAATGTATCTGGGTGGTATCCGATTATATCGCAATACTGTATATTTAGTGATACTAACCAGGTGACGGTACTTCCGTTACACATACTAGAGACTGAATCGAACAGAAGGTTAAATGGTTAGACGAAACGATAATTGTAACTGAGTTGTATTCGATTATATCGTGGGAATGTTTATATAGTAATACTCACCAGGTGACTGTTCTTGCGTTATACGTACGAGTGACCCAATCGAACAGAAGGTTAGATGGATAGACGGAATGATCATTGTATCTGAGTTGTATTCGTTTATATCGTGATGAAGTTTATATAGAAATACTCACCAGGTTACTGTTCTTTCGTTATACATACGAGCAACCGAATCGAACAGAAGGTTGAATGGATAGTATCTGAGTTGTATTCGATTATGATGTTATGCTGTGTATATAGTTATACACACTAGGTGACGGTATTCCCGTTTTACATACGAGCGACCGAAACGAACAGAAAGTTGAATGGATAGACTGAACAATCAATGTATCTGGTTGGTATCCGATTATATCGCAATACTGTATATATAGTGATACTTACCAGGTGACGGTACTTCCGTTACACATACTAGCGACTGAATCGAACAGAAGGTTAAATGGTTAGACGAAGCGATAATTTTATCTGAGTTGTATTCGATGATATCGTGATGATGTTTATATAGCAATACTCACCAGGTAACTGTTCTTCCGTTTTACATAAAAGCGACCGAATCGAGCAGAAGGTTAAATGGATAGATTGAAACTTCATCGTATCTGGGTTGTATTCGATTAGGTTTATATAGTTATACTCACCAGGTAACTGTTCTCCAGTTATACATAAGAGCGACTGAACTGAACAGAAGGTTGAATGGATAGACTGAACAATCATTGTATCTGGGTTGTATTCGATTATATCGTGATGATTATCATATAGTATGTCTAACCAGGTAACAGTTCTTCTGTTACACATACGAGCAACTGAATCGAACATAAGGTTGAATGGATAGATTGAACAATCATTGTATCTGGGTTGTCTCCGATTATATCTTTATGCTGTATATTTAGATACACCTACCATGTAACGGTTCTTTCGTTACACATACGAGCGTCTGAATCGAACATAAGGTTGGATGGTTAGACGGAACGATAATTGTAACTGAGTTGTATTCGATTATATCGTGGGAATATTCATATAGTAATACTCACCAGGTGACTGTTCTTGCGTTATACATACGAGCAACCGAATCGAACAGAAGGTTGAATGGATAGTATCTGGGTTGTATTCGATTATGACGTTATGCTGTGTATATAGTTATACACATTAGGTGACGGTATTCCCGTTTTACATACGAGCGACCGAAACGAACAGAAAGTTGAATGGATAGACTGAACAATCAATGTATCTGGGTGGTATCCGATTATATCGCAATTCTGTATTAATAGTGATACTTACCAGGTGACGGTACTTCCGTTGCACATACTAGCGACTGAATCAAACTTAAGGTTAAATGGTAAGACGAAACGATAATTGTATCTGAGTTGTATTCGATGATATCGTGATGATGTTTATATAGCAATACTCACCAGGTAACTGTTCTTCCGTTTTACATACAAGCGACCGAATCGAGCAGAAGGTTGAATTTAGTATGGATTGAACAATCATCGTATCTGGGTTGTATTCGATTATGTTTATATAGTTATACACACCAGGTAACTGTTCTTCCGTTATACATACTAGCGACTGAATCGAACAGAATGTTGAATGGATAGACTGAACAATCAATGTATCTGGGTGGTATCCGATTATATCACAATTCTGTATATATAGTGATACTAACCAGGTGACGGTACTTCCGTTGCACATACTAGCGACTGAATCAAACTTAAGGTTAAATGGTAAGACGAAACGATAATTGTATCTGAGTTGTATTCGATGATATCGTGATGATGTTTATATAGCAATACTCACCAGGTAACTGTTCTTCCGTTTTACATACAAGCGACCGAATCGAGCAGAAGGTTGAATTTAGTATGGATTGAACAATCATCGTATCTGGGTTGCATTCGATTATGTTTATATAGTTATACACACCAGGTAACTGTTCTTCCGTTATACATACTAGCGACTGAATCGAACAGAATGTTGAATGGTTAGACGAAACGATAATTGTATCTGAGATGTATTCGATGATATCGTGATGATGTTTATATAGCAATACTCACCAGGTAACTGTCCTTCAGTTTTACATACAAGTGACCGAATCGAGCAGAAGGTTAAATGGATAGATTGAACAATCATCGTATCTGAGTTGTATTCGATTATGTTCATATAGTTATACTCACCAGGTACCTGTTCTTTCGTTATACATACGAGCAACCGAATCGAGCATAAGGTTGAATGGATAGATTGAACAATCATCGTATCTGAGTTGTAGTCGATTATGTTTATATAGTTATACTCACCAAGTAACTGTTCTTCCGTTATACATACGAGCGACTGAATTGAACAGAAGGTGGAATGGATATACTAAACAATGATCGTATCTGGGGTTGTATTCGATTATATCGTGATGATGTTTATATAGTTATACTCAGCAGGTAACTGTTCTCCAGTTATACATAAGAGCGACTGAACTGAACAGAAGGTTGTATAGATAGACTGAACAATTATCGTATCTGGGTTGTATTCGATTATTTCGTGATGATTATTATATATTATGTCTAACCAGGTAACTGTTCTTCCGTTATACATACGAGCAACCGAATCGAACATAAGGTTGAATGGATAGATTGAACAATCATTGTATCTGGGTTGTCTCCGATTATATCGTTATGCTGTATATTTAGATACACCTACCATGTAACGGTTCTTTCGTTACACATACGAGCGTCTGAATCGAACATAAGGTTGGATGGTTAGACGGAACGATAATTGTAACTGAGTTGTATTCGATTATATCGTGGGAATGTTCATATAGTAATACTCACCAGGTGACTGTTCTTGCGTTATACGTACGAGTGACCCAATCGAACAGAAGGTTAGATGAATAGACGGAATGATCATTGTATCTGAGTTGTATTCGATTATATCGTGATGAAGTTTATATAGGAATACTCACCAGGTTACTGTTCTTTCGTTATACATACGAGCAACCGAATCGAAGAGAAGGTTGAATGGATAGTATCTGAGTTGTATTCGATTATGATGTTATGCTGTGTATATAGTTATACATACTAGGTGACGGTATTCCCGTTTTACATACGAGCGACCGAAACGAACAGAAAGTTGAATGGATAGACTGAACAATCAATGTATCTGGTTGGTATCCGATTATATCGCAATACTGTATATATAGTGATACTTACCAGGTGACGGTACTTCCGTTACACATACTAGCGACTGAATCGAACAGAAGGTTGAATGGTTAGACGAAGCGATAATTGTATCTGAGTTGTATTCGATGATATCGTGATGATGTTTATATAGCAATACTCACCAGGTAACTGTTCTTCCGTTTTACATAAAAGCGACCGAATCGAGCAGAAGGTTAAATGGATAGATTGAAAATTCATCGTATCTGGGTTATATTCGATTAGGTTTATATAGTTATACTCACCAGGTAACTGTTCTCCAGTTATACATAAGAGCGACTGAACTGAACAGAAGGTTGAATGGATAGACTGAACAATCATTGTATCTGGGTTGTATTCGATTATATCGTGATGATTATCATATAGTATGTCTAACCAGGTAACAGTTCTTCTGTTACACATACGAGCAACTGAATCGAACATAAGGTTGAATGGATAGATTGAACAATCATTGTATCTGGGTTGTCTCCGATTATATCTTTATGCTGTTTATTTAGATACACCTACCATGTAACGGTTCTTTCGTTACACATACGAGCGTCTGAATCGAACATAAGGTTGGATGGTTAGACGGAACGATAATTGTAACTGAGTTGTATTCGATTATATCGTGGGAATGTTCATATAGTAATACTCACCAGGTGACTGTTCTTGCGTTATACATACGAGCGACCCAATCGAACAGAAGTTTGGATGGATAGACGAAATGATCATTGTATCTGAGTTGTATTCGATTATATCGTGATGACGTTCATATAGAAATACTCACCAGGTTACTGTTTTTTCTTTATACATACGAGCAACCGAATCGAACAGAAGGTTGAATGGATAGTATCTGGGTTGTATTCGATTATGACGTTATGCTGTGTATATAGTTATACACATTAGGTGACTGTATTCCCGTTTTACATACGAGCGACCGAAACGAACAGAAAGTTGAATGGATAGACTGAACAATCAATGTATCTGGGTGGTATCCGATTATATCGCAATTCTGTATATATAGTGATACTTACCAGGTGACGGTACTTCCGTTGCACATACTAGCGACTGAATCAAACTTTAGGTTAAATGGTAAGACGAAACGATAATTGTATCTGAGTTGTATTCGATGATATCGTGATGATGTTTATATAGCAATACTCACCAGGTAACTGTTCTTCCGTTTTACATACAAGCGACCGAATCGAGCAGAAGGTTGAATTTAGTATGGATTGAACAATCATCGTATCTGGGTTGTATTCGATTATGTTTATATAGTTATACACACCAGGTAACTGTTCTTCCGTTATACATACTAGCGACTGAATCGAACAGAATGTTGAATGGATAGACTGAACAATCAATGTATCTGGGTGGTATCCGATTATATCGCAATTCTGTATATATAGTGATACTAACCAGGTGACGGTACTTTCGTTGCACATACTAGCGACTGAATCAAACTTATGGTTAAATGGTAAGACGAAACGATAATTGTATCTGAGTTGTATTCGATGACATCGTGATGATGTTTATATAGCAATACTCACCAGGTAACTGTTCTTTCGTTTTACATACAAGCGACCGAATCGAGCAGAAGGTTGAATTTAGTATGGATTGAACAATCATCGTATCTGGGTTGTATTCGTTTATGTTTATATAGTTATACACACCAGGTAACTGTTCTTCCGTTATACATACTAGCGACTGAATCGAACAGAATGTTGAATGGTTGGACGAAACGATAATTGTATCTGAGATGTATTCGATGATATCGTGATGATGTTTATATAGCAATACTCACCAGGTAACTGTCCTTCAGTTTTACATACAAGTGACCGAATCGAGCAGAAGGTTAAATGGATAGATTGAACAATCATCGTATCTGAGTTGTATTCGATTATGTTCATATAGTTATACTCACCAGGTACCTGTTCTTTCGTTATACATACGAGCAACCGAATCGAACATAAGGTTGAATGGATAGATTGAACAATCATCGTATCTGAGTTGTATTCGATTATGTTTATATAGTTATACTCACCAAGTAACTGTTCTTCCGTTATACATACGAGCGACTGAATTGAACAGAAGGTTGAATGGATAGACTAAACAATGATCGTATCTGGGGTTGTATTCGATTATATCGTGATGATGTTTATATAGTTATACTCACCAGGTAACTGTTCTCCAGTTATACATAAGAGCGACTGAACTGAACAGAAAGTTGTATTGATAGACTGAACAATCATCGTATCTGGGTTGTATTCGATTATTTCGTGATGATTATTATATATTATGTCTAACCAGGTAACTGTTCTTCCGTTATACATACGAGCAACCGAATCGAACATAAGATTGAATGGATAGATTGAACAATCATTGTATATGGGTTGTCTCCGATTATATCGTTATGCTGTATATTCAGATACACCTACCATGTAACGGTTCTTTCGTTACACATACGAGCGTCTGAATCGAACATAAGGTTGGATGGTTAGACGGAACGATAATTGTAACTGAGTTGTATTCGATTATATCGTGGGAATGTTTATATAGTAATACTCACCAGGTGACTGTTCTTGCGTTATACGTACGAGCGACCCAATCGAACAGAAGGTTAGATGGATAGACGGAATGATCATTGTATCTGAGTTGTATTCGATTATATCGTGATGGAGTTTATATAGAAATACTCACCAGGTTACTGTTCTTTCGTTATACATACGAGCAACCCAATCGAACAGAAGGTTGAATGGATAGTATCTGAGTTGTATTCGATTATGATGTTATGCTGTGTATATAGTTATACACACTAGGTGACGGTATTCCCGTTTTACATACGAGCGACCGAAACGAACAGAAAGTTGAATAGATAGACTGAACAATCAATGTATCTGGTTTGTATCCGATTATATCGCAATACTGTATATATAGTGATACTTACCAGGTGACGGTACTTCCGTTACACATACTAGCGACTGAATCGAACAGAAGGTTTAATGGTTAGACGAAGCGATAATTGTATCTGAGTTGTATTCGATGATATCGTGATGATGTTTATATAGCAATACTCACCAGGTAACTGTTCTTCCGTTTTACATAAAAGCGACCAAATCCAGCAGAAGGTTAAATGGATAGATTGAAAATTCATCGTATCTGGGTTGTATTCGATTAGGTTTATATAGTTATACTCACCAGGTAACTGTTTTTCCGTTATACATAAGAACGACTGAATTGAACAGAAGGTTGAATGGATAGACTAAACAATAATCGTATCTGGGGTTGTATTCGAGTATATCGTGATGATTATCATATAGTATGTCTAACCAGGTAACAGTTCTTCCGTTAAACATACGAGCAACCGAATCGAACATAAGGTTGGATGGATAGATTGAACAATCATTGTATCTGGGTTGTCTCCGATTATATCTTTATGCTGCATATTCGGTTAAACCTACCATGTAACGGTTATTTCGTTACACATACGAGCGTCTGAATCAAACATAAGGTTGGATGGTTAGACGGAACGATAATTGTAACTGAGTTGTATTCGATTATATCGTGATGACGTTCATATAGAAATACTCACCAGGTTACTGTTCTTTCGTTATACATACGAGCAACCGAATCGAACAGAAGGTTGAATAAATAGTATCTGGGTTGTATTCGATTATGATGTTATGCTGTGTATATAGTTATACACATTAGGTGACGGTATTCCCGTTTTACAAACGAGCGACCGAAACGAACAGAAAAATGAATGGATAGACTGAACAATCAATGTATCTGGGTGGTATCCGATTAATTATCGCAATACTGTATATATAGCGAAACGATAATTGTATCTCTGAGTTGTATTCGATGATATCGTGATGATGTTTATATAGCGATACTCACCAGGTAACTGTTCTTCCGTTTTACATACAAGCGACCGAATCGAGCAGAAGCTTAAATTTAGTAGAGATTGAACAATCATCGTAACTGGGTTGTATTCGATTATGTTTATATAGTTATACTCACCAGGTAACTGTTCTTTCGTTATACATACGAGCGACTGAGTTGAACAGAAGGTTGAATGGATAGACTAAACAATAATCGTATCTGGGGTTGTATTCGATTATATCTTGATGATGTTCATATAGTTATACTCACCAGGAAACTGTTCTCCAGTTAAACATAAGAGCGACTAAACTAAACAGAAAGTTGAATGGATAGACTAAACAATGATCGTATCTGGGGTTGTATACGATTATATCGTGATGATGTTTATATAGCAATACTCACCAGGTAACTGTCCTTCCGCTTTACATACAAGCGACCGAATCGAGCAGAAGGTTTAATGGATAGATTGAACAATCATCGTATCTGAGTTGTATTCGATTATGTTTATATAGTTATACTCACCAGGTACCATGTTCTTCCGTTATACATACGAGCAACCGAATCGAACATAAGGTTGAATGGATAGATTGAACGATCATCGTATCTGAGTTGTATTCAATTATGTTTATATAGTTATACCTACCAAGTAACTGTTCTTCCGTTATACATACGAGCGACTGAATTGAACAGAAAGTTGAATGGATAGACTAAACAATTATCGTATCTGGGGTTGTATTCGATGATATCGTGATGATGTTTATATAGTTATACTCACCAGGTAACTGTTCTCCAGTTATACATAAGAGCGACTGAACTGAACAGAAGGTTGAATGGATAGACTGAATAATCATCGTATCTGGGTTGTATTCGATTATTTCGTGATGATTATTATATATTATGTCTAACCAGGTAACTGTTCTTCCGTTATAGATACGAGCAACCGAATCGAACATAAGGTTGAATGGATAGATTGAACAATCATTGTATCTGGGTTGTCTACGATTATATCGTTATGCTGTATAATTAGATACACCTACCATGTAACGGTTCTTTCGTTACACATACGAGCGTCTGAATCGAACATAAGGTTGGATTGGTTAGACGGAACGATAATTGTAACTGAGTTGTATTCGATTATATCGTGGTGATGTTTATATAGTAATACACACCAGGTGACTGTTCTTGCGTTATACGTATGAGCGACCCAATCGAACAGAAGGTTGGATGGATAGACGGAATGATCATTGTATCTGAGTTGTATTCGATTATATCGTGATGAAGTTCATATAGAAATACTCACCAGGTTACTGTTCTTTCGTTATACATACGAGCAACCGAATCAAACAGAAGGTTGAATGGATGGTATCTGGGTTGTATTCGATTATGATGTTATGCTGAGTATATAGTTATACACACTAGGTGACGGTATTCCCGTTTTACATACGAGTGACCGAAACGAACAGAAAGTTGAATGGATAGACTGAACAATCAATGTATCTCTGGTTGGTATCCGATTATATCGCAATACTGTATATATAGTGATACTTACCAGGTGACGGTACTTCCGTTACACATACTAGCGACTGAATCGAACTGAAGGTTAAATGGTTAGACGAAGCGATAGTTGTATCTGAGTTGTATTCGATGATATCGTGATGATGTTTATAGCAATACTCACCAGGTAACTGTTCTTACGTTTTACATACAAGCGACCGAATCGAGCAGAAGGTTAAATAGATAGATTGAACAATCATCGTATCTGGGTTGTATTCGATTATGTTTATATAGTAATACTCACCAGGTAACTGTTCTTCCGTTATACATACGAGCGACTGAATTGAACAAAAGGTTGAATGGATAGACTAAACAATGATCGTATCTGGGGTTGTATTCGATGATATCGTGATGATGTTTATATAGTTATACTCACCAGGTCACTGTTCTCCAGTTATACATGAGAGCGACTGAACTGAACAGAAGGTTGAATGGATAGACTGAACAATCATTGTATCTGGGTTGTATTCGATTATATCGTGATGATTATCATATAGTATGTCTTACCATGTAACAGTTCTTCTGTTACACATACGAGCAACCGAATCGAACATAAGGTTGAATGGATAGATTGTATTCGATTATGATATTATGCTGTGTATATAGTTATACACATTTGATGACGGTATTCCCGTTTTACATACGAGCGACCGAAAAGAACAGAAAAATGAATGGATAGACTGAACAATCAATGTATCTGGGTGGTATCCGATTATATCGCAATACTGTATATATAGTGATACTTACCAGGTGACGGTACTTCCGTTACACATACTAGCGACTGAATCGAACAGAAGGTTGAATGGTTAGACGAAACGATAATTGTATCTGAGTTGTATCCGATGATATCGTGATGATGTTTATATAGCAATAATAACCAGGTAACTATTCTTCCGTTTCACATACAAGCGACCAAATCGAGCAGAAGGTTAAATGTATAGATTGAACAATCATTGTATTTGATTATGTTTATATAGTTATACTCACCAGGTACATGTTCTTCCGTTATACATACGAGCGACTGAATTGAACAGAAGGTTGAATGGATAGACTAAACAATAATCGTATCTTGGGTTGTTTTCGATTATATCTTGATGATGTTCATATAGTTATACTCACAAGGAAACTTTTCTCCAGTAATACATAAGAGCGACTGAACTGAACAGAAAGTTGAATGGATAGACTGAACAATCAATGTATCTGGGTGGTATTCGATTATATCGTGATGATTATCATATAGTATGTCTAACCAGGTAACAGTTCTTCTGTTACACATACGAGCAACCGAATCGAACATAAGGTTGAATGGATAGATTGAACAATCATTGTATCTGGGTTGTCTCCGATTATATCGTTATGCTGTATATTAAGTTACACCTACCATGTAACGGTTCTTTCGTTACACATACGAGCGTCTGAATCGAACATAAGGTTGGATGATTAGACGGAACAATAATTGTAACTGAGTTGTATTCGATTATATCGTGGTGATTTTTATATAGTAATACTCACCAGGTGACTGTTCTTGCGTTATACATACGAGCGACCCAATCGAACAGAAGTTTGGATAAATAGACGAAATGATCATTGTATCTGAGTTGTATTCGATTATATCGTGATGACGTTCATATAGAAATACTCTCCAGGTTACTGTTTTTTCTTTATACATACGAGCAACCGAATCGAACAGAAGGTTGAATGGATAGTATCTGGGTTGTATTCGATTATGATGTTATGCTGTGTATATAGTTAAACACATTAGGTGACGGTATTCCCGTTTTACATACGAGCGACCGAAACGAACAGAAAGTTGAATGGATAGACTGAACAATCAATATATCTGGGTGGTATCCGATTATATCGCAATACTGTATATATAGTGATACTTACCAGGTGACGGTACTGCCGTTGCACATACTAGCGACTGAATCGAACAGAATGTTGAATGGTTAGACGAAACGATAATTGTATCTGAGTTGTATTCGATGATATCGTGATGATGTTTATATAGCAATACTCACCAGGTAACTGTCCTTCAGTTTTACATACAAGTGACCGAATCGAGCAGAAGGTTAAATGGATAGATTGAACAATCATCGTATCTGGGTTGTATTCGATTATTTCGTGATGATTATTATATATTATGTCTAACCAGGTAACTGTTCTTCCGTTATACATACGAGCAACCGAATCGAACATAAGGTTGAATGGATAGATTGAACAATCATTGTATCTGGGTTGTCTACGATTATATCGTTATGCTGTATAATTAGATACACCTACCATGTTACGGTTCTGCATCGAACATAAGGTTGGATGATTAGACGAAACGATAATTGTAACTGAGTTGTATTCTATTATATCGTGGTGATGTTTATATAGTAATACTCACCAGGTGACTGTTCTTGCGTTATACATACAAGCGACCCAATCGAACAGAAGGTTGGATGGATAGACGGAATGATCATTGTATCTCAGTTGTATTCGATTATATCGTGATGAAGTTTATATAGAAATACTCACTAGGTTACTGTTCTTTCGTTATACATACGAGCAACCGAATCGAACAGAAGGTTGAATGGATAGTATCTGGGTTGTATTCGATTATGATCTTATGCTGTGTATATAGTTATACACATTTGATGACGGTATTCCCGTTTTACATACGAGCGACCGAAAAGAACAGAAAAATGAATGGATAGACTGAACAATCAATGTATCTGGGTGGTATCCGATTATATCGCAATACTGTATATATAGTGATACTTACCAGGTGACGGTACTTCCGTTGCACATACTAGCGACTGAATCGAACAGAATGTTGAATGGTTAGACGAAACGATAATTGTATCTGAGTTGTATTCGATGATATCGTGATGATGTTTATATAGCAATACTCACCAGGTAACTGTCCTTCAGTTTCACATACAAGTGACCGAATCGAGCAGAAGGTTAAATGGATAGATTGAACAATCATCGTATCTGAGTTGTATTCGATTATGTTTATATAGTTATACTCACCAGGTACCTGTTCTTCCGTTATACATACGAGCAACCGAATCGAACATAAGGTTGAATGGATAGATTGAACAATCATCGTATCTGAGTTGTATTCGATTATGTTTATATAGTTATACTCACCAAGTAAATAGGTATGTCAATATGTCGTCCATATTTGGTAATGGGTATGATGATTTCCTGGTGACGTTGTTCAATTTCCTATAATCGACACAGAATCTTATAGATCCATCCTTTTTTCGTACCAACACCACTGGGCTGGCCCATGGGGAATGACATGGCCTGATGATGTTGTGCTCCAGCATCTCGGATATTTGTTTGTCGATGATTTCTCGTTCCTTCTGAGACACCCTGTACGGTCTGCTCTTAATAGGAGCCGCGTCTCCTACGTCTATTTTATGTTTTGAAATGTCGGTGAGGCCCATTTGTCTGGTACATTTAGAAAACACATCCTTGTAATCTTCAAGCAAATTTTCTAATTTCGTCCTGACTCCTCTATCATGGATATGATCGGTATCATGGTCTTTCAAAACTACCTCATCTTCTGAATCTGTAGATTCGGTGTACAGTATGATAGCAGTATCTATTGACGTTTGTTCCCTTGGGTAGGACCAACCGATTGTTGTGCCTTGTAGGAGTTTCACTTTATTGTGGCTTATATTTTTGAGGCTAATCGATTTCTTTCTAGGGAACTCTGGATGTTTTACGCAAATCAATCCACGTTTTATAAGGACATTTTCATTCAGCTTGAATTCCAATGATTGTTCTGTGTCATTTTCCCATTTGATTTCTACGTCTGATTCTTGTTTGGGTAATATGATGTAATCCTTTGCTATTGTAGCCTTTTCCCTGTTTTCTTCAGAATTCTGTTCTATACAGGGTATATCATGTGGGGGTGGTAGTGAGCAGATGAGGATATCTATTTCTATGTTGTCAAAAACTTCTATTAACAGGTTTTTTACCATGTTCCATTCAAGTTTGTCCAGACCGCAACCCAGTTTTGGAATTGCAAGTTTATTCACATTCATTTCAGCCATGATCTTTCGTAATTTAAGTAATGATAGTTTTAGGTTTTCCAGGGTTGGTTTCATGAAATAACGATATTTTGTTATTAAATAGAATATGGTGCGTCCTTCTTACTCCAATACTGCTACTCCTCCAGGTGGTTCGTTTTGTTCTTGGAGTTCCTGGATCCCACCAAAGTTGGTTTTAAATGTTCGTGCTATTCCTCTACCCATTTGAAGGTCAGCTGACACACAGTGAGCGAAAGCATAATCTGCAGGTGCAGAAAATAAATCCAGGTTCTTCTCTTTTATATTAGCCTTTCCTGCATTTTTATGTTTATTTTCTTGTAGAGGTCTGGCAGTTGGTTTCAGGACTTTATGACGATCAAGGATAATATCTCTGAAATCTATAGGAGGTGGTATTGGCTCTGGATCTTTGAAAGATATAAGGTCTTCTGCCTCTACTGTCATGAGTGGTGTAACGTAGGGACAACACTCGTCGGTATCTATAAGAGGTGTTTGTTCATCACGTGAAGGAACTTCTTCAAAGGAGATGAGGTCCACAACTTGCGGGGTATTCGTCCTGATCCCATCGTCGATAACCTGTGTTTCATTTTTGAGGCAGCATTGTTTTGTAGATTCCAAATATTCGATGTGGGCCATGGTACATTTCAAATTTAATAAACACCCTTCTAGGTACATCTCCTTGTATAGCATAGGATCTGGCTTAACTTTGTTACCGTAATGTTTGAGGTTCAAGTTAGCTACAGTTGTGCTGATTCTGGGTGTACAGGGGTGTGATTTTATTTCGTAGTCCTGATTATTTTTTGACAGGGTTATGGTGTCATTTTCTAGATTAATTTTTGTTTTATATATCCTCATGAATTCCATCCCTAGAATGAGAGGGTATGGCAGTTTATTGATTACAATTGCTCTACATTCTGTAGAGAATTTTCCCATTTGTACTTTCACCGATGTTGTCCCCATAGTAGGTATTCTTCTGTTTCCTACTGCTAACAAGTGTTTTTTGTCCGTCGAATCATATTTGTCTATATAATATTGAGATACAATGTTTTGTTCGGACCCTGTATCCAGAATCACCCTGGTTTCTTTGTCATTCAACAGTGCCGTTATTGTTAAGATGTTGTAGGTATTTGCACTGTTGGTGGGTGCCCCGTTTGTAGAAAGGACGACACCGGGGTCTAGTTGGGGCGTCCCCTCAAGTTTGGGTTATTTTGTGTGCTCCTGCAGACAGACGCAGAGTGACCAATTCTTCCACAGGAGTAGCATCTTGGTCGACCGTCTGCTGTTCTTGTGTTGGGTATATAATGGGTATTATTGTGATTCCCGAATGTTCTGTTGTTCTGACTGCTTTGATTCTGATGGTTTCCCCTGTATATATTTGGTGCGTTGTTACTGTTATTTTGTGGGTAAAATTGCTGTCTTTGGTTAAAATTATTCCTCTGGTTATAATTGCTCCCTGATTGAAAATTTTGCCTAGCTTGGAAGTTATTTCCCTGGTTGAAATTGCTTCCCTGTTGGAAATTTTGTCTTGGTCGGAAATTATTTCTCTGGTTGAAGTTGCTTCCTGGATGGAAATTTTGTCTAAATTGAAAATTATCTCTTTGGTTGAAGTTTCCTCCTGGTTGGAAGTTTGGTTTTGTTTGGAAATTTTCTCTAGTCGCCTGTGGGTATTGATGGTTCATTTGTTGTGTTGCCAGGGGGATGTGATCCAATGAGGAATTCACCATGATATCCTCTAGTTTATTAACTATTTTCTTGAAATCTTCCATAGTCATATTTTCTTTCCTGATTAGGCGATAGGCTCCGTAGACGTTTGGTCTAATAAAGTTTTCAAAAAACTTTCGAAATTCTTCTGGGTTCAGTGAGTGGTCATACTCATAATACATAGTTTGTAAGTCGTAAAAGTATGATTTTATAGATTCTTCCGCCCCCTGTTTACGGTGTAGCAGGCGGATTTCAAGGCTTCTTTTGATGTCACCGTCTCCAAATGCATTTATGAAATCATTTTTTATGTCCTCCCAGGTTTTGCTATTATTGTCTGCTGTCTCACTGTATATTTTGTACCATATATTAGAAGCTCCTTCAAGAAATGTGCCGAAGTAGTGAATTTTCAACTTGTCGTCCCAACCATTTGCTATGGCTGTTCTGTCGTATCCCGTGATGAACGTATTGGCGTTCCCTTTTGAGGGGTTGAATGTTTGGGGTGATATGAATGTAGGGATCGATGCCTTGCTGGCCGCTGCTAGGGCATCATTCATGGTTGTGTCGGCCATTTTTTTATTGTGAATGGGTTCCGGAATTATAGTTGTGGGGACAGTATTTTTGTTTTCGAGCCTGTATTCCTCTTCTTCTGAGACTTCTTTCAATTCTTCTTCTGAATCCTCTTTTTGTTCTTCTTCCTGTCTTATTTCTGTTTCTTCCTCTTCTTCGCTGCTGCTTAATTGATATGTATCTTCTGTCTTTTCTTTCTGGGTGATAGGACTGATTTCTTCAAATTTTCTTTGAATATTTCTGGGTACAGGTACTGGATTTGCCTCAATAACTTCTCGAGATAATACAGGAATTGGACTCACTGGTCTGGGTGGTGAACGGGACAGTATGCTAGATCGCTCAAATGGGTTAGGTGAATTACTAGTTTCACCAAATAATTCTGTGCTACGATGTGTGGGTTCAAAATCGGTTTTTTGTGTTAATTTTAATATTACTTTGTCTGCCCTTGTGAATGGTTTCCGCCCTGACATCCCTGACTTTGGTGCATAGTTTTGTTTTCGTTTTGTATTAAGAAAAATAAAAATGAAAATTTTACCTATCTGTTGTGTATGACCAAGGAATACATGAAATTTGAAAATTTCAATATTAATTTATTCTTCTCCAAATAACTTTATGAATTTTAGTTGCATTCTCTCCTTGAAAGTCAGATTTTTCGGTTTTGAGTTTTGTTTCTGCAAAATTTCTCTTGTTTTTTCAGTTAATGATGTAAGGAAGATTGACACAATTAGTTTGTTATTTGTTTCACCAATAGCCAATTTGATTTTTCTTTCCCTATTTAGTTGCCTTTGACGTTTGCTTGGATTCTTTCTTGGCATATCTGAACAATCATCGATTTTTCTGAACTATTTTACTACCAATCCTACCAAGCTGTGGTGAACAGATATTCCGTGTGATTAGCAGTGTTAATAATACAGTAACAGCTGTAGTGTACAGTTATGTTAGATGTATTATTTATAGCTCATAAAAGAGGAGATTGATAAATCATTCAAAAAAATAAACAGAAACTCAAAAAAAGAATTAATTGGTGGAGAGAAAAAAATTAATGTGGCTCTATTATACCGTTCACAAGGACAATTTATGTTGAATGCATGACAGGGTGGACCCAATAGAGAATGGATGAATGCATATTCGAAATTAATCTTCAACCTTATAAGTAACCCATATAAAAAATAATAATAATAATAAAAAAAGATTATACTCAGATATCAGTAAATATTAATATCTCTTTATAAAGTGCCGTTCAAATTTTCGAAAGTATAGAAATTCTTTGAGGGAAAATAAAAAAATAGTTAGACTGAATAAAATCAATTACGAACTCAATTAGTACCCCATATGATAATACACTTCACTTCATTCAAATTTATAATCAAATTTACGTTAGAATGATAATTAAAAAAAATAAAAATTTATTCAAATATCTCTTTTAGGTTCATTATGAAGAATAAAACCTACGGAAACGAGACGAGGCGCCTCCACCATATGTCACGTCCCGGGTGTGTGCCTACCCTGGGCTGTGAGCTTGATTTGGGGTTATCGCTTAGCTACGAGAGGGGGTTGATTACTTTCAGCCCTATATCATGACCACATCAAAGAAAAAATGAGTTATTTGGTTTAAACATTTAATAAGTGAAATTATCCAACATAATCTTATGGTGAGAAAATAGTGAACATGTGAATATTTAAAATAATAAAGTGAATTATAAAAGTGAACAAAGTGAAGTGGGGTTTGTGACTAAGTGCATTTTTACGTTATTTCCTGACTCAACTGACATAAGGGCACAACGAGGGATTAAAAAAGGTAACAAAATAATATAAGTACTTACATGAGTAATATAACTGTCGTCCAGGCCGAGGAGATGTGTCTCTTACTAAGGTCCATGGCTTCCTTTGAAATAATGGTGAAGTTATCACTCCCCGATGAATCCGAATCGCGAATTAGGAGGCCGAAATCAGACTGAGTGTCAAAATCGGAATCGTGGTCGGAATCGTAATAATAAATGAATAATTAATAATGACCAATGACTGAATGATTGAATTACTGAATCCTGAATGCCCCCGATACCCCGATCAAAAAGTACTTATATCCGACTCTTGCAAGATCAGCAAACAAGCACTACTTGACCGGGCGCATCGTCACAGTTTCGAAACTGCAAGTTTTGAAGTTCAATGAATTCTATTTAGGAGGCTTACTTTAAATTTTCCTAGGTTGATAAACCTGGTATGTTATGGTTATCGTGGACTGATTGTTATATGTTTCGCAATTTTGAATAAATGGAAATGCAATGAACTCAATAGATGGAAGGTTAATAATTCTTGATATACTGTATGATCCCATACGTGACAATATCTTATCAACCAGGGAAAAAATACTTTCGATAAAATTACAATTATTCACCAGAATGTTCAATCTATTGGTAATTGTATAAATAGATTAGAACAATTTCTGGAAGAGGTTCCTGACTGCATGTTCTTTTGTATAACTGAACACTGGAAAACCAAAGATCAATTGAAAAACTACGGCTTGAAAGACATCTATTTGGCTGAAGCAGTATGTCGAGAAAATTCCAACCAACACGGAGGAAGTGCCATTTTTGCAAGGCAAGGAATACAATGTAAACGATTACCAAGCATAACAATTCTCTCAGAAATTGGCACTTGTGAGTGCAGTGTATGTGAATTCAATATAAAAGGCCAAAAAATTGTTATTATGTGTGTATACACGCCTGGTGGTATAGTAGAAAATTTTTTGACATGTTTAGAGAGAATTCTTGCCAATTTTGTAACTTTTACAGGGTACATTTTTTTGGTAGGAGATTTTAACATACCTATGCATGATAAAGACAAAAACAAAGATAAAGAAAATTTATTCTCGTTAGTAAACTCATATAATTTGTCCCCATTTATAAAAGACTTCACTCGAGTCACAAACGTCTCAAAATCTTTAATTGACAACATATTTTTCAATTATAGCGAACATTGCAAGGTAAAAGTACATCATAATTTGATTTCTGATCATTCAGCTCAGAGTCTTAGTTTTAATATCCATAAACAAGATACCTTTGTCTTCGAAAGAATTTTTAATGATGTAAATAAAATACATTTTCAGAATAGGCTTAAACAAGCAGATTGGAGGAACATATATGAGACAGATGATGCAAATGAGGTATGGAATAGATTTCACAATATTTCCATATACCATTTCAATTTGAGCTTTCCTATCAAAAAATTATATCAAAATAAAAAGTTGCAAAATCAGAATGTAATTAGGGACCAAGAAATAGACGAGTGTAAGCGACGACTGGACGTTCTTTATGTTTTGAGGTCTGTTGACATTAGATATAAAACACAGTATAGCGAAGCAAAAAAGTCATATGAAAATACCCTAGCACAAAAAAGAAGGAAAAACTTCAACATAAAATAGAAACTTCAGATAACAAATCGAAAACAGTGTGGTCAATAATAAATAGCATAAAGAGCGGTTCAGGTAGTCAGAGGGATGTTCAGGTACCTGGAGATGGTGAAACAGTTGCAAACAGTTTTAATAATTATTTCCTTAACTGTGCATCAGACTCAGTATCTGAATAACCTGAAAAAAATCAAATATCTTACATACAACAAGCTGATAGATCTATGTTTCTTAGGCCAATTACAGGAAATGAAATTTTGTCTGTGATAAAAAATTTGAAAAATAAACAAAGCAGTGGTGACGATGACATTCCAACTTCATTAATAAAAAGTTGTGTAAATGAAATCATTATACCTTTGACATATGCAGTTAGTAAATCTTTTAAGATGGGAGTGTTTCCAGATAGATTAAAATTAGCAACTATCATACCTTTACACAAAAAAGGTGATTTAACACTGATTGAAAATTACAGACCAATAAGCCTACTACCAAGTTTCTCAAAAGTTTTTGAAAAATGTATGAGCAACAGATTAATGGAGTACCTACTGCAGAATGATATGTTCTGTACATGTCAACATGCATACCTGAAAGGAAAGGGAACTCACACAGCCCTTTATCAATTCATTGAAAACATCTTGCAAGCACTTGAGAAAAATGAAGTTATAATGGGTTTATTTTTGGACTTAACAAAAGCATACGACTGTGTAAATCATCAACTTCTACTGAAAAAATTAAAGCTCTACGGAATAAATAGTTTAGTCTTTGCTTGGCTAAATTCTTATTTATCAGGAAGATCTCAGCAAATAATGATTACTAGACAGGGTGAGACTGTTAAGTCAAAAACCGAACTTGTTAAAATGGGAATTCCACAGGGTAGTAAAATTGGTCCAATAATATTCATCTTATACATAAATGATTTGCCAAACTCTATCACGAATATAAATTGTTTTTTAAGTAATTATGCTGATGATACCAACATTTCAATAACTGCACAGGATTTTGGTACTATACTCGATAACACAAAAAATATTTTTTCAACAATGTCATGGTGGATTTCGAATGAGAAGCTACTATTGAATGAAAAAAAGACAAATTGTCTAATGTTCAAAACAAATAGGTCGCAGTTAGAATATCCAAGAAGCATTCGGTTGAATGAAGCTGAAATCAATATAAGTACAGAAACGAAGTTTCTAGGAGTAACTATAAATGAAGTTCTGTCATGGGAAAGTCATATAGGAGAACTCGCGAAAAAATTAAACTCTGTCTGCTATACATTGAGGGTTATGTCACAGTACTTAAGTGAAGATGGTCTGAAAGTAATTTATTTTTCAAATTTTGAATCTCTTGTTAGATATGGTTCAATTTTTTATGGTAGTAGTAATTCTGTAGAAAAAATATTTATATGCCAGAAAAGAGCACTAAGAACAATAAAAAAACTTAGTTTTAGAGCTTCTTGCAGAGGCATTTTTAAAACTAACAAGATTTTAACTGTTGCAGCAATATACATTGAAGAGTGTCTAATGTTTTTATTCAATAATGAGGATTTTTTTAAAGCAAATTTACCAACACATTCATACAATAGTAGAGATAGGTTTTACACATATCCTATTCACAGACTGACTGTTACAGAAAAGGGTGCCAAATATTCTTGTATGAAATTGTTCAATAAATTACCTCGGAATATTAGACTGATAGAAAGTCGAAAGCTTTTCAAAATTGCTATACGAAAAATTCTAGTAGATAGTGAACCCTATACAGTACGAGATTATTTAAATGCCTCTTTTTAAATATTTAAATATAATTAGTTTTGACGAATATTTCGTTCTGAATGTGTATGTAATCTTTGTTATTTATGTGATTTTCGAAATAAATATGATTATTATTATTATTATTATTATCCATATCCATTTAACCTTATGTTCGATTCGGTTGCTCGTATGTATAACGGGAGAACTGTTACCTGGTTAGACATACTATATGATAATCATCACGATATAATCGAATACAACCCCAGATACGATTATTGTTTAGTCTACACTGAAAAAATAAATAGATTTTTATTTTACTAAATGAATGGTAATGTCGAATAAGTTTCATTGAACAAATTACATGTTAGTGATATTACTTTTATAAGTGCTCAATATCTCGACAAATATATTGCATACCACATCAGAATAGTAATAATTCGAATTATTATTGACTACCTCATCAATTGAAATGTTCTGTTAAGTATTCACTTAATCCGTTTATTTTATTATATTCTTTAAAGAGATGCAATACCGGAATTATAATAAATATTCGCGATACAGCCTTAAATAGCTATACTAGTGGGAAAAACCATACCACTTTTTTTTGTCTGGACGTACCTACTGAAATGTTCGAGAATATAAAAGTAGGTCAGTTCCGTCTCACCACTGAAAACCAAAACCTGTGTTTCATCGCTTATATAGTGAACCAAATCGCCGCGACGCATTCGGTTAATATAAAAGTAGGTCAGTTCCGTCTCACCACTGAAAACCAAAACCTGTGTTTCATCGCTTATATAGTGAACCAAATCGCCGCGACGCATTCGGTTCAATTGTGTTGGTCATAACCTTTAGGGTTATTGTTGTGACCTCGTTGCCATCATCTCATCATTGCCCAGCTGTTCATTGGGATCCAGGGGGCCCCCCAGGACTGCACTACGTCATCAGAATCTGCAGCACACTTTTTTGGCCAAACTGAAGACTTGTGATCAGGTAGGCTGTTTAAGGGCTCGTTTTATTGTAAAATATTAATTTTGCAAATCTGGGTACTGCATCTCGAGAATCTCGCGCCTTTTTTGCTCACGCTCTTTCGGTAACGCGTCCATTTCTATCTCTCCAAAGAGAGCTTGTGAAAGGAATAAGGTACATATTTTGGTCCTTCGAGCCGGATTAGGCCCTTTTGGCTTTTTCCAAAAATAGAATTGTTCATTCAACCTCCTGAGGTTCGCAAATTAGAGCTGGTGCTTTGAATTTCCCCTCGGTTTCCGCCTATCTTCAACTCGCTTGATATTTCGCATACATCAGGTTTGTCTAATTTCTCGCCTAAAGTAACTTGCCTCGCAATTTGTGAAAATTTCAAATTTAACGCTGCTGAAAGTATCCATTGATACCCACCAGGAATAAAAAGCCTGCTCGAACACGAACAAGTTTTTTATCGCGCTTACTACCTACGCTTTTTTCGCCTTATTAGTATTTTCGTGTTTCTTTAACATGGCTGATCGAATTGAAAAACTACGAAGATATAAAGCACTTCGTACTAGTTGTGCTAAGGAAATTTCAGTTTTAACAAATTTAGCGAACAATGCCAAATTGGATGCATCGCAAAAAATCATTTTCAAAATACGCTATGAAGACGCGGAAAAAATAAAAAATGAGTTCATGAAACAACACTCCAATATCATAACTCTGATGTCTACGGATGATACCGCTGATTTAAATGAGGAAGATGCACTCAAAGAGTCTTTTAATGAGTCTTATTACCTCAGCCGAGCTATTTACGCTGAACTGTTTGAAGAAGTCTCATCAGATCATAACAGTACTATACCACATCCTGTTTCCCCAAATCAACACTTCCGCCTTCCCAAAATTGAACTTATCAAATTTTCGGGAGAATATCGTGAGTTTCCTACATTCCGAGATATGTTCGAGGCTTTGGTTCATAATAATGAATCTCTACATGACATTGAAAAATTCAATTATTTGATTTCTGCTTTGAAAGGCCCGCCTTTACATCTTGTTCAGTGTTTACCTATGACCGCCTCTAATTATAGAAACGCTTATGATACATTGTTGAAAAGATATTCAAATAAACGCTTACAGGCCAATTCTTATTGGTCAGAAATCGAAAACTGTCCTAAAATAAATTCAGATAATCCTCATCAAATTCGTAAACTGATCGATATTTTCAATGAGAATTTAGCTGGTCTTAAAAATATGAAATTTCCAACAGAATCTTGGGACTTTATCCTGGTTAATATGATCCTAAAACGATTGGATGCGGACACGTTGAAAGCTTTCGAAAAGGAGCATGGATCTACCGCTATTCCGAATTATGACACTGTTGTAAAATTTATTAATCAACATTGTATAGCTCTAGAAGCCGCAAATTATACCGGGGTTTCCAAGAATAAAAAGCTGATGAGCGTCCCGAATGATCGTTCAAATAGTTCGCACTCAACAGGGACATCCTTTTCTCGCTTTCGTCCTACCGCTGTCTTGAACTCGCACTCGCAATCAACTTTTCTTGCTCGTACCTCTCAAAAAAATAACAATCATCAATGTATTTTGTGTAAAGAAAATCATTTACTATTCAAATGTGCCGCTTTTCTGAATAAATCCGTAACGGAGCGTTATAACTACTGTAGAAATCAACGCTTGTGTTTGAACTGCTTGAGTAATTATCACGAAACTCGTAATTGTGGGTCCAGCCATAGTTGTGGTCGATGCGGCAGAAGACATCACACTGCTTTACACAATGATAACTTTAGTTTAACTTCATCTTCCGTACCTTCAGAAGTTTCTAGTTCTACCCCCACCTCAAATTCATCCACACCTCAAACTCAAAATGCCCCGAACGAAGATCTCCGATCAATTAATGTCAACACTTGTTCAACCTTACGTAACCCAAATCCTCGAGTGCTTTTGTCGACTGCCCTGGTAGAAATCCAAGATAAAAGAGGTCTTTATCAAACAGTTCGAGCATTATTAGATTGCGGATCGGAAACATCCTTGATTTCGACCAAGTGTTTCAATCGTTTGAACTTGAACAAATTCCAAACACGAACTAGCATACAAGGTGTTGGTGATACCCAGAGCGTTTCTAATGTTGGAGGGGTGACTTTGAAGCTCAAACCGCTGGGAAAGATTCATCCGATTTTTGAAATCGACGCTTTGATCATACCTAAAATTTGTAAAAACCTACCTTCTACGCCTATTCCTGCCCAGAATTGGTCCCACTATTCTGATCTTTCCCTAGCGGATCCTGATTTCCATTCTCCTGGGGAAATTGACCTTCTTCTAGGAGCTGATATCTTTTCTCGATTATTAATACCCGGCCGCGTGATAAGTGCTGACGGATACCCCGATGCTCTCAACACTGTTTTCGGATATGTTTTGTTAGGAAAAATCGGTACTTCTCAGAACTTTAACGTTCAAACACTTGTCTGTTCTTTATCGACAGATATTGATCTCCAAGACACAATGCACAAGTTTTTCGAAGTAGAATCAGTCCCAGAAGTGAATCTATCAACTAAGGATGACAAAAAATGTGAACGGATTTTTATAGAAAATTATTCTCGCCTCGCTAGTGGTCGTTACGTCGTACCTTTACCGTTCCGTGGACTCAGACCCTGTTTTCCAGGAATGCGTTCCTTAGCTATTCGTCGTTTTCATGCTTTAGAAAATCGTTTATTAAAAAATTCTTCCGTCTACGAGGAATATTGTAAAGTAATGAAGGAATATATCGATTTAGGACATATGGAATTGCTTGCCAAGTCGTCTAATGACCATATTCCACTTAACTGCTACTATATTCCTCAAACTTTTGTTTTGAAACCAGAAAGTGTTAGCACAAAACTTAGGGTTGTTTTCAACGCTAGTGCCGGATTTCCAAATCAGGGATCGTTAAATCAAAGTTTACTAACTGGTCCGAAACTTCAACAAGACATCTCCGCAATTTTATTGAATTTCCGCTTACATCATTATTGTTTTACCGCCGACATACAACAAATGTATCGTCAAATTTTGATCGCTCCTCAAGATCGCGACTACCAACGGATCGTTTTTAGATTTTCACCTCACGAAGAGTTATGCGACTATAGACTAAAAACGGTAACATTTGGTTTATCATGTTCCCCTTATCTCGCAATCCGCACTTTACTTCAATTATCATACGATGAAGAAAAGCAATTTCCTGCCGCTGTTGAAGTATTACGTAATGATACCTATGTTGACGACATCATATTTGGTGCGTCTACCTACTCGGACGCAGAATCCCTTAGAGACGAACTCATCAACTTATTAAGTAGGGGGGGTTTCAGCTTGAAAAAATGGTCTAGTAACGATCCTACTTTGCTACAAGTGTTTCCTTCCTCACACCTCGCCATCGATCCCGCTTCTTGGACTCCAAATAACGAAAAATCGCTAAAAGTTCTAGGGTTGCGTTGGAACCCAGTGGAAGATTGTTTCTTTTTTTCAGTCAATACCCTCGATCGGGAATGTACTAAAAGAAATATCCTCTCCGAGTTGGCAAGGAATTTTGACCCACTTGGTATAATAGCGCCAATAACGTTTTTTACGAAATATCTAATACAACAATTTTGGGTCAGAGGCTTAGATTGGGATGAATCACCCCCAGATGATCTCCTGAGATTATGGGTCCAATATAAAACTGACTTACATTTAATTTCAAATATTCGCTTACCCAGAAGATCATTACCGGTTGATTTTCAATCAGTCGAACTTCATGGATTCTCCGATGCATCATCCAAAGGTTATGCCGCATGCGTCTATTTTCGATTCCTACTTCCCAACGGTGAGTGGGCGACTTCTTTTGTTTGTGGAAAATCAAGAATCGCGCCGATCAAACCGATTTCTATACCCCGCTTGGAATTATGTGGAGCCGTTCTCTTATCAAAACTAATTTCGTGGGTGAAACATGTTTTTCATGACAAATTGTGCTTCTCCCGCTGTATGGCGTTTTCGGATTCTCAAATCGTTTTAAGTTGGATTCGTGCGGAGGCCTCACGTTGGCCTACATTTGTAGCTAATCAAGTTGCATATATCCAGGAAAAAATTCCGCCCGTCTTCTGGTTATATGTTAAATCAGAAAATAATCCCGCAGATGTCGCGTCACGAGGACTTTTGCCCGCAGAAATCATTTCTCATTCACTCTGGTTCAATGGACCATCTTTTTTACTAGATCCTAAAGTCGATTTCACAACCTCACCTTATATCCCATGTCCTACCGAAATTCCTGCTGAAGAATATAATACATGTTTGATATCCACCGTGGATCAAAGTTTTGTTGACGAGTTGATAGACAAAATGTCTTCTTTTACTTTCCTTCAAAGAACAATAGCGCAACTTTTACGCTTTATATTCAACTTAAAAAATCCCACACAAAAACGAACAGGTTTTTTATCTAATCAGGAACTCAACGATGCCTTGAAGGTGTTAGTCAAACGCACACAGTCATTATCATTTCCTAATAAACTCAACGCTGGCAAATTTCCCCAAGAATTAAAAAAATTTAACGCTTTTTTTGATCCTGAAGGTATCCTTCGAGTTGGAGGTCGATTGACTTATGCAAAGTTGAGTTACGATCATAAACATCCAATTTTATTACCTCGGAAAAGTAGATTCACTCATCTCTTGATCGAATATTTCCACAAAAAATATTTACATGTCGGAATTCGTACAGTTCAGTTCATTATATCGCAGCAATATTGGATATTGAGTTCCAAACGCGCTATACGCACAGTATTAAGTAAATGTATCCCATGCTGGCGGACAAAACCTATCCCGTTACAACCTCCCATGGGAAACCTACCTCTTCCTCGTCTATCGCAAGTGAAACCTTTTTCCCGAATCGGAATAGATTACGGAGGTCCGTTTTTATTAACAATGACTCGACACAGAGGTTCAAAGACTACTAAAGCTTATATTTGCCTTTTTGTATGTCTCTCTACGAAAGCTATACACTTAGAATTATCTTCAGATTTGACAAGTGAATGTTTTCTTGCCTCCCTTCGACGATTCGTTGCGAGAAGGGGTAGATGTTCAGATATATATTGTGATAGAGGCACAAATTTCATGGGAGCTTCAAAAATTCTAACCGAATATATGCAGTATGCCACAAATGCAGAAAATATCACGTTTCATCCCTTGCCTGGTAATTCACCCCATTTTGGTGGTATATGGGAGGCTGGTATCAAATCAGTGAAATCCCATATTTCAAGGGTGATAGGCTCGCAAATTTTATGCTATGAGGAATTCAATACCCTATTGGTTCAAATCGAATCGATTTTAAATTCCAGACCCTTGACTGCATTCAGCTCTGATCCGAATGACATTTCCGCCCTCACTCCCGGTCACTTCCTAACATTGGAGCCGTTAGGGTCTGTTCCCGATCCTGATCTTAGCAACATCCCCCTGAATAGGCTCAGTCGATGGCAAATGCTCCAACGTACGCACCAAGATTTTTGGCGCAGATGGCGCTTGGAATATTTGCATACCCTCCAACAACGTGCTAAGTGGTATCATCAAGATACACCAGTTCCTCCAGGAACTCTTGTTATCATTAAAAATGACAACACTCCCCCTTTACAGTGGGACTTAGGGCGCATCACCAAGCTACATCCAGGTGCGGACGGGGTAGCTAGAGTTGCCACAGTGACTACTCTGAAAGGGGAACTTAGGCGCCCTTTAATTAAGCTATGTCCCCTACCAATATCCTAGTTTATTTTTTACATTTTTCCTTCCTATTAGCAAACATTTTTCGGAGTCATACCAGGGGTATGATAGGTAAAGCTCGGATTTTATTTATTTTTTGCGACTTCAGGATGTTGAATAACAAGAATTAATTTTTCTTTTATAATTTTTTTTAAAATGCGATCAATTAATCGCATTTTCCGGGGGGACTATGTTAAGTATTCACTTAATCCGTTTATTTTATTATATTCTTTAAAGAGATGCAATACCGGAATTATAATAAATATTCGCGATACAGCCTTAAATAGCTATACTAGTGGGAAAAACCATACCACTTTTTTTTGTCTGGACGTACCTACTGAAATGTTCGAGAATATAAAAGTAGGTCAGTTCCGTCTCACCACTGAAAACCAAAACCTGTGTTTCATCGCTTATATAGTGAACCAAATCGCCGCGACGCATTCGGTTCAATTGTGTTGGTCATAACCTTTAGGGTTATTGTTGTGACCTCGTTGCCATCATCTCATCATTGCCCAGCTGTTCATTGGGATCCAGGGGGCCCCCCAGGACTGCACTACGTCATCAGAATCTGCAGCACACTTTTTTGGCCAAACTGAAGACTTGTGATCAGGTAGGCTGTTTAAGGGCTCGTTTTATTGTAAAATATTAATTTTGCAAATCTGGGTACTGCATCTCGAGAATCTCGCGCCTTTTTTGCTCACGCTCTTTCGGTAACGCGTCCATTTCTATCTCTCCAAAGAGAGCTTGTGAAAGGAATAAGGTACATATTTTGATCCGGCTCGAAGGACCAGCAAAATATGTACCTTATTCCTTTCACAAGCTCTCTTTGGAGAGATAGAAATGGACGCGTTACCGAAAGAGCGTGAGCAAAAAAGGCGCGAGATTCTCGAGATGCAGTACCCAGATTTGCAAAATTAATATTTTACAATAAAACGAGCCCTTAAACAGCCTACCTGATCACAAGTCTTCAGTTTGGCCAAAAAAGTGTGCTGCAACACGAAATTATCGAATACATTTCCTGTAGTGGTATTAGGTTCAGGATGAACATAACTTAACTAATAATCATATTTACC
The DNA here is from genome assembly GCA_029955515.1 of Chrysomela aeneicollis. Lineage (NCBI taxonomy): Eukaryota > Metazoa > Arthropoda > Insecta > Coleoptera > Chrysomelidae > Chrysomela > Chrysomela aeneicollis. Next base: position 13,743,132 of record JARUHQ010000013.1, on the reverse strand, counting down.
ACTACAAATGGTAGCACATATGAGAATACTTTCCGTGTTGTCAAGATTTACCACTACGAAGAGTATTAATTATTGATTTCCGAATCAATAAGCACCAGCGCAGTGTTGAATCGGGGATGCGAATTGCGACGCCATTTGTAGTGCTGTTGTTTGCCGTTGGTGGTTTGTGTACTCATTCTCATTGTTGTATCACTTTAGTTTTGCACTTAAGCTGTTCAAGTTGTAGTTTAATGAGAACGAATATATACCTATAATGAAAAAATTAGTGATTCAGTGGAATTTGGATCAATTAATACCATAAAGTATTCAAGTTGAATTCTGTTTTGAGTGTAATAGCGAATTTGGAATGGCAGTAATGGCAGACTCCAAAATCGCATGTAAGTATGTCTTACACCAACAGTGGGCATTTTTATTCATTTTTTGAATTCAAGAAAACAATATGTGATTATTTTTGTACTTTTGTATTTTATTATTATCCCAAAACCTGATGTGACCATTGAATATTTATCATCATTCAACAGTGATTAATTATTTCTCCCTGAATGATCTAACAACTTTCGTACACGAATTTCTCTCTTTAGAAATACCTGATGTCCGAAAATTGTGCCTTGAAAATTGATAGGGTGATTTTATTACATTTTTTCAAAACTCAATATCTCGACAGGCTTATTGGCCTTTCAGAGCGGATTTTTGAAATAAATACATTTTATAGCCTAAATGCCGTGAAATGAAAGTAAATCATAACTTTGAAACTTTTATGAAGATTATGTATTAATTTGTTGTCATGGACGTTAATGGTGAATTATTATTATATTATGATGATAATACTCTTTATTCATTTTTGTTGGAGCCTTTCTGACATTGATAATGATATATTGAAAGGGTGCATATGGTTCGAATGATTATCTCAATGAATAAATGTGTTATTTTTTCACGATTTCCTCGGTGACAGCTTATTTCATCATGATATTTTCCAATATTTTCATTTTTTCAATTGTACATTTTCAGGATCCAGAAACAAAAATATCGAGACAGAAGGACATCTTTAGAAGGTCCATGGAATTCAAGGCTCTTTGGCTCTGAAGAATAATTTAATCCTTTTTGGCATTATTTTCTAGAATGTATGACTCCTAAATTTTTTTCGCACACTATCCAATATACAACAATTGATTATATTACCGAAAAACAATATATAGTTATGAAATACTCATATATTGAAGTTATAATTAACCTCCTAAAACCCCTAATATTACATCAGTATAGATAAACAATATTCACAAATTCATTAACCAAAAAGGAAAGGTAGTATTATACATTGTCATGTGAATGCTAGGTAATATTCTGATTTCGGTATGTAGTACTCCATGCCACCGATAAATAAGAACAAATCGACAAGTGGGAGTTACTTGTTTGTAGTGGTAAATATTAACCAAACAGGAAAAGTACTCCATACTTGAAGCTTCAGTATTTATTATTGTTTGAATCGTACCATTTAGTAGTGGTAATTTTTAATAAATGTAGTGTTTGGCGCCTATTTGACCACAACGCTTGGTATAATATAGTCATCTTTCGGTATTCATAACGGATTATTTTTCTCAGTGTATCCATTCAAACTTCTGTTCAATTCAGTCGCTCGTATGTATAACGGAAGAACAGTTACCTGGTGAGTATTGCTATATAAACATCATCACGATATCATCGAATACAACTCAGATTCAATTATAGTTTCGTCTATCCATTCACCCTCCTCTACGATTCAGTCGCTCGTATGTGTAACGAAAGAACCGTTACATAGTAGGCTGAACTAAATATACAGCATAACGATATATTCGGATACAACCCAGATACGATGATTGTTCAGTCTATCCATTCAACCTTCTGTTCAGAACAGTTACCTGATGAGTATAACTATATAAACATCATCACGATATAATCGAATACATCTCAGTTACAATTATCGTTCCGTCTAACCATCCAACCTTATGTTCGATTCAGACGATCGTATGTGTAACGAAAGAACCGTTACATGATAGGTGTAACTGAATATACCTACAGCATAACGATATAATCGGAGACAACCCAGATACAATGATTGTTCAATCTTCCCATTCAACCTTATGTTCGATTCGGTTGCTCGTATGTATAACGGAAGAACTGTTACCTAGTTAGACATACTATATGATAATCATCACGATATAATCGAATACAACCCAGAAAGTATGATTGTACAGTCTATATACTCAACCTTCTCTTCGATTCGGTCGCTCTTACGTATAATGAAAGCATTGTTACCTGGTGAGTATAACTATAAGAATATCATCACGATATAATCGAATACAACCACAGATACGATTATTGTTTAGTCTATCCATTCAACCTTTTGTTCAATCCAGTCGCTCGTATGTATAACGGAAGAACAGTTACCTGGTGAGTATAACTATATAAACATTATCGAATACATACAGATACGATGATTGTTCAATCTATCCATTTAACCTTCTGCTCGATTCGGTCGCTTGTATGTAAAACGGAAGAACAGTTACCTGGTGAGTATTGCTATATAAACATCATCACGATATCATCGAATACAACTCAGATACAATTATCATTACGTCTATCCATCCAACCTTCTGTTCGATTGGGTCGCTCGTATGTATAAAGCAAGAACAGTCACCTGGTGAGTATTACTATATAAAATCACCACGATATAATCGAATACAACTCAGTTACAATTATCGTTCCGTCTAACCATCCAACCTTATGTTCGATTCAGACGCTCGTATGTGTAACGAAAGAACCGTTAAATGGTAGGTGTAACTAAATATACAGCATAACGATATAATCGGAGACAACCCAGATACAATGATTGTTCAATCTATCCATTCAACCTTATGTTCGAATCTGTTGCTCGTATGTATAACGGAAGAACAGTTGCCTGGTTGGACATAATATATAATAATCATCACGAAATAATCGAATACAACCCAGATACGATGATTGTTCAGTCTATCCATTCACCCTTCTCTACGATTCAGTCGCTCGTATGTGTAACGAAAGAACCGTTACATGGTAGGCTGAACTAAATATACAGCATAACGATATAATCGGAGACAACCCAGATACAATGATTGTTCAATCTATCCACTCAACCTTCTCTTCGATTCGGTCGCTCTTACGTATAACGAAAGGACAGTTTTCTGGTGAGTATAACTATAAAAACATCATCACAATATAATCGAATAAAACCCCAGATACGATTATTGTTTAGTCTATCCATTCAACATTCTGTTCAATTCAGTCGCTCGTATGTATAACGGAAGAACAGTAACCTGGTGAGTATAACTATATAAACATTATCGAATACAACCCAGATACGATGATTGTTCAATCTATCCATTTAACCTTCTGCTCGATTCGGTCGCTTGTATGTTAAACGGAAGAACAGTTACCTGGTGAGTATTGCTATATAAACATCATTACGATATCATCGAATACAACTCAGATACAATTATCGTTTCGTCTAACCATTCACCCTTCTGTTCGATTCAGTCGCTAGTATGTGTAACGGAAGTACCGTCACCTGGTAAGTATCACTATATATACAGTATTGCGATATAATCGGATACCACCCAGATACATTGATTGTTTAGTCTATCCATCCAACTTTCTGTCCGTTTCGGTCGCTCGTATGTAAAACGGAAATACCGTCACCTAGTGTGTATAACTATAAACACAGCATAACTTCATAATCGAATACAACCCAGATACTATCCATTCAACCTTCTGTTCGATTCGGTTGCTCGTATGTATAACGAAAGAACAGTAACCTGGTTAGTATTTTTATATGAACGTCATCACGATATAATCGAATACAACTCAGATACAATTATCATTCCGTCTATCTATCCAACCTTCTGTAAAACGGAAGAACAGTTACCTGGTGAGTATTGCTATATAAACATCATCACGATATCATCGAATACAACTCAGATACAATTATCATTCCGTCTATCCATCCAACCTTCTGTTCGATTGGGTCGCTCGTATGTATAACGCAAGAACAGTCACCTGGTGAGTATTACTATATAAACATCAACACGATATAATCTAATACAACTCAGTTACAATTATCGTTCCGTCTGACCATCCAACCTTATGTTCGATTCAGACGCGCGTTTGTGTAACGAAAGAACCGTTTCATGGTAGGTGTATTTGAATATACAGCATAACGATATAATCGGAGACAACAATAATGTAATAATAATATAATAATAATATATAATGCAATTGACAATAAAAAACCGTGTATTGGAGTATTCCTGGACTTGACAAAGGCTTTTGATACCGTTAATCATCAAATACTATTAGAAACTCTTGAAAGCATAGGGATAAGAGGTACGGCACAATCACTCTTCAAATCATACCTCACAAACAGAACACAAGAAGTAAAAATACAAAACTCACATAGCAGCAAAAAAGTTGTAGAATGCGGTGTACCGCAAGGAACGGTATTAGGACCAGTACTATTCACTATATACCTAAACAACCTATTTGGTGGAATCTGAAGGGAGCATTATTAGTTTCGCTGATGATACGGTTATCTTATACGAAGAAGAATCATGGTCAAAATTAAAAAAGAAAGTAGAATCAGATCTCCCTGTCATCAAAAGATGGTTTGATAACAAATTGCTATCAATAAATTTACAAAAAACCTTTTATTTGCCTTTCTGCAGCTATAGTTCGCAACTTCCGAATTACAATAGAATTAGTTTCCAAGATAACTTTCACATAAATTGTTCAAATTCGATCAAATACTTAGGGATAAAAATAGACAGCCACATGAAATGGGACGACCAAATTACCTTTCTCCTGAAGAAACTAAGATGTGTGGTGTATAAGATAAATTACCTTTCTCCTGAAGAAACTAAGATGTGTGGTGTATAAGATAAAACAAATCTCAAGTATATTCGGAGAAAATCAATTAAAAATGTTATACCACACACTCTTCGAACCCCATTTGACATATGGTATCATCGGATGGGGAGCAGGAACGAATGTACACATAAAGAAAATCGAAGTCATTCAGAAACGAATGATAAAAATAATATATAAAAAACCACCACGTTATCCCACAGAACTTTTATACCTAGAAACAAAAATATTTGACATAAAACAACTATACTTCTTGAGTCTGGCAACGAATCAATTCATAAATAAACAAGAATTGATTAGTAAAAATTATGAACAAAATACCAGAGGTCGTTACCTTTACCAAATTCCATTCGTTCACAAAACAATATGCCAGAGGACTTACAGTTACTTAGGACCAAAAGTTTTCAACGCAATACCAGAAAGCCTGAGAAACGAGAAACAAATAAAAAAATTCAAAATACAAATAAAAAAGTATGTCCTCGAAAATCCTCGGCAAAAAATTCATGAAGTAATAGATATATAATGAAAAATAATAATGATATTTCACGAATAGACTAAATTATACAATACACACACCTACATATACACTTTTTACATATATACACTTTTAAAACTATTGTATTCGTCATATTTTATCCAAATTCAAACTATTATAATGTCTATACTATTTTATCCTGACAACATGAAATTTTTATAAAATGTTATCTTCATATTCTATATTAGTGTACCACTTATTCAATATATTTTTACATATTCAATATATTATACTTCATACTTTATATTCCTAATTTTTATACATATATACACTTTTTAAACTATTGTATTTATCATATTTTATCCTACTTTAAACTGTTGTAATGTCTATACTATTTTATCCTCACAACATGAAGTTTTATAAAATTTTATCTTCATATCCTATCACTAATTTTATATATTTCACATATTCTATATTTATATTTTATACTTTATATTCCTAATTTTTATACGTATACTGACAGAATATAATATGAATATATCTTAGTTTTATAAGAGCCACTGTAGAATAAGGCCACAAACAAGCAGTCCACTGCTTCGTGGTATATTCTTTATTCACCTTGTACTATCCTTTTTGTGTGAATAAATTATTATTAATTATTAACACAGATACAATGATTGTTCAATCTATCCATTCAACCTTATGTTCGATTAGGTTGCTCGTATGTATAACGGAAGAACAGTTACCTGGTTAGACATAATATATAATAATCATCACGAAATAATCGAATACAACCCAGATACGATGACTGTTCACCCTTCTCTACGATTCAGTCGCTCGTATGGGTAACGAAAGAATCGTTACATGGTAGGCTAAACTAAATATACAGCATAACGATATAATCGGAGACAACCCAGATACAATGATTGTTCAATCTATCCACTCAACCTTCTCTTCGATTCGGTCGCTCTTACGTATAACGAAAGGACAGTTACCAGGTGAGTATAAGTAACAAAAAACATCATCACGATATAATCGAATACAACCCCAGATACGATTATTGTTTAGTCTATCCATTCAACCTTCTGTTCAATTCAGTCGCTCGTATGTATAACGGAAAAACAGTAACCTGGTGAGTATAACTATATAAACATTATCGAATACAATCCAGAAACGATGATTATTCAATCTATACTAAATTTAACCTTCTGCTCGATTCGGTCGCTTGTATGTTAAACGGAAGAACAGTTACCTGGTGAGTATTGCTATATAAACATCATCACGATATCATCGAATACAACTCAGATACAATTATCGTTTCGTCTAACCATTTAACCTTCTGTTCGATTCAGTTGCAAGTATGTGTAACGGAAGTACCGTCACCTGGTAAGTATCACTATATATACAGTATTGCGATATAATCGGATACCAACCAGATACATTGATTGTTTAGTCTATCCATTCAACTTTCTGTTCATTTCGGTCGCTCGTATGTGAAACGGGAATACCGTCACATAACTGGAGAACAATTACCTGGTGAGTATAACTATATAAACATCATCACGATATAATCGAATACAACCCCAGATACGATCATTGTTTAGTCTATCCATTCAACCTTCTGTTCAATTCAGTCGCTCGTATGTATAACGGAAGAACAGTTACTGGGTGAGTATAACTATATAAACATAATCGAATACAACTCAGATACGATGATTGTTCAATCTATCCATTCAACCTTATGTTCGATTCGGTTGCTCGTATGTATAACGGAAGAACAGTTACCTGGTTAGACATAATATATAATAATCATCACGAAATAATCGAATACAACCCAGATACGATGACTGTTCACCCTTCTCTACGATTCAGTCGCTCGTATGGGTAACGAAAGAATCGTTACATGGTAGGCTAAACTAAATATACAGCATAACGATATAATCGGAGACAACCCAGATACAATGATTGTTCAATCTATCCACTCAACCTTCTCTTCGATTCGGCCGCTCTTACGTATAACGAAAGGACAGTTACCAGGTGAGTATAAGTATAAAAACATCATCACCATATAATCGAATACAACCCCAGATACGATTATTGTTTAGTCTATCCATTCAACCTTCTGTTCAATTCAGTCGCTCGTATGTATAACGGAAAAACAGTAACCTGGTGAGTATAACTATATAAACATTATCGAATACAATCCAGAAACGATGATTATTCAATCTATACTAAATTTCACCTTCTGCTCGATTCGGTCGCTTGTATGTTAAACGGAAGAACAGTTACCTGGTGAGTATTGCTATATAAACATCATCACGATATCATCGAATACAACTCAGATACAATTATCGTTTCGTCTAACCATTCAACATTCTGTTCGATTCAGTCGCTAGTATGTATAACGGAAGAACAGTTACCTGGTGAGTATAACTTTATAAACATAATCGAATACAACCCAGATACGACGATTGTTGAATCTATACTAAATTTTACCTTCTGCTCGATTCGGTCGCTTGTATGTAAAACTTAAGAACAGTTACCCGGTGAGTATTGCTATATAAACATCATCACGATATCATCGAATACAACTCAGATACAATTATCGTTTCGTCTAACCATTCAACCTTCTGTTCGATTCAGTCGCTAGTATGTGTAACGGAAGTACCGTCACCTGGTAAGTATCACTATATATACAGAATTGCGTTATAATCGGATACCACCCATATACATTGATTGTTCAGTCTATCCATTCAACTTTCTGTTCGTTTCGGTCGCTCGTATGTGAAACGGGAATACCGTCACCTAGTGTGTATGAATATATACACAGCATAACATCATAATCGAATACAACCCAGATACTATCCATTCAACCTTCTGTTCGATTCGGTTGCTCGTATAGAACAGTAACCTGGTGAGTAATTCTATATGAACGTCATCACGATATAATCGAATACAACTCAGATACAATGATCATTCCGTCTATCCATCCAACCTTATGTTCGATTGGGTCGCTCGTATGTATAACGCAAAAACAGTCACCTGGTGAGTATTACTATATAAACATCACCACGATATATTCGAATACAACTCAGTTACAATTATCGTTCCGTCTAACCATCCAACCTTATGTTCGATTCTGACGCTCGTATGTGTAACGAAAGAACCGTTACACTGTAGGTGTAACTAAATATACAGCATAACGATATAATCGGAGACAACCCAGATACAATGATTGTTCAATCTATCCATTCAACCTTATGTTCGATTCGGTTGCTCGTATGTATAACGGAAGAACTGTTACCTGGTTAGACATACTATATTATAATCATCACGATATAATCGAATACAACCCAGATACGATGATTGTTCAGTCTATCCATTCAACCTTCTGTTCAGTTAGTCGCTCTTATGTTTAACTGGAGAACAGTTTCCTGGTGAGTATAAATATATGAACATCATCAAGATATAATCGAATACAACCCCAGATACGATTATTGTTTAGTCTATCCATTCAACCTTCCGTTCAATTCAGTCGCTCGTATGTATAACGAAAGAACAGTTACCTGGTGAGTATAACTATATAAACATAATCGAATACGAGGATACATTGATTGTTCAGTCTATCCATCCAACTTTCAGTTCGTTTCGGTCGCTCGTATGTAAAACGGGAATACCGTCACCTAGTGTGTATAACTATATACACAGCATAACATCATAATCGAATACAACCCAGATACTTTCCATTCAACCTTCTGTTCGATTCGGTTGCTCGTATGTATAACGAAAGAACAGTGACCTGGTGAGTATTTCTATATGAACTTCATCACGATATAATCGAATAAAACTCAGATACAATGATCATTCCGTCTATCCATCCAACCTTCTGTTCGATTGGGTCGCTCGTACGTATTACGCAAGAACAGTCACCTGGTGAGTATTACTATATAAACATTACCACGATACAATCGAATACAACTCAGTTACAATTATCGTTCCGTCTAACCATCCAACCTTATGTTCGATTCAGACGCTCGTATGTGTAACGAAAGAACCGTTACATGGTAGGTGTATCTAATTATACAGCATAACGTTATAATCGGAGACAACCCAGATACAATGATTTTTCAATCTATCCATTCAACCTTGTGTTCGATTCGGTTTCTCGTATATATAACGGAAGAACAGTTACCTGGTTAGACATAATATATATTAATCATCACGAAATAATCGAATACAACCCAGATACGATGATTGTTCAGTCTATCCATTTAACCTTCTGTTCAGTTCAGTCGCTCTCTTGTATAACTGGAGAACAGTCAGCTGGTGAGTATAACTATATAAACATCATCACGATATAATCGAATACAACCCCAGAAACGATCATTGTTTGGTCTATCCATTCAACCTCCTGTTCAATTCAGTCGCTCGTATGTATAACGGAAAAACAGTAACCTGGTGAGTATAACTATATAAACATTATCGAATACAATCCAGATACGACGATTGTTCAATCTATACTAAATTTAACCTTCTGCTCGATTCAGTCGCTCGTATGTATAACGGAAGAACAGTTACCTGGTGAGTATTGCTATATAAACATCATCACGATATCATCGAATACAACTCAGATTCAATTATAGTTTCGTCTATCCATTCAACCTTCTCTACGATTCAGTCGCTGGTATGTGTAACGAAAGAACCGTTACATAGTAGGCTGAACTAAATATACAGCATAACGATATATTCGGATACAACCCAGATACAATGATTGTTCAATCTATCCATTCAACCTCATGTTCGATTCGGTTGCTCGTATGTTTAACGAAAAAACTGTTACCTGGTTAGACATACTTTATGATAATCATCACGATATAATCGAATACAACCCAGAAAGGATGATTGTACAGTCTATCCACCAAACATTCTCTTCGATTCGGTCGCTCTAACGTATAACGAAAGGACAGTTACCTGGTAGGTATTACTTTATAAACATCACCACGATATAATCGAATACAACTCAGTTACAATTATCTTTCCGTCTAACCATCCAACCTTATGTTCGATTCAGACGCTCGTATGTGTAACGAAAGAACCGTTACATGGTAGGTGTAACTAAATATACAGCATAACGATATAATCGGAGACAACCCAGATACAATGATTGTTCAATCTATCCATTCAACCTTATGTTCGATTCGGTTGCTCGTATGTATAACGGAAGAACAGTTACCTGGTTAGACATAATATATAATAATCATCACGAAATAATCGAATACAACCCAGATACGATGATTGTTCAGTCTATCCATTCACCCTTCTCTACGATTCAGTCGCTCGTATGTGTAACGAAAGAACTGTTACATGGTAGGCTGAACTAAATATACAGCATAACGATATAATCGGAGACAACCAAGATACAATGATTGTTCAATCTATCCACTCAACCTTATGTTCGATTCGGTTGCTCGTATGTATAACGGAAGAACTGTCACCTAGTTAGACATACTATATGATAATCATCACGATACAACCCAGAAAGTATGATTGTACAGTCTATCCACTCAACCTTCTCTTTGATTCGGTCGCTCTTACGTATAATGAAAGCATTGTTACCTGGTGAGTATAACTATATAAACATCATCACGATATCATCGAATACAACTCAGATACAATTATCATTCCGTCTATCCATCCAACCTTCTGTTCGATTGGGTCGCTCGTATGTATAACGCAAGAACAGTCACCTGGTGAGTATTACTATGTTAAAATCACCACGATATAATCGAATACAACTCAGTTACAATTATCGTTCCGTCTAACCATCCAACCTTATGTTCGATTCAGACGCTCGTATGTATAACGAAAGAACCGTTACATGGTAGGTGTAACTAAATATACAGCATAACGATATAATCGGAGACAACCCAGATACAATGATTGTTCAATCTATCCATTCAACCTTAAATTCGAATCTGTTGCTCGTATGTATAACGGAAAAACAGTTACCTGGTTGGACATAATATATAATAATCATCACGAAATAATCGAATACAACCCAGATACGATGATTGTTCAGTCTATCCATTCACCCTTCTCTACGATTCAGTCGCTCGTATGTGTAACGAAAGAACTGTTACATGGTAGGCTGAACTAAATATACAGCATAACGATATAATCGGAGACAACCAAGATACAATGATTGTTCAATCTATCCACTCAACCTTCTCTTCGATTCGGTCGCTCTTACGTATAACGAAAGGACAGTTTCCTGGTGAGTATAACTATAAAAACATCATCACGATATAATCGAATAAAACCCCAGATACGATTATTGTTTAGTCTATCCATTCAACCTTCTGTTCAATTCAGTCGCTCGTATGTATAACGGAAGAACAGTAACCTGGTAAGTATAACTATATAAACATTATCGAATACAACCCAGATACGATGATTGTTCAATCTATCCATTTAACCTTCTGCTCGATTCGGTCTCTTGTATGTTAAACGGAAGAACAGTTACCTGGTGAGTATTGCTATATAAACATCATTACGATATCATCGAATACAACTCAGATACAATTATCGTTTCGTCTAACCATTCAACCTTGTGTTCGATTCAGTCGCTAGTATGTGTAACGGAAGTACCGTCACCTGGTAAGTATCACTATATATACAGTATTGCGATATAATCGGATACCACCCAGATACATTGATTGTTTAGTCTATCCATCCAACTTTCTGTCCGTTTCGGTCGCTCGTATGTAAAACGGAAATACCGTCACCTAGTTTGTATAACTATATACACAGCATAACATCATAATCGAATACAACCCAGATACTATCCATTCAACGTTCTGTTCGATTCGGTTGCTCGTATGTATAACGGAAGAACAGTAACCTAGTGAGTATTTCCATATGAACGTCATCACGATATAATCGAATACAACTCAGATACAATTATCATTTCGTCTATCTATCCAACCTTCTGTTCGATTGGGTCGCTCGTATGTATAACGCAAGAACAGTCACCTGGTGAGTATCACTATATAAACATCAACACGATATAATCTAATACAACTCAGTTACAATTATCGTTCCGTTTGACCATCCAACCTTATGTTCGATTCAGACGCTCGTTTGTGTAACGAAAGAACCGTTACATGGTAGGTGTATTTAAATATACAGCATAACGATATAATCGGAGACAACACAGATACAATGATTGTTCAATCTATCCATTCAACCTTATGTTTGATTCGGTTGCTCGTATGTATAACGGAAGAACAGTTACCTGGTTAGACATAATATATAATAATCATCACGAAATAATCGAATACAACCCAGATACGATGACTGTTCACCCTTCTCTACGATTCAGTCGCTCGTATGGGTAACGAAAGAATCGTTACATGGTAGGCTAAACTAAATATACAGAATAACGATATAATCGGAGACAACCCAGATACAATGATTGTTCAATCTATCCACTCAACCTTCTCTTCGATTCGGTCGCTCTTACGTATAACGAAAGGACAGTTACCAGGTGAGTATAACTATAAAAACATCATCACGATATAATCGAATACAACCCCAGATACGATTATTGTTTAGTCTATCCATTCAACCTTCTGTTCAATTCAGTCGCTCGTATGTATAACGGAAAAACAGTAACCTGGTGAGTATAACTATATAAACATTATCGAATACAATCCAGATACGACGATTGTTCAATCTATACTAAATTTAACCTTCTGCTCGATTCAGTCGCTCGTATGTATAACGGAAGAACAGTTACCTGGTGAGTATTGCTATATAAACATCATCACGATATCATCGAATACAACTCAAATTCAATTATAGTTTCGTCTATCCATTCAACCTTCTCTACGATTCAGTCGCTGGTATGTGTAACGAAAGAACCGTTACATAGTAGGCTGAACTGAATATACAGCATAACGATATATTCGGATACAACCCAGATACAATGATTGTTCAATCTATCCATTCAACCTCATGTTCGATTCGGTTGCTCGTATGTATAACGGAAGAACAGTTACCTGGTTAGACATAATATGTAATAATCATCACGAAATAATCGAATAAAACCCAGATACGATGATTGTTCAGTCTATACATTCACTCTTCTCTACGATTCAGTCGCTCGTATGTGTAACGAAAGAACCTTTACATGGTAGGCTTAACTAAATATACGGCATAACGATATATTCGGATACAACCCAGATACAATGATTGTTCAATCTACCCATTCAACCTTATGTTCGATTCGGTTGCTCGTATGTATAACGGAAGAACTGTTACCTAGTTAGACATACTACATGATAATCATCACGATACAACCCAGAAAGTATGATTGTACAGTCTATCCACTCAACCTTCTCTTTGATTCGGTCGCTCTTACGTATAATGAAAGCATTGTTACCTGGTGAGTATAACTATAAGAATATCATCACGATATAATCGAATACAACCCCAGATACGATTATTGTTTAGTCAATCCATTCAACCTTTTGTTCAATCCAGTCGCTCGTATGTATAACGGAAGAACAGTTACCTGGTGAGTATAACTATATAAACATTATCGAATACATACAGATACGATGATTGTTCAATCTATCCATTTAACCTTCTGCTCGATTCGGTCGCTTGTATGTAAAACGGAAGAACAGTTACCTGGTGAGTATTGCTATATAAACATCATCACGATATCATCGAATACAACTCAGATACAATTATCATTCCGTCTATCCATCCAACCTTCTGTTCGATTGGGTCGCTCGTATGTATAACGCAAGAACAGTCACCTGGTGAGTATTACTATGTTAAAATCACCACGATATAATCGAATACAACTCAGTTACAATTATCGTTCCGTCTAACCATCCAACCTTATGTTCGATTCAGACGCTCGTATGTATAACGAAAGAACCGTTACATGGTAGGTGTAACTAAATATACAGCATAACGATATAATCGGAGACAACCCAGATACAATGATTGTTCAATCTATCCATTCAACCTTAAATTCGAATCTGTTGCTCGTATGTATAACGGAAGAACAGTTACCTGGTTGGACATAATATATAATAATCATCACGAAATAATCGAATACAACCCAGATACGATGATTGTTCAGTCTATCCATTCACCCTTCTCTACGATTCAGTCGCTCGTATGTGTAACGAAAGAACCGTTACATGGTAGGCTGAACTAAATATACAGCATAACGATATAATCGGAGACAACCCAGATACAATGATTGTTCAATCTATCCACTCAACCTTCTCTTCGATTCGATCGCTCTTACGTATAACGAAAGGACAGTTTCCTGGTGAGTATAACTATAAAAACATCATCACGATATAATCGAATAAAACCCCAGATACGATTATTGTTTAGTCTATCCATTCAACCTTCTGTTCAATTCAGTCGCTCGTATGTATAACGGAAGAACAGTAACCTGGTGAGTATAACTATATAAACATTATCGAATACAACCCAGATACGATGATTGTTCAATCTATCCATTTAACCTTCTGCTCGATTCGGTCACTTGTATGTTAAACGGAAAAACAGTTACCTGGTGAGTATTGCTATATAATCATCATTACGATATCATCGAATACAACTCAGATACAATTATCGTTTCGTCTAACCATTTAACCTTCTGTTCGATTCAGTCGCTAGTATGTGTAACGGAAGTACCGTCACCTGGTAAGTATCACTTTATATACAGTATTGCGATATAATCGGATACCACCCAGATACATTGATTGTTTAGTCTATCCATTCAACTTTCTGTTAGTTTCGGTCGCTCGTATGTAAAACGAAAATACCGTCACCTGGTGTGTATAACTATATACAGAGCATAACATCATAATCGAATACAACCCAGATACTTTCCATTCAACCTTCTGTTCGATTCGGTTGCTCGTAAGTATAACGAAAGAACAGTAACCTGGTGAGTATTTCTATATGAACTTCATCACGATATAATCGAATTAAACTCAGATACAATGATCATTCCGTCTATCCATCCAACCTTCTGTTCGATTGGGTCGCTCGTACGTATAACGCAAGAACAGTCACCTGGTGAGTATTACTATATAAACATTACCACGATACAATCGAATACAACTCAGTTACAATTATCGTTCCGTCTAACCATACAACCTTATGTTCGATTCAGACGCTCGTATGTGTAACGAAAGAACCGTTACATGGTAGGTGTATCTAATTATACAGCATAACGATATAATCGGAGACAACCCAGATACAATGATTTTTCAATCTATCCATTCAACCTTGTGTTCGATTCGGTTGCTCGTATATATAACGGAAGAACAGTTACCTAGTTAGATATAATATATAATAATCATCACGAAATAATCGAATACAACCCAGATACGATGATTGTTCAGTCTATCCATTTAACCTTCTGTTCAGTTCAGTCGCTCTTATGTATAACTGGAGAACAGTTACCTGGTGAGTATAACTATATAAACATCATCACGATATAATCGAATACAACCCCAGATACGATCATTGTTTAGTCTATCCATTCTACCTTCTGTTCAATTCAGTCGCTCGTATGTATAACGGAAGAACAGTAACCTGGTGAGTATATTTATATAAACATAATCGAATACAATCCAGATACGATGATTGTTCAATCTATCTATTCAACCTTCTGCTCGATTCGGTCTCTTGTATGTAAAACGGAAGAACAGTTACCTGGTGAGTATTGCTATAAACATCATCACGATATCATCGAATACAACTCAGATACAATTATCGTTTCGTCTAACCATTTAACCTTCTGTCCGATTCAGTCGCTTGTATGTGTAACGGATGAACCGTCACCTGGTAAGAATCACTATATATACAGTATTGCGATATGATCGGATACCACCCAGATACATTGATCGTTCAGTCTATCCATTCAACTTTCTGTTCGTTTCGGTCGGTAAGAACCGTTACATGGTAGGTGTATCTAAATATACAGCATAACGATATAATCGGAGACAACCCAGATACAATGATTGTTCAATCTATCCATTCAACCTTATGTTCGATTCGGTTGCTCGTATGTATAACGGAAGAACAGTTACCTGGTTAGACATTATATATAATAATCATCACGAAATGATCGAATACAACCCAGATACGATGATTGTTCAGTCTATCCATACAACCTTCTGTTCAGTTCAGTCGCTCTTATGTATAACTGGAGAACAGTTACCTGGTGAGTATTACTATATAAACATCATCACGATATAATCGAATACAACCCCAGATACGATCATTGTTTAGTCTATCCATTCAACCTTCTGTTCAATTCAGTCGCTCGTATGTATAACGGAAGAACAGTTACTTGGTGAGTATAACTATATAAACATAATCGAATACAACTCAGATACGATGATTGTTCAATCTATCCATTCAACCTTATGTTCGATTCGGTTGCTCGTATGTATAACGGAAGAACAGGTACCTGGTGAGTATAACTATTTGAACATAATCGAATACAACTCAGATACGATGATTGTTCAATCTATCCATTTAACCTTCTGCTCGATTCGGTAACTTGTATGTAAAACTGAAGGACAGTTTCCTGGTGAGTATTGCTATATAAACATCATCACGATATCATCGAATACAACTCAGATACAATAATCGTTTCGTCTATCCATTCAACATTCTGTTCGATTCAGTCGCTAGTATGTATAACGGAAGAACAGTTACCTGGTGAGTATAACTATATGAACATAATCGAATACAACCCAGATACGATGATTGTTGAATCTATACTTAATTTTACCTTCTGCTCGATTCGGTCGCTTGTATGTAAAACGGAAGAACAGTTACCTGGTGAGTATTGCTATATAAACATCATCACGATATCATCGAATACAACTCAGATACAATTATCGTTTCGTCTAACCATTTAACCTTCTGTTCGATTCAGTCGCTAGTATGTGTAACGGAAGTACCGTCACCTGGTAAGTATCACTATATATACAGAATTGCGATATAATCGGATACCACCCAGATACATTGATTGTTCAGTCTATCCATTCAACTTTCTGTTCGTTTCGGTCGCTCGTATGTAAAACGGGAATACCGTCACCTAGTGTGTATGAATATATACACAGCATAACATCATAATCGAATACAACCCAGATACTATCCATTCAACCTTCTGTTCGATTCGGTTGCTCGTATGAATAACGAAAGAACAGTAACCTGGTGAGTATTTCTATATGAACGTCATCACGATATAATCGAATACAACTCAGATACAATGATCATTCCGTCTATCCATCCAACTTTATGTTCGATTGGGTCGCTCGTATGTATAACGCAAGAACAGTCACCTGGTGAGTATTACTATATAAACAAAACCACGATATATTCGAATACAACTCAGTTACAATTATCGTTCCGTCTAACCATCCAACCTTATGTTCGATTCTGACGCTCGTATGTGTAACGAAAGAACCGTTACATGGTAGGTGTAACTAAATAAACAGCATAACGATATAATCGGAGACAACCCAGATACAATGATTGTTCAATCTATCCATTCAACCTTATGTTCGACTCGGTTGCTTGTATGTATAACGGAAGAACTGTAAACTGGTTAGACATACTATATTATAATCATCACGATATAATCAAATACAACCCAGATACGATGATTGTTCAATCTATCCATTCAACCTTATGTTCGATTTGGTCGCTTTTACGTATAACAAAAGGACAGTTACCTGGTGAAAATAACTATAAAAACATCATCACGATATAATCGAATACAACCCAGATACGATGATTGTTCAGTCTATCCATACAACCTTCTGTTCAGTTCAGTCGATCCTATGTATAACTGGAGAACAGTTACCTGGTGAGTATAACTATATAAACATCATCACGATATAATCGAATACAACCCCAGATACGATCATTGTTTAGTCTAACCATTTAACCTTCTGTTCGATTCAGTCGCTAGTATGTGTAACGGAAGTACCGTCACCTGGTGAGTATCACTATATATACAGAATTGCGATATAATCGGATACCACCCAGATACATTGATTGTTCAGTCTATCCATTCAACTTTCTGTTCGTTTCGGTCGCTCGTATGTAAAACGGGAATACCGTCACCTAGTGTGTATAAATATATACACAGCATAACATCATAATCGAATACAACCCAGATACTATCCATTCAACCTTCTGTTCGATTGGGTCGCTCGTATGTATAACGCAAGAACAGTCACCTGGTGAGTATCACTATATAAACATCACCACGATATAATCGAATACAACTAACTCAGTTACAATTATCGTTCCGTCTAACCATCCAAAATTATGTTCGATTCAGACGCTCGTATGTGTAACGAAAGAACCGTTACATGGTAGGTGTAACTAAATATACAACATAACGATATAATCGGAGACAACCCAGATACAATGATTGTTCAATCTATCCATTCAACCTTATGTGCGATTTGGTTACTCGTATGTATAACGGAAGAACTGTTACCTGGTCAGACATACTATATTATAATCATCACGATATAATCAAATACAACCCAGATACGATGATTGTTCAGTCTATCCATTCAACCTTCTGTTCAGTTCAGTCGCTCTTATGTATAACTGGAGAACAGTTTCCTGGTGAGTATAACTATATACACATCATCAAGATATAATCGAATACAACCCCAGATACGATTATTATTTAGTCTATCCATTCAACCTTCTGTTCAATTCAGTCGCTCGTATGTAAGAACAGTTACCTGGTGAGTATAACTATATAAACATAATCGAATACAACCCAGATACGATGATTGTTCAATCTATACTAAATTTAACTTTCTGCTCGATTCGGTCGCTTGAATGTAAAACGGAAGAACAGTTAGCTGGTGAGTATTGCTATATAAACATCATCACGATATCATCGAATACAACTCAGATACAATTATCGTTTCGTCTAACCATTTACCCTTAAGTTCGATTCAGTCGCTAGTATGTGTAACGGAAGTACCGTCACCTGGTTAGTATCACTATATATACAGTATTGCGATATAATCGGATACCACCCAGATACATTGATTGTTCAGTCTATCCATTCTACTTTCTGTTTGTTTCGGTCGCTCGTATGTAAAACGGGAATACCGTCACCTAATGTGTATAACTATATACACAGCATAACATCATAATCGATAAAAACCCAGATACTATCCATTCAACCTTCTGTTCGATTCGGTTGCTCGTATGTATAACGGAAGAACAGGTACCTGGTGAGTATAACTATATAAACATAATCAAATACAACCCAAATACGACGATTGTTCAATCTATACATTTAACCTTCTGCTCGATTCGGTCGCTTGTATGTAAAACGGTAGAACAGTTACCTGGTGAGTATTTCTATATAAACATCATCACGATATGATCGAATACAACTCAGATACAATCATCGTTTCCTCTAACCATTTAACCTTCTGTTCGATTCAGTCGCTAGTATGTGTAACGGAAGTACCGTCATCTGGTAAGTATCACTATATATACAGAATTGCGATATAATCGGATACCACCCAGATACATTGATTGTTCAGTCTATCCATTCAACTTTCTGTTCGTTTCGGTCGCTCGTATGTGAAACGGGAATACCGTCACCTAGTGTGTATAAATATATACACAGCATAACATCATAATCGAATACAACCCAGATACTATCCATTCAACCTTCTGTTCGATTCGGTTGCTCGTATGTATAACGAAAGAACAGTAACCTGGTGAGTATTTCTATATGAACGTTATCACGATATAATCGAATACAACTCAGATACAATGATCATTCCGTCTATCCATTCAACCTTATGTTCGATTGGGTCGCTCGTATGTATAACGCAAGAACAGTCACCTGGTGAGTATTACTATATAAACATCACCACGATATAATCGAATACAACTTAGTTACAATTATCGTTCCGTCTAACCATCCAACCTTATATTCGATTCAGACGCTCGTATGTGTAACGAAAGAACCGTTATATGGTAGGTGTAACTAAATATACAGCATAACGATATAATCGGAGACAACCCAGATACAATGATTGTTCAATCTATCCATTCAACCTTATGTGCGATTTGGTTGCTCGTATGTATAACGGAAGAACTGTTACCTGGTTAGACATACTATATTATAATCATCACGATATAATCAAATACAACCCAGATACGATGATTGTTCAGTCTATCCATTCAACCTTCTGTTCAGTTCAGTCGCTCTTATGTATAACTGGAGAACAGTTCCCTGGTGAGTATAACTATATACACATCATCAAGATATAATCGAATACAACCCCAGATACGATTATTATTTAGTCTATCCATTCAACCTTCTGTTCAATTCAGTCGCTCGTATGTATAACGGAAGAACAGTTACCTGGTGAGTATAACTATATAAACATAATCGAATACAACCCAGATACGTTGATTGTTCAATCTATATCAAATTTATCCTTCTGCTCGATTCGGTCGCTTGTATGTAAAACGGAAGAACAGTTACCTGGTGAGTATTTCTATATTAACATAATCACGATATGATCGAATACAACTCAGATACAATCATCGATTCGTCTAACCATTTAACCTTCTGTTCGATTCAGTCGCTAGTATGTGTAACGGAAGTACCGTCACCTGGTAAGTATCACTATATATACAGAATTGCGATATAATCGGATACCACCCAGATACATTGATTGTTCAGTCTATCCATTCAACTTTCTGTTCGTTTCGGTCGCTCGTATGTAAAACGGGAATACCGTCACCTAGTGTGTATAAATATATACACAGCATAACATCATAATCGAATACAACCCAGATACGATGATTGTTCAGTCTATCCATTCAACCTTCTGTTCAGTTCAGTCGCTCTTATGTATAACTGGAGAACAGTTTCCTGGTGAGTATAACTATATACACATCATCAAGATATAATCGAATACAACCCCAGATACGATTATTATTTAGTCTATCCATTCAACCTTCTGTTCAATTCAGTCGCTCGTATGTAAGAACAGTTACCTGGTGAGTATAACTATATAAACATAATCGAATACAACCCAGATACGATGATTGTTCAATCTATACTAAATTTAACTTTCTGCTCGATTCGGTCGCTTGAATGTAAAACGGAAGAACAGTTAGCTGGTGAGTATTGCTATATAAACATCATCACGATATCATCGAATACAACTCAGATACAATTATCGTTTCGTCTAACCATTTACCCTTAAGTTCGATTCAGTCGCTAGTATGTGTAACGGAAGTACCGTCACCTGGTTAGTATCACTATATATACAGTATTGCGATATAATCGGATACCACCCAGATACATTGATTGTTCAGTCTATCCATTCTACTTTCTGTTTGTTTCGGTCGCTCGTATGTAAAACGGGAATACCGTCACCTAATGTGTATAACTATATACACAGCATAACATCATAATCGATAAAAACCCAGATACTATCCATTCAACCTTCTGTTCGATTCGGTTGCTCGTATGTATAACGGAAGAACAGGTACCTGGTGAGTATAACTATATAAACATAATCAAATACAACCCAAATACGACGATTGTTCAATCTATACATTTAACCTTCTGCTCGATTCGGTCGCTTGTATGTAAAACGGTAGAACAGTTACCTGGTGAGTATTTCTATATAAACATCATCACGATATGATCGAATACAACTCAGATACAATCATCGTTTCCTCTAACCATTTAACCTTCTGTTCGATTCAGTCGCTAGTATGTGTAACGGAAGTACCGTCATCTGGTAAGTATCACTATATATACAGAATTGCGATATAATCGGATACCACCCAGATACATTGATTGTTCAGTCTATCCATTCAACTTTCTGTTCGTTTCGGTCGCTCGTATGTGAAACGGGAATACCGTCACCTAGTGTGTATAAATATATACACAGCATAACATCATAATCGAATACAACCCAGATACTATCCATTCAACCTTCTGTTCGATTCGGTTGCTCGTATGTATAACGAAAGAACAGTAACCTGGTGAGTATTTCTATATGAACGTTATCACGATATAATCGAATACAACTCAGATACAATGATCATTCCGTCTATCCATTCAACCTTATGTTCGATTGGGTCGCTCGTATGTATAACGCAAGAACAGTCACCTGGTGAGTATTACTATATAAACATCACCACGATATAATCGAATACAACTTAGTTACAATTATCGTTCCGTCTAACCATCCAACCTTATATTCGATTCAGACGCTCGTATGTGTAACGAAAGAACCGTTATATGGTAGGTGTAACTAAATATACAGCATAACGATATAATCGGAGACAACCCAGATACAATGATTGTTCAATCTATCCATTCAACCTTATGTGCGATTTGGTTGCTCGTATGTATAACGGAAGAACTGTTACCTGGTTAGACATACTATATTATAATCATCACGATATAATCAAATACAACCCAGATACGATGATTGTTCAGTCTATCCATTCAACCTTCTGTTCAGTTCAGTCGCTCTTATGTATAACTGGAGAACAGTTCCCTGGTGAGTATAACTATATACACATCATCAAGATATAATCGAATACAACCCCAGATACGATTATTATTTAGTCTATCTATTCAACCTTCTGTTCAATTCAGTCGCTCGTATGTATAACGGAAGAACAGTTACCTGGTGAGTATAACTATATAAACATAATCGAATACAACCCAGATACGTTGATTGTTCAATCTATATCAAATTTATCCTTCTGCTCGATTCGGTCGCTTGTATGTAAAACGGAAGAACAGTTACCTGGTGAGTATTTCTATATTAACATAATCACGATATGATCGAATACAACTCAGATACAATCATCGATTCGTCTAACCATTTAACCTTCTGTTCGATTCAGTCGCTAGTATGTGTAACGGAAGTACCGTCACCTGGTAAGTATCACTATATATACAGAATTGCGATATAATCGGATACCACCCAGATACATTGATTGTTCAGTCTATCCATTCAACTTTCTGTTCGTTTCGGTCGCTCGTATGTAAAACGGGAATACCGTCACCTAGTGTGTATAAATATATACACAGCATAACATCATAATCGAATACAACCCAGATACAATGATTGTTCAGTCTATCCATTCAACCTTCTGTTCAGTTCAGTCGCTCTTATGTATAACTGGAGAACAGTTACCTGGTGAGTATAACGATATAAACATCATCACGATATAATCAAATACAACCATAGATACGATCATTGTTTAGTCTATCCATTCAACCTTCTGTTCAATTCAGTCGCTCGTATGTATAACGGAAGAACAGGTACCTGGTGAGTATAACTATGTAAACATAATCAAATACAACCCAGATACGATGATTGTTCAATCTATACATTCAACCTTCTGCTCGATTCGGTCGCTTGTATGTAAAACGGAAGAACAGTTACCTGGTGATTATTGCTATATAAACATCATCACGATATCATCGAATACAACTCAGATACAATTATCGTTTCGTCTAACCATTTAACCTTCTGTTCGATTCAGTCGCTAGTATGTGTAACGGAAGTACCGTCACCTGGTAAGTATCACTATATATACATTGTAGATACATTGATTGTTCAGTCTATCCATTCAACTTTCTGTTCGTTACGGTCGCTCGTATGTAAAACGGGAATACCGTCACCAAATGTGTATAACTATATACACAGTATAACATTATAATCGAATACAACCCAGATACTATCCATTCAACCTTCTGTTCGATTCGGTTGCTCGTATGTATAACGAAAGAACAGTAAACTGGTGAGTATTTCTATATGAACGTCATCACGATATAATCGAATACAACTAAGATACAATAATCATTCCGTCTATCCATCCAACCTTCTGTTCGATTAGGTCGCTCGTATGTATAACGCAAGAACAGTCACCTGGTGAGTATTACTATATAAACATCAACACGATATAATCGAATACAACTCAGTCACAATTATCGTTTCGTCTAACCATCCAACCTTATGTTCGATTCAGACGCTCGTATGTGTAACTAGAGAACCGTTACATGGTAGGTGTAACTAAATATACAGCATAACGATATAATCGGAGACAACCCAGATACAA
Source organism: Chrysomela aeneicollis (assembly GCA_029955515.1). Lineage (NCBI taxonomy): Eukaryota > Metazoa > Arthropoda > Insecta > Coleoptera > Chrysomelidae > Chrysomela > Chrysomela aeneicollis. The sequence continues at coordinate 13,718,507 of JARUHQ010000013.1, read as the reverse complement.
TGATTGTTTAATCTATCCATTCAACCTTATGTTCAATTTGGTTGCTCGTATGTATAACGGAAGAACTGTTACCTGGTTAGACATACTATATGATAATCATCACGATATAATCAAATACAACCCAGATACGATGATTGTTCAGTCTATCCATTCAACCTCCTGTTCAGTTCAGTCGCTCTTATGTGTAACTGGAGAACAGTTTCCTGGTGAGTATAACTATATGAACATCATCAAGATATAATCGAATACAACCCCAGATACGATTATTGTTTAGTCTATCAATTCAACCTCCTGTTCAATTCAGTCGCTCGTATGTATAACGGAAGAACAGTTACCTGGTGAGTATAACTATATAAACATAATCGAATTCAACCCAGATACGATGATTGTTCATTCTATACTGAATTTAACCTTCTGCTCGATTCGGTCGCTTGTATGTAAAACGGAAGAACAGTTACCTGGTGAGTATTGCTATATGAACATCATCACGATATCATCGGATACAACACAGATACGATCATTGTTTAGTCTAACCATTTAACCTTCTGTTCGATTCAGTCGCTAGTATGTGTAACGGAAGTACCGTCACCTGGTGAGTATCACTATATATACAGAATTGCGATATAATCGGATACCACCCAGATACATTGATTGTTCAGTCTATCCATTCAACTTTCTGTTCGTTTCGGTCGCTCGTATGTAAAACGGGAATACCGTCACCTAGTGTGTATAAATATATACACAGCATAACATCATAATCGAATACAACCCAGATACTATCCATTCAACCTTCTGTTCGATTCGGTTGCTCGTATGTATAACGAAAGACCAGTAATCTGGTGAGTATTTCTATATGAACGTTATCACGATATAATCGAATACAACTCAGATACAATGATCATTCCGTCTATCCATTCAACCTTATGTTCGATTGGGTCGCTCGTATGTATAACGCAAGAACAGTCACCTGGTGAGTATCACTATATAAACATCACCACGATATAATCGAATACAACTAACTCAGTTACAATTATCGTTCCGTCTAACCATCCAAAATTATGTTCGATTCAGACGCTCGTATGTGTAACGAAAGAACCGTTACATGGTAGGTGTAACTAAATATACAACATAACGATATAATCGGAGACAACCCAGATACAATGATTGTTCAATCTATCCATTCAACCTTATGTGCGATTTGGTTACTCGTATGTATAACGGAAGAACTGTTACCTGGTCAGACATACTATATTATAATCATCACGATATAATCAAATACAACCCAGATACGATGATTGTTCAGTCTATCCATTCAACCTTCTGTTCAGTTCAGTCGCTCTTATGTATAACTGGAGAACAGTTTCCTGGTGAGTATAACTATATACACATCATCAAGATATAATCGAATACAACCCCAGATACGATTATTATTTAGTCTATCCATTCAACCTTCTGTTCAATTCAGTCGCTCGTATGTATAACGGAAGAACAGTTACCTGGTGAGTATAACTATATAAACATAATCGAATACAACCCAGATACGATGATTGTTCAATCTATACTAAATTTAACTTTCTGCTCGATTCGGTCGCTTGAATGTAAAACGGAAGAACAGTTAGCTGGTGAGTATTGCTATATAAACATCATCACGATATCATCGAATACAACTCAGATACAATTATCGTTTCGTCTAACCATTTACCCTTAAGTTCGATTCAGTCGCTAGTATGTGTAACGGAAGTACCGTCACCTGGTTAGTATCACTATATATACAGTATTGCGATATAATCGGATACCACCCAGATACATTGATTGTTCAGTCTATCCATTCTACTTTCTGTTTGTTTCGGTCGCTCGTATGTAAAACGGGAATACCGTCACCTAATGTGTATAACTATATACACAGCATAACATCATAATCGATAAAAACCCAGATACTATCCATTCAACCTTCTGTTCGATTCGGTTGCTCGTATGTATAACGGAAGAACAGGTACCTGGTGAGTATAACTATATAAAAATAATCAAATACAACCCAAATACGACGATTGTTCAATCTATACATTTAACCTTCTGCTCGATTCGGTCGCTTGTATGTAAAACGGTAGAACAGTTACCTGGTGAGTATTTCTATATAAACATCATCACGATATGATCGAATACAACTCAGATACAATCATCGTTTCCTCTTACCATTTAACCTTCTAGAAAGAGAAATTAGTCTATCCAATTAGAATATCAAACATAGTTTGAAATGAATGTCTGGTAGACTACGAGCAGAAAACAACTACTTTCCTGGTAAATACCACGCAGAACATTGAATTATATCTGCTCGTAATCCATGCAACGATTCACACTGTGAATGCAGATCGCAAATGTTTCTTTCTTCCTAAGACGTGACAAATTCACAATTCAATGTTCTGCGTGGTATTTACCAGGAAAGTAGTTGTTTTCTGCTCGTAGTCTACCAGACATTCATTTCAAACTATGTTTGATATTCTAATTGGATAGACTAATTTCTCTTTCTAAAATTGTTGTCCAATTTATGGCTTTTCCATTTTTCATTTAACCTTCTGTTCGATTCAGTCGCTAGTATGTGTAACGGAAGTACCGTCATCTGGTAAGTATCACTATATATACAGAATTGCGATATAATCGGATACCACCCAGATACATTGATTGTTCAGTCTATCCATTCAACTTTCTGTTCGTTTCGGTCGCTCGTATGTGAAACGGGAATACCGTCACCTAGTGTGTATAAATATATACACAGCATAACATCATAATCGAATACAACCCAGATACTATCCATTCAACCTTCTGTTCGATTCGGTTGCTCGTATGTATAACGAAAGAACAGTAACCTGGTGAGTATTTCTATATGAACGTTATCACGATATAATCGAATACATTTCAGATACAATGATCATTCCGTCTATCCATTCAACCTTATGTTCGATTGGGTCGCTCGTATGTATAACGCAAGAACAGTCACCTGGTGAGTATTACTATATAAACATCACCACGATATAATCGAATACAACTTAGTTACAATTATCGTTCCGTCTAACCATCCAACCTTATATTCGATTCAGACGCTCGTATGTGTAACGAAAGAACCGTTATATGGTAGGTGTAACTAAATATACAGCATAACGATATAATCGGAGACAACCCAGATACAATGATTGTTCAATCTATCCATTCAACCTTATGTGCGATTTGGTTGCTCGTATGTATAACGGAAGAACTGTTACCTGGTTAGACATACTATATTATAATCATCACGATATAATCAAATACAACCCAGATACGATGATTGTTCAGTCTATCCATTCAACCTTCTGTTCAGTTCAGTCGCTCTTATGTATAACTGGAGAACAGTTCCCTGGTGAGTATAACTATATACACATCATCAAGATATAATCGAATACAACCCCAGATACGATTATTATTTAGTCTATCCATTCAACCTTCTGTTCAATTCAGTCGCTCGTATGTATAACGGAAGAACAGTTACCTGGTGAGTATAACTATATAAACATAATCGAATACAACCCAGATACGTTGATTGTTCAATCTATATCAAATTTATCCTTCTGCTCGATTCGGTCGCTTGTATGTAAAACGGAAGAACAGTTACCTGGTGAGTATTTCTATATTAACATAATCACGATATGATCGAATACAACTCAGATACAATCATCGATTCGTCTAACCATTTAACCTTCTGTTCGATTCAGTCGCTAGTATGTGTAACGGAAGTACCGTCACCTGGTAAGTATCACTATATATACAGAATTGCGATATAATCGGATACCACCCAGATACATTGATTGTTCAGTCTATCCATTCAACTTTCTGTTCGTTTCGGTCGCTCGTATGTAAAACGGGAATACCGTCACCTAGTGTGTATAAATATATACACAGCATAACATCATAATCGAATACAACCCAGATACAATGATTGTTCAGTCTATCCATTCAACCTTCTGTTCAGTTCAGTCGCTCTTATGTATAACTGGAGAACAGTTACCTGGTGAGTATAACGATATAAACATCATCACGATATAATCAAATACAACCATAGATACGATCATTGTTTAGTCTATCCATTCAACCTTCTGTTCAATTAAGTCGCTCGTATGTATAACGGAAGAACAGGTACCTGGTGAGTATAACTATGTAAACATAATCAAATACAACCCAGATACGATGATTGTTCAATCTATACATTCAACCTTCTGCTCGATTCGGTCGCTTGTATGTAAAACGGAAGAACAGTTACCTGGTGATTATTGCTATATAAACATCATCACGATATCATCGAATACAACTCAGATACAATTATCGTTTCGTCTAACCATTTAACCTTCTGTTCGATTCAGTCGCTAGTATGTGTAACGGAAGTACCGTCACCTGGTAAGTATCACTATATATACAGTATTGTATATACATTGTAGATACATTGATTGTTCAGTCTATCCATTCAACTTTCTGTTCGTTACGGTCGCTCGTATGTAAAACGGGAATACCGTCACCAAATGTGTATAACTATATACACAGTATAACATTATAATCGAATACAACCCAGATACTATCCATTCAACCTTCTGTTCGATTCGGTTGCTCGTATGTATAACGAAAGAACAGTAAACTGGTGAGTATTTCTATATGAACGTCATCACGATATAATCGAATACAACTAAGATACAATAATCATTCCGTCTATCCATCCAACCTTCTGTTCGATTAGGTCGCTCGTATGTATAACGCAAGAACAGTCACCTGGTGAGTATTACTATATAAACATCAACACGATATAATCGAATACAACTCAGTCACAATTATCGTTTCGTCTAACCATCCAACCTTATGTTCGATTCAGACGCTCGTATGTGTAACTAGAGAACCGTTACATGGTAGGTGTAACTAAATATACAGCATAACGATATAATCGGAGACAACCCAGATACAATGATTGTTTAATCTATCCATTCAACCTTATGTTCGTTCAATTTGGTTGCTCGTATGTATAACGGAAGAACTGTTACCTGGTTAGACATACTATATGATAATCATCACGATATAATCAAATACAACCCAGATACGATGATTGTTCAGTCTATCCATTCAACCTCCTGTTCAGTTCAGTCGCTCTTATGTGTAACTGGAGAACAGTTTCCTGGTGAGTATAACTATATGAACATCATCAAGATATAATCGAATACAACCCCAGATACGATTATTGTTTAGTCTATCAATTCAACCTCCTGTTCAATTCAGTCGCTCGTATGTATAACGGAAGAACAGTTACCTGGTGAGTATAACTATATAAACATAATCGAATTCAACCCAGATACGATGATTGTTCATTCTATACTGAATTTAACCTTCTGCTCGATTCGGTCGCTTGTATGTAAAACGGAAGAACAGTTACCTGGTGAGTATTGCTATATGAACATCATCACGATATCATCGGATACAACTCAGATACAATCATCATTTCGTCTAACCATTTAACCTTCTGTTTGATTCAGTCGCTAGTATGTGTAACGGAAGTACCGTCACCTGGTGAGTATCACTATATATACAGAATTGCGATATAATCGGATACCACCCAGATACATTGATTGTTCAGTCTATCCATTCAACTTTCTGTTCGTTTCGGTCGCTCGTATGTAAAACGGGAATACCGTCACCTAGTGTGTATAAATATATACACAGCATAACATCATAATCGAATACAACCCAGATACTATCCATTCAACCTTCTGTTCGATTCGGTTGCTCGTATGTATAACGAAAGACCAGTAATCTGGTGAGTATTTCTATATGAACGTTATCACGATATAATCGAATACAACTCAGATACAATGATCATTCCGTCTATCCATTCAACCTTATGTTCGATTGGGTCGCTCGTATGTATAACGCAAGAACAGTCACCTGGTGAGTATCACTATATAAACATCACCACGATATAATCGAATACAACTAACTCAGTTACAATTATCGTTCCGTCTAACCATCCAAAATTATGTTCGATTCAGACGCTTGTATGTGTAACGAAAGAACCGTTACATGGTAGGTGTAACTAAATATACAACATAACGATATAATCGGAGACAACCCAGATACAATGATTGTTCAATCTATCCATTCAACCTTATGTGCGATTTGGTTACTCGTATGTATAACGGAAGAACTGTTACCTGGTCAGACATACTATATTATAATCATCACGATATAATCAAATACAACCCAGATACGATGATTGTTCAGTCTATCCATTCAACCTTCTGTTCAGTTCAGTCGCTCTTATGTATAACTGGAGAACAGTTTCCTGGTGAGTATAACTATATACACATCATCAAGATATAATCGAATACAACCCCAGATACGATTATTATTTAGTCTATCCATTCAACCTTCTGTTCAATTCAGTCGCTCGTATGTATAACGGAAGAACAGTTACCTGGTGAGTATAACTATATAAACATAATCGAATACAACCCAGATACAATAATTGTTCAATCTATACTAAATTTAACTTTCTGCTCGATTCGGTCGCTTGAATGTAAAACGGAAGAACAGTTAGCTGGTGAGTATTGCTATATAAACATCATCACGATATCATCGAATACAACTCAGATACAATTATCGTTTCGTCTAACCATTTACCCTTAAGTTCGATTCAGTCGCTAGTATGTGTAACGGAAGTACCGTCACCTGGTTAGTATCACTATATATACAGTATTGCGATATAATCGGATACCACCCAGATACATTGATTGTTCAGTCTATCCATTCTACTTTCTGTTTGTTTCGGTCGCTCGTATGTAAAACGGGAATACCGTCACCTAATGTGTATAACTATATACACAGCATAACATCATAATCGATAAAAACCCAGATACTATCCATTCAACCTTCTGTTCGATTCGGTTGCTCGTATGTATAACGGAAGAACAGGTACCTGGTGAGTATAACTATATAAACATAATCAAATACAACCCAAATACGACGATTGTTCAATCTATACATTTAACCTTCTGCTCGATTCGGTCGCTTGTATGTAAAACGGTAGAACAGTTACCTGGTGAGTATTTCTATATAAACATCATCACGATATGATCGAATACAACTCAGATACAATCATCGCTTCCTCTAACCATTTAACCTTCTGTTCGATTCAGTCGCTAGTATGTGTAACGGAAGTACCGTCATCTGGTTAGTATCACTATATATACAGAATTGCGATATAATCGGATACCACCCAGATACATTGATTGTTCAGTCTATCCATTCAACTTTCTGTTCGTTTCGGTCGCTCGTATGTGAAACGGGAATACCGTCACCTAGTGTGTATAAATATATACACAGCATAACATCATAATCGAATACAACCCAGATACTATCCATTCAACCTTCTGTTCGATTCGGTTGCTCGTATGTATAACGAAAGAACAGTAACCTGGTGAGTATTTCTATATGAACGTTATCACGATATAATCGAATACAACTCAGATACAATGATCATTCCGTCTATCCATTCAACCTTATGTTCGATTGGGTCGCTCGTATGTATAACGCAAGAACAGTCACCTGGTGAGTATTACTATATAAACATCACCACGATATAATCGAATACAACTTAGTTACAATTATCGTTCCGTCTAACCATCCAACCTTATATTCGATTCAGACGCTCGTATGTGTAACGAAAGAACCGTTATATGGTAGGTGTAACTAAATATACAGCATAACGATATAATCGGAGACAACCCAGATACAATGATTGTTCAATCTATCCATTCAACCTTATGTGCGATTTGGTTGCTCGTATGTATAACGGAAGAACTGTTACCTGGTTAGACATACTATATTATAATCATCACGATATAATCAAATACAACCCAGATACGATGATTGTTCAGTCTATCCATTCAAACTTCTGTTCAGTTCAGTCGCTCTTATGTATAACTGGAGAACAGTTCCCTGGTGAGTATAACTATATACACATCATCAAGATATAATCGAATACAACCCCAGATACGATTATTATTTAGTCTATCCATTCAACCTTCTGTTCAATTCAGTCGCTCGTATGTATAACGGAAGAACAGTTACCTGGTGAGTATAACTATATAAACATAATCGAATACAACCCAGATACGTTGATTGTTCAATCTATATTAAATTTATCCTTCTGCTCGATTCGGTCGCTTGTATGTAAAACGGAAGAACAGTTACCTGGTGAGTATTTCTATATTAACATAATCACGATATGATCGAATACAACTCAGAAACAATCATCGATTCGTCTAACCATTTAACCTTCTGTTCGATTCAGTCGCTAGTATGTGTAACGGAAGTACCGTCACCTGGTAAGTATCACTATATATACAGAATTGCGATATAATCGGATACCACCCAGATACATTGATTGTTCAGTCTATCCATTCAACTTTCTGTTCGTTTCGGTCGCTCGTATGTAAAACGGGAATACCGTCACCTAGAGTGTATAAATATATACACAGCATAACATCATAATCGAATACAACCCAGATACAATGATTGTTCAGTCTATCCATTCAACCTTCTGTTCAGTTCAGTCGCTCTTATGTATAACTGGAGAACAGTTACCTGGTGAGTATAACTATATAAACATCATCACGATATAATCAAATACAACCATAGATACGATCATTGTTTAGTCTATCCATTCAACCTTCTGTTCAATTCAGTCGCTCGTATGTATAACGGAAGAACAGGTACCTGGTGAGTATAACTATGTAAACATAATCAAATACAACCCAGATACGATGATTGTTCAATCTATACATTCAACCTTCTGCTCGATTCGGTCGCTTGTATGTAAAACGGAAGAACAGTTACCTGGTGATTATTGCTATATAAACATCATCACGATATCATCGAATACAACTCAGATACAATTATCGTTTCGTCTAACCATTTAACCTTCTGTTCGATTCAGTCGCTAGTATGTGTAACGGAAGTACCGTCACCTGGTAAGTATCACTATATATACAGTATTGTATATACATTGTAGATACATTGATTGTTCAGTCTATCCATTCAACTTTCTGTTCGTTACGGTCGCTCGTATGTAAAACGGGAATACCGTCACCAAATGTGTATAACTATATACACAGTATAACATCATAATCGAATACAACCCAGATACTATCCATTCAACCTTCTGTTCGATTCGGTTGCTCGTATGTATAACGAAAGAACAGTAAACTGGTGAGTATTTCTATATGAACGTCATCACGATATAATCGAATACAACTAAGATACAATAATCATTCCGTCTATCCATCCAACCTTCTGTTCGATTAGGTCGCTCGTATGTATAACGCAAGAACAGTCACCTGGTGAGTATTACTATATAAACATCAACACGATATAATCGAATACAACTCAGTCACAATTATCGTTTCGTCTAACCATCCAACCTTATGTTCGATTCAGACGCTCGTATGTGTAACTAGAGAACCGTTACATGGTAGGTGTAACTAAATATACAGCATAACGATATAATCGGAGACAACCCAGATACAATGATTGTTTAATCTATCCATTCAACCTTATGTTCAATTTGGTTGCTCGTATGTATAACGGATGAACTGTTACCTGGTTAGACATACTATATGATAATCATCACGATATAATCAAATACAACCCAGATACGATGATTGTTCAGTCTATCTATTCAACCTCCTGTTCAGTTCAGTCGCTCTTATGTGTAACTGGAGAACAGTTTCCTGGTGAGTATAACTATATGAACATCATCAAGATATAATCGAATACAACCCCAGATACGATTATTGTTTAGTCTATCAATTCAACCACCTGTTCAATTCAGTCGCTCGTATGTATAACGGAAGAACAGTTACCTGGTGAGTATAACTATATAAACATAATCGAATTCAACCCAGATACGATGATTGTTCATTCTATACTGAATTTAACCTTCTGCTCGATTCGGTCGCTTGTATGTAAAACGGAAGAATAGTTACCTGGTGAGTATTGCTATATAAACATCATCACGATATCATCGGATACAACTCAGATACAATCATCGTTTCGTCTAACCATTTAACCTTCTGTTTGATTCAGTCGCTAGTATGTGTAACGAAAGTACCGTCACCTGGTAAGTATCACTATATATACAGAATTGCGATATAATCGGATACCATCCAGATACATTGATTGTTCAGTCTATCCATTCAACTTTCTGTTCGTTTCGGTCGCTCGTATGTAAAACGGGAATACCGTTACCTAGTGTGTATAAATATATACACAGCATAACATCATAATCGAATACAACCCAGATACTATCCATTCAACCTTCTGTTCGATTCGGTTGCTCGTATGTATAACGAAAGAACAGTAACCTGGTGAGTTTTTCTATATGAACGTTATCACGATATAATCGAATACAACTCAGATACAATGATCATTCCGTCTATCCATTCAACCTTATGTTCGATTGGGTCACTCGTATGTATAACGCAAGAACAGTCACCTGGTGAGTATTACTATATAAACATCACCACGATATGATCGAATACAACTCAGTTACAATTATCGTTCCGTCTAACCATCCAACCTTATATTCGATTCAGACGCTCGTATGTGTAACGAAAGAACCGTTATATGGTAGGTGTTACTAAATATACAGCATAACGATATAATCGGAGACAACCCAGATACAATGATTGTTCAATCTATTCATTCAACCTTATGTTCGATTTGGTTGCTCGTATGTATAACGGAAGAACTGTTACCTGGTTAGACATACTATATTATAATCATCACGATACAATCAAATACAATTCAGATACGATGATTGTTCAGTCTATCCATTCAACCTTCTGTTCAGTTCAGTCGCTCTTATGTATAACTTGGGAACAGTTTCCTGGTGAGTATAACTATATAAACATCATCAGGATATAATCGAATACAACCCCAGATACGATTATTATTTAGTCTATCCATTCAACCTTCTGTTCAATTCAGTCGCTCGTATGTATAACGGAAGAACAGTTACCTGGTGAGTATAACTATATAAACATAATCGAATACAACCCAGATACGTTGATTGTTCAATCTATATTAAATTTAACCTTCTGCTCGATTCGGTCGCTTGTATGTAAAACGGAAGAACAGTTACCTGGTGAGTATTTCTATATTAACATAATCACGATATGATCGAATACAACTCAGATACAATCATCGATTCGTCTAACCATTTAACCTTCTGTTCGATTCAGTCGCTAGTATGTGTAACGAAAGTACCGTCACCTGGTAAGTATCACTATATATACAGAATTGCGATATAATCGGATACCACCCAGATACATTGATTGTCCAGTCTATCCATTCAACTTTCTGTTCGTTTCGGTCGCTCGTATGTAAAACGGGAATACCGTCACCTAGTGTGTATAAATATATACACAGCATAACATCATAATCGAATACAACCCAGATACAATGATTGTTCAGTCTATCCATTCAACCTTCTGTTCAGTTCAGTCGCTCTTATGTATAACTGGAGAACAGTTACCTGGTGAGTATAACTATATAAACATCATCACGATATAATCAAATACAACCCCAGATACGATCATTGTTTAGTCTATCCATTCAACCTTCTGTTCAATTCAGTCGCTCGTATGTATAACGGAAGAACAGGTACCTGGTGAGTATAACTATGTAAACATAATCAAATACAACCCAGATACGATGATTGTTCAATCTATACATTCAACCTTCTGCTCGATTCGGTCGCTTGTATGTAAAACGGAAGAACAGTTACCTGGTGATTATTGCTATATAAACATCATCACGATATCATCGAATACAACTCAGATACAATTATCGTTTCGTCTAACCATTTAACCTTCTGTTCGATTCAGTCGCTAGTATGTGTAACGGAAGTACCGTCACCTGGTAAGTATCACTATATATGCAGTATTGTATATACATTGTAGATACATTGATTGTTCAGTCTATCCATTCAACTTTCTGTTCGTTACGGTCGCTCGTATGTAAAACGGGAATACCGTCACCAAATGTGTATAACTATATACACAGTATAACATCATAATCGAATACAACCCAGATACTATCCATTCAACCTTCTGTTCGATTCGGTTGCTCGTATGTATAACGAAAGAACAGTAAACTGGTGAGTTTTTCTATATGAACGTCATCACGATATAATCGAATACAACTCAGATACAATGATCATTCCGTCTATCCATCCAACCTTATGTTCGATTGGGTCACTCGTATGTATTACGCAAGAACAGTCACCTGGTGAGTATTACTATATAAACATCACCACGATATGATCGAATACAACTCAGTTACAATTATCGTTCCGTCTAACCATCCAACCTTATGTTCGATTCAGACGCTCGAATGTGTAAGGACAGGACCGTTACATGGTAGGTGTAACTAAATATACAGCATAACGATATAATCGGAGACAACCCAGATACAATGATTGTTCAATCTATCCATTCAACCCTATGTTCGATTCGGTTGCTCGTATGTATAACGGAAGAACTGTTACCTGGTTAGACTTACTATATTATATTCATCACGATATAATCAAATACAACCCAGATACGATGATTGTTCAGTCTATCCATTCAACCTTCTGTTCAGTTTAGTCGCTCTTATGTATAACTGGAGAACAGTTTCCTGGTTAGTATAACTATATGAACATCATCAAGATATAATCGAATACAACCCCAGATACGATTATTGTTTAGTCTATCCATTCAACCTTCTGTTCAATTCAGTCGCTCGTATGTATAACGGAAGAACAGTTACCTGGTGAGTATAACTATATAAACATAATCAAATACAACCCAGATACGATGATTGTTCAATCTATACTAAATTTAACCTTCTGCTCGATTCGGTCGCTTTTATATAAAACGGAAGAACAGTTACCTGGTGAGTATTTCTATATAAACATCATCACGATATGATCGAATACAACTCAGATACAATTATCGTTTCGTCTAACCATTTCACCTTCTGTTCGATTCAGTCGCTAGTATGTGTAACGGAAGTACCGTCACCTGGTAAGTATCACTATATATACAGTATTGCGATATAATCGGATACCACCCAGATACATTGATTGTTCAGTCTATCCATTCAACTTTCTGTTCGTTTCGGTCGCTCGTATGTAAAACGGGAATACCGTCACCTAATGTGTATAACTATATACACAGCATAACATCATAATCGAATACAACCCAGATACTATCCATTCAACCTTCTGTTCGATTCGGTTGCTCGTATCTATAACGAAAGAACAGTAACCTGGTGAGGATTTCTATATGAACGTCATCACGATATAATCGAATACAACTCAGATACAATGATCATTTCGTCTATCCATCCAACCTTCTGTTAGATTGGGTCGCTTGTATGTATAACGCAAGAACAGTCACCTGGTGAGTATTACTATATAAAAATCACCACGATATAATCGATTACAACTCAGTTACAATTATTGTTCCGTCTAATCATCCAACCTTATGTTTGATGCAGACGCTCGTATGTGTTACGAAAGAACCGTTACATGGTAGGTTTAACTAAATATACAGCATAACGGTATAATCGGAGACAACCCAGATACAATGATTGTTCAATCTATCTATTCAACCTTATGTTCGATTTGGTTGCTCGTATGTATAACGGAAGAACTGTTACCTGGTTAGACATACTATATGATAATCATCATGATATAATCAAATACAACCCAGATACGATGATTGTTCAGTCTATCCATTCAACCTCCTGTTCAGTTCAGTCGCTCTTATGTGTAACTGAAGGACAGTTTCCTGGTGAGTATAACTATATAAACATCATCACGATATCATCGAATGCAACTCAGATACAATTATCGTTTAGTCTAACCATATAACCTTCTGTTCGATTCAGTCGCTAGTATGTGTAACGGAAGTACCGTCACCTGGTAAGTATCACTATATATACAGTATTGCGATATAATCGGAAACCACCCAGATACATTGATTGTTCAGTCTATCCATCCAACTTTCTGTTCGTTTTGGTCGCTCGTATGTATAACGAAAGAACAGTAACCTGGTAAGTATTTCTATATGAACGTCATCACGATATAATCGAATACAACTCAGATACAATGATCATTCCGTCTATCCATCCAACCTTATGTTCGATTCCGACGCTCGTATGTGTAACGAAAGAACCGTTACATGGTAGGTGTAACTAAATATACAGCATAACGATATAATCGGAGACAACCCAGATACAATGATTGTTCAATCTATCCATTCAACCTTATGTGCGATTTGGTTGCTCGTATGTATAACGGAAGAACTGTTACCTGGTTAGACATACTATATTATAATCATCACGATATAATCAAATACAACCCAGATACGATGATTGTTCAGTCTATCCATTCAACCTCCTGTTCAGTTCAGTCGCTCTTATGTGTAACTGGAGGACAGTTTCCTGGTGAGTATAACTATATAAACATCATCACGATATCATCGAATGCAACTCAGATACAATTATCATTTAGTCTAACCATATAACCTTCTGTTCGATTCAGTCGCTAGTATGTGTAACGGAAGTACCGTCACCTGGTAAGTATCACTATATATACAGTATTGCGATATAATCGGAAACCACCCAGATACATTGATTGTTCAGTCTATCCATTCAACTTTCTGTTCGTTTTGGTCGCTCGTATGTATAACGAAAGAACAGTAACCTGGTAAGTATTTCTATATGAACGTCATCACGATATAATCGAATACAACTCAGATACAATGATCATTCCGTCTACCCATCCAACCTTATGTTCGATTCCGACGCTCGTATGTGTAACGAAAGAACCGTTACATGGTAGGTGTAACTAAATATACAGCATAACGATATAATCGGAGACAACCCAGATACAATGATTGTTCAATCTATCCATTCAACCTAAAGTTCGATTTGGTTGCTCGTATGTAAAACGGAAGAACTGTTACCTGGTTAGACGTACTATATGATATTCATCACGATATAATCGAATACAACCCAGATACGATGATTGGTCAGTCTATCCATTCAACCTTCCTTTCAGTTCAGTCGCTCTTTTGTATAACTGGGGAACAGTTAACTGGTGAGTATAACTATATAAACATCATCACGATATAATCGAATACAACCCCAGTTACGATTATTGTTTAGTCTATCCATTCAACCTTCTGTTCAATTCAGTCGCTCGTATGTATAACGGAAGAACAGTTACCTGGTGAGTATAACTATATATAGCAGTTAAAGTTGAGAAAAATAATTTTCTGGCTATACTGTGCGAACGGTTAGCTCATATAGTCAGGGCAAAAGGTCGTGGTTCGATTACTTACTTAATCTTATATAGCCAATCAAAAATATTTGCAAGTGGCAAAAGAAAAAAGGTTATACCAGGGATGATCTTAAATGGACGCCATCTACAGCAAAAATTGAAGTTTTTTTTTTCTTTTCTTAAGCCAGTCTCTGTAGATAGAATCTGCAAATGCCTAAGGATAGGATAACAAATAAAAATACAATTTAACTTCGATATTTACTGACACTCAGTTGTTCTAGGTACTTACGATTTTTAAATCATAAAATTATTTTCATGCATATAATGAAAATAGTGTTTTACCACTAGGAATAATTATGCATGAGATATCCCATATATTTGAATATTTCTGATTTTAAATTGAATGCATTCAATTTGCACAATAGAAATATTTATGATTAGATATAGAATACAATTTCACATTTGAAGATAATTATATCAAAAATAAATCAATTTCCCAGATTAAATTGGTAAGATACCTTGTCAGTAAAATTTGGTGATGAACAAATTATGAAACCCTGGTGGAGCAGCATCCCATCTTGAAGATGTAGGTTGGAAGACACCTACTTCATAATAACTTTCCAATATCCAGCTCCATTAGGGAAAATGGGAGTGACATCCATCTCAGATTTCTGAGACTACGAGCCCTTGGATACAGCAACCTAGATATGCTTAGTCCAGCCAGTGCTTTTGAATATAATGGAAATTCTTCTCACAGGAACAAAAAAAACTTATCAGCCGGTACAGACTTACTATGAAGACTGTTTCACAAAAATTTGCAGATTAACCTCACATGAGGTTCACACTAGCCTCTTGATAGGTACCAAGATGGAGGTTAATGGTTGCTAATGGTATCAATGATTATCAAAAATTAACTAGATATTACTAGTAGCAATAATAGCTGGTGTTAGTTATTCAAAGCAGTCAAATCCATTAAATCTGCTAAAATTGTCAATACAACCATCAAAATAGCAAGCAAATATCAAGAAAGTAGCCAACAATTATCAAGAAAGTAGCCTGGCAGAACTATAGCACAAAAAAATCAGAAAAAACCACGCTGTAGTACTATACCCTTGATCTTGATAGATTTCACAGTTCAAAACTCGATCATAGACAGATTCCACAAAATAATCTTTTACATAATGAGAATGTGATATCAAAAACTGATAGTTACCATTCATCTGATCTTCATTTTGGAAATTTGTGGATTTTCAGAAATGGCGTTTATTGGAAATCTCACACATGTTCACTTGTTGAATGCCAGGAACAGAAAGGAACGATTTCAGCACCTTCTTTCAGTTCTTCAGTTCATGCTAAAGTTCACTTGTCAATCAGTCAAATTAGCACTTGTTTCAAGGCACAAATCAAACATTTTCAGATTTTTAATATTCACACTCATAAAATCACTTCTGTTTGACTGATATAAATACTCTTGAATACAATGTCAAGGACACAATCTGAACATGGCGCTAATCTTCGCAGTGAAATTTGAAAAGAAAGAAGAATTACTGAAATCATACCTTTGCATTCAAAGTGACATTTGATATGAATATTAACCTACAAATGTTCATCTATAATTCCCAACGTAAACAAACCGAATAATTATGGATTCAAAACCAATAACTTGAAATCAAGCAAGGTAAGTTAATATGAGCACTACAGGGTGTCTTCCACTTCCAGCGACTCGCAGCCTCACGAAATCTGAAACACATAATCACAACAAATGCTACCAGTATTATATGAAACAAAGTTGGTGACAATTAAAGTTGAGATGGAAATTCAAATTGTTCCGCAAAATACTTGGTATTGACAATATTCCATAGAAAAAGTAACATTTACAAAATGTGGATGTTACATCACCCCCCTTGCTAAAGAAAATTTAAATTCGAAGCTATTTGAATTTTTTTGAAAAACAAAAATTACAATAGTGACAATGGACCATAGCGCAAATCGTGCACGGTACTCCCTGAGACAAATGCCTATTTCCAAACATCAAAATTGTATTCAGAGTCTTCGGTGACATGTCCACATCGTACCCGGCATTGCATCACCGTCTGCAATGCTACTTAGATCAGGTATAACCTTCTTGCTACTAGATGTTAATGCTGCACCATCGAAAATCCTGATAAACACCACGCCTCCAAGTCGCACTCCAGACGAATGATAACCCTACCTAAAGCATTATGCAGGCATATCAACAAACAACTCCAAGGTGGAAACAAAAAAGAAAAGAGTTTAAACAAATTTTGTTTTACCCAGTTGTCCACCAATCAACTGCAGTGATAGAAGGACCACCAACCTGAAACGAGTGAAGCTCGGTACAAAAAAATCCAGAAGAAATATTCGGGAGTACTCTGTATACTAGACTCTGCAGACTATCTTCCAGAGCGACAAATAAGTAGCGGCCACATAGAGCGTAGTAGTAAAGAATAGCACTGTTGTCAGCAGCCCTCAGGCACTTTCTGACGGTCCACCCTTTACCCCCCTTATGAACGACCATACAGGCTATATATTCTTTCCATTGAAGGAAGCCACTCTGAAACCAGCCTGCACCAGTGCCGGTCACAGCTCCCTACAGACAAAAAAAAATATATACGGGAAACGCAACTCCCAACAAAGGTAAAACCTCTGTGAACTTTGAAGAAGTTCAACAGAGTTCAAAAAAAACTCATTGATCAATCTTGATCAAGAATTGTAGGATAAATCCTACCTTGGAAAATGATGTGATTTCCATATGTCCAGTGGTGGGACACTATAAAGGTTGTCAATTTACCTCAGGTAAGTGCATATTTCTAGGCCATAATTTGTTTCAATTACATCCGAAAACTCAACAAAAGTGTACACTCAAGTACAAAAATCAGCATCGAACTGCATGTTATCCGTCTTAAGGATATGGCCATGACAACAACTGTGAAAGCTAATGTGACATTTCATTCACATATTCAAATCATTTCACAGGTGAAACAAAACCTAGAACACAGAAACCGCCTGAAACAAATACACATCAGAAAAGGGTTCGACACAAAAATAACTGCAAGCAGTAATCATAGGTGTTTATGACGTGGTCTTGAGTTAGTATCTCACAGCGTCCCATGAGTACTAACTACCACTAGTTGGGAACCGTGTCGAGTCCAAGTTGCTTTTAGCACAATGCTAGGGATAGCCAACTTCTACCCCAAGTAATTAGGTGAGTACCTAATTGAATATACCCTAATTATGATACCCCAAAACCATAAAAAATATATACAAAAATGCAAAAGTACATGAACCCTGGTGTACATCCAGGTTCCATTTACTGATCCCTGAAACTATAGAAAATATTTACAAGTTGAAGATATATCAAAATATATCTACAGGGTGGAGATGTAAAACCATACCCAAAAAAACATGAAGATGTACATCCTACTTCAAAAAACTTTTCAAGTTTACCTAGGTTTTTTTTTTTTTTTACTTCCGGAACTTCAAAAAAAAATACTCAGGATTGAAAACTGCAAGTTAAAAAAACTTTCCCAGAAAAGTTTTCAGTTACCAGAGTCCACAAAATGACGGTTGGTTCAAAACCGACATACTCTAGATGTTGAAAATTCAATCGAATTGAAATTATTCTCCAAACAAATGTCCAATGACTTGCTACATTTCAGCTCATTCTTAATATTGTATAATACAACATTACAAAACTGAATGGCTATTCGAGTCATCAATTAACTTCCATGAGCTACTGCTCGTCATTAATGTCTGTACCAAAATATGGCTTGAGTTTTGAAACATGCCACGTACCAGCAGCTGTACCATCAAGGTTACTCAACTCATATGCCACTTTTGAAATCACTCTCTTGATTTTACACAGAATGTGACGCTGTGCCAATTTGGCAGAAAAATCCCTAGCAGCATCAGACAAAACTAGACTAATTCAACTACTTTAAAAATATGTTCTCGTCTCTTCAGATTGTAATACTGGGCGTTTTTATTATAAGAAGCTGTTAATCTTTCTTTAACTTTTTTATAAAGTTGTGGCAATTTTTCGACTTCTTCAGAATATATTTTTCTGGCTTCCTCATTGTTATTTAATTCGAAATCAAAATTCTCCCCATAATAATCTCCAGATGCAGGAGTTATTCTCCCAAAATTCAAAAAATTTGGACTAAACCCAGTAACTTCATGGGTAGCTGAATTCAAGGCATGCTGGATTTCTGAAATTTCATTATCCCATTTCTTATGAGAGTCTTTAATGAAACTTCTAATGGCAGTTCCTATTGTACGATTAACTCTCTCCGTTTGATTAACCTGAGGATGGTATCGGCAATTGAAATAAATTTTTGGAATTTTGAAATTGTTGACAAATTCATCAAAAAGTTTTCCAGTATGCGCTGGAGCATTATCTAAAGCCAGAACTTGAGGAACACCATAAGTCAAAAATACATCTTTCAAAAATGAGACAATAGATGGAGCTGTTGCATTTCTAACAGGTTTCAAAATTACAAATTTTGTAAAATAGTCTGAAGCCACAATAAGGAATTTGTTACCCTTGGTACTTCTAGGAAAAGGGCCCATTACATCAGTACTCACAAATTGAAAAGGAAAACTAACCTTTTTCTCATTTCCCATCAAACCAAAACGTTTGCCATTCAAGGCTTTTTGACTACCACACTCTTGACAACTTCGAACATAGTCCAGAACGTCTTTCCTCATTCTTGAAATATCCTAAATGAGCTGAAGTTGGTAAATCATGACAATCATGGATAATCTTCAATTTTTGATCTGCTGGAACTAATAATTTTCATTCAGAAATGTTAGTTTTCAATGGTATATTTCCAGAAGTATGTTTGAACAGATAGCCATCTTAAATCATCCACTGAGGATATTTTTCAGGATTTTTACTAACATTATTTTTCAATTTCAGATACCATGGTTCAAGATTATCAAGAGTTAAGCCTAAAAAATTTATTTCTGTGCCCATAGGGGCTCTACTTAACGCGTCAGGAGTTACATGATATTTTCCTTTACGGTATACTACTTCAAAGTCAAAACAAGAAAGCCTCATAGCCCATCTACTGAGTCTACCAGAGGTACCAGCCATTTTAGTTAAATATTTCAAACTTGCATGATCAGTTATGGCTTTAAAATGTACTCCATCTACATAAGGTCTGAACTTCTCTAGAGAAAAAATTAGTGCTAAGCACTCACGTTCAGTAGCTGAATAATTCCTCTCAGCCCTAGAAAGGCTTCTACTAGCATAAGCTATGACTCTCTCTTCATTGTTTTGAACTTGCGTTAAGACCGCACCTAAACCAGTTTCACTAGCATCGCATTGTATGCAAAATTCTACAGAGAAATCTGGAGCACATCCCGGTAAACATTTTTTCCACGAATACATAAATGATACATCAATTTTATGTCATATAAATGATGGTCAACATCATTAATACGTATCTGAAAGACGTATTTTCTGAGGCGATAAGTCCCAACTTTCAGCGTTGTATATACGTCAGATAAAAACCGTCTTATTTGCATCTTCAGAATGATGTAACGTAACGAATGTTCAAGAAACATATTCAAATATACGTCACTAAATGGATGCAAATCTTATGTTTTGAATAAAATTGTATTTTTTGAGGCGATAAGTCCCAACATTCAGCGTTGTATATACGTCAGATAAAAACCGTCTTATTTGCATCTTCAGAATGATATAACGTAACGAATGTTCAACTTACATATTCAAATATACGTCATAAAATAGATGCAACTCTTATGTTTTGAATAAAATGGTCTTTTTTCAGGCGATAAGTCCCAACTTTCAGCGTTGTATATACGTCAGATAAAAACCGTCTTATTTGCATCTTCAGAATGATATAACGTAACGAATGTTCAACTTACATATTCAAATATACGTCATAAAATAGATGCAACTCTTATGTTTTGAATAAAATGGTCTTTTTTCAGGCGATAAGTCCCAACTTTCAGCGTTGTATATACGTCAAATAAAAACCGTCATATTTGCATCTTCAAAATGATGTAACGTAACGAATGTTCAACATACATATTAAAATATACGTCATAAAATAGATGCAACTCTTATGTTTTGAATAAAATGGTCTTTTTTCGGGCGATAAGTCTCAACTTTCAGCGTTGTATATACGTCAAATAGAAACCGTCTTATTTGCATCTTCAGAATGATGTAACGTAACGAATGTTTAACATACATATTCAAATATACGTCATGAAATAGATGCAAATCTTATGTTTTGTATAAAATGGTCTTTTTTGAGGCGATAATTCCAAATTTTCCGCGATTCACATACGTCGGTTCAAAAATGTCATATTTGCATCTTCAAAGTGATATATTATAATGAATGTTCAGAACACATAATTATAATTACGTCAAAAAATGGATTGAAAAATTTCGTTCCAAATAAAATGGTAGTATATAATCGATCATAATATTTATTTCATAATGGGTAACTCTAGAAACTATAAAGATACTCAATGATAAAGTCAAAATTATAGAAGTGAATAAATAAAAATTCAAAACCTACCTATAAATAATAACAAAAAATAATAGAACCTCAATCCATCTTTCTAGTAGGTATGTACAATACATTGATATTTTCACAGAACAAAACATATGTTTTATAATAAGTACCTACCAAAAAAAATATTAAGATACTAATTAACGAAAACTCAAGATTTCAGAATAAAAATTAAATGAAATTTATACCAACAGCTGCAATATTTTTCAATTTCTTCAAGCCGGGCAACCATTCCGTTATTCTGGTTTTTTGTGGCCACTTAGTAGGTAATAGTCATTTTTCAAATCTGAAAATAATGTTGAGTATGTATGTATATGTTTTCAAATTCTTAGGTTGGGTTAGGTTCTACAGAAATAATATACTATAAAATGAAAAATTCATTGATTTGCTTTGAAAGTTTTCAAATTTTTTCGACTCAGTATTATAGTATGAACTTATCTTTCTCAACTTCTGAAATCAATGTAATTTCTCAAACATTTGGAAGTGAATAATGAAGGTCAAGTGAATTGTCAAAAAAAGCATTTTCGTCACATTCATAAATTCTGAATTTTTTTGAAGAAAAAGTTGAGAACTCATGCTACTTTGAATTAACAAATAATCTGAGAAAATTTAAATGTACCTATTCATACTGGAACTGATGGATTCAATCAAGGAAATAAACTTACCATTTTGAAGTGTCAGTTATGAAGATATCATTGTTTTGTTGGCCTTGTTTTCTATCTAGCGCAAATTATATTTTTAGAAGGTTCTTGATCAGATTCAATTTCATCGATACATATTCTTCGACCCTCCTGCCCGACTCTATTACCTGTTATTGAGTGTAACTGCTGAAATTAAATAACATATACAAGATCAATGATACAAACAATATTTTAGATGCATCGAGAAAATATGAACCTTGATAGCAATATTCTATTGCCTACAATTATTGAGAATATATTTTATTCAAATTATTGGGAAAAAATTCAACTTACCACACAAGTCTTTATTATTTTTCTCAAGGAATCAACTGGGCCCAAGAACTCTTCTTCCCTCTGACTGAAGGCAAGTCTTCATTTCCACTCAGTATATCCAAAACCTGTCCAGCCAACTTTATTTTCTTTGAGGCCCTGGTGAAGTCATCTAAAAAATAGTGATATTTTTCATATACTTCTATAAATACCTTGATGATTTATAATTCCCAAATTATTCATCATTCAAAAAAATGTATCGACTATTTTTTCATATAATCTGACCTAATTTTTGTTTAGGGCTTTTTGTTTAGGGCTTTGAAAAAACGAACCACCCTGAGTTTTGTTGATACATAGAAAATTGAGGTCAGATTCATAAAAAAATTTCTCAAGAGAAGTTTTCGAATGACAAATATATGTTGATGATAACAAAATCATTGGGGTTGACACCTCATTCAGATTTATATCCACTGATTAGAATATGGAAAGATTAATCTCCACATGAATAGATCAGTCTCACCTTCCTCATAAACAGTTGTAGCTACACTATAATATATCTTACAATTGGCTGCAAAAAGGAATCACTTCTTCTGGGTGATCTTGAAAAATGTTATTGATTTAGTGGTGGTCAGGCACTGAACTCAATTTATTTTTTCTTGAGGGTTGGCCAATTTTCATGGATTGTAGGCACTCCATATCAGCATCTGAAAAAAATATATTGCCACACAAACCATTTTCTGAATACTAGCAAAAATAATAAATTATTCTACATGCTTTTGCGTTGTCTCAAGGTCAGTACAGTACAAGAAGCGTCTGGCCACGCCTGGCGTCATGTGAATTCAATAATGGACTGGCCCAAATCAAAAACTTTTTAATTTTGTAGCCTTCGATGTAGGTAGGTATTCAGACTATTCAGAGGGATAGGTTTTATTACATAAAATATGAGACAACAGCCTGATCGGCTCACAACAGCTCCAACAAAAAAAACTTAGGTTAGGTGTGTCTTTTATGGTTGTGGAAATCATTGTCATCAAATGAGAATTCTGTTCATAACGATCCAATTCAACCAAACAGAAGTAGTCAGTACGTACGTAGTACTAGTTTTCTTTGATTCAACGACGGAATTAAGCCAGAAAATGCCTATGAATGCGAGTTACGGTAATTGTTCACACCGAGGTTCTCACATAGGTATCATTTTCTATTATACTATAACGTAACGTGTAGCCAAAGTTTGTGTAGCTTACCTGATACTATTTAGACGAATTATTGCTCACACTAGCACCAAAAATTATACAAATAACCGTCCAACGCTGCGTTGTTGTGATCAAAATACAAGAACCATGGACGACCGCGCATCTGAGATGCTTTTGCTTTGCATTGTATCAAGGTCAGTACAAGAAGCGTCTGGCCACGTCTGGCGTCATGTGAATTCAATAATGGACTGGACCAAGCGGGCTCGCGGCTCGGGCTCATGTCATCTAACGGGTATAGATATGATGGCGGGAACTTTGAATATGAGAATTCCATGAGAATTTTCCACACTACAATGGGGGAGATATCATTTTGTGAAGAGGGTAACAGCGAATTCGATTGGAAATAACTTAGGGAATTCCCTATGCATTCAGTATATTTATCTAATTCCTTTTCGATATGTAGTGAAAATATACCTATACACTCTAGAGTCTGGAGTGCGTACTAGTTTCTTGAATTGATTTCTCTATTAGTATTCAATTTATTGTTTTGTCTTGCCATTTCTTGAATAAAATAGGTTTAATTATTTTTATCGGACGCATCAACGTTATAAAGACGTAATAAAGACGTTTTATAGACACATCTGAAATATGTAAAAAACCCAACGTTTAATTGACGCTGAGTATTGGTCATCAAATTATTCAGGGTATTTTTCTACGAGAAGTCATCACGATGTAGACGTCAAATACACCTTGATCGACCATCACTGTGCTGCCTGGGTGGTAGCTTTCAGTATCAAGACTTATATTATTATAAGTGGTAGACTAATCTTGGAAATATCAAGAACACTTTCGTAGCGACTATGTATTTCACATAAACCTACAAGTTGAGTTGAGAAAAAAAGTTCTGAAGCAACGAAATCTGCAAAATATACTATCTGATTTCTCGAATTTCATATACCTATTACATAAGTTTGTTGTGGATTGATGCACTTGAAATCGCCTGAAACTAATTGATCCCCAACTATATAGTCACCATATAAGTTATTATGTAGGTATATTTATGGTCGAAGGATTATTATTCATGATTTTAATCAGGAACTTCATATCAGTTCACCTAGTAAACGTATCGAGTGTGTTGCTCGTGAATTATAGCCATAGATGTCTAACGAATGGTTTTCACAAGAAATAATCGTCTTTTGGAATATTGAGTATTCGAACAATCTAATAATTACATATATTTACGTATACGATTTCAATCGATCTTTAATTTCACCATCATATCAGAAATATATGAATGATGAAAAAATTATGATTGAAACTTTCATTCAAGATCGACTTCTGAATGCTGACCTCGCTTTTCCAATTCCCAATACCAAGACCAACTACCAAAAGTCAAAACTTGTGCGAGGTGAAGGAGAGCGGAACCCTACAGCTTATAGTGCATTCCAAACCACTTCTAAGGCGTCGGTCGAAACGACGACACGATCAAAACCGTGAACCAGTTATTTTTATAACATGATACACTTCTTACACGACTCGAAACACTATCACCGAACAACTGATGTCGCTAGTTGGGGCTTTGGCTATACTCGCCCCTATGAAACCTCAAATCTGATGACCTTTATTCTCCGTATATCACCTCAACAATGTAATAATTCGATATTTGGTAGAAATCGTTAAACATTTTTTTGCTGCCATTCAATAACATATCAAATATATTCGTTTTCAATATTCAATATTATCATAATTCGAGAGATACATTCATGTCCGAAAAATCGTTATCGAAGATTGAACATGACATGAGTTTGATATGTATTGGCATATATATCAAGTCACGGATATGATCGACCTTCAACGTCTAATGCAGAAAAAAAACATCATTTTTCGATTATTGAATTGATTATCTTTGGAAAGTGATTGTTGCAATAGCATCTAAACAATGTAATAATTCGATATTTTGCCCGTTCTAGAACGTTTTCTTGATGATATTCGATAAATTATCGAAAATATACGTTTTCAATCGATCTTCGATATTATCATCAAATAAGGGATATATTTATGATAAAAAAATCGTGATCGAACATTTCGATCAAGACATAAGTTTGAAGTCATATGACAAATGACTGGACTGTGTTGAACATATATTGGCATATATTCAGTCATGGATGTGATCGACTTTCGGCGTCTAACGCGGTATAGAAAAAACATATTTTTTCAATCATCAAATTGATCATCTTTGAAAAAAGATGTTGGCAATATTGTCTAAACAATGTAATAATTCGATATTTTGCCAGTGATTACTGGAACGTTTTCTTGATGATATTCGATGAAACATCGAAAATATACGTTTTCAATCGATCTTCAATATTATCATCATATAACGGATGTATCTATTTCCTATATTACGTATGTACACCACTTTTCTCGAAACGAATGTTTCATCACTCATCGAGTATAAGTTTATTTCACCTAATTTATTATTTATGATCAAAGAATCGTAATCGAAGATTTTTATCTTGAAATTGACATAAGTTTGATGCTAGTTGATGTCATATGGCGAACGTCTGGAGTGTGTTGATCGTTAATTGGCATATATTGTCTCGAATATGATCGACTTTCAACGTTTAACGCGGTATACAAAAATACATATATTTTCAATTTCTAAATTGGTCTTCTTTGAAAAGTCATCCTTGCAATATCATCTAAACTATTCAATTAATACGATATGTTGCCCATAATTTCTGGAAAGTTTTTGATAATATTCGATAAAATATCAGAAAATTCAATTGATCTTCAATATTATCATCATGTGAGGGATGTATTCATGATTAAAGAATCGTGATCGAAGATTCCAATCAAGAACTCGACATAACCTGATGTCATATTATGGCAAATGTCTGGAGTGTGTTGATCATTAATTGGCATATATTCAGTCATGGATATGATCGACTTTCGACGTCTAACGCGGTATGAAGATGAACATCATTTTTCAATCCCCAAATTGATCGTCTTCAAAAAAACATTTTTGCAATGTCATATAAACGATGTAATGATTCGATATCTTGCCAGTGATTACTGGAACGTTTTCTTGATGATATTCCGATAAAATATCGAAAATACACGTTTTCAATCGATCTTCAATATAATCATCATGAAAGGGATGTATTCATGATCAAATAATCGTGATCGAAGATTTCAATCAAGAACTCGACATAACCTAATGTCATATTATGGCAAACGTCTTTAGTGGGTTGATCATAATTTAGCATATATTCAGTCATGGATATGATCGTTTTTCGACGTCAAACGCGGTATAGAAAAAACATCATTTTTCAATCCTTAAATTGATCGCCTTCAAACAAACATTTTTGCAATATCATCTGAACAATGTAATGATTCGATATCCTGCCCGTAATTTCTGAAATTTTTTCTTGATGATTATTCGATAAAATATCGAAAATATACGTATTCATTCGATCTTTAATATTATCATCATATAAGGGATGTATTCATGATCAAAGAATCGTGATCGAAGATTTCAATCAAGAACTCGACATAACCTAATGTCATATTATGGCAAACGTCTGTAGTGGGTTGATCATAATTTAGCATATATTCAGTCATGGATATGATCGTTTTTCGACGTCAAACGCGGTATAGAAAAAACATCATTTTTCAATCCTTAAATTGATCGTCGTCAAACAAACATTTCTGCAATATCATCTGAACAATGTAATGATTCGATATCCTGCCCGTAATTTCTGGAATTTTTTCTTGATGATATTCGATAAAATATCGAAAATATACGTATTCATTCGATCTTCAATATTATCATCATATAAGGGATGTATTCATGATCAAAGAATCGTGATCGAAGGTTTCAATCAAGAACTTGACATAAGTTTGATGTCATATGGCAAACGTCTGGACTGTGTTGATCATAAATTGGTATATATTCAGTCATGGATATGATCGTTTCTCGACGTCAAACGCGGTATAGAAAAAACATCATTTTTCAATCCTTGAATTGATCGTCGTCAAACAAACATTTTTGCAATATCATCTGAACAATGTAATGATTCGATATCCTGCCCGAAATTTCTGGAATTTTTTCTTGATGATATTCAATAAAATATCGAAAATATACGTATTCATTCGATCTTCGATATCATCATCATATAAGGGATTTATTCATTATCAAAGAATCGTGATCGAAGGTTTCAATCAAGAACTTGACATAAGTTTGATGTCATATGGCAAACGTCTGGACTGTGTTGATCATAAATTGGTATATATTCAGTCATGGACATGATCGTTTTTCGACGTCAAACGCGGTATAGAATAAACATTATTTTTCAATCCTTAAATTGATCGTCTTCAAAAAAAATCTTTGCAATATCATCTAAACAATGTAATGATTCGATATCCTGCCCGTAATTTCTGGAATTTTTTCTCGATGATATAAAATAAAATATCGAAAATAAACGTATTTATTCGATCTTCAAAATTATCATCATATAAGGGATGTATTCATGATCAAAGAATCGTGATCGAAGATTTCAATCAAGAACTTGACATAAGTTTGATGTCATATGGCGAACGTCTGGAGTGTGTTGATCATAAATTGGTATATATTCAGTCATGGATATGATCGTTTCTCGACGTCAAACGCGGTATAGAAAAAACATCATTTTTCAATCCTTAAATTGATCGTCGTCAAACAAACATTTTTGCAATATCATCTGAACAATGTAATGATTCGATATCCTGCCCGTAATTTCTGGAATTTTTTCTTAATGATATTCGATAAAATATCGAAAATATACGTATTCATTCGATCTTCAATATTATCATCATATAAGGGATGTATTCATGATCAAAGAATCGTGATCGAAGATTTCAATCAAGAACTCGATAGTTAGTTTGATATCATATTGCAAACGTCTGGAGTGTGTTTATCACCAATTGGCATATATTCAGTCATAGATATGATCGACTCACGACATCTGACGTGGTATAAAAAATACATAATTTTTCAATTCTTAAAACGATCGTCTTTGAATGAACATTTTTTCAATATCATCTAAACAATGTAATGATTCGATATTTTGCCCGTAATTTCTGTAACGTTTTCTTAATGATATTCGATAAAATATCGAAAATATACGTTTTCAATCGATCTTCAATATTATCATCATATAATTGATGTATTCATGATCGTGATCGAAGATTTTAATCAAGAACTTGACATAAGTTTGATGTCATATGGCAAACCTCTGGAGTATGATGATCGTATATTGGCATACATTTAGTCTCGGATGTGATCGATTTCTAACGTACGTTTATATGTACTTCATTAAACGTCGTTCATGATACGTTTCACAAAAACCATCATATGACTGAAATGTGTGAACACAAATGTTTACCGGGATAAAATTGGAGCAGAAATCAAATTTTGTTTTATCTCAATAAATGCCTTTTCAGCCTGATCGTTCCATGGCACTGATTGCTTTTTACCCCTCCCCTTCAATAAATCATTTAAAGGACTCAATAAAGTACTAAAATGAGGAATAAAACGCCTGTACCATGAACACATGCCAACAAAACGTTTGATTTCGGTAGTAGTCTTAGGTCTTGGGTACTCTACCATTGCTTTAATTTTACTTGAAGATGTTCTCAAGCCATGGGAATCAACAACAAAGCCCAAATAATGTAAAGACTCTCTAAAAAATTGACATTTCTTGAAATTGACAGTTAAATTGGCATCAACTAAACGTCTATGAACTTCCTTCAATAGACCAATATGCTCTTCAAAAGTTGAACTAGTGCAAATTATATCATCCAAATAAACAAATACCTTAGGTTGTAACTCTGGTCCTAAAATTCTATCCATTAAACGCTGGGTGATAGCTGCGGAATTCGATAAGCCAAATGGTAAGCATCGGAAGTGAAATAATCCACGACCAGGTACACTGAAGGCAGTCTTTTCCCTACTTTCTTCATCTAGAGGTATTTGCCAAAAAGCACTTCTTAAATCAATAGATGAAATAAATTTTGCATTACTGAGCATATTCAAGATGTCATCAACAAGAGGAAGTGGATATGAATCTTTCTTCGTAATTTCATTCAAGGATCTTCCGTCAAAGCAAAATCTAAATTCACCAGAGCTCTTTTTCACAAGGAGAACTGGAGAGTTCCAAGGACTCTCTGATTTTTCTACAACTTTTAAGGTTAACATTCGATCTAGTTCTTTATTGAGATGTTCCATCATATATGGAGACAATCTATACTGTCTTTTTTTAAAAGGAGAATGATCACCAGTATTTATATGAGCTTTGATTTTATCAGTTAATCCAAGACGATCCTCGCTTGAAATTGACGAAAATAAATCCATAATCACTTTTGTTTGTCCCAACTGTTCATTAGATAAATTTTTGCAAAGACCTACATCTATCTCACTTTTCTGAGGAGCTTCTGATAAAACATTCACATGGAAAATAAACTCACTTTGAATTTCCCAGGAATTATTGAGAAAATTAATGGAAAGTGCAAACATCTTGCAAAAATCACTGCCAAGAATTAAACCACATTTTAAACTAGGAATAACTGAAACAGTTACTAATTTGCATATATTTCCAAGGCTCAATGGAATCTGGCAAGTTCCTAATACAGTCTGTCCATTTCCATCTGCAGTTGTTACAAATCTTCTTTGACTTCTATTTAATTTAATTTTATATTTTCTCAACAAATCCATGAAATGAGCACCAAGACAAGTTAAATTAGCTCCACTATCCACAAGTGCAACAATCTCTTCATCATAAAGTTTGATAGAAATGTAGGGTCTGTTATCTGGAGGTCTTGAAATAAACAGTGGTGAAACGTCTGGCAAAACATCACTAGAATTCAATACATGATCATCAACTGTCTCTTTTCTAGAATCTTTACTATTATTTGTAACTAGGTTTTTCCTTTTATAATTGTTACCTTTTCCATAACTAAAAAAATTTCGAGAATTTTGGCCAACAGATATTGAGACTGATCTATGGCCAGTGTCATCAATCTCGGAAACTAGTTTTTTGGATTACACCTGGGGCAGTTAGGTTTTACTACATTAGGTTTTCCACAACCAAAACAAATCAATTTGTGGGACTCTCTACAATCACGAGCAATGTGACCTGGCTTTTGACAACGAAAGCAAGTTAGTTGTCTTGATTTATCATTATTATTGGAATTCACTCCAGACACAGAAGGACGACTAGAGTTATTTGGAAAGTTCTTTTTACCTTTGTGGTTCCAATCCTTACTTCCAATATTTGAATCCACATATGCCAAATCACTCTCTAAACAATTTATGGATTTAGGTGGAGTATATCTCTGCTGATGTTCATTAGATTCATCAATTTTCCTACAGAAACTTGTCAAGTCTGCAATACTACTAATATTCTGCAAAGGAAGTAGTTTAGTATATTTAGGTAAACAATTTCTTCTGATTATTTTCAATATTTCTTGGTCGTCATGAGGTTGGCTCAGTCTGCTCGATAAATTGAGCATTATCGCTACAAATATTTCAACAGGTTCATCTCTACCTTGTGTACGCGATTTGATTTCATCTAATAGTTTATCATCATAAGATGATGGTAAGAATGCATTTTCTAATTGAGAAATCAGATCTTTCCAGTTGAAAACTGAATTTTTGACAGATCTAAACCAAATTAACGCACGACCAGAAAATAAATCAATAGCAGATTGAAAAAGTTCTAATTCCGAAACTCCTCTAGCTTGAGATAACTCTGTAACCCTTTCCAAAAAAGATTTCAAACTACTTGTCCCATCAAACTGTAATCCCCATTTATAAACTGGAACTGATTTGCAATGTTCTGGATGGCTAGTCGAAGCTCTACTAGTATCAGGTTTGACATTAAAAGATAATCTTGCTTCTAACTCGATACATGTTGCAACAGCATAATCCTTGTATTCACTAAAAGATAAATTCAAATCTTCTGGTTCCTCCGGAATTTTGAAACGTCCTACTCTACCAGTTAAAGAAGTTAATCTAGATTCAATGATTTTATACATTTGATCTGATGTTGGACCAGAGAAACTGAGAATTAAAGATTCCAAATCTGAAAAAGTTTTGTCTATAAATAGTTTTTCGGATTCTGTTTCAAAATCAGGATCTTTCAGTTCAACTGTTACAGTTTCAGTGCTGATAAGTCTGTTCAAGATTATTCTTTTCGAAGTCAAAGTCTTTCTAGTAGCTTTAACATTCCTGATACGTAGTTCATAGTCTATCTCTTCTTCAGACAAAAAGAAAGCTTCAATTTTACCTTCCATTTTGAAAATACTAGTTTATCCAAAATCTCATGAAATATTTTCAGTACCAAGCAGTAAACAAAACACACAAGATCACACAATCAATAAATTCACGAATAAGAAAATTCCAATAAATTTCAATCTCAACTGAAATTCTCACCAATATGCTTCACATGAAAAGAAATATTTGATGTCCAACCTTAAGGCACTTTTTGATTGTTATATAAGATAAGAATGAAAAGATTTTATTTTCAGAGGCCACAAGTTGTCGGCGCCATTTGTATAGCAGTTAAAGTTGAGAAAAATAATTTTCTGGCTATACTGTGCGAACGGTTAGCTCATATAGTCAGGGCAAAAGGTCGTGGTTCGATTACTTACTTAATCTTATATAGCCAATCAAAAATATTTGCAAGTGGCAAAAGAAAAAAGGTTATACCAGGGATGATCTTAAATGGACGCCATCTACAGCAAAAATTAAAGTTTAACAAACCTATTTTCTTAAGCCAGTCTCTGTAGATAGAATCTGCAAATGCCTAAGGATAGGATAACAAATAAAAATACAATTTAACTTCGATATTTACTGACACTCAGTTGTTCTAGGTACTTACGATTTTCAAATCATAAAATTAGTTTCATGCATATAATGAAAATAGTGTTTTATCACTAGGAATAATTATGCATGAGATATCCCATATATTTGAATATTTCTGATTTTAAATTGAATGCATTCAATTTGCACAATAGAAATATTTATGATTAGATATAGAATACAATTTCACATTTGAAGATAATTATATCAAAAATAAATCAATTTCCCAGAATAAATTGGTAAGATACCTTGTCAGTAAAATTTGGTGATGAACAAATTATGAAACCCTGGTGGAGCAGCATCCCATCTTGAAGATGTAGGTTGGAAGACACCTACTTCATAATAACTTTCCAATATCCAGCTCCATTAGGGAAAATGGAAGTGACATCCATCTCAGATTTCTGAGACTACGAGCCCTTGGATACAGCAACCTAGATATGCTAAGTCCAGCCAGTGCTTTTGAATATAATGGAAATTCTTCTCACAGGAACAAAAAAAAACTTATCAGCCGGTACAGACTTACTATGAAGACTGTTTCACAAAAATTTGCAGATTAACCTCACATGAGGTTCACATAAGCCTCTTGATAGGTACCAAGATGGAGGTTAATGGTTGCTAATGGTATCAATGATTATCAAAAATTAACTAGATATTACTAGTAGCAATAATAGCTGGTGTTAGTTATTCAAAGCAGTCAAATCCATTAAATCTGCTAAAATTGTCAATACAACCATCAAAATAGCAAGCAATTATCAAGAAAGTAGCCAACAATTATCAAGAAAGTAGCCTGGCAGAACTATAGCACAAAAAAAATCAGAAAAAACCACGCTGTAGTACTATACCCTTGATCTTGATAGATTTCACAGTTCAAAACTCGATCATAGACAGATTCCACAAAATAATCTTTTACATAATGAGAATGTGATATCAAAAACTGATAGTTACCATTCATCTGATCTTCATTTTGGAAATTTGTGGATTTTCAGAAATGGCGTTTATTGGAAATCTCACACATGTTCACTTGTTGAATGCCAGGAACAGAAAGGAACGATTTCAGCACCTTCTTTCAGTTCTTCAGTTCATGCTAAAGTTCACTTGTCAATCAGTCAAATCAGCACTTGTTTCAAGGCACAAATCAAACATTTTCAGATTTTTAATATTCACACTCATAAAATCACTTCCGTTTGACTGATATAAATACTCTTGAATACAATGTCAAGGACACAATCTGAACTTGGCGCTAATCTTCGCAGTGAAATTTGAAAAGAAAGAAGAATTACTGAAATCATACCTTTGCATTCAAAGTGACATTTGATATGAATATTAACCTACAAATGTTCATCTATAATTCCCAACGTAAACAAACCGAATAATTATGGATTCAAAACCAATAACTTGAAATCAAGCAAGGTAAGTTAATATGAGCACTACAGGGTGTCTTCCACTTCCAGCGACTCGCAGCCTCACGAAATCTGAAAAACATAATAACAACAAATGCTACCAGTATTATATGAAACAAAGTTGGTGACAATTAAAGTTCAGATGGAAATTCAAATTGTTCCGCAAAATATTTGGTATTGACAATATTCCATAGAAAAAGTAACATTTACAAAATGTGGATGTTACATATATAAGCACAATCGAATACAACCCAGATACGATGATTGTTCATTCTATCCAATTAACCTTCTGCTCGATTCATTCGCTTGTATGTAAAACGGAAGAACAGTTACCTGGTGAGTATTGCTATAAAAACATTATCACGATATCATCGAATACAACTCAGATACAATCATCGTTTAGTCTAACAATTCAACCATCTGTTCGATTCAGTCGCTGGTATGTGTAACGGAAGTACCGTCACCTGGTAAGTATCACTATATATACAGTATTGCGATATAATCGGATATCAACCAGATACATTGATTGTTCAGTCTATCCATTCAACTTTCTGTTCGTTTCGGTCGCTCGTATGTAAAACGGGAATACCGTCACATAGTGTGTATAACTATATACACAGCATAACATCATAATCGAATACAACCCAGATACTATCCATTCAACCTTCTGTTCGATTCGGTTGCATGTATGTATAACGAAAGAACAGTAACCTGGTGAGTATTTCTATATGAACGTAATCACGACATAATCGAATTCAACTCAGATACAATGATCATTCCGTCTATCCATCCAACCTTCTGTTCGATTGGGTCGCTCGTATATATAACGCAAGAACAGTCACCTGGTGAGTATTACTATATATCACCACGATATAATCGAATACAACTCAGTTACAATTATCGTACCGTCTAACAATCCAACATTATGTTCGATTCAGACGCTCGAATGTGTAAAGAGAGAACCGTTACCTGGTAGGCTAAACTAAATATACAGCATAACGATATATTCGGATACAACCCAGATACATTGATTGTTCAATCTATCCATTCAACCTTATGTTCGATTCGGTTGCTCGTATGTATAACGGAAGAACTGTTACTTGGTTAGACATACTATATGATAATCATCACGATATAATCAAATACAACCCAGATATGATGATTGTTCAGTCTATCCATTCAACCTTCTGTTCAGTTCAGTCGCTCTCATGTATAACTGGAAAACAGTTTCCTGGTGAGTATAACTATATAAACATCAACAAGATATAATCGAATACAACCCCAGATACGATTATTGTTTAGTCTATTTATTCAACCTTTTGTTCAATTCAGTCGCTCGTATGTATAACGGAAGAACAGTTACCTGGTGAGTATAACTATATAAACATAATCGAATACAACCCAGATACGACGATTGTTCAATCTATCCATTCAACCTTCTGCTCGATTCGGTCGCTTGCATGTAAAACGGAAGAACAGTTACCTGGTGAGTATTGCTATAAACATCATCACGATATCATCGAATACAACTCAGATACAATCGTCGTTTCGTCTAACCATTTAACCTTCTGTTCGATTCAGTCGCTAGTATATGTAACGGAAGTACCGTCACCTGGTAAGTATCACTATATATACAGTATTGCGGTATAATCGAATACCACCCAGATACATTGATTGTTCAGTCTATCCATTCAACTTTCTGTTCAGCATAACATCATAATCGAATACAACCTAGATACTATCCATTCAACCTTCTGTTTGATTCGGTTGCTCGTATGTATAACGAGATAACAGTAACCTGGTGAGTATTTCTATATGAACGTAATCACGATATAATCGAATACAACTCAGATACAATAATCATTTCGTCTATCCATCCAACCTTCTGTTCGATTGGGTCGCTCGTATGTATAACGCAAAAACAGTCACCTGGTGAGTATTACTATATAAACATCACCACGATATAATCGAATACAACTCAGTTACATTTATCGTTCCATCTAACCATCCAACATTATGTTCGATTCAGACGCTCGAATGTGTAAAGAGAGAACCGTTACATGGTAGGCTAAACTAAATATACAGCATAACGATATATTCGGATACAACCCAGATACAATGATTGTTCAATCTATCCATTCAACCTTATGTTCGATTCGGTTGCTCGTATGTATAACGGAAGAACTGTTACTTGGTTAGACATACTATATGATAATCATCACGATATAATCAAATACAACCCAGATATGATGATTGTTCAGTCTATCCATCCAACCTTCTGTTCAGTTCAGTCGCTCTCATGTATAACTGGAGAACAGTTTCCTGGTGAGTATTACTATATAAACATCAACAAGATATAATCGAATACAACCCCAGATACGATGATTGTTCAGTCTATCTATTCAACCTTCTGCTCGATTCGGTCGCTTGCATGTAAAACGGAAGAACAGTTACCTGGTGAGTATTGCTATAAACATCATCACGATATCATCGAATACAACTCAGATACAATCATCGTTTCGCCTAACCATTAAACCTTCTGTTCGTTTCATTCGCTAGTATATGTAACGGAAGTACCGTCACCTGGTAAGTATCACTATATATACAGTATTGCGATATAATCGAATACCACCCAGATACATTGATTGTTCAGTCTATCTATTCAACTTTCTGTTCAGCATAACATCATAATCGAATACAACCCAGATACTATCCATTCAACCTTCTGTTCGATTCGGTTGCTCGTATGTATAACGAGATAACAGTAACCTGGTGAGTATTTCTATATGAACGTCATCACGATATAATCGAATACAACTCAGATACAATGATCATTTCGTCTATCCATCCAACCTTCTGTTCGATTGGGTCGCTCGTATGTATAACGCAAGAACAGTCACCTGGTGAGTATTATTATATAAACATCACCACGATATAATCGAATACAACTCAGTTACAATTATCGTTCCGTCTAACCATCCAACCTTATGTTCGATTCAGACGCTCGTATGTGTAACGAAAGAACCGTTACATGGTAGGTGTAACTAAATATACAGCATTACGATATAATCGGAGACAACCCAGATACAATGATTGTTCAATCTATCCATTCAACCTTATGTTCGATTCGGTTGCTCGTATGTATAACGGAAGAACAGTTACCTGGTTAGATAAATATGTAATAATCATCACGAAATAATCGAATACAACCCAGATACGATGATTGTTCAGTATATTCATTCACCCTTCTCTACGATTCAGTCGCTCGTATGTGTAACGAAAGAACCGTTACATGGTAGGATAAACTAAATATACATCATAACTATATATTCGGATACAACCCAGATACAATGATTGTTCAATCTATCCATTCAACCTCCTGTTTGATTCGGTTGCATGTATGTATAACGAAAGAACAGTAACCTGGTGAGTATTTCTATATGAACGTAATCACGACATAATCGAATTCAACTCAGATACAATGATCATTCCGTCTATCCATCCAACCTTCTGTTCGATTGGGTCGCTCGTATATATAACGCAAGAACAGTCACCTGGTGAGTATTACTATATATCACCACGATATAATCGAATACAACTCAGTTACAATTATCGTACCGTCTAACAATCCAACATTATGTTCGATGATTCAGACGCTCGAATGTGTAAAGAGAGAACCGTTACCTGGTAGGCTAAACTAAATATACAGCATAACGATATATTCGGATACAACCCAGATACATTGATTGTTCAATCTATCCATTCAACCTTATGTTCGATTCGGTTGCTCGTATGTATAACGGAAGAACTGTTACTTGGTTAGACATACTATATGATAATCATCACGATATAATCAAATACAACCCAGATATGATGATTGTTCAGTCTATCCATTCAACCTTCTGTTCAGTTCAGTCGCTCTCATGTATAACTGGAAAACAGTTTCCTGGTGAGTATAACTATATAAACATCAACAAGATATAATCGAATACAACCCCAGATACGATTATTGTTTAGTCTATTTATTCAACCTTTTGTTCAATTCAGTCGCTCGTATGTATAACGGAAGAACAGTTACCTGGTGAGTATAACTATATAAACATAATCGAATACAACCCAGATACGACGATTGTTCAATCTATCCATTCAACCTTCTGCTCGATTCGGTCGCTTGCATGTAAAACGGAAGAACAGTTACCTGGTGAGTATTGCTATAAACATCATCACGATATCATCGAATACAACTCAGATACAATCGTCGTTTCGTCTAACCATTTAACCTTCTGTTCGATTCAGTCGCTAGTATATGTAACGGAAGTACCGTCACCTGGTAAGTATCACTATATATACAGTATTGCGGTATAATCGAATACCACCCAGATACATTGATTGTTCAGTCTATCCATTCAACTTTCTGTTCAGCATAACATCATAATCGAATACAACCTAGATACTATCCATTCAACCTTCTGTTTGATTCGGTTGCTCGTATGTATAACGAGATAACAGTAACCTGGTGAGTATTTCTATATGAACGTAATCACGATATAATCGAATACAACTCAGATACAATAATCATTTCGTCTATCCATCCAACCTTCTGTTCGATTGGGTCGCTCGTATGTATAACGCAAAAACAGTCACCTGGTGAGTATTACTATATAAACATCACCACGATATAATCGAATACAACTCAGTTACATTTATCGTTCCATCTAACCATCCAACATTATGTTCGATTCAGACGCTCGAATGTGTAAAGAGAGAACCGTTACATGGTAGGCTAAACTAAATATACAGCATAACGATATATTCGGATACAACCCAGATACAATGATTGTTCAATCTATCCATTCAACCTTATGTTCGATTCGGTTGCTCGTATGTATAACGGAAGAACTGTTACTTGGTTAGACATACTATATGATAATCATCACGATATAATCAAATACAACCCAGATATGATGATTGTTCAGTCTATCCATCCAACCTTCTGTTCAGTTCAGTCGCTCTCATGTATAACTGGAGAACAGTTTCCTGGTGAGTATAACTATATAAACATCAACAAGATATAATCGAATACAACCCCAGATACGATGATTGTTCAGTCTATCTATTCAACCTTCTGCTCGATTCGGTCGCTTGCATGTAAAACGGAAGAACAGTTACCTGGTGAGTATTGCTATAAACATCATCACGATATCATCGAATACAACTCAGATACAATCATCGTTTCGCCTAACCATTTAACCTTCTGTTCGTTTCATTCGCTAGTATATGTAACGGAAGTACCGTCACCTGGTAAGTATCACTATATATACAGTATTGCGATATAATCGAATACCACCCAGATACATTGATTGTTCAGTCTATCTATTCAACTTTCTGTTCAGCATAACATCATAATCGAATGCAACCCAGATACTATCCATTCAACCTTCTGTTCGATTCGGTTGCTCGTATGTATAACGAGATAACAGTAACCTGGTGAGTATTTCTATATGAACGTCATCACGATATAATCGAATACAACTCAGATACAATGATCATTTCGTCTATCCATCCAACCTTCTGTTCGATTGGGTCGCTCGTATGTATAACGCAAGAACAGTCACCTGGTGAGTATTATTATATAAACATCACCACGATATAATCGAATACAACTCAGTTACAATTATCGTTCCGTCTAACCATCCAACCTTATGTTCGATTCAGACGCTCGTATGTGTAACGAAAGAACCGTTACATGGTAGGTGTAACTAAATATACAGCATTACGATATAATCGGAGACAACCCAGATACAATGATTGTTCAATCTATCCATTCAACCTTATGTTCGATTCGGTTGCTCGTATGTATAACGGAAGAACAGTTACCTGGTTAGATAAATATGTAATAATCATCACGAAATAATCGAATACAACCCAGATACGATGATTGTTCAGTATATTCATTCACCCTTCTCTACGATTCAGTCGCTCGTATGTGTAACGAAAGAACCGTTACATGGTAGGATAAACTAAATATACATCATAACTATATATTCGGATACAACCCAGATACAATGATTGTTCAATCTATCCATTCAACCTCCTGTTTGATTCGGTTGCTCGTATGTATAACGAAAGAACAGTAACCTGGTGAGTATTTCTATATGAACGTCATCACGATATAATCGAATACAACTGAGATACAATGATCATTCCGTCTATCCATTCAACCTTTTGTTCAATTCAGTCGCTCGTATGTATAACGGAAGAACAGGTACCTGGTGAGTATAACTATATAACTTAATCGAACACAACTCAGATACGATGATTGTTCAATCTATCCATTTAACCTTCTGCTCGATTCGGTCACTTGTATGTAACACGAAAGGACAGTTACCTGGTGAGTATTGCTATATAAACATCATCACGATATCATCGAATACAACTCAGATACAATTATCGTTTTGTCTAACCATTTAACCTTCTGTTCGTTTCAGTAGCTAGTATGTGTAACGGAAGTACCGTCACCTGGTAAGTATCACTATATATACAGTATTGCGATATAATCGGATACAACCCAGATACATTGATTGTTCAGTCTATCCATTCAACTTTCTGTTCGTTTCGGTCGCTCGTATGTAAAACGGGAATACCGTCACCTAGTGTGTATAACTATATACACAGCATAACATCATAATCGAATACAACCCAGATACTATCCATTCAACCTTCTGTTCGATTCGGTTGCTCGTATGTATAACGGAAGAACAGTAACCTGGTGAGTATTTCTATATGAACGTCATCACGATATAATCGAATACAACTCAGATACAATGATCATTCCGTCTATCCATCCAACCTTATGTTCGATTGGGTCGCTCGTATGTATAACGCAAGAACAGTCACCTGGTGAGTATTACTATATAAACATCACCACGATATAATCGAATACAACTCAGTTACAATTATCGTTCCGTCTAACCATCAAACCTAATGTTCGATTCAGACGCTCGTATGTGTAACGAAAGAACCGTTACATGGTAGGTGTAACTGAATATACAGCATAACGATATATTCGGATACAACCCAGATACGATGATTGTTCAATCTATCCATTCAACCTTATGTTCGATTCGGTTGCTCGTATGTATAACGGAAGAACTGTCACCTGGTTAGACATACTATATGATAATCATCACGATATAATCGAATACAACCCAAATACGATGATTGTTCAGTCTATCCATTCAACCTTCTGTTCAGTTCAGTCGCTCTTATGTATAACTGGAGAACAGTTACCTAGTGAGTATAACTATATAAACAGCATCACGATATAATCGAATACAACCTCAGATACAATTATTGTTTAGTCTATCCATTCAACCTTCTGTTCAATTCAGTCGCTCGTATGTATAACGGAAGAACAGTTACCTGGTGAGTATAACTATATATACATAATCGAATACAACCCAGATACGATGATTGTTCAATCTATCCATTTAACCTTCTGCTCGATTCGGTCGCTTGTATGTGAAAACGAAAGAACAGTTACCTTGTGAGTATTGCTATATAAACATCATCACGATATCATCGAATACAACTCAAATACAATTATCGTTTCGTCTAACCATTCAACCTTCTGTTCGATTCAGTCGCTAGTATGTGTAACGGATGTACCGTCACCTGGTAAGTATCACTATATATACAGTATTGCGATATAATCGGATACCACCCAGATACATTGATTGTTCAGACTATCCATTCAACTTTCTGTTTGTTTCGGTCGCTCGTATGTAAAACGGGAATACTGTCACCTATTGTGTATAACTATATACACAGCATAACATCATAATCGAATACAACCCAGATACTATCCATTCAACCTTCTGTTCGATTCGGTTGCTCGTAAGTATAACGAAAGAACAGTAACCTGGTGAGTATTTCTATATGAACATCATCACGATATAATCGAATACAACTCAGATATAATGATCATTCCGTCTATCCATCCAACCTTCTGTTCGATTGGGACATACGAACGACTGAATTGAACAGAAGGTTGAATGGATAGACTAAACAATAATCGTATCTGGGGTTGTATTCGATTATATCTTGATGATGTTCTTATAGTTATACTCACCAGGAAACTGTTCTCCAGTTATACATAAGAGCGACTGA
This sequence comes from Chrysomela aeneicollis, assembly GCA_029955515.1. Taxonomy (NCBI): domain Eukaryota; kingdom Metazoa; phylum Arthropoda; class Insecta; order Coleoptera; family Chrysomelidae; genus Chrysomela; species Chrysomela aeneicollis. The sequence goes on along the minus strand of JARUHQ010000013.1, from coordinate 13,675,930 downwards.
ACTGAACAGAAGGTCGAACAGTAATCGTATCTGGGTTGTATTTGATTATATCGTGATGATTATCATATAGTATGTCCAACCAGGTAACAGTTCTTCCGTTATACATACGAGCAAACAAATCGAACATAAGGTTGAATGGATAGATTGAACAATCATTGTATCTGGGTTGTCTCCGATTATATCGTTATGCTGTATATTAAGTTACACCAACCATGTAACGGTTCTTTCGTTACACATAAGAGCGTCGGAATCGAACATAAGGTTGGATGGATAGACGGAATGATCATTGTACCTGAGTTGTATTCGATTATATCGTGATGACGTTCATATAGAAATACTCACCAGGTTACTGTTCTTTCGTTATACATACGAGCAACCGAATCGAACAGAAGGTTGAATGGATAGTATCTGGGTTGTATTCGATTATGATGTTATGATGTGTATATAGTTATACATATTTGGTGACAGTATTCCCCTTTTACATACGAGCGACCGAAACGAACAGAAAGTTGAATGGATAGACTGAACAATCAATGTATCTGGGTTGTATTTATTTATGTTCATATAGTTATACTCACCAGGTTACTGTTCTTCCGTTATACATACGAGCAACTGAATTGAACAGAAGGTTGAATGGATAGACTAAACAATGATCGTATCTGGGGTTGTATTCGATTATATCGTGATGATGTTTATATAGTTATACTCACCAGGTAACTAATCTCCAGTTATACATAAGAGCGACTGAACTGAACAGGAGGTTGAATGGATAGACTGAACAATCATTGTATCTGGGTTGTATTCGATTATATCGTGATGATTATCATATAGTATGTCTAACCAGGTAACAGTTCTTCCGTTACACATACGAGCAACTGAATCGAAAATAAGGTTGAATGGATAGATTGAACAATCATTGTATCTGGGTTGTATTCGATTATGTTTATATAGTTATACACACCAGGTAACTGTTCTTCCGTTATACATACGAGCGACTGAATTGATCAGAAGGTTGAATGGATAGACTAAACAATAATCGTATCTGGGGTTGTATTCGATTATATCTTGATGATGTTCATATAGTTATACTCGCCAGGAAACTGTTCTCCAGTTATACATAAGAGCGACTGAACTGAACAGAAGGTTGAAAGGATAGACTGAACAATCATCGTATCTGGGTTGTATTTGATTGTATCGTGATGATTATCATATAGAATGTCTAACCAGGTAACAGTTCTTCCGTTATACATACGAGCAACCGAATCGAACATAAGGTTGAATGGATAGATTGAACAATCATTGTATCTGGGTTGTCTCCTATTATATCGTTATGCTGTATATTTAGTTACACCTACCATGTAACGGTTCTTTCGTTACAGATACGAGCGTCTGAATCAAACTTAAGGTTGGATGGTTAGACGGAACGATAATTGTATTTGAGTTGTATTCGATTATATCGTGGTGATGTTTATATAGTATTACTCACCAGGTGACTGTTCTTGCGTTATACATACGAGCGACCCAATCGAACATAAGGTTGGATGGATAGACGGAATGATCATTGTATCTGAGTTGTATTCGATTATATCGTGATGACGTTCATATAGAAATATTCACCAGGTTACTGTTCTTTCGTTATACATACGAACAGAAGGTTGAATGGATAGTATCTGGGTTGTATTCGATTATAATGTTATGCTGTGTATATATTTATACCCACTTGGTGTATTCGATGATATCGTGATGATGTTTATATAGCAATACTCACCAGGTAACTGTCCTTTCGTATTACATACAAGCGACCGAATCGAGCAGAAGGTTAAATGGATAGATTGAACAATCATCGTATCTGAGTTGTATTCGATAATGTTTATATAGTTATACTCACCAGGTAACTGTTCTTCCGTTATACATACGAGCAACCGAATCGAACATGAGGTTGAATGGATAGATTGAACAATCATTGTACCTGGGTTGTATTCGATTATGTTTATATAGTTATACCCACCAGGAAACTGTTCTCCAGTTATACATATATATATATATATACCTTATTCGTACACTTTGAGGCCACAAATTGGCATACAATGGGTTCATTGGGTCCAATTCGACACATTGAGTCCCTGGCCTCAATGATCCCACTGATTTTTGGATAAGAATTGAGACCATTGGAGCCAAAAGGCGGAGTTAAAGGCGTGGCCAATATTATTGAAAATATCAACGATTAAACACATTCGGGCCATAAAATACAACGTTGCCAAATGGGAATTCATCCTTATATCTCCGGATTTATATTGACAGTATATTCAGAATCATTCTATCATGTAGGTCACCGATATGGTGATACGGGAGAATAACATCCACATTGTTTCAGAGTAGAGAAAAATATTTTGAAAGGCTTCGTTCTCGTGCTATAGATTGATAATTTTTTTTGGTTATAGAATCAAAACTACTTGTTTTGCATTTTTGAAAGTTAAAATGAAGCCGAAGGTGAGTGCTGTTATCATCTGTGTGGGTGAAAGCCATTATGCGCGACAAAAATACCATACTTCATCTACAACTATCTGAATATATAAGCAACTTTAGGGGTTCAAAGAATCGTGCGCAGGTATCAATCACTCAGTGTTTTCTGCCGAACCTATCGAGGTTTTCATGCTTTTTTATAAACAAGGTATGCGTTTTATTACAGATTATTAATTCAAGATAAATGGCATCCACTTGAAATGTCACGTTATTGCAGCTTCTCATAAAATTAAGTCATCAATAATGCCACTGCTAATATGCAATATGAGATGTCTTATGCAACCAACAATACACTTCTGTATTCTGTTTTCTTCGGAACGAACCAATAAACGAAAGCCGCTCTTCTACATCCTACATGCTTCATCTGCTGATTCGTATTCTGCACCCTCTTACCTCAGTTTTAGCATTCCAGAAAATAACCAACAATAAGTGTTACAAAAGTAGAAGAAAATATTATCAAATACTTAGAACCTAGCTTCTATACAAAAAACATTGAAAAAGAACAATTATCTTCAGCAGATAGGTATACCTTTAATCGATGATGAACGGTAAATGTCATTCGGTTACAAGCAACCAAATATGACATTGAATTTTCGTATATTTTTCTATAAAAGATATGAAAACTGCGATAGATCATAAATGAGGTCATGAGATCCTCACCTCTGCCTTTTGCCGTAAAATAGAACTATTCCCTTCAATTTGCTGGTAACATTTTTTTAAAAATCGTTGTCCCTGGTCCACGAATCAAACGAACATTTATCGACTAATTATTGCGCTAGGGTAGTATTTTTCCGGTCATTGACTCGAAGATGGCCTTGAAATGCTTTTTTATCTTCTGGTCTCGATATGTATAGATCATACTTGACGTGATATATTTCATTATAGACCGGGAGCTGGATGAAGTTGAGTGTGCAGAATTCCAATTATTGTGCACACTAACTTAATTCCTTGATTGAGTAGTCAAATGACATCCTGCAATGTATTTTCATGAAAATCGTCGAGACCTAAACAACCTAGACGTCCTAGTTTCTTTCAGGGATTGTTTTCCTGAAGGGAATATGATGAGGGCAGATTGGATTTTCACCGCGTGAAATATGTGATAAAACATTTTCGAATCGGCTTCTGAATGGTTCGAAATATCAAAAAATAAAGATTCTTGTGATTTCGTTGGATCATCAAATCCTCCACAAATATACAATATCTTGCAATCTTCTTTCACCTAGGAGAGGAATCGAACGAGCTGTTACTTACTTTCAGTGCTCGAAAATTATTCATCACAATAATTAGGTAGTTGGAATGTTGATGTGATTATTTAAAATCATAAAACTCTTTTCCTTCACATTACATTGTTTCTTTACTCCGTGAAGTTAACTTCAAATACTTTATTGAAATATCATATATATCTGTTGAATACAATGTCTATTCATTTTACTTTCAGCTGGAAGAAAACATTATGGAGTTTTTTAAAATTAATTCGATGAAGTGCCTAACATCAACAATATCAATTTGTGTAGTTTGTAAATCGAAAACGTTCTGCCGCCTCATTTTCGGACAACATGGATAGTGTTTTTGTTTTTTTACCACAAATTGAATAATTGAGATCTCTATCGAATTTTAAATAAGTTATCGAATGCAATGGGGTATTGAATAATCCAGAATGATAATCATCAAGATTTTTTTAAGTTCAATACTATATGTACAGACTGCTATACTGATATTTTGCACACTCAACTCCATCCAGCTTCCGGTCTATAACACTGTGCATCCACGTAAAGCATGTTTTATACATATTGAGACCAAAAGATGATGAACAAGTTCAAGGTCATTGCTCGGTCAATGTACTAATATATATAGCTAGAAAAAAATCAAATAACAATGAGAATAGACGAAGGAAATAATAGGAAAATAACACTGTGTCTGGAACAGATACATTGCTGTATAACCTCTTTTTCAAATATGGAATATCTGATTAGCTATATTTTTGGTATATTTGCGGTTATAAAACTCGACAATGAAGTTGAACTGGTTTTCATCTTATGGTCTCAATATGTATAGATAACGCTGAACGTGGACACAAAGTGCTATAGACCGGGAGCTAGAGTATAGAAAATGTGGGGACTGCATTATGTACATTGTTTTCAACTTAAAGAAGCTTTCAGATTATGGATAAAAATGTTTTATAACCCCATCCAATTCGATGAAATGGAATGGGTGTAAATGGACTTAGCAAATGCTTTGCAACAATTTCATCAAGTGTATTATTGACGATATCCAATTGTATTTCATGATCATAGATACTTTTGATGGCTGATCAATTGCAAGAAAAATACAGAAATGTCGAGAATAAGAAAATAATTGTAGATGAAAAATGCTAATTACGAGAAAGTAAAGTTTTACAGTCATTAATATTACTTCTGCCCAACGTAATACAATTGAGTTGTGATTGTTTTGAGAATATACCTTCATTTGACCATTTGATGTAGGGCTGAATTAGCAATAGTCGCACCATATGTTGCCGTGAGTACAATTGATATTTCTTTTTCAAAGAGTAATGAGGTGTTATCAATAGACTGTTTGATCAGCATTCATCCATAAATAGGTTCGAACATATGACGTGCAAATTAATTTCAATATATTCAATCCGGAGCCAATATTCTGGGGAACTATTTTATACCGAAGTTCATCAGTATTTATTTATTTTTGGAAAAGATAGGTGCAAATGGTTTCTAATTCTGTTATAATTGTTTGACACTCAGGTAGGTATTCCCAAATAAATTTTTGTACATAATTTACTAGACGAATAGCCATCACTCAGAGAGTGTAATGCTGGCAAAATACGACAAATATTCCCGCCAGCCTTATGACATCCTTCATTTTTCTCATGGGAATTGTCAAACCATAGACCTTAACAACCTAGACGTGGTAGCTCATTCTAGAGATTTATTTCGAAGAAAAAAAAAAAGGTATCAGCGCTAGAGATTATGATGTGGGCGAAATATGTGAATCGGTTTCTAAATGATTAAAATTTAAAAAAAAATGAAGATTCTTGTGATTCGAGTGATTTTGTTGGATTATCAAATCCTCTACAAATATACAATATCTCGCAATATTCTCTCAATTAGGGAAGAAATCTTGTTACTCATTTCCAATGCTTCAAAATTAATTATTACAATTAGTTGGAATTTTTATGTGATCATTTTGAATTATATTTTTTTTATTATATCACCTTAACTCCTTGAAAAAATATGTCATCGAAATATCATCGTATTTGTCAAATACAATATCTGTTTATCTCACAGCTACAAGAAAATATAATGGATATTTTTGAAGAATACCTCAGCAAACTCACCTAAAAATTGAATTTTTTTAATTGGATTAGATGTTTGTAGGTCTAATATATGATTTTTTATATAGGGTGATGATGAGGGATTAATCGCTTGACTCATGTCATGAATTTCGCCCATAATGTATGTTCATTGACAACATTCAATGTCATTAGTTGAAGTTTGCGTGTAAGTCTCACCCTTTCCTAAATTGTATTTTATTCTGCGAATGTATTGATAATGAATATCATAATGAAAAAAAATGATTATTTTCATTTCATTGACTGACAAATGATGCAAGAGTTAGCTTTTTCGCAATGAATATTCTTTCATCAAAATTCAAGTTATACATTATAAACTTTTTTGTTTTTTTTTCCGATTGACTGACTATTATAATAGTATATTCAATCATGGGAAACAATCAGGTAAGCCCCATATTCAAAAGATTGTCCTTATAGTCTGGGAGGCATTCTGAGAAGATCAAAATATCCCCATTTTTCTGAAAATATTTTATTGATGTTTACATAGTTGACTCCCGATATTATAAAAAAATAATGTTCCACGTTTCTTTCTTTCCTTGGAATTTTTCAAATTTGTCATTGAATGTGGGAATAGACGTCTATAAATCAAATTTCAGACTATCATCAATTCATATCTGCAAGACAATAGGTTATTAAAATAATTTTGTATTGAAAATTGACGAAGAATACTTACAGAACACCATAATAATTATCATAATATAATAAATAATGCTCAACAGAAATATCGCGACCACAGAAACGATTCAATCAAATACATAAAAAACTCTAAAAAACTCCAGTTGAAGGATATTCAATAGTGTTTTTCTTGGTAAATGCTCATATGATTCCATAATAGTCTGTGTATTGTTACGATTCCTCCACTTGGGTTCCCTTAATTTGCTCAATCAGTATAAAATCGGAAAATTTCATCACACTAACTACTCGCAATATAATTCATAAAATACTTATTTGATAGTCATTTCAATATTTGTGCAGATCGCTATGTTCACACTACTAACTTCCTCTCTGACTCCCTGTCAGTGACACTGACTATAAAGAGAAAAGAGCGTCTTATAATGCAGACGGAAGACCAAAAAACATTCATCGAATCAATCAAGGAACTTGACACAGACACTAGAGACAACTTCAAAAGGCTATAATGGAAGCATATGAACTTACCTGTCCTGAAAAACAAGAGGCTTCTACCAAAGATGTGCCTTGCTGGAATTGAAAACTAGCAAACTCCCGAAATAAAGTCAGTAGAATTTTCAATAGAGCTGGGAGACTGAGATACTGGGAAGACTATAAAACAGCTCTTTCTGAGTAGAACAATGAAGAGCTCAGTAAATAGAAAATAAGAACATGAAGGCAAATGTAAGAGTATCACCGAATCAGTTCTAGCACATCGTCTTCAAAAAAATTTCCCAAATAATTCCTCCAAAGAATAATTGGGAGACATCTGATGGACGAACCAAAGTCTGATCACCACATCACTCGCATCATTCTAATATCTTCTGTCTAAAAACAATGAAGAATATAATAGACTATTACATCAGAAAATAACTCCTTGAGTTGAGATCGCTCCAAAATAAATATTTGTCTTTTATTCAGCATAGGTTTGTCCACGTAAGATGCTCTACAATGTCTAGTTGAAAGCATTGAGAAGACATACATGAAAAGAGATAACACCTTGCAAGCCTTCATAACAAGATCATTAGAGGAAAGGAATATGAACGTATCACTGATTTCAGGGATAGAATCAATGCTGAAAAGCAACCATTGTGGCGAATCTCGGAAAAGAGACGGCCAAGATGACAGTAGAAAAAGGTTGTCCCCAAGAAGGAGTTATATCGCCTTTACTGTGGTAATTGGTCGTCGACAACCTGATAGTCAATAAACTACCTGATAATAATGATTCTGGTTTCACTATGCAAGGTTACGCCAATGACCGTCACCTTTGGGGCAGATATGAAGTGGTAATCTCCAATTGCATGCAAGTAGTCCCAAACACAATCAGAAGCTGGTGCGCGATGGAAGAAAGCAATCGTGAATTCTAGCAAAACAGTACTGGTTCCATTCACCAGGAAGCAGAAGTACAAGTCCCTACTCTAAATGGAATTCAGCTCACATTTTTCAAAGCAGTTGAATATTTGGGCATAATAATTGACATGAAACAGCCAGCTCAACCACATTCATTCCAGAGTTATAGCGGCATACTGGACATGACACAGAGTATTAAGCTACACATAAGCTCTAAAACCAAAAATGATCTGGTCATACCAGACAATCATCGAACCCATGGTCACCTGAGCTTCATTGATATTGTGGCCAAAATGCAACTAAATTCAGCGCATGTCAAGCTACAGAAAATTTGTCTGGGAATCACAGGGGCAATGTTCATGTACCTCACACCATTGCACCTACTACGTGTAATGAATGAATAAGAAACTATTGCCTTTCATACTGTCATACTGATATAGGTGTATATGTCATCAAGAAGGTGCATTGAAATCATGCATTTAGATATTTTTTGTGGGTATATTATTTCGACTTATAAAAAATTCAAGTAGATCATTGCAATCTCAAATCATGAGGACATTTTGATGACAGCAACTTTGATGAAATCACCTCCCAGACTATAGGGCCAACCTTGAACACCTGGGTCCTGAAGTGTTTGAATAATACAAATACAAAAACAAATAATGTGATTTCATTATGGTTGAAGTAACAATCTATACATATTGAAGCCTCGTTTGAAATGACACAAACACGTTGGGAACACGAAGAAAATATACCTAGATTTAGTTTTGTTTCTTCGTCAAATCAAATCAAATCATTAAATTCCAAATAAGAAAGTCCTACTTTATGTAACTTGATAGAACCCACTAGTCAAATTCCCTATTCAGCATACCTAAATGATCGATATGATAACAATTATTGTATTATGGATATTCACTACTGGTGAATTCACTCCCTATCCTGCCTAAGTCCTCGCACAGACTTTCCTCTAATCTGTGGTGGTCCCAGATGATTTGATATTGCCTATTCCGATAAACCTGTCTAACGTGACATATTATATCGCTAAGTTTAGCTGCGTCTTCAAGATGATAGAAGTTATGGTGAAATTACTGATTGTGTTTTGTTTTATCCAAATCACTTCCTGGTATAAGGTCTGAGTCACAAGCTTTCCTCAAGAGGGCGTAACCGTTCCTCAGCTTACATTGTTGAAAACAGCTCTTTTCAGTCGTTAACCTCCAAAAACTACTTATGATTCGTTCTCTACTTGTGTCATGGTTGGTTTTTGTGTTTTATTTTCATCATTATTAGTTGTTTCAGTGCGTTAGCTCAGTTAGTTACCGGTGCGAATCTGGCAGACCCAACCCGCGGCGGCAGCGGCTTGAAACTTCCGAAGAGAATGATCAGTGGCGTTCTCCTACAATTTTTGGCGATATGCATGTTTTATAGTATGGAAAAACGAATGCATTAAATAATGAAGCCATTAATAAATATTATACCAATGATACAAACATTTTTGAGGGTCGGTTTATCAATGCAGGGTTAGGTTAATATAACCCAAGGTTAACAGCTAACTCTGGGATAAAATGTTTATTCACTTCGAGGTGGGGTTAAATGCTGTCAAAATCAAACGGGAAATTAGCTTTAGGATAATGTTAACCCCGGGTCAGCTAACCCCGCGGGATAACCCTCCATTGATAAACCGGCCCTCAATGATACATATTTTTAGAAAAATGAAATTTTCCTTCTCACCCTAACTTATACAAGTTTTAGACTATCGAGGGTCGTTGCTCTTCATATATGAAAATTAATTTCGAAGTGGTTCGGCTTAAGACTGTCAGGATGGAACATAGTAGACGCTCTTCATTTTGAACCAAAGATCAAGGTTTCCGAGTACCAATAATAACTTCCTCACCCTGCTTAGTATTTTTTTATCGACCAACACACCTCACAAATAAAAATGAATTCCTGGGTCCGGTTCAGGACTGTCAAGATGAAACATAGTAGAAACCCTTCATTCTGATCCAAAGATTAGTGTTTAATAGAAATAATCAATACTTCACCCTGCTGAGTATTTTTCAATCGACCAACACCCCATATAGATAAATATTGATTCCGGGGTTCATCTCAGGACTGCCGAGATGAAAAAAAGTAAGAACCCTCAATTTCGACCCAAATAAAAATGATTCATAGGAATAATCACCATTCCACCCTGCTGAGTATTTTTTTCATCGACAAAATAAAAAATATATTTGGACTGTCAAGATGAAAATTATGACTCGAAGAAAAATGTTTCATAGGAAATTTCGATACCCCCAGTCAACCAAAAGAGTTACAGTAAGTCGCAGGGATTGAAAAATATCGTAACATTGATAATCATCTTGAGACTTACCGAAGATTTACTGACGACTTTGCCATGTGGACATCAACATCCGCTTATTGTTGGAGAATTCTTCAATTTCATCGCAATAGAAATTGCATGAGACAATATATCGAAAAGTTTCGATGAAGTGCATATATTGCTTATACTATACGACATATTTCTATTGACTTCCTGGTAACTTCAGGAAATAGTACTACGGTATGAAATCGAGTAGACAAAGATCTACAGTTTATTCTAGTGCTTGTAAATACGTCTGTATGAAATACAAAGTTCCTATACATATAACACGTTGACGTCACGTCTGGGATCACAGATTCAGCAAGTTGAGTCATACTCTACAGTTGAACATCCTTGTCCTTGGAAAAAAAGCCAATTGGAAGCTTCTAAACCTGATGAATAGACGGCCACTGAAAAATTAGTACAATCCAATATTCCTACAACGCTGCTAAGATTCACGTTATCTTCAATTCTTCATCCCATCCCATATAATGAATTGCTACGTGAGTTATCCGTTTTGTATCACGAGAAAATTATTGTTTGTCTGCACTATTTCAAAACACGTGATTGAAAATTATAATGATTAAAACATACATGCCGAGTACAATCTATAGTATGAAATGACTTCATTACAATGATTGTTCGATTTAGTGTTCTTCAACTTTGATGTATTTCCGGCTACAATATTCGATACTATATACTTCTATACTAAATATTCTGTTTACATCAAAAATACTTTTAGAGATGTGGTTGAATTATAAAAAACACCCTGCTCTCAAAGCAGAAATGGAAGTTGCAATGATGAAAATAAGACCTCGGGTGGCGCTATGCTTCAACTGTTTCAGCAGAAAAAAGATCGTTTAGTGGGGTTCTCTTTTATAGTCTGCGAAAGCTTTATTGGATTTCAATTTGATGTTTGCACTATATTGTTCCATGGATTTTTGATTTTCTACCATGAAGACACGTCCCATAATTGCAGTATATGGTAACCGATATAGATATACATTGCGATATTCTGGCAACTTATTGGCGATATGTGAGGTTGTGGACATCAAGCATAGTACTGTTGCGCCCATAGATCTTATAACGCTAGATCCGGTATCCAGGTTATTTGTTTAGTAGTTCCGGGGGGTTGAAAGTACTAAGCCAGTGATTAGTCGTTTTTTTTTGTCCGTGTTGTACCACGTGATCATATAGTACCTACTTTCTTGCAGACCCCCCTATATCAAAAAAATACTACAGGATGCCGGATCTAGCGTAATAAAATCTATGGTTGCGTCGATCTTTCACCACAGTGATTCCCTGCAACCAAAACTGGTTAACTAGGCCACCCTTATGAGTTTTTTTTTTCGATCAATGCCCCTTACAAATAAAAATTGATTTTGGTGTTCGGGTCAGGATTGTCAAGAAAAAATATAGTAGAAACCCTTCATTCTGACCCAAAAAACGGCGTTTTATAGAAACAATCACCACTCCACCCAGCTTTTTTTTATCGAACAACCCTAACAAATAAATATTACTTCCGGGGTTCGGCTCAGGACTGTCAAAATGAAACATAGTAGAAACACTTCAAATTGACCCAGTAATAAATCACGCTAATATTTTTCAACTTGCATTGCTCGAGAAATTTTAGGAGAACGCCACTGATCATTCGAACATTTTCGGAAATTCTAGAGGCTGGCTACTGGCTAGGTCTGCCAGTTTCACAACGGTCGGTTTGTTTTGGTAGGTTGTTATGGTTATTATATGAAAAAATCGGTTTCTTTATGATTTGCGGCCGTTTTAAAGTGGTTACATGATGTTCATAAGGTGAGAATAAAAATTATGTGATATTAGTTCTAAATATCTAGATATATCATTCGATTTTTGTATTCATAGCTTCACTTCCAATACCTATTCATATTCCGCTCCAGATTTCATTTTTCAATCACATAGTTTGATGAGCATTCCTGAATTCGTCCTGAGTAATATGTGAACTTGAATAGAATGTCTTTGAATCATATCAAAGTATGAAATTTTTTTTCACTCAGTTGATTCAAATTGTTGAGAATCTTCAAATCTATTCCAACCCAAGCAAGTTTTCTTGAAATCATCTATATCAGCTCTATGTGCATATTTCAGGATATTAACCATCGTTTACAATGAATGATGGCTTGTGGAAATAATTTGCTCCCAAATGTATTTGTTTAATCAAAACATTTCCATAATGTTCTAGCAGGTGTCAAAACAAGGACATGTTTTATCATGGGAAGTATCTAAATATTTCCATAATGTTCTAGCAGATCAGATGATTGAAAGAAGGAGCTGTTTCATCCGAGGTTCAATCATTATGGCAAGTACTCTAGGAAGTATACAATAATTTTACTGTATTTTCAAACATATCAATTTTACTGTTGAAAGGACAATTTTTAGGCTTCTTGTTATGCATGTTTATTTTTTTTATTTTTTATGCATGTTTATTTTTTTTATTTTTTTTTCTATATCTAATTTTCTGAAATTTCGTATTATATACCAATGTGAGATTGTAGCTACCTATTTGAATTCATTAGATGAATAGGAAAGCACTAAGCACTACATATTTACCATGGTCACTGATTAACCAGGGTGTCTCAGGGACACTCAAATAGCATATCAAAATGAATTAGTTATTTGGAAATAGTTTGATTTGAAAAACCAAAAAAGTAATTTAATATTCTCTTATTATCACCTGATTATGAATTTGATATTTATCTCTGGTATTGTCATTACAGCTGCTAAGCAGCTTTATGTTTCTGTTTAACATGCAATAAATAATAGAAATAAAGGAGTTGTTTTTCTTCTACATTTCCTTCTTTCAGTTTGATTCAAGACAATCCCTTCCTACCATTCCAAGTATTTTCACCCAAATATACATTTATTGGTATCTAAAATTCTATCAAATGATTTCAATACCTATTGGCTCATTCAACATAAAAAATCCTTGATTTTTCATGATTCAAATGAAAGAACATCTCAAAAAATATCAATTGGATCATGGTAGTTAGATGAAAATTATAGATAATTATACAATTTGTTCTCGATGATGAGATCAGCTGGTGGGAATAATACATATCCTGAATCACTGTTGGGCAGTTATTCAGACTGCTATCTTAATATTCCTCCAAGCCTTGAAGGGATAGTAAGGTAAGTGGGGGTATAATGATGAAGTATCTCTTTTGAGTGCGGGGGATCTAAAAGTGAATAAAACCAAAATCATAATGGATATGAATATCAATGAAGGGCAGTTTGAGTTCCAAAAGCATGAAAAGAAGCTGCAAATGCAGTAACTTGAATTGTATTGGCACCTACTTTTATTACTGAAAATGAATAAAATGGAACAACATATTGAATTTAATCATCATTTCAGATGTGAGAAATAAAAATAGTGTAGGTATTCTGAACAACTTCCTAGGCTCGTTCCTAGGTATACAAAAAAAATAACATCAATTCATTACTAAGCATCCTAAAATCGTTAAAAAAATCAATTGGTATTTCAAGCATTTTGCAAATGTGTAGAAATCACATAATACAGTAGTATATATATGCAGTATGGCAACTGAACATGAGTTACCTACTGTTGACATGCTATACAAGCTTAGCTAGGCCTTGATTATAATGAATCTAAATTCATCAGTAAAATTTTTCAATAGATGTAATAGTACATTTATTAATTGCAATGAATATATAAATACTGAACCATTGAGAAGTTCTCCTTGAGAGCACACATTCATTGGGTTTGTGTAATTTCAAGAAATCATTCATCTCCTACAGTCGTGAGGTTTCAGCTTTTTGATAATTCCACTATGACCCCATAACTTTTCGAGTACATGGTCAGAGATGAGTTTCACAAATCCTTTTATATCAGATTAAAAATCCATGAGAAATTTCAGAGAATTGGAGTTTCAATAGAGCATGAAAATCTACTACTTCTCTTCATCTCAATGCATAAAAAATTATATTAAATAGCCGAATGAAAATATGTAGTGAAAGCTGCATTGATTAGATTTCTTGATTCTGACTGTATATTAATATTTATATTCTTCTCAAATTTTGATGTGGTATATAAAGGTACTCCTGTAGTACTTACTTTGTTCTGTCTAAAATTCTTTCGACTAGCCTGAAAGTTCTATTCTATAGGTATATGTTGACTTGCCTAGCTAAATGTGAATAAGTTGATCCAGGCTACTTAGAAATCAATGCGGGAACACCTGATAATTTTACAGCACAGCAGTCTTTTGTGTTTCAACATATCTCCCATTTAAATAACACCTGTACATCATAGTTAGCAACCTATCTTAAAAAACTTGAGCATAACTTGAAAGAAAGGACTGTACCAAGGTGGATATAGGATGGTGAAACAGCTCTTCAATGACTTCAATTGTATATGCGAAGAAGCTCCTAGATTCAATCTAGATAATTAATAACAATGATTCAACAGGCAATTTTGATCTTCATCAATACATATCGATATCAAACGGTCTCATTGAAACCCTCGCTAATATATTGAGTATGGCAACACCGCAAGGACTGAATGTGTCGCTTTCAGGATCAAACAAATATATAGCCACGCCCACTCGCAGTGGAAGGGGAAAGTGGCCTCGAAGGTACCAAGTTAGGTATATATATATATATATATATATATAAGTATAAAAAGTATACATTCATTTAAATATAAAGTTAAGGAGTTTTTACTAGAGAATTGCTTCTATTCTGTGGAAGAGTATCTGAGTTTCACCTGATTTTATTTTTTTGAACAGAAGGTTGAATGGATGAACTAAACAATAATCGTATCTGGGGTTGTATTCGATTATATCGTGATGAAGTTCTTATAGAAATACTCACCAGGTTACTGTTCTTTCGTTATACATACGAGCAACCGAATCGAACAGAAGGTTGAATGGATAGTATCTGGGTTGTATTCGATTATGATGTTATGCTGTGTATATAGTTATACACACTAGGTGACGGTATTCCCGTTTTACATACGAGCGACCGAAACGAAGAGAAAGTTGGATGGATAGACTGAACAATCAATGTATCTGGTTGGTATCCGATTATATCGCAATACTGTATACCTAGTGAAACTTACCAGGTGACGGTACTTCCGTTACACATACCAGCGACTGAATCGAACAGGAGGTTAAATGGTTAGACGAAGCGATAATTGTATCTGAGTTGTATTCGATGATATCGTGATGATGTTTTTATAGCAATACTCTCCAGGTAACTGTTCTTCCGTTATACATAAGAACGGCTGAATTGAACAGAAGGTTGAATGGATAGACTAAACAATAACCGTATCTGGGGTTGTATTCGAGTATATCGTGATGATTATCATATAGTATGTCTAACCAGGTAACAGTCTTCCGTTAAACATACGAGCAACCGAATCGAACATAAGGTTGGATGGATAGATTGAACAGTCATTGCATCCGGGTTGTCTCCGATTATATCGTTATGCTGTATATTCAGTTACACCTACCATGTAACGGTTCTTTCATTACACATACGAGCGTCTAAATCGAACATAAGGTTGGATGGTTAGACGGAACGATAATTGTAACTGAGTTGTATTCGATTATATCGTGGTGATGTTTATATAGTAATACTCACCTGGTGACTGTTCTTGCGTTATACATACGAGCGACCCAATCGAACAGAAGGTTGGATGGATAGACGGAATGATAATTGTATCTGAGTTGTATTCGATTATATCGTGATGACGTTCATATAGAAATATTCACCAGGTTACTGTTCTTTCGTTATACATACGAGCAACCGAATCGAACAGAAGGTTGAATGGATAGTATCTGGGTGTTGAATGGATAGACTGAACAATCATCGTATCTGTATTGTTTCTGATTATATAATAAAGTATGTCTAACCAGGTGACTGTTCTTTCGTTATACATACGAGCAACCGAATCGAACATAAGGTTGAATGGATAGATTAAACAATTATTGTATCTGGGTTGTATCCGAATATATCGTTATGCTGTATAAATAGTTAAGCCTACCATGTAACGGTTCTTTCGTTACACATATCAGCGACTGAATCATGAGAAAGGTTGAATGGATAGACTGAACAATAATCGTATCCGGGTTGTATTCGATTATATCGTGATGATGATTACTCTCCTGTATTTATTATGCAACCACCTAACTGATTTCATTTTAACTTGTTATGTTGTTTCTCTGTTGTGACTGTGAAAACTCATCCTTAGATACATTTTTTTGTTTCTTTCTTGATGACTGTTATTGTCTGTGTAATGCTTTTATTTATAGTTAGAAAAATGTATTATGACTTGTGTAATGATTTTGTATCAAAAACACCAATAAATTCTATTCTATTCTATTCTATTCTATTCTATTCTATTCTATTCTATTCTATTCTATTCTATTCTATTCTATTCTATTCTATTCTATTCTATTCTATTCTATTCTATTCTATTCTATTCTATTCTATTCTATTCTATTCTATTCTATTCTATTCTATTCTATTCTATTCTATTCTATTCTATTCTATTCTATTCTATTCTATTCTATTCTATTCTATTCTATTCTATTCTATTCTATTCTATTCTATTCTATTCTATTCTATTCTATTCTATTCTATTCTATTCTATTCTATTCTATTCTATTCTATTCTATTCTATTCTATTCTATTCTATTCTATTCTATTCTATTCTATTCTATTCTATTCTATTCTATTCTATTCTATTCTATTCTATTCTATTCTATTCTATTCTATTCTATTCTATTCTATTCTATTCTATTCTATTCTATTCTATTCTATTCTATTCTATTCTATTCTATTCTATTCTATTCTATTCTATTCTATTCTATTCTATTCTATTCTATTCTATTCTATTCTATTCTATTCTATTCTATTCTATTCTATTCTATTCTATTCTATTCTATTCTATTCTATTCTATTCTATTCTATTCTATTCTATTCTATTCTATTCTATTCTATTCTATTCTATTCTATTCTATTCTATTCTATTCTATTCTATTCTATTCTATTCTATTCTATTCTATTCTATTCTATTCTATTCTATTCTATTCTATTCTATTCTATTCTATTCTATTCTATTCTATTCTATTCTATTCTATTCTATTCTATTCTATTCTATTCTATTCTATTCTATTCTATTCTATTCTATTCTATTCTATTCTATTCTATTCTATTCTATTCTATTCTATTCTATTCTATTCTATTCTATTCTATTCTATTCTATTCTATTCTATTCTATTCTATTCTATTCTATTCTATTCTATTCTATTCTATTCTATTCTATTCTATTCTATTCTATTCTATTCTATTCTATTCTATTCTATTCTATTCTATTCTATTCTATTCTATTCTATTCTATTCTATTCTATTCTATTCTATTCTATTCTATTCTATTCTATTCTATTCTATTCTATTCTATTCTATTCTATTCTATTCTATTCTATTCTATTCTATTCTATTCTATTCTATTCTATTCTATTCTATTCTATTCTATTCTATTCTATTCTATTCTATTCTATTCTATTCTATTCTATTCTATTCTATTCTATTCTATTCTATTCTATTCTATTCTATTCTATTCTATTCTATTCTATTCTATTCTATTCTATTCTATTCTATTCTATTCTATTCTATTCTATTCTATTCTATTCTATTCTATTCTATTCTATTCTATTCTATTCTATTCTATTCTATTCTATTCTATTCTATTCTATTCTATTCTATTCTATTCTATTCTATTCTATTCTATTCTATTCTATTCTATTCTATTCTATTCTATTCTATTCTATTCTATTCTATTCTATTCTATTCTATTCTATTCTATTCTATTCTATTCTATTCTATTCTATTCTATTCTATTCTATTCTATTCTATTCTATTCTATTCTATTCTATTCTATTCTATTCTATTCTATTCTATTCTATTCTATTCTATTCTATTCTATTCTATTCTATTCTATTCTATTCTATTCTATTCTATTCTATTCTATTCTATTCTATTCTATTCTATTCTATTCTATTCTATTCTATTCTATTCTATTCTATTCTATTCTATTCTATTCTATTCTATTCTATTCTATTCTATTCTATTCTATTCTATTCTATTCTATTCTATTCTATTCTATTCTATTCTATTCTATTCTATTCTATTCTATTCTATTCTATTCTATTCTATTCTATTCTATTCTATTCTATTCTATTCTATTCTATTCTATTCTATTCTATTCTATTCTATTCTATTCTATTCTATTCTATTCTATTCTATTCTATTCTATTCTATTCTATTCTATTCTATTCTATTCTATTCTATTCTATTCTATTCTATTCTATTCTATTCTATTCTATTCTATTCTATTCTATTCTATTCTATTCTATTCTATTCTATTCTATTCTATTCTATTCTATTCTATTCTATTCTATTCTATTCTATTCTATTCTATTCTATTCTATTCTATTCTATTCTATTCTATTCTATTCTATTCTATTCTATTCTATTCTATTCTATTCTATTCTATTCTATTCTATTCTATTCTATTCTATTCTATTCTATTCTATTCTATTCTATTCTATTCTATTCTATTCTATTCTATTCTATTCTATTCTATTCTATTCTATTCTATTCTATTCTATTCTATTCTATTCTATTCTATTCTATTCTATTCTATTCTATTCTATTCTATTCTATTCTATTCTATTCTATTCTATTCTATTCTATTCTATTCTATTCTATTCTATTCTATTCTATTCTATTCTATTCTATTCTATTCTATTCTATTCTATTCTATTCTATTCTATTCTATTCTATTCTATTCTATTCTATTCTATTCTATTCTATTCTATTCTATTCTATTCTATTCTATTCTATTCTATTCTATTCTATTCTATTCTATTCTATTCTATTCTATTCTATTCTATTCTATTCTATTCTATTCTATTCTATTCTATTCTATTCTATTCTATTCTATTCTATTCTATTCTATTCTATTCTATTCTATTCTATTCTATTCTATTCTATTCTATTCTATTCTATTCTATTCTATTCTATTCTATTCTATTCTATTCTATTCTATTCTATTCTATTCTATTCTATTCTATTCTATTCTATTCTATTCTATTCTATTCTATTCTATTCTATTCTATTCTATTCTATTCTATTCTATTCTATTCTATTCTATTCTATTCTATTCTATTCTATTCTATTCTATTCTATTCTATTCTATTCTATTCTATTCTATTCTATTCTATTCTATTCTATTCTATTCTATTCTATTCTATTCTATTCTATTCTATTCTATTCTATTCTATTCTATTCTATTCTATTCTATTCTATTCTATTCTATTCTATTCTATTCTATTCTATTCTATTCTATTCTATTCTATTCTATTCTATTCTATTCTATTCTATTCTATTCTATTCTATTCTATTCTATTCTATTCTATTCTATTCTATTCTATTCTATTCTATTCTATTCTATTCTATTCTATTCTATTCTATTCTATTCTATTCTATTCTATTCTATTCTATTCTATTCTATTCTATTCTATTCTATTCTATTCTATTCTATTCTATTCTATTCTATTCTATTCTATTCTATTCTATTCTATTCTATTCTATTCTATTCTATTCTATTCTATTCTATTCTATTCTATTCTATTCTATTCTATTCTATTCTATTCTATTCTATTCTATTCTATTCTATTCTATTCTATTCTATTCTATTCTATTCTATTCTATTCTATTCTATTCTATTCTATTCTATTCTATTCTATTCTATTCTATTCTATTCTATTCTATTCTATTCTATTCTATTCTATTCTATTCTATTCTATTCTATTCTATTCTATTCTATTCTATTCTATTCTATTCTATTCTATTCTATTCTATTCTATTCTATTCTATTCTATTCTATTCTATTCTATTCTATTCTATTCTATTCTATTCTATTCTATTCTATTCTATTCTATTCTATTCTATTCTATTCTATTCTATTCTATTCTATTCTATTCTATTCTATTCTATTCTATTCTATTCTATTCTATTCTATTCTATTCTATTCTATTCTATTCTATTCTATTCTATTCTATTCTATTCTATTCTATTCTATTCTATTCTATTCTATTCTATTCTATTCTATTCTATTCTATTCTATTCTATTCTATTCTATTCTATTCTATTCTATTCTATTCTATTCTATTCTATTCTATTCTATTCTATTCTATTCTATTCTATTCTATTCTATTCTATTCTATTCTATTCTATTCTATTCTATTCTATTCTATTCTATTCTATTCTATTCTATTCTATTCTATTCTATTCTATTCTATTCTATTCTATTCTATTCTATTCTATTCTATTCTATTCTATTCTATTCTATTCTATTCTATTCTATTCTATTCTATTCTATTCTATTCTATTCTATTCTATTCTATTCTATTCTATTCTATTCTATTCTATTCTATTCTATTCTATTCTATTCTATTCTATTCTATTCTATTCTATTCTATTCTATTCTATTCTATTCTATTCTATTCTATTC
This sequence comes from Chrysomela aeneicollis, assembly GCA_029955515.1. NCBI lineage: Eukaryota > Metazoa > Arthropoda > Insecta > Coleoptera > Chrysomelidae > Chrysomela > Chrysomela aeneicollis. The sequence continues at coordinate 13,655,098 of JARUHQ010000013.1, read as the reverse complement.
TATTCTATTCTATTCTATTCTATTCTATTCTATTCTATTCTATTCTATTCTATTCTATTCTATTCTATTCTATTCTATTCTATTCTATTCTATTCTATTCTATTCTATTCTATTCTATTCTATTCTATTCTATTCTATTCTATTCTATTCTATTCTATTCTATTCTATTCTATTCTATTCTATTCTATTCTATTCTATTCTATTCTATTCTATTCTATTCTATTCTATTCTATTCTATTCTATTCTATTCTATTCTATTCTATTCTATTCTATTCTATTCTATTCTATTCTATTCTATTCTATTCTATTCTATTCTATTCTATTCTATTCTATTCTATTCTATTCTATTCTATTCTATTCTATTCTATTCTATTCTATTCTATTCTATTCTATTCTATTCTATTCTATTCTATTCTATTCTATTCTATTCTATTCTATTCTATTCTATTCTATTCTATTCTATTCTATTCTATTCTATTCTATTCTATTCTATTCTATTCTATTCTATTCTATTCTATTCTATTCTATTCTATTCTATTCTATTCTATTCTATTCTATTCTATTCTATTCTATTCTATTCTATTCTATTCTATTCTATTCTATTCTATTCTATTCTATTCTATTCTATTCTATTCTATTCTATTCTATTCTATTCTATTCTATTCTATTCTATTCTATTCTATTCTATTCTATTCTATTCTATTCTATTCTATTCTATTCTATTCTATTCTATTCTATTCTATTCTATTCTATTCTATTCTATTCTATTCTATTCTATTCTATTCTATTCTATTCTATTCTATTCTATTCTATTCTATTCTATTCTATTCTATTCTATTCTATTCTATTCTATTCTATTCTATTCTATTCTATTCTATTCTATTCTATTCTATTCTATTCTATTCTATTCTATTCTATTCTATTCTATTCTATTCTATTCTATTCTATTCTATTCTATTCTATTCTATTCTATTCTATTCTATTCTATTCTATTCTATTCTATTCTATTCTATTCTATTCTATTCTATTCTATTCTATTCTATTCTATTCTATTCTATTCTATTCTATTCTATTCTATTCTATTCTATTCTATTCTATTCTATTCTATTCTATTCTATTCTATTCTATTCTATTCTATTCTATTCTATTCTATTCTATTCTATTCTATTCTATTCTATTCTATTCTATTCTATTCTATTCTATTCTATTCTATTCTATTCTATTCTATTCTATTCTATTCTATTCTATTCTATTCTATTCTATTCTATTCTATTCTATTCTATTCTATTCTATTCTATTCTATTCTATTCTATTCTATTCTATTCTATTCTATTCTATTCTATTCTATTCTATTCTATTCTATTCTATTCTATTCTATTCTATTCTATTCTATTCTATTCTATTCTATTCTATTCTATTCTATTCTATTCTATTCTATTCTATTCTATTCTATTCTATTCTATTCTATTCTATTCTATTCTATTCTATTCTATTCTATTCTATTCTATTCTATTCTATTCTATTCTATTCTATTCTATTCTATTCTATTCTATTCTATTCTATTCTATTCTATTCTATTCTATTCTATTCTATTCTATTCTATTCTATTCTATTCTATTCTATTCTATTCTATTCTATTCTATTCTATTCTATTCTATTCTATTCTATTCTATTCTATTCTATTCTATTCTATTCTATTCTATTCTATTCTATTCTATTCTATTCTATTCTATTCTATTCTATTCTATTCTATTCTATTCTATTCTATTCTATTCTATTCTATTCTATTCTATTCTATTCTATTCTATTCTATTCTATTCTATTCTATTCTATTCTATTCTATTCTATTCTATTCTATTCTATTCTATTCTATTCTATTCTATTCTATTCTATTCTATTCTATTCTATTCTATTCTATTCTATTCTATTCTATTCTATTCTATTCTATTCTATTCTATTCTATTCTATTCTATTCTATTCTATTCTATTCTATTCTATTCTATTCTATTCTATTCTATTCTATTCTATTCTATTCTATTCTATTCTATTCTATTCTATTCTATTCTATTCTATTCTATTCTATTCTATTCTATTCTATTCTATTCTATTCTATTCTATTCTATTCTATTCTATTCTATTCTATTCTATTCTATTCTATTCTATTCTATTCTATTCTATTCTATTCTATTCTATTCTATTCTATTCTATTCTATTCTATTCTATTCTATTCTATTCTATTCTATTCTATTCTATTCTATTCTATTCTATTCTATTCTATTCTATTCTATTCTATTCTATTCTATTCTATTCTATTCTATTCTATTCTATTCTATTCTATTCTATTCTATTCTATTCTATTCTATTCTATTCTATTCTATTCTATTCTATTCTATTCTATTCTATTCTATTCTATTCTATTCTATTCTATTCTATTCTATTCTATTCTATTCTATTCTATTCTATTCTATTCTATTCTATTCTATTCTATTCTATTCTATTCTATTCTATTCTATTCTATTCTATTCTATTCTATTCTATTCTATTCTATTCTATTCTATTCTATTCTATTCTATTCTATTCTATTCTATTCTATTCTATTCTATTCTATTCTATTCTATTCTATTCTATTCTATTCTATTCTATTCTATTCTATTCTATTCTATTCTATTCTATTCTATTCTATTCTATTCTATTCTATTCTATTCTATTCTATTCTATTCTATTCTATTCTATTCTATTCTATTCTATTCTATTCTATTCTATTCTATTCTATTCTATTCTATTCTATTCTATTCTATTCTATTCTATTCTATTCTATTCTATTCTATTCTATTCTATTCTATTCTATTCTATTCTATTCTATTCTATTCTATTCTATTCTATTCTATTCTATTCTATTCTATTCTATTCTATTCTATTCTATTCTATTCTATTCTATTCTATTCTATTCTATTCTATTCTATTCTATTCTATTCTATTCTATTCTATTCTATTCTATTCTATTCTATTCTATTCTATTCTATTCTATTCTATTCTATTCTATTCTATTCTATTCTATTCTATTCTATTCTATTCTATTCTATTCTATTCTATTCTATTCTATTCTATTCTATTCTATTCTATTCTATTCTATTCTATTCTATTCTATTCTATTCTATTCTATTCTATTCTATTCTATTCTATTCTATTCTATTCTATTCTATTCTATTCTATTCTATTCTATTCTATTCTATTCTATTCTATTCTATTCTATTCTATTCTATTCTATTCTATTCTATTCTATTCTATTCTATTCTATTCTATTCTATTCTATTCTATTCTATTCTATTCTATTCTATTCTATTCTATTCTATTCTATTCTATTCTATTCTATTCTATTCTATTCTATTCTATTCTATTCTATTCTATTCTATTCTATTCTATTCTATTCTATTCTATTCTATTCTATTCTATTCTATTCTATTCTATTCTATTCTATTCTATTCTATTCTATTCTATCTATTCTATTCTATTCTATTCTATTCTATTCTATTCTATTCTATTCTATTCTATTCTATTCTATTCTATTCTATTCTATTCTATTCTATTCTATTCTATTCTATTCTATTCTATTCTATTCTATTCAATTCTATTCTATTCTATTCTATTCTATTCTATTCAATTCAATTCTATTCAATTCAATTCAATTCAATTCTATTCAATTCAATTCTATTCAATTCAATTCTATTCAATTCAATTCTATTCAATTCAATTCTATTCTATTCAATTCTATTCAATTCTATTCAATTCAATCAAATTCAATTCAATCAATTCAATTCAATCAATTCAATTCAATTCAATTCATTCAATTCAATTCTATTCAATTCTATTCTATCTATTCTATTCAATTCTATTCAATTCTATTCTATTCTATTCTATTCTATTCAATCAATTCAATTCAATCAATTCAATCATCAATTCTATTCAATTCAATTCAATTCAATTCAATTCAATCAAATTCAATCAATTCAATTCATTCAATTCAATTCAATTCAATTCAATTCAATTCAATTCAATTCAATTCAATTCAATTCAATTCATTCAATTCAATTCATTCAATTCAATTCAATTCAATTCATTCAATTCAATTCAATTCAATTCAATTCAATTCAATTCAATTCAATTCAATTCAATTCAATCAATTCAATTCAATTCAATCAATTCAATTCAATTCAATTCAATCAATTCAATTCAATTCAATTCAATTCAAATTCCATTCAATTCATCAATTCAATTCAATTCAATCAATTCAATTCAATTCAATTCAATCAATTCAATCAATTCAATTCAATTCAATTCAATTCAATTCAATTCAATTCAATTCAATTCAATCAATTCAATTCAATTCATTTCAATTCAATTCATTCAATTCAATTCATTCATTCAATCAATTCATTCAATTCAATTCAATTCAATTCAATTCAATTCATTCTATTCTATTCAATTCTATTCTATTCATTCTATTCAATTCTATTCTAATTCTATTCTATTCTATTCTATTCTATTCTATTCTATTCTATTCTATTCTATTCTATTCTATTCTATTCTATTCTATTCTATTCTATTTCTATTCTATTCTATTATTCTATTCTATTCTATTCTATTCTATTCTATTCTATTCTATTCTATTATTCTATTCTATTCTATTCTATTCTATTCTATTCTATTCTATTCTATTCTATTCTATTCTATTCTATTCTATTCTATTCTATTCTATTCTATTCTATTCTATTCTATTCTATTCTATTCTATTCTATTCTATTCTATTCTATTCTATTCTATTCTATTCTATTCTATTCTATTCTATTCTATTCTATTCTATTCTATTCTATTCTATTCTATTCTATTCTATTCTATTCTATTCTATTCTATTCTATTCTATTCTATTCTATTCTATTCTATTCTATTCTATTCTATTCTATTCTATTCTATTCTATTCTATTCTATTCTATTCTATTCTATTCTATTTCTATTCTATTCTATTCTATTCTATTCTATTCTATTCTATTCTATTTCTATTCTATTCTATTCTATTCTATTCTATTCTATTCTATTCTATTCTATTCTATTCTATTCTATTCTATTCTATTCTATTCTATTCTATTCTATTCTATTCTATTCTATTCTATTCTATTCTATTCTATTCTATTCTATTCTATTCTATTCTATTCTATTCTATTCTATTCTATTCTATTCTATTCTATTCTATTCTATTCTATTCTATTCTATTCTATTCTATTCTATTCTATTCTATTATTCTATTCTATTCTATTCTATTCTATTCTATTCTATTCTATTCTATTCTATTCTATCTATTCTATTCTATTCTATTCTATTCTATTCTATTCTATTCTATTCTATTCTATTCTATTCTATTCTATTCTATTCTATTCTATTCTATTCTATTCTATTCTATTCTATTCTATTCTATTCTATCTATTCTATTCTATTCTATTCTATTCTATTCTATTCTATTCTATTCTATTCTATTCTATTCTATTCTATTCTATTCTATCTATTCTATTCTATTCTATTCTATTCTATTCTATTCTATCTATTCTATTCTATTCTATTCTATTCTATTCTATTCTATTCTATTCTATTCTATTCTATTCTATTCTATTCTATTCTATTCTATTCTATTCTATTCTATTCTATTCTATTCTATTCTATTCTATCTATCTATTCTATTCTATTCTATTCTATTCTATTCTATTCTATTCTATTCTATTCTATTCTATTCTATTCTATTCTATTCTATTCTATTCTATTCTATTCTATTCTATTCTATTCTATTCTATTCTATTCTATTCTATTCTATTCTATTCTATTCTATTCTATTCTATTCTATTCTATTCTATCTATTCTATTCTATTCTATTCTATTCTATTCTATCTTCTATTCTATTCTATTCTATTCTATTCTATTCTATTCTATTCTATACTATTCTATTCTATTCTATTCTATTCTATTCTATTCTATTCTATTCTATTCTATTCTATTCTATTCTATTCTATTCTATTCTATTCTATTCTATTCTATTCTATTCTATTCTATTCTATTCTATTCTATTCTATTCTATTCTATTCTATTCTATTCTATTCTATTCTATTCTATTCTATTCTATTCTATTCTATTCTATCTATTCTATTCTATTCTATTCTATTCTATTCTATTCTATTCTATTCTATCTATTCTATTCTATTCTATTCTATTCTATTCTATTCTATTCTATTCTATTCTATTCTATTCTATTCTAATTCTATTCTATTCATTCTATTCTATTCTATTCTATTCTATTCTATTCTATTCTATTCTATTCTATTCTATTCTATTCTATTCTATTCTATTCTATTCTATTCTATTCTATTCTATTCTTTCTATTCTATTCTATTCTATTCTAATTCATCAATTCTATTCTATTCTATTCTATTCTATTCTATCTATCTATTCTATTCTAATCAATTCATCAATTCAATTCTATTCAATTCAAATCAATTCAATTCAATTCAATTCAATTCATTCAATCAATTCATTCAATTCAATCAACATTCAATTCAACAATCAATTCAATTCAATTCAATTCAATTCAATTCAATCAATCAATCAATTCAATTCAATTCAATTCAATTCAATTCATTCAATTCAATCAATTCAATCAATTCAATTCAATTCAATTCAATTCAATTCAATTCAATTCAATTCAATTCAATTCAATTCAATTCAATTCATCAATTCAATTCAATTCAATTCAATCAATTCAATCAATTCAATTCATTCAATTCAATTCAATTCAATTCAATTCAATTCAATTCAATTCAATTCAATTCAATCAATTCAATTCAATTCATTCAATTCAATCAATTCAATTCAATTCATTCAATTCAATTCAATTCAATTCAATTCAATTCAATTCATTCAATTCAATTCAATTCAATTCAAATCAATTCAATTCAATTCTATTCAATTCAATTCAATTCATTCAATTCAATTCAATTCAATTCAATTCAATTCATCATATTCTATTCTATTCTATTCTATTCTATTCTATTCTATTCTATTCTATTCTATTCTATTCTATCTAATTCTATCTATTCTATTCTATTCTATTCTATTCTATTCTATTCTATTCTATTCTATTCTATTCTATTCTATTCTATTCTATTCTATTCTATTCTATTCTATTCTATTCTATTCTATTCTATTCTATTCTATTCTATTCTATTCTATTCTATTCTATTCTATTCTATTCTATTCTATTCTATTCTATTCTATTCTATTCTATTCTATTCTATTCTATTCTATTCTATTCTATTCTATTCTATTCTATTCTATTCTATTCTATTCTATTCTATTCTATTCTATTCTATTCTATTCTATTCTATTCTATTCTATTCTATTCTATTCTATTCTATTCTATTCTATTCTATTCTATTCTATTCTATTCTATTCTATTCTATTCTATTCTATTCTATTCTATTCTATTCTATTCTATTCTATTCTATTCTATTCTATTCTATTCTATTCTATTCTATTCTATTCTATTCTATTCTATTCTATTCTATTCTATTCTATTCTATTCTATTCTATTCTATTCTATCTTCTATTCTATTCTATTCTATTCTATTCTATTCTATTCTATTCTATTCTATTCTATTCTATTCTATTCTATTCTATTCTATTCTATTCTATTCTATTCTATTCTATTCTATTCTATTCTATTCTATTCTATTCTATTCTATTCTATTCTATTCTATTCTATTCTATTCTATTCTATTCTATTCTATTCTATTCTATTCTATTCTATTCTATTCTATTCTATTCTATTCTATCTATTCTATTCTATTCTATTCTATTCTATTCTATTCTATTCTATTCTATTCTATTCTATTCTATTCTATTCTATTCTATTCTATTCTATTCTATTCTATTCTATTCTATTCTATTCTATTCTATTCTATTCTATTCTATTCTATTCTATTCTATTCTATTCTATTCTATTCTATTCTATTCTATTCTATTCTATTCTATTCTATTCTATTCTATTCTATTCTATTCTATTCTATTCTATTCTATTCTATTCTATTCTATTCTATTCTATTCTATTCTATTCTATTCTATTCTATTCTATTCTATTCTATTCTATTCTATTCTATTCTATTCTATTCTATTCTATTCTATTCTATTCTATTCTATTCTATTCTATTCTATTCTATTCTATTCTATTCTATTCTATTCTATTCTATTCTATTCTATTCTATTCTATTCTATTCTATTCTATTCTATTCTATTCTATTCTATTCTATTCTATCTATTCTATTCTATTCTATTCTATTCTATTCTATTCTATTCTATTCTATTCTATTCTATTCTATTCTATTCTATTCTATTCTATTCTATTCTATTCTATTCTATTCTATTCTATTCTATTCTATTCTATTCTATTCTATTCTATTCTATTCTATTCTATTCTATTCTATTCTATTCTATTCTATTCTATTCTATTCTATTCTATTCTATTCTATTCTATTCTATTCTATTCTATTCTATTCTATTCTATTCTATTCTATTCTATTCTATTCTATTCTATTCTATTCTATTCTATTCTATTCTATTCTATTCTATTCTATTCTATTCTATTCTATTCTATTCTATTCTATTCTATTCTATTCTATTCTATTCTATTCTATTCTATTCTATTCTATTCTATTCTATTCTATTCTATTCTATTCTATTCTATTCTATTCTATTCTATTCTATTCTATTCTATTCTATTCTATTCTATTCTATTCTATTCTATTCTATTCTATTCTATTCTATTCTATTGCTATTCTATTCTATTCTATTCTATTCTATTCTATTCTATTCTATTCTATTCTATTCTATTCTATTCTATTCTATTCTATTCTATTCTATTCTATTCTATTCTATTCTATTCTATTCTATTCTATTCTATTCTATTCTATTCTATTCTATTCTATTCTATTCTATTCTATTCTATTCTATTCTATTCTATTCTATTCTATTCTATTCTATTCTATTCTATTCTATTCTATTCTATTCTATTCTATTCTATTCTATTCTATTCTATTCTATTCTATTCTATTCTATTCTATTCTATTCTATTCTATTCTATTCTATTCTATTCTATTCTATTCTATTCTATTCTATTCTATTCTATTCTATTCTATTCTATTCTATTCTATTCTATTCTATTCTATTCTATCTATTCTATTCTATTCTATTCTATTCTATTCTATTCTATTCTATTCTATTCTATTCTATTCTATTCTATTCTATTCTATTCTATTCTATTCTATTCTATTCTATTCTATTCTATTCTATTCTATTCTATTCTATTCTATTCTATTCTATTCTATTCTATTCTATTCTATTCTATTCTATTCTATTCTATTCTATTCTATTCTATTCTATTCTATTCTATTCTATTCTATTCTATTCTATTCTATTCTATTCTATTCTATTCTATTCTATTCTATTCTATTCTATTCTATTCTATTCTATTCTATTCTATTCTATTCTATTCTATTCTATTCTATTCTATTCTATTCTATTCTATTCTATTCTATTCTATTCTATTCTATTCTATTCTATTCTATTCTATTCTATTCTATTCTATTCTATTCTATTCTATTCTATTCTATTCTATTCTATTCTATTCTATTCTATTCTATTCTATTCTATTCTATTCTATTCTATTCTATTCTATTCTATTCTATTCTATTCTATTCTATTCTATTCTATTCTATTCTATTCTATTCTATTCTATTCTATTCTATTCTATTCTATTCTATTCTATTCTATTCTATTCTATTCTATTCTATTCTATTCTATTCTATTCTATTCTATTCTATTCTATTCTATTCTATTCTATTCTATTCTATTCTATTCTATTCTATTCTATTCTATTCTATTCTATTCTATTCTATTCTATTCTATTCTATTCTATTCTATTCTATTCTATTCTATTCTATTCTATTCTATTCTATTCTATTCTATTCTATTCTATTCTATTCTATTCTATTCTATTCTATTCTATTCTATTCTATTCTATTCTATTCTATTCTATTCTATTCTATTCTATTCTATTCTATTCTATTCTATTCTATTCTATTCTATTCTATTCTATTCTATTCTATTCTATTCTATTCTATTCTATTCTATTCTATTCTATTCTATTCTATTCTATTCTATTCTATTCTATTCTATTCTATTCTATTCTATTCTATTCTATTCTATTCTATTCTATTCTATTCTATTCTATTCTATTCTATTCTATTCTATTCTATTCTATTCTATTCTATTCTATTCTATTCTATTCTATTCTATTCTATTCTATTCTATTCTATTCTATTCTATTCTATTCTATTCTATTCTATTCTATTCTATTCTATTCTATTCTATTCTATTCTATTCTATTCTATTCTATTCTATTCTATTCTATTCTATTCTATTCTATTCTATTCTATTCTATTCTATTCTATTCTATTCTATTCTATTCTATTCTATTCTATTCTATTCTATTCTATTCTATTCTATTCTATTCTATTCTATTCTATTCTATTCTATTCTATTCTATTCTATTCTATTCTATTCTATTCTATTCTATTCTATTCTATTCTATTCTATTCTATTCTATTCTATTCTATTCTATTCTATTCTATTCTATATTCTATTCTATTCTATTCTATTCTATTCTATTCTATTCTATTCTATTCTATTCTATCTATTCTATTCTATTCTATTCTATTCTATTCTATTCTATTCTATTCTATTCTATTCTATTCTATTTCTATTCTATTCTATTCTATTCTATCTATTCTATTCTATTCTATTCTATTCTATTCTATTCTATTCTATTCTATTCTATTCTATTCTATTCTATTCTATTCTATTCTATTCTATTCTATTCTATTCTATTCTATTCTATTCTATTCTATTCTATTCTATTCTATTCTATTCTATTCTATTCTATTCTATTCTATTCTATTCTATTCTATTCTATCTATTCTATTCTATTCTATTCTATTCTATTCTATTCTATTCTATTCTATTCTATTCTATTCTATTCTATTCTATTCTATTCTATTCTATTCTATTCTATTCTATTCTATTCTATTCTATCTATTCTATTCTATTCTATTCTATTCTATTCTATTCTATTCTATTCTATTCTATTCTATTCTATTCTATTCTATTCTATTCTATTCTATTCTATTCTATTCTTCTATTCTATTCTATTCTATTCTATTCTATTCCATTCTATTCTATTCTATTCCATTCTATTCTATTCTATTCTATTCTATTCTATTCTATTCTATTCTATTCTATTCTATTCTATTCTATTCTATTCTATTCTATTCTATTCTATTCTATTCTATTCTATTCTATTCTATTCTATTCTATTCTATTCTATTCTATTCTATTCTATTCTATTCTATTCTATTCTATTCTATTCTATTCTATTCTATTCTATTCTATTCTATTCTATTCTATTCTATTCTATTCTATTCTATTCTATTCTATTCTATTCTATTCTATTCTATTCTATCTATTCTATTCTATTCTATTCTATTCTATTCTATTCTATTCTATTCTATTCTATTCTATTCTATTCTATTCTATTCTATTCTATTCTATTCTATTCTATTCTATTCTATTCTATTCTATTCTATTCTATTCCATTCTATTCTATTCCATTCTATTCTATTCTATTCCATTCTATTCTATTCTATTCTATTCTATTCTATTCTATTCTATTCTATTCTATTCTATTCTATTCTATTCTATTCTATTCTATTCTATTCTATTCTATTCTATTCTATTCTATTCTATTCTATTCTATTCTATTCTATTCTATTCTATTCTATTCTATTCTATTCTATTCTATTCTATTCTATTCTATTCTATTCTATTCTATTCTATTCTATTCTATTCTATTCTATTCTATTCTATTCTATTCTATTCTATTCTATTCTATTCTATTCTATTCTATTCTATTCTATTCTATTCTATTCTATTCTATTCTATTCTATTCTATTCTATTCTATTCTATTCTATTCTATTCCATTCTATTCTATTCTATTCTATTCCATTCTATTCTATTCTATTCTATTCTATTCTATTCTATTCTATTCTATTCCATTCTATTCTATTCCATTCCATTCTATTCTATTCTATTCTATTCTATTCTATTCTATTCTATTCTATTCTATTCTATTCTATTCTATTCTATTCTATTCTATTCTATTCTATTCTATTCTATTCTATTCTATTCTATTCTATTCTATTCTATTCTATTCTATTCTATTCTATTCTATTCTATTCTATTCTATTCTATTCTATTCTATTCTATTCTATTCTATTCTATTCTATTCTATTCTATTCTATTCTATTCTATTCTATTCTATTCTATTCTATTCTATTCTATTCTATTCTATTCCATTCTATTCTATTCTATTCTATTCCATTCTATTCTATTCTATTCTATTCTATTCTATTCTATTCTATTCTATTCTATTCCATTCTATTCTATTCCATTCCATTCTATTCTATTCTATTCTATTCTATTCTATTCTATTCTATTCTATTCTATTCTATTCTATTCTATTCTATTCTATTCTATTCTATTCTATTCTATTCTATTCTATTCTATTCTATTCTATTCTATTCTATTCTATTCTATTCTATTCTATTCTATTCTATTCTATTCTATTCTATTCTATTCTATTCTATTCTATTCTATTCTATTCTATTCTATTCTATTCTATTCTATTCTATTCTATTCTATTCTATTCTATTCTATTCTATTCTATTCTATTCTATTCTATTCTATTCTATTCTATTCTATTCTATTCTATTCTATTCTATTCTATTCTATTCTATTCTATTCTATTCTATTCTATTCTATTCTATTCTATTCTATTCTATTCTATTCTATTCTATTCTATTCTATTCTATTCTATTCTATTCTATTCTATTCTATTCTATTCTATTCTATTCTATTCTATTCTATTCTATTCTATTCTATTCTATTCTATTCTATTCTATTCTATTCTATTCTATTCTATTCTATTCTATTCTATTCTATTCTATTCTATTCTATTCTATTCTATTCTATTCTATTCTATTCTATTCTATTCTATTCTATTCTATTCTATTCTATTCTATTCTATTCTATTCTATTCTATTCTATTCTATTCTATTCTATTCTATTCTATTCTATTCTATTCTATTCTATTCTATTCTATTCTATTCTATTCTATTCTATTCTATTCTATTCTATTCTATTCTATTCTATTCTATTCTATTCTATTCTATTCTATTCTATTCTATTCTATTCTATTCTATTCTATTCTATTCTATTCTATTCTATTCTATTCTATTCTATGCTATTCTATGCTATTCTATTCTATTCTATTCTATTCTATTCTATTCTATATACACAGCATAACATCATAATCGAATACAACCCTGATACTATCCATTCAACCTTCTGTTCGATTCGGTTGATCGTATGTATAAAGAAAAAAAAGTAACCTGGTGAGTATTTCTATATGAACGTCATCACGATATAATCGAATACAACTCAGATACAATGATCATTCCGTCTATCCATCCAAACTTCTGTTCGATTGGGTCGCTCGTATGTATAACGCAAGAACAGTCACCTGGTGAGTATTACTATATAAACATCACCACGATATAATCGAATACAACTCAGTTACAATTATTGTTCCGTCTAATTATCCAAACTTATGTTCGATTCAGACGCTCGTATGTGTAACGAAAGAAACGTTACCTAGTGAGAATAACTATATAAACATAATCGAATACAACCCAGATACGATGATTGTTCAATCTCTACTAAATTTAAGCTTCTGCTCGATTCGGTCGCTTCTATGTAAAACGGAAGAACAGTTACCTGGTGAGTATCGCTATATAAACATCATCACGATATCATCGAATACAACTCAGAGATACAATTATCGTTTCGTCTAATCATTTAACCTTCTGTTCGATTCAGTCTCTAGTATGTGTAACGGAAGTACCGTCACCTGGTAAGTATCACTAAATATACAGTATTGCGATATAATCGGATACCACCCAGATACATTGATTGTTCAGTCTATCCATCCAACTTTCTGTTCAGTTTAGTCGCTCTTATGTATAACTGGAGAACAGTTTCCTGGTGAGTATAACTATATGAACATCATCAAGATATAATCGACTACAACCCCAGATACGATTATTGTTTAGTCTATCCATTCAACCTTCTGTTCAATTCAGTCGCTCGTATGTATAACGAAAGAACAGTTACCTGGTGAGTATAACTATATAAACATAATCGAATACAACCCAGATACGATGATTGTTCAATCTCTACTAAATTTAAGCTTCTGCTCGATTCGGTCGCTTGTATGTAAAACGGAAGAACAGTTACCTGGTGAGTATCGCTATATAAACATCATCACGATATCATCGAATACAACTCAGAGATACAATTATCGTTTCGTCTAACCATTTAACCCTCTGTTCGATTCAGTCTCTAGTATGTGTAACGGAAGTACCGTCACCTGGTAAGTATCACCATATATACAGTATTGCGATATAATCGGATACCACCCAGATATATTGATTGTTCAGTCTATCCATTCAACTTTCTGTTCGTTTCGGTCGCTCGTATGTAAAACGGGAATACCGTCACCTAATGTGTATAACATATACACAGCATAACATCATAATCGAATACAACCCAGATACTATCCATTCAACCTTCTGTTCGATTCGGTTGCTCGTATGTATAACGAAAGAACAGTAACCTGGTATTTCTATATGAACGTCATCACGATATAATCGAATACAACTCAGATACAATAATCATTCCGTCTATCCATCCAACCTTCTGTTCGATTGGGTCGCTCGTATGTATAACGCAAAAACAGTCACCTGGTGAGTATTACTATATAAACATCACCACGATATAATCGAATACAACTCAGTTACAATTATCGTTCCGTCTAACCATCCAACCTTATGTTCGATTTAGACGCTCGTATGTAAAACGAAAGAACCGTTACATGGTAGGTGTATCCAAATATACAGCATAACGATATAATCGGAGACAACCCAGATACAATGATTGTTCAATCTATCCATTCAACCTTATGTTCGATTCGGTTGCTCGTATGTATAACGGAAGAACAGTTACCTGGTCAGACATAATATATAATAATCATCACGAAATAATCGAATACAACCCAGATACGATGATTGTTCAATTTGTCCATTCAACCTTCTGTTCGATTCGGTTGCTCGTATTTGTAACAGAAGAACTGTTACCTGGTGAGTATTTCTATATAAACTTCATCACGATATAATCGAATACAACTCAGATACAATGATCATTTCGTTTATCCATCTAACATTCTGTTCGATTGGGTCGCTCGTACGTATAACGAAAGAACAGTCACCTGGTGAGTATAACTATATGAACATCATCACGATATAATCGAATACAACCCCAGATACAATCATTGTTTAGTCTATCCATTCAACCTTCTGTTCAATTCAGTCGCTCGTATGTATAACGAAAGAACAGTTACTTGGTGAGTATAACTATATAAACATAATCGAATACAACTCAGATACGATGATTGTTCAATTTGTCCATTCAACCTTCTGTTCGATTCGGTTGCTCGTATGTATAACGAAAGAACAGGTACCTGGTGAGTATAACTATATAAACATAATCGAATACAACTCAGATACGATGATTGTTCAATCTATCCATTCAACCTTCTGCTCGATTCGGTCACTTGTATGTAAAACTGAAGGACAGTTACCTGGTGAGTATTGCTATATAAACATCATCACGATATCATCGAATACAACTCAGATACAATTATCGTTTCGTCTAACCATTCAACATTCTGTTCGATTCAGTCGCTAGTATGTATAACGGAAGAACAGTTACCTGGTGAGTATAACTATATAAACATATTCGAATACAACTCAGATACGATGATTGTTCCATCCATACTAAATTTAACCTTCTGCTCGATTCGGTCGCTTGTATGTAAAACGGAAGAACAGTTACCTGGTGAGTATTGCTATATAAACATCATCACGATATCATCGAATACAACTCAGATACAATTATCGTTTCGTCTTACCATTTAACCTTAAGATCGATTCAGTCGCTAGTATGTGCAACGGAAGTACCGTCACCTGGTAAGTATCACTATATATACAGAATTGCGATATAATCGGATACCACCCAGATACATTGATTGTCAAGTCTATCCATTCAACTTTCTGTTCGTTTCGGTCGCTCGTATGTAAAACGGGAATACCGTCACCTAATGTGTATAACTATATACACAGCATAACATCATAATCGAATACAACCCAGATACTATCCATTCAACCTTCTGTTCGATTCGGTTGCTCGTATGTATACAGAAAAAACAGTAACCTGGTGAGTATTTCTATATGAACGTCATCACGATATAATCGAATACAACTCAGATACAATGATCATTCCGTCTATCCATCCAAACTTCTGTTCGATTGGGTCGCTCGTATGTATAACGCAAGAACAGTCACCTGGTGAGTATTACTATATAAACATCACCACGATATTATCGAATACAACTCAGTTACAATTATTGTTCCGTCTAATCATCCAAACTTATGTTCGATTCAGACGCTCGTATGTGTAACGAAAGAACCGTTACATGGTAGGTGTAACCAAATATACAGCATAACGATATAATCGGAGACAACCCAGATACAATGATTGTTCAATCTATCCATTCAACCTTATGTTCGATTCAGTTGCTCGTATGTGTAACAGAAGAACTGTTACCTGGTGAGTATTTCTATATAAACTTCATCACGATATAATCGAATACAACTCAGATACAATGATCATTTCGTTTATCCATCTAACATTCTGTTCGATTGGGTCGCTCGTACGTATAACGAAAGAACAGTCACCTGGTGAGTATTACTATATAAACATTCCCACGATATAATCGAATACAACTCAGTTACAATTATCGTTCCGTCTAACCATCCAACCTTATGTTCGATTCAGACGCTCGTATGTGTAACGAAAGAACCGTTACATGGTAGGTGTATCTAAATATACAGCAAAACGATATAATCGGAGACAACCCAGATACAATGATTGTTCTATCTATCCATTCAACCTTATGTTCGATTCGGTTGCTCGTATGTATAACGGAAGAACAGTTACCTGGTTAGACATAATATATAATAATCATCACGAAATAATCGAATACAACCCAGATACGATGATTGTTCAGTCTATCTAAACAACCTTCTGTTCAGTTCAGTCGCTCTCATGTATAACTGGAGAACAGTTACCTGGTGAGTATAACTATATAAACATCATCACGATATAATCGAATACAACCCCAGATACGATCATTGTTTAGTCTATCCATTCAACCTTCTGTTCAATTCAGTCGCTCGTATGTATAACGGAAGAACAGTTACTTGGTGAGTATAACTATATAAACATAATCGGATACAACTCAGATACGATGATTGTTCAATCTATCCATTCAACCTTATGTTCAGTTCAGTCGCTCTTATGTATAACTGGAGAACATTTTTCTGGTGAGTATAACTATATGAACATCATCAAGATATAATTGAATACAACCCCAGATACGATTATTGTTTAGTCTATCCATTCAACATTCTGTTCAATTCAGTCGCTCGTATGTATAACGGAAGAACAGTTACCTGGTGAGTATAACTATATGAACGTCATCACGATATAATCGAATACAACTTAGTTAAAATATCGTTCCGTCTAACCATCCAACCTTATGTTCGATTCAGACGCTCGTATGTGTAACGAAAGAACCGTTACATGGTAGGTGTAGTTAAATATACAACATAACGATATAATCGGAGACAACCCAGATACAATGATTGTTCAATCTATCCATTCAACCTTATGTTCGATTCGGTTGCTAGTATGTATAACGAAAGAACAGTTACCTGGTTAGACATAATATATAATAATCATCACGAAATAATCGAATACAACCCAGATACGATGATTGTTCAGTCTATCCATTCAATCTTCTGTTCAGTTCAGTCGCTCTTATGTATCACTGGAGAACAGTAACCTGGTGAGTACCGTCTCCTAGTGTGTATAACTATATACACAGCATAACATCATAATCGAATACAACCCATATACTATCCATTCAACCTTCTGTTCAATTCAGTCGCTCGTATGTATAACGGAAGAACAGTTACCTGGTGAGTATAACTATATAAACATAATCGAATACAACCCAGATACGATGATTGTTCAATCTATACTGAATTCAACCTTCTGCTCGATTCGGTCGCTTGTATGTAAAACGGAAGAACAGTTACCTGGTGAGTATTGCTATATAAACATCATCACGATATCATCGAATACAACTCAGATACAATTATCGTTTCGTCTAACCATTCAACATTCTGTTCGATTCAGTCGCTAGTATGTGTAACGGAAGTATCGTCACCTGGTAAGTATCATTATATATACAGTATTGCGATATAATCGAATACCACCCAGATACATTGATTGTTCAGTCTATCCATTCAACTTTCTTTTCGTTTCGGTCGCTCGTATGTAAAACGGGAATACCGTCTCCTAGTGTGTATAACTATATACACAGCATAACATCATAATCGAATACAACACATATACTATCCATTCAACCTTCTGTTCAATTCAGTCGCTCGTATGTATAACGGAAGAACAGTTACCTGGTGAGTATAAATATATAAACATAATCGATACAACCCAGATACGATGATTGTTCAATCTATACTGAATTCAACCTTCTGCTCGATTCGGTCGCTTGTATGTAAAACGGAAGAACAGTTACCTGGTGAGTATAACTATATGAACGTCATCACGATATAATCGAATACAACTTAGTTACAATATCGTTCCGTCTAACCATCCAACCTTATGTTCGATTCATACGCTCGTATGTGTAACGAAAGAACCGTTACATGGTAGGTGTAGTTAAATATACAACATAACGATATAATCGGAGACAACCCAGATACAATGATTGTTCAATCTATCCATTCAACCTTATGTTCGATTCGGTTGCTAGTATGTATAACGAAAGAACAGTTACCTGGTTAGACATAATATATAATAATCATCACGAAATAATCGAATACAACCCAGATACGATGATTGTTCAGTCTATCCATTCAATCTTCTGTTCAGTTCAGTCGCTCTTATGTATAACTGGAGAACAGTAACCTGGTCAGTACCGTCTCCTAGTGTGTATAACTATATACACAGCATAACATCATAATCGAATACAACCCATATACTATCCATTCAACCTTCTGTTCAATTCAGTCGCTCGTATGTATAACGGAAGAACAGTTACCTGGTGAGTATAACTATATAAACATAATCGAATACATCCCAGATACGATGATTGTTCAATCTATACTGAATTCAACCTTCTGCTCGATTAGGTCGCTTGTATGTAAAACGGAAGAACAGTTACCTGGTGAGTATTGCTATATAAACATCATCACGATATCATCGAATACAACTCAGATACAATTATCGTTTCGTCTAACCATTCAACATTCTGTTCGATTCAGTCGCTAGTATGTGTAACGGAAGTATCGTCACCTGGTAAGTATCATTATATATACAGTATTGCGATATAATCGGATACCACCCAGATACATTGATTGTTCAGTCTATCCATTCAACTTTCTTTTCGTTTCGGTCGCTCGTATGTAAAACGGGAATACCGTCTCCTAGTGTGTATAACTATATACACAGCATAACATCATAATCGAATACAACCCATATACTATCCATTCAACCTTCTGTTCAATTCAGTCACTCGTATGTATAACGGAAGAACAGTTACCTGGTGAGTATAAATATATAAACATAATCGATACAACCCAGATACGATGATTGTTCAATCTATCCATTTAACCTTCTGCTCGATTCGGTCGCTTGTATGTAAAACGGAAGGACAGTTACCTGGTGAGTATTGCTATATAAACATCATCACGATATCATCGAATACAACTCAGATACATTTATCGTTTCGTCTAACCATTCAACATTCTGTTCGATTCAGTCGCTAGTATGTGTAACGGAAGTATCGTCACCTGGTAAGTATCACTATATATACAGTATTGCGATATAATCGGATACCACCCAGATACATTGATTGTTCAGTCTATCCATTCAACTTTCTATTCGTTTCGGTCGCTCGTATGTAAAACGGGAATACCGTCTCCTAGTGTGTATAACTATATACACAGCATAACATCATAATCGAATACAACCCATATACTATCCATTCAACCTTCTGTTCAATTCAGTCGCTCGTATGTATAACGGAAGAACAGTTACCTGGTGAGTATAACTATATAAACATAATCGAATACAACCCAGATACGATGATTGTTCAATCTATACTGAATTCAACCTTCTGCTCGATTCGGTCGCTTGTATGTAAAACGGAGGATCAGTTACCTGGTGAGTATTGCTATATAAACATCATCACGATATCATCGAATACAACTCAGATACAATTATCGTTTCGTCTAACCATTTAACCTTCTGTTCGATTCAGTCGCTAGTATGTGTAACGGAAGTACCGTCACCTGGTAAGTATCACTATATATACAGTATTGCGATATAATCGGATACCACCCAGATACATTGATTGTTCAGTCTATCCATTCAACTTTCTGTTCGTTTCGGTCGCTCGTATGTGAAACGGGAATACCGTCACCTTATGTGTATAACTATATACACAGCATAACATCATTATCGAATACAACCCAGATACTATCCATTCAACCTTCTGTTCGATTCGGTTGCTCGTATGTATAACGAAAGAACAGTAACCTGGTGAGTATTTCTATATGAACGTCATCACGATATAATCGAATACAACTTTGTTACAATTATCGTTCCGTCTAACCATCCAACCTTATGTTCGATTCAGACGCCCGTATGTGTAACGAAAGAACCGTTACATGGTAGGTGTAGTTAAATATACAACATAACGTAATAATCGGAGACAACCCAGATACAATGATTGTTCAATCTATCCATTCAACCTTAGGTTCGATTCGGTTGCTAGTATGTATAACGAAAGAACAGTTACCTGGTTAGACATAATATATAATAATTGTGATGTTTTTACTTACCTTCGTAAAAAAAAAGGAAATCACGGCTCCGGCAGCCTTGATTGTCTTGGAGAGCTAGATCGTGGATAAGGACTCTGTTAAATATGTGCACTTTTTATTTATTTGAAAAATTGGGCACCACTTGATTTCATCTGTGAGAAAAATTTAGTTTCATAAAAAATCAAGAAAAAGAAACTTTTTTTATGACTTGTTGGAAAATTCAACATGAATAAAATAAAAAAAAACTTTCAATAGTCCAGTTAGAATAGAGATGAACAGAATCCGTCTAATCACACCCTTTGAAACATATTTGAACTGGTAGTTCACATCTCGAAAAGGCCATATTCACATTT
The DNA here is from genome assembly GCA_029955515.1 of Chrysomela aeneicollis. Lineage (NCBI taxonomy): Eukaryota > Metazoa > Arthropoda > Insecta > Coleoptera > Chrysomelidae > Chrysomela > Chrysomela aeneicollis. Next base: position 13,633,451 of record JARUHQ010000013.1, on the reverse strand, counting down.
ATAACAATGCAAGAAAACAATTTTTGATATTCACTGGTTCCTCTCAATTATCACCTATTTAGTTATATTGTATCACTATGTGATATGAAACGTATTTATATTATATAAATTACCCTAGAGGGTAAAGGGCTACATCCAGTATACTGAGTGTTGCGCAGGGTGATAATAAAAAAATATATGAGATTACATCAAGAAACTGCAAAGGTGTTAATTGAATTTAAATTGTCGAATGGGTAAGATGGAAAAATTGTTACAATATGATTTTCAGTGATAGCTTATCTGTGATTCCGGCACTGTTCAAGGTCCAATGGGTGTTTCTGAGCTCAGGCTGAGGAAATCAACCTGACTAGTGGTGGTAGGACATCGGAAGATAATCTGCCGCCCCTGCAGTTGGATGCAGATAACCAACGAGGTCCTGGTCCTCTAGTTGAGTAAAAAAATGGAGTTTCCCAAAATAGTAATTCATCAAAAAAAAACAACGAGGGCAACTCAGGCTGCCTCATCAAAAATTATAGAGCCTATCTTACAACCCTCTCTTGGAGGGTTGTATGAACAAACAAAATGGCTTCAGCCAACATGTCCCATCAAATGAATTGCTATATGAAAGCCCTTCAATTGGGTCAGAAATACCAGCAACAAGAATACATCTCGATCCGTAGAGTAAAGCGGCTTTTGATGTCGCACAAAAATGTCGGATTTGGAAGAACGAAACAGCCGACGATATCTGGGGAGGCTTTTCCATTAGCGCTGGCAAGACAGCTTATCTGTTCACCTCGTAATACCAGGTAGTTAGGCCAAAAATCAGTTGGTCTAGGATTAATCGGCCATGATATCAAAATCACCAAAATCATAAAAATGATCACCCAAAACCATGATAGGTACTTCAACCCACCTCAAAAAGGACCTCCTCCCTCCACCGTCTCTCTCTCTCCTCAGGTAATGCAGAGCGAAGTAATTACTTACAGGTGAGTGATAGAAAACTACATAGGAGAAAGCAACGCTATCTATCAATCAGAAACCCACAGTTCAAGAAGAACCCTGAATCTATTTAAAAAAAAAAACTGGAAAACGTTGGAGAGCTGCACAATGACCCAAAGAGATGGAAAGGCAGTAGGACTCGACCTTCCAGAACGAAGCGAAGGATACAACAGGTGAGTGTTAGCATTTTCCATTTCCCAACCTCGACATCCCAGTCTTTTCACTCAACCATTTTCTTTTCAGGTTTCATCCTCCCATGTAAGGATACTAAGGTACCATTCATCTTATGTATATGTATTAGTAATTATGTACAACTATAAATAAATTGTTATTTGCAAAAAATTTGATTTATTCAACCAATATCTATTAATTAGTGTAAATTCGTGTAAGACACCACCTATTAGCGAAGCGCGTGACTAGCTGCCACACTTATTACAAAGTGCGAACTGCAAAACTAAACGACTATTTAGTTTGAACTGAAATAGGTCGAGGTGACTGAACTTATTGAACGTCGTTTATAGGTAGCGGTACCCGTCTATATAGATTATTGATTTTCAAAATGCTACACCACCCCTTTCCAAGGAAAATAAATAGACTATGCAATAGGCTATTTTTTATGTTGAATTCCCTAATGAAAGGAATGTGGTTTTATTTACAAAATACTTATAATGATAATTTACAGAATTCGATTATATCCGCCCGTGCTCACTGTTTTCGGTATCTGCGCGTACCAAACGTCCATAAAGGATTACAAAATCAGGTTCATGTCAATTTCAGGTAATTCTATGTATGTATAGGGAAATTGTCAAAATCGTTTAAGTGTCAAAGTGATGGCACGGATACAATAAAAAAAATAAATGAAGGATACTTCATTGCCCATCTGATCGAAATTCTATTTAAAGTAATATTTTCCTACTGAAAAACCAATAATAGAAGGATAGCCCTATTCTTGTTTTCTAAAAGAATTCATACTTACAAAATATTTACAAAAAAAATCAGTTTTAAGGATGGTCAACCAACCGAAACGTCCGAATTGGACCCATAGTAAGGTTTTAAATCTTTGATTTGCCAGTTTCCCGCTGGCGCACCTTTATCATTTAGTAGAGTGTAAACCAGCCTCGATTACTTTTTCGAAATGGTACACAAAACATATTTAGGGGCAAGCTTAGCTGAGAATTTATGTGCTGCATCAGATAGCACTTTATTCCTGCGCCAAACCTTGTCTCCTACTTCGAATGAGAAATCTCTCTTTCTGAAATTATAATTCTTCGAATTTCGCTCATAAGCGTCATGAAGATTTTTTCGAACTTCTTCGAAAACGTTCTTCAAGGAATTTAGTTCTGAAGCATAACTTTCCCTGTCACCCGGCATTATCTCAACATCTGAAGTAGACTGTACAGTTCCATAATAATTTCCAGATAAAGGGACGTGCCTTGCAAAATTTAAAAAAGTTGGTGTAAAACCTGTAGACTCATGTTTAGCGGTATTTATTGCTTGGGCTATTTTTGGAATTTCTAAATCCCAATCTTCATGGCGGTTTATATAGCATCTGATTGCTGTACCAACTGTCTTGTTGATACGCTCCACAAAATTACATTGGGGATGATAACGCGCATTAAACCATATCTTTTGAACGCCATACTGATTCGCCAATTTTTTGAAAACTGTGCCCGCGAATTGAACTCCGTTATCAACAATAACATACTGAGGAACTCCGAAGACTAGGAACACGTTTTTCTCTATAAAATTGCAAACATTTTGAGCCGTTGCTTTCCTCATCGGGAATAGCAAGGTATATTTAGTAAACCAATCGGCTACTACCAATAAATTGAAATTACCCTTTTTAGAACGTGGGAAAGGACCCATCAAATCCGCGGCAATAATCTGCCATGGAAAATTAGCAACTTTCTCTGACCCCATTAGCCCCATACGAGGTGCAGATGATATTTTCTGTGATGCACAAGTAGTGCAAGTTTTGATGTACTTCATTACATCTGTACGCATTTTCGGCCAGTAATATAGCTCTTGAATGCGACTTAAAGTTTTGTAAAACCCGAAATGGCTACTCGTGGGGGGATCATGCAGAGATTTTATCAATTCGTTCCTTTTCGACTTTGGAACCAATATTTTCCATTCTTGGACATTCGTTTTTAAAGGGACCTTTGTTGGAATAAATTTGAGAAGTCGTTCATCAACGTACTTCCATCGAGGAAAAGACTCTGGATTTTCTCTTATTTTTTTGACTAAGGTGATATACCACTGATCTTTCTCACTTGGGGCAAAACTCACTGAGGCTACCTCTGGCAAACTTGGTGGTATGCGAGACAGCGCATCGGAAACTATATTTGAGGGACCTGGTCGATGCTTGAGGTCGAAAGAATACTGACGTAGCTTAACGGCCCACCTAGCAAGCTTACCAGTTGGATTCTTCATATTGTTAAGCCAAAGAAGAGAATAATGAACTGTTTCGACCGTGAATTTGGTCCCTTCTACATAAGACCTGAACTTCTCAATGCTGAAAATAACAGCTAATAGTTCTCTTTGAGTGACTGTCCAATTTCGTTCAGATCGTGAGAGAGATCTACTGGCGTAAGCAATAACCCGTTCTTCGCCGTCTATGGTTTGTAACAGAACCCCCCCAACGCCAGTATCGCTTGCACCACACTGAATGGTGAAACTATGCGAAAAATCTGGGCTGCGGAGTATCGGCGCGGATACAAGCGCTTGTTCAATTATAATGAAGGCAGTTTCCGCCTCTTGTGTCCAAGAAATAGATTGGCCTTTTCTACGACCTGCCAAAAGAGCATTGATGGGAGAGACTAAGGTAGAAAAATTACTAATAAATCGTCTGTACCATGAGCACAGTCCTAGAAATCGTTTCACTTCAGTCGAAGTTGTTGGCCGGGGGTAGTTTACCATAGCTAAGACCTTATCAGGATCAGTCCGCAAACCATTGAAATCCACGACAAAACCTAGATACTTCAAGGATGGTTTGAAAAACTCACACTTGTTTAAATTAACTGTCAAATTAGATTCTTCTAAACGTTCACGAACTACCTTTAACAACTTTAAATGTTCTTCTAAAGTCTCTGAAATAACGATGATGTCGTCCAGTTACGTAAAAATATGAGGCTCATATCTAGGCCCAAAAATGGCGTCAATTAATCGGCATAGTGTTTGCGCAGAGTTCCTAAGGCCAAAAGGGACAACTTTGAAGTGGAATAACCCTCTTCCGACCACACTAAACGCCGTTTTCTCGCGCGATTCTGAATCTAGTGGGATTTGCCAGAAAGCTTTTCTTAGGTCAATTGATGAAATAAACTTGGCATTACGTAGCATGCTTAATATTCTATCTACACGTGGTAGCGGATTACTGTCATGTTTAGTTAATTCGTTTAACTTGCGCCCGTCGAAACATAACCTCATCTCATCATTGGATTTTTTAACCAAAAGAACTGGGGAGCACCAAGCGCTCTGTGAGGGCTCTACGACACCTAACTGGAGCATCTCATCCAACTCTTCATTCAATTTCTGCAACATATACGGGGACATGGCATACTGACGTTGACGGACTGGTTTCGCGTCACCGGTATCAATACTCATCGTGATTTTATCAGTGTGGCCAAGTCTATTTCCTCCACCAATCCTTCGAAATGAAGCAATTATTTCTTCGACATGGTTCCTTTGTTCGCGAGAGAGATTATCAATAGTATTCAAATCTTTCGGTACTTCTATGGCACAGGCACTCTCAAAAACGTTCAGCTTTTCTTTACTCAAAGTACTCTCAATATCCCAACAGTTGTCTTTGAAGTTAATTATTAATGAGAACAAATTTGCAAAATCACTTCCTAAAATGAACGCATGAGTGATTACTGGAACTACTAAAGCCTTCACTATTCGGCAAACATCTCCTACGCGTATGGGCAAATCGACAAATCCTGTAATAGTATTTTTTGTCCCGTCAGCTGTAGTTACGTGTTTGACCGCGTGTTTCTGAGGAGTTATTTCTAACCCTAACTTCTTAATAAGGCTTATTCCGTCACCTCCAACTAAACATACAGTTGATCCTGAATCTAAAAGAACGGTGATAGGATAATCAAACAATTTGACCACAATATAAGGCCTATTGTCGCCCTTCTTATTAACCATTAATGGTGCCACCTGACCTTCTTTATTCAAAATTTTATAATTTCTGTAAAAATTCTTAACATACTCTAACCAAACATTCCAGTCAGAATTCTTGAAATATATTTTCTCAATTACATCGGTCTGAAATCTTGGAGGTTTGGAACGACCGCAAATCCCGCCCCTCTTGCTCAGTTTCACTGACATTTATTACAATTTTTCAACGTGACCCCTGGGTTACCGCATTTAAAACAAAATTTATTTCTTTTCATCATACAATTGTGAAACGTATGGTTAGGAAATTTACAGTTCCAACACACTAAATTACTTGATTTACCTTGACTAGTGCTAGTTGAAGGATCAATATCTGCTCTAGTATTAGGTGGAGTTGGTTTACTACTAAAACTTTTGGTCTGGACATTTTTTGTCTGGAAGTGATTTCCTTTATGAGATTTCGCATTAGGGTGATAATTCGAATTTCTATTACTACTTCTACAACTGCTGTTTCCAGAGGGGTTATTTGGGAATTTATTTGAGCCGCTAGCTTCTACAGATGCTACTGCACCATCATGATGACTACAAGAACACTCACTTAATTCAAGTACCTTTACTTTAAAAGTAGATTTATTCCTAAAATAAACTGCCTCTTCTAATTTTTTACAAAGCCTAATAAGGTCTGAAACAGAATCAATATCAGAGAGGGCCAAATGTGAAACGTACTCTGGTAATAAATTTTTTCTAATGGCCTTCACTCTGGTGGTCTCATGAGGAAATCGGGAAAGTCGTTTGAAAAGATTTTCCATGACAGCAGAGAAAATAACTATTGACTCGTGTTTACCTTGCTTCCTACTTTTAATGTTCTCCCAAATATCATCTTCAGCATGAGGTGGCAAGAAGTCAGCTTTTAATTGTGATACTAATGAATCCCAATCATTCAAATGTGTTTAAGCTTGTAAAAACCAAACAAAAACATCCCCTGTGAATAGTTCTGCCGCGGATCTAAATAGCTCGGACTGGTCTAGACCTCTAGCTTGAGCATATTCCGTAATACGGTCTAGAAAAGAATAAAGTTCCTTTGGATCGCCACCAAATTTAATACTCCAATCTGAAATTGGTAAATGCCTCGCGCTATAAGTTACAACGGGAGCCAGCACGTTTATAATTGGTTGACCATAATCATGAAGGGAGCGTGAATCATTTTGATCAGGTGCATCAGGAGTTCTAAGTTTCTCGTGCAAATCTGCCTCCAGTAATACACATGACGCTAGTGATTCGTTTTTAAAAGAGGAAGCATCTGCTTCGTTTCCTACGGGAATCGTCATTCTTTGTAATCTCCCTGTAATATGTACTAACCGAGATTTTAACCGTTTGTACAGAGAGTCTTCTGTAGTACCCTCAAAATCTGCCATTGAATCTCTAATTGAACTCAAAGTTCCTTCAATAGCTAATTTTTCATTTTCGTAATTAAAATCATACAAGCCCATATTGATGGTTGAACCTGGATTGTTCCTCTCTTTCTCTAACAAACGTGCAAGAATTTTCCTCCTGTCATCTTGAGATTTTGTAGTCTTTATGCCTCTAATAGAAAGTTCATAGTTCAATTCTTCGAAAAGTAAATGGACCGGTTTGAATATTTCCCCCATTTTGAAAGATCTTCTACCCCCAAAGGATGTACACTGAACAGAAAATGGTCAACTGTCAACCGCGAAAATCAAGAATGCGAAACGAAATGCTCAACTCACCTCTTGTTCTTCAACATACATATCAAGATTGTGAATTAAAAAAATAATTTCCTAAAAAATTGCAATATTTTACCTGGCTATCAATACCAATAAACGACTACTGATAATTTGACTAATTTCTGAAAATTTAAATTTCATAAATCATCATGTCAGGTTTTTAGGACCACCCTGTACTATGCATTTCTCAGCCATTCCTATGGACTATTCAAAATTGATAAACAAAGTACACATAAAAACACAATCGGGCCCCACGTTGGATGCGTCACTTGTGTTGTACAGAGAGTCTTCTGTAGTACCCTCTAAATCTGCCATTGAATCTCTAATTGAACTCAAAGTTCCTTCAAAGGCTAATTTTTCATTTTCGTAATTAAAATCATGCAAGGCCATATTGATGGTTGAACCTGGATTGTTCCTCTCTTTCTCTAACAAACGTGCAAGAATTTTCCTCCTGTTATCTTGAGATTTTGTAGTCTTTATGCCTCTAATAGAAAGTTCATAGTTCAATTCTTCGAAAAGTAAATGGACCGGTTTGAATATTTCCCCCATTTTGAAAAATCTTTTACCCCCAAAGGATGTACACTGAACAGAAAATGGTCAACTGTCAACCGCGAAAATCAAGAATGCGAAACGAAATGCTCAACTCACCTCTTCTTCTTCAACATACATATCAAGATTGTGAATTAGAAAAATAATTTCCTAAAAAATTGCAATATTTTACCTGGCTATCAATACCAATAAACGACTACTGATAATTTGACTAATTTCTGAAAATTTAAATTTCATAAATCATCATGTCAGGTTTTTAGGACCACCCTGTACTATGCATTTCTCAGCCATTCCTATGGACTATTCAAAATTGATGAACAAAGTACACATAAAAACACAATCGGGCCCCACGTTGGGCGCCACTTGTGATGTTTTTACTTACCTTCGTAAAAAAAAAGGAAATCACGGCTCCGGCAGCCTTGATTGTCTTGGAGAGCTAGATCGTGGATAAGGACTCTGTTAAATATGTGCACTTTTTATTTATTTGAAAAATTGGGCACCACTTGATTTCATCTGTGAGAAAAATTTAGTTTCATAAAAAATCAAGAAAAAGAAACTTTTTTTTATGACTTGTTGGAAAATTCAACATGAATAAAATAAAAAAAACTTTCAATAGTCCAGTTAGAATAGAGGTTGAGAAATACAACATAAGTACATTTTTAATATCCTATAACTTTATTCAGAAACACCGATTTGAACAGAATCCGTCTAATCACACCCTTTGAAACATATTTGAATTGGTAGTTCACATCTCGAAAAGGCCATATTCACATTTATAACAATGCAAGAAAACAATTTTTGATATTCACTGGTTCCTCTCAATTATCACCTATTTAGTTATATTGTATTACTATGTGATATGAAACGTATTTATATTATATAAATTACCCTAGAGGGTAAAGGGCTACATCCAGTATACTGAGTGTTGCGCAGGGTGATAATAAAAAAATATATGAGATTACATCAAGAAACTGCAAAGGTGTTAATTGAATTTAAATTGTCGAATGGGTAAGATGGAAAAATTGTTACAATATGATTTTCAGTGATAGCTTATCTGTGATTCCGGCACTGTTCAAGGTCCAATGGGTGTTTCTGAGCTCAGGCTGAGGAAATCAACCTGACTAGTGGTGGTAGGACATCGGAAGATAATCTGCCGCCCCTGCAGTTGGATGCAGATAACCAACGAGGTCCTGGTCCTCTAGTTGAGTAAAAAAATGGAGTTTCCCAAAATAGTAATTCATAAAAAAAAAACAACGAGGGCAACTCAGGCTGCCTCATCAAAAATTATAGAGCCTATCTTACAACCCTCTCTCCAAACAAAATGGCTTCAGCCAACATGTCCCATCAAATGAATTGCTATATGGAAGCCCTTCAATTGGGTCAGAAATACCAGCAACAAGAATACATCTCGATCCGTAGAGTAAAGCGGCTTTTGATGTCGCACAAAAATGTCGTATTTGGAAGAACGAAACAGCCGACGATATCTGGGGAGGCTTTTCCATTAACGCTGGCAAGACAGCTTATCTGTTCACCTCGTAATACCAGGTAGTTAGGCCAAAAATCAGTTGGTCTAGGATTAATCGGCCATGATATCAAAATCACCAAAATCATAAAAATGGTCACCCAAAACCACGATAGGTACTTCAACCCACCTCAAAAAGGACCTCCTCCCTCCACCTTCTCTCTCTCTCCTCAGGTAATGCAGAGCGAAGTAATTACTTACAGGTGAGTGATAGAAAACTACATAGGAGAAAGCAACGCTATCTATCAAACAGAAACCCACAGTTCAAGAAGAACCCTGAATCTATTAAAAAAAAACTGGAAAACGTTGGAGAGCTGCACAATGACCCAAAGAGATGGAAAGGCAGTAGGACTCGACCTTCCAGAACGAAGCGAAGGATACAACAGGTGAGTGTTAGCATTTTCCATTTCCCAACCTCGACATCCCAGTCTTTTCACTCAACCATTTTCTTTTCAGGTTTCATCCTCCCATGTAAGGATACTAAGGTACCATTCATCTTATGTATACGTATTAGTAATTATGTACAACTATAAATAAATTGTTATTTGCAAAAAATTTGATTTATTCAACCGATATCTATTAATTAGTGTAAATTCGTGTAAGACACCACCTATTAGCGAAGCGCGTGACTAGCTGCCACACTTATTACAAAGTGCGAACTGCAAAACTAAACGACTATTTAGTTTGAACTGAAATAGGAAGAGGTGACTGAACTTATTGAACGCCGTTTATAGGTAGCGGTACCCGTCTATATAGATTATTGATTTTCAAAATGCTACATAATCATCACGAAATAATCGAATACAACCCAGATACGATGAATGTTCAGTCTATCCATTCAACCTTCTGTTCAATTCAGTCGCTCGTATGTATAACGGAAGAACAGTTACCTGGTGAGTATAACTATATGAACGTCATCACGATATAATCGAATACAACTTAGTTACAATATCGTTCCGTCTAACCATCCAACCTTATGTTCGATTCAGACGCTCGTATGTGTAACGAAAGAACCGTTACATGGTAGGTGTAGTTAAATATACAACATAACGATATTATCGGAGACAACCCAGATACAATGATTGTTCATTCTATCCATTCAACCTTATGTTCGATTCGGTTGCTAGTATGTATAACGAAAGAACAGTTACCTGGTTAGACATAATATATAATAATCATCACGAAATAATCGAATACAACCCAGATACGATGATTGTTCAGTCTATCCATTCAATCTTCTGTTCAGTTCAGTCGCTCTTATGTATAACTGGAGAACAATTACCTGGTGAGTACCGTCTCCTAGTGTGTATAACTATATACACAGCATAACATCATAATCGAATACAACCCATATACTATCCATTCAACCTTCTGTTCAATTCAGTCGCTCGTATGTATAACGAAAGAACAGTTACCTGGTGAGTATAACTATATAAACATAATCGAATACAACCCAGATACGATGATTGTTCAATCTATACTGAATTCAACCTTCTGCTCGATTCGGTCGCTTGTATGTAAAACGGAAGAACAGTTACCTGGTGAGTATTGCTATATAAACATCATCACGATATCATCGAATACAACTCAGATACAATTATCGTTTCGTCTAACCATTCAACATTCTGTTCGATTCAGTCGCTAGTATGTGTAACGGAAGTATCGTCACCTGGTAAGTATCACTATATATACAGTATCGCGATATAATCGGATACCACCCAGATACATTGATTGTTCAGTCTATCCATTCAACTTTCTTTTCGTTTCGGTCGCTCGTATGTAAAACGGGAATACCGTCTCCTAGTGTGTATAACTATATACACAGCATAACATCATAATCGAATACAACCCATATACTATCCATTCAACCTTCTATTCAATTCAGTCGCTCGTATGTATAACGGAAGAACAGTTTCCTGGTGAGTATAACTATATAAACATAATCGAATACAACCCAGATACGATGATTGTTCAATCTATACTGAATTCAACCTTCTGCTCGATTCGGTCGCTTGTATGTAAAACGGAAGAACAGTTACCTGGTGAGTATTGCTATATAAACATCATCACGATATCATCGAATACAACTCAGATACAATTATCGTTTCGTCTAACCATTTAACCTTCTGTTCGATTCAGTCGCTAGTATGTGTAACGGAAGTACCGTCACCTGGTAAGTATCACTATATATACAGTATTGCGATATAATCGGATACCACCCAGATACATTGATTGTTCAGTCTATCCATTCAACTTTCTGTTCGTTTCGGTCGCTCGTATGTGAAACGGGAATACCGTCACCTTATGTGTATAACTATATACACAGCATAACATCATAATCGAATACAACCCAGATACTATCCTATCAACCTTCTGTTCGATTCGGTTGCTCGTATGTATAACGAAAGAACAGTAACATGGTGAGTATTTCTATATGAACGTCATCACGATATAATCGAATACAACTTAGTTACAATTATCGTTCAGTCTAACCATCCAACCTTATGTTCGATTCAGACGCTCGTATGTGTAACGAAAGAACCGTTACATGGTAGGTGTAGTTAAATATACAACATAACGATATAATCGGAGACAACCCAGATACAATGATTGTTCAATCTATCCATTCAACCTTATGTTCGATTCGGTTGCTAGTATGTATAACGAAAGAACAGTTACCTGGTTAGACATAATATATAATAATCATCACGAAATAATCGAATACAACCCAGATACGATGATTGTTCAGTCTATCCATTCAACCTTCTGTTCAGTTCAGTCGCTCTTATGTATAACTGGAGAACAGTTACCTGGTGAGTATAACTATATGAACATCATCACGATATAATCGAATACAACCCCAGATACGATCATTGTTTAGTCTATCCATTCAACCTTCAGTTCAATTCAGTCGCTCGTATGTATAACGGAAGAACAGTTACCTGGTGAGTATAACTATATAAACATAATCGAATACAACTCAGATACGATGATTGTTCAATATATCCATTCAACCTTATGTTCGATTCGGTTGCTCGTATGTATATCGGAAGAACAGGTACCTGGTGAGTGTATCTATATAAACATAATCGAATACAACCCAGATACGATGATTGTTCAATTTATACTGAATTCAACCTTCTGCTCGATTCGGTCGCTTGTATGTAAAACGGAAGAACAGTTACCTGGTGAGTATTGCTATATAAACATCATCACGATATCATCGAATACAACTCAGATACAATTATCGTTACGTCTAACCATTCAACATTCTGTTCGATTCAGTCGCTAGTATGTGTAACGGAAGTATCGTCACCTGGTAAGTATCACTATATATACAGTATTGCGATATAATCGGATACCACCCAGATACATTGATTGTTCAGTCTATCCATTCAACTTTCTTTTTGTTTCGGTCGCTCGTATGTAAAACGGGAATACCGTCTCATGGTGTGTATAACTATATACACAGCATAACATCATAATCGAATACAACCCATATACTATCCATTCAACCTTCTGTTCAATTCAGTCGCTCGTATGTATAACGGAAGAACAGTTACCTGGTGAGTATAACTATATAAACATAATCGAATACAACCCAGATACGATGATTGTTCAATCTATACTGAATTCAACCTTCTGCTCGATTCGGTCGCTTGTATGTAAAACGGAAGAACAGTTACCTGGTGAGTATTTCTATATGAACATCATCACGATATCATCGAATACAACTCAGATACAATTATCGTTTCGTCTAACCATTTAACCTTCTGATCGATTCAGTCGCTAGTATGTGTAACGGAAGTACCGTCACCTGGTAAGTATCACTATATATACAGTATTGCGATATAATCGGATACCACCCAGATACATTGATTGTTCAGTCTATCATTTCAACTTTCTGTTCGTTTCGGTCGCACGTATGTGAAACGGGAATACCGTCACCTTATGTGTATAACTATATACACAGCATAACATCATAATCGAATACAACCCAGATACTATCCATCCAACCTTCTGTTCGATTCGGTTGCTCGTATGTATAACGAAAGAACAGTAACCTGGTGAGTATTTCTATATGAACGTCATCACGATATAATCGAATACAACTTAGTTACAATTATCGTTCCGTCTAACCATCCAACCTTATGTTCGATTCAGACGCTCGTATGTGTAACGAAAGAACCGTTACATGGTAGGTGTAGTTGAATATACTACAAAACGATATAATCGGAGACAACCCAGATACAATGATTGTTCAATCTATCCATTCAACCTTATGTTCGATTCGGTTGCTAGTATGTATAACGAAAGAACAGTTACCTGGTTAGACATAATATATAATAATCATCACGAAATAATCGAATACAACCCATATACGATGATTGTTCAGTCTATCCATTCAACCTTCTGTTCAGTTCAGTCGCTCTTATGTATAGCTGGAGAACAGTTACCTGGTGAGTATAACTATATGAACATCATCACGATATAATCGAATACAACCCCAGATACGATCATTGTTTAGTCTATCCATTCAACCTTCAGTTCAATTCAGTCGCTCGTATGTATAACGGAAGAACAGTTACCTGGTGAGTATAACTATATAAACATAATCGAATACAACTCAGATACGATGATTGGTCAATCTATCCATTTAACCTTCTGCTCGATTCGGTCGCTTGTATGTAAAACGGAAGGACAGTTACCTGGTGAGTATTGCTATATAATCATCATCACGATATCATCGAATACAACTCAGATACAATTATCGTTTCGTCTAACCATTCAACATTCAGTTCGATTCAGTCGCTTGTATGTGTAACGGAAGTATCGTCACCTGGTAAGTATCACTATATATACAGTATTGCGATATAATCGGATACCACCCAGATACATTGATTGTTCAGTCTATCCATTCAACTTTCTTTTCGTTTCGGTCGCTCGTATGTAAAACGGGAATACCGTCTCCTAGTGTGTATAACTATATACACAGCATAACATCATAATCGAATACAACCCATATACTATCCATTCAACCTTCTATTCAATTCAGTCGCTCGTATGTATAACGGAAGAACAGTTTCCTGGTGAGTATAACTATATAAACATAATCGAATACAACCCAGATACGATGATTGTTCAATCTATACTGAATTCAACCTTCTGCTCGATTCGGTCGCTTGTATGTAAAACGGAAGAACAGTTACCTGGTGAGTATTGCTATATAAACATCATCACGATATCATCGAATACAACTCAGATACAATTATCGTTTCGTCTAACCATTTAACCTTCTGTTCGATTCAGTCGCTAGTATGTGTAACGGAAGTACCGTCACCTGGTAAGTATCACTATATATACAGTATTGCGATATAATCGGATACCACCCAGATACATTGATTGTTCAGTCTATCCATTCAACCTTCTGTTCAGTTCAGTCGCTCTTATGTATAACTGGAGAACAGTTACCTGGTGAGTATAACTATATGAACATCTTCACGATATAATCGAATACAACCCCAGATACGATCATTGTTTAGTCTATCCATTCAACCTTTAGTTCGATTCCGTCGCTCGTATGTATAACGGAAGAACAGTTACCTGGTGAGTATAACTATATAAACATAATCGAATACAACTCAGATACGATGATTGTTCAATCTATCCATTCAACCTTTTGTTCGATTCGGTTGCTCGTATGTATATCGGAAAAACAGGTACCTGGTGAGTATATCTATATAAACATAATCGAATACAACTCAGATACGATGATTGTTCAATCTATCCATTTAACCTTCTGCTCGATTCGGTCGCTTGTATGTAAAACGGAAGGACAGTTACCTGGTGAGTATTGCTATATAAACATCATCACGATATCATCGAATACAACTCAGATACAATTATCGTTTCGTTTAACCATTCAACATTCTGTTCGATTCAGTCGCTAGTATGTGTAACGGAAGTATCGTCACCTGGTAAGTATCACTATATATACAGTATTGCGATATAATCGGATACCACCCAGATACATTGATTGTTCAGTCTATCCATTCAACTTTCTTTTCGTTTCGGTCGCTCGTATGTGAAACGGGAATACCGTCTCCTAGTGTGTATAACTATATACACAGCATAACATCATAATCGAATACAACCCATATACTATCCATTCAACCTTCTGTTCAATTCAGTCGCTCGTATGTATAACGGAAGAACAGTTACCTGGTGAGTATAACTATATGAACGTCATCACGATATAATCGAATACAACTTAGTTACAATTATCGTTCCGTCTAACCATCCAACCTTATGTTCGATTCAGACGCTCGTATGTGTAACGAAAGAACCGTTACATGATAGGTGTAGTTAAATATACAACATAACGATATAATCGGAGACAACCCAGATACAATGATTGTTCAATCTATCCATTCAACCTTATGTTCGATTCGGTTGCTAGTATGTATAACGAAAGAACAGTTACCTGGTTAGACATAATATATAATAATCATCACGAAATAATCGAATACAACCCAGATACGATGATTGTTCAGTCTATCCATTCAACCTTCTGTTCAGTTCAGTCGCTCTTATGTATAACTGGAGAACAGTTACCTGGTGAGTATAACTATATGAACATCATCACGATATAATCGAATACAACCCCAGATACGATCATTGTTTAGTCTATCCATTCAACCTTCAGTTCAATTCAGTCGCTCGTATGTATAACGGAAGAACAATTACCTGGTGAGTATATCTATATAAACATAATCGAATACAACTCAGATACGATGATTGTTCAATCTATCCATTTAACCTTCTGCTCGATTCGGTCGCTTGTATGTAAAACGGAAGGACAGTTACCTGGTGAGTATTGCTATATAAATATCATCACGATATCATCGAATACAACTCAGATACAATTATCGTTTCGTCTAACCATTCAACATTCTGTTCGATTCAGTCGCTGGTATGTGTAACGGAAGTATCGTCACCTGGTAAGTATCACTATATATACAGTATTGTGATATAATCGGATACCACCCAGATACATTGATTGTTCAGTCTATCCATTCAACTTTCTTTTCGTTTCGGTCGCTCGTATGTGAAACGGGAATACCGTCTCCTAGTGTGTATAACTATATACACAGCATAACATCATAATCGAATACAACCCATATACTATCCATTCAACCTTCTGTTCAATTCAGTCGCTCGTATGTATAACGGAAGAACAGTTACCTGGTGAGTATAACTATATAAACATAATCGAATACAACCCAGATACATTGATTGTTCAGTCTATCCATTCAACTTTCTGTTCGTTTCGGTCGTTCGTATGTGAAACGGGAATACCGTCACCTTATGTGTATAACTATATACACAGCATAACATCATAATCGAATACAACCCAGATACTATCCATTCAACCTTCTGTTCGATTCGGTTGCTCGTATGTATAACGAAAGAACAGTAACCTGATGAGTATTTCTATATAAACGTCATCACGATATAATCGAATACAACTTAGTTACAATTATCGATCCGTCTAACCATCCAACCTTATGTTCGATTCAGACGCTCGTATGTGTAACGAAAGAACCGTTACATGGTAGGTGTAGTTTAATATACAACATAACGATAAAATCGGAGACAACCCAGATACAATGATTGTTCAATCTATCCATTCAACCTTATGTTCGATTCGGTTGCTAGTATGTATAACGAAAGAACAGTTACCTGGTTAGACATAATATATAATAATCATCACGAAATAATCGAATACAACCCAGATACGATGATTGTTCAGTCTATCCATTCAACATTCTGTTCAGTTCAGTCGCTCTTATGTATAACTGGAGAACAGTTACCTGGTGAGTATAACTATATGAACATCATCACGATATAATCGAATACAACCCCAGATACGATCATTGTTTAGTCTATCCATTCAACCTTCAGTTCAATTCAGTCGCTCGTATGTATAACGGAAGAACAGTTACCTGGTGAGTATAACTATATGAACATAATCGAATACAACTCAGATACGATGATTGTTCAATCTATCCATTCAACCTTATGTTCGATTCGGTTGCTCGTATGTATATCGGAAGAACAGGTACCTGGTGAGTATATCTATATAAACATAATCGAATACAACTCAGATAAGATGATTGTTCAATCTATCCATTCAACCTTCTGCTCGATTCGGTCGCTTGTATGTAAAACGGAAGAACAGTTACCTGGTGAGTATTGCTATATAAACATCATCACGATATCATTGAATACAACTCAGATACAATTATCGTTTCGTCTAACCATTCAACCTTCTGTTCGATACAGTCGCTAGTATGTGTAACGGAAGTACCGTCACCTGGTAAGTATCACTATATATATAGTATTGCGATATAATCGGATACCACCCAGATACATTGATTGTTCAGTCTATCCATTCAACTTTCTTTTCGTTTCGGTCGCTCGTATGTAAAACGGGAATACCGTCTCCTAGTGTGTATAACTATATACACAGCATAACATCATAATCGAATACAACCCATATACTATCCATTCAACCTTCTGTTCAATTCAGTCGCTCGTATGTATAACGGAAGAACAGTTACCTGGTGAGTATAACTATATAAACATAATCGAATACAACCCAGATACGATGATTGTTCAATCTATACTGAATTCAACCTTCTGCTCGATTCGGTCGCTTGTATGTAAAACGGAAGAACAGTTACCTGGTGAGTATTGCTATATAAACATCATCACGATATCATCGAATACAACTCAGATACAATTATCGTTTCGTCTAACCATTTAACCTTCTGTTCGATTCAGTCGCTAGTATGTGTAACGGAAGTACCGTCACCTGGTAAGTATCACTATATATACAGTATTGCGATATAATCGGATACCACCCAGATACATTGATTGTTCAGTCTATCCATTCAACTTTCTGTTCGTTTCGGTCGCTCGTATGTGAAATGGGAATACCGTCACCTTATGTGTATAACTATATACACAGCATAACATCATAATCGAATACAACCCAGATACTATCCATTCAACTTTCTGTTCAATTCAGTCGCTCGTATGTATAACAGAAGAACAGTTACCTGGTGAGTATAACTATATAAATATAATCGAATACAACCCAGATACGATGATTGTTCAATCTATACTGAATTCAACCTTCTGCTCGATTCGGTCGCTTGTATGTAAAACGGAAGAACAGTTACCTGGTGAGTATTGCTATATAAACATCATCACGATATCATCGAATACAACTCAGATACAATTATCGTTTCGTCTAACCATTTAACCTTCTGTTCGATTCAGTCGCTAGTATGTGTAACGGAAGTACCGTCACCTGGTAAGTATCACTATATATACAGTATTGCGATATAATCGGATACCACCCAGATACATTGATTGTTCAGTCTATCCATTCAACTTTCTGTTCGATTCGGTTGCTCGTATGTATAACGAAAGAACAGTAACCTGGTGAGTATTTCTATATGAACGTCATCACGATATAATCGAATACAACTTAGTTACAATTATCGATCCGTCTAACCATCCAACCTTATGTTCGATTCAGACGCTCGTATGTGTAACGAAAGAACCCTTACATGGTAGGTGTAGTTAAATATACAACATAACGATATAATCGGAGACAACCCAGATACAATGATTGTTCAATCTATCCATTCAACCTTATGTTCGATTCGGTTGCTAGTATGTATAACGAAAGAACAGTTACCTGGTTAGACATAATATATAATAATCATCATAAAATAATCGAATAAAACCCAGATACGATGATTGTTCAGTCTATCCATTCAACCTTCTGTTCAGTTCAGTCGCTCGTATGTATAACTGGAGAACAGTTACCTGGTGAGTATAACTATATGAACATCATCACGATATAATCGAATACAACCCCAGATACGATCATTGTTTATTCTATCCATTCAACCTTCTGTTCAATTCAGTCGCTCGTATGTATAACGGAAGAACAGTTACCTGGTGAGTATAACTATATAAACATAATCGAATACAACCCAGATACGATGATTGTTCAATCTATACTGAATTCAACCTTCTGCTCGATTCGGTCGCTTGTATGTAAAACGGAAGAACAGTTACCTGGTGAGTATTGCTATATAAACATCATCACGATATCATCGAATACAACTCAGATACAATTATCGTTTCGTCTAACCATTTAACCTTCTGTTCGATTCAGTCGCTAGTATGTGTAACGGAAGTACCGTCACCTGGTAAGTATCACTATATATACAGTATTGCGATATAATCGGATACCACCCAGATACATTGATTGTTCAGTCTATCCATTCAACCTTCTGTTCAGTTCAGTCGCTCTTATGTATAACTGGAGAACAGTTACCTGGTGAGTATAACTATATGAACATCATCACGATATAATCGAATACAACCCCAGATACGATCATTGTTTAGTCTATCCATTCAACCTCCAGTTCAATTCAGTCGCTCGTATGTATAACGGAAGAACAGTTACCTGGTGAGTATAACTATATAAACATAATCGAAAACAACTCAGATACGATGATTGTTCAATCTATCCATTCAACCTTATGTTCGATTCGGTTGCTCGTATGTATATCGGAAGAACAGGTACCTGGTGAGTATATCTATATAAACATAATCGAATACAACTCAGATACGATGATTGTTCAATCTATCCATTCAACCTTCTGCTCGATTCGGTCGCTTGTATGTAAAACGGAAGGACAGTTACCTGGTGAGTATTGCTATATAAACATCATCACGATATCATCGAATACAACTCAGATACAATTATCGTTTCGTCTAACCATTCAACATTCTGTTCGATTCAGTCGCTAGTATGTGTAACGGAAGTATCGTCACCTGGTAAGTATCACTATATATACAGTATTGCGATATAATCGGATACCACCCAGATACATTGATTGTTCAGTCTATCCATTCAACTTTCTTTTCGTTTCGGTCGCTCGTATGTGAAACGGGAATACCGTCTCCTAGTGTGTTTAACTATATACACAGCATAACATCATAATCGAATACAACCCATATACTATCCATTCAACCTTCTGTTCAATTCAGTCGCTCGTATGTATAACGGAAGAACAGTTACCTGGTGAGTATAACTATATAAACATAATCGAATACAACCCAGATACGATGATTGTTCAATCTATACTGAATTCAACCTTCTGCTCGATTCGGTCGCTTGTATGTTAACGGAAGAACAGTTACCTGGTGAGTATTGCTATATAAACATCATCACGATATCTTCGAATACAACTCAGATACAATTATCGTTTCGTCTAACCATTTAACCTTCTGTTCGATTCAGTCGCTAGTATGTGTAACGGAAGTACCGTCACCTGGTAAGTATCACTATATATACAGTATTGAGATATAATCGGATACCACCCAGATACATTGATTGTTCAGTCTATCCATTCAACTTTCTGTTCGATTCGGTTGCTCGTATGTATAACGAAAGAACAGTAACCTGGTGAGTATTTCTATATGAACGTCATCACGATATAATCGAATACAACTAAGTTACAATTATCGTTCCGTCTAACCATCCAACCTTATGTTCGATTCAGACGCTCGTATGTGTAACGAAAGAACCGTTACATGGTAGGTGTAGTTAAATATACAACATAACGATATAATCGGAGACAACCCAGATACAATGATTGTTCAATCTATCCATTCAACCTTATGTTCGATTCGGTTGCTAGTATGTATAACGAAAGAACAGTTACCTGGTTAGACATAATATATAATAATCATCACGAAATAATCGAATACAACCCAGATACGATGATTGTTCAGTCTATCCATTCAACCTTCTGTTCAGTTCAGTCGCTCTTATGTATAACTGGAGAACAGTTACCTGGTGAGTATAACTATATGAACATCATCACGATATAATCGAATACAACCCCAGATACGATTATTGTTTAGTCTATCCATTCAACCTTCAGTTCAATTCAGTCGCTAGTATGTATAACGGAAGAACAGTTACCTGGTGAGTATAACTATATAAACATAATCGAATACAACTCAGATACGATGATTGTTCAATCTATCCATTCAACCTTATGTTCGATTCGGTTGCTCGTATGTATATCGGAAGAACAGGTACCTGGTGAGTATATCTATATAAACATAATCGAATACAACTCAGATACGATGATTGTTCAATCTATCCATTCAACCTTCTGCTCGATTCGGTCGCTTGTATGTAAAACGGAAGGACAGTCACCTGGTGAGTATTGCTATATAAACATCATCACGATATCATCGAATACAACTCAGATACAATTATCGTTTCGTCTAACCATTCAACCTTCCGTTCGATTCAGTCGCTAGTATGTGTAACGGAAGTACCGTCACCTGGTAAGTATCACTATATATACAGTATTGCGATATAATCGGATACCACCCAGATACATTGATTGTTCAGTCTATCCATTCAACTTTCTGTTCGTTTCGGTCGCTCGTATGTGAAACGGGAATACCGTCACCTTATGTGTATAACTATATACACAGCATAACATCATAATCGAATACAACCCAGATACTATCCATTCAACCTTCTGTTCGATTCGGTTGCTCGTATGTATAACGAAAGAACAGTAACCTGGTGAGTATTTCTATATGAACGTCATCACGATATTATCGAATACAACTTAGTTACAATTATCGTTCCGTCTAACCATCCAACCTTATGTTCGATTCAGACGCTCGTATGTGTAACGAAAGAACCGTTACATGGTAGGTGTAGTTAAATATACAACATAACGATATAATCGGAGACAACCCAGATACAATGATTGTTCAATCTATCCATTCAACCTTATGTTCGATTCGGTTGCTAGTATGTATAACGAAAGAACAGTTACCTGGTTAGACATAATATATAATAATCATCACGAAATAATCGAATACAACCCAGATACGATGATTGTTCAGTCTATCCATTCAACCTTCTGTTCAGTTCAGTCGCTCTTATGTATAACTGGAGAAGAGTTACCTGATGAGTATAACTATATGAACATCATCACGATATAATCGAATACAACCCCAGATACGATCATTGTTTAGTCTATCCATTCAACCTTCAGTTCAATTCAGTCGCTCGTATGTATAACGGAAGAACAGGTACCTGGTGAGTATACCTATATAAACATAATCGAATACAACTCAGATACGATGATTGTTCAATCTATCCATTTAACCTTCTGCTCGATTCGGTCGCTTGTATGTAAAACGGAAGGACAGTTACCTGGTGAACATCATCACGATATCATCGAATACAACTCAGATACAATTATCGTTTCGTCTAACCATTCAACATTCTGTTCGATTCAGTCGCTAGTATGTGTAACGGAAGTATCGTCACCTGGTAAGTATCACTATATATACAGTATTGCGATATAATCGGATACCACCCAGATACATTGATTGTTCAGTCTATCCATTCAACTTTCTTTTCGTTTCGGTCGCTCGTATGTAAAACGGGAATACCGTCTCCTAGTGTGTATAACTTTATACACAGCATAACATCATAATCGAATACAACCCATATACTATCCATTCAACCTTCTGTTCAATTCAGTCGCTCGTATGTATAACGGAAGAACAGTTACCTGGTGAGTATAACTATATAAACATAATCGAATACAACCCAGATACGATGATTGTTCAATCTATACTGAATTCAACCTTCTGCTCGATTCGGTCGCTTGTATGTAAAACGGAAGAACAGTTACCTGGTGAGTATTGCTATATAAACATCATCACGATATCATCGGATACAACTCAGATACAATTATCGTTTCGTCTAACCATTCAACATTCTGTTCGATTCAGTCGCTAGTATGTGTAACGGAAGTATCGTCACCTGGTAAGTATCACTATATATACAGTATTGCGATATAATCGGATACCACCCAGATACATTGATTGTTCAGTCTATCCATTCAACTTTCTTTTTGTTTCGGTCGCTCGTATGTCAAACGGGAATACCGTCTCCTAGTGTGTATAACTATATACACAGCATAACATCATAATCGAATACAACCCATATACTATCCATTCAACCTTCTGTTCAATTCAGTCGCTCGTATGTATAACGGAAGAACAGTAACCTGGTGAGTATAACTATATAAACATAATCGAATACAACCCAGATACGATGATTGTTCAATCTATACTGAATTCAACCTTCTGCTCGATTCGGTCGCTTGTATGTAAAACGGAAGAACAGTTACCTGGTGAGTATTGCTATATAAACATCATCACGATATCATCGAATACAACTCAGATACAATTATCGTTTCGTCTAACCATTCAACATTCTGTTCGATTCAGTCGCTAGTATGTGTAACGGAAGTATCGTCACCTGGTAAGTATCACTATATATACAGTATTGCGATATAATCGGATACCACCCAGATACATTGATTGTTCAGTCTATCCATTCAACTTTCTGTTCGTTTCGGTCGCTCGTATGTCAAACGGGAAAACCGTCTCCTAGTGTGTATAACTATATACACAGCATAACATCATAATCGAATACAACCCATATACTATCCATTCAACCTTCTGTTCAATTCAGTCGCTCGTATGTATAACGGAAGAACAGTAACCTGATGAGTATTGCTATATAAACATCATCACGATATCATCGAATACAACTCAGATACAATTATCGTTTCGTCTAACCATTCAACATTCTGTTCGATTCAGTCGCTAGTATGTGTAACGG
This sequence comes from Chrysomela aeneicollis, assembly GCA_029955515.1. Lineage (NCBI taxonomy): Eukaryota > Metazoa > Arthropoda > Insecta > Coleoptera > Chrysomelidae > Chrysomela > Chrysomela aeneicollis. Next base: position 13,609,711 of record JARUHQ010000013.1, on the reverse strand, counting down.
AAGTATCGTCACCTGGTAAGTATCACTATATATACAGTATTGCGATATAATCGGATACCACCCAGATACATTGATTGTTCAGTCTATCCATTCAACTTTCTTTTTGTTTCGGTCGCACGTATGTAAAACAGGAATACCGTCTCCTAGTGTTTATAACTATATACACAGCATAACATCATAATCGAATACAACCCATATACTATCCATTCAACATTCTGTTCAATTCAGTCGCTCGTATGTATAACGGAAGAACAGTTACCTGGTGAGTATAACAATATAAACATAATCGAATACAACCCAGATACGATGATTGTTCAATCTATACTGAATTCAACCTTCTGCTCGATTCGGTCGCTTGTATGTAAAACGGAAGAACAGTTACCTGGTGTATATTGCTATATAAACATCATCACGATATCATCGAATACAACTCAGATACAATTATCGTTTCGTCTAACCATTCAACCTTCTGTTCGATTCAGTCGCTAGTATGTGTAACGGAAGTACCGTCACCTGGTAAGAATCACTATATATACAGTATTGCGATATAATCGGATACCACCCAGATACATTGATTGTTCAGTCTATCCATTCAACTTTCTGTTCGTTTCGGTCGCTCGTATGTGAAACGGGAATACCGTCACCTTATGTGTATAACTATATACACAGCATAACATCATAATCGAATACAACCCAGATACTATCCATTCAACCTTCTGTTCGATTCGGTTGCTCGTATGTATAACGAAAGAACAGTAACCTGGTGAGTATTTCTATATGAACGTCATCACGATATAATCGAATACAACTTAGTTACAATTATCGTTCCGTCTAACCATCCAACCTTATGTTCGATTCAGACGCTCGTATGTGTAACGAAAGAACCGTTACATGGTAGGTGTAGTTAAATATACAACATAACGATATAATCGGAGACAACCCAGATACAATGATTGTTCAATCTATCCATTCAACCTCATTTTCGATTCGGTTGCTAGTATGTATAACGAAAGAACAGTTACCTGGTAAGACATAATATATAATAATCATCACGAAATAATCGAATACAACCCAGATACGATGATTGTTCAGTCTATCCATTCAACCTTCTGTTCAGTTCAGTCGCTCTCATGTATAACTGGAGAACAGTTACCTGGTGAGTATAACTATATGAACATCATCACGATATAATCGAATACAACCCCAGATACGATCATTGTTTAGTCTATCCATTCAACCTTCAGTTCAATTCAGTCGCTCGTATGTATAACGGAAGAACAGTTACCTGGTGAGTATAACTATATAAACATAATCGAATACAACTCAGATACGATGATTGTTCAATCTATCCATTCAACCTTATGTTCGATTCGGTTGCTCGTATGTATATCGGAAGAACAGGTACCTGGTGAGTATATCTATATAACATAATCGAATACAACTCAGATACGATGATTGTTCAATCTATCCATTTAACCATCTGCTCTATTCGGTCGCTTGTATGTAAAACGGAAGGACAGTTACCTGGTGAGTATTGCTATATAAACATCATCACGATATCATCGAATACAACTCAGATACAATTATCGTTTCGTCTAACCATTTAACCTTCTGTTCGATTCAGTCGCTAGTATGTGTAACGGACGTACCGTCACCTGGTAAGTATCACTATATATACAGTATTGCGATATAATCGGATACCACCCAGATACATTGATTTTTCAGTCTATCCATTCAACTTTCTGTTCGTTTCGGTCGCTCGTATGTGAAACGGGAATACCGTCACATTATGTGTATAACTATATACACAGCATAACATCATAATCGAATACAACCCAGATACTATCCATTCAACCTTCTGTTCGATTCGGTTGCTCGTATGTATAACGAAGGAACAGTAACCTGGTGAGTATTGCTATATAAACATCATCACGATATCATCGAATACAACTCAGATACAATTATCGTTTCGTCTAACCATTCAACATTCTGTTCGATTCAGTCGCTAGTATGTGTAACGGAAGTATCGTCACCTGGTAAGTATCACTATATATACAGTATTGCGATATAATCGGATACCACCCAGATACATTGATTGTTCAGTCTATTCATTCAACTTTCTTTTTGTTTCGGTCGCTCGTATGTATAACGGGAATACCGTCTCCTAGTGTGTATAACTATATACACAGCATAACATCATAATCGAATACAACCCATATACTATCCATTCAACCTTCTGTTCAATTCATTCGCTCGTATGTATAACGGAAGAACAGTTACCTGGTGAGTATAACTATATAAACATAATCGAATTCAACCCAGATACGATGATTGTTCAATCTATACCGAATTCAACCTTCTGCTCGATTCGGTCGTTTGTATGTAAAACGGGAGAACAGTTACCTGGTGAGTATTGCTATATAAACATCATCACGATATCATCGAATACAACTCAGATACAATTATCGTTTCGTCTAACCATTTAACCTTCTGTTCGATTCAGTCGCTAGTATGTGTAACGGAAGTACCGTCACCTGGTTAGTATCACTATATATACATTATTGCGATATAATCGGATACCACCCAAATACATTGATTGTTCAGTCCATCCATTCAACTTTCTGTTCGTTTCGGTCGCTCGTATGTGAAACGGGAATACCGTCACCTTATGTGTATAACTATATACACAGCATAACATCATAATCGAATACAACCCAGATACTATCCATTCAACCTTCTGTTCGATTCGGTTGCTCGTATGTATAACGAAAGAACAGTAACCTGGTGAGTATTTCTATATGAACGTCATCACGATATAATCGAATACAACTTAGTAACAATTATCGTTCCGTCTAACCATCCAACCTTATGTTCGATTCAGACGCTCGTATGTGTAACGAAAGAACCGTTACATGGTAGGTGTAGTTAAATATACAACATAACGATATAATCGGAGACAACAAAGATACAATGATTGTTCAATCTATCCATTCAACCTTTTGTTCGATTCGGTTGCTAGTATGTATAACGAAAGAACAGTTACCTGGTGAGACATAATATATAATAATCATCACGAAATAATCGAATACAACCCAGATACGATGATTGTTCAGTCTATCCATTCAACCTTCTGTTCAGTTCAGTCGCTCTTATGTATAACTGGAAAACAGTTACCTGGTGAGTATAACTATATGAACATCATCACGATATAATCGAATACAACCCCAGATACGATCATTGTTTAGTCTATCCATTCAACCTTCAGTTCAAATCAGTCGCTCGTATGTATAACGGAAGAACAGTTACCTGGTGAGTATACCTATATAAACATAATCGAATACAACTCAGATACGATGATTGTTCAATCTATCCATTCAACCTTATGTTCGATTCGGTTGCTCGTATGTATATCGGAAGAACAGGTACCTGGTGAGTATATCTATATAAACATAATCGAATACAACTCAGATACGATGATTGTTCAATCTATCCATTTAACCTTCTGCTCGATTCGGTCGCTTGTATGTAAAACGGAAGGACAGTTACCTGGTGAGTATTGCTATATAAACATCATCACGATATCATCGAATACAACTCAGATACAATTATCGTTTCGTCTAACCATTCAACCTTCTGTTCGATTCAGTCGCTAGTATGTGTAACGGAAGTACCGTCACCTGGTAAGTATCACTATATATACAGTATTGCGATATAATCGGATACCACCCAGATAAATTGATTGTTCTGTCTATCCATTCAACTTTCTGTTCGTTTCGGTCGCTCGTATGTGAAACGGGAATACCGTCACCTTATGTGTATAACTATATACACAGCATAACATTATAATCGAATACAACCCAGATACTATCCATTCAACCTTCTGTTCGATTCGGTTGCTCGTATGTATAACGAAAGAACAGTAACCTGGTAAGTATTTCTATATGAACGTCATCACGATATAATCGAATACAACTTAGTTACAATTATCGTTCCGTCTAACCATCCAACCTTATGTTCGATTCAGACGCTCGTATGTGTAACGAAAGAACCGTTACATGGTAGGTGTAGTTAAATATACAACATAACGATATAATCGGAGACAACCCAGATACAATGATTGTTCAATCTATCCATTCAACCTTATGTTCGATTCGGTTGCTAGTATGTATAACGAAAGAACAGTTACCTGGTTAGACATAATATATAATAATCATCACGAAATAATCGAATACAACCCAGATACGATGATTGTTCAGTCTATCCATTCAACCTCCTGTTCAGTTCAGTCGCTCTTATGTATAACTGGAGAACAGTTACCTGGTGAGTATAACTATATGAACATCATCACGATATAATCGAATACAACCCCAGATACGATCATTGTTCAGTCTATCCATTCAACCTTCAGTTCAATTCAGTCGCTCGTATGTATAACGGAAGAACAGTTACCTGGTGAGTATAACTATATAAACATAATCGAATACAACTCAGATACGATGATTGTTCAATCTATCCATTCAACCTCATGTTCGATTCGGTTGCTCGTATGTATATCGGAAGAACAGGTACCTGGTGGGTATATCTATATAAACATAATCGAATACAACTCAGATACGATGATTGTTCAATCTATCCATTTAACCTTCTGCTCGATTCGGTCGCTTGTATGTAAAACGGAAGGACAGTTACCTGGTGAGTATTGCTATATAAACATCATCACGATATCATCGAATACAATTCAGATACAATTATCGTTTCGTCTAACCATTCAACATTCTGTTCGATTCAGTCGCTAGTATGTGTAACGGAAGTATCGTCACCTGGTAAGTATCACTATATATACAGTATTGCGATATAATCGGATACCACCCAGATACATTGATTGTTCAGTCTATCCATTCAACTTTCTGTTCGTTTCGGTCGCTCGTATGTGAAACGGGAATACCGTCACCTTATGTGTATAACTATATACACAGCAAAACATCATAATCGAATACAACCCAGATACTATCCATTCAACCTTCTGTTCGATTCGGTTGCTCGTATGTATAACGAAAGAACAGTAACCTGGTGAGTATTTCTATATGAACGTCATGACGATATAATCGAATACACTTTAGTTACGATTATCGTTCCGTCTAACCATCCAACCTTATGTTCGATTCAGACGCTCGTATGTGTAACGAATGAACCGTTACATGGTAGGTGTAGTTGAATATACAACATAACGATATAATCGGAGACAACCCAGATACAATGATTGTTCAATCTATCCATTCAACCTTATGTTCGATTCGGTTGCTCGTATGTATATCGGAAGAACAGGTACCTGGTGAGTATATCTATATAAACATAATCGAATACAACTCAGATACGATGATTGTTCAATCTATCCATTTAACCTTCTGCTCGATTCGGTCGCTTGTATGTAAAACGGAAGGACAGTTACCTGGTGAGTATTGCTATATAAACATCATCACGATATCATCGAATACAACTCAGATACAATTATCGTTTCGTCTAACCATTCAACATTCTGTTCGATTCAGTCGCTAGTATGTGTAACGGAAGTATCGTCACCTGGTCGTCACTATATAAACAGTATTGCGATATAATCGGATACCATCCAGATTCATTGATTGTTCAGTCTATCCATTCAACTTTCTTTTCGTTTCGGTCGCTCGTATGTAAAACGGGAATACCGTCTCCTAGTGTGTATAACTATATACACAGCATAACATCATAATCGAATACAACCCATATACTATCCATTCAACCTTCTGTTCAATTCAGTCGCTCGTATGTATAACGGAAGAACAGTTAGCTGGTGAGTATAACTATATAAACATAATCGAATACAACCCAGATACGATGATTGTTCAATCTATACTGAATTCAACCTTCTGCTCGATTCGGTCGCTTGTATGTAAAACGGAAGAACAGTTACCTGGTGAGTATTGCTATATAAACATCAACACGATATCATCGAATACAACTCAGATACAATTATCGTTTCGTCTAACCATTTAACCTTCTGTTCGATTCAGTCGCTAGTATGTGTAACGGAAGTACCGTCACCTGGTAAGTATCACTATATATACAGTATTGCGATATAATCGGATACCACCCTGATACATTGATTGTTCAGTCTATCCATTCAACTTTCTGTTCGTTTCGGTCGCTTGTATGTGAAACGGGAATACCGTCACCTCATGTGTATAACTATATACACAGCATAACATCATAATCGAATACAACCCAGATACTATCCATTCAACCTTCTGTTCAATTCAGTCGCTCGTATGTATAACGGAAGAACAGTAACCTGGTGAGTATTGCTATATAAACATCATCACGATATCATCGAATACAACTCAGATACAATTATCGTTTCGTCTAACCATTCAACATTCTGTTCGATTCAGTCGCTAGTATGTGTAACGGAAGTATCGTCACCTGGTAAGTATCACTATATATACAGTATTGCGATATAATCGGATACCACCCAGATACATTGATTGTTCAGTCTATCCATTCAACTTTCTTTTTGTTTCGGTCGCTCGTATGTAAAACGGGAAAACCGTCTCCTAGTGTTTATAACTATATACACAGCATAACATCATAATCGAATACAACCCATATACTATCCATTCAACATTCTGTTCAATTCAGTCGCTCGTATGTATAACGGAAGAACATATACCTGGTGAGTATAACAATATAAACATAATCGAATACAACCCAGATACGATGATTGTTCAATCTATACTGAATTCAACCTTCTGCTCGTATCGGTCGCTTGTATGTAAAACGGAAGAACAGTTACCTGGTGTATATTGCTATATAAACATCATCACGATATCATCGAATACAACTCAGATACAATTATCGTTTCGTCTAACCATTCAACCTTCTGTTCGATTCAGTCGCTAGTATGTGTAACGGAAGTACCGTCACCTGGTAAGGATCACTATATATACAGTATTGCGATATAATCGGATACCACCCAGATACATTGATTGTTCAGTCTATCCATTCAACTTTCTGTTCGTTTCGGTCGCTCGTATGTGAAACGGGAATACCGTCACCTTATGTGTATAACTATATACACAGCATAACATCATAATCGAATACAACCCAGATACTATCCATTCAACCTTCTGTTCGATTCGGTTGCTCGTATGTATAACGAAAGAACAGTAACCTGGTGAGTATTTCTATATGAACGTCATCACGATATAATCGAATACAACTTAGTTACAATTATCGTTCCGTCTAACCATCCAACCTTATGTTCGATTCAGACGCTCGTATGTGTAACGAAAGAACCGTTACATGGTAGGTGTAGTTGAATATACAACATAACGATATAATCGGAGACAACCCAGATACAATGATTGTTCAATCTATCCATTCAACCTCATGTTCGATTCGGTTGCTAGTATGTATAACGAAAGAACAGTTACCTGGTAAGACATAATATATAATAATCATCACGAAATAATCGAATACAACCCAGATACGATGATTGTTCAGTCTATCCATTCAACCTTCTGTTCAGTTCAGTCGCTCTTATGTATAACTGGAGAACAGTTACCTGGTGAGTATAACTATATGAACATCATCACGATATAATCGAATACAACCCCAGATACGATCATTGTTTAGTCTATCCATTCAACCTTCAGTTCAATTCAGTCGCTCGTATGTATAACGGAAGAACAGTTACCTGGTGAGTATAACTATATAAACATAATCGAATACAACTCAGATACGATGATTGTTCAATCTATCCATTCAACCTTATGTTCGATTCGGTTGCTCGTATGTATATCGGAAGAACAGGTACCTGGTGAGTATATCTATATAAACATAATCGAATACAACTCAGATACGATGATTGTTCAATCTATCCATTTAACCATCTGCTCTATTCGGTCGCTTGTATGTAAAACGGAAGAACAGTCCCCTGGTGAGTATTGCTATATAAACATCATCACGATATCATCGAATACAACTCAGATACAATTATCGTTTCGTCTAACCATTCAACATTCTGTTCGATTCAGTCGCTAGTATGTGTAACGGAAGTATCGTCACCTGGTAAGTATCACTATATATACAGTATTGCGATATAATCGGATACCACCCAGATACATTGATTGTTCAGTCTATCCATTCAACTTTCTTTTTGTTTCGGTCGCTCGTATGTAAAACGGGAATACCGTCTCCTAGTGTTTATAACTATATACACAGCATAACATCATAATCGAATACAACCCATATACTATCCATTCAACCTCCTGTTCAATTCAGTCGCTCGTATGTATAACGGAAGAACAGTTACCTGGTGAGTATAACTATATAAACATAATCGAATACAACCCAGATACGATGATTGTTCAATCTATACTGAATTCAACCTTCTGCTCGATTCGGTCGCTTGTATGTAAAACGGAAGAACAGTTACCTGGTGAGTATTGCTAAATAAACATCATCACGATATCATCGAATACAATTCAGATACAATTATCGTTTCGTCTAACCATTCAACATTCTGTTCGATTCAGTCGCTAGTATGTGTAACGGAAGTATCGTCACCTGGTAAGTATCACTATATATACAGTATTGCGATATAATCGGATACCACCCAGATACATTGATTGTTCAGTCTATCCATTCAACTTTCTTTTTGTTTCGGTCGCTCGTATGTAAAACGGGAATACCGTCTCCTAGTGTTTATAACTATATACACAGCATAACATCATAATCGAATACAACCCATATACTATCCATTCAACCTTCTGTTCAATTCAGTCGCTCGTATGTATAACGGATGAACAGTTACCTGGTGAGTATAACTATATAAACATAATCGAATACAACTCAGATACGATGATTGTTCAATCTATACTGAATTCAACCTTCTGCTCGATTCGGTCGCTTGTATGTAAAACGGAAGAACAGTTACCTGGTGAGTATTGCTATATAAACATCATCACGATATCATCGAATACAACTCAGATACAATTATCGTTTCGTCTAACCATTTAACCTTCTGTTCGATTCAGTCGCTAGTATGTGTAACGGAAGTACCGTCACCTGGTAAGTATCACTATATATACAGTATTGCGATATAATCGGATACCACCCTGATACATTGATTGTTCAGTCTATCCATTCAACTTTCTGTTCGTTTCGGTCGCTTGTATGTGAAACGGGAATACCGTCACCTCATGTGTATAACTATATACACAGCATAACATCATAATCGAATACAACCCAGATACTATCCATTCAACCTTCTGTTCGATTCGGTTGCTCGTATGTATAACGAAAGAACAGTAACCTGGTGAGTATTTCTATATGAACGTCATCACGATATAATCGAATACAACTTAGTTACAATTATCGTTCCGTCTGACCATCCAACCTTATGTTCGATTCAGACGGTCGTATGTGTAACGAAAGAACCGTTACATGGTAGGTGTAGTTAAATATACATCATAACGATATAATCAGAGACAACCCAGATACAATGATTGTTCAATCTATCCATTCAACCTTATGTTCGATTCGGTTGCTAGTATGTATAACGAAAGAACAGTAACCTGGTTAGACATAATATATAATAATCATCACGAAATAATCGAATACAACCCAGATACGATGATTGTTCAGTCTATCCATTCAACCTTCTGTTCAGTTCAGTCGCTCTTATGTATAACTGGAGAACAGTTACTTGGTGGGTATAACTATATAAACATAATTGAATACAACTCAGATACGATGATTGTTCAATCTATCCATTCAACCTTATGTTCGATTCGGTTGCTCGTATGTATATCGGAAGAACAGGTACCTGGTGAGTATATCTATATAAACATAATCGAATACAACTCAGATACGATGATTGTTCAATCTATCCATTTAACCTTCTGCTCGATTCGGTCGCTTGTATGTAAAACGGATGGACAGTTACCTGGTGAGTATTGCTATATAAACATCATCACGATATCATCGAATACAACTCAGATACAATTATCGTTTCGTCTAACCATTCAACATTCTGTTCGATTCAGTCGCTAGTATGTGTAACGGAAGTATCGTCACCTGGTAAGTATCACTATATATACAGTATTGCGATATAATCGGATACCACCCAGATACATTGATTGTTCAGTCTATCCATTCAACTTTCTTTTCGTTTCGGTCGCTCGTATGTAAAACGGGAATACCGTCTCCTAGTGTGTATAACTATATACACAGCATAACATCATAATCGAATACAACCCATATACTATCCATTCAACCCTCTGTTCAATTCAGTCGCTCGTATGTATAACGGAAGAACAGTTACCTGGTGAGTATAACTATATAAACATAATCGAATACAACCCAGATACGATGATTGTTCAATCTATACTGAATTCAACCTTCTGCTCGATTCGGTCGCTTGTATGTAAAACGGAAGAACAGTTACCTGGTGAGTATTGCTATATAAACATCATCACGATATCATCGAATACAACTCAGATACAATTATCGTTTCGTCTAAACATTCAACATTCTGTTCGATTCAGTCGCTAGTATGTGTAACGGAAGTATCGTCACCTGGTAAGTATCACTATATATACAGTATTGCGATATAATCGGATACCACCCAGATACATTGATTGTTCAGTCTATCCATTCAACTTTCTGTTCGTTTCGGTCGCTCGTATGTGAAACAGGAATACCGTCACCTTATGTGTATAACTATATACACAGCATAACATCATAATCGAATACAACCCAGATACTATCCATTCAACCTTCTGTTCGATTCGGTTGCTCGTATGTATAACGAAAGAACAGTAACCTGGTGAGTATTTCTATATGAACGTCATCACGATATAATCGAATCGTCTAACCATCCAACCTTATGTTCGATTCAGACGCTCGTATGTGTAACGAAAGAACCGTTACATGGTAGGTGTAGTTAAATATACAACATAACGATATAATCGGAGACAACCCAGATACAATGATTGTTCAATCTATCCATTCAACCTTATGTTCGATTCGGTTGCTAGTATGTATAACGAAAGAACAGTTACCTGGTTAGACATAATATATTAATCATCACGAAATAATCGAATACAACCCAGATACGATGATTGTTCAGTCTATCCATTCAACCTTCTGTTCAGTTCAGTCGCTCTTATGTATAACTGGAGAACAGTTACCTGGTGAGTATAACTATATGAACATCATCACGATATAATCGAATACAACCCCAGATACGATCATTGTTTAGTCTATCCATTCAACCTTCAGTTCAATTCAGTCGCTCGTATGTATAACGGAAGAACAGTTACCTGGTGAGTATAACTATATAAACATAATCGAATACAACTAAGATACGATGATTGTTCAATCTATCCATTCAACCTTATGTTCGATTCGGTTGCTCGTATGTATATCGGAAGAACAGGTACCTGGTGATTATATCTATATAAACATAATCGAATACAACTCAGATACGATGATTGTTCAGTCTATCCATTTAACCTTCTGCTCGATTCGGTCGCTTGTATGTAAAACGGAAGGACAGTTACCTGGTGAGTATTGCTATATAAACATCATCACGATATCATCGAATACAACTCAGATACAATTATCGTTTCGTCTAACCATTCAACATTCTGTTCGATTCAGTCGCTAGTATGTGTAACGGAAGTATCGTCACCTGGTAAGTATCACTATATATACAGTATTGTGATATAATCGGATACCACCCAGATACATTGATTGTTCAGTCTATCCATTCAACTTTCTTTTCGTTTCGGTCGCTCGTATGTAAAACGGGAATACCGTCTCCTAGTGTGTATAACTATATACACAGCATAACATCATAATCGAATACAACCCATATACTATCCATTCAACCTTCTGTTCAATTCAGTCGCTCGTATGTATAACGGAAGAACAGTTACCTGGTGAGTATAACTATATAAACATAATCGAACACAACCCAGATACGATGATTGTTCAATCTATACTGAATTCAACCTTCTGCTCGATTCGGTCGCTTGTATGTAAAACGGAAGAACAGTTACCTGGTGAGTATTGCTATATAAACATCATCACGATATCATCGAATACAACTCAGATACAATTATCGTTTCGTCTAACCATTCAACATTCTGTTCGATTCAGTCGCTAGTATGTGTAACGGAAGTATCGTCACCTGGTAAGTATCACTATATATACAGTATTGCGATATAATCGGATACCACCCAGATACATTGATTGTTCAGTCTATCCATTCAACTTTCTTTTTGTTCCGGTCGCTCGTATGTAAAACGGGAATACCGTCTCCTAGTGTGTATAACTATATACACAGCATAACATCATAATCGAATACAACCCATATTCTATCCATTCAACCTTCTGTTCAATTCAGTCGCTCGTATGTATAACGGAAGAACAGTTACCTTGTGAGTATAACTATATAAACATAATCGAATACAACCCAGATACGATGATTGTTCAATCTATACTGAATTCAACCTTCTGCTCGATTCGGTCGCTTGTATGTAAAACGGAAGAACAGTTACCTGGTGAGTATTGCTATATAAACATCATCACGATATCATCGAATACAACTCAGATACAATTATCGTTTCGTCTAACCATTTAACCTTCTGTTCGATTCAGTCGCTAGTATGTGTAACGGAAGTACCGTCACCTGGTTAGTATCACTATATATACAGTATTGCGATATAATCGGATACCACCCAGATACATTGATTGTTCAGTCTATCCATTCAACTTTCTGTTCGTTTCGGTCGCTCGTATGTAAAACAAGAATACCGTCACCTTATGTGTATAACTATATACACAGCATAACATCATAATCGAATACAACCCAGATACTATCCATTCAACCTTCTGTTCGATTCGGTTGCTCGTATGTATAACGAAAGAACAGTAACCTGGTGAGTATTTCTATATGAACGTCATCACGATATAATCGAATACAACTTAGTTACAATTATCGTTCCGTCTGACCATCCAACCTTATGTTCGATTCAGACGCTCGTATGTGTAACAAATGAACCGTTACATGGTAGGTGTAGTTAAATATACAACATAACGATATAATCGGAGACAACCCAGATACAATGATTGTTCAATCTATCCATTCAACCTTATGTTCGATTCGGTTGCTAGTATGTATAACGAAAGAACAGTTACCTGGTTAGACATAATATATAATAATCATCACGAAATAATCGAATACAACCCAGATACGATGATTGTTCAGTCTATCAATTCAACCTTCTGTTCAGTTCAGTCGCTCTTATGTATGACTGGAGAACAGTTACCTGGTGAGTATAACTATATGAACATCATCACGATATAATCGAATACAACCCCAGATACGATCATTGTTTAGTCTATCCATTCAACCTTCAGTTCAATTCAGTCGCTCGTATGTATAACGGAAGAACAGTTACCTGGTGAGTATAACTATATAAACATAATCGGAGACAACCCAGATACAATGATTGTTCAATCTATCCATTCAACCTTATGTTCGATTCGGTTGCTCGTATGTATATCGGAAGAACAGGTACCTGGTGAGTATATCTATATAAACATATTCGAATACAACTCAGATACGATGATTGTTCAATCTATCCATTTAACCTTCTGCTCGATTCGGTCGCTTGTATGTAAAACGGAAGGACAGTTACCTGGTGAGTATTGCTATATAAACATCATCACGATATCATCGAATACAACTCAGATACAATTATCGTTTCGTCTAACCATTCAACATTCTGTTCGATTCAGTCGCTAGTATGTGTAACGGAAGTATCGTCACCTGGTCGTCACTATATATACATTATTGCGATATAATCGGATACCACCCAGATACATTGATTGTTCAGTCTATCCATTCAACTTTCTTTTCGTTTCGGTCGCTCGTATGTAAAACGGGAATACCGTCTCCTAGTGTGTATAACTATATACACAGCATAACATCATAATCGAATACAACCCATATACTATCCATTCAACCTTCTGTTCAATTCAGTCGCTCGTATGTATAACGGAAGAACAGTTACCTGGTGAGTATAACTATATAAACATAATCGAATACAACCCAGATACGATGATTGTTCAATCTATACTGAATTCAACCTTCTGCTCGATTCGGTCGCTTGTATGTAAAACGGAAGAACAGTTACCTGGTGAGTATTGCTATATAAACATCATCACGATATCATCGAATACAACTTAGATACAATTATCGTTTCGTCTAACCATTTAACCTTCTGTTCGATTCAGTCGCTAGTATGTGTAACGGAAGTACCGTCACCTGGTAAGTATCACTATATATACAGTATTGCGATATAATCGGATACCACCCTGATACATTGATTGTTCAGTCTATCAATTCAACTTTCTGTTCGTTTCGGTCGCTTGTATGTGAAACGGGAATACCGTCACCTTATGTGTATAACTATATACACAGCATAACATCATAATCGAATACAACCCAGATACTATCCATTCAACCTTCTGTTCGATTTGGTTGCTCGTATGTATAACGAAAGAACAGTAACCTGGTGAGTATTTCTATATGAACGTCATCACGATATAATCGAATACAACTTAGTTACAATTATCGTTCCGTCTAACCATCCAACCTTATGTTCGATTCAGACGGTCGTATGTGTAACGAAAGAACCGTTACATGGTAGGTGTAGTTGAATATACAACATAACGATATAATCGGAGACAACCCAGATACAATGATTGTTCAATCTATCCATTCAACCTTATGTTCGATTCGGTTGCTAGTATGTATAACGAAAGAACAGTTACCTGGTTAGACATAATATATAATAATCATCACGAAATAATCGAATACAACCCAGATACGATGATTGTTCAGTCTATCCATTCAACCTTCTGTTCAGTTCAGTCGCTCTTATGTATGACTGGAGAACAGTTACCTGGTGAGTATAACTATATGAACATCATCACGATATAATCGAATACAACCCCAGATACGATCATTGTTTAGTCTATCCATTCAACCTTCAGTTCAATTCAGTCGCTCGTATGTATAACGGAAGAACAGTTACCTGGTGAGTATAACTATATAAACATAATCGAATACAACTCAGATACGATGACTGTTCAATCTATCTATTCAACCTTATGTTCGATTCGGTTGCTCGTATGTATATCGGAAGAACAGGTACCTGGTGAGTATATCTATATAAACATAATCGAATACAACTCAGATACGATGATTGTTCAATCTATCCATTTAACCTTCTGCTCGATTCGGTCGCTTGTATGTAAAACAGAAGGACAGTTACCTGGTGAGTATTGCTATATAAACATCATCACGATATCATCGAATACAACTCAGATAGAATTATCGTTTCGTCTAACCATTCAACATTCTGTTCGATTCAGTCGCTAGTATGTGTAACGGAAGTATCGTCACCTGGTAAGTATCACTATATATACAGTATTGCGATATAATCGGATACCACCCAGATACATTGATTGTTCAGTCTATCCATTCAATTTTATTTTCGTTCCGGTCGCTCGTATGTAAAACGGGAATACCGTCTCCTAGTGTGTATAACTATATACACAGCATAACATTATAATCGAATACAACCCATATACTATCCATTCAACCTTCTGTTCAATTCAGTCGCTCGTATGTATAACGGAAGAACAGTTACCTGGTGAGTATAACTATATAAACATAATCGAATACAACCCAGATACGATGATTGTTCAATCTATACTGAATTCAACCTTCTGCTCGATTCGGTCGCTTGTATGTAAAACGGAAGAATAGTTACCTGGTGAGTATTGCTATATAAACATCATCACGATATCATCGAATACAACTCAGATACAATTATCGTTTCGTCTAACCATTTAACCTTCTGTTCGATTCAGTCGCTAGTATGTGTAACGGAAGTACCGTCACCTGGTAAGTATCACTATGTATACAGTATTGCGATATAATCGGATACCACCCAGATACATTGATTGTTCAGACTATCCATTCAACTTTCTGTTCGTTTCGGTCGCTCGTATGTGAAACGGGAATACCGTCACCTTATGTGTATAACTATATACACAGCATAACATCATAATCGAATACAACCCATATACTATCCATTCAACCTTCTGTTCGATTCGGTTGCTCGTATGTATAACGAAAGAACAGTAACCTGGTGAGTATTTCTATATGAACGTCATCACGATATAATCGAATACAACTTAGTTACAATTATCGTTCCGTCTAACCATCCAACCTTATGTTCGATTCAGATGCTCGTATGTGTAACGAAAGAACCGTTACATGGTAGGTGTTGTTAAATATACAACATAACGATATAATCGGAGACAACCCAGATACAATGATTGTTCAATCTATCCATTCAACCTTATGTTCGATTCGGTTGCTAGTATGTATAACGAAAGAACAGTTACCTGGTTAGACATAATATATAATAATCATCACGAAATAATCGAATACAACCCAGATACGATGATTGTTCAGTCTATCCATTCAACCTTCTGTTCAGTTCAGTCGCTCTTATGTATAACTGGAGAACAGTTACCTGGTGGGTATAACTATATGAACATCATCACGATATAATCGAATACAACCCCAGATACGATCATTGTTTAGTCTATCCATTCAACCTTCAGTTCAATTCAGTCGCTCGTATGTATAACGGAAGAACAGTTACCTGGTGAGTATAACTATATAAACATAATCGAATACAACTCAGATACGATGATTGTTCAATCTATCTATTCAACCTTATGTTCGATTCGGTTGCTCGTATGTATATCGGAAGAACAGGTACCTGGTGAGTATATCTATATAAACATAATCGAATTCAACTCAGATACGATGATTGTTCAATCTATCCATGTAACCTTCTGCTCGATTCGGTCGCTTGTATGTAAAACAGAAGGACAGTTACCTGGTGAGTATTGCTATATAAACATCATCACGATATCATCGAATACAACTCAGATACAATTATCGTTTCGTCTAACCATTCAACATTCTGTTCGATTCAGTCGCTAGTATGTGTAACGGAAGTATCGTCACCTGGTAAGTATCACTATATATACAGTATTGCGATATAATCGGATACCACCCAGATACATTGATTGTTCAGTCTATCCATTCAACTTTCTGTTCGTTTCGGTCGCTCGTATGTGAAACAGGAATACCGTCACCTTATGTGTATAACTATATACACAGCATAACATCATAATCGAATACAACCCAGATACTATCCATTCAACCTTCTGTTCGATTCGGTTGCTCGTATGTATAACGAAAGAACAGTAACCTGGTGAGTATTTCTATATGAACGTCATCACGATATAATCGAATCGTCTAACCATCCAACCTAATGTTCGATTCAGACGCTCGTATGTTTAACGAAAGAACCGTTACATGGTAGGTGTAGTTAAATATACAACATAACGATATAATCGGAGACAACCCAGATACAATGATTGTTCAATCTATCCATTCAACCTTATGTTCGATTCGGTTGCTAGTATGTATAACGAAAGAACAGTTACCTGGTTAGACATAATATATAATAATCATCACGAAATAATCGAATACAACCCAGATACGATGATTGTTCAGTCTATCCATTCAACCTTCTGTTCAGTTCAGTCGCTCTTATGTATAACTGGAGAACAGTTACCTGATGAGTATAACTATATGAAAATCATCACGATATAATCGAATACAACCCCAGATACGATCATTGTTTAGTCTATCCATTCAACCTTCAGTTCAATTCAGTCGCTCGTATGTATAACGGAAGAACAGTTACCTGGTGAGTATAACTATTTAAACATAATCGAATACAACTCAGATACGATGATTGTTCAATCTATCCATTCAACCTTATGTTCGATTCGGTTGCTCGTATGTATATCGGAAGAACAGGTACCTGGTGAGTATATCTATATAAACATAATCGAATACAACTCAGATACGATGATTGTTCAATCTATCCAATTAACCTTCTGCTCGATTCAGTCGCTTGTATGTAAAACGGAAGGACAGTTACCTGGTGAGTATTGCTATATAAACATCATCACGATATCATCGAATACAACTCAGATACAATTATCGTTTCGTCTAACCATTCAACATTCTGTTCGATTCAGTCGCTAGTATGTGTAACGGAAGTATCGTCACCTGGTAAGAATCACTATATATACAGTATTGTGATATAATCGGATACCACCCAGATACATTGATTGTTCAGTCTATCCATTCAACTTTCTTTTCGTTTCGGTCGCTCGTATGTAAAACGGGAATACCGTCTCCTAGTGTGTATAACTATATACACAGCATTACATCATAATCGAATACAACCCATATACTATCCATTCAACCTTCTGTTCAATTCAGTCGCTCGTATGTATAACGGAAGAACAGTTACCTGGTGAGTATAACTATATAAACATAATCGAATACAACCCAGATACGATGATTGTTCAATCTATACTGAATTCAACCTTCTGCTCGATTCGGTCACTTGTATGTAAAACGGAAGAACAGTTACCTGGTGAGTATTGCTATATAAACATCATCACGATATCATCGAATACAACTCAGATACAATTATCGTTTCGTCTAACCATTCAACATTCTGTTCGATTCAGTCGCTAGTATGTGTAACGGAAGTATCGTCACCTGGTAAGTATCACTATATATACAGTATTGCGATACAATCGGATACCACCCAGATACATTGATTGTTCAGTCTATCCATTCAACTTTCTTTTTGTTCCGGTCGCTCGTATGTAAAACGGGAATACCGTCTCCTAGTGTGTATAACTATATACACAGCATAACATCATAATCGAATACAACCCATATTCTATCCATTCAACCTTCTGTTCAATTCAGTCGCTCGTATGTATAACGGAAGAACAGTTACCTAGTGAGTATAACTATATAAACATAATCGAATACAACCCAGATACGATGATTGTTCAATCTATACTGAATTCAACCTTCTGCTCGATTCGGTCGCTTGTATGTAAAACGGAAGAACAGTTACCTGGTGAGTATTGCTATATAAACATCATTACGATACCACCCAGATACATTGATTGTTCAGTCTATCCATTCAACTTTCTGTTCGTTTCGGTCGCTCGTATGTGAAACGGGAATACCGTCACCTTATGTGTATAACTATATACACAGCATAACATCATAATCGAATACAACCCAGATACTATCCATTCAACCTTCTGTTCGATTCGGTTGCTCGTATGTATAACGAAAGAACAGTAACCTGGTGAGTATTTCTATATGAACGTCATCACGATATAATCGAATACAACTTAGTTACAATTATTGTTCCGTCTGACCATCCAACCTTATGTTCGATTCAGACGCTCGTATGTGTAACGAATGAACCGTTACATGGTAGGTGTAGTTAAATATACAACATAACGATATAATCGGAGACAACCCAGATACAATGATTGTTCAATCTATCCATTCAACCTTATGTTCGATTCGGTTGCTCGTATGTATATCGGAAGAACAGGTACCTGGTGAGTATATCTATATAAACATAATCGAATACAACTCAGATACGATGATTGTTCAATCTATCCATTCAACCTTATGTTCGATTCGGTTGCTCGTATGTATATCGGAAGAACAGGTACCTGGTGAGTATATCTATATAAACATAATCGAATACAACTCAGATACGATGATTGTTTAATCTATCCATTCAACCTTATGTTCGATTCGGTTGCTCGTATGTATATCGGAAGAACAGGTACCTGGTGAGTATATCTATATAAACATAATCGAATACAACCCAGATACAATGATTGTTCAATCTATCCATTCAACCTTATGTTCGATTCGGTTGCTAGTATGTATAACGAAAGAACAGTTACCTGGTTAGACATAATATATAATAATCACCACGAAATAATCGAATACAACCCAGATACGATGATTGTTCAGTCTATCCATTCAATCTTCTGTTCAGTTCAGTCGCTCTTATGTATAACTGGAGAACAGTTACCTGGTGGGTATAACTATATGAACATCATCACGATATAATCGAATACAACCCCAGATACGATCATTGTTTAGTCTATCCATTCAACCTTCAGTTCAATTCAGTCGCTCGTATGTATAACGGAAGAACAGTTACCTGGTGAGTATAACTATATAAACATAATCGAATACAACTCAGATACGATGATTGTTCAATCTATCCATTCAACCTTATGTTCGATTCGGTTGCTCGTATGTATATCGGAAGAACAGGTACCTGGTGAGTATATCTATATAAACATAATCGAATACAACTCAGATACGATGATTGTTCAATCTATCCATTTAACCTTCTGCTCGATTCGGTCGCTTGTATGTAAAACGGAAGGACAGTTACCTGGTGAGTATTGCTATATAAACATCATCACGATATCATCGAATACAACTCAGATACAATTATCGTTTCGTCTAACCATTCAACATTCTGTTCGATTCAGTCGCTAGTTTGTGTAACGGAAGTATCGTCACCTGGTAAGTATCACAATATATACAGTATTGCGATATAATCGGATACCACCCAGATACATTGATTGTTCAGTCTATCCATTCAACTTTCTTTTCGTTTCGGTCGCTCGTATGTAAAACGGAAATACCGTCTCCTAGTGTGTATAACTATATACACAGCATAACATCATAATCGAATACAACCCATATACTATCCATTCAACCTTCTGTTCGATTCGGTTGCTCGTATGTATAACGAAAGAACAGTAACCTGTTGAGTATTTCTATATGAACGTCATCACGATATAATCGAATACAACTTAGTTACAATTATCGTTCCGTCTAACCATCCAACCTTATGTTCGATTCAGATGCTCGTATGTGTAACGAAAGAACCGTTACATGGTAGGTGTAGTTAAATATACAACATAACGATATAATCGGAGACAACCCAGATACAATGATTGTTCAATCTATCCATTCAACCTTATGTTCGATTCGGTTGCTATTATGTATAACGAAAGAACAGTTACCTGGTTAGACATAATATATAATAATCATCACGAAATAATCGAATACAACCCAGATACGATGATTGTTCAGTCTATCCATTCAACCTTCTGTTCAGTTCAGTCGCTCTTATGTATAACTGGAGAACAGTTACCTGGTGAGTATAACTATATGAATATCATCACGATATAATCGAATACAACCCCAGATACGATCATTGTTTAGTCTATCCATTCAACCTTCAGTTCAATTCAGTCGCTCGTATGTATAACGGAAGAACAGTAACCTGGTAAGTATAACTATATAAACATAATTGAATACAACTCAGATACGATGATTGTTCAATCTATCCATTCAACCTTATGTTCGATTCGGTTGCTCGTATGTATATCGGAAGAACAGGTACCTGGTGAGTATATCTATATAAACATAATCGAATACAACTCAGATACGATGATTGTTCAATCTATCCATTTAACCTTCTGCTCGATTCGGTCGCTTGTATGTAAAACGGAAGGACAGTTACCTGGTGAGTATTGCTATATAAACATCATCACGATATCATCGAATACAACTCAGATACAATTATCGTTTCGTCTAAGCATTCGACATTCTGTTCGATTCAGTCGCTAGTATGTGTAAAGGAAGTATCGTCACCTGGTAAGTATCACTATATATACAGTATTGCGATATAATCGGATACCACCCAGATACATTGATTGTTTAGTCTATCCATTCAACTTTCTTTTCGTTTCGGTCGCTCGTATGTAAAACGGGAATACTGTCTCCTAGTGTGTATAACTATATACACAGCATAACATCATAATCGAATACAACCCATATACTATCCATTCAACCTTCTGTTCAATTCAGTCGCTCGTATGTATAACGGAAGAACAGTTACCTGGTGAGTATAACTATATAAACATAATCGAATACAACCCAGATACGATGATTGTTCAATCCATACTAAATTTAACCTTCTGCTCGATTCGGTCGCTTGCATGTAAAACGGAAGAACAGTTACCTGGTGAGTATTGCTATATAAACATCATCACGATATCATCGAATACAACTCAGATACAATTATCGTTTCGTCTTACCATTTAACCTTAAGTTCGATTCAGTCGCTTGTATGTGCAACGGAAGTACCGTCACCTGGTAAGTATCACTATATATACAGTATCGCGATATAATCGGATACCACCCAGATACATTGATTGTTCAGTCAATCCATTCAACTTTCTGTTCGTTTTGGTCGCTCGTATGTAAAACGGAAATACCGTCACCTAATGTGTATAACTATATACACAGCATAACATCATAATCGAATACAACCCAGATACTATCCATTCAACCTTCTGTTCTATTCGTTTGCTTGTATGTATAAAGAAAAAACAGTAACCTGGTGAGTATTTCTATATAAACGTCATCACGATATAATCGAATACAACTCAGATACAATGATCATTCCGTCTATCCATCCAAACTTCTGTTCGATTGGGTCGCTCGTATGTATAACGCAAGAACAGTTACCTGGTGAGTATAACTATATAAACATTCCCACGATATAATCGAATACAACTCAGTTACAATTATCGTTCCGTCTAACCATCCAACCTTATGTTCGATTCAGACGCTCGTATGTGTAACGAAAGAACCGTTACATGGTAGGTGTATCTGAATATACAGCATAACGATATAATCGGAGACAACCCAGATACAATGATTGTTCAATCTATCCATACAACCTTCTGTTCAGTTCAGTCGCTCTTATGTATAACTGGAGAACAGTTACCTGGTGAGTATAACTATATAAACATCATCACGATATAATCGAATACAACCCCAGATACGATCATTGTTTAGTCTATCCATTCAACCTTCTTTTCAATTCAGTCGCTCGTATGTATAACAGAAGAACAGTTACTTGGTGAGTATAACTATATAAACATAATCGAATACAACTCAGATACGATGATTGTTCAATTTATCCATTCAACCTTATGTACGATTCGGTTGCTCGTATGTATAACGGAAGAACAGGTACCTGGTGAGTATAACTATATAAACATAATCGAATACAACTCAGATACGATGATTGTTCAATCTATTCATTTAACCTTCTGCTCGATTCGGTCACTTGTATGTAAAACCGAAAGACAGTTACCTGGTGAGTATTGCTATATAAACATCATCACGATATCATCGAGAACAACTCAGATACAATTATCGTTCCGTCTAACCATTCAACATTCTGTTCGATTCAGTCGCTAGTATGTATAACGGAAGAACAGTTACCTGGTGAGTATAACTATATGAACATAATCGAATACAACCCAGATACGATGATTGTTCAATCCATACTAAATTTAACCTTCTGCTCGATTCGGTCGCTTGTATGTAAAACGGAAGAACAGTTACCTGGTGAGTATTGCTATATAAACATCATCACGATATCATCGAATACAACTCAGATACAATTATCGTTTCGTCTTACCATTTAACATTAAGTTCGATTCAGTCGCTAGTATGTGCAACAGAAGTACCGTCACCTGGTAAGTATCACTATATATACAGTATCGCGATATAATCGGATACCACCCAGATACATTGATTTTTCAGTCTATCCATTCAACTTTCTGTTCGTTTCGGTCGCTCGTATGTAAAACGGGAATACCGTCACCTAATGTGTATAACTATATACACAGCATAACATCATAATCGAATACAACCCAGATACTATCCATTCAACCTTCTGTTCTATTCGTTTGCTTGTATGTATAAAGAAAAAACAGTAACCTGGTGAGTATTTCTATATGAACGTCATCACGATATAATCGAATACAACTCTGATACAATGATCATTCCGTCTATCCATCCAAACTTCTGTTCGATTGGGTCGCTCGTATGTATAACGCAAGAACAGTCACCTAGTGAGTATTACTATATAAACATCACCACGATATAATCGAATACAACTCAGTTACAATTATTGTTCCGTCTTATCATCCAACCTTATGTTCGATTCAGACGCTCGTATGTGTAACGAGAGAACCGTTTCATGGTAGGTGTAACTAAATATACAGCATAACGATATTATCGGAGACAACCCAGATACAATGATTGTACCATCTATCCATTCAACCTTATGTTCGATTCGGTTGCTCGTATGTGTAACATAAGAACTGTTACCTGGTTAGACATACTATATGATAATCATCACGATATAATCGAATACAACCCAGATACAATAATTGTTCAGTCTATCCATTCAACCTTCTGTTCAGTTCAGTCGCTCTTATGTATAACTGGAGAACAGTTACCTGGTGAGTATAACTATATATACATCATCACGACATAATCGAATACAACCCCAGATACGATCATTGTTTAGTCTATCCATTCAACCTTCTATTCAATTCAGTCGCTAGTATGTGTAACGGAAGTACCGTCACCTGTAAGTATCACTATATATTCAGTATTGCGATATTATCGGATACCATCCAGATACATTGATTGTTCAGTCTATCCATTCAACTTTCTGTTCGTTTCGGTCGCTCTCATGTAAAACGGGGGTACCGTCACCTAATGTGTATAACTATTTACACAGCATAACATCATAATCGAATACAAACCAGATACTATCCATTCAACCTTCTGTTCGATTCGGTTGCTCGTATGTATAACGAAAGAACAGTAACCTGGTGAGTATTTCTATATGAACGTCATCACGATATAATCGAATACAACTCAGATACAATGATCATTCCGTCTATCCATCCAACCTTCTGTTCGATTTGGTCACTCGTATGTATAACGCAAGAACAGTCACCTGGTGAGTATTACTATATAAACATCGAATACAACTCAGTTACAATTATCGTTCCGTCTAATCATCCAACCTCATGTTCGATGCAGACGCTCGTATGTTTAACGAAAAAACCGTTACATGGTAGGTGTAACTAAATATACAGCATAACGATATAATCGGAGACAACCCAGATACAATGATTGTTCAATCTATCCATTCAACCTTATGTTCGATTCGGTTGCTCTTATGTGTAACAGAAGAACTGTTACCTGGTTAGACATACTATATGAAAATCATCACGATATAAACGAATACAACCCAGATACAATGATTGTTCAGTCTATCCATTCAACCTTCTGTTCAGTTCAGTCGCTCTTATGTATAACTGGAGAACAGTTACCTGTTGAGTATAACTATATAAACATCATCACGATATAATCGAATACAACCTCAGATACGATCATTGTTTAGTCTATTCATTCAACCTTCTGTTCAATTCAATCGCTCGTATGTATAACGAAGGACAGTTACCTGGTGAGTATAACTATATAAACCTAATCGAATACAACCCAGATACGATGAATTTTCAATCTATCAATTCAACCTTCTGCTCGATTCGGTCGCTTTTATGTAAAACGGAAGAACAGTTACCTGGTGAATATTGCTATATAAACATCATCACGATATCATCGAATACAACTCAGATACAATTATCGCTTCGTCTAACCATTCAACCTTCTGTTCGATTCAGTCGCTAGTATGTGTAACGGAAGTACCGTCACCTGGATAGTATCACTATATATACAGTATTGCGATATAATCGGATACCAACCAGATACATTGATTGTTCAGTCTATCCATTCAACTTTCTGTTCGTTTCGGTCGCTCGTATGTAAAACGGAAATACCGTCACCTAGTGTGTATAACTATATACACAGCATAACATCATAATCGAATACAACCCAGATACTATCCATTCAACCTTCAGTTCAATTCAGTCGCTCGTATGTATAACGGAAGAAAAGTTACCTGGTGAGTATAACTATATAAACATAATCGAATACAACTCAGATACGATGATTGTTCAATCTATCTATTCAACCTTATGTTCGATTCGGTTGCTCGTATGTATATCGGAAGAACAGGTACCTGGTGAGTATATCTATATAAACATAATCGAATACAACTCAGATACGATGATTGTTCAATCTATCCATTTAACCTTCTGCTCGATTCGGTCGCTTGTATGTAAAACAGAAGGACAGTTACCTGGTGAGTATTGCTATATAAACATCATCACGATATCATCGAATACAACTCAGATAGAATTATCGTTTCGTCTAACCATTCAACATTCTGTTCGATTCAGTCGCTAGTATGTGTAACGGAAGTATCGTCACCTGGTAAGTATCACTATATATACAGTATTGCGATATAATCGGATACCACCCAGATACATTGATTGTTCAGTCTATCCATTCAACTTTCTGTTCGTTTCGGTCGCTCGTATGTGAAACGGGAATACCGTCACCTTATGTGTATAACTATATACACAGCATAACATCATAATCGAATACAACCCAGATACTATCCATTCAACCTTCTGTTCGATTCGGTTGCTCGTATGTATAACGAAAGAACAGTAACCTGGTGAGTATTTCTATATGAACGTCATCACGATATAATCGAATACAACTTAGTTACAATATCGTTCCGTCTAACCATCCAACCTTATGTTCGATTCAGACGCTCGTATGTGTAACGAAAGAACCGTTACATGGTAGGTGTAGTTAAATATACAACATAACGATATAATCGGAGGCAACCCAGATACAATGATTGTTCAATCTATCCATTCAACCTTATGTTCGATTCGGTTGCTAGTATGTATAACGAAAGAACAGTTACCTGGTTAGACATAATATATTCTTTCACTGTGCCATCCACGAAATTGCTAAAAATTTGAATTTAATACATACAAAGAGCTCATTCCGCATAAAAAATAGTCAACCATGGTTTGATAGCGAATGCTACCAGTCAAAGCTTAATGTGAAACAAAAACTCAAGACCTGTAAACAAAACAGTTTCGAATCAGACTATAAAAGAACGTATCTGGACTCTAAGCGTTCGCACAAAAAACTTCTGAAGCAAAAAAAAATCGCATATCAAAGGGGCATTATAACAAAACTTTCTGATAGTAGTGACCCCAGGACATTTTGGTCGACTTTGAAACAATTACGTAGTACAAACTCACCCGATACTTTACCTATCTCAGTATGGGAAGAATTTTATACCGACATATTTCCACCAAGGCTAATAGAAAATACTAATTTTTTTGACGCACGAAATCCATATCTAGATCCTCCAATGAACACCGACGAACTCTATTCAGCTCTCAATAGGTGTAAAAACGATAAATCGCCTGGCTCAGATGATATCACCTATGAATTCATAAAAAATTTACCCCATAATTGGGTACTGTACCTTACGTGTTTGTTTAACAAAATCCTTGAATCCCAAACGATTCCCACTGGCTGGAGTGATATTATTTTAACGATGTTGCATAAAAAAGGCTCACTCGACAACCCATCCAATTACAGGAATATAGCTCTAATTAACTGCTTAGCAAAATTATTCACACAAATGCTACGTAACAGGCTTGAAGATTGGGCAGAAAATTTCAAAATAATTCCAGAGTGCCAATCAGGGTTCAGACGTGGAAGAGGATGTGCAGATAACGTCTTTGTTCTTATCTCAACCATCCAGGTTCACCTTCGCTTGAAGAAAAGGAAAATCTTCGCAATCTTTGTAGATTTCAAACGCGCTTTCGATTCCATCAACCATAACCTACTTTGGCACAAACTTTTCAGAACGGGAGTTAGCTCACGTTTCATAACTATCTTGAGAAATTTATATGAATCGGCAACTATGAGGGTTAAAACACGAGAGGGTTTCACAAAACCCTTTGACATAACCACCGGAGTTCTCCAGGGCGAATCTCTCAGCCCTACCCTCTTCTCTCTCTTCATCGCAGACATTGAAGATTATTTCAAAAAAAAGGGGGCGCAAGGTATAAATATCGACAACAGACATAACTTGCTCATGCTGCTTTACGCTGACGACTTGGTTATTTTATCCGACTCCGAAGTTGACCTTGCAAAGAAACTCCGTATACTTGGAGAATATTGTGATGAAAATATACTTTCAGTAAATACTGAAAAAACCAAAATTATCAAATTCTGCAGATCCTCTGGCCAAAAATCTATCTGCAGATTCAATTTCAAAAACTTCCCAATCGAAATCACTAATAGGTACACGTATTTAGGAGTAACATTTGCGTCATCAACATTCTTCCGTGAAATGGCCTATTCTACTTCGGAAAAAGCCAAGCAAGCAATAGGGGCAGTGCTCCCTTTGATGGCTGACTCGAGGATGAACGATTGGTACTCTCGTGTAAAACTGTTCGATTCCCTTGTGGTGAGTATTTTATTGAATTGTATATCAGTTTGGGGAATGCGCTATCCACAAATAATAGAAAGGGTGCAACTCAAATTTTTCAAACGACTACTCCTGTTACCGAACAATACCCCAGATTACGCTGTTAGGCTTGACACAGGACGTGTCAAGATGTCATATACAATTTTCAAATGTACTCTAAATTTCTTGGATAAACTGTTGAGCATGGAAGACCATCGCCTTCCTAAAATATGTTTTCTTCAATTGGTGTCTCTCAATAACAGTGGCGTGGATATCAGGTATAACTGTAGCGGTAGCACAACTAAAAAAAGAACTCGATTTTGTTGGACCTGAGTGCACCATTGATTTTCTCAATATCAACAGTCTCAGACAAAATAAGCAAGCACTACTCTCTACGTACAAAAAAAAGCTCTATGACTCAGACTTTTCCCTCGCTTCTCGCTCTTTTTCCCTTACACTGTACCGTAATTTTAAAATATATCCTTCTCCCCAAGAATACTTACTTATGAAAGTTCCTATTCAATTCATCAGGACTCTTGCTCAAATGAGGATGGCCAGTGAAAATGTAATAAATTTAACATACAATGGTAGTACCTATCGAATAATTCCTAATGAAATATGCACCATATGCAATCGAAATGAACTTGAAACGCTGCACCATATACTTTTCGACTGTCCAATATATTCTTCCATTGAACCTTCGAATGTTCATAGTCTTTCCAGTTACGAAAACCTGATAACTTATTTCGAGAATGTTGCCTCCACTGAAGCTAAAAAACTGTGCACACATATATGGAATGTACTTAAACTCAGATCATTTGTTCTCAATGAATGAAATTTTACATGTCTGTTGATTTTATCTGCTGATGTGAGCAGGTATGTTTGCGGTATATATAATCATATAGTTTTTGTTATAATTTTTTCCGCTTAGGAGTGAATTTTTTATTTTTCTTTTTTTCTTTTCTACTTTTAACTCTTCTTTTCTTAAGGGTAATACTTTAATTTTGTTGAAAGCTCGAAGCTCTTGTTATATGATATGTAATCATTTGAAACAATAAAGATATTGATTGATTGAATATATAATAATCATCACGAAATAATCGAATACAACCCAGATACGATGATTGTTCAGTCTATCCATTCAATCTTCTGTTCAGTTCAGTCGCTCTTATGTATAACTGGAGAACAGTTACCTGGTGAGTATAACTATATGAACATCATCACGATATAATCGAATACAACCCCAGATACGATCATTGTTTAGTCTATCCATTCAACCTTCAGTTCAATTCAGTCGCTCGTATGTATAACGGAAGAACAGTTACCTGGTGAGTATAACTATATAAACATAATCGAATACAACTCAGATACGATGATTGTTCAATCTATCCATTCAACCTTATGTTCGATTCGGTTGCTCGTATGTATATCGGAAGAACAGGTACCTGGTGAGTATATCTATATAAACATAATCGAATACAACTCAGATACGATGATTGTTCAATCTATCCATTTAACCTTCTGCTCGATTCGGTCGCTTGTATGTAAAACGGAAGGACAGTTACCTGGTGAGTATTGCTATATAAACATCATCACGATATCATCGAATACAACTCAGATACAATTATCGTTTCGTCTAACCATTCAACATTCTGTTCGATTCAGTCGCTAGTATGTGTTACGGAAGTATCGTCACCTGGTAAGTATCACTATATATACAGTATTGCGATATAATCGGATACCACCCAGATACATTGATTGTTCAGTCTATCCATTCAACTTTCTTTTCGTTTCGGTCGCTCGTATGTAAAACGGAAATACCGTCTCCTAGTGTGTATAACTATATACACAGCATAACATCATAATCGAATACAACCCATATACTATCCATTCAACCTTCTGTTCAATTCAGTCGCTCGTATGTATAACGGAAGAACAGTTACCTGGTGAGTATAACTATATAAACATAATCGAATACAACCCAGATACGATGATTGTTCAATCTATACTGAATTCAACCTTCTGCTCGATTCGGTCGCTTGTATGTAAAACGGAAGAACAGTTACCTGGTGAGTATTGCTATATAAACATCATCACGATATCATCGAATACAACTCAGATACAATTATCGTTTCGTCTAACCATTTAACCTTCTGTTCGATTCAGTCGCTAGTATGTGTAACGGAAGTACCGTCACCTGGTAAGTATCACTATATATACAGTATTGCGATATAATCGGATACCACCCAGATACATTGATTGTTCAGACTATCCATTCAACTTTCTGTTCGTTTCGGTCGCTCGTATGTGAAACGGGAATACCGTCACCTTATGTGTATAACTATATACACAGCATAACATCATAATCGAATACAACCCAGATACTATCCATTCAACCTTCTGTTCGATTCGGTTGCTCGTATGTATAACGAAAGAACAGTAACCTGGTGAGTATTTCTATATGAACGTCATCACGATATAATCGAATACAACTTAGTTACAATTATCGTTCCGTCTAACCATCCAACCTTATGTTCGATTCAGATGCTCGTATGTGTAACGAAAGAACCGTTACATGGTAGGTGTAGTTAAATATACAACATAACGATATAATCGGAGACAACCCAGATACAATGATTGTTCAATCTATCCATTCAACCTTATGTTCGATTCGGTTGCTAGTATGTATAACGAAAGAACAGTTACCTGGTTAGACATAATATATAATAATCATCACGAAATAATCGAATACAACCCAGATACGATGATTGTTCAGTCTATCCATTCAACCTTCTGTTCAGTTCAGTCGCTCTTATGTATAACTGGAGAACAGTTACCTGGTGAGTATAACTATATGAACATCATCACGATATAATCGAATACAACCCCAGATACGATCATTGTTTAGTCTATCCATTCAACCTTCAGATCAATTCAGTCGCTCGTATGTATAACGGAAGAACAGTTACCTGGTGAGTATAACTATATAAACATAATCGAATACAACTCAGATACGATGATTGTTCAATCTATCCATTTAACCTTCTGCTCGATTCAGTCGCTTGTATGTAAAACAGAAGGACAGTTACCTGGTGAGTATTGCTATATAAACATCATCACGATATCATCGAATACAACTCAGATAGAATTATCGTTTCGTCTAACCATTCAACATTCTGTTCGATTCAGTCGCTAGTATGTGTAACGGAAGTATCGTCACCTGGTAAGTATCACTATATATACAGTATTGCGATATAATCGGATACCACCCAGATACATTGATTGTTCAGTCTATCCATTCAACTTTCTGTTCGTTTCGGTCGCTCGTATGTGAAACGGGAATACCGTCACCTTATGTGTATAACTATATACACAGCATAACATCATAATCGAATACAACCCAGATACTATCCATTCAACCTTCTGTTCGATTCGGTTGCTCGTATGTATAACGAAAGAACAGTAACCTGGTGAGTATTTCTATATGAACGTCATCACGATATAATCGAATACAACTTAGTTACAATATCGTTCCGTCTAACCATCCAACCTTATGTTCGATTCAGACGCTCGTATGTGTAACGAAAGAACCGTTACATGGTAGGTGTAGTTAAATATACAACATAACGATATAATCGGAGGCAACCCAGATACAATGATTGTTCAATCTATCCATTCAACCTTATGTTCGATTCGGTTGCTAGTATGTATAACGAAAGAACAGTTACCTGTTTTGACATAATATATAATAATCATCACGAAATAATCGAATACAACCCAGATACGATGATTGTTCAGTCTATCCATTCAATCTTCTGTTCAGTTCAGTCGCTCTTATGTATAACTGGAGAACAGTTACCTGGTGAGTATAACTATATGAACATCATCACGATATAATCGAATACAACCCCAGATACGATCATTGTTTAGTCTATCCATTCAACCTTCAGTTCAATTCAGTCGCTCGTATGTATAACGGAAGAACAGTTACCTGGTGAGTATAACTATATAAACATAATCGAATACAACTCAGATACGATGATTGTTCAATCTATCCATTCAACCTTATGTTCGATTCGGTTGCTCGTATGTATATCGGAAGAACAGGTACCTGGTGAGTATATCTATATAAACATAATCGAATACAACTCAGATACGATGATTGTTCAATCTATCCATTTAACCGTCTGCTCGATTCGGTCGCTTGTATGTAAAACGGAAGGACAGTTACCTGGTGAGTATTGCTATATAAACATCATCACGATATCATCGAATACAACTCAGATACAATTATCGTTTCGTCTAACCATTCAACATTCTGTTCGATTCAGTCGCTAGTATGTGTAACGGAAGTATCGTCACCTGGTAAGTATCACTATATATACAGTATTGCGATATAATCGGATACCACCCAGATACATTGATTGTTCAGTCTATCCATTCAACTTTCTTTTCGTTTTGGTCGCTCGTATGTAAAACGGAAATACCGTCTCCTAGTGTGTATAACTATATACACAGCATAACATCATAATCGAATACAACCCATATACTATCCATTCAACCTTCTGTTCAATTCAGTCGCTCGTATGTATAACGGAAGAACAGTTACCTGGTGAGTATAACCATATAAACATAATCGAATACAACCCAGATACGATGATTGTTCAATCTATACTGAATTCAACCTTCTGCTCGATTCGGTCGCTTGTATGTGAAACGGAAGAACAGTTACCTGGTGAGTATTGCTATATAAACATCATCACGATATCATCGAATACAACTCAGATACAATTATCGTTTCGTCTAACCATTTAACCTTCTGTTCGATTCAGTCGCTAGTATGTGTAACGGAAGTACCGTCACCTGGTAAGTATCACTATATATACAGTATTGCGATATAATCGGATACCACCCAGATACATTGATTGTTCAGACTATCCATTCAACTTTCTGTTCGTTTCGGTCGCTCGTATGTGAAACGGGAATACCGTCACCTTATGTGTATAACTATATACACAGCATAACATCATAATCGAATACAACCCAGATTCTATCCATTCAACCTTCTGTTCTATTCGTTTGCTTGTATGTATAAAGAAAAAACAGTAACCTGGTGAGTATTTCTATATGAACGTCATCACGATATAATCGAATACAACTCAGATACAATGATCATTCCGTCTATCCATCCAAACTTCTGTTCGATTGGGTCGCTCGTATGTATAACGCAAGAACAGTTACCTGGTGAGTATAACTATATAAACATTCCCACGATATAATCTAACCATCCAACTTTATGTTCGATTCAGACGCTCGTATGTTTAACGAAAGAACTGTTACATGGCAGGTGTATCTGAATATACAGCATAACGATATAATCGGAGACAACCCAGATACAATGATTGTTCAATCTATCCATACAACCTTCTGTTCAGTTCAGTCGCTCTTATGTATAACTGGAGAACAGTTACCTGGTGAGTATAACTATATAAACATCATCACGATATAATCGAATACAACCCCAGATACGATCATTGTTTAGTCTATCCATTCAACCTTCTTTTCAATTCAGTCGCTCGTATGTATAACAGAAGAACAGTTACTTGGTGAGTATAACTATATAAACATAATCGAATACAACTCAGATACGATGATTGTTCAATTTATCCATTCAACCTTATGTACGATTCGGTTGCTCGTATGTATAACGGAAGAACAGGTACCTGGTGAGTATAACTATATAAACATAATCGAATACAACTCAGATACGATGATTGTTCAATCTATTCATTTAACCTTCTGCTCGATTCGGTCACTTGTATGTAAAACCGAAGGACAGTTACCTGGTGAGTATTGCTATATAAACATCATCACGATATCATCGAATACAACTCAGATACAATTATCGTTTCGTCTAACCATTCAACATTCTGTTCGATTCAGTCGCTAGTATGTATAACGGAAGAACAGTTACCTGGTGAGTATAACTATATGAACATAATCAAATACAACCCAGATACGATGATTGTTCAATCCATACTAAATTTAACCTTCTGCTCGATTCGGTCGCTTGTATGTAAAACGGAAGAACAGTTACCTGGTGAGTATTGCTATATAAACATCATCACGATATCATCGAATACAACTCAGATACAATTATCGTTTCGTCTTACCATTTAACCTTAAGTTCGATTCAGTCGCTAGTATGTGCAACAGAAGTACCGTCACCTGGTAAGTATCACTATATATACAGTATCGCGATATAATCGGATACCACCCAGATACATTGATTTTTCAGTCTATCCATTCAACTTTCTGTTCGTTTCGGTCGCTCGTAAGTAAAACGGGAATACCGTCACCTAATGTGTATAACTATATACACAGCATAACATCATGATCGAATACAACCCAGATACTATCCATTCAACCTTCTGTTCTATTCGTTTGCTTGTATGTATAAAGAAAAAACAGTAACCTGGTGAGTATTTCTATATGAACGTCATCACGATATAATCGAATACAACTCAGATACAATGATCATTCCGTCTATCCATCCAAACTTCTGTTCGATTGGGTCGCTCGTATGTATAACGCAAGAACAGTCACCTAGTGAGTATTACTATATAAACATCACCACGATATAATCGAATACAACTCAGATACAATGATCATTCCGTCTATCCATCCAACCTTCTGTTCGATTGGGTCGCTCGTACGTATAACGCAAGAACAGTCACCTGGTGAGTATTACTATATGAACATTGCACCTACGTAGTAGTGTAGGCAGAAGATGGTGTTGTGTTAAAATGTTGTTCGCAAAAAATAGTGTTTTAAGGTGAAATAGACTATGAACAAAGTTTTGACCAACATTATTGGAATCGAATTTACATAGTGAACTCAAATACATAATCAGATTTCCAAACAAATCAAATCATCACGTATAAAAAGCCGATTTCATTGGCACTAATAGTGAAAAAAGTGGTGATAAGCTATAGGAAGAATACATTTCTTGCGGACCATACCGATAAGAGATAAGAGCAAAAGACAGTGGCGTAGCCTTTCTTAAACAAAATGGCAATGTTTAAATGCTGTAGAACCAGACCCGCTCCCTATTATTTCTGTGTAAACTGCTCGAGTATGTATCACAAATCTTGTGTTCTAAGTAACAAGGGGAAATTTCAATTGTTGAGTGGCACAACAATAATGTGTTGTGAAAAACAAAAAACAAAGGAAATGGCTTCATTGGAAATGGAAAAAAGCATTCTAGAAAGAACATTAGAGGATATGGAAGAAGAAAATGAATTAAAAAACAAACATATGGTACAAATGAAATTAGAAAGACAGAAATTCGTAGAAGACGCTATCAAAAATGAAGAAGAACTGAAAGAAATTATAAATATTCGTGACAAAGAGATTTCGGCAGCCAATGATAAAATTGAAGAACTCGAAACCCTATTGAGACTGACACGTAAAGAACATACTCATGCCGAAACTCAAACTACTTCCAAAAACACAAGGTCCGTGCATGTACAAGCCACAACGAAAATTAGCAAACACAAGATAGCAAGTATACAAACGGAACTAACAGAAGCTGATATCACAGATTTACAAAAAAATAATGAAATCATTGGAAATGAAGCGGAAAATCTGAAATATGACATGAGGAAACTAGAGGATGATATGCTGGAATTGAAAACATTAAATGATAATATGGTCACATCCATAGAAGTTTTAACTGCAGAAAATGATCTACATAGAAGGGAACTGAAGGAGTGGAAAAACTATGAAAAATGTAACAATGAACAGGAGACACACGTTAGGCAAAACATATGTCGCAACAACATTATTGATGATTGTCAAGAGGAGAGGAGAACCCAAAAAGAAAATATTTGCAGAAAGAAGGAATTCAAGATTGAGAAAAAAAAAATTCTTATATTAGGTGACAGTAATTCAACAGACTTAACGAAAATATTAAACAACTTTCAGCCCAATAAATACTTAGTACAAGCTTTTATCAAACACAATGCTGAACTAGAGGATATTATTGTTGATATAAAAAATTTGACGAAGTCATTTACACTCACCGATCATGTTATAATTGCAGCAGGTTTGACAAATGCTATGAGAGGTAAAGGGGTAAATGAAAACATATTTGATGCACTTAAAGAGGTAAGCTTGAGAACAAATGTTATAATTTTCTCGATCCCTCGATGGGCAAACCGAAAAGTTCTCAACAAATCTATTGATGATATTAATATAAAAATTCATAATAAAGTTAAGGAAATGAAAAATATTGTATTTTTGCATGTCAATTCAATACTGAATAACTCAAATTTTTTATTCAAAAAAGTTCTTATTTTCAAGTACGTAGGTAAAGTCAAATTAATGAAAAGAATAGTAGGAATGATAGATAGAAGTGGAGGAATAAACGAGAACAATAATCCAAAGATCGTCAATGAAAGTGTTCATGAAACTACTCAAAAAAATAGAACTAGTAATAATGAATGTACTAATATTGTCTTTCCTAGTCAAGCAAAAACAAATAAGAATAGTGAAAATTACACTGTCATTCACGATGATTCTTTTTTAGAAACAACATATTTCGAAAAACATCCTGTATAGACAATAATGTAACTTTAGATAATTTTATTTTATATTTCAATGCTCAAAGTGTACCAGCACATATTGATGAAATTAGAACTTTTGTGGGTATAAAAAAACCCTCAATAGTATGTCTATCGGAGACGCATGTTACTGATGATATATTCAATTCAGAAATTAGTATAGAAAACTACATATTGACTAGAACCGATAGTAGTAGTAGACATACAGGTGGAAGTGCAATATTTACTGAAAAAACTTTAACGATAGTCCAAGTGTTCAAGGAGTGCATTGATAAAGTGTTTTGGTTAACGGGAGTATCAGTGTTATTCCAAAGAAAAACTTATATTGTAGTTGTTTTATACAGGTCCCCCAGCAGTAGCATATCACGATTTTTGCAATTGTTTGAAGATTGGTGCGAAGAAAATTTAACTGATAGAAATTCTAGAATAATAATTTGTGGTGATTTTAATTTGAATTTTTCAGAATCAAACACAAATACTATACGACTGAAAAATTTTATGGATGACATGGGTTTTTCGAACTTAATTGATGAGTTCACACATTTAACTGCTACAGGAGGCTCAATGATAGACCTAGTTTTCACGAATACTAACATAGATGTAACTGTATTTGATACACCAAAAATAAGTACACACCGTAATATAAAAATATCATTACCAAACAGTCTACCAAAACAAACAAAGACATTCAAAGTTGAAACTAGGGGAAAAAACATTGATTATGAACAGATTGAGTCAAAACTAAAACTTATAAATTGGAACTACACAGAGTGGGATTTAAATCATAGATATAAACAATTTTTGGACAATGTATTGTCAATTTTGAATGAAGTAGCTCCAAAAAAACCGGTCAAGATCTTTGGACACTATAAGGAATTCTGGAATGAGAAGGTGAAGCAAGCTACAAAAGCAAGAGATATGAGTTACAAACAGTATGGGGACAGTAAAACAACGGATAATTGGGAGAAGTATAAACAAAAGAGAAATATAGCAGTGAAAACAATTAGACAGGAGAAGAAGAACTATTTAGAGATGAAGATTGAATCAAATAGGAACAATCCCACTGAAATGTGGAAAACAATGAAAACATTAATACCGAGTAATAACAAAGAATACAATCTTACAACTATTGATTTTGGCAATGGTGAAATAATATCGGATATGACATTGATACCAAATGGCCTGAACACATTTTATATCAAAAGTATAATAAATATAGCTGATGGAATTGACAAAAATTTTTCTCATAGTTTTCCTATTGCAAGAATGATAACTCATAATAAATTGTCCAACTTTGGTCTTATAAATATGGTAGATCTAGAAAGAATTGTTGGTTCTTTGAAAAATAAAAGGAGTCCCGATGAAATTTGTGTAGAACTACTGAAGAAGTGTTTCAATGCCATTTGTAACCCATTGTTGAACATTATCAACAGTTCTTTAGAGAGAGGTGAAGTACCAACTGAATTAAAACTATCTACTATTATACCTATACCAAAAGTGCCAAATACGAACCAAGCTATTCAATTGAGACCAATAAACATGATCAATGCTACAGCTAAAGTATTGGAAAAGACTGTGTATGAGCAGATAGTGGATTATTTGGAGAGCAATAGGGTCCTATGTGAGCATCAATCAGGTTTTCGGAGCAAACATAGTTGTGAGACTGCGTTACAATGTGTTTTAACAGATTGGAAAAAAAATGCTGAAAATGATCAGTATACTATTGCAGTATTTCTAGACCTTCAAAGGGCATTTGAAACTGTAGATAGATGCAGACTGATTAGAAAGATTGAAAGCGTAGGTATTGATGGAATTGCATTGAAATGGATTATGAATTATCTAAGCAATAGACAGCAAAGGTTGAAGATAGATAGTATTTATTCAAATAAAATGGAAAATAATATAGGTGTTCCCCAAGGGTCTATTTTGGGACCATTGTTATTCCTCATATATTTAAATGATATTGTAACCATAGCAGAAGAATGTAGAATTCACTTATTTGCCGACGATACCCTACTGTATTTTAGTAGTAAAGATGTACATGAGTGTGTTGATACTATGAACACTAGTCTTGAAAGGGTGTATAGATATTGCTGTGCAAATCTGCTGAAGGTGAACGTGAATAAAACAAAATGGATGTTATAAGGGAAACATAAAGATCATAATAATGAAAACATACTTCTACGATTGAATGACAGTGAGATAGAGAAGGTAAACAAATTTGTGTACTTGGGTGTAACTATTGACAGTAATTTAAAATTCAAGGAACATGCTAATCAAGTTATCAAAACAATAGCTTACAAAATAAATTATTTAAGAAGATGTTCTCCATATCTGAGCCAGTGGTCCAAATTATTAGTATACAACTCCATAATCCTTCCACATTTGAATTACTGTTCTACCATTCTGTTTTTTCTCAATCAAAATGAAACAAACAGACTACAAAAGATGCAGAATCGTGCTATGCGAATAATCTTAGAATGTTCGAGGACAACACCGATAGCAAATATGTTGCAATCCCTTCAATGGCTTCCTGTAAAGAAACTCTTCCAGTACCAAACACTAATTTTTATTTTTAAAATAAAAATTGGATATTCACCTGTATATCTGCAGAATAAATCAACGTATGTGACTGAAATACATGAGCATAACACAAGAAACCGAAACAATATAAAAGTTGAAAAATATAAAAAAAACAGTACACATAATTCTTTATTTTATAAAGGAGTAGATAGTTTCAATGACCTCCCACAAGAAATTAAAAATAGTGGTTCGATAAATACATTTAAAAGACGATTGAAGGATTACTTGATGGAAATTTAGTAAATTTTTATATACCTATAGGACTTTTTATATTAATTTTTAAATATAAGTGTATATTTGTATTTTCATCAAATTGTTTGTTTGTTTTATGTTAATTTGATTTTATTTATATTGTGACGTTGTATTTACTTTTGTGAATGAATTAGTTTTTCAACTAAATAAAGAGATATATATATATATATACATTACCACGATATAATCGAATACAACTCAGTTACAATTATCGTTCCGTCTAACCATCCAACCTTATGTTCGATTCAGACGCTCGTATGTGTAACGAAAGAACCGTTTCATGGTAGGTGTAACTAAAAATACAGCATAACGATATAATCGGAGACAACCCAGATACAATGATTGTACCATCTATCCATTCAACCTTATGTTCGATTCGGTTGCTCGTATGTGTAACATAAGAACTGTTACCTGGTTAGACATACTATATGATAATCATCACGATATAATCGAATACAACCCAGATACAATGATTGTTCAGTCTATCCATTCAACCTTCTGTTCAGTTCAGTCGCTCTTATGTATAACTGGAGAACAGTTACCTGGTGAGTATAACTATATATACATCATCACGACATAATCGAATACAACCCCAGATACGATCATTGTTTAGTCTATCCATTCAACCTTCTATTCAATTCAGTCGCTAGTATGTGTAACGGAAGTACCGTCACCTGTAAGTATCACTATATATTCAGTATTGCGATATTATCGGATACCATCCAGATACATTGACTGTTCAGTCTATCCATTCAACTTTCTGTTCGTTTCGGTCGCTCTTATGTAAAACGGGG
Source organism: Chrysomela aeneicollis (assembly GCA_029955515.1). Lineage (NCBI taxonomy): Eukaryota > Metazoa > Arthropoda > Insecta > Coleoptera > Chrysomelidae > Chrysomela > Chrysomela aeneicollis. The sequence goes on along the minus strand of JARUHQ010000013.1, from coordinate 13,569,037 downwards.
GTACCGTCACCTAATGTGTATAACTATTTACACAGCATAACATCATAATCGAATACAACCCAGATACTATCCATTCAACCTTCTGTTCGATTCGGTTGCTCGTATGTATAACGAAAGAACAGTAACCTGTTGAGTATTTCTATATGAACGTCATCACGATTTAATCGAATACAACTCAGATACAATGATCATTCCGTCTATCCATCCAACCTTCTGTTCGATTTGGTCGCTCGTATGTATAACGCAAGAACAGTCACCTGGTGAGTATTACTATATAAACATCGAATACAACTCAGTTACAATTATCGTTCCGTCTAATCATCCAACCTCATGTTCGATGCAGACGCTCTTATGTGTAACGAAAAAACCGTTACATGGTAGGTGTAACTAAATATACAGCATAACGATATAATCGGAGACAACCCAGATACAATGATTGTTCAATCTATCCATTCAACCTTATGTTCGATTCGGTTGCTCTTATGTGTAACAGAAGAACTGTTACCTGGTTAGACATACTATATGAAAATCATCACGATATAATCGAATACAACCCAGATACAATGATTGTTCAGTCTATCCATTCAACCTTCTGTTCAGTTCAGTCGCTCTTATGTATAACTGGAGAACAGTTACCTGTTGAGTATAACTATATAAACATCATCACGATATAATCGAATACAACCTCAGATACGATCATTCTTTAGTCTATCCATTCAACCTTCTGTTCAATTCAGTCGCTCGTATGTATAACGGAAGGACAGTTACCTGGTGAGTATAACTATATAAAACTAATCGAATACAACCCAGATACGATGAATTTTCAATCTATCAATTCAACCTTCTGCTCGATTCGGTCGCTTTTATGTAAAACGGAAGAACAGTTACCTGGTGAATATTGCTATATAAACATCATCACGATATCATCGAATACAACTCAGATACAATTATCGCTTCGTCTAACCATTCAACCTTCTTTTCGATTCAGTCGCTAGTATGTGTAACGGAAGTACCGTCACCTGGATAGTATCACTATATATACAGTATTGCGATATAATCGGATACCAACCAGATACATTGATTGTTCAGTCTATCCATTCAACTTTCTGTTCGTTTCGGTCGCTCGTATGTAAAACGGAAATACCGTCACCTAGTGTGTATAACTATATACACAGCATAACATCATAATCGAATACAACCCAAATACTATCCATTCAACCTTCTGTTCGATTCGAATGCTCGTATGTATAACGAAAGAACAGTAACCTGGTGAGTATTTCTATATGAACTTCATCACGATATCATCGAATACAACTCAGAGATACAATTATCATTTCGTCTAACCATTTAACCTTCTGTTCGATTCAGTCGCTAGTATGTGTAACGGAAGTACCGTCACCTGGTAAGTATCACTTTATATACAGTATTGCGATATAATCGGATACCACCCAGATACATTGATTGTTCAGTCTATCCATTCAACTTTCTGTTCGTTTCGGTCGCTCGTATGTAAAACGGGAATACCGTCACCTAATGTGTATAACTATATACACAGCATAACATCATAATCGAATACAACCCAGATACTATCCATTCAACCTTCTGTTCGATTCGATTGCTCGTATGTATAACGGAAGAACAGTTACCTGGTGAGTATAACTATATAAACATAATCGAATACAACCCAGATACGATTATTGTTCAATCAATACTGAATTCAACCTTCTGCTCGATTCAGTCGCTCTTATGTATAACTGGAGAACAGTTTTCTGTTGAGTATAACTATATAAACATCATCACGATATAATCGAATGCAACCTCAGATACGATCATTATTTAGTCTATCCATTCAACCTTCTGTTCAATTCAGTCGCTCGTATGTATAACGAAAGAACAGTAACCTGGTGAGTATTTCTATATGAACTTCATCACGATATAATCGAATACAACTCAGATACAATGATCATTCCGTCTATCCATCCAACCTTCTGTTCGATTGGGTCGCTCGTACGTATAACGCAAGAACAGTCACCTGGTGAGTAATACTATATAAACATTACCACGATATAATCGAATACAACTCAGATACAATTATCTCTAACCATCCAACCTTATGTTCGATTCAGACGCTCGTATGTGTAACGAAAGAACCGTTACATGGTAGGTGTATCTAATTATTCAGCATTACGATATAATCAGAGACAACCCAGATACAATGATTTTTCAATCTATCCATCCAACCTTATGTTCGATTCGGTTGCTCGTATGTATAACGGAAGAACAGTTACCTGGTTAGACATAATATATAATAATCATCACGAAATAATCGAATACAACCCAGATACGATGATTATTCAGTCTATCCATTCAACCTTCTGTTCAGTTCAGTCGTTCTTATGTATAACTGGAGAACAGTTACCTGGTGAGTATAACTATATAAACATCATCACGATATCATCGAATACAACCCCAGATACGATCATTGTTTAGTCTATCCATTCAACCTTCTGTTCAATTCAGTCGCTTGTATGTAAAACGGAAGAACAGTTACCTGGTGAGTATTGCTATAAACATCATCACGATATCATCGAATACAACTCAGATACAATTATCGTTTCGTCTGACCATTTAACCATCTGTTCGATTCAGTCGCTTGTATGTGTAAAGGAAGTACCGTCACCTGGTAAGTATCACTATATATAGTGTATTGCGATATAATCGGATACCAACCAGATACATTGATTGTTCAGTCTATCCATTCAACTTTCTGTTCGTTTCGGTCGCTCGTATCTAAAACGGGAATACCGTCACCTATTGTGTATAACTATATACACAGCATAACATCATAATCGAATACAACTCAGATACTATCCATTCAACCTTCTGTTCGATTCGGTTGCTCGTATGCATAACGAAAGAACAGTAACCAGGTGAGTATTTCTATATGAACTTCATCACGATATAATCGAATACAACTCAGATACAATGATCATTCCGTCTATCCATCCAACCTTCTGTTCGATTGGGTCGCTCGTACGTATAACGCAAGAACAGTCACCTGGTGAGTCTTACTATATAAACATTACCACGATATAATCGAATACAACTCAGTTACAATTATCGTTTCGTCTAACCATCCAACCTTATGTTCGATTCAGACGCTCGTATGTGTAATGAAAGAACCGTTACATGGTAGGTGTATCTAAATATACAGCATAACGATATAATCGGAGACAACCCAGATACATTGATTGTTCGATCTATCCATTCAACCTTATGTTCGATTCGGTTGCTCATATGTATAACGGAAGAACAGTTACCTGGTTAGACATAATATATGATGATCATCACGAAATAATCGAATACAACCCAGATACGATGATTGTTCAGTCTATCCATACAACCTTCTGTGCAGTTCAGTCTCTCTTATGTATAACTGGAGAACAGTTACCTGTTGAGTATGACTATATAAACATCATCACGATATAATCGAATACAACCTCAGATACGATCATTGTTTAGTATATCCATTCAACCTTCTGTTCAATTCAGTCGCCCGTATGTATAACGGAAGAACAGTTACCTGGTGAGTATAACTATATAAACCTAATCGAATACAACCCAGATACGATGAATTTTCAATCTATCCATTTAACCTTCTGCTCGATTCGGTCGCTTTTATGTAAAACGGAAGAACAGTTACCTGGTGAATATTGCTATATAAACATCATCACGATATCATCGAATACAACTCAGATACAATTATCGCTTCGTCTAACCATTTAACCTTCTGTTCGATTCAGTCGCTAGTATGTGTAACGGAAGTACCGTCACCTGGTAAGTATCACTATATATACAGTGTTGCGATATAATCGGATACCAACCAGATACATTGATCGTTCAGTCTATCCATTCAACTTTCTGTTCGTTTCGGTCGCTCGTATGTGAAACGGGAATACCGTCACCTAGTGTGTATAACTATATACACAGCATAACATCATAATCGAATACAACCCAGATACTATCCATTCAACCTTCTGTACGATTCGAATGCTCGTATGTATAACGATTGAACAGTAACCTGGTGAGTATTTCTATATGAATTTCATCACGATATCATCGAATACAACTCAGAGATACAATTATCATTTCGTCTAACCATTTAACCTTCTGTTCGATTCAGTCGCTAGTATGTGTAACGGAAGTACCGTCACCTGGTAAGTATCACTATATATACAGTATTGCGATATAATCGGATACCACCCAGATACATTGATTGTTCAGTCTATCCATTCAACTTTCTGTTCAGTTCAGTCGCTCTTATGTATAACTGGTGAACAGTTTCCTGGTGAGTATAACTATATAAACATCATCAAGATATAATCGAATACAACCCCATATACGATTATTGTTTAGTCTATCCATGCAACCTTCTGTTCAATTCAGTCGCTCGTATGTATAACGGAAGAACAGTTACCTGGTGAGTATAACTATATAAACATAATTGAATACAACCCAGATACGATGATTGTTCAATCTATACTAAATTTAACCTTCTGCTTGATTCGGTCGTTTGTATGTAAAACGGAAGAACAGTTACCTGGTGAGTATTGCTATATAAACATCATCACGATATCATCGAATACAACTCAGATACAATTATCGCTTCGTCTAACCATTCAACCTTCTGTTCGATTCAGTCGCTAGTATGTGTAACGGAAGTACCGTCACCTGGTAAGTATCACTATATATACAGTATTGCGATATAATCGGATACCAACCAGATACATTGATTGTTCAGTCTATCCATTCAACATTTTGTTCGTTTCGGTCGCTCGTATGTGAAACGGAAATACCGTCACCTAGTGTGTATAACTATATACACAGCATAACATCATAATCGAATACAACCCAGATACCATCCATTCAACCTTCTGTTCGATTCGGTTGCTCGTATGTATAACGAAAAAACAGTAACCTGGTGAGTATTTCTATATGAACTTCATCACGATATAATCGAATACAACTCAGATACAATGATCATTCCGTCTATCCATCCAACCTTCTGTTCGATTGGGTCGCTCGTACGTATAACGCAAGAACAGTCACCTAGTGAGTATTACTATATGAACATTACCACGATATAATCGAATACAACTCAGTTACAATTATCGTTCCGTCTAACCATCCAACCTTATGTTCGATTCAGACGCTCGTATGTGTAACGAAAGAACCGTTACATGGTAGGTGTATCCAATTATACAGCATAACGATATAATTGGAGACAACCCAGATACAATGATTTTTCAATCTATCCATTCAACCTTATGTTCGATTCGGTTGCTCGTATGTATAACGATAGAACAGTTACCTGGTTAGACATAATATATAATAATCATCACGAAATAATCGAATACAACCCAGATTCGATGATTATTCAGTCTATCCATTCAACCTTCTGTTCAGTTCAGTCGCTCTTATGTATAACTGGAGAACAGTTACCTGGTGAGTATAACTATATAAACATCATCACGATATCATCGAATACAACCCCAGATACGATCATTGTTTAGTCTATCCATTCATCCTTCTGTTCAATTCAGTCGCTCGTATGTATAACGGAAGAACAGTTACCTGGTGAGTATAACTATATAAACATAATTGAATACAACCCAGATACGATGATTGTTCAATCTATACTAAATTTAACCTTCTGCTTGATTCGGTCGTTTGTATGTAAAACGGAAGAACAGTTACCTGGTGAGTATTGCTATATAAACATCATCACGATATCATCGAATACAACTCAGATACAATTATCGCTTCGTCTAACCATTCAACCTTCTGTTCGATTCAGTCGCTAATATGTGTAACGGAAGTACCGTCACCTGGTAAGTATCACTATATATACAGTATTGCGATATAATCGGATACCAACCAGATACATTGATTGTTCAGTCTATCCATTCAACATTTTGTTCGTTTCGGTCGCTCGTATGTAAAACGGAAATACCGTCACCTAGTGTGTATAACTATATACACAGCATAACATCATAATCGAATACAACCCAGATACCATCCATTCAACCTTCTGTTCGATTCGGTTGCTCGTATGTATAACGAAAAAACAGTAACCTGGTGAGTATTTCTATATGAACTTCATCACGATATAATCGAATACAACTCAGATACAATGATCATTCCGTCTATCCATCCAACCTTCTGTTCGATTGGGTCGCTCGTACGTATAACGCAAGAACAGTCACCTGGTGAGTATTACTATATGAACATTACCACGATATAATCGAATACAACTCAGTTACAATTATCGTTCCGTCTAACCATCCAACCTTATGTTCGATTCAGACGCTCGTATGTGTAACGAAAGAACCGTTACATGGTAGGTGTATCCAATTATACAGCATAACGATATAATTGGAGACAACCCAGATACAATGATTTTTCAATCTATCCATTCAACCTTATGTTCGATTCGGTTGCTCGTATGTATAACGATAGAACAGTTACCTGGTTAGACATAATATATAATAATCATCACGAAATAATCGAATACAACCCAGATACGATGATTATTCAGTCTATCCATTCAACCTTCTGTTCAGTTCAGTCGCTCTTATGTATAACTGGAGAACAGTTACCTGGTGAGTATAACTATATAAACATCATCACGATATCATCGAATACAACCCCAGATACGATCATTGTTTAGTCTATCCATTCATCCTTCTGTTCAATTCAGTCGCTCGTATGTATAACGGAAGAACAGGTACCTGGTGAGTATAACTATATAAACATAATCGAATACAACTCAGATACGATGATTGTTCAATCTATTCATTTAACCTCCTGCTCGATTCGGTCACTTGTATGTAAAACCGAAGGACAGTTAACTGGTGAGTATTGCTATATAAACATCATCACGATATCATCGAATACAACTCAGATACAATTATCGTTCCGTCTAACCATTCAACATTCTGTTCGATTCAGTCGCTAGTATGTGTAACGGAAGTACCGTCACCTGGATAGTATCACTATATATACAGTATTGCGATATAATCGGATACCAACCAGATACATTGATTGTTCAGTCTATCCATTCAACTTTCTGTTCGTTTCGGTCGCTCGTATGTAAAACGGGAATACCGTCACCTAGTGTGTATAACTATATACACAGCATAACATCATAATCGAATACAACCCAGATACTATCCATTCAACCTTCTGTTCGATTCGAATGCTCGTATGTATAACGAAAGAACAGTAACCTGGTGAGTATTTCTATATGAACTTCATCACGATATCATCAAATACAACTCAGAGATACAATTATCATTTCGTCTAACCATTCAACCTTCTGTTCGATTCAGTCGCTAGTATGTGTAACGGAAGTACCGTCACCTGGTGAGTATCACTATATATACAGTATTGCGATATAATCGGATACCACCCAGATACATTGATTGTTCAGTCTATCCATTCAACTTTCTGTTCAGTTCAGTCGCTCTTATGTAAAACTGGAGAACAGTTTCCTGGTGAGTATAACTATATGAACATCATCAAGATATAATCGAATACAACCCCAGATACGATTATTGTTTAGTCTATCCATTAAACCTTCTGTTCAATTCAGTCGCTCGTATGTATAACGGAAGAACAGTTACCTGGTGAGTATAACTATATAAACATAATCGAATACAACCCAGATACGATGATTGTTCAATCTATACTAAATTTAACCTTCTGCTCGATTCGGTCGCTTGTATGTAAAACGGAAGAACAGTTACCTGGTGAGTATTGCTATATAAACATCATCACGATATCATCGAATTCAACTCAGATACAATTATCGTTTCGTCTAACCATTTAACCTTCTGTTCGATTCAGTCGCTAATATGTGTAACGGAAGTACCGTCACCTGGTAAGTATCACTTTATATACAGTATTGCGATATAATCGGATACCACCCAGATACATTGATTGTTCAGTCTATCCATTCAACTTTCTGTTCGTTTCGGTCGCTCGTATGTAAAACGGGAATACCGTCACCTAATGTGTATAACTATATACACAGCATAACATCATAATCGAATACAACCCAGATACTATCCATTCAACCTTCTGTTCGATTCGATTGCTCGTATGTATAACGGAAGAACAGTTACCTGGTAAGTATAACTATATAAACATAATCGAATACAACCCAGATACGATTATTGTTCAATCAATACTGAATTCAACCTTCTGCTTGATTCAGTCGCTCTTATGTATAACTGGAGAACAGTTACCTGTTGAGTATAACTATATAAACATCATCACGATATAATCGAATGCAACCTCAGATACCATCATTATTTAGTCTATCCATTCAACCTTCTGTTCAATTCAGTCGCTCGTATGTATAACGAAAGAACAGTAACCTGGTGAGTATTTCTATATGAACTTCATCACGATATAATCGAATACAACTCAGATACAATGATCATTCCGTCTATCCATCCAACCTTCTGTTCGAATGGGTCGCTCGTACGTATAACGCAAGAACAGTCACCTGGTGAGTATCACTATATAAACATTACCACGATATAATCGAATACAACTCAGTTACAATTATCTCTAACCATCCAACCTTATGTTCGATTCAGACGCTCGTATGTGTAACGAAAGAACCGTTACATGGTAGGTGTATCTAATTATTCAGCATAACGATATAATCAGAGACAACCCAGATACAATGATTTTTCAATCTATCCATCCAACCTTATGTTCGATTCGGTTGCTCGTATGTATAACGGAAGAACAGTTACCTGGTTAGACATAATATATAATAATCATCACGAAATAATCGAATACAACCCAGATACGATGATTATTCAGTCTATCCATTCAACCTTCTGTTCAGTTCAGTCGTTCTTATGTATAACTGGAGAACAGTTACCTGGTGAGTATAACTATATAAACATCATCACGATATCATCGAATACAACCCCAGATACGATCATTGTTTAGTCTATCCATTCAACCTTCTGTTCAATTCAGTCGCTCGTATGTATAACGGAAGAACAGTTACCTGGTGAGTATAACTATATAAACATAATCGAATACAACCCAGATACGATGATTGTTCAATCTATCTATTTAACCTTCTGCTCGATTTGGTCGCTTGTATGTAAAACGGAAGAACAGTTACCTGGTGAGTATTGCTATAAACATCATCACGATATCATCGAATACAACTCAGATACAATTATCGTTTCGTCTAACCATTTAACCAACTGTTCGATTCAGTCGCTTGTATGTGTAACGAAAGTACCGTCACCTGGTAAGTATCACTATATATAGTGTATTGCGATATAATCGGATACCAACCAGATACATTGTTCAGTCTATCCATTCAACTTTCTGTTCGTTTCGGTCGCTCGTATCTAAAACGGGAATACCGTCACCTAGTGTGTATAACTATATACACAGCATAACATCATAATCGAATACAACTCAGATACTATCCATTCAACCTTCTGTTCGATTCGGTTGCTCGTATGTATAACGAAAGAACAGTAACCTGGTGAGTATTTCTATATGAACTTCATCACGATATAATCGAATACAACTCAGATACAATGATCATTCCGTCTATCCATCCAACCTTCTGTTCGATTGGGTCGTTCGTACGTATAACGCAAGAACAGTCACCTGGTGAGTCTTACTATATAAACATTACCACGATATAATCGAATACAACTCAGTTACAATTATCGTTTCGTCTAACCATCCAACCTTATGTTCGATTCAGACGCTCGTATGTGTAACGAAAGAACCGTTACATGGTAGGTGTATCTAAATATACAGCATAACGATATAATCGGAGACAACCCAGATACATTGATTGTTCGATCTATCCATTCAACCTTATGTTCGATTCGGTTGCTCATATGTATAACGGAAGAACAGTTACCTGGTTAGACATAATATATGATAATCATCACGAAATAATCGAATACAACCCAGATACGATGATTGTTCAGTCTATCCATACAACCTTCTGTTCAGTTCAGTCTCTCTTATGTATAACTGGAGAACAGTTACCTGTTGAGTATAACTATATAAACATCATCACGATATAATCGAATACAACCTCAGATACGATCATTGTTTAGTATATCCATTCAACCTTCTGTTCAATTCAGTCGCCCGTATGTATAACGGAAGAACAGTTACCTGGTGAGTATAACTATATAAACCTAATCGAATACAACCCAGATACGATGAATTTTCAATCTATCCATTTAACCTTCTGCTCGATTCGGTCGCTTTTATGTAAAACGGAAGAACAGTTACCTGGTGAATATTGCTATATAAACATCATCACGATATCATCGAATACAACTCAGATACAATTATCGCTTCGTCTAACCATTTAACCTTCTGTTCGATTCAGTGGCTAGTATGTGTAACGGAAGTACCGTCACCTGGTAAGTATCACTATATATACAGTGTTGCGATATAATCGGATACCAACCAGATACATTGATTGTTCAGTCTATCCATTCAACTTTCTGTTCGTTTCGGTCGCTCGTATGTGAAACATGAATACCGTCACCTAGTGTGTATAACTATATACACAGCACAACATCATAATCGAATACAACCCAGATACTATCCATTCAACCTTCTGTTCGATTCGAATGCTCGTATGTATAACGATAGAACAGTAACCTGGTGAGTATTTCTATATGAATTTCATCACGATATCATCGAATACAACTCAGAGATACAATTATCATTTCGTCTAACCATTTAACCTTCTGTTCGATTCAGTCGCTAGTATGTGTAACGGAAGTACCGTCACCTGGTAAGTATCACTATATATACAGTATTGCGATATAATCGGATACCACCCAGATACATTGATTGTTCAGTCTATCCATTCAAATTTCTGTTCAGTTCAGTCGCTCTTATGTATAACTGGAGAACAGTTTCCTGGTGAGTATAACTATATAAACATCATCAAGATATAATCGAATACAACCCCATATACGATTATTGTTTAGTCTATCCATGCAACCTTCTGTTCAATTCAGTCGCTCGTATGTATAACGGAAGAACAGTTACCTGGTGAGTATAACTATATAAACATAATCGAATACAACCCAGATACGATGATTGTTCAATCTATACTAAATTTAACCTTCTGCTTGATTCGGTCGTTTGTATGTTAAACGAAAGAACAGTTACCTGGTGAGTATTGCTATATAAACATCATCACGATATCATCGAATACAACTCAGATACAATTATCGCTTCGTCTAACCATTCAACCTTCTGTTCGATTCAGTCGCTAGTATGTGTAACGGTAGTACCGTCACCTGGTAAGTATCACTATATATACAGTATTGCGATATAATCGGATACCAACCAGATACATTGATTGTTCAGTCTATCCATTCAACATTCTGTTCGTTTCGGTCGCTCGTATGTAAAACGGAAATATCGTCACCTAGTGTGTATAACTATATACACAGCATAACATCATAATCGAATACAACCCAGATACCATCAATTCAACCTTCTGTTCGATTCGGTTGATCGTATGTATAACGAAAGAACAGTAACCTGGTGAGTATTTCTATATGAACTTCATCACGATATAATCGAATACAACTCAGATACAATGATCATTCCGTCTATCCATCCAACCTTCTGTTCGATTGGGTCTTCTTATTCTTATTTCTTACTGTGGGCGGGTTAAGAACCCCTGCACGTAGGCCTCTTAATCGGGCCCATTGTGCACCCACATTTACTAGGATTCAAGCAGAAATACCAATGGCCTTTGAGAAGGCCATTATTTTTCGAGGGTGAATCCCTTCTATTTCCTCTGGGTTCAGTATACAGCTCCCAAAGTGTGTCTCTCTTAGGCTTGCCAATGCAGGGCATTCCGTAAGGATATGCGTCGAGGTTTCCTCATCCTCCAGACAGAATCTGCAGTCGGGATCCTCTGTTATTCCGATGAGATTAAGGTGTCTGTTTAGTTGATTGTGCCCTGTTAGGAGTCCAACAATTACTTTAAGATCCTTCCTTTTCAGAGAAAGAAGTTCTCTAGTGAGTCTGGGTGAAGGTCCATTCATGTGAATCTTCGCTTGCCTCATGCCAGGTGTTTCCATCCAGGCGTGAAAAGACTGTCTGTTGAGACGGTCTTTCATATGTGTTATCGCCATCCTATATGAAATTCCTAGGATGGGTTCAGGTCCATTTGGGGTTGATGTTGACCCTGCTTTGGCCAATTTGTCAGCTTCTTCGTTTCCGGGCACTCCCGAGTGACCTGGGACCCACGCGAGGCTGACGCGGTTTTTAGTCCCTAATTTCTCTAGAGCTTCGCGGCACTCGAGCACCAGTTTCGAGGAGATTCTATTGGACCCTATGGCCAATAGTGCCGCCCTACTGTCCGAGCATATTACGACGTGGCCTCCTTGGTAGGCCCTTTTCAGGTTCTCTTGTGTACAGGCTAAAATCGCGTAGACTTCAGCCTGAAACACCGTAGCGAAAGTGCCGAGAGGGAACGAGTAGTTTCCTCTCCTGCTGCCACCATAGACTCCTGCACCTGTTTTGTTTCCGACTTTGGATCCGTCAGTGTACCAGACGGTCGCATTATTCGGGAACAAGCGTTCACCTTTACTCACCCAATCTTCCCTTGATGGAATCATGATTTCGGGAGCTTTTTTGAAATTCAGAATTGGTAGAAAGTCGTCCCGTCTCATGGAGATTATGGGGCAGTCTTCTACAGCTCGATTCCATATGCTAGAATGACCGTAGTTGTCATTCTCGTTTGCCCATTGGCCTAAGCCATGAAGCCTGTTCTCATGGCTTCATGTTCAATAACAAGGTGAAGGGGCGAAAGTCCTATCAGAACCTCAAGAGCTCTGGAGGGCGATGTCCTCATTGCCCCTGTTATCCCTATGCATGCAAGTCGTTGTATTTTGTCGAGAAGGAGCTTGGACTTGCACTTATTCACACCTGGCCACCATACCACGGCCCCGTATGTGATGATTGGGCGAATTACTGCCTTATAGATCCAGAGTAGGATTTTCGGTGTAACTCCCCATGTGCTCCCGAAGGCTCTCCTACAGCCCCAATAGGCGTTGGTAGCCTTCGTTGTGCACTTCGCAATTTGCTCGTTCCAGGTCAATTTAGAGTCCAAGATAATTCCTAGATACTTTGTTGACCCTTTATATTGCAAAACCTGTCCAGACAGATGTATGTCAGGTAAAGCTCCCAGTTTCCGCTTTCTGGTGAAAAGCACCATTTCAGCTTTTTGTGTATTCACTTTTAGTCCTTCGGTGAAACACCAACTTTCTACCATTTCAAGGGCTTCCTCCATAGATTCCCTCAATTGGCACAGTTTTGGACCTTGGGCCAAGATGACTATGTCATCGGCATACGCCTGAGCATAGATGCCAGACTCGTTCATCTCTGATATAATACTGTTTACCACTAGGCACCACAGGAGCGGGGAGAGCACTCCCCCCTGTGGACATGACATCCCCGTGATACCAGAGCGCTAGCCTCGCTACCACTCAGTTCAACTTTAACCTGTCGGCAGGAGAGCATTGTCTTGATCCATCGTATCAATGATGACTCGATGCCGTGTCTCTCTGCTGCTTGACAAATGGACTCGAAGGACGTGTTGTCGAACGCACCTTCTATGTCAATGAATACTCCTAGAATATCTTCGATTGGGTCGCTCATACGTATAACGCAAGAACAGTCACCTGGTGAGTATTACTATATGAACATTACCACGATATAATCGAATACAACTCAGTTACAATTATCGTTCCGTCTAACCATCCAACCTTATGTTCGATTCAGACGCTCGTATGTGTAACGAAAGAACCGTTACATGGTAGGTGTATCTAATTATACAGCATAACGATATAATCGGAGACAACCCAGATACAATGATTTTTCAATCTATCCATTCAACCTTATGTTCGATTCGGTTGCTCGTATGTATAACGAAAGAACAGTTACCTGGTTAGACATAATATATAATAATCATCACGAAATAATCGAATACAACCCAGATACGATGATTATTCAGTCTATCCATTCAACCTTCTGTTCAGTTCAGTCGCTCTTATGTATAACTGGAGAACAGTTAACTATAACTATATAACTATATAAACATCATCACGATATCATCGAATACAACCCCAGATACGATCATTGTTTAGTCTATCCATTCAACCTTCTGTTCAATTCAGTCGCTCGTATGTATAACGGAAGAACAGTTACCTGGTGAGTATAACTATATATACATAATCGAATACAACCCAGATACGATGATTGTTCAATCTATCTATTTAAGCTTCTGCTCGATTCGGTCGCGAAATAATCAAATACAACCCAGATACGATTATAGCAGTAAAAGTTGAGAAAAAATATTTTCTGGCTATACTGTGCGAACGGTTAGCTCATATAGTCAGGGCAAAAGGTCGTGGTTCGATTACTTACTTAATCTTATATAGCCAATCAAAAATATTTGCAAGTGGCAAAAGAAAAAAGGTTATACCAGGGATGATCTTAAATGGACGCCATCTACAGCAAAATTAAAGTTAACAAACCTATTTTCTTAAGCCAGTCTCTGTAGATAGAATCTGCAAATGCCTAAGGATAGGATAACAAATAAAAATACAATTTAACTTCGATATTTACTGACACTTGGAGATATAGGTACTTACGATTTTTAAATTGTAAAATTCTTTCCATGCATATAAATAATGAAAATAGTGTTTTATCACTAGGAATAATTATGCATTAGATATCCCTTAGATTTGAATATTTCTGATTTTAAATTGAATGCATTCAATTTGCACAATAGAAATATTTATGATTAGATATAGAATACAATTTCACATTTGAAGATAATTATATCAAAAATAAATCAATTTCCCAGATTAAATTTGTAAGATACCTTGTCAGTAAAATTTGGTGATGAACAAATTATGAAACCCTGGTGGAGCAGCATCCCATCTTGAAGATGTAGGTTGGAAGACACCTACTTCATAATAACTTTCCAGTATCCAGCTCCAATAGTGGAAATGGGAGTGACATCCATTTCAGATTTCTGAGACTACGAGCCCTTGGATACAGCAACCTAGATATGCTTAGTCCAGCCAGTGCTTTTGAATATAATGGAAATTCTTCTCACAGGAACAAAAAAACTTATCAACCGGTACAGACTTACTATGAAGACTGTTTCACAAAAATTTGCAGATTAACCTCACATGAGGTTCACATTAGCCTCTTGATAGGTACCAAGATGGAGGCTAATGGTTGCATGAAAATAGCAAGCAATTATCAAGAAAATACGAAGCAATCATCAAAAAGTATAAAGCACTCATCAAGAAAATATAAAGCACTCATCAAGAAAATATAAAGCACTCATCAAGAAAATAGAAAACAATTATCAAGAAAATAGCCTGGCAGAACTATAGCACAAAAAAAAATCAGAAAAAACCACGCTGTAGTACTATACCCTTGATCTTGATAGATTTTGCAGCTCAAAACTATGGATTATGGACAGATTCCATAATATAATCTTTTACACAATGAGAATTTAATATCAAATCTAATAATTACCATTTATCTGATGTTCATGATGGAAATTCGTGGATTTTCAGAAATGGCGTTTTTAAGAAATCTCACACATGTTCACTTGTTGAATGCCAGGAACAGAAAGGAACGATTTCAGCACCTTCTTTCAGTTCTTCAGTTCATGCTAAAGTTCACTTGTCAATAAGTCAAATTAGCACTTGTTTCAAGGCACAAATCAAACATTATCAGATTTTAATATTCACATTCATGAAATCACTTCCGTTTGACTGATACTGATATAAATACTCTTGAATACAATGTCAAGGACACAAAGTGAACTTGGCGCTAATCTTCGCAGTGAAATTTGAAAAGAAAGAAGAATTACTGAGATCATACCTTTGCATTCAAAGTGACATTTGATATGAATGTTAACCTGCAAATGTTCATCTATAATTCCCAACGTAAACAAACAGAATAATTATGGATTCAAACCCAATAACATGAAATCAAGCAAGGTAAGTTAGTATGAGCACTACAGGGTGTCTTCCACTTCCAGCGACTCGCAGCCTCACGAAATCTGAAACATATAATCACAACAAATGCTACCAGTATTATATGAAACAAAGTTGGTGACAATTAAAGTTGAGATGGAAATTCAAATTGTTCCGCAAAATACTTGGTATTGACAATATTCCATAGAAAAAGTAACATTTACAAAATGTGGATGTTACACCACCCCCCTTGCTAAAGAAAATTTAAATTCGAAGCTATTTAAATTTTTTGAAAAACAAAAATTACAATAGTGATAATGGACCATAGCGCAAATCGTGCACGGTACTCCCTGAGACAAATGCCTATTTCCAAACATCAAAATTGTATTCAGAGCCTTCGGTGACATGTCCACATCGTACCCGGCATTGCATCACCGTCTGCAATGCTACTTAGATCAGGTATAATCTTCTTGCTGCTAGATGTTAATGCTGCACCATCGAAAATCCTGATAAACACCACGCCTCCAAGTCGCACTCCAGACGAATGATAACCCTACCTAAAGCATTATGCAGGCATATCAACAAACAACTCCAAGGTGGAAACAAAAAAGAAAAGAGTTTAAACAAATTTTGTTTTACCCAGTTGTCCACCGATCAACTGCAGTGATAGAAGGAACACCAACCTGTAACGAGTGAAGCTCGGTACAAAAAAATCCAGAAGAAATATTCGGGAGTACTCTGTATACTAGACTCTGCAGACTATCTTTCAGAGCGACAAATAAGTAGCGGCCACATAGAACGTAGTAGTAAAGAATAGCACTGTTGTCAGCAGCCCTCAGGCACATTCTGACGGTCCACCCTTTACCCCCCTTATGAACGACTATACAGGCTATATATTCTTTCCATTGAAGGAAGCCACTCTGAAACCAGCCTGCACCAGTGCCGGTCACAGCTCCCTACAGACAAAAAATATATACGGGAAACGCAACTCCCAACAAAGGTAAAACCTCTGTAAACTTTGAAGAAGTTCAACAGAGTTTAAATAAACTCATTGATCAATCTTGATCAAGAATTGTAGGATAAATCCTACCTTGGAAAATGATGTGATTTCCTTAAGACACCAGTCTTTATGTCCAGTGGTGGGACCCTATAAAGATTGGAAATTTACCTCAGGTAAGTGCATATTTCTAGGCCACAATTTGTTTCAATTACATCCGAAAACTCAACAAAAGTATACACTCAAGTACAAGAATCAGCATCGAACTGCATGTTATCCGTTTTAAGGATATGGCCATGACAATAACTGTGAAAGCTAATGTGACATTTCATTCACATATTCAAATCATTTCACAGGTGAAACAAAACCTAGAACACAGAAACCGCCTGAAACAAATACACATCAGAAAAGGGTTTGACACAAAAATAACTGCAAGCAGTAATCATAGATGTTTATGACGTGGTCTTGAGTTAGTATCTCACAGCGTCCCATGAGTACTAACTACCACTAGTTGGGAACCGTGTCGAGTCCAAGTTGCTTTTAGCACAATGCTAGGGATAGCCAACTTCTAACCCAAGTAATTAGGTTAATACCTAATTAAATATACCCTAAAACCATAAAAAAATATTTACAAAAATGCAAAAGTACATGAATCCTGGTGTACATCCAGGTTCCATTTACTGATCCCTAAAACTATAGAAAATATTTACAAGTTGAAGATATATCAAAATATACCTACAGGGTGGAGATGTCAAACCATACCCAAAAAAACATGAAGATGTACATCCTACTTCAAAAAACTTTTCAAGTTTACCTAGGTTTTTTTTTTTTACTTCCGGAACTTCAAAAAAAATACTCAGGATTGAAAACTGCAAGTTAAAAAACTTTCCCTGAAATGTTTTCAATGACCTGAATCCACAAAATTACGGTTCAAAACCGACATACTCTAGATGTTGAAAATTCAATCGAATTGAAATTATTCTCCAAACAAATGTCCAATGACTTACTACACTTCAGCTCATTCTTTATATTGTATAATACAACATTACAAACCTGAATGGCTATTTAAGTCATCAATTAACTTCCATGAGCTACTGCTCGTCATTAATGTCTGTACCAAAATATGGCTTGAGTTTTGAAACATGCCACGTACCAGCAGCTGTACCATCAAGGTTACTCAACTCATATGCCACTTTTGATATCACTTTCTTAATTTTACTCAAAATGTGACGCTGTGCCAATTTGGCAGAAAAATCCCTAGCAGCGTCAGACAAAACCATATTGCGCCTCCAGACTAATTCACCTACTTTAAAAATATGTTCCCGTCTCCTCAGATTGTAATACTGGGCGTTTTTTTTATAAGAAGCTGTTAATCTTTCTTTAACTTTTTTATAAAGTGGTGGCAATTTTTCGACTTCTTCAGAATATATTTTTCTGGCTTCCTCATTGTTTGTGTAAACCCAGTAACTTCATGGGTAGCTGAATTCAAGGCATGCTGGATTTCTAAGATTTCATTATCCCATTTCTTATGAGAGTCTTTAATGAAACTTCTAATGGCAGTTCCTATTGTACGATTAACTCTCTCCGTTTGATTAACCTGAGGATGGTA
This sequence comes from Chrysomela aeneicollis, assembly GCA_029955515.1. NCBI lineage: Eukaryota > Metazoa > Arthropoda > Insecta > Coleoptera > Chrysomelidae > Chrysomela > Chrysomela aeneicollis. The sequence continues at coordinate 13,550,325 of JARUHQ010000013.1, read as the reverse complement.
TCGGCAATTGAAATAAATTTTTGGAATTTTGAAATTGTTGACAAATTCATCAAAAAGTTTTCCAGTATGCGCTGGAGCATTATCCAAAGCCAGAACTTGAGGAACACCATAAGTCAAAAATACATCTTTCAAAAATGAGACAATAGATGGAGCTGTCGCATTTCTAACAGGTTTCAAAATTACAAATTTTGTAAAATAGTCTGAAGCCACAATAAGGAATTTGTTACCCTTGGTACTTCTAGGAAAAGGGCCCATTACATCAGTACTTACGAATTGAAAAGGAAAACTAACCTTTTTCTCATTTCCCATCAAACCAAAACGTTTGCCATTCAAGGCTTTTTGACTACCACACTCTTGACAACTTCGAACATAGTCCAGAACGTCTTTCCTCATTTTAGGCCAATAATAGGTTTCAGCAACCTTTTTAAGAGTCTTGAAATATCCTAAATGAGCTGAAGTTGGTAAATCATGACAATCATGGATAATCTTCAATTTTTGATCTGCTGGAACTAATAATTTCCATTCAGAAATGTTAGTTTTCAATGGTATATTTCCAGAAGTATGTTTGAACAGATAGCCATCTTTAATCATCCACTGAGGATATTTTTCAGGATTTTTACTAACATTATTTTTCAGATACCATGGTTCAAGATTATCAAGAGTTAAGCCTAAAAAATTTATTTCTGTGCCCAAAGGGGCTCTACTTAACGCGTCAGGAGTTACATGATATTTTCCTTTACGGTATACTACTTCAAAGTCAAAACAAGAAAGCCTCATAGCCCATCTACTAAGTCTACCAGAGGTACCAGCCATTTTAGTTAAATATTTCAAACTTGCATGATCAGTTATGGCTTTAAAATGTACTCCATCTACATAAGGTCTGAACTTCTCTAGAGAAAAAATTAGTGCTAGGCACTCACGTTCAGTAGCTGAATAATTCCTCTCAGCCCTAGAAAGGCTTCTACTAGCATATGCTATGACTCTCTCTTCATTGTTTTGAACTTGCGTTAAGACCGCACCTAAACCAGTTTCACTAGCATCGCATTGTATGCAAAATTCTACAGAGAAATCTGGAGCACATAAAATTGGAGCAGAAATCAAATTTTGTTTTATCTCAATAAATGCTTTTTCAGCCTGATCGTTCCATGGCACTGATTGCTTTTTACCCCTCCCCTTCAATAAATCATTTAAAGGACTCAATAAAGTACTAAAATGAGGAATAAAACGCCTGTACCATGAACACATGCCAACAAAACGTTTGATTTCGGTAGTAGTCTTAGGTCTTGGGTACTCTACCATTGCTTTAATTTTACTTGAAGATGTTCTCAAGCCATGGGAATCAACAACAAAGCCCAAATAATGTAAAGACTCTCTAAAAAATTGACATTTCTTGAAATTGACAGTTAAATTGGCATCAACTAAACGTCTATGAACTTCCTTCAATAGACCAATATGCTCTTCAAAAGTTGAACTAGTGCAAATTATATCATCCAAATAAACAAATACCTTAGGTTGTAACTCTGGTCCTAAAATTCTATCCATTAAACGCTGGGTGATAGCTGCGGAATTCGATAAGCCAAATGGTAAGCATCGGAAGTGAAATAATCCACGACCAGGTACACTGAAGGCAGTCTTTTCCCTACTTTCTTCATCTAGAGGTATTTGCCAAAAAGCACTTCTTAAATCAATAGATGAAATAAATTTTGCATTACTGAGCATATTCAAGATGTCATCAACAAGAGGAAGTGGATATGAATCTTTCTTCGTAATTTCATTCAAGGATCTTCCGTCAAAGCAAAATCTAAATTCACCAGAGCTCTTTTTCACAAGGAGAACTGGAGAGTTCCAAGGACTCTCTGATTTTTCTACAACTTTTAAGGTTAACATTCGATCTAGTTCTTTATTGAGATGTTCCATCATATATGGAGACAATCTATACTGTCTTTTTTTGAAAGGAGAATGATCACCAGTATTTATATGAGCTTTGATTTTATCAGTTAATCCAAGACGATCCTCGCTTGAAATTGACGAAAATAAATCCATAATCACTTTTGTTTGTCCCAACTGTTCATTAGATAAATTTTTGCAAAGACCTACATCTATCTCACTTTTCTGAGGAGCTTCTGATAAAACATTCACATGGAAAATAAACTCACTTTGAATTTCCCAGGAATTATTGAGAAAATTAATGGAAAGTGCAAACATCTTGCAAAAATCACTGCCAAGAATTAAACCACATTTTAAACTAGGAATAACTGAAACAGTTACTAATTTGCATATATTTCCAAGGCTCAATGGAATCTGGCAAGTTCCTAATACAGTCTGTCCATTTCCATCTGCAGTTGTTACAAATCTTCTTTGACTTCTATTTAATTTAATTTTATATTTTCTCAACAAATCCATGGAATGAGCACCAAGACAAGTTAAATTAGCTCCACTATCAACAAGTGCAACAATCTCTTCATCATAAAGTTTGATAGAAATGTAGGGTCTGTTATCTGAAGGTCTTGAAATAAACAGAGGTGAAACATCACTAGAATTCAATACATGATCAACAACTGTCTCTTTTCTAGAATCTTTACTATTATTTGTAACTAGGTTTTTCCTTTTATAATTGTTACCTTTTCCATAACTAAAAAATTTTCGAGAATTTTGGCCAACAGATATTGAGACTGATCTATGGCCAGTGTGATCAATCTCGGAAACTAGTTTTTTGGATTACACCTGGGGCAGTTAGGTTTTACTACATTAGGTTTTCCACAACCAAAACAAATCAATTTGTGGGACTCTCTACAATCACGAGCAATGTGACCTGGCTTTTGACAACGAAAGCAAGTTAGTTGCCTTGATTTATCATTATTATTGGAATTCACTCCAGACACAGAAGGACGACTGAAGTTATTTGAAAAGTTCTTTTTACCTTTGTGATTCCAATCCTTACTTCCAATATTTGAATCCACATATGCCAAATCACTCTCTAAACAATTTATGGATTTAGGTGGAGTATATCTCTGCTGATGTTCATTAGATTCATCAATTTTCCTACAGAAACTTGTCAAGTCTGCAATACTACTAATATTCTGCAAAGGAAGTAGTTTAGTATATTTGGGTAAACAATTTCTTCGGATTATTTTCAATATTTCCTGGTCGTCAAGAGGTTGGCTCAGTCTACTCGATAAATTGAGCATTATCGCTACAAATATTTCAACAGGTTCATCTCTACCTTGTGTACGCGATTTGATTTCATCTAATAGTTTATCATCATAAGATGATGGTAAGAATGCATTTTCTAATTGAGAAATCAGATCTTTCCAGTTGAAAACTGAATTTTTGACAGATCTAAACCAAATTAACGCACGACCAGAAAATAAATCAATAGCAGATTGAAAAAGTTCTAATTCCGAAACTCCTCTAGCTTGAGATAACTCTGTAACCCTTTCCAAAAAAGATTTCAAACTACTTGTCCCATCAAACTGTAATCCCCATTTATAAACTGGAACTGATTTGCAATGTTCTGGATGGCTAGTTGAAGCTCTACTAGTATCAGGTTTGACATTAAAAGATAATCTTGCTTCTAACTCAATACATGTTGCAACAGCATAATCCTTGTATTCAGTAAAAGATAAATTTAAATCTTCAGGTTCCTCAGGAATTTTGAAACGTCCTACTCTACCAGTTAAAGAAGTTAATCTAGATTCAATGATTTTATACATTTGATCTGATGTTGGACCAGAGAAACTGAGAATTAAAGATTCCAAATCTGAAAAAGTTTTGTCTATAAAAAGTTTTTCGGATTCTGTTTCAAAATCAGGATCTTTCAGTTCAACTGTTACAGTTTCAGTGCTGATAAGTCTGTTCAAGATTATTCTTTTTGAAGTCAAAGTCTTTCTAGTAGCTTTAACATTCCTGATACGTAGTTCATAATCTATCTCTTCTTCAGACAAAAACAAAGCTTCAATTTTACCTTCCATTTTGAAAATACTAGTTTATCCAAAATCTCAAAAAATATTTTCAGTACCAAGCAGTAAACAAAACACACAAAATCACACAATCAATAAATTCACGAATAAGAGAATTCCAATAAATTTCAATCTCAACTGAAATTCTCACCAATATGCTTCATATGAAAAAAAATATTTGTTGTCCAACCTTAAGGCACTTTTTGATTGTTATATAAGATAAGAATGAAAAGATTTTATTTTCAGAGGCCACAAGTTGTCGGCGCCATTTGTATAGCAGTAAAAGTTGAGAAAAAATATTTTCTGGCTATACTGTGCGAACGGTTAGCTCATATAGTCAGGGCAAAAGGTCGTGGTTCGATTACTTACTTAATCTTATATAGCCAATCAAAAATATTTGCAAGTGGCAAAAGAAAAAAGGTTATACCAGGGATGATCTTAAATGGACGCCATCTACAGCAAAATTAAAGTTAACAAACCTATTTTCTTAAGCCAGTCTCTGTAGATAGAATCTGCAAATGCCTAAGGATAGGATAACAAATAAAAATACAATTTAACTTCGATATTTACTGACACTTGGAGATATAGGTACTTACGATTTTTAAATTGTAAAATTCTTTCCATGCATATAAATAATGAAAATAGTGTTTTATCACTAGGAATAATTATGCATTAGATATCCCTTAGATTTGAATATTTCTGATTTTAAATTGAATGCATTCAATTTGCACAATAGAAATATTTATGATTAGATATAGAATACAATTTCACATTTGAAGATAATTATATCAAAAATAAATCAATTTCCCAGATTAAATTTGTAAGATACCTTGTCAGTAAAATTTGGTGATGAACAAATTATGAAACCCTGGTGGAGCAGCATCCCATCTTGAAGATGTAGGTTGGAAGACACCTACTTCATAATAACTTTCCAGTATCCAGCTCCAATAGTGGAAATGGGAGTGACATCCATTTCAGATTTCTGAGACTACGAGCCCTTGGATACAGCAACCTAGATATGCTTAGTCCAGCCAGTGCTTTTGAATATAATGGAAATTCTTCTCACAGGAACAAAAAAACTTATCAACCGGTACAGACTTACTATGAAGACTGTTTCACAAAAATTTGCAGATTAACCTCACATGAGGTTCACATTAGCCTCTTGATAGGTACCAAGATGGAGGCTAATGGTTGCATGAAAATAGCAAGCAATTATCAAGAAAATACAAAGCAATCATCAAAAAGTATAAAGCACTCATCAAGAAAATATAAAGCACTCATCAAGAAAATATAAAGCACTCATCAAGAAAATAGAAAACAATTATCAAGAAAATAGCCTGGCAGAACTATAGCACAAAAAAAAATCAGAAAAAACCACGCTGTAGTACTATACCCTTGATCTTGATAGATTTTGCAGCTCAAAACTATGGATTATGGACAGATTCCATAATATAATCTTTTACACAATGAGAATTTAATATCAAATCTAATAATTACCATTTATCTGATGTTCATGATGGAAATTCGTGGATTTTCAGAAATGGCGTTTTTAAGAAATCTCACACATGTTCACTTGTTGAATGCCAGGAACAGAAAGGAACGATTTCAGCACCTTCTTTCAGTTCTTCAGTTCATGCTAAAGTTCACTTGTCAATAAGTCAAATTAGCACTTGTTTCAAGGCACAAATCAAACATTATCAGATTTTAATATTCACATTCATGAAATCACTTCCGTTTGACTGATACTGATATAAATACTCTTGAATACAATGTCAAGGACACAAAGTGAACTTGGCGCTAATCTTCGCAGTGAAATTTGAAAAGAAAGAAGAATTACTGAGATCATACCTTTGCATTCAAAGTGACATTTGATATGAATGTTAACCTGCAAATGTTCATCTATAATTCCCAACGTAAACAAACAGAATAATTATGGATTCAAACCCAATAACATGAAATCAAGCAAGGTAAGTTAGTATGAGCACTACAGGGTGTCTTCCACTTCCAGCGACTCGCAGCCTCACGAAATCTGAAACATATAATCACAACAAATGCTACCAGTATTATATGAAACAAAGTTGGTGACAATTAAAGTTGAGATGGAAATTCAAATTGTTCCGCAAAATACTTGGTATTGACAATATTCCATAGAAAAAGTAACATTTACAAAATGTGGATGTTACACGATGATTGTTCAGTCTATCCATACAACCTCCTGTTCAGTTCAGTCGCTCTTATGTATAACTGGAGAACAGTTACCTGGTGAGTATAACTATATAAACATCATCACGATATAATCGAATACAACCCCAGATACGATCATTGTTTAGTCTATCCATTCAACCTTTTGTTCAATTCAGTCGCTCGTATGTATAACGGAAGAACAGTTACTTGGTGGGTATAACTATATAAACATAATTAAATACAACTCAGATACGATGATTGTTCAATCTATCCATTAAACCTTATGTTCGATTCGGTTGCTCGTATGTATAACGGAAGAACAGGTACCTGGTGAGTATAACTATATAAACATAATCGAATACAACCCAGATACGATGATTGATCAATCTATCCATTTAACCTTCTGCTCGATTCGGTCGCTTGTATGTAAAACGGAAGGACAGTTACCTGGTGAGTATTGCTATATAAACATCATCACGATATCATCGAATACAACTCAGATACAATTATCGTTTCGTCTATCCATTCAACATTCTGTTCGATTCAGTCGCTAGTATGTGTAACGGAAGTATCGTCACCTGGTAAGTATCACTTTATATACAGAATTGCGATATAATCGGATACCACCCAGATACAATGATTGTTCAGTCTATCCATTCATCTTTCTGTTCGTTTCGGTCGCTCGTATGTAAAACGGGAAAACCGTCACCTAGTGTGTATAAATATATACACAGCATAACATCATAATCGATTACAACCCAGATACTATCCATTCAACCTTCTGTTCGATTCGGTTGCTCGTATGTATAACGAGAGAACAGTAACCTGGTGAGTATTTCTATATGAACGTCATCACGATATAATCGAATACAACTCAGATACCATGATCATTCCGTCTATCCATCCAACCTTCTGTTCGATTGGGTCGCTCGTATGTATAACGAGAGAACAGTAACCTGGTGAGTATTTCTATATGAACGTCATCACGATATTATCGAATACAACTCAGATACCATGATCATTCCGTCTATCCATCCAACCTTCTGTTCGATTGGGTCGCTCGTATGTATAACGCAAGAACAGTCACCTGGTGAGTATTACTATATAAACATCACCACGATATAATCGAATACAACTCAGTTACAATTATCTTTTCGTCTAACTATCCAACCTTATGTTCGATTCAGGCGCTCGTATGTGTAACGAAAGAACCGTTACATGGTAGGTGTAACTAAATATACAGCATAACGATATAATCGTAGACAACCCAGATACAATGATTGTTCAATCTATCCATCCAACCTTATGTTCGAATCGGTTGCTCGTTTGTTTAACGGAAGAACTGTTACCTGGTTAGACATACTATATGATAATCATCACGATATACTCGAATACAACCCCAGATACGATTATTGTTTAGTCTATCCATTCAACCTTCTGTTCAATTCAGTCGTTCTTATGTATAACGAAAAAACAGTTACCTGGTGAGTATAACTAAATAAACCTAATCGAATACAACCCAGATACGATGAATTTCCAATCTATCCATTTAACCTTCTGCTCAATTCGGTCGCTTTTATTTAAAACGCAAGAACAGTCACCTGGTGAGTATAACTATATAAACATAATCGAATACAACCCAGATACGATGATTGTTCAATCTACACTAAATTTAAGCTTCTGTTCGATTCGGTCGCTTGTATGTAAAACGGAAGAACAGTTACCTGTTGAGTATTTCTATATGAACGTCATCACGATATAATCGAATACAACTCAGATACAATGATCATTCCGTCTATCCATCCATCCTTTTGTTCGATTGGGTCGCTCGTATGTATAACGCAAGAACAGTCACCTGGTGAGTATTACTATATAAACATCACCACGATATAATCGAATACAACTCAATTACAATTATCGTTCCGTCTAACCATCCAACATAATGTTCGATTCAGACGCTCGTATGTGTAACGAAAGAACCGTTACATGGTAGGTGAAACTAAATATACAGCATAACGATATAATCGGAGACAACCCAGATACAATGATTGTTCAATCTATCCATCCAACCTTATGTTCGATCCGGTTGCTCGTATGTATAACGGAAGAACTGTTACCTGGTTAGACATACTATATGATAATAATCACGATATAATCAAATACAACCCAGATACGATGAATGTTCAGTCTATCCATTCAACCTTCTGTTCAGTTCAGTCGTTCTTATGTATAACTGGAGAACAGTTACCTGGTGAGTATAACTATATAAACATCATCACGATATCATCGAATACAACCCCAGATACGATCATTGTTTAGTCTATCCATTCAACCTTCTGTTCAATTCAGTCGCTCGTATGTATAACGGAAGAACAGTTACCTGGTGAGTATAACTATATAAACATAATCGAATACAACCCAGATACGATGATTGTTCAATCTATCTATTTAACCTTCTGCTCGATTTGGTCGCTTGTATGTAAAACGGAAGAACAGTTACCTGGTGAGTATTGCTATAAACATCATCACGATATCATCGAATACAACTCAGATACAATTATCGTTTCGTCTAACCATTTAACCAACTGTTCGATTCAGTCGCTTGTATGTGTAACGAAAGTACCGTCACCTGGTAAGTATCACTATATATAGTGTATTGCGATATAATCGGATACCAACCAGATACATTGTTCAGTCTATCCATTCAACTTTCTGTTCGTTTCGGTCGCTCGTATCTAAAACGGGAATACCGTCACCTAGTGTGTATAACTATATACACAGCATAACATCATAATCGAATACAACTCAGATACTATCCATTCAACCTTCTGTTCGATTCGGTTGCTCGTATGTATAACGAAAGAACAGTAACCTGGTGAGTATTTCTATATGAACTTCATCACGATATAATCGAATACAACTCAGATACAATGATCATTCCGTCTATCCATCCAACCTTCTGTTCGATTGGGTCGTTCGTACGTATAACGCAAGAACAGTCACCTGGTGAGTCTTACTATATAAACATTACCACGATATAATCGAATACAACTCAGTTACAATTATCGTTTCGTCTAACCATCCAACCTTATGTTCGATTCAGACGCTCGTATGTGTAACGAAAGAACCGTTACATGGTAGGTGTATCTAAATATACAGCATAACGATATAATCGGAGACAACCCAGATACATTGATTGTTCGATCTATCCATTCAACCTTATGTTCGATTCGGTTGCTCATATGTATAACGGAAGAACAGTTACCTGGTTAGACATAATATATGATAATCATCACGAAATAATCGAATACAACCCAGATACGATGATTGTTCAGTCTATCCATACAACCTTCTGTTCAGTTCAGTCTCTCTTATGTATAACTGGAGAACAGTTACCTGTTGAGTATAACTATATAAACATCATCACGATATAATCGAATACAACCTCAGATACGATCATTGTTTAGTATATCCATTCAACCTTCTGTTCAATTCAGTCGCCCGTATGTATAACGGAAGAACAGTTACCTGGTGAGTATAACTATATAAACCTAATCGAATACAACCCAGATACGATGAATTTTCAATCTATCCATTTAACCTTCTGCTCGATTCGGTCGCTTTTATGTAAAACGGAAGAACAGTTACCTGGTGAATATTGCTATATAAACATCATCACGATATCATCGAATACAACTCAGATACAATTATCGCTTCGTCTAACCATTTAACCTTCTGTTCGATTCAGTGGCTAGTATGTGTAACGGAAGTACCGTCACCTGGTAAGTATCACTATATATACAGTGTTGCGATATAATCGGATACCAACCAGATACATTGATTGTTCAGTCTATCCATTCAACTTTCTGTTCGTTTCGGTCGCTCGTATGTGAAACGGGAATACCGTCACCTAGTGTGTATAACTATATACACAGCACAACATCATAATCGAATACAACCCAGATACTATCCATTCAACCTTCTGTTCGATTCGAATGCTCGTATGTATAACGATAGAACAGTAACCTGGTGAGTATTTCTATATGAATTTCATCACGATATCATCGAATACAACTCAGAGATACAATTATCATTTCGTCTAACCATTTAACCTTCTGTTCGATTCAGTCGCTAGTATGTGTAACGGAAGTACCGTCACCTGGTAAGTATCACTATATATACAGTATTGCGATATAATCGGATACCACCCAGATACATTGATTGTTCAGTCTATCCATTCAAATTTCTGTTCAGTTCAGTCGCTCTTATGTATAACTGGAGAACAGTTTCCTGGTGAGTATAACTATATAAACATCATCAAGATATAATCGAATACAACCCCATATACGATTATTGTTTAGTCTATCCATGCAACCTTCTGTTCAATTCAGTCGCTCGTATGTATAACGGAAGAACAGTTACCTGGTGAGTATAACTATATAAACATAATCGAATACAACCCAGATACGATGATTGTTCAATCTATACTAAATTTAACCTTCTGCTTGATTCGGTCGTTTGTATGTTAAACGAAAGAACAGTTACCTGGTGAGTATTGCTATATAAACATCATCACGATATCATCGAATACAACTCAGATACAATTATCGCTTCGTCTAACCATTCAACCTTCTGTTCGATTCAGTCGCTAGTATGTGTAACGGTAGTACCGTCACCTGGTAAGTATCACTATATATACAGTATTGCGATATAATCGGATACCAACCAGATACATTGATTGTTCAGTCTATCCATTCAACATTCTGTTCGTTTCGGTCGCTCGTATGTAAAACGGAAATATCGTCACCTAGTGTGTATAACTATATACACAGCATAACATCATAATCGAATACAACCCAGATACCATCAATTCAACCTTCTGTTCGATTCGGTTGATCGTATGTATAACGAAAGAACAGTAACCTGGTAAGTATTTCTATATGAACTTCATCACGATATAATCGAATACAACTCAGATACAATGATCATTCCGTCTATCCATCCAACCTTCTGTTCGATTGGGTCTTCTTATTCTTATTTCTTACTGTGGGCGGGTTAAGAACCCCTGCACGTAGGCCTCTTAATCGGGCCCATTGTGCACCCACATTTACTAGGATTCAAGCAGAAATACCAATGGCCTTTGAGAAGGCCATTATTTTTCGAGGGTGAATCCCTTCTATTTCCTCTGGGTTCAGTATACAGCTCCCAAAGTGTGTCTCTCTTAGGCTTGCCAATGCAGGGCATTCCGTAAGGATATGCGTCGAGGTTTCCTCATCCTCCAGACAGAATCTGCAGTCGGGATCCTCTGTTATTCCGATGAGATTAAGGTGTCTGTTTAGTTGATTGTGCCCTGTTAGGAGTCCAACAATTACTTTAAGATCCTTCCTTTTCAGAGAAAGAAGTTCTCTAGTGAGTCTGGGTGAAGGTCCATTCATGTGAATCTTCGCTTGCCTCATGCCAGGTGTTTCCATCCAGGCGTGAAAAGACTGTCTGTTGAGACGGTCTTTCATATGTGTTATCGCCATCCTATATGAAATTCCTAGGATGGGTTCAGGTCCATTTGGGGTTGATGTTGACCCTGCTTTGGCCAATTTGTCAGCTTCTTCGTTTCCGGGCACTCCCGAGTGACCTGGGACCCACGCGAGGCTGACGCGGTTTTTAGTCCCTAATTTTTCTAGAGCTTCGCGGCACTCGAGCACCAGTTTCGAGGAGATTCTATTGGACCCTATGGCCAATAGTGCCGCCCTACTGTCCGAGCATATTACGACGTGGCCTCCTTGGTAGGCCCTTTTCAGGTTCTCTTGTGTACAGGCTAAAATCGCGTAGACTTCAGCCTGAAACACCGTAGCGAAAGTGCCGAGAGGGAACGAGTAGTTTCCTCTCCTGCTGCCACCATAGACTCCTGCACCTGTTTTGTTTCCGACTTTGGATCCGTCAGTGTACCAGACGGTCGCATTATTCGGGAACAAGCGTTCACCTTTACTCACCCAATCTTCCTTTGATGGAATCATGATTTCGGGAGCTTTTTTGAAATTCAGAATTGGTAGAAAGTCGTCCCGTCTCATGGAGATTATGGGGCAGTCTTCTACAGCTCGATTCCATATGCTAGAATGACCGTAGTTGTCATTCTCGTTTGCCCATTGGCCTAAGCCATGAAGCCTGTTCTCATGGCTTCATGTTCAATAACAAGGTGAAGGGGCGAAAGTCCTATCAGAACCTCAAGAGCTCTGGAGGGCGATGTCCTCATTGCCCCTGTTATCCCTATGCATGCAAGTCGTTGTATTTTGTCGAGAAGGAGCTTGGACTTGCACTTATTCACACCTGGCCACCATACCACGGCCCCGTATGTGATGATTGGGCGAATTACTGCCTTATAGATCCAGAGTAGGATTTTCGGTGTAACTCCCCATGTGCTCCCGAAGGCTCTCCTACAGCCCCAATAGGCGTTGGTAGCCTTCGTTGTGCACTTCGCAATTTGCTCGTTCCAGGTCAATTTAGAGTCCAAGATAATTCCTAGATACTTTGTTGACCCTTTATATTGCAAAACCTGTCCAGACAGATGTATGTCAGGTAAAGCTCCCAGTTTCCGCTTTCTGGTGAAAAGCACCATTTCAGCTTTTTGTGTATTCACTTTTAGTCCTTCGGTGAAACACCAACTTTCTACCATTTCAAGGGCTTCCTCCATAGATTCCCTCAATTGGCACAGTTTTGGACCTTGGGCCAAGATGACTATGTCATCGGCATACGCCTGAGCATAGATGCCAGACTCGTTCATCTCTGATATAATACTGTTTACCACTAGGCACCACAGGAGCGGGGAGAGCACTCCCCCCTGTGGACATGACATCCCCGTGATACCAGAGCGCTAGCCTCGCTACCACTCAGTTCAACTTTAACCTGTCGGCAGGAGAGCATTGTCTTGATCCATCGTATCAATGATGACTCGATGCCGTGTCTCTCTGCTGCTTGACAAATGGACTCGAAGGACGTGTTGTCGAACGCACCTTCTATGTCAATGAATACTCCTAGAATATCTTCGATTGGGTCGCTCGTACGTATAACGCAAGAACAGTCACCTGGTGAGTATTACTATATGAACATTACCACGATATAATCGAATACAACTCAGTTACAATTATCGTTCCGTCTAACCATCCAACCTTATGTTCGATTCAGACGCTCGTATGTGTAACGAAAGAACCGTTACATGGTAGGTGTATCTAATTATACAGCATAACGATATAATCGGAGACAACCCAGATACAATGATTTTTCAATCTATCCATTCAACCTTATGTTCGATTCGGTTGCTCGTATGTATAATGAAAGAACAGTTACCTGGTTAGACATAATATATAATAATCATCACGAAATAATCGAATACAACCCAGATACGATGATTATTCAGTCTATCCATTCAACCTTCTGTTCAGTTCAGTCGCTCTTATGTATAACTGGAGAACAGTTAACTATAACTATATAACTATATAAACATCATCACGATATCATCGAATACAACCCCAGATACGATCATTGTTTAGTCTATCCATTCAACCTTCTGTTCAATTCAGTCGCTCGTATGTATAACGGAAGAACAGTTACCTGGTGAGTATAACTATATATACATAATCGAATACAACCCAGATACGATGATTGTTCAATCTATCTATTTAAGCTTCTGCTCGATTCGGTCGCGAAATAATCAAATACAACCCAGATACGATGATTGTTCAGTCTATCCATACAACCTCCTGTTCAGTTCAGTCGCTCTTATGTATAACTGGAGAACAGTTACCTGGTGAGTATAACTATATAAACATCATCACGATATAATCGAATACAACCCCAGATACGATCATTGTTTAGTCTATCCATTCAACCTTCTGTTCAATTCAGTCGCTCGTATGTATAACGGAAGAACAGTTACTTGGTGGGTATAACTATATAAACATAATTGAATACAACTCAGATACGATGATTGTTCAATCTATCCATTAAACCTTATGTTGGATTCGGTTGCTCGTATGTATAACGGAAGAACAGGTACCTGGTGAGTATAACTATATAAACATAATCGAATACAACCCAGATAAGATGATTGATCAATCTATCCATTTAACCTTCTGCTCGATTCGGTCGCTTGTATGTAAAACGGAAGGACAGTTACCTGGTGAGTATTGCAATATAAACATCATCACGATATCATCGAATACAACTCAGATACAATTATCGTTTCGTCTATCCATTCAACATTCTGTTCGATTCAGTCGCTAGTATGTGTAACGGAAGTATCGTCACCTGGTAAGTATCACTTTATATACAGAATTGCGATATAATCGGATACCACCCAGATACATTGATTGTTCAGTCTATCCATTCAACTTTCTGTTCGTTTCGGTCGCTCGTATGTAAAACGGGAAAACCGTCACCTAGTGTGTATAAATATATACACAGCATAACATCATAATCGATTACAACCCAGATACTATCCATTCAACCTTCTGTTCGATTCGGTTGCTCGTATGTATAACGAGAGAACAGTAACCTGGTGAGTATTTCTATATGAACGTCATCACGATATAATCGAATACAACTCAGATACCATGATCATTCCGTCTATCCATCCAACCTTCTGTTCGATTGGGTCGCTCGTATGTATAACGAGAGAACAGTAACCTGGTGAGTATTTCTATATGAACGTCATCACGATATAATCGAATACAACTCAGATACCATGATCATTCCGTCTATCCATCCAACCTTCTGTTCGATTGGGTCGCTCGTATGTATAACGCAAGAACAGTCACCTGGTGAGTATTACTATATAAACATCACCACGATATAATCGAATACAACTCAGTTACAATTATCTTTCCGTCTAACTATCCAACCTTATGTTCGATTCAGGCGCTCGTATGTGTAACGAAAGAACCGTTACATGGTAGGTGTAACTAAATATACAGCATAACGATATAATCGTAGACAACCCAGATACAATGATTGTTCAATCTATCCATCCAACCTTATGTTCGAATCGGTTGCTCGTATGTTTAACGGAAGAACTGTTACCTGGTTAGACATACTATATGATAATCATCACGATATACTCGAATACAACCCCAGATACGATTATTGTTTAGTCTATCCATTCAACCTTCTGTTCAATTCAGTCGTTCTTATGTATAACGAAAAAACAGTTACCTGGTGAGTATAACTAAATAAACCTAATCGAATACAACCCAGATACGATGAATTTCCAAACTATCAATTTAACCTTCTGCTCGATTCGGTCGCTTTTATTTAAAACGCAAGAACAGTCACCTGGTGAGTATAACTATATAAACATAATCGAATACAACCCAGATACGATGATTGTTCAATCTATACTAAATTTAAGCTTCTGTTCGATTCGGTCGCTTGTATGTAAAACGGAAGAACAGTTACCTGTTGAGTATTTCTATATGAACGTCATCACGATATAATCGAATACAACTCAGATACAATGATCATTCCGTCTATCCATCCAACATAATGTTCGATTCAGACGCTCGTATGTGTAACGAAAGAACCGTTACATGGTAGGTGAAACTAAATATACAGCATAACGATATAATCGGAGACAACCCAGATACAATGATTGTTCAATCTATCCATCCAACCTTATGTTCGATCCGGTTGCTCGTATGTATAACGGAAGAACTGTTACCTGGTTAGACATACTATATGATAATAATCACGATATAATCAAATACAACCCAGATACGATGAATGTTCAGTCTATCCATTCAACCTTCTGTTCAGTTCGACATACTATATGATAATAATCACGATATAATCAAATACAACCCAGATACGATGAATGTTCAGTCTATCCATTCAACCTTCTGTTCAGTTCGGTCGCTCTTATGTATAACTGGAGAACAGTTTCCTGGTGAGTATTACTATATGAACATCATCAAGATATAATCGAATACAACCCCAGATACGATTATTGTTCAATCTATACTAAATTTAAGCTTCTGCCCGATTCGGTCGCTTGTATGTAAAACGAAAGAATAGTTACCTGGTGAGTATTGCTATATAAACATCATCACGATATCATCGAATACAACTCAGAGATACAATTATCGTTTCGTCTAACCATTCAACCTTCTGTTCGATTCAGTCTCTAGTATGTGTAACGGAAGTACCGTCACCTGGTAAGTATCACTATATATACAGTATTGCGATATAATCGAATACAACCCAGATACGATGATTGTTCAGTCTATCCATACAACCTTCTGTGCAGTTCAGTCTCTCTTATGTATAACTGGAGAACAGTTACCTGTTGAGTATAACTATATAAACATCATCACGATATAATCGAATGCAACCTCAGATACGATCATTATTTAGTATATCCATTCAACCTTCTGTTCAATTCAGTCGCTCGTATGTATAACGAAAGAACAGTAACCTAGTGAGTATTTCTATATGAACTTCATCACGATATAATCGAATACAACTCAGATACAATGATCATTCCGTCTATCCATCCAACCTTCTGTTCGATTGGGTCGCTCGTACGTATAACGCAAGAACAGTCACCTGGTGAGTCTTACTATATAAACATTACCACGATATAATCGAATACAACTCAGTCACAATTATCGTTTCGTCCAACCATCCAACCTTATGTTCGATTCAGACGCTCGTATGTGTAACGAAAGAACCGTTACATGGTAGGTGTATCTGAATATACAGCATAACGATATAATCGGAGACAACCCAGATACATTGATTGTTCGATCAATCCATTCAACCTTATGTTCGATTCGGTTGCTCATATGTATAACGGAAGAACAGTTACCTGGTTAGACATAATATATGATAATCATCACGAAATAATCGAATACAACCCAGATACGATGATTGTTCAGTCTATCCATACAACCTTCTGTGCAGTTCAGTCTCTCTTATGTATAACTGGAGAACAGTTACCTGTTGAGTATAACTATATAAACATCATCACGATATAATCGAATTCAACCTCAGATACGATCATTGTTTAGTATATCCATTCAACCTTCTGTTCAATTCAGTCGCCCGTATGTATAACGGAAGAACAGTTACCTGGTGAGTATAACTATATAAACCTAATCGAATACAACCCAGATATGATGAATTTTCAATCTATCCATTTAACCTTCTGCTCGATTCGGTCGCTTTTATGTGAAACGGAAGAACAGTTACCTGGTGAATATTGCTATATAAACATCATCACGATATAATCGAATACAACCCCAGATACGATCATTGTTTAGTCTATCCATTCAACCTTCAGTTCAATTCAGTCGCTCGTATGTATAACGGAAGAACAGTTACCTGGTGAGTATAACTATATAAACATAATCGAATACATCTCAGATACGATGATTGTTCAATCTATCCATTCAACCTTATGTTCGATTCGGTTGCTCGTATGTATATCGGAAGAACAGGTACCTGGTGAGTATATCTATATAAACATAATCGAATACAACTCAGATACGATGATTGTTCAATCTATACATTTAACCTTCTGCTCGATTCGGTCGCTTGTATGTAAAACGGAAGGACAGTTACCTGGTGAGTATTGCTATATAAACATCATCACGATATCATCGAATACAACTCAGATACAATTATCGTTTCGTCTAACCATTCAACATTCTGTTCGATTCAGTCGCTAGTATGTGTAACGGAAGTATCGTCACCTGGTAAGTATCACTATATATACAGTATTGCGATATAATCGGATACCACCCAGATACATTGATTGTTCAGTCTATCCATTCAACTTTCTTTTCGTTTCGGTCGCTCGTATGTAAAACGGGAATACCGTCTCCTAGTGTGTATAACTATATACACAGCATAACATCATAATCGAATACAACCCATATACTATCCATTCAACCTTCTGTTCAATTCAGTCGCTCGTATGTATAACGAGAAAACAGTAACCTGGTGAGTATTTCTATATGAACGTCATCACGATATAATCGAATACAACTCAGATACCATGATCATTCCGTCTATCCATCCAACCTTCTGTTCGATTGGGTCGCTCGTATGTATAACGAGAGAACAGTAACCTGGTGAGTATTTCTATATGAACGTCATCACGATATAATCGAATACAACTCAGATACCATGATCATTCCGTCTATCCATCCAACCTTCTGTTCGATTGGGTCGCTCGTATGTATAACGCAAGAACAGTCACCTGGTGAGTATTACTATATAAACATCACCACGATATAATCGAATACAACTCAGTTACAATTATCTTCCCGTCTAACTATCCAACCTTATGTTCGATTCAGGCGCTCGTATGTGTAACGAAAGAACCGTTACATGGTAGGTGTAACTAAATATACAGCATAACGATATAATCGTAGACAACCCAGATACAATGATTGTTCAATCTATCCATCCAACCTTATGTTCGAATCGGTTGCTCGTATATTTAACGGAAGAACTGTTACCTGGTTAGACATACTATATGATAATCATCACGATATACTCGGATACAACCCCAGATACGATTATTGTTTAGTCTATCCATTCAACCTTCTGTTCAATTCAGTCGTTCTTATGTATAACGAAAAAACAGTTACCTGGTGAGTATAACTAAATAAACCTAATCGAATACAACCCAGATACGATGAATTTCCAATCTATCCATTTAACCTCCTGCTCGAATCGGTCGCTTTTATTTAAAACGCAAGAACAGTCACCTGGTGAGTATAACTATATAAACATAATCGAATACAACCCAGATACGATGATTGTTCAATCTATACTAAATTTAAGCTTCTGTTCGATTCGTTCGCTTGTATGTAAAACGGAAGAACAGTTACCTGTTGAGTATTTCTATATGAACGTCATCACGATATAATCGAATACAACTCAGATACAATGATCATTCCGTCTATCCATCCAACCTTTTGTTCGATTGGGTCGCTCGTATGTATAACGCAAGAACAGTCACCTGGTGAGTATTACTATATAAACATCACCACGATATAATCAAATACAACCCAGATACGATGAATGTTCAGTCTATCCATTCAACCTTCTGTTCAGTTCGACATACTATATGATAATAATCACGATATAATCAAATACAACTCAGATACGATGAATGTTCAGTCTATCCATTCAACCTTCTGTTCAGTTCGGTCGCTTTTATGTATAACTGGAGAACAGTTTCCTGGTGAGTATTACTATATGAACATCATCAAGATATAATCGAATACAACCCCAGATACGATTATTGTTCAATCTATACTAAATTTAAGCTTCTGCCCGATTCGGTCGCTTGTATGTAAAACGAAAGAATAGTTACCTGGTGAGTATTGCTATATAAACATCATCACGATATCATCGAATACAACTCAGAGATACAATTATCGTTTCGTCTAACCATTCAACCTTCTGTTCGATTCAGTCTCTAGTATGTGTAACGGAAGTACCGTCACCTGGTAAGTATCACTATATATACAGTATTGCGATATAATCGGATACCACCCAGATACATTGATTGTTCAGTCTATCCATTCAACTTTCTGTTCAGTTTAGTCGCTCTTATGTATAACTGGAGAACAGTTTCCTGGTGAGTATAACTATATGAACATCATCAAGATATAATCGAATACAACCCCAGATACGATTATTGTTTAGTCTATCCATTCAACCTTCTGTTCAATTCAGTCGCTCGTATGTATAACGGAAGAACAGTAACCTGGTGAGTATAACTATATAAACATAATCGAATACAACCCAGATACGATGATTAATCAATCTATACTAAACTTAACCTTCTGCTCGATTCGGTCGCTTGTATGTAAAACGAAAGAACAGTTACCTGGTGAGTATTGCTATATAAACATCATCACGATATCATCGAATACAACCCAGATACAATTATCGTTTCGTCTAACCATTTAACCTTCTGTTCGATTCAGTCGCTAGTATGTGTAACGGAAGAACCGTCACCTGGTAAGTATCACTATATATACATTATTGCGATATAATCGGATACCATCCAGATACATTGATTGTTCAGTCTATCCATTCAACCTTCTGTTCAATTCAGTCGCTCGTATGTATAACGGAAAAACAGTTACCTGGTGAGTATAATTATATAAACCTAATCGAATACAACCCAGATACGATGAATTTTCAATCTATCTATTTAAGCTTCTGCTCGATTGTGTCGCTTTTATGTAAAACGGAAGAACAGTTACCTGGTGAGTATTGCTATATAAACATCATCACGATATCATCGAATACAACTCAGATACAATTATCGCTTCGTCTAACCATTTAACCTTCTGTTCGATTCAGTCGCTAGTATGTGTAACGGAAGTACCGTCACCTGGTAAGTATCACTATATATACAGTATTGCGATATAATCGGATACCAACCAGATACATTGATTGTTCAGTCTATCCATTCAACTTTCTGTTCGTTTTGGTCGCTCGTATGTAAAACGGGAATACCGTCATCTAGTGTGTATAACTATATACACAGCATACAATCATAATCGAATACAACTCAGATACTATCCATTCAACCTTCCGTTCGATTCGGTTGCTCGTATGTATAACGAAAGAACAGTAACCTGGTGAGTATTTCTATATAAACTTCATCACGATATAATCGAATACAACTCAGATACAATGATCATTCCGTCTATCCATCTAACCTTCTGTTCGATTGGGTCGCTCGTACGTATAACGCAAGAACAGTTACCTGGTGAGTATAACTATATAAACATTCCCACGATATAATCGAATACAACTCAGTTACAATTATCGTTCCGTCTAACCATCCAACCTTATGTTCGATTCAGACGCTGGTATGTGTAACGAAAGAACCGTTACATGGTAGGTGTATCTAAATATACAGCATAACGATATAATCGGAGACAACCCAGATACAATAATTGTTCAATCTATCCATTCAACCTTATGTTCGATTCGGTTGCTCGTATGTATAACGGATGAACAGTTACCTGGTTAGACATAATATATAATAATCATCACGAAATAATCGAATACAACCCAGATACGATGATTGTTCAGTCTATCCATACAACCGTCTGTTCAGTTCAGTCGCTCTTATGTATAACTGGAGAACAGTTACCTGGTGAGTATAACTATATAAACATCATCACGATATAATCGAATACAACCCCAGATACGATCATTGTTTAGTCTATCCATTCAACCTTCTGTTCAATTCAGACGCTCGTATGTATAACAGAAGAACAGTTACTTGGTGAGTATAACTATATAAACATAATCGAATACAACTCAGATACGATGATTGTTCAATCTATCCATTCAACCTTATGTTCGATTCGGTTGCTCGTATGTATAACGGAAGAACAGGTACCTGGTGAGTATAACTATATAAACATAATCGAATACCACCCAGATACATTGATTGTTCAGTCTATCCATTCAACTTTCTGTTCGTTTCGGTCGCTCGTATGTAAAACGAGAATACCGTCATCAAATGTGTATAACTATATACACAGCATAACATCATAATCGAATACAACCCAGATACTATCCATTCAACCTTCTGTTCGATTCGGTTGCTCGTATGTTTAACGAATGAACAGTAACCTGGTGAGTATTTCTATATGAACGTCATCACGATATAATAGAAAACAACTAAGATACAATGATCATTCCGTCTATCCATCCAACCTTCTGTTCGATTGGGTCGCTAGTATGTATAACGGAAGAACAGTTACCTGGTGAGTATAACTATATAAACATAATCGAATACAACCCAGATACGATGATTGTTCAATCCATACCAAATTTAACCTTCTGCTCGATTCGGTCACTTGTATGTAAAACGGAAGAACAGTTACCTGGTGAGTATTGCTATATAAACATCATCACGATATCATCGAATACAACTCAGATACAATTATCGTTTCGTCTTACCATTCAACCTTAAGTTCGATTCAGTCGCTAGTATGTGCAACGGAAGTACCGTCACCTGGTAAGTATCACTATATATACAGTATCGCGATATATTCGGATACCACCCAGATACATTGATTGTGTGCTGAGCACGGATATAATGCATTATTATTGTGAAAAGTAATCAAAGATCGAATGTCAAATACAGATAAACTAATCACGTCCAAAGAAGAATTATTACTGCAGGTGGCCTATATCAAGTCATAATCAGATGAATCTCAAAAGCGCCGAAAATATAAGTTATGGTCAACTTCGTTTATCAACTAGAATGATAAAGACAAGAATTTATGTACAAATGACCTAAAAGGGCACTGATAAAAGGAGTGAATATCTTAAAATTCGATATCACAGAGAAAAGCAAAGCCATAAATTTGGAACTTAATGACAGAATATGGTGCACGTGTTCTTTTGTCGAATTGCCGCTTTGATAGAAACAAAGGGTGAATTTTTATATAAAAATGATGACCAAATATCAATCGAAAGCAGTCAGTAGTCAGCAGTCACAATCATGGCTCGGAGGAGCAAAGTTCTTCAATACCGTGGTCACCACGGTTTGTTTTGAAGCTAACGGACTTTTAAGTTAAGTAGCTGATTCTTTGTCGACAGACATCAGAACATACTTTGTCCGTTTTGCAAGTTGTCGCTAGACATTGCAAAAGTTAGTCTTCAGGCTGAAAGTGAAGCTCAATAGTTTTGTAAAATTAAATTGTTCAGTTGAAAGTTTTCTCAGTTTAAACTTGTCAGTTTACAAGTGTCGCGAATTTCCAAACGAAGTGAAAAGTGAACCAAATACAAAATATGTAAGTTGCCCAAAACCAGTCTATATAAATGCCCGTAAGAAAATATTTCAGATCATTGACCCAAAAGTTTAAAAGGCACATGTTAGGGAATCATGCCATTCATATCAGAGGGTGTCGTTTGTCGGATAGATAGTAGCCAGGGTTGTATTCAAAAATATTAAAGTATTTGACGTAGGATTTTCTGATTACAAAGGTGACTAATTAAATAGCTCTGTGTATTGAACTTGAGGGGGTAATTACCTGTATAATTGTAAATTCGATGTTGTATTCTTTTATGTAAATTAATATGGTTCTTTCAGGATTACTTATAAATCTTGATTATATTTCTATATGTCAGTAGACCACCATAGATATTTTTTGAATAAATACTTCATGTTTATATTAAGTTAATCGATGCCATAGTTATTTCATCCGCCTGTAAAACCGAACCCTAAAAACATCTGTAGCTTACCACCTCACATATAGGACAAATCCGCTCGGCCTATTCAAAAATAATTTAACATCTTATCAACTAGTGAGGTGTACAGCACAAATGGTGTCAGGTGTGGGGTATTACAAAGCCTTATGTGCAGCAAAAATGATGTGGGGTATTACACAGCCTTATGGGCAGCACAATTGGTGTCAGGTATATTACAAGTTTTATGGTAAATATAGGCGATCCCTATACCGTCGGGTGAAATAACAGGCATAGAAACGATGTTAGATTTTGAAGAAGCAGGTTCAGAGTTGAGATAAAGTTTGTGTCAAATAATTTAGTAGTAGAAAACCAAAGAGAAACTGAAATGGCTCGTGAAATATTGTTACCAGTATCAGTAAATTTAGATTCTATTCCCTTTTATGCAGGACAATCGAATATAAACGATTTTATCCAAACTATCGATGAAGCGGCTATTATTGCACATTGGACGGAAAAACAAAAAGTTGCAATTGCACGAATAAAATTAAGGGTACTGGCGAAACAGTTTCTTGAATCAGAATTGAGTTTGAAAATCACTGAAGACTGGAATCTTTTGAAAATCAAGTTGAGAGAGCATTTTGCAGTAAGTCAGATACCAGGACAAGCTTTGAGAAATTTTTTGGAATGTAATCAAAGGCAGGAAGAAACTTGTAGACAATTTTTGGATAGATTGAAATTATTAGCGTTGAAAACTCTCACGACTACAGGAGACGAAACGGTGGATACGGTCCTGAAACAGAAACTCGATAGGGACATAACCACCCAACTTGTTATGGGATTGATGAACCCTGTCCGAAAGCGAGTCTTATCTATTCAACCTACTGTTATCGGAGAGGCCTTGAAAATCGCCGAACGGGAAGAGACAATTGAAAAGATTACGGAAAATCAAGAACGCGTTGCCCCTGAAGTAAAAAATACGATATCATTTAGGGAAATAAAGTGTTATGAATGTCACAGGGTGGGCCATAAAGCGAATAATTGTAGAAATGGTTTTAGAATTGGAATTGAAGATAATATTAGAGATGACAACTGGAATGAGAGGGTGATATGCTATGGTTGCAGAAAGAAAGGTCATATTATGAAGAATTGTCCGAATAATAGCGTGATTTGTTATAACTGCAAAAATAAAGGGCATTACGCAAAAACATGCCTTGTGAAAGATCGTAGGCCGGTGACTGAGACAAGAAGGAATTTAAACGGGAATGCAACAATAGATAAGAACGTAGCGATACAGATTTACACATGCGATAATGAAAGGCCAAGAAATTCAGCATTGCTAGATATTGATGGAAAACATCGCACGGCACTTATTGATAGTGGAGCAACTGTATCGTTGATAAAAATAGCGATGTCTAAGGGATTCAAAAAGATTGATGATAGGAATGGAAATAGAGATAGTATTTTGATGGACATTCAAGGAAATTGTATACCTAGTAAAGGAAAAGTTTTAGTACCAATAAAGTTAGGCGAAGATATAGTGATAGAGCATGAGTTTATTGTTTTGGAAAATGGAAATTTTCGGACGGATTTCTTGATAGGGTTAGATTTTCTTCAAAGGTATGAAGTTAAAATTGATTGGGGTCAAGGACGCATGTTTATAGGTGAACAGGAAATTGAGCTTATGGAAGAAGGAAAATTGAAGGAAGTTGATATAGTAAAACATGTTATGGAGAGGAGATTGAAAAGTATGGAAAGACAGATTACAGAACTCAAGGAGATTATAGTTCGCCAAAATGAAGTAGCTTCTAGAAATATCCAAAAGGACGATGAAACCTTGTCGTTTGCCGCGACAAATGGTTTCTCTGTACAGACAACGGCAAATTGTTTGACAGACAGCAGGACAGTCCATCAGGAAAATTCAAAAAAGTTACGACCTGAAGATAGGACAAAGAGCCGATCAGGTACAAAAAGGGTGAAGAATATCAGAATTGAGTATTCTGATAACAAGAAAACTCCTGAAAGAGTTCACGAGAATCGTAGAAGAAATAAGTGTGTACAGGCGTGTCCGATAAAAACGGAACGTAGTACAGGTAGGCGAAATCAGCTTGAGAAGGAAGCTGAGACTCGAGATAGAAAAAGTAAGCTGAGTTTGGAAGGACGGAAGCAGATCGAAAAAGTTTCGAGAGATGAGGTTTAAGTGATGAGAAATATGAATAAGAAGAAAAAGGGTATTTCGAGAGAAAATGAGCGAACCGTAGAGATTTCGGAAAATGTGTTGGAAATGAGAAATTTCGAGGAAAATAGCGAGAAGCAGAGTGGGAGAGTTGATAAAGTATTGAAAGATAAGTTGAAACGAGTAAGAGAAGAAAATTCAGAAGAAAAAAGTGTGACGAGAAGGGGTCAAGAAACATTTGAGGCAACTAATCGTTGTAATGAGCGAATATCAAAATCCGCAACGAATACGAATATCGTTACGAGAGGGAATGCAATGGAAAATAGGAAAAATTCGGAAAATTCTTCCAAGGAAGGACGTCGAAATCAAGTACTACCTTGCAGTTCAGCTGTGTACTTATCTGAGGATATTACACTACCTCCGAAAACGATGGTTATTTGTTCAGGAAATATGAGATATTTCAAGAGAATTACTTCTGAAAATGCAGTTTTAGAAGGAAATGACGGAGTTCATGGTTTAATGTTTGCTAGAACACTTTGTGGACGACAAAAGAGAGTACCGATTCGATTAGTAAATTTATTGGATAAAGAAAGAGTTTTACGAAAGAAAACAGTGGTGGCGTACGCGTATGAGACAGAATTAGATATCAAAGGAAAAGAGGTGATAACGAATAAAAATGGAATATATTCTGTTGAAGTTAACAAGGAAACAGAGAAGTTATTGGAGCAGATGAAGTTGAATTACCCTGTAAATAGAGATCAAGAGAAATTAGTCAAGCTAGTGAAAGAATATATAGATATATTCCGTACGCCTAATAAGAAACTATCATGTACTACCAGAGTGAAGCATCATATTATTACTGAAAATGTACCACCGATAGCAAAGCGACCGTATCGAGTACCTTATTAAAGAAAGAAAATACTTGACAGAGAAATACAAGAACTATTGGATAATAACATAATTGAGGATTCACAATCCCCCTGGAGTGCTCCTTGTATTTTGATAGAAAAGAAACGACATGACGGAGAAGATGCAGAATACAGACTTTGTATAGATTATAGAAATTTGAATGAAATCACAAAAACTGATTATTTTCCGCTGCCAAATTCACAAGAGACTTTAGATGCTTTGAGCGGGAGTGGATTATTCAGTGTATTAGATTTAGCTAGCGGGTATTATCAAGTAGAAGTTGACGAAAATTCCAAAGATAAAACGGCTTTTAGTACACCTTATGGACATTATCAATTCAATAGACTACCTATGGGATTAGTTAATGCACCCGCTAGCTGGCAAAGATTGATGTACGCGGTTTTGTCAAAATTAACTGGAAATGAGTGTTTAGTTTATTTAGATGATATTATAATTTTCAGCCCAGACAATGTTGACGAGCATTTAGAAAGACTAAGACATGTATTTGAAAGATTGAGAGAAAGTAATTTGAAATTGAAACCTACAAAGTGTCACTTTTTACAAACAGAGACGAAGTATCTTGGTCATATAATTTCAAGAGGAGGCTGTACTGCTGATCCAGAAAAAACGAAAGTTATTAAACATTATCCTCGACCACAGAGTGTGAAAGAAATTCGTGCATTTTTAGGCCTATGTGGATTTTATCGAAAATTTGTACCAAAATTCTCCGAAGTAGCGTTGCCTCTGGTAGAATTAACTAAGAAAAATGTGCCATACATATGGACGGACAGACAGAAAGAATCATTTGAAACACTAAAAAACGCTCTTATTAAACCAACGATTTTGAGATTTCCAGACGTGAAGAAAACTTTTATATTAAGTACCGATGCTTCTGCTACTGTACTAAGTCAAGAATTTGAAGGATCAGAATTACCTGTTTGTTATTCTAGTAGAACTTTGAACTCAGCTGAAAGACGGTATTCAACTATTGAGCGTGAGTGTCTGGCCGTTATATGGATGATCAAGAAACATAGGATTTACCTAGTAGGAAATCATTTCACAGTCTATACTGATCATAGGCCACTTATTTATTTGCTAACTATAAAGGATCCTAGTTCAAGATTAGCAAAATGGGCGTTATCCTTAGCAGAATATAGCTTCAGTATTCTTTATCGTCCGGGATCCAAGAATACAAATGCTGATGCTTTGACAAGATTGAGAAGCACCGAAGAAACAAAAAACTCGATAAAATCAATAACTGACATACCTCATGAAGAAGAAATCGAAAGTTCACCTATGATTGATATGGTATGGAGCAACGCAAATATTAAACGCCAACAGAATGCGGATAAACAATTGAGAGATTTGATCAATTCCTTAGATGAGACAAGTGACGAATTCTATTTGAATTTAGAAGGAATATTGTACAAAAAGAGAGACAATAATGAGAGAAAAGATAAGATATGCGCACCAGCGACTATGATAAAGGACATAATCAAATTATACCATAGTGCAGTCACGTCAATGCACCCAGGCCAAAAGCAAACTTTGAAGACGATACAAAGAGATTTTTATTGAAAAAATATGAGAAGAGACATTGAAAATTTTTGCAGGAAATGTCATAGCTCTAATCTTAGAAAAGCTAATTACCAACCCCCAGCAGAGTTACAAAATCTTTATGCACCTGAAGCCCCGTTTGACCGAATATCTATGGATATTGTAGGACCTCTGAATAGAACAAGAAACGGAAATAAGTATATTTTAACGGTAATTGATCATCTCACTAGATACCCAGAAGCGGTCGCACTTCCTGATATTACAGCTGAAACCGTAGGAAAAGCATTTGTTGTAAATATAATTTGTCGATTCGGAACGCCAATGGCATTATTAACCGATAGAGGAAGTCAATTTATGTCAAAAATGTTCAAGGAAGTTTGTAAAATACTTGATATTAAGAGATTATTAACAACCCCGTATCATCCACAATGCAATGGAATCATTGAAAGAATGCATCTTCAAATGAAACAAATGATATCTCATTACGTAACTGATGAAAATGATGGATGGGACGAATACCTACCGTTTGCGATGTTAGCCTATAGAAATCAGATTCATGGGTCGACTAATGAAAGCCCTTTTTATTTGATGTTTGGACGAGATTCCATATTACCACATCAATTGATTAATCAGAAAACCCGAATAAGTTATGACATTGATAGAAATTACGCCGCCGAACTCACTCATAGAATGCAAGTCGCACATGAGATAGCTAGAGAATCTCTTGAAAAAAGTTCAGAAAATAGAAGAGGAAGATTTAATAAAAAAGCAAAGAGCAGAGAACTGAAAATAAGTGACCGTGTATATTTACATACTCCAGTTGTAACAAAAGGCAGAAAATTAGCAAGCAAATTCTATCCAAATTTTAGCGGGCCATTTAGAATAATAGAAAAACTTGGACCAGTGACTTATAAAATTCAAAAGATCGGAAATAGAAAAGAGGTACAGATCGTTCATGCAAATAGGTTGAAATTAGTTAAGGGTGTCGAATCAGCTGACAGCGAGGAACATTCAGTCGAAAACGAGGTACAAATAAATAATGGGCCAGAGGACGATATTGGGATACCTAGATTAGAACTGGGCCGAATTCAGAACCCAAGATCATCTGACGAATCAGATAATGGAACGGACTCGGAGAGCAACGAGGAAGAAAGTAATGACGACGAAAGTATAAGCGAGGAAGAACAATACGAATCTGTCAGCGAGTCAAATTCAGAACCAGAAGTTGTTCATAATCACCAAACCCGGTCAAGAGGGCCTGTAGAAGAACACGATTGGGTGTTACGTCGTCGAATTTAGACAGATAAACATGTGACAGAGCACGAGTGGATTTTACCACGGTCGATATGACAAATCGTATACTCAGAATAACAGAGAATGAAGAGTGATGAGATAAATATAGGTAGTAAAATAATACATAAATATACATATAGAAATATAGCTGTCAACCCTCATGCGCATAAGAAATTAGGAAGGTGAAATAAGTGGAAATAAATATTAGGTTATGGGGAAAATAAACTAATACACTATGCTTCCATCAAAATCTAACGAGTTAAATACCTTGAAATGGTAAAATGGAATTTTGGCAGACCTACTGATATTGAGTGAAAAAAATTTCAGATGAGGCCAAAATATGCGATAGTAAAAATCACACTGAAAGAACTATGAGTTATAACCATATCATAAGATAGGGACCATTGACAGTTTATAGTAGATAGGGAATTAGTTATCGTGAGATTAGGAGAAAAATGAATGAGAAAGAGAGTAATAATATAGTGAATGATTGTATACCAGAGATAGATAAAAATTAAAATTTTAATGTAGTGCCGAAAACATTGTGAGTTATAAAATGAGCTATATTGTAGAAATAAGTTCAGATAAGGGCAAACAGACGTTATGGTTTATGGGCAATGGACTTTTTAAATGAATAACCTAGCGAGGGAATACCTCACGATGATCGACGTGGTGGTGCAGAGCAGATACCTCAACCAGCGTCTGAGTATCGACAGATGCTACAATCTGTTGTACCTGTCAGTGTTCCATGCGGAAAACCTAAGGACGTCGCAGTACATGGGTTTGTGGACGTGCACTTGTAACTAGTGCATACCTGAAAACATGCAACGAGTCAAGGGGATTCCATGCGAATTCCATTGGTGCCAAGGCATTCCCAACCAAGACCTGCCCTTCGATGACCTCAGCCCGGTCATCGAGATGACATCAGTGAGTTTCACTGAGAGCGACTGGGACGACGGGTTCTCAGCACAAACTACGGCCGCCCTGCAGCTGTTTCCTGCAGAGAGGTGGAAGATGGAATCTTCCACCCAATAAATCAACCCCGAAGTGGATCTTCCGGACTCACCTGAGTCCACCTCTGTAGATGCTAATGGACCACCAGGACGAGCCTGGTGATTACCAGGTTTTTTAACCGCCCCGTGAGTGTGATGTGGTTAGGTACCTTGTGTTTTGTTAGTTTTTATTTTTGAAAGAAACGCTTGAAGTTAAGTTCAAGGTGTTGAGGTAGTATTTTAATTAATATTGGATTATATGTATGAGATTTCGCTATGTTAATTTAGATTTACTTTTCTTTTCTTTATATGAGATTTTTTTTATTTTATTGTGAGTACGTTTCGATACATGTATATTGTTCAGGTTCGAAATTAATACTTTTGTTAGTATCAATTTCTTAAAAGGGTGAGGGAGGAATGTGCTGAGCACGAATATAATGCATTATTATTGTGAAAAGTAATCAAAGATCGAATGTCAAATACAGATAAACTAATCACGTCCAAAGAAGAATTATTACTGCAGGTGGCCTATATCAAGTCATAATCAGATGAATCTCAAAAGCGCCGAAAATATAAGTTATGGTCAACTTCGTTTATCAACTAGAATGATAAAGACAAGAATTTATGTACAAATGACCTAAAAGGGCACTGATAAAAGCAGTGAATATCCTAAAATTTGATATCACAGAGAAAAACAAAGCCATAAATTTGGAACTTAATGACAGAATATGGTGCACGTGTTCTTTTGTCGAATTGCCGCTGTTCAGACTTATACAATAGTTGCAGTTGAAGCAAGTAAACACCATGTACAAGATTGATAGCGACAAGCAGAATCCTGAGAAAGGAGGCGAAAAAACATCATGAAGGTCGTCGTAGAAACAAGACAATAATTTAATTAGAATGAATTGAATCTTACAAAAAACCGTATGAGATGTATTTTCTTTGTTAATAAATAGTTAATTCATAGTTTTACGAATCGAATATTCCCTCAAGAGGGTGGTCCTTCGAATTGGTAATCGAACACGAAACAAACGTCAGAACCTCGAGCAAACGAAAACATTGGTCCTAACGAACCGGATTCTGATTCGATACTCAAGGGTTCCAGTCAGCATGGAAGGGCAGTAGCCGTTGCAGTCAATTGGAAGGAAATAACTGTGAGCTCGTTTCATGTCGATTCCTTATTATCCTATCCTTGCCCGCATCCTTATTGTGATTCAAACATGCTTGTAGTTTATCAGTTTGGCAAACAATCTTAGCTTCTCGTAGAATATTATCAATACTAGTTATCGAAAAGAAATACAATTATTTACCTCGATCTCATTACTCTCACGTAGGAAGTATCAGTCACGTTAACGTTGAAAACTCGTTCAATACCTTCACTTATCAATTCACGTCACTCTATCGTATAGAATCAATCACGTAAATATAAAAATCGTATCACAATCGAAAGGAACAATACATTTCCTGATAAGAATTGATCGAAACTTCATTGATTATTGCATATTATCGACTATAGTTACCGTTCGTTTAGTTTGAAAGAAAGTTTATCTCGTTATTATCCAAAAATGTCTCCGAAAAAGTCTTTGAAAAAGGGTGACTTCCACGAAGATGAAATCTCGGAAAATATACACGTACGTGATGTCATATGTGACAGATTATTTCGGTTTCTCAAATACATGGAAACTGACATCAGTGACATTTTTCAAATTGAAATCAGGTTGAAGAATGTACAGGATGATTTCTCGGAATTTGATAAAATACAAACGAGATTAGAGTATTCAATTCCTGATGAGAAAGAGAATCGTTTGGATATAGAATCTAAATTCTATTCTGCCATCTCGAAGGCTAAAAGACTTATTGTGAATATGAGTGAAAGCACAGAAAACAAAAACAATTCAAACGAAGATACAAGAAAGAAACAGAGCGCCGTTGCTAAACTTCCTGAGTTAGGGTTACCCAGTTTCTATGGAAAATATGAAACATGGTATAGCTTCAGAGATATTTTTTACTCGGTAGTGCATGATCGGGAAGATCTTAGTGAAATTGACAAATTTTTATATCTGAAAATATGCTGCAATGAAGATGCACTTAAATTGATAGATTCATTGAATGTCACGGCAGATAATTACAGCATAGCTTTAGAATTATTGCAGAAACGATATGAAAACAAACGCGCTATTATCAATCATCACGTTAACAACATTTTATTCAACTTACCCAGCGTAGCCAAAGAGTCATCTGTTCAACTCAGAAAATTATTAGATTCTATTCATCAACATACATCGGCATTAGAAAAACTCCAATTACCCGTCAATCAGTGGGACTTGTTACTTATTCCTATAATTTTGCAAAAGTTAGATTATTATACTAAAAAAGAATGGGAAAACAAACAAACTGGTCATGATTTGTCAACATTAAATAATCTTATCGAATTTTTAACAAGAAAATGCTTCTCACTAGAAACTCTCAATTTAGATATTCTAAAAACAGAAAACAAATGGAATAATCGCGATAATAAACCATCGAAATTTCAAAATACATCGTATAATAAAAACGTGACATGTTCTTTGACAGATAACAAAACTCGAAACAGCTGTCATATCTGTAATGAAAGTCATTTTATTTATCATTGTCCGAAATTCACGGATCTATCAGTATCTGAAAAATATAATGAAATTCGGAAACACAAATTGTGTGCCAATTGTTTGAGACCAGGTCATTTAAAATCAGAATGTTTATCAGGTGGTTGCAAAAAGTGTAAATCTAAACATAACACTACCTTGCACGTTGATTATCATCAAAATAATAATCGAAATTCAAATGATTCCAAGAAGAATTTGAATAATGACAATGATTCGATACTCTCAGATACTCGTATCAATTCAAATAGGGAGGTTCCTGAAGAAAAATCGTCAACATCAAATTCGAGAGTACAGCAGACGCCTCGTTATGAAGGTAAAAATGGAAACTCAAGTCACACAATGTGTGTGTTTGATCAAATTATTGAAGGTAAGTCAGAAAGTCGGAACGAAATCAATTCAATCAAAAATGACTATTTATTCAACCTGAATGATGATATCGTATATTCATGTTCTAGTTTGGACAATAATCAAATATTGTTATCGACAGCCACTATTTTAATTCAAGATAATAATGGAAAGTGGTTTGAGTGTAATGCTTTACTTGATTCGGGTAGTCAATCTAATTTGATAAGTCAATTGCTATGTGAAAAGTTGAAATTGAAATGCGAAAGAATCAATATACCTTTGTCAGGAATCAATCAAATGGAAACAAAAATCACGAATAGAACATATGCTACAATAAAATCGAGGTTTGGAAAATTTCAGCAAAATTTGTCATTTTTAGTTTTACCTGTAATAACCGAGAAATTGCCGTTAGTTGGATTCAAAAAATCAATTATCAATTACCCGGGAGGAATTGATTTAGCCGATGAACAGTTCAACGTACCGAAATCAATAGATTTGTTGCTAGGAGCAGGAATTTTTTATGACTTAATCAGAAATGGAAAAATAAGGTTAGGTAATAACATGCCTGTATTACAAGAAACTTGTTTAGGATGGATATTCGCCGGAGCTCTGTCCTTAGATGATGCTCGAAACCAGAAAACAATTTGTAATTTTTCCGCCAAGGTAACTAACGATGAATTGAACAATTTATTGACTAAATTTTGGAATTTCGAAGAATTAGAAAATAAAACCAAATTCTTGAAAGTTGAGGAATATTGCGAAGAATACTTCAAAGAAACTACAAAAAGACACGATGACGGCAGATTCATAGTAAAATATCCGTTCAAACAACAATTCGATAAAGAGTTGGGAGATTCGAAAACTATGGCTCTGAAAAGATTCAAAAATTTAGAGATACGGTTGAGTAGAAATGATGAATTGAAACAACAATATATAGAATTTATGCACGAATACGAAACATTAGGACATATGAGTTTTAAATGTAATTTGGAATCAGATGAATCAATCGAAAATAGATCATTTTTTCTGCCACACACAGCTGTCTTGAGAGATTCGATCACGACAAAATGCAGAGTTGTATTCGATGCAAGCGCAAAATCTAGCACTGATATTTCATTCAATGATATGATTTTAGTAGGTCCATCTATACAGGAAGATCTCTATTCAATCTTGTTGCGCTTGAGGTTAAAAAAATATGTCTTAAACGCAGATGTTAAAATGATGTATAGATACATATTAATCGATCAGGATGAACGTAAATTTCAACAAATATTGTGGCGATCTAAACCAGATGAAAGTATAAAAGTCTACGAATTAAATACAGTAACTTATGGGACATCCAGCGCACCTTTTCAAGCCACGCGGTGTTTGAAGGAGTTAGCACAAAAAAATAATTCAAAATATCCTCGTACATCGAAAATAATCGAAACTTGCTTCTATATGGATGATTTATTAACAAGTGTTGATTCAGAACAAGAAGCAATCGACATTTATAAGGAAGTTACAGAAATATTCACAGAAGCAAAATTTGAACTTAGAAAGTGGTCATCGAATAATGAGAAGATTTTGGATTATATTCTAGATACCAGTAAAAACAAAGATGAAAAATTAGTTCTATATCACGATGAAAAAGAAATGAAAACTTAAGGTATAACGTGGGATGCAAAAAATGATTTATTGAAATACTCGATTAATCTTTCATTTAACGAAAATAATATAATCACAAAAAGATCAGTTTTATCGATCATATCACAAATTTTTGATCCTCTTGGTTTAGTCGGTCCAGCAATTATAAAAGCAAAATTATTGATTCAACAGTTATGGCATTTGAAACTAGATTGGGATCAAGAAATGCCATCGGATTTAAAAAATATATGGAAAGAATTCATTTCTCAAATAAATTATCTGAATAATATAAAAATAAACAGACATGTTTCAGTGACAAATGCGACAGAAATCGAACTATATGGATTTGGTGATAGTTCAGAGAAGGCTTATGGAGCATGTGTTTATCTCTGCTCTGTTAATAAAGATAATGAAAAGAAAATTGGACTTTTGACAGCAAAATCCAAAGTAGCACCTATCAAAAAACAATCATTGCCACGACTCGAATTAATGGCAGCACTATTACTAGCAGAATTAGTTTTCAAAGTAAAAAAAACTTTGAGTATATCAATTTCTAAAACAATTTATTTCACAGATTCCACAATTGTATTATCTTGGTTGAAAATTGAACCATGTGATTTAGAGACCTTCATTGGAAATCGAGTAGCAAAAATTGCGGAAATTTCGGATATAAAAAATTGGAGACATGTAAAAAGTAAGAATAACGCCGCGGACATAATTTCACGAGGATCAAGTCCGAAAGAATTATTGGAAAACGAAATGTGGTTTAACGGTCCCAAATTTCTGGATAATTACATCGATATTGAGAGTGAAATTAATATAGATATTGATACAATACCAGGAATTAAAAAAGCGAAAGTTGTGATGAAAGTTACTACTAATTTAAATGATTTTAAAATTTTTGAAAAGTATTCCAATCTCAAAAAATTACTCAGAGTAGTTGCATACATTTATAGATTCAAAAATCGTGTATTGAAGAAAATTACCATCAATTCAAGGAATTTAACTTCAAATGAATTGGATGATGCACTCCTGAATATGATAAGATTAGCTCAACAAGAGACATTTATGCAAGAAATATTCGATCTGGAAAAATCCAAAAATGTTAACAATAACAGTAAAATTTTGAACCTACATCCGTTTTTAGATTCAACAAACATTCTCAGAGTAGGAGGACGCTTATCTAACGCTGAAATTGAATTTAATCAACAGCACCCGATAATTTTACCTTATAAACACAAATTAACCGACTTGATTATTTCAAACGAACATGAAAAACATTTGCATGCAGGTTTTCAGAATTTGTTAGCAATCATCAGATTGAAATTTTGGCCTGTCAATGGTAAAAATGCAGTCAAACGCATAATAAAATCGTGTGTTAGATGTTATAGAGTAAATCCAAAACCAACCAAGTTTTTGATGGGTGAATTACCACGTTCCAGAGTAACACCCAGTAGACCTTTTGCGAATTGTGGTGTGGACTATGCAGGTCCAATTCAAGTAAAAGAAGGCACATTACGTCGAAGTAAGTTAGTGAAGACATACATTTGTATCTTTGTCTGCTTTGTTACACGTGCTGTTCACATAGAATTAGTCAACGACTTGAGTACACAGAGTTTTTTAAATTCTCTCAAAAGATTCTGTTCTCGACGTGGAAAACCCAGCAACATTTATTCCGATAATGGATCAAACTTTGTGGGAGCTAATAATTATTTTGTCGAGTTGTTTAATCTCATCAATAATGAAAAGCACAATAATGACGTGTTTTCGTTTTTGGCAAATGACAAAATAAACTGGCATTTCATTCCAGCGCGATCGGCACATTTAGGAGGTTTATGGGAAGCCGCGGTAAAGTCAACAAAGTTTCATCTTAAACGCATTTTAGGGCATGCTTCTTTAAATTTTGAAGAAATGTACACGATACTTGTTCAAATCGAAGCATGTTTGAATTCACGTCCCCTCATACCTATTTCCAACGACCCAAATGATTATCTACCCCTCACTCCCTCACACTTCCTCATCGGCGACTCACTAGCCAGTTCACCTGAAGAAGATGTTAAAGACATGAAAGTGACTCGACTATCCAGATATCAACGCATGCAGCAAATTTATCAATAATTTTGGAATCGCTGGTCCAAAGAATACCTTTCAAGTCTACAAACCCGTACAAAATGGACAAGAAATGTTGACAATGACATTGTCAAAGTAGGCGCATTAGTAGTGCTCGTGGAAGATAATATGCCACCATTACGATGGCCTATGGCTCGTATTACTGAACTACATAAAGGTGCAGATGGCATTGTACGAGTTGTTTCAGTGCGTTTAGCAAATAGACACGTTATGAAGAGATCATTGTCGAAAATATGTGTGTTGCCACTTGAAGACAATAAACTATAATTGAAAATTTCAACATCGAATTTGGCGTTTAGTCGTTCTGCAATATTTTTATTTTGAAAAGTTAGACTTTTCAACGCGGGCGGCATGTTCAGACTTATACAATAGTTGCAGTTGAAGCAAGTAAACACCATGTACAAGATTGATAGCGACAAGCAGAATCCTGAGAAAGGAGGCGAAAAAACATCATGAAGGTCGTCGTAGAAACAAGACAATAATTTAATTAGAATGAATTGAATCTTACAAAAAACCGTATGAGATGTATTTTCTTTGTTAATAAATAGTTAATTCATAGTTTTACGAATCGAATATTCCCTCAAGAGGGTGGTCCTTCGAATTGGTAATCGAACACGAAACAAACGTCAGAACCTCGAGCAAACGAAAACAGCCGCTTTGATAGAAACAAAGGGTGAATTTTTATATAAAAATGATGACCGAAAGTCAATCGAAAGCAGTCAGTAGTCAGCACCCACAATCATGGCTCGGAGGAGCTAAGTTCTTTAATACCGTGGTCACCTCGGTTTGTTTTGAAGCTAACGGACTTTTAAGTTAAGTAGCTGATTCTTTGTCGACAGACATCAGAACATACTCTGTCCGTTTTGCAAGTTGTCGCTAGACATTGCAAAAGTTAGTCTTCAGGCTGAAAGTGAAGCTCAATAGTTTTGTAAAATTAAATTGTACAGTTGAAAGTTTTCTCAGTTTAAACTTGTCAGTTTACAAGTGTCGCGAATTTCCAAACGAAGTGAAAAGTGAACCAAATACAAAATATGTAAGTTGCCCAAAACCAGTCTATATAAATGCCCGTAGGAAAATATTTCAGATCATTGACCCAAAAGTTTAAAAGGCACATGTTAGGGAATCATGCCATTCATATCAGAGGGTGTCGTTTGTCGGATAGATAGTAGCCAGGGTTGTATTCAAAAATATTAAAGTATTTGACGTAGGATTTTCTGATTACAAAAGTGACTAATTAAATAGCTCTGTGTATTGAACTTGAGGGGGTAATTACCTGTATAATTGTAAATTCGATGTTGTATTCCTTTATGTAAATTAATATGGTTCTTTCAGGATTACTTATAAATCTTGATTATATTTCTATATGTCAGTAGACCACCATAGATATTTTTTGAATAAATAGTTCATGTTTATATTAAGTTAATCGATGCCATAGTTATTTCATCCGCCTGTAAAACCGAACCCTAAAAACATCTGTAGCTTACCACCTCACATATAGGACAAATCCGCTCGGCCTATTCAAAAATAATTTAACATCTTATCAACTAGTGAGGTGTACAGCACAATTGTTCAGTCTATCCATTCAACTTTCTGTTCGTTTCGGTCGCTCGTATGTAAAACGGGAATACCGTCACCTAATGTGCATAACTATATACACAGCATAACATCATAATAGAATACAACCCAGATACTATCCATTCAACCTTCTGTTCTATTCGTTTGCTTGTATGTATAAAGAAAAAACAGTAACCTGGTGAGTATTTCTATATGAACGTCATCACGATATAATCGAATACAACTCAGATACAATGATCATTCCGTCTATCCATCCAAACTTCTGTTCGATTGGGTCGCTCGTATGTATAACGCAAGAACAGTCACCTGGTGAGTATTACTATATAAACATCACCACGATATAATCGAATACAACTCAGTTACAATTATTGTTCCGTCTAATCATCCAACCTTATGTTCGATTCAGACGCTCGTATGTGTAACGAAAGGACCGTTTCATGGTAGGTGTAACTAAATATACAGCATAACGATATAATCGGAGACAACCCAGATACAATGATTGTTCAATCTATCCATCCAACCTTATGTTCGATTCGGTTGCTCGTATGTGTAACAGAAGAACTGTTACCTGGTTAGACATACTATATGATAATCATCACGATATAATCGAATACAACCCAGATACAATGATTGTTCAGTCTATCCATTCAACCTTCTGTTCAGTTCAGTCGCTCTTATGTATAACTGGAGAACAGTTACCTGGTGAGTATTACTATATATACATCATCACGATATAATCGAATACAACCCCAGATACGATCATTGTTTAGTCTATCCATTCAACCTTCTGTTCAATTCAGTCGCTCGTATGTATAACGGAAGAACAGGTACCTGGTGAGTAAAACTATATAAACATAATCAAATACAACCCAGATACGATGATTGTTCAATCTATACATTTAACCTTCTGCTCGATTCGGTCGCTTGTATGTAAAACGGAAGAACAGTTACCTGGTGATTATTGCTATATAAACATCATCACGATATCATCGAATACAACTCAGATACAATTATCGTTTCGTCTAACCATTCAACCTTCTGTTCGATTCAGTCGCTAGTATGTGTAACGGAAGTACCGTCACCTGGTAAGTATCACTATATATACAGTATTGCGATATAATCGCATACCACCCAGATACATTGATTGTTCAGTCTATCCATTCAACTTTCTGTTCGTTTCGGTTGCTCGTATGTATAACGAATGAACAGTAACCTGGTGAGTATTTCTATATGAACGTCATCACGATATAATAGAATACAACTAAGATACAATGATCATTCCGTCTATCCATCCAACCTTCTGTTCGATTGGGTCGCTCGTATGTATAACGCAAGAACAGTCACCTGGTGAATATTACTATATAAACATCACCACGATATAATCGAATACAACTCAGTTACAATTATCGGTTCGTCTAACCATCCAACCTTTTGTTCGATTTAGACGCTCGTATGTGTAACGAAAGAACATTTACATGGTAGGTGTAACTAAATATACAGCATAACGATATAATCTGAGACAACCCAGATACATTCAACCTTATGTTCGATTCGGTTGCTCGTATGTATAACGGAAGAACAGTTAGCTGGTTAGACATACTATATTATAATCATCACGATATAATCAAATACAACCGAGATACGATGAATGTTCAGTCTATCCATTCAACCTTCTGTTCAGTTCAGTCGCTCTTATGTATAACTGGAGAACAGTTACCTGGTGAGTATAACTATATGAACATCATCAAGATATAATTTTATACAACCCCAGATACGATTATTGTTTAGTCTATCCATTCAACCTTCTGTTCAATTCAGTCGCTCGTATGTATAACGGAAGAACTGTTACCTGGTGAGTATTTCTATATAAACATCATCACGATATCATCGAATACAACTCAGATACAATTATCGTTTCGTCTAACCATTTAACATTCTGTTCGATATCATCGAATACAACTCAGATACAATTATCGTTTCGTCTAACCATTTAACATTCTGTTCGATTCAGTCGCTAGTATGTGTAACGGAAGTACCGTCACCTGGTAAGTATCACTATATATTCAGTATTGCGATATTATCGGATACCATCCAGATACATTGATTGTTCAGTCTATCCATTCAACTTTCTGTTCGTTTCGGTTGCTCGTATGTAAAACGGGAGTACCGTCACCTAATGTGTATAACCATTTACACAGCATAACATCATAATCGAATACAACCCAGATACTATCCATTCAACCTTCTGTTCGATTCGGTTGCTCGTATGTATAACGAAAGAACAGTAACCTGGTGAGTATTTCTATATGAACGTCATCACGATATAATCGAATACAACTCAGATACAATGATCATTCCGTCTATCCATCCAACCTTCTGTTCGAATTGGTCGCTCGTAAGTATAACGCAAGAACAGTCACCTGGTGAGTATTACTATATAAACATCACCACGATATAATCGAATACAACTCAGTTACAATTATATTTCCTTCTAACCATCCAACCTTATGTTCGATTCAGATGCTCGTATGTGTAACGAAAGTACCGTTACATGGTAGGTGTAACTAAATAAACAGCATAACGATATAATCGGAGACAACCCAGATACAATGATTGTTCAATCTATATCCATCCAACCTTATGTTCGATTCGGTTGCTCGTATGTA
This sequence comes from Chrysomela aeneicollis, assembly GCA_029955515.1. Classification (NCBI taxonomy): domain Eukaryota; kingdom Metazoa; phylum Arthropoda; class Insecta; order Coleoptera; family Chrysomelidae; genus Chrysomela; species Chrysomela aeneicollis. Next base: position 13,509,045 of record JARUHQ010000013.1, on the reverse strand, counting down.
TAACGGAAGAACTATTACCTGGTTAGACATACTATATGATAATAATCACGATATAATCAAATACAACCCAGATACGATGAATGTTCAGTCTATCCATTCAACCTTCTGTTCAGTTCGGTCGCTCTTTATGTATAACTGGAGAACAGTTTCCTGGTGAGTATAACTATATGAACATCATCAAGATATAATCGAATACAACCCCAGATACGATTATTGTTCAATCTATACTAAATTTAAGCTTCTGCTCGATTCGGTCGCTTGTATGTAAAACGAAAGAAGAGTTACCTGGTGAGTATTGCTATATAAACATCATCACGATATCATCGAATACAACTCAGAGATACAATTATCGTTTCGTCTAACCATTCAACCTTCTGTTCGATTCAGTATCTAGTATGTGTAACGGAAGTACCGTCACCTGGTAAGTATCACTATATATACAGTATTGCGATATAATCGGATACCACCCAGATACATTGATTGTTCAGTCTATCCACTCAACTTTCTGTTCAGTTCAGTCGCTCTTATGTATAACTAGAGAACAGTTTCCTGGTGAGTATAACTATATGAACATCATCAAGATATAATCGAATACAACCCCAGATACGATTATTGTTTAGTCTATCCATTCAACCTTCTGTTCAATTCAGTCGCTCGTATGTATAACGGAAGAACAGTTACCTGGTGAGTATAACTAAATGAACATAATCGAATACAACCCAAATACGATGATTGTTCAATCTATACTTAATTTAACCTTCTGCTCGATTCGGTCGCTTGTATGTAAAACGGAAGAACAGTTACCTGGTGAGTATTGCTATATAAACATCATCTCGATATCATCGAATACAACTCAGATACAATTATCGTTTCGTCTAACCATTTAACCTTCTGTTCGATTCAGTCGCTAGTATGTGTAACGGAAGTACCGTCACCTGGTAAGTATCACTATATATACATTATTGCGATATAATCGGATACCATCCAGATACATTGATTGTTCAGTCTATCCACTTTCTGTTCGTTTCGGTCGCTCGTATGTATAACGGAAGGACAGTTACCTGGTGAGAATAACTATATAAACCTAATCGAATACAACCCAGATACGATGAATTTTCAATCTATCCATTCAACCTTCTGCTCGATTCGGTCGCTTTTATGTAAAACGGAAGAACAGTTACCTGGTGAATATTGCTATATAAACATCATCACGATATCATCGAATACAACTCAGATACAATTATCGCTTCGTCTAACCATTTAACCTTCTGTTCGATTCAGTCGCTAGTATGTGTAACGGAAGTACCGTCACCTGGTGAGTATCACTATATATACAGTATTGCGATATAATCGGATACCAACCAGATACATTGATTGTTCAGTCTATCCATTCAACTTTCTGTTCGTTTCGGTCGCTCGTATGTAAAACGGGAATACCGTCACCTAGTGTGTATAACTATATACACAGCATAACATCATAATCGAATTCAACCCAGATACTATCGATTCAACCTTCTGTTCGATTCGAATGCTCGTATGTATAACGAAAGAACAGTAACCTGGTGAGTATTTCTATATGAACTTCATCACGATATCATCGAATACAACTCAGAGATACAATTATCATTTCGTCTAACCATTTAACCTTCTGTTCGATTCAGTCGCTAGTATGTGTAACGGAAGTACCGTCACCTGGTAAGTATCACTATATATACAGTATTGCGATATAATCGGATACCACCCAGATACATTGATTGTTCAGTCTATCCATTCAACTGTCTGTTCAGTTCAGTCGCTCTTATGTAAAACTGGAGAACAGTTTCCTGGTGAGTATAACTATATGAACATCATCAAGATATAATCGAATACAACCCCAGATACGATTATTGTTTAGTCTATCCATTCAACCTTCTGTTCAATTCAGTCGCTCGTATGTATAACGGAAGAACAGTTACCTGGTGAGTATAACTATATAAACATAATCGAATACAACCCAGATACGATTATTGTTCAATTAATACTGAATTCAACCTTCTGCTCGATTCGGTCGCTTGTATGTAAAACGGAAGAGCAGTTACATGGTGAGTATTTCTATATGAACGTCATCACGATATAATCGAATACAACTCAGATACAATGATCATTCCGTCTATCCATCCAACCTTCTGTTCGAATTGGTCGCTCGTAAGTATAACGCAAGAACAGTCACCTGGTGAGTATTACTATATAAACATCACCACGATATAATCGAATACAACTCAGTTACAATTATAGTTCCGTCTAACCATCCAACCTTATGTTCGATTCAGATGCCCGTATGTGTAACGAAAGTACCGTTACATGGTAGGTGTAACTAAATAAACAGCATAACGATATAATCGGAGACAACCCAGATACAATGATTGTTCAATCTATATCCATCCAACCTTATGTTCGATTCGGTTGCTCGTATGTATAACGAAAGAACTATTACCTGGTTAGACATACTATATGATAATAATCACGATATAATCAAATACAACCCAGATACGATGAATGTTCAGTCTATCCATTCAACCTTCTGTTCAGTTCGGTCGCTCTTATGTATAACTGGAGAACAGTTTCCTGGTGAGAATAACTATATGAACATCATCAAGATATAATCGAATACAACCCCAGATACGATTATTGTTCAATCTATACTAAATTTAAGCTTCTGCCCGATTCGGTCGCTTGTATGTAAAACGAAAGAAGAGTTACCTGGTGAGTATTGCTATATAAACATCATCACGATATCATCGAATACAACTCAGAGATACAATTATCGTTTCGTCTAACCATTCAAACTTCTGTTCGATTCAGTCTCTAGTATGTGTAACGGAAGTACCGTCACCTGGTAAGTATCACTATATATACAGTATTGCGATATAATCGGATACCACCCAGATACATTGATTGTTCAGTCTATCCATTCAACTTTCTGTTCAGTTCAGTCGCTCTTATGTATAACTAGAGAACAGTTTCCTGGTGAGTATAACTATATGAACATCATCAAGATATAATCGAATACAACCCCAGATACGATTATTGTTTAGTCTATCCATTCAACCTTCTGTTCAATTCAGTCGCTCGTATGTATTACGGAAGAACAGTTACCTGGTGAGTATAACTATATGAACATAATCGAATACAACCCAAATACGATGATTGTTCAATCTATACTAAATTTAACCTTCTGCTCGATTCGGTCGCTTGTATGTAAAACGAAAGAAGAGTTACCTGGTGAGTATTGCTATATAAACATCATCACGATATCATCGAAAACAACTCAGATACAATTATCGCTTCGTCTAACCATTTAACCTTCTGTTCGATTCAGTCGCTAGTATGTGTAACGGAAGTACCGTCACCTGGTAAGTATCACTATATATACAGTATTGCGATATAATCGGATACCAACCCGATACATTGATTGTTCAGTCTATCCATTCAACTTTCTGTTCGTTTCGGTCGCTCGTATGTAAAACGGGAATACCGTCACCTAATTTGTATAACTATATACACAGCATAACATCATAATCGAATACAACCCAGATACTATCCATTCAACCTTCTGTTCTATTCGTTTGCTTGTATGTATAAAGAAAAAACAGTAACCTGTAGAGTATTTTTATATGAACGTCATCACGATATAATCGAATACAACTCAGATACAATGATCATTCCGTCTATCTATCCAAACTTCTGTTCGATTGGGTCGCTCGTATGTAAAACGCTAGAACAGTCACCTGGTGAGTATTACTATATAAACATCACCACGATATAATCGAATAAAACTCAGTAACAATTATTGTTCCGTCTAATCATCCAACCTTATGTTCGATTCAGACGCTCGTATGTGTAATGAAAGAACCGTTTCATGGTAGGTGTAACTAAATATACAGCATTACGATATAATCGGAGACAACCCAGATACAATGATTGTTCCATCTATCCATTCAACCTTATGTTCGATTCGGTTGCTCGTATGTGTAACAGAAGAACTGTTACCTGGTAAGACATACTATATGATAATCATCACGATATAATCGAATACAACCCAGATACAATGATTGTTCAGTCTATCCATTCAACCTTCTGTTCAGTTCAGTCGCTCTTATGTATAACTGGAGAACAGTTACCTGGTGAGTATAACCATATATACATCATCACGATATAATCGAATACAACCCCAGATACGATCATTGTTTAGTCTATCCATTCAACCTTCTGTTCAATTCAGTCGCTAGTATGTGTAACGGAAGTACCGTCACCTGTAAGTATCACTATATATTCAGTATTGCGATATTATCGGATACCATCCAGATACATTGATTGTTCAGTCTATCCATTCAACTTTCTGTTCGTTTCAGTCGCTCGTATGTAAAACGGGAGTACCGTCACCTAATGTGTATAACTATTTACACAGCATAACATCATAATCGAATACAACCCAGATACTATCCATTCAACCTTCTGTTCGATTCGGTTGCTCGTATGTATAACGAAAGAACAGTAACCTGGTGAGTATTTCTATATGAACGTCATCACGATATAATCGAATACAACTCAGATACAATGATCATTCCGTCTATCCATCCAACCTTCTGTTCGATTTGGTCGCTCGTATGTATAACGCAAGAACAGTCACGTGGTGAGTATTACTATATAAACATCGAATACAACTCAGTTACAATTATCGTTCCGTCTAATCATCCAACCTCATGTTCGATGCAGACGCTCGTATGTGTAACGAAAAAACCGTTACATGGTAGGTGTAACTAAATATACAGCATAACGCATAACGTTATAATCGGAGACAACCCAGATACAATGATTGTTCAATCTATCCATTCAACCTTATGTTCGATTCGGTTGCTCTTATGTGTAACAGAAGAACTGTTACCTGGTTAGACATACTATATGAAAATCATCACGATATAATCGAAAACAACCCAGATACAATGATTGTTCAGTCTATCCATTCAACCTTCTGTTCAGTTCATTCGCTCTTATGTATAACTGGAGAACAGTTACCTGTTGAGTATAACTATATAAACATCATCACGATATAATCGAATACAACCTCAGATACGATCATTGTTTAGTCTATCCATTCAACCTTCTGTTCAATTCAGTCGCTCGTATGTATAACGGAAGGACAGTTACCTGGTGAGAATAACTATATAAACCTAATCGAATTCAACCCAGATACGATGAATTTTCAATCTATCCATTCAACCTTCTGCTCGATTCGGTCGCTTTTATGTAAAACGGAAGAACAGTTACCTGGTGAATATTGCTATATAAACATCATCACGATATCATCGAATACAACTCAGATACAATTATCGCTTCGTCTAACCATTTAACCTTCTGTTCGATTCAGTCGCTAGTATGTGTAACGGAAGTACCGTCACCTGGTAAGTATCACTATATTTACAGTATTGCGATATAATCGGATACCACCTAGATACATTGATTGTTCAGTCTATCCATTCAACTTTCTGTTCAGTTCAGTCGCTCTTATGTAAAACTGGAGAACAGTTTCCTGGTGAGTATAACTATATGAACATCATCAAGATATAATCGAATACAACCCCAGATACGATTATTGTTTAGTCTATCCATTCAACCTTCTGTTCAATTCAGTCGCTCGTATGTATAACGGAAGAACAGTTACCTGGTGAGTATAACTATATAAACATAATCGAATACAACCCAGATACGATTATTGTTCAATTAATACTGAATTCAACCTTCTGCTCGATTCGGTCGCTTGTATGTAAAACGGAAGAGCAGTTACATGGTGAATATTGCTATATAAACATCATCACGATATCATCGAATTCAACTCAGATACAATTATCGTTTCGTCTAACCATTTAACCTTCAGTTCGATTCAGTCGCTAGTATGTGTAACGGAAGTACCGTCAACTGGTAAGTATCACTTTATATACAGTATTGCGATATAATCGAATACCACCCAGATACATTGATTGTTCAGTCTATCCATTCAACTTTCTGTTCGTTTCGGTCGCTCGTATGTAAAACGGGAATACCGTCACCTAATGTGTATAACTATATACACAGCATAACATCATAATCGAATACAACCCAGATACTATCCATTCAACCTTCTGTTCGATTCGATTGCTCGTATGTATAACGGAAGAACAGTTACCTGGTGAGTATTTCTATATGAACTTCATCACGATATAATCGAATACAGTCAGATACAATGATCATTCCGTCTATCCATCCAACCTTCTGTTCGATTGGGTCGCTCGTACGTATAACGCAAGAACAGTCACCTGGTGAGTATTACTATATAAACATTACCACGATATAATCGAATACAACTCAGTTACAATTATTTCTTACTATCCAACCTTATGTTCGATTCAGACGCTCGTATGTGTAACGAAAGAACCGTTACATGGTAGGTGTATCTAATTATACAGCATAACGATATAATCAGAGACAGCCCAGATACAATGATTTTTCAATCTATCCATCCAACCTTATGTTTGATTCGGTTGCTCGTATGTATAACGGAAGAACAGTTACCTGGTTAGACATAATATATAATAATCATCACGAAATAATCGAATACAACCCAGATACGATGATTATTCAGTCTATCCATTCAACCTTCTGTTCAGTTCAGTCGCTCGTATGTATAACGGAAGAACAGTTACCTGGTGAGTATAACTATATAAACATAATCGAATACAACCCAGATACGATGATTGTTCAATCTATCTATTCAACCTTCTGCTCGATTCGGTCGCTTGTATGTAAAACGGAAGAACAGTTACCTGGTGAGTATTGCTATAAACATCATCACGATATCATCGAATACAACTCAGATACAATTATCGTTTCGTTTAACCATTTAACCATCTGTTCGATTCAGTTGCTTGTATGTGTAACGGAAGTACCGTCACCTGATAAGTATCACTATATATAGAGTATTGCGATATAATCGGATACCAACCAGATACATTGATTGTTCAGTCTATCCATTCAACTTTCTGTTCGTTTCGGTCGCTCGTATCTAAAACGGGAATACCGTCACCTAGTGTGTATAACTATATACACAGTATAACATCATAATCAAATACAACTCAGATACTATCCATTCAACCTTCTGTTCGATTCGGTTGCTCGTATGTATAACGAAAGAACAGTAACCTGATGAGTATTTCTATATGAACTTCATCACGATATAATCGAATACAACTCAGATACAATAATCATTCCGTCTATCCATCCAACCTTCTGTTCGATTGGGTCGCTCGTACGTATAACGCAAGAATAGTCACCTGGTGAGTATTACTATATAAACATTACCACGATATAATCGAATACAACTCAGTTACAATTATCGTTTCGTCTAACCATCCAACCTTATGTTCGATTCAGACGCTCGTATGTGTAACGAAAGAACCGTTACATGGTAGGTGTATCTAAATATACAGCATAACGATATAATCGGAGACAACCCAAATACATTGATTGATCGATCTATCCATTCAACCTTATGTTCGATTCGGTTGCTCATATGTATAACGGAAGAACAGTTACCTGGTTAGACATAATATATGCTAATCATCACGAAATAATCGAATACAACCCAGATACGATGATTGTTCAGTCTATCCATACAACCTTCTGTTCAGTTCAGTCTCTCTTATGTATAACTGGAGAACAGTTACCTGTTGAGTATAACTATATAAACATCATCACGATATAATCGAATACAACCTCAGATACGATCATTGTTTAGTATATCCATTCAACCTTCTGTTCAATTCAGTCGCTCGTATGTATAACGGAAGAACAGTTACCTGGTGAGTTAAACTATATAAACCTTATCGAATACAACCCAGATACGATGAATTTTCAATCTATCCATTTAACCTTCTGCTCGATTCGGTCGCTTTTATGTAAAACGGAAGAACAGTTACCTGGTGAATATTGCTATATAAACATCATCACGATATCATCGAATACAACTCAGATACAATTATCGCTTCGTCTAACCATTTAACCTTCTGTTCGATTCAGTCGCTAGTATGTGTAACGGAAGTACCGTCACCTGGTAAGTATCACTATATATACAGTGTTGCGATAAAATCAGATACCAACCAGATACATTGATTGTTCAGTCTATCCATTCAACTTTCTGTTCGTTTCGGTCGCTCGTATGTGAAACGGGAATACCGTCACCTAGTGTGTATAACTATATACACAGCATAACATCATAATCGAATACAACCCAGATACTATCCATTGAACCTTCTGTTCGATTCGAATGCTCGTATGTATAACGATAGAACAGTAACCTGGTGAGTATTTCTATATGAACTTCATCACGATATCATCGAATACAACTCAGAGATACAATTATCATTTCGTCTAACCATTTAACCTTCTGTTCGATTCAGTCGCTAGTATGTGTAACGGAAGTACCGTCACCTGGTAATTATCACTATATATACACTATTGCGATATAATCGGATACCACCCAGATACATTGATTGTTCAGTCTATCCATTCAACTTTCTGTTCAGTTCAGTCGCTCTTATGTACAACTGGAGAACAGTTTCCTGGTGAGTATAACTATATGAACATCATCAAGATATAATCGAATACAAACCCCATATACGATTATTGTTTAGTCTATCCATTCAACCTTCTGTTCAATTCAGTCGCTCGTATGTATAACGGAAGAACAGTTACCTGGTGAGTATAACTATATAAACATAATCGAATACCACCCAGATACGATGATTGTTCAATCTATACTAAATTTAACCTTCTGCTTGATTCGGTCGTTTGTATGTAAAACGGAAGAACAGTTACCTGGTGAGTATTGCTATATAAACATCATCACGATATCATCGAATACAACTCAGATACAATTATCGCTTCGTCTAACCATTTAACCTTCTGTTCGATTCAGTCGCTAGTATGTGTAACGGAAGTACCTTCACCTGGTAAGTATCACTATATATACAGTATTGCGATATAATCGAATACCAACCAGATACATTGATTGTTCAGTCTATCCATTCAACTTTCTGTTCGTTTCGGTCGCTCGTATGTAAAACGGAAATACCGTCACCTAGTGTTTATAACTATATACACAGCATAACATCATAATCGAATACAACCCAGATACCATCCATTCAACCTTCTGTTCGATTCGGTTGCTCGTATGTATAACGAAAGAACAGTAACCTGGTGAGTATTTCTATATGAACATCATCACGATATAATCGAATACAACTCAGATACAATGATCATTCCGTCTATCCATCCAACCTTCTGTTCGATTGGGTCGCTCGTACGTATAACGCAAGAACAGTCACCTGGTGAGTATTACTATATGAACATTACCACGATATAATCGAATACAACTCAGTTACAATTATCGTTCCGTCTAACCATCCAACCTTATGTTCGATCCAGACGCTCGTATGTGTAACGAAAGAACCGTTACATGGTAGGTGTATCTAATTATACAGCATAATGATATAATCGGAGACAACCCAGATACAATGATTTTTCAATCTATCCATTCAACCTTATGTTCGATTCGGTTGCTCGTATGTATAACGAAAGAACAGTTACCTGGTTAGACATAATATATAATAATCATCACGAAATAATCGAATACAACCCAGATACGATGATTATTCAGTCTATCCATTCAACCTTCTGTTCAGTTCAGTCGCTCTTATGTATAACTGGAGAACAGTTACCTGGTGAGTATAACTATAAACATCATCACGATATCATCGAATACAACCCCAGATACGATCATTGTTTAGTCTATCCATTCAACCTTCTGTTCAATTCAGTCGCTCGTATGTATAACGAAAGAACAGTTACTTGGTGGGTATAACTATATAAACATAATTTAATACAACTCAGATACGATGATTGTTCAATCTATCCATTAAACCTTATGTTCGATTCGGTTGCTCGTATGTATAACGGAAGAACAGGTACCTGGTGAGTATAACTATATAAACATAATCGAATACAACTCAGATACGATGATTGATCAATCTATCCATTTAACCTTCTGCTCGATTCGGTCGCTTGTATGTAAAACGGAAGGACAGTTACCTGGTGAGTATTGCTATATAAACATCATCACGATATCATCGAATACAACTCAGATACAATTATCGTTTCGTCTAACCATTCAACATTCTGTTCGATTCAGTCGCTAGTATGTGTAACGGAAGTATCGTCACCTGGTAAGTATCACTATATATACAGAATTGCGATATAATCGGATACCACCCAGATACATTGATTGTTCAGACTATCCATTCAACTTTCTGTTCGTTTCGGTCGCTCGTATGTAAAACGGGAATACCATCACCTAGTGTGTATAAATATATACACAGCATAACATCATAATCGAATACAACCCGGATACTATCCATTCAACCTTCTGTTCGATTCGGTTGCTCGTATGTATAACGAGAGAACAGTAACCTGGTGAGTATTTCTATATGAACGTCATCACGTTATAATCGAATACAACTCAGATACCATGATCATTCCGTCTATCCATCCAACCTTCTGTTCGATTGGGTCGCTCGTATGTATAACGCAAGAACAGTCACCTGGTGAGTATAACTATATAAACATCACCACGATATAATCGAATACAACTCAGTTACAATTATCTTTCCGTCTAACTATCCAACCTTATGTTCGATTCAGAAGCTCGTATGTGTAACGAAAGAACCGTTACATGGTAGGTGTAACTAAATATACAGCATAACGATATAATCGTAGACAACCCAGATACAATGATTGTTCAATCTATCCATCCAACCTTATGTTCGATTCGGTTGCTCGTATGTTTAACGAAAGAACTGTTACCTGGTTAGACATACTATATGATAATCATCACGATATACTCGAATACAACCCCAGATACGATTATTGTTTAGTCTATCTATTCAATCTTCTGTTCAATTCAGTCGTTCTTATGTATAACGAAAAAACAGTTACCTGGTGAGTATAACTATATAAACCTAATCGAATACAACCCAGATACGATGAATTTCCAATCTATCCATTTAACCTTCTGCTCGATTCGGTCGCTTTTATTTGAAACGCAAGAACAGTCACCTGGTGAGTATTACTATATAAACATCACCACGATATAATCGAATACAACTCAGTTACAATTATCGTTCCGTCTAACCATCCAACCTTTTGTTCGATTGGGTCGCTCGTATGTATAACGCAAGAACAGTCACCTGGTGAGTATTACTATATAAACATCACCACGATATAATCGAATACAACTCAGTTATAATTATCGTTCCGTCTAACCATCCGACCTTATGTTCGATTCAGACGCTCGTATGTGTAACGAAAGAACCGTTACATGGTAGGTGTAACTAAATATACAGCATAACGATATAATCGGAGACAACCCAGATACAATGATTGTTCAATCTATCCATCCAACCTTATGTTCGATTCGGTTTATCGTATGTATAACGGAAGAACTGTTACCTGGTTAGATATACTATATGATAATGATCACGATATAATATAATACAACCCAGATACGATGAATGTTCAGTTTATATAGTTATACTCACCAGGTAACTGTTCTTCCGTTATACATACGAACGACTGAATTGAACAGAAGGTTGAATGGATAGACTAAACAATGATCGTATCTGGGGTTGTATTCGATGATATCGTGATGATGTTTATATAGTTATACTCACCAGGTAACTGTTCTCCAGTTATACATAAGAGCGACTGAACTTAACAGAAGGTTGAATGGATAGACTGAATAATCATCGTATCTGGGTTGTATTCGATTATTTCGTGATGATTATTATATATTATGTCTAACCAGGTAACTGTTCTTCCGTTATACATACGAGCAACCGAATCGAACATAAGGTTGAATGGATAGATTGAACAATCATTGTATCTGGGTTGTCTACGATTATATCGTTATGCTGTATAATTAGATACACCTACCCGGTTCTTTCGTTACACATAGGTTCTTTCGTTACACATACGAGCGTCTGAATCGAACATAAGGTTGGATTGGTTAGACGGAACGATAATTGTAACTGAGTTGTATTCGATTATATCGTGGTAATGTTTATATAGTAATACACATCAGGTGACTGTTCTTGCGTTATACGTACGAGCGACCCAATCGAACAGAAGGTTGGATGGATAGACGGAAGTAACAGTTCTTCTGTTACACATACGAGCAACCGAATCGAACATAAGGTTGAATGGATAGATTGAACAATCATTGTATCTGGGTTGTCTCCGATTATATCGTTATGCTGTATATTAAGTAACACCTACCATGTAACGGTTCTTTCGTTACACATACGAGCGTCTGAGTCGAACATAAGGTTGGATGATTAGACGAAACAATAATTGTAACTGAGTTGTATTCGATTATATCGTGGTGATGTTTATATAGTAATACTCACCAGGTGACTGTTCTTGCGTTATACATACGAGCGACCCAATCGAACAGAAGTTTGGATAAATAGACGGAATGATCATTGTATCTGAGTTGTATTCGATTATATCGTGATGACGTTCATATAGAAATACTCACCAGGTTACTGTTTTTTCTTTATACATACGAGCAACCGAATCGAACAGAAGGTTGAATGGATAGTATCTGGGTTGTATTCGATTATGATGTTATGCTGTGTATATAGTTATACACATTAGGTGACGGTATTCCCGTTTTACATACGAGCGACCGAAACGAACAGAAAGTTGAATGGATAGACTGAACAATCATTATATCTGGGTGGTATCCGATTATATCGCAATACTGTATATATAGTGATACTTACCAGGTGACGGTACTTCCGTTGCACATACTAGCGACTGAATCGAACTCAAGGTTAAATGGTAAGACGAAACGATAATTGTATCTGAGTTGTATTCGATGATATCGTGATGATGTTTATATAGCAATACTCACCAGGTAACTGTTTTTCCGTTTCACATACAAGCGACCGAATCGAGCAGAAGGTTAAATTTAGTATGGATTGAACAATCATCATATCTGGGTTGTATTCGATTATGTTCATATAGTTATACTCACCAGGTAACTGTTCTTCCGTTATACATACTAGCGACTGAATCGAACAGAATGTCGAATGGTTAGACGAAACGATAATTGTATCTGAGTTGTATTCGATGATATCGTGATGATGTTTATATAGCAATACTCACCAGATGACTGTCCTTCAGTTTTACATACAAGTGACCGAATCGAGCAGAAGGTTAGATGGATAGATTGAACAATCATCGTATCTGAGTTGTATTCGATTATGTTTATATAGTTATACTCACCAGGTACCTGTTCTTCCGTTATACATACGAGCAACCGAATCGAACATAAGGTTGAATGGATAGATTGAACAATCATCGTATCTGAGTTGTATTCGATTATGTTTATATAGTTATAATCACCAAGTGAATGTACTTCCGTTATACATACGAGCGACTGAATTGAACAGAAGGTTGAATGGATAGACTAAACAATGATCGTATCTGGGGTTGTATTCGATTATATCTTGATGATGTTCATATAGTTATACTCACCAGGAATCTGTTCTCCAAATATACATAAGAGCGACTGAACTGAACAGAAGGTTGAATGGATAGACTGAACATTCATCGTATCTGGGTTGTATTTGATTATATCGTGATAATTATCATATAGTATGTCTAACCAGGTAACAGTTCTTTCGTAATACATACGTGCAACCGACTCGAACATAAGGTTGGATGGATAGATTGAACAATCATTGTATCTGGGTTGTCTCCGATTATATCGTTATGCTGTATATTTAGTTACACCTACCATGTAACGGTTCTTTCGTTACACATACGAGCGTCTGAATCGAACATAAGGTTGGATGGATAGACGGAACGATAATTGTAACTGAGTTGTATTCGATTATATCGTGGTGATGTTCATATAGCAATACTCACCAGGTAACTGTTCTTCCGTTTTACATACAAGCGACCGAATCGAGCAGAAGCTTAAATTTAGTATAGATTGAACAATCATCGTATCTGGGTTGTATTCGATAATGTTTATATAGTTATACTTACCAGGTGACGGTAATTCCATTACACATACTAGCGACTGAATCGAACAGAAGGTTGAATGGTTAGACGAAGCGATAATTGTATCTGAGTTGTATTCGATGATATCGTGATGATATTTTTATAGCAATACTCACCAGGTAACTGTTCTTCCGTTTTACATACAAGCGTCCGAATCGAGCAGAAGCTTAAATTTAGTATAGATTGAACAATCATCGTATCTGGGTTGTAATCGATTATGTTTATATAGTTATACTCACCAGGTAACTGCTCTTCCGTTATACATACGAGCGACTGAATAGAACAGAAGGTTGAATGGATAGACTAAACAATAATCGTATCTGGGGTTGTATTCGATTATATCTTGATGATGTTCATATAGTAATACTCACCAGAAAACTGTTCTCCAGTTATACATAAGAGCGACTGAACTGAACAGAAGGTTGAATGGAAAGACTGAACATTCATCGTATCTGGGTTGTATTTGATTATATCGTGATTATTATCATATAGTATGTATAACCAGGTAACAGTTCTTTCGTGATACATACGAGCAACCAAATCGAACATAAGGTTGGATGGATAGATTGAACAATCATTGTATCTGGGTTGTCTCCGATTATATCGTTATGCTGTATATTTAGTTACACCTACCATGTAACGGTTCTTTCGTTACACATACGAGCGTCTGAATCGAACATAAGGTTGGATGGTTAGACGAAACGATAATTGTAACTGAGTTGTATTCGATTATATCGTGGTGATGTTCATATAGCAATACTCACCAGGTAACTGTTCTTCCGTTTTACATACAAGCGACCGAATCGAGCAGAAGCTTAAATTTAGTATAGATTGAACAATCATCGTATCTGGGTTGTATTCGATAATGTTTATATAGTTATACTCACCAGGTAACTGTTCTTCCGTTATACATACGAGCGACTGAATTGAACAGAAGGTTGAATGGATAGACTAAACAATAATCGTATCTGGGGTTGTATTCAATTATATCTTGATGTTGTTCATATAGTTATACTCACCAGAAAAATGTTCTCCAGTTATACATAAGAGCGACTGAACTGAACAGAAGGTTGAATGAATAGACTGAACATTCATCGTATCTGGGTTGTATTTGATTATATCATGATTATTATCATATAGTATGTTTTACTAGGTAACAGTTCTTCCGTTATATATACGAGCAACCGAATCGAACATAAGGTTGGATGGATAGATTGAACAATCATTGTATCTGGGTTGTCTCCGATTATATCGTTATGCTGTATATTTAGTTACACCTACCATGTAACGGTTCTTTCGTTACACATACGAGCGTCTGAATCGAACATAAGGTTGGATGGTTAGACGGAACGATAATTGTAACTGAGTTGTATTCGATTATATCGTGGAGATGTTCATATAGTAATACTCACCAGGTTACTGTTCTTTCGTTATACATACGAGCAAACGAATCGAACAGAAGGTTGAATGGATAGTATCTGGGTTGTTTTCGATTATGATGTTATGCTGTGTATATAGTTATACACATAAGGTGACGGTATTCCCGTTTTACATACGAGCGACCGAAACGAACAGAAAGTTGAATGGATAGACTGAACAATCAATGTATCTGGGTGGTATCCGATTATATCGCGATACTGAATATATAGTGATACTTACCAGGTGACGGTACTTCCGTTACACATACTAGCGACTGAATCGAACAGAAGGTTAAATGGTTAGACGAAACGATAATTGTATCTGAGTTGTATTCGATGATATCGTGATGATGTTTATATAGAAATACTCACCAGGTAACTGTTCTTCTGTTTAACATACAAGCGACCGTATCGAGCAGAAGCTTGAATTTAGTATAGATTGAACAATCATCGTATCTGGGTTGTATTTGATTATGTTAATATAGTTATACTCACCAGGTACCTAATCTTCCGTTATACATACGAGCGACTGAATTGAACAGAAGGTTGAATGGATAGACTAAACAATAATCGTATCTGGGGTTGTTTTCGATTATATCTTGATGATGTTCATATAGTTATACTCATCAGGAAACTTTTCTCCAGTTATACATAAGAGCGACTGAACTGAACAGAAAGTTGAATGGATAGACTGAACAAACATCGTATCTGGGTTGTATTTGATTATATCGTGATGATTATAATATAGTATGTCTAACCAGGTAACAGTTCTTCCGTTATACATACGAGCAACCGAATCGAACATAAGGTTGAATGGATAGATTGAACAATCATTGTATCTGGGTTGTCTCCGATTATATCGTTATGCTGTATATTTAGTTACACCTACCATGTGAAGTTCCTTTCGTTACACATACGAGCGTCTGAATCGAACATAAGGTTGGATGGTTAGACGAAACGATAATTGTAACTGAGTTGTATTCGATTATATCGTGGTGATGTTTATATAGTAATACTCACCAGGTGACTGTTCTTGCGTTATACATACGAGCGACCCAATCGAACAGAAGGTTGGATGGATAGACGAAATGATCGTTGTACCTTAGTTGTAATCTATTATATCGTGATAACGTTCATATAGAAATACTCACCAGGTTACTGTTCTTTCGCTATACATACGAGCAATTGAATCGAACAGAAGGTTGAATGGATAGTATTTGGGTTGTATTCGATTATGATGTTATGCTGTGTATATAGTTATACACATTTGATGACGGTATTCCCGTTTTACATACGAGCGACCGAAACGAACAGAAAGTTGAATGGATAAACTGAACAATCAATGTATCTGGGTGGAATGCGATTATATCGCAAAACTGTATATATAGTGATACTTACCAGGTGACGGTACTTCCGTTACACATTCTAGCGACTGAATCGAACAGAAGGTTTAATGGTTAGACGAAACGATAATTGTATCTGAGTTGTATTCGATGATATCGTGATGATGTTTATATAGCAATAATCACCAGGTAACTGTTCTTCCGTTTTACATACAAGCGACCGAATCGAGCAGAAGGTTAAATGTATAGATTGAACAATCATCGTATCTGGGTTGTATTTGATTATGTTATATAGTTATACTCACCAGGTACCTGTTCTTCCGTTATACATAAGAGCGACTGAATTGAACAGAAGGTTGAATGATCGTATTTGGGGTTGTATTCGATTATATCGTGATGATGTTTATATAGTTATACTCACCAGGTAACTGTTCTCCAGTTATACATAAGAGCGACTGAACTAAACAGGAGGTTGAATGGATAGACTGAACAATCATTGTATCTGGGTTGTATTCGATTATATCGTGATGATTATCATATAGTATGTCTAACCAGGTAACAGTTCTTCTGTTACACATACGAGCAACCGAATCGAACATAAGGTTGAATGGATAGATTGAACAATCATTGTATCTGGGTTGTCTCCGATTATATCGTTATGCTGTATATTTAGTTACACCTACCATAAAACGGTTCTTTCGTTACACATACAAGCGTCTGAATCGAACATAAGGTTGGATGATTAGACGGAACAATAATTGTAACTGAGTTGTATTCGATCATATCGTGGTGATGTTTATATAGTAATACTCACCAGGTGACTGTTCTTGCGTTATACATACGAGCGACCCAAAAATATTAAAGTATTTGACGTAGGATTTTCTGATTACAAAGGTGACTAATTAAATAGCTCTGTGTATTGAACTTGAGGGGGTAATTACCTGTATAATTGTAAATTCGATGTTGTATTCCTTTATGTAAATTAATATGGTTCTTTCAGGATTACTTATAAATCTTGATTATATTTCTATATGTCAGTAGACCACCATAGATATTTTTTGAATAAATACTTCATGTTTATATTAAGTTAATCGATGCCATAGTTATTTCATCCGCCTGTAAAACCGAACCCTAAAAACATCTGTAGCTTACCACCTCACATATAGGACAAATCCGCTCGGCCTATTCAAAAATAATTTAACATCTTATCAACTAGTGAGGTGTACAGCACAATTGTTCAGTCTATCCATTCAACTTTCTGTTCGTTTCGGTCGCTCGTATGTAAAACGGGAATACCGTCACCTAATGTGTATAACTATATACACAGCATAACATCATAATAGAATACAACCCAGATACTATCCATTCAACCTTCTGTTCTATTCGTTTGCTTGTATGTATAAAGAAAAAACAGTAACCTGGTGAGTATTTCTATATGAACGTCATCACGATATAATCGAATACAACTCAGATACAATGATCATTCCGTCTATCCATCCAAACTTCTGTTCGATTGGGTCGCTCGTATGTATAACGCAAGAACAGTCACCTGGTGAGTATTACTATATAAACATCACCACGATATAATCGAATACAACTCAGTTACAATTATTGTTCCGTCTAATCATCCAACCTTATGTTCGATTCAGACGCTCGTATGTGTAACGGAAGGACCGTTTCATGGTAGGTGTAACTAAATATACAGCATAACGATATAATCGGAGACAACCCAGATACAATGATTGTTCAATCTATCCATCCAACCTTATGTTCGATTCGGTTGCTCGTATGTGTAACAGAAGAACTGTTACCTGGTTAGACATACTATATGATAATCATCACGATATAATCGAATACAACCCAGATACAATGATTGTTCAGTCTATCCATTCAACCTTCTGTTCAGTTCAGTCGCTCTTATGTATAACTGGAGAACAGTTACCTGGTGAGTATTACTATATATACATCATCACGATATAATCGAATACAACCCCAGATACGATCATTGTTTAGTCTATCCATTCAACCTTCTGTTCAATTCAGTCGCTCGTATGTATAACGGAAGAACAGGTACCTGGTGAGTAAAACTATATAAACATAATCAAATACAACCCAGATACGATGATTGTTCAATCTATACATTTAACCTTCTGCTCGATTCGGTCGCTTGTATGTAAAACGGAAGAACAGTTACCTGGTGATTATTGCTATATAAACATCATCACGATATCATCGAATACAACTCAGATACAATTATCGTTTCGTCTTACCATTCAACCTTCTGTTCGATTCAGTCGCTAGTATGTGTAACGGAAGTACCGTCACCTGGTAAGTATCACTATATATACAGTATTGCGATATAATCGCATACCACCCAGATACATTGATTGTTCAGTCTATCCATTCAACTTTCTGTTCGTTTCGGTTGCTCGTATGTATAACGAATGAACAGTAACCTGGTGAGTATTTCTATATGAACGTCATCACGATATAATAGAATACAACTAAGATACAATGATCATTCCGTCTATCCATCCAACCTTCTGTTCGATTGGGTCGCTCGTATGTATAACGCAAGAACAGTCACCTGGTGAATATTACTATATAAACATCACCACGATATAATCGAATACAACTCAGTTACAATTATCGGTTCGTCTAACCATCCAACCTTATGTTCGATTTAGACGCTCGTATGTGTAACGAAAGAACATTTACATGGTAGGTGTAACTAAATATACAGCATAACGATATAATCTGAGACAACCCAGATACATTCAACCTTATGTTCGATTCGGTTGCTCGTATGTATAACGGAAGAACAGTTAGCTGGTTAGACATACTATATTATAATCATCACGATATAATCAAATACAACCCAGATACGATGAATGTTCAGTCTATCCATTCAACCTTCTGTTCAGTTCAGTCGCTCTTATGTATAACTGGAGAACAGTTACCTGGTGAGTATAACTATATGAACATCATCAAGATATAATTTTATACAACCCCAGATACGATTATTGTTTAGTCTATCCATTCAACCTTCTGTTCAATTCAGTCGCTCGTATGTATAACGGAAGAACAGTTACCTGGTGAGTATTTCTATATAAACATCATCACGATATCATCGAATACAACTCAGATACAATTATCGTTTCGTCTAACCATTTAACATTCTGTTCGATATCATCGAATACAACTCAGATACAATTATCGTTTCGTCTAACCATTTAACATTCTGTTCGATTCAGTCGCTAGTATGTGTAACGGAAGTACCGTCACCTGGTAAGTATCACTATATATTCAGTATTGCGATATTATCGGATACCATCCAGATACATTGATTGTTCAGTCTATCCATTCAACTTTCTGTTCGTTTCGGTTGCTCGTATGTAAAACGGGAGTACCGTCACCTAATGTGTATAACCATTTACACAGCATAACATCATAATCGAATACAACCCAGATACTATCCATTCAACCTTCTGTTCGATTCGGTTGCTCGTATGTATAACGAAAGAACAGTAACCTGGTGAGTATTTCTATATGAACGTCATCACGATATAATCGAATAGAACTCAGATACAATGATCATTCCGTCTATCCATCCAACCTTCTGTTCGAATTGGTCGCTCGTAAGTATAACGCAAGAACAGTCACCTGGTGAGTATTACTATATAATCATCACCACGATATAATCGAATACAACTCAGTTACAATTATAGTTCCGTCTAACCATCCAACCTCATGTTCGATTCAGATGCTCGTATGTGTAACGAAAGTACCGTTACATGGTAGGTGTAACTAAATAAACAGCATAACGATATAATCGGAGACAACCCAGATACAATGATTGTTCAATCTATATCCATCCAACCTTATGTTCGATTCGGTTGCTCGTATGTATAACGAAAGAACTATTACCTGGTTAGACATACTATATGATAATAATCACGATATAATCAAATACAACCCAGATACGATGAATGTTCAGTCTATCCATTCAACCTTCTGTTCAGTTCGGTCGCTCTTATGTATAACTGGAGAACAGTTTCCTGGTGAGTATAACTATATGAACATCATCAAGATATAATCGAATACAACCCCAGATACGATTATTGTTCAATCTATACTAAATTTAAGCTTCTGCCCGATTCGGTCGCTTGTATGTAAAACGAAAGAAGAGTTACCTGGTGAGTATTGCTATATAAACATCATCACGATATCATCGAATACAACTCAGAGATACAATTATCGTTTCGTCTAACCATTCAACCTTCTGTTCGATTCAGTATCTAGTATGTGTAACGGAAGTACCGTCACCTGGTAAGTATCACTATATATACAGTATTGCGATATAATCGGATACCACCCAGATACATTGATTGTTCAGTCTATCCACTCAACTATCTGTTCAGTTCAGTCGCTCTTATGTATAACTAGAGAACAGTTTCCTGGTGAGTATAACTATATGAACATCATCAAGATATAATCGAATACAACCCCAGATACGATTATTGTTTAGTCTATCCATTCAACGTTCTGTTCAATTCAGTCGCTCGTATGTATAACGGAAGAACAGTTACCTGGTGAGTATAACTAAATGAACATAATCGAATACAACCCAAATACGATGATTGTTCAATCTATACTAAATTTAACCTTCTGCTCGATTCGGTCGCTTGTATGTAAAACGGAAGAACAGTTACCTGGTGAGTATTGCTATATAAACATCATCACGATATCATCGAATACAACTAAGATACAATTATTGTTTCGTCTAACCATTTAACCTTCTGTTCGATTCAGTCGCTAGTATGTGTAACGGAAGTACCGTCACCTGGTAAGTATCACTATATATACATTATTGCGATATAATCGGATACCATCCAGATACATTGATTGTTCAGTCTATCCACTTTCTGTTCGTTTCGGTCGCTCGTATGTATAACGGAAGGACAGTTACCTGGTGAGAATAACTATACAAACCTAATCGAATACAACCCAGATACGATGAATTTTCAATCTATCCATTCAACCTTCTGCTCGATTCGGTCGCTTTTATGTAAAACGGAAGAACAGTTACCTGGTGAATATTGCTATATAATCATCATCACGATATCATCGAATACAACTCAGATACAATTATCGCTTCGTCTAACCATTTAACCTTCTGTTCGATTCAGTCGCTAGTATGTGTAACGGAAGTACCGTCACCTGGTAAGTATCACTATATATACAGTATTGCGATATAATCGGATACCAACCAGATACATTGATTGTTCAGTCTATCCATTCAACTTTCTGTTCGTTTCGGTCGCTCGTATGTAAAACGGGAATACCGTCACCTAGTGTGTATAACTATATACACAGCATAACATCATAATCGAATACAACCCAGATACTATCGATTCAACCTTCTGTTCGATTCGAATGCTCGTATGTATAACGAAAGAACAGTAACTTGGTGAGTATTTCTATATGAACTTCATCACGATATCATCGAATACAACTCAGAGATACAATTATCATTTCGTCTAACCATTTAACCTTCTGTTCGATTCAGTCGCTAGTATGTGTAACGGAAGTACCGTCACCTGGTAAGTATCACTATATATACAGTATTGCGATATAATCGGATACCACCCAGATACATTGATTGTTCAGTCTATCCATTCAACTTTCTGTTCAGTTCAGTCGCTCTTATGTAAAACTGGAGAACAGTTTCCTGGTGAGTATAACTATATGAACATCATCAAGATATAATCGAATACAACCCCAGATACGATTATTGTTTAGTCTATCCATTCAACCTTCTGTTCAATTCAGTCGCTCGTATGTATAACGGAAGAACAGTTACCTGGTGAGTATAACTATATAAACATAATCGAATACAACCCAGATACGATTATTGTTCAATTAATACTGAATTCAACCTTCTGCTCGATTCGGTCGCTTGTATGTAAAACGGAAGAGCAGTTACATGGTGAGTATTTCTATATGAACGTCATCACGATATAATCGAATACAACTCAGATACAATGATCATTCCGTCTATCCATCCAACCTTCTGTTCGAATTGGTCGCTCGTAAGTATAACGCAAGAACAGTCACCTGGTGAGTATTACTATATAAACATCACCACGATATAATCGAATACAACTCAGTTACAATTATAGTTCCGTCTAACCATCCAACCTTATGTTCGATTCAGATGCTCGTATGTGTAACGAAAGTACCGTTACATGGTAGGTGTAACTAAATAAACAGCATAACGATATAATCGGAGACAACCCAGATACAATGATTGTTCAATCTATATCCATCCAACCTTATGTTCGATTCGGTTGCTCGTATGTATAACGAAAGAACTATTACCTGGTTAGACATACTATATGATAATAATCACGATATAATCAAATACAACCCAGATACGATGAATGTTCAGTCTATCCATTCAACCTTCTGTTCAGTTCGGTCGCTCTTATGTATAACTGGAGAACAGTTTCCTGGTGAGTATAACTATATGAACATCATCAAGATATAATCGAATACAACCCCAGATACGATTATTGTTCAATCTATACTAAATTTAAGCTTCTGCCCGATTCGGTCGCTTGTATGTAAAACGAAAGAAGAGTTACCTGGTGAGTATTGCTATATAAACATCATCACGATATCATCGAATACAACTCAGAGATACAATTATCGTTTCGTCTAACCATTCAACCTTCTGTTCGATTCAGTCTCTAGTATGTGTAACGGAAGTACCGTCACCTGGTAAGTATCACTATATATACAGTATTGCGATATAATCGGATACCACCCAGATACATTGATTGTTCAGTCTATCCATTCAACTTTCTGTTCGTTTCGGTCGCTCGTATGTAAAACGGGAATACCGTCACCTAATGTGTATAACTATATACACAGCATAACATCATAATCGAATACAACCCAGATACTATCCATTCAACCTTCTGTTCTATTCGTTTGCTTGTATGTATAAAGAAAAAACAGTAACCTGGTGAGTATTTTTATATGAACGTCATCACGATATAATCGAATACAAGTCAGATACAATGATCATTCCGTCTATCCATCCAAACTTCTGTTCGATTGGGTCGCTCGTATGTAAAACGCTAGAACAGTCACCTGGTGAGTATTACTATATAAACATCACCACGATATAATCGAATACAACTCAGTTACAATTATTGTTCCGTCTAATCATCCAACCTTATGTTCGATTCAGACGCTCGTATGTGTAACGAAAGAACCGTTTCATGGTAGGTGTAACTAAATATACAGCATTACGATATAATCGGAGACAACCCAGATACAATGATTGTTCCATCTATCCATTCAACCTTATGTTCGATTCGGTTGCTCGTATGTGTAACAGAAGAACTGTTACCTGGTAAGACATACTATATGATAATCATCACGATATAATCGAATACAACCCAGATACAATGATTGTTCAGTCTATCCATTCAACCTTCTGTTCAGTTCAGTCGCTCTTATGTATAACTGGAGAACAGTTACCTGGTGAGTATAACCATATATACATCATCACGATATAATCGAATACAACCCCAGATACGATCATTGTTCAGTCTATCCATTCAACCTTCTGTTCAATTCAGTCGCTAGTATGTGTAACGGAAGTACCGTCACCTGTAAGTATCACTATATATTCAGTATTGCGATATTATCGGATACCATCCAGATACATTGATTGTTCAGTCTATCCATTCAACTTTCTGTTCGTTTCAGTCGCTCGTATGTAAAACGGGAGTACCGTCACCTAATGTGTATAACTATTTACACAGCATAACATCATAATCGAATACAACCCAGATACTATCCATTCAACCTTCTGTTCGATTCGGTTGCTCGTATGTATAACGAAAGAACAGTAACCTGGTGAATATTTCTATATGAACGTCATCACGATATAATCGAATACAACTCAGATACAATGATCATTCCGTCTATCCATCCAACCTTCTGTTCGATTTGGTCGCTCGTATGTATAACGCAAGAACAGTCACGTGGTGAGTATTACTATATAAACATCGAATACAACTCAGTTACAATTATCGTTCCGTCTAATCATCCAACCTCATGTTCGATGCAGACGCTCGTATGTGTAACGAAAAAACCGTTACATGGTAGGTGTAACTAAATATACAGCATAACGATATAATCGGAGACAACCCAGATACAATGATTGTTCAATCTATCCATTCAACCTTATGTTCGATTCGGTTGCTCTTATGTGTAACAGAAGAACTGTTACCTGGTTAGACATACTATATGAAAATCATCACGATATAATCGAAAACAACCCAGATACAATGATTGTTCAGTCTATCCATTCAACCTTCTGTTCAGTTCATTCGCTCTTATGTATAACTGGAAAACAGTTACCTGTTGAGTATAACTATATAAACATCATCACGATATAATCGAATACAACCTCAGATACGATCATTGTTTAGTCTATCCATTCAACCTTCTGTTCAATTCAGTCGCTCGTATGTATAACGGAAGGATAGTTACCTGGTGAGGATAACTATATAAACCTAATCGAATACAACCCAGATACGATGAATTTTCAATCTATCCATTCAACCTTCTGCTCGATTCGGTCGCTTTTATGTAAAACGGAAGAACAGTTACCTGGTGAATATTGCTATATAAACATCATCACGATATCATCGAATACAACTCAGATACAATTATCGCTTCGTCTAACCATTTAACCTTCTGTTCGATTCAGTCGCTAGTATGTGTAACGGAAGTATCGTCACCTGGTAAGTATCACTATATATACAGTATTGCGATATAATCGGATACCAACCAGATACATTGATTGTTCAGTCTATCCATTCAACTTTCTGTTCGTTTCGGTCGCTCGTATGTAAAACGGGAATACCGTCTCCTAGTGTGTATAACTATATACACAGCATAACATCATAATCGAATACAACCCAGATACTATCCATTCAACCTTCTGTTCGATTCGAATGCTCGTATGTATAACGAAAGAACAGTAACCTGGTGAGTATTTCTATATGAACTTCATCACGATATCATCGAATACAACTCAGAGATACAATTATCATTTCGTCTAACCATTTAACCTTCTGTTCGATTCAGTCGCTAGTATGTGTAACGGAAGTACCGTCACCTGGTAAGTATCACTATATATACAGTATTGCGATATAATCGGATACCACCCAGATACATTGATTGTTCAGTCTATCCATTCAACTTTCTGTTCAGTTCAGTCGCTCTTATGTACAACTGGAGAACAGTTTCCTGGTGAGTATAACTATATGAACATCATCAAGATATAATCGAATACAACCCCATATACGATTATTGTTTAGTCTATCCATTCAACCTTCTGTTCAATTCAGTCGCTCGTATGTATAACGGAAGAACAGTTACCTGGTGAGTATAACTATATAAACATAATCGAATACAACCCAGATACGATGATTGTTCAATCTATACTAAATTTAACCTTCTGCTTGATTCGGTCGTTTGTATGTAAAACAGAAGAACAGTATGTGTAACGAAAGAACCGTTACATGGTAGGTGTAACTAAATATACAGCATAACGATATAATCGTAGACAACCCAGATACAATGATTGTTCAATCTATCCATCCAACCTTATGTTCGATTCGGTTGCTCGTATGTTTAACGAAAGAACTGTTACCTGGTTAGACATACTATATGATAATCATCACGATATACTCGAATACAACCCCAGATACGATTATTGTTTAGTCTATCTATTCAACCTTCTGTTCAATTCAGTCGTTCTTATGTATAACGAAAAAACAGTTACCTGGTGAGTATAACTATATAAACCTAATCGAATACAACCCAGATACGATGAATTTCCAATCTATCCATTTAACCTTCTGCTCGATTCGGTCGCTTTTATTTGAAACGCAAGAACAGTCACCTGGTGAGTATTACTATATAAACATCACCACGATATAATCGAATACAACTCAGTTACAATTATCGTTCCGTCTAACCATCCAACCTTTTGTTCGATTGGGTCGCTCGTATGTATAACGCAAGAACAGTCACCTGGTGAGTATTACTATATAAACATCACCACGATATAATCGAATACAACTCAGTTACAATTATCGTTCCGTCTAACCATCCAACCTCATGTTCGATTCAGACGCTCGTATGTGTAACGAAAGAACCGTTACATGGTAGGTGAAACTAAATATACAGCATAACGATATAATCGGAGACAACCCAGATACAATGATTGTTCAATCTATCCATCCAACCTTATGTTCGATTCGGTTGCTCGTATGTATAACGGAAGAACTGTTACCTGGTTAGACATACTATATGATAATAATCACGATATAATCAAATACAACCCAGATACGATGAATGTTCAGTCTATCCATTCAACCTTCTGTTCAGTTCAGTCGCTCTTATGTAAAACTGGAGAACAGTTTCCTGGTGAGTATAACTATATGAACATCATCAAGATTCAATCGAATACAACCCCAGATACGATTATTGTTTAGTCTATCCATTCAACCTTCTTTTCAATTCAGTCGCTCGTATGTATAACGGACGAACAGTTACCTGGTGAGTATTACTATATAAACATAATCGAATACAACCCAGATACGATGATTGTTCAATCTATACTAAATTCAAGCTTCTGCTCGATTAGGTCGCTTGTATGTAAAACGGAAGAACAGTTACCTGGTGAGTATTGCTATATAAACATTATCACGATATCATCGAATACAACCCAGATACAATTATCGTTTCGTCTAACCATTTAACCTTATTTTCGATTCAGTCGCTAGTATGTGTAACGGAAGTACCGTCACCTGGTGAGTATCACTATATATACAGTATTGCGATATACTCGGATACCACCCATATACATTGATTGTTCAGTCTATCCATTCAACTTTCTGTTCGTTTCGGTCGCTCGTATGTAAAACGGGAATACCGTCACCTTATGTGTTTAACTATATACACAGCATAACATCATAATCGAATACAACCCAGATACTATCCATTCAACCTTCTGTTCGATTCGGTTGCTGGTATGTATAACGAAAGAACAGTAACCTGGTTAAAATTTATATATGAACGTCATCACGATATAATCGAATACAACTCAGTTATAATTATCGTTCCGTCTAACCATCCGACCTTATGTTCGATTCAGACGCTCGTATGTGTAACGAAAGAACCGTTACATGGTAGGTGTAACTAAATATACAGCATAACGATATAATCGGAGACAACCCAGATACAATGATTGTTCAATCTATCCATCCAACCTTATGTTCGATTCGGTTTATCGTATGTATAACGGAAGAACTGTTACCTGGTTAGATATACTATATGATAATAATCACGATATAATATAATACAACCCAGATACGATGAATGTTCAGTTTATATATTTATACTCACCAGGTAACTGTTCTTCCGTTATACATACGAACGACTGAATTGAACAGAAGGTTGAATGGATAGACTAAACAATGATCGTATCTGGGGTTGTATTCGATGATATCGTGATGATGTTTATATAGTTATACTCACCAGGTAACTGTTCTCCAGTTATACATAAGAGCGACTGAACTGAACAGAAGGTTGAATGGATAGACTGAATAATCATCGTATCTGGGTTGTATTCGATTATTTCGTGATGATTATTATATATTATGTCTAACCAGGTAACTGTTCTTCCGTTATACATACGAGCAACCGAATCGAACATAAGGTTGAATGGATAGATTGAACAATCATTGTATCTGGGTTGTCTACGATTATATCGTTATGCTGTATAATTAGATACACCTACCCGGTTCTTTCTTTACACATAGGTTCTTTCGTTACACATACGAGCGTCTGAATCGAACATAAGGTTGGATGGTTTGACGGAACGATAATTGTAACTGAGTTGTATTCGATTATATCGTGGAAATGTTTATATAGTAATACTCACCAGATGACTGTTCTTGCGTTATACGTACGAGCAAACCAATCGAACAGAAGGTTAGATGGATAGACGAAATGATCATTGTATCTGAGTTGTATTCGATTATATTGTTATGAAGTTTATATAGAAATACTCACCAGGTTACTGTTCTTTCGTTATACATACGAGCAACCGAATCGAACAGAAGGTTGAATGGATAGTATCTGAGTTGTATTCGATTATGATGTTATGCTGTGTATATAGTTATACACACTAGGTGACGGTATTCCCGTTTTACATACGAGCGACCGAAACGAAACTAAAAGTTGAATGGATAGACTGAACAATCAATGTATCTGGTTGGTATCCGATTATATCGCAATACTGTATATATAGTGATACTTACCAGGTGACGGTACTTCCGTTACATATACTAGCGACTGAATCGAACAGAAGGTTGAATGGTTAGACGAAGCGATAATTGTATCTGAGTTGTATTCGATGATATCGTGATGATATTTTTATAGCAATACTCACCAGGTAGCTGTTCTTCCGTTTTACATAAAAGCGACCGAATCGAGCAGAAGGTTAAATGGATAGATTGAAAATTCATCGTATCTGGGTTGTATTCGATAAGGTTTATATAGTTATACTCACCAGGTAAATGTTCTTCCGTTATACATACGAGCGACTGAATTGAACAGAAGGTTGAATGGACAGACTAAACAATAATCGTATCTGGGGTTGTATGTGATTATATCTTGATGATGTTCATATAGTTATACTCACCAGGAAACTGTTCTCCAGTTATACATAAGAGCGACTGAACTGAACAGAAAGTTGAATGGATAGACTGAACAATCAATGTATCTGGGTGGTCTTCGATTATATCGTGATGATTATCATGTAGTATGTCTAACCAGGTAACAGTTCTTCTGTTACACATACGAGCAACCGAATCGAACATGAGGTTGAATGGATAGATTGAACAATCATTGTATCTGGGTTGTCTCCGATTATATCGTTATGCTGTATATTAAGTAACACCTACCATGTAACGGTTCTTTCGTTACACATACGAGCGTCTGAGTCGAACATAAGGTTGGATGATTAGACGGAACAATAATTGTAACTGAGTTGTATTCGATTATATCGTGGTGATGTTTATATAGTAATACTCACCAGGTGACTGTTCTTGCGTTATACATACGAGCGACCCAATCGAACAGAAGTTTGGATAAATAGACGGAATGCTCATTGTATCTGAGTTGTATTCGATTATATCGTGATGACGTTCATATAGAAATACTCACCAGGTTACTGTTTTTTCTTTATACATACGAGCAACCGAATCGAACAGAAGGTTGAATGGATAGTATCTGGGTTGTATTCGATTATGATGTTATGCTGTGTATATAGTTATACACATTAGGTGACGGTATTCCCGTTTTACATACGAGCGACCGAAACGAACAGAAAGTTGAATGGATAGACTGAACAATCATTATATCTGGGTGGTATCCAATTATATCGCAATACTGTATATATAGTGATACCTACCAGGTGACGGTACTTCCGTTGCACATACTAGCGACTGAATCGAACTTAAGGTTAAATGGTAAGACGAAACGATAATTGTATCTGAGTTGTATTCGATGATATCGTGATGATGTTTATATAGCAATACTCACCAGATGACTGTCCTTCAGTTTTACATACAAGTGACCGAATCGAGCAGAAGGTTAAATGGATAGATTGAACAATCATCGTATCTGAGTTGTATTCGATTATGTTTATATAGTTATACTCACCAGGTACCTGTTCTTCCGTTATACATACGAGCAACCGAATCGAACATAAGGTTGAATGGATAGATTGAACAATCATCGTATCTGAGTTGTATTCGATTATGTTTATATAGTTATAATCACCAAGTGAATGTACTTCCGTTATACATACGAGCGACTGAATTGAACAGAAGATTGAATGGATAGATTGAACAATCATCGTATCTGGGTTGTAATCGATTATGTTTATATAGTTATACTCACCAGGTAACTGCTCTTCCGTTATACATACGAGCGACTGAATAGAACAGAAGGTTGAATGGATAGACTAAACAATAATCGTATCTGGGGTTGTATTCGATTATATCTTGATGATGTTCATATAGTAATACTCACCAGAAAACTGTTCTCCAGTTATACATAAGAGCGACTGAACTGAACAGAAGGTTGAATGGAAAGACTGAACATTCATCGTATCTGGGTTGTATTTGATTATATCGTGATTATTATCATATAGTATGTATAACCAGGTAACAGTTCTTACGTAATACATACGAGCAACCGAATCAAACATAAGGTTGGATGGATAGATTGAACAATCATTGTATCTGGGTTGTCTCCGATTATATCGTTATGCTGTATATTTAGTTACACCTACCATGTAACGGTTCTTTCGTTACACATACGAGCGTCTGAATCGAACATAAGGTTGGATGGTTAGACGAAACGATAATTGTAACTGAGTTGTATTCGATTATATCGTGGTGATGTTCATATAGCAATACTCACCAGGTAACTGTTCTTCCGTTTTACATACAAGCGACCGAATCGAGCAGAAGCTTAAATTTAGTATAGATTGAACAATCATCGTATCTGGGTTGTATTCGATAATGTTTATATATTTATACTCACCAGGTAACTGTTCTTCCGTTATACATACGAGCGACTGAATTGAACAGAAGGTTGAATGGATAGACTAAACAATAATCGTATCTGGGGTTGTATTCAATTATATCTTGATGTTGTTCATATAGTTATACTCACCAGAAAAATGTTCTCCAGTTATACATAAGAGCGACTGAACTGAACAGAAGGTTGAATGAATAGACTGAACATTCATCGTATCTGGGTTGTATTTGATTATATCATGATTATTATCATATAGTATGTCTTACTAGGTAACAATTCTTCCGTTATACATACGAGCAACCGAATCGAACATAAGGTTGGATGGATAGATTGAACAATCATTGTATCTGGGTTGTCTCCGATTATATCGTTATGCTGTATATTTAGTTACACCTACCATGTAACGGTTCTTTCGTTACACATACGAGCGTCTGAATCGAACATAAGGTTGGATGGTAAGACGGAACGATAATTGTAACTGAGTTGTATTCGATTATATCGTGGAGATGTTCATATAGTAATACTCACCAGGTGACTGTTCTTGCGTTATATATACGAACGACTCAATCGAACAGAAGGTTGGATGGATAGACGGAATAATCATTGTATCTGAGTTGTATCCGATTATATCGTGATGACGTTCATATGGAAATACTCACCAGGTTACTGTTCTTTCGTTATACATACGAGCAAACGAATCGAACAGAAGGTTGAATGGATAGTATCTGGGTTGTTTTCGATTATGATGTTATGCTGTGTATATAGTTATACACATAAGGTGACGGTATTCTCGTTTCACATACGAGCGACCGAAACGAACAGAAAGTTGAATGGATAGACTGAACAATCGATGTATCTGGGTGGTATCCGATTATATCGCAATACTGAATATATAGTGATACTTACCAGGTGACGGTACTTCCGTTACACATACTAGCGACTGAATCGAACAGAAGGTTAAATGGTTAGACGAAACGATAATTGTATCTGAGTTGTATTCGATGATATCGTGATGATGTTTATATAGAAATACTCACCAGGTGACTGTTCTTCTGTTTAACATACAAGCGACCGTATCGAGCAGAAGCTTGAATTTAGTATAGATTAAACAATCATCGTATCTGGGTTGTATTTGATTATGTTAATATAGTTATACTCACCAGGTACCTAATCTTCCGTTATACATACGAGCGACTGAATTGAACAGAAGGTTGAATGGATAGACTAAACAATAATCGTATCTGGGGTTGTTTTCGATTATATCTTGATGATGTTCATATAGTTATACTCATCAGGAAACTTTTCTCCAGTTATACATAAGAGCGACTGAACTGAACAGAAAGTTGAATGGATAGACTGAACAAATATCGTATCTGGGTTGTATTTGATTATATCGTGATGATTATAATATAGTATGTCTAACCAGGTAACAGTTCTTCCGTTATACATACGAGCAACCGAATCGAACATAAGGTTGAATGGATAGATTGAACAATCATTGTATCTGGGTTGTCTCCGATTATATCGTTATGCTGTATATTTAGTTACACCTACCATGTAAAGTTCCTTTCGTTACACATACGAGCGTCTGAATCGAACATAAGGTTGGATGGTTAGACGAAACGATAATTGTAACTGAGTTGTATTCGATTATATCGTGGTGATGTTTATATAGTAATACTCACCAGGTGACTGTTCTTGCGTTATACATACGAGCGACCCAATCGAACAGAAGGTTGGATGGATAGACGAAATGATCGTTGTACCTTAGTTGTAATCTATTATATCGTGATGACGTTCATATAGAAATACTCACCAGGTTACTGTTCTTTCGTTATACATACGAGCAATTGAATCGAACAGAAGGTTGAATGGATAGTATCTGGGTTGTATTCGATTATGATGTTATGCTGTGTATATAGTTATACACATTTGATGACGGTATTCCCGTTTTACATACGAGCGACCGAAACGAACAGAAAGTTGAATGGATAAACTGAACAATCAATGTATCTGGGTGGAATGCGATTATATCGCAAAACTGTATATATAGTGATACTAACCAGGTGACGGTACTTCCGTTACACATTCTAGCGACTGAATCGAACAGAAGGTTTAATGGTTAGACGAAACGATAATTGTATCTGAGTTGTATTCGATGATATCGTGATGATGTTTATATAGCAATAATCACCAGGTAACTGTTCTTCCGTTTTACATACAAGCGACCGAATCGAGCAGAAGGTTAAATGTATAGATTGAACAATCATCGTATCTGGGTTGTATTTGATTATGTTATATAGTTATACTCACCAGGTACCTGTTCTTCCGTTATACATAAGAGCGACTGAATTGAACAGAAGGTTGAATGATCGTATTTGGGGTTGTATTCGATTATATCGTGATGATGTTTATATAGTTATACTCACCAGGTAACTGTTCTCCAGTTATACATAAGAGCGACTGAACTGAACAGGAGGTTGAATGGATAGACTGAACAATCATTGTATCTGGGTTGTATTCGATTATATCGTGATGATTATCATATAGTATGTCTAACCAGGTAACAGTTCTTCTGTTACACATACGAGCAACCGAATCGAACATAAGGTTGAATGGATAGATTGAACAATCATTGTATCTGGGTTGTCTCCGATTATATCGTTATGCTGTATATTTAGTTACACCTACCATAAAACGGTTCTTTCGTTACACATACAAGCGTCTGAATCGAACATAAGGTTGGATGATTAGACGGAACAATAATTGTAACTGAGTTGTATTCGATCATATCGTGGTGATGTTTATATAGTAATACTCACCAGGTGACTGTTCTTGCGTTATACATACGAGCGACCCAATCGAACAGAAGTTTGGATAAATAGACGGAATGATCATTGTATCTGAGTTGTATTCGATTATATCGTGATGACGTTCATATAGAAATACTCACCAGGTTTCTGTTTTTTCTTCATACATACGAGCAACCGAATCGAAGAGAAGGTTGAATGGATAGTATCTGGGTTGTATTCGATTATGATGTTATGCTGTGTATATAGTTATACACATTAGGTGACGGTATTCCCGTTTTACATACGAGCGACCGAAACGAACAGAAAGTTGAATGGATAGACTGAACAATCAATGTATCTGGGTGGTATCCGATTATATCGCAATACTGTATATATAGTGATACTTACCAGGTGACGGTACTTCCGTTGCACATACTAGCGACTGAATCGAACTTAAGGTTAAATGGTAAGACGAAACGATAATTGTATCTGAGTTGTATTCGATGATATCGTGATGATGTTTATATAGCAATACTCACCAGGTAACTGTTAGTTCTTCCGTTTTACATACAAGCGACCGAATCGAGCAGAAGCTTAAATTTAGTATAGATTGAACAATCATCGTATCTGGGTTGTATTCGATAATGTTTATATAGTTATACTCACCAGGTAACTGTTCTTCCGTTAGACATACGAGCGACTGAATTGAACAGAAGGTTGAATGGATATACTAAACAATAATCGTATCTGGGGTTGTATTCAATTATATCTTAATGATGTTCATATAGTTATACTCCCCAGAAAAATGTTCTCCAGTTATACATAAGAGCGACTGAACTGAACAGAAGGTTGAATGGATAGACTGAACATTCATCGTATCTGGGTTGTATTTGATTATATCGTGATTATTATCATATAGTATGTCTAACCAGGTAACAGTTTTTCCGTTATACATACGAGCAACCGAATCGAACATAAGGTTGGATGGATAAATTGAACAATCATTGTATCTGGTTTGTCTCCGATTATATCGTTATGCTGTATATTTAGTTACACCTACCAGGTAACGGTTCTTTCGTTACACATACGAGCGTCTGAATCGAACATAAGGTTGGATGGTTAGACGGAACGATAATTGTATCTGAGTTGTATTCGATTATATCGTGATGACGTTCATATAGAAATACTCACCAGGTTACTGTTCTTTCGTTATACATACGAGCAGACGAATCGAACAGAAGGTTGAATGGATAGTATCTGGGTTGTATTCGATTATGATGTTATGCTGTGTATATAGTTATACACATAAGGTGACGGTATTCCCGTTTTACATACGAGCGACCGAAACGAACAGAAAGTTGAATGGATAGACTGAACAATCAATGTATCTGGGTGGTATCCGATTATATCGCAATACTGTATATATAGTGATACTCACCAGGTGACGGTACTTCCGTTACACATACTAGCGACTGAATCGAACAGAAGGTTGAATGGTTAGACGAAACGATGATTGTATCTCTGAGTTGTATTCGATGATATCGTGATGATGTTTATATAGCAATACTCACCAGGTAACTGTTCTTCCGTTTTACATACAAGCGACCGTATCGAGCAAAAGCTTAAATTTAGTATATATTTAACAATCATCTTATCTGGGTTGTATTCGATTATGTTTATATAGTTATACTCACCAGGTAACTGTTCTTCCGTTATACATACGAGCGACTGAATTGAACAGATGGTTGAATGGATACACTAAACAATAATCGTATCTGGGGTTGTATTCGATTATATCTTGATGATGTTCATATAGTTATACTCACCAGGAAACTGTTCTCCAGTTATACATAAGAGCGACAGAACTGAACAGAAGGTTGAATGGATAGACTGAACATTCATCGTATCTGGGTTGTGTTAGATTATATCGTGATTATTATCATATGTTATGTCTAACCAGGTAACAGTTCTTCCGTTATACATACGAGCAACCGAATCGAACATAAGGTTGGATGGATAGATTGAACAATCATTGTATCTGGGTTGTCTCCGATTATATCGTTATGCTGTATATTTAGTTACACCTACCATGTAACGGTTCTTTCTTTACACATACGAGCGTCTGAATCGAACATAAGGTTGGATGGTTAGACGGAACGATAATTATAACTGAGTTGTATTCGATTATATCGTGGTGATGTTTATATAGTAATACTCACCAGGTGACTGTTCTTGCGTAATACATACGAGCGACCCAATCGAACAGAAGGTTGGATGGATAGACGGAATGATCATTGTATCTGAGTTGTATTCGATTATATCGTGATGACGTTCATATAGAAATACTCACCAGGTTACTGTTCTTTCGTTATACATACGAGCAACCGAATCGAACAGAAGGTTGAATGAATAGTATCTGGGTTGTATTCGATTATGATGTTATGCTGTGTATATAGTTAAACACATAAGGTGACGGTATTCCCGTTTCACATACGAGCGACCGAAACGAACAGAAAGTTGAATGGATAGACTGAACAATCAATGTATCTGGGTGGTATCCGATTATATCGCAATACTGTATATATAGTGATACTAACCAGGTGACGGTACTTCCGTTACACATACTAGCGACTGAATCGAACAGAAGGTTAAATGGTTAGACGAAACGATAATTGTATCTCTGAGTTGTATTCGATGATATCGTGATGATGATTATATAGCAATACTCACCAGGTGACTGTTCTTGCGTTATACGTACGAGCGACCAAATCGAACAGAAGGTTGGATGGATAGACGGAATGATCATTGTATCTGAGTTGTATTCGATTATATCGTGATGACGTTCATATAGAAATACTCACCAGGTGACTGTTCTTCCGTTTTACATACAAGCGACCGAATCGAGCAGAAGCTTAAATTTAGTATAGATTGAACAATCATCGTATCTGGGTTGTATTCGATTATGTTTATATGGTTATACTCACCAGGTTACTGTTCCTCCGTTATACATACGAGCAACCGAATCGAACATAAGTTTGAATGGATAGATTGAAAAATCATTGTATCTGGGTTGTCTCCGATTATATCGTTATGCTGTATATTTAGTTACACCTATCATGTAACGGTTCTTTCGTTACACATACGAGCGTCTGAATCGAACATAAGGTTGGATGGTTAGACGGAACGATAAATGTAACTGAGTTGTATTCGATTATATCGTGGTGATGTTTATATAGTAATACTCACCAGGTGACTGTTCTTGCGTTATACATACGAGCGACCCAATCGAACAGAAGGTTGGATGGATAGACGGAATGATCATTATATCTGAGTTGTATTCGATTATATCGTGATGACGTTCATATAGAAATACTCCCCAGGTGACTGTTCTTCCGTTTTACATACAAGCGACCGAATCGAGCAGAAGCTTAAATTTAGTATAGATTGAACAATCATCGTATCTGGGTTGTATTCGATTATGTTTATATAGTTATACCCACCAGGTTACTGTTCCTCCGTTATACATACGAGCAACCGAATCGAACATAAGTTTGAATGGATAAATTGAAAAATCATTGTATCTGGGTTGTCTCCGATTATATCGTTATGCTGTATATTTAGATACATCTACCATGTAACGGTTCTTTCGTTACACATACGAGCGTCTGAATCGAACATAAGGTTGGATGGTTAGACGAAACGATAATTGTAACTGAGTTGTATTCGATTATATCGTGGTGATGTTTATATAGTAATATTCACCAGGTGACTGTTCTTGCGTTTTAAATAAAAGCGACCGAATCGACCAGAAGGTTAAATGGATATATTGGAAATTCATCGTATCTGGGTTGTATTCGAATAGGTTTATATAGTTATACTCACCAGGTAACTGTTTTTCCGTTATACATAAAAACGACTGAATTGAACAGAAGGTTGAATGGATAGACTAAATAATAATCGTATCTGGGGTTGTACTCGAGTATATCGTGATGATTATCATATAGTATGTCTAACCAGGTAACAGTTCTTCCGTTAAACATACGAGCAACCGAATCGAACATAAGGTCGGATGGATAGATTGAACAATCATTGTATCTGGGTTTTCTCCGATTATATCGTTATGCTGTATATTTAGATACACCGACCATGTAACGGTTCTTTCGTTACACATACGAGCGTCTGAATCGAACATAAGGTTGGATGGTTAGACGGAACGATAATTGTAACTGAGTTGTATTCGATTATATCGTGGTAATGTTTATATAGTAATCCTCACCAGGTGACTGTTCTTGCATTATACGTACTAGCGACCCAATGGAACAGAAGGTTGGATGGATAGACGGAATGATCATTGTATCTGAGTTGTATTCGATTATATCGTGATGAAGTTCATATAGAAATACTCACCAGGTTACTGTTCTTTCGTTATACATACGAGCAACCGAATCGAACAGAAGGTTGAATGGATAGTATCTGGGTTGTATTCGATTATGATGTTATGCTGTGTATATAGTTATACACACTAGGTGACGGTATTCCCGTTTTACATACGAGCGACAGAAACGAACAGAAAGTTGAATGGATAGACTGAACAATCAATGTATCTGGTTGGTATCCGATTATATCACATACTGTATATATAGTGATACTTACCAGGTGACGGTACTTCCGTCACATATACTAGCGACTGAATCGAACAGGAGGTTAAATGTTTAGACGAAGCGATAATTGTATCTGAGTTGTATTCGATGATATCGTGATGATGTTTATATAGCAATACTCACCAGGTAACTGTTCTTCCGTTTCACATAAAAGCGACCGAATCGAGCAGAAGGTATCGTATCTGGGTTGTATTCGATTATGTTTATATAGTTATACTCAGCAGGTAACTGTTCTTCCGTTATACATACGAGCGACTGAATTGAACAGAAGGTTGAATTGATAGTATATAGGTTGTATTCGATTATGATGTTATGCTGTGTATATAGTTATACACACTAGGAGACGGTATTCCCATTTTACATACGAGCGACTGAAACGAAAAGAATGTTGAATGGATAGACTGAACAATCAATGTATCTGGGTGGTATCCGATTATATCGCAATACTGTATATATAGTGATACTTACCAGGTGACGATACTTCCGTTACACATACTAGCGACTGAATCGAACAGAATGTTGAATGGTTAGACGAAACGATAATTGTATCTGAGTTGTATTCGATGATATCGTGATGATGTTTTTATAGCGATACTCACCAGGTAACTGTCCTTCCGTTTTACATACAAGCGACCGAATCGAGCAGAAGGTTAAATGGATAGATTGAACAAACATCATATCTGAGTTGTATTCAATTATGTTTATATAGTTATACTCACCAGGTACCTGTTCTTCCGTTATACATACGAGCAACCGAATCGAACATAAAATTGAATGGATAGATTGAACAATCATCGTATCTGAGTTGTATTCGATTATGTTTATATAGTTATACTCACCAGGTAACTGTTCTTCCGTTATACATACGAGCGACTGAATTGAACAGAAGGTTGAATAGATAGACTAAACAATGATCGTATCTGGGGTTGTATTCGATTATATCGTGATGATGTTCATATAGTTATACTCACCAGGTAACTGTTCTCCAGTTATACATAAGAGCGACTGAACTGAACAGAAGGTTGAATGGATAGACTGAACAATCATCGTATCTGGGTTGTATTTGATTATATCGTGATTATCATCACATAGTATGTCTAACCAGGTGACTGTTCTTGCGTTATACATACGAGCGACCCAATCGAACATAAGGTTGGATGGATAGACGGAATGATCATTGTATCTGAGTTGTTTTCGATTATATCGTGATGACGTTCATATAGAGATACTCACCAGGTTACTGTTCTTTCGTTATACATACGAGAAACCGAATCGAACAGAAGGTTGAATGGATAGTATCTGGGTTGTTTTCGATTATGTATAACGGAAGAACAGTTATCTGGTGAGTATAACTATATGAACATCATCACGATAACATCGAATACAACTCAGATACAATTATCGTTTCTTCTAACCATTTAACCTTCTGTTCGATTCAGTCGCTAGTATGTGTAACGGAAGAACCGTCACCTGGTAAGTATCACTATATATACAGTATTGCGATATAATCGGATACCACCCAGATACATTGATTGTTCAGTCTATCCATTCAACTTTCTGTTCGATTCGGTTGCTCGTATGTATAACGGAAAAACTGTTACCTGGTGAGTCATACTATATGATAATAATCACGATATAATCAAACACAACTCAGATACGATGAATGTTCAGTCTATCCATTCAACCTTCTGTTCAGTTCAGTCGCTCTCATGTATAACTGGAGAACAGATTCCTGGTGAGTATAACTATATGAACATCATCAAGATATAATCGAATACAACCCCAGATACGATTATTGTTTAGTCTATCCATTCAACCTTCTGTTCAATTCAGTCGCTCGTATGTATAACGGAAGAACAGTTACCTGGTGAGTATAACTATATAAACATAATCGAATACAACCCAGATACGATGATTGTTCAATCCATACTAAATTTAAGCTTCTGCTCGATTCGGTCGCTTGTATGTAAAACGGAAGAACAGTTACCTGGTGAGTATTGCTATATAAAAATCATCACGATATCATCAAATACAACTCAGAGATACAATTATCATTTCGTCTAACCATTTAACCTTCTGTTCGATTCAGTCGCTAGTATGTGTAACGGAAGTACCGTCACCTGGTAAGTATCACTATATATACAGTATTGCGATATAATCGGATACCACCCAGATACATTGATTGTTCAGTCTATCCATTCAACTTTCTGTTCAGTTCAGTCGCTCTTATGTATAACTGGAGAACAGTTTCCTGGTGAGTATAACTATATGAACATCATCAAGATATAATCGAATACAACCCCAGATACGATTATTGTTTAGTCTATGCATTCAACCTTCTGTTCAATTTAGTCGTTCTTATGTATAACGGAAAAACAGTTACCTGGTGAGTATAACTATATAAACCTAATCGAATACAACCCAGATACGATGAATTTTCAATCTATCCATTTAACCTTCTGCTCGATTCGGTCGCTTTTATGTGAAACGGAAGAACAGTTACCTGGTGAGTATTGCTATATAAACATCATCACGATATCATCGAATACAACTCAGATACAATTATCGCTTCGTCTAACCATTTAACCTTCTGTTCAATTCAGTCGCTAGTATGTGTAACGGAAGTACCGTCACCTGGTAAGTATCACTATATATACAGTATTGCGATATAATCGAATACCAACCAGATACATTGATTGTTCAGTCTATCCATTCAACTTTCTGTTTCTTTCGGTCGCTCGTATGTATAACGAAAGAACAGTAACCTGGTGAGTATTTCTATATAAACTTCATCATGATATAATCGAATACAACTCAGATACAATGATCATT
This sequence comes from Chrysomela aeneicollis, assembly GCA_029955515.1. Taxonomy (NCBI): domain Eukaryota; kingdom Metazoa; phylum Arthropoda; class Insecta; order Coleoptera; family Chrysomelidae; genus Chrysomela; species Chrysomela aeneicollis. Next base: position 13,467,094 of record JARUHQ010000013.1, on the reverse strand, counting down.
CCGTCTATCCATCTAACATTCTGTTCGATTGGGTCGCTAGTACGTATAACGCAAGAACAGTCACCTGGTGAGTATTACTATATGAACATTCCCACGATATAATCGAATACAACTCAGTTACAATTATCGTTCCGTCTAACCATCCAACCTTATGTTCGATTCAGACGCTCGTATGTGTAACGAAAGAACCGTTACATGGTAGGTGTATCTAAATATACAGCATAACGATATAATCGGAGACAACCCAGATACAATGATTGTTCAATCTATCCATTCAACCTTATGTTCGATTCGGTTGCTCGTATGTATAACGGAAGAACAGTTACCTGGTTAGACATAATATATAATAATCATCACGAAATAATCGAATACAACCCAGATACGATGATCGTTCAGTCTATCTATACAACCTTCTGTTCAGTTCAGTCGCTCTTATGTATAACTGGAGAACAGTTACCTGGTGAGTATATCTATATAAACATCATCACGATATAATCGAATACAACCCCAGATACGATCATTGTTTAGTATATCCATTCAACCTTCTGTTCAATTCAGTCGCTCGTAAGTATAACGGAAGAACAGTTACTTGGTGAGTATAACTATATAAACATAATCGAATACAACTCAGATACGATGATTGTTCAATCTAATCATTTAACCTTCTGCTCGATTCGGTCGCTTGTATGTAAAACGGAAGAACAGTTACCTGGTGAGTATTGCTATACAAACATCATCACGATATCATCGAATACAACTCAGAGATACAATTATCGTTTCGTCCAACCATTTAACCTTCTGTTCGATTCAGTCGCTAGTATGTGTAACGGAAGTACCGTCACCTGGTAAGTATCACTATATATACAGTATTGCGATATAATCGGATACCACCCAGATACATTGATTGTTCAGTCTATCCATTCAACTTTCTGTTCGTTTCGGTCGCTCGAAAGTAAAACGGGAATACCGTCACCTCATGTGTATAACTATATACACAGCATAACATCATAATCGAATACAACCCAGATACTATCCATTCAACCTTCTGTTCGATTCGGTTGCTCGTATGTATAACGACAGAACAGTAACCTGGTGAGTATTTCTATATGAACGTCATCACGATATAATCGAATACAACTCAGATACAATGATCATTCCGTCTATCCATCCAACCTTCTGTTCGATTGGGTCGCTCGTATGTATAACGCAAGAACAGTCACCTGGTGAGTATTACTATATAAACATCACCACGATATAATCGAATACATCTCAGTTACAATTATAGTTTCGTCTAACCATCCAACTTTATGTTCGATTCAGATGCTCGTATGTGTAACGAAAGAACCGTTACATGCTAGGTGTAACTAAATATACAGCATAACGATATAATCGGAGACACCCCAGATACAATGATTGTTCAATCTATATCCATCCAACCTTATGTTCGATTCGGTTGCTCGTATGTATAACGGAAGAACAGTTACCTGGTTAGACATACTATATGATAATAATCACGATATAATCAAATACAACCCCAGATACGATTATTGTTTAGTCCATCCATTCAACTTTCTGTTCAATTCAGTCGTTCTTATGAAAAACGGAAGAACAGTTACCTGGTGAGTATAAATATATAAACCTAATCGAATACAACCCAGATACGATGAATTTTCAATCTATTCATTTAACCTTCTTCTCGATTCGGTCGCTTTTATGTAAAACGGAAGAACAGTTACCTGGTGAGTATCGCTATATAAACATCATCACGATATCATCGAATACAACTCAGAGATACAATTATCGTTTCGTCTAACCATTCAACCTTCTGTTCGATTTAGTCTCTAGTATGTGTAACGGAAGTACCGTCACCTGGTAAGTATCACTGAATTATCAGTATTGCGATATAATCGGATACCACCCAGATACATTGATTGTTCAGTCTATCCATAATACTTTCTGATCAGTTTAGTCGCTCTTATGTATAACTGGGGAACAGTTTTCTGGTAAGTATAACTATATGAACATCATCAAGATATAATCGAATACAACCCCAGATACGATTATTGTTTAGTCTATCCATTCAACCTTCTGTTCAATTCAGTCGCTCGTATGTATAACGAAAGAACAGTTACCTGGTGAGTATAACTATATAAACATAATCGAATACAACCCAGATACGATGATTGTTCAATCTCTACTAAATTTAAGCTTCTGCTCGATTCGGTCGCTTGTATGTAAAACGGAAGAACAGTTACCTGGTGAGTATCGCTATATAAACATCATCACGATATCATCGAATACAACTGAGAGATACAATTATCGTTTCGTCTAACCATTAAACCTTCTGTTCGATTCAGTCTCTAGTATGTGTAACGGAAGTACCGCCACCTGGTAAGTATCACTATATATACAGTATTGCGATATAATCGGATACCACCCAGATACATTGATTGTTCAGTCTATCCATTCAACTTTCAGTTCGTTTCGGTCGCTCGTATGTAAAACGGGAATACCGTCACCTAATGTGAATAACTATATACACAGCATAACATCATAATCGAATACAACCCAGATACTATCCATTCAACCTTCTGTTCGATTCGGTTGCTCGTATGTATAACGAAAGAACAGTAACCTGGTGAGTATTTCTATATAAACGTTATCACGATATAATCGAATACAACTCAGATACAATGATCATTCCGTCTATCCATCCAACCTTCTGTTCGATTGGGTCGCTCGTATGTATAACGCAAAAACAGTCACCTGGTGAGTATTACTATATAAACATCACCACGATATAATCGAATACAACTCAGTTACAATTATCGTTCCGTCTAACCATCCAACCTTATGTTCGATTCAGACGCTCGTATGTGTAACGAAATAACCGTTACATGGTAGGTGTAACTGAATATACAGCATAAAGATATATTCGGAGGCAACCCAGATACAATGATTGTTCAATCTATCCATCCAACCTTATATTCGATTCGGTTGCTCGTATGTTTAACGGAAGAACTGTTACCTGGTTAGACATACTATATGATAATCATCACGATATACTCGAATACGACCCCAGATACGACTATTGTTTAGTCTATCCATTCAACCTTCTGTTCAATTCAGTCGTTCTTATGTATAACGGAAAAACAGTTACCTGGTGAGTATAACTATATAAACCCAATCGAATACAACCCAGATACGATGAATTTTCAATCTATCCATTTAACCTTCTGCTCGATTTGGTCGCTTTTATGTAAAACGGAAGAACAGTTACCTGGTGAGTATTGCTATATAAACATCATCACGATATCATCGAATACAACTCAGATACAATTATCGCTTCGTCTAACCATTTAACCTTCTGTTCGATTCAGTCGCTAGTATGTGTAACGGAAGTACCGTCACCTGGTAAGTATCACTATATATACAGTATTGCGATATAATCGGTTACCAACCAGATACATTGATTGTTCAGTCTATCCATTCAACTTTCTGTTCGTTTCGGTCGCTCGTATGTAAAACGGGAATACCGTCACCTAGTGTGTATAACTATATACACAGCATAACATCATAATCGAATACAACTCAGATACTATCCATTCAACCTTCTGTTCGATTCGGTTGCTCGTATGTATAACTAAAGAACAGTAACCTGGTAAGTATTTCTATATAAACATTTCCACGATATAATCGAATACAACTCAGTTACAATTATCGTTCCGTCTAACCATCCAACCTTATGTTCGATTCAGATGCTCGTATGTGTAACGAAAGAACCGTTACATGGTAGGTGTATCTAAATTTACAGCATAACGATATAATCGGAGACAACCCAGATACAATGATTGTTCAATCAATCCATTCAACCTCATGTTCGATACGGTTGCTCGTATGTATAACGGAAGAACAGTTACCTGGTTAGACATAATATATAATGATCATCACGAAATAATCGAATACAACCCAGATACGATGATTGTTCAGTCTATCTATACAACCTTCTGTTCAGTTCAGTCGCACTTATGTATAACTGGAGAACAGTTACCTGGTGAGTATAACTATATGAACATCATCACGATATAATCGAATACAACCCCAGCAACAATCATTGTTTAGTCTATCCATTCAACCTTCTGTTCAATTCAGTCGCTCGTATGTATAACGGAAGAACAGTTACTTGGTGAGTATAACTATATAAACATAATCGAATACAACTCAGATACGATGATTGTTCAATCTATCCATTCAACCTTATGTTCGATTCGGTTGCTCGTATGTATAACGAAAGAACAGGTACCTGGTGAGTATAACTATATAAACATAATCGAATACAACTCAGATACGATGATTGTTCAATCTATCCATTTAACCTTCTGCTCGATTCGGTCACTTGTATGTAAAACTGAAGGACAGTTACCTGGTGAGTATTGCTATATAAACATCATCACGATATCATCGAATACAACTCAGATACAATTATCGTTTCGTCTAACCATTCAACATTCTGTTCGATTCAGTCGCTAGTATGTATAACGGAAGAACAGTTACCTGGTGAGTATAACTATATAAACATAATCGAATACAAACCAGATACGATGATTGTTCAATCCATACTAAATTTAACCTTCTGCTCGATTCGGTCGCTTGTATGTAAAACGGAAGAACAGTTACCTGGTGAGTATTGCTATATAAACATCATCACGATATCATCGAATACAACTCAGATACAATTATCGTATCGTCTTACCATTTAACCTTAAGTTCGATTCAGTCGCTAGTATGTGCAACGGAAGGACCGTCACCTGGTAAGTATCACTATATATACAGAATTGCGATATAATCGGATACCACCCAGATACATTGATTGTTAAGTCTATCCATTCAACTTTCTGTTCGTTTCGGTCGCTCGTATGTAAAACGGGAATACCGTCACCTAATGTGTATAACTATATACACAGCATAACATCATAATCGAATACAACCCAGATACTATCCATTCAACCTTCTGTTCGATTCGGTTGCTCGTATGTATAAAGAAAAAACAGTAACCTGGTGAGTATTTCTATATGAACGTCATCACGATATAATCGAATACAACTCAGATACAATGATCATTCCGTCTATCCATCCAAACTTCTGTTCGATTGGGTCGCTCGTATGTATAACGCAAGAACAGTCACCTGGTGAGTATAACTATATAAACATCACCACGATATAATCGAATACAACTCAGTTACAATTATTGTTCCGTCTAATCATCCAAACTTATGTTCGATTCAGACGCTCGTATGTGTAACGAAAGTACCGTTACCAAGTGAGTATAACTATATAAACATAATCGAATACAACCCAGATACGATGATTGTTCAATCTCTACTAAATTTAAGCTTCTGCTCGATTCGGTCGCTTGTATGTAAAACGGAAGAACAGTTACCTGGTGAGTATCGCTATATAAACATCACCACGATATAATCGAATACAACTCAGTTACAATTATCGTTCCGTCTAACCATCCAACCTTATGTTCGATTCAGACGCTGGTATGTCTAACGAAAGAACCGTTATATGGTAGGTGTATCTAAATATACAGCATAACGATATAATCGGAGACAACCCAGATACAATGATTGTTCAATCAATCCATTCAACCTTATGTTCGATACGGTTGCTCGTATGTATAACGGAAGAACAGTTACCTGGTTAGACATAATATATAATAATCATCACGAAATAATCGAATACAACCCAGATACGATGATTGTTCAGTCTATCTATACAACCTTCTGTTCAGTTCAGTCGCACTTATGTATAACTGGAGAACAGTTACCTGGTGAGTATAACTATATGAACATCATCACGATATAATCGAATACAACCCCAGATACAATCATTGTTTAGTCTATCCATTCAACCTTCTGTTCAATTCAGTCGCTCGTATGTATAACGGAAGAACAGTTACTTGGTGAGTATAACTATATAAACATAATCGAATACAACTCAGATACGATGATTGTTCAATCTATCCATTCAACCTTATGTTCGATTCGGTTGCTCGTATGTATAACGAAAGAACAGGTACCTGGTGAGTATAACTATATAAACATAATCGAATACAACTCAGATACGATGATTGTTCAATCTATCCATTTAACCTTCTGCTCGATTCGGTCACTTGTATGTTAAACTGAAGGACAGTTACCTGGTTAGTATTGCTATATAAACATCATCACGATATCATCGAATACAACTCAGATACAATTATCGTTTCGTCTAACCATTCAACATTCTGTTCGATTCAGTCGCTAGTATGTATAACGGAAGAACAGTTACCTGGTGAGTATAACTATATAAACATAATCGAATACAAACCAGATACGATGATTGTTCAATCCATACTAAATTTAACCTTCTGCTCGATTCGGTCGCTTGTATGTAAAACGGATGAACAGTTACCTGGTGAGTATTGCTATATAAACATCATCACGATATCATCGAATACAACTCAGATACAATTATCGTTTCGTCTTACCATTTAACCTTAAGTTCGATTCAGTCGCTAGTATGTGCAACGGAAGGACCGTCACCTGGTAAGTATCACTAAATATACAGTATTGCGATATAATCGGATACCACCCAGATACATTGATTGTTCAGTCTATCCATCCAACTTTCTGTTCAGTTTAGTCGCTCTTATGTATAACTGGAGAACAGTTTCCTGGTGAGTATAACTATATGAACATCATCAAGATATAATCGAATACAACCCCAGATACGATTATTGTTTAGTCTATCCATCCAACCTTCTGTTCAATTCAGTCGCTCGTATGTATAACGAAAGAACAGTTACCTGGTGAGTATAACTATATAAACATAATCGAATACAACCCAGATACGATGATTGTTCAATCTCTACTAAATTTAAGCTTCTGCTCGATTCGGTCGCTTGTATGTAAAACGGAAGAACAGTTACCTGGTGAGTATCGCTATATAAACATCATCACGATATCATCGAATACAACTCAGAGATACAATTATCGTTTCGTCTAACCATTTAACCTTCTGTTCGATTCAGTCTCTAGTATGTGTAACGGAAGTACCGTCACCTGGTAAGTATCACTATATATACAGTATTGCGATATAATCGGATACCACCCAGATACATTGATTGTTCAGTCTATCCATTCAACTTTCTGTTCGTTTCGGTCGCTCGTATGTAAAACGGGAATACCGTCACCTAATGTGTATAACTATATACACAGCATAACATCATGATCGAATACAACCCAGATACTATCCATTCAACCTTCTGTTCGATTCGGTTGCTCGTATGTATAACGAAAGAACAGTAACCTGGTGAGTATTTCTATATGAACGTCATCACGATATAATCGAATACAACTCAGATACAATGATCATTCCGTCTATCCATCCAACCTTCTGTTCGATTAGGTCGCTCGTATGTATAACGCAAGAACAGTCACCTGGTGAGTATTACTATATAAACATCACCACGATATAATCGAATACAACTCAGATACAATTATCGTTTCGTCTAACCATTCAACATTCTGTTCGATTCAGTCGCTAGTATGTATAACGGAAGAACAGTTACCTGGTGAGTATAACTATATAAACATAATCGAATACAACCCAGATACGATGATTGTTCAATCCATACTAAATTTAACCTTCTGCTCGATTCGGTCGCTTGTATGTAAAACGGAAGAACAGTTACCTGGTGAGTATTGCTATATAAACATCATCACGATATCATCGAATACAACTCAGATACAATTATCGTTTCGTCTTACCATTTAACCTTAAGTTCGATTCAGTCGCTAGTATGTGCAACGGAAGTACCGTCACCTGGTAAGTATCACTATATATACAGAATTGCGATATAATCGGATACCACCCAGATACATTGATTGTTAAGTCAATCCATCCAAACTTCTGTTCGATTGGGTCGCTCGTATGTATAACGCAAGAACAGTCACCTGGTGAGTATTACTATATAAACATCACCACGATATAATCGAATACAACTCAGTTACAATTATTGTTCCGTCTAATCATCCAAACTCATGTTCGATTCAGACGCTCGTATGTGTAACGAAAGAACCGTTACATGGTAGGTGTAACCAAATATACAGCATAACGATATAATCGGAGACATCCCAGATACAATGATTGTTCAATCTATCCATTCAACCTTATGTTCGATTCAGTTGCTCGTATGTGTAACAGAAGAACTGTTACCTGGTGAGTATTTCTATATAAACTTCATCACGATATAATCGAATACAACTCAGATACAATGATCATTTCGTTTATCCATCTAACCTTCTGTTCGATTGTGTCGCTCGTACGTATAACGAAAGAACAGTCACCTGGTGAGTATTACGATATAAACATTCCCACGATATAATCGAATACAACTCAGTTACAATTATCGTTCCGTCTAACCATCCAACCTAATGTTCGATTCAGACGCTCGTATGTGTAACGAAAGAACCGTTACATGGTAGGTGTATCTAAATATACAGCAAAACGATATAATCGGAGACAACCCAGATACAATGATTGTTCTATCTATCCATTCAACCTTATGTTCGATTCGGTTGCTCGTATGTATAACGGAAGAACAGTTACCTGGTTAGACATAATATATAATGATCATCACGAAATAATCGAATACAACCCAGATACGATGATTGTTCAGTCTATCTAAACAACCTTCTGTTCAGTTCAGTCGCTCTTATCTATAACTGGAGAACAGTTACCTGGTGAGTATAACTATATAAACATCATAACGATATAATCGAATACAACCCCAGATACGATCATTGTTTAGTCTATGCATTCAACCTTCTGTTCAATTCAGTCGCTCGTATGTATAACGGAAGAACAGTTACTTGGTGAGTATAACTATATAAACATAATCGAATACAACTCAGATACGATGATTGTTCAATATATCCATTCAACCCTATGTTCGATTCGGTTGCTCGTATGTATAACGAAAGAACAGGTACCTGGTGAGTATAACTATATAAACATAATCGAATACAACTCAGATACGATGATTGTTCAATCTATCCATTTAACCTTCTGCTCGATTCGGTCACTTGTATGTGAAACTGAAGGACAGTTACCTGGTGAGTATTGCTATATAAACATCATCACGATATCATCGAATACAACTCAGATACAATTATCGTTTCGTCTAATCATTCAACATTCTGTTCGATTCAGTCGCTAGTATGTATAACGGAAGAACAGTTACCTGGTGAGTATAACTATATAAACATAATCGAATACAACCCAGATACGATGATTGTTCAATCCATACTAAATTTAACCTTCTGCTCGATTCGGTCGCTTGTATGTAAAACGGAAGAACAGTTACCTGGTGAGTATTGCTATATAAACATCATCACGATATCATCGAATACAACTCAGATACAATTATCGTTTCGTCTTACCATTTAACCTCAAGTTCGATTCAGTCGCTAGTATGTGCAACGGAAGTACCGTCACCTGGTAAGTATCACTATATATACAGAATTGCGATATAATCGGATACCACCCAGATACATTGATTGTTCAGTCTATCCATTCAACTTTCTGTTCGTTTCGGTCGCTCGTATGTAAAACGGGAATACCGTCACCTAATGTGTATAACTATATACACAGCATAACATCATAATCGAATACAACCCATATACTGTCCATTCAACCTTCTGTTCGATTCGGTTGCTCGTATGTATAAAGAAAAAACAGTAACCTGGTGAGTATTTCTATATAAACGTCATCACGATATAATCGAATACAACTCAGATACAATGATCATTCCGTCTATCCATCCAAACTTCTGTTCGATTGGGTCGCTCGTATGTATAACGCAAGAACAGTCACCTGGTGAGTATTACTATATAAACATCACCACGATATAATCGAATACAACTTAGTTACAATTATTGTTCCGTCTAATCATCCAACCTTATGTTCGATTCAGTTGCTCGTATGTGTAACAAAGAACTGTTACCTGGTTAGACATACGATATGATAATCATCACGATATAATCGAATACAACCCAGATACAATGATTTTTCAGTCTATCCATTCAACCTTCTGTTCAGTTCAGTCGCTCTTATGTATAACTGGAGAACAGTTACCTGGTGAGTATAACTATATAAACATCATCACGATATAATCGGATACAACCCCAGATACGATCATTGTTTAGTCTATCCATTCAACCTTCTGTTCAATTCAGTCGCTCGTATGTATAACGGAAGAACAGGTACCTGGTGAGTATAACTATATGAACATAATCAAATACAACCCAGATACGATGATTGTTCAATCTATAAATTCAACCTTCTGCTCGATTCGGTCGCTTGTATGTAAAACGGAAGAACAGTTACCTGGTGATTATTGCTATATAAACATCATCACGATATCATCGAATACAACTCAGATACAATTATCGATTCGTCTAACCATTCAACCCTCTGTTCGATTCAGTCGCTAGTATGTGTAACGGAAGTACCGTCACCTGGTAAGTATCACTATATATACAGTATTGCGATATAATCGCATACCACCCAGATACATTGATTGTTCAGTATATCCATTCAACTTTCTGTTCGTTTCGGTCGCTCGTATGTAAAACGGGAATACCGTCATCAAATGTGTATAACCATATACACAGCATAACATCATAATCGAATACAACCCAGATACTATCCATTCAACCTTCTGTTCGATTCGGTTGCTCGTATGTATAACGAATGAACAGTAACCTGGTGAGTATTTCTATATGAACGTCATCACGATATAATAGAATACAACTAAGATACAATGATCATTCCGTCTATCCATCCAACCTTCTGTTCGATTGGGTCGCTCGTATGTATAACGCAAGAACAGTCACCTGGTGAATATAACTATATAAACATCACCACGATATAATCGAATACAACTCAGTTACAATTATCGTTTCGTCTCACCATCCAACCTTATGTTCGATTCAGACGCTCGTATGTGTAACGAAAGAACCTTTACATGGTAGGTGTAACTAAATATACAGCATAACGATATAATCGGAGACAACCCAGATACATTCAACCTTATGTTCGATTCGGTTGCTCGTATGTGTAACGGAAGAACTGTTACCTGGTTAGACATACTATATTATAATCATCACGATATAATCAAATACAACCCAGATACGATGATTGTTCAGTCTATCCATTCAACCTTCTGTTCAGTTCAGTCGCTCTTATGTATAACTGGAGAACAGTTTCCTGGTGAGTATAACTATATAAACATCACCACGATATAATCGAATACAACTCAGTTACAATTATCGTTCCGTCTAATCATCCAACCTTATGTTCGATGCAGACGCTCGTATGTGTAACGAGAGAACCCTTACATGGTAGGTGTAACTAAATATACAGCATAACGATATAATCGGAGACAACTTAGATACGATGATTGTTCAATGTATCCATTCAACTTTTTGTTCGATTTGGTTGCTCTTATGTGTAACAGAAGAACTGTTACCTGGTTAGACATACTATATGAAAATCATCACGTTATAATCGAATACAACCCAGATACAATGATTGTTCAGTCTATCCATTCAACCTTCTGTTCAGTTTAGTCGCTCTTATGTATAACTGGAGAACAGTTACCTGTTGAGTATGACTATATAAACATCATCACGATATAATCGAATACAACCTCAGATACGATCATTGTTTAGTCTATCCATTCAACCTTCTGTTCAATTCAGTCGCTCGTATGTATAACGGAAGAACAGTTACCTGGTGAGTATAACTATATAAACCTAATCGAATACAACCCAGATACCATGAATTTTCAATCTATACATTTAACCTTCTGCTCGATTCGGTCGCTTTTATGTGAAACGGAAGAACAGTTACCTGGTGAATATTGCTATATAAACATCATCACGATATCATCGAATACAACTCAGATACAATTATCGCTTCGTCTAACCATTTAACCTTCTGTTCGATTCAGTCGCTAGTATGTGTAATGGAAGTACCGTCACCTGGTAAGTATCACTATATATACAGTAATGCGATATAATCGGATACTAAATTTAACCTTCTGCTCGATTCGGTCGCTTGTATGTAAAAAGGAAGAACAGTTACCTGGTGAGTATTGCTATATAAACATCATCACGATATCATCGAATACAACTCAGATACAATTATCGTTTCGTCTAACCATTTAACCTTCTGTTCGATTCAGTCGCTAGTATGTGTAACGGAAGTACCGTCACCTGGTAAGTAATATATACAGTTCTGCGATATAATCGGATACCAACCAGATACATTGATTGTTCAGTCTATCCATTCAGTTTTCTCTTCGTTTTGGTCGCTCGTATGTAAAACGGGGATACCGTCACCTAGTGTGTATAACTATAAACACAGCATAACATCATAATCGAATACAACCCAGATACCATCTATTCAACCTTCTGTTCGATTCGGTTGCTCGTATGTATAACGAAAGAACAGTAACCTGGTGAGTATTTCCATATGAACTTCATCTCGATATAATCGAATACAACTCAGATACAATGATCATTCCGTCTATCCATCCAACCTTCTGTTCGATTCAGACGCTCGTATGTGTAACGAACGAACCGTTACATGGTAGGTGTATCTAATTATACAGCATAACGATATAATCGGAGACAACCCAGATACAATGATTTTTCAATCTATCCATTCAACCTTATGTTCGATTCGGTTGCTCGTATGTATAACGGAAGAACAGTTACCTGGTTAGACATAATATATAATAATCATCACGAAATAATCGAATACAACCCAGATACGATGATTATTCAGTCTATCCATTCAACCTTCTGTTCAGTTCAGTCGCTCTTATGTATACCTAGAGAACAGTTACCTGGTGAGTATAACTATATAAACATCATCACGATATCATCGAATACAACCCCAGATACGATCATTGTTTAGTCTATCCATTCAACCTTCTGTTCAATTCAGTCGCTCGTATGTATAACGGAAGAACAGTTACCTGGTAAGTATAACTATATAAACATAATCGAATACAACCCAGATACGATGATTGTTCAATCTATCTATTTAACCTTCTGCTCGATTCGGTCGCTTGTATGTAAAACGGAAGAACAGTTACCTGGTGAATATTGCTATATAAACATCATCACGATATCATCGAATACAACTCAGATACAATTATCGCTTCGTCTAACCATTTAACCTTCTGTTCGATTCAGTCGCTAGTATGTGTAACGGACGTACCGTCACCTGGTAAGTATCACTATATATACAGTATTGCGATATAATCGGATACCAACCAGATACATTGATTGTTCAGTCTATCCATTCAACTTTCTGTTCGTTTCGGTCGCTCGTATGTAAAACGAGAATACCGCCACCTAGTGTGTATAACTATATACACAGCATAACATCATAATCGAATACAACCCAGATACTATCCATTCAACCTTCTGTTCGATTCGAATGCTCGTATGTATAACGAAAGAACAGTAACCTGGTGAGTATTTCTATATGAACTTCATCACTATATCATCGAATACAACTCAGAGATACAATTATCATTTCGTCTAACCATTCAACCTTCTGTTCGATTCAGTCGCTAGTATGTGTAACGGAAGTACCGTCACCTGGTAAGTATCACTATATATACAGTATTGCGATATAATCGGATACCACCCAGATACATTGATTGTTCAGTCTATCCATTCAACTTTCTGTTCAGTACAGTCGCTCTTATGTATAACTGGAGAACAGTTTCCTGGTGAGTATAACTATATGAACATCATCAAGATATAATTGAATACAACCCCAGATACGATTATTGTTTAGTCTATCCATTCAACCTTCTGTTCAATTCAGTCGCTCGTATGTATAACGTAAGAACAGTTACCTGGTGAGTATAACTATATAAACATAATCGAATACAACCCTGATACGATGATTGTTCAATCTATACTGAATTTAACCTTCTGCTCGATTCGGTCGCTTGTATGTGAAACGGAAGAACAGTTACCTGGTGAGTATTGCTATATAAACATCATCACGATATCATCGAATACATTTCAGATACAATTATCGTTTCGTCTAACCATTTAACCTTCTGTTCGATTCAGTCGCTAGTATGTGTAACGGAAGTACCGTCACCTGGTAAGTATCACTATATATACAGTATTGCGATATAATCGGATACCACCCAGATACATTGATTTTTTAGTCTATCCATTCAACTTTCTGTTCGTTTCGGTCGCTCGTATGTAAAACGGGAGTACCGTCACCTAATGTGTATAACTATTTACACAGCATAACATCATAATCGAATACAACCCAGATACTATCCATTCAACCTTCTGTTCGATTCGGTTGCTCGTATGTATAACGAGAGAACAGTAACCTGGTGAGTATTTCTATATGAACGTCACCACGATATAATCGAATACAACTCAGATACAATGATCATTTCGTCTATCCATCCAACTTTCTGTTCGATTGGGTCGCTCGTATGTATAACGCAAGAACAGTCACCTGGTGAGTATTACTATATAAACATCACCACGATATAATCGAATACAACTCAGTTACAATTATCGTTCCGTCTAATCATCCAACCTTATGTTCGATGCAGACGCTCGTATGTGTGAAGAGAGAACCGTTACATGGTAGGTGTAACTAAATATACAGCATAACGATATAATCGGAGACAACCCAGATACAATGATTGTTCAATCTATCCATTCAACTTTCTGTTCGATTCGGTTGCTCTTATGTGTAACAGAAGAACTGTTACCTGGTTAGACATACTATATGAAAATCATCACGATATAATCGAATACAACCCAGAAACAAAGATTGTTCAGTCTATCCATTCAACCTTCTGTTCAGTTTAGTCGCTCTTATGTATAACTGGAGAACAGTTACCTGTTGAGTATGACTATATAAACATCATCACGATATAATTGAATACAACCTCAGATACGATCATTGTTTAGTCTATCCATTCAACCTTCTCTTCAATTCAGTCGCTCGTATGTATAACGGAAGAACAGTTACCTGGTGAGTATTACTATATAAACCTAATCGAATACAACCCAGATACGATGAATTTTCAATCTATACATTTAACCTTCTGCTCGATTCGGTCGCTTTTATGTAAAACGGAAGAACAGTTACCTGGTGAATATTGCTATATAAACATCATCACGATATCATCGAATACAACTCAGATACAATTATCGCTTCGTCTAACCATTTAACCTTCTGTTCGATTCAGTCGCTAGTATGTGTAATGGAAGTACCGTCACCTGGTAAGTATCACTATATATACAGTATTGCGATATTATCGGATACTAAATTTAACCTTCTGCTCGATTCGGTCGCTTGTATGTAAAACGGAAGAACAGTTACCTGGTGAGTATTGCTATATAAACATCATCACGATATCATCGAACACAACTCAGATACAATTATCGTTTCGCCTAACCATTTAACCTTCTGTTCGATTCAGTCGCTAGTATGTGTAACGGAAGTACCGTCACCTGGTAAGTAATATATACAGTTCTGCGATATAATCGGATACCAACCAGATACATTGATTGTTCAGTCTATCCATTCAACTTTCTCTTCGTTTTAGTCGCTCGTATGTAAAACGGGGATACCGTCACCTAGTGTGTATAACTATAAACACAGCATAACATCATATTCGAATACAACCCAGATACCATCTATTCAACCTTCTGTTCGATTCGGTTGCTCGTATGTATAACGAAAGAACAGTAACCTGGTGAGTATTTCTATATGAACTTCATCACGATATAATCGAATACAACTCAGATACAATGATCATTCCGTCTATCCATCCAACCTTCTGTTCGATTCAGACGCTCGTATGTGTAACGAAAGAACCGTTACATGGTAGGTGTATCTAATTATACAGCATAACGATATAATCGGAGACAACCCAGATACAATGATTTTTCAATCTATCCATTCAACCTTATATTCGATTCGGTTGCTCGTATGTATAACGGAAGAACAGTTACCTGGTTAGACATAATATATAATAATCATCACGAAATAATCGAATACAACCCAGATACGATGATTATTCAGTCTATCCATTCAACCTTCTGTTCAGTTCAGTCGCTCTTATGTATAACTAGAGAACAGTTACCTGGTGAGTATAACTATATAAACATCATCACGATATCATCGAATACAACCCCAGATACGATCATTGTTTAGTCTATCCATTCAACCTTCTGTTCAATTCAGTCGCTCGTATGTATAACGGAAGAACAGTTACCTGGTGAGTATAACTATATAAACATAATCGAATACAACCCAGATACGATGATTGTTCAATCTATCTATTTAACCTTCTGCTAGATTCGGTCGCTTGTATGTAAAACGGAAGAACAGTTACCTGGTGAATATTGCTATATAAACATCATCACGATATCATCGAATACAACTCAGATACAATTATCGCTTCGTCTAACCATTTAACCTTCTGTTCGATTCAGTCGCTAGTATGTGTAACGGACGTACCGTCACCTGGTAAGTATCACTATATATACAGTATTGCGATATAATGGGATACCAACCAGATACATTGATTGTTCAGTCTATCCATTCAACTTTCTGTTCGTTTCGGTCGCTCGTATGTAAAACGAGAATACCGCCACCTAGTGTGTATAACTATATACACAGCATAACATCATAATCGAATACAACCCAGATACTATCCATTCAACCTTCTGTTCGATTCGAATGCTCGTATGTATAACGAAAGAACAGTAACCTGGTGAGTATTTCTATATGAACTTCATCACGATATCATCGAATACAACTCAGAAATACAATTATCATTTCGTCTAACCATTTAACCTTCTGTTCGATTCAGTCGCTAGTATGTGTAACGGAAGTACCGTCACCTGGTAAGTATCACTATATATACAGTTTTGCGATATAATCGGATACCACCCAGATACATTGATTGTTCAGTCTATCCATTCAACTTTTTGTTCAGTACAGTCGCTCGTATGTAAAACGGGAATACCGTCACCTAATGTGTATAACTATATACACAGCAGAACATCATAATCGAATACAACCCAGATACTATCCATTCAACCTTCTGTTCGATTCGATTGCTCGTATGTATAACGGAAGAACAGTTACCTGGTGAGTATAACTATATAAACATAATCGAATACAACCCAGATACGATTATTGTTAAATCAATACTGAATTCAACCTTCTGCTCGATTCATTCGCTCTTATGTATAACTGGAGAACAGTTACCTGTTGAGTATAACTATATAAACATCATCACGATATAATCGAATACAACCTCAGATACGATCATTGTTTAGTCTATCCATTCAACCTTCTGTTCAATTCAGTCGCTCGTATGTATAACGGAAGAACAGGTTCCTGGTGAGTATAACTATATAAACCTAATCGAATACAACCCAGATACGATGAATTTTCAATCTATCCATTTAACCTTCTGCTCGATTCGGTCGCTTTTATATAAAACGGAAGAACAGTTACATGGTGAATATTGCTATATAAACATCATCACTATATCATCGAATACAACTCAGATACAATTATCGCTTCGTCTAACCATTTAACCTTCTGTTCGATTCAGTCGCTAGTATGTGTAACGGAAGTACGGTCACCTGGTAAGTATCACTATATATACAGTATTGCGATATAATCGGATACCAACCAGATACATTGATTGTTCAGTCTATCCATTCAACTTTCTGTTCGTTTCGGTCGCCCGTATGTAAAACGGGTATACCGTCACCTAGTGTGTATAACTATATACACAGCATAACATCATAATCGAATACTACTCAGATACTATCCATTCAACCTTCTGTTCGATTCGATCGCTTGTATGTAAAACGGGAATACCGTCACCTAATGTGTATAACTATATACACAGCAAAACATCATAATCGAATACAACCCAGATACTATCCATTCAACCTCCTGTTCGATTCGATTGCTCGTATGTATAACGGAAGAACAGTAACCTGGTGAGTATAACTATATAAACATAATCGAATACAACCCAGATACGATTATTGTTCAATCAATACTGAATTCAACCATCTGCTCGATTCATTCGCTCTTATGTATAACTGGAGAACAGTTACCTGTTGAGTATAACTATATAAACATCATCACGATATAATCGAATACAACCTCAGATACGATCATTGTTTAGTCTATCCATTCAACCTTCTGTTCAATTCAGTCGCTCGTATGTATAACGGAAGAACAGGTACCTGGTGAGTATAACTATATAAACCCAATCGAATACAACCCAGATACGATGAATTTTCAATCTATCCATTTAACCTTCTGCTCGATTCGGTCGCTTTTATATAAAACGGAAGAACAGTTACCTGGTGAATATTGCTATATAAACATCATCACTATATCATCGAATACAACTCAGATACAATTATCGCTTCGTCTAACCATTTAACCTTCTGTTCGATTCAGTCGCTAGTATGTGTACCGGAAGTACCGTCACCTGGTAAGTATCACTATATATACAGTATTGCGATATAATCGGATACCAACCAGATACATTGATTGTTCAGTCTATCCATTCAACTTTCTGTTCGTTTCGGTCGCCCGTATGTAAAACGGGTATACCGTCACCTAGTGTGTATAACTATATACACAGCATAACATCATAATCGAATACTACTCAGATACTATCCATTCAACCTTCTGTTCGATTCGGTCGCTTGTATGTAAAACGGAAGAACAATCACCTGGTGAGTATTTCTAAATGAACGTCATCAGGATATAATCGAATACAACTCAGATACAATGATCATTCCGTCTATCCATCCAACCTTCTGTTCGATTGGGTCGCTCGTATGTATAACGCAAGAACAGTCACCTGGTGAGTATTACTATATAAACATCATCACGATATAATCGAATACAACTCAGTTACATTTATCGTTCCGTCTAACCATCCAACCTTATGTTCGATTCAGACGCTCGTATGTGTGACGAAAGAACCGTTACATGGTAGGTGTAACTAAATATACAGCATAACGATATAATCGGAGACAACCCAAATACAATGATTGTTCAATCTATCCATCCAACCTTATGTTCGATTCGGTTGCTCGTATGTATAACGGAAGAACTGTTACCTGGTTAGACATACTATATGATAATAATCACGATATAATCAAATACAACCCAGATACGATGAATGTTCAGTCTATCCATTCAACCTTCTGTTCAGTTCAGTCGCTCTTATGTATAACTGGAGAACAGTTTCCTGGTGAGTATAACTATATGAACATCATCAAGATATAATCGAATACAACCCCAGATACGATTATTGTTTAGTCTATTCATTCAACCTTCTGTTCAATTCAGTCGCTCGTATGTATAACGGAAGAACAGTTACCTGGTGAGTATAACTATATAAACATAATCGAATACAACCCAGATACGATGATTGTTCAATTTATACTAAATTCAAGCTTCTGCTCGATTCGGTCGCTTGTATGTAAAACGGAAGAACAGTTACCTGGTGAGTATTGCTATATAAACATTATCACGATATCATCGAATACAACTCAGATACAATTATCGTTTCGTCTAACCATTCAACCTTCTGTTCGATTTAGTCGCTAGTATGTGTAACGGATGTACCGTCACCTGGTAAGTATCACTATATATACAGTATTGCGATATAATCGGATACCACCCAGATACATTGATTGTTCAGTCTATCCATTCAACTTTCTGTTCGTTTCGGTCGCTCGTATGTGAAACGGGAATACCCTCACCTTATGTGTTTAACTATATACACAGCATAACATCATAATCGAATACAACCCAGATACTATTCATTCAACCTTCTGTTCGATTCGGTTGTTCGTATGTAAAACGAACGAACAGTAACCTGGTGAGTATTTCTATATGAACGTCATCACGATATAATCGAATACAACTCAGATACAATGATCATTCCGTCTATCCATCCAACCTTCTGTTCGATTGGGTCGCTCGTATGTATAACGCAAGAACAGTCACCTGGTGAGTATTACTATATAAACATCACCACGATATAATCGAATACAACTCAGTTATAATTATCGTTCCGTCTAACCATCCAACCTTATGTTCGATTCAGACGCTCGTATGTGTAACGAAAGAACCGTTACATGGTAGGTGTAACTACATATACAGCATAACGATATAATCGGAGACAACCCAGATACAATGATTGTTCAATCTATCCATCCAACCTTATGTTCGATTCGGTTGCTCGTATGTATAACGGAAGAACTGTTACCTGGTTAGACATAACATATGATAATAATCACGATATAATCTAACACAACCCAGATACGATGAATGTTCAGTCCATCCATTCAACCTTCTGTTCAGTTCAGTCGCTCTTATGTATAACTGGAGAACAGTTTCCTGGTGAGTATAACTATATGAACATCATCAAGATATAATCGAATACAACCCCAGATACGATTATTGTTTAGTCTATCCTTTCAACCATCTGTTCAATTCAGTCGCTCTATTGTATAACGGAAGTACAGTTACCTGGTGAGTATAACTATATAAACATAATCGAAAACAACCCAGATAAGATGATTGTTCAATCTATACTAAATTTGAGCTTCTACTCGATACGGTCGCTTGTATGTAAAACGGAAGAACAGTTACCTGGTGAGTATTGCTATATAAACATCATCACGATATCATCGAATACAACTCAGAGATACAATTATCGTTTCGTCTAACCATTTAACCTTCTGTTCGATTCAGTCGCTAGTATGTGTAACGGAAGTACCGTCACCTGGTGAGTATCACTATATATACAGAATTGCGATATAATCGGATACCACCAAGATACATTGATTGTTCAGTCTATCCATTCAACTTTCTGTTCGTTTCGGTCGCTCGTATGTAAAACGGGAATACCGTCACCTTATGTGCATAACTATATACAAAGCATAACATCATAATCGAAAACAACCCAGATACTATCCATTCAATCTTCTGTTCGATTCGTCTGCTCGTATGTATAACGAAAGAAAAGTAACCTGGTGAGTATTTCTATATAAACGTCATCACGATATAATCGAATACAACTCAGATACAATGATCATTCCGTCTATCCATCAAACCTTCTGTTCGATTGAGTCGTTCGAATGTATAACGCAAGAACAGTCACCTGGTGAGTATTACTATATGAACATCACCACGATATAATCGAATACAACTCAGTTACAATTATCGTTCCGTCTAACCATCCAACCTTATGTTCGATTCAGACGCTTGTATGTGTAACGAAAGAACCGTTACCTGGTAGGTGTAACTAAATATACAGCATAACGATATAATCGGAGACAACCCAGATACAATGATTGTTCAATTTATCTATCCAACCTTATGTTCGATTCGGTTGCTCGTATGTATAACGGAAGAACTGTCACCTGGTTAGACATACTATATGATAATAATCACGATATAATCAAATACAACTCAGATACGATGAATGTTCAGTCTATCCATTCAACCTTCTGTTCAGTTCAGTCGCTCTTATGTATAACTGGAGAACATTTTTCTGGTGAGTATAACTATATGAACATCATCAAGATATAATTGAATACAACCCCAGATACGATTATTGTTTAGTCTATCCATTCAACCTTCTGTTCAATTCAGTCGCTAGTATGTATAACGGAAGAACAGTTACCTGGTGAGTATAACTATATGAACGTCATCACGATATAATCGAATACAACTTAGTTACAATATCGTTCCGTCTAACCATCCAACCTTATGTTCGATTCAGACGCTCGTATGTGTAACGAAAGAACCGTTACATGGTAGGTGTAGTTAAATATACAACATAACGATATAATCGGAGACAACCCAGATACAATGATTGTTCAATCTATCCATTCAACCTTATGTTCGATTCGGTTGCTAGTATGTATAACGAAAGAACAGTTACCTGGTTAGACATAATATATAATAATCATCACGAAATAATCGAATACAACCCAGATACGATGATTGTTCAGTCTATCCATTCAACCTTCTGTTCAGTTCAGTCGCTCTTATGTATAACTGGAGAACAGTTACCTGGTGAGTATAACTATATGAACATCATCACGATATAATCGAATACAACCCCAGATACGATCATTGTTTAGTCTATCCATTCAACCTTCAGTTCAATTCAGTCGCTCGTATGTATAACGGAAGAACAGTTACCTGGTGAGTATTACTATATAAACATAATCGAATACAACCCAGATACGATGATTGTTCAATCTATACTGAATTCAACCTTCTGCTCGATTCGGTCGCTTGTATGTAAAACGGAAGAACAGTTACCTGGTGAGTATTGCTACATAAACATCATCACGATATCATCGAATACAACTCAGATACAATTATCGTTTCGTCTAACCATTCAACATTCTGTTCGATTCAGTCGCTAGTATGTGTAACGGAAGTATCGTCACCTGGTAAGTATCATTATATATACAGTATTGCGATATAATCGGATACCACCCAGATACATTGATTGTTCAGTCTATCCATTCAAATTTCTTTTCGTTTCGGTCGCTCGTATGAAAAACGGGAATACCGTCTCCTAGTGTGTATAACTATATACACAGCATGACATCATAATCGAATACAACCCATATACTATCCATTCAACCTTCTGTTCAATTCAGTCGCTCGTATGTATAACGGAAGAACAGTTACCTGGTGAGTAAAACTATATAAACATAATCGATACAACCCAGATACGATGATTGTTCAATCTATACTGAATTCAACCTTCTGCTCGATTCGGTCGCTTGTATATAAAACGAAAGAACAGTTACCTGGTGAGTATTGCTATATAAACATCATCACGATATCATCGAATACAACTCAGATACAATTATCGTTTCGTCTAACCATTCAACCTTCTGTTCGATTCAGTCGCTAGTATGTGTAACGGAAGTACCGTCACCTGGTAAGTATCACTATATATACAGTATTGCGATATAATCGGATACCACCCAGATACATTGATTGTTCAGTCTATCCATTCAACTTTCTGTTCGTTTCGGTCGCTCGTATGTGAAACGGGAATACCGTCACCTTATGTGTATAACTATATACACAGCATAACATCATGATCGAATACAACCCAGATACTATCCATTCAACCTTCTGTTCGAATCGGTTGCTCGTATGTATAACGAAAGAACAGTAACCTGGTGAGTATTTCTATATAAACGTCATCACGATATAATCGAATACAACTTAGTTACAATTATCGTTCCGTCTAACCATCCAACCTTATGTTCGATTCAGACGCTCGTATGTGTAACGAAAGAACCGTTACATGGTAGGTGTAGTTAAATATACAACATAACGATATAATCGGAGACAACCCAGATACAATGATTGTTCAATCTATCCATTCAACCTTATGTTCGATTCGGTTGCTAGTATGTATAACGAAAGAACAGTTACCTGGTTAGACATTATATATAATAATCATCACGAAATAATCGAATACAACCCAGATACGATGATTGTTCAGTCTATCCATTCAACCTTCAGTTCAATTCAGTCGCTCGTATGTATAACGGAAGAACAGTTACCTGGTGAGTATAACTATATAAACATAATCGAATACAACTCAGATACGATGATTGTTCAATCTATCCATTCAACCTTATGTTCGATTCGGTTGCTCGTATGTATATCGGAAGAACAGGTACCTGGTGAGTATATCTATATAAACATAATCGAATACAACTCAGATACGATGATTGTTCAATCTATCCATTTAACCTTCTGCTCGATTCGGTCGCTTGTATGTAAAACGGAAGGACAGTTACCTGGTGAGTATTGCTATATAAACATCATCACGATATCATCGAATACAACTCAGATACAATTATCGTTTCGTCTAACCATTCAACATTCTGTTCGATTCGGTCGCTAGTATGTATAACGGAAGTATCATCACCTGGTAAGTTCACTATATATACAGTATTGCGATATAATCGGATACCACCTAGATACATTGATTGTTCAGTCTATCCATTCAACTTTCTTTTCGTTTCGGTCGCTCGTATGTAAAACGGGAATACCGTCTCCTAGTGTGTATAACTATATACACAGCATAACATCATAATCGAATACAACCCATATACTATCCATTCAACCTTCTGTTCAATTCAGTCGCTCGTATGTATAACGGAAGAACAGTTACCTGGTGAGTATAACTATATAAACATAATCGAATACAACCCAGATACGATGATTGTTCAATCTATACTGAATTCAACCTTCTGCTCGATTCGGTCGCTTGTATGTAAAACGGATGAACAGTTACCTGGTGAGTATTGCTATATAAACATCATCACGATATCATCGAATACAACTCAGATACAATTATCGTTTCGTCTAACCATTTAACCATCTGTTCGATTCAGTCGCTAGTATGTGTAACGGAAGTACCGTCACCTGGTAAGTATCACTATATATACAGTATTGCGATATAATCGGATACCACCCAGATACATTGATTGTTCAGTCTATCCATTCAACTTTCTGTTCGTTTCGGTCGCTCGTATGTGAAACGGGAATACCGTCACCTTATGTGTATAACTATATACACAGCATAACATCATTATCGAATACAACCCAGATACTATCCATTCAACCTTCTGTTCGATTCGGTTGCTCGTATGTATAACGAAAGAACAGTAACCTGGTGAGTATTTCTATATGAACGTCATCACCTTATGTTCGATTCAGACGCTCGTATGTGTAACGAAAGAACCGTTACATGGTAGGTGTAGTTAAATATACAACATAACGTTATAATCGGAGACAACTCAGATACAATGATTGTTCAATCTATCCATTCAACCTTAGGTTCGATTCGGTTGCTAGTATGTATAACGAAAGAACAGTTACCTGGTTAGACATAATATATAATAATTGTGATGTTCGTAAAAAAAAGGAAATCACGGCTCCGGCAGCCTTGATTGTCTTGGAGAGCTAGATCGTGGATAAAGACTCTGTTAAATATGTGCACTTTTTATTTATTTGAAAAATTGGGCACCACTTGATTTCATCTGTGAGAAAAATTTAGTTTCATAAAAAATCAAGAAAAAGAAACTTTTTTTTATGACTTGTTGGAAAATTCAACATGAATAAAATAAAAAAAACTTTCAATAGTCCAGTTAGAATAGAGGTTGAGAAATACAACATAAGTACATTTTTAATATCCTATAACTTTATTCAGAAACACCGATTTGAACAGAATCCGTCTAATCACACCCTTTGAAACATATTTGAACTGGTAGTTCACATCTCGAAAAGGCCATATTCACATTTATAACAATGCAAGAAAACAATTTTTGATATTCACTGGTTCCTCTCAATTATCACCTATTTAGTTATATTGTATTACTATGTGATATGAAACGTATTTAGATTATATAAATTACCCTAGAGGGTAAAGGGCTACATCCAGTATACTGAGTGTTGCGCAGGGTGATAATAAAAAAATATATGAGATTACATCAAGAAACTGCAAAGGTGTTAATTGAATTTAAATTGTCGAATGGGTAAGATGGAAAAATTGTTACAATATGATTTTCAGTGATAGCTTATCTGTGATTCCGGCACTGTTCAAGGTCCAATGGGTGTTTCTGAGCTCAGGCTGAGGAAATCAACCTGACTAGTGGTGGTAGGACATCGGAAGATAATCTGCCGCCCCTGCAGTTGGATGCAGATAACCAACGAGGTCCTGGTCCTCTAGTTGAGTAAAAAAATGGAGTTTCCCAAAATAGTAATTCATCAAAAAAAAAACAACGAGGGCAACTCAGGCTGCCTCATCAAAAATTATAGAGCCTATCTTGGAGGGTTGTATGAACAAACAAAATGGCTTAAGCCAACATGTCACATCAAATGAATTGCTATATGAAAGCCCTTTAATTGGGTCAGAAATACCAGCAACAAGAATACATCTCGATCCGTAGAGTAAAGCGGCTTTTGATGTCGCACAAAAATGTCGGATTTGGAAGAACGAAACAGCCGACGATATCCGGGGAGGCTTTTCCATTAGCGCTGGCAAGACAGCTTATCTGTTCACCTCGTAATACCAGGTAGTTAGGCCAAAAATCAGTTGGTCTAGGATTAATCGGCCATGATATCAAAATCACCAAAATCATAAAAATGATCACCCAAAACCACGATAGGTACTTCAACCCACCTCAAAAAGGAACTCCTCCCTCCACCTTCTCTCTCTCTCCTCAGGTAATGCAGAGCGAAGTAATTACTTACAGGTGAGTGATAGAAAACTACATAGGAGAAAGCAACGCTATCTATCAAACAGAAACCCACAGTTCAAGAAGAACCCTGAATCTATTTAAAAAAAAAACTGAAAAACGTTGGAGAGCTGCACATTGACCCAAAGAGATGGAAAGGCAGTAGGACTCGACCTTCCAGAACGAAGCGAAGGATACAACAGGTGAGTGTTAGCATTTTCCATTTCCCAACCTCGACATCCCAGTCTTTTCACTCAACCATTTTCTTTTCAGGTTTCATCCTCCCATGTAAGGATACTAAGGTACCATTCATCTTATGTATATGTATTAGTTATTATGTACAACTATAAATGAATTGTTATTTGCAAAAAATTTGATTTATTCAACCAATATCTATTAATTAGTGTAAATTCGTGTAAGACACCACCTATTAGCGAAGCGCGTGACTAGCTGCCACACTTATTACAAAGTGCGAACTGCAAAACTAAACGACTATTTAGTTTGAACTGAAATAGGTCGAGGTGACTGAACTTATTGAACGTCGTTTATAGGTAGCGGTACCCGTCTATATAGATTATTGATTTTCAAAATGCTACACCACCCCTTTCCAAGGAAAAAAAATAGACTATGCAATAGGCTATTTTTTATGTTGGATTCCCTAATGAAAGAAATGTGGTTTTATTTACAAAATACTTATAATGATAATTTACAGAATTCGATTATATCCGCCCGTGCTCACTGTTTTCGGTATCTGCGCGTACCAAACGTCCATAAAGGATTACAAAATCAGGTTCATGTCAATTTCAGGTAATTCTATGTATGTATAGGGAAATTGTCAAAATCGTGTAAGTGTCAAAGTGATGGCACGGATACAATAAAAAAAAATAAATGAAAGATACTTCATTGCCCATCTGATCGAAATTCTATTTAGAGTGAAGTTTTCCTACTGAAAAACCAATAATAGAAGGATAGCCCTATTCTTGTTTTCTACAAGAATTCATACTTACAAAATATTTACAAAAAAAATCAGTTTTAAGGATGGTCAACCAACCGAAACGTCCGAATTGGACCCATAGTAAGGTTTTAAATCTTTGATGTGCCAGTTTCCCGCTGGCGCACCTTCATCATTTAGTAGAGTGTAAACCAGCCTCGATATCTTTTTCGAAATGGTACACAAAACATATTTAGGGGCAAGCTTAGCTGAGAATTTCTGTGCTGCATCAGATAGCACTTTATTCCTGCGCCAAACCTTGTCTCCTACTTCGAATGAGAAATCTCTCTTTCTGAAATTATAATTCTTCGAATTTCGCTCATAAGCGTCATGAAGATTTTTTCGAACTTCTTTGAAAACGTTCTTCAAGGAATTTAGTTCTGAAGCATAACTTTCCCTGTCACCCGGCATTATCACAACATCTGAAGTAGGCTGTACAGTTCCATAATAATTTCCAGATAAAGGGACGTGCCTTGCAAAATTTAAAAAAGTTGGTGTAAAACCTGTAGACTCATGTTTAGCGGTATTTATTGCTTGGGCTATTTTTGGAATTTCTTAATCCCAATCTTCATGGCGGTTTATATAGCATCTGATTGCTGTACCAACTGTCTTGTTGATACGCTCCACAAAATTACATTGGGGATGATAACGCGCATTAAACCATATCTTTTGAACGCCATACTGATTCGCCAATTTTTTGAAAACTGTGCCCGCGAATTGAACTCCGTTATCAACAATAACATACTGAGGAACTCCGAAGACTAGGAACACGTTTTTCTCTATAAAATTGCAAACATTTTGAGCCGTTGCTTTCCTCATCGGGAATAGCAAGGTATATTTAGTAAACCAATCGGCTACTACCAATAAATAGGAATTACCCTTTTTAGAACGTGGGAAAGGACCCATCAAATCCGCGGCAATAATCTGCCATGGAAAATTAGCAACTTTCTCTGACCCCATTAGCCCCATACGAGGTGCAGATGATATTTTCTGTGATGCACAAGTAGTGCAAGTTTTGATGTACTTCATTACATCTGTACGCATTTTCGGCCAGTAATATAGCTCTTGAATGCGACTTAAAGTTTTGTAAAACCCGAAATGGCTACTCGTGGGGGGATCATGCAGAGATTTTATCAATTCGTTCCTTTTCGACTTTGGAACCAATATTTTCCATTCTTGGACATTCGTTTTCAAAGGGACCTTTGTTGGAATAAATTTGAGAAGTCGTTCATCAACGTACTTCCATCGAGGAAAAGACTCTGGATTTTCTCTTATTTTTTTGACTAAGGTGATATACCACTGATCTTTCTCACTTGGGGCAAAACTCACTGAGGCTACCTCTGGCAAACTTGGTGGTATGCGAGACAGCGCATCGGAAACTATATTTGAGGGACCTGGTCGATGCTTGAGGTCGAAAGAATACTGACGTAGCTTAACGGCCCACCTAGCAAGCTTACCAGTTGGATTCTTCATATTGTTAAGCCAAAGAAGAGAATAATGATCTGTTTCGACCGTGAATTTGGTCCCTTCTACATAAGACCTGAACTTCTCAATGCTGAAAATAACAGCTAATAGTTCTCTTTGAGTGACTGTCCAATTTCGTTCAGATCGTGAGAGAGATCTACTGGCGTAAGCAATAACCCGTTCTTCGCCGTCTATGGTTTGTAACAGAACCCCCCCAACGCCAGTATCGCTTGCATCACACTGAATGGTGAAACTATGCGAAAAATCTGGGCTGCGGAGTATCGGCGCGGATACAAGCGCTTGTTTAATTATAATGAAGGCAGTTTCCGCCTCTTGTGTCCAAGAAATAGATTGACCTTTTCTACGACCTGCCAAAAGAGCATTGATGGGAGAGACTAAGGTAGAAAAATTACTAATAAATCGTCTGTACCATGAGCACAGTCCTAGAAATCGTTTCACTTCAGTCGAAGTTGTTGGCCGGGGGTAGTTAACCATAGCTAAGACCTTATCAGGATCAGTCCGCAAACCATTGAAATCCACGACAAAACCTAGATACTTCAAGGATGGTTTGAAAAACTCACACTTGTTTAAATTAACTGTCAAATTAGATTCTTCTAAACGTTCACGAACTACCTTTAACAACTTTAAATGTTCTTCTAAAGTCTCTGAAATAACGATGATGTCGTCCAGGTACGTAAAAATATGAGGCTCATATCTAGGCCCAAAAATGGCGTCAATTAATCGGCATAGTGTTTGCGCAGAGTTCCTAAGGCCAAAAGGGACAACTTTGAAGTGGAATAACCCTCTTCCGACCACACTAAACGCCGTTTTCTCGCGCGATTCTGAATCTAGTGGGATTTGCCAGAAAGCTTTTCTTAGGTCAATTGATGAAATAAACTTGGCATTACGTAGCATGCTTAATATTCTATCTACACGTGGTAGCGGATAACTGTCATGTTTAGTTAATTCGTTTAACTTGCGCCCGTCGAAACATAACCTCATCTCATCATTGGATTTTTTAACCAAAAGAACTGGGGAGCACCAAGCGCTCTGTGAGGGCTCTACGACACCTAACTGGAGCATCTCATCCAACTCTTTATTCAATTTCTGCAACATATACGGGGACGTGGCATACTGACGTTGACGGACTGGTTTTGCGTCACCGGTATCAATACTCATCGTGATTTTATCAGTGTGGCCAAGTCTATTTCCTCCACCAATCCTTCGAAATGAAGCAATTATTTCTTCGACATGGTTCCTTTGTTCGCGAGAGAGATTATCAATAGTATTCAAATCTTTCGGTACTTCTATGGCATAGGCACTCTCAAAAACGTTCAGCTTTTCTTTACTCAAAGTACTCTCAATATCCCAACAGTTGTCTTTGAAGTTAATTATTAATGAGAACAAATTTGCAAAATCACTTCCTAAAATGAACGCATGAGTGATTACTGGAACTACTAAAGCCTTCACTATTCGGCAAACATCTCCTACGCGTATGGGCAATTCGACAAATCCTGTAATAGTATTTTTTGTCCCGTCAGCTGTAGTTACGTGTTTGACCGCGTGTTTCTGAGGAGTTATTTCTAACCCTAACTTCTTAATAAGGCTTATTCCGTCACCTCCAACTAAACATACAGTTGATCCTGAATCTAAAAGAACGGTGATAGGATAATCAAACCATTTGACCACAATATAAGGCCTATTGTCGCCCTTCTTATTAACCATTAATGGTGCCACCTGACCTTCTTTATTCAAAATTTTATAATTTCTGTAAAAATTCTTAACATACTCTAACCAAACATTCCAGTCAGAATTCTTGAAATTTATTTTCTCAATTACATCGGTCTGAAATCTTGGAGGTTTGGAACGACCGCAAATCCCGCCCCTCTTGCTCAGTTTCCCTGACATTTATTACAATTTTTCAACGTGATCCCTGGGTTACCGCATTTAAAACAAAATTTATTTCTTTTCATCATAAAATTGTGAAACGTATGGTTAGGAAATTTACAGTTCCAACACACTAAATTACTTGATTTACCTTGACTAGTGCTAGTTGAAGGATCAATATCTGCTCTAGTATTAGGTGGAGTTGGTTTACTACTAAAACTTTTTGTCTGGACATTTTTTGTCTGGAAGTGATTTCCTTTTTGAGATTTCGCATTAGGGTGATAATTTGAATTTCTATTACTACTCCTACAACTGCTGTTTCCAGAGGGGTTATTTGGGAATTTATTTGAGCCGCTAGCTTCTACAGATGCTACTAATTATGTTTTCGAAAACTCGAAAATGGTTTTTAAAAAGATTTTTTATTTCTAAGTGATACAAGTTGCAATGAACAATGCGGAAAACAGAATACAGAATGATGAATTATGGAAATTAACATGAATTTATAACGTCGGCTTCGGGCGACAGTTTCCTAGAAGAGGAGTCTTCTTTCTTGCTGCTTCAGCTGATAAGGGTACATAACTCCTCCATCCTTGAAATGAAAACAAGGAGGGTAACGATTTGTTTTCAATGGGCTCTTCTACGTCGGGGTTGGAGTCTTCTTTGATTTGAAGGGGTTTCTTCTTTTTGAGAACTATCCAAGCTATCGTGGCGGCAATAGAAATTACCACGAAGGTGAAGAGGACATTGCCGGAGTTCCAAACTATTTGGTTGGTGGTGATGCCATCTTTCATCTGAATAACTCGAGCTTCTTCTTGCAGGTTATGGATTGTCTTCAGGTTGATGGACTGCAACACCAGGGGGATGTCTTCTGATATTTCAGGGTACGACTTCTCCATCTTGATATCAGGTAGGGCAAGAGGGTTGCCCCTGGCAGGATCTTTCTTGTTCCAAAACTGCGAATCTTTGATTTTGATTCCACAGTTTCGAGGAATCTTTATTATACTCGGTACTTCTAAAATGTTATATTCGTTTTGGCGACATATCTTGTTGAGTTTGATTGGAGTTTCGGCAGGAATGACCAAAACATATTCGTCATTTATGGATTCGATGATGGGACTGTCAATCCGAACTCTCTTGAGGCGGCATTCTCGGCTATCAGCATCTCTTATGAGGGATGTCAGGCAATTATTCATTTGGGGTTCTAATTGGTTCTGACAAACGTACAAATCTTCGATAAGAGGGCAGGCTTCATCTTGAAACTGCAGTTGGCTCGGTCCAAGAGTCAAATAAGGGTGGTCAGGGATTATTATCGATTGATTTATAGGAATTGGAAATAGGTGAAATAATTCGAAGGTTTCATCGGTAAAAATTGGGAGATGTATGGCGAAAATAACTTTATCGTTGGAATATGTCACTTGTAGTCCAGCTAATTGATAAAAGGAAATCACATTTTTAAAATTTGGAATCTTATATTTGTTGTATACTGTACTCAAATAATTTACTAATTTTTCCATTTCAGTGACGGAAATCACAGCGTTATGTAAGGTGTTTAATTTAGCGAAAGTTATTGCATCTTCTAGGTTATCAAGAAACGTAATCAGATTTTGGCAGTTCAAGATTATTTGATCTAGAGTATTTTGTGCTCTCAAATAAGCGGCTATATCTCTGAACGTATTATTTATATTATGCTGAAAATATTCGAGCTTAGACTTGATCAATTGCTGATTAGAATCAAGTAGAGTTATTGTGGTGTTGTAATTATCTATCAATTGTTTTGAGAGAGATATTTGCATTGTAACTTCCTTATCGATAGATTTTTGATTCGTTTGCAATTCTGTAATAGCTCTATCGTATTTTAATTCATCGTCAGAGTCCATAGTGCCAAAAGCCCACTTTGAAGCTTTACCAACAAAGTTCAACAAGCCCCTCTTTGAGCGGGTAAATGGTGTTATATTTTTCATTTTATTGTCTGTTTCCGAAATCAAGTATTCAACGTGAGCAAGCAAGTTAAGTAGAATGTAGTGATGTGAATAAGCGGAATGTGTTAAAAGCGATGAATTTAATGATTTTTCTACTTCTATGTAGAAATATTTGATATTTTCGAATTGTCTTCTTAGTGGTGGAATTTCAATATAGTGAATGAATGTGTGTTTCGTTTCGATGACCTTAGCGTCTCCAAGCCGAAAAGGAAGGAGGGGTGCTTTCAAAGGTTTAATAATTACGTCGTCATTGATCATTGTTCCCATCGTCATTCGGAGAATGATGGCTACAGGAAGCAATTGCCTCGTCAGGAACATCGCCCTGTAGAACAGAAGAGAACGCTTTAGGTTTCTGTACTTGGGATTTATGAATTATTTTATTTTTGTGCGATGTTTGGAGTTTAGCTCCTAAGTCTTTTGAGACTGTTGTCTTTTTGAATCGTGGTTTAGTCTTACTCTTTAAAGCAGTTTTATCTATTACGAATGCTTTGGCTCCGATTTTAAATTCGGCTGGTTCTTCGCGTTTTTCATTTATTTTTTCATTCAGATGTGATTTGTGATTAGATGAAATATCATGAATTTTATCAAATACGGTCCTGAGTCTTTCTCGACGGTCGATGACGAATTGGTTCAGAATTGTCTCGTCAGTAAGGTCAAATGGGTCCAGAGCGTCGAGACGTCCATTGATAAGGTCGAATGGTTTTTGTTTCGTAACGCTATGTAGTGAAGAATTATATCCGAGAATTGCATATTGCATTAATTGTTTTGTGCTAGCTTTGTGATCTTTAATTTTCAGAATACGAAACATTTCGATGAGCGTGGAATGAAGGCGTTCAACGGGACTATTGCTATTCGAGTTTCCAGGAGTAGAAAAATGTAAATTGATTTTATGCAGTTTACAAAAGTCGGTGATGAGTGAATTTTTGAATTCTGTACCGTTATCACATGTTATTGCTTGGGGAATTCCATGATGTGTTATAAATGTTATTAAATTTTCATATACTGTAGCGGATGATGAAATAGGTTCCAATAGGTATGCTTGTGCGTACTTTGAAAACACATCTATTATGGTCAGGAATTTAGTATTGGCAATTTGAAATGTGTCCATGTGTATAGCTTCAAGTGGTTGTTTAGGTGTAGGTGTTAGTGCGAATTTTATTTTTGGTGGATGTCTATCGTATTTAGCTTCTTGACATACATCGCAATTATTAATGAATTCGGTTATCTGATCTTTCATTCGAGGCCAAAAATAAAGTCGTGTCAATGCTAATAGAGTTTCATTTATTCCTCGGTGGACCGTTTTTTCGTGATGATAGTTGATTAATTCTCGCCTTTTTTCTACGTGTGAAATATCTCTGACAAATTGGTTCGAAATTATAAGTTTGAATGCGTGGTTTCTGAAAAATCTCGGTAATATGTTTGCTAATTGTAAGGATAGATCGATTTCTGATCGTTGTACGAAAATACAATGAAGTTTTTTCGGATCAATGCGTTCTTTGAAAAACTTGAAAATTTCTTCTTCGATATTTCTTGTCAAGTAGACTGTTAATCTGACTGCTTTCCCGAAGGGTTTACTTTTCACAACATGATAGCAACCTGATGGCTTCTGAATGAATATTATTTGGTTACAATATTTATTAACGCAATGTTCGGTAATGGGTATTTCGAGAATTGGGTTCTCTACTGCCGAATGAACAGTTTCGACACCATCATTTTCTTGATTGGGTGGCCTGATTTGAACGTCCGCGATAACGTTTATTGGATTGGGTGGTTGTTCGTTGACAGGGTTAAATATTTCTTCCAGTCTGTCCAAGTCTTCACAAGTTATGTTTTGTTGGTTGTCTGGGTTCAAGTATTGGTCTATGTCAAGGTCTATATCGCCTGGGTTTCCAGCGACTGATTCATCCATTTCGTTCTCCATCGCATTGAGTTCGATGCGTGAAAGGCAATCAGCGTTTGCATTTTGTTTACCTTTTTTGTAAACAATTTGATAGTCGTACTCTTCAAGCTTGAGTCTCCACCTTACAAGTCTTGAATTTGGCTCTTTCAAATTGAACAACCATTGGAGGGGTTTATGATCGGTCACAATCGTAAACTTCCTGCCAAAAAGGTAAGGTCTAAAATGTTTGGTACTCCACACAATCGCGAGGAGCTCCTTCTCGATTGTGCTGTAGTTGGATTCAGCAGGATTCAAAGTCCTAGAGGCGTAGGCGATAGGTAGATCGCTGCCTATTTTTCCTTGACTGAGCACAGCGCCTATGGCTACATTGGAAGCATCAGTGGTGAGTATAAATTGTTTGTCGAAGTCAGGGAATTGTAGAATTGGGTCGCTACATAATAGATTCTTACATAATTCAAAAGCGTTTATGAATTCGGTGGTATGTTCGATCTTCTCGTCTTTTTTCAAACATCTAGTAAAAGGTTTCGTGAGTTTTGCAAAGTTATTGATAAAACGTCTATAGTATCCAAGGAGTCCAAGAAATGATTTTATTCGTTTCGCGGTTTTAGGGATTGGAAAATTAAGAATCGCTTGTATTTTACGAGGGTTTGGTTTAATTCCTTTTGGGGTGATTACATGACCCAGGAATTCGACTTCTTTGCGAAGAAATTCGCACTTGTCCAATTGGATTTTTAATTTTGAATCACGAAGCTTTTTGAAAACTAGTTTGATGTTTGCAATGTGTTCGCTGAGGCTAGATGAAAAAATTATAATGTCGTCCATATACACCAGGCACACTTTGCCTTGGAGTTCTTGGAGAACATTGTCCATTACTCTTTGGAACGTACTGGGCGCATTTTTGAGCCCGAATGGCATTCGAAGGTATTCAAAATGTCCATTCTCTAAACTGAAGGCGGTTTTTTCGATAGAGTTAGGATGCATTTCTACCTGATGGAATCCTGAAGCAAGGTCTAATGTGGAGAAGTACTGACAACGGCCTAATTTATCCAAAATATCCGTGATATTTGGTAAAGGGTACCGGTCGTCAATAGTTTTCTCATTGACTTTACGATAGTCAACGACTATTCTCCATTTTTGTCTACCACTAGCATCTAGTTTTTTGGGTACGATCCAAATAGGACTGCTCCATGGACTTTGACTCGGACGGATAATTCCGTCTTCTAACATTTTATTAATTTGATTCTGTACCTCATCTTCATGAGCGAATGGATATCTGTACGATTTAGAATGTACTGGTACTTCATCAGTGCTCCTAATTTCATGTTTCACCCTGTTAGTGAAAGTCAGTTTTTTATTTTCATGGTGGAAAATGTCTGAGAACTCGCGGCAAAGGTTTTCAAGAGCGGACTTTTCTTCAAGATTAAGATGATCACTTCTGACGAGTTTACAAACGTCTGGAATATTTGATTCATCGTATTTGCTGGATGATAGTATTTCGTCAAAATGGAATATGTAAAAATTGTCTTTATGCTTATCAGAAAAGCCGTACACATTAACTGGCATATCAAGTTCTATTGTTATCTGGTTCTCTGTATAATTGTATATGTCCGTTTTTGCAATTCCATGTTTTGCGGTTGTTAGTGTTTCGGGAAGGTAAAGGCCGTCTAGAGTTTGTTAGGGAATTATGATGTCACCGCTATACTGTGAAACCGGAATCTTGATAGAAGCTACTTCATGCGAATTCACTGAAATAATAAATTTCTCTTTTTCTGGTTCGCGATAAAATATAGGAATCTGAGTTACGTCGTTTACTAAGCGTTTATTTGTTAAATCTATATTGAAGTTCATTTTTAATAATTCTCCCAAACCTAAGATACCATCGAAATATTCATGAAAGTCGAATAAAATGAAGGAAATATTATGATTGGAATTTAATTCTCTGAATGCTGGAATATCTGCTTTAAAAAGTATTTCTTTTTCTCCTATACCGGTTTTGATTTTTGAAACTGTATGATAAATCGTTTCAGGAAAGAATTTTTCTGCAATTTTCGGTCGCATGATTGAATGAGAGCATCCCGTGTCAACTAGAAGTTTCATAGGCGGGTAATTTATTTTTATATAGGGTAAATTGTTTTTTCCTATATCTGTGTGCATTTCAAAGGTTAGGTGTTGTGGTGTTTCGTCTCTACCTCGTGAAAATTTTCAAGCGTTTCATAATCATCCGTTTCGTTACACTGATAGAATAAATGTTCGTCATCGACAGCAATGTTTTCTGTGTGTTGGACGTCATTAGTATCGAGTGTCTCTACTTCTTGATTTATATCCTCATCGATATGATAAACTTCTTGGGATGTGAAGTTTGGTGGTCCGGTTGATCGAAAATAGTTATTATTTTGAGGGTATGAGTAATTTTGACGCGAAAATGTATTTCTTGATGTTGATGACATTGCCATTGGTTCAGGTTTATTACCGGGTATTTGACCAGTTGGTTTGAAAACGTTTTTAGGGGGTCCAAAAACTTGTCTATTGGTTGGATAATTTCTCTGCACATTTGATCGAGGTTGTATGTTAATTGGTTGATTGGGAAACTGTTGTTGATTAGGGAATTGTTGTGGTCTTTGTTGGATTGCCGGCAAAGTTCTTTGAGGGTAATTTTGTTGAGGCTGTTGGGGATATTGATAATTATATCTAAAATTTTGTGGGATCTGCGGTCTGTAATTTTGTGAATTTTGGCTACGAGGCTCAAATGGTTTCTGACTATTATTTGGAGTTAATTTCGAAGGGTTTTGCGTATATTGAAAATTTTCTTCCTCAACAATGATATTCATTGCCGTTTCTAAGCATTCTGGATTTTTGAGTCTAACTATCGTTTGTAAATGACCATGCAAACCTCTTATGAATGTTCGAAGACAAGCTCCTTCATGTTGTTTCATATATACTATTTTTGTAGCGGCATCCATTTGGCTTGCATCTTGTGAATTAATTTTCTGAGCGAGAGTACTTCTAAGGACCTGTAACCTTTTGCCAAAATCGAGTGGTGACTCGTTTTTGAAAGGTCTGGCCAAAAATAAATCTTGTTCTAAACATTCGAAGCTCCTATTGTCTCCGAAACATTGAATAAGTGCGGCTTTTATTAATTCCCATGAATTTAATTCAGTCCGACAACCTACTAGGAGTTGTGCTCTTCCTGATAGTTTTGTTTGAACTACTCTGTTCAAATAGTTTTTCAAGATCGGATCTGTCATTTGATTTCTATAGGTATCGAACAGAAAGTCACAAGACGAAATAAAACTAGGTAGTGTACTAGCATTCCCGTCAAAAGTGGGAATCGTGTCTACAAACATTTTCAGCATACTTAAATTATTTGTTGGTTCAGCCATTGTTTCTACTGTGATTTCGTCGCTGATATTATTTACTGTACTGTTTGAAATCGATTCAGAAAATCTCAAAGTCTCGGTGAATGAATTAATCAATTCTTCAACTGTATGATCGCTGGTCATGAGCCAACTTTACGTTATATTTATCAACTATGTTATTTATTCTCTTCTTAAACTACGTTACTTATTGCGATTATCAAAATTTCCTAACCAGGAAAAAATGATAGGGTCACGGAAAGGATGCAGGGAATTTGACTCTCACCGAATTCCTCTTCCTCTTGTGGTTGATTCTGTACTGGGTAGTCTGCGTCTCTTCAACAGCTTGCTGACGGCCCCTCAGGTGAACTCAATTCCTTTTTGGATGCCGTTTCACTCGAAAAGTTCAATCCTTTTAACTACCGTTGCCGAAGGATTAAAATCCACGTTTTTCGTCGAAACCGGTCACAATACCGCGTGATTTTCGACTAATAACTGCACCGATATCCTACCGACTGCGCCAATTATGTTTTCGAAAACTCGAAAATGGTTTTTAAAAAGATTTTTTATTTCTAAGTGATACAAGTTGCAATGAACAATGCGGAAAACAGAATACAGAATGATGAATTATGGAAATTAACATGAATTTATAACGTCGGCTTCGGGCGACAGTTTCCTAGAAGAGGAGTCTTCTTTCTTGCTGCTTCAGCTGATAAGGGTACATAACTTACTGCACCATCATGATGACTACAAGAACACTCACTCAATTCAAGTACCTTTACTTTAGAAGTAGATTTATTCCTAAGATAAACTGCCTCTTCTAATTTTTTACAAAGCCTAATAAGGTCTGAAACAGAATCAATATCAGAGAGGGCCAAATGTGAAACGTACTCTGGTAATAAATTTTTCCTAATGGCCTTCACTCTGGTGGTCTCATGAGGAGGTCGGGAAAGTCGTTTGAAAAGATTTTCCATGACAGCAGAGAAAATAACTATTGACTCGTGTTTACCTTGCTTCCTACTTTTAATGTTCTCCCAAATATCATCTTCAGCATGAGGTGGCAAGAAGTCAGCTTTTAATTGTGATACTAATGAATCCCAATCATTCAAATGTGTTTTAGCTTGTAAAAACCATACAAAAACATCCCCTGTGAATAGTTCTGCCGCGGATCTAAATAGCTCGGACTGGTCCAGACCTCTAGCTTGAGCATATTCCGTAATACGGTCTAGAAAAGAATAAAGTTCCTTTGGATCGCCACCAAATTTAATACTCCAATCTGAAATTGGTAAATGCCTCGCGCTATAAGTTACAACGGGAGCCGACACGTTTATAATTGGTTGACCATAATTATGAAGGGAGCGTGAATCATTTTGATCAGGTGCATCAGGAGTTCTTAGTTTCTCGTGCAAATCTGCCTCCAGTAATACACATGACGCTAGTGATTCGTTTTTAAAAGAGGAAGCATCTGCTTCGTTTCCTACGGGAATCGTCATTCTTTGTACTCTCCCTGTAATATGTACTAACCGAGATTTCAACCGTTTGTACAGAGAGTCTTCTGTAGTACCCTCAAAATCTGCCATTGAATCTCTAATTGAACTGAAAGTTCCTTCAATAGCTAATTTTTCATTTTCGTAATTAAAATCATACAAGGCCATATTGATGGTTGAACCTGGATTGTTCCTCTCTTTCTCTAACAAACGTGCAAGAATTTTCCTCCTGTCATCTTGAGATTTTGTAGTCTTTATGCCTCTAATAGAAAGTTCATAGTTCAATTCTTCGAAAAGTAAATGGACCGGTTTGAATATTTCCCCCATTTTGAAAAATCTTCTACCCCCAAAGGATGTACACTGAACAGAAAATGGTCAACTGTCAACCGCGAAAATCAAGAATGCGAAACGCAATGCTCAACTCACCTCTTGTTCTTCAACATACATATCAAGATTGTGAATTAAAAAAAATAATTTCCTAAAAAATTGCAATATTTTACCTGGCTATCAATACCAATAAACGACTACTGATAATTTGACTAATTTCTGAAAATTTAAATTTCATAAATCATCATGTCAGGTTTTTAGGACCACCCTGTAATATG
This sequence comes from Chrysomela aeneicollis, assembly GCA_029955515.1. Classification (NCBI taxonomy): domain Eukaryota; kingdom Metazoa; phylum Arthropoda; class Insecta; order Coleoptera; family Chrysomelidae; genus Chrysomela; species Chrysomela aeneicollis. Next base: position 13,426,954 of record JARUHQ010000013.1, on the reverse strand, counting down.
CCTTTCTCAGCCATTCCTATGGACTATTCAAAATTGATAAACAAAGTACACATAAAAACACAATCGGGCCCCACGTTGGATGCGTCACTTGTGTTGTACAGAGAGTCTTCTGTAGTACCCTCAAAATCTGCCATTGAATCTCTAATTGAACTCAAAGTTCCTTCAATAGCTAATTTTTCATTTTCGTAATTAAAATCATACAAGGCCATATTGATGGTTGAACCTGGATTGTTAATCTCTTTCTCTAACAAACGTGCAAGAATTTTCCTCCTGTCATCTTGAGATTTTGTAGTCTTTATGCCTCTAATAGAAAGTTCATAGTTCAATTCTTCGAAAAGTAAATGGACCGGTTTGAATATTTCCCCCATTTTTAAAAATCTTCTACCCCCAAAGGATGTACACTGAACAGAAAATGGTCAACTGTCAACCGCGAAAATCAAGAATGCGAAACGCAATGCTCAACTCACCTCTTGTTCTTCAACATACATATCAAGATTGTGAATTAAAAAAATAATTTCCTAAAAAATTGCAATATTTTACCTGGCTATCAATACCAATAAACGACTACTGATAATTTGACTAATTTCTGAAAATTTAAATTTCATAAATCATCATGTCAGGTTTTTAGGACCACCCTGTACTATGCATTTCTCAGCCATTTCTATGGACTATTGATAAACAAAGTACACATAAAAACACAATCGGGACCCACGTTGGGCGCCACTTGTGATGTTTTTACTTACCTTCGTAAAAAAAAGGAAATCACGGCTCCGGCAGCCTTGATTGTCTTGGAGAGCTGGATCGTGGATAAGGACTCTGTTAAATATGTGCACTCTTTATTCATTTGAAAAATTGGGCACCACTTGATTTCATCTGTGAGAAAAATTTAGTTTCATAAAAAATCAAGAAAAAGAAACTTTTTTTTATGACTTGTTGGAAAATTCAACATGAATAAAAAAAAAAACTTTCAATAGTCCAGTTAGAATAGAGGTTGAGAAATACAACATAAGTACATTTTTAATATCCTATAACTTTATTCAGAAACACCGATTTGAACAGAATCCGTCTAATCACACCCTTTGAAACATATTTGAACTGGTAGTTCACATCTCGAAAAGGCCATATTCACATTTATAACAATGCAAGAAAACAATTTTTGATATTCACTGGTTCCTCTCAATTATCACCTATTTAGTTATATTGTATTACTATGTGATATGAAACGTATTTATATTATATAAATTACCCTAGAGGGTAAAGGGCTACATCCAGTATACTGAGTGTTGCGCAGGGTGATAATAAAAAAATATATGAGATTACATCAAGACACTGCAAAGGTGTTAATTGAATTGAAATTGTCGAATGGGTAAGATGGAAAAATTGTTACAATATGATTTTCAGTGATAGCTTATCTGTGATTCCGGCACTGTTCAAGGTCCAATGGGTGTTTCTGAGCTCAGGCTGAGGAAATCAACCTGACTAGTGGTGGTAGGACATCGGAATATAATCTGCCGCCCCTGCAGTTGGATGCAGATAACCAACGAGGTCCTGGTCCTCTAGTTGAGTAAAAAAATGGAGTTTCCCAAAATAGTAATTCATCAAAAAAAAACAACGAGGGCAACTCAGGCTGCCTCATCAAAAATTATAGAGCCTATCTTACAACCCTCTCTTGGAGGGTTGTATGAACAAACAAAATGGCTTCAGCCAACATGTCCTATCAAATGAATTGCTATATGAAAGCCCTTCAATTGGGTCAGAAATACCAGCAACAAGAATACATCTCGATCCGTAGAGTAAAGCGGCTTTTGATGTCGCACAAAAATGTCGGATTTGGAAGAACGAAACAGCCGACGATATCTGGGGAGGCTTTTCCATTAGCGCTGGCAAGACAGCTTATCTGTTCACCTCGTAATACCAGGTAGTTAGGCCTAAAATCAGTTGGTCTAGGATTAATCGGCCATGATATCAAAATCACCAAAATCATAAAAATGATCACCCAAAACCACCTCAAAAAGGACCTCCTCCCTCCACCTTCTCTCTCTCTCCTCAGGTAATGCAGAGCGAAGTAATTACTTACAGGTGAGTGATAGAAAACTACATAGGAGAAAGCAACGCTATCTATCAAACAGAAACCCACAGTTCAAGAAGAAACCTGAATCTATAAAAAAAAAACTGGAAAACGTTGGAGAGCTGCACAATGACCCAAAGAGATGGAAAGGCAGTAGGACTCGACCTTCCAGAACGAAGCGAAGGATACAACAGGTGAGTGTTAGCATTTTCCATTTCCCAACCTCGACATCCCAGTCTTTTCACTCAACCATTTTCTTTTCAGGTTTCATCCTCCCATGTAAGGATACTAAGGTACCATTCATCTTATGTATATGTATTAGTAATTATGTACAACTATAAATAAATTGTTATTTGCAAAAAATTTGATTTATTCAACCAATATCTATTAATTAGTGTAAATTCGTGTAAGACACCACCTATTAGCGAAGCGCGTGACTAGCTGCCACACTTATTACAAAGTGCGAACTGCAAAACTAAACGACTATTTAGTTTGAACTGAAATAGGTCGAGGTGACTGAACTTATTGAACGTCGTTTATAGGTAGCGGTACCCGTCTATATAGATTATTGATTTTCAAAATGCTACATAATCATCACGAAATAATCGAATACAACCCAGATACGATGAATGTTCAGTCTATCCATTCAACCTTCTGTTCAGTTCAGTCGCTCTTATGTATAACTGGAGAACATTTTTCTGGTGAGTATAACTATATGAACATCATCAAGACATAATTGAATACAACCCCAGATACGATTATTGTTTAGTCTATCCATTCAACCTTCTGTTCAATTCAGTCGCTCGTATGTATAACGGAAGAACAGTTACCTGGTGAGTATAACTATATGAACGTCATCACGATATAATCGAATACAACTTAGTTACAATATCGTTTCGTCTAACCATCCAACCTTATGTTCGATTCAGACGCTCGTATGTGTAACGAAAGAACCGTTACATGGTAGGTGTAGTTAAATATACAACATAACGATATAATCGGAGACAACCCAGATACAATGATTGTTCAATCTATCCATTCAACCTTATGTTCGATTCGGTTGCTAGTATGTATAACGAAAGAACAGTTACCTGGTTAGACATAATATATAATAATCATCACGAAATAATCGAATACAACCCAGATACGATGATTGTTCAGTCTATCCATTCAATCTTCTGTTCAGTTCAGTCGCTCTTATGTATAACTGGAGAACAGTTACCTGGTGGGTATAACTATATGAACATCATCACGATATAATCGAATACAACCCCAGATACGATCATTGTTTAGTCTATCCATTCAACCTTCAGTTCAATTCAGTCGCTCGTATGTATAACGGAAGAACAGTTACCTGGTGAGTATAACTATATAAACATAATCGAATACAACTCAGATACGATGATTGTTCAATATATCCATTCAACCTTATGTTCGATTCGGTTGCTCGTATGTATATCGGAAGAACAGGTACCTGGTGAGTATATCTATATAAACATAATCGAATACAACTCAGATACGATGATTGTTCAATCTATCCATTTAACCTTCTGCTCGTTTCGGTCGCTTGTATGTAAAATGGAAGGACAGTTACCTGGTGAGTATTGCTATATAAACATCATCACGATATCATCGAATACAACTCAGATACAATTATCGTTTCGTCTAACCATTTAACCTTCTGTTCGATTCAGTCGCTAGTATGTGTAACGGAAGTACCGTCACCTGGTAAGTATCACTATATATACAGTATTGCGATATAATCGGATACCACCCAGATACATTGATTGTTCTGTCTATCCATTCAACTTTCTGTTCGTTTCGGTCGCTCGTATGTGAATCGGGAATACCGTCACCTTATGTGTATAACTATATACACAGCATAACATCATAATCGAATACAACCCAGATACTATCCATTCAACCTTCTGTTCGATTCGGTTGCTCGTATGTATAACGAAAGAACAGTAACCTGGTGAGTATTTCTATATGAACGTCATCACGATATAATCGAATACAACTTAGTTACAATTATCGTTCCGTCTAACCATCCAACCTTATGTTCGATTCAGACGCTCGTATGTGTAACGAAAGAACCGTTACATGGTAGGTGTAGTTAAATATACAACATAACGATATAATCGGAGACAACCCAGATACAATGATTGTTCAATCTATCCATTCAACCTTATGTTCGATTCGGTTGCTAGTATGTATAACGAAAGAACAGTTACCTGGTTAGACATAATATATAATAATCATCACGAAATAATCGAATCGCTCTTATTTATAACTGGAGAACAGTTACCTGGTGAGTATAACTATATGAACATCATCACGATATAATCGAATACAACCCCAGATACGATCATTGTTTAGTCTATCCATTCAACCTTCAGTTCAATTCAGTCGCTCGTATGTATAACGGAAGAACAGTTACCTGGTGAGTATAACTATATAAACATAATCGAATACAACTCAGATACGATGATTGTTCAATCTATCCATTCAACCTTATGTTCGATTCGGTTGCTCGTATGTATATCTGAAGAACAGGTACCTGGTGAGTATATCTATATAAACATAATCGAATACAACTCAGATACGATGATTGTTCAATCTATCCATTTAACCTTCTGCTCGTTTCGGTCGCTTGTATGTAAAATGGAAGGACAGTTACCTGGTGAGTATTGCTATATAAACATCATCACGATATCATCGAATACAACTCAGATACAATTATCGTTTCGTCTAACCATTCAACATTCTGTTCGATTCAGTCGCTAGTATGTGTAACGGAAGTATCGTCACCTGGTAAGTATCACTATATATACAGTATTGCGATATAATCGGATACCACCCAGATACATTGATTGTTCAGTCTATCCATTCAACTTTCTTTTCGTTTCGGTCGCTCGTATGTAAAACGGGAATACCGTCTCCTAGTGTGTATAACTATATACACAGCATAACATCATAATCGAATACAACCCATATACTATCCATTCAACTTTCTGTTCAATTCAATCGCTCGTATGTATAACGGAAGAACAGTTACCTGGTGAGTATAACTATATAAACATAATCGAATACAACCCAGATACGATGATTGTTCAATCTATACTGAATTCAACCTTCTGCTCGATTCGGTCGCTTGTATGTAAAACGGAAGAACAGTTACCCGGTGAGTATTGCTATATAAACATCATCACGATATCATCGAATACAACTCAGATACAATTATCGTTTCGTCTAACCATTTAACCTTCTGTTCGATTCAGTAGCTAGTATGTGTAACGGAAGTACCGTCACCTGGTAAGTATCACTATATATACAGTATTGCGATATAATCGGATACCACCCAGATACATTGATTGTTCTGTCTATCCATTCAACTTTCTGTTCGTTTCGGTCGCTCGTATGTGAAACGGAAATACCGTCACCTTATGTGTATAACTATATACACAGCATAACATCATAATCGAATACAACCCAGATACTATCCATTCAACCTTCTGTTCGATTCGGTTGCTCGTATGTATAACGAAAGAACAGTAACCTGGTGAGTATTTCTATATGAACGTCATCACGATATAATCGAATACAACTTAGTTACAATTATCGTTCCGTCTAACCATCCAACCTTATGTTCGATTCAGACGCTCGTATGTGTAACGAAAGAACCGTTACATGGTAGGTGTAGTTAAATATACAACATAACGATATAATCGGAGACAACCCAGATACAATGATTGTTCAATCTATCCATTCAACCTAATGTTCGATTCGGTTGCTAGTATGTATAACGAAAGAACAGTTACCTGGTTAGACATAATATATAATAATCATCACGAAATAATCGAATACAACCCAGATACGATGATTGTTCAGTCTATCCATTTAACCTTCTGTTCAGTTCAGTCGCTCTTATTTATAACTGGAGAACAGTTACCTGGTGAGTATAACTATATGAACATCATCACGATATAATCGAATACAACCCCAGATACGATCATTGTTTAGTCTATCCATTCAACCTTCAGTTCAATTCAGTCGCTCGTATGTATAACGGAAGAACAGTTACCTGGTGAGTATAACTATATAAACATAATCGAATACAACTCAGATACGATGATTGTTCAATCTATCCATTCAACCTTATGTTCGATTCGGTTGCTCGTATGTATATCTGAAGAACAGGTACCTGGTGAGTAAATCTATATAAACATAATCGAATACAACTCAGATACGATGATTGTTCAATCTATCCATTTTACCTTCTGCTCGATTCGGTCGCTTGTATGTAAAACGGAAGGACAGTTACCTGGTGAGTATTGCTATATAAACATCATCACGATATCATCGAATACAACTCAGATACAATTATCGTTTCATCTAACCATTCAACATTCTGTTCGATTTAGTCGCTAGTATGTGTAACGAAAGTATCGTCACCTGGTAAGTATCACTATATATACAGTATTGCGATATAATCGGATACCACCCAGATACATTGATTGTTCAGTCTATCCATTCAACTTTCTTTTCGTTTCGGTCGCTCGTATGTAAAACGAAAATACCGTCTCCTAGTGTGTATAACTATATACACAGCATAACATCAAAATCGAATACAACCCATATACTATCCATTCAACCTTCTGTTCAATTCAGTCGCTCGTATGTATAACGGAAGAACAGTTACCTGGTGAGTTTAACTATATAAACATAATCGAATACAACCCAGATACGATGATTGTTCAATCTATACTGAATTCAACCTTCTGCTCGATTCGGTCGCTTGTATGTAAAACGGAAGAACAGTTACCTGGTGAGTATTGCTATATAAACATCATCACGATATCATCGAAAACAACTCAGATACAATTATCGTTCCGTCTAACCAATCTAACCTTCTGTTCGATTCAGTCGCTAGTATGTGTAACGGAAGTACCGTCACCTGGTAAGTATCACTATATATACAGTATTGCGATATAATCGGATACCACCCAGATACATTGATTGTTCAGTCTATCCATTCAACTTTCTGTTCGTTTCGGTCGCTCGTATGTGAAACGGGAATACCGTCACCTTATGTGTATAACTATATACACAGCATAACATCATAATCGAATACAACCCAGATACTATCCATTCAACCTTCTGTTCGATTCGGTTGCTCGTATGTATAACGAAAGAACAGTAACCTGGTGAGTATTTCTATATGAACGTCATCACGATATAATCGAATACAACTTAGTTACAATTATCGTTCCGTCTAACCATCCAACCTTATGTTCGATTCAGACGCTCGTATGTGTAACGAAAGAACCGTTACATGGTAGGTGTAGTTAAATATACAACATAACGATATAATCGGAGACAACCCAGATACAATGATTGTTCAATCTATCCATTCAACTTTATGTTCGATTCGGTTGCTAGTATGTATAACGAAAGAACAGTTACCTGGTTAGACATACAATATAATAATCATCACGAAATAATCGAATGCAACCCAGATACGATGATTGTTCAGTCTATCCATTTAACCTTCTGTTCAGTTCAGTCGCTCTTATTTATAACTGGAGTACAGTTACCTGGTGAGTATTACTATATGAACATCATCACGATATAATCGAATACAACCCCAGATACGATCATTGTTTAGTCTATCCATTCAACCTTCAGTTCAATTCAGTCGCTCGTATGTATAACGGAAGAACAGTTACCTGGTGAGTATAACTATATAAACATAATCGAATACAACTCAGATACGATGATTGTTCAATCTATCCATTCAACCTTATGTTCGATTCGGTTGCTCGTATGTATATCTGAAGAACAGGTACCTGGTGAGTATATCTATATAAACATAATCGAATACAACTCAGATACGATGATTGTTCAATCTATCCATTTAACCTTCTGCTCGATTCGGTCGCTTGTATGTAAAACGGAAGGACAGTTACCTGGTGAGTATTGCTATATAAACATCATCACGATATCATCGAATACAACTCAGATACAATTATCGTTTCATCTAACCATTCAACATTCTGTTCGATTCAGTCGCTAGTATGTGTAACGGAAGTATCGTCACCTGGTAAGTATCACTATATATACAGTATTGCGATATAATCGGATACCACCCAGATACATTGATTGTTCAGTCTATCCATTCAACTTTCTTTTCGTTTCGGTCGCTCGTATGTAAAACGAAAATACCGTCTCCTAGTGTGTATAACTATATACACAGCATAACATCAAAATCGAATACAACCCATATACTATCCATTCAACCTTCTGTTCAATTCAGTCGCTCGTATGTATAACGGAAGAACAGTTACCTGGTGAGTATATCTATATAAACATAATCGAATACAACTCAGATACGATGATTGTTCAATCTATCCATTCAACCTTCTGCTCGATTCGGTCGCTTGTATGTAAAACGGAAGAACAGTTACCTGGTGAGTATTGCTATATAAACATCATCGCGATATCATCGAATACAACTCAGATACAATTATCGTTTCGTCTAACCATTTAACCTTCTGTTCGATTCAGTCGCTAGTATGTGTAACGGAAGTACCGTCAGCTGGTAAGTATCACTATATATACAGTATTGCGATATAATCGGATACCACCCAGATACATTGATTGTTCAGTCTATCCATTCAACTTTCTGATCGTTCCGGTCGCTCGTATGTGAAACGGGAATACCGTCACCTTATGTGTATAACTATATACACAGCATAACATCATTATCGAATACAACCCAGATACTATCCATTCAACCTTCTGTTCGATTCGGTTGCTCGTATGTATAACGAAAGAACAGTAACCTGGTGAGTATTTCCATATGAACGTCATCACGATATAATCGAATACAACTTAGTTACAATTATCATTCCGTCTAACCATCCAACCTTATGTTCGATTCAGACGCTCGTATGTGTAACGAAAGAACCGTCACATGGTAGGTGTAGTTAAATATACAACATAACGATATAATCGGAGACAACCCAGATACAATGATTGTTCAATCTATCCATTCAACCTTATGTTCGATTCGGTTGCTAGTATGTATAACGAAAGAACAGTTACCTGGTTAGACATAATATATAATAATCATCACGAAATAATCGAAAACAACCCAGATACGATGATTGTTCAATCTATACTGAATTCAACCTTCTGCTCGATTCGGTCGCTTGTATGTAAAACGGAAGAACAGTTACCTGGTGAGTATTGCTATATAAACATCATCGCGATATCATCGAATACAACTCAGATACAATTATCGTTTCGTCTAACCATTTAACCTTCTGTTCGATTCAGTCGCTAGTATGTGTAACGGAAGTACCGTCAGCTGGTAAGTATCACTATATATACAGTATTGCGATATAATCGGATACCACCCAGATACATTGATTGTTCAGTCTATCCATTCAACTTTCTGTTCGTTCCGGTCGCTCGTATGTGAAACGGGAATACCGTCACCTTATGTGTATAACTATATACACAGCATAACATCATTATCGAATACAACCCAGATACTATCCATTCAACCTTCTGTTCGATTCGGTTGCTCGTATGTATAACGAAAGAACAGTAACCTGGTGAGTATTTCTATATGAACGTCATCACGATATAATCGAATACAACTTAGTTACAATTATCGTTCCGTCTAACCATCCAACCTTATGTTCGATTCAGACGCTCGTATGTGTAACGAAAGAACCGTTACATGGTAGGTGTAGTTAAATATACAACATAACGTTATAATCGGAGACAACCCAGATACAATGATTGTTCAATCTATCCATTCAACCTTAGGTTCGATTCGGTTGCTAGTATGTATAACGAAAGAACAGTTACCTGGTTAGACATAATATATAATAATCATCACGAAATAATCGAATACAACCCAGATACGATGAATGTTCAGTCTATCCATTCAACCTTCTGTTCAGTTCAGTCGCTCTTATGTATACCTGGAGAACAGTTACCTGGTGAGTATAACTATATGAACATCATCACGATATAATCGAATACAACCCCAGATACGATCATTGTTTAGTCTATCCATTCAACCTTCAGTTCAATTCAGTCGCTCGTATGTATAACGGAAGAACAGTTACCTGGTGAGTATAACTATATAAACATAATCGAATACAACTCAGATACGATGATTGTTCAATCTATCCATTCAACCTTATGTTCGATTCGGTTGCTCGTATGTATATCGGAAGAACAGGTACCTGGTGAGTATATCTATATAAACATAATCGAATACAACTCAGATACGATGATTGTTCAATCTATCCATTTAACCTTCTGCTCGATTCGGTCGCTTGTATGTAAAACGGAAGGACAGTTACCTGGTGAGTATTGCTATATGAACATCATCACGATATCATCGAATACAACTCAGATACAATTATCGTTTCGTCTAACCATTCAACATTCTGTTCGATTCAGTCGCTTGTATGTGTAACGGAAGTATCGTCACCTGGTAAGTATCACTATATATACAGTATTGCGATATAATCGGATACCACCCAGATAAATTGATTGTTCAGTCTATCCATTCAACTTTCTTTTCGTTTCGGTCGCTCGTATGTAAAACGATAATACCGTCTCCTAGTGTGTATAACTATATACACAGCATAACATCATAATCGAATACAACCCATATACTATCCATTCAACCTTCTGTTCAATTCAGTCGCTCGTATGTATAACGGAAGAACAGTTACCTGGTGAGTATAACTATATAAACATAATCGAATACAACCCAGATACGATGATTGTTCAATCTATACTGAATTCAACCTTCTGCTCGATTCGGTCGCTTGTATGTAAAACGGAAGAACAGTTACCTGGTGAGTATTTCTATATGAACGTCATCACGATATAATCGAATACAACTTAGTTACAATTATCGTTCCGTCTAACCATCCAACCTTATGTTCGATTCAGACGCTCGTATGTGTAACGAAAGAACCGTTACATGGTAGGTGTAGTTAAATATACAACATAACGATATAATCGGAGACAACCCAGATACAATGATTGTTCAATCTATCCATTCAACCTTATGTTCGATTCGGTTGCTAGTATGTATAACGAAAGAACAGTTACCTGGTTAGACATAATATATAATAATCATCACGAAATAATCGAATACAACCCAGATACGATGATTGTTCAGTCTATCCATTCAACCTTCTGTTCAGTTCAGTCGCTCTTATGTATAACTGGAGAACAGTTACCTGGTGAGTATAACTATATGAACATCATCACGATATAATCGAATACAACCCCAGATACGATCATTGTTTAGTCTATCCATTCAACCTTCAGTTCAATTCAGTCGCTCGTATGTATAACGGAAGAACAGTTACCTGGTGAGTATAACTATATAAACATAATCGAATACAACTCAGATACGATGATTGTTCAATCTATCCATTCAACCTTATGTTCGATTCGGTTGCTCGTATGTATATCGGAAGAACAGGTACCTGGTGAGTATATCTATATAAACATAATCGAATACAACTCAGATACGATGATTGTTCAATCTATCCATTCAACCTTCTGCTCGATTCGGTCGCTTGTATGTGAAACGGAAGGACAGTTACCTGGTGAGTATTGCTATATAAACATCATCACGATATCATCGAATACAACTCAGATACAATTATCGTTTCGTCTAACCATTCAACATTCTGTTCGATTCAGTCGCTAGTATGTGTAACGGAAGTATCGTCACCTGGTAAGTATCACTATATATACAGTATTGCGATATAATCGGATACCACCCAGATACATTGATTGTTCAGTCTATCCATTCAACTTTCTTTTCGTTTCGGTTGCTCGTATGTAAAACGGGAATACCGTCTCCTAGTGTGTATAATTATATACTATATATTTTCGGATTACAAACAGAAAAGGAAAATCTTTTGGAAACCACACTCACACAACTCAATTCAATTTTCAAAAATAACCTCATAAAGAAAGATATAAATAACATCTATAGTATAGGAAAGAAGAATACAATCATTGTGGAATTCGTTTCATACCTGCAAAAAAAGAAGATTTTTCAGCAGTTACATAAACTTAAAGGGACCGAGATTTCCATCACAAATGATCTGCGCCCAGAGGATCAAAAAACTAATAAAATACTTGTGAAGCATTTGAAAAAAGCTCGATCCTCGAACCATATAGCGAAAATCAAGAACTTCAAATTGTATGTGGATGCGGTACCATATACAGCCGAGGAACTAGAGGATCCATCATCAACTGAAGTTGAATCCGACGTGGAAATCGATAACATTCCTGATCAGAAGAATAATAGTGCTCCAGCAACCCCGACAATCAGACCGAAATATTCAGAAGAATCAGAAAAAAACTTACTGGAAGTAAGACCAGAGCAGCTGCATCCTAACTTACTTTTCTCATCATCATCCAGAAACAATCCAACTGATTTAAAAACAACAACGAACAGAGATTATAACAAAGAAACCAAGGTGAACCCCCCAGCAAAGAACAAGGAGAAGGACATCAGAACACTGAGAAACAAAAAACCTATATAATCTCATAAATTCTCTATATTAGTAACGATAACCCTCATACCTGAATAATTATTTCAGTTCATATTTTTAGAGTGATCTCCTGTATTGAAATGTGATTTTTCCCCAATTTGTAATACACTGATAGGATACACGAAATGGATCAATACATACGAGACTTTGAAGTCAATAATATCGAAACCTACTCTCTCGCGCAAACTTCAGAATGCACCGAAATACTGAGAGTTAATAACCTCAATAATAATTTCAAAATTCTCAACATGAATATACGCAGTATAAATAAAAATTTAGATGAGTTCAAGATCGTTTTACACAATTTGAATGCGAATATTGACTGTTTGATACTTACAGAAACGTGGAATATTATAGACCAGGGCTTATTTAACATTGATGGATACGATATGATTTATAACGAAAGTAACTTCAATCAAAATGATGGTGTTGTAGCATACATAAAATCAACATTGAAATATTCCTATAAAATAACAGAAATCTACCAAACTATCAAAGCCATACAAATAAAAATTCAATCGAATGAAGGAAGAAGTATACTTGTTACAGCTGTCTATAGATCTCCTGACACAGACCCTAAAGGATTCATAAATAGCATGAACCAGTATTTAGAAACGAACAACGGCAATAATTTCAATGATATATGTTTATTTACGGGAGATCTAAATATTGACTTATTAGACCCGGGCGAGAATGCATGTTCCGATTATTCAAATGTTTTGAACGAATATGGATACATCTCTACAATAAATAATCCAACGAGAGTCCAAGCAAACAGTAGTTCCTGTATTGATCATATTTTTATGAAATCTCCAGTTGATATCTACGAGAGAATCGTTCCGATAATTCTCAAAACATCTGTTACAGATCATTACGCGACAATTTTCCAAATTGTGTTAAATAACGATATCAAACAAGAAAAAATCAAAACAACTGAGTTCATCAATACCAAAAAGCTCCATGAAACATTCAGAAATATATCCTGGACATCAGTATTATCATCAAATGAACCAAACACTGCTACAAACACATTCATCGATATCATTATAGAAGCCTTTAATGTGTGTACGGAAGTGAAGAAATACAACAGAAAACACGTCAAAATTGCACCCTGGGTAACAAATGGTTTACTCAAATCAATAAACGAAAAAAATTTAATGAATAAGAATCTGCGAAAATATCCAAATAATGATCAATTAAGAAATGAATACAGAAATTATAGGAACAGATTGAATGCACTAATCAAAAAAACTAAATACAACTATCATAATAAACAAATCGAAAAAAATAACAACGATTCAAAAAAACTGTGGGAAATAGTACAGGAAGTTAGTAAAACAAAAAAGACACGTCATCCCATAGATTCTATTGAAAGTGAGGACGGCAGGATATTAACTGACAAAGAACTTATAGCAAATGAATTCAATTCCAAATTCTCAGAAATGGGAAGGAATCTAGCCAGTAAGATAGAAAACGATCCTAATTATATTCCAAACCGTTCCATTATGCCAAATTCTCTCGTCCTCACCCCCGTGGAATCAATTGAGATACAGAACGTAATCAGTCAACTAAAAAATAAGAAAGCCGTAGGTGTTGACAAGATCAAAGCCGAAACTATAAAGATCATTTCTAGCTATATCCAAGAGCCATTGGTCAAAATTTTCAATCTGTGTATGGAGGTAGGAAAGTATCCATCGGCATTCAAACACACAGTAGTAGTTCCCCTCCATAAAAAAGGCAATACTCAGAAAGTAGGAAATTACCGACCAATATCTCTGATCACCCACCTCTCAAAAATATTTGAAAAAATTCTGAAAAATAGACTAGTTTCCTATTTGAATAAATTTACCGTTATCTCTCATAATCAATTCGGATTCAGAGAAAATATGTCAACCCAAGATGCAATTCTAGCTTTAACATCAAAAATAACAGAAGCACTAAACGAAAGCAACCCATGTTTATGCATATTCATAGACTTGTCAAAAGCCTTTGACACTGTTAGCCACAAACTCCTCTTAGAATCAATGGAAGCCATTGGTGTAAGAGGCAATTGTCTAAAACTCTTCAAGTGCTATTTAAGCGAAAGAACCCAAGCTGTGAGTATTGATGGTGTGGTTAGCGGTGTCGAAAAAATTGACTATGGCATACCACAAGGAACAGTTTTAGGGCCAATTTTATTTAACATCTATATAAATGGACTATTTTCACTCGACAACAACGGAGACATTTTCGGATTTGCTGACGATACAGCAATTTTCTACAAGTCTGATAACTGGGACAATCTGAAGCAAAAAGTGGAATCTGACTTCAAATCAATAAAAACATGGTTCGACTATAAATTACTCACAATAAACACGGATAAGACAAACTATCTACCATTCAGCTGTAATACTCGTGGCCTGCCTAATTTCGACAAACTGAACATTACAATGAATAATAACAAACAGTTCTCTATAGAACCTGTGAAAGAAATCAAATACTTAGGTATTATAATTGATTCACACTTAAAATGGAACCATCACATAATGTTCGTGATGAAAAAATTGAGATGTATATTGTATAGATTCAAAAAACTCAAGGATGTCCTACTTTCCAGTCAAATGAAAACTTTATATCATGCTCTAGTTGAAATTCATATACGTTATGAAATTCTGGCATGGGGTGGGGCTCTGAAAACACATCTATATCCATTGGAAGTGATACAGACGAGATTCATAAAACTGATTTTTTCAAAAGATTTCAGGTATTCAACTGACTCACTATATTCTGAATCCAATATCTTTGACCTAAGACAATTATACTTCTTCCTCACGTGCTTAAAATATCACGGAACAAAACATTGCAATCAACTCCCAACCCACAACTACAATACTCGAAAAAAAAAAAATTATGTGCCACCCTTGATGGTCGAAGTAACAACGCAGATAATGTTCAACTACTTAGCACCAAAATTATACAATACCATTCCTAATGAATTGAAATGTATGAATGAAAACAGAAAATTCAAGAAACTATTGAAAAAGTTTATACAGCAACATTCCAGACATATGATACGTAGTCTCTTTGATGTATAAAACGATTTTACCCTATTTTATATAGATACATTTTTATTCTCTGTTTATTTATTTATTTATAGAATATATTCTGTACCTGATGAAACTTGATATTGTTATAAAAACTTATTTTTATTCTAATTTTGTCTTCATTATATTGTCTTAAACATTTACAATTATCTGTTCACTAGTCATATTTCGTCATTTCATTTCCTCGAAACAAGTGTTTCAGTCACTTATCGAGTAGATTATTTATTTACAGTTACGATTTATTTGTGTCAATGTATGATCTGGATGTGAATAAATATTATTATTATTATTATTATTATTATATACACAGCATAACATCATAATCGAATACAACCCATATACTATCCATTCAACCTTCTGTTCAATTCAGTCGCTCGTATGTATAACGGAAGAACAGTTACCTGGTGAGTATAACTATATAAACATAATCGAATACAACCCAGATACGATGATTGTTCAATCTATACTGAATTCAACCTTCTGCTCGATTCGGTCGCTTGTATGTAAAACGGAAGAACAGTTACCTGGTGAGTATTGCTATATAAACATCATCACGATATCATCGAATACAACTCAGATACAATTATCGTTTCGTCTAACCATTTAACCTTCTGTTCGATTCAGTCGCTAGTATGTGTAACGGAAGTACCGTCACCTGGTAAGTATCACTATATATACAGTATTGCGATATAATCGGATACCACCCAGATACATTGATTGTTCAGTCTATCATTTCAACTTTCTGTTCGTTTCGGTCGCTCGTATGTGAAACGGGAATACCGTCACCTTATGTGTATAACTATATACACAGCATAACATCATAATCGAATACAACCCAGATACTATCCATCCAACCTTCTGTTCGATTCGGTTGCTCGTATGTATAACGAAAGAACAGTAACCTGGTGAGTATTTCTATATGAACGTCATCACGATATAATCGAATACAACTTAGTTACAATTATCGTTCCGTCTAACCATCCAACCTTATGTTCGATTCAGACGCTCGTATGTGTAACGAAAGAACCGTTACATGGTAGGTGTAGTTAAATATACAACATAACGATATAATCGGAGACAACCCAGATACAATGATTGTTCAATCTATCCATTCAACCTTATGTTCGATTCGGTTGCTAGTATGTATAACGAAAGAACAGTTACCTGGTTAGACATAATATATAATAATCATCACGAAATAATCGAATACAACCCAGATACGATGATTGTTCAGTCTATCCATTCAACCTTCTGTTCAGTTCAGTCGCTCTTATGTAAAACTGGAGAACAGTTACCTGGTGAGTATAACTATATGAACATCATCACGATATAATCGAATACAACCCCAGATAAGATCATTGTTTAGTCTATCCATTCAACCTTCAGTTCAATTCAGTCGCTCGTATGTATAACGAAAGAACAGTTACCTGTTGAGTATAACTATATAAACATAATCGAATACAACTCAGATACGATGATTGTTCAATCTATCCATTCAACCTTATGTTCGATTCGGTTGCTCGTATGTATATCGGAAGAACAGGTACCTGGTGAGTATATCTATATAAACATAATCGAATACAACTCAGATACGATGATTGTTCAATCTATCCATTTAACCTTCTGCTCGATTCGGTCGCTTGTATGTAAAACGGAAGGACAGTTACCTGGTGAGTATTGCTATATAAACATCATCACGATATCATCGAATACAACTCAGATACAATTATCGTTTCGTCTAACCATTCAACATTCTGTTCGATTCAGTCGCTTGTATGTGTAACGGAAGTATCGTCACCTGGTAAGTATCACTATATATACAGTATTGCGATATAATCGGATACCACCCAGATACATTGATTGTTCAGTCTATCCATCCAACTTTCTTTTCGTTTCGGTCGCTCGTATGTAAAACGGGAATACCGTCTCCTAGTGTGTATAACTATATACACAGCATAACATCATAATCGAATACAACCCATATACTATCCATTCAACCTTCTGTTCAATTCAGTCGCTCGTATGTATAACGGAAGAACAGTTACCTGGTGAGTATAACTATATAAACATAATCGAATACAAACCAGATACGATGATTGTTCAATCTATACTGAATTCAACCTTCTGCTCGATTCAGTAGCTTGTATGTAAAACGGAAGAACAGTTACCCGGTGAGTATTGCTATATAAACATCATCACGATATCATCAAATACAACTCAGATACAATTATCGTTTCGTCTAACCATTCAACCTTCTGTTCGATTCAGTCGCTAGTATGTGTAACGGAAGTACCGTCACCTGGTAAGTATCACTATATATACAGTATTGCGATATAATCGGATACCACCCAGATACATTGATTGTTCAGTCTATCCATTCAACTTTCTGTTCGTTTCGGTCGCTCGTATGTGAAACGGGAATACCGTCACCTTATGTGTATAACTATATCACAGCATAACATCATAATCGAATACAACCCAGAAACTATCCATTCAACCTTCTGTTCGATTCGGTTGCTCGTATGTATAACGAAAGAACAGTAACCTGGTGAGTATTTCTATATGAACGTCATCACGATATAATCGAATACAACTTAGTAACAATTATCGTTCCGTCTAACCATCCAACCTTATGTTCGATTCAGACGCTCGTATGTGTAACGAAAGAACCGTTACATGGTAGGTGTAGTTAAATATACAACATAACGATATAATCGGAGACAACCCAGATACAATGATTGTTCAATCTATCCATTCAACCTTATGTTCGATTCGGTTGCTAGTATGTATAACGAAAGAACAGTTACCTGGTTAGACATAATATATAATAACCATCACGAAATAATCGAATACAACCCAGATACGATGATTGTTCAGTCTATCCATTCAACCTTCTGTTCAGTTCAGTCGCTCTTATGTATAACTGGAGAACAGTTACCTGGTGAGTATAACTATATAAACATCATCACGATATAATCGAATACAACTCCAGATACGATCATTGTTTAGTCTATCCATTCAACCTTCAGTTCAATTCAGTCGCTCGTATGTATAACGGAAGAACAGTTACCTGGTGAGTATAACTATATAAACATAATCGAATACAACTCAGATACGATGATTGTTCAATCTATCCATTCAACCTTATGTTCGATTCGGTTGCTCGTATGTATATCGGAAGAACAGGTACCTGGTGAGTATATCTATATAAACATAATCGAATACAACTCAGATACGATGATTGTTCAATCTATCCATTTAACCTTCTGCTCGATTCGGTCGCTTGTATGTAAAACGGAAGGACAGTTACCTGGTGAGTATTGCTATATAAACATCATCACGATATCATCGAATACAACTCAGATACAATTATCGTTTCGTCTAACCATTTAACCTTCTGTTCGATTCAGTCGCTATTATGTGTAACGGAAGTACCGTCACCTGGTAAGTATCACTATATATACAGTATTGCGATATAATCGGATACCACCCAGATACATTGATTGTTCAGTCTATCCATTCAACATTCTGTTCGTTTCGGTCGCTCGTATGTGAAACGGGAATACCGTCACCTTATGTGTATAACTATATCACAGCATAACATCATAATCGAATACAACCCAGATACTATCCATTCAACCTTCTGTTCGATTCGGTTGCTCGTATGTATAACGAATGAACAGTAACCTGGTGAGTATTTCTATATGAACGTCATCACGATATAATCGAATACAACTTAGTTACAATTATCGTTCCGTCTAACCATCCAACCTTATGTTCGATTCAGACGCTCGTATGTGTAACGAAAGAACCGTTACATGGTAGGTGTAGTTAAATATACAACATAACGATATGATCGGAGAAAACCCAGATACAATGATTGTTCAATCTATCCATTCAACCTTATGTTCGATTCGGTTGCTAGTATGTATAACGAAAGAACAGTTACCTGGTTAGACATAATATATAATAATCATCACGAAATAATCGAATACAACCCAGATACGATGATTGTTCAGTCTATCCATTCAACCTTCTGTTCAGTTCAGTCGCTCTTATGTATAACTGGAGAACAGTTACCTGGTGAGTATAACTATATGAACATCATCACGATATAATCGAATACAACTCCAGATACGATCATTGTTTAGTCTATCCATTCAACCTTCAGTTCAATTCAGTCGCTCGTATGTATAACGGAAGAACAGTTACCTGGTGAGTATAACTATATAAACATAATCGAATACAACTCAGATACGATGATTGTTCAATCTATCCATTCAACCTTATGTTCGATTCGGTTGCTCGTATGTATATCGGAAGAACAGGTACCTGGTGAGTATTGCTATATAAACATCATCACGATATCATCGAATACAACTCAGATACAATTATCGTTTCGTCTAACCATTTAACCTTCTGTTCGATTCAGTCGCTATTATGTGTAACGGAAGTACCGTCACCTGGTAAGTATCACTATATATACAGTATTGCGATATAATCGGATACCACCCAGATACATTGATTGTTCAGTCTATCCATTCAACTTTCAGTTCGTTTCGGTCGCTCGTATGTGAAACGGAAATACCGTCACCTTATGTGTATAACTATATCACAGCATAACATCATAATCGAATACAACCCAGATACTATCCATTCAACCTTCTGTTCGATTCGGTTGCTCGTATGTATAACGAAAGAACAGTAACCTGGTGAGTATTTCTATATGAACGTCATCACGATATAATCGAATACAACTTAGTTACAATTATCGTTCCGTCTAACCATCCAACCTTATGTTCGATTCAGACGCTCGTATGTGTAACGAAAGAACCGTTACATGGTAGGTGTAGTTAAATATACAACATAACGATATAATCGGAGACAACCCAGATACAATGATTGTTCAATCTATCCATTCAACCTTATGTTCGATTCGGTTGCTAGTATGTATAACGAAAGAACAGTTACCTGGTTAGACATAATATATAATAATCATCACGAAATAATCGAATACAACCCAGATACGATGATTGTTCAGTCTATCCATTCAACCTTCTGTTCAGTTCAGTCGCTCTTATGTATAACTGGAGAACAGTTACCTGGTGAGTATAACTATATGAACATCATCACGATATAATCGAATACAACCCCAGATACGATCATTGTTTAGTCTATCCATTCAACCTTCAGTTCAATTCAGTCGCTCGTATGTATAACGAAAGAACAGTTACCTGGTGAGTATAACTATATAAACATAATCGAATACAACTCAGATACGATGATTGTTCAATCTATCCATTCAACCTTATGTTCGATTCGGTTGCTCGTATGTATATCGGAAGAACAGGTACCTGGTGAGTATATCTATATGAACATAATCGAATACAACTCAGATACGATGATTGTTCAATCTATCCATTTAACCTTCTGCTCGATTCGGTCGCTTGTATGTAAAACGGAAGGACAGTTACCTGGTGAGTATTGCTATATAAACATCATCACGATATCATCGAATACAACTCAGATACAATTATCGTTTCGTTTAACCATTCAACATTCTGTTCGATTCAGTCGCTAGTATGTGTAACGAAAGTATCGTCACCTGGTAAGTATCACTATATATACAGTATTGCGATATAATCGGATACCACCCAGATACATTGATTGTTCAGTCTATCCATTCAACTTTCTTTTCGTTTCGGTCGCTCGTATGTAAAACGGGAATACCGTCTCCTAGTGTGTATAACTATATACACAGCATAACATCATAATCGAATACAACCCATATACTATCCATTCAACCTTCTGTTCAATTCAGTCGCTCGTATGTATAACGGAAGAACAGTTACCTGGTGAGTATAACTATATAAACATAATCGAATACAACCCAGATACGATGATTGTTCAATCTATACTGAATTCAACTTTCTGCTCGATTCGGTCGCTTGTATGTAAAACGGAAGAACAGTTACCTGGTGAGTATTGCTATATAAACATCATCACGATATCATCGAATACAACTCAGATACAATTATCGTTTCGTCTAACCATTTAACCTTCTGTTCGATTCAGTCGCTAGTATGTGTAACGGAAGTACCGTCACCTGGTAAGTATCACTATATATACAGTATTGCGATATAATCGGATACCACCCAGATACATTGATTGTTCAGTCTATCCATTCAACTTTCTGTTCGTTTCGGTCGCTCGTATGTGAAACGGGAATACCGTCACCTTATGTGTATAACTATATACACAGCATAACATCATAATCGAATACAACCCAGATACTATCCATTCAACCTTCTGTTCAATTCAGTCGCTCGTATGTATAACGGAAGAACAGTTACGTGGTGAGTATAACTATATAAACATAATCGAATACAACCCAGATACGATGATTGTTCAATCTATACAGAATTCAACCTTCTGCTCGATTCGGTCGCTTGTATGTAAAACGGAAGAACAGTTACCTGGTGAGTATTGCTATATAAACATCATCACGATATCATCGAATACAACTCAGATACAATTATCGTTTCGTCTAACCATTTAACCTTCTGTTCGATTCAGTCGCTAGTATGTGTAACGGAAGTACCGTCACCTGGTAAGTATCACTATATATACAGTATTGCGATATAATCGAATACCACCCAGATATATTGATTGTTCAGTCTATCCATTCAACTTTCTGTTCGTTTCGGTCGTTCGTATGTGAAACGGGAATACCGTCACCTTATGTGTATAACTATATACACAGCATAACATCATAATCGAATACAACCCAGATACTATCCATTCAACCTCCTGTTCGATTCGGTTGCTCGTATGTATAACGAAAGAATAGTAACCTGGTGAGTATTTCTATATGAACGTCAACACGATATAATCGAATACAACTTAGTTACAATTATCGTTCCGTCTAACCATCCAACCTTATGTTCGATTCAGACGCTCGTATGTGTAACGAAAGAACCGTTACATGGTAGGTGTAGTTAAATATACAACATAACGATATAATCGGAGACAACCCAGATACAATGATTGTTCAATCTATCCATTCAACCTTATGTTCGATTCGGTTGCTAGTATGTATAACGAAAGAACAGTTACCTGGTTAGACATAATATATAATAATCATCACGAAATAATCGAATACAACCCAGATACGATGATTGTTTAGTCTATCCATTCAACCTTCTGTTCAGTTCAGTCGCTCTTATGTATAACTGGAGAACAGTTACCTGGTGAGTATAACTATATGAACATCATCACGATATAATCGAATACAACCCCAGATACGATCATTGTTTAGTCTATCCATTCAACCTTCAGTTCAATTCAGTCGCTCGTATGTATAACGGAAGAACAGTTACCTGGTGAGTATAACTATATAAACATAATCGAATACAACTCAGATACGATGATTGTTCAATCTATCTATTCAACCTTATGTTCGATTCGGTTGCTCGTATGTATATCGGAAGAACAGGTACCTGGTGAGTATATCTATATAAACATAATCGAATACAACTCAGATACGATGATTGTTCAATCTATCCATTTAACCTTCTGCTCGATTCGGTCGCTTGTATGTAAAACGGAAGGACAGTTACCTGGTGAGTATTGCTATATAAACATCATCACGATATCATCGAATACAACTCAGATACAATTATCGTTTCGTCTAACCATTCAACATTCTGTTCGATTCAGTCGCTAGTATGTGTAACGGAAGTATCGTCACCTGGTAAGTATCACTATATATACAGTATTGCGATATAATCGGATACCACCCAGATACATTGATTGTTCAGTCTATCCATTCAACTTTCTTTTCGTTTCGGTCGCTCGTATGTAAAACGGAATACCGTCTCCTAGTGTGTATAACTATATACACAGCATAACATCATAATCGAATACAACCCATATACTATCCATTCAACCTTCTGTTCAATTCAGTCGCTCGTATGTATAACGGAAGAACAGTTACCTGGTGAGTATAACTATATAAACATAATCGAATACAACCCAGATACGATGATTGTTCAATCTATACTGAATTCAACCTTCTGCTCGATTCGGTCGCTTGTATGTAAAACGGAAGAACAGTTACCTGGTGAGTATTGCTATATAAACATCATCACGATATCATCGAATACAACTCAGATACAATTATCGTTTCGTCTAACCATTTAACCTTCTGTTCGATTCAGTCGCTAGTATGTGTAACGGAAGTACCGTCACCTGGTAAGTATCACTATATATACAGTATTGCGATATAATCGAATACCACCCAGATATATTGATTGTTCAGTCTATCCATTCAACTTTCTGTTCGTTTCGGTCGTTCGTATGTGAAACGGGAATACCGTCACCTTATGTGTATAACTATATACACAGCATAACATCATAATCGAATACAACCCAGATACTATCCATTCAACCTCCTGTTCGATTCGGTTGCTCGTATGTATAACGAAAGAATAGTAACCTGGTGAGTATTTCTATATGAACGTCAACACGATATAATCGAATACAACTTAGTTACAATTATCGTTCCGTCTAACCATCCAACCTTATGTTCGATTCAGACGCTCGTATGTGTAACGAAAGAACCGTTACATGGTAGGTGTAGTTAAATATACAACATAACGATATAATCGGAGACAACCCAGATACAATGATTGTTCAATCTATCCATTCAACCTTATGTTCGATTCGGTTGCTAGTATGTATAACGAAAGAACAGTTACCTGGTTAGACATAATATATAATAATCATCACGAAATAATCGAATACAACCCAGATACGATGATTGTTTAGTCTATCCATTCAACCTTCTGTTCAGTTCAGTCGCTCTTATGTATAACTGGAGAACAGTTACCTGGTGAGTATAACTATATGAACATCATCACGATATAATCGAATACAACCCCAGATACGATCATTGTTTAGTCTATCCATTCAACCTTCAGTTCAATTCAGTCGCTCGTATGTATAACGGAAGAACAGTTACCTGGTGAGTATAACTATATAAACATAATCGAATACAACTCAGATACGATGATTGTTCAATCTATCTATTCAACCTTATGTTCGATTCGGTTGCTCGTATGTATATCGGAAGAACAGGTACCTGGTGAGTATATCTATATAAACATAATCGAATACAACTCAGATACGATGATTGTTCAATCTATCCATTTAACCTTCTGCTCGATTCGGTCGCTTGTATGTAAAACGGAAGGACAGTTACCTGGTGAGTATTGCTATATAAACATCATCACGATATCATCGAATACAACTCAGATACAATTATCGTTTCGTCTAACCATTCAACATTCTGTTCGATTCAGTCGCTAGTATGTGTAACGGAAGTATCGTCACCTGGTAAGTATCACTATATATACAGTATTGCGATATAATCGGATACCACCCAGATACATTGATTGTTCAGTCTATCCATTCAACTTTCTTTTCGTTTCGGTCGCTCGTATGTAAAACGGAATACCGTCTCCTAGTGTGTATAACTATATACACAGCATAACATCATAATCGAATACAACCCATATACTATCCATTCAACCTTCTGTTCAATTCAGTCGCTCGTATGTATAACGGAAGAACAGTTACCTGGTGAGTATAACTATATAAACATAATCGAATACAACCCAGATACGATGATTGTTCAATCTATACTGAATTCAACCTTCTGCTCGATTCGGTCGCTTGTATGTAAAACGGAAGAACAGTTACCTGTTGAGTATTGCTATATAAACATCATCACGATATCATCGAATACAACTCAGATACATGTATCGTTTCGTCTAACCATTACACCTTCTGTTCGATTCAGTCGCTAGTATGTGTAACGGAAGTACCGTCACCTGGTAAGTATCACTATATATACAGTATTGCGATATAATCGGATACCACCCAGATACATTGATTGTTCAGTCTATCCATTCAACTTTCTGTTCGTTTCGGTCGCTCGTATGTGAAACGGGAATACCGTCACCTTATGTGTATAACTATATACACAGCATAACATCATAATCGAATACAACCCAGATACTATCCATTCAACCTTCTGTTCGATTCGGTTGCTCGTATGTATAACGAAAGAACAGTAACCTGGTGAGTATTTCTATATAAACGTCATCACGATATAATCGAATACAACTTAGTTACAATTATCGTTCCGTCTAACCATCCAACCTTATGTTCGATTAAGACGCTCGTATGTGTAACGAAAGAACCGTTACATGTTAGGTGTAGTTAAATATACAACATAACGATATAATCGGAGACAACCCAGATACAATGATTGTTCAATCTATCCATTCAACCTTATGTTCTATTCGGTTGCTAGTATCTATAACGAAAGAACAGTTACCTGGTTAGACATAATATATAATAATCATCACGAAATAATCGAATACAACCCAGATACGATGATTGTTCAGTCTATCCATTCAACCTTCTGTTCAGTTCAGTCGCTCTTATGTATAACTGGAGAACAGTTACCTGGTGAGTATAACTATATAAACATAATCGAATACAACTCAGATACGATGATTGTTCAATCTATCCATTCAACCTTATGTTCGATTCGGTTGCTCGTATGTATATCGGAAGAACAGGTACCTGGTGAGTATATCTATATAAACATAATCGAATACAACTCAGATACGATGATTGTTCAATCTATCCATTTAACCTTCTGCTCGATTCGGTCGCTTGTATGTAAAACGGAAGGACAGTTACCTGGTGAGTATTGCTATATAAACATCATCACGATATCATCGAATACAACTCAGATACAATTATCGTTTCGTCTAACCATTTAACCTTCTGTTCGATTCAGTCGCTAGTATGTGTAACGGAAGTATCGTCACCTGGTAAGTATCACTATATATACAGTATTGCGATATAATCGGATACCACCCAGATACATTGATTGTTAGTAGATGTTTTATGCCGATTCTAGACCTCCTCCCAAGGTCACACACCCCCCACGTGGCCTTGGGGGGTCAATGACCTTGGGGGGGTCAATGACCTTGGGAGGAGTGACCTTGGGAGGAGTGACCTTGGGAGGAGTGACCTTGGGGTGAATGACCTTGGGAGGAGTGACCTTGAGAGAAGTGACCTTGGGGTGAATGACCCCGATGTGATCTTGGGAGGAGTGACCTCGAGTTGGCGACCTTGAGAGGAGGGTGCCCTTGGGAGTTGGTGTGGCCTTGAGAGGAGCGCGTCCTTGAGGAGGGCTCTCTTTTTCTGTGAGCATGTCCTTGTGTATTCACACCTCTGAAATGGGAGGGGGTGCGACCTTGAACGCTGCTTCTGCGTGCGCATGCGCCATTCCCCCACTAGAGTTCAAGATCGCATTGGTGAGAGTGGGGGAGTTCCTATAAATTGGCGATTCAGTGCTATAGTTGCCACAAGCAGTAGCAGCAGTATAACTAGCAATCAATAGAAATAAATATTGACTCGTAAAGCGTGTGCGTCTCCTTGCGTGATAACAAGTGTTATTTTTATGTAAGTAAATTCCTATATTCTATATATTCTTTTGTACTCTCTTTCACGTGTTTAATCTAGAGATGGGTTCGCCTAAAATTGATTTGATCGCGATCAATAATCAGATCGCTGAAGGGTATGAATTCACCAAGCAAGTGTTGATATCATCGCTGATCTTGAATAAGCCTTATCTGATCAAGAAAATGACAATATTTGAAACTAGATTTGGTAGATCTGCCACCGTTATATTATTAGATGAAGAAAGTGGGGAAACTGTGAAATGTTGGTTGCCCAAAAGAGTTTCAGATGTGATTGAAGAAAGCGATCTCCATTTGATCAACTCCCGCGGGCTTTATACAATAGCATACCTGGGGCAGAGTGAAGCATCATATGCTGGTGCGAAAACGCGAACGCTTATTAGGTTCGGCATAAAAGAAATACCCCTTAGCGAGACTTCGCCTCAGTAATTAATTGAATTATTTTTATGATTAGTTTAGTATTAGTGAAAGGGAGTTTAAAGATTATATGTATATAGTAGTTCTTACATTCTCGCCATCCTCGTCGTCGCATTCACCATTTATGGTGAGTAGTTTTTTTAAGCTGAGGGTATGAGCTATGTAATATGAAACGTATTTGTTGAATTATCTCCTAAACTCTTTTTTTTGTTTATTTATTTGTAGACTCCAGTACTCAACTTCTAAGGATATGTGGATGCACTATTCTAGCCAGTTTTGGCCAGCTGCTGAAGACATCGAATCAGCAGTCAGCAGACTTAAATGTGAACTCATCGATTTGGAGCGTGATTCACTCCATGCAGCCAACTATGATATGAGCGCATGTTTCAATCAAGAACGAGCTCGAGAGATTTTAGCGGATGCTGATCGATATAAAATGGTCATTTTCTATGCAGTCGCCTAGAACACGGAAGTATAACTTTGGAGAAGTTTCTTGAAGAAATGGTGAAGGACGGTTTGGAATGCTTCCTTCATGATTTAGTTGAATTCCTACCAACTATCATCATCGAAAAATACGGTTTGAGGAAAGCTTCAGAAGAAGAAGAAGAAGGTGGAGAAGGCGAAGAAGGCGAAGAAGGCGAAGTAGGGGAAGAAGAAGTTAGGGAAGAACAAGAAGGTGGCGGGGTACAAGGGGGTATCTAGTATGCCCTTATAGTCTTTAGACTCACTATTTCAATCATTGTACATAATAGGAAAAATAAAACATTATTCAACATTTTACATCTTTTATTATCCGAAAAAAAACTGCTACAAATATATATATCTCAAACTATGGTGGTAGTGATCCATCTGATCATAGCTTCATAATTCTTCGTTCATACACCCATCTGTATGGAGCCATCTAGAGCGCTATATGTCATGACTGCGTCATGTAGAATGAGCGCATACACTCTTGTATTGGCTGGAAATTTTGATTTGCGAGTCTCAAATTCAACAGTTGTTCAACTGGTGAGTATCACTATATATACAGTATTGCGATATAATCGGATACCACCCCGATACATTGATTGTTCAGTCTATCCATTCAACTTTCTTCGCTCGTATGTGAAACGGGAATACCGTCACCTTATGTGTATAACTATATACACAGCATAACATCATAATCGAATACAACCCAGATACTATCCATTCAACCTTCTGTTCGATTCGGTTGCTCGTATGTATAACGAAAGAACAGTAACCTGGTGAGTATTTCTATATGAACATCATCACGATATAATCGAATACAACTTAGTTACAATTATCGTTCCGTCTAACCATCCAACCTTATGTTCGATTCAGACGCTCGTATGTGTAACGAAAGAACCGTTACATGGTAGGTGTAGTTAAATATACAACATAACGATATAATCGGAGACAACCCAGATACAATGAATGTTCAATCTATCCATTCAACCTTATGTTCGATTCGGTTGCTAGTATGTATAACGAAAGAACAGTTACCTGGTTAGACATAATATATAATAATCATCACGAAATGATCGAATACAACCCAGATACGATGATTGTTCAGTCTATCCATTCAACTTCTGTTCAGTTCAGTCGCTCTTATGTATAACTGGAGAACAGTTACCTGGTGAGTATAACTATATGAACATCATCACGATATAATCGAATACAACCCCAGATACGATCATTGTTTAGTCTATCCATTCAACCTTCAGTTCAATTCAGTCGCTCGTATGTATAACGGAAGAACAAATACCTGGTGAGTATAACTATATAAACATAATCGAATACAACTCAGATACGATGATTGTTCAATCTATCTAATCAACCTTATGTTCGATTCGGTTGCTCGTATGTATATCGGAAGAACAGGTACCTGGTGAGTATATCTATATAAACATAATCGAATACAACTCAGATACGATGATTGTTCAATCTATCCATTTAACCTTCTGCTCGATTCGGTCGCTTGTATGTAAAACGGAAGGACAGTTACCTGGTGAGTATTGCTATATAAACATCATCCCGATATCATCGAAAACAACTCAAATACAATTATCGTTTCGTCTAACCATTTAACCTTCTGTTCGATTCAGTCGCTAGTATGTGTGACGGAAGTACCGTCACCTGGTAAGTATCACTATATATACAGTATTGCGATATAATCGGATACCACCCAGATACATTGATTGTTAGTAGATGTTTTATGCCGATTCTAGACCTTCCTTTCAAGGTCACACACCCCCCACGTGGCCTTGGGGGGGTCAATGACCTTGGGGGGGTCAATGACCTTGGGAGGAGTGACCTTGGGAGGAGTGACCTTGGGGTGAATGACCTTGGGAGGAGTGACCTTGAGAGGAGTGACCTTGGGGTGAATGACCCCGATGTGATCTTGGGAGAAGTGACCTCGAGTTGGCGACCTTGAGAGGAGGGTGCCCTTGGGAGTTGGTGTGGCCTTGAGAGGAGCGCGTCCTTGAGGAGGGCTCTCTTTTTCTGTGAGCATGTCCTTGTGTATTCACACCTCTGAAATGGGAGGGGGTGCGACCTTGAACGCTGCTTCTGCGTGCGCATGCGCCATTCCCCCACTAGAGTTCAAGATCGCATTGGTGAGAGTGGGGGAGTTCCTATAAATTGGCGATTCAGTGCTATAGTTGCCACAAGCAGAAGCAGCAGTATAACTAGCAATCAATAGAAATAAATATTGACTCGTAAAGCGTGTGCGTATCCTTGCGTGATAACAAGTGTTATTTTTATGTAAGAAAATTCCTATATTCTATATATTCTTTTGTACTCTCTTTCACGTGTTTGATCTAGAGATGGGTTCGCCTAAAATTGATTTGATCGCGATCAATATTCAAATCGCTGAAGGGTATGAATTCACCAAGCAAGTGTTGATATCATCGCTGATCTTGAATAAGCCTTATCTGATCAAGACAATGACAATATTTGAAACTAGATTTGGTAGATCTGCCACCGTTATATTATTAGATGAAGAAAGTGGGGAAACTGTGAAATGTTGGTTGCCCAAAAGAGTTTCAGATGTGATTGAAGAAAGCGATCTCCATTTGATCAACTCCCGCGGGCTTTATACAATAGCATACCTGGGGCAGAGTGAACCATCATATGCTGGTGCGAAAACGCGAACGCTTATTAGGTTCGGCATAAAAGAAATACCCCTTAGCGAGACTTCGCCTCAGTAATTAATTGAATTATTTTTATGATTAGTTTAGTATTAGTGAAAGGGAGTTTAAAGATTATATGTATATAGTAGTTCTTACATTCTCGCCACCCTCGTCGTCGCATTTACCATTTATGGTGAGTAGTTTTTTTCAAGCTGAGGGTATGAGCTATGTAATATAAAACGTATTTGTTGAATTATCTCCTGAACTCTTTTTTTTTGTTTATTTATTTGAAGACTCCAGTACTCAACTTCTAAGGATATGTGAATGCACTATTCTAGCCAGTTTTGGCCAGCTGCTGAAGACATCGAATCAGCAGTCAGCAGACTTAAATGTGAACTCATCGATTTGGAGCGTGATTCACTCCATGCAGCCAACTATGATATGAGCGCATGTTTCAATCAAGAACGAGCTCGAGAGATTTTAGCGGATGCTGATCGATATAAAATCGGTCATTTTCTATGCAGTCGCCTAGAACACGGGAGTATAACTTTGGAGAAGTTTCTTGAAGAAATGGTGAAGGAGGGTTTGGAATGCTTCCTTCATGATTTAGTTGAATTCCTACCAACTATCATCATCGAAAAATACGGTTCAAGGGAAGCTTCAGAAGAAGAAGAAGAAGGTGGAGAAGGCGAAGAAGGCGAAGAAGGGGAAGAAGAAGTTGGGGAAGAACAAGAAGGTGGCGGGGTACAAGGGGGTATCTAGTATGCTCTTATAGTCTTTAGACTCACTATTTCAATCATTGTACATAATAGGAAAAATAAAACATTATTCAACATTTTACATCTTTTATTATCCGAAAAAAAACTGCTACAAATATATATATCTTAA
The DNA here is from genome assembly GCA_029955515.1 of Chrysomela aeneicollis. Lineage (NCBI taxonomy): Eukaryota > Metazoa > Arthropoda > Insecta > Coleoptera > Chrysomelidae > Chrysomela > Chrysomela aeneicollis. The sequence goes on along the minus strand of JARUHQ010000013.1, from coordinate 13,395,193 downwards.
ACTATGGTGGTAGTGATTCATCTGATCATAGCTTCATAATTCTTCGTTCATACACCCATCTGTATGGAGCCATTTAGAGCGCTATATGTCATGACTGCGTCATGTAGAATGAGCGCATACACTCTTGTATTGGCTGGAAATTTTGATTTGCGAGTCTCAAATTCCAATTTGATATCAACTGTTGAGGATTTCATGGCGTCGGCTAGATGGCTGCAATCGATGATAAATAATGGGTTCTTCCTGAATTCTTCTATACCCATCATCGGCTCACTCATATCTTTACCATAGTAACTCTTTCGGAAATTTTCGTAAGCATAATAGGCTATAGCATCCAACTTCCTGTCGAATTCTAAATTCCACCGCTCGTATGGGTATACTTCTGAATTCGAATACACTCGAATATTATTATTGTCAGCATTAATGAATTGGGTGGCATCTTGAGATACATCATCCGTATTAGTAGATTTCTGGAATCCTATGATAATGTATCGCGGTCGCTCGAGGCTGTTGGTAGTTTTGACAGCCCAAATGTCTGAAGATGTTTCACGGATAGTTGGTAACTCATACAAATCCCACATCCTATATGCTATTTTTATCTTCGCAGTGGAACTTTTATTGATGCGATTCAATAGTTTGAGTTTTTGTTTATCTGACGGCATGATATGCCTTATTCTCCATTCAATCTTATCAATTTCTATTTTCGCATTGACTACTCCCATGTAGGAGTTTTTGAATGAGCGAGCAATGATTAGTATCAACTCTTGTTTTATATTCAAGACACCCTTATTATAGTCCTCAGCGAATCCCATCAAGTATTTGAGTGGTAATTTTCCGCTGAATACGTGATTGATTTTGTCTAGGATCGGTTGATTATCATCATCAATTCCCCAACCGAGGGTCTCTAGAAATTTTTTATTCGATTCCCCATAGGAGATCATACATTTCATAGCTGTAGTGATGCCTGGTTTTCGAATCATACACACTTGTTCGCCACCCATCTCATAGCGAATTTCGTCGAAGAGGAATGCTAAAGCATTATTGGATAAATAGCAATCTGCTGTCGAATTATCTGGTATGAATTTTCCTTCGATGTAGATGTAGCTCTCTGCAATATCTAATATCAAATCTTGAAAGTTGACAGCTATTCTTATTTCGTCAGAGTTCTTGAATAATGGTGAACCATATGGTTTGTATGTGTGTTCATGCAGACTGATTAGGGAATGATCGAAGATTGGTTCATTAAACACTTCCAATTGGAGGCTAGTAGAAGTTGTGGAAACCATCTCTATTTTTTCTGTAGCACTTTCAGTCCGATAGATTTCAAGAAATCAATATCGCTCTCAGATAGGTTATGATGCCGCCTTGTCTGATTGAGACGTCGATTGCGAATGAATCCGCGACCGCGTTTACACTTCTTTTTATTATTTCTGCGATCATTATGGGATGTGGTGGTGGATATTCGCTTTGATTGGTTACCGAAGCAGAACCCCATCTTTTCTCTGCTATTTTTCGAGATCAATCTAGTTGTTTCAGTTCAAGCTTCACAATGATCTTCTCTCCTCGGAAATCGACCAAACAATTTTCATCATCCAAAATTCTCAGTGTAATGTTATCGATAGACTGACGTCCGGTCGGGCTGATTGGTAGATATATAATGTTTTTCGGCTCCTTCGACAGCTTATATCCAGGATCCACATTGATGTCGAATTCATACAACGTGTGAACCTCTTCCCCATTCAGGTACGCCCCGCTCGTGATATTGCAATCGATGCGTATTAGGCGAACTTTAATAATTTTCACAGGCTTGGTGGATTTATGTAGAAAGTTGGATGGGTAAAATTTTTTCTCGAAACCCAACACTTCGGCTATGGAATTCTCAACTGACAACATAATTCCATATGAAGATTTCATTTCACACATTAGAGTGTTATTATTAGCGCGAAGATAACATTCAATATTATTTTTACTTTTTTTACTATCAGAGGAGGGGTTCGAAGATGATATAGCTTCTTGTATAACTATATTGATTTCTTCTATTTCATAGGCGCCTGGTGGTATATGAATCATTTTCAAGTTCTCAGAGATGCGACCTTCTTTCTCATCCCAATAACCCAAAGCGTTATTAGTCTCATCTATATTGGCTATGGAATTGTAAGAATAAAAGCCATGTAATCCCAAACCGTAAGTTCTTCTCGCATCTAGTTCAATTGGTGGGTAAAAATCAGCGCTCAAAACACTATGACCACCCGATATGGTGAATGTTTGCGACATAATGTTGGTGGTGTGTAAAGAAAACGGCGAAAATGGGTAACAAACCTCAATGAACATTCAACAGCTGCAACTTGATCGCTATGCGAGACATTGAAGAATGTTTTTATTTTCGCATTGATAATCATTTATATATAAAAATTTTTTATTACATATTGCCACATCTACATTTTCATTCGACAAAAGCAGCAAAACACTTTTCGTGGTATTGGTCCATCGTTGACATCAACACCGTCTGGTTGATTATCGCATTTCTCGTGATGATGATCCTCACAAAATTGGTATTTCGACACCTCTGGATCGTCTTTCAATCGTTGCGGTAGCTTATCCCATACTAGAGCTATTTCTTGGGAGGCCAATCCAATCAGTACTTCCTTTGGTAGGTCGGCGAGTTCTTTCTCAGTCATTTTTAAGAGAGAGCGTGATTTAGAGTAAGCTAACAACGCATGGGCCATTTCTTTGATGCTTTCTCGATCCATGATGAGCTACTTTTCGTTTGTGTTCTTCTTCGAGAGAAATTTCAAGCACAAATGCCCGCACCAGACTGTGTTGTATTCTTGTTGGCGCTCATAGTTATATACTATTTTGGTAGCTCTAAGCGCCTGCGGCCCTCTATTCAGATATTTCACCAACTCTTTTGGTGGGGGTAAATCGCCATAGCTATCATAATACTCGACTACTTTACCGCTTTTTTTATATGCAACCCAATGTGTGCCATCACCTTGTTCGCTATCTAAATTCAATATGGCGGATTCTGTACGATATGGGCCGGATGAGGGTAAATTATCCCTCATATATATACCTCGAAAGTTTGGTATTCCTATCTTTTTTATATGTCGTGATAGGTCCACATCTGTTAAAGCCCTTCGAGGTAGGCCATCTAGTTTTTTGGAGTTTGGGACTTCAAATAGATACCCAACCCTTTGCGGTATGGTTTCAGATAGACCCCCTTGCCCATTTTACCTAGAGCAATAGCCTCCATATGTGTGTTGTGGCGGTTCGCCTCAGCGAGTTTCTCCTTACTTTCTTGGGCGGAATTGATAGCACGAACAACGCTTGCACTACCTGCAGCCAAACTACCCAATGCTGATAATCCAGCAAAAATTGGGATTAGTGGGAGAATGCCGCCAACTTTGGGGATTGGTATTATGCGGGGTGTTCGAATATTTCTCCTTCCTCCTGCCATTCTCACGAATTTTTTAGCTGCACCGACGGCCTTTAGAGTTGTTTCACCCAAGTTTCTGGTGAGCGTTCCCCTGTTCCCCATTTGGCGTAGCGCATGTCGAACTTTGTGCACTATTCCCGATCCAAAAGCTATCTTTCTCATGCGTTTGGGCGTGGTCCGCTTCTTCTTCCTTTTCAGCACACTACCGCCGCACCCCATACCAAAGCGCCTTTTTCCCTTCATTATATTTGTTGTTTTCCCCTTACGATAAATACGCCAACTTTTTTTCTTTGTTGAAGTGTATCGCTTGGCGTTCATAATATAAATGAGCTTTGCGACACTCGCAGATCATTATAAAGTACTTGACAGTCGCATGATGCAGATTGTTCGACAAAATGAGACATTCAGTGTGGAAAATTTTGATGAAAAAGTTGGGTTAGGAAATAGTGCAATTCCACAGCGTAGGCATGGGGATCTATTTCCCAATACAATTCGAAGTTTGATTATTGGCCCATCGAATTGTGGCAAGACGAATGTTATGATATCACTGCTCACCAATCAGAATGGCTTACGATTCGCCAACATATACCTCTATTCAAAATCATTGTATCAACCCAAGTATGAGTATTTACGTAAAGTATTGGAACCGATAAAGGGGTTGGGTTATCACACTTACAGTAACAATGCAGACATAGTTGAACCTGCCGATGCAAAACCTGAGAGTATATTTATATTCGATGATGTTATATGTGAGAAACAGGATGTGATTAGATCTTATTTTTCGATGGGGCGTTATAGGAATGTCGATTGTTTCTATCTTGCGCAAACCTATTCGAGAGTGCCTAAACAACTAATTCGCGATAATGCGAATTTCATAATCATGTTCAAACAGGATGAAATGAATCTTCATCACATATTTTCCGATCATGTATCCCCAGATGTGACATTCAATCAATTTCGGGATATGTGCGCACATAGTTGGACGGATAAATATGGTTTTCTCGTTATCGATAAGGATAGTGAGATTTGCGAGGGACGCTATAGAAAAGGGTTTGATTGCTTCATATATCCGTGATACCCTGATGTGGTTGAATCATTTGATCGCTGGATGGCAAAATGAGCGCATCTAGCAGTGAAAAAATGGATGAAATATGTCTCAAGCAGAAACTTGTCGAAGCAACTGATGCGGTGAGAAAAAAATTCAAAAGTTTGAAGAGCGCCCACCTCAGCGATCAGATAATGCTTGAGAAGGTATACAAACCGCTAACGAAACCATTGAAAGCTATCTCAGAAGCTGCTGCGGTAGCGATAGCCCCCTCCCAAATATCGGGTCTGAAAGTACCGCCTATCCTTAAAATACCGCAGCCTACGCACCATTCTACGCCGATGCGTAGGAAAACGGTGGGAGATGCTACAGAAATGTTTGATAAACATTTGGAATCTGGAAATTCCAGCAAAAATTCGCAATTGATGCAGAGCGAACTCGATTATGTGACAATGATGGAAACACCACCAACATCATCAACTTCACACATTTCTAGCGATAATACTACCGCTATTGATACAACAACTCTACAAGATCGAGTGCAGCAGCATTTGGATAACTTGAAAACTGGAAAATCTAATTATGATACAGTATATGGTGTTCGTATCGATCCCAATACGGGTAAATTAAGGATGGGTAATATGGAAATCCGTTTTTTGAATGATCAAATCGAATTATGGCGTGATAATAGAAGGAGTAAGGTATTTCCAGCTTCTTCTGAACTATATGATTTGATTTTTATGAATCAAGCACCTGGATCTATTAGCGATCGAGATAAGCAGATATATACCTCCATTCTGAAGACTACAGGATCCGCATATAAAAATTATGATATTAGAGGAGGTTTGAATGCTGAATCCTCTAACTCGAAAAAGAAATATCGACAAATCATCAAACCTCTCATAGATAGCCCACATTATATGAGGAGTAATCCTTAACGATTTGATATCAAAGGCGGTAAAGGAGTAGTGGGGGCAATACCGCGCAAAAAAGTTCTGAATAGAAAACGGAAAGAATTTGTTTATTGGAATGATGCTGCAGAATTGGTGGAACGTCTTCGATTATTGTGGAGTTCTAAAATGGTTGGTCATACAGGGCATGATAATGAAATAATGTCGATAATAGAGGAATTGCGTGAAGAAGGTATCATACGTTGATTTTTCAAAGTGCGAGCGCCATATGTATATGCGAGTTTGGAAGATTAGTTATTAGTATATAAATGAAAGCCGAAGTAATCGCAGCGGGAAATCTACGAAGTGGAAGATGAAAATAAGCCCAACCAAAAGGGCGATTGCTAATGAATTACACAAACCCGCGAGGCGTAACTTCAAAAGGAGGAGAACGATAATCAAAGGATTTGCTGACCTGTGGCAAATTGATTTGGCTGAAATGCAAATATATGCAGATGAGAAAATGGGCTATCGATATATACTATTCGTTATCTATTGCTATTCAAAATATTTATGGGTTGAACCGATAAGAAATAAAACTGGTGTGGAAGTGACAAAAGCTATGGAAAAAGTGCTGAAGCGAGCTGAATATTCTCCAAAAAATATTCAAAGTGATTTAGGCAAAGAATTCTACAATTCACGCTTCGAAAATTTGATGCAGAGATATAAGATCAATCACTATTCAACTTATAGTATAATGAAAGCAGCTATTGTGGAGCGAGTAATTAGAACATTGAAGACTTGGATCTATAGAGAATTCTCCGCCAGAGGTGACTATAAGTGGCTCGACATTCTCGCAAATTTTGCTAACGAGTATAATAATCGAAAACATAGAACAATTGGTATGAAACCTGCTGACGTAACACCTTCAACAATACTTAAAGTATATAGCCACCTGAAAATAGCGCCACCAGCAAAATATAATGTTGGAGATGTTGTCAGAATAAGCAAATTCAAAGGAGTTTTCGAGAAAGGATACTCAGCCAATTTTTCCACAGAATTATTCACCATATCTAAAGTGAATATTACCAATCCGACGACATACAACATCAAAGATGTCAAAGGTCGCCCTATCAAGGGATGCTTTTATGAATTGGAATTGTTGAAAACAGCTGAGCCAAATGCATATCTAGTTGAGAAAGTGTTGAAAACGAAGGGGAATAAGATATTTGTCAAGTGGCTAGGATTTTCTGAAGAGCATAATTCTTGGCTTGATAAATCTGCAATTGTTTGAAGTATTCAATTTTTTTTTTTAATAAATGAGTCTGTTGACATTTCCTATCGCCTATTTCTTTCCTACCCAATTTTCACCCAATAAGAAAAAGTCGCATCAGAATTTAATATATTTTATTATGAAAATTTGCAAATAATATGATGAACACAAACATAAATATATATTCACAACTATATACACCTTTATTTATATTTATAAAAAACTTTATTTTCAACTATATACACAATCATCTTTATATACACACATCTTTTACTAATATTTACAATAATTTATTTACATACTTACAACTATATATACATCTTAATTTATATTTACAAAAACTATTTACAATTAGGGCCTTAACTAAAATTTACAAAAAACTATATACAACTAGGTTTCCTTCCCCAGTAAAACAGCATTCGCGTCGGCATGTCCCCCATAACGAGAAACCTCCACATCGATTTCGGCTATGCTCTCTTTCTGCATTGCAGAAATTCGCTGAAGCTCAGCTTTCTGAGCTAAAATCTCAGCCAGCTGAGCTTCAATCTCAACCAGCTGAGCTTCAACCTGCGCGTTGTCGTGAAGGGTTCTCGTTTTGCGGTTGCTCATCACTGCCAACCACTGCCTCAACTCGGCGTCATATTTTCGCAATTGGGTGGAAGGCAGTACTGGTCCCAGCGGAATGCTGTTTGACGGGGAAGGCGTCGGCGGCGCGGCATCCTCACTCTCCGCCTGTGAAGGCGAAGCCGCACCTCCAGCTGCCGGTGAAGATGGCGGCGACGGCTGCGACGGCGGCACATCCTCCGCTAGCGGCGAGGGTGACGCAATACCCGCCAGGGATGGTGTCGCAACCTCCGCCTCAGCTGCTGGCGATGGCGGTGGTGGGGATGATGGGGGCGTCGCCGCAACCTCTGCCTCCAGCGCCGGCGATGGTTGTTGGGGAGGTCGCGGGGTGGCATCTTCATGAGGTGGCGCGGCGTCGGCGAAAACAGCGATGGTGATAACTTCGTCATCAGGCGGCGGAGTGGCGGCAACTGCAGCCTCATGAACGATGGCATCACCACCATTGTTTTCGCCAACATCCGCGCCCTCAGCAGCAGTAGCACCTTCATCGTCGGAGATGGTGACGATGCTGATGCTTCCAGACTGTTCAATTTTATTGGCATTAGCCACTTCCGGTGCATCACCCACGGCGCCTACTCCACTGGTTCCCTCATCAATGGCGGCGATCGCATCACCGTCCGCATTGGTTCGAGCACTAGCCGGCTTGATCACGTCCACTCTGAGGACGTTGATTGCCGGCTTTCGCTCTTGTTGAGCGGTACGCCGTTCCGCGTACCACTCAGCAATATCACCTCCGCGGTAGGGGTTTGCCTTGCGACTATTATTGAGGAACTTGCGGAGTATCATTGAAGAAGAGGAAGATTTGCCCTTCTTGCTAGGGCTGGCCTTAGGAGGCCCCGCAACCGCCTTCGGGCTAATCTTCCTCTTCTTCGAAGGTGCCTTGGGCGACGCTTTCGAAGACGTCGATGCCCTCGATGATAACGCCCTCTTTCCACCAACACGGCTACCAAAGATCTTTTTCTTTGGTTGCGGTGGTGGTGCAAAATCATCCTCGCTATCATCGAGAAAGATATGTTGAAGGGGGTTAGCAACCTTCCTTTTTGACGAGGACATGCTTTTCCCCCCAACAGACCCCGATGATTTCGCGCCACAAACCTTTATTCTCTTGGTTTGTGGCGCGAAATCATCAGCATTGTCATCTTCGGGCAGGCTTTCAACCAACATTGACGCTTTGTCTGAAAGCGCCATGCGCCCTGCGACAGCTCATCTTAGCCCCCTTGGAAGATGCCCCTTGCGACATCGCCGGCCTCTTCTTACCCCGGGTGCCAGCCGCACCCACGGTATCGTCGCCGCGCATGCTATCCCACGTTTCAGCGAGAAGAGCTCCAAGATCAATATCATCTTCGGAAACATCAAATGCGTCCATGGCGATGTTCTCGAAAAATGATGAATTGATGCCTGAAAAATTTCGAGAAAAATATTAGGATGGTGTTACAAGAAAAAGAGTTGAAAATAACATACTTAATTGCTGGAGCTCCTCAGAATTGTCGGGAGCGGCAGAGGATTGAGCGGCGGCGGAGTTGTTGAAGGCCATCTCGTATTTCTATAACAATGAAAACATGTTAAGTCGTGTATTGCATTGTATAGAGAAATTATGAAATTATCGCAAAGAAAAATATTATAAGTTATAGGTTATTATAGCACTTAGCAAAACTCGACTATATCACAATGAGAATGAAGTATGTTATAGAACTCGAAAATTTATATTTCACTATATGCACTCACAAGGAAATACTTACAATTGGTTCAAAAGTAATAATCCAAAAAAAAAAATTAGCCGGTGGTGTGGTAGCTCGAGAGGAGGGCAAGCAACGGTGTCTTCTAGACCGGGTCCAAAAAACACTTGAAGATTCTACAACTTGGGAAAAGATTCAATATTAGTATAATGAAAAAAAAACAAGGGTAAGAGTTTTCCACTTCGGAAAAATAATTCGACATTGAAGCAATGAGGAAAAACATTCAGAGTTGGAGAAATAGAAATAATCTGATATTATCACAAGGAGAAAAATGTTCAAAAGTCCCAACTTCTTTCACTTTGAAAAATGATTCGATATCAATGCAATGAGAAAACATTCAGAGTCAAAGAAATAGAAATAATCTAATGTTATCACAATGAGAAAAATGTACAAGTCCTACATTCACCACTTAGAATATAATTCGATATCACAAGTACAAAAATATGAAGATGTATACAAATTCACTATACACACTTCAAAGGTAATACTCACAGTTGGTCTAGGAGCGTCTAGTCTGAGTAGCCCAACAGGAAGGCAGCGAACAGAATGGGTTGAAGATGAAAACACTCGAAGATTCTATCACTTGGAAAAAGATTCAATATTAGTATAATGCAAAAAAAACAAGAGTAAGAGTTTTCCACTTTGGAAAAATAATTCGACATTGGAGCAGTGAGGAAAAACATTCAGAGTCGGACAAATAGAAATCATCTAATATTATCACAACGAAAAAAATGTTAAAGTCCCAGCTTCTATCACTTTGAAAATGATTCGATATCAATGCAATGAGAAAACATTCAGAGTCGAAGAAATAGAAATAATCTAATGTTATCACAATGAGAAAAATATATAAGTCCTACATTCACCACTCAGAATATAACACAAAATCACAAGTACAAAAATATAGAGATACCTATATACAAATTCACTATACACAGCCAAAAGGTAATACTCACAATTGATCTAACGGCGTCTAGTAGGCAGGTCTAGTCGAAGAGGAAGGCGGGCAGCAGAATGAGTGAAACGGTTTGCAGATTCTATCACTTGGAAAAAGATTCAATATTAATATAATGAGAAAAATTAAAAGAGTTAGAGTGTTCCACTTTGAAAAATAATTCGAAATTGGAGCAATGTGGAACAAACATTCAGAGTCGGACAAATAGAAATAATCCAATATTATCACAACAAGAAAAAATGTTCAAGTCCCAACTTCTTTCACTTTAAAAATGATTCGATATTAATGCAATGAGAAAAATATTCAGAGTCAAAGAAACAGAAATAATCTGATGTTATCACAACGAGAGAAATCTACAAGTCCCAGATTCACCACTTAGAATATAATACAAAATCACAAGTACAAAAATATGGAGATATATACAAATTCACTATACACAGTCAAAAGGTAATACTCACAATTGATCTAGCAGCGTCTAGTAGGCAGGTCTAGTCGAAGAGGAAGGCAGGCAGCAGAATGATAAATTCGAGTGCGCGCTTCGCTTTTGTGCTCTTTCCTCCCTCCTAGCTGAGAGTGGGAGTGACTGATGACGGGTGACAGATGATGATGGCGCTACTGATGACGGATGACAGCTGACACGAAACACCTCAACGACCAACTACGGGCACGGAACACTTCGCGATAGTTTGGTATGGCAAATAATAGTGATTGTGATAGATGGCGCCCCTGTTTCAAGGTCATTAGCCTTAATAGCAGGTGGCGCTACTAATGGCAAGTGGCGCTACTGATGGCGAGTGACGCTACTGATATCGGGTGATAGCTGGCAGATGACAATTGACAGGGCGACTGTCACGGCGGCCATCTTAGTCGGAAAGAGTATTGAAAAGCGGAGGTCATAGCGGTTTCAACTCCTGAGTCGACCACTAGTTTGAGAAGAACTCCTCAATTATTCTTCAGTTAATATGTATCCGAGTGCCTGGGATAACAAGCCAATTATTGCAATGAGGCCGCTTATCGCGAATGGGGCGATATGCTGCCACAATTGCGGGGACGCCTTCGTGCCAGGAGACCTCAATCCCAGCACGGGAATGTGCCAGCGTTGCTCGTTGGCGAATACGACAAGAACGGGGCCCCCATCTCCTGTACCAGCGCAGTCACCAAGTTCCGGAGCCCGATGCGATAGGTGCTGTAAAAAGCTGAGGAATTCCAACTTTGGAATCTGCCGCCCAACATGCCGGGAATGCAGCATGGGTAGAAGGCTGTACTTCCATAGATGTAGAAGCTGCCGGCAATATCGGAATGATTGCTGGCAAGGGATTTGCAGAGGTTGCAATTTCAGCAAGAAATTCTTTTGCGAGGTGGTGGGCCACTTTTATAGGGGGCCCTCCGAACATTTGGACAAGTGTTGGTGCCTACCCCTCGAAGAGAGACTTCGAAGAAGGGCTAGGGATTTGGAGGTGCCGGCTCCAACGTTTAGATACTATAGGGGTGATATTGAAGGAGACTATTGAATTAGTGTATATATATTTGATTATTTATTTTTCTATTTATAAGTTTTTATTTTGTATATATTTATGTATTTCTAGTTCATAAGATTTTATTTTGTATATATTTGAAATTTGAAAGTGTATATAGTTATGGAAGAGTGTACAATGAATGAATGAAAAAAATAAAAATAAATTATCTATTTTATTTTGATAAATTTGACAAGAGTTCCAAATTATATCGCCCAGCATTAAATACAAGTAATATTTTCACAAGTTGAAAAAAAGGTTCAAATAATATTAACTGAGAAAACTGAGGTGCTCCCCGGGGGGGGGGTGCTGATCGAATTCCACCTTGACACAAATTTTTGATACCTCGGCAAGGATTTTGGATTTCATGGGGGGAGGGGTGCTGATCGAATCCCACCTTGACACAGATCTTAGGGGTGGTGCTCCAAGGGGGGCAGAGTTTTGGGGGGCGGAGTTTTGGGGGGGCGGAGTTTTGGGGGGCGGAGCTTCCTCGGGGGGGGGGCGTAGCCAATTTGAGGCCCTCCCACTTGTTGAGGCCCAGCCCTTTGGCTTCTCCCATTGGTCGTTACGCTCGGACCTCATTACGCTTGCCCGCTTCTTGTTAACGCCCATCACTTTGGTTTCTAATATTCGCCCTACTTCTCAGACATCATTTAAACTCCGTCTAACATGGTTCGCGCGTTGGAGTATCAATGCCCAGTTACATCAAGGCGTTATTGCTGCCGCAGAAAATGTTTCTATCTATTCGAATACAACGATTTCGTAGATGGGCTTGCATGCAGGAAATGTATGCATTATTGTTTTTGCGTGTGCGACTGTGATTCACATAAATATGGGATTTTCACTTCTTTTGTGAGAACAGTTAGGCATCTACGAGAGAAATTGAAACGGTAGACACTCGAGGACCACTTCTTACTTATTAATGGTGTATTCAAATCATGACAAACAATTTGTATTATAAAAAAATTTATTGAAATATATAATATAAAAAACGATATATGTTTGTTCACTTCACTTTCGGCTTCAACCTTTTAGCCGTGTAAGGCGGCACTCTCGACTTCTTCTTCCTGCGTAGCTCCCTTCTTGTGATAACGGGAGCTAAAATGATAGTTTCATCGGAGTCTGATCCAGGGTCGAGTTCGTTGTTGTTCCCCATCTCGGCCCGCCGCTGGTCTAAAAACTCCTGCAGGATCTCATCGGCCCGCCGCTCGTCCAAGTGTCTCTGCACCATTTCGTCGATCTCCACCGGGTTGGTGCGTTGTCTCTCCCGTATGGCGGCCACCATTTGTCTCATGGACATATTTTGATATTGTCCAGACATAATTGAATGCTCACTTGTAGATGGTTCTATAACAATTCAATGACTACTGCTCGACTCAGGAGTTGAAATTGCTATGGTTAAAATTGCTACCTCCTCCGCTTTTCAATGCTCTTTCCGCCTAAGATGGCCGCCGTGACAGCTGCCCTGCCAATTGTCACCTGTCACGTCAGTTATCGCCAATCATGCCAACTGTCAATTAGGAAGTGTTCTGTACCCGTAGTTGGTTGTATTGGAATGTACAGGGTTTTGAAGACACATATCATGCTGATATTTTTCAATATTCACAATGTATGGCTTATAGGCCAATTGTTCTACATACTGTTGTAAAATCTCAAACTTTTGATGCTCCTTCACATAAACTATACTAGCGCTCGCAATAGGCTCAAGCACCTCACCCATCAGTTGATCATAGTCGATGAGCCCACTCGAGTATCTTATACCGTGGATGTTTCGTTCCACATAGGTTACTTGCTTTTTTTCACTCCGAGTTAAACTGTTATAGGGCTTAGGCGGTTTCAACATGTAATGATTAGTTTTCTCCCCATCTGTGATAGATATTTCTTTGGGGTGGAATACACTATTATCACCAAGCACTAAACCTTGCATGTCAACAGCGAGTAGTTTCATGGTGGCCGCCTTTCGTACAACTGACTCTAACACACCTTTGCGGTGAAGAATATCAAGAATGGCTGAGGGGTGGGGGGATTATAGCCTACTGCGCAATAATATTACAATAAATGTTTCGAGTATAGAAAAATATTATTACTTCAAAAATGGTAAATATAAACTTCACTACATATATTGCAACAAATAGGAGCAACACCTACCGCAATTGTTTCATGAAGTTTTCGATTACATAACTTCAAAAATGGTAAATATAAACTTTGCTGCGTACATTGCAACAAATAGGAGCAACACCTGTCACAATTGTTTCGTGAAGTGTTCGATTACATAATGTACATAAGAATGACCGAGAAACATTCATAAATTTATTTCGCTCAAGTGCTTTTTCGCTGCATTCGACGTCATCGTATCCTTCATCCTTGAAATTGTCTATGTCTTGCTGCCCAACAGCGTTTTTGGAAGGCTGCAAGAAGAAAATATACATTTATAATATGGAAATGATTCCCAAAATCGAGAATATTATCGAATAAAAAATATACTCACAGCTTTCCCCTTTTCTTTATCATGCTCCTGAATTGAAAGTTTCGCAAGCGTCACGCTGACCTCGGTAGTCATCTCAACTGCTGTTGCCAATATCGCAGCTAGTCACCAACTCGGAGGAATGGAAATATCTTATACCCCTTATAGGGCATGTAGCGAACAATCCTCCCCTCCCCCTACCCCCTCTCCCGGTATAGAGCTCACTGCTGAGGTTCTAATTGCTCCATCAACATTTCAATTAGCGAGTCTAATCTTTTGGACCGTTCATTATCCTCCCCCTGATCATTCTGCGACAAGTCGCTTATTGCCTGATGTAACCAAATTGAATTTTGCTCTGGACTAAATCGATAAAAATCTATATCATTATGACCCCAAGGAAGAGTTCTGACAGTATTGGGAATAATAAACCACTTATCGTCGTGATATGAAAGAGCAACTTTGTTTCTCATCTCCGTGAAGATGTCATGCTTATAGCTACGAAAAGTATTCATCTTGCGAAATATCAAACCACCTTTCTCAACGATGTCTTTATAACTATCTAGAGATAGTTCGTTTCTTATAACAGCCCTGGAAACGCCTTTCGCTTTTTTCACCTCGCTAGTCGTTGATTTGACGCAATAAGCTTTGGCGCCAGTACCATAAAAACTAAATAAGGGGTTGTTTGGGAATTCATCTTTCATTTTGCCGACGATCGATTTTGTGCGAGGCATGTTGAAGTTATTTTTTACAGGATAATTAGACGTGTCGAAATATTCTATGTTTTCTTTCATAAAATCATAGAAATTTTCGCTATCAATTTATAATTGGGAAGGGCCGTCAATGCATTAGCACCCTTCCGCTTCCTGATACTCTCCCAATGGGTCACAAGTTTGATATCGGTCCTTCTATCGACATTTTCCATAGTTTTACCATACACACAGTTGACCATCTTTTTAAATAATCCATTATCGGCTTTGTTCGTACTTTTATTGCGCATCTCAGTATTGAGGTCTACATATTTCTTCAACCAGCGAGATTGATTGAATTTAAGAACTCTATGTATTCGCGTCAAGATTAAACCATTTCTAATCGCCTGTTTCAAATTTCGATAATGGATTATATAATTTAACTTATTCGATAAATTCGGAATCAGTTTCTTATGAGCGGATTTTGAACCTGGCGGGCTGATGGATTCCACAAGAAGAGGTAAATCCGAGTGTGCATCATGTAAATTTTCAGGGTAGTGAATATCTACTTCGAGAACATACCCGAACGGATCATCATCTGCAACATTCGAGATATCCAAATTTGAGATTTCAACATCAGTTAACCATGTGAAACCAGATGTAGGTAGTGGTTGCGACATACTATGACCATACAAGTTGGTCGCATCCAAATACATTATAAACGACGATGGATCATCAGGGTTGAAATTTGGGAGGAATTTATTATTAGCTACATGGCTTCTCATACTACACTGGCTGACACCGCCTCTTATTCCCTTCTTAAAGAAATTCACCATGTCGATGTCAGTTAAGAGTTCCAATTCCACTTTTGTGTAGCGCAACATAGCATCCCACGATAGACCAGGGTCTGTATAATATTGACATGGGTCCAACTTGTATGTCTTCAAACTAACCTTCCGAAAATTTTCAAAAACATCGCATAATAACAAAACATCCGATTTCAGATATACGTCTGAATAATCCCCAAGCGTTTTACATTTGAATATCTTCCAAATACGCTCAGCTCTACGATAATCCTCATTCGAAATGTGTTCATTCGATAAATTATCGAAAAAGTCATTTTGAGAAGGTAAACCTTTATGCTCCAATTTATCGATAGATGTAATAAAACTATACGGAAACAAACCTTTTCGCGTCATTAGCTTAAATTGTTCGCGATCTTGAAATGCTCTCGCTGTCTCAACACACTGTTCCGTAGTCAGATTTTCAGCTAGAGAATGCAGCGGATCAGAAAGAAATTTATAACTATCTAAAAAGCGCAACTTTATGAACATTTTATGATTTTTCCCATCTTTTCCCAAGTACTCATCGACAAAAACATGTTTCGTGAATGAAACATACTTTTCCTCAGTTTGAGCGATACAATCCACCCTCTCTTCATGCTCGAACAATTGTTTGATGAAGAGGTGGCTATCATACCCGCTCATATTATGGAAAAAGATGGGGATGAAGTTAGGTAGCTTGAAATTTAAATTACATTCAGAATGTGCGGCGCCATCTCTCTTTTTACCAGTCAGGTGACAATGGTCTCTAACTTTAACATCTGTGGAATCAAGTGGCTTATCACAAATGTTGCAAATTGTAGCGGTAGCGAAATCAAGCTTTTCTGCAGCACTCAATTTAGCCATAGGAACAACACGTTTCAAATGCATATTATATATAGCCTTAACATTATCGACTAAACTGGAGACAAACTTTCTTGCTACACCTTTTCCTCGGAATGAAACAAATTTAGTGAGGGAATCATCGTAGGAGCATTTGATGAGATATGCAAATGAATGCGGCTCGTGAGCGAATGTTTTATTAGTATACGACCCCGTAGGATCTGGTTCACAAGTTTGGATGGGTTTCAGAACAGATTCAAAATCCGCATAAATAACGAATGGTACTTTCATCTGTTTCTCAAAACTTTCGAATTTTAAAATATTCCCGGGAGCGCTATTTCCGAATTTATCAACCTTGATTTCTGGAGATGAAACCGTAGTGTATGTATGATTGCAATCATTCAATTTATGACGTAGCAACTTCGACTCATCGGAGAAACATATCAGACACCCATCGCAAAAGAAATTCCTATGCCCTCTGGCATTTAATTGGCTTGACACTAATCGTGATAAATTTTTTATCCAGCAATAATGCCCCTTACCGGAATCGTCCGAGATATAAAGTAAGTTTACATGCCTACCCAATCTATTCTTAGCATAATGAAGCGGCCCAATAACCCTATATTTCATTTTTTGATCATTGAATACGCTCTCTAACCCATAAACATTGATGGAGCAATCATTTTGATTTTCGAACTTTGGAATATCACTTACTTTCATAGGAAACTCTATACCAACCAGATTCAATACTGTAGAAAAGTGTGGGTAGGAAGATGTTTCGGTATTCCTTATCCTCGCAGGATACAAAGCTGATGTAACTGCCCAGGCGAAACAATGCTCATCCTGATTAATAATGTTAACCACCGCTTTCTTGTTCGCAATAAAGGTGGGTAGCTTTATGTAAGACCCACCCCCTAATGGGCTGTATTTATTAATATTTATTTCTAGAAACAAAATCTCTTCTAAAGCCCAACCTGTAATATCAAAGTAAAAAAAAATAAATAAGCAAACTTAGTCGACATCTGATTTTTTCAAACAACTCACCAGAATCACGTTCCTCGAATTCGATAGCAAGATTCGAAAGACAATCCCGAAATGCGTC
This sequence comes from Chrysomela aeneicollis, assembly GCA_029955515.1. Lineage (NCBI taxonomy): Eukaryota > Metazoa > Arthropoda > Insecta > Coleoptera > Chrysomelidae > Chrysomela > Chrysomela aeneicollis. The sequence goes on along the minus strand of JARUHQ010000013.1, from coordinate 13,377,810 downwards.
AACGATATCTTCCAAATCTGGCGATGAAGCAATTATGCGATTCGGAGCCATGAAAGATTTCACATCTCCCACATCTCGGGTTTCAATGACATATCTACCAAAAACTTCCATGTTCACTTTAATCGAGTGATGGATCAGTAGCATATTTTCCAATAGAGATATAATTGTAGCTCTATTCTCATTGAAGAACGCATTGTAATCTAAAATGTTCGTTCTACACTCTAACCTGTAGCTAATAATGCGGCATTTGAACGCGCTCTCGATCGCATATACACCATATCTGTAGTGCATGCACGCATTAGAGCGATGCTCCAAGGTTCTCTTATGAGCACCCATCCTATCTGATGGAACATCTTTAGCGCAGGGCACACATCTTTGCATACTTCTAGATGTCGGTGGCGCTGGCGGATTCGAAATATCCAATCGAGCCCTTTTTGCACTAGGCTCGCCCAAATCACTCAAATCACCAACACATGAAATTCTTTGATGGCGGCGTAAATTATCACTACGCGTAAAGGTTTGGAAACAAGCACTGCAGGTCAACATGATGATGATGTATAAAAACGCTTTTATCACTCACGAACAAACAAAAAATGCTGATTAATATGTGATTCTCAAGAAACTGTGCTCCACTCTGCGCATCCTTGAATTTATAGGAGTACCACCTCCCCCACTCTCACCAACGCGATCTTGAACTCTAGTGGGGGAATGGCGCATGCGCACGCAGAAGCAGCGTTCAAGGTCGCACCCCCTTCCATTTCAGAGGTGTGAAAACACAAGGACATGCTCACAGAAAAAGAGAGCCCTCCTCAAGGACGCGCTCCTCTCAAGGCCACACCAACTCCCAAGGGCACCCTCCTCTCAAGGTCGCCAACTCGAGGTCACTCCTCCCAAGATCACATCGGGGTCATTCACCCCAAGGTCACTCCTCTCAAGGTCACTCCTCCCAAGGTCATTCACCCCAAGGTCACTCCTCCCAAGGTCACTCCTCCCAAGGTCATTGCCCCCTACCAAGGTCATTGACCCCCCAAGGCCACATGGGGGGTGTGTGACCTTGGGAGGAGGTTTAGAATCGGCATAAAACATCTACTATTGTTCAGTCTATCCATTCAACTTTCTGTTCGTTTCGGTCGCTCGTATGTGAAACGGGAATACCGTCACCTTATGTGTATAACTATATACACAGCATAACATTATAATCGAATACAACCCAGATACTATCCATTCAACCTTCTGTTCGATTCGGTTGCTCGTATGTATAACGAAAGAACAGTAACCTGGTGAGTATTTCTATATGAACGTCATCACGATATAATCGAATACAACTTAGTTACAATTATCGTTCCGTCTAACCATCCAACCTTATGTTCGATTCAGACGCTCGTATGTGTAACGAAAGAACCGTCACATGGTAGGTGTAGTTAAATAAACAACATAACGATATAATCGGAGACAACCCAGATACAATGATTGTTCAATCTATCCATTCAACCTTATGTTCGATTCGGTTGCTAGTATGTATAACGAAAGAACAGTTACCTGGTTAGACATAATATATAATAATCATCACGAAATAATCGAATACAACCCAGATACGATGATTGTTCAGTCTATCCATCCAACCTTCTGTTCAGTTCAGTCGCTCTTATGTATAACTGGAGAACAGTTACCTGGTGAGTATAACTATATGAACATCATCACGATATAATCGAATACAACCCCAGATACGATCATTGTTTAGTCTATCCATTCAACCTTCAGTTCAATTCAGTCGCTCGTATGTATAACGGAAGAACAGTTACCTGGTGAGTATAACTATATAAACATAATCGAATACAACTCAGATACGATGATTGTTCAATCTATCCATTCAACCTTATGTTCGATTCGGTTGCTCGTATGTATATCGGAAGAACAGGTACCTGGTGAGTATATCCATATAAACATAATCGAATACAACTCAGATACGATGATTGTTCAATCTATCCATTTAACCTTCTGCTCGATTCGGTCGCTTGTATGTAAAACGGAAGAACAGTTACCTGGTGAGTATTGCTATATAAACATCATCACGATATCATCGAATACAACTCAGATACAATTATCGTTTCGTCTAACCATTTAACCTTCTGTTCGATTCAGTCGCCAGTATGTGTAACGGAAGTACCGTCACCTGGTAATTATCACTATATATACAGTATTGCGATATAATCGGATACCACCCAGATACATTGATTGTTCAGTCTATCCATTCAACATTCTGTTCGTTTCGGTCGCTCGTATGTGAAACGAGAATACCGTCACCTTATGTGTATAACTATATACACAGCATAACATCATAATCGAATACAACACAGATACTATCCATTCAACCTTCTGTTCGATTCGGTTGCTCGTATGTATAACGAAAGAACAGTAACCTGGTGAGTATTTCTATATGAACGTCATCACGATATAATCGAATACAACTTAGTTACAATTATCGTTCCGTCTAACCATCCAACCTTATGTTCGATTCAGACGCTCGTATGTGTAACGAAAGAACCGTTACATGGTAGGTGTAGTTAAATATACAACATAACGATATAATCGGAGACAACCCAGATACAAAGATTGTTCATTCTATCCATTCAACCTTATGTTCGATTCGGTTGCTAGTATGTATAACGAAAGAACAGTTACCTGGTTAGACATAATATATAATAATCATCACGAAATAATCGAATACAACCCAGATACGATGATTGTTCAGTCTATCCATTCAACCTTCTGTTCAGTTCAGTCGCTCTTATGTATAGCTGGAGAACAGTTACCTGGTGAGTATAACTATATGAACATCATCACGATATAATCGAATACAACCCCAGATACGATCATTGTTTAGTCTATCCATTCAACCTTCAGTTCAATTCAGTCGCTCGTATGTATTACGGAAGAACAGTTACCTGGTGAGTATAACTATATAAACATAATCGAATACAACTCAGATACGATGATTGTTCAATCTATCCATTCAACCTTATGTTTGATTCGGTTGCTCGTATGTATATCGGAAGAACAGGTACCTGGTGAGTATATCTATATAAACATAATAGAATACAACTCAGATACGATGATTGTTCAATCTATCTATTTAACCTTTTGCTCGATTCGGTCGCTTGTATGTAAAACGGAAGGACAGTTACCTGGTGAGTATTGCTATATAAACATCATCACGATATCATCGAATACAACTCAGATACAATTATCGTTTCGTCTAACCATTCAACATTCTGTTCGATTCAGTCGCTAGTATGTGTAACGGAAGTATCGTCACCTGGTAAGTATCACTATATATACAGTATTGCGATATAATCGGATACCACCCAGATACATTGATTGTTCAGTCTATCCATTCAACTTTCTTTTCGTTTCGGTCGCTCGTATGTAAAACGGGAATACCGTCTCCTAGTGTGTATAACTATATACACAGCATAACATCATAATCGAATACAACCCATATACTATCCATTCAACCTTCTGTTCAATTCAGTCGCTCGTATGTATAACGGAAGAACAGTTACCTGGTGAGTATAACTATATAAACATAATCGAATACAACCCAGATACGATGATTGTTCAATCTATACTGAATTCAACTTTCTGCTCGATTCGGTCGCTTGTATGTAAAACGAAAGAACAGTTACCTGGTGAGTATTGCTATATAAACATCATCACGATATCATCGAATACAACTCAGATACAATTATCGTTTCGTCTAACCATTCAACATTCTGTTCGATTCAGTCGCTAGTATGTGTAACGAAAGTATCGTCACCTGGTAAGTATCACTATATATACAGTATTGCGATATAATCGGATACCACCCAGATACATTGATTGTTCAGTCTATCCATTCAACTTTCTTTTTGTTTCGGTCGCTCGTATGTAAAACGGGAATACCGTCTCCTAGTGTGTATAACTATATACACAGCATAACATCATAATCGAATACAACCCATATACTATCCATTCAACCTTCTGTTCAATTCAGTCGCTCGTATGTATAACGGAAGAACAGTTACCTGGTGAGTATAACTATATAAACATAATCGAATACAACCCAGATACGATGATTGTTCAATCTATACTGAATTCAACCTTCTGCTCGATTCGGTCGCTTGTATGTAAAACGGAAGAATAGTTACCTGGTGAGTATTGCTATATAAACATCATCACGATATCATCGAATACAACTCAGATACAATTATCGTTTCGTCTAACCATTCAACATTCTGTTCGATTCAGTCGCTAGTATGTGTAACGGAAGTATCGTCACCTGGTAAGTATCACTATATATACAGTATTGCGATATAATCGGATACCACCCAGATACATTGATTGTTCAGTCTATCCATTCAACTTTCTTTTTGTTTCGGTCGCTCGTATGTAAAACGGGAATACCGTCTCCTAGTGTGTATAACTATATACACAGCATAACATCATAATCGAATACAACCCATATACTATCCATTCAACCTTCTGTTCAATTCAGTCGCTCGTATGTATAACGGAAGAACAGTTACCTGGTGAGTATAACTATATAAACATAATCGAATACAACCCAGATACGATGATTGTTCAATCTATACTGAATTCAACCTTCTGCTCGATTCGGTCGCTTGTATGTAAAACGGAAGAACAGTTACCTGGTGAGTATTGCTATATAAACATCATCACGATATAATCGAATACAACCCCAGATACGATCATTGTTTAGTCTATCCATTCAACCTTCAGTTCAATTCAGTCGCTCGTATGTATAACGGAATAACAGTTACCTGGTGAGTATAACTATATAAACATAATCGAATACAACTCAGATACGATGATTGTTCAATCTATCCATTCAACCTTATGTTCGATTCGGTTGCTCGTATGTATATCGGAAGAACAGGTACCTGGTGAGTATATCTATATAAACATAATCGAATACAACTCAGATACGATGATTGTTCAATCTATCCATTTAACCTTCTGCGCGATTCGGTCGCTTGTATGTAAAACGGAAGGACAGTTACCTGGTGAGTATTGCTATATAAACATCATCACGATATCATCGAATTCAACTCAGATACAATTATCGTTTCGTCTAACCATTTAACCTTCTGTTCGATTCAGTCGCTAGTATGTGTAACGGAAGTACCGTCACCTGGTGAGTATCACTATATATACAGTATTGCGATATAATCGGATACCACCCAGATACATTGATTGTTCAGTCTATCCATTCAACATTCTGTTCGTTTCGGTCGCTCGTATGTGAAACGGGAATACCGTCACCTTATGTGTATAACTACATACACAGCATAACATCATAATCGAATACAACCCAGATACTATCCATTCAACCTTCTGTTCGATTCGGTTGCTCGTATGTATAACGAAAGAACAGTAACCTGGTGAGTATTGCTATATAAACATCATCACGATATCATCGAATACAACTCAGATACAATTATCGTTTCGTCTAACCATCCAACCTTGTGTTTAATTCAGACGCTCGTATGTGTAACGAAAGAACCGTTACATGGTAGGTGTAGTTAAATATACAACATAACGATATAATCGGAGACAACCCAGATACAATGATTGTTCAATCTATCCATTCAACCTTATGTTCGATTCGGTTGCTAGTATGTATAACGAAAGAACAGTTACCTGGTTAGACATAATATATAATAATCATCACGAAATAATCGAATACAACCCAGATACGATGATTGTTCAGTCTATCCATTCAACATTCTGTTCAGTTCAGTCGCTCTTATGTATAACTGGAGAACAGTTACCTGGTGAGTATAACTATATGAACATCATCACGATATAATCGAATACAACCCCAGATACGATCATTGTTTAGTCTATCCATTCAACCTTCAGTTCAATTCAGTCGCTCGTATGTATAACGGAATAACAGTTACCTGGTGAGTATAACTATATAAACATAATCGAATACAACTCAGATACGATGATTGTTCAATCTATCCATTCAACCTTATGTTCGATTCGGTTGCTCGTATGTATATCGGAAGAACAGGTACCTGGTGAGTATATCTATATAAACATAATCGAATACAACTCAGATACGATGATTGTTCAATCTATCCATTCAACCTTCTGCTCGATTCGGTCGCTTGTATGTAAAACGGAAGGACAGTTACCTGGTGAGTATTGCTATATAAACATCATCACGATATCATCGAATACAACTCAGATACAATTATCGTTTCGTCTAACCATTTAACCTTCTGTTCGATTCAGTCGCTAGTATGTGTAACGGAAGTACCGTCACCTGGTAAGTATCACTATATATACAGTATTGCGATATAATCGGATACCACCCAGATACATTGATTGTTCAGTCTATCCATTCAACTTTCTGTTCGTTTCGGTCGCTCGTATGTGAAACGGGAATACCGTCACCTTATGTGTATAACTATATACACAGCATAACATCATAATCGAATACAACCCAGATACTATCCATTCAACCTTCTGTTCGATTCGGTTGCTCGTATGTATAACGAAAGAACAGTAACCTGGTGAGTATTGCTATATAAACATCATCACGATATCATCGAATACAACTCAGATACAATTATCGTTTCGTCTAACCATCCAACCTTATGTTTGATTCAGACGCTCGTATGTGTAACGAAAGAACCGTTACATGGTAGGTGTAGTTAAATATACAACATAACGATATAATCGGAGACAACCCAGATACAATGATTGTTCAATCTATCCATTCAACCTTATGTTCGATTCGGTTGCTAGTATGTATAACGAAAGAACAGTTACCTGGTTAGACATAATATATAATAATCATCACGAAATAATCGAATACAACCCAGATACGATGATTGTTCAGTCTATCCATTCAACCTTCTGTTCAGTTCAGTCGCTCTTATGTATAACTGGAGAACAGTTACCTGGTGAGTATAACTATATAAACATAATCGAATACAACTCAGATACGATGATTGTTCAATCTATCCATTCAACCTTATGTTCGATTCGGTTGCTCGTATGTAAGTAAGTAAGTAATTTATTCAGTTAAAGTTTGCACAGATGTATACAGAAGTGTATTTGAATTTTCCTTATAAGTATAAGTATATAAACATATTAGTAGAAAATTATGATTGAATATCTGTTCAGTAGGTAATTAATAACTCATGAATGTACAATAATATGTAAATCAAAACATGAATTCAGTATTAATCAGTATGTATGATCAGAGAAATATGAACAGAAGAAGCCACCTAAGCCGGGCTTGTGATGTGAATCTTCTTCTGAGTAATATCTATATACCATTAATATACATATCGAAAATAATAAATGTCAGTGAATCTGATTTCAAACCTATATCAGAAGTACGAAGAGAGAGAAAACGAATATTACCAAAATATTGATATTAAAAAATAATGACGAAATGAATGTGGTCTTATACTTGATTAATAATTTTTAGAAAAGATTGCGGGTGAGTTTTCACATAATGTTTTATACGTTTTTTTCGTGATTTCAGACTTCGGATATTCCTTATGTCAATAGGAAGCATATTATAAAGTTTTGGGCCAAGAAAGGTTATGAATTTTTGATTGTGGGTGAGTCTGAAGCAGGGTATTGGAAGAGCCTGCATGGCGGTTCTACGTGTATCATAGGCAAGCATATCTGTTGAACGTGGCGTATTTGTAATCCATATAAGCGATTGATAAATATATAATTTTTGTAAATTGAATACTTCTGACTCCTCAAACAAAAGTTTTGTGAAAATCGTTTATTTTTTCTAAGAATTATTTTAAGTAAAGTTTTTTGTATTATCTCCAAATTGTGCATAGATGTTTTGAAAAATCCACCCCAAACAACAAGGCAGTATCGCAATAAAGACTCGACGAGTGCATTGTATACAGTTAAAAGCGTTTTTTTGTTCAAAATGTTCCTTAGCTCATAAAATTTATGGATTAGTTTCCGAAGTCTTTTAACTGTGTAGCTGATGTGAACATCCCATCGTATGTAACGGTCTACAAAAACACCTAGGTATTTAATTGAATGTGTCATCATTATTGCCTGACAAGAACATGGGAGCAAGTCAGTGCAATTATGTGAGTGAAGGAAAAGTTCATTTGGGATGTCAAGGTCTCTGGATGTTGAGGAAAAGGCAATAAATTTTGTTTTAGAAATATTGAGACTCAGGAGACTACTATTGAGCCAATTATATATTATTTTCATACCAATTTCTGCGTTATGGTAAGTTTCTGCCCAGGTATTTCCGATAAATGTGACTGCAGTGTCATCAGCGTAAGAAATTAATTTACCTTCGAAATTGATTATAGAAAACAAATGATTCAGATATAGAATACATAATATTGGCCCCAAAACTGTCCCCTGTGGGACACCCATTGTTATTGGTAAGGGGTTACTCAGTGTTCTTTTGATTTTGACAATTTGTGTTCTATTAGTCAAATAATCTTTCAACAAATCCAAAGTAACACCTCTGATTCCAATGAAATCAAGGCGTTCAAATAGGAGCGTGTGGTCAACGGTATCAAACGCTTTCGCTAAATCCAAGAATACTGTAAGACTTTTTTTTTATTGTGGAAACCAGTTAATATATTATTTACTAATTCGAATACCGCTTTTTCGGTTGATAGATTCTCTCTGAAACCGAATTGTGATGGGGATAATATTTTGTTTCTATTGCAAAAATCCATTATTCTATTCTTAATGCATTTTTCGAAAATTCTGGCAGAGTTGTTTATCACTGTTATAGGTCTATAATTTGTAGCTAGTTTACGGCATCCAGATTTGAAAATGGGAGTTGTTATAGAGTCTTTGAACGCTGATGGTACTTTACCTTTTGTCAAAGTCAAGTTCAAGATGTGACGTAGGGGTTCTATGAGAAAATTATTATATTTTTTTATGGAATGTACAGATATTTTATCAGGGCCAGATGATGTGTTATTTTTTAAGCTAGAGATGGTGGAAATTATTTCGTTATTGGATATTGGGTGTAGGAATATAGAGTCTTTAGAACGCATGTTTGTTTGTTGAGTCGGATTTGGAGGTTTGTTTATTTCTTGAGCCATTTTGGCACCAATGTTAGAGAAGAAGTAGTTGAAGTGGTTAGCTATTTCTTCATCAGATGACAATTTCGAATCATGTTCATCAACAATGACTAGGTGATCTGAGTTAATGTTTAGTTTAGTGTTAGTGATTTCATTGATATTTTCCCACAATTTTTTTATATTGTTTTTACTTTCTGTTAATCTTTGTTCATAGTGGTTCTGTTTTGCGGACCTCAATAAATTACATAGTAAGTTTCTATAGTGTTTGTATTCCCTTTTATTTTCAGCATAGTCATTTTTGTTTAGTTTTTGCTTCAGAAAATCTCTATGTCTGATTGAATTCAGTAGTGCTGACGTCATCCATGGTTTCAACTTTACTTGTTTGTTATTTTTTTGTTGATGGATTTGGGTGCATTTCTCAATATATTTATCAATTGTGTTGATGAAAGTGTTGTACTTGGTTTCAGGATCCTCACTTTGATAGACGGATAACCACTTTTCCTGATGCAGGTACTTTTTCAGTTTGAAGTGATTCAAATATTTGTAGGTTTTTGAAGAATCGAATGTGACGTCATGATTTTTTGTAGGCATATTGAAAGACAAGAGGATCATGAAGTGATCAGTTAAGTCTGTTTTGAAAATGTAAGAATTGATTTTCTTTTCTAGAATGTTTTTCTTGCCAATTCTCACAAATGCATGGTCGATTAGTCCAGATGTTGATTGTGTGACTCTTGTAGGTTTATTTATGAATGAAAAGTAACCCATGTTGGCCATAAGACAAATGTATTTATTAGTTTTTGAGTCAGAAGTATTCAATATATATAAATTTATATCACCAATAAATATATTTATATCTGAGATATTGATTTCGGATAGATACTTCTCTGTCTGTCAAATAAATATCAGTGTTTGTGGCTGGTGGTCTATATGATGCCGTTATGGAATATAAGACTTTATCCACCGTGAAAGATATATTCAATAAATTCACTTCAGTTAATTGTTGAGTCGTAACTTTACAATCAACCTCCTTTCTGACATAAATGATTAAGCCATCATTTTGATTGAATCTAGATTCGTTGTAATGTATTCCAAAATCTGGAATGGAGAAGTAACTGAGATCATCAATGAGCCAGGTTTCAGACATAATTATAATATCAATGTTGTTTTTGTTGAAAGTTTCCAAGTATAAAAGGAATTCATCGAAATTTTTATTTATGCTTCTTATATTGAGATGAAGTATATTGTAGTAACACTCACCTGCAAATTTATGAATATGATCATTAATATTGTCGCATTCAATTGTTTCTCTTTCTTCGTATGATTCTAATTCATTTAAGTAATCCAACATTATCGCACTCAAAGCTGGAATGAAACAGGTTGAAAATCGAAAGTAATGAGGTATGTGCAATGTGTATAATGAGACAAGTATTATAGTAAGGTTTGGAACAAAAGTATGATGAGAGAACAGACAAATAGTATTGGAAAAATAGAAAGGTTATAGAATTGCTAACTCAAAGGTAATATAAATCAATGTTCTATTACAAATATGTTCAAATATATTTCTTAATTTCATCTTCACAAGTAATTTTATGATATATGGAGTCGATGTTAACGTATATATGGCCATTGTATGTCCACACTTTTTTTCCAGGAAGTCTGGACTTGGTAGTTTTCAGTAATATACGTTTCGCTTTAGTGAGATCATCCGCCAAAAATATGTTCTTATTTCTCAGATTCTTGTCATTTTTGAAGATTTCATGCTTGGTTGCCGGGCATGATAATTTTAGAATAATCGGTCTGGGTTTTCTATTCCTTTCTGTTATATTTCCAACTCTGTAGCAACTATTAACGGACTCTTCTTTCATTACTGTTGAGTTTTTATTCAGCAGTTGCATAATTTTAATCTTGAGATTTTCTTCATTATCTTCAGGTATATGCAGATATTGTTTCGTTTTTCTTGTTGTTGAAGATAATCAATTTTTTGTTATAGGGAGTTGATCTTTTCGTTTTGGCTTTTTATTTCATCATGAAGTGCTATCAGTTTTTGTTCGATCTTATCTGTTGATTTTTTTGCCAAGTTGGCAATAAATTCCTTATCTTGAAATAAGTCATTGATCGATTCCTTTATAATATTGTTAATATCATGGATCTTATTTTTAGTAGTCATTATGATCGAGTGAGAACTGATGGATATTAACACAAACAGTCACTGGATACCCACACAAATTATCAGAATTAATTGTAAAATTCACACTTTCAGACCCCGTTTATAACTGTTTCTTGAGAGCAATTCAACTACGCGACTATTCAGTACAATACATCGAACCAAATGTATGTATATCGGAAGAACAGGTACCTGGTGAGTATATCTATATAAACATAATCGAATACAACTCAGATACGATGATTGTTCAATCTATCCATTTAACCTTCTGCTCGATTCGGTCGCTTGTATGTAAAACGGAAGGACAGTTACCTGGTGAGTATTGCTATATAAACATCATTACGATATCATCGAATACAACTCAGATACAATTATCGTTTCGTCTAACCATTCAACATTCTGTTCGATTCAGTCGCTAGTATGTGTAACGGAAGTATCGTCACCTGGTAAGTATCACTATATATACAGTATTGCGATATAATCGGATACCACCCAGATACATTGATTGTTCAGTCTATCCATTCGACTTTCTTTTCGTTTCGGTCGCTCGTATGTAAAACGGGAATACCGTCTCCTAGTGTGTATAACTATATACACAGCATAACATCATAATCGAATACAACCCATATACTATCCATTCAACCTTCTGTTCAATTCAGTCGCTCGTATGTATAACGGAAGAACAGTAACCTGGTGAGTATAACTATATAAACATAATCGAATACAACCCAGATACGACGATTGTTCAATCTATACTGAATTCAACCTTCTGCTCCATTCGGTTGCTCGTATGTATAACGAAAGAACAGTAACCTGGTGAGTATTGCTATATAAACATCATCACGATATCATCGAATACAACTCAGATACAATTATCGTTTCGTCTAACCATTCAACATTCTGTTCGATTCAGTCGCTAGTATGTGTAACGGAAGTATCGTCACCTGGTAAGTATCACTATATATACAGTATTGCGATATAATCGGATACCACCCAGATACATTGATTGTTCAGTCTATCCATTCAACTTTCTTTTTGTTTCGGTCGCTCGTATGTAAAACGGGAATACCGTCTCCTAGTGTGTATAACTATATACACAGCATAACATCATAATCGAATACAACCCATATACTATCCATTCAACATTCTGTTCAATTCAGTCGCTCGTATGTATAACGGAAGAACAGTTACCTGGTGAGTATAACAATATTAACATAATCGAATACTACCCAGATGCGATGATTGTTCAATCTATACTGAATTCAACCTTCTGCTCGATTCGGTCGCTTGTATGTAAAACGGAAGAACAGTTACCTGGTGAGTATTGCTATATAAACATCATCACGATATCATCGAATACAACTCAGATACAATTATCGTTTCGTCTAACCATTTAACCTTCTGTTCGATTCAGTCGCTAGTATGTGTAACGGAAGTACCGTCACCTGGTAAGAATCACTATATATACAGTATTGCGATATAATCGGATACCACCCAGATACATTGATTGTTCAGTCTATCCATTCAACTTTCTGTTCGTTTCGGTCGCTCGTATGTGAAACGGGAATACCGTCACCTTATGTGTATAACTATATACACAGCATAACATCATAATCGAATGCAACCCAGATACTATCCATTCAACCTTCTGTTCGATTCGGTTGCTCGTATGTATAACGAAGGAACAGTAACCTGGTGAGTATTGCTATATAAACATCTTCACGATATCATCGAATACAACTCAGATACAATTATCGTTTCGTCTAACCATTCAACATTCTGTTCGATTCAGTCGCTAGTATGTGTAACGGAAGTATCGTCACCTGGTAAGTATCACTATATATACAGTATTGCGATATAATCGGATACCACCCAGATACATTGATTGTTCAGTCTATCCATTCAACTTTCTTTTTGTTTCGGTCGCTCGTATGTATAACGGGAATACCGTCTCCTAGTGTGTATAACTATATACACAGCATAACATCATAATCGAATACAACCCATATACTATCCATTCAACCTTCTGTTCAATTCATTCGCTCGTATGTATAACGGAAGAACAGTTACCTGGTGAGTATAAATAAACATAATCGAATACAACCCAGATACGATGATTGTTCAATCTATACCGAATTCAACCTTCTGCTCGATTCGGTCATTTGTATGTAAAACGGAAGAACAGTAACCTGGTGAGTATTGCTATATAAACATCATCACGATATCATCGAATACAACTCAGATACAATTATCGTTTCGTCTAACCATTTAACCTTCTGTTCGATTCAGTCGCTAGTATGTGTAACGGAAGTACCGTCACCTGGTAAGTATCACTATATATACAGTATTGCGATATAATCGGATACCACCCAGATACATTGATTGTTCAGTCTATCCATTAAACTTTCTGTTCGTTTCGGTCGCTCGTATGTGAAACGGGAATACCGTCACCTTATGTGTATAACTATATACACAGCATAACATCATAATCGAATACAACCCAGATACTATCCATTCAACCTTCTGTTCGATTCGGTTGCTCGTATGTATAACGAAAGAACAGTAACCTGGTGAGTATTTCTATATGAACGTCATCACGATATAATCGAATACAACTTAGTTACAATTATCGTTCCGTCCAACCATCCAATCTTATGTTCGATTCAGACGCTCGTATGTGTAACGAAAGAACCGTTACATGGTAGGTGTAGTTAAATATACAACATAACGATATAATCGGAGACAACCCAGATTCAATGATTGTTCAATCTATCCATTCAACCTTTTGTTCGATTCGGTTTCTAGTATGTATAACGAAAGAACAGTTACCTGGTAAGACATAATATATAATAATCATCACGAAATAATCGAATACAACCCAGATACGATGATTGTTCAGTCTATCCATTCAACCTTCTGTTCAGTTCAGTCGCTCTTATGTATAACTGAAAAACAGTTACCTGGTGAGTATAACTATATGAACATTATCACGATATAATCGAATACAACCCCAGATACGATCATTGTTTAGTCTATCCATTCAACCTTCAGTTCAAATCAGTCGCTCGTATGTATAACGGAAGAACAGTTACCTGGTGAGTATAACTATATAAACATAATCGAATACAACTCAGATACGATGATTGTTCAATCTATCCGTTCAACCTTATGTTCGATTCGGTTGCTCGTATGTATATCGGAAGAACAGGTACCTGGTGAGTATATCTATATAAACATAATCGAATACAACTCAGATACGATGATTGTTCAATCTATCCATTTAACCTTCTGCTTGATTCGGTCGCTTGTATGTAAAACGGAAGGACAGTTACCTGGTGAGTATTGCTATATAAACATCATCACGATATCATCGAATACAACTCAGATACAATTATCGTTTCGTCTAACCATTCAACATTCTGTTCGATTCAGTCGCTAGTATGTGTAACGGAAGTATCGTCACCTGGTAAGTATCACTATATATACAGTATTGCGATATTATCGGATACCACCCAGATACATTGATGGTTCAGTCTATCCATTCAACTTTCTTTTCGTTTCGGTCGCTCGTATGTAAAACGAGAATACCGTCTCCTAGTGTGTATAACTATATACACAGCATAACATCATAATCGAATACAACCCATATACTATCCATTCAACCTTCTGTTCAATTCAGTCGCTCGTATGTATAACGGAAGAACAGTTACCTGGTGAGTATAACTATATAAACATAATCGAATACAACCCAGATACGATGATTGTTCAATCTATACTGAATTCAACCTTCTGCTCGATTCGGTCGCTTGTATGTAAAACGGAAGAACAGTTACCTGGTGAGTATTGCTATATAAACATCATCACGATATCATCGAATACAACTCAGATACAATTATCGTTTCGTCTAACCATTTAACCTTCTGTTCGATTCAGTCGCTAGTATGTGTAACGGAAGTACCGTCACCTGGTAAGTATCACTATATATACAGTATTGCGATATAATCGGATACCACCCAGATACATTGATTGTTCAGTCTATCCATTCAACTTTCTGTTCGTTTCGGTCGCTCGTATGTGAAACGGGAATACCGTCACCTTATGTGTATAACTATATACACAGCATAACATCATAATCGAATACAACCCAGATACTATCCATTCAACCTTCTGTTCGATTCGGTTGCTCGTATGTATAACGAAAGAACAGTAATCTGGTGAGTATTTCTATATAAACGTCATCACGATATAATCGAATACAACTTAGTTACAATTATCGTTTCGTCCAACCATCCAACCTTATGTTCGATTCAGACGCTCGTATGTGTAACGAAAGAACCGTTACATGGTAGGTGTAGTTAAATATACAACATAACGATATAATCGTAGACAACCCAGATACAATGATTGTTCAATCTATCCATTCAACCTTATGTTCGATTCGGTTGCTAGTATGTATAACGAAAGAACAGTTACCTGGTAAGACATAATATATAATAATCATCACGAAATAATCAAATACAACCCAGATACGATGATTGTTCAGTCTATCCATTCAACCTTCTGTTCAGTTCAGTCGCTCTTATGTATAACTGGAGAACAGTTACCTGGTGAGTATAACTATATGTACATCATCACGATATAATCGAATACAACCCCAGATACGATCATTGTTTAGTCTATCCATTCAACCTTCAGTTCAATTCAGTCGCTCGTATGTATAACGGAAGAACAGTTACCTGGTGAGTATAACTATATAAACATTATCGAATACAACTCAGATACGATGATTGTTCAATCTATCCATTCAACCTTATGTTCGATTCGGTTGCTCGTATGTATATCGGAAGAACAGGTACCTGGTGAGTATATCTATATAAACATAATCGAATACAACTCAGATACGATGATTGTTCAATCTATCCATTTAACCTTCTGCTCCATTCGGTCGCTTGTATGTAAAACGGAAGGACAGTTACCTGGTGAGTATTGCTATATAAACATCATCACGATATCATCGAATACAACTCAGATACAATTATCGTTTCGTCTAACCATTCAACATTCTGTTCGATTCAGTCGCTAGTATGTGTAACGGAAGTATCGTCACCTGGTAAGTATCACTATATATACAGTATTGCGATATAATCGGATACCACCCAGATACATTGATTGTTCAGTCTATCCATTCAACTCTCTTTTCGTTTCGGTCGCTCGTATGTAAAACGGGAATACCGTCTCCTAGTGTGTATAACTATATACACAGCATAACATCATAATCGAATACAACCCATATACTATCCATTCAACCTTCTGTTCAATTCAGTCGCTCGTATGTATAACGGAAGAACAGTTACCTGGTGAGTATAACTATATAAACATAATCGAATACAACCCAGATACGATGATTGTTCAATCTATACTGAATTCAACCTTCTGCTCGATTCGGTCGCTTGTATGTAAAACGGAAGAACAGTTACCTGGTGAGTATTGCTATATAAACATCATCACGATATCATCGAATACAACTCAGATACAATTATCGTTTCGTCTAACCATTCAACATTCTGTTCGATTCAGTCGCTAGTATGTGTAACGGAAGTATCGTCACTTGGTAAGTATCACTATATATAAAGTATTGCGATATAATCGGATACCACCCAGATACATTGATTGTTCAGTCTATCCATTCAACTTTCTGTTCGTTTCGGTCGCTCGTATTTGAAACGGGAATACCGTCACCTTATGTGTATAACTATATACACAGCATAACATCATAATCGAATACAACCCAGATACTATCCATTCAACCTTCTGTTCAATTCGGTTGCTCGTATGTATAACGAAAGAACAGTAACCTGGTGAGTATTTCTATATGAACGTCATCACGATATAATCGAATACAACTTAGTTACAATTATCGTTCCGTCTAACCATCCAACCTTATGTTCGATTCAGACGCTCGTATGTGTAACGAAAGAACCGTTACATGGTAGGTGTAGTTAGTCAGTCGCTCTTATGTATAACTGGAGAACAGTTACCTGGTGAGTATAACTATATGAACATCATCACGATATAATCGAATACAACCCCAGATACGATCATTGTTTAGTCTATCCATTCAACCTTCAGTTCAATTCAGTCGCTCGTATGTATAACGGAAGAACAGTTACCTGGTGAGTATAACTATATAAACATAATCGAATACAACTCAGATACGATGATTGTTCAATCTATCCATTCAACCTTATGTTCGATTCGGTTGCTCGTATGTATATCGGAAGAACAGGTACCTGGTGAGTATATCTATATAAACATAATCGAATACAACTCAGATACGATGATTGTTCAATCTATCCATTTAACCTTCTGCTCGATTCGGTCGCTTGTATGTAAAACGGAAGGACAGTTACCTGGTGAGTATTGCTATATAAACATCATCTCGATATCATCGAATACAACTCAGATACAATTATCGTTTCGTCTAACCATTTAACCTTCTGTTAGATTCAGTCGCTAGTATGTGTAACGGAAGTACCGTCACCTGGTAAGTATCACTATATATACAGTATTGCGATATAATCGGATACCACCCAGATACATTGATTGTTCAGTCTATCCATTCAACTTTCTGTTCGTTTCGGTCGCTCGTATGTGAAACGGGAATACCGTCACCTTATGTGTATAACTATATACACAGCATAACATCATAATCGAATACAACCCAGATACTATCCATTCAACCTTCTGTTCGATTCGGTTGCTCGTATGTATAACGAAAGAACAGTAACCTGGTGAGTATTTCTATATGAACGTCATCACGATATAATCGAATACAACTTAGTTACAATTATCGTTCCGTCTAACCATCCAACCTTATGTTCGATTCAGACGCTCGTATGTGTAACGAAAGAACCGTTACATGGTAGGTGTAGTTGAATATACAACATAACGATATAATCGGAGACAACCCAGATACAATGATTGTTCAATCTATCCATTCAACCTTATGTTCGATTCGGTTGCTAGTATGTATAACGAAAGAACAGTTACCTGGTTAGACATAATATATAATAATCATCACGAAATAATCGAATACAACCCAGATACGATGATTGTTCAGTCTATCCATTCAACCTTCTGTTCAGTTCAGTCGCTCTTATGTATAACTGGAGAACAGTTACCTGGTGAGTATAACTATATGAACATCATCACGATATAATCGAATACAACCCCAGATACGATCATTGTTCAGTCTATCCATTCAACCTTCAGTTCAATTCAGTCGCTCGTATGTATAACGGAAGAACAGTTACCTGGTGAGTATAACTATATAAACATATTCGAATACAACTCAGATACGATGATTGTTCAATCTATCCATTCAACCTTATGTTCGATTCGGTTGCTCGTATGTATATCGGAAGAACAGGTACCTGGTGAGTAAATCTATATAAACATAATCGAATACAACTCAGATACGATGATTGTTCAGTCTATCCATTCAACCTTCTGTTCAGTTCAGTCGCTCTTATGTATAACTGGAGAACAGTTACCTGGTGAGTATAACTATATAAACATATTCGAATACAACTCAGATACGATGATTGTTCAATCTATCCATTCAACCTTATGTTCGATTCGGTTGCTCGTATGTATATCGGAAGAACAGGTACCTGGTGAGTATATCTATATAAACATAATCGAATACAACTCAGATACGATGATTGTTCAATCTATCCATTTAACCTTCTGCTCGATTCGGTCGCTTGTATGTAAAACGGAAGGACAGTTACCTGGTGAGTATTGCTATATAAACATCATCACGATATCATCGAATACAACTCAGATACAATTATCGTTTCGTCTAACCATTCAACATTCTGTTCGATTCAGTCGCTAGTATGTGTAACGGAAGTATCGTCACCTGGTAAGTATCACTTTATATACAGTATTGCGATATTATCGGATACCACCCAGATACATTGATGGTTCAGTCTATCCATTCAACTTTCTTTTCGTTTCGGTCGCTCGCATGTAAAACGAGAATACCGTCTCCTAGTGTGTATAACTATATACACAGCATAACATCATAATCGAATACAACCCATATACTATCCATTCAACCTTCTGTTCAATTCAGTCGCTCGTATGTATAACGGATGAACAGTTACCTGGTGAGTATAACTATATAAACATAATCGAATACAACCCAGATACGATGATTGTTCAATCTATACTGAATTCAACCTTCTGCTCGATTCGGTCGCTTGTATGTAAAACGGAAGAACAGTTACCTGGTGAGTATTGCTATATAAACATCATCACGATATCATCGAATACAACTCAGATACAATTATCGTTTCGTCTAACCATTTAACCTTCTGTTCGATTCAGTCGCTAGTATGTGTAACGGAAGTACCGTCACCTGGTAAGTATCACTATATATACAGTATTGCGATATAATCGGATACCACCCAGATACATTGATTGTTCAGTCTATCCATTCAACTTTCTCTTCGTTTCGGTCGCTCGTATGTGAAACGGGAATACCGTCACCTTATGTGTATAACTATATACACAGCATAACATCATAATCGAATACAACCCAGATACTATCCATTCAACCTTCTGTTCGATTCGGTTGCTCGTATGTATAACGAAAGAACAGTAACCTGGTGAGTATTTCTATATAAACGTCATCACGATATAATCGAATACAACTTAGTTACAATTATCGTTCCGTCTAACCATCCAACCTTATGTTCGATTCAGACGCTCGTATATGTAACGAAAGAACCGTTACATGGTAGGTGTAGTTAAATATACAACATAACGATATAATCGTAGACAACCCAGATACAATGATTGTTCAATCTATCCATTCAACCTTATGTTCGATTCGGTTGCTAGTATGTATAACGAAAGAACAGTTACCTGGTCAGACATAATATATAATAATCATCACGAAATAATCGAATACAACCCAGATACGATGATTGTTCAGTCTATCCATTCAACCTTCTGTTCAGTTCAGTCGCTCTTATGTATAACTGGAGAACAGTTACCTGGTGAGTATAACTATATGAACATCATCACGATATAATCGAATACAACCCCAGATACGATCATTGTTTAGTCTATCCATTCAACCTTCAGTTCAATTCAGTCGCTCGTATGTATAACGGAAGAACAGTTACCTGGTGAGTATAACTATATAAACATTATCGAATACAACTCAGATACGATGATTGTTCAATCTATCCATTCAACCTTATGTTCGATTCGGTTGCTCGTATGTATATCGGAACAACAGGTACCTGGTGAGTATATCTATATAAACATAATCGAATACAACTCAGATACGATGATTGTTCAATCTATCCATTTAACCTTCTGCTCCATTCGGTCGCTTGTATGTAAAACGGAAGGACAGTTACCTGGTGAGTATTGCTATATAAACATCATCACGATATCATCGAATACAACTCAGATACAATTATCATTTCGTCTAACCATTCAACATTCTGTTCGATTCAGTCGCTAGTATGTGTAACGGAAGTATCGTCACCTGGTAAGTATCACTATATATACAGTATTGCGATATAATCGGATACCACCCAGATACATTGATTGTTCAGTCTATCCATTCAACTTTCTTTTCGTTTCGGTCTCTCGTATGTAAAACGGGAATACCGTCTCCTGGTGTGTATAACTATATACACAGCATAACATCATAATCGAATACAACCCATATACTATCCATTCAACCTTCTGTTCAATTCAGTCGCTCGTATGTATAACGGAAGAACAGTTACCTGGTGAGTATAACTATATAAACATAATCGAATACAACCCAGATACGATGATTGTTCAATCTATAATGAATTCAACCTTCTGCTCGATTCGGTCGCTTGTATGTAAAACGGAAGAACAGTTACCTGGTGAGTATTGCTATATAAACATCATCACGATATCATCGAATACAACTCAGATACAATTATCGTTTCGTCTAACCATTCAACATTCTGTTCGATTCAGTCGCTAGTATGTGTAACGGAAGTATCGTCACCTGGTAAGTATCACTATATATAAAGTATTGCGATATAATCGGATACCACCCAGATACATTGATTGTTCAGTCTATCCATTCAACTTTCTGTTCGTTTCGGTCGCTCGTATTTGAAACGGGAATACCGTCACCTTATGTGTATAACTATATACACAGCATAACATCATAATCGAATACAACCCAGATACTATCCATTCAACCTTCTGTTCGATTCGGTTGCTCGTATGTGTAACGAAAGAACCGTTACATGGTAGGTGTAGTTAAATATACAACATAACGATATAATCGGAGACAACCCAGATACAATGATTGTTCAATCTATCCATTCAACCTTATGTTCGATTCGGTTGCTAGTATGTATAACGAAAGAACAGTTACCTGGTTAGACATAATATATAATAATCATCACGAAATAATCGAATACATCCCAGATACGATGATTGTTCAGTCTATCCATTCAACCTTCTGTTCAGTTCAGTCGCTCTTATGTATAACTGGAGAACAGTTACCTGGTGAGTATAACTATATGAACATCATCACGATATAATCGAATACAACCCCAGATACGATCATTGTTTAGTCTATCCATTCAAACTTCAGTTCAATTCAGTCGCTCGTATGTATAACGGAAGAACAGTTACCTGGTGAGTATAACTATATAAACATAATCGAATACAACTCAGATACGATGATTGTTCAATCTATCCATTCAACCTTATGTTCGATTCGGTTGCTCGTATGTATATCGGAAGAACAGGTACCTGGTGAGTATATCTATATAAATATAATCGAATACAACTCAGATACGATGATTGTTCAATCTATCCATTTAACCTTCTGCTCGATTCGGTCGCTTGTATGTAAAACGGAAGGACAGTTACCTGGTGAGTATTGCTATATAAACATCATCTCGATATCATCGAATACAACTCAGATACAATTATCGTTTCGTCTAACCATTTAACCTTCTGTTCGATTCAGTCGCTAGTATGTGTAACGGAAGTACCGTCACCTGGTAAGTATCACTATATATACAGTATTGCGATATAATCGGATACCACCCAGATACATTGATTGTTCAGTCTATCCATTCAACTTTCTGTTCGTTTCGGTCGCTCGTATGTGAAACGGGAATACCGTCACCTTATGTGTATAACTATATACACAGCATAACATCATAATCGAATACAACCCAGATACTATCCATTCAACCTTCTGTTCGATTCGGTTGCTCGTATGTATAAAGAAAGAACAGTAACCTGGTGAGTATTTCTATATGAACGTCATCACGATATAATCGAATACAACTTAGTTACAATTATCGTTCCGTCTAACCATCCAACCTTATGTTCGATTCAGACGCTCGTATGTGTAACGAAAGAACCGTTACATGGTAGGTGTAGTTGAATATACAACATAACGATATAATCGGAGACAACCCAGATACAATGATTGTTCAATCTATCCATTCAACCTTATGTTCGATTCGGTTGCTAGTATGTATAACGAAAGAACAGTTACCTGGTTAGACATAATATATAATAATCATCACGAAATAATCGAATACAACCCAGATACGATGATTGTTCAGTCTATCCATTCAACCTTCTGTTCAGTTCAGTCGCTCTTATGTATAACTAAAGAACAGTTACCTGGTGAGTATAACTATATGAACATCATCACGATATAATCGAATACAACCCCAGATACGATCATTGTTTAGTCTATCCATTCAACCTTCAGTTCAATTCAGTCGCTCGTATGTATAACGGAAGAACAGTTACCTGGTGAGTATAACTATATGAACATATTCGAATACAACTCAGATACGATGATTGTTCAATCTATCCATTCAACCTTATGTTCGATTCGGTTGCTCGTATGTATATCGGAAGAACATGTACCTGGTGAGTAAATCTATATAAACATAATCGAATACAACTCAGATACGATGATTGTTCAGTCTATCCATTCAACCTTCTGTTCAGTTCAGTCGCTCTTATGTATAACTGGAGAACAGTTACCTGGTGAGTATAACTATATAAACATATTCGAATACAACTCAGATACGATGATTGTTCAATCTATCCATTCAACCTTATGTTCGATTCGGTTGCTCGTATGTATATCGGAAGAACAGATACCTGGTGAGTATATCTATATAAACATAATCGAATACAACTCAGATACGATGATTGTTCAATCTATCCATTTAACCTTCTGCTCCATTCGGTCGCTTGTATGTAAAACGGAAGGACAGTTACCTGGTGAGTATTGCTATATAAACATCATCACGATATCATCGAATACAACTCACATACAATTATCGTTTCGTCTAACCATTCAACATTCTGTTCGATTCAGTCGCTAGTATGTGTAACGGAAGTATCGTCACCTGGTGAGTATCACTATATATACAGTATTGCGATATAATCGGATACCACCCAGATACATTGATTGTTCAGTCTATCCATTCAACTTTCTTTTCGTTTCGGTCGCTCGTATGTAAAACGGGAATACCGTCTCCTAGTGTGTATAACTATATACACAGCATAACATCATAATCGAATACAACCCAGATACTATCCATTCAACCTTCTGTTCGATTCGGTTGCTCGTATGTATAACGAAAGAACAGTAACCTGGTGAGTATTTCTATATGAACGTCATCACGATATAATCGAAAACAACTTAGTTACAATTATCGTTCCGTCTAACCATCCAACCTTATGTTCGATTCAGACGCTCGTATGTGTAACGAAAGAACCGTTACATGGAAGGTGTAGTTAAATATACAACATAACGATATAATCGTAGACAACCCAGATACAATGATTGTTCAATCTATCCATTCAACCTTATGTTCGATTCGGTTGCTAGTATGTATAACGAAAGAACAGTTACCTGGTTAGACATAATATATAATAATCATCACGAAATAATCGAATACAACCCAGATACGATGATTGTTCAGTCTATCCATTCAACCTTCTGTTCAGTTCAGTCGCTCTTATGTATAACTGGAGAACAGTTACCTGGTGAGTATAACTATATGAACATCATCACGATATAATCGAATACAACCCCAGATACGATCATTGTTTAGTCTATCCATTCAACCTTCAGTTCAATTCAGTCGCTCGTATGTATAACGGAAGAACAGTTACCTGGTGAGTATAACTATATAAACATAATCGAATACAACCCAGATACGATGATCGTTCAATCTATACTGAATTCAACCTTCTGCTCGATTCGGTCGCTTGTATGTAAAACGGAAGAACAGTTACCTGGTGAGTATTGCTATATAAACATCATCACGATATCATCGAATACAACTCAGATACAATTATCGTTTCGTCTAACCATTCAACATTCTGTTCGATTCAGTCGCTAGTATGTGTAACGGAAGTATCGTCACCTGGTAAGTATCACTATATATACAGTATTGCGATATAATCGGATACCACCCAGATACATCGATTGTTCAGTCTATCCATTCAACTTTCTGTTCGTTTCGGTCGCTCGTATGTGAAACGGGAATACCGTCACCTTATGTGTATAACTATATACACAGCATAACATCATAATCGAATACAACCCAGATACTATCCATTCAACCTTCTGTTCGATTCGGTTGCTCGTATGTATAACGAAAGAACAGTAACCTGGTGAGTATTTCTATATGAACGTCATCACGATATAATCGAATACAACTCAGTTACAATTATCGTTCCGTCTAACCATCCAACCTTATGTTCGATTCAGACGCTCGTATGTGTAACGAAAGAACCGTTACATGGTAGGTGTAGTTATATATACAACATAACGATTTAATCGGAGACAACCCAGATACAATGATTGTTCAATCTATCCATTCAACCTTATGTTCGATTCGGTTGCTCGTATGTATATCGGAAGAACAGGTACCTGGTGAGTATATCTATATAAACATAATCGAATACAACTCAGATACGATGATTGTTCAATCTATCCATTTAACCTTCTGCTCGATTCGGTCGCTTGTATGTAAAACGGAAGGACAGTTACCTGGTGAGCATTGCTATATAAACATCATCACGATATCATCGAATACAACTCAGATACAATTATCGTTTCGTCTAACCATTCAACATTCTGTTCGATTCAGTCGCTAGTATGTGTAACGGAAGTATCGTCACCTGGTCGTCACTATATATACAGTATTGCGATATAATCGGATACCACCCAGATACAATGATTGTTCAATCTATCCATTCAACCTTATGTTCGATTCGGTTGCTAGTATGTATAACGAAAGAACAGTTACCTGGTTAGACATAATATATAATAATCATCACGAAATAATCGAATACAACCCAGATACGATGATTGTTCAGTCTATCCATTCAACCTTCTGTTCAGTTCAGTCGCTCTTATGTATAACTGGAGAACAGTTACCTGGTGAGTATAACTATATGAACATCATCACGATATAATCGAATACAACCCCAGATACGATCATTGTTTAGTCTATCCATTCAACCTTCAGTTCAATTCAGTCGCTCGTATGTATAACGGAAGAACAGTTACCTGGTGAGTATAACTATATAAACATTATCGAATACAACTCAGATACGATGATTGTTCAATCTATCCATTCAACCTTATGTTCGATTCGGTTGCTCGTATGTATATCGGAAGAACAGGTACCTGGTGAGTATATCTATATAAACATAATCGAATACAACTCAGATACGATGATTGTTCAATCTATCCATTTAACCTTCTGCTCGATTCGGTCGCTTGTATGTAAAACGGAAGGACAGTTACCTGGTGAGTATTGCTATATAAACATCATCACGATATCATCGAATACAACTCAGATACAATTATCGTTTCGTCTAACCATTCAACATTCTGTTCGATTCAGTCGCTAGTATGTGTAACGGAAGTATCGTCACCTGGTAAGTATCACTATATATACAGTATTGCGATATAATCGGATACCACCCAGATACATTGATTGTTCAGTCTATCCATTCAACTTTCTTTTCGTTTTGGTCGCTTTTATGTAAAACGGGAATACCGTCTCCTAGTGTGTATAACTATATACACAGCATAACATCATAATCGAATACAACCCATATACTATCCATTCAACCTTCTGTTCAATTCAGTCGCTCGTATGTATAACGGAAGAACAGTTACCTGGTGAGTATAACTATATAAACATAATCGAATACAACCCAGATACGATGATTGTTCAATCTATACTGAATTCAACCTTCTGCTCGATTCGGTCGCTTGTATGTAAAACGGAAGAACAGTTACCTGGTGAGTATTGCTATATAAACATCATCACGATATCATCGAATACAACTCAGATACAATTATCGTTTCGTCTAACCATTCAACATTCTGTTCGATTCAGTCGCTAGTATGTGTAACGGAAGTATCGTCACCTGGTAAGTATCACTATATATACAGTATTGCGATATAATCGGATACCACCCAGATA
Source organism: Chrysomela aeneicollis (assembly GCA_029955515.1). Taxonomy (NCBI): domain Eukaryota; kingdom Metazoa; phylum Arthropoda; class Insecta; order Coleoptera; family Chrysomelidae; genus Chrysomela; species Chrysomela aeneicollis. The sequence continues at coordinate 13,350,970 of JARUHQ010000013.1, read as the reverse complement.
CATTGATTGTTCAGTCTATCCATTCAACTTTCTGTTCGTTTCGGTCGCTCGTATGTGAAACGGGAATACCGTCACCTTATGTGTATAACTATATACACAGCATAACATCATAATCGAATACAACCCAGATACTATCCATTCAACCTTCTGTTCGATTCGGTTGCTCGTATGTATAACGAAAGAACAGTAACCTGGTGAGTATTTCTATATGAACGTCATCACGATATAATCGAATACAACTCAGTTACAATTATCGTTCCGTCTAACCATCCAACCTTATGTTCGATTCAGACGCTCGTATGTGTAACGAAAGAACCGTTACATGGAAGGTGTAGTTAAATATACAACATAACGATATAATCGGAGACAACCCAGATACAATGATTGTTCAATCTATCCATTCAACCTTATGTTCGATTCGGTTGCTCGTATGTATATCGGAAGAACAGGTACCTGGTGAGTATATCTATATAAACATAATCGAATACAACTCAGATACGATGATTGTTCAATCTATCCATTTAACCTTCTGCTCGATTCGGTCGCTTGTATGTAAAACGGAAGGACAGTTACCTGGTGAGTATTGCTATATAAACATCATCACGATATCATCGAATACAACTCAGATACAATTATCGTTTCGTCTAACCATTCAACATTCTGTTCGATTCAGTCGCTAGTATGTGTTACGGAAGTATCGTCACCTGGTCGTCACTATATATACAGTATTGCGATATAATCGGATACCACCCAGATACATTGATTGTTCAGTCTATCCATTCAACTTTCTTTTCGTTTCGGTCGCTCGTATGTAAAACGGGAATACCGTCTCCTAGTGTGTATAACTATATACACAGCATAGCATTATAATCGAATACAACCCATATACTATCCATTCAACCTTCTGTTCAATTCAGTCGCTTGTATGTATAACGAAAGAACAGTTACCTGGTGAGTATAACTATTTAAACATAATCGAATACAACCCAGATACGATGATTGTTCAATCTATACTGAATTCAACCTTCTGCTCGATTCGGTCGCTTGTATGTAAAACGGAAGAACAGTTACCTGGTGAGTATTGCTATATAAACATCATCACGATATCATCGAATACAACTCAGATACAATTATCGTTTCGTCTAACCATTTAACCTTCTGTTCGATTCAGTCGCTAGTATGTGTAACGGAAGTACCGTCACCTGGTAAGTATCACTATATATACAGTATTGCGATATAATCGGATACCACCCAGATACATTGATTTTTCAGTCTATCCATTCAACTTTCTGTTCGTTTCGGTCGCTCGTATGTGAAACGGGAATACCGTCACCTTATGTGTATAACTATATACACAGCATAACATCATAATCGAATACAACCCAGATACTATCCATTCAACCTTCTGTTCGATTCGGTTGCTCGTATGTATAACGAAAGAACAGTAACCTGGTGAGTATTTCTATATGAACGTCATCACGATATAATCGAATACAACTTAGTTACAATTATCGTTCCGTCTAACCATCCAACCTTATGTTCGATTCAGACGCTCGTATGTGTAACGGAAGAACCGTTACATGGTAGGTGTAGTTAAATATACAACATAACGATATAATCGGAGACAACCCAGATACAATGATTGTTCAATCTATCCATTCAACCGTATGTTCGATTCGGTTGCTAGTATGTATAACGAAAGAACAGTTACCTGGTTAGACATAATATATAATAATCATCACGAAATAATCGAATACAACCCAGATACGATGATTGTTCAGTCTATCCATTCAATCTTCTGTTCAGTTCAGTCGCTCTTATGTATAACTGGAGAACAGTTACCTGGTGAGTATAACTATATGAACATCATCACGATATAATCGAATACAACCCCAGATACGATCATTGTTTAGTCTATCCATTCAACCTTCAGTTCAATTCAGTCGCTCGTATGTATAACGGAAGAACAGTTACCTGGTGAGTATAACTATATAAACATAATCGAATACATCTCAGATACGATGATTGTTCAATCTATCCATTCAACCTTATGTTCGATTCGGTTGCTCGTATGTATATCGGAAGAACAGGTACCTGGTTAGTATATCTATATAAACATAATCGAATACAACTCAGATACGATGATTGTTCAATCTATCCATTTAACCTTCTGCTCGATTCGGTCGCTTGTATGTAAAACAGAAGGACAGTTACCTGGTGAGTATTGCTATATAAACATCATCACGATATCATCGAATACAACTCAGATACAATTATCGCTTCGTCTAACCATTCAACCTTCTGTTCGATTCAGTCGCTAGTATGTGTAACGGAAGTACCGTCACCTGGATAGTATCACTATATATACAGTATTGCGATATAATCGGATACCAACCAGATACATTGATTGTTCAGTCTATCCATTCAACTTTCTGTTCGTTTCGGTCGCTCGTATGTAAAACGGGAATACCGTCACCTAGTGTGTATAACTATATACACAGCATAACATCATAATCGAATACAACCCAGATACTATCCATTCAACCTTCTGTTCGATTCGAATGCTCGTATGTATAACGAAAGAACAGTAACCTGGTGAGTATTTCTATATGAACTTCATCACGATATCATCGAATACAACTCAGAGATACAATTATCATTACGTCTAACCATTTAACCTTCTGTTCGATTCAGTCGCTAGTATGTGTAACGGAAGTACCGTCACCTGGTGAGTATAACTATATATACAGTATTGCGATATAATCGGATACCACCCAGATACATTGATTGTTCAGTCTATCCATTCAACTTTCTGTTCAGTTCAGTCGCTCTTATGTAAAACTGGAGAACAGTTTCCTGGTGAGTATAACTATATACACAGCATAACATCATAATCGAATACAACCCAGATACTATCCATTCAACCTTCTGTTCGATTCGATTGCTCGTATGTATAACGGAAGAACAGTTACCTGGTGAGTATAACTATATAAACATAATCGAATACAACCCAGATACGATTATTGTTCAATCAATACTGAATTCAACCTTCTGCTCGATTCAGTCGCTCTTATGTATAACTGGAGAACAGTTACCTGTTGAGTATAACTATATAAACATCATCACGATATAATCGAATGCAACTTCAGATACGATCATTATTTAGTCTATCCATTCAACCTTCTGTTCAATTCAGTCGCTCGTATGTATAACGAAAGAACAGTTACCTGATGAGTATTTCTATATGAACTTCATCACGATATAATCGAATACAACTCAGATACAATGATCATTCCGTCTATCCATCCAACCTTCTGTTCGATTGGGTCGCTCGTATGTATAACGCAAGAACAGTCACCTGGTGAGTATTACTATATAAACATCACCACGATATAATCGAATACAACTCAGTTACAATTATCTTTCCGTCTAACTATCCAACCTTATGTTCGATTCAGGCGCTCGTATGTGTAACGAAAGAACCGTTACATGGTAGGTGTAACTAAATATACAGCATAACGATATAATCGTAGACAACCCAGATACAATGATTGTTCAATCTATCCATCCAACCTTATGTTCGATTCGGTTGCTCGTATGTTTAACAGAAGAACTGTTACCTGGTTAGACATACTATATGATAATCATCACGATATACTCGAATACAACCCCAGATACGATTATTGTTTAGTCTATCCATTCAACCTTCTGTTCAATTCAGTCGTTCTTATGTATAACGAAAAAACAGTTACCTGGTGAGTATAACTATATAAACCTAATCGAATACAACCCAGATACGATGAATTTCCAATCTATCCATTTAACCTTCTGCTCGATTCGGTCGCTTTTATTTAAAACGCAAGAACAGTCACCTGGTGAGTATAACTATATAAACATAATCGAATACAACCCAGATACGATGATTGTTCAATCTATACTAAATTTAAGTCGGTCGCTTGTATGTAAAACGAAAGAACAGTTACCTGTTGAGTATTTCTATATGAACGTCATCACGATATAATCGAATACAACTCAGATACAATGATCATTCCGTCCATCCATCCAACCTTTTGTTCGATTGGGTCGCTCGTATGTATAACGCAAGAACAGTCACCTGGTGAGTATTACTATATAAACATCACCACGATATAATCGAATACAACTCAATTACAATTATCGTTCCGTCTAATTACCCAACAAAATGTTCGATTAAGACGCTCGTTTGTGTAACGAAAGAACCGTTACATGGTAGGTGAAACTAAATATACAGCATCACGATATAATCGGAGACAACCCAGATACAATGATTGTTCAATCTATCCATCCAACCTTATGTTCGATTCGGTTGCTCGTATGTATAACGGAAGAACTGTTACCTGGTTAGACATACTATATGATAATAATCACGATATAATCAAATACAACCCAGATACGATGAATGTTCAGTCTATCCATTCAACCTTCTGTTCAGTTCGGTCGCTCTTATGTATAACTGGAGAACAGTTTCCTGGTGAGTATTACTATATGAACATCATCAAGATATAATCGAATACAACCCCAGATACGATTATTGTTCAATCTATACTAAATTTAAGCTTCTGCCCGATTCGGTCGCTTGTATGTAAAACTGAAGGACAGTTACCTGGTGAGTATTGCTATATAAACATCATCACGATATCATCGAATACAACTCAGATACAATTATCGTTCCGTCTAACCATTCAACATTCTGTTCGATTCAGTCGCTAGTATGTATAACGGAAGAACAGTTACCTGGTGAGTATTGCTATATAAACATCATCACGATATCATCGAATACGACTCAGATACAATTATCGTTTCGTCTTACCATTTAACCTTAAGTTCGAATCAGTCGCTAGTATGTGCAACAGAAGTACCGTCACCTGGTAAGTATCACTATATATACAGTATCGCGATATAATCGGATACCACCCAGATACATTGATTTTTCAGTCTATCCATTCAACTTTCTGTTCGTTTCGGTCGCTCGTATGTAAAACGGGAATACCGTCACCTAATGTGTATAACTATATACACAGCATAACATCATAATCGACTACAACCCAGATACCATCCATTCAACCTTCTGTTCTATTCGTTTGCTTGTATGTATAAAGAAAAAACAGTAACCTGGTGAGTATTTCTATATGAACGTCATCACCATATAATCGAATACAACTCAGATACAATGATCATTTCGTCTATCCATCCAAACTTCTGTTCGATTGGGTCGCTCGTATGTATAACGCAAGAACAGTCACCTAGTGAGTATTACTATATAAACATTACCACGATATAATCGAATACAACTCAGTTACAATTATTGTTCCGTCTAATCATCCAACCTTATGTTCGATTCAGACGCTCGTATGAGTAACGAAAGAACCGTTTCATGGTTGGTGTAACTAAATATACAGCATAACGATATAATCGGAGACAACCCAGATACAATGATTGTTCCATCTATCCATTCAACCTTATGTTCGATTCAGTTGCTCGTATGTGTAACAGAAGAACTGTTACCTGGTTAGACATACTATATAATAATCATCACGATATAATCGAATACAACCCAGATACAATGATTGTTCAGTCTATCCATTCAACCTTCTGTTCAGTTCAGTCGCTCTTATGTATAACTGGAGAACAGTTACCTGGTGAGTATAACTATATATACATCATCACGATATAATCGAATACAACCCCAGATACGATCATTGTTTAGTCTATCCATTCAACCTTCTGTTCAATTCAGTCGCTAGTATGTGTAACGGAAGTACCGTCACCTGTAAGTATCACTATATATTCAGTATTGCGATATTATCGGATACCATCCAGATACATTGATTGTTCAGTCTATCCATTCAACTTTCTGTTCGTTTCTGTCGCTCGTATGTAAAACGGGAGTACCGTCACCTAATGTGTATAACTATTTACACAGCATAACATCATAATCGAATACAACCCAGATACTATCCATTCAACCTTCTGTTCGATTCGGTTGCTCGTATGTATAACGGAAGAACAGTAACCTGGTGAGTATTTCTATATGAACGTCATCACGATATAATCGAATACAACTCAGATACAATGATCATTCCGTCTATCCATCCAACCTTCTGTTCGATTTGGTCGCTCGTATGTATAACGCAAGAACAGTCACCTGGTGAGTATTACTATATAAACATCGAATACAACTCAGTTACAATTATCGTTCCGTCTTATCATCCAACCTCATGTTCGATGCAGACGCTCGTATGTGTAACGAAGAAACCGTTACATGGTAGGTGTAACTAAATATACAGCATAACGATATAATCGGAGACAACCCAGATACAATGATTGTTCAATCTATCCATTCAACCTCATGTTCGATTCGGTTGCTCTTATGTGTAACAGAAGAACTGTTACCTGGTTAGACATACAATATGAAAATCATCACGATATAATCGAATACAACCCAGATACAATGATTGTTCAGTCTTTCCATTCAACCTTCTGTTCAGTTCAGTCGCTCTTATGTATAACTGGAGAACAGTTACCTGTTGAGTATAACTATATAAACATCATCACGATATAATCGAATACATCCTCAGATACGATCATTGTTTAGTCTATCCATTCAACCTTCTGTTCAATTCAGTCGCTCGTATGTATAACGGAAGGACAGTTACCTGGTGAGTATAACTATATAAACCTAATCGAATACAACCCAGATACGATGAATTTTCAATCTATCCATTCAACCTTCTGCTCGATTCGGTCGCTTTTATGTAAAACGGAAGAACAGTTACCTGGTGAATATTGCTATATGAACTTCATCACGATATCATCGAATACAACTCAGAGATACAATTATCATTTCGTCTAACCATTTAACCTTCTGTTCGATTCAGTCGCTAGTATGTGTAACGGAAGTACCGTCACCTGGTGAGTATCACTATATATACAGTATTGCGATATAATCGGATACCACCCAGATACATTGATTGTTCAGTCTATCCATTCAACTTTCTGTTCAGTTCAGTCGCTCTCATGTAAAACTGGAGAACAGTTTCCTGGTGAGTATAACTATATGAACATCATTAAGATATAATCGAATACAAACCCAGATACGATTATTGTTTAGTCTATCCATTAAACCTTCTGTTCAATTCAGTCGCTCGTATGTATAACGGAAGAACAGTTACCTGGTGAGTATAACTATATAAACAAAATCGAATACAACCCAGATACGATGATTGTTCAATCTATACTAAATTTAACCTTCTGCTCGATTCGGTCGCTTGTATGTATAACGGAAGAACAGTTACCTGGTGAGTATTGCTATATAAACATCATCACGATATCATCGAATTCAACTCAGATACAATAATCGTTTCGTTTAACCATTTAACCTTCTGTTCGATTCAGTCGCTAGTATGTGTAACGGAAGTACCGTCACCTGGTAAGTATCACTTTATATACAGTATTGCGATATAATCGGATACCACCCAGATACATTGATTGTTCAGTCTATCCATTCAACTTTCTGTTCGTTTCGGTCGCTCGTATGTAAAACGGGAATACCGTCACCTGATGTGTATAACTATATACACAGCATAACATCATAATCGAATACAACCCAGATACTATCCATTCAACCTTCTGTTCGATTCGATTGCTCGTATGTATAACGGAAGAACAGTAACCTGGTGAGTATAACTATATAAACATAATCGAATACAACCCAGATACGATTATTGTTCAATCAATACTGAATTCAACCTTCTGCTCGATTCAGTCGCTCTTATGTATAACTGGAGAACAGTTACCTGTTGAGTATAACTATATAAACATCATCACGATATAATCGAATGCAACCTCAGATACGATCATTATTCAGTCTATCCATTCAACCTTCTGTTCAATTCAGTCGCTCGTATGTATAACGAAAGAACAGTAACCTGGTGAGTATTTCTATATGAACTTCACCACGATATAATCGAATACAACTCAGATACAATGATCATTCCGTCTATCCATCCAACCTCCTGTTCGATTGGGTCGCTCGTACGTATAACGCAAGAACAGTCACCTGGTGAGTATTACTATATAAACATTACCACGATATAATCGAATACAACTCAGTTACAATTATCTCTAACCATCCAACCTTATGTTCGATTCAGACGCTCGTATGTGTAACGATAGAACCGTTACATGGTAGGTGTATCTAATTATTCAGCATAACGATATAATCAGAGACAACCCAGATACAATGATTTTTCAATCTATCCATCCAACCTTATGTTCGATTCGGTTGCTCGTATGTATAACGGAAGAACAGTTACCTGGTTAGACATAATATATAATAATCATCACGAAATAATCGAATACAACCCAGATACGATGATTATTCAGTCTATCCATTCAACCTTCTGTTCAGTTCAGTCGTTCTTATGTATAACTGGAGAACAGTTACCTGGTGAGTATAACTATATAAACATCATCACGATATCATCGAATACAACCCCAGATACGATCATTGTTTAGTCTATCCATTCAACCTTCTGTTCAATTCAGTCGCTCGTATGTATAACGGAAGAACAGTTACCTGGTGAGTATAACTATATAAACATAATTGAATACAACCCAGATACGATGATTGTTCAATCTATCTATTTAACCTTCTGCTCGATTCGGTCGCTTGTATGTAAAACGGAAGAACAGTTACCTGGTGAGTATTGCAATAAACATCATCACGATATCATCGAATACAACTCAGATACAATTATCGTTTCGTCTAACCATTTAACCATCTGTTCGATTCAGTCGCTTGTATGTGTAACGGAAGTACCGTCACCTGGTAAGTATCACTATATATAGTGTATTGCGATATAATCTGATACCAACCAGATACATTGATTGTTCAGTCTATCCATTCAACTTTCTGTTCGTTTCGGTCGCTCGTATCTAAAACAGGAATACCGTCACCTAGTGTGCATAACTATATACACAGCATAACATCATAATCGAATACAACTCAGATACTATCCATTCAACCTTCTGTTCGATTCGGTTGCTCGTATGTATAACGAAAGAACAGTAACCTGGTGAGTATTTCTATATGAACTTCATCACGATATAATCGAATACAGCTCAGATACAATGATCATTCCGTCTATCCATCCAACCTTCTGTTCGATTGGGTCGCTCGTACGTATAACGCAAGAACAGTCACCTGGTGAGTCTTACTATATAAACATTACCACGATATAATCGAATACAACTCAGTTACAATTATCGTTTCGTCTAACCATCCAACCTTATGTTCGATTCAGACGCTCGTATGTGTAACGAAAGAACCGTTACATGGTAGGTGTATCTAAATATACAGCATAACGATATAATCGGAGACAACCCAGATACATTGATTGTTCGATCTATCCATTCAACCTTATGTTCGATTCGGTTGCTCATATGTATAACCGAAGAACAGTTACCTGGTTAGACATAATATATGATAATCATCACGAAATAATCGAATACAACCCAGATACGATGATTGTTCAGTCTATCCATACAACCTTCTGTTCAGTTCAGTCTCTCTTATGTATAACTGGAGAACAGTTACCTGTTGAGTATAACTATATAAACATCATCACGATATAATCGAATACAACCTCAGATACGATCATTGTTTAGTATATCCATTGAACCTTCTGTTCAATTCAGTCGCCCGTATGTATAACGGAAGAACAGTTACCTGGTGAGTATAACTATATAAACCTAATCGAATACAACCCAGATACGATGAATTTTCAATCTATCCATTCAACCTTCTGCTCGATTCGGTCGCTTTTATGTAAAACGGAAGAACAGTTACCTGGTGAATATTGCTATATAAACATCATCACGATATCATCGAATACAACTCAGATACAATTATCGCTTCGTCTAACCATTTAACCTCCTGTTCGATTCAGTCGCTAGTATGTGTAACGGAAGTACCGTCACCTGGTAAGTATAACTATATATACAGTGTTGCGATATAATCGGATACCAACCAGATACATTGATTGTTCAGTCTATCCATTCAACTTTCTGTTCGTTTCGGTCGCTCGTATGTGAAACGGGAATTCCGTCACCTAGTGTGTATAACTATATACACAGCATAACATCATAATCGAATACAACCCAGATACTATCCATTCAAACTTCTGTTCGATTTGAATGCTCGTATGTATAACGATAGAACAGTAACCTGGTGAGTATTTCTATATGAATTTCATCACGATATCATCGAATACAACTCAGAAATACAATTATCATTTCGTCTAACCATTTAACCTTCTGTTCGATTCAGTCACTAGTATGTGTAACGGAAGTACCGTCACCTGGTAAGTATCACTATATATACAGTATTGCGATATAATCGGATACCACCCAGATACATTGATTGTTCAGTCTATCCATTCAACTTTCTGTTCAGTTCAGTCGCTCTTATGTATAACTGGAGAACAGTTTCCTGGTGAGTATAACTATATAAACATCATCAAGATATAATCGAATACAACCCCATATACGATTATTGTTTAGTCTATCCATGCAACCTTCTGTTCAATTCAGTCGCTCGTATGTATAACGGAAGAACAGTTACCTGGTTAGACATAATATATAATAATCATCACGAAATAATCGAATACAACCCAGATACGATGATTGTTCAATCTATACTAAATTTAACCTTCTGCTTGATTCGGTCGTTTGTATGTAAAACGGAAGAACAGTTACCTGGTGAGTATTGCTATATAAACATCATCACGATATCATCGAATACAACTCAGATACAATTATCGCTTCGTCTAACCATTTAACCTTCTGTTCGATTCAGTCGCTAGTATGTGTAACGGAAGTACCGTCACCTGGTAAGTATCACTATATATACAGTATTGCGATATAATCGGATACCAACCAGATACATTGATTGTTCAGTCTATCCATTCAACATTCTGTTCGTTTCGGTCGTTCTTATGTATAACGGAAAAACAGTTACCTGGTGAGTATAATTATATAAACCTAATCGAATACAACCCAGATACGATGAATTTTCAATCCATCTATTTAACCTTCTGCTCGATTGTGTCGCTTTTATGTAAAACGGAAGAACAGTTACCTGGTGAGTATTGCTATATAAACATCATCACGATATCATCGAATACAACTCAGATACAATTATCGCTTCATCTAACCATTTAACCTTCTGTTCGATTCAGTCGCTAGTATGTGTAACGGAAGTACCGTCACCTGGTAAGTATCACTATATATACAGTATAACGATATAATCGGATACCAACCAGATATATTGATTGTTCAGTCTATCCATTCAACTTTCTGTTCGTTTCGGTCGCTCGTATGTAAAACGGGAATACCGTCACCTAGTGTGTATAACTATATACACAGCATAACATCATAATCGAATACAACTCAGATACTATCCATTCAACCTTTCGTTCGATTCGGTTGCTCGTATGTATAACGAAAAAACAGTAACCTGGTGAGTATTTCTATATGAACATCATCACGATATAATCGAATACAACTCAGATACAATGATCATTCCGTCTATCCATCTAACCTTCTGTTCGATTGGGTCGCTCGTACGTATAACGCAAGAACAGTTACCTGGTGAGTATAACTATATAAACATCACCACGATATAATCGAATACAACTCAGTTACAATTATTGTTCCGTCTAATCATCCAACCTTATGTTCGATTCAGACGCTCGTATGTGTAACGAAAGAACCGTTACATGGTAGGTGTAACTTAATATACAGCATAACGATATAATCGGAGACAACCCAGATACAATGATTGTTCAATCTATCCATTCAACCTTATGTTCGATTCGGTTGCTCGTATGTGTAACAGAAGAACTGTGTCCTGGTTAGACATACTATATGATAATCATCACGATATAATCGAATACAACCCAGATACAATGATTGTTCAGTCTATCCATTCAACCTTCTGTTCAGTTCAGTCGCTCTTATGTATAACTGGAGAACAGTTACCTGGTGAGTATAACTATATATACATCATCACGATATAATCGAATACAACCCCAGATACGATCATTGTTTAGTCTATCCATTCAACCTTCTGTTCAATTCAGTCGCTCGTATGTATAACGGAAGAACAGGTACCTGGTGAGTAAAACTATATAAACATAATCAAATACAACCCAGATACGATGATTGTTCAATCTATACATTTAACCTTCTGCTCGATTCGGTCGCTTGTATGTAAAACGGAAGAACAGTTACCTGGTGATTATTGCTATATAAACATCATCACGATATCATCGAATACAATCTCAGATACAATTATCGATTCGTCTAACCATTCAACCTTCTGTTCGATTCAGTCGCTAGTATGTGTAACGGAAGTACCGTCACCTGGTAAGTATCACTATATATACAGTATTGCGATATAATCGCATACCACCCAGATACATTGATTGTTCAGTCTATCCATTCAACTTTCTGTTCGTTTCGGTCGCTCGTATGTAAAACGGGAATACCGTCTTCAAATGTGTATAACTATATACACAGCATAACATCATAATCGAATACAACCCAGATACTATCCATTCAACCTTCTGTTCGATTTGGTTGCTCGTATGTATAACGAATGAACAGTAACCTGGTGAGTATTTCTATATGAACGTCATCACGATATAATAGAATACAACTAAGATACAATGATCATTTCGTCTATCCATCCAACCTTCTGTTCGATTGGGTCGCTCGTATGTATAACGCAAGAACAGTCACCTGGTGAATATTACTATATAAACATCACCACGATATAATCGAATACAACTCAGTTACAATTATCGTTTCGTCTAACCATCCAACCTTATGTTCGATTCAGACGCTCGTATGTGTAACGAAAGAACCTTTACATGGTAGGTATAACTAAATATACAGCATAACGATATAATCTGAGACAACCCAGATACATTCAACCTTATGTTCGATTCGGTTGCTCGTATGTATAACGGAAGAACTGTTACCTGGTTAGACATACTATATTATAATCATCACGATATAATTAAATACAACCCAGATACGATGATTGTTCAGTCTATCCATTCAACCTTCTGTTCAATTCAGTCGCTCGTATGTATAACGGAAGAACAGTTACCTGGTGAGTATAACTATATGAACATAATCGAATACAACCCAAATACGATGATTGTTCAATCTATACTAAATTCAACCTTCTGCTCGATTCGGTCGCTTGTATGTAAAACTGAAGGACAGTTACCTGGTGAGTATTGCTATATAAACATCATCACGATATCATCGAATACAACTCAGATACAATTATCGTTCCGTCTAACCATTCAACATTCTGTTCGATTCAGTCGCTAGTATGTATAACGGAAGAACAGTTACCTGGTGAGTATAACTATATAAACATAATCGAATACAACCCAGATACGATGATTGTTCAATCCATACTAAATTTAACCTTCTGCTCGATTCGGTCGCTTGTATGTAAAACTGAAGGACAGTTACCTGGTGAGTATTGCTATATAAACATCATCACGATATCATCGAATACAACTCAGATACAATTATCGTTCCGTCTAACCATTCAACATTCTGTTCGATTCAGTCGCTAGTATGTGTAACGGAAGAACAGGTACCTGGTGAGTAAAACTATATAAACATAATCAAATACAACCCAGATACGATGATTGTTCAATCTATACATTTAACCTTCTGCTCGATTCGGTCGCTTGTATGTAAAACGGAAGAACAGTTACCTGGTGATTATTGCTATATAAACATCATCACGATATCATCGAATACAACTCAGATACAATTATCGTTTCGTCTAACCATTCAACCTTCTGTTCGATTCAGTCGCTAGTATGTGTAACGGAAGTACCGTCACCTGGTAAGTATCACTATATATACAGTATTGCGATATAATCGCATACCACCCAGATACATTGATTGTTCAGTCTATCCATTCAACTTTCTATTCGTTTCGGTTGCTCGTATGTATAACGAATGAACAGTAACCTGGTGAGTATTTCTATATGAACGTCATCACGATATAATAGAATACAACTAAGATACAATGATCATTCCGTCTATCCATCCAACCTTCTGTTCGATTGGGTCGCTCGTATGTATAACGCAAGAACAGTCACCTGGTGAATATTACTATATAAACATCACCACGATATAATCGAATACAACTCAGTTACAATTATCGGTTCGTCTAACCATCCAACCTTATGTTCGATTTAGACGCTCGTATGTGTAACGAAAGAACATTTACATGGTAGGTGTAACTAAATATACAGCATAACGATATAATCTGAGACAACCCAGATACATTCAACCTTATGTTCGATTCGGTTGCTCGTATGTATAACCGAAGAACAGTTAGCTGGTTAGACATACTATATTATAATCATCACGATATAATCAAATACAACCCAGATACGATGATTGCTCAGATTATCCATTCAACCTTCTGTTCAGTTCAGTCGCTCTTATGTATAACTGGAGAACAGTTTCCTGGTGAGAATAACTATATGAACATCATCAAGATATAATTTTATACAACCCCAGATACGATTATTGTTTAGTCTATCCATTCAACCTTCTGTTCAATTCAGTCGCTCGTATGTATAACGGAAGAACAGTTACCTGGTGAGTATTTCTATATAAACATCATCACGATATCATCGAATACAACTCAGATACAATTATCGTTTCGTCTAACCATTTAACATTCTGTTCGATTCAGTCGCTAGTATGTGTAACGGAAGTACCGTCACCTGGTAAGTATCACTATATATTCAGTATTGCGATATTATCGGATATCATCCAGATACATTGATTGTTCAGTCTATCCATTCAACTTTCTGTTCGTTTCGGTCGCTCGTATGTAAAACGGGAGTACCGTCACCTAATGTGTATAACCATTTACACAGCGAAACATCATAATCGAATACAACCCAGATACTATCCATTCAACCTTCTGTTCGATTCGGTTGCTCGTATGTATAACGAAAGAACAGTAACCTGGTGAGTATTTCTATATGAACGTCATCACGATATAATCGAATACAACTCAGATACAATGATCATTCCGTCTATCCATCCAACCTTCTGTTCGATTTGGTCGCTCGTATGTATAACGCAAGAACAGTCACCTGGTGAGTATTACTATATAAACATCACCACGATATAATCGAATACAACTCAGTTACAATTATAGTTCCGTCTAACCATCCAACCTTATGTTCGATTCAGATGCTCGTATGTGTAACGAAAGTACCGTTACATAGTAGGTGTAACTAAATATACAGCATAACGATTTAATCGGAGACAACCCAGATACAATGATTGTTCAATCTATATCCATCCAACCTTATGTTCGATTCGGTTGCTCGTATGTATAACGGAAGAACTATTACCTGGTTAGACATACTATATGATAATAATCACGATATAATCAAATACAACCCAGATACGATGAATGTTCAGTCTATCCATTCAACCTTCTGTTCAGTTCGGTCGCTCTTATGTATAACTGGAGAACAGTTTTCTGGTGAGTATAACTATATGAACATCATCAAGATATAATCGAATATAACCCCAGATACGATTATTGTTCAATCTATACTAAATTAAAGCTTCTGCCCGATTCGGTCGCTTGTATGTAAAACGAAAGAACAGTTACCTGGTGAGTATTGCTATATAAACATCATCACGATATCATCGAATACAACTCAGAGATACAATTATCGTTTCGTCTAACCATTCAACCTTCTGTTCGATTCAGTCTCTAGTATGTGTAACGGAAGTACCGTCACCTGGTAAGTATCACTATATATACAGTATTGCGATATAATCGGATACCACCCAGATACATTGATTGTTCAGTCTATCCATTCAACTTTCTGTTCAGTTCAGTCGCTCTTATGTATAACTAGAGAACAGTTTCCTGGTGAGTATAACTATATGAACATCATCAAGATATAATCGAATACAACCCCAGATACGATTATTGTTTAGTCTATCCATTCAACCTTCTGTTCAATTCAGTCGCTCGTATGTATAACGGAAGAACAGTTACCTGGTGAGTATAACTATATGAACATAATCGAATACAACCCAAATACGATGATTGTTCAATCTATACTAAATTTAACCTTCTGCTCGATTCGGTCGCTTGTATGTAAAACGGAAGAACAGTTACCTGGTGAGTATTGCTATATAAACATCATCACGATATCATCGAATACAACTCAGATACAATTATCGTTTCGTTTAACCATTTAATCTTCTGTTCGATTCAGTCGCTAGTATGTGTAACGGAAGTACCGTCACCTGGTAAGTATCACTATATATACATTATTGCGATATAATCGGATACCATCCAGATACATCGATTGTTCAGTCTATCCATTCAACTTTCTGTTCGTTTCTTTCGTTCTTATGTATAACGGAAAAACAGTTACCTGGTGAGTATAACTATATAAACCTAATCGAATACAACCCAGATACGATGAATTTTCAATCCATCTATTCAACCTTCTGCTCGATTCGGTCGCTCGTATGTATAACGCAAGAACAGTCACCTGGTGAGTATTACTATATAAACATCACCACGATATAATCGAATACAACTCAGTTACAATTATTGTTCCGTCTAATCATCCAACCTTATGTTCGATTCAGACGCTCGTATGTGTAACGAAAGAACCGTTTCATGGTAGGTGTAACTAAATATACAGCATTACGATATAATCGGAGACAACCCAGATACAATGATTGTTCCATCTATCCATTCAACCTTATGTTCGATTCGGTTGCTCGTATGTGTAACAGAAGAACTGTTACCTGGTAAGACATACTATATGATTATCATCACGATATAATCGAATACAACCCAGATACAATGATTGTTCAGTCTATCCATTCAACCTTCTGTTCAGTTCAGTCGCTCTTATGTATAACTGGAGAACAGTTACCTGGTGAGTATAACCATATATACATCATCACGATATAATCGAATACAACCCCAGATACGATCATTGTTTAGTCTATTCATTCAACCTTCTGTTCAATTCAGTCGCTAGTATGTGTAACGGAAGTACCGTCACCTGTAAGTATCACTATATATTCAGTATTGCGATATTATCGGATACCATCCAGATACATTGATTGTTCAGTCTATCCATTCAACTTTCTGTTCGTTTCAGTCGCTCGTATGTAAAACGGGAGTACCGTCACCTAATGTGTATAACTATTCACACAGCATAACATCATAATCGAATACAACCCAGATACTATCCATTCAACCTTCTGTTCGATTCGGTTGCTCGTATTTATAACGAAAGAACAGTAACCTGGTGAGTATTTCTATATGAACGTCATCACGATATAATCGAATACAACTCAGATACAATGATCATTCCGTCTATCCATCCAACCTTCTGTTCGATTTGGTCGCTCGTATGTATAACGCAAGAACAGTCACGTGGTGAGTATTACTATATAAACATCGAATACAACTCAGTTACAATTATCGTTCCGTCTAATCATCCAACCTCATGTTCGATGCAGACGTTCGTATGTGT
Source organism: Chrysomela aeneicollis (assembly GCA_029955515.1). NCBI lineage: Eukaryota > Metazoa > Arthropoda > Insecta > Coleoptera > Chrysomelidae > Chrysomela > Chrysomela aeneicollis. The sequence continues at coordinate 13,333,286 of JARUHQ010000013.1, read as the reverse complement.
AACGAAAAAACCGTTACATGGTAGGTGTAACTAAATATACAGCATAACGATATAATCGGAGACAACCCAGATACAATGATTGTTCAATCTATCCATTCAACCTTATGTTCGATTCGGTTGCTCTTATGTGTAACAGAAGAACTGTTACCTGGTTAGACATACTATATGAAAATCATCACGATATAATCGAATACAACCCAGATACAATGATTGTTCAGTCTATCCATTCAACCTTCTGTTCAATTCAGTCGCTCTTATGTATAACTGGAGAACAGTTACCTGTTGAATATAACTATATAAACATCATCACGATATAATCGAATACAACCTCAGATACGATCATTGTTTAGTCTATCCATTCAACCTTCTGTTCAATTCAGTCGCTCGTATGTATAACGGAAGGACAGTTACCTGGTGAGTATAACTATATAAACCTAATCGAATACAACCCAGATACGATGAATTTTCAATCTATCCATTCAACCTTCTGCTCGATTCGGTCGCTTTTATGTAAAACGGAAGAACAGTTACCTGGTGAATATTGCTATATAAACATCATCACGATATCATCGAATACAACTCAGATACAATTATCGCTTCGTCTAACCATTTAACCTTCTGTTCGATTCAGTCGCTAGTATGTGTAACGGAAGTACCGTCACCTGGTAAGTATCACTATATATACAGTATTGCGATATAATCGGATACCAACCAGATACATTGATTGTTCAGTCTATCCATTCAACTTTCTGTTCGTTTCGGTCGCTCGTATGTAAAACGGGAATACCGTCACCTAGTGTGTATAACTATATACACAGCATAACATCATAATCGAATACAACCCAGATACTATCCATTCAACCTTCTGTTCGATTCGAATGCTCGTATGTATAACGAAAGAACAGTAACCTGGTGAGTATTTCTATATGAACTTCATCACGATATCATCGAATACAACTCAGAGATACAATTATCATTTCGTCCAACCATTTAACTTTCTGTTCGATTCAGTCGCTTGTATGTGTAACGGAAGTACCGTCACCTGGTAAGTATCTATATATACAGTATTGCGATATAATCGGATACCACCCAGATACATTGATTGTTCAGTCTATCCATTCAACTTTCTGTTCAGTTCAGTCGCTCTTATGTAAAACTGGAGAACAGTTTCCTGGTGAGTATAACTATATGAACATCATCAAGATATAATCGAATACAACCCCAGATACGATTATTGTTTAGTCTATCCATTCAACCTTCTGTTCAATTCAGTCGCTCGTATGTATAACGGAAGAACAGTTACCTGGTGAGTATAACTATATAAACATAATCGAATACAACCCAGATACGATGATTGTTCAATCTATACTAAATTTAACCTTCTGCTCGATTCGGTCGCTTGTATGTAAAACGGAAGAGCAGTTACCTGGTGAGTATTGCTATATAAACATCATCACGATATCATCGAATTCAACTCAGATACAATTATCGTTTCGTCTAACCATTTGACCTTCTGTTCGATTCAGTCGCTAGTATGTGTAACGGAAGTACCGTCACCTGGTAAGTATCACTTTATATACAGTATTGCGATATAATCGGATACCACCCAGATACATTGATTGTTCAGTCTATCCATTCAACTTTCTGTTCGTTTCGGTCGCTCGTATGTAAAACGGGAATACCGTCACCTAATGTGTATAACTATATACACAGCATAACATCATAATCGAATACAACCCAGATACTATCCATTCAACCTTCTGTTCGATTCGATTGCTCGTATGTATAACGGAAGAACAGTTACCTGGTGAGTATATAACTTTATGAACATAATCGAATACAACCCAGATACGATTATTGTTCAATTAATACTGAATTCAACCTTCTGCTCGATTCAGTCGCTTTTATGTATAACTGGAGAACAGTTACCTGTTGAGTATAACTATATAAACATCATCACTATATAATCGAATACAACCTCAGATACGATCATTATTTAGTCTATCCATTCAACCTTCTGTTCAATTCAGTCGCTCGTATGTATATCGGAAGAACAGTTACCTGGTGAGTATAACTATATAAACCTAATCGAATACAACCCAGATACGATGAATTTTCAATCTATCCATTTAACCTTCTGCTCGATTCGGTCGCTTTTATGTAATACGGAAGAACAGTTACCTGGTGAATATTGCTATATAAACATCATCACGATATCATCGAATACAACTTAGATACAATTATCGCTTCGTCTAACCATTTAACATTCTTTTCGATTCAGTCGCTAGTATGTGTAACGGAAGTACCGTCACCTGGTAAGCATCACTATATATACAGTATTGCGATATAATCGGATACCAACTAGATACATTGATTGTTCAGTCTATCCATTCAACTTTCTGTTCGTTTCGGTCGCTCGTATGTAAAACGGAAATACCGTCACCTAGTGTGTATAACTATATATACAGCATAACATCATAATCGAATACAACCCAGATACCATTCATTCAACCTTCTGTTCGATTCGGTTGCTCGTATGTATAACGAAAGAACAGTAACCTGGTGAGTATTTCTATATGAACTTCATCACGATATAATCGAATACAACTCAGATACAATGATCATTCCGTCTATCCATCCAACCTTCTGTTCGATTGGGTCGCTCGTACGTATAACGCAAGAACAGTCACCTGGTGAGTATTACTATATAAACATTACCACGATATAATCGAATACAACTCAGTTACAATTATCTCTAACCATCCAACCTTATGTTCGATTCAGACGCTCGTATGTGTATCGAAAGAACCGTTACATGGTAGGTGTATCTAATTATACAGCATAACGATATAATCAGAGACAACCCAGATACAATGATTTTTCAATCTATCTATCCAACCTTATGTTTGATTCGGTTGCTCGTATGTATAACGGAAGAACAGTTACCTGAAAAATGGAAAAGCCATTAATTGGACAACAATTTTAGAAAGAGAAATTAGTCTATCCAATTAGTCTATCCAATTAGAATATTCTAATTTTCTTTTATCCTAAGTTTCTAGTTATCCGAGTAGAGACCGTAAGATCTCCACTCGAAGCGATGCCTGTCCCAATGCACCTTCGTCGCGTTTATTTGACCGCACTGAGCCGCGTTCCAACAGACAATTGGAAGTGGCGACACCATGCGGCAGAAGAAAGAAACACTCCAGAACTAAATCTCCCAAATCACAGAACTTGGAAGTGGCTTATAGCCCGACTAAGCTAATAAATGAAAAATGGAAAAGCCATAAATTGGACAACAATTTTAGAAAGAGAAATTAGTCTATCTAATTAGAATATTCTAATTGGATAGACTAATTTCTCTTTCTGAAACAGTTACCTGGTTAGACATAATATATAATAATCATCACGAAATAATCGAATACAACCCAGATACGATGATTATTCAGTCTATCCATTCAACCTTCTGTTCAGTTCAGTCGCTCTTATGTATAACTGGAGAACAGTTACCTGGTGAGTATAACTATATGAACATCATCACGATATCATCGAATACAACACCAGATACGATCATTGTTTAGTCTATCCATTCAACCTTCTGTTCAATTCAGTCGCTCGTATGTATAACGGAAGAACAGTTACCTGGTGGGTATAACTATATAAACATAATCGAATACAACCCAGATACGATGATTGTTCAATCTATCTATTTAACCTTCTGCTCGATTCGGTCGCTTGTATGTAAAACGGAAGAACAGTTACCTGGTGAGTATTGCCATAAACATCATCACGATATCATCGAATTCAACTCAGATACAATTATCGTTTCGTCCAACCATTCAACCTTCTGTTCGATTCAGTCCCTAGTATGCGTAACGGAAGTACCGTCACCTGGTAAGTATCACTTTATATACAGTATTGCGATATAATCGGATACCACCCAGATACATTGATTGTTCAGTCTATCCATTCAACTTTCTGTTCGTTTCGGTCGCTCGTATGTAAAACGGGAATACCTTCACCTAATGTGTATAACTATATACACAGCATAACATCATAATCGAATACAACCCAGATACTATCCATTCAACCTTCTGTTCGATTCGATTGCTCGTATGTATAACGGAAGAACAGTTACCTGGTGAGTATAACTTTATAAACATAATCGAATACAACCCAGATACGATTATTGTTCAATCAATACTGAATTCAACCTTCTGCTCGATTCAGTCGCTTTTATGTATAACTGGAGAACAGTTACCTGTTGAGTATAACTATATAAACATCATCACGATATAATCGAATACAACTTAGATACAATTATCGCTTCGTCTAACCATTTAACATTCTGTTCGATTCAGTCGCTAGTATGTGTAACGGAAGTACCGTCACCTGGTAAGCATTACTATATATACAGTATTGCGATATAATCGGATACCAACCAGATACATTGATTGTTCAGTCTATCCATTCAACTTTCTGTTCGTTTCGGTCGCTCGTATGTAAAACGGAAATACCGTCACCTAGTGTGTATAACTATATATACAGCATAACATCATAATCGAATACAACCCAGATACCATTCATTCAACCTTCTGTTCGATTCGGTTGCTCGTATGTATAACGAAAGAACAGTAACCTGGTGAGTATTTCCATATGAACTTCATCACGATATAATCGAATACAACTCAGATACAAGGATCATTCCGTCTATCCATCCAACCTTCTGTTCGATTGGGTCGCTCGTACGTATAACGCAAGAACAGTCACCTGGTGAGTATTACTATATAAAAATTACCACGATATAATCGAATACAACTCAGTTACAATTATCTCTAACCATCCAACCTTATGTTCGATTCAGACGCTCGTATGTGTAACGAAAGAACCGTTACATGGTAGGTGTATCTAATTATACAGCATAACGATATAATCAGAGACAACCCAGATACAATGATTTTTCAATCTATCCATCCAATCTCATGTTTGATTCGGTTGCTCGTATGTATAACGGAAGAACAGTTACCTGAAAAATGGAAAAGCCATAAATTGGACAACAATTTTAGAAAGAGAAATTAGTCTATCCAATCAGAATATTCTAATTAGATAGACTAATTTCTCTTTCTAAAATTGTTGTCCAATTTATGGCTTTTCCATTTTTCATTTATTAGCTTAGTCGAGCTACAAGCCACTTCCAAGTTCTGTGATTTGGGAGATTTAGTTCTGGAGTGTTTCTTTCTTCTGCCGCATGGTGTCGCCACTTCCAATTGTCTGTTGGAACGCGGCTCAGTGCGGTCAAATAAACGCGACGAAGGTGCATTGGGACAGGCAACGCTTCGAGTGGAGATCTTACGGTCTCTACTCGGATAACTACCCTGCACTGATGAGGGCCAATAAGCCCGAAACCGGTCTGTAGGTTGTTAGGCGTGCCTGTCCCGATGTGAATTTGTCACGTCTTAGGAAGAAAGAAACATTTGCGATCTGCATTCACAGTGTGAATCGTTGCATGGATTACGAGCAGATATAATTCAATGTTCTGCGTGGTATTTACCAGGAAAGTAGTTGTTTTCTGCTCGTAGTCTACCAGACATTCATTTCAAACTATGTTTGATATTCTAATCGGATAGACTAATTTCTCTTTCTAAAACAGTTACCTGGTTAGACATAATATATAATAATCATCACGAAATAATCGAATACAACCCAGATACGATGATTATTCAGTCTATCCATTCAACCTTCTGTTCAGTTCAGTCGCTCTTATGTATAACTGGAAAACAGTTACCTGGTGAGTATAACTATATGAACATCATCACGATATCATCGAATACAACCCCAGATACGATCATTGTTTAGTCTATCCATTCAACCTTCTGTTCAATTCAGTCGCTCGTATGTATAACGGAAGAACAGTTACCTGGTGAGTATAACTATATAAACATAATCGAATACAACCCAGATACGATGATTGTTCAATCTATCTATTTAACCTTCTGCTCGATTCGGTCGCTTGTATGTAAAACGGAAGAACAGTTACCTGGTGAGTATTGCTATAAACATCATCACGATATCATCGAATTCAACTCAGATACAATTATCGTTTCGTCTAACCATTTAACCTTCTGTTCGATTCAGTCGCTAGTATGCGTAACGGAAGTACCGTCACCTGGTAAGTATCACTTTATATACAGTATTGCGATATAATCGGATACCACCCAGATACATTGATTGTTCAGTCTATCCATTCAACTTTCTGTTCGTTTTGGTCGCTCGTATGTAAAACGGGAATACCGTCACCTAGTTTGTATAACTATATATACAGCATAACATCATAATCGAATACAACCCAGATACTATCCATTCAACCTTCTGTTCGATTCGATTGCTCGTATGTAAAACGGAAGAACAGTTACCTGGTGAGTATAACTTTATAAACATAATCGAATACAACCCAGATACGATTATTGTTCAATCAATACTGAATTCAACCTTCTGCTCGATTCAGTCGCTTTTATGTATAACTGGAGAACAGTTACCTGTTGAGTATAACTATATAAACATCATCACGATATAATCGAATACAACTTAGATACAATTATCGCTTCGTCTAACCATTTAACATTCTGTTCGATTCAGTCGCTAGTATGTGTAACGGAAGTACCGTCACCTGGTAAGCATTACTATATATACAGTATTGCGATATAATCGGATACCAACCAGATACATTGATTGTTCAGTCTATCCATTCAACTTTCTGTTCGTTTCGGTCGCTCGTATGTAAAACGGAAATACCGTCACCTAGTGTGTATAACTATATATACAGCATAACATCATAATCGAATACAACCCAGATACCATTCATTCAACCTTCTGTTCGATTCGGTTGCTCGTATGTATAACGAAAGAACAGTAACCTGGTGAGTATTTCCATATGAACTTCATCACGATATAATCGAATACAACTCAGATACAATGATCATTCCGTCTATCCATCCAACCTTCTGTTCGATTGGGTCGCTCGTACGTATAACGCAAGAACAGTCACCTGGTGAGTATTACTATATAAACATTACCACGATATAATCGAATACAACTCAGTTACAATTATCTCTAACCATCCAACCTTATGTTCGATTCAGACGCTCGTATGTGTAACGAAAGAACCGTTACATGGTAGGTGTATCTAATTATACAGCATAACGATATAATCAGAGACAACCCAGATACAATGATTTTTCAATCTATCCATCCAACCTTATGTTTGATTCGGTTGCTCGTATGTATAACGGAAGAACAGTAACCTGAAAAATGGAAAAGCCATAAATTGGACAACATCTTTAGAAAGAGAAATTAGTCTATCCAATTAGAATATTCTAATTAGATAGACTAATTTCTCTTTCTAAAATTGTTGTCCAATTTATGGCTTTTCCATTTTTCATTTATTAGCTTAGTCGAGCTATAAGCCACTTCCAAGTTCTGTGATTTGGGAGATTTAGTTCTGGAGTGTTTCTTGCTTCTGCCGCATGGTGTCGCCACTTCCAATTGTCTGTTGGAACGCGGCTCAGTGCGGTCAAATAAACGCGACGAAGGTGCATTGGGACAGGCAACGCTTCGAGTGGAGATCTTACGGTCTCTACTCGGATAACTACCCTGCACTGATGAGGGCCAATAAGCCCGAAACCGGTCTGTAGGTTGTTAGGCGTGCCTGTCCCGATGTGAATTTGTCACGTCTTAGGAAGAAAGAAACATTTGCGATCTGCATTCACAGTGTGAATCGTTGCATGGATTACGAGCAGATATAATTCAATGTTCTGCGTGGTATTTACCAGGAAAGTAGTTGTTTTCTGCTCGTAGTCTACCAGACATTCATTTCAAACTATGTTTGATATTCTAATTGGATAGACTAATTTCTCTTTCTAAAACAGTTACCTGGTTGGACATAATATATAATAATCATCACGAAATAATCGAATACAACCCAGATACGATGATTATTCAGTCTATCCATTCAACCTTCTGTTCAGTTCAGTCGCTCTTATGTATAACTGGAGAACAGTTACCTGGTGAGTATAACTATATGAACATCATCACGATATCATCGAATACAACCCCAGATACGATCATTGTTTAGTCTATCCATTCAACCTTCTGTTCAATTCAGTCGCTCGTATGTATAACGGAAGAACAGTTACCTGGTGAGTATAACTATATAAACATAATCGAATACAACCCAGATACGATAATTGTTCAATCTATCTATTTAACCTTCTGCTCGATTCGGTCGCTTGTATGTAAAACGGAAGAACAGTTACCTGGTGAGTATTGCTATAAACATCATCACGATATCATCGAATTCAACTCAGATACAATTATCGTTTCGTCTAACCATTTAACCTTCTGTTCGATTCAGTCGCTAGTATGCGTAACGGAAGTACCGTCACCTGGTAAGTATCACTTTATATACAGTATTGCGATATAATCGGATACCACCCAGATACATTGATTGTTCAGTCTATCCATTCAACTTTCTGTTCGTTTCGGTCGCTCGTATGTAAAACAGGAATACCGTCACCTAATGTGTATAACTATATACACAGCATAACATCATAATCGAATACAACCCAGATACTATCAATTCAACCTTCTGTTCGATTCGATTGCTCGTATGTATAACGGAAGAACAGTTACCTGGTGAGTATAACTTTATAAACATAATCGAATACAACCCAGATACGATTATTGTTCAATCAATACTGAATTCAACCTTCTGCTCGATTCAGTCGCTTTTATGTATAACTGGAGAATAGTTACCTGTTGAGTATAACTATATAAACATCATCACGATATAATCGAATACAACCTCAGATACGATCATTATTTAGTCTATCCATTCAACCTTCTGTTCAATTCAGTCGCTCGTATGTATATCGGAAGAACAGTTACCTGGTGAGTATAACTATATAAACCTAATCGAATACAACCCAGATACGATGAATTTTCAATCTATCCATTTCACCTTCTGCTCGATTCGGTCGCTTTTATGTAAAACGGAAGAACAGTTACCTGGTGAATATTGCTATTTAAACATCATCACGATATCATCGAATACAACTCAGATACAATTATCGCTTCGTCTAACCATTTAACATTCTGTTCGATTCAGTCGCTAGTATGTGTAACGGAAGTACCGTCACCTGGTAAGTATCACTATATATACAGTATTGCGATATAATCGGATACCAACCAGATACATTGATTGTTCAGTCTATCCATTCAATTTTCTGTTCGTTTCGGTCGCTCGTATGTAAAACGGAAATACCGTCACCTAGTGTGTATAACTATATACACAGCATAACATCATAATCGAATACAACCCAGATACCATTCATTCAACCTTCTGTTCGATTGGGTCGCTCGTACGTATAACGCAAGAACAGTCACCTGGTGAGTATTACTATATAAACATTACCACGATATAATCGAATACAACTCAGTTACAATTATCTCTAACCATCCAACCTTATGTTCGATTCAGACGCTCGTATGTGTAACGAAAGAACCGTTACATGGTAGGTGTATCTAATTATACAGCATAACGATATAATCAGAGACAACCCAGATACAATGATTTTTCAATCTATCCATCCAACCTTATGTTTGATTCGGTTGCTCGTATGTATAACGGAAGAACAGTTACCTGGTTAGACATTATATATAATAATGATCACGAAATAATCGAATACAACCCAGATACGATGATTATTCAGTCTATCCATTCAACCTTCTGTTCAGTTCAGTCGCTCTTATGTATAACTGGAGAACAGTTACCTGGTGAGTATAACTATATATACATCATCACGATATCATCGAATACAACCCCAGATACGATCATTGTTTAGTCTATCCATTCAACCTTCTGTTCAATTCAGTCGCTCGTATGTATAACGGAAGAACAGTTACCTGGTGAGTATAACTATATAAACATAATCGAATACAACCCAGATACGATGATTGTTCAATCTATTTATTCAACCTTCTGCTCGATTCGGTCGCTTGTATGTAAAACGGAAGAACAGTTACCTGGTGAGTATTGCTATAAACATCATCACGATATCATCGAATACAATTCAGATACAATTATCGTTTCGTCTAACCATTTAACCATATGTTCGATTCAGTCGCTTGTATGTGTAACGGAAGTGCCGTCACCTGATAAGTATCACTATATATAGAGTATTGCGATATAATCGGATACCAACCAGATACATTGATTGTTCAGTCTATCCATTCAACTTTCTGTTCGTTTCGGTCGCTCGTATCTAAAACGGGAATACCGTCACCTAGTGTGTATAACTATATACACAGCATAACATCATAATCAAATACAACTCAGATACTATCCATTCAACCTTCTGTTCGATTCGGTTGCTCGTATGTATAACGAAAGAACAGTAACCTGATGAGTATTTCTATATAACCTTCATCACGATATAATCGAATACAACTCAGATACAATGATCATTCCGTCTATCCATCCAACCTTCTGTTCGATTGGGTCGCTCGTTCGTATAACGCAAGAACAGTCACCTGGTGAGTATTACTATATAAACATTACCACGATATAATCGAATACAACTCAGTTACAATTATCGTTTCGTCTAACCATCCAACCTTATGTTCGATTCAGACGCTCGTCTGTGTAACGAAAGGACCGTTACATGGTAGGTGTATCTAATTATACAGCATAACGATATAATCAGAGACAACCCAGATACAATGATTTTTCAATCTATCCATCCAACCTTATGTTTGATTCGGTTGCTCGTATGTATAACGGAAGAACAGTTACCTGGTTAGACATAATATATGATAATCATCACGAAATAATCGAATACAACCCAGATACGATGATTGTTCAGTCTATCCATACAACCTTCTGTTCAGTTCAGTCTCTCTTATGTATAACTGGAGAACAGTTACCTGTTGAGTATAACTATATAAACATCGTCACGATATAATCGAATACAACCTCAGATACGATCATTGTTTAGTATATCCATTCAACCTTCTGTTCAATTCAGTCGCTCGTATGTATAACGAAAGAACAGTTACCTGGTGAGTATAACTATATAAACCTAATCGAATACAACCCAGATACGATGAATTTTCAATCAATCCATTTAACCTTCTGCTCGATTCGGTCGCTTTTATGTAAAACGGAAGAACAGTTACCTGGTGAATATTGCTATATAAACATCATCACGATATCATCGAATACAACTCAGATACAATAATCGCTTCGTCTAACCATTTAACCTTCTGTTCGATTCAGTCGCTAGTATGTGTAACGGAAGTACCGTCACCTGGTAAGTATCACTATATATACAGTGTTGCGATAAAATCGGATATCAACCAGATACATTGATTGTTCAGTCTATCCATTCAACTTTCTGTTCGTTTCGGTCGCTCGTATGTAAAACGGGAATACCGTCACCTAGTGTGTATAACTATATACACAGCATAACATCTTAATCGAATACAACCCAGATACTATCCATTCAACCTTCTGTTCGATTCGAATGCTCGTATGTATAACGATAGAACAGTAACCTGGTGAGTATTTCTATATGAACTTCATCACGATATCATCGAATACAACTCAGAGATACAATTATCATTTCGTCTAACCATTTAACCTTCTGTTCGATTCAGTCGCTAGTATGTGTAACGGAAGTACCGTCACCTGGTAAGTATCACTATATATACAGTATTGCGATATAATCGGATACCACCCAGATACATTGATTGTTCAGTCTATCCATTCAACCTTCTGTTCAATTCAGTCGCTCGTATGTATAACGGAAGAACAGTTACCTGGTGAGTATAACTTTATAAACATAATCGAATACAACCCAGATAGGATGATTGTTCAATCTATACTAAATTTAACCTTCTGCTTGATTCGGTCGTTTGTATGTAAAACGGAAGAACAGTTACCTGGTGAGTATTGCTATATAAACATCATCACGATATCATCGAATACAACTCAGATACAATTATCGCTTCGTCTAACCATTTGACCTTCTGTTCGATTCAGTCGCTAGTATGTGTAACGGAAGTACCGTCACCTGGTAAGTATCACTATATATACAGTATTGCGATATAATCGAATACCAACCAGATACATTGATTGTTCAGTCTATCCATTCAACTTTCTGTTCGTTTCGGTCGCTCGTATGTGAAACGGAAATACCGTCACCTAGTGTTTATAACTATATACACAGCATAACATCATAATCGAATACAACCCAGATACCATCCATTCAACCTTCTGTTCGATTCGGTTGCTCGTATGTATAACGAAAGAACAGTAACCTGGTGAGTATTTCTATATGAACTTCATCACGATATAATCGAATACAACTCAGATACAATGATCATTCCGTCTATCCATCCAACCTTCTGTTCGATTGGGTCGCTCGTACGTATAACGCAAGAACAGTCACCTGGTGAGTATTACTATATGAACATTACCACGATATAATCGAATACAACTCAGTTACAATTATCGTTCCGTCTAACCATCCAACCTTATGTTCGATTCAGACGCTCGTATGTGTAACGAAAGAACCGTTACATGGTAGGTGTATCTAAATATACAGCATAACGATATAATCGGAGACAACCCAGATACATTGATTGATCGATCTATCCATTCAACCTTATGTTCGATTCGGTTGCTCATATGTATAACGGAAGAACAGTTACCTGGTTAGACATAATATATGATAATCATCACGAAATAATCGAATACAACCCAGATACGATGATTGTTCAGTCTATCCATACAACCTTCTATTCAGTTCAGTCTCTCTTATGTATAACTGGAGAACAGTTACCTGTTGAGTATAACTATATAAACATCGTCACGATATAATCGAATACAACCTCAGATACGATCATTGTTTAGTATATCCATTCAACCTTCTGTTCAATTCAGTCGCTCGTATGTATAACGGAAGAACAGTTACCTGGTGAGTATAACTATATAAACCTAATTGAATACAACCCAGATACGATGAATTTTCAATCTATCCATTTAACCTTCTGCTCGATTCGGTTGCTTTTATGTAAAACGGAAGAACAGTTACCTGGTGAATATTGCTATATAAACATCATCACGATATCATCGAATACAACTCAGATACAATTATCGCTTCGTCTAACCATTTAACCTTCTGTTCGATTCAGTCGCTAGTATGTGTAACGGAAGTACCGTCACCTGGTAAGTATCACTATATATACAGTGTTGCGATAAAATCGGATACCAACCAGATACATTGATTGTTCAGTCTATCCATTCAACTTTCTGTTCGTTTCGGTCGCTCGTATGTAAAACGGGAATACCGTCACCTAGTGTGTATAACTATATACACAGCATAACATCATAATCGAGTACAACCCAGATACTATCCATTCAACCTTCTGTTCGATTCGAATGCTCGTATGTATAACGATAGAACAGTAACCTGGTGAGTATTTCTATATGAACTTCATCACGATATCATCGATTACAACTCAGAGATACAATTATCATTTCGTCTAACCATTTAACCTTCTGTTCGATTCAGTCGCTAGTATGTGTAGCGGAAGTACCGTCACCTGGTAAGTATCACTATATATACAGTATTGCGATATAATCGGATACCACCCAGATACATTGATTGTTCAGTCTATCCATTCAACTCTCTGTTCAGTTCAGTCGCTCTTATGTACAACTGGAGAACAGTTTCCTGGTGAGTTTAACTATATGAACATCATCAAGATATAATCGAATACAACCCCATATACGATTATTGTTTAGTCTATCCATTCAACCTTCTGTTCAATTCAGTCGCTCGTATGTATAACGGAAGAACAGTTACCTGGTGAGTATTGCTATATAAACATCATCACGATATCATCGAATACAACTCGGATACAATTATCGCTTCGTCTAACCATTTAACCTTCTGTTCGATTCAGTCGCTAGTATGTGTAACGGAAGTACCGTCACCTGGTAAGTATCACTATATATACAGTATTGCGATATAATCGAATACCAACCAGATACATTGATTGTTCAGTCTATCCATTCAACTTTCTGTTCGTTTCGGTCGCTCGTATGTAAAACGGAAATACCGTCACCTAGTGTTTATAACTATATACACAGCATAACATCATAATCGAATACAACCCAGATACCATCCATTCAACCTTCTGTTCGATTCGGTTGCTCGTATGTATAACGAAAGAACAGTAACCTGGTGAGTATTTCTATATGAACTTCATCACGATATAATCGAATACAACTCAGATACAATGATCATTCCGTCTATCCATCCAACCTTCTGCTCGATTGGGTCGCTCGTACGTATAACGCAAGAACAGTCACCTGGTGAGTATTACTATATGAACATTACCACGATATAATCGAATACAACTCAGTTACAATTATCGTTCCGTCTAACCATCCAACCTTATGTTCGATTCAGACGCTCGTATGTGTAACGAAAGAACCGTTACATGGTAGGTGTATCTAATTATACAGCATAATGATATAATCGGAGACAACCCAGATACAATGATTTTTCAATCTATCCATTCAACCTTATGTTCGATTCGGTTGCTCGTATGTATAACGAAAGAACAGTTACCTGGTTAGACATAATATATAATAATCATCACGAAATAATCGAATACAACCCAGATACGATGATTATTTAGTCTATCCATTCAACCTTCTGTTCAGTTCAGTCGCTCTTATGTATAACTGGAGAACAGTTACCTGGTGAGTATAACTTTATAAACATCATCACGATATCATCGAATACTACCCCAGATACGATCATTGTTTAGTCTATCCATTCAACCTTCTGTTCAATTCAGTCGCTCGTATGTATAACGGAAGAACAGTTACTTGGTGGGTATAACTATATAAACATAATTTGATACAACACAGATACGATGATTGTTCAATCTATCCATCCAACCTTATGTTCGATTCGGTTGCTCGTATGGAGGTACAAAATCTCAAGGAATCAAATATTGATATGGTTAGACTTTTATCAGGCAATCTTTCCGAAATACAAAAGAGTGTCACAATCCCAAGTGACCTAGATCAATCTTTTCTGTCATGTTCATCAGCCAATACGGTTATTTCTCAACCCACTGTTGAAAAACGTGTAGACGATAAACAAGCATGGATTGAAGTGACGAATAAAAAACGGAACAAAAAATCGAGTACAACTGATAACAGATCAACTGCTGCAAAGCCGATATCACAGCCCAAAGAACCGATTACAAGAAATAAAAGTGGATCCGTGATAGGAACACTTTCAGATGAAAACAATGACTTCAGCGGGGGGGAACCGATGCTATGGCTATATGTCGGACGCTGCAAATCGCATACAACTACAGAAAAAGTGAAAGCATTCTTGGAGAAGCGATCTCCTGGGTTTGAATTTGACGTAACTCAACTCAATTCACAAGGGAGATTCAAATCCTTCAAAGTAGGAGCTGACATGCAACTCCGAGATTCTCTTTATGATCCATCAAACTGGCCGAATAAGGTAATTGTCAAGAGGTTTCAATTTCGGAAACCATCTCAACAGCCCTTTCAGAACCATCAGTCGGAAGACTTTTAGTTATTTTCATAAAAAAGTAAGTGTACCGAAAGAAAACTTTAAAATAATGCATTTGAACTCACAGTGTATACTTAACAAAACGAATCAAATTGAAGTAATTTTAACTGACCAGAGTCCTGATATTCTGTGCATATCTGAGACTTGGTGTAATGATTTCAACATAAACACTATCCAGTTCGATGGATATATTCTAGCGACTCATTTTACCAGACAAACCCACATCCACGGGGGTACTTTGATTGTAATAAAAAAAGATTTGGTATTTGAACAGGAGCTTCACATCAATAATCTATCAATGGAATTAGAATTCGAGACCTGTGCAATTTTATTTTCTATGAATCATGAAAAATATTGTCTAGTTTTAATGTATAGGCCCCCAAATGCTACCGGAACTTTCTTCGAAAGATTATTCAATGCCCTTGATTACTGTGATGGAAAATTCAAAAATATCATCTTGTGTGGTGATTTGAATATAAATTATCTAAGTGACTCAAAAAATAAAACACTTTTGAATGATTCATTGGAAAGCTTCAACCTCACCTGTAAAAACCTGGAGCCAACACGAACTTTCACCTATTCTAATGGTAGAACGACTACTTCAAAAATTGATTATTTCATTACAAATATTCCTGAATCACTATATAGTGAAGAAGTACTGAATATGAACCTAGCTGACCATTTATGCCTTTCATTAAATTTATCCCTTTCTAACATCCAAAAATTAGATAAAAGAAAAAAGATTACTTATTTGAACATGAGTATTGAAAATATCACTAGGCTCCAAACTTGTCTTGAGAAGGAGACATTTCATTTAGTTTATGAAAGCTTTGACAATATCAACTCTGCATACGAGTCATTCTCCAATATAATTATTTATTTCATTGAATTAACATGCCCCACCGTGACGAAAACTCTTGATATGGGAACGAAGCAAAATAAGCAATGGGTTACTCAAGAGATAATCTCCATGGGAAATGATTTGAAGCAACTATTTTGGCTAACCGTCAATGCAGAAAATAACAACCTCAAAGAGCACTATGATATCTCAAAAAAATTGTATAGGCGTAAACTACATGAAACCAAATACAAGTTTCACCAACGTTCTTTTCAAAATAAAACGTCACTGCAAACACAAAAACAAATTTGGAACTTAGTTGGGAATAAAACAGGTAAAACTAAACGAAATATGGATATTGAGATTTCACTGAATGAAGAATGTATTAGAGATAAACATAAAATTGTTAACGCTTTTGGGGAATATTTCTCAACCATAGCACCTAATGCTATAAACAAATATTTCGGCTCTACATCTTTCAACAACTTCACAACCATGTATATGCCTCAAACTTTTTACTTCACCCCTGTCCATCCAAGTGATATTTGTGAAATAATTTTATCACTAAAAAATACAAATTCTGTGGGAATAGATTGCATACCAACAAAACTTGTGAAAAATATCAGAACTCTTATAAGTGAACCACTGTCATTTATATTCAATAGATCTATAGAAATGGGAATATTCCCAGACAAACTGAAGGTTGGTTTGGTAACACCACTTCATAAGAAAGATGATCCAACCTCAATCGGAAACTATAGACCAATAACAGTACCCACAGTGATTTGTAAAATATTCGAGAGATGTGTTTACATGAAAATGCTTTCATTTTTGGATCAATTCAATATCATCTCTCAAGTCCAACATGGATTCTGCCCAGGTAGGTCGACGGAGAGTGCATCATCTACCTTCTTCGATTATATATATGATTCACTTGATAGAGGGAGATACGTTGGTGCACTTTTCTTTGACCTATCAAAAGCATTCGACATCATTGATCCCAAAATTATTCAGAGTAAATTGTACTCAATCGGCTTTAGGGGTAATTTCCTCTCATGGATAGTATCATATTTAACCGATAGAAAAATACGTGTGAAATTAGAAGACTGTCATTCTTTACCATTTAACATGGATCTAGGAGTCCCACAAGGTTCTATTTTGGGACCACTTATTTTTCTACTCTTCATCAACGATATGCCCAAACATATGAGTACAGATCATATTGTCTTATATGCTGACGAAACTACACTTGCAGCTGACTCTGATAGTCCTGCGGAATTGCAAGAAATGCTGAATGAACTGTCTCATGAGTTTACGACATGGTGTTGCAAAAACTCTCTGATCGTGAATACTAGTAAAACGGTTCTAATGCAGTTTCTGTTCAGAAATGAAAGAAAAATCAATAATTTTCGAGTGAAGGTTGGCGAAGAATATGTCGAATCTTCTGATCGCACCAGATTCCTTGGTACCTACATCGATAGTAGAATGACTTTCGATTCTAGTATAAGCCATATAAGTAAAAAGGTTAATAGCGGATATTACGCGATAAGACAATTGAAGTCAATTCTAAGTATAGATCAACTGCTGAACGTGTATTATGCAATTATACATTCGCATATATCATACAACATAGCTTTGTGGGGCTGCTCTACAAATGTTAATAAAATATTTGTTTCTCAAAAAAAGGTTATACGCTTGATGTTCAACCTTGGCTATAGAGACTCTTGTAAACAATATTTCATGAACCACGGAATTATGTGCCTACCCTGCATTTATATTTATAAATGTGTATTGTCACTGAAAAAAAATATAAGAAAGTATAATAGAATCTCAGATATGCATAATTATCCCACAAGGCATGGTGAACTCGTAAGAGCCCAAAAACACAAAACCAAATCATTTGAGAATTGTCCATCACATGCGGGGGTGACATTTTTTAATAATCTTCCTGAAGATATAAGAAATGAGTCAACAGAAAAAAGGTTCAAAACCAAACTGAAGGAATTTCTACTCAAGAATTGTTTTTACAGTGTCGATGAATATCTCGGTAGGTGAGGCCTTTCTAGTTCAAAATATCAATTGACTGTTTGTTTAAATGTGTATGATGTTCAATATATACATAATATGTTTTGCCCCATTCATAACAATGTTTCGTTAAATGTGAAATTGTGTTATACTATGTATGGATGGATTGTATATATATATATTATTTCTTCATTATTGAATGGAATAATTTGCTTTTGTTCATTGACGTATCCTATATCATGATGTGATCTAAAAGGATTAATAAAGATTATTATTATGTTCAACGAAAGAACTGTTACCTGGTTAGACATACTATATGATAATCATCACGATATACTCGAATACAACCCCAGATACGATTATTGTTTAGTCTATCTATTCATCCTTCTGTTCAATTCAGTCGTTCTTATGTATAACGAAAAAACAGTTACCTGGTGAGTATAACTATATAAACCTAATCGAATACAACCCAGATACGATGAATTTCCAATCTATCCATTTAACCATCTGCTCGATTCGGTCACTTTTATTTAAAACGCAAGAACAGTCACCTGGTGAGTATTACTATATAAACATCACCACGATATAATCGAATACAACTCAGTTACAATTATCGTTCCGTCTAACCATCCAACCTTTTGTTCGATTGGGTCGCTCGTATGTATAACGCAAGAACAGTCACATGGTGAGTATTACTATATAAACATCACCACGATATAATCGAATACAACTCAGTTACAATTATCGTTCCGTCTAACCATCCAACCTTATGTTCGATTCAGACGCTCGTATGTGTAACGAAAGAACCGTTACATGGTAGGTGAAACTAAATATACAGCATAACGATATAATCGGAGACAACCCAGATACAATGATTGTTCAATCTATCCATCCAACCTTATGTTCGATTCGGTTGCTCGTATGTATAACGGAAGAACTGTTACCTGGTTAGACATACTATATGATAATAATCACGATATAATCAAATACAACCCAGATACGATGAATGTTCAGTCTATCCATTCAACCTTCTGTTCAGTTCAGTCGCTCTTATGTATAACTGGAGAACAGTTCCCTGGAGAGTATAACTATATGAACATCATCAAGATTCAATCGAATACAACCCCAGATACGATTATTGTTTAGTCTA
The DNA here is from genome assembly GCA_029955515.1 of Chrysomela aeneicollis. NCBI lineage: Eukaryota > Metazoa > Arthropoda > Insecta > Coleoptera > Chrysomelidae > Chrysomela > Chrysomela aeneicollis. The sequence continues at coordinate 13,313,593 of JARUHQ010000013.1, read as the reverse complement.
TCCATTCAACCTTCTTTTCAATTCAGTCGCTCGTATGTATAACGGACGAACAGTTACCTGGTGAGTATAACTATATAAACATAATCAATCTATCTATTTAACCTTCTGCTCGATTCGGTCGCTTGTATGTAAAACGTAAGAACAGTTACCTGGTGAGTATTGCTATAAACATCATCACGATATCATCGAATACAACTCAGATACAATTATCGCTTCGTCTAACCATTTAACCTTCTGTTCGATTCAGTCGCTAGTATGTGTAACGGAAGTACCGTCACCTGGGTAGTATCACTATATATACAGTATTGCGATATAATCGGATACCAACCAGATACATTGATTGTTCAGTCTATCCATTCAACTTTCTGTTCGTTTCGGTCGCTCGTATGTAAAACGGGAATACCGTCACCTAGTGTGTATAACTATATACACAGCATAACATACTGGGTTGTATCCGATGATATCGTGATGATGTTTATATAGCAATAATAACCAGGTAACGATTCTTCCGTTTCACATACACGCGACCGAATCGAGCAGAAGGTTAAATGTATAGATTGAACAATCATCGTATCTAGGTTGTATTTGATTATGTTTATATAGTTATACTCACCAGGTACCTGTTCTTCCGTTATACATACGAGCGACTGAATTGAACAGAAGGTTGAATGGATAGTATCTGAGTTGTATTCGATTATGATGTTATGCTGTGTATATAGTTATACACACTAGGTGACGGTATTCCCGTTTTACATACAAGCGACCGAAACGAAACTAAAAGTTGAATGTATAGACTGAACAATCAATATATCTGGTTGGTATCCGATTATATCGCAATACTGTATATATAGTGATACTTACCAGGTGACGGTACTTTCGTTACACATACTAGCGACTGAATCGAACAGAAGGTTGAATGGTTAGACGAAGCGATAATTGTATCTGAGTTTTATTCGATGATATCGTGATGATATTTTCATAGCAATACTCACCAGGTAGCTGTTCTTCCGTTTTACATAAAAGCGACCGAATCGAGCAGAAGGTTAAATGGATAGATTGAAAATTCATCGTATCTGGGTTGTATTCGATAAGGTTTATATAGTTATACTCACCAGGTAAATGTTCTTCCGTTATACATACGAGCGACTGAATTGAACAGAAGGTTGAATGGATAGACTAAACAATAATCGTATCTGGGGTTGTATTCGATTATATCTTGATGATGTTCATATAGTTATACTCACCAGGAAACTGTTCTCCAGTTATACATGAGAGCGACTGAACTGAACAGAAAGTTGAATGGATAGACTGAACAATCAATGTATCTGGGTGGTATTCGATTATATCGTGATGATTATCATATAGTATGTATAACCAGGTAACAGTTCTTCTGTTACACATACGAGCAACCGAATCGAACATAAGGTTGAATGGATAGATTGAACAATCATTGTATCTGGGTTGTCTCCGATTATATCGTTATGCTGTATATTAAGTTACACCTACCATGTAACGGTTCTTTCGTTACACATACGAGCGTCTGAATCGAACATAAGGTTGGATGATTAGACGGAACAATAATTGTTACTGAGTTGTATTCGATTATATCGTGGTGATGTTTATATAGTAATACTCACCAGGTGATTGTTCTTGCGTTATACATACGAGCGACCCAATCGAACAGAAGTTTGGATAAATAGACGGAATGATCATTGTATCTGAGTTGTATTCGATTATATCGTGATGACGTTCATATAGAAATACTCACCAGGTTACTGTTTTTTCTTTATACATTCGAGCAACCGAATCGAACAGAAGGTTGAATGGATAGTATCTGGGTTGTATTCGATTATGATGTTATGCTGTGTATATAGTTATACACATTAGGTGACGGTATTCCCGTTTTACATACGAGCGACCGAAACGAACAGAAAGTTGAATGGATAGACTGAACAATCAATATATCTGGGTGGTATCCGATTATATCGCAATACTGTATATATAGTGATACTTACCAGGTGACGGTACTTCCGTTGCACATACTAGCGACTGAATCGAACTCAAGGTTAAATGGTAAGACGAAACGATAATTGTATCTGAGTTGTATTCGATGATATCGTGATGATGTTTATATAGCAATACTCACCAGGTAACTGTTTTTCCGTTTCACATACAAGCGACCGAATCGAGCAGAAGGTTAAATTTAGTATGGATTGAACAATCATCATATCTGGGTTGTATTCGATTATGTTCATATAGTTATACTCACCAGGTAACTGTTCTTCCGTTATACATACTAGCGACTGAATCGAACAGAATGTTGAATGGTTAGACGAAACGATAATTGTATCTGAGTTGTATTCGATGATATCGTGATGATGTTTATATAGCAATACTCATCAGGTAACTGTCCTTCAGTTTTACATACAAGTGACCGAATCGAGCAGAAGGTTAAATGGATAGATTGAACAATAATCGTATCTGAGTTGTATTCGATTATGTTTATATAGTTATACTCACCAGGTACCTGTTCTTCCGTTATACATACGAGCAACCGAATCGAACATAAGGTTGAATGGATAGATTGAACAATCATCGTATCTGAGTTGTATTCGATTATGTTTATATAGTTATACTCACCAAGTGAATGTACTTCCGTTATACATACGAGCGACTGAATTGAACAGAAGGTTGAATGGATAGACTAAACAATGATCGTATCTGGGGTTGTATTCGATTATATCGTGATGATGTTTATATAGTTATACTCACCAGGTAACTATTCTCCAGTTATACATAAGAGCGACTGAAATGAACAGAAGGTTGTATGGATAGACTGAACAATCATCGTATCTGGGTTGTATTCGATTATTTCGTGATGATTATTATATATTATGTCTAACCAGGTAACTGTTCTTTCGTTATACATACGAGCAACCGAATCGAACATGAGGTTGAATGGATAGATTGAACAATCATTGTATCTGGGTTGTCTCCGATTATATCGTTATGCTGTATATTTAGATACACCTACCATGTAACGGTTCTTTCGTTACACATACGAGCGTCTGAATCGAACATAAGGTTGGATGGTTAGACGGAACGATAATTGTAACTGAGTTGTATTCGATTATATCGTGGGAATGTTTATATAATAATACTCACCAGGTGACTGTTCTTGCGTTATACGTACGAGCAACCCAATCGAACAGAAGGTTGGATGGATAGACGGAATGATCATTGTAACTGAGTTGTATTCGATTATATCGTGATGAAGTTTATATAGAAATACTCACCAGGTTACTGTTCTTTCGTTATACATACGTGCAACCGAATCGAACAGGAGGTTGAATGGATAGTATCTGAGTTGTTTTCGATTATGATGTTATGCTGTGTATATAGTTATACACACTAGGTGACGGTATTCCCGTTTCACATACGAGCGACCGAAACGAAACTAAAAGTTGAATGGATAGACTGAACAATCAATGTATCTGGTTGGTATCCGATTTTATCGCAATACTGTATATATAGTGATACTCACCAGGTAACTGTTCTTCCGTTATACATACTAGTGACTGAATCGAACAGAATGTTGAATGGTTAGACGAAACGATAATTGTATCTGAGTTGTATTCGATGATATCGTGATGATATTTTTATAGCAATACTTACCAGGTAGCTGTTCTTCCGTTTTACATAAAAGCGACCGAATCGAGCAGAAGGTTAAATGGATAGATTGAAAATTCATCGTATCTGGGTTGTATTCGATAAGGTTTATATAGTTTTACTCATCAGGTAAATGTTCTTCCGTTATACATACGAGCGACTGAATTGAACAGAAGGTTGAATGGATAGACTAAACAATAATCGTATCTGGGGTTGTATTCGATTATATCTTGATGATGTTCATATAGTTATACTCACCAGGAAACTGTTCTCCAAATATACATAAGAGCGACTGAACTAAACAGAAGGTTGAATGGATAGACTGAACATTCATCGTATCTGGGTTGTATTTGATTATATCGTGATTATTATCATATAGTATGTCTAACCAGGTAACAGTTCTTTCGTAATACATACGTGCAACCGAATCGAACATAAGGTTGGATGGATAGATTGAACAATCATTGTATCTGGGTTGTCTCCGATTATATCGTTATGCTGTATATTTAGTTACACCTACCATGTAACGGTTCTTTCGTTACACATACGAGCGTCTGAATCGAACATAAGGTTGGATGGTTAGACGGAACGATAATTGTAACTGAGTTGTATTCGATTATATCGTGGTGATGTTCATATAGCGATACTCACCAGGTAACTGTTCTTCCGTTTTACATACAAGCGACCGAATCGAGCAGAAGCTTAAATTTAGTATAGATTGAACAATCATCGTATCTGGGTTGTATTCGATAATGTTAATATAGTTATACTTACCAGGTGACGGTACTTCCGTTACACATACTAGCGACTGAATCGAACAGAAGGTTGAATGGTTAGACGAAGCGATAATTGTATCTGAGTTGTATTCGATGATATCGTGATGATATTTTTATAGCAATACTCACCAGGTAACTGTTCTTCCGTTTTACATACAAGCGTCCGAATCGAGCAGAAGCTTAAATTTAGTATAGATTGAACAATCATCGTATCTGGGTTGTAATCGATTATTTTTATATAGATATACTCACCAGGTAACTGCTCTTCCGTTATACATACGAGCGACTGAATTGAACAGAAGGTTGAATGGATAGACTAAACAATAATCGTATCTGGGGTTGTATTCGATTATATCTTGATGATATTCAATGTATCTGGGTGGTATCCGATTATATCGCAATACGTTATATATAGTGATACTTACCTGGTGACGGTACTTCCGTTACACATACTAGCGACTGAATCGAACAGAAGGTTAAATGGTTATACGAAACGATTATTGTATCTCTGAGTTGTATTCGATGATATCGTGATGATGTTTATATAGCAATACACACCAGGTAACTGTTCTTCCGTTTTACATACAAGCGACCGAATCGAGCAGAAGCTTAAATTTAGTATAGATTGAACAATCATCGTATCTGGGTTGTATTCGATAATGTTTATATAGTTATACTCACCAGGTAACTGTTCTTCCGTTAGACATACGAGCGACTGAATTGAACAGAAGGTTGAATGGATATACTAAACAATAATCGTATCTGGGGTTGTATTCAATTATATCTTAATGATGTTCATATAGTTATACTCCCCAGAAAAATGTTCTCCAGTTATACATAAGAGCGACTAAACTGAACAGAAGGTTGAATGGATAGACTGAACATTCATCGTAAAAAACATTCATTGTATTTGATTATATCGTGATTATTATCATATAGTATGTCTAACCAGGTAACAGTTTTTCCGTTATACATACGAGCAACCGAATCGAACATAAGGTTGGATGGATAAATTGAACAATCATTGTATCTGGGTTGTCTCCGATTATATCGTTATGCTGTATATTTTGTTACACCTACCAGGTAACGGTTCTTTCGTTACACATACAGCGTCTGAATCGAACATAAGGTTGGATGGTTAGACGGAACGATAATTGTATCTGAGTTGTATTCGATTATATCGTGATGACGTTCATATAGAAATACTCACCAGGTTACTGTTCTTTCGTTATACATACGAGCGGACGAATCGAACAGAAGGTTGAATGGATAGTATCTGGGTTGTATTCGATTATGATGTTATGCTGTGTATATAGTTATACACATAAGGTGACGGTATTCTCGTTTTACATACGAGCGACCGAAACGAACAGAAAGTTGAATGGATAGACTGAACAATCAATGTATCTGGGTGGTATCCGATTATATCGCAATACTGTATATATAGTGATACTCACCAGGTGACGGTACTTCCGTTACACATACTAGCGACTGAATCGAACAGAAAGTTAAATGGTCAGACGAAACGATGATTGTATCTCTGAGTTGTATTCGATGATATCGTGATGATGTTTATATAGCAATACTCACCAGGTAACTGTTCTTCCGTTTTACATACAAGCGACCGTATCGAGCAGAAGCTTAAATTTAGTATATATTGAACAATCATCTTATCTGGGTTGTATTCGATTATGTTTATATAGTTATACTCACCAGGTAACTGTTCTTCCGTTATACATACGAGCGACTGAATTGAACAGATGGTTGAATGGATAGACTAAACAATAATCGTATCTGGGGTTGTATTCGATTATATCTTGATGATGTTCATATAGTTATACTCACCAGGAAACTGTTCTCCAGTTATACATAAGAGCGACAGAACTGAACAGAAGGTTGAATGGATAGACTGAACATTCATCGTATCTGGGTTGTGTTAGATTATATCGTGATTATTATCATATGTTATGTCTAACCAGGTAACAGTTCTTCCGTTATACATACGAGCAACCGAATCGAACATAAGGTTGGATGGATAGATTGAACAATCATTGTATCTGGGTTGTCTCCGATTATATCGTTATGCTGTATATTTAGTTACACCTACCATGTAACGGTTCTTTCTTTACACATACGAGCGTCTGAATCGAACATAAGGTTGGATGGTTAGACGGAACGATAATTATAACTGAGTTGTATTCGATTATATCGTGGTGATGTTTATATAGTAATACTCACCAGGTGACTGTTCTTGCGTAATACATACGAGCGACCCAATCGAACAGAAGGTTGGATGGATAGACGGAATGATCATTGTATCTGAGTTGTATTCGATTATATCGTGATGCCGATCATATAGAAATACTCACCAGGTTACTGTTCTTTCGTTATACATACGAGCAACCGAAACGAACAGAAAGTTGAATGGATAGACTGAACAATCAATGTATCTGGGTGGTATCCGATTATATCGCGATACTGTATATATAGTGATACTTACCAGGTGACGGTACTTCCGTTACACATACTAGCGACTGAATCGAACAGAAGGTTAAATGGTTAGACGAAACGATAATTGTATCTCTGAGTTGTATTCGATGATATCGTGATGATGTTTATATAGCAATACTCACCAGGTGACTGTTCTTGCGTTATACGTATGAGCGACCCAATCGAACAGAAGGTTGGATGGATAGACGGAATGATCATTGTATCTGAGTTGTATTCGATTATATCGTGATGCCGTTCATATAGAAATACTCACCAGGTGACTGTTCTTCCGTTTTACATACAAGCGACCGAATCGAGCAGAAGCTTAAATTTAGTATAGATTGAACAATCATCGTATCTGGGTTGTATCCGATTATGTTTATATAGTTATACTCACCAGGTTACTGTTCCTCTGTTATACATACAAGCAACCGAATCGAACATAAGTTTGAATGGATAGATTGAAAAATCATTGTATCTGGGTTGTCTCCGATTATATCGTTATGCTGTATATTTAGTTACACCTACCATGTAACGGTTCTTTCGTTACACATACGAGCGTCTGAATCGAACATAAGGTTGGATGGTTAGACGGAACGATAAATGTAACTGAGTTGTATTCGATTATATCGTGGTGATGTTTATATAGTAATACTCACCAGGTGACTGTTCTTGCGTTATACATACGAGCGACCCAATCGAACAGAAGGTTGGATGGATAGACGGAATGATCATTGTATCTGAGTTGTATTCGATTATATCGTGATGACGTTCATATAGAAATACTCACCAGGTGACTGTTCTTCCGTTTTACATACAAGCGACCGAATCGAGCAGAAGCTTAAATTTAGTATAGATTGAACAATCATCGTATCTGGGTTGTATTCGATTATGTTCATATAGTTATACTCACCAGGTTACTGTTCCTCCGTTATACATACGAGCAACCGAATCGAACATAAGTTTGAAAGGATAGATTGAAAAATCATTGTATCTGGGTTGTCTCCGATTATATAGTTATGCTGTATATTTAGATACATCAACCATGTAACGGTTCTTTCGTTACACATACGAGCGTCTGAATCGAACATAAGGTTGGATGGTTAGACGAAACGATAATTGTAACTGAGTTGTATTCGATTATATCGTGGTGATGTTCATATAGTAATACTCACCAGGTGACTGTTCTTGCGTTTTAAATAAAAGCGACCGAATCGACCAGAAGGTTAAATGGATATATTGGAAATTCATCGTATCTGGGTTGTATTCGATTAGGTTTATATAGTTATACTCACCAGGTATACATAGGAGCGACTGAATTGAACAGAAGGTTGAATGGATAGACTAAACAATAATCGTATCTGGGGTTGTATTCGATTATATCTTGATGATGTTTATATAGTTATACTCACCAGGAAACTGTTCTCCAGTTATACATAAGAGCGACTGAACTGAACAGAAGAAGGTTGAATGGATAGACTGAACAATCATCGTATCTGGGTTGTATTCGATTATTTCGTGATGATTATTATATATTATGTCTAACCAGGTAACTGTTCTTCCGTTATACATACGAGCAACCGAATCGAACATGAGGTTGAATGGATAGATTGAACAATCATTGTATCTGGGTTGTCTCCGATTATATCGTTATGCTGTATATTTAGATACACCTACCATGTAACGGTTCTTTCGTTACACATACGAGCGTCTGAATCGAACATAAGGTTGGATGGTTAGACGGAACGATAATTGTAACTGAGTTGTATTCGATTATATCGTGGGAATGTTTATATAGTAATACTCACCAGGTGACTGTTCTTTCGTTATACGTACGAGCGACCCAATCGAACAGAAGGTTAGATGGATAGACGGAATGATCATTGTATCTGAGTTGTATTCGATTATATCGTGATGAAGTTTATATAGAAATACTCACCAGGTAACAGTTCTTCTGTTACACATACGAGCAACTGAATAATATAATAATAATCTTTATTTAGCTAATCGCTACATACAAATACATGAATAGAAGTAGTGAATCAAATATATATATATAAAATAATGTTGAGTAAAAAACTATCAATAAATATCAACAAATAAACTACATACACATTCAGAAAAACAAACTAGAAGATTAAAATTTGGACATTACATAATTTCTCAAATGTTTTTTGAAGTTATTGAGGTTATCACACCTTTTTAGATCAGCTGGCAAGATGTTGAACACATGTAGGCCCTTATGCAAAATTGAATTCTGCAAATGACTAGAATAACATTCTCTCAATAAGAAATCATCACAATTCCTCGTATTATACGAGTGTACATCTCTGAAATACGTTACTCTTTCACAGACATAATTTGGAACACATTTTTGTTTAATTTTGAAAATAAACATACAAACACTGAACATTATTTTTTGCCTCACAGAAAGAAAATTCAGTACATTCAACATTGTTCGAATCGGTGTATATCTATTACATTTAAATATAGTTCGCATTGCTCTATTTTGAATAATTTGTAGTTGTTCTATTTTATAGGTTGGTAAATTGAATAAAAGTGTGGAACAGAACTCTAAATGAGGCGCAGCTATGCTATTATACAATAATATTTTGGTACTAATCGTTAAATGTTTTCCTATTCTAGAAATGAAGCCAATTTTTTTCGAAAATTTACTCATTATATAATCAACATGTGCATGGAATGATAAATTAGAGTCAAACATCACACCCAAGTATTTAACTTCCTTTTCATGCATCAATCTTTCATTGTTAATACAAATATTCATATTGTCCATATTTATTTCATTCAGTTTACGTCTTGTTCCAAAAATGCAAAATTTTGACTTAGACGTATTTATACAGAGTTTATTATCACATAACCACTGAAAGATGTTCTTCAAGTCAGTATTAATTTTTCTCTGCATTTCATTGATATTCCTACCTATAACATATATCATTGTGTCATCTGCAAACAGTACAGCTTTACTCTCTTTCAATACATTAACAATATCATTTATATAAATAATAAACAACAAAGGACCTAAAACTGTTCCCTGAGGGACACCATGTTCTACAGATATGCACTCAGACATACAATCTTTATATTTTGTTCTCTGAAACCTACCTGACAAATATGAACAAAACCAATTATAAACCGTTTCCTTAATCCCTATTTTATGCATTTTTTTTAATAAGCTTGTTCTACATATAGTCTCAAAAGCACGCCTGAAATCTAGAAAAACAGCTAGTACACAATCACCACTTTCCAAAGCCTTCAAAAAATCATCACAAATACTAACAACGACAGACTCACATGAGTGCCTGGTACGAAAGCCCGACTGATTTGGTACCAAAATGTTGTTTTCATCGCAGTAAGTCTGAAGTTGCTGCTTCACCACGACTTCCAGAACCTTCTCGTAGACTGGGACGGTGTTGATCGGCCTGAACTCTGTAGACTTATTTGTGTTGGCAACTTTCTGAACGGGAATAACAACTGATGTCTTCCACTCCTCCGGAAAAACGAACATAAGGTTGAATGGATAGACTGAACAATCAATGTATCTGGTTGGTATCCGATTATATCGCAATACTGTATATATAGTGATACTTACCAGATGACGGTACTTCCGTTACACATACTAGCGACTGAATCGAACAGAAGGTTAAATGGTTAGACGAAGCGATAATTGTATCTGAGTTGTATTCGATGATATCGTGATGATGTTTATATAGAAATACTCACCAGGTAACTGTTCTTCCGTTTTACATAAAAGCGACCAAATCGAGCAGAAGGTTAAATGGATAGATTGAAAATTCATCGTATCTGGGTTGTATTCGATTTGGTTTATATAGTTATACTATATATACTCAGATCGCCTTAACTTCCGAATGGATGGACCGATTTTCAACTTCGATCATACCAATCCCCAGACAGCACAGTATATCCATTAGACATCCACAGGATATCCATCGTGGATATCCAGTATATCCACTGGATATCGATGGATATCCTATAGATATACAATAGATATCCATATGTCCGCCTATATCCAGGATATAGGGATATCTAATGGATGTCTATGGATATATATAATGGATATCCATTCGATATCCCATGGATATTCATGGGATATCAACTATTCACATTAAATATATCTATTAGATATATAATGGATATATAATCGATATTCATAATAGATATAGTGATATTATTTTACAGGATAATGATGAAATGAGACTATGGAAAATAATGTTCACTCTATTGAACTAATAACTACAAAACACATATTAGATACTTGCATTCATCATATCATCCCCTGCTTCTGAATTCTTCTTACTGTAAAAAAATTTGGATAATATTTCTTATTTTTCAAATGGCCAGGATACCACTGATGTAATAACACTTACTGGGGTTGTGATGATAATTCTTGCTGAAGCATATTCCAGCCAATCCTTGATGGTTCCTTTAGCATTTGGGCCTAGGATAGGTGCATCTGTAATATTCAATAATACAATCAATTATATTATCTCTCGAACAATAAAAAAATAACTTACTTTTGACAGAATCTCAGAATTATAAATGAATATACTTTATTCCCCTTCTTCGCCTTTCCCAGTTATAAAGAGAGGCAACTTCTCATCCAATATGAGCAAGAAAGTAGGTACATCTGAAAAAAAATCAGTATGCAATGTTATAATGAATGTCAATGACGTGAATATGGGGACGGAGAAATTAGACAATGATGATGCCTACTCCACAATAGGTACAAAATAAACATCCAACATATCAAAAATACCTTTTATTGTCCAAAACCGAATCCACGTACCGACTTCTTCACTTTAATGTAGGTGTAGGTAATCCAAAATCCACCGAAATTGTAAAATCATCAGAAACAAATCACAGCATAACAAACACTGCACTGCATACACACGTTATACACAACAAACAACAATAAAATGGCCACCACAAGGCGTTGGCGTTCCGAGACTTCCGACTCGGATGAGTTCGTGCTACTTCGGTCTCGACTTCATTTGATGGATATCCATTGGATATCCAATGGATATATGTCAGGACATTGAAAAATTTTTGTTATCGTTCAATATAATGTATTTTATAGCTTTCTCATCACTCTCTCTTGATTATTCGTTATATCATCATATCCATTCACAAAACAATATTTCTTCAGAATATCCAAGGAATATATCCACTGGATGTCCATTAGATATCTCTCATGGACTGGACATTCAGTGGATATACGGCTATCCATTAGATATCTAATAGATATTGTGTGCTGTCTGGGTCTGCTTGTTTTTTTTTAAAGAATCCATTTTTCCAATCAAAGAAACCGAAATCGAAAAAAAATGCATCAACGAGGGCCCCCTTGGTACTTTTTCGAATTCTTCAGATCGCCTTAACTTCCGAACGGATGGACCGATTTTCAACTTCGATCATACCAATCTGCTTGTATTTTTTGCATAGAATCCATTTCTCCAATCAAGAAAAACCGAATTCGAAAAAATAAAAAGCATCAATGGGAGCCCCCTTGGAACTTTTTCGAATTCTTCAGATCGCCTTAACTTCCGAACGGATGGACCGATTTTCAACTTCGATCATACGAATCTGCTTGTTTATTTTCATAGAATCCATTTCTCCAATCGAAAAAACCGAAATCGAAAAAAAAATGCATCAAAGGGGGCCCCCTTGGAACTTTTTCGAATTCTTCAGATCGACTTATCTTCCGAACGGATGGACCGATTTTCAACTTCGATCATACCAATCTGCTTGTTTTTTTTTTCATAGAATCCATTTCTCCAATCGAAAAAACCAAAATCGAAAAAAAATGCATCAAAGGGGGCCCCTTGGAACTTTTTCGAATTCTTCAGATCGCCTTAACTTTCGAACGTATGGACCGATTTTCAACTTCGATCATACCAATCTGCTTGTTTTTTTTTCATAGAATCCATTTCTCCGATCAAAAAAACCGAATCGGAAAAAAAATGCATCAAAGAAGGCCCTCTTGGAACTTTTTCGAATTCTTCAGATTGCCTTAACTTTCGAACGTATGGACCGATTTTCAACTTCGATCATACCAATCTGCTTGTTTTTTTTTTTCATAGAATCCATTTCTCCAATCGAAAAAACCGAAATCGAAAAATAAAATTGCATCAACGGGGGCCCCCTTGGAACTTTTTCGAATTCTTCAGATCGCCTTAACTTCCGAACGGATGGACCGATTTTCAACTTCGATCATACCAATCTGCTTGTTTTTTTCATAGAATCCATTTCTCCAATCGAAAAAACCGAAATCGAAAAAAAAAAAATGCATCAAAGGGGGCCCCCTTGGAACTTTTTCGAATTCTTCAGACCGCCTGATATGATTATATGATATTATTATGGCGGATCGAGCAGGTTGTTCGTCGCCGGCTCCCAAAGAAAATGAAATTTTTATTTGCAAACATTGCTCAAAAAAAGTTGTGAACAAAGTAAAGTGTATCAAATGCAGTGACTACTTCCATCCAAAGTGTCTCAAGCAATCCAGTGACCTAAAAAAAGCGGAATGCAAACATGAACCTGATAGACAAGGTGATGACATACTTTATTTATCTGAAGAAGACTTCCTGAGAGAAGAAAATAAATTACTTAGACAAATTTCTGCAGATAAGGAATCCATTGTTACAGGTCAATTGTGAGTTATCGCCCTGTATAGCGACAGAACCAATAATTTGTTTTTTTTATTCATTCGGACCACATTTTCACAAACAATATTTCGGTTTCTAGGGACTATTCCCTATGCCATTCATTAGTCTTGCATGCGATTTTGGACCATATTGAGGACAACATGGTATTCAGGGAAACAAGCTGATATTCAAACCTTGCTTGGGATGTTAATCAGTACGAATGATTCTGAGAGATCTTATTCTTAGTTAGGCCCTATAACAGCCCTTATATTATAGAATTTCCAGTCCTATTGTCCATTCCAACTAGTGAGTGTGTAAGTGACAGTTCGTAAACAAACCAGTTAGATAGGCATAATGTAATTTAAAACAAACCTTATAGCGAATCACGTTCATTCAAATCATAATTCACAACATTACAGTTAGACGTTTGATCATTTCACTTATTGCAGCACTTATACGAATCTATGATAAAAAGGACTCATAACCTCGATTTCCATGTACCATTATTGTTTATTGATACGGGTTCCGAATTGTCAAGTTATAAGCCTATATTCAAAAGTCAGTACTTATGTCCTAAATAGTGTATACTACTATTTTGGCGTTCGATCATGTCGTCTCTCTTCAGCTCGACTTTGCTTACACAAGGTGCGATAAGGAAGGATATTCTATATGGGTCAAATTAGGAATATACTCATTAGTCAATGCAAAGATATGGATATTTCGCATGGTTGCCATTTCGTTTTCAAGAAATCCGCTATCAAATATGATTTTTTATATATAGGATTTATTGAGTCCTTTTCTATCCCGGTTTGATTTGTGTCTTGAATAGAAGGACAACCTGATCAGAATTGGTCATTGATAGAAAAACTCCGTTGTCCGACATTTCGTTTTATAAAGAGTGTGCCATTTGTTTTGATACTTAGGATTTTTGGCATATAGAAAAGTAGCATATTGCCGTTATCGATAGTTGCTGTTATATACTTGGTTGTGGCCACCTTTATAAATATCACATTTTGTGGATCTTCGTCGACAACACGTGAGTACTTTCGTATTGTTCTGAACACGTCGGTATATCAGACCGCCATTGATTGTTACTATATTTCGGGATAGTCTTGGCACAGTTATATCTGACTTGAAGGACTTATATGGAGAACTCTCCAAATTCAAAGGGGATCGATTTCCAAACGTATCTGTTTATACTAGATGCGGCGTCTTGCTGATTGAAGCCGGCAGTCCAGTCCAGCGATACATATTATATAATATAATTCATCCTACCCTAGCCGATATTGGATGTGAATTGTGACGAACAGGCTCTCAAAGCACCATCGAAGGAAAATCGTCAACCAAAACAAGATAAGATCTTTCCTTATATGTGTATATCTTCCTGTGTTGTCAAACGGAATCTTCAACTCAACTTATGGGCGAAAATACCTGGACAAGAATATATTATTTCTTTTATAGTATAAGTTAAAAGAAAAGGTTTTGTGAGCCATCTATAGCTATACTTGGTGTAACGATCGGATCGAAATAATCCGAAAAATTATGTTATGACCTTATCATATCATATATACTTGTATTCATTATAATTTGAATTTTGCAGAATATAATTATATAACAGGCTCAGTATACCTTCCAAAATTTATCATACTTTCTTCAGTTTGCTTATCTTCCCGTTTAGATACGTATTCTTTAGCATCACAGGGTTCGGGCAAACGGGTGGCGCCTATTTTATTTAACAATCCCCTCACATACCAACCCACGATTCACGACTGGGTGAACCGGCAACCCTGGCTAAAGAAATTTGATGAATTATTTCTTTTAAGTTTCAATAACTGGTATAGACCAGCGGTAATTATTTTATTTATTATTCTTATTTATCTTGCTATCCATATAAAAAGCCCGGAACGTAACAGTGGCGCCCAACGTGATTTATTCTCGGTCCAGTGTATGTTTTGCCCTTTGAATGAAATTTTATTTTTCTTTTGTACATTACACCATAAATCCGTCGGAATTATACTGTATACAGGGAGGACCACTATTGGCTCACTACTTATTAATAATTTTATTATGTACAAATGGAATTTAAAATTGTCATAATTGATATGCCCCTATAGATATTTATGTCCTTTTCTTCGTACAGGGCGGATAAATTATCAACATATTTTTTTATTTTGTTATTACAAATATACAGTTGAGTATTTCACATAAATGGGGAGATATTAAGGTGACCGCCATTCAGCTAACCGAAATAAATTCATTACAGTTTGCATGTTTTTTTTGCTAACAATACCTAGATCAGGTAGGTAGATTGTTTGTTTATTCATCTCTCACAGGCTGCTGTCGGTTACTTCAATTCCTTGAGAAAAAAATTGTATGTATTTGTGTATTTCTGGCTGCCGGCTTCTGTCAATTTCGCTGTTTTTTTTCCTTTTTTTTTTCTTTTTCTCTCTCGTCTCTTTTTTTTTCGGGAGGGGGTGATCGTGGATTCAGATACGGTCTGTTATTTAGATAGAGTTTTTTTCTCCGGATATTTTGCTTTAGAATAGTTATCTTTTGTCCACTATGGATATAAATCGGTTGCTCAGCGACGAGTTGACTTGGGAATTGTTAATTCGTGGGTCAGATTTGGGTAATGACACCGTCGAGTGTAAAAGAAACCTACTCAGACAAGTACTTAGAAAGGAAAGGCTAGGTATGTCTAATGAAAGAAATATTTGTTTCTTTGCTTCCAAAGAATTGAATATTTGTTCCTCCAAATTAGAAGAACTCCTAGGGGCTATTCAAGAATTCAACGTAATTAACGGGGCTAATGAATATCGTCGAATCAAAACTAGATTGCTTCATGTACAGGGGAGATTAGAAAAAATTGTTCCTATAGATGAAAGTACACGAAAGCAGACAGATGATTCGATAGTATTTGTTCAAGAATTATTGAAATCACTTGAGACTCTTTACATTTCTATCAATAATCAAGAAGGTATTCCTGAGACATCAATAATAGATCAACCTATCGAGCTCCTACCAGAGGTCATTAACAAATCAGAACATGTGTCCCGGGATAACTCAAAAAGCTACCAGTTTGATAACCCCTTTTCCACCAATACTAATAATGATGCCTTTTGTTACGCGGATCTAATAGATATTGGCCAAAACACATACTCAAGCGGGGAGGATGCTAGAACAGTCGGCAAAGATGATGATCGGGTTACACAGGGCGACATCACCGCCAGGGTCAATAGATTATCGGAAAAATTCAAAGAGATTAATTTGAGTAATTTACACTACACTACAGATAATATTCAACTCCATGATAATAAAAGCAATATAACTACAGATGCGGTTCCCAAGCAAATTAACTTCCTAACAAATCTCGGACAAGGAGAAGCTACAAGCAGCTCAACTCCTCGCGGAGTCCAGAGTAAAATCTTTACTTCCGATAAGTTCGTTGACGTTAGTAGGTGGCGCTTGAGATTCAATGGTTCGACGAGCGTAACCGATTTTCTCGAGAGTCTAGAAGAGATGCGCATTTCTCGTGGTGTTTCGGAAGATCAAATGTTGAATTCAATCTCTGAGCTACTTGAGGGTGATGTATCTATATGGTATCGCTTTGCGAGGAATAGGATTAGTTCTTACAAAGAATTCTGTATTTTGTTTCGCTCAACATTTCTACCAAGAAATTATGAGGATAGAATGGAAGAAATATTGAGACATCGCACTCAAGGACCTACGGAGTCAGTCGTTATTTACGTAGCCCACATAGAGGGGCTATTCAACAAATTATCGGATAAACCTTCGGAACTCGAACGGGTTAATTTCATGCGGAGCAAGATGTTGCCACACTTACAAGTATCTTTGGCTGGTAAACCTATAGAAAATATAACCGATTTGATTCAGGTCAGCCGCGATGTAGAAGAAGCACATGCCAGTGCGCAAGAATACCAGTCTCCGCCCATCAACCCGCGGAATTCGGTAGAACCTGGGTTGGAGTACCGTCGGCCAAATTATCGTACAACTTCTGTATCATTATTGCAACCTTCTACGATGAGTTACAATTCAAATCTTACTCACCCAGTCCCTACATCAAGTGACAATACTATAGATTCACCTAACGTTTTTACTACAACTGCAATCGTACATGACTCTAGCAATACCAGAATAACCCATGGTCCTGCAAAATGTTGGAACTGTAATCAGGCCGGTCATTTACGAGCATCTTGTACACAACCTGTTCGTCGTGTCTGTTTCCGCTGTGGGAAGCCCGACGTTACGGTACGCACTTGTAGTAATTGTTCGGGAAACGCCACACCGAGACACTAGATGGTCATACAGTGTGCTCGGATGGCTCGATCATGACCAAACCCACGAGTGCAGAAATAATCAATAATATTCGCCCAATTCTGTCATATATATTTGCAAGTTGTAAAAATGATAACCGTCCTTACCTCACCGTGGACGTATTTGGGATCAAGATTATGGGTCTCTTGGACTCTGGTGCGAACCGTACAGTTTTAGGGAAAACTGGTTGGGATATTATTAGAAGCTGTGGTTTAAAACTCCGCTCATCAAATATTTTGTCGTGTGCCGTTGCGAATAATGAGTCATGTAAGGTTATTGGTTTAGTTAGCATTCCCTTCAACTTAGAAAAAACTGTTAAAACTTTGTCTGTTTTGGTTGTGCCGGAATTACCAAATGCATTAATTCTTGGCATGGATTTTTGGCTTGCTATGGGTATAATACCTGATTTCAGAAACGCGTGTTGGTCATTCGATTCGAAATTTCCAAATCCACATTTTTCAGTTAATACCATCCAAACCCAAGATACTCTAATGGAAGATCAATCAAAACAACTTGTTGATTTAACGGAGACATATTTCGCGAAAATGGGTGCCAAGTTGGGAAAAACTTCGGTAATTGAACACAAAATTTTTCTAACCAACACAGAACCAATTAAATTACGACCTTATCGAATATCTCCAGCTATTCAGGAGCTGATTGATAAAGAAGTTAAATATATGCTCGAGAACGATATTATAGAACCCTCAAAATCCGCGTTCTCTTTTCCTGTAGTTATGGTTCCGAAAAAAGAAAAAGGCTCTTATAGATTCTGTGTTGATTATCGGCAGTTAAATAAGCGAACAAAAAAAGACGCGTATCCAATCCCATTCATCTCGACCATTCTAGATAGATTAAGAAACGCCAAATATTTGAGTTCTGTTGATGTGAAATCGGCTTTCTTCCAAGTTCCCATTTCAGACGAATCCCGAGAGTATACTGCCTTTACTGTCCCAGGTAGGGGATTATACCATTTTAAAAGAATGCCATTCGGGCTGTCAAACTCTCCAGCGACCTTTCAAAGGCTAATGGATCAAATATTGGGACCAGAACTCGAACCTTTCGTTTTCGTTTATCTGGATGACGTAATCATTGTGACCGAAACTTTTGAATTACATCGGAAAATTCTCAGCGAGGTGTTTGAGAGATTCTTGCAAGCTGGGATAACTCTTTCAAGGGAAAAATGTAGGTTTTGTCGACCGGAGCTTAAGTATCTTGGTTACGTCGTTGATCATCAAGGCTTACATGTTGATCCCGACAAAGTTAGAGCCATCTTGGAAATACCTTCCCCTAAAAATATCACCGAAATACGCAGAATACTGGGTACTGCTTCTTGGTATAGGAGATTTATACCAAATTTTTCGACCGTTATCGCTCCTATGACGGATTTACTCCGTAAGAGTCGGAAATTCATATGGTCCTCCGAATGTGAGGAATCCTTGAATAAAATTAAAAGTTACTTAGTTTCTGCACCTATTCTGAGCTGTCCCAATTTTAAGCTCCCTTTCCAACTCCAAACGGACGCTTCCGCTTATGGAATTGGAGCAGTTTTGTCCCAAAATGATGAAGATGGACAGGAACACGTTATAACGTATATAAGTCGTTCCCTAACGCGTGTCGAACGAAACTACAGCACCGTAGAAAGAGAGTGTCTAGCTATTGTGTGGGCCGTCGAAAAACTCAGGGCTTACTTGGAGGGGTATACCTTTTCCGTTATTACAGACCATCATTCCCTAACGTGGCTGTATAAGTTACCCCAGCCTAGTGGTAGACTAGCTAGGTGGATAATGCGTCTCCAACAATTCGATTTCAGCATCACTTATAGAAAAGGTCGCGATAATATAATACCGGATATGCTCTCCAGGACAGTACCAGAAATTAACACGATGAATACCGAAACGAAACCTTTTGAACCAGATATCTTAGATAAATGGTTCAAGAAACAATATCAGAACGTCAGTAGTGTCCCTCTGAAATACCCTAATTGGCGAGTAGAAGGCGGTAAACTATATAAGTATATCGCCAACGGTTATTCGAAGCTTTCTGGCAGCGAATTTGATTGGAAAGAAGTTATACCAAAAGGTAAACGACTTTCGATATTGAGAAATAATCACGACGTTCCAACCGCCGGGCACGGTGGAATATTCAAAACCTTTCATAGGATATGCACGCGATACGACTGGCCAAAAATGAAAGCTGATGTAGCAAAATATGTTAATGGCTGTAAAATTTGTTTGAGTACCAAAGTTGAGCAAAAACCTCCTCCGGGATTATTATGTGGAAGATCAGATGCTAAATACCCTTGGGAATTAATTTCCGTAGATATAGTAGGTCCATTACCAAAGTCGACGAACGGTAACATGTATATTTTGAGCATTAGAGATTATATTAGTAAATTTTGTGTTTTTTTACCGATGCGTCAGGCTAATGCTAAAACTATATGCAGACTTCTAGAAGATAATGTTCTTCTTCTCTTCGGAATACCGCGTACGTTGTTAACTGATAACGGAAAACAATTTGTTAGTCGTGAATTCAAATCCCTCTCGAAATCCTATGGTATCAACTTAGTGCATGTGGCTCGTTATCACCCACAAGCCAATTTTTGCGAAAGACAACATAGGGTTCTTAAGACAATGTTGACTTCTTATGTCAAAGACAATCATAGGAATTGGGACAAGTACCTACAAAAAGTCGCATGCGCTATCCGCACTGCAAGAAGTGAAGCAACCAATGTTACTCCGTACTTCGCGAATTTCGGACGGGAAATGATTTTGTCGGGTGGTGACCACAATAAAATTGTTTCAATTAATGAGGAACCCTCTACGGAAAATAGATCCATAGAATTTTCCAAACTTTTTAAAGATATCAGACTCCGGTTGAATCAAGCGTTTGGAAGGAGTAAGAAAACTTATGATTTACGTAGGCGCAATATAACTTTCGAAATTGGTCAGAAAGTATGGAGAAAAAATTATGCCCTATCTAATGCTGGTAATTATTTCACATCAAAATTAGCACCAAATTTTCTTGGTCCTTTCACGATTCACAAGAAATTAAGTCCGTGGACTTATGTTTTGAAAGATTCCGGGAATAAAGATTGCGGAGTTTGGCACTGCAAAGACCTTAAAGCTGACATAGATACGAATAAAGAAGATATTGACGAGGTAGATAAAGAAACGTGTAATATTGATGTATAGTAAGTACAGAACATTGCTATGATAATGTACGTTAGTATAGTTGTAGAATTATATAATAAATTTTTTTAAGAAAAAGGTGTTGGAAATCTCGATTTTCTGTAATTGAAAATAATAGGAAGTTATTTTCTTCTGGGTAGGAGGGGAGTTGTTACAGGTCAATTGTGAGTTATCGCCCTGTATAGCGACAGAACCAATAATTTGTTTTTTTTATTCATTCGGACCACATTTTCACAAACAATATTTCGGTTTCTAGGGACTATTCCCTATGCCATTCATTAGTCTTGCATGCGATTTTGGACCATATTGAGGACAACATGGTATTCAGGGAAACAAGCTGATATTCAAACCTTGCTTGGGATGTTAATCAGTACGAATGATTCTGAGAGATCTTATTCTTAGTTAGGCCCTATAACAGCCCTTATATTATAGAATTTCCAGTCCTATTGTCCATTCCAACTAGTGAGTGTGTAAGTGACAGTTCGTAAACAAACCAGTTAGATAGGCATAATGTAATTTAAAACAAACCTTATAGCGAATCACTTTCATTCAAATCATAATTCACAACATTACAGTTAGACGTTTGATCATTTCACTTATTGCAGCACTTATACGAATCTATGATAAAAAGGACTCATAACCTCGATTTCCATGTACCATTATTGTTTATTGATACGGGTTCCGAATTGTCAAGTTATTAGCCTATATTCAAAAGTCAGTACTTATGTCCTAAATAGTGTATACTACTATTTTGGCGTTCGATCATGTCGTCTCTCTTCAGCTCGACTTTGCTTACACAAGGTGCGATAAGGAAGGATATTCTATATGGGTCAAATTAGGAATATACTCATTAGTCAATGCAAAGATATGGATATTTCGCATGGTTGCCATTTCGTTTTCAAGAAATCCGCTATCAAATATGATTTTTTATATATAGGATTTATTGAGTCCTTTTCTATCCCGGTTTGATTTGTGTCTTGAATAGAAGGACAACCTGATCAGAATTGGTCATTGATAGAAAAACTCCGTTGTCCGACATTTCGTTTTATAAAGAGTGTGCCATTTGTTTTGATACTTAGGATTTTTGGCATATAGAAAAGTAGCATATTGCCGTTATCGATAGTTGCCGTTATATACTTGGTTGTGGCCACCTTTATAAATATCACATTTTGTGGATCTTCGTCGACAACACGTGAGTACTTTCGTATTGTTCTGAACACGTCGGTATATCAGACCGCCATTGATTGTTACTATATTTCGGGATAGTCTTGGCACAGTTATATCTGACTTGAAGGACTTATATGGAGAACTCTCCAAATTCAAAGGGGATCGATTTCCAAACGTATCTGTTTTTACTAGATGCGGCGTCTTGCTGATTGAAGCCGGCAGTCCAGTCCAGCGATACATATTATATAATATAATTCATCCTACCCTAGCCGATATTGGATGTGAATTGTGACGAACAGGCTCTCAAAGCACCATCGAGGGAAAATCGTCAACCAAAACAAGATAAGATCTTTCCTTATATGTGTATATCTTCCTGTGTTGTCAAACGGAATCTTCAACTCAACTTATGGGCGAAAATACCTGGACAAGAATATATTATTTCTTTTATAGTATAAGTTAAAAGAAAAGGTTTTGTGAGCCATCTATAGCTATACTTGGTGTAACGATCGGATCGAAATAATCAGAAAAATGATGTTATGACCTTATCATATCATATATACTTGTATTCATTATAGTTTGAATTTTGCAGAATATAATTATATAACAGGCTCAGTATACCTTCCAAAATTTATCATACTTTCTTCAGTTTGCTTATCTTCCCGTTTAGATACGTATTCTTTAGCATCACAGGGTTCGGGCAAACGGGTGGCGCCTATTTTATTTAACAATCCCCTCACATACCAACCCACGATTCACGACTGGGTGAACCGGCAACCCTGGCTAAAGAAATTTGATGAATTATTTCTTTTAAGTTTCAATAACTGGTATAGACCAGCGGTAATTGTTTTATTTATTATTCTTATTTATCTTGCTATCCATATAAAAAGCCCGGAACGTAACACCATAATTGCAGACAAAGAACAAGTAATTCTATTACTGCGAGAGAAAATTGCATTTTTGGAAGACAAATTGCCGAAAGATAAACCAATCCAAACCACAAAACATAAAATCACAATCCCAACAAAAAATGAAGGATCCGTTGAAAAAGAAGTTATCCCCAAAAAAACGCCCAAAAGAAGTAACCAGGAAAAACATATCCAACAATACATGGACGAATCAGACATTGTGAGAATCCAAAACATACAGGGTGACACAAGCAGCGAGTCAAAAGTTGGTAACAAGCCACAAACTGTAAACCAAAAAATTGCTCTGGAAAACAAACAAAAGAAAATTATGACAAACATCATTAATTTAAATGATGATAGTGAGAGCAATGAAGGTTTTCAAGAGGTGGTAGCTAAGAATCGAAAAAATAAAAACAAATTAAACATTGGCAGTGGTGAAGGAGACAATAATTTTCATGGGCATAATGAACAACACAAAAAGATATGGTTATTCATAACTAAAGTCCCTGATAATATTGAGGAAGAAAACATAAAAAAACATATAGAAACACAGATAGAGCAATTGCCTGAAAATCATGAAATTGAAGTAAAAAGACTACTGACACAAAATACAAGGCGCAATAACCAATCATTTATGATAGGTGTAGGACAGAGTCTGAAGGAGAAGGTATATGATCCCAGTTTCTGGCCAAAAAACATTGGTTTTGAGCGATTTGACTTCAGGAGAGGCCAACATCTTCTCAACAACCAATGCACAAAAAAAGAAAATCCAAACCAGCCTGCTACTTTTTTAGGAGGGAATCAATCTCAAAATACCCTGATATAAAACATTTTTTAATGCACCAAAATGTTCAGTCTTTAGGAAATAGCCTCAACATGATGCAAAAAGTCATTGAAGATCTGAAATGCCCTGTAGTTTGTATTACAGAACATTGGCAAACACAACATAATATAAAGAACTACACCTTTAAAGATCACAATCAAGTGTCGACACATTGCAGAAAGGAAAGCCAACATGGAGGATCAGCTGTTTATGTATCCAAGGAGATTGTTAGCAGTCCCATTGACGAAGTGAATGTCTTAGCTGAAGACTATGTTTTTGAGTGCTGCAGTGCAGCCTGCAAATTGGGTGGTACAAAGTTCAACGTAGTCTGCATCTACAGGTCCCCATCAAGCGAAGTAAAATTGTTTTTAACGGAATTTCAATGCATGTTAGATATTTTATATGAAAAAAATTGTATATATTTTATAGCAGGTGATTTTAACATAGACACTTCTTGTCTTAAAAGTAATACCTGTAAAGACTTCAGAAATCTGTTAGCTACCTATAATTCCATTTTAACCATTACGAATCCAACGAGGGTTACTCCCAACTCCAGTTCCTGCCTAGATAACATTCATACGAACCTTGAAGGTGATAAGAAGGGGATAGTCTTAGAAACAGGTATCTCCGATCACTCAGGGCAAGCGTTGTTATGCGACCTGATCAAAACTCATTCAGCATCAAAAGTTGAGAGACGTTATTATAACTCCAAATCGATAAATGAATTTTGCACAAAACTCAAGTCTGAGAACTGTACAAATGTATACAGCGCAAAAGATATAAATGAAGCTTTCTCAAACTTCAGTAATACTTTTAATTTTTACTTTGTTCTGCACTTTCCGAAAACGTGTAAACAACAAAAACCTACTGAAAAAGAGTTTTTCAACTCACCTGAGATTACGCAAATGAAAAACCAATTAGTTTTTTATCAATCAATTTCTAAAATCGATCCAGAATACGGATCAATGTATAAAGAGTTGAAAATAAAATATAACAATCTCTTGGAATCAGCAAAAAAAGATCATTATAGAAACAAAATTGTTGAGTCAGATAATAAATCTAAAACGATGTGGCAGATTATCAAAGAAGTGACAGGTACAGTCCAATCTAAACAATTTGAATACGATAATCCATTTGAGGTAGCCAATAGCTTCAATGAATACTTCACAAACGCCGCCCCTCAACTCCTGTCAACACAAAAAGATATTGGTAAGGTAAGCGGTTTTGTAAGGTCTATAGCCTTTCACAGTCACACCTTGTTCTTGAACCCAGTCACAGAAAATGAGTTACTCTCAATAATAAACAATATGAAGAACAAGAGAAGTACAGGAATTGATGATGTACCAATACACATATTGAAAAGTTGTGCCCAAGAGATTGTACGTATTTTGACATTTCTCATTAATAAATCATTTGAAGAAGGAATTTTTCCAGATGAACTGAAAATAGCGATAGTGAAACCACTTCACAAAAAAGGAAATAAGTCAGACATATCTAACTTTAGGCCAATCAGTCTTCTGACATGTGTATCAAAAATTATCGAAATAGCAATGGCTAAGCGAATAGTGAATTTCTTTACTCACTTTAACATGTTTTCTAATAACCAGCATGGCTATCTGAAAAATAAATCTATTGAAACTGCTTTAGTTTACTTCAACAACGAAATTATAGAAGCAATGGACAAGGGAGATCTATCCTGTGGGATCTTCATGGATTTATCCAAAGCTTTTGATTGCATAGATCACGATATTTTATTGCGGAAACTTTATAAATATGGAATTCGCGGAAACTCTTACAACTGGCTCAATTCATATCTAAAAAACAGAATGCAAATAGTAGAACTCAATCAAAAAGATAATACCGCTAGATCAGAGGCTTTGTGTGTGTCTCTGGGAGTCCCACAGGGTAGTATTCTCGGTCCAATATTGTTTATTATATTTATCAATGACATTAATAAAGTTATAGCAGACAAAAACACTGCTCACATGATTAACTATGCTGATGATACCAATCTTTTATTAACTGGTGCAACCTTACCAGATATCATAAAAAATGGCAGCAAAATAATAGAACAATCCAAAGATTATTTTCTAGAGAATAAGTTAGTCTTGAATGATGGAAAAACAGATTGTATCATGTTCAAAACCAATAACAGTATAGAAACACCACAAAACATAATTATGGACAATCAAAAAATTATTTGTAACACTTCAGTCAAGTTTCTGGGTATACACATTGATGACACATTAAGCTGGACTAGTCAGATAGATAATCTATGCAATAAACTATCCTCGGTAACATACGCCATGAGAGTTCTAAAAAAAAATGTTGACTTATATGCACTAATAACAGTATATTATGCTAATTTTTACTCTTCTCTGAGACTAGGAATAATAATCTGGGGTTCAAGTCATGGATTGAATAGAGTTTTCCTATGTCAAAAAAAAATAATCAGAATACTTTTCAATATAAATAAAAGAGACTCCTGCAGAGGAAGTTTCAAGTTGAATAAAATACTGACTGTGTCAGCAATCTATATATATGAATTGATTAAATTTGTTGTCAATCATCCAGGCCTTTTTGACACACATCGCAAAACGCATATTTACGAGACAAGACGGAAAAAAGATTTCTCATATCCCATTCACGCAAAATCCTTATATGAACGTAGCACTATCTACAGTGCAATAAAATTTTATAATAACCTCCCACAAGGTATAAGAGATATTGTTGTTGGTAACAGATTTCTGAAGTCTGTAAGAGAATTTTTATGTAATCTAGAGCCCTATAATACTGAGGAATATTTTCTGGCCTGCAGAAATATATGAATCAAATTTTATTTAAATTGTGCTGTGCATGTATATATGTATGTATTTATTGAAACATGTTAAATATGTCCCATATTTTAAATTGTTTCTAATCGTGTTTGAAACATGAATCTATTCATTTTGACTGTTTCTATGTATCTTTATAATTTTTATGTAAAGCTAGTTTTTTGACGTTTTTCTCAGACAAAAATATTCTGCCACTCTTGTGAATGACTATAAAATACTCTGTTGAAATAAATAAATATCTATATCTATCTTAACTTCCGAACGGATGGACCGATTTTCAATTTCGCGCATACCAATTTGCTTGTTTTTTCTTAGAATCCATTTCTTCAATAGAAAAAACCGAAATCGAAAAAAAAATTACATCAAAGGGGGTCCTCTTGGAACTTTCTCGAATTCTTCAGATCGCCTTAACTTCCGAACGGATGGACCGATTTTCAACTTCGATCATACCAAACTGCTTGTTTTTTTTCATAGAATCCATTTCTTCAATCAAAAAAACCGAAATCGAAAAAAAAATTGCATCAAAGGGGGTCCCCTTGGAACTTTTTCGAATTCTTCAGATCGCCTTAACTTCCAAACGGATGGACCGATTTTCAACTTCGATCATACCAATCTGCTTGTTTTTTTTTCATAGAATCCATTTCTCCAATCGAAAAAACCGAAATCTAAATAAAAAATTGCATCAAAGGGGGCCCCCTTGAAACATTTTCGAATTCTTCAGATCGCCTTAACTTCCAAACGGATGGACCGATTTTCAACTTCGATCATACCAAACTGCTCGTTTTTTTTCATAGAATTCATTTATCCAATCGAAAAAACCGAAATCGAAAAAAAAATTGCATCATAGGGGGTCCCCTTGGAACTTTTTCGAATTCTTCAGATCGCCTTAACTTCCAAACGGATGGACCGATTTTCAACTTCGATTATACCAATCTGCTTGTTTTTTTTCATAGAATCCATTTCTCCAATCGAAAAAACCGAAATCTAAAAAAAAATTGCATCAAAGGGGGCCCCCTTGGAACTTTTTCGAATTCTTCAGATCGCCTTAACTTCCGAACGGATTGACCGAAAAAAAATTGCATCAAAGGGGGCTCCCTTGGAACTTTTTCGAATTCTTCAGATCGCCTCAACTTCCGAACGGATTCACCGATTTTCAACTTCAATCATACCAATCTGCTAGTTTTTTTCATAGAATCCATTTCTCCAATCGAAAAAACCGAAATCGAAAAAAAAATGCATCAAAGGGGGCCCCCTTGGAACTTTTTCGAATTCTTCAGACCGCCTTAACTTCCGAACGGATGGACCGATTTTCAATTTCGCGCATACCAATTTGCTTGTTTTTTCATAGAATCCATTTCTTCGATAGAAAAAACCGAAATCGAAAAAAAAATTGCATCAAAGGGGGCCCTCTTGAAACTTTTTCGAATTCTTCAGATCGCCTCAACTTCCAAACGGATGGACCGATTTTCAACTTCGATCATACCAAACTGCTTGTTTTTTTTTCATAGAATCCATTTCTCCAATCGAAAAAACCGAAATCGAAAAAAAAAATTGCATCAAAGTCCCCTTGGAACTTTTTCGAATTCTTCAGATCGCCTTAACTTCCAAACGGATGGACCGATTTTCAACTACGATCATACCAATCTGCTTGTTTTTTTTTTATAGAACCATTTCTCCAATCGAAAAAACCGAAATCTAAAAAAAAATTGCATCAAAGGGGGCCCCCTTGGAACTTTTTCGAATTCTTCAGATCGCCTTAACTTCCGAACGGATTGACCGAAAAAAAAAATTGCATCAAAGGGGGCCCCCTTGGAACTTTTTCGAATTCTTCAGATCGCCTTAACTTCCGAACGGATTGACCGATTTTCAACTTCGATCATACCAATCTGCTAGTTTTTTTCATAGAATCCATTTCTCCAATCGAAAAAACCGAAATCGAACAAAAAAATGCAACAAAGGGGGCCCCCTTGGAACTTTTTCGAATTCTTCAGACCGCCTTAACTTCCGAACGGATGGACCGATTTTCAATTTCGCGCATACCAATTTGCTTGTTTTTTCATAGAATCCATTTCTTCAATCGAAAAACCGAAATCGAAAAAAAAATTGCATCAAAGGGGGTCCCCTTGGAACTTATTCGAATTCTTCAGATCGCCTTAACTTCCAAACGGATGGACCGATTTTCAACTTCGATCATACCAATCTGCTTGTTTTTTTTTCATAGAATCCATTTCTCCAATCGAAAAAACCGAAATCGAAAAAAAAATTGCATCAAAGGGGGTCCCCTTGGAACTTTTTCGAATTCTTCAGATCGCCTTAACTTCCAAACGGATGGACCGATTTTCAACTTCGATCATACCAAACTGCTTGTTTTTTTTCATGGAATCCATTTCTTCAATCAAAAAAACCGAAATCGGAAAAAAAATTGCATCAAAGGGGGTCCCCTTGGAACTTTTTCGAATTCTTCAGATCGCCTTAACTTCCAAACGGATGGACCGATTTTCAACTTCGATCATACCAATCTGCTTGTTTTTTTTTTCATAGAATCCATTTCTCCAATCGAAAAAACCGAAACCAAAAAAAAAATTGCATCAAAGGGGGCCCCCTCGGAACTTTTTCGAATTCTTCAGATCGCCTTAACTTCCGAACGGATGGACCGATTTTCAACTTCGATCATACCAATCTGCTTGTTTTTTTTTCATAGAATCCTTTTCTTCAATCGAAAAAAACGAATTCGAAAAAATAAAAAGCATCAATGGGAGCTCCCTTGGAACTTTTTCGAATTCTTCAGATCGCCTTAACTTCCGAACGGATGGACCGATTTTCAACTTCGATCATACGAATCTGCTTGTTTATTTTCATAGAATCCATTTCTCCAATCAAAAAAACCGAAATCGAAAAAAAATGCATCAAAGGGGGCCCCCTTGGAACTTTTTCGAATTCTTCAGATCGACTTATCTTCCGAACGGATGGACCGATTTTCAACTTCGATCATACCAATCTGCTTGTTTTTTTTTTCATATTTCATTTTTTCCAATCGAAAAAACCGAAATCGAAAAAAAAATGCATCAAAGGGGGCCCCTTGGAACTTTTTCGAATTCTTCAGATCGCCTTAACTTTCGAACGTATGGACCGATTTTCAACTTCGATCATACCAATCTGCTTGTTTTTTTTTCATAAAATCCATTTCTCCGATCAAATAAACCAGAATCGAAAAAAAATGCATCAAAGGAAGCCCCCTTGGAACTTTTTCGAATTCTTCAGATTGCCTTAACTTTCGAACGTATGGACCGATTTTCAACTTCGATCATACCAATCTGCTTGTTTTTTTTTCCATAGAATCCTTTTCTTCAATCGAAAAAACCGAAATCAAAAAAAAAGTGCATCAATGGGGGCCCCCTTGGAACTTTTTCAAATTCTTCAGATCGCCTTAACTTCCGAACGGATGGACCGATTTTCAACTTCGATCATACCAATCTGCTTGTTTTTCTTCATAGAATCCATTTCTCCAATCGAAAAAACCGAAATCAGAAAAAAATGCATCAAAGGGGGCCCCCTTTGAACTTTTTCGAATTCTTCAGATCGCCTAACTTCCGAACGGATGGACCGATTTTCAACTTCGATCATACCAATTTGCTTGTTTTCTTTCATAGAATCCATTTCAGCAATCGAAAAACCGAAATCGAAAAAAAAATGCATCAAAGGGGGCCCCCTTGGAACTTTTTCGAATTCTTCAGATCGCCTCAACTTCCGAACGGATGGACCGATTTTCAACTTCGATCATACCAATCTGCTTGTTTTTTTTTCATAGAATCCATTTCTCCAATCGAAAAAACCGAAATCGAAAAATAAAATTGCATCAACGGGGGCCCCCTTGGAACTTTTTCGAATTCTTCAGATCGCCTTAACTTCCGAACGGATGGACCGATTTTCAACTTCGATCATACCAATCTGCTTGTTTTTTTCATAGAATCCATTTTTTCAATCGAAAAAACCGAAATCGAAAAAAGAAATGCATCAAAGTGGGCCCCCTTGGAACTTTTTCGAATTCTTCAGACCGCCTTAACTTCCGAACGGATGGACCGATTTTAAATTTCGCGCATACCAATTTGCTTGTTTTTTCATAGAATCCATTTCTTCAATAGAAAAAACCGAAATCGAAAAAAAAATTACATCAAAGGGGGTCCTCTTGGAACTTTCTCGAATTCTTCAGATCGCCTTAACTTCCGAACGGATGGACCGATTTTCAACTTCGATCATACCAAACTGCTTGTTTTTTTTCATAGAATCCATTTCTCCAATCAAAGAAACCGAAATCGAAAAAAAAATTGCATCAAAGGGGGTCCCTTCGAAACTTTTTCGAATTCTTCAGATCGCCTTAACTTCCAAACGGATGGACCGATTTTCAACTTCGATCATACCAATCTGCTTGTTTTTTTTTCATAGAATCCATTTCTCCAATCGAAAAAACCGAAATATAAAAAAAAATTGCATCAAAGGGGGCCCCCTTGGAACAATTTCAAATTCTTCAGATCGCCTTAACTTCCAAACGGATGGACCGATTTTCAACTTCGATCATACCAAACTGCTTGTTTTTTTTCATAGAATCCATTTCTCCAATCGAAAAAACCGAAATCGAAAAAAAAATTGCATTATTGGGGGTCCCCTTGGAACTTTTTCGAATTCTTCAGATCGCCTTAACTTCCAAACGGATGGACCGATTTGCAACTTCGATCATACCAAACTGCTTGTTTTTTTTCATTGAATCCATTTCTTCATTCGAAAAAACCGAAATCGAAAAAAAAATTGCATCAAAGGGGGTCCCCTTGGAACTTTTTCGAATTCTTCAGATCGCCTTAACTTCCAAACGGATGGACCGATTTTCAACTTCGATCATACCAAACTGCTTGTTTTTTTTTCATAGAATCCATTTCTCCAATCGAAAAAACCGAAATATAAAAAAAAATTGCATCAAAGGGGGCCCCCTTGGAACAATTTCAAATTCTTCAGATCGCCTTAACTTCCAAACGGATGGACCGATTTTCAACTTCGATCATACCAAACTGCTTGTTTTTTTTCATAGAATCCATTTCTCCAATCGAAAAAACCGAAATCGAAAAAAAAATTGCATTAAAGGGGGTCCCCTTGGAACTTTTTCGAATTCTTCAGATCGCCTTAACTTCCAAACGGATGGACCGATTTGCAACTTCGATCATACCAAACTGCTTGTTTTTTTTCATTGAATCCATTTCTTCATTCGAAAAAACCGAAATCGAAAAAAAAATTGCATCAAAGGGGGTCCCCTTGGAACTTTTTCGAATTCTTCAGATCGCCTTAACTTCCAAACGGATGGACCGATTTTCAACTTCGATCATAATAATCTGCTTGTTTTTTTTCATAGAATCCATTTCTCCAATCGAAAAAACCGAAATCTAAAAAAAAATTGCATCAAAGGGGGCCCCCTTGGAACTTTTTCGAATTCTTCAGATCGCCTAAATTTCCGAACGGATTGACCGAAAAAAAAAATTGCATCAAAGGGGGCCCCCTTGGAACTTTTTCGAATTCTTCAGATCGCCTTAACTTCCGAACGGATTGACCGATTTTCAACTTCGATCATACCAATCTGCTAGTTTTTTTCATAGAATCCATTTCTCCAATCGAAAAAACCGAAATCGAAAAAAAAATGCATCAAAGGGGCCCCCTTGGAACTTTTTCGAATTCTTCAGACCGCCTTAACTTCCGAACGGATGGACCGATTTTCAATTTCGCGCATACCAATTTGCTTGTTTTTTCATAGAATCCATTTCTTCAATAGAAAAAACCGAAATCGAAAAAAAAATTGCATCAAAGGGGGTCCTCTTGAAACTTTTTCGAATTCTTCAGATCGCCTTAACTTCCAAACGGATAGACCTATTTTCAACTTCGATCATAACAAACTGCTTGTTTTTTTTTTTCATAGAATAAATTTCTCCAATCGAAAAAACCGAAATCGAAAAAAAAATTGCATCAAAGGGGGTCCCCTCGGAACTTTTTCGAATTCTTCAGATCGCCTTAACTTCCAAACGGATGGACCGATTTTCAACTACGATCATACCAATCTGCTTGTTTTTTTTCATAGAATCCATTTCTCCAATCGAAAAAACCGAAATCTAAAAAAAAATTGCATCAAAGGGGGCCCCCTTGGAACTTTTTCGAATTCTTCAGATCGCCTTAACTTCCGAACGGATTGACCGAAAAAAAAAAATTGCATCAAAGGGGGCCCCCTTGGAACTTTATCGAATTCTTCAGATCGCCTTAACTTTCGAACGGATTGACCGATTTTCAACTTCGATCATACCAATCTGCTAGTTTTTTTCATAGAATCCATTTCTCCAATCGAAAAAACCGAAATCGAAAAAAAAAATGCATCAAAGGGGGCCCCCTTGGAACTTTTTCGAATTCTTCAGACCGCCTTAACTTCCGAACGGATGGACCGATTTTCAATTTCGCGCATAACAATTTGCTTGTTTTTTTCATAGAATCCATTTCTTCAATATAAAAAACCGAAATCGAAAAAAAAATTGCATCGAAGGGGGTCCTCTTGGAACTTTTTCGAATTCTTCAGATCGCTTTAACTTCCGAACGGATGGACCGATTTTCAACTACGATCATACCAATCTGCTTGTTTTTATTTCATAGAATCCATTTCTCCAATCGAAAAAACCGAAATCTAAAAAAAAATTGCATCAAAGGGGGCCCCCTTGAAACTTTTTCGAATTCTTCAGATCGCCTAAACTTCCGAACGGATTGACCGAAAAAAAAAATTGCATCAAAGGGGGCCCCCTTGGAACTTTTTCGAATTCTTCAGATCGCCTTAACTTCCGAACGGATTGACCGATTTTCAACTTCGATCATACCAATCTGCTAGTTTTCTTCATAGAATCCATTTCTCCAATCGAAAAAACCGAAATCGAAAAAAAAATGCATCAAAGGGGCCCCCTTGGAACTTTTTCGAATTCTTCAGACCGCCTTAACTTCCGAACGGATGGACCGATTTTCAATTT
The DNA here is from genome assembly GCA_029955515.1 of Chrysomela aeneicollis. Taxonomy (NCBI): domain Eukaryota; kingdom Metazoa; phylum Arthropoda; class Insecta; order Coleoptera; family Chrysomelidae; genus Chrysomela; species Chrysomela aeneicollis. The sequence goes on along the minus strand of JARUHQ010000013.1, from coordinate 13,279,686 downwards.
CGCGCATACCAATTTGCTTGTTTTTTTATAGAATCCATTTCTTCAATAGAAAAAACCGAAATCGAAAAAAAAATTGCATCAAAGGGGGTCCTCTTGAAACTTTTTCGAATTCTTCAGATCGCCTTAACTTCCAAACGGATAGACCTATTTTCAACTTCGATCATAACAAACTGCTTGTTTTTTTTTTCATAGAATAAATTTCTCCAATCGAAAAAACCGAAATCGAAAAAAAAATTGCATCAAAGGGGGTCGTCTTGGAACTTTTTCGAATTCTTCAGATCGCCTTAACTTCCAAACGGATGGACCGATTTTCAACTACGATCATACCAATCTGCTTGTTTTTTTTCATAGAATCCATTTCTCCAATCGAAAAAACCGAAATCTAAAAAAAAATTGCATCGAAGGGGGTCCTCTTGGAACTTTTTCGAATTCTTCAGATCGCTTTAACTTCCGAACGGATGGACCGATTTTCAACTTCGATCATACCAAACTGCTTGTTTTTTTTTCATAGAATCCATTTCTCCAATCGAAAAAACCGAAATCGAAAAAAAAATTGCATCAAAGGGGGTCCCCTTGGATCTTTTTCGAATTCTTCAGATCGCCTTAACTTCCAAACGGATGGACCGATTTTCAACTTCGATCATACCAAACTGCTTGTTTTTTTTTTCATAGAATCCATTTCTTCAATCGAAAAAACCGAAATCTGAAAAAAAATTGCATCAAAGGGGGTCCCCTTGGAACTTTTTCGAATTCTTCAGATCGCCTTAACTTCCAAACGGATGGACCGATTTTCAACTTCGATCATACCAATCTGCTTGATTTTTTTCATAGAATCCATTTCTCCGATCGAAAAAACTGAAATCGAAAAAAAAAATTGCATCAAAGGGGGTCCCCTTGGAACTTTTTCGAATTATTCAGATCGCCTTAACTTCCAAACGAATGGACCGATTTTCAACTTCGATCATACCTAACTGCTTGTTTTTTCTCATAGAATCAATTTCTCCAATCGAAAAAACCGAAATAAAAAAAATGCATCAAAGGGGGCCCCCTTGGAACTTTTTAGAATTCTTCAGATCGCCTAACTTCCGAACGGATGGACCGATTTTCAACTTCGATCATACCAATTTGCTTGTTTTCTTTCATAGAATCCATTTCTGCAATCGAGAAAACCGAAATCGAAAAAAAAATGCATCAAAGGGGGCCCCTTTGGAACTTTTTCGAATTCTTCAGATCGCCTTAACTTCCGAACGGATGGACCGATTTTCAACTTCGATCATACCAATCTGCTTGTTTTTTTTTTAATAGAATCCATTTCTCCAATCGAAAAAACCGAAATCGAAAAATAAAATTGCATCATAGGGGGCCCCCTTGGAACTTTTTCGAATTCTTCAGATCGCCTTAACTTCCAAACGGATGGACCGATTTTCAACTTCGATCATACCAAACTGCTTGTTTTTTTTCATAGAATCCATTTCTTCAATCTAAAAAACCGAAATCGAAAAAAAATTGCATCAAAGGGGGTCCCCTTGGAACTTTTTCGAATTCTTCAGATCGCCTTAACTTCCAAACGGATGGACCGATTTTCAACTTCGATCATACCAATCTGCTTGTTTTTTTTCATAGAATCCATTTCTCCGATCGAAAAAACCGAAATTTAAAAAAAAATTGCATCAAAGGGGGCCCCCTTGGAACTTTTTCGAATTCTTCAGATCGCCTAAACTTCCGAACGGATTGACCGAAAAAAAAAATTGCATCAAAGGGGGCCCCCTTGGAACTTTTTCGAATTCTTCAGATCGCCTTAACTTCCGAACGGATTGACCGATTTTCAACTTCGATCATACCAATCTGCTAGTTTTTTTCATAGAATCCATTTCTCCAATCGAAGAAACCAAAATCGAAAAAAAAAATGCATCAAAGGGGCCCCCTTGGAACTTTTTCGAATTCTTCAGACCGCCTTAACTTCCGAACGGATGGACCGATTTTCAATTTCGCGCATACCAATTTGCTTGTTTTTTCATAGAATCCATTTCTTCAATAGAAAAAACCGAAATCGAAAAAAAAATTGCATCAAAGGGGGTCCTCTTGAAACTTTTTCGAATTCTTCAGATCGCCTTAACTTCCAAACGGATAGACCGATTTTCAACTTCGATCATAACAAACTGCTTGTTTTTTTTTTTCAAAGAATAAATTTCTCCAATCGAAAAAACCGAAATCGAAAAAAAAATTGCATCAAAGGGGGTCCCCTTGGAACTTTTTCGAATTCTTCAGATCGCCTTAACTTCCAAACGGATGGACCGATTTTCAACTACGATCATACCAATCTGCTTGTTTTTTTTCATAGAATCCATTTCTCCAATCGAAAAAACCGAAATCTAAAAAAAAATTGCATCAAAGGGGGCCCCCTTGGAACTTTTTCGAATTCTTCAGATCGCCTTAACTTCCGAACGGATTGACCGAAAAAAAAAATTGCATCAAAGGGGGCCCCCTTGGCACTTTTTCGAATTCTGCAGATCGCCTTAACTTCCGAACGGATTGACCGATTTTCAACTTCGATCATACCAATCTGCTAGTTTTTTTCATAGAATCCATTTCTCCAATCGAAAAAACCGAAATCGAAAAAAAATGCATCAAAGGGGGCCCCCTTGGAACTTTTTCGCATTCTTCAGACCGCCTTAACTTCCGAACGGATGGACCGATTTTCAATTTCGCGCATAACAATTTGCTTGTTTTTTTCATAGAATCCATTTCTTCAATAGAAAAAACCGAAATCGAAAAAAAAATTGCATCAAAGGGGGTCCCCTTGGAACTTTTTCGAATTCTTCAGATCGCTTCAACTTCCGAACGGATGGACCGATTTTCAACTTCGATCATACCAAACTGCTTGTTTTTTTTTTCATAGAATCCATTTCTTCAATCGAAAAAACCGAAATCGAAAATAAAATTGCATCAAAGGGGGTCCCCTTGGAACTTTTTCGAATTATTCAGATCGCCTTAACTTCCAAACGAATGGACCGATTTTCAACTTCGATCATACCTAACTGCTTGTTTTTTCTCATAGAATCAATTTCTCCAATCGAAAAAACCGAAATAAAAAAAAATGCATCAAAGGGGGCCCCCTTGGAACTTTTTAGAATTCTTCAGATCGCCTAACTTCCGAACGGATAGACCGATTTTCAACTTCGATCATACCAATTTGCTTGTTTTCTTTCATAGAATCCATTTCTGCAATCGAGAAAACCGAAATCGAAAATAAAAATGCATCAAAGGGGGCCCCTTTGGAATTTTTTCGAATTCTTCAGATCGCCTTAACTTCCGAACGGATGGACCGATTTTCAACTTCGATCATACCAATCTGCTTGTTTTTTTTTTCATAGAATCCATTTCTCCAATCGAAAAAACTGAAATCGAAAAATAAAATTGCATCATAGGGGGGCCCCTTGGAACTTTTTCGAATTCTTCAGATCGCCTTAACTTCCGAACGGATGGACCGATTTTCAACTTCGATCATACCAATCTGCTTGTTTTTTTCATAGAATTTATTTCTCCAATCGAAGAAACCGAAATCTATAGAAAAAATTGCATCAAAGGGGGCCCCCTTGGAACTTTTTCGAATTCTTCAGATCGCCTTAACTTCCAAACGGATGGACCGATTTTCAACTTCGATCATACCAAACTGCTTGTTTTTTTTCATAGAATCCATTTCTTCAATCGAAAAAACCGAAATCGAAAAAAAAATTGCATCAAAGAGGGTCCCCTTGGAACTTTTCCGAATTCTTCAGATCGCCATAACTTCCAAACGGATGGACCGATTTTCAACTTCGATCATACCAATCTGCTTGTTTTTCTTCATAGAATCCATTTCTCCAATCGAAAAAACCGAAATCTAAGAAAAATTGCATCAAAGGGGGCCCCCTTGGAACTTTTTCGAATTCTTCAGATCGCCTCAACTTCCGAACGGATGGACCGATTTTCAACTTCGATCATACCAATCTGCTTGTTTTTTTCATAGAATCCATTTCTCCAATCGAAAAAACCGAAATCGAAAAAAAAATGCAACAAAGGGGGCCCCCTTGGAACTTTTTCGAATTCTTCAGACCTCCTTAACTTCCGAACGGATGGACCGATTTTCAATTTCGCGCATACCAATTTGCTTGTTTTTTCATAGAATCCATTTCTTCAATAGAAAAAACCGAAATCGAAAAAAAAAATTGCATCAAAGGGGGTCCTCTTGGAACTTTTTCGAATTCTTCAGATCGCCTCAACCTCCGAACGGATGGACCGATTTTCAACTTCGATCATACCAAACTGTTGGTTTTTTTTCATAGAATCTCCAATCGAAAAAACCGAAATCGAAAAAAAAATTGCATCAAAGGGGGTCCCCTTGGAACTTTTTCGAATTCTTCAGATCGCCTTAACTTCCAAACGGATGGACCTATTTTCAACTTCGATCATACCAATCTGCTTGTTTTTTTTTATAGAATCCATTTCTCCAATCGAAAAAACCGAAATCGAAAAAAAAATTGCATCAAAGGGGGTCCCCTTGGAACTTTTTCGAATTCTTCAGATCGCCTTAACTTCCAAACGGATGGACCGATTTTCAACTTCGATCATACCAAACTGCTTGTTTTTTTTTTCATAGAATCCATTTCTTCAATCGAAAAAACCGAAATCGAAAAAAAAATTGCATCAAAGGGGGTCCCCTTGGAACTTTTTCGAATTCTTCAGATCGCCTTAACTTCCAAACGGATGGACCGATTTTCAACTACGATCATACCAATCTGCTTGTTTTTTTTCATAGAATCCATTTCTCCAATCGAAAAAACCGACATCTAAAAAAAAAATGCATCAAAGGGGGCCCCCTTGGAACTTTTTCGAATTCTTTAGATCGCCTTAACTTCCGAACGGTTTGACCGATTTTCAACTTCGATCATACCAATCTGCTAGTTTTTTTCATCGAATCCATTTCTCCAATCGAAAAAACCGAAATCGAAAAAAAAAAAAAATGCATCAAAGGAGGCCCCCTTGGAACTTTTTCGAATTCTTCAGACCGCCTTAACTTCCGAACGGATGGACCGATTTTCAATTTCGCGCATACCAATTTGCTTGTTTTTTCATAGAATCCATTTCTTCAATAGAAAAAACCGAAATCGAAAAAAAAATTTGCATCAAAGGGGGTCCTCTTGGAACTTTTTCGAATTCTTCAGATCGCTTTAACTTCCGAACGGATGGACCGATTTTCAACTTCGATCATACCAATCTCTTTTTTTTCTTTTTCATAGAATCCATTTCTCCAATCGAAATAACCGAAATCTAAAAAAAAATGCATCAAAGGGGATCCCCTTGGAACTTTTTCGAATTCTTCAGATCGCCTTAACTTCCGAACGGATGGACCGATTTTCAACTTCGATCATACCAATCTGCTTGTTTTTTTTTCATAGAATCCATTTCTCCAATCAAAAAAACCGAAATCGAAAAAATAAAAAGCATCAAAGGGGGTCCCCTTGGAACTTTTTCGAATTCTTCAGAACGCCTTAACTTCCGAACGGATGGACCGATTTTCAACTTCGATCATACCAATCTGCTTGTTTTTTTTCATAGAATCAATTTCTCCAATCGAAAAAACCGGAATCGAAAAATAAAATTGCATCATAGGGGGCCCCCTTGGAACTTTTTCGAATTCTTCAGATCGCCTTAACTTCCAAACGGATGGACCGATTTTCAACTTCGATCATACCAAACTGCTTGTTTTTTTTCATAGAATCCATTTCTTCAATCGAAAAAACCGAAATCGAAAAAAAAATTGCATCAAAGGGAGTCCCCTTGCAACTTTTTCGAATTCTTCAGATCGCCTTAACTTCCAAACGGATGGACCGATTTTCAACTTCGATCATACCAATCTGCTTGTTTTTTTTCATAGAATCCATTTCTCCGATCGAAAAAACCGAAATCTAAAAAAAAATTGCATCAAAGGGGGCCCCCTTGGAACTTTTTCGAATTCTTCAGATCGCCTAAACTTCCGAACGGATTGACCGAAAAAAAAAATTGCATCAAAGGGGGCCCCCTTGGAACTTTTTCGAATTCTTCAGATCGCCTTAACTTCCGAACGGATTGACCGATTTTCAACTTCGATCATACCAATCTGTTAGTTTTTTTCATAGAATCCATTTCTCCAATCGAAGAAACCGAAATCGAAAAAAAAAATGCATCAAAGGGGCCCCCTTGGAACTTTTTCGAATTCTTCAGACCGCCTTAACTTCCGAACGGATGGACCGATTTTCAATTTCGCGCATACCAATTTGCTTGTTTTTTCATAGAATCCATTTCTTCAATAGAAAAAACCGAAATCGAAAAAAAAATTGCATCAAAGGGGGTCCTCTTGAAACTTTTTCGAATTCTTCAGATCGCCTTAACTTCCAAACGGATAGACCGATTTTCAACTTCGATCATAACAAACTGCTTGTTTTTTTTTTCATAGAATAAATTTCTCCAATCGAAAAAACCGAAATCGAAAAAAAAATTGCATCAAAGGGGGTCCTCTTGGAACTTTTTCGAATTCTTCAGATCGCCTTAACTTCCAAACAAATGGACCGATTTTCAACTACGATCATACCAATCTGCTTGTTTTTTTTCATAGAATCCATTTCTCCAATCGAAAAAACCGAAATCTAAAATAAAATTGCATCAAAGGGGGTCCCCTTGGAACTTTTTCGAATTATTCAGATCGCCTTAACTTCCAAACGAATGGACCGATTTTCAACTTCGATCATACCTAACTGCTTGTTTTTTCTCATAGAATCAATTTCTCCAATCGAAAAAACCGAAATAAAAAAAAATGCATCAAAGGGGGCCCCCTTGGAACTTTTTAGAATTCTTCAGATCGCCTAACTTCCGAACGGATGGACCGATTTTCAACTTCGATCATACCAATCTGCTTGTTTTTTTTTTCATAGAATCCATTTCTCCAATCGAAAAAACCGAAATCGAAAAATAAAATTGCATCATAGGGGGGCCCCTTGGAACTTTTTCGAATTCTTCAGATCGCCTTAACTTCCGAACGGATGGACCGATTTTCAACTTCGATCATACCAATCTGCTTGTTTTTTTCATAGAATTTATTTCTCCACTCGAAGAAACCGAAATCTAAAGAAAAAATTGCATCAAAGGGGGCCCCCTTGGAACTTTTTCGAATTCTTCAGATCGCCTTAACTTCCAAACGGATGGACCGATTTTCAACTTCGATCATACCAAACTGCTTGTTTTTTTTTCATAGAATCCATTTCTTCAATCGAAAAAACCGAAATCGAAAAAAAAAATGCATCAAAGAGGGTCCCCTTGGAACTTTTTCGAATTCTTCAGATCGCCATAACTTCCAAACGGATGGACCGATTTTCAACTTCGATCATACCAATCTGCTTGTTTTTCTTCATAGAATCCATTTCTCCAATCGAAAAAACCGAAATCTAAGAAAAATTGCATCAAAGGGGGCCCCCTTGGAACTTTTTCGAAATCTTCAGATCGCCTCAACTTCCGAACGGATGGACCGATTTTCAACTTCGATCATACCAATCTGCTTGTTTTTTTCATAGAATCCATTTCTCCAATCGAAAAAACCGAAATCGAAAAAAAAATGGAACAAAGGGGGCCCCCTTGGAACTTTTTCGAATTCTTCAGACCTCCTTAACTTCCGAACGGATGGACCGATTTTCAATTTCGCGCATACCAATTTGCTTGTTTTTTCATAGAATCCATTTCTTCGATAGAAAAAACCGAAATCGAAAAAAAAAATTGCATCAAAGGGGGTCCTCTTGGAACTTTTTCGAATTCTTCAGATCGCCTCAACCTCCGAACGGATGGACCGATTTTCAACTTCGATCATACCAAACTGTTGGTTTTTTTTCATAGAATCTCCAATCGAAAAAACCGAAATCGAAAAAAAAATTGCATCAAAGGGGGTCCCCTTGGAACTTTTTCGAATTCTTCAGATCGCCTTAACTTCCAAACGGATGGACCGATTTTCAACTTCGATCATACCAATCTGCTTGTTTTTTTTATAGAATCCATTTCTCCAATCGAAAAAACCGAAATCGAAAAAAAAATTGCATCAAAGGGGGTCCCCTTGGAACTTTTTCGAATTCTTCAGATCGCTTCAACTTCCGAACGGATGGACCGATTTTCAACTTCGATCATACCAAACTGCTTGTTTTTTTTTTCATAGAATCCATTTCTTCAATCGAAAAAACCGAAATCGAAAATAAAATTGCATCAAAGGGGGTCCCCTTGGAACTTTTTCGAATTATTCAGATCGCCTTAACTTCCAAACGAATGGACCGATTTTCAACTTCGATCATACCTAACTGCTTGTTTTTTCTCATAGAATCAATTTCTCCAATCGAAAAAACCGAAATAAAAAAAAATGCATCAAAGGGGGCCCCCTTGGAACTTTTTAGAATTCTTCAGATCGCCTAACTTCCGAACGGATGGACCGATTTTCAACTTCGATCATACCAATTTGCTTGTTTTCTTTCATAGAATCCATTTCTGCAATCGAGAAAACCGAAATCGAAAAAAAAAATGCATCAAAGGGGGCCCCTTTGGAATTTTTTCGAATTCTTCAGATCGCCTTAACTTCCGAACGGATGGACCGATTTTCAACTTCGATCATACCAATCTGCTTGTTTTTTTTTTCATAGAATCCATTTCTCCAATCGAAAAAACCGAAATCGAAAAATAAAATTGCATCATAGGGGGGCCCCTTGGAACTATTTCGAATTCTTCAGATCGCCTTAACTTCCGAACGGATGGACCGATTTTCAACTTCGATCATACCAATCTGCTTGTTTTTTTCATAGAATTTATTTCTCCAATCGAAGAAACCGAAATCTTAAGAAAAAATTGCATCAAAGGGGGCCCCCTTGGAACTTTTTCGAATTCTTCAGATCGCCTTAACTTCCAAACGGATGGACCGATTTTCAACTTCGATCATACCAAACTGCTTGTTTTTTTTCATAGAATCCATTTCTTCAATCGAAAAAACCGAAATCGAAAAAAAAATTGCATCATAGAGGGTCCCCTTGGAACTTTTTCGAATTCTTCAGATCGCCATAACTTCCAAACGGATGGACCGATTTTCAACTTCGATCATACCAATCTGCTTGTTTTTCTTCATAGAATCCATTTCTCCAATCGAAAAAACCGAAATCTAAGGAAAATTGCATCAAAGGGGGCCCCCTTGGAACTTTTTCGAATTCTTCAGATCGCCTCAACTTCCGAACGGATGGACCGATTTTCAACTTCGATCATACCAATCTGCTTGTTTTTTTCATAGAATCCATTTCTCCAATCGAAAAAACCGAAATCGAAAAAAAAATGCAACAAAGGGGGCCCCCTTGGAACTTTTTCGAATTCTTCAGACCTCCTTAACTTCCGAACGGATGGACCGATTTTCAATTTCGCGCATACCAATTTGCTTGTTTTTTCATAGAATCCATTTCTTCAATAGAAAAAACCGAAATCGAAAAAAAAAATTGCATCAAAGGGGGTCCTCTTGGAACTTTTTCGAATTCTTCAGATCGCCTCAACCTCCGAACGGATGGACCGATTTTCAACTTCGATCATACCAAACTGTTGGTTTTTTTTCATAGAATCTCCAATCGAAAAAACCGAAATCGAAAAAAAAATTGCATCAAAGGGGGTCCCCTTGGAACTTTTTCGAATTCTTCAGATCGCCTTAACTTCCAAACGGATGGACCGATTTTCAACTTCGATCATACCAATCTGCTTGTTTTTTTTATAGAATCCATTTCTCCAATCGAAAAAACCGAAATCGAAAAAAAAATTGCATCAAAGGGGGTCCCCTTGGAACTTTTTCGAATTCTTCAGATCGCCTTAACTTCCAAACGGATGGACCGATTTTCAACTTCGATCATACCAAACTGCTTGTTTTTTTTTCATAGAATCCATTTCTTCAATCGAAAAAACCGAAATCAAAAAAAAAATTGCATCAAAGGGGGTCCCCTTGGAACTTTTTCGAATTCTTCAGATCGCCTTAACTTCCAAACGGATGGACCGATTTTCAACTACGATCATACCAATCTGCTTGTTTTTTTTCATAGAATCCATTTCTCCAATCGAAAAAACCGACATCTAAAAAAAAAATGCATCAAAGGGGGCCCCCTTGGAACTTTTTCGAATTCTTTAGATCGCCTTAACTTCCGAACGGTTTGACCGATTTTCAACTTCGATCATACCAATCTGCTAGTTTTTTTCATCGAATCCATTTCTCCAATCGAAAAAACCGAAATCGAAAAAAAAAAAATGCATCAAAGGGGGCCCCCTTGGAACTTTTTCGAATTCTTCAGACCGCCTCAACTTCCGAACGGATGGACCGATTTTCAATTTCGCGCATACCAATTTGCTTGTTTTTTCATAGAATCCATTTCTTCAATAGAAAAAACCGAAATCGAAAAAAAAATTTGCATCAAAGGGGGTCCTCTTGGAACTTTTTCGAATTCTTCAGATCGCTTTAACTTCCGAACGGATGGACCGATTTTCAACTTCGATCATACCAATCTCTTTTTTTTCTTTTTCATAGAATCCATTTCTCCAATCGAAAAAACCGAAATCTAAAAAAAAAATGCATCAAAGGGGATCCCCTTGGAACTTTTTCGAATTCTTCAGATCGCCTTAACTTCCGAACGGATGGACCGATTTTCAACTTCGATCATACCAATCTGCTTGTTTTTTTTTTCATAGAATCCATTTCTCCAATCAAAAAAACCGAAATCGAAAAAATAAAAAGCATCAAAGGGGGTCCCCTTGGAACTTTTTCGAATTCTTCAGAACGCCTTAACTTCCGAACGGATGGACCGATTTTCAACTTCGATCATACCAATCTGCTTGTTTTTTTTCATAGAATCAATTTCTCCAATCGAAAAAACCGAAATAAAAAAAAAATGCATCAAAGGGGCCCCCTTGGAACTTTTTCGAATTCTTCAGATCGCCTAACTTCCGAACGGATGGACCGATTTTCAACTTCGATCTTACCAATTTGCTTGTTTTCTTTCATAGAATCCATTTCTGCAATCGAAAAAACCGACATCTAAAAAAAAAATGCATCAAAGGGGGTCCCCTTGGAACTTTTTCGAATTCTTCAGATCGCCTTAACTTCCAAACGGATGGACCGATTTTCAACTACGATCATACCAATCTGCTTGTTTTTTTTCATAGAATCCATTTCTCCAATCGAAAAAACCGAAATCTAAAAAAAAATTGCATCAAAGGGGGCCCCCTTGGAACTTTTTCGAATTCTTCAGATCGCCTTAACTTCCGAACGGATTGACCGAAAAAAAAAATTGCATCAAAGGGGGCCCCCTTGGCACTTTTTCGAATTCTTCAGATCGCCTTAACTTCCGAACGGATTGACCGATTTTCAACTTCGATCATACCAATCTGCTAGTTTTTTTCATAGAATCCATTTCTCCAATCGAAAAAACCGAAATCGAAAAAAAATGCATCAAAGGGGGCCTTCTTGGAACTTTTTCGCATTCTTCAGACCGCCTTAACTTCCGAACGGATGGACCGATTTTCAATTTCGCGCATAACAATTTGCTTGTTTTTTTCATAGAATCCATTTCTTCAATAGAAAAAACCGAAATCGAAAAAAAAATTGCATCAAAGGGGGTCCCCTTGGAACTTTTTCGAATTCTTCAGATCGCTTCAACTTCCGAACGGATGGACCGATTTTCAACTTCGATCATACCAAACTGCTTGTTTTTTTTTTCATAGAATCCATTTCTTCAATCGAAAAAACCGAAATCGAAAATAAAATTGCATCAAAGGGGGTCCCCTTGGAACTTTTTCGAATTATTCAGATCGCCTTAACTTCCAAACGAATGGACCGATTTTCAACTTCGATCATACCTAACTGCTTGTTTTTTCTCATAGAATCAATTTCTCCAATCGAAAAAACCGAAATAAAAAAAAATGCATCAAAGGGGGCCCCCTTGGAACTTTTTAGAATTCTTCAGATCGCCTAACTTCCGAACGGATGGACCGATTTTCAACTTCGATCATACCAATTTGCTTGTTTTCTTTCATAGAATCCATTTCTGCAATCGAGAAAACCGAAATCTAAAAAAAAATGCATCAAAGGGGGCCCCTTTGGAACTTTTTCGAATTCTTCAGATCGCCTTAACTTCCGAACGGATGGACCGATTTTCAACTTCGATCATACCAATCTGCTTGTTTTTTTTTTTCATAGAATCCATTTCTCCAATCGAAAAAACCGAAATCGAAAAATAAAATTGCATCATAGGGGGGCCCCTTGGAACTTTTTCGAATTCTTCAGATCGCCTTAACTTCCGAACGGATGGACCGATTTTCAACTTCGATCATACCAATCTGCTTGTTTTTTTCATAGAATTTATTTCTCCAATCGAAGAAACCGAAATCTAAAAAAAAATTGCATCAAAGGGGGCCCCCTTGGAACTTTTTCGAATTCTTCAGATCGCCTTAACTTCCAAACGGATGGACCGATTTTCAACTTCGATCATACCAAACTGCTTGTTTTTTTTCATAGAATCCATTTCTTCAATCGAAAAAACCGAAATCGAAAAAATAATTGCATCAAAGGGGGTCCCCTTGGAACTTTTTCGAATTCTTCAGATCGCCATAACTTCCAAACGAATGGACCGATTTTTAACTTCGATCATACCAATCTGCTTGTTTTTTTTCATAGAATCCATTTCTCCAATCAAAAAAACCGAAATCTAAGAAAAATTGCATCAAAGGGGGCCCCCTTGGAACTTTTTCGAATTCTTCAGATCGCCTTAACTTCCGAACGGATGGACCGATTTTCAACTTCGATCATACCAATCTGCTTGTTTTTTTCATAGAATCCATTTCTCCAATCGAAAAAACCGAAATCGAAAAAAAAATGCATCAAAGGGGGCCCCCTTGGAACTTTTTCGAATTCTTCAGACCTCCTTAACTTCCGAACGGATGGACCGATTTTCAATTTCGCGCATACCAATTTGCTTGTTTTTTCATAGAATCCATTTCTTCAATAGAAAAAACCGAAATCGAAAAAAAAAATTGCATCAAAGGGGGTCCTCTTGGAACTTTTTCGAATTCTTCAGATCGCCTCAACCTCCGAACGGATGGACCGATTTTCAACTTCGATCATACCAAACTGTTGGTTTTTTTTCATAGAATCTCCAATCGAAAAAACCGAAATCGAAAAAAAATTGCATCAAAGGGGGTCCCCTTGGAACTTTTTCGAATTCTTCAGATCGCCTTAACTTCCAAACGGATGGACCGATTTTCAACTTCGATCATACCAATCTGCTTGTTTTTTTTATAGAATCCATTTCTCCAATCGAAAAAACCGAAATCGAAAAAAAAATTGCATCAAAGGGGGTCCCCTTGGAACTTTTTCGAATTCTTCAGATCGCCTTAACTTCCAAACGGATGGACCGATTTTCAACTTCGATCATACCAAACTGCTTGTTTTTTTTTCATAGAATCCATTTCTTCAATCGAAAAAACCGAAATCGAAAAAAAAATTGCATCAAAGGGGGTCCCCTTGGAACTTTTTCGAATTCTTCAGATCGCCTTAACTTCCGAACGGATGGACCGATTTTCAATTTCGCGCATACCAATTTGCTTGTTTTTTCATAGAATCCATTTCTTCAATAGAAAAAACCAAAATCGAAAAAAAAATTTGCATCAAAGGGGGTCCTCTTGGAACTTTTTCGAATTCTTCAGATCGCTTTAACTTCCGAACGGATGGACCGATTTTCAACTTCGATCATACCAAACTGCTTGTTTTTTTTCATAGAATCCATTTCTCCAATCGAAAAAACCGAAATCGAGAAAAAAAAATGCATCAAAGGGGGCCCCCTTGGAACTTTTTCGAATTCTTCAGATCGCCTTAACTTCCAAACGGATGGACCGATTTTCAACTTCGATCATACCAAACTGCTTGTTTTTTTTCATCGAATCCATTTCTTCAATCGAAAAAACCGAAATCGAAAAAAAAATTGCATCAAAGGGGGTCCCCTTGGAACTTATTCGAATTCTTCAGATCGCCTTAACTTCCAAACGGATGGACCGATTTTCAACTTCGATCATACCAATCTGCTTGTTTTTTTTCATAGAATCCATTTCTCCAATCGAAAAAACCGAAATAAAAAAAAATGCATCAAAGGGGGTCCGCTTGGAACTTTTTCGAATTCTTCAGATCGCCTTAACTTCCAAACGGATGGACCGATTTTCAACTTCGATCATACCAAACTGCTTGTTTTTTTTCATAGAATCCAATTCTTCAATCGAAAAAACCGAAATCAAAAAACAAAATTGCATCAAAGGGGGTCCCCTTGGAACTTTTTCGAATTCTTCAGATCGCCTTAACTTCCAAACGGATGGACCGATTTTCAACTTCGATCATACCAATCTCCTTTTTTTCTTTTTCATAGAATCCATTTCTCCAATCGAAAAAACCGAAATCTAAAAAAAAAATGCATCAAAGGGGGCCCCCTCGGAACTTTTTCGAATTCTTCAGATCGCCTTAACTTCCGAACAGATGGACCGATTTTCAACTTCGATCATACCAATCTGCTTGTTTTTTTTTCATTGAATCCTTTTCTTCAATCGAAAAAAACGAAATAAAAAAAAATGCATCAAAGGGGGCCCCCTTGGAACTTTTTCGAATTCTTCAGATCGCCTTAACTTCCGAACGGATGGACCGATTTTCAACTTCGATCATACCAATCTGCTTGTTTTTTTTCATAGAATCAATTTCTCCAATCGAAAAAACCGAAATCAAAAAAAATGCATCAAAGGGGCCCCCTTGGAACTTTTTCGAATTCTTCAGATCGCCTAACTTCCGAACGGATGGACCGATTTTCAACTTCGATCATACCAATTTGCTTGTTTTCTTTCATAGAATCCATTTCTGCAATCGAAAAAACCGAAATCGAAAAAAAAATGCATCAAAGGGGGCCCCCTTGGAACTTTTTCGAATTCTTCAGATCGCCTTAACTTCCGAACGGATGGACCGATTTTCAACTTCGATCATACCAATCTGCTTGTTTTTTTTTCATAGAATCCATTACTCCAATCGAAAAAACCGAAATCGAAAAATAAAATTGCATCAAAGGGGGTCCCCTTGGAACTTTTTCGAATTCTTCAGATCGCCTTAACTTCCAAACGGATGGACCGATTTTCAACTTCGATCATACCAAACTGCTTGTTTTTTTTTCATAGAATCCATTTCTTCAATCAAAAAAACCGAAATCGAAAAAAAAATTGCATCATAGGGGGTCCCCTTGGAACTTTTTCGAATTCTTCAGATCGCCTCAACTTCCAAACGGATGGACCGATTTTCAACTTCGATCATACCAATCTGCTTGTTTTTTTTTTCATAGAATCCATTTCTCCAATCGAAAAAACCGAAATCGAAAAATAAAATTGCATCATAGGGGGCCCCCTTGGAACTTTTTCGAATTCTTCAGATCGCCTTAACTTCCGAACGGATGGACCGATTTTCAACTTCGATCATACCAATCTGCTTGTTTTTTTCATAGAATCCATTTCTCCAATCGAAAAAACCGAAATCGAAAAATAAAATTGCATCAAAGGGGGCCCCCTTGGAACTTTTTCGAATTCTTCAGACCGCCTTAACTTCCGAACGGATGGACCGATTTTCAATTTCGCGCATACCAATTTGCTTGTTTTTTCATAGAATCCATTTTTTCAATAGAAAAAACCGAAATCGAAAAAAAAATTGCATCAATGGGGGTCCTCTTGGATTTTTCTCGAATTCTTCAGATCGCCTTAACTTCCGAACGGATGGACCGATTTTCAACTTCGATCATACCAATCTGCTTGTTTTTTTTCATAGAATCCATTTCTCCAATCGAAGAAACCGAAATCTAAAAAAAAAATTGCATCTAAGGGGGCCCCCTTGGAACCTTTTCGAATTCTTCAGATCGCCTTAACTTCCAAACGGATGGACCGATTTTCAACTTCGATCATACCAAACTGCTTGTTTTTTTTCATAGAATCCATTTCTTCAATCGAAAAAACCGAAATCGAAAAAAAAATTGCATCAAAGGGGGTCCCCTTGGAACTTTTTCGAATTCTTCAGATCGCCATAACTTCCAAACGGATGGACCGATTTTCAACTTCGATCATACCAATCTGCTTGTTTTTTTTCATAGAATCCATTTCTCCAATCGAAAAAACCGAAATCTAAGAAAAATTGCATCAAAGGGGGCCCCCTTGGAACTTTTTCGAATTCTTCAGATCGCCTTAACTTCCGAACGGATGGACCGATTTTCAACTTCGATCATACCAATCTGCTTGTTTTTTTCATAGAATCCATTTCTCCAATCGAAAAAAAAATGCATCAAAGGGGGCCCCCTTGGAACTTTTTCGAATTCTTCAGACCTCCTTAACTTCCGAACGGATGGACCGATTTTCAATTTCGCGCATACCAATTTGCTTGTTTTTTCATAGAATCCATTTCTTCAATAGAAAAAATCGAAATCGAAAAAAAAAATTGCATCAAAGGGGGTCCTCTTGGAACTTTTTCGAATTCTTCAGATCGCCTTAACCTCCGAACGGATGGACCGATTTTCAACTTCGATCATACCAAACTGTTGGTTTTTTTTCATAGAATCTCCAATCGAAAAAACTGAAATCGAAAAAAAAATTGCATCAAAGGGGGTCCCCTTGGAACTTTTTCGAATTCTTCAGATCGCCTTAACTTCCAAACGGATGGACCGATTTTCAACTTCGATCATACCAATCTGCTTGTTTTTTTTATAGAATCCATTTCTCCAATCGAAAAAACCGAAATCGAAAAAGAAATTGCATCAAAGGGGGTCCCCTTGGAACTTTTTCGAATTCTTCAGATCGCCTTAACTTCCAAACGGATGGACCGATTTTCAACTTCGATCATACCAAACTGCTTGTTTTTTTTTCATAGAATCCATTTCTTCAATCGAAAAAACCGAAATCGAAAAAAAAATTGCATCAAAGGGGGTCCCCTTGGAACTTTTTCGAATTCTTCAGATCGCCTTAACTTCCAAACGGATGGACCGATTTTCAACTTCGATCATACCAAACTGCTTTTTTTTTTTTCATAGAATCCATTTCTCCAATCGAAAAAACCGAAATCGAAAAAAAAATTGCATCAAAGGGGGTCTCCTTGGAACTTTTTCGAATTCTTCAGATCGCCTTAACTTCCAAACGGATGGACCGATTTTCAACTACGATCATACCAATCTGCTTGTTTTTTTTCATAGAATCCATTTCTCCAATCGAAAAAACCGACATCTAAAAAAAAATGCATCAAAGGGGGCCCCCTTGGAACTTTTTCGAATTCTTTAGATCGCCTTAACTTCCGAACGGTTTTACCGATTTTCAACTTCGATCATACC
This sequence comes from Chrysomela aeneicollis, assembly GCA_029955515.1. NCBI lineage: Eukaryota > Metazoa > Arthropoda > Insecta > Coleoptera > Chrysomelidae > Chrysomela > Chrysomela aeneicollis. The sequence goes on along the minus strand of JARUHQ010000013.1, from coordinate 13,262,242 downwards.
AATCTGCTAGTTTTTTTCATCGAATCCATTTCTTCAATCGAAAAAACCGAAATCGAAAAAAAAAAATGCATCAAAGGGGGCCCCCTTGGAACTTTTTCGAATTCTTCAGACCGCCTTAACTTCCGAACGGATGGACCGATTTTCAATTTCGCGCATACCAATTTGCTTGTTTTTTCATAGAATCCATTTCTTCAATAGAAAAAACCAAAATCGAAAAAAAAATTTGCATCAAAGGGGGTCCTCTTGGAACTTTTTCGAATTCTTCAGATCGCTTTAACTTCCGAACGGATGGACCGATTTTCAACTTCGATCATACCAAACTGCTTGTTTTTTTTCATAGAATCCATTTCTCCAATCGAAAAAACCGAAATCGAAAAAAAAAATTGCATCAAAGGGGGTCCCCTTGAAACTTTTTCGAATTCTTCAGATCGCCCTAACTTCCAAACGGATGGACCGATTTTCAACTTCGATCATACCAAACTGCTTGTTTTTTTTCATCGAATCCATTTCTTCAATCGAAAAAACCGAAATCGAAAAAAAAATTGCATCAAAGGGGGTCCCCTTGGAACTTATTCGAATTCTTCAGATCGCCTTAACTTCCAAACGGATGGACCGATTTTCAACTTCGATCATACCAATCTGCTTGTTTTTTTTTCGTAGAATCCATTTCTCCAATCGAAAAAACCGAAATAAAAAAAAAATTGCATCAAAGGGGGTCCGCTTGGAACTTTTTCGAATTCTTCAGATCGCCTTAACTTCCAAACGGATGGACCGATTTTCAACTTCGATCATACCAATCTGCTTGTTTTTTTTCGTAGAATCCATTTCTCCAATCGAAAAAACCGAAATAAAAAAAAAATTGCATCAAAGGGGGTCCCCTTGGAACTTTTTCGAATTCTTCAGATCGCCTTAACTTCCAAACGGATGGACCGATTTTCAACTTCGATCATACCAATCTGCTTGTTTTTTTTTTCATAGAATCCATTTCTCCAATCGAAAAAACCGAAATCTAAAAAAAAATTGCATCAAAGGGGGCCCCCTCGGAACTTTTTCGAATTCTTCAGATCGCCTTAACTTCCGAACAGATGGACCGATTTTCAACTTCGATCATACCAATCTGCTTGTTTTTTTTTTCATAGAATCCTTTTCTTCAATCGAAAAAAACGAAATAAAAAAAAATGCATCAAAGGGGGCCCCCTTGGAACTTTTTCGAATTCTTCAGATCGCCTTAACTTCCGAACGGATGGACCGATTTTCAACTTCGATCATACCAATCTGCTTGTTTTTTTTCATAGAATCAATTTCTCCAATCGAAAAAACCGAAATCAAAAAAAAATGCATCAAAGGGGGCCCCCTTGGAACTTTTTCGAATTCTTCAGATCGCCTAACTTCCGAACGGATGGACCGATTTTCAACTTCGATCATACCAATTTGCTTGTTTTCTTTCATAGAATCCATTTTTTCAATAGAAAAAACCGAAATCGAAAAAAAAATTGCATCAATGGGGGTCCTCTTGGATTTTTCTCGAATTCTTCAGATCGCCTTAACTTCCGAACGGATGGACCGATTTTCAACTTCGATCATACCAATCTGCTTGTTTTTTTCATAGAATCCATTTCTCCAATCGAAAAAACCGAAATCGAAAAATAAAATTGCATCAAAGGGGGCCCCCTTGGAACTTTTTCGAATTCTTCAGACCGCCTTAACTTCCGAACGGATGGACCGATTTTCAATTTCGCGCATACCAATTTGCTTGTTTTTTCATAGAATCCATTTTTTCAATAGAAAAAACCGAAATCGAAAAAAAAATTGCATCAATGGGGGTCCTCTTGGATTTTTCTCGAATTCTTCAGATCGCCTTAACTTCCGAACGGATGGACCGATTTTCAACTTCGATCATACCAATCTGCTTGTTTTTTTTCATAGAATCCATTTCTCCAATCGAAGAAACCGAAATCTAAAAAAAAAATTGCATCTAAGGGGGCCCCCTTGGAACCTTTTCGAATTCTTCAGATCGCCTTAACTTCCAAACGGATGGACCGATTTTCAACTTCGATCATACCAAACTGCTTGTTTTTTTTCATAGAATCCATTTCTTCAATCGAAAAAACCGAAATCGAAAAAAAAATTGCATCAAAGGGGGTCCCCTTGGAACTTTTTCGAATTCTTCAGATCGCCATAACTTCCAAACGGATGGACCGATTTTCAACTTCGATCATACCAATCTGCTTGTTTTTTTTCATAGAATCCATTTCTCCAATCGAAAAAACCGAAATCTAAGAAAAATTGCATCAAAGGGGGCCCCCTTGGAACTTTTTCGAATTCTTCAGATCGCCTTAACTTCCGAACGGATGGACCGATTTTCAACTTCGATCATACCAATCTGCTTGTTTTTTTCATAGAATCCATTTCTCCAATCGAAAAAAAAATGCATCAAAGGGGGCCCCCTTGGAACTTTTTCGAATTCTTCAGACCTCCTTAACTTCCGAACGGATGGACCGATTTTCAATTTCGCGCATACCAATTTGCTTGTTTTTTCATAGAATCCATTTCTTCAATAGAAAAAATCGAAATCGAAAAAAAAAATTGCATCAAAGGGGGTCCTCTTGGAACTTTTTCGAATTCTTCAGATCGCCTTAACCTCCGAACGGATGGACCGATTTTCAACTTCGATCATACCAAACTGTTGGTTTTTTTTCATAGAATCTCCAATCGAAAAAACTGAAATCGAAAAAAAAATTGCATCAAAGGGGGTCCCCTTGGAACTTTTTCGAATTCTTCAGATCGCCTTAACTTCCAAACGGATGGACCGATTTTCAACTTCGATCATACCAATCTGCTTGTTTTTTTTATAGAATCCATTTCTCCAATCGAAAAAACCGAAATCGAAAAAGAAATTGCATCAAAGGGGGTCCCCTTGGAACTTTTTCGAATTCTTCAGATCGCCTTAACTTCCAAACGGATGGACCGATTTTCAACTTCGATCATACCAAACTGCTTGTTTTTTTTTCATAGAATCCATTTCTTCAATCGAAAAAACCGAAATCGAAAAAAAAATTGCATCAAAGGGGGTCCCCTTGGAACTTTTTCGAATTCTTCAGATCGCCTTAACTTCCAAACGGATGGACCGATTTTCAACTTCGATCATACCAAACTGCTTTTTTTTTTTTCATAGAATCCATTTCTCCAATCGAAAAAACCGAAATCGAAAAAAAAATTGCATCAAAGGGGGTCCCCTTGGAACTTTTTCGAATTCTTCAGATCGCCTTAACTTCCAAACGGATGGACCGATTTTCAACTACGATCATACCAATCTGCTTGTTTTTTTTCATAGAATCCATTTCTCCAATCGAAAAAACCGACATCTAAAAAAAAATGCATCAAAGGGGGCCCCCTTGGAACTTTTTCGAATTCTTTAGATCGCCTTAACTTCCGAACGGTTTTACCGATTTTCAACTTCGATCATACCAATCTGCTAGTTTTTTTCATCGAATCCATTTCTTCAATCGAAAAAACCGAAATCGAAAAAAAAAAATGCATCAAAGGGGGCCCCCTTGGAACTTTTTCGAATTCTTCAGACCGCCTTAACTTCCGAACGGATGGACCGATTTTCAATTTCGCGCATACCAATTTGCTTGTTTTTTCATAGAATCCATTTCTTCAATAGAAAAAACCAAAATCGAAAAAAAAATTTGCATCAAAGGGGGTCCTCTTGGAACTTTTTCGAATTCTTCAGATCGCTTTAACTTCCGAACGGATGGACCGATTTTCAACTTCGATCATACCAAACTGCTTGTTTTTTTTCATAGAATCCATTTCTCCAATCGAAAAAACCGAAATCGAAAAAAAAAATTGCATCAAAGGGGGTCCCCTTGAAACTTTTTCGAATTCTTCAGATCGCCCTAACTTCCAAACGGATGGACCGATTTTCAACTTCGATCATACCAAACTGCTTGTTTTTTTTCATCGAATCCATTTCTTCAATCGAAAAAACCGAAATCGAAAAAAAAATTGCATCAAAGGGGGTCCCCTTGGAACTTATTCGAATTCTTCAGATCGCCTTAACTTCCAAACGGATGGACCGATTTTCAACTTCGATCATACCAATCTGCTTGTTTTTTTTTCGTAGAATCCATTTCTCCAATCGAAAAAACCGAAATAAAAAAAAAATTGCATCAAAGGGGGTCCGCTTGGAACTTTTTCGAATTCTTCAGATCGCCTTAACTTCCAAACGGATGGACCGATTTTCAACTTCGATCATACCAATCTGCTTGTTTTTTTTCGTAGAATCCATTTCTCCAATCGAAAAAACCGAAATAAAAAAAAAATTGCATCAAAGGGGGTCCCCTTGGAACTTTTTCGAATTCTTCAGATCGCCTTAACTTCCAAACGGATGGACCGATTTTCAACTTCGATCATACCAATCTGCTTGTTTTTTTTTTCATAGAATCCATTTCTCCAATCGAAAAAACCGAAATCTAAAAAAAAATTGCATCAAAGGGGGCCCCCTCGGAACTTTTTCGAATTCTTCAGATCGCCTTAACTTCCGAACAGATGGACCGATTTTCAACTTCGATCATACCAATCTGCTTGTTTTTTTTTTCATAGAATCCTTTTCTTCAATCGAAAAAAACGAAATAAAAAAAAATGCATCAAAGGGGGCCCCCTTGGAACTTTTTCGAATTCTTCAGATCGCCTTAACTTCCGAACGGATGGACCGATTTTCAACTTCGATCATACCAATCTGCTTGTTTTTTTTCATAGAATCAATTTCTCCAATCGAAAAAACCGAAATCAAAAAAAAATGCATCAAAGGGGGCCCCCTTGGAACTTTTTCGAATTCTTCAGATCGCCTAACTTCCGAACGGATGGACCGATTTTCAACTTCGATCATACCAATTTGCTTGTTTTCTTTCATAGAATCCATTTCTGCAATCGAAAAAACCGAAATCGAAAAAAAAATGCATCAAAGGGGGCCCCCTTGGAACTTTTTCGAATTCTTCAGATCGCCTTAACTTCCGAACGGATGGACCGATTTTCAACTTCGATCATACCAATCTGCTTGTTTTTTTTTCATAGAATCCATTACTCCAATCGAAAAAACCGAAATCGAAAAATAAAATTGCATCAAAGGGGGCCCCCTTGGAACTTTTTCGAATTCTTCAGATCGCCTTAACTTCCGAACGGATGGACCGATTCTCAACTTCGATCATGCCAATCTGCTTGTTTTTTTCATAGAATCCATTTCTCCAATCGAAAAAACCGAAATCGAAAAATAAAATTGCATCAAAGGGGGCCCCCTTGGAACTTTTTCGAATTCTTCAGACCGCCTTAACTTCCGAACGGATGGACCGATTTTCAATTTCGCGCATACCAATTTGCTTGTTTTTTCATAGAATCCATTTTTTCAATAGAAAAAACCGAAATCGAACAAAAAATTGCATCAATGGGGGTCCTCTTGGATTTTTCTCGAATTCTTCAGATCGCCTTAACTTCCGAACGGATGGACCGATTTTCAACTTCGATCATACCAATCTGCTTGTTTTTTTTCATAGAATCCATTTCTCCAATCGAAGAAACCGAAATCTAAAAAAAAAATTGCATCTAAGGGGGCCCCCTTGGAACCTTTTCGAATTCTTCAGATCGCCTTAACTTCCAAACGGATGGACCGATTTTCAACTTCGATCATACCAAACTGCTTGTTTTTTTTCATAGAATCCATTTCTTCAATCGAAAAAACCGAAATCGAAAAAAAAATTGCATCAAAGGGGGTCCCCTTGGAACTTTTTCGAATTCTTCAGATCGCCATAACTTCCAAACGGATGGACCGATTTTCAACTTCGATCATACCAATCTGCTTGTTTTTTTTCATAGAATCCATTTCTCCAATCGAAAAAACCGAAATCTAAGAAAAATTGCATCAAAGGGGGCCCCCTTGGAACTTTTTCGAATTCTTCAGATCGCCTTAACTTCCGAACGGATGGACCGATTTTCAACTTCGATCATACCAATCTGCTTGTTTTTTTCATAGAATCCATTTCTCCAATCGAAAAAAAAATGCATCAAAGGGGGCCCCCTTGGAACTTTTTCGAATTCTTCAGACCTCCTTAACTTCCGAACGGATGGACCGATTTTCAATTTCGCGCATACCAATTTGCTTGTTTTTTCATAGAATCCATTTCTTCAATAGAAAAAATCGAAATCGAAAAAAAAAATTGCATCAAAGGGGGTCCTCTTGGAACTTTTTCGAATTCTTCAGATCGCCTTAACCTCCGAACGGATGGACCGATTTTCAACTTCGATCATACCAAACTGTTGGTTTTTTTTCATAGAATCTCCAATCGAAAAAACTGAAATCGAAAAAAAAATTGCATCAAAGGGGGTCCCCTTGGAACTTTTTCGAATTCTTCAGATCGCCTTAACTTCCAAACGGATGGACCGATTTTCAACTTCGATCATACCAATCTGCTTGTTTTTTTTATAGAATCCATTTCTCCAATCGAAAAAACCGAAATCGAAAAAGAAATTGCATCAAAGGGGGTCCCCTTGGAACTTTTTCGAATTCTTCAGATCGCCTTAACTTCCAAACGGATGGACCGATTTTCAACTTCGATCATACCAAACTGCTTGTTTTTTTTTCATAGAATCCATTTCTTCAATCGAAAAAACCGAAATCGAAAAAAAAAATTGCATCAAAGGGGGTCCCCTTGGAACTTTTTCGAATTCTTCAGATCGCCTTAACTTCCAAACGGATGGACCGATTTTCAACTTCGATCATACCAAACTGCTTGTTTTTTTTTCATAGAATCCATTTCTCCAATCGAAAAAACCGAAATCGAAAAAAAAATTGCATCAAAGGGGGTCCCCTTGGAACTTTTTCGAATTCTTCAGATCGCCTTAACTTCCAAACGGATGGACCGATTTTCAACTACGATCATACCAATCTGCTTGTTTTTTTTCATAGAATCCATTTCTCCAATCGAAAAAACCGACATCTAAAAAAAAATGCATCAAAGGGGGCCCCCTTGGAACTTTTTCGAATTCTTTAGATCGCCTTAACTTCCGAACGGTTTGACCGATTTTCAACTTCGATCATACCAATCTGCTAGTTTTTTTCATCGAATCCATTTCTTCAATCGAAAAAACCGAAATCGAAAAAAAAAAATGCATCAAAGGGGGCCCCCTTGGAACTTTTTCGAATTCTTCAGACCGCCTTAACTTCCGAACGGATGGACCGATTTTCAATTTCGCGCATACCAATTTGCTTGTTTTTTCATAGAATCCATTTCTTCAATAGAAAAAACCAAAATCGAAAAAAAAATTTGCATCAAAGGGGGTCCTCTTGGAACTTTTTCGAATTCTTCAGATCGCTTTAACTTCCGAACGGATGGACCGATTTTCAACTTCGATCATACCAAACTGCTTGTTTTTTTTCATAGAATCCATTTCTCCAATCGAAAAAACCGAAATCGAAAAAAAAATTGCATCAAAGGGGGTCCCCTTGAAACTTTTTCGAATTCTTCAGATCGCCCTAACTTCCAAACGGATGGACCGATTTTCAACTTCGATCATACCAAACTGCTTGTTTTTTTTCATCGAATCCATTTCTTCAATCGAAAAAACCGAAATCGAAAAAAAAATTGCATCAAAGGGGGTCCCCTTGGAACTTATTCGAATTCTTCAGATCGCCTTAACTTCCAAACGGATGGACCGATTTTCAACTTCGATCATACCAATCTGCTTGTTTTTTTTTCGTAGAATCCATTTCTCCAATCGAAAAAACCGAAATAAAAAAAAAATTGCATCAAAGGGGGTCCGCTTGGAACTTTTTCGAATTCTTCAGATCGCCTTAACTTCCAAACGGATGGACCGATTTTCAACTTCGATCATACCAATCTGCTTGTTTTTTTTCGTAGAATCCATTTCTCCAATCGAAAAAACCGAAATAAAAAAAAAATTGCATCAAAGGGGGTCCCCTTGGAACTTTTTCGAATTCTTCAGATCGCCTTAACTTCCAAACGGATGGACCGATTTTCAACTTCGATCATACCAATCTGCTTGTTTTTTTTTCCATAGAATCCATTTCTCCAATCGAAAAAACCGAAATCTAAAAAAAAATTGCATCAAAGGGGGCCCCCTCGGAACTTTTTCGAATTCTTCAGATCGCCTTAACTTCCGAACAGATGGACCGATTTTCAACTTCGATCATACCAATCTGCTTGTTTTTTTTTTCATAGAATCCTTTTCTTCAATCGAAAAAAACGAAATAAAAAAAAAATGCATCAAAGGGGGCCCCCTTGGAACTTTTTCGAATTCTTCAGATCGCCTTAACTTCCGAACGGATGGACCGATTTTCAACTTCGATCATACCAATCTGCTTGTTTTTTTTCATAGAATCAATTTCTCCAATCGAAAAAACCGAAATCAAAAAAAAATGCATCAAAGGGGGCCCCCTTGGAACTTTTTCGAATTCTTCAGATCGCCTAACTTCCGAACGGATGGACCGATTTTCAACTTCGATCATACCAATTTGCTTGTTTTCTTTCATAGAATCCATTTCTGCAATCGAAAAAACCGAAATCGAAAAAAAAATGCATCAAAGGGGGCCCCCTTGGAACTTTTTCGAATTCTTCAGATCGCCTTAACTTCCGAACGGATGGACCGATTTTCAACTTCGATCATACCAATCTGCTTGTTTTTTTTTCATAGAATCCATTACTCCAATCGAAAAAACCGAAATCGAAAAATAAAATTGCATCAAAGGGGGCCCCCTTGGAACTTTTTCGAATTCTTCAGATCGCCTTAACTTCCGAACGGATGGACCGATTCTCAACTTCGATCATGCCAATCTGCTTGTTTTTTTCATAGAATCCATTTCTCCAATCGAAAAAACCGAAATCGAAAAATAAAATTGCATCAAAGGGGGCCCCCTTGGAACTTTTTCGAATTCTTCAGACCGCCTTAACTTCCGAACGGATGGACCGATTTTCAATTTCGCGCATACCAATTTGCTTGTTTTTTCATAGAATCCATTTCTTCAATAGAAAAAACCGAAATCGAAAAAAAAAATTGCATCAATGGGGGTCCTCTTGGAACTTTCTCGAATTCTTCAGATCGCCTTAACTTCCGAACGGATGGACCGATTTTCAACTTCGATCATACCAAACTGCTTGTTTTTTTTTCATAGAATCCATTTCTTCAATCAAAAAAACCGAAATCGAAAAAAAAATTGCATCAAAGGGGGTCCCCTTGGAACTTTTTCGAATTCTTCAGATCGCCTTAACTTCCAAACGGATGGACCGATTTTCAACTTCGATCATACCAATCTGCTTGTTTTTTTTTTTCATAGAATCGATTTCTCCAATCGAAGAAACCGAAATCTAAAAAAAAACTTGCATCAAAGGGGGCCCCCTTGGAACTTTTTCGAATTCTTCAGATCGCCTTAACTTCCAAACGGATGGACCGATTTTTCAACTTCGATCATACCAAACTGCTTGTTTTTCTTCATAGAATCCATTTCTTCAATCAAAAAAACCGAAATCGAAAAAAAAATTGCATCAAAGGGGGTCCCCTTGGAACTTTTTCGAATTCTTCAGATCGCCTTAACTTCCAAACGGATGGACCGATTTTCAACTTCGATCATACCAATCTGCTTGTTTTTTTTCCATCGAATCCATTTCTCCAATCGAAAAAACCGAAATCTAAAAAAAATTGCATCAAAGGGGGCCCCCTTGGAACTTTTTCGAATTTTTCAGATCGCCTTAACTTCCGAACGGATGGACCGATTTTCAACTTCGATCATACCAATCTGCTTGTTTTTTTCATAGAATCCATTTCTCCAATCGAAAAAACCGAAATCGAAAAAAAATGCATCAAAGGGGGCCCCCTTGGAACTTTTTCGAATTCTTCAGACCTCCTTAACTTCCGAACGGATGGACCGATTTTCAATTTCGCGCATACCAATTTGCTTGTTTTTTCATAGAATCCATTTCTTCGATAGAAAAAACCGAAATCGAAAAAAAAAATTGCATCAAAGGGGGTCCCCTTGGAACTTTCTCGAAATCTTCAGATCACCTTAACTTCCGAACGGATGGACCGATTTTCAACTTCGATCATACCAATCTGCTTGTTTTTGTTCATAGAATCAATTTCTCGAATCGAAAAAACCGAAATCGAAAAAAAAATTGCATCAAAGGGGGCCCTCTTGGAACTTTTTCGAATTCTTCAGATCGCCTTAACCTCCGAACGGATGGACCGATTTTCAACTTCGATCATACCAATCTGCTTGTTTTTTTTTCATAAAATCCATTTCTCCAATCAAAAAAACCGAAATTGAAAAAAAAATTGCATCAAAGGGGGTCCCCTTGGAACTTTTTCGAATTCTTCAGATCGCCTCAACTTCCGAACGGATGGACCTATTTTCAACTTCGATCATACCAATCTGCTTGTTTTTTTTTCATAAAATCCATTTCTCCAATCGAAAAAACCGAAATCGAAAAAAAAATGCATCAAAGGGGGCCTACTTGGAACTTTTTCGAATTCTGCAGATCGCCTTAACGTCCGAACGGATGGACCTATTTTCAACTTCGATCATACCAATCTGCTTGTTTTTTTCATAGAATCCATTTCTCCAATCGAAAAAACCAAAATCGAAAAAAAAAATGCATCAAAGGGGGCCCTCTTAGAACTTTTTCGAATTCTTCAGATCGCCTTAACTTCCAAACGGATGGACCGATTTTCAACTTCGATCATACCAATCTGCTTGCTTTTTCTTCATTGAATCCATTTCTCCAATCGAAAAAACCGAAATCGAAAAAAAAAATGCATCAAAGGGGGCCCCCTTGGAACTTTTTCGAATTCTTCAGATCGCCTTAACTTCCGAACGGATGGACCGATTTTCAACTTCGCGCATACCAATTTGCTTGTTTTTTTTCATAGAATCCATTTCTCCAATCGAAAAAACCGAAATCGAGAAAAAAATGCATCAAAGGAGGTCCTCTTGGAACTTTTTCGAAATCTTCAGATCACCTTAACTTCCGAACGGATGGACCGATTTTCAACTTCGTGCATGCCAATTTGCTTTTTTTTTTCATAAAATCCATTTCTCCAATCGAAATAACCGAAATCGACAAAAAAAAAAAATTGCATCAAAAGGGGTCCCCTTGGAACTTTTTCGAATTCTTCAGATCGCCTTAACTTCCGAACGGATGGACCGATTTTCAACTTCGATCATACCAATCTGCTTGTTTTTTTCATAGAATCCATTTCTCCAATCGAAAAAAAAAATGCATCAAAGGGGGCCCCCTTGGAACTTTTTAGAATTCTTCAGATCGCCTAACTTCCGAACGGATGGAACGATTTTCAACTTCGATCATACCAATTTGCTTGTTTTCTTTCATAGAATCCATTTCTGCAATCGAGAAAACCGAAATCGAAAAAAAAATGCATCAAAGGGGGCCCCTTTGGAACTTTTTCGAATTCTTCAGATCGCCTTAACTTCCGAACGGATGGACCGATTTTCAACTTCGATCATACCAATCTGCTTGTTTTTTTTTTCATAGAATCCATTTCTCCAATCGAAAAAACCGAAATCGAAAAATAAAATTGCATCATAGGGGGCCCCCTTGGAACTTTTTCGAATTCTTCAGATCGCCTTAACTTCCAAACGGATGGACCGATTTTCAACTTCGATCATACCAAACTGCTTGTTTTTTTTCATAGAATCCATTTCTTCAATCGAAAAAACCGAAATCGAAAAAAAAATTGCATCAAAGGGGGTCCCCTTGGAACTTTTTCGAATTCTTCAGATCGCCTTAACTTCCAAACGGATGGACCGATTTTCAACTTCGATTATACCAATCTGCATGTTTTTTTTCATAGAATCCATTTCTCCGATCGAAAAAACCGAAATCTAAAAAAAATTGCATCAAAGGGGGCCCCCTTGGAACTTTTTCGAATTCTTCAGATCGCCTAAACTTCCGAACGGATTGACCGAAAAAAAAAATTGCATCAAAGGGGGCCCCCTTGGAACTTTTTCGAATTCTTCAGATCGCCTTAACTTCCGAACGGATTGACCGATTTTCAACTTTGATCATACCAATCTGCTAGTTTTTTTCATAGAAATTATTTCTCCAATCGAAAAAACCGAAATCGAAAAAAAAAATGCATCAAAGGGGCCCCCTTGGAACTTTTTCGAATTCTTCAGACCGCCTTAACTTCCGAACGGATGGACCGATTTTCAATTTCGCGCATACCAATTTGCTTGTTTTTTCATAGAATCCATTTCTTCAATAGAAAAAACCGAAATCGAAAAAAAAATTGCATCAAAGGGGGTCCTCTTGAAACTTTTTCGAATTCTTCAGATCGCCTTAACTTCCAAACGGATAGACCGATTTTCAACTTCGATCATAACAAACTGCTTGTTTTTTTTTTCATTGAATAAATTTCTCCAATCGAAAAAACCGAAATCGAAAAAAAAATTGCATCAAAGGGGGTCCCCTTGGAACTTTTTCGAATTCTTCAGATCGCCTTAACTTCCAAACGGATGGACCGATTTTCAACTACGATCATACCAATCTGCTTGTTTTTTTTCATAGAATCCATTTCTCCAATCGAAAAAACCGAAATCTGAAAAATAATTGCATCAAAGGGGGCCCCCTTGGAACTTTTTCGAATTCTTCAGATCGCCTTAACTTCCGAACGGATTGACCGAAAAAAAAATTGCATCAAAGGGGGCCCCCTTGGAACTTTTTCGAATTCTTCAGATCGCCTTAACTTCCGAACGGATGGACCGATTTTCAATTTCGCGCATACCAATTTGCTTGTTTTTTCATAGAATCCATTTTTTCAATAGAAAAAACCGAAATCGAAAATAAAAATTGCATCAATGGGGGTCCTCTTGGAACTTTCTCGAATTCTTCAGATCGCCTTAACTTCCGAACGGATGGACCGATTTTCAACTTCGATCATACCAATCTGCTTGTTTTTTTTCATAGAATCCATTTCTCCAATCGAAGAAACCGAAATCTAAAAAAAAAATTGCATCTAAGGGGGCCCCCTTGGAACTTTTTCGAATTCTTCAGATCGCCTTAACTTCCAAACGGATGGACCGATTTTCAACTTCGATCATACCAAACTGCTTGTTTTTTTTCATAGAATCCATTTCTTCAATCGAAAAAACCTAAATCGAAAAAAAAATTGCATCAAAGGGGGTCCCCTTGGAACTTTTTCGAATTCTTCAGATCGCCATAACTTCCAAACGGATGGACCGATTTTCAACTTCGATCATACCAATCTGCTTGTTTTTTTTCATAGAATCCATTTCTCCAATCGAAAAAACCGAAATCTAAGAAAAATTGCATCAAAGGGGGCCCCCTTGGAACTTTTTCGAATTCTTCAGATCGCCTTAACTTCCGAACGGATGGACCGATTTTCAACTTCGATCATACCAATCTGCTTGTTTTTTTCATAGAATCCATTTCTCCAATCGAAAAAAAAATGCATCAAAGGGGGCCCCCTTGGAACTTTTTCGAATTCTTCAGACCTCCTTAACTTCCGAACGGATGGACCGATTTTCAATTTCGCGCATACCAATTTGCTTGTTTTTTCATAGAATCCATTTCTTCAATAGAAAAAATCGAAATCGAAAAAAAAAATTGCATCAAAGGGGGTCCTCTTGGAACTTTTTCGAATTCTTCAGATCGCCTTAACCTCCGAACGGATGGACCGATTTTCAACTTCGATCATACCAAACTGTTGGTTTTTTTTCATAGAATCTCCAATCGAAAAAACTGAAATCGAAAAAAAAATTGCATCAAAGGGGGTCCCCTTGGAACTTTTTCGAATTCTTCAGATCGCCTTAACTTCCAAACGGATGGACCGATTTTCAACTTCGATCATACCAATCTGCTTGTTTTTTTCATAGAATCCATTTCTCCAATCGAAAAAAAAATGCATCAAAGGGGGCCCCCTTGGAACTTTTTCGAATTCTTCAGACCTCCTTAACTTCCGAACGGATGGACCGATTTTCAATTTCGCGCATACCAATTTGCTTGTTTTTTCATAGAATCCATTTCTTCAATAGAAAAAATCGAAATCGAAAAAAAAAAATTGCATCAAAGGGGGTCCTCTTGGAACTTTTTCGAATTCTTCAGATCGCCTTAACCTCCGAACGGATGGACCGATTTTCAACTTCGATCATACCAAACTGTTGGTTTTTTTCATAGAATCTCCAATCGAAAAAACCGAAATCGAAAAAAAAAATTGCATCAAAGGAGGTCCCCTTGGAACTTTTTCGAATTCTTCAGATCGCCTTAACTTCCAAACGGATGGACCGATTTTCAACTTCGATCATACCAATCTGCTTGTTTTTTTTTATAGAATCCATTTCTCCAATCGAAAAAACCGAAATCGAAAAAGAAATTGCATCAAAGGGGGTCCCCTTGGAACTTTTTCGAATTCTTCAGATCGCCTTAACTTCCAAACGGATGGACCGATTTTCAACTTCGATCATACCAAACTGCTTGTTTTTTTTTCATTGAATCCATTTCTTCAATCGAAAAAACCGAAATCGAAAAAAAAATTGCATCAAAGGGGGTCCCCTTGGAACTTTTTCGAATTCTTCAGATCGCCTTAACTTCCAAACGGATGGACCGATTTTCAACTTCGATCATACCAAACTGCTTGTTTTTTTTTCATATAATCCATTTCTCCAATCGAAAAAACCGAAATCGAAAAAAAAATTGCATCAAAGGGGGTCCCCTTGGAACTTTTTCGAATTCTTCAGATCGCCTTAACTTCCAAACGGATGGACCGATTTTCAACTTCGATCATACCAAACTGCTTGTTTTTTTTTCATAGAATCCATTTCTCCAATCGAAAAAACCGAAATCGAAAAAAAAATTGCATCAAAGGGGGCCCCCTTGGAACTTTTTCGAATTCTTTAGATCGCCTCAACTTCCGAACGGTTTGACCGATTTTCAACTTCGATCATACCAATCTGCTAGTTTATTTCATCGAATCCATTTCTCCAATCGAAAAAACCGAAATCGAAAAAAAAAATGCATCAAAGGGGGCCCCCTTGGAACTTTTTCGAATTCTTCAGACCGCCTTAACTTCCGAACGGATGGACCGATTTTCAATTTCGCGCATACCAATTTGCTTGTTTTTTCATAGAATCCATTTCTTCAATAGAAAAAACCAAAATCGAAAAAAAAAATTGCATCAAAGGGGTTCCTCTTGGAACTTTTTCGAATTCTTCAGATCGCTTTAACTTCCGAACGGATGGACCGATTTTCAACTTCGATCATACCAAACTGCTTGTTTTTTTTTCATAGAATCCATTTCTCCAATCGAAAAAACCGAAATCGAAAAAAAAATTGCATCAAAGGGGGTCCCCTTGGAACTTTTTCGAATTCTTCAGATCGCCTTAACTTCCAAACGGATGGACCGATTTTCAACTTCGATCATACCAAACTGCTTGTTTTTTTTTCATTGAATCCATTTCTTCAATCGAAAAAACCGAAATCGAAAAAAAAATTGCATCAAAGGGGGTCCCCTTGGAACTTTTTCGAATTCTTCAGATCGCCTTAACTTCCAAACGGATGGACCGATTTTCAACTTCGATCATACCAAACTGCTTGTTTTTTTTTCATAGAATCCATTTCTCCAATCGAAAAAACCGAAATCGAAAAAAAAATTGCATCAAAGGGGGTCCCCTTGGAACTTTTTCGAATTCTTCAGATCGCCTTAACTTCCAAACGGATGGACCGATTTTCAACTTCGATCATACCAAACTGCTTGTTTTTTTTTCATAGAATCCATTTCTCCAATCGAAAAAACCGAAATCGAAAAAAAAATTGCATCAAAGGGGGCCCCCTTGGAACTTTTTCGAATTCTTTAGATCGCCTCAACTTCCGAACGGTTTGACCGATTTTCAACTTCGATCATACCAATCTGCTAGTTTATTTCATCGAATCCATTTCTCCAATCGAAAAAACCGAAATCGAAAAAAAAAATGCATCAAAGGGGGCCCCCTTGGAACTTTTTCGAATTCTTCAGACCGCCTTAACTTCCGAACGGATGGACCGATTTTCAATTTCGCGCATACCAATTTGCTTGTTTTTTCATAGAATCCATTTCTTCAATAGAAAAAACCAAAATCGAAAAAAAAAATTGCATCAAAGGGGTTCCTCTTGGAACTTTTTCGAATTCTTCAGATCGCTTTAACTTCCGAACGGATGGACCGATTTTCAACTTCGATCATACCAAACTGCTTGTTTTTTTTTCATAGAATCCATTTCTCCAATCGAAAAAACCGAAATCGAAAAAAAAATTGCATCAAAGGGGGTCCCCTTGGAACTTTTTCGAATTCTTCAGATCGCCTTAACTTCCAAACGGATGGACCGATTTTCAACTTCGATCATACCAAACTGCTTGTTTTTTTTCATCGAATCCATTTCTTCAATCGAAATAACCGAAATCGAAAAAAAAATTGCATCAAAGGGGGTCCCCTTGGAACTTATTCGAATTCTTCAGATCGCCTTAACTTCCAAACGGATGGACCGATTTTCAACTTCGATCATACCAAACTGCTTGTTTTTTTTCATAGAATCCAATTCTTCAATCGAAAAAACCGAAATAAAAAAAAAAATTGCATCAAAGGGGGTCCCCTTGGAACTTTTTCGAATTCTTCAGATCGCCTTAACTTCCAAACGGATGGACCGATTTTCAACTTCGATCATACCAATCTGCTTGTTTTTTTTTCATAGAATCCATTTCTCCAATCGAAAAAACCGAAATCTTAAAAAAAAATTGCATCAAAGAGGGCCCCCTCGGAACTTTTTCGAATTCTTCAGATCGCCTTAACTTCCGAACAGATGGACCGATTTTCAACTTCGATCATACCAATCTGCTTGTTTTTTTTTTTCATAGAATCCTTTTCCTCAATCGAAAAAAACGAAATAAAAAAAAAATGCATCAAAGGGGGCCCCCTTGGAACTTTTTCGAATTCTTCAGATCGCCTTAACTTACGAACGGATGGACCGATTTTCAACTTCGATCATACCAATCTGCTTGTTTTTTTTCATAGAATCAATTTCTCCAATCGAAAAAACCGAAATCAAAATAAAATGCATCAAAGGGGGCCCCCTTGGAACTTTTTCGAATTCTTCAGATCGCCTAACTTCCGAACGGATGGACCGATTTTCAACTTCGATCATACCAATTTGCTTGTTTTCTTTCATAGAATCCATTTCTGCAATCGAAAAAACCGAAATCGAAAAAAAATGCATCAAAGGGGGCCCCCTTGGAACTTTTTCGAATTCTTCAGATCGCCTTAACTTCCGAACGGATGGACCGATTTTCAACTTCGATCATACCAATCTGCTTGTTTTTTTTTCATAGAATCCATTACTTCAATCGAAAAAACCGAAATCGAAAAATAAAATTGCATCAAAGGGGGCCCCCTTGGAACTTTTTCGAATTCTTCAGATCGCCTTAACTTCCGAACGGATGGACCGTTTCTCAACTTCGATCATGCCAAACTGCTTGTTTTTTTCATAGAATCCATTTCTCCAATCGAAAAAACCGAAATCGAAAAATAAAATTGCATCAAAGGGGGCCTGCTTGAAACTTTTTCGAATTCTTCAGACCGCCTTAACTTCCGAACGGATGGACCGATTTTCAATTTCGCGCATACCAATTTGCTTGTTTTTTCATAGAATCCATTTCTTCAATAGAAAAAACCGAAATCGAAAAAAAAAATTGCATCAATGGGGGTCCTCTTGGAACTTTCTCGAATTCTTCAGATCGCCTCAACTTCCGAACGGATGGACCGATTTTCAACTTCGATCATACCAAACTGCTTGTTTTTTTTCATAGAATCCATTTCTCCAATCAAAAAAACCGAAATCGAAAAAAAAATTGCATCAAAGGGGGTCCCCTTGGAACTTTTTCGAATTCTTCAGATCGCCTTAACTTCCAAACGGATGGACCGATTTTCAACTTCGATCATACCAATCTGCTTGTTTTTTTTCATAGAATCCATTTCTCCAATCGAAGAAACCGAAATCTAAAAAAAAACTTGCATCAAAGGGGGCCCCTTTGGAACTTTTTCGAATTCTTCAGATCGCCTTAACTTCCAAACGGATGGACCGATTTTTCAACTTCGATCATACCAAACTGATTGTTTTTCTTCATAGAATCCATTTCTTCAATCAAAAAAACCGAAATCGAAAAAAAAATTGCATCAAAGGGGGTCCGCTTGAAACTTTTTCGAATTCTTCAGATCGCCTTAACTTCCAAACGGATGGACCGATTTTCAACTTCGATCATACCAATCTGCTTGTTTTTTTCCATCGAATCCATTTCTCCAATCGAAAAAACCGAAATCTAAAAAAAATTGCATCAAAGGGGGCCCCCTTGGAACTTTTTCGAATTCTTCAGATCGCCTTAACTTCCGAACGGATGGACCGATTTTCAACTTCGATCATACCAATCTGCTTGTTTTTTTCATAGAATCCATTTCTCCAATCGAAAAAACCGAAATCGAAAAAAAATGCATCAAAGGGGGCCCCCTTGGAACTTTTTCGAATTCTTCAGACCTCCTTAACTTCCGAACGGATGGACCGATTTTCAATTTCGCGCATACCAATTTGCTTGTTTTTTCATAGAATCCATTTCTTCGATAGAAAAAACCGAAATCGAAAAAAAAAATTGCATCAAAGGGGGTCCCCTTGGAACTTTCTCGAAATCTTCAGATCACCTTAACTTCCGAACGGATGGACCGATTTTCAACTTCGATCATACCAATCTGCTTGTTTTTGTTCATAGAATCAATTTCTCGAATCGAAAAAACCGAAATCGAAAAAAAAATTGCATCAAAGGGGGCCCTCTTGGAACTTTTTCGAATTCTTCAGATCGCCTTAACCTCCGAACGGATGGACCGATTTTCAACTTCGATCATACCAATCTGCTTGTTTTTTTTTTCATAGAATCCATTTCTTCAATCGAAAAAACCGAAATCAAAAAAAAAATTGCATCAAAGGGGGCCCCCTTGGAACTTTTTCGAATTCTTCAGATCGCCTTAACTTCCGAACGGATGGACCGATTTTCAACTTCGATCATACCAATCTGCTTGTTTTTTTTTCATAAAATCCATTTCTCCAATCGAAAAAACCGAAATTGAAAAAAAAATTGCATCAAAGGGGGTCCCCTTGGAACTTTTTCGAATTCTTCAGATCGCCTCAACTTCCGAACGGATGGACCTATTTTCAACTTCGATCATACCAATCTGCTTGTTTTTTTTTCATAAAATCCATTTCTCCAATCAAAAAAACCGAAATCAAAAAAAAAAATGCATCAAAGGGGGCCTACTTGGAACTTTTTCGAATTCTTCAGATCGCCTTAACTTCCGAACGGATTGACCGATTTTCAACTTCGATCATACCAATCTGCTAGTTTTTTTCATAGAATCCATTTCTCCAATCGAAAAAACCGAAATCGAAAAAAAAAAAATGCATCAAAGGGGCCCCCTTGGAACTTTTTCGAATTCTTCAGACCGCCTTAACTTCCGAACGGATGGACCGATTTTCAATTTCGCGCATACCAATTTGCTTGTTTTTTCATAGAATCCATTTCTTCAATAGAAAAAACCGAAATCGAAAAAAAAATTGCATCAAAGGGGGTCCTCTTGAAACTTTTTCGAATTCTTCAGATCGCCTTAACTTCCAAACGGATAGACCGATTTTCAACTTCGATCATAACAAACTGCTTGTTTTTTTTTTTCATAGAATAAATTTCTCCAATCGAAAAAACCGAAATCGAAAAAAAAATTGCATCAAAGGGGGTCCCCTTGGAACTTTTTCGAATTCTTCAGATCGCCTTAACTTCCAAACGGATGGACCGATTTTCAACTACGATCATACCAATCTGCTTGTTTTTTTTCATAGAATCCATTTCTCCAATCGAAAAAACCGAAATCAGAAAAAAAATTGCATCAAAGGGGGCCCTCTTGGAACTTTTTCGAATTCTTCAGATCGCCTTAACTTCCGAACGGATTGACCGAAAAAAAAATTGCATCAAAGGGGGCCCCCTTGGAACTTTTTCGAATTCTTCAGATCGCCTTAACTTCCGAACGGATGGACCGATTTTCAATTTCGCGCATACCAATTTGCTTGTTTTTTCATAGAATCCATTTTTTCACTAGAAAAAACCGAAATCGAAAATAAAAATTGCATCAATGGGGGTCCTCTTGGAACTTTCTCGAATTCTTCAGATCGCCTTAACTTCCGAACGGATGGACCGATTTTCAACTTCGATCATACCAATCTGCTTGTTTTTTTTCATAGAATCCATTTCTCCAATCGAAGAAACCGAAATCTAAAAAAAAATTGCATCTAAGGGGGCCCCCTTGGAACTTTTTCGAATTCTTCAGATCGCCTTAACTTCCAAACGGATGGACCGATTTTCAACTTCGATCATACCAAACTGCTTGTTTTTTTTCATAGAATCCATTTCTTCAATCGAAAAAACCGAAATCGAAAAAAAAATTGCATCAAAGGGGGTCCCCTCGGAACTTTTTCGAATTCTTCAGATCGCCATAACTTCCAAACGGATGGACCGATTTTCAACTTCGATCATACCAATCTGCTTGTTTTTTTTTCATAGAATCCATTTCTCCAATCGAAAAAACCGAAATCTAAGAAAAATTGCATCAAAGGGGGCCCCCTTGGAACTTTTTCGAATTCTTCAGATCGCCTTAACTTCCGAACGGATGGACCGATTTTCAACTTCGATCATACCAATCTGCTTGTTTTTTTCATAGAATCCATTTCTACAATCGAAAAAACCAAAATCGAAAAAAAAATGCATCAAAGGTGGCCCCCTTGGAACTTTTTCGAATTCTTCAGACCTCCTTAACTTCCGAACGGATGGACCGATTTTCAATTTCGCGCATACCAATTTGCTTGTTTTTTCATAGAATCCATTTCTTCAATAGAAAAAATCGAAATCGAAAAAAAAAATTGCATCAAAGGGGGTCCTCTTGGAACTTTTTCGAATTCTTCAGATCGCCTTAACCTCCGAACGGATGGACCGATTTTCAACTTCGATCATACCAAACTGTTGGTTTTTTTTCATAGAATCTCCAATCAAAAAAACCGAAATCGAAAAAAAAAATTGCATCAAAGGGGGTCCCCTTGGAACTTTTTCGAATTCTTCAGATCGCCTTAACTTCCAAACGGATGGACCGATTTTCAACTTCGATCATACCAATCTGCTTGTTTTTTTTTATAGAATCCATTTCTCCAATCGAAAAAACCGAAATCGAAAAAGAAATTGCATCAAAGGGGGTCCCCTTGGAACTTTTTCGAATTCTTCAGATCGCCTTAACTTCCAAACGGATGGACCGATTTTCAACTTCGATCATACCAAACTGCTTGTTTTTTTTTCATAGAATCCATTTCTTCAATCGAAAAAACCGAAATCGAAAAAAAAATTGCATCAAAGGGGGTCCCCTTGGAACTTTTTCGAATTCTTCAGATCGCCTTAACTTCCAAACGGATGGACCGATTTTCAACTTCGATCATACCAAACTGCTTGTTTTTTTTTTCATAGAATCCATTTCTCCAATCGAAAAAACCGAAATCGAAAAAAAAATTGCATCAAAGGGGGTCCCCTTGGAACTTTTTCGAATTCTTCAGATCGCCTTAACTTCCAAACGGATGGACCGATTTTCAACTACGATCATACCAATCTGCTTGTTTTTTTTATAGAATCCATTTCTCCAATCGAAAAAACCGACATCTAAAAAAAAATGCATCAAAGGGGGCCCCTTTGGAACTTTTTCGAATTCTTTAGATCGCCTTAACTTCCGAACGGTTTGACCGATTTTCAACTTCGATCATACCAATCTGCTAGTTTTTTTCATCGATTCCATTTCTCCAATCGAAAAAACCGAAATCGAAAAAAAAAAATGCATCAAAGGGGGCCCCCTTGGAACTTTTTCGAATTCTTTAGACCGCCTTAACTTCCGAACGGATGGACCGATTTTCAATTTCGCGCATACCAATTTGCTTGTTTTTTCATAGAATCCATTTCTTCAATAGAAAAAACCAAAATCGAAAATAAAATTTGCATCAAAGGGGGTCCTCTTGGAACTTTTTCGAATTCTTCAGATCGCTTTAACTTCCGAACGGATGGACCGATTTTCAACTTCGATCATACCAAACTGCTTGTTTTTTTTCATAGAATCCATTTCTCCAATCGAAAAAACCGAAATCGAAAAAAAAATTGCATCAAAGGGGGTCCCCTTGGAACTTTTTCGAATTCTTCAGATCGCCTTAACTTCCAAACGGATGGACCGATTTTCAACTTCGATCATACCAAACTGCTTGTATTTTTCATCGAATCCATTTCTTCAATCGAAAAAACCGAAATCGAAAAAAAATTGCATCAAAGGGGGTCCCCTTGGAACTTATTCGAATTCTTCAGATCGCCTTAACTTCCAAACGGATGGACCGATTTTCAACTTCGATCATACCAATCTGCTTGTTTTTTTTCATAGAATCCATTTCTCCAATCGAAAAAACCGAAATAAAAAAAAAAATTGCATCAAAGGGGGTCCGCTTGAAACTTTTTCGAATTCTTCAGATCGCCTTAACTTCCAAACGGATTGACCGATTTTCAACTTCGATCATACCAAACTGCTTGTTTTTTTTCATAGAATCCAATTCTTCAATCGAAAAAACCGAAATCAAAAAATAAATTGCATCAAAGGGGGTCCCCTTGGAACTTTTTCGAATTCTTCAGATCGCCTTAACTTCCAAACGGATGGACCGATTTTCAACTTCGATCATACCAATCTGCTTGTTTTTTTTTCATAGAATCCATTTCTCCAATCGAAAAAACCGAAATCTAAAAAAAAATTGCATCAAAGAGGGCCCCCTCGGAACTTTTTCGAATTCTTCAGATCGCCTTAACTTCCGAACAGATGGACCGATTTTCAACTTCGATCATACCAATCTGCTTGTTTTTTTTTTCATAGAATCCTTTTCTTCAATCGAAAAAAACGAAATAAAAAAAAATGCATCAAAGGGGGCCCCCTTGGAACTTTTTCGAATTCTTCAGATCGCCTTAACTTCCGAACGGATGGACCGATTTTCAACTTCGATCATACCAATCTGCTTGTTTTTTTTCATAGAATCAATTTCTCCAATCGAAAAAACCGAAATCAAAATAAAATGCATCAAAGGGGGCCCCCTTGGAACTTTTTCGAATTCTTCAGATCGCCTAACTTCCGAACGTATGGACCGATTTTCAACTTCGATCATACCAATTTGCTTGTTTTCTTTCATAGAATCCATTTCTGCAATCGAAAAAACCGAAATCGAAAAAAAATGCATCAAAGGGGGCCTCCTTGGAACTTTTTCGAATTCTTCAGATCGCCTTAACTTCCGAACGGATGGACCGATTTTCAACTTCGATCATACCAATCTGCTTGTTTTTTTTTCATAGAATCCATTACTCCAATCGAAAAAACCGAAATCGAAAAATAAAATTGCATCAAAGGGGGCCCCCTTGGAACTTTTTCGAATTCTTCAGATCGCCTTAACTTCCGAACGGATGGACCGATTCTCAACTTCGATCATGCCAATCTGCTTGTTTTTTTCATAGAATCCATTTCTCCAATCGAAAAAACCGAAATCGAAAAATAAAATTGCATCAAAGGGGGCCTGCTTGGAACTTTTTCGAATTCTTCAGACCGCCTTAACTTCCGAACGGATGGACCGATTTTCAATTTCGCGCATACCAATTTGCTTGTTTTTTCATAGAATCCATTTCTTCAATAGAAAAAACCGAAATCGAAAAAAAAAATTGCATCAAAGGGGGTCCCCTTGGAACTTTTTCGAATTCTTCAGATCGCCTTAACTTCCAAACGGATGGACCGATTTTCAACTTCGATCATACCAATCTGCTTGTTTTTTTCCATCGAATCCATTTCTCCAATCGAAAAAACCGAAATCTAAAAAAAATTGCATCAAAGGGGGCCCCCTTGGAACTTTTTCGAATTCTTCAGATCGCCTTAACTTCCGAACGGATGGACCGATTTTCAACTTCGATCATACCAATCTGCTTGTTTCTTTCATAGAATCCATTTCTCCAATCGAAAAAACCGAAATCGAAAAAAAATGCATCAAAGGGGGCCCCCTTGGAACTTTTTCGAATTCTTCAGACCTCCTTAACTTCCGAACGGATGGACCGATTTTCAATTTCGCGCATACCAATTTGCTTGTTTTTTTATAGAATCCATTTCTTCGATAGAAAAAACCGAAATCGAAAAAAAAAATTGCATCAAAGGGGGTCCCCTTGGAACTTTCTCGAAATCTTCAGATCACCTTAACTTCCGAACGGATGGACCGATTTTCAACTTCGATCATACCAATCTGCTTGTTTCTGTTCATAGAATCAATTTCTCGAATCGAAAAAACCGAAATCGAAAAAAAAATTGCATCAAAGGGGGCCCTCTTGGAACTTTTTCGAATTCTTCAGATCGCCTTAAGCTCCGAACGGATGGACCGATTTTCAACTTCGATCATACCAATCTGCTTGTTTTTTTTTCATAGAATCCATTTCTTCAATCGAAAAAACCGAAATCGAAAAAAAAATTGCATCAAAGGGGGCCCCCTTGGAACTTTTTCGAATTCTTCAGATCGCCTTAACTTCCGAACGGATGGACCGATTTTCAACTTCGATCATACCAATCTGCTTGTTTTTTTTTCATAAAATCCATTTCTCCAATCGAAAAAACCGAAATTGAAAAAAAAATTGCATCAAAGGGGGTCCCCTTGGAACTTTTTCGAATTCTTCAGATCGCCTCAACTTCCGAACGGATGGACCTATTTTCAACTTCGATCATACCAATCTGCTTGTTTTTTTTTCATAAAATCCATTTCTCCAATCAAAAAAACCGAAATCGAAAAAAAAAATGCATCAAAGGGGGCCTACTTGGAACTTTTTCGAATTCTTCAGATCGCCTTAACTTCCGAACGGATGGACCTATTTTCAACTTCGATCATACCAATCTGCTTGTTTTTTTCATAGAATCCATTTCTCCAATCGAAAAAACCGAAATCGAAAAAAAAAAATGCATCAAAGGGGGCCCTCTTAGAACTTTTTCGAATTCTTCAGATCGCCTTAACTTCCAAACGGATGGACCGATTTTCAACTTCGATCATACCAATCTGCTTGCTTTCTTCATTGAATCCATTTCTCCAATCGAAAAAACCGAAATCGAAAAAAAAAATGCATCAAAGGGGGCCCCCTTGGAACTTTTTCGAATTCTTCAGATCGCCTTAACTTCCGAACGGATGGACCGATTTTCAACTTCGCGCATACCAATTTGCTTGTTTTTTTTCATAGAATCCATTTCTCCAATCGAAAAAACCGAAATCGAGAAAAAAAATGCATCAAAGGAGGTCCTCTTGGAACTTTTTCGAAATCTTCAGATCACCTTAACTTCCGAACGGATGGACCGATTTTCAACTTCGTGCATGCCAATTTGCTTTTTTTTTTTCATAAAATCCATTTCTCCAATCGAAATAACCGAAATCGAAAAAAAAAAATTGCATCATAGGAGGCCCCCTTGGAACTTATTCGAATTCTTCAGATCGCCTTAACTTCCAAACGGATGGACCGATTTTCAACTTCGATCATACCAAACTGCTTGTTTTTTTTCATAGAATCCATTTCTTCAATCGAAAAAACCGAAATCGAAAAAAAAATTGTATCAAAGGGGGTCCCCTTGGAACTTTTTCGAATTCTTCAGATCGCCTTAACTTCCAAACGGATGGACCGATTTTCAACTTCGATTATACCAATCTGCTTGTTTTTTTTCATAGAATCCATTTCTCCGATCGAAAAAGCCGAAATCTAAAAAAATTGCATCAAAGGGGGCCCCCTTGGAACTTTTTCGAATTCTTCAGATCGCCTTAACTTCCGAACGGATTGACCGATTTTCAACTTCGATCATACCAATCTGCTAGTTTTTTTCATAGAATCCATTTCTTCAATCGAAAAAACCGAAATCGAAAAAAAAAATGCATCAAAGGGGCCCCCTTGGAACTTTTTCGAATTCTTCAGACCGCCTTAACTTCCGAACGGATGGACCGATTTTCAATTTCGCGCATACCAATTTGCTTGTTTTTTCATAGAATCCATTTCTTCAATAGAAAAAACCGAAATCGAAAAAAAAAATTGCATCAAAGGGGGTCCCCTTGGAACTTTTTCGAATTCTTCAGATCGCCTTAACTTCCAAACGGATGGACCGATTTTCAACTTCGATCATACCAATCTGCTTGTTTTTTTCCATCGAATCCATTTCTCCAATCGAAAAAACCGAAATCTAAAAAAAATTGCATCAAAGGGGGCCCCCTTGGAACTCTTTCGAATTCTTCAGATCGCCTTAACTTCCGAACGGATGGACCGATTTTCAACTTCGATCATACCAATCTGCTTGTTTTTTTCATAGAATCCATTTCTCCAAATGAAAAAACCGAAATCGAAAAAAAATGCATCAAAGGGGGCCCC
The DNA here is from genome assembly GCA_029955515.1 of Chrysomela aeneicollis. Taxonomy (NCBI): domain Eukaryota; kingdom Metazoa; phylum Arthropoda; class Insecta; order Coleoptera; family Chrysomelidae; genus Chrysomela; species Chrysomela aeneicollis. The sequence goes on along the minus strand of JARUHQ010000013.1, from coordinate 13,235,656 downwards.
CTTGGAACTTTTTCGAATTCTTCAGACCTCCTTAACTTCCGAACGGATGGACCGATTTTCAATTTCGCGCATACCAATTTGCTTGTTTTTTCATAGAATCCATTTCTTCGATAGAAAAAACCGAAATCGAAAAAAAAAATTGCATCAAAGGGGGTCCCCTTGGAACTTTCTCGAAATCTTCAGATCACCTTAACTTCCGAACGGATGGACCGATTTTCAACTTCGATCATACCAATCTGCTTGTTTTTGTTCATAGAATCAATTTCTCGAATCGAAAAAACCGAAATCGAAAAAAAAAATTGCATCAAAGGGGGCCCTCTTGGAACTTTTTCGAATTCTTCAGATCGCCTTAACCTCCGAACGGATGGACCGATTTTCAACTTCGATCATACCAATCTGCTTGTTTTTTTTTCATAGAATCCATTTCTTCAATCGAAAAAACCGAAATCGAAAAAAAAATTGCATCAAAGGGGGCCCCCTTGGAACTTTTTCGAATTCTTCAGATCGCCTTAACTTCCGAACGGATGGACCGATTTTCAACTTCGATCATACCAATCTGCTTGTTTTTTTTCATAAAATCCATTTTTCCAATCGAAAAAACCGAAATTGAAAAAAAAATTGCATCAAAGGGGGTCCCCTTGGAACTTTTTCGAATTCTTCAGATCGCCTCAACTTCCGAACGGATGGACCTATTTTCAACTTCGATCATACCAATCTGCTTGTTTTTTTTTCATAAAATCCATTTCTCCAATCAAAAAAACCGAAATCGAGAAAAAAAATGCATCAAAGGGGGCCTACTTGGAACTTTTTCGAATTCTTCAGATCGCCTTAACTTCCGAACGGATAAACCTATTTTCAACTTCGATCATACCAATCTGCTTGTTTTTTTCATAGAATCCATTTCTCCAATCAAAAAAACCGAAATCGAAAAAAAAATGCATCAAAGGGGGCCCTCTTAGAACTTTTTCGAATTCTTCAGATCGCCTTAACTTCCAAACGGATGGACCGATTTTCAACTTCGATCATACCAATCTGCTTGCTTTCTTCATTGAATCCATTTCTCCAATCGAAAAAACCGAAATCGAAAAAAAAAATGCATCAAAGGGGGCCCCCTTGGAACTTTTTCGAATTCTTCAGATCGCCTTAACTTCCGAACGGATGGACCGATTTTCAACTTCGCGCATACCAATTTGCTTGTTTTTTTTCATAGAATCCATTTCTCCAATCGAAAAAACCGAAATCGAGAAAAAAAATGCATCAAAGGAGGTCCTCTTGGAACTTTTTCGAAATCTTCAGATCACCTTAACTTCCGAACGGATGGACCGATTTTCAACTTCGTGCATGCCAATTTGCTTTTTTTTTTTCATAAAATCCATTTCTCCAATCGAAATAACCGAAATCGAAAAATAAAATTGCATCATAGGGGGCCCCCTTGGAACTTATTCGAATTCTTCAGATCGCCTTAACTTCCAAACGGATGGACCGATTTTCAACTTCGATCATACCAATCTGCCTGTTTTTTTCATAGAATCCATTTCTCCAATCGAAAAAAAAATGCATCAAAGGGGGCCCCCTTGGAACTTTTTAGAATTCTTCAGATCGCCTAACTTCCGAACGGATGGACCGATTTTCAACTTCGATCATACCAATCTGCTTGTTTTTTTTTCATAGAATCCATTTCTCCAATCGAAAAAACCGAAATCGAAAAATAAAATTGCATCATAGGGGGCCCCCTTGGAACTTATTCGAATTCTTCAGATCGCCTTAACTTCCAAACGGATGGACCGATTTTCAACTTCGATCATACCAAACTGCTTGTTATTTTTCATAGAATCCATTTCTTCAATCGAAAAAACCGAAATCGAAAAAAAAATTGCATCAAAGGGGGTCCCCTTGGAACTTTTTCGAATTCTTCAGATCGCCTTAACTTCCAAACGGATGGACCGATTTTCAACTTCGATTATACCAATCTGCTTGTTTTTTTTCATAGAATCCATTTCTTCGATCGAAAAAACCGAAATCTAAAAAAAATTGCATCAAAGGGGGCCCCCTTGGAACTTTTTCGAATTCTTCAGATCGCCTAAACTTCCGAACGGATTGACCGAAAAAAAAAATTGCATCAAAGGGGTCCCCCTTGGAACTTTTTCGAATTCTTCAGATCGCCTTAACTTCCGAACGGATTGACCGATTTTCAACTTCGATCATACCAATCTGCTAGTTTTTTTCATAGAATCCATTTCTTCAATCGAAAAAACCGAAATCGAAAAAAAAAATGCATCAAAGGGGCCCCCTTGGAACTTTTTCGAATTCTTCAGATCGCTTTAACTTCCGAACGGATGGACCGATTTTCAACTTCGATCATACCAAACTGCTTGTTTTTTTTCATAGAATCCATTTCTCCAATCGAAAAAACCGAAATCGAAGAAAAAATTGCATCAAAGGGGGCCCCCTTGGAACTTTTTCGAATTCTTCAGATCGCCTTAACTTCCAAACGGATGGACCGATTTTTAACTTCGATCATACCAAACTGCTTGTTTTTTTTTCATAGAATCCATTTCTTCAATCGAAAAAACCGAAATCGAAAACAAGATTGCATCAAAGGGGGTCCCCTTGGAACTTATTCGAATTCTTCAGATCGCCTTAACTTCCAAACGGATGGACCGATTTTCAACTTCGATCATACCAATCTGCTTGATTTTTTTCATAGAATCCATTTCTTCGATCGAAAAAACCGAAATCGAAAATAAAATTGCATCAAAGGGGGTCCCCTTGGAACTTTTTCGAATTATTCAGATCGCCTTAACTTCCAAACGAATGGACCGATTTTCAACTTCGATCATACCTAACTGCTTGTTTTTTCTCATAGAATCAATTTCTCCAAACGAAAAAACCGAAATAAAAAAAAATGCATCAAAGGGGGCCCCCTTGGAACTTTTTAGAATTCTTCAGATCGCCTAACTTCCGAACGGATGGACCGATTTTCAACTTCGATCATACCAATTTGCTTGTTTTCTTCCATAGAATCCATTTCTGCAATCGAGAAAACCGAAATCGAAAAAAAAATGCATCAAAGGGGGCCCCTTTGGAACTTTTTCGAATTCTTCAGATCGCCTTAACTTCCGAACGGATGGACCGATTTTCAACTTCGATCATACCAATCTGCTTGTTTTTTTTTTCATAGAATCCATTTCTCCAATCGAAAAAACCGAAATCGAAAAATAAAATTGCATCATAAGGGGCCCCCTTGGAACTTTTTCGAATTCTTCAGATCGCCTTAACTTCCGAACGGATGGACCGATTTTCAACTTCGATCATACCAATCTGCTTGTTTTTTTCATAGAATCCATTTCTCCAATCGAAAAAACCGAAATCGAAAAATAAAATTGCATCAAAGGGGGCCCCCTTGAAACTTTTTCGAATTCTTCAGACCGCCTTAACTTCCGAACGGATGGACCGATTTTCAATTTCGCGCATACCAATTTGCTTGTTTTTTCATAGAATCCATTTCTTTAATAGAAAAAACCGAAATCGAAAAAAAAAATTGCATCAATGGGGGTCCTCTTGGAACTTTCTCGAATTCTTCAGATCGCCTTAACTTCCGAACGGATGGACCGATTTTCAACTTCGATCATACCAATCTGCTTGTTTTTTTTCATAGAATCCATTTCTCCAATCGAGAAAACCGAAATCGAAAAAAAAAATGCATCAAAGGGGGCCCCTTTGGAACTTTTTCGAATTCTTCAGATCGCCTTAACTTCCGAACGGATGGACCGATTTTCAACTTCGATCATACCAATCTGCTTGTTTTTTTTTTTATAGAATCCATTTCTCCAATCGAAAAAACCGAAATCGAAAAATAAAATTGCATCATAAGGGGCCCCCTTGGAACTTTTTCGAATTCTTCAGATCGCCTTAACTTCCGAACGGATGGACTGATTTTCAACTTCGATCATACCAATCTGCTTGTTTTTTTCATAGAATCCATTTCTCCAATCGAAAAAACCGAAATCGAAAAATAAAATTGCATCAAAGGGGGCCCCCTTGAAACTTTTTCGAATTCTTCAGACCGCCTTAACTTCCGAACGGATGGACCGATTTTCAATTTCGCGCATACCAATTTGCTTGTTTTTTCATAGAATCCATTTCTTCAATAGAAAAAACCGAAATCGAAAAAAAAAATTGCATCAATGGGGGTCCTCTTGGAACTTTCTCGAATTCTTCAGATCGCCTTAACTTCCGAACGGATGGACCGATTTTCAACTTCGATCATACCAATCTGCTTGTTTTTTTCATAGAATCCATTTCTCCAATCGAAGAAACCGAAATCTAAAAAAAAAATTGCATCAAAGGGGGCCCCCTTGGAACTTTTTCGAATTCTTCAGATCGCCTTAACTTCCAAACGGATGGACCGATTTTCAACTTCGATCATACCAAACTGCTTGTTTTTTTTCATAGAATCCATTTCTTCAATCGAAAAAACCGAAATCGAAAACAAGATTGCATCAAAGGGGGTCCCCTTGGAACTTATTCGAATTCTTCAGATCGCCTTAACTTCCAAACGGATTGACCGATTTTCAACTTCGATCATACCAATCTGCTAGTTTTTTTCATAGAATCCATTTCTCCAATCGAAAAAACCGAAATCGACAAAAAATGCATCAAAGGTGGCCCCCTTGGAACTTTTTCGCATTCTTCAGACCGCCTTAACTTCCGAACGGATGGACCGATTTTCAATTTCGCGCATAACAATTTGCTTGTTTTTTTCGTAGAATCCATTTCTTCAATAGAAAAAACCGAAATCGAAAAAAAAATTGCATCGAAGGGGGTCCTCTTGGAACTTTTTCGAATTCTTCAGATCGCCATAACTTCCAAACGGATGGACCGATTTTCAACTTCGATCATACCAATCTGCTTGTTTTTTTTCATAGAATCCATTTCTCCAATCGAAAAAACCGAAATCTAAGAAAAATTGCATCGAAGGGGGCCCCCTTGGAACTTTTTCGAATTCTTCAGACCTCCTTAACTTCCGAACGGATGGACCGATTTTCAATTTCGCGCATACCAATTTGCTTGTTTTTTCATAGAATCCATTTCTTCAATAGAAAAAACCGAAATCGAAAAAAAAAAATTGCATCATAGGGGGTCCTCTTGGAACTTTTTCGAATTCTTCAGATCGCCTTAACCTCCGAACGGATGGACCGATTTTCAACTTCGATCATACCAAACTGTTGGTTTTTTTTCATAGAATCTCCAATCGAAAAAACCGAAATCTAAAAAAAAATTGCATCAAAGGGGGTCCCCTTGGAACTTTTTCGAATTCTTCAGATCGCCTTAACTTCCAAACGGATGGACCGATTTTCAACTTCGATCATACCAAACTGCTTGTTTTTTTTTCATAGAATCCATTTCTTCAATCGAAAAAACCGAAATCGAAAAAAAAATTGCATCAAAGGGAGTCCCCTTGGAACTTTTTCGAATTCTTCAGATCGCCTTAACTTCCAAACGGATGGACCGATTTTCAACTTCGATCATACCAAACTGCTTGTTTTTTTTTCATAGAATCCATTTCTCCAATCGAAAAAACCGAAATCGAAAGAAAAATTGCATCAAAGGGGGTCCCCTTGGAACTTTTTCGAATTCTTCAGATCGCCTTAACTTCCAAACGGATGGACCGATTTTCAACTACGATCATACCAATCTGCTTGTTTTTTTTCATAGAATCCATTTCTCCAATCGGAAAAACCGACATCTAAAAAAAAAATGCATCAAAGGGGGCCCCCTTGGAACTTTTTCGAATTCTTTAGATCGCCTTAACTTCCGAACGGTTTGACCGATTTTCAACTTCGATCATACCAATCTGCTAGTTTTTTTCATCGAATCCATTTCTCCAATCGAAAAAACCGAAATCGAAAAAAAAAAAATGCATCAAAGGGGGCCCCCTTGGAACTTTTTCGAATTCTTCAGACCGCCTTAACTTCCGAACGGATGGACCGATTTTCAATTTCGCGCATACCAATTTGCTTGTTTTTTCATAGAATCCATTTCTTCAATAGAAAAAACCGAAATCGAAAAAAAAATTGCATCAAAGGGGGTCCCCTTGGAACTTTTTCGAATTCTTCAGATCGCCTTAACTTCCAAACGGATGGACCGATTTTCAACTTCGATCATACCAAACTGCTTGTTTTTTTTTCATAGAATCCATTTCTCCAATCGAAAAAACCGAAATAAAAAAAAATTGCATCAAAGGGGGTCCGCTTGGAACTTTTTCGAATTCTTCAGATCGCCTTAACTTCCAAACGGATGGACCGATTTTCAACTTCGATCATACCAAACTGCTTGTTTTTTTCTCATAGAATCCAATTCTTCAATCGAAAAAACCGAAATAAAAAAAAATTGCATCAAAGGGGGTCCCCTTGGAACTTTTTCGAATTCTTCAGATCGCCTTAACTTCCAAACGGATGGACCGATTTTCAACTTCGATCATACCAATCTGCTTGTTTTTTTTTTCATAGAATCCATTTCTCCAATCGAAAAAACCGAAATCTAAAAAAAAATTGCATCAAAGGGGGCCCCCTTGGAACTTTTTCGAATTCTTCAGATCGCCTACACTTCCGAACGGATTGACCGAAAAAAAAAATTGCATCAAAGGGGGCCCCCTTGGAACTTTTTCGAATTCTTCAGATCGCCTTAACTTCCGAACGGATTGACCGATTTTCAACTTCGATCATACCAATCTGCTAGTTTTTTTCATAGAATCCATTTCTTCAATCGAAAAAACCGAAATCGAAAAAAAAAAATGCATCAAAGTGGCCCCCTTGGAACTTTTTCGAATTCTTCAGACCGCCTTAACTTCCGAACGGATGGACCGATTTTCAACTTCGATCATAACAAACTGCTTGTTTTTTTTTTTCATAGAATAAATTTCTCCAATCGAAAAAACCGAAATCGAAAAAAAAATTGCATCAAAGGGGGTCCCCTTGGAACTTTTTCGAATTCTTCAGATCGCCTTAACTTCCAAACGGATGGACCGATTTTCAACTACGATCATACCACTCTGCTTGTTTTTTTTTTTTCATAGAATCCATTTCTTCAATCGAAAAAAACGAAATAAAAAATAAATGCATCAAAGGGGGCCCCCTTGGAACTTTTTCGAATTCTTCAGATCGCCTTAACTTCCGAACGGATGGACCGATTTTCAACTTCGATCATACCAATCTGCTTGTTTTTTTTCATAGAATCAATTTCTCCAATCGAAAAAACCGAAATCAAGAAAAAATGCATCAAAGGGGGCCCCCTTGGAACTTTTTCGAATTCTTCAGATCGCCTAACTTCCGAACGGATGGACCGATTTTCAACTTCGATCATACCAATTTGCTTGTTTTCTTTCATAGAATCCATTTCTGCAATCGAAAAAACCGAAATCGAAAAAAAAATGCATCAAAGGGGGCCCCCTTGGAACTTTTTCGAATTCTTCAGATCGCCTTAACTTCCGAACGGATGGACCGATTTTCAACTTCGATCATACCAATCTGCTTGTTTTTTTTTCATAGAATCCATTACTCCAATCGAAAAAACCGAAATCGAAAAATAAAATTGCATCAAAGGGGGCCCCCTTGGAACTTTTTCGAATTCTTCAGATCGCCTTAACTTCCGAACGGATGGACCGATTCTCAACTTCGATCATGCCAATCTGCTTGTTTTTTTCATAGAATCCATTTCTCCAATCGAAAAAACCGAAATCGATAAATAAAATTGCATCAAAGGAGGCCCCCTTGGAACTTTTTCGAATTCTTCAGACCGCCTTAACTTCCGAACGGATGGACCGATTTTCAATTTCGCGCATACCAATTTGCTTGTTTTTTCATAGAATCCATTTCTTCAATAGAAAAAACCGAAATCGAAAAAAAAAATTGCATCAATGGGGGTCCTCTTGGAACTTTCTCGAATTCTTCAGATCGCCTTAACTTCCGAACGGATGGACCGATTTTCAACTTCGATCATACCAAACTGCTTGTTTTTTTTCATAGAATCCATATCTCCAATCAAAAAAACCGAAATCGAAAAAAAAATTGCATCAAAGGGGGTCCCCTTGGAACTTTTTCGAATTCTTCAGATCGCCTTAACTTCCAAACGGATGGACCGATTTTCAACTTCGATCATACCAATCTGCTTGTTTTTTTTTTCATAGAATCCATTTCTCCAATCGAAGAAACCGAAATCTAAAAAAAAACTTGCATCAAAGGGGGCCCCCTTGGAACTTTTTCGAATTCTTCAGATCGCCTTAACTTCCAAACGGATGGACCGATTTTTCAACTTCGATCATACCAAACTGCTTGTTTTTCTTCATAGAATCCATTTCTTCAATCAAAAAAACCGAAATCTAAAAAAAATTGCATCAAAGGGGGCCCCCTAGGAACTTTTTCGAATTCTTCAGATCGCCTTAACTTCCGAACGGATGGACCGATTTTCAACTTCGATCATACCAATCTGCTTGTTTTTTTTTCATAGAATCCATTTCTCCAATCGAAAAAACCGAAATCGAAAAAAAAAATTGCATCAAAGGGGGCCCCCTAGGAACTTTTTCGAATTCTTCAGATCGCCTTAACTTCCGAACGGATGGACCGATTTTCAATTTCGATCATACCAATCTGCTTGTTTTTTTCCATAAAATCCATTTCTCCAATCGAAAAAACCGAAATCTAAAAAAAAATTGCATCAAAGGGGGTCCCCTTGGAACTTTTTCGAATTCTTCAGATCGCCTCAACTTCCGAACGGATGGACCTATTTTCAACTTCGATCATACCAATCTGCTTGTTTTTTTTCATAAAATCCATTTCTCCAATCAAAAAAACCGAAATCGAAAAAAAAAATACATCAAAGGGGGCCTCCTTGGAACTTTTTCGAATTCTTCAGATCGCCTTAACTTCCGAACGGATGGACCTATTTTCAACTTCGATCATATCAATCTGCTTGTTTTTTTTATAGAATCCATTTCTCCAATCGGAAAAACCGAAATCGAAAAAAAAAAAATGCATCAAAGGGGGCCCTCTTAGAACTTTTTCGAATTCTTCAGATCGCCTTAACTTCCAAACGGATGGACCGATTTTCAACTTCGATCATACCAATCTGCTTGCTTTTTCTTCATTGAATCCATTTCTCCAATCGAAAAAACCGAAATCGAAAAAAAATGCATCAAAGGGGGCCCCCTTGGAGCTTTTTCGAATTCTTCAGATCGCCTTAACTTCCGAACGGATGGACCGATTTTCAACTTCGATCATACCAATCTGTTTGTTTTTTTTATAGATTCCATTTCTCCAATCGAAAAAACCGAAATCGAAAAAAAAATGCATCAAAGGGGGCCCCCTTGGAACTTTTTCGAATTCTTCAGATCGCCTTAACTTCCGAACGGATGGACCGATTTTCAACTTCGCGCATAACAATTTGCTTGTTTTTTTTCATAGAATCCATTTCTCCAATCGAAAAAACCGAAATCGAGAAAAAAAATGCATCAAAGGAGGTCCTCTTGGAACTTTTTCGAAATCTTCAGATCACCTTAACTTCCGAACGGATGGACCGATTTTCAACTTCGTGCATGCCAATTTGCTTTTTTTTTTCATAAAATCCATTTCTCTAATCGAAATAACCGAAATCGAAAAAAAAAAAATTGCATCAAAAGGGGTCCCCTTGGAACTTTTTCGAATTCTTATGATCGCCTTAACTTCCGAACGGATGGACCGATTTTCAACTTCGATCATACCAATCTGCTTGTTTTTTTCATAGAATCCATTTCTCCAATCGAAAAAAAAATGCATCAAAGGGGGCCCCCTTCGAACTTTTTCGAATTCTTCAGATCGCCTCAACTTCCGAACGGATGGACCGATTTTCAACTTCGATCATACCAATCTGCTTGTTTTTTTCATAGAATCCATTTCTCCAATCGAAAAAACCGAAATCGAAAGAAAAATTGCATCAAAGGGGGCCCCCTTGGAACTTTTTCGAATTCTTCAGATCGCCTTAACTTCCGAACGGATGGACCGATTTTCAACTTCGATCATACCAATCTGCTTGTTTTTTTAAGAATCCATTTCTCCAATCGAAAAAACAGAAATCGAAAAAAAAAATGCATCAAAGGGGGCCCCCTTGGAACTTTTTCGAATTTTTCAGATCGCCGTAACTTCCGAACGGATGGACCGATTTTCAACTTCGATCATACCAATCTGCTTGTTTTTTTTCATAGAATCCATTTCTCCAATTGAAAAAACCGAAATCGAAAAAAAAATTGCATCAAAGGGGGCCCCCTTGGAACTTTTTCGAATTCTTCAGATCGCCTTAGATTGAACAATCATTGTATCTGGGTTGTCTCCGATTATATCGTTATGCTGTATATTTAGTTACAACTACCATGTAACGGTTCTTTCGTTACACATACGAGCGTCTGAATCGAACATAAGGTTGGATGGTTAGACGGAACGATAATTGTAACTGAGTTGTATTCGATTGTATCGTGGTGATGTTTATATAGTAATACTCACCAGGTGACTGTTCTTGCGTTATACGTACGAGCGACCCAATCGAACAGAAGGTTGGATGGATAGACGGAATGATCATTGTATCTGAGTTGTATTCGATTATATCGTGATGGAGTTCATATAGAAATACTCACCAGGTTACTGTTCTTTCGTTATACATACGAGCAACCGAATCGAACAGAAGGTTGAATGGATGGTATCTGGGTTGTATTCGATTATGATGTTATGCTGTGTATATAGTTATACACACTAGGTGACGGTATTCCCGTTTTACATACGAGCGACCGAAACGAACATAAGGTTGAATGGATAGATTGAACAATCATTGTATCTGGGTTGTCTCCGATTATATCGTTATGCTGTATAATTAGATACACCTACCATGTAACGGTTCTTTCGTTACACATACGAGCGTCTGAATCGAACATAAGGTTGGATGGTTAGACGGAACGATTATTGTAACTGAGTTGTATTCGATTATATCATAGTAATGTTTATATAGTAATACTCACCAGGTGACTGTTCTTGCGTTATACGTACGAGCGACCCAATCGAACAGAAGGTTGGATGGATAGACGGAATGATCATTGTATCTGAGTTGTATTCGATTATATCGTGATGAAGTTCATATAGAAATACTCACCAGGTTACTGTTCTTTCGTTATACATACGAGCAACCGAATCGAACAGAAGGTTGAATGGATGCTATCTGGGTTGTATTCGATTATGATGTTATGCTGTGTATATAGTTATACACACTAGGTGACGGTATTCCCGTTTTACATGCGAGCGACCGAAACGAACAGAAAGTTGAATGGATAGACTGAACAATCAATGTATCTGGTTGGTATCCGATTATATCGCAATACTGTATATATAGTGATACTTACCAGGTGACGGTACTTCCGTTACACATACTAGCGACTGAATCGAACGGAAGGTTAAATGGTTAGACGAAGCGATAATTGTATCTGAGTTGTATTCGATGATATCGTGATGATGTTTATATAGCAATATTCACCAGTTAACTGTTCTTCCGTTTCACATAAAAGCGACCAAATCGAGCAGAAGGTTAAATGGATAGATTGAAAATTCATCGTATCTGGGTTGTATTCGATTAGGTTTATATAGTTATACTCACCAGGTAACTGTTCTTTCGTTATACATACGAGCGACTGAATTGAACAGAAGGTTGAATGGATAGACTGAACAATGATCATATCTGAGGTTGTATTCGATTATATCGTGATGATGTTTATATAGTATGTCTAACCAGGTAACAGTTCTTCTGTTACACATACGAGCAACCGAATCGAACATAAGGTTGAATGGATAGATTGAACAATCATTGTATCTGGGTTGTCTCCGATTATATCGTTATGCTGTTTATTCAGTTACACCTACCATGTAACGGTTCTTTAGTTACACATACGAGCGTATGCATCGAACATAAGGTTGGATGATTAGACGGAAAGATAATTGTAATTTGTTTTTTTTTTCGTAGAATCCATTTCTCCAATCGTAAAAAACGAAATCGAAAAAAAAAATGCATCGAAGGGGGCCCCCTTGGAACTTGTTCGATTTCTTCAGATCGCCTTAACTTCCGAACGGATGGACCGATTTTCAACTTCGCGCATACCAATTTGCTTGTTTTTTTTCATAGAATCCTTTTCTCCAATCGAAAAAACCGAAATCGAAAAAAAAAAAATTGCATCAAAGGGGGTCCCCTTGGAACTTTTTCGAATTCTTCAGATCGCCTTAACTTCCGAACGGATGGACCGATTTTCAACTTCGATCATACCAATCTGCTTGTTTTTTTTTCATAGAATCCTTTTCTCCAATCGAAAAAACCGAAATCGAAAAAAAAAAATTGCATCAAAGGGGGTCCCCTTGGAACTTTTTCGAATTCTTCAGATCGCCTTAACTTCCGAACGGATGGACCGATTTCCAACTTCGATCATACCAATCTGCTTGTTTTTTTTTCATAGAATCCATTTCTCCAATCGAAAAAACCGAAATCGAAAAAAAAAATGCATCAAAGGGGGCCCCTTCGGAACTTTTTCGAATTCTTCAGATCGACTTAACTTCCGAACGGATGGACCGATTTTCAACTTCGATCATACCAAACTGCTTGTTTTTTTTTCATAGAATCCATTTCTCCAATCGAAAAAACCGAAATCGAAAAAAAAATGCATCAAAGGGAGCCCCTTGGAACTTTTTCGAATTCTTCAGATCGCCTTAACTTTCGAACGTATGGACCGATTTTCAACTTCGATCATACCAATCTGCTTGTTTTTTTCATAGAATCCATTTCTCCGATCAGAAAAACCGAAATCGAAAAAAAAATGCATCAAAGGGGGCCCCCTTGGAACTTTTTCGAATTCTTCAGATCGCCTTAACTTCCGAACGGATGGACCGATTTTCAACTTCGATCATACCAATCTGTTTGTTTTTTTTCATAGAATCCATTTCTCCAATCGAAAAAACCGAAATCGAAAAGAAAATGCATCAAAGGGGGCCCCCTTGGAACTTTTTCGAATTCTTCAGATCGCCTAACTTCCGAACGGATGGACCGATTTTCAACTTCGATCATACCAATCTGCTTGTTTTCTTTCATAGAATCCATTTCTCCAATCGAAAAAATCGAAATCGAAAAAAAATGCATCAAAGGGGGCCCCCTTGGAACTTTCTCGAATTCTTCAGATCGCCTTAACTTCCGAACGGATGGACCGATTTTCAACTTCGATCATAACAATCTGCTTGTTTTTTTTTTCTTAGAATCCATTTCTCCAATCGAAAAAACCGAAATCGAAAAAAAAAAAATGCATCAAAGGGGGCCCCCTTGGAACTTTTTCGAATTCTTCAGATCGCCTTAACTTCCGAACGGATGGACCGATTTTCAACTTCGATCATACCAATCTGCTTGTTTTTTTTTCATAGAATCCATTTCTCCAATCGAAAAAACCGGAATCGAAAAAAAAAATGCATCAAAGGGGGCCCCCTTGGAACTTTTTCGAATTCTTCAGATCGCCTTAACATCCGAACGGATGGACCGATTTTCAACTTCGATCATACCAATCTGCTTGTTTTTTATCATAGAATATATTTCTCCAATCGAAAAAAAAATGCATCAAAGGGGGCCCCCTTGGAACTTTTTCGAATTCTTCAGATCGCCTTAACTTCCGAACGGATGGACCGATTTTCAACTTCGATCATACCAATCTGCTTGTTTTTTTTTGAATCCATTTCTCCAATCGAAAAAACCGAAATCGAAAAAAAAAATGCATCAAAGGGGGCCTCCTTGGAACTTTTTCGAATTCTTCAGATCGCCTTAACTTCCGAACGGATGGACCGATTTTCAACTTCGATCATACCAATCTGCTTGTTTTTTATCATAGAATCCATTCATCCAATCGAAAAAAAAATGCATCAAAGGGGGCCCCCTTGGAACTTTTTCGAATTCTTCAGATCGCCTTAACTTCCGAACGGATGGACCGATTTTCAACTTCGATCATACCAATCTGCTTGTTTTTTTTTTATAGAATCCATTTCTCCAATCGAAAAAACCGAAATCGAAAAAAAAAATGCATCAAAGGGGGCCTTCTTGGAACTTTTTCGAATTCTTCAGATCGCCTTAACTTCCGAACGGATGGACCGATTTTCAATTTCGCGCCTACCAATTCGCTTGTTTTTTTCATAGAATCCATTTCTCCAATCGGAAAAACCGAAATCGAAAAAAAATTGCATCAAAGGGGGTCCCCTTGGAACTTTTTCGAATTCTTCAGATCGCCTTAACTTCCGAACGGATGGACCGATTTTCAACTTCGATCATACCAATCTGCTTGTTTCTTTTATAGAATCCATTTCTCCAATCGAAAAAACCGAAATCGAAAAAAAAAATGCATCAAAGGGGGCCCCCTTGGAACTTTTTCGAATTCTTCAGATCGCCTTAACTTCCGAACGGATGGACCGATTTTCAAATTCGATCATACCAATCTGCTTGTTTTTTTTTTTCATAGAATCCATTTCTTCAATCGGAAAAACCAAAATCGAAAAATAAAATGCATCAAAGGGGGCCACCTTGGAACTTTTTCGAATTCTTCAGACCGCCTCAACTTCCGAACGGATCGACCGATTTTCAATTTCGCGCATACCAATTTGCTTGTTTTTTCATAGAATCCATTTCTTCAATAGAAAAAACCGAAATCGAAAAAAAATTGCATCAAAGGGGGTCCCCTTGGAACTTTTTCGAATTCTTCAAATCGCCTTAACTTCCGAACGGATGGACCGATTTTCAACTTCGATCATACCAATCTACTTGTTTTTCTCATAGAATCCATTTCTCCAATCGAAAAAACCAAAATCGAAAAAAAAATTGCATCAAAGGGGGTCCCCTTGGAACTTTTCTGAATTCTTCAGATCGCCTTAACTTCCGAACGGATGGACCGATTTTCAACTTCGATCATACCAATCTGCTTGTTTTTTTTCATAGAATCCATTTCTCCAATCGAAAAAATCGAAAAGAAAAATTGCATCAAAGGGGGTCCCCTTGGAACTTTTTCGAATTCTTCAGATCGCCTTAACTTCCGAACGGATGGACCGATTTTCAACTTCGATCATACCAATCTGCTTGTTTTTTTTTCATAGAATCCATTTCTCCAATCAAAAAAACCGAAACCGAAAAAATAAAAAGCATCAAAGGGAGCCCCCTTGGAACTTTTTCGAATTCTTCAGATCGCCTTAACTTCCGAACAAATGGACCGATTTTCAACTTCGATCATACGAATCTGCTTGTTTTTTTTTTCATAGAATCCATTTCTCCAATCGAAAAAACCGAAATCGAAAAAAAAATATGCATCAAAGGGGGCCCCCTTGGAACTTTTTCGAATTCTTCAGATCGACTTAACTTCCGAACGGATGGACCGATTTTCAACTTCGATCATACCAATCTGCTTTTTTTTTATAGAATCCATTTCTCCGATCAAAAAATCCGAAATCGAAAAAAAAATGTATCAAAGGGGGCCCCCTTGGAACTTTTTCGAATTCTTCAGATTGCCTCAACTTTCGAACGTATGGACCGATTTTCAACTTCGATCATACCAATCTGCTCGTTTTTTTCATAGAATCCATTTCTCCAATCAAAAAAACCGAAATCGAAAAAATAAAAAGCATCAAAGGGAGCCTCCTTGGAACTTTTTCGAATACTTCAGATCGCCTTAACTTCCGAACGGATGGACCGATTTTCAACTTCGATCATACGAATCTGCTTGTTTTTTTTTGAATCCATTTCTCCAATCGAAAAAACCGAAATCGAAAAAAAAAAATGCATCAAAGGGGGCCTCCTTGGAACTTTTTCGAATTCTTCTGATCGCCTTAACTTCCGAACGGATGGACCGATTTTCAACTTCGATCATACCAATCTGCTTGTTTTTTATCATAGAATCCATTTATCCAATCGAAAAAAAAAATGCATCAAAGGGGGCCCCCTTGGAACTTTTTCGAATTCTTCAGATCGCCTTAACTTCCGAACGGATGGACCGATTTTCAACTTCGATCATACCAATCTGCTTGTTTTTTTTCATAGAATCCATTTCTCCAATCGAAAAAACCGAAATCGAAAAAAAAAATGCATCAAAGGGGGCCTTCTTGGAACTTTTTCGAATTCTTCAGATCGCCTTAACTTCCGAACGGATGGACCGATTTTCAATTTCGCGCATACCAATTCGCTTGTTTTTTTCATAGAATCCATTTCTCCAATAGAAAAAACCGAAATCGAAAAAAAATTGCATCAAAGGGGGTCCCCTTGGAACTTTTTCGAATTCTTCAAATCGCCTTAACTTCCGAACGGATGGACCGATTTTCAACTTCGATCATACCAATCTACTTGTTTTTTTTCATAGAATCCATTTCTCCAATCGAAAAAACCAAAATCGAAAAAAAAATTGCATCAAAGGGGGTCCCCTTGGAACTTTTCTGAATTCTTCAGATCGCCTTAACTTCCGAACGGATGGACCGATTTTCAACTTCGATCATACCAATTTGCTTGTTTTTTTTCATAGAATCCATTTCTCCAATCGAAAAAACCGAAATCGAAAAAAAAAAATTGCATCAAAGGGGGTCCCCTTGGAACTTTTTCGAATTCTTCAGATCGCCTTAACTTCCGAACGGATGGACCGATTTTCAACTTCGATCATACCAATCTGCTTGTTTTTTTTTTCATAGAATCCATTTCTCCAATCAAAAAAACCGAAACCGAAAAAATAAAAAGCATCAAAGGGAGCCCCCTTGGAACTTTTTCGAATTCTTCAGATCGCCTTAACTTCCGAACAAATGGACCGATTTTCAACTTCGATCATACGAATCTGCTTGTTTTTTTTTCATAGAATCCATTTCTCCAATCGAAAAAACCGAAATCGAAAAAAAAAATGCATCAAAGGGGGCCCCCTTGGAACTTTTTCGAATTCTTCAGATCGACTTAACTTCCGAACGGATGGACCGATTTTCAACTTCGATCATACCAATCTGCTTTTTTTTTCATAGAATCCATTTCTCCGATCAAAAAATCCGAAATCGAAAAAAAAAATGTATTAAAGGGGGCCCCCTTGGAACTTTTTCGAATTCTTCAGATTGCCTCAACTTTCGAACGTATGGACCGATTTTCAACTTCGATCATACCAATCTGCTCGTTTTTTTTCATAGAATCCATTTCTCCAATCAAAAAAACCGAAATCGAAAAAATAAAAAGCATCAATGGGAGCCCCCTTGGAACTTTTTCGAATACTTCAGATCGCCTTAACTTCCGAACGGATGGACCGATTTTCAACTTCGATCATACGAATCTGCTTGTTTTTTTTCATAGAATCCATTTCTCCAATCGAAAAAACCGAAATCGAAAAAAAAAATGCATCAAAGGGGGCCCCCTTGGAACTTTCTCGAATTCTTCAGATTGCCTTAACTTTCGAACGTATGGACCGATTTTCAACTTCGATCATACCAATCTGCTTGTTTTTTTTCATAGAATCCATTTCTCCAATCGAAAAAACCGAAATCGAAAAAAAATGCATCAAAGGGGGCCCCCCCTTGGAACTTTTTCGAATTCTTCAGATAGCCTTAACTTCCGAACGGATGGACCGATTTTCAACTTCGATCATACCAATCTGCTTGTTTTTTTTTCATAGAATCCATTTCTTCAATAGAAAAAACCGAAATCGAAAAAAAATTGCATCAAAAGGTGTCCACTTGGAACTTTTTCGAATTCTTCAGACCGCCTCAACTTCCGAACGGATCGACCGATTTTCAATTTCGAGCATACCAATTTGCTTGTTTTTTCATAGAATCCATTTCTTCAATAGAAAAAACCGAAATCGAAAAAAAATTGCATCAAAGGGTGTCCCCTTGGAACTTTTTCGAATTCTTCAGATCGCCTTAACTTCCGAATGGATTGACCGATTTTCAACTTAGATCATACCAAACTGCTTGTTTTTTTTTCATAGAATTCATTTCTCCAATCGAAAAAACCGAAATCTGAAAAAAAAAATTGCATCAAAGGGGACCCCTTGGAACTTTTTCGAATTCTTCAAATCGCCTTAACTTCCGAACGGATGGACCGATTTTCAACTTCGATCATACCAATCTGCTTGTTTTTTTTTCATAGAATCCATTTCTCCAATCGAAAAAACCAAAATTGAAAAAAAAATTGCATCAAAGGGGGTCCCCTTGGAACTTTTCTGAATTCTTCAGATCGCCTTAACTTCCGAACGGATGGACCGATTTTCAACTTCGATCATACCAATCTGCTCGTTTTTTTTCATAGAATCCATTTCTCCAATCGGAAAAACCGAAATCAAAAAGAAAAATTGCATCAAAGGAGATCCCCTTGGAACTTTTTCGAATTCTTCAGATCGCCTTAACTTCCGAACGGATGGACCGATTTTCAACTTCGATCATACCAATCTGCTTGTTTTTTTTTCATAGAATCCATTTCTCCAATCAAAAAAACCGAAATCGAAAAAATAAAAAGCATCAAAGGGAGCCCCCTTGGAACTTTTTCGAATTCTTCAGATCGCCTTAACTTCCGAACGGATGGACCGATTTTCAACTTCGATCATACGAATCTGCTTTTTTTTTTCAT
This sequence comes from Chrysomela aeneicollis, assembly GCA_029955515.1. Classification (NCBI taxonomy): domain Eukaryota; kingdom Metazoa; phylum Arthropoda; class Insecta; order Coleoptera; family Chrysomelidae; genus Chrysomela; species Chrysomela aeneicollis. The sequence goes on along the minus strand of JARUHQ010000013.1, from coordinate 13,216,996 downwards.
AGAATCCATTTCTGCAATCGAAAAAACCGAAATCTGAAAAAAAATTGCATCAAAGGAGGTCCCCTTGGAACTTTTTCGAATTCTTCAAATCGCCTTAACTTCCGAACGGATGGACCGATTTTCAACTTCGATCATACCAATCTGCTTGTTTTTTTTCATAGAATCCATTTCTTCAATCGAAAAAACCGAAATCGAAAAAAAAATTGCATCAAAGGATGCCCCCTTGGAACTTTTTCGAATTCTTCAGATCGCCTTAACTTCCGAACGGATGGACCGATTTTCAACTTCGATCATACCAAACTGCTTGTTTTTTTTCATAAAATCCATTTCTCCAATCGAAAAAACCAAAATCGAAAAAAAAATGCATCAAAGGGGGCCCCCTTGGAACTTTTTCGAATTCTTCAGATCGCCTTAACTTCCGAACGGATGGACCGATTTTCAACTTCGATCATACCAATCTGCTTGTTTTTTCTTCATAGAATCCATTTCTCCAATCGAAAAAACTGAAATCGAAAAAAAAATGCATCAATGGGGGCCCCCTTGGAACTTTCTCGAATTCTTCAGATCGTCTTAACTTCCGAACGGATGGACCGATTTTCAACTTCGATCATACCAATCTGCTTGTTTTCTTTCATAGAATCCATTTCTCCAATCAAAAAAACCGAAATCGAAAAAAAATGCATCAAAGGGGACCATCTTGGAACTTTTTCGAATTCTTCAGATCGCCTTAACTTCCAAACGGATGGACCGATTTTCAATTTCGATCATACCAATACGCTTGTTTTTTTCATAGAATCCATTTCTCCAATCGAAAAAACCGAAATCGAAGAAAAATTGCATCAAAGGGGGTCCCCTTGGAACTTTTTCGAATTCTTCAGATCGCCTTAACTTCCGAACGGATGGACCGATTTTCAACTTCGATCATACCAATCTGCTTGTTTCTTTCATAGAATCCATTTCTCCAATCGAAAGAACCGAAATCGAAAAAAACATGCATCAAAGGGGGCCACCTTGGAACTTTTTCGAATTCTTCAGACCGCCTCAACTTCCGAACGGATCGACCGATTTTCAATTTCGCGCATACCAATTTGCTTGTTTTTTCATAGAATCCATTTCTTCAATAGAAAAAACCGAAATCGAAAAAAAAATTGCATCAAAGGGGGTCCCCTTGGAACTTTTTCGAATTCTTCAGATCGCCTTAACTTCCGAACGGATGGACCGATTTTCAACTTCGATCATACCAAACTGCTTGTTTTTTTTTCATAAAATCCATTTCTTCAATCGAAAAAACCGAAATCTGAAAAAAATTGCATCAAAGGGGGTCCCCTTGGAACTTTTCCGAATTCTTCAAATCGCCTTAACTTCCGAACGGATGGACCGATTTTCAACTTCGATCGTACCAATCTGCTTGTTTTTTTTCATAGAATCCATTTCTCCAATCAAAAAAACCATAATCGAAAAAAAATTTTATCAAAGGGGGTCCCCTTGGAACTTTTCTGAATTCTTCAGATTGCCTTAACATCCGAACGGATGGACCGATTTTCAACTTCGATCATACCAACCTGCTTGTTTTTTTTCATAGAATCCATTTCTCCAATCGAAAAAACCGAAATCGAAAAAATAAAAAGCATCAAAGGGAGCCCCCTTGGAACTTTTTCGAATTCTTCAGATCGCCTTAACTTCCAAACGGATGGACCGATTTTCAACTTCGATCATACCAAACTGCTTGTTTTTTTTCAAAAAATCCATTTCTCCAATCGAAAAAACCAAAATCGAAAAAAAAATGCATCAAAGGGGGCCCCCTTGGAACTTTTTCGAATTCTTCAGATCGCCTTAACTTCCGAACGGATAGACCGATTTTCAACTTCGATCATACCAATCTGCTTTTTTTTTCATAGAATCCATTTCTCCGATCAAAAAAACCGAAATCGAAAAAAAAAATGCATCAAAGAGGGCCCCCTTGGAACTTTTTCGAATTCTTCAGATTGCCATAACTTTCGAACGTATGGACCGATTTTCAACTTCGATCATACCAATCTGCTTGTTTTTTTTCATAGAATCCATTTCTCCAATCAAAAAAACCGAAATCGAAAAAATAAAAATGCATCAAAGGGGGCCCCCTTGGAACTTTTTCGAATTCTTCAGATCGCCTTAACTTCCGAACGGATGGACCGATTTTCAACTTCGATCATACCAAACTGCTTGTTTTTTTTTTATAGAATCCATTTCTCCAATCGAAAAAACCGAAATCTGAAAAAAAATTTTATCAAAGGGGGTCCTCTTGGAACTTTTCTGAATTCTTCAGATCGCCTTAACTTCCGAACGGATGGACCGATTTTCAACTTCGATCATACCAATCTGCTTGTTTTTTTCATAGAATCCATTTCTCCAATCGAAAAAACCAAAATCAAAAAAAAAATGCATCAAAGGGGGCCCCCTTGGAACTTTTTCCAATTCTTCAGATCGACTTAACTTCCGAACGGATGGACCGATTTCCAACTTCGATCATACCAATCTGCTTTTTTTTTCATAGAATCCATTTCTCCGATCAAAAAAACCGAAATCGAAAAAAAAAAATGCATCAAAGAGGGCCTCCTTGGAACTTTTTCGAATTCTTCAGATTGCCATAACTTTCGAACGTATGGACCGATTTTCAACTTCGATCATACCAATCTGCTTGTTTTTTTTTCATAGAATCCATTTCTCCAATCAAATAAACCGAAATCGAAAAAATAAAAATGCATCAAAGGGGGCCCCCTTGGAACTTTTTCGAATTCTTCAGATCGCCTTAACTTCCGAACGGATGGACCGATTTTCAACTTCGATCATACCAATCTGCTTGTTTTTTTCATAGAATCCATTTCTCCAATCGAAAAAACCAAAATCGAAAAAAAAATTCATCAAAGGGAGCCCCCTTGGAACTTTTTCGAATTCTTCAGAACGCCTTAACTTCCGAACGGATGGACCGATTTTCAACTTCGATCATACGAATCTGCTTTTTTTTTCATAGAATCCATTTCTCAAATCGAAAAAACCGAAATCTGAAAAAAAATTGCATCAAAGGAGGTCCCCTTGGAACTTTTTCGAATTCTTCAAATCGCCTTAACTTCCGAACGGATGGACCGATTTTCAACTTCGATCATACCAATCTGCTTGTTTTTTTTCATAGAATCCATTTCTTCAATCGAAAAAACCGAAATCGAAAAAAAAATTGCATCAAAGGATGCCCCCTTGGAACTTTTTCGAATTCTTCAGATCGCCTTAACTTCCGAACGGATGGACCGATTTTCAACTTCGATCATACCAAACTGCTTGTTTTTTTTCATAAAATCCATTTCTCCAATCGAAAAAACCAAAATCGAAAAAAAAATTCATCAAAGGGGGCCCCCTTGGAACTTTTTCGAATTCTTCAGATCGCCTTAACTTCCGAACGGATGGACCGATTTTCAACTTCGATCATACCAATCTGCTTGTTTTTTCTTCATAGAATCCATTTCTCCAATCGAAAAAACTGAAATCGAAAAAAAAATGCATCAATGGGGGCCCCCTTGGAACTTTCTCGAATTCTTCAGATCGCCTTAACTTCCGAACGGATGGACCGATTTTCAACTTCGATCATACCAATCTGCTTGTTTTCTTTCATAGAATCCATTTCTCCAATCGAAAAAACCGAAATCGAAAAAAAATGCATCAAAGGGGGCCTTCTTGGAACTTTTTCGAATTCTTCAGATCGCCTTAACTTCCAAACGGATGGGCCGATTTTCAATTTCGATCATACCAATACGCTTGTTTTTTTCATAGAATCCATTTCTCCAATCGAAAAAACCGAAATCGAAAAAAAATTGCATCAAAGGGGGTCCCCTTGGAACTTTTTCGAATTCTTCAGATCGCCTTAACTTCCGAACGGATGGACCGATTTTCAACTTCGATCATACCAATCTGCTTGTTTCTTTCATAGAATCCATTTCTCCAATCGAAGAAACCGAAATCGAAAAAAACATGCATCAAAGGGGGCCACCTTGGAACTTTTTCGAATTCTTCAGACCGCCTCAACTTCCGAACGGATCGACCGATTTTCAATTTCGCGCATACCAATTTGCTTGTTTTTTCATAGAATCCATATCTTCAATAGAAAAAACCGAAATCGAAAAAAAAATTGCATCAAAGGGGGTCCCCTTGGAACTTTTTCGAATTCTTCAGATCGCCTTAACTTCCGAACGGATGGACCGATTTTCAACTTCGATCACACCAAACTGCTTGTTTTTTTTCATAGAATCCATTTCTTCAATCGAAAAAACCGAAATCTGAAAAAAATTGCATCAAAGGGGGTCCCCTTGGAACTTTTCCGAATTCTTCAAATCGCCTTAACTTCCGAACGGATGGACCGATTTTCAACTTCGATCGTACCAATCTGCTTGTTTTTTTTCATAGAATCCATTTCTCCAATCGAAAAAACCATAATCGAAAAAAAATTTTATCAAAGGGGGTCCCCTTGGAACTTTTCTGAATTCTTCAGATTGCCTTAACATCCGAACGGATGGACCGATTTTCAACTTCGATCATACCAACCTGCTTGTTTTTTTTCATAAAATCCATTTCTCCAATCGAAAAAACCGAAATCGAAAAAATAAAAAGCATCAAAGGGAGCCCCCTTGGAACTTTTTCGAATTCTTCAGATCGCCTTAACTTCCAAACGGATGGACCGATTTTCAACTTCGATCATACCAAACTGCTTGTTTTTTTTCATAAAATCCATTTCTCCAATCGAAAAAACCAAAATCGAAAAAAAAATGCATCAAAGGGGGCCCCCTTGGAACTTTTTCGAATTCTTCAGATCGCCTTAACTTCCGAACGGATAGACCGATTTTCAACTTCGATCATACCAATCTGCTTTTTTTTTCATAGAATCCATTTCTCCGATCAAAAAAACCGAAATCGAAAAAAAATTCATCAAAGAGGGCCCCCTTGGAACTTTTTCGAATTCTTCAGATTGCCATAACTTTCGAACGTATGGACCGATTTTCAACTTCGATCATACCAATCTGCTTGTTTTTTTTCATAGAATCCATTTCTCCAATCGAAAAAACCGAAATCGAAGAAATAAAAATGCATCAAAGGGGGCCCCCTTGGAACTTTTTCGAATTCTTCAGATCGCCTTAACTTCCGAACGGATGGACCGATTTTCAACTTCGATCATACCAATCTGCTTGTTTTTTCTTCATAGAATCCATTTCTCCAATCGAAAAAACTGAAATCGAAAAAAAAATGCATCAATGGGGGCCCCCTTGGAACTTTCTCGAATTCTTCAGATCGCCTTAACTTCCGAACGGATGGACCGATTTTCAACTTCGATCATACCAATCTGCTTGTTTTCTTTCATAGAATCCATTTCTCCAATCGAAAAAACCGAAATCGAAAAAAAATGCATCAAAGGGGGCCTTCTTGGAACTTTTTCGAATTCTTCAGATCGCCTTAACTTCCAAACGGATGGGCCGATTTTCAATTTCGATCATACCAATACGCTTGTTTTTTTCATAGAATCCATTTCTCCAATCGAAAAAACCGAAATCGAAAAAAAATTGCATCAAAGGGGGTCCCCTTGGAACTTTTTCGAATTCTTCAGATCGCCTTAACTTCCGAACGGATGGACCGATTTTCAACTTCGATCATACCAATCTGCTTGTTTCTTTCATAGAATCAATTTCTTCAATCGAAAAAACCGAAATCGAAAAAAACATGCATCAAAGGGGGCCACCTTGGAACTTTTTCGAATTCTTCAGACCGCCTCAACTTCCGAACGGATCGACCGATTTTCAATTTCGCGCATACCAATTTGCTTGTTTTTTCATAGAATCCATTTCTTCAATAGAAAAAACCGAAATCGAAAAAAAAATTGCATCAAAGGGGGTCCCCTTGGAACTTTTTCGAATTCTTCAGATCGCCTTAACTTCCGAACGGATGGACCGATTTTCAACTTCGATCATACCAAACTGCTTGTTTTTTTTCATAGAATCCATTTCTTCTATCGAAAAAACCGAAATCTGAAAAAAATTGCATCAAAGGGGGTCCCCTTGGAACTTTTCCGAATTCTTCAAATCGCCTTAACTTCCGAACGGATGGACCGATTTTCAACTTCGATCGTACCAATCTGCTTGTTTTTTTTCATAGAATCCATTTCTCCAATCGAAAAAACCATAATCGAAAAAAAATTTTATCAAAGGGGGTCCCCTTGGAACTTTTCTGAATTCTTCAGATTGCCTTAACATCCGAACGGATGGACCGATTTTCAACTTCGATCATACCAACCTGCTTGTTTTTTTTCATAGAATCCATTTCTCCAATCGAAAAAACCGAAATCGAAAAAATAAAAAGCATCAAAGGGAGCCCCCTTGGAACTTTTTCGAATTCTTCAGATCGCCTTAACTTCCAAACGGATGGACCGATTTTCAACTTCGATCATACCAAACTGCTTGTTTTTTTTCATAAAATCCATTTCTCCAATCGAAAAAACCAAAATCGAAAAAAAAATGCATCAAAGGGGGCCCCCTTGGAACTTTTTCGAATTCTTCAGATCGCCTTAACTTCCGAACGGATAGACCGATTTTCAACTTCGATCATACCAATCTGCTTTTTTTTTCATAGAATCCATTTCTCCGATCAAAAAAACCGAAATCGAAAAAAAATTCATCAAAGAGGGCCCCCTTGGAACTTTTTCGAATTCTTCAGATTGCCATAACTTTCGAACGTATGGACCGATTTTCAACTTCGATCATACCAATCTGCTTGTTTTTTTTCATAGAATCCATTTCTCCAATCAAAAAAACCGAAATCGAAAAAATAAAAAGCATCAAAGGGAGCCCCCTTGGAACTTTTTCGAATTCTTCAGATCGCCTTAACTTCCGAACGGATGGACCGATTTTCAACTTCGATCATACCAATCTGCTTGTTTTTTTTTTCATAGAATCCATTTCTCCAATCAAAAAAACCGAAATCGAAAAAATAAAAAGCATCAAAGGGAGCCCCCTTGGAACTTTTTCGAATTCTTCAGAACGCCTTAACTTCCGAACGGATGGACCGATTTTCAACTTCGATCATACGAATCTGCTTTTTTTTTCATAGAATCCATTTCTGCAATCGAAAAAACCGAAATCTGAAAAAAAATTGCATCAAAGGAGGTCCCCTTGGAACTTTTTCGAATTCTTCAAATCGCCTTAACTTCCGAACGGATGGACCGATTTTCAACTTCGATCATACCAATCTGCTTGTTTTTTTTCATAGAATCCATTTCTTCAATCGAAAAAACCGAAATCGAAAAAAAAATTGCATCAAAGGATGCCCCCTTGGAACTTTTTCGAATTCTTCAGATCGCCTTAACTTCCGAACGGATGGACCGATTTTCAACTTCGATCATACCAAACTGCTTGTTTTTTTTCATAAAATCCATTTCTCCAATCGAAAAAACCAAAATCGAAAAAAAAATTCATCAAAGGGGGCCCCCTTGGAACTTTTTCGAATTCTTCAGATCGCCTTAACTTCCGAACGGATGGACCGATTTTCAACTTCGATCATACCAATCTGCTTGTTTTTTCTTCATAGAATCCATTTCTCCAATCGAAAAAACTGAAATCGAAAAAAAAATGCATCAATGGGGGCCCCCTTGGAACTTTCTCGAATTCTTCAGATCGCCTTAACTTCCGAACGGATGGACCGATTTTCAACTTCGATCATACCAATCTGCTTGTTTTCTTTCATAGAATCCATTTCTCCAATCGAAAAAACCGAAATCGAAAAAAAATGCATCAAAGGGGGCCTTCTTGGAACTTTTTCGAATTCTTCAGATCGCCTTAACTTCCAAACGGATGGGCCGATTTTCAATTTCGATCATACCAATACGCTTGTTTTTTTCATAGAATCCATTTCTCCAATCGAAAAAACCGAAATCGAAAAAAAAATTGCATCAAAGGGAACTTTTTCGAATTCTTCAGATCGCCTTAACTTCCGAACGGATGGACAGATTTTCAACTTCGATCATACCAATCTGCTTGTTTCTTTCATAGAATCCATTTCTCCAATCGAAAAAACCGAAATCGAAAAAAACATGCATCAAAGGGGGCCACCTTGGAACTTTTTCGAATTCTTCAGACCGCCTCAACTTCCGAACGGATCGACCGATTTTCAATTTCGCGCATACCAATTTGCTTGTTTTTTCATAGAATCCATTTCTTCAATAGAAAAAACCGAAATCGAAAAAAAAATTGCATCAAAGGGGGTCCCCTTGGAACTTTTTCGAATTCTTCAGATCGCCTTAACTTCCGAACGGATGGACCGATTTTCAACTTCGATCATACCAAACTGCTTGTTTTTTTTCATAGAATCCATTTCTTCAATCGAAAAAACCGAAATCTGAAAAAAATTGCATCAAAGGGGGTCCCCTTGGAACTTTTCCGAATTCTTCAAATCGCCTTAACTTCCGAACGGATGGACCGATTTTCAACTTCGATCGTACCAATCTGCTTGTTTTTTTTTCATAGAATCCATTTCTCCAATCGAAAAAACCATAATCGAAAAAAAATTTTATCAAAGGGGGTCCCCTTGGAACTTTTCTGAATTCTTCAGATTGCCTTAACATCCGAACGGATGGACCGATTTTCAACTTCGATCATACCAACCTGCTTGTTTTTTTTCATAAAATCCATTTCTCCAATCGAAAAAACCGAAATCGGTAAAATAAAAAGCATCAAAGGGAGCCCCCTTGGAACTTTTTCGAATTCTTCAGATCGCCTTAACTTCCAAACGGATGGACCGATTTTCAACTTCGATCATACCAAACTGCTTGTTTTTTTTCATAAAATCCATTTCTCCAATCGAAAAAACCAAAATCGAAAAAAAAATGCATCAAAGGGGGCCCCCTTGGAACTTTTTCGAATTCTTCAGATCGCCTTAACTTCCGAACGGATAGACCGATTTTCAACTTCGATCATACCAATCTGCTTTTTTTTTCATAGAATCCATTTCTCCGATCAAAAAAACCGAAATCGAAAAAAAATGCATCAAAGGGGGCCTTCTTGGAACTTTTTCGAATTCTTCAGATCGCCTTAACTTCCAAACGGATGGGCCGATTTTCAACTTCGATCATACCAATCTGCTTGTTTCTTTTATAGAATCCATTTCTCCAATCGAAAAAACCGAAATCGGAAAAAAAAATGCATCAAAGGGGGCCTCCTTGGAACTTTTTCGAATTCTTCAGATCGCCTTAACTTCCGAACGTATGGACCGATTTTCAACTTCGATCATACCAATCTGCTTGTTTTTTTTCATAGAATCCATTTCTCCAATCAAAAAAACCGAAATCGAAAAAATAAAAATGCATCAAAGGGGGCCCCCTTGGAACTTTTTCGAATTCTTCAGATCGCCTTAACTTCCGAACGGATGGACCGATTTTCAACTTCGATCATACCAATCTGCTTGTTTTTTCTTCATAGAATCCATTTCTCCAATCAAAAAAACTGAAATCGAAAAAAAAATGCATCAATGGGGGCCCCCTTGGAACTTTCTCGAATTCTTCAGATCGCCTTAACTTCCGAACGGATGGACCGATTTTCAACTTCGATCATACCAATCTGCTTGTTTTCTTTCATAGAATCCATTTCTCCAATCGAAAAAACCGAAATCGAAAAAAAATGCATCAAAGGGGGCCTTCTTGGAACTTTTTCGAATTCTTCAGATCGCCTTAACTTCCAAACGGATGGGCCGATTTTCAATTTCGATCATACCAATACGCTTGTTTTTTTCATAGAATCCATTTCTCCAATCGAAAAAACCGAAATCGAAAAAAAATTGCATCAAAGGGGGTCCCCTTGGAACTTTTTCGAATTCTTCAGATCGCCTTAACTTCCGAACGGATGGACCGATTTTCAACTTCGATCATACCAATCTGCTTGTTTCTTTCATAGAATCCATTTCTCCAATCGAAAAAACCGAAATCGAAAAAAACATGCATCAAAGGGGGCCACCTTGGAACTTTTTCGAATTCTTCAGACCGCCTCAACTTCCGAACGGATCGACCGATTTTCAATTTCGCGCATACCAATTTGCTTGTTTTTTCATAGAATCCATTTCTTCAATAGAAAAAACCGAAATCGAAAAAAAAATTGCATCAAAGGGGGTCCCCTTGGAACTTTTTCGAATTCTTCAGATCGCCTTAACTTCCGAACGGATGGACCGATTTTCAACTTCGATCATACCAAACTGCTTGTTTTTTTTTCATAGAATCCATTTCTTCAATCGAAAAACCCGAAATCTGAAAAAAATTGCATCAAAGGGGGTCCCCTTGGAACTTTTCCGAATTCTTCAAATCGCCTTAACTTCCGAACGGATGGACCGATTTTCAACTTCGATCGTACCAATCTGCTTGTTTTTTTTCATAGAATCCATTTCTCCAATCGAAAAAACCGAAATCGAAAAAATAAAAATGCATCAAAGGGGGCCCCCTTGGAACTTTTTCGAATTCTTCAGATCGCCTTAACTTCCGAACGGATGGACCGATTTTCAACTTCGATCATACCAATCTGCTTGTTTTTTCTTCATAGAATCCATTTCTCCAATCGAAAAAACTGAAATCGAAAAAAAAATGCATCAATGGGGGCCCCCTTGGAACTTTCTCGAATTCTTCAGATCGCCTTAACTTCCGAACGGATGGACCGATTTTCAACTTCGATCATACCAATCTGCTTGTTTTCTTTCATAGAATCCATTTCTCCAATCGAAAAAACCGAAATCGAAAAAAAATGCATCAAAGGGGGCCTTCTTGGAACTTTTTCGAATTCTTCAGATCGCCTTAACTTCCAAACGGATGGGCCGATTTTCAATTTCGATCATACCAATACGCTTGTTTTTTTCATAGAATCCATTTCTCCAATCGAAAAAACCGAAATCGAAAAAAAATTGCATCAAAGGGGGTCCCCTTGGAACTTTTTCGAATTCTTCAGATCGCCTTAACTTCCGAACGGATGGACCGATTTTCAACTTCGATCATACCAATCTGCTTGTTTCTTTCATAGAATCAATTTCTCCAATCGAAAAAACCGAAATCGAAAAAAACATGCATCAAAGGGGGCCACCTTGGAACTTTTTCGAATTCTTCAGACCGCCTCAACTTCCGAACGGATCGACCGATTTTCAATTTCGCGCATACCAATTTGCTTGTTTTTTCATAGAATCCATTTCTTCAATAGAAAAAACCGAAATCGAAAAAAAAATTGCATCAAAGGGGGTCCCCTTGGAACTTTTTCGAATTCTTCAGATCGCCTTAACTTCCGAACGGATGGACCGATTTTCAACTTCGATCATACCAAACTGCTTGTTTTTTTTTCATAGAATCCATTTCTTCAATCGAAAAAACCGAAATCTGAAAAAAATTGCATCAAAGGGGGTCCCCTTGGAACTTTTCCGAATTCTTCAAATCGCCTTAACTTCCGAACGGATGGACCGATTTTCAACTTCGATCGTACCAATCTGCTTGTTTTTTTTCATAGAATCCATTTCTCCAATCGAAAAAACCATAATGGAAAAAAAATTTTATCAAAGGGGGTCCCCTTGGAACTTTTCTGAATTCTTCAGATTGCCTTAACATCCGAACGGATGGACCGATTTTCAACTTCGATCATACCAACCTGCTTGTTTTTTTTCATAGAATCCATTTCTCCAATCGAAAAAACCGAAATCGAAAAAATAAAAAGCATCAAAGGGAGCCCCCTTGGAACTTTTTCGAATTCTTCAGATCGCCTTAACTTCCAAACGGATGGACCGATTTTCAACTTCGATCATACCAATCTGCTTGTTTTCTTTCATAGAATCCATTTCTCCAATCGAAAAAACCGAAATCGAAAAAAAATGCATCAAAGGGGGCCTTCTTGGAACTTTTTCGAATTCTTCAGATCGCCTTAACTTCCAAACGGATGGGCCGATTTTCAATTTCGATCATACCAATACGCTTGTTTTTTTCATAGAATCCATTTCTCCAATCGAAAAAACCGAAATCGAAAAAAAATTGCATCAAAGGGGGTCCCCTTGGAACTTTTTCGAATTCTTCAGATCGCCTTAACTTCCGAACGGATGGACCGATTTTCAACTTCGATCATACCAATCTGCTTGTTTCTTTCATAGAATCAATTTCTCCAATCGAAAAAACCGAAATCGAAAAAAACATGCATCAAAGGGGGCCACCTTGGAACTTTTTCGAATTCTTCAGACCGCCTCAACTTCCGAACGGATCGACCGATTTTCAATTTCGCGCATACCAATTTGCTTGTTTTTTCATAGAATCCATTTCTTCAATAGAAAAAACCGAAATCGAAAAAAAAATTGCATCAAAGGGGGTCCCCTTGGAACTTTTTCGAATTCTTCAGATCGCCTTAACTTCCGAACGGATGGACCGATTTTCAACTTCGATCATACCAAACTGCTTGTTTTTTTTTCATAGAATCCATTTCTTCAATCGAAAAAACCGAAATCTGAAAAAAATTGCATCAAAGGGGGTCCCCTTGGAACTTTTCCGAATTCTTCAAATCGCCTTAACTTCCGAACGGATGGACCGATTTTCAACTTCGATCGTACCAATCTGCTTGTTTTTTTTCATAGAATCCATTTCTCCAATCGAAAAAACCATAATCGAAAAAAAATTTTATCAAAGGGGGTCCCCTTGGAACTTTTCTGAATTCTTCAGATTGCCTTAACATCCGAACGGATGGACCGATTTTCAACTTCGATCATACCAACCTGCTTGTTTTTTTTCATAGAATCCATTTCTCCAATCGAAAAAACCGAAATCGAGAAAATAAAAAGCATCAAAGGGAGCCCCCTTGGAACTTTTTCGAATTCTTCAGATCGCCTTAACTTCCAAACGGATGGACCGATTTTCAACTTCGATCATACCAAACTGCTTGTTTTTTTTCATAAAATCCATTTCTCCAATCGAAAAAACCAAAATCGAAAAAAAAATGCATCAAAGGGGGCCCCCTTGGAACTTTTTCGAATTCTTCAGATCGCCTTAACTTCCGAACGGATAGACCGATTTTCAACTTCGATCATACCAATCTGCTTTTTTTTTCATAGAATCCATTTCTCCGAACAAAAAAACCGAAATCGAAAAAAAATTCATCAAAGAGGGCCCCCTTGGAACTTTTTCGAATTCTTCAGATTGCCATAACTTTCGAACGTATGGACCGATTTTCAACTTCGATCATACCAATCTGCTTGTTTTTTTTCATAGAATCCATTTCTCCAATCAAAAAAACCGAAATCGAAAAAATAAAAATGCATCAAAGGGGGCCCCCTTGGAACTTTTTCGAATTCTTCAGATCGCCTTAACTTCCGAACGGATGGACCGATTTTCAACTTCGATCATACCAAACTGCTTGTTTTTTTTTATAGAATCCATTTCTCCAATCGAAAAAACCGAAATCTGAAAAAAAAATTTATCAAAGGGGGTCCTCTTGGAACTTTTCTGAATTCTTCAAATCGCCTTAACTTCCGAACGGATGGACCGATTTTCAACTTCGATCATACCAATCTGCTTGTTTTTTTCATAGAATCCATTTCTCCAATCGAAAAAACCAAAATCAAAAAAAAAATGCATCAAAGGGGGCCCCCTTGGAACTTTTTCGAATTCTTCAGATCGACTTAACTTCCGAACGGATGGACCGATTTCCAACTTCGATCATACCAATCTGCTTTTTTTTTCATAGAATCCATTTCTCCGATCAAAAAAACCGAAATCGAAAAAAAAAATGCATCAAAGAGGGCCCCCTTGGAACTTTTTCGAATTCTTCAGATTGCCATAACTTTCGAACGTATGGACCGATTTTCAACTTCGATCATACCAATCTGCTTGTTTTTTTTTTCATAGAATCCATTTCTCCAATCAAATAAACCGAAATCGAAAAAATAAAAATGCATCAAAGGGGGCCCCCTTGGAACTTTTTCGAATTCTTCAGATCGCCTTAACTTCCGAACGGATGGACCGATTTTCAACTTCGATCATACCAAACTGCTTGTTTTTTTTTCATCATTTCTCCAATCGAAAAAACCGAAATCTGAAAAAAAATTTTATCAAAGGGGGTCCTCTTGGAACTTTTCTGAATTCTTCAAATCGCCTTAACTTCCGAACGGATGGACCGATTTTCAACTTCGATCATACCAATCTGCTTGTTTTTTCATAGAATCCATTTCTCCAATCGAAAAAACCAAAATCGAAAAAAAAATCGCATCAAAGGGGGTCCCCTTGGAACTTTTCTGAATTCTTCAGATCGCCTTAACTTCCGAACGGATGGACCGATTTTCAACTTCGATCATACCAATCTGCTTGTATTTTTTCATAGAATCCATTTCTATAATCGAAAAAACCGAAATGGAAAAAACAATGCACCAAAGGGGACCCCCTTGGAACTTTTTCGAATTCTTCAGATCGCCTTAACTTCCGAACGGATGGACCGATTTTCAACTTCGATCATACCAATCTGCTTGTTTTTTTTCATAGAATCCATTTCTCCAATCAAAAAAACCGAAATCGAAAAAAAATGCATCAAAGGGGGCCCCCTTGGAACTTTTTCGAATTCTTCAGATCGCCTTAACTTCCGAACGGATGGACCGATTTTCAACTTCGATCATACCAATCTGCTTGTTTTTTTTCATAGAATCCATTTCTCCAATCAAAAAAACCGGAATCGAAAAAAAAAAGGAATCAAAGGGGGCCCCCTTGTAACTTTTTCGAATTCTTCAGATCGCCTTAACTTCCGAACGGATGGACCGATTTTCAATTTCGCGCATACCAATTCGCTTGTTTTTTTCATAGAATCCATTTCTCCAATCGAAAAAAATTGCATCAAAGGGGGTCCCCTTGGAACTTTTTCGAATTCTTCAGATCGCCTTAACTTCCGAACGGATGGACCGATTTTCAACTTCGATCATACCAATCTGCTTGTTTTTTTCATAGAATCCATTTCTCCAATCGAAAAAACCGAAACCAAAAAAAAAATAGCATCGAAGGGAGCCCCCTTGGAACTTCTTCGAATTCTTCAGATCGCCTTAACTTCCGAACGGATGGACCGATTTTCAACTTCGATCATACGAATCTGCTTGTTTTTTTTTCATAGAATCCATTTCTGCAATCGAAAAAACCGAAATCGAAAAAATAAAAAGCATCAAAGGGAGCCCCCTTGGAAATTTTTCGAATTCTTCAGATCGACTTAACTTTCGAACGGATGGACCGATTTTCAACTTCGATCATACCAATCTGCTTTTTTTTCCATATAATCCATTTCTCCGATCAAAAAAACCGAAATCGAAAAAAAAATGCATCAAAGGGGGCCCCCTTGGAACTTTTTCGAATTCTTCAGATTGCCTTAACTTTCGAACGTATGGACCGATTTTCAACTTCGATCATACCAATCTGCTTGTTTTTTTTCATAGAATCCATTTCTCCAATCGAAAAAACCGAAATCGAAAAAAAAAATGCATCAAAGGGGGCCCCCTTGGAAATTTTTCGAATTCTTCAGATCGCCTTAACTTCCGAACGGATGGACCGATTTTCAACTTCGATCATACGAATCTGCTTGTTTTTTTTTCATAGAATCCATTTCTCCAATCGAAAAAACCAAAATCGAAAAAAAAATGCATCAAAGGGGGCCCCCTTGGAACTTTTTCGAATTCTTCGGATCGACTTAACTTCCGAACGGATGAACCGATTTTCAACTTCGATCATACCAATCTGCTTTTTTTCCATAGAATCCATTTCTCCGATCAAAAAAAACCGAAATCGAAAAAAAAATTCATCAAAGGGGGCCCCCTTGGAACTTTTTCGAATTCTTCAGATTGCCTTATCTTTCGAACGTATGGACCGATTTTCAACTTCGATCATACCAATCTGCTTGTTTTTTTTCATAGAATCCATTTCTCCAATCAAAAAAAAACCGAAATCGAAAAAAAAATGCATCAAAGGGGGCCCCCTTGGAACTTTCTCGAATTCTTCAGATCGCCTTAACATCCGAACGGATGGACCGATTTTCAACTTCGATCATACCAATCTGCTTGTTTTTTTTTAATAGAATCCATTTCTCCGATCGAAAGTACCGAAATCGAAAAAAAAATGCATCAGAGGGGGCCCCCTTGGAACTTTTTCGAACTCTTCAGATCGCCTAACTTCCGAACGGATGGACCGATTTTCAACTTCGATCATACCAATTTGCTTGTTTTTGTTTTCATAGAATCCATTTCTTCAATCGAAAAAACCGAAATCGAATTAAAAAATGCATCAAAGGGGGCCCCCTTGGAACTTTTCTGAATTCTTCAGATTGCCTTAACATCCGAACGGATGGACCGATTTTCAACTTCGATCATACCAACCTGCTTGTTTTTTTTCATAGAATCCATTTCTCCAATCGAAAAAACCGAAATCGAAAAAATAAAAAGCATCAAAGGGAGCCCCCTTGGAACTTTTTCGAATTCTTCAGATCGCCTTAACTTCCAAACGGATGGACCGATTTTCAACTTCGATCATACCAAACTGCTTGTTTTTTTTCATAAAATCCATTTCTCCAATCGAAAAAACCAAAATCGAAAAAAAAAATGAATCAAAGGGGGCCCCCTTGGAACTTTTTCGAATTCTTCAGATCGCCTTAACTTCCAAACGGATGGACCGATTTTCAACTTCGATCATACCAAACTGCTTGTTTTTTTTCATAAAATCCATTTCTCCAATCGAAAAAACCAAAATCGAAAAAAAAAATGCATCAAAGGGGGCCCCCTTGGAACTTTTTCGAATTCTTCAGATCGCCTTAACTTCCGAACGGATAGACCGATTTTCAACTTCGATCATACCAATCTGCTTTTTTTTTCATAGAATCCATTTCTCCGATCAAAAAAACCGAAATCGAAA
This sequence comes from Chrysomela aeneicollis, assembly GCA_029955515.1. Classification (NCBI taxonomy): domain Eukaryota; kingdom Metazoa; phylum Arthropoda; class Insecta; order Coleoptera; family Chrysomelidae; genus Chrysomela; species Chrysomela aeneicollis. Next base: position 13,200,063 of record JARUHQ010000013.1, on the reverse strand, counting down.
AAAAAAATGCATCAAAGAGGGCCCCCTTGGAACTTTTTCGAATTCTTCAGATTGCCATAACTTTCGAACGTATGGACCGATTTTCAACTTCGATCATACCAATCTGCTTGTTTTTTTTCATAGAATCCATTTCTCCAATCAAAAAAACCGAAATCGAAAAAATAAAAATGCATCAAAGGGGGCCCCCTTGGAACTTTTTCGAATTCTTCAGATCGCCTTAACTTCCGAACGGATGGACCGATTTTCAACTTCGATCATACCAAACTGCTTGTTTTTTTTTTATAGAATCCATTTCTCCAATCGAAAAAACCGAATTCTGAAAAAAAATTTTATCAAAGGGGGTCCTCTTGGAACTTTTCTGAATTCTTCAAATCGCCTTAACTTCCGAACGGATGGACCGATTTTCAACTTCGATTATACCAATCTGCTTGTTTTTTTCATAGAATCCATTGCTCCAATCGAAAAAACCAAAATCAAAAAAAAAATGCATCAAAGGGGGCCCCCTTGGAACTTTTTCGAATTGTTCAGATCGACTTAACTTCCGAACGGATGGACCGATTTTCAACTTCGATCATACCAATCTGCTTGTTTTTTTCATATAATCCATTTCTCCAATCGAAAAAACCGAAATCCAAAAAAAAATAGCATCGAAGGGAGCCCCCTTGGAACTTCTTCGAATTCTTCAGATCGCCTTAACTTCCGAACGGATGTGTAATGATGCCAAATTTTGTCAATATATCTTATCGTCCAGAAAAACTAATGAATGAATCGTTACGAGTTCGATATCAGGTACCAGCAAATATTCGTTTAAGTGTTGTACCTGTTTTTAATATTTATATGGGTCGCTAGGTCGGTCGGCTCGAAAAATAAACAGATTTTATGTTCTCCGGCGATATTTCCTATAAGTACCAAGCTATGTTTATACTCAAGGAAAGTTTTGTTTCATGAAAGAATGTACGAATTAGATGCATTTATTATAATGGCAATGTCGTCTACAGGGATTTTAAAGATTATTAAGAATAATCATATGTTATATTATAATGAGTTTGAAGTATGATATAGAATATAAACATTTTATGAATACGAGGCACAATACGATATACGACTATAGGATGGACTTACCAGCTTGGTGAAACACTTTGGAACTGAAGAATATAGTCTGAATAGAGTCACTCGAAGTCATTGAAGGGAGGATAATTCGAGAAGAGGAAATTGGGGAACCAATAGGAACGTTAGTTTTGTTTACACTTCAAGTTAGCTCGTGTATAATTTATGGGCATAACATCTGCAGCTGTGAAAAGTAATTATTCCATTAACCTTCAACCAACTAATATTTACATTATCTTGAACTCATACCAATGGCAGAAACGAGGAAATATTCTATTTTTAGCAGAAATAGTTTATATTAAATATTCCTAACATGACCACTAATTGAGAATAGTTTACATTTGAAAAAATTGACCTAAATCACTGCCTAGAGTAATCCGGGGGAATGGGAGGTTCCAGTAATTTGCTCATGAAAAGTTCCTATAAAACCTCGGAAATTAGAATCAGAATTCAGAGAACGAGAGCAGTTCCAAGATCCAACAGTTAAGCTCTCAACTCCAGACAATGTTCCTCAGTTCGTAATGTCAGTGCCACCCTCGTAAAGTGTGTTACAATAAGTGAACGTGAATTAGCAGACCAGTGAAAGATGGATTTCCATCAGACAGTTCGGTTTTGGTCCATGTAATAAAAGTCATCTTGTTGTGCCGGTATTCAGTTCAATTCACGTAAGTTCTATAGTTCAGGAAACATCTCGAAAGTTACTATAATTGTGATCAACCACCAAACATGTAAGAAATCTTATTTATATTGCCGACTTTGCCTGTCTAATTGATTTAAATGCTAAATAGATATTTGTACTCTGAGATAAGTGTGTTTATGTCTATATCCACTATTCTTTCTCCTGCATAAATATTCACGAACCCAGTTAAAGAAGAAATATTGTAATCACCCTGTATAGGCCAACTTGAATAAAGCAGGGTGTCATTACAAATGGTGTCAGGTGTGTGGGGTTCGAATTTTTAATAAGCTGATACACCCTCAGTGGCAGGAGAAAGACTTGTAGACTTATAAGATTGAAAAATAATTATTGAAAACGAAACATCCGAAAGAAATATTTCATCCAATACAATGGCCGAAGAAAATGTCATTTTATCCATGCCAATGAATATAGATGCTATCCCAGAGTACAATGGTCAGACCCGTGTTCACGATTTTCTGCATATTATTGAGGAAACAGCAATATTAGCGGGATGGACAGAAAAACAGCAGACAGCGATTACGCGATTAAAATTACGAGGATTAGCCAAACAATTGATTGATTCAGAACCGGATTTACGAGCCACAGCATCCTGGAAGGTCCTAGAAGAAGCGTTACGTAAGCAATTCGGAATAGTTCAACTGCCTGGACAAGCACTTAGGGCATTTATAGAGTGTAAACAACGAAATGGTGAGTCATGCCGACAGTTCCTAGCTCGCTTGAAGATTGCAGGAAATAAGACCGTGACATACACTGCTCGCCCCGAAGACGACCGTTTGATTAAACAAAAATTGGCAGCAGACACTTTGACGCAATTTGTTTTGGGATTGCTCAACCCCATTATGAAAAAAGTGCTTTCTGCAGAGCCTGATACATTGGAAGAGGCAGTGAGAATTGCAGAAAAAGAGGAGACTATTGAAAATCTCACCAGGGCACAGGAATGGGAATGTAGGATTGTGGAAACAAACACTAACAGGAATAGATCACTGGATTCCAGAAACAATTTGAGATGCTATCGATGCCAAAAAACAGGACACTTTGCAAGAAATTGCAGAGAGAAGCCCAGTGGAAATAATAAGGAAAATGTATGTTTTGGCTGTAGAAGATCGGGACATATAATGAAGTTTTGTCCAGCGAGAAAACCCCAACAAAATCAAGGATATTCACGAGGAACCGGGAGGTTCCCACGCAGAGAAGAAAATACAGAGTGGACTTTAAACCAACAAGCAGCTGCATTCCAACCCCGATATGTAGCTGCCAGCGAAGAAGCACAACAGTAATTCAGAGGACGGCAGAGATACTTAGTTGCACTCCGGAAAGCAGAGAACCCCGAAATATAGCGAAAATTAAAGCTAGAGGTCAGTATTTGACAGCGTTAATTGATTCGGGTGCACAAGTGTCTCTAGTTAAGCCGAGTAATGTGCAGGGGTTGAATATTCAGGAAAATAATGAGATAAGTTTAGTTGATATACAAGGAAGAAAAATCAACGATAATGGAAAGGTGATTATACCTATAGAATTGAGTGAAACAAAGATTATAGAACATGAGTTTATTGTTATCAGAACAGCAAATTTCAAGGCAGATATGTTGCTGGGATTAGATTTCTTACAGAAATATGGAGCAAAGATAGACTGGGGAAAAGGAAAAATGTATATCCTTGAGGAAGTGATCGAGTTATTTATGGAGAATAACGGAAATGAGTCTGCAATAGACTGGGAAGAAGAAATAATGGTGAGATTGGCTAAAATGGAAAATAGTCTGGTTACTATGAGTGAAGCCTTATTGAGAGCCTTAACTCCTATTGAACCTAAAGGGAATGTTAATTCAATGTCACTTGCAATGGCATCGAATTCATGTGAACAGGTGATTGCAAGCCACCTAGTTCACCAAAGATCTAACACTCCAAAGGATGAATTGGAATCGAAGGAAAGGAAAGCTGCAGTTTCCGAAGGCAATAGAAATAACCAGGAGAGTTTACAGTTGAGTGAAAAATCTGAGAAAAGCCAAAGAATGAATCACAGAAATAGGAGAGATTTTCAGAAATCAGAGCATAGGGCACAAAGATGCAACTCTGATGCTGACAAAGAGAATAAAAAGGATCAAGAAGGATATACAGGGATAGACAATGTTCTACAGGAAGAAAAAAGTGAGAAATCAAAACGAGGTTTTCATATTGATCACAATAAGCATGAAATATCTTCAATGGAAACTCCGACTTTTCAGAAAAAAGATGCAATGGCACAAGGATGCACCTCTAATGATGGAGTAGGAGTATATTTCAAAGAGGATATTTATTTACCACCACGGACAGTTACAATTCAACCAGCATTTTTGAAGAAACCAAAGAGAATTGCTACACAGTATGTGCTGATTGAAACTGAGGACCATATTAATGGAATTTTAATAGCCCGGTCGATATGTCGAAATAGTGGAAACATTCCAATAAAGCTGATTAATGTTTTGAATTCAACGGTGTTGATACAAAAGAATCAAATAGTAGCTCAAGCCTTCGAAACGGAATGTGAGGAAGAGAAACATTTTAAGAATACAGCGAAAACAATTTGCCACGTGAGCCTACAGGATACGAAAACAATTTTGGAACAACTTCACTTGTCTGAGCCACAAGGTGATAACCATAAGAGACTTGTTCATCTTATTACAGAATATATTGATATATTCAGAGCACCAACGCAAAAGTTGACATGTACATCGCAAGTTAAGCACAGGATAATAACCGAGGATAATGTGATGCCAATATCTAAACGTCCTTACAGAGTACCTTTTCAGCGCAAGCCAATATTAGATAGAGAAATTAAAGATCTCTTAGACAATGGGATCATACGTGAGTCTTCATCACCATGGTCATTTCCAGCAATATTGGTTGAGAAAAAAATGCACCCAGGAGAAGAACCTCAGTTTCGCCTTTGTATAGACTATAGAGAACTGAACGCCATCACAAAAACGGACTTCTTTCCACTACCCAACCTCCAAGAAACCTTGGATCAGCTAACAGGTTCAAGTCTTTTTAGCGTGCTAGATTTAGCAAGTGGATATTTTCAAGTGGAACTGGATCCTAGAGATCAAGAAAAGAGTGCATTCTGTACACCGGATGGCCACTTTGAATTTAATCGCATGGCCATGGGTTTGAAAAATAGTCCAGCAACTTGGCAAAGACTTATGTATACAGTATTAGCAAAACTTACAGGAAATGAATGTCTGGTCTACTTAGATGATGTGATCGTATTTAGCTCATCTGACATAGAGGAACACCTTAGCCGATTACGACATGTATTTGATAGAATGAGAGCCAGTAACTTGAAATTCAAGCCTACTAAATGCCAGTTTATGAAAAATGAAGTTAAGTACCTAGGACACATCATTTCAGCTAAAGGATGTCATACAGATCCAGAAAAAACAGAGATAGTTCGTAACTACCCACGACCCGTTACAGTGAAAGAAATAAGAGCATTTTTAGGACTCTGTGGATTCTACCGTAAATTTGTGCCAAGATTTTCTGAGATTGCACAACCTTTAACAAGTCTAACGAAGAAAAACATGCCATTTACTTGGAGAGAGTCACAAGAACAAGCTTTCAATCACTTGAAGCAAGCTCTTATCAGTCCACCTATTCTGAAGTACCCAAACTTTCACAAACAATTCATCGTAAATACTGATGCTTCCAACATTGCCATAAGTGGAATATTGAGTCAGGAGTATGATAATATGGAACATCCTGTATGTTATGCCAGCAGGACATTGAATGCTGCGGAGACTCGTTATTCAACTACGGAGAAGGAATGTCTGGCAGTGATCTGGGCTGTGAAGAAGTACAGGTGTTACTTAACTGGAACTCATTTCACCATCATAACTGACCATCGACCTTTGGTGTATCTATTGACTATAAAAGATGCAAGTTCAAGGCTAGCCAAATGGGCTATGTCCTTGATGGAATACAGCTTTGATATTAAATACCGAGTTGGGAAAGCCAACACTAATGTAGATGCCCTCACTAGATTGAGAGATAATGAACCTATAAGAAAAACAACAGCTGAGATAGCTGTGGTAAATAATGAAGTAGGAGAGGACTGTCATCCGATGATTTCGACTTTGTGGACAAATGATGAATTGAGTAGATTACAGAAGGAAGACCCTATAATAGCACAACTGATACCACAAATATCTGAAGATGATGAGCAGTATTACTTAAGCCCAGATAACATTTTGTATATAAAAAGGAAGGCAGGAGAACGTAATGATAAGATGTATGCTCCTAAATGCATTGTGAGAGATATTTTGCGAATATATCATGATTCACCTATGTCTGGTCATGCAGGACAAAAGAAGACCTTAGAATCAATACATCGAGACTTCTTCTGGAGAGGAATGAGACAGGATGTCATGAAGTACTGTAATGCCTGTCATTCTTGCAATTTACGAAAGAAACATTATCAAGCTCCAGCAGAACTACAGAAAATGCCTGTCCCTTCAGCCACTTTTGGTCGTATTTCCATGGACATAGTGGGACCACTCAACAGAACTAAAGACGGGAATCGTTATATTCTCACAATTATGGATTATCTAACCAGGTATCCCGAGTGTATTCCTTTGCCAAATATAACAGCCGATACTGTAGCCAGAGCCTTTGTAACGAATATCATAACAAGATATGGAACACCCAGACAATTACTAACAGATTGCGGACAACAGTTTGTATCTAAACTATTTAAGGAGATTTGCAAAATTTTAGAAATCAAGAAGTTACAGACAACACCATATCATCCTGCTACCAACAGAATGATTGAAAGGATGCATAGATCTCTAAAGACTACTTTATCGCACTATGTGACCGAAGATAATGATTCATGGGATAAATGGTTACCATTCGCCACGATGGCTTACAGAAATCACGTACACGAATCAACTAAGGAAACACCATTTTTCCTGATGTATGGCAGAGATATGGAAATGCCGTTGCATTTGATAACGAAACATGATCCTGTTCGTTATGACTTAGACGAAAATTATGCATCTGAAATGGTTCAAAGAATTCAAATGGCACATGAAGTAGCCCGTACTAATTTAGAAATACAAGCGGAAAAACAGGTTCAACGTTTTAATAGAAAAGCAAAACCAATAATTTATAAACTAGGTGATAGTGTGTATCTCTACACACCAGCAGTAAAGGCAGGTCGTCAATTAGCTCACAAATTCTACCCAAAATACTCAGGACCGTATCGAATAATTGAAATAATGGGACCGGTTACATTTAGAATTAAAGAAATAAATGGCAAGAAGGAACATGTTGTACATGCAAATCGATTGAAAAAGTATATAGGATTAGAAGATACTGACAAAGAAAATGAAACACCTATTTTACTACCAACGAAAGAAGAAATCATTACATCAATCGATGATGGGCCAGTTAGGGTTCTTGTACCACCACAAGAATCGAGTAATTCTGATGAGGAAAGTGAGAGTGACGAATCAAGCGATCAAAATGCAGATGAGAATTCTGAAAGTAATCATCAAGGCAGTGACAGCGAGAATAATGAAAATTTCGATGATCAAGAAGATGAACAAGGAGATGTCATTTTAGAAAGAGATGAGACCAGGGATAATTCGAATTCATCAGAGCAGCCTACACAATCACGATATCATACACGATCTCAAGGGCAAGCGAAGGATCATGAATGGGTCCTAAAGAGAGCTTTATAAATATGATTTCTTATTGAGATTTGATCAGTATTGAATTTAAAGACTATTCGTATCTGTAATTTAAAACCTGTCTAATCTATAAATAGTACAACTAAAGTGACAATCGGAAAACTTTAGTGCGCGAGTTTTATTAATTCGAAGAGAACATTCACTCGGAAAAGCTGTTGAAAGTAAATTTCGAACTATTCGGTTGTCTGGAGCTTCACCAATCAATAGAGAGCTCCAAAGGTATTCTAGAGCTTCGAAGGACGGTGTCCTTCAACTCAACCACAACTGACAGTGCATCTGATGCAAAGGAAGTCCGGAGATGTAGTCCAATGACAATCTGAGACTACGTGTCTTTCTTGAGGACAGCAGGAGCTGTTATCATCTCTACAAGACCATCAGCAACTGAGGAGGGGCTTCACTTCATCGTCATCAGGACGGGACCTCAGGGTTCCACTCAAGAAAGCAGACCGCGAGTGAGTGAGTGAGTGAGTGTAGTTTATATTTTTGCACATAATTGTATTGATGATTTTTTTTTGTGAGAAACACCTATGTAATTGGTTTTTATTTTCAATTTTAAGAGGGTACACTTTTGAGTGATACTGTATTTCTAATGAGAATTGTTTATTGGAAGGTCGAATTATTGTTTTGTTTATAAGTAGATAACCTTCAGACACTTCAGGAAGATCCATTTAAATCATAGTATAAACAAATCATGTCTCTGTTTAAGTTATAATAGTGAATGAAACTGAGTGGTGTCCTCATTGTTTCATGAATGGGACGATAAAATATACAACGAAATCAATATGTTTGGATATATAATTTCGTCTAAGAGAGATGGGTCGAATGTAATGATGCCAAATTTTGTCAATATATTTTATCGTCCAGAAAAACTAATGAATGAATCGTTACGAGTTCGATATCAGGTACCAGCAAATATTCGTTTAAGTGTTGTACCTGTTTTTAATATTTATATGGGTCGCTAGGTCGGTCGGCTCGAAAAATAAACAGATTTTATGTTCTCCGGCGATATTTCCTATAAGTACCAAGCTATGTTTATACTCAAGGAAAGTTTTGTTTCATGAAAGAATGTACGAATTAGATGCATTTATTATAATGGCAATGTCGTCTACAGGGATTTTAAAGATTATTAAGAATAATCATATGTTATATTATAATGAGTTTGAAGTATGATATAGAATATAAACATTTTATGAATACGAGGCACAATACGATATACGACTATAGGATGGACTTACCAGCTTGGTGAAACACTTTGGAACTGAAGAATATAGTCTGAATAGAGTCACTCGAAGTCATTGAAGGGAGGATAATTCGAGAAGAGGAAATTGGGGAACCAATAGGAACGTTAGTTTTGTTTACACTTCAAGTTAGCTCGTGTATAATTTATGGGCATAACATCTGCAGCTGTGAAAAGTAATTATTCCATTAACCTTCAACCAACTAATATTTACATTATCTTGAACTCATACCAATGGCAGAAACGAGGAAATATTCTATTTTTAGCAGAAATAGTTTATATTAAATATTCCTAACATGACCACTAATTGAGAATAGTTTACATTTGAAAAAATTGACCTAAATCACTGCCTAGAGTAATCCGGGGGAATGGGAGGTTCCAGTAATTTGCTCATGAAAAGTTCCTATAAAACCTCGGAAATTAGAATCAGAATTCAGAGAACGAGAGCAGTTCCAAGATCCAACAGTTAAGCTCTCAACTCCAGACAATGTTCCTCAGTTCGTAATGTCAGTGCCACCCTCGTAAAGTGTGTTACAATAAGTGAACGTGAATTAGCAGACCAGTGAAAGATGGATTTCCATCAGACAGTTCGGTTTTGGTCCATGTAATAAAAGTCATCTTGTTGTGCCGGTATTCAGTTCAATTCACGTAAGTTCTATAGTTCAGGAAACATCTCGAAAGTTACTATAATTGTGATCAACCACCAAACATGTAAGAAATCTTATTTATATTGCCGACTTTGCCTGTCTAATTGATTTAAATGCTAAATAGATATTTGTACTCTGAGATAAGTGTGTTTATGTCTACATCCACTATTCTTTCTCCTGCATAAATATTCACGAACCCAGTTAAAGAAGAAATATTGTAATCACCCTGTATAGGCCAACTTGAATAAAGCAGGGTGTCATTACAGATGGACCGATTTTCAACTTCGATCATACGAATCTGCTTGTTTTTTTTTCATAGAATCCATTTCTGCAATCGAAAAAACCGAAATCGAAAAAATAAAAAGCATCAAAGGGAGCCCCCTTGGAAATTTTTCGAATTCTTCAGATCGACTTAACTTTCGAACGGATGGACCGATTTTCAACTTCGATCATACCAATCTGCTTTTTTTTCCATATAATCCATTTCTCCGATCAAAAAAACCGAAATCGAAAAAATAAAAATGCATCAAAGGGGGCCCCCTTGGAACTTTTTCGAATTCTTCAGATCGCCTTAACTTCCGAACGGATGGACCGATTTTCAACTTCGATCATACCAAACTGCTTGTTTTTTTTTCATCATTTCTCCAATCGAAAAAACCGAAATCTGAAAAAAAAATTTATCAAAGGGGGTCCTCTTGGAACTTTTCTGAATTCTTCAAATCGCCTTAACTTCCGAACGGATGGACCGATTTTCAACTTCGATCATACCAATCTGCTTGTTTTTTCATAGAATCCATTTCTCCAATCGAAAAAACCAAAATCGAAAAAAAAATCGCATCAAAGGAGGTCCCCTTGGAACTTTTCTGAATTCTTCAGATCGCCTTAACTTCCGAACGGATGGACCGATTTTCAACTTCGATCATACCAATCTGCTTGTATTTTTTCATAGAATCCATTTCTATAATCGAAAAAACCGAAATGGAAAAAAAAATGCACCAAAGGGGACCCCCTTGGAACTTTTTCGAATTCTTCAGATCGCCTTAACTTCCGAACGGATGGACCGATTTTCAACTTCGATCATACCAATCTGCTTGTTTTTTTTTCATAGAATCCATTTCTCCAATCAAAAAAACCGAAATCGAAAAAAAATGCATCAAAGGGGGCCCCCTTGGAACTTTTTCGAATTCTTCAGATCGCCTTAACTTCCGAACGGATGGACCGATTTTCAACTTCGATCATACCAATCTGCTTGTTTTTTTTCATAGAATCCATTTCTCCAATCAAAAAAACCGGAATCGAAAAAAAAATGCATCAAAGGGGGCCCCCTTGTAACTTTTTCGAATTCTTCAGATCGCCTTAACTTCCGAACGGATGGACCGATTTTCAATTTCGCGCATACCAATTCGCTTGTTTTTTTCATAGAATCCATTTCTCCAATCGAAAAAAATTGCATCAAAGGGGGTCCCCTTGGAACTTTTTCGAATTCTTCAGATCGCCTTAACTTCCGAACGGATGGACCGATTTTCAACTTCGATCATACCAATCTGCTTGTTTTTTTCATAGAATCCATTTCTCCAATCGAAAAAACCGAAATCCAAAAAAAAAATAGCATCGAAGGGAGCCCCCTTGGAACTTCTTCGAATTCTTCAGATTGCCATAACTTTCGAACGTATGGACCGATTTTCAACTTCGATCATACCAATCTGCTTGTTTTTTTTCATAGAATCCATTTCTCCAATCAAAAAAACCGAAATCGAAAAAATAAAAATGCATCAAAGGGGGCCCCCTTGGAACTTTTTCGAATTCTTCAGATCGCCTTAACTTCCGAACGGATGGACCGATTTTCAACTTCGATCATACCAAACTGCTTGTTTTTTTTTTATAGAATCCATTTCTCCAATCGAAAAAACCGAAATCTGAAAAAAAATTTTATCAAAGGGGGTCCTCTTGGAACTTTTCTGAATTCTTCAAATCGCCTTAACTTCCGAACGGATGGACCGATTTTCAACTTCGATCATACCAATCTGCTTGTTTTTTTCATAGAATCCATTTCTCCAATCGAAAAAACCAAAATCAAAAAAAAAATGCATCAAAGGGGGCCCCCTTGGAACTTTTTCGAATTCTTCAGATCGACTTAACTTCCGAACGGATGGACCGATTTTCAACTTCGATCATACCAATCTGCTTGTTTTTTTCATAGAATCCATTTCTCCAATCGAAAAAAACCGAAATCCAAAAAAAAATAGCATCGAAGGGAGCCCCCTTGGAACTTCTTCGAATTCTTCAGATCGCCTTAACTTCCGAACGGATGGACCGATTTTCAACTTCGATCATACGAATCTGCTTGTTTTTTTTTCATAGAATCCATTTCTGCAATCGAAAAAACCGAAATCGAAAAAATAAAAAGCATCAAAGGGAGCCCCCTTGGAAATTTTTCGAATTCTTCAGATCGACTTAACTTTCGAACGGATGGACCGATTTTCAACTTCGATCATACCAATCTGCTTTTTTTTCCATATAATCCATTTCTCCGATCAAAAAAACCGAAATCGAAAAAAAAATGCATCAAAGGGGGCCCCCTTGGAACTTTTTCGAATTCTTCAGATTGCCTTAACTTTCGAACGTATGGACCGATTTTCAACTTCGATCATACCAATCTGCTTGTTTTTTTTCATAGGATCCATTTCTCCAATCGAAAAAACCGAAATCGAAAAAATAAAAATGCATCAAAGGGGGCCCCCTTGGAACTTTTTCGAATTCTTCAGATCGCCTTAACTTCCGAACGGATGGACCGATTTTCAACTTCGATCATACCAAACTGCTTGTTTTTTTTTCATCATTTCTCCAATCGAAAAAACCGAAATCTGAAAAAAAATTTTATCAAAGGGGGTCCTCTTGGAACTTTTCTGAATTCTTCAAATCGCCTTAACTTCCGAACGGATGGACCGATTTTCAACTTCGATCATACCAATCTGCTTGTTTTTTCATAGAATCCATTTCTCCAATCGAAAAAACCAAAATCGAAAAAAAAATCGCATCAAAGGGGGTCCCCTTGGAACTTTTCTGAATTCTTCAGATCGCCTTAACTTCCGAACGGATGGACCGATTTTCAACTTCGATCATACCAATCTGCTTGTATTTTTTCATAGAATCCATTTCTCCAATCGAAAAAACCGAAATGGAAAAAAAATGCACCAAAGGGGGTCCTCTTGGAACTTTTTTGAATTCTTCAAATCGCCTTAACTTCCGAACGGATGGACCGATTTTCAACTTCGATCATACCAATCTGCTTGTTTTTTTCATAGAATCCATTTCTCCAATCGAAAAAACCAAAATAAAAATAAAAAAAAAAAATGCATCAAAGGGGGCCCCCTTAGAACTTTTTCGAATTCTTCAGATCGACTTAACTTCCGAACGGATGGACCGATTTCCAACTTCGATCATACCAATCTGCTTTTTTTTTCATAGAATCCATTTCTCCGATCAAAAAAACCGAAATCGAAAAAAAAAAATGCATCAAAGAGGGCCCCCTTGGAACTTTTTCGAATTCTTCAGATTGCCATAACTTTCGAACGTATGGACCGATTTTCAACTTCGATCATACCAATCTGCTTGTTTTTTTTTCATAGAATCCATGTCTCCAATCAAATAAACCGAAATCGAAAAAATAAAAATGCATCAAAGGGGGCCCCCTTGGAACTTTTTCGAATTCTTCAGATCGCCTTAACTTCCGAACGGATGGACCGATTTTCAACTTCGATCATACCAAACTGCTTGTTTTTTTTTCATCATTTCTCCAATCGAAAAAACCGAAATCTGAAAAAAAATTTTATCAAAGGGGGTCCTCTTGGAACTTTCCTGAATTCTTCAAATCGCCTTAACTTCCGAACGGATGGACCGATTTTCAACTTCGATCATACCAATCTGCTTGTTTTTTCATAGAATCCATTTCTCCAATCGAAAAAACCAAAATCGGAAAAAAAATCGCATCAAAGGGGGTCCCCTTGGAACTTTTCTGAATTCTTCAGATCGCCTTAACTTCCGAACGGATGGACCGATTTTCAACTTCGATCATACCAATCTGCTTGTATTTTTTCATAGAATCCATTTCTATAATCGAAAAAACCGAAATGGAAAAAAAAATGCACCAAAGGGGACCCCCTTGGAACTTTTTCGAATTCTTCAGATCGCCTTAACTTCCGAACGGATGGACCGATTTTCAACTTCGATCATACCAATCTGCTTGTTTTTTTTCATAGAATCCATTTCTCCAATCAAAAAAACCGAAATCGAAAAAAAATGCATCAAAGGGGGCCCCCTTGGAACTTTTTCGAATTCTTCAGATCGCCTTAACTTCCGAACGGATGGACCGATTTTCAACTTCGATCATACCAATCTGCTTGTTTTTTTCATAGAATCCATTTCTCCAATCGAAAAAACCGAAATCCAAAAAAAAATAGCATCGAAGGAAGCCCCCTTGGAACTTCTTCGAATTCTTCAGATCGCCTTAACTTCCGAACGGATGGACCGATTTTCAACTTCGATCATACGAATCTGCTTGTTTTTTTTTCATAGAATCCATTTCTGCAATCGAAAAAACCGAAATCGAAAAAATAAAAAGCATCAAAGGGAGCCCCCTTGGAAATTTTTCGAATTCTTCAGATCGACTTAACTTTCGAACGGATGGACCGATTTTCAACTTCGATCATACCAATCTGCTTTTTTTTCCATATAATCCATTTCTCCGATCAAAAAAACCGAAATCGAAAAAAAAATGCATCAAAGGGGGCCCCCTTGGAACTTTTTCGAATTCTTCAGATCGCCTTAACTTCCGAACGGATGGACCGATTTTCAACTTCGATCATACGAATCTGCTTGTTTTTTTTTCATAGAATCCATTTCTCCAATCGAAAAAACCAAAATCGAAAAAAAAAATGCATCAAAGGGGGCCCCCTTGGAACTTTTTCGAATTCTTCGGATCGACTTAACTTCCGAACGGATGAACCGATTTTCAACTTCGATCATACCAATCTGCTTTTTTTTTCCATAGAATCCATTTCTCCGATCAAAAAAAACCGAAATCGAAAAAAAAATTCATCAAAGGGGGCCCCCTTGGAACTTTTTCGAATTCTTCAGATTGCCTTATCTTTCGAACGTATGGACCGATTTTCAACTTCGATCATACCAATCTGCTTGTTTTTTTTCATAGAATCCATTTCTCCAATCAAAAAAAAACCGAAATCGAAAAAAAAATGCATCAAAGGGGGCCCTCTTGGAACTTTCTCGAATTCTTCAGATCGCCTTAACATCCGAACGGATGGACCGATTTTCAACTTCGATCATACCAATCTGCTTGTTTTTTTTTCATAGAATCCATTTCTTCAATCGAAAAAACCGAAATCTGAAAAAAATTGCATCAAAGGGGGTCCCCTTGGAACTTTTCCGAATTCTTCAAATCGCCTTAACTTCCGAACGGATGGACCGATTTTCAACTTCGATCGTACCAATCTGCTTGTTTTTTTTCATAGAATCCATTTCTCCAATCGAAAAAACCGAAATCGAATTAAAAAATGCATCAAAGGGGGCCCCCTTGGAACTTTTTCGAATTCTTCAGATCGCCTTAACTTCCGAACGGATGGACCGATTTTCAACTTCGATCATACCAATCTGCTTGTTTTTTTTTCATAGAATTCATTTCTCCAATCGAAAAAACCGAAATCCAAAAAAAAATGCATCAAAGGGGGCCCCCTTGGAACTTTTTCGAATTCTTCAGATCGCCTTAACTTCCGAACGGATGGACCGATTTTCAACTTCGATCATACCAATCTGCTTGTATTTTTTCATAGAATCCATTTCTATAATCGAAAAAACCGAAATGGAAAAAAAATGCACCAAAGGGGACCCCTTGGAACTTTTTCGAATTCTTCAGATCGCCTTAACTTCCGAACGGATGGACCGATTTTCAACTTCGATCATACCAATCTGCTTGTTTTTTTCAAAGAATCCATTTCTCCAATCAAAAAAACCGAAATAGAAAAAAAAATGCATCAAAGGGGGCCCCCTTGGAACTTTTTCGAATTCTTCAAATCGCCTTAACTTCCGAACGGATGGACCGATTTTCAACTTCGATCGTACCAATCTGCTTGTATTTTTTCATAGAATCCATTTCTATAATCGAAAAAACCGAAATGGAAAAAAAAATGCACCAAAGGGGACCCCCTTGGAACTTTTTCGAATTCTTCAGATCGCCTTAACTTCCGAACGGATGGACCGATTTTCAACTTCGATCATACCAATTTGCTTGTTTTTTTTTTTTTATAGAATCCATTTCTTCAATCGAAAAAACCGAAATCGAATTAAAAAATGCATCAAAGGGGGCCCCCTTGGAACTTTTTCGAATTCTTCAGATCGCCTTAACTTCCGAACGGATGGACCGATATTCAACTTCGATCATACCAATCTGCTTGTTTTATTTTCATAGAATTCATTTCTCCAATCGAAAAAACCGAAATCGAAAAAAAAATGCATCAAAGGGGGCCCCCTTGGAACTTTTTCGATTTCTTCAGATCGCCTTAACTTCCGAACGGATGGACCGATTTTCAACTTCGATCATACCAATCTGCTTGTATTTTTTCATAGAATCCATTTCTATAATCGAAAAAACCGAAATAAAAAAAAAATGCACCAAAGGGGACCCCCTTGGAACTTTTTCGAATTCTTCAGATCGCCTTAACTTCCGAACGGATGGACCGATTTTCAACTTCGATCATACCAATCTGCTTGTTTTTTTTTCATAGAATCCATTTCTCCAATCAAAAAACCGAAATCGAAAAAAAATGCATCAAAGGGGGCCCCCTTGGAACTTTTTCGAATTCTTCAGATCGCCTTAACTTCCGAACGGATGGACCGATTTTCAACTTCGATCATACCAATCTGCTTGTTTTTTTCATAGAATCCATTTCTCCAATCGAGAAAACCGAAATCCAAAAAAAAATAGCATCGAAGGGAGCCCCCTTGGAACTTCTTCGAATTCTTCAGATCGCCTTAACTTCCGAACGGATGGACCGATTTTCAACTTCGATCATACGAATCTGCTTGTTTTTTTTTCATAGAATCCATTTCTGCAATCGAAAAAACCGAAATCGAAAAAATAAAAAGCATCAAAGGGAGCCCCCTTGGAAATTTTTCGAATTCTTCAGATCGACTTAACTTTCGAACGGATGGACCGATTTTCAACTTCGATCATACCAATCTGCTTTTTTTTCCATATAATCCATTTCTCCGATCAAAAAAACCGAAATCCAAAAAAAAATAGCATCGAAGGGAGCCCCCTTGGAACTTCTTCGAATTCTTCAGATCGCCTTAACTTCCGAACGGATGGACCGATTTTCAACTTCGATCATACCAATCTGCTTGTTTTTTTTCATAGAATCCATTTCTCCAATCGAAAAAACCGAAATCGAAAAAAAAAATGCATCAAAGGGGGCCCCCTTGGAACTTTTTCGAATTCTTCAGATCGCCTTAACTTCCGAACGGATGGACCGATTTTCAACTTCGATCATACGAATCTGCTTGTTTTTTTTTTCATAGAATCCATTTCTCCAATCGAAAAAACCAAAATCGAAAAAAAAAATGCATCAAAGGGGGCCCCCTTGGAACTTTTTCGAATTCTTCGGATCGACTTAACTTCCGAACGGATGAACCGATTTGCAACTTCGATCATACCAATCTGCTTTTTTTTCCATAGAATCCATTTCTCCGATCAAAAAAAACCGAAATCGAAAAAAAAATTCATCAAAGGGGGCCCCCTTGGAACTTTTTCGAATTCTTCAGATTGCCTTAACTTTCGAACGTATGGACCGATTTTCAACTTCGATCATACCAATCTGCTTGTTTTTTTTCATAGAATCCATTTCTCCAATCAAAAAAAAACCGAAATCGAAAAAAAAATGCATCAAAGGGGGCCCCCTTGGAACTTTCTCGAATTCTTCAGATCGCCTTAACATCCGAACGGATGGACCGATTTTCAACTTCGATCATACCAATCTGCTTGTTTTTTTTTCATAGAATCCATTTCTCCGATCGAAAGAACCGAAATCAAAAAAAAAATGCATCAGAGGGGGCCCCCTTGGAACTTTTTCGAACTCTTCAGATCGCCTAACTTCCGAACGGATGGACCGATTTTCAACTTCGATCATACCAATTTGCTTGTTTTTGTTTTCATAGAATCCATTTCTTCAATCGAAAAAA
Source organism: Chrysomela aeneicollis (assembly GCA_029955515.1). Classification (NCBI taxonomy): domain Eukaryota; kingdom Metazoa; phylum Arthropoda; class Insecta; order Coleoptera; family Chrysomelidae; genus Chrysomela; species Chrysomela aeneicollis. The sequence goes on along the minus strand of JARUHQ010000013.1, from coordinate 13,182,400 downwards.
TCGAAATCGAATTAAAAAATGCATCAAAGGGGGCCCCCTTGGAACTTTTTCGAATTCTTCAGATCGCCTTAACTTCCGAACGGATGGACCGATTTTCAACTTCGATCATACCAATCTGCTTGTTTTTTTTTTTCATAGAATTCATTTCTCCAATCGAAAAAACCGAAATCGAAAAAAAAATGCATCAAAGGGGGCCCCCTTGGAACTTTTTCGAATTCTTCAGATCGCCTTAACTTCCGAACGGATAGACCGATTTTCAACTTCGATCATACCAATCTGCTTGTATTTTTTCATAGAATCCATTTCTATAATCGAAAAAACCGAAATGGAAAAAAAATGCACCAAAGGGGACCCCTTGGAACTTTTTCGAATTCTTCAGATCGCCTTAACTTCCGAACGGATGGACCTATTTTCAACTTCGATCATACCAATCTGCTTGTTTTTTTCAAAGAATCCATTTCTCCAATCAAAAAAACCGAAATCGAAAAAAAAAAATGCATCAAAGGGGGCCCCCTTGGAACTTTTTCGAATTCTTCAGATCGCCTTAACTTCCGAACGGATGGACCGATTTTCAACTTCGATCATACCAAACTGCTTGTTTTTTTTTCATAGAATCCATTTCTTCAATCGAAAAAACCGAAATCTGAAAAAAATTGCATCAAAGGGGGTCCCCTTGGAACTTTTTCGAATTCTTCAAATCGCCTTAACTTCCGAAGGGATGGACCGATTTTCAACTTCGATCGTACCAATCTGCTTGTTTTTTTTTCATAGAATCCATTTCTCCAATCAAAAAAACCATAATCGAAAAAAAATTTTATCAAAGGGGGTCCCCTTGGAACTTTTCTGAATTCTTCAGATTGCCTTAACATCCGAACGGATGGACCGATTTTCAACTTCGATCATACCAATCTGCTTGTTTTTTTTCATAGAATCCATTTCTCCAATCAAAAAAACCGAAATCGAAAAAATAAAAAGCATCAAAGGGAGCCCCCTTGGAACTTTTTCGAATTCTTCAGATCGCCTTAACTTCCAAACGGATGGACCGATTTTCAACTTCGATCATACCAAACTGCTTGTTTTTTTTCATAAAATCCATTTCTCCAATCGAAAAAACCAAAATCGAAAAAAAAAATGCATCAAAGGGGGCCCCCTTGGAACTTTTTCGAATTCTTCAGATCGCCTTAACTTCCGAACGGATGGACCGATTTTCAACTTCGATCATACCAATCTGCTTTTTTTTTCATAGAATCCATTTCTCCGATCAAAAAAACCGAAATCGAAAAAAAAAAAAAACATCAAAGAGGGCCCCCTTGGAACTTTTTCGAATTCTTCAGATTGCCATAACTTTCGAACGTATGGACCGATTTTCAACTTCGATCATACCAATCTGCTTGTTTTTTTTCATAGAATCCATTTCTCCAATCAAAAAAACCGAAATCAAAAAAATTAAAATGCATCAAAGGGGGCCCCCTTGGAACTTTTTCGAATTATTCAGATCGCCTCAACTTCCGAACGGATGGACCGATTTTCAACTTCGATCATACCAAACTGCTTGTTTTTTTTTCATAGAATCCATTTCTCCAATCGAAAAAACCGAAATCTGAAAAAAAATTTTATCAAAGGGGGTCCTCTTGGAACTTTTCTGAATTCTTCAAATCGCCTTAACTTCTGAACGGATGGACCGATTTTCAACTTCGATCATACCAATCTGCTTGTTTTTTTCATAGAATCCATTTCTCCAATCGAAAAAACCAAAATAAAAAAAAAATGCATCAATGGGGGCCCCCTTGGAACTTTTTCGAATTCTTCAGATCGACTTAACTTCCGAACGTATGGACCGATTTTCAACTTCGATCATACCAATCTGCTTGTTTTTTTTCATAGAATCCATTTCTCCAATCGAAAAAACCGAAATCGAAAAAAAAAATGCATCAAAGGGGGCCCCCTTGGAACTTTTTCGAATTCTTCAGATCGCCTTAACTTCCGAACGGATGGACCGATTTTCAACTTCGATCATACGAATCTGCTTGTTTTTTTTTCATAGAATCCATTTCTCCAATCGAAAAAACCAAAATCGAAAAAAAAAAATGCATCAAAGGGGGCCCCCTTGGAACTTTTTCGAATTCTTCGGATCGACTTAACTTCCGAACGGATGAACCGATTTGCAACTTCGATCATACCAATCTGCTTTTTTTTCCATAGAATCCATTTCTCCGATCAAAAAAAACCGAAATCGAAAAAAAAATTCATCAAAGGGGGCCCCCTTGGAACTTTTTCGAATTCTTCAGATTGCCTTAACTTTCGAACGTATGGACCGATTTTCAACTTCGATCATACCAATCTGCTTGTTTTTTTTTCATAGAATCCATTTCTCCAATCAAAAAAAAACCGAAATCGAAAAAAAAATGCATCAAAGGGGGCCCCCTTGGAACTTTCTCGAATTCTTCAGATCGCCTTAACATCCGAACGGATGGACCGATTTTCAACTTCGATCATACCAATCTGCTTGTTTTTTTTTTCATAGAATCCATATTTCCGATCGAAAGAACCGAAATCGAAAAAAAAATGCATCAGAGGGGGCCCCCTTGGAACTTTTTCGAACTCTTCAGATCGCCTAACTTCCGAACGGATGGACCGATTTTCAACTTCGATCATACCAATTTGCTTGTTTTTGTTTTCATAGAATCCATTTCTTCAATCGAAAAAACCGAAATCGAATTAAAAAATGGATCAAAGGGGGCCCCCTTGGAACTTTTTCGAATTCTTCAGATCGCCTTAACTTCCGAACGGATGGACCGATTTTCAACTTCGATCATACCAATCTGCTTGTTTTTTTTTCATAGAATTCATTTCTCCAATCGAAAAAACCGAAATCGAAAAAAAAATGCATCAAAGGGGGCCCCCTTGGAACTTTTTCGAATTCTTCAGATCGCCTTAACTTCCGAACGGATGGACCGATTTTCAACTTCGATCATACCAATCTGCTTGTATTTTTTCATAGAATCCATTTCTATAATCGAAAAAACCGAAATGGAAAAAAAAATGCACCAAAGGGGACCCCTTGGAACTTTTTCGAATTCTTCAGATCGCCTTAACTTCCGAACGGATGGACCGATTTTCAACTTCGATCATACCAATCTGCTTGTTTTTTTCAAAGAATCCATTTCTCCAATCAAAAAAACCGAAATCGAAAAAAAAAAATGCATCAAAGGGGGCCCCCTTGGAACTTTTTCGAATTCTTCAGATCGCCTTAACTTCCGAACGGATGGACCGATTTTCAACTTCGATCATACCAAACTGCTTGTTTTTTTTTCATAGAATCCATTTCTTCAATCGAAAAAACCGAAATCTGAAAAAAATTGCATCAAAGGGGGTCCCCTTGGAACTTTTTCGAATTCTTCAAATCGCCTTAACTTCCGAACGGATGGACCGATTTTCAACTTCGATCGTACCAATCTGCTTGTTTTTTTTCATAGAATCCATTTCTCCAATCGAAAAAACCATAATCGAAAAAAAATTTTATCAAAGGGGGTCCCCTTCGAACTTTTCTGAATTCTTCAGATTGCCTTAACATCCGAACGGATGGACCGATTTTCAACTTCGATCATACCAATCTGCTTGTTTTTTTTCATAAAATCCATTTCTCCAATCGAAAAAACCAAAATCGAAAAAAAAATGCATCAAAGGGAGCCCCCTTGGAACTTTTTCGAATTCTTCAGATCGCCTTAACTTCCGAACGGATGGACCGATTTTCAACTTCGATCATACCAATCTGCTTTTTTTTCATAGAATCCATTTCTCCGATCAAAAAAACCGAAATCGAAAAAAAAAATGCATCAAAGAGGGCTCCCTTGGAACTTTTTCGAATTCTTCAGATTGCCATAACTTTCGAACGTATGGACCGATTTTCAACTTCGATCATACCAATCTGCTTGTTTTTTTTCATAGAATCCATTTCTCCAATCAAAAAAACCGAAATCGAAAAAATAAAAATGCATCAAAGGGGGCCCCCTTGGAACTTTTTCGAATTCTTCAGATCGCCTTAACTTCCGAACGGATGGACCGATTTTCAACTTCGATCATACCAAACTGCTTGTTTTTTTTCATAGAATCCATTTCTCCAATCAAAAAAAAAACCGAAATCGAAAAAAAAATGCATCAAAGGGGGCCCTCTTGGAACTTTCTCGAATTCTTCAGATCGCCTTAACATCCGAACGGATGGACCGATTTTCAACTTCGATCATACCAATCTGCTTGTTTTTTTTTCATAGAATCCATTTCTTCAATCGAAAAAACCGAAATCTGAAAAAAATTGCATCAAAGGGGGTCCCCTTGGAACTTTTCCGAATTCTTCAAATCGCCTTAACTTCCGAACGGATGGACCGATTTTCAACTTCGATCGTACCAATCTGCTTGTTTTTTTTCATAGAATCCATTTCTCCAATCGAAAAAACCGAAATCGAATTAAAAAATGCATCAAAGGGGGCCCCCTTGGAACTTTTTCGAATTCTTCAGATCGCCTTAACTTCCGAACGGATGGACCGATTTTCAACTTCGATCATACCAATCTGCTTGTTTTTTTTTTCATAGAATTCATTTCTCCAATCGAAAAAACCGAAATCCAAAAAAAAATGCATCAAAGGAGGCCCCCTTGGAACTTTTTCGAATTCTTCAGATCGCCTTAACTTCCGAACGGATGGACCGATTTTCAACTTCGATCATACCAATCTGCTTGTATTTTTTCATAGAATCCATTTCTATAATCGAAAAAACCGAAATGGAAAAAAAATGCACCAAAGGGGACCCCTTGGAACTTTTTCGAATTCTTCAGATCGCCTTAACTTCCGAACGGATGGACCGATTTTCAACTTCGATCATACCAATCTGCTTGTTTTTTTCAAAGAATCCATTTCTCCAATCAAAAAAACCGAAATCGAAAAAAAAATGCATCAAAGGGGGCCCCCTTGGAACTTTTTCGAATTCTTCAGATCGCCTTAACTTCCGAACGGATGGACCGATTTTCAACTTCGATCATACCAAACTGCTTGTTTTTTTTTCATAGAATCCATTTCTTCAATCGAAAAAACCGAAATCTGAAAAAAATTGCATCAAAGGGGGTCCCCTTGGAACTTTTTCGAATTCTTCAAATCGCCTTAACTTCCGAACGGATGGACCGATTTTCAACTTCGATCGTACCAATCTGCTTGTATTTTTTCATAGAATCCATTTCTATAATCGAAAAAACCGAAATGGAAAAAAAAATGCACCAAAGGGGACCCCCTTGGAACTTTTTCGAATTCTTCAGATCGCCTTAACTTCCGAACGGATGGACCGATTTTCAACTTCGATCATACCAATTTGCTTGTTTTTTTTTTTTCATAGAATCCATTTCTTCAATCGAAAAAACCGAAATCGAATTAAAAAATGCATCAAAGGGGGCCCCCTTGGAACTTTTTCGAATTCTTCAGATCGCCTTAACTTCCGAACGGATGGACCGATATTCAACTTCGATCATACCAATCTGCTTGTTTTATTTTCATAGAATTCATTTCTCCAATCGAAAAAACCGAAATCGAAAAAAAAATGCATCAAAGGGGGCCCCCTTGGAACTTTTTCGATTTCTTCAGATCGCCTTAACTTCCGAACGGATGGACCGATTTTCAACTTCGATCATACCAATCTGCTTGTATTTTTTCATAGAATCCATTTCTATAATCGAAAAAACCGAAATGGAAAAAATAAAAAGCATCAAAGGGAGCCCCCTTGGAAATTTTTCGAATTCTTCAGATCGACTTAACTTTCGAACGGATGGACCGATTTTCAACTTCGATCATACCAATCTGCTTTTTTTTCCATATAATCCATTTCTCCGATCAAAAAAACCGAAATCCAAAAAAAAATAGCATCGAAGGGAGCCCCCTTGGAACTTCTTCGAATTCTTCAGATCGCCTTAACTTCCGAACGGATGGACCGATTTTCAACTTCGATCATACCAATCTGCTTGTTTTTTTTCATAGAATCCATTTCTCCAATCGAAAAAACCGAAATCGAAAAAAAAAATGCATCAAAGGGGGCCCCCTTGGAACTTTTTCGAATTCTTCAGATCGCCTTAACTTCCGAACGGATGGACCGATTTTCAACTTCGATCATACGAATCTGCTTGTTTTTTTTTTCATAGAATCCATTTCTCCAATCGAAAAAACCAAAATCGAAAAAAAAAAATGCATCAAAGGGGGCCCCCTTGGAACTTTTTCGAATTCTTCGGATCGACTTAACTTCCGAACGGATGAACCGATTTGCAACTTCGATCATACCAATCTGCTTTTTTTTCCATAGAATCCATTTCTCCGATCAAAAAAAACCGAAATCGAAAAAAAAATTCATCAAAGGGGGCCCCCTTGGAACTTTTTCGAATTCTTCAGATTGCCTTAACTTTCGAACGTATGGACCGATTTTCAACTTCGATCATACCAATCTGCTTGTTTTTTTTCATAGAATCCATTTCTCCAATCAAAAAAAAAACCGAAATCGAAAAAAAAAATGCATCAAAGGGGGCCCCCTTGGAACTTTCTCGAATTCTTCAGATCGCCTTAACATCCGAACGGATGGACCGATTTTCAACTTCGATCATACCAATCTGCTTGTTTTTTTTTCATAGAATCCATTTCTCCGATCGAAAGAACCGAAATCAAAAAAAAATGCATCAGAGGGGGCCCCCTTGGAACTTTTTCGAACTCTTCAGATCGCCTAACTTCCGAACGGATGGACCGATTTTCAACTTCGATCATACCAATTTGCTTGTTTTTGTTTTCATAGAATCCATTTCTTCAATCGAAAAAATCGAAATCGAATTAAAAAATGCATCAAAGGGGGCCCCCTTGGAACTTTTTCGAATTCTTCAGATCGCCTTAACTTCCGAACGGATGGACCGATTTTCAACTTCGATCATACCAATCTGCTTGTTTTTTTTTTCATAGAATTCATTTCTCCAATCGAAAAAACCGAAATCGAAAAAAAAATGCATCAAAGGGGGCCCCCTTGGAACTTTTTCGAATTCTTCAGATCGCCTTAACTTCCGAACGGATAGACCGATTTTCAACTTCGATCATACCAATCTGCTTGTATTTTTTCATAGAATCCATTTCTATAATCGAAAAAACCGAAATGGAAAAAAAATGCACCAAAGGGGACCCCTTGGAACTTTTTCGAATTCTTCAGATCGCCTTAACTTCCGAACAGATGGACCTATTTTCAACTTCGATCATACCAATCTGCTTGTTTTTTTCAAAGAATCCATTTCTCCAATCAAAAAAACCGAAATCGAAAAAAAAAATGCATCAAAGGGGGCCCCCTTGGAACTTTTTCGAATTCTTCAGATCGCCTTAACTTCCGAACGGATGGACCGATTTTCAACTTCGATCATACCAAACTGCTTGTTTTTTTTTCATAGAATCCATTTCTTCAATCGAAAAAACCGAAATCTGAAAAAAATTGCATCAAAGGGGGTCCCCTTGGAACTTTTTCGAATTCTTCATGTCGCCTTAACTTCCGAACGGATGGACCGATTTTCAACTTCGATCGTACCAATCTGCTTGTTTTTTTTTCATAGAATCCATTTCTCCAATCGAAAAAACCATGATCGAAAAAAAAATTTATCAAAGGGGGTCCCCTTGGAACTTTTCTGAATTCTTCAGATTGCCTTAACATCCGAACGGATGGACCGATATTCAACTTCGATCATACCAATCTGCTTGTTTTTTTTCATAGAATCCATTTCTCCAATCAAAAAAACCGAAATCGAAAAAATAAGAAGCATCAAAGGGAGCCCCCTTGGAACTTTTTCGAATTCTTCAGATCGCCTTAACTTCCAAACGGATGGACCGATTTTCAACTTCGATCATACCAAACTGCTTGTTTTTTTTCATAAAATCCATTTCTCCAATCGAAAAAACCAAAATCGAAAAAAAAATGCATCAAAGGGGGCCCCCTTGGAACTTTTTCGAATTCTTCAGATCGCCTTAACTTCCGAACGGATGGACCGATTTTCAACTTCGATCATACCAATCTGCTTTTTTTTTCATAGAATCCATTTCTCCGATCAAAAAAACCGAAATCGAAAAAAAAAAAAAACATCAAAGAGGGCCCCCTTGGAACTTTTTCGAATTCTTCAGATTGCCATAACTTTCGAACGTATGGACCGATTTTCAACTTCGATCATACCAATCTGCTTGTTTTTTTTCATAGAATCCATTTCTCCAATCAAAAAAACCGAAATCAAAAAAATTAAAATGCATCAAAGGGGGCCCCCTTGGAACTTTTTCGAATTATTCAGATCGCCTCAACTTCCGAACGGATGGACCGATTTTCAACTTCGATCATACCAAACTGCTTGTTTTTTTTTCATAGAATCCATTTCTCCAATCGAAAAAACCGAAATCTGAAAAAAAATTTTATCAAAGGGGGTCCTCTTGGAACTTTTCTGAATTCTTCAAATCGCCTTAACTTCTGAACGGATGGACCGATTTTCAACTTCGATCATACCAATCTGCTTGTTTTTTTCATAGAATCCATTTCTCCAATCGAAAAAACCAAAATAAAAAAAAATGCATCAATGGGGGCCCCCTTGGAACTTTTTCGAATTCTTCAGATCGACTTAACTTCCGAACGTATGGACCGATTTTCAACTTCGATCATACCAATCTGCTTGTTTTTTTTCATAGAATCCATTTCTCCAATCGAAAAAACCGAAATCGAAAAAAAAAATGCATCAAAGGGGGCCCCCTTGGAACTTTTTCGAATTCTTCAGATCGCCTTAACTTCCGAACGGATGGACCGATTTTCAACTTCGATCATACGAATCTGCTTGTTTTTTTTTCATAGAATCCATTTCTCCAATCGAAAAAACCAAAATCGAAAAAAAAAATGCATCAAAGGGGGCCCCCTTGGAACTTTTTCGAATTCTTCGGATCGACTTAACTTCCGAACGGATGAACCGATTTGCAACTTCGATCATACCAATCTGCTTTTTTTTCCATAGAATCCATTTCTCCGATCAAAAAAAACCGAAATCGAAAAAAAAATTCATCAAAGGGGGCCCCCTTGGAACTTTTTCGAATTCTTCAGATTGCCTTAACTTTCGAACGTATGGACCGATTTTCAACTTCGATCATACCAATCTGCTTGTTTTTTTTCATAGAATCCATTTCTCCAATCAAAAAAAAACCGAAATCGAAAAAAAAATGCATCAAAGGGGGCCCCCTTGGAACTTTCTCGAATTCTTCAGATCGCCTTAACATCCGAACGGATGGACCGATTTTCAACTTCGATCATACCAATCTGCTTGTTTTTTTTCATAGAATCCATATTTCCGATCGAAAGAACCGAAATCGAAAAAAAAATGCATCAGAGGGGGCCCCCTTGGAACTTTTTCGAACTCTTCAGATCGCCTAACTTCCGAACGGATGGACCGATTTTCAACTTCGATCATACCAATTTGCTTGTTTTTGTTTTCATAGAATCCATTTCTTCAATCGAAAAAACCGAAATCGAATTAAAAAATGCATCAAAGGGGGCCCCCTTGGAACTTTTTCGAATTCTTCAGATCGCCTTAACTTCCGAACGGATGGACCGATTTTCAACTTCGATCATACCAATCTGCTTGTTTTTTTTTCATAGAATTCATTTCTCCAATCGAAAAAACCGAAATCGAAAAAAAAATGCATCAAAGAGGGCCCCCTTGGAACTTTTTCGAATTCTTCAGATCGCCTTAACTTCCGAACGGATGGACCGATTTTCAACTTCGATCATACCAATCTGCTTGTATTTTTTCATAGAATCCATTTCTATAATCGAAAAAACCGAAATGGAAAAAAAAAATGCACCAAAGGGGACCCCTTGGAACTTTTTCGAATTCTTCAGATCGCCTTAACTTCCGAACGGATGGACCGATTTTCAACTTCGATCATACCAATCTGCTTGTTTTTTTCAAAGAATCCATTTCTCCAATCAAAAAAACCGAAATCGAAAAAAAAAATGCATCAAAGGGGGCCCCCTTGGAACTTTTTCGAATTCTTCAGATCGCCTTAACTTCCGAACGGATGGACCGATTTTCAACTTCGATCATACCAAACTGCTTGTTTTTTTTTCATAGAATCCATTTCTTCAATCGAAAAAACCGAAATCTGAAAAAAATTGCATCAAAGGGGGTCCCCTTTGAACTTTTTCGAATTCTTCAAATCGCCTTAACTTCCGAACGGATGGACCGATTTTCAACTTCGATCGTACCAATCTGCTTGTTTTTTTTCATAGAATCCATTTCTCCAATCGAAAAAACCATAATCGAAAAAAAATTTTATCAAAGGGGGTCCCCTTCGAACTTTTCTGAATTCTTCAGATTGCCTTAACATCCGAACGGATGGACCGATTTTCAACTTCGATCATACCAATCTGCTTGTTTTTTTTCATAGAATCCATTTCTCCAATCAAAAAAACCGAAATCGAAAAAATAAAAAGCATCAAAGGGAGCCCCCTTGGAACTTTTTCGAATTCTTCAGATCGCCTTAACTTCCAAACGGATGGACCGATTTTCAACTTCGATCATACCAAACTGCTTGTTTTTTTTCATAAAATCCATTTCTCCAATCGAAAAAACCAAAATCGAAAAAAAAATGCATCAAAGGGGGCCCCCTTGGAACTTTTTCGAATTCTTCAGATCGCCTTAACTTCCGAACGGATGGACCGATTTTCAACTTCGATCATACCAATCTGCTTTTTTTTCATAGAATCCATTTCTCCGATCAAAAAAACCGAAATCGAAAAAAAAAATGCATCAAAGAGGGCCCCCTTGGAACTTTTTCGAATTCTTCAGACTGCCATAACTTTCGAACGTATGGACCGATTTTCAACTTCGATCATACCAATCTGCTTGTTTTTTTTCATAGAATCCATTTCTCCAATCAAAAAAACCGAAATCGTAAAAATAAAAATGCATCAAAGGGGGCCCCCTTGGAACTTTTTCGAATTCTTCAGATCGCCTTAACTTCCGAACGGATGGACCGATTTTCAACTTCGATCATACCAAACTGCTTGTTTTTTTTCATAGAATCCATTTCTCCAATCAAAAAAACCGAAATCGAAAAAATAAAAATGCATCAAAGGGGGCCCCCTTGGAACTTTTTCGAATTCTTCAGATCGCCTTAACTTCCGAACGGATGGACCGATTTTCAACTTCGATCATACCAAACTGCTTGTTTTTTTTTCATAGAATCCATTTCTCCAATCGAAAAAACCGAAATCTGAAAAAAAATTTTATCAAAGGGGGTCCTCTTGGAACTTTTCTGAATTCTTCAAATCGCCTTAACTTCCGAACGGATGGACCGATTTTCAACTTCGATCATACCAATCTGCTTGTTTTTTTCATAGAATCCATTTCTCCAATCGAAAAAACCAAAATCAAAAAAAAATGCATCAATGGGGGCCCCCTTGGAACTTTTTCGAATTCTTCAGATCGACTTAACTTCCGAACGGATGGACCGATTTCCAACTTCGATCATACCAATCTGCTTTTTTTTTCATAGAATCCATTTCTCCGATCAAAAAGACCGAAATCGAAAAAAAAAAATACATCAAAGAGGGCCCCCTTGGAACTTTTTCGAATTCTTCAGATTGCCATAACTTTCGAACGTATGGACCGATTTTCAACTTCGATCATACCAATCTGCTTGTTTTTTTTTCATAGAATCCATTTCTCCAATCAAATAAACCGAAATCGAAAAAATAAAAATGCATCAAAGGGGGCCCCCTTGGAACTTTTTCGAATTCTTCAGATCGCCTTAACTTCCGAACGGTTGGACCGATTTTCAACTTCGATCATACCAAACTGCTTGTTTTTTTTTCATAGAATCCATTTCTCCAATCGAAAAAACCGAAATCTGAAAAAAAATTTTATCAAAGGGGGTCCTCTTGGAACTTTTCTGAATTCTTCAAATCGCCTTAACTTCCGAACGGATGGACCGATTTTCAACTTCGATCATACCAATCTGCTTGTTTTTTTTTTCATAGAATCCATTTCTCCAATCAAAAAAAAACCGAAATCGAACAAAAAAATGCATCAAAGGAGGCCCCCTTGGAACTTTTTCGAATTCTTCAGATCGCCTTAACATCCGAACGGATGGACCGATTTTCAACTTCGATCATACCAATCTGCTTGTTTTTTTTTTCATAGAATCCATTTCTCCGATCGAAAGAACCGAAATCGATAGAAAAATGCATCAGAGGGGGCCTTCTTGGAACTTTTTCGAATTCTTCAGATCGCCTAACTTCCGAACGGATGGACCGATTTTCAACTTCGATCATACCAATTTGCTTGTTTTTTTTTTCATAGAATCCATTTCTTCAATCGAAAAAACCGAAATCGAATTAAAAAATGCATCAAAGGGGGCCCCCTTGGAACTTTTTCGAATTCTTCAGATCGCCTTAACTTCCAAACGGATGGACCGATTTTCAACATCGATCATACCAATCTGCTTGTTTTATTTTCATAGAATTCATTTCTCCAATCGAAAAAACCGAAATCGAAAAAAAAAATGCATCAAAGGGGGCCCCCTTGGAACTTTTTCGATTTCTTCAGATCGCCTTAACTTCCGAACGGATGGACCGATTTTCAACTTCGATCATACCAATCTGCTTGTATTTTTTCATAGAATTCATTTCTATAATCGAAAAAACCGAAATGAAAAAAAAAATGCACCAAAGGGGACCCCCTTGGAACTTTTTGGAATTCTTCAGATCGCCTTAACTTCCGAACGGATGGACCGATTTTCAACTTCGATCATACCAATCTGCTTGTTTTTTTTCATAGAATCCATTTCACCAATCAAAAAAACCGGAATCGAAAAAAAAATGCATCAAAGGGGGCCCCCTTGTAACTTTTTCGAATTCTTCAGATCGCCTTAACTTCCGAACGGATGGACCGATTTTCAATTTCGCGCATACCAATTCGCTTGTTTTTTTCATAGAATCCATTTCTCCAATCGAAAAAAATTGCATCGAAGGGGGTCCCCTTGGAACTTTTTCGAATTCTTCAGATCGCCTTAACTTCCGAACGGATGGACCAATTTTCAACTTCGATCATACCAATCTGCTTGTTTTTTTCATAGAATCCATTTCTCCAATCAAAAAAACCGAAATCGAAAAAATAAAAATGCATCAAAGGGGGCCCCCTTGGAACTTTTTCGAATTCTTCAGATCGCCTTAACTTCCGAACGGATGGACCGATTTTCAACTTCGATCATACCAAACTGCTTGTTTTTTTTTCATAGAATCCATTTCTCCAATCAAAAAAACCGAAATCGAAAAAATAAAAATGCATCAAAGGGGGCCCCCTTGGAACTTTTTCGAATTCTTCAGATCGCCTTAACTTCCGAACGGATGGACCGATTTTCAACTTCGATCATACCAAACTGCTTGTTTTTTTTTCATAGAATCCATTTCTCCAATCGAAAAAACCGAAATCTGAAAAAAAATTTTATCAAAGGGGGTCCTCTTGGAACTTTTCTGAATTCTTCAAATCGCCTTAACTTCCGAACGGATGGACCGATTTTCAACTTCGATCATACCAATCTGCTTGTTTTTTTCATAGAATCCATTTCTCCAATCGAAAAAACCAAAATCAAAAAAAAAATGCATCAATGGGGGCCCCCTTGGAACTTTTTCGAATTCTTCAGATCGACTTAACTTCCGAACGGATGGACCGATTTCCAACTTCGATCATACCAATCTGCTTTTTTTTTCATAGAATCCATTTCTCCGATCAAAAAGACCGAAATCGAAAAAAAAAAATGCATCAAAGAGGGCCCCCTTGGAACTTTTTCGAATTCTTCAGATTGCCATAACTTTCGAACGTATGGACCGATTTTCAACTTCGATCATACCAATCTGCTTGTTTTTTTTCATAGAATCCATTTCTCCAATCAAATAAACCGAAATCGAAAAAATAAAAATGCATCAAAGGGGGCCCCCTTGGAACTTTTTCGAATTCTTCAGATCGCCTTAACTTCCGAACGGTTGGACCGATTTTCAACTTCGATCATACCAAACTGCTTGTTTTTTTTTCATAGAATCCATTTCTCCAATCGAAAAAACCGAAATCTGAAAAAAAATTTTATCAAAGGGGGTCCTCTTGGAACTTTTCTGAATTCTTCAAATCGCCTTAACTTCCGAACGGATGGACCGATTTTCAACTTCGATCATACCAATCTGCTTGTTTTTTTTTCATAGAATCCATTTCTCCAATCAAAAAAAAACCGAAATCGAACAAAAAAATGCATCAAAGGGGGCCCCCTTGGAACTTTTTCGAATTCTTCAGATCGCCTTAACATCCGAACGGATGGACCGATTTTCAACTTCGATCATACCAATCTGCTTGTTTTTTTTTTCATAGAATCCATTTCTCCGATCGAAAGAACCGAAATCGATAGAAAAATGCATCAGAGGGGGCCTTCTTGGAACTTTTTCGAATTCTTCAGATCGCCTAACTTCCGAACGGATGGACCGATTTTCAACTTCGATCATACCAATTTGCTTGTTTTTTTTTTCATAGAATCCATTTCTTCAATCGAAAAAACCGAAATCGAAAAAAAAATGCATCAAAGGGGGCCCCCTTGTAACTTTTTCGAATTCTTCAGATCGCCTTAATTTCCGAACGGATGGACCGATTTTCAACTTCGCGCATACCAATTCGCTTGTTTTTTTCATAGAATCCATTTCTCCAATCGAAAAAAATTGCATCGAAGGGGGTCCCCTTGGAACTTTTTCGAATTCTTCAGATCGCCTTAACTTCCGAACGGATGGACCAATTTTCAACTTCGATCATACCAATCTGCTTGTTTTTTTCATAGAATCCATTTCTCCAATCAAAAAAACCGAAATCGAAAAAATAAAAATGCATCAAAGGGGGCCCCCTTGGAACTTTTTCGAATTCTTCAGATCGCCTTAACTTCCGAACGGATGGACCGATTTTCAACTTCGATCATACCAAACTGCTTGTTTTTTTTTCATAGAATCCATTTCTCCAATCAAAAAAACCGAAATCGAAAAAATAAAAATGCATCAAAGGGGGCCCCCTTGGAACTTTTTCGAATTCTTCAGATCGCCTTAACTTCCGAACGGATGGACCGATTTTCAACTTCGATCATACCAAACTGCTTGTTTTTTTTCATAGAATCCATTTCTCCAATCGAAAAAACCGAAATCTGAAAAAAAATTTTATCAAAGGGGGTCCTCTTGGAACTTTTCTGAATTATTCAAATCGCCTTAACTTCCGAACGGATGGACCGATTTTCAACTTCGATCATACCAATCTGCTTGTTTTTTTCATAGAATCCATTTCTCCAATCGAAAAAACCAAAATCAAAAAAAAAATGCATCAATGGGGGCCCCCTTGGAACTTTTTCGAATTCTTCAGATCGACTTAACTTCCGAACGGATGGACCGATTTCCAACTTCGATCATACCAATCTGCTTTTTTTTTCATAGAATCCATTTCTCCGATCAAAAAGACCGAAATCGAAAAAAAAAATGCATCAAAGAGGGCCCCCTTGGAACTTTTTCGAATTCTTCAGATTGCCATAACTTTCGAACGTATGGACCGATTTTCAACTTCGATCATACCAATCTGCTTGTTTTTTTTCATAGAATCCATTTCTCCAATCAAATAAACCGAAATCGAAAAAATAAAAATGCATCAAAGGGGGCCCCCTTGGAACTTTTTCGAATTCTTCAGATCGCCTTAACTTCCGAACGGTTGGACCGATTTTCAACTTCGATCATACCAAACTGCTTGTTTTTTTTTCATAGAATCCATTTCTCCAATCGAAAAAACCGAAATCTGAAAAAAAATTTTATCAAAGGGGGTCCTCTTGGAACTTTTCTGAATTCTTCAAATCGCCTTAACTTCCGAACGGATGGACCGATTTTCAACTTCGATCATACCAATCTGCTTGTTTTTTTTCATAGAATCCATTTCTCCAATCAAAAAAAAACCGAAATCGAACAAAAAAATGCATCAAAGGGGGCCCCCTTGGAACTTTTTCGAATTCTTCAGATCGCCTTAACATCCGAACGGATGGACCGATTTTCAACTTCGATCATACCAATCTGCTTGTTTTTTTTTCATAGAATCCATTTCTCCGATCGAAAGAACCGAAATCGAAAGAAAAATGCATCAGAGGGGGCCTTCTTGGAACTTTTTCGAATTCTTCAGATCGCCTAACTTCCGAACGGATGGACCGATTTTCAACTTCGATCATACCAATTTGCTTGTTTTTGTTTTCATAGAATCCATTTCTTCAATCGAAAAAACCGAAATCGAATTAAAAAATGCATCAAAGGGGGCCCCCTTGGAACTTTTTCGAATTCTTCAGATCGCCTTAACTTCCAAACGGATGGACCGATTTTCAACTTCGATCATACCAATCTGCTTGTTTTATTTTCATAGAATTCATTTCTCCAATCGAAAAAACCGAAATCGAAAAAAAAAATGCATCAAAGGGGGCCCCCTTGGAACTTTTTCGATTTCTTCAGATCGCCTTAACTTCCGAACGGATGGACCGATTTTCAACTTCGATCATACCAATCTGCTTGTATTTTTTCATAGAATTCATTTCTATAATCGAAAAAACCGAAATGAAAAAAAAAATGCACCAAAGGGGACCCCCTTGGAACTTTTTGGAATTCTTCAGATCGCCTTAACTTCCGAACGGATGGACCGATTTTCAACTTCGATCATACCAATCTGCTTGTTTTTTTTCATAGAATCCATTTCACCAATCAAAAAAACCATAATCAAAAAAAAAATGCATCAAAGGGGGCCCCCTTGTAACTTTTTCGAATTCTTCAGATCGCCTTAACTTCCGAACGGATGGACCGATTTTCAATTTCGCGCATACCAATTCGCTTGTTTTTTTCATAGAATCCATTTCTCCAATCGAAAAAAATTGCATCGAAGGGGGTCCCCTTGGAACTTTTTCGAATTCTTCAGATCGCCTTAACTTCCGAACGGATGGACCAATTTTCAACTTCGATCATACCAATCTGCTTGTTTTTTTCATAGAATCCATTTCTCCAATCGAAAAAACCGAAATCGAAAAAAAAATAGCATCGAAGGGAGCCCCCTTGGAACTTCTTCGAATTCTTCAGATCGCCTTAACTTCCGAACGGATGGACCGATTTTCAACTTCGATCATACGAATCTGCTTGTTTTTTTTTCATAGAATCCATTTCTGCAATCGAAAAAACCGAAATCGAAAAAATAAAAAGCATCAAAGGGAGCCCCCTTGGAACTTTTTCGAATTCTTCAGATCGACTTAACTTTCGAACGGATGGACCGATTTTCAACTTCGATCATACCAATCTGCTTTTTTTTCCATAGAATCCATTTCTCCGATCAAAAAAACCGAAATCGAAAAAAAAAATGCATCAAAGGGGGCCCCCTTGGAACTTTTTCGAATTCTTCAGATTGCCTTAACTTTCGAACGTATGGACCGATTTTCAACTTCGATCATACCAATCTGCTTGTTTTTTTTCATAGAATCCATTTCTCCAATCGAAAAAACCGAAATCGAAAAAAAAAATGCATCAAAGGGGGCCCCCTTGGAACTTTTTCGAATTCTTCAGATCGCCTTAACTTCCGAACGGATGGACCGATTTTCAACTTCGATCATACGAATCTGCTTGTTTTTTTTTCATAGAATCCATTTCTCCAATCGAAAAAACCAAAATCGAAAAAAAAAATGCATCAAAGGGGGCCCCCTTGGAACTTTTTCGAATTCTTCGGATCGACTTAACTTCCGAACGGATGAACCGATTTTCAACTTCGATCATACCAATCTGCTTTTTTTTCCATAGAATCCATTTCTCCGATCAAAAAAAACCGAAATCGAAAAAAAAATTCATCAAAGGGGCCCCCTTGGAACTTTTTCAAATTCTTCAGATTGCCTTAACTTTCGAACGTATGGACCGATTTTCAACTTCGATCATACCAATCTGCTTGTTTTTTTTTCATAGAATCCATTTCTCCAATCAAAAAAAAACCGAAATCGAAAAAAAAATGCATCAAAGGGGGCCCCCTTGGAACTTTCTCGAATTCTTCAGATCGCCTTAACATCCGAACGGATGGACCGATTTTCAACTTCGATCATACCAATCTGCTTGTTTTTTTTTTCATAGAATCCATTTCTCCGATCGAAAGAACCGAAATCGAAAAAAAAATGCATCAGAGGGGGCCCCCTTGGAACTTTTTCGAACTCTTCAGATCGCCTAACTTCCGAACAGATGGACCGATTTTCAACTTCGATCATACCAATTTGCTTGTTTTTTTTTTTTCATAGAATCCATTTCTTCAATCGAAAAAACCGAAATCGAATTTAAAAATGCATCAAAGGGGGCCCCCTTGGAACTTTTTCGAATTCTTCAGATCGCCTTAACTTCCGAACGGATGGACCGATTTTCAACTTCGATCATACCAATCTGCTTGTTTTTTTTTCATTGAATTCATTTCTCCAATCGAAAAAACCGAAATCGAAAAAAAAAATGCATCAAAGGGAGCCCCCTTGGAACTTTCTAGAATTCTTCAGATCGCCTCAACTTCCGAACGGATGGACCGATTTTCAACTTTGATCATACCAATCTGCTTGTTTTTTTCAAAGAATCCATTTCTCCAATCAAAAAAACCGAAATCGAAAAAAAAATGCATCAAAGGGGGCCCCCTTGGAACTTTTTCGAATTCTTCAGATCGCCTTAACTTCCGAACGGATGGACCGATTTTCAACTTCGATCATACCAATCTGCTTGTTTTTTTTCATAGAATCCATTTCTCCAATCAAAAAAAACCGGAATCGAGAAAAAAATGCATCAAAGGAGGGCCCCTTGTAACTTTTTCGAATTCTTCAGATCGCCTTAACTTCCGAACGGATGGACCGATTTTCAATTTCGCGCATACCAATTCGCTTGTTTTTTCCATAGAATCCATTTCTCCAATCGAAAAAAATTGCATCAAAGGGGGTCCCCTTGGAACTTTTTCGAATTCTTCAGATCGCCTTAACTTCCGAACGGATGGACCGATTTTCAACTTCGATCATGCCAATCTGCTTGTTTTTTTCATAGAATCCATTTCTCCAATCGAAAAAACCGAAATCGACAAAAAAAAGGAATCAAAGGGGACCCCCTTGGAACTTTTTCGAATTCTTCAGATCGCCTTAACTTCCGAACGGATGGACCGATTTTCAACTTCGATCATACCAATCTGCTTGTTTAATTTCATAGAATCCATTTCTCCAATCGGAAAAACCGAAATCTAAAAAAAATGCATCAAAGGGGGCCCCCTTGGAACTTTTTCGAATTCTTCAGACCGCCTTAACTTCCGAACGGATGGACCGATTTTCAATTTCGCGCATACCAATTTGATTGTTTTTTCATAAAATCCATTTCTTCAATAGAAAAAACCGAAATCGAAAAAAAAAATTGCATCAAAGGGGGTCCCCTTGGAACTTTTTCGAATTCTTCAGATCGCCTAACTTCCGAACGGATGGACCGATTTTCAACTTCGATCATACCAATCTGCTTGTTTTCTTTCATAGAATCCATTTCTCCAATCGAAAAAACCGAAATCGAAAAAAAAATGCATCAAAGGGGGCCCCCTTGGAACTTTTTCGAATTCTTCAGATCGCCTTAACTTCCGAACGGATGGACCGATTTTCAACTTCGATCATACCAATCTGCTTGTTTTTTTTCATAGAGTCCATTTCTCCAATCGAAAAAACCGAAATGAAAAAAAAATGCATCAAAGGGGGCCCCCTTGGAACTTTTTCGAATTCTTCAGATCGCCTTAACTTCCGAACAGATGGACCGATTTTCAACTTCGATCATACCAATCTGCTTGTTTTTTTATAGAATCCATTTCTCCAATCGAAAAAACCGAAATCGAAAAAAAAATTCATCAAAGGGGGCCCCCTTGGAACTTTTTCGAATTCTTTAGATCGCCTTAACTTCCGAACGGATGGACCGATTTTCAACTTCGATCATACCAATCTGCTTGTTTTTTTCCATAAAATCCATTTCTCCAATCGAAAAAACCGAAATCGAAAAAAAAATGCATCAAAGGGGGCCCCCTTGGAACTTTTTCGAATTCTTCAGATCGCCTTAACTTCCGAACGGATGGACCGATTTTCAACTTCGATCATATCAATCTGCTTGTTTTTCTTCATAGAATCCATTTCTCCAATCGAAAAAACCGAAATCGAAAAAAAAAAAATGCATCAAAGGGGGCCCCTTGGAACTTTTTCGAATTCTTCAGATCGCCTTAACTTCCGAACGGATGGACCGATTTTCAACTTCGATCATACCAATCTGCTTGTTTTCTTTCATAGAATCCATTTCTCCAATCGAAAAAACCGAAATCGAAAAGAAAAAATGCATCAAAGGGGGCCTTCTTGGAACTTTTTCGAATTCTTCAGATCGCCTTAACTTCCGAACGGATGGACCGATTTTCAATTTCGCGCATACCAATTCGCTTGTTTCTTTCATAGAATCCATTTCTCCAATCGAAAAAACTGGAATCGAAAAAAAAATGCATCAAAGGGGGCCCCCTTGGAACTTTTTCGAATTCTTCAGATCGCCTTAACTTCCGAACGGATGGACCGATTTTCAACTTCGATCATACCAATCTGCTTGTTTTTTTTCATAGAATCCATTTCTCCAATCGGAAAAACCGAAATCGAAAAAAAATGCATCAAAGGGGGCCACCTTGGAACTTTCTCGAATTCTTCAGACCGCCTCAACTTCCGAACGGATCGACCGATTTTCAATTTCGCGCATACCAATTTGCTTGTTTTTTCATAGAATCCATTAATTCAATAAAAAAAACCGAAATCGAAAAAAAATTGCATCAAAGGGGGTCCCCTTGGAACTTTTTCGAATTCTTCAGATCGCCTTAACTTCCGAACGGATTGACCGATTTTCAACTTCGATCATGCCAAACTGCTTGTTTTTCTTCATAGAATCCATTTCTCCAATCGAAACAACCGAAATCTGAAAAAAAATTGCATCAAAGGGGGTCCCCTTGGAACTTTTTCGAATTCTTCAAATCGCCTTAACTTCCGAACGGATGGACCGATTTTCAACTTCGATCATACCAATCTGCTTGTTTTTTTCGATAGAATCCATTTCTCCAATCGAAAAAACCAAAATCGAAAAAAAAAATTGCATCAAAGGGGGTCCCCTTGGAACTTTTTCGAATTCTTCAGATCGCCTTAACTTCCGAACGGATGGACCGATTTTCAACTTCGATCATACCAATCTGCTTGTTTCTTTTTCATAGAATCCATTTCTCCAATCAAAAAAATCGAAATCGAAAAAATAAAAAGCATCAAAGGGAGCCCCCTTGGAACTTTTTCGAATTCTTCAGATCGCCTTAACTTCCGAACGGATAGACCGATTTTCAACTTCGAACATACGAATCTGCTTGTTTTTTTTCATAAAATCCATTTCTCCAATCGAAAAAACCGAAATCGAAAAAAAAAATGCTTCAAAGGGGGCCTACTTGGAACTTTTTCGAATTCTTCAGATCGACTTAACTTCCGAACGGATGGACCGATTTTCAACTTCGATCATACCAATCTGCTTTTTTTTTATAGAATCCATTTCTCCGATCAAAAAATCCGAAATCGAAAAAAAAATGCATCAAAGGGGGCCCCCTTGGAACTTTTTCGAATTCTTCAGATTGCCTTAACTTTCGAACGTATGGACCGATTTTCAACTTCGATCATACCAATCTGCTTGTTTTTTTTCATAGAATCCATTTCTCCAATCAGAAAAACCGAAATCGAAAAAATAAAAAGCATCAAAGGGAGCCCCCTTGGAACTTTTTCGAATTCTTCAGATCGCCTTAACTTCCGAACGGATGGACCGATTTTCAACTTCGATCATACGAATCTGCTTGTTTTTTTCATAGAATCCATTTCTCCAATCGAAAAAACCAAAATCGAAAAAAAAAATGCATCAAAGGGGGCCCCCTTGGAACTTTTTCGAATTCTTCAGATCGGCTTAACTTCCGAACGGATGGACCGGTTTTCAACTTCGATCATACCAATCTGCTTTTTTTTATAGAATCCATTTCTCCGATCAAAAAAACCGAAATCGAAAAATAAATGCATCAAAGGGGGCCCCCTTAGAACTTTTTCGAATTCTTCAGATCGCCTTAACATCCGAAAGGATGGACCGATTTTCAACTTCGATCATACCAATCTGCTTGTATTTTTTCAAAGAATCCATTTCTCCAATCGAAATAACCGAAATGGAAAAAAAAATGCATCAAAGGGGACCCCCTTGGAACTTTTTCGAATTCTTCAGATTGCCTTAACTTCCGAACGGATGGACCGATTTTCAACTTCGATCATACCAATCTGCTTGTTTTTTTTCATAGAATCCATTTCTCTAATCGAAAAAACCGGAATCGAAAAAAAAATGCATCGAAGGGGGCCCCATTGGAACTTTTTCGAATTCTTCAGATCGCCTCAAATTCCGAACGGATGGATCGATTTTCAATTTCGCGCATACCAATTCGCTTGTTTTTTCCATAGAATCCATTTCTCCAATCGAAAAAAATTGCATCAAAGGAGGTCCCCTTGGAACTTTTTCGAATTCTTCAGATCGCCTTAACTTCCGAACGGATGGACCGATTTTCAACTTCGATCATACCAATCTGCTTGTTTTTTTCATAGAATCCATTTCTCCAATCGAAAAAACCGAAATCGAAAAAAAAATGCATCAAAGGGGGCCCCCTTGGAACTTTTTCGAATTCTTCAGATCGCCTTAACTTCCGAACGGATGGACCGATTTTCAACTTCGATCATGCCAATCTGCTTGTTTTATGTCATAGAATCCATTTCTCCAATCGAAAAAACCGAAATCGTAAAAAAATGCATCAGAGGAGGCCCCCTTGGAACTTTTTCGAATTCTTCAGACCGCCTTAACTTCCGAACGGATGGACCGATTTTCAATTTCGCGCATACCAATTTGATTGTTTTTTCATAGAATCCATTTCTCCAATCGAAATTACCTAAATCGAGAAAAAAGTTGTATCAAAGGGGGCCCCCTTGGAACTTTTTCGAATTCTTCAGATCGCCTTAACTTCCGAACGGATGGACCGATTTTCAACTTCGATCATACCAATCTGCTTGTTTTTTTTATAGAATCCATTTATCCAATCGAAAAAACCGAAATCGAAAAAAAAATGCATCAAAGGGGGCCCCCTTGGAACTTTTTCGAGTTCTTCAGATCGCCTTAACTTCCGAACGGATGGACCGATTTTCAACTTCGATCATACCAATCTGCTTGTTTTTTTTTCATAGAATCCATTTCTCCAATCGAAAAAACCGAAATCGAAAAAAAAAATGCATCAAAGGGGGCCCCCTTGGAACTTTTTCGAATTCTTCAGATCGCCTTAACTTCCCAACGGATGGACCGATTTTCAACTTCGATCATACCAATCTGCTTGTTTTTTCTTCATAGAATCCATTTCCCCAATCGAAAAAACTGAAATCGAGAAAAAAAAAAAAAATGCATCAATGGGGGCCCCCTTGGAACTTTCTCGAATTCTTCAGATCGCTTTAACTTCCGAACGGATGGACCGATTTTCAACTTCGATCATACCAATCTGCTTGTTTTCTTTCATAGAATCCATTTCTCTAATCGAAAAAACCGAAATCGAAAAAAAAATGCATCAAAGGGGGCCTTCTTGGAACTTTTTCGAATTCTACAGATCGCCTTAACTTCCGAACGGATGGACCGATTTTCAATTTCGCGCATACCAATTCGCTTGTTTTTTCCATAGAATCCATTTCTCCAATCGAAAAAAATTGCATCAAAGGAGGTCCCCTTGGAACTTTTTCGAATTCTTCAGATCGCCTTAACTTCCGAACGGATGGACCGATTTTCAACTTCGATCATACCAATCTGCTTGTTTTTTTCATAGAATCCATTTCTCCAATCGAAAAAACCGAAGTCGAAAAAAAAATGCATCAAAGGGGGCCCCCTTGGAACTTTTTCGAATTCATCAGATCGCCTTAACTTCCGAACGGATGGACCGATTTTCAACTTCGATCATGCCAATCTGCTTGTTTTATGTCATAGAATCCATTTCTCCAATCGAAAAAACCGAAATCGTGAAAAAAAAATGCATCAAAGGAGGCCCCCTTGGAACTTTTTCGAATTCTTCAGACCGCCTTAACTTCCGAACGGATGGACCGATTTTCAATTTCGCGCATACCAATTTGATTGTTTTTTCATAGAATCCATTTCTTCAATAGAAAAAACCGAAATCGAGAAAAAAATTGCATCAAAGGGGGTCCCCTTGGAACTTCTTCGAACTCTTCAGATCGCCTAAACTTCCGAACGGATGGACCGATTTTCAACTTCGATCATACCAAACTGCTTGTTTTTTTTCATAGAATCCATTTCTTCAATCGAAAAAACCGAAATCGAAAAAAAAATTGCATCAAAGGGAGTCCCCTTGGAACTTTTTCGAATTCTTCAGATCGCCTTTACTTCCAAACGGATGGATTGATTTTCAACTTCGATCATAGCAATCTGCTTGTTTTTTTTTCATAGAATCCATTTCTCCAATCGAAATAACCTAAATCGAAAAAAAAGTTGCATCAAAGGGGGCCCCCTTGGAACTTTTTCGAATTCTTCAGATCGCCTTAACTTCCGAACGGATGGACCGATTTTCAACTTCGATCATACCAATCTGCTTGTTTTTTTTTCATAGAATCCATTTCTCCAATCGAAAAAACCGAAATCGAAAAAAAAAATGCATCAAAGAGGGCCCCCTTGGAACTTTTTCGAATTCTTCAGATCGCCTTAACTTCCGAACGGATGGACCGATTTTCAACTTCGATCATACCAATCTGCTTGTTTTTTCTTCATAGAATCCATTTCTCCAATCGAAAAAACTGAAATCGAAAAAAAAAAATGCGTCAATGGGGGCCCCCTTGGAACTTTCTCGAATTCTTCAGATCGCTTTAACTTCCGAACGGATGGACCGATTTTCAACTTCGATCATACCAATCTGCTTGTTTTCTTTCATAGAATCCATTTCTCTAATCGAAAAAACCGAAATCGAAAAAGAAAATGCATCAAAGGGGGCCTTCTTGGAACTTTTTCGAATTCTACAGATCGCCTTAACTTCCGAACGGATGGACCGATTTTCAATTTCGCGCATATCAATTCGCTTGTTTTTTCATAGAATCCATTTCTTCAATCGAAAAAACCGAAATCGAAAAAAAATTGCATCAAAGGGGGTCCCCTTGGAACTTTTTCGAATTCTTCAGATCGCCTTAACTTCCGAACGGATGGACCGATTTTCAACTTCGATCATACCAATCTGCTTGTTTTTTTTCATAGAATCCATTTCTCCAATCGAAAAAACCGAAATCGAAGAAAAAATGCATCAAAGGGGGCCACTTTGGAACTTTTTCGAATTTTTCAGACCGCCTCAACTTCCGAACGGATCGACCGATTTTCAATTTCGCGCATACCAAATTGCTTGTTTTTTCATAGAATCCATTTCTTCAATAGAAAAAACCGAAATCGAAAAAAAAATTGCATCAAAGGGGGTCCCCTTGGAACTTTTTCGAATTCTTCAGATCGCCTTAACTTCCGAACGGATTGACCGATTTTCAACTTCGATCATACCAAACTGCTTGTTTTTTTTCATAGAATTCATTTCTCCAATCGAAAAAACCGAAATCTGAAGAAAAAATTGCATCAAAGGGGGTCCCCTTGGAACTTTTTCGAATTCTTCAAATCGCCTTAACTTCCGAACGGATGGACCGATTTTCAACTTCGATCATACCAATCTGCTTGTTTTTTTTTATAGAATCCATTTCTCCAATCGAAAAAAACAAAATCGAAGAAAAAATTGCATCAAAGGGGGTCTCCTTGGGACTTTTCTGAATTCTTCAGATCGCCTTAACTTCCGAACGGATTGACCGATTTTCAACTTCGATCATACCAAACTGCTTGTTTTTTTTCATAGAATTCATTTCTCCAATCAAAAAAACCGAAATCTGAAGAAAAAATTGCATCAAAGGGGGTCCCCTTGGAACTTTTTCGAATTCTTCAGATCGGCTTAACTTCCGAACGGATGGACCGGTTTTCAACTTCGATCATACCAATCTGCTTTTTTTTATAGAATCCATTTCTCCGATCAAAAAAACCGAAATCGAAAAATAAATGCATCAAAGGGGGCCCCCTTAGAACTTTTTCGAATTCTTCAGATCGCCTTAACATCCGAAAGGATGGACCGATTTTCAACTTCGATCATACCAATCTGCTTGTATTTTTTCAAAGAATCCATTTCTCCAATCGAAATAACCGAAATGGAAAAAAAAATGCATCAAAGGGGACCCCCTTGGAACTTTTTCGAATTCTTCAGATTGCCTTAACTTCCGAACGGATGGACCGATTTTCAACTTCGATCATACCAATCTGCTTGTTTTTTTTCATAGAATCCATTTCTCTAATCGAAAAAACCGGAATCGAAAAAAAAATGCATCGAAGGGGGCCCCATTGGAACTTTTTCGAATTCTTCAGATCGCCTCAAATTCCGAACGGATGGATCGATTTTCAATTTCGCGCATACCAATTCGCTTGTTTTTTCCATAGAATCCATTTCTCCAATCGAAAAAAATTGCATCAAAGGAGGTCCCCTTGGAACTTTTTCGAATTCTTCAGATCGCCTTAACTTCCGAACGGATGGACCGATTTTCAACTTCGATCATACCAATCTGCTTGTTTTTTTCATAGAATCCATTTCTCCAATCGAAAAAACCGAAATCGAAAAAAAAATGCATCAAAGGGGGCCCCCTTGGAACTTTTTCGAATTCTTCAGATCGCCTTAACTTCCGAACGGATGGACCGATTTTCAACTTCGATCATGCCAATCTGCTTGTTTTATGTCATAGAATCCATTTCTCCAATCGAAAAAACCGAAATCGTAAAAAAATGCATCAGAGGAGGCCCCCTTGGAACTTTTTCGAATTCTTCAGACCGCCTTAACTTCCGAACGGATGGACCGATTTTCAATTTCGCGCATACCAATTTGATTGTTTTTTCATAGAATCCATTTCTCCAATCGAAATTACCTAAATCGAGAAAAAAGTTGTATCAAAGGGGGCCCCCTTGGAACTTTTTCGAATTCTTCAGATCGCCTTAACTTCCGAACGGATGGACCGATTTTCAACTTCGATCATACCAATCTGCTTGTTTTTTTTATAGAATCCATTTATCCAATCGAAAAAACCGAAATCGAAAAAAAAATGCATCAAAGGGGGCCCCCTTGGAACTTTTTCGAGTTCTTCAGATCGCCTTAACTTCCGAACGGATGGACCGATTTTCAACTTCGATCATACCAATCTGCTTGTTTTTTTTTCATAGAATCCATTTCTCCAATCGAAAAAACCGAAATCGAAAAAAAAAATGCATCAAAGGGGGCCCCCTTGGAACTTTTTCGAATTCTTCAGATCGCCTTAACTTCCCAACGGATGGACCGATTTTCAACTTCGATCATACCAATCTGCTTGTTTTTTCTTCATAGAATCCATTTCCCCAATCGAAAAAACTGAAATCGAGAAAAAAAAAAAAAATGCATCAATGGGGGCCCCCTTGGAACTTTCTCGAATTCTTCAGATCGCTTTAACTTCCGAACGGATGGACCGATTTTCAACTTCGATCATACCAATCTGCTTGTTTTCTTTCATAGAATCCATTTCTCTAATCGAAAAAACCGAAATCGAAAAAAAAATGCATCAAAGGGGGCCTTCTTGGAACTTTTTCGAATTCTACAGATCGCCTTAACTTCCGAACGGATGGACCGATTTTCAATTTCGCGCATACCAATTCGCTTGTTTTTTCCATAGAATCCATTTCTCCAATCGAAAAAAATTGCATCAAAGGAGGTCCCCTTGGAACTTTTTCGAATTCTTCAGATCGCCTTAACTTCCGAACGGATGGACCGATTTTCAACTTCGATCATACCAATCTGCTTGTTTTTTTCATAGAATCCATTTCTCCAATCGAAAAAACCGAAGTCGAAAAAAAAATGCATCAAAGGGGGCCCCCTTGGAACTTTTTCGAATTCATCAGATCGCCTTAACTTCCGAACGGATGGACCGATTTTCAACTTCGATCATGCCAATCTGCTTGTTTTATGTCATAGAATCCATTTCTCCAATCGAAAAAACCGAAATCGTGAAAAAAAAATGCATCAAAGGAGGCCCCCTTGGAACTTTTTCGAATTCTTCAGACCGCCTTAACTTCCGAACGGATGGACCGATTTTCAATTTCGCGCATACCAATTTGATTGTTTTTTCATAGAATCCATTTCTTCAATAGAAAAAACCGAAATCGAGAAAAAAATTGCATCAAAGGGGGTCCCCTTGGAACTTCTTCGAACTCTTCAGATCGCCTAAACTTCCGAACGGATGGACCGATTTTCAACTTCGATCATACCAAACTGCTTGTTTTTTTTCATAGAATCCATTTCTTCAATCGAAAAAACCGAAATCGAAAAAAAAATTGCATCAAAGGGAGTCCCCTTGGAACTTTTTCGAATTCTTCAGATCGCCTTTACTTCCAAACGGATGGATTGATTTTCAACTTCGATCATAGCAATCTGCTTGTTTTTTTTTCATAGAATCCATTTCTCCAATCGAAATAACCTAAATCGAAAAAAAAGTTGCATCAAAGGGGGCCCCCTTGGAACTTTTTCGAATTCTTCAGATCGCCTTAACTTCCGAACGGATGGACCGATTTTCAACTTCGATCATACCAATCTGCTTGTTTTTTTTTCATAGAATCCATTTCTCCAATCGAAAAAACCGAAATCGAAAAAAAAAATGCATCAAAGAGGGCCCCCTTGGAACTTTTTCGAATTCTTCAGATCGCCTTAACTTCCGAACGGATGGACCGATTTTCAACTTCGATCATACCAATCTGCTTGTTTTTTCTTCATAGAATCCATTTCTCCAATCGAAAAAACTGAAATCGAAAAAAAAAAATGCGTCAATGGGGGCCCCCTTGGAACTTTCTCGAATTCTTCAGATCGCTTTAACTTCCGAACGGATGGACCGATTTTCAACTTCGATCATACCAATCTGCTTGTTTTCTTTCATAGAATCCATTTCTCTAATCGAAAAAACCGAAATCGAAAAAGAAAATGCATCAAAGGGGGCCTTCTTGGAACTTTTTCGAATTCTACAGATCGCCTTAACTTCCGAACGGATGGACCGATTTTCAATTTCGCGCATATCAATTCGCTTGTTTTTTCATAGAATCCATTTCTTCAATCGAAAAAACCGAAATCGAAAAAAAATTGCATCAAAGGGGGTCCCCTTGGAACTTTTTCGAATTCTTCAGATCGCCTTAACTTCCGAACGGATGGACCGATTTTCAACTTCGATCATACCAATCTGCTTGTTTTTTTTCATAGAATCCATTTCTCCAATCGAAAAAACCGAAATCGAAGAAAAAATGCATCAAAGGGGGCCACTTTGGAACTTTTTCGAATTTTTCAGACCGCCTCAACTTCCGAACGGATCGACCGATTTTCAATTTCGCGCATACCAAATTGCTTGTTTTTTCATAGAATCCATTTCTTCAATAGAAAAAACCGAAATCGAAAAAAAAATTGCATCAAAGGGGGTCCCCTTGGAACTTTTTCGAATTCTTCAGATCGCCTTAACTTCCGAACGGATTGACCGATTTTCAACTTCGATCATACCAAACTGCTTGTTTTTTTTCATAGAATTCATTTCTCCAATCGAAAAAACCGAAATCTGAAGAAAAAATTGCATCAAAGGGGGTCCCCTTGGAACTTTTTCGAATTCTTCAAATCGCCTTAACTTCCGAACGGATGGACCGATTTTCAACTTCGATCATACCAATCTGCTTGTTTTTTTTTATAGAATCCATTTCTCCAATCGAAAAAAACAAAATCGAAGAAAAAATTGCATCAAAGGGGGTCTCCTTGGGACTTTTCTGAATTCTTCAGATCGCCTTAACTTCCGAACGGATTGACCGATTTTCAACTTCGATCATACCAAACTGCTTGTTTTTTTTCATAGAATTCATTTCTCCAATCAAAAAAACCGAAATCTGAAGAAAAAATTGCATCAAAGGGGGTCCCCTTGGAACTTTTTCGAATTCTTCAAATCGCCTTAACTTCCGAACGGATGGACCTATTTTCAACTTCGATCATACCAAACTGCTTGTTTTTTTCCATAGAATCCATTTCTCCAATCGAAAAAACCGAAATCTGAAAAAAAATTGCATCAAAGGGGGTCCCCTTGGAACTTTTTCGAATTCTTCAAATCGCCTTAACTTCCGAACGGATGGACCGATTTTCAACTTCGATCATACCAATCTGCTTGTTTTTTTTTCATAGAATCCATTTTTCCAATCGGAAAAACCGAAATCGAAGAAAAATTGCATCAAAGGGGGCCCCCTTGGAACTTTTTCGAATTCTTCAGATCGCCTTAACTTCCGAACGGATGGACCGATTTTCAACTCCGATCATACCAAACTGCTTGTTTTTTTTTTCATAGAATCCATTTCTAAGGGGGCCCCCTTGGAACTTTTTCGAATTCTTCAGATCGCCTTAACTTCCGAACGGATGGACCGATTTTCAACTTCGATCATACCAATCTGCTTGTTTTTTTCATAGAATCCATTTCTCCAATCGAAAAAACCGAAATCGAAAAAAAAATGCATCAAAGGGGGCCCCCTTGGAACTTTTTCGAATTCTTCAGATCGCCTTAACATCCGAACGGATGGACCGATTTTCAAGTTCGATCATACCAATCTGCTTGTTTTTTTTTATAGAATCCATTTCTCCAATCGGAAAAACCGAAATCGAAAATAAAAAATGCATCAAAGGGGGCCACCTTGGAACTTTTTCGAATTCTTCAGACCGCCTCAACTTCCGAACGGATCGACCGATTTTCAATTTCGCGCATACCAATTTGCTTGTTTTTTCATAGAATCCATTTCTTCAATTGAAAAAACCGAAATCGAAAAAAAAATTGCATCAAAGGGGGTCCCCTTGGAACTTTTTCGAATTCTTCAGATCGCCTTAACTTCCGAACGGATGAACCGATTTTCAACTTCGATCATACCAAACTGCTTGTTTTTTTTCATAGAATCCATTTCTCCAATCGAAAAAACCGAAATCTGAAAAAAATTGCATCAAAGGGGGTCCCCTTGGAACTTTATCGAATTCTTCAAATCGCCTTAACTTCCGAACGGATGGACCGATTTTCAACTTCGATCGTACCAATCTGCTCGTTTTTTTTCATAGAATCCATTTCTCCAATCGAAAAAACCAAAATCGAAAAAAAAATTTTATCAAAGGGGGTCCCCTTGGAACTTTTCTGAATTCTTCAGACCGCCTTAACTTCCGAACGGATGGACCGATTTTCAACTTCGATCATACCAATCTGCTTGTTTTTTTTCATAGAATCCATTTCTCCAATCGAAAAATTCGAAATCGAAAAAATAAAAAGCATCAAAGGCAGCCCCCTTGGAACTTTTTCGAATTCTTCAGATCGCCTTAACTTCCGAACGGATGGACCGATTTTCAACTTCGATCATACGAATCTGTTTTTTTTTTTCATGAAGTCCATTTCTCCAATCAAAAAAACCGAAATGGAAAAAATAAAAAGCATCAAAGGGAGCCCCCTTGGAACTTTTTCGAATTCTTCAGATCGTCTTAACTTCCGAACGGATGGACCGATTTTCAACTTCGATCATACGAATCTGCTTTTTTTTTCATAGAATCCATTTCTCCAATCGAAAAAACCGAAATCGAAAAAAAAATGCATCAAAGGGGGCCCCCTTGGAACTTTTTCGAATTCTTCAGATCGACTTAATTTCCGAACGGATGGACCGATTTTCAACTTCGATCATACCAATCTGCTTTTTTTTTTCATAGAATCCATTTCTCCGATCAAAAAATCCGAAATCGAAAAAAAAAAATGCATCAAAGGGGGCCCCCTTGGAACTTTTTCGAATTCTTCAGATTGCCTTAACTTTCGAACGTATGGACCGATTTTCAACTTCGATCATACCAATCTGCTTGTTTTTTTTCATAGAATCCATTTCTCCAATCAAAAAAACCAAAATCGAAAAAATAAAAAGCATCAAAGGGAGCCCCCTTGGAAATTTTTCGAATTCTTCAGATCGCCTTAACTTCCGAACGGATGGACCGATTTTCAACTTCGATCATACGAATCTGCTTGTTTTTTTTTTTCATAGAATCCATTTCTCCAATCGAAAAAACCGAAATAGAAAAAAAAATGCATCAAAGGGGGCCCCCTTGGAACTTTTTCGAATTCTTCAGATCGACTTAACTTCCGAACGGATGGACCGATTTTCAACTTCGATCATACCAATCTGCTTTATTTTTCATAGAATCCATTTCTTCGATCAAAAAAACCGAAATCGAAAAAAAAAAAATGCATCAAAGGGGGCCCCCTTGGAACTTTTTCGAATTCTTCAGATTGCCTTAACTTTCGAACGTATGGACCGATTTTCAACTTCGATCATACCAATCTGCTTGTTTTTTTTCATAGAATCCATTTCTCCAATCGAAAAAACCGAAATCGAAAAAAAAAATGCATCAAAGGGGGCCCCCTTGGAACTTTTTCGAATTCTTCAGATCGCCTTAACATCCGAACGGATGGACCGATTTTCAACTTCGATCATACCAATCTGCTTGTTTTTTTTCATAGAATCCATTTCTCCGATCGAAAGAACCGAAATCGAAAAAAAAATGCATCAAAGGGGGCCCCCTTGGAACTTTTTCGAATTCTTCAGATCGCCTAACTTCCGAACGGATGGACCGATTTTCAACTTCGATCATACCAATTTGCTTGTTTTTTTTTCATAGAATCCATTTCTCCAATCGAAAAAACCGAAATCGAAAAAAAATGCATCAAAGGGGGCCCCCTTGGAACTTTTTCGAATTCTTCAGATCGCATTAACTTCCGAACGGATGGACCGATTTTCAACTTCGATCATACCAATCTGCTTGTTTTTTTTCATAGAATCCATTTCTCCAATCGAAAAAACCGAAATCGAAAAAAAAATGCATCCATGGGGGCCCCTTTGGAACTTTTTCGAATTCTTCAGATCGCCTTAACATCCGAACGGATGGACCGATTTTCAACTTCGATCATACCAATCTGCTTGTTTTTTTTTATAGAATCCATTTCTCCAATCGGAAAAACCGAAATCGAAAAAAAAATGCATCAAAGGGGGCCACCTTGGAACTTTTTCGAATTCTTCAGACCGCCTCAACTTCCGAACGGATCGACCGATTTTCAAATTCGCGCATACCAATTTGCTTGTTTTTTCATAGAATCCATTTCTACAAAAAAAAAACCGAAATCGAAAAAAAAATTGCATCAAAGGGGGTCCCCTTGGAACTTTTTCGAATTCTTCAGATCGCCTTAACTTCCGAACGGATGAACCGATTTTCAACTTCGATCATACCAAACTGCTTGTTTTTTTTTTTTCATAGAATCCATTTCTCCAATCGAAAAAACCGAAATCTGAAAAAAAATTGCATCAAAGGGGGTCCCCTTGGAACTTTATCGAATTCTTCAAATCGCCTTAACTTCCGAACGGATGGACCGATTTTCAACTTCGATCGTACCAATCTGCTTGTTTTTTTTTATAGACTCCATTTCTCCAATCGAAAAAACCAAAATCGAAAAAAACATTTTATCAAAGGGGGTCCCCTTGGAACTTTTCTGAATTCTTCAGACCGCCTTAACTTCCGAACGGATGGACCGATTTTCAACTTCGATCATACCAATCTGCTTGTTTTTTTTCATAGAATCCATTTCTCCAATCGAAAAAACCGAAATCGAAAAAATAAAAAGCATCAGAGGGAGCCCCCTTGTAACTTTTTCGAATTCTTCAGATCGCCTTAACTTCCGAACGGATGGACCGATTTTCAACTTCGATCATACGAATCTGCTTTTTTTTTCATAGAATCCATTTCTCCAATCAAAAAAACCGAAATCGAAAGAATAAAAAGCATCAAAGGGAGCCCCCTTGGAACTTTTTCGAATTCTTCAGATCGCCTTAACTTCCGAACGGATAGACCGATTTTCAACTTCGATCATACGAATCTGCTTGTTTTTTGCATAGAATCCATTTCTCCTATCGAAAAAACCGAAATCGAAAAAAAAAATGCATCAAAGGGGGCCCCCTTGGAACTTTTTCGAATTCTTCAGATCGACTTAATTTCCGAACGGATGGACCGATTTTCAACTTCGATCATACCAATCTGCTTTTTTTTTTCATAGAATCCATTTCTCCGATCAAAAAATCCGAAATCGAAAAAAAAAAATGCATCAAAGGGGGCCCCCTTGGAACTTTTTCGAATTCTTCAGATTGCCTTAACTTTCGAACGTATGGACCGATTTTCAACTTCGATCATACCAATCTGCTTGTTTTTTTTCATAGAAATCATTTCTCCAATCGAAAAAACCGAAATCGAAAAAAAAATGCATCAAAGGGGGCCCCCTTGGAACTTTTTCGAATTCTTCAGATCGCCTTAACATCCGAACGGATGGACCGATTTTCAACTTCGATCATACCAATCTGCTTGTTTTTTTTCATAGAATCCATTTCTCCGATCGAAAGAACCGAAATCGAAAAAAAAAATGCATCAAAGGGGGCCCCCTTGGAACTTTTTCGAATTCTTCAGATCGCCTAACTTCCGAACGGATGGACCGATTTTCAACTTCGATCATACCAATTTGCTTGTTTTTTTTTTCATAGAATCCATTTCTCCAATCGAAAAAACCGAAATCGAAAAATAATGCATCAAAGGGGTCCCCCTTGGAACTTTTTCGAATTCTTCAGATCGCATTAACTTCCGAACGGATGGACCGATTTTCAACTTCGATCATACCAATCTGCTTGTTTTTTTTTCATAGAATCCATTTCTCCAATCGAAAAAACCGAAATCGAAAAAAAATGCATCCATGGGGGCCCCTTTGGAACTTTTTCGAATTCTTCAGATCGCCTTAACATCCGAACGGATGGACCGATTTTCAACTTCGATCATACCAATCTGCTTGTTTTTTTTATAGAATCCATTTCTCCAATCGGAAAAACCGAAATCGAAAAAAAAAAATGCATCAAAGGGGGCCACCTTGGAACTTTTTCGAATTCTTCAGACCGCCTCAACTTCCGAACGGATCGACCGATTTTCAATTTCGCGCATACCAATTTGCTTGTTTTTTTATAGAATCCATTTCTACAAAAGAAAAAACCGAAATCGAAAAAAAAATTGCATCAAAGGGGGTCCCCTTGGAACTTTTTCGAATTCTTCAGATCGCCTTAACTTCCGAACGGATGAACCGATTTTCAACTTCGATCGTACCAATCTGCTTGTTTTTTTTTATAGACTCCATTTCTCCAATCGAAAAAACCGAAATCTGAAAAAAAATTGCATCAAAGGGGGTCCCCTTGGAACTTTATCGAATTCTTCAAATCGCCTTAACTTCCGAACGGATGGACCGATTTTCAACTTCGATCGTACCAATCTGCTTGTTTTTTTTTATAGACTCCATTTCTCCAATCGAAAAAACCAAAATCGGAAAAAAAATTTTATCAAAGGGGGTCCCCTTGGAACTTTTCTGAATTCTTCAGACCGCCTTAACTTCCGAACGGATGGACCGATTTTCAACTTCGATCATACCAATCTGCTTGTTTTTTTTTCATGGAATCCATTTCTCCAATCGAAAAAACCGAAATCGAAAAAATAAAAAGCATCAGAGGGAGCCCCCTTGGAACTTTTTCGAATTCTTCAGATCGCCTTAACTTCCGAACGGATGGACCGATTTTCAACTTCGATCATACGAATATGCTTTTTTTTTCATAGAATCCATTTCTCCAATCAAAAAAACCGAAATCGAAAAAATAAAAAGCATCAAAGGGAGGCCCCTTGGAACTTTTTCGAATTCTTCAGATCGCCTTAACTTCCGAACGGATAGACCGATTTTCAACTTCGATCATACGAATCTGCTTGTTTTTTTGCATAGAATCCATTTCTCCAATCGAAAAAACCGAAATCGAAAAAAAAAATGCATCAAAGGGGGCCCCCTTGGAATTTTTTCGAATTCTTCAGATCGACTTAATTTCCGAACGGATGGACCGATTTTCAACTTCGATCATACCAATCTGCTTTTTTTTTCATAGAATCCATTTCTCCGATCAAAAAATCCGAAATCGAAAAAAAAAATGCATCAAAGGGGGCCCCCTTGGAACTTTTTCGAATTCTTCAGATTGCCTTAACTTTCGAACGTATGGACCGATTTTCAACTTCGATCATACCAATCTGCTTGTTTTTTTTCATAGAATCCATTTCTCCAATCGAAAAAACCGAAATCGGAAAAAAAATGCATCCATGGGGGCCCCTTTGGAACTTTTTCGAATTCTTCAGATCGCCTTATATTCCGAACGGATGGACCGATTTTCAACTTCGATCATACCAATCTGCTTGTATTTTTTCAAAGAATCCATTTCTCCAATCGAAAAAACCGAAATGAAAAAAAAAAATGCATCAAAGGGGACCCCCTTGGAACTTTTTCGAATTCTTCAGATCGCCTTAACTTCCGAACGGATGGACCGATTTTCAACTTCGATCATAACAATCTGCTTGTTTTTTTCATAGAATCCATTTCTCCAATCGAAAAATCCGAAATAGAAAAAAAAAATGCATCAAAGGGGGCCCCCTTGGAACTTTTTCGAATTCTTCAGATCGCATTAACTTCCGAACGGATGGACCGATTTTCAACTTCGATCATACCAATCTGCTTGTTTTTTTTTCATAGAATCCATTTCTCCAATCGAAAAAACCGGAATCGAAAAAAAAATGCATCGAAGGGGGCCCCCTTGGAACTTTTTTGATTTCTTCAGATCGCCTCAACTTCCGAACGGATGGACCGATTTTCAATTTCGCGCATACCAATCCGCTTGTTTTTTCCATAGAATCCATTTCTCCAATCGAAAAAAATTGCATCAAAGGGGGTCCCCTTGGAACTTTTTCGAATTCTTCAGATCGCCTTAACTTCCGAACGGATGGACCGATTTTCAACTTCGATCATACCAATCTGCTTGTTTTTTTCATAGAATCCATTTCTCCAATCGAAAAAACCGAAATCAAGAAAAAAATGCATCAAAGGGGGCCCCCTTGGAACTTTTTCGAATTCTTCAGATCGCCTTACCTTCCGAACGGATGGACCGATTTTCAACTTCGATCATACCAATCTGCTTGTTTTATTTCATAGAATCCATTTCTCCAATCGGAAAAACCGAAATCGAAAAAAAAAATGCATCAAAGGAGGCCCCCTTGGAACTTTTTCGAATTCTTCAGACCGCCTTCACTTCCGAACGGATGGACCGATTTTCAATTTCGCGCATACCAATTTGATTGTTTTTTCATAGAATCCATTTCTTCAATAGAAAAAACCGAAATCAAAAAAAAAATTGCATCAAAGGGGGTCCCCTTGGAACTTCTTCGAAATCTTCAGATCGCCTAAACTTCCGAACGGATGGACCGATTTTCAACTTCGATCATACCAATTTGCTTGTTTTTTTTCCATAGAATCCATTTCTCCAATCGAAAAAACCGAAATCAAAAAAAAAATGCATCAAAGGGGGCCCCCTTGGAACTTTTTCGAATTCTTCAGATCGCCTTAACTTCCGAACGGATGGACCGATTTTCAACTTCGATCATACCAATCTGCTTGTTTTTTTTCATAGAATCCATTTCTCCAATCGAAAAAACCGAAATCGAAAAAAAAATGCATCCATGGGGGCCCCTTTGGAACTTCTTCGAATTCTTCAGATCGCCTTAACTTCCGAACGGATGGACCGATTTTCAACTTCGATCATACCAATCTGCTTGTGTTTTTTCAAAGAATCCATTTCTCCAATCGAAATCACTGAAATGGAAAAAAAAATGCATCAAAGGGGACCCCCTTGGAACTTTTTCGAATCCTTCAGATCGCCTTAACTTCCGAACGGATGGACCGATTTTCAACTTCGATCATACCAATCTGCTTGTTTTTTTCATAGAATCCATTTCTCCAATCGAAAAAACCGAAATCGAAAAAAAAATACATCAAAGGGGGCCCCCTTGGAACTTTTTCGAATTCTTCAGATCGCATTAACTTCCGAACGGATGGACCGATTTTCAACTTCGATCATACCAATCTGCTTGTTTTTTTTCATAGAAACCATTTCTCCAATCGAAAAAACCGGAATCGAAAATAAAAATGCATCGAAGGGGGCCCCCTTGGAACTTTTTCGAATTCTTCAGATCGCCTCAACTTCCGAACGGATGGACCGATTTTCAATTTCGCGCATACCAATTCGCTTGTTTTTTCCATAGAATCCATTTCTCCAATCGAAAAAACCGGAATCGAAAAAAAAATGCATCAAAGGGGGCCCCCTTGGAACTTTCTCGAATTTTTCAGATCGCTTTAACTTCCGAACGGATGGACCGATTTTCAACTTCGATCATACCAATCTGCTTGTTTTCTTTCATAGAATCCATTTCTCGAATCGAAAAAACCGAAATCGAAAAAAAAAATGCATCAAAGGGAGCCTTCTTGGAACTTTTTCGAATTCTACAGATCGCCTTAACTTCCGAACGGATGGACCGATTTTCAATTTCGCGCATATCAATTCGCTTGTTTTTTCATAGAATCCATTTCTCCAATCGAAAAAACCGAAATCGAAAAAAAATTGCATCAAAGGGGGTCCCCTTGGAACTTTTTCGAATTCTTCAGATCGCCTTAACTTCCGAACGGATGGACCGATTTTCAACTCCGATCATACCAATCTGCTTGTTTCTTTCATAGAATCTATTTCTCCAATCGAAAAAACCGAAATCGAAAAAAAAATGCATCAAAGGGGGCCCCCTTTTGGTCGAGATGTCGACGAGTGCAGACGTGAGTCCTATCGCTATAGTATGCAAGAAATGTAAATCAAAAGTGATCAACGACATTAAGTGTAAAAATTGTAATAGTAGCTTCCACGTGAGCTGCGCCAAGAATAGTAGAAATGTGAAGTTTTTTGACGATAAGAAATACGTGGAGTGTTGCGAAATGAAAAACTTCATCTACTGTGCTGAAGCAAATACAGATAATGAATTCTTTGATGCCTTAGACAACGCTCAAGTCGAGAAGAAAATGGATACTCATATAGTTGCGTATTTATTGAAGCAGAAGGATATAATAATCCAGGAGTTACGTGATAAGATTTCCATATTGAATTCCCATATTGACATTCTTAACAAAGGAAATAAGCAATACTCACAGGTCGATATGAAGCAAAATGATGATAAAGAGAGTAAAAAAACTTTTCCGAATAAAAACACAGATAACAGCGGAGCTCGGGTAAAAAATATCCCAAACAATAAAAATAAAGAGAATTCCGAAACAAATGAAAAACAATTATCGTTAGAATTATTAAATGTGCAATCCAGGATAAAATGCAATGAAATAATCAATTTGTCAAAAACTGAGACTCTTTCAACTACTAAAAAAAGGGTCAATGGCGATGTTTCGAATGACGATGCTTCTAATAGCAATGCTTCAAAGTATAAAAACATACATGAAAATAAAGAACCTCAAGTGATTTTACAAGAAGAAAACCAGAACAATAGTGGCATTAATGACGTGTGGCAGCAACAGGGACGTAGAACAAGGAAAAGAAATAATGTAATTTATGGAAACTCAAAAAACGATGAAACATTCAAGGGGGTGACCAGATTCATTGATTATCACGTGTGTCGCTGTCCTTTGGATATGACATGTGATACACTTGAAAAATACCTACGTGAGAAAAATATTTCAAATGTCAAATGTGAGCAAATGCAATCGAAATATCATGATATTTATGCATCATTTAAGGTGGCTGTGCCAGCTAATGATGTAAGCAAATTCACAAACCCTGATCTATGGCTTGAATATGTAGGTGTCAACCGATACAACTCCCGTTTTTTACGACAAACTACGGAGACCATTTTACAAACCTAGAAACAGATAACTGCAAGAAAAAAGAACTATATAAAGGTAAAATCACCAGTAGTATATTATGTATAAACTCAGAAAGTCTAAGTGCACACTTTGATGAAATATATGATCTTGTGTGTAAAAAATGTCCCCTAGTGATATGTTTGACTGAAACGCGTATAACAAATGACATTTGTGACTCGGAGATATGTATAAGTGGATATAATTGTATTAGATGTGATTCACAAAACAGACACACTGGGGGTGTAATTGTATATATTCGTAGCAACCTAAAATTCTCTGTTCTGAAAAACCTATCAATTGAGTCTAATTACTGGATATTATTAATCACACTGATTATAGAAAACAACACCTGGCATCTGGGGTGTATTTACCACTCACCGAATGCTAGCCACTCTGAATTCTGCAAATATTTTGAAACACTGTTAGAAGAAATGGATTTCATTTCAATTATATTTTTATGGGCGATTTCAATATACGGTGGGACATATATGATGACACATACACAAGAAAGCTAAAAAATGTATGTTCTTTGTATGGCGTAAAACAGTTCGTCACATTTTATACTAGAGTAGCACGGTTCAGTAAGAGTACAATAGACCTAGTATTTTCTAATAATTACGATATTGAAGTTTCAAAAATAAACCCGAAAATTACAGACCACGAAACATTAATAGTAAATATACCCCAACCTAGTATTGAAATCACACAGGACCTTTATATATATAGACATGTCGATTATAATGAAGTTAATATGGCTCTTATTGGAAAAGACTGGCTTTATGGTTCTGTCAATGTCAATGATGTATTCAATAATTTTGTTTGTAACATGAAAGATGTATTGGATAATGAATGCCCCAAACAGAATAGGAGAGTTAAAAAATCAAAAGAATGGTTTGATGAAAACACTAGAAAAGCCGTATATGAACGCAACACAGCATACAACAAATTCATCATAAACAAGAACGAAACGAACTGGTTTGCCTATACACAAAAACGTAATAATGTTGTGAACGTGATTCGTAATTCCAAAAAAAGATTTTATGAATCTAAGATCGATAAGGTTAAAAACAATTCACAATTGATGTGGAAAACACTGAAGTCGTTAGTAAGCACGAAATGTGAAAGTAAAATATCGAATATACTCAAAAATGGAGTTGAAACTTCAGAAGATATTGAAAATGAATTTAATGAATACTTTGTGACAAGTATTGATAATATAATTACCAATGAAAATTTTGATGAATTTGTTGTAAATGATATTGCAATGTTCGTTAATCAAGTCAGTTATCTCGAAAGTGGCTTACAATCTTTCAGTGAAATAACACTATCAGACCTAAAATCGATAATTTTTAAACAAAAAAATAAATTCTCAGAGGATGAAGTGAGTTTCAAATTGATTAAAAATACCTTCGATACAATAGGCTACCCCCTTTTGCATTGTATTAATACATCATTAACTAATTATAAATATTGTATTAATACATCATTAACTAATTATAAATATTGTATTATAACGAGATTCCCATGCACAACCCTGAGTTTCTATGGGATTCATGTTTGTTTACTTATATTGTTAATATATATGAACATTGTTGATTGCACATTTCAAATTGGTGAATAAACATTATTATTATTATTATTATTATTATTATCATTAAGAAATGGTTCATTTCCTGATGATTTGAAAACATCCGTTGTAATTCCCATACCGAAGATAGCTAGAACTAGAAATATTGAAGAATACAGGCCTATAAACACTCTGCCATGTCTAGAAAAAATACTTGAACTGTCAGTTTATAAGCAATTCACAAATTATCTTGATAAACAAAGTTTACTGGGTCAAAACCAATCAGGATTCCGTAGTGGTTTTTCATGTGAAACTGCATTACAGAAAGTTATAAATGACTTCAAATCTTCGATTGACAAAGGTAATATAGTTATAGCAGTTTTTTTGGACTTACGGCGGGCATTCGAAGTTGTAGATAGAGAAATTCTTCTAAAAAAACTCAATCTTTATTTCGGAGTAAGCGGACATGCATATGAATGGTTCGAGTCCTACTTACAAAATAGGTTGCAAAAAACAAAAGTTAATGGTATTATATCCAATGCAAAGAATGTGATATCGGGAGTACCTCAAGGAAGCGTTCTGGGCGCTTTACTTTTTATATGTTTTGTCAATGACATGCTCAAATTGGATTTGGGTGAATGCAATATTCATTTATTCGCCGACGACACTATAATATACATCATGGGGAATGAAACTAACAGCTTGAAAAGAAAGATAAATAGCAGCCTTGCAAGAATTAGTGAGTAGACGACAATTGAATGATTCAATCAATGAAAATATTAAATATAATGATCTAAACCTCGAGCGTGTTAAAAGTATAAAGTATCTAGGCATTGTCATTGACGAGAAACTATGTTTTAGCGAGCACATTGAATATATCTCAAAAATAATATCGAAAAAGATTGGATTCGCATATAGAATAAGCAAAAATCTTACTCAGTTCAGTAAACATATGATATATAACAGCATAATCAAAACCTCACTTTGAATACTGTTCTTCTATTCTGTTTATGTGCAAAGACACAGATTTTCAAAAGCTACAAATTCTACAAAATAGATGTATGCGTTTCCTTTTGGGGTGTAATCGATTTGTAAGTATAGAGAATATGCAACTACAGCTTCGGTGGATGCCTTTGAAGAAACTAATAAAATTTCGAACCTTAATATTCATTCATAAACTAGTAAATAATATGCTTCCTGAATATCTCTCAAGGAACCTACAGTTCCGGTACGACATTCACTCATACAATACACGCCAAAGAAACCATATACATATAAAACAAACAAATCTTATGATCACTAAAAAGAGCATTTATGATATGGGAATTACAGCATACAATGAGTTA
Organism: Chrysomela aeneicollis; assembly: GCA_029955515.1. Lineage (NCBI taxonomy): Eukaryota > Metazoa > Arthropoda > Insecta > Coleoptera > Chrysomelidae > Chrysomela > Chrysomela aeneicollis. Next base: position 13,139,309 of record JARUHQ010000013.1, on the reverse strand, counting down.
CCGATTGAATTAAAATGCCATACTTTGGAAAAATTTAAAGTACAATTGCGACATTATATTATGAACAACGAATGACTCAACCGATTTTCCTATACGGTGTTTTATTATTCTTCTTTTATTATATTATTCATTTTTGTATATCATGAACTGTTTCACTCTTGTGTTAAACATTATAATATTTAATAACTAATCGTTTTATTGACAATTTTATAATTACCTGCACCTACCACAATGCTATACTCAAATATATGTTGACATAAGTGTCTTTACTCTCTGTTATTTGACTATTATATGTGTTAATCGTATAATAATTTGTGTATTAATATGTAATAAGTGTATTAATTGTACTAGTCATTGACTAAATAAAGGACATACATACATACATTTCCTTGGAACTTTTTCGAATTCTTCAGATCGCCTTAACTTCCGAACGGATGGACCGATTTTCAACTTCGATCATACATACCAATCTGCTTGTTATTTTTTCATAGAATCCATTTCTCCAATCGGAAAAACCGAAATCGAAAAAAAAAAATGCATCAAAGGGGGCCACCTTGGAACTTTTTCGAATTCTTCAGACCGCCTCAACTTCCGAACGGATCGACCGATTTTCAATTTCGCGCATACCAAATTGCTTGTTTTTTCATAGAATCCATTTCTTCAATAGAAAAAACCGAAATCGAAAAAAAAATTGCATCAAAGGGGGTCCCCTTGGAACTTTTTCGAATTCTTCAGATCGCCTTAACTTCCGAACGGATTGACCGATTTTCAACTTCGATCATACCAAACTGCTTGTTTTTTTTCATAGAATTCATTTCTCCAATCGAAAAAACCGAAATCTGAAAAGAAATTGCATCAAAGGGGGTCCCCTTGGAACTTTTTCGAATTCTTCAAATCGCCTTAACTTCCGAACGGATGGACCGATTTTCAACTTCGATCATACCAATCTGCTTGTTTTTTTTTTCATAGAATCCATTTCTGCAATCGAGAAAACCGAAATCGAAAAAAAAATGCATCAAAGGGGGCCCCCTTGGAACTTTTTCGAATTCTTCAGATCGACTTAACTTCCGAACGGATGGACCGATTTTCGACTTCGATCATACCAATCTGCTTTTTTTTTTCATAGAAACCATTTCTCTGATCAAAAAAACCGAAATCGAAAAAAAAAATGCATCAAAGGGGGCCCCCTTGGAACTTTTTCGAATTCTTCAGATTGCCTTAACTTTCGAACGTATGGACCGATTTTCAACTTCGATCATACCAAACTGCTTGTTTTTTTTCATAGAATCCATTTCTCCAATCAAAAAAACCGGAATCGAAAAAATAAAAAGCATCAAAGGGAGCCCCCTTGGAACTTTTTCGAATTCTTCAGATCGCCTTAACTTCCGAACGGATGGACCGATTTTCAACTTCGATCATACGAATCTGCTTTTTTTTTTCATAGAATCCATTTCTGCAATCGAAAAAACCGAAATCGAAAAAAAAAATGCATCAAAGGGGGCACCCTTGGAACTTTTTCGAATTCTTCAGATCGCCTTAACTTCCGAACGGATGGACCGATTTTCAACTTCGATCATACCAAACTGCTTGTTTTTTTTCATAGAATCCATTTCTCCAATCGAAAAAACCGAAATCGAGAAAAAAATGCATCAAAGGGGGCCCCCTTGGAACTTTTTCGAATTCTTCAGATCGCCTTAACTTCCGAACGGATGGACCGATTTTCAACTTCGATCATACCAATCTGCTTGTTTTTTCTTCATAGAATCCATTTCTCCAATCGAAAAAACTGAAATCGAAAAAAAAATGCATCAATGAGGGCCCCCTTGGAACTTTCTCGAATTCTTCAGATCGCCTTATATTCCGAACGGAGGGACCGATTTTCAACTTCGATCATACCAATCTGCTTGTTTTCTTTCATAGAATCCATTTCTCCAATCGAGAAAACCGAAATCGAAAAAAAAAATGCATCAAAGGGGGCCTTCTTAGAACATTTTCGAATTCTTCAGATCGCCTTAACTTCCGAACGGATGGACCGATTTTCAATTTCGCGCATACCAATTCGCTTGTTTTTTTCATAAAATCCATTTCTCCAATCGAAGAAACCGAAATCGAGAAAAATTTGCATCAAAGGGGGTCCCCTTGGAACTTTTTCGAATTCTTCAGACCGCCTCAACTTCCGAACGGATCGACCGATTTTCAATTTCGCGCATACCAATTTGCTTGTTTTTTCATAGAATCCATTTCTTCAATGGAAAAAACCGAAATCGAAAAAAAAATTGCATCAGAGGGGGTCCCGTTGGAACTTTTTCGAATTCTTCAGATCGCCTTAACTTCCGAACGGATGGACCGATTTTAAACTTCGATCATACCAAACTGCTTGTTTTTTTTTCATAGAATCCATTTCTCCAATCGAAAAAACCAAAATTTGAAGAAAAAATTGCATCAAAGGGGGTCCCCTTGGAACTTTTTCGAATTCTTCAAATCGCCATAACTTCCGAACGGATGGACCGATTTTCAACTTCGATCGTACCAATCTGCTTGTTTTTTTCATTGAATCCATTTCTCCAATCGAAAAAACCAAAATCGAAAAAAAAATTTCATCAAAGGGGGTCCCCTTGGAACTTTTCTGAATTCTTCAGACCGCCTTAACTTCCGAACGGATGGACCGATGTTCAACTTCGATCATACCAATCTGCTCTTTTTTTTTCATAGAATCCATTTCTCCAATCGAAAAAACCGAAATCGAAAAAATTAAAAGCATCAAAGGGAGCCCCCTTGGAACTTTTTCGAATTCTTCAGATCGCCTTAACTTCCGAACGGATGGACCGATTTTCAACTTCGATCATACGAATCTGCTTTTTTTTTCATAGAATCCATTTCTGCAATCGAAAAAACCGAAATCGAAAAAATAAAAATGCATCAAAGGGGGCCCCCTTGGAACTTTTTCGAATTCTTCAGATCGCCTTAACTTCCGAACGGATGGACCGATTTTCAACTTCGATCATACCAATCTGCTTTTTTTTTTCATAGAATCCATTTCTCCAATCGAAAATACCGAAATGAAAAAAAAAATGCATCAAAGGGGACCCCCTTGGAACTTTTTCGAATTCTTCAGATCGACTTAACTTCCGAACGGATGGACCGATTTTCAACTTCGATCATACCAATCTGCTTTTTTTTTCATAGAATCCATTTCTCCGATCAAAAAAACCGAAATCGAAAAAATAAATTCATCAAAGGGGGCCCCCTTGGAACTTTTTCGAATTCTTCAGATCGCCTTAACTTCCGAACGGATGGACCGATTTTCAACTTCGATCATACCAAACAGCTTGTTTTTTTTTCATAGAATCCATTTCTCCAATCGAAAAAACCGAAATCTGAAAAAAAATTGCATCAAAGGGGGTCCCCTTGGAACTTTTTCGAATTCTTCAAATCGCCTTAACTTCCGAACGGATGGACCGATTTTCAACTTCGATCATACCAATCTGCTTGTTTTTTTTCATAGAATCCATTTATCCAATCGAAAAAACAAAAATCGAAAAAAAAAATCGCATCAAAGGGGGTCCCCTTGGAACTTTTCTGAATTCTTCAGATCGCCTTAACTTCCGAACAGATGGACCGATTTTCAACTTCGATCATACCAATCTGCTTGTTTTTTTTCATAGAATCCATTTCTCCAATCGAAAAAACCGAAATCGAAAAGAAAAATTGCATCAAAGGGGGTCCCCTTGGAACTTTTTCGAATTCTTCAGATCGCCTTAACTTCCGAACGGATGGACCGATTTTCAACTTCGATCATACCAATCTGCTTGTTTTTTTTTTCATAGAATCCATTTCTCCAATCAAAAAAACCGAAATCGAAAAAATAAAAAGCATCAAAGGGAGCCCCCTTGGAACTTCTTCGAATTCTTCAGATCGCCTTAACTTCCGAACGGATGGACCGATTTTCAACTTCGATCATACGAATCTGCTTGTTTTTTTTCATAAAATCCATTTCTGCAATCGAAAAAACCGAAATCGAAAAAAAAAATGCATCAAAGGGGGCCCCCTTGGAACTTTTTCGAATTCTTCAGATAATAATAATAATAATAATAAATGGGCTTTATTCATCGATGTTTATAAATATATAAAGATAAAAAAAAGGAAAATTTATACTAATAAGAAAAACATAAACGATGAATAGGCGAAGTTCAGCTTACGCTGTTTTACAACTTAACCATTGGCAAAAAATTAGTACAGGCACAATAATTGATCAATAATAAAAAATAAAAAAATCTAAGTGCACACAATATTTGCACACAATATTCAAATCAGGTAGAACAATCTATCCTAATGTAAGATATATCAGGTAATCGAAAACTAGGTACATATAGGGCGAAAAGGTAGGTATCCATTTAAACTAACTTGAGAATCTCACATATTCTTTCAACTTTTTCTTGAAGTTTAGAATGGAATAGTGCTTGAAATCATTGGGGAGAGAATTATAGTGCTTGATTGAATTATACATGAAACTTCGTGTGAATCCAGCTGAGGAGTGTCTGGGTATGACAAAAGTATTTTGATTCCGGGTGCGTGAGTTACATTGAGATTTGAAAGTAGTAAATCTCAGGTGGAGGTAATCCGGCATTTTATTGGCAATAATTTTATGCGTATTCACGAGTAGATGGAGTTTCCAAATCTTCTCAAGTTTCAACCAACCTGAATCCTCAAACTTGGCAGATATATGATCATACTTGCGAATACCATATGAAAGGCGTATACAATTGTTTTGAATTTTTTGTAAACGTTTCACATCGTCTTGAATCAAAGCAAATCCATAGATGATGTCGCAATATGAAAGTTTCGACAGTATGAGTGTTTCACATAGTTTCAGTTTTAGTTTAGAGGACATAATATCTCTACTCTGATAAAGTTTGCGCAGAATGTTATAGGAACCTTGGCAAAGCGAGCTAGCATGTTTATGGAATCTGAGATCGGAATCAAGCCACAGACCGAGATTCTTACACTCTGTGACTTTTGGGAGAATGTCTTGATCAAGTTTTATTCGGAATAACCCTTCGGTTTCTAGTCGTTTATGTTTGGGACCAAAAACAATATACTGGCACTTCTTTGAGTTGAGTCTGAGGTTATGGGCAATCGATATATCCAATAGATTTTTTAGGTCTTCATTAACTTTATTGATTGATTCTTGCCAATTATTTTGAGAAAAAGAATAATACAATTGAGTGTCATCTGCGTAATGATGAATATTGCAATGGCCGATAATCTGGTGAAAATCGCATATATATAACGAGAACAGAAGGGGACCAAGGATTGAACCCTGGGGCACTCCATAATCAACAGATAAAGCACTCGAATACTTTCCATCCAGACATACGTATTGTGTTCGATCTTTCAAATAATTCTTCAACAAATTGGAAGCTTCGTTGCTGAATCCAAAGTAAGTCATCTTTGCACACAGTATATCGTGGTCTAAAGAATCGAATGCTTTACTATAGTCCAGGAGTACCATGGATGTTAGATCCTTGTTATCTGTTGCTTCGAAAACATCCTGGGTGATGCTAATAAGGGCTGTGCTAGTGCTATGAGACGCACGATATCCGGATTGATGATTGGTTATTATATTGTTTTCGTACACAAATGAGTCCATCTGGTCTTTGAGAACCAATTCAAATACTTTAGATAGGACGGGTAATTTGCTTATGGGTCGTAGGTGAGATAATTCTGTAGGATTTTCACATTTTTGTAAAGGAAGTACAATTGCTTGTTTCCATGCAGAAGGAAAAAGGTTTGTTTCTAATATAGAGTTGAAAATATAGGTAATATGATTAATCAGATAACTTTCTACGCGTCGCAACATGATGAGTGAAATGCCATCAGATCCAACACAATTACTTTTTACCCGGTCTAAATATTGTTGAGTTTGAGTAGGTGTGATTATGGAAAATTTGAAAAGCGGTTCAACGGAAATTCTATTATATTTGTCAAGTAGTCGTTTATGCAGATCTGACTTTGAAGGATGGTTCGTTTTAGTGAAATTAGCGTTTATCTCATTCAAGTTCATTAGATTAGATGGTAAGTTATAGTTATGTTTATTCTTCAAAATGTCTAGTGTTCTCAATGTATTCCATATCATTTTCTGATTTTTATTCCTCAAGGTAAATTCCAAGAAGGCTTTCTTTTCCCGACGAATTGCACCAGTGGTATAATTACGGAGTTCCTTATAGCTATTCCAGTCTATGAAAGATTGTGTGATTTTAAATTTTCTGAGAGCCTTATCACGTAGTTTTATCATTTCTTTGATGTTAAAAGTAAGCCAAGGTGCCGGAGGTTTAGTGGTTCTTATACACCTTGTTGGAGCATGGATGTTGAAGAGGTTCAATACACCTAAGTTAAAAAATTCAATCATTTCGTTGGTTGTTTCGAAATTATAGATTTCATCCCAGTTGATGGCGTGTAGATCATCAAGAAAGTCATTCTGGCTAAAATATGTGAAGTCTCTGTAGCAAACTGTTTTGTGTTGAGGTGAAGTTTTCAACGATTGGATTATACATGTTATTGCTAAATGATCTGAAATACCAATGTCAACAACATTTACATCCCGCATATCATCTTTCTCTGAGGTTACTAAGATGTCTATTAGGGTCTGGCTATGCTGCGTTATTCTTGTGGGCTCATCAATGAGTTGGAACAGATTATATCTATGAATGAAGTTAGAGAATTGCTCCGTTGCACTGTTATTCAGGAGTAGGTTGATATTCATATCACCAGCCAAGTTCAAGGAATCACAGTTTGTTAGCAAATTTGCAACTACATCTTCCAGCGCGGCTATGGAAAGCGATATGTTCGCTTTAGGGGGCCTGTATACAATTCCAAAAACATATTTCTTCCCAAATTCGGTTACTGAAATCCAAATATGTTCAAGAAAATGACTTATCTCTGAGAGCAAAACTTGGAATTGAACCGATTGTTTAATGTAAATGCAAACCCCTCCCCCTCTGGAGTCTCTATCCGCTCTGACAATATTGTAATTATCAATCTTTACTGTATTTGAATCAATTTGGTGACCAAGCCAAGTTTCCGAAATACCAATAATATCGATTGCATTACCTGAAATGAATTGATTCAGTTCATTGAACCCCGTGAACAGTGATCTAACGTTAAGATGACCAAATTTGAGTTTTCTATTCATGATGTTAACAAAGTTGAGCAACGGTGAGCGTTCAGCGAACAAACAATTTCAAATATAAAGAAGATTAAAAAAAAAGTGACAAATGTACCAGTTCACTGGAGAAAAAACTAACAAATGATTAAGATGATAAATGTAATGAAGAAAATAAGCAAAAAATGTTCAGTGTTTTACAGCAGATTCGAAATATAGTCAGTGGGATTACTATACAAAGGCGATTGAGTATGAATGCATTAACATTACTTGATTATTTTTGTTTGTTATTGGTAGACATGGATCTGAGGTACTTTTGTTTCCTCGGTTGGTGATCTTCCTCTTGTTGTTGATTTCCTAGCAGACGCTTTTTCGTTTCGTCTTTGAAAGCTGACTCCTCTTTTTCCGAACTACCTGAGGGTACGTTATTATCCGCTTCTGCTCCAGGGTTGTTTGAAATCAGTTCTTCTAGAGTGTAGGGAACCCCTTCGACCACCAATGTCTGCCCTTTGATGCTGGCTGTGTGGCCTTTATCTCTGGCAATCCTTTGATGAGAGTAGAGAGCTTTCTTTATTTGCAAGTCCTCTGGTGTGTAATCGAGGGAAATATATATCCCTGTATTCTTCAATTTTTTCGCCTCTCCCAAAATTTTGGTTTTGAGAATATTCGAGATAAACTCAACAAGTATTGGTCCTGGCTTTTTGTTTGCACTTGAGGAATTGAATCTGTAAGCGTCCCTCAGATCTTCTTCACGACAATTGACGTTTAGCTTATCACGAAATAGTTTTATAACTTCAATGCTTGGATTAGGCCCGGGTAAGTTATACACTATGAGATTGTATTTCTTCGCCTTGCGTTCTGTGTTTATCAGTCTTTCCTTCAAAACTTTTATCTCGAGTTTCAATTATTCATTTACTGCTTTAAGATTATTTATACTATCATCTATGTGTCCCTTATAGTTTTTGAGTTCATCTTTCAATTCACTTATCTGCGAGACCACCTGGGAATTCTGGAGTTGGATTTGAGCAGTCAATTCTTGAAACATGGAACAACAGATCGACTTAACTTCCGAACGGATGGACCGATTTTCAACTTCGATCATACCAATTTGCTTTTTTTTTCATAGAATCCATTTCTCCGATCAAAACCGAAATCAAAAAAAAATGCATCAAAGGGGGCCCCCTTGGAACTTTTTCGAATTCTTCAGATTGCCATAACTTTCGAACTTATGGACCGATTTTCAACTTCGATCATACCAATCTGCTTGTTTTTTTTTTCATAGAATCCATTTCTCCAATCAAAAAAACCGAAATCGAAAAAAAAAATGCATCAAAGGGGGCCCCCTTGGAACTTTTTCGAATTCTTCAGATTGCCTTAACTTTCGAACGTATGGACCGATTTTCAACTTCGATCATACCAATCTGCTTGTTTTTTTCATAGAATCCATTTCTCCAATCGAAAAAACCGAAATCGAAAAAAAAAATGCATCAAAGGGAACCCCCTTGGAACTTTTTCGAATTCTTCAGATCGCCTTAACTTCCGAACGGATGGACCGATTTTCAACTTCGATAATACGAATCTGCTTGTTTTTTTTTCATAGAATCCATTTATCCAATCGAAAAAACCAAAATCGAAAAAAAAAATCGCATCAAAGGGGGTCCCCTTGGAACTTTTTCGAATTCTTCAGATCGCCTTAACTTCCGAACGGATGGACCGATTTTCAACTTCGATCATACCAATCTGCTTGTTTTTTTTTCATAGAATCCATTTCTCCAATCAAAAAAACCGTAATCGAAAAAATAAAAAGCATCAAAGGGAGCCCCCTTGGAACTTCTTCGAATTCTTCAGATCGCCTTAACTTCCGAACGGATGGACCGATTTTCAACTTCGATCATACGAATCTGCTTGTTTTTTTTATAGAATCCATTTCTGCAATCGAAAAAACCGAAATCGAAAAAAAAAATGCATCAAAGGGGGCCTCCTTGGAACTTTTTCGAATTCTTCAGATCGACTTAACTTCCGAACGGATGGACCGATTTTCAACTTCGATCATACCAATTTGCTTTTTTTTTTCATAGAATCCATTTCTCCGATCAAAAAAACCGAAATCGAAAAAAAAATGCATCTAAGGGGGCCCCCTTGGAACTTTTTCGAATTCTTCAGATTGCCTTAACTTTCGAACTTGTGGACCGATTTTCAACTTCGATCATACCAATCTGCTTTTTTTTTCTTAGAATCCATTTCTCCAATCAAAAAAACCGAAATCTAAAAAATAAAAAGCATCAAAGGGAGACCCCTTGGAACTTTTTCGAATTCTTCAGATCGCCTTAACTTCCGAACGGATGGACCGATTTTCAACTTCGATCATACGAATCTGCTTGTTTTTTTTTCATAGAATCCATTTCTCCAATCGAAAAAACCGAAATCGAAAAAAAAATGCATCAAAGGGGGCCCCCTTGGAACTTTTTCGAATTCTTCAGATCGACTTAACTTCCGAACGGATGGACCGATTTTCAACTTCGATCATACCAATCTGCCTTTTTTTTCCATAGAATCCATTTCTCCGATCAAAAAATTCGAAATCGAAAAAAAAAATGCATCAAAGGGGGCCCCCTTGGAACTTTTTCGAATTCTTCAGATTGCATTAACTTTCGAACGTATGGACCGATTTTCAACTTCGATCATACCAATCTGCTTGTTTTTTTTCATAGAATCCATTTCTCCAATCGAAAAAACCGAAATCGAAAAAAACAAGGATCAAAGGGGGCCCCCTTGGAACTTTTTCGAATTCTTCAGATCGCCTTAACTTCCGAACGGATGGACCGATTTTCAACTTCGATCATACGAATTTGCTTGTTTTTCTTCATAGAATCCATTTCTCCAATCGAAAAAACCAAAATAAAAAAAATGCATCAAAGGGGGCCCCCTTGGAACTTTTTCGAATTTTTCAGATCGACTTAACTTCCGAACGGATGGACCGATTTTCAACTTCGATCACACCAATCTGCTTTTTTTTCCATAGAATCCATTTCTCCGATCAAAAAAACCGAAATCGAAAAAAAAAATGCATCAAAGGGGGCCCCCTTGGAACTTTTTCGAATTCTTCAGATTGCCTTAACTTTCGAACGTATGGACCGATTTTCAACTTCGATCATACCAATCTGCTTGTTTTTATTCATAGAATCCATTTCTCCAATCGAAAAAACCGAAATCGAAAGAAAAAATGCATCAAAGGGGGCCCCCTTGGAACTTTTTCGAATTCTTCAGAGCGCCTTAACATCCGAACGGATGGACCGATTTTCAACTTCGATCATACCAATCTGCTTCTTTTTTTTTTCATAGAATCCATTTCTCCGATCGAAAGGACCGAAATCAAAAAAAAAAATGCATCAAAGGGGGCCCCCTTGGAACTTTTTCGAATTCTTCATATCGCCTTAACTTCCGAACGGATGGACTGATTTTCAACTTCGATCATACCAATCTGCTTGTATTTTTTCATAGAATCCATTTCTATAATCGAAAAAACCGAAATGGAAAAAAAAATGCATCAAAGGGGGCCCCCTTGGAACTTTTTCGAATTCTTCAGATCGCCTAACTTCCGAACGGATGGACCGATTTTCAACTTCGATCATACCAATTTGCTTGTTTTTTTTTTTCATAGAATCCATTTCTCCAATCGAAAAAACCGAAATCGAAAAAAAAAATGCATCAAAGGGGGCCCCCTTGGAACTTTTTCGAATTCTTCATATCGCCTTAACTTCCGAACGGATGGACCGATTTTCAACTTCGATCATACCAATCTGCTTGTATTTCTTCATAGAATCCATTTCTATAATCGAAAAAACCGAAATGGAAAAAAAAAATCATCAAAGGGGACCCCCTTGGAACTTTTTCGAATTCTTCAGATCGCCTTAACTTATATAATAATAATAATAATAATAATAATCTTTATTTCTCAAATTGAAAAGTACAGTTGTTGCAATACTGTTACAATGTACAATAATTGAAGAAGAGTCGTCAAAAGCATATGTCGGCTATAAGTATAAATATAAAATTGTAAAGTCGGACAGAACTAACAAGTAATTAAGTACCTATATATAAAATTAATTGAGTAATTTATCATCATAGCATAGAAGATGATAAGTCAATATTTTGGATATGATTGAGCTTTTGCTCAGTCTATGATTTATAGTTGTTCGATAAATTCCTGAAAGGTATAGCAGTTCATTTGAAGCAGCAGTTTCTTCAGCCTATATTTGAAAACATGAGAACTGGGAGAAACCTTGATATCTTCAGGAAGAATATTGTAGAATTTACAGCCATTGAAATCTACACTTTTTTCATACAATGCTGTTCTATGAGCATTTGACACCAGAAGACCCTTGGAACGAGTATTGTGGTCATGTTGATATGGTTGAAAGATTGGTTTATGTCTAAAAACATATGCACAGGATTCTAATATATATGTGCTGGCGACTGTCAGAATATTCAGATCTTTGAATGCATTTCTGCATGACTCCCTGTATCCTAGTTGAGCAATTATTCTTATCACATATTTTTGAATTAGGAATACCCTTTGCACGGCTGCACCAGTACCCCAGTTCAGAATCCCATAACGAATGTGAGAATGAAAATTGGCGTGATATAATGTTTTCAATACATTGATACTACAGTGATTAGACATGAACCTAATGGAGAAGCAACATTTTTTTAATTTAGTACAAAGTGCATCGATATGAGGGTGCCATGATAGTTTTCGGTCCAGAGTAATTCCCAGCATGTTTACTGTTTCCACTGGGCTTATCGTTTCATCATTTAAAGATAACTCCAAGTTGTTTAGACTGCGATTAGAAAATAAGACGATGTTAGTTTTGCCTTTGTTGAGTTTTAAGTTATTCTTTTCCGACCAAAGATTTATTTTGCTGTATATATCTGCTGTGGTTTTCCTGAGGCTTTCCATATTTTCTTCTATTATTAGTATGTTGGTGTCATCTGCGTAACTGGTAACAAATGTTGTGGTGTTATTGCTAATGAATGTTATAAGATCGTTAGCGAACACCAAGAAGAATAATGGACCCAGATTAGATCCTTGAGGTACTCCCTGGCCAATTTCAGATTCACTGCTGATACATTTGCCAATTTTTACTCTTTGTCTTCTTTCCTTAAGATATGACGTAACTAAATCATGTGGAACACCTCTCATACCCGATCTGAATAGTTTTGAGAGTAACAATTCATGATCTACACAGTCGAAGGCACGAGAGAAGTCTATAAATAGCCCTAGAACACACTTCCTTTGGTCCAGGGCATTGATAATTCTGGTTTGAAACTCACATAATGCTGATTCTGTGCTTTTGGACTTGGTGAACCCATGCTGCGATGTCGATAGAGTTTTATTTCTCTCAAAGAAGCTTGTTAATTGTCTTTTTATGTTTAGTTCAAATGGTTTAGAGAGACTTGATAGCAGACTTATTGCTCTGTAATTATCTAAATTGTTCCCATCACCTTTTTTATAGATAGGGCATACTGTTGCGAGTTTCAAATTGTTTGGGTAAATTCCCTTTGAAGATGATGAATTTATGAGGAAAGTTAAAGGGCTACAGAGTTCATACCGACATTTTTTCAACAGGTTGTTGGAAATATAGTCATACCCACATGCATTAGAGTTTTTTAGTTGGGCAATAAGCTCTATTACATCACTCTCACAAACGGCCGTCATGAAGAAACTATTTACGTTAGACGGTACATTGTCCCCAAGAAATTTCGAATCATTCGTATTTATTTCGACGAGTGTTCTCAAGAAATTTTCATTAAATTTTTCAGCTAGTATTGTATCTTCGATAATGACCTCGTTTTCCTTGATAACAATTTTATTCTCTCTTTTGGGTTTTTTTGAATATTATTGATAATTTGCCAGGTAGTTTTCGGTTTATAATTTGAGTTTAGGATCTGAAAATCATGATACTCCTTCCTTGCACTTCTTAATTTTTCTCTATAACTCTTGTTGAAGTATTTACTGATTTCTTTATAGGTATCATCATACCTGGCAATTGAGGTGTATAATGTTACTTTATTTTTCAGTTCTTCTAATTCTGGTGTCATGATATAGTCATTTCCTCTACTTTTTTTTATATAGAATCTTCTCATTGGAAACGAAATTTCAAAATAGTATAGTAAAGTCTCTGAAAATTTTTTATACGCCAGATTTGGACACTCTATTGCATACGTTTCGGACCAGTCTTCCTGTTTCAGGTAGTTCTGGAATATTGAAATATTTTCTGTACAACAGTCTCTGCGGTAGTAGTAAGGATTTTTATTCTTATCTTTTACTGTCTCATCTTTCATGTATACGAACTGCGCAAAATGGTCAGACAGATGCAGGTCCTTCACCGCTACTTCAAAGCACCTGCTACACCTGATCAGAAAATTATCAATGCATGTCTCCGAGTGAGGAGTTACTCTAGTAGCAGTTTTCACACAAGCCTCAATATTATAGGACGCTAATAAGTCGATAAGTATTGAGTGATTTACACTGGGGAGCAAAAAATTCAGATTAAAATCTCCCCCTATGACTATATCAAATATTTCGCTGCACAGTTCAGTTAACATACCATCAAGTAATTTCAAAAACTCCTTAAAATCTCCTGCTGGTGGTCTGTATATAACCACAGCGATAATTTTCCTCGAAGCCAGTCTGATACTACAGCACTTCCGAACGGATGGACCGATTTTCAACTTCGATCATGCCAATCTGCTTGTTTTTTTTTCATAGAATCCATTTCTCCAATCAAAAAAACCGAAATCAAAAAAAAAATGCATCAAAGGGGGCCCCCTTGGAACTATTTCGAATTCTTCAGATCGCCTTAACTTCCGAACGGATGGACCGATTTTCAACTTCGATCATACCAATCTGCTTGTTTTTTTTTATAGAATCCATTTCTTCAATCAAAAAAACCGGAATCGAAAAAAAATGCATCAAAGGGGGCCCCCTTGTAACTTTTTCGAATTCTTCAGATCGCCTTAACTTCCGAACGGATGGACCGATTTTCAATTTCGCGCATACCAATTCGCTTGTTTTTTCCATAGAATCCATTTCTCCAATCGAATAAAATTGCATCAAAGGGGGTCCGCTTGGAACTTTTTCGAATTCTTCAGATCGCCTTAACTTCCGAACGGATGGACCGATTTTCAACTTCGATCATACTGCTTGTTTTTTTCATAGAATCCATTTCTCCAATCGGAAAAACCGAAATCGAAAAAAAAATGCATTAAAGGGGGCCCCCTTGGAACTTTTTCGAATTCTTCAGATCGACTTAACTTCCGAACGGATGGACCGATTTTCAACTTCGATCATACCAATCTGTTTTTTTTTCCATCGAATCCATTACTCCGATCAAAAAAACCGAAATCAAAAAAAAATGCATCAAAGGGGGCCCCCTTGGAACTTTTTCGAATTCTTCAGATTGCCTTAACTTTCGAACGTATGGACCGATTTTCAACTTCGATCATACCAATCTGCTTGTTTTTTTTCATAGAATCCATTTCTTCAATCGAAAAAACCGAAATCGAAAAAAAAAAATGCATCAAAGGGGGCCCCCTTGGAACTTTTTCGAATTCTTCAGATCGCCTTAACTTCCGAACGGATGGACCGATTTTCAACTTCGATCATACGAATCTGCTTGTTTTTTGTTCATAGAATCCATTTCTCCAATCGAAAAAACCAAAATCGAGAAAAAAATGCATCAAAGGGGGCCCCCTTGGAACTTTTTCGAATTCTTCAGATCGACTTAACTTCCGAACGGATGGACCGATTTTCAACTTCGATCATACCAATCTGCTTTTTTTTCCATAGAATCCATTTCTCCGATCAAAAAAACCGAAATCGAAAAAAAAAAATGCATCAAAGGGGGCCCCCTTGGAACTTTTTCGAATTCTTCAGATCGCCTTAACATCCGAAGGGATGGACCGATTTTCAACTTCGATCATACCAATCTGCTTGTTTTTTTTTCATAGAATCCATTTCTCCGATCGGAAGAACCGAAATCGAGAAAAAAAAATGCATCAAAGGAAGCCCCCTTGGAACTTTCTCGAATTCTTCAGATCGCCTAACTTCCGAACGGATGGACCGATTTTCAACTTCGATCATACCAATTTGCTTGTTTTTTTTTCCATAAAATCCATTTCTCCAATCGAAAAAACCGAAATCGAAAAAAAAAAGCATCAAAGGGGGCCCCCTTGGAACTTTTTCGAATTCTTCAGATCGCCTTAACTTCCGAACGGATGGACCGATTCTCACCTTCGACCATACCAATCTGCTTGTTTTTTTTCATAGAATCCATTTCTCCAATCGAAAAAACCGAAATCGAAAAAAAAAAATGCATCAAAGGGGGCCCCCTTGGAACTTTTTCGAATTCTTCAGATCGCCTTAACTTCCGAACGGATGGACCGATTTTCAACTTCGATCATACCAATCTGCTTGTATTTTTTCATAGAATCCATTTCTATAATCGAAAAAACCGAAATGGAAAGGAAAAGCATCAAAGGGGACCCCCTTGGAACTTTTTCGAATTCTTCAGATCGCCTTAACTTCCGAACGGATGGACCGATTTTCAACTTCGATCATACCAATCTGCTTGTTTTTTTTCATAGAATCCATTTCTCCAATCAAAAAAACCGAAATCGAAAAAAAAAAATGCATCAAAGGGGGCCCCCTTGGAACTTTTTCGAATTCTTCAGATCGCCTCAACTTCCGAACGGATGGACCGATTTTCAACTTCGATCATACCAATCTGCTTGTTTTTTTTTTCATAGAATCCATTTCTCCAATCGAAAAAACCGGAATCGAAAACAAAATGCATCAAAGGGGGCCCCCTTGTAACTTTTTCGAATTCTTCAGATCGCCTTAACTTCCGAACGGATGGACCGATTTTCAATTTCGCGCATACCAATCTGCTTGTTTTTTTCATAGAATTCATTTCTCCAATCGAAAAAACCGAAATCGAAAAAAAAATGCATCAAAGGTGGCCCCCTTGGAACTTTTTCGAATTCTTCAGATCGCCTTAACTTCCGAACGAATGGACCGATTTTCAACTTCGATCATACCAATCTGCTTGTTTAATTTCATAGAATCCATTTCTCCAATCGGAAAAACTGAAATCGAAAATAAAAATGCATCAAAGGGGGCCCCCTTGGAACTTTTTCGAATTCTTCAGACCGCCTTAACTTCCGAACGGATGGACCGATTTTCAATTTCGCGCATACCAATTTGATTGTTTTTTTATAGAATCCATTTCTTCAATAGAAAAAACCGAAATCGAAAAAAAAATTTTATCAAAGGGGGTCCCCTTGGAACTTTTTCGAATTCTTCAGATCGCTTAAACTTCCGAACGGATGGACCGATTTTCAACTTCGATCATACCAAACTGCTTGTTTTTTTTCATAGAATCCATTTCTCCAATCGAAAAAACCGAAATCGAAAAAAAAATTGCATCAAATGGGGTCCCCTTGGAACTTTTTCGAAATTTTCAGATCGCCTTAACTTCCAAACGGATGGACCGATTTTCAACTTCGATCATAGCAATCTGCTTGTTTTTTTTCATAGAATCCATTTCTCCAATCGAAAAAACCGAAATCGAAAAAAAAGTTGCATCAAAGGGGGTCCCTTTGGAACTTATCCGAATTCTTCAGATCGCCTTAACTTCCGAACGGATGGACCGATTTTCAACTCCGATCATACCAATCTGCTTGTTTTATTTTCATATAATCCATTTCTCCAATCGAAAAAACCGGAATCGAAAAAAAAAATGCATCAAGGGAGGCCCCCTTGTAACTTTTTCGAATTCTTCAGATCGCCTTAACTTCCGAACGGATGGACCGATTTTCAATTTCGCGCATACCAATTCGCTTGTTTTTTCCATAGAATCCATTTCTCCAATCGACAAGAAAGTTGCATCAAAGGGGGTCCCCTTGGAACTTTTTCGAATTCTTCAGATCGCCTTAACTTCCGAACGGATGGACCGATTTTCAACTTCGATCATACCAATCTGCTTGTTTTTTTTCATAGAATCCATTTCTCCAATCGAAAAAACTGAAATCGAAAAAAAAAATGCATCAAAGGGGGCCCCCTTGGAACTTTTTCGAATTCTTCAGATCGCCTTAACTTCCGAACGGATGGACCGATTTTCAACTTCGATCATACCAATCTGCTTGTGTGATTTCATAGAATCCATTTCTCCAATCGGAAAAACCGAAATCGAAAAAAAAAAAACATCAAAGGGGGCCCCCTTGGAACTTTTTCGAATTCTTCAGACCGCCTTAACTTCCGAACGGATGGACCGATTTTCAACTTCGATCATACCAAACTGCTTGTTTTTTTTCATAGAATCCATTTCTCCAATCGAAAAAACCGAAATCTAAAAAAAAATTGCATCAAAAGGGGCCCCCTTGGAACTTTTTCGAATTCTTCAGATCGCCATTAACTTCCGAACGGATTGACCGATTTTCAACTTCGATCATACCAATCTGCTCGTTTTTTTCATAGAATCCATTTCTCCAATCGAAAAAACCGAAATCGAAGAAAAATTGCATCAAAGGGGGTCCCCTTGGAACTTTTTCGAATTCTTCAGATCGCCTAAACTTCCGAACGGATGGACCGATTTTCAACTTCGATCATACCAAACTGCTTGTTTTTTCTCAAAGAATCCATTTCTCCAATCGAAAAAACCGAAATCTAAAAAAAAATTGCATCAAAGGGGGCCCCCTTGGAACTTTTTCGAATTCTTCAGATCGCCATTAACTTCCGAACGGATTGACCGATTTTCAACTTCGATCATACCAATCTGCTCGTTTTTTTCATAGAATCCATTTCTCCAATCGAAAAAACCGAAATCGAAAAAAAAGTTGCATCAAAGGGGGCCCCCTTGGAACTTTTTCGAATTCTTCAGATCGCCTTAACTTCCGAACGGATGGACCGATTTTCAACTTCGATCATACCAATCTGCTTGTTCTTTTTTATATAATCCATTTCTCCAATCGAAAAAATCGAAATCAAAAAAAAAAAATGCATCAAAGGGGGCCCCCTTGGAACTTTTTCGAATTCTTCAGATCGCCTTAACTTCCGAACGGATGGACCGATTTTCAACTTCGATCATAATAATCTGTTTGTTTTTTTTCAATCGAAAAAACCGAAATAAAAAAAAAATGCATCAAAGGAGGCCCCCTTGGAACTTTTTCGAATTCTTCAGATCGCCTTAACTTCCGAACGGATGGACCGATTTTCAATTTCGCGCATACCAATTTGATTGTTTTTTCATAGAATCCATTTCTTCAATAGAAAAAACCGAAATCGAAAAAAAATTGCATCAAAGGGGGTCCCCTTGGAACTTTTTCGAATTCTTCAGATCGCCTAAACTTCCGAACGGATGGACCGATTTTCAACTTCGATCATACCAATCTGCTTGTTTTTTTTCATAGAATCCATTTCTTCAATCAAGAAAACCGAAATCTAAAAAAAAATTGCATCAAAGGGGGTCCCCTTGAAACTTTTTTGAATTCTTCAGATCGCCTTAACTTCCAAACGGATGGACCGATTTTCAACTTCGATCATAGCAATCTGCTTGTTTTTTTTCATAGAATCCATTTCTACAATCAAAAAAACCGAAATCGAAATAAAAGTTGCATCAAAGGGGGTCCCTTTGGAACTTATCCGAATTCTTCAGATCGCCTTAGCTTCCAAACGGATGGACCGATTTTCAACTTCGATCATAGCAATCTGCTTTTTTTTTTTCATAGAATCCATTCTCCAATCGAAAAAACCGAAATCGAAAAAAAAAATGCATCAAAGGGGGCCCCCTTGAAACTTTTTCGAATTCTTCAGATCGCCTTAACTTCCGAACGGATGGACCGATTTTCAACTTCGATCATGCCAATCTGCTTGTTTTTTTTTCATAGAATCCATTTCTTCAATCGAGAAAACCGAAATCTAAAAAAAAATTGCATCAACTTTTTCGAATTCTTCAGATCGCCTTAACTTCCAAACGGATGGACCGATTTTCAACTTCGATCATACCAATCTGCTTGTTTTTTTTTCATAGAATCCATTTCTCCAATCGAAAAAACTGAAATCGAAAAAAAAAATGCATCAAAGGGGGCCCCCTTGGAACTTTTTCGAATTCTTCAGATCGCCTTAACTTCCGAACGGATGGACCGATTTTCAACTTCGATCATACCAATCTGCTTGTGTGATTTCATAGAATCCATTTCTCCAATCGGAAAAACCGAAATCGAAAAAAAAAAAAACATCAAAGGGGGCCCCCTTGGAACTTTTTCGAATTCTTCAGACCGCCTTAACTTCCGAACGGATGGACCGATTTTCAACTTCGATCATACCAAACTGCTTGTTTTTTTTCATAGAATCCATTTCTCCAATCGAAAAAACCGAAATCTAAAAAAAAATTGCATCAAAGGGGGCCCCCTTGGAACTTTTTCGAATTCTTCAGATCGCCTAAACTTCCGAACGGATGAACCGATTTTCAACTTCGATCATAATAATCTGCTTGTTTTTTTTCAATCGAAAAAACCGAAATAAAAAAAAAATGCATCAAAGGAGGCCCCCTTGGAACTATTTCGAATTCTTCAGATCGCCTTAACTTCCGAACGGATGGACCGATTTTCAATTTCGCGCATACCAATTTGATTGTTTTTTCATAGAATCCATTTCTTCAATAGAAAAAACCGAAATCGAAAAAAAATTGCATCAGAGGGGGTATCCTTGGAACTTTTTCGAATTCTTCAGATCGCCTAAACTTCCGAACGGATGGACCGATTTTCAACTTCGATCATACCAATCTGCTTGTTTTTTTTCATAGAATCCATTTCTTCAATCGGGAAAACCGAAATCTAAAAAAAAATTGCATCAAAGGGGGTCCCCTTGAAAGGAGGCCTCCTTGGAACTTTTTCGAATTCTTCAGATCGCCTTAACTTCCGAACGGATGGACCGATTTTCAATTTCGCGCATACCAATTTGATTGTTTTTTCATAGAATCCATTTCTTCAATAAAAAAAACCGAAATCGAAAAAAAATTGCATCAAAGGGGGTCCCCTTGGAACTTTTTCGAATTCTTCAGATCGCCTAAACTTCCGAACGGATGGACCGATTTTCAACTTCGATCATACCAATCTGCTTGTTTTTTTTCATAGAATCCATTTCTTCAATCGAGAAAACCGAAATCTAAAAAAAAATTGCATCAGAGGGGGTCCCGTTGGAACTTTTTCGAATTCTTCAGATCGCCTTAACTTCCAAACGGATGGACCGATTTTCAACTTCGATCATAACAATCTGCTTGTTTTTTTTCATAGAATCCATTTCTCCAATCAAAAAAACCGAAATCGAAAAAAAAGTTGCATCAAAGGGGGTCCCTTTGGAACTTATCCGAATTCTTCAGATCGCCTTAACTTCCGAACGGATTGACCGATTTTCAACTTCGATCATACCAATCTGCTTGTTTTTTTCATAGAATCCATTTCTTCAATCGAAAAAACCGAAATCGAAAAAAAAAATGCATCAAAGGGGGCCCCCTTGAAACTTTTTCGAATTCTTCAGATCGCCTTAACTTCCGAACGGATGGACCGATTTTCAACTTCGATCATACCAATCTGCTTGTTTTTTTTTTTTCATAGAATCCATTTCTTCAATCGAGAAAACCGAAATCTAAAAAAAAATTGCATCAAAGGGGGTCCCCTTGAAACTTTTTCGAATTCTTCAGATCGCCTTAACTTCCAAACGGATGGACCGATTTTCAACTTCGATCATACCAATCTGCTTGTTTTTTTTCATAGAATCCATTTCTCCAATCGAAAAAACTGAAATCGAAAAAAAAAATGCATCAAAGGGGGCCCCCTTGGAACTTTTTCGAATTCTTCAGATCGCCTTAACTTCCGAACGGATGGACCAATTTTCAACTTCGATCATACCAATCTGCTTGTGTGATTTCATAGAATCCATTTCTCCAATCAGAAAAACCGAAATCGAAAAAAAAAAAACATCAAAGGGGGCCCCCTTGGAACTTTTTCGAATTCTTCAGACCGCCTTAACTTCCGAACGGATGGACCGATTTTCAACTTCGATCATACCAAACTGCTTGTTTTTTTTCATAGAATCCATTTCTCCAATCGAAAAAACCGAAATCTAAAAATAAATTGCATCAAAGGGGGCCCCCTTGGAACTTTTTCGAATTCTTCAGATCGCCATTAACTTCCGAACGGATTGACCGATTTTCAACTTCGATCATACCAATCTGCTCGTTTTTTTCATAGAATCCATTTCTCCAATCGAAAAAACCGAAATCGAAAAAAATATTGCATCATAGGGGGTCCCCTTGGAACTTTTTCGAATTCTTCAGATCGCCTAAACTTCCGAACGGATGGACCGATTTTCAACTTCGATCATACCAAACTGCTTGTTTTTTCTCATAGAATCCATTTCTCCAATCAAAAAAACCGAAATCTAAAAAAAAATTGCATCAAAGGGGGCCCCCTTGGAACTTTTTCGAATTCTTCAGATCGCCATTAACTTCCGAACGGATTGACCGATTTTCAACTTCGATCATACCAATCTGCTCGTTTTTTTCATAGAATCCATTTCTCCAATCGAAAAAACCGAAATCGAAAAAAAAATTGCATCAAAGGGGGTCCCCTTGGAACATTTTCGAATTCTTCAGATCGCCTTAATTTCCGAACGGATGGACCGATTTTCAACTTCGATCATACCAATCTGCTTGTTTTTTTTCATAGAATCCATTTCTCCAATCGAAAAAACTGAAATCGAAAAAAAAATGCATCAAAGGGGGCCCCCTTGGAACTTTTTCGAATTCTTCAGATCGCCTAAACTTCCGAACGGATGGACCGATTTTCAATTTCGCGCATACCAATTTGATTGTTTTTTCATAGAATCCATTTCTTCAATAAAAAAAACCGAAATCGAAAAAAAATTGCATCAAAGGGGGTCCCCTTGGAACTTTTTCGAATTCTTCAGATCGCCTAAACTTCCGAACGGATGGACCGATTTTCAACTTCGATCATACCAATCTGCTTGTTTTTTTTCATAGAATCCATTTCTTCAATCGAGAAAACCGAAATCTAAAAAAAAATTGCATCAGAGGGGGTCCCGTTGGAACTTTTTCGAATTCTTCAGATCGCCTTAACTTCCAAACGGATGGACCGATTTTCAACTTCGATCATAACAATCTGCTTGTTTTTTTTCATAGAATCCATTTCTCCAATCAAAAAAACCGAAATCGAAAAAAAAGTTGCATCAAAGGGGGTCCCTTTGGAACTTATCCGAATTCTTCAGATCGCCTTAACTTCCGAACGGATTGACCGATTTTCAACTTCGATCATACCAATCTGCTTGTTTTTTTCATAGAATCCATTTCTTCAATCGAAAAAACCGAAATCAAAAAAAAAATGCATCAAAGGGGGCCCCCTTGAAACTTTTTCGAATTCTTCAGATCGCCTTAACTTCCGAACGGATGGACCGATTTTCAACTTCGATCATACCAATCTGCTTGTTTTTTTTTCATAGAATCCATTTCTTCAATCGAGAAAACCGAAATCTAAAAAAAAATTGCATCAAAGGGGGTCCCCTTGAAACTTTTTCGAATTCTTCAGATCGCCTTAACTTCCAAACGGATGGACCGATTTTCAACTTCGATCATACCAATCTGCTTGTTTTTTTTCATAGAATCCATTTCTCCAATCGAAAAAACTGAAATCGAAAAAAAAAATGCATCAAAGGGGGCCCCCTTGGAACTTTTTCGAATTCTTCAGATCGCCTTAACTTCCGAACGGATGGACCGATTTTCAACTTCGATCATACCAATCTGCTTGTGTGATTTCATAGAATCCATTTCTCCAATCAGAAAAACCGAAATCGAAAAAAAAAAACATCAAAGGGGGCCCCCTTGGAACTTTTTCGAATTCTTCAGACCGCCTTAACTTCCGAACGGATGGACCGATTTTCAACTTCGATCATACCAAACTGCTTGTTTTTTTTCATAGAATCCATTTCTCCAATCGAAAAAACCGAAATCTAAAAATAAATTGCATCAAAGGGGGCCCCCTTGGAACTTTTTCGAATTCTTCAGATCGCCATTAACTTCCGAACGGATTGACCGATTTTCAACTTCGATCATACCAATCTGCTCGTTTTTTTCATAGAATCCATTTCTCCAATCGAAAAAACCGAAATCGAAAAAAATATTGCATCATAGGGGGTCCCCTTGGAACTTTTTCGAATTCTTCAGATCGCCTAAACTTCCGAACGGATGGACCGATTTTCAACTTCGATCATACCAAACTGCTTGTTTTTTTTCATAGAATCCATTTCTCCAATCAAAAAAACCGAAATCTAAAAAAAAATTGCATCAAAGGGGGCCCCCTTGGAACTTTTTCGAATTCTTCAGATCGCCATTAACTTCCGAACGGATTGACCGATTTTCAACTTCGATCATACCAATCTGCTCGTTTTTTTCATAGAATCCATTTCTCCAATCGAAAAAACCGAAATCGAAAAAAAAATTGCATCAAAGGGGGTCCCCTTGGATTTTTTTCGAATTCTTCAGATCGCCTTAATTTCCGAACGGATGGACCGATTTTCAACTTCGATCATACCAATCTGCTTGTTTTTTTTCATAGAATCCATTTCTCCAATCGAAAAAACTGAAATCGAAAAAAAAATGCATCAAAGGGGGCCCCCTTGGAACTTTTTCGAATTCTTCAGATCGCCTTAACTTCCGAACGGATGGACCGATTTTCAACTTCGATCATACCAATCTGCTTGTGTGATTTCATAGAATTCATTTCTCCAATCAGAAAAACCGAAATCGAAAAAAAAAAAAACATCAAAGGGGGCCCCCTTGGAACTTTTTCGAATTCTTCAGACCGCCTTAACTTCCGAACGGATGGACCGATTTTCAACTTCGATCATACCAAACTGCTTGTTTTTTTTCATAGAATCCATTTCTCCAATCGAAAAAACCGAAATCTAAAAATAAATTGCATCAAAGGGGGCCCCCTTGGAACTTTTTCGAATTCTTCAGATCGCCATTAACTTCCGAACGGATTGACCGATTTTCAACTTCGATCATACCAATCTGCTCGTTTTTTTCATAGAATCCATTTCTCCAATCGAAAAAACCGAAATCGAAAAAAATATTGCATCATAGGGGGTCCCCTTGGAACTTTTTCGAATTCTTCAGATCGCCTAAACTTCCGAACGGATGGACCGATTTTCAACTTCGATCATACCAAACTGCTTGTTTTTTCTCATAGAATCCATTTCTCCAATCAAAAAAACCGAAATCTAAAAAAAAATTGCATCAAAGGGGGCCCCATTGGAACTTTTTCGAATTCTTCAGATCGCCATTAACTTCCGAACGGATTGACCGATTTTCAACTTCGATCATACCAATCTGCTCGTTTTTTTCATAGAATCCATTTCTCCAATCGAAAAAACCGAAATCGAAAAAAAAGTTGC
This sequence comes from Chrysomela aeneicollis, assembly GCA_029955515.1. Lineage (NCBI taxonomy): Eukaryota > Metazoa > Arthropoda > Insecta > Coleoptera > Chrysomelidae > Chrysomela > Chrysomela aeneicollis. Next base: position 13,114,614 of record JARUHQ010000013.1, on the reverse strand, counting down.
TTTAAAGGGGGCCCCTTGGAACTTTTTTGAATTCTTCAGATCGCCTTAACTTCCGAACGGATGGACCGATTTTCAACTTCGATCATACCAATCTGCTTGTTCTTTTTTATAGAATCCATTTCTCCAATCGAAAAAATCGAAATCGAAAAAAAAATGCATCAAAGGGGGCCCCCTTGGAACTTTTTCGAATTCTTCAGATCGCCTTAACTTCCGAACGGATGGACCGATTTTCAACTTCGATCATAATAATCTGCTTGTTTTTTTTCAATCAAAAAAACCGAAATAAAAAAAAAATGCATCAAAGGAGGCCCCCTTGGAACTTTTTCGAATTCTTCAGATCGCCTTAACTTCCGAACGGATGGACCGATTTTCAATTTCGCGCATAAAAATTTGATTGTTTTTTCATAGAATCCATTTCTTCGATAGAAAAAACCGAAATCGAAAAAAAATTGCATCAAAGGGGGTCCCTTTGGAACTTTTTCGAATTCTTCAGATCGCCTAAACTTCCGAACGGATGGACCGATTTTCAACTTCGATCATACCAATCTGCTTGTTTTTTTTCATAGAATCCATTTCTTCAATCGAGAAAACCGAAATCTAAAGAAAAATTGCATCAAAGGGGGTCCCCTTGAAACTTTTTCGAATTCTTCAGATCGCCTTAACTTCCAAACGGATGGACCGATTTTCAACTTCGATCATAGCAATCTGCTTGTTTTTTTTCATAGAATCCATTTCTCCAATCAAAAAAACCGAAATCGAAAAAAAAGTTGCATCAAAGGGGGTCCCTTTGGAACTTATCCGAATTCTTCAGATCGCCTTAACTTCCGAACGGATTGACCGATTTTCAACTTCGATCATACCAATCTGCTTGTTTTTTTCATAGAATCCATTTCTTCAATCGAAAAAACCGAAATCAAAAAAAAAATGCATCAAAGGGGGCCCCCTTGAAACTTTTTCGAATTCTTCAGATCGCCTTAACTTCCGAACGGATGGACCGATTTTCAACTTCGATCATACCAATCTGCTTGTTTTTTTTTCATAGAATCCATTTCTTCAATCGAGAAAACCGAAATCTAAAAAAAAATTGCATCAAAGGGGGTCCCCTTGAAACTTTTTCGAATTCTTCAGATCGCCTTAACTTCCAAACGGATGGACCGATTTTCAACTTCGATCATACCAATCTGCTTGTTTTTTTTCATAGAATCCATTTCTCCAATCGAAAAAACTGAAATCGAAAAAAAAAAATGCATCAAAGGGGGCCCCCTTGGAACTTTTTCGAATTCTTCAGATCGCCTTAACTTCCGAACGGATGGACCGATTTTCAACTTCGATCATACCAATCTGCTTGTGTGATTTCATAGAATCCATTTCTCCAATCAGAAAAACCGAAATCGAAAAAAAAAAAACATCAAAGGGGGCCCCCTTGGAACTTTTTCGAATTCTTCAGACCGCCTTAACTTCCGAACGGATGGACCGATTTTCAACTTCGATCATACCAAACTGCTTGTTTTTTTTCATAGAATCCATTTCTCCAATCGAAAAAACCGAAATCTAAAAATAAATTGCATCAAAGGGGGCCCCCTTGGAACTTTTTCGAATTCTTCAGATCGCCATTAACTTCCGAACGGATTGACCGATTTTCAACTTCGATCATACCAATCTGCTCGTTTTTTTCATAGAATCCATTTCTCCAATCGAAAAAACCGAAATCGAAAAAAATATTGCATCATAGGGGGTCCCCTTGGAACTTTTTCGAATTCTTCAGATCGCCTAAACTTCCGAACGGATGGACCGATTTTCAACTTCGATCATACCAAACTGCTTGTTTTTTCTCATAGAATCCATTTCTCCAATCAAAAAAACCGAAATCTAAAAAAAAATTGCATCAAAGGGGGCCCCCTTGGAACTTTTTCGAATTCTTCAGATCGCCATTAACTTCCGAACGGATTGACCGATTTTCAACTTCGATCATACCAATCTGCTCGTTTTTTTCATAGAATCCATTTCTCCAATCGAAAAAACCGAAATCGAAAAAAAAATTGCATCAAAGGGGGTCCCCTTGGATTTTTTTCGAATTCTTCAGATCGCCTTAATTTCCGAACGGATGGACCGATTTTCAACTTCGATCATACCAATCTGCTTGTTTTTTTTCATAGAATCCATTTCTCCAATCGAAAAAACTGAAATCGAAAAAAAAATGCATCAAAGGGGGCCCCCTTGGAACTTTTTCGAATTCTTCAGATCGCCTTAACTTCCGAACGGATGGACCGATTTTCAACTTCGATCATACCAATCTGCTTGTGTGATTTCATAGAATTCATTTCTCCAATCAGAAAAACCGAAATCGAAAAAAAAAAAAACATCAAAGGGGGCCCCCTTGGAACTTTTTCGAATTCTTCAGACCGCCTTAACTTCCGAACGGATGGACCGATTTTCAACTTCGATCATACCAAACTGCTTGTTTTTTTTCATAGAATCCATTTCTCCAATCGAAAAAACCGAAATCTAAAAATAAATTGCATCAAAGGGGGCCCCCTTGGAACTTTTTCGAATTCTTCAGATCGCCATTAACTTCCGAACGGATTGACCGATTTTCAACTTCGATCATACCAATCTGCTCGTTTTTTTCATAGAATCCATTTCTCCAATCGAAAAAACCGAAATCGAAAAAAATATTGCATCATAGGGGGTCCCCTTGGAACTTTTTCGAATTCTTCAGATCGCCTAAACTTCCGAACGGATGGACCGATTTTCAACTTCGATCATACCAAACTGCTTGTTTTTTCTCATAGAATCCATTTCTCCAATCAAAAAAACCGAAATCTAAAAAAAAATTGCATCAAAGGGGGCCCCATTGGAACTTTTTCGAATTCTTCAGATCGCCATTAACTTCCGAACGGATTGACCGATTTTCAACTTCGATCATACCAATCTGCTCGTTTTTTTCATAGAATCCATTTCTCCAATCGAAAAAACCGAAATCGAAAAAAAAGTTGCTTTAAAGGGGGCCCCTTGGAACTTTTTTGAATTCTTCAGATCGCCTTAACTTCCGAACGGATGGACCGATTTTCAACTTCGATCATACCAATCTGCTTGTTCTTTTTTATAGAATCCATTTCTCCAATCGAAAAAATCGAAATCGAAAAAAAAATGCATCAAAGGGGGCCCCCTTGGAACTTTTTCGAATTCTTCAGATCGCCTTAACTTCCGAACGGATGGACCGATTTTCAACTTCGATCATAATAATCTGCTTGTTTTTTTTCAATCAAAAAAACCGAAATAAAAAAAAAATGCATCAAAGGAGGCCCCCTTGGAACTTTTTCGAATTCTTCAGATCGCCTTAACTTCCGAACGGATGGACCGATTTTCAATTTCGCGCATAAAAATTTGATTGTTTTTTCATAGAATCCATTTCTTCGATAGAAAAAACCGAAATCGAAAAAAAATTGCATCAAAGGGGGTCCCCTTGGAACTTTTTCGAATTCTTCAGATCGCCTAAACTTCCGAACGGATGGACCGATTTTCAACTTCGATCATACCAATCTGCTTGTTTTTTTTCATAGAATCCATTTCTTCAATCGAGAAAACCGAAATCTAAAGAAAAATTGCATCAAAGGGGGTCCCCTTGAAACTTTTTCGAATTCTTCAGATCGCCTTAACTTCCAAACGGATGGACCGATTTTCAACTTCGATCATAGCAATCTGCTTGTTTTTTTTCATAGAATCCATTTCTCCAATCAAAAAAACCGAAATCGAAAAAAAAGTTGCATCAAAGGGGGTCCCTTTGGAACTTATCCGAATTCTTCAGATCGCCTTAACTTCCGAACGGATTGACCGATTTTCAACTTCGATCATACCAATCTGCTTGTTTTTTTCATAAAATCCATTTCTCCAATCGAAAAAACCGAAATCGAAAAAAAAAATGCATCAAAGGGGGCCCCCTTGAAACTTTTTCGAATTCTTCAGATCGCCTTAACTTCCGAACGGATGGACCGATTTTCAACTTCGATCATACGAATCTGCTTGTTTTTTTTTCATAGAATCCATTTCTGCAATCGAAAAAACCGAAATCGAAAAAAAAAATGCATCAAAGGGGGCTCCCTTGGAACTTTTTCGAATTCTTCAGATCGACTTAACTTTCGAACGTATGGACCGATTTTCAACTTCGATCATACCAATCTGCTTGTTTTCTTTCATAGAATCCATTTCTCCAATCGAAAAAACCGAAATCGAAAAAAAAAAAATGCATCAAAGGGGGCCTTCTTCGAACTTTTTCGAATTCTTCAGATCGCCTTAACTTCCGAACGGATTGATCGATTTTCAACTTCGATCATACCAATCTGCTTGTTTTTTTCATAGAATCCATTTCTCCAATCGGAAAAACCGAAATCGAAAAAAAATTGCATCGAATGGGGTCCCCTTGGAACTTTTTCGAATTCTTCAGATCGCCTTAACTTCCGAACGGATGGACCGATTTTCAACTTCGATCATACCAAACTGCTTGTTTTTTTTTTCATAGAATCCATTTCTCCAATCGAAAAAACCGAAATCTGAAAAAAAATTGCATCAAAGGGGTTCCCTTCGGAACTTTTTCGAATTCTTCAAATCGCCTCAACTTCCGAACGGATGGACCGATTTTCAACTTCGATCATTCCAATCTGCTTGTTTTTTTTTCATAGAATCCATTTCTCCAATCGAAAAAACCGAAATCGAAAAAAAATTGCATCAAAGGGGGTCCCGTTGGAACTTTTTCGAATTCTTCAGATCGCCTTAACTTCCGAACGGATGGACCGATTTTCAACTTCGATCATACCAAACTGCTTGTTTTTTTTCATAGAATCCATTTCTCCAAATCAAAAAAACCAAAATCGAAAAAAAATTGCATCAAAGGGGGTCCCCTTGGAACTTTTCTGAATTCTTCAGATCGCCTTAACTTCCGAACGGATGGACCGAATTTCAACTTCGATCATACCAATCTGCTTGTTTTTTTTCAAAGAATCCATTTCTCCAATCGAAAAAACCGAAATCGAAAAGAAGAATTGCATCAAAGGGGGTCCCCCCGGAACTTTTTCGAATTCTTCAGATCGCCTAAACTTCCGAACGGATGGACCGATTTTCAACTTCGATCATACCAATCTGCTTGTTTTTTTTTCATAGAATCCATTTCTCCAATCAAAAAAACCGAAATCGAAAAAATAAAAAGCATCAAAGGGAGCCCCCTCGGAACTTTTTCGAATTCTTCAGATCGCCTTAACTTCCGAACGGATGGACCGATTTTCAACTTCGATCATACGAATCTGCTTGTTTTTTTTTCATAGAATCCATTTCTGCAATCGAAAAAACCGAAATCGAAAAAAAAAATGCATCAAAGGATGCTCCCTTGGAACTTTTTCGAATTCTTCAGATCGACTTAACTTTCGAACGTATGGACCGATTTTCAACTTCGATCATACCAATCTGCTTGTTTTTTTTTCATAGAATCCATTTATCCAATCGAAAAAACCGAAATCGAGAAAAAAAAATGCATCAAAGGGGGCCCCCTTGGAACTTTTTCGAATTCTTCAGATCGCCTTAACATCCGAACGGATGGACCGATTTTCAACTTCGATCATACCAATCTGCTTGTTTTTTTTTCATAGAATCCATTTCTCCAATCGAAAAAACCGAAATCTAAAAACAACATTGCATCAAAGGGGGCCCCCTTGGAACTTTTTCGAATTCTTCAGATCGCCTTAACTTCCAAACGGATGGACCGATTTTCAACTTCGATCATACCAAACTGCTTGTTTTTTTTTTCATAGAACCCATTTCTCCAATCAAAAAAACCGAAATCGAAAATAAAATTGCATCAAAGGGGGCCCCCTTGGAACTTTTTCGAATTCTTCAGACCGCCTTAACTTCCGAACTGATGGACCGATTTTCAATTTCGCGCATACCAATTTGCTTGTTTTTTCATAGAATCCATTTCTCCAATCGAAAAAACCGAAATCGAAAAAAAAGTTGCATCAAAGGGCCTTTGGAACTTATTCGAATTCTTCAGATCGCCTTAACTTCCGAACGGATGGACCGATTTTCAACTTCGATCATACCAATCTGCTTGTTTTTTTTCATATAATCCATTTCTCCAATCGAAAAAACCGGAATCGAAAAAAAAAATGCATCAAGGGGGGCCCCCTTGTAACTTTTTCGAATTCTTCAGATCGCCTTAACTTCCGAACGGATGGACCGATTTTCAATTTCGCGCATACCCATTCGCTTGTTTTTTCCATAGAATCCATTTCTCCAATCGACAAAAAAGTTGCATCAAAGGGGGTCCCCTTGGAACTTTTTCGAATTCTTCAGATCGCCTTAACTTCCGAACGGATGGACCGATTTTCAACTTCGATCATACCAATCTGCTTGTTTTTTTTTTATAGAATCCATTTCTCCAATCGAAAAAACTGAAATCGAAAAAAAAAATGCATCAAAGGGGGCCCCCTTGGAACTTTTTCGAATTCTTCAGATCGCCTTAACTTCCGAACGGATGGACCGATTTTCAACTTCGATCATACCAATCTGCTTGTGTGATTTCATAGAATCCATTTCTCCAATCGAAAAAACCGAAATCGAAAAAAAAAAACATCAAAGGGGGCCCCCTTGGAACTTTTTCGAATTCTTCAGACCGCCTTAACTTCCGAACGGATGGACCGATTTTCAACTTCGATCATACCAAACTGCTTGTTTTTTTTCATAGAATCCATTTCTCCAATCGAAAAAACCGAAATCTAAAAAAAAATTGCATCAAAGGGGGCCCCCTTGGAACTTTTTCGAATTCTTCAGATCGCCATTAACTTCCGAACGGATTGACCGATTTTCAACTTCGATCATACCAATCTGCTCGTTTTTTTCATAGAATCCATTTCTCCAATCGAAAAAACCGAAATCGAAAAAAAAATTGCATCAAAGGGGGTTCCTTGGAACTTTTTCGAATTCTTCAGATCGCCTAAACTTCCGAACGGATGGACCGATTTTCAACTTCGATCATACCAAACTGCTTGTTTTTTCTCATAGAATCCATTTCTCCAATCGAAAAAACCGAGATCTAAAAAAAAATTGCATCAAAGGGGGCCCCCTTGGAACTTTTTCGAATTCTTCAGATCGCCTTAACTTCCGAACGGATGGACCGATTTTCAACTTCGATCATACCAATCAGCTTGTTTTTCCTCAGAGAATCCATTTCTTCAATCGAAAAAACCGAAATCGAAAAAAAAATTGCATCAAAGGGGATCCCCTTGGAACTTTTTCGAATTCTTCAGATCGCCTTAACTTCCGAACGGATGGACCGATTTTCAACTTCGATCATACCAATCTGCTTGTTTTTTTTCATATAATCCATTTCTCCAATCGAAAAAACCGGAATCGAAAAAAAAAAAATGCATCAAGAAGGGCCCCCTTGTAACTTTTTCGAATTCTTCAGATCGCCTTAACTTCCGAACGGATGGACCGATTTTCAATTTCGCGCATACCAATTCGCTTGTTTTTTCCATAGAATCCATTTCTCCAATCGACAAAAAAGTTGCATCAAAGGGGGTCCCCTTGGAACTTTTTCGAATTCTTCAGATCGCCTTAACTTCCGAACGGATGGACCGATTTTCAACTTCGATCATACCAATCTGCTTGTTTTTTTTTATAGAATCCATTTCTCCAATCGAAAAAACAGAAATCGAAAAAAAAAATGCATCAAAGGGGGCCCCCTTGGAACTTTTTCGAATTCTTCAGATCGCCTTAACTTCCGAACGGATGGACCGATTTTCAACTTCGATCATACCAATCTGCTTGTGTGATTTCATAGAATCCATTTCTCCAATCGGAAAAACCGAAATCGAAAAAAAAAAACATCAAAGGGGGCCCCCTTGGAACTTTTTCGAATTCTTCAGACCGCCTTAACTTCCGAACGGATGGACCGATTTTCAACTTCGATCATACCAAACTGCTTGTTTTTTTTCATAGAATCCATTTCTCCAATCGAAAAAACCGAAATCTAAAAAAAAATTGCATCAAAGGGGGCCCCCTTGGAACTTTTTCGAATTCTTCAGATCGCCATTAACTTCCGAACGGATTGACCGATTTTCAACTTCGATCATACCAATCTGCTCGTTTTTTTCATAGAATCCATTTCTCCAATCGAAAAAACCGAAATCGAAAAAAAAATTGCATCAAAGGGGGTTCCTTGGAACTTTTTCGAATTCTTCAGATCGCCTAAACTTCCGAACGGATGGACCGATTTTCAACTTCGATCATACCAAACTGCTTGTTTTTTCTCATAGAATCCATTTCTCCAATCGAAAAAACCGGAATCTAAAAAAAAATTGCATCAAAGGGGGCCCCCTTGGAACTTTTTCGAATTCTTCAGATCGCCATTAACTTCCGAACGGATTGACCGATTTTCAACTTCAATCATACATATCTGCTCGTTTTTTCATAGAATCCATTTCTCCAATCGAAAAAACCGAAATCGAAAAAAAAGTTGCATCAAAGGGGGCCCCCTTGGAACTTTTTCGAATTCTTCAGATCGCCTTAACTTCCGAACGGATGGACCGATTTTCAACTTCGATCATACCAATCTGCTTGTTCTTTTTTATAGAATCCATTTCTCCAATCGAAAAAATCGAAATCGAAAAAAAAAATGCATCAAAGGGGGCCCCCTTGGAACTTTTTCGAATTCTTCAGATCGCCTTAACTTCCGAACGGATGGACCGATTTTCAACTTCGATCATAATAATCTGCTTGTTTTTTTTCAATCGAAAAAACCGAAATAAAAAAAAAATGCATCAAAGGAGGCCCCCTTGGAACTTTTTCGAATTCTTCAGATCGCCTTAACTTCCGAACGGATTGATCGATTTTCATTTTCGATCATACCAATCTGCTTGTTTTTTTCATAGAATCCATTTCTCCAATCGAAAAAACCGAAATCGAAAAAAAATTGCATCGAATGGGGTCCCCTTGGAACTTTTTCGAATTCTTCAGATCGCCTTAACTTCCGAACAGATGGACCGATTTTCAACTTCGATCATACCAATCTGCTTATTTCTTTCATAGAATCCATTTCTCCAATCGAAAAAACCGAAATCGAAAAAAAAAAAATGCATCAAAGGGGGCCCCCTTGGAACTTTTTCGAATTCTTCAGATCGCCTTAACTTCCGAACGGATGGACCGATTTTCAACTTCGATCATACCAATCTGCTTGTTTTTTTTTTCATAGAATCCATTTCTCCAATCGGAAAACCCGAAATCGAAAAAAAAAATGCATCAGAGGGGGCCACCTTGAAACTTTTTCGAATTCTTCAGACCGCCTCAACTTCCGAACGGATCGACCGATTTTCAATTTCGCGCATACCAATTTGCTTGTTTTTTCATAGAATCCATTTCTTCAATAGAAAAAACCGAACTCGAAGAAAAAATTGCATCAAAGGGGGTCCCGTTGGAACTTTTTCGAATTCTTCAGATCGCCTTAACTTCCGAACGGATGGACCGATTTTCAACTTCGATCATACCAAACTGCTTGTTTTTTTTCATAGAATCCATTTCTCCAATCAAAAAAACCAAAATCAAAAAAAAATTGCATCAAAGGGGGTCCCCTTGGAACTTTTCTGAATTCTTCAGATCGCCTTAACTTCCGAACGGATGGACCGATTTTCAACTTCGATCATACCAATCTGCTTGTTTTTTTTCATAGAATCCATTTCTCCAATCGAAAAAACCGAAATCGAAAAGAAGAATTGCATCAAAGGGGGTCCCCTCGGAACTTTTTCGAATTCTTCAGATCGCCTTAACTTCCGAACGGATGGACCGATTTTCAACTTCGATCATACCAATCTGCTTGTTTTTTTTTTCATAGAATCCATTTCTCCAATCAAAAAAACCGAAATCGAAAAACTAAAAAGCATCAAAGGGAGCCCCCTTGGAACTTTTTCGAATTCTTCAGATCGACTTAACTTCCGAACGGATGGACCGATTTTCAACTTCGATCATACCAAACTGCTTGTTTTTTTTCATAGAATCCATTTCTCCAATCGAAAAAATCGAAATCGAAAAAAAAAATGCATCAAAGGGGGCCCCCTTGGAACTTTTTCGAATTCTTCAGATCGCCTTAACTTCCGAACGGATGGACCGATTTTCAACTTCGATCATAATAATCTGCTTGTTTTTTTTCAATCGAAAAAACCGAAATAAAAAAAAAATGCATCAAAGGAGGCCCCCTTGGAACTTTTTCGAATTCTTCAGATCGCCTTAACTTCCGAACGGATTGATCGATTTTCAACTTCGATCATACCAATCTGCTTGTTTTTTTCATAGAATCCATTTCTCCAATCGAAAAAACCGAAATCGAAAAAAAATTGCATCGAATGGGGTCCCCTTGGAACTTTTTCGAATTCTTCAGATCGCCTTAACTTCCGAACGGATGGACCGATTTTCAACTTCGATCATACCAATCTGCTTGTTTTTTTTTTCATAGAATCCATTTCTCCAATCGGAAAACCCGAAATCGAAAAAAAAAATGCATCAGAGGGGGCCACCTTGAAACTTTTTCGAATTCTTCAGACCGCCTCAACTTCCGAACGGATCGACCGATTTTCAATTTCGCGCATACCAATTTGCTTGTTTTTTCATAGAATCCATTTCTTCAATAGAAAAAACCGAACTCGAAGAAAAAATTGCATCAAAGGGGGTCCCGTTGGAACTTTTTCGAATTCTTCAGATCGCCTTAACTTCCGAACGGATGGACCGATTTTCAACTTCGATCATACCAAACTGCTTGTTTTTTTTCATAGAATCCATTTCTCCAATCAAAAAAACCAAAATCAAAAAAAAATTGCATCAAAGGGGGTCCCCTTGGAACTTTTCTGAATTCTTCAGATCGCCTTAACTTCCGAACGGATGGACCGATTTTCAACTTCGATCATACCAATCTGCTTGTTTTTTTTCATAGAATCCATTTCTCCAATCGAAAAAACCGAAATCGAAAAGAAGAATTGCATCAAAGGGGGTCCCCTCGGAACTTTTTCGAATTCTTCAGATCGCCTTAACTTCCGAACGGATGGACCGATTTTCAACTTCGATCATACCAATCTGCTTGTTTTTTTTTTCATAGAATCCATTTCTCCAATCAAAAAAACCGAAATCGAAAAACTAAAAAGCATCAAAGGGAGCCCCCTTGGAACTTTTTCGAATTCTTCAGATCGACTTAACTTTCGAACGTATGGACCGATTTTCAACTTCGATCATACCAATCTGCTTGTTTTTTTTTCATAGAATCCATTTATCCAATCGAAAAAACCGAAATCGAAAAAAAAAAATGCATCAAAGGGGGCCCCCTTGGAACTTTTTCGAATTCTTCAGATCGCCTCAACATCCGAACGGATGGACCGATTTTCAACTTCGATCATACCAATCTGCTTGTTTTTTTTTCATAGAATCCATTTCTCCGATCGGAAGAACCGAAATCGAGAAAAAAAAATGCATCAAAGGAAGCCCCCTTGGAACTTTTTCGAATTCTTCAGATCGCCTAACTTCCGAACGGATGGACCGATTTTCAACTTCGATCATACCAATTTGCTCGTTTTTTTTTTCCATAAAATCCATTTCTCCAATCGAAAAAACCGAAATCGAAAAAAAAATGCATCAAAGGGGGCCCCCTTGGAACTTTTTCGAATTCTTCAGATCGCCTTAACTTCCGAACGGATGGACCGATTCTCACCTTCGATCATACCAATCTGCTTGTTTTTTTTCATAGAATCCATTTCTCCAATCGAAAAAACCGAAATCGAACAAAAAAAATGCATCAAAGGGGGCCCCCTTGGAACTTTTTCGAATTCTTCAGATCGCCTTAACTTCCGAACGAATGGACCGATTTTCAACTTCGATCATACCAATCTGCTTGTATTTTTTCATAGAATCCATTTCTATAATCGAAAAAACCGAAATGGAAAAAAAAAAGCATCAAAGGGGACCCCCTTGGAACTTTTTCGAATTCTTCAGATCGCCTTAACAACCGAACGGATGGACCGATTTTCAACTTCGATCATACCAATCTGCTTGTTTTTTTTTCATAGAATCCATTTCTCCAATCAAAAAAACCGAAATCGAAAAAAAAAATGCATCAAAGGGGGCCCCCTTGGAACTTTTTCGAATTCTTCAGATCGCCTTAACTTCCGAACGGATGGACCGATTTTCAACTTCGATCATACCAATCTGCTTGTTTTTTTTTCATAGAATCCATTTCTCCAATCGAAAAAACCGGAATCGAAAAAAAAATGCATCAAAGGGGGCCCCCTTGTAACATTTTCGAATTCTTCAGATCGCCTTAGCTTCCGAACGGATGGACCGATTTTCAATTTCGCGCATACCAATCTGCTTGTTTTTTTCATAGAATTCATTTCTCCAATCGAAAAAACCGAAATCGAAAAAAAATGCATCAAAGGTGGCCCCCTTGGAACTTTTTCGAATTCTTCAGATCGCCTTAACTTCCGAACGGATGGACCGATTTTCAACTTCGATCATACCAATCTGCTTGTTTAATTTCATAGAATCCATTTCTCCAATCGGAAAAACTGAAATCGAAAAAAAAAATGCATCAAAGGGGGCCCCCTTGGAACTTTTTCGAATTCTTCAGACCGCCTTAACTTCCGAACGGATGGACCGATTTTCAATTTCGCGCATACCAATTTGATTGTTTTTTCATAGAATCCATTTCTTCAATAGAAAAAACCGAAATCGAAAAAAAAATTTCATCAAAGGGGGTCCCCTTGGAACTTTTTCGAATTCTTCAGATCGCTTAAACTTCCGAACGGATGGACCGATTTTCAACTTCGATCATACCAAACTGCTTGTTTTTTTTCATAGAATCCATTTCTCCAATCGAAAAAACCGAAATCGAAAAAAAAATTGCATCAAAGGGGGTCCCCTTGGAACTTTTTCGAAATTTTCAGATCGCCTTAACTTCCAAACGGATGGACCGATTTTCAACTTCGATCATAGCAATCTGCTTGTTTTTTTTTCATAGAATCCATTTCTCCAATCGAAAAAACCGAAATCGAAAAAAAAGTTGCATCGAAGGGGGTCCCTTTGGAACTTATCCGAATTCTTCAGATCGCCTTAACTTCCGAACGGATGGACCGATTTTCAACTTCGATCATACCAATCTGCTTGTTTTTTTTTCATATAATCCATTTCTCCAATCGAAAAAACCGGAATCGAAAAAAAAAATGCATCAAGGGGGGCCCCCTTGTAACTTTTTCGAATTCTTCAGATCGCCTTAACTTCCGAACGGATGGACCGATTTTCAATTTCGCGCATACCAATTTGCTTGTTTTTTCCATAGAATCCATTTCTCCAATCGACAAAAAAGTTGCATCAAAGGGGGTCCCCTTGGAACTTTTTCGAATTCTTCAGATCGCCTTAACTTCCGAACGGATGGACCGATTTTCAACTTCGATCATACCAATCTGCTTGTTTTTTTTCATAGAATCCATTTCTCCAATCGAAAAAACTGAAATCGAAAAAAAAAATGCATCAAAGGGGGCCCCCTTGAAACTTTTTCGAATTCTTCAGATCGCCTTAACTTCCGAACGGATGGACCGATTTTCTACTTCGATCATACCAATCTGCTTGTGTGATTTCATAGAATCCATTTCTCCAATCGGAAAAACCGAAATCGAAAAAAAAAACATCAAAGGGGGCCCCCTTGGAACTTTTTCGAATTCTTCAGACCGCCTTAACTTCCGAACGGATGGACCGATTTTCAACTTCGATCATACCAAACTGCTTGTTTTTTTTCATAGAATCCATTTCTCCAATCGAAAAAACCGAAATCTAAAAACAAATTGCATCAAAGGGGGCCCCCTTGGAACTTTTTCGAATTCTTCAGATCGCCATTAACTTCCGAACGGATTGACCGATTTTCAACTTCGATCATACCAATCTGCTCGTTTTTTTCATAGAATCCATTTCTCCAATCGAAAAAACCGAAATCGAAAAAAAAATTGCATCAAAGGGGGTCCCCTTGGAACTTTTTCGAATTCTTCAGATCGCCTAAACTTCCGAACGGATGGACCGATTTTCAACTTCGATCATACCAAACTGCTTGTTTTTTTTCATAGAATCCATTTCTCCAATCGAAAAAACCGAAATCTAAAAAAAATTGCATCAAAGGGGGCCCCCTTGGAACTTTTTCGAATTCTTCAGATCGCCATTAACTTCCGAACGGATTGACCGATTTTCAACTTCGATCATACCAATCTGCTCGTTTTTTTCATAGAATCCATTTCTCCAATCGAGAAAACCGAAATCGAAAAAAAAGTTGCATCAAAGGGGGCCCCCTTGGAACTTTTTCGAATTCTTCAGATCGCCTTAACTTCCGAATGGATGGACCGATTTTCAACTTCGATCATACCAATCTGCTTGTTCTTTTTTATAGAATCCATTTCTCCAATCGAAAAAATCGAAATCGAAAAAAAAAAATGCATCAAAGGGGGCCCCCTTGGAACTTTTTCGAATTCTTCAGATCGCCTTAACTTCCGAACGGATGGACCGATTTTCAACTTCGATCATAATAATCTGCTTGTTTTTTTTCAATCGAAAAAACCGAAATAAAAAAAAATGCATCAAAGGAGGCCCCCTTGGAACTTTTTCGAATTCTTCAGATCGCCTTAACTTCCGAACGGATGGACCGATTTTCAATTTCGCGCATACCAATTTGATTGTTTTTTCATAGAATCCATTTCTTCAATAGAAAAAACCGAAATCGAAAAAAAAATTGCATCAAAGGGGATCCCCTTGGAACTTTTTCGAATTCTTCAGATCGCCTAAACTTCCGAACGGATGGACCGATTTTCAACTTCGATCATACCAATCTGCTTGTTTTTTTTCATAGAATCTATTTCTTCAATCGAGAAAACCGAAATCTAAAAAAAAATTGCATCAAAGAAGGTCCCCTTGAAACTTTTTCGAATTCTTCAGATCGCCTTAACTTCCAAACGGATGGACCGATTTTCAACTTCGATCATAGCAATCTGCTTGTTTTTTTTCATAGAATCCATTTCTCCAATCAAAAAAACCGAAATCGAAAAAAAAGTTGCATCAAAGGGGGTCCCTTTGGAACTTATCCGAATTCTTCAGATCGCCTTAACTTCCGAACGGATTGATCGATTTTCAACTTCGATCATACCAATCTGCTTGTTTTTTTCATAGAATCCATTTCTCCAATCGAAAAAACCGAAATCAAAAAAAAATTGCATCGAATGGGGTCCCCTTGGAACTTTTTCGAATTCTTCAGATCGCCTTAACTTCCGAACGGATGGACCGATTTTCAACTTCGATCATACCAATCTGCTTGTTTCTTTCATAGAATCCATTTCTCCAATCGAAAAAACCGAAATCGAAAAAAAAATGCATCAAAGGGGGCCCCCTTGGAACTTTTTCGAATTTTTCAGATCGCCTTAACTTCCGAACGGATGGACCGATTTTCAACTTCGATCATACCAATCTGCTTGTTTTTTTTTTTCATAGAATCCATTTCTCCAATCGGAAAACCCGAAATCGAAAAAAAAAATGCATCAGAGGGGGCCACCTTGAAACTTTTTCGAATTCTTCAGACCGCCTCAACTTCCGAACGGATCGACCGATTTTCAATTTCGCGCATACCAATTTGCTTGTTTTTTCATAGAATCCATTTCTTCAATAGAAAAAACCGAACTCGAAGAAAAAATTGCATCAAAGGGGGTCCCGTTGGAACTTTTTCGAATTCTTCAGATCGCTTTAACTTCCGAACGGATGGACCGATTTTCAACTTCGATCATACCAAACTGCTTGTTTTTTTTCATAGAATCCATTTCTCCTTTCAAAAAAACCAAAATCGAAAAAAAATTGCATCAAAGGGGGTCCCCTTGGAACTTTTCTGAATTCTTCAGATCGCCTTAACTTCCGAACGGATGGACCGATTTTCAACTTCGATCATACCAATCTGCTTGTTTTTTTTCATAGAATCCATTTCTCCAATCGAAAAAACCGAAATCGAAAAGAAGAATTGCATCAAAGGGGGTCCCCTCGGAACTTTTTCGAATTCTTCAGATCGCCTTAACTTCCGAACGGATGGACCGATTTTCAACTTCGATCATACCAATCTGCTTGTTTTTTTTTTCATAGAATCCATTTCTCCAATCAAAAAAACCGAAATCGAAAAAATAAAAAGCATCAAAGGGAGCCCCCTTGGAACTTTTTCGAATTCTTCAGATCGCCTTAACTTCCGAACGGATGGACCGATTTTCAACTTCGATCATACGAATCTGCTTGTTTTTTTTTCATAGAATCCATTTCTGCAATCGAAAAAACCGAAATCGAAAAAAAAATGCATCAAAGGGGGCTCCCTTGGAACTTTTTCGAATTCTTCAGATCGACTTAACTTTCGAACGTATGGACCGATTTTCAACTTCGATCATACCAATCTGCTTGTTTTTTTTTTCATAGAATCCAATTCTCCAATCAAAAAAACCGAAATCGAAAAAATAAAAAGCATCAAAGGGAGCCCTCTTGGAACATTTTCGAATTCTTCAGATCGCCTTAACTTCCGAACGGATGGACCGATTTTCAACTTCGATCATACGAATCTGCTTGTTTTTTTTCATAGAATCCATTTCTCCAATCGAAAGAACCGAAATCAAAACAAAAATGCATCTAAGGGGGCCCCCTTGGAACTTTTTCGAATTCTTCAGATCGACTTCCGAACGGATGGACCGATTTTCAACTTCGATCATATCAATCTGCTTTTTTTCTCCATAGAATCCATTTCTTCAATCGAAAAAAACCGGAATCGAAAAAAAAATGCATCAAAGGGGGCCGCCTTGGAACTTTTTCGAATTCTTCAGATCGCCTTAACTTCCGAACGGTTGGACCGATTTTCAATTTCGCGCATACCAATTCGCTTGTTTTTTCCATAGAATCCATTTCTCCAATCGAAAGAAATTGCATCAAAGGGGGTCCCCTTGGAACTTTTTCGAATTCTTCAGATCGCCTTAACTTCCGAACGGATGGACCGATTCTCAACTTCGATCATACCAATCTGCTTGTTTTTTTCATAGAATCCATTTCTCCAATCGGAAAAACCGAAATCGAAAAAAAATTCATCAAAGGGGGCCCCCTTGGAACTTTTTCGAATTCTTCAGACCGCCTTAACTTCCGAACGGATGGACCGATTTTCAACTTCGATCATACCAATCTGCTTGTTTTATTTCATAGAATCCATTTCTCCAATCGGAAAAACCGAAATCGAAAAAAAATGCATCAAAGGGGGCCCCCTTGGAACTTTTTCGAATTCTTCAGACCGCCTTAACTTCCGAACGGATGGACCGATTTTCAATTTCGCGCATACCAATTTAATTGTTTTTTCATAGAATCCATTTCTTCGATAGAAAAAACCGAAATCGAAAAAAAAATTGCATCAAAGGGGGTCCCCTTGGAACTTTTTCGAATTCTTCAGATCGCCTAAACTTCCGAACGGATGGACCGATTTTCAACTTCGATCATACCAAACTGCTTGTTTTTTTTCATAGAATCCATTTCTCCAATCGAAAAAACCGAAATCGAAAAAAAAATTGCATCAAAGGGGGTCCCCTTGGAACTTTTTCGAATTCTTCAGATCGCCTTAACTTCCAAACGGATGGACCGATTTTCAACTTCGATCATAGCAATCTGCTTGTTTTTTTTTTCATAGAATCCATTTCTCCAATCGAAAAAACCGAAATCTAGAAAAAAATTGCATCAAAGGGGGCCCCCTTGGAACATTTTCGAATTCTTCAGATCGCCTTAACATCCGAACGGATTGACCGATTTTCAACTTCGATCATACCAATCTGCTTGTTTTTTTCATAGAATCCATTTCTCCAATCGAAAAAACCGAAATCGAAAAAAAAATGCATCAAAGGGGGCCCCCTTGGAACTTTTTCGAATTTTTCAGATCGCCTTAACTTCCGAACGGATAGACCGATTTTCAACTTCGATCATACCAATCTGCTTGTTTTTTTTCATAGAATCCATTTCTCCAATCGGAAAAACCGAAATCGAGAAAAAAATTGCATCAAAGGGGGCCCCCTTGGAATTTATTCGAATTCTTCAGATCGCCTTAACTTCCGAACGGATGGACCGATTTTCAACTTCGATCATACCAATCCGCTTGTTTTTTTTTCATAGAATCCATTTCTCCAATCGAAAAAACCGAAATCGAAAAAAAAATGCATCAAAGGGGGCCCTCTTGGAACTTTTTCGAATTCTTCAGATCGCCTTAACTTCCGAACGGATGGACCGATTTCCAACTTCGATCATACCAATCTGCTTTTTTTTTCATAGAATCCATTTCTCCAATCAAAAAAACCGAAATAAAAAAAAAATGCATCAAAGGGAGCCCCCTTGGAACTTTTTCGAATTCTTCAGATCGCCTTAACTTCCGAACGGATGGACCGATTTTCAACTTCGCGCATACCAATTTGCTTGTTTTTTTCATAGAATCCATTTCTCCAATCGAAAAAATCGAAATCGAAAAAAAAATTGCATCAAAGGGTGCCCCCTTGGAACTTTTTCGAATTCTTCAGATCGCCTTAACTTCCGAACGGATGGACCGATTTTCAACTTCGAACATACAAATCTGCTTGTTTTTTTTCATAGAATCCATTTCTCCGATAGAAAAAACCGAAATAAAATAAAATTGCATCAAAGGGGGCCCCCTTGGAACTTTTTCGAATTCTTCAGATCGCCTTAACTTCCGAACGGATGGACCGATTTTCAACTTCGATCATACGAATCTGCTTGTTTTTTTTCATAGAATCCATTTCTGCAATCGAAAAAACCGAAATCGAAAAAAAAAATGCATCAAAGGGGGCTCCCTTGGAACTTTTTCGAATTCTTCAGATCGACTTAACTTTCGAACGTATGGACCGATTTTCAACTTCGATCATACCAATCTGCTTGTTTTTTGTTCATAGAATCCAATTCTCCAATCAAAAAAACCGAAATCGAAAAAATAAAAAGCATCAAAGGGAGCCCTCTTGGAACATTCTCGAATTCTTCAGATCGCCTTAACTTCCGAACGGATGGACCGATTTTCAACTTCGATCATACGAATCTGCTTGTTTTTTTTCATAGAATCCATTTCTCCAATCGAAAAAACCGAAATAAAAAAAAAATGCATCTAAGGGGGTCCCCTTGGAACTTTTTCGAATTCTTCAGATCGACTTCCGAACGGATGGACCGATTTTCAACTTCGATCATATCAATCTGCTTTTTTTCTCCATAGAATCCATTTCTCCAATCGAAAAAACCGGAATCGAAAAAAAAAATGCATCAAAGGGGGCCCCCTTGGAACTTTTTCGAATTCTTCAGATCGCCTTAACTTCCGAACGGATGGACCGATTTTCAATTTCGCGCATACCAATTCGCTTGTTTTTTCCATAGAATCCATTTCTCCAATCGAAAGAAATTGCATCAAAGGGGGTCCCCTTGGAACTTTTTCGAATTCTTCAGATCGCCTTAACTTCCGAACGGATGGACCGATTCTCAACTTCGATCATACCAATCTGCTTGTTTTTTTCATAGAATCCATTTCTCCAATCGAAAAAACCGAAATCGAAAAAAAAATGCATCAAAGGGGGCCCCCTTGGAACTTTTTCGAATTCTTCAGATCGCCTTAACTTCCGAACGGATGGACCGATTTTCAACTTCGATCATACCAATCTGCTTGTTTTATTTCATAGAATCCATTTCTCCAATCGAAAAAACCGAAATCGAAAAAAAAAATGCATCAAAGAGGGCCCCCTTGGAACTTTTTCGAATTCTTCAGATTGCCATAACTTTCGAACGTATGGACCGATTTTCAACTTCGATCATACCAATCTGCTTGTTTTTTTTCATAGAATCCATTTCTCCAATCAAAAAAACCGAAATCGAAAAAAAAATGCATCAAAGGGGGCTCCCTTGGAACTTTTTCGAATTCTTCAGATCGACTTAACTTTCGAACGTATGGACCGATTTTCAACTTCGATCATACCAATCTGCTTGTTTTTTTTTCATAGAATCCAATTCTCCAATCAAAAAAACCGAAATCGAAAAAATAAAAAGCATCAAAGGGGGCCCCATTGGAACTTTTTCGAATTCTTCAGATCGCCTTAACTTCCGAACGAATGGACCGATTTTCAACTTCGATCATACCAATCTGCTTGTATTTTTTCATAGAATCCATTTCTATAATCGAAAAAACCGAAATGGAAAAAAAAAGCATCAAAGGGGACCCCCTTGGAACTTTTTCGAATTCTTCAGATCGCCTTAACTTCCGAACGGATGGACCGATTTTCAACTTCGATCATACCAATCTGCTTGTTTTTTTTTCATAGAATCCATTTCTCCAATCAAAAAAACCGAAATCGAAAAAAAAAATGCATCAAAGGGGGCCCCCTTGGAACTTTTTCGAATTCTTCAGATCGCCTTAACTTCCGAACGGATGGACCGATTTTCAACTTCGATCATACCAATCTGCTTGTTTTTTTTTCATAGAATCCATTTCTCCAATCGAAAAAACTGGAATCGAAAAAAAAATGCATCAAAGGGGGCCCCCTTGTAACTTTTTCGAATTCTTCAGATCGCCTTAGCTTCCGAACGGATGGACCGATTTTCAATTTCGCGCATACCAATCTGCTTGTTTTTTTCATAGAATTCATTTCTCCAATCGAAAAAACCGAAATCGAAAAAAAATGCATCAAAGGTGGCCCCCTTGGAACTTTTTCGAATTCTTCAGATCGCCTTAACTTCCGAACGGATGGACCGATTTTCAACTTCGATCATACCAATCTGCTTGTTTAATTTCATAGAATCCATTTCTCCAATCGGAAAAACTGAAATCGAAAAAAAAAATGCATCAAAGGGGGCCCCCTTGGAACTTTTTCGAATTCTTCAGACCGCCTTAACTTCCGAACGGATGGACCGATTTTCAATTTCGCGCATACCAATTTGATTGTTTTTTCATAGAATCCATTTCTTCAATAGAAAAAACCGAAATCGAAAAAAAAATTTCATCAAAGGGGGTCCCCTTGGAACTTTTTCGAATTCTTCAGATCGCTTAAACTTCCGAACGGATGGACCGATTTTCAACTTCGATCATACCAAACTGCTTGTTTTTTTTCATAGAATCCATTTCTCCAATCGAAAAAACCGAAATCGAAAAAAAAATTGCATCAAAGGGGGTCCCCTTGGAACTTTTTCGAAATTTTCAGATCGCCTTAACTTCCAAACGGATGGACCGATTTTCAACTTCGATCATAGCAATCTGCTTGTTTTTTTTTCATAGAATCCATTTCTCCAATCGAAAAAACCGAAATCGAAAAAAAAGTTGCATCGAAGGGGGTCCCTTTGGAACTTATCCGAATTCTTCAGATCGCCTTAACTTCCGAACGGATGGACCGATTTTCAACTTCGATCATACCAATCTGCTTGTTTTTTTTTCATATAATCCATTTCTCCAATCGAAAAAACCGGAATCGAAAAAAAAAATGCATCAAGGGGGACCCCCTTGTAACTTTTTCGAATTCTTCAGATCGCCTTAACTTCCGAACGGATGGACCGATTTTCAATTTCGCGCATACCAATTTGCTTGTTTTTTCCATAGAATCCATTTCTCCAATCGACAAAAAAGTTGCATCAAAGGGGGTCCCCTTGGAACTTTTTCGAATTCTTCAGATCGCCTTAACTTCCGAACGGATGGACCGATTTTCAACTTCGATCATACCAATCTGCTTGTTTTTTTTCATAGAATCCATTTCTCCAATCGAAAAAACTGAAATCGAAAAAAAAAATGCATCAAAGGGGGCCCCCTTGAAACTTTTTCGAATTCTTCAGATCGCCTTAACTTCCGAACGGATGGACCGATTTTCTACTTCGATCATACCAATCTGCTTGTGTGATTTCATAGAATCCATTTCTCCAATCGGGAAAACCGAAATCGAAAAAAAAAACATCAAAGGGGGCCCCCTTGGAACTTTTTCGAATTCTTCAGACCGCCTTAACTTCCGAACGGATGGACCGATTTTCAACTTCGATCATACCAAACTGCTTGTTTTTTTTCATAGAATCCATTTCTCCAATCGAAAAAACCGAAATCTAAAAACAAATTGCATCAAAGGGGGCCCCCTTGGAACTTTTTCGAATTCTTCAGATCGCCATTAACTTCCGAACGGATTGACCGATTTTCAACTTCGATCATACCAATCTGCTCGTTTTTTTCATAGAATCCATTTCTCCAATCGAAAAAACCGAAATCGAAAAAAAAATTGCATCAAAGGGGGTCCCCTTGGAACTTTTTCGAATTCTTCAGATCGCCTAAACTTCCGAACGGATGGACCGATTTTCAACTTCGATCATACCAAACTGCTTGTTTTTTTTCATAGAATCCATTTCTCCAATCGAAAAAACCGAAATCTAAAAAAAAATTGCATCAAAGGGGGCCCCCTTGGAACTTTTTCGAATTCTTCAGATCGCCATTAACTTCCGAACGGATTGACCGATTTTCAACTTCGATCATACCAATCTGCTCGTTTTTTTCATAGAATCCATTTCTCCAATCGAGAAAACCGAAATCGAAAAAAAAGTTGCATCAAAGGGGGCCCCCTTGGAACTTTTTCGAATTCTTCAGATCGCCTTAACTTCCGAATGGATGGACCGATTTTCAACTTCGATCATACCAATCTGCTTGTTCTTTTTTATAGAATCCATTTCTCCAATCGAAAAAATCGAAATCGAAAAAAAAAAAATGCATCAAAGGGGGCCCCCTTGGAACTTTTTCGAATTCTTCAGATCGCCTTAACTTCCGAACGGATGGACCGATTTTCAACTTCGATCATAATAATCTGCTTGTTTTTTTTCAATCGAAAATACCGAAATAAAAAAAAAATGCATCAAAGGAGGCCCCCTTGGAACTTTTTCGAATTCTTCAGATCGCCTTAACTTCCGAACGGATGGACCGATTTTCAATTTCGCGCATACCAATTTGATTGTTTTTTCATAGAATCCATTTCTTCAATAGAAAAAACCGAAATCGAAAAAAAAATTGCATCAAGGGGGGTCCCCTTGGAACTTTTTCGAATTCTTCAGATCGCCTAAACTTCCGAACGGATGGACCGATTTTCAACTTCGATCATACCAATCTGCTTGTTTTTTTTCATAGAATCCATTTCTTCAATCGAGAAAACCGAAATCTAAAAAAAAATTGCATCAAAGGGGGTCCCCTTGAAACTTTTTCGAATTCTTCAGATCGCCTTAACTTCCAAACGGATGGACCGATTTTCAACTTCGATCATAGCAATCTGCTTGTTTTTTTTCATAGAATCCATTTCTCCAATCAAAAAAACCGAAATCGAAAAAAAAGTTGCATCAAAGGGGGTCCCTTTGGAACTTATCCGAATTCTTCAGATCGCCTTAACTTCCGAACGGATTGACCGATTTTCAACTTCGATCATACCAATCTGCTTGTTTTTTTCATAGAATCCATTTCTCCAATCGAAAAAACCGAAATCGAAAAAAAAAATGCATCAAAGGGGGCCCCCTTGAAACTTTTTCGAATTCTTCAGATCGCCTTAACTTCCGAACGGATGGACCGATTTTCAACTTCGATCATACCAATCTGCTTGTTTTTTTTTATAGAATCCATTTCTCCAATCTAAAAAACTGAAATCGAAAAAAAAAATGCATCAATGGGGGCCCCCTTGGAACTTTCTCGAATTCTTCAGATCGCCTTAACTTCCGAACGGATGGACCGATTTTCAACTTCGATCATACCAATCTGCTTGTTTTCTTTCATAGAATCCATTTCTCCAATCGAAAAAACCGAAATCGGAAGAGAAATGCATCAAAGGGGGCCTTCTTGGAACTTTTTCGAATTCTTCAGAACGCCTTAACTTCCGAACGGATTGATCGATTTTCAACTTCGATCATACCAATCTGCTTGTTTTTTTCATAGAATCCATTTCTCCAATCGAAAAAACTGAAATCAAAAAAAAATTGCATCGAATGGGGTCCCCTTGGAACTTTTTCGAATTCTTCAGATCGCCTTAACTTCCGAACGGATGGACCGATTTTCAACTTCGATCATACCAATCTGCTTGTTTCTTTCATAGAATCCATTTCTCCAATCGAAAAAACCGAAATCGAAAAAAAAATGCATCAAAGGGGGCCCCCTTGGAACTTTTTCGAATTTTTCAGATCGCCTTAACTTCCGAACGGATGGACCGATTTTCAACTTCGATCATACCAATCTGCTTGTTTTTTTTTTTCATAGAATCCATTTCTCCAATCGGAAAACCCGAAATCGAGAAAAAAAATGCATCAGAGGGGGCCACCTTGAAACTTTTTCGAATTCTTCGGACCGCCTCAACTTCCGAACGGATCGACCGATTTTCAATTTCGCGCATACCAATTTGCTTGTTTTTTCATAGAATCCATTTCTTCAATAGAAAAAACCGAACTCGAAGAAAAAATTGCATCAAAGGGGGTCCCGTTGGAACTTTTTCGAATTCTTCAGATCGCTTTAACTTCCGAACGGATGGACCGATTTTCAACTTCGATCATACCAAACTGCTTGTTTTTTTTTCATAGAATCCATTTCTCCAATCAAAAAAACCAAAATCGAAAAAAAATTGCATCAAAGGGGGTCCCCTTGGAACTTTTCTGAATTCTTCAGATCGCCTTAACTTCCGAACGGATGGACCGATTTTCAACTTCGATCATACCAATCTGCTTGTTTTTTTTCATAGAATCCATTTCTCCAATCGAAAAAACCGAAATCGAAAAGAAGAATTGCATCAAAGGGGGTCCCCTCGGAACTTTTTCGAATTCTTCAGATCGCCTTAACTTCCGAACGGATGGACCGATTTTCAACTTCGATCATACCAATCTGCTTGTTTTTTTTTTCATAGAATCCATTTCTTTAATCAAAAAAACCGAAATCGAAAAAATAAAAAGCATCAAAGGGAGCCCCCTTGGAACTTTTTCGAATTCTTCAGATCGCCTTAACTTCCGAACGGATGGACCGATTTTCAACTTCGATCATACGAATCTGCTTGTTTTTTTTTCATAGAATCCATTTCTGCAATCGAAAAAACCGAAATCGAAAAAAAAATGCATCAAAGGGGGCTCCCTTGGAACTTTTTCGAATTCTTCAGATCGACTTAACTTTCGAACGTATGGACCGATTTTCAACTTCGATCATACCAATCTGCTTGTTTTTTTTTCATAGAATCCAATTCTCCAATCAAAAAAACCGAAATCGAAAAAATAAAAAGCATCAAAGGGAGCCCTCTTGGAACATTTTCGAATTCTTCAGATCGCCTTAACTTCCGAACGGATGGACCGATTTTCAACTTCGATCATACGAATCTGCTTGTTTTTTTTCATAGAATCCATTTCTCCAATCGAAAGAACCGAAATCAAAACAAAAATGCATCTAAGGGGGCCCCCTTGGAACTTTTTCGAATTCTTCAGATCGACTTCCGAACGGATGGACCGATTTTCAACTTCGATCATATCAATCTGCTTTTTTTCTCCATAGAATCCATTTCTTCAATCGAAAAAAACCGGAATCGAAAAAAAAATGCATCAAAGGGGGCCCCCTTGGAACTTTTTCGAATTCTTCAGATCGCCTTAACTTCCGAACGGTTGGACCGATTTTCAATTTCGCGCATACCAATTCGCTTGTTTTTTCCATAGAATCCATTTCTCCAATCGAAAGAAATTGCATCAAAGGGGGTCCCCTTGGAACTTTTTCGAATTCTTCAGATCGCCTTAACTTCCGAACGGATGGACCGATTCTCAACTTCGATCATACCAATCTGCTTGTTTTTTTCATAGAATCCATTTCCCCAATCGGAAAAACCGAAATCGAAAAAAAATTCATCAAAGGGGGCCCCCTTGGAACTTTTTCGAATTCTTCAGACCGCCTTAACTTCCGAACGGATGGACCGATTTTCAACTTCGATCATACCAATCTGCTTGTTTTATTTCATAGAATCCATTTCTCCAATCGGAAAAACCGAAATCGAAAAAAAATGCATCAAAGGGGGCCCCCTTGGAACTTTTTCGAATTCTTCAGACCGCCTTAACTTCCGAACGGATGGACCGATTTTCAATTTCGCGCATACCAATTTAATTGTTTTTTCATAGAATCCATTTCTTCGATAGAAAAAACCGAAATCGAAAAAAAAATTGCATCAAAGGGGGTCCCCTTGGAACTTTTTCGAATTCTTCAGATCGCCTAAACTTCCGAACGGATGGACCGATTTTCAACTTCGATCATACCAAACTGCTTGTTTTTTTTCATAGAATCCATTTCTCCAATCGAAAAAACCGAAATCGAAAAAAAAATTGCATCAAAGGGGGTCCCCTTGGAACTTTTTCGAATTCTTCAGATCGCCTTAACTTCCAAACGGATGGACCGATTTTCAACTTCGATCATAGCAATCTGCTTGTTTTTTTTTTCATAGAATCCATTTCTCCAATCGAAAAAACCGAAATCTAGAAAAAAATTGCATCAAAGGGGGCCCCCTTGGAACATTTTCGAATTCTTCAGATCGCCTTAAAATCCGAACGGATTGACCGATTTTCAACTTCGATCATACCAATCTGCTTGTTTTTTTCATAGAATCCATTTCTCCAATCGAAAAAACCGAAATCGAAAAAAAAATGCATCAAAGGGGGCCCCCTTGGAACTTTTTCGAATTTTTCAGATCGCCTTAACTTCCGAACGGATAGACCGATTTTCAACTTCGATCATACCAATCTGCTTGTTTTTTTTCATAGAATCCATTTCTTCAATCGGAAAAACCGAAATCGAGAAAAAAATTGCATCAAAGGGGGCCCCCTTGGAATTTATTCGAATTCTTCAGATCGCCTTAACTTCCGAACGGATGGACCGATTTTCAACTTCGATCATACCAATCCGCTTGTTTTTTTTTTCATAGAATCCATTTCTCCAATCGAAAAAACCGAAATCGAAAAAAAAAAATGCATCAAAGGGGGCCCTCTTGGAACTTTTTCGAATTCTTCAGATCGCCTTAACTTCCGAACGGATGGACCGATTTTCAACTTCGATCATACCAATCTGCTTTTTTTTTCATAGAATCCATTTCTCCAATCAAAAAAACCGAAATAAAAAAAAAATGCATCAAAGGGGGCCCCCTTGGAACTTTTTCGAATTCTTCAGATCGCCTTAACTTCCGAACGGATGGACCGATTTTCAACTTCGCGCATACCAATTTGCTTGTTTTTTTCATAGAATCCATTTCTCCGATCGAAAAAATCGAAATCGAAAAAAAAATTGCATCAAAGGGTGCCCCCTTGGAACTTTTTCGAATTCTTCAGATCGCCTTAACTTCCGAACGGATGGACCGATTTTCAACTTCGAACATACAAATCTGCTTGTTTTTTTTCATAGAATCCATTTCTCCAATAGAAAAAACCGAAATAAAATAAAATTGCATCAAAGGGGGCCCCCTTGGAACTTTTTCGAATTCTTCAGATCGCCTTAACTTCCGAACGGATGGACCGATTTTCAACTTCGATCATACGAATCTGCTTGTTTTTTTCATAGAATCCATTTCTGCAATCGAAAAAACCGAAATCGAAAAAAAAAATGCATCAAAGGGGGCTCCCTTGGAACTTTTTCGAATTCTTCAGATCGACTTAACTTTCGAACGTATGGACCGATTTTCAACTTCGATCATACCAATCTGCTTGTTTTTTGTTCATAGAATCCAATTCTCCAATCAAAAAAACCGAAATCGAAAAAATAAAAAGCATCAAAGGGAGCCCTCTTGGAACATTTTCGAATTATTCAGATCGCCTTAACTTCCGAACGGATGGACCGATTTTCAACTTCGATCATACGAATCTGCTTGTTTTTTTTCATAGAATCCATTTCTCCAATCGAAAAAACCGAAATAAAAAAAAATGCATCTAAGGGGGCCCCCTTGGAACTTTTTCGAATTCTTCAGATCGACTTCCGACCGGATGGACCGATTTTCAACTTCGATCATATCAATCTGCTTTTTTTCTCCATAGAATCCATTTCTCCAATCGAAAAAACCGGAATCGAAAAAAAAATGCATCAAAGGGGGCCCCCTTGGAACTTTTTCGAATTCTTCAGATCGCCTTAACTTCCGAACGGATGGACCGATTTTCAATTT
This sequence comes from Chrysomela aeneicollis, assembly GCA_029955515.1. NCBI lineage: Eukaryota > Metazoa > Arthropoda > Insecta > Coleoptera > Chrysomelidae > Chrysomela > Chrysomela aeneicollis. The sequence goes on along the minus strand of JARUHQ010000013.1, from coordinate 13,086,367 downwards.
CGCGCATACCAATTCGCTTGTTTTTTCCATAGAATCCATTTCTCCAATCGAAAGAAATTGCATCAAAGGGGGTCCCCTTGGAACTTTTTCGAATTCTTCAGATCGCCTTAACTTCCGAACGGATGGACCGATTCTCAACTTCGATCATACCAATCTGCTTGTTTTTTTCATAGAATCCATTTCTCCAATCAAAAAAACCGAAATCGAAAAAAAAATGCATCAAAGGGGGCCCCCTTGGAACTTTTTCGAATTCTTCAGATCGCCTTAACTTCCGAACGGATGGACCGATTTTCAACTTCGATCATACCAATCTGCTTGTTTTATTTCATAGAATCCATTTCTCCAATCGAAAAAACCGAAATCGAAAAAAAAAATGCATCAAAGGGGGCCCCCTTGGAACTTTTTCGAATTCTTCAGACCGCCTTAACTTCCGAACGGATGGACCGATTTTCAATTTCGCGCATACCAATTTGATTGTTCTTTCATAGAATCCATTTCTTCGATAGAAAAAACCGAAATCGAAAAAAAAATTGCATCAAAGGGGGTCCCCTTGGAACTTTATCGAATTCTTCAGATCGCCTAAACTTCCGAACGGATGGACCGATTTTCAACTTCGATCATACCAAACTGCTTGTTTTTTTTCATAGAATCCATTTCTCCAATCGAAAAAACCGAAATCGAAAAAAAAATTGCATCAAAGGGGGTCTCCTTGGAACTTTTTCGAATTCTTCAGATCGCCTTAACTTCCAAACGGATGAACCGATTTTCAACTTCGATCATAGCAATCTGCTTGGTTTTTTTTTCATAGAATCCATTTCTCCAATCGAAAAAACCGAAATCTAGAAAAAAATTTCATCAAAGGGGGCCCCCTTGGAACATTTTCGAATTCTTCAGATCGCCTTAACATCCGAACGGATTGACCGATTTTCAACTTCGATCATACCAATCTGCTTGTTTTTTTCATAGAATCCATTTCTCCAATCGAAAAAACCGAAATCGAAAAAAAAATGCATCAAAGGGGGCCCCCTTGGAACTTTTTCGAATTTTTCAGATCGCCTTAACTTCCGAACGGATAGACCGATTTTCAACTTCGATCATACAAATCTGCTTGTTTTTTTTCATAGAATCCATTTCTCCAATCGGAAAAACCAAAATCGAAAAAAAAATTGCATCAAAGGGGGCCCCCTTGGAATTTATTCGAATTCTTCAGATCGCCTTAACTTCCGAACGGATGGACCGATTTTCAACTTCGATCATACCAATCCGCTTGTTTTTTTTCATAGAATCCATTTCTCCAATCAAAAAAACCGAAATCGAAAAAAAAATGCATCAAAGGGGGCCCTCTTGGAACTTTTTCGAATTCTTCAGATCGCCTTAACTTCCGAACGGATGGACCGATTTTCAACTTCGATCATACCAATCTGCTTTTTTTTCCATAGAATCCATTTCTCCAATCGAAAAAACCGAAATCAAAAAAAAAAATGCATCAAAGGGGGCCCCCTTGGAACTTTTTCGAATTCTTCAGATCGCCTTAACTTCCGAACGGATGGACCGATTTTCAACTTCGCGCATACCAATTTGCTTGTTTTTTTCATAGAATCCATTTCTCCAATCGAAAAAATCGAAATCGAAAAAAAAATTGCATCAAAGGGTGCCCCCTTGGAACTTTTTCGAATTCTTCAGATCGCCTTAACTTCCGAACGGATGGACCGATTTTCAACTTCGAACATACAAATCTGCTTGTTTTTTTTCATAGAATCCATTTCTCCAATCGAAAAAACCGAAATCGAAAAAAAAATGCATCAAAGGGGGCCCCCTTGGAACTTTTTCGAATTCTTCAGATCGCCTTAACTTCCGAACGGATGGACCGATTTTCAACTTCGATCATACCAATCTGCTTGTTTTATTTCATAGAATCCATTTCTCCAATCGAAAAAACCGAAATCGAAAAAAAAAATGCATCAAAGGGGGCCCCCTTGGAACTTTTTCGAATTCTTCAGACCGCCTTAACTTCCGAACGGATGGACCGATTTTCAATTTCGCGCATACCAATTTGATTGTTCTTTCATAGAATCCATTTCTTCGATAGAAAAAACCGAAATCGAAAAAAAAATTGCATCAAAGGGGGTCCCCTTGGAACTTTTTCGAATTCTTCAGATCGCCTAAACTTCCGAACGGATGGACCGATTTTCAACTTCGATCATACCAAACTGCTTGTTTTTTTTCATAGAATCCATTTCTCCAATCGAAAAAACCGAAATCGAAAAAAAAATTGCATCAAAGGGGGTCTCCTTGGAACTTTTTCGAATTCTTCAGATCGCCTTAACTTCCAAACGGATGGGCCGATTTTCAACTTCGATCATAGCAATCTGCTTGGTTTTTTTTTCATAGAATCCATTTCTCCAATCGAAAAAACCGAAATCTAGAAAAAAATTTCATCAAAGGGGGCCCCCTTGGAACATTTTCGAATTCTTCAGATCGCCTTAACATCCGAACGGATTGACCGATTTTCAACTTCGATCATACCAATCTGCTTGTTTTTTTCATAGAATCCATTTCTCCAATCGAAAAAACCGAAATCGAAAAAAAAAATTGCATCAAAGGGGGCCCCCTTGGAACTTTATCGAATTTTTCAGATCGCCTTAACTTCCGAACGGATAGACCGATTTTCAACTTCGATCATACAAATCTGCTTGTTTTTTTTCATAGAATCCATTTCTCCAATCGGAAAAACCAAAATCGAAAAAAAAAATTGCATCAAAGGGGGCCCCCTTGGAATTTATTCGAATTCTTCAGATCGCCTTAACTTCCGAACGGATGGACCGATTTTCAACTTCGATCATACCAATCCGCTTGTTTTTTTTTTCATAGAATCCATTTCTCCAATCAAAAAAACCGAAATCGAAAAAAAAATGCATCAAAGGGGGCCCTCTTGGAACTTTTTCGAATTCTTCAGATCGCCTTAACTTCCGAACGGATGGACCGATTTTCAACTTCGATCATACTAATCTGCTTTTTTTTCCATAGAATCCATTTCTCCAATCGAAAAAACCGAAATCAAAAAAAAAATGCATCAAAGGGGGCCCCCTTGGAACTTTTTCGAATTCTTCAGATCGCCTTAACATCCGAACGGATGGACCGATTTTCAACTTCGCGCATACCAATTTGCTTGTTTTTTTCATAGAATCCATTTCTCCAATCGAAAAAATCGAAATAAAATTGCATCAAAGGGGGCCCCCTTGGAACTTTTTCGAATTCTTCAGATCGCCTTAACTTCCGAACGGATGGACCGATTTTCAACTTCGATCATACGAATCTGCTTGTTTTTTTCATAGAATCCATTTCTGCAATCGAAAAAACCGAAATCGAAAAAAAAAATGCATCAAAGGGGGCTCCCTTGGAACTTTTTCGAATTCTTCAGATCGACTTAACTTTCGAACGTATGGACCGATTTTCAACTTCGATCATACCAATCTGCTTGTTTTTTGTTCATAGAATCCAATTCTCCAATCAAAAAAACCGAAATCGAAAAAATAAAAAGCATCAAAGGGAGCCCTCTTGGAACATTTTCGAATTATTCAGATCGCCTTAACTTCCGAACGGATGGACCGATTTTCAACTTCGATCATACGAATCTGCTTGTTTTTTTTCATAGAATCCATTTCTCCAATCGAAAAAACCGAAATAAAAAAAAATGCATCTAAGGGGGCCCCCTTGGAACTTTTTCGAATTCTTCAGATCGACTTCCGACCGGATGGACCGATTTTCAACTTCGATCATATCAATCTGCTTTTTTTCTCCATAGAATCCATTTCTCCAATCGAAAAAACCGGAATCGAAAAAAAAATGCATCAAAGGGGGCCCCCTTGGAACTTTTTCGAATTCTTCAGATCGCCTTAACTTCCGAACGGATGGACCGATTTTCAATTTCGCGCATACCAATTCGCTTGTTTTTTCCATAGAATCCATTTCTCCAATCGAAAGAAATTGCATCAAAGGGGGTCCCCTTGGAACTTTTTCGAATTCTTCAGATCGCCTTAACTTCCGAACGGATGGACCGATTCTCAACTTCGATCATACCAATCTGCTTGTTTTTTTCATAGAATCCATTTCTCCAATCAAAAAAACCGAAATCGAAAAAAAAATGCATCAAAGGGGGCCCCCTTGGAACTTTTTCGAATTCTTCAGATCGCCTTAACTTCCGAACGGATGGACCGATTTTCAACTTCGATCATACCAATCTGCTTGTTTTATTTCATAGAATCCATTTCTCCAATCGAAAAAACCGAAATCGAAAAAAAAAATGCATCAAAGGGGGCCCCCTTGGAACTTTTTCGAATTCTTCAGACCGCCTTAACTTCCGAACGGATGGACCGATTTTCAATTTCGCGCATACCAATTTGATTGTTCTTTCATAGAATCCATTTCTTCGATAGAAAAAACCGAAATCGAAAAAAAAATTGCATCAAAGGGGGTCCCCTTGGAACTTTATCGAATTCTTCAGATCGCCTAAACTTCCGAACGGATGGACCGATTTTCAACTTCGATCATACCAAACTGCTTGTTTTTTTTCATAGAATCCATTTCTCCAATCGAAAAAACCGAAATCAAAAAAAAAATTGCATCAAAGGGGGTCTCCTTGGAACTTTTTCGAATTCTTCAGATCGCCTTAACTTCCAAACGGATGAACCGATTTTCAACTTCGATCATAGCAATCTGCTTGGTTTTTTTTTCATAGAATCCATTTCTCCAATCGAAAAAACCGAAATCTAGAAAAAAATTTCATCAAAGGGGGCCCCCTTGGAACATTTTCGAATTCTTCAGATCGCCTTAACATCCGAACGGATTGACCGATTTTCAACTTCGATCATACCAATCTGCTTGTTTTTTTCATAGAATCCATTTCTCCAATCGAAAAAACCGAAATCGAAAAAAAAATGCATCAAAGGGGGCCCCCTTGGAACTTTTTCGAATTTTTCAGATCGCCTTAACTTCCGAACGGATAGACCGATTTTCAACTTCGATCATACAAATCTGCTTGTTTTTTTTCATAGAATCCATTTCTCCAATCGGAAAAACCAAAATCGAAAAAAAAATTGCATCAAAGGGGGCCCCCTTGGAATTTATTCGAATTCTTCAGATCGCCTTAACTTCCGAACGGATGGACCGATTTTCAACTTCGATCATACCAATCCGCTTGTTTTTTTTTCATAGAATCCATTTCTCCAATCAAAAAAACCGAAATCGAAAAAAAAATGCATCAAAGGGGGCCCTCTTGGAACTTTTTCGAATTCTTCAGATCGCCTTAACTTCCGAACGGATGGACCGATTTTCAACTTCGATCATACCAATCTGCTTTTTTTTCCATAGAATCCATTTCTCCAATCGAAAAAACCGAAATCAAAAAAAAAAATGCATCAAAGGGGGCCCCCTTGGAACTTTTTCGAATTCTTCAGATCGCCTTAACTTCCGAACGGATGGACCGATTTTCAACTTCGCGCATACCAATTTGCTTGTTTTTTTCATAGAATCCATTTCTCCAATCGAAAAAATCGAAATCGAAAAAAAAATTGCATCAAAGGGTGCCCCCTTGGAACTTTTTCGAATTCTTCAGATCGCCTTAACTTCCGAACGGATGGACCGATTTTCAACTTCGAACATACAAATCTGCTTGTTTTTTTTCATAGAATCCATTTCTCCAATCGAAAAAACCGAAATCGAAAAAAAAATGCATCAAAGGGGGCCCCCTTGGAACTTTTTCGAATTCTTCAGATCGCCTTAACTTCCGAACGGATGGACCGATTTTCAACTTCGATCATACCAATCTGCTTGTTTTATTTCATAGAATCCATTTCTCCAATCGAAAAAACCGAAATCGAAAAAAAAAATGCATCAAAGGGGGCCCCCTTGGAACTTTTTCGAATTCTTCAGACCGCCTTAACTTCCGAACGGATGGACCGATTTTCAATTTCGCGCATACCAATTTGATTGTTCTTTCATAGAATCCATTTCTTCGATAGAAAAAACCGAAATCGAAAAAAAAATTGCATCAAAGGGGGTCCCCTTGGAACTTTTTCGAATTCTTCAGATCGCCTAAACTTCCGAACGGATGGACCGATTTTCAACTTCGATCATACCAAACTGCTTGTTTTTTTTCATAGAATCCATTTCTCCAATCGAAAAAACCGAAATCGAAAAAAAAATTGCATCAAAGGGGGTCTCCTTGGAACTTTTTCGAATTCTTCAGATCGCCTTAACTTCCAAACGGATGGGCCGATTTTCAACTTCGATCATAGCAATCTGCTTGGTTTTTTTTTCATAGAATCCATTTCTCCAATCGAAAAAACCGAAATCTAGAAAAAAATTTCATCAAAGGGGGCCCCCTTGGAACATTTTCGAATTCTTCAGATCGCCTTAACATCCGAACGGATTGACCGATTTTCAACTTCGATCATACCAATCTGCTTGTTTTTTTCATAGAATCCATTTCTCCAATCGAAAAAACCGAAATCGAAAAAAAAAATTGCATCAAAGGGGGCCCCCTTGGAACTTTATCGAATTTTTCAGATCGCCTTAACTTCCGAACGGATAGACCGATTTTCAACTTCGATCATACAAATCTGCTTGTTTTTTTTCATAGAATCCATTTCTCCAATCGGAAAAACCAAAATCGAAAAAAAAAATTGCATCAAAGGGGGCCCCCTTGGAATTTATTCGAATTCTTCATATCGTTTTAACTTCCGAACGGATGGACCGATTTTCAACTTCGATCATACCAATCCGCTTGTTTTTTTTTTCATAGAATCCATTTCTCCAATCAAAAAAACCGAAATCGAAAAAAAAATGCATCAAAGGGGGCCCTCTTGGAACTTTTTCGAATTCTTCAGATCGCCTTAACTTCCGAACGGATGGACCGATTTTCAACTTCGATCATACTAATCTGCTTTTTTTTCCATAGAATCCATTTCTCCAATCGAAAAAACCGAAATCAAAAAAAAAATGCATCAAAGGGGGCCCCCTTGGAACTTTTTCGAATTCTTCAGATCGCCTTAACATCCGAACGGATGGACCGATTTTCAACTTCGCGCATACCAATTTGCTTGTTTTTTTCATAGAATCCATTTCTCCAATCGAAAAAATCGAAATCGAAAAAAAAATTGCATCAAAGGGTGCCCCCTTGGAACTTTTTCGAATTCTTCAGATCGCCTTAACTTCCGAACGGATGGACCGATTTTCAACTTCGAACATACAAATCTGCTTGTTTTTTTTCATAGAATCCATTTCTCCAATAGAAAAAACCGAAATAAAAAAAAATGCATCAAAGGGGGCCCCCTTGGAACTTTTTCGAATTCTTCAGATCGCCTTAACTTCCGAACGGATGGACCGATTTTCAACTTCGATCATACCAATCTGTTTGTTTTTTTTTCATAGAATCCATTTCTCCAATCGAAGAAACCGAAATCGAAAAAAAAAAATGCATCAAAGGGGGCCCCCTTGGAACTTTTTCGAATTCTTCAGATCGCCCTAACTTCCGAACGGATGGACCGATTTTCAACTTCGATCATACCAATCTGTTTGTTTTTTCCATAGAATCCATTTCTCCAATCGAAGAAACCGAAATCAAAAAAAAAAATGCATCAAAGGGGGCCCCCTTGGAACTTTTTCGAATTCTTCAGATCGCCTTAACTTCCGAACGGATGGACCGATTTTCAACTTCGATCATACCAATCTGCTTGTTTTTTTCATAGAATCCATTTCTCCAATCTAAAAAACCGAAATCGAAAAGAAAATGCACCAAAGGGGGCCCTCTTGGAACTTTTTCGAATTCTTCAGATCGCCTTAACTTCCGAACGGATGGACCAATTTTCAACTTCGATCATACCAATCTGCTTGTTTTTTTCCATAGAATCCATTTCTTCAAACGAAAGAATCGAAATCGAAAAAAAAATGCATCAAAGGGGGCCCCCTTGTAAATTTTTCGAATTCTTCAGATCGCCTTAACTTCCGAACGGATGGACCGATTTTCAACTTCGATCATACCAATCTGTTTGTTTTTTTTTTCATAGAATCCATTTCTCCAATCGAAAAAACCGAAATCGAAAAAAAATTGCATCAAAGGGGGTCCCCTTGGAACTTTTTTGAATTCTTCAGATCGCCTTAACTTCCGAACGGATGGACCGATTTTCAACTTCGATCATACCAATCTGCTTGTTTTTTTTATAGAATCCATTTCTCCATTTCTCCTATCGAAAAAACCGAAATCGAAAAAAAAATTGCATCTAAGGGTGCCCCCTTGGAACTTTTTCGAATTCTTCAGATCGCCTTAACTTCCGAACGGATGGACCGATTTTCAACTTCGAACATACAAATCTGCTTGTTTTTTTTCATAGAATCCATTTCTCCAATAAAAGAAACCGAAATAAAAAAAAATGCATCAAAGGGGGCCCCTTTGGAACTTTTTCGAATTCTTCAGATCGCCTCAACTTCCGAACGGATGGACCGATTTTCAACTTCGATCATACCAATCTGTTTGTTTTTTTTCATAGAATCCATTTCTCCAAACGAAGAAACCGAAATCAAAAAAAAAATGCATCAAAGGGGGCCCCCTTGGAACTTTTTCGAATTCTTCAGATCGCCTTAACTTCCGAACGGATGGACCGATTTTCAACTTCGATCATACCAATCTGTTTGTTTTTTTCATAGAATCCATTTCTCCAATCTGAAAAACCGAAATCGAAAAGAAAATGCACCAAAGGGGGCCCTCTTGGAACTTTTTCGAATTCGTCAGATCGCCTTAACTTCCGAACGGATGGACCGATTTTCAACTTCGATCATACCAATTTGCTTGTTTTATCATAGAATCCATTTCTTCAAACGAAAGAACCGAAATCGGAAAAAAAAAATGCATCAAAGGGGGCCCTCTTGGAACTTTTTCGAATTCTTCAGACCGCCTTAACTTCCGAACGGATGGACCGATTTTCAACTTCGATCATGCCAAACTGCTTGTTTTTTTTTTCATAGAATCCATTTCTCCAATCAAAAAAACCGAAATCGAAAAAAAAATGCATCAAAGGGGGCCCCCTTGGAACTTTTTCGAATTCTTCAGATCGCCTTAACTTCCGAACGGATGGACCGATTTTCAACTTCGATCATACCAATCTGTTTGTTTTTTTTTCATAGAATCCATTTCTCCAATCGAAGAAACCGAAATCGAAAAAAAAAAATGCATCAAAGGGGGCCCCCTTGGAACTTTTTCGAATTCTTCAGATCGCCCTAACTTCCGAACGGATGGACCGATTTTCAACTTCGATCATACCAATCTGTTTGTTTTTTCCATAGAATCCATTTCTCCAATCGAAGAAACCGAAATCAAAAAAAAAAATGCATCAAAGGGGGCCCCCTTGGAACTTTTTCGAATTCTTCAGATCGCCTTAACTTCCGAACGGATGGACCGATTTTCAACTTCGATCATACCAATCTGCTTGTTTTTTTCATAGAATCCATTTCTCCAATCTAAAAAACCGAAATCGAAAAGAAAATGCACCAAAGGGGGCCCTCTTGGAACTTTTTCGAATTCTTCAGATCGCCTTAACTTCCGAACGGATGGACCAATTTTCAACTTCGATCATACCAATCTGCTTGTTTTTTTCCATAGAATCCATTTCTTCAAACGAAAGAATCGAAATCGAAAAAAAAATGCATCAAAGGGGGCCCCCTTGTAAATTTTTCGAATTCTTCAGATCGCCTTAACTTCCGAACGGATGGACCGATTTTCAACTTCGATCATACCAATCTGTTTGTTTTTTTTTTCATAGAATCCATTTCTCCAATCGAAAAAACCGAAATCGAAAAAAAATTGCATCAAAGGGGGTCCCCTTGGAACTTTTTTGAATTCTTCAGATCGCCTTAACTTCCGAACGGATGGACCGATTTTCAACTTCGATCATACCAATCTGCTTGTTTTTTTTATAGAATCCATTTCTCCATTTCTCCTATCGAAAAAACCGAAATCGAAAAAAAAATTGCATCTAAGGGTGCCCCCTTGGAACTTTTTCGAATTCTTCAGATCGCCTTAACTTCCGAACGGATGGACCGATTTTCAACTTCGAACATACAAATCTGCTTGTTTTTTTTCATAGAATCCATTTCTCCAATAAAAGAAACCGAAATAAAAAAAAATGCATCAAAGGGGGCCCCTTTGGAACTTTTTCGAATTCTTCAGATCGCCTCAACTTCCGAACGGATGGACCGATTTTCAACTTCGATCATACCAATCTGTTTGTTTTTTTTCATAGAATCCATTTCTCCAAACGAAGAAACCGAAATCAAAAAAAAAATGCATCAAAGGGGGCCCCCTTGGAACTTTTTCGAATTCTTCAGATCGCCTTAACTTCCGAACGGATGGACCGATTTTCAACTTCGATCATACCAATCTGTTTGTTTTTTTCATAGAATCCATTTCTCCAATCTGAAAAACCGAAATCGAAAAGAAAATGCACCAAAGGGGGCCCTCTTGGAACTTTTTCGAATTCGTCAGATCGCCTTAACTTCCGAACGGATGGACCGATTTTCAACTTCGATCATACCAATTTGCTTGTTTTATCATAGAATCCATTTCTTCAAACGAAAGAACCGAAATCGGAAAAAAAAAATGCATCAAAGGGGGCCCTCTTGGAACTTTTTCGAATTCTTCAGACCGCCTTAACTTCCGAACGGATGGACCGATTTTCAACTTCGATCATGCCAAACTGCTTGTTTTTTTTTTCATAGAATCCATTTCTCCAATCAAAAAAACCGAAATCGAAAAAAAAATGCATCAAAGGGGGCCCCCTTGGAACTTTTTCGAATTCTTCAGATCGCCTTAACTTCCGAACGGATGGACCGATTTTCAACTTCGATCATACCAATCTGCTTGTTTTATTTCATAGAATCCATTTCTCCAATCGAAAAAACCGAAATCGAAAAAAAAAATGCATCAAAGGGGGCCCCCTTGGAACTTTTTCGAATTCTTCAGACCGCCTTAACTTCCGAACGGATGGACCGATTTTCAATTTCGCGCATACCAATTTGATTGTTCTTTCATAGAATCCATTTCTTCGATAGAAAAAACCGAAATCGAAAAAAAAATTGCATCAAAGGGGGTCCCCTTGGAACTTTATCGAATTCTTCAGATCGCCTAAACTTCCGAACGGATGGACCGATTTTCAACTTCGATCATACCAAACTGCTTGTTTTTTTTCATAGAATCCATTTCTCCAATCGAAAAAACCGAAATCAAAAAAAAAATTGCATCAAAGGGGGTCTCCTTGGAACTTTTTCGAATTCTTCAGATCGCCTTAACTTCCAAACGGATGAACCGATTTTCAACTTCGATCATAGCAATCTGCTTGGTTTTTTTTTCATAGAATCCATTTCTCCAATCGAAAAAACCGAAATCTAGAAAAAAATTTCATCAAAGGGGGCCCCCTTGGAACATTTTCGAATTCTTCAGATCGCCTTAACATCCGAACGGATTGACCGATTTTCAACTTCGATCATACCAATCTGCTTGTTTTTTTCATAGAATCCATTTCTCCAATCGAAAAAACCGAAATCGAAAAAAAAATGCATCAAAGGGGGCCCCCTTGGAACTTTTTCGAATTTTTCAGATCGCCTTAACTTCCGAACGGATAGACCGATTTTCAACTTCGATCATACAAATCTGCTTGTTTTTTTTCATAGAATCCATTTCTCCAATCGGAAAAACCAAAATCGAAAAAAAAATTGCATCAAAGGGGGCCCCCTTGGAATTTATTCGAATTCTTCAGATCGCCTTAACTTCCGAACGGATGGACCGATTTTCAACTTCGATCATACCAATCCGCTTGTTTTTTTTTCATAGAATCCATTTCTCCAATCAAAAAAACCGAAATCGAAAAAAAAATGCATCAAAGGGGGCCCTCTTGGAACTTTTTCGAATTCTTCAGATCGCCTTAACTTCCGAACGGATGGACCGATTTTCAACTTCGATCATACCAATCTGCTTTTTTTTCCATAGAATCCATTTCTCCAATCGAAAAAACCGAAATCAAAAAAAAAAATGCATCAAAGGGGGCCCCCTTGGAACTTTTTCGAATTCTTCAGATCGCCTTAACTTCCGAACGGATGGACCGATTTTCAACTTCGCGCATACCAATTTGCTTGTTTTTTTCATAGAATCCATTTCTCCAATCGAAAAAATCGAAATCGAAAAAAAAATTGCATCAAAGGGTGCCCCCTTGGAACTTTTTCGAATTCTTCAGATCGCCTTAACTTCCGAACGGATGGACCGATTTTCAACTTCGAACATACAAATCTGCTTGTTTTTTTTCATAGAATCCATTTCTCCAATCGAAAAAACCGAAATCGAAAAAAAAATGCATCAAAGGGGGCCCCCTTGGAACTTTTTCGAATTCTTCAGATCGCCTTAACTTCCGAACGGATGGACCGATTTTCAACTTCGATCATACCAATCTGCTTGTTTTATTTCATAGAATCCATTTCTCCAATCGAAAAAACCGAAATCGAAAAAAAAAATGCATCAAAGGGGGCCCCCTTGGAACTTTTTCGAATTCTTCAGACCGCCTTAACTTCCGAACGGATGGACCGATTTTCAATTTCGCGCATACCAATTTGATTGTTCTTTCATAGAATCCATTTCTTCGATAGAAAAAACCGAAATCGAAAAAAAAATTGCATCAAAGGGGGTCCCCTTGGAACTTTTTCGAATTCTTCAGATCGCCTAAACTTCCGAACGGATGGACCGATTTTCAACTTCGATCATACCAAACTGCTTGTTTTTTTTCATAGAATCCATTTCTCCAATCGAAAAAACCGAAATCGAAAAAAAAATTGCATCAAAGGGGGTCTCCTTGGAACTTTTTCGAATTCTTCAGATCGCCTTAACTTCCAAACGGATGGGCCGATTTTCAACTTCGATCATAGCAATCTGCTTGGTTTTTTTTTCATAGAATCCATTTCTCCAATCGAAAAAACCGAAATCTAGAAAAAAATTTCATCAAAGGGGGCCCCCTTGGAACATTTTCGAATTCTTCAGATCGCCTTAACATCCGAACGGATTGACCGATTTTCAACTTCGATCATACCAATCTGCTTGTTTTTTTCATAGAATCCATTTCTCCAATCGAAAAAACCGAAATCGAAAAAAAAAATTGCATCAAAGGGGGCCCCCTTGGAACTTTATCGAATTTTTCAGATCGCCTTAACTTCCGAACGGATAGACCGATTTTCAACTTCGATCATACAAATCTGCTTGTTTTTTTTCATAGAATCCATTTCTCCAATCGGAAAAACCAAAATCGAAAAAAAAAATTGCATCAAAGGGGGCCCCCTTGGAATTTATTCGAATTCTTCATATCGTTTTAACTTCCGAACGGATGGACCGATTTTCAACTTCGATCATACCAATCCGCTTGTTTTTTTTTTCATAGAATCCATTTCTCCAATCAAAAAAACCGAAATCGAAAAAAAAATGCATCAAAGGGGGCCCTCTTGGAACTTTTTCGAATTCTTCAGATCGCCTTAACTTCCGAACGGATGGACCGATTTTCAACTTCGATCATACTAATCTGCTTTTTTTTCCATAGAATCCATTTCTCCAATCGAAAAAACCGAAATCAAAAAAAAAATGCATCAAAGGGGGCCCCCTTGGAACTTTTTCGAATTCTTCAGATCGCCTTAACATCCGAACGGATGGACCGATTTTCAACTTCGCGCATACCAATTTGCTTGTTTTTTTCATAGAATCCATTTCTCCAATCGAAAAAATCGAAATCGAAAAAAAAATTGCATCAAAGGGTGCCCCCTTGGAACTTTTTCGAATTCTTCAGATCGCCTTAACTTCCGAACGGATGGACCGATTTTCAACTTCGAACATACAAATCTGCTTGTTTTTTTTCATAGAATCCATTTCTCCAATAGAAAAAACCGAAATAAAAAAAAATGCATCAAAGGGGGCCCCCTTGGAACTTTTTCGAATTCTTCAGATCGCCTTAACTTCCGAACGGATGGACCGATTTTCAACTTCGATCATACCAATCTGTTTGTTTTTTTTTCATAGAATCCATTTCTCCAATCGAAGAAACCGAAATCGAAAAAAAAAAAATGCATCAAAGGGGGCCCCCTTGGAACTTTTTCGAATTCTTCAGATCGCCCTAACTTCCGAACGGATGGACCGATTTTCAACTTCGATCATACCAATCTGTTTGTTTTTTCCATAGAATCCATTTCTCCAATCGAAGAAACCGAAATCAAAAAAAAAATGCATCAAAGGGGGCCCCCTTGGAACTTTTTCGAATTCTTCAGATCGCCTTAACTTCCGAACGGATGGACCGATTTTCAACTTCGATCATACCAATCTGCTTGTTTTTTTCATAGAATCCATTTCTCCAATCTAAAAAACCGAAATCGAAAAGAAAATGCACCAAAGGGGGCCCTCTTGGAACTTTTTCGAATTCTTCAGATCGCCTTAACTTCCGAACGGATGGACCAATTTTCAACTTCGATCATACCAATCTGCTTGTTTTTTTCCATAGAATCCATTTCTTCAAACGAAAGAATCGAAATCGAAAAAAAAATGCATCAAAGGGGGCCCCCTTGTAAATTTTTCGAATTCTTCAGATCGCCTTAACTTCCGAACGGATGGACCGATTTTCAACTTCGATCATACCAATCTGTTTGTTTTTTTTTTCATAGAATCCATTTCTCCAATCGAAAAAACCGAAATCGAAAAAAAATTGCATCAAAGGGGGTCCCCTTGGAACTTTTTTGAATTCTTCAGATCGCCTTAACTTCCGAACGGATGGACCGATTTTCAACTTCGATCATACCAATCTGCTTGTTTTTTTTATAGAATCCATTTCTCCATTTCTCCTATCGAAAAAACCGAAATCGAAAAAAAAATTGCATCTAAGGGTGCCCCCTTGGAACTTTTTCGAATTCTTCAGATCGCCTTAACTTCCGAACGGATGGACCGATTTTCAACTTCGAACATACAAATCTGCTTGTTTTTTTTCATAGAATCCATTTCTCCAATAAAAGAAACCGAAATAAAAAAAAATGCATCAAAGGGGGCCCCTTTGGAACTTTTTCGAATTCTTCAGATCGCCTCAACTTCCGAACGGATGGACCGATTTTCAACTTCGATCATACCAATCTGTTTGTTTTTTTTCATAGAATCCATTTCTCCAAACGAAGAAACCGAAATCAAAAAAAAAATGCATCAAAGGGGGCCCCCTTGGAACTTTTTCGAATTCTTCAGATCGCCTTAACTTCCGAACGGATGGACCGATTTTCAACTTCGATCATACCAATCTGTTTGTTTTTTTCATAGAATCCATTTCTCCAATCTGAAAAACCGAAATCGAAAAGAAAATGCACCAAAGGGGGCCCTCTTGGAACTTTTTCGAATTCGTCAGATCGCCTTAACTTCCGAACGGATGGACCGATTTTCAACTTCGATCATACCAATTTGCTTGTTTTATCATAGAATCCATTTCTTCAAACGAAAGAACCGAAATCGGAAAAAAAAAATGCATCAAAGGGGGCCCTCTTGGAACTTTTTCGAATTCTTCAGACCGCCTTAACTTCCGAACGGATGGACCGATTTTCAACTTCGATCATGCCAAACTGCTTGTTTTTTTTTTCATAGAATCCATTTCTCCAATCGAAAAAACCGAAATCTGAAAAAAATTGCATCAAAGGGGTTCCCTTCGGAACTTTTTCGAATTCTTCAAATCGCCTCAACTTCCGAACGGATGGACCGATTTTCAACTTCGATCATACCAATCTGCTTGTTTTTTTTTCATAGAATCCATTTCTCCAATCGAAAAAACCGAAATCGAAAAAAAAGTGCATCAAAGGGGGTCCCCTTGGAACTTTTCTGAATTCTTCAGATCGCCTTAACTTCCGAACGGATGGACCGATTTTCAACTTCGATCATACCAATCTGCTTGTTTTTTTCATAGAATCCATTTCTCTAATCGAAAAAACTGAAATCGAAAAGAAAAATTGCATCAACGGGGGTCCCCTTGGAACTCTTTCGAATTCTTCAGATCGCCTTAACTTCCGAACGGATGGACCGATTTTCAACTTCGATCATACCATTCTGCTTGTTTTTTTTTCATAGAATCCATTTCTCCAATCAAAGAAACCGAAATCGAAAAAATAAAAAGCATCAAAGGGAGCCCCCTTGGAACTTTTTCGAATTCTTCAGATCGCCTTAACTTCCGAACGGATGGACCGATTTTCAACTTCAATCATACGAATCTGCTTGTTTTTTTTCATAGAATCCATTTCTCCAATCGAAAAAACCGAAATCGACAAAAAAAATGCATCAAAGGGGGCCCCCTTGGAACTTTTTCGAATTCTTCAGATCGACTTAAGTTCCGAACGGATGGAACGATTTTCAACTTCGATCATACCAATCTGCTTTATTTTTTCATAGAATCCATTTCTCCGATCAAAAAAACCGAAATCGAAAAAAAAAATGCGTCAAAGGGGGCTCCCTTGGAAATTTTTCGAATTCTTCAGATTGCCTTAACTTTCGAACGTATGGACCGATTTTCAACTTCGATCATACCAATTTGCTCGTTTTTTTTCATAGAATTCATTTCTCCAATCGAAAAAACCGAAATCGAAAAAAAATGCATCAAAGGGGGCCCCCTTGGAACTTTTTCGAATTCTTCAGATCGCCTTAACATCCGAACGGATGGACCGATTTTCAACTTCGAACATACAAATCTGCTTGTTTTTTTTCATAGAATCCATTTCTCCAATAGAAAAAACCGAAATAAAAAAAAATGCATCAAAGGGGGCCCCCTTGGAACTTTTTCGAATTCTTCAGATCGCCTTAACTTCCGAACGGATGGACCGATTTTCAACTTCGATCATACCAATCTGTTTGTTTTTTTTTTCATAGAATCCATTTCTCCAATCGAAGAAACCGAAATCGAAAAAAAAAATGCATCAAAGGGGGCCCCCTTGGAACTTTTTCGAATTCTTCAGATCGCCCTAACTTCCGAACGGATGGACCGATTTTCAACTTCGATCATACCAATCTGTTTGTTTTTTCCATAGAATCCATTTCTCCAATCGAAGAAACCGAAATCGAAAAAAAAATGCATCAAAGGGGGCCCCCTTGGAACTTTTTCGAATTCTTCAGATCGCCTTAACTTCCGAACGGATGGACCGATTTTCAACTTCGATCATACCAATCTGCTTGTTTTTTTCATAGAATCCATTTCTCCAATCTAAAAAACCGAAATCGAAAAGAAAATGCACCAAAGGGGGCCCTCTTGGAACTTTTTCGAATTCTTCAGATCGCCTTAACTTCCGAACGGATGGACCAATTTTCAACTTCGATCATACCAATCTGCTTGTTTTTTTCCATAGAATCCATTTCTTCAAACGAAAGAATCGAAATCGAAAAAAAAATGCATCAAAGGGGGCCCCCTTGGAAATTTTTCGAATTCTTCAGATCGCCTTAACTTCCGAACGGATGGACCGATTTTCAACTTCGATCATACCAATCTGTTTGTTTTTTTTTTCATAGAATCCATTTCTCCAATCGAAAAAACCGAAATCGAAAAAAAATTGCATCAAAGGGGGTCCCCTTGGAACTTTTTTGAATTCTTCAGATCGCCTTAACTTCCGAACGGATGGACCGATTTTCAACTTCGATCATACCAATCTGCTTGTTTTTTTTATAGAATCCATTTCTCCAATCGAAAAAACCGAAATCGGAAAAAAAATTGCATCTAAGGGTGCCCCCTTGGAACTTTTTCGAATTCTTCAGATCGCCTTAACTTCCGAACGGATGGACCGATTTTCAACTTCGAACATACAAATCTGCTTGTTTTTTTTCATAGAATCCATTTCTCCAATAAAAGAAACCGAAATAAAAAAAAAATGCATCAAAGGGGGCCCCTTTGGAACTTTTTCGAATTCTTCAGATCGCCTCAACTTCCGAACGGATGGACCGATTTTCAACTTCGATCATACCAATCTGTTTGTTTTTTTCATAGAATCCATTTCTCCAATCGAAGAAACCGAAATCAAAAAAAAAATGCATCAAAGGGGGCCCCCTTGGAACTTTTTCGAATTCTTCAGATCGCCTTAACTTCCGAACGGATGGACCGATTTTCAACTTCGATCATACCAATCTGTTTGTTTTTTTCATAGAATCCATTTCTTCAATCTGAAAAACCGAAATCGAAAAGAAAATGCACCAAAGGGGGCCCTCTTGGAACTTTTTCGAATTCGTCAGATCGCCTTAACTTCCGAACGGATGGACCGATTTTCAACTTCGATCATACCAATTTGCTTGTTTTATCATAGAATCCATTTCTTCAAACGAAAGAACCGAAATCGGAAAAAAAATGCATCAAAGGGGGCCCTCTTGGAACTTTTTCGAATTCTTCAAACCGCCTTAACTTCCGAACGGATGGACCGATTTTCAACTTCGATCATACCAAACTGCTTGTTTTTTTTTCATAGAATCCATTTCTCCAATCGAAAAAACCGAAATCTGAAAAAAAATTGCATCAAAGGGGTTCCCTTTGGAACTTTTTCGAATTCTTCAAATCGCCTCAACTTCCGAACGGATGGACCGATTTTCAACTTCGATCATACCAATCTGCTTGTTTTTTTTTTCATAGAATCCATTTCTCCAATCGAAAAAACCGAAATCGAAAAAAAATTGCATCAAAGGGGGTCCCCTTGGAACTTTTCTGAATTCTTCAGATCGCCTTAACTTCCGAACGGATGGACCGATTTTCAACTTCGATCATACCAATCTGCTTGTTTTTTTCATAGAATCCATTTCTCTAATCGAAAAAACTGAAATCGAAAAGAAAAATTGCATCAACGGGGGTCCCCTTGGAACTCTTTCGAATTCTTCAGATCGCCTTAACTTCCGAACGGATGGACCGATTTTCAACTTCGATCATACCATTCTGCTTGTTTTTTTTTTCATAGAATCCATTTCTCCAATCAAAAAAACCGAAATCGAAAAAATAAAAAGCATCAAAGGGAGCCCCCTTGGAACTTTTTCGAATTCTTCAGATCGCCTTAACTTCCGAACGGATGGACCGATTTTCAACTTCGATCATACGAATCTGCTTGTTTTTTTTCATAGAATCCATTTCTCCAATCGAAAAAACCGAAATCGACAAAAAAAATGCATCAAAGGGGGCCCCCTTGGAACTTTTTCGAATTCTTCAGATCGACTTAACTTCCGAACGGATGGAACGATTTTCAACTTCGATCATACCAATCTGCTTTTTTTTTCATAGAATCCATTTCTCCGATCAAAAAAACCGAAATCGAAAAAAAAAATGCGTCAAAGGGGGCTCCCTTGGAAATTTTTCGAATTCTTCAGATTGCCTTAACTTTCGAACGTATGGACCGATTTTCAACTTCGATCATACCAATCTGCTCGTTTTTTTTCATAGAATTCATTTCTCCAATCGAAAAAACCGAAATCGAAAAAAAAATGCATCAAAGGGGGCCCCCTTGGAACTTTTTCGAATTCTTCAGATCGCCTTAACATCCGAACGGATGGACCGATTTTCAACTTCGATCATACCAATCTGCTTTTTTTTTATAGAATCCATTTCTCCGATCGAAAGAACCGAAATGGAAAAAAAATGCATCAAAGGGGGCCCCCTTGGAACTTTTTCGAATTCTTCAGATCGCCTTAACTTCCGAACGGATGGACCGATTTTCAACTTCGATCATACCAATCTGCTTGTTTTTTTTCATAGAATCCATTTCTCCAATCGAAAAAACCGAAATCGAAAAGAAAAATTGCATCAAAGGGGGTCCCCTCGGAACTTTTTTGAATTCTTCAGATCGCCTTAACTTCCGAACCGATTTTCAACTTCGATCATACCAATCTGCTTGTTTTTTTTAATAGAATCCATTTCTCCAATCAAAAAAACCGAAATCGAAAAAATAAAAAGCATCAAAGGGAGCCCCCTTGGAACTTTTTCGAATTCTTCAGATCGCCTTAACTTCCGAACGGATGGACCGATTTTCAACTTCGATGATACGAATCTGCTTGTTTTTTTTCATAGAATCCATTTCTGCAATCGAAAAAACCGAAATCGAAAAAAAAATGCATCAAAGGGGGCCCCCTTGGAACTTTTTCGAATTCTTCAGATCGACTTAACTTCCGAACGGATGGACCGATTTTCAACTTCGATCATACCAATCTGCTTTTTTTTTCATAGAATCCATTTCTCCGATCAAAAAAACCGAAATCGAAAAAAAAATGCATCAAAGGGGGCCCCCTTGGAACTTTTTCGAATTCTTCAGATTGCCTTAACTTTCGAACGTATGGACCGATTTTCAACTTCGATCATACCAATCTGCTTGTTTTTTTTTCATAGAATCCATTTCTCCAATCAAAAGAACCGAAATTGAAAAAATAAAAAGCATCAAGGGGAGCCCCCTTGGAACATTTTCGAATTCTTCAGATCGCCTTAACTTCCGAACGGATGGACCGGTTTTCAACTTCGATCATACGAATCTGCTTGTTTTTTTTCATAGAATCCATTTCTCCAATCGAAAAAACCGAAATAAAAAAAAATGCATCTAAGGGGGCCCCCTTGGAACTTTTTCGAATTCTTCAAATCGACTTAACTTCCGAACGGATGGACCGATTTTCAACTTCGATCATACCAATCTGCTTTTTTTTTCCATAGAATCCATTTCTCCGATCAATAAAACCGAAATCGAAAAAAAAAATGCATCAAAGGGGGCCCCCTTGGAACTTTTTCGAATTCTTCAGATTGCCTTAACTTTCGAACGTATGGACCGATTTTCAACTTCGATCATACCAATCTGCTTGTTTTTTTTCATAGAATCCATTTCTCCAATCGAAAAAACCGAAATCGAAAAAAATAAATGCATCAAAGGGGGCCCCCTTGAATCTTTTTCGAATTCTTCAGATCGCCTTAACATCCGAACGGATGGACCGATTTTCAACTTCGATCATACCAATCTGCTTGTTTTTTTTTTTCGAAAAAACCGAAATCGAAAAAAAAAAATGCTTCTAAGGGGGCCCTCTTGGAACTTTTTCGAATTCTTCAGATCGCCTTAACTTCCGAACGGATGGACCGATTTTCAACTTCGATCATACCAATCTGCTTGTTTTTTTTTCATAGAATCCATTTCTCCAATCGAAAGAACCGAAATCGAAAAAAAAATGCATCTAAGGGGGCCCCCTTGGAACTTTTTCGAATTCTTCAGATCGCCTTAACTTCCGAACGGATGGACCGATTTTCAACTTCGATCATACCAATCTGCTTGTTTTTTTTCATAGAATTCATTTCTCCAATCAAAAAAACCGAAATCGAAAAAATAAAAAGCATCAAAGAGAGCCCCCTTGGAACTTTTTCGAATTCTTCAGATCGCCTTAACTTCCGAACGGATGGACCGATTTTCAACTTCGATCATACGAATCTGCTTGTTTTTTTTCATAGAATCCATTTCTGCAATCGAAAAAACCGAAATCGAAAAAAAAAATGCATCAAAGGGGGCCTCCTTGGAACTTTTTCGAATTCTTCAGATCGACTTAACTTCCGAACGGATGGACCGATTTTCAACTTCGATCATACCAATCTGCTTTTTTTCATAGAATCCATTTCTCCGATCAAAAAAACCGAAATCTAAAAAAAAATGCATCAAAGGGGGCCCCCTTGGAACTTTTTCGAATTCTTCAGATTGCCTTAACTTTCGAACGTATGGACCGATTTTCAACTCCGATCATACCAATCTGCTTGTTTTTTTTTCATAGAATCCATTTCTCCAATCAAAAAAACCGAAATCGAAAAAATAAAAAGCATCAAAGGGAGCCCCCTTGGAACATTTTCGAATTCTTCAGATCGCCTTAACTTCCGAACGGATGGACCGATTTTCAACTTCGATCATACGAATCTGCTTGTTTTTTATTCATAGAATCCATTTCTCCAATCGAAAAAACCGAAATAAAAAAAAATGCATCTAAGGGGGCCCCCTTGGAACTTTTTCGAATTCTTCAGATCGACTTAACTTCCGAAAGGATGGACCGATTTTCAACTTCGATCATACCAATCTGCTTTTTTTTTTCTATAGAATCCATTTCTTCGATCAAAAAAACCGAAATCGAAAAAAAATGCATCAAAGGGGGCCCCCTTGGAACTTTTTCGAATTCTTCAGATTGCCTTAACTTTCGAACGTATGGACCGATTTTCAACTTCGATCATACTAATCTGCTTGTTTTTTTCATAGAATCCATTTCTCCAATCTAAAAAACCGAAATCGACAAGAAAATGCACCAAAGGGGGCCCTCTTGGAACTTTTTCGAATTCTTCAGATCGCCTTAACTTCCGAACGGATGGACCAATTTTCAACTTCGATCATACCAATCTGCTTGTTTTTTTCCATAGAATCCATTTCTTCAAACGAAAGAATCGAAATCGAAAAAAAAATGCATCAAAGGGGGCCCCCTTGGAAATTTTTCGAATTCTTCAGATCGCCTTAACTTCCGAACGGATGGACCGATTTTCAACTTCGATCATACCAATCTGTTCGTTTTTTTTTTCATAGAATCCATTTCTCCAATCGAAAAAACCGAAATCGAAAAAAAATTGCATCAAAGGGGGTCCCCTTGGAACTTTTTTGAATTCTTCAGATCGCCTTAACTTCCGAACGGATGGACCGATTTTCAACTTCGATCATACCAATCTGCTTGTTTTTTTTATAGAATCCATTTCTCCAATCGAAAAAACCGGAATCGAAAAAAAAATTGCATCTAAGGGTGCCCCCTTGGAACTTTTTCGAATTCTTCAGATCGCCTTAACTTCCGAACGGATGGACCGATTTTCAACTTCGAACATACAAATCTGCTTGTTTTTTTTCATAGAATCCATTTCTCCAATAAAAGAAACCGAAATAAAAAAAAATGCATCAAAGGGGGCCCCTTTGGAACTTTTTCGAATTCTTCAGATCGCCTCAACTTCCGAACGGATGGACCGATTTTCAACTTCGATCATACCAATCTGTTTGTTTTTTTTCATAGAATCCATTTCTCCAATCGAAGAAACCGAAATCAAAAAAAATATGCATCAAAGGGGGCCCCCTTGGAACTTTTTCGAATTCTTCAGATCGCCTTAACTTCCGAACGGATGGAACGATTTTCAACTTCGATCATACCAATCTGTTTGTTTTTTTCATAGAATCCATTTCTTCAATCTGAAAAACCGAAATCGAAAAGAAAATGCACCAAAGGGGGCCCTCTTGGAACTTTTTCGAATTCGTCAGATCGCCTTAACTTCCGAACGGATGGACCGATTTTCAACTTCGATCATACCAATTTGCTTGTTTTATCATAGAATCCATTTCTTCAAACGAAAGAACCGAAATCGGAAAAAAAAATGCATCAAAGGGGGCCCTCTTGGAACTTTTTCGAATTCTTCAGACCGCCTTAACTTCCGAACGGATGGACCAATTTTCAACTTCGATCATACCAAACTGCTTGTTTTTTTTTCATAGAATCCATTTCTCCAATCGAAAAAACCGAAATCTGAAAAAAAATTGCATCAAAGGGGTTCCC
Source organism: Chrysomela aeneicollis (assembly GCA_029955515.1). NCBI lineage: Eukaryota > Metazoa > Arthropoda > Insecta > Coleoptera > Chrysomelidae > Chrysomela > Chrysomela aeneicollis. Next base: position 13,062,732 of record JARUHQ010000013.1, on the reverse strand, counting down.
TTTGGAACTTTTTCGAATTCTTCAAATCGCCTCAACTTCCGAACGGATGGACCGATTTTCAACTTCGATCATACCAATCTGCTTGTTTTTTTTTTCATAGAATCCATTGCTCCAATCGAAAAAACCGAAATCGAAAAAAAATTGCATCAAAGGGGGTCCCCTTGGAACTTTTCTGAATTCTTCAGATCGCCTTAACTTCCGAACGGATGGACCGATTTTCAACTTCGATCATACCAATCTGCTTGTTTTTTTCATAGAATCCATTTCTCTAATCGAAAAAACTGAAATCGAAAAGAAAAATTGCATCAACGGGGGTCCCCTTGGAACTCTTTCGAATTCTTCAGATCGCCTTAACTTCCGAACGGATGGACCGATTTTCAACTTCGATCATACCATTCTGCTTGTTTTTTTTTCATAGAATCCATTTCTCCAATCAAAAAAACCGAAATCGAAAAAATAAAAAGCATCAAAGGGAGCCCCCTTGGAACTTTTTCGAATTCTTCAGATCGCCTTAACTTCCGAACGGATGGACCGATTTTCAACTTCGATCATACGAATCTGCTTGTTTTTTTCATAGAATCCATTTCTCCAATCGAAAAAACCGAAATCGACAAAAAAATGCATCAAAGGGGGCCCCCTTGGAACTTTTTCGAATTCTTCAGATCGACTTAACTTCCGAACGGATGGAACGATTTTCAACTTCGATCATACCAATCTGCTTTTTTTTTCATAGAATCCATTTCTCCGATCAAAAAAACCGAAATCGAAAAAAAAAATGCGTCAAAAGGGGCTCCCTTGGAAATTTTTCGAATTCTTCAGATTGCCTTAACTTTCGAACGTATGGACCGATTTTCAACTTCGATCATACCAATCTGCTCGTTTTTTTTTCATAGAATTCATTTCTCCAATAGAAAAAACCGAAATAAAAAAAAATGCATCAAAGGGGGCCCCCTTGGAACTTTTTCGAATTCTTCAGATCGCCTTAACATCCGAACGGATGGACCGATTTTCAACTTCGAACATACAAATCTGCTTGTTTTTTTTCATAGAATCCATTTCTCCAATAGAAAAAACCGAAATAAAAAAAAAATGCATCAAAGGGGGCCCCCTTGGAACTTTTTCGAATTCTTCAGATCGCCTAAACTTCCGAACGGATGGACCGATTTTCAACTTCGATCATACCAATCTGTTTGTTTTTTTTTTCATAGAATCCATTTCTCCAATCGAAGAAACCGAAATCGAAAAAAAAAATGCATCAAAGGGGGCCCCCTTGGAACTTTTTCGAATTCTTCAGATCGCCCTAACTTCCGAACGGATGGACCGATTTTCAACTTCGATCATACCAATCTGTTTGTTTTTTCCATAGAATCCATTTCTCCAATCGAAGAAACCGAAATCAAAAAAAAAATGCATCAAAGGGGGCCCCCTTGGAACTTTTTCGAATTCTTCAGATCGCCTTAACTTCCGAACGGATGGACCGATTTTCAACTTCGATCATACCAATCTGCTTGTTTTTTTCATAGAATCCATTTCTCCAATCTAAAAAACCGAAATCGAAAAGAAAATGCACCAAAGTGGGCCCTCTTGGAACTTTTTCGAATTCTTCAGATCGCCTTAACTTCCGAACGGATGGACCAATTTTCAACTTCGATCATACCAATCTGCTTGTTTTTTTCCATAGAATCCATTTCTTCAAACGAAAGAATCGAAATCGAAAAAAAAATGCATCAAAGGGGGCCCCCTTGGAAATTTTTCGAATTCTTCAGATCGCCTTAACTTCCGAACGGATGGACCGATTTTCAACTTCGATCATACCAATCTGTTTGTTTTTTTTTTCATAGAATCCATTTCTCCAATCGAAAAAACCGAAATCGAAAAAAAATTGCATCAAAGGGGGTCCCCTTGGAACTTTTTTGAATTCTTCAGATCGCCTTAACTTCCGAACGGATGGACCGATTTTCAACTTCGATCATACCAATCTGCTTGTTTTTTTTATAGAATCCATTTCTCCAATCGAAAAAACCGAAATCGAAAAAAAAATTGCATCTAAGGGTGCCCCCTTGGAACTTTTTCGAATTCTTCAGATCGCCTTAACTTCCGAACGGATGGACCGATTTTCAACTTCGAACATACAAATCTGCTTGTTTTTTTTCATAGAATCCATTTCTCCAATAAAAGAAACCGAAATAAAAAAAAATGCATCAAAGGGGGCCCCTTTGGAACTTTTTCGAATTCTTCAGATCGCCTCAACTTCCGAACGGATGGACCGATTTTCAACTTCGATCATACCAAACTGCTTGTTTTTTTTTCATAGAATCCATTTCTCCAATCGAAAAAACCGAAATCTGAAAAAAATTGCATCAAAGGGGTTCCCTTTGGAACTTTTTCGAATTCTTCAAATCGCCTCAACTTCCGAACGGATGGACCGATTTTCAACTTCGATCATACCAATCTGCTTGTTTTTTTTTTTCATAGAATCCATTTCTCCAATCGAAAAAACCGAAATCAAAAAAAAATTGCATCAAAGGGGGTCCCCTTGGAACTTTTCTGAATTCTTCAGATCGCCTTAACTTCCGAACGGATGGACCGATTTTCAACTTCGATCATACCAATCTGCTTGTTTTTTTCATAGAATCCATTTCTCTTATCGAAAAAACTGAAATCGAAAAGAAAAATTGCATCAACGGGGGTCCCCTTGGAACTCTTTCGAATTCTTCAGATCGCCTTAACTTCCGAACGGATGGACCGATTTTCAACTTCGATCATACCATTCTGCTTGTTTTTTTTTCATAGAATCCATTTCTCCAATCAAAAAAACCGAAATCGAAAAAATAAAAAGCATCGAAGGGAGCCCCCTTGGAACTTTTTCGAATTCTTCAGATCGCCTTAACTTCCGAACGGATGGACCGATTTTCAACTTCGATCATACGAATCTGCTTGTTTTTTTTCATAGAATCCATTTCTCCAATCGAAAAAACCGAAATCGACAAAAAAAAGCATCAAAGGGGGCCCCCTTGGAACTTTTTCGAATTCTTCAGATCGACTTAACTTCCGAACGGATGGAACGATTTTCAACTTCGATCATACCAATCTGCTTTTTTTTTCATAGAATCCATTTCTCCGATCAAAAAAACCGAAATCGAAAAAAAAATGCGTCAAAGGGGGCTCCCTTGGAAATTTTTCGAATTCTTCAGATTGCCTCAACTTTCGAACGTATGGACCGATTTTCAACTTCGATCATACCAATCTGCTCGTTTTTTTTATAGAATCCATTTCTCCGATCGAAAGAACCGAAATGGAAAAAAAATGCATCAAAGGGGGCCCCCTTGGAACTTTTTCGAATTCTTCAGATCGCCTTAACTTCCGAACGGATGGACCGATTTTCAACTTCGATCATACCAATCTGCTTGTTTTTTTTCATAGAATCCATTTCTCCAATCGAAAAAACCGAAATCGAAAAGAAAAATTGCATCAAAGGGGGTCCCCTCGGAACTTTTTTGAATTCTTCAGATCGCCTTAACTTCCGAACGGATGGACCGATTTTCAACTTCGATGATACGAATCTGCTTGTTTTATTTCATAGAATCCATTTCTGCAATCGAAAAAAACGAAATCGAAAAAAAAATGCATCAAAGGGGGCCCCCTTGGAACTTTTTCGAATTCTTCAGATCGACTTAACTTCCGAACGGATGGACCGATTTTCAACTTCGATCATACCAATCTGCTTTTTTTTTCATAGAATCCATTTCTCCGATCAAAAAAACCGAAATCGAAAAAAAAATGCATCAAAGGGGGCCCCCTTGGAACTTTTTCGAATTCTTCAGATTGCCTTAACTTTCGAACGTATGGACCGATTTTCAACTTCGATCATACCAATCTGCTTGTTTTTTTTTCATAGAATCCATTTCTCCAATCAAAAGAACCGAAATCGAAAAAATAAAAAGCATCAAAGGGAGCCCCCTTGGAACATTTTCGAATTATTCAGATCGCCTTAACTTCCGAACGGATGGACCGGTTTTCAACTTCGATCATACGAATCTGCTTGTTTTTTTTCATAGAATCCATTTCTCCAATCGAAAAAACCGAAATAAAAAAAAATGCATCTAAGGGGGCCCCCTTGGAACTTTTTCGAATTCTTCAGATCGACTTAACTTCCGAACGGATGGACCGATTTTCAACTTCGATCATACCAATCTGCTTTTTTTTTCCATAGAATCCATTTCTCCGATCAATAAAACCGAAATCGAAAAAAAAAATGCATCAAAGGGGGCCCCCTTGGAACTTTTTCGAATTCTTCAGATTGCCTTAACTTTCGAACGTATGGACCGATTTTCAACTTCGATCATACCAATCTGCTTGTTTTTTTTCATTGAATCCATTTCTCCAATCGAAAAAACCGAAATCGAAAAAAATAAATGCATCAAAGGGGGCCCCCTTGAATCTTTTTCGAATTCTTCAGATCGCCTTAACATCCGAACGGATGGACCGATTTTCAACTTCGATCATACCAATCTGCTTGTTTTTTTTTTCGAAAAAACCGAAATCAAAAAAAAAAAATGCTTCTAAGGGGGCCCTCTTGGAACTTTTTCGAATTCTTCAGATCGCCTTAACTTCCGAACGGATGGACCGATTTTCAACTTCGATCATACCAATCTGCTTGTTTTTTTTCATAGAATCCATTTCTCCAATCGAAAAAACCGAAATCGAAAAAAAAATGCATCTAAGGGGGCCCCCTTGGAACTTTTTCGAATTCTTCAGATCGCCTTAACTTCCGAACGGATGGACCGATTTTCAACTTCGATCATACCAATCTGCTTGTTTTTTTTCATAGAATTCATTTCTCCAATCAAAAAAACCGAAATCGAAAAAATAAAAAGCATCAAAGAGAGCCCCCTTGGAACTTTTTCGAATTCTTCAGATCGCCTTAACTTCCGAACGGATGGACCGATTTTCAACTTCGATCATACGAATCTGCTTGTTTTTTTCCATAGAATCCATTTCTGCAATCGAAAAAACCGAAATCGAAAAAAAAAATGCATCAAAGGGGGCCTCCTTGGAACTTTTTCGAATTCTTCAGATCGACTTAACTTCCGAACGGATGGACCGATTTTCAACTTCGATCATACCAATCTGCTTTTTTTTATAGAATCCATTTCTCCGATCAAAAAAACCGAAATCTAAAAAAAAATGCATCAAAGGGGGCCCCCTTGGAACTTTTTCGAATTCTTCAGATTGCCTTATTTTTCGAACGTATGGACCGATTTTCAACTCCGATCATACCAATCTGCTTGTTTTTTTTTCATAGAATCCATTTCTCCAATCAAAAAAACCGAAATCGAAAAAATAAAAAGCATCAAAGGGAGCCCCCTTGGAACATTTTCGAATTCTTCAGATCGCCTTAACTTCCGAACGGATGGACCGATTTTCAACTTCGATCATACGAATCTGCTTGTTTTTTTTTCATAGAATCCATTTCTCCAATCGAAAAAACCGAAATAAAAAAAAAATGCATCTAAGGGGGCCCCCTTGGAACTTTTTCGAATTCTTCAGATCGACTTAACTTCCGAAAGGATGGACCGATTTTCAACTTCGATCATACCAATCTGCTTTTTTTTTCTATAGAATCCATTTCTCCGATCAAAAAAACCGAAATCGAAAAAAAATGCATCAAAGGGGGCCCCCTTGGAACTTTTTCGAATTCTTCAGATTGCCTTAACTTTCGAACGTATGGACCGATTTTCAACTTCGATCATACTAATCTGCTTGTTTTTTTTCATAGAATCCATTTCTCCAATCGAAAAAACCGAAATTGAAAAAAATAAATGCATCAAAGGGGGCCCCCTTGGAACTTTTTCGAATTCTTCAGATCGCCTTAACATCCGAACGGATGGACCGATTTTCAACTTCGAACATACCAATCTGCTTGTTTTTTTCAAAGAATCCATTTCTCCAATCGAAAAAACCGGAATAAAAAAAATTGCATCAAAGGGGGTCCCCTTGGAACTTTTTCGAATTCTTCAGATCGCCTTAACTTCCGAACGGATGGACCGATTTTCAACTTCGATCATACCAATCTGCTTGTTTTTTTCATAGAATCCATTTCTCCAATCGAAAAAACCGAAATCGAAAAAAAATGCATCAAAGGGGGCCCCCTTGGAACTTTTTCGAATTCTTCAGATCGCCTTAACTTCCGAACGGATGGACCGATTTTCAACTTCGATCATACCAATCTGCTTGTTTAATTTCATAGAATCCATTTCTCCAATCAAAAAAACCGAAATCGAAAAAATAAAAAGCATCAAAGGGAGCCCCCTTGGAACATTTTCGAATTCTTCAGATCGCCTTAACTTCCGAACGGATGGACGGATTTTCAACTTCGATCATACGAATCTGCTTGTTTTTTTTTTTCATAGAATCCATTTCTCCAATCGAAAAAACCGAAATCAAAAAAAAAATGCATCTAAAGGGGTCCCCTTGGAACTTTTTCGAATTCTTCAGATCGACTTAACTTCCGAACGGATGGACCGATTTTCAACTTCGATCATACCAATCTGCTTTTTTTTTCCATAGAATCCATTTCTCCGATCAAAAAAACCGAAATCGAAAAAAAAAATGCATCAAAGGGGGCCCCCTTGGAACTTTTTCGAATTCTTCAGATCGCCTTAACTTCCGAACGGATGCACCGATTTTCAACTTCGATCATACCAATCTGCTTGTTTTTTTTCGAAAAAACCGAAATCGAAAAAAAAAAGCATCAAAGGGGGCCCCCTTGGAACTTTTTCGAATTCTTCAGATCGCCTTAACTTCCGAACGGATGGACCGATTTTCAACTTCGATCATACCAATCTGCTTGTTTTTTTTTTTCATAGAATCCATTTCTCCAATCGAAAAAACCGAAATCGAGAAAAAAATGCATCAAAGGGGGCCCCCTTGGAACTTTTTCGAATTCTTCAGATCGCCTCAACTTCCGAACGGATGGACCGATTTTCAACTTCGATCATACCAATCTGCTTGTTTTTTTTCATAGAATCCATTTCTCCAATCAAAACAACCGAAATCGAAAAAATAAAAAGCATCAAAGGAACTTTTTCGAATTCTTTATATCGCCTTAACTTTCGAACGGATGGACCGATTTTCAACTTCGATCATACGAATCTGCTTGTTTTTTTTCATAGAATCCATTTCTGCAATCGAAAAAACCGAAATCGAAAAAAAAAATGCATCTAAGGGGGCCCCCTTGGAACTTTTTCGAATTCTTCAGATCGCCTTAACTTCCGAACGGATGGACCGATTTTCAACTTCGATCATACCAATCTGCTTTTTTTTTCATAGAATCCATTTCTCCGATCAAAAAAACCGAAACCTAAAAGAAAATGCATCAAAGGGGGCCCCCTTGGAACTTTTTCGAATTCTTCAGATCGCCTTAACTTCCGAACGGATGGACCGATTTTCAACTTCGATCATACGAATCTGCTTGTTTTTTTTCATAGAATTCATTTCTCCAATCGAAAAAACCGAAATCGAAAAAAAATGCATCGAAGGGGGCCCCCTTGGAACTTTTTCGAATTCTTCAGATCGCCTTAACTTCCGAACGGATGGACCGATTTTCAACTTCGATCATACCAATCTGCTTGTTTTTATTCATAGAATCCATTTCTGCAATCGAAAAAACCGAAATCGAAAAAAAAATGCATCTAAGGGGGCCCCCTTGGAACTTTTTCGAATTCTTCAGATCGCCTTAACTTCCGAACGGATGGACCGATTTTCAACTTCGATCATACCAATCTGCTTGTTTTTTTTCATAGAATTCATTTCTCCAATCAAAAAAACCGAAATCGAAAAAATAAAAAGCATCAAAGAGAGCCCCCTTGGAACTTTTTCGAATTCTTCAGATCGCCTTAACTTCCGAACGGATGGACCGATTTTCAACTTCGATCATACGAATCTGCTTGTTTTTTTTCATAGAATCCATTTCTGCAATCAAAAAAACCGAAATCGAAAAAAAAAAATGCATCAAAGGGGGCCTCCTTGGAACTTTTTCGAATTCTTCAGATCGACTTAACTTCCGAACGGATGGACCGATTTTCAACTTCGATCATACCAATCTGCTTTTTTTTTCATAGAATCCATTTCTCCGATCAAAAAAACCGAAATCTAAAAAAAAAAATGCATCAAAGGGGGCCCCCTTGGAACTTTTTCGAATTCTTCAGATTGCCTTAACTTTCGAACGTATGGACCGATTTTCAACTCCGATCATACCAATCTGCTTGTTTTTTTTTCATAGAATCCATTTCTCCAATCAAAAAAACCGATATCGAAAAAATAAAAAGCATCAAAGGGAGCCCCCTTGGAACATTTTCGAATTCTTCAGATCGCCTTAACTTCCGAACGGATGGACCGATTTTCAACTTCGATCATACGAATCTGCTTGTTTTTTTTCATAGAATCCATTTCTCCAATCGAAAAAACCGAAATAAAAAAAAATGCATCTAAGGGGGCCCCCTTGGAACTTTTTCGAATTCTTCAGATCGACTTAACTTCCGAACGGATGGACCGATTTTCAACTTCGATCATACCAATCTGCTTTTTTTTTCTATAGAATCCATTTCTCCGATCAAAAAAACCGAAATCGAAAAAAAAAAATGCATCAAAGGGGGCCCCCTTGGAACTTTTTCGAATTCTTCAGATTGCCTTAACTTTCGAACGTATGGACCGATTTTCAACTTCGATCATACTAATCTGCTTGTTTTTTTTTTCATAGAATCCATTTCTCCAATCGAAAAAACCGAAATCGAAAAAAATAAATGCATCAAAGGGGGCCCCCTTGGAACTTTTTCGAATTCTTCAGATCGCCTTAACATCCGAACGGATGGACCGATTTTCAACTTCGATCATACCAATCTGCTTGTTTTTTTTTCGAAAAAACCGAAATCGAAAAAAAAGATGCTTCTAAGGGGGCCCTCTTGGAACTTTTTCGAATTCTTCAGATCGCCTTAACTTCCGAACGGATGGACCGATTTTCAACTTCGATCATACCAATCTGCTTGTTTTTTTTCATAGAATCCATTTCTCCAATCGAAAAAACCGAAATCGAAAAAAAAATGCATCTAAGGAGGCCCCCTTGGAACTTTTTCGAATTCTTCAGATCGCCTTAACTTCCGAACGGATGGACCGATTTTCAACTTCGATCATACCAATCTGCTTGTTTTTTTTTCATAGAATTCATTTCTCCAATCAAAAAAACCGAAATCGAAAAAATAAAAAGCATCAAAGAGAGCCCCCTTGGAACTTTTTCGAATTCTTCAGATCGCCTTAACTTCCGAACGGATGGACCGATTTTCAACTTCGATCATACGAATCTGCTTGTTTTTTTTCATAGAATCCATTTCTGCAATCGAAAAAACCGAAATCGAAAAAAAATGCATCAAAGGAGGCCTCCTTGGAACTTTTTCGAATTCTTCAGATCGACTTAACTTCCGAACGGATGGACCGATTTTCAACTTCGATCATACCAATCTGCTTTTTTTTATAGAATCCATTTCTCCGATCAAAAAAACGGAAATCTAAAAAAAAAATGCATCAAAGGGGGCCCCCTTGGAACTTTTTCGAATTCTTCAGATTGCCTTAACTTTCGAACGTATGGACCGATTTTCAACTCCGATCATACCAATCTGCTTGTTTTTTTTTCATAGAATCCATTTCTCCAATCAAAAAAACCGAAATCGAAAAAATAAAAAGCATCAAAGGGAGCCCCCTTGGAACATTTTCGAATTCTTCAGATCGCCTTAACTTCCGAACGGATGGACCGATTTTCAACTTCGATCATACGAATCTGCTTGTTTTTTTTTTTCATAGAATCCATTTCTCCAATCGAAAAAACCGAAAAAAAAAAATGCATCTAAGGGGGCCCCCTTGGAACTTTTTCGAATTCTTCAGATCGACTTAACTTCCGAAAGGATGGACCGATTTTCAACTTCGATCATACTAATCTGCTTGTTTTTTTTTCATAGAATCCATTTCTCCAATCGAAAAAACCGAAATTGAAAAAAATAAATGCATCAAAGGGGGCCCCCTTGGAACTTTTTCGAATTCTTCAGATCGCCTTAACATCCGAACGGATGGACCGATTTTCAACTTCGAACATACCAAACTGCTTGTTTTTTTTCAAAGAATCCATTTCTCCAATCGAAAAAACCGGGATAAAAAAAAAATGCATCAAAGGGGGCCCCCTTGGAACTTTTTCGAATTCTTCAGATCGCCTTAACTTCCGAACGGATGGACCGATTTTCAATTTCGCGCATACCAAATCGCTTGTTTTTTTCATAGAATCCATTTCTCCAATCGAAAAAAATTGCATCAAAGGGGGTCCCCTTGGAACTTTTTCGAATTCTTCAGATCGCCTTAACTTCCGAACGGATGGACCAATTTTCAACTTCGATCATACCAATCTGCTTGTTTTTTTCATAGAATCCATTTCTCCAATCGAAAAAACCAAAATCGAAAAAAAAATGCATCAAAGGGGGCCCCCTTGGAACTTTTTCGAATTCTTCAGATCGCCTTAACTTCCGAACGGATGGACCGATTTTCAACTTCGATCATACCAATCTGCTTGTTTTAATTCATAGAATCCATTTCTCCAATCAAAAAAACCGAAATCGAAAAAATAAAAAGCATCAAAGGGAGCCCCCTTGGAACATTTTCGAATTCTTCAGATCGCCTTAACTTCCGAACGGATGGACGGATTTTCAACTTCGATCATACGAATCTGCTTGTTTTTTTTTCATAGAATCCATTTCTCCAATCGAAAAAACCGAAATCAAAAAAAAAAATGCATCTAAGGGGGCCCCCTTGGAACTTTTTCGAATTCTTCAGATCGACTTAACTTCCGAACGGATGGACCGATTTTCAACTTCGATCATACCAATCTGCTTGTTTTTTTTCGAAAAAACCGAAATCGAAAAAAAAAAGCATCAAAGGGGGCCCCCTTGGAACTTTTTCGAATTCTTCAGATCGCCTCAACTTCCGAACGGATGGACCGATTTTCAACTTCGATCATACCAATCTGCTTGTTTTTTTTTCATAGAATTCATTTCTCCAATCAAAAAAACCGAAATCGAAAAAATGAAAAGCATCAAAGAGAGCCCCCTTGGAACTTTTTCGAATTCTTCAGATCGCCTTAACTTCCGAACGGATGGACCGATTTTCAACTTCGATCATACGAATCTGCTTGTTTTTTTTTCATAGAATCCATTTCTGCAATCGAAAAAACCGAAATCGACAAAAAAAATGCATTAAAGGGGGCCTCCTTGGAACTTTTTCGAATTCTTCAGATCGACTTAACTTCCGAACGGATGGACCGATTTTCAACTTCGATCATACCAATCTGCTTTTTTTTTCATAGAATCCATTTCTCCGATCAAAAAAACCGAAATCTAAAAAAAAAATGCATCAAAGGGGGCCCCCTTGGAACTTTTTCGAATTCTTCAGATTGCCTTAACTTTCGAACGTATGGACCGATTTTCAACTCCGATCATACCAATCTGTTTGTTTTTTTTCTCATAGAATCCATTTCTTCAATCAATAAAACCGAAATCGAAAAAATAAAAAGCATCAAAGGGGGCCCCCTTGGAACTTTTTCGAATTCTTCAGATTGCCTTAACTTTCGAACGTATGGACCGATTTTCAACTCCGATCATACCAATCTGCTTGTTTTTTTTTCATAGAATCCATTTCTCCAATCGAAAAAACCGAAATCGAAAAAATAAAAAGCATCAAAGGAACTTTTTCAAATTCTTTATATCGCCTTAACTTTCGAACGGATGGACCGATTTTCAACTTCGATCATACGAATCTGCTTGTTTTTTTTTCATAGAATCCATTTCTGCAATCGAAAAAACCGAAATCGAAAAAAAATGCATCTAAGGGGGCCCCCTTGGAACTTTTTCGAATTCTTCAGATCGCCTTAACTTCCGAACGGATGGACCGATTTTCAACTTCGATCATACCAATCTGCTTGTTTTTTTTTCATAGAATCCATTTCTTCAATCAATAAAACCGAAATCGAAAAAATAAAAAGCATCAAAGGGAGCCCCCTTGGAACTTTTTCGAATTCTTCAGATCGCCCTAACTTCCGAACGGATGGACCGATTTTCAACTTCGATCATACGAATCTGCTTGTTTTTTTTCATAGAATCCATTTCTGCAATCGAAAAAACCGAAATCGAAAAAAAAATGCATCAAAGGGGGCCCCCTTGGAACTTTTTCGAATTCTTCAGATCGCCCCAACTTCCGAACGGATGGACCGATTTTCAACTTCGATCATACCAATCTGCTTGTTTTCTTTCATAGAATCCATTTCTCCAATCAAAACAACCAAAATCGAAAAAATAAAAAGCATCAAAGGAACTTTTTCGAATTCTTTATATCGCCTTAACTTTCGAACGGATGGACCGATTTTCAACTTCGATCATACGAATCTGCTTGTTTTTTTTCATAGAATCCATTTCTGCAATCTAAAATACCGAAATCGAAAAAAAAATTGCATCTAAGGGTGCCCCCTTGGAACTTTTTCGAATTCTTCAGATCGCCTTAACTTCCGAACGGATGGACCGATTTTCAACTTCGATCATACCAATCTGCTTGTTTTTTTTCATAGAATTCATTTCTCCAATCAAAAAAACCGAAATCGAAAAAATAAAAAGCATCAAAGAGAGCCCCCTTGGAACTTTTTCGAATTCTTCAGATCGCCTTAACTTCCGAACGGATGGACCGATTTTCAACTTCGATCATACGAATCTGCTTGTTTTTTTTTCATAGAATCCATTTCTGCAATCGAAAAAACCGAAATCGACAAAAAAAATGCATCAAAGGGGGCCTCCTTGGAACTTTTTCGAATTCTTCAGATCGACTTAACTTCCGAACGGACGGACCGATTTTCAACTTCGATCATACCAATCTGCTTTTCTTTTTCATAGAATCCATTTCTCCGATCAAAAAAACCGAAATCTAAAAAAAAAATGCATCAAAGGGGGCCCCCTTGGAACTTTTTCGAATTCTTCAGATTGCCTTAACTTTCGAACGTATGGACCGATTTTCAACTCCGATCATACCAATCTGCTTGTTTTTTTTTCATAGAATCCATTTCTCCAATCGAAAAAACCGAAATCGAAAAAATAAAAAGCATCAAAGGAACTTTTTCGAATTCTTTATATCGCCTTAACTTTCGAACGGATGGACCGATTTTCAACTTCGATCATACGAATCTGCTTGTTTTTTTTCATAGAATCCATTTCTGCAATCGAAAAAACCGAAATCGAAAAAAAAATGCATCTAAGGGGGCCCCCTTGGAACTTTTTCGAATTCTTCAGATCGCCTTAACTTCCGAACGGATGGACCGATTTTCAACTTCGATCATACCAATCTGCTTGTTTTTTTTTTCATAGAATTCATTTCTCCAATCAAAAAAACCGAAATCGAAAAAATAAAAAGCATCAGAGAGAGCCCCCTTGGAACTTTTTCGAATTCTTCAGATCGCCTTAACTTCCGAACGGATGGACCGATTTTCAACTTCGATCATACGAATCTGCTTGTTTTTTTTTCATAGAATCCATTTCTGCAATCGAAAAAACCGAAATCGAAAAAAAAAATGCATCAAAGGGGGCCTCCTTGGAACTTTTTCAAATTCTTCAGATCGACTTAACTTCCGAACGGATGGACCGATTTTCAACTTCGATCATACCAATCTGCTTTTTTTTTCATAGAATCCATTTCTCCGATCAAAAAAACCGAAATCTAAAAAAAAATGCATCAAAGGGGGCCCCCTTGGAACTTTTTCGAATTCTTCAGATTGCCTTAACTTTCGAACGTATGGACCGATTTTCAATTCCGATCATACCAATCTGCTTGTTTTTTTTTTCATAGAATCCATTTCTCCAATCGAAAAAACCGAAATCGAAAAAATAAAAAGCATCAAAGTGAGCCCCCTTGGAACATTTTCGAATTCTTCAGATCGCCTTAACTTCCGAACGGATGGACCGATTTTCAACTTCGATCATACGAATCTGCTTGTTTTTTTTCATAGAATCCATTTCTCCAATCGAAAAAACCGAAATAAAAAAAATGCATCTAAGAGGGCCCCCTTGGAACTTTTTCGAATTCTTCAGATCGACTTAACTTCCGAACGGATGGACCGATTTTCAACTTCGATCATACCAATCTGCTTTTTTTTTCTATAGAATCCATTTCTCCAATCAAAAAAACCGAAATCAAAAAAAAAATGCATCAAAGGGGGCCCCCTTGGAACTTTTTCGAATTCTTCAGATTGCCTTAACTTTCGAACGTATGGACCGATTTTCAACTTCGATCATACTAATCTGCTTGTTTTTTTTTCATAGAATCCATTTCTCCAATCGAAAAAACCGAAATCGAAAAAAAAAAATGCATCAAAGGGGGCCCCCTTGGAACTTTTTCGAATTCTTCAGATCGCCTTAACATCCGAACGGATGGACCGATTTTCAACTTCGAACATACCAATCTGCTTGTTTTTCTTCATAGAATCCATTTCTCCAATCGAAAAAACCGGAATAAAAAAAATGCATCAAAGGGGGCCCCCTTGGAACTATTTCGAATTTTTCAGATCGCCTTAACTTCCGAACGGATGGACCGATTTTCAATTTCGCGCATACCAATTCGCTTGTTTTTTCCATAAAATCCATTTCTCCAATCGAAAAAAATTGCATCAAAGGGGGTCCCCTTGGAACTTTTTCGAATTCTTCAGATCGCCTTAACTTCCGAACGGATGGACCGATTTTCAACTTCGATCATACCAATCTGCTTTTTTTTTTCTATAGAATCCATTTCTCCGATCAAAAAAACCGAAATCGAAAAAAAAAAATGCATCAAAGGGGGCCCCCTTGGAACTTTTTCGAATTCTTCAGATTGCCTTAACTTTCGAACGTATGGACCGATTTTCAACTTCGATCATACTAATCTGCTTGTTTTTTTTTTATAGAATCCATTTCTCCAATCGAAAAAACCGAAATCGAAAAAAAAAAAGGAATCTAAGGGTGTCCCCTTGGAACTTTTTCGAATTCTTCAGATCGCCTTAACTTCCGAACGGATGGACCGATTTTCAACTTCGATCATACCAATCTGCTTGTTTTTTTTCATAGAATTCATTTCTCCAATCAAAAAAACCGAAATCGAAAAAATAAAAAGCATCAAAGAGAGCCCCCTTGGAACTTTTTCGAATTCTTCAGATCGCCTTAACTTCCGAACGGATGGACCGATTTTCAACTTCGATCATACGAATCTGCTTGTTTTTTTTTCATAGAATCCATTTCTGCAATCGAAAAAACCGAAATCGACAAAAAAAATGCATCAAAGGGGGCCTCCTTGGAACTTTTTCGAATTCTTCAGATCGACTTAACTTCCGAACGGATGGACCGATTTTCAACTTCGATCATACCAATCTGCTTTTTTTTTCATAGAATCCATTTCTCCGATCAAAAAAACCGAAATCTAAAAAAAAAATGCATCAAAGGGGGCCCCCTTGGAACTTTTTCGAATTCTTCAGATTGCCTTAACTTTCGAACGTATGGACCGATTTTCAACTCCGATCATACCAATCTGCTTGTTTTTTTTCTCATAGAATCCATTTCTTCAATCAATAAAACCGAAATCGAAAAAATAAAAAGCATCAAAGGGAGCCCCCTTGGAACTTTTTCGAATTCTTCAGATCGCCTTAATTTCCGAACGGATGCACCGATTTTCAACTTCGATCATACGAATCTGCTTGTTTTTTTTTCATAGAATCCATTTCTCCAATCGAAAAAACCGAAATCGAAAAAATAAAAAGCATCAAAGGAACTTTTTCAAATTCTTTATATCGCCTTAACTTTCGAACGGATGGACCGATTTTCAACTTCGATCATACGAATCTGCTTGTTTTTTTTCATAGAATCCATTTCTGCAATCGAAAAAACCGAAATCGAAAAAAAATGCATCTAAGGGGGCCCCCTTGGAACTTTTTCGAATTCTTCAGATCGCCTTAACTTCCGAACGGATGGACCGATTTTCAACTTCGATCATACCAATCTGCTTGTTTTTTTTTCATAGAATTCATTTCTCCAATCAAAAAAACCGAAATCGAAAAAATAAAAAGCATCAGAGAGAGCCCCCTTGGAACTTTTTCGAATTCTTCAGATCGCCTTAACTTCCGAACGGATGGACCGATTTTCAACTTCGATCATACGAATCTGCTTGTTTTTTTTCATAGAATCCATTTCTGCAATCGAAAAAACCGAAATCGAAAAAAAAAATGCATCAAAGGGGGCCCCCTTGGAACTTTTTCGAATTCTTCAGATCGCCCCAACTTCCGAACGGATGGACCGATTTTCAACTTCGATCATACCAATCTGCTTGTTTTTTTTCATAGAATCCATTTCTCCAATCAAAACAACCGAAATCGAAAAAATAAAAAGCATCAAAGGAACTTTTTCGAATTCTTTATATCGCCTTAACTTTCGAACGGATGGACCGATTTTCAACTTCGATCATACGAATCTGCTTGTTTTTTTTCATAGAATCCATTTCTGCAATCGAAAAAACCGAAATCGAAAAAAAAAATGCATCTAAGGGTGCCCCCTTGGAACTTTTTCGAATTCTTCAGATCGCCTTAACTTCCGAACGGATGGACCGATTTTCAACTTCGATCATACCAATCTGCTTGTTTTTTTTCATAGAATTCATTTCTCCAATCAAAAAAACCGAAATCGAAAAAATAAAAAGCATCAAAAAGAGCCCCCTTGGAACTTTTTCGAATTCTTCAGATCGCCTTAACTTCCGAACGGATGGACCGATTTTCAACTTCGATCATACGAATCTGCTTGTTTTTTTTTCATAGAATCCATTTCTGCAATCGAAAAAACCGAAATCGACAAAAAAAATGCATCAAAGGGGGCCTCCTTGGAACTTTTTCGAATTCTTCAGATCGACTTAACTTCCGAACGGATGGACCGATTTTCAACTTCGATCATACCAATCTGCTTTTCTTTTTCATAGAATCCATTTCTCCGATCAAAAAAACCGAAATCTAAAAAAAAAAAAGGAATCAAAGGGGGCCCCCTTGGAACTTTTTCGAATTCTTCAGATTGCCTTAACTTTCGAACGTATGGACCGATTTTCAACTCCGATCATACCAATCTGCTTGTTTTTTTTTTCATAGAATCCATTTCTTCAATCAATAAAACCGAAATCGAAAAAATAAAAAGCATCAAAGGAAGCCCCCTCGGAACTTTTTCGAATTCTTCAGATCGCCTTAACTTCCGAACGGATGGACCGATTTTCAACTTCGATCATACGAATCTGCTTGTTTTTTTTTCATAGAATCCATTTCTCCAATCGAAAAAACCGAAATCGAAAAAATAAAAAGCATCAAAGGAAATTTTTCGAATTCTTTATATCGCCTTAACTTTCGAACGGATGGACCGATTTTCAACTTCGATCATACGAATCTGCTTGTTTTTTTTCATAGAATCCATTTCTGCAATCGAAAAAACCAAAATCGAAAAAAAAATGCATCTAAGGGGGCCCCCTTGGAACTTTTTCGAATTCTTCAGATCGCCTTAACTTCCGAACGGATGGACCGATTTTCAACTTCGATCATACCAATCTGCTTGTTTTTTTTTCATAGAATTCATTTCTCCAATCGAAAAAACCGAAATCTAAAAAATAAAAAGCATCAGAGAGAGCCTCCTTGGAACTTTTTCGAATTCTTCAGATCGCCTTAACTTCCGAACGGATGGACCGATTTTCAACTTCGATCATACGAATCTGCTTGTTTTTTTTCATAGAATCCATTTCTGCAATCGAAAAAACCGAAATCGAAAAAAAAAATGCATCAAAGGGGGCCTCCTTGGAACTTTTTCGAATTCTTCAGATCGACTTAACTTCCGAACGGATGGACCGATTTTTAACTTCGATCATACCAATCTGCTTTTTTTTCATAGAATCCATTTCTCCGATCAAAAAAACCGAAATCTAAAAAAAAATGCATCAAAGGGGGCCCCCTTGGAACTTTTTCGAATTCTTCAGATTGCCTTAACTTTCGAACGTATGGACCGATTTTCAACTCCGATCATACCAATCTGCTTGTTTTTTTTTTCATAGAATCCATTTCTCCAATCGAAAAAACCGAAATCGAAAAAATAAAAAGCATCAAAGGGAGCCCCCTTGGAACATTTTCGAATTCTTCAGATCGCCTTAACTTCCGAACGGATGGACCGATTTTCAACTTCGATCATACGAATCTGCTTGTTTTTTTTCATAGAATCCATTTCTCCAATCGAAAAAACCGAAATAAAAAAAAATGCATCTAAGGGGGCCCCCTTGGAACTTTTTCGAATTCTTCAGATCGACTTAACTTCCGAACGGATGGACCGATTTTCAACTTCGATCATACCAATCTGCTTTTTTTTTCTATAGAATCCATTTCTCCGATCAAAAAAACCGAAATCGAAAAAAAAATGCATCAAAGGGGGCCCCCTTGGAACTTTTTCGAATTCTTCAGATTGCCTTAACTTTCGAACGTATGGACCGATTTTCAACTTCGATCATACTAATCTGCTTGTTTTTTTTCATAGAATCCATTTTTCCAATCGAAAAAACCGAAATCGAAAAAAATAAATGCATCAAAGGGGGCCCCCTTGGAACTTTTTCGAATTCTTCAGATCGCCTTAACATCCGAACGGATGGACCGATTTTCAACTTCGAACATACCAATCTGCTTGTTTTTTTTCATAGAATCCATTTCTCCAATCGAAAAAACCGGAATAAAAAAAAATGCATCAAAGGGGGCCCCCTTGGAACTATTTCGAATTTTTCAGATCGCCTTAACTTCCGAACGGATGGACCGATTTTCAATTTCGCGCATACCAATTCGCTTGTTTTTTCCATAAAATCCATTTCTCCAATCGAAAAAAATTGCATCAAAGGGGGTCCCCTTGGAACTTTTTCGAATTCTTCAGATCGCCTTAACTTCCGAACGGATGGACCGATTTTCAACTTCGATCATACCAATCTGCTTTTTTTTTTCTATAGAATCCATTTCTCCGATCAAAAAAACCGAAATCGAAAAAAAAAATGCATCAAAGGGGGCCCCCTTGGAACTTTTTCGAATTCTTCAGATTGCCTTAACTTTCGAACGTATGGACCGATTTTCAACTTCGATCATACTAATCTGCTTGTTTTTTTTCATAGAATCCATTTCTCCAATCGAAAAAACCGAAATCGAAAAAAATTAATGCATCAAAGGCGGCCCCCTTGGAACTTTTTCGAATTCTTCAGATCGCCTTAACATCCGAACGGATGGACCGAATTTCAACTTCGAACATACCAATCTGCTTGTTTTTTTTCATAGAATCCATTTCTCCAATCGAAAAAACCGGAATCGAAAAAAAAATGCATCAAAGGGGGCCCCCTTGGACCTATTTCGAATTTTTCAGATCGCCTTAACTTCCGAACGGATGGACCGATTTTCAATTTCGCGCATACCAATTAGCTTGTTTTTTCCATAAAATCCATTTCTCCAATTGAAAAAAATTGCATCAAAGGGGGTCCCCTTGGAACTTTTTCGAATTCTTCAGATCGCCTTAACTTCCGAACGGATGGACCGATTTTCAACTTCGATCATACCAATCTGCTTGTTTTTTTCATAGAATCCATTTCTCCAATCGAAAAAACCGAAATCGAAAAAAAATGCATCAAAGGGGGCCCCCTTGGAACTTTTTCGAATTCTTCAGATCGCCTTAACTTCCGAACGGATGGACCGATTTTCAACTTCGATCATACCAATCTGCTTGTTTTATTTCATAGAATCCATTTCTCCAATCAAAAAACCGAAATCGAAAAAATAAAAAGCATCAAAGGGAGCCCCCTTGGAACATTTTCGAATTCTTCAGATCGCCTTAACTTCCGAACGGATGGACCGATTTTCAACTTCGATCATACGAATCTGCTTGTTTTTTTTCATAGAATCCATTTCTCCAATCGAAAAAACCGAAATAAAAAAAATGCATCTAAGGGAGCCCCCTTGGAACATTTTCGAATTCTTCAGATCGACTTAACTTCCGAACGGATGGACCGATTTTCAACTTCGATCATACCAATCTGCTTTTTTTCCATAGAATCCATTTCTCCGATCAAAAAAACCGAAATCGAAAAAAAAAAAAATGCATCAAAGGGGGCCCCCTTGGAACTTTTTCGAATTCTTCAGATTGCCCTAACTTTCGAACGTATGGACCGATTTTCAACTTCGATCATACCAATCTGCTTGTTTTTTTTCATAGAATCCATTTCTCCAATCGAAAAAACCGAAATCGAAAAAAATAAATGCATCAAAATGGGCCCCCTTGGAACTTTTTCGAATTCTTCAGATCGCCTTAACATCCGAACGGATGGACCGATTTTCAACTTCGATCATACCAATCTGCTTGTTTTTTTTTCGAAAAAACCGAAATCGAAAAAAAAAATGCATCTAAGGGGGCCCCCTTGGAACTTTTTCGAATTCTTCAGATCGCCTTAACTTCCGAACGGATGGACCGATTTTCAACTTCGATCATACCAATCTGCTTGTTTTTTTTCATAGAATCCATTTTTCCAATCGAAAAAACCGAAATCGAAAAAAAAAATGCATCTAAGGGGGCCCCCTTGGAACTTTTTCGAATTCTTCAGATCGCCTTAAGTTCCGAACGGATGGACCGATTTTCAACTTCGATCATGCCAATCTGCTTGTTTTTTTTATAGAATCCATTTCTCCGATCAAAAAAACCGAAATCTAAGAAAAAAATGCATCAAAGGGGGCCCCCTTGGAACTTTTTCGAATTCTTCAGATTGCCTTAACTTTCGAACGTATAAACCGATTTTCAACTCCGATCATACCAATCTGCTTGTTTCTTTTTCATAGAATCCATTTCTCCAATCAAAAAAACCGAAATCGAAAAAATAAAAAGCATCAAAGGGAGCCCCCTTGGAACATTTTCGAATTCTTCAGATCGCCTTAACTTCCGAACGGATGGACCGATTTTCAACTTCGATCATACGAATCTGCTTGTTTTTTTTTCATAGAATCCATTTCTCCAATCGAAAAAACCGAAATAAAAAAAAATGCATCTAAGGGGGCCCCCTTGGAACTTTTTCGAATTCTTCAGATCGACTTAACTTCCGAACGGATGGACCGATTTTCAACTTCGATCATACCAATCTGCTTTTTTTTTTCTATAGAATCCATTTCTCCGATCAAAAAAACCGAAATCGAAAAAAAAAAAATGCATCAAAGGGGGCCCCCTTGGAACTTTTTCGAATTCTTCAGATTGCCTTAACTTTCGAACGTATGGACCGATTTTCAACTTCGATCATACTAATCTGCTCGTTTTTTTTTCATAGAATCCATTTCTCCAATCGAAAAAACCGAAATCGAAAAAAATAAATGCATCGAAGGGGGCCCCCTTGGAACTTTTTCGAATTCTTCAGATCGCCTTAACATCCGAACGGATGGACCGATTTTCAACTTCGAACATACCAATCTGCTTGTTTTTTTTCATAGAATCCATTTCTTCAATCGAAAAAACCGGAATCGAAAAAAAAAATGCATCAAAGGGGCCCCCTTGGAACTTTTTCGAATTCTTCAGATCGCCTTAACTTCCGAAAGGATGGACCGATTTTCAATTTCGCGCATACCAATTCGCTTGTTTTTTCCATAGAATCCATTTCTCCAATCGAAAAAAATTGCATCAAAGGGGGTCCCCTTGGAACTTTTTCGAATTCTTCAGATCGCCTTAACTTCCGAACGGATGGACCGATTTTCAACTTCGATCATACCAATCTGCTTGTTTTTTTCATAGAATCCATTTCTCCAATCGAAAAAACCGAAATCGAAAAAAAATGCATCAAAGGGGGCCCCCTTGGAACTTTTTCGAATTCTTCAGATCGCCTTAACTTCCGAACGGATGGACCGATTTTCAACTTCGATCATACCAATCTGCTTGTTTCATTTCATAGAATCCATTCCTCCAATCAAAAAAACCGAAATCGAAAAAATTAAAAGCATCAAAGGGAGCCCCCTTGGAACTTTTTCGAATTCTTCAGATCGACTTAACTTCCGAACGGATGGACCGATTTTCAACTTCGATCATACCAATCTGCTTTTTTTTTCCATAGAATCCATTTCTCCGATCAAAAAAACCGAAATCGAAAAAAAAAAAAAATGCATCGAAGGGGGCCCCCTTGGAACTTTTTCGAATTCTTCAGATTGCCTTAACTTTCGAACGTATGGATCGATTTTCAACTTCGATCATACCAATCTGCTTGTTTTTTTTCATAGAATCCATTTCTCCAATCGAAAAAACCGAAATCGAAAAAAATAAATGCATCAAAGTGGGCCCTCTTGGAACTTTTTCGAATTCTTCAGATCGCCTTAACATCCGAACGGATGGACCGATTTTCAACTTCGATCATACCAATCTGCTTTTTTTTTTTCGAAAAAAACCGAAATCGAAAAAAAAAACATCAAAGGGGGCCCCCTTGGAACATTTTCGAATTCATCAGATCGCCTCAAATTCCGAACGGATGGACCGATTTTCAACTTCGATCATACCAATCTGCTTGTTTTTTTTTTCATAGAATCCATTTCTCCAATCAAAAAAACCGAAATCGATAAAATAAAAAGCATCAAAGGGAGCCCCCTTGGAACTTTTTTGAATTCTTTATATCGCCTTAACTTTCGAACGGATGGACCGATTTTCAACTTCGATCATACGAATCTGCTTGTTTTTTTTTTCATAGAATCCATTTCTGCAATCGAAAAAACCGAAATCGAAAAAAAAAATGCATCAAAGGGGGCCCCCTTGAAACTTTCTCGAATTCTTCAGATCGACTTAACTTCCGAACGGATGGACCGATTTTCAACTTCGATCATACCAATCTGCTTTTTTTTTTCCATAGAATCCATTTCTCCGATCAAAAAAACCGAAATCGAAAAAAAAAATGCATCAAAGGGGGCCCCCTTGGAACTTTTTCGAATTCTTCAGATTGCCTTAACTTTCGAACGCATGGACCGATTTTCAACTTCGATCATACCAATCTGCTTGTTTTTTTTTCATGGAATCTATTTCTCCAATCGAAAAAACCGAAATCGAAACAAAAAAATGCATCAAAGGGGGCCCCCTTGAAACTTTTTCAAATTCTTCAGATCGCCTTAACATCCGAACGGATGGACCGATTTTCAACTTCGATCATACCAATCTGCTTGTTTTTTTTCGAGAAAACCGAAATCGAAAAAAAATAATGCATCAAAGGGGGCCCCCTTGGAACTTTTTCGAATTCTTCAAATCGCCTTAACTTCCGAACAGATGGACCGATTTTCAACTTCGATCATACCAATCTGCTTGTTTTTTTTCATAGAATCCATTTCTCTAATCGAAAAAACCGAAATCGAAAAAAAATGCATCAAAGGGGGCCCCCTTGGAACTTTTTCGAATTCTTCAGATCGCCTCAACTTCCGAACGGATGGACCGATTTTCAACTTCGATCATACCAATCTGCTTGTTTTTTTTCATAGAATCCATTTCTCCAATCAAAAAAACCGAAATCGAAAAAATAAAAAGCATCAAAGGGAGCCCCCTTGAAACTTTTTCGAATTCTTCAGATCGCCTTAACTTCCGAACGGATGGACCGATTTTCAACTTCGATCATACGAATCTGCTTGTTTTTTTTCATAGAATCCATTACTGCAATCGAAAAAACCGAAATAAAAAAAAAATGCATCAAAGGGGGCCCCCTTGGAACTTTTTCGAATTCTTCAGATCGACTTAACTTCCGAACGGATGGACCGATTTTCAACTTCGATCATACCAATCTGCTTTTTTTTTCCATAGAATCCATTTCAAATCGAAAAAAAAAATGCATCAAAGGGGGCCCCCTTGGAACTTTTTCGAATTCTTCAGATTGCCTTAACTTTCGAACGTATGGACCGATTTTCAACTTCGATCATACCAATCTGCTTGTTTTTTTTCATAGAATCCATTTCTCTAATCGAAAAAACCGAAATCGAAAATAATAAATGCATCAAAGGGGGCCCCCTTGGAACTTTTTCGAATTCTTCAGATCGCCTTAACATCCGAACGGATGGACCGATTTTCAACTTCGATCATACCAATCTGCTTGTTTTTTTTCATAGAATCCATTTCTTCAATCGAAAAAACCGGAATCGAAAAAAAAATGCATCAAAGGGGGCCCCCTTGGAACTTTTTCGAATTCTTCAGATCGCCTTAACTTCTGAACGGATGGACCGATTTTCAATTTCGCGCATACCAATCAGCTTGTTTTTTCCATTTTTTTCCAATCGAAAAAAATTGCATCAAAGGGGGTCCCCTTGGAACTTTTTCGAATTCTTCAGATCGCCTTAACTTCCGAACGGATGGACCGATTTTCAACTTCGATCATACCAATCTGCTTGTTTTTTTCATAGAATCCATTTCTCCAATCGAAAAAACCGAAATCGAAAAAAAAATGCATCAAAGGGGGCCCCCTTGGAACTTTTTCGAATTCTTCAGATCGCCATAACTTCCGAACGGATGGACCGATTTTCAACTTCGATCATACCAATCTGCTTGTTTTATTTCATAGAATCCATTTCTCCAATCGGGAAAAACCGAAATCGAAAAAAAAATGCATCAAAGGGGGCCCCCTTGGAACTTTTTCGAATTCTTCAGACCGCCTTAACTTCCGAACGGATGGACCGATTTTCAATTTCGCGCATACCAATTTGATTGTTTTTTTATAGAATCCATTTCTTCAATAGAAAAAACCGAAATCGAAAAAAAATTGCATCAATGGGGGTCCCCTTAGAACTTCTTCGAATTCTTCAGATCGCCTAAACTTCCGAACGGATGGACCGATTTTCAACTTCGATCATACCAAACTGTTTGTTTTTTTTTTCATAGAATCCATTTCACCAATCGAAAAAACCGAAATCGAAAAAAAAAATTGCATCAAAGGGGGTCCCCTTGGAACTTTTTCGAATTCTTCAGATCGCCTCAACTTCCAAACGGATAGACCGATTTTCAACTTCGATCATAGCAATCTGCTTGTTTTTTTTCATAGAATTCATTTCTCCAATCGAAAAAACCGAAATTGAAAAAAAAGTTGCATCAAAGAGGGTCCCTTTGGAACTTTTCCGAATTCTTCAGATCGCCTTAACTTCCGAACGGATGAACCGATTTTCAACTTCGATCATACCAATCTGCTTATTTTTTTAATAGAATCCTTTTCTCCAATCGTAAAAACCGAAATCTAAAAAAAAAATTGCATCAAAGGGGGCCCCCTTGGAACTTTTTCGAATTCTTCAGATCGCTTTAACTTCCGAACGGATAGACCGATTTCCAACTTCGATCATACCAATCTGCTTTTTTTTTCATAGAATCCATTTCTTCAATCAAAAAAACCGAAATCGAAAAAAAAATGCATCAAAGGGGGCCCCCTTGGAACTTTTTCGAATTCTTCAGATCGCCTTAACTTCCGAACGGATGGACCGATTTTCAACTTCGCGCATACCAATTTGATTATTTTTTTCAAAGAATCCATTTCTTCAATCGAAAAAACCGAAATCGAAAAAAAAATTGAATCAAAGGGTGCCCCCTTGGAACTTCTTCGAATTCTTCAGATCGCCTTAACTTCCGAACGGATGGACCGATTTTCAACTTCGAACATACAAATCTGCTTGTTTTTTTTTCATAGAATCCATTTCTCCAATAGAAAAAACCGAAATAAAAAAAAATGCATCAAAGGGGGCACCCTTGGAACTTTTTCGAATTCTTCAGATCGCCTTAACTTCCGAACGGATGGACCGATTTTCAACTTCGATCATACCAATCTGTTTGTTTTTTTTCATAGAATCCATTTCTCCAATCGAAGAAACCGAAATCGAAAAAAAAATGCATCAAAGGGGGCCCCCTTGGAACTTTTTCGAATTCTTCAGATCGCCTTAACTTCCGAACGGATGGACCGATTTTCAACTTCGATCAAACCAATCTGTTTGTTTTTCTCCATAGAATCCATTTCTCCAATCGAAGAAACCGAAATAGAAAAAAAAATGCATCAAAGGGGGCCCCCTTGGAACTTTTTCGAATTCTTCAGATCGCTTTAACTTCCGAACGGATGGACCGATTTTCAACTTCGATCATACCAATCTGTTTGTTTTTTTCATAGAATCCATTTCTCCAATCTTAAAAACCGAAATCGAAAAGAAAATGCACCAAAGGGGGCCCTCTCGGAACTTTTTCGAATTCTTCAGATCGCCTTAACTTCCGAACGGATGGACCGATTTTCAACTTCGATCATACCAATCTGCTTGTTTTTTTTTATAGAATCCATTTCTTCAAACGAAAGAACCGAAATCGAATAAAAAATGCATCAAAGGGGGCCCCCTTGGAACTTTTTCGAATTCTTCAGATCGCCTTAACTTCCGAACGGATGGACCGATTTTCAACTTCGATCATACCAATCTGTTTGTTTTTTTTTTCCTAGAATCCATTTCTTCAATGGAAAAAACCGAAATCGAAAAAAAAATTGCATCAAATGGGGTCCCCTTGGAACTTTTTCGAATTCTTCAGATCGCCTAAACTTCCGAACGGATGGACCGATTTTCAACTTCGATCATACCAATCTGCTTGTTTTTTTTTCATAGAATCCATTTCTCCAATCGAAAGAACCAAATTCAAAAAAAAAATGCATCAAAGGGTGCCCCCTTGGAACTTTTTCGAATTCTTCAGATCGCCTCAACTTCCGAACGGATGGACCGATTTTCAACTTCGAACATACAAATCTGCTTGTTTTTTTTTCCATAGAATCCATTTCTCCAATAGAAAAAACCGAAATAAAAAAAATGCATCGAAGGGGCCCCCCTTGGAACTTTTTCGAATTCTTCAGATCGCCTTAACTTCCGAACGGATGGACCGATTTTCAAATTCGATCGTACCAATCTGTTCGTTTTTTTTTCATAGAATCCATTTCTCCAATCGAAGAAACCGAAATCGAAAAAAAAAATGCATCAAAGGGGGCCCCCTTGGAACTTTTTCAAATTCTTCAGATCGCCTTAACTTCCGAACGGATGGACCGATTTTCAACTTCGATCATACCAATTTGCTTGTTTTTTCATAGAATCCATTTCTTCAAACGAAAGAATCGAAATCGAAAAAAAAAATGCATCACAGGGGGCCCCCTTGAAACTTTTTCGAATTCTTCAGATCGCCTTAACTTCCGAACGGATGGACCGATTTTCAACTTCGATCATACCAAACTGCTTTTTTTTTTCATAGAATCCATTTCTCCAATCGTAAAAACCGAAATCTGAAGAAAAATTGCATCAGAGGGGGTCCCCTTGGAACTTTTTCGAATTCTTCAAATCGCCTTAACTTCCGAACGGATGGACCGATTTTCAACTTCGATCATACCAATCTTCTTGTTTTTTTTTTCATAAAATCCATTTCTCCAATCAAAAAAACCAAAATCGAAAGAAAAAAAAATGCATCAAAGGGGGCCCCCTTGGAACTTTTTCGAATTCTTCAGATCGCCTTAACTTCCGAACGGATGGACCGATTTTCAACTTCGATCATACCAATTTGCTTGTTTTTTCATAGAATCCATTTCTTCAAACGAAAGAACCGAAATCGAAAAAAAAATGCATCAAAGGGGGCCCCCTTGAAACTTTTTCGAATTCTTCAGATCGCCTTAACTTCCGAACGGATGGACCGATTTTCAACTTCGATCATACCAAACTGCTTGTTTTTTTTCATAGAATCCATTTCTCCAATCGTAAAAACCGAAATCTGAAGAAAAATTGCATCAGAGGGGGTCCCCTTGGAACTTTTTCGAATTCTTCAAATCGCCTCAACTTCCGAACGGATGGACCGATTTTCAACTTCGATCATACCAATCTTCTTGTTTTTTTTTCATAGAATCCATTTCTCCAATCGAAAAAACCAAAATCGAAAAAAAAATTGCATCAAAGGGGGTCCCCTTGGAACTTTTCTGAATTCTTCAGATCGCCTTAACTTCCGAACGGATGGACCGATTTTCAACTTCGATCATACCAATCTGCTTGTTTTTTTTCATAGAATCCATTTCTCTAATCGAAAAAACCGAAATCGCAAAGGAAAATTGCATCAAAAGGAGTCCCCTTGGAACTTTTTCGAATTCTTCAGATCGCCTTAACTTCCGAACGGATGGACCGATTTTCAACTTCGATCATACCAATCTGCTTGTTTTTTTTTCATAGAATCCATTTCTCCAATCAAAAAAACCGAAATCGAAAAAATAAAAAGCATCAAAGGGAGCCCCCTTGGAACTTTTTCGAATTCTTCAGATCGCCTTAACTTCCGAACGGATGGACCGATTTTCAACTTCGATCATACGAATCTGCTTGTTTTTTTTTTCATAGAATCCATTTCTCCAATCGAAAAAACCGAAATCGAAAAAAAAATGCATCAAAGGGGGCCCCCTTGGAACTTTTTCGAATTCTTCAGATCGACTTAACTTCCGAACGGATGGACCGATTTTCAACTTCGATCATACCAATCTGCTTTTTTTTTCATAGAATCCATTTCTCCGATAAAAAAAAAAAACGAAATCGAAAAAAAAAAATGCATCAAAGGGGGCCCCCTTGGAAATTTTTCGAATTCTTCAGATTGCCTCAACTTTCGAACGTATGGACCGATTTTCAAATTCGATCATACCAATCTGCTCGTTTTTTTTCATAGAATCCATTTCTCCAATCGAAAAAACCGAAATCGATAATAAAAATGCATCAAAGGGGGCCTTCTTGGAACTTTTTCGAATTCTTCAGATCGCCTTAACATCCGAACGGATGGACCGATTTTCAACTTCGATCATACCAATCTGCTTGTTTTTTTTTTCATAGAATCCATTTCTCCGATCGAAAGAACTGAAATCGAAAAAAAAAACGCATCAAAGGGGGCCCCCTTGAAACTTTTTCGAATTCTTCAGATCGCCTAACTTCCGAACGGATGGACCGATTTTCAACTTCGATCATACCAATTTGCTTGTTTTTTTTTCATAGAATCCATTTCTCCAATCGAAAAAACCGAAATCGAAAAAAAAAATGCATCAAAGGGGGCCCCCTTGGAACTTTTTCGAATTCTTCAGATCGCCTCAACTTCCGAACGGATGGACCGATTTTCAACTTCGATCATACCAATCTGCTTGTTTTTTTCATAGAATCCATTTCTCCAATCGAAAAAACCGAAATCGATAAAAAAAAATGCATCAAAGGGGGCCCCCTTGGAACTTTCCAATCATCGCCTCAACTTCCGAACGGATGGACCCATTATCAACTTCGATCATACCAATCTGCTTGTATTTTTTCATAGAATCCATTTCTCCAATCGAAAAAACCGGAATGGAAAAAAAAATGCATCAAAGGGGACCCCCTTGGAACTTTTTCGAATTCTTCAGATCGCCTTAA
Source organism: Chrysomela aeneicollis (assembly GCA_029955515.1). Lineage (NCBI taxonomy): Eukaryota > Metazoa > Arthropoda > Insecta > Coleoptera > Chrysomelidae > Chrysomela > Chrysomela aeneicollis. The sequence goes on along the minus strand of JARUHQ010000013.1, from coordinate 13,033,196 downwards.
CTTCCGAACGGATGGACCGATTTTCTACTTCGATCATACCAATCTGCTTGTTTTTTTCATAGAATACATTTCTCCAATCGAAAAAACCGAAATCGAAAAAAAAAAATGCATCAAAGGGGGCCCCCTTGGAACTTTTTCGAATTCTTCAGATCGCCTTAACTTCCGAACGGATGGACCGATTTTCAACTTCGATCATACCAATCTGCTTGTTTTTTTTCATAGAATCCATTTCTCCAATCGAAAAAACCGGAATCGAAAAAAAAAATGCATCAAAGGGGGCCCCCTTGGAACTTTTTCGAATTCTTCAGATCGCCTTAACTTCCGAACGGATGGACCGATTTTCAATTTCGCGCATACCAATTCGCTTGTTTTTTCCATAGAATCCATTTCTCCAATCGAAAAAAATTGCATCAAAGGGGGTCCCTTTGGAACTTTTTCGAATTCTTCAGATCGCCTTAACTTCCGAACGGATGGACCGATTTTCAACTTCGATCATACCAATCTGCTTGTTTTTTTTCATAGAATCCATTTCTCCAATCGAAAAAACCGAAATCGAAAAAAAAATGCATCAAAGGAGGCCCCCTTGGAACTTTTTCGAATTCTTCAGATCGCCTTAACTTCCGAACGGATGGACCGATTTTCAATTTCGCGCATTCCAATTTGATTGTTTTTTCCTAGAATCCATTTCTTCAATAGAAAAAACCGAAATCGAAAAAAAAATTGCATCAAGTGGGGTCCCCTTGGAACTTTTTCGAATTCTTCAGATCGCCTAAACTTCCGAACGGATGGACCGATTTTCAACTTCGATCATACCAAACTGCTTGTTTTTTTTCATAGAATCCATTTCTTCATTCGAATAAACCGAAATTGAAAAAAAATTGCATCAAAGGGGGTCCCCTTGGAACTTTTTCGAATTCTTCAGATCGCCTTAACTTCCAAACGGATGGACCGATTTTCAACTTCGATCATAGCAATCTGCTTGTTTTTTTTTAATAGAATCCATTTCTCCAATCGAAAAAACCGAAATCGAAAAAAAAGTTGCATCAAAGGGGGTCCCTTTGGAACCTTTCCGAATTCTTCAGATCGCCTTAACGTCCGAACGGATGGACCGATTTTCAACTTCGATCATACCAATCTGCTTGTTTTTTTTTTCATAGAATCCATTTCTCCAATCGAAAAAACCGAAATCTAAAAAAAAATTGCATCAAAGAGGGCCCCCTTGGAACTTTTTCGAATTTTTCAGATCGCCTTAACTTCCGAACGGATTGACCGATTTTCAACTTCGATCATACCAATCTGCTTGTTTTTTTCATAGAATCCATTTCTCCAATCGAAAAAACCGAAATCGAAAAAAAAATGCATCAAAGGGGGCCCCCTTGGAACTTTTTCGAATTTTTCAGATCGCCTTAACTTCCGAACGGATGGACCGATTTTCAACTTCGATCATACCAATCTGCTTGTATTTTTCCATAGAATCCATTTCTCCAATCGAAAAAACCGAAATCGAAAAAAAAATGCATCAAAGGGGGCCCCCTTGGAACTTTTTCGAATTCTTCAGATCGCCTTAACTTCCGAACGGATGGACCGATTTTCAACTTCGATCATACCAATCTGTTTGTTTTTTTCATAGAATCCATTTCTTCAATCTAAAAAACCGAAATCGAAAAGAAAATGCACCAAAGGGGGCCCTCTTGGAACTTTTTCGAATTCTTCAGATCGCCTTAACTTCCGAACGGATGGACCGATTTTCAACTTCGATCATACCAATCTGATTTTTTTTTATAGAATCCATTTCTCCAATCGAAAAAACGGAAATCGAAAAAAAAATGCATCAAAGGGGGCCCCCTTGGAACTTTTTCGAATTCTTCAGATCGCCTTAACTTCCGAACGGATGGACCGATCTTCAACTTCGCTCATACCAATCCGCTTGTTTTTTTTCATAGAATCCATTTCTCCAATCGAAAAAACCGAAATCGAAAAAAAAAAGGCATCAAAGGGGGCCCTCTTGGAACTTTTTCGGATTCTTCAGATCGCCTTAACTTTCGAACGGATGGACAGATTTTCAACTTCGATCATACCAATCTGATTTTTTTTATAGAATCCATTTCTCCAATCGAAAAAACCGAAATCGAAAAAAAAAATGCATCAAAGGGGGCCCCCTTGGAACTTTTTCGAATTCTTCAGATCGCCTTAACTTCCGAACGGATGGACCGATTTTCAACTTCGCGCATACCAATTTGCTTGTTTTTTTTCATAGAATCAATTTCTCTAATCGAAAAAACCGAAATCGAAAAAAAAAATTGCATCAAAGGGGGTCCCCTTGGAACTTTTTCGAATTCATCAGATCGCCTTAACTTCCGAACGGATGGACCGATTTTCAATTTCGATCATACCAATCTGCTTGTTTTTTTTCATAGAATCCATTTCTTCAATCGAAAAAACCGAAATCGAAAAAAAAATTGCATCAAAGGGGGTCCCCTTGGAACTTTTTCGAATTCTTCAGATCGCCTTAATTTCCGAACGGATGGACCGATTTTCAACTTCGATCATACCAATCTGCTTGTATTTTTTCATAGAATTCATTTCTCCAATCGAAAAAACCGAAATAGAAGAAAAATTGCATCAAAGGGGGCCTCCTTGGAACTTTTTCGAATTCTTCAGATCGCCTTAACTTCCGAACGGATGGACCGATTTTCAACTTCGATCATACCAATCTGCTCGTTTTTTTTTCAAAGAAATCATTTCTCCAATCGAAAAAACCGAAATCGAAAAAAAAATTGCATCAAAGGGGGTCCCCTTGGAACTTTTTTGAATTCTTCAGATCGCCTTAACTTCCGAACGGATGGACCGATTTTCAACTTCGATCATACCAATCTGCTTGTTTTTTTTTCATAGAATCCATTTCTCCAATCGAAAAAACCGAAATCGAAAAAAAAATGCATCAAAGGGTGCCCCCTTGGAACTTTTTCGAATTCTTCAGATCGCCTTAACTTCCGAACGGATGGACCGATTTTCAACTTCGAACATACAAATCTGCTTGTTTTTTTCATAGAATCCATTTCTCCAATAAAAAAAAAGAGATAAAAAAATGCATCAAAGGGGGCCCCCTTGGAACTTTTTCGAATTCTTCAGATCGCCTTAACTTCCGAACGGATGGACCAATTTTCAACTTCGATCATACCAATCTGTTTCTTTTCATAGAATTCATTTCTTTAATCGAAGAAACCGAAATCGAAAAAAAAAATGCATCAGAGGGGGCCCCCTTGGAACTTTTTCGAATTCTTCAGATCGCCTTAACTTCCGAACGGATGGACCGATTTTCAACTTCGAACATACCAATCTGTTTGTTTTTTTCATAGAATCCATTTCTTCAATCTAAAAAACCGAAATCGAAAAGAAAATGCACCAAAGGGGGCCCTCTTGGAACTTTTTCGAATTCTTCAGATCGCCTTAACTTCCGAACGGATGGACCGATTTTCAACTTCGATCATACCAATCTGCTTGTTTTTTTTCATAGAATCCATTTCTTCGAACGAAAGAACCGAAATCGAAGAAAAAAATACATCAAATGGGGCCCCCTTGGAACTTTTTCGAATTCTTCAGATCGCCTTAACTTCCGAACGGATGGACCGATTTTCAACTTCGATCATACCAATCTGTTTTTTTTCTTATAGAATTCATTTCTCCAATCAAAAAAAACCGGAATCGAAAAAAAAATACATCAAAGGGGGGCCTCTTGGAATTTTTTCGAATTCTTCGGATCGCCTTAACTCCCGAACGGATGCACCGATTTTCAACTTCGATCATACCAATCTGCTTGTTTTTTTCATAGAATCCATTTCTCCAATCGAGAAAACCGAAATCGAAAAAAAAATGCATCAAAGGGGGCCCCCTTGGAACTTTTTCGAATTCTTCAGATCGCCTTAACTTCCGAACGGATGGACCGATTTTCAACTTCGATCATACCAATCTGTTTTTTTTTTATAGAATCCATTTCTTCAATCGAAAAAACCGAAATCGAAAAATAAAATGCATCAAAGGGGGCCCCCTTGGAATTTCTTCGAATTCTTCAGATCGCCTTAACTTCCAAACACATGGACCGATTTTCAACTTCGATCATACCAATCTGCTTGTTTTTTTCATTGAATCCATTTCTCCAATCGAAAAAACCGAAATCGAAAAAAAAAATGCATCAAAGGGGGCCCCCTTGGAACTTTTTCGAATTCTTCAGATCGCCTTAACTTCCGAACGGATGGACCGATTTTCAACTTCGATCATACCAAACTGCTTGTTTTTTTTCATAGAATCCATTTCTTCATTCGAATAAACCGAAATTGAAAAAAAATTGCATCAAAGGGGGTCCCCTTGGAACTTTTTCGAATTCTTCAGATCGCCTTAACTTCCAAACGGATGGACCGATTTTCAACTTCGATCATAGCAATCTGCTTGTTTTTTTTTAATAGAATCCATTTCTCCAATCGAAAAAACCGAAATCGAAAAAAAAGTTGCATCAAAGGGGGTCCCTTTGGAACCTTTCCGAATTCTTCAGATCGCCTTAACGTCCGAACGGATGGACCGATTTTCAACTTCGATCATACCAATCTGCTTGTTTTTTTTTTCATAGAATCCATTTCTCCAATCGAAAAAACCGAAATCTAAAAAAAAATTGCATCAAAGAGGGCCCCCTTGGAACTTTTTCGAATTTTTCAGATCGCCTTAACTTCCGAACGGATTGACCGATTTTCAACTTCGATCATACCAATCTGCTTGTTTTTTTCATAGAATCCATTTCTCCAATCGAAAAAACCGAAATCGAAAAAAAAATGCATCAAAGGGGGCCCCCTTGGAACTTTTTCGAATTTTTCAGATCGCCTTAACTTCCGAACGGATGGACCGATTTTCAACTTCGATCATACCAATCTGCTTGTATTTTTCCATAGAATCCATTTCTCCAATCGAAAAAACCGAAATCGAAAAAAAAATGCATCAAAGGGGGCCCCCTTGGAACTTTTTCGAATTCTTCAGATCGCCTTAACTTCCGAACGGATGGACCGATTTTCAACTTCGATCATACCAATCTGTTTGTTTTTTTCATAGAATCCATTTCTTCAATCTAAAAAACCGAAATCGAAAAGAAAATGCACCAAAGGGGGCCCTCTTGGAACTTTTTCGAATTCTTCAGATCGCCTTAACTTCCGAACGGATGGACCGATTTTCAACTTCGATCATACCAATCTGATTTTTTTTTATAGAATCCATTTCTCCAATCGAAAAAACGGAAATCGAAAAAAAAATGCATCAAAGGGGGCCCCCTTGGAACTTTTTCGAATTCTTCAGATCGCCTTAACTTCCGAACGGATGGACCGATCTTCAACTTCGCTCATACCAATCCGCTTGTTTTTTTTCATTGAATCCATTTCTCCAATCGAAAAAACCGAAATCGAAAAAAAAAAGGCATCAAAGGGGGCCCTCTTGGAACTTTTTCGGATTCTTCAGATCGCCTTAACTTTCGAACGGATGGACAGATTTTCAACTTCGATCATACCAATCTGATTTTTTTTTATAGAATCCATTTCTCCAATCGAAAAAACCGAAATCGAAAAAAAAAATGCATCAAAGGGGGCCCCCTTGGAACTTTTTCGAATTCTTCAGATCGCCTTAACTTCCGAACGGATGGACCGATTTTCAACTTCGCGCATACCAATTTGCTTGTTTTTTTTCATAGAATCAATTTCTCTAATCGAAAAAACCGAAATCGAAAAAAAAAATTGCATCAAAGGGGGTCCCCTTGGAACTTTTTCGAATTCATCAGATCGCCTTAACTTCCGAACGGATGGACCGATTTTCAATTTCGATCATACCAATCTGCTTGTTTTTTTTCATAGAATCCATTTCTTCAATCGAAAAAACCGAAATCGAAAAAAAAATTGCATCAAAGGGGGTCCCCTTGGAACTTTTTCGAATTCTTCAGATCGCCTTAATTTCCGAACGGATGGACCGATTTTCAACTTCGATCATACCAATCTGCTTGTATTTTTTCATAGAATTCATTTCTCCAATCGAAAAAACCGAAATAGAAAAAAAATTGCATCAAAGGGGGCCTCCTTGGAACTTTTTCGAATTCTTCAGATCGCCTTAACTTCCGAACGGATGGACCGATTTTCAACTTCGATCATACCAATCTGCTCGTTTTTTTTTCAAAGAATCCATTTCTCCAATCGAAAAAACCGAAATCGAAAAAAAAATTGCATCAAAGGGGGTCCCCTTGGAACTTTCTTGAATTCTTCAGATCGCCTTAACTTCCGAACGGATGGACCGATTTTCAACTTCGATCATACCAATCTGCTTGTTTTTTTTTCATAGAATCCATTTCTCCAATCGAAAAAACCGAAATCGAAAAAAAAATGCATCAAAGGGTGCCCCCTTGGAACTTTTTCGAATTCTTCAGATCGCCTTAACTTCCGAACGGATGGACCGATTTTCAACTTCGAACATACAAATCTGCTTGTTTTTTTCATAGAATCCATTTCTCCAATAAAAAAAAAGAGATAAAAAAATGCATCAAAGGGGGCCCCCTTGGAACTTTTTCGAATTCTTCAGATCGCCTTAACTTCCGAACGGATGGACCAATTTTCAACTTCGATCATACCAATCTGTTTCTTTTCATAGAATTCATTTCTTTAATCGAAGAAACCGAAATCGAAAAAAAAAATGCATCAGAGGGGGCCCCCTTGGAACTTTTTCGAATTCTTCAGATCGCCTTAACTTCCGAACGGATGGACCGATTTTCAACTTCGAACATACCAATCTGTTTGTTTTTTTCATAGAATCCATTTCTTCAATCTAAAAAACCGAAATCGAAAAGAAAATGCACCAAAGGGGGCCCTCTTGGAACTTTTTCGAATTCTTCAGATCGCCTTAACTTCCGAACGGATGGACCGATTTTCAACTTCGATCATACCAATCTGCTTGTTTTTTTTCATAGAATCCATTTCTTCGAACGAAAGAACCGAAATCGAAGAAAAAAATACATCAAATGGGGCCCCCTTGGAACTTTTTCGAATTCTTCAGATCGCCTTAACTTCCGAACGGATGGACCGATTTTCAACTTCGATCATACCAATCTGTTTTTTTTCTTATAGAATTCATTTCTCCAATCAAAAAAAACCGGAATCGAAAAAAAAATACATCAAAGGGGGGCCTCTTGGAATTTTTTCGAATTCTTCGGATCGCCTTAACTCCCGAACGGATGCACCGATTTTCAACTTCGATCATACCAATCTGCTTGTTTTTTTCATAGAATCCATTTCTCCAATCGAGAAAACCGAAATCGAAAAAAAAATGCATCAAAGGGGGCCCCCTTGGAACTTTTTCGAATTCTTCAGATCGCCTTAACTTCCGAACGGATGGACCGATTTTCAACTTCGATCATACCAATCTGTTTTTTTTTTATAGAATCCATTTCTTCAATCGAAAAAACCGAAATCGAAAAATAAAATGCATCAAAGGGGGCCCCCTTGGAATTTCTTCGAATTCTTCAGATCGCCTTAACTTCCAAACACATGGACCGATTTTCAACTTCGATCATACCAATCTGCTTGTTTTTTTCATTGAATCCATTTCTCCAATCGAAAAAACCGAAATCGAAAAAAAAAATGCATCAAAGGGGGCCCCCTTGGAACTTTTTCGAATTCTTCAGATCGCCTTAACTTCCGAACGGATGGACCGATTTTCAACTTCGATCATACCAATCTGCTTGTTTTTTTTCATAGAATCAATTTCTCGAATCGAAAAAACCGAAATCGAAAAAAAAATTGCATCAAAGGGGGCCCCCTTGGAACTTTTTCGAATTCTTCAGATCGCCTTAACCTCCGAACGGATGGACCGATTTTCAACTTCGATCATACCAATCTGCTAGTTTTTTTTTCATAGAATCCATTTCTCCAATCGAAAAAACCGAAATCGAAAAAAAAAATTGCATCAAAGGGGGCCCCCTTGGATTTTTTCGAATTCTTCAGATCGCCTTAACTTCCGAACGGATGGACCGATTTTCAACTTCGATCATACCAATCTGCTTGTTTTTTTTATAAAATCCATTTCTCCAATCAAAAAAACCGAAATCGAAAAAAAAATTGCATCAAAGGGGGTCCCCTTGGAACTTTTTCGAATTCTTCAGATCGCCTCAACTTTCGAACGGATGGACCTATTTTCAACTTCGATCATACCAATCTGCTTGTTTTTTTTATAGAATCCATTTCCCCAATCAAAAAAACCGAAATCGAAAAAAAAATTGCATCAAAGGGGGTCCCCTTGGAACTTTTTCGAATTCTTCAGATCGCCTTAACTTCCGAACGGATGGACCGATTTTCAACTTCCATCATACCAATCTGCTTGTTTTTTTTTCATAGAATCCATTTCTCCAATCGAAAAAACCGAAATCGAAAAAAAAAAATGCATCAAAGGGGGCCCCCTTGGAACTTTTTCGAATTCTTCAGATCGCCTTAACTTCCGAACGGATGGACCGATTTTCAACTTCGATCATACCAATCTGCTAGTTTTTTTTTCATAGAATCCATTTCTCCAATCGAAAAAACCGAAATCGAAAAAAAAAAATGCATCAAAGGGGGCCACCTTGGAATTTTTTCGAATTCTTCAGATCGCCTTAACTTCCGAACGGATGGACCGATTTTCAACTTCGATCATACCAATCTGCTTGTTTTTTTTATAAAATCCATTTCTCCAATCAAAAAAACCGAAATCGAAAAAAAATTGCATCAAAGGGGGTCCCCTTGGAACTTTTTCGAATTCTTCAGATCGCCTTAACCTCCGAACGGATGGACCGATTTTCAACTTCGATCATACCAATCTGCTAGTTTTTTTTTTCATAGAATCCATTTCTCCAATCGAAAAAACCGAAATCGAAAAAAAAAATGCATCAAAGGGGGCCCCCTTGGAACTTTTTCGAATTCTTCAGATCGCCTTAACTTCCGAACGGATGGACCGATCTTCAACTTCGCTCATACCAATCCGCTTGTTTTTTTTCATAGAATCCATTTCTCCAATCGAAAAAACCGAAATCGAAAAAAAAAAGGCATCAAAGGGGGCCCTCTTGGAACTTTTTCGGATTCTTCAGATCGCCTTAACTTCCGAACGGATGGACAGATTTTCAACTTCGATCATACCAATCTGATTTTTTTTTATAGAATCCATTTCTCCAATCGAAAAAACCGAAATCGAAAAAAAAAATGCATCAAAGGGGGCCCCCTTGGAACTTTTTCGAATTCTTCAGATCGCCTTAACTTCCGAACGGATGGACCGATTTTCAACTTCGCGCATACCAATTTGCTTGTTTTTTTCATAGAATCAATTTCTCTAATCGAAAAAACCGAAATCGAAAAAAAAATTGCATCAAAGGGGGTCCCCTTGGAACTTTTTCGAATTCATCAGATCGCCTTAACTTCCGAACGGATGGACCGATTTTCAATTTCGATCATACCAATCTTTTTTTTTTTTTTTCATAGAATCCATTTCTTCAATCGAAAAAACCGAAATCGAAAAAAAAATTGCATCAAAGGGGGTCCCCTTGGAACTTTTTCGAATTCTTCAGATCGCCTTAATTTCCGAACGGATGGACCGATTTTCAACTTCGATCATACCAATCTGCTTGTATTTTTTCATAGAATTCATTTCTCCAATCGAAAAAACCGAAATAGAAAAAAAATTGCATCAAAGGGGGCCTCCTTGGAACTTTTTCGAATTCTTCAGATCGCCTTAACTTCCGAACGGATGGACCGATTTTCAACTTCGATCATACCAATCTGCTCGTTTTTTTTTCAAAGAATCCATTTCTCCAATCGAAAAAACCGAAATCGAAAAAAAAATTGCATCAAAGGGGGTCCCCTTGGAACTTTTTTGAATTCTTCAGATCGTCTTAACTTCCGAACGGATGGACCGATTTTCAACTTCGATCATACCAATCTGCTTGTTTTTTTTTCATAGAATCCATTTCTCCAATCGAAAAAACCGAAATCGAAAAAAAAATGCATCAAAGGGTGCCCCCTTGGAACTTTTTCGAATTCTTCAGATCGCCTTAACTTCCGAACGGATGGACCGATTTTCAACTTCGAACATACAAATCTGCTTGTTTTTTTCATAGAATCCATTTCTCCAATAAAAAAAAAAAGAGATAAAAAAATGCATCAAAGGGGGCCCCCTTGGAACTTTTTCGAATTCTTCAGATCGCCTTAACTTCCGAACGGATGGACCAATTTTCAACTTCGATCATACCAATCTGTTTTTTTTCATAGAATTCATTTCTTTAATCGAAGAAACCGAAATCGAAAAAAAAATGCATCAGAAAGGGCCCCCTTGGAACTTTTTCGAATTCTTCAGATCGCCTTAACTTCCGAACGGATGGACCGATTTTCAACTTCGAACATACCAATCTGTTTGTTTTTTTCATAGAATCCATTTCTTCAATCTAAAAAACCGAAATCGAAAAGAAAATGCACCAAAGGGGGCCCTCTTGGAACTTTTTCGAATTCTTCAGATCGCCTTAACTTCCGAACGGATGGACCGATTTTCAACTTCGATCATACCAATCTGCTTGTTTTTTTTTTCATAGAATCCATTTCTTCGAACGAAAGAACCAAAATCGAAGAAAAAAATACATCAAATGGGGCCCCCTTGGAACTTTTTCGAATTCTTCAGATCGCCTTAACTTCCGAACGGATGGACCGATTTTCAACTTCGATCATACCAATCTGTTTTTTTTTCTTATAGAATTCATTTCTCCAATCAAGAAAACCGGAATCGAAAAAAAAAATACATCAAAGGGGGGCCTCTTGGAATTTTTTCGAATTCTTCGGATCGCCTTAACTCCCGAACGGATGCACCGATTTTCAACTTCGATCATACCAATCTGCTTGTTTTTTTCATAGAATCCATTTCTCCAATCGAGAAAACCGAAATCGAGAAAAAAATGCATCAAAGGGGGCCCCCTTGGAACTTTTTCGAATTCTTCAGATCGCCTTAACTTTCGAACGGATGGACCGATTTTCAACTTCGATCATACCAATCTGTTTTTTTTTATAGAATTAATTTCTTCAATCGAAAAAACCGAAATCGAAAAATAAAATGCATCAAAGGGGGCCCCCTTGGAATTTCTTCGAATTCTTCAGATCGCCTTAACTTCCGAACGGATGGACCGATTTTCAACTTCGATCATGCCAATCTGCTTGTTTTTTTTCATAGAATCCATTTCTCCAATCGAAGAAACCGATATCGAAAAAAAAAATTCATCAAAGGAGGCCCCCTTGAAACTTTTTCGAATTCTTCAGATCGCCTCAACTTCCGAACGGATGGACCGATTTTCAACTTCGATCATACCAATCTGTTTGTTTTCTTTTCATAAAATCCATTTCTCCAATCGGAAAAACCGAATTCGAAAAAAAATGCATCAAAGGGGGCCCCCTTGGAACTTTTTCGAATTCTTCAGATCGCCTTAACTTCCGAACGGATGGACCGATTATCAACTTCGATCATACCAATCTGCTTGTTTTTTTTATAAAATCCATTTCTCCAATCAAAAAAACCGAAATCGAAAAAACAATTGCATCAAAGGGGGTCCCCTTAGAACTTTTTCGAATTCTTCAGATCGCCTCAACTTTCGAACGGATGGACCTATTTTCAACTTCGATCATACCAATCTGCTTGTTTTTTTTATAGAATCCATTTCCCCAATCAAAAAAACCGAAATCGAAAAAAAAATTGCATCAAAGGGGGTCCCCTTGGAACTTTTTCGAATTCTTCAGATCGCCTTAACTTCCGAACGGATGGACCGATTTTCAACTTCCATCATACCAATCTGCTTGTTTTTTTTCATAGAATCCATTTCTCCAATCGAAAAAACCGAAATCGAAAAAAAAAATGCATCAAAGGGGGCCCCCTTGGAACTTTTTCGAATTCTTCAGATCGCCTTAACTTCCGAACGGATGGATCGATTTTCAACTTCGATCATACCAATCTGCTTGTTTTTCTCATAGAATCCATTTCTTCAATCGAAGAAACCGAAATCGAAAAAAAAATGCTTCAAAGGGGGCCCCCTTGGAACTTTTTCGAAATCTTCAGATCACCTTAACTTCCGAACGGATGGACCGATTTTCAACTTCGCGCATACCAATTTGCTTTTTTTTTTTCATAGAATCCATTTCTCCAATCGAAAAAACCGAAATCGAAAAAAAAAAATGCATCAAAGGGGGTCCCCTTGGAACTCTTTCGAAATCTTCAGATCACCTTAACTTCCGAACGGATGGACCGATTTTCAACTTCGTGCATGCCAATTTGCTTGTTTTTTTTTCATAAAATCCATTTCTCCAATCAAAAAAACCGAAATCGAAAAAAAAATTGCATCAAAAGGGGTCCCCTTGAAACTTTTTCGAATTCTTCAGATCGCCTTAACTTCCGAACGGATGGACCGATTTTCAACTTCGATCATACCAATCTGCTTGTTTTTCCTCAGAGAATCCATTTCTTCAATCGAAAAAACCGAAATCGAAAAAAAAAAATTGCATCGAAGGGGATCCCCTTGGAACTTTTTCGAATTCTTCAGATCGCCTTAACTTCCGAACGGATGGACCGATTTTCAACTTCGATCATACCAATATGCTTGTTTTTTTCATAGAATCCATTTCTCCAATCGAAAAAATCGAAATCGAAAAAAAAATGCATCAAAGGGGGCCCCCTTGGAACTTTTTCGAATTCTTCAGATCGCCTTAACTTCCGAACGGATGGACCGATTTTCAACTTCGATCATACCAATCTGTTTGTTTTTTTTTCATAGAATCCATTTCTCCAATCGAAAAAACCGAAATCGAAAAAAATATGCATCAAAGAGGGCCCCTTTGGAACTTTTTCGAATTCTTCAGATCGCCTTAACTTCCGAACGGATGGATCGATTTTCAACTTCGATCATACCAATCTGCTTGTTTTTTTCATAGAATCCATTTCTTCAATCGAAGAAACCGAAATCGAAAAAAAAAATGCATCAAAGGGGGCCCCCTTGGAACTTTTTCGAAATCTTCAGATCACCTTAACTTCCGAACGGATGGACCGATTTTCAACTTCGCGCATACCAATTTGCTTGTTTTTTCTCATAGAATCCATTTCTCCAATCGAAAAAACCGAGATCGAAAAAAAATGCATCAAAGGGGGTCCCCTTGGAACTTTTTCGAAATCTTCAGATCACCTTAACTTCCGAACGGATGGACCGATTTTCAACTTCGTGCATGCCAATTTGCTTGTTTTTTTTTCATAAAATCCATTTCTCCTATCGAAAAAACCGAAATCGAAAAAAAAATTGCATCAAAAGGGGTCCCCTTGGAACTTTTTCGAATTCTTCAGATCGCCTTAACTTCCGAACGGATGGACCGATTTTCAACTTCGATCATACCAATCTGCTTGTTTTTCCTCAGAGAATCCATTTCTTCAATCGAAAAAACCGAAATCGAAAAAAAAATTGCATCAAAGGGGATCCCTTTGGAACTTTTTCCAATTCTTCAGATCGCCTTAACTTCCGAACGGATGGACCGATTTTCAACTTCGATCATACCAATCTGCTTGTTTCTTTCATAGAATCCATTTCTTCAATCGAAAAAAAAAATGCATCAAAGGGGGCCCCCTTGGAACTTTTTCGAATTCTTCAGATCGCCTCAACTTCCGAACGGATGGACCGATTTTCAACTTCGATCATACCAATCTGCTTGCTTTCTTTCATAGAATCCATTTCTCCAATCGAAAAAACCGAAATCGAAAAAAAAATTGCATCAAAGGGGGCCCCCTTGGAACTTTTTCGAATTCTTCAGATCGCCTTAACTTCCGAACGGATGGATCGATTTTCAACTTCGATCATACCAATCTGCTTGTTTTTTTCATAGAATCCATTTCTTCAATCGAAGAAACCGAAATCGAAAAAAAAAATGCATCAAAGGGGGCCCCCTTGGAACTTTTTCGAAATCTTCAGATCACCTTAACTTCCGAACGGATGGACCGATTTTCAACTTCGCGCATACCAATTTGCTTGTTTTTTTTCATAGAATCCATTTCTCTAATCGAAAAAACCGAAATCGAAAAAAAAATGCATCAAAGGGGGTCCCCTTGGAACTCTTTCGAAATCTTCAGATCACCTTAACTTCCGAACGGATGGACCGATTTTCAACTTCGTGCATGCCAATTTGCTTGTTTTTTTTTTCATAAAATCCATTTCTCCAATCGAAAAAACCGAAATCGAAAAAAAATTGCATCAAAAGGGGTCCCCTTGGAACTTTTTCGAATTCTTCAGATCGCCTTAACTTCCGAACGGATGGACCGATTTTCAACTTCGATCATACCAATCTGCTTGTTTTTCCTCAGAGAATCCATTTCTTCAATCGAAAAAACCGAAATCGAAAAAAAAATTGCATCAAAGGGGATCCCCTTGGAACTTTTTCGAATTCTTCAGATCGCCTTAACTTCCGAACGGATGGACCGATTTTCAACTTCGATCATACCAATATGCTTGTTTTTTTCATAGAATCCATTTCCCCAATCGAAAAATTCGAAATCGAAAAATAAAATGCATCAAAGGGGGCCCCCTTGGAACTTTTTCGAATTCTTCAGATCGCCTTAACTTCCGAACGGATGGACCGATTTTCAACTTCGATCATACCAATCTGTTTGTTTTTTTTCATAGAATCCATTTCTCCAATCGAAAAAACCGAAATCGAAAAAAAAAATGCATCAAAGAGGGCCCCTTTGGAACTTTTTCGAATTCTTCAGATCGCCTTAACTTCCGAACGGATGGATCGATTTTCAACTTCGATCATACCAATCTGCTTGTTTTTTTCATAGAATCCATTTCTTCAATCGAAGAAACCGAAATCGAAAAAAAAAATGCATCAATGGGGGCCCCCTTGGAACTTTTTCGAAATCTTCAGATCACCTTAACTTCCGAACGGATGGACCGATTTTCAACTTCGCGCATACCAATTCGCTTGTTTTTTTTCATAGAACCCATTTCTTCAATCGAAAAAACCGAGATCGAAAAAAAAATGCATCAAAGGGGGTCCCCTTGGAACTTTTTCGAAATCTTCAGATCACCTTAACTTCCGAACGGATGGACCGATTTTCAACTTCGTGCATGCCAATTTGCTTGTTTTTTTTTCATAAAATCCATTTCTCCTATCGAAAAAACCGAAATCGAAAAAAAAATTGCATCAAAAGGGGTCCCCTTGGAACTTTTTCGAATTCTTCAGATCGCCTTAACTTCCGAACGGATGGACCGATTTTCAACTTCGATCATACCAATCTGCTTGTTTTTCCTTAGAGAATCCATTTCCTTCAATCGAAAAAACCGATATCGAAAAAAAAATTGTATCAATGGGGATCCCCTTGGAACTTTTTCGAATTCTTCAGATCGCCTTAACTTCAGAACGGATGGACCGATTTTCAACATCGATCATACCAATATGCTTGTTTTTTTCATAGAATCCATTTCTCCAATCGAAAAAACCGAAATCGAAAAAAAAATTGCATCAAAGGGGGCACCCTTGGAACTTTTTCGAATTCTTCAGATCGCCTTAACTTCCGAACGGATGGACCGATTTTCAACTTCGATCATACCAATCTGCTTGTTTCTTTCATAGAATCCATTTCTCCAATCGAAAAAAAAAATGCATCAAAGGGGGCCCCCTTGGAACTTTTTCGAATTCTTCAGATCGCCTCAACTTCCGAACGGATGGACCGATTTTCAACTTCGATCATACCAATCTGCTTGCTTTCTTTCATAGAATCCATTTCTCCAATCGAAAAAACCGAAATCGAAAAAAAAATTGCATCAAAGGGGGCCCCCTTGGAACTTTTTCGAATTCTTCAGATCGCCTTAACTTCCGAACGGATGGACCGATTTTCAAGTTCGCGCTTACCAATTTGCTTTTTTTTTCATAAAATCCATTTCTCCAATCGAAAAAACCGAAATCGAAAAAAAAATTGCATCAAAGGAGGCCCCCTTGGAGATTGAACAATCATTGTATCTGGGTTGTCTCCGATTATATCGTTATGCTGTATATTTAGTTACAACTACCATGTAACGGTTCTTTCGTTACACATATGAGCGTCTGAATCGAACATAAGGTTGGATGGTTAGACGGAACGATAATTGTAACTGAGTTGTATTCGATTGTATCGTGGTGATGTTTATATAGTAATACTCACCAGGTGACTGTTCTTGCGTTATACATACGAGCGACCCAATCGAACAGAAGGTTGGATCGAGAGACGGAATGATAATTGTATCTGAGTTGTATTCGATTATATCGTGATGACGTTCATATAGAAATACTCACCAGGTTACTGTTCTTTCGTTATACATACGAGCAACCGAATCGAACAGGAGGTTGAATGGATAGTATCTGGGTTGTTTTCGATTATGATGTTATGCTGTGTATATAGTTATACACACTAGGTGACGGTATTCCCGATTTACATACGAGCGACCGAAACGAACAGAAATTTGAATGGATAGACTGAACAATCAATGTATCTGGGTGGTATCCGATTATATCGCAATACTGTATACAGAGTGGCCACTTTTTTAATGGGATTGTATTGGTAACTTTTAAACCATGAGAGTTAGAAGGTCGGTCAAATGGAGAAAAAGTTGCATTCATAGAAGCATTGTCAAGCAGTTCAAACAAATCGAGATTATCAGGGCCGGTTATTGAGATATCATAAGAAAAGTAAATTCTGTCATTTTGATTTTTCTTTTTTTTTCCACTTTATTTCGAATATTATCAAAAAATGTCACAGGAGTTTTTTATTCGACAGTAAATTATCCTCATTTTGAAATAATCAGATTTTGTATCCAACGTTTCGAACGCTCTGGGCCACACTCAACCTCATTTTTTTCAATACGGACCTTCATATTTTATGACACTTTTCGAAATAACTTTTAATTCTACATTCAACGTATCATACAATGTCATTCAAAGTTGATTTTCAGGTGATCATGCGATACATTTTGATAAGAAAATCAACTTACTCATCTTCAACTGAATGGAACGTAACAGAATCAAAGCAAGAAACAAGTAATAATTATTTACAAATTTCAAGAGGTGAAAAACCTAATTCATAATTTTTAAACGAAACTATCATTTGATGAATGAAAAATCATATGGTTATTCAAAAGTAAATGATGAACATTAATGAAGTAATTGTTCGAAATGTCCACCATTTTGTAAAATGCACTTTGCGGTTCTGGAACCCATACTTCTTATACATTTGCTTATTTCGTCTCCTTGAATACCTTCCAATACATTCTCAATCTTCTCGCGAAAAATCTCTATTGTCGGGTTCGTAGTATCATAAATTTTATTTTTGAGATATCCCCACAAATAAAAATCGAGTGGATTCAAATCCGGAGATCTGGCAGGCCATGCTACTGGACCTCTTGTTCCAATCCATGAATCGGGAAAAGTTCGATTTAGATAGTCTGTGACTATTCTTGAGTTGTGTGGACCACACCCGTCTTGTTGGAACCATGGACTATTACGTCGATACCGTATAGGAAGATCGTCCAACATTTCTTCTATAATTTCTACATATTTTGCACCGGTTAGGTTGCCGTCAATAAATTAGGGTCCCAGTAATTTATTATTCAACAAACCGCACCATATGTTCAAAGAAAAACGATATTGATGAAAAAAATGAGGTTGAGGGTGGCCCAGAGCGTACGAAACGTTGGATACAAAATCTGATTATTTCAAAATGAGGATAATTTACTGTCGAATAAAAAACTCATGTGACATTTTTTGATAATATTCGAAATAAAGTGGGAAAAAAAGAAAAATCAAAATGACAGAATTTACTTTTCTTATGATATCTCAATAACCGGCCCTGATAATCTCGATTTGTTTGAACTGCTTGACAATGCTTCTATGAATGCAACATTTTCTCCATTTGACCAACTTTCTAACTCTTATGGTTTAAAAGTTACCAATACAATCCCATTAAAAAAGTGGCCACTCTGTATATAGTGATACTTACCAGGTGACGGTACTTCCGTTACACATACTAGCGACTGAATCGAACAGAAGGTTAAATGGTTAGACGAAACGATAATTGTATCTGAGTTGTATTCGATGATATCGTGATGATGTTTATAGCGATACTCACCAGGTAATTGTTCTTCCGCTTTACATACAAGCGACCGAATCGAGCAGAAGGTTAAATAGATAGATAGAACAATCATCGTATCTGAGTTGTATTCGATTATGTTTATATAGTTATACTCACCAGGTAACTGTTCTTCCGTTATACATACGAGCGACTGAATTGAACAGAAGGTTGAATGGTTAGACTAAACAATGATCGTATCTGAGGTTGTATTCGATTATATCGTGATGATGTTTGTATAGTTATACTCAACAGGAAACTGTTCTCCAGTTATACATAAGAGCGACTGAACTGAACAGAAGGTTGAATGGATAGACTGAACAATCATTGTATCTGGGTTGTATTCGATTATATCGAGATGATTATCATATAGTATGTCTAACCAGGTAACAGTTCTTCTGTTACACATACGAGCAACCGAATCGAACATAAGGTTGAATGGATAGATTGAACAATCATTGTATCTGGGTTGTCTCCAATTATATCGTTATGCTGTATATTTAGTTACACCTACCATGTAACGGTTCTTTCGTTACACATACGAGCGTATGCATCGAACATAAGGTTGGATGATTAGACGGAACGATAATTGTAACTGAGTTGTATTCGATTATATCGTGGTGATGTTTATTTTGTAATACTCACCAGGTGACTGTTCCTGCGTTATACATACGAGCGACCCAATCGAACAGAAGGTTGGATGGATCATTGTATCTGAGTTTTATCTGAGTTGTATTCGATTATATCGTGATGATGTTTATATAGAAATACTCACCAGGTAACTGTTCTTCCGTTTTACATACAAGCGACCGAATCGAGCAGAAGGTTGAATTTAGTATAGATTGAACAATCATCGTATCAGGTTGTATTCGATTATGTTTATATAGTTATACTCACCAGGTAACTGTTCTCCAGTTATACATATGAGCGACTGAACTGAACAGAAGGTTGAATGGATAGACTGAACAATCATCGTATCTGGGTTGTATTTGATTATATCGTGATGATGTTTTTATAGTTATAATCACCAGGTAACTGTCCTTTCGTTATACGTAAGAGCGACCGAATCGAAGAGAAGGTTGAGTGGATAGACTGTACAATCATCCTTTCTGGGTTGTATTCGATTATATCGTGATGATTATCATATAGTATTTCTAACCAAGTAACAAATCTCCCGTTATACATACGAGCAACCGAATCGAACATAAGGTTGAATGGATAGATTGAACAATCATTGTACCTGGGTTGTATCCGAATATATCGTTATGCTGTATATTTAGTTACACCTACCATGTAACGGTTCTTTCGTTACACATACGAGCATCTGAATCGAACATAAGGTTGGATGGTTTGGCGGAACGATAATTGTAACTGAGTTGTATTCGATTATATCGTGGTGATGTTTATATAGTAATACTCACCAGGTGACTGTTCTTGCGTTATACATACGAGCGACCCAATCGAACAGAAGGTTGGATGGATAGACGGAATGATAATTGTATTCGAGTTGTATTCGATTATATCGTGATAACGTTCATATAGAAATACTCAACAGGTTACTGTTCTTCCGTTTCACTTACAAGCGACCGAATCGAGCAGAAGGTTAAATGGATAAATTGAACAATCATCGCATATGGGTTGTATTCGATAATGTTTATATAGTTATACTCACCAGGTAACTGTTTTTCCGTTATACATACGAGCGACCGAATTGAACAGAAGGTTGAATGGTTAGACTAAACAATAATCGTATCTGGGGTTGTATTCGAGTATATCGTGATGATGTTTATATAGTTATACTCACCAGGTAACTGTTCTCCAGTTATACATAAGAGCGACTGAACTGAACAGAAGGTTGAATGGATAGACTGAACAATCATCGTATCTGGGTTGTATTCGATTATATCGTGATGATTATCATATAGTATGTCTAACCAGGTAACAGTTCTTCCGTTAAACATACGAGCAACCGAATCGAACATAAGGTTGGATGGATAGATTGAACAATCATTGTAACTGAGTTGTCTCCGATTATATCGTTATGCTAGATATTTAGTTACACCTACCATGTAACGGTTCTTTCGTTACACATACGAGCGTCTGAATCGAACATAAGGTTGGATGATTATACGGAACGATAATTGCAACTGAGTTGTATTCGATTGCATCGTGATGAAGTTTATATAGTTATACTCACAAGGTGACTGTTCTTGCGTTATACATACGAGCGACCCAATCGAACAGAAGGTTGGGTGGATAGACGGAATGATAATTGCATCTGAATTGTATTCGATTATATCGTGATGACGTTCATATAGAAATACTCACCAGGTTACTGTTCTTTCGTTATACATACGAGCAACCGAATCGAACAGGAGGTTGAATGGATAGTATCTGGGTTGTATTCGATTATGATGTTATGCTGTGTATATAGTTATACACACTAGGTGACGGTATTCCCGTTTTACATACGAGCGACCGAAACGAACAGAAAGTTGAATGGAAAACTGAACAATTAATGTATCTGGGTGGTATCCGATTATATCGCAATCCTGTATATATAGTGATACTTACCAGGTGACGGTATTTCCTTTACACATACAAGCGACTGAATCGAACAGAAGGTTAAATGGTTAGACGAAACGATAATTGTATCTGAGTTGTATTCGATGATATCGTGATGATGTTTATAGCAATACTCACCAGGTAACTGTTCTTCCGTTTTACATACAAGCGACCGAATCGAGCAGAAGGTTAAATAGATAGATTGAACAATCATCGTTTCTGGGTTGTATTCGATTATGTTTATATAGTTATACTCACCAGGTAACTGTTCTTCCGTTATACATACGAACGACTGAATTGAACAGAAGGTTGAATGGATAGACTAAACAATGAACGTATCTGGGGTTGTATTCGATGATATCGTGATGATGTTTATATAGTTATACTCACCAGGTAACTGTTCTCTAGTTATACATAAGAGCGACTGAACTGAACAGAAGGTTGAATGGATAGACTGAATAATCATCGTATCTGGGTTGTATTCGATTATTTCGTGATGATTATTATATATTATGTCTAACCAGGTAACTGTTCTTCCGTTGTACATACGAGCAACCGAATCGAACATAAGGTTGAATGGATAGATTGAAAAATCATTGTATCTGGGTTGTCTCCGATTATATCGTTATGCTGTATAATTAGATACACCTACCATGTAACGGTTCTTTCGTTACACATACGAGCGTCTGAATCGAACATAAGGTTGGATTGGTTAGACGGAACGATAATTGTAACTGAGTTGTATTCGATTATATCGTGGTAATGTTTATATAGTAATACTCACCAGGTGAGTGTTCTTGCGTTATACGTACGAGCGACCCAATCGAACAGAAGGTTGGATGGATAGACGAAATGATCATTGTATCTGAGTTGTATTCGATTATATCGTGATGAAGTTCATATAGAAATACTCACCAGGTTACTGTTCTTTCGTTATACATACGAGCAACCGAATCGAACAGAAGGTTGAATGGATGGTATCTGGGTTGTATTCGATTATGATGTTATGCTGTGTATATAGTTATACACACTAGGTGACGGTATTCCCGTTTTACATACGAGCGACCGAAACGAACAGAAAGTTGAATGGATAGACTGAACAATCAATGTATCTGGTTGGTATCCGATTATATCGCAATACTGTATATATAGTGATACTTACCAGGTGACGGTACTTCCGTTACACATACTAGCGACTGAATCGAACAGAAGGTTAAATGGTTAGACGAAGCGATAATTGTATCTGAGTTGTATTCGATGATATCGTGATGATGTTTATATAGCAATATTCACCAGGTAACTGTTCTTCCGTTTTACATAAAAGCGACCGAATCGAGCAGAAGGTTTAATGGATAGATTGAAAATTCATCGTATCTGGGTTGTATTCGATTAGGTTTATATAGTTTTACTCACCAGGTAAATGTTCCTCCGTTATATATACGAGCGACTGAATTGAACAGAAGGTTGAATGGATAGACTAATCAATGATCGTATCTGAGGTTGTATTCGATTATATCGTGATAATGTTTATATAGTTATACTCAATAGGTAACTGTTCTCCAGTTATACATAAGAGCGACTGAACTGAACAGAAGGTTGAATGGATAGACTGAACAATCATTGTATCTGGGTTGTATTCGATTATATCGTGATGACTATCATATAGTATGTCCAACCAGGTAACAGTTCTTCTGTTACACATACGAGCAACCGAATCGAACATAAGGTTGAATGGATAGATTGAACAATCATTGTATCTGGGTTGTTTCCGATTATATCTTTATGCTGTATATTTAGTTACACCTACCATGTAACGGTTCTTTCGTTACACATACGAGCGTATGCATCGAACATAAGGTTGGATGATTAGACGGAACGATAATTGTAACTGAGTTGTATTCGATTATATCGTGGTGATGTTTATATAGTTATACTCACCAGGTAACTGTTCTTCCGTTATACATACGAGCGACTGAATTGAACAAAAGGTTGAATGGATAGACTAAACAATGATCGTATCTGGGGTTGTATTCGATGATATCGTGATGATGTTCATATAGTTATACTTACCAGGTAACTGTTCTCCAGTTATACATGAGAGCGACTGAACTGAACAGAAGGTTGAATGGATAGACTGAATAATCATCGTATCTGGGTTGTATTCGATTATTTCGTGATGATTATTATATATTATGTCTAACCAGGTAACTGTTCTTCCGTTATACATACGAGCAACCGAATCGAACATAAGGTTGAAGGGATAGATTGAAAAATCATTGTGTCTGGGTTGTCTCCGATTATATCGTTATGCTGTATATTCAGTTACACCTACCATGTAACGGTTCTTTCGTTACACATACGAGCGTCTGCATCGAACATAAGGTTGGATGATTAGACGGAACGATAATTGTATCTGAGTTGTATTCGATGATATCGTGATGATGTTTATAGCAATACTCACCAGGTAACTGTTCTTCCGTTTCACATAAAAGCGACCGAATCGAGCAGAAGGTTAAATGGATAGATTGAAAATTCATCGTATCTGGGTTGTATTCGATTAGGTTTATATAGTTATACTCACCAGGTTACTGTTCTTCCGTTATACATACAAGCGACTGAATTGAACAGAAGGTTGAATGGATAGACTAAACAATGATCGTATCTGAGGTTTTATTCGATTATATCGTGATGATGTTTATATAGTTATACTCAACAGGTAACTGTTTTCCAGTTAAACATAAGAGCGTCTGAACTGAACAGAAGGTTGAATGGATAGACTGAACAATCATTGTATCTGGGTTGTATTCGATTATATCGTGATGATTATCATATAGTATGTCTAACCAGGTAACAGTTCTTCTGTTACACATACGAGCAACCGAATCGAACATAAGGTTGAATGCATAGATTGAACAATCATTGTATCTGGGTTGTCTCCGATTATATCGTTATGCTGTATATTCAGTTACACCTACCATGTAACGGTTCTTTCGTTACACATACGAGCGTCTGCATCGAACATAAGGTTGGATGATTAGACGGAACGATAATTGTAACTGAGTTGTATTCGATTATATCGTGGTGATGTTTATATAGTAATACTCACCAGGTGTCTGTTCTTGCGTTATACATACGAGCGACCCAATCGAACAGAAGGTTGGATGGATAGACGGAATTATCATTGTATCTGAGTTGTATTCAATTATATCGTGATGACGTTCATATAGAAATACTCACCAGGTTACTGTTCTTTCGTTATACATACGAGCAACCGAATCGAACAGAAGGTTGAATGGATAGTATCTGGGTTGTATTCGATTATGATGTTATGCTGTGTATATAGATATACACATTAGGTGACGGTACTCCCGTTTTACATACGAGCGACCGAAACGAACAGAAAGTTGAATGGATAGACTGAACAATCAATGTATCTGGGTGGTATCCGATTATATCGCAATACTGAATATATAGTGATACTTACCAGGTGACGGTACTTCCGTTACACATACTAGCGACTGAATCGAACAGAAGATTAAATGGTTAGACGAAACGATAATTGTATCTGAGTTGTATTCGATGATATCGTGATGATGTTTATATAGAAATACTCACCAGGTAACTGTTCTTTCGTTTTACATACAAGCGACCAAATCGAGCAGAAGGTTGAATTTAGTATAGATTGAACAATCATCGTATCTGGGTTGTATTCGATTATGTTCATATAGTTATACTCACCAGGTAACTGTTCTTCCGTTATACATACGAGCGACTGAATTGAACAGAAGGTTGAATGGATAGACTAAACAATAATCGTATCTGGGGTTGTATTCGATAATATCTTGATGATGTTCATATAGTTATACTCACCAGGTAACTGTTCTTCCGTTATACATACGAGCGACTGAATTGAACAGAAGGTTGAATGGATAGACTGAACAATCATCGTATCTGGGTTGTATTTGATATATATCGTGATGATTATAATATAGTTTGTATAACCAGGTAACAGTTCTTTCGTTACACATACGAGCGTCTGAATGGAACATAAGGTTGGATGGTTAGACGAAACGATAATTGTAACTGATTTGTATTCGATTATATCGTGGTGATGTTTATATAGTAATACTCACCAGGTGACTGTTCTTGCGTTATACATACGAGCGACCCAATCGAAAAGAAGGTTGGATGGATAGACGGATTGATCATTGTATCTTAGTTGTATTCTATTATATCGTGATGACGTTCATATAGAAATACTCACCAGGTTACTGTTCTTTCGTTATACATACGAGCAAACGAATCGAACAGAAGGTTGAATGGATAGTATCTGGGTTGTATTCGATTATGATGTTATGCTGTGTATATAGTTATACACATAAGGTGACGGTATTCCCGTTTTACATACGAGCGACCGAAACGAACAGAAAGTTGAATGGATAGACTGAACAATCGATGTATCTGGGTGGTATCCGATTAAATCGCAATACTGTATATAGTGATACTTACCAGGTGACGGTACTTCCGTTACACATACTAGCGACTGAATCGAACAGAAGGTTAAATGGTTAGACGAAACGATAATTGTATCTCTGAGTTGTATTCGATGATATCGTGATGATGTTTATATAGCAATACTCACCAGGTAACTGTTCTTCCGTTTTACATACAAGCGACCGTATCGAGCAGAAGCTTAAATTTAGTATAGATTGAATAATCATCTTATCTGGGTTGTATTCGATTATGTTTATATAGTTTTACTCACCAGGTAACTGTTCTTCCGTTATACATACGAGCGACTGAATTGAACAGATGGTTGAATGGATAGACTAAACAATAATCGTATCTGGGGTTGTATTCGATTATATCTTGATGATGTTTATATAGTTATACTCACCAGGAAACTGTTCTCCAGTTACACATAAGAGCGACTGAACTGAACAGGAGGTTGAATGGATAGACTGAACAATCATCGTATCTGGGTTGTATTTGATTATATCGTGATGATTATCATATAGTATGTCTAACCAGGTAACAGCTCTTCCGTTATACATACGAGCAACCAAATTGAACATAAGGTTGAATGGATAGATTGAACAATCATTGTATCTGGGTTGTCTTCGATTATATCGTTATGCTGTATATTTAGTTACACCTACCATGTAAAGGTTCTTTCGTTACACATAAGAGCGTCTGAATCGAACATAAGGTTGGATGGTTAGACGAAACGATAATTGTAACTGAGTTGTATTCTATTATATCGTGGTGATGTTTATATAGTAATACTCACCAGGTGACTGTTCTTGCGTTATACATACGAGCGACCCAATCGAACAGAAGGTTGGATGGATAGACGGAATGATCATTGTATCTCAGTTGTATTCGATTATATCGTGATGACGTTCATATAGAAATACTCACCAGGTTACTGTTCTTTCGTTATACATACGAGCAACCGAATCGAACAGAAGGTTGAATTGATAGTATCTGGGTTGTATTCGATTATGATCTTATGCTGTGTATATAGTTATACACATTTGATGACGGTATTCCCGTTTTACATACGAGCGACCGAAACGAACAGAAAGTTGAATGGATAGACTGAACAATCAATGTATCTGGGTGGTATCCGATTATATAGAAATACTGTATATATAGTGATACTCACCAGGTGACGGTACTTCCGTTACACATACTAGCGACTGAATCGAACAGAAGGTTGAATGGTTAGACGAAACGATATTTGTATCTGAGTTGTATCCGATGATATCGTGATGATGTTTATATAGCAATAATAACCAGGTAACTGTTCTTCCGTTTTACATAAAAGCGACCGAATCGAGCAGAAGGTTAAATGGATAGATTGAAAATTCATCGTATCTGGGTTGTATTCGATTAGGTTTATATAGTTATACTCACCAGGTGACTGTTCTTCCGTTATACATAAGAACGACTGAATTGAACAGAAGGTTGAATGGATAGACTAAACAATAATCGTATCTGGGGTTGTATTCGAGTATATCGTGATGATTATCATATAGTATGTCTAACCAGGTAACAGTTCTTCCGTTAAACATACGGGCAACCGAATCGAACATAAGGTTGAATGGATAGATTGAACAATCATTGTATCTGGGTTGTCTCCGATTATATCGTAATGCTGTATATTTGAATACACCTACCATGTAACGGTTCTTTCGTTACACCTACGAGCGTCTGAAACGAACATAAGGTTGGATGGTTAGACGGAACGATAATTGTAACTAAGGTGTATTCGATTATATCGTG
This sequence comes from Chrysomela aeneicollis, assembly GCA_029955515.1. Taxonomy (NCBI): domain Eukaryota; kingdom Metazoa; phylum Arthropoda; class Insecta; order Coleoptera; family Chrysomelidae; genus Chrysomela; species Chrysomela aeneicollis. The sequence continues at coordinate 13,006,136 of JARUHQ010000013.1, read as the reverse complement.
GTGATGTTTATATAGTGATATTCATCAGGTTACTGTTCTTGCGTTTTACATAAAAGCGACCGAATCGAGCAGAAGGTTGAATGGATAGATTGAAAATTCATCGTATTTGGGTTGTATTCGATTATATCGTGATGAAGTTCATATGGAAATACTCACCAGGTTAGGTTAGGTTAGGTTAGGTTAGGTTAGGATACTCACCAGGTTACTGTTTTTTCGTTATATATACGAGCAACCGAATCGAACAGAAGGTTGAATGGATAGTATCTGGGTTGTATTCGATTATGATGTTATGCTGTGTATATAGTTTTACACACTAGGTGACGGTATTCCCGTTTTACATACGAGCGACCGAAACGAATAGAAAGTTGAATGGATATACTGAACAATCAATGTATCTGGTTGGTATCCGATTATATCGCAATACTGTATATATAGTGACACTTACCAGGTGACGGTACTTCCGTTACACATACTAGCGACTGAATCAAACAGAAGGTTAAATGGTTAGACGAAGCGATAATTGTATCTGAGTTGTATTCGATGATATCGTGATGATGTTTATATAGCAATACTCACCAGGTAACTGTTCTTTCGTTTTACATAAAAGCGACCGAATCGAGCAGAAGGTTGAATGGATAGATTGAAAATTCATCGTATTTGGGTTGTATTCGATTATGTTTATATAGTTATACTCACCAGGTAACTGTTCTTCCATTATACATAAGAACGACTGAATTGAACAGAAGGTTGAATGGATAGACTAAACAATAATCGTATCTGGGGTTGTATTCGAGTATATCGTGATGATTATCTTATAGTATGTCTAACCAGGTAACAGTTCTCATATATAATCTAACCAGAAACCCAGAAACATTGATTGTTCAGTCTATCCATTCAACTTTCTTTTCGTTTCGGTCGCTCGTATGTAAAACGGGAATACCGTCACCTAGTGTGTATAACTATATACACAGCATAACATCATAATCGAATACAACCCATATACTATCCATTCAACCTTCTGTTCAATTCAGTCGCTCGTATGTATAACGGAAGAACAGTTACCTGGTGAGTATAACTATATGAACATCATCACGATATCATCGAATACAACTCAGATACAATTATCGCTTCGTCTAACCATTCAACATTCTGTTCGATTCAGTCGCTAGTATTTGTAAAGGAAGTACCGTCACCTGGTAATTATCACTATATATACAGTATTGCGATATAATCGGATACCACCCAGATACATTGATTGTTCAGTCTATCCATTCAACTTTCTGTTCGTTTCGGTCGCTCGTATGTAAAACGGGAATACCGTCACCTAGTGTGTATAATTATATACACAGCATAACATCATAATCGAATACAACCCACATACTATCCATTCAACCTTCTGTTCGATTCGGTTGCTCGTATGTATAACGAAAGAACAGTAACCTGGTGAGTATTTCTATATGAACGTCATCACGATATAATCGAATACAACTCAAATACAATGATCATTCCGTCTATCCATCCAACCTTCTGTTCGATTGGGTCGCTCGTATGTATAACGCAAGAACAGTCACCTGGTGAGTATTACTATATAAACATCACCACGATATAATCGAATACAACTCAGTTACAATTATCGTTCCGTCTAACCATCCAACCTTATGTTCGATTTAGACGCTCGTATGTGTAACGAAAGAACCGTTACATGGTAGGTGTAACTGAATATACAGCATAACGATATAATCGGAGACAACCCAGATACAATGATTGTTCAATCTATCCATCCAACCTTATGTTCGATTCGGTTGCTCGTATGTTTAACGGAAGAACTGTTACCTGGTGAGTATAACTATATAAACCTAATCGAATACAACCCAGATTCGATGAATTTTCAATCTATTCATTTAACCTTCTGCTCGATTTGGTCGCTTTTATGTAAAACGGAAGAACAGTTACCTGGTGAATATTACTATATAAAATCATCACGATATAATCGAATACAACTCAGATACAATTATCGCTTCGTCTAACCATTTAACCTTCTTTTCGATTCAGTCGCTAGTATGTGTAACGGAAGTACCGTCACCTGGTAAGTATCACTATATATACAGTATTGCGATATAATCGGATACCAACCAGATACATTGATTGTTCAGTCTATCTATTCAACTTTCTTTTCGTTTCGGTCGCTCGTATGTGAAATGGGAATACCGTCTCCTAGTGTGTATAACTATATACACAGCATAACATCATAATCGAATACAACCCATATACTATCCATTCAACCTTCTGTTCAATTCAGTCGCTCGTATGTATAACGGAAGAACAGTTACCTGGTGAGTATACTTATATAAACATAATTGAATACAACCCAGATACGATGATTGTTCAATCCATACTGAATTCAACCTTCTGCTCGATTCGGTCGATTGTATATAAAACGGAAGAACAGTTACCTGGTGAGTATTGCTATATAAACATCATCACGATATCATAGAATACAACTCAAATACAATTATCGTTTCGTCTAACCATTTAACCTTCTGTTCGATTCAGTCGCTAGTATGTGTAACGGAAGTACTGTCACCTGGTTAGTATCACTATATATACAGTATTGCGATATAATCGGATACCACCCAGATACATTGATTGTTCAGTCTATCCATTCAACTTTCTGTTCGTTTCGGTCGCTCGTATGTGAAACGGGAATACCGTCACCTTATGTGTATAACTATATACACAGCATAACATCATAATCGAATACAACCCAGATACTATCCATTCAACCTTCTGTTCGATTCGGTTTCTCGTATGTATAACGAAAGAACAGTAACCTGGTGAGTATTTCTATATGAACGACATCACGATATAATCGAATACAACTCAGATACAATGATCATTCCGTCTATATATCCAACCTTATGTTCGAGTGGGTCGCTCGTATGTATAACGCAAGATTAGTCATCTGGTGAGTATTACTATATAAACATCACCACGATATAATCGAATACAACTCAGTTACAATTATCGTTATGTCTAACCATCCAACCTTATGTTCGATTCAGACGCTCGTATGTGTAACGAAAGAACCGTTACATGGTAGGTGTAACTAAATATACAGCATAACGATATAATCGGAGACAACCCAGATACAATGATTGTTCAATCTATCCATTCTACCTTATGTTCGAATTGGTTGCTCGTATGTATAACGGAAGAACTGTTGCCTGATTAGACATACTATGTGATGATAATCACGATATAATCAAATAAAACCCAGATACGATGATTGTTCAGTCTATCCATTCAACCTTCTGTTCAGTTCAGTCGCTCTTATGTATAACTGGAGAACAGTTTCCTGGTGAGTATAATTATATGAACATCATCAAGATATAATCGAATACAACCCCAGATACGATTATTGTTTAGTCTATCCATTCAACCTTCTGTTCAATTCAGTCGCTCGTATGTTTAACGGAAGAACAGTTACCTGGTGAGTATAACTATATGAACATAATCGAATACAACCCAGATACGATGATTGTTCAATCTATACTAAATTCAACCTTCTGCTCGATTCGGTCGCTTGTATGTAAAACGGAAGAACAGTTACCTGGTGAGTATTGCTATATAAACATCATCACGATATCATCGAATACAACTCAGATACAATTATCGTTTCGTCTAACCATTCAACTTTCTGTTCGATTTAGTCGCTAGCATGTGTAACGGAAGTACCGTCACCTGGTAAGTATCACTATATATACAGTATTGCGATATAATCGGATACCACCCAGATACATTGATTGTTCAGTCTATCTATTCAACTTTCTTTTCGTTTCGGTCGCTCGTATGTAAAACGGGAATACCGTCTCCTAGTGTGTATAACTATATACACAGCATAACATCATAATCGAATACAACCCATATACTATCCATTCAACCTTCTGTTCAATTCAGTCGCTCGTATGTATAACGGAAGAACAGTTACCTGGTGAGTATACCTATATAAACATAATTGAATACAACCCAGATACGATGATTGTTCAATCCATACTGAATTCAACCTTCTGCTCGATTCGGTCGATTGTATATAAAACGGAAGAACAGTTACCTGGTGAGTATTGCTATATAAACATCATCACGATATCATCGAATACAACTCAGATACAATTATCGTTTCGTCTAACCATTTAACCTTCTGTTCGATTCAGTCGCTAGTATGTGTAACGGAAGTACTGTCACCTGGTTAGTATCACTATATATACAGTATTGCGATATAATCGGATACCACCCAGATACATTGATTGTTCAGTCTATCCATTCAACTTTCTGTTCGTTTCGGTCGCTCGTATGTGAAACGGGAATACCGTCACCTTATGTGTATAACTATATACACAGCATAACATCATAATCGAATACAACCCAGATACTATCCATTCAACCTTCTGTTCGATTCGGTTGCTCGTATGTATATGAACGTCATCACGATATAATCGAATACAACTCAGATACAATGATCATTCCGTCTATCCATCCAACCTTATGTTCGATTGGGTCGCTCGTATGTATAACGCAAGATTAGTCACCTGGTGAGTATTACTATATAAACATCACCACGATATAATCGAATACAACTCAGTTACAATTATCGTTCCGTCTAACCATCCAACCTTATGTTCGATTCAGACGCTCGTATGTGTAACGAAAGAACCGTTACATGGTAGGTGTAACTAAATATACAGCATAACGATATAATCGGAGACAACCCAGATACAATGATTGTTCAATCTATCCATTCTACCTTATGTTCGATTTGGTTGCTCGTATGTATAACGGAAGAACAGTTACCTGGTGAGTATACCTATATAAACATAATTGAATACAACCCAGATACGATGATTGTTCAATCCATACTGAATTCAACCTTCTGCTCGATTCGGTCGATTGTATATAAAACGGAAGAACAGTTACCTGGTGAGTATTGCTATATAAACATCATCACGATATCATCGAATACAACTCAAATACAATTATCGTTTCGTCTAACCATTTAACCTTCTGTTCGATTCAGTCGCTAGTATGTGTAACGGAAGTACTGTCACCTGGTTAGTATCACTATATATACAGTATTGCGATATAATCGGATACCACCCAGATACATTGATTGTTCAGTCTATCCATTCAACTTTCTGTTCGTTTCGGTCGCTCGTATGTGAAACGGGAATACCGTCACCTTATGTGTATAACTATATACACAGCATAACATCATAATCGAATACAACCCAGATACTATCCATTCAACCTTCTGTTCGATTCGGTTTCTCGTATGTATAACGAAAGAACAGTAACCTGGTGAGTATTTCTATATGAACGACATCACGATATAATCGAATACAACTCAGATACAATGATCATTCCGTCTATATATCCAACCTTATGTTCGAGTGGGTCGCTCGTATGTATAACGCAAGATTAGTCATCTGGTGAGTATTACTATATAAACATCACCACGATATAATCGAATACAACTCAGTTACAATTATCGTTATGTCTAACCATCCAACCTTATGTTCGATTCAGACGCTCGTATGTGTAACGAAAGAACCGTTACATGGTAGGTGTAACTAAATATACAGCATAACGATATAATCGGAGACAACCCAGATACAATGATTGTTCAATCTATCCATTCTACCTTATGTTCGAATTGGTTGCTCGTATGTATAACGGAAGAACTGTTGCCTGATTAGACATACTATGTGATGATAATCACGATATAATCAAATAAAACCCAGATACGATGATTGTTCAGTCTATCCATTCAACCTTCTGTTCAGTTCAGTCGCTCTTATGTATAACTGGAGAACAGTTTCCTGGTGAGTATAATTATATGAACATCATCAAGATATAATCGAATACAACCCCAGATACGATTATTGTTTAGTCTATCCATTCAACCTTCTGTTCAATTCAGTCGCTCGTATGTTTAACGGAAGAACAGTTACCTGGTGAGTATAACTATATGAACATAATCGAATACAACCCAGATACGATGATTGTTCAATCTATACTAAATTCAACCTTCTGCTCGATTCGGTCGCTTGTATGTAAAACGGAAGAACAGTTACCTGGTGAGTATTGCTATATAAACATCATCACGATATCATCGAATACAACTCAGATACAATTATCGTTTCGTCTAACCATTCAACTTTCTGTTCGATTTAGTCGCTAGCATGTGTAACGGAAGTACCGTCACCTGGTAAGTATCACTATATATACAGTATTGCGATATAATCGGATACCACCCAGATACATTGATTGTTCAGTCTATCTATTCAACTTTCTTTTCGTTTCGGTCGCTCGTATGTAAAACGGGAATACCGTCTCCTAGTGTGTATAACTATATACACAGCATAACATCATAATCGAATACAACCCATATACTATCCATTCAACCTTCTGTTCAATTCAGTCGCTCGTATGTATAACGGAAGAACAGTTACCTGGTGAGTATACCTATATAAACATAATTGAATACAACCCAGATACGATGATTGTTCAATCCATACTGAATTCAACCTTCTGCTCGATTCGGTCGATTGTATATAAAACGGAAGAACAGTTACCTGGTGAGTATTGCTATATAAACATCATCACGATATCATCGAATACAACTCAGATACAATTATCGTTTCGTCTAACCATTTAACCTTCTGTTCGATTCAGTCGCTAGTATGTGTAACGGAAGTACTGTCACCTGGTTAGTATCACTATATATACAGTATTGCGATATAATCGGATACCACCCAGATACATTGATTGTTCAGTCTATCCATTCAACTTTCTGTTCGTTTCGGTCGCTCGTATGTGAAACGGGAATACCGTCACCTTATGTGTATAACTATATACACAGCATAACATCATAATCGAATACAACCCAGATACTATCCATTCAACCTTCTGTTCGATTCGGTTGCTCGTATGTATATGAACGTCATCACGATATAATCGAATACAACTCAGATACAATGATCATTCCGTCTATCCATCCAACCTTATGTTCGATTGGGTCGCTCGTATGTATAACGCAAGATTAGTCACCTGGTGAGTATTACTATATAAACATCACCACGATATAATCGAATACAACTCAGTTACAATTATCGTTCCGTCTAACCATCCAACCTTATGTTCGATTCAGACGCTCGTATGTGTAACGAAAGAACCGTTACATGGTAGGTGTAACTAAATATACAGCATAACGATATAATCGGAGACAACCCAGATACAATGATTGTTCAATCTATCCATTCTACCTTATGTTCGATTTGGTTGCTCGTATGTATAACGGAAGAACAGTTACCTGGTGAGTATACCTATATAAACATAATTGAATACAACCCAGATACGATGATTGTTCAATCTATACTGAATTCAACCTTCTGCTCGATTCGGTCGTTTGGATATAAAACGGAAGAACAGTTACCTGGTGAGTATTGCTATATAAACATCATCACGATATCATCGAACACAACTCAGATACAATTATCGTTTCGTCTAACCATTTAACCTTCTGTTCGATTCAGTCGCTAGTATGTGTAACGGAAGTACTGTCACCTGGAAAGTATCACTATATATTCAGTATTGCGATATAATCAGATACCACCCAGATACATTGATTGTTCAGTCTATCCATTCAACTTTCTGTTCGTTTCGGTCGCTCGTATGTGAAACGGGAATACCGTCACCTTATGTGTATAACTATATACACAGCATAACATCATAATCGAAAACAACCCAGATACTATCCATTCAACCTTCTGTTCGATTCGGTTGCTCGTATGTATAACGAAAGAACAGTAACCTGGTGAGTATTTCTATATGAACGTCATCACGATATAATCGAATACAACTCAGATACAATGATCATTCCGTCTATCCATCCAACCTTATGTTCGATTGGGTCGCTCGTATTTATAACGCAAGATTAGTCACCTGGTGAGTATTACTATATAAACATCACCACGATATAATCGAATACAACTCAGTTACAATTATCGTTCCGTCTAACCATCCAACCTTATGTTCGATTCAGACGCTCGTATGTGTAACGAAAGAACCGTTACATGGTAGGTGTAACTAAATATACAGCATAACGATATAATCGGAGACAACCCAGATACAATGATTGTTCAATCTATCCATTCTACCTTATGTTCGATTTGGTTGCTCGTATGTATAACGGAAGAACTGTTGCCTGGTTAGACATACTATGTGATGATAATCACGATATAATCAAATACAACCCAGATACGATGATTGTTCAGTCTATCCATTCAACCTTCTGTTCAGTTCAGTCGCTCTTATGTATAACTGGAGAACAGTTTCCTGGTGAGTATACTTATATGAACATCATCAAGATATAATTGAATACAACCCCAGATACGATTATTGTTTAGTCTATCCATTCAACCTTCTGTTCAATTCAGTCGCTCGTATGTATAACGGAAGAACAGTTACCTGGTGAGTATAACTATATAAACCTAATCGAATACAACCCAGATACGATGATTGTTCAATCTATACTAAATTCAACCTTCTGCTCGATTCGGTCGCTTGTATGTAAAAAGGAAGAACAGTTACCTGGTGAGTATTGCTATATAAACATCATCACGATATCATCGAATACAACTCAGATACAATTATCGTTTCGTCTAACCATTCAACCTTCTGTTCGATTTAGTCGCTAGCATGTGTAACGGAAGTACCGTCACCTGGTAAGTATCACTATATATACAGTATTGCGATATAATCGGATACCACCCAGATACATTGATTGTTCAGTCTATCTATTCAACTTTCTTTTCGTTTCGGTCGCTCGTATGTAAAACGGGAATACCGTCTCCTAGTGTGTATAACTATATACACAGCATAACATCATAATCGAATACAACCCATATACTATCCATTCAACCTTCTGTTCAATTCAGTCGCTCGTATGTATAACGGAAGAACAGTTACCTGGTGAGTATACCTATATAAACATAATTGAATACAACCCAGATACGATGATTGTTCAATCTATACTGAATTCAACCTTCTGCTCGATTCGGTCGCTCGTATGTATAACGAAAGAACAGTAACCTGGTGAGTATTTCTATATGAACGTCATCACGATATAATCTAATACAACTCAGTTACAATTATCGTTCCGTCTAACCATCCAACCTTATGTTCGATTCAGACGCTCGTATGTGTAACGAAAGAACCGTTACATGGTAGGTGTAGTTAAATATACAACATAACGATATAATCGGAGACAACCCAGATACAATGATTGTTCAATCTATCCATTCTACCTTATGTTCGATTTGGTTGCTCGTATGTATAACGGAAGAACAGTTACCTGGTGAGAATAACTATATAAACCTAATCGAATACAACCCAGATACGATGAATTTTCAATCTATTCATTTAACCTTCTGCTCGATTCGGTCGCTTCTATGTGAAACGGAAGAACAGTTACCTGGTGAATATTGCTATATAAACATCATCACGATATAATCGAATACAACTCAGATACAATTATCGCTTCGTCTAACCATTTAACCTTCTGTTCGATTCAGTCGCTAGTATGTGTAACGGAAGTACCGTCACCTGGTAAGTATCACTATATATACAGTATTGCGATATAATCGGATACCAACCAGATACATTGATTGTTCAGTCTATCCATTCAACTTTCTGTTCGTTTCGGTCGCTCGTATGTAAAACGTGAATACCGTCACCTAGTGTGTATAACTATATACACAGCATAACATCATAATCGAATACAACCCAGATACTATCCATTCAACCTTCTGTTCGATTCGGTTTCTCGTATGTATAACGAAAGAACAGTAACCTGGTGAGTATTTCTATATGAACGTCATCACGATATAATCGAATACAACTCAGATACAATGATCATTCCGTCTATCCATCCAACCTTATGTTCGATTGGGTCGCTCGTATGTATAACGCAAGAACAGTCACCTGGTGAGTAATACTATGTAAACATCACCACGATATAATCGAATACAACTCAGTTACAATTATCGTTCCGTCTAACCATCCAACCTTATGTTCGATTCAGACGCTCGTATGTGTAACGAAAGAACCGTTACATGGTAGGTGTAACTAAATATACAGCATAACGATATAATCGGAGACAACCCAGATACAATGATTGTTCAATCTATCCATTCAACCTTATGTTTGATTTGGTTGCTCGTATGTATAACGGAAGAACTGTTACCTGGTTAGACATACTATGTGATGATAATCACGATATAATCAAATACAACCCAGATACGATGATTGTTCAGTCTATCCATTCAACCTTCTGTTCAGTTCAGTCGCTCTTATGTATAACTGGAGAACAGTTTCCTGGTGAGTATAATTATATGAACATCATCAAGATATAATCGAATACAACCCCAGATACGATTATTGTTTAGTCTATCCATTCAACCTTCTGTTCAATTCAGTCGCTCGTATGTATAACGGAAGAACAGTTACCTGGTGATTATAACTATATAAACATAATCGAATACAACCCAGATACGATGATTGTTCAATCTATACCAAATTTAACCTTCTGCTCGATTCGGTCGCTTGTATGTAAAACGGAAGAACAGTTACCTGGTGAGTATTACTATATAAACATAATCGAATACAACCCAGATACGATGATTGTTCAATCTTTTCATTCAACCTTCTGCTCGATTCGGTCGCTTGTATGTAAAACGGAAGGACAGTTACCTGGTGAGTATTGCTATTTGAACATCATCACGATATCATCGAATACAACTCAGATACAATTATCGTTTCGTCTAACCATTCAACATTCTGTTCGATTCAGTCGCTAGTATGTGTAACGGAAGTATCGTTACCTGGTAAGTATCACTATATATACAGTATTGCGATATAATCGGATACCACCCAGATACATTGATTGTTCAGTCTATCCATTAAACTTTCTTTTCGTTTCGGTCGCTCGTATGTAAAACGGGAATACCGTCTCCTAGTGTGTATAACTATATACACAGCATAACATCATAATCGAATACAACCCATATACTATCCATTCAACCTTCTGTTCAATTCAGTCGCTCGTATGTATAACGGAAGAACAGTTACCTGGTGAGTATAACTATATAAACATAATCGAATACAACCCAGATACGATGATTGTTCAATCTATACTGAATTCAACCTTCTGCTCGATTCGGTCGCTTGTATGTAAAACGGAAGAACAGTTACCTGGTGAGTATTGCTATATAAACATCATCACGATATCATCGAATACAACTCAGATACAATTATCGTTTCGTCTAACCATTTAACCTTCTGTTCGATTCAGTCGCTAGTATGTGTAACGGAAGTACCTTCACCTGGTAAGTATCACTATATATACAGTATTGCGATATAATCGGATACCACCCAGATACATTGATTGTTCAGTCTATCCATTCAACTTTCTGTTCGTTTCGGTCGCTCGTATGTAAAACGGGAATACCGTCACCTTATGTGTATAACTATATACACAGCATAACATCATAATCGAATACAACCCAGATACTATCCATTCAACCTTCTGTTCGATTCGGTTGCTCGTATGTATAACGAAAGAGCAGTAACCTGGTGAGTATTTCTATATGAACATCATCACGATATAATCGAATACAACTTAGTTACAATTATCGTTCCGTCTAACCATCCAACCTTATGTTCGATTCAGACGCTCGTATGTGTAACGAAAGAACCGTTACATGGTAGGTGTAGTTGAATATACAACATAACGATAAAATCGGAAACAAACCCAGATACAATGATTGTTCAATCTATCCATTCAACCTTATGTTCGATTCGGTTGCTAGTATGTATAACGAAAGAACAGTTACCTGGTTAGACATAATATATAAAAATCATCACGAAATAATCGAATACAACCCAGATACGATGATTGTTCAGTCTATCCATTCAACCTTCTGTTCAGTTCAGTCGCTCTTATGTATAACTGGAGAACAGTTACCTGGTGAGTATAACTATATGAACATCATCACGATATAATCGAATACAACCCCAGATACGATCATTGTTTAGTCTATCCATTCAACCTTCAGTTCAATTCGGTCGCTCGTATGTATAACGGAAGAACAGTTACCTGGTGAGTATAACTATATAAACATAATCGAATACAACTCAGATACGATGATTGTTCAATCTATCCATTCAACCTTATGTTCGATTCGGTTGCTCGTATGTATATCGGAAGAACAGGTACCTGGTGAGTATATCTATATAAACATAATCGAATACAACTCAGATACGATGATTGTTCAATCTATCCATTTAACCTTCTGCTCGATTCGGTCGCTTGTATGTAAAACGGAAGGACAGTTACCTGGTGAGTATTGCTATATAAACATCATCACGATATCATCGAATACAACTCAGATACAATTATCGTTTCGTCTAACCATTCAACATTCTGTTCGATTCAGTCGCTAGTATATGTAACGGATGTATCGTCACCTGGTAAGTATCACTAAATATACAGTATTGCGATATAATCGGATACCACCCAGATACATTGATTGTTCAGTCTATCCATTAAACTTTCTTTTCGTTTCGGTCGTTCGTATGTAAAACGGGAATACCGTCTCCTAGTGTGTATAACTATATACACAGCATAACATCATAATCGAATACAACCCAGATACTATCCATTCAACCTTCTGTTCGATTCGGTTGCTCGTATGTATAACGAAAGAACAGTTACCTGGTGAGTAAAACTATATAAACATAATCGAATACAACCCAGATACGATGATTGTTCAATCTATACTGAATTCAACCTTCTGCTCGATTCGGTCGCTTGTATGTAAAACGGAAGAACAGTTACCTGGTGAGTATTGCTATATTAACATCATCACGATATCATCGAATACAACTCAGATACAATTATCGTTTCGTCTAACCATTTAACCTTCTGTTCGATTCAGTCGCTAGTATATGTAACGGAAGTACCGTCACCTGGTAAGTATCACTATATATACAGTATTGCGATATAATCGGATACCACCTAGATACATTGATTGTTCAGTCTATCCATTCAACTTTCTGTTCGTTTCGGTCGCTCGTATGTGAAACGGGAATACCGTCACCTTATGTGTATAACTATATACACAGCATAACATCATTATCGAATACAACCCAGATACTATCCATTCAACCTTTTGTTCGATTCGGTTGCTCGTATGTATAACGAAAGAACAGTAACCTGGTGAGTATTTCTATATGAACGTCATCACGATATAATCGAATACAACTTAGTTACAATTATCGTTCCGTCTAACCATCCAACCTTATGTTCGATTCAGACGCTCGTATGTGTAACGAAAGAACCGTTACATGGTAGGTGTTGTTAAATATACAACATAACGATATAATCGGAGACAACCCAGATACAATGATTGTTCAATCTATCCATTCAACCTTAGGTTCGATTCGGTTGCTAGTATGTATAACGAAAGAACAGTTACCTGGTTAGACATAATATATAATAATCATCACGAAATAATCGAATACAACCCAGATACGATGATTGTTCAGTCTATCCATTCAACCTTCTGTTCAGTTCAGTCGTTCTTATGAATATCTGGAGAACAGTTACCTGGTGAGTATAACTATATGAACATCATCACGATATAATCGAATACAACCCCAGATACGATCATTGTTTAGTCTATCCATTCAACCTTCAGTTCAATTCAGTCGCTCGTATGTATAACGGAAGAACTGTTACCTGGTGAGTATAACTATATAAACATAATCGAATACAACTCAGATACGATGATTGTTCAATCTATCCATTCAATCTTATGTTCGATTCTGTTGCTCGTATGTATATCGGAAGAACAGGTACCTGGTGAGTATATCTATATAAACATAATCGAATACAACTCAGATACGATGATTGTTCAATCTATCCATTCAACCTTCTGCTCGATTCGGTCGCTTGTATGTAAAACGGAAGGACAGTTACCTGGTGAGTATTGCTATGTAAACATCATCACGATATCATCGAATACAACTCAGATACAATTATCGTTTCGTCTAACCATTCAACATTCTGTTCGATTCAGTCGCTAGTATGTGTAACGGAAGTATCGTCACCTGGTAAGTATCACTATATATACAGTATTGCGATATAATCGGATACCACCCAGATAAATTGATTGTTCAGTCTATCCATTCAACTTTATTTTCGTTTCGGTCGCTCGTATGTAAAACGGGAATACCGTCTCCTAGTGTGTATAACTATATACACAGCATAACATCATAATCGAATACAACCCATATACTATCCATTCAACCTTCTGTTCAATTCAGTCGCTCGTATGTATAACGGAAGAACAGTTACCTGGTGAGTATAACTATATAAACATAATCGAATACAACCCAGATACGATGATTGTTCAATCTATACTGAATTCAACCTTCTGCTCGATTCGGTCGCTTGTATGTAAAACGGAAGAACAGTTACCTGGTGAGTATTGCTATATAAACATCATCACGATATCATCGAATACAACTCATATACAATTATCGTTTCGTCTAACCATTTAACCTTCTGTTCGATTCAGTCGCTAGTATGTGTAACGGAAGTACCGTCACCTGGTAAGTATCACTATATATACAGTATTGCGATATAATCGGATACCACCCAGATACATTGATTGTTCAGTCTATCATTTCAACTTTCTGTTCGTTTCGGTCGCTCGTATGTGAAACGGGAATACCGTCACCTTATGTGTATAACTATATACACAGCATAACATCATAATCGAATACAACCCAGATACTATCCATTCAACCTTCTGTTCGATTCGGTTGCTAGTATGTATAACGAAAGAACAGTTACCTGGTTAGACATAATATATAATAATCATCACGAAATAATCGAATACAACCCAGATACGATGATTGTTCAGTCTATCCATTCAACCTCCTATTCAGTTCAGTAGCTCTTATGTATAACTGGAAAACAGTTACCTGGTGGGTATAACTATATGAACATCATCACGATATAATCGAATACAACCCCAGATACGATCATTGTTTAGTCTATCCATTCAACCTTCAGTTCAATTCAGTCGCTCGTATGTATAACGGAAGAACAGTTACCTGGTGAGTATAACTATATAAACATAATCGAATACAACTCAGATACGATGATTGTTCAATCTATCCATTCAACCTTATGTTCGATTCGGTTGCTCGTATGTATATCGGAAGAACAGGTACCTGGTGAGTATATCTATATAAACATAATCGAATACAACTCAGATACGATGATTGTTCAATCTATCCATTTAACCTTCTGCTCGATTCGGTCGCTTGTATTTAAAACGGAAGGACAGTTACCTGGTGAGTATTGCTATATAAACATCATCACGATATCATCGAATACAACTCAGATACAATTATCGTTTCGTCTAACCATTCAACATTCTGTTCGATTCAGTCGCTAGTATGTGTAACGGAAGTATCGTCACCTGGTGAGTATCACCATATATACAGTATTGCGATATAATCGGATACCACCCAGATACATTGATTGTTCAGTCTATCCATTCAACTTTCTTTTCGTTTCGGTCGCTCGTAAGTAAAACGGGAATACCGTCTCCTAGTGTGTATAACTATATACACAGCATAACATCATAATCGAATACAACCCATATACTATCCATTCAACCTTCTGTTCAATTCAGTCGCTCGTATGTATAACGGAAGAACAGTTACCTGGTGAGTATAACTATATAAACATAATCGAATACAACCCAGATACGATGATTGTTCAATCTATTCTGAATTCAACCTTCTGCTCGATTCGGTCGCTTGTATGTAAAACGGAAGAATAGTTACCTGGTGAGTATTGCTATATAAACATCATCACGATATCATCGAATACAACTCAGATATAATTATCGTTTCGTCTAACCATTTAACCTTCTGTTCGATTCAGTCGCTAGTATGTGTAACGGAAGTACCGTCACCTGGTAAGTATCACTATATATACAGTATTGCGTTATAATCGGATACCACCCAGATACATTGATTGTTCAGTCTATCCATTCAACTTTCTGTTCGTTTCGGTCGCTCGTATGTGAAACGGGAATACCGTCACCTTATGTGTATAAATATATCACAGCATAACATCATAATCGAATACAACCCAGATACTATCCATTCAACCTTCTGTTCGATTCGGTTGCTCGTATGTATAACGAAAGAACAGTAACCTGGTGAGTATTTCTATATGAACGTCATCACGATATAATCGAATACAACTTAGTTACAATTATCGTTCCGTCTAACCATCCAACCTTATGTTCGATTCAGACGCTCGAATGTGTAACGAAAGAACCGTTACATGGTAGGTGTAGTTAAATATACAACATAACGATATAATCGGAGACAACCCAGATACAATGATTGTTCAATCTATCCATTCATCCTTATGTTCGATTCGGTTGCTAGTATGTATAACGAAAGAACAGTTACCTGGTTAGACATAATATATAATAATCATCACGAAATAATCAAATACAACCCAGATACGATCATTGTTTAGTCTATCCATTCAACCTTCAGTTCAATTCAGTCGCTCGTATGTATAACGGATGAACAGTTACCTGGTGAGTATAACTATATAAACATAATCGAATACAACTCAGATACGATGATTGTTCAATCTATCCATTCAACCTTATGTTCGATTCGGTTGCTCGTATGTATATCGGAAGAACAGGTACCTGGTGAGTATATATATATAAACATAATCGAATACAACCCAGATACGATGATTGTTCAATTTATACTGAATTCAACCTTCTGCTCGATTCGGTCGCTTGTATGTAAAACGGAAGAACAGTTACCTGGTGAGTATTGCTATATAAACATCATCACAATATCATCGAATACAACTCAGATACAATTATCGTTTCGTCTAACCATTCAACATTCTGTTCGATTCAGTCGCTAGTATGTGTAACGGAAGTATCATCACCTGGTAAGTATCACCATATATACAGTATTGCGATATAATCGGATACCACCCAGATACATTGATTGTTCAGTCTATCCATTCAACTTTCTTTTCGTTTCGGTCGCTCGTATGTAAAACGGGAATACCGTCTCCTAGTGTGTATAACTATATACACAGCATAACATCATAATCGAATACAACCCATATACTATCCATTCAACCTTCTGTTCAATTCAGTCGCTCGTATGTATAACGGAAGAACAGTTACCTGGTGAGTATAACTATATAAACATAATCGAATAAAACCCAGATACGATGATTGTTCAATCTATTCTGAATTCAACCTTCTGCTCGATTCGGTCGCTTGTATGTAAAACGGAAGAACAGTTACCTGGTGAGTATTGCTATATAAACATCATCACGATATCATCGAATACAACTCAGATACAATTATCGTTTCGTCTAACCATTCAACTTTCTGTTCGATTCAGTCGCTAGTATGTGTAACGGAAGTACCGTCACCTGGTAAGTATCACTATATATACAGTATTGCGATATAATCGGATACCACCCAGATACATTGATTGTTCAGTCTATCCATTCAACTTTCTGTTCGTTTCGGTCGCTCGTATGTGAAACGGGAATACCGTCACCTTATGTGTATAAATATATCACAGCATAACATCATAATCGAATACAACCCAGATACTATCCATTCAACCTTCTGTTCGATTCGGTTGCTCGTATGTATAACGAAAGAACAGTAACCTGGTGAGTATTTCTATATGAACGTCATCACGATATAATCGAATACAACTTAGTTACAATTATCGTTCCGTCTAACCATCCAACCTTATGTTCGATTCAGACGCTCGAATGTGTAACGAAAGAACCGTTACATGGTAGGTGTAGTTAAATATACAACATAACGATATAATCGGAGACAACCCAGATACAATGATTGTTCAATCTATCCATTCAACCTTATGTTCGATTCGGTTGCTAGTATGTATAACGAAAGAACAGTTACCTGGTTAGACATAATATATAATAATCATCACGAAATAATCAAATACAACCCAGATACGATGATTGTTCAGTCTATCCATTCAACCTTCTGTTCAGTTCAGTCGCTCTTATGTATAACTGGAGAACAGTTACCTGGTGAGTATAACTATATGAACATCATCACGATATAATCGAATACAACCCCAGATACGATCATTGTTTAGTCTATCCATTCAACCTTCAGTTCAATTCAGTCGCTCGTATGTATAACGAAAGAACAGTTACCTGGTGAGTATAACTATATAAACATAATCGAATACAACTCAGATACGATGATTGTTCAATCTATCCATTCAACCTTATGTTCGATTCGGTTGCTCGTATGTATATCGGAAGAACAGGTACCTGGTGAGTATATATATATAAACATAATCGAATACAACCCAGATACGATGATTGTTCAATTTATACTGAATTCAACCTTCTGCTCGATTCGGTCGCTTGTATGTAAAACGGAAGAACAGTTACCTGGTGAGTATTGCTATATAAACATCATCACGATATCATCGAATACAACTCAGATACAATTATCGTTTCGTCTAACCATTCAACATTCTGTTCGATTCAGTCGCTAGTATGTGTAACGGAAGTATGGTCACCTGGTAAGTATCACTATATATACAGTGTTGCGATATAATCGGATACCACCCAGATACATTGATTGTTCAGTCTATCCATTCAACTTTCTTTTTGTTTCGGTCGCTCGTATGTAAAACGGGAATACCGTCTCCTAGTGTGTATAACTATATACACAGCATAACATCATAATCGAATACAACCCAGATACGATGATTGTTCAATCTATACTGAATTCAACCTTCTGCTCGATTCGGTCGCTTGTATGTAAATCGAAAGAACAGTTACCTGGTGAGTATTGCTATATAAACATCATCACGATATCATCGAATACAACTCAGATACAATTATCGTTTCGTCTAACCATTTAACCTTCTGTTCGATTCAGTCGCTAGTATGTGTAACGGAAGTACCGTCACCTGGTAAGTATCACTATATATACAGTATCGCGATATAATCAGATACCACCCAGATACATTGATTGTTCAGTCTATCATTTCAACTTTCTGTTCGTTTTGGTCGCTCGTATGTGAAACGGGAATACCGTCACCTTATGTGTATAACTATATACACAGCATAACATCATAATCGAATACAACCCAGATACTATCCATTCAACCTTCTGTTCGATTCGGTTGCTCGTATGTATAACGAAAGAACAGTAACCTGGTGAGTATTTCTATATTAACGTCATCACGATATAATCGAATACAACTTAGTTACAATTATCGTTCCGTCTAACCATCCAACCTTATGTTCGATTCGGTTGCTAGTATGTATAACTGGAGAACAGTTATCTGGTGAGTATAACTATATGAACATCATCACGATATAATCGAATACAACCCCAGATACGATCATTGTTTAGTCTATCCATTCAACCTTCAGTTCAATTCAGTCGCTCGTATGTATAACGGAAGAACAGTTACCTGGTGAGTATAACTATATAAACATAATCGAATACAACTCAGATACGATGATTGTTCAATCTATCCATTCAACCTTATGTTCGATTCGGTTGCTCGTATGTATATCGGAAGAACAGGTACCTGGTGAGTATTTCTATATAAACATAATCGAATACAACTCAGATACGATGGTTGTTCAATCTATCCATTTAACCTTCTGCTCGATTCGGTCGTTTGTATGTAAAACGGAAGGACAGTTACCTGGTGAGTATTGCTATATAAACATCATCACGATATCATCGAATACAACTCAGATACAATTATCGTTTCGTCTAACCATTCAACATTCTGTTCGATTCAGTCGCTAGTATGTGTAACGGAAGTATCGTCACCTGGTAAGTATCACTATATATACAGTATTGCGATATAATCGGATACCACCCAGATACATTGATTGTTCAGTCTATCCATTCAACTTTCTTTTCGTTTCGGTCGCTCGTATGTAAAACGGGAATACCGTCTTCTAGTGTGTATAACTATATACACAGCATAACATCATAATCGAATACAACCCATATACTATCCATTCAACCTTCTGTTCAATTCAGTCGCTCGTATGTATAACGGAAGAACAGTTACCTGGTGAGTATAACTATATAAACATAATCGAATACAACCCAGATACGATGATTGTTCAATCTATACTTAATTCAACCTTCTGCTCGATTCGGTCGCTTGTATGTGAAACGGATAAACAGTTACCTGGTGAGTTTTGCTATATAAACATCATCACGATATAATCGAATACAACTTAGTTACAATTATCGTTCCGTCTAACCATCCAACCTTATGTTCGATTCAGAAGCTCGTATGTGTAACGAAAGAACCGTTACTTGGTAGGTGTAGTTAAATATACAACATAACGATATAATCGGAGACAACCCAGATACAATGATTGTTCAATCTATCCATTCAACCTTATGTTCGATTCGGTTGCTAGTATGTATAACGAAAGAACAGTTACCTGGTTAGACATAATATATAATAATCATCACGAAATAATCGAATACAACCCAGATACGATGATTGTTCAGTCTATCCATTCAACCTTCTGTTCAGTTCAGTCGCTCTTATGTATAACTGGAGAACAGTAACCTGGTGAGTTTAACTATATAAACATAATCGAATACAACTCAGATACGATCATTGTTTAGTCTATCCATTCAACCTTCAGTTCAATTCAGTCGCTCGTATGTATAACGGAAGAACAGTTACCTGGTGAGTATAACTATATAAACATAATCGAATACAACTCAGATACGATGATTGTTCAATCTATCCATTCAACCTTATGTTCGATTCGGTTGCTCGTATGTATATCGGAAGAACAGGTACCTGGTGAGTATATCTATATAAACATAATCGATTACAACTCAGATACGATGATTGTTCAATCTATCCATTTAACCTTCTGCTCGATTCGGTCGCTTGTATGTAAAACGGAAGGACAGTTACCTGGTGAGTATTGCTATATAAACATCATCACGATATCATCGAATACAACTCAGATACAATTATCGTTTCGTCTAACCATTCAACATTCTGTTCGATTCAGTCGCTAGTATGTGTAACGGAAGTATCGTCACCTGGTAAGTATCACTATATATACAGTGTTGCGATATAATCGGATACCACCCAGATACATTGATTGTTCAGTCTATCCATTCAACTTTCTTTTTGTTTCGGTCGCTCGTATGTAAAACGGGAATACCGTCTCCTAGTGTGTATAACTATATACACAGCATAACATCATAATCGAATACAACCCAGATACGATGATTGTTCAATCTATACTGAATTCAACCTTCTGCTCGATTCGGTCGCTTGTATGTAAATCGAAAGAACAGTTACCTGGTGAGTATTGCTATATAAACATCATCACGATATCATCGAATACAACTCAGATACAATTATCGTTTCGTCTAACCATTTAACCTTCTGTTCGATTCAGTCGCTAGTATGTGTAACGGAAGTACCGTCACCTGGTAAGTATCACTATATATACAGTATCGCGATATAATCAGATACCACCCAGATACATTGATTGTTCAGTCCATCATTTCAACTTTCTGTTCGTTTTGGTCGCTCGTATGTGAAACGGGAATACCGTCACCTTATGTGTATAACTATATACACAGCATAACATCATAATCGAATACAACCCAGATACTATCCATTCAACCTTCTGTTCGATTCGGTTGCTCGTATGTATAACGAAAGAACAGTAACCTGGTGAGTATTTCTATATTAACGTCATCACGATATAATCGAATACAACTTAGTTACAATTATCGTTCCGTCTAACCATCCAACCTTATGTTCGATTCAGACGCTCGTATGTGTAACGAAAGAACCGTTACATGGTAGGTGTAGTTAAATATACAACATAACGATATAATCGGAGACAACCCAGATACAATGATTGTTCAATCTATCCATTCAACCTTATGTTCGATTCGGTTGCTAGTATGTATAACTGGAGAACAGTTATCTGGTGAGTATAACTATATGAACATCATCACGATATAATCGAATACAACCCCAGATACGATCATTGTTTAGTCTATCCATTCAACCTTCAGTTCAATTCAGTCGCTCGTATGTATAACGGAAGAACAGTTACCTGGTGAGTATAACTATATAAACATAATCGAATACAACTCAGATACGATGATTGTTCAATCTATCCATTCTACCTTATGTTCGATTCGGTTGCTCGTATGTATATCGGAAGAACAGGTACCTGGTGAGTATTTCTATATAAACATAATCGAATACAACTCAGATACGATGGTTGTTCAATCTATCCATTTAACCTTCTGCTCGATTCGGTCGTTTGTATGTAAAACGGAAGGACAGTTACCTGGTGAGTATTGCTATATAAACATCATCACGATATCATCGAATACAACTCAGATACAATTATCGTTTCGTCTAACCATTCAACATTCTGTTCGATTCAGTCGCTAGTATGTGTAACGGAAGTATCGTCACCTGGTAAGTATCACTATATATACAGTATTGCGATATAATCGGATACCACCCAGATACATTGATTGTTCAGTCTATCCATTCAACTTTCTTTTCGTTTCGGTCGCTCGTATGTAAAACGGGAATACCGTCTCCTAGTGTGTATAACTATATACACAGCATAACATCATAATCGAATACAACCCATATACTATCCATTCAACCTTCTGTTCAATTCAGTCGCTCGTATGTATAACGGAAGAACAGTTACCTGGTGAGTATAACTATATAAACATAATCGAATACAACCCAGATACGATGATTGTTCAATCTATACTTAATTCAACCTTCTGCTCGATTCGGTCGCTTGTATGTGAAACGGATAAACAGTTACCTGGTGAGTTTTGCTATATAAACATCATCACGATATAATCGAATACAACTTAGTTACAATTATCGTTCCGTCTAATCATCCAACCTTATGTTCGATTCAGAAGCTCGTATGTGTAACGAAAGAACCGTTACTTGGTAGGTGTAGTTAAATATACAACATAACGATATAATCGGAGACAACCCAGATACAATGATTGTTCAATCTATCCATTCAACCTTATGTTCGATTCGGTTGCTAGTATGTATAACGAAAGAACAGTTACCTGGTTAGACATAATATATAATAATCATCACGAAATAATCGAATACAACCCAGATACGATGATTGTTCAGTCTATCCATTCAACCTTCTGTTCAGTTCAGTCGCTCTTATGTATAACTGGAGAACAGTAACCTGGTGAGTTTAACTATATAAACATAATCGAATACAACTCAGATACGATCATTGTTTAGTCTATCCATTCAACCTTCAGTTCAATTCAGTCGCTCGTATGTATAACGGAAGAACAGTTACCTGGTGAGTATAACTATATAAACATAATCGAATACAACTCAGATACGATGATTGTTCAATCTATCCATTCAACCTTATGTTCGATTCGGTTGCTCGTATGTATATCGGAAGAACAGGTACCTGGTGAGTATATCTATATAAACATAATCGAATACAACTCAGATACGATGATTGTTCAATCTATCCATTTAACCTTCTGCTCGATTCGGTCGCTTGTATGTAAAACGGAAGGACAGTTACCTGGTGAGTATTGCTATATAAACATCATCACGATATCATCGAATACAACTCAGATACAATTATCGTTTCGTCTAACCATTCAACATTCTGTTCGATTCAGTCGCTAGTATGTGTAACGGAAGTATCGTCACCTGGTAAGTATCACTATATATACAGTATTGCGATATAATCGGATACCACCCAGATACATTGATTGTTCAGTCTATCCATTCAACTTTCTTTTCGTTTCGGTCGCTCGTATGTAAAACGGGAATACCGTCTCCTAGTGTGTATAACTATATACACAGCATAACATCATAATCGAATACAACCCATATACTATCCATTCAACCTTCTGTTCAATTCAGTCGCTCGTATGTTTAACGGAAGAACAGTTACCTAATGAGTATAACTATATAAACATAATCGAATACAACCCAGATACGATGATTGTTCAATCTATACTGAATTCAACCTTCTGCTCGATTCGGTCGCTTGTATGTAAAACGGAAGAACAGTTACCTGGTGAGTATTGCTATATAAACATCATCACGATATCATCGAATACAACTCAGATACAATTTTCGTTTCGTCTAACCATTTAACCTTCTGTTCGATTCAGTCGCTAGTATGTGTAACGGAAGTACCGTCACCTGGTAAGTATCACTATATATACAGTATTGCGATATAATCGGATACCACCCAGATACATTGATTGTTCAGTCTATCCATTCAACTTTCTGTTCGTTTCGGTCGCTCGTATGTGAAACGGGAATACCGTCACCTTATGTGTATAACTATATACACAGCATAACATCATAATCGAATACAACCCAGATACTATCCATTCAACCTTCTGTTCAATTCAGTCACTCGTATGTATAACGGAAGAACAGTTACCTGGTGAGTATAACTATATAAACAGAATCGAATACAACCCAGATACGATGATTGTTCAATCTATACTTAATTCAACCTTCTGCTCGATTCGGTCGCTTGTATGTGAAACGGATAAACAGTTACCTGGTGAGTTTTGCTATATAAACATCATCACGATATAATCGAATACAACTTAGTTATAATTATCGTTCCGTCTAACCATCCAACCTTATGTTCGATTCAGACGCTCGTATGTGTAACGAAAGAACCGTTACTTGGTAGGTGTAGTTAAATATACAACATAACGATATAATCGGAGACAACCCAGATACAATGATTGTTCAATCTATCCATTCAACCTTATGTTCGATTCGGTTGCTAGTATGTATAACGAAAGAACAGTTACCTGGTTAGACATAATATATAATAATCATCACGAAATAATCGAATACAACCCAGATACGATGATTGTTCAGTCTATCCATTCAACCTTCTGTTCAGTTCAGTCGCTCTTATGTATAACTGGAGAACAGTAACCTGGTGAGTATAACTATATAAACATAATCGAATACAACTCAGATACGATCATTGTTTAGTCTATCCATTCAACCTTCAGTTCAATTCAGTCGCTCGTATGTATAACGGAAGAACAGTTACCAGGTGAGTATAACTATATAAACATAATCGAATACAACTCAGATACGATGATTGTTCAATCTATCCATTCAACCTTATGTTCGATTCGGTTGCTCGTATGTATATCGGAAGAACAGGTACCTGGTGAGTATATCTATATAAACATAATCGAATACAACTCAGATACGATGATTGTTCAATCTATCCATTTAACCTTCTGCTCGATTCGGTCGCTTGTATGTAAAACGGAAGGACAGTTACCTGGTGAGTATTGCTATATAAACATCATCACGATATCATCGAATACAACTCAGATACAATTATCGTTTCGTCTAACCATTCAACATTCTGTTCGATTCAGTCGCTAGTATGTGTAACGGAAGTATCGTCACCTGGTAAGTATCACTATATATACAGTATTGCGATATAATCGGATACCACCCAGATACATTGATTGTTCAGTCTATCCATTCAACTTTCTTTTCGTTTCGGTCGCTCGTATGTAAAACGGGAATACCGTCTCCTAGTGTGTATAACTATATACACAGCATAACATCATAATCGAATACAACCCATATACTATCCATTCAACCTTCTGTTCAATTCAGTCGCTCGTATGTATAACGGAAGAACAGTTACCTGGTGAGTATAACTATATAAACATAATCGAATACAACCCAGATACGATGATTGTTCAATCTATACTGTATTCAACCTTCTGCTCGATTCGGTCGCTTGTATGTAAAACGGAAGAACAGTTACCTGGTGAGTATTGCTATATAAACATCATCACGATATCATCGAATACAACTCAGATACAATTTTCGTTTCGTCTAACCATTCAACCTTCTGTTCGATTCAGTCGCTAGTATGTGTAACGGAAGTACCGTCACCTGGTAAGTATCACTATATATACAGTATTGCGATATAATCGGATATCACCCAGATACATTGATTGTTCAGTCTATCCATTCAACTTTCTGTTCGTTTCGGTCGCTCGTATGTGAAACGGGAATACCGTCACCTTATGTGTATAACTATATACACAGCATAACATCATAATCGAATACAACCCAGATACTATCCATTCAACCTTCTGTTCAATTCAGTCACTCGTATGTATAACGGAAGAACAGTTACCTGGTGAGTATAACTATATAAACAGAATCGAATACAACCCAGATACGATGATTGTTCAATCTATACTTAATTCAACCTTCTGCTCGATTCGGTCGCTTGTATGTGAAACGGATAAACAGTTACCTGGTGAGTTTTGCTATATAAACATCATCACGATATCATCGAATACAACTCAGATACAATTATCGTTCCGTCTAACCATTTAACCTTCTGTTCGATTCAGTCGCTAGTATGTGTAACGGAAGTACCGTCACCTGGTAAGTATCACTATATATACAGTATTGCGATATAATCGGATACCACCCAGATACATTGATTGTTCAGTCTATCCATTCAACTTTCTGTTCGTTTCGGTCGCTCGTTTGTGAAACGGGAATACCGTCACCTTATGTGTATAACTATATACACAGCATAACATCATAATCGAATACAACCCAGATACTATCCATTCAACCTTCTGCTCGATTCGGTCGCTTGTATGTGAAACGGATAAACAGTTACCTGGTGAGTTTTGCTATATAAACATCATCACGATATAATCGAATACAACTTAGTTACAATTATCGTTCCGTCTAACCATCCAACCTTATGTTCGATTCAGACGCTCGTATGTGTAACGAAAGAACCGTTACATGGTAGGTGTAGTTAAATATACAACATAACGATATAATCGGAGACAACCCAGATACAATGATTGTTCAATCTATCCATTCAACCTTATGTTCGATTCGGTTGCTAGTATGTATAACGAAAGAACAGTTACCTGGTTAGACATAATATATAATAATCATCACGAAATAATCGAATACAACCCAGATACGATGATTGTTCAGTCTATCCATTCAACCTTCTGTTCAGTTCAGTCGCTCTTATGTATAACTGGAGAACAGTTACCTGGTGAGTATAACTATATGAACATCATCACGATATAATCGAATAGAACCCCAGATACGATCATTGTTTAGTCTATCCATTCAACCTTCAGTTCAATTCAGTCGCTCGTATGTATAACGGAAGAACAGTTACCTGGTGAGTATAACTATATAAACATAATCGAATACAACTCAGATACGATGATTGTTCAATCTATCCATTCAACCTTATGTTCGATTCGGTTGCTCGTATGTATATCGGAAGAACAGGTACCTGGTGAGTATATGTATATAAACATAATCGAATACAACTCAGATACGATGATTGTTCAATCTATCCATTTAACCTTCTGCTCGATTCGGTTGCTTGTATGTAAAACGGAAGGACAGTTACCTGGTGAGTATTGCTATATAAACATCATCACGATATCATCGAATACAACTCAGATACAATTATCGTTTCGTCTAACCATTCAACATTCTGTTCGATTCAGTCGCTAGTATGTGTAACGGAAGTATCGTCACCTGGTAAATATCACTATATATACAGTATTGCGATATAATCGGATACCACCCAGATACATTGATTGTTCAGTCTATCCATTCAACTTTCTTTTCGGTTCGGTCGCTCGTATGTAAAACGGGAATACCGTCTCCTAGTGTGTATAACTATATACACAGCATAACATCATAATCGATTACAACCCATATACTATCCATTCAACCTTCTGTTCAATTCAGTCGCTCGTATGTATAACGGAAGAACAGTTACCTGGTGAGTATTGCTATATAAACATCATCACGATATCATCGAATACAACTCAGATACAATTTTCGTTTCGTCTAACCATTTAACCTTCTGTTCGATTCAGTCGCTAGTATGTGTAACGGAAGTACCGTCACCTGGTAAGTATCACTATATATACAGTATTGCGATATAATCGGATACCACCCAGATACATTGATTGTTCAGTCTATCCATTCAACTTTCTGTTCGTTTCGGTCGCTCGTATGTGAAACGGGAATACCGTCACCTTATGTGTATAACTATATACACAGCATAACATCATAATCGAATACAATCCAGATACTATCCATTCAACCTTCTGTTCAATTCAGTCACTCGTATGTATAACGGAAGAACAGTTACCTGGTGAGTATAACTATATAAACAGAATCGAATACAACCCAGATACGATGATTGTTCAATCTATACTGAATTCAACCTTCTGCTCGATTCGGTCGCTTGTATGTAAAACGGAAGAACAGTTACCTGGTGAGTATTGCTATATAAACATCATCACGATATCATCGAATACAACTCAGATACAATTTTCGTTTCGTCTAACCATTTAACCTTCTGTTCGATTCAGTCGCTAGTATGTGTAACGGAAGTACCGTCACCTGGTAAGTATCACTATATATACAGTATTGCGATATAATCGGATACCACCCAGATACATTGATTGTTCAGTCTATCCATTCAACTTTCTTTTCGTTTCGGTCGCTCGTATGTAAAACGGGAATACCGTCTCCTAGTGTGTATAACTATATACACAGCATAACATCATAATCGATTACAACCCATATACTATCCATTCAACCTTCTGTTCAATTCAGTCGCTCGTATGTATAACGGAAGAACAGTTACCTGGTGAGTATAACTATATAAACATTATCGAATACAACCCAGATACGATGATTGTTCAATCTATACTGAATTCAACCTTCTGCTCGATTCGGTCGCTTGTATGTAAAACGGAAGAACAGTTACCTGGTGAATATTGCTATATAAACATCATCACGATATCATCGAATACAACTCAGATACAATTATCGTTTCGTCTAACCATTTAACCTTCTGTTTGATTCAGTCGCTAGTATGTGTAACGGAAGTACCGTCACCTGGTAAGTATCACTATATATACAGTATTGCGATATAATCGGATACCACCCAGATACATTGATTGTTCAGTCTATCCATTCAACTTTCTGTTCGTTTCGGTCGCTCGTATGTGAAACGGGAATACCGTCACCTTATGTGTATAACTATATACACAGCATAACATCATAATCGAATACAACCCAGATACTATCCATTCAACCTTCTGTTCAATTCAGTCACTCGTATGTATAACGGAAGAACAGTTACCTGGTGAGTATAACTATATAAACATAATCGAATACAACCCAGATACGATGATTGTTCAATCTATACTGAATTCAACCTTCTGCTCGATTCGGTCGCTTGTATGTAAAACGGAAGAACAGTTACCTGGTGAGTTTTGCTATATAAACATCATCACGATATCATCGAATACAACTCAGATACAATTATCGTTTCGTCTAACCATTTAACCTTCTGTTCGATTCAGTCGCTAGTATCTGTAACGGAAGTACCGTCACCTGGTAAGTATCACTATATATACAGTATTGCGATAAAATCGGATACCACCCAGATACATTGATTGTTCAGTCTATCCATTCAACTTTCTGTTCGTTTCGGTCGCTCGTATGTGAAACGGGAATACCGTCACCTTATGTGTATAACTATATACACAGCATAACATCATAATCGAATACAACCCAGATACTATCCATTCAACCTTCTGTTCGATTTGGTTGCTCGTATGTATAACGAAAGAACAGTAACCTGGTGAGTATTTCTATATGAACGTCATCACGATATAATCGAATACAACTTAGTTACAATTATAATTCCGTCTAACCATCCAACCTTATGTTCGATTCAGACGCTCGTATGTGTAACGAAAGAACCGTTACATGGTAGGTGTAGTTAAATATACAACATAACGATATAATCGGAGACAACCCAGATACAATGATTGTTCAATCTATCCATTCAACCTTATGTTCGATTCGGTTGCGTATGTATAACGAAAGAACAGTTACCTGGTTAGACATAATATATAATAATCATCACGAAATAATCGAATACAACCCAGATACGATGATTGTTCAGTCTATCCATTCAACCTTCTGTTCAGTTCAGTCGCTCTCATGTATAACTGGAGAACAGTTACCTGGTGAGTATAACTATATGAACATCATCACGATATAATCGAATACAACCCCAGATACGATCATTGTTTAGTCTATCCATTCAACCTTCAGTTCAATTCAGTCGCTCGTATGTATAACGGAAGAACAGTTACCTGGTGAGTATAACTTTATAAACATAATCGAATACAACTCAGATACGATGATTGTTCAATCTATCCATTTAACCTTCTGCTCGATTCGGTCGCTTGTATGTAAAACGGAAGGACAGTTACCTGGTGAGTATTGCTATATAAACATCATCACAATATCATCGAATACAACTCAGATACAATTATCGTTTCGTCTAACCATTCAACATTCTGTTCGATTCAGTCGCTAGTATGTGTAACGGAAGTATCGTCACCTGGTAAATATCACTATATATACAGTATTGCGATATGATCGGATACCACCCAGATACATTGATTGTTCAGTCTATCCATTCAACTTTCTTTTCGTTTCGGTCGCTCGTATGTAAAACGGGAATACCGTCTCCTAGTGTGTATAACTATATACACAGCATAACATCATAATCGAATACAACCCATATACTATCCATTCAACCTTCTGTTCAATTCAGTCGCTAGTATGTATAACGGAAGAACAGTTACCTGGTGAGTATAACTATATAAACATAATCGAATACAACCCAGATACGATGATTGTTCAATCTATACTGAATTCAACTTTCTGCTCGATTCGGTCGCTTATATGTAAAACGGAAGAACAGTTACCTGGTGAGTATTGCTATATAAACATCATCACGATATCATCGAATACAACTCAGATACAATTATCGTTTCGTCGAAACCATTCAACCTTCTGTTCGATTCAGTCGCTAGTATGTGTAACGGAAGTACCGTCACCTGGTGAGTATCACTATATATACAGTATTGCGATATAATCGGATACCACCCAGATACATTGATTGTTCAGTCTATCCATTCAACTTTCTGTTCGTTTCGGTCGCTCGTATGTGAAACGGGAATACCGTCACTTTATGTGTATAACTATATACACAGCATAACATCATAATCGAATACAACCCAGATACTATCCATTCAACCTTCTGTTCAATTCAGTCACTCGTATGTATGACGGAAGAACAATTACCTGGTGAGTATAACCATATAAACATAATCGAATACAACCCAGATACGATGATTGTT
The DNA here is from genome assembly GCA_029955515.1 of Chrysomela aeneicollis. Lineage (NCBI taxonomy): Eukaryota > Metazoa > Arthropoda > Insecta > Coleoptera > Chrysomelidae > Chrysomela > Chrysomela aeneicollis. Next base: position 12,974,568 of record JARUHQ010000013.1, on the reverse strand, counting down.
CAATCTATACTGAATTCAACCTTCTGCTCGATTTGGTCGCTTGTATGTAAAACGGAAGAACAGTTACCTGGTGAGTATTGCTATATAAACATCATCACGATATCATCGAATACAACTCAGATACAATTATCGTTTCGTCTAACCATTTAACCTTCTGTTCGATTCAGTCGCTAGTATGTCTAACGGAAGAACCGTCACCTGGTAAGTATCACTATATATACAGTATTGCGATATAATCGGATACCACCCAGATACATTGATTGTTCAGTCTATCCATTCAACTTTCTGTTCGTTTCGGTCGTTCGTATGTGAAACGGGAATACCGTCACCTTATGTGTATAACTATATACACAGCATAACATTATAATCGAATACAACCCAGATACTATCCATTCAACCTTCTGTTCGATTCGGTTGCTCGTATGTATAACGAAAGAACAGTAACCTGGTGAGTATTTCTATATGGACGTCATCACGATATAATCGAATACAACTTAGTTACAATTATCGTTCCGTCTAACCATCCAACCTTATGTTCGATTCAGACGCTCGTATGTGTAACGAAAGAACCGTTACATGGTAGGTGTAGTTAAATATACAACATAACGATATAATCGGAGACAACCCAGATACAATGATTGTTCAATCTATCCATTCAACCTTATGTTCGATTAAGTTGCTAGTATGTATAACGAAAGAACACTTACCTGGTTAGACATAATATATAATAATCATCACGAAATAATCGAATACAACCCAGATACGATGATTGTTCAGTCTATCCATTCAACCTTCTGTTCAGTTCAGTCGCTCTTATGTATAACTGGAGAACAGTTACCTGGTGAGTATAACTATATGAACATCATCACGATATAATCGAATACAACCCCAGATACGATCATTGTTTAGTCTATCCATTCAACCTTCAGTTCAATTCAGTCGCTCGTATGTATAACGGAAGAACAGTTACCTGGTGAGTATAACTATATAAACATAATCGAATACAACTCAGATACGATGATTGTTCAATCTATCCATTCAACCTTATGTTCGATTCGGTTGCTCGTATGTATATCGGAAGAACAGGTACCTGGTGAGTATATCTATATAAACATAATCGGATACAACTCAGATACGATGATTGTTCAATCTATCCATTTAACCTTCTGCTCGATTCGGTCGCTTGTATGTAAAACGGAAGGACAGTTACCTGGTGAGTATTGCTATATAAACATCATCACGATATCATCGAATACAACTCAGATACAATTATCGTTTCGTCTAACCATTCAACATTCTGTTCGATTCAGTCGCTAGTATGTGTAACGGAAGTATCGTCACCTGGTAAGTATCACTATATATACAGTATTGCGATATAATCGGATACCACCCAGATACATTGATTGTTCAGTCTATCCATTCAACTTTCTTTTCGTTTCGGTCGCTCGTATGTAAAACGGGAATACCGTCTCCTAGTGTGTATAGCTATATACACAGCATAACATCATAATCGAATACAACCCATATACTATCCATTCAACCTTCTGTTCAATTCAGTCGCTCGTATGTATAACGGAAGAACAGTTACCTGGTGAGTATAACTATATAAACATAATCGAATACAACCCAGATACGATGATTGTTCAATCTATACTGAATTCAACCTTCTGCTCGATTCGGTCGCTTGTATGTAAAACGAAAGAACAGTTACCTGGTGAATATTGCTATATAAACATCATCACGATATCATCGAATACAACTCAGATACAATTATCGTTTCGTCTAACCATTTAACCTTCTGTTCGATTCAGTCGCTAGTATGTGTAACGGAAGTACCGTCACCTGGTAAGTATCACTATATATACAGTATTGCGATATAATCGGATACCACCCAGATACATTGATTGTTCAGTCTATCCATTCAACTTTCTGTTCGTTTTGGTCGCTCGTATGTGAAACGGGAATATCGTCACCTTATGTGTATAACTATATACACAGCATAACATCATAATCGAATACAACCCAGATACTATCCATTCAACCTTCTGTTCGATTCGGTTGCTCGTATGTATAACGAAAGAACAGTAACCTGGTGAGTATTTCTATATGAACGTCATCACGATATAATCGAATACAACTTAGTTACAATTATCGTTCCGTCTAACCATCCAACCTTATGTTCGATTCAGATGCTCGTATGTGTAACGAAAGAACCGTTACATGGTAGGTGTAGTTAAATATACAACATAACGATATAATCGGAGACAACCCAGATACAATGATTGTTCAATCTATCCATTCAACCTTATGTTCGATTCGGTTGCTAGTATGTATAACGAAAGAACAGTTACCTGGTTAGACATAATATATAATAATCATCACGAAATAATCGAATACAACCCAGATACGATGATTGTTCAATCTATCCATTCAACCTTCTGTTCAGTTCAGTCGCTCTTATGGATAACTGGAGAACAGTTACCTGGTGAGTATAACTATATGAACATCATCACGATATAATCGAATACAACCCCAGATACGATCATTGTTTAGTCTATCCATTCAACCTTCAGTTCAATTCAGTCGCTCGTATGTATAACGGAAGAACAGTTACCTGGTGAGTATAATCATATAAACATAATCGAATACAACTCAGAAACGATGATTGTTCAATCTATCCATTCAACCTTATGTTCGATTCGGTTGCTCGTATGTATATCGGAAGAACAGGTACCTGGTGAGTATATCTATATAAACATAATCGAATACAACTCAGATACGATGATTGTTCAATCTATCCATTTAACCTTCTGCTCGATTCGGTCGCTTGTATGTAAAACGGAAGGACAGTTACCTGGTGAGTATTGCTATATAAACATCATCACGATATCATCGAATACAACTCAGATACAATTATCGTTTCGTCTAACTATTTAACCTTCTGTTCGATTCAGTCGCCAGTATGTGTAACGGAAGTACCGTCACCTGGTAAGTATCACTATATATACAGTATTGCGATATAATCGGATACCACACAGATACATTGATTGTTCAGTCTATCCATTCAACTTTCTGTTCGTTTCGGTCGCTCGTATGTGAAACGGGAATACCGTCACCTTATGTGTTTAACTATATACACAGCATAACATCATAATCGAATACAACCCAGATACTATCCATTCAACCTTCTGTTCGATTCGGTTGCTCGTATGTATAACGAAAGAACAGTAACCTGGTGAGTATATCTATATGAACGTCATCACGATATAATCGAATACAACATAGTTACAATTATCGTTCCGTCTAACCATCCAACCTTATGTTCGATTCAGACGCTCGTATGTGTAACGAAAGAACCGTTACATGGTAGGTGTAGTTAAATATACAACATAACGATATAATCGGAGACAACCCAGATACAATGATTGTTCAATCTATCCATTCAACCTTATGTTCGATTCGGTTGCTAGTATGTATAACGAAAGAACAGTTACCTGGTTAGACATAATATATAATAATCATCACGAAATAATCGAATACAACCCACATACGATGATTGTTCAGTCTATCCATTCAACCTTCTGTTCAGTTCAGTCGCTCTTATGTATAACTGGAGAACAGTTACCTGGTGAGTATAACTATATGAACATCATCACGATATAATCGAATACAACCCCAGATACTATCATTGTTTAGTCTATCCATTCAACCTTCAGTTCAATTCAGTCGCTCGTATGTATATCGAAAGAACAGGTACCTGGTGAGTATATCTATATAAACATAATCGAATACAACTCAGATACGATGATTGTTCAATCTATCCATTTAACCTTCTGCTCGATTCGGTCGCTTGTATGTAAAACGGAAGGACAGTTACCTGGTGAGTATTGCTATATAAACATCATCACGATATCATCGAATACAACTCAGATACAATTATCGTTTGGTCTAACCATTCAACATTCTGTTCGATTCAGTCGCTAGTATGTGTAACGGAAGTATCGTCACCTGGTAAGTATCACTATATATACAGTATTGCGATATAATCGGATACCACCCAGATACATTGATTGTTCAGTCTATCCATTCAACTTTCTTTTCGTTTCAGTCGCTCGTATGTAAAACGGGAATACCGTCTCCTAGTGTGTATAACTATATACACAGCATAACATCATAATCGAATACAACCCATATACTATACATTCAAGCTTCTGTTCAATTCAGTCGCTCGTATGTATAACGGAAGAACAGTTACCTGGTGAGTATAACTATATAAACATAATCGAATACAACCCAGATACGATGATTGTTCAATCTATACTGAATTCAACCTTCTGCTCGATTCGGTCGCTTGTATGTAAAACGGAGGAATAGTTACCTGTTGAGTATTGCTATATAAACATCATCACGATATCATCGAATACAACTCAGATACATGTATCGTTTCGTCTAACCATTTAACCTTCTGTTCGATTCAGTCGCTAGTATGTGTAACGGAAGTACCGTCACCTGGTAAGTATCACTATATATACAGTATTGCGATATAATCGGATACCACCCAGATACATTGATTGTTCAGTCTATCCATTCAACTTTCTGTTCGTTTCGGTCGCTCGTATGTGAAACGGGAATACCGTCACCTTATGTGTATAACTATATACACAGCATAACATCATAATCGAATACAACCCAGATACGATCCATTCAACCTTCTGTTCGATTCGGTTGCTCGTATGTATAACGAAAGAACAGTAACCTGGTGAGTATTTATATATGAACGTCATCACGATATAATCGAATACAACTTAGTTAAAATTATCGTTCCGTCTAACCATCCAACCTTATGTTCGATTCAGACGCTCGTATGTGTAACGAAAGAACCGTTACATGGTAGGTGTAGTTAAATATACAACATAACGATATAATCGGAGACAACCCAGATACAATGATTGTTCAATCTATCCATTCAACCTTATGTTCGATTCGGTTGCTAGTATGTATAACGAAAGAACAGTTGCCTGGTTAGACATAATATATAATAATCATCACGAAATAATCGAATACAACCCAGATACGATGATTGTTCAGTCTATCCATTCAACCTTCTGTTCAGTTCAGTCGCTCTTATGTATAACTGGAGATTAGTTACCTGGTGAATATAACTATATGAACATCATCACGATATAATCGAATACAACCCCAGATACGATCATTGTTTAGTCTATCCATTCAACCTTCAGTTCAATTCAGTCGCTCGTATGTATAACGGAAGAACAGTTACCTGGTGAGTATAACTACATAAACATAATCGAATACAACTCATATACGATGATTGTTCAATCTATCCATTTAACCTTCTGCTCGATTCGGTCGCTTGTATGTAAAACGGTAGGACAGTTACCTGGTGAGTATTGCTATATAAACATGATCACGATATCATCGAATACAACTCAGATACAATTATCGTTTCGTCTAACCATTCAACATTCTGTTCGATTCAGTCGCTAGTATGTGTAACGGAAGTATCGTCACCTGGTAAGTATCACTATATATACAGTATTGCGATATAATCGGATACCACCCAGATACATTGATTGTTCAGTCTATCCATTCAACTTTCTTTTCGTTTCGGTCGCTCGTATGTAAAACGGGAATACCGTCTCCTAGTGTGTATAACTATATACACAGCATAACATCATAATCGAATACAACCCATATACTATCCATTCAACCTTCTGTTCAATTCAGTCGCTCGTATGTATAACGGAAGAACAGTTACCTGGTGAGTATAACTATATAAACATAATCGAATACAACCCAGATACGATGATTGTTCAATCTATACTGAATTCAACCTTCTGCTCGATTCGGTCGCTTGTATGTAAACGGAAGAACAGTTACCTGGTGAGTATTGCTATATAAACATCATCACGATATCTTCGAATACAACTCAGATACAATTATCGTTTCGTCTAACCATTTAACCTTCTGTTCGATTCAGTCGCTAGTATGTGTAACGGAAGTACCGTCACCTGGTAAGTATCACTATATATACAGTATTGCGATATAATCGGATACCACCCAGATACATTGATTGTTCAGTCTATCCATTCAACTTTCTGTTCGTTTCGGTCGCTCGTATGTGAAACGGGAATACCTTCACCTTATGTGTATAACTATATACACAGCATAACATCATAATCGAATACAACCCATATACTATCCATTCAACCTTCTGTTCAATTCAGTCGCTCGTATGTATAACGGAAGAACAGTTACCTGGTGAGTATAACTATATAAACATAATCGAATACAACCCAGATACGATGATTGTTCAATCTATACTGAATTCAACCTTCTGCTCGATTCGGTCGCTTATATGTGAAACGGAAGAACAGTTACCTGGTGAGTATTGCTATATAAACATCATCACGATATCATCGAATACAACTCAGATACAATTATCGTTTCGTCTAACCATTTAACCTTCTGTTCGATTCAGTCGCTAGTATGTGTAACGGAAGTACCGTCACCTGGTAAGATTCACTATATATACAGTATTGCGATATAATCGGATACCACCCAGATACATTGATTGTTCAGTCTATCCATTCAACTTTCTGTTCGTTTCTGTCGCTCGTATGTGAAACGGGAATACCGTCACTATATGTGTATAACTATATACACAGCATACACATCATAATCGAATACAACCCAGATACTATCCATTCAACCTGCTGTTCAATTCAGTCACTCGTATGTATAACGGAAGAACAATTACCTGGTGAGTATAACTATATAAACATAATCGAATACAACCCAGATACGATGATTGTTCAATCTATACTGAATTCAACCTTCTGCTCGATTCGGTCGCTTGTATGTAAAACGGAAGAACAGTTACCTGGTGAGTATTGCTATATAAACATCATCACGATATCATCGAATACAACTCAGATACAATTATCGTTTCGTCTAACCATTTAACCTTCTGTTCGATTCAGTCGCTAGTATGTGTAACGGAAGTACCGTCACCTGGTAAGTATCACTATATATACAGTATTGCGATATAATCGGATACCACCCAGATACATTGATTGTTCAGTCTATCCATTCAACTTTCTGTTCGTTTCGGTCGCTCGTATGTATAACGAAAGAACAGTAACCTGGTGAGTATTTCTATATGAACGTCATCACGATATAATCGAATACAACTTAGTTACAATTATCGTTCCGTCTAACCATCCAACCTTATGTTCGATTCAGATGCTCGTATGTGTAACGAAAGAACCGTTACATGGTAGGTGTAGTTGAATATACAACATAACGATATAATCGGAGACAACCCAGATACAATGATTGTTCAATCTATCCATTCAACCTTATGTTCGATTCGGTTGCTAGTATGTATAACGAAAGAACAGTTACCTGGTTAGACATAATATATAATAATCATCACGAAATAATCGAATACAACCCAGATACGATGATTGTTCAATCTATCCATTCAACCTTCTGTTCAGTTCAGTCGCTCTTATGTATAACTGGAGAACAGTTACCTGGTGAGTATAACTATATGAACATCATCACGATATAATCGAATACAACCCCAGATACGATCATTGTTTAGTCTATCCATTCAACCTTCAGTTCAATTCAGTCGCTCGTATGTATAACGGAAGAACAGTTACCTGGTGAGTATAATCATATAAACATAATCGAATACAACTCAGAAACGATGATTGTTCAATCTATCCATTCAACCTTATGTTCGATTCGGTTGCTCGTATGTATATCGGAAGAACAGGTACCTGGTGAGTATATCTATATAAACATAATCGAATACAACTCAGATACGATGATTGTTCAATCTATCCATTTAACCTTCTGCTCGATTCGGTCGCTTGTATGTGAAACGGAAGGACAGTTACCTGGTGAGTATTGCTATATAACATCATCACGATATCATCGAATACAACTCAGATACAATTATCGTTTCGTCTAACTATTTAACCTTCTGTTCGATTCAGTCGCCAGTATGTGTAACGGAAGTACCGTCACCTGGTAAGTATCACTATATATACAGTATTGCGATATAATCGGATACCACACAGATACATTGATTGTTCAGTCTGTCCATTCAACTTTCTGTTCGTTTCGGTCGCTCGTATGTGAAACGGGAATACCGTCACCTTATGTGTTTAACTATATACACAGCATAACATCATAATCGAATACAACCCAGATACTATCCATTCAACCTTCTGTTCGATTCGGTTGCTCGTATGTATAACGAAAGAACAGTAACCTGGTGAGTATATCTATATGAACGTCATCACGATATAATCGAATACAACATAGTTACAATTATCGTTCCGTCTAACCATCCAACCTTATGTTCGATTCAGACGCTCGTATGTGTAACGAAAGAACCGTTACATGGTAGGTGTAGTTAAATATACAACATAACGATATAATCGGAGACAACCCAGATACAATGATTGTTCAATCTATCCATTCAACCTTATGTTCGATTCGGTTGCTAGTATGTATAACGAAAGAACAGTTACCTGGTTAGACATAATATATAATAATCATCACGAAATAATCGAATACAACCCACATACGATGATTGTTCAGTCTATCCATTCAACCTTCTGTTCAGTTCAGTCGCTCTTATGTATAACTGGAGAACAGTTACCTGGTGAGTATAACTATATGAACATCATCACGATATAATCGAATACAACCCCAGATACTATCATTGTTTAGTCTATCCATTCAACCTTCAGTTCAATTCAGTCGCTCGTATCTATATCGGAAGAACAGGTACCTGGTGAGTATATCTATATAAACATAATCGAATACAACTCAGATACGATGATTGTTCAATCTATCCATTTAACCTTCTGCTCGATTCGGTCGCTTGTATGTAAAACGGAAGGACAGTTACCTGGTGAGTATTGCTATATAAACATCATCACGATATCATCGAATACAACTCAGATACAATTATCGTTTGGTCTAACCATTCAACATTCTGTTCGATTCAGTCGCTAGTATGTGTAACGGAGGTATCGTCACCTGGTAAGTATCACTATATATACAGTATTGCGATATAATCGGATACCACCCAGATACATTGATTGTTCAGTCTATCCATTCAACTTTCTTTTCGTTTCAGTCGCTCGTATGTAAAACGGGAATACCGTCTCCTAGTGTGTATAACTATATACATAACATCATAATCGAATACAACCCATATACTATACATTCAACCTTCTGTTCAATTCAGTCGCTCGTATGTATAACGGAAGAACAGTTACCTGGTGAGTATAACTATATAAACATAATCGAATACAACCCAGATACGATGATTGTTCAATCTATACTGAATTCAACCTTCTGCTCGATTCGGTCGCTTGTATGTAAAACGGAGGAATAGTTACCTGTTGAGTATTGCTATATAAACATCATCACGATATCATCGAATACAACTCAGATACATGTATCGTTTCGTCTAACCATTTAACCTTCTGTTCGATTCAGTCGCTAGTATGTGTAACGGAAGTACCGTCACCTGGTAAGTATCACTATATATACAGTATTGCGATATAATCGGATACCACCCAGATACATTGATTGTTCAGTCTATCCATTCAACTTTCTGTTCGTTTCGGTCGCTCGTATGTGAAACGGGAATACCGTCACCTTATGTGTATAACTATATACACAGCATAACATCATAATCGAATACAACCCAGATACTATCCATTCAACCTTCTGTTCGATTCGGTTGCTCGTATGTATAACGAAAGAACAGTAACCTGGTGAGTATTTATATATGAACGTCATCACGATATAATCGAATACAACTTAGTTAAAATTATCGTTCCGTCTAACCATCCAACCTTATGTTCGATTCAGACGCTCGTATGTGTAACGAAAGAACCGTTACATGGTAGGTGTAGTTAAATATACAACATAACGATATAATCGGAGACAACCCAGATACAATGATTGTTCAATCTATCCATTCAACCTTATGTTCGATTCGGTTGCTAGTATGTATAACGAAAGAACAGTTACCTGGTTAGACATAATATATAGTAATCATCACGAAATAATCGAATACAACCCAGATACGATGATTGTTCAGTCTATCCATTCAACCTTCTGTTCAGTTCAGTCGCTCTTATGTATAACTGGAGATTAGTTACCTGGTGAGTATAACTATATGAACATCATCACTATATAATCGAATACAACCCCAGATACTATCATTGTTTAGTCTATCCATTCAACCTTCAGTTCAATTCAGTCGCTCGTATGTATAACGGAAGAACAGTTACCTGGTGAGTATAACTATATAAACATAATCGAATACAACTCAGATACGATGATTGTTCAATCTATCCATTCAACATTATGTTCGATTCGGTTGCTCGTATGTATATCGGAAGAACAGGTACCTGGTGAGTATATCTATATAAACATAATCGAATACAACTCAGATACGATGATTGTTCAATCTATCCATTTAACCTTCTGCTCGATTCGGTCGCTTGTATGTAAAACGGAAGGACAGTTACCTGGTGAGTATTGCTATATAAACATCATCACGATATCATCGAATACAACTCAGATACAATTATCGTTTCGTCTAACCATTCAACATTCTGTTCGATTCAGTCGCCAGTATGTGTAACGGAAGTACCGTCACCTGGTAAGTATCACTATATATACGATATAATCGGATACCACCCAGATACATTGATTGTTCAGTCTATCCATTCAACTTTCTGTTCGTTTCGGTCGCTCGTATGTGAAACGGGAATACCGTCACATTATGTGTTTAACTATATACACAGCATAACATCATAATCGAATACAACCCATTCAACCTTCTGTTCGATTCGGTTGCTCGTATGTATAACGAAAGAACAGTAACCTGGTGAGTATTTCTATATGAACGTCATCACGATATAATCGAATACAACATAGTTACAATTATCGTTCCGTCTAACCATCCAACCTTATGTTCGATTCAGTCGCCAGTATGTGTAACGGAAGTACCGTCACCTGGTAAGTATCACTATATATACGATATAATCGGATACCACCCAGATACATTGATTGTTCAGTCTATCCATTCAACTTTCTGTTCGTTTCGGTCGCTCGTATGTGAAACGGGAATACCGTCACATTATGTGTTTAACTATATACACAGCATAACATCATAATCGAATACAACCCATTCAACCTTCTGTTCGATTCGGTTGCTCGTATGTATAACGAAAGAACAGTAACCTGGTGAGTATTTCTATATGAACGTCATCACGATATAATCGAATACAACATAGTTACAATTATCGTTCCGTCTAACCATCCAACCTTATGTTCGATTCAGACGCTCGTATGTGTAACGAAAGAACCGTTACATGGTAGGTGTAGTTAAATATACAACATAACGATATAATCGGAGACAACCCAGATACAATGATTGTTCAATCTATCCATTCAACCTTATGTTCGATTCGGTTGCTAGTATGTATAACGAAAGAACAGTTACCTGGTTAGACATAATATATAATAATCATCAGGAAATAATCGAATACAACCCCGATACGATGATTGTTCAGTCTATCCATTCAACCTTCTGTTCAGTTCAGTCGCTCTTATGTATAACTGGAGAACAGTTACCTGGTGAGTATAACTATATGAACATCATCACGATATAATCGAATACAACCCCAGATACTATCATTGTTTAGTCTATCCATTCAACCTTCAGTTCAATTCAGTCGCTCGTATGTATAACGGAAGAACAGTTACCTGGTGAGTATAACTATATAAACATAATCGAATACAACTCAGATACGATGATTGTTCAATCTATCCATTCAACATTATGTTCGATTCGGTTGCTCGTATGTATATCGGAAGAACAGGTACCTGGTGAGTATATCTATATAAACATAATCGAATACAACTCAGATACGATGATTGTTCAATCTATCCATTTAACCTTCTGCTCGATTCGGTCGCTTGTATGTAAAACGGAAGGACAGTTACCTGGTGAGTATTGCTATATAAACATCATCACGATATCATCGAATACAACTCAGATACAATTATCGTTTCGTCTAACCATTCAACATTCTGTTCGATTCAGTCGCTAGTATGTGTAACGGAAGTATCGTCACCTGGTAAGTATCACTATATATACAGTATTGCGATATAATCGGATACCACCCAGATACATTGATTGTACAGTCTATCCATTCAACTTTCTTTTCGTTTCAGTCGCTCGTATGTAAAACGGGAATACCGTCTCCTAGTGTGTATAACTATATACACAGCATAACATCATAATCGAATACAACCCATATACTATCCATTCAACCTTCCGTTCAATTCAGTCGCTCGTATGTATAACGGAAGAACAGTTACCTGGTGAGTATAACTATATAAACATAATCGAATACAACCCAGATACGATGATTGTTCAATCGATACTGAATTCAACCTTCTGCTCGATTCGGTCGCTTGTATGTAAAACGGAACAACAGTTACCTGGTGAGTATTGCTATATAAACATCATCACGATATCATCGAATACAACTCAGATACAATTATCGTTTCGTCTAACCATTTAACCTTCTGTTCGATTCAGTGTGTGTAACGGAAGAACCGTCACCTGGTAAGTATCACTATATATACAGTATTGGGTTATAAACGGATACCACCCAGATACATTGATTGTTCAGTCTATCCATTCAACTTTCTGTTCGTTTCGGTCGCTCGTATGTGAAACGGGAATACCGTCACCTTATGTGTATAACTATATATACAGCATAACATCATAATCGAATACAACCCAGATACTATCCATTCAACCTTCTGTTCGATTCGGTTGCTCGTATGTATAACGAAAGAACAGTAACCTGGTGAGTATTTCTATATGAACGTCATCACGATATAATCGAATACAACTTAGTTACAATTATCGTTCCGTCTAACCATTCAACCTTATGTTCGATTCAGACGCTCGTATGTGTAACGAAAGAACCGTTACATGGTAGGTGTAGTTAAATATACAACATAACGATATAATCGGAGACAACCCAGATACAATGATTGTTCAATCTATCTATTCAACCTTATGTTCGATTCGTCTGCTAGTATGTATAACGAAAGAACAGTTACCTGGTAAGACAATATATAAAAATCATCACGAAATAATCGAATACAACCCAGATACGATGATTGTTCAGTCTATCCATTCAACCTTCTGTTCAGTCGCTCTTATGTATAACTGGAGAACAGTTACCTGGTGAGTATAACTATATGAACATCATCACGATATAATCGAATACAACCCCAGATACGATCATTGTTTAGTCTATCCATTCAATCTTCAGTTCAATTCAGTCGCTCGTATGTATAACGGAAGAACAGTCACCTGGTGAGTATAACTATATAAACATAATCGAATACAACTCAGATACGATGATTGTTCAATCTATCCATTTAACCTTCTGCTCGATTCGGTCGCTTGTATGTAAAACGGAAGGACAGTTACCTGGTGAGTATTGCTATATAAACATCATCACGATATCATCGAATACAACTCAGATACAATTATCGTTTCGTCTAACCATTCAACATTCTGTTCGATTCAGTCGCTAGTATGTGTAACGGAAGTATCGTCACCTGGTAAGTATCACTATATATACAGTATTGCGATATAATCGGATACCACCCAGATACATTGATTGTTCAGTCTATCCATTCAACTTTTTTTTTGTTTCGGTCGCTCGTATGTGAAACTGGAATACCGTCTCCTAGTGTGTATAACTATATACAAAGCATAACATCATAATCGAATACAACCCATATACTATCCATTCAACCTTCTGTTCAATTCAGTCGCTCGTATGTATAACGGAAGAACAGTTACCTGGTGAGTATATCTATATAAACATAATCGAATACAACCCAGATACGATGATTGTTCAATCTATACTGAATTCAACCTTCTGCTCGATTCGGTCGCTTGTATGTGAAACGGAACAACAGTTACCTGGTGAGTATTGCTATATAAACATCATCACGATATCATCGAATACAACTCAGATACAATTATCGTTTCGTCTAACCATTTAACCTTCTGTTCGATTCAGTCGCTAGTATGTGTAACGGAAGTACCGTCACCTGGTAAGTATCACTATATATACAGTATTGGGTTATAAACGGATACCACCCAGATACATTGATTGTTCAGTCTATCCATTCAACTTTCTGTTCGTTTCGGTCGCTCGTATGTGAAACGGGAATACCGTCCCCTCATGTGTATAACTATATATACAGCATAACATCATAATCGAATACAACCCAGATACTATCCATTCAACCTTCTGTTCGATTCGGTTGCTCGTATGTATAACGAAAGAACAGTAACCTGGTGAGTATTGCTATATAAACATCATCACGATATCATCGAATACAACTCAGATACAATTATCGTTTCGTCTAACCATTCAACATTCTGTTCGATTCAGTCGCTAGTATGTGTAACGGAAGTATCGTCACCTGGTAAATATCACTATATATACAGTATTGCGATATAATCGGATACCACCCAGATACATTGATTGTTCAGTCTATCCATTCAACTTTCTTTTCGTTTCGGTCGCTCGTATGTAAAACGGGAATACCGTCTCCTAGTGTGTATAACTATATACACAGCATAACATCATCATCGAATACAACCCATATACTATCCATTCAACCTTCTGTTCAATTCAGTCGCTCGTATGTATAACGGAAGAACAGTTACCTGGTGAGTATAACTATATAAACATAATCGAATACAACCCAGATACGATGATTGTTCAATCCATACTGAATTCAACCTTCTGCTCGATTCGGTCGCTTGTATGTAAAACGGAAGAACAGTTACCTGGTGAGTATTGCTATATAAACATCATCACGATATCATCGAATACAACTCAGATACAATTATCGTTTCGTCTAACCATTTAACCTTCTGTTCGATTCAGTCGCTAGTATGTGTAACGGAAGTACCGTCACCTGGTAAGTATCACTATATATACAGTATTGCGATATAATCGGATACCACCCAGATACATTGATTGTTCAGTCTATCCATTCAACTTTCTGTTCGTTTCGGTCGCTCGTATATGAAACGGGAATACCGTCACCTTATGTGTATAACTATATACACAGCATAACATCATGATCGAATACAACCCAGATACTATCCATTCAACCTTCTGTTCGATTCGGTTGCTCGTATGTATAACGAAAGAACAGTCACCTGGTGAGTATTTCTATATGAACGTCATCACGATATAATCGAATACAACTTAGTTACAATTATCGTTTCGTCTAACCATCCAACCTTATGTTCGATTCAGACGCTCGTATGTGTGACGAAAGAACCGTTACATGGTAGGTGTAGTTAAATATACAACATAACGATATAATCGGAGACAACCCAGATACAATGATTGTTCAATCTATCCATTCAACCTTATGTTCGATTCGGTTGCTAGTATGTATAACGAAAGAACAGTTACCTGGTAAGACATAATATATAATAATCATCACGATATAATCGAATACAACCCCAGATACGATCATTGTTTAGTCTATCCATCCAACCTTCAGTTCAATTCAGTCGCTCGTATATATAACGGAAGAACAGTTACCTGGTGAGTATAACTATATAAACATAATCGAATACAACTCAGATACGATGATTGTTCAATCTATCCATTCAACCTTACGTTCGATTCGGTTGCTCGTATGCATATCGGAAGAACAGGTACCTGGTGAGTATATCTATATAAACATAATCGAATACAACTCAGATACGATGATTGTTCAATCTATCCATTTAACCTTCTGCTCGATTCGGTCGCTTGTATGTAAAACGGAAGGACAGTTACCTGGTGAGTATTGCTATATAAACATCATCACGATATCATCGAATACAACTCAGATACAATTATCGTTTCGTCTAACCATTTAACCTTCTGTTCGATTCAGTCGCTAGTATGTGTAACGAAAGTACCGTCACCTGGTAAGTATCACTATATATACAGTATTGCGATATAATCGGATACCACCCAGATACATTGATTGTTCAGTCTATCCATTCAACTTTCTGTTCGTTTCGGTCGCTCGTATGTGAAACGGGAATACCGTCACCTTATGTGTATAACTATATACACAGCATAACATCATAATCGAATACAACCCAGATACTATCCATTCAACCTTCTGTTCGATTCGGTTGCTCGTATGTATAACGAAAGAACCGTAACCTGGTGAGTATTGCTATATAAACATCATCACGATATCATCGAATACAACTCAGATACAATTATCGTTTCGTCTAACCATTCAACATTCTGTTCGATTCAGTCGCTAGTATGTGTAACGGAAGTATGGTCACCTGGTAAGTATCACTATATATACAGTATTGCGATATAATCGGATACCACCCAGATACATTGATTGTTCAGTCTATCCATTCAACTTTCTTTTTGTTTCGGTCGCTCGTATGTAAAACGGGAATACCGTCTCCTAGTGTGTATAACTATATACACAGCATAACATCATAATCGAATACAACCCATATACTATCCATTCAACCTTCTGTTCAATTCATTCGCTCGTATGTATAACGGAAGAACAGTTACCTGGTGAGTATATCTATATAAACATAATCGAATACAACCCAGATACGATGATTGTTCAATCTATACTGAATTCAACCTTCTGCTCGATTCGGTCGCTTGTATGTAAAACGGAAGAACAGTTACCTGGTGAGTATTGCTATATAAACATCATCACGATATCATCGAATACAACTCAGATACAATTATCGTTTCGTCTAACCATTTAACCTTCGGTTCGATTCAGTCGCTAGTATGTGTAACGGAAGTACCGTCACCTGGTAAGTATCACTATATATACAGTATTGCGATATAATCGGATACCACCCAGATACATTGATTGTTCAGTCTATCCATTCAACTTTCTGTTCGTTTCGGTCACTCGTATGTGAAACGGGAATACCGTCACCTTATGTGTATATCTATATACACAGCATAACATCATAATCGAATACAACCCAGATACTATCCATTCAACCTTCTGTTCGATTCGGTTCCTCGTATGTATAACGAAAGAACAGTAACCTGGTGAGTATTTCTATATGAACGTCATCACGATATAATCGAATACAACTTAGTTACAATTATCGTTCCGTCTAACCATCCAACCTTATGTTCGATTCAGACGCTCGTATGTGTAACGAAAGAACCGTTACATGGTAGGTGTAGTTAAATATACAACATAACGATATAATCGGAGACAACCCAGATACAATGATTGTTCAATCTATCCATTCAACCTTATGTTCGATTCGTCTGCTAGTATGTATAACGAAAGAACAGTTACCTGGTGAGACATAATATATAAAAATCATTACGAAATAATCGAATACAACCCAGATACGATGATTGTTCAGTCTATCCATTCAACCTTCTGTTCAGTTCAGTCGCTCTTATGTATAACTGGAGAACAGTTACCTGGTGAGTATAACTATATGAACATCATCACGATATAATCGAATACAACCCCAGATACGATCATTGTTTAGTCTATCCATTCAATCTTCAGTTCAATTCAGTCGCTCGTATGTATAACGGAAGAACAGTCACCTGGTGAGTATAACTATATAAACATAATCGAATACAACTCAGATACGATGATTGTTCAATCTATCCATTTAACCTTCTGCTCGATTCGGTCGCTTGTATGTAAAACGGAAGGACAGTTACCTGGTGAGTATTGCTATATAAACATCATCACGATATCATCTAATACAACTCAGATACAATTATCGTTTCGTCTAACCATTCAACATTCTGTTCGATTCAGTCGCTAGTATGTGTAACGGAAGTATCGTCACCTGGTAAGTATCACTATATATACAGTATTGCGATATAATCGGATACCACCCAGATACATTGATTGTTCAGTCTATCCATTCAACTTTCTTTTCGTTTCGGTCGCTCGTATGTAAAACGGGAATACCGTCTCCTAGTGTATATAACTATATACAATAACATCATAATCGAATACAACCCATATACTATCCATTCAACCTTCTGTTCAATTCAGTCGCTCGTATGTATAACGGAAGAACAGTTACCTGGTGAGTATAACTATATAAACATAATCGAATACAACCCAGATACGATGATTGTTCAATCTATACTGAATTCAACCTTCTGCTCGATTCGGTCGCTTGTATGTAAAACGGAAGAACAGTTACCTGGTGAGTATTGCTATATAAACATCATAACGGAAGAACAGTTACCTGGTGAGTATAACTATATAAACATAATCGAATACAACCCAGATACGATGATTGTTATACTGAATTCAACCTTCTGCTCGATTCGGTCGCTTGTATGTGAAACGGAAGAACAGTTACCTGGTGAGTATTGCTATATAAACATCATCACGATATCATCGAATACAACTCAGATACAATTATCGTTTCGTCTAACCATTTAACCTTCTGTTCGATTCAGTCGCTAGTATGTGTAACGGAAGTACCGTCACTTGGTAAGTATCACTATATATACAGTATTGCGATATAATCGGATACCACCCAGATACATTGATTGTTCAGTCTATCCATTGAACTTTCTGTTCGTTTCGGTCGCTCGTATGTGAAACGGGAATACCGTCACCTCATGTGTATAACTATATACACAGCATAACATCATAATCGAATACAACACAGATACTATCCATTCAACCTTCTGTTCGATTCGGTAGCTCGTATGTATAACGGAAGAACAGTAACCTGGTGTGTATTTCTATTTGAACGTCATCACGATATAATCGAATACAACTTAGTTACAATTATCGTTCCGTCTAACCATCCAACCTTATGTTCGATTCAGACGCTCGTATGTGTAACGAAAGAACCGTTACATGGTAGGTGTAGTTAAATATACAACATAACGATAAAATCGGAGACAACCCAGATACAATGATTGTTCAATCTATCCATTCAACCTTATGTTCGATTCGGTTGCTAGTATGTATAACGAAAGAACAGTTACCTGGTTAGACATAATATATAATAATCATCACGAAATAATCGAATACAACCCAGATACGTTGATTGTTCAGTCTATCCATTCAACCTTCTGTTCAGTTCAGTCGCTCTTATGTATAACTGGAGAACAGTTACCTGGTGAGTATAACTATATGAACATCATCACGATATAATCGAATACAACCCCAGATACGATCATTGTTTAGTCTATCCATTCAACCTTCAGTTCAATTCAGTCGCTCGTATGTATAACGGAAGAACAGTTACCTGGTGAATGTAACTATATAAACATAATCGAATACAACTCAGATACGATGATTGTTCAATCTATCCATTCAACCTTATGTTCGATTCGGTTGCTCGTATGTATATCGGAAGAACAGGTACCTGGTGAGTATATCTATATAAACATAATCGAATACAACTCAGATACGATGATTGTTCAATCTATCCATTTAACCTTCTGCTCGATTCGGTCGCTTGTATGTAAAACGGAAGGACAGTTACCTGGTGAGTATTGCTATATAAACATCAACACGATATCATCGAATACAACTCAGATACAATTATCGTTTCGTCTAACCATTCAACATTCTGTTCGATTCAGTCGCTAGTATGTGTAACGGAAGTATCGTCACCTGGTAAGTGTCACTATATATACAGTATTGCGATATAATCGGATACCACCAAGATAAATTGATTGTTCAGTCTATCCATTCAACTTTCTTTTCGTTTCGGTCGCTCGTATGTAAAACGGGAATACCGTCTCCTAGTGTGTATAACTATATACACAGCATAACATCATAATCGAATACAACCCATATACTATCCATTCAACCTTCTGTTCAATTCAGTCGCTCGTATGTATAACGGAAGAACAGTTACCTGGTGAGTATAACTATATAAACATAATCGAATACAACCCAGATACGATGATTGTTCAATCTATACTGAATTCAACCTTCTGCTCGATTCGGTCGCTTGTATGTAAAACGGAAGAACAGTTACCTGGTGAGTATTGCTATATAAACATCATCACGATATCATCGAATACAACTCAGATACAATTATCGTTTCGTCTAACCATTTAACCTTCTGTTCGATTCAGTCGCTAGTATGTGTAACGAAAGTACCGTCACCTGGTAAGTATCACTATATATACAGTATTGCGATATAATCGGATACCACCCAGATACATTGATTGTTCAGTCTATCATTTCAACTTTCTGTTCGTTTCGGTCGCTCGTATGTGAAACGGGAATACCGTCACCTTATGTGTATAACTATATACACAGCATAACATCATAATCGAATACAACCTAGATACTATCCATTCAACCTTCTGTTCGATTCGGTTGCTCGTATGTATAACGAAAGAACAGTAACCTGGTGAGTATAACTATATAAACATAATCGAATACAACCCAGATAAGATGATTGTTCAATTTATACTGAATTCAACCTTCTGCTCGATTCGGTCGCTTGTATGTAAAACGGAAGAACAGTTACCTGGTGAGTATTGCTATATAAACATCATCACGATATCATCGAATACAACTCAGATACAATTATCGTTTCGTCTAACCATTCAACATTCTGTTCGATTCAGTCGCTAATATGTGTAACGGAAGTATCGTCACCTGGTAAGTATCACTATATATACAGTATTGCGATATAATCGGATACCACCCAGATACATTGATTGTTCAGTCTATCCATTCAACTTTCTTTTTGTTTCGGTCGCTCGTATGTAAAACGGGAATACCGTCTCCTAGTGTGTATAACTATATACACAGCATAACATCATAATCGAATACAACCCATATACTATCCATTCAACCTTCTGTTCAATTCAGTCGCTCGTATGTATAACGAAATAACAGTTACCTGGTGAGTATAACTATATAAACATAATCGAATACAACCCAGATACGATGATTGTTCAATCTATACTGAATTCAACCTTCTGCTCGATTCGGTCGCTTGTATGTAAAACAGAAGAACAGTTACCTGGTGAGTATTGCTATATAACCATCATCACGATACCATCGAATACAACTCAGATACAATTATCGTTTCGTCTAACCATTCAACCTTCTTTTCGATTCAGTCGCTAGTATGTGTAACGGAAGTACCGTCACCTGGTGAGTATCACTATATATACAGTATTGCGATATAATCGGATACCACCCAGATACATTGATTGTTCATTCTATCATTTCAACTTTCTGTTCGTTTCGGTCGCTCGTATGTGAAACGGGAATACCTTCACCTTATGTGTATAACTATATACACAGCATAACATCATAATCGAATACAACCCAGATACTATCCATTCAACCTTCTGTTCGATTCGGTTGCTCGTATGTATAACGAAAGAACAGTAACCTGGTGAGTATTTCTATATGAACGTCATCACGATATAATCGAATACAACTTAGTTACAATTATCGTTCCGTCTAACCATCCAACCTTATGTTCGATTCAGACGCTCGTATGTGTAACGAAAGAACCGTTACATGGTAGGTGTAGTTAAATATACAACATAACGATATAATCGGAGACAACCCAGATACAATGATTGTTCAATCTATCCATTCAACCTTATGTTCGATTCGGTTGCTAGTATGTATAACGAAAGAACAGTTACCTGGTTAGACATAATATATAATAATCATCACGAAATAATCGGATACAACCCAGATACGATGATTGTTCAGTCTATCCATTCAACCTTCTGTTCAGTTCAGTCGCTCTTATGTATAACTGGAGAACAGTCACCTGGTGAGTATAACTATATGAACATCATCACGATATAATCGAATACAACCCCAGATACGATCATTGTTTAGTCTATCCATTCAACCTTCAGATCAATTCAGTCGCTCGTATGTATAACGGAAGAACAGTTACCTGGTGAGTATAACTATATAAACATAATCGAATACAACCCAGATACGATGATTGTTATACTGAATTCAACCTTCTGCTCGATTCGGTCGCTTGTATGTGAAACGGAAGAACAGTTACCTGGTGAGTATTGCTATATAAACATCATCACGATATCATCGAATACAACTCAGATACAATTATCGTTTCGTCTAACCATTTAACCTTCTGTTCGATTCAGTCGCTAGTATGTGTAACGGAAGTACCGTCACTTGGTAAGTATCACTATATATACAGTATTGCGATATAATCGGATACCACCCAGATACATTGATTGTTCAGTCTATCCATTAAACTTTCTGTTCGTTTCGGTCGCTCGTATGTGAAACGGGAATACCGTCACCTCATGTGTATAACTATATACACAGCATAACATCATAATCGAATACAACACAGATACTATCCATTCAACCTTCTGTTCGATTCGGTAGCTCGTATGTATAACGGAAGAACAGTAACCTGGTGTGTATTTCTATTTGAACGTCATCACGATATAATCGAATACAACTTAGTTACAATTATCGTTCCGTCTAACCATCCAACCTTATGTTCGATTCAGACGCTCGTATGTGTAACGAAAGAACCGTTACATGGTAGGTGTAGTTAAATATACAACATAACGATATAATCGGAGACAACCCAGATACAATGATTGTTCAATCTATCTATTCAACCTTATGTTCGATTCGTCTGCTAGTATGTATAACGAAAGAACAGTTACCTGGTAAGACAATATATAAAAATCATCACGAAATAATCGAATACAACCCAGATACGATGATTGTTCAGTCTATCCATTCAACCTTCTGTTCAGTCGCTCTTATGTATAACTGGAGAACAGTTACCTGGTGAGTATAACTATATGAACATCATCACGATATAATCGAATACAACCCCAGATACGATCATTGTTTAGTCTATCCATTCAATCTTCAGTTCAATTCAGTCGCTCGTATGTATAACGGAAGAACAGTCACCTGGTGAGTATAACTATATAAACATAATCGAATACAACTCAGATACGATGATTGTTCAATCTATCCATTTAACCTTCTGCTCGATTCGGTCGCTTGTATGTAAAACGGAAGGACAGTTACCTGGTGAGTATTGCTATATAAACATCATCACGATATCATCGAATACAACTCAGATACAATTATCGTTTCGTCTAACCATTCAACATTCTGTTCGATTCAGTCGCTAGTATGTGTAACGGAAGTATCGTCACCTGGTAAGTATCACTATATATACAGTATTGCGATATAATCGGATACCACCCAGATACATTGATTGTTCAGTCTATCCATTCAACTTTTTTTTTGTTTCGGTCGCTCGTATGTGAAACTGGAATACCGTCTCCTAGTGTGTATAACTATATACACAGCATAACATCATAATCGAATACAACCCATATACTATCCATTCAACCTTCTGTTCAATTCAGTCGCTCGTATGTATAACGGAAGAACAGTTACCTGGTGAGTATATCTATATAAACATAATCGAATACAACCCAGATACGATGATTGTTCAATCTATACTGAATTCAACCTTCTGCTCGATTCGGTCGCTTGTATGTAAAACGGAACAACAGTTACCTGGTGAGTATTGCTATATAAACATCATCACGATATCATCGAATACAACTCAGATACAATTATCGTTTCGTCTAACCATTTAACCTTCTGTTCGATTCAGTCGCTAGTATGTGTAACGGAAGTACCGTCACCTGGTAAGTATCACTATATATACAGTATTGGGTTATAAACGGATACCACCCAGATACATTGATTGTTCAGTCTATCCATTCAACTTTCTGTTCGTTTCGGTCGCTCGTATGTGAAACGGGAATACCGTCCCCTCATGTGTATAACTATATATACAGCATAACATCATAATCGAATACAACCCAGATACTATCCATTCAACCTTCTGTTCGATTCGGTTGCTCGTATGTATAACGAAAGAACAGTAACCTGGTGAGTATTGCTATATAAACATCATCACGATATCATCGAATACAACTCAGATACAATTATCGTTTCGTCTAACCATTCAACATTCTGTTCGATTCAGTCGCTAGTATGTGTAACGGAAGTATCGTCACCTGGTAAATATCACTATATATACAGTATTGCGATATAATCGGAGACAACCCAGATACAATGATTGTTCAATCTATCCATTCAACCTTATGTTCGATTCGGTTGCTAGTATGTATAACGAAAGAACAGTTAGCTGGTAAGACATAATATATAATAATCATCACGATATAATCGAATACAACCCCAGATACGATCATTGTTTAGTCTATCCATCCAACCTTCAGTTCAATTCAGTCGCTCGTATATATAACGGAAGAACAGTTACCTGGTGAGTATAACTATATAAACATAATCGAATACAACTCAGATACGATGATTGTTCAATCTATCCATTCAACCTTACGTTCGATTCGGTTGCTCGTATGCATATCGGAAGAACAGGTACCTGGTGAGTATATCTATATAAACATAATCGAATACAACTCAGATACGATGATTGTTCAATCTATCCATTTAACCTTCTGCTCGATTCGGTCGCTTGTATGTAAAACGGAAGGACAGTTACCTGGTGAGTATTGCTATATAAACATCATCACGATATCATCGAATACAACTCAGATACAATTATCGTTTCGTCTAACCATTTAACCTTCTGTTCGATTCAGTCGCTAGTATGTGTAACGAAAGTACCGTCACCTGGTAAGTATCACTATATATACAGTATTGCGATATAATCGGATACCACCCAGATACATTGATTGTTCAGTCTATCCATTCAACTTTCTGTTCGTTTCGGTCGCTCGTATGTGAAACGGGAATACCGTCACCTTATGTGTATAACTATATACACAGCATAACATCATAATCGAATACAACCCAGATACTATCCATTCAACCTTCTGTTCGATTCGGTTGCTCGTATGTATAACGAAAGAACCGTAACCTGGTGAGTATTGCTATATAAACATCATCACGATATCATCGAATACAACTCAGATACAATTATCGTTTCGTCTAACCATTCAACATTCTGTTCGATTCAGTCGCTAGTATGTGTAACGGAAGTATCGTCACCTGGTAAGTATCACTATATATACAGTATTGCGATATAATCGGATACCACCCAGATACATTGATTGTTCAGTCTATCCATTCAACTTTCTTTTTGTTTCGGTCGCTCGTATGTAAAACGGGAATACCGTCTCCTAGTGTGTATAACTATATACACAGCATAACATCATAATCGAATACAACCCATATACTATCCATTCAACCTTCTGTTCAATTCATTCGCTCGTATGTATAACGGAAGAACAGTTACCTGGTGAGTATATCTATATAAACATAATCGAATACAACCCAGATACGATGATTGTTCAATCTATACTGAATTCAACCTTCTGCTCGATTCGGTCGCTTGTATGTAAAACGGAAGAACAGTTACCTGGTGAGTATTGCTATATAAACATCATCACGATATCATCGAATACAACTCAGATACAATTATCGTTTCGTCTAACCATTTAACCTTCGGTTCGATTCAGTCGCTAGTATGTGTAACGGAAGTACCGTCACCTGGTAAGTATCACTATATATACAGTATTGCGATATAATCGGATACCACCCAGATACATTGATTGTTCAGTCTATCCATTCAACTTTCTGTTCGTTTCGGTCACTCGTATGTGAAACGGGAATACCGTCACCTTATGTGTATAACTATATACACAGCATAACATCATAATCGAATACAACCCAGATACTATCCATTCAACCTTCTGTTCGATTCGGTTCCTCGTATGTATAACGAAAGAACAGTAACCTGGTGAGTATTTCTATATGAACGTCATCACGATATAATCGAATACAACTTAGTTACAATTATCGTTCCGTCTAACCATCCAACCTTATGTTCGATTCAGACGCTCGTATGTGTAACGAAAGAACCGTTACATGGTAGGTGTAGTTAAATATACAACATAACGATATAATCGGAGACAACCCAGATACAATGATTGTTCAATCTATCCATTCAACCTTATGTTCGATTCGTCTGCTAGTATGTATAACGAAAGAACAGTTACCTGGTGAGACATAATATATAAAAATCATTACGAAATAATCGAATACAACCCAGATACGATGATTGTTCAGTCTATCCATTCAACCTTCTGTTCAGTTCAGTCGCTCTTATGTATAACTGGAGAACAGTTACCTGGTGAGTATAACTATATGAACATCATCACGATATAATCGAATACAACCCCAGATACGATCATTGTTTAGTCTATCCATTCAATCTTCAGTTCAATTCAGTCGCTCGTATGTATAACGGAAGAACAGTCACCTGGTGAGTATAACTATATAAACATAATCGAATACAACTCAGATACGATGATTGTTCAATCTATCCATTTAACCTTCTGCTCGATTCGGTCGCTTGTATGTAAAACGGAAGGACAGTTACCTGGTGAGTATTGCTATATAAACATCATCACGATATCATCTAATACAACTCAGATACAATTATCGTTTCGTCTAACCATTCAACATTCTGTTCGATTCAGTCGCTAGTATGTGTAACGGAAGTATCGTCACCTGGTAAGTATCACTATATATACAGTATTGCGATATAATCGGATACCACCCAGATACATTGATTGTTCAGTCTATCCATTCAACTTTCTTTTCGTTTCGGTCGCTCGTATGTAAAACGGGAATACCGTCTCCTAGTGTATATAACTATATACAATAACATCATAATCGAATACAACCCATATACTATCCATTCAACCTTCTGTTCAATTCAGTCGCTCGTATGTATAACGGAAGAACAGTTACCTGGTGAGTATAACTATATAAACATAATCGAATACAACCCAGATACGATGATTGTTCAATCTATACTGAATTCAACCTTCTGCTCGATTCGGTCGCTTGTATGTAAAACGGAAGAACAGTTACCTGGTGAGTATTGCTATATAAACATCATAACGGAAGAACAGTTACCTGGTGAGTATAACTATATAAACATAATCGAATACAACCCAGATACGATGATTGTTATACTGAATTCAACCTTCTGCTCGATTCGGTCGCTTGTATGTGAAACGGAAGAACAGTTACCTGGTGAGTATTGCTATATAAACATCATCACGATATCATCGAATACAACTCAGATACAATTATCGTTTCGTCTAACCATTTAACCTTCTGTTCGATTCAGTCGCTAGTATGTGTAACGGAAGTACCGTCACTTGGTGTGTATCACTATATATACAGTATTGCGATATAATCGGATACCACCCAGATACATTGATTGTTCAGTCTATCCATTAAACTTTCTGTTCGTTTCGGTCGCTCGTATGTGAAACGGGAATACCGTCACCTCATGTGTATAACTATATACACAGCATAACATCATAATCGAATACAACACAGATACTATCCATTCAACCTTCTGTTCGATTCGGTAGCTCGTATGTATAACGGAAGAACAGTAACCTGGTGTGTATTTCTATTTGAACGTCATCACGATATAATCGAATACAACTTAGTTACAATTATCGTTCCGTCTAACCATCCAACCTTATGTTCGATTCAGACGCTCGTATGTGTAACGAAAGAACCGTTACATGGTAGGTGTAGTTAAATATACAACATAACGATAAAATCGGAGACAACCCAGATACAATGATTGTTCAATCTATCCATTCAACCTTATGTTCGATTCGGTTGCTAGTATGTATAACGAAAGAACAGTTACCTGGTTAGACATAATATATAATAATCATCACGAAATAATCGAATACAACCCAGATACGTTGATTGTTCAGTCTATCCATTCAACCTTCTGTTCAGTTCAGTCGCTCTTATGTATAACTGGAGAACAGTTACCTGGTGAGTATAACTATATGAACATCATCACGATATAATCGAATACAACCCCAGATACGATCATTGTTTAGTCTATCCATTCAACCTTCAGTTCAATTCAGTCGCTCGTATGTATAACGGAAGAACAGTTACCTGGTGAATGTAACTATATAAACATAATCGAATACAACTCAGATACGATGATTGTTCAATCTATCCATTCAACCTTATGTTCGATTCGGTTGCTCGTATGTATATCGGAAGAACAGGTACCTGGTGAGTATATCTATATAAACATAATCGAATACAACTCAGATACGATGATTGTTCAATCTATCCATTTAACCTTCTGCTCGATTCGGTCGCTTGTATGTAAAACGGAAGGACAGTTACCTGGTGAGTATTGCTATATAAACATCAACACGATATCATCGAATACAACTCATATACAATTATCGTTTCGTCTAACCATTCAACATTCTGTTCGATTCAGTCGCTAGTATGTGTAACGGAAGTATCGTCACCTGGTAAGTATCACTATATATACAGTATTGCGATATAATCGGATACCACCAAGATAAATTGATTGTTCAGTCTATCCATTCAACTTTCTTTTCGTTTCGGTCGCTCGTATGTAAAACGGGAATACCGTCTCCTAGTGTGTATAACTATATACACAGCATAACATCATAATCGAATACAACCCATATACTATCCATTCAACCTTCTGTTCAATTCAGTCGCTCGTATGTATAACGGAAGAACAGTTACCTGGTGAGTATAACTATATAAACATAATCGAATACAACCCAGATACGATGATTGTTCAATCTATACTGAATTCAACCTTCTGCTCGATTCGGTCGCTTGTATGTAAAACGGAAGAACAGTTACCTGGTGAGTATTGCTATATAAACATCATCACGATATCATCGAATACAACTCAGATACAATTATCGTTTCGTCTAACCATTTAACCTTCTGTTCGATTCAGTCGCTAGTATGTGTAACGAAAGTACCGTCACCTGGTAAGTATCACTATATATACAGTATTGCGATATAATCGGATACCACCCAGATACATTGATTGTTCAGTCTATCATTTCAACTTTCTGTTCGTTTCGGTCGCTCGTATGTGAAACGGGAATACCGTCACCTTATGTGTATAACTATATACACAGCATAACATCATAATCGAATACAACCTAGATACTATCCATTCAACCTTCTGTTCGATTCGGTTGCTCGTATGTATAACGAAAGAACAGTAACCTGGTGAGTATAACTATATAAACATAATCGAATACAACCCAGATAAGATGATTGTTCAATTTATACTGAATTCAACCTTCTGCTCGATTCGGTCGCTTGTATGTAAAACGGAAGAACAGTTACCTGGTGAGTATTGCTATATAAACATCATCACGATATCATCGAATACAACTCAGATACAATTATCGTTTCGTCTAACCATTCAACATTCTGTTCGATTCAGTCGCTAATATGTGTAACGGAAGTATCGTCACCTGGTAAGTATCACTATATATACAGTATTGCGATATAATCGGATACCACCCAGATACATTGATTGTTCAGTCTATCCATTCAACTTTCTTTTTGTTTCGGTCGCTCGTATGTAAAACGGGAATACCGTCTCCTAGTGTGTATAACTATATACACAGCATAACATCATAATCGAATACAACCCATATACTATCCATTCAACCTTCTGTTCAATTCAGTCGCTCGTATGTATAACGAAAGAACAGTTACCTGGTGAGTATAACTATATAAACATAATCGAATACAACCCAGATACGATGATTGTTCAATCTATACTGAATTCAACCTTCTGCTCGATTCGGTCGCTTGTATGTAAAACAGAAGAACAGTTACCTGGTGAGTATAACTATATGAACATCATCACGATATAATCGAATACAACCCCAGATACGATCATTGTTTAGTCTATCCATTCAATCTTCAGTTCAATTCAGTCGCTCGTATGTATAACGGAAGAACAGTCACCTGGTGAGTATAACTATATAAACATAATCGAATACAACTCAGATACGATGATTGTTCAATCTATCCATTTAACCTTCTGCTCGATTCGGTCGCTTGTATGTAAAACGGAAGGACAGTTACCTGGTGAGTATTGCTATATAAACATCATCACGATATCATCTAATACAACTCAGATACAATTATCGTTTCGTCTAACCATTCAACATTCTGTTCGATTCAGTCGCTAGTATGTGTAACGGAAGTATCGTCACCTGGTAAGTATCACTATATATACAGTATTGCGATATAATCGGATACCACCCAGATACATTGATTGTTCAGTCTATCCATTCAACTTTCTTTTCGTTTCGGTCGCTCGTATGTAAAACGGGAATACCGTCTCCTAGTGTATATAACTATATACAATAACATCATAATCGAATACAACCCATATACTATCCATTCAACCTTCTGTTCAATTCAGTCGCTCGTATGTATAACGGAAGAACAGTTACCTGGTGAGTATAACTATATAAACATAATCGAATACAACCCAGATACGATGATTGTTCAATCTATACTGAATTCAACCTTCTGCTCGATTCGGTCGCTTGTATGTAAAACGGAAGAACAGTTACCTGGTGAGTATTGCTATATAAACATCATAACGGAAGAACAGTTACCTGGTGAGTATAACTATATAAACATAATCGAATACAACCCAGATACGATGATTGTTATACTGAATTCAACCTTCTGCTCGATTCGGTCGCTTGTATGTGAAACGGAAGAACAGTTACCTGGTGAGTATTGCTATATAAACATCATCACGATATCATCGAATACAACTCAGATACAATTATCGTTTCGTCTAACCATTTAACCTTCTGTTCGATTCAGTCGCTAGTATGTGTAACGGAAGTACCGTCACTTGGTAAGTATCACTATATATACAGTATTGCGATATAATCGGATACCACCCAGATACATTGATTGTTCAGTCTATCCATTAAACTTTCTGTTCGTTTCGGTCGCTCGTATGTGAAACGGGAATACCGTCACCTCATGTGTATAACTATATACACAGCATAACATCATAATCGAATACAACACAGATACTATCCATTCAACCTTCTGTTCGATTCGGTAGCTCGTATGTATAACGGAAGAACAGTAACCTGGTGTGTATTTCTATTTGAACGTCATCACGATATAATCGAATACAACTTAGTTACAATTATCGTTCCGTCTAACCATCCAACCTTATGTTCGATTCAGACGCTCGTATGTGTAACGAAAGAACCGTTACATGGTAGGTGTAGTTAAATATACAACATAACGATAAAATCGGAGACAACCCAGATACAATGATTGTTCAATCTATCCATTCAACCTTATGTTCGATTCGGTTGCTAGTATGTATAACGAAAGAACAGTTACCTGGTTAGACATAATATATAATAATCATCACGAAATAATCGAATACAACCCAGATACGTTGATTGTTCAGTCTATCCATTCAACCTTCTGTTCAGTTCAGTCGCTCTTATGTATAACTGGAGAACAGTTACCTGGTGAGTATAACTATATGAACATCATCACGATATAATCGAATACAACCCCAGATACGATCATTGTTTAGTCTATCCATTCAACCTTCAGTTCAATTCAGTCGCTCGTATGTATAACGGAAGAACAGTTACCTGGTGAATGTAACTATATAAACATAATCGAATACAACTCAGATACGATGATTGTTCAATCTATCCATTCAACCTTATGTTCGATTCGGTTGCTCGTATGTATATCGGAAGAACAGGTACCTGGTGAGTATATCTATATAAACATAATCGAATACAACTCAGATACGATGATTGTTCAATCTATCCATTTAACCTTCTGCTCGATTCGGTCGCTTGTATGTAAAACGGAAGGACAGTTACCTGGTGAGTATTGCTATATAAACATCAACACGATATCATCGAATACAACTCAGATACAATTATCGTTCCGTCTAACCATTCAACATTCTGTTCGATTCAGTCGCTAGTATGTGTAACGGAAGTATCGTCACCTGGTAAGTATCACTATATATACAGTATTGCGATATAATCGGATACCACCAAGATAAATTGATTGTTCAGTCTATCCATTCAACTTTCTTTTCGTTTCGGTCGCTCGTATGTAAAACGGGAATACCGTCTCCTAGTGTGTATAACTATATACACAGCATAACATCATAATCGAATACAACCCATATACTATCCATTCAACCTTCTGTTCAATTCAGTCGCTCGTATGTATAACGGAAGAACAGTTACCTGGTGAGTATAACTATATAAACATAATCGAATACAACCCAGATACGATGATTGTTCAATCTATACTGAATTCAACCTTCTGCTCGATTCGGTCGCTTGTATGTAAAACGGAAGAACAGTTACCTGGTGAGTATTGCTATATAAACATCATCACGATATCATCGAATACAACTCAGATACAATTATCGTTTCGTCTAACCATTTAACCTTCTGTTCGATTCAGTCGCTAGTATGTGTAACGAAAGTACCGTCACCTGGTAAGTATCACTATATATACAGTATTGCGATATAATCGGATACCACCCAGATACATTGATTGTTCAGTCTATCATTTCAACTTTCTGTTCGTTTCGGTCGCTCGTATGTGAAACGGGAATACCGTCACCTTATGTGTATAACTATATACACAGCATAACATCATAATCGAATACAACCTAGATACTATCCATTCAACCTTCTGTTCGATTCGGTTGCTCGTATGTATAACGAAAGAACAGTAACCTGGTGAGTATAACTATATAAACATAATCGAATACAACCCAGATAAGATGATTGTTCAATTTATACTGAATTCAACCTTCTGCTCGATTCGGTCGCTTGTATGTAAAACGGAAGAACAGTTACCTGGTGAGTATTGCTATATAAACATCATCACGATATCATCGAATACAACTCAGATACAATTATCGTTTCGTCTAACCATTCAACATTCTGTTCGATTCAGTCGCTAATATGTGTAACGGAAGTATCGTCACCTGGTAAGTATCACTATATATACAGTATTGCGATATAATCGGATACCACCCAGATACATTGATTGTTCAGTCTATCCATTCAACTTTCTTTTTGTTTCGGTCGCTCGTATGTAAAACGGGAATACCGTCTACTAGTGTGTATAACTATATACACAGCATAACATCATAATCGAATACAACCCATATACTATCCATTCAACCTTCTGTTCAATTCAGTCGCTCGTATGTATAACGAAAGAACAGTTACCTGGTGAGTATAACTATATAAACATAATCGAATACAACCCAGATACGATGATTGTTCAATCTATACTGAATTCAACCTTCTGCTCGATTCGGTCGCTTGTATGTAAAACAGAAGAACAGTTACCTGGTGAGTATTGCTATATAAACATCATCACGATATCATCGAATACAACTCAGATACAATTATCGTTTCGTCTAACCATTCAACCTTCTTTTCGATTCAGTCGCTAGTATGTGTAACGGAAGTACCGTCACCTGGTGAGTATCACTATATATACAGTATTGCGATATAATCGGATACCACCCAGATACATTGATTGTTCATTCTATCATTTCAACTTTCTGTTCGTTTCGGTCGCTCGTATGTGAAACGGGAATACCTTCACCTTATGTGTATAACTATATACACAGCATAACATCATAATCGAATACAACCCAGATACTATCCATTCAACCTTCTGTTCGATTCGGTTGCTCGTATGTATAACGAAAGAACAGTAACCTGGTGAGTATTTCTATATGAACGTCATCACGATATAATCGAATACAACTTAGTTACAATTATCGTTCCGTCTAACCATCCAACCTTATGTTCGATTCAGACGCTCGTATGTGTAACGAAAGAACCGTTACATGGTAGGTGTAGTTAAATATACAACATAACGATATAATCGGAGACAACCCAGATACAATGATTGTTCAATCTATCCATTCAACCTTATGTTCGATTCGGTTGCTAGTATGTATAACGAAAGAACAGTTACCTGGTTAGACATAATATATAATAATCATCACGAAATAATCGGATACAACCCAGATACGATGATTGTTCAGTCTATCCATTCAACCTTCTGTTCAGTTCAGTCGCTCTTATGTATAACTGGAGAACAGTCACCTGGTGAGTATAACTATATGAACATCATCACGATATAATCGAATACAACCCCAGATACGATCATTGTTTAGTCTATCCATTCAACCTTCAGATCAATTCAGTCGCTCGTATGTATAACGGAAGAACAGTTACCTGGTGAGTATAACTATATAAACATAATCGAATACAACCCAGATACGATGATTGTTATACTGAATTCAACCTTCTGCTCGATTCGGTCGCTTGTATGTGAAACGGAAGAACAGTTACCTGGTGAGTATTGCTATATAAACATCATCACGATATCATCGAATACAACTCAGATACAATTATCGTTTCGTCTAACCATTTAACCTTCTGTTCGATTCAGTCGCTAGTATGTGTAACGGAAGTACCGTCACTTGGTAAGTATCACTATATATACAGTATTGCGATATAATCGGATACCACCCAGATACATTGATTGTTCAGTCTATCCATTAAACTTTCTGTTCGTTTCGGTCGCTCGTATGTGAAACGGGAATACCGTCACCTCATGTGTATAACTATATACACAGCATAACATCATAATCGAATACAACACAGATACTATCCATTCAACCTTCTGTTCGATTCGGTAGCTCGTATGTATAACGGAAGAACAGTAACCTGGTGTGTATTTCTATTTGAACGTCATCACGATATAATCGAATACAACTTAGTTACAATTATCGTTCCGTCTAACCATCCAACCTTATGTTCGATTCAGACGCTCGTATGTGTAACGAAAGAACCGTTACATGGTAGGTGTAGTTAAATATACAACATAACGATATAATCGGAGACAACCCAGATACAATGATTGTTCAATCTATCCATTCAACCTTATGTTCGATTCGGTTGCTAGTATGTATAACGAAAGAACAGTTACCTGGTTAGACATAATATATAATAATCATCACGAAATAATCGAATACAACCCAGATACGTTGATTGTTCAGTCTATCCATTCAACCTTCTGTTCAGTTCAGTCGCTCTTATGTATAACTGGAGAACAGTTACCTGGTGAGTATAACTATATGAACATCATCACGATATAATCGAATACAACCCCAGATACGATCATTGTTTAGTCTATCCATTCAACCTTCAGTTCAATTCAGTCGCTCGTATGTATAACGGAAGAACAGTTACCTGGTGAATGTAACTATATAAACATAATCGAATACAACTCAGATACGATGATTGTTCAATCTATCCATTCAACCTTATGTTCGATTCGGTTGCTCGTATGTATATCGGAAGAACAGGTACCTGGTGAGTATATCTATATAAACATAATCGAATACAACTCAGATACGATGATTGTTCAATCTATCCATTTAACCTTCTGCTCGATTCGGTCGCTTGTATGTAAAACGGAAGGACAGTTACCTGGTGAGTATTGCTATATAAACATCAACACGATATCATCGAATACAACTCAGATACAATTATCGTTTCGTCTAACCATTCAACATTCTGTTCGATTCAGTCGCTAGTATGTGTAACGGAAGTATCGTCAC
Source organism: Chrysomela aeneicollis (assembly GCA_029955515.1). Lineage (NCBI taxonomy): Eukaryota > Metazoa > Arthropoda > Insecta > Coleoptera > Chrysomelidae > Chrysomela > Chrysomela aeneicollis. The sequence continues at coordinate 12,938,777 of JARUHQ010000013.1, read as the reverse complement.
CTGGTAAGTATCACTATATATACAGTATTGCGATATAATCGGATACCACCAAGATAAATTGATTGTTCAGTCTATCCATTCAACTTTCTTTTCGTTTCGGTCGCTCGTATGTAAAACGGGAATACCGTCTCCTAGTGTGTATAACTATATACACAGCATAACATCATAATCGAATACAACCCATATACTATCCATTCAACCTTCTGTTCAATTCAGTCGCTCGTATGTATAACGAAAGAACAGTTACCTGGTGAGTATAACTATATAAACATAATCGAATACAACCCAGATACGATGATTGTTCAATCTATACTGAATTCAACCTTCTGCTCGATTCGGTCGCTTGTATGTAAAACAGAAGAACAGTTACCTGGTGAGTATTGCTATATAAACATCATCACGATATCATCGAATACAACTCAGATACAATTATCGTTTCGTCTAACCATTCAACCTTCTTTTCGATTCAGTCGCTAGTATGTGTAACGGAAGTACCGTCACCTGGTGAGTATCACTATATATACAGTATTGCGATATAATCGGATACCACCCAGATACATTGATTGTTCATTCTATCATTTCAACTTTCTGTTCGTTTCGGTCGCTCGTATGTGAAACGGGAATACCTTCACCTTATGTGTATAACTATATACACAGCATAACATCATAATCGAATACAACCCAGATACTATCCATTCAACCTTCTGTTCGATTCGGTTGCTCGTATGTATAACGAAAGAACAGTAACCTGGTGAGTATTTCTATATGAACGTCATCACGATATAATCGAATACAACTTAGTTACAATTATCGTTCCGTCTAACCATCCAACCTTATGTTCGATTCAGACGCTCGTATGTGTAACGAAAGAACCGTTACATGGTAGGTGTAGTTAAATATACAACATAACGATATAATCGGAGACAACCCAGATACAATGATTGTTCAATCTATCCATTCAACCTTATGTTCGATTCGGTTGCTAGTATGTATAACGAAAGAACAGTTACCTGGTTAGACATAATATATAATAATCATCACGAAATAATCGGATACAACCCAGATACGATGATTGTTCAGTCTATCCATTCAACCTTCTGTTCAGTTCAGTCGCTCTTATGTATAACTGGAGAACAGTCACCTGGTGAGTATAACTATATGAACATCATCACGATATAATCGAATACAACCCCAGATACGATCATTGTTTAGTCTATCCATTCAACCTTCAGATCAATTCAGTCGCTCGTATGTATAACGGAAGAACAGTTACCTGGTGAGTATAACTATATAAACATAATCGAATACAACTCAGATACGATGATTGTTCAATCTATCCATTCAACCTTATGTTCGATTCGGTTGCTCGTATGTATATCGGAAGAACAGGTACTTGGTGAGTATATCTATATAAACATAATCGAATACAACTCAGATACGATGATTGTTCAATCTATCCATTTAACCTTCTGCTCGATTCGGTCGCTTGTATGTAAAACGGAAGGACAGTTACTTGGTGAGTATTGCTATATAAACATCATCACGATATCATCGAATACAACTCAGATACAATTATCGTTTCGTCTAACCATTCAACATTCTGTTCGATTCAGTCGCTAGTATGTGTAACGGAAGTATCGTCACCTGGTAAGTATCACTATATATACAGTATTACGATATAATCGGATACCACCCAGATACATTGATTGCTCAGTCTATCCATTCAACTTTCTGTTCGTTTCGGTCGCTCGTATGTAAAACGGAAATACCGTCTCCTAGTGTGTATAACTATATACACAGCATAACATCATAATCGAATACAACCTATATACTATCCATTCAACCTTCTGTTCAATTCAGACGCTCGTATGTATAACGGAAGAACAGTTACCTGGTCAGTATAACTATATGTACTGATTCATACTGTATAATATTTATAATATTAGTTACTAGGTAGATACGGTACCAGTTCCATGGTTGTTGCTAGGTTACAAAACGAAAAACAGTTGTTATTGATGTTGTTTAATGATGATTAATAAAAAATTATGACAACTAAAGTCACACTCAATTCAATACTATATCATTTCTAATTACAGTTCTTCAGATCATAGTCATAGGTGAAGTGAAAGATATCACGACACTGAACATGGTCACTTCGAGCCATAGATAATCAGCGAAATCAGAATACATCAATTGAATCAATCAACTCAGCAACATACACTCAGGTCCTTCGATACAATCATTGGCAATAAGCTAGAAGACAGAATAGTTACAATTCGACATCAATAGCGAGCTGTTTCTGGATTTGGACTGAACTGAAGCGGTATAACGAAGAATCGAAAACATCGAGACTTGGGTAAAGGAACGTATCACTACAGCTACCAGTGCACGTTGAGGTGAACTCACTTCCTTTCTAATCAATCCTTATCCTTATCCCTCTCAATTTGTTTGATTGCATAGTTTTGCTCCTCATAATCAGGTAAAAATGTCTGCCGATGAAATAAAAGCATTAATTCATAAACGCGGTGCAATCAAAGCTCAACTCACAAGATTTTCGACTTTTTTGACAAATATAAACAATTCCTCAAAATACAATGAATTATGCATACGATTAGAAAAAACTGAACTCCTTTGGATCGAATTTGAAAGCATTCAATCAGATTTGGAAATCAAAGATTCAACGCATGATCATACAGAAGATAGAATTACCTTTGAAAATAATTATTTTGAAATAATCAGTAAAGCTAAGGATTTATTGAACACATTTTCAGTAAGCCAAGTAGGTGCAAATGCTCCCTCAAGTACTTCAATAAATACACTCAATTCGATTCCAAATATTAATAGTATTGCGAATTTGCCGAAACTAAACTTACCCGAATTTTACGGATCATATGAAAAATGGCTACAATTCTCAGATACACATAAAGCTATGATACACTCATGTTCTTCAATCAGTAAAATTCAAAAATTCTGGTATTTGAAATCATGCCTCAGGGGTGAGGCAGCAAACATTTTAACAGCTTTGGAGGTATCTGAGGCAAATTACGATAGAGCATGGGATCTCTTATGCGAACGTTATGAAAATAAACGGGTTATAATTCAAACGCATCTTAAGTCAATATTTGATATACAAAGCGTTCAGAAAGAATCACACATTCAGCTTCGTAATTTGATTGACACTGTTAATCAACATCTCAGAAATCTAGAATCATTAATGTTACCTGTCAATCAATGGGATACTATCATCATATACCTGATTTCATCAAAATTAGATGCCACTACTAAGAGAGAGTGGGAGCAATATGCTCTGAAACTAAATACTCTGTTACCCACATTTAAAGAATTTACAACTTTCATCAATGAGAAATGTCAATTGTTAGAAGGTTTATATTCTAATGTCAAAGTTATCCATTCAACGCAAAAATACCAAACAAAAAGAACATCAGATAGTAATTATATTGCAACATGTGTAACTACTACAGGACCATCTTGTATTCTATGCCACAAAGATCATCACATATTTTCATGCACTAACTTTTTGAAACTAAATTCACATGAGCGTCTTGCTTAAATTAAAAAGTTAAAAGCATGTATCAATTGTTTACGCAAAGGGCATCAATTGAAAGAATGCAAAAATACTCACGTATGTAAAAAATGTTCAAGCAAGCATAACACTTTGTTACATTTGGAAAAAGAAGATTTTCAAACCAATTCGAATAATAATACATCAATGTCCTCTACAAATGATGTGGGCATACAAAATCAATCAGAGACGGTAACACAAGTGTCGCAATCAACTTTTGCTGCATGCATATCAGGAAACGTCAACTTGGATCCATATATTATACTCCCAACAGCAAATGTTTTTATCACTGATATATACGGCAAATCTCATAAATGTCGAGCAATTCTCGACAATTGTTCACAATCAAATTTCATCACGAAGAAGTTACACAATATTTTGCAATTGCCTATTTCTAAGGTAACTTATTCAGTTGAAGGTTTTGGTTCGAATTCAACATCTGTGCTGTATAAAACCACTGCCAATATCGAATCAACTACAGGTGAATACATCAGACATGAAATACCATTTTTGATATCCAATATTATTACCAAAGATTTACCTGCATTCTCTTTTGATACAAACCATCTTCGAATTCCAGAAAATATTACCCTTGCAGATGATACTTTCAATAAAAGTAGTCCAGTTGATATGTTACTTGGAGCTTCCATATTTTGGGAATTAATGTGCATTGGTCGAATAAATCTGATCAAAAATCACACTGTATTACAAAAAACCAGACTTGGCTGGATATTATCAGGTCCATTGCCACTTTCAGAAATTTCGAATCCAATATGCAATTTAACTATAGAAAATAACGATATTCAGGAATTACTTGAACGATTCTGGAAACTTGAGGAATGTCAACCCATGGTTAGATATTCTCAAGAGGAAGCGGAATGCGAAGCACATTTTATGAAAACTACTACTCGTGATAAATCGGGTAGATTCGTTGTCAGTCTCCCAGTCAAAGAAAATATTTGTGAACTAGGTAATTCATTAGAAACAGCTCTCAAAAGATTTTATGCAGTTGAAAAAAGGTTCAAGAATAATCTCGATCTCAGAGAACAATATATTTCATTCATGTCCGAGTACGAAGCCCTAGGACATATGACAAAAGTAGACACTTCGAATGATAAACCAAAAGATATCATTTATTATTTACCACATCATGGTGTTTTCAAATCATCCAGTACAACAACAAAGCTGCGCGTTGTGTTTGACGGCTCTGCGAAAACTTCTAGCGGACTATCACTCAATGATGTTTTAAAGGTGGGTCCTACAATTCAGGAAGACCTATTTACCATAGTCACTAGATTTCGTACTCATAAATATGTAATCACTGCTGACATAGAAAAGATGTATCGTATGGTCGATATACAACCTTCTCAGCGAAACTTACAACGCATAGTATGGCGTACTGATCCTAATGAACCACTAGATCAATATCAGTTGAACACCGCCACATATGGCACGGCTAGTGCATCTTTTATTTGCATAAGATCTATTCATCAGGTAGCTATGGATAACAAAAATAAATATCCAGAAGCCTGTGCAATCATTACATCCAGTTTTTATGTTGATGATTTATTGACAGGGTTCAATTCGATAGAAGAGGGCAAAAGGATTATATCAGAAATAATTCATATTCTCAACTCAGCTGGTTTTAATCTTCGTAAGTTTGTGTCAAATACAAAAGATATTTTGAAAGAAATATCTAATATCAAATCTGATTCTTCCCAAAAATTCATATCTGACGATAGAATAACAAAAACTCTAGGTTTAACTTGGAATTCAATTGAAGATATTTTTCAATTTGTAGTCAATTCAAATCAATCATCTCACGTGTCCAAACGAACAATTTTGTCAACAGTATCTCAAATCTTTGACCCTTTAGGATTAGTAGGTCCGTGCACGGTCAAGTCCAAACTTATCGTTCAAAAACTTTGGAAGTTAGGTTTGAGTTGGGATGAGAGCCTTTCAATTGATATCTATAAATCATGGAATGATTTTTCCAGTCAGATTTTGGACTTGAATAACATAAAAATTCCTAGGCACATAATTTGTCCGAATCCTACTTCAATAGAATTACATGGTTTCGGAGATGCTTCGGAAAAAGCATACGGCGCTTGTTGCTATTTTCGATCTCGAGATCAAATGGGAAAAATTCATTCTCATTTAATATGTGCTAAATCACGGGTTGCTCCACTCAAATCGATTTCTTTGCCTAAACTTGAACTTTGCGCAGCCCTACTCCTGATTCAATTAACTCAAAGAGTTCTCAAAGTTATGCATATAGATGTGAAGCATATTTATTATTGGACTGACTCCACAATTGTTCTGTCATGGATTCTAACTGAACCATACAAACTCAAAACATTTGTTGCCAATCGCATCACTGAAATTCAACAATTTTCTAATGAAGAACAATGGAATCATATTTCTAGTGAATCAAACCCAGCAGATATCATTTCTCGAGGTCTGAATCCGAAAGAATTGAAGGAATGCCAGACTTGGTGGGTAGGTCCTTCCTGGATGTCAGAAGAAAAAGAAACTTGGCCCAATGGTGATTTTATTGTTCAAAGTGAATTACCTGAATTGAAAAAGGTTGATCATACTTTGATATCACAAATACTAGACACTGACATTTTGAATAGATTTTCTTCTCTTATCAAGCTTCAAAGAGTAATAGCTTACTGCTTACGCTTTGCGAAAAATTCTAAATCTTATGACGCAAATAATCGTGATTTTGGTCAGTTGTCAAATGCAGAACTTGAACAGTCATTAATTATTCTCTGCAAATTTGTCCAACGTATTTCATTCAGTCTTGAGTTAAAATCATTAAAAAAATCAAAACCTCTTTCACCAAAAAGTAGAATTTTGTCATTAAATCCTTTCCTGGATAAAAACAGTCTCATCAGAGTTGGTGGAAGACTCAAAAATTCAAATTTACCTTTCAATAATAAACATCCTATATTGTTACCAAGCAATGGTAATTTCACTAAATTAATTATTCGATTTGAGCATAAAAAACAATTACATGCAGGAACACAATCCACTTTAGCCGCAGTTAGATCAAATTTTTGGCCAATCAATGGTCGTAATACCGTCCGGGGAGTCCTGCGCAATTGCGTAATTTGTTTTAGATGCAAACCAATTGAAACTCAGTATCAAATGGGAGATATTCCTCAGTCACGCCTGAAACCCCAGAAGCCTTTTTCAACTACTGGAGTGGACTACGCTGGTCCATTCTATATTAAAGATGGCAAGACCAGGAACAGAAAAATCGTAAAATGCTACCTATGTATATTCGTATGCTTTGTTACAAAGGCAGCTCACCTCGAACTGTCTGACGATCTTTCCACAGATGCATTCTTGAGATGCTTAACTAGATTTGTATCGAGGAGAGGTGTTTGCACTGAAATGTATTCAGATAACGGTACAAATTTTGTTGGGGCTGAAAATGAGTTGAAAGTTGTAATATCAAGTCTCAAGAACAATTCAAATTTTCATGAGTTTTTAGTAGCAAACAAAATTAATTGGCACTTCTCACCTCCATATGCACCCAATTTTGGAGGTCTTTGGGAAGCCTGCGTGAAGTCAGCTAAATTTCACCTCAAAAGAATCATTGGTAACTCACACCTGACTTATGAGGGATTGAACACTGTAGTCACGCAAGTTGAGGCTGTCCTCAATTCTAGACCCTTAATACCCTTATCCAATGATCCTAATGACCTATCCCCCCTCACACCCTCACATTTCCTCATTGGCGAGCCTATGACTGCTATACCCCAAAACGATGTGAAAAACATCCCATCCAATCGACTAGCCCACTTCAAACTGATTCAACAACAACTGCAACACTTTTGGCAGCGATGGTCGCATGAATATCTCAACACTCTGCAAGAACGATCGAAATGGAAGAGACATCATCAAAACGTTGAAATAGGTTCCATGGTACTGCTGAAGGATGAAAATTCAGCTCCATTATGTTGGAAACTTGGACGCATCACGGAATTGTTTCCAGGAAGCGACAAAATAGTTCGGGTTGTGAAAGTTAAAACTGCGTATGGTGAACTGAAACGTCCTGTTTCTAAAGTTTGTATTCTTCCTATGGATACTTGATCATTCAACAGATATGTATACAAGATTCTTTCTACTTTTCTTATCAGCGTCAATATAATTTTTGTCAGTATGTTATTTTTTGAAAGCTAATCCTTTCAAGGCGGCGCCATGTACTGATTCATACTGTATAATATTTATAATATTAGTTACTAGGTAGATACGGTACCAGTTCCATGGTTGTTGCTAGGTTACAAAACGAAAAACAGTTGTTATTGATGTTGTTTAATGATGATTAATAAAAAATTATGACAACTAAAGTCACACTCAATTCGATACTATATCATTTCTAATTACAGTTCTTCAGATCATAGTCATAGGTGAAGTGAAAGATATCACGACACTGAACACTATATGAACATAATCGAATACAACCCAGATACGATGATTGTTCAATCTATACTGAATTCAACCTTCTGCTCGATTCGGTCGCTTGTATGTAAAACGGAAGAACAGTTACCTGGTGAGTATTGCTATATAAACATCATCACGATATCATCGAATACAACTCAGATACAATTATCGTTTCGTCTAACCATTTAACCTTCTGTTCGATTCAGTCGCTAGTATGTGTAACGGCAGTACCGTCACTTGGTAAGTATCACTATATATACAGTATTGCGATATAATCGGATACCACCCAGATACATTGATTGTTCAGTCTATCCATTAAACTTTCTGTTCGTTTCGGTCGCTCGTATGTGAAACGGGAATACCGTCACCTCATGTGTATAACTATATACACAGCATAACATCATAATCGAATACAACACAGATACTATCCATTCAACCTTCTGTTCGATTCGGTAGCTCGTATGTATAACGGAAGAACAGTAACCTGGTGTGTATTTCTATATGAACGTCATCACGATATAATCGAATACAACTCAATTACAATTATCGTTCCGTCTAACCATCCAACCTTATGTTCGATTCAGACGCTCGTATGTGTAACGAAAGAACCGTTACATGGTAGGTGTAGTTAAATATACAACATAACGATATAATCGGAGACAACCCAGATACAATGATTGTTCAATCTATCCATTCAACCTTATGTTCGATTCGGTTGCTAGTATGTATAACGAAAGAACAGTTACCTGGTTAGACATAATATATAATAATCATCACGAAATAATCGAATACAACCCAGATACGTTGATTGTTCAGTCTATCCATTCAACCTTCTGTTCAGTTCAGTCGCTCTTATGTATAACTGGAGAACAGTTACCTGGTGAGTATAACTATATGAACATCATCACGATATAATCGAATACAACCCCAGATACGATCATTGTTTAGTCTATCCATTCAACCTTCAGTTCAATTCAGTCGCTCGTATGTATAACGGAAGAACAGTTACCTGGTGAGTGTAACTATATAAACATAATCGAATACAACTCAGATACGATGATTGTTCAATCTATCCATTCAACCTTATGTTCGATTCGGTTGCTCGTATGTATATCGGAAGAACAGGTACCTGGTGAGTATATCTATATAAACATAATCGAATACAACTCAGATACGATGATTGTTCAATCTATCCATTTAACCTTCTGCTCGATTCGGTCGCTTGTATGTAAAACGGAAGGACAGTTACCTGGTGAGTATTGCTATATAAACATCAACACGATATCATCGAATACAACTCAGATACAATTATCGTTTCGTCTAACCATTCAACATTCTGTTCGATTCAGTCGCTAGTATGTGTAACGGAAGTATCGTCACCTGGTAAGTATCACTATATATACAGTATTGCGATATAATCGGATACCACCAAGATAAATTGATTGTTCAGTCTATCCATTCAACTTTCTTTTCGTTTCGGTCGCTCGTATGTAAAACGGGAATACCGTCTCCTAGTGTGTATAACTATATACACAGCATAACATCATAATCGAATACAACCCATATACTATCCATTCAACCTTCTGTTCAATTCAGTCGCTCGTATGTATAACGGAAGAACAGTTACCTGGTGAGTATAACTATATAAACATAATCGAATACAACCCAGATACGATGATTGTTCAATCTATACTGAATTCAACCTTCTGCTCGATTCGGTCGCTTGTATGTAAAACGGAAGAACAGTTACCTGGTGAGTATTGCTATATAAACATCATCACGATATCATCGAATACAACTCAGATACAATTATCGTTTCGTCTAACCATTTAACCTTCTGTTCGATTCAGTCGCTAGTATGTGTAACGAAAGTACCGTCACCTGGTAAGTATCACTATATATACAGTATTGCGATATAATCGGATACCACCCAGATACATTGATTGTTCAGTCTATCATTTCAACTTTCTGTTCGTTTCGGTCGCTCGTATGTAAAACGGGAATACCGTCACCTTATGTGTATAACTATATACACAGCATAACATCATAATCGAATACAACCTAGATACTATCCATTCAACCTTCTGTTCGATTCGGTTGCTCGTATGTATAACGAAAGAACAGTAACCTGGTGAGTATAACTATATAAACATAATCGAATACAACCCAGATAAGATGATTGTTCAATTTATACTGAATTCAACCTTCTGCTCGATTCGGTCGCTTGTATGTAAAACAGAAGAACAGTTACCTGGTGAGTATTGCTATATAAACATCATCACGATATCATCGAATACAACTCAGATACAATTATCGTTTCGTCTAACCATTCAACATTCTGTTCGATTCAGTCGCTAATATGTGTAACGGAAGTATCGTCACCTGGTAAGTATCACTATATATACAGTATTGCGATATAATCGGATACCACCCAGATACATTGATTGTTCAGTCTATCCATTCAACTTTCTTTTTGTTTCGGTCGCTCGTATGTAAAACGGGAATACCGTCTCCTAGTGTGTATAACTATATACACAGCATAACATCATAATCGAATACAACCCATATACTATCCATTCAACCTTCTGTTCAATTCAGTCGCTCGTATGTATAACGAAAGAACAGTTACCTGGTGAGTATAACTATATAAACATAATCGAATACAACCCAGATACGATGATTGTTCAATCTATACTGAATTCAACCTTCTGCTCGATTCGGTCGCTTGTATGTAAAACAGAAGAACAGTTACCTGGTGAGTATTGCTATATAAACATCATCACGATATCATCGAATACAACTCAGATACAATTATCGTTTCGTCTAACCATTCAACCTTCTTTTCGATTCAGTCGCTAGTATGTGTAACGGAAGTTCCGTCACCTGGTGAGTATCACTATATATACAGTATTGCGATATAATCGGATACCACCCAGATACATTGATTGTTCATTCTATCATTTCAACTTTCTGTTCGTTTCGGTCGCTCGTATGTGAAACGGAAATACCTTCACCTTATGTGTATAACTATATACACAGCATAACATCATAATCGAATACAACCCAGATACTATCCATTCAACCTTCTGTTCGATTCGGTTGCTCGTATGTATAACGAAAGAACAGTAACCTGGTGAGTATTTCTATATGAACGTCATCACGATATAATCGAATACAACTTAGTTACAATTATCGTTTCGTCTAACCATCCAACCTTATGTTCGATTCAGACGCTCGTATGTGTAACGAAAGAACCGTTACATGGTAGGTGTAGTTAAATATACAACATAACGATATAATCGGAGACAACCCAGATACAATGATTGTTCAATCTATCCATTCAACCTTATGTTCGATTCGGTTGCTAGTATGTATAACGAAAGAACAGTTACCTGGTTAGACATAATATATAATAATCATCACGAAATAATCGGATACAACCCAGATACGATGATTGTTCAGTCTATCCATTCAACCTTCTGTTCAGTTCAGTCGCTCTTATGTATAACTGGAGAACAGTCACCTGGTGAGTATAACTATATGAACATCATCACGATATAATCGAATACAACCCCAGATACGATCATTGTTTAGTCTATCCATTCAACCTTCAGATCAATTCAGTCGCTCGTATGTATAACGGAAGAACAGTTACCTGGTGAGTATAACTATATAAACATAATCGAATACAACTCAGATACGATGATTGTTCAATCTATCCATTCAACCTTATGTTCGATTCGGTTGCTCGTATGTATATCGGAAGAACAGGTACCTGGTGAGTATATCTATATAAACATAATCGAATACAACTCAGATACGATGATTGTTCAATCTATCCATTTAACCTTCTGCTCGATTCGGTCGCTTGTATGTAAAACGGAAGGACAGTTACTTGGTGAGTATTGCTATATAAACATCATCACGATATCATCGAATACAACTCAGATACAATTATCGTTTCGTCTAACCATTCAACATTCTGTTCGATTCAGTCGCTAGTATGTGTAACGGAAGTATCGTCACCTGGTAAGTATCACTATATATACAGTATTGCGATATAATCGGATACCACCCAGATACATTGATTGTTCAGTCTATCCATTCAACTTTCTTTTCGTTTCGGTCGCTCGTATGTAAAACGGGAATACCGTCTCCTAGTGTGTATAACTATATACACAGCATAACATCATAATCGAATACAACCCATATACTATCCATTCAACCTTCTGTTCAATTCAGTCGCTCGTATGTATAACGGAAGAACAGTTACCTGGTGAGTATAACTATATAAACATAATCGAATACAACCCAGATACGATGATTGTTCAATCTATACTGAATTCAACCTTCTGCTCGATTCGGTCGCTTGTATGTAAAACGGAAGAACAGTTACCTGGTGAGTATTGCTATATAAACATCATCACAATATCATCGAATACAACTCAGATACAATTATCGTTTCGTCTAACCATTTAACCTTCTGTTCGATTCAGTCGCTAGTATGTGTAACGGAAGTACCGTCACCTGGTAAGTATCACTATATATACAGTATTGCGATATAATCGGATACCACCCAGATACATTGATTGTTCAGTCTATCCATTCAACTTTCTGTTCGTTTCGGTCGCTCGTATGTGAAACGGGAATACCGTCACCTCATGTGTATAACTATATACACAGCATAACATCATAATCGAATACAACCCAGATACTATCCATTCAACCTTCTGTTCGATTCGGTTGCTCGTATGTATAACGAAAGAACAGTAACCTGGTGAGTATTTCTATATGAACGTAATCACGATATAATCGAATACAACTTAGTTACAATTATCGTTCCGTCTAACCATCCAACCTTATGTTCGATTCAGACGCTCGTATGTGTAACGAAAGAACCGTTACATGGTAGGTGTAGTTAAATATACAACATAACGATATAATCGGAGACAACCCAGATACAATGATTGTTCAATCTATCCATTCAACCTTATGTTCGCTTCGTCTGCTAGTATGTATAACGAAAGAACAGTTACCTGGTAAGACATAATATATAATAATCATCACGAAATAATCGAATACAACCCAGATACGATGATTGTTCAGTCTATCCATTCAACCTTCTGTTCAGTTCAGTCGCTCTTATTTATAACTGGAGAACAGTTACCTGGTGAGTATAACTATATGAACATCATTACGATATAATCGAATACAACCCCAGATACGATCATTGTTTAGTCTATCCATTCAACCTTCAGTTCAATTCAGTCGCTCGTATGTATAACGGAAGAACAGTTACCTGGTGAGTATAACTATATAAACATAATCGAATACAACTCAGATACGATGATTGTTCAATCTATCCATTTAACCTTCTGCTCGATTCGGTCGCTCGTATGTAAAACGGAAGGACAGTTACCTGGTGAGTATTGCTATATAAACATCATCACGATATCATCGAATACAACTCAGATACAATTATCGTTTCGTCTAACCATTCAACATTCTGTTCGATTCAGACGCTAGTATGTGTAACGGAAGTACCGTCACTTGGTAAGTATCACTATATATACAGTATCGCGATATAATCGGATACCACCCAGATACATTGATTGTTCAGTCTATCCATTCAACTTTCTGTTCGTTTCGGTCGCTCGTATGTGAAACGGGAATACCGTCACCTTATGTGTATAACTATATATACAGCATAACATCATAATCGAATACAACCCAGATACTATCCATTCAACCTTCTGTTCGATTCGGTAGCTCGTATGTATAACGAAAGAACAGTAACCTGGTGTGTATTTCTATATGAACGTCATCACGATATAATCGAATACAACTTAGTTACAATTATCGTTCCGTCTAACCATCCAACCTTATGTTCGATTCAGACGCTCGTATGTGTAACGAAAGAACCGTTACATGGTAGGTTTAGTTAAATATACAACATAACGATATAATCGGAGACAACCCAGATACAATGATTGTTCAATCTATCCATTCAACCTTATGTTCAGTTCAGTCGCTCTTATGTATAACTGGAGAACAGTTACCTGGTGAGTATAACTATATGAACATCATCACGATATAATCGAATACAACCCCAGATACGATCATTGTTTAGTCTATCCATTCAACCTTCAGTTCAATTCAGTCGCTCGTATGTATAACGGAAGAACAGTTACCTGGTGAGTATAACTATATAAACATAATCGAATACAACTCAGATACGATGATTGTTCAATCTATCCATTCAACCTTATGTTCGATTCGGTTGCTCGTATGTATATCGGAAGAACAGGTACCTGGTGAGTATATCTATATAAACATAATCGAATACAACTCAGATACGATGATTGTTCAATCTATCCATTTAACCTTCTGCTCGATTCGGTCGCTTGTATGTAAAACGGAAGGACAGTTACCTGGTAAGTATTGCTATATAAACATCATCACGATATCATCGAATACAACTCAGATACAATTATCGTTTCGTCTAACCATTCAACATTCTGTTCGATTCAGTCGCTAGTATGTGTAACGGAAGTATCGTCACCTGGTAAGTATCACTATATATACAGTATTGCGATATAATCGGATACCACCCAGATACATTGATTGTTCAGTCTATCCATTCAACTTTCTTTTCGTTTCGGTCGCTCGTATGTAAAACGGGAATACCGTCTCCTAGTGTGTATAACTATATACACAGCATAACATCATAATCGAATACAACCCATATACTATCCATTCAACCTTCTGTTCAATTCAGTCGCTCGTATGTATAACGGAAGAACAGTTGCCTGGTGAGTATAACTAAACATAATCGAATACAACCCAGATACTATCCATTCAACCTTCTGTTCGATTCGGTAGCTCGTATGTATAACGAAAGAACAGTAACCTGGTGTGTATTTCTATATGAACGTCATCACGATATAATCGAATACAACTTAGTTACAATTATATGAAAATTACCTTTCTCGAATTTTCAAGTTCCATTTTTATATTCATTGATAATGGAGGTAATTGAAACACTCGCTCTGTATGTGGATTCATTTATTCAGAATTGAAATGTGCATGACAACGTATCAGTTATAGTATCTCGGGATGAAGTCATCAACACAGGGAACACTACCTGAAAAGAAACTCAATATTAGTATTGAATATAGTGATAAATAAAAAGGAACTTACCTGTATCTGCATA
Source organism: Chrysomela aeneicollis (assembly GCA_029955515.1). Taxonomy (NCBI): domain Eukaryota; kingdom Metazoa; phylum Arthropoda; class Insecta; order Coleoptera; family Chrysomelidae; genus Chrysomela; species Chrysomela aeneicollis. Next base: position 12,923,526 of record JARUHQ010000013.1, on the reverse strand, counting down.
GAACTTCTTCACAGTAGGGATTGTGTTCAAAAACGAGTAGTCGGGTCGTTGGTTTTCGGTCGTTGAAACTGGTAATTTGGTAGGGAACTTGCTTCTGGCCTGTATTGTTGTTCATCATTAATCGGCTTGTTATTGTTTTACAATTTCATCAATTCTGACAAGTACAGATTAACGATAATATCAGGTTAGGTTTGTTCTTCTTTTTTGTATATTCTTTGAAAAGTCGAAGATGTTCAGATGTAGTGGACGTCCGTAGCCCGCCGTCTTACCTGTCAACCGGACATAGTCCTTGGGTTCCGTGTCATTGCCCGGTGGTTGGTTGTCAATTAGCCGCTGCCGATTATTCGGGTGGTGTCGCTAATTTCGCTGCCGTTCTTCAGAATGGACCAATCAGCTGATAGTAACGGGGTCACGTGACGCATGAATGTTGCCGAATTTTTCTTTCCGGTTGCGCAGAAGAAAAGGAGGTTTTTTTCGAATGGTTTTTGGAAAGAATATTCTAGAGGAGGCGCAGGAAATATCCCACCAAGACACCATTCGTCTTTGCTCGTCATTTCCTTCTGGCTGAACTGCTAAAACAGCATGATGGAGTCGTTTGAGACCACTCATTTTCATTTTGATATCCGAAGTGAGGCCTTTCCATATTGGGGTAAGCATATTTTGATTTCTTTTTTTGGGGAAGTTCTTGGTGGTGTGCTTCTTGGTATTTCTGAGTACTACAGAACTCTGTTTTTACAGATCTGTGGGCCTTTTACTTCTTGGCCTTAGATCTGGGTGAAAATTCCCATCAGGGCATCATTTTGATTTTTGCCACTCCGAAAATTGCTATTGAAATTGACTGCCCGGAATGGAACTTCTGCCGTTTTGATTTCTGGATCCATTTGACCCTCTATTGGGAAGCTTACTCCCACCGGATTCTGCTGGAATCTGGGAATCATCTACCAGGCTACACCATCTGTTTCCACGAGTACCTGGCCAACAAAGAATGCCGAAAGGAGCTGAGTTCCTACTGGAGTCCTAACCAGAACTGGTTTTGGCCATGTAGTGGAGTCTGGAGTAGAGTAGAGGAGCCCTATGCAGAGGCCTGAGTTGGAGAGCCGGTTGAGTAAGAGAGTTCCCCAAGTCTGGTTCCCTTTTAGTCGTTTTTTTATTGTGTCCTACAAGTGAAACTATTTTGGTATTTTTATATTTCTATATTAGTGAAATTTATATTTTTCTTTTTACCTGTCGTCGGTGAAAAGGTCAGTTACTTCAACCTCAGATATATTCTTCATTAATTTTTGCTAAATTTATAGTTACCCTGTTAGCCCATTATAGTACTATATCGGGAATCTAGGTAAAAAGGGATTATTTTTTTGTTATGAATGTTATGGTCACCATTTAAGTACCAAGTCATCTGAGAGTTGTCTATAATGAAATACACATAAACTACTGAATTAGCACCTACCATGACACGTCATATAGTTATATGATTTTTCCCAATTAAATCTGTTGAGTTCACACAGTGTTTCACTTGAAATTTCTCTTTCAGGAAATAATTGTCATATATTGCACTTTTCTTAGTTTGTTCTATATTAAACTGAGTGGCGCCCTTACGAAACTCAACAATCAAATACAGAGGATTCACCACCATTGCTTGCCTGACGAAAAGCTGCCGTGCCTTGTGAGCCATTTTTTTGTAAAGTCTAAAATTCTTTAAAAATCAACTTCAAAAATTGTGTAAAATAGGCCACAAGAAATTGGCGCCCAACGTGGGGCCCGAAGTTTTGTTGAGTGAAATAAAATAAATTAATATTATTGCATTAGTGAAACTTTGTGATTTCTGACATTTTTCATGATTTTTTTTCACAAATGGACCATAATAATTTCACTAATAAACTGATAGGATACTTTCTTACTCAAAGATGTTAGGCTCTGATATAGGGATTACAGGGTGAATATTTTATTTTTTCATTTTTCACTTGGAACCTGAACAAGGTTGAAAGTTGAAATATTTGGTTGAATTTTGTGGTTGCACAATAATTTGAGTGACCAATTTATTTAGTTTTTTGTCCTTTGATTGGGAGTGCAATTGGGACTTATATATATTTGATTTAATATACCAAAAGCTTTTCTGGTACAGGAAAAGAAACAGCATTTGTTTATTTTTTCTGACATTTTCATGTACAGGGTGGACTCCTTGTTATTTAATTTTGATTTATATATCTGATATTTTGTCGGGTGCATTTTGGTTTTGGTGTGAGTATGCATACAGGGTGAGTGTATCTCCAATTGTGAATTTTCAATTATACAGGGTGGCACGAAAAAAATTTTTGTACTGAAATACTTGAGAGTTGGTCAAGCCAATTTCAATTTTTTGAAATATTGAAATTTAAATTTTTTTCAAAATGGATTCATTCAAGGCCAAGCACTTGTTAATTAACGAATTAAATTATGAACTGAGAATTCGAGGAATCGTAACTGATCGCGACATGAATGATAAAAGGAAAATTCTTGCTAAAGCAATGTCTAAGCGCAACCCCACTCCTGTTGTTTTAACTGATCCCAACTATTCCTTTCAAACTGAGACCGTGGAAATTCAGTCATCGCTGGATAGCATTAGGACACTAATTACTGATTTTGAAGGCTCAACTAGCGACTCAATATATCAGAGAGTTCGTTCTCGCTTAAATCATATCAGTGCTCGTATCCAACGCATGGATGTTGCTACTGGTATTCAAGAGGAAGTAACTTTCAAACAAGAATCCTATGCTACTTGTATTTTACTGGAATCCGAACTGGAGGAGAAAGTTGTAGTTGATGGGGCACCTCCTGTAGCACAGGTAGATTTATCTCAATCCTTTATGAACCCTATTGGTATGGCTCAAGTTTCAACTCCATCACTCAAGCCAGTTTCACTTTATAAATGGGATGTCAAGTTTGATGGGACTAAAAAAACTTATAGTGTTAAAGCATTTTTAGAGAGGGTCCATGAACTAGCAGAGGCTAGACATGTAAGTAAAGATCAATTGTTTGAATCAGCTGTCGACCTTTTTTCAGGGAAAGCATTGTTATGGCTTAGACATGTTAAAGATTCAGGTAGTGCTAGAGATTGGGATACATTAACCAGTAAATTAGAGCAAGATTTTCTTACCAAAGACTATGATGAAGAACTGTGGGATTCAATAAAACATAGGAAGCAAAATGAGGATGAATCCATAGTAATTTTTGTTGCTGTGATGGAACAGCTTTTTAATCGCCTCAGTTCTCCACCCGCAGTAGTGACGAGAATAAAATGGGTCAAAAAGAATTTAAAACCTGAATATGTAGATCGGCTAGCACTGAATAGTTACGATACAGTTGATGATTTAATAAAGGATGTTAAGATTTTAGAGGAAGTTCTAAGAGAAAACAAAGATAAGTCTTTTTATAAAAAATCTCACATCAGTTCAATTGATTATGAATTGGCTATGAGTGATGGTGCTGGAACTTGTAGTGGTACCAGTAGTACTAATAGTCCTAATCAATACAAAAATCATAGACCAAGGAATTTCAGAAACTCTAACCGATCAAGAGTCCAATCAAATAATTCTCGTTCAGTGAATACAGTTTCTCGTTCAGAAAATCAAGGAAATAGGTTTGAACCAAGAACTGCGACTAATGTTTACAGTAGTAATGATGCTAGAAATCAAATGATATGTTGGAATTGCGGACTAGCGAACCACACCTTTTACAATTGTACTTTAAAACGCAAGGTATTTTGTCATGGTTGCGGTGAGCCCGGAAAAATTAAGAGTAAATGTGAAAAATGTTCGGGAAACGTGTCAGGGAGGTAGAATATTTTTCTTTAGGCCGACATTCACCTCCATTAGAACCGGCCAATTTTCGGAAACCATATCCTTCTCCAGAACAAGCTGAGGGGATTAAATTTATAAAGAAGTTTTTGTCTGAATTAAATTCTGAAAGATCTACGGCCCCAGTTTTTGTTGAAAAAGAACGGGATAATAGGCCATTTATTTCAGTAAATCTATTTGACCACGAGATTACTGCTCTTTTAGATTCTGGTGCTAATAATTCCATAGTAGGCAGTAAAGGAATACACCTGATTGAGTCATTTGGACTAAAAATATGTAAGTCAATTAATTTTGTGTGCACCGCTGATGGTGTTAGACAAAAGGTGGTGGGTTCAGTAGATCTACCCATTTGTATTAATAAAACTTGTAAAATTATTCAGTTCCTCATAGTACCTTCTTTGAACTATAGTTTCATCTTGGGAAGTGACTTTTGTAAAAATTTTGAGTTGAAAATCAATTTTAAGGAAAATAACTGGGAGATTAGTTCAGAATCTATCAGTAATGTCACTTGTTTGTCTGCGCTGGAGGTAACTGAAACGTCAGAATCATTGATATTTTCTTTGAGTAGTCTATCAGAAAATGAGGCAACCGCGGCTGAAAAAATTATTTCGGTATTTCGTGACCTTGGTAAAGATAAGGCTTTGGGTAGAACAGATAAGATGATCTATCATATTGATACAGGGGATGCCTCAGCAATTAAGCAGCGTCAGTACGTTATGTCTCCCTATATGCAAGGACATTTAAATAAAGAGCTGGACAAAATGTTAGCCTTGGGTGTAGTTAAGCCTTCAAGGAGTGATTGGTCGTCACCGGTGCTCCTAGTTAAAAAGTCAGACGGAAATTTTAGATTTTGCTTTGATGGGAGAAAGTTAAACTCCGTAACAAAAAAAGATAGTTATCCGCTACCGGTAGTAGATCGAATTTTATCTATGTTGGGTCATTCTAGATACATGTCCTCGGTGGATTTACGTAGCGCATTTTGGCAAATTCCTCTTGATGAGAGTTCAAAGGAAAAAACGGCTTTTTCAATTCCTTCCCGTGGTTTATTCCAATTCGAGGTGATGCCTTTTGGCTTGGCAAATGCCGCGCAATTTCAGCAGCGTTTAATGGACGCCATTTTTGGACCAGAGCTAGAGCCCAATATTTTTGTTTACTTAGATGACTTAATTATAGTGAGTTCAACTTTTGAAGAACATATAAAACTACTGAGCGAAGTAGCAAAGCGTCTTAGCGATGCCAAGCTAACTGTTAATTTTGAGAAATGTGAGTTTTTTCGTGAATCACTAAAATATTTAGGATTTATTATCGATAAGTTTGGCTTGAGAACTGACCCTAACAAAGTGAAGGCGATGGTTGAATTTCCACAGCCTCGAAATACCACCGAAATCAAACGTTTCACCGGAATGTGCAGTTGGTATCGACGTTTTATACCCCACTTTTCTACTCTTATGACACCAATTAACGATTTACTTAAAAGCAAGAAGAAAGGTCAAAAGGTCACTTGGACAAGTAAAGCTGATCAGGCTTTCAAAGATATTAAACAAGCGCTGGTCTCTGCACCAATTTTATCGAGTCCAAATTTTTCTATTCCCTTCACTATACAGTGCGATGCCTCTGATTCAGGACTAGGTTGCGTTTTAACTCAGATACAAGATAATCAAGAGAGAGTGATAGCATTTGCTTCACGTAGTTTGTCAAAAAATGAACGTAATTACACAGTAACTGAAAAGGAGTGTTTAGCATGTATATTTGCCTGTGAAAAATTTAGGGGTTATATTGAGGGGGTGCATTTTACTTTAGTCACAGACCACGCTTCGTTAAAATGGATGTTCAAAATCAAGGAACCGATCGGGAGAATAGCTAGATGGAGTGTCAGATTAAGTCAGTTCGATTTTACAATAGAGCATAAAGCAGGACGTTTAAACATAGTACCTGATGCATTGTCTCGGAGTCCTGTAGAGCCAGCGGAAGATTATAGTGACCAATGTTGTGTGATAGCAGAAAGTGTTGACTGCATTAACTTAAAAATTAGTTTGGAAAAATAAGATTCTTTTTATGAAACTTTAAGAGAGAAAATTTTGAAGAACCCTGGAAACTATCCCCAGTGGTTAGTAAAAAACAATTTTGTATACAAATTAGTACCATCAAAATGTCCAGTAAATAGTAATATATCAGATTGGAAGTTATTAGTACCTAAATGCCAAAGAATCCAAATTATTAAATCATGTCATGATGTCCCCACTGCTTCACACATGGGTTATTATAAAACTGTCTCCAGAATAGGCTTAACCTATTATTGGCCAAAGATGAGAAATGACATTTTTCGATATATAAAGGTTTGTAAAGTTTGTTCGGCTCAAAAATCTCCAAATTACGCTAAGTTTGGTTTAATGGGAGCAGAGAAAAAGGTTCGGTTTCCTTGGCAAGTGATAGCAATTGATCTCATGGGTCCTCTACCACGAACTTCCAGTTGATACCAATATATTCTTGTCGTAAGTGATTGGTTGACCAAGTATCCTGTTTTTTGTCCACTTCGTAAAGCTACTTCAGCTAGTATAATTAAATTTTTGGAAAACGATATTTTTCTCGTCTATGGTGTTCCACAGCATATAATTTGCGATAATGGTAGGCAGCTAATCAGTAAATCCATTAAAGATCTGGTTAAAAATTATGACTCAAATATTATGTATACAGCTTACTACCATCCTCAGGCAAATTACGTGGAGAACAAATAGAACGATTTGTACTGCGGTTCGAAGTTACATAAACAACAATCATAAACATTGGGATAAAGAATTATCAAAAATCGGTTATGCAATAAGAACTAGTGTTCATGAAGTTACGGGGTATAGCCCAGCTTTTTTAAATTTTGGTAGAGAAGTACCAGGTAGTGGTCAATATTACGGTAAAGAAAAAGTTGATATTGATTTAGTTAACCGCGATTATTGGATTCAAAATTTGGGTAAAATGTCAGATATTTATAAAGATGTTCAGGATAAAATTCATGCTGCGCATCAGAAAAATGCTAGGTATTATAATTTACGTAGACGTGATAAAGAATTTTTTGTTGGAGACAAAGTTTGGAAGAAAAATTATGTTCTGTCCAATGCTGGCAACCATTTTGCACAGAAGTTAGCTCCACGTTATGTACTTTGCACAGTGGCAAAGGAAAAATCAAAATTAGTGTACGTTTTGAGAAACGAAAACGGCACTGATGCCGGAGTTTGGCACATTCAAGACTTGAAGCCCTATAATGGGTCTATGTCCGATCTCTCTAGGGTAGAAGATTCGGGATCTGAAGCATCAGTCAATTAATTTGTCCAAATTTCATATGATATATAGCTTAAAGCAGATCTGAAGTGAATTGAATTGTGAATAGTAGTCACTAGGAGTAGTCAAGTAGGGTAGGAAACGTTAAGCATTAGGAGTAAGGTAGTTTAAGGCGCGCCTAGTATAAGGAAAAAAAATTATTGAAAACAGAACTTAACGAATTCAATGAGTAAAACTTCAATTCTTCTATAAGGTAGTAGTGCTCGGACGAAAAATTTTGTAAACGCAAAATTTTTCTTTTATTCAGTAGGGGGGTGTGTGTAACGTGAAAATTACCTTTCTCGAATTTTCAAGATCCATTTTTATATTCATTGATAATGGAGGTAATTGAAACACTCGCTCTGTATGTGGATTCATTTATTCAGAATTGAAATGTGCATGACAACGTATCAGTTATAGTATCTCGGGATGAAGTCATCAACACAGGGAACACTACCTGAAAAGAAACTCAATATTAGTATTGAATATAGTGATAAATAAAAAGGAACTTACCTGTATCTGCATAGAACTTCTTCACAGTAGGGATTGTGTTCAAAAACGAGTAGTCGGGTCGTTGGTTTTCGGTCGTTGAAACTGGTAATTTGGTAGGGAACTTGCTTCTGGCCTGTATTGTTGTTCATCATTAATCGGCTTGTTATTGTTTTACAATTTCATCAATTCTGACAAGTACAGATTAACGATAATATCAGGTTAGGTTTGTTCTTCTTTTTTGTATATTCTTTGAAAAGTCGAAGATGTTCAGATGTAGTGGACGTCCGTAGCCCGCCGTCTTACCTGTCAACCGGACATAGTCCTTGGGTTCCGTGTCATTGCCCGGTGGTTGGTTGTCAATTAGTCGCTGCCGATTATTCGGGTGGTGTCGCTAATTTCGCTGCCGTTCTTCAGAATGGACCAATCAGCTGATAGTAACGGGGTCACGTGACGCATGAATGTTGCCGAATTTTTCTTTCCGGTTGCGCAGAAGAAAAGGAGGTTTTTTTCGAATGGTTTTTGGAAAGAATATTCTAGAGGAGGCGCAGGAAATATCCCACCAAGACACCATTCGTCTTTGCTCGTCATTTCCTTCTGGCTGAACTGCTAAAACAGCATGATGGAGTCGTTTGAGACCACTCATTTTCATTTTGATATCCGAAGTGAGGCCTTTCCATATTGGGGTAAGCATATTTTGATTTCTTTTTTTGGGGAAGTTCTTGGTGGTGTGCTTCTTGGTATTTCTGAGTACTACAGAACTCTGTTTTTACAGATCTGTGGGTCTTTTACTTCTTGGCCTTAGATCCGGGTGAAAATTCCCATCAGGGCACCATTTTGATTTTTGCCACTCCAAAAATTGCTATTGAAATTGACTGCCCGGAATGGAACTTCTGCCGTTTTGATTTCTGGATCCATTTGACCCTCTATTGGGAAGCTTACTCCCACCGGACACTGCTGGAATCTGGGAATCATCTACCAGGCTACACCATCTGTTTCCACGAGTACCTGGCCAACAAAGAATGCCGAAAGGAGCTGAGTTCCTACTGGAGTCCTAACCAGAACTGGTTTTGGCCATGCAGTGGAGTCTGGAGTAGAGTAGAGGAGCCCTATGCAGAGGCCTGAGTTGGAGAGCCGGTTGAGTAAGAGAGTTCCCCAAGTCTGGTTCCCTTTTAGTCGTTTTTTTATTGTGTCCTACAAGTGAAACTATTTTGGTATTTTTATATTTCTATATTAGTGAAATTTATATTTTTCTTTTTACCTGTCGTCGGTGAAAAGGTCAGTTACTTCAACCTCAGATATATTCTTCATTAATTTTTGCTAAATTTATAGTTACCCTGTTAGCCCATTATAGTACTATATGGGAATCTAGGTAAAAAGGGATTATTTTTTTGTTATGAATGTTATGGTCACCATTTAAGTACCAAGTCATCTGAGAGTTGTCTATAATGAAATACACATAAACTACTGAATTAGCACCTACCATGACACGTCATATAGTTATATGATTTTTCCCAATTAAATCTGTTGAGTTCACACAGTGTTTCACTTGAAATTTTTCTTTCAGGAAATAATTGTCATATATTGCACTTTTCTTAGTTTGTTCTATATTAAACTGAGTGGCGCCCTTACGAAACTCAACAATCAAATACAGAGGATTCACCACCATTGCTTGCCTGACGAAAAGCTGCCGTGCCTTGTGAGCCATTTTTTTGTAAAGTCTAAAATTCTTCAAAAATCAACTTCAAAAATTGTGTAAAATAGGCCACACAATCTATACTGAATTCCACCTTCTGCTCGATTCTGTCGCTTGTATGTAAAACGGAAGAACAGTTACCTGGTGAGTATTGCTATATAAACATCATCACGATATCATCGAATACAACTCAGATACAATTATCGTTTCGTCTAACCATTCAACATTCTGTTCGATTCAGTCGCTAGTATGTGTAACGGAAGTATCGTCACCTGGTAAGTATCACTATATATACAGTATTGCGATATAATCGGATACCACCCAGATACATTGATTGTTCAGTCTATCCATTCAACTTTCTGTTCGTTTCGGTCGCTCGTATGTAAAACGGGAATACCGTCTCCTAGTGTGTATAACTATATACACAGCATAACATCATAATCGAATACAACCTATATACTATCCATTCAACCTTCTGTTCAATTCAGTCGCTCGTATGTATAACGGAAGAATAGTTACCTGGTGAGTATAACTATATAAACATAATCGAATACATCCCAGATACGATGATTGTTCAATCTATACTGAATTCAACCTTCTGCTCGATTTGGTCGCTTGTATGTAAAACGGAAGAACAGTTACCTGGTGAGTATTGCTATATAAACATCATCACGATATCATCGAATACAACTCAGATACAATTATCGTTTCGTCTAACCATTTAACCTTCTGTTCGATTCAGTCGCTAGTATGTGTAACGAAAGAACAGTAACCTGGTGAGTATTTCTATATGAACGTCATCACGATATAATCGAATACAACTTAGTTACAATTATCGTTCCGTCTAACCATCCAACCTTATGTTCGATTCAGACGCTCGTATGTGTAACGAAAGAACCGTTACATGGTAGGTGTAGTTAAATATACAACATAACGATATAATCGGAGACAACCCAGATACAATGATTGTTCAATCTATCCATTCAACCTTATGTTCGATTCGGTTGCTAGTATGTATAACGAAAGAACAGTTACCTGGTTAGACATAATATATAATAATCATCACGAAATAATCGAATACAACCCAGATATGATAATTGTTCAGTCTATCCATTCAACCTTCTGTTCAGTTCAGTCGCTCTTATGTATAACTGGAAAACAGTTACCTGGTGAGTATAACTATATGAACATCATCACGATATAATCGAATACAACCCCAGATACGATCATTGTTTAGTCTATCCATTCAACCTTCAGTTCAATTCAGTCGCTCGTATGTATATCGGAAGAACAGGTACCTGGTGAGTATATCTATATAAACATAATCGAATACAACTCAGATACGATGATTGTTCAATCTATCCATTTAACCTTCTGCTCGATTCGGTCGCTTGTATGTAAAACGGAAGGACAGTTACCTGGTGAGTATTGCTATATAAACATCATCACGATATCATCGAATACAACTCAGATACAATTATCGTTTCGTCTAACCATTTAACCTTCTGTTCGATTCAGTCGCTAGTATGTGTAACGGAAGTACCGTCACCTGGTAAGTATCACTATATATACAGTATTGCGATATAATCGGATACCACCCAGATACATTGATTGTTCAGTCTATCCATTCAACTTTCTGTTCGTTTCGGTCGCTCGTATGTGAAACGGGAATACCGTCACCTTATGTGTATAACTATATACACAGCATAACATCATAATCGAATACAACCCAGACACTATCCATTCAACCTTCTGTTCGATTCGGTTGCTCGTATGTATAACGAAAGAACAGTAACCTGGTGAGTATTTCTATATGAACGTCATCACGATATAATCGAATACAACTTAGTTACAATTATCGTTCCGTCTAACCATCCAACCTTATGTTCGATTCAGACGCTCGTATGTGTGACGAAAGAACCGTTACATGGTAGGTGTAGTTAAATATACAACATAACGATATAATCGGAGACAACCCAGATACAATGATTGTTCAATCTATCCATTCAACCTTATGTTCGATTCGGTTGCTAGTATGTATAACGAAAGAACAGTTACCTGGTTAGACATAATATATAATAATCATCACGAAATAATCGAATACAACCCAGATACGATGATTGTTTAGTCTATCCATTCAACCTTCTGTTCAGTTCAGTCGCTCTTATGTATAACTGGAGAACAGTTACCTGGTGAGTATAACTATATGAACATCATCACGATATAATCGAATACAACCCCAGATACGATCATTGTTTAGTCTATCCATTCAACCTTCAGTTCAATTCAGTCGCTCGTATGTATAACGGAAGAACAGTTACCTGGTGAGTATAACTATATAAACATAATCGAATACAACTCAGATACGATGATTGTTCAATCTATCCATTCAACCTTATGTTCGATTCGGTTGCTCGTATGTATATCGGAAGAACAGGTACCTGGTGAGTATATCTATATATACATAATCGAATACAACTCAGATACGATGATTGTTCAATCTATTCATTTAACCTTCTGCTCGATTCGGTCGCTTGTATGTAAAACGGAAGGACAGTTACCTGGTGAGTATTGCTATATAAACATCATAACGATATCATCGAATACAACTCAGATACAATTATCGTTTCGTCTAACCATTCAACATTCTGTTCGATTCAGTCGCTAGTATGTATAACGGAAGTATCGTCACCTGGTAAGTATCACTATATATACAGTATTGCGATATAATCGGATACCACCCAGATACATTGATTGTTCAGTCTATTCATTCAACTTTCTTTTCGTTTCGGTCGCTCGTATGTAAAACGGGAATACCGTCTCCTAGTGTGTATAACTATATACACAGCATAACATCATAATCGAATACAACCCATATACTATCCATTCAACCTTCTGTTCAATTCAGTCGCTCGTATGTATAACGGAAGAATAGTTACCTGGTGACTATAACTATATAAACATAATCGAATACAACCCAGATACGATGATTGTTCAATCTATACTGAATTCAACCTTCTGCTCGATTCGGTCGCTTGTATGTAAAACGGAAGAACAGTTACCTGGTGAGTATTGCTATATAAACATCATCACGATATCATCGAATACAACTCAGATACAATTATCGTTTCGTCTAACCATTCAACATTCTGTTCGATTCAGTCGCTAGTATGTGTAACGGAAGTATCGTCACCTGGTAAGTATCACTATATATACAGTATTGCGATATAATCGAATACCACCCAGATACATTGATTGTTCAGTTTATCCATTCAACTTTCTTTTTGTTTCGGTCGCTCATATGTAAAACGGGAATACCGTCTCCTAGTGTGTATAACTATATACACAGCATAACATCATAATCGAATACAACCCATATACTATCCATTCAACCTTCTGTTCAATTCAGTCGCTCGTATGTATAACGGAAGAACAGTAACCTGGTGAGTATAACTATATAAACATAATCGAATACAACCCAGATACGATGATTGTTCAATCTATACTGAATTCAACCTTCTGCTCGATTCGGTCGCTTGTATGTAAAACGGAAGAACAGTTACCTGGTGAGTATTGCTATATAAACATCATCACGATATCATCGAATACAACTCAGATACAATTATCGTTTCGTCTAACCATTTAACCTTCTGTTCGATTCAGTCGCTAGTATGTGTAACGGAAGTACCGTCACCTGGTAAGTTTCACTATATATACAGTATTGCGATATAATCGGATACCACCCAGATACATTGATTGTTCAGTCTATCCATTCAACTTTCTGTTCGTTTCGGTCGCTCGTATGTGAAACGGGAATACCGTCACCTTATGTGTATAACTATATATACAGCATAACATATATAAACATAATCGAATACAACTCAGATACGATGATTGTTCAATCTATCCATTCAACCTTATGTTCGATTCGGTTGCTCGTATGTATATCGGAAGAACAGGTACCTGGTGAGTATATATATATAAACATCATCACGATATCATCGAATACAACTCAGATACAATTATCGTTCCGTCTAACCATCCAACCTTATGTTCGATTCAGACGCTCGTATGTGTAACGAAAGAACCGTTACATGGTAGGTGTAGTTAAATATACAACATAACGATATAATCGGAGACAACCCAGATACAATGATTGTTCAATCAATCCATTCAACCTTATGTTCGATTCGGTTGCTAGTATGTATAACGAAAGAACAGTTACCTGGTAAGACATAATATATAATAATCATCACGAAATAATCGAATACAACCCCAGATAAGATCATTGTTTAGTCTATCCATTCAACCTTCAGTTCAATTCAGTCGCTCGTATGTATAACGGAAGAACAGTTACCTGGTGAGTATAACTATATAAACATAATCGAATACAACTCAGATACGATGATTGTTCAATCTATCCATTCAACCTTATGTTCGATTCGGTTGCTCGTATGTATATCGGAAGAACAGGTACCTGGTGAGTATATCTATATAAACATATTCGAATACAACTCAGATACGATGATTGTTCAATCTATCCATTCAACCTTCTGCTCGATTCGGTCGCTTGTATGTAAAACGGAAGGACATTTACCTGGTGAGTATTGCTATATAAACATCATCACGATATCATCGAATACAACTCAGATACAATTATCGTTTCGTCTAACCATTTAACCTTCTGTTCGATTCAGTCGCTAGTATGTGTAACGGAAGTACCGTCACCTGGTAAGTATCACTATATATACAGTATTGCGATATAATCGGATACCACCCAGATACATTGATTGTTCAGTCTATACATTCAACTTTCTGTTCGTTTCGGTCGCTCGTATGTGAAACGGGAATACCGTCACCTTATGTGTATAACTATATACACAGCATAACATCATAATCGAATACAACCCAGATACTATCCATTCAACCTTCTGTTCGATTCGGTTGCTCGTATGTATAACGAAAGAACAGTAACCTGGTTAGACATAATATATAATAATCATCACGAAATAATCGAATACAACCCAGATACGATGATTGTTCAGTCTATCCATTCAACCTTCTGTTCAGTTCAGTCGCTCTTATGTATAACTGGAGAACAGTTACCTGGTGAGTATAACTATATGAACATCATCACGATATAATCGAATACAACCCCAGATACGATCATTGTTTAGTCTATCCATTCAGCCTTCAGTTCAATTCAGTCGCTCGTATGTATAACGGAAGAACAGTTACCTGGTGAGTATAACTATATAAACATAATCGAATACAACTCAGATACGATGATTGTTCAATCTATCCATTCAACCTTATGTTCGATTCGGTTGCTCGTATGTATATCGGAAGAACAGGTACCTGGTGAGTATAAATATAAAAACATAATCGAATACAACTCAGATACGATGATTGTTCAATCTATCCATTTAACCTTCTGCTCGATTCGGTCGCTTGTATGTAAAACGGAAGGACAGTTACCTGGTGAGTATTGCTATATAAACATCATCACGATATCATCGAATACAACTCAGATACAATTATCGTTTCGTCTAACCATTTAACCTTCTGTTCGATTCAGTCGCTAGTATGTGTAACGGAAGTACCGTCACCTGGTAAGTATCACTATATATACAGTATTGCGATATAATCGGATACCACCCAGATACATTGATTGTTCAGTCTATCCATTCAACTTTCTGTTTATTTCAGTCGCTCGTATGTGAAACGGGAATACCGTCACCTTATGTGTATAACTATATACACAGCATAACATCATAATCGAATACAACCCATATACTATCCATTCAACCTTCTGTTCGATTCGGTTGCTCGTATGTATAACGAAAAAACAGTAACCTGGTGAGTATTTCTATATGAACGTCATCACGATATAATCGAATACAACTTAGTTACAATTATCGTTCCGTCTAACCATCCAACCTTATGTTCGATTCAGACGCTCGTATGTGTAACGAAAGAACCGTTACATGGTAGGTGTAGTTAAATATACAACATAACGATATAATCGGAGACAACCCAGATACAATGATTGTTCAATCTATCCATTCAACCTTATGTTCGATTCGGTTGCTAGTATGTATAACGAAAGAACAGTTACCTGGTTAGACATAATATATGATAATCATCACGAAATAATCGAATACAACCCAGATACGATGATTGTTCAGTCTATCCATTCAACCTTCTGTTCAGTTCAGTCGCTCTTATGTATAACTGGAGAACAGTTACCTGGTGAGTATAACTATATGAACATCATCACGATATAATCGAATACAACCCCAGATACGATCATTGTTTAGTCTATCCATTCAACCTTCGGTTCAATTCAGTCGCTTGTATGTATAACGGAAGAACAGATACCTGGTGAGTATAACTATATAAACATAATCGAATACAACTCAGATACGATGATTGTTCAATCTATCCACTCAACCTTATGTTCGATTCGGTTGCTCGTATGTATATCGGAAGAACAGGTACCTGGTGAGTTTATCTATATAAACATAATCGAATACAACTCAGATACGATGATTGTTCAATCTATCCATTTAACCTTCTGCTCGATTCGGTCGCTTGTATGTAAAACGGAAGGACATTTACCTGGTGAGTATTGCTATATAAACATCATCACGATATCATCGAATACAACTCAGATACAATTATCGTTTCGTCTAACCATTCAACATTCTGTTCGATTCAGTCGCTAGTATGTATAACGGAAGTATCGTCACCTGGTTAGTATCACTATATATACAGTATTGCGATATAATCGAATACCACCCAGATACATTGATTGTTCAGTCTATCCATTCAACTTTCTTTTCGTTTCGGTCGCTCGTATGTAAAACGGGAATACCGTCTCCTAGTGTGTATAACTATATACACAGCATAACATCATAATCGAATACAACCCATATACTATCCATTCAACCTTCTGTTCAATTCAGTCGCTCGTATGTATAACGGAAGAACAGTTACCTGGTGACTATAACTATATAAACATAATCGAATACAACCCAGATACGATGATTGTTCAATCTATACTGAATTCAACCTTCTGCTCGATTCGGTCGCTTGTATGTAAAACGGAAGAACAGTTACCTGGTGAGTATTGCTATATAAACATCATCACGATATCATCGAATACAACTCAGATACAATTATCGTTTCGTCTAACCATTCAACATTCTGTTAGATTCAGTCGCTAGTATGTGTAACGGAAGTATCGTCACCTGGTAAGTATCACTATATATACAGTATTGCGATATAATCGGATACCACCCAGATACATTGATTGTTCAGTTTATCCATTCAACTTTCTTTTTGTTTCGGTCGCTCGTATGTAAAACGGGAATACCGTCTCCTGGTGTGTATAACTATATACACAGCATAACATCATAATCGAATACAACCCATATACTATCCATTCAACCTTCTGTTCAATTCAGTCGCTCGTATGTATAACGGAAGAACAGTAACCTGGTGAGTATAACTATATAAACATAATCGAATACAACCCAGATACGATGATTGTTCAATCTATACTGAATTCAACCTTCTGCTCGATTCGGTCGCTTGTATGTAAAACGGAAGAACAGTTACCTGGTGAGTATTGCTATATAAACATCATCACGATATCATCGAATACAACTCAGATACAATTATCGTTTCGTCTAACCATTTAACCTTCTGTTCGATTCAGTCGCTAGTATGTGTAACGGAAGTACCGTCACCTGGTAAGTATCACTATATATACAGTATTGCGATATAATCGGATACCACCCAGATACATTGATTGTTCAGTCTATCCATTCAACTTTCTGTTCGTTTCGGTCGCTCGTATGTAAAACGGGAATACCGTCACCTAGTATGTATAACTATATACACAGCATAACATCATAATCGAATACAACTCAGATACTATCCATTCAACCTTCTGTTCGATTCGGTTGCTCGTATGTATAACGAAAGAACAGTAACCTGGTGAGTATTCCTATATAAACTTCATCACGATATAATCGAATACAACTCAGATACAATGATCATTCCGTCTATCCATCTAACCTTCTGTTCGATTGGGTCGCTCGTACGTATAACGCAAGAACAGTCACCTGGTGAGTATTACTATATGAACATTCCCACGATATAATCGAATACAACTCAGTTACAATTATCGTTCCGTCTAACCATCCAACCTTATGTTCGATTCAGACGCTCGTATGTGTAACGAAAGAACCGTTACATGGTAGGTGTATCTAAATATACAGCATAACGATATAATCGGAGACAACCCAGATACAATGATTGTTCAATCTATCCATTCAACCTTATGTTCGATTCGGTTGCTCGTATGTATAACGGAAGAACAGTTACCTGGTTAGACATAATATATAATAATCATCACGAAATAATCGAATACAACCCAGATACGATGATTGTTCATTCTATCTATACAACCTTCTGTTCAGTTCAGTCGCTCTTATGTATAACTGGAGAACAGTTACCTGGTGAGTATAACTATATAAACATAATCACGATATAATCGAATACAACCCCAGATACGATCATTGTTTAGTATATCCATTCAACCTTCTGTTCAATTCAGTCGCTCGTATGTATAACGGAAGAACAGTTACTTGGTGAGTATAACTATTTAAACATAATCGAATACAACTCAGATACGATGATTGTTCAATCTATCCATTCGACCTTATGTTCGATTCGGTTGCTCGTATGTATATCGAAAGAACAGGTACCTGGTGAGTATAACTATATAAACATAATCGAATACAACTCAGATACGATGATTGTTCAATCTATCCATTTAACCTTCTGCTCGATTCGGTCGCTTGTATGTATAACGGAAGAACAGTTACCTGGTGAGTATTGCTATACAAACATCATCACGATATCATCGAATACAACTCAGAGATACAATTATCGTTTCGTCTAACCATTTAACCTTCTGTTCGATTCAGTCGCTAGTATGTGTAACGGAAGTACCGTCACCTGGTATCACTATATATACAGTATTGCGATATAATCGGATACCACCCAGATACATTGATTGTTCAGTCTATCCATTCAACTTTCTGTTCATTTCGGTCGCTCGTAAGTAAAACGGGAATACCGTCACCTCATGTGTATAACTATATACACAGCATAACATCATAATCGAATACAACCCATATACTATCCATTCAACCTTCTGTTCGATTCGGTTGCTCGTATGTATAACGAAAGAACAGTAACCTGGTGAGTATTTCTATATAAACGTCATCACGATATAATCGAATACAACTCAGATACAATGATCATTCCGTCTATCCATCCAACCTTCTGTTCGATTGGGTCGCTCGTATGTATAACGCAAGAACAGTCACCTGGTGAGTATTACTATATAAACATCACCACGATATAATCGAATACAACTCAGTTACAATTATAGTTTCGTCTAACCATCCAACTTTATATTCGATTCAGATGCTCGTATGTGTAACGAAAGAACCGTTACATGGTAGGTGTAACTAAATATACAGCATAACGATATAATCGGAGACAACCCAGATACAATGATTGTTCAATCTATATCCATCCAACCTTATGTTCGATTCGGTTGCTCGTATGTATAACGGAAGAACTGTTACCTGGTTAGACATACTATATGATAATAATCACGATATAATCAAATACAACCCCAGATACGATTATTGTTTAGTCTATCCATTCAACTTTCTGTTCAATTCAGTCGTTCTTATGAAAAACGGAAGAACAGTTACCTGGTGAGTATAACTATATGAACCTAATCGAATACAACCCAGATACGATGAATTTTCAATCTATTCATTTACCTTCTTCTCGATTCGGTCGCTTTTATGTAAAACGGAAGAACAGTTACCTGGTGAGTATCGCTATATAAACATCATCACGATATCATCGAATACAACTCAGAGATACAATTATCGTTTCGTCTAACCATTTAACCTTCTGTTCGATTCAGTCTCTAGTATGTGTAACGGAAGTACCGTCACCTGGTAAGTATCACTAAATATACAGTATTGCGATATAATCGCATACCACCCAGATACATTGATTGTTCAGTCTATCCATCCAACTTTCTGTTCAGTTTAGTCGCTCTTATGTATAACTGGAGAACAGTTTCCTGGTGAGTATAACTATATGAACATCATCAAGATATAATCGAATACAACCCCAGATACGATTATTGTTTAGTCTATCCATTCAACCTTCTGTTCAATTCAGTCGCTCGTATGTATAACGAAAGAACAGTTACCTGGTGAGTATAACTATATAAACATAATCGAATACAACCCAGATACGATGATTGTTCAATCTCTACTAAATTTAAGCTTCTGCTCGATTCGGTCGCTTGTATGTAAAACGGAAGAACAGTTACCTGGTGAGTATCGCTATATAAACATCATCACGATATCATCGAATACAACTCAGAGATACAATTATCGTTTCGTCTAACCATTTAACCTTCTGTTCGATTCAGTCTCTAGTATGTGTAACGGAAGTACCGTCACCTGGTAAGTATCACTATATATACAGTATTGCGATATAATCGGATACCACCCAGATACATTGATTATTCAGTCTATCCATTCAACTTTCTGTTTGTTTCGGTCGCTCGTATGTAAAACGGGAATACCGTCACCTATTGTGTATAACTATATACATATAACATAATCGAATACAACCCAGATACTATCCATTCAACCTTCTGTTCGATTCGGTTGCTCGTATGTATAACGGAAGAACAGTAACCTGGTGAGTATTTCTATATGAACGTCATCACGATATTATCGAATACAACTCAGATACAATGATCATTCCGTCTATCCATCCAACCTTCTGTTCGATTGAGTCGCTCGTATGTATAACGCAAGAACAGTCACCTGGTGAGTATTACTATATAAACATCACCACGATATAATCGAATACAACTCAGTTACAATTATCGTTCCGTCTAACCATCCAACCTTATGTTCGATTCAGACGCTCGTATGTGTAACGAAATAACCGTTACATGGTAGGTGTAACTGAATATACAGCATAAAGATATATTCGGAGACAACCCAGATACAATGATTGTTCAATCTATCCATCCAACCTTATGTTCGATTCGGTTGCTCGTATGTTTAACGGAAGAACTGTTACCTGGTTAGACATACTATATGATAATCATCACGATATACTCGAATACAACCCCAGATACGATTATTGTTTAGTCTATCCATTCAACCTTCTGTTCAATTCAGTCATTCTTATGTATAACAGAAAAACAGTGACCTGGTGAGTATAACTATATAAACCTAATCGAATACAACCCAGATACGATGAATTTTCAATCTATCCATTTAACCTTCTGCTCGATTCGGTCGCTCTTATGTAAAACGGAAGAACAGTTACCTGGTGAGTATTGCTATATAAACATCATCACGATATCATCGAATACAACTCAGATACAATTATCGCTTCGTCTAACCATTTAACCTTCTGTTCGATTCAGTCGCTAGTATGTGTAACGGAAGTACCGTCACATGGTTAGTATCACTATATATACAGTATTGCGATATAATCGGATACCAACCAGATACATTGATTGTTCAGTCTATCCATTCATCTTTCTGTTCGTTTCGGTCGCTCGTATGTAAAACGGGAATACCGTCACCTAGTATGTATAACTATATACACAGCATAACATCAAAATCGAATACAACTCAGATACTATCCATTCAACCTTCTGTTCGATTCGGTTGCTCGTATGTATAACGAAAGAACAGTAACCTGGTGAGAATTCCTATATAAACTTCATCACGATATAATCGAATACAACTCAGATACAATGATCATTCCGTCTATCCATCTATCCTTCTGTTCGATTGGGTCGCTCGTACGTATAACGCAAGAACAGTCACCTGGTGAGTATTACTATATGAACATTCCCACGATATAATCGAATACAACTCAGTTACAATTATCGTTCCGTCTAACCATCCAACCTTATGTTCGATTCAGACGCTCGTATGCGTAAAGAAAGAACCGTTACATGGTAGGTGTATCTAAATATACAGCATAACGATATAATCGGAGACAACCCAGATACGATGATTGTTCAGTCTATCTATACAACCTTCTGTTCAGTTCAGTCGCTCTTATGTATAACTGGAGAACAGTTACCTGGTGAGTATAACTAAATAAACATCATCACGATATAATCGAATACAACCCCAGATACGATCATTGTTTAGTATGTCCATTCAACCTTCTGTTCAATTCAGTCGCTCGTATGTATAACGGAAGAACAGTTACATGGTGAGTATAACTATATAAACATAATCGAATACAACTCAGATACGATGATTGTTCAATCTATCCATTTAACCTTCTGCTCGATTCGGTCGCTTGTATGTAAAACGGAAGAACAGTTACCTGGTGAGTATTGCTATACAAACATCATCACGATATCATCGAATACAACTCAGAGATACAATTATCGTTTCGTCTAACCATTTAACCTTCTGTTTGATTCAGTCGCTAGTATGTGTAACGGAAGTACCGTCACCTGGTAAGTATCACTATATATACAGTATTGCGATATAATCGGATACCACCCAGATACATTGATTGTTCAGTCTATCCATTCAACTTTCTGTTCGTTTCGGTCGCTCGTAAGTAAAACGGGAATAACGTCACCTCATGTGTATAACTATATACACAGCATAACATCATAATCGAATACAACCCAGATACTATCCATTCAACCTTCTGTTCGATTCGGTTGCTCGTATGTATAACGAAAGAACAGTAACCTGGTGAGTATTTCTATATGAACGTCATCACGATATAATCGAATACAACTCAGATACATCGATCATTCCGTCTATCCATCCAACCTTCTGTTCGATTGGGTCGCTCGTATGTATAACGCAAGAACAGTCACCTGGTGAGTATTACTATATAAACATCACCACGATATAATCGAATACAACTCAGTTACAATTATAG
The DNA here is from genome assembly GCA_029955515.1 of Chrysomela aeneicollis. NCBI lineage: Eukaryota > Metazoa > Arthropoda > Insecta > Coleoptera > Chrysomelidae > Chrysomela > Chrysomela aeneicollis. The sequence goes on along the minus strand of JARUHQ010000013.1, from coordinate 12,901,143 downwards.
TTTCGTCTAACCATCCAACTTTATGTTCGAATCAGATGCTCGTATGTGTAACGAAAGAACCGTTACATGGTAGGTGTAACTAAATATACAGCATAACGATATAATCGGAGACAACCCAAATACAATGATTGTTCAATCTATATCCATCCAACCTTATGTTCGATTCGGTTGCTCGTATGTATAACGGAAGAACTGTTACCTGGTTAGACATACTATATGATAATAATCACGATATAATCAAATACAACCCCAGATACGATTATTGTTTAGTCTATCCATTCAACTTTCTGTTCAATTCAGTCGTTCTTATGAAAAACGGAAGAACAGTTACCTGGTGAGTATAACTATATAAACATAATCGAATACAACCCAGATACGATGAATTTTCAATCTATTCATTTAACCTTCTTCTCGATTCGGTCGCTTTTATGTAAAACGGAAGAACAGTTACCTGGTGAGTATCGCTATATAAACATCATCACGATATCATTGAATACAACTCAGAGATACAATTATCGTTTCGTCTAACCATTTAACCTTCTGTTCGATTCAGTCTCTAGTATGTGTAACGGAAGTACCGTCACCTGGTAAGTATCACTGAATATACAGTATTGCGATATAATCGGATAACACCCAGATACATTGATTGTTCAGTCTATCCATAAAACTTTCTGTTCAGTTTAGTCGCTCCTATGTATAACTGGAGAACAGTTTCCTGGTGAGTATAACTATATGAACATCATCAAGATATAATCGAATACAACCCCAGATACGATTATTGTTTAGTCTATCCATTCAACCTTCTGTTCAATTCAGTCGCTCGTATGTATAACGAAAGAATAGTTACCTGGTGAGTATAACTATATAAACATAATCGAATACAACCCAGATATGATGATTGTTCAATCTCTACTAAATTTAAGCTTCTGCTCGATTCGGTCGCTTGTATGTAAAACGGAAGAACAGTTACCTGGTGAGTATCGCTATATAAACATCATCACGATATCATCGAATACAACTCAGAGATACAATTATCGTTTCGTCTAACCATTTAACCTTCTGTTCGATTCAGTCTCTAGTATGTGTAACGGAAGTACCGTCACCTGGTAAGTATCACTATATATACAGTATTGCGATATAATCGGATACCACCCAGATACATTGATTGTTCAGTCTATCCATTCAACTTTCTGTTCGTTTCGGTCGCTCGTATGTAAAACGGGAATACCGTCACCTAATGTGTATAACTATATACACAGCATAACATCATAATCGAATACAACCCAGATACTATCCATTCAACCTTCTGTTCGATTCGGTTGCTCGTATGTATAACGAAAGAACAGTAACCTGGTGAGTATTTCTATATGAACGTCATCACGATATAATCGAATACAACTCAGATACAATGATCATTCCGTCTATCCATCCAACCTTCTGTTCGATTGGGTCGCTCGTATGTATAACGCAAGAACAGTCACCTGGTGAGTATTACTATATAAACATCACCACGATATAATCGAATACAACTCAGTTACAATTATCGTTCTGTCTAACCATCCAACCTTATGTTCGATTCAGACGCTCGTATGTGTAACGAAATAACCGTTACATGGTAGGTGTAACTGAATATACAGCATAAAGATATATTCGGAGACAAAACAGATACAATGATTGTTCAATCTATCCATCCAACCTTATATTCGATCCGGTCGCTCGTATGTTTAACGGAAGAACTGTTACCTGGTTAGACATACTATATGATAATCATCACGATATACTCGAATACGACCCCAGATACGATTATTGTTTAGTCTATCCATTCAACCTTCTGTTCAATTCAGTCGTTCTTATGTATAACGGAAAAACAGTTACCTGGTGAGTATAACTATATAAACCCAAACGAATGCAACCCAGATACGATGAATTTTCAATCTATCTATTTAACCTTCTGCTCGATTTGGTCGCTTTTATGTGAAACGGAAGAACAGTTACCTGGTGAGTATTGCTATATAAACATCATCACGATATCATCGAATACAACTCAGATACAATTATCGCTTCGTCTAACCATTTAACCTTCTGTTCGATTCAGTCGCTAGTATGTGTAATGGAAGTACCGTCACCTGGTAAGTATCACTATATATACAGTATTGCGATATAATCGGTTACCAACCAGATACATTGATTGTTTAGTCTATCCATTCAACTTTCTGTTCGTTTCGGTCGCTCGTATGTGAAACGGGAATACCGTCACCTAGTGTGTATAACTATATACACAGCAAAACATCATAATCGAATACAACTCAGATACTATCCATTCAACCTTCTGTCCTATTGGGTTGCTCGTATGTATAACGAAAGAACAGGTACCTGGTGAGTATAACTATATAAACATGATCGAATACAACTCAGATACGATGATTGTTCAATCTATCCATTTAACCTTCTGCTCGATTCGGTCACTTGTATGTAAAACTGAAGGACAGTTACCTGGTGAGTATTGCTATATAAACATCATCACGATATCATCGAATACAACTCAGATACAATTATCGTTTCGTCTAACCATTCAACATTCTGTTCGATTCAGTCGCTAGTATGTATAACGGAAGAACAGTTACCTGGTGAGTATAACTATATAAACATAATAGAATACAACCCAGATACGATGATTGTTCAATCCATACTAAATTTAATTTTCTGCTCGATTCGGTCGCTTGTATGTAAAACGGAAGAACAGTTACCTGGTGAGTATTGCTATATAAACATCATCACGATATCATCGAATACAACTCAGATACAATTATCGTTTCGTCTTACCATTTAACCTTAAGTTCGATTCAGTCGCTAGTATGTGCAACGGAAGTACCGTCACCTGGTAAGTATCACTATATATACAGAATTGCGATATAATCGGATACCACCCAGATACATTGATTGTTAAGTCTATCCATTCAACTTTCTGTTCGTTTCGGTCGCTCGTATGTAAAACGGGAATACCGTCACCTAATGTGTATAACTATATACACAGCATAACATCATAATCGAATACAACCCTGATACTATCCATTCAACCTTCTGTTCGATTCGGTTGCTCGTATGTATAAAGAAAAAACAGTAACCTGGTGAGTATTTCTATATGAACGTCATCACGATATAATCGAATACAACTCAGATACAATGATCATTCCGTCTATCCATCCAAACTTCTGTTCGATTGGGTCGCTCGTATGAATAACGCAAAAACAGTCACCTGGTGAGTATTACTATATAAACATCACCACGATATAATCGAATACAACTCAGTTACAATTATTGTTCCGTCTAATCATCCAAACTTATGTTCGATTCAGACGCTCGTATGTGTAACGAAAGAACCGTTACCTAGTGAGTATAACTATATAAACATAATCGAATACAACCCAGATACGATGATTGTTCAATCTCTACTAAATTTAAGCTTCTGCTCGATTTGGTCGCTTGTATGTAAAACGGAAGAACAGTTACCTGGTGAGTATCGCTATATAAACATCATCACGATATCATCGAATACAACTCAGAGATACAATTATCGTTTCGTCTAACCATTTAACCTTCTGTTCGATTCAGTCTCTAGTATGTGTAACGGAAGTACCGTCACCTGGTAAGTATCACTGAATATACAGTATTGCGATATAATCGCATACCACCCAGATACATTGATTGTTCAGTCTATCCATCCAACTTTCTGTTCAGTTTAGTCGCTCTTATGTATAACTGGAGAACAGATTCCTGGTGAGTATAACTATATGAACATCATCAAGATATAATCGAATACAACCCCAGATACGATTATTGTTTAGTCTATCCATTCAACCTTCTGTTCAATTCAGTCGCTCGTATGTATAACGAAAGAACAGTTACCTGGTGAGTATAACTATATAAACATAATCGAATACAACCCAGATACGATGATTGTTCAATCTCTACTAAATTTAAGCTTCTGCTCGATTCGGTCGCTTGTATGTAAAACGGAAGAACAGTTACCTGGTGAGTATCGCTATATAAACATCATCACGATATCATCGAATACAACTCAGAGATACAATTATCGTTTCGTCTAACCATTTAACCCTCTGTTCGATTCAGTCTCTAGTATGTGTAACGGAAGTACCGTCACCTGGTAAGTATCACTATATATACAGTATTGCGATATAATCGGATACCACCCAGATATATTGATTGTTCAGTCTATCCATTCAACTTTCTGTTCGTTTCGGTCGCTCGTATGTAAAACGGGAATACCGTCACCTAATGTGTATAACTATATACACAGCATAACATCATAATCGAATACAACCCAGATACTATCCATTCAACCTTCTGTTCGATTCGGTTGCTCGTATGTATAACGAAAGAACAGTAACCTGGTGAGTATTTCTATATGAACGTCATCACGATATAATCGAATACAACTCAGATACAATAATCATTCCGTCTATCCATCCAACCTTCTGTTCGATTGGGTCGCTCGTATGTATAACGCAAAAACAGTCACCTGGTGAGTATTACTATATAAACATCACCACGATATAATCGAATACAACTCAGTTACAATTATTGTTCCGTCTAACCATCCAACCTTATGTTCGATTTAGACGCTCGTATGTGTAACGAAAGAACCGTTACATGGTAGGTGTATCCAAATATACAGCATAACGATATAATCGGAGACAACCCAGATACAATGATTGTTCAATCTATCCATTCAACCTTATGTTCGATTCGGTTGCTCGTATGTATAACGGAAGAACAGTTACCTGGGCAGACATAATATATAATAATCATCACGAAATAATCGAATACAACCCAGATACGATGATTGTTCAATTTGTCCATTCAACCTTCTGTTCGATTCGGTTGCTCGTATGTGTAACAGAAGAACTGTTACCTGGTGAGTATTTCTATATAAACTTCATCACGATATAATCGAATACAACTCAGATACAATGATCATTTCGTTTATCCATCTAACATTCTGTTCGATTGGGTCGCTCGTACGTATAACGAAAGAACAGTCACCTGGTGAGTATAACTATATGAACATCATCACGATATAATCGAATACAACCCCAGATACAATCATTGTTTAGTCTATCCATTCAACCTTCTGTTCAATTCAGTCGCTCGTATGTATAACGAAAGAACAGTTACTTGGTGAGTATAACTATATAAACATAATCGAATACAACTCAGATACGATGATTGTTCAATTTGTCCATTCAACCTTCTGTTCGATTCGGTTGCTCGTATGTATAACGAAAGAACAGGTACCTGGTGAGTATAACTATATAAACATAATCGAATACAACTCAGATACGATGATTGTTCAATCTCTCCATTCAACCTTCTGCTCGATTCGGTCACTTGTATGTAAAACTGAAGGACAGTTACCTGGTGAGTATTGCTATATAAACATCATCACGATATCATCGAATACAACTCAGATACAATTATCGTTTCGTCTAACCATTCAACATTCTGTTCGATTCAGTCGCTAGTATGTATAACGGAAGAACAGTTACCTGGTGAGTATATCTATATAAACATATTCGAATACAACTCAGATACGATGATTGTTCCATCCATACTAAATTTAACCTTCTGCTCGATTCGGTCGCTTGTATGTAAAACGGAAGAACAGTTACCTGGTGAATATTGCTATATAAACATCATCACGATATCATCGAATACAACTCAGATACAATTATCGTTTCGTCTTACCATTTAACCTTAAGATCGATTCAGTCGCTAGTATGTGCAACGGAAGTACCGTCACCTGGTAAGTATCACTATATATACAGAATTGCGATATAATCGGATACCACCCAGATACATTGATTGTCAAGTCTATCCATTCAACTTTCTGTTCGTTTCAGTCGCTCGTATGTAAAACGGGAATACCGTCACCTAATGTGTATAACTATATACACAGCATAACATCATAATCGAATACAACCCAGATACTATCCATTCAACCTTCTGTTCGATTCGGTTGCTCGTATGTATACAGAAAAAACAGTAACCTGGTGAGTATTTCTATATGAACGTCGGCACGATATAATCGAATACAACTCAGATACAATGATCATTCCGTCTATCCATCCAAACTTCTGTTCGATTGGGTCGCTCGTATGTATAACGCAAGAACAGTCACCTGGTGAGTATTACTATATAAACATCACCACGATATAATCGAATACAACTCAGTTACAATTATTGTTCCGTCTAATCATCCAAACTTATGTTCGATTTAGACGCTCGTATGTGTAACGAAAGAACCGTTACATGGTAGGTGTAACCAAATATACAGCATAACGATATAATCGGAGACAACCCAGATACAATGATTGTTCAATCTATCCATTCAACCTTATGTTCGATTCAGTTGCTCGTATGTGTAACAGAAGAACTGTTACCTGGTGAGTATTTCTATATAAACTTCATCACGATATAATCGAATACAACTCAGATACAATGATCATTTCGTTTATCCATCTAACATTCTGTTCGATTGGGTCGCTCGTACGTATAACGAAAGAACAGTCACCTGGTGAGTATTACTATATAAACATTCCCACGATATAATCGAATACAACTCAGTTACAATTATCGTTTCGTCTAACCATCCAACCTTAAGTTCGATTCAGACGCTCGTATGTGTAACGAAAGAACCGTTACATGGTAGGTGTATCTAAATATACAGCAAAACGATATAATCAGAGACAACCCAGATACAATGATTGTTCTATCTATCCATTCAACCTTATGTTCGATTCGGTTGCTCGTATGTATAACGGAAGAACAGTTACCTGGTTAGACATAATATATAATAATCATCACGAAATAATCGAATACAACCCAGATACGATGATTGTTCAGTCTATCTAAACAACCTTCTGTTCAGTTCAGTCGCTCTCATGTATAACTGGAGAACAGTTACCTGGTGAGTATAACTATATAAACATCATCACGATATAATCGAATACAACCCCAGATACGATCATTGTTTAGTCTATCCATTCAACCTTCAGTTCAATTCAGTCGCTCGTATGTATAACGGAAGAACAGTTACTTGGTGAGTATAACTATATAAACATAATCGAATACAACTCAGATACGATGATTGTTCAATCTATCCATTCAACCTTATATTCGATTCGGTTGCTCGTATGTATAACGAAAGAACAGGTACCTGGTGAGTATAACTATATAAACATAATCGAATACAACTCAGATACGATGATTGTTCAATCTATCCATTTAACCTTCTGCTCGATTCGGTCACTTGTATGTAAAACTGAAGGACAGTTACCTGGTGAGTATTGCTATATAAATATCATCACGATATCATCGAATACAACTCAGATACAATTATCGTTTCGTCTAACCATTCAACATTCTGTTCGATTCAGTCGCTAGTATGTATAACGGAAGAACAGTTACCTGGTGAGTATAACTATATAAACATAATCGAATACAACCCAGATACGATGATTGTTCAATCCATACTAAATTCAACCTTCAGCTCGATTTGGTCGCTTGTATGTAAAACGGAAGAACAGTTACCTGGTGAGTATTGCTATATAAACATCATCACGATATCATCGAATACAACTCAGATACAATTATCGTTTCGTCTCACCATTTAACCTTAAGTTCGATTCTGTCGCTAGTATGTGCAACGGAAGTACCGTCACCTGGTAAGTATCACTATTTATACAGAATTGCGATATAATCGGATACCACCCTGATACATTGATTGTTCAGTCTATCCATTCAACTTTCTGTTCGTTTCGGTCGCTCGTACGTAAAACGGGAATACCGTCACCTAATGTGTATAACTATATACACAGCATAACATCATAATCGAATACAACCCATACACTATCCATTCAACCTTCTGTTCGATTCGGTTGCTCGTATGTATAAAGAGAAAACAGTAACCTGGTGAGTATTTCTATATGAACGTCATCACGATATAATCGAATACAACTCAGATACAATGATCATTCCGTCTATCCATCCAAACTTCTGTTCGATTGGGTCGCTCGTATGTATAACGCAATAACAGTCACCTGGTGAGTATTACTATATAAACATCACCACGATATAATCGAATACAACTCAGTTACAATTATTGTTCCGTCTAATCATCCAACCTTATGTTCGATTCAGTTGCTCGTATGTGTAACAAAGAACTGTTACCTGGTTAGACATACGATATGATAATCATCACGATATAATCGAATACAACTCAGATACAATTATCGTTTCGTCTAACCATTTAACCTTCTGTTCGATTCAGTCGCTAGTATGTGTAACGGAAGTACCGTCACCTGGTAAGTATCACTATATATTCAGTATTGCGATATAATCGGATACCATCCAGATACATTGATTGTTCAGACTATCCATTCAACTTTCTGTTCGTTTCGGTCGCTCGTATGTAAAACGGGAGTACCGTCACCTAATGTGTATAACTATTTACACAGCATAACATCATAATCGAATACAACCCAGATACTATCCATTCAACCTTCTGTTCGATTCGGTTGCTCGTATGTATAACGAGAGAACAGTAACCTGGTGAGTATTTCTATATGAACGTCACCACGATATAATCGAATACAACTCAGATACAATGATCATTCCGTCTATCCATCCAACTTTCTGTTCGATTGGGTCGCTCGTATGTATAACGCAAGAACAGTCACCTGGTGAGTATTACTATATAAACATCACCACGATATAATCGAATACAACTCAGTTACAATTATCGTTCCGTCTAATCATCCAACCTTATGTTCGATGCAGACGCTCGTATGTGTAACGAGAGAACCGTTACATGGTAGGTGTCTCTGAATATACAGCATAACGATATATTCGGAGACAACCCAGAAACAATGATTGTTCAATCTATCCATTCAACTTTTTGTTCGATTCGGTTGCTCTTATGTGTAACAGAAGAACTGTTACCTGGTTAGACATACTATATGAAAATCATCACGATATGATCGAATACAACCCAGATACAATGATTGTTCAGTCTATCCATTCAACCTTCTGTTCAGTTTAGTCGCTCTTATGTATAACTGGAGAACAGTTACCTGTTGAGTATGACTATATAAACATCATCACGATATAATCGAATACAACCTCAGATACGATCATTGTTTAGTCTATCCATTCAACCTTCTGTTCAATTCAGTCGCTCGTATGTATAACGGAAGAACAGTTACCTGGTGAGTATAACTATATAAACATAATCGAATACAACCCAGAACGATGATTGTTCAATTTATACTAAATTTAAGCTTCTGCTCGATTCGGTCGCTTGTATGTAAAACGGAAGAACAGTTACCTGGTGAGTATTGCTATATAAACATTATCACGATATCATCGAATACAACTCAGATACAATTATCGTTTCGTCTAACCATTATACCTTCTGTTCGATTCAGTCGCTAGTATGTGTAAAGGAAGTACCGTCACCTGGTAAGTATCACTATATATACAGTATTGCGATATAATCGGATACCACCCAGATACATTGATTGTTCAGTCTATCCATTCAACTTTCTGTTCGTTTCGGTCGCTCGTATGTGAAACGGGAATACCCTCACCTTATGTGTTTAACTATATACACAGCATAACATCATAATCGAATACAACCCAGATACTATTCATTCAACCTTCTGTTCGATTCGGTTGTTCGTATGTATAACGAACGAACAGTAACCTGGTGAGTATTTCTATATGAACGTCATCACGATATAATCGAATACAACTCAGATACAATGATCATTCCGTCTATCCATCCAACCTTCTGTTCGATTGGGTCGCTCGTATGTATAACGCAAGAACAGTCACCTGGTGAGTATTACTATATAAACATCACCACGATATAATCGAATACAACTCAGTTATAATTATTGTTCCGTCTAACCATCCAACATTATGTTCGATTCAGACGCTCGTATGTGTAACGAAAGAACCGTTACATGGTAGGTGTAACTAAATATACAGCATAACGATATAATCGGAGACAACCCATATACAATGATTGTTCAATCTATCCATCCAACCTTATGTTCAATTCGGTTGCTCGTATGTATAACGGAAGAACTGTTACCTGGTTAGACATAACATATGATAATAATCACGATATAATCTAACACAACCCAGATACGATGAATGTTCAGTCTATCCATTCAACCTTCTGTTCAGTTCAGTCGCTCTCATGTATAACTGGAGAACATTTTTCTGGTGAGTATAACTATATGAACATCATCAAGATATAATTGAATACAACCCCAGATACGATTATTGTTTAGTCTATCCATTCAACATTCTGTTCAATTCAGTCGCTCGTATGTATAACGGAAGAACAGTTACCTGGTGAGTATACTTATATGAACGTCATCACGATATAATCGAATACAACTTAGTTACAATATCGTTCCGTCTAACCATCCAACCTTATGTTCGATTCAGACGCTCGTATGTGTAACGAAAGAACCGTTACATGGTAGGTGTAGTTAAATATACAACATAACGATATAATCGGAGACAACCCAGATACAATGATTGTTCAATCTATCCATTCAACCTTATGTTCGATTCGGTTGCTAGTATGTATAACGAAAGAACAGTTACCTGGTTAGACATAATATATAATAATCATCACGAAATAATCGAATACAACCCAGATACGATGATTGTTCAGTCTATCTATTCAATCTTCTGTTCAGTTCAGTCGCTCTTATGTATAACTGGAGAACAGTAACCTGGTGAGTACCGTCTCCTAGTGTGTATAACTATATACACAGCATAACATCATAATCGAATACAACCCATATACTATCCATTCAACCTTCTGTTCAATTCAGTCGCTCGTATGTATAACGGAAGAACAGTTACCTGGTGAGTATAACTATATAAACATAATCGAATACAACCCAGATACGATGATTGTTCAATCTATACTGAATTCAACCTTCTGCTCGATTCGGTCGCTTGTATGTAAAACGGAAGAACAGTTACCTGGTGAGTATTGCTATATAAACATCATCACGATATCATCGAATACAACTCAGATACAATTATCGTTTCGTCTAACCATTCAACATTCTGTTCGATTCAGTCGCTAGTATGTGTAACGGAAGTATCGTCACCTGGTAAGTATCATTATATATACAGTATTGCGATATAATCGGATACCACCCAGATACATTGATTGTTCAGTCTATCCATTCAACTTTCTTTTCGTTTCGGTCGCTCGTATGTAAAACGGGAATACCGTCTCCTAGTGTGTATAACTATATACACAGCATAACATCATAATCGAATACAACCCATATACTATCCATTCAACCTTCTGTTCAATTCAGTCGCTCGTATGTATAACGGAAGAACAGTTACCTGGTCAGTAAAAATATATAAACATAATCGATACAACCCAGATACGATGATTGTTCAATCTATACTGAATTCAACCTTCTGCTCGATTCGGTCGCTTGTATGTAAAACGGAAGAACAGTTACCTGGTGAGTATAACTATATGAACGTCATCACGATATAATCGAATACAACTTAGTTACAATATCGTTCCGTCTAACCATCCAACCTTATGTTCGATTCAGACGCTCGTATGTGTAACGAAAGAACCGTTACATGGTAGGTGTAGTTAAATATACAACATAACGATATAATCGGAGACAACCCAGATACAATGATTGTTCAATCTATCCATTCAACCTTATGTTCGATTCGGTTGCTAGTATGTATAACGAAAGAACAGTTACCTGGTTAGACATAATATATAATAATCATCACGAAATAATCGAATACAACCCAGATAAGATGATTGTTCAGTCTATCCATTCAATCTTCTGTTCAGTTCAGTCGCTCTTATGTATAACTGGAGAACAGTAACCTGGTCAGTACCGTCTCCTAGTGTGTATAACTATATACACAGCATAACATCATAATCGAATACAACCCATATACTATCCATTCAACCTTCTGTTCAATTCAGTCGCTCGTATGTATAACGGAAGAACAGTTACCTGGTGAGTATAACTATATAAACATAATCGAATACATCCCAGATACGATGATTGTTCAATCTATACTGAATTCAACCTTCTGCTCGATTCGGTCGCTTGTATGTAAAACGGAAGAACAGTTACCTGGTGAGTATTGCTATATAAACATCATCACGATATCATCGAATACAACTCAGATACAATTATCGTTTCGTCTAAGCAGTCAACATTCTGTTCGATTCAGTCGCTAGTATGTGTAACGAAAGTATCGTCACCTGGTAAGTATCATTATATATACAGTATTGCGATATAATCGGATACCACCCAGATACATTGATTGTTCAGTCTATCCATTCAACTTTCTTTTCGTTTCGGTCGCTCGTATGTAAAACGGGAATACCGTCTCCTAGTGTGTATAACTATATACACAGTATAACATCATAATCGAATACAACCCATATACTATCCCTTCAACCTTCTGTTCAATTCAGTCGCTCGTATGTATAACGGAAGAACAGTTACCTGGTGAGTATAAATATATAAACATAATCGATACAACCCAGATACGATGATTGTTCAATCTATACTGAATTCAACCTTCTGCTCGATTCGGTCGCTTGTATGTAAAACGGAAGAACAGTTACCTGGTGAGTATTGCTATATAAACTTCATCACGATATAATCGAATACAACTTAGTTACAATTATCGTTCCGTCTAACCATCCAACCTTATGTTCGATTCAGACGCTCGTATGTGTAACGAAAGAACCGTTACATGGTAGGTGTAGTTAAATATACAACATAACGATATAATCGGAGACAACCCAGATACAATGATTGTTCAATCTATCCATTCAACCTTATGTTCGATTCGGTTGCTAGTATGTATAACGGAAGAACAGTTACCTGGTTAGACATAATATATAATAATCATCACGAAATAATCGAATACAACCCAGATACGATGATTGTTCAGTCTATCCATTCAACCTTCTGTTCAGTTCAGTCGCTCTTATGTATAACTGGAGAACAGTTACCTGGTGAGTATAACTATATGAACATCATTACGATATAATCGAATACAACCCCAGATACGATCATTGTTTAGTCTATCCATTCAACCTTCAGTTCAATTCAGTCGCTCGTATGTATAACGGAAGAACAGTTACCTGGTGAGTATAACTATATAAACATAATCGAATACAACTCAGATACGATGATTGTTCAATCTATCCATTCAACCTTATGTTCGATTCGGTTGCTCGTATGTATATCGGAAGAACAGGTACCTGGTGAGTATATCTATATAAACATAATCGAATACAACTCAGATACGATGATTGTTCAATCTATCCATTTAACCTTCTGCTCGATTCGGTCGCTTGTATGTAAAACGGAAGGACAGTTACCTGGTGAGTATTGCTATATAAACATCATCACGATATCATCGAATACAACTCAGATACAATTATCGTTTCGTCTAACCATTCAACATTCTGTTCGATTCAGTCGCTAGTATGTGTAACGGAAGTATCGTCACCTGGTAAGTATCACTATATATACAGTATTGCGATATAATCGGATACCACCCAGATACATTGATTGTTCAGTCTATCCATTCAACTTTCTGTTCGTTTCGGTCGCTCGTATGTGAAACGGGAATACCGTCACCTTATGTGTATAACTATATACACAGCATAACATCATTATCGAATACAACCCAGATACTATCCATTCAACCTTCTGTTCGATTCGGTTGCTCGTATGTATAACGAAAGAACAGTAACCTGGTGAGTATTTCTATATGAACGTCATCACGATATAATCGAATACAACTTTGTTACAATTATCGTTTCGTCTAACCATCCAACCTTATGTTCGATTCAGACGCCCGTATGTGTAACGAAAGAACCGTTACATGGTAGGTGTAGTTAAATATACAACATAACGTAATAATCGGAGACAACCCAGATACAATGATTATTCAATCTATCCATTCAACCTTAGGTTCGATTCGGTTGCTAGTATGTATAACGAAAGAACAGTTACCTGGTTAGACATAATATATAATAATTGTGATGTTTTTACTTACCTTCGTAAAAAAAAAGGAAATCACGGCTCCGGCAGCCTTGATTGTCTTGGAGAGCTAGATCGTGGATAAGGACTCTGTTAAATATGTGCACTTTTTATTTATTTGAAAAATTGGGCACCACTTGATTTCATCTGTGAGAAAAATTTAGTTTCATAAAAAATCAAGAAAAAGAAACTTTTTTTATGACTTGTTGGAAAATTCAACATGAATAAAATAAAAAAAAACTTTCAATAGTCCAGTTAGAATAGAGATGAACAGAATCCGTCTAATCACACCCTTTGAAACATATTTGAACTGGTAGTTCACATCTCGAAAAGGCCATATTCACATTTATAACAATGCAAGAAAACAATTCTTGATATTCACTGGTTCCTCTCAATTATCACCTATTTAGTTATATTGTATTACTATGTGATATGAAACGTATTTATATTATATAAATTACCCTAGAGGGTAAAGGGATACATCCAGTATACTGAGTGTTGCGCAGGGTGATAATAAAAAAAAATATGAGATTACATCAAGAAACTGCAAAGGTGTTAATTGAATTTAAATTGTCGAATGGGTAAGATGGAAAAATTGTTACAATATGATTTTCAGTGATAGCTTATCTGTGATTCCGGCACTGTTCAAGGTCCAATGGGTGTTTCTGAGCTCAGGCTGAGGAAATCAACCTGACTAGTGGTGGTAGGACATCGGAAGATAATCTGCCGCCCCTGCAGTTGGATGCAGATAACCAACGAGGTCCTGGTCCTCTAGTTGAGTAAAAAAATGGAGTTTCCCAAAATAGTAATTCATCAAAAAAAAAACAACGAGGGCAACTCAGGCTGCCTCATCAAAAATTATAGAGCCTATCTTACAACCCTCTCTTGGAGGGTTGTATGAACAAATAAAATGGCTTCAGCCAACATGTCCCATCAAATGAATTGCTATATGAAAGCCCTTCAATTGGGTCAGAAATACCAGCAACAAGAATACATCTCGATCCGTAGAGTAAAGCGGCTTTTGATGTCGCACAAAAATGTCGGATTTGGAAGAACGAAACAGCCGACGATATCTGGGGAGGCTTTTCCATTAGCGCTGGCAAGACAGCTTATCTGTTCACCTCGTAATACCAGGTAGTTAGGCCAAAAATCAGTTGGTCTAGGATTAATCGGCCATGATATCAAAATCACCAAAATCATAAAAATGGTCACCCAAAACCACGATAGGTACTTCAACCCACCTCAAAAAGGACCTCTTCCCTCCACCTTCTCTCTATCTCCTCAGGTAATGCAGAGCGAAGTAATTACTTACAGGTGAGTGATAGAAAACTACATAGGAGAAAGCAACGCTATCTATCAAACATAAACCCACAGTTCAAGAAGAACCCTGAATCTATTAAAAAAAAACTGGAAAACGTTGGAGAGCTGCACAATGACCCAAAGAGATGGAAAGGCAGTAGGACTCGACCTTCCAGAACGAAGCGAAGGATACAACAGGTGAGTGTTAGCATTTTCCATTTCCCAACCTCGACATCCCAGTCTTTTCACTCAACCATTTTCTTTTCAGGTTTCATCCTCCCATGTAAGGATACTAAGGTACCATTCATCTTAGGTATACGTATTAGTAATTATGTACAACTATAAATAAATTGTTATTTGCAAATAATTTTATTTATTCAACCAATATCGATCAATTAGTGTAAATTCGTGTAAGACACCACCTATTAGCGAAGCGCGTGACTAGCTGCCACACTTATTACAAAGTGCGAACTGCAAAAACTAAACGACTATTTAGTTTGAACTGAAATAGGTCGAGGTGACTGAACTTATTAAACGCCGTTTATAGGTAGCGGTACCCGTCTATATAGATTATTGATTTTCAAAATGCTACATAATCATCACGAAATAATCGAATACAACCCAGATACGATGAATGTTCAGTCTATCCATTCAACCTTCTGTTCAGTTCAGTCGCTCTTATGTATAACTGGAGAACATTTTTCTGGTGAGTATAACTATATGAACATCATCAAGATATAATTGAATACAACCCCAGATACGATTATTGTTTAGTCTATCCATTCAACCTTCTGTTCAATTCAGTCGCTCGTATGTATAACGGAAGAGCAGTTACCTGGTGAGTATAACTATATGAACGTCATCACGATATAATCGAATACAACTTAGTTACAATATCGTTCCGTCTAACCATCCAACCTTATGTTCGATTCAGACGCTCGTATGTGTAACGAAAGAACCGTTACATGGTAGGTGTAGTTAAATAAACAACATAACGATATAATCGGAGACAACCCAGATACAATGATTGTTCATTCTATCCATTCAATCTTATGTTCGATTCGGTTGCTAGTATGTATAACGAAAGAACAGATACCTGGTTAGACATAATATATAATAATCATCACGAAATAATCGAATACAACCCAGATACGATGATTGTTCAGTCTATCCATTCAATCTTCTGTTCAGTTCAGTCGCTCTTATGTATAACTGGAGAACAATTACCTGGTGAGTACCGTCTCCTAGTGTGTATAACTATATACACAGCATAACATCATAATCGAATACAACCCATATACTATCCATTCAACCTTCTGTTCAATTCAGTCGCTCGTATGTATAACGAAAGAACAGTTACCTGGTGAGTATAACTATATAAACATAATCGAATACAACCCAGATACGATGATTGTTCAATCTATACTGAATTCAACCTTCTGCTCGATTCGGTCGCTCGTATGTGAAACGGGAATACCGTCACCTTATGTGTATAACTATATACACAGCATAACATCATAATCGAATACAACCCAGATACTATCCATTCAACCTTCTGTTCGATTCGGTTGCTCGTATGTATAACGAAAGAACAGTAACCTGGTGAGTATTTCTATATGAACGTCATCACGATATAATCGAATACAACTTAGTTACAATTATCGTTCCGTCTAACCATCCAACCTTATGTTCGATTCAGACGCTCGTATGTGTAACGAAAGAACCGTTGCATGATAGGTGTAGTTAAATATACAACATAACGATATAATCGGAGACAACCCAGATACAATGATTGTTCAATCTATCCATTCAACCTTATGTTCGATTCGGTTGCTAGTATGTATAACGAAAGAACAGTTACCTGGTTAGACATAATATATAATAATCATCACGAAATAATCGAATACAACCCAGATACGATGATTGTTCAGTCTATACATTCAACCTTCTGTTCAGTTCAGTCGCTCTTATGTATAACTGGAGAACAGTTACCTGGTGAGTATAACTATATGAACATCATCACGATATAATCGAATACAACCCCAGATACGATCATTGTTTAGTCTATCCATTCAACCTTCAGTTCAATTCAGTCGCTCGTATGTATAACGGAAGAACAGTTACCTGGTGAGTATAACTATATAAACATAATCGAATACAACTCAGATACGATGATTGTTCAATATATCCATTCAACCTTATGTTCGATTCGGTTGCTCGTATGTATATCGGAAGAACAGGTACCTGGTGAGTATATCTATATGAACATAATCGAATACAACTCAGATACGATGATTGTTCAATCTATCCATTTAACCTTCTGCTCGATTCGGTCGCTCGTATGTAAAACGGAAGGACAGTTACCTGGTGAGTATTGCTATATAAACATCATCACGATATCATCGAATACAACTCAGATACAATTATCGTTTCGTCTAACCATTCAACATTCTGTTCGATTCAGTCGCTAGTATGTGTAACGGAAGTATCGTCACCTGGTAAGTATCACTATATATACAGTATTGCGATATAATCGGATACCACCCAGATACATGGATTGTTCAGTCTATCCATTCAACTTTCTTTTTGTTTCGGTCGCTCGTAGGTAAAACGGGAATACCGTCTCCTAGTGTGTATAACTATATACACAGCATAACATCATAATCGAATACAACCTATATACTATCCATTCAACCTTCCGTTCAATTCAGTCGCTCGTATGTATAACGGAAGAACAGTTACCTGGTGAGTATAACTATATAAACAAAATCGAATACAACCCAGATACGATGATTGTTCAATCTATACTGAATTCAACCTTCTGCTCGATTCGGTCGCTTGTATGTAAAACGAAAGAACAGTTACCTGGTGAGTATTGCTATATAAACATCATCACGATATCATCGAATACAACTCAGATACAATTATCGTTTCGTCTAACCATTCAACATTCTGTTCGATTCAGTCGCTAGTATGTGTAACGGAAGTATCGTCACCTGGTAAGTATCACTATATATACAGTATTGCGATATAATCGGATACCACCCAGATACATTGATTGTTCAGTCTATCCATTCAACTTTCTTTTCGTTTCGGTCGCTCGTATGTAAAACGGGAATACCGTCTCCTAGTGTGTATAACTATATACACAGCATAACATCATAATCGAATACAACCCATATACTATCCATTCAACCTTCTATTCAATTCAGTCGCTCGTATGTATAACGGAAGAACAGTTTCCTGGTGAGTATAACTATATAAACATAATCGAATACAACCCAGATACGATGATTGTTCAATCTATACTGAATTCAACCTTCTGCTCGATTCGGTCGCTTGTATGTAAAACGGAAGAACAGTTACCTGGTGAGTATTGCTATATAAACATCATCACGATATCATCGAATACAACTCAGATACAATTATCGTTTCGTCTAACCATTTAACCTTCTGTTCGATTCAGTCGCTAGTATGTGTAACGGAAGTACCGTCACCTGGTAAGTATCACTATATATACAGTATTGCGATATAATCGGATACCACCCAGATACATTGATTGTTCAGTCTATCCATTCAACTTTCTGTTCGTTTCGGTCGCTCGTATGTGAAACGGGAATACCGTCACCTTATGTGTATAACTATATACACAGCATAACATCATAATCGAATACAACCCAGATACTATCCATTCAACCTTCTGTTCGATTCGGTTGCTCGTATGTATAACGAAAGAACAGTAACCTGGTGAGTATTTCTATATGAACGTCATCACGATATAATCGAATACAACTTAGTTACAATTATCGTTCCGTCTAACCATCCAACCTTATGTTCGATTCAGACGCTCGTATGTGTAACGAAAGAACCGTTGCATGGTAGGTGTAGTTAAATATACAACATAACGATATAATCGGAGACAACCCAGATACAATGATTGTTCAATCTATCCATTCAACCTTATGTTCGATTCGGTTGCTAGTATGTATAACGAAAGAACAGTTACCTGGTTAGACATAATATATAATAATCATCACGAAATAATCGAATACAACCCAGATACGATGATTGTTCAGTCTATACATTCAACCTTCTGTTCAGTTCAGTCGCTCTTATGTATAACTGGAGAACAGTTACCTGGTGAGTATAACTATATGAACATCATCACGATATAATCGAATACAACCCCAGATACGATCATTGTTTAGTCTATCCATTCAACCTTCAGTTCAATTCAGTCGCTCGTATATATAACGGAAGAAACAGTTACCTGGTGAGTATAACTATATAAACATAATCGAATACAACTCAGATACGATGATTGTTCAATATATCCATTCAACCTTATGTTCGATTCGGTTGCTCGTATGTATATCGGAAGAACAGGTACCTGGTGAGTATATCTATATGAACATAATCGAATACAACTCAGATACGATGATTGTTCAATCTATCCATTTAACCTTCTGCTCGATTCGGTCGCTCGTATGTAAAACGGAAGGACAGTTACCTGGTGAGTATTGCTATATAAACATCATCACGATATCATCGAATACAACTCAGATACAATTATCGTTTCGTCTAACCATTCAACATTCTGTTCGATTCAGTCGCTAGTATGTGTAACGGAAGTATCTTCACCTGGTAAGTATCACTATATATACAGTATTGCGATATAATCGGATACCACCCAGATACATTGATTGTTCAGTCTATCCATTCAACTTTCTTTTTGTTTCGGTCGCTCGTATGTAAAACGGGAATACCGTCTCCTAGTGTGTATAACTATATACACAGCATAACATCATAATCGAATACAACCTATATACTATCCATTCAACCTTCTGTTCAATTCAGTCGCTCGTATGTATAACGGAAGAACAGTTACCTGGTGAGTATAACTATATAAACATAATCGAATACAACCCAGATACGATGATTGTTCAATCTATACTGAATTCAACCTTCTGCTCGATTCGGTCGCTTGTATGTAAAACGAAAGAACAGTTACCTGGTGAGTATTGCTATATTAACATCATCACGATATCATCGAATACAACTCAGATACAATTATCGTTTCGTCTAACCATTCAACCTTCTGTTCGATTCAGTCGCTAGTATGTGTAACGGAAGTACCGTCACCTGGTTAGTATCACTATATATACAGTATTGCGATATAATCGGATACCACCCAGATACATTGATTGTTCAGTCTATCCATTCAACTTTCTGTTCGTTTCGGTCGCTCGTATGTGAAACGGGAATACCGTCATCTTATGTGTATAACTATATCACAGCATAACATCATAATCGAATACAACCCAGATACTATCCATTCAACCTTCTGTTCGATTCGGTTGCTCGTATGTATAACGAAAGAACAGTAACCTGGTGAGTATTTCTATATGAACGTCATCACGATATAATCGAATACAACTTAGTTACAATTATCGTTCCGTCTAACCATCCAACCTTATGTTCGATTCAGACGCTCGTATGTGTAACGAAATAACCGTTACATGGTGGGTGTAGTTAAATATACAACATAACGATATAATCGGAGACAACCCAGATACAATGATTGTTCAATCTATCCATTCAACCTTATGTTCGATTCGGTTGCTAGTATGTATAACGAATGAACAGTTACCTGGTTAGACATAATATATAATAATCATCACGAAATAATCGAATACAACCCAGATACGATGATTGTTCAGTCTATCCATTCAACCTTCTGTTCAGTTCAGTCGCTCTTATGTATAACTGGAGAACAGTTACCTGGTGAGTATAACTATATGAACATCATCACGATATAATCGAATACAACCCCAGATACGATCATTGTTTAGTCTATCCATTCAACCTTCAGTTCAATTCAGTCGCTCGTATGTATAACGGAAGAACAGTTAATTGGTGAGTATAACTATATAAACATAATCGAATACAACTCAGATACGATGATTGTTCAATCTATCCATTCAACCTTATGTTCGATTCGGTTGCTCGTATGTATATCGAAGGAACAGGTACCTGGTGAGTGTATCTATATAAACATAATCGAATACAACCCAGATACGATGATTGTTCAATTTATACTGAATTCAACCTTCTGCTCGATTCGGTCGCTTGTATGTAAAACGGAAGAACAGTTACCTGGTGAGTATTGCTATATAAACATCATCACGATATCATCGAATACAACTCAGATACAATTATCGTTACGTCTAACCATTCAACATTCTGTTCGATTCAGTCGCTAGTATGTGTAACGGAAGTATCGTCACCTGGTAAGTATCACTATATATACAGTATTGCGATATAATCGGATACCACCCAGATACATTGATTGTTCAGTCTATCCATTCAACTTTCTTTTTGTTTCGGTCGCTCGTATGTAAAACGAGAATACCGTCTCCTGGTGTGTATAACTATATACACAGCATAACATCATAATCGAATACAACCCATATACTATCCATTCAACCTTCTGTTCAATTCAGTCGCTCGTATGTATAACGGAAGAACAGTTACCTGGTGAGTATAACTATATAAACATAATCGAATACAACCCAGATACGATGATTGTTCAATCTATACTGAATTCAACCTTCTGCTCGATTCGGTCGCTTGTATGTAAAACGGAAGAACAGTTACCTGGTGAGTATTTCTATATGAACATCATTACGATATCATCGAATACAACTCAGTTACAATTATCGTTTCGTCTAACCATTTAACCTTCTGTTCGATTCAGTCGCTAGTATGTGTAACGGAAGTACCGTCACCTGGTAAGTATCACTATATATACAGTATTGCGATATAATCGGATACCACCCAGATACATTGATTGTTCAGTCTATCATTTCAACTTTCTGTTCGTTTCGGTCGCTCGTATGTGAAACGGGAATACCGTCACCTTATGTGTATAACTATATACACAGCATAACATCATAATCGAATACAATCCAGATACTATCCATCCAACCTTCTGTTCGATTCGGTTGCTCGTATGTATAACGAAAGAACAGTAACCTGGTGAGTTTTTCTATATGAACGTCATCACGATATAATCGAATACAACTTAGTTACAATTATCGTTCCGTCTAACCATCCAACCTTATGTTCGATTCAGATGCTCGTATGTGTAACGAAAGAATCGTTACATGGTGGGTGTAGTTAAATATACTACATAACGATATAATCGGAGAAACCCAGATACAATGATTGTTCAATCTATCCATTCAACCTTATGTTCGATTCGGTTGCTAGTATGTATAACGAAAGAACAGTTACCTGGTTAGACATAATATATAATAATCATCACGAAATAATCGAATACAACCCAGATACGATGATTGTTCAGTCTATCCATTCAACCTTCTGTTCAGTTCAGTCGCTCTTATGTATAGCTGGAGAACAGTTACCTGGTGAGTATAACTATATGAACATCATCACGATATAATCGAATACAACCCCAGATACGATCATTGTTTAGTCTATCCATTCAACCTTCAGTTCAATTCAGTCGCTCGTATGTATAACGGAAGAACAGTTACCTGGTGAGTATAACTATATAAACATAATCGAATACAACTCAGATACGATGATTGTTCAATCTATCCATTCAACCTTATGTTCGATTCGGTTGCTCGTATGTATATCGGAAGAACAGGTACCTGGTGAGTATATCTATATAAACATAATCGAATACAACTCAGATACGATGATTGTTCAATCTATCCATTTAACCTTCTGCTCGATTCGGTCGCTTGTATGTAAAACGGAAGGACAGTTACCTGGTGAGTATTGCTATATAATCATCATCACGATATCATCGAATACAACTCAGATACAATTATCGTTTCGTCTAACCATTCAACATTCTGTTCGATTCAGTCGCTTGTATGTGTAACGGAAGTATCGTCACCTGGTAAGTATCACTATATATACAGTATTGCGATATAATCGGATACCAACCAGATACATTGATTGTTCAGTCTATCCATTCAACTTTCTTTTCGTTTCGGTCGCTCGTATGTAAAACGGGAATACCGTCTCCTAGTGTGTATAACTATATACACAGCATAACATCATAATCGAATACAACCCATATACTATCCATTCAACCTTCTGTTCAATTCAGTCGCTCGTATGTATAACGGAAGAACAGTTACCTGGTGAGTATAACTATATAAACATAATCGAATACAACCCAGATACGATGATTGTTCAATCTATACTGAATTCAACCTTCTGCTCGATTCAGTAGCTTGTATGTAAAACGGAAGAACAGTTACCTGGTGAGTATTGCTATATAAACATCATCACGATATCATCAAATACAACTCAGATACAATTATCGTTTCGTCTAACCATTTAACCTTCTGTTCGATTCAGTCGCTAGTATGTGTAACGGAAGTACCGTCACCTGGTAAGTATCACTATATATACAGTATTGCGATATAATCGGATACCACCCAGATACATTGATTGTTCAGTCTATCCATTCAACTTTCTGTTCGTTTCGGTCGCTCGTATGTGAAACGGGAATACCGTCACCTTATGTGTATAACTATATCATAGCATAACATCATAATCGAATACAACTCAGATACTATCCATTCAACCTTCTGTTCGATTCGGTTGCTCGTATGTATAACGAAAGAACAGTAACCTGGTGAGTATTTCTATATGAACGTCATCACGATATAATCGAATACAACTTAGTTACAATTATCGTTCCGTCTAACCATCCAACCTTATGTTCGATTCAGACGCTCGTATGTGTAACGAAAGAACCGTTACATGGTAGGTGTAGTTAAATATACAATATAACGACATAATCGGAGACAACCCAGATACAATGATTGTTCAATCTATCCATTCAACCTTATGTTCGATTCGGTTGCTAGTATGTATAACGAAAGAACAGTTACCTGGTTAGACATAATATATAATAATCATCACGAAATAATCGAATACAACCCAGATACGATGATTGTTCAGTCTATCCATTCAACCTTCTGTTCAGTTCAGTCGCTCTTATGTATAACTGGAGAACAGTTACCTGGTGAGTATAACTATATGAACATCTTCACGATATAATCGAATACAACCTCAGATACGATCATTGTTTAGTCTATCCATTCAACCTTCAGTTCAATTCAGTCGCTCGTATGTATAACGGAAGAACAGTTACCTGGTGAGTATAACTATATAAACATAATCGAATACAACTCAGATACGATGATTGTTCAATCTATCCATTCAACCTTTTGTTCGATTCGGTTGCTCGTATGTATATCGGAAAAACAGGAACCTGGTGAGTATATCTATATAAACATAATCGAATACAACTCAGATACGATGATTGTTCAATCTATCCATTTAACCTTCTGCTCGATTCGGTCGCTTGTATGTAAAACGGAAGGACAGTTACCTGGTGAGTATTGCTATATAAACATCATCACGATATCATCGAATACAACTCAGATACAATTATCGTTTCGTTTAACCATTCAACATTCTGTTCGATTCAGTCGCTAGTATGTGTAACGGAAGTATCGTCACCTGGTAAGTATCACTATATATACAGTATTGCGATATAATCGGATACCACCCAGATACATTGATTGTTCAGTCTATCCATTCAACTTTCTTTTCGTTTCGGTCGCTCGTATGTGAAACGGGAATACCGTCTCCTAGTGTGTATAACTATATACACAGCATAACATCATAATCGAATACAACCCATATACTATCCATTCAACCTTCTGTTCAATTCAGTCGCTCGTATGTATAACGGAAGAACAGTTACCTGGTGAGTATAACTATATAAACATAATCGAATACAACTCAGATACGATGATTGTTCAATCTATACTGAATTCAACCTTCTGCTCGATTCGGTCGCTTGTATGTAAAACGGAAGAACAGTTACCTGGTGAGTATTGCTATATAATCATCATCACGATATCATCGAATACAACTCAGATACAATTATCGTTTCGTCTAACCATTCAACCTTCTGTTCGATTCAGTCGCTAGTATGTGTAACGGAAGTACCGTCACCTGGTGAGTATCACTATATATACAGTATTGCGATATAATCGGATACCACCCAGATACATTGATTGTTCAGTCTATCCATTCAACTTTCTGTTCGTTTCGGTCGCTCGTATGTGAAACGGGAATACCGTCACCTAATGTGTATAACTATATACACAGCATAACATCATAATCGAATACAACCCAGATACTATCAATTCAACCTTCTGTTCGATTCGGTTGCTCGTATGTATAACGAAAGAACAGTAACCTGGTGAGTGTTTCTATATGAACGTCATCACGATATAATAGAATACAACTTAGTTACAATTATCGTTCCGTCTAACCATCCAACCTTATGTTCGATTCAGACGCTCGTATGTGTAACGAAAGAACCGTTACATGGTAGGTGTAGTTAAATATACAACATAACGATATAATCGGAGACAACCCAGATACAATGATCGTTCAATCTATCCATTCAACCTTATGTTCGATTCGGTTGCTAGTATGTATAACGAAAGAACAGTTACCTGGTTAGACATAATATATAATAATCATCACGAAATAATCGAATACAACCCAGATACGATGATTGTTCAGTCTATCCATTCAACCTTCTGTTCAGTTCAGTCGCTCTTATTTATAACTGGAGAACAGTTACCTGGTGAGTATAACTATATGAACATCATCACGATATAATCGAATACAACCCCAGATACGATCATTGTTTAGTCTATCCATTCAACCTTCAGTTCAATTCAGTCGCTCGTATGTATAACGGAGGAACAATTACCTGGTGAGTATAACTATATAAACATAATCTAATACAACTCAGATACGATGATTGTTCAATCTATCCATTCAACCTTATGTTCGATTCGGTTGCTCATATGTATAACGAAAGAACAGGTACCTGGTGAGTATATCTATATAAACATAATCGAATACAACTCAGATACGATGATTGTTCAATCTATCCATTTAACCTTCTGCTCGATTCGGTCGCTTGTATGTAAAACGGAAGGACAGTTACCTGGTGAGTATTGCTATATAAACATCATCACGATATCATCGAATACAACTCAGATACAATTATCGTTTCGTCTAACCATTCAACATTCTGTTCGATTCAGTCGCTAGTATGTGTAACGGAAGTATCGTCACCTGGTAAGTATCACTATATATACAGTATTGCGATATAATCGGATACCACCCAGATACATTGATTGTTCAGTCTATCCATTCAACTTTCTTTTCGTTTCGGTCGCTCGTATGTAAAACGGGAATACCGTCTCCTAGTGTGTATAACTATATACACAGCATAACATCATAATCGAATACAACCCATATACTATCCATTCAACCTTCTGTTCAATTCAGTCGCTCGTATGTATAACGGAAGAACAGTTACCTGGTGAGTATAACTATATAAACATAATCGAATACAACCCAGATACGATGATTGTTCAATCTATACTGAATTCAACCTTCTGCTCGATTCGGACGCTTGTATGTAAAACGGAAGAACAGTAACCTGGTGAGTATTGCTATATAAACATCATCACGATATCATCGAATACAACTCAGATACAATTATCGTTTCGTCTAACCATTTAACCTTTTGTTCGATTCAGTCGCTAGTATGTGTAACGGAACTACCGTCACCTGGTAAATATCACTATATATACAGTATTGCGATATAATCGGATACCACCCAGATACATTGATTGTTCAGTCTATCCATTCAACTTTCTGTTCGTTTCGGTCGCTCGTATGTGAAACGGGAATACCGTCACCTTATGTGTATAACTATATACACAGCATAACATCATAATCGAATACAACCCAGATACTATCCATTCAACTTTCTGTTCAATTCAGTCGCTCGTATGTATAACAGAAGAACAGTTACCTGGTGAGTATAACTATATAAACATAATCGAATACAACCCAGATACGATGATTGTTCAATCTATACTGAATTCAACCTTCTGCTCGATTCGGTCGCTTGTATGTAAAACGGAAGAACAGTTACCTGGTGAGTATTGCTATATAAACATCATCACGATATCATCGAATACAACTCAGATACAATTATCGTTTCGTCTAACCATTTAACCTTCTGTTCGATTCAGTCGCTAGTATGTGTAACGGAAGTACCGTCACCTGGTAAGTATCACTATATATACAGTATTGCGATATAATCGGATACTACCCAGATACATTGATTGTTCAGTCTATCCATTCAACTTTCTGTTCGTTTCGGTCGTTCGTATGTGAAACAGGAATACCGTCACCTTATGTGTATAACTATATACACAGCATAACATCATAATCGAATACAACCCAGATACTATCCATTCAACCTTCTGTTCGATTCGGTTGCTCGTATGTATAACGAAAGAACAGTAACCTGGTGAGTATTTCTATATGAACGTCATCACGATATAATCGAATACAACTTAGTTACAATTATCGATCCGTCTAACCATCCAACCTTATGTTCGATTCAGACGCTCGTATGTGTAACGAAAGAACCCTTACATGGTAGGTGTAGTTAAATATACAACATAACGATATAATCGGAGACAACCCAGATACAATGATTGTTCAATCTATCCATTCAACCTTATGTTCGATTCGGTTGCTAGTATGTATAACGAAAGAACAGTTACCTGGTTAGACATAATATATAATAATCATCACAAAATAATCGAATACAACCCAGATACGATGATTGTTCAGTCTATCCATTCAACCTTCTGTTCAGTTCAGTCGCTCGTATGTATAACTGGAGAACAGTTACCTGGTGAGTATAACTATATGAACATCATCACGATATAATCGAATACAACCCCAGATACGATCATTGTTTAGTCTATCCATTCAACCTTAAGTTCAATACAGTCGCTCGTATGTATAACGGAAGAACAGTTACCTGGTGAGTATAACTATATTAACATAATCGAATACAACTCAGATACGATGATTGTTCAATCTATCCATTCAACCTTATGTTCGATTCGGTTGCTCGTATGTATATCGGAAGAACAGGTACCTGGTGAGTATATCTATATAAACATAATCGAATACAACTCAGATACGATGATTGTTCAATCTATCCATTTAACCTTCTGCTCGATTCGGTCGCTTGTATGTAAAACGGAAGGACAGTTACCTGGTGAGTATTGCTATATAAACATCATCACGATATCATCGAATACAACTCAGATACAACCCAGATACTATCCATTCAACCTTCTGTTCGATTCGGTTGCTCGTATGTATAACGAAAGAACAGTAACCTGGTGAGTATTTCTATATGAACGTCATCACGATATAATCGAATACAACTTAGTTACAATTATCGTTCCGTCTAACCATCCAACCTTATGTTCGATTTAGACGCTCGTATGTGTAACGAAAGAACCGTTACATGGTAGGTGTAGTTAAATATACAACATAACGATATAATCGGAGACAACCCAGATACAATGATTGTTCAATCTATCCATTCAACCTTATGTTCGATTCGGTTGCTAGTATGTATAACGAAAGAACAGTTACCTGGTTAGACATAATATATAAAAATCATCACGAAATAATCGAATACAACCCAGATACGATGATTGTTCAGTCTATCCATTCAACCTTCGGTTCAGTTCAGTCGCTCTTATGTATAACTGGAGAACAGTTACCTGGTGAGTATAACTATATGAACATCATCACGATATAATCGAATACAACCCCAGATACGATCATTGTTTAGTCTATCCATTCAACCTTCAGTTCAATTCAGTCGCTCGTATTTATAACGGAAGAACAGTTACCTGGTGAGTATAACTATAGAAACATAATCGAATACAACTCAGATACGATGATTGTTCAATCTATCCATTCAACCTTATGTTCGATTCGGTTGCTCGTATGTATATCGGAAGAACAGGTACCTGGTGAGTATATCTATATAAACATAATCGAATACAACTCAGATACGATGATTATTCAATCTATCCATTTAACCTTCTGCTCGATTCGGTCGCTTGTATGTAAAACGGAAGGACAGTTACCTGGTGAGTATTGCTATATAAACATCATCACGATATCATCGAATACAACTCAGATACAATTATCGTTTCGTCTAACCATTTAACCTTCTGTTCGATTCAGTCGCCAGTATGTGTAACGGAAGTACCGTCACCTGGTAAGTATCACTATATATACAGTATTGCGATATAATCGGATACCACCCAGATACATTGATTGTTCAGTCTATCCATTCAACTTTCTGTTCGTTTCGGTCGCTCGTATGTGAAACGGGAATACCGTCACCTTATGTGTATAACTTTATACACAGCATAACATCATAATCGAATACAACCCAGATACTATCCATTCAACCTTCTGTTCGATTCGGTTGCTAGTATGTATAACGAAAGAACAGTAACCTGGTGAGTATTTCTATATGAACGTCATCACGATATAATCGAATACAACTTAGTTACAATTATCGTTCCGTCTAACCATCCAACCTTATGTTCGATTCAGACGCTCGTATGTGTAACGAAAGAACCGTTACATGGTAGGTGTAGTCAAATATACAACATAACGATATAATCGGAGACAACCCAGATACAATGATTGTTCAATCTATCCATTCAACCTTATGTTCGATTCGGTTGCTAGTATGTATAACGAAAGAACAGTTACCTGGTTAGACATAATATATAATAATCATCACGAAATAATCGAATACAACCCAGATACGATGATTGTTCAGTCTATCCATTCAACCTTCTGTTCAGTTCAGTCGCTCTTATGTATAACTGGAGAACAGTTACCTGGTGAGTATAACTATATGAACATCATCACGATATAATCGAATACAACCCCAGATACGATCATTGTTTAGTCTATCCATTCAACCTTCAGTTCAATTCAGTCGCTCGTATGTATAACGGAAGAACAGTTACCTGGTGAGTATAACTATATAAACATAATCGAATACAACTCAGATACGATGATTGTTCAATCTATCCATTCAACCTTATGTTCGATTCGGTTGCTCGTATGTATATCGGAAGAACAGGTACCTGGTGAGTATATCTATATAAACATAATCGAATACAACTCAGATACGATGATTGTTCAATCTATCCATTTAACCTTCTGCTCGATTCGGTCGCTTGTATGTAAAACGGAAGGACAGTTACCTGGTGAGTATTGCTATATAAACATCATCACGATATCATCGAATACAACTCAGATACAATTATCGTTTCGTCTAACCATTCAACATTCTGTTCGATTCAGTCGCTAGTATGTGTAACGGAAGTATCGTCACCTGGTTAGTATCACTATATATACAGTATTGCGATATAATCGGATACCACCCAGATACATTGATTGTTCAGTCTATCCATTCAACTTTCTTTTCGTTTCGGTCGCTCGTATGTGAAACGGGAATACCGTCTCCTAGTGTGTTTAACTATATACACAGCATAACATCATAATCGAATACAACCCATATACTATCCATTCAACCTTCTGTTCAATTCAGTCGCTCGTATGTATAACGGAAGAACAGTTACCTGGTGAGTATAACTATATAAACATAATACCATATGAGATCTTTATACACGGAAGCTAAACTATTTAATATCAAGAACTTATTCACCTATCAGTGTCTCTTGCTTACATATCGTAAATCGAAACCAGTTATCAATCCACTCAAACATTACGTGACAAGATTCATAAAAAATAAATCTATCGATATACCGACTTTTAGGAAAAGTCGCCTACAAAGATTTATTTTTTACATTGGCCCCAAACTTTATAATGATCTCCCAATACACATCAAAGAATTGAAAAAAGAAATGACATTCAAGATTAAAATAAAAAATCTCATAATTTCAGGAGAAATTGATATTGATCTCTATCTATGACTTCCTCAAACGTTTAAATTTTACAATAAAATTAATATGGATATAAAAATGTTTTCTATTTTTCTAAATTTCAATACTCTGCTTCTTTTATCAATATTATTAATCACATAGTTTTATTCATATACATACTATATTATGTTAGATAACTATATACTTTATTTCATATACCTTCAGTGAAAATATACAAACTTTCAAATTTTATTCTGGAAGATCGGAGAGAGGTGCAAAATACAAGCCCTTGAGCTTAGGTTGTCTTCTCTTTGATCCAAAGAATACAGTATGGTGATGAACTGTATTGTAATGTAACCTAAATGATTTGTTTTTTGGAATAAAGTGATGATGATAATCGAATACAACCCAGATACGATGATTGTTCAATCTATACTGAATTCAACCTTCTGCTCGATTCGGTCGCTTGTATGTTAACGGAAGAACAGTTACCTGGTGAGTATTGCTATATAAACATCATCACGATATCTTCGAATACAACTCAGATACAATTATCGTTTCGTCTAACCATTTAACCTTCTGTTCGATTCAGTCGCTAGTATGTGTAACGGAAGTACCGTCACCTGCTAAGTATCACTATATATACAGTATTGAGATATAATCGGATACCACCCAGATACATTGATTGTTCAGTCTATCCATTCAACTTTCTGTTCGTTTCGGTCGCTCGTATG
This sequence comes from Chrysomela aeneicollis, assembly GCA_029955515.1. NCBI lineage: Eukaryota > Metazoa > Arthropoda > Insecta > Coleoptera > Chrysomelidae > Chrysomela > Chrysomela aeneicollis. The sequence continues at coordinate 12,868,995 of JARUHQ010000013.1, read as the reverse complement.
TGAAACGGGAATACCGTCACCTTATGTGTATAACTATATACACAGCATAACATCATAATCGAATACAACCCAGATACTATCCATTCAACCTTCTGTTCGATTCGGTTGCTAGTATGTATAACGAAAGAACAGTTACCTGGTTAGACATAATATATAATAATCATCACGAAATAATCGAATACAACCCAGATACGATGATTGTTCAGTCTATCCATTCAACCTTCTGTTCAGTTCAGTCGCTCTTATGTATAACTGGAGAAGAGTTACCTGGTGAGTATAACTATATGAACATCATCGCGATATAATCGAATACAACCCCAGATACGATCATTGTTTAGTCTATCCATTCAACCTTCAATTCAATTCAGTCGCTCGTATGTATAACGGAAGAACAGTTACCTGGTGAGTATAACTATATAAACATAATCGAATACGACTCAGATACGATGATTGTTCAATCTATCCATTCAACCCTATGTTCGATTCGGTTGCTCGTATGTATATCGGAAGAACAGGTACCTGGTGAGTATACCTATATAAACATAATCGAATACAACTCAGATACGATGATTGTTCAATCTATCCATTTAACCTTCTGCTCGATTCGGTCGCTTGTATGTAAAACGGAAGGACAGTTACCTGGTGAACATCATCACGATATCATCGAATACAACTCAGATACAATTATCGTTTCGTCTAACCATTCAACATTCTGTTCGATTCAGTCGCTAGTATGTGTAACGGAAGTATCGTCACCTGGTAAGTATCACTATATATACAGTATTGCGATATAATCGGATACCACCCAGATACATTGATTGTTCAGTCTATCCATTCAACTTTCTTTTCGTTTCGGTCGCTCGTATGTGAAACGGGAATACCGTCTCCTAGTGTGTATAACTTTATACACAGCATAACATCAAAATCGAATACAACCCATATACTATCCATTCAACCTTCTGTTCAATTCAGTCGCTCGTATGTATAACGGAAGAACAGTTACCTGGTGAGTATAACTATATAAACATAATCGAATACAACCCAGATACGATGATTGTTCAATCTATACTGAATTCAACCTTCTGCTCGATTCGGTCGCTTGTATGTAAAACGGAAGAACAGTTACCTGGTGAGTATTGCTATATAAACATCATCACGATATCATCGAATACAACTCAGATACAATTATCGTTTCGTCTAACCATTCAACATTCTGTTCGATTCAGTCGCTAGTATGTGTAACGGAAGTATCGTCACCTGGTAAGTATCACTATATATACAGTATTGCGATATAATCGGATACCACCCAGATACATTGATTGTTCAGTCTATCCATTCAACTTTCTGTTCGTTTCGGTCGCTCGTATGTCAAACGGGAAAACCGTCTCCTAGTGTGTATAACTATATACACAGCATAACATCATAATCGAATACAACCCATATACTATCCATTCAACATTCTGTTCAATTCAGTCGCTCGTATGTATAACGGAAGAACAGTAACCTGGTGAGTATTGCTATATAAACATCATCACGATATCATCGAATACAACTCAGATACAATTATCGTTTCGTCTAACCATTCAACATTCTGTTCGATTCAGTCGCTAGTATGTGTAACGGAAGTATCGTCACCTGGTAAGTATCACTATATATACAGTATTGCGATATAATCGGATACCACCCAGATACATTGATTGTTCAGTCTATCCATTCAACTTTCTTTTTGTTTCGGTCGCTCGTATGTAAAACGGGAATACCGTCTCCTAGTGTTTATAACTATATACACAGCATAACATCATAATCGAATACAACCCATATACTATCCATTCAACATTCTGTTCAATTCAGTCGCTCGTATGTATAACGGAAGAACAGTTACCTGGTGAGTATAACAATATAAACATAATCGAATACAACCCAGATACGATGATTGTTCAATCTATACTGAATTCAACCTTCTGCTCGATTCGGTCGCTTGTATGTAAAACGGAAGAACAGTTACCTGGTGTATATTGCTATATAAACATCATCACGATATCATCGAATACAACTCAGATACAATTATCGTTTCGTCTAACCATTCAACCTTCTGTTCGATTCAGTCGCTAGTATGTGTAACGGAAGTACCGTCACCTGGTAAGAATCACTATATATACAGTATTGCGATATAATCGGATACCACCCAGATACATTGATTGTTCAGTCTATCCATTCAACTTTCTGTTCGTTTCGGTCGCTCGTATGTGAAACGGGAATACCGTCACCTTATGTGTATAACTATATACACAGCATAACATCATAATCGAATATAACCCAGATACTATCCATTCAACCTTCTGTTCGATTCGGTTGCTCGTATGTATAACGAAAGAACAGTAACCTGGTGAGTATTTCTATATGAACGTCATCACGATATAATCGAATACAACTTAGTTACAATTATCGTTCCGTCTAACCATCCAACCTTATGTTAGATTCAGACGCTCGTATGTGTAACGAAAGAACCGTTACATGGTAGGTGTAGTTAAATATACAACATAACGATATAATCGGAGACAACCCAGATACAATGATTGTTCAATCTATCCATTCAACCTCATGTTCGATTCGGTTGCTAGTATGTATAACGAAAGAACAGTTACCTGGTAAGACATAATATATAATAATCATCACGAAATAATCGAATACAACCCAGATACGATGATTGTTCAGTCTATCCATTCAACCTTCTGTTCAGTTCAGTCGCTCTTATGTATAACTGGAGAACAGTTACCTGGTGAGTATAACTATATGAACATCATCACGATATAATCGAATACAACCCCAGATACGATCATTGTTTAGTCTATCCATTCAACCTTCAGTTCAATTCAGTCGCTCGTATGTATAACGGAAGAACAGTTACCTGGTGAGTATAACTATATAAACATAATCGAATACAACTCAGATACGATGATTGTTCAATCTATCCATTCAACCTTATGTTCGATTCGGTTGCTCGTATGTATATCGGAAGAACAGGTACCTGGTGAGTATATCTTTATAAACATAATCGAATACAACTCAGATACGATGATTGTTCAATCTATCCATTTAACCATCTGCTCTATTCGGTCGCTTGTATGTAAAACGGAAGAACAGTAACCTGGTGAGTATTGCTATATAAACATCATCACGATATCATCGAATACAACTCAGATACAATTATCGTTTCGTCTAACCATTCAACATTCTGTTCGATTCAGTCGCTAGTATGTGTAACGGAAGTATCGTCACCTGGTAAGTATCACTATATATACAGTATTGCGATATAATCGGATACCACCCAGATACATTGATTGTTCAGTCTATCCATTCAACTTTCTTTTTGTTTCGGTCGCTCGTATGTAAAACGGGAATACCGTCTCCTTGTGTTTATAACTATATACACAGCATAACATCATAATCGAATACAACCCATATACTATCCATTCAACATTCTGTTCAATTCAGTCGCTCGTATGTATAACGGAAGAACAGTTACCTGGTGAGTATAACGATATAAACATAATCGAATACGACCCAGATACGATGATTGTTCAATCTATACTGAATTCAACCTTCTGCTCGATTCGGTCGCTTGTATGTAAAACGGAAGAACAGTTACCTGGTGTATATTGCTATATAAACATCATCACGATATCATCGAATACAACCCAGATACAATTATCGTTTCGTCTAACCATTCAACCTTCTGTTCGATTCAGTCGCTAGTATGTGTAACGGAAGTACCGTCACCTGGTAAGAATCACTATATATACAGTATTGCGATATAATCAGATACCACCCAGATACATTGATTGTTCAGTCTATCCATTCAACTTTCTGTTCGTTTCGGTCGCTCGTATGTGAAACGGGAATACCGTCACCTTATGTGTATAACTATATACACAGCATAACATCATAATCGAATACAACCCAGATACTATCCATTCAACCTTCTGTTCGATTCGGTTGCTCGTATGTATAACGAAAGAACAGTAACCTGGTGAGTATTTCTATATGAACGTCATCACGATATAATCGAATACAACTTAGTTACAATTATCGTTCCGTCTAACCATCCAACCTTATGTTCGATTCAGACGCTCGTATGTGTAACGAAAGAACCGTTACATGGTAGGTGTAGTTAAATATACAACATAACGATATAATCGGAGACAACCCAGATACAATGATTGTTCAATCTATCCATTCAACCTCATGTTCGATTCGGTTACTAGTATGTATAACGAAAGAACAGTTACCTGGTAAGACATAATATATAATAATCATCACGAAATAATCGAATACAACCCAGATACGATGATTGTTCAGTCTATCCATTCAACCTTCTGTTCAGTTCAGTCGCTCTCATGTATAACTGGAGAACAGTTACCTGGTGAGTATAACTATATGAACATCATCACGATATAATCGAATACAACCCCAGATACGATCATTGTTTAGTCTATCCATTCAACCTTCAGTTCAATTCAGTCGCTCGTATGTATAACGGAAGAACAGTTACCTGGTGAGTATAACTATATAAACATAATCGAATACAACTCAGATACGATGATTGTTCAATCTATCCATTTAACCATCTGCTCTATTCGGTCGCTTGTATGTAAAACGGAAGGACAGTTACCTGGTGAGTATTGCTATATAAACATCATCACGATATCATCGAATACAACTCAGATACAATTATCGTTTCGTCTAACCATTTAACCTTCTGTTCGATTCAGTCGCTAGTATGTGTAACGGAAGTACCGTCACCTGGTAAGTATCACTATATATACAGTATTGCGATATAATCGGATACCACCCAGATACATTGATTTTTCAGTCTATCCATTCAACTTTCTGTTCGTTTCGGTCGCTCGTATGTGAAACGGGAATACCGTCACCTTATGTGTATAACTATATACACAGCATAACATCATAATCGAATACAACCCAGATACTATCCATTCAACCTTCTGTTCGATTCGGTTGCTCGTATGTATAACGAAGGAACAGTAACCTAGTGACTATTGCTATATAAACATCATCACGATATCATCGAAAACAACTCAGATACAATTATCGTTTCGTCTAACCATTCAACATTCTGTTCGATTCAGTCGCTAGTATGTGTAACGGAAGTATCGTCACCTGGTAGGTATCACTATATATACAGTATTGCGATATAATCGGATACCACCCAGATACATTGATTGTTCAGTCTATCCATTCAACTTTCTTTTTGTTTCGGTCGCTCGTATGTATAACGGGAATACCGTCTCCTAGTGTGTATAACTATATACACAGCATAACATCATAATCGAATACAACCCATATACTATCCATTCAACCTTCTGTTCAATTCATTCGCTCGTATGTATAACGGAAGAACAGTTACCTGGTGAGTATAACTATATAAACATAATCGAATACAACCCAGATACGATGATTGTTCAATCTATACCGAATTCAACCTTCTGCTCGATTCGGTCGTTTGTATGTAAAACGGGAGAACAGTTACCTGGTGAGTATTGCTATATAAACATCATCACGATATCATCGAATACAACTCAGATACAATTATCGTTTCGTCTAACCATTTAACCTTCTGTTCGATTCAGTCGCTAGTATGTGTAACGGAAGTACCGTCACCTGGTAAGTATCACTATATATACAGTATTGCGATATAATCGGATACCACCCAAATACATTGATTGTTCAGTCTATCCATTCAACTTTCTGTTCGTTTCGGTCGCTCGTATGTGAAACGGGAATACCGTCACCTTATGTGTATAACTATATACACAGCATAACATCATAATCGAATACAACCCAGATACTATCCATTCAACCTTCTGTTCGATTCGGTTGCTCGTATGTATAACGAAAGAACAGTAACCTGGTGAGTATTTCTATATGAACGTCATCACGATATAATCGAATACAACTTAGTAACAATTATCGTTCCGTCTAACCATCCAACCTTATGTTCGATTCAGACGCTCGTATGTGTAACGAAAGAACCGTTACATGGTAGGTGTAGTTAAATATACAACATAACGATATAATCGGAGACAACCCAGATACAATGATTGTTCAATCTATCCATTCAACCTTTTGTTCGATTCGGTTGCTAGTATGTATAACGAAAGAACAGTTACCTGGTGAGACATAATATATAATAATCATCACGAAATAATCGAATACAACCCAGATACGATGATTGTTCAGTCTATCCATTCAACCTTCTGTTCAGTTCAGTCGCTCTTATGTATAACTGGAAAACAGTTACCTGGTGAGTATAACTATATGAACATCATCACGATATAATCGAATACAACCCCAGATACGATCATTGTTTAGTCTATCCATTCAACCTTCAGTTCAAATCAGTCGCTCGTATGTATAACGAAAGAACAGTTACCTGGTGAGTATAACTATATAAACATAATCGAATACAACTCAGATACGATGATTGTTCAATCTATCCATTCAACCTTATGTTCGATTCGGTTGCTCGTATGTATATCGGAAGAACAGGTACCTGGTGAGTATATCTATATAAACATAATCGAATACAACTCAGATACGATGATTGTTCAATCTATCCATTTAACCTTCTGCTCGATTCGGTCGCTTGTATGTAAAACGGAAGGACAGTTACCTGGTGAGTATTGCTATATAAACATCATCACGATATCATCGAATACAACTCAGATACAATTATCGTTTCGTCTAACCATTCAACATTCTGTTCGATTCAGTCGCTAGTATGTGTAACGAAAGTATCGTCACCTGGTAAGTATCACTATATATACAGTATTGCGATATAATCGGATACCACCCAGATACATTGATGGTTCAGTCTATCCATTCAACTTTCTTTTCGTTTCGGTCGCTGGTATGTAAAACGGGAATACCGTCTCCTAGTGTGTATAACTATATACACAGCATAACATCATAATCGAATACAACCCATATACTATCCATTCAACCTTCTGTTCAATTCAGTCGCTCGTATGTATAACGGAAGAACAGTTACCTGGTGAGTATAACTATATAAACATAATCGAAAACAACCCAGATACGATGATTGTTCAATCTATACTGAATTCAACCTTCTGCTCGATTCGGTCGCTTGTATGTAAAACGGAAGAACAGTTACCTGGTGAGTATTGCCATATAAACATCATCACGATATCATCGAATACAACTCAGATACAATTATCGTTTCGTCTAACCATTCAACCTTCTGTTCGATTCAGTCGCTAGTATGTGTAACGGAAGTACCGTCACCTGGTAAGTATCACTATATATACAGTATTGCGATATAATCGGATACCACCCAGATAAATTGATTGTTCAGTCTATCCATTCAACTTTCTGTTCGTTTCGGTCGCTCGTATGTGAAACGGGAATACCGTCACCTTATGTGTATAACTATATACACAGCATAACATAATAATCGAATACAACCCAGATACTATCCATTCAACCTTCTGTTCGATTCGGTTGCTCGTATGTATAACGAAAGAACAGTAACCTGGTAAGTATTTCTATATGAACGTCATCACGATATAATCGAATACAACTTATTTACAATTATCGTTCCGTCTAACCATCCAACCTTATGTTCGATTCAGACGCTCGTATGTGTAACGAAAGAACCGTTACATGGTAGGTGTAGTTAAATTTACAACATAACGATATAATCGGAGACAACCCAGATACAATGATTGTTCAATCTATCCATTCAACCTTATGTTCGATTCGGTTGCTAGTATGTATAACGAAAGAACAGTTACCTGGTTAGACATAATATATAATAATCATCACGAAATAATCGAATACAACCCAGATACGATGATTGTTCAGTCTATCCATTCAACCTCCTGTTCAGTTCAGTCGCTCTTATGTATAACTAGAGAACAGTTATCTGGTGAGTATAACTATATGAACATCATCACGATATAATCGAATACAACCCCAGATACGATCATTGTTCAGTCTATCCATTCAACCTTCAGTTCAATTCAGTCGCTCGTATGTATAACGGAAGAACAGTTACCTGGTGAGTATAACTATATAAACATAATCGAATACAACTCAGATACGATGATTGTTCAATCTATCCATTCAACCTTATGTTCGATTCGGTTGCTCGTATGTATATCGGAAGAACAGGTACCTGGTGGGTATATCTAAATAAACATAATCGAATACAACTCAGATACGATGATTGTTCAATCTATCCATTTAACCTTCTGCTCGATTCGGTCGCTTGTATGTAAAACGGAAGGACAGTTACCTGGTGAGTATTGCTATATAAACATCATCACGATATCATCGAATACAATTCAGATACAATTATCGTTTCGTCTAACCATTCAACATTCTGTTCGATTCAGTCGCTAGTATGTGTAACGAAAGTATCGTCACCTGGTAAGTATCACTATATATACAGTATTGCGATATAATCGGATACCACCCAGATACATTGATTGTTCAGTCTATCCATTCAACTTTCTTTTCGTTTCGGTCGCTCGTATGTAAAACGGGAATACCGTCTCCTAGTGTGTATAACTATATACACAGCATAACATCATAATCGAATACAACCCATATACTATCCATTCAACCTCCTGTTCAATTCAGTCGCTCGTATGTATAATGGAAGAACAGTTACCTGGTGAGTATAACTATATAAACATAATCGAATACAACCCAGATACGATGATTGTTCAATCTATACTGAATTCAACCTTCTGCTCGATTCGGTCGCTTGTATGTAAAACGGAAGAACAGTTACCTGGTGAGTATTGCTATATAAACATCATCACGATATCATCGAACACAACTCAGATACAATTATCGTTTCGTCTAACCATTCAACATTCTGTTCGATTCAGTCGCTAGTATGTGTAACGGAAGTATCGTCACCTGGTAAGTATCACTATATATACAGTATTGCGATAGTATCGGATACCACCCAGATACATTGATTGTTCAGTCTATCCATTCAACTTTCTTTTTGTTTCGGTCGCTCGTATGTAAATCGGGAATACCGTCTCCTAGTGTGTATAACTATATACACAGCATAACATCATAATCGAATACAACCCATATACTATCCATTCAACCTTTTGTTCAATTCAGTCGCTCGTATGTATAACGGAAGAACAGTTACCTGGTGAGTATAACTATATAAACATAATCGAATACAACTCAGATACGATGATTGTTCAATCTATACTGAATTCAACCTTCTGCTCGATTCGGTCGCTTGTATGTGAAACGGAAGAACAGTTACCTGGTGAGTATTGCTATATAAACATCATCACGATATCATCGAATACAACTCAGATACAATTATCGTTTCGTCTAACCATTTAACCTTATGTTCAATTCAGTCGCTAGTATGTGTAACGGAAGTACCGTCACCTGGTAAGTATCACTATATATACAGTATTGCGATATAATCGGATACCACCCAGATACATTGATTATTCAGTCTATCCATTCAACTTTTTGTTCGTTTCGGTCGCTCGTATGTGAAACGGGAATACCGTCACCTTATGTGTATAACTATATACACAGCATAACATCATAATCGAATACAACCCAGATACTATCCATTCAACCTTCTGTTCGATTCGGTTGTTCGTATGTATAACGAAAGAACAGTAACCTGGTGAGTATTTCTATATGAACGTCATCACGATATAATCGAATACAACTTAGTTACAATTATCGTTCCGTCTAACCATCCAACCTTATGTTCGATTCAGACGCTCGTATGTGTAACGAATGAACCGTTACATGGTAGGTGTAGTTAAATATACAACATAACGATATAATCGGAGACAACCCAGATACAATGATTGTTCAATCTATCCATTCAACCTTATGTTCGATTCGGTTGCTCGTATGTATATCGGAAGAACAGGTACCTGGTGAGTATATCTATATAAACATAATCGAATACAACTCAGATACGATGATTGTTCAATCTATCCATTTAACCTTCTGCTCGATTCGGTCGCTTGTATGTAAAACGGAAGGACAGTTACCTGGTGAGTATTGCTATATAAACATCATCACGATATCATCGAATACAACTCAGATACAATTATCGTTTCGTCTAACCATTCAACATTCTGTTCGATTCAGTCGCTAGTATGTGTAACGGAAGTATCGTCACCTGGTCGTCACTATATATACAGTATTGCGATATAATCGGATACCATCCAGATTCATTGATTGTTCAGTCTATCCATTCAACTTTCTTTTCGTTTCGGTCGCTCGTATGTAAAACGGGAATACCGTCTCCTAGTGTGTATAACTATATACACAGCATAACATCATAATCGAATACAACCCATATACTATCCATTCAACCTTCTGTTCAATTCAGTCGCTCGTATGTATAACGGAAGAACAGTTACCTGGTGAGTATAACTATATAAACATAATCGAATACAACCCAGATACGATGATTGTTCAATCTATACTGAATTCAACCTTCTGCTCGATTCGGTCGCTTGTATGTAAAACGGAAGAACAGTTACCTGGTGAGTATTGCTATATAAACATCATCACGATATCATCGAATACAACTCAGATACAATTATCGTTTCGTCTAACCATTTAACCTTCTGTTCGATTCAGTCGCTAGTATGTGTAACGGAAGTACCGTCACCTGGTAAGTATCACTATATATACAGTATTGCGATATAATCGGATACCACCCTGATACATTGATTGTTCAGTCTATCCATTCAACTTTCTGTTCGTTTCGGTCGCTTGTATGTGAAACGGGAATACCGTCACCTCATGTGTATAACTATATACACAGCATAACATCATAATCGAATACAACCCAGATACTATCCATTCAACCTTCTGTTCGATTCGGTTGCTCGTATGTATAACGAAAGAACAGTAACCTGGTGAGTATTTCTATATGAACGTCATCACGATATAATCGAATACAACTTAGTTACAATTATCGTTCCGTCTGACCATCCAACCTTATGTTCGATTCAGACGGTCGTATGTGTAACGAAAGAACCGTTACATGGTAGGTGTAGTTAAATATACATCATAACGATATAATCAGAGACAACCCAGATACAATGATTGTTCAATCTATCCATTCAACCTTATGTTCGATTCGGTTGCTAGTATGTATAACGAAAGAACAGTTACCTGGTTAGACATAATATATAATAATCATCACGAAATAATCGAATACAACCCAGATACGATGATTGTTCAGTCTATCCATTCAACCTTCTGTTCAGTTCAGTCGCTCTTATGTATAACTGGAGAACAGTTACTTGGTGGGTATAACTATATAAACATAATTGAATACAACTCAGATACGATGATTGTTCTATCTATCCATTCAACCTTATGTTCGATTCGGTTGCTCGTATGTATATCGGAAGAACAGGTACCTGGTGAGTATATCTATATAAACATAATCGAATACAACTCAGATACGATGATTGTTCAATCTATCCATTTAACCTTCTGCTCGATTCGGTCGCTTGTATGTAAAACGGATGGACAGTTACCTGGTGAGTATTGCTATATAAACATCATCACGATATCATCGAATACAACTCAGATACAATTATCGTTTCGTCTAACCATTCAACATTCTGTTCGATTCAGTCGCTAGTATGTGTAACGGAAGTATCGTCACCTGGTAAGTATCACTATATATACAGTATTGCGATATAATCGGATACCACCCAGATACATTGATTGTTCAGTCTATCCATTCAACTTTCTTTTCGTTTCGGTCGCTCGTATGTAAAACGGGAATACCGTCTCCTAGTGTGTATAACTATATACACAGCATAACATCATAATCGAATACAACCCATATACTATCCATTCAACCTTCTGTTCAATTCAGTCGCTCGTATGTATAACGGAAGAACAGTTACCTGGTGGGTATAACTATATAAACATAATCGAATACAACCCAGATACGATGATTGTTCAATCTATACTGAATTCAACCTTCTGCTCGATTCGGTCGCTTGTATGTAAAACGGAAGAACAGTTACCTGGTGAGTATTGCTATATAAACATCATCACGATATCATCGAATACAACTCAGATACAATTATCGTTTCGTCTAACCATTCAACATTCTGTTCGATTCAGTCGCTAGTATGTGTAACGGAAGTATCGTCACCTGGTAAGTATCACTATATATACAGTATTGCGATATAATCGGATACCACCCAGATACATTGATTGTTCAGTCTATCCATTCAACTTTCTGTTCGTTTCGGTCGCTCGTATGTGAAACAGGAATACCGTCACCTTATGTGTATAACTATATACACAGCATAACATCATAATCGAATACAACCCAGATACTATCCATTCAACCTTCTGTTCGATTCGGTTGCTCGTATGTATAACGAAAGAACAGTAACCTGGTGAGTATTTCTATATGAACGTCATCACGATATAATCGAATCGTCTAACCATCCAACCTTATGTTCGATTCAGACGCTCGTATGTGTAACGAAAGAACCGTTACATGGTAGGTGTAGTTAAATATACAACATTACGATATAATCGGAGACAACCCAGATACAATGATTGTTCAATCTATCCATTCAACCTTATGTTCGATTCGGTTGCTAGTATGATACATGACTTTGTCGATAAGATTGTTTTTCTTCTGACAATAAAGCATATTTTGATTGATTGATTGATATGTATAACGAAAGAACAGTTACCTGGTTAGACATAATATATAATAATCATCACGAAATAATCGAATACAACCCAGATACGATGATTGTTCAGTCTATCCATTCAACCTTCTGTTCAGTTCAGTCGCTCTTATGTATAACTGGAGAACAGTTACCTGGTGAGTATAACTATATGAACATCATCACGATATAATCGAATACAACCCCAGATACGATCATTGTTTAGTCTATCCATTCAACCTTCAGTTCAATTCAGTCGCTCGTATGTATAACGGAAGAACAGTTACCTGGTGAGTATAACTATATAAACATAATCGAATACAACTCAGATACGATGATTGTTCAATCTATCCATTCAACCTTATGTTCGATTCGGTTGCTCGTATGTATATCGGAAGAACAGGTACCTGGTGAGTATATCTATATAAACATAATCGAATACAACTCAGATACGATGATTGTTCAATCTATCCATTTAACCTTCTGCTCGATTCGGTCGCTTGTATGTAAAACGGAAGGACAGTTACCTGGTGAGTATTGCTATATAAACATCATCACGACATCATCGAATACAACTCAGATACAATTATCGTTTCGTCTTACCATTCAACATTCTGTTCGATTCAGTCGCTAGTATGTGTAACGGAAGTATCGTCACCTGGTAAGTATCACTATATATACAGTATTGTGATATAATCGGATACCACCCAGATACATTGATTGTTCAGTCTATCCATTCAACTTTCTTTTCGTTTCGGTCGCTCGTATGTAAAACGGGAATACCGTCTCCTAGTGTGTATAACTATATACACAGCATACCATCATAATCGAATACAACCCATATACTATCCATTCAACCTTCTGTTCAATTCAGTCGCTCGTATGTATAACGGAAGAACAGTTACCTGGTGAGTATAACTATATAAACATAATCGAATACAACCCAGATACGATGATTGTTCAATCTATACTGAATTCAACCTTCTGCTCGATTCGGTCGCTTGTATGTAAAACGGAAGAACAGTTACCTGGTGAGTATTGCTATATAAACATCATCACGATATCATCGAATACAACTCAGATACAATTATCGTTTCGTCTAACCATTCAACATTCTGTTCGATTCAGTCGCTAGTATGTGTAACGGAAGTACCGTCACCTGGTAAGTATCACTATATATACAGTATTGCGATATAATCGGATACCACCCAGATACATTGATTGTTCAGTCTATCCATTCAACTTTCTTTTTGTTCCGGTCGCTCGTATGTAAAACGGGAATACCGTCTCCTAGTGTGTATAACTATATACACAGCATAACATCATAATCGAATACAACCCATATTCTATCCATTCAACCTTCTGTTCAATTCAGTCGCTCGTATGTATAACGGAAGAACAGTTACCTTGTGAGTATAACTATATAAACATAATCGAATACAACCCAGATACGATGATTGTTCAATCTATACTGAATTCAACCTTCTGCTCGATTCGGTCGCTTGTATGTAAAACGGAAGAACAGTTACCTGGTGAGTATTGCTATATGAACATCATCACGATATCATCGAATACAACTCAGATACAATTATCGTTTCGTCTAACCATTTAACCTTCTGTTCGATTCAGTCGCTAGTATGTGTAACGGAAGTACCGTCACCTGGTAAGTATCACTATATATACAGTATTGCGATATAATCGGATACCACCCAGATACATTGATTGTTCAGTCTATCCATTCAACTTTCTGTTCGTTTCGGTCGCTCGTATGTGAAACAAGAATACCGTCACCTTATGTGTATAACTATATACACAGCATAACATCATAATCGAATACAACCCAGATACTATCCATTCAACCTTCTGTTCGATTCGGTTGCTCGTATGTATAACGAAAGAACAGTAACCTGGTGAGTATTTCTATATGAACGTCATCACGATATAATCGAATACAACTTAGTTACAATTATCGTTCCGTCTGACCATCCAACCTTATGTTCGATTCAGACGCTCGTAAGTGTAACGAATGAACCGTTACATGGTATAATCGGAGACAACCCAGATACAATGATTGTTCAATCTATCCATTCAACCTTATGTTCGATTCGGTTGCTCGTATGTATATCGGAAGAACAGGTACCTGGTGAGTATATCTATATAAACATAATCGAATACAACTCAGATACGATGATTGTTCAATCTATCCATTTAACCTTCTGTTCGATTCGGTCGCTTGTATGTAAAACGGAAGGACAGTTACCTGGTGAGTATTGCTATATAAACATCATCACGATATCATCGAATACAACTCAGATACAATTATCGTTTCGTCTAACCATTCAACATTCTGTTCGATTCAGTCGCTAGTATGTGTAACGGAAGTATCGTCACCTGGTCGTCACTATATATACAGTATTGCGATATAATCGGATACCACCCAGATACATTGATTGTTCAGTCTATCCATTCAACTTTCTTTTCGTTTCGGTCGCTCGTATGTAAAACGGGAATACCGTCTCCTAGTGTGTATAACTATATACACAGCATAACATCATAATCGAATACAACCCATATACTATCCATTCAACCTTCTGTTCAATTCAGTCGCTCGTATGTATAACGGAAGAACAGTTACCTGGTGAGTATAACTATATAAACATAATCGAATACAACCCAGATACGATGATTGTTCAATCTATACTGAATTCAACCTTCTGCTCGATTCGGTCGCTTGTATGTAAAACGGAAGAACAGTTACCTGGTGAGTATTGCTATATAAACATCATCACGATATCATCGAATACAACTTAGATACAATTATCGTTTCGTCTAACCATTTAACCTTCTGTTCGATTCAGTCGCTAGTATGTGTAACGGAAGTACCGTCACCTGGTAAGTATCACTATATATACAGTATTGCGATATAATCGGATACCACCCTGATACATTGATTGTTCAGTCTATCCATTCAACTTTCTGTTCGTTTCGGTCGCTTGTATGTGAAACGGGAATACCGTCACCTTATGTGTATAACTATATACACAGCATAACATCATAATCGAATACAACCCAGATACTATCCATTCAACCTTCTGTTCGATTTGGTTGCTCGTATGTATAACGAAAGAACAGTAACCTGGTGAGTATTTCTATATGAACGTCATCACGATATAATCGAATACAACTTAGTTACAATTATCGTTCCGTCTAACCATCCAACCTTATGTTCGATTCAGACGGTCGTATGTGTAACGAAAGAACCGTTACATGGTAGGTGTAGTTGAATATACAACATGACTATATAATCGGAGACAACCCAGATACAATGATTGTTCAATCTATCCATTCAACCTTATGTTCGATTCGGTTGCTAGTATGTATAACGAAAGAACAGTTACCTGGTTAGACATAATATATAATAATCATCACGAAATAATCGAATACAACCCAGATACGATGATTGTTCAGTCTATCCATTCAACCTTCTGTTCAGTTCAGTCGCTCTTATGTATAACTGGAGAACAGTTACCTGGTGAGTATAACTATATGAACATCATCACGATATAATCGAATACAACCCCAGATACGATCATTGTTTAGTCTATCCATTCAACCTTCAGTTCAATTCAGTCGCTCGTATGTATAACGGAAGAACAGTTACCTGGTGAGTATAACTATATAAACATAATCGAATACAACTCAGATACGATGATTGTTCAATCTATCTATTCAACCTTATGTTCGATTCGGTTGCTCGTATGTATATCGGAAGAACAGGTACCTGGTGAGTATATCTATATAAACATAATCGAATACAACTCAGATACGATGATTGTTCAATCTATCCATTTAACCTTCTGCTCGATTCGGTCGCTTGTATGTAAAACAGAAGGACAGTTACCTGGTGAGTATTGCTATATAAACATCATCACGATATCATCGAATACAACTCAGATAGAATTATCGTTTCGTCTAACCATTCAACATTCTGTTCGATTCAGTCGCTAGTATGTGTAACGGAAGTATCGTCACCTGGTAAGTATCACTATATATACAGTATTGCGATATAATCGGATACCACCCAGATACATTGATTGTTCAGTCTATCCATTCAACTTTCTGTTCGTTTCGGTCGCTCGTATGTGAAACGGGAATACCGTCACCTTATGTGTATAACTATATACACAGCATAAATCGAATACAACCCAGATACTATCCATTCAACCTTCTGTTCGATTCGGTTGCTCGTATGTATAACGGAAGAACAGTTACCTTGTGAGTATAACTATATAAACATAATCGAATACAACCCAGATACGATGATTGTTCAATCTATACTGAATTCAACCTTCTGCTCGATTCGGTCGCTTGTATGTAAAACGGAAGAACAGTTACCTGGTGAGTATTGCTATATGAACATCATCACGATATCATCGAATACAACTCAGATACAATTATCGTTTCGTCTAACCATTTAACCTTCTGTTCGATTCAGTCGCTAGTATGTGTAACGGAAGTACCGTCACCTGGTAAGTATCACTATATATACAGTATTGCGATATAATCGGATACCACCCAGATACATTGATTGTTCAGTCTATCCATTCAACTTTCTGTTCGTTTCGGTCGCTCGTATGTGAAACAAGAATACCGTCACCTTATGTGTGACACAGCATAACATCATAATCGAATACAACCCAGATACTATCCATTCAACCTTCTGTTCGATTCGGTTGCTCGTATGTATAACGAAAGAACAGTAACCTGGTGAGTATTTCTATATGAACGTCATCACGATATAATCGAATACAACTTAGTTACAATTATCGTTCCGTCTGACCATCCAACCTTATGTTCGATTCAGACGCTCGTAAGTGTAACGAATGAACCGTTACATGGTAGGTGTAGTTAAATATACAACATAACGATATAATCGGAGACAACCCAGATACAATGATTGTTCAATCTATCCATTCAACCTTATGTTCGATTCGGTTGCTCGTATGTATATCGGAAGAACAGGTACCTGGTGAGTATATCTATATAAACATAATCGAATACAACTCAGATACGATGATTGTTCAATCTATCCATTTAACCTTCTGTTCGATTCGGTCGCTTGTATGTAAAACGGAAGGACAGTTACCTGGTGAGTATTGCTATATAAACATCATCACGATATCATCGAATACAACTCAGATACAATTATCGTTTCGTCTAACCATTCAACATTCTGTTCGATTCAGTCGCTAGTATGTGTAACGGAAGTATCGTCACCTGGTCGTCACTATATATACAGTATTGCGATATAATCGGATACCACCCAGATACATTGATTGTTCAGTCTATCCATTCAACTTTCTTTTCGTTTCGGTCGCTCGTATGTAAAACGGGAATACCGTCTCCTAGTGTGTATAACTATATACACAGCATAACATCATAATCGAATACAACCCATATACTATCCATTCAACCTTCTGTTCAATTCAGTCGCTCGTATGTATAACGGAAGAACAGTTACCTGGTGAGTATAACTATATAAACATAATCGAATACAACCCAGATACGATGATTGTTCAATCTATACTGAATTCAACCTTCTGCTCGATTCGGTCGCTTGTATGTAAAACGGAAGAACAGTTACCTGGTGAGTATTGCTATATAAACATCATCACGATATCATCGAATACAACTTAGATACAATTATCGTTTCGTCTAACCATTTAACCTTCTGTTCGATTCAGTCGCTAGTATGTGTAACGGAAGTACCGTCACCTGGTAAGTATCACTATATATACAGTATTGCGATATAATCGGATACCACCCTGATACATTGATTGTTCAGTCTATCCATTCAACTTTCTGTTCGTTTCGGTCGCTTGTATGTGAAACGGGAATACCGTCACCTTATGTGTATAACTATATACACAGCATAACATCATAATCGAATACAACCCAGATACTATCCATTCAACCTTCTGTTCGATTTGGTTGCTCGTATGTATAACGAAAGAACAGTAACCTGGTGAGTATTTCTATATGAACGTCATCACGATATAATCGAATACAACTTAGTTACAATTATCGTTCCGTCTAACCATCCAACCTTATGTTCGATTCAGACGGTCGTATGTGTAACGAAAGAACCGTTACATGGTAGGTGTAGTTGAATATACAACATGACGATATAATCGGAGACAACCCAGATACAATGATTGTTCAATCTATCCATTCAACCTTATGTTCGATTCGGTTGCTAGTATGTATAACGAAAGAACAGTTACCTGGTTAGACATAATATATAATAATCATCACGAAATAATCGAATACAACCCAGATACGATGATTGTTCAGTCTATCCATTCAACCTTCTGTTCAGTTCAGTCGCTCTTATGTATAACTGGAGAACAGTTACCTGGTGAGTATAACTATATGAACATCATCACGATATAATCGAATACAACCCCAGATACGATCATTGTTTAGTCTATCCATTCAACCTTCAGTTCAATTCAGTCGCTCGTATGTATAACGGAAGAACAGTTACCTGGTGAGTATAACTATATAAACATAATCGAATACAACTCAGATACGATGATTGTTCAATCTATCTATTCAACCTTATGTTCGATTCGGTTGCTCGTATGTATATCGGAAGAACAGGTACCTGGTGAGTATATCTATATAAACATAATCGAATACAACTCAGATACGATGATTGTTCAATCTATCCATTTAACCTTCTGCTCGATTCGGTCGCTTGTATGTAAAACAGAAGGACAGTTACCTGGTGAGTATTGCTATATAAACATCATCACGATATCATCGAATACAACTCAGATAGAATTATCGTTTCGTCTAACCATTCAACATTCTGTTCGATTCAGTCGCTAGTATGTGTAACGGAAGTATCGTCACCTGGTAAGTATCACTATATATACAGTATTGCGATATAATCGGATACCACCCAGATACATTGATTGTTCAGTCTATCCATTCAACTTTCTGTTCGTTTCGGTCGCTCGTATGTGAAACGGGAATACCGTCACCTTATGTGTATAACTATATACACAGCATAACATCATAATCGAATACAACCCAGATACTATCCATTCAACCTTCTGTTCGATTCGGTTGCTCGTATGTATAATGAAAGAACAGTAACCTGGTGAGTATTTCTATATGAACGTCATCACGATATAATCGAATACAACTTAGTTACAATATCGTTCCGTCTAACCATCCAACCTTATGTTCGATTCAGATGCTCGTATGTGTAACGAAAGAACCGTTACATGGTAGGTGTAGTTAAATATACAACATAACGATATAATCGGAGACAACCCAGATACAATGATTGTTCAATCTATCCATTCAACCTTATGTTCGATTCGGTTGCTAGTATGTATAACGAAAGAACAGTTACCTGGTTAGACATAATATATAATATTCATCACGAAATAATCGAATACAACCCAGATACGATGATTGTTCAGTCTATCCATTCAACCTTCTGTTCAGTTCAGTCGCTCTTATGTATAACTGGAGAACAGTTACCTGGTGAGTATAACTATAAGAACATCATCACGATATAATCGAATACAACCCCAGATACGATCATTGTTTAGTCTATCTATTCAACCTTCAGTTTAATTCAGTCGCTCGTATGTATAACGGAAGAACAGTTACCTGGTGAGTATAACTATATAAACATAATCGAATACAACTCAGATACGATGATTGTTCAATCTATCTATTCAACCTTATGTTCGATTCGGTTGCTCGTATGTATATCGGAAGAACAGGTACCTGGTGAGTATATCTATATAAACATAATCGAATACAACTCAGATACGATGATTGTTCTATCTATCCATTTAACCTTCTGCTCGATTCGGTCGCTTGTATGTAAAACAGAAGGACAGTTACCTGGTGAGTATTGCTATATAAACATCATCACGATATCATCGAATACAACTCAGATACAATTATCGTTTCGTCTAACCATTCAACATTCTGTTCGATTCAGTCGCTAGTATGTGTAACGGAAGTATCGTCACCTGGTAAGTATCACTATATATACAGTATTGCGATATAATCGGATACCACCCAGATACATTGATTGTTCAGTCTATCCATTCAACTTTCTTTTCGTTTCGGTCGCTCGTATGTAAAACGGGAATACCGTCTCCTAGTGTGTATAACTATATACACAGCATAACATCATAATCGAATACAACCCATATACTATCCATTCAACCTTCTGTTCAATTCAGTCGCTCGTATGTAAAACGGAAGAACAGTTACCTGGTGAGTATAACTATATAAACATAATCGAATACAACCCAGATACGATGATTGTTCAATCTATACTGAATTCAACCTTCTGCTCGATTCGGTCGCTTGTATGTAAAACGGAAGTATCGTCACCTGGTAAGTATCACTATATATACAGTATTGTGATATAATCGGATACCACCCAGATACATTGATTGTTCAGTCTATCCATTCAACTTTCTTTTCGTTTCGGTCGCTCGTATGTAAAACGGAAATACCGTCTCCTAGTGTGTATAACTATATACACAGCATAACATCATAATCGAATACAACCCATATACTATCCATTCAACCTTCTGTTCAATTCAGTCGCTCGTATGTATAACGGAAGAACAGTTACCTGGTGAGTATAACTATATAAACATAATCGAATACAACCCAGATACGATGATTGTTCAATCTATACTGAATTCAACCTTCTGCTCGATTCGGTCGCTTGTATGTAAAACGGAAGAACAGTTACCTGGTGAGTATTGCTATATAAACATCATCACGATATCATCGAATACAACTCAGATACAATTATCGTTTCGCCTAACCATTCAACATTCTGTTCGATTCAGTCGCTAGTATGTGTAACGGAAGTATCGTCACCTGGTAAGTATCACTATATATACAGTATTGCGATATAATCGGATACCACCCAGATACATTGATTGTTCAGTCTATCCATTCAACTTTCTTTTTGTTCCGGTCGCTCGTATGTAAAACGGGAATACCGTCTCCTAGTGTGTATAACTATATACACAGCATAACATCATAATCGAATACAACCCATATTCTATCCATTCAACCTTCTGTTCAATTCAGTCGCTCGTATGTATAACGGAAGAACAGTTACCTGGTGAGTATAACTATATAAACATAATCGAATACAACCCAGATACGATGATTGTTCAATCTATACTGAATTCAACCTTCTGCTCGATTCGGTCGCTTGTATGTAAAACGGAAGAACAGTTACCTGGTGAGTATTGCTATATAAACATCATCACGATATCATCGAATACAACTCAGATACAATTATCGTTTCGTCTAACCATTTAACCTTCTGTTCGATT
The DNA here is from genome assembly GCA_029955515.1 of Chrysomela aeneicollis. Taxonomy (NCBI): domain Eukaryota; kingdom Metazoa; phylum Arthropoda; class Insecta; order Coleoptera; family Chrysomelidae; genus Chrysomela; species Chrysomela aeneicollis. Next base: position 12,846,824 of record JARUHQ010000013.1, on the reverse strand, counting down.
CAGTCGCTAGTATGTGTAACGGAAGTACCGTCACCTGGTAAGTATCACTATATATACAGTATTGCGATATAATCGGATACCACCCAGATACATTGATTGTTCAGTATATCCATTCAACTTTCTGTTCGTTTCGGTCGCTCGTATGTGAATCGGGAATACCGTCACCTTATGTGTATAACTATATACACAGCATAACATCATAATCGAATACAACCCAGATACTATCCATTCAACCTTCTGTTCGATTCGGTTGCTCGTATGTATAACGAATGAACAGTAACCTGGTGAGTATTTCTATATGAACGTCATCACGATATAATCGAATACAACTTAGTTACAATTATCGTTCCGTCTGACCATCCAACCTTATGTTCGATTCAGACGCTCGTATGTGTAACGAATGAACCGTTACATGGTAGGTGTAGTTAAATATACAACATAACGATATAATCGGAGACAACCCAGATACAATGATTGTTCAATCTATCCATTCAACCTTATGTTCGATTCGGTTGCTCGTATGTATATCGGAAGAACAGGTACCTGGTGAGTATATCTATATAAACATAATCGAATACAACTCAGATACGATGATTGTTCAATCTATCCATTCAACCTTATGTTCGATTCGGTTGCTCGTATGTATATCGGAAGAACAGGTACCTGGTGAGTATATCTATATAAACATAATCGAATACAACCCAGATACAATGATTGTTCAATCTATCCATTCAACCTTATGTTCGATTCGGTTGCTAGTATGTATAACGAAAGAACAGTTACCTGGTTAGACATAATATATAATAATCACCACGAAATAATCGAATACAACCCAGATACGATGATTGTTCAGTCTATCCATTCAATCTTCTGTTCAGTTCAGTCGCTCTTATGTATAACTGGAGAACAGTTACCTGGTGAGTATAACTATATGAACATCATCACGATATAATCGAATACAACCCCAGATACGATCATTGTTTAGTCTATCCATTCAACCTTCAGTTCAATTCAGTTGCTCGTATGTATAACGAAAGAACAGTTACCTGGTGAGTATAACTATATAAACATAATCGAATACAACTCAGATACGATGATTGTTCAATCTATCCATTCAACCTTATGTTCGATTCGGTTGCTCGTATGTATATCGGAAGAACAGGTACCTGGTGAGTATATCTATATAAACATAATCGAATACAACTCAGATACGATGATTGTTCAATCTATCCATTTAACCTTCTGCTCGATTCGGTCGCTTGTATGTAAAACGGAAGGACAGTTACCTGGTGAGTATTGCTATATAAACATCATCACGATATCATCGAATACAACTCAGATACAATTATCGTTTCGTCTAACCATTCAACATTCTGTTCGATTCAGTCGCTAGTTTGTGTAACGGAAGTATCGTCACCTGGTAAGTATCACTATATATACAGTATTGCGATATAATCGGATACCACCCAGATACATTGATTGTTCAGTCTATCCATTCAACTTTCTTTTCGTTTCGGTCGCTCGTATGTAAAACGGAAATACCGTCTCCTAGTGTGTATAACTATATACACAGCATAACATCATAATCAAATACAACCCATTTACTATCCATTCAACCTTCTGTTCAATTCAGTCGCTCGTATGTATAACGGAAGAACAGTTACCTGGTGAGTATAACTATATAAACATAATCGAATACAACCCAGATACGATGATTGTTCAATCTATACTGAATTCAACCTTCTGCTCGATTCGGTCGCTTGTATGTAAAACGGAAGAACAGTTACCTGGTGAGTATTGCTATATAAACATCATCACGATATCATCGAATACAACTCAGATACAATTATCGTTTCGTCTAAACATTCAACCTTCTGTTCGATTCAGTCGCTAGTATGTGTAACGGAAGTACCGTCACCTGGTAAGTATCACTATATATACAGTATTGCGATATAATCGGATACCACCCAGATACATTGATTGTTCAGACTATCCATTCAACTTTCTGTTCGTTTCGGTCGCTCGTTTGTGAAACGGGAATACCGTCACCTTATGTGTATAACTATATACACAGCATAACATCATAATCGAATACAACCCAGATACTATCCATTCAACCTTCTGTTCGATTCGGTTGCTCGTATGTATAACGAAAGAACAGTAACCTGGTGAGTATTTCTATATGAACGTCATCACGATATAATCGAATACAACTTAGTTACAATTATCGTTCCGTCTAACCATCCAACCTTATGTTCGATTCAGATGCTCGTATGTGTAACGAAAGAACCGTTACATGGTAGGTGTAGTTAAATATACAACATAACGATATAATCGGAGACAACCCAGATACAATGATTGTTCAATCTATCCATTCAACCTTATGTTCGATTCGGTTGCTATTATGTATAACGAAAGAACAGTTACCTGGTTAGACATAATATATAATAATCATCACGAAATAATCGAATACAACCCAGATACGATGATTGTTCAGTCTATCCATTCAACCTTCTGTTCAGTTCAGTCGCTCTTATGTATAACTGGAGAACAGTTACCTGGTGAGTATAACTATATGAATATCATCACGATATAATCGAATACAACCCCAGATACGATCATTGTTTAGTCTATCCATTCAACCTTCAGTTCAATTCAGTCGCTCGTATGTATAACGGAAGAACAGTAACCTGGTGAGTATAACTATATAAACATAATCGAATACAACTCAGATACGATGATTGTTCAATCTATCCATTCAACCTTATGTTCGATTCGGTTGCTCGTATGTATATCGGAAGAACAGGTACCTGGTGAATATATCTATATAAACATAATCGAATACAACTCAGATACGATGATTGTTCAATCTATCCATTTAACCTTCTGCTCGATTCGGTCGCTTGAATGTAAAACGGAAGGACAGTTACCTGGTGAGTATTGCTATATAAACATCATCACGATATCATCGAATACAACTCAGATACAATTATCGTTTCGTCTAAGCATTCAACATTCTGTTCGATTCAGTCGCTAGTATGTGTAACGGAAGTATCGTCACCTGGTAAGTATCACTATATAAACAGTATTGCGATATAATCGGATACCACCCAGATACATTGATTGTTCAGTCTATCCATTCAACTTTCTTTTCGTTTCGGTCGCTCGTATGTAAAACGGGAATACTGTCTCCTAGTGTGTATAACAATATACACAGCATAACATCATAATCGAATACAACCCATATACTATCCATTCAACCTTCTGTTCAATTCAGTCGCTCGTATGTATAACGGAAGAACAGTTACCTGGTGAGTATAACTATATAAACATAATCGAATACAACCCAGATACGATGATTGTTCAATCCATACTAAATTTAACCTTCTGCTCGATTCGGTCGCTTGCATGTAAAACGGAAGAACAGTTACCTGGTGAGTATTGCTATATAAACATCATCACGATATCATCGAATACAACTCAGATACAATTATCGTTTCGTCTTACCATTTAACCTTAAGTTCGATTCAGTCGCTTGTATGTGCAACGGAAGTACCGTCACCTGGTAAGTATCACTATATATACAGTATCGAGATATAATCGGATACCACCCAGATACATTGATTGTTCAGTCAATCCATTCAACTTTCTGTTCGTTTCGGTCGCTCGTATATAAAACGGGAATACCGCCACCTAATGTGTATAACTATATACACAGCATAACATCATAATCGAATACAACCCAGATACTATCCTTTCAACCTTCTGTTCTATTCGTTTGCTTGTATGTATAAAGAAAAAACAGTAACCTGGTGAGTATTTCTATATGAACGTCATCACGATATAATCGAATACAACTCAGATACAATGATCATTCCGTCTATCCATCCAAACTTCTGTTCGATTGGGTCGCTCGTATGTATAACGCAAGAACAGTTACCTGGTGAGTATAACTATATAAACATTCCCACGATATAATCGAATACAACTCAGTTACAATTATCGTTCCGTCTAACCATCCAACCTTATGTTCGATTCAGACGCTCGTATGTGTAACGAAAGAACCGTTACATGGTAGGTGTATCTGAATATACAGCATAACGATATAATCGGAGACAACCCAGATACAATGATTGTTCAATCTATCCATACAACCTTCTGTTCAGTTCAGTCGCTCTTATGTATAACTGGAGAACAGTTACCTGGTGAGTATAACTATATAAACATCATCACGATATAATCGAATACAACCCCAGATACGATCATTGTTTAGTCTATCCATTCAACCTTCTTTTCAATTCAGTCGCTCGTATGTATAACAGAAGAACAGTTACTTGGTGAGTATAACTATATAAACATAATCCAATACAACTCAGATACGATGATTGTTCAATCTATCCATTCAACCTTATGTTCGATTCGGTTGCTCGTATGTATATCGGAAGAACAGGTACCTGGTGAGTATATCTATATAAACATAATCGAATACAACTCAGATACGATGATTGTTCAATCTATCCATTTAACCTTCTGCTCGATTCGGTCGCTTGTATGTAAAACGGAAGGACAGTTACCTGGTGAGTATTGCTATATAAACATCATCACGATATCATCGAATACAACTCAGATACAATTATCGTTTCGTCTAACCATTCAACATTCTGTTCGATTCAGTCGCTAGTTTGTGTAACGGAAGTATCGTCACCTGGTAAGTATCACTATATATACAGTATTGCGATATAATCGGATACCACCCAGATACATTGATTGTTCAGTCTATCCATTCAACTTTCTTTTCGTTTCGGTCGCTCGTATGTAAAACGGAAATACCGTCTCCTAGTGTGTATAACTATATACACAGCATAACATCATAATCAAATACAACCCATTTACTATCCATTCAACCTTCTGTTCAATTCAGTCGCTCGTATGTATAACGGAAGAACAGTTACCTGGTGAGTATAACTATATAAACATAATCGAATACAACCCAGATACGATGATTGTTCAATCTATACTGAATTCAACCTTCTGCTCGATTCGGTCGCTTGTATGTAAAACGGAAGAACAGTTACCTGGTGAGTATTGCTATATAAACATCATCACGATATCATCGAATACAACTCAGATACAATTATCGTTTCGTCTAAACATTCAACCTTCTGTTCGATTCAGTCGCTAGTATGTGTAACGGAAGTACCGTCACCTGGTAAGTATCACTATATATACAGTATTGCGATATAATCGGATACCACCCAGATACATTGATTGTTCAGACTATCCATTCAACTTTCTGTTCGTTTCGGTCGCTCGTTTGTGAAACGGGAATACCGTCACCTTATGTGTATAACTATATACACAGCATAACATCATAATCGAATACAACCCAGATACTATCCATTCAACCTTCTGTTCGATTCGGTTGCTCGTATGTATAACGAAAGAACAGTAACCTGGTGAGTATTTCTATATGAACGTCATCACGATATAATCGAATACAACTTAGTTACAATTATCGTTCCGTCTAACCATCCAACCTTATGTTCGATTCAGATGCTCGTATGTGTAACGAAAGAACCGTTACATGGTAGGTGTAGTTAAATATACAACATAACGATATAATCGGAGACAACCCAGATACAATGATTGTTCAATCTATCCATTCAACCTTATGTTCGATTCGGTTGCTATTATGTATAACGAAAGAACAGTTACCTGGTTAGACATAATATATAATAATCATCACGAAATAATCGAATACAACCCAGATACGATGATTGTTCAGTCTATCCATTCAACCTTCTGTTCAGTTCAGTCGCTCTTATGTATAACTGGAGAACAGTTACCTGGTGAGTATAACTATATGAATATCATCACGATATAATCGAATACAACCCCAGATACGATCATTGTTTAGTCTATCCATTCAACCTTCAGTTCAATTCAGTCGCTCGTATGTATAACGGAAGAACAGTAACCTGGTGAGTATAACTATATAAACATAATCGAATACAACTCAGATACGATGATTGTTCAATCTATCCATTCAACCTTATGTTCGATTCGGTTGCTCGTATGTACATCGGAAGAACAGGTACCTGGTGAATATATCTATATAAACATAATCGAATACAACTCAGATACGATGATTGTTCAATCTATCCATTTAACCTTCTGCTCGATTCGGTCGCTTGAATGTAAAACGGAAGGACAGTTACCTGGTGAGTATTGCTATATAAACATCATCACGATATCATCGAATACAACTCAGATACAATTATCGTTTCGTCTAAGCATTCAACATTCTGTTCGATTCAGTCGCTAGTATGTGTAACGGAAGTATCGTCACCTGGTAAGTATCACTATATAAACAGTATTGCGATATAATCGGATACCACCCAGATACATTGATTGTTCAGTCTATCCATTCAACTTTCTTTTCGTTTCGGTCGCTCGTATGTAAAACGGGAATACTGTCTCCTAGTGTGTATAACAATATACACAGCATAACATCATAATCGAATACAACCCATATACTATCCATTCAACCTTCTGTTCAATTCAGTCGCTCGTATGTATAACGGAAGAACAGTTACCTGGTGAGTATAACTATATAAACATAATCGAATACAACCCAGATACGATGATTGTTCAATCCATACTAAATTTAACCTTCTGCTCGATTCGGTCGCTTGCATGTAAAACGGAAGAACAGTTACCTGGTGAGTATTGCTATATAAACATCATCACGATATCATCGAATACAACTCAGATACAATTATCGTTTCGTCTTACCATTTAACCTTAAGTTCGATTCAGTCGCTTGTATGTGCAACGGAAGTACCGTCACCTGGTAAGTATCACTATATATACAGTATCGAGATATAATCGGATACCACCCAGATACATTGATTGTTCAGTCAATCCATTCAACTTTCTGTTCGTTTCGGTCGCTCGTATATAAAACGGGAATACCGCCACCTAATGTGTATAACTATATACACAGCATAACATCATAATCGAATACAACCCAGATACTATCCTTTCAACCTTCTGTTCTATTCGTTTGCTTGTATGTATAAAGAAAAAACAGTAACCTGGTGAGTATTTCTATATGAACGTCATCACGATATAATCGAATACAACTCAGATACAATGATCATTCCGTCTATCCATCCAAACTTCTGTTCGATTGGGTCGCTCGTATGTATAACGCAAGAAGAGTTACCTGGTGAGTATAACTATATAAACATTCCCACGATATAATCGAATACAACTCAGTTACAATTATCGTTCCGTCTAACCATCCAACCTTATGTTCGATTCAGACGCTCGTATGTGTAACGAAAGAACCGTTACATGGTAGGTGTATCTGAATATACAGCATAACGATATAATCGGAGACAACCCAGATACAATGATTGTTCAATCTATCCATACAACCTTCTGTTCAGTTCAGTCGCTCTTATGTATAACTGGAGAACAGTTACCTGGTGAGTATAACTATATAAACATCATCACGATATAATCGAATACAACCCCAGATACGATCATTGTTTAGTCTATCCATTCAACCTTCTTTTCAATTCAGTCGCTCGTATGTATAACAGAAGAACAGTTACTTGGTGAGTATAACTATATAAACATAATCCAATACAACTCAGATACGATGATTGTTCAATTTATCCATTCAACCTTATGTACGATTCGGTTGCTCGTATGTATAACGGAAGAACAGGTACCTGGTGAGTATAACTATATAAAAATAATCGAATACAACTCAGATACGATGATTGTTCAATCTATTCATTTAACCTTCTGCTCGATTCGGTCACTTGTATGTAAAACCGAAGGACAGTTACCTGGTGAGTATTGCTATATAAACATCATCACGATATCATCGAATACAACTCAGATACAATTATCGTTTCGTCTTACCATTTAACATTAAGTTCGATTCAGTCGCTAGTATGTGCAACAGAAGTACCGTCACCTGGTAAGTATCACTATATATACAGTATCGCGATATAATCGGATACCACCCAGATACATTGATTTTTCAGTCTATCCATTCAACTTTCTGTTCGTTTCGGTCGCTCGTATGTAAAACGGGAATACCGTCACCTAATGTGTATAACTATATACACAGCATAACATCATAATCGAATACAACCCAGATACTATCCATTCAACCTTCTGTTCTATTCGTTTGCTTGTATGTATAAAGAAAAAACAGTTACCTGGTGAGTATAACTATATAAACATCATCACGATATAATCGAATACAACCCCAGATACGATCATTGTTTAGTCTATCCATTCAACCTTCTTTTCAATTCAGTCGCTCGTATGTATAACAGAAGAACAGTTACTTGGTGAGTATAACTATATAAACATAATCCAATACAACTCAGATACGATGATTGTTCAATTTATCCATTCAACCTTATGTTCGATTCGGTTGCTCGTATGTATATCGGAAGAACAGGTACCTGGTGAGTATATCTATATAAACATAATCGAATACAACTCAGATACGATGATTGTTCAATCTATCCATTCAACCTTATGTTCGATTCGGTTGCTCGTATGTATATCGGAAGAACAGGTACCTGGTGAGTATATCTATATAAACATAATCGAATACAACCCAGATACAATGATTGTTCAATCTATCCATTCAACCTTATGTTCGATTCGGTTGCTAGTATGTATAACGAAAGAACAGTTACCTGGTTAGACATAATATATAATAATCACCACGAAATAATCGAATACAACCCAGATACGATGATTGTTCAGTCTATCCATTCAATCTTCTGTTCAGTTCAGTCGCTCTTATGTATAACTGGAGAACAGTTACCTGGTGAGTATAACTATATGAACATCATCACGATATAATCGAATACAACCCCAGATACGATCATTGTTTAGTCTATCCATTCAACCTTCAGTTCAATTCAGTCGCTCGTATGTATAACGAAAGAACAGTTACCTGGTGAGTATAACTATATAAACATAATCGAATACAACTCAGATACGATGATTGTTCAATCTATCCATTCAACCTTATGTTCGATTCGGTTGCTCGTATGTATATCGGAAGAACAGGTACCTGGTGAGTATATCTATATAAACATAATCGAATACAACTCAGATACGATGATTGTTCAATCTATCCATTTAACCTTCTGCTCGATTCGGTCGCTTGTATGTAAAACGGAAGGACAGTTATCTGGTGAGTATTGCTATATAAACATCATCACGATATCATCGAATACAACTCAGATACAATTATCGTTTCGTCTAACCATTCAACATTCTGTTCGATTCAGTCGCTAGTTTGTGTAACGGAAGTATCGTCACCTGGTAAGTATCACTATATATACAGTATTGCGATATAATCGGATACCACCCAGATACATTGATTGTTCAGTCTATCCATTCAACTTTCTTTTCGTTTCGGTCGCTCGTATGTAAAACGGAAATACCGTCTCCTAGTGTGTATAACTATATACACAGCATAACATCATAATCAAATACAACCCATTTACTATCCATTCAACCTTCTGTTCAATTCAGTCGCTCGTATGTATAACGGAAGAACAGTTACCTGGTGAGTATAACTATATAAACATAATCGAATACAACCCAGATACGATGATTGTTCAATCTATACTGAATTCAACCTTCTGCTCGATTCGGTCGCTTGTATGTAAAACGGAAGAACAGTTACTTGGTGAGTATTGCTATATAAACATCATCACGATATCATCGAATACAACTCAGATACAATTATCGTTTCGTCTAAACATTCAACCTTCTGTTCGATTCAGTCGCTAGTATGTGTAACGGAAGTACCGTCACCTGGTAAGTATCACTATATATACAGTATTGCGATATAATCGGATACCACCCAGATACATTGATTGTTCAGACTATCCATTCAACTTTCTGTTCGTTTCGGTCGCTCGTTTGTGAAACGGGAATACCGTCACCTTATGTGTATAACTATATACACAGCATAACATCATAATCGAATACAACCCAAATACTATCCATTCAACCTTCTGTTCGATTCGGTTGCTCGTATGTATAACGAAAGAACAGTAACCTGGTGAGTATTTCTATATGAACGTCATCACGATATAATCGAATACAACTTAGTTACAATTATCGTTCCGTCTAACCATCCAACCTTATGTTCGATTCAGATGCTCGTATGTGTAACGAAAGAACCGTTACATGGTAGGTGTAGTTAAATATACATCATAACGATATAATCGGAGACAACCCAGATACAATGATTGTTCAATCTATCCATTCAACCTTATGTTCGATTCGGTTGCTATTATGTATAACGAAAGAACAGTTACCTGGTTAGACATAATATATAATAATCATCACGAAATAATCGAATACAACCCAGATACGATGATTGTTCAGTCTATCCATTCAACCTTCTGTTCAGTTCAGTCGCTCTTATGTATAACTGGAGAACAGTTACCTGGTGAGTATAACTATATGAATATCATCACGATATAATCGAATACAACCCCAGATACGATCATTGTTTAGTCTATCCATTCAACCTTCAGTTCAATTCAGTCGCTCGTATGTATAACGGAAGAACAGTAACCTGGTGAGTATAACTATATAAACATAATCGAATACAACTCAGATACGATGATTGTTCAATCTATCCATTCAACCTTATGTTCGATTCGGTTGCTCGTATGTATATCGGAAGAACAGGTACCTGGTGAGTATATCTATATAAACATAATCGAATACAACTCAGATACGATGATTGTTCAATCTATCCATTTAACCTTCTGCTCGATTCGGTCGCTTGTATGTAAAACGGAAGGACAGTTACCTGGTGAGTATTGCTATATAAACATCATCACGATATCATCGAATACAACTCAGATACAATTATCGTTTCGTCTAAGCATTCAACATTCTGTTCGATTCAGTCGCTAGTATGTGTAACGGAAGTATCGTCACCTGGTAAGTATCACTATATAAACAGTATTGCGATATAATCGGATACCACCCAGATACATTGATTGTTCAGTCTATCCATTCAACTTTCTTTTCGTTTCGGTCGCTCGTATGTAAAACGGGAATACTGTCTCCTAGTGTGTATAACTATATACACAGCATAACATCATAATCGAATACAACCCATATACTATCCATTCAACCTTCTGTTCAATTCAGTCGCTCGTATGTATAACGGAAGAACAGTTACCTGGTGAGTATAACTATATAAACATAATCGAATACAACCTAGATACGATGATTGTTCAATCCATACTAAATTTAACCTTCTGCTCGATTCGGTCGCTTGCATGTAAAACGGAAGAACAGTTACCTGGTGAGTATTGCTATATAAACATCATCACGATATCATCGAATACAACTCAGATACAATTATCGTTTCGTCTTACCATTTAACCTTAAGTTCGATTCAGTCGCTTGTATGTGCAACGGAAGTACCGTCACCTGGTAAGTATCACTATATATACAGTATCGAGATATAATCGGATACCACCCAGATACATTGATTGTTCAGTCAATCCATTCAACTTTCTGTTCGTTTCGGTCGCTCGTATATAAAACGGGAATACCGCCACCTAATGTGTATAACTATATACACAGCATAACATCATAATCGAATACAACCCAGATACTATTCATTCAACCTTCTGTTCTATTCGTTTGCTTGTATGTATAAAGAAAAAACAGTAACCTGGTGAGTATTTCTATATGAACGTCATCACGATATAATCGAATACAACTCAGATACAATGATCATTCCGTCTATCCATCCAAACTTCTGTTCGATTGGGTCGCTCGTATGTATAACGCAAGAACAGTTACCTGGTGAGTATAACTATATAAACATTCCCACGATATAATCGAATACAACTCAGTTACAATTATCGTTCCGTCTAACCATCCAACCTTATGTTCGATTCAGACGCTCGTATGTGTAACGAAAGAACCGTTACATGGTAGGTGTATCTGAATATACAGCATAACGATATAATCGGAGACAACCCAGATACAATGATTGTTCAATCTATCCATACAACCTTCTGTTCAGTTCAGTCGCTCTTATGTATAACTGGAGAACAGTTACCTGGTGAGTATAACTATATAAACATCATCACGATATAATCGAATACAACCCCAGATACGATCATTGTTTAGTCTATCCATTCAACCTTCTTTTGAATTCAGTCGCTCGTATGTATAACAGAAGAACAGTTACTTGGTGAGTATAACTATATAAACATAATCCAATACAACTCAGATACGATGATTGTTCAATTTATCCATTCAACCTTATGTACGATTCGGTTGCTCGTATGTATAACGGAAGAACAGGTACCTGGTGAGTATAACTATATAAAAATAATCGAATACAACTCAGATACGATGATTGTTCAATCTATTCATTTAACCTTCTGCTCGATTCGGTCACTTGTATGTAAAACCGAAGGACAGTTACCTGGTGAGTATTGCTATATAAACATCATCACGATATCATCGAATACAACTCAGATACAATTATCGTTTCGTCTTACCATTTAACATTAAGTTCGATTCAGTCGCTAGTATGTGCAACAGAAGTACCGTCACCTGGTAAGTATCACTATATATACAGTATCGCGATATAATCGGATACCACCCAGATACATTGATTTTTCAGTCTATCCATTCAACTTTCTGTTCGTTTCGGTCGCTCGTATGTAAAACGGGAATACCGTCACCTAATGTGTATAACTATATACACAGCATAACATCATAATCGAATACAACCCAGATACTATCCATTCAACCTTCTGTTCTATTCGTTTGCTTGTATGTATAAAGAAAAAACAGTAACCTGGTGAGTATTTCTATATGAACGTCATCACGATATAATCGAATACAACTCAGATACAATGATCATTCCGTCTACCATCCAAACTTCTGTTCGATTGGGTCGCTCGTATGTATAACGCAAGAACAGTCACCTAGTGAGTATTACTATATAAACATCACCACGATATAATCGAATACAACTCAGTTACAATTATTGTTCCGTCTTATCATCCAACCTTATGTTCGATTCAGACGCTCGTATGTGTAACGAAAGAACCGTTTCATGGTAGGTGTAACTAAATATACAGCATAACGATATAATCGGAGACAACCCAGATACAATGATTGTACCATCTATCCATTCAACCTTATGTTCGATTCGGTTGCTCGTATGTGTAACATAAGAACTGTTACCTGGTTAGACATACTATATGATAATCATCACGATATAATCGAATACAACCCAGATACAATGATTGTTCAGTCTATCCATTCAACCTTCTGTTCAGTTCAGTCGCTCTTATGTATAACTGGAGAACAGTTACCTGGTGAGTATAACCATATATACATCATCACGACATAATCGAATACAACCCCAGATACGATCATTGTTTAGTCTATCCATTCAACCTTCTTTTTAATTCAGTCGCTAGTATGTGTAACGGAAGTACCGTCACCTGTAAGTATCACTATATATTCAGTATTGCGATATTATCGGATTCCATCCAGATACATTGATTGTTCAGTCTATCCATTCAACTTTCTGTTCGTTTCGGTCGCTCTAATGTAAAACGGGGGTACCGTCACCTAATGTGTATAACTATTTACACAGCATAACATCATAATCGAATACAACCCAGATACTATCCATTCAACCTTCTGTTCGATTCGGTTGCTCGTATGTATAACGAAAGAACAGTAACCTGGTGAGTATTTCTATATGAACGTCATCACGATATAATCGAATACAACTTAGTTACAATATCGTTTCGTCTAACCATCCAACCTTATGTTCGATTCAGACGCTCGTATGTGTAACGAAAGAACCGTTACATGGTAGGTGTAGTTAAATATACAACATAACGATATAATCGGAGGCAACCCAGATACAATGATTGTTCAATCTATCCATTCAACCTTATGTTCGATTCGGTTGCTAGTATGTATAACGAAAGAACAGTTACCTGGTTAGACATAATATATAATAATCATCACGAAATAATCGAATACAACCCAGATACGATGATTGTTCAGTCTATCCATTCAATCTTCTGTTCAGTTCAGTCGCTCTTATGTATAACTGGAGAACAGTTACCTGGTGAGTATAACTATATGAACATCATCACGATATAATCGAATACAACCCCAGATACGATCATTGTTTAGTCTATCCATTCAACCTTCAGTTCAATTCAGTCGCTCGTATGTATAACGGAAGAACAGTTACCTGGTGAGTATAACTATATAAACATAATCGAATACAACTCAGATACGATGATTGTTCAATCTATCCATTCAACCTTATGTTCGATTCGGTTGCTCGTATGTATATCGGAAGAACAGGTACCTGGTGAGTATATCTATATAAACATAATCGAATACAACTCAGATACGATGATTGTTCAATCTATCCATTTAACCTTCTGCTCGATTCGGTCGCTTGTATGTAAAACGGAAGGACAGTTACCTGGTGAGTATTGCTATATAAACATCATCACGATATCATCGAATACAACTCAGATACAATTATCGTTTCGTCTAACCATTCAACATTCTGTTCGATTCAGTCGCTAGTATGTGTAACGGAAGTATCGTCACCTGGTAAGTATCACTATATATACAGTATTGCGATATAATCGGATACCACCCAGATACATTGATTGTTCAGTCTATCCATTCAACTTTCTTTTCGTTTCGGTCGCTCGTATGTAAAACGGGAATACCGTCTCCTAGTGTGTATAACTATATACACAGCATAACATCATAATCGAATACAACCCATATACTATCCATTCAACCTTCTGTTTAATTCAGTCGCTCGTATGTATAACGGAAGAACAGTTACCTGGTGAGTATAACTATATAAACATAATCGAATACAACCCAGATACGATGATTGTTCAATCTATACTGAATTCAACCTTCTGCTCGATTCGGTCGCTTGTATGTAAAACGGAAGAACAGTTACCTGGTGAGTATTGCTATATAAACATCATCACGATATAATCGAATACAACCCCAGATACGATCATTGTTTAGTCTATCCATTCAACCTTCTTTTCAATTCAGTCGCTCGTATGTATAACAGAAGAACAGTTACTTGGTGAGTATAACTATATAAACATAATCCAATACAACTCAGATACGATGATTGTTCAATTTATCCATTCAACCTTATGTACGATTTGGTTGCTCGTATGTATAACGGAAGAACAGGTACCTGGTGAGTATAACTATATAAAAATAATCGAATACAACTCAGATACAATGATCATTCCGTCTATCCATCCAAACTTCTGTTCGATTGGGTCGCTCGTATGTATAACGCAAGAACAGTTACCTGGTGAGTATAACTATATAAACATTCCCACGATATAATCGAATACAACTCAGTTACAATTATCGTTCCGTCTAACCATCCAACCTTATGTTCGATTCAGACGCTCGTATGTGTAACGAAAGAACCGTTACATGGTAGGTGTATCTGAATATACAGCATAACGATATAATCGGAGACAACCCAGATACAATGATTGTTCAATCTATCCATACAACCTTCTGTTCAGTTCAGTCGCTCTTATGTATAACTGGAGAACAGTTACCTGGTGAGTATAACTATATAAACATCATCACGATATAATCGAATACAACCCCAGATACGATCATTGTTTAGTCTATCCATTCAACCTGCTTTTCAATTCAGTCGCTCGTATGTATAACAGAAGAACAGTTACTTGGTGAGTATAACTATATAAACATAATCCAATACAACTCAGATACGATGATTGTTCAATTTATCCATTCAACCTTATGTACGATTCGGTTGCTCGTATGTATAACGGAAGAACAGGTACCTGGTGAGTATAACTATATAAAAATAATCGAATACAACTCAGATACGATGATTGTTCAATCTATTCATTTAACCTTCTGCTCGATTCGGTCACTTGTATGTAAAACCGAAGGACAGTTACCTGGTGAGTATTGCTATATAAACATCATCACGATATCATCGAATACAACTCAGATACAATTATCGTTTCGTCTTACCATTTAACATTAAGTTCGATTCAGTCGCTAGTATGTGCAACAGAAGTACCGTCACCTGGTAAGTATCACTATATATACAGTATCGCGATATAATCGGATACCACCCAGATACATTGATTTTTCAGTCTATCCATTCAACTTTCTGTTCGTTTCGGTCGCTCGTATGTAAAACGGGAATACCGTCACCTAATGTGTATAACTATATACACAGCATAACATCATAATCGAATACAACCCAGATACTATCCATTCAACCTTCTGTTCTATTCGTTTGCTTGTATGTATAAAGAAAAAACAGTAACCTGGTGAGTATTTCTATATGAACGTCATCACGATATAATCGAATACAACTCAGATACAATGATCATTCCGTCTACCATCCAAACTTCTGTTCGATTGGGTCGCTCGTATGTATAACGCAAGAACAGTCACCTAGTGAGTATTACTATATAAACATCACCACGATATAATCGAATACAACTCAGTTACAATTATTGTTCCGTCTTATCATCCAACCTTATGTTCGATTCAGACGCTCGTATGTGTAACGAAAGAACCGTTTCATGGTAGGTGTAACTAAATATACAGCATAACGATATAATCGGAGACAACCCAGATACAATGATTGTACCATCTATCCATTCAACCTTATGTTCGATTCGGTTGCTCGTATGTGTAACATAAGAACTGTTACCTGGTTAGACATACTATATGATAATCATCACGATATAATCGAATACAACCCAGATACAATGATTGTTCAGTCTATCCATTCAACCTTCTGTTCAGTTCAGTCGCTCTTATGTATAACTGGAGAACAGTTACCTGGTGAGTATAACTATATATACATCATCACGACATAATCGAATACAACCCCAGATACGATCATTGTTTAGTCTATCCATTCAACCTTCTTTTTAATTCAGTCGCTAGTATGTGTAACGGAAGTACCGTCACCTGTAAGTATCACTATATATTCAGTATTGCGATATTATCGGATTCCATCCAGATACATTGATTGTTCAGTCTATCC
Source organism: Chrysomela aeneicollis (assembly GCA_029955515.1). Taxonomy (NCBI): domain Eukaryota; kingdom Metazoa; phylum Arthropoda; class Insecta; order Coleoptera; family Chrysomelidae; genus Chrysomela; species Chrysomela aeneicollis. Next base: position 12,829,642 of record JARUHQ010000013.1, on the reverse strand, counting down.
ATTCAACTTTCTGTTCGTTTCGGTCGCTCTAATGTAAAACGGGGGTACCGTCACCTAATGTGTATAACTATTTACACAGCATAACATCATAATCGAATACAACCCAGATACTATCCATTCAACCTTCTGTTCGATTCGGTTGCTCGTATGTATAACGAAAGAACAGTAACCTGGTGAGTATTTCTATATGAACGTCATCACGATATAATCGAATACAACTTAGTTACAATATCGTTCCGTCTAACCATCCAACCTTATGTTCGATTCAGACGCTCGTATGTGTAACGAAAGAACCGTTACATGGTAGGTGTAGTTAAATATACAACATAACGATATAATCGGAGGCAACCCAGATACAATGATTGTTCAATCTATCCATTCAACCTTATGTTCGATTCGGTTGCTAGTATGTATAACGAAAGAACAGTTACCTGGTTAGACATAATATATAATAATCATCACGAAATAATCGAATACAACCCAGATACGATGATTGTTCAGTCTATCCATTCAATCTTCTGTTCAGTTCAGTCGCTCTTAAGTATAACTGGAGAACAGTTACCTGGTGAGTATAACTATATGAACATCATCACGATATAATCGAATACAACCCCAGATACGATCATTGTTTAGTCTATCCATTCAACCTTCAGTTCAATTCAGTCGCTCGTATGTATAACGGAAGAACAGTTACCTGGTGAGTATAACTATATAAACATAATCGAATACAACTCAGATACGATGATTGTTCAATCTATCCATTCAACCTTATGTTCGATTCGGTTGCTCGTATGTATATCGGAAGAACAGGTACCTGGTGAGTATATCTATATAAACATAATCGAATACAACTCAGATACGATGATTGTTCAATCTATCCATTTAACCTTCTGCTCGATTCGGTCGCTTGTATGTAAAACGGAAGGACAGTTACCTGGTGAGTATTGCTATATAAACATCATCACGATATCATCGAATACAACTCAGATACAATTATCGTTTCGTCTAACCATTCAACATTCTGTTCGATTCAGTCGCTAGTATGTGTAACGGAAGTATCGTCACCTGGTAAGTATCACTATATATACAGTATTGCGATATAATCGGATACCACCCAGATACATTGATTGTTCAGTCTATCCATTCAACTTTCTTTTCGTTTCGGTCGCTCGTATGTAAAACGGGAATACCGTCTCCTAGTGTGTATAACTATATACACAGCATAACATCATAATCGAATACAACCCATATACTATCCATTCAACCTTCTGTTCAATTCAGTCGCTCGTATGTATAACGGAAGAACAGTTACCTGGTGAGTATAACTATATAAACATAATCGAATACAACCCAGATACGATGATTGTTCAATCTATACTGAATTCAACCTTCTGCTCGATTCGGTCGCTTGTATGTAAAACGGAAGAACAGTTACCTGGTGAGTATTGCTATATAAACATCATCACGATATCATCGAATACAACTCAGATACAATTATCGTTTCGTCTAACCATTTAACCTTCTTTTCGATTCAGTCGCTAGTATGTGTAACGGAAGTACCGTCACCTGGTAAGTATCACTATATATACAGTATTGCGATATAATCGGATACCACCCAGATACATTGATTGTTCAGACTATCCATTCAACTTTCTGTTCGTTTCGGTCGCTCGTATGTGAAACGGGAATACCGTCACCTTATGTGTATAACTATATACACAGCATAACATCATAATCGAATACAACCCAGATACTATCCATTCAACCTTCTGTTCGATTCGGTTGCTCGTATGTATAACGAAAGAACAGTAACCTGGTGAGTATTTCTATATGAACGTCATCACGATATAATCGAATACAACTTAGTTACAATTATCGTTCCGTCTAACCATCCAACCTTATGTTCGATTCAGATGCTCGTATGTGTAACGAAAGAACCGTTACATGGTAGGTGTAGTTAAATATACAACATAACGATATAATCGGAGACAACCCAGATACAATGATTGTTCAATCTATCCATTCAACCTTATGTTCGATTCGGTTGCTAGTATGTATAACGAAAGAACAGTTACCTGGTTGGACATAATATATAATAATCATCACGAAATCATCGAATACAACCCAGATACGATGATTGTTCAGTCTATCCATTCAACCTTCTGTTCAGTTCAGTCGCTCTTATGTATAACTGGAGAACAGTTACCTGGTGAGTATAACTATATGAACATCATCACGATATAATCGAATACAACCCCAGATACGATCATTGTTTAGTCTATCCATTCAAACTTCAGTTCAATTCAGTCGCTCGTATGTATAACGGAAGAACAGTAACCTGGTGAGTATAACTATATAAACATAATCGAATACAACTCAGATACGATGATTGTTCAATCTATCCATTCAACCTTATGTTCGATTCGGTTGCTCGTATGTATATCGGAAGAACAGGTACCTGGTGAGTATATCTATATAAACATAATCGAATACAACTCAGATACGATGATTGTTCAATCTATCCATTTAACCTTCTGCTCGATTCGGTCGCTTGTATGTAAAACGGAAGGACAGTTACCTGGTGAGTATTGCTATATAAACATCATCACGATATCATCGAATACAACTCAGATACAATTATCGTTTCGTCTAAGCATTCAACATTCTGTTCGATTCAGTCGCTAGTATGTGTAACGGAAGTATCGTCACCTGGTAAGTATCACTATATATACAGTATTGCGATATAATCGGATACCACCCAGATACATTGATTGTTCAGTCTATCCATTCAACTTTCTTTTCGTTTCGGTCGCTCGTATGTAAAACGGGAATACCGTCTCCTAGTGTGTATAACTATATACACAGCATGACATCATAATCGAATACAACCCATATACTATCCATTCAACCTTCTGTTCAATTCAGTCGCTCGTATGTATAACGGAAGAACAGTTACCTGGTGAGTATAACTATATAAACATAATCGAATACAACCCAGATACGATGATTGTTCAATCCATACTAAATTTAACCATCTGCTCGATTCGGTCGCTTGTATGTGAAACGGAAGAACAGTTACCTGGTGAGTATTGCTATATAAACATCATCACGATATCATCGAATACAACTCAGATACAATTATCGTTTCGTCTTACCATTTAACCTTAAGTTCGATTCAGTCGCTTGTATGTGCAACGGAAGTACCGTACCTGGTAAGTATCACTATATATACAGTATCGCGATATAATCGGATACCACCCAGATACATTGATTGTTCAGTCAATCCATTCAACTTTCTGTTCGTTTCGGTCGCTCGTATGTAAAACGGGAATACCGTCACCTAATGTGTATAACTATATACACAGCATAACATCATAATCGAATACAACCCAGATTCTATCCATTCAACCTTCTGTTCTATTCGTTTGCTTGTATGTATAAAGAAAAAACAGTAACCTGGTGAGTATTTCTATATGAACGTCATCACGATATAATCGAATACAACTCAGATACAATGATCATTCCGTCTATCCATCCAAACTTCTGTTCGATTGGGTCGCTCGTATGTATAACGCAAGAACAGTTACCTGGTGAGTATAACTATATAAACATTCCCACGATATAATCGAATATAACTCAGTTACAATTATCGTTCCGTCTAACCATCCAACCTTATGTTCGATTCAGACGCTCGTATGTGTAACGAAAGAACCGTTACATGGCAGGTGTATCTGAATATACAGCATAACGATATAATCGGATACAACCCAGATACAATGATTGTTCAATCTATCCATACAACCTTCTGTTCAGTTCAGTCGCTCTTATGTATAACTGGAGAACAGTTACCTGGTGAGTATAACTATATAAACATCATCACGATATAATCGAATACAACCCCAGATACGATCATTGTTTAGTCTATCCATTCAACCTTCTTTTCAATTCAGTCGCTCGTATGTATAACAGAAGAACAGTTACTTGGTGAGTATAACTATATAAACATAATCGAATACAACTCAGATACGATGATTGTTCAATTTATCCATTCAACCTTATGTTCGATTCGGTTGCTCGTATGTATAACGGAAGAACCGGTACCTGGTGAGTATAACTATATAAACATAATCGAATACAACTCAGATACGATGATTGTTCAATCTATTCATTTAACCTTCTGCTCGATTCGGTCACTTGTATGTAAAACCGAAGGACAGTTACCTGGTGAGTATTGCTATATAAACATCATCACGATATCATCGAATATAACTCAGATACAATTATCGTTCCGTCTAACCATTCAACATTCTGTTCGATTCAGTCGCTAGTATGTATAACGGAAGAACAGTTACCTGGTGAGTATAACTATATGAACATAATCGAATACAACCCAGATACGATGATTGTTCAATCCATACTAAATTTAACCTTCTGCTCGATTCGGTCGCTTGTATGTAAAACGGAAGAACAGTTACCTGGTGAGTATTGCTATATAAACATCATCACGATATCATCGAATACAACTCAGATACAATTATCGTTTCGTCTTACCATTTAACCTTAAGTTCGATTCAGTCGCTAGTATGTGCAACAGAAGTACCGTCACCTGGTAAGTATCACTATATATACAGTATCGCGATATAATCGAATACAACCCATATACTATCCATTCAACCTTCTGTTCAATTCAGTCGCTCGTATGTATAACGGAAGAACAGTTACCTGGTGAGTATAACTATATAAACATAATCGAATACAACCCAGATACGATGATTGTTCAATCTATACTGAATTCAACCTTCTGCTCGATTCGGTCGCTTGTATGTAAAACGGAAGAACAGTTACCTGGTGAGTATTGCTATATAAACATCATCACGATATCATCGAATACAACTCAGATACAATTATCGTTTCGTCTAACCATTTAACCTTCTGTTCGATTCAGTCGCTAGTATGTGTAACGGAAGTACCGTCACCTGGTAAGTATCACTATATATACAGTATTGCGATATAATCGGATACCACCCAGATACATTGATTGTTCAGACTATCCATTCAACTTTCTGTTCGTTTCGGTCGCTCGTATGTGAAACGGGAATACCGTCACCTTATGTGTATAACTATATACACAGCATAACATCATAATCGAATACAACCCAGATTTTATCCATTCAACCTTCTGTTCGATTCGGTTGCTCGTATGTATAACGAAAGAACAGTAACCTGGTGAGTATTTCTATATGAACGTCATCACGATATAATCGAATACAACTTAGTTACAATTATCGTTCCGTCTAACCATCCAACCTTATGTTCGATTCAGATGCTCGTATGTGTAACGAAAGAACCGTTACATGGTAGGTGTAGTTAAATATACAACATAACGATATAATCGGAGACAACCCAGATACAATGATTGTTCAATCTATCCATTCAACCTTATGTTCGATTCGGTTGCTAGTATGTATAACGAAAGAACAGTTACCTGGTTGGACATAATATATAATAATCATCACGAAATAATCGAATACAACCCAGATACGATGATTGTTCAGTCTATCCATTCAACCTTCTGTTCAGTTCAGTCGCTCTTATGTATAACTGGAGAACAGTTACCTGGTGAGTATAACTATATGAACATCATCACGATATAATCGAATACAACCCCAGATACGATCATTGTTTAGTCTATCCATTCAAACTTCAGTTCAATTCAGTCGCTCGTATGTATAACGGAAGAACAGTAACCTGGTGAGTATAACTATATAAACATAATCGAATACAACTCAGATACGATGATTGTTCAATCTATCCATTCAACCTTATGTTCGATTCGGTTGCTCGTATGTATATCGGAAGAACAGGTACCTGGTGAGTATATCTATATAAACATAATCGAATACAACTCAGATACGATGATTGTTCAATCTATCCATTTAACCTTCTGCTCGATTCGGTCGCTTGTATGTAAAACGGAAGGACAGTTACCTGGTGAGTATTGCTATATAAACATCATCACGATATCATCGAATACAACTCAGATACAATTATCGTTTCGTCTAAGCATTCAACATTCTGTTCGATTCAGTCGCTAGTATGTGTAACGGAAGTATCGTCACCTGGTAAGTATCAATATATATACAGTATTGCGATATAATCGGATACCACCCAGATACATTGATTGTTCAGTCTATCCATTCAACTTTCTTTTCGTTTCGGTCGCTCGTATGTAAAACGGGAATACCGTCTCCTAGTGTGTATAACTATATACACAGCATGACATCATAATCGAATACAACCCATATACTATCCATTCAACCTTCTGTTCAATTCAGTCGCTCGTATGTATAACGGAAGAACAGTTACCTGGTGAGTATAACTATATAAACATAATCGAATACAACCCAGATACGATGATTGTTCAATCCATACTAAATTTAACCTTCTGCTCGATTCGGTCGCTTGTATGTAAAACGGAAGAACAGTTACCTGGTGAGTATTGCTATATAAACATCATCACGATATCATCGAATACAACTCAGATACAATTATCGTTTCGTCTTACCATTTAACCTTAAGTTCGATTCAGTCGCTTGTATGTGCAACGGAAGTACCGTACCTGGTAAGTATCACTATATATACAGTATCGCGATATAATCGGATACCACCCAGATACATTGATTGTTCAGTCAATCCATTCAACTTTCTGTTCGTTTCGGTCGCTCGTATGTAAAACGGGAATACCGTCACCTAATGTGTATAACTATATACACAGCATAACATCATAATCGAATACAACCCAGATACTATCCATTCAACCTTCTGTTCTATTCGTTTGCTTGTATGTATAAAGAAAAAACAGTAACCTGGTGAGTATTTCTATATGAACGTCATCACGATATAATCGAATACAACTTAGATACAATGATCATTCCGTCTATCCATCCAAACTTCTGTTCGATTGGGTCGCTTGTATGTATAACGCAAGAACAGTTACCTGGTGAGTATAACTATATAAACATTCCCACGATATAATCGAATATAACTCAGTTACAATTATCGTTCCGTCTAACCATCCAACCTTATGTTCGATTCAGACGCTCGTATGTGTAACGAAAGAACCGTTACATGGCAGGTGTATCTGAATATACAGCATAACGATATAATCGGATACAACCCAGATACAATGATTGTTCAATCTATCCATACAACCTTCTGTTCAGTTCAGTCGCTCTTATGTATAACTGGAGAACAGTTACCTGGTGAGTATAACTATATAAACATCATCACGATATAATCGAATACAACCCCAGATACGATCATTGTTTAGTCTATCCATTCAACCTTCTTTTCAATTCAGTCGCTCGTATGTATAACAGAAGAACAGTTACTTGGTGAGTATAACTATATAAACATAATCGAATACAACTCAGATACGATGATTGTTCAATTTATCCATTCAACCTTATGTACGATTCGGTTGCTCGTATGTATAACGGAAGAACCGGTACCTGGTGAGTATAACTATATAAACATAATCGAATACAACTCAGATACGATGATTGTTCAATCTATTCATTTAACCTTCTGCTCGATTCGGTCACTTGTATGTAAAACCGAAGGACAGTTACCTGGTGAGTATTGCTATATAAACATCATCACGATATCATCGAATACAACTCAGATACAATTATCGTTCCGTCTAACCATTCAACATTCTGTTCGATTCAGTCGCTAGTATGTATAACGGAAGAACAGTTACCTGGTGAGTATAACTATATGAACATAATCGAATACAACCCAGATACGATGATTGTTCAATCCATACTAAATTTAACCTTCTGCTCGATTCGGTCGCTTGTATGTAAAACGGAAGAACAGTTACCTGGTGAGTATTGCTATATAAACATCATCACGATATCATCGAATACAACTCAGATACAATTATCGTTTCGTCTTACCATTCAACCTTAAGTTCGATTCAGTCGCTAGTATGTGCAACAGAAGTACCGTCACCTGGTAAGTATCACTATATATACAGTATCGCGATATAATCGGATACCACCCAGATACATTGATTTTTCAGTCTATCCATTCAACTTTCTGTTCGTTTCGGTCGCTCGTATGTAAAACGGGAATACCGTCACCTAATGTGTATAACTATATACACAGCATAACATCATGATCGAATACAACCCAGATACTATCCATTCAACCTTCTGTTCTATTCGTTTGTTTGTATGTATAAAGAAAAAACAGTAACCTGGTGAGTATTTCTATATAAACGTCATCACGATATAATCGAATACAACTCAGATACAATGATCATTCCGTCTATCCATCCAAACTTCTGTTCGATTGGGTCGCTCGTATGTATAACGCAAGAACAGTCACCTAGTGAGTATTACTATATAAACATCACCACGATATAATCGAATACAACTCAGTTACAATTATTGTTCCGTCTTATCATCCAACCTTATGTTCGATTCAGACGCTCGTATGTGTAACGAAAGAACCGTTTCATGGTAGGTGTAACTAAATATACAGCATAACGATATAATCGGAGACAACCCAGATACAATGATTGTACCATCTATCCATTCAACCTTATGTTCGATTCGGTTGCTCGTATGTGTAACATAAGAACTGTTACCTGGTTAGACATACTATATGATAATCATCACGATATAATCGAATACAACCCCAGATACGATCATTGTTTAGTCTATCCATTCAACCTTCTATTCAATTCAGTCGCTAGTATGTGTAACGGAAGTACCGTCACCTGTAAGTATCACTATATATTCAGTATTGCGATATTATCGGATACCATCCAGATACATTGACTGTTTAGTCTATCCATTCAACTTTCTGTTCGTTTCGGTCGCTCTTATGTAAAACGGGGGTACCGTCACCTAATGTGTATAACTATTTACACAGCATAACATCATAATCGAATACAACCCAGATACTATCCATTCAACCTTCTGTTCGATTCGGTTGCTCGTATGTATAACGAAAGAACAGTAACCTGGTGAGTATTTCTATATGAACGTCATCACGATTTAATCGAATACAACTCAGATACAATGATCATTCCGTCTATCCATCCAACCTTCTGTTCGATTTGGTCGCTCGTATGTATAACGCAAGAACAGTCACCTGGTGAGTATTACTATATAAACATCGAATACAACTCAGTTACAATTATCGTTCCGTCTAATCATCCAACCTCATGTTCGATGCAGACGCTCTTATGTGTAACGAAAAAACCGTTACATGGTAGGTGTAACTAAATATACAGCATAACGATATAATCGGAGACAACCCAGATACAATGATTGTTCAATCTATCCATTCAACCTTATGTTCGATTCGGTTGCTCTTATGTGTAACAGAAGAACTGTTACCTGGTTAGACATACTATATGAAAATCATCACGATATAATCGAATACAACCCAGATACAATGATTGTTCAGTCTATCCATTCAACCTTCTGTTCAGTTCAGTCGCTCTTATGTATAACTGGAGAACAGTTACCTGTTGAGTATAACTATATAAACATCATCACGATATAATCGAATACAACCTCAGATACGATCATTGTTTAGTCTATCCATTCAACCTTCTGTTCAATTCAGTCGCTCGTATGTATAACGGAAGGACAGTTACCTGGTGAGTATAACTATATAAACCTAATCGAATACAACCCAGATACGATGAATTTTCAATCTATCAATTCAACCTTCTGCTCGATTCGGTCGCTTTTATGTAAAACGGAAGAACAGTTACCTGGTGAATATTGCTATATAAACATCATCACGATATCATCGAATACAACTCAGATACAATTATCGCTTCGTCTAACCATTCAACCTTCTGTTCGATTCAGTCGCTAGTATGTGTAACGGAAGTACCGTCACCTGGATAGTATCACTATATATACAGTATTGCGATATAATCGGATACCAACCAGATACATTGATTGTTCAGTCTATCCATTCAACTTTCTGTTCGTTTCGGTCGCTCGTATGTGAAACGGGAATACCGTCACCTTATGTGTATAACTATATACACAGCATAACATCATAATCGAATACAACCCAGATTTTATCCATTCAACCTTCTGTTCGATTCGGTTGCTCGTATGTATAACGAAAGAACAGTAACCTGGTGAGTATTTCTATATGAACGTCATCACGATATAATCGAATACAACTTAGTTACAATTATCGTTCCGTCTAACCATCCAACCTTATGTTCGATTCAGATGCTCGTATGTGTAACGAAAGAACCGTTACATGGTAGGTGTAGTTAAATATACAACATAACGATATAATCGGAGACAACCCAGATACAATGATTGTTCAATCTATCCATTCAACCTTATGTTCGATTCGGTTGCTAGTATGTATAACGAAAGAACAGTTACCTGGTTGGACATAATATATAATAATCATCACGAAATAATCGAATACAACCCAGATACGATGATTGTTCAGTCTATCCATTCAACCTTCTGTTCAGTTCAGTCGCTCTTATGTATAACTGGAGAACAGTTACCTGGTGAGTATAACTATATGAACATCATCACGATATAATCGAATACAACCCCAGATACGATCATTGTTTAGTCTATCCATTCAAACTTCAGTTCAATTCAGTCGCTCGAATGTATAACGGAAGAACAGTAACCTGGTGAGTATAACTATATATACATAATCGAATACAACTCAGATACGATGATTGTTCAATCTATCCATTCAACCTTATGTTCGATTCGGTTGCTCGTATGTATATCGGAAGAACAGGTACCTGGTGAGTATATCTATATAAACATAATCGAATACAACTCAGATACGATGATTGTTCAATCTATCCATTTAACCTTCTGCTCGATTCGGTTGCTTGTATGTAAAACGGAAGGACAGTTACCTGGTGAGTATTGCTATATAAACATCATCACGATATCATCGAATACAACTCAGATACAATTATCGTTTCGTCTAAGCATTCAACATTCTGTTCGATTCAGTCGCTAGTATGTGAAACGGAAGTATCGTCACCTGGTAAGTATCAATATATATACAGTATTGCGATATAATCGGATACCACCCAGATACATTGATTGTTCAGTCTATCCATTCAACTTTCTTTTCGTTTCGGTCGCTCGTATGTAAAACGGGAATACCGTCTCCTAGTGTGTATAACTATATACACAGCATGACATCATAATCGAATACAACCCATATACTATCCATTCAACCTTCTGTTCAATTCAGTCGCTCGTATGTATAACGGAAGAACAGTTACCTGGTGAGTATAACTATATAAACATAATCGAATACAACCCAGATACGATGATTGTTCAATCCATACTAAATTTAACCTTCTGCTCGATTCGGTCGCTTGTATGTAAAACGGAAGAACAGTTACCTGGTGAGTATTGCTATATAAACATCATCACGATATCATCGAATACAACTCAGATACAATTATCGTTTCGTCTTACCATTTAACCTTAAGTTCGATTCAGTCGCTTGTATGTGCAACGGAAGTACCGTACCTGGTAAGTATCACTATATATACAGTATCGCGATATAATCGGATACCACCCAGATACATTGATTGTTCAGTCAATCCATTCAACTTTCTGTTCGTTTCGGTCGCTCGTATGTAAAACGGGAATACCGTCACCTAATGTGTATAACTATATACACAGCATAACATCATAATCGAATACAACCCAGATACTATCCATTCAACCTTCTGTTCTATTCGTTTGCTTGTATGTATAAAGAAAAAACAGTAACCTGGTGAGTATTTCTATATGAACGTCATCACGATATAATCGAATACAACTCAGATACAATGATCATTCCGTCTATCCATCCAAACTTCTGTTCGATTGGGTCGCTTGTATGTATAACGCAAGAACAGTTACCTGGTGAGTATAACTATATAAACATTCCCACGATATAATCGAATATAACTCAGTTACAATTATCGTTCCGTCTAACCATCCAACCTTATGTTCGATTCAGACGCTCGTATGTGTAACGAAAGAACCGTTACATGGCAGGTGTATCTGAATATACAGCATAACGATATAATCGGATACAACCCAGATACAATGATTGTTCAATCTATCCATACAACCTTCTGTTCAGTTCAGTCGCTCTTATGTATAACTGGAGAACAGTTACCTGGTGAGTATAACTATATAAACATCATCACGATATAATCGAATACAACCCCAGATACGATCATTGTTTAGTCTATCCATTCAACCTTCTTTTCAATTTAGTCGCTCGTATGTATAACAGAAGAACAGTTACTTGGTGAGTATAACTATATAAACATAATCGAATACAACTCAGATACGATGATTGTTCAATTTATCCATTCAACCTTATGTACGATTCGGTTGCTCGTATGTATAACGGAAGAACCGGTACCTGGTGAGTATAACTATATAAACATAATCGAATACAACTCAGATACGATGATTGTTCAATCTATTCATTTAACCTTCTGCTCGATTCGGTCACTTGTATGTAAAACCGAAGGACAGTTACCTGGTGAGTATTGCTATATAAACATCATCACGATATCATCGAATACAACTCAGATACAATTATCGTTCCGTCTAACCATTCAACATTCTGTTCGATTCAGTCGCTAGTATGTATAACGGAAGAACAGTTACCTGGTGAGTATAACTATATGAACATAATCGAATACAACCCAGATACGATGATTGTTCAATCCATACTAAATTTAACCTTCTGCTCGATTCGGTCGCTTGTATGTAAAACGGAAGAACAGTTACCTGGTGAGTATTGCTATATAAACATCATCACGATATCATCGAATACAACTCAGATACAATTATCGTTTCGTCTTACCATTCAACCTTAAGTTCGATTCAGTCGCTAGTATGTGCAACAGAAGTACCGTCACCTGGTAAGTATCACTATATATACAGTATCGCGATATAATCGGATACCACCCAGATACATTGATTTTTCAGTCTATCCATTCAACTTTCTGTTCGTTTCGGTCGCTCGTATGTAAAACGGGAATACCGTCACCTAATGTGTATAACTATATACACAGCATAACATCATGATCGAATACAACCCAGATACTATCCATTCAACCTTCTGTTCTATTCGTTTGTTTGTATGTATAAAGAAAAAACAGTAACCTGGTGAGTATTTCTATATAAACGTCATCACGATATAATCGAATACAACTCAGATACAATGATCATTCCGTCTATCTATCCAAACTTCTGTTCGATTGGGTCGCTCGTATGTATAACGCAAGAACAGTCACCTAGTGAGTATTACTATATAAACATCACCACGATATAATCGAATACAACTCAGTTACAATTATTGTTCCGTCTTATCATCCAACCTTATGTTCGATTCAGACGCTCGTATGTGTAACGAAAGAACCGTTTCATGGTAGGTGTAACTAAATATACAGCATAACGATATAATCGGAGACAACCCAGATACAATGATTGTACCATCTATCCATTCAACCTTATGTTCGATTCGGTTGCTCGTATGTGTAACATAAGAACTGTTACCTGGTTAGACATACTATATGATAATCATCACGATATAATCGAATACAACCCCAGATACGATCATTGTTTAGTCTATCCATTCAACCTTCTATTCAATTCAGTCGCTAGTATGTGTAACGGAAGTACCGTCACCTGTAAGTATCACTATATATTCAGTATTGCGATATTATCGGATACCATCCAGATACATTGACTGTTTAGTCTATCCATTCAACTTTCTGTTCGTTTCGGTCGCTCTTATGTAAAACGGGGGTACCGTCACCTAATGTGTATAACTATTTACACAGCATAACATCATAATCGAATACAACCCAGATACTATCCATTCAACCTTCTGTTCGATTCGGTTGCTCGTATGTATAACGAAAGAACAGTAACCTGGTGAGTATTTCTATATGAACGTCATCACGATTTAATCGAATACAACTCAGATACAATGATCATTCCGTCTATCCATCCAACCTTCTGTTCGATTTGGTCGCTCGTATGTATAACGCAAGAACAGTCACCTGGTGAGTATTACTATATAAACATCGAATACAACTCAGTTACAATTATCGTTCCGTCTAATCATCCAACCTCATGTTCGATGCAGACGCTCTTATGTGTAACGAAAAAACCGTTACATGGTAGGTGTAACTAAATATACAGCATAACGATATAATCGGAGACAACCCAGATACAATGATTGTTCAATCTATCCATTCAACCTTATGTTCGATTCGGTTGCTCTTATGTGTAACAGAAGAACTGTTACCTGGTTAGACATACTATATGAAAATCATCACGATATAATCGAATACAACCCAGATACAATGATTGTTCAGTCTATCCATTCAACCTTCTGTTCAGTTCAGTCGCTCTTATGTATAACTGGAGAACAGTTACCTGTTGAGTATAACTATATAAACATCATCACGATATAATCGAATACAACCTCAGATACGATCATTGTTTAGTCTATCCATTCAACCTTCTGTTCAATTCAGTCGCTCGTATGTATAACGGAAGGACAGTTACCTGGTGAGTATAACTATATAAACCTAATCGAATACAACCCAGATACGATGAATTTTCAATCTATCAATTCAACCTTCTGCTCGATTCGGTCGCTTTTATGTAAAACGGAAGAACAGTTACCTGGTGAATATTGCTATATAAACATCATCACGATATCATCGAATACAACTCAGATACAATTATCGCTTCGTCTAATCATTCAACCTTCTGTTCGATTCAGTCGCTAGTATGTGTAACGGAAGTACCGTCACCTGGATAGTATCACTATATATACAGTATTGCGATATAATCGGATACCAACCAGATACATTGATTGTTCAGTCTATCCATTCAACTTTCTGTTCGTTTCGGTTGCTCGTATGTAAAACGGAAATACCGTCACCTAGTGTGTATAACTATATACACAGCATAACATCATAATCGAATACAACCCAGATACTATCCATTCAACCTTCTGTTCGATTCGAATGCTCGTATGTATAACGAAAGAACAGTAACCTGGTGAGTATTTCTATATGAACTTCATCACGATATCATCGAATACAACTCAGAGATACAATTATCATTTCGTCTAACCATTTAACCTTCTGTTCGATTCAGTCGCTAGTATGTGTAACGGAAGTACCGTCACCTGGTAAGTATCACTTCATATACAGTATTGCGATATAATCGGATACCACCCAGATACATTGATTGTTCAGTCTATCCATTCAACTTTCTGTTCGTTTCGGTCGCTCGTATGTAAAACGGGAATACCGTCACCTAATGTGTATAACTATATACACAGCATAACATCATAATCGAATACAACCCAGATACTATCCATTCAACCTTCTGTTCTATTCGATTGCTCGTATGTATAACGGAAGAACAGTTACCTGGTGAGTATAACTATATAAACATAATCGAATACAACCCAGATACGATTATTGTTCAATCAATACTGAATTCAACCTTCTGCTCGATTCAGTCGCTCTTATGTATAACTGGAGAACAGTTTTCTGTTGAGTATAACTATATAAACATCATCACGATATAATCGAATGCAACCTCAGATACGATCATTATTTAGTCTATCCATTCAACCTTCTGTTCAATTCAGTCGCTCGTATGTATAACGAAAGAACAGTAACCTGGTGAGTATTTCTATATGAACTTCATCACGATATAATCGAATACAACTCAGATACAATGATCATTCCGTCTATCCATCCAACCTTCTGTTCGATTGGGTCGCTCGTACGTATAACGCAAGAACAGTCACCTGGTGAGTATTACTATATAAACATTATCACGATATAATCGAATACAACTCAGATACAATTATCTCTAACCATCCAACCTTATGTTCGATTCAGACGCTCGTATGTGTAACGAAAGAACCGTTACATGGTAGGTGTATCTAATTATTCAGCATAACGATATAATCAGAGACAACCCAGATACAATGATTTTTCAATCTATCCATCCAACCTTATGTTCGATTCGGTTGCTCGTATGTATAACGGAAGAACAGTTACCTGGTTAGACATTATATATAATAATCATCACGAAATAATCGAATACAACCCAGATACGATGATTATTCAGTCTATCCATTCAACCTTCTGTTCAGTTCAGTCGTTCTTATGTATAACTGGAGAACAGTTACCTGGTGAGTATAACTATATAAACATCATCACGATATCATCGAATACAACCCCAGATACGATCATTGTTTAGTCTATCCATTCAACCTTCTGTTCAAGTCAGTCGCTCGTATGTATAACGGAAGAACAGTTACCTGGTGAGTATAACTATATAAACATAATCGAATACAACCCAGATACGATAATTGTTCAATCTATCTATTTAACCTTCTGCTCGATTCGGTCGCTTGTATGTAAAACGGAAGAACAGTTACCTGGTGAGTATTGCTATAAACATCATCACGATATCATCGAATACAACTCAGATACAATTATCGTTTCGTCTGACCATTTAACCATCTGTTCGATTCAGTCGCTTGTATGTGTGAAGGAAGTACCGTCACCTGGTAAGTACCACTATATATACAGTATCGCGATATAATCGGATACCACCCAGATACATTGATTTTTCAGTCTATCCATTCAACTTTCTGTTCGTTTCGGTCGCTCGTATGTAAAACGGGAATACCGTCACCTAATGTATATAACTATATACACAGCATAACATCATAATCGAATACAACCCAGATACTATCCATTCGACCTTCTGTTCTATTCGTTTGCTTGTATGTATAAAGAAAAAACAGTTACATGGTGAGTATTTCTATATGAACGTCATCACGATATAATCGAATACAACTCAGATACAATATCATTCCGTCTATCCATCCAACCTTCTGTTCGATTTGGTCGCTCGTATGTATAACGCAAGAACAGTCACCTGGTGAGTATTACTATATAAACATCGAATACAACTCAGTTACAATTATCGTTCCGTCTAATCATCCAACCTCATGTTCGATGCAGACGCTCGTATGTGTAACGAAAAAACCGTTACATGGTAGGTGTAACTAAATATACAGCATAACGATATAATCGGAGACAACCCAGATACAATGATTGTTCAATCTATCCATTCAACCTTATGTTCGATTCGGTTGCTCTTATGTGTAACAGAAGAACTGTTACCTGGTTAGACATACTATATGAAAATCATCACGATATAATCGAATACAACCCAGATACAATGATTGTTCAGTCTATCCATTCAACCTTCTGTTCAGTTCAGTCGCTCTTATGTATAACTGGAGAACAGTTACCTGTTGAGTATAACTATATAAACATCATCACGATATAATCGAATACAACCTCAGATACGATCATTGTTTAGTCTATCCTATCAACCTTCTGTTCAATTCAGTAGCTCGTATGTATAACGGAAGGACAGTTACCTGGTGAGTATAACTATATAAACCTAATCGAATACAACCCAGATACGATGAATTTTCAATCTATCCATTCAACCTTCTGCTCGATTCGGTCGCTTTTATGTAAAACGGAAGAACAGTTACCTGGTGAATATTGCTATATAAACATCATCACGATATCATCGAATACAACTCAGATACAATTATCGCTTCGTCTAACCATGCAACCTTCTGTTCGATTCAGTCGCTAGTATGTGTAACGGAAGTACCGTCACCTGGATAGTATCACTATATATACAGTATTGCGATATAATCGGATACCACCCAGATACATTGATTGTTCAGTCTATCCATTCAACTTTCTGTTCAGTTCAGTCGCTCTTATGTAAAACTGGAGAACAGTTTCCTGGTGAGTATAACTATATGAACATCATCAAGATATAATCGAATACAACCCCAGATACGATTATTGTTTAGTCTATCCATTAAACCTTCTGTTCAATTCAGTCGCTCGTATGTATAACGGAAGAACAGTAACCTGGTGAGTATAACTATATAAACATAATCGAATACAACCCAGATACGATGATTGTTCAATCTATACTAAATTTAACCTTCTGCTCGATTCGGTCGCTTGTATGTAAAACGGAAGAACAGTTACCTGGTGAGTATTGCTATATAAACATCATCACGATATCATCGAATTCAACTCAGATACAATTATCGTTTCGTCTAACCATTTAACCTTCTGTTCGATTCAGTCGCTAGTATGTGTAACGGAAGTACCGTCACCTGGTAAGTATCACTTTATATACAGTATTGCGATATAATCGGATACCACCCAGATACATTGATTGTTCAGTCTATCCATTCAACTTTCTGTTCGTTTCGGTCGCTCGTATGTAAAACGGGAATACCGTCACCTAATGTGTATAACTATATACACAGCATAACATCATAATCGAATACAACCCAGATACTATCCATTCAACCTTCTGTTCGATTCGATTGCTCGTATGTATAACGGAAGAACAGTTACCTGGTGAGTATAACTATATAAACATAATCGAATACAACCCAGATACGATTATTGTTCAATCAATACTGAATTCAACCTTCTGCTTGATTCAGTCGCTCTTATGTATAACTGGAGAACAGTTACCTGTTGAGTATAACTATATAAACATCATCACGATATAATCGAATGCAACCTCAGATAGTAACCTGGTGAGTATTTCTATATGAACTTCATCACGATATAATCTAATACAACTCAGATACAATGATCATTCCGTCTATCCATCCAACCTTCTGTTCGATTGGGTCGCTCGTACGTATAACACAAGAACAGTCACCTGGTGAGTCTTACTATATAAACATTACCACGATATAATCGAATACAACTCAGTTACAATTATCGTTTCGTCTAACCATCCAACCTTATGTTCGATTCAGACGCTCGTATGTGTAACGAAAGAACCGTTACATGGTAGGTGTATCTAAATATACAGCATAACGATATAATCGGAGACAACCCAGATACATTGATTGTTCGATCTATCCATTCAACCTTATGTTCGATTCGGTTGCTCATATGTATAACGGAAGAACAGTTACCTGGTTAGACATAATATATGATAATCATCACGAAATAATCGAATACAACCCAGATACGATGATTGTTCAGTCTATCCATACAACCTTCTGTTCAGTTCAGTCTCTCTTATGTATAACTGGAGAACAGTTACCTGTTGAGTATAACTATATAAACATCATCACGATATAATCGAATACAACCTCAGATACGATCATTGTTTAGTATATCCATTCAACCTTCTGTTCAATTCAGTCGCCCGTATGTATAACGGAAGAACAGTTACCTGGTGAGTATAACTATATAAACCTAATCGAATACAACCCAGATACGATGAATCTTCAATCTATCCATTTAACCTTCTGCTCGAATCGGTCGCTTTTATGTAAAACGGAAGAACAGTTACCTGGTGAATATTGCTATATAAACATCATCACGATATCATCGAATACAACTCAGATACAATTATCGCTTCGTCTAACCATTTAACCTTCTGTTCGATTCAGTGGCTAGTATGTGTAACGGAAGTACCGTCACCTGGTAAGTATCACTATATATACAGTGTTGCGATATAATCGGATACCAACCAGATACATTGATTGTTCAGTCTATCCATTCAACTTTCTGTTCGTTTCGGTCGCTCGTATGTGAAACGGGAATACCGTCACCTAGTGTGTATAACTATATACACAGCACAACATCATAATCGAATACAACCCAGATACTATCCATTCAACCTTCTGTTCGATTCGAATGCTCGTATGTATAACGATTGAACAGTAACCTGGTGAGTATTTCTATATGAATTTCATCACGATATCATCGAATACAACTCAGAGATACAATTATCATTTCGTCTAACCATTTAACCTTCTGTTCGATTCAGTCGCTAGTATGTGTAACGGAAGTACCGTCACCTGGTGAGTATCACTATATATACAGTATTGCGATATAATCGGATACCACCCAGATACATTGATTGTTCAGTCTATCCATTCAAATTTCTGTTCAGTTCAGTCGCTCTTATGTATAACTGGAGAACAGTTTCCTGGTGAGTATAACTATATAAACATCATCAAGATATAATCGAATACAACCCCATATACGATTATTGTTTAGTCTATCCATGCAACCTTCTGTTCAATTCAGTCGCTCGTATGTATAACGGAAGAACAGTTACCTGGTGAGTATAACTATATAAACATAATCGAATACAACCCAGATACGATGATTGTTCAATCTATACTAAATTTAACCTTCTGCTTGATTCGGTCGTTTGTATGTAAAACGAAAGAACAGTTACCTGGTGAGTATTGCTATATAAACATCATCACGATATCATCGAATACAACTCAGATACAATTATCGCTTCGTCTAACCATTCAACCTTCTGTTCGATTCAGTCGCTAGTATGTGTAACGGTAGTACCGTCACCTGGTAAGTATCACTATATATACAGTATTGCGATATAATCGGATACCAACCAGATACATTGATTGTTCAGTCTATCCATTCAACATTCTGTTCGTTTCGGTCGCTCGTATGTAAAACGGAAATACCGTCACCTAGTGTGTATAACTATATACACAGCATAACATCATAATCGAATACAACCCAGATACCATCAATTCAACCTTCTGTTCGATTCGGTTGATCGTATGTATTACGAAAGAACAGTAACCTGGTGAGTATTTCTATATGAACTTCATCACGATATAATCGAATACAACTCAGATACAATGATCATTCCGTCTATCCATCTAACCTTCTGTTCGATTGGGTCTTCTTATTCTTATTTCTTACTGTGGGCGGGTTAAGAACCCCTGCACGTAGGCCTCTTAATCGGGCCCATTGTGCACCCACATTTACTAGGATTCAAGCAGAAATACCAATGGCCTTTGAGAAGGCCATTATTTTTCGAGGGTGAATCCCTTCAATTTCCTCTGGGTTCAGTATACAGCTCCCAAAGTGTGTCTCTCTTAGGCTTGCCAATGCAGGGCATTCCGTAAGGATATGCGTCGAGGTTTCCTCATCCTCCAGACAGAATCTGCAGTCGGGATCCTCTGTTATTCCGATGAGATTAAGGTGTCTGTTTAGTTGATTGTGCCCTGTTAGGAGTCCAACAATTACTTTAAGATCCTTCCTTTTCAGAGAAAGAAGTTCTCTAGTGAGTCTGGGTGAAGGTCCATTCATGTGAATCTTCGCTTGCCTCATGCCAGGTGTTTCCATCCAGGCGTGAAAAGACTGTCTGTTGAGACGGTCTTTCATATGTGTTATCGCCATCCTATATGAAATTCCTAGGATGGGTTCAGGTCCAATTGGGGTTGATGTTGACCCTGCTTTGGCCAAATTGTCAGCTTCTTCGTTTCCGGGCACTCCCGAGTGACCTGGGACCCACGCGAGGCTGACGCGGTTTTCAGTCCCTAATATCTCTAGAGCTTCGCGGCACTCGAGCACCAGTTTCGAGGAGATTCTATTGGACCCTATGGCCAATAGTGCCGCCCTACTGTCCGAGCATATTACGACGTGGCCTCCTTGGTAGGCCCTTTTCAGGTTCTCTTGTGTACAGGCTAAAATCGCGTAGACTTCAGCCTGAAACACCGTAGCGAAAGTGCCGAGAGGGAACGAGTAGTTTCCTCTCCTGCTGCCACCATAAACTCCTGCACCTGTTTTGTTTCCGACTTTGGATCCGTCAGTGTACCAGACGGTCGCATTATTCGGGAACAAGCGTTCACCTTTACTCACCCAATCTTCCCTTGATGGAATCATGATTTCGGGAGCTTTTTTGAAATTCAGAATTGGTAGAAAGTCGTCCCGTCTCATGGAGATTATGGGGCAGTCTTCTACAGCTCGATTCCATATGCTAGAATGACCGTAGTTGTCATTCTCGTTTGCCCATTGGCCTAAGCCATGAAGCCTGTTCTCATGGCTTCATGTTCAATAACAAGGTGTAGGGGCGAAAGTCCTATCAGAACCTCAAGAGCTCTGGAGGGCGATGTCCTCATTGCCCCTGTTATCCCTATGCATGCAAGTCGTTGTATTTTGTCGAGAAGGAGCTTGGACTTGCACTTATTCACACCTGGCCACCATACCACGGCCCCGTATGTGATGATTGGGCGAATTACTGCCTTATAGATCCAGTGTAGGATTTTCGGTGTAACTCCCCATGTGCTCCCGAAGGCTCTCCTACAGCCCCAAAAGGCGTTGGTAGCCTTCGTTGTGCACTTCGCAGTTTGCTCGTTCCAGGTCAATTTAGAGTCCAAGATAATTCCTAGATACTTTGTTGACCCTTTATATTGCAAAACCTGTCCAGACAGATGTATGTCAGGTAAAGCTCCCAGTTTCCGCTTTCTGGTGAAAAGCACCATTTCAGCTTTTTGTGTATTCACTTTTAGTCCTTCGGTGAAACACCAACTTTCTACCATTTCAAGGGCTTCCTCCATAGATTCCCTCAATTGGCACAGTTTTGGACCTTGGGCCAAGATGACTATGTCATCGGCATACGCCTGAGCATAGATGCCAGACTCGTTCATCTCTGATATAATACTGTTTACCACTAGGCACCACAGGAGCGGGGAGAGCACTCCCCCCTGTGGACATGACATCCCCGTGATACCAGAGCGCTAGCCTCGCTACCACTCAGTTCAACTTTAACCTGTCGGCAGGAGAGCATTGTCTTGATCCATCGTATCAATGATGACTCGATGCCGTGTCTCTCTGCTGCTTGACAAATGGACTCGAAGGACGTGTTGTCGAACGCACCTTCTATGTCAATGAATACTCCTAGAATATCTTCGATTGGGTCGCTCGTACGTATAACGCAAGAACAGTCACCTGGTGAGTATTACTATATGAACATTACCACGATATAATCGAATACAACTCAGTTACAATTATCGTTCCGTCTAACCATCCAACCTTATGTTCGATTCAGACGCTCGTATGTGTAACGAAAGAACCGTTACATGGTAGGTGTATCTAATTATACAGCATAACGATATAATCGGAGACAACCCAGATACAATGATTTTTCAATCTATCCATTCAACCTTATGTTCGATTCAGTTGCTCGTATGTATAACGAAAGAACAGTTACCTGGTTAGACATAATATATAATAATCATCACGAAATAATCGAATACAACCCAGATACGATGATTATTCAGTCTATCCATTCAACCTTCTGTTCAGTTCAGTCGCTCTTATGTATAACTGGAGAACAGTTAACTATAACTATATAACTATATAAACATCATCACGATATCATCGAATACAACCCCAGATACGATCATTGTTTAGTCTATCCATTCAACCTTCTGTTCAATTCAGTCGCTCGTATGTATAACGGAAGAACAGTTACCTGGTGAGTATAACTATATAAACATAATCGAAAACAACCCAGATACGATGATTGTTCAATCTATCTATTTAAGCTTCTGCTCGATTCGGTCGCGAAATAATCAAATACAACCCAGATACGATGATTGTTCAGTCTATCCATACAACCTCCTGTTCAGTTCAGTCGCTCTTATGTATAACTGGAGAACAGTTACCTGGTGAGTATAACTATATAAACATCATCACGATATAATCGAATACAACCCCAGATACGATCATTGTTTAGTCTATCCATTCAACCTTCTGTTCAATTCAGTCGCTCGTATGTATAACGGAAGAACAGTTACTTGGTGGGTATAACTATATAAACATAATTGAATACAACTCAGATACGATGATTGTTCAATCTATCCATTAAACCTTATGTTGGATTCGGTTGCTCGTATGTATAACGGAAGAACAGGTACCTGGTGAGTATAACTATATAAACATAATCGAATACAACCCAGATAAGATGATTGATCAATCTATCCATTTAACCTTCTGCTCGATTCGGTCGCTTGTATGTAAAACGGAAGGACAGTTACCTGGTGAGTATTGCTATATAAACATCATCACGATATCATCGAATACAACTCAGATACAATTATCGTTTCGTCTATCCATTCAACATTCTGTTCGATTCAGTCGCTAGTATGTGTAACGGAAGTATCGTCACCTGGTAAGTATCACTTTATATACAGAATTGCGATATAATCGGATACCACCCAGATACATTGATTGTTCAGTCTATCCATTCAACTTTCTGTTCGTTTCGGTCGCTCGTATGTAAAACGGGAAAACCGTCACCTAGTGTGTATAAATATATACACAGCATAACATCATAATCGATTACAACCCAGATACTATCCATTCAACCTTCTGTTCGATTCGGTTGCTCGTATGTATAACGAGAGAACAGTAACCTGGTGAGTATTTCTATATGAACGTCATCACGATATAATCGAATACAACTCAGATACCATGATCATTCCGTCTATCCATCCAACCTTCTGTTCGATTGGGTCGCTCGTATGTATAACGAGAGAACAGTAACCTGGTGAGTATTTCTATATGAACGTCATCACGATATAATCGAATACAACTCAGATACCATGATCATTCCGTCTATCCATCCAACCTTCTGTTCGATTGGGTCGCTCGTATGTATAACGCAAGAACAGTCACCTGGTGAGTATTACTATATAAACATCACCACGATATAATCGAATACAACTCAGTTACAATTATCTTTCCGTCTAACTATCCAACCTTATGTTCGATTCAGGCGCTCGTATGTGTAACGAAAGAACCGTTACATGGTAGGTGTAACTAAATATACAGCATAACGATATAATCGTAGACAACCCAGATACAATGATTGTTCAATCTATCCATCCAACCTTATGTTCGAATCGGTTGCTCGTATGTTTAACGGAAGAACTGTTACCTGGTTAGACATACTATATGATAATCATAACGATATACTCGAATACAACCCCAGATACGATTATTGTTTAGTCTATCCATTCAACCTTCTGTTCAATTCAGTCGTTCTTATGTATAACGAAAAAACAGTTACCTGGTGAGTATAACTAAATAAACCTAATCGAATACAACCCAGATACGATGAATTTCCAAACTATCAATTTAACCTTCTGCTCGATTCGGTCGCTTTTATTTAAAACGCAAGAACAGTCACCTGGTGAGTATAACTATATAAACATAATCGAATACAACCCAGATACGATGATTGTTCAATCTATACTAAATTTAAGCTTCTGTTCGATTCGGTCGCTTGTATGTAAAACGGAAGAACAGTTACCTGTTGAGTATTTCTATATGAACGTCATCACGATATAATCGAATACAACTCAGATACAATGATCATTCCGTCTATCCATCCAACATAATGTTCGATTCAGACGCTCGTATGTGTAACGAAAGAACCGTTACATGGTAGGTGAAACTAAATATACAGCATAACGATATAATCGGAGACAACCCAGATACAATGATTGTTCAATCTATCCATCCAACCTTATGTTCGATCCGGTTGCTCGTATGTATAACGGAAGAACTGTTACCTGGTTAGACATACTATATGATAATAATCACGATATAATCAAATACAACCCAGATACGATGAATGTTCAGTCTATCCATTCAACCTTCTGTTCAGTTCGACATACTATATGATAATAATCACGATATAATCAAATACAACCCAGATACGATGAATGTTCAGTCTATCCATTCAACCTTCTGTTCAGTTCGGTCGCTCTTATGTATAACTGGAGAACAGTTTCCTGGTGAGTATTACTATATGAACATCATCAAGATATAATCGAATACAACCCCAGATACGATTATTGTTCAATCTATACTAAATTTAAGCTTCTGCCCGATTCGGTCGCTTGTATGTAAAACGAAAGAATAGTTACCTGGTGAGTATTGCTATATAAACATCATCACGATATCATCGAATACAACTCAGAGATACAATTATCGTTTCGTCTAACCATTCAACCTTCTGTTCGATTCAGTCTCTAGTATGTGTAACGGAAGTACCGTCACCTGGTAAGTATCACTATATATACAGTATTGCGATATAATCGAATACAACCCAGATACGATGATTGTTCAGTCTATCCATACAACCTTCTGTGCAGTTCAGTCTCTCTTATGTATAACTGGAGAACAGTTACCTGTTGAGTATAACTATATAAACATCATCACGATATAATCGAATGCAACCTCAGATACGATCATTATTTAGTATATCCATTCAACCTTCTGTTCAATTCAGTCGCTCGTATGTATAACGAAAGAACAGTAACCTAGTGAGTATTTCTATATGAACTTCATCACGATATAATCGAATACAACTCAGATACAATGATCATTCCGTCTATCCATCCAACCTTCTGTTCGATTGGGTCGCTCGTACGTATAACGCAAGAACAGTCACCTGGTGAGTCTTACTATATAAACATTACCACGATATAATCGAATACAACTCAGTCACAATTATCGTTTCGTCCAACCATCCAACCTTATGTTCGATTCAGACGCTCGTATGTGTAACGAAAGAACCGTTACATGGTAGGTGTATCTAAATATACAGCATAACGATATAATCGGAGACAACCCAGATACATTGATTGTTCGATCAATCCATTCAACCTTATGTTCGATTCGGTTGCTCATATGTATAACGGAAGAACAGTTACCTGGTTAGACATAATATATGATAATCATCACGAAATAATCGAATACAACCCAGATACGATGAATGTTCAGTCTATCCATACAACCTTCTGTGCAGTTCAGTCTCTCTTATGTATAACTGGAGAACAGTTACCTGTTGAGTATAACTATATAAACATCATCACGATATAATCGAATTCAACCTCAGATACGATCATTGTTTAGTATATCCATTCAACCTTCTGTTCAATTCAGTCGCCCGTATGTATAACGGAAGAACAGTTACCTGGTGAGTATAACTATATAAACCTAATCGAATACAACCCAGATACGATGAATTTTCAATCTATCCATTTAACCTTCTGCTCGATTCGGTCGCTTTTATGTGAAACGGAAGAACAGTTACCTGGTGAATATTGCTATATAAACATCATCACGATATAATCGAATACAACCCCAGATACGATCATTGTTTAGTCTATCCATTCAACCTTCAGTTCAATTCAGTCGCTCGTATGTATAACGGAAGAACAGTTACCTGGTGAGTATAACTATATAAACATAATCGAATACATCTCAGATACGATGATTGTTCAATCTATCCATTCAACCTTATGTTCGATTCGGTTGCTCGTATGTATATCGGAAGAACAGGTACCTGGTGAGTATATCTATATAAACATAATCGAATACAACTCAGATACGATGATTGTTCAATCTATACATTTAACCTTCTGCTCGATTCGGTCGCTTGTATGTAAAACGGAAGGACAGTTACCTGGTGAGTATTGCTATATAAACATCATCACGATATCATCGAATACAACTCAGATACAATTATCGTTTCGTCTAACCATTCAACATTCTGTTCGATTCAGTCGCTAGTATGTGTAACGGAAGTATCGTCACCTGGTAAGTATCACTATATATACAGTATTGCGATATAATCGGATACCACCCAGATACATTGATTGTTCAGTCTATCCATTCAACTTTCTTTTCGTTTCGGTCGCTCGTATGTAAAACAAGAATACCGTCTCCTAGTGTGTATAACTATATACACAGCATAACATCATAATCGAATACAACCCATATACTATCCATTCAACCTTCTGTTCAATTCAGTCGCTCGTATGTATAACGGAAGAACAGTTACCTGGTGAGTATAACTATATAAACATAATCGAATACAACCCAGATACGATGATTGTTCAATCTATACTGAATTCAACCTTCTGCTCGATTCGGTCGCTTGTATGTAAAACGGAAGAACAGTTACCTGGTGAGTATTGCTATATAAACATCATCACGATATCATCGAATACAAATCAGATACAATTATCGTTTCGTCTAACCATTTAACCTTCTGTTCGATTCAGTTGCTAGTATGTGTAACGGAAGAACCGTCACCTGGTAAGTATCACTATATATACAGTATTGCGATATAATCGGATACCACCCAGATACATTGATTGTTCAGACTATCCATTCAACTTTCTGTTCGTTTCGGTTGCTCGTATGTGAAACGGGAATACCGTCACCTCATGTGTATAACTATATACACAGCATAACATCATAATCGAATACAACCCAGATACTATCCATTCAACCTTCTGTTCGATTCGGTTGCTCGTATGTATAACGAAAGAACAGTAACCTGGTGAGTATTTCTATATGAACGTCATCACGATATAATCGAATACAACTTAGTTACAATTATCGTTCCGTCTAACCATCCAACCTTATGTTCGATTCAGATGCTCGTATGTCTAACGAAAGAACCGTTACATGGTAGGTGTAGTTAAATATACAACATAACGATATAATCGGAGACAACCCAGATACAATGATTGTTCAATCTATCCAACCTTATGTTCGATTCGGTTGCTAGTATGTATAACGAAAGAACAGTTACCTGGTTAGACATAATATATAATAATCATCACGAAATAATCGAATACAACCCAGATACGATGATTGTTCAGTCTATCCATTCAACCTTCTGTTCAGTTCAGTCGCTCTTATGTATAACTGGAGAACAGTTACCTGGTGAGTATAACTATATAAACATAATTGAATACAACCCAGATACGATGATTGTTCAATCTATCTATTTAACCTTCTGCTCGATTCGGTCGCTTGTATGTAAAACGGAAGAACAGTTACCTGGTGAGTATTGCTATAAACATCATCACGATATCATCGAATACAACTCAGATACAATTATCGTTTCGTCTAACCATTTAACCATCTGTTCGATTCAGTCGCTTGTATGTGTAACGGAAGTACCGTCACCTGGTAAGTATCACTATATATAGTGTATTGCGATATAATCTGATACCAACCAGATACATTGATTGTTCAGTCTATCCATTCAACTTTCTGTTCGTTTCGGTCGCTCGTATCTAAAACGGGAATACCGTCACCTAGTGTGTATAAATATATACACAGCATAACATCATAATCGAATACAACTCAGATACTATCCATTCAACCTTCTGTTCGATTCGGTTGCTCGTATGTATAACGAAAGAACAGTAACCTGGTGAGTATTTCTATATGAACTTCATCACGATATAATCGAATACAGCTCAGATACAATGATCATTCCGTCTATCCATCCAACCTTCTGTTCGATTGGGTCGCTCGTACGTATAACGCAAGAACAGTCACCTGGTGAGTCTTACTATATAAACATTACCACGATATAATCGAATACAACTCAGTTACAATTATCGTTTCGTCTAACCATCCAACCTTATGTTCGATTCAGACGCTCGTATGTGTAACGAAAGAACCGTTACATGGTAGGTGTATCTAAATATACAGCATAACGATATAATCGGAGACAACCCAGATACATTGATTGTTCGATCTATCCATTCAACCTTATGTTCGATTCGGTTGCTCATATGTATAACGGAAGAACAGTTACCTGGTAAGACATAATATATGATAATCATCACGAAATAATCGAATACAACCCAGATACGATGATTGTTCAGTCTATCCATACAACCTTCTGTTCAGTTCAGTCTCTCTTATGTATAACTGGAGAACAGTTACCTGTTGAGTATAACTATATAAACATCATCACGATATAATCGAATACAACCTCAGATACGATCATTGTTTAGTATATCCATTGAACCTTCTGTTCAATTCAGTCGCCCGTATGTATAACGGAAGAACAGTTACCTGGTGAGTATAACTATATAAACCTAATCGAATACAACCCAGATACGATGAATTTTCAATCTATCCATTTAACCTTCTGCTCGATTCGGTCGCTTTTATGTAAAACGGAAGAACAGTTACCTGGTGAATATTGCTATATAAACATCATCACGATATCATCGAATACAACTCAGATACAATTATCGCTTCGTCTAACCATTTAACCTCCTGTTCGATTCAGTCGCTAGTATGTGTAACGGAAGTACCGTCACCTGGTAAGTATCACTATATATACAGTGTTGCGATATAATCGGATACCAACCAGATACATTGATTGTTCAGTCTATCCATTCAACTTTCTGTTCGTTTCGGTCGCTCGTATGTGAAACGGGAATTCCGTCACCTAGTGTGTATAACTATATACACAGCATAACATCATAATCGAATACAACCCAGATACTATCCATTCAACCTTCTGTTCGATTCGAATGCTCGTATGTATAACGATAGAACAGTAACCTGGTGAGTATTTCTATATGAATTTCATCACGATATCATCGAATACAACTCAGAAATACAATTATCATTTCGTCTAACCATTTAACCTTCTGTTCGATTCAGTCGCTAGTATGTGTAACGGAAGTACCGTCACCTGGTAAGTATCACTATATATACATTATTGCGATATAATCGGATACCATCCAGATACATTGATTGTTCAGTCTATCCATTCAACTTCCTGTTCGTTTCGGTCGTTCTTATGTATAACGGAAAAACAGTTACCTGGTGAGTATAATTATATAAACCTAATCGAATACAACCCAGATACGATGAATTTTCAATTCATCTATCTAACCTTCTGCTCGATTGTGTCGCTTTTATGTAAAACGGAAGAACAGTTACCTGGTGAGTATTGCTATATAAACATCATCACGATATCATCGAATACAACTCAGATACAATTATCGCTTCGTCTAACCATTTTACCTTCTGTTCGATTCAGTCGCTAGTATGTGTAACGGAAGTACCGTCACCTGGTAAGTATCACTATATATACAGTATAACGATATAATCGGATACCAACCAGATACATTGATTGTTCAGTCTATCCATTCAACTTTCTGTTCGTTTCGGTCGCTCGTATGTAAAACGGGAATACCGTCACCTAGTGTGTATAACTATATACACAGCATAACATCATAATCGAATACAACTCAGATACTATCCATTCAACCTTTCGTTCGATTCGGTTGCTCGTATGTATAACGAAAGAACAGTAACCTGGTGAGTATTTCTATATGAACTTCATCACGATATAATCGAATACAACTCAGATACAATGATCATTCCGTCTATCCATCTAACCTTCTGTTCGATTGGGTCGCTCGTACGTATAACGCAAGAACAGTTACCTGGTGAGTATAACTATATAAACATTCCCACGATATAATCGAATACAACTCAGTTACAATTATCGTTCCGTCTAATTATCCAACCTTATGTTCGATTCAGACGCTGGTATGTGTAACGAAAGAACCGTTACATGGTAGGTGTAACTTAATATACAGCATAACGATATAATCGGAGACAACCCAGATACAATGATTGTTCAATCTATCCATTCAACCTTATGTTCAATTCGGTTGCTCGTATGTATAACGGAAGAACAGTTACCTGGTTAGACATTATATATAATAATCATCACGAAATAATCGAATACAACCCAGATCCGATGATTGTTCAGTCTATCCATACAACCGTCTGTTCAGTTCAGTCGCTCTTATGTATAACTGGAGAACAGTTACCTGGTGAGTATAACTATATAAACATCATCACGATATAATCGAATACAACCCCAGATACGATCATTGTTCAGTCTATCCATTCAACCTTCTGTTCAATTCAGTTGCTCGTATGTATAACAGAAGAACAGTTACTTGGTGAGTATAACTATATAAACATAATCGAATACAACTCAGATACGATGATTGTTCAATCTATCCATTCAACCTTATGTTCGATTCGGTTGCTCGTATGTATAACGGAAGAACAGGTACCTGGTGAGTATAACTATATAAACATAATCGAATACAACTCAGATACGATGATTGTTCAATCTATCCATTTAACCTTCTGCTCGATTCGGTCACTTGTATGTAAAACTGAAGGACAGTTACCTGGTGAGTATTGCTATATAAACATCATCACGATATCATCGAATACAACTCAGATACAATTATCGTTCCGTCTAACCATTCAACATTCTGTTCGATTCAGTCGCTAGTATGTATAACGGAAGAACAGTTACCTGGTGAGTATAACTATATAAACATAATCGAATACAACCCAGATACGATGATTGTTCAATCCATACTAAATTTAACCTTCTGCTCGATTCGGTCGCTTGTATGTAAAACGGAAGAACAGTCACCTGGTGAGTATTACTATATAAACATCACCACGATATAATCGAATACAACTCAGTTACAATTATAGTTCCGTCTAACCATCCAACCTTATGTTCGATTCAGATGCTCGTATGTGTAACGAAAGTACCGTTACATGGTAGGTGTAACTAAATATACAGCATAACGATATAATCGGAGACAACCCAGATACAATGATTGTTCAATCTATATCCATCCAACCTTATGTTCGATTCGGTTGCTCGTATGTATAACGGAAGAACTATTACCTGGTTAGACATACTATATGATAATAATCACGATATAATCAAATAAAACCCAGATACGATGAATGTTCAGTCTATCCATTCAACCTTCTGTTCAGTTCGGTCGCTCTTATGTATAACTGGAGAACAGTTTTCTGGTGAGTATAACTATATGAACATCATCAAGATATATTCGAATATAACCCCAGATACGATTATTGTTCAATCTATACTAAATTTAAGCTTCTGCCCGATTCGGTCGCTTGTATGTAAAACGAAAGAACAGTTACCTGGTGAGTATTGCTATATAAACATCATCACGATATCATCGAATACAACTCAGAGATACAATTATCGTTTCGTCTAACCATTCAACCTTCTGTTCGATTCAGTCTCTAGTATGTGTAACGGAAGTACCGTCACCTGGTAAGTATCACTATATATACAGTATTGCGATATAATCGGATACCACCCAGATACATTGATTGTTCAGTCTATCCATTCAACTTTCTGTTCAGTTCAGTCGCTCTTATGTATAACTAGAGAACAGTTTCCTGGTGAGTATAAATATATGAACATCATCAAGATATAATCGAATACAAACCCAGATACGATTATTGTTTAGTCTATCCATTCAACCTTCTGTTCAATTCAGTCGCTCGTATGTATAACGGAAGAACAGTTACCTGGTGAGTACAACTATATGAACATAATCGAATACAACCCAATTACGATGATTGTTCAATCTATACTAAATTTAACCTTCAGCTCGATTCGGTCGCTTGTATGTAAAACGGAAGAACAGTTACCTGGTGAGTATTGCTATATAAACATCATCACGATATCATCGAATACAACTCAGATACAATTATCGTTTCGTCTAACCATTTAACCTTCTGTTCGATTCAGTCGCTAGTATGTGTAACGGAAGTACCGTCACCTGGTAAGTATCACTATATATACATTATTGCGATATAATCGGATACCATCCAGATACATTGATTGTTCAGTCTATCCATTCAACTTTCTGTTCGTTTCTTTCGTTCTTATGTATAACGGAAAAACAGTTACCTGGTGAGTATAACTATATAAACCTAATCGAATACAACCCAGATACGATGAATTTTCAATCCATCTATTCAACCTTCTGCTCGATTCGGTCGCTCGTATGTATAACGCAAGAACAGTCACCTGGTGAGTATTACTATATAAACATCACCACGATATAATCGAATACAACTCAGTTACAATTATTGTTCCGTCTAATCATCCAACCTTATGTTCGATTCAGACGCTCGTATGTGTAACGAAAGAACCGTTTCATGGTAGGTGTAACTAAATATACAGCATTACGATATAATCGGAGACAACCCAGATACAATGATTGTTCCATCTATCCATTCAACCTTATGTTCGATTCGGTTGCTCGTATTTGTAACAGAAGAACTGTTACCTGGTAAGACATACTAAATGATAATCATCACGATATAATCGAATACAACCCAGATACAATGATTGTTCAGTCTATCCATTCAACCTTCTGTTCAGTTCAGTCGCTCTTATGTATAACTGGAGAACAGTTACCTGGTGAGTATAACCATATATACATCATCACGATATAATCGAATACAACCCCAGATACGATCATTGTTTAGTCTATCCATTCAACCTTCTGTTCAATTCAGTCGCTAGTATGTGTAACGGAAATACCGTCACCTGTAAGTATCACTATATATTCAGTATTGCGATATTATCGGATACCATCCAGATACATTGATTGTTCAGTCTATCCATTCAACTTTCTGTTCGTTTCAGTCGCTCGTATGTAAAACGGGAGTACCGTCACCTAATGTGTATAACTATTTACACAGCATAACATCATAATCGAATACAACCCAGATACTATCCATTCAACCTTCTGTTCGATTCGGTTGCTCGTATGTATAACGAAAGAACAGTAACCTGGTGAGTATTTCTATATGAACGTCATCACGATATAATCGAATACAACTCAGATACAATGATCATTCCGTCTATCCATCCAACCTTCTGTTTGATTTGGTCGCTCGTATGTATAACGCAAGAACAGTCACGTGGTGAGTATTACTATATAAACATCGAATACAACTCAGTTACAATTATCGTTCCGTCTAATCATCCAACCTCATGTTCGATGCAGACGCTCGTATGTGTAACGAAAAAACCGTTACATGGTAGGTGTAACTAAATATACAGCATAACGATATAATCGGAGACAACCCAGATACAATGATTGTTCAATCTA
Organism: Chrysomela aeneicollis; assembly: GCA_029955515.1. Taxonomy (NCBI): domain Eukaryota; kingdom Metazoa; phylum Arthropoda; class Insecta; order Coleoptera; family Chrysomelidae; genus Chrysomela; species Chrysomela aeneicollis. The sequence goes on along the minus strand of JARUHQ010000013.1, from coordinate 12,794,806 downwards.
TCCATTCAACCTTATGTTCGATTCGGTTGCTCTTATGTGTAACAGAAGAACTGTTACCTGGTTAGACATACTATATGAAAATCATCACGATATAATCGAATACAACCCAGATACAATGATTGTTCAGTCTATCCATTCAACCTTCTGTTCAGTTCAGTCGCTCTTATGTATAACTGGAGAACAGTAACCTGTTGAATATAACTATATAAACATCATCACGATATAATCGAATACAACCTCAGATACGATCATTGTTTAGTCTATCCATTCAACCTTCTGTTCAATTCAGTCGCTCGTATGTATAACGGAAGGACAGTTACCTGGTGAGTATAACTATATAAACCTAATCGAATACAACCCAGATACGATGAATTTTCAATCTATCCATTCAACCTTCTGCTCGATTCGGTCGCTTTTATGTAAAACGGAAGAACAGTTACCTGGTGAATATTGCTATATAAACATCATCACGATATCATCGAATACAACTCAGATACAATTATCGCTTCGTCTAACCATTTAACCTTCTGTTCGATTCAGTCGCTAGTATGTGTAACGGAAGTACCGTCACCTGGTAAGTATCACTATATATACAGTATTGCGATATAATCGGATACCAACCAGATACATTGATTGTTCAGTCTATCCATTCAACTTTCTGTTCGTTTCGGTCGCTCGTATGTAAAACGGGAATACCGTCACCTAGTGTGTATAACTATATACACAGCATAACATCATAATCGAATACAACCCAGATACTATCCATTCAACCTTCTGTTCGATTCGAATGCTCGTATGTATAACGAAAGAACAGTAACCTGGTGAGTATTTCTATATGAACTTCATCACGATATCATCGAATACAACTCAGAGATACAATTATCATTTCGTCCAACCATTTAACTTTCTGTTCGATTCAGTCGCTAGTATGTGTAACGGAAGTACCGTCTCCTGGTAAGTATCACTATATATACAGTATTGCGATATAATCGGATACCACCCAGATACATTGATTGTTCAGTCTATCCATTCAACTTTCTGTTCAGTTCAGTCGCTCTTATGTAAAACTGGAGAACAGTTTCCTGGTGAGTATAACTATATGAACATCATCAAGATATAATCGAATACAACCCCAGATACGATTATTGTTTAGTCTATCCATTCAACCTTCTGTTCAATTCAGTCGCTCGTATGTATAACGGAAGAACAGTTACCTGGTGAGTATAACTATATAAACATAATCGAATACAACCCAGATACGATGATTGTTCAATCTATACTAAATTTAACCTTCTGCTCGATTCGGTCGCTTGTATGTAAAACGGAAGAGCAGTTACCTGGTGAGTATTGCTATATAAACATCATCACGATATCATCGAATTCAACTCAGATACAATTATCGTTTCGTCTAACCATTTGACCTTCTGTTCGATTCAGTCGCTAGTATGTGTAACGGAAGTACCGTCACCTGGTAAGTATCACTTTATATACAGTATTGCGATATAATCGGATACCACCCAGATACATTGATTGTTCAGTCTATCCATTCAACTTTCTGTTCGTTTCGGTCGCTCGTATGTAAAACGGGAATACCGTCACCTAATGTGTATAACTATATACACAGCATAACATCATAATCGAATACAACCCAGATACTATCCATTCAACCTTCTGTTCGATTCGATTGCTCGTATGTATAACGGAAGAACAGTTACCTGGTGAGTATATAACTTTATGAACATAATCGAATACAACCCAGATACGATTATTGTTCAATTAATACTGAATTCAACCTTCTGCTCGATTCAGTCGCTTTTATGTATAACTGGAGAACAGTTACCTGTTGAGTATAACTATATAAACATCATCACTATATAATCGAATACAACCTCAGATACGATCATTATTTAGTCTATCCATTCAACCTTCTGTTCAATTCAGTCGCTCGTATGTATATCGGAAGAACAGTTACCTGGTGAGTATAACTATATAAACCTAATCGAATACAACCCAGATACGATGAATTTTCAATCTATCCATTTAACCTTCTGCTCGATTCGGTCGCTTTTATGTAATACGGAAGAACAGTTACCTGGTGAATATTGCTATATAAACATCATCACGATATCATCGAATACAACTTAGATACAATTATCGCTTCGTCTAACCATTTAACATTCTTTTCGATTCAGTCGCTAGTATTTGTAACGGAAGTACCGTCACCTGGTAAGCATCACTATATATACAGTATTGCGATATAATCGGATACCAACCAGATACATTGATTGTTCAGTCTATCCATTCAACTTTCTGTTCGTTTCGGTCGCTCGTATGTAAAACGGAAATACCGTCACCTAGTGTGTATAACTATATATACAGCATAACATCATAATCGAATACAACCCAGATACCATTCATTCAACCTTCTGTTCGATTCGGTTGCTCGTATGTATAACGAAAGAACAGTAACCTGGTGAGTATTTCTATATGAACTTCATCACGATATAATCGAATACAACTCAGATACAATGATCATTCCGTCTATCCATCCAACCTTCTGTTCGATTGGGTCGCTCGTACGTATAACGCAAGAACAGTCACCTGGTGAGTATTACTATATAAACATTACCACGATATAATCGAATACAACTCAGTTACAATTATCTCTAACCATCCAACCTTATGTTCGATTCAGACGCTCGTATGTGTAACGAAAGAACCGTTACATGGTAGGTGTATCTAATTATACAGCATAACGATATAATCAGAGACAACCCAGATACAATGATTTTTCAATCTATCCATCCAACCTTATGTTCGATTCGGTTGCTCGTATGTATAACGGAAGAACAGTTACCTGAAAAATGGAAAAGCCATTAATTGGACAACAATTTTAGAAAGAGAAATTAGTCTATCCAATTAGTCTATCCAATTAGAATATTCTAATTTTCTTTTATCCTAAGTTTCTAGTTATCCGAGTAGAGACCGTAAGATCTCCACTCGAAGCGATGCCTGTCCCAATGCACCTTCGTCGCGTTTATTTGACCGCACTGAGCCGCGTTCCAACAGACAATTGGAAGTGGCGACACCATGCGGCAGAAGAAAGAAACACTCCAGAACTAAATCTCCCAAATCACAGAACTTGGAAGTGGCTTATAGCTCGACTAAGCTAATAAATGAAAAATGGAAAAGCCATAAATTGGACAACAATTTTAGAAAGAGAAATTAGTCTATCTAATTAGAATATTCTAATTGGATAGACTAATTTCTCTTTCTAAAACAGTTACCTGGTTAGACATAATATATAATAATCATCACGAAATAATCGAATACAACCCAGATACGATGATTATTCAGTCTATCCATTCAACCTTCTGTTCAGTTCAGTCGCTCTTATGTATAACTGGAGAACAGTTACCTGGTGAGTATAACTATATGAACATCATCACGATATCATCGAATACAACCCCAGATACGATCATTGTTTAGTCTATCCATTCAACCTTCTGTTCAATTCAGTCGCTCGTATGTATAACGGAAGAACAGTTACCTGGTGAGTATAACTATATAAACATAATCGAATACAACCCAGATACGATGATTGTTCGATCTATCTATTTAACCTTCTGCTCGATTCGGTCGCTTGTATGTGAAACGGAAGAACAGTTACCTGGTGAGTATTGCCATGAACATCATCACGATATCATCGAATTCAACTCAGATACAATTATCGTTTCGTCTAACCATTCAACCTTCTGTTCGATTCAGTCCCTAGTATGCGTAACGGAAGTACCGTCACCTGGTAAGTATCACTTTATATACAGTATTGCGATATAATCGGATACCACCCAGATACATTGATTGTTCAGTCTATCCATTCAACTTTCTGTTCGTTTCGGTCGCTCGTATGTAAAACGGGAATACCTTCACCTAATGTGTATAACTATATACACAGCATAATATCATAATCGAATACAACCCAGATACTATCCATTCAACCTTCTGTTCGATTCGATTGCTCGTATGTATAACGGAAGAACAGTTACCTGGTGAGTATAACTTTATAAACATAATCGAATACAACCCAGATACGATTATTGTTCAATCAATACTGAATTCAACCTTCTGCTCGATTCAGTCGCTTTTATGTATACCTGGAGAACAGTTACCTGTTGAGTATAACTATATAAACATCATCACGATATAATCGAATACAACTTAGATACAATTATCGCTTCGTCTAACCATTTAACATTCTGTTCGATTCAGTCGCTAGTATGTGTAACGGAAGTACCGTCACCTGGTAAGCATTACTATATATACAGTATTGCGATATAATCGGATACCAACCAGATACATTGATTGTTCAGTCTATCCATTCAACTTTCTGTTCGTTTCGGTCGCTCGTATGTAAAACGGAAATACCGTCACCTAGTGTGTATAACTATATATACAGCATAACATCATAATCGAATACAACCCAGATACCATTCATTCAACCTTCTGTTCGATTCGGTTGCTCGTATGTATAACGAAAGAACAGTAACCTGGTGAGTATTTCCATATGAACTTCATCACGATATAATCGAATACAACTCAGATACAAGGATCATTCCGTCTATCCATCCAACCTTCTGTTCGATTGGGTCGCTCGTACGTATAACGCAAGAACAGTCACCTGGTGAGTATTACTATATAAACATTACCACGATATAATCGAATACAACTCAGTTACAATTATCTCTAACCATCCAACCTTATGTTCGATTCAGACGCTCGTATGTGTAACGAAAGAACCGTTACATGGTAGGTGTATCTAATTATACAGCATAACGATATAATCAGAGACAACCCAGATACAATGATTTTTCAATCTATCCATCCAATCTTATGTTTGATTCGGTTGCTCGTATGTATAACGGAAGAACAGTTACCTGAAAAATGGAAAAGCCATAAATTGGACAACAATTTTAGAAAGAGAAATTAGTCTATCCAATCAGAATATTCTAACATAATTCCAACAGAAGGTTGAATGGATAGACTGAATAATCATCGTATCTGGGTTGTATTCGATTATTTCGTGATGATTATTATATATTATGTCTAACCAGGTAACTGTTTTAGAAAGAGAAATTAGTCTATCCAATTAGAGTATTCTAATTAGATAGACTAATTTCTCTTTCTAAAATTGTTGTCCAATTTATGGCTTTTCCATTTTTCATTTATTAGCTTAGTCGAGCTTTAAGCCACTTCCAAGTTCTGTGATTTGGGAGATTTAGTTCTGGAGTGTTTCTTTCTTCTGCCGCATGGTGTCGCCACTTCCAATTGTCTGTTGGAACGCGGCTCAGTGCGGTCAAATAAACGCGACGAAGGTGCATTGGGACAGGCAACGCTTCGAGTGGAGATCTTACGGTCTCTACTCGGATAACTACCCTGCACTGATGAGGGCCAATAAGCCCGAAACCGGTCTGTAGGTTGTTAGGCGTGCCTGTCCCGATGTGAATTTGTCACGTCTTAGGAAGAAAGAAACATTTGCGATCTGCATTCACAGTGTGAATCGTTGCATGGATTACGAGCAGATATAATTCAATGTTTTGCGTGGTATTTACAGGAAAGTAGTTGTTTTCTGCTCGTAGTCTACCAGACATTCATTTCAAACTATGTTTGATATTCTAATTGGATAGACTAATTTCTCTTTCTAAAACAGTTACCTGGTTGGACATAATATATAATAATCATCACGAAATAATCGAATACAACCCAGATACGATGATTATTCAGTCTATCCATTCAACCTTCTGTTCAGTTCAGTCGCTCTTATGTATAACTGGAGAACAGTTACCTGGTGAGTATAACTATATGAACATCATCACGATATCATCGAATAGAACCCCAGATACGATCATTGTTTAGTCTATCCATTCAACCTTCTGTTCAATTCAGTCGCTCGTATGTATAACGGAAGAACAGTTACCTGGTGAGTATAACTATATAAACATAATCGAATACAACCCAGATACGATAATTGTTCAATCTATCTATTTAACCTTCTGCTCGATTCGGTCGCTTGTATGTAAAACGGAAGAACAGTTACCTGGTGAGTATTGCTATAAACATCATCACGATATCATCGAATTCAACTCAGATACAATTATCGTTTCGTCTAACCATTTAACCTTCTGTTCGATTCAGTCGCTAGTATGCGTAACGGAAGTACCGTCACCTGGTAAGTATCACTTTATATACAGTATTGCGATATAATCGGATACCACCCAGATACATTGATTGTTCAGTCTATCCATTCAACTTTCTGTTCGTTTCGGTCGCTCGTATGTAAAACGGGAATACCGTCACCTAATGTGTATAACTATATACACAGCATAACATCATAATCGAATACAACCCAGATACTATCCATTCAACCTTCTGTTCGATTCGATTGCTCGTATGTATAACGGAAGAACAGTTACCTGGTGAGTATAACTTTATAAACATAATCGAATACAACCCAGATACGATTATTGTTCAATCAATACTGAATTCAACCTTCTGCTCGATTCAGTCGCTTTTATGTATAACTGGAGAATAGTTACCTGTTGAGTATAACTATATAAACATCATCACGATATAATCGAATACAACCTCAGATACGATCATTATTTAGTCTATCCATTCAACCTTCTGTTCAATTCAGTCGCTCGTATGTATATCGGAAGAACAGTTACCTGGTGAGTATAACTATATAAACCTAATCGAATACAACCCAGATACGATGAATTTTCAATCTATCCATTTAACCTTCTGCTCGATTCGGTCGCTTTTATGTAAAACGGAAGAACAGTTACCTGGTGAATATTGCTATATAAACATCATCACGATATCATCGAATACAACTCAGATACAATTATCGCTACGTCTAACCATTTAACATTCTGTTCGATTCAGTCGCTAGTATGTGTAACGGAAGTACCGTCACCTGGTAAGTATCACTATATATACAGTATTGCGATATAATCGGATACCAACCAGATACATTGATTGTTCAGTCTATCCATTCAACTTTCTGTTCGTTTCGGTCGCTCGTATGTAAAACGGAAATACCGTCACCTAGTGTGTATAACTATATACACAGCATAACATCTTAATCGAATACAACCCAGATACTATCCATTCAACCTTCTGTTCGATTCGAATGCTCGTATTTATAACGATAGAACAGTAACCTGGTGAGTATTTCTATATGAACTTCATCACGATATCATCGAATACAACTCAGAGATACAATTATCATTTCGTCTAACCATTTAACCTTCTGTTCGATTCAGTAGCTAGTATGTGTAACGGAAGTACCGTCACCTGGTAAGTATCACTATAAATACAGTATTGCGATATAATCGGATACCACCCAGATACATTGATTGTTCAGTCTATCCATTCAACTTTCTGTTCAGTTCAGTCGCTCTTATATACAACTGGAGAACAGTTTCCTGGTGAGTATAACTATATGAACATCATCAAGATATAATCGAATACAACCCCATATACGATTATTGTTTAGTCTATCCATTCAACCTTCTGTTCAATTCAGTCGCTCGTATGTATAACGGAAGAACAGTTACCTGGTGAGTTTAACTATATAAACATAATCGAATACAACCCAGATACGATGATTGTTCAATCTATACTAAATTTAACCTTCTGCTTGATTCGGTCGTTTGTATGTAAAACGGAAGAACAGTTACCTGGTGAGTATTGCTATATAAACATCATCACGATATCATCGAATAAAACTCAGATACAATTATCGCTTCGTCTAACCATTTGACATTCTGTTCGATTCAGTCGCTAGTATGTGTAACGGAAGTACCGTCACCTGGTAAGTATCACTATATATACAGTATTGCGATATAATCGAATACCAACCAGATACATTGATTGTTCAGTCTATCCATTCAACTTTCTGTTCGTTTCGGTCGCTCGTATGTGAAACGGAAATACCGTCACCTAGTGTTTATAACTATATACACAGCATAACATCATAATCGAATACAACCCAGATACCATCCATTCAACCTTCTGTTCGATTCGGTTGCTCGTATGTATAACGAAAGAACAGTAACCTGGTGAGTATTTCTATATGAACTTCATCACGATATAATCGAATACAACTCAGATACAATGATCATTCCGTCTATCCATCCAACCTTCTGTTCGATTGGGTCGCTTGTACGTATAACGCAAGAACAGTCACCTGGTGAGTATTACTATATGAACATTACCACGATATAATCGAATACAACTCAGTTACAATTATCGTTCCGTCTAACCATCCAACCTTATGTTCGATTCAGACGCTCGTATGTGTAACGAAAGAACCGTTACATGGTAGGTGTATCTAAATATACAGCATAACGATATAATCGGAGACAACCCAGATACATTGATTGATCGATCTATCCATTCAACCTTATGTTCGATTCGGTTGCTCATATGTATAACGGAAGAACAGTTACCTGGTTAGACATAATATATGATAATCATCACGAAATAATCGAATACAACCCAGATACGATGATTGTTCAGTCTATCCATACAACCTTCTGTTCAGTTCAGTCTCTCTTATGTATAACTGGAGAACAGTTACCTGTTGAGTATAACTATATAAACATCGTCACGATATAATCGAATACAACCTCAGATACGATCATTGTTTAGTATATCCATTCAACCTTCTGTTCAATTCAATCGCTCGTATGTATAACGGAAGAACAGTTACCTGGTGAGTATAACTATATAAACCTAATCGAATACAACCCAGATACGATGAATTTTCAATCTATCCATTTAACCTTCTGCTCGATTTGGTTGCTTTTATGTAAAACGGAAGAACAGTTACCTGGTGAATATTGCTATATAAACATCATCACGATATCATCGAATACAACTCAGATACAATTATCGCTTCGTCCAACCATTTAACCTTCTGTTCGATTCAGTCGGTAGTATGTGTAACGGAAGTACCGTCACCTGGTAAGTATCACTATATATACAGTGTTGCGATAAAATCGGATACCAACCAGATACATTGATTGTTCAGTCTATCCATTCAACTTTCTGTTCGTTTCGGTCGCTCGTATGTAAAACGGGAATACCGTCACCTAGTGTGTATAACTATATACACAGCATAACATCATAATCGAGTACAACCCAGATACTATCCATTCAACCTTCTGTTCGATTCGAATGCTCGTATGTATAACGATAGAACAGTAACCTGGTGAGTATTTCTATATGAACTTCGTCACGATATCATCGATTACAACTCAGAGATACAATTATCATTTCGTCTAACCATTTAACCTTCTGTTCGATTCAGTCGCTAGTATGTGTAACGGAAGTACCGTCACCTGGTAAGTATCACTATATATACAGTATTGCGATATAATCGGATACCACCCAGATACATTGATTGTTCAGTCTATCCATTCAACTTTCTGTTCAGTTCAGTCGCTCTTATGTACAACTGGAGAACAGTTTCCTGGTGAGTATAACTATATGAACATCATCAAGATATAATCGAATACAACCCCATATACGATTATTGTTTAGTCTATCCATTCAACCTTCTGTTCAATTCAGTCGCTCGTATGTATAACGGAAGAACAGTTACCTGGTGAGTATACCTATATAAACATAATCGAATACAACCCAGATACGATGATTGTTCAATCTATACTAAATTTAACCTTCTGCTTGATTCGGTCGTTTGTATGTAAAACGGAAGAACAGTTACCTGGTGAGTATTGCTATATAAACATCATCACGATATCATCGAATACAACTCGGATACAATTATCGCTTCGTCTAACCATTAAACCTTCTGTTCGATTCAGTCGCTAGTATGTGTAACGGTAGTACCGTCACCTGGTAAGTATCACTATATATACAGTATTGCGATATAATAATAAGGTTGGATGATTGGACGGAACAATAATTGTAACTGAGTTGTATTCGATTATATCGTGATGATGTTTATATAGTAATACTCACCAGGTGACTGTTCTTGCGTTATACATACGAGCGACCCAATCGAACAGAAGTTTGGATAAATAGACGGAATGATCATTGTATCTGAGTTGTATTCGATTATATCGTGATGACGTTCATATAGAAATACTCACCAGGTTACTGTTTTTCCTTTATACATACGAGCAACCGAATCGAACAGAAGGTTGAATGGATAGTATCTGGGTTGTATTCGATTATGATGTTATGCTGTGTATATAGTTATACACATTAGGTGACGGTATTCCCGTTTTACATACGAGCAACCGAAACGAACAGAAAGTTGAATGGATAGACTGAACAATCAATATATCTGGGTGGTATCCGATTATATCGCAATACTGTATATATAGTGATACTTACCAGGTGACGGTACTTCCGTTGCACATACTAGCGACTGAATCGAACTTGAGGTTAAATGGTAAGACGAAACGATAATTGTATCTGAGTTGTATTCGATGATATCGTGATGATGTTTATATAGCAATACTCACCAGGTAACTGTTCTTCCGTTTTACATACAAGCGACCGAATCGAGCAGAAGGTTAAATTTAGTATGGATTGAACAATCATCGTATCTGGGTTGTATTCGATTATGTTTATATAGTTATACTCACCAGGTAACTGTTCTTCCGTTATACATACTAGCGACTGAATCGAACAGAATGTTGAATGGTTAGACGAAACGATAATTGTATCTGATTTGTATTCGATGATATCGTGATGATGTTTATATAGCAATACTCACCAGGTAACTGTCCTTCAGTTTTACATACAAGTGACCGAATCGAGCAGAAGGTTAAATGGATAGATTGAACAATCATCGTATCTGAGTTGTATTCGATTATGTTTATATAGTTATACTCACCAGGTACCTGTTCTTCCGTTAAACATACGAGCAACCGAATCGAACATAAGGTTGAATGGATAGATTGAACAATCATCGTATCTGAGTTGTATTCGATTATGTTTATATAGTTATACTCACCAAGTGAATGTTCTTCCGTTATACATAAGAGCGACTGAACTGAACAGAAGGTTGTATGAATAGAATGAACAATCATAGTATCTGGGTTGTATTCGATTATTTCGTGATGATTATTATTTATTATGTCTAACCAGGTAACTGTTCTTTCGTTATACATACGAGCAACCGAATCGAACATAAGGTTGAATGGATAGATTGAATAATCATTGTATCTGGGTTGTCTAAGATTAAATCGTTATGCTGTATATTTAGAGACACCTACCATGTAACGGTTCTTTCGTTACACATACGAGCGTCTGAATCGAACATAAGGTTGGATGGTTAGACGGAACGATAATTGTAACTGAGTTGTATTCGATTATATCATGGGAATGTTTATATAGTAATACTAACCAGGTGACTGTTCTTGCGTTATACGTACGAGCAACCCAATCGAACAGAAGGTTAGATGGATAGACGGAATGATCATTGTATCTGAGGTGTATTCGATTATATCGTGATGAAGTTTATATAGAAATACTCACCAGGTTACTGTTCATTCGTTATACATACGAGCAACCGAATCAAACAGAAGGTTGAATGGATAGTATCTGAGTTGTATTCGATTATGATGTTATGCTGTGTATATAGTTATACACACTAGGTGACGGTATTCCCGTTTTACATACGAGCGACCGAAACGAACAGAAAGTTGAATGGATAGACTGAACAATCAATGTATCTGGTTGGTATCCGATTATATCGCAATACTGTATATATAGTGATACTTACCAGGTGACGGTACTTCCGTTACACATACTAGCGACTGAATCGAACAGAAGGTTGAATGGTTAGACGAAGCGATAATTGTATCTGAGTTGTATTCGATGATATCGTGATGATGTTTATATAGCAATACTCACCAGGTAGCTGTTATTCCGTTTTACATAAAAGCGACCGAATCGAGCAGAAGGTTAAATGGATAGATTGAAAATTCATCGTATCTGGGTTGTATTCGATAAGGTTCATATAGTTATACTCACCAGGTAAATGTTCTTCCGTTATACATACGAGCGACTTAATTGAACAGAAGGTTGAATGAATAGACTAATCAATAATCGTATCTGGGGTTGTATTCGATTATATCTTGATGATGTTCATATAGTTATACTCACCAGGAAACTGTTCTCCAGTTATACATAAGAGCGACTGAACTGAACAGAAAGTTGATTGGATAGACTGAACAATCAATGTATCTGGGTGGTATCCGATTATATCGCAATACTGTATATATAGTGATACTTACCAGGTGACGGTACTTCCGTTACACATACTAGCGACTGAATCGAACAGACAGTTGAATGGTTAGACGAAATGATAATTGTATCTATGAGTTGTATTCGATGATATCGTGATGATTTTTATATAGCAATACTCACCAGGTAACTGTTCTTTCGTTTTACATACAAGCGTCCGAATCGAGCAGAAGCTTAAATTTATTATAGATTGAACAATCATCGTATCTGGGTTGTAATCGATTTCGTTTATATAGTTATACTCACCAGGTAACTGCTCTTCCGTTATACATACGAGCGACTGAATTGAACAGAAGGTTGAAAGGATAGACTAAACAATAATCGTATCTGGGGTTGTATTCGATTATATCTTGATGATGTTCATATAGTTATACTCACCAGGAAACTGTTCTCCAGTTATACATAAGAGCGACTGAACTGAACAGAAGGTTGAATGGATACACTGAACATTCATCTTATCTGGGTTGTATTTGATTATATCGTGATTATTATCATATAGTATGTCTAACCAGGTAACAGTTCTTTCGTAATACATACGAGCAACCGAATCGAACATAAGGTTGGATGGATAGATTGAACAATCATTGTATCTGGGTTGTCTCCGATTATATCGTTATGCTGTATATCTAGTTACACCTACCATGTAACGGTTCTTTCGTTACACATACGAGCGTATGAATCGAACATAAGGTTGGATGGTTAGACGGAACGATAACTGTAACTGAGTTGTATTCGATTATATCGTGGTGATATTTATATAGCAATACTCACCAGGTAACTGTTCTTCCGTTTTACATACAAGCGACCGAATCGAGCAGAAGCTTAAATTTAGTATAGATTGAACAATCATCGTATCTGGGTTGTATTCGATAATGTTTATATATTTATACTCACCAGGTAACTGTTCTTCCGTTATACATACGAGCGACTGAATTGAACAGAAGGTTGAATGGATAGACTAAACAATAATCGTATCTGGGGTTGTATTCAATTATATCTTGATGTTGTTCATATAGTTATACTCACCAGAAAAATGTTCGCCAGTTATACATAAGAGCGACTGAACTGAACAGAAGGTTGAATGGATAGACTGAACATTCATCGTATCTGGGTTGTATTTGATTATATCGTGATTATTATCATATAGTATGTCTAACCAGGTAACAGTTCTTCCGTTATACATACGAGCGTCTGAATCGAACATAAGGTTGGATGGTTAGACGGAACGATAATTGTAACTGAGTTGTATTCGATTATATCGTGGTGATGTTCATATAGTAATACTCACCAGGTGACTGTTCTTGCGTTATACATACGAACGACTCAATCGAACAGAAGGTTGGATGGATAGACGGAATAATCATTGTATCTGAGTTGTATTCGATTATATCGTGATGACGTTCATATAGAAATACTCACCAGGTTACTGTTCTTTCGTTATACATACGAGCAACCGAATCGAACAGAAGGTTGAATGGATAGTATCTGGGTTGTATTCGATTATGATGTTATGCTGTGTATATAGTTATACACATTAGGTGACGGTATTCCCGTTTTACATACGAGCGACCGAAACGAACAGAAAGTTGAATGGATAGACTGAACAATCAATATATCTGGGTGGTATCCGATTATATCGCAATACTGTATATATAGTGATACTTACCAGGTGACGGTACTTCCGTTGCACATACTAGCGACTGAATCGAACTTGAGGTTGAATGGTAAGACGAAACGATAATTGTATCCGAGTTGTATTCGATGATATCGTGATGATGTTTATATAGCAATACTCACCAGGTAACTGTTCTTCCGTTTTACATACAAGCGACCGAATCGAGCAGAAGGTTAAATTTAGTATGGATTGAACAATCATCGTATCTGGGTTGTATTCGATTATGTTTATATAGTTATAGTCACCAGGTAACTGTTCTTCCGTTATACATACTAGCGACTGAATCGAACAGAATGTTGAATGGTTAGACGAAACGATAATTGTATCTGATTTGTATTCGATGATATCGTGATGATGTTTATATAGCAATACTCACCAGGTAACTGTCCTTCAGTTTTACATACAAGTGACCGAATCGAGCAGAAGGTTAAATGGATAGATTGAACAATCATCGTATCTGAGTTGTATTCGATTATGTTTATATAGTTATACTCACCAGGTACCTGTTCTTCCGTTAAACATACGAGCAACCGAATCGAACATAAGGTTGAATGGATAGATTGAACAATCATCGTATCTGAGTTGTATTCGATTATGTTTATATAGTTATACTCACCAAGTGAATGTTCTTCCGTTATACATAAGAGCGACTGAACTGAACAGAAGGTTGTATGGATAGACTGAACAATCATAGTATCTGGGTTGTATTCGATTATTTCGTGATGATTATTATATATTATGTCTAACCAGGTAACTGTTCTTTCGTTATACATACGAGCAACCGAATCGAACATAAGGTTGAATGGATAGATTGAACAATCATTGTATCTGGGTTGTCTCCGATTAAATCGTTATGCTGTATATTTAGAGACACCTACCATGTAACGGTTCTTTCGTTACACATACGAGCGTCTGAATCGAACATAAGGTTGGATGGTTAGACGGAACGATAATTGTAACTGAGTTGTATTCGATTATATCGTGGGAATGTTTATATAGTAATACTAACCAGGTGACTGTTCTTGCGTTATACGTACGAGCAACCCAATCGAACAGAAGGTTAGATGGATAGACGGAATGATCATTGTATCTTAGTTGTATTCGATTATATCGTGATGAAGTTTATATAGAAATACTCACCAGGTTACTGTTCTTTCGTTATACATACGAGCAACCGAATCGAACAGAAGGTTGAATGGATAGTATCTGAGTTGTATTCGATTATGATGTTATGCTGTGTATATAGTTATACACACTAGGTGACGGTATTCCTGTTTTACATACGAGCGACCGAAACGAACAGAAAGTTGAATGGATAGACTGAACAATCAATGTATCTGGGTGGTATCCGATTAAATCGCAATACTGTATATAGTGATACGTACCAGGTGACGGTACTTCCGTTACACATACTAGCGACTGAATCGAACAGAAGGTTTAATGGTTAGACGAAACGATAATTGTATCTCTGAGTTGTATTCGATGATATCGTGATGATGTTTATATAGCAATACTCACCAGGTAACTGTTCTTCCGTTTTACATACAAGCGACCGTATCGAGCAGAAGCTTAAATTTAGTATAGATTGAACAATCATCTTATCTGGGTTGTATTCGATTATGTTTATATAGTTTTACTCACCAGGTAACTGTTCTTCCGTTATACATACGAGCGACTGAATTGAACAGATGGTTGAATGGATAGACTAAACAATAATCGTATCTGGGGTTGTATTCGATTATATCTTGATGATGTTTATATAGTTATACTCACCAGGAAACTGTTCTCCAGTTACACAAAAGAGCGACTGAACTGAACAGGAGGTTGAATGGATAGACTGAACAATCATCGTATCTGGGTTGTATTTGATTATATCGTGATGATTATCATATAGTATGCAAATCATGTGTTTAACAGCGCCCTGATTACTTCCAATATAAGGATAGATAATGAATCAGAGGTAAATAACCTGCTCCTACCACAGAGAAAAATCCACATATATGGAGACCAGTATGCTTTGGGTTTCTCTAAGACTCTTACCAAAATTGATACCAACCATAGATGTTGTGTAAATGAAAAAATTGAAAATGATGTAGAGATTTCCGATTTCACAACAAATGTATTTTCTGAAACTATTGATTATGGGAGGGATGATTTAATTGTAATAATGTTCAATACTAAAAATGTAAGCAACAGACACTCTCTATACCAACTTTTGAAAAATACTTTAGGCCTCAGCAACTTTACAAACCTGATAATAATAACAGAGTGTCACTCTCTGTCTGACAAAAATATCAATAGGATTATTTACAATCGAATTAAACTTTTCAAACGAAATAATAAGAATTGTTCCGTGACACTCTTAGCTGGCCAAGAAAGAATAGGTAGCAAATTCGAAGTGATTGAAAAGCTCAAGAAAACTCTTTTATATATATCAAATCGCACACATAACTTTGCTATGAAAACTGTGAACAGATTTGAATTTACCGGAAATGAATCATTGCAGTTTTTTCGAGGGGAATTCTCACTCAATGAATATCTCAACGGAAATTCAAGCCAAACAGACTTGTGTACTACAAACTAGTCACCAAAAAAATACTTCATTAATCCTATTGAATATCCAAGCAGTTCGTAATAAAATAGATGAACTTTCAATATTTTTGGAATCAGAAAATTATCCAACATTTTTACTTTTGACCGAACATTGGTTAATAGGTGATGAACCTTGTTATATTCCTGACTATATCGTTGTCTCTAAATTTTGTAAAAAACAAATGATACATGGAGGAACAATGATCCTCATTCACGAAAATATGTCGGATGCTTATCAAATAGTTGATGTACACAAGTATGATAATATGCTAGTTGAAGGTGAATTCGAGTTTTCAATAGCTCACAATAAAAAGAATAACTTGTGTATACTTTGCATATATAGAGCACCTTCAAATGATACATGCACATTTCTTGAAAGGCTAGAAATACTTTTGTCTTGTCTACCCTGTAAATCAAAAATAATTCTTGCAGGAGATTTCAATATAGATTTCTCCCAAAACTGCGTATTCACCAATAGCCTGCAAAACTTATTCATCAGTTTCAATCTGGAAATGCATATTGATGAACCAACTCGAATTACATGCAAGTCTTCCACGATAATCGATTATGTTTGCTCAAATTTCATTGAAAATTCATTCACGAGAGTTATTCCTGCAGGTTTATCAGATCATGAAGCAGTCCATTTCTCTTTTTCAATCAATAAAGATAATAGAGGAGTTAAATTCAGAGAAGGTAGAATATTCAGCAAACAAAATTATGAGAAATTCAGAATATCATGTGAACAGACAAATTGGAATAGTATAGTTAATGCTTCGGACCCTGTAACTATCTTTCAACAGATTGTAATAAATAAATTTGATGAATGTTTTCCACTAAAAAAATTGAAAATAAGGAACAAAAAGCCTTGGATAACAACAGGTTTGAAAGTGTCTGCCAGAAATCTTAGGTCCCTTCGTACCATTTACAAATTCACATCGAATATAACTTTTAGAAAATATTTCAGTAGGTATAGGAGTATCTATAGAGGTTTGATCAGACTGGCTAAGAGTAATTATTACTCGAACAGAATTGAACAGTCAAAAAATAAACCTAAAGAGAAATGGGCAATAATAAATGAATTAAGGGGAAAAAGAGGTATATCGACAGAAGCTGAAATTATCAATATGGACCCGAATACTTTAAATGACTTCTACTGCTCGATCGTCAAAAATATGACATCAAATCTAGTACCCCAAACTGACCCTTTGAATTATCTTGATAATATTCACTGCCATAACAATTTTATATTGTTACCTACAAATGTTCACGAGTTGAAAAAAATAATTATGGAAATAAAAAATGATAAATCTGCTGGATTAGATGGATTAACTAGAAGACTCCTACAAAACCTACCATTCGAAGCGCTATCAGTACTGGCAGCTGTGATAAATACATCTTTTGAGACTGGAGTATTTCCCTCAGGCTTGAAGACAGCACTTGTTTTGCCTCTTTATAAGGGAGGGGATACTTCCAGTCCTACAAACTTCAGACCAATCTCACTGTTGTCCACCATCTCGAAGATCATAGAAAAGTTAGTGAAGAAAAGGCTGTTACAATTCTTATCGGATGAAAATATACTTAATGAATGTCAGTTTGGATTTCAGGCTTCTAAAAATACTAATGACGCAATATTCTCATTCCTAGAAAAAGTTTACTTGAATTTAAATAAAGGGGAAGCTATTGCAGCAGTATTCTGTGATTTTTCAAAAGCGTTCGATTGCGTTAATCATAAACGACTGCTCCAAAAAATGCATCGCTATGGAATAAGAGGTACATGTCTAAAGTGGTTCAGGTCATACCTTGAGAATAGATCACAATTGGTTAAATTACAAGATGCATACTCCAATATCTCGGAAATAAATTGCGGAGTACCCCAGGGATCTGTTTTGGGTCCTATTTTATTTCTGCTTTACCTTAACGATCTCGCTACAATAGATATTGAAGGATCCTTTACAATTTTTGCAGACGATACCACATTATTGTGGCATGGAAAGAATTCTTAAATTTTGAAGCAAGTAGTATCCTCAGATCTATCAGACGTTAAAAATTGGTGTGATGCAAATTTACTTAAATTCAATGTGGATAAGACAAAAATTGTTAATTTCAAATTCAGCTATGACAACTTGCTACTTGATGGTATGAATATCGAAGAAACGCCTTGTACAAGGTTTCTTGGCTTACATATTGATAATAAGTTGAAATTCAATGAACATATCACATCACTATGTAAGAAGTTATCTTCCGGATCATTCGCTGTAAGAATTGTCGCTAATGAACTTGATATAACCACAGCCAGATCAACTTATTTCGCCCTAGTAGAGTCCCATATACGATACGGTATAGCTTTTTGGGGATTTTGCAGCCAAAAACTTCTGAATCAGGTTTTCGTACTTCAGAAGAGATCTCTCAGATATTTGTGCAGGACTCACTACCGAGATAGCTGTAGGCATCTCTTTGTACGACACCGAATTTTAACGGTAGTGTGTATTTATATCCTTGAAGTGGTATGCCTGATCCACAAAAGATATGTTGCGGTCCCACCTGATGATAGAACTTACAGCACCAGACAGGACTCTAATATTCACCTGCCAATACCTAAACTGAATTTGACAAAACACTCCAATATGTATGAGGGAAAGAGAATATTCAATCACTTGCCACAGGCAACAAAAAATATATTTGATCAGAAGAAATTCAGAAGATCTGTCAAGAATCTGCTTATTGAGAAAGCATACTATAACCTGCAGGAATATCATGCTGACAATATACATATCCCGTAATTGTGATGTTTTAATTTTATTTTGAGCTTTTTTGTTATATGTATGATGACAGTGCATATTTTTATATATGTAGCTATATGTCTATTTTTCATGATGCAATTGCATTCACAGAATGCAAGGTTACCTTTTTATCTATATTTTATTTATATTTTTTATCTATATATTTTATCTATATTTCTTATTATATTTAGTACTTTTTTATATATATTCAATAGTATTCTGTCAATATTTGTATTTTTGATACACTTTGTCAATAAGAATTCATTCTTGGACAATAAAGTATATATCTATCTATCTATCTATCTATCTATCTATCTATCTATCTATCTATCTATCTATCTATAGTGATACGTACCAGGTGACGGTACTCCAGTTATACATACTAGCGACTGAATCAAACAGAAGGTTAAATGGTTAGACGAAACGATAATTGTATCTGAGTTGTATTCGATGATATCATGATGATGTTTATATAGCAATACTCACCAGGTAACTGTTCTTCCGTTTTACATACAAGCGACCGAATCGAGCAGAAGGTTGAATTCAGTATAGATTGAACAATCATCGTATCTGGGTTGTATTCGATTATGTTTATATATTTATACTCACCAGGTAACTGTTCTTCCGTTATACATACGAGCGACTGAATTGAACAGAAGGTTGAATGGATAGACTAAACAATGATCGTATCTGGGGTTGTATTCGATTATATCGTGATGATGTTTATATAGTTATACTCACCAGGTAACTGTTCTCCCGTTATACATAAGAGCGACTGAACTGAACAGAAGGTTGAATGGATAGACTGAACAATCATCGTATCTGGGTTGTATTCGATTATTTCGTGATGATTATTATATATTATGTTCAACCAGGTAACTGTTTTTCCGTTATACATACCAGCAAACGAATCGAACATAAGGTTGAATGGATAGATTGAACAATCATTGTATCTGGGTTGTTTCCGATTATATCGTTATGCTGTATATTTAGATAAACCTACCATGTAACGGTTCTTTCGTTACACATACGAGCGTCTGAATCGAACATAAGGTTGGATGGTTAGACGGAACGATAATTGTAACTGAGTTGTATTCGATTATATCGTGGTAATGTTTATATAGTAATACTCACCAGGTGACTGTTCTTGCGTTATACGTACGAGCGACCAAATCGAACAGAAGGTTGGATGGATAGACGGAATGACCATTATATCTGAGTTGTATTCGATTATATCGTGATGAAGTTCATATGGAAATACTCACTAGGTTAGGTTAGGTTAGGTAAGGTTAGGATACTTACCAGGTTACTGTTCTTTCGTTATATATACGAGCAACCAAATCGAACAGAAGGTTGAATGGATAGTATCTGGGTTGTATTCGATTATGATGTTATGCTGTGTATATAGTTTTACACACTAGGTGACGGTATTCCCGTTTTACATACGAGCGACCGAAACGAATAGAAAGTTGAATGGATATACTGAACAATCAATGTATCTGGTTGGTATCCGATTATATCGCAATACTGTATATTTAGTGACACTTACCAGGTGACGGTACTTCCGTTACACATACTAGCGACTGAATCGAACAGAAGGTTAAATGGTTAGACGAAGCGATAATTGTATCTGAGTTGTATTCGATGATATCGTGATGATGTTTATATAGCAATACTCACCAGGTAACTGTTCTTTCGTTTTACATAAAAGCGACCGAATCGAGCAGAAGGTTGAATGGATAGATTGAAAATTCATCGTATTTGGGTTGTATTCGATTATGTTTATATAGTTATACTCACCAGGTAACTGTTCTTCCATTATACATAAGAACGACTGAATTGAACAGAAGGTTGAATGGATAGACTAAACAATAATCGTATCTTAACCAGGTAACAGTTCTCATATATAATCTAACCAGAAACCCAGAAACATTGATTGTTCAGTCTATCCATTCAACTTTCTTTTCGTTTCGGTCGCTCGTATGTAAAACGGGAATACCGTCACCTAGTGTGTATAACTATATACACAGCATAACATCATAATCGAATACAACCCATATACTATCCATTCAACCTTCTGTTCAATTCAGTCGCTCGTATGTATAACGGAAGAACAGTTTCCTGGTGAGTATAACTATATGAACATCATCACGATATCATCGAATACAACTCAGATACAATTATCGTTTCGTCTAACCATTCAACCTTCTGTTCGATTCAGTCGCTAGTATGTGTAACGGAAGTACCGTCACCTGGTGAGTATCACTATATATACAGTATTGCGATATAATCGGATACCACCCAGATACAATGATTGTTCAGTCTATCCATTCAACTTTCTGTTCGTTTCGGTCGCTCGTATGTAAAACGGGAATACCGTCACCTTATGTGTATAACTATATACACAGCATAACATCATAATCGAATACAACCCAGATACTATCCATTCAACCTTCTGTTCGATTCGGTTGCTCGTATGTATAACGAAAGAACAGTAACCTGGTGAGTATTTCTATATGAACGTCATCACGATATAATCGAATACAACTCTGATACAATAATCATACCGTCTATCCATCCAACCTTCTGTTCGATTGGGTCGCTCGTATGTATAACGCAAGAACAGTCACCTGGTGAGTATTACTATATAAACATCACCACGATATAATCGAATACAACTCAGTTACAATTATCGTTCCGTCCAACCATCCAAGCTTATGTTCGATTCAGACGCTCGTATGTGTAACGAAAGAACCGTTACATGGTAGGTGTAACTAAATATACGGCATAACGATATAATCGGAGACAACCCAGATACAATGATTGTTCAATCTATCCATCCAACCTTATGTTCGATTTGGTTGCTCGTATGTATAACGGAAGAACTGTTACCTGGTGAGTCATACTATATGATAATAATCACGATATAATCAAATACAACCCAGATACGATGAATGTTCAGTCTATCCATTCATCCTTCTGTTCAGTTCAGTCGCTCTTATGTATTACTGGAGAACAGTTTCCTGGTGAGTATAACTATATGAACATCATCAAGATATAATCGAATACAACCCCAGATACGATTATTGTTTAGTCTATCCATTCAACCTTCTGTTCAATTCAATCGCTCGTATGTATAACGGAAGAACAGTTACCTGGTGAGTATAACTATATAAACATAATCGAATACAACCCAGATACGATGATTGTTCAATCTATACTGAATATAAGCTTCTGCTCGATTCGGTCGCTTGTATGTAAAACGGAAGAACAGTTACCTGGTGAGTATTGCTATATGAACATCATCACGATATCATCGAATACAACTCAGAGATACAATTATCATTTCGTCTAACCATTTAACCTTCTGTTCGATTCAGTCGCTAGTATGTGTAACGGAAGTACCGTCACCTGGTAAGTATCACTATATATACAGTATTGCGATATAATCGGATACCACCCAGATACATTGATTGTTCAGTCTATCCATTCGACTTTCTGTTCAGTTCAGTCGCTCTTATGTTTAACTGGAGAACAGTTTCCTGGTGAGTATAACTATATAAACATCATCAAGATATAATCGAATACAACTCAGTTACAATTATCGTTCCGTCCGTTAAGGCGATCTGAAGAATTCGAAAAAGTTCCAAGGGGGCCCCCTTTGATGCATTTTTTTTTTCGATTTCGGTTTTTTCGATTGGGGAAATGGATTCTATGAAAGAAACAAGCAGATTGGTATGATCGAAGTTGAAAATCGGTCCTTCCGTTCGGAAGTTAAGGCGATCTGATGAATTCGAAAAAGTTCCAAGGGGACCCCCTTTGATGCAATTTTTTTTCGATTTCGGTTTTTTCGATTGGAGAAATGGATTCTATGAAAAAAACAAGCGAATTGGTATGCGCGAAATTGAAAATCGGTCCATCCGTTCGGAAGTTAAGGCGATCTGAAGAATTCGAAAAAATTCCAAGAAGGCCCCCTTTGATGCATTTTTTTTTTCGATTTCGGTTTTTTCGATTGGAGAAATGGATTCTATGAAAGAAAACAAGCAGATTGGTATGATCGAAGTTGAAAATCGGTCCATCCGTTCGGAAGTTAAGGCGATCTGAAGAATTCGAAAAAGTTCCAAGGGGGCCCCCTTTGATACATTTTTTTTTTGATTTCGGTTTTTTCGATTGGAGAAATGGATTCTATGAAAAAAAAACAAGCAGATTGGTATGATCGAAGTTGAAAATCGGTCCATACGTTCGAAAGTTAAGGCAATCTGAAGAATTCGAAAAAGTTCCAAGGGGGCCCCCTTTGATGCATTTTTTATTTACGATTTCGGTTTTTTTGATCGGAGAAATGGATTCTATGAAAAAAAAAGCAGATTGGTATGATCGAAGTTGAAAATCGGTCCATCCGTTCGGAAGTTAAGTCGATCTGAAGAATTCGAAAAAGTTCCAAGGGGGCCCCCTTTGATGCATTTTTTTTTCGATTTCGGTCTTTTCGATTGCAGAAATGGATTCTATGAAAAAAAACAAGCAGATTCGTATAATCGAAGTTGAAAATCGGTCCATCCGTTCGGAAGTTAAGGCGAACTGAAGAATTCGAAGAAGTTCCAAGGGGGCTCCCTTTGATGCTATTTTTTTTTTTTCGATTTCGGTTTTTTTGATTGGAGTAATGAATTCTATGAAAAAAAAACAAGCAGATTGGTATGATCGAAGTTGAAAATCGGTCCATCCGTTCGGAAGTTAAGGCGATCTGAAGAATTCGAAAAAGTTCCAAGGGGACCCCCTCTGTTGCAATTTTTCTTTTCGATTTCGGTTTTTTCGATTGGAGAAATGGATTCTATGAAAAAAAAACAAGCAGATTCGTATGATCGAAGTTGAAAATCGGTCCATCCGTTCGGAAGTTAAGGCGATCTGAAGAATTCGAAAAAGTTCCAAGGGGGCTCCCTTTGATGCTTTTTATTTTTTCGATTTCGGTTTTTTTGATTGGAGAAATGGATTCTATGAAAAAAAAACAAGCAGATTGGTATGATCGAAGTTGAAAATCGGTCCATACGTTCGAAAGTTAAGTCGATCTGAAGAATTCGAAAAAGTTCCAAGGGGGCCCCCTTTGATGCATTTTTTTTTCGATTTCGGTCTTTCCGATTGCAGAAATGGATTCTATGAAAAAAAACAAGCAGATTCGTATAATCGAAGTTGAAAATCGGTCCATCCGTTCGGAAGTTAAGGCGATCTGAAGAATTCGAAGAAGTTCCAAGGGGGCTCCCTTTGATGCTATTTATTTTTTCGATTTCGGTTTTTTTGATTGGAGTAATGGATTCTATGAAAAAAAAAACAAGCAGATTGGTATGATCGAAGTTGAAAATCGGTCCATCCGTTCGGAAGTTAAGGCGATCTGAAGAATTCGAAAAAGTTCCAAGGGGACCCCCTCTGTTGCAATTTTTCTTTTCGATTTCGGTTTTTTCGATTGGAGAAATGGATTCTATGAAAAAAAACAAGCAGATTGGTATGATCGAAGTTGAAAATCGGTCCATCCGTTCGGAAGTTAAGGCGATCTGAAGAATTCAGAAAAGTTCCAAGGAGACCCCCTTTGATGCAATTTTTTTTCAGATTTCGGTTTTTTCGATTGGAGAAATGGATTCTAAAAGAAAAAACAAGCAGTTTGGTATGATCGAAGTTGAAAATCGGTCCATCCGTTCGGAAGTTAAGGCGATCTGAAGAATTCGAAAAAGTTTCAATTGATGCAATTTTTTTCAGATTACGGTTTTTTCGATTGGAGAAATGGATTCTATGAGAAAAAACAAGCAGTTTGGTATGATCGAAGTTGAAAATCGGTCCATCCGTTCGGAAGTAAAGGCGATCTGAAGAATTCGAAAAAGTTCCAAGGGGGCCCCCTTTGATGCATTTTTTTGTTTCGATTTCGGTTTCTTTGATCGGGAAAATGGATTCTATGAAAAAAAAAAGCAGATTAGTATGATCGAAGTTGAAAATCGGTCCATCCGTTCGGAAGTTAAGTCGATCTGAAGAATTCGAAAAAGTTCCAAGGGGGCCCCCTTTGATGCAGTTTTTTTTTTCGATTTCGGTTCTTTCGATTGCAGAAATGGATTCTATGAAAAAAAACTAGCAGATTCGTATGATCGAAGTTGAAAATCGGTCCATCCGTTCGGAAGTTAAGGCGATCTGAAGAATTCGAAAAAGTTCCAAGGGGGCTCCCTTTGATGCTTTTTATTTTTTCGATTTCGGTTTTTTTGATTGGAGAAATGGATTCTATGAAAAAAAACAAGCAGATTGGTATGATCGAAGTTGAAAATCGGTCCATACGTTCGAAAGTTATGGCAATCTGAAGAATTCGAAAAAGTTCCAAGGGGGCCCCCTTTGATGCATTTTTTTTTTCGATTTCGGTTTTTTTGATCGGAGAAATGGATTCTAGGAAAAAAAAAGCAGATTGGTATGATCGAAGTTGGAAATCGGTCCATCCGTTCGGAAGTTAAGTCGATCTGAAGAATTCGAAGAAGTTCCAAGGGGACCCCCTTTGATGCATTTTTTTTTGTTCGATTTCGGTTTTTTCGATTGCAGAAATGGATTCTATGAAAAAAAAAGCAGATTCGTATGATCGAAGTTGAAAATCGGTCCATCCGTTCGGAAGTTAAGGCGATCTGAAGAATTCGAAAAAGTTCCAAGGGGGCTCCCTTTGATGCTTTTTATTTTTTCGATTTCGGTTTTTTCGATTGGAGAAATGGATTCTATGAAAAAAAACAAGCAGATTGGTATGATCGAAGTTGAAAATCGGTCCATCCGTTCGGAAGTTAAGGCGATCTGAAGAATTCAGAAAAGTTCCAAGGGGACCCCCTTTGATGAATTTTTTTTTTAGATTTTGGTTTTTTCGATTGGAGAAATGGATTCTATGAAAAAAAACAAGCAGATTGGTACGATCGAAGTTGAAAATCGGTCCATCCGTTCGGAAGTTGAAGCGATTTGAAGAATTCGAAAAAGTTCCAAGGGGACCCCCTTAGATGCAATTTTTTTTCAGATTTCGTTTTTTTCGATTGAAGAAATGGATTCTATGAAAAAAAAAGCAGTTTGGTATGATCGAAGTTGAAAATCGGTCCATCCGTTCGGAAGTTAAGGCGAGCTGAGGAATTCGAAAAAGTTCCAAGGGGACCCCCTTTGATGCAATTTTTTTTTTCGATTTCGGTTTTTTTTATTGAAGAAATGGATTCTATGAAAAAACAAGCAAATTGGTATGCGCGAAATTGAAAATCGGTCGATCCGTTCGGAAGTTGAGGCGGTCTGAAGAATTCGAAAAAGTTCCAAGTTTGCCCCCTTTGATGCATTTTTTTTCGATTTCGGTTTTTCCGATTGAAGAAATGGATTCTATGAAAAAAAACAAGCAGATTGGTATGATCGAAGTTGAAAATCGGTCCATCCGTTCGGAAGTTAAGGCGATCTGAAGAATTCGAAAAAGTTCCAAGGGGGCCCCCTTTGATGCATGTTTTTGTCGATTTCGGTTTTTTCGATTGGAGAAATGGATTCTATGAAAAAAACAAGCAGATTGGTATGATCGAAGTTGAAAATCGGTCAATCCGTTCGGAAGTTAAGGCGATCTGAAGAATTCGAAAAAGTTCCAAGGGGGCCCCCTTTGATGCAATTTTTTTTAGATTTCGGTTTTTTCGATTGGAGAAATGAATTCTATGAAAAAAAACAAGCAGATTGGTATGATCGAAGTTGAAAATCGGTCCATCCGTTCGGAAGTTAAGGCGATCTGAAGAATTCGAAAAAGTTCCAAGGGGGCCCCCTTTGATGCATTTTTTTTTCGATTTCGGTTTTTTTGATTGGAGAAATGGATTCTATGAGAGAAAACAAGCAGATTGGTATGATCGAAGTTGAAAATCGGTCCATCCGTTCGGAAGTTAAGGCGATCTGAAGAATTCGAGAAAGTTCCAAGGGGGCCCCCATTGATGCATTTTTATTTCGATTTCAGTTTTTTCGATTGGAGAAATGGGTTCTATGAAGAAAAAACAAGCAGATTGGTATGATCGAAGTTGAAAATCGGTCCATCCGTTCGGAAGTTAAGGCGATCTGAAGAATTCAGAAAAGTTCCAAGGGGACCCCCTTTGATGAATTTTTTTTTTAGATTTTGGTTTTTTCGATTGGAGAAATGGATTCTATGAAAAAAAACAAGCAGATTGGTACGATCGAAGTTGAAAATCGGTCCATCCGTTCGGAAGTTAAAGCGATTTGAAGAATTCGAAAAAGTTCCAAGGGGACCCCCTTAGATGCAATTTTTTTTCAGATTTCGCTTTTTTCGATTGAAGAAATGGATTCTATGAAAAAAAAAAGCAGTTTGGTATGATCGAAGTTGAAAATCGGTCCATCCGTTCGGAAGTTAAGGCGATCTGAAGAATTCGAAAAAGTTCCAAGGGGGCCCCCTTTGATGCAATTTTTTTTCAGATTTTGATTTTTTCGATTGCAGAAATGGATTCTATGAAAAAAAAAACAAGCAGATTGGTATGATCGAAGTTGAAAATCGGTCCATCCGTTCGGAAGTTAAGGCGATCTGAAGAATTCGAAAAAGTTCCAAGGGGATCCCCTTTGATGCAATTTTTCTTCCCGATTTCAGTTTTTCCGATTGGAGAAATGGATTCTATGAAAAAAAACAAGCAGATCGGTATGATCGAAGTTGAAAATCGGTCCATCCGTTCGGAAGTTAAGGCGATCTGAAGAATTCAGAAAAGTTCCAAGGGGACCCCCTTTGATGCAATTTTTTTTTCGATTTTGGTTTTTTCGATTGGAGAAATGAATTTTATGAAAAAAAACAAGCAGTTTGGTATGATCGAAGTTGAAAATCGGTCCATCCGTTCGGAAGTTAAGGCGATCTGAAGAATTCGAAAAAGTTCCAAGGGGACACCCTTTGATGCAATTTTTTTTTCGATTTCGGTTTTTTCTATTGAAGAAATGGATTCTATGAAAAAACAAGCAAATTGGTATGCGCGAAATTGAAAATCGGTCGATCCGTTCGGAAGTTGAGGCGGTCTGAAGAATTCGAAAAAGTTCCAAGGTGGCCCCCTTTGATGCATTTTTTTTTTCGATTTCGGTTTTTTCGATTGGAGAAATGGATTCTATGAAAGAAACAAGCGAATTGATATGCGCGAAATTGAAAATCGGTCCATCCGTTCGGAAGTTAGGCGATCTGAAGAATTCGAAAAAATTCCAAGGAGGCCCCCTTTGATGCATTTTTTTTTTCGATTTCGGTTCTTTCGATCGGAGAAATGGATTCTATGAAAAAAAAAACAAGCAGATTGGTATGATCGAAGTTGAAAATCGGTCCATCCGTTCGGAAGTTAAGGCGATCTGAAGAATTCGAAAAAGATCCAAGGGGGCCCCCTTTGATGCATTTTTTTTTTCGATTTCGGTTTTTTCGATTGGAGAAATGGATTCTATGAAAGAAACAAGCGAATTGATATGCGCGAAATTGAAAATCGGTCCATCCGTTCGGAAGTTAGGCGATCTGAAGAATTCTAAAAAATTCCAAGGAGGCCCCCTTTGATGCATTTTTTTTTTCGATTTCGGTTCTTTCGATCGGAGAAATGGATTCTATGAAAAAAAAAACAAGCAGATTGGTATGATCGAAGTTGAAAATCGGTCCATCCGTTCGGATGTTAAGGCGATCTGAAGAATTCGAAAAAGTTCCAAGGGGGCCCCCTTTGATGCATTTTTTTTTCGATTTCGGTTTTTTCGATTGGAGAAATGGATTCTATGAAAAAAACAAGCAGATTGGTATGATCGAAGTTGAAAATCGGTCCATACGTTTGAAAGTTAAGGCAATCTGAAGAATTCGAAAAAGTTCCAAGGGGGCCCCCTTTGATGCATTTTTTTTTTCGATTTCGGTTTTTTTGATCGGAGAAATGGATTCTATGAAAAAAAAAGCAGGTATGATCGAAGTTGAAAATCGGTCCATCCGTTCGGAAGTTAAGGCGATTTGAAGAATTCGAAAAAGTTCCAAGGGGACCCCCTTTGATGCATTTTTTTTTTCGATTTTGGTTTTTTCGATTGGAGAAATGGATTCTATGAAAGAAAACAAGCAGATTGGTATGATCGAAGTTGAAAATCGGTCCATTCGTTCGGAAGTTAAGGCGATCTGAAGAGTTCGAAAAAGTTCCAAGGGGGCCCCCTTTGATGCATTTTTTTTTTTTCGATTTCGGTTTTTTCGATTGGAGAAATGGATTCTATGAAAAAAAACAAGCAGATTGGTATGATCGAAGTTGAAAATCGGTCCATCCGTTCGGAAGTTAAGGCGATCTGAAGAATTCGAAAAAGTTTCAAGGGGGCCCCCTTTGATACATTTTTTTTTTCGATTTCGGTTTTTTCGATTGGAGAAATGGATTCTATGAAAAAAACAAGCAGATTGGTATGATCGAAGTTGAAATTCGGTTCATCCGTTCGGAAGTAAAGGCGATCTGAAGAATTCGAAAAAGTTTCAAGGGGGCCCCCTTTGATGCATTTTTTTTTTCGATTTCGGTTTTTTCGATTGAAGAAATGGATTTTATAAAAAAAACAAGCAGATTGGTATGATCGAAGTTGAAAATCGGTCCATCCGTTCGGAAGTTAAGGCGATCTGAAGAATTCGAAAAAGTTCCAAGGTGGCCCCCTTTGATGCATTTTTTTTTCATTTCGGTTTTTTAGATTGGAGAAATGGACTCTATGAGAAAAAACAAGCAGATTGGTATGATCGAAGTTGAAAATCGGTCCATCCGTTCGGAAGTTGAGGCGATCTGAAGAATTCGAAAAAGTTCCATGGGGGCCCCCTTTGATGAATTTTTTTTCAGATTTCGGTTTTTTCGATTGGAGAAATGGATTCTATGAAAAAAAACAAGCAGATTGGTATGATCGAAGTTGAAAATCGGTCCATCCGTTCGGAAGTTAAGGCGATCTGAAGAATTCGAAAAAGTTCCAAGGGGGCCCCCTTTGGTGCATTTTTTTTTTCGATTTCGGTTTTTTCGATTGGAGAAATGAATTCTATGAAAGAAAACAAGCAGATTGGTATGATCGAAGTTGAAAATCGGTCCATCCGTTCGGAAGTTAGGCGATCTGAAGAATTCGAAAAAGTTCCAAGGGGGCCCCCTTTGATGCATTTTTTTTTTTCGATTTCGGTTTTTTCGATTGGAGAAATGGATTCTATGAAAAAAAACCAGATTGGTATGATCGAAGTTGAAAATCGGTCCATCCGTTCGGAAGTTAAGGCGATCTGAAGAATTCGAAAAAGTTCCAAGGGGGCCCCCTTTGATGCATTTTTTTTTCGATTTAGGTTTTTCTGATCGGAGAAATGGATTCTATGAAAAAAACAAGCAGATTGGTATGATAGAAGTTGAAAATCGGTCCATACGTTCGAAAGTTAAGGCGATCTGAAGAATTCGAAAAAGTTCCAAGGGGCCCCCTTTGATGCTTTCTTTTTTTCGATTTCGGTTTTTTCGATTGGAGAAATGGATTCTATGAAAAATACAAGCAGATTGGTATGATCGAAGTTGGAAATCGGTCCATCCGATCCAAAGTTAAGGCGATCTGAAGAATTCGAAAAAGTTCCAAGGGGACCCCCTTTGATGCAATTTTTTTTTTCAATTTCGGTTTTTTCGATTGGAGAAATGGATTCATTAAAAAAAAACAAGCAGATTGGTATGATCGAAGTTGAAAATCGGTCCATCCGTTCGGAAGTTAAGGCGATCTGAAGAATTCGAAAAAGTTTCAAGGGGACCCCCTTTGATGCGATTTTTTTTTCGATTTCGGTTTTTTCGATTGGAAAAATGGATTCTATGAAAAAAAACAAGCAAATTGGTATGCGCGAAGTTGAAAATCGGTCCATCCGTTCGGAAGTTAAGGCGATCTGAAGAATTCGAACAAGTTCCAAGGGGGCCCCCTTCGATGCATTTTTTTTTCGATTTCGTTTTTTACGATTGGAGAAATGGATTCTATGAAAAAAATTACAATTATCGTTCCGTCTAATCATCCAACCTTATGTTCGATGCATACGCTCGTATGTGTAACGAATTCTTCAGATCGCCTTCTTCCGATCGCCTGTTCTTCCGTTTAACATACGAGCGACTGAATTGAACAGAAGGTTGAATGGATAGACTAAACAATAATCGTATCTGGGGTTGTATTCGATTATATCTTGATGATGTTCATATAGTTATACTCACCAGGAAACTGTTCTCCAGTTATACATAAGAGCGACTGAACTGAACAGAAAGTTGAATGGATAGACTGAACAATCAATGTATCTGGGTGGTATCCGATTATATCGCAATACTGAATATATAGTGATACTTACCAGGTGACGGTACTACCGATACACATACTAGCGACTGAATCGAACAGAAAGTTGAATGGTTAGACGAAATGATAATTGTATCTCTGAGTTGTATTCGATGATATCGTGATGATGTTTACATAGCAATACTCACCAGGTAACTGTTCTTCCGTTTTACATACAAGCGTCCGAATCGAGCAGAAGCTTAAATTTAGTATAGATTGAACAATCATCGTATCTGGGTTGTAATCGATTATGTTTATATAGTTATACTCACCAGGTAACTGCTCTTCCGTTATACATACGAGCGACTGAATTGAACAGAAGGTTGAATGGATAGACTAAACAATAATCGTATCTGGGGTTGTATTCGATTATTTCTTGATGATGTTCATATAGTTATACTCACCAGGAAACTGTTCTCCAGTTATACATAAGAGCGACTGAATTGAACAGAAGGTTGAATGGATAGACTGCACATTCATCGTATCTGGGTTGTATTTGATTATATCGTGATTATTATCATATAGTATGTCTAACCAGGTAACAGTTAATTCGTAATACATACGAGCAACCGAATCGAACATAAGGTTGGATGGATAGATTGAACAATCATTGTATCTGGGTTGTCTCCGATTATATCGTTATGCTGTATATTTAGTTACACCTACCATGTAACGGTTCTTTCGTTACACATACGAGCGTCTGAATCGAACATAAGGTTGGATGGTTAGACGGAACGATAATTGTAACTGAGTTGTATTCGATTATATCGTGGTGATGTTTATATAGCAATACTCACCAGGTAACTGTTCTTCCGTTTTACATACAAGCGACTGAATCGAGCAGAAGCTTAAATTTAGTATAGATTGAACAATCATCGTATCTGGGTTGTATTCGATAATGTTTATATAGTTATACTCACCAGGTAACTGTTCTTCCGTTATACATACGAGTGACTGAATTGAACAGAAGGTTGAATGGATAGACTAAACAATAATCGTATCTGGGGTTGTATTCAATTATATCTTGATGTTGTTCATATAGTTATACTCACCAGAAAAATGTTCTCCAGTTATACATAAGAGCGACTGAACCGAACAGAAGGTTGAATGGATAGACTGAACATTCATCGTATCTGGGTTGTATTTGATTATATCGTGATTATTATCATATAGTATGTCTAACCAGGTAACAGTTCTTTCGTTATACATACGAGCAACCGAATCGAACATAAGGTTGGATGGATAGATTGAACAATCATTGTATCTGGGTTGTCTCCGAATATATCGTTATGCTGTATATTTAGTTACACCTACCATGTAACGGTTCTTTCGTTACACATACGAGCGTCTGAATCGAACATAAGGTTGGATGGTTAGACGAAACGATAACTGTAACTGAGTTGTATTCGATTATATCGTGGTGATGTTCATATAGTAATACTCACCAGGTGACTGTTCTTGCGTTATACATACGAACGACTCAATCGAACAGAAGGTTGAATGGATAGACGGAATAATCATTGTATCTGAGTTGTATTCGATTATATCGTGATGACGTTCATATAGAAATACTTACCAGGTTACTGTTCTTTCGTTATACATACGAGCAAACGAATCGAACAGAAGGTTGAATGGATAGTATCTGGGTTGTATTCGATTATGATGTTATGCTGTGTATATAGTTATACACATAAGGTGACGGTATTCCCGTTTCACATACGAGCGACCGAAACGAACAGAAAGTTGAATGGATAGACTGAACAATCGATGTATCTGGGTGGTATCCGATTATATCGCAATACTGTATATATAGTGATACTTACCAGGTGACGGTACTTCCGTTACACATACTAGCGACTGAATCGAATAGAAGGTTAAATGGTTAGACGAAACGATAATTGTATCTCTGATTTGTATTCGATGATATCGTGATGATGTTTATATAGCAATACTCACCAGGTAACTGTTCTTCCGTTTCACATACAAGCGACCGTATCGAGCAGAAGCTTAAATTTAGTATAGATTGAACAATCATCTTATCTGGGTTGTATTCGATAATGTTTATATAGTTTTACTCACCAGGTAACTGTTCTTCCGTTATACATACGAGCGACTGAATTGAACAGATGGTTGAATGGATAGACTAAACAATAATCGTATCTGGGGTTGTATTCGATTATATCTTGATGATGTTTATATAGTTATACTCACCAGGAAACTGTTCTCCAGTTACACATAAGAGCGACTGAACTGAACAGGAGGTTGAATGGATAGACTGAAAAATCATCTTATCTGGGTTGTATTTGATTATATCGTGATGATTATCATATAGTATGTCTAACCAGGTAACAGCTCTTCTGTTATACATACGAGCAACCAAATCGAACATAAGGTTGAATGGATATATTGAACAATCATTGTATCTGGGTTGTCTTCGATTATATCGTTATGCTGTATATTTAGTTACACCTACCATGTAAAGGTTCTTTCGTTACACATACGAGCGTCTGAATCGAACAGAAGGTTGGATGGATAGACGGAATGATCATTGTATCTCAGTTGTATTCGATTATATCGTGATGACGTTCATATAGAAATACTCACCAGGTTACTGTTCTTTCGTTATACATACGAGCAACCGAATCGAACAGAAGGTTGAATGGATAGTATCTGGGTTGTATTCGATTATGATCTTATGCTGTGTATATAGTTATACCCATTTGATGACGGTATTCACGTTTTACATACGAGCGACCGAAACGAACAGAAAGTTGAATGGATAGACTGAACAATCAATGTATCTGGTTGGTATCCGATTATATCGCAATACTGTATATATAGTGATACTCACCAGGTGACGGTACTTCCGTTACACATACTAGCGACTGAATCGAACAGAAGGTTGAATGGTTGACGAAACGATAATTGTATCTGAGTTGAATCCGATGATATCGTGATGATGTTTATATAGCAATAATAACCAGGTAACTATTCTTCCGTTTCACATACAAGCGACCGAATCGAGCAGAAGGTTAAATGTATAGATTGAACAATCATCGTATCTGGGTTGTATTTGATTATGTTTATATAGTTATACTCACCAGGTACCTGTTCTTCCGTTATACATACGAGCGACTGAATTGAACAGAAGGTTGAATGGATAGACTAAACAATAATCGTATCTGGGGTTGTTTTCGATTATATCTTGATGATGTTCATATAGTTATACTCACCAGGAAACTTTTCTCCAGTTATACATAGGAGCGACTGAACTGAACAGAAAGTTGAATGGATAGACTGAACAATCAATGCATCTGGGTGGTATCCGATTATATCGCAATAATGTATATATAGTGATACTCACCAGGTGACGGTACTTCCGTTACACATACTAGTGACTGAATCGAACAGAAGGTTAAATGGTTAGACGAGATGATAATTGTATCTCTGAGTTGTATTCGATGATATCGTGATAAAGTTCATATAGAAATACTCACCAGGTTACTGTTCTTTAGTTATACATACGAGCATTCGAATCGAACAGAAGGTTGAATGGATAGTATCTGGGTTGTATTCGATTATGATGTTATGCTGTGTATATAGTTATACACACTAGGTGACGGTATTCCCGTTTTACATACGAGCGACCGAAACGAACAGAAAGTTGAATGGATAGACTGAACAATCAATGTATCTGGTTGGTATCCGATTATATCGCAATACTGTATATATAGTGATACTTACCAGGTGACGGTTCTTCCGTTACACATACTAGCGACTGAATCGAACAGAAGGTTAAATGGTTAGACGAAGCGATAATTGTATCTGAGTTGTATTCGATGATATCGTGATGATGTTAATATAGCAATATTCACCAGGTAACTGTTCTTCCGTTTTACATACAAGCGACCGAATCGAGCAGAAGGTTAAATGTATAGATTGAACAATCATCGTATCTGGGTTGTATTTGATTATGTTTATATAGTTATACTCACCAGGTACATGTTCTTCCGTTATACATACGAGCGACTGAATCGAACAGAAGGTTAAATGGATAGACTAAACAATGATCGTATTTGGGGTTGTATTCGATTATATCGTGATGATGTTTATATAGTTATACTGACCAGGTAACTGTTCTCCAGTTATACATAAGAGCGACTGAACTGAACAGGAGGTTGAGTGGATAGACTGATCAATCATTGTATCTGGGTTGTATTCGATTATATCGTGATGATTATCATATTGTATGTCTAACCAGGTAACAGTTCTTCTGTTACACATACGAGCAACCGAATCGAACATAAGGTTGAATGGAACAATCATTGTATCTGGGTTGTCTCCGATTATATCGTTATGCTGTATATCTAGTTACACCTACCATGTAACGGTTCTTTCGTTACACATACGAGCGTCTGAATCGAACATAAGGTTGGATGATTAGACGGAACAATAATTGTAACTGAGTTGTATTCGATCATATCGTGGTGATGTTTATATAGTAATACTCACCAGGTGACTGTTCTTGCGTTATACATACGAGCGACCCATTCGAACAGAAGTTTGGATAAATAGACGAAATGATCATTGTATCTGAGTTGTATTCGATAATATCGTGATGACGTTCATATAGAAATACTCACCAGGTTACTGTTTTTTCTTTATACATACGAGCAACCGAATCGAACAGAAGGTTGAATGGATAGTATCTGGGTTGTATTCGATTATGATGTTATGCTGTGTATATAGTTATACACATTAGGTGACGGTATTCCCGTTTTGAATACGAGCGACCGAAACGAACAGAAAGTTGAATGGATAGACTGAACAATCGATGTATCTGGGTGGTATCCGATTATATCGCAATACTGTATATATAGTGATACTTACCAGGTGACGGTACTTCCGTTGCACATACTAGCGACTGAATCGAACTTAAGGTTAAATGGTAAGACGAAACGATAATTGTATCTGAGTTGTATTCGATGATATCGTGATGATGTTTATATAGCAATACTCACCAGGTAACTGTTCTTCCGTTTTACATACAAGCGACCGAATCGAGCAGAAGGTTAAATTTAGTATGGATTGAACAATCATCGTATCTGGGTTGTATTCGATTATGTTTATATAGTTATACTCACCAGGTAACTGTTCTTCCGTTATACATACTAGCGACTGAATCGAACAGAATGTTGAATGGTTAGACGAAACGATAATTGTATCTGAGTTGTATTCGATGATATCGTGATGATGTTTATATAGCAATACTCACCAGGTAACTGTCCTTCAGTTTTACATACAAGTGACCGAATCGAGCAGAAGGTTAAATGGATAGATTGAACAATCATCGTATCTGAGTTGTATTCGATTATGTTTATATAGTTATACTCACCAGGTACCTGTTCTTCCGTTATAGATACAAGCAACCGAATCGAACATAAGGTTGAATGGATAGATTGAACAATCATCGTATCTGAGTTGTATTCGATTATGTTTATATAGTTATACTCACCAAGTAAATGTTCTTCCGTTATACATACGAGCGACTGAATTAAACAGAAGGTTGAATGGATAGACTAAACAATGATCGTATCTGGGGTTGTATTCGATTATATCGTTATGATGTCTATATTGTTATACTCACCAGGTAACTGTTCTCCAGTTATACATAAGAGCGACTGAACTGAACAGAAGGTTGTATGGATAGACTGAACAATCATCGTATCTGGGTTGCATTCGATTATTTCGTGATGATTATTATATATTATGTCTAACCAGGTAACAGTTCTTCCGTTATACATACGAGCAACCGAATCGAACATAAGGTTGGATGGATAGATTGAACAATCATTGTATCTGGGTTGTCTCCGATTATATCGTTATGCTGTATATTTAGTTACACCTACCATGTAACGTTTCTTTCGTTACACATACGAGCGTCTGAATCGAACATAAGGTTGGATGGTTAGACGGAACGATAATTGTAACTGAGTTGTATTCGATTATATCGTGGGAATGTTTATATAGTAATACTCACCAGGTGACTGTTCTTGCGTTATACGTACGAGCAACCCAATCGAACAGAAGGTTGGATTTACAGACGGAATGATCATTGTATCTGAGTTGTATTCGATTATATCGTGATGACGTTCATATAGAAATACTCACCAGGTTACTGTTCTTTCGTTATACATACGAGCAACCGAATCGAACAGAAGGTTGAATGGATAGTATCTGGGTTGTTTTCGATTATGATGTTATGCTGTGTATATAGTTATGCACATAAGGTGACGGTATTCCCGTTTAACATACGAGCGACCGAAACGAACAGAAAGTTGAATGGATGGACTGAACAATCAATGTATCTGGGTGGTATCCGATTATATCGCAATTCTGTATATATAGTGATACTCACCAGGTGACGGTACTTCCGTTACACATACTAGCGACTGAATCGAACAGAAGGTTAAATGGTTAGACGAAACGATAATTGTATCTCTGAGTTGTATTCGATGATATCGTGATGATGTTTATATAGCAATACTCACCAGGTAACTGTTCTTCCGTTTTACATACAAGCGACCGTATCGAGCAGAAGCTTAAATTTAGTATAGATTGAACAGCCATCTTATCTGGGTTGCATTCGATTATGTTTATATAGTTATACTCACCAGGTAACTGTTCTTCCGTTATACATACGAGCGACTGAATTGAACAGATGGTTGAAAGGATAGACTAAACAATAGTCGTATCTGGGGTTGTATTCGATTATATCTCGATGATGTTCATAAAGTTATACTCACCAGGAAACTGTTCTCCAGTTATACATAAGAGCGACTGAACTGAACAGAAGGTTGAATTCAGTATTGATTAAACAATAATCGTATCTGGGTTGTATTTGATTATGTTTATATAGTTATACTCACCAGGTAACTGTTTTTTCTTTATACATACGAGCAACCGAATCGAACAGAAGGTTGAATGGATAGTATCTGGGTTGTATTCGATTATGATGTTATGCTGTGTATATAGTTATACACATTAGGTGACGGTATTCCCGTTTTACATACGAGCGACCGAAACGAACAGAAAGTTGAATGGATAGACTGAACAATCAATGTATCTGGGTGGTATCCGATTATATCGCAATACTGTATATATAGTGATACTTACCAGGTGACGGTACTTCCGTTTCACATACTAGCGACTGAATCGAACAGAAGGTTGAATGGTTAGACGAAACGACAATTGTATCTGAAATGTATTCGATGATATCGTGATGATGTTTATATAGCAATACTCACCAGGTAACTGTTCTTCCGTTTTACATACAAGCGACCGAATCGAGCAGAAGGTTAAATTTAGTATAGATTAAACAATCATCGTATCTGGGGTTGTATTCGATTATATCTTGATGATGTTCATATAGTTATACTCACCAGGAAACTGTTTTCCAGTTATACATAAGAGCGACTGAACTGAACAGAAGGTTGAATGGATAGACTGAACATTCATCGTATCTGGGTTGTATTTGATTATATCGTGATTATTATCATATAGTATGTCTAACCAGGTAACTGTTCTTCCGTTATACATACGAGCAACTGAATCGAACATAAGGTTGAATGGATAGATTGAACAATCATCGTATCTGGGTTGTCTCCGATTATATCGTTATGCTGTATATTTAGATACACCTACCATGTAACGGTTCTTTCGTTACACATACGAGCGTCTGAATCGAACATAAGGTTGGATGGTTAGACGGAACGATAATTGTAACTGAGTTGTATTCGATTATATCGTGGAAATGTTCATATAGTAATACTCACCAGGTGACTGTTATTGCGTTATACGTACGAGCGACCCAATCGAACAGAAGGTTAGATGGATAGACGGAATGATCATTGTATCTGAGTTGTATTCGATTATATCGTGATGAAGTTTATATAGGAATACTGACCAGGTTACTGTTCTTTCGTTATACATACGAGCAACCGAATCGAACAGAAGGTTGAATGGATAGTATCTGAGTTGTATTCGATTAAGATTTTATGCTGTGTATATAGTTATACATACTAGGTGACGGTATTCCCGTTTTACATACGAGCGACCGAAACGAACAGAAAGTTGAATGGATAGACTGAACAATCAATGTATCTGGTTGGTATCCGATTATATCGCAATACTGTATATATAGTGATACTTACCAGGTGACGGTACTTCCGTTACACATACTAGCGACTAAATCGAACAGAAGGTTAAATGGTTAGACGAAGCGATAATTGTATGTGAGTTGTATTCGATGATATCGTGATGATGTTTATATAGCAATACTCACCAGGTAACTGTTCTTCCGTTTTACATAAAAGCGACCGAATCGAGCAGAAGGTTAAATGGATAGATTGAAAATTCATCGTATCTGGGTTGTATTCGATTAGGTTTATATAGTTATACTCACCAGGTAACTGTTCTCCAGTTATACATAAGAGCGACTGAACTGAACAGAAGGTTGAATGGATAGACTGAACAATCATCGTATCTGAGTTGTATTCG
The DNA here is from genome assembly GCA_029955515.1 of Chrysomela aeneicollis. Taxonomy (NCBI): domain Eukaryota; kingdom Metazoa; phylum Arthropoda; class Insecta; order Coleoptera; family Chrysomelidae; genus Chrysomela; species Chrysomela aeneicollis. The sequence goes on along the minus strand of JARUHQ010000013.1, from coordinate 12,754,558 downwards.
ATTATGTTCATATAGTTATACTCACCAGGTACCTGTTCTTTCGTTATACATACGAGCAACCGAATCAAACATAAGGTTGAATGGATAGATTGAACAATCATCGTATCTGAGTTGTATTCGATTATGTTTATATGGTTATTCTCACCAAGTAACTGTTCTTCCGTTATACATACGAGCGACTGAATTGAACACAAGGTTGAATGGATAGACTAAACAATGATCGTATCTGGGGTTGTATTCGATTATATCGTGATGATGTTTATATAGTTATACTCACCAGGTAACTGTTCTCCAGTTATACATAAGAGCGACTGAACTGAACAGAAAGTTGTATAGATGAACAATCATCGTATCTGGGTTGTATTCGATTATTTCGTGATGATTATTATATATTATGTCTAACCAGGTAACTGTTCTTCCGTTATATATACGAGCAACCGAATCGAACATAAGATTGAATGGATAGAATGAACAATCATTGTATCTGGGTTGTCTCCGATTATATCGTTATGCTGTATATTCAGATACACCTACCATGTAACGGTTCTTTCGTTACACATACGAGCGTCTGAATCGAACATAAGGTTGGATGGTTAGACGGAACGATAATTGTAACTGAGTTGTATTCGATTATATCGTGGGAATGTTTATATAGTAATACTCACCAGGTGACTGTTCTTGCGTTATACGTACGAGCGAACCAATCGAACAGAAGGTTAGATGGATAGACGGAATGATCATTGTATCTGAGTTGTATTCGATTATATCGTGATTAAGTTTATATAGAAATACTCACCAGGTTACTGTTCTTTCGTTATACATACGAGCAACCGAATCGAACAGAAGGTTGAAAGGATAGTATCTGAGTTGTATTCGATTATGATGTTATGCTGTGTATATAGTTATACACACTAGGTGACGGTATTCCCGTTTTACATACGAGCGACCGAAACGAACAGAAAGTTGAATGGATAGACTGAACAATCAATGTATCTGGTTTGTATCCGATTATATCGCAATACTGTATATATAGTGATACTTACCAGGTGACGGTACTTCCGTTACACATACTAGCGACTGAATCGAACAGAAGGTTAAATGGTTAGACGAAGCGATAATTGTATCTGAGTTGTATTCGATGATATCGTGATGATGTTTATATAGCAATACTCACCAGGTAACTGTTCTTCCGTTTTACATAAAAGCGACCAAATCCAGCAGAAGGTTGAATGGATAGATTGAAAATTCATCGTATCTGGGTTGTATTCGATTAGGTTTATATAGTTATACTCACCAGGTTACTGTTTTTCCGTTATACATAAGAACGACTGAATTGAACAGAAGGTTGAATGGATAGACTAAACAATAATCGTATCTGGGGTTGTATTCGAGTATATCGTGATGATTATAATATAGTATGTCTAACCAGGTAACAGTTCTTCCGTTAAACATACGAGCAACCGAATCGAACATAAGGTTGGATACATAGATTGAACAATCATTGTATCTGGGTTGTCTCCGATTATATCTTTATGCTGTATATTCGGTTACACCTACCATGTAACGGTTATTTCGTTACACATACGAGCGTCTGAATCAAACATAAGGTTGGATGGTTAGACGGAACGATAATTGTAACTGAGTTGTATTCGATTATATCGTGGTTATGTTTATATAGTAATACTCACCAGGTGACTGTTCTTGCGTTATACATACGAGCGACCCAATCGAACAGAAGGTTGGATGGATAGACGGAATGATCATTGTATCTGAGTTGTATTCGATTATATCGTGATGACGTTCATATAGAAATACTCACCAGGTTACTGTTCTTTCGTTATACATACGAGCAACCGAATCGAACAGAAGGTTGAATGGATAGTATCTGGGTTGTATTCGATTATGATGTTATGCTGTGTATATAGTTATACACATTAGGTGACGGTATTCCCGTTTTACATACGAGCGACCGAAACGAACAGAAAGTTGAATGGATAGACTGAACAATCAATGTATCTGGGTGGTATCCGATTAATTATTGCAATACTGTATATATAGTGATACTTACCAGGTGACGGTACTTCCGTTACACATACTAGAGACTGAATCGAACAGAAGGTTAAATGGTTAGACGAAACGATAATTGTATCTCTGAGTTGTATTCGATGATATCGTGATGATGTTTATATAGCGATACTCACCAGGTAACTGTTCTTCCGTTTCACATACAAGCGACCGAAACGAGCAGAAGCTTAAATTTAGTAGAGATAGAACAATCATCGTAACTGGGTTGAATTCGATTATGTTTATATAGTTATACTTACCAGGTAACTGTTCTTTCGTTATACATACGAGCGACTGAATTGAACAGAAGGTTGAATGGATAGACTAAACAATAATCGTATCTGGGGTTGTATTCGATTATATCTTGATGATGTTCATATAGTTATACTCACCAGGAAACTGTTCTCCAGTTATACATAAGAGCGACTAAACTGAACAGAAAGATGAATGGATAGACTAAACAATGATCGTATCTGGGGTTGTATACGATTATATCGTGATGATGTTTATATAGCAATACTCACCAGGTAACTGTCCTTCCGCTTTACATACAAGCGACCGAATCGAGCAGAAGGTTTAATGGATAGATTGAACAATCATCGTATCTGAGTTGTATTCGATTATGTTTATATAGTTATACTCACCAGGTACCATGTTCTTCCGTTATACATACGAGCAACCGAATCGAACATAAGGTTGAATGGATAGATTGAACGATCATCGTATCTGATTTGTATTCAATTATGTTTATATAGTTATACCTACCAAGTAACTGTTCTTCCGTTATACATACGAGCGACTGAATTGAACAGAAGGTTGAATGGATAGACTGAACAATTATCGTATCTGGGGTTGTATTCGATGATATCGTGATGATGTTTATATAGTTATACTCACCAGGTAACTGTTCTCCAGTTATACATAAGAGCGACTGAACTGAACAGAAGGTTGAATGGATAGACTGAATAATCATCGTATCTGGGTTGTATTCGATTATTTCGTGATGATTATTATATATTATGTCTAACCAGGTAACTGTTCTTCCGTTATACATACGAGCAACCGAATCGAACATAAGGTTGAATGGATAGATTGAACAATCATTGTATCTGGGTTGTCTACGATTATATCGTTATGCTGTATAATTAGATACACCTACCATGAAACGGTTCTTTCGTTACACATACGAGCGTCTGAATCGAACATAAGGTTGGATTGGTTAGACGGAACGATAATTGTAACTGAGTTGTATTCGATTATATCGTGGTAATGTTTATATAGTAATACACACCAGGTGACTGTTCTTGCGTTATACGTACGAGCGACCCAATCGAACAGAAGGTTGGATGGATAGACGGAATGATCATTGTATCTGAGTTGCATTCGATTATATCGTGATGAAGTTCATATAGAAATACTCACCAGGTTACTGTTCTTTCGTTATACATACGAGCAACCGAATCGAACAGAAGGTTGAATGGATGGTATCTGGTTTGTATTCGATTATGATGTTATGCTGTGTATATAGTTATACACACTAGGTGACAGTATTCCCGTTTTACATACGAGCGACCGAAACGAACAGAAAGTTGAATGGATAGACTGAACAATCAATGTATCTGGTTGGTATCCGATTATATCGCAATACTGTATATATAGTGATACTTACCAGGTGACGGTACTTCCGTTACACATACTAGCGACTGAATCGAACAGAAGGTTAAATGGTTAGACGAAGCGATAATTGTATCTGGGTTGTATTCGATGATATCGTGATGATGTTTATAGCAATACTCACCAGGTAACTGTTCTTACGTTTTACATACATGCGACCGAATCGAGCAGAAGGTTAAATAGATAGACTGAACAATCATCGTATCTGGGTTGTATTTGATTATGTTTATATAGTTATACTCACCAGGAACCTGTTCTTCCGTTATACATACGAGCGACTGAATTGAACAGAAGGTTGAATGGATAGACTAAACAATAATCGTATCTGGGGTTGTTTTCGATTATATCTTGATGATGTTCATATAGTTATACTCACCAGGAAACTTTTCTCCAGTAATACATAAGAGCGACTGAACTGAACAGAAAATTGAATGGATAGACTGAACAATCAATGTATCTGGGTGGTATTCGATTATATCGTGATGATTATCATATAGTATGTCTAACCAGGTAACAGTTCTTCTGTTACACATACGAGCAACCGAATCGAACATAAGGTTGAATGGATAGATTGAACAATCATTGTATCTGGGTTGTCTCCGATTATATCGTTATGCTGTATATTAAGTTACACCTACCATGTAACGGTTCTTTCGTTACACATACGAGCGTCTGAATCGAACATAAGGTTGGATGATTAGACGGAACAATAATTGTAACTGAGTTGTATTCGATTATATCGTGGTGATGTTTATATACTAATACTCACCAGGTGACTGTTCTTGCGTTATACATACGAGCGACCCAATCGAACAGAAGTTTGGATAAATAGACGAAATGATCATTGTATCTGAGTTGTATTCGATTATATCGTGATGACGTTCATATAGAAATACTCACCAGGTTACTGTTTTTTCTTTATACATACGAGCAACCGAATCGAACAGAAGGTTGAATGGATAGTATCTGGGTTGTATTCGATTATGATGTTATGCTGTGTATATAGTTATACACATTAGGTGACGGTATTCCCGTTTTACATACGAGCGACCGAAACGAACAGAAAGTTGAATGGATAGACTGAACAATCAATGTATCTGGGTGGTATCCGATTATATCGCAATACTGTATATATAGTGATACTTACCAGGTGACGGTACTTCCGTTGCACATACTAGCGACTGAATCGAACTTAAGGTTAAATGGTGAGACGAAACGATAATTGTATCTGAGTTGTATTCGATGATATCGTGATGATGTTTATATAGCAATACTCACCAGGTAACTGTTTTTCCGTTTCACATACAAGCGACCGAATCGAGCAGAAGGTTCGTTACACATACGAGCGTTTGAATCGAAGATAAGGTTGGATGATTAGACGGAACGATAATTGTAACTAAGTTGTATTCGATTATATCGTGATGACGTTCATATAGAAATACTCACCAGGTTACTGTTCTCTCGTTATACATACGAGCAACCGAATCGAACAGAAGGTTGAATGGATAGTATCTGGGTTGTATTCGATTATGATGTTATGCTGTGTATATAGTTATACACATAAGGTGACGGTATTCCCGTTTCACATACGAGCGACTGAAACGAACAGAAAGTTGAATGGATAGACTGAACAATCAATGTATCTGGTTGGTATCCGATTATATCGCAATACTGTATATATAGTGATACTTACCAGGTGACGGTACTTCCATTACACATACTAGCGACTGAATCGAACAGAAGGTTAAATGGTTAGACGAAACGATAATTGTATCTGAGTTGTATTCGATGATATCGTGATGATGTTTATATAGCAATACTCACCAGGTAACTGTTCTTCCGTTATACATACGAGCGACTGAATTGAACTGAAGGTTGAATGGATAGACTAAACAATGATCGTATCTGGGGTTGTATTCGATCATATCGTGATGATGTTCATATAGTTATACTCACCAGGTAACTGTTCTCCAGTTATACATAAGAGCGACTGAACTGAACAGGAGGTTGAATGGATAGACTGAACAATCATCGTATCTGAGTTGTATTCGATTATTTCGTGATGATTATTATATATTATGTCTAACCAGGTAACTGTTCATTCGTTATACATACTAGCAACCGAATCGAACATAAGGTTGAATGGATAGATTGAACAATCATTTTATCTGGGTTGTCTCCGATTATATCGTTATGTTGTATATTTAACTACACCTACCATGTAACGGTTCTTTCGTTACACATACGAGCGTCTGAATCGAACATAAGGTTGGATGATTAGACGGAACGATAATTGTAACTAAGTTGTATTCGATTATATCGTGATGACGTTCATATAGAAATACTCACCAGGTTACTGTTCTCTCGTTATACATACGAGCAACCGAATCGAACAGAAGGTTGAATGGATAGTATCTGGGTTGTATTCGATTATGATGTTATGCTGTGTATATAGTTATACACATAAGGTGACGGTATTCCCGTTTCACATACGAGCGACTGAAACGAACAGAAAGTTGAATGGATAGACTGAACAATCAATGTATCTGGGTGGTATCCGATTATATCGCAATACTGTATATATAGTGATACTTACCAGGTGACGGTACTTCCATTACACATACTAGCGACTGAATCGAACAGAAGGTTAGATGGTTAGACGAAACGATAATTGTATCTGAGTTGTATTCGATGATATCGTGATGATGTTTATATAGCAATACTCACCAGGTAACTGTTCTTCCGTTATACATACGAGCGACTGAATTGAACTGAAGGTTGAATGGATAGACTAAACAATGATCGTATCTGGGGTTGTATTCGATCATATCGTGATGATGTTCATATAGTTATACTCACCAGGTAACTGTTCTCCAGTTATACATAAGAGCGACTGAACTGAACAGGAGGTTGAATGGATAGACTGAACAATCATCGTATCTGAGTTGTATTCGATTATTTCGTGATGATTATTATATATTATGTCTAACCAGGTAACTGTTCTTTCGTTATACATACTAGCAACCGAATCGAACATATGGTTGAATGGATAGATTGAACAATCATTGTATCTGGGTTGTCTCCGATTATATCGTTATGTTTTATATTTAACTACACCTACCATGTAACGGTTCTTTCGTTACACATACGAGCGTCTGAATCGAACATAAGGTTGGATGATTAGACGGAACGATAATTGTAACTAAGTTGTATTCGATTATATCGTGATGACGTTCATATAGAAATACTCACCAGGTTACTGTTCTCTCGTTATACATACGAGCAACCGAATCGAACAGAAGGTTGAATGGATAGTATCTGGGTTGTATTCGATTATGATGTTATGCTGTGTATATAGTTATACACATAAGGTGACGGTATTCCCGTTTCACATACGAGCGACTGAAACGAACAGAAAGTTGAATGGATAGACTGAACAATCAATGTATCTGGGTGGTATCCGATTATATCGCAATACTGTATATATAGTGATACTTACCAGGTGACGGTACTTCCATTACACATACTAGCGACTGAATCGAACAGAAGGTTAAATGGTTAGACGAAACGATAATTGTATCTGAGTTGTATTCGATGATATCGTGATGATGTTTATATAGCAATACTCACCAGGTAACTGTTCTTCCGTTATACATACGAGCGACTGAATTGAACTGAAGGTTGAATGGATAGACTAAACAATGATCGTATCTGGGGTTGTATTCGATCATATCGTGATGATGTTCATATAGTTATACTCACCAGGTAACTGTTCTCCAGTTATACATAAGAGCGACTGAACTGAACAGGAGGTTGAATGGATAGACTGAACAATCATCGTATCTGAGTTGTATTCGATTATTTCGTGATGATTATTATATATTATGTCTAACCAGGTAACTGTTCTTTCGTTATACATACTAGCAACCGAATCGAACATAAGGTTGAATGGATAGATTGAACAATCATTGTATCTGGGTTGTCTCCGATTATATCGTTATGTTGTATATTTAACTACACCTACCATGTAACGGTTCTTTCGTTACACATACGAGCGTCTGAATCGAACATAAGGTTGGATGATTAGACGGAACGATAATTGTAACTAAGTTGTATTCGATTATATCGTGATGACGTTCATATAGAAATACTCACCAGGTTACTGTTCTCTCGTTATACATACGAGCAACCGAATCGAACAGAAGGTTGAATGGATAGTATCTGGGTTGTATTCGATTATGATGTTATGCTGTGTATATAGTTATACACATAAGGTGACGGTATTCCCGTTTCACATACGAGCGACTGAAACGAACAGAAAGTTGAATGGATAGACTGAACAATCAATGTATCTGGGTGGTATCCGATTATATCGCAATACTGTATATATAGTGATACTTACCAGGTGACGGTACTTCCATTACACATACTAGCGACTGAATCGAACAGAAGGTTAAATGGTTAGACGAAACGATAATTGTATCTGAGTTGTATTCGATGATATCGTGATGATGTTTATATAGTTATACTCACCAGGTTACTGTTTTTCCGTTATACATAAGAACGACTGAATTGAACAGAAGGTTGAATGGATAGACTAAACAATAATCGTATCTGGGGTTGTATTCGAGTATATCGTGATGATTATAATATAGTATGTCTAACCAGGTAACAGTTCTTCCGTTAAACATACGAGCAACCGAATCGAACATAAGGTTGGATGGATAGATTGAACAATCATTGTATCTGGGTTGTCTCCGATTATATCTTTATGCTGTATATTCGGTTACACCTACCATGTAACGGTTATTTCGTTACACATACGAGCGTCTGAATCAAACATAAGGTTGGATGGTTAGACGGAACGATAATTGTAACTGAGTTGTATTCGATTATATCGTGGTTATGTTTATATAGTAATACTCACCAGGTGACTGTTCTTGCGTTATACATACGAGCGACCCAATCGAACAGAAGGTTGGATGGATAGACGAAATGATCATTGTATCTGAGTTGTATTCGATTATATCGTGATGACGTTCATATAGAAATACTCACCAGGTTACTGTTCTTTCGTTATACATACGAGCAACCGAATCGAACAGAAGGTTGAATGGATAGTATCTGGGTTGTATTCGATTATGATGTTATGCTGTGTATATAGTTATACACATTAGGTGACGGTATTCCCGTTTTACATACGAGCGACCGAAACGAACAGAAAGTTGAATGGATAGACTGAACAATCAATGTATCTGGGTGGTATCCGATTAATTATTGCAATACTGTATATATAGTGATACTTACCAGGTGACGGTACTTCCGTTACACATACTAGAGACTGAATCGAACAGAAGGTTAAATGGTTAGACGAAACGATAATTGTATCTCTGAGTTGTATTCGATGATATCGTGATGATGTTTATATAGCGATACTCACCAGGTAACTGTTCTTCCGTTTCACATACAAGCGACCGAAACGAGCAGAAGCTTAAATTTAGTAGAGATAGAACAATCATCGTAACTGGGTTGAATTCGATTATGTTTATATAGTTATACTTACCAGGTAACTGTTCTTTCGTTATACATACGAGCGACTGAATTGAACAGAAGGTTGAATGGATAGACTAAACAATAATCGTATCTGGGGTTGTATTCGATTATATCTTGATGATGTTCATATAGTTATACTCACCAGGAAACTGTTCTCCAGTTATACATAAGAGCGACTAAACTGAACAGAAAGTTGAATGGATAGACTAAACAATGATCGTATCTGGGGTTGTATACGATTATATCGTGATGATGTTTATATAGCAATACTCACCAGGTAACTGTCCTTCCGCTTTACATACAAGCGACCGAATCGAGCAGAAGGTTTAATGGATAGATTGAACAATCATCGTATCTGAGTTGTATTCGATTATGTTTATATAGTTATACTCACCAGGTACCATGTTCTTCCGTTATACATACGAGCAACCGAATCGAACATAAGGTTGAATGGATAGATTGAACGATCATCGTATCTGATTTGTATTCAATTATGTTTATATAGTTATACCTACCAAGTAACTGTTCTTCCGTTATACATACGAGCGACTGAATTGAACAGAAGGTTGAATGGATAGACTGAACAATTATCGTATCTGGGGTTGTATTCGATGATATCGTGATGATGTTTATATAGTTATACTCACCAGGTAACTATTCTCCAGTTATACATACGAGCAACCGAATCGAACATAAGGTTGAATGGATAGATTGAACAATCATTGTATCTGGGTTGTCTACGATTATATCGTTATGCTGTATAATTAGATACACCTACCATGAAACGGTTCTTTCGTTACACATACGAGCGTCTGAATCGAACATAAGGTTGGATTGGTTAGACGGAACGATAATTGTAACTGAGTTGTATTCGATTATATCGTGGTAATGTTTATATAGTAATACACACCAGGTGACTGTTCTTGCGTTATACGTACGAGCGACCCAATCGAACAGAAGGTTGGATGGATAGACGGAATGATCATTGTATCTGAGTTGCATTCGATTATATCGTGATGAAGTTCATATAGAAATACTCACCAGGTTACTGTTCTTTCGTTATACATACGAGCAACCGAATCGAACAGAAGGTTGAATGGATGGTATCTGGTTTGTATTCGATTATGATGTTATGCTGTGTATATAGTTATACACACTAGGTGACAGTATTCCCGTTTTACATACGAGCGACCGAAACGAACAGAAAGTTGAATGGATAGACTGAACAATCAATGTATCTGGTTGGTATCCGATTATATCGCAATACTGTATATATAGTGATACTTACCAGGTGACGGTACTTCCGTTACACATACTAGCGACTGAATCGAACAGAAGGTTAAATGGTTAGACGAAGCGATAATTGTATCTGGGTTGTATTCGATGATATCGTGATGATGTTTATAGCAATACTCACCAGGTAACTGTTCTTACGTTTTACATACAAGCGACCGAATCGAGCAGAAGGTTAAATAGATAGACTGAACAATCATCGTATCTGGGTTGTATTTGATTATGTTTATATAGTTATACTCACCAGGAACCTGTTCTTCCGTTATACATACGAGCGACTGAATTGAACAGAAGGTTGAATGGATAGACTAAACAATAATCGTATCTGGGGTTGTTTTCGATTATATCTTGATGATGTTCATATAGTTATACTCACCAGGAAACTTTTCTCCAGTAATACATAAGAGCGACTGAACTGAACAGAAAATTGAATGGATAGACTGAACAATCAATGTATCTGGGTGGTATTCGATTATATCGTGATGATTATCATATAGTATGTCTAACCAGGTAACAGTTCTTCTGTTACACATACGAGCAACCGAATCGAACATAAGGTTGAATGGATAGATTGAACAATCATTGTATCTGGGTTGTCTCCGATTATATCGTTATGCTGTATATTAAGTTACACCTACCATGTAACGGTTCTTTCGTTACACATACGAGCGTCTGAATCGAACATAAGGTTGGATGATTAGACGGAACAATAATTGTAACTGAGTTGTATTCGATTATATCGTGGTGATGTTTATATACTAATACTCACCAGGTGACTGTTCTTGCGTTATACATACGAGCGACCCAATCGAACAGAAGTTTGGATAAATAGACGAAATGATCATTGTATCTGAGTTGTATTCGATTATATCGTGATGACGTTCATATAGAAATACTCACCAGGTTACTGTTTTTTCTTTATACATACGAGCAACCGAATCGAACAGAAGGTTGAATGGATAGTATCTGGGTTGTATTCGATTATGATGTTATGCTGTGTATATAGTTATACACATTAGGTGACGGTATTCCCGTTTTACATACGAGCGACCGAAACGAACAGAAAGTTGAATGGATAGACTGAACAATCAATGTATCTGGGTGGTATCCGATTATATCGCAATACTGTATATATAGTGATACTTACCAGGTGACGGTACTTCCGTTGCACATACTAGCGACTGAATCGAACTTAAGGTTAAATGGTGAGACGAAACGATAATTGTATCTGAGTTGTATTCGATGATATCGTGATGATGTTTATATAGCAATACTCACCAGGTAACTGTTTTTCCGTTTCACATACAAGCGACCGAATCGAGCAGAAGGTTGAATTCAGTATAGATTGAACAATCATCGTATCTGGGTTGTATTCGATTATGTTTATATAGTTATACTCACCAGGTAACTGTCCTTCCGTTTTACATACAAGCGACCGAATCGAGTAGAAGGTTGAATGGATAGATTGAACAATCATCGTATCTGAGTTGTATTCGATTATTTTTATATAGATATACTCACCAGGTACCTGTTCTTCCGATATACATACGAGCAACCGAATCGAACATAAGGTTGAATGGATAGATTGAACAATCATCGTATCTGAGTTGTATTCGATTATGTTTATATAGTTATACTCACCAGGTAACTGTTCTTCCGTTATACATACGAGCGACTGAATTGAACTGAAGGTTGAATGGATAGACTAAACAATGATCGTATCTGGGGTTGTATTCGATTATATCGTGATGATGTTCATATAGTTATACTCACCAGGTAACTGTTCTCCAGTAATACATAAGAGCGACTGAATTGAACTGAAGGTTGAATGGATAGACTAAACAATGATCGTATCTGGGGTTGTATTCGATTATATCGTGAAGATGTTCATATATTTATACTCACCAGGTAACTGTTCTCCAGTTATACATAAGAGCGACTGAACTGAACAGAAGGTTGAATGGATAGACTGAACAATCATCGTATCTGGGTTGTATTCGATTATTTCGTGATTATTATTAAATATTATGTCTAACCAGGTAACTGTTCTCTCGTTATACATACTAGCAACCGAATCGAACATAAGGTTGAATGGATAGATTGAACAATCATTGTATCTGGGTTGTCTCCGATTATATCGTTATGTTGTATATTTAACTACACCTACCATGTAACGGTTCTTTCGTTACACATACGAGCGTCTGAATCGAACATAAGGTTGGATGGTTAGACGGAACGATAATTGTAACTAAGTTGTATTCGATTATATCGTGATGACGTTCATATAGATATACTCACCAGGTTACTGTTCTTTCGTTATACATACGAGCAACCGAATCGAACGGAAGGTTGAATGGATAGTATCTGGGTTGTATTCGATTATGATGTTATGCTGTGTATATAGTTATACACATAAGGTGACGGTATTCTCGTTTCACATACGAACGACCGAAACGAACAGAAAGTTGAATGGATAGACTGAACAATCAATGTATCTGGGTGGTATCCGATTATATCGCAATACTGTATATATAATGATACCTACCAGGTGACGGTACTTCCGTTACACATACTAGAGACTGAATCAAACAGAAGGTTAAATGGTTAGACGAAACGATAATTGTATCTGAGTTGTATTCGATGATATCGTGATGATGTTTATATAGCAATACTCACCAGGTAACTGTTCTTCCGTTTTACATACAAGCGACCGAATCGAGCAGAAGGTTGAATTCAGTATAGATTGAACAATCATCGTATCTGGGTTGTATTCGATTATGTTTATATAGTTATACTCACCAGGTAACTGTTCTTCCGTTATACATACGAGCGACTGAATTGAACAGAAGGTTGAATGGATAGTATCTGAGTTGTATTCGATTATGATGTTATGCTGTGTATATAGTTATACACATAAGGTGACAGTATTCCCGTTTCACATACGAGCGACCGAAACGAACAGAAAGTTGAATGGATAGACTGAACAATCAATGTATCTGGGTGGTATCCGATTATATCGCAATACTGTGTATATAGTGATACTTACCAGGTGACGGTACTTCCGTTACACATACCAGCGACTGAATCGAACAGAAGGTTAAATGGTTAGACGAAACGATAATTGTATCTGAGTTGTATTCGATTATATCGTGATGATGTTTATATAGCAATACTCACCAGGTAACTGTTCTTCCGTTTTACATACAAGCGACCGAATCGAGCAGAAGGTTAAATGGATAGATTGAACAATCATCGTATCTGGGTTGTATTCGATTATGTTTATATAGTAATACTCACCAGGTAACTGTTCTTCCGTTTTACATACGAGCGACTGAATTGAACAGATGGTTGAATGGATAGACTAAACAATAATCGTATCTGGGGTTGTATTCGATTATATCGTGATGATGTTCATATAGTTATACTCACCAGGTAACTGTTCTTCCGTTATACATACGAGCGACTGAATTGAACTGAAGGTTGAATGGATAGACTAAACAATGATCGTATCTGGTGATGTATTCGATTATATCGTGATGATGTTCATATAGTTATACTCACCAGGTAACTGTTCTCCAGTTATACATAAGAGCGACTGAACTGAACAGAAGGTTGAATGGATAGACTGAACAATCATCGTATCTGGGTTGTATTCGATTATTTCGTGATGATTATTATATATTATGTCTAACCAGGTAACTGTTCTTTCGTTATACATACTAGCAACCGAATCGAACATAAGGGTGAATGGATAGATTGAACAATCATTGTATCTGGGTTGTCTCCGATTATATCGTTATGTTGTATATTCAACTACACCTACCATGTAACGGTTCTTTCGTTACACATACGAGCGTCTGAATCGAACATAAGGTTGGATGGTTAGACGGAACGATAATTGTAACTAAGTTGTATTCGATTATATCGTGATGACGTTCATATAGAAATACTCACCAGGTTACTGTTCTTTCGTTATACATACGAGCAACCGAATCGAACAGAAGGTTGAATGGATAGTATCTGGGTTGTATTCGATTATGATGTTATGCTGTGTATATAGTTATACACATAAGGTGACGGTATTCCCGTTTCACATACGAGCGACCGAAACGAACAGAAAGTTGAATGGATAGACTGAACAATCAATGTATCTGGGTGGTATCCGATTATATCGCAATACTGTATATATAGTGATACTTACCAGGTGACGGTACTTCCGTTACACATACTAGCGACTGAATCGAACAGAAATTTAAATGGTTAGACGAAACGATAATTGTATCTGAGTTGTATTCGATGATATCGTGATGATGTTTATATAGCAATTCTCACCAGGTAACTGTTCTTCCGTTTTACATACAAGCGACCGAATCGAGCAGAAGGTTGAATTCAGTATAGATTGAACAATCATCGTATCTGGGTTGTATTCGATTATGTATCTATGGTTATACTCACCAGGTAACTGTTCTTCCGTTATACATACGAGCGACTGAATTGAACAGAAGGTTGAATGGATAGTATATGGGTTGTATTCGATTATGATGTTATGCTGTGTATATAGTTATACACACTAGGAGACGGTATTCCCGTTTTACATACGAGCGACCGAAACGAAAAGAAAGTTGAATGGATAGACTGAACAATCAATGTATCTGGGTGGTATCCGATTATATCGCAATACTGTATATATAGTGATACTTACCACGTGACGATACTTCCGTTACACATACTAGCGACTGAATCGAACAGAATGTTGAATGGTCAGACGAAACGATAATTGTATCTGAATTGTATCTGAGGTACCTGTTCTTCCGATATACATACGAGCAACCGAATCGAACATAAGGTTGAATGGATAGATTGAACAATCATCGTATCTGAGTTGTATTCGATTATGTTTATATAGTTATACTCACCAGGTAACTGTTCTTCCGTTATACATACGAGCGACTGAATTGAACTGAAGGTTGAATGGATAGACTAAACAATGATCGTATCTGGGGTTTTATTCGATTATATCGTGATGATGTTCATATAGTTATACTCACCAGGTAACTGTTCTCCAGTTATACATAAGAGCGACTGAACTGAACAGAAGGTTGAATGGATAGACTGAACAATCATCGTATCTGGGTTGTATTCGATTATTTGGTGATGATTATTATATATTATGTCTAACCAGGTAACTGTTCTTTCGTTATACATACTAGCAACCGAATCGAACATAAGGTTGAATGGATAGATTGAACAATCATTGTATCTGGGTTGTCTCCGAATATATCGTTATGTTGTATATTTAACTACACCTACCATGTAACGGTTCTTTCGTTACACATACGAGCGTCTGAATCGAACATAAGGTTGGATGGTTAGACGGAACGATAATTGTAACTAAGTTGTATTCGATTATACCGTGATGACGTTCATATAGAAATACTCACCAGGTTACTGTTCTTTCGTTATACAAACGAGCAACCGAATCGAACAGAAGGTTGAATGGATAGTATCTGGGTTGTATTCGATTATGATGTTATGCTGTGTATATAGTTATACACATAAGGTGACGGTATTCCCGTTTCACATACGAGCGACCGAAACAAAAAGAAAGTTGAATGGATAGACTGAACAATCAATGTATCTGGGTGGTATCCGATTATATCGCAATACTGTATATATAGTGATACTTACCAGGTGACGATACTTCCGTTACACATACTAGCGACTGAATCGAACAGAATGTTGAATGGTTAGACGAAACGATAATTGTATCTGAGTTGTATTCGATGATATCGTGATGATGTTTATATAGCAATACTCACCAGGTAACTGTTCTTCCGTTTTACATACAAGCGACCGAATCGAGCAGAAGGTTGAATTCAGTATAGATTGCACAATCATCGTATCTGGGTTGTATTCGATTATGTTTATATAGTTATACTCACCAGGTAACTGTTCTTCCGTTATACATACGAGCGACTGAATTGAACAGAAGGTTGAATGGATAGTATATGGGTTGTATTCGATTATGATGTTATGCTGTGTATATAGTTATACACACTAGAAGACGGTATTCCCGTTTTACATACGAGCGACCGAAACGAAAAGAAAGTTGAATGGATAGACTGAACAATCAATGTATCTGGGTGGTATCCGATTATATAGCAATACTGTATATATAGTGATACTTACCAGGTGACGATACTTCCGTTACACATACTAGCGACTGAATCGAACAGAATGTTGAATGGTTAGACGAAACGATAATTGTATCTGAGTTGTATTCGATGATATCGTGATGATGTTTATATAGCAATACTCACCAGGTAACTGTCCTTCCGTTTTACATACAAGCGACTGAATCGAGCAGAAGGTTAAATGGATAGATTGAACAATCATCGTATCTGAGTTGTATTCGATTATGTTTATATAGATATACTCACCAGGTACCAGTGCTCCCGATATACATACGAGCAACCGAATCGAACATAAGGTTGAATGGATAGATTGAACAATCATTGTATCTGGGTTGTCTCCGATTATATCGTTATGTTGTATATTTAACTACACCTACCATGTAACGGTTTATTCGTTACACATACGAGCGTCTGAATCGAACATAAGGTTGGATGGTTAGACGGAACGATAATTGTAACTAAGTTGTATTCGATTATATCGTGATGACGTTCATATAGAAATACTCACCAGGTTACTGTTCTTCCGTTATACATACGAGCAACCGAATCGAACAGAAGGTTGAATGGATAGTATCTGGGTTGTATTCGATTATGATGTTATGCTGTGTATATAGTTATACACATAAGGTGACGGTATTCCCGTTTCACATACGAGCGACCGAAACGAACAGAAAGTTGAATTGATAGACTGAACTGAACAATCAATGTATCTGGGTGGTATCCGATTATATCGCAATACTGTATATATAGTGATACTTACCAGGTGACGGTACTTCCGTTACACATACTAGCGACTGAATCGAACAGAAGGTTTAATTGATAGACGAAACGATGATTGTATCTGAGTTGTATTCGATGATATCGTGATGATGTTTATATAGCAATACTCACCAGGTAACTGTTCTTCCGTTTTACATACAAGCAACCGAATCGAGCAGAAGGTTGAATTCAGTATAGATTGAACAATCATCGTATCTGGGTTGTATTCGATTATGTTTATATAGTTATACTCACCAGGTAACTGTTCTTCCGTTATACATAGGAGCGACTGAATTGAACAGAAGGTTGAATGGATAGTATATGGGTTGTATTCGATTATGATGTTATGCTGTGTATATAGTTATACACACTAGGAGACGGTATTCCCGTTTTACATACGAGCGACCGAAACAAAAAGAAAGTTGAATGGATAGACTGAACAATCAATGTATCTGGGTGGTATCCGATTATATCGCAATACTGTATATATAGTGATACTTACCAGGTGACGATACTTCCGTTACACATACTAGCTACTGAATCGAACAGAATGTTGAATGGTTAGACGAAACGATAATTGTATCTGAGTTGTATTCGATGATATCGTGATGATGTTTATATAGCAATACTCAACAGGTAACTGTTCATCCGTTTTACATACAAGCGACCGAATCGAGCAGAAGGTTGAATTCAGTATAGATTGAACAATCATCGTATCTGGGTTGTATTCGATTATGTTTATATAGTTATACTCACCAGGTAACTGTTCTTCCGTTATACATACGAGCGACTGAATTGAACAGAAGGTAGAATGGATAGTATATGGGTTGTATTCGATTATGATGTTATGCTGTGTATATAGTTATACACACTAGGAGACGGTATTCCCGTTTTACATACGAGCGACCGAAACGAAAAGAAAGTTGAATGGATAGACTGAACAATCAATGTATCTGGGTGGTATCCGATTATATCGCAATACTGTATATATAGTGATACTTACCAGGTGACGGTACTTCCGTTACACATACTAGCGACTGAATCGAACATAAGGTTGAATGGTTAGACGAAACGATAATTGTATCTGAGTTGTATTCGATGATATCGTGATTATGTTTATATAGCAATACTCACCAGGTAAATGTCCTTCCGTTTTACATACAAGCGACCGAATCGAGCAGAAGGTTAAATGGATAGATTGAACAATCATCGTATCTGAGTTGTATTCGATTATGTTTATATAGATATACTCACCAGGTACCTGTTCTTCCGATATACATACGAGCAACCGAATCGAACATAAGGTTGAATGGATAGATTGAACAATCATCGTATCTGAGTTGTATTCGATTATGTTTATATAGTTATACTCACCAGGTAACTGTTCTTACGTTATACATACGAGCGACTGAATTGAACTGAAGGTTGAATGGATAGACTAAACATTGATCGTATCTGGGGTTGTAATCGATTATATCGTGATGATGTTCATATAGTTATACTCACCAGGTAACTGTTCTTCAGTTATACATAAGAGCGACTGAACTGAACAGAAGGTTGAATGGATAGACTGAACAATCATCGTATCTGGGTTGTATTCGATTATTTCGTGATGATTATTATATATTATGTCTAACCAGGTAACTGTTCTTTCGTTATACATACTAGCAACCGAATCGAACATAAGGTTGAATGGATAGATTGAACAATCATTGTATCTGGGTTGTCTCCGATTATATCGTTATGTTGTATATTTAACTACACCTACCATGTAACGGTTTTTTCGTTACACATACGAGCGTCTGAATCGAACATAAGGTTGGATGGTTAGACGGAACGATAATTGTAACTAAGTTTTATTCGATTATATCGTGATGACGTTCATATAAAAATACTCACCAGGTTACTGTTCTTCCGTTATACATACGAGCGACCGAATCGAGCAGAAGGTTAAATGGATAGATTGAACAATCATCGTATCTGAGTTGTATTCGATTATGTTTATATAGATATACTCACCAGGTACCTGTTCTTCCGATATACATACGAACAACCGAATCGAACATAAGGTTGAATGGATAGATTGAACAATCATCGTATCTGAGTTGTATTCGATTATGTTTATATAGTTATACTCACCAGGTAACTGTTCTTCCGTTATACATACAAGCGACTGAATTGAACTGAAGGTTGAATGGATAGACTAAACAATGATCGTATCTGGGGTTGTATTCGATTATATCGTGATGATGTTCATATAGTTATACTCACCAGGTAACTGTTCTCCAGTTATACATAAGAGCGACTGAACTGAACCGAATCGAACATAAGTTTGAATGGATAGATTGAACAATCATTGTATCTGGGTTGTCTCCGATTATATCGTTATGTTGTATATTTAACTACACCTACCATGTAACGGTTCTTTCGTTACACATACGAGCGTCTGATGCGAACATAAGGTTGGATGGTTAGACGGAACGATAATTGTAACTAAGTTGTATTCGATTATATCGTGATGACGTTCATATAGAAATACTCACCAAGTTACTGTTCTTTCGTTATACATACGAGCAACCGAATCGAACAGAAGGTTGAATGGATAGTATATGGGTTGTATTCGAATATGATGTTATGCTGTGTATATAGTTATACACACAAGGTGTTGGTATTCCCGTTTCACATACGAGCGACCGAAACGAACAGAAAGTTGAATGGATAGACTGAACAATCAATGTATCTGGGTGGTATCCGATTATATCGCAATACTGTATATATAGTGATACTTACCAGGTGACGGTACTTCCGTTACACATACTAGCGACTGAATCGAACAGAAGGTTAAATGGTTAGACGAAACGATAATTGTATCTGAGTTGTATTCGATGATATCGTGATGATGTTTATATAGCAATACTCACCAGGTAACTGTTCTTCCGTTTTACATACAAGCGACCGAATCGAGCAGAAGGTTGAATTCAGTATAGATTGAAAAATCATCGTATCTGGGTTGTATTCGATTATGTTTATATAGTTATACTCACCAGGTAACTGTTTTTCCGTTATACATACGAGCGAATGAATTGAACAAAAGGTTGAATGGATAGTATATGGGTTGTATTCGATTATGATGTTATGCTGTATATATAGTTATACACACTAGGAGACGGTATTCCCGTTTTACATACGAGCGACCGAAACAAAAAGAAAGTTGAATGGATAGACTGAACAATCGATGTATCTGGGTGGTATCCGATTATATCGCAATACTGTATATATAGTGATACTTACCAGGTGACGATACTTCCGTTACACATACTAGCGACTGAATCGAACAGAATGTTGAATGGTTAGAGGAAACGATAATTGTATCTGAGTTGTATTTGATGATATCGTGATGATGTTTATATAGCAATACTCACCAGGTTACTGTTCTTTCGTTATACATACGAGCAACCGAATCGAACAGAAGGTTGAATGGATAGTATCTGGGTTGTATTCGATTATGATGTTATGCTGTGTATATAGTTATACACATAAGGTGACGGTATTCCCGTTTCACATACGAGCGACCGAAACGAACAGAAAGTTGAATGGATAGACTGAACAATCAATGTATCTGGGTGGTATCCGATTATATCGCAATACTGAATATATAGTGATACTTACCAGGTGACGGTACTTCCGTTACACATACTAGCGACTGAATCGAACAGAAGGTTAAATGGTTAGACGAAACGATAATTGTATCTGAGTTGTATTCGATGATATCGTGATGATGTTTATATAGCAATACTCACCAGGTAACTGTCCTTCCGTTTTACATACAAGCGACCGAATCGAGCAGAAGGTTAAATGGATAGATTGAACAATCATCGTATCTGAGTTGTATTCGATTATGTTTATATAGATATACTCACCAGGTACCTGTTCTTCCGATATACATACGAGCAACCGAATCGAACATATGGTTGAATGGATAGATTGAACAATCATCGTATCTGAGTTGTATTCGATTATGTTTATATAGTTATACTCACCAGGTAACTGTTCTTCCGTTATACATACGAGCGACTGAATTGAACTGAAGGTTGAATGGATAGACTAAACAATGATCGTATCTGCGGTTGTATTCGATTATATCGTGATGATGTTCATATAGTTATACTCACCAGGTAACTATTCTCCAGTTATACATAAGAGCGACTGAACTGAACAGAAGGTTGAATGAATAGACTGAACAATCATCGTATCTGGGTTGTATTCGATTATTTCGTGATGATTATTATATATTATGTCTTACCAGGTAACTGTTCTTTCGTTATACATACTAGCAACCGAATCGAACATAAGGTTGAATGGATAGATTGAACAATCATCGTATCTGGGTTGTCTCCGATTATATCGTTATGTTGTATATTTAACTACACCTACCATTTAACGGTTCTTTCGTTACACATACGAGCGTCTGAATCGAACATAATGTTGGATGGTTAGACGGATCGATAATTGTAATTAAGTTGTATTCGATTATATCGTGATGACGTTCATATAGAAATACTCACCAGGTTACTGTTCTTTCGTTATACATACGAGCAACCGAATCGAACAGAAGGTTGAATGGTTAGTATCTGGGTTTTATTCGATTATGATGTTATGCTGTATATATAGTTATACACATAAGGTGACGGTATTCCCGTTTCACATACGAGCGACCGAAACGAACAGAAAGTTGAATGAATAGACTGAACAATCAATGTATCTGGGTGGTATCCGATTATATCGCAATACTGTATATATAGTGATACTTACCAGGTGACGGTACTTCCGTTACACATACTAGCGACTGAATCGAACAGAAGGTTAAATAGTTAGACGAAACGATAATTGTATCTGAGTTGTATTCGATGATATCGTGATGATGTTTATATAGCAATACTCACCAGGTAACTGTTCTTCCGTTTTACATACAAGCGACCGAATCGAGCAGAAGGTTGAATTCAGTATAGATTGAACAATCATCGTATCTGGGTTGTATTCGATTATGTTTATATAGTTATACTCACCAGGTAACTGTTCTTCCGTTATACATACGAGCGACTGAATTGAACAGAAGGTTGAATGGATAGTATATGAGTTGTATCCGATTTTGATATTATGCTGTGTATATAGTTATACACACTAGGAGACGGTATTCCCGTTTTACATACGAGCGACCGAAACAAAAAGAAAGTTGAATGGATAGACTGAACAATCAATGTATCTGGGTGGTATCCGATTATATCGCAATACTGTATATATAAAGTGATACTTACCAGGTGACGATACTTCCGTTACACATACTAGCGACTGAATCTAACAGAATGTTGAATGGTTAGACGAAACGATAATTGTATCTGAGTTGTATTCGATGATATCGTGATGATGTTTATATAGCAATACTCACCAGGTAACTGTTCTTCCGTTTTACATACAAGCGACCGAATCGAGCAGAAGGTTGAATTCAGTATAGATTGAACAATCATTGTATCTGGGTTGTATTCGATTATGTTTATATAGTTATACTCACCAGGTAACTGTTCTTCCGTTATACATACGAGCGACTGAATTGAACAGAAGGTTGAATGGATAGTATATGGGTTGTATTCGATTATGATGTTATGCTGTGTATATAGTTATACACACTAGGAGACGGTATTCCCGTTTTACATACGAGCGACCGAAACGAAAAGAAAGTTGAATGGATAGACTGAACAATCAATGTATCTGGGTGGTATCCGATTATATCGCAATACTGTATATATAGTGATACTTACCAGGTGACGATACTTCCGTTACACATACTAGCGACTGAATCGAACAGAATGTTGAATGGTTAGACGAAACGATAATTGTATCTGAGTTGTATTCGATGATATCGTGATGATGTTTATATAGCAATACTCACCAGGTAACTGTCCTTCCGTGTTACATACAAGCGACCGAATCGAGCAGAAGGTTAAATGGATAGATTGAACAATCATCGTATCTGAGTTGTATTCGATTATGTTTATATAGATATACTCATCAGGTACCTGTTCTTCCGATATACATACGAGCAACCGAATCGAACATAAGGTTGAATGGATAGATTGAACAATCATCGTATCTGAGTTGTATTCGATTATGTTTATATAGTTATACTCACCAGGTAATTGTTCTTCCGTTATACATACGAGCGACTGAATTGAACTGAAGGTTGAATGGATAGACTAAACAATGATCGTATCTGGGGTTGTATTCGATTATATCGTGATGATGTTCATATAGTTATACTCACCAGGTAACTGTTCTCCAGTTATACATAAGAGCGACTGAACTGAACAGAAGGTTGAATGGATAGACTGAACAATCATCGTATCTGGGTTGTATTCGATTATTTCGTGATGATTATTATATATTATGTCTAACCACGTAACTGTTCTTTCGTTATACATACTAGCAACCGAATCGAACATAAGGTTGAATGGATAGATTGAACAATCATTGTATCTGGGTTGTGTCCGATTATATCGTTATGTTGTATATTTAAGTACACCTACCATGTAACGGTTTTTTCGTTACACATACGAGCGTCTGAATCGAACATAAGGTTGAATGGTTAGACGGAACGATAATTGTAACTAAGTTATATTCGATTATATCGTGATGACGTTCATATTGAAATACTCACCAGGTTACTGTTCTTTCGTTATACATACGAGCAACCGAATCGAACAGAAGGTTGAATGGATAGTATCTGGGTTGTATTCGATTATGATGTTATGCTGTGTATATAGTTATACACATAAGGTGACGTTATTCCCGTTTCACATACGAGCGACCGAAACGAACAGAAAGTTGAATGGATAGACTGAACAATCAATGTATCTGGGTGGTATCCGATTATATCGCAATACTGTATATATAGTAATACTTACCAGGTGACGGTACTGCCGTTACACATATTAGCGACTGAATCGAACAGAATGTTGAATGGTTAGACGAAACGATAATTGTATCTGAGTTGTATTCGATGATATCATGATGATGTTTATATAGCAATACTCACCAGGTAACTGTCCTTCCGTTTTACATACAAGCGACCGAATCGAGCAGAAGGTTAAATGGATAGATTGAACAATCATCGTATCTGAGTTGTATTCGATTATGTTTATATAGATATACTCACCAGGTACATGTTCTTCCGATATACATACGAGCAACCGAATCGAACATAAGGTTGGATGGATAGATTGAACAATCATCGTATCTGAGTTGTATTCGATTATGTTTATATAGTTATACTCACCAGGTAACTGTTCTTCCGTTATACATACGAGCGACTGAATTGAACAGAAGGTTGAATGGATAGTATATGGGTTGTATTCGATTATGATGTTATGCTGTGTATATAGTTATACACACTAGGAGACGGTATTCCCGTTTTACATACGAGCGACCGAAACGAACAGAAAGTTGAATGGATAGACTGAACAATCAATGTATCTGGGTGGTATCCGATTATATCGCAATACTGTATATATAGTGATACTTACCAGGTGACGGTACTTCCGTTACACATACTAGCGACTGAATCGAACAGAAGGTTAAATGGTTAGACGAAACGATAATTGTATCTGAGTTGTATTCGATGATATCGTGATGATGTTTATATAGCAATACTCACCAGGTAACTGTCCTTCCGTTTTACATACAAGCGACCGAATCGAGCAGAAGGTTAAATGGATAGATTGAACAATCATCGTATCTGAGTTGTATTCGATTATGTTTATATAGATATACTCACCAGGTACCTGTTCTTCCGATATACATACGAGCAACCGAATCGAACATAAGGTTGAATGGATAGATTAAACAATCATCGTATCTGAGTTGTATTCGATTATGTTTATATATTTATACTCACCAGGTAACTGTTCTTCCGTTATACATACGAGCGACTGAATTGAACTGAAGGTTGAATGGATAGACTAAACAATGATCGTATCTGGGGTTGTATTCGATTATATCGTGATGATGTTCATATAGTTATACTCACCAGGTAACTGTTCTCCAGTTATACATAAGAGCGACTGAACTGAACAGAAGGTTGAATGGATAGACTGAACAATCATCGTATCTGGGTTGTATTCGATTATTTCGTGATGATTATTATATATAATGTCTAACCAGGTAACTGTTCTTTCGTTACACATACTAGCAACCGAATCGAACATAAGGTTGAATGGATAGATTGAACAATCATTGTATCTGGGTTGTCTCCGATTATATCGTTATGTTGTATATTTAACTACACCTACCATGTAACGGTTCTTTCGTTACACATACGAGCGTCTGAATCGAACATAAGGTTGGATGGTTAGACGGAACGTTAATTGAAACTAAGTTGTATTCGATTATATCGTTATGACGTTTATATAGAAATACTCACCAGGTTACTGTTCTTTCGTTATACATATGAGCAACCGAATCGAACAGAAGGTTGAATGGATAGTATCTGGGTTGTATTCGATTATGATGTTATGCTGTGATATAGTTATACACATAAGGTGACGGTATTCCCGTTTCACATACGAGCGACCGAAACGAACAGAAAGTTGAATGGATAGACTGAACAATCAATGTATCTGGGTGGTATCCGATTATATCGCAATACTGTATATATAGTGATACTTACCAGGTGACGGTACTTCCGTTACACATACTAGCGACTGAATCGAACAGAATGTTGAATGGTTAGACGAAACGATATTTGTATCTGAGTTGTATTCGATGATATCGTGATGATGTTTATATAGCAATACTCACCAGGTAACTGTCCTTCCATTTTACATACAAGCGACCGAATCGAGCAGAAGGTTAAATGGATAGATTGAACAATCATCGTATCTGAGTTGTATTCGATTATGTTTATAAAGATATACTCACCAGGTACCTGTTCTTCCGATATACATACGAGCAACCGAATCGAACATAAGGTTGAATGGATAGATTGAACAATCATCGTATCTGAGTTGTATTCGATTATGTTTATATAGTTATACTCACCAGGTAACTGTTCTTCCGTTATACATACGAGCGACTGAATTGAACTGGAGGTTGAATGGATAGACTAAACAATGATCGTATCTGGGGTTGTATTCGATTATGTCGTGATGATGTTCATATAGTTATACTCACCAGGTAACTGTTCTCCAGTTATACATAAGAGCGACTGAACTGAACAGAAGGTTGAATGGATAGACTGAACAATCATCGTATCTGGGTTGTATTCGATTATTTCATGATGATTATTATATATTATGTCTAACCACGTAACTGTTCTTTCGTTATACATACGAGCAACCGAATCGAACAGAAGGTTGAATGGATAGTATCTGGGTTGTATTCGATTATGATGTTATGCTGTGTATATAGTTATACACATAAGGTGACGGTATTCCCGTTTCACATACGAGCGACCGAAACGAACAGAAAGTTGAATGGATAGACTGAACAATCAATGTATCTGGGTGGTATCCGATTATATCGCAATACTGTATATATAGTGATACTTACCAGGTGACGGTACTTCCGTTACACATACTAGCGACTGAATCGAACAGAAGGTTAAATGGTTAGACGAAACGATAATTGTATCTTAGTTGTATTCGATGATATCGTGATGATGTTTATATAGCAATACTCACCAGGTAACTGTCCTTCCGTTTTACATACAAGCGACCGAATCGAGCAGAAGGTTAAATGGGTAGATTGAACAATCATCGTATCTGAGTTGTATTCGATTATGTTTATATAGATATACTCACCACGTAACTGTTCTTTCGTTATACATACTAGCAACCGAATCGAACATAAGGTTGAATGGATAGATTGAACAATCATTGTATCTGGGTTGTGTCCGATTATATCGTTATGTTGTATATTTAAGTACACCTACCATGTAACGGTTTTTTCGTTACACATACGAGCGTCTGAATCGAACATAAGGTTGGATGGTTAGACGGAACGATAATTGTAACTAAGTTATATTCGATTATATCGTGATGACGTTCATATTGAAATACTCACCAGGTTACTGTTCTTTCGTTATACATACGAGCAACCGAATCGAACAGAAGGTTGAATGGATAGTATCTGGGTTGTATTCGATTATGATGTTATGCTGTGTATATAGTTATACACATAAGGTGACGGTATTCCCGTTTCACATACGAGCGACCGAAACGAACAGAAAGTTGAATGGATAGACTGAACAATCAATGTATCTGGGTGGTATCCGATTATATCGCAATACTGTATATATAGTGATACTTACCAGGTGACGGTACTTCCGTTACACATACTAGCGACTGAATCGAACAGAAGGTTAAATGGTTAGACGAAACGATAATTGTATCTGAGTTGTATTCGATGATATCGTGATGATGTTTATATAGCAATACTCACCAGGTAACTGTCCTTCCGTTTTACATACAAGCGACCGAATCGAGCAGAAGGTTAAATGGATAGATTGAACAATCATCGTATCTGAGTTGTATTCGATTATGTTTATATAGATATACTCACCAGGTACCTGTTCTTCCGATATACATACGAGCAACCGAATCGAACATAAGGTTGGATGGATAGATTGAACAATCATCGTATCTGAGTTGTATTCGATTATGTTTATATAGTTATACTCACCAGGTAACTGTTCTTCCGTTATACATACGAGCGACTGAATTGAACAGAAGGTTGAATGGATAGTATATGGGTTGTATTCGATTATGATGTTATGCTGTGTATATAGTTATACACACTAGGAGACGGTATTCCCGTTTTACATACGAGCGACCGAAACGAACAGAAAGTTGAATGGATAGACTGAACAATCAATGTATCTGGGTGGTATCCGATTATATCGCAATACTGTATATATAGTGATACTTACCAGGTGACGGTACTTCCGTTACACATACTAGCGACTGAATCGAACAGAAGGTTAAATGGTTAGACGAAACGATAATTGTATCTGAGTTGTATTCGATGATATCGTGATGATGTTTATATAGCAATACTCACCAGGTAACTGTCCTTCCGTTTTACATACAAGCGACCGAATCGAGCAGAAGGTTAAATGGATAGATTGAACAATCATCGTATCTGAGTTGTATTCGATTATGTTTATATAGATATACTCACCAGGTACCTGTTCTTCCGATATACATACGAGCAACCGAATCGAACATAAGGTTGAATGGATAGATTAAACAATCATCGTATCTGAGTTGTATTCGATTGTGTTTATATATTTATACTCACCAGGTAACTGTTCTTCCGTTATACATACGAGCGACTGAATTGAACTGAAGGTTGAATGGATAGACTAAACAATGATCGTATCTGGGGTTGTATTCGATTATATCGTGATGATGTTCATATAGTTATACTCACCAGGTAACTGTTCTCCAGTTATACATAAGAGCGACTGAACTGAACAGAAGGTTGAATGGATAGACTGAACAATCATCGTATCTGGGTTGTATTCGATTATTTCGTGATGATTATTATATATAATGTCTAACCAGGTAACTGTTCTTTCGTTACACATACTAGCAACCGAATCGAACATAAGGTTGAATGGATAGATTGAACAATCATTGTATCTGGGTTGTCTCCGATTATATCGTTATGTTGTATATTTAACTACACCTACCATGTAACGGTTCTTTCGTTACACATACGAGCGTCTGAATCGAACATAAGGTTGGATGGTTAGACGGAACGTTAATTGCAACTAAGTTGTATTCGATTATATCGTTATGACGTTTATATAGAAATACTCACCAGGTTACTGTTCTTTCGTTATACATATGAGCAACCGAATCGAACAGAAGGTTGAATGGATAGTATCTGGGTTGTATTCGATTATGATGTTATGCTGTGATATAGTTATACACATAAGGTGACGGTATTCCCGTTTCACATACGAGCGACCGAAACGAACAGAAAGTTGAATGGATAGACTGAACAATCAATGTATCTGGGTGGTATCCGATTATATCGCAATACTGTATATATAGTGATACTTACCAGGTGACGGTACTTCCGTTACACATACTAGCGACTGAATCGAACAGAATGTTGAATGGTTAGACGAAACGATAATTGTATCTGAGTTGTATTCGATGATATCGTGATGATGTTTATATAGCAATACTCACCAGGTAACTGTCCTTCCATTTTACATACAAGCGACCGAATCGAGCAGAAGGTTAAATGGATAGATTGAACAATCATCGTATCTGAGTTGTATTCGATTATGTTTATATAGATATACTCACCAGGTACCTGTTCTTCCGATATACATACGAGCAACCGAATCGAACATAATGTTGAATGGATAGATTGAACAATCATCGTATCTGAGTTGTATTCGATTATGTTTATATAGTTATACTCACCAGGTAACTGTTCTTCCGTTATACATACGAGCGACTGAATTGAACTGGAGGTTGAATGGATAGACTAAACAATGATCGTATCTGGGGTTGTATTCGATTATGTCGTGATGATGTTCATATAGTTATACTTACCAGGTAACTGTTCTCCAGTTATACATAAGAGCGACTGAACTGAACAGAAGGTTGAATGGATAGACTGAACAATCATCGTATCTGGGTTGTATTCGATTATTTCATGATGATTATTATATATTATGTCTAACCACGTAACTGTTCTTTCGTCATACATACTAGCAACCGAATCGAACATAAGGTTGAATGGATAGATTGAACAATCATTGTATCTGGGTTGTCTCCGATTATATCGTTATGTTGTATATTTAACTACACCTACCATGTAACGGTTCTTTCGTTACACATACGAGCGTCTGAATCGAACATAAGGTTGGATGATTAGACGGAACGATAATTGTAACTAAGTTGTATTCGATTATATCGTGATGACGTTCATATAGAAATACTCACCAGGTTACTGTTCTTTCGTTATACATACGAGCAACCGAATCGAACAGAAGGTTGAATGAATAGTATCTGGGTTGTATTCGATTATGATGTTATGCTGTGTATATAGTTATACACATAAGGTGACGGTATTCTTGTTTCACATACGAGCGACCGAAACGAACAGAAAGTTGAATGGATAGACTGAACAATCAATGTATCTGGGTGGTATCCGATTATATCGCAATACTGTATATATAGTGATACTTACCAGGTGACGGTA
The DNA here is from genome assembly GCA_029955515.1 of Chrysomela aeneicollis. Lineage (NCBI taxonomy): Eukaryota > Metazoa > Arthropoda > Insecta > Coleoptera > Chrysomelidae > Chrysomela > Chrysomela aeneicollis. Next base: position 12,723,746 of record JARUHQ010000013.1, on the reverse strand, counting down.
CTTCCGTTACACATACTAGCGACTGAATCGAACAGAAGGTTAAATGGTTAGACGAAACGATAATTGTATCTTAGTTGTATTCGATGATATCGTGATGATGTTTATATAGCAATACTCACCAGGTAACTGTCCTTCCGTTTTACATACAAGCGACCGAATCGAGCAGAAGGTTAAATGGGTAGATTGAACAATCATCGTATCTGAGTTGTATTCGATTATGTTTATATAGATATACTCACCAGGTAACTGTTCTTCCGTTATACATACGAGCGACTGAATTGAACAGAAGGTTGAATGGATGGTATATGGGTTGTATTCGATTATGATGTTATGCTGTGTATATAGTTATACACACTAGGAGACGGTATTCCCGTTTTACATACGAGCGACCGAAACGAAAAGAAAGTTGAATGGTTAGACTGAACAATCAATGTATCTGGGTGGTATCCGATTATATCGCAATACTGTATATATAGTGATACTTACCAGGTGACGATACTTCCGTTACACATACTAGCGACTGAATCGAACAGAATGTTGAATGGTTAGACGAAACGATAATTGTATCTGAGTTGTATTCGATGATATCGTGATGATGTTTATATAGCAATACTCACCAGGTAACTGTCCTTCCGTTTTACATACAAGGGACCGAATCGAGCAGAAGGTTAAATGGATAGATTGAACAATCATCGTATCTGAGTTGTATTCGATTATGTTTATATAGATATACTAACCAGGTACCTGTTCTTCCGATATACATACGAGCAACCGAATCGAACATAAGGTTGAATGGATAGATTGAACAATCATCGTATCTGAGTTGTATTCGATTATGTTTATATAGTTATACTCACCAGGTAACTGTTCTTCCGTTATACATACGAGCGACTGAATTGAACTGAAGGTTGAATGGATAGACTAAACAATGATCGTATCTGGGGTTGTATTCGATTATATCGTGATGATGTTCATATAGTTATACTCACCAGGTAACTGTTCTCCAGTTATACATAAGAGCAACCGAATCGAACAGAAGGTTGAATGGATAGTATCTGGGTTGTATTCGATTATGATGTTATGCTGTGTATATAGTTATACACATAAGGTGACGGTATTCCCGTTTCACATACGAGCGACCGAAACGAACAGAAAGTTGAATGGATAGACTGAACAATCAATGTATCTGGGTGGTATCCGATTATATCGCAATACTGTATATATAGTGATACTTACCAGGTGACGGTACTTCCGTTACACATACTAGCGACTGAATCGAACAGAATGTTGAATGGTTAGACGAAACGATAATTGTATCTGAGTTGTATTCGAAGATATCGTGATGATGTTTATATAGCAATACTCACCAGGTAACTGTCCTTCCGTTTTACATACAAGCGACCGAATCGAGCAGAAGGTTAAATGGATAAATTGAACAATCATCGTATCTGAGTTGTATTCTTTTATGTTTATATAGATATACTCACCAGGTACCTGTTCTTCCGATATACATACGAGCAACCGAATCGAACATAAGGTTGAATGGATAGATTGAACAATCATCGTATCTGAGTTGTATTCGATTATGTTTATATAGTTATACTCACCAGGTAACTGTTCTTCCGTTATACATACGAGCGACTGAATTGAACTGGAGGTTGAATGGATAGACTAAACAATGATCGTATCTGGGGTTGTATTCGATTATATCGTGATGATGTTCATATAGTTATACTCACCAGGTAACTGTTCTCCAGTTATACATAAGAGCGACTGAACTGAACAGAAGGTTGAATGGATAGACTGAACAATCATCGTATCTGGGTTGTGTTCGATTATTTCGTGATGATTATTATATATTATGTCTAACCACGTAACTGTTCTTTCGTTATACATACTAGCAACCGAATCGAACATAAGGTTGAATGGATAGATTGAACAATCATTGTATCTGGGCTGTCTCCGATTATATCGTTATGTTGTATATTTAACTACACCTACCATGAAACGGTTATTTCGTTACACATAAGAGCGTCTGAATCGAACATAAGGTTGGATGGTTAGACGGAACGATAATTGTAACTAAGTTGTATTCGATTATATCGTGATGACGTTCATATAGAAATACTCACCAGGTTACTGTTCTTTCGTTATACATACGAGCAACCGAAACGAACAGAAGGTTGAATGGATAGTATCTGGGTTGTATTCGATTATGATGTTATGCTGTGTATACAGTTATACACATAAGGTGACGGTATTCCCGTTTCACATACGAGCGACCGAAACGAACAGAAAGTTGAATGGATAGACTGAACAATCAATGTATCTTGGTGGTATCCGATTATATCGCAATACTGTATATATAGTGATACCTACCAGGTGACGGTACTTCCGTTACACATACTAGCGACTGAGTCGAACAGAAGGTTAAATGGTTAGACGAAACGATAATTGTATCTTAGTTGTATTCGATGATATCGTGATGATGTTTATATAGCAATACTCACCAGGTAACTGTCCTTCCGTTTTACATACAAGCGACCGAATCGAGCAGAAGGTTAAATGGATAGATTGAACAATCATCGTATCTGAGTTGTATTCGATTATGTTTATATAGATATACTCACCAGGTAACTGTTCTTCCGTTATACATACGAGCGACTGAATTGAACAGAAGGTTGAATGGATAGTATATGGGTTGTATTCGATTATGATGTTATGCTGTGTATATAGTTATACACACTAGGAGACGGTATTCCCGTTTTACATACGAGCGACCGAAACGAAAAGAAAGTTGAATGGATAGACTGAACAATCAATGTATCTGGGTGGTATCCGATTATATCGCAATACTGTATATATAGTGATACTAACCAGGTGACGATACTTCCGTTACACATACTAGCGACTGAATCGAACAGAATGTTGAATGGTTAGACGAAACGATAATTGTATCTGAGTTGTATTCGATGATATCGTGATGATGTTTATATAGCAATACTCACCAGGTAACTGTTCTTCCGATATACATACGAGCAACCGAATCGAACATAAGGTTGAATGGATAGATTGAACAATCATCGTATCTGAGTTGTATTCGATTATGTTTATATAGTTATACTCACCAGGTAACTGTTTTCCAGTTATACATAAGAGCGACTGAACTGAACAGAAGGTTGAATGGATAGACTGAAAAATCATCGTATCTGGGTTGTATTCGATTATTTCGTGATGATGATTATATATGATGTCTAACCAGGTAACTGTTTTTTCGTTATACATACTAGCAACCGAATCGAACATAAGGTTGAATGGATAGATTGAACAATCATTGTATCTGGGTTGTCTCCGATTATATCGTTATGTTGTATATTTAAATACACCTACCATGTAACGGTTCTTTCGTTACACATACGAGCGTCTGAATCGAACATAAGGTTGGATGGTTAGACGAAACGATAATTGTAACTAAGTTGTATTCGATTATATCGTGATGACGTTCATATAGAAATACTCACCAGGTTACTGTTCTTTCGTTATACATACGAGCAACCGAATCGAACAGAAGGTTGAATGGATAGTATCTGGGTTGTATTCGATTATGATTTTATGCTGTGTATATAGTTATACACATAAGGTGACGGTATTCCCGTTTCACATCCGAGCGACCGAAACGAACAGAAAGTTGAATGGATAGACTGAACAATCAATGTATCTGGGTGGTATCCGATTATATCAAATCCAATGAACTCATCTGAAGGGAATTCCAGTCTACATGGTGTCCCGACTATTACAGTGAATCAGGTAGCTGCTGAGATATTGAAAATCCAAACTGAACAGAAAGCGAATGAACTAATAAATATGGTGAAAAATGATGAGACAAACCATCGACTTCCTGCTAACACTGCACAACAAAAGAATGACGAATTGGAAGAAAGCTTCAATGAGATGAGGAAACGGAGGAAAAAGCGAACTCACAAAGTAGGAAGCGGCGATGGAGACAACGGTTTCTGTGGCAACGAAGAAAAAGACAAAAAAATATGGCTCTTTATATCAAAGGTTCCAGATAAAATAGCACCAGAAAACATAAAAAAACTTCATCATGAAGCATACAAATTCCCAGGATGTATATGTGAAGAAGCTTCAAACTCGAAACACAAGCATCAACAACCAAGCCTTTATGATTGGAGTTGATCCAAAAGCCAAGGAACAAGTATATGAGTCCAATTTCTGGCCAAGAAATATATACTTCAGCCGCTTCAACTTCACTCAAGGTAAGCACTTTCTGGACCATCCACAAGAAACTCGCGTGAGCAGGGCATCGAATGAAAATTTTCAGAGGCCAGCCTCACCCCGGACTACGAGACAGCAATGAATACCATGGAGACAAAATCTAACTTACAACTCATGCACATGAACTCTCAAAGTCTAACGAATAAAATCAACATAATTGAAATGTATTGTAACACCAATAACCCTAATTTCATTTGTATATCTGAACATTGGATGTGTGAAGATCGGCTGTATAACTCAAGTATAGCGGGTTATGAGTTGGTTTCGAGCTTTTGTAGAACTCAATCTGAACATGGTGGAACTGCGATATTCGTTGAATCAAATTTTTACCACAACAACAATTGTAAAACAATTCAGTACTTGTCTGACTGTTCCCTTGAGCTGCACTTTGAGTGCTCAGCTATAGAGGTAAACAAATACCTATGTATTGTTGCTTTATACAGAAGCTCCTCAAAATACTCTGACTTACAACTATTTCTTAACCAAATGGCCTTCATCTTGGAGTATATAACTGCTAGGTACACGGATATAGTAATATGCGGTGATTTAAATATAAACTTCATAGAGGAAAGCCGTTACAAGAAACAACTATTCGACTTATTTGAAATGTCTCACCTGACACTTCCCTATTCGGAGCCAACACGCATAGCTAAGTATGGAAATCGGCAAGCCTCCAGTGGTCTCGACTATATAGTCAGCAATGTTGAAATTATCTCCTGTGAAGTCCGTGATCTAGGAGTATCTGATCACTCAGCTCAAATAATGATATGGCCTGAGAGAATTACGCATCAAAAACACAAAAATAATGGTTACATCATCACAAGACATATCAATGACGACTCAATAAAAGAATTTAAGACGCTGCTCATGAAGAACCAGATCTGCAATAATCAAGGAAATACTGTTGATGGTATGTTCAATCAATTTTTTTCTCACTTTCAGTGGTCTTTCAACATAGCATTCCCCAAACTAAAATCAAAACAAAAAAACTCTAATATAACGGGAAAAGTTCCTTTCTCAAAGGAACTCCATAAAGAGCTTGATGACCTCAAACAACTAAATTGGTTGAGAAGAAATTCCAACTATCCAATGTTGAACGAATGGTATAAACAGAAGAAAAAACAGCTAGATCAAAAAATATCTTTAGAAAAAAAAACTCACTTTTCCAGAATGATTAATAACTCAAACAATAAATCTAGGTCTCTATGGAGTTTGGTAAACAACAAAATGAACCGAACAAAAAAGAAGCATGACATAACACTAAATCTCAACGTTAGTCACATATCCGATGATAGGAAGGTCGCAAACACTTTCGGGAAACACTTTACACACTCTATCGTTGATAAAATAAAATCACTCGATCTACCCCGTGACATGTGTACAAAAAATGAAGTTAAGGGTCCAAACTCCATGTTTTTCGCCCCTGTCACTGACCAGGACATCAAATATATAATACTGAGTCTAAAGAAGAAATATTCGGCAGGCATAGATGAGATTACTACTGTAATTCTGAAGGAATGTGTTGACGACATATCAAGCGATATAGCCATGATAGTGAACCACTCTGTAACAGAGGGGCAATTCCCAAGTCAACTCAAAATCACAAAAACAGTTCCGGTTTTCAAAAAAGATGATCCCCTAAGCGTGGAGAACTACAGAATGATCTGCCTCTTGAGCTGTTTCTCAAAGGTGATGGAAACTGCGGTGTATAGACAACTCATTGATTACCTAGACGGACATAATATAATAACCCCTAGCCAGCATGGCTTCCGTCCTAACCACTCAACCGAGTCAGCATCTGCTGAAATGATTCAATATATCTATGACAAAATCAATCAAAATAAGTATGTAGTAGGAATATTCTTCGACCTCACTCGTGCCTTTGACACAATTAATCCAAAATACTTGAGGACGAAGCTAGAAGCACTAGGCATTCGAGGCCCTATTCAACGTTGGATTGAGTCTTACATGTCAGACAGAACTCTCAGGGTGCAGATCGGTAATGAGCAGTCAGACAACTACGATATAGCTATCGGTACTCCTCAGGGTGGGGTTTTAGGGCCTTTATTATTCCTACTTTACGTTAATGACCTACCAAACCACATAGATCAAGGGCGCACTTTCATCTATGCAGATGATACAACGATTATTGTTGCAGCTGATACTGAAGCTGAACTTCAAGACAGAGTTGAGCGGACTGTAGAAAACTTCAAGCATTGGTGTGACCGTAACAACCTTATAATTAACTTGAAAAAAACTGTACTGATTGAATTCACCAGCCCTCTCAAAGTAGCGAACACTTTCACATTCAATATCTGCGACACAAGAATATCTACATCACAGATAACGAGATATCTAGGCTTAGAAATTGACGATAAACTCTCCTTCAATAGTCACGTTGACGCTGTCTGTAAGAAGTTGAATAGACTTTATTTTGCATTTAGCACTCTGAAATCAAATCTCCATAGATACTATTTGATAAATATGTACTATGCTTTAGTTTACTCCACTATCAGCTGCAACATAATTTTGTGGGGGAGAGCAACCGAAATAAATAGGGTATTCATCATACAAAAAAGGTTCATGAGACTCCTGTTTGACCTGGGCTATAGAGAATCATGCAGGAATGTGTTCATTGAAAATGAAATTCTGACAGTTACATCCATCTATATTTATAAATTATTGATATATACCCATCAAAATAAGCAAAAGCTAGAAAAAAACAGTGAATACCATGCATATAACACAAGAACAAAAAATGATTTTCATCTACAAAAGTGCCATAGAATGCTTCATAAAAAATCGCCCACTTATGCTGGAAGCTACCTCTTCAATCTGCTGCCTGAGAGTATAAAGTCTATCTCAAACCACAAAATATTCAAAACTAGCATTAAGAATATTTTTTTCTCCCATGCATTCTACTCGCTTGATGAGTATAAACAGCTCAAACTATAATAATTCTGGATACCTATTGATTGTCTGTACTCAATAACATATTAACATAAATCTTTACATAACCACATATTTAATCAAATCTGATGTTTATATACTTATTCTTCCTCCCCATCACGTTTGTTGATTGGTTCCCAATATTCATATCGCCTGATTTTATTAATTTATGTATTTTGTATCTTATTGAATATTGTAATGTATTTTATTTATATCATTCATGTACCTTTTTGTAACTGACTTGTCTCATGTTTTTGTGAATAAGACCTGAAGAGATTAATAAAGTATCTATCTATCTATCTATCTACTGTATATATAGTGATACTTACCAGGTGACGGTACTTCCGTTACACATACTAGCGACTGAATCGAACAGAAGGTTAAATGGTTAGACGAAACGATAATTGTATCTGAGTTGTATTCGATGATATCGTGATGATGTTTATATAGCAATACTCACCAGGTAACTGTTCTTCCGTTTTACATACAAGCGACCGAATCGAGCAGAAGGTTGAATTCAGTATAGATTGAACAATCATCGTATCTGGGTTGTATTCGATTATGTTTATATAGTTATACTCACCAGGTAACTGTTCTTCCGTTATACATACGAGTGACTGAATTGAACAGAAGGTTGAATGGATAGTATCTGGGTTGTATTCGATTATGATGTTATGCTGTGTATATAGTTATACACATAAGGTGACGGTATTCCCGTTCCACATACGAGCGACTGAAACGAACAGAAAGTTGAATGGATAGACTGAACAATCAATGTATCTGGGTGGTATCCGATTATATCGCAATACTGTATATATAGTGATACTTACCAGGTGACGGTACTTCCGTTACACATACTAGCGACTGAATCGAACAGAAGGTTAAATGGTTAGACGAAACGATAATTGTATCTGAGTTGTATTCGATGATATCGTGATGATGTTTATATAGCAATACTCACCAGGTAACTGTTCTTCCGTTTCACATACAAGCGACCGAATCGAGCAGAAGGTTGAATTCAGTATCATCGTATCATCGTATCTGGGTTGTATTCGATTATGTTCATATAGTTATACTCACCAGGTAACTGTTCTCCAGTTATACATAAGAGCGACTGAACTGAACAGAAGGTTGAATGGATAGACTGAACAATCATCGTATCTGGGTTGTATTCGATTATTTCGTGATGATTATTATATATTATGTCTAACCAGGTAACTGTTCTTTCGTTATACATACTAGCAACCGAATCGAACATAAGGTTGAATGGATAGATTGAACAATCATTGTATCTGGGTTGTCTCCAATTATATCGTTATGTTGTATATTTAACTACACCTACCATGTAATGGTTCTTTCGTTACACATACGAGCGTCTGAATCGAACATAAGGTTGGATGGTTAGACGGAACGATAATTGTAACTAAGTTGTATTCGATTATATCGTGATGACGTTCATATAGAAATACTCACCAGGTTACTGTTCTTTCGTTATACATACGAGCAACCGAATCGAACAGAAGGTTGAATGGATAGTATCTGGGTTGTATTCGATTATGATGTTATGCTGTGATATAGTTATACACATAAGGTGACGGTATTCCCGTTTCACATACGAGCTACCGAAACGAACAGAAAGTTGAATGGATAGACTGAACAATCAATGTATCTGGGTGGTATCCGATTATATCGCAATACTGTATATATAGTGATACTTACCAGGTGACGGTACTTCCGTTACACATACTAGCGACTGAATCGAACAGAAGGTTAAATGGTTAGACGAAACGATAATTGTATCTGAGTTGTATTCGATGATATCTTGATGATGTTTATATAGCAATACTCACCAGGTAACTGTTCTTCCGTTTTACATACAAGCGACCGAATCGAGCAGAAGTTTGAATTCAGTATAGATTAAAAAATCATCGTATCTGGGTTGTATTCGATTATGTTTATATAGTTATACTCATCAGGTAACTGTTCTTCCGTTATACATACGAGCGACTGAATTGAACAGAAGGTTGAATGGATAGTATATGGGTTGTATTCGATTATGATGTTATGCTGTGTATATAGTTATACACACTAGGAGACGGTATTCCCGTTTTACATACGAGCGACCGAAACGAAAAGAAAGTTGAATGGATAGACTGAACAATCAATGTATCTGGGTGGTATCCGATTATATCGCAATACTGTATATATAGTGATACTTACCAGGTGACGATACTTCCGTTACACATACTAGCGACTGAATCGAACAGAATTTTGAATGGTTAGACGAAACGATAATTGTATCTGAGTTGTATTCGATGATATCGTGATGATGTTTATATAGCAATACTCACCAGGTAACTGTCCTTCCGTTTTACATACAAGCGACCGAATCGAGCAGAAGGTTAAATGGATAGATCGAACAATCATCGTATCTGAGTTGTATTCGATTATGTTTATATAGATATACTCACCAGGTACCTGTTCTTCCGATATACATACGAGCAACCGAATCGAACATAAGGTTGAATGGATAGATTGAACAATCATCGTATCTGAGTTGTATTCGATTATGTTTATATAGTTATACTCACCAGGTAACTGTTCTTCCGTTATACATACGAGCGACTGAATTGAACTGAAGGTTGAATGGATAGACTAACCAATGATCGTATCTGGGGTTGTATTCGATTATATCGTGATGATGTTCATATAGTTATACTCACCAGGTAACTGTTCTCCAGTTATACATAAGAGCGACTGAACTGAACAGAAGGTTGAATGGATAGACTGAACAATCATCGTATCTGGGTTGTATTCGATTATTTCGTGATAATTATTATATATTATGTCTAACCAGGTAACTGTTCTTTCGTTATACATACTAGCAACCGAATCGAACATAAGGTTGAATGGATAGATTGAACAATCATTGTATCTGGGTTGTCTCCGATTATATCGTTATGTTGTATATTTAACTACACCTACCATGTAACGGTTCTTTCGTTACACATACGAGCGTCTGAATCGAACATAAGGTTGGATGGTTAGACGGAACGATAATTGTAACTAAGTTGTATTCGATTATATCGTGATGACGTTCATATAGAAATACTCACCAGGTTACTGTTCTTTCGTTATACATACGAGCAACCGAATCGAACAGAAGGTTGAATGGATAGTATCTGGGTTGTATTCGATTATGATGTTATGCTGTGTATATAGTTATACACATAAGGTGACGGTATTCCCGTTTCACATACGAGCGACCGAAACGAACAGAAAGTTGAAATGATAGACTGAACAATCAATGTATCTGGGTGGTATCCGATTATATCGCAATTCTGTATATATAGTGATACTCACCAGGTGACGGTACTTCCGTTACACATACTAGCGACTGAATCGAACAGAAGGTTAAATGGTTAGACGAAACGATAATTGTATCTGAGTTGTATTCGATGATATTTTGATGATTTTTATATAGCAATACTCACCAGGTAACTGTTCTTTCGTTTTACACACAAGCGACCGAATCGAGCAGAAGGTTGAATTCAGTATAGATTGAACAATCATCGTATCTGGGTTGTATTCGATTATGTTTATATAGTTATACTCACCAGGTAACTGTTCTTCTGTTATACATACGAGTGACTGAATTGAACAGAAGGTTGAATGGATAGTATCTGGGTTGTATTCGATTATGATGTTATGCTGTGATATAGTTATACACATAAGGTGACGGTATTCCCGTTTCACATACGAGCTACCGAAACGAACAGAAAGTTGAATGGATAGACTGAACAATCAATGTATCTGGGTGGTATCCGATTATATCGCAATACTGTATATATAGTGATACTTACCAGGTGACGGTACTTCCGTTACAGATACTAGCGACTGAATCGAACAGAAGGTTAAATGGTTAGACGAAACGATAATTGTATCTGAGTTGTATTCGATGATATCTTGATGATGTTTATATAGCAATACTCACCAGGTAACTGTTCTTCCGTTTTACATACAAGCGACCGAAACGAGCAGAAGTTTGAATTCAGTATAGATTGAAAAATCATCGTATCTGGGTTGTATTCGATTATGTTTATATAGTTATACTCACCAGGTAACTGTTCTTCCGTTATACATACGAGCGACTGAATTGAACAGAAGGTTGAATGGATAGTATATGGGTTGTATTCGATTATGATGTTATGCTGTGTATATAGTTATACACACTAGGAGACGGTATTCCCGTTTTACATACGAGCGACCGAAACGAAAAGAAAGTTGAATGGATAGACTGAACAATCAATGTATCTGGGTGGTATCCGATTATATCGCAATACTGTATATATAGTGATACTTACCAGGTGACGATACTTCCGTTACACATACTAGCGACTGAATCGAACAGAATGTTGAATGGTTAGACGAAACGATAATTGTATCTGAGTTGTATTCGATGATATCGTGATGATGTTTATATAGCAATACTCACCAGGTAACTGTCCTTCCGTTTTACATACAAGCGACCGAATCGAGCAGAAGGTTAAATGGATAGATCGAACAATCATCGTATCTGAGTTGTATTCGATTATGTTTATATAGATATACTCACCAGGTACCTGTTCTTCCGATATACATACGAGCAACCGAATCGAACATAAGGTTGAATGGATAGATTGAACAATCATCGTATCTGAGTTGTATTCGATTATGTTTATATAGTTATACTCACCAGGTAACTGTTCTTCCGTTATACATACGAGCGACTGAATTGAACTGAAGGTTGAATGGATAGACTAACCAATGATCGTATCTGGGGTTGTATTCGATTATATCGTGATGATGTTCATATAGTTATACTCACCAGGTAACTGTTCTCCAGTTATACATAAGAGCGACTGAACTGAACAGAAGGTTGAATGGATAGACTGAACAATCATCGTATCTGGGTTGTATTCGATTATTTCGTGATAATTATTATATATTATGTCTAACCAGGTAACTGTTCTTTCGTTATACATACTAGCAACCGAATCGAACATAAGGTTGAATGGATAGATTGAACAATCATTGTATCTGGGTTGTCTCCGATTATATCGTTATGTTGTATATTTAACTACACCTACCATGTAACGGTTCTTTCGTTACACATACGAGCGTCTGAATCGAACATAAGGTTGGATGGTTAGACGGAACGATAATTGTAACTAAGTTGTATTCGATTATATCGTGATGACGTTCATATAGAAATACTCACCAGGTTACTGTTCTTTCGTTATACATACGAGCAACCGAATCGAACAGAAGGTTGAATGGATAGTATCTGGGTTGTATTCGATTATGATGTTATGCTGTGTATATAGTTATACACATAAGGTGACGGTATTCCCGTTTCACATACGAGCGACCGAAACGAACAGAAAGTTGAAATGATAGACTGAACAATCAATGTATCTGGGTGGTATCCGATTATATCGCAATTCTGTATATATAGTGATACTCACCAGGTGACGGTACTTCCGTTACACATACTAGCGACTGAATCGAACAGAAGGTTAAATGGTTAGACGAAACGATAATTGTATCTGAGTTGTATTCGATGATATTTTGATGATTTTTATATAGCAATACTCACCAGGTAACTGTTCTTTCGTTTTACATACAAGCGACCGAATCGAGCAGAAGGTTGAATTCAGTATAGATTGAACAATCATCGTATCTGGGTTGTATTCGATTATGTTTATATAGTTATACTCACCAGGTAACTGTTCTTCTGTTATACATACGAGTGACTGAATTGAACAGAAGGTTGAATGGATAGTATCTGGGTTGTATTCGATTATGATGTTATGCTGTGATATAGTTATACACATAAGGTGACGGTATTCCCGTTTCACATACGAGCTACCGAAACGAACAGAAAGTTGAATGGATAGACTGAACAATCAATGTATCTGGGTGGTATCCGATTATATCGCAATACTGTATATATAGTGATACTTACCAGGTGACGGTACTTCCGTTACACATACTAGCGACTGAATCGAACAGAAGGTTAAATGGTTAGACGAAACGATAATTGTATCTGAGTTGTATTCGATGATATCTTGATGATGTTTATATAGCAATACTCACCAGGTAACTGTTTTTCCGTTTTACATACAAGCGACCGAAACGAGCAGAAGTTTGAATTCAGTATAGATTGAAAAATCATCGTATCTGGGTTGTATTCGATTATGTTTATATAGTTATACTCACCAGGTAACTGTTCTTCCGTTATACATACGAGCGACTGAATTGAACAGAAGGTTGAATGGATAGTATATGGGTTGTATTCGATTATGATGTTATGCTGTGTATATAGTTATACACACTAGGAGACGGTATTCCCGTTTTACATACGAGCGACCGAAACGAAAAGAAAGTTGAATGGATAGACTGAACAATCAATGTATCTGGGTGGTATCCGATTATATCGCAATACTGTATATATAGTGATACTTACCAGGTGACGATACTTCCGTTACACATACTAGCGACTGAATCGAACAGAATGTTGAATGGTTAGACGAAACGATAATTGTATCTGAGTTGTATTCGATGATATCGTGATGATGTTTATATAGCAATACTCACCAGGTAACTGTCCTTCCGTTTTACATACAAGCGACCGAATCGAGCAGAAGGTTAAATGGATAGATCGAACAATCATCGTATCTGAGTTGTATTCGATTATGTTTATATAGATATACTCACCAGGTACCTGTTCTTCCGATATACATACGAGCAACCGAATCGAACATAAGGTTGAATGGATAGATTGAACAATCATCGTATCTGAGTTGTATTCGATTATGTTTATATAGTTATACTCACCAGGTAACTGTTCTTCCGTTATACATACGAGCGACTGAATTGAACTGAAGGTTGAATGGATAGACTAACCAATGATCGTATCTGGGGTTGTATTCGATTATATCGTGATGATGTTCATATAGTTATACTCACCAGGTAACTGTTCTCCAGTTATACATAAGAGCGACTGAACTGAACAGAAGGTTGAATGGATAGACTGAACAATCATCGTATCTGGGTTGTATTCGATTATTTCGTGATAATTATTATATATTATGTCTAACCAGGTAACTGTTCTTTCGTTATACATACTAGCAACCGAATCGAACATAAGGTTGAATGGATAGATTGAACAATCATTGTATCTGGGTTGTCTCCGATTATATCGTTATGTTGTATATTCAACTACACCTACCATGTAACGGTTCTTTCGTTACACATACGAGCGTCTGAATCGAACATAAGGTTGGATGGTTAGACGGAACGATAATTGTAACTAAGTTGTATTCGATTATATCGTGATGACGTTCATATAGAAATACTCACCAGGTTACTGTTCTTTCGTTATACATACGAGCAACCGAATCGAACAGAAGGTTGAATGGATAGTATCTGGGTTGTATTCGATTATGATGTTATGCTGTGTATATAGTTATACACATAAGGTGCTGGTATTCCCGTTTCACATACGAGCGACCGAAATGAACAGAAAGTTGAAATGATAGACTGAACAATCAATGTATCTGGGTGGTATCCGATTATATCGCAATTCTGTATATATAGTGATACTCACCAGGTGACGGTACTTCCGTTACACATACTAGCGACTGAATCGAACAGAAGGTTAAATGGTTAGACGAAACGATAATTGTATCTGAGTTGTATTCGATGATATTTTGATGATTTTTATATAGCAATACTCACCAGGTAACTGTTCTTTCGTTTTACATACAAGCGACCGAATCGAGCAGAAGGTTGAATTCAGTATAGATTGAACAATCATCGTATCTGGGTTGTATTCGATTATGTTTATATAGTTATACTCACCAGGTAACTGTTCTTCTGTTATACATACGAGTGACTGAATTGAACAGAAGGTTGAATGGATAGTATCTGGGTTGTATTCGATTATGATGTTATGCTGTGTATATAGTTATACACATAAGGTGACGGTATTCCCGTTTCACATACGAGCGACCGAAACGAACAGAAAGTTGAATGGATAGACTGAACAATCAATGTATCTGGGTGGTATCCGATTATATCGCAATACTGTATATATAGTGATACTTACCAGGTGACGGTACTTCCGTTACACATACTAGCGACTGAATCGAACAGAAGGTTAAATGGTTAGACGAAACGATAATTGTAAATGAGTTGTATTCGATGATATCGTGATGATGTTTATATAGCAATACTCACCAGGTAACTGTTCTTCCGTTTCACATACAAGCGACCGAATCGAGCAGAAGGTTGAATTCAGTATAGATTGAACAATCATCGTATCTGGGTTGTATTCGATTATGTTTATATAGTTATACTCACCAGGTAACTGTTCTCCAGTTATACATAAGAGCGACTGAACTGAAGAGAAGGTTGAATGGATAGACTGAACAATCATCGTATCTGGGTTGTATTCGATTATTTCGTGATGATTATTATATATTATGTCTAACCAGGTAACTGTTCTTTCGTTATACATACTAGCAACCGAATCGAACATAAGGTTGAATGGATAGATTGAACAATCATTGTATCTGGGTTGTCTCCGATTATATCGTTATGTTGTATATTTAACTACACCTACCATGTAACGGTTCTTTCGTTACACATACGAGCGTCTGAATCGAACATAAGGTTGGATGGTTAGACGGAACGATAATTGTAACTAAGTTGTATTCGATTATATCGTGATGACGTTCATATAGAAATACTCACCAGGTTACTGTTCTCTCGTTATACATACGAGCAACCGAATCGAACAGAAGGTTGAATGGATAGTATCTGGGTTGTATTCGATTATGATGTTATGCTGTGATATAGTTATACACATAAGGTGACGGTATTCCCGTTTCACATACGAGCTACCGAAACGAACAGAAAGTTGAATGGATAGACTGAACAATCAATGTATCTGGGTGGTATCCGATTATATCGCAATACTGTATATATAGTGATACTTACCAGGTGACGGTACTTCCGTTACACATACTAGCGACTGAATCGAACAGAAGGTTAAATGGTTAGACGAAACGATAATTGTATCTGAGTTGTATTCGATGATATCGTGATGATGTTTATATAGCAATACTCACCAGGTAACTGTTCTTCCGTTTTACATACAAGCGACCGAATCGAGCAGAAGGTTGAATTCAGTATAGATTGAAAAATCATCGTATCTGGGTTGTATTCGATTATGTTTATATAGTTATACTCACCAGGTAACTGTTCTTCCGTTATACATACGAGCGACTGAATTGAACAGAAGGTTGAATGGATAGTATATGGGTTGTATTCGATTATGATGTTATGCTGTGTATATAGTTATACACACTAGGAGATGGTATTCCCGTTTTACATACGAGCGACCGAAACGAAAAGAAATTTGAATGGATAGACTGAACAATCAATGTATCTGGGTGGTATCCGATTATATCGCAATACTGTATATATAGTGACACTTACCAGGTGACGATACTTCCGTTACACATACTAGCGACTGAATCGAACAGAATGTTGATTGGTTAGACGAAACGATAATTGTATCTGAGTTGTATTCGATGATATCGTGATGATGTTTATATAGCAATACTCACCAGGTAACTGTTCTTCCGTTTTACATACAAGCGACCGAATCGAGCAGAAGGTTGAATTCAGTATAAATTGAACAATCATCGTATCTGGGTTGTATTCGATTATGTTTATATAGATATACTCACCAGGTACCTGTTCTTCCGATATACATACGAGCAACCGAATCGAACTTAAGGTTGAATGGATAGATTGAACAATCATCGTATCTGAGTTGTATTCGATTATGTTTATATAGTTATACTCACCAGGTAACTGTTCTCCAGTTATACATAAGAGCGACTGAACTGAACAGAAGGTTGAATGGATAGACTGAACAATCATCGTATCTGGGTTGTATTCGATTATTACGTGATGATTATTATATATTATGTCTAACCAGGTAACTGTTCTTTCGTTATACATACTAGCAACCGAATCGAACATAAGGTTGAATGGATAGATTGAACAATCATTGTATCTGGGTTGTCTCCGATTATATCGTTATGTTGTATATTTAACTACACCTAGCATGTAACGGTTCTTTCGTTACACATACGAGCGTCTGAATCGAACATAAGGTTGGATGGTTAGACGGAACGATAATTGTAACTAAGTTGTATTCGATTATATCGTGATGACGTTCATATAGAAATACTCACCAGGTTACTGTTCTTTCGTTATACATACGAGCAACCGAATCGAACAGAAGGTTGAATGGATAGTATCTGGGTTGTATTCGATTATGATGTTATGCTGTGTATATAGTTATACACATGAGGTGACGGTATTCCCGTTTCACATACGAGCGACCGAAACGAACAGAAAGTTGAAATGATAGACTGAACAATCAATGTATCTGGGTGGTATCCGATTATATCGCAATACTGTATATATAGTGATACTTACCAGGTGACGGTACTTCCATTACACATACTAGCGACTGAATCGAACAGAAGGTTGAATGGTTAGACGAAACGATAATTATATCTGAGTTGTATTCGATGATATCGTGATGATGTTTATATTGCAATACTCACCAGGTAACTGTTCTTCCGTTTTACATACAAGCGACCGAATCGAGCAGAAGGTTGACTTCAGTATAGATTGAACAATCATCGTATCTGGGTTGTATTCGATTATGTTTATATAGTTATACTCACCAGGTAACTGTTCTTCCGTTATACATACGAGCGACTGAATTGAACAGAAGGTTGAATGGATAGTATATGGGTTGTATTCGATTATGATGTTATGCTGTGTATATAGTTATACACACTAGGAGACGGTATTCCCGTTTTACATACGAGAGACCGAAACGAAAAGAAAGTTGAATGGATAGACTGAACAATCAATGTATCTGGGTGGTATCCGATTATATCGCAATACTGTATATATAGTGATACTTACCAGGTGACGATACTTCCGTTACACATACTAGCGACTGAATCGAACAGAATGTTGAATGGTTAGACGAAACGATAATTGTATCTGAGTTGTATTCGATGATATCGTGATGGTGTTTATATAGCAATACTCACCAGGTAACTGTCCTTCCGTTTTACATACAAGCGACCGAATCGAGCAGAAGGTTAAATGGATAGATTGAACAATCATCGTATCTGAGTTGTATTCGATTATGTTTATATAGATATACTCACCAGGTACCTGTTCTTCCGATATACATACGAGCAACCGAAACGAACAGAAAGTTGAAATGATAGACTGATCAATCAATGTATCTGGGTGGTATCCGATTATATCGCAATACTGTATATATAGTGATACTTACCAGGTGACCGTACTTCCGTTACACATACTAGCGACTGAATCGAACAGAAGGTTAAATAGTTAGACGAAACGATAATTGTATCTGAGTTGTATTCGATGATATCGTGATGAAGTTTATATAGCAATACTCACCAGGTAACTGTTCTTCCGTTTCACATACAAGCGACCGAATCTAGCAGAAGGTTGAATTCAGTATAGATTGAACAATCATCGTATCTGGGTTGTATTCGATTATGTTTATATAGTTATACTCACCAGGTAACTGTTCTTCCGTTATACATACGAGCGACTGAATTGAACAGAAGGTTGAATGGATAGTATATGGGTTGTATTTGATTATGATGTTATGCTGTGTATATAGTTATACACACTAGGAGACGGTATTCCCGTTTTACATACGAGCGACCGAAACAAAAAGAAAGTTGAATGGATAGACTGAACAATCAATGTATCTGGGTGGTATCCGATTATATCTCAATACTGTATATATAGTGATACTCACCAGGTGACGATACTTCCGTTACACATACTAGCGACTGAAACGAACAGAATGTTTAATGGTTAGACGAAACGATAATTGTATCTGTGTTGTATTCGATGATGAATGGATGATGTTTATATAGCAATACTCACCAGGTAACTGTTCTTCCGTTTTACATACAAGCGACCGAATCAAGCAGAAGGTTGAATTCAGTATAAATTGAACAATCATCGTATCTGGGTTGTATTCGATTATGTTTATATAGTTATACTCACCAGGTAACTGTTCTTCCGTTATACATACGAGCGACTGAATTGAACAGAAGGTTGAATGGATAGTATATGGGTTGTATTCGATTATGATGTTATGCTGTGTATATAGTTATACACACTAGGAGACGGTATTCCCGTTTTACATACGAGCGACCGAAACGAAAAGAAAGTTGAATGGATAGACTGAACAATCAATTTATCTGGGTGGTATCCGATTATAGCGCAATACTGTATATATAGTGATACTTACCAGGTGACGATACTTCCGTTACACATACTAGCGACTGAATCGAACAGAATGTTGAATGGTTAGACGAAACGATAATTGTATCTGAGTTGTATTCGATGATATCGTGATGATGTTTATATAGCAATACTCACCAGGTAACTGTCCTTCCGTTTTACATACAAGCGACCGAATCGAGCAGAAGGTTAAATGGATAGATTGAACAATCATCGTATCTGAGTTGTATTCGATTATGTTTATATAGATATACTCACCAGGTACCTGTTCTTCCGATATACATACGAGCAACCGATTCGAACATAAGGTTGAATGGATAGATTGAACAATCATCGTATCTGAGTTGTATTCGATTATGTTTATATAGTTATACTCACCAGGTAACTGTTCTTCCGTTATACATACGAGCGACTGAATTGAACTTAAGGTTGAATGGATAGACTGAACAATCATCGTATCTGGGTTGTATTCGATTATTTCGTGATGATTATTATATATTATGTCTAACCAGGTAACTGTTCTTTCGTTATACATACTAGCAACCGAATCGAACCTAAGGTTGAATGGATAGATTGAACAATCATTGTATCTGGGTTGTCTCCGATTATATCGTTATGTTGTATATTTAACTACACCTACCATGTAATGGTTCTTCCGTTACACATACGAGCGTCTGAATCGAACATAAGGTTAGATGGTTAGACGGAACGATAATTGTAACTAAGTTGTATTCGATTATATCGTGATGACGTTCATATAGAAATACTCACCAGGTTACTGTTCTTTCGTTATACATACGAGCAACCGAATCGAACAGAAGGTTGAATGGATAGTATCTGGGTTGTATTCGATAATGATGTTATGCTGTGTATATAGTTATACACATAAGGTGACGGTATTCCCGTTTCACATACGAGCGACCGAAACGAACAGAAAGTTGAATGGATAGACTGAACAATCAATGTATCTGGGTGGTATCCGATTATATCGCAATACTGTATATATAGTGATACTTACCAGGTGACGGTACTTCCGTTACACATACTAGCGACTGAATCTAACAGAAGGTTAAATGGTTAGACGAAACGATAATTGTATCTGAGTTGTATTCGATGATATCGTGATGATGTTAATATAGCAATACTCACCAGGTAACTGTTCTTCCGTTTTACATACAAGCGACCGAATCGAGCAGAAGGTTGAATTCAGTATAGATTGAACAATCATCGTATCTGGGTTGTATTCGATTATGTTTATATAGTTATACTCACCAGGTAACTGTTCTTCCGTTATACATACGAGCGACTGAATTGAACAGAAGGTTGAATGGATAGTATATGGGTTGTATTCGATTATGATGTTATGCTGTGTATATAGTTAGTGATACACACTAGGAGACGGTATTCCTGTTTTACATACGAGCGACCAAAACGAAAAGAAAGTTGAATGGATAGACTGAACAATCAATGTATCTGGGTGGTATCCGATTATATCGCAATACTGTATATATAGTGATACTTACCAGGTGACGATACTTCCGTTACACATACTAGCGACTGAATCGAACAGAATGTTGAATGGTTAGACGATACGATAATTGTATCTGAGTTGTATTCGATGATATCGTGATGATGTTAATATAGCAATACTCACCAGGTAACTGTCCTTCCGTTTTACATACAAGCGACCAAATCGAGCAGAAGGTTAAATGGATAGATTGAACAATCATCGTATCTGAGTTGTATTCGATTATGTTTATATAGATATACTCACCAGGTACCTGTTCTTCCGATATACATACGAGCAACCGAATCGAACATAAGGTTGAATGGATAGATTGAACAATCATCGTATCTGAGTTGTATTCGATTATTTCGTGATGATTATTATATATTATGTCTAACCAGGTAACTGTTCTTTCGTTATACATACTAGCAACCGAATCGAACATAAGGTTGAATGGATAGATTGAACAATCATTGTATCTGGATTGTCTCCGATTATATCGTTTTGTTGTATATTTAACTACACCTACCATGTAACAGTTCTTTCGTTACACATACGAGCGTCTGAATCGAACATAAGGTTGGATGGTTAGACGGAACGATAATTGTAACTAAGTTGTATTCGATTATATCGTGATGACGTTCATATAGAAATACTCACCAGGTTACTGTTCTTTCGTTATACATACGAGCAACCGAATCGAACAGAAGGTTGAATGGATAGTATCAGGGTTGTATTCGATTATGATGTTATGCTGTGTATATAGTTATACACATAAGGTGACGATATTCCCGTTTCACATACGAGCGAC
This sequence comes from Chrysomela aeneicollis, assembly GCA_029955515.1. NCBI lineage: Eukaryota > Metazoa > Arthropoda > Insecta > Coleoptera > Chrysomelidae > Chrysomela > Chrysomela aeneicollis. The sequence goes on along the minus strand of JARUHQ010000013.1, from coordinate 12,701,745 downwards.
CGAAACGAACAGAAAGTTGAATGGATAGACTGAACAATCAATGTATCTGGGTGGTATCCGATTATATCGCAATACTGTATATATAGTGATACTTACCAGGTGACGGTACTTCCGTTACACATACTAGCGACTGAATCGAACAGAAGGTTAAATGGTTAGACGAAACGATAATTGTATCTGAGTTGTATTCGATGATATCGTGATGATGTTTATATAGCAATACTCACCAGGTAACTGTTCTTCCGTTTTACATACAAGCGACCGAATCGAGCAGAAGGTTGAATTCAGTATAGATTGAACAATCATCGTATCTGGGTTGTATTCGATTATGTTCATATAGTTATACTCACCAGGTAACTGTTCATCCGTTATACATACGAGCGACTGAATTGAACAGAAGGTTGAATGGATAGTATATAGGTTGTATTCGATTATGATGTTATGCTGTGTATATAGTTATACACACTAGGAGACGGTATTCCCGTTTTACATACGAGCGACCGAAACAAAAAGAAAGTTGAATGGATAGACTGAACAATCAATGTATCTGGGTGGTATCCGATTATATCGCAATACTGTATATATAGTGATACTTACCAGGTGACGATACTTCCGTTACACATACTAGCGACTGAATCGAACAGAATGTTGAATGGTTAGACGAAACGATAATTGTATCTGAGTTGTATTCGATGATATCGTGATGATGTTTATATAGCAATACTCACCAGGTAACTGTCCTTCCGTTTAACATACAAGCGACCGAATCGAGCAGAAGGTTAAATGGATAGATTGAACACTCATCGTATCTGAGTTGTATTCGATTATGTTTATATAGATATACTCACCAGGTACCTTTTCTTCCGATATACATACGAGCAACCGAATCGAACATAAGGTTGAATGGATAGATTGAACAATCATCGTATCTGAGTTGTATTCGATTATGTTTATATAGTTATACTCACCAGGTAACTGTTCTTCCGTTATACATACGAGCGACTGAATTGAACTGAAGGTTGAATGGATAGACTAAACAATGATCGTATCTGGGGTTGTATTCGATTATATCGTGATGATGTTCATATAGTTATACTCACCAGGTAACTGTTCTCCAGTTATACATAAGAGCGACTGAACTGAACAGAAGGTTGAATGGATAGACTGAACAATCATCGTATCTGGGTTGTATTCGATTATTTCGTGATGATTATTATATATTATGTCTAACCAGGTAACTGTTCTTTCGTTATACATACTAGCAACCGAATCGAACATAAGGTTGAATGGATAGATTGAACAATCATCGTATCTGAGTTGTATTCGATTATGTTTATATAGTTATACTCACCAGGTACCTGTTCTTCCGTTATACATACGAGCGACTGAATTGAACTGAAGGTTGAATGGATAGACTGAACAATCATCGTATCTGGGTTGTATTCGATTATTTCGTGATGATTATTAAATATTATGTCTAACCAGGTAACTGTCCTTCCGTTTTACATACAAGCGACCGAATCGAGCAGAAGGTTAAATGGATAGATTGAACAATCATCGTATCTGAGTTGTATTCGATTATGTTTATATAGATATACTCACCAGGTACCTGTTCTTCCGATATACATACGAACATAAGGTTGAATGGCTAGATTGAACAATCATCGTATCTGAGTTGTATTCGATTATGTTTATATAGTTATACTCACCAGGTAACTGTTCTCCAGTTATACATAAGAGCGACTGAACTGAACAGAAGGTTAAATTGATAGACTGAACAATCATCGTATCTGGGTTGTATTCGATTATTTCGTGATGATTATTATATATTATGTCTAACCAGGTAACTGTTCTTTCGTTATACATACTAGCAACCGAATCGAACATAAGGTTGAATGGATAGATTGAACAATCATTGTATCTGGGTTGTCTCCGATTATATCGTTATGTTGTATATTTAACTACACCTACCATGTAACAGTTCTTTCGTTACACATACGAGCGTCTGAATCGAACATAAGGTTGGATGGTTAGACGGAACGATAATTGTAACTAAGTTGTATTCGATTATATCGTGATGACGTTCATATAGAAATACTCACCAGGTTACTGTTCTTTCGTTATACATACGAGCAACCGAATCGAACAGAAGGTTGAATGGATAGTATCAGGGTTGTATTCGATTATGATGTTATGCTGTGTATATAGTTATACACATAAGGTGACGGTATTCCCGTTTCACATACGAGCGACCGAAACGAACAGAAAGTTGAATGGATAGACTGAACAATCAATGTATCTGGGTGGTATCCGATTATATCGCAATACTGTATATATAGTGATACTTACCAGGTGACGGTACTTCCGTTACACATACTAGCGACTGAATCGAACAGAAGGTTAAATGGTTAGACGAAACGATAATTGTATCTGAGTTGTATTCGATGATATCGTGATGATGTTTATATAGCAATACTCACCAGGTAACTGTTCTTCCGTTTTACATTCAAGCGACCGAATCGAGCAGAAGGTTGAATTCAGTATAGATTGAACAATCATCGTATCTGGGTTGTATTCGATTATGTTTATATAGTTATACTCACCAGGTAACTGTTCATCCGTTATACATACGAGCGACTGAATTGAACAGAAGGTTGAATGGATAGTATATAGGTTGTATTCGATTATGATGTTATGCTGTGTATATAGTTATACACACTAGGAGACGGTATTCCCGTTTTACATACGAGCGACCGAAACAAAAAGAAAGTTGAATGGATAGACTGAACAATCAATGTATCTGGGTGGTATCCGATAATATCGCAATACTGTATATATAGTGATACCAGGTGACGATACTTCCGTTACACATACTAGCGACTGAATCGAACAGAATGTTGAATGGTTGGACGAAACGATAATTGTATCTGAGTTGTATTCGATGATATCGTGATGATGTTTATATAGCAATACTCACCAGGTAACTGTCCTTCCGTTTTACATAGAAGCGACCGAATCGAGCAGAAGGTTAAATGGATAGATTGAACAATCATCGTATCTAAGTTGTATTCGATTATGTTTATATAGATATACTCACCAGGTACCTTTTCTTCCGATATACATACGAGCAACCGAATCGAACATAAGGTTGAATGGATAGATTGAACAATCATCGTATCTGAGTTGTATTCGATTATGTTTATATAGTTATACTCACCAGGTAACTGTTCTTCCGTTATACATACGAGCGACTGAATTGAACTGAAGGTTGAATGGATAGACTAAACAATGATCGTATCTGGGGTTGTATTCGATTATATCGTGATGATGTTCATATAGTTATACTCACCTGGTAACTGTTCTCCAGTTATACATAAGAGCGACTGAACTGAACAGAAGGTTGAATGGATAGACTGAACAATCATCGTATCTGGGTTGTATTCGATTATTTCGTGATGATTATTATATATTATGTCTAACCAGGTAACTGTTCTTTCGTTATACATACTAGCAACCGAATCGAACATAAGGTTGAATGGATAGATTGAACAATCATTGTATCTGGGTTGTCTCCGATTATATCGTTATGTTGTATATTTAACTACACCTACCATGTAACGGTTCTTTCGTTACACATACGAGCGTCTGAATCGAACATAAGGTTGGATGGTTAGACGGAACGATAATTGTAACTAAGTTGTATTCGATTATATCGTGAAGACGTTCATATAGAAATACTCACCAGGTTACTGTTCTTTCGTTATACATACGAGCAACCGAATCGAACAGAAGGTTGAATGGATAGTATCTGGGTTGTATTCGATTATGATGTTATGCTGTGTATATAGTTATACACATAAGGTGACGGTATTCCCGTTTCACATACGAGCGACCGAAACGAACAGAAAGTTGAATGGATAGACTGAACAATCAATGTATCTGGGTGGTATAGGATTATATCGCAATACTGTATATATAGTGATACTTAGCAGGTGACGGTACTTCCGTTACACATACTAGCGATTGAATCTAACAGAAGGTTAAATGGTTAGACGAAACGATAATTGTATCTGAGTTGTATTCGATGATATCGTGATGATGTTAATATAGCAATACTCACCAGGTAACTGTTCTTCCGTTTTACATACAAGCGACCGAATCGAGCAGAAGGTTGAATTCAGTATAGATTGAACAATCATCGTATCTGGGTTGTATTCGATTATGTTCATATAGTTATACTCACCAGGTAACTGTTCTTCCGTTATACATACGAGCGACAGAATTGAACAGAAGGTTGAATGGATAGTATATGGGTTGTATTCGATTATGATGTTATGCTGTGTATATAGTTAGTGATACACACTAGGAGACGGTATTCCCGTTTTACATACGAGCGACCGAAACGAAAAGAAAGTTGAATGGATAGACTGAACAATCAATGTATCTGGGTGGTATCCGATTATATCGCAATACTGTATATATAGTGATACTTACCAGGTGACGATACTTCCGTTACACATACTAGCGACTGAATCGAACAGAATGTTGAATGGTTAGACGAAACGATAATTGTATCTGAGTTGTATTCGATGATATCGTGATGATGTTTATATAGCAATACTCACCAGGTAACTGTCCTTCCGTTTTACATACAAGCGACCGAATCGAGCAGAAGGTTAAATGGATAGATTGAACAATCATCGTATCTGAGTTGTATTCGATTATGTTCATATAGATATACTCACCAGGTACCTGTTCTTCCGATATACATACGAGCAACCGAATCGAACATAAGGTTGAATGGATAGATTGAACAATCATCGTATCTGAGTTGTATTCGATTATGTTTATATAGTTATACTCACCAGGTAACTGTTCTCCAGTTATACATAAGAGCGACTGAACTGAACAGAAGGTTAAATGGATAGACTGAACAATCATCGTATCTGAGTTGTATTCGATTATGTTCATATAGATATACTCACCAGGTACCTGTTCTTCCGATATACATACGAGCAACCGAATCGAACATAAGGTTGAATGGATAGATTGAACAATCATCGTATCTCAGTTGTATTCGATTATGTTTATATAGTTATACTCACCAGGTAACTGTTCTTCCGTTATACATACGAGCGACTGAATTGAACTGAAGGTTGAATGGATAGACTAAACAATGATCGTATCTGGGGTTGTTTTCGATTATATCGTGATGATGTTCATATAGTTATACTCACCAGGTAACTGTTCTCCAGTTATACATAAGAGCGACTGAACTGAACAGAAGGTTGAATGGATAGACTGAACAATCATCGTATCTGAGTTGTATTCGATTATGTTTATATAGTTATACTCACCAGGTAACTGTTCTTCCGTTATACATACGAGCGACTGAATTGAACTGAAGGTTGAATGGATAGACTAAACAATGATCGTATCTGGGGTTGTATTCGATTATATCGTGATGATGTTCATATAGTTATACTCACCTGGTAACTGTTCTCCAGTTATACATAAGAGCGACTGAACTGAACAGAAGGTTGAATGGATAGACTGAACAATCATCGTATCTGGGTTGTATTCGATTATTTCGTGATGATTATTATATATTATGTCTAACCAGGTAACTGTTCTTTCGTTATACATACTAGCAACCGAATCGAACATAAGGTTGAATGGATAGATTGAACAATCATTGTATCTGGGTTGTCTCCGATTATATCGTTATGTTGTATATTTAACTACACCTACCATGTAACGGTTCTTTCGTTACACATACGAGCGTCTGAATCGAACATAAGGTTGGATGGTTAGACGGAACGATAATTGTAACTAAGTTGTATTCGATTATATCGTGAAGACGTTCATATAGAAATACTCACCAGGTTACTGTTCTTTCGTTATACATACGAGCAACCGAATCGAACAGAAGGTTGAATGGATAGTATCTGGGTTGTATTCGATTATGATGTTATGCTGTGTATATAGTTATACACATAAGGTGACGGTATTCCCGTTTCACATACGAGCGACCGAAACGAACAGAAAGTTGAATGGATAGACTGAACAATCAATGTATCTGGGTGGTATAGGATTATATCGCAATACTGTATATATAGTGATACTTAGCAGGTGACGGTACTTCCGTTACACATACTAGCGATTGAATCTAACAGAAGGTTAAATGGTTAGACGAAACGATAATTGTATCTGAGTTGTATTCGATGATATCGTGATGATGTTAATATAGCAATACTCACCAGGTAACTGTTCTTCCGTTTTACATACAAGCGACCGAATCGAGCAGAAGGTTGAATTCAGTATAGATTGAACAATCATCGTATCTGGGTTGTATTCGATTATGTTCATATAGTTATACTCACCAGGTAACTGTTCTTCCGTTATACATACGAGCGACAGAATTGAACAGAAGGTTGAATGGATAGTATATGGGTTGTATTCGATTATGATGTTATGCTGTGTATATAGTTAGTGATACACACTAGGAGACGGTATTCCCGTTTTACATACGAGCGACCGAAACGAAAAGAAAGTTGAATGGATAGACTGAACAATCAATGTATCTGGGTGGTATCCGATTATATCGCAATACTGTATATATAGTGATACTTACCAGGTGACGATACTTCCGTTACACATACTAGCGACTGAATCGAACAGAATGTTGAATGGTTAGACGAAACGATAATTGTATCTGAGTTGTATTCGATGATATCGTGATGATGTTTATATAGCAATACTCACCAGGTAACTGTCCTTCCGTTTTACATACAAGCGACCGAATCGAGCAGAAGGTTAAATGGATAGATTGAACAATCATCGTATCTGAGTTGTATTCGATTATGTTCATATAGATATACTCACCAGGTACCTGTTCTTCCGATATACATACGAGCAACCGAATCGAACATAAGGTTGAATGGATAGATTGAACAATCATCGTATCTGAGTTGTATTCGATTATGTTTATATAGTTATACTCACCAGGTAACTGTTCTCCAGTTATACATAAGAGCGACTGAACTGAACAGAAGGTTAAATGGATAGACTGAACAATCATCGTATCTGAGTTGTATTCGATTATGTTCATATAGATATACTCACCAGGTACCTGTTCTTCCGATATACATACGAGCAACCGAATCGAACATAAGGTTGAATGGATAGATTGAACAATCATCGTATCTCAGTTGTATTCGATTATGTTTATATAGTTATACTCACCAGGTAACTGTTCTTCCGTTATACATACGAGCGACTGAATTGAACTGAAGGTTGAATGGATAGACTAAACAATGATCGTATCTGGGGTTGTTTTCGATTATATCGTGATGATGTTCATATAGTTATACTCACCAGGTAACTGTTCTCCAGTTATACATAAGAGCGACTGAACTGAACAGAAGGTTGAATGGATAGACTGAACAATCATCGTATCTGGGTTGTATTCGATTATTTCGTGATGATTATTATATATTATGTCTAACCAGGTAACTGTTCTTTCGTTATACATACTAGCAACCGAATCGAACCTAAGGTTGAATGGATAGATTGAACAATCATTGTATCTGGGTTGTCTCCGATTATATCGTTATGTTGTATAATAAACTACACCTACCATGTAACGGTTCTTTCGTTACACATACGAGCGTCTGAATCGAACATAAGGTTGGATGGTCAGACGGAACGATAATTGTAACTAAGTTGTATTCGATTATATCGTGATGACGTTCATATAGAAATACTCACCAGGTTACTGTTCTTTCGTTATACATACGAGCAACCGAATCGAACAGAAGGTTGAATGAATAGTATCTGGGTTGTATTCGATTATGATGTTATGCTGTGTATATAGTTATACACATAAGGTGACGGTATTCCCGTTTCACATACGAGCGACCGAAACGAACAGAAAGTTGAATGGATAGACTGAACAATCAATGTATCTGGGTGGTATCCGATTATATCGCAATACTGTATATATAGTGATACTTACCAGGTGACGGTACTTCCGTTACACATACTAGCGAATGAATCGAACAGAAGGTTAAATGGTTAGACGAAACGATAATTGTATCTGAGTTGTATTCGATGATATCGTGATGATTTTTATATGGTAATACTCACCAGGTAACTGTTCTTCCGTTTTACATACAAGCGACCGAATCGAGCAGAAGGTTGAATTCAGTATAGATTGAACAATCATCGTATCTGGGTTGTATTCAATTATATTTATATAGGTATACTCACCAGGTAACTGTTCTTCCGTTATACATACGAGCGACTGAATTGAACAGAAGGTTGAATGGATAGTATATGGGTTGTATTTGATTATGATGTCATGCTGTGTATATAGTTATACACACTAGGAGACGGTATTTCCGTTTTACATACGAGCGACCGAAACGAAAAGAAAGTTGAATGGATAGACTGAACAATCTATGTATCTGGGTGGTATCCGATTATATCGCAATACTGTATATATAGTGATACTTACCAGGTGACGGTTTTTCCGTTACACATACGAGCGACCGAAACGAACAGAAAGTTGAATGGATAGACTGAACAATCAATGTATCTGGGTGGTATAGGATTATATCGCAATACTGTATATATAGTGATACTTAGCAGGTGACGGTACTTCCGTTACACATACTAGCGATTGAATCTAACAGAAGGTTAAATGGTTAGACGAAACGATAATTGTATCTGAGTTGTATTCGATGATATCGTGATGATGTTAATATAGCAATACTCACCAGGTAACTGTTCTTCCGTTTTACATACAAGCGACCGAATCGAGCAGAAGGTTGAATTCAGTATAGATTGAACAATCATCGTATCTGGGTTGTATTCGATTATGTTTATATAGTTATACTCACCAGGTAACTGTTCTTCCGTTATACATACGAGCGACAGAATTGAACAGAAGGTTGAATGGATAGTATATGGGTTGTATTCGATTATGATGTTATGCTGTGTATATAGTTAGTGATACACACTAGGAGACGGTATTCCCGTTTTACATACGAGCGACCGAAACGAAAAGAAAGTTGAATGGATAGACTGAACAATCAATGTATCTGGGTGGTATCCGATTATATCGCAATACTGTATATATAGTGATACTTACCAGGTGACGATACTTCCGTTACACATACTAGCGACTGAATCGAACAGAATGTTGAATGGTTAGACGAAACGATAATTGTATCTGAGTTGTATTCGATGATATCGTGATGATGTTTATATAGCAATACTCACCAGGTAACTGTCCTTCCGTTTTACATACAAGCGACCGAATCGAGCAGAAGGTTAAATGGATAGATTGAACAATCATCGTATCTGAGTTGTATTCGATTATGTTCATATAGATATACTCACCAGGTACCTGTTCTTCCGATATACATACGAGCAACCGAATCGAACATAAGGTTGAATGGATAGATTGAACAATCATCGTATCTGAGTTGTATTCGATTATGTTTATATAGTTATACTCACCAGGTAACTGTTCTCCAGTTATACATAAGAGCGACTGAACTGAACAGAAGGTTAAATGGATAGACTGAACAATCATCGTATCTGAGTTGTATTCGATTATGTTCATATAGATATACTCACCAGGTACCTGTTCTTCCGATATACATACGAGCAACCGAATCGAACATAAGGTTGAATGGATAGATTGAACAATCATCGTATCTCAGTTGTATTCGATTATGTTTATATAGTTATACTCACCAGGTAACTGTTCTTCCGTTATACATACGAGCGACTGAATTGAACTGAAGGTTGAATGGATAGACTAAACAATGATCGTATCTGGGGTTGTTTTCGATTATATCGTGATGATGTTCATATAGTTATACTCACCAGGTAACTGTTCTCCAGTTATACATAAGAGCGACTGAACTGAACAGAAGGTTGAATGGATAGACTGAACAATCATCGTATCTGGGTTGTATTCGATTATTTCGTGATGATTATTATATATTATGTCTAACCAGGTAACTGTTCTTTCGTTATACATACTAGCAACCGAATCGAACCTAAGGTTGAATGGATAGATTGAACAATCATTGTATCTGGGTTGTCTCCGATTATATCGTTATGTTGTATAATAAACTACACCTACCATGTAACGGTTCTTTCGTTACACATACGAGCGTCTGAATCGAACATAAGGTTGGATGGTTAGACGGAACGATAATTGTAACTAAGTTGTATTCGATTATATCGTGATGACGTTCATATAGAAATACTCACCAGGTTACTGTTCTTTCGTTATACATACGAGCAACCGAATCGAACAGAAGGTTGAATGAATAGTATCTGGGTTGTATTCGATTATGATGTTATGCTGTGTATATAGTTATACACATAAGGTGACGGTATTCCCGTTTCACATACGAGCGACCGAAACGAACAGAAAGTTGAATGGATAGACTGAACAATCAATGTATCTGGGTGGTATCCGATTATATCGCAATACTGTATATATAGTGATACTTACCAGGTGACGGTACTTCCGTTACACATACTAGCGAATGAATCGAACAGAAGGTTAAATGGTTAGACGAAACGATAATTGTATCTGAGTTGTATTCGATGATATCGTGATGATTTTTATATGGTAATACTCACCAGGTAACTGTTCTTCCGTTTTACATACAAGCGACCGAATCGAGCAGAAGGTTGAATTCAGTATAGATTGAACAATCATCGTATCTGGGTTGTATTCAATTATATTTATATAGGTATACTCACCAGGTAACTGTTCTTCCGTTATACATACGAGCGACTGAATTGAACAGAAGGTTGAATGGATAGTATATGGGTTGTATTTGATTATGATGTCATGCTGTGTATATAGTTATACACACTAGGAGACGGTATTTCCGTTTTACATACGAGCGACCGAAACGAAAAGAAAGTTGAATGGATAGACTGAACAATCTATGTATCTGGGTGGTATCCGATTATATCGCAATACTGTATATATAGTGATACTTACCAGGTGACGGTTTTTCCGTTACACATGCTAGCGACTAAATCGAACAGAAGGTTGAATGGTTAGACGATACGATAATTGTATCTGAGTTGTATTCGATGATATTGTGATGATGTTTATATAGCAATACTCACCAGGTAACTGTTCTTCCGTTTCACATACAAGCGACCGAATCGAGCAGAAGGTTAAATGAATAGATTGAACAATCATCGTATCTGGGTTGTATTCGATTATGTTTATATAGTAATACTCACCAGGTAACTGTTCTTCCGTTTTACATACAAGCGACCGAATCGAGCAGAAGGTTAAATTTAGTATAGATTGAACAATCATCGTATCTGGGTTGTATTCGATTATGTTTATATAGTTATACTCACCAGGTAACTGTTCTTTCGTTATACATACGAGCGACTGAATTGAACAGAAGGTTGAATGGATAGACTAAACAATAATCGTATCTGGGGTTGTATTCGATTATATCTTGATGATGTTCATATAATTATACTCACCAGGAAACTGTTCTCCAGTTATACATAAGAGCGACTGAACTGAACAGAAGGTTGAATGGATAGACTGAACAATCATCGTATCTGGGTTGTATTTGATTATATCGTGATTATCATCACATAGTATGTCTAACCAGGTAACAGTTCTTCCGTTATACATACGAGCAACCAAATCGAACATAAGGTTGAATGGATATATTGAACATTCATTGTATCTGGGTTGTCTCCGATTATATCGTTATGCTGTATATTCAGTTACACCTACCATGTAACGGTTCTTTCGTTACACATACGAGCGTCTGAATCGAACATAAGGTTGGATGGTTAGACGGAACGATAATTGTAACTGAGTTGTATTCGATTATATCGTGGTGATGTTTATATAGTAATACTCACCAGGTGACTGTTCTTGCGTTATACATACGAGCGACCCAATCGAACATTAGGTTGGATGGATAGACGGAATGATCATTGTATCTGAGTTGTATTCGATTATATCGTGATGACGTTCAAATAGAAATACTCACCAGGTTACTGTTCTTTCGTTATACATACGAGAAACCGAATCGAACAGAAGGTTGAATGGATAGTATCTGGGTTGTATTCGATTATGATGTTATGCTGTGTATATAGTTATACACACTAGGTGACGGTATTCCCGTTTTACATACGAGCGACCGAAACGAACGGAAAGTTGAATGGATAGAATGAACAATCAATGTATCTGGTTGGTATCCGAATATATCGCAATACTGTATATATACTTACCAGGTGACGGTACTTCCGTTACACATACTAGCGACTGAATCGAACAGAAGGTTAAATGGTTAGACGAAGCGATAATTGTATCTGAGTTGTATTCGATTATATCGTGATGATGTTTATATAGCAATATTCACCAGGTAACTGTTCTTCCGTTTTACATAGAAGCGACCGAATCGAGCAGAAGGTTAAATGAATAGATTGATAATTCATCGTATCTGGGTTGTATTCGATTAGGTTTATATAGTTATACTCACCAGGTAACTGTTCTCCCGTTTTTCATAAGAACGACTGAATTGAACAGAAAGTTGAATGGATAGACTAAACAATAATCGTATCTGGGGTTGTATTCGAGTATATCGTGATGATTATCATATTGTATGTCAAACCAGGTAACAGTTCTTCCGTTATACATACGAGCAACCGAATCGAACGTAAGGTTGAATGGATAGATTGAACAATCATTGTATCTGGGTTGTCTCCGATTATATCGTTATGTTGTATATTTAACTACACCTACCATGTAACGGTTCTTTCGTTACACATACGAGCGTCTGAATCGAACATAAAGTTGGATGGTTAGACGGAACGATAATTGTAACTGAGTTGTATTCGATTATATCGTGATGACGTTCATATAGAAATACTGACCAGGTTACTGTTCTTTCGTTATACATACGAGCAACCGAATCGAACAGAAGGTTGAATGGATAGTATCTTGGTTGTATTCGATTATGATGTTATGCTGTGTATATAGTTATACACATAAGGTGACGGTATACCCGTTTCACATACGAGCGACCGAAACGAACAGAAAGTTGAATGGATAGACTGAACAATCAATGTATCTGGGTGGTATCCGATTATATCGCAATACTGTAATATAGTGATACTTACCAGGTGACAGTTCTTCCGTTACACATACTAGCGACTGAATTGAACAGAAGGTTGAATGGTTAGACGAAACGATAATTGTATCTGAGTTGTATTCGATGATATCGTGATGATGTTTATATAGCAATACTCACCAGGTAACTGTTCTTCCGTTTTAGTTACAAGCGACCGAATCGAGCAGAAGGTTGAATTCAGTATAGATTGAACAATCATCGTATCTGGGTTGTATTCAATTATGTTTATATAGGTATAAAATATATATATATAGGTATAAAACGACAACGCTCATCATTGGCAGAGATTTCAATATCAATTTCATGGTTCATAGTACCAATCTAACATTATTGGAAGACTTGCTATCCTCTTATGAAATTGACATTAGTTTAAGGGTGCCAACAAGGGTGAAGGCAAATTCTATGACATGTATCGACAACTTTTTAATAAAGTCAAACTTCATCCATAGTGTAGCAATAGTCGACCTAAATGTATCTGATCATTACTCACAGTTCTTGAAAATTGATTTCAATCTAAACAATGAAGCCAGCAAGGGGAAACACAAGCAATTCTACTATCGTAGGGATTTTTGCGATGAGAATCTAATGAGATTCCACAACTACCTTCAACAAGAAGACTGGGTAGAGGTATTTGCACAGGAATGTCCCAACTTGGCATATGAACTTTTCACTCAGCTTCTTACATACTACTTTGAGATGTCTTTCCCATCAAGACAGCTAACTGTAGGGCCACCGAGAAAGAAGTTCAACCCAAAAATAATGATGTCTCCGGAGCTAGAATACATGAAAAACAGAGTTTCACTTTTTAATAAGCTAGCTAAAAATGACAGCAACTATACTGAAATATGTAGGAGAGTGAACAGAGTATATAGGCAAGAGTTACAATCAACAAATATTAAATATTATGATGAATTGATCACTCAATCTGGAAACAAGTCTAAAACAACCTGGAAAATTATAAATGACCTACAAAAAATACATCCCAATAAAGATGAACTGATTTTAGTTGAACAAAATATTCAATACAGGGGTAGAGCTCTGACTGAAAAATTCAATACCCATTTTACGAAACCTTTGTCTGAACACTCCACAATTGATACTAGTTTTCTCGAAAGTAATATCTCACTCAATACATCAACTTTTTTTATGTCTCCAATCACTGAGAGGGAATTAATACAATTAATTGATAAACTCAAAAACTCCAATTCGTATGGGACTGACCAAATATCAAACAAGTTGATTAAATGTTGTGCATCTGAATTGTGTTCCATACTTACCTTCTTGATTAATTTGTCAACAGAAAAAGGAATTTTCCCAACTAAACTGAAATTGGCGAGTGTATCTCCTGTATATAAAAAAGGTGATACCAATGACTTGAATAATTACAGAGCAATAAGTATTCTTTCCAGCATCTCGAAACTATACGAATTGAATTTGAAGGAACAACTGAATGCTTTTTTTACCTCGATGAAATTATTATCCCCATCCCAACATGGTTTTACGACTAATAAAAGCACTGATACAGCTCTATATGACTTTCACAGTCGAATAATAACTGCCTTGGACAAAAAAAAGTGTGTTTTAGGATTATTCATTGATTTTTCACGAGCGTTTGATTGCGTGAATCACAGCCTTTTACTTGAAAAACTGTCGAGATATGGAGTTAGAGGAATGCCACTGAATTTACTAAGTTCTTACCTGGAAAATAGGAGACAAGTAGTGAAAATTGAGGAAAATATAAGTTCTGAAAAACATATCATTGATGGTGTACCCCAAGGATCAATTCTGGGACCTTTTTTATATCTTGTTTTTGCCAATGATTTATTAGATTATCTCAATAGGAATTCTGCCACTCATTGCATATGTTATGCTGATGACACTAATATATTGGTTTTTGCAGATGATTTGAACACACTTAGAAATACAACTGAAAGCACATTGGAAAAAGTCATAATTTGGTCTGAGAAAAACAATTTGCATATAAATAAAACAAAAACCAATATGTTACAGTTCATGATAAAAGGACAACAGATTGAGATGTATCTGTTTGAGAATACTGATTTGGAACTGAATGCAGTAAAATCTACGAAAATGTTAGGTGTTGTCTTTGATAACAGATTGCAATGGATGCCACAAGTTGACAATCTATGCAAGAAACTAAGAAAAGTCTGCTATTCCCTTAGGTATCTCTCAAATTATTGTAGCAAAAGCATCCTGCTAACTTTATATTATGCAAATTTTAACTCTCATCTGAGGTATGGTATTTTGAACTGGGGCACAAGCTCCTCTGTAGACCGAGTGTTCATCATACAGAAGTATGCCATAAGGATCATTGCAAAGTTGGGATTTAGGGATTCTTGTAGGGAATCATTTCGGAATTTGAATATATTGACAGTTGCAGGAATATATATACTTGAGGCATGCACATATGTATACCGCAATAAAAACAAACTGGCTGCCAATAGATCGGCACATAATTACTGTACACGTAAATCCCAATTAATCCTACCATGTCAACATCGCACTGTACTATATCAAAAAAGTTTCGAATATCTGGGATGCAAA
Source organism: Chrysomela aeneicollis (assembly GCA_029955515.1). Taxonomy (NCBI): domain Eukaryota; kingdom Metazoa; phylum Arthropoda; class Insecta; order Coleoptera; family Chrysomelidae; genus Chrysomela; species Chrysomela aeneicollis. The sequence goes on along the minus strand of JARUHQ010000013.1, from coordinate 12,685,969 downwards.
TTGTATAACAGACTTCCTGATGACATTAAGGTATCAAGTACTGTATACATTTTCAAGAAGAAAGTTAAGAAACTACTATTTTCAAAAAATTGCTACACTATGGAGGAGTTTCTGTTGTGATTTGCCATTTCTGACGTGTTTAATCTCATTTATATATACATATACAATTCATCTTGATTTTATTTTATACATATTTGTGATTTTTTATTTATGGCGTGTATGTGTTGTTTCTATATTTATATCTAGTTTTATTTATTCATATGTATTTGTTGTTTTATCTTTATATTTTTTATTCCTTATGATATAATGTTTAACTATTTTTCCTATTTTAATGACGTTTTGCTCTTTTTTATTTGTATTACCACACTGTTGGTGTGCAATCTAATTTGAGAAAATAAAGAGTTTATTATTATTATTATTATTATTATTATACTCACCAGGTAACTGTTCTTCCGTTATACATACGAGCGACTGAATTGAACAGAAGGTTGAATGGATAGTATATGGGTTGTATTCGATTATGATGTTATGCTGTGTATATAGTTATACACACTAGGAGACGGTATTCCCATTTTACATACGAGCGACCGAAACGAAAAGAAAGTTGAATAGATAGACTGAACAATCAATGTATCTGGGTGGTATCCGATTATATCGCAATACTGTATATATAGTGATACTTACCAGGTGACGGTACTTCCGTTACACATGCTAGCGACTAAATCGAACAGAAGGTTGAATGGTTAGACGAAACGATAATTGTATCTGAGTTGTATTCGATGATATCGTGATGATGTTTATATAGCAATACTCACCAGGTAACTGTTCTTCCGTTTTACATACAAGCGACCGAATCGAGCAGAAGGTTAAATGAATAGATTGAACAATCATCGTATCTGGGTTGTATTCGATTATGTTTATATAGTAATACTCACCTGGTAACTGTTCTTCCGTTTTACATACAAGCGACCGAATCGAGCAGAAGGTTGAATTTAGTATAGATTGAACAATCATCGTATCTGGGTTGTATTCGATTATGTTTATATAGTTATACTCACCAGGTAACTGTTCTTCCGTTATACATACGAGCGACTGAATTGAACAGAAGGTTGAATGGATAGACTAAACAATAATCGTATCTGGGGTTGTATTCGATTATATCTTGATGATGTTCATATAATTATACTCACCAGGAAACTGTTCTCCAGTTATACATAAGAGCGACCGAACTGAACAGAAGGTTGAATGGATAGACTGAACAATCATCGTATCTGGGTTGTATTTGATTATATCGTGATTATCATCACATAGTATGTCTAACCAGGTAACAGTTCTTCCGTTATACATACGAGCAACCAAATCGAACATAAGGTAGAATGGATAGATTGAACAATCATTGTATCTGGGTTGTCTCCGATTATATCGTTATGCTGTATATTTAGTTACACCTACCATGTTACGGTTCTTTCGTTACACATACGAGCGTCTGAATCGAACATAAGGTTGGATGGTTAGACGGAACGATAATTGTAACTGAGTTGTATTCGATTATATCGTGGTGATGTTTATATAGTAATACTCACCAGGAGACTAATCTTGCGTTATACATACGAGCGACCCAATCGAACATAAGGTTGGATGGATAGACATAATGATCATTGTATCTGAGTTGTATTCGATTATATCGTGATGACGTTCATATAGAAATACTCACCAGGTTACTGTTCTTTCGTTATACATACGAGAAACCGAATCGAACAGAAGGTTGAATGGATAGTATCTGGGTTGTATTCGATTATGATGTTATGCTGTGTATATAGTTATACACACTAGGTGACGGTATTCCCGTTTTACATACGAGCGACCAAAACGAACGGAAAGTTGAATGGATAGACTGAACAATCAATGTATCTGGTTGGTATCCGATTATATCGCAATACTGTATATATAGTGATACTTTCCAGGTGACGGTACTTCCGTTGACATACTAGCGACTGAATCGAACAGAATGTTGAATGGTTAGACGAAGCGATAATTGTATCTGAGTTGTATTCGATTATATCGTGATAATGTTTATATAGCAATATTCACCAGGTAACTGTTCTTCCGTTTTACATAAAAGCGACCAAATCGAGCAGAATAGATTGAAAATTCATCGTATCTGGGTTGTATTCGATTAGGTTTATATAGTTATACTCACCAGGTAACTGTTCTTCCGTTTTTCATAAGAACGACTGAATTGAACAGAAAGTTGAATGGATAGACTAAACAATAATCGTATCTGGGGTTGTATTCGAGTATATCGTGATGATTATCATATAGTATGTCTAACCAGGTAACAGTTCTCCCGTTTAACATACGAGCAACCGAATCGAACACAAGGTTGGATGGATAGATTGAACAATCATTGTATCTGGGTTGTCTCCGATTATATCGTTATGCTGTATATTTAGTTACACCTACCATGTAACGGTTCTTTCGTTACACATACGAGCGTCTAAATCGAACATAAAACATAAGGTTGGATGATTAGACGGAACGATAATTGTAACTGAGTTGTATTCGATTATATCGTGGTGATGTTTATATAGTAATACTCACCAGGTGACTGTTTTTGCGTTATACATACGAGCGACCCAATCGAACAGAAGGTTGGATGGATAGACGGAATGATCATTGTATCTGAGTTGTATTCGATTATATCGTGATGACGTTCATATAGAAATACTCACCAGGTTACTGTTCTTTCGTTATACATACGAGAAACCGAATCGAACAGAAGGTTGAATGGATAGTATCTGGGTTGTATTCGATTATGATGTTATGCTGTGTTTATAGTTATACACACTAGGTGACGGTATTTCCGTTTTACATACGAGCGACCGAAACGAACGGAAAGTTGAATGGATGGACTGAACAATCAATGTATCTGGTTGGTATCCGATTATATCGCAATACTGTATATATAGTGATACTTACCAGGTGACGGTACTTCCGTTACACATACTAGCGACTGAATCGAACAGAAGGTTAAATGGTTAGACGAAGCGATAATTGTATCTGAGTTGTATTCGATTATATCGTGATGATGTTTATATAGCAATATTCACCAGGTAACTGTTCTTCCGTTTTACATAAAAGCGACCAAATCGAGCAGAAGGTTAAATGAATAGATTGAAAATTCATCGTATCTGGGTTGTATTCGATTAGGTTTATATAGTTATACTCACCAGGTAACTGTTCTTCCGTTTTTCATAAGAACGACTGAATTGAACAGAAAGTTGAATGGATAGACTAAACAATAATCGTATCTGGGGTTGTATTCGAGTATATCGTGATGATTATCATATAGTATGTCTAACCAGGTAACAGTTCTTCCGTTAAACATACGAGCAACCGAATCGAACATAAGGTTGGATGGATAGATTGAACAATCATTGTATCTGGGTTGTCTCCGATTATATCGTTATGCTGTATATTTAGTTACACCTACCATGTAACGGTTCTTTCTTTACACATACGAGCGTCTAAATCGAACATAAGGTTGGATGGTTAGACGGAACGATAATTGTAACTGAGTTGTATTCGATTATATCGTGGTGATGTTTATATAGTAATACTCACCAGGTGACTGTTCTTGCGTTATACATACGAGCGACCCAATCGAACAGGAGGTTGGATGGATAGACGGAATGATCATTGTATCTGAGTTGTATTCGATTATATCGTGATGACGTTCATATAGAAATACTCACCAGGTTACTGTTCTTTCGTTATACATACGAGCAACCGAATCGAACAGAAGGTTGAATGGATAGTATGTGGGTTGTATTCGATTATGATGTTATGCTGTGTATATAATTATACACATTAGGTGACGGTATTCCCGTTTTACATACGAGCGACCGAAACGAACAGAAAGTTGAATGGATAGACTGAACAATCAATGTATTTGGGTGGTATCCGATTATATCGCGATACTGTATATATAGTGATACTTACCAGGTGACGGTACTTCCTTCACACATACTAGCGACTGAATCGAACAGAATGTTGAATGGTTAGACGAAGCGATAATTGTATCTGAGTTGTATTCTGAAGAATTCGAAAAAGTTTCAAGGGGGCCCCCTTTGATGCATTTTTTTTTCGATTTCAGTTTTTTCGATTGAAGAATTGGATTCTATGAAAGAAACAAGCAGATTGGTATGATCGAAGTTGAAAATCGGTCCATCTGTTCGGAAGTTAAGGCGATCTGAAGAATTCGAAAAAGTTCCAAGGGGACCCCCTTTGATGCAATTTTTTTCGATTTCGGTTTTTTCGATTGGAGAAATGGATTCTATGAAAAAAAACAAGCGAATTGGTATGCGCGAAATTGAAAATCGGTCCATCCGTTCGGAGATTAAGGCGATCTGAAGAATTCGAAAAAATTCCAAGTAGGCCCCCTTTGATGCATTTTTTTTTTCGATTCCTGTTTTTTCGATTGGAGAAATGGATTCTATGAAAGAAAACAAGCAGATTGGTATGATCGAAGTTGAAAATCGGTCCATCCGTTCGGAAGTTAAGGCGATCTGAAGAATTCGAAAAAGTTCCAAGGGGGCTCCCTTTGATGCTTTTTATTTTTTTGATTCCGGTTCTTTTGATTGGAGAAATGGATTCTATGAAATAAAAACAAGCATATTGGTATGATCGAAGTTGAAAATCGGTCCATACGTTCGAAAGTTAAGGCAATCTGAAGATTTCGAAAAAGTTCCAAGGGGGCCACCTTTGATGCATTTTTTATTTTCGATTTCGGTTTTTTTGATCGGAGTAATGGATTCTATAAAAAAAAGCAGATTGGAATGATCGAAGTTGAAAATCGGTCCATCCGTTCGGAAGTTAAGTCGATCTGTAGAATTCGAAAAAGTTCCAAGGGGGCCCCCTTTGTTACCTTTTTTTTTATCGATTTCGGTCTTATCGATTGCAGAAATGGATTCTATAAAAAAAACAAGCAGATTGGTATGATCGAAGTTGAAAATCGGTCCATCCGTTCAGAAGTTAAGGCGATCTGAAGAATTCAGAAATGTTCCAAGGGGACCCCCTTTGATGCGATTTTTTTTTCGATTTTGGTTTTTTTGATTGAAGAAATGGATTCTATGAAAAAAACAAGCAGATTGGTATGATCGAAGTTGAAAATCGGTCCATCCGTTCGGAAGTTAAGGCGATCTGAAGAATTCGAAGAAGTTCCAAGGGGGCTCCCTTTGATGCTATTTATTTTTTCGATTTCGGTTTTTTTGATTGGAGAAATGGATTCTATGAAAAAAAAACAAGCAGATTGGTATGATCGAAGTTGAAAATCGGTCCATCCGTTCGAAAGTTAAGGCGATCTGAAGAATTCGAAAAAGTACCAAGGGGACCCCCTTCGATGCAATTTTTCTTTTCGATTCCAGTTTTTTCGATTGGAGAAATGGATTCTATGAAAAAAAACAAGCAGATTGGTATGATCGAAGTTGAAAATCGGTCCATCCGTTCGGAAGTTAAGGCGATCTGAAGAATTCGAAAAAGTTCCAAGGGGGCCCCCTTTGATGCATTTTTTTTTTCGAATTCGGTTTTTTCGATTGGAGAAATGGATTCTATGAGAAAAAAACAAGCAGATTCGTATGATCGAAGTTGAAAATCGGTCCATCCGTTCGGAAGTTAAGGCGATCTGAAGAATTCGAAAAAGTTCCAAGGGGGCTCCCTTTGATGCTTTTTATTTTTTCGATTTCGGTTTTTTTGATTGGAGAAATGGATTCTATGAAATAAAAACAAGCAGATTGGTATGATCGAAGTTGAAAATCGGTCCATACGTTCGAAAGTTAAGGCAATCTGAAGATTTCGAAAAAGTTCCAAGGGGGCCACCTTTGATGCATTTTTTATTTTCGATTTCGGTTTTTTTGATCGGAGTAATGGATTCTATAAAAAAAAGCAGATTGGAATGATCGAAGTTGAAAATCGGTCCATCCGTTCGGAAGTTAAGTCGATCTGTAGAATTCGAAAAAGTTCCAAGGGGGCCCCCTTTGTTACCTTTTTTTTTATCGATTTCGGTCTTATCGATTGCAGAAATGGATTCTATAAAAAAAAACAAGCAGATTGGTATGATCGAAGTTGAAAATCGGTCCATCCGTTCGGAAGTTAAGGCGATCTGAAGAATTCAGAAATGTTCCAAGGGGACCCCCTTTGATGCGATTTTTTTTTCGATTTTGGTTTTTTCGATTGAAGAAATGGATTCTATGAAAAAAACAAGCAGATTGGTATGATCGAAGTTGAAAATCGGTCCATCCGTTCGGAAGTTAAGGCGATCTGAAGAATTCGAAGAAGTTCCAAGGGGGCTCCCTTTGATGCTATTTATTTTTTCGATTTCGGTTTTTTTGATTGGAGAAATGGATTCTATGAAAAAAAAAACAAGCAGATTGGTATGATCGAAGTTGAAAATCGGTCCATCCGTTCGGAAGTTAAGGCGATCTGAAGAATTCGAAAAAGTACCAAGGGGACCCCCTTCGATGCAATTTTTCTTTTCGATTCCAGTTTTTTCGATTGGAGAAATGGATTCTATGAAAAAAAACAAGCAGATTGGTATGATCGAAGTTGAAAATCGGTCCATCCGTTCGGAAGTTAAGGCGATCTGAAGAATTTAGAAAAGTTCCAAGGGGGCCCCCTTTGATGCGATTTTTTTCTCGATTTTGGTTTTTTCGATTGAAGAAATGGATTCTATGAAAAAAACAAGCAGATTGGTATGATCGAAGTTGAAAATCGGTCCATCCGTTCGGAAGTTGAGGCGATTTGAAGAATTCGAAAAAGTTCCAAGGGGACCCCCTTTGATGCAATTTTTTTTCAGATTTCGGTTTTTTCGATTGGAGAAATGGATTCTATGAGAAAAAGCAAGCAGTTTGGTATGATCGAAGTTGAAAATCGGTCCATCCGTTCGGAAGTTAAGGCGATCTGAAGAATTCGAAAAAGTTCCAAGGGGGCCCCCTTTGATGCATTTTTTCGTTTCGCTTTCGGTTTTATTGATCGGAAAAATGGATTCTATGAAAAAAAAAAGCAGATTAGTATGATCGAAGTTGAAAATCGGTCCATCCGTTCGGAAGTTAAGTCGATCTGAAGAATTCGAAAAAGTTCCAAGGGGGCCCCCTTTGATGCATTTTTTTTTCGATTTCGGTTCTTTCGATTGCAGAAATCGATTCTATGAAAAAAAAACAGCAAATTGGTATGCGCGAAGTTGAAAATCGGTCCATCCGATCGGAAGTTAAGGCGATCTGAAGAATTCGAAAAAGTTCCAAGGGGGCCCCCTTTGATGCATTTATTTTTCGATTTCGGTTTTTTCGATTGGAGAAATGGATTTAATGAAAAAAAACATACAGATTGGTATGATCGAAGTTGGAAATCGGTCCATCCGTTCGGAAGTTAAGTCGATCTGAAGAATTCGAAAAAGTTCCAGAGGGGCCCCCTTTGATGCATTTTTTTTTTCGATTTCGGTTTTTTCGATTGCAGAAATGGATTCTATGAAGAAAAAAGCAGATTCGTATGATCGAAGTTGAAAATCGGTCCATCCGTTCGGAAGTTGAGGCGATCTGAAGAATTCGAAAAAGTTCCAAGGGGGCTCCCTTTGATGCTTTTTACTTTTTCGATTTCGGTTTTTTCGATTGGAGAAATGGATTCTATGAAAAAAAACAAGCAGATTGGTATGATCGAAGTTGAAAATCGGTCCATCCGTTCGGAAGTTAAGGCGATCTGAAGAATTCAGAAAAGTTCCAAGGGGACCCCCATTAATGAATTTTTTTTTTTCGATTTTGGTTTTTTCGATTGGAGAAATGGATTCTATGAAAAAATACAAGCAGATTGGTACGATCGAAGTTGAAAATCGGTCCATCCGTTCGGAAGTTAAGGCGAGCTGAATAATTCGAAAAAGTTCCAAGGGGACCCCCTTAGATGCAATTTTTTTTCCAGATTTCGTTTTCTTCGATTGAAGAAATGGATTCTATGAAAAAAAACAAGCAGTTTGGTATGATCGAAGTTGAAAATCGGTCCATCCGTTCGGAAGTTAAGGCGAGCTGAAGAATTCGAAAAAGTTCCAAGGGGACCCCCTTTGATGCAATTTTTTTTTTCGATTTCGGTTTTTTCTATTGAAGAAAGGGATTCTATGAAAAAACAAGCAAATTGGTATGCGCGAAATTGAAAATCGGTCGATCCGTTCGGAAGTTGAGGCGGTCTGAAGAATTAGAAAAAGTTCCAAGGTGGCCCCCTTTGATGCATTTTTTTATCGATTTCGGTTTTTCCGATTGGAGAAATGGATTCTATGAAAAAAAACAAGCAGATTGGTATGATCGAAGTTGAAAATCGGTCTATCCGTTCGGAAGTTAAGGCGATCTGAAGAATTCGAGAAAGTTCCAAGGGGGCCCCCATTGATGCATATTTTTTTTCGATTTCAGTTTTTTCGATTGGAGAAATGGAATCTATGAAGAAAAAACAAGCAGATTGGTTTGATCGAAGTTGAAAATCGGTCCATCCGTTCGGAAGTTAAGGCGATCTGAAGAATTCGAAAAAGTTCCAAGGGGGCCCCCTTTGATGCAATTTTTTTTTCGATTTCGGTTTTTTCGATTGGAGAAATGGATTCTATGAAAAAAAACAAGCAGATTGGTATGATCGTAGTTGAAAATCGGTCCATCCGTTCGGAAGTTAAGGCGATTTGAAGAATTCGAAAAAGTTCCAAGGGGACCCCCTTTGATGCAATTTTTTTTCTGATTTTGGTTTTTTCGATTGCAGAAATGGATTCAATGAAAAAAAAAGCAGATTCGTATGATCGAAGTTGAAAATCGGTCCATCCGTTCGGAAGTTAAGTCGATCTGAAGAATTCGAAAAAGTTCCAAGGGGGCCCCCTTTGATGCATTTTTTTTCGATTTCGGTTCTTTCGATTGCAGAAATGGATTCTATGAAAAAAAAAAAACAGCAAATTGGTATGCTCGAAGTTGAAAATCGGTCCATCCGATCGGAAGTTAAGGCGATCTGAAGAATTCGAAAAAGTTCCAAGGGGGCCCCCTTTGATGCTTTTTTTTTCGATTTCGGTTTTTTCGATTGGAGAAATGGATTTAATGAAAAAAAACATACAGATTGGTATGATCGAAGTTGGAAATCGGTCCATCCGTTCGGAAGTTAAGTCGATCTGAAGAATTCGAAAAAGTTCCAAAGGGGCCCCCTTTGATGCATTTTTTTTTTTCGATTTCGGTTTTTTCGATTGCAGAAATGGATTCTATGAAGAAAAAAGCAGATTCGTATGATCGAAGTTGAAAATCGGTCCATCCGTTCGGAAGTTAAGGCGATCTGAAGAATTCGAAAAAGTTCCAAGGGGGCTCCCTTTGATGCTTTTTACTTTTTCGATTTCGGTTTTTTCGATTGGAGAAATGGATTCTATGAAAAAAAACAAGCAGATTGGTATGATCGAAGTTGAAAATCGGTCCATCCGTTCGGAAGTTAAGGCGATCTGAAGAATTCAGAAAAGTTCCAAGGGGACCCCCTTTGATGAATTTTTTTTGTTCGATTTTGGTTTTTTCCATTGGAGAAATGGATTCTATGAAAAAATACAAGCAGATTGGTACGATCGAAGTTGAAAATCGGTCCATCCGTTCGGAAGTTAAGGCGATTTGAATAATTCGAAAAAGTTCCAAGGGGACCCCCTTAGATGCAATTTTTTTTCAGATTTCCTTTGCTTCGATTGAAGAAATGGATTCCATGAAAAAAAACAAGCAGTTTGGTATGATCGAAGTTGAAAATCGGTCCATCCGTTCGGAAGTTAAGGCGAGCTGAAGAATTCGAAAAAGTTCCAAGGGGACCCCCTTTGATGCAATTTTTTTTTCGATTTCGGTTTTTGCTATTGAAGAAAGGGATTCTATGAAAAAACAAGCAAATTGGTATGCGCGAAATTGAAAATCGGTCGATCCGTTCTGAAGTTGAGGCGGTCTGAAGAATTCGAAAAAGTTCCAAGGTGGCCCCCTTTGATGCATTTTTTTTTCGATTTCGGTTTTTCCGATTGGAGAAATGGATTCTATGAAAAAAAACAAGCAGATTGGTATGATCGAAGTTGAAAATCGGTCTATCCGTTCGGAAGTTAAGGCGATCTGAAGAATTCGAAAAAGTTCCAAGGGGGCCCCCTTTGATGCATTTTTTTTCGATTTCAGTTTTTTCGATTGGAGAAATGGATTCTATGAGAGAAAACAAGCAGATTGGTATGATCGAAGTTGAAAATCGGTCCATCCGTTCGGAAGTTAAGGCGATCTGAAGAATTCGAGAAAGTTCCAAGGGGGCCCCCATTGATGCATATTTTTTTTCGATTTCAGTTTTTTCGATTGGAGAAATGGATTCTATGAAGAAAAAACAAGCACATTGGTATGATCGAAGTTGAAAATCGGTCCATCCGTCCGGAAGTTAAGGCGATCTGAAGAATTCGAAAAAGTTCCAAGGGGGCCCCCTTTGATGCGATTTTTTTTCGATTTCGGTTTTTTCGATTGGAGAAATGGATTCTATGAAAAAAAACAAGCAGATTGGTATGATCGTAGTTGAAAATCGGTCCATCCGTTCGGAAGTTAAGGCGATTTGAAGAATTCGAAAAAGTTCCAAGGGGACCCCTTTTGATGCAATTTTTTTTCTGATTTTGGTTTTTTCGATTGCAGAAATGGATTCAATGAAAAAAAAAGCAGATTCGTATGATCGAAGTTGAATATCGGTCCACCCGTTCGGAAGTTGAGGCGATCTGAAGAATTCGAAAAAGTTCCAAGGGGGCTCCCTTTGATGCTTTTTATTTTTTCGATTTCGGTTTTTTTGATTGGAGAAATGGATTCTATAAAAAAAAACAAGCAGATTGGTATGATCGAAGTTGAAAATCGGTCCATCCGTTCGGACGTTAAGGCGATCTGAAGAATTCGAAAAAGTTTCAAGGGGATCCCCTTTGATGCAATTTTTCTTTTCGATTTCGGTTTTTCCGATTGGAGAAATGGATTCTTTGAAAAAAAAAACAAGCAGATTGGTATGATCGAAGTTGAAAATCGGTCCATCCGTTCGGAAGTTAAGGCGATCTGAAGAATTCAGAAAAGTTCCAAGGGGACCCCCTTTGATGCAATTTTTTTTTCGATTTTGGTTTTTTCGATTGGAGAAATGGATTCTATGAAAAAAAAACAAGCAGATTGGTATGATCGAAGTTGAAAATCGGTCCATCCGTTCGGAAGTTAAGGCGATTTGAAGAATTCGAAAAAGTTCCAAGGGGACCCCCTTTGATGCAATTTTATTTCAGATTTCGGTTTTTTCGATTGGAGAAATGAATTCTATGAAAAAAAAACAAGCAGTTTGGTATGATCGAAGTTGAAAATCGGTCCATCCGTTCGGAAGTTAAGGCGATCTGAAGAATTCGAAAAAGTTCCAAGGGGACACCCTTTGATGCAATTTTTTTTTCGATTTCGGTTTTTTCTATTGAAGAAATGGATTCTATGAAAAAACAAGCAAATTGGTATGCGCGAAATTGAAAATCGGTCGATCCGTTCGGAATTTGAGGCGGTCTGAAGAATTCGAAAAAGTTCCAAGGTGGCCCCCTTTGATGCATTTTTTTTTCGATTTCGATTTTTTTGATTGGATAAATGGATTCTATGAAAAAAAAAAAAGCAGATTGGTATGATCGAAGTTGAAAATCGGTCCATCCGTTCGGAAGTTAAGGCGATCTGAAGAATTCGAAAAAGTTCCAAGGGGGCCCCCTTTGATGCATTTTTTTTTCGATTTCGGTTTTTTTGATTGGAGAAATGGATTCTATGAAAGAAACAAGCAGATTGGTATGATCGAAGTTGAAAATCGGTCCATCCGTTCGGAAGTTAAGGCGATCTGAAGAATTCGAAAAAGTTCCAAGGGGACCCCCTTTGATGCAATTTTTTTTCGACTTCGGTTTTTTCGATTGGAGAAATGGATTCTATGAAAAAAAAACAAGCAGATTGGTATGATCGAAGTTGAATATCGGTCCATCCGTTCGGAAGTTAAGGCGATCTGAAGAATTCGAAAAAGTTCCAAGGGGATCCCCTTTGATGCAATTTTTCTTTTCGATTTCGGTTTTTTCGATTGGAGAAATGGATTCTATGAAAAAAAAAAACAAGCAGATTGGTATGATCGAAGTTGAAAATCGGTCCATCCGTTCGGAAGTTAAGGCGATCTGAAGAATTCAGAAAAGTTCCAAGGGGACCCCCTTTGATGCAATTTTTTTTTCGATTTTGGTTTTTTCGATTGGAGAAATGGATTCTATGAAAAAAAACAAGCAGATTGGTATGATCGAAGTTGAAAATCGGTCCATCCGTTCGGAAGTTAAGGCGATTTGAAGAATTCGAAAAAGTTCCAAGGGGACCCCCTTTGATGCAATTTTTTTTTAGATTTCGGTTTTTTCGATTGGAGAAATGAATTCTATGAAAAAAAACAAGCAGTTTGGTATGATCGAAGTTGAAAATCGGTCCATCCGTTCGGAAGTTAAGGCGATCTGAAGAATTCGAAAAAGTTCCAAGGGGACACCCTTTGATGCAATTTTTTTTTCGATTTCGGTTTTTTCTATTGAAGAAATGGATTCTATGAAAAAACAAGCAAATTGGTATGCGCGAAATTGAAAATCGGTCGATCCGTTCGGAAGTTGAGGCGGTCTGAAGAATTCGAAAAAGTTCCAAGGTGGCCCCCTTTGATGCATTTTTTTTTTCGATTTCGGTTTTTTCGATTGGAGAAATGGATTCTATGAAAAAAAAAACAAGCAGATTGGTATGATCGAAGTTGAAAATCGGTCCATCCGTTCGGAAGTTAAGGCGATCTGAAGAATTCGAAAAAGTTCCAAAGGGGCCCCCTTTGATGCATTTTTTTTTTTTTCGATTTCGGTTTTTTCGATTGGAGAAATGGATTCTATGAAAGAAACAAGCAGATTGGTATGATCGAAGTTGAAAATCGGTCCATCCGTTCGGAAGTTAAGGCGATCTGAAGAATTCGAAAAAGTTCCAAGGGGACCCCCTTTGATGCAATTTTTTTTCGACTTCGGTTTTTTCGATTGAAGAAATGGATTCTATGAAAAAAACAAGCGAATTGATATGCGCGAAATTGAAAATCGGTCCATCCGTTCGGAAGTTAGGCGATCTGAAGAATTCGAAAAAATTCCAAAGGGGCCCCCTTTGATGCATTTTTTTTTCCGATTTCGGTTCTTTCGATCGGAGAAATGGATTCTATGAAAAAAAAAAACAAGCAGATTGGTATGATCGAAGTTGAAAATCGGTCCATCCGTTCGGATGTTAAGGCGATCTGAAGAATTCGAAAAAGTTCCAAGGGGGCCCCCTTTGATGCATTTTTTTTTTCGATTTCGGTTTTTTCGATTGGAGAAATGGATTCTATGAAAAAAACAAGCAGATTGGTATGATCGAAGTTGAAAATCGGTCCATACGTTCGAAAGTTAAGGCAATCTGAAGAATTCGAAAAAGTTCCAAGGGGGCCCCCTTTGATGCATTTTTTTTTCGATTTCGGTTTTTTTGATCGGAGAAATGGATTCTATGAAAAAAAAGCAGGTATGATCGAAGTTGAAAATCGGTCCATCAGTTCGGAAGTTAAGTCGATCTGAAGAATTCGAAAAAGTTCCAAGGGGGCCCCCTTTGATGCTTTTTTTTTTTCGATTTCGGTTTTTTCGATTGGAGAAATGGATTCTATGAAAAAAAACAAGCAGATTCGTATGATCGAAGTTGAAAATCGGTCCATCCATTCGGAAGTTAAGGCGATCTGAAGAATTCGAAAAAGTTCCAAGGGGGCTCCCTTTGATGCTTTTTATTTTTTCGATTTCGGTTTTTCTGATTGGAGAAATGGATTCTATGAAAAAAAAAACAAGCAGATTGGTATGATCGAAGTTGAAAATCGGTCCATACTTTCGAAAGTTGAGGCAATCTGAAGAATTCGAAAAAGTTCCAAGGGGGGCCCCTTTGATCCATTTTTTTTTCGATTTCGGATTTTTTGATCGGAGAAATGGAGTCTATGAAAAAAAAAGCAGATTGGTATGATCGAAGTTGAAAATCGGTCCATCCGTTCGGAAGTTAAGTCGATCTGAAGAATTCGAAAAAGTTCCAAGATGGCCCCCTTTGATGCATTTTTTTTTTTCGATTTCGGTTTTTTCGATTGGAGAAATGGATTCTATGAAAAAAAAACAAGCAGATTCGTATGATCGAAGTTGAAAATCGGTCCATCCGTTCGGAAGTTAAGGCGATCTGAAGAATTCGAAAAAGTTCCAAGGGGGCTCCCTCTGATGCTTTTTATTTTTCCGATTCCGGTTTTTTTGATTGGAGAAATGGATTCTATGGAAAAAAAACAAGCAGATTGGTATGATCGAAGTTGAAAATCGGTCCATCCGTTCGGAAGTTAAGGCGATTTGAAGAATTCGAAAAAGATCCAAGGGGACCCCCTTTGATGCAATTTTTTTTTAGATTTCGGTTTTTTCGATTGGAGAAATGAATTCTATGAAAAAAAACAAGCAGTTTGGTATGATCGAAGTTGAAAATCGGTCCATCCGTTCGGAAGTTAAGGCGATTTGAAGAATTCGAAAAAGTTCCAAGGGGACCCCCTTTGATGCATTTTTTCTTTCGATTTTGGTTTTTTCGATTGGAGAAATGGATTCTATGAAAAAAAACAAGCAGATTGGTATGATCGAAGTTGAAAATCGGTCCATCCGTTCGGAAGTTAAGGCGATTTGAAGAATTCGAAAAAGTTCCAAGGGGACCCCCTTTGATGCAATTTATTTTTAGATTTCGGTTTTTTCGATTGGAGAAATGAATTCTATGAAAAAAAAACAAGCAGTTTGGTATGATCGAAGTTGAAAATCGGTCCATCCGTTCGGAAGTTAAGGCGATCTGAAGAATTCGAAAAAGTTCCAAGGGGACACCCTTTGATGCAATTTTTTTTTCGATTTCGGTTTTTTCTATTGAAGAAATGGATTCTATGAAAAAACAAGCAAATTGGTATGCGCGAAATTGAAAATCGGTCGATCCGTTCGGAAGTTGAGGCGGTCTGAAGAATTCGAAAAAGTTCCAAGGTGGCCCCCTTTGATGCATTTTTTTTTTTCGATTTCGGTTTTTTCGATTGGAGAAATGGATTCTATGAAAGAAACAAGCAGATTGGTATGATCGAAGTTGAAAATCGGTCCATCCGTTCGGATGTTAAGGCGATCTGAAGAATTCGAAAAAGTTCCACAGGGGCCCCCTTTGATGCATTTTTTTTTTCGATTTCGGTTTTTTTGATTGGAGAAATGGATTCTATGAAAAAAACAAGCAGATTGGTATGATCGAAGTTGAAAATCGGTCCATACGTTCGAAAGTTAAGGCAATCTGAAGAATTCGAAAAAGTTCCAAGGGGGCCCCCTTTGATGCATTTTTTTTTCGATTTCGGTTTTTTTGATCGGAGAAATGGATTCTATGAAAAAAAAAGCAGGTATGATCGAAGTTGAAAATCGGTCCATCAGTTCGGAAGTTAAGTCGATCTGAAGAATTCGAAAAAGTTCCAAGGGGGCCCCCTTTGATGCATTTTTTTTTTCGATTTCGGTTTTTTCGATTGGAGAAATGGATTCTATGAAAAAAAACAAGCAGATTCGTATGATCGAAGTTGAAAATCGGTCCATCCATTCGGAAGTTAAGGCGATCTGAAGAATTCGAAAAAGTTCCAAGGGGGCTCCCTTTGATGCTTTTTATTTTTTCGATTTCGGTTTTTCTGATTGGAGAAATGGATTCTATGAAAAAAAACAAGCAGATTGGTATGATCGAAGTTGAAAATCGGTCCATACTTTCGAAAGTTGAGGCAATCTGAAGAATTCGAAAAAGTTCCAAGGGGGGCCTCTTTGATCCATTTTTTTTTCGATTTCGGATTTTTTGATCGGAGAAATGGAGTCTATGAAAAAAAAAGCAGATTGGTATGATCGAAGTTGAAAATCGGTCCATCCGTTCGGAAGTTAAGTCGATCTGAAGAATTCGAAAAAGTTCCAAGATGGCCCCCTTTGATGCATTTTTTTTTTCGATTTCGGTTTTTTCGATTGGAGAAATGGATTCTATGAAAAAAAACAAGCAGATTCGTATGATCGAAGTTGAAAATCGGTCCATCCGTTCGGAAGTTAAGGCGATCTGAAGAATTCGAAAAAGTTCCAAGGGGGCTCCCTCTGATGCTTTTTATTTTTCCGATTCCGGTTTTTTTGATTGGAGAAATGGATTCTATGAAAAAAAAACAAGCAGATTGGTATGATCGAAGTTGAAAATCGGTCCATCCGTTCGGAAGTTAAGGCGATCTGAAGAATTCAGAAAAGTTCCAAGGGGACCCCCTTTGATGCAATTTTTTTTCGATTTTGGTTTTTTCGATTGGAGAAATGGATTCCATGAAAAAAAACAAGCAGATTGGTATGATCGAAGTTGAAAATCGGTCCATCCGTTCGGAAGTTAAGGCGATTTGAAGAATTCGAAAAAGTTCCAAGGGGACCTCCTTTGATGCAATTTTTTTTCAGATTTCGGTTAATTCGATTGGAGAAATGGATTCTATGAAGAAAAACTAGCAGTTTGGTATGATCGAAGTTGAAAATCGGTCCATCCGTTCGGAAGTTAAGGCGATCTGAAGAATTCGAAAAAGTTCCAAGGGGACCCCCTTTGATGCAATTTTTTTTTCGATTTCGGTTTTTTCTATTGAAGAAATGGATTCTATGAAAAAACAAGCAAATTGGTATGCGCGAAATTGAAAATTGGTCGATCCGTTCGGTAGTTGAGGCGGTCTGAAGAATTCGAAAAAGTTCCAAGGGGGCCCCCTTTGATGCATTTTTTTTTCGATTTCGGTTTTCTTGATTGGAGAAATGGATTCTGTGAAAGAAACAAGCAGATTGGTATGATCGAAGTTGAAAATCGGTCCATCCGTTCGGAAGTTAAGGCGATCTGAAGAATTCGAAAAAGTTCCAAGGGGACCCCCTTTGATGCAATTTTTTTTTCGATTTCGGTTTTTTCGATTGGAGAAATGGATTCTATGAAAAAAACAAGCGAATTGGTATGCGCGAAATTGAAAATCGGTCCATCCGTTCGGAAGTTAAGGCGATCTGAAGAATTCGAAAAAATTCCAAGAAGGCCTCCTTTGATGCATTTTTTTTTCGATTTCGGTTTTTTCGATTGGAAAAATGGATTCTACGAAAGAAAACAAGCAGATTAGTATGATCGAAGTTGGAAATCGGTCCATCCGTTCGGAAGTTAAGGCGATCTGAAGAATTCGAAAAAGTTCCAAGGGGGCCCCCTTTGACACATTTGTTTTTCGATTTCGGTTTTTTCGATTGGAGAAATGGATTCTATGAAAAAATACAAGCAGATTGGTATGATCGAAGTTGGAAATCGGTCCATCCGTTCGGAAGTTAAGGCGATCTGAAGAATTCGAAAAAGTTCCAAGGGGGTTCCCTTTGGTGCATTTTTTTTTCGATTTCGGTTTTTTCGACTGGAGAAATGGATTCTATGAAAGAAAACAAGCAGATTGGTATGAGCGAAGTTGAAAATCGGTCCATCCGTTCGGAAGTTAGGCGATCTGAAGAATTCGAAAAAGTTCCAAGGGGGCCCCCTTTGATGTTTTTTTTTTTCGATTTCGGTTTTTTCGATTGGAGAAATGGATTCTATGAAAAAATACAAGCAGATTGGTATGATCGAAGTTGGAAATCGGTCCATCCGTTCGGAAGTTAAGGCGATCTGAAGAATTCGAAAAAGTTCCAAGGGGACCTCCTTTGATGCAATTTTTTTTTTCGATTTCGGTTTTTTTGATTGGAGAAATGGATTCTATGAAAAAAAACAAGCAGATTGGTATGATCGAAGTTGAAAATCGGTCCATCCGTTCGGAAGTTAAGGCGATCTGAAGAATTCGAAAAAGTTCCAAGGGGGCCCCCTTTGATGCATTTTTTTTTTCGATTTCGGTTTTTTCGATTGCAGAAATGGATTCTATGAAAAAAAACAAGCAGATTGGTATGATCGAAGTTGAAAATCGGTTCATCCGTTCGGAAGTTAAGGCGATCTGAAGAATTCGAAAAAGTTTCAAGGGGGCCCCCTTTGATGCATTTTTTTTTTCGATTTTGGTTTTTTCGATTGGAGAAATGGATTCTATGAAATAAAACAAGCAGATTGGTATGATCGAAGTTGAAAATCGGTCCATACGTTCGAAAGTTGAGGCATTCTGAAGAATTCGAAAAAGTTCCAAGGGGGGCCCCTTTGATCCATTTTTTTTTTTTCGATTTCGGATTTTTTGATCGGAAAAATGGATTCTATGAAAAAAAAAGCAGATTGGTATGATCGAAGTTGAAAATCGGTCCATCCGTTCGGAAGTTAAGTCGATCTGAAGAATTCGAAAAAGTTCCAAGGGGGCCCCCTTTGATGCATTTTTTTTCTCGATTTCGGTTTTTTCGATTGGAGAAATGGATTCTATGAAAAAAAACAAGCAGATTCGTATGATCGAAGTTGAGAATCGGTCCATCCGTTCGGAAGTTAAGGCGATCTGAAGAATTCGAAAAAGTTCCAAGGGGGCTCCCTTTGATGCTTTTCATTTTTCCGATTTCGGTTTTTTTGATTGGAGAAATGGATTCTATGAAAAAAAACAAGCAGATCGGTATGATCGAAGTTGAAAATCGGTCCATCCGTTCGGAAGTTATGGCGATCTGAAGAATTCGAAAAAGTTCCAAGGGGACCCCCTTTGATGCAATTTTTCTTTTCGATTTCGGTTTTTTCGATTGGAGAAATGGATTCTATGAAAAAAAAACAAGCAGATTGGTATGATCGAAGTTGAAAATCGGTCCATCCGTTCGGAAGTTAAGGCGATCTGAAGAATTCAGAAAAGTTCCAAGGGGACCCCCTTTGATGCAATTTTTTTTTTCGATTCTGGTTTTTTTGATTGGAGAAATGGATTACATGAAAAAAAACAAGCAGATTGGTATGATCGAAGTTGAAAATCGGTCCATCCGTTCGGAAGTTAAGGCGATTTGAAGAATTCGAAAAAGTTCCAAGGGGACCCCCTTTGATGCAATTTTTTTTCAGATTTCGGTTTTCTCGATTGGAGAAATGGATTCTATGAAGAAAAACTAGCAGTTTGGTATGATCGAAGTTGAAAATCGGTCCATCCGTTCGGAAGTTAAGGCGATCTGAAGAATTCGAAAAAGTTCCAAGGGGACCCCCTTTGATGCAATTTTTTTTCGATTTCGGTTTTTTCTATTGAAGAAATGGATTCTATGAAAAAACAAGCAAATTGGTATGCGCGAAATTGAAAATCGGTCGATCCGTTCGGTAGTTGAGGCGGTCTGAAGAATTCGAAAAAGTTCCAAGGGGGCCCCCTTTGATGCATTTTTTTTTCGATTTCGGTTTTTTCGATTGGAGAAATGGATTCTATGAAAGAAACAAGCAGATTGGTATGACCGAAGTTGAAAATCGGTCCATCCGTTCGGAAGTTAAGGCGATCTTAAGAATTCGAAAAAGTTCCAAGGGGGCCCCCTTTGATGCAATTTTTTTTCGATTTCGGTTTTTTCGATTGGAGAAATGGATTCTATGAAAAAAACAAGCGAATTGGTATGCGCGAAATTGAAAATCGGTCCATACTTTCGAAAGTTAAGGCGATCTGAAGAATTCGAAAAAATTCCAAGAAGGCCCCCTTTGATGCATTTTTTATTCGATTTCGGTTTTTTCGATTGGAGAAATGGATTCTAGGAAAGAAAACAAGCAGATTGGTATGATCGAAGTTGAAAATCGGTCCATCCGTTCGGAAGTTAAGGCGATCTGAAGAATTCGAAAAAGTTCCAAGGGGGCCCCCTTTGATGCATTTTTTTTTTCGATTTCGGTTTTTTCGATTGGAGAAATGGATTCTATGAAAAAAAAAACAAGCAGATTGGTATGATCGAAGTTGAAAATCGGTCCATCCGTTCGGAAGTTAAGGCGATCTGAAGAATTCGAAAAAGTTCCAAGGGGGCCCCCTTTGATGCATTTTTTTTTTTCGATTTCGGTTTTTTCGATTGGAGAAATGGATTCAATGAAAAAAAAACAAGCAGATTGGTATGATCGAAGTTGAAAATCGGTCCATCCGTTCGGAAGTTAAGGCGATCTGAAGAATTCAGAAAAGTTCCAAGGGGACCCCCTTTGATGCAATTTTTTTTTCGATTTCGGATTTTTTTGATCGGAGAAATGGATTCTATGAAAAAAAAAAGCAGATTGGTATGATCGAAGTTGAAAATCGGTCCATCCGTTCGGAAGTTAAGGCGATCTGAAGAATTCGAAAAAGTTCCAAGGGGGCCCCCTTTGATGCATTTTTTTTTCGATTTCGGTTTCTTCGATTGGAGAAATGGATTCTATAAAAAAAAACAAGCAGATTGGTATGATCGAAGTTGAAAATCGGTTCATCCGTTCGGAAGTTAAGGCGATCTGAAGAATTCGAAAAAGTTTCAAGGGGGCCCCCTTTGATGCATTTTCTTTTTCGATTTTGGTTTTTTCGATTGGAGAAATGGATTCTATGAAAAAAAAACAAGCAGATTGGTATGATCGAAGTTGAAAATCGGTCCATACGTTCGAAAGTTGAGGCATTCTGAAGAATTCGAAAAAGTTCCAAGGGGGGCCCCTTTGATCCATTTTTTTTTCGATTTCGGATTTTTTGATCGGAGAAATGGATTCTATGAAAAAAACAAGCGAATTGGTATGCGCGAAATTGAAAATCGGTCCATCCGTTCGGAAGTTAAGGCGATCTGAAGAATTCGAAAAAATTCCAAGAAGGCCCCCTTTGATGCATTTTTTATTCGATTTCGGTTTTTTCGATTGGAGAAATGGATTCTATGAAAGAAAACAAGCAGATTGGTATGATCGAAGTTGAAAATCGGTCCATCCGTTCGGAAGTTAAGGCGATCTGAAGAATTCGAAAAAGTTCCAAGGGGGCCCCCTTTGATGCATTTTTTTTTCGATTTCGGTTTTTTCGATTGGAGAAATGGATTCTATGAAAAAAAAAACAAGCAGATTGGTATGATCGAAGTTGAAAATCGGTCCATCCGTTCGGAAGTTAAGGCGATCTGAAGAATTCGAAAAAGTTCCAAGGGGGCCCCCTTTGATGCATTTTTTTTCTCGATTTCAGTTTTTTCGATTGGAGAAATGGATTCTATGAAAAAAAACAAGCAGATTGGTATGGTCGAAGTTGAAAATCGGTCCATCCGTTCGGAAGTTAAGGCGATCTGAAGAATTCGAAAAAGTTCCAAGGGGGCCCCCTTTGGTGCATTTTTTTTTCGATTTCGGTTTTTTCGATTGGAGAAATGGATTCTATGAAAGAAAACAAGCAGATTGGTATGATCGAAGTTGAAAATCGGTCCATCCGTTCGGAAGTTAAGGCGATCTGAAGAATTCGAAAAAGTTCCAAGGGGGCCCCCTATGATGCATTTTTTTTTTCGATTTCGGTTTTTTCGATTGCAGAAATGGATTCTATGAAAAAAAAACAAGCAGATTGGTATGATCGAAGTTGAAAATCGGTTCATCCGTTCGGAAGTTAAGGCGATCTGAAGAATTCGAAAAAGTTTCAAGGGGGCCCCCTTTGATGCATTTTTTTTTTCGATTTTGGTTTTTTCGATTGGAGAAATGGATTCTATGAAAAAAAACAAGCAGATTGGTATGATCGAAGTTGAAAATCGGTCCATACGTTCGAAAGTTGAGGCATTCTGAAGAATTCGAAAAAGTTCCAAGGGGGGCCCCTTTGATCCATTTTTTTTTTCGATTTCGGATTTTTTAATCGGGGAAATGGATTCTATGAAAAAAAAAGCAGATTGGTATGATCGAAGTTGAAAATCGGTCCATCCGTTCGGAAGTTAAGTCGATCTGGAGAATTCGAAAAAGTTCCAAGGGGGCCCCCTTTGATGCATTTTTTTTTTCGATTTCGGTTTTTTCGATTGGAGAAATGGATTCTATGAAAAAAAACAAGCAGATTCGTATGATCGAAGTTGAAAATCGGTCCATCCGTTCGGAAGTTAAGGCGATCTGAAGAATTCGAAAAAGTTCCAAGGGGGCTCCCTTTGATGCTTTTCATTTTTCCGATTTCGGTTTTTTTGATTGGAGAAATGGATTCTATAAAAAAAAACAAGCAGATCGGTATGATCGAAGTTGAAAATCGGTCCATCCGTTCGGAAGTTATGGCGATCTGAAGAGAATTCGAAAAAGTTCCAAGAGGACCCCCTTTGATGCAATTTTTCTTTTCGATTTCGGTTTTTTCGATTGGAGAAATGGATTCTATGAAAAAAAAACAAGCAGATTGGTATGATCGAAGTTGAAAATCGGTCCATCCGTTCGGAAGTTAAGGCGATCTGAAGAATTCAGAAAAGTTCCAAGGGGACCCCCTTTGATGCAATTTTTTTTTCGATTCTGTTTTTTTTGATTGGAGAAATGGATTCCATGAAAAAAAACAAGCAGATTGGTATGATCGAAGTTGAAAATCGGTCCATCCGTTCGGAAGTTAAGGCGATTTGAAGAATTCGAAAAAGTTCCAAGGGGACCCCCTTTGATGCATTTTTTTTTTCGATTTCGGTTTTTTCGATTGGAGAAATGGATTCTATGAAAGAAACAAGCAGATTGGTATGATCGAAGTTGAAAATCGGTCCATCCGTTCGGAAGTTAAGGCGATCTGAAGAATTCGAAAAAGTTCCAAGGGGGCCCCCTTTGATGCAATTTTTTTTCGATTTCGGTTTTTTCGATTGGAGAAATGGATTCTATGAAAAAAACAAGCGAATTGGTATGCGCGAAATTGAAAATCGGTCCATCCGTTCGGAAGTTAAGGCGATCTGAAGAATTCGAAAAAATTCCAAGAAGGCCCCCTTTGATGCATTTTTTATTCGATTTCGGTTTTTTCGATTGGAGAAATGGATTCTATGAAAGAAAACAAGCAGATTGGTATGATCGAAGTTGAAAATCGGTCCATCCGTTCGGAAGTTAAGGCGATCTGAAGAATTCGAAAAAGTTCCAAGGGGGCCCCCTTCGATGCATTTTTTTTTTTCGATTTCGGTTTTTTCGATTGGAGAAATGGATTCTATGAAAAAAAAACAAGCAGATTGGTATGATCGAAGTTGAAAATCGGTCCATCCGTTCGGAAGTTAAGGCGATCTGAAGAATTCAGAAAAGTTCCAAGGGGACCCCCTTTGATGCAATTTTTTTTTCGATTTCGGATTTTTTGATCGGAGAAATGGATTCTATGAAAAAAAAAGCAGATTGGTATGATCGAAGTTGAAAATCGGTCCATCCGTTCGGAAGTTAAGGCGATCTGAAGAATTCGAAAAAGTTCCAAGGGGGCCCCCTTTGATGCATTTTTTTTTTCGATTTCGGTTTTTTCGATTGGAGAAATGGATTCTATGAAAAAAAACAAGCAGATTGGTATGATCGAAGTTGAAAATCGGTTCATCCGTTCGGAAGTTAAGGCGATCTGAAGAATTCGAAAAAGTTTCAAGGGGGCCCCCTTTGATGCATTTTTTTTTTCGATTTTGGTTTCTTCGATTGGAGAAATGGATTCTATGAAAAAAAAACAAGCAGATTGGTATGATCGAAGTTGAAAATCGGTCCATACGTTCGAAAGTTGAGGCATTCTGAAGAATTCGAAAAAGTTCCAAGGGGGGCCCCTTTGATCCATTTTTTTTTCGATTTTGGATTTTTTGATCGGAGAAATGGATTCTATGAAAAAAACAAGCGAATTGGTATGCGCGAAATTGAAAATCGGTCCATCCGTTCGGAAGTTAAGGCGATCTGAAGAATTCGAAAAAATTCCAAGAAGGCCCCCTTAGATGCATTTTTTATTCGATTTCGGTTTTTTTCGATTGGAGAAATGGATTCTATGAAAGAAAACAAGCAGATTGGTATGATCGAAGTTGAAAATCGGTCCATCCGTTCGGAAGTTAAGGCGATCTGAAGAATTCGAAAAAGTTTCAAGGGGGCCCCCTTTGATGCATTTTTTTTTTCGATTTCGGTTTTTTCGATTGGAGAAATGGATTCTATGAAAAAAAAACAAGCAGATTGGTATGATCGAAGTTGAAAATCGGTCCATCCGTTCGGAAGTTAAGGCGATCTGAAGAATTCGAAAAAGTTCCAAGGGGGCCCCCTTTGATGCATTTTTTTTTTTCGATTTCGGTTTTTTCGATTGGAAAAATGGATTCTATGAAAAAAAACAAGCAGATTGGTATGATCGAAGTTGAAAATCGGTCCATCCGTTCGGAAGTTAAGGCGATCTGAAGAATTCGAAAAAGTTCCAAGGGCGCCCCCTTTGGTGCATTTTTTTTTCGATTTCGGTTTTTTCGATTGGAGAAATGGATTCTATGAAAGAAAACAAGCAGATTGGTATGATCGAAGTTGAAAATCGGTCCATCCGTTCGGAAGTTAGGCGATCTGAAGAATTCGAAAAAGTTCCAAGGGGGCCCCCTTTGATGCATTTTTTTTTCGATTTCGGTTTTTTCGATTGGAGAAATGGATTCTATGAAAAAATACAAGCAGATTGGTATGATCGAAGTTGGAAATCGGTCCCTCCGTTCGGAAGTTAAGGCGATCTGAAGAATTCGAAAAAGTTCCAAGGGGGCCCCCTTTGATGAATTTTTTTCTTTAGATTTCGGTTTTTTCGATGGGAGAAATGGATTCTATGAAAAAAAACAAGCAGATTGGTATGATCGAAGTTGAAAATCGGTCCATCCGTTCGGAAGTTAAGGCGATCTGAAGAATTCGAAAAAGTTCCAAGGGGGCCCCCATTGATGCATTTTTTTTTATTTCGGTTTTTTCGATTGGTGAAATGGACTCTATGAAAAAAAACAAGCAGATTGGTATGATCGAAGTTGAAAATCGGTCCATCCGTTCGGAAGTTGAGGCGATCTGAAGAATTCGAAAAAGCTCCAAGGGGGCCCCCTTCGATGAATTTTTTTTTAGATTTCGGTTTTTTCGATTGGAGAAATGGATTCTATGAAAAAAAAACAAGCAGATTGGTATGATCGAAGTTGAAAATCGGTCCATCCGTTCGGAAGTTAAGGCGATCTGAAGAATTCGAAAAAGTTTCAAGGGGGCCCCCTTTTGTGCATTTTTTTCTCGATTTCGGTTTTTTCGATTGGAGAAATGGATTCTATGAAAGAAAACAAGCAGATTGGTATAATCGAAGTTGAAAATCGGTCCATCCGTTCGGAAGTTAGGCGATCTGAAGAATTCGAAAAAGTTCCAAGGGGGCCCCCTTTGATGCATTTTTTTTTCGATTTCGGTTTTTTCGATTGGAGAAATGGATTCTATGAAAAAATACAAGCAGATTGGTATGATCGAAGTTGGAAATCGGTCCATCCGTTCGGAAGTTAAGGCGATCTGAAGAATTCGATAAAGTTCCAAGGGGGCCCCCTTTGATGATTTTTTTGTTTAGATTTCGGTTCTTCCGATTGGAGAAATGGATTCTATGAAAAAAAACAAGAAGATTGGTATGATCGAAGTTGAAAATCGGTCCATCCGTTCGGAAGTTAAGGCGATCTGAAGAATTCGAAAAAGTTCCAAGGAGGCCCCCTTTGGTGCATTTTTTTTCGATTTCGGTTTTTTCGATTGGAGAAATGGATTCTATGAAAGAAAACAAGCAGATTGGTATGATCGAAGTTGAAAATCGGTCCATCCGTTCGGAAGATAGGCGATCTGAAGAATTCGAAAAAGTTCCAAGGGGGCCCCCTTTGATGCATTTTTTTTTTTCGATTTCGGTTTTTTTGATTGGAGAAATGGATTCTATGAAAAAATACAAGCAGATTGATATGATCGAAGTTGGAAATCGGTCCATCCGTTCGGAAGTTAAGGCGATCTGAAGAATTCGAAAAAGTTCCAAGGGGACCCCCTTTGATGCAATTTTTTTTTTCGATTTCGGTTTTTTCGATTGGAGAAATAGATTAAAAAAAAACAAGCAGATTGGTATGATCGAAGTTGAAAATCGGTCCATCCGTTCGGAAGTTAAGGCGATCTGAAGAATTCGAAAAAGTTCCAAGGGGGCCCCCTTTGATGCATTTTTTTTTTCGATTTCGAATTTTTCGATTGAAGAAATGGATTCTATGAAAAAAAAACAAGCAGATTGGTATGATCGAAGTTGAAAATCGGTTCATCCGTTCGGAAGTTAAGGCGATCTGAAGAATTCGAAAAAGTTCCAAGGGGGCCCCCTTTGATGCATTTTTTTTTCATTTCGGTTTTTTCGATTGGAGAAATGGACTCTATGAAAAAAAACAAGCAGATTGGTATGATCGAAGTTGAAAATCGGTCCATCCGTTCGGAAGTTGAGGCGATCTGAAGAATTCGAAAAAGTTCCAAGGGGGCCCCCTTTGATGAATTTTTTTTTTAGATTCCGGTTTTTTCGATTGGAGAAATGGATTCAATGAAAAAAAAAACAAGCAGATTGGTATGATCGAAGTTGAAAATCGGTCCATCCGTTCGGAAGTTAAGGCGATCTGAAGAATTCGAAAAAGTTCCAAGGAGGCCCCCTTTGGTGCATTTTTTTTTCGATTTCGGTTTTTTCGATTGGAGAAATGGATTCTATGAAAGAAAACAAGCAGATTGGTATGATCGAAGTTGAAAATCGGTCCATCCGTTCGGAAGTTAGGCCATCTGAAGAATTCGAAAAAGTTCCAAGGGGGCCCCCTTTGATGCATTTTTTTTTTCGATTTCGGTTTTTTTGATTGGAGAAATGGATTCTATGAAAAAATACAAGCAGATTGGTATGATCGAAGTTGGAAATCGGTCCATCCGTTCGGAAGTTAAGGCGATCTGAAGAATTCGAAAAAGTTCCAAGAGGACCCCCTTTGATGCAATTTTTTTTCGATTTCGGTTTTTTCGATTGGAGAAAAGGATTCTATGAAAAAAAACAAGCAGATTGGTATGATCGAAGTTGAAAATCGGTCCATCCGTTCGGAAGTTAAGGCGATCTGAAGAATTCGAAAAAGTTTCAAGGGGACCCCCTTTGATGCGATTTTTATTTCAATTTCGGTTTTTTTGATTGGAGAAATGGATTCTATGAAAAAAAAACAAGCAAATTGGTATGCGCGAAGTTGAAAATCGGTCCATCCGTTCGGAAATTAAGGCGATCTGAAGAATTCGAAAAAGTTCCAAGGGGACCCCCTTTGATGCAATTTTTTTTTCAATTTCGGTTTTTTCGATTGGAGAAATGGATTCTATGAAAAAAAAAACAAGCAGATTGGTATGATCGAAGTTGAAAATCGGTCCATCCGTTTGGAAGTTAAGGCGATCTGAAGAATTCGAAAAAGTTCCAAGGGGGCCCCCTTTGATGCATTTTTTTTTCGATTTCGGTTTTTTCGATTGGAAAAATGGATTCTATGAAAAAAAACAAGCAGATTGGTATGATCGAAGTTGAAAATCGGTCCATCCGTTCGGAAGTTAAGGCGATCTGAAGAATTCGAAAAAGTTCCAAGGGGGCCCCCTTTGGTGCATTTTTTTTTCGATTTCGGTTTTTTCGATTGGAGAAATGGATTCTATGAAAGAAAACAAGCAGATTGGTATGATCGAAGTTGAAAATCGGTCCATCCGTTCGGAAGTTAGGCGATCTGAAGAATTCGAAAAAGTTCCAAGGGGGCCCCCTTTGATGCATTTTTTTTTCGATTTCGGTTTTTTCGATTGGAGAAATGGATTCTATGAAAAAATACAAGCAGATTGGTATGATCGAAGTTGGAAATCGGTCCCTCCGTTCGGAAGTTAAGGCGATCTGAAGAATTCGAAAAAGTTCCAATGGGGCCCCCTTTGATGAATTTTTTTTTTAGATTTCGGTTTTTTCGATGGGAGAAATGGATTCTATGAAAAAAAACAAGCAGATTGGTATGATCGAAGTTGAAAATCGGTCCATCCGTTCGGAAGTTAAGGCGATCTGAAGAATTCGAAAAAGTTCCAAGGGGGCCCCCATTGATGCATTTTTTTTATTTCGGTTTTTTCGATTGGTGAAATGGACTCTATGAAAAAAAACAAGCAGATTGGTATGATCGAAGTTGAAAATCGGTCCATCCGTTCGGAAATTGAGGCGATCTGAAGAATTCGAAAAAGCTCCAAGGGGGCCCCCTTTGATGAATTTTTTTTTAGATTTCGGTTTTTTCGATTGGAGAAATGGATTCTATGAAAAAAAAACAAGCAGATTGGTATGATCGAAGTTGAAAATCGGTCCATCCGTTCGGAAGTTAGGCGATCTGAAGAATTCGAAAAAGTTCCAAGGGGGCCCCCTTTGATGCATTTTTTTTTCGATTTCGGTTTTTTCGATTGGAGAAATGGATTCTATGAAAAAATACAAGCAGATTGGTATGATCGAAGTTGGAAATCGGTCCATCCGTTCGGAAGTTAAGGCGATCTGAAGAATTCGAAAAAGTTCCAAGGGGGCCCCCTTTGATGATTTTTTTGTTTAGATTTCGGTTTTTCCGATTGGAGAAATGGATTCTATGAAAAAAAACAAGAAGATTGGTATGATCGAAGTTGAAAATCGGTCCATCCGTTCGGAAGTTAAGGCGATCTGAAGAATTCGAAAAAGTTCCAAGGGGGCCCCCTTTGGTGCATTTTTTTTCGATTTCGGTTTTTTCGATTGGAGAAATGGATTCTATGAAAGAAAACAAGCAGATTGGTATGATCGAAGTTGAAAATCGGTCCATCCGTTCGGAAGATAGGCGATCTGAAGAATTCGAAAAAGTTCCAAGGGGGCCCCCTTTGATGCATTTTTTTTTCGATTTCGGTTTTTTTGATTGGAGAAATGGATTCTATGAAAAAATACAAGCAGATTGATATGATCGAAGTTGGAAATCGGTCCATCCGTTCGGAAGTTAAGGCGATCTGAAGAATTCGAAAAAGTTCCAAGGGGACCCCCTTTGATGCAATTTTTTTTTTCGATTTCGGTTTTTTCGATTGGAGAAATAGATTAAAAAAAAAACAAGCAGATTGGTATGATCGAAGTTGAAAATCGGTCCATCCGTTCGGAAGTTAAGGCGATCTGAAGAATTCGAAAAAGTTCCAAGGGGGCCCCCTTTGATGCATTTTTTTTTTCGATTTCGAATTTTTCGATTGAAGAAATGGATTCTATGAAAAAAAAACAAGCAGATTGGTATGATCGAAGTTGAAAATCGGTTCATCCGTTCGGAAGTTAAGGCGATCTGAAGAATTCGAAAAAGTTTCAAGGGGGCCCCCTTTGATTCCTTTTTTTTTTTTTTGATTTCGGTTTTTTTGATTGGAGAAATGGATTTTATAAAAAAAAACAAGCAGATTGGTATGATCGAAGTTGATAATCGGTCCATCCGTTCGGAAGTTAAGGCGATCTGAAGAATTCGAAAAAGTTCCAAGGGGGCCCCCTTTGATGCATTTTTTTTTCATTTCGGTTTTTTCGATTGGAGAAATGGACTCTATGAAAAAAAACAAGCAGATTGGTATGATCGAAGTTGAAAATCGGTCCATCCGTTCGGAAGTTGAGGCGATCTGAAGAATTCGAAAAAGTTCCAAGGGGGCCCCCTTTGATGAATTTTTTTTTTAGATTCCGGTTTTTTCGATTGGAGAAATGGATTCAATGAAAAAAAAAACAAGCAGATTGGTATGATCGAAGTTGAAAATCGGTCCATCCGTTCGGAAGTTAAGGCGATCTGAAGAATTCGAAAAAGTTCCAAGGGGGCCCCCTTTGGTGCATTTTTTTTTCGATTTCGGTTTTTTCGATTGGAGAAATGGATTCTATGAAAGAAAACAAGCAGATTGGTATGATCGAAGTTGAAAATCGGTCCATCCGTTCGGAAGTTAGGCGATCTGAAGAATTCGAAAAAGTTCCAAGGGGGCCCCCTTTGATGCATTTTTTTTTTCGATTTCGGTTTTTTCTATTGGAGAAATGGATTCTATGAAAAAATACAAGCAGATTGGTATGATCGAAGTTGGAAATCGGTCCATCCGTTCGGAAGTTAAGGCGATCTGAAGAATTCGAAAAAGTTCCAAGGGGACCCCCTTTGATGCAATTTTTTTTCGATTTCGGTTTTTTCGATTGGAGAAAAGGATTCTATGAAAAAAAACAAGCAGATTGGTATGATCGAAGTTGAAAATCGGTCCATCCGTTCGGAAGTTAAGGCGATCTGAAGAATTCGAAAAAGTTTCAAGGGGACCCCCTTTGATGCGATTTTTATTTCGATTTCGGTTTTTTTGATTGGAGAAATGGATTCTATGAAAAAAAAACAAGCAAATTGGTATGCGCGAAGTTGAAAATCGGTCCATCCGTTCGGAAATTAAGGCGATCTGAAGAATTCGAAAAAGTTCCAAGGGGACCCCCTTTGATGCAATTTTTTTTTCAATTTCGGTTTTTTCTATTGAAGATATGGATTCTATGAAAAAACAAGCAAATTGGTATGCGCGAAATTGAAAATCGGTCGATCCGTTCGGAAGTTGAGGCGGTCTGAAGAATTCGAAAAAGTTCCAAGGTGGCCCTTTTTGATGCATTTTATTTTTCGATTTCGGTTTTTTCGATTGGAGAAATGGATTCTATGAAAAAAAACAAGCAGATTGGTATGTTCGAATTTGAAAATCGGTCCATCCGTTCGGAAGTTAAGGCGATCTGAAGAATTCAAAAAAGTTCCAAGGGGGCCCCCTTTGATGCATTTTTTTTTTCGATTTCGGTTTTTTCGATTGGAGAAATGGATTCTATGAAAGAAACAAGCAGATTGGTATGATCGAAGTTGAAAATCAGTCCATCCGTTCGGAAGTTAAGGCGATCTGAAGAATTCGAAAAAGTTCCAAGGGGACCCCCTTTGATGCAATTTTTTTCCGATTTCGGTTTTTTCGATTGAAGAAATGGATTCTATGAAAAAAACAAGCGAATTGGTATGCGCGAAATTGAAAATCGGTTCATCCGTTCGGAAGTTAAGGCGATCTGAAGAATTCGAAAAAATTCCAAGAAGGCCCCCTTTGATGCATTTTTCTTTCGATTTCGGTTTTTTCGATTGGAGAAATGGATTCTATGAAAAAAAACAAGCAGATTGGTATGATCGAAGTTGAAAATCGGTCCATCCGTTCGGAAGTTAAGGCGATCTGAAGAATTCGAAAAAGTTCCATGGGGGCCCCCTTTGGTGCATTTTTTTTTCGATTTCGGTTTTTTCGATTGGAGAAATGGATTCTATGAAAGAAAACAAGCAGATTGGTATGATCGAAGTTGAAAATCGGTCCATCCGTTCGGAAGTTAGGCGATCTGAAGAATTCGAAAAAGTTCCAAGGGGGCCCCCTTTGATGTATTTTTTTTTTCGATTTCAGTTCTTTCGATTGGATAAATGGATTCTATGAAAAAAAACAAGCAGATTGGTATGATCGAAGTTGAAAATCGGTCCATCCGTTCGGAAGTTAAGGCGATCTGAAGAATTCGAAAAAGTTCCAAGGGGGCCCCCTTTGGTGCATTTTTTTTTCGATTTCGGTTTTTTCGATTGGAGAAATGGATTCTATGAAAGAAAACAAGCAGATTGGTATGATCGAAGTTGAAAATCGGTCCATCCGTTCGGAAGTTAGGCGATCTGAAGAATTCGAAAAAGTTCCAAGGGGGCCCCCTTTGATGTATTTTTTTTTTTCGATTTCAGTTCTTTCGATTGGATAAATGGATTCTATGAAAAAAAAAAACAAACAGATTGGTATGATCAAAGTTGAAAATCGGTCCATCCGTTCGGAAGTTGAGGCGATCTGAAGAATTCGAAAAAGTTCCAAGGGGGCCCCCTTTGATGCATTTTTTTTTCGATTTCGGTTTTTCTGATCGGAGAAATGGATTCTATGAAAAAAACAAGCAGATTGGTATGATCGAAGTTGAAAATCGGTCCATACGTTCGAAAGTTAAGGCGATCTGAAGAATTCGAAAAAGTTCCAAGGGGCCCCCTTTGATGCTTTCTTTTTTTCGATTTCGGTTTTTTTGATTGGAGAAATGGATTCTATGAAAAAAACAAGCAGTTTGGTATGATCGAAGTTGAAAATCGGTCCATCCGTTCGGAAGTTAAGTCGATCTGAAGAATTCGAAAAAGTTCCAAGGGGGCCCCCTTTGATGCATTTTTTTTTTCGATTTCGGTTTCTTCGATTGGAGAAATGGATTCTATGAAAAAATACAAGCAGATTGGTATGATCGAAGTTGGAAATCGGTCCATCCGTTCGGAAGTTAAGGCGATCTGAAGAATTCGAAAAAGTTCCAAGGGGACCCCCTTTGATGCAATTTTTTTTTTCGATTTCGGTTTTTTCGATTGGAGAAAAGGATTCTATGAAAAAAAAACAAGCAGATTGGTATGATCGAAGTTGAAAATCGGTCCATCCGTTCGGAAGTTAAGGCGATCTGAAGAATTCGAAAAAGTTTCAAGGGGACCCCCTTTGATGCGATTTTTATTTCGATTTCGGTTTTTTCGATTGGAGAAATGGATTCTATGAAAAAAAAAAGCAAATTGGTATGCGCGAAGTTGAAAATCGGTCCATCCGTTCGGAAGTTAAGGCGATCTGAAGAATTCGAACAAGTTCCAAGGGGGCCCCCTCCGATGCATTTTTTTTTTCGATTTCGTTTTTTACGATTGGAGAAATGGATTCTATGAAAAAAATTACAATTATCGTTCCGTCTAATCATCCAACCTTATGTTCGATGCATACGCTCGTATGTGTAACGAATTCTTCAGATCGCCTTTTTCCGATCGCCTGTTCTTCCGTTTTACATAAAAGCGACCGAATCGAGCAGAAGGTTAAATGGATAGATTGAAAATTCATCGTATCTGGGTTGTATTCGATAAGGTTTATATAGTTATACTCACCAGGTAAATGTTCTTCCGTTATACATACGAGCGACTGAATTGAACAGAAGGTTGAATGGATCGACTAAACAATAATCGTATCTGAGGTTGTATTCGATTATATCGTGATGATGTTTATATAGTTATACTCAACAGGTAACTGTTCTCCAGTTATACATAAGAGCGACTAAACTGAACATAAGGTTGAATGGATAGACTGAAAAATCATTGTATCTGGGTGGTATCCGATTATATCGCAATACTGTATATATAGTGATACTTACCAGGTGACGGTACTACCGTTACACATACTAGCGACTGAATCGAACAGAAAGTTGAATGGTTAGACGAAATGATAATTGTATCTCTGAGTTGTATTCGATGATATCGTGATGATGTTTATATAGCAATACTCACCAGGTAACTGTTCTTCCGTTTTACATACAAGCGTCCGAATCGAGCAGAAGCTTAAATTTAGTATAGATTGAACAATCATCGTATCTGGGTTGTAATCGATTGTTTATATAGTTATACTCACCAGGTAACTGCTCTTCCGTTATACATACGAGCGACTGAATTGAACAGAAGGTTGAATGGATAGACTAAACAATAATCGTATCTGGGGTTGTATTCGATTATATCTTGATGATGTTCATATAGTTATACTCACCAGGAAACTGTTCTCCAGTTATACATAAGAGCGACTGAACTGAACAGAAGGTTGAATGGATAGACTGCACATTCATCGTATCTGGGTTGTATTTGATTATATCGTGATTATTATCATATAGTATGTCTAACCAGGTAACAGTTCTTTCGTAATACATACGAGCAACCGAATCGAACATAAGGTTGGATGGATAGATTGAACAATCATTGTATCTGGGTTGTCTCCGATTGTATCGTTATGCTGTATATTTAGTTACACCTACCATGTAACGGTTCTTTCGTTACACATACGAGCGTCTGAATCGAACATAAGGTTGGATGGTTAGACGAAACGATAATTGTATCTGAGTTGTATTCGATGATATCGTGATGATGTTTATATAGCAATACTCACCAGGTAACTGTTCTTCCGTTTTACATACAAGCGACCGAATCGAGCAGAAGGTTGAATTCAGTATAGATTGAAAAATCATCGTATCTGGGTTGTATTCGATTATGTTTATATAGTTATACTCACCAGGTAACTGTTCTTCCGTTATACATACGAGCGAATGAATTGAACAGAAGGTTGAATGGATAGTATATGGGTTGTATTCGATTATGATGTTATGCTGTGTATATAGTTATACACACTAGGAGACGGTATTCCTGTTTTACATACGAGCGACCGAAACAAAAAGAAAGTTGAATGGATAGACTGAACAATCAATGTATCTGGGTGGTATCCGATTATATCGCAATACTGTATATGAAGTGATACTTACCAGGTGACGATACTTCCGTTACACATACTAGCAACTGAATCGAACAGAATGTAGAATGGTTAGACGAAACGATAATTGTATCTGAGTTGTATTCGATGATATCGTGATGATGTTTATATAGCAATACTCACCAGGTTACTGTTCTTTCGTTATACATACGAGCAACCGAATCGAACAGAAGGTTGAATGGATAGTATCTGGGTTGTATTCGATTATGATGTTATGCTGTGTATATAGTTATACACATAAGGTGACGGTATTCCCGTTTCACATACGAGCGACCGAAACGAACAGATAGTTGAATGGATAGACTGAACAATCAATGTATCTATGTGGTATCCGATTATATCGCAATACTGAATATATAGTGATACTTACCAGGTGACGGTACTTCCGTTACACATACTAGCGACTGAATCGAACAGAAGGTTAAATGGTTAGACGAAACGATAATTGTATCTGAGTTGTATTCGATGATATCGTGATGATGTTTATATAGCAATACTCACCAGGTAACTGTCCTTCCGTTTTACATACAAGCGACCGAATCGAGCAGAAGGTTAAATGGATAGATTGAACAATCATCGTATCTGAGTTGTATTCGATTATGTTTATATAGATATACTCACCAGGTACCTGTTCTTCCGATATACATACGAGCAACCGAATCGAACATAAGGTTGAATGGATAGATTGAACAATCATTGTATCTGGGTTGTCTCCGATTATATCGTTATGTTGTATATTTAACTACACCTACCATGTAACGGTTCTTTCGTTACACATACGAGCGTCTGAATCGAACATAAGGTTGGATGGTTAGACGGAACGATAATTGTAACTAAGTTGTATTCGATTATATCGTGATGACGTTCATATAGAAATACTCACCAGGTTACTGTTCTTTCGTTATACATACGAGCAACCGAATCGAACAGAAGGTTGAATGGATAGTATCTGGGTTTTATTCGATTATGATGTTATGCTGTATATATAGTTATACACATAAGGTGACGGTATTCCCGTTTCACATACGAGCGACCGAAACGAACAGAAAGTTGAATGGATAGACTGAACAATCAATGTATCTGGGTGGTATTCGATTATATCGCAATACTGTATATATAGTGATACTTACCAGGTGACGGTACTTCCGTTACACATACTAGCGACTGAATCGAACAGAAGGTTAAATGGTTAGACGAAACGATAATTGTATCTGAGTTGTATTCGATGATATCGTGATGATGTTTATATAGCAATACTCACCAGGTAACTGTTCTTCCGTTTTACATACAAGCGACCGAATCGAGCAGAAGGTTGAATTCAGTATAGATTGAACAATCATCGTATCTGGGTTGTATTCGATTATGTTTATATAGTTATACTCACCAGGTAACTGTTCTTCCGTTATACATACGAGCGACTGAATTGAACAGAAGGTTGAATGGATAGTATATGGGTTGTATTCGATTATGATGTTATGCTGTGTATATAGTTATACACACTAGGGGACGGTATTCCCGTTTTACATACGAGCGACCGAAACGATAAGAAAGTTGAATGGATAGACTGAACAATCAATGTATCTGGGTGGTATCCGATTATGTCGCAATACTGTATATATAGTGATACTTACCAGGTGACGATACTTCCGTTACACATACTAGCGACTGAATCGAACAGAATGTTGAATGGTTAGACGAAACGATAATTGTATCTGAGTTGTATTCGATGATATCGTGATGATGTTTATATAGCAATACTCACCAGGTAACTGTCCTTCCGTTTTACATACAAGCGACCGAATCGAGCAGAAGGTTAAATGGATAGATTAAACAATCATCGTATCTGAGTTGTATTCGATTATGTTTATATAGATATACTCACCAGGTACCTGTTCTTCCGATATACATACGAGCAACCGAATCGAACATAAGGTTGAATGGATAGATCGAACAATCATCGTATCTGAGTTGTATTCGATTATGTTAATATAGTTATACTCACCAGGTAACTGTTCTTCCGTTATACATACGAGCGACTGAATTGAACTGAAGGTTGAATGGATAGACTAAACAATGATCGTATCTGGGGTTGTATTCGATTATATCGTGATGATGTTCATATAGTTATACTCACCAGGTAACTGTTCTCCAGTTATACATAAGAGCGACTGAACTGAACAGAAAGTTGAATGGATAGACTGAACAATCATCGTATCTGGGTTGTATTCGATTATTTCGTGATGATTATTATATATTATGTCTAACCACGTAACTGTTCTTTCGTTATACATACTAGCAACCGAATCGAACATAAGGTTGAATGGATAGATTGAACAATCATTGTATCTGGGTTGTCTCCGATTATATCGTTATGTTGTATATTTAACTACACCTACCATGTAACGGTTCTTGCGTTATACATACGAGCGACCCAATCGAACAGAAGGTTGGATGGATAGACGGAATGATCATTGTATCTGAGTTGTATTCGATTATATCGTGATGACGTTCATATAGAAATACTCACCAGGTTACTGTTCTTTCGTTATACATACGAGCAACCGAATCGAACAGAAGGTTGAATGGATAGTATGTGGGTTGTATTCGATTATGATGTTATGCTGTGTATATAATTATACACATTAGGTGACGGTATTCCCGTTTTACATACGAGCGACCGAAACGAACCGAAAGTTGAATGGATAGACTGAACAATCAATGTATCTGGGTGGTATCCGATTATATCGCAATTCTGTATATATAGTGATACTTACCAGGTGACGGTACTTCCTTCACACATACTAGCGACTGAATCGAACAGAATGTTGAATGGTTAGACGAAGCGATAATTGTATCTGAGTTGTATTCTGAAGAATTCGAAAAAGTTCCAAGGGGGCCCCCTTTGATGCATTTTTTTTTTCGATTTCAGTTTTTTCGATTGGAGAAATGGATTCTATGAAAGAAACAAGCAGATTGGTATGATCGAAGTTGAAAATCGGTCCATCCGTTCGGAAGTTAAGGCGATCTGAAGAATTCGAAAAAGTTCCAAGGGGACCCCCTTTGATGCAATTTTTTTCGATTTCGGTTTTTCGATTGGAGAAATGGATTCTATGAAGAAAAACAAGCGAATTGGTATGCGCGAAATTGAAAATCGGTCCATCCGTTCGGAAATTAAGGCGATCTGAAGAATTCGAAAAAATTCCAAGTAGGCCCCCTTTGATGCATTTTTTTTTCGATTCCGGTTTTTTCGATTGGAGAAATGGATTCTATGTAAGAAAACAGGCAGATTGGTATGATCGAAGTTGAAAATCGGTCCATCCGTTCGGAAGTTAAGGCGATCTGAAGAATTCGAAAAAGTTCCAAGGAAGCCCCCTTTGATGCATTTTTTTTTGCGAATTCGGTTTTTTCGATTGGAGAAATGGATTCTATGAAAAAAAAAACAAGCAGATTCGTATGCTCGAAGTTGAAAATCGGTCCATCTGTTCGGAAGTTAAGGCGATCTGAAGAATTCGAAAAAGTTCCAAGGGGGCTCCCTTTGATGCTTTTTATTTTTTCGATTTCGGTTTTTTTGATTGGAGAAATGGATTCTATGAAAAAAAAACAAGCAGATTGGTATGATCGAAGTTGAAAATCGGTCCATACGTTCGAAAGTTAAGACAATCTGAAGAATTCGAAAAAGTTCCAAGGGGGCCTTCTTTGATGCATTTTTTATTTTCGATTTCGGTTTTTTTGATCGGGGTAATGGATTCTATAAAAAAATAGCAGATTGGAATG
Source organism: Chrysomela aeneicollis (assembly GCA_029955515.1). Taxonomy (NCBI): domain Eukaryota; kingdom Metazoa; phylum Arthropoda; class Insecta; order Coleoptera; family Chrysomelidae; genus Chrysomela; species Chrysomela aeneicollis. Next base: position 12,647,978 of record JARUHQ010000013.1, on the reverse strand, counting down.
ATCGAAGTTTAAAATCGGTCCATCCGTTCGGAAGTTAAGTCGATCTGAAGAATTCGAAAAAGTTCCAAGGGGGCCCCCTTTGTTACCTTTTTTTTATCGATTTCGGTCTTTTCGATTGCAGAAATGGATTCTATGAAAAAAAACATGCAGATTCGTATAATCGAAGTTGAAAATCGGTCCATCCGTTCGGAAGTTAAGGCGATCTGAAGAATTCGAAGAAGTACCAAGGGGGCTCCCTTTGATGCTATTTATTTTTTCGATTTCGGTTTTTTTGATTGGAGAAATGGATTCTATGAAAAAAAAACAAGCAGATCGGTATGATCGAAGTTGAAAATCGGTCCATCCGTTCGGAAGTTAAGGCGATCTGAAGAATTCGAAAAAGTTCCAAGGGGACCCCCTTCGATGCAATTTTTCTTTTCGATTCCAGTTTTTTCGATTGGAGAAATGGATTCTATGAAAAAAAACAAGCAGATTGGTATGATCGAAGTTGAAAATCGGTCCATCCGTTCGGAAGTTAAGGCGATCTGAAGAATTCAGAGAAGTTCCAAGGGGACCCCCTTTGATGCGATTTTTTTTTTCGATTTTGGTTTTTTCGATTGAAGAAATGGATTCTATGAAAAAAACAAGCAGATTGGTATGATCGAAGTTGAAAATCGGTCCATCCGTTCGGAAGTTGAGGCGATTTGAAGAATTCGAAAAAGTTCCAAGGGGACCCCCTTTGATGCAATTTTTTTTCAGATTTCGGTTTTTTCGATTGGAGAAATGGATTCTATGAGAAAAAGCAAGCAGTTTGGTATGATCGAAGTTGAAAATCGGTCCATCCGTTCGGAAGTTAAGGCGAACTGAAGAATTCGAAAAAGTTCCAAGGGGGCCCCCTTTGATGCATTTTTTTGTTTCGCTTTCGGTTTTTTTGATCGGAAAAATGGATTCTATAAAAAAAAAGCAGATTAGTATGATCGAAGTTGAAAATCGGTCCATCCGTTCGGAAGTTAAGTCGATCTCAAGAATTCGAAAAAGTTCCAAGGGGGCCCCCTTTGATGCATTTTTTTTTTCGATTTCGGTTCTTTCGATTGCAGAAATGGATTCTATGAAAAAAAACCAGCAAATTGGTATGCGCGAAGTTGAAAATCGGTCCATCCGTTCGGAAGTTAAGGCGATCAGAAGAATTCGAAAAAGTTCCAAGGGGGCCCCCTTTGATGCATTTTTTTTTCGATTTCGGTTTTTTCGATTGGAGAAATGGATTCTATGAAAAAAAAAACATACAGATTGGTATGATCGAAGTTGGAAATCGGTCCATCCGTTCGGAAGTTAAGTCGATCTGAAGAATTCGAAAAAGTTCCAAAGGGGCCCCCTTTGATGCATTTTTTTTTTCGATTTCGGTTTTTTCGATTGCAGAAATGGATTCTATGAAGAAAAAAGCAGATTCGTATGATCGAAGTTGAAAATCGGCCCATCCGTTCGGAAGTTAAGGCGATCTGAAGAATTCGAAAAAGTTCCAAGGGGGCTCCCTTTGATGCTTTTTACTTTTTCGATTTCGGTTTTTTCGATTGGAGAAATGGATTCTATGAAAAAATACAAGCAGATTGGTACGATCGAAGTTGAAAATCGGTCCATCCGTTCGGAAGTTAAGGCGATTTGAAGAATTCGAAAAAGTTCCAAGGGGATCCCCTTAGATGCAATTTTTTTTCAGATTTCGTTTTTTTCGATTGAAGAAATGGATTCTATAAAAAAAAACAAGCAGTTTGGTATGATCGAAGTTGAAAATCGGTCCATCCGTTCGGAAGTTAAGGCGAGCTTAAGAATTCGAAAAAGTTCCAAGGGGACCCCCTTTGATGCAATTTTTTTTTCGATTTCGGTTTTTTCTATTGAAGAAAGGGATTCTATGAAAAAACAAGCAAATTGGTATGCGCGAAATTGAAAATCGGTCGATCCGTTCGGAAGTTGAGGCGGTCTGAAGAATTCGAAAAAGTTCCAAGGTGGCCCCCTTTGATGCATTTTTTTTTTCGATTTCGGTTTTTCCGATTGGAAAAATGGATTCTATGAAAAAAAAACAAGCAGATTGGTATGATCGAAGTTGAAAATCGGTCCATCCGTTCGGAAGTTAAGGCGATCTGAAGAATTCGAAAAAGTTCCAAGGGGGCCCCCTTTGATGCATGTTTTTTTCGATTTCGGTTTTTTCGATTGGAGAAATGGATTCTATGAAAAAAACAAGCAGATTGGTATGATCGAAGTTGAAAATCGGTCAATCCGTTCGGAAGTTAAGGCGATCTGAAGAATTCGAAAAAGTTCCAAGGGGGCCCCCTTTGATGCAATTTTTTTTTTTAGATTTCGGTTTTTTCGATTGGAGAAATGGATTCTATGAAAAAAAACAAGCAGATTGGTATGATCGAAGTTGAAAATCGGTCTATCCGTTCGGAAGTTAAGGCGATCTGAAGAATTCGAAAAAGTTCCAAGGGGGCCCCCTTTGATGCATTTTTTTTTCGATTTCGGTTTTTTCGATTGGAGAAATGGATTCTATGAGAGAAAACAAGCAGATTGGTATGATCGAAGTTGAAAATCGGTCCATCCGTTCGGAAGTTAAGGCGATCTGAAGAATTCGAGAAAGTTCCAAGGGGGCCCCCATTGATGCATTTTTTTTTTCGATTTCAGTTTTTTCGATTGGAGAAATGGATTCTATGAAGAAAAAACAAGCAGATTGGTATGATCGAAGTTGAAAATCGGTCCATCCGTTCGGAAGTTAAGGCGATCTGAAGAATTCGAAAAAGTTCCAAGGGGGCCCCCTTTGATGCAATTTGTTTTTCGATTTCGGTTTTTTCGATTGGAGAAATGGATTCTATGAAAAAAAAACAAGCAGATTGGTATGATCGTAGTTGAAAATCGGTCCATCCGTTCGGAAGTTAAGGCGATTTGAAGAATTCGAAAAAAGTTCCAAGGGGACCCCCTTTGATGCAATTTTTTTTCAGATTTTGGTTTTTTCGATTGCAGAAATGGATTCGATGAAAAAAAAAGCAGATTCGTATGATCGAAGTTGAAAATCGGTCCATCCGTTCGGAAGTTAAGGCGATCTGAAGAATTCGAAAAAGTTCCAAGGGGGCTCCCTTTGATGCTTTTTATTTTTTCGATTTCGGTTTTTTTGATTGGAGAAATGGATTCTATGAAAAAAAAACAAGCAGATTGGTATGATCGAAGTTGAAAATCGGTCCATCCGTTCGGACGTTAAGGCGATCTGAAGAATTCGAAAAAGTTCCAAGGGGATCCCCTTTGATGCAATTTTTTTTTTCGATTTCGGTTTTTCCGATTGGAGAAATGGATTCTATGAAAAATAAAACAAGCAGATTGGTATGATCGAAGTTGAAAATCGGTCCATCCGTTCGGAAGTTAAGGCGATCTGAAGAATTCAGAAAAGTTCCAAGGGGACCCCCTTTGATGCAATTTTTTTTTCGATTTTGGTTTTTTCGATTGGAGAAATGGATTCTATGAAAAAAAAACAAGCAGATTGGTATGATCGAAGTTGAAAATCGGTCCATCCGTTCGGAAGTTAAGGCGATTAAAAGAATTCGAAAAAGTTCCAAGGGGACCCCCTTTGATGCAATTTTTTTTTCCAGATTTCGGTTTTTTCGATTGGAGAAATGAATTCTATGAAAAAAAACAAGCAGTTTGGTATGATCGAAGTTGAAAATCGGTCCATCCGTTCGGAAGTTAAGGCGATCTGAAGAATTCGAAAAAGTTCCAAGGGGACACCCTTTGATGCAATTTTTTTTTCGATTTCGGTTTTTTCTATTGAAGAAATGGATTCTATGAAAAAACAAGCAAATTGGTATGCGCGAAATTGAAAATCGGTCGATCCGTTCGGAAGTTGAGGCGGTCTGAAGAATTCGAAAAAGTTCCAAGGTGGCCCCCTTTGATGCATTTTTTTTTCGATTTCGATTTTTTCGATTGGAGAAATGGATTCTATGAAAAAAAACAAGCAGATTGGTATGATCGAAGTTGAAAATCGGTCCATCCGTTCGGAAGTTAAGGCGATCTGAAGAATTCGGAAAAGTTCCAAGGGGGCCCCCTTTGATGCATTTTTTTTTTTCGATTTCGGTTTTTTCGATTGGAGAAATGGATTCTATGAAAGAAACAAGCAGATTGGTATGATCGAAGTTGAAAATCGGTCCATTTGTTCGGAAGTTAAGGCGATCTGAAGAATTCGAAAAAGTTCCAAGGGGACCCCCTTTGATGCAATTTTTTTTCGACTTCGGTTTTATCGATTGGAGAAATGGATTCTATGAAAAAAAAACAAGCAGATTGGTATGATCGAAGTTGAATATCGGTCCATCCGTTCGGAAGTTAAGGCGATCTGAAGAATTCGAAAAAGTTCCAAGGGGATCCCCTTTGATGCAATTTTTCTTTTCGATTTCGGTTTTTCCGATTGGAGAAATGGATTCTATGAAAAAAAAACAAGCAGATTGGTATGATCGAAGTTGAAAATCGGTCCATCCGTTCGGAAGTTAAGGCGATCTGAAGAATTCAGAAAAGTTCCAAGGGGACCCCCTTTGATGCAATTTTTTTTTCGATTTTGGTTTTTTCGATTGGAGAAATGGATTCTATGAAAAAAAAACAAGCAGATTGGTATGATCGAAGTTGAAAATCGGTCCATCCGTTCGGAAGTTAAGGCGATTTAAAGAATTCGAAAAAGTTCCAAGGGGACCCCCTTTGATGCAATTTTTTTTCAGATTTCGGTTTTTTCGATTGGAGAAATGAATTCTATGAAAAAAAACAAGCAGTTTGGTATGATCGAAGTTGAAAATCGGTCCATCCGTTCGGAAGTTAAGGCGATCTGAAGAATTCGAAAAAGTTCCAAGGGGACACCCTTTAATGCAATTTTTTTTTCGATCTCGGTTTTTTCTATTGAAGAAATGGATTCTATGAAAAAACAAGCAAATTGGTATGCGCGAAATTGAAAATCGGTCGATCCGTTCGGAAGTTGAGGCGGTCTGAAGAATTCGAAAAAGTTCCAAGGTGGCCCCCTTTGATGCATTTTTTTTTCGATTTCGGTTTTCTCGATTGGAGAAATGGATTCTATGAAAAAAAAACAAGCAGATTGGTATGATCGTAGTTGAAAATCGGTCCATCCGTTCGGAAGTTAAGGCGATCTGAAGAATTCGAAAAAGTTCCAAGGGGGCCCCCTTTGATGCATTTTTTTTTTTCGATTTCGGTTTTTTCGATTGGAGAAATGGATTCTATGTAAGAAACAAGCAGATTGGTATGATCGAAGTTGAAAATCGGTCCATTTGTTCGGAAGTTAAGGCGATCTGAAGAATTCGAAAAAGTTCCAAGGGGACCCCCTTTGATGCAATTTTTTTTCGACTTCGGTTTTTTCGATTGGAGAAATGGATTCTATGAAAAAAACAAGCGAATTGATATGCGCGAAATTGAAAATCGGTCCATCCGTTCGGAAGTTAGGCGATCTGAAGAATTCGAAAAAATTCCAAAGGGGCCCCCTTTGATACATTTTTTTTTTCGATTTCGGTTCTTTCGATCGGAGAAATGGATTCTATGAAAAAAAAAACAAGCAGATTGGTATGATCGAAGTTGAAAATCGGTCCATCCGTTCGGATGTTAAGGCGATCTGAAGAATTCGAAAAAGTTCCAAGGGGGCCCCCTTTGATGCATTTTTTTTTTCGATTTCGGTTTTTTTGATTGGAGAAATGGATTCTATGAAAAAAACAAGCAGATTGGTATGATCGAAGTTGAAAATCGGTCCATACGTTCGAAAGTTGAGGCAATCTGAAGAATTCGAAAAAGTTCCAAGGGGGCCCCCTTTGATGCATTTTTTTTTTCGATTTCGGTTTTTTCGATCGGAGAAATGGATTCTATGAAAAAAAAAGCAGGTATGATCGAAGTTGAAAATCGGTCCATCAGTTCGGAAGTTAAGTCGATCTGAAGAATTCGAAAAAGTTCCAAGGGGGCCCACTTTGATGCATTTTTTCTTTCGATTTCGGTTTTTTCGATTGGAGAAATGGATTCTATGAAAAAAAAACAAGCAGATTCGTATGATCGAAGTTGAAAATCGGTCCATCCATTCGGAAGTTAAGGCGATCTGAAGAATTCGAAAAAGTTCCAAGGGGACTACCTTTGATGCTTTTAATTTTTTCGATTTCGGTTTTTCTGATTGAAGAAATGGATTCTATGAAAAAAAACAAGCAGATTGGTATGATCGAAGTCGAAAATCGGTCCATACTTTCGAAAGTTGAGGCAATCTGAAGAATTCGAAAAAGTTCCAAGGGGGGCCCCTTTGATCAATTTTTTTTTCGATTTCGGATTTTTTGATTTGAGAAATGGAGTCTATGAAAAAAAAAAGCAGATTGGTATGATCGAAGTTGAAAATCGGTCCATCCGTTCGGAAGTTAAGGCGATCTGAAGAATTCGAAAAAGTTCCAAGGGGGCCCCCTTTGGTGCATTTTTTTTTCGATTTCGGTTTTTTCGATTGAAGAAATGGATTCTATGAAAGAAACCAAGCAGATTGGTATGATCGAAGTTGAAAATCGGTCCATCCGTTCGGAAGTTAGGCGATCTGAAGAATTCGAAAAAGTTCCAAGGGGGCCCCCTTTGATGCATTTTTTTTTCGATTTCGGTTTATTCGATTGGAGAAATGGATTCTATGAAAAAATACAAGCAGATTGGTATGATCGAAGTTGGAAATCGGTCCATCCGTTCGGAAGTTAAGGCGATCTGAAGAATTCGAAAAAGTTCCAAGGGGGCCCCCTTTGATGAATTTTTTTTTTGGTTTTGGTTTTTCCGATTGGAGAAATGGATTCTATGAAAAAAAACAAGCAGATTGGTATGATCGAAGTTGAAAATCGGTCCATCCGTTCGGAAGTTAAGGCGATTTGAAGAATTCGATAAAGTTCCAAGGGGACCCCCTTTGATGCAATTTTTTTTCAGATTTCGGCTTTCTCGATTGGAGAAATGGATTCTATGAAGAAAAACTAGCAGTTTGGTATGATCGAAGTTGAAAATCGGTCCATCCGTTCGGAAGTTAAGGCGATCTGAAGAATTCGAAAAAGTTCCAAGGGGACCCCCTTTGATGCAATTTTTTTTTCGATTTCGGTTTTTTCTATTGAAGAAATGGATTCTATGAAAAAACAAGCAAATTGGTATGCGCGAAATTGAAAATCGGTCGATCCGTTCGGTAGTTGAGGCGGTCTGAAGAATTCGAAAAAGTTCCAAGGGGGCCCCCTTAGATGCATTTTTTTTTCGATTTCGGTTTTTTCGATTGGAGAAATGGATTCTATGAAAGAAACAAGCAGATTGGTATGATCGAAGTTGAAAATCGGTCCATCCGTTCGGAAGTTAAGGCGATCTGAAGAATTCGAAAAAGTTCCAAGGGGGCCCCCTTTGATGCATTTTTTTTTTCGATTTCGGTTTTTTCGATTGGAGAAATGGATTCTATGAAAGAAACAAGCAGATTGGTATGATCGAAGTTGAAAATCGGTCCATCCGTTCGGAAGTTAAGGCGATCTGAAGAATTCGAAAAAGTTCCAAGGGGACCCCCTTTGATGCAATTTTTTTTTCGATTTCGGTTTTTTCGATTGGAGAAATGGATTCTATGGAAAAAACAAGCGAATTGGTATGCGCGAAATTGAAAATCGGTCCATCCGTTCGGAAGTTAAGGCGATCTGAAGAATTCGAAAAAATTCCAAGAAGGCCTCCTTTGATGCATTTTTTTTCGATTTCGGTTTTTTCGATTGGAGAAATGGATTCTATGAAAGAAAACAAGCAGATTAGTATGATCGAAGTTGAAAATCGGTCCATCCGTTCGGAAGTTAAGGCGATCTGAAGAATTCGAAAAAGTTCCAAGGGGGCCCCCTTTGATGCATTTTTTTTTTCGATTTCGGTTTTTTCGATTGGAGAAATGGATTCTATGAAAAAATACAAGCAGATTGGTATGATCGAAGTTGGAAATCGGTCCATCCGTTCGGAAGTTAAGGCGATCTGAAGAATTCGAAAAAGTTCCAAGGGGACCCCCTTTGATGCAATTTTTTTTTCGATTTCGGTTTTTTTGATTGGAGAAATGGATTCTATGAAAAAAAACAAGCAGATTGGTATGATCGAAGTTGAAAATCGGTCCATCCGTTCGGAAGTTAAGGCGATCTGAAGAATTCGAAAAAGTTCCAAGGGGGCCCCCTTTGATGCATTTTTTTTTCGATTTCGGTTTTTTTGATTGGAGAAATGGATTCTATGAAAAAAAACAAGCAGATTGGTATGATCGAAGTTGAAAATCGGTTCATCCGTTCGGAAGTTAAGGCGATCTGAAGAATTCGAAAAAGTTTCAAGGGGGCACCCTTTGATGCATTTCTTTTTTCGTTTTTGATTTTTTCGATTGAAGAAATGGATTCTATGAAAAAAAACAAGCAGATTGGTATGATCGAAGTTGAAAATCGGTCCATACGTTCGAAAGTTGAGGCATTCTGAAGAATTCGAAAAAGTTCCAAGGGGGGCCCCTTTGATCCATTTTCTTTTCGATTTCGGTTTTTTCGATTGGAGAAATGGATTCTATGAAAACATACAAGCAGATTGGTATGATCGAAGTTGAAAATCGGTCCATCCGTTCGGAAGTTAAGTCGATCTGAAGAATTCGAAAAAGTTCCAAGGGGGCCCCCTTTGATGCATTTTTTTTTTCGATTTCGGTTTTTTTGATTGGAGAAATGGATTCTATGAAAAAAAACAAGCAGATTCGTATGATCGAAGTTGAAAATCGGTCCATCCGTTCGGAAGTTAAGGCGATCTGAAGAATTCGAAAAAGTTCCAAGAGGGCTCCCTTTGATGCTTTTCATTTTTCCGATTTCGGTTTTTTTGATTGGAGAAATGGATTCTATGAAAAAAAAAACAAGCAGATTGGTATGATCGAAGTTGAAAATCGGTCCATCCGTTCGGAAGTTATGGCGATCTGAAGAATTCGAAAAAGTTCCAAGGGGACCCCCTTTGATGCAATTTTTCTTTTCGATTTCGGTTTTTTCGATTGGAGAAATGGATTCTATGAAAAAAAAAACAAGCAGATTGGTATGATCGAAGTTGAAAATCGGTCCATCCGTTCGGAAGTTAAGGCGATCTGAAGAATTCAGAAAAGTTCCAAGGGGACCCCCTTTGATGCAATTTTTTTTTTCGATTCTGGTTTTTTCGATTGGAGAAATGGATTCCATGAAAAAAAACAAGCAGATTGGTATGATCGAAGTTGAAAATCGGTCCATCCGTTCGGAAGTTAAGGCGATTTGAAGAATTCGAAAAAGTTCCAAGGGGACCCCCTTTGATGTAATTTTTTTTCAGATTTCGGTTTTCTCGATTGGAGAAATGGATTCTATGAAGAAAAACTAGCAGTTTGGTATGATCGAAGTTGAAAATCGGTCCATCCGTTCGGAAGTTAAGGCGATCTGAAGAATTCGAAAAAGTTCCAAGGGGACCCCCTTTGATGCAATTTTTTTTTCGATTTCGGTTTTTTTTATTGAAGAAATGGATTCTATGAAAAAACAAGCAAATTGGTATGCGCGAAATTGAAAATCGGTCGATCCGTTCGGTAGTTGAGGCGGTCTGAAGAATTCGAAAAAGTTCCAAGGGGGCCCCCTTTGATGCATTTTTTTTTCGATTTCGGTTTTTTCGATTGGAGAAATGGATTCTATGAAAGAAACAAGCAGATTGGTATGATCGAAGTTGAAAATCGGTCCATCCGTTCGGAAGTTAAGGCGATCTGAAGAATTCGAAAAAGTTCCAAGGGGACCCCCTTTGATGCAATTTTTTTTCGATTTCGGTTTTTTCGATTGGAGAAATGGATTCTATGAAAAAAACAAGCGAATTGGTATGCGCGAAATTGAAAATCGGTCCATCCGTTCGGAAGTTAAGGCGATCTGAAGAATTCGAAAAAATTCCAAGAAGGCCCCCTTTGATGCATTTTTTTTTCGATTTCGGTTTTTTCGATTGGAGAAATGGATTCTATGAAAGAAAACAAGCAGATTGGTATGATCGAAGTTGAAAATCGGTCCATCCGTTCGGAAGTTAAGGCGATCTGAAGAATTCGAAAAAGTTCCAAGGGGGCCCCCTTTGATGCATTTTTTTTTCGATTTCGGTTTTTTCAATTGGAGAAATGGATTCTATGAAAAAAAAACAAGCAGATTGGTATGATCGAAGTTGAAAATCGGTCCATACGTTCGAAAGTTAAGGCAATCTGAAGAATTCGAAAAAGTTCCAAGGGGGCCCCCTTTGATGCATTTTTTTTTCGATTTCGGTTTTTTCGATCGGAGAAATGGATTCTATGAAAAAAAAAGCAGGTATGATCGAAGTTGAAAATCGGTCCATCAGTTCGGAAGTTAAGTCGATCTGAAGAATTCGAAAAAGTTCCTAGGGGGCCCCCTTTGATGCATTTTTTCTTTCGATTTCGGTTTTTTCGATTGGAGAAATGGATTCTATGAAAAAAAAACAAGCAGATTAGTATGATCGAAGTTGAAAATCGGTCCATCCGTTCGGAAGTTAAGGCGATCTGAAGAATTCGAATAAGTTCCAAGGGGGCCCCCTTTGATGCATTTTTTTTTCGATTTCGGTTTTTTCGATTGGAGAAATGGATTCTATGAAAAAATACAAGCAGATTGGTATGATCGAAGTTGGAAATCGGTCCATCCGTTCGGAAGTTAAGGCGATCTGAAGAATTCGAAAAAGTTCCAAGGGGACCCCCTTTGATGCAATTTTTTTTTCGATTTCGGTTTTTTTGATTGGAGAAATGGATTCTATGAAAAAAAACAAGCAGTTTGGTATGATCGAAGTTGAAAATCGGTCCATCCGTTCGGAAGTTAAGGCGATCTGAAGAATTCGAAAAAGTTCCAAGGGGGCCCCCTTTGATGCATTTTTTTTTTCGATTTCGGTTTTTTTGATTGGAGAAATGGATTCTATGAAAAAAAACAAGCAGATTGGTATGATCGAAGTTGAAAATCGGTTCATCCGTTCGGAAGTTAAGGCGATCTGAAGAATTCAAAAAAGTTTCAAGTAGGCCCCCTTTGATGCATTTTTTTTTTCGATTTTGGTTTTTTCGATTGGAGAAATGGATTCTATGAAACAAAAACAAGCAGATTGGTATGATCGAAGTTGAAAATCGGTTCATCCGTTCGGAAGTTAAGGCGATCTGAAGAATTCGAAAAAGTTTCAAGGGGGCCCCCTTTGATGCATTTTTTCTTTCGATTTCGGTTTTTTCGATTGGAGAAATGGATTTTATAAAAAAAACAAGCAGATTGGTATGATCGAAGTTGATAATCGGTCCATCCGTTCGGAAGTTAAGGCGATCTGAAGAATTCGAAAAAGTTCCAAGGGGGCCCCCTTTGATGCATTTTTTTTTCATTACAGTTTTTTCGACTGGAGAAACGGACTCTATGAAAAAAAACAAGCAGATTGGTATGATCGAAGTTGAAAATCGGTCCATCCGTTCGGAAGTTAAGGCGATCTGAAGAATTAGAAAAAGTTCCAAGGGGACCCCCTTTGATGCAATTTTTTCTCGATTTCGGTTTTTTCGATTGGAAAAATGGATTCTATGAAAAAAACAAGCGAATTGGTATGCGCGAAATTGAAAATCGGTCCATCCTTTCGGAAGTTAAGGCGATCTGAAGAATTCGAAAATGTTCCAAGAAGGCCCCCTTTGATGAATTTTTTTTTTCGATTTCGGTTTTTTCGATTGGAGAAATAGATTCTATCAAAGAAAACAAGCAGATTGGTATGATCGAAGTTGAAAATCGGTCCATCCGTTCGGAAGTTAAGGCGATCTGAAGAATTCGAGAAAGTTCCAAGGGGGCCCTCATTGATGCAATTTTTTTTCGATTACAGTTTTTTCGATTGGAGAAATGGATTCTATGAAGAAAAAACAAGCAGATTGGTATGATCGAAGTTGAAAATCGGTCCATACGTTCGGAAGTTAAGGCGATCTGAAGAATTCGAAAAAGTTCCAAGGGGGCCCCCTTTGATGCATTTTTTTCTCGATTTCGGTTTTTTCGATACGAGAAATGGATTCTATGAAAAAAAAACAAGCAGTTTGGTATGATCGAAGTTGAAAATCGGTCCATCCGTTCGGAAGTTAAGGCGATCTGAAGAATTCGAAAAAGTTCCAAGGAAGCCCCCTTTGATGCATTTTTTTTTTTCGATTTCGGTTTTATCGATTGGAGAAATGGATTCTATGAAAAAAAACAAGCAGATTGGTATGATCGAATTTGAAAATCGGTCCATCCGTTCGGAAGTTAAGGCGATTTGAAGAATTCGAAAAAGTTCCAAGGGGACCCCCTTTGATGCAATTTTTTTTCAGATTTTGGTTTTTTCTATTGAAAAAACAAGCAAATCGGTCCATACGTTCGAAAGTTAAGGCAATCTGAAGAATTCGAAAAAATTCCAAGGGGGCCCCCTTTGATGCATTTTTTTTTTTCGATTTCGGTTTTTTTGATCGGAGAAATGGATTCTATGAAAAAAAAACAAGCAGTTTGGTATGATCGAAGTTGAAAATCGGTCCATCCGTTCGGAAGTTAATGCGATCTGAAGAATTCGAAAAAGTTCCAAGGGGGCCCCCTTTGATGCATTTTTTTTTCGATTTCGGTTTTTTCGATTGGAGAAATGGATTCTATGAAAAAAAAAAACAAGCAGATTGGTATGATCGAAGTTGAAAATCGGTCCATCCGTTCGGAAGTTAAGTCGATCTGAAGAATTCGAAAAAGTTCCAAGGGGGCCCCCTTTGATGCATTTTTTTTTCGATTTCGGTTTTTTAGATTGCAGAAATGGATCCTATGAAAAAAAACAAGCAGATTGGTATGATCGAAGTTGAAAATCGGTCCATCCGTTCGGAAGTTAAGTCGATCTGAAGAATTCGAAAAAGTTCCAAGGGGGCCCCCTTTGATGCATTTCTTTTTCGATTCCGGTTTTCTCGATTGCAGAAATAGATTCTATAAAAAAAAAACAAGCAGATTGGTATGATCGAAGTTGAAAATCGGTCCATCCGTTCGGAAGTTAAGGCGATTTGAAGAATTCGAAAAAGTTCCAAGGGGACCCCCTTTGATGCAATTTTTTTTCAGATTTCGGTTTTTTCGATTGGAAAAATGAATTCTATGAAAAAAAACAAGCAGTTTGGTATGATCGAAGTTGAAAATCGGTCAATCCGTTCGGAAGTTAAGGCGATCTGAAGAATTCGAAAAAGTTCCAAGGGGACCCCCTTTGATGCAATTTTTTTTTCGATTTCGGTTTTTTCTATTGAAGAAATGGATTCTATGAAAAAACAAGCAATTTGGTATGCGCGAAATTGAAAATCGGTCGATCCGTTCGGAAGTTGAGGCGGTCTGAAGAATTCGAAAAAGTTCCAAGGTGGCCCCCTTTGATGAATTTTTTTTTTTTTTGATTTCGGTTTTTCCGATTGGAGAAATGGATTCTATGAAAAAATAACAAGCAGATTGGTATGATCGAAGTTGAAAATCGGTCCATCCGTTCGGAAGTTAAGGCGATCTGAAGAATTCGAAAAAGTTCTAAGGAAATGTATGTATGTATGTCCTTTATTTAGTCAATGACTAGTACAATTATTACACTTATTACATATTAATACACAAATTATTATACGATTAACACATATAATAGTCAAATAACAGAGAGTAAAGACACTTATGTCAACATATATTTGAGTATAGCACCATTGTGGTAGGTGCAGGTAATTATAAAATTGTCAATAAAACGATAAGTTATTAAATATTACAATGGTTAACACAAGAGTAAAACAGTTCATGATATACAAAAATGAATAATATAATAAAAGAAGAATAATAAAACACCGTATAGGGAAATCGGTTGAGTCATTCGTTGTTCATAATATAATGTCGCAATTGTACTTTAAATTTTTCCAAAGTATGGCATTTTAATTCACTCGGTATGCTGTAATTCCCATATCATAAATGCTCTTTTTAGTGATCATAAGATTTGTTTGTTTTATATGTATATGGTTTCTTTGGCGTTTATTGTATGAGTGAATGTCGTACCGGAACTGTAGGTTCCTTGAGAGATATTCAGGAAGCATATTATTTACTAGTTTATGAATGAATATTAAGGTTCGAAATTTCATTAGTTTCTTTGAAGGCATCCACCGAAGCTGTAGTTGCATATTCTCTATACTTACAAATCGATTACACCCCAAAAGGAAACGCATACATCTATTTTGTAGAATTTGTAGCTTTTGAAAATCTGTGTCTTTGCACATAAACAGAATAGAAGAACAGTATTCAAAGTGAGGTTTGATTATGCTGTTATATATCATATGTTTACTGAACTGAGTAAGATTTTTGCTTATTCTATATGCGAATCCAATCTTTTTCGAAATTTTTTTTGAGATATATTCAATGTGCTCGCTATAACATAGTTTCTCGTCAATGACAATGCCTAGATACTTTATACTTTTAACACGCTCGAGGTTTAGATCATTATATTTAATATTTTCATTGATTGAATCATTCAATTGTCGTCTACTTTTGATAATCATGTATTTAGATTTATTTATATTTATGATTAATCTGTTCGTGTTGAACCACTCACTAATTCTTGCAAGGCTGCTATTTATCTTTCTTTTCAAGCTGTTAGTTTCATTTCCCATGATGTATATTATAGTGTCGTCGGCGAATAAATGAATATTGCATTCACCCAAATCCAATTTGAGCATGTCATTGACAAAATATATAAAAAGTAAAGCGCCCAGAACGCTTCCTTGAGGTACTCCCGATATCACATTTTTTGCATTGGATATAATACCATTAACTTTTGTTTTTTGGAACCTATTTTGTAAGTAGGACTCGAACCATTCATATGCATGTCCGCTTACTCCGAAATAAAGATTGAGTTTTTTTAGAAGAATTTCTCTATCTACAACTTCGAATGCCCGCCGTAAGTCCAAAAAAACTGCTATAACTATATTACCTTTGTCAATCGAAGATTTGAAGTCATTTATAACTTTCTGTAATGCAGTTTCACATGAAAAACCACTACGGAATCCTGATTGGTTTTGACCCAGTAAACTTTGTTTATCAAGATAATTTGTGAATTGCTTATAAACTGACAGTTCAAGTATTTTTTCTAGACATGGCAGAGTGTTTATAGGCCTGTATTCTTCAATATTTCTAGTTCTAGCTATCTTCGGTATGGGAATTACAACGGATGTTTTCAAATCATCAGGAAATGAACCATTTCTTAAAGAT
This sequence comes from Chrysomela aeneicollis, assembly GCA_029955515.1. Lineage (NCBI taxonomy): Eukaryota > Metazoa > Arthropoda > Insecta > Coleoptera > Chrysomelidae > Chrysomela > Chrysomela aeneicollis. The sequence goes on along the minus strand of JARUHQ010000013.1, from coordinate 12,632,751 downwards.
GTATTAATACAATGCAAAAGGGGGTAGCCTATTGTATCGAAGGTATTTTTAATCAATTTGAAACTCACTTCATCCTCTGAGAATTTATTTTTTTGTTTAAAAATTAACGATTTTAGGTCTGATAGTGTTATTTCACTGAAAGATTGTAAGCCACTTTCGAGATAACTGACTTGATTAACGAACATTGCAATATCATTTACAACAAATTCATCAAAATTTTCATTGGTAATTATATTATCAATACTTGTCACAAAGTATTCATTAAATTCATTTTCAATATCTTCTGAAGTTTCAACTCCATTTTTGAGTATATTCGATATTTTACTTTCACATTTCGTGCTTACTATCGACTTCAGTGTTTTCCACATCAATTGTGAGTTGTTTTTAACCTTATCGATCTTAGATTCATAAAATCTTTTTTTGGAATTACGAATCACGTTCACAACATTATTACGTTTTTGTGTATAGGCAAACCAGTTCGTTTCGTTCTTGTTTATGATGAATTTGTTGTATGCTGTGTTGCGTTCATATAAGGCTTTTCTAGTGTTTTCATCAAACCATTCTTTTGATTTTTTAACTCTCCTATTCTGTTTGGGGCATTCATTATCCAATACATCTTTCATGTTACAAACAAAATTATTGAATACATCATTGACATTGACAGAACCATAAAGCCAGTCTTTTCCAATAAGAGCCATATTAACTTCATTATAATCGACATGTCTATATATATAAAGGTCCTGTGTGATTTCAATACTAGGTTGGGGTATATTTACTATTAATGTTTCGTGGTCTGTAATTTTCGGGTTTATTTTTGAAACTTCAATATCGTAATTATTAGAAAAGACTAGGTCTATTGTACTCTTACTGAACCGTGCTACTCTAGTATAAAATGTGACGAACTGTTTTACGCCATACAAAGAATATACATTTTTTAGCTTTCTTGTGTATGTGTCATCATTTATGTCCCACCGTATATTGAAATCGCCCATAAAAATATAATTCTGACTGAAATCCATTTCTTCTAACAGTGTTTCAAAATATTTGCAGAATTCAGAGTGGCTAGCATTCGGTGAGTGGTAAATACACCCCAGATGCCAGGTGTTGTTTTCTATAATCAGTGTGATTAATAATATCCAGTAATTAGACTCAATTGATAGGTTTTTCAGAACAGAGAATTTTAGGTTGCTACGAATATATACAATTACACCCCCAGTGTGTCTGTTTTGTTAATCACATCTAATACAATTATATCCACTTATACATATCTCCGAGTCACAAATGTCATTTGTTATACGCGTTTCAGTCAAACATATCACTAGGGGACATTTTTCACACACAAGATCATATATTTCATCAAAGTGTGCACTTAGACTTTCTGAGTTTATACATAATATACTACTGGAGATTTTACCTTTATATAGTTCTTTTTTCTTGCAGTCATCTGTTTATAGGTTTGTAAGTTGGTCTCCGTAGTTTGTCGTAAAAAACGGGAGTTGTATCGGTTGACACCTACATATTCAGGCCATAGATCAGGGTTTGTGAATTTGCTTACATCATTAGCTGGCACAGCCACCTTAAATGATGCATAAATATCAGGATATTTCGATTGCATTTGCTCACATTTGACATTTGAAATATTTTTCTCACGTAGGTATTTTTCAAGTGTATCACATGTCATATCCAAAGGACAGCGAAACACGTGATAATCAATGAATCTGGTCACCCCCTTGAATGTTTCATCGTTTTTTGAGTTTCCATAAATTACATTATTTCTTTTCCTTGTTCTACGTCCCTGTTGCTGCCACACGTCATTAATGCCACTATTGTTCTGGTTTTCTTCTTGTAAAATCACTTGAGGTTCTTTATTTTCATGTATGTTTTTATACTTTGAAGCATTGCTATTAGAAGCATCGTCATTCGAAACATCGCCATTGACCCTTTTTTTAGTAGTTGAAAGAGTCTCAGTTTTTGACAAATTGATTATTTCATTGCATTTTATCCTGGATTGCACATTTAATAATTCTAACGATAATTGTTTTTCATTTGTTTGGGAATTCTCTTTATTTTTATTGTTTGGGATATTTTTTACCCGAGCTCCGCTGTTATCTGTGTTTTTATTCGGAAAAGTTTTTTTACTCTCTTTATCATCATTTTGCTTCATATCGACCTGTGAGTATTGCTCATTTCCTTTGTTAAGAATGTCAATATGGGAATTCAATATGGAAATCTTATCACGTAACTCCTGGATTATTATATCCTTCTGCTTCAATAAATACGCAACTATATGAGTATCCATTTTCTTCTCGACTTGAGCGTTGTCTAAGGCATCGAAGAATTCATTATCTGTATTTGCTTCAGCACAGGAGATGAAGTTTTTCATTTCGCAACACTTCACGTATTTCTTATCGTCAAAAAACTTCACATTTCTACTATTCTTGGCGCAGCTCACGTGGAAGCTACTATTACAATTTTTACACTTAATGTCGTTGATCACTTCTGATTTACATTTCTTGCATACTATAGCGATAGGACTCACGTCTGCACTCGTCGACATCTCGACCAAAAGGGGGCCCCCTTTGATGCATTTTTTTTTCGATTTCGGTTTTTTCGATTGGAGAAATAGATTCTATGAAAGAAACAAGCAGATTGGTATGATCGAAGTTGAAAATCGGTCCATCCGTTCGGAAGTTAAGGCGATCTGAAGAATTCGAAAAAGTTCCAAGGGGACTCCCTTTGATGCAATTTTTTTTCGATTTCGGTTTTTTCGATTGGAGAAATGGATTCTATGAAAAAACAAGCGAATTGATATTCGCGAAATTGAAAATCGGTCCATCCGTTCGGAAGTTAAGGCGATCTGTAGAATTCGAAAAAGTTCCAAGAAGGCCCCCTTTGATGCATTTTTTTTTTTCGATTTCGGTTTTTTCGATTAGAGAAATGGATTCTTTGAAAGAAAACAAGCAGATTGGTATGATCGAAGTTGAAAATCGGTCCATCCGTTCGGAAGTTAAAGCGATCTGAAAAATTCGAGAAAGTTCCAAGGGGGCCCCCTTTGATGCATTTTTTTTTCGATTCCGGTTTTTTCGATTGGAGAAATGGATTCTATGGAAAAAACAAGCGAATTGGTATGCGCGAAATTGAAAATCGGTCCATCCGTTCGGAAGTTGAGGCGATCTGAAGAATTCGAAAAAGTTCCAAGGGGGCCCCCTTCGATGCATTTTTTTTTCGATTCTGGTTTTTTCGATTGGAGAAATGGTTTCTATGAACAAAAAAACAAGCAGATTGGTATGATCGAAGTTGAAAATCGGTCCATCCGTTCGGAAGTTAATGCGATCTGAAGAATTCGAAAAAGTTCCAAGGGGGCCCCCTTTGATGCATTTCTTTTTCGATTTCGGTTTTTTCGATTGGAGAAATGGATTCTATGAAAAAAACAAGCAGATTGGTATGATCGAAGTTGAAAATCGGTCCATCCGTTCGGAAGTTAAGGCGATCTGAAGAATTCGAAAAAGTTCCAAGGGGGTCCCCTTTGATGCATTTTTTTTCCATTTCGGTGGTTTCGATTGGAGAAATGGATTCTTTGACAAAATACAAGCAGATTGGTATGATCGAAGTTGAAAATCGGTCCATCCGTTCGGAAGTTAAGGCTATCTGAAGAATTCGAAAAAGTTCCAAAGGGGCCCCCATGGATGCATTTTTTTTTCGATTTCGGTTTTGTCGATTGGAGAAATGGATTCTATGAAAAAAAACAAGCAGATTGGTATGATCGAAGTTGAAAATCGGTCCATCCGTTCGGAAGTTAAGGCGATCTGAAGAATTCGAAAAAGTTCCAAGGGGGCCCCCTTTGATGCATTTTTTTTTTCGATTTCGGTTTTTTCGATTGGAGAAATGGATTCTATGGAAAAAAAACAAGCAAATTGGTATGATCGAAGTTGAAAATCGGTCCATCCGTTCGGAAGTTTAGGCGATCTGAAGAATTCGAAGAAGTTCCAAAGGGACCCCCTTTGATGCAATTTTTTTTTCGATTTCGGTTTTTTCTATTGAAGAAATGGATTCTATGAAAAAACAATCGAATTGGTATGCGCGAAATTGAAAATCGGTCCATCCGTTCGGAAGTTATGGCGGTCTGAAGAATTCTAAAAAGTTCCAAGGGGGCCTCCTTTGATGAATTTTTTTTTTCGATTTCGGTTTTTCCGATTGGAGAAATGGATTCTATGAAATAAAACAAGCAGATTGGTATGATCGAAGTTGAAAATCGGTCTATCCGTTCGGAAGTTAAGGCGATCTGAAGAATTCGAAAAAGTTCCAAGGGGGCCCCCTTTGATGCATTTTTTTTTCGATTTCGGTTTTTTCGATTGGAGAAATGGATTCTATGAAAAAAACAAGCAGATTGGTATGATCGAAGTTGAAAATCGGTCCATCCGTTCGGAAGTTAACGCGATCTGAAGAATTCGAAAAAGTTCCAAGGGGGCCCCCTTCGATGCATTTTTTTTTCGATTCCGGTTTTTTCGATTGAAGAAATGGATTCTATGAAAAAAAAACAAGCAGATTGGTATGATGGAAGTTGAAAATCGGTCCATCCGTTCGGAAGTTAATGCGATCTGAAGAATTCGAAAAAGTTCCAAGGGGGCCCCCTTTGATGCATTTTTTTTTTCGATTTCGGTTGTTTCAATTGGAGAAATGGATTCTATGAAAAAAACAAGCAGATTGGTATGATCGAAGTTGAAAATCGGTCCATCCGTTCGGAGGTTAAGGCGATCTGAAGAATTCGAAAAAGTTCCAAGGGGGTCCCCTTTGATGCATTTTTTTTCCATTTCGGTGGTTTCGATTGGAGAAATGGATTCTCTGACAAAATACAAGCAGATTGGTATGATCGAAGTTGAAAATCGGTCCATCCGTTCGGAAGTTAAGGCTATCTGAAGAATTCGAAAAAGTTCCAAAGGGGCCCCCGTGGATGCATTTTTTTTTCGATTTCGGTTTTGTCGATTGGAGAAATGGATTCTATGAAAAAAAACAAGCAGATTGGTATGATCGAAGTTGAAAATCGGTCCATCCGTTCGGAAGTTAAGGCGATCTGAAGAATTCGAAAAAGTTCCAAGGGGGCCCCCTTTGATGCATTTTTTTTTTCGATTTCGGTTTTTTCGATTGGAGAAATGGATTCTATGGAAAAAAAACAAGCAAATTGGTATGATCGAAGTTGAAAATCGGTCCATCCGTTCGGAAGTTTAGGCGATCTGAAGAATTCGAAGAAGTTCCAAGGGGACCCCCTTTGATGCAATTTTTTTTTCGATTTCGGTTTTTTCTATTGAAGAAATGGATTCTATGAAAAAACAATCAAATTGGTATGCGCGAAATTGAAAATCGGTCCATCCGTTCGGAAGTTATGGCGGTCTGAAGAATTCTAAAAAGTTCCAAGGGGGCCTCCTTTGATGAATTTTTTTTTTCGATTTCGGTTTTTCCGATTGGAGAAATGGATTCTATGAAATAAAACAAGCAGATTGGTATGATCGAAGTTGAAAATCGGTCTATCCGTTCGGAAGTTAAGGCGATCTGAAGAATTCGAAAAAGTTCCAAGGGGGCCCCCTTTGATGCATTTTTTTTTCGATTTCGGTTTTTTCGATTGGAGAAATGGATTCTATGAAAAAAACAAGCAGATTGGTATGATCGAAGTTGAAAATCGGTCCATCCGTTCGGAAGTTAACGCGATCTGAAGAATTCGAAAAAGTTCCAAGGGGACCCCCTTTGATGCAATTTTTTTCGATTGGAGAAATGGATTCTATGAAAAAAACAAGCGAATTGGTATGCGCGAAATTGAAAATCGGTCCATCCGTTCGGAAGTTGAGGCGATCTGAAGAAATCAAAAAAGTTCCAAGGGGGCCCCCTTCGATGCATTTTTTTTTCGATTCCGGTTTTTTCGATTGAAGAAATGGATTCTATGAAAAAAAACAAGCAGATTGGTATGATGGAAGTTGAAAATCGGTCCATCCGTTCGGAAGTTAATGCGATCTGAAGAATTCGAAAAAGTTCCAAGGGGGCCCCCTTTGATGCATTTTTTTTTCGATTTCGGTTGTTTCGATTGGAGAAATGGATTCTATGAAAAAAACAAGCAGATTGGTATGATCGAAGTTGAAAATCGGTCCATCCGTTCGGAGGTTAAGGCGATCTGAAGAATTCGAAAAAGTTCCAAGGGGGTCCCCTTTGATGCATTTTTTTTCCATTTCGGTTTTTTCGATTGGAGAAATGGATTCTTTGAAAAAATACAAGCAGATTGGTATGATCGAAGTTGAAAATCGGTCCATCCGTTCGGAAGTTAAGGCGATCTGAAGAATTCGAAAAAGTTCCAAGGGGGCCCCCTTTGGAACTTTTTCTAATTCTTCAGATCGCATTAACTTCCGAACGGATGGACCGATTTTCAACTTCGATCATATCAATTTGCTTGTTTTTTTTTTCATAGAATCCATTTCTCCAATCGAAAAAACCGAAATCGAAAAAAATATGCATCAAAGGGGGCCCCCTTGGAACTTTTTCTAATTCTTCAGATCGCATTAACTTCCGAACGGATGGACCGATTTTCAACTTCGATCATACCAATCTGCTTGTTTTTTTTCATAGAATCCATTTCTCCAATCGAAAAAACCGAAATCGAAAAAAAAAATGCATCCATGGGGGCCCCTTTGGAACTTTTTCGAATTCTTCAGATCGCCTTAACTTCCGAACGGATGGACCGATTTTCAACTTCGATCATACCAATCTGCTTGTATTTTTTCAAAGAATCCATTTCTCCAATCGAAAAAACCGAAATGGAAAAAAAATGCATCAAAGGGGACCCCCTTGGAACTTTTTCGAATTCTTCAGATCGCCTTAACCTCCGAACGGATGGACCGATTTTCAACTTCGATCATACCAATCTGCTTGTTTTTTTCATAGAATCCATTTCTTCAATCGAAACAACCGAAATCGAAAAAAAAATGCATCAAAGGGGGCCCCCTTGGAACTTTTTCGAATTCTTCAGATCGCATTAACTTCCGAACGGATGGACCGATTTTCAACTTCCATCATACCAATCTGCTTGTTTTTTTCCATAGAATCCATTTCTTCAATCGAAAAAACCGGAATGGAAAAAGAATGCATCGAAGGGGGCCCCCTTGGAACTTTTTTGATTTCTTCAGATCGCCTCAACTTCCGAACGGATGGACCGATTTTCAATTTCGCGCATACCAATTCGCTTGTTTTTTTCATAGAATCCATTTCTCCAATCGAAAAAAATTGCATCAAAGGGGGTCCCCTTGGAACTTTTTCGAATTCTTCAGATCGCGTTAACTTCCGAACGGATGGACCGATTTTCAACTTCGATCATACCAATCTGCTTGTTTTTTTCATAGAATCCATTTCTCCAATCGAAAAAACCGAAATCGAAAAAAAAATGCATCAAAGGGGGCCCCCTTGGAACATTTTCGAATTCTTCAGATCGCCTTAACTTCCGAACGGATAGACCGATTTTCAACTTCGATCATACCAATCTGCTTGTTTTATTTCATAGAATCCATTTCTCCAATCGGAAAAACCGAAATCGAAAAAAAAAATTCATCAAAGGAGGCCCCCTTGGAACTTTTTAGAATTCTTCAGACCGCCATAACTTCCGAACGGATGGACCGATTTTCAATTTCGCGCATACCAATTTGATTGTTTTTTCATAGAATCCATTTCTTCAATAGAAAAAACCGAAATCGAAAAAAAAATTGCATCAAAGGGGGTCCCCTTGGAACTTCTTCGAATTCTTCAGATCGCCTAAACTTCCGAACGGATGGACCGATTTTCAACTTCGATCATACCAATTTGCTTGTTTTTTTTCCATAGAATCCATTTCTCCAATCGAAAAAACCGAAATCGAAAAAAAAAAAATGCATCAAAGGGGGCCCCCTTGGAACTTTTTCGAATTCTTCAGATCGCCTTAACTTCCGAACGGATGGACCGATTTTCAACTTCGATCATACCAATCTGCTTGTTTTTTTTCATAGAATCCATTTCTCCAATCGACAAAACCGAAATCGAAAAAAAAATGCATCCATGGGGGCCCCTTTGGAACTTTTTCGAATTCTTCAGATAGCCTTAACTTCCGAACGGATGGACCGATTTTCAACTTCGATCATACCAATCTGCTTGTATTTTGTCAGAGAATCCATTTCTCCAATCGAAACCACCGAAATGGAAAAAAAATGCATCAAAGGGGACCCCCTTGGAACTTTTTCGAATTCTTCAGATCGCCTTAACCTCCGAACGGATGGACCGATTTTCAACTTCGATCATACCAATCTGCTTGTTTTTTTCATAGAATCCATTTCTCCAATCGAAACAACCGAAATCGAAAAAAAAAAATGCATCAAAGGGGGCCCCCTTGGAACTTTTTCGAATTCTTCAGATCGCATTAACTTCCGAACGGATGGACCGATTTTCAACTTCCATCATACCAATCTGCTTGTTTTTTTTTCATAGAATCCATTTCTTCAATCGAAAAAACCGGAATCGAAAAAAAAATGCATCGAAGGGGGCCCCCTTGGAACTTTTTTGATTTCTTCAGATCGCCTCAACTTCCGAACGGATGGACCGATTTTCAATTTCGCGCATACCAATTCGCTTGTTTTTTTCATAGAATCCATTTCTCCAATCGAAAAAAATTGCATCAAAGGGGGTCCCCTTGGAACTTTTTCGAATTCTTCAGATCGCGTTAACTTCCGAACGGATGGACCGATTTTCAACTTCGATCATACCAATCTGCTTGTTTTTTTCATAGAATCCATTTCTCCAATCGAAAAAACCGAAATCGAAAAAAAAATGCATCAAAGGGGGCCCCCTTGGAACTTTTTCGAATTCTTCAGATCGCCTTAACTTCCGAACGGATAGACCGATTTTCAACTTCGATCATACCAATCTGCTTGTTTTATTTCATAGAATCCATTTCTCCAATCGGAAAAACCGAAATCGAAAAAAAAAATTCATCAAAGGAGGCCCCCTTGGAACTTTTTAGAATTCTTCAGACCGCCATAACTTCCGAACGGATGGACCGATTTTCAATTTCGCGCATACCAATTTGATTGTTTTTTCATAGAATTCGAAAAAGTTCCAAGGGGGCCCCCTTTGATGCATTTTTTTTTCGATTTCGGTTCTTTCGATCGGAGAAATGGATTCTATGAGAAAAAACAAGCAGATTGGTATGATCGAAGTTGAAAATCGGTCCATCCGTTCGGATGTTGAGGCGATCTGAAGAATTCGAAAAAGTTCCAAGGGGGCCCCCTTTGATGCATTTTTTTTTTCGATTTCAGTTTTTTCGATTGGAGAAATGGATTCTATGAAAAAAAAACAAGCAGATTGGTATGATCGAAGTTGAAAATCGGTCCATACGTTCGAAAGTTAAGGCAATCTGAAGAATTCGAAAAAGTTCCAAGGAGGCCCCCTTTGATGCATTTTTTTTTTTCGATTTCGGTTTTTTTGATCGAAGAAATGGATTCAATGAAAAATAAAGCAGATTGGTATGATCGAAGTTGAAAATCGGTCCATCCGTTCGGAAGTTAAGTCGATCTGAAGAATTCGAAAAAGTTCCAAGGGGGCCCCCTTTGATGCATTTTTTTTTCTATTTCGGTTTTTTCGATTGGAGAAATGGATTCTATGAAAAAAAACAAGCAGATTCGTATGATCGAAGTTGAAAATCGGTCCATCCGTTCGGAAGTTAAGGCGATCTGAAGAATTCGAAAAAGTTCCAAGGGGGCTCCCTTTGATGCTTTTTATTGTTTCGATTTCGGTTTTTTTGATTGGAGAAATGGATTCTATGAAAAAAAACAAGCAGATTGGTATGATCGAAGTTGAAAATCGGTCCATACGTTCGAAAATTAAGGCAATCTGAAGAATTCGAAAAAGTTCCAAGGGGGCCCCCTTTGATGCATTTTTTTTTCGATTTCGGATTTTTTAATCGGAGAAATGGATTCTATGAAAAAAAAAGCAGATTGGTATGATCGAAGTTGAAAATCGGTCCATCCGTTCGGAAATTAAGTCGATCTGAAGAATTCGAAAAAGTTCCAAGGGGGCCCCCTTTGATGCATTTTTTTTTTCGATTTCGGTTTCTTCGATTGGAGAAATGGATTCTATGCAAAAAAACAAGCAGATTCGTATGATCGAAGTTGAAAATCGGTCTATCCGTTCGGAAGTTAAGGCGATCTGAAGAATTCGAAAAAGTTCCAAGGGGGCTCCCTTTGATGCTTTTTATTTTTTCGATTTCGGTTTTTTCGATTGGAGAAATGGATTCTATGAAAAAAAAACAAGCAGATTGGTATGATCGAAGTTGAAAATCGGTCCATCCGTTCGGAAGTTAAGGCGGTCTGCAGAATTCAGAAAAGTTCCAAGGGGACCCCCTTTGATAAAATTTTTTTTCGATTTTGGTTTTTTCGATTGGAGAAATGGATTCTATGAAAAAAAACAAGCAGATTGGTACGATTGAAGTTGAAAATCGGTCCATCCGTTCGGAAGTTAAGGCGATTTGAAGAATTCGATAAAGTTCCAAGGGGACCCCCTTTGATGCAATTTTTCTTCAGATTTCGGTTTTTTCGATTGGAGAAATGGATTCTATGAGAAAAAAACAAGCAGTTTGGTATGATCGAAGTTGAAAATCGGTTCATCCGTTCGGAAGTTAAGGCGATCTGAAGAATTCGAAAAAGTTCCAAGGGGACCCCCTTTGATGCAATTTTTTTTTCGATTTCGGTTTTTTCTATTGAAGAAATGGATTCTATGAAAAAACAAGCAAATTGGTATGCGCGAAATTGAAAATCGGTCGATCCGTTCGGAAGTTGAGGCGGTCTGAAGAATTCGAAAAAGTTCCAAGGTGGCCCCGTTTGATGCATTTTTTTTTTCGATTTCGGTTTTTCCGATTGGAGAAATGGATTCTATAAAAAAAACAAGCAGATTGGTATGATCGAAGTTGAAAATCGGTCCATCCGTTCGGATGTTAAGGCGATCTGAAGAATTCGAAAAAGTTCCAAGGGGGCCCCCTTTGATGCATTTTTTTTTTCGATTTCGGTTTTTTCGAATGGAGAAATGGATTCTATGAAAGAAACAAGCAGATTGGTATGATCGAAGTTGAAAATCGGTCCATCCGTTCGGAAGTTAAGGCGATCTGAAGAATTCGAAAAAGTTCCAAGGGGACCCCCTTTGATGCAATTCCTTTTCGATTTCGGTTTTTTCGATTGGAGAAATGGATTCTATGAAAAAAACAAGCAGATTGGTATGATCGAAGTTGAAAATCGGTCCATCCGTTCGGAAGTTAAGGCGATCTGAAGAATTCGAAAAAGTTCCAAGGGGGCCCCCTTAGAAATGGATTCTATGAAAAAAAAAAAAGCAGTTTGGTATGATCGAAGTTGAAAATCGGTCCATCCGTTCGGAAGTTAAGGCGATCTGAAGAATTCGAAAAAGTTCCAAGGGGGCCCCCTTTGATGCAATTTTTTTTCGATTTCGGTTTTTCCGATTGGAAAAATGGATTCTATGAAAAAAAACAAGCAGATTGGTATGATCGAAGTTGAAAATCGGTCCATCCGTTCGGAAGTTAAGGCGATTTGAAGAATTCGAAAAAGTTCCAAGGGGACCCCCTTTGATGCATTTTTCTTTCAGATTTCGGTTCTTTCGATTGGAGAAATGGATTCTATGAAAAAAAACAAGCAGTTTGGTATGATCGAAGTTGAAAATAGGTCCATCCGTTCGGAAGTTAAGGCGATCTGAAGAATTCGAAAAAGTTCCAAGGGGACCCCCTTTGATGCAATTTTTTTATCGATTTCGGTTTTTTCTATTAAAGAAATGGATTCTATGAAAAAACAAGCAAATCGGTCCATACGTTCGAAAGTTAAGGCAATCTGAAGAATTCGAAAAAGTTCCAAGGGGGCCCCCTTTGATGCATTTTTTTTTTGATTTCGGTTTTTTTGATCGGAGAAATGGATTCTATAAAAAAAAAGCAGATTGGTATGATCGAAGTTGAAAATCGGTCTATCCGTTCGGAAGTTAAGTCGATATGAAGAATTCGAAAAAGTTCCAAGGGGGCCCCCTTTGATGCTTTTTATTTTTTCGATTTCGGTTTTTTTGATTGGAGAAATGGATTCTAAGAAAAAAAAACAAGCAGATTGGCATGATCGAAGTTGAAAATCGGTCCATACGTTCGAGAGTTAAGGCAATCTGAAGAATTCGAAAAAGTTCCAAGGGGGCCCCCTTTGTTGCTTTTTTTTTTCGATTTCGGTTTTTTTGATCGGAGAAATGGATTCTATGAAAAAAAAAGCAGATTGGTATGATCGAAGTTGAAAATCGGTCCATCCGTTCGGAAGTTAAGTCGATCTGAAGAATTCGAAAAAGTTCCAAGGGGGCCCCCTGATGCATTTTTTTTTCTGATTTCGGTTTTTTCGATTGCAGAAATGGATTCTATGAAAAAAAAAAAAGCAGATTCGTATGATCGAAGTTGAAAATCGTTCCATCCGTTCGGAAGTTAAGGCGATCTGAAGAATTCGAAAAAGTTCCAAGGGAGGTCCCTTTGATGCTTTTTTATTTTTTCGATTTCGGTTTTTTTGATTGGAGAAATGGATTCTATGAAAAAAAAACAAGCTGATTGGTATGATCGAAGTTGAAAATCGGTCCATCCGTTCGGAAGTTAAGGCGATCTGATGAATTCGAAAAAGTTCCAAGGGGACCCCCTTTGATGCAATTTTTCTTTTCGATTTCGGTTTTTTCGATTGGAGAAATGGATTCTATGAAAAAAACAAGCAGATTGGTATGATCGAAGTTGAAAATCGGTCCATCCGTTCGGAAGTTAAGGCGATCTGAAGAATTCAGAAAAGTTCCAAGGGGACCCCCTTTGATGCAATTTTTTCTTCGATTTTGTTTTTTTCGATTGGAGAAATTAATTCTATGAAAAAAAAACAAGCAGATTGGTATGATCGAAGTTGAAAATCGGTTCATCCGTTCGGAAGTTAAGGCGATCTGAAGAATTCGAAAAAGTTCCAAGGGGACCCCCTTTGATGCAATTTTTTTTTCGATTTCGGTTTTTTCTATTGAAGAAATGGATTCTATGAAAAAACAAGCAAATTGGTATGCGCGAAATTGAAAATCGGTCGATCCGTTCGGAAGTTGAGGCGGTCTGAAGAATTCGAAAAAGTTCCAAGGTGGCCCCGTTTGATGCATTTTTTTTTTTCGATTTCGGTTTTTCCGATTGGAGAAATGGATTCTATAAAAAAAACAAGCAGATTGGTATGATCGAAGTTGAAAATCGGTCCATCCGTTCGGATGTTAAGGCGATCTGAAGAATTCGAAAAAGTTCCAAGGGGGCCCCCTTTGATGCATTTTTTTTTTCGATTTCGGTTTTTTCGAATGGAGAAATGGATTCTATGAAAGAAACAAGCAGATTGGTATGATCGAAGTTGAAAATCGGTCCATCCGTTCGGAAGTTAAGGCGATCTGAAGAATTCGAAAAAGTTCCAAGGGGACCCCCTTTGATGCAATTTCTTTTCGATTTCGGTTTTTTTGATTGGAGAAATGGATTCTATGAAAAAAACAAGCAGATTGGTATGATCGAAGTTGAAAATCGGTCCATCCGTTCGGAAGTTAAGGCGATCTGAAGAATTCGAAAAAGTTCCAAGGGGGCCCCCTTAGAAATGGATTCTATGAAAAAAAAAAGCAGTTTGGTATGATCGAAGTTGAAAATCGGTCCATCCGTTCGGAAGTTAAGGCGATCTGAAGAATTCGAAAAAGTTCCAAGGGGGCCCCCTTTGATGCAATTTTTTTTCGATTTCGGTTTTTCCGATTGGAAACATGGATTCTATGAAAAAAAACAAGCAGATTGGTATGATCGAAGTTGAAAATCGGTCCATCCGTTCGGAAGTTAAGGCGATTTGAAGAATTCGAAAAAGTTCCAAGGGGACCCCCTTTGATGCATTTTTCTTTCAGATTTCGGTTCTTTCGATTGGAGAAATGGATTCTATGAAAAAAAAACAAGCAGTTTGGTATGATCGAAGTTGAAAATAGGTCCATCCGTTCGGAAGTTAAGGCGATCTGAAGAATTCGAAAAAGTTCCAAGGGGACCCCCTTTGATGCAATTTTTTTATCGATTTCGGTTTTTTCTATTAAAGAAATGGATTCTATGAAAAAACAAGCAAATCGGTCCATACGTTCGAAAGTTAAGGTAATCTGAAGAATTCGAAAAAGTTCCAAGGGGGCCCCCTTTGATGCATTTTTTTTTTTTATTTCGGTTTTTTTGATCGGAGAAATGGATTCTATGAAAAAAAAAGCAGATTGGTATGATCGAAGTTGAAAATCGGTCTATCCGTTCGGAAGTTAAGTCGATATGAAGAATTCGAAAAAGTTCCAAGGGGGCCCCCTTTGATGCTTTTTATTTTTTCGATTTCGGTTTTTTTGATTGGAGAAATGGATTCTATGAAAAAAAAACAAGCAGATTGGCATGATCGAAGTTGAAAATCGGTCCATACGTTCGAGAGTTAAGGCAATCTGAAGAATTCGAAAAAGTTCCAAGGGGGCCCCCTTTGTTGCTTTTTTTTTTCGATTTCGGTTTTTTTGATCGGAGAAATGGATTCTATGAAAAAAAAAGCAGATTGGTATGATCGAAGTTGAAAATCGGTCCATCCGTTCGGAAGTTAAGTCGATCTGAAGAATTCGAAAAAGTTCCAAGGGGGCCTCCTGATGCATTTTTTTTTCTGATTTCGGTTTTTTCGATTGCAGAAATGGATTCTATGAAAAAAAAAAAGCAGATTCGTATGATCGAAGTTGAAAATCGTTCCATCCGTTCGGAAGTTAAGGCGATCAGAAGAATTCGAAAAAGTTCCAAGGGAGGTCCCTTTGATGCTTTTTTATTTTTTCGATTTCGGTTTTTTTGATTGGAGAAATGGATTCTATGAAAAAAAAACAAGCTGATTGGTATGATCGAAGTTGAAAATCGGTCCATCCGTTCGGAAGTTAAGGCGATCTGATGAATTCGAAAAAGTTCCAAGGGGACCCCCTTTGATGCAATTTTTCTTTTCGATTTCGGTTTTTTCGATTGGAGAAATGGATTCTATGAAAAAAACAAGCAGATTGGTATGATCGAAGTTGAAAATCGGTCCATCCGTTCGGAAGTTAAGGCGATCTGAAGAATTCAGAAAAGTTCCAAGGGGACCCCCTTTGATGCAATTTTTTCTTCGATTTTGTTTTTTTCGATTGGAGAAATTGATTCTATGAAAAAAAACAAGCAGATTGGTATGATCGAAGTTGAAAATCGGTCCATCCGTTCGGAAGTTAAGGCGATTTAAAGAATTCGAAAAAGTTCCAAGGGGACCCCCTTTGATGCAATTTTTTTTTCAGATTTCGGTTTTTTCGATTGGAGAAATGAATTCTATGAAAAAAAACAAGCAGTTTGGTATGATCGAAGTTGAAAATCGGTCAATCCGTTCGGAAGTTAAGGCGATCTGAAGAATTCGAAAAAGTTCCAAGGGGACCCCCTTTGATGCAATTTTTTTTTCGATTTCGGTTTTTTTGATTGGAGAAATGGATTCTATGAAAAAAAAACAAGCAGATTGGTATGATCGAAGTTGAAAATCGGTCCATACGTTCGAAAGTTAAGGCAATCTGAAGAATTCGAAAAAGTTCCAAGGGGGCCCCCTTTGATGCATTTTTTTTTTCGATTTCGGATTTTTTGATCGGAGAAATGGATTCTATGAAAAAAAAAAGCAGATTGGTATGATCGAAGTTGAAAATCGGTCCATCCGTTCGGAAATTAAGTCGATCTGAAGAATTCGAAAAAGTTCCAAGGGGGCCCCCTTTGATGCATTTTTTTTTCGATTTCGGTTTTTTCGATTGGAGAAATGGATTCTATGAAAAAAAAAAAGCAGATTCGTATGATCGAAGTTGAAAATCGTTCCATCCGTTCGGAAGTTAAGGCGATCTGAAGAATTCGAAAAAGTTCCAAGGGAGGTCCCTTTGATGCTTTTTTATTTTTTCGATTTCGGTTTTTTTGATTGGAGAAATGGATTCTATGAAAAAAAAACAAGCTGATTGGTATGATCGAAGTTGAAAATCGGTCCATCCGTTCGGAAGTTAAGGCGATCTGAAGAATTCAGAAAAGTTCCAAGGGGACCCCCTTTGATGCAATTTTTTCTTCGATTTTGTTTTTTTCGATTGGAGAAATTGATTCTATGAAAAAAAACAAGCAGATTGGTATGATCGAAGTTGAAAATCGGTCCATCCGTTCGGAAGTTAAGGCGATTTAAAGAATTCGAAAAAGTTCCAAGGGGACCCCCTTTGATGCAATTTTTTTTTCAGATTTCGGTTTTTTCGATTGGAGAAATGAATTCTATGAAAAAAAACAAGCAGTTTGGTATGATCGAAGTTGAAAATCGGTCAATCCGTTCGGAAGTTAAGGCGATCTGAAGAATTCGAAAAAGTTCCAAGGGGACCCCCTTTGATGCAATTTTTTTTTCGATTTCGGTTTTTTTGATTGGAGAAATGGATTCTATGAAAAAAAAACAAGCAGATTGGTATGATCGAAGTTGAAAATCGGTCCATACGTTCGAAAGTTAAGGCAATCTGAAGAATTCGAAAAAGTTCCAAGGGGGCCCCCTTTGATGCATTTTTTTTTTCGATTTCGGATTTTTTGATCGGAGAAATGGATTCTATGAAAAAAAAAAGCAGATTGGTATGATCGAAGTTGAAAATCGGTCCATCCGTTCGGAAACTAAGTCGATCTGAAGAATTCGAAAAAGTTCCAAGGGGGCCCCCTTCGATGCATTTTTTTTTCGATTTCGGTTTTTTCGATTGGAGAAATGGATTCTATGCAAAAAAACAAGCAGATTCGTATGATCGAAGTTGAAAATCGGTCTATCCGTTCGGAAGTTAAGGCGATCTGAAGAATTCGAAAAAGTTCCAAGGGGGCTCCCTTTGATGCTTTTTATTTTTTCGATTTCGGTTTTTTTGATTGAAGAAATGGATTCTATGAAAAAAAAAAGCAGATTCGTATGATCGAAGTTGAAAATCGGTCCATCCGTTCGGAAGTTAAGGCGATCTGAAGAATTCGAAAAAGTTCCAAGGGGGCTCCCTTTGATGCTTTTTATTTTTTCGATTTCGGTTTTTTCGATTGGAGAAATGGATTCTATGAAAAAAAACAAGCAGATTGGTATGATCGAAGTTGAAAATCGGTCCATCCGTTCGGAAGTTAAGGCGGTCTGAAGAATTCAGAAAAGTTCCAAGGGGACCGCCTTTGATAAAATTTTTTTTTCGATTTTGGTTCTTTCGATTGGAGAAATGGATTCTATGAAAAAAAACAAGCAGATTGGTACGATCGAAGTTGAAAATCGGTCCATCCGTTCGGAAGTTAAGGCGATTTGAAGAATTCGATAAAGTTCCAAATGGACCCCCTTTGATGCAATTTTTTTTTTTTCAGATTTCGGTTTTTTCGATTGGAGAAATGGATTCTATGAGAAAAAAACAAGCAGTTTGGTATGATCGAAGTTGAAAATCGGTTCATCCGTTCGGAAGTTGAGGCGGTCTGAAGAATTCGAAAAAGTTCCAAGGGGGCCCCCTTTGATGCATTTTTTTTTTCGATTTCGGATTTTTTGATCGGAGAAATGGATTCTATGAAAAAAAAAAGCAGATTGGTATGATCGAAGTTGAAAATCGGTCCATCCGTTCGGAAATTAAGTCGATCTGAAGAATTCGAAAAAGTTCCAAGGGGGCCCCCTTTGATGCATTTTTTTTTCGATTTCGGTTTTTTCGATTGGAGAAATGGATTCTATGAAAAAAAAAAAAGCAGATTCGTATGATCGAAGTTGAAAATCGTTCCATCCGTTCGGAAGTTAAGGCGATCTGAAGAATTCGAAAAAGTTCCAAGGGAGGTCCCTTTGATGCTTTTTTATTTTTTCGATTTCGGTTTTTTTGATTGGAGAAATGGATTCTATGAAAAAAAAACAAGCTGATTGGTATGATCGAAGTTGAAAATCGGTCCATCCGTTCGGAAGTTAAGGCGATCTGAAGAATTCAGAAAAGTTCCAAGGGGACCCCCTTTGATGCAATTTTTTCTTCGATTTTGTTTTTTTCGATTGGAGAAATTGATTCTATGAAAAAAAACAAGCAGATTGGTATGATCGAAGTTGAAAATCGGTCCATCCGTTCGGAAGTTAAGGCGATTTAAAGAATTCGAAAAAGTTCCAAGGGGACCCCCTTTGATGCAATTTTTTTTTCAGATTTCGGTTTTTTCGATTGGAGAAATGAATTCTATGAAAAAAAACAAGCAGTTTGGTATGATCGAAGTTGAAAATCGGTCAATCCGTTCGGAAGTTAAGGCGATCTGAAGAATTCGAAAAAGTTCCAAGGGGACCCCCTTTGATGCAATTTTTTTTTCGATTTCGGTTTTTTTGATTGGAGAAATGGATTCTATGAAAAAAAAACAAGCAGATTGGTATGATCGAAGTTGAAAATCGGTCCATACGTTCGAAAGTTAAGGCAATCTGAAGAATTCGAAAAAGTTCCAAGGGGGCCCCCTTTGATGCATTTTTTTTTTTCGATTTCGGATTTTTTGATCGGAGAAATGGATTCTATGAAAAAAAAAAGCAGATTGGTATGATCGAAGTTGAAAATCGGTCCATCCGTTCGGAAATTAAGTCGATCTGAAGAATTCGAAAAAGTTCCAAGGGGGCCCCCTTCGATGCATTTTTTTTTCGATTTCGGTTTTTTCGATTGGAGAAATGGATTCTATGCAAAAAAACAAGCAGATTCGTATGATCGAAGTTGAAAATCGGTCTATCCGTTCGGAAGTTAAGGCGATCTGAAGAATTCGAAAAAGTTCCAAGGGGGCTCCCTTTGATGCTTTTTATTTTTTCGATTTCGGTTTTTTTGATTGAAGAAATGGATTCTATGAAAAAAAAAAAGCAGATTCGTATGATCGAAGTTGAAAATCGGTCCATCCGTTCGGAAGTTAAGGCGATCTGAAGAATTCGAAAAAGTTCCAAGGGGGCTCCCTTTGATGCTTTTTATTTTTTCGATTTCGGTTTTTTCGATTGGAGAAATGGATTCTATGAAAAAAAACAAGCAGATTGGTATGATCGAAGTTGAAAATCGGTCCATCCGTTCGGAAGTTAAGGCGGTCTGAAGAATTCAGAAAAGTTCCAAGGGGACCGCCTTTGATAAAATTTTTTATTCGATTTTGGTTCTTTCGATTGGAGAAATGGATTCTATGAAAAAAAACAAGCAGATTGGTACGATCGAAGTTGAAAATCGGTCCATCCGTTCGGAAGTTAAGGCGATTTGAAGAATTCGATAAAGTTCCAAATGGACCCCCTTTGATGCAATTTTTTTTCAGATTTCGGTTTTTTCGATTGGAGAAATGGATTCTATGAAAAAAAACAAGCAGTTTGGTATGATCGAAGTTGAAAATCGGTTCATCCGTTCGGAAGTTGAGGCGGTCTGAAGAATTCGAAAAAGTTCCAAGATGGCCCCCTTTGATGCATTTTTTTTTCGATTTCGGTTTTTCCGATTGGAGAAATGGATTCTATAAAAAAAAACAAGCAGATTGGTATGATCGAAGTTGAAAATCGGTCCATCCGTTCGGATGTTAAGGCGATCTGAAGAATTCGAAAAAGTTCCAAGGGGGCTCGTATGTAAAACGGGAATACCGTCTCCTAGTGTGTATAACTATATACACAGCATAACATCATAATCGAATACAACCCATATACTATCCATTCAACCATCTGTTCAATTCAGTCGCTCGTATGTATAACGGAAGAACAGTTACCTGGTGAGTATAACTATATAAACATAATCGAATACAACCCAGATACGATGATTGTTTAATCTATACTGAATTCAACCTTCTGCTCGATTCGGTCGCTTGTATGTAAAACGGAAGAACAGTTACCTGGTGAGTATTGCTATATAAACATCATCACGATATCATCGAATACAACTCAGATACAATTATCGTTTCGTCTAACCATTTAACCTTCTGTTCGATTCAGACGCTAGTATGTGTAACGGAAGTACCGTCACCTGGTAAGTATCACTATATATACAGTATTGCGATATAATCGGATACCACCCAGATACATTGATTGTTCAGTCTATCCATTCAACTTTCTGTTTGTTTCGGTCGCTCGTATGTGAAACGGGAATACCGTCACCCTATGTGTATAACTATATACACAGCATAACATCATAATCGAATACAACCCAGATACTATCCATTCAACCTTCTGTTCGATTCGGTTGCTCGTATGTATAACGAAAGAACAGTAACCTGGTGAGTATTTCTATATGAACGTCATCACGATATAATCGAATACAACTTAGTTACAATTATCGTTCCGTCTAACCATCCAACCTTATGTTCGATTCAGACGCTCGTATGTGTAACGAAAGAACCGTTACATGGTAGGTGTAGTTAAATATACAACATAACGATATAATCGGAGACAACCCAGATACCATGATTGTTCAATCTATCCATTCAACCTTATGTTCGATTCGATTGCTAGTATGTATAACGAAAGAACAGTTACCTGGTTAGACATAATATATAATAATCATCACGAAATAATCGAATACAACCCAGATACGATGATTGTTCAGTCTATCCATTCAACCTTCTGTTTAGTTCAGTCGCTCTCATGTATAACTGGAGAACAGTTACCTGGTGAGTATAACTATATGAACATCATCACGATATAATCGAATACAACCCCAGATACGATCATTGTTCAGTCTATCCATTCAACCTTCAGTTCAATTCAGTCGCTCGTATGAATAACGAAAGAACAGTTACCTGGTGAGTATAACTATATAAACATAATCGAATACAACTCAGATACGATGATTGTTCAATCTATCCATTCAACCTTATGTTCGATTCGGTTGCTCGTATGTATATCGGAAGAACAGGTACCTGGTGAGTATATCTATATAAACATAATCGAATACAACTCAGATACGATGATTGTTCAATCTATCCATTTAACCTTCTGCTCGATTCGGTCGCTTGTATGTAGAACGGAAGGACAGTTACCTGGTGAGTATTGCTATATAAACATCATCACGATATCATCGAATACAACTCAGATACAATTATCGTTTCGTCTAACCATTCAACATTCTGTTCGATTCAGTCGCTAGTATGTGTAACGGAAGTATCGTCACCTGGTAAGTATCACTATATATACAGTATTGCGATATAATCGGATACCACCCAGATACATTGATTGTTCAGTCTATCCATTTTACTTTCTATTCGTTTCGGTCGCTCGTATGTAAAACGGGAATACCGTCTCCTAGTGTGTATAACTATATACACAGCATAACATCATAATCGAATACAACCCATATACTATCCATTCAACCTTCTGTTCAATTCAGTCGCTTGTATGTAAAACGGAAGAACAGTTACCTGGTGAGTATTGCTATATAAACATCATCACGATATCATCGGATACAACTCAGATACAATTATCGTTTCGTCTAACCATTCAACATTCTGTTCGATTCAGTCGCTAGTATGTGTAACGAAAGTATCGTCACCTGGTAAGTATCACTATATATACAGTATTGCGATATAATCGGATACCACCCAGATACATTGATTGTTCAGTCTATCCATTCAACTTTCTGTTCGTTTCGGTCGCTCGTATGTGAAACGGGAATACCGTCACCTTATGTGTATAACTATATACACAGCATAACATCATAATCGAATACAACCCAAATACTATCCATTCAACCTTCTGTTCGATTCGGTTGCTCGTATGTATAACGAAAGAACAGTAACCTGGTGAGTATTTCTATATGAACGTCATCACGATATAATCGAATACAACTTAGTTACAATTATCGTTCCGTCTAACCATCCAACCTTATGTTCGATTCAGACGCTCGTATGAGTAACGAAAGAACCGTTACATGGTAGGTGTAGTTAAATATACAACATAACGATATAATCGGAGACAACCCAGATACAATGATTTTTCAATCTATCCATTCAACCTTATGATCGATTCGGTTGCTAGTATGTATAACGAAAGAACAGTTACCTGGTTAGACATAATATATAATAATCATCACGAAATAATCGAATACAACCCAGATACGATGATTGTTCAGTCTATCCATTCAACCTTCTGTTCAGTTCAGTCGCTCTTATGTATAACTGGAGAACAGTTACCTGGTGAGTATAACTATATGAACATCATCACGATATAATCGAATACAACCCCAGATACGATCATTGTTTAGTCTATCCATTCAACCTTCAGTTCAATTCAGTCGCTCGTATGTATAACGGAAGAACAGTTACCTGGTGAGTATAACTATATAAACATAATCGAATACAACTCAGATACGATGATTGTTCAATCTATCCATTCAACCTTATGTTCGATTCGGTTGCTCGTATGTATATCGGAAGAACAGGTACCTGGTGAGTATATCTATATAAACATAATCGAATACAACTCAGATACGATGATTGTTCAATCTATCCATTTAACCTTCTGCTCGATTCGGTCGCTTGTATGTAAAACGGAAGGACAGTTACCTGGTGAGTATCGCTATATAAACATCATCACGATATCATCGAATACAACTCAGATACAATTATCGTTTCGTCTAACCATTTAACCTTCTGTTCGATTCAGTCGCTAGTATGTGTAACGAAAGTACCGTCACCTGGTAAGTATCACTATATATACAGTATTGCGATATAATGTAACGTATGTGTAACGTATTTCTATATGAACGTCATCACGATATAATCGAATACAACTTAGTTACAATTATCGTTCCGTCTAACCATCCAACCTTATGTTCGATTCAGACGCTCGTATGTGTAACGAAAGAACCGTTACATGGTAGGTGTAGTTAAATATACAACATAACGATATAATCGGAGACAACCCAGATACAATGATTGTTCAATCTATCCATTCAACCTTATGTTCGATTCGGTTGCTAGTATGTATAACGAAAGAACAGTTACCTGGTTAGACATAATATATAATAATCATCACGAAATAATCGAATACAACCCAGATACGATGATTGTTCAGTCTATCCATTCAACCTTCTGTTCAGTTCAGTCGCTCTTATGTATAACTGGAGAACAGTTACCTGGTGAGTATAACTATATGAACATCATCACGATATAATCGAATACAACCCCAGATACGATCATTGTTTAGTCTATCCATTCAACCTTCAGTTCAATTCAGTCGCTCGTATGTATAACGGAAGAACAGTTACCTGGTGAGTATAACTATATAAACATAATCGAATACAACTCAGATACGATGATTGTTCAATCTATCCATTCAACCTTATGTTCGATTCGGTTGCTCGTATGTATATCGGAAGAACAGGTACCTGGTGAGTATATCTATATAAACATAATCGAATACAACTCAGATACGATGATTGTTCAATCTATCCATTTAACCTTCTGCTCGATTCGGTCGCTTGTATGTAAAACGGAAGGACAGTTACCTGGTGAGTATTGCTATATAAACATCATCACGATATCATCGAATACAACTCAGATACAATTATCGTTTCGTCTAACCATTCAACATTCTGTTCGATTCAGTCGCTAGTATGTGTAACGGAAGTATCGTCACCTGGTAAGTATCACTATATATACAGTATTGCGATATAATCAGATACCACCCAGATACATTGATTGTTCAGTCTATCCATTCAACTTTCTTTTCGTTTCGGTCGCTCGTATGTAAAACGGGAATACCGTCTCCTAGTGTGTATAACTATATACACAGCATAACAACATAATCGAATACAACCCATATACTATCCATTCAACCTTCTGTTCAATTCAGTCGCTCGTATGTATAACGGAAGAACAGTTACCTGGTGAGTATAACTATATAAACATAATCGAATACAACCCAGATACGATGATTGTTCAATCTATACTGAATTCAACCTTCTGCTCGATTCGGTCGCTTGTATGTAAAACGGAAGAACAGTTACCTGGTGAGTATTGCTATATAAACATCATCACGATATCATCGAATACAACTCAGATACAATTATCGTTTCGTCTAACCATTCAACATTCTGTTCGATTCAGTCGCTAGTATGTGTAACGGAAGTATCGTCACCTGGTAAGTATCACTATATATACAGTATTGCGATATAATCGGATACCACCCAGATACATTGATTGTTCAGTCTATCCATTCAACTTTCTGTTCGTTTCGGTCGCTCGTATGTGAAACGGGAATACCGTCACCTTATGTGTATAACTATATACACAGCATAACATCATAATCGAATACAACCCAGATACTATCCATTCAACCTTCTGTTCGATTCGGTTGCTCGTATGTATAACGAAAGAACAGTAACCTGGTGAGTATTTCTATTTGAACGTCATCACGATATAATCGAATACAACTTAGTGACAATTATCGTTCCGTCTAACCATCCAACCTCATGTTCGATTCAGACGCTCGTATGTGTAACGAAAGAACCGTTACATGGTAGGTGTAGTTAAATATACAACATAACGATATAATCGGAGACAACCCAGATACAATGATTGTTCAATCTATCCATTCAACCTTATGATCGATTCGGTTGCTAGTATGTATAACGAAAGAACAGTTACCTGGTTAAACATAATATATAATAATCATCACGAAATATTCGAATACAACCCAGATACGATGATTGTTCAGTCTATCCATTCAACCTTCTGTTCAGTTCAGTCGCTCTTATGTATAACTGGAGAACAGTTACCTGGTGAGTATAACTATATGAACATCATCACGATATAATCGAATACAACCCCAGATACGATCATTGTTTAGTCTATCCATTCAACCTTCAGTTCAATTCAGTCGCTCGTATGTATAACGGAAGAACAGTTACCTGGTGAGTATAACTATATAAACATAATCGAATACAACTCAGATACGATGATTGTTCAATCTATCCATTCAACCTTATGTTCGATTCGGTCGCTTGTATGTAAAACGGAAGGACAGTTACCTGGTGAGTATCGCTATATAAACATCATCACGATATCATCGAATACAACTCAGATACAATTATCGTTTCGTCTAACCATTTAATCTTCTGTTCGATTCAGTCGCTAGTATGTGTAACGAAAGTACCGTCACCTGGTAAGTATCACTATATATACAGTATTGCGATATAATGTAACGTATGTGTAACGTATTTCTATATGAACGTCATCACGATATAATCGAATACAACTTAGTTACAATTATCGTTCCGTCTAACCATCCAACCTTATGTTCGATTCAGACGCTCGTATGTGTAACGAAAGAACCGTTACATGGTAGGTGTAGTTAAATATACAACATAACGATATAATCGGAGACAACCCAGATACAATGATTGTTCAATCTATCCATTCAACCTTATGTTCGATTCGGTTGCTAGTATGTATAACGAAAGAACAGTTACCTGGTTAGACATAATATATAATAATCATCACGAAATAATCGAATACAACCCAGATACGATGATTGTTCAGTCTATCCATTCAACCTTCTGTTCAGTTCAGTCGCTCTTATGTATAACTGGAGAACAGTTACCTGGTGAGTATAACTATATGAACATCATCACGATATAGTCGAATACAACCCCAGATACGATCATTGTTTAGTCTATCCATTCAACCTTCAGTTCAATTCAGTCGCTCGTATGTATAACGGAAGAACAGTTACCTGGTGAGTATAACTATATAAACATAATCGAATACAACTCAGATACGATGATTGTTCAATCTATCCATTCAACCTTATGTTCGATTCGGTTGCTCGTATGTATATCGGAAGAACAGGTACCTGGTGAGTATATCTATATAAACATAATCGAATACAACTCAGATACGATGATTGTTCAATCTATCCATTTAACCTTCTGCTCGATTCGGTCGCTTGTATGTAAAACGGAAGGACAGTTACCTGGTGAGTATTGCTATATAAACATCATCACGATATCATCGAATACAACTCAGATACAATTATCGTTTCGTCTAACCATTCAACATTCTGTTCGATTCAGTCGCTAGTATGTGTAACGGAAGTATCGTCACCTGGTAAGTATCACTATATATACAGTATTGCGATATAATCAGATACCACCCAGATACATTGATTGTTCAGTCTATCCATTCAACTTTCTTTTCGTTTCGGTCGCTCGTATGTAAAACGGGAATACCGTCTCCTAGTGTGAATAACTATATACACAGCATAACAACATAATCGAATACAACCCATATACTATCCATTCAACCTTCTGTTCAATTCAGTCGCTCGTATGTATAACGGAAGAACAGTTACCTGGTGAGTATAACTATATAAACATAATCGAATACAACCCAGATACGATGATTGTTCAATCTATACTGAATTCAACCTTCTGCTCGATTCGGTCGCTTGTATGTAAAACGGAAGAACAGTTACCTGGTGAGTATTGCTATATAAACATCATCACGATATCATCGAATACAACTCAGATACAATTATCGTTTCGTCTAACCATTCAACATTCTGTTCGATTCAGTCGCTAGTATGTGTAACGGAAGTATCGTCACCTGGTAAGTATCACTATATATACAGTATTGCGATATAATCGGATACTACCCAGATACATTGATTGTTCAGTCTATCCATTCAACTTTCTGTTCGTTTCGGTCGCTCGTATGTGAAACGGGAATACCGTCACCTTATGTGTATAACTATATACACAGCATAACATCATAATCGAATACAACCCAGATACTATCCATTCAACCTTCTGTTCGATTCGGTTGCTCGTATGTATAACGAAAGAACAGTAACCTGGTGAGTATTTCTATATGAACGTCATCACGATATAATCGTATACAACTTAGTTACAATTATCGTTCCGTCTAACCATCCAACCTTATGTTCGATTCAGACGCTCGTATGTGTAACGAAAGAACCGTTACATGGTAGGTGTAGTTAAATATACAACATAACGATATAATCGGAGACAACCCAGATACAATGATTGTTCAATCTATCCATTCAACCTTATGTTCGATTCGGTTGCTTGTATGTATAACGAAAGAACAGTTACCTGGTTAGACATAATATATAATAATCATCACGAAATAATCGAATAAAACCCAGATACGATGATTGTTCAGTCTATCCATTCAAACTTCTGTTCAGTTCAGTCGCTCTTATGTATAACTGGAGAACAGTTACCTGGTGAGTATAACTATATGAACATCATCACGATATAATCGAATACAACCCCAGATACGATCATTGTTTAGTCTATCCATTCAACCTTCAGTTCAATTCAGTCGCTCGTATGTATAACGGAAGAACAATTACCTGGTGAGTGTTCTATTCATGTACTGTTATTCATAATTTGTTGTGGATTTAGTTACTCTGTATTTAATTGCTGTTCAAGGAATCACTCAGACAACGAAACAAAAATAATAAAATGACAACATTGTTTTTGATATAAACAAGAATATACAATTAAAAATTACCTCGAATTTCAATCATCATTATCGAAAGCGAGAAAAATCATTCAAGCACAGTAAGTGACGTGAAAAAGCTCACGACACCGAACATATGGTCCTGCGAACCGAACTAGTTCAGCGAAAATAGCAGCAATATCAGCAATCAGAACGTATCATCCATTATCATTTAGCAAGATCAATCCAGGTTTTTAGCAGCTACTGATCACCACTCACCTTCATTCAAGAATTGAAAACCAAAGGAGAAGAACGGCGAAGTTACGAAACAGCTTCTACTTTCATTGATCAGGGTATTGAGGTAAAGCTCGCTGTCTTTCCTAAGTCACTTCCATTATTAGCTCACTTTCCGAGCTATCTTATTCATTTTCCTCAAGTTGTGCACTTTGCATTGTTTAACTTCTCACATACATAGAAAATGGCTGAAGAAATTAAGGTACTCCATCAAAAAAGGGGTACAATTAAGGGTCAACTGACACGGTTTTCAAAATTTTTGTCAGATTTGACAGACTCTTCAAAACTCAGTGAATTATGTATTCGATTGAAAAAAGCTGAGCTCCTTTGGAGTGAATTTGATTTGGTTCAGTCAGAGTTAGAATCAAAAGATGAAAAAATCGATCATTGTTCAGACAGAACTAATTTTGAAATTATTTATTTTGAAACAATATCTCGAGCGAAAGATTTGATAAAAAAGTTCTCAGCAAGCACATTACCTTCTAATTCTCAATCAGCAATCTCAATAAATACACCTAACACAACAAATATTCAAAATATTAAAACCAATTTACCAAAACTAAACTTACCTGAGTTTCATGGGTCATATGAAAAATGGCTGCAGTTTTCAGATACATTCAGGGCTATGATACATAACTGTGATTCAATCAGTGAAATCCAAAAATTTTGGTATTTAAAATCATGTCTCAAGGGTGAGGCGGCTAACATTTTGACAGCTTTGGAGGTATCTGAAGCAAATTATGACAAAGCATGGGATTTCCTATGTGAGCGCTATCAAAATAATCGTGTTATAATTCAAACACACCTCAAGGCTTTATTCGATATACAAACCATTCAAAGGGAATCACATACTCATCTCCGAAATATGATTGATACTGTTAATCAACATCTTAGAAATTTAGAATCTCTATCTTTGCCAGTTGATCAATGGGATACTATCATTATATACCTTGTATCATCAGAATTAGATTCCACTACGAAAAGAGAGTGGGAGGAATATGCTTTAAAACTACAAACAGATGTGCCCAAGTTTAAAGAATTTACAATTGTTAGAGGGTTTATATTCCAATATAAAGGGTTCTTATTCCACACAAAAATACTCATCAAAAAAGACTGATAATAATTCAATATCAACATATGTTGCTACTACAGGGTCATCTTGTATTCTTTGTCACAAAGACAATCATAATATATTTTCATGCACTGAGTTTTTGAAATTGAATCCACAGGAACGTCTTGCTGAAATAAGGAAGCTTAAAGCCTGTACCAACTGTTTACGTAAAGGTCATATTTCAAAAGATTGCAGAAGTCAATATGTATGTAAAAAATGTTCTAATAAGCATAACACCTTATTGCATTTTGAAAAACTACAGAGTCAAATTAATAATAATAAAACAGATTCAGAAACAACATCACACGTATCTCAATCAACCCTTGCGGCATGTACATCAAGTGGTACGTATTCAGAAACATATATAATACTCTCAACAGCGAATGTTTCTATCATTGATAAGTATGGCAAATCCCATAAATGTCGGGCCATTCTTGATAATTGCTCTCAATCAAATTTTATTACTCAAAAATTATTCAATATTCTGCAATTACCTGTGTCCAATGTAACCCATTCAATTGAGGGTTTTGGATCAAACTTAACATCTGTGTTACAGAAAACAGTTGCCACTATCAGATCTACAACAACTTCATATATTGGTTCAGAAATACCATTTTTAATTACAAATAAAATAACGAAAGATTTGCCCGCATTTTCTTTTGATGCTAGTCACTTAAAAATTCCAAAAAACATTATTTTAGCAGACAGTGATTTCAATAAAACTGGTCCAATCGATATGTTGATTGGAGCTTCTATTTTTTGGGACTTAATATGTGTAGGTCGCATAAATCTAATTCACAACACAGTATTACAAAAAACTAGACTAGGTTGGATACTATCAGGACCCTTGCCACTGTCTTATTCAAATATTTCAAACACAGTATGTAAACTCGCAATTAATAATGAAGATATTCATGAACTGCTTGAACGTTTCTGGAAACTGGAAGAAGTTCAACCCTTGGCTAATTTTGCTAAATATTCCAAAGAGGAATCAGAATGCGAAGAACATTTTAAGAAAACTTCAATTCGCGACGAATCTGGGAGATTTGTTGTTAACTTACCGGTTAAGGATAATATTATGCAACTTGGTAACTCTTTTGAAACGGCACTCAAGAGATTTTATACAGTCGAAAAGAAATTCAATAAAAATCCAGAATTCAAACGACAGTATGTTTCGTTCATGTCTGAGTACGAAGCTCTCGGGCACATGACAAAGGTTGATATTTCACGTGATAATCCACAGGATATCATTTTCTATTTACCACATCATGGTGTTCTCAATACGTCAAGTACTACTACGAAGTTGCGTGTCGTCTTTGATGGTTCTGCAAAAACTTCTACTGGAATATCTCTCAATGATGTATTGAAAGTGGGTCCTACAATTCAGGATGATTTATTTACTATCATCGTATCTGAGTTGTATTCGATTATGTTTATATAGATATACTCACCAGGTACCTGTTCTTCCGATATACATACGAGCAACCGAATCGAACATAAGGTTGAATGGATAGATTGAACAATCATCGTATCTGAGTTGTATTCGATTATGTTTATATAGTTATACTCACCAGGTAACTGTTCTTCCGTTATACATACGAGCGACTGAATTGAACTGAAGGTTGAATGGATAGACTAAACAATCATCGTATCTGGGTTGTATTCGATTATGTTTATATAGTTATACTCACCAGGTAACTGTTCCTCCGTTATACATACGAGCGACTGAATTGAACAGAAGGTTGAATGGATAGTATATGGGTTGTATTCGATTATGATGTTATGCTGTGTATATAGTTATACACACTAGGAGACGGTATTCCCGTTTTACATACGAGCGACCGAAACGAAAAGAAAGTTGAATGGATAGACTGAACAATCAATGTATCTGGGTGGTATCCGATTATATCGCAATACTGTATATATAGTGATACTTTCCAGGTGACGGTACTTCCGTTGACATACTAGCGACTGAATCGAACAGAATGTTGAATGGTTAGACGAAACGATAATTGTATCTGAGTTGTATTCGATGATATCGTGATGATGTTTATACAGCAATACTCACCAGGTAACTGTCCTTCCGTTTTACATACAAGCGACCGAATCGAGCAGAAGGTTAAATGGATAGATTGAACAATCATCGTATCTGAGTTGTATTCGATTATGTTTATATAGATATACTCACCAGGTACCTGTTCTTCCGATATACATACGAGCAACCGAATCGAACATAAGGTTGAATGGATAGATTGAACAATCATCGTATCTGAGTTGTATTCGATTATGTTTATATAGTTATACTCACCAGGTAACTGTTCTTTCGTTATACATACAAGCGACTGAATTGAACTGAAGGTTGAATGGATAGACTAAACAATGATCGTATCTGGGGTTGTATTCGATTATATCGTGATGATGTTCATATAGTTATACTCACCAGGTAACTGTTCTCCAGTTATACATAAGAGCGACTGAACTGAACAGAAGGTTGAATGGATAGACTGAACAATCATCGTATCTGGGTTGTATTCGATTAATTCGTGATGATTATTATATATTATGTCTAACCAGGTAACTGTTCTTTCGTTATACATACTAGCAACCGAATCGAACATAAGGTTGAATGGATAGATTGCACAATCATTGTATCTGGGTTGTCTCCGATTATATCGTTATGTTGTATATTTAACTACACCTACCATGTAACGGTTCTTTCGTTACACATGCGAGCGTCTGAATCGAACATAAGGTTGGATGGTTAGACGGAACGATAATTGTAACTAAGTTGTATTCGATTATATCGTGATGACGTTCATATAGAAATACTCACCAGGTTACTGTTCTTTCGTTATACATACGAGCAACCGGATCGAACAGAAGGTTGAATGGATAGTATCTGGGTTGTATTCGATTATGATGTTATGCTGTGTATATAGTTATACACATAAGGTGACGGTATTCCCGTTTCACATACGAGCGACCGAAACGAACAGAAAGTTGAATGGATAGACTGAACAATCAATGTATCTGGGTGGTATCCGATTATTTCGCAATACTGTATATATAGTGATACTTACCAGGTGACGGTACTTCCGTTACACATACTGGCGACTGAATCGAACAGAAGGTTAAATGGTTAGACGAAACGATAATTGTATCTGAGTTGTATTCGATGATATCGTGATGATGTTTATATAGCAATACTCACCAGGTAACTGTACTTCCGTTTTACATACAAGCGACCGAATCGAGCAGAAGGTTGAATTCAGTATAGATTGAACAATCATCGTATCTGGGTTGTATTCGATTATGTTTATATAGTTATACTCACCAGGTAACTGTTCTTTCGTTATACATACGAGCAACCGAATCGAACAGAAGGTTGAATGGATAGTATCTGGGTTGTATTCGATTATGATGTTATGCTGTGTATATAGTTATACACATAAGGTGACGGTATTCCCGTTTCACATACGAGCGACCGAAACGAACAGAATGTTGAATGGATAGACAAAACAATCAATGTATCTGGGTGGTATCCGATTATATCGCAATACTGTATATATAGTGATACTTACCAGGTGACGGTACTTCCGTTACACATACTGGCGACTGAATCGAACAGAAGGTTAAATGGTTAGACGAAACGATAATTGTATCTGAGTTGTATTCGATGATATCGTGATGATGTTTATATAGCAATACTCACCAGGTAACTGTTCTTCCGTTTTACATACAAGCGACCGAATCGAGCAGAAGGTTGAATTCAGTATAGATTGAACAATCATCGTATCTGGGTTGTATTCGATTATGTTTATATAGTTATACTCACCAGGTAACTGTTCTTCCGTTATACATACGAGCGACTGAATTGAACAGAAGGTTGAATGGATAGTATATGGGTTGTATTCGATTATGATGTTATGCTGTGTATATAGTTATACACACTAGGAGACGGTATTCCCGTTTTACATACGAGCGACCGAAACGAAAAGAAAGTTGAATGGATAGACTGAACAATCAATGTATCTGGGTGGTATCCGATTATATCGCAATACTGTATATATAGTGATACTAACCAGGTGACGGTACTTCCGTTACACATACTAGCGACTGAATCGAACAGAATGTTGAATGGTTAGACGAAACGATAATTGTATCTGAGTTGTATTCGATGATATCGTGATGATGTTTATATAGCAATACTCACCTGTCTGTCACCTCACTGTCCTTCCGTTTTACATACAAGCGACCGAATCGAGCAGAAGGTTAAATGGATAGATTGAATAATCATCGTATCTGAGTTGTATTCGATTATGTTTATATAGATATACTCACCAGGTACCTGTTCTTCCGATATACATACGAGCAACCGAATCGAACATAAGGTTGAATGGATAGATTGAACAATAATCGTATCTGAGTTGTATTCGATTATGTTAATATAGTTATACTCACCAGGTAACTGTTCTTCCGTTATACATACGAGCGACTGAATTGAACTGAAGGTTGAATGGATAGTCTAAACAATGATCGTATCTGGGGTTGTATTCGATTATATCGTGATGATGTTCATATAGTTATACTCACCAGGTAACTGTTCTCCAGTTATACATAAGAGCGACTGAACTGAACAGAAGGTTGAATGGATAGACTGAACAATCATCGTATCTGGGTTGTATTCGATTATTTCGTGATGATCATTATATATTTTGTCTAACCAGGTAACTGTTCTTTCGTTATACATACTAGCAACCGAATCGAACATAAGGTTGAATGGATAGATTGAACAATCATTGTATCTGGGTTGTCTCCGATTATATCGTTATGTTGTATATTCAACTACACCCACCATGTAACGGTTCTTTCGTTACACATACGAGCGTCTGAATCGAACATAAGGTTGGATGGTTAGACGGAACGATAATTGTAACTAAGTTGTATTCGATTATATCGTGATGACGTTCATATAGAAATACTCACCAGGTTACTGTTCTTTCGTTATACATACGAGCAACCGAATCGAACAGAAGGTTGAATGGATAGTATCTGGGTTGTATTCGATTATGATGTTATGCTGTGTATATAGTTATACACATAAGGTGACGGTATTCCCGTTTCACATACGAGCGACCAAAACGAACAGAAAGTTGAATGGTTAGACTGAACAATCAATGTATCTGGGTGGTATCCGATTATATCGCAATACTGTATATATAGTGATACTTACCAGGTGACGGTACTTCCGTTACACATACTAGCGACTGAATCGAACAGAAGGTTAAATGGTTTGACGAAACGATACATGTATCTGAATTGTATTCGATGATATCGTTATGATGTTTATATAGCAATACTCAACAGGTAACTGTTCTTCCATTTCACATACAAGCGACCGAATCGAGCAGAAGGTTGATTTCAGTATAGATTGAACAATCATCGTATCTGGGTTGTATTCGATTATGTTTATATAGTTATACTCACAAGGTAACTGTTCTTCCGTTATACATACGAGCGACTGAATTGAACAGAAGGTTGAATGGATAGTATATGGGTTGTATTCGATTATGATGTTATGCTGTGTATATAGTTATACACACTAGGAGACGGTATTCCCGTTTTACATACGAGCGACCGAAACGAAAAGGAAGTTGAATGGATAGACTGAACAATCAATGTATCTGGGTGGTATCCGATTATATCGCAATACTGTATATATAGTGATACTTACCAGGTGACGATACTTCCGTTACACATACTAGCGACTGAATCGAACAGAATGTTGAATGGTTAGACGAAACGATAATTGAATCTGAGTTGTATTCGATGATATCGTGATGATGTTTATATAGCAATACTCACCAGGTAACTGTCCTTCCGTTTTACATACAAGCGACCGAATCGAGCAGAAGGTTAAATGGATAGATTGAACAATCATCGTATCTGAGTTGTATTCGATTATGTTTATATAGATATACTCACCAGGTACCTGTTCTTCCGATATACATACGAGCAACCGAATCGAACATAAGGTTGAATGGATAGATTGAACAATCATCGTATCTGAGTTGTATTCGATTATGTTTATATAGTTATACTCACCAGGTAACTATTCTTCCGTTATACATACGAGCGACTGAATTGAACTGAAGGTTGAATATATAGACTAAACAATGATCGTATCTGGGGTTGTATTCGATTATATCGTGATGATGTTCATATAGTTATACTCACCAGGTAACTGTTCTCCAGTTATACATAAGAGCGACTGAACTGAACAGAAGGTTGAATGGATATACTGAACAATCATCGTATCTGGGTTTCATTCGATTATTTCGTGATGATTATTATATATTATGTCTAACCAGGTAACTGTTCTTTCGTTATACATACTAGCAACCGAATCGATCATAAGGTTGAATGGATATATTGAACAATCATTGTATCTGGGTTGTCTCCGATTATATCGTTATGTTGTATATTTAACTACACCTACCATGTAACGGTTCTTTCGTTACATGGTACATACGAGCGTCTGAATCGAACATAAGGTTGGATGGTTAGACGGAATGATAATTGTAACTAAGTTGTATTCGATTATATCGTGATGACGTTCATATAGAAATACTCACCAGGTTACTGTTCTTTCGTTATACATACTAGCAACCGAATCGAACAGAAGGTTGAATGGATAGTATCTGGGTTGTATTCGATTATGATGTTATGCTGTGTATATAGTTATACACATAAGGTGACGGTATTCCCGTTTCACATACGAGCGACCGAAACGAACAGAAAGTTGAATGGATAGACTGAACAATCAATGTATCTGGGTGGTATCCGATTATATCGCAATACTGTATATATAGTGATACTTACCAGGTGACGGTACTTCCGTTACACATACTGGCGACTGAATCGAACAGAAGGTTAAATGGTTAGTCGAAACGATAATTGTATCTGAGTTGTATTCGATGATATCGTGATGATGTTTATATAGCAATACTCACCAGGTAACTGTCCTTCCGTTTTACATACAAGCGACCGAATCAAGCAGAAGGTTAAATGGATAGATTGAACAATCATCGTATCTGAGTTGTATTCGATTATGTTTATATAGATATACTCACCAGGTACCTGTTCTTCCGATATACATACGAGCAACCGAATCGAACATTAGGTTGAATGGATAGATTGAACAATAATCGTATCTGAGTTGTATTCGATTATGTTAATATAGTTATACTCACCAGGTAACTGTTCTTCCGTTATACATACGAGCGACTGAATTGAACTGGAGGTTGAATGGATAGACTGAACAATGATCGTATCTGGGGTTGTATTCGATTATATCGTGATGATGTTCATATAGTTATACTCACCAGGTAACTGTTCTCCAGTTATACATAAGAGCGACTGAACTGATCAGAAGGTTGAATGGATAGACTGAACAATCATCGTATCTGGGTTGTATTCGATTATTTCGTGATGATTATTATATATTATGTCTAACCAGGTAACTGTTTTTTCGTTATACATACTAGCAACCGAATCGAACATAAGGTTGAATGGATAGATTGAACAATCATTGTATCTGGGTTGTCTCCGATTATATCGTTATGTTGTATATTCAACTACACCTACCATGTAACGGTTCTTTCGTTACACATACGAGCGTCTGAATCGAACATAAGGTTGGATGGTTAGACGGATCGATAATTGTAACTAAGTTGTATTCGATTATATCGTGATGACGTTCATATAGAAATACTCACTAGGTTACTGTTCTTGGTTACTGTTACTGGATAGTATCTGGGTTGTATGATGTTATGCTGTGTATATAGTTATACACATAAGGTGACGGTATTCCCGTTTCACATACGAACGACCGAAACGAACAGAAAGTTGAATGGATAGACTGAACAATCGATGTATCTGGGTGGTATCCGATTATATCGCAATACTGTATATATAGTGATACTTACCAGGTGAAGGTACTTCCGTTACACATACTAGCGACTGAATCGAACAGAAGGTTAAATGGTTAGACGAAACGATAATTGTATCTGAGTTGTATTCGATGATATCGTGATGATGTTTATATAGCAATACTCACCAGGTAACTGTTCTTCCGTTTTACATACAAGCGACCGAATCGAGCAGAAGGTTGAATTCAGTATAGATTGAACAATCATCGTATCTGGGTTGTATTCGATTATGTTTATATAGTTATACTCACCAGGTAACTGTTCTTCCGTTATACATACGAGCGACTGAATTGAACAGAAAGTTGAATGGATAGTATCTGGGTTGTATTCGATTATGATGTTATGCTGTGTATATAATTATACACATAAGGTGACGGTATTCCCGTTTCACATTCGAGCGACCGAAACGAACAGAAAGTTGAATGGATAGACTGAACAATCAATGTATCTGGGTGGTATCCGATTATATCGCAATACTGTATATATAGTGATACTTACCAGGTGACGGTACTTCCGTTACACATACTAGCGACTGAATCGAACAGAAGGTTAAATGGTTAGACGAAACGATAATTGTATCTGAGTTGTATTCGATGATATCGTGATGATGTTTATATAGCAATACTCACCAGGTAACTGTTCTTCCGTTTTACATACAAGCGACCGAATCGAGCAGAAGGTTGAATTCAGTATAGATTGAACAATCATCGTATCTGGGTTGTATTCGATTATGTTCATATAGTTATACTCACCAGGTAACTGTTCTTCCGTTATACATACGAGCGACTGAATTGAACAGAAGGTTGAATGGATAGTATATGGGTTGTATTCGATCATGATGTTATGCTGTGTATATAGTTATACACACTAGGAGACGGTATTTCCGTTTTACATACGAGCGACCGAAACGAAAAGAAAGTTGAATGGATAGACTGAACAATCAATGTATCTGGGTGGTATCCGATTATATCGCAATACTGTATATATAGTGATACTTACCAGGTGACGATACTTCCGTTACACATACTAGCGACTGAATCGAACAGAATGTTGAATGGTTAGACGAAACGATAATTGTATCTGAGTTGTATTCGATGATATCGTGATGATGTTTATATAGCAATACTCACCAGGTAACTGTCCTTCCGTTTTACATACAAGCGACCGAATCGAGCAGAAGGTCAAATGGATAGATTGAACAATCATCGTATCTGAGTTGTATTCGATTATGTTTATATAGATATACTCACCAGGTACCTGTTCTTTCGATATACATACGAGCAACCGAATCGAACATAAGGTTGAATGGATAGATTGAACAATCATCGTATCTGAGTTGTATTCGATTATGTTTATATAGTTATACTCACTGTTCGGTGTCGTGAAGTGACAGTGAATTCTTCCCATTCGATCTCTAGATCTAAAATAACAACCGGCTCCGTAAGCTTTTTCAGATGAATCTCCAAAACCATGTAACTCAACTAAAATTGGATTCGAACAAATAATGTGTCTGGGAATTTTCATATTGTTTAACTTGAAAATTTGACTCGAGAACTCAAGCCAAGAATGATACAAATCAGTTGGGAGACTTTCATCCCAATTTAAGCCTAACTTCCATAGTTTTTGAATAATTAGTTTTGATTTGACTGTACAAGGACCTACCAAACCTAGAGGGTCAAAGATTTGAGCAACTATTGATAGAATTGTACGTTTAGAAACGTGAGAAGGATGATTTAGAGTCAAAGTGTGTTGAAAAACATCATCAATTGAATTCCAATTCAAACCAAGAGTTTTGATAATTCTATCATCAGATATGAATTTTTGAGATGATTGGGATTTAATATTGGATATATTTTCTAATATATTTTCATTATTTGAAACAAATTTACGAAGATTGAATCCAGCAGATTCTAGAATATGAATGATATCTGATATGATCTGTTTGCCTTCTTCAATTGATTGAAACCCTGTCAAGAGGTCATCAACATAGAAACACGACATCATAATTCTAGAGGCTTCAGGATACCTCTCCTTGTTTTCTAAAGCTACTTGTTGAAGTGATCTGATACAAATATATGATGCACTGGCTGTACCATAGGTCGCTGTATTTAATCGAAAATGATCAAGTTTTTTAGATGGATCAGTTCGCCATAGTATACGCTGCAAATCTCGCTGAGAATCTTGTATATTTACCATACGGTACATTTTCTCTATATCTGCAGTTACTACGTACTCATGTGTTCTGAATCTTGTGACAATAGTAAATAAATCATCCTGAATTGTAGGACCCACTTTCAATACATCATTGAGAGATATTCCAGTAGAAGTTTTTGCAGAACCATCAAAGACGACACGCAACTTCGTAGTAGTACTTGACGTATTGAGAACACCATGATGTGGTAAATAGAAAATGATATCCTGTGGATTATCACGTGAAATATCAACCTTTTTCATGTGCCCGAGAGCTTCGTACTCAGACATGAATGAAACATACTGTCGTTTGAATTCTGGATTTTTATTGAATTTCTTTTCGACTGTATAAAATCTCTTGAGTGCCGTTTCAAAAGAGTTACCAAGTTGCATAATATTATCCTTAACCGGTAAGTTAACAACAAATCTCCCAGATTCGTCGCGAATTGAAGTTTTCTTAAAATGTTCTTCGCATTCTGATTCCTCTTTGGAATATTTAGCAAAATTAGCCAAGGGTTGAACTTCTTCCAGTTTCCAGAAACGTTCAAGCAGTTCATGAATATCTTCATTATTAATTGCGAGTTTACATACTGTGTTTGAAATATTTGAATAAGACAGTGGCAAGGGTCCTGATAGTATCCAACCTAGTCTAGTTTTTTGTAATACTGTGTTGTGAATTAGATTTATGCGACCTACACATATTAAGTCCCATAAAATAGAAGCTCCAATCAACATATCGATTGGACCAGTTTTATTGAAATCACTGTCTGCTAAAATAATGTTTTTTGGAATTTTTAAGTGACTAGCATCAAAAGAAAATGCGGGCAAATCTTTCGTTATTTTATTTGTAATTAAAAATGGTATTTCTGAACCAATATATGAAGTTGTTGTAGATCTGATAGTGGCAACTGTTTTCTGTAACACAGATGTTAAGTTTGATCCAAAACCCTCAATTGAATGGGTTACATTGGACACAGGTAATTGCAGAATATTGAATAATTTTTGAGTAATAAAATTTGATTGAGAGCAATTATCAAGAATGGCCCGACATTTATGGGATTTGCCATACTTATCAATGATAGAAACATTCGCTGTTGAGAGTATTATATATGTTTCTGAATACGTACCACTTGATGTACATGCCGCAAGGGTTGATTGAGATACGTGTGATGTTGTTTCTGAATCTGTTTTATTATTATTAATTTGACTCTGTAGTTTTTCAAAATGCAATAAGGTGTTATGCTTATTAGAACATTTTTTACATACATATTGACTTCTGCAATCTTTTGAAATATGACCTTTACGTAAACAGTTGGTACAGGCTTTAAGCTTCCTTATTTCAGCAAGACGTTCCTGTGGATTCAATTTCAAAAACTCAGTGCATGAAAATATATTATGATTGTCTTTGTGACAAAGAATACAAGATGACCCTGTAGTAGCAACATATGTTGATATTGAATTATTATCAGTCTTTTTTGATGAGTATTTTTGTGTGGAATAAGAACCCTTTATATTGGAATATAAACCCTCTAACAATTGTAAATTCTTTAAACTTGGGCACATCTGTTTGTAGTTTTAAAGCATATTCCTCCCACTCTCTTTTCGTAGTGGAATCTAATTCTGATGATACAAGGTATATAATGATAGTATCCCATTGATCAACTGGCAAAGATAGAGATTCTAAATTTCTAAGATGTTGATTAACAGTATCAATCATATTTCGGAGATGAGTATGTGATTCCCTTTGAATGGTTTGTATATCGAATAAAGCCTTGAGGTGTGTTTGAATTATAACACGATTATTTTGATAGCGCTCACATAGGAAATCCCATGCTTTGTCATAATTTGCTTCAGATACCTCCAAAGCTGTCAAAATGTTAGCCGCCTCACCCTTGAGACATGATTTTAAATACCAAAATTTTTGGATTTCACTGATTGAATCACAGTTATGTATCATAGCCCTGAATGTATCTGAAAACTGCAGCCATTTTTCATATGACCCATGAAACTCAGGTAAGTTTAGTTTTGGTAAATTGGTTTTAATATTTTGAATATTTGTTGTGTTAGGTGTATTTATTGAGATTGCTGATTGAGAATTAGAAGGTAATGTGCTTGCTGAGAACTTTTTTATCAAATCTTTCGCTCGAGATATTGTTTCAAAATAAATAATTTCAAAATTAGTTCTGTCTGAACAATGATCGATTTTTTCATCTTTTGATTCTAACTCTGACTGAACCAAATCAAATTCACTCCAAAGGAGCTCAGCTTTTTTCAATCGAATACATAATTCACTGAGTTTTGAAGAGTCTGTCAAATCTGACAAAAATTTTGAAAACCGTGTCAGTTGACCCTTAATTGTACCCCTTTTTTGATGGAGTACCTTAATTTCTTCAGCCATTTTCTATGTATGTGAGAAGTTAAACAATGCAAAGTGCACAACTTGAGGAAAATGAATAAGATAGCTCGGAAAGTGAGCTAATAATGGAAGTGACTTAGGAAAGACAGCGAGCTTTACCTCAATACCCTGATCAATGAAAGTAGAAGCTGTTTCGTAACTTCGCCGTTCTTCTCCTTTGGTTTTCAATTCTTGAATGAAGGTGAGTGGTGATCAGTAGCTGCTAAAAACCTGGATTGATCTTGCTAAATGATAATGGATGATACGTTCTGATTGCTGATATTGCTGCTATTTTCGCTGAACTAGTTCGGTTCGCAGGACCATATGTTCGGTGTCGTGAGCTTTTTCACGTCACTTACTGTGCTTGAATGATTTTTCTCGCTTTCGATAATGATGATTGAAATTCGAGGTAATTTTTAATTGTATATTCTTGTTTATATCAAAAACAATGTTGTCATTTTATTATTTTTGTTTCGTTGTCTGAGTGATTCCTTGAACAGCAATTAAATACAGTGTAACTAAATCCACAACAAATTATGAATAACAGTACATGAATAGAACACTCACCAGGTAATTGTTCTTCCGTTATACATACGAGCGACTGAATTGAACTGAAGGTTGAATGGATAGACTAAACAATGATCGTATCTGGGGTTGTATTCGATTATATCGTGATGATGTTCATATAGTTATACTCACCAGGTAACTGTTCTCCAGTTATACATAAGAGCGACTGAACTGAACAGAAGTTTGAATAGATAGACTGAACAATCATCGTATCTGGGTTTTATTCGATTATTTCGTGATGATTATTATATATTATGTCTAACCAGGTAACTGTTCTTTCGTTATACATACAAGCAACCGAATCGAACATAAGGTTGAATGGATAGATTGAACAATCATTGTATCTGGGTTGTCTCCGATTATATCGTTATGTTGTATATTTAACTACACCTACCATGTAACGGTTCTTTCGTTACACATACGAGAGTCTGAATCGAACATAAGGTTGGATGGTTAGACGGAACGATAATTGTAACTAAGTTGTATACGATTATATCGTGATGACGTTCATATAGAAATACTCACCAGGTTACTGTTCTTTCGTTATACATACGAGCAACCGAATCGAACAGAAGGTTGAATGGATAGTATCTGGGTTGTATTCGATTATGATGTAATGCTGTGTATATAGTTATACACATAAGGTGACGGTATTCCCGTTTCACATACGAGCGACCGAAACGAACAGAAAGTTTAATGGATAGACTGATTAATCAATGTATCTGGGTGGTATCCGATTATATCGCAATACTGTATATATAGTGATACTTACCAGGTGACGGTACTTTCGTTACATATACTAGCGACTGAATCGAACAGAAGGTTAAATGGTTAGACGAAACGATAATTGTATCTGAGTTGTATTCGATGATATCGTGATGATGTTTATATAGCAATACTCACCAGGTAACTGTTCTTCCGTTTTACATACAAGCGACCGAATCGAGCAGAAGGTTGAATTCAGTATAGATTGAACAATCATCGTATCTGGGTTGTATTCGATTATGTTTATATATATATAAATCATTTATTTAGCATTGCTAATATATCATAAAAAGGTACAATACTCGGTACAATATAAAGTCATAAAAGTATACACAAAAAGTCATAAAAAAATACACAAATAGAGTTACATCAAACTAACATCACACTTAACATTGATAAATATATCACACAACTAAGTATTTATAGACTTACAACGATCAAGAGGATAGAAGATATATTTAGTCTTATTCTAATTAACGGAATTGTCATATTACTTGTGTAGATAATATATGGCTTTTTAACTCACTCCTGAATACATTCAATGTGTTGGCACTTTTGAGTGTTGTTGGTAGATCATTGAAGGCTTGCAATCCCTTGATGAAAACTGAGTTTTGAGCATTCCTATTCACAACATGACGAATATGAAAATTTGAACGATTTCTTGTATTGTAGTCATGATACTCAAAATTGTAATAGATTTTTTCAAGCAAATATGATGGTGCTATTTTAGTTTTAATTTTGTAAATAAATATTAATGTCAAATATAGGAAGTAATTTTTAACTGACAACCATTCTAGTTGAGTCAACATTTCGATTATATGTGTTCTTCTATCACAAGAGAGAATGATTCTCATTGCTCTATTTTGAAGCTTTTTTAGTCGACCTATTTCATTCTGATTAAGTAAGAATAGAACAGTAGCACAGTATGTATAATGAGGCAAAATTAAACTATTGTACAAGACAACTAATGACCATTGGTTGAGATATTTAGAACATCTGTAAAGATAATTGATTTTGAATGATATTGTTTTGATGATATAATTTGCATGATCTTTAAAACACAATGTATAGTCAACTATTACACCCAAATATTTGAATGTCTTCACCAATTCTATATTATTATTTTCATAATTTATTTTCAAATTGCTTGTGTTGAATTCTTCGTAGTGTTTGTCATTTCCTACGATCAAAAATTTTGTTTTGTTGCTATTAAGTTTCAGTGAGTTGAAACAGCACCATTTATATATTTGATCTAGAGTCTCTGTCAATGTATCTACTATTTCCTGCATGTTATTGGATGCATAATAAATCAAAGTATCATCTGCGAACAAATGAATGCAACAGTTACCAGCAACATTTGAAATGTCGTCGATATACAACAGGAATAATAGTGGACCCAATACACTTCCCTGTGGTACACCTAGATAATTTTGAATTTCATCTGATAAAATATTGTTGACTTTCAATTTCTGTTTTCTATTATCTAAATAACTTATCATCCATTGTAAAGCTTCTTCAACTATACCGAAGC
This sequence comes from Chrysomela aeneicollis, assembly GCA_029955515.1. Classification (NCBI taxonomy): domain Eukaryota; kingdom Metazoa; phylum Arthropoda; class Insecta; order Coleoptera; family Chrysomelidae; genus Chrysomela; species Chrysomela aeneicollis. The sequence goes on along the minus strand of JARUHQ010000013.1, from coordinate 12,588,423 downwards.
TTTCAAGTTTTTGAATAAGCAAAGAGCGATCAACAGTTTCAAATGCTCTTTGCAGATCCAAGAAAACTGCACCGGTTATCAGCTTATTGCTCCTATTTTGCTTCCAGTCATCCAAAACGCACTGCAATGCTGTTTCACAGCTATGTTTTCCTCTAAACCCTGATTGCACACTGTTAATCAAATTATTTCCTTCCAAAAATTCAACGAGTTGGTTATAAACCACTCTTTCTAAAACTTTTTCTATGGTACAAAGCATATTGATTGGTCTTAAGTCAGCCGCCTTTTTAGAATTTGAAACCTTAGCTATAGGAGTTATGACAGAAGTTTTCAGGTCAGAAGGAACAATATTAGTTTCCAGAGAAGTATTGACTATATTAAGCAGTGGTATTGCGATATTATCAAAACAGTTCTTCAAGAATGCTACATTTATTTCATCTGAACTACCTTTGTTTGCCATGGCAAAAACAATATCTCTTAAGGAGTCAACATCTATCAACTCAAATTTATTCAAACGTATATTTTCAGTTTTAGATAATATTGGGAAATTATATTTGTCACGATCAATATTTGTGACTATTTCATTGATACTATCAATAAAGTAATTATTCAAGGCATCTGGAATTTCACATATATCTTTGATGATTTGATTTTCGTTAATCTGAATTTGCATAAAATCTATTTTATTACTATTTTTAGGCATAAGTTCTCTCATTATGTTCCACAAATTAACAGGGTTTTGTTTATTCTGCATGATCTGATTTTCATAATATTTACTTCTTTCGTTTCTGATAACTTTGACTGCTATATTTCGTTTTTGTTTATATGCTTCTTTATTCTCATCTGTTTTGTTTGCAATATAACTCTTGTAGCTTTCATCACGGTTCTTGATTGCGTTTGCGACTAGTTGGTTCCACCAAACTCTGTATCTAGGAAGTATCTTGATAACTCTTTTTGGTGCCACCTCATTCAATATATCCACAAGTTTTGAGTTGAAATCATTATACCTTTCATCAATATCAAGTCTATAATTCCAATCAACATCAGCTTGTTTTTTATTTATATTGTCAAATTCAATATTTCTGCCCCTGCTTTCTATTATTTGCGATTTTCTATGTGATGATAAATAATCTACATAAATTAATACATTGAAATGACTACTTATTCTAGGTGTAATAATAACTTCGGCTCTAATATTTTTACAATTAGTTAATACAAGATCTATTATTGATCCACCATTTCTATTATCTGAAGGATGTGTTATTTGTGTGACAATATTTTCCATTCCATTATCCTTAATGCAATTTTTTAATCTATTACTATTTGAATTATCTGATAACCAGTCAATATTAAAATCACCTGTCACAATTGTTTTATAGTTATTATCACATAAGTAATTATCTGCAAAATTCTCGAAAAAATCTAAGAAATCTTTGCAAACACTATTAGGGGATCTATACAAATTAACAATATAATAAATAGCATTCTCAAATTTGAATTTCAGCATAATCAACCAATATTTCTTTGGAGAAGAAAATTTTTCACATTTTAACATCTCCAAATCCTTACTTATGTAGATCAATACTCCACCAGTATGCCTACTTTCACTGTCCATTCTATAATTATCATAGTTACTAAGGGTTATTTCTGAATCAAATATATCTTCAGTGAGTCGTGTTTCAGACAGACACACTAAATGAGGATCATTCAACATAATCAATGTAGAAATTTCATCGAAATGGCATGGCAAACTTTGAGCATTAAGCGACAACATGAAACATGATTTCCTACCGAGTTTCCTACGAGATTTTATGTTCCTAATATTGGTGTTACAGCGTCTGGAAAATTTTGTTCATTGTCATCACCCACATTCAAAATTTGATTCGTCTTAATGAAAATCAAGTTTTTTCTACTCCTATTCATAATAATTGACTTTTCGAGAATAAAAGCTATGATTTTTGAACTATAGTGAAAACCGTTTTTATCGGTTATATTTATGAACTTTACATCACTTTCAGCATACTGATTCAATAGTAGTGCATAGTCATTAAATCTTTTGTTGAATTTTTCAATGAAAAATCTATATCTATTCAGGTCCTGACGTGTTGACATACTAGTGAATATTATGTTCGTATGAGTGCAATGTTTTATTTTTCTATGAAGTTCTGCCATTTTAGGATAACTTTTGTTTCTAAAATTATTAATACCACCTATAATTATTACATAATCATTGAGAGTAAAAGTTTCTGTTAGTTTTTCTAAAGCCTCAATTATTTTTTCCAATGTAGCCCCTGTTTTTATGAAAGATAAAACATCGAGATTTGTATTTTTTCTTAAATATTTTCCTATGTTGAAACCGGTCTCATCTCCTAGGATTAATACCCTTTTTAATACATTATTTCGTTTGATTTCCTTGTCTGAATTGATCTTCAATAATACTTCTCTATCTTCTGGCTCGTTTTCATCCTGTTCCTCCCTTACTTCATCTGGTTTATTCACATATTCATTTTCCTTTTCCTTCATCATTATCTTCAACTTGTTCACATAGACTTCATTCTCTTTTTCAAGGGTTCTAATACTTATAATCATATTCTGGTTAATGGTGGTTATTTCACGTAGTTCTTCTTCGAATTTTTTCAAAAGTAATTCTTTTTCTTCAATTTGTTCTTGAAGTTGTAATGTTTTGTGTTTATTTTCTGTTAACTGTCTGTTTAAAATAGTGATCATTTCAGCTTTTTCATTTATTTTATCAACGAAAGTTTTTTCGGCATCAAATACCTCATCCTCAAAATCTCTTGTATTTCTCTTCAAACGCTGTATATACATATCCTTATCATTACATTCTTTTTGAAGTTTATTGATTTTCTCAATGTACCCATTCATCTGGTCCTGTTCTTCATTGTATTTTTTCTCACATTCTTTAGAGCATAGAATCTTATGGTTATCAAGTTTGATAACTTTTTTCCTTTCCATGCATGCAGGGTGAAACACTCCGTAACATATCAGGCAACAATGGTTTCCAAAATCTTTAGTTTTACAACATTTGAATTTACTACTGTTCTTTGTTCCTAAGTCCTGTCCTGCCCAAGTTAAGATGCGAGGGCCGATGATAAATTTCAAGATTGTATTGGCTTTTTGTGCCTAACACTTTTTGCTTAGCATGGCGATTCTTAGATTTAATTTTCGGATGTCAATTTATGCAAGGAATCAAATCCAAGAACATTTCACTACAAATTTGATGCACTAAGAAAGAATCACAGTGTTCAGTTATCTTTTGGTATAACTTTCAAAATAATGTCTTGGCATAAGCCTAACAAAACTTTCCCAAGAAATAAATCACACACGTTGTCGCACTTGGTGTCGCACTTAGTATAGTAGTAGGTATACTCACCAGGTAACTGTTCTTCCGTTATACATACGAGCGACTGAATTGAACAGAAGGTTGAATGGATAGTATATGGGTTGTATTCGATTATGATGTTATGCTGTGTATATAGTTATACACACTAGGAGACGGTATTCCCGTTTTACATACGAGCGACCGAAACGAAAAGAAAGTTGAATGGATAGACTGAACAATCAATGTATCTGGGTGGTATCCGATTATATCGCAATACTGTATATATAGTGATACTTACCAGGTGACGATACTTCCGTTACACATACTAGCGACTGAATCGAACAGAATGTTGAATGGTTAGAAGAAACGATAATTGTATCTGAGTTGTATTCGATGATATCGTGATGATGTTTATATAGCAATACTCACCAGGTAACTGTCCTTCCGTTTTACATACAAGCGACCGAATCGAGCAGAAGGTTAAATGGATAGATCGAACAATCATCTTATCTGAGTTGTATTCGATTATGTTTATATAGTTATACTCACCAGGTAATTGTTCTTCCGTTATACATACGAGCGACTGAATTGAACTGAAGGTTGAATGGATAGACTAAACAATGATCGTATCTGGGGTTGTATTCGATTATATCGTGATGATGTTCATATAGTTATACTCACCAGGTAACTGTTCTCCAGTTATACATAAAAGCGACTGAACTGAACAGAAGGTTGAATGGATAGACTGAACAATCATCGTATCTGGGTTGTATTCGATTATTTCGTGATGATTATTATATATTATGTCTAACCAGGTAACTGTTCTTTCGTTATACATACTAGCAACCGAATCGAACATAAGGTTGAATGGATAGATTGAACAATCATTGTATCTGGGTTGTCTCCGATTATATCGTTATGTTGTATATTTAACTACACCTACCATGTAACGGTTCTTTCGTTATACATGCGAGCGTCTGAATCGAACATAAGGTTGGATGGTTAGACGGATCGATAATTGTAACTAAGTTGTATTCGATTATATCGTGATGACGTTCATATAGAAATACTCACCAGGTTACTGTTCTTTCGTTATACATACGAGCAACCGAATCGAACAGAAGGTTGAATGGATAGTATCTGGGTTGTATTCGATTATGATGTTATGCTGTGTATATAGTTATACACATAAGGTGACGGTATTCCCGTTTCACATACGAGCGACCGAAACGAACAGAAAGTTGAATGGATAGACTGAACAATCAATGTATCTGGGTGGTATCCGATTATATCGCAATACTGTATATATAGTGATACTTACCAGGTGACGGTTTTTCCGTTACACATACTAGCGACTGAATCGAACAGAAGGTTAAATGGTTAGACGAAACGATAATTGTATCTGAGTTGTATTCGATGATATCGTGATGATGTTTATATAGCAATACTCACCAGGTACCTGTTCTTCCGATATACATACGAGCAACCGAATCGAACATAAGGTTGAATGGATAGATTGAACAATCATCGTATCTGAGTTGTATTCGATTATGTTTATATAGTTATACTCACCAGGTAACTGTTTTTCCGTTATACATACGAGCGACTGAATTGAACTGAAGGTTGAATGGATAGACCAAACAATGATCGTATCTGGGGTTGTATTCGATTATATCGTGATGATGTTCATATAGTTATACTCACCAGGTAACTGTTCTCCAGTTATACATAAGAGCGACTGAACTGAACAGAAGGTTGAATGGATAGACTGAACAATCATCGTATCTGGGTTGTATTCGATTATTTCGTGATGATTATTATATATTATGTCTAACCAGGTAACTGTTCTTTCGTTAAACATACTAGCAACCGAATCGAACATAAGGTTGAATGGATAGATTGAACAATCATTGTATCTGGGTTGTCTTTGATTATATCGTTATGTTGTATATTTAACTACACCTACCATGTAACGGTTCTTTCGCTACACATACGAGCGTCTGAATTGAACATAAGGTTGGATGGTTAGACGGAACGATAATTGTAACTAAGTTGTATTCGATTATATCGTGATGACGTTCATATAGAAATACTCACCAGTTTACTGTTCTTTCGTTATACATACGAGCAACCGAATCGAACAGAAGGTTGAATGGATAGTATCTGGGTTGTATTCGATTATGATGTTATGCTGTGTATATAGTTATACACATAAGGTGACGGTATTCCCGTTTCACATACGAGCGACCGAAACGAACAGAAAGTTGAATGGATAGACTGAACAATCAATGTATTTGGGTGGTATCCGATTATATCGCAATACTGTATATATAGTGATACTTACCAGGTGACGGTACTTCCGTTACACATACTAGCGACTGAATCGAACAGAAGGTTAAATGGTTAGACGAAACGATAATTGTATCTGAGTTGTATTCGATGATATCGTGATGATGTTTATATAGCAATACTCACCAGGTAACTGTTCTTCCGTTTTACATACAAGCGACCGAATCGAGCAGAAGGTTAAATGGATAGATTGAACAATCATCGTATCTGAGTTGTTTCCGATTATGTTTATATAGATATACTCACCAGGTACCTGTTCTTCCGATATACATACGAGCAACCGAATCGAACATAAGGTTGAATGGATAGATTGAACAATCATCTTATCTGAGTTGTATTCGATTATGTTTATATAGTTATACTCACCAGGTAACTGTTCTTCCGTTATACATACGAGCGACTGAATTGAACTGAAGGTTGAATGGATAGACTAAACAATGATCGTATCTGGGGTTGTATTCGATTATATCGTGATGATGTTCATATAGTTATACTCACCAGGTAACTGTTCTCCAGTTATACATAAGAGCGACTGAACTGAACAGAAGGTTGAATGGATAGACTGAACAATCATCGTATCTGGGTTGTATTCGAATATTTCGTGATGATTATTATATATTATGTCTAACCAGGTAACTGTTCTTTCGTTATACATACTAGCAACCGAATCGATCATAAGGTTGAATGGATAGATTGAACAATCATTGTATCTGGGTTGTCTCCGATTATATCGTTATGTTGTATATTTAACTACACCTACCATGTAACGGTTCTTTCGTTACACATACGAGCGTCTGAATCGAACATGAGGTTGGATGGTTAGACGGAACGATAATTGTAACTAAGTTGTATTCGATTATATCGTGATGACGTTCAAATAGAAATACTCACCAGGTTACTGTTCTTTCGTTATACATACGAGCAACCGAATAGAACAGAAGGTTGAATGGATAGTATTTGGGTTGTATTCGATTATGATGTTATGCTGTGTATATAGTTATACACATAAGGTGACGGTATTCCCGTTTCACATACGAGCGACCGAAACGAACAGAAAGTTGAATGGATAGACTGAACAATCAATGTATCTGGGTGGTATCCGATTATATCGCAATACTGTATATATAGTGATACTTACCAGGTGACGATACTTCCGTTACACATACTAGCGACTGAATCGAACAGAATGTTGAATGGTTGGACGAAACGATAATTGTATCTGAGTTGTATTCGATGATATCGTGATGATGTTTATATAGCAATACTCACCAGGTAACTGTTCTTCCGTTTTACATACAAGCGACCGAATCGAGCAGAAGGTTGAATTCAGTATAGATTGAACAATCATCGTATCTGGGTTGTATTCAATTATGTTTATATAGTTATACTCACCAGGTAACTGTTCTTCCGTTATACATACGAGCGACTGAATTGAACAGAAGGTTGAATGGATAGTATATGGGTTGTATTCGATTATGTTGTTATGCTGTGTATATAGTTATACACACTAGGAGACGGTATTCCCGTTTTACATACGAGCGACCGAAACGGAAAGAAAGTTGAATGGATAGACTGAACAATCAATGTATCTGGGTGGTATCTGATTATATCGCAATACTGTATATATAGTGATACTTACCAGGTGACGATACTTCCGTTACACATACTAGCGACTGAATCGAACAGAATGTTGAATGGTTAGACGAAACGATAATTGTATCTGAGTTGTATTCGATGATATCGTGATGATGTTTATATAGCAATACTCACCAGGTAACTGTCCTTCCGTTTTACATACAAGCGACCGAATCGAGCAGAAGGTTAAATGGATAGATTGAACAATCATCGTATCTGAGTTGTATTCGATTATGTTTATATAGATATACTCACCAGGTACCTGTTCTTCCGATATACATACGAGCAACCGAATCGAACATAAGGTTGAATGGATAGATTGAACAATCATCGTATCTGAGTTGTATTCGATTATGTTTATATAGTTATACTCACCAGGTAACTGTTCTTCCGTTATACATACGAGCGACTGAATTGAACTGAAGGTTGAATGGATAGACTAAACAATGATCGTATCTGGGGTTGTATTCGATTATATCGTGATGATGTTCATATAGTTATACTCACCAGGTAACTGTTCTCCAGTTATACATAAGAGCGACTGAACTGAACAGAAGGTTGAATGGATAGACTGAACAATCATCGTATCTGGGTTGTATTCGATTATTTCGTGATGATTATTATATATTATGTCTAACCAGGTAACTGTTCTTTCGTTATACATACTTGCAACCGAATCGAACATAAGGTTGAATGGATAGATTGAACAATCATTGTATCTGGGTTGTCTCCGATTATATCGTTATGTTGTATATTTAACTACACCTACCATGTAACGGTTCTTTCGTTACACATACGAGCGTCTGAATCGAACATAAGGTTGGATGGTTAGACAGAACGATAATTGTAACTAAGTTGTATTCGATTATATCGTGATGACGTTCATATAGAAATACGTTACACATACGTTACATTATATCGCAATACTGTATATATAGTGATACTTACCAGGTGACGGTACTTTCGTTACACATACTAGCGACTGAATCGAACAGAAGGTTAAATGGTTAGACGAAACGATAATTGTATCTGAGTTGTATTCGATGATATCGTGATGATGTTTATATAGCGATACTCACCAGGTAACTGTCCTTCCGTTTTACATACAAGCGACCGAATCGAGCAGAAGGTTAAATGGATAGATTGAACAATCATCGTATCTGAGTTGTATTCGATTATGTTTATATAGATATACTCACCAGGTACCTGTTCTTCCGATATACATACGAGCAACCGAATCGAACATAAGGTTGAATGGATAGATTGAACAATCATCGTATCTGAGTTGTATTCGATTATGTTTATATAGAAATACTCACCAGGTTACTGTTCTTTCGTTATACATACGAGCAACCGAATCGAACAGAAGGTTGAATGGATAGTATCTGGGTTGTATTCGATTATGATGTTATGCTGTGTATATAGTTATACACATAAGGTGACGGTATTCCCGTTTCACATACGAGCGACCGAAACGAACAGAAAGTTGAATGGATAGACTGAACAATCAATGTATCTGGGTGGTATCCGATTATATCGCAATACTGTATATATAGTGATACTTACCAGGTGACGATACTTTCGTTACACATACTAGCGACTGAATCGAACAGAATGTTGAATGGTTAGACGAAACGATAATTGTATCTGAGTTGTATCCGATGATATCGTGATGATGTTTATATAGCAATACTCACCAGGTAACTGTTCTTCCGTTTTACATACAAGCGACTGAATTGAACAGAAGGTTGAATGGATAGTATATGGGTTGTATTCGATTATGATGTTATGCTGTGTATATAGTTATACACACTAGGAGACGGTATTTCCGTTTTACATACGAGCGACCGAAACGAATAGAAAGTAAAATGGATAGACTGAACAATCAATGTATCTGGGTGGTATCCGATTATATCGCAATACTGTATATATAGTGATACTTACCAGGTGACGATACTTCCGTTACACATACTAGCGACTGAATCGAACAGAATGTTGAATGGTTAGACGAAACGATAATTGTATCTGAGTTGTATTCGATGATATCGTGATGATGTTTATATAGCAATACTCACCAGGTAACTGTCCTTCCGTTCTACATACAAGCGACCGAATCGAGCAGAAGCTTAAATGGATAGATTGAACAATCATCGTATCTGAGTTGTATTCGATTATGTTTATATAGATATACTCACCAGGTACCTGTTCTTCCGATATACATACGAGCAACCGAATCGAACATAAGGTTGAATGGATAGATTGAACAATCATCGTATCTGAGTTGTATTCGATTATGTTTATATAGTTATACTCACCAGGTAACTGTTCTTTCGTTATTCATACGAGCGACTAAATTGAACTGAAGGTTGAATGGATAGACTGAACAATGATCGTATCTGGGGTTGTATTCGATTATATCGTGATGATGTTCATATAGTTATACTCACCAGGTAACTGTTCTCCAGTTATACATGAGAGCGACTGAACTGAACAGAAGGTTGAATGGATAGACTGAACAATCATCGTATCTGGGTTGTATTCGATTATTTCGTGATGATTATTATATATTATGTCTAACCAGGTAACTGTTCTTTCGTTATACATACTAGCAATCGAATCGAACATAAGGTTGAATGGATAGATTGAACAATCATGGTATCTGGGTTGTCTCCGATTATATCGTTATGTTGTATATTTAACTACACCTACCATGTAACGGTTCTTTCGTTACACATACGAGCGTCTGAATCGAACATAAGGTTGGATGGTTAGACGGAACGATAATTGTAACTAAGTTGTATTCGATTATATCGTGATGACGTTCATATAGAAATACTCACCAGGTTACTGTTCTTTCGTTATACATACGAGCAACCGAATCGAACAGAAGGTTGAATGGATAGTATCTGGGTTGTATTCGATTATGATGTTATGCTGTGTATATAGTTATACACATAGGGTGACGGTATTCCCGTTTCACATACGAGCGACCGAAACAAACAGAAAGTTGAATGGATAGACTGAACAATCAATGTATCTGGGTGGTATCCGATTATATCGCAATACTGTATATATAGTGATACTTACCAGGTGACGGTACTTCCGTTACACATACTAGCGTCTGAATCGAACAGAAGGTTAAATGGTTAGACGAAACGATAATTGTATCTGAGTTGTATTCGATGATATCGTGATGATGTTTATATAGCAATACTCACCAGGTAACTGTTCTTCCGTTTTACATACAAGCGACCGAATCGAGCAGAAGGTTGAATTCAGTATAGATTAAACAATCATCGTATCTGGGTTGTATTCGATTATGTTTATATAGTTATACTCACCAGGTAACTGTTCTTCCGTTATACATACGAGCGACTGAATTGAACAGATGGTTGAATGGATAGTATATGGGTTGTATTCGATTATGATGTTATGCTGTGTATATAGTTATACACACTAGGAGACGGTATTCCTGTTTTACATACGAGCGACCGAAACGAAAAGAAAATTGAATGGATAGACTGAACAATCAATGTATCTGGGTGGTATCCGATTATATCGCAATACTGTATATATAGTGATACTTACCAGGTGACGATACTTCCGTTACACATACTAGCGACTGAATCGAACAGAATGTTGAATGGTTAGACGAAACAATAATTGTATCTGAGTTGTATTCGATGATATCGTGATGATGTTTATATAGCAATACTCACCAGGTAACTGTCCTTCCATTTTACATACAAGCGACCGAATCGAGCAGAAAGTTAAATGGATAGATTGAACAATCATCGTACCTGAGTTGTATTCGATTATGTTTATATAGATATACTCACCAGGTACCTGTTCTTCCGATATACATACGAGCAACCGAATCGAACATAAGGTTGAATGGATAGATTGAACAATCATCGTATCTGAGTTGTATTCGATTATGTTTATATAGTTATACTCACCAGGTAACTGTTCTCCAGTTATACATAAGAGCGACTGAACTGAACAGAAGGTTGAATGGATAGACTGAACAATCATCGTATCTGGGTTGTATTCGATTATTTCGTGATGATTATTATATATTATGTCTAACCAGGTAACTGTTCTTTCGTTATACATACTAGCAACCGAATCGAACATAAGGTTGAATGGATAGATTGAACAATCATTGTATCTGGGTTGTCTCCGATTATATCGTTATGTTGTATATTTAACTACACCTACCATGTAACGGTTCTTTCGTTACACATACGAGCGTCTGAATCGAACATAAGGTTGTATGGTTAGACGGAACGATTATTGTAACTAAGTTGTATTCGATTATATCGTGATGACGTTCATATAGAAATACTCACCAGGTTACTGTTCTTCCGTTATACATACGAGCGACTGAATTGAACAGAAGGTTGAATGGATAGTATATGGGTTGTATTCGATTATGATGTTATGCTGTGTATATAGTTATACACACTAGGAGACGGTATACCCGTTTTACATACGAGCGACCGAAACGAAAAGAAAGTTGAATGGATAGACTGAACAATCAATGTATCTGGGTGGTATCCGATTATATCGCAATACTGTATATATAGTGATACTTACCAGGTGACGATACTTCCGTTACACATACTAGCGACTGAATCGAACAGAATGTTGAATGGTTAGACGAAACGATAATTGTATCTGAGTTGTATTCGATTATATCGTGATGACGTTCATATGGAACTACTCACCAGGTTACTGTTCTTTCGTTATACATACGAGCCACCGAATCGAACAGAAGGTTGAATGGTTAGTATATGGGTTGAGTTCGATATGATATACATACGAGCATCCGAATCGAACATAAGGTTGAATGGATAGATTGAACAATCATCGTATCTGAGTTGTATTCGATTATGTTTATATATGTTATGCTGTATATATAGTTATACACATAAGGTGACGGTATTCCCGTTTCACATACGAGCGACCGAAACGAACAGAAAGTTGAATGGATAGACTGAACAATCAATGTATCTGGGTGGTATCCGATAATAATAATAATAATAATAAACTCTTTATTTTCTCAAATTAGATTGCACACCAACAGTGTGGTAATACAAATAAAAAAGAGCAAAACGTCATTAAAATAGGAAAAATAGTTAAACATTATATCATAAGGAATAAAAAATATAAAGATAAAACAACAAATACATATAAATAAATAAAACTAGATATAAATATAGAAACAACACATACACGCCATAAATAAAAAATCACAAATATGTATAAAATAAAATCAAGATGAATTGTATATGTATATATAAATGAGATTAAACACGTCAGAAATGGCAAATCACAACAGAAACTCCTCCATAGTGTAGCAATTTTTTGAAAATAGTAGTTTCTTAACTTTCTTCTTGAAAATGTATACAGTACTTGATACCTTAATGTCATCAGGAAGTCTGTTATACAATTTGCATCCCAGATATTCGAAACTTTTTTGATATAGTACAGTGCGATGTTGACACGGTAGGATTAATTGGGAATTACGTGTACAGTAATTATGTGCCGATCTATTGGCAGCCAGTTTGTTTTTATTGCGGTATACATATGTGCAAGCCTCAAGTATATATATATTCCTGCAACTGTCAATATATTCAAATTCCGAAATGATTCCCTACAAGAATCCCTAAATCCCAACTTTGCAATGATCCTTATGGCATACTTCTGTATGATGAACACTTGGTCTACAGAGGAGCTTGTGCCCCAGTTCAAAATACCATACCTCAGATGAGAGTTAAAATTTGCATAATATAAAGTTAGCAGGATGCTTTTGCTACAATAATTTGAGAGATACCTAAGGGAATAGCAGACTTTTCTTAGTTTCTTGCATAGATTGTCAACTTGTGGCATCCATTGCAATCTGTTATCAAAGACAACACCTAACATTTTCGTAGATTTTACTGCATTCAGTTCCAAATCAGTATTCTCAAACAGATACATCTCAATCTGTTGTCCTTTTATCATGAACTGTAACATATTGGTTTTTGTTTTATTTATATGCAAATTGTTTTTCTCAGACCAAATTATGACTTTTTCCAATGTGCTTTCAGCTGTATTTCTAAGTGTGTTCAAATCATCTGCAAAAACCAATATATTAGTGTCATCAGCATAACATATGCAATGAGTGGCAGAATTCCTATTGAGATAATCTAATAAATCATTGGCAAAAACAAGATATAAAAAAGGTCCCAGAATTGATCCTTGGGGTACACCATCAATGATATGTTTTTCAGAACTTATATTTTCCTCAATTTTCACTACTTGTCTCCTATTTTCCAGGTAAGAACTTAGTAAATTCAGTGGCATTCCTCTAACTCCATATCTCGACAGTTTTTCAAGTAAAAGGCTGTGATTCACGCAATCAAACGCTCGTGAAAAATCAATGAATAATCCTAAAACACACTTTTTTTTGTCCAAGGCAGTTATTATTCGACTGTGAAAGTCATATAGAGCTGTATCAGTGCTTTTATTAGTCGTAAAACCATGTTGGGATGGGGATAATAATTTCATCGAGGTAAAAAAAGCATTCAGTTGTTCCTTCAAATTCAATTCGTATAGTTTCGAGATGCTGGAAAGAATACTTATTGCTCTGTAATTATTCAAGTCATTGGTATCACCTTTTTTATATACAGGAGATACACTCGCCAATTTCAGTTTAGTTGGGAAAATTCCTTTTTCTGTTGACAAATTAATCAAGAAGGTAAGTATGGAACACAATTCAGATGCACAACATTTAATCAACTTGATTGATATTTGGTCAGTCCCATACGAATTGGAGTTTTTGAGTTTATCAATTAATTGTATTAATTCCCTCTCAGTGATCGGAGACATAAAAAAAGTTGATGTATTGAGTGAGATATTACTTTCGAGAAAACTAGTATCAATTGTGAAGTGTTCAGACAAAGGTTTCGTAAAATGGGTATTGAATTTTTCAGCCAGAGCCCTACCCCTGTATTGAATATTTTGTTCAACTAAAATCAGTTCATCTTCATTGGGATGTATTTTTTGTAGGTCATTTATAATTTTCCAGGTTGTTTTAGACTTGTTGCCAGATTGAGTGATCAATTCATCATAATATTTAATATTTGTTGATTGTAACTCTTGCATATATTCTCTGTTCACTCTCCTACATATTTCAGTAAAGTTGCTGTCATTTTTAGCTAGCTTATTAAAAAGTGAAACTCTGTTTTTCATGTATTCTAGCTCCGGAGACATCATTATTTTTGGGTTGAACTTCTTTCTCGGTGGCCCTACAGTTACCTGTCTTGATGGGAAAGACATCTCAAAGTAGTAGGTAAGAAGCTGAGTGAAAAGTTCATATGCCAAGTTGGGACATTCCTGTGCAAATACCTCTACCCAGTCTTCTTGTTGAAGGTAGTTGTGGAATCTCATTAGATTCTCATCGCAAAAATCCCTACGATAGTAGAATTGCTTGTGTTTCCCCTTGCTGGCTTCATTGTTTAGATTGAAATCAATTTTCAAGAACTGTGAGTAATGATCAGATAAATTTAGGTCGACTATTGCTACACTATGGATGAAGTTTGACTTTATTAAAAAGTTGTCGATACATGTCATAGAATTTGCCTTCACCCTTGTTGGCACCCTTAAACTAATGTCAATTTCATAAGAGGATAGCAAGTCTCCCAATAACGTTAGATTGGTACTATGAACCATGAAATTGATATTGAAATCTCCGCCAATGATAAGCGTTGTCGTTTTATTGTCTATATTAGATAGAATACCGCTGAACAATAGCAGAAATTCATTAAAATCACCATCAGGTGGTCTATATATAACAATACAGACTATGCGCAGAGTGGTCAACTTTATACCACAAACTTCTAAAACACCTTCCTTACAAAAATTGGTCAGTTTCAACTCACAAGTACTTTCCATGAAATTATCATTTTTATAGATAGATACCCCACCATGTATCTTAGTGGTCCTAGAGTAGGAGGCACAAAGGTCAAAATTTTTTAACTTGAAAATTTCCAATTGTTCTGCATTTAGCCAATGTTCAGTGATGAGAAGGAAATCACAGAATTTTTTCTCTTTCAATATTTCATCTAAAAGTACAATTTTATTACTCATACATTGGATATTTTGGTGAATGAAGGAAATATATCTATTTTCAGTATTTGCAGAACGCAAACTATCAATGTAGGTTATATCTTCCTGTTGCATTCGTTCATTGTTACCACCAAGGTAATGAGTGTTTGAATTAGTGATATTGATTTCTTTAATTATATCGCAATACTGTATATATAGTGATACTTACCAGGTGACGGTACTTCCGTTACACATACTAGCGACTGAATCGAACAGAAGGTTAAATGGTTAGACGAAACGATAATTGTATCTGAGTTGTATTCGATGATATCGTGATGATGTTTATATAGCAATACTCACCAGGTAACTGTTCTTCCGTTTTACATACAAGTGACCGAATCGAGCAGAAGGTTGAATTCAGTATAGATTGAACAATCATCGTATCTGGGTTGTATTCGATTATGTTTATATAGTTATAATCACCAGGTAACTGTTCTTCCGTTATACATACGAGCGACTGAATTGAACAGAAGGTTGAATGGATAGTATATGGGTTGTATTCGATTATGATGTTATGCTGTGTATATAGTTATACACACTAGGAGACGGTATTCCCGTTTTACATACGAGCGACCGAAACAAAAAGAAAGTTGAATGGATAGACTGAACAATCAATGTATCTGGGTGGTATCCGATTATATCGCAAT
This sequence comes from Chrysomela aeneicollis, assembly GCA_029955515.1. Lineage (NCBI taxonomy): Eukaryota > Metazoa > Arthropoda > Insecta > Coleoptera > Chrysomelidae > Chrysomela > Chrysomela aeneicollis. The sequence goes on along the minus strand of JARUHQ010000013.1, from coordinate 12,572,301 downwards.
ACTGTATATATAGTGATACTTACCAGGTGACGATACTTCCGTTACACATACTAGCGACTGAATCGAACAGAATGTTGAATGGTTAGACGAATCGATAATTGTATCTGAGTTGTATTCGATGATATCGTGATGATGTTTATATAGCAATACTCACCAGGTAACTGTTCTTCCGTTTTACATACAAGCGACCGAATCGAGCAGAAGGTTGAATTCAGTATAGATTGAACAATCATCGTATCTGGGTTGTATTCGATTATGTTTATATAGTTATACTCACCAGGTAACTGTTCTTCCGTTATACATACGAGCGACTGAATTGAACAGAAGGTTGAATGGATAGTATATGGGTTGTATTCGATTATGATGTTATGCTGTGTATATAGTTATACACACTAGGAGACGGTATTCCCGTTTTACATACGAGCGACCGAAACGAAATGAAAGTTGAATGGATAGACTGAACAATCAATGTATCTGGGTGGTATCCGATTATATCGCAATACTGTATATATAGTGATACTTACCAGGTGACGATACTTCCGTTATACATACTAGCGACTGAATCGAACAGAATGTTGAATGGTTAGACGAAACGATAATTGTATCTGAGTTGTATTCGATGATATCGTGATGATGTTTATATAGCAATACTCACCAGGTAACTGTCCTTCCGTTTTACATACAAGCGACCGAATCGAGCAGAAGGTTAAATGGATAGATTGAACAATCATCGTATCTGAGTTGTATTCGATTATGTTTATATAGATATACTCACCAGGTACCTGTTCTTCCGATATACATACGAGCAACCGAATCGAACATAAGGTTGAATGGATAGATTGAACAATCATCGTATCTGAGTTGTATTCGATTATGTTTATATAGTTATACTCACCAGGTAACTGTTCTTCCGTTATACATACGAGCGACTGAATTGAACTGAAGGTTGAATGGATAGACTAAACAATGATCGTATCTGGGGTTGTATTCGATTATATCGTGATAATGTTCATATAGTTATACTCACCAGGTAACTGTTCTCCAGTTATACATAAGAGCGACTGAACTGAACAGAAGGTTGAATGGATAGACTGAACAATCATCGTATCTGGGTTGTATTCGATTTTTACGTGATGATTATTATATATTATGTCTAACCAGGTAACTGTTCTTTCGTTATACATACTAGCAACCGAATCGAACATAAGGTTGAATGGATAGATTGAACAATCATTGTATCTGGGTTGTCTCCGATTATATCGTTATGTTGTATATTTAACTACACCTACCATGTAACGGTTCTTTCGTTACACATACGAGCGTCTGAATCGAACATAAGGTTGGATGGTTAGACGGAACGATAATTGTAACTAAGTTGTATTCGATTATATCGTGATGACGTTCATATAGAAATACTCACCAGGTTACTGTTCTTTCGTTTTACATACGAGCAACCGAATCGAACAGAAGGTTGAATGGATAGTATCTGGGTTGTATTCGATTATGATGTTATGCTGTGTATATAGTTATACACATAAGGTGACGGTATTCCCGTTTCACATACGAGCGACCGAAACGAACAGAAAGTTGAATGGATAGACTGAACAATCAATGTATCTGGGTGGTATCCGTATATATCGCAATACTGTATATATAGTGATACTTACCAGGTGACGGTACTTCCGTTACACATACTAGCGACTGAATCGAACAGAAGGTTAAATGGTTAGACGAAACGATAATTGTATCTGAGTTGTATTCGATGATATCGTGATGATGTTTATATAGCAATACTCACCAGGTAACTGTCCTTCCGTTTTACATACAAGCGACCGAATCGAGCAGAAGGTTAAATGGATAGATTGAACAATCATCGTATCTGAGTTGTATTCGATTATGTTTATATAGATATACTCACCAGGTACCTGTTCTTCCGATATACATACGAGCAACCGAATCGAACATAAGGTTGAATGGATAGATTGAACAATCATCGTATCTGAGTTGTATTCGATTATGTTTATATAGTTATACTCACCAGGTCTCTGTTCTTCCGTTATACATACGAGCGACTGAATTGAACTGGAGGTTGAATGGATAGACGAAACAATGATCGTATCTGGGGTTGTAATCGATTATATCGTGATGATGTTCATATAGTTATACTCACCAGGTAACTGTTCTCCAGTTATACATAAGATCGACTGAACTGAACAGAAGGTTGAATGGATAGACTGAACAATCATCGTATCTGGGTTGTATTCGATTATTTCGTGATGATTATTATATATTATGTCTAACCAGGTAACTGTTCTTTCGTTTTACATACTAGCAACCGAATCGAACATAAGGTTGAATGGATAGATTGAACAATCATTGTATCTGGGTTGTCTCCGATTATATCGTTATGTTGTATATTTAACTACACCTACCATGTAACGGTTCTTTCGTTACACATACGAGCATCGAACATAAGGTTGGATGGTTAGACGGAACGATAATTGTAACTAAGTTGTATTCGATTATATCGTGATGACGTTCATATAGAAATACTCACCAGGTTACTGTTCTTTCGTTATACATACGAGCAACCGAATCGAATAGAAGGATGAATGGATAGTATCTGTGTTGTATTCGATTATGATGTTATGCTGTGTATATAGTTATACACATAAGGTGACGGTATTCCCGTTTCACATACGAGCGACCGAAACGAACAGAAAGTTGAATGAATAGACTGAACAATCAATGTATCTGGGTGGTATCCGATTATATCGCAATACTGTATATATAGTGATACTTACCAGGTGACGGTACTTCCGTTACACATACTAGCGACTGAATAGAACATAAGGTTGAATGGATAGATTGAACAATCATTGTATCTGGGTTGTCTCCGATTATATCGTTATGTTGTATATTTAACTACACCTACCATGTAACGGTTCTTTCGTTACACATACGAGCGTCTGAATCGAACATAAGGTTGGATGGTTAGACGGAACGATAATTGTAACTAAGTTGTATTCGATTATATCGTGATGACGTTCATATAGAAATACTCACCAGGTTACTGTTCTTTCGTTATACATACGAGCAACCGAATCGAACAGAAGGTTGAATGGATAGTATCTGGGTTGTATTCGATTATGATGTTATGCTGTGTATATAGTTATACACATAAGGTGACGGTATTCCCGTTTCACATACGAGCGACCGAAACGAACAGAAAGTTGAATGGATAGACTGAACAATCAATGTATCTGGGTGGTATCCGATTATATCGCAATACTGTATATATAGTGATACTTACCAGGTGACGGTACTTCCGTTACACATACTAGCGACTGAATCGAACAGAAGGTTAAATGGTTAGACGAAACGATAATTGTATCTGAGTTGTATTCGATGATATCGTGATGATGTTTATATAGCAATACTCACCAGGTAACTGTTTTTCCGTTTTACATACAAGCGACCGAATCGAGCAGAAGGTTGAATTCAGTATAGATTGAACAATCATCGTATCTGGGTTGTATTCGATTATGTTTATATAGTTATACTCACCAGGTAACTGTTCTTCCGATATACATACGAGCAACCAAATCGAACATAAGGTTGAATTCAGTATAGATTGACCAATCATCGTATCTGGGTTGTATTCGATTATGTTTATATAGTTATACTCACAAGGTAACTGTTCTTCCGTTACACATACGAGCGACTGAATTGAACAGAAGGTTGAATGGATAGTATCTGGGTTGTATTCGATTATGATGTTATGCTGTGTATATAGTTATACACATAAGGTGACAGTATTCCCGTTTCACATACGAGCGACCGAAACGAACAGAAAGTTGAATGGATAGACTGAACAATCAATGTATCTGGGTGGTATCCGATTATATCGCAATACTGTATATATAGTGATACTTACCAGGTGACGGTACTTCCGTAACACATACTCGTGATGATGTTTATATAGCAACACTCACCAGGTAACTGTTCTTCCGTTTTACATACAAGCGACCGAATCGAGCAGAAGGTTGAATTCAGTATAGATTGAACAATCATCGTATCTGGGTTGTATTCGATTATGTTTATATAGTTATACTCACCAGGTAACTGTTCTTCCGTTATACATACGAGCGACTGAATTTAACTGAAGATTGAATGGATAGACTGAACAATGATCGTATCTGGGGTTGTATTCGATTATATCGTGATGATGTTCATATAGTTATACTCACCAGGTAACTGATCTCCAGTTATACATAAGAGCGACTGAACTGAACAGAAGGTTGAATGGATAGACTGAACAATCATCGTATCTGGGTTGTATTCGATTATTTCGTGATGATTATTATATATTATGTCTAACCAGGTAACTGTTCTTTCGTTATACATACTAGCAACCGAATCGAACATAAGGTTGAATCGATAGATTGAACAATCATTGTATCTGGGTTGTCTCCGATTATATCGTTATGTTGTATATTTAACACCTACCATGTAACGGTTCTTTCGTTACACATACGAGCGTCTGAATCGAACATAGGGTTGGATGGTTAGACGGAACGATAATTGTAACTAAGTTGTATTCGATTATATCGTGATGACGTTCATATAGAAATACTCACCAGGTTACTGTTCTTTCGTTATACATACGAGCAACCGAATCGAACAGAAGGTTGAATGGATAGTATCTGGGTTGTATTCGATTATGATGTTATGCTGTGATATAGTTATACACATAAAGTGACGGTATTCCCGTTTCACATACGAGCGACCGAAACGAACAGAAAGTTGAATGGATAGACTGAACAATCAATGTATCTGGTTGGTATCCGATTATATCGCAATACTGTATATATAGTGATACTTACCAGGTGACGGTACTTCCGTTACACATACTAGCGACTGAATCGAACAGAAGGTTAAATGGTTAGACGAAACGATAATTGTATCTGAGTTGTATTCGATGATATCGTGATGATGTTTATATAGCAATACTCACCAGGTAACTGTTCTTCCGTTTTACATACAAGCGGCCAAATCGAGCAGAAGGTTGAATTCAGTATAGATTGAACAATCATCGTATCTGGGTTGTATTCGATTATGTTTATATAGTTATACTCACCAGGTAACTGTTCTTCCGTTATACATACGAGCAACTGAATTGAACAGAAGGTTGAATGGATAGTATATGGGTTGTATTCGATTATGATGTTATGTTGTGTATATAGTTATACACACTAGGAGACGGTATTCCCGTTTTACATACGAGCGACCGAAACGAAAAGAAAGTTGAATGGATAGACTGAACAATCAATGTATCTGGGTGGTATCCGATTATATCGCAATACTGTATATATAGTGATACTTACCAGGTGACGATACTTCCGTTACACATACTAGCGACTGAATCGAACAGAATGTTGAATGGTTAGACGAAACGATAATTGTATATGAGTTGTATTCGATGATATCGTGATGATGTTTATATAGCAATACTCACCAGGTTACTGCCCTTCCGTTTTACATACAAGCGACCGAATCGGGCAGAAGGTTAAATGGATAGATTGAACAATCATCGTATCTGACTTGTATTCGATTATGTTTATATAGATATACTCACCAGGTACCTGTTCTTCCGATATACATACGAGCAACCGAATCGAACATAAGGTTGAATGGATATATTGAACAATCATCGTATCTGAGTTGTATTCGATTATGTTTATATAGTTATACTCACCAGGTAACTGTTCTTCCGTTATACATACGAGCGACTGAATTGAACTGAAGGTTGAATGGATAGACTGAACAATCATCGTATCTGGGTTGTATTCGATTATTTCGTGATGATTATTATATATTATGTCTAACCAGGTAACTGTTCTTTCGTTATACATACTAGCAACCGAATCGAACATAAGGTTGAATGGATAGATTGAACAATCATTGTATCTGAGTTGTCTCCGATCATATCGTTATGTTGTATATTTAACTACACCTACCATGTAACGGTTCTTTCGTTACACATACGAGCGTCTGAATCGAACATAAGGTTGGATGGTTAGACGGAACGATAATTGTAACTAAGTTGTATTCGATTATATTGTGATGACGTTCATCTAGAAATACTCACCAGGTTACTGTTCATTCGTTATACATACGAGCAACCGAATCGAACAGAAGGTTGAATGGATAGTATCTGGGTTGTATTCGATTATGGTGTTATGCTGTGTATATAGTTATACACACTAGGAGACGGTTTTCCCGTTTTACATACGAGCGACCAATACGAAAAGAAAGTTGAATGGATAGACTGAACAATCAACGTATCTGGGTGGTATCCGATTATATCGCAATACTGTATATATAGTGATACTTACCAGGTGACGATACTTCCGTTACACATACTAGCGACTGAATCGAACAGAATGTTGAATGGTTAGACGAAACGATAATTGTATCTGAGTTGTATTCGATGATATCGTGATGATGTTTATATAGCAATACTCACCAGGTAACTGTCCTTCCGTTTTACATACAAGCGACCGAATCGGGCAGAAGGTTAAATGGATAGATTGAACAATCATCGTATCTGAGTTGTATTCGATTATGTTTATATAGATATACTCACCAGGTACCTGTTCTTCCGATATACATACGAGCGACCGAATCGAACATAAGGTTGAATGGATCGTATCTGGGGTTGTATTCGATTATATCGTGATGATGTTCATATAGTTATACTCACCAGGTAACTGTTCTCCAGTTATACATAAGAGCGACTGAACTGAACAGAAGGTTGAATGGATAGACTGAACAATCATCGTATCTGGGTTGTATTCGATTATTTCGTGATGATTATTATATATTATGTCTAACCAGGTAACTGTTCTTTCGTTATACATACTAGCAACCGAATCGAACATAAGGTTGAATGGATAGATTGAACAATCATTGTATCTGGGTTGTCTCCGATTATATCGTTATGTTGTATATTTAACTACACCTACCATGTAACGGTTCTTTTGTTACACATACGAGCGTCTGAATCGAACATAAGGTTGGATGGTTAGACGGAACGATAATTGTAACTAAGTTGTATTCGATTATATCGTGATGACGTTCATATAGAAATACTCACCAGGTTACTGTTCTTTCGTTATACATACGAGCAACCGAATCGAACAGAAGGTTGAATGGATAGTATCTGGGTTGTATTCGATAATGATGTTATGCTGTGATATATTATATATTATGTCTAACCAGGTAACTGTTCTTTCGTTATACATACTAGCAACCGAATCGAACATAAGGTTGAATCGATAGATTGAACAATCATTGTATCTGGGTTGTCTCCGATTATATCGTTATGTTGTATATTTAACTACACCTACCATGTAACGGTTCTTTTGTTACACATACGAGCGTCTGAATCGAACATAAGGTTGGATGGTTAGACGGAACGATAATTGTAACTAAGTTGTATTCGATTATATCGTGATGACGTTCATATAGAAATACTCACCAGGTTACTGTTCTTTCGTTATACATACGAGCAACCGAATCGAACAGAAGGTTGAATGGATAGTAACTGGGTTGAATTCGATTATGATGTTATGCTGTGTATATAGTTATACACATAAGGTGACGGTATTCCCGTTTCACATACGAGCGACCGAAACGAACAGAAAGTTGAATGGATAGACTGAACAATCAATGTATCTGGGTGGTATCCGATTATATCGCAATACTGTATATATAGTGATACTTACCAGGTGACGGTACTTCCGTTACACATACTAGCGACTGAATCGAACAGAAGGTTGAATGGTTAGACGAAACGATAATTGTATCTGAGTTGTATTAGATGATATCGTGATGATGTTTATATAGCAATACTCACCAGGTAACTGTTCTTCCGTTTTACATACAAGCGACCGAATCGAGCAGAAGGTTGAATTCAGTATAGATTGAACAATCATCGTATCTGGGTTGTATTCGATTATGTTTATATAGTTATACTCACCAGGTAACTGTTCTTCCGTTATACATACGAGCGACTGAATTGAACAGGAGGTTGAATGGATAGTATATGGGTTGTATTCGATTATGATGTTATGCTGTGTATATAGTTATACACACTAGGAGACTGTATTCCCGTTTCACATACGAGCGACCGAAACGAAAAGAAAGTTGAATGGATAGACTGAACAATCAATGTATCTGGGTGGTATCCGATTATATCGCAATACTGTATATATAGTGATACTTACCAGGTAACGATACTTCCGTTACACATACTAGCGACTGAATCGAACAGAATGTTGAATGGTTAGACGAAACGATAATTGTATCTGAGTTGTATTCGATGATATCGTGATGATGTTTATATAGCAATACTCACCAGGTAACTGTCCTTCCGTTTTACATACAAGCGACCGAATCGAGCAGAAGGTTAAATGGATAGATTGAACAATCATCGTATCTGAGTTGTATTCGATTATGTTTATATAGATATACTCACCAGGTACCTGTTCTTCCGATATACATACGAGCAACCGAATCGAACATAAGGTTGAATGGATAGATTGAACAATCATCGTATCTGAGTTGTATTCGATTATGTTTATATAGTTATACTCACCAGGTAACTGTTCTTCCGTTATACATACGAGCGACTGAATTGAACTGAAGGTTGAATGGATAGACTAAACAATGATCGTATCTGGGGTTGTATTCGATCATATCGTGATGATGTTCATATAGTTATACTCACCAGGTAACTGTTCTCCAGTTATACATAAGAGCGACTGAACTGAACAGAAGGTTGAATGGATAGACTGAACAATCATCGTATCTGGGTTGTATTCGATTATTTCGTGATGATTATTATATATTATGTCTAACCAGGTAACTGTTCTTTCGTTATACATACTAGCAACCGAATCGAACATAAGGTTGAATGAATAGATTGAACAATCATTGTATCTGAGTTGTCTCCGATTATATCGTTATGTTGTATATTTAACTACACCTACCATGTAACGGTTCTTTCGTTACACATACGAGCGTCTGAATCGAACATAAGGTTGGATGGTTAGACGGAACGATAATTGTAACTAAGTTGTATTCGATTATATCGTGATGACGTTCATATAGAAATACTCACCAGGTTACTGTTCTTTCGTTATACATACGAGCAACCGAATCGAACAGAAGGTTGAATGGATAGTATCTGGGTTGTATTCGAATATGATGTTATGCTGTGTATATAGTTATACACATAAGGTGACGGTATTCCCGTTTCACATACGAACGACCGAAACGAACAGAAAGTTGAATGGATAGACTGAACAATCAATGTAACTGGGTGGTATCCGATTATATCGCAATACTTTATATATAGTGATACTTACCAGGTGACGGTACTTCCGTTACACATACTAGCGACTGAATCGAACAGAAGGTTAAATGGTTAGACGAAACGATAATTGTATCTGAGTTGTATTCGATGATATCGTGATGATGTTTATATAGCAATACTCACCAGGTAACTGTTCTTCCGTTTTACATACAAGCGACCGAATCGAGCAGAAGGTTGAATTCAGTATAGATTGACCAATCATCGTATCTGGGTTGTATTCGATTATGTTTACATAGTTATACTCACCAGATAACTGTTCTTCCGTTACACATACGAGCGACTGAATTGAACAGAAGGTTGAATGGATAGTATCTGGGTTGTATTCGATTATGATGTTATGCTGTGTATATAGTTATACACATAAGGTGACGGTATTTCCGTTTCACATACGAGCGACCGAAACGAACAGAAAGTTGAATGGATAGACTGAACAATCAATGTATCTGGGTGGTATCCGATTATATCGCAATACTGTATATATAGTGATACTTACCAGGTGACGGTACTTCCGTTACACATACTAGCGACTGAATCGAACAGAAGGTTAAATGGTTAGACGAAACGATAATTGTATCTGAGTTGTATTCGATGATATCGTGATGATGTTTATATAGCAATACTCACCAGGTAACTGTTCTTCCGTTTTACATACAAGCTACCGAATCGAGCAGAAGGTTGAATTCAGTATAGATTGAACAATCATCGTATCTGGGTTGTATTCGATTATGTTTATATGGTTATACTCACCAGGTAACTGTTCTTCCGTTATACATACGAGCGACTGAATTGAACTGAAGGTTGAATGGATAGACTAAACAAAGATCGTATCTGGGGTTGTATTCGATTATATCGTGATGATGTTCATATAGTTATACTCACCAGGTAACTGATCTCCAGTTATACATAAGAGCGACTGAACTGAACAGAAGGTTGAATGGATAGACTGAACAATCATCGTATGTGGGTTGTATTCGATTATTTCGTGATGATTATTATATATTATGTCTAACCAGGTAACTGTTCTTTCGTTATACATACTAGCAACCGAATCGAACATAAGGTTGAATCGATAGATTGAACAATCATTGTATCTGGGTTGTCTCCGATTATATCGTTATGTTGTATATTTAACTACACCTACCATGTGACGGTTCTTTCGTTACAAATACGAGCGTCTGAATCGAACATAAGGTTGGATGGTTAGACGGAACGATAATTGTAACTAAGTTGTATTCGATTATATCGTGATGACGTTCATATAGAAATACTCACCAGGTTACTGTTCTTTCGTTATACATACGAGCAACCGAATCGAACAGAAGGTTGAATGGATATTATCTGGGTTGTATTCGATTATGATGTTATGCTGTGATATAGTTATACACATAAGGTGACGGTATTCCCGTTTCACATACGAGCGACCGAAACGAACAGAAAGTTGAATGGATAGACTGACCAATCAATGTATCTGGGTGGTATCCGATTATATCGCAATACTGTATATATAGTGATACTTACCAGGTGACGGTACTTCCGTTACACATACTAGCGACTGAATCGAACAGAAGGTTAAATGGTTAGACGAAACGATAATTGTATCAGAGTTGTATTCGATGATATCGTGATGATGTTTATATAGCAATACTCACCAGGTAACTGTTCTTCCGTTTTACATACAAGCGACCGAATCGAGCAGAAGGTTGAATTCAGTATAGATTGAACAATCATCGTATCTGGGTTGTATTCGATTATGTTTATATAGTTATACTCACCAGGTAATTGTTCTTCCGTTATACATACAAGCGACTGAATTGAACAGAAGGTTGAATGGATAGACTGAACAATCATCGTATCTGGGTTGTATTCGATTATTTCGTGATGATTATTATATATTATGTCTAACCAGGTAACTGTTCTTTCGTTATACATACTAGCAACCGAATCGAACATAAGGTTGAATGGATAGATTGAACAATCATTGTATCTGGGTTGTCTCCGATTATATCGTTATGTTGTATATTTAACTACACCTACCATGTAACGGTTATTTCGTTACACATACGAGCGTCTGAATCGAACATAAGGTTGGATGGTTAGACGGAACGATAATTGTAACTAAGTTGTATTCGATTATATCGTGATGACGTTCATATAGAAATACTCACCAGGTTACTGTTCTTTCGTTATACATACGAGCAACCGAATCGAACAGAAGGTTGAATGGATAGTATCTGGGTTGTATTCTTATTATGATGTTATGCTGTGTATATAGTTATACATACCAGTAGACGGTATTCCCGTTTTACATACGAGCGACCGAAACGAAAAGAAAGTTGAATGGATAGACTGAACAATCAATGTATCTGGTTGGTATCCGATTATATCGCAATACTGTATATATAGTGATACTTACTAGGTGACGGTACTTCCGTAACACATACTAGCGACTGAATCGAACAGAAGGTTAAATGGTTAGACGAAACGATAATTGTATCTGAGTTGTATTCGATGATATCGTGATGATGTTTATATAGCAATACTCACCAGGTAACTGTTCTTCCGTTTTACATACTAGCGACCGAATCGAGCAGAAGGTTGAATTCAGTATAGATTGAACAATCATCGTATCTGGGTTGTATTCGATTATGTTTATATAGTTATACTCACCAGGTAACTGTTCTTCCGTTATACATACGAGCGACTGAATTGAACAGAAGGTTGAATGGATAGTATATGGGTTGTATTCGATTATGATGTTATGCTGTGTATATAGTTATACACACTAGGAGACGGTATTCCCGTTTTACATACGAGCGACCGAAACAAAAAGAAAGTTGAATGGATAGACTGAACAATCAATGTATCTGGGTGGTATCCGATTATATCGCAATACTGTATATATGGTGATACTTGCCAGGTGACGATACTTCCGTTACACATACTAGCGACTGAATCGAACAGAATGTTGAATGTTTAGACGAAACGATAATTGTATCTGAGTTGTATTCGATGATATCGTGATGATGTTTATATAGCAATACTCACCAGGTAACTGTTCTTCCGTTTTACATACAAGCGACCGAATCGAGCAGAAGGTTGAATGGATAGATTGAACAATCATCGTATCTGAGTTGTATTCGATTATGTTTATATAGTTATACTCACCAGGTAACTGTTCTTCTCTTATACATACGAGCGACTGAATTGAACTGAAGGTTGAATGGATAGACTAAACAATGATCGTATCTGGGGTTGTCTCCGATTATATCGTTATGTTGTATATTCAACTACACCTACCATGTAACGGTTCTTTCGTTACACATACGAGCGTCTGAATCGAACATAAGGTTGGATGGTTAGACGGAACGATAATTGTAACTAAGTTGTATTCGATTATATCGTGATGACGTTCATATAGAAATACTCACCAGGTTACTGTTCTTTCGTTATACATACGAGCAACCGAATCGAACAGAAGGTTGAATGGATAGTATCTGGGTTGTATTCGATAATGATGTTATGCTGTGTATATAGTTATACACATAAGGTGACGGTATTCCCGTTTCACATACGAACGACCGAAACGAACAGAAAGTTGAATGGATAGACTGAACATTCAATGTATCTGGGTGGTATCCGATTATATCGCAATACTGTATATATAGTGATACTTACCAGGTGACGGTACTTCCGTTACACATACTAGCGACTGAATCGAACAGAAGGTTAAATGGATAGACGAAACGATAATTGTATCTGAGTTGTATTCGATGATATCGTGATGATGTTTATATAGCAATACTCACCAGGTAACTGTTCTTCCGTTTTACATACAAGCGACCGAATCGAGCAGAAGGTTAAATGGATAGATTGAACAATCATCGTATCTGAGTTGTATTCGATTATGTTTATATAGATATACTCACCAGGTACCTGTTCTTCCGTTTTACATACAAGCGACCGAATCGAGCAGAAGGTTGAATGGATAGATTGAACAATCATCGTATCTGAGTTGTATTCGATTATGTTTATATAGTTATACTCACCAGGTAACTGTTCTTCCCTTATGCATACGAGCGACTGAATTGAACTGAAGGTTGAATGGATAGACTAAACAATGATCGTATCTGGGGTTGTCTCCGATTATATCGTTATGTTGTATATTCAACTACACCTACCATGTAACGGTTCTTTCGTTACACATACGAGCGTCTGAATCGAACATAAGGTTGGATGGTTAGACGGAACGATAATGGTAACTAAGTTGTATTCGATTATATCGTGATGACGTTCATATAGAAATACTCACCAGGTTACTGTTCTTTCGTTATACATACGAGCAACCGAATCGAACAGAAGGTTGAATGGATAGTATCTGGGTTGTATTCGATAATGATGTTATGCTGTGTATATAGTTATACACATAAGGTGACGGTATTCCCGTTTCACATACGAACGACCGAAACGAACAGAAAGTTGAATGGATAGACTGAACATTCAATGTATCTGGGTGGTATCCGATTATATCGCAATACTGTATATATAGTGATACTTACCAGGTGACGGTACTTCCGTTACACATACTAGCGACTGAATCGAACAGAAGGTTAAATGGTTAGACGAAACGATAATTGTATCTGAGTTGTATTCGATGATATCGTGATGATGTTTATATAGCAATACTCACCAGGTAACTGTTCTTCCGTTTTACATACAAGCGACCGAATCGAGCAGAAGGTTAAATGGATAGATTGAACAATCATCGTATCTGAGTTGTATTCGATTATGTTTATATAGATATACTCACCAGGTACCTGTTCTTCCGATATACATACGAGCAACCGAATCGAACATAAGGTTGGATGGATAGATTGAACAATCATCGTATCTGAGTTGTATTCGATTATGTTTATATAGTTATACTCACCAGGTAACTGTTCTTCCGTTATACATACGAGCGACTGAATTGAACTAAAGGTTGAATGGATAGACTAAACAATGATCGTATCTGGGGTTGTATTCGATTATATCGTGATGATGTTCATATAGTTATACTCACCAGGTAACAGTTCTCCAGTTATACATAAGAGCGACTGAACTGAACAGAAGGTTGAATGGATAGACTGAACAATCATCGTATCTGGGTTATATTCGATTATTTCGTGATGATTATTATATATTATGTCTAACCAGGTAACTGTTCTTTCGTTATACATACTAGCAACCGAATCAAACATAAGGTTGAATGGATAGATCGAACAATCATTGTATCTGGGTTGTCTCCGATTATATCGTTATGTTGTATATTTAACTACACTTACCATGTAACGGTTCTTTCGTTACACATACGAGCGTCTGAATCGAACATAAGGTTGGATGGTTAGACGGAACGATAATTGTAACTAAGTTGTATTCGATTATATCGTGATGACGTTCATATAGAAATACTCACCAGGTTACTGTTCTTTCGTTATACATACGAGCAACCGAATCGAACAGAAGGTTGAATGGATAGTATCTGGGTTGTATTCGATTATGATGTTATGCTGTGTATATAGTTATACACATAAGGTGACGGTATTCCCGTTTCACATACGAGAGACCGAAACGAACAGAAAGTTGAAATGATAGACTGAACAATCAATGTATCTGGGTGGTATCCGATTATATCGCAATACTGTATATATAGTGATACTTACCAGGTGACGGTACTTTCGTTACACATACTAGCGACTGAATCGAACAGAAGGTTAAATGGTTAGACGAAACGATAATTGTATCTGAGTTGTATTCGATGATATCGTGATGATGTTTATATAGCAATACTCACCAGGTAACTGTTTTTCCGTTTTACATACAAGCGACCGAATCGAGCAGAAGGTTGAATTCAGTGTAAATTGAACAATCATCGTATCTGGGTTGTATTCGATTATGTTTATATAGTTATACATACGAGCGACTGAATTGAACAGAAGGTTGAATGGATAGATCGAACAATCATTGTATCTGGGTTGTCTCCGATTATATCGTTATGTTGTATATTTAACTACACTTACCATGTAACGGTTCTTTCGTTACACATACGAGCGTCTGAATCGAACATAAGGTTGGATGGTTAGACGGAACGATAATTGTAACTAAGTTGTATTCGATTATATCGTGATGACGTTCATATAGAAATACTCACCAGGTTACTGTTCTTTCGTTATACATACGAGCAACCGAATCGAACAGAAGGTTGAATGGATAGTATCTGGGTTGTATTCGATTATGATGTTATGCTGTGTATATAGTTATACACATAAGGTGACGGTATTCCCGTTTCACATACGAGCGACCGAAACGAACAGAAAGTTGAAATGATAGACTGAACAATCAATGTATCTGGGTGGTATCCGATTATATCGCAATACTGTATATATAGTGATACTTACCAGGTGACGGTACTTTCGTTACACATACTAGCGACTGAATCGAACAGAAGGTTAAATGGTTAGACGAAACGATAATTGTATCTGAGTTGTATTCGATGATATCGTGATGATGTTTATATAGCAATACTCACCAGGTAACTGTTTTTCCGTTTTACATACAAGCGACCGAATCGAGCAGAAGGTTGAATTCAGTGTAAATTGAACAATCATCGTATCTGGGTTGTATTCGATTATGTTTATATAGTTATACATACGAGCGACTGAATTGAACAGAAGGTTGAATGGATAGTATATGGGTTGTATTCGATTATGATGTTATGCTGTGTATATAGTTATACACACTAGGAAACGGTATTCCCGTTTTACATACGAGCGACCGAAACAAAAAGAAAGTTGAATGGATATACTGAACAAAATCAATGTATCTGGGTGGTATCCGATTATATCGCAATACTGTATATATAGTGATACTTACCAGGTGACGATACTTCCGTTACACATATTGGCGACTGAATCGAACAGAATGTTGAATGGTTAGACGAAACGATAATTGTATCTGAGTTGTATTCGATGATATCGTGATGATGTTTATATAGCAATACTCACCAGGTAACTGTTCTTCCGTTTTACATACAAGCGACCGAATCGAGCAGAAGGTTGAATTCAGTATAAATTGAACAATCATCGTATCTGGGTTGTATTCGATTATGTTTATATAGTTATACTCACCAGGTAACTGTTCTTCCGTTATACATACGATCGACTGAATTGAACAGAAGGTTGAATGGATAGTATATGGGTTGTATTCGATTATGATGTTATGCTGTGTATATAGTTATACATACTAGGAGACGGTATTCCCGTTTTACATACGAGCGACCGAAACGAAAAGAAAGTTGAATGGATAGACTGAACAATCAATTTATCTGGGTGGTATCCGATTATATCGCAATACTGTATATATAGTGATACTTACCAGGTGACGATACTTCCGTTACACATACTAGCGACTGAATAGAACAGAATGTTGAATGGTTAGACGAAACGATAATTGTATCTGAGTTGTATTCGATGATATCGTGATGATGTTTATATAGCAATACTCACCAGGTAACTGTCCTTCCGTTTTACATACAAGCGACCGAATCGAGCAGAAGGTTGAATTCAGTATAGATTGAACAATCATCGTATCTGGGTTGTATTCGATTATGTTTATATAGTTATACTCACCAGGTAACTGTTCTTCCGTTATACATAAGAGCGACTGAACTGAACAGAAGGTTGAATGGATAGACTGAACAATCATTGTATCTGGGTTGTATTCGATTATTTCGTGATGATTATTATATATTATGTCTAACCAGGTAACTGTTCTTTCGTTATACATACTAGCAACCGAATCGAACATAAGGTTGAATGGATAGATTGAACAATCATTGTATCTGGGTTGTCTCCGATTATATCGTTATGTTGTATATTTAACTACACCTACCATGTAACGGTTCTTTCGTTACACATACGAGCGTCTGAATCGAACATAAGGTTGGATGGTTAGACGGAACGATAATTGTAACTAAGTTGTATTCGATTATATCGTGATGACGTTCATATAGAAATACTCACCAGGTTACTGTTCTTTCGTTATACATACGAGCAACCGAATCGAACAGAAGGTTGAATGGATAGTATCTGGGTTGTATTCGATTATGATGTTATGCTGTGTATATAGTTATACACATAAGGTGACGGTATTCCCGTTTCACATACGAGCGACCGAAACGAACAGAAAGTTGAAATGATAGACTGAACAATCAATGTATCTGGGTGGTATCCGATTATATCGCAATACTGTATATATAGTGATACTTACCAGGTGACGGTACTTTCGTTACACATACTAGCGACTGAATCGAACAGAAGGTTAAATGGTTAGACGAAACGATAATTGTATCTGAGTTGTATTCGATGATATCGTGATGATGTTTATATAGCAATACTCACCAGGTAACTGTTTTTCCGTTTTACATACAAGCGACCGAATCGAGCAGAAGGTTGAATTCAGTGTAAATTGAACAATCATCGTATCTGGGTTTTATTCGATTATGTTTATATAGTTATACATACGAGCGACTGAATTGAACAGAAGGTTGAATGGATAGTATATGGGTTGTATTCGATTATGATGTTATGCTGTGTATATAGTTATACACACTAGGAAACGGTATTCCCGTTTTACATACGAGCGACCGAAACAAAAAGAAAGTTGAATGGATATACTGAACAAAATCAATGTATCTGGGTGGTATCCGATTATATCGCAATACTGTATATATAGTGATACTAACCAGGTGACGATACTTCCGTTACACATATTGGCGACTGAATCGAACAGAATGTTGAATGGTTAGACGAAACGATAATTGTATCTGAGTTGTATTCGATGATATCGTGATGATGTTTATATAGCAATACTCACCAGGTAACTGTTCTTCCGTTTTACATACAAGCGACCGAATCGAGCAGAAGGTTGAATTCAGTATAAATTGAACAATCATCGTATCTGGGTTGTATTCGATTATGTTTATATAGTTATACTCACCAGGTAACTGTTCTTCCGTTATACATACGATCGACTGAATTGAACAGAAGGTTGAATGGATAGTATATGGGTTGTATTCGATTATGATGTTATGCTGTGTATATAGTTATACATACTAGGAGACGGTATTCCCGTTTTTCATACGAGCGACCGAAACGAAAAGAAAGTTGAATGGATAGACTGAACAATCAATTTATCTGGGTGGTATCCGATTATATCGCAATACTGTATATATAGTGATACTTACCAGGTGACGATACTTCCGTTACACATACTAGCGACTGAATAGAACAGAATGTTGAATGGTTAGACGAAACGATAATTGTATCTGAGTTGTATTCGATGATATCGTGATGATGTTTATATAGCAATACTCACCAGGTAACTGTCCTTCCGTTTTACATACAAGCGACCGAATCGAGCAGAAGGTTGAATTCAGTATAGATTGAACAATCATCGTATCTGGGTTGTATTCGATTATGTTTATATAGTTATACTCACCAGGTAACTGTTCTTCCGTTATACATAAGAGCGACTGAACTGAACAGAAGGTTGAATGGATAGACTGAACAATCATTGTATCTGGGTTGTATTCGATTATTTCGTGATGATTATTATATATTATGTCTAACCAGGTAACTGTTCTTTCGTTATACATACTAGCAACCGAATCGAACATAAGGTTGAATGGATAGATTGAACAATCATTGTATCTGGGTTGTCTCCGATTATATCGTTATGT
The DNA here is from genome assembly GCA_029955515.1 of Chrysomela aeneicollis. Taxonomy (NCBI): domain Eukaryota; kingdom Metazoa; phylum Arthropoda; class Insecta; order Coleoptera; family Chrysomelidae; genus Chrysomela; species Chrysomela aeneicollis. The sequence continues at coordinate 12,553,084 of JARUHQ010000013.1, read as the reverse complement.
TGTATATTTAACTACACCTACCATGTAACGGTTCTTTCGTTACACATACGAGCGTCTGAATCGAACATAAGGTTGGATGGTTAGACGGAACGATAATTGTAACTTAGTTGTATTCGATTATATCGTGATGACGTTCATATAGAAATACTCACCAGGTTACTGTTCTTTCGTTTTACATACAAGCGACCGAATCGTGCAGAAGGTTGAATTCAGTATAGATTGAACAATCATCGTATCTGGGTTGTATTCGATTATGTTTATATAGTTATACTCACCAGGTAACTGTTCTTTCGTTATACATACGAGCGACTGAATTGAACAGAAGGTTGAATGGATAGTATATGGGTTGTATTCGATTATGATGTTATGCTGTGTATATAGTTATACACACTAGGAGACGGTATTCCCGTTTTACATACGAGCGACCGAAACGAAAAGAAAGTTGAATGGATAGACTGAACAATCAATGTATCTGGGTGGTATCCGATTATATCGCAATACTGTATATATAGTGATACTAACCAGGTGACGATACTTCCGTTACACATACTAGCGACTGAATCGAACAGAATGTTGAATGGTTAGACGAAACGATAATTGTATCTGAGTTGTATTCGATGATATCGTGATGATGTTTATATAGCAATACTCACCAGGTAACTGTCCTTCCGTTTTACATACAAGCGACCGAATCGGGCAGAAGGTTAAATGGATAGATTGAACAATCATCGTATCTGAGTTGTATTCGATTATGTTTATATAGTTATACTCACCAGGTAACTGTTCTTCCGTTATACATACGAGCGACTGAATAGAACTGAAGGTTGAATGGATAGACTAAACAATGATCGTATCTGGGGTTGTATTCGATTATATCGTGATGATGTTCATATAGTTATACTCACCAGGTAACTGTTCTCCAGTTATACATAAGAGTGACTGAACTGAACAGAAGGTTGAATGGATAGACTGAACAATCATCGTATCTGGGTTGTATTCGATTATTTCGTGATGATTATTATATATTATGTCTAACCAGGTAACTGTTCTTTCGTTATACATACTAGCAACCGAATCGAACATAAGGTTGAATGGATAGATTGAACAATCATTGTATCTGGGTTGTCTCCGATTATATCGTTATGTTGTATATTTAACTACACCCACCTTGTAACGGTTCTTTCGTTACACATACGAGCGTCTGAATCGAACATAAGGTTGGATGGTTAGACGGAACGATAATTGTAACTAAGTTGTATTCGATTATATCGTGATGACGTTCATATAGAAATTCTCACCAGGTTACTGTTCTTTCGTTATACATACGAGCAACCGAATCGAACAGAAGGTTGAATGGATAGTATCTGGGTTGTATTCGATTATGATGTTATGCTATGATATAGTTATACACATAAGGTGACGGTATAGCCGTTTCACATACGAGCGACCGAAACGAACAGAAAGTTGAATGGATAGACTGAACAATCAATGTATCTGGGTGGTATCCGATTATATCGCAATACTGTATATATAGTGATACTTACCAGGTGACGATACTTCCGTTACACATACTAGCGACTGAATCGAACAGAATGTTGAATGGTTAGACGAAACGATAATTGTATCTGAGTTGTATTCGATGATATCGTGATGATGTTTATATAGCAATACTCACCAGGTAACTGTCCTTCCGTTTTACATACAAGCGACCGAATCGAGCAGAAGGTTAAATGGATAGATTGAACAATCATCGTATCTGAGTTGTATTCGATTATGTTTATATAGTTATACTCACCAGGTAACTGTTCTTCCGTTATACATACGAGCGACTGAATTGAACTGAAGGTTGAATGGATAGACTAAACAATGATCGTATCTGGGGTTGTCTCCGATTATATCGTTATGTTGTATATTTAACTACACCTACCATGTAATGGTTCTTTCGTTACACATACGAGCGTCTGAATCGAACATAAGGTTGGATGGTTAGACGGAACGATAATTGTAACTAAGTTGTATTCGATTATATCGTGATGACGTTCATATAGAAATACTCACCAGGTTACTGTTCTTTCGTTATACATACGAGCAACCGAATCGAACAGAAGGTTGAATGGATAGTATCTGGGTTGTATTCGATTATGATGTTATGCTGTGTATATAGTTATACACATAAGGTGACGGTATTCCCGTTTCACATACGAACGACCGAAACGAACAGAAAGTTGAATGGATAGACTGAACAATCAATGTATCTGGGTGGTATCCGATTATATCGCAATACTGTATATATAGTGATACAAATACAAGATGGCCGAAAGTGAAGGTGTGACGGATGGCTCTCATAGTTATAAATGTTGCAAAAAGCCTCTAAAATATTATGTGTGCACTAAATGCTTCAGTGTTTTTCACCAAAGTTGCATCATGCGAAAGAAAAAAACGATTACCTTTACTAGTGGGAACAAAGTGATCTGCTGTGGAGCTGAAAGTGAAAATAAAGAAAACATAAGCCAGCCTGACAGCGTTCTCGAACAAACTATTAGAGATCTGGCGGAAGAGAATCACTGGAAATGCAATTATATTACCAAACTGAAAGAAGAAAAGAGTGTGTGGAAAAGTGAAGCTCTTGAAATGGAATCTAAACTCAATGAACAGGTAGAAGTCCAACGACAACAGATTGAAAAACTGGAGCAACAAATCACCTTTTACATACAAAAACTAGCTGATAAATATCTTGAAACAAAAACAATAGAAACTCAAACTGATGAAAAACATTTGACCAAGAAATTCCTACCAGATGCGGAACTGAAAGAAAAAAGAATACCCCGACAAAAAAGGAAAATTTGACTCCGAATCCCAATGAATCACCAAGCAGGCTTCAGATACAGGGTGATAAGCACCGGGAATCAAGAAACATATACATTGACAAAACTCTAGAGCAGGAAGAGAATAAAATAGAAGTGACTGAGACTCCAACTCTGAAAATTATACAGAGTATTGAACAAGGTACACAAACTAGAAATGACAAACTATACAAAGTGGAAGAGATAAGATGTAAAAGAAAAAGGAGGAAGAAAAGGCAATCCAGGAAGATTAATTCCTTTGAAGTGGATATATTAAATGATGACAATATTCAACCCAATGAAGATACTCAATTGCCCACACTATCTCAAGAAACGGACATACATTCAGTGGACATATTGGACAACGTTTCTCAAAATGAGAATCAACCTCAACCCTCAGACGAAGAAAATCACCCAGATAATGGACTGAAAACCAACATAGTTGAATGTTCAGCTGGGCAAAATGATGATCTCAATAATCAAGAAGAAATCACAACAAGGTCATGTGATGAAACTCCAAGCATTGATGAGGAAACCCACATGCACAGAGACAAAATACTTATAATCGGAGATCAGTATGCTATAAGATTTTCTGATGTATTAAGAAAATCTATTCAAAATGCCAAATACAATATTTCTGAGATTCTGAAACCGAAAACGGAGCTTTCAGAACTAACTAGTACGATTTTCAATGACACTTTTGACTATGGATCCGAAGACTATGTCATAATCATGTATAATACTAGTAACATCAGTAATAACAAAACGTTACAGGTTGCACTAAGACAACTGTTACCCATAAGTAAAATTACGAATCTACTACTCATTACGGAATGCGATAAGCACATAGATGATATTATTATAAAAAAAATATTAGGACGAGCAAAATTCTATTGCAAACAAAATCTATGCACATCCTTGAAGATTATGGTTGACCATAAACATAAAGGAAGAAAACATGAAATACTCGAAGATGTATTGAGATTTCTCACACAAACAAAAGGTAATATTGTCCTCAAGACATTAAACAGAGTTTCGAAAATAGATAGTTCCACAAGCAGTATAATGCAAGAGGACCATGTTTCAAAGAGTGCAGAAAACTCTAAGGAAAACTCTTTTTTCGAATATCGAGACCAAAACACGCAGCAAAGGTAACAAACAAAATCTGCCAACAAACATTTTCTCTATTGTTATTGAATATTCAATCCATACGTTGTAAAAGTGATGAACTTTTGGTATATCTTGATGACAAAAACTTTCCAAATGTAGTTGTGTTAACCGAGCACTGGCTTAATAATGATGAACCTTGTTTTATACCTAATTATGTTGTACCTTCTAAATTTTGTAGGGCTTTGGGCTATGGGGGAACTGTGATTTTAGTAAACAAAGAATTCTCTGAAAAATTTCCCGTTGAAAATATTTCCAAGTACAATCACTTAATAAAAGAGAAAGTATTTGAATGCTCTATTTGTCACTTCAAAAAAATAAATTTGTACATATTGTGCCTGTACAGATCACCCTCATCGGATGTGAATCTATTTTTAGAGGATTTAGAGTTAATACTAAATGACTTATCAATAGATTCCAATATACTAGTTACTGGAGATCTCAATATAGATTATAATAACAACAATTCTACAGCAACTCAGTCACTTGTAAGACTACTTGATTCATTCAACTTGAGTATGCATGTCAAGTCAGATACCCGTATATCCCAGTCTTCCTCATCTTGTATCGATTATATCTGTAGCAACTTCGATGAAGAGAGGATCAATTGCTCAGTTTCATCCTCCGGACTATCTGACCATGAAGCGGTCGAATGTACAATTTGTGTCAATGATACTGAAAATGATGATAAATATAAATATGGCAGGCTGTACAGCAGAGCAAATTACGATAAGTTTTATCATAAGTGTCTCAATTTAAATTGGGCTTATATTTCATCGCAGACTGATCCATTCCTAATATTTCACAATCAATTAGTGAAGGTATTCAATGAATCATTTCCTTTTCAAAAAATCAAACTCAAACATAAGAAACCATGGATAACACAAGGAATAAAAACGTCCTCAAGAAATTTACGCTCACTGTATCACATAAGAAAGTTTACAAGCAATCCCATTATCCATTCTCATATTAATCTTTATAAAAAAATTTACAGAAAAGTCCTAAAGTTAGCAAAAGAAAATTACTATAAGAACAGAATTAAATATTCGAACAATAAAACGAAAGAGACTTGGTCGATTATAAAGATCTAACAGGCAATTGCAAAAAAAGAAACCTTATCGACATACCTATTAGTCCAGACAAAATGAATGAATTCTACTGTACCATAGCACAAAAATTGACCGAAAGAATTGTTGTACCATTCGATCCTTTGAATAATTTAAAAAAGCACACAGTAAATAACAATTTTGTATTATACGACACCAACATAAATGAACTGATTGAAACAATTAAGGATATCAAAAATAAAAGTGCATCTGGTTATGACGGTATATCCATTAAGATTATTGAAAATCTTCCAGTTAGTGTACTTGAGGTACTAGTATCACTGATTAATCACTCATTTCAAATAGGTTTATTCCCATCCTTCCTGAAAACATCCGTAATTATTCCCCTACACAAAGGAGGCAACCTGGATGACCCCTCTTATTATAGACCAATCTCCCTTATCCCGACCATTGCGAAAATGATAGAAAAACTAATTAAGAAACGGCTAAGCTCTTTCCTTCTAACGCATAATATTATAAGTAAGAATCAGTTTGGATTTCAGGAACATAAAAACACCCATGATGCTGTGTTTACATTTCTTTATGAGGTCTACTCAAACATCAATGGTGGAGATGTTGCGGCAGCAGTGTTTTGTGATCTAACAAAAGCCTTTGACTGCGTGGATCACGGGATACTCTTGCGGAAACTACATCACTATGGATGTAAAGGAGTTACTCTGCAATGGTTCAAATCATATCTCATAGGTCGAAGACAAACAGTAAAATCAAATACAAATGAATACTCGAAGCAAATTGAGATCAATTCTGGAGTGCCTCAAGGATCTGTATTGGGTCCCATACTTTTTTTGATATATGTTAATGATCTCACAAATATTGACTTGACTGGTAAAGTAACACTCTTCGCAGATGATACCACGATTTTGTGGCATAGTAAAACAGAAGAAGATCTGAAGAATAACATATCTGTCGATGTAAAAAAGATCAAGTTATGGTGTGACTCGAATCTTCTATCTTTCAATATAAATAAAACAAATATAGTTACTTTCAGATGCTCACTCGATAATTTTCCCCTTGATAACGGAATCATTGAAAATTCAGACTGTACCAAATTCTTGGGAATCGTCATAGATAAAAAATTAAAATTTGATAGGCATGTCGAGCAACTGAAAAGTAAAATATCCTCTGGATGCTACGCAGTGAGGGTAATTTCAAAAGAGCTTGGATCCCAGACTGCTAAAACAGCATATTATGCCTTAATTGAGTCACATTTAAGGTACGGGATACCTTTCTGGGGAGTGTGTAACCTAGACCTACTTGAAACTGTGCAGGTGCTTCAAAAAAGAGCAATTCGATATATTTACAAAGCCAAACCTCGCGATTCATGTAGGCCATTGTTCAAAGAAAATAAAATTTTGACAGTAATATCTTTGTTTATATTAGAGACCGTATGCTTGGTGAGGAAACACTTCACCAAATTTGACAGAGCTCAGTCCAATTATTCCACACGCCACAGCATTAATAGTTTGAAACTGCCGATACCCAGCACGTCTTTAGTGAGAGATTCCTTGTATTACAATGGTGCTAAAATGTATAACCACTTGCCAAACCATGTTAGGGGTGCATTAATAGATATTGAAATATTCAGGAAAACTGTCAAAGAACTACTGAAGCTCAGACCATATTACAGCCTTAAAGAATTCTACGATGACTCGATCTGACCTAATATATGGGTATGCTGATTAGAATTCTTGTGATTACATCATTCTAATTAGGTTTGCTTATATATTCATGTTTGTGATTGTTTTACACCTATGTATGTTATTTTTTTCATATTTCGACAAAAAAATATTTATTCAATGTTTATTTAATGTTTAATGTTTTAGTATTTTGATTTTAATATTATAGTTGTAAATTTATATTTATTTTATATATACTCTTTACTGACTTCATGCTTTGTCGACAAGAAGAAATTCTTTCATGACAATAAAGTATATTTATTATTATTACCAGGTGACGGTACTTCCGTTACACATACTAGCGACTGAATCGAACAGAAGGTTGAATGGTTAGACGAAACGATAATTGTATCTGAGTTGTATTCAATGATATCGTGATGATGTTAATATAGCAATACTCACCAGGTAACTGTTCTTCCGTTTTACATACAAGCGACCGAATCGAGCAGAAGGTTGAATGGATAGATTGAACAATCATCGTATCTGAGTTGTATTCGATTATGTTTATATAGATATACTCACCAGGTACCTGTTCTTCCGATATACATACGAGCAACCGAATCGAACATAAGGTTGAATGGATAGATTGAACAATCATCGTATCTGAGTCGTATTCGATTATGTTTATATAGTTATACTCATCAGGTAACTGTTCTTCCGTTATACATACGAGCGACTGAATTGAACTGAAGGTTGAATGGATAGACTGAACAATGATCGTATCTGGGGTTGTATTCGATTATATCGTGATGATGTTCATATAGTTATACTCACCAGGTAACTGTTCTCCAGTTATACATAAGAGCGACTGAACTAAACAGAAGGTTGAATGGATAGACTGAACAATCATCGTATCTGGGTTGTATTCGATTATTTCGTGATGATTATTATATATTATGTCTAACCAGGTAACTGTTCTTTCGTTATACATACTAGCAACCGAATCGAACATAAGGTTGAATGGATAGATTGAACAATCATTGTATCTGGGTTGTCTCCGATTATATCGTTATGTTGTATATTTAACTACACCTACCATGTAACGGTTCTTTCGTTACACATACGAGCGTCTGAATCGAACATAAGGTTGGATGGTTAGACGGAACGATAATTGTAACTAAGTTGTATTCGATTATATCGTGATGACGTTCATATAGAAATACTCACCAGGTTACTGTTCTTTCGTTATACATACGAGCAACCGAATCGAACAGAAGGTTGAATGGATAGTATCTGGGTTGTATTCGATTATGATGTTATGCTGTGTATATAGTTATACACATAAGGTGACGGTATTCCCGTTTCACATACGAGCGACCGAAACGAACAGAAAGTTGAAATGATAGACTGAACAATCAATGTATCTGGGTGGTATCCGATTATATCGCAATACTGTATATATAGTGATACTTACCAGGTGACGGTACTTCCGTTACACATACTAGCGACTAAATCGAACAGAAGGTTAAATGGTTAGACGAAACGATAATTGTATCTGAGTTGTATTCGATGATATCGTGATGATGTTTATATAGCAATACTCACCAGGTAACTGTTTTTCCGTTTTACATACAAGCGACCGAATCGAGCAGAAGGTTGAATTCAGTATAGATTGAACAATCATCGTATCTGGGTTGTATTCGATTATGTTTATATAGTTATACTCACCAGGTAACTGTTCTTCCGTTATACATACGAGCGACTGAATTGAACAGAAGGTTGAATGGATAGTATATGGGTTGTATTCGATTATGATGTTATGCTGTGTATATAGTTATACACACTAGGAGACGGTATTCCCGTTTTACATACGAGCGACCGAAACAAAAAGAAAGTTGAATGGATAGACTGAACAATCAATTAATCTGGGTGGTATCCGATTATATCGCAATACTGTATATATAGTGATACTTACCAGGTGACGATACTTCCGTTACACATACTAGCGACTGAATCGAACGGAATGTTGAATGGTTAGACGAAACGATAATTGTATCTGAGTTGATAATGTTTATATAGCAATACTCACCAGGTAACTGTCCTTCCGTTTTACATACAAGCGACCGAATCGAGCAGAAGGTTAGATGAATAGATTGAACAATCATCGTATCTGAGTTGTATTCGATTATGTTTATATAGATATACTTACCAGGTACCTGTTCTTCCGATATACATACGAGCAACCGAATCGAACATAAGGTTGAATGGATAGATTGAACAATCATCGTATCTGAGTTGTATTCGATTATGTTTATATAGTTATACTCACCAGGTAACTGTTCTTCCGTTATACAAACGAGCGACTGAATTGAACTGAAGGTTGAATGGATAGACTAAACAATGATCGTATCTGGGGTTGTATTCGATTATATCGTGATGATGTTCATATAGTTATACTCACCAGGTAACTGTTCTCCAGTTATACATAAAAGCGACTGAACTGAACAGAAGGTTGAATGGATAGACTGGACAATCATCGTATCTGGGTTGTATTCGATTATTTCGTGATGATTATTATATATTATGTCTAACCAGGTAACTGTTCTTTCGTTATACATACTAGCAACCGAATCGAACCTAAGGTTGAATGGATAGATTGAACAATCATTGTATCTGGGTTGTCTCCGATTATATCGTTATGTTGTATATTTAACTACACCTACCATGTAACGGTTCTTTCGTTACACATACGAGCGTCTGAATCGAACATAAGGTTGGATGGTTAGACGGAACGATAATTGTAAGTAACTAAGTTGTATTCGATTATATCGTGATGACGTTCATATAGAAATACTCACCAGGTTACTGTTCTTTCGTTATACATACGAGCAACCGAATCGAACAGAAGGTTGAATGGATAGTATCTGGGTTGTATTCGATAATTATGTTATGCTGTGTATATAGTTATACACATAAGGTGACGGTATTCCCGTTTCACATACGAGCTACCGAAACGAACAGAAAGTTGAATGGATAGACTGAACAATCAATGTAACTGGGTGGTATCCGATTATATCGCAATACTGTATATATAGTGATACTTACCAGGTGACGGTTCTTCCGTTACACATACTAGCGACTGAATCGAACAGAAGGTTAAATGGTTAGACGAAACGATAATTGTATCTGAGTTGTATTCGATGATATCGTGATGATGTTTATATAGCAATACTCACCAGGTAACTGTTCTTCCGTTTTACATACAAGTGACAGAATCGAGCAGAAGGTTGAATTCAGTATAGATTGACCAATCATCGTATCTGAGTTGTATTCGATTATGTTTATATAGTTATACTCACCAGGTAACTGTTCTTCCGTTACACATACGAGCGACTGAATTGAACAGAAGGTTGAATGGATAGTATCTGGGTTGTATTCGATTATGATGTTATGCTGTGTATATAGTTATACACATAAGGTGACGGTATTCCCGTTTCACATACGAGCGACCGAAACGAACAGAAAGTTGAATGGATAGACTGAACAATCAATGTATCTGGGTGGTATCCGATTATATCGCAATACTGTATATATAGTGATACTTACCAGGTGACGGTACTTCCGTTACACATACTAGCGACTGAATCGAACAGAAGGTTAAATGGTTAGACGAAACGATAATTGTATCTGAGTTGTATTCGAAGATATCGTGATGATGTTTATATAGCAATACTCACCAGGTAACTGTTCTTCCGTTTTACATACAAGCGACCGAATCGAGCAGAAGGTTGAATTCAGTATAGATTGAACAATCATCGTATCTGGGTTGTATTCGATTATGTTTATATAGTTATACTCACCAGGTAACTGTTCTTCCGTTATACATACGAGCGACTGAATTGAACTGAAGGTTGAATGGATAGACTAAATAATGATCGTATCTGGGGTTGTATTCGATTATATCGTGATGATGTTCATATAGTTATACTCACCAGGTAACTGATCTCCAGTTATACATAAGAGCGACTGAACTGAACTGAAGGTTGAATGGATAGACTGAACAATCATCGTATCTGGGTTGTATTCGATCATTTCGTGATGATTATTATATATTATGTCTAACCAGGTAACTGTTCTTTCGTTATACATACTAGCAACCGAATCGAACATAAGGTTGAATCGATAGATTGAACAATCATTGTATCTGGGTTGTCTCCGATTATATCGTTATGTTGTATATTTAACTACACCTACCATGTAACGGTTCTTTCGTTACACATACGAGCGTCTGAATCGAACATAAGGTAGGATGGTTAGACGGAACGATAATTGTAACTAAGTTGTATTCGATTATATCGTGATGACGTTCATATAGAAATACTCACCAGGTTACTGTTCTTTCGTTATACATACGAGCAACCGAATCGAACAGAAGGTTGAATGGATAGTATCTGGGTTGTATTCAATTATGATGTTATGTTGTGTATATAGTTATACATACTAGGAGACGGTATTCCCGTTTTACATACGAGCGACCGAAACGAAAAGAAAGTTGAATGGAAAGACTGAACAATCAATGTATCTGGGTGGTATCCGATTATATCGCAATACTGTATATATAGTGATACTTACCAGGTGACGATACTTCCGTTACACATACTAGCGACTGAATCGAACAGAATGTTGAATGGTTAGACGAAACGATAATTGTATCTGAGTTGTATTCGATGATATCGTGATGATGTTTATATAGCAATACTCACCAGGTAACTGTTCTTCCGTTTTACATACAAGCGACCGAATCGGGCAGAAGGTTAAATGGATAGATTGAACAATCATCGTATCTGAGTTGTATTCGATTATGTTTATATAGATATACTCACCAGGTACCTGTTCTTCCGATATACATACGAGCAACCGAATCGAACATAAGGTTGAATGGATATATTGAACAATCATCGTATCTGAGTTGTATTCGATTATGTTTATATAGTTATACTCACCAGGTAACTGTTCTTCCGTAATACATACGAGCGACTGAATTGAACTGAAGGTTGAATGGATAGACTAAACAATGATCGTATCTGGGGTTGTATTCGATTATATCGTGATGATGTTCATATAGTTATACTCTTCAGGTAACTGTTCTCCAGTTATACATAAGAGCGACTGAACTAAACAGAAGGTTGAATGGAAAGACTGAACAATCATCGTATCTGGGTTGTATTCTAATATTTCGTGATGATTATTATATATTATGTCTAACCAGGTAACTGTTCTTTCGTTATACATACTAGCAACCGAATCGAACATAAGGTTGAATGGATAGATTGAACAATCATTGTATCTGGGTTGTCTCCGATTGTATCGTTATGTTGTATATTTAACTACACCTACCATGTAACGGTTCTTCCGTTACACATACGAGCGTCTGAATCGAACATAAGGTTGGATGGTTAGACGGAACGATAATTGTAACTAAGTTGTATTCGATTATATCGTGATGACGTTCATATAGAAATACTCACCAGGTTACTGTTCTTTCGTTATACATTCGAACAACCGAATCTAACAGAAGGTTGGATGGATAGTATCTGGGTTGTATTCGATTATGATGTTATGCTGTGTATATAGTTATACACATAAGGTGACGGTATTCCCGTTTCACATACGAGCGACCGAAACGAACAGAAAGTTGAAATGATAGACTGAACAATCAATGTATCTGGGTGGTATCCGATTATATCGCAATACTGTATATATAGTGATACTTGCCAGGTGACGATACTTCCGTTACACATACTAGCGACTGAATCGAACAGAATGTTGAATGGTTAGACGAAACGATAATTGTATCTGAGTTGTATTCGATGATATCGTGATGATGTTTATATAGCAATACTCACCAGGTAACTGTTTTTCCGTTTTACATACAAGCGACCGAATCGAGCAGAAGGTTGAATTCAGTATAGATTGAACAATCATCGTATCTGGGTTGTATTCGATTATGTTTATATAGTTATACTCACCAGGTAACTGTTCTTCCGTTATACATACGAGCGACTGAATTGAACAGAAGGTTGAATGGATAGTATATGGGTTGTATTCGATTATGATGTTATGCTGTGTATATAGTTATACACACTAGGAGACGGTATTCCCGTTTTACATACGAGCGACCGAAACAACAAGAAAGTTGAATGGATAGACTGAACAATCAATTAATCTGGGTGGTATCCGATTATATCGCAATACTGTATATATAGTGATACTTACCAGGTGACGATACTTCCGTTACACATACTAGCGACTGAATCGAACGGAATGTTGAATGGTTAGACGAAACGATAATTGTATCTGAGTTGTATTCGATGATATCGTGATAATGTTTATATAGCAATACTCACCAGGTAACTGTCCTTCCGTTTTACATACAAGCGACCGAATCGAGCAGAAGGTTAGATGAATAGATTGAACAATCATCGTATCTGAGTTGTATTCGATTATGTTTATATAGATATACTTACCAGGTACCTGTTCTTCCGATATACATACGAGCAACCGAATCGAACATAAGGTTGAATGGATAGATTGAACAATCATCGTATCTGAGTTGTATTCGATTATGTTTATATAGTTATACTCACCAGGTAACTGTTCTTCCGTTATACATACGAGCGACTGAATTGAACTGAAGGTTGAATGGATAGACTAAACAATGATCGTATCTGGGGTTGTATTCGATTATATCGTGATGATGTTCATATAGTTATACTCACCAGGTAACTGTTCTCCAGTTATACATAAAAGCGACTGAACTGAACAGAAGGTTGAATGGATAGACTGGACAATCATCGTATCTGGGTTGTATTCGATTATTTCGTGATGATTATTATATATTATGTCTAACCAGGTAACTGTTCTTTCGTTATACATACTAGCAACCGAATCGAACCTAAGGTTGAATGGATAGATTGAACAATCATTGTATCTGGGTTGTCTCCGATTATATCGTTATGTTGTATATTTAACTACACCTACCATGTAACGGTTCTTTCGTTACACATACGAGCGTCTGAATCGAACATAAGGTTGGATGGTTAGACGGAACGATAATTGTAACTAAGTTGTATTCGATTATATCGTGATGACGTTCATATAGAAATACTCACCAGGTTACTGTTCTTTCGTTATACATACGAGCAACCGAATCGAACAGAAGGTTGAATGGATAGTATCTGGGTTGTATTCGATAATTATGTTATGCTGTGTATATAGTTATACACATAAGGTGACGGTATTCCCGTTTCACATACGAGCTACCGAAACGAACAGAAAGTTGAATGGATAGACTGAACAATCAATGTAACTGGGTGGTATCCGATTATATCGCAATACTGTATATATAGTGATACTTACCAGGTGACGGTTCTTCCGTTACACATACTAGCGACTGAATCGAACAGAAGGTTAAATGGTTAGACGAAACGATAATTGTATCTGAGTTGTATTCGATGATATCGTGATGATGTTTATATAGCAATACTCACCAGGTAACTGTTCTTCCGTTTTACATACAAGTGACAGAATCGAGCAGAAGGTTGAATTCAGTATAGATTGACCAATCATCGTATCTGAGTTGTATTCGATTATGTTTATATAGTTATACTCACCAGGTAACTGTTCTTCCGTTACACATACGAGCGACTGAATTGAACAGAAGGTTGAATGGATAGTATCTGGGTTGTATTTGATTATGATGTTATGCTGTGTATATAGTTATACACATAAGGTGACGGTATTCCCGTTTCACATACGAGCGACCGAAACGAACAGAAAGTTGAATGGATAGACTGAACAATCAATGTATCTGGGTGGTATCCGATTATATCGCAATACTGTATATATAGTGATACTTACCAGGTGACGGTACTTCCGTTACACATACTAGCGACTGAATCGAACAGAAGGTTAAATGGTTAGACGAAACGATAATTGTATCTGAGTTGTATTCGAAGATATCGTGATGATGTTTATATAGCAATACTCACCAGGTAACTGTTCTTCCGTTTTACATACAAGCGACCGAATCGAGCAGAAGGTTGAATTCAGTATAGATTGAACAATCATCGTATCTGGGTTGTATTCGATTATGTTTATATAGTTATACTCACCAGGTAACTGTTCATTCGTTATACATACGAGCGACTGAATTGAACTGAAGGTTGAATGGATAGACTAAATAATGATCGTATCTGGGGTTGTATTCGATTATATCGTGATGATGTTCATATAGTTATACTCACCAGGTAACTGATCTCCAGTTATACATAAGAGCGACTGAACTGAACTGAAGGTTGAATGGATAGACTGAACAATCATCGTATCTGGGTTGTATTCGATCATTTCGTGATGATTATTATATATTATGTCTAACCAGGTAACTGTTCTTTCGTTATATATACTAGCAACCGAATCGAACATAAGGTTGAATCGATAGATTGAACAATCATTGTATCTGGGTTGTCTCCGATTATATCGTTATGTTGTATATTTAACTACACCTACCATGTAACGGTTCTTTCGTTACACATACGAGCGTCTGAATCGAACATAAGGTAGGATGGTTAGACGGAACGATAATTGTAACTAAGTTGTATTCGATTATATCGTGATGACGTTCATATAGAAATACTCACCAGGTTACTGTTCTTTCGTTATACATACGAGCAACCGAATCGAACAGAAGGTTGAATGGATAGTATCTGGGTTGTATTCAATTATGATGTTATGTTGTGTATATAGTTATACATACTAGGAGACGGTATTCCCGTTTTACATACGAGCGACCGAAACGAAAAGAAAGTTGAATGGAAAGACTGAACAATCAATGTATCTGGGTGGTATCCGATTATATCGCAATACTGTATATATAGTGATACTTACCAGGTGACGATACTTCCGTTACACATACTAGCGACTGAATCGAACAGAATGTTGAATGGTTAGACGAAACGATAATTGTATCTGAGTTGTATTCGATGATATCGTGATGATGTTTATATAGCAATACTCACCAGGTAACTGTTCTTCCGTTTTACATACAAGCGACCGAATCGGGCAGAAGGTTGAATGGATAGATTGAACAATCATCGTATCTGAGTTGTATTCGATTATGTTTATATAGATATACTCACCAGGTACCTGTTCTTCCGATATACATACGAGCAACCGAATCGAACATAAGGTTGAATGGATATATTGAACAATCATCGTATCTGAGTTGTATTCGATTATGTTTATATAGTTATACTCACCAGGTAACTGTTCTTCCGTTATACATACGAGCGACTGAATGGAACTGAAGGTTGAATGGATAGACTAAACAATGATCGTATCTGGGGTTGTATTCGATTATATCGTGATGATGTTCATATAGTTATACTCACCAGGTAACTGTTCTCCAGTTATACATAAGAGCGACTGAACTGAACAGAAGGTTGAATGGATAGACTGAACAATCATCGTATCTGGGTTGTATTCGATTATTTCGTGATGATTATTATATTTTATGTCTAACCAGGTAACTGTTCTTTCGTTATACATACTAGCAACCGAATCGAACATAAGGTTGAATGGATAGATTGAACAATCATTGTATCTGAGTTGTCTCCGATTATATCGTTATGTTGTATATTTAACTACACCTACCATGTAACGGTTCTTTCGTTACACATACGAGCGTCTGAATCGAACATAAGGTTGGATGGTTAGACGGAACGATAATTGTAACTAAGTTGTATTCGATTATA
The DNA here is from genome assembly GCA_029955515.1 of Chrysomela aeneicollis. Lineage (NCBI taxonomy): Eukaryota > Metazoa > Arthropoda > Insecta > Coleoptera > Chrysomelidae > Chrysomela > Chrysomela aeneicollis. The sequence continues at coordinate 12,536,519 of JARUHQ010000013.1, read as the reverse complement.
TCGTGATGACGTTCATATAGAAATACTCACCAGGTTACTGTTCTTCCGTTATACATACGAGCAACCGAATCGAACAGAAGGTTGAATGGATAGTATCTGGGTTGTATTCGATTATGATGTTATGCTGTGTATATAGTTATACACATAAGGTGACGGTATTCCCGTTTCACATACGAGCGACCGAAACGAACAGAAAGTTGAAATGATAGACTGAACAATCAATGTATCTGGGTGGTATCCGATTATATCGCAATACTGTATATATAGTGATACTTACCAGGTGACGGTACTTCCGTTACACATACTAGCGACTGAATCGAACAGAAGGTTAAATGGTTAGACGAAACGATGATTGTATCTGAGTTGTATTCGATGATATCGTGATGATGTTTATATAGCAATTCTCACCAGGTAACTGTTCTTCCGTTTTACATACAAGCGACCGAATCGAGCAGAAGGTTGAATTCAGTATAGATTGACCAATCATTGTATCTGGGTTGTATTCGATTATGTTTATATAGTTATACTCACCAGGTAACTGTTCATCCGTTACACATACGAGCGACTGAATTGAACAGAAGGTTGAATGGATAGTATCTGGGTTGTATTCGATTATGATGTTATGCTGTGTATATAGTTATACACATAAGGTGACGGTATTCCTGTTTCACATACGAGCGACCAAAACGAACAGAAAGTTGAATGGATAGACTGAACAATCAATGTATCTGGGTGGTATCCGATTATATCGCAATACTGTATATATAGTGATACTTACCAGGTGACGGTACTTCCGTTACACATACTAGCGACTGAATCGAACAGAAGGTTAAATGGTTAGACGAAACGATAATTGTATCTGAGTTGTATTCGATGATATCGTGATGATGTTTATATAGCAATACTCACCAGGTAACTGTTCTTCCGTTTTACATACAAGCGACCGAATCGAGCAGAAGGTTGAATTAAGTATAGATTGAACAATCATCGTATCTGGGTTGTATTCGATTATGTTTATATAGTTATACTCACCAGGTAACTGTTCTTCCGTTATACATACGAGCGACTGAATTGAACTGAAGGTTGAATGGATAGACTAAACAATGATCGTATATGGGTTGTATTCGATTATTTCGTGATGATTATTATATATTATGTCTAACCAGGTAACTGTTCTTTCGTTATACATACTAGCAACCGAATCGAACATAAGGTTGAATCGATAGATTGAACAATCATTGTATCTGGGTTGTCTCCGATTATATCGTTATGTTGTATATTTAACTACACCTACCATGTAACGGTTCTTTCGTTACACATACGAGCGTCTGAATCGAACATAAGGTAGGATGGTTAGACGGAACGATAATTGTAACTAAGTTGTATTCGATTATATCGTGATGACGTTCATATAGAAATACTCACCAGGTTACTGTTCTTTCGTTATACATACGAGCAACCGAATCGAACAGAATGTTGAATGGTTAGACGAAACGATAATTGTATCTGAGTTGTATTCGATGATATCGTGATGATGTTTATATAGCAATACTCACCAGGTAACTGTTCTTCCGTTTTACATACAAGCGACCGAATCGGGCAGAAGGTTGAATGGATAGATTGAACAATCATCGTATCTGAGTTGTATTCGATTATGTTTATATAGATATACTCACCAGGTACCTGTTCTTCCGATATACATACGAGCAACCGAATCGAACATAAGGTTGAATGGATATATTGAACAATCATCGTATCTGAGTTGTATTCGATTATGTTTATATAGTTATACTCACCAGGTTACTGTTCTTCCGTTATACATACGAGCGACTGAATGGAACTGAAGGTTGAATGGATTGACTAAACAATGATCGTATCTGGGGTTGTATTCGATTATATCGTGATGATGTTCATATAGTTATACTCACCAGGTAACTGTTCTCCAGTTATACATAAGAGCGACTGAACTGAACAGAAGGTTGAATGGATAGACTGAACAATCATCGTATCTGGGTTGTATTCGATTATTTCGTGATGATTATTATATTTTATGTCTAACCAGGTAACTGTTCTTTCGTTATACATACTAGCAACCGAACCGAACATAAGGTTGAATGGATAGATTGAACAATCATTGTATCTGAGTTGTCTCCGATTATATCGTTATGTTGTATATTCAACTACACCTACCATGTAACGGTTCTTTCGTTACACATACGAGCGTCTGAATCGAACATAAGGTTGGATGGTTAGACGGAACGATAATTGTAACTAAGTTGTATTCGATTATATCGTGATGACGTTCATATAGAAATACTCACCAGGTTACTGTTCTTCCGTTATACATACGAGCAACCGAATCGAACAGAAGGTTGAATGGATAGTATCTGGGTTGTATTCGATTATGATGTTATGCTGTGTATATAGTTATACACATAAGGTGACGATATTCCCGTTTCACATACGAGCGACCGAAACGAACAGAAAGTTGAAATGATAGACTGAACAATCAATGTATCTGGGTGGTATCCGATTATATCGCAATACTGTATATATAGTGATACTTACCAGGTGACGGTACTTCCGTTACACATACTAGCGACTGAATCGAACAGAAGGTTAAATGGTTAGACGAAACGATGATTGTATCTGAGTTGTATTCGATGATATCGTGATGATGTTTATATAGCAATTCTCACCAGGTAACTGTTCTTCCGTTTTACATACAAGCGACCGAATCGAGCAGAAGGTTGAATTCAGTATAGATTGACCAATCATTGTATCTGGGTTGTATTCGATTATGTTTATATAGTTATACTCACCAGGTAACTGTTCTTCCGTTACACATACGAGCGACTGAATTGAACAGAAGGTTGAATGGATAGTATCTGGGTTGTATTCGATTATGATGTTATGCTGTGTATATAGTTATACACATAAGGTGACGGTATTCCTGTTTCACATACGAGCGACCAAAACGAACAGAAAGTTGAATGGATAGACTGAACAATCAATGTATCTGGGTGGTATCCGATTATATCGCAATACTGTATATATAGTGATACTTACCAGGTGACGGTACTTCCGTTGCACATACTAGCGACTGAATCGAACAGAAGGTTAAATGGTTAGACGAAACGATAATTGTATCTGAGTTGTATTCGATGATATCGTGATGATGTTTATATAGCAATACTCACCAGGTAACTGTTCTTCCGTTTTACATACAAGCGACCGAATCGAGCAGAAGGTTGAATTAAGTATAGATTGAACAATCATCGTATCTGGGTTGTATTCGATTATGTTTATATAGTTATACTCACCAGGTAACTGTTCTTCCGTTATACATACGAGCGACTGAATTGAACTGAAGGTTGAATGGATAGACTAAACAATGATCGTATATGGGTTGTATTCGATTATTTCGTGATGATTATTATATATTATGTCTAACCAGGTAACTGTTCTTTCGTTATACATACTAGCAACCGAATCGAACATAAGGTTGAATCGATAAATTGAACAATCATTGTATCTGGGTTGTCTCCGATTATATCGTTATGTTGTATATTTAACTACACCTACCATGTAACGGTTCTTTCGTTACACATACGAGCGTCTGAATCGAACATAAGGTTGGATGGTTAGACGGAACGATAATTGTAACTAAGTTGTATTCGATTATATCGTGATGACGTTCATATAGAAATACTCACCAGGTTACTGTTCTTTCGTTATACATACGAGCAATCGAATCGAACAGAAGGTTGAATGGATAGTATCTGGGTTGTATTCGATTATGATGTTATGCTGTGATATAGTTATACACATTAGGTGACGGTATTCCCGTTTCACATACGAGCGACTGAAACGAACAGAAAGTTGAATGGATAGACTGAACAATCAATGTATCTGGGTGGTATCCGATTATATCGCAATACTGTATATATAGTGATACTTACAAGGTGATGGTACTTCCGTTACACATACTAGCGACTGAATCGAACAGAAGGTTAAATGGTTAGACAAAACGATAATTGTATCTGAGTTGTATTCGATGATATCGTGATGATGTTTATATAGCAATACTCACCAGGTAACTGTTCTTCCGTTTTACATACAAGCGACCGAATCGAGCAGAAGGTTGAATTCAGTATAGATTGAACAATCATCGTATCTGGGTTGTATTCGATTATGTTTATATAGTTATACTCACCAGGTAACTGTTCTTCCGTTATACATACGAGCGACTGAATTGAACAGAAGGTTGAATGGATAGTATATGGGTTGTATTCGATTATGATGTTATGCTGTGTATATAGTTATACACACTAGGAGACGGTATTCCCGTTTTACATACGAGCGACCGAAACGAAAAGAAAGTTGAATGGATAGACTGAACAATCAATGTATCTGGTTGGTATCCGATTATATCGCAATACTGTATATATAGTGATACTTACCAGGTGACGATACTTCCGTTACACATACTAGCGACTGAATCGAACAGAATGTTGAATGGTTAGACGAAACGATAATTGTATCTGAGTTGTGTTCGATGATATCGTGATGATGTTTATATAGCAATACTCACCAAGTAACTGTCCTTCCGTTTTACATACATGCGACCGAATCGGGCAGAAGGTTAAATGGATAGATTGAACAATCATCGTATCTGAGTTGTATTCGATTATGTTTATATAGATATACTCACCAGGTACCTGTTCTTCCGATATACATACGAGCAACCGAATCGAACATAAGGTTGAATGGATATATTGAACAATCATCGTATCTGAGTTGTATTCGATTATGTTTATATAGTTATACTCACCAGGTAACTGTTCTTCCGTAATACATACGAGCGACTGAATTGAACTGAAGGTTGAATGGATAGACTAAACAATGATCGTATCTGGGGTTGTATTCGATTATATCGTGATGATGTTCATATAGTTATACTCTTCAGGTAACTGTTTTCCAGTTATACATAAGAGCGACTGAACTAAACAGAAGGTTGAATGGAAAGACTGAACAATCATCGTATCTGGGTTGTATTCTATTATTTCGTGATGATTATTATATATTATGTCTAACCAGGTAACTGTTCTTTCGTTATACATACTAGCAACCGAATCGAACATAAGGTTGAATGGATAGATTGAACAATCATTGTATCTGGGTTGTCTCCGATTGTATCGTTATGTTGTATATTTAACTACACCTACCATGTAACGGTTCTTTCGTTACACATACGAGCGTCTGAATCGAACATAAGGTTGGATGGTTAGACGGAACGATAATTGTAACTAAGTTGTATTCGATTATATCGTGATGACGTTCATATAGAAATACTCACCAAGTTACTGTTCTTTCGTTATACATTCGAACAACCGAATCGAACAGAAGGTTAGATGGATAGTATCTGGGTTGTATTCGATTATGATGTTATGCTGTGTATATAGTTATACACATAAGGTGACGGTATTCCCGTTTCACATACGAGCGACCGAAACGAACAGAAAGTTGAAATGATAGACTGAACAATCAATGTATCTGGGTGGTATCCGATTATATCGCAATACTGTATATATAGTGATACTTACCAGGTGACGGTACTTCCGTTACACTTACTAGCGACTGAATCGAACAGAAGGTTAAATGGTTAGACGAAACGATAATTGTATCTGAGTTGTATTCGATGATATCGTGATGATGTTTATATAGCAATACTCACCAGGTAACTGTTCTTCCGTTTTACATACAAGCGACCGAATCGAGCTGAAGGTTGAATTCAGTATAGATTGAACAATCATCGTATCTGGGTTGTATTCGATTATGTTTATATAGTTATACTCACCAGGTAACTGTTCTTCCGTTATACATACGAGCGACTGAATTGAACAGAAGGTTGAATGGATAGTATATGGGTTGTATTCGATTATGATGTTATGCTGTGTATATAGTTATACACACTAGGAGACGGTATTCCCGTTTTACATACGAGCGACCGAAACAAAAAGAAAGTTGAATGGATAGACTGAACAATCAATGTATCTGGGTGGTATCCGATTATATCGCAATACTGTATATATAGTGATACTTGCCAGGTGACGATACTTCCGTTACACATACTAGCGACTGAATCGAACAGAATGTTGAATGGTTAGACGAAACGATAATTGTATCTGAGTTGTATTCGATGATATCGTGATGATGTTTATATAGCAATACTCACCAGGTAACTGTTCTTCCGTTATACATACAAGCGACCGAATCGAGCAGAAGGTTGAATGGATAGATTGAACAATCATCGTATCTGAGTTGTATTCGATTATGTTTATATAGTTATACTCACCAGGTAACTGTTCTTCCGTTATACATACGAGCGACTGAATTGAACTGAAGGTTGAATGGATAGACTAAACAATGATCGTATCTGGGGTTGTATTTGATTATATCGTGATGATGTTCATATAGTTATACTCACCAGGTAACTGTTCTCCAGTTATACATAAGAGCGACTGAACTGAACAGAAGGTTGAATGGATAGACTGAACAATCATCGTATCTGGGTTGTATTCGATTATTTCGTGATGATTATTATATATTATGTCTAACCAGGTAACTGTTCTTTCGTTATACATACTAGCAACCGAATCGAACATAAGGTTGAATGGATAGATTGAACAATAATTGTATCTGGGTTGTCTCCGATTATATCGTTATGTTGTATATTTAACTACACCTACCTTGTAACGGTTCTTTCGTTACACATACGAGCGTCTGAATCGAACATAAGGTTGGATGGTTAGACGGAACGATAATTGTAACTAAGTTGTATTCGATTATATCGTGATGACGTTCATATAGAAATACTCACCAGGTTACTGTTCTTTCGTTATACATACGAGCAACCGAATCGAAAAGAAAGTTGAATGGATAGTATCTGGGTTGTATTCGATTATGATGTTATGCTGTGATATAGTTATACACATAAGGTGACGGTATTCCCGTTTCACATACGAGCGACCGAAACGAACAGAAAGTTGAATGGATAGACTGAACAATCAATGTATCTGGGTGGTATCCGATTATATCGCAATACTGTATATATAGTGATACTTACCAGGTGACGGTACTTCCGTTACACATACTAGCGACTGAATCGAACAGAAGGTTAAATGGTTAGACGAAACGATAATTGTATCTGAGTTGTATTCGATGATATCGTGATGATGTTTATATAGCAATACTCACCAGGTAACTGTTCTTCCGTTTTACATACAAGCGACCGAATCGAGCAGAAGGTTGAATTCAGTATAGATTGAACAATCATCGTATCTGGGTTGTATTCGATTATGTTTATATAGTTATACTCACCAGGTAACTGTTCTTCCGTTATACATACTAGCGACTGAATCGAACAGAAGGTTAAATGGTTAGACGAAACGATAATTGTATCTGAGTTGTATTCGATGATATCGTGATGATGTTTATATAGCAATACTCACCAGGTAACTGTTCTTCCGTTTTACATACAAGCGACCGAATCGAGCAGAAGGTTGAATTCAGTATAGATTGAACAATCATCGTATCTGGGTTGTATTCGATTATGTTTATATAGTTATACTCACCAGGTAACTGTTCTTCCGTTATACATACGAGCGACTGAATTGAACAGAAGGTTGAATGGATAGACTGAACAATCATCGTATCTGGGTTGTATTCGATTATTTCGTGATGATTATTATATATTATGTCTAACCAGGTAACTGTTCTTTCGTTATACATACTAGCAACCGAATCGAACATAAGGTTGAATGGATAGATTGAACAATCATTGTATCTGGGTTGTCTCCGATTATATCGTTATGTTGTATATTTAACTACACCTACCATGTAACGGTTCTTTCGTTACACATACGAGCGTCTGAATCGAACATAAGGTTGGATGGTTAGACGGAACGATAATTGTAACTAAGTTGTATTCGATTATATCGTGATGACGTTCATATAGAAATACTCACCAGGTTACTGTTCTTTCGTTATACATACGAGCAACCGAATCGAACAGAAGGTTGAATGGATAGTATCTGGGTTGTATTCGATTATGATGTTATGCTGTGTATATAGTTATACACATAAGGTGACGGTATTCCCGTTTCACATACGAGCGACCGAAACGAACAGAAAGTTGAATGGATAGACTGAACAATCAATGTATCTGGGTGGTATCCGATTATATCGCAATACTATATATATAGTGATACTAACCAGGTGACGGTACTTCCGTTACACATACTGGCGACTGAATCGAACAGAAGGTTAAATGGTTAGATGAAACGATAATTGTATCTGAGTTGTATTCGATGATATCGTGATGATGTTTATATAGCAATACTCACCAGGTAACTGTCCTTCCGTTTTACATACAAGCGACCGAATCGAGCAGAAGGTTAAATGGATAGATTGAACAATCATCGTATCTGAGTTGTATTCGATTATGTTGTAACGTTTCATTTTCTATGTGTGCGTATTGGTGTGTGTGTTGAGTGAATGTTTATTGAAAAATCATATTGCGGTAGGTACTCACAGGCCAAATAAAGGACGACCAATTTTCGATAGTTTAATTCCGACCGATACACAGGTGAACGAAACTAAAATTGCACGACACAAACACATCACTGAATCGCTCTGATGGCCCGAGTTGATGGTGGTTCTGCTGTGCGTTTGCGAATGAGATCGTACCTAAAATAAATGTAAATATTTAGTTAAACCGCATAGTAGGAGTAAATAATTGATTTTTAGATATTAGGATTCATAGTAAAAGCGATTTCTCAACCTGATTCTCTTCGGTTGATATATTCTGGTTCGTTTATTGTTCATCGATAAATAGGTTATAAACACAGGATAGCATTTTGCAGTATGTACTGTCATCTTCATATCTTCTTTTATTTCTTCAGTTTCGTCTGCGATTATAGGCCGTTGCTATTTATTGACTTGTACATTGGTACTCTTATCTTTTTCCAATTCAAGCATCAGATAAGGAAGGAGATTATCGATAAGTCCAGTACCTTCGGTTCTGTTGAATCGATGATCTTCGGATATTCTAGACAGAAATGTCCTTTCTCAATAGAGCTTTCTAGAGTGAAAAAAAAAAAGAGTTGTCGTTTTGCCAGCAAAAGGAGTAATTGTGTTGACTAAAATTTTCGTAGTGTTTCCTGGAAAATTTTCACTTTGTGGATATAACAAATACTCTCTTTCTACAAAATCATCACCTATCGTTTGCTATCACGTTGGAGTGATTTTAGTGATGAATTTGTCCTCATTTTGAGGGATATTGGCGAACTTTAACGACCTTCTCAAACCTCCATTTTGAATTGTAAAACCCTCAGTCACCTGAAGAGGGTACTTGTACCAGCGATCCAAATCCAATTTGATTACTGATAGCCGCTGCATGACGTAACTCAGCTTCGAATATTTTTTTTTGCTGTTTTCTTTTGCTTACCAGCTTGCCGCCTGATTTGCATCCTGACTGCTCTGCATGGCCATATATATTGATATTGCTGCATTTAGTTTCCTGGAGGGCCAAGTGAACTCAGATAAGCTGCATGATTTTCGTTTATTACTTTTTTTTTGTGACTAATTTGCTGTGGTATCTTGAGGTGGAAATCGATTCTGATGATAAGATATAACGCATTTGAAACTATATGTATGGCTTTTCCGAGTGATAATATGGATGTGACTAATTAGTTTATTTACTCTTAGATATATCCCGAGAAATACCGGGTGTTGTACACTTAACGTGATCACGTTAGGGTTCAAGAGTCCTTATTTATATTATCTAAAGAGATTGAATATAGTATAACTCGTTGAATACCATAATATTAGCCCGTATATGATGGTTTAATTGAATTCTGTTACGGTTTTCAGATCACAAGATCTCGGCTATATTTTTTTTATTAAATTAAGTTCGGGGAAAGCGTCTCTATATTTTTTTTCCATATTTCTGGATACACATATTCGAATATATTATGCAGATTATAACCCTTCAGAGAAAGTATGTGTGGGTATAAGTCCATATATAATAGGATATATTTTTTTTTGATATTGTCTGGAAAAAAAAAACGGAACCGTGAAGAACTCGGGAGTTCTCCAACTTGAACTCGCGATCTCTAAGTTGGTGGCGCCCATTTATTTACTTTGTTATCTCTATACAGTGTGTTTCCATTTGAACCCCCCTATACCCGACTGAGCTTCGGGGCAATCTTGCTCGTGCTTGTTCGCATCCGTTTTCTGGGTCAATGTTACGAAAGCACGTGGCAATGTTTATATAGATATACTCACCAGGTACCTGTTCTTCCGATATACATACGAGCAACCGAATCGAACATAAGGGTGAATGGATAGATTGAACAATCATCGTATCTGAGTTGTATTCGATTATGTTTATATAGTTATACTCACCAGGTAACTGTTCTTCCGTTATACATACGAGCGACTGAATTGAACTGAAGGTTGAATGGATAGACTAAACAATGATCGTATCTGGGGTTGTATTCGATTATATCGTGATGATGTTCATATAGTTATACTCACCAGGTAACTGTTCTCCAGTTATACATAAGAGCGACTGAACTGAACAGAAGGTTGAATGGATAGACTGAACAATCATCGTATCTGGGTTGTATTCGATTATTTCGTGATGATTATTATATATCATGTCTAACCAGGTAACTGTTCTTTCGTTATACATACTAGCAACCGAATCGAACATAAGGTTGAATGGATAGATTGAACAATCATTGTATCTGAGTTGTCTCCGTTTATATCGTTATGTTGTATATTTTACTACACCTACCATGTAACGGTTCTTTCGTTACACATACGAGCGTCTGAATCGAACATAAGGTTGGATGGTTAGACGGAACGATAATTGTAACTAAGTTGTATTCGATTATATCGTGATGACGTTCATATAGAAATACTCACCAGGTTACTGTTCTTTCGTTATACATACGAGCAACCGAATCGAACAGAAGGTTGAATGGATAGTATCTGGGTTGTATTCGATTATGATGTTATGCTGTGTATATAGTTATACACATAAGGTGACGGTATTCCCATTTCACATACGAACGACCGAAACGAACAGAAAGTTGAATGGATAGACTGAACAATCAATGTATCTGGGTGGTATCCGATTATATCGCAATACTGTATATATAGTGATACTTACCAGGTGACGGTACTTCCGTTACACATACTAGCGACTGAATCGAACAGGAGGTTAAATGGTTAGACGAAACGATAATTGTATCTGAGTTGTATTCGATGATATCGTGATGATGTTTATATAGCAATACTCACCAGGTAACTGTTCTTCCGTTTTACATACAAGCGACCGAATCGAGCAGAAGGTTGAATTCAGTATAGATTGAACAATCATCGTATCTGGGTTGTATTCGATTATGTTTATATAGTTATACTCACCAGGTAACTGTTCTTCCGTTATACATACTAGCGACTGAATCGAACAGAAGGTTAAATGGTTAGACGAAACGATAATTGTATCTGAGTTGTATTCGATGATATCGTGATGATGTTTATATAGCAATACTCACCAGGTAACTGTTCTTCCGTTTTACATACAAGCGACCGAATCGAGCAGAAGGTTGAATTCAGTATAGATTGAACAATCATCGTATCTGGGTTGTATTCGATTATGTTTATATAGTTATACTCACCAGGTAACTGTTCTTCCGTTATACATACGAGCGACTGAATTGAACAGAAGGTTGAATGGATAGACTGAACAATCATCGTATCTGGGTTGTATTCGATTATTTCGTGATGATTATTATATATTATGTCTAACCAGGTAACTGTTCTTTCGTTATACATACTAGCAACCGAATCGAACATAAGGTTGAATGGATAGATTGAACAATCATTGTATCTGGGTTGTCTCCGATTATATCGTTATGTTGTATATTTAACTACACCTACCATGTAACGGTTCTTTCGTTACACATACGAGCGTCTGAATCGAACATAAGGTTGGATGGTTAGACGGAACGATAATTGTAACTAAGTTGTATTCGATTATATCGTGATGACGTTCATATAGAAATACTCACCAGGTTACTGTTCTTTCGTTATACATACGAGCAACCGAATCGAACAGAAGGTTGAATGGATAGTATCTGGGTTGTATTCGATTATGATGTTATGCTGTGTATATAGTTATACACATAAGGTGACGGTATTCCCGTTTCACATACGAGCGACCGAAACGAACAGAAAGTTGAATGGATAGACTGAACAATCAATGTATCTGGGTGGTATCCGATTATATCGCAATACTATATATATAGTGATACTAACCAGGTGACGGTACTTCCGTTACACATACTGGCGACTGAATCGAACAGAAGGTTAAATGGTTAGATGAAACGATAATTGTATCTGAGTTGTATTCGATGATATCGTGATGATGTTTATATAGCAATACTCACCAGGTAACTGTCCTTCCGTTTTACATACAAGCGACCGAATCGAGCAGAAGGTTAAATGGATAGATTGAACAATCATCGTATCTGAGTTGTTTTCGATTATGTTGTAACGTTTCATTTTCTATGTGTGCGTATTGGTGTGTGTGTTGAGTGAATGTTTATTGAAAAATCATATTGCGGTAGGTACTCACAGGCCAAATAAAGGACGACCAATTTTCGATAGTTTAATTCCGACCGATACACAGGTGAACGAAACTAAAATTGCACGACACAAACACATCACTGAATCGCTCTGATGGCCCGAGTTGATGGTGGTTCTGCTGTGCGTTTGCGAATGAGATCGTACCTAAAATAAATGTAAATATTTAGTTAAACCGCATAGTAGGAGTAAATAATTGATTTTTAGATATTAGGATTCATAGTAAAAGCGATTTCTTAACCTGATTCTCTTCGGTTGATATATTCTGGTTCGTTTATTGTTCATCGATAAATAGGTTATAAACACAGGATAGCATTTTGCAGTATGTACTGTCATCTTCATATCTTCTTTTATTTCTTCAGTTTCGTCTGCGATTATAGGCCGTTGCTATTTATTGACTTGTACATTGGTACTCTTATCTTTTTCCAATTCAAGCATCAGATAAGGAAGGAGATTATCGATAAGTCCAGTACCTTCGGTTCTGTTGAATCGATGATCTTCGGATATTCTAGACAGAAATGTCCTTTCTCAATAGAGCTTTCTAGAGTGAAAAAAAAAAAGAGTTGTCGTTTTGCCAGCAAAAGGAGTAATTGTGTTGACTAAAATTTTCGTAGTGTTTCCTGGAAAATTTTCACTTTGTGGATATAACAAATACTCTCTTTCTACAAAATCATCACCTATCGTTTGCTATCACGTTGGAGTGATTTTAGTGATGAATTTGTCCTCATTTTGAGGGATATTGGCGAACTTTAACGACCTTCTCAAACCTCCATTTTGAATTGTGAAACCCTCAGTCACCTGAAGAGGGTACTTGTACCAGCGATCCAAATCCAATTTGATTACTGATAGCCGCTGCATGACGTAACTCAGCTTCGAATATTTTTTTTTGCTGTTTTCTTTTGCTTACCAGCTTGCCGCCTGATTTGCATCCTGACTGCTCTGCATGGCCATATATATTGATATTGCTGCATTTAGTTTCCTGGAGGGCCAAGTGAACTCAGATAAGCTGCATGATTTTCGTTTATTACTTTTTTTTTGTGACTAATTTGCTGTGGTATCTTGAGGTGGAAATCGATTCTGATGATAAGATATAACGCATTTGAAACTATATGTATGGCTTTTCCGAGTGATAATATGGATGTGACTAATTAGTTTATTTACTCTTAGATATATCCCGAGAAATACCGGGTGTTGTACACTTAACGTGATCACGTTAGGGTTCAAGAGTCCTTATTTATATTATCTAAAGAGATTGAATATAGTATAACTCGTTGAATACCATAATATTAGCCCGTATATGATGGTTTAATTGAATTCTGTTACGGTTTTCAGATCACAAGATCTCGGCTATATTTTTTTTATTAAATTAAGTTCGGGGAAAGCGTCTCTATATTTTTTTTCCATATTTCTGGATACACATATTCGAATATATTATGCAGATTATAACCCTTCAGAGAAAGTATGTGTGGGTATAAGTCCATATATAATAGGATATATTTTTTTTTGATATTGTCTGGAAAAAAAAAACGGAACCGTGAAGAACTCGGGAGTTCTCCAACTTGAACTCGCGATCTCTAAGTTGGTGGCGCCCATTTATTTACTTTGTTATCTCTATACAGTGTGTTTCCATTTGAACCCCCCTATACCCGACTGAGCTTCGGGGCAATCTTGCTCGTGCTTGTTCGCATCCGTTTTCTGGGTCAATGTTACGAAAGCACGTGGCAATGTTTATATAGATATACTCACCAGGTACCTGTTCTTCCGATATACATACGAGCAACCGAATCGAACATAAGGGTGAATGGATAGATTGAACAATCATCGTATCTGAGTTGTATTCGATTATGTTTATATAGTTATACTCACCAGGTAACTGTTCTTCCGTTATACATACGAGCGACTGAATTGAACTGAAGGTTGAATGGATAGACTAAACAATGATCGTATCTGGGGTTGTATTCGATTATATCGTGATGATGTTCATATAGTTATACTCACCAGGTAACTGTTCTCCAGTTATACATAAGAGCGACTGAACTGAACAGAAGGTTGAATGGATAGACTGAACAATCATCGTATCTGGGTTGTATTCGATTATTTCGTGATGATTATTATATATTATGTCTAACCAGGTAACTGTTCTTTCGTTATACATACTAGCAACCGAATCGAACATAAGGTTGAATGGATAGATTGAACAATCATTGTATCTGGGTTGTCTCCGATTATATCGTTATGTTGTATATTCAACTACACCTACCATGTAACGGTTCTTTCGTTACACATACGAGCGTCTGAATCGAACATAAGGTTGGATGGTTAGACGGAACGATAATTGTAACTAAGTTGTATTCGATTATATCGTGATGACGTTCATATAAAAATACTCACCAGGTTACTGTTCTTTCGTTATACATACGAGCAACCGAATCGAACAGAAGGTTGAATGGATAGTATCTGGGTTGTATTCGATTATGACGTTATGCTGTGTATATAGTTATACACATAAGGTGACGGTATTACCGTTTCACATACGAGCGACCGAAACGAACAGAAAGTTGAATGGATAGACTGAACAATCAATGTATCTGGGTGGTATCCGATTATATCGCAATACTGTATATATAGTGATACTTACCAGGTGACGGTACTTCCGTTACACATACTAGCGACTGAATCGAACAGAAGGTTAAATGGTTAGACGAAACGATAATTGTATCTGAGTTGTATTCGATGATGTTTATATAGCAATACTCACCAGGTAACTGTTCTTCCGTTTTACATACAAGCGACCGAATCGAGCAGAAGGTTGAATTCAGTATAGATTGAACAATCATCGTATCTGGGTTGTATTCGATTATGTTTATATAGTTATACTCACCGGGTAACTGTTCTTCCGTTATACATACGAGCGACTGAATTGAACAGAAGGTTGAATGGATGATAGTATATGGGTTGTATTCGATTATGATGTTATGCTGTGTATAAAGTTATACACACTAGGAGACGGTATTCCCGTTTTACATACGAGCGACCGAAACGAAAAGAAAGTTGAATGGATAGACTGAACAATCAATGTATCTGGGTGGTATCCGATTATATCGCAATACTGTATATATAGTGATACTTACCAGGTGACGATACTTCCGTTACACATACTAGCAACTGAATCGAACAGAATGTTGAATGGTTAGACGAAACGATAATTGTATCTGAGTTGTATTCGATGATATCGTGATGATGTTTATTTAGCAATACTCACCAGGTAACTGTCCTTCCGTTTTACATACAAGCGACCGAATCGAGCAAAAGGTTAAATGGATAGATTGAACAATCATCGTATCTGAGTTGTATTCGATTATGTTTATATAGATATACTCACCAGGTACCTGTTCTTCCGATATACATACGAGCAACCGAATCGAACATAAGGTTGAATGGATAGATTGAACAATCATCGTATCTGAGTTGTATTCGATTATGTTTATATAGTTATACTCACCAGGTAACTGTTCTTCCGTTATACATACGAGCGACTGAATTGAACTGAAGGTTGAATGGATAGACTAAACAATGATCGTATCTGGGGTTGTATTCGATTATACCGTGATGATGTTCATATAGTTATACTCACCAGGTAACTGTTCTCCAGTTATACATAAGAGCGACTGAACTGAACAGAAGGTTGAATGGATAGACTGAACAATCATCGTATCTGGGTTGTATTCGATTATTTCGTGATGATTATTATATATCATGTCTAACCAGGTAACTGTTCTTTCGTTATACATACTAGCAACCGAATCGAACATAAGGTTGAATGGATAGATTGAACAATCATTGTATCTGAGTTGTCTCCGTTTATATCGTTATGTTGTATATTTTACTACACCTACCATGTAACGGTTCTTTCGTTACACATACGAGCGTCTGAATCGAACATAAGGTTGGATGGTTAGACGGAACGATAATTGTAACTAAGTTGTATTCGATTATATCGTGATGACGTTCATATAGAAATACTCACCAGGTTACTGTTCTTTCGTTATACATACGAGCAACCGAATCGAACAGAAGGTTGAATGGATAGTATCTGGGTTGTATTCGATTATGATGTTATGCTGTGTATATAGTTATACACATAAGGTGACGGTATTCCCATTTCACATACGAACGACCGAAACGAACAGAAAGTTGAATGGATAGACTGAACAATCAATGTATCTGGGTGGTATCCGATTATATCGCAATACTGTATATATAGTGATACTTACCAGGTGACGGTACTTCCGTTACACATACTAGCGACTGAATCGAACAGGAGGTTAAATGGTTAGACGAAACGATAATTGTATCTGAGTTGTATTCGATGATATCGTGATGATGTTTATATAGCAATACTCACCAGGTAACTGTTCTTCCGTTTTACATACAAGCGACCGAATCGAGCAGAAGGTTAAATGGATAGATTGAACAATCATCGTATCTGAGTTGTATTCGATTATGTTTATATAGATATACTCACCAGGTACCTGTTCTTCCGATATACATACGAGCAACCGAATCGAACATAAGGTTGAATGGATAGATTGAACAATCATCGTATCTGAGTTGTATTCGATTATGTTTATATAGTTATACTCACCAGGTAACTGTTCTTCCGTTATACATACGAGCGACTGGATTGAACTGAAGGTTGAATGGATAGACTAAACAATGATCGTATCTGGGGTTGTATTCGATTATATCGTGATGATGTTCATATAGTTATACTCACCAGGTAACTGTTCTCCAGTTATACATAAGAGCGACTGAACTGAACAGAAGGTTGAATGGATAGACTGAACAATCATCGTATCTGGGTTGTATTCGATTATTTCGTGATGATTATTATATATTATGTCTAACCAGGTAACTGTTCTTTCGTTATACATACTAGCAACCGAATCGAATATAAGGTTGAATCGATAGATTGAACAATCATTGTATCTGGGTTGTCTCCGATTATATCGTTATGTTGTATATTTAACTACACCCACCATGTAACGGTTCTTTCGTTACACATACGAGCGTCTGAATCGAACATAAGGTTGGATGGTTAGACGGAACGATAATTGTAACTAAGTTGTATTCGATTATATCGTGATGACGTTCATATAGAAATACTCACCAGGTTACTGTTCTTTCGTTATACATACGAGCAACCGAATCGAACAGAAGGTTGAATGGATAGTATCTGGGTTGTATTCGATTATGATGTTATGCTGTGTATATAGTTATACACATAAGGTGACGGTATTTCCGTTTCACATACGAGCGACCGAAACGAACAGAAAGTTGAATGGATAGACTGAACAATCAATGTATCTGGGTGGTATCCGATTATATCGCAATACTGTATATATAGTGATACTTACCAGGTGACGGTACTTCCGTTACACAAACTAGCGACTGAATCGAACAGAAGGTTAAATGGTTAGACGAAACGATAATTGTATCTGAGTTGTATTCGATGATATCGTGATGATGTTTATATAGCAATACTCACCAGGTAACTGTTCTTCCGTTTTACATACAAGCGACCGAATCGAGCAGAAGGTTGAATTCAGTATAGATTGAACAATCATCGTATCTGGGTTGTATTCGATTATGTTTATATAGTTATACTCACCAGGTAACTGTTCTTCCGTTATACATACGAGCGACTGAATTGAACAGAAGGTTGAATGGATAGTATATGGGTTGTATTCGATTATGATGTTATGCTGTGTATATAGTTTTACACACTAGGAGACGGTATTCCCGTTTTACATACGAGCGACCGAAACGAAAAGAAAGTTGAATGGATAGACTGAACAATCAATGTATCTGGGTGGTATCCGATTATATCGCAATACTGTATATATAGTGATACTTACCAGGTGACGATACTTCCGTTACACATACTAGCGACTGAATCGAACAGAATGTTGAATGGTTAGACGAAACGATAATTGTATCTGAGTTGTATTCGATGATATCGTGATGATGTTTATATAGCAATACTCACCAGGTAACTGTCCTTCCGTTTTACATACAAGTGACCGAATCGAGCAGAAGGTTAAATGGATAGATTGAACAATCTTCGTATCTGAGTTGTATTCGATTATGTTTATATAGATATACTCACCAGTTACCTGTTCTTCCGATATACATACGAGCAACCGAATCGAACATAAGGTTGAATGAATAGACTAAACAATGATCGTATCTGGGGTTGTATTCGATTATATCGTGATGATGTTCATATAGTTATACTCACCAGGTAACTATTCTCCAGTTATACATAAGAGCGACTGAACTGAACAGAAGGTTGAATGGATAGACTGAACAATCATCGTATCTGGGTTGTATTCGATTATTTCGTGATGATTATTATATATTATGTTTAACCAGGTAACTGTTCTTTCGTTATACATACTAGCAACCGAATCGAACATGAGGTTGAATGGATAGATTGAACAATCATTGTATCTGAGTTGTCTCCGATTATATCGTTATGTTGTATATTTAACTACACCTACCATGTAACGGTTCTTTCGTTACACATACGAGCGTCTGAATCGAACATAAGGTTGGATGGTTAGACGGAACGATAATTGTAACTAAGTTGTATTCGATTATATCGTGATGACGTTCATATAGAAATACTCACCAGGTTACTGTTCTTTCGTTAAACATACGAGCAACCGAATCGAACAGAAGGTTGAATGGATAGTATCTGGGTTGTATTCGATTATGATGTTATGCTGTGTATATAGTTATACACATAAGGTGACGGTATTCCCGTTTCACATACGAACGACCGAAACGAACAGAAAGTTGAATGGATAGACTGAACAATCAATGTATCTGGGTGGTATCCGATTATATCGCAATACTGTATATATAGTGATACTTACCAGGTGACGGTACTTCCGTTACACATACTAGCGACTGAATCGAACAGAAGGTTAAATGGTTAGACGAAACGATAATTGTATCTGAGTTGTATTCGATGATATCGTGATGATGTTTATATAGCAATACTCACCAGGTAACTGTTCTTCCGTTTTACATACAAGCGACCGAATCGAGCAGAAGGTTGAATTCAGTATAGATTGACCAATCATCGTATCTGGGTTGTATTCGATTATGTTTATATAGTTATACTCACCAGGTAACTGTTCTTCCGTTACACATACGAGCGACTGAATTGAACAGAAGGTTGAATGGATAGTATCTGGGTTGTATTCGATTATGATGTTATGCTGTGTATATAGTTATACACATAAGGTGACGGTATTCCCGTTTCACATACGAGCGACCGAAACGAACAGAAAGTTGAATGGATAGACTGAACAATCAATGTATCTGGGTGGTATCCGATTATATCGCAATACTGTATATATAGTGATACTTACCAGGTGACGGTACTTCCGTTACACATACTAGCGACTGAATCGAACAGAAGGTTGAATGGTTAGACGAAACGATAATTGTATCTGAGTTGTATTCGATGATGTGGTGATGATGTTTATATAGCAATACTCACCAGGTAACTGTTCTTCCGTTTTACATACAAGCGACCGAATCGAGCAGAAGGTTGAATTCAGTATAGATTGAACAATCATCGTATCTGGGTTGTATTCGATTATGTTTATATAGTTATACTCACCAGGTAACTGTTCTTCCGTTATACATACGAGCGACTGAATTGAACTGAAGGTTGAATGGATAGACTAAACAATGATCGTATCTGGGGTTGTATTCGATTATATCGTGATGATGTTCATATAGTTATACTCACCAGGTAACTGTTCTCCAGTTATACATAAGAGCGTCTGAACTGAACAGAAGGTTGAATGGATAGACTGAACAATCATCGTATCTGGGTTGTATTCGATTATTTCGTGATGATTATTATATATTATGTCTAACCAGGTAACTGTTCTTTCGTTATACATACTAGCAACCAAATCGAACATAAGGTTGAATCGATAGATTGAACAATCATTGTATCTGGGTTGTCTCCGATTATATCGTTATGTTGTATATTTAACTACACCTACCATGTAACGGTTCTTTCGTTACACATACGAGCGTCTGAATCGAACATAAGGTTGGATGGTTAAACGGAACGATAATTGTAACTAAGTTGTATTCGATTATATCGTGATGACGTTCATATAGAAATACTCACCAGGTTACTGTTCTTTCGTTATACATGCGAGCAACCGAATCGAACAGAAGGTTGAATGGATAGTATCTGGGTTGTATTCGATTATGATGTTATGCTGTGTATATAGTTATACACATAAGGTGACGGTATTCCCGTTTCACATACGAGCGACCGAAACGAACAGAAAGTTGAATGGATAGACTGAACAATCAATGTATCTGGGTGGTATCCGATTATATCGCAATACTGTATATATAGTGATACTTACCAGGTGACGGTACTTCCGTTACACATACTAGCGACTGAATCGAACAGAAGGTTAAATGGTTAGACGAAACGATGTTTGTATCTGAGTTGTATTCTATGATATCGTGATGATGTTTATATAGCAATACTCACCAGGTAACTGTTCTTCCGTTTAACATACAAGCAACCGAATCGAGCAGAAGGTTGAATTCAGTATAGATTGAACAATCATCGTATCTGGGTTGTATTCGATTATGTTTATATAGTTATACTCACCAGGTAACTGTTCTTTCGTTATACATACGAGCGACTGAATTGAACAGAAGGTTGAATGGATAGTATATGGGTTGTATTCGATTATGATGTTATGCTGTGTATATAGTTATACACACTAGGAGACGGTATTCCCGTTTTACATACGAGCGACCGAAACGAAAAGAAAGTTGAATGGATAGACTGAACAATCAATGTATCTGGGTGGTATCCGATTATATCGCAATACTGTATATATAGTGATACTTACCAGGTGACGATACTTCCGTTACACATACTAGCGACTGAATCGAACAGAATGTTGAATGGTTAGACGAAACGATAATTGTATCTGAGTTGTATTCGATGATATCGTGATGATGTTTATATAGCAATACTCACCAGGTAACTGTCCTTCCGTTTCACATACAAGCGACCGAATCGAGCAGAAGGTTAAATGGATAGATTGAACAATCATCGTATCTGAGTTGTATTCGATTATGTTTATATAGATATACTCACCAGGTACCTGTTCTTCCGATATACATACGAGCAACCGAATCGAATATAAGGTTGAATGGATAGATTGAACAATCATCGTATCTGAGTTGTATTCGATTATGTTTATATAGTTATACTCACCAGGTAACTGTTCTTCCGTTATACATACGAGCGACTGAACTGAACAGAAGGTTGAATGGATAGACTGAACAATCATCGTATCTGGGTTGTATTCGATTATTTCGTGATGATTATTATATATTATGTTTAACCAGGTATCTGTTCTTTCGTTATACATACTAGCAACCGAATCGAACATAAGGTTGAATGGATAGATTGAACAATCATTGTATCTGAGTGGTCTCCGATTATATCGTTATGTTGTATATTTAACTACACCTACCATGTAACGGTTCTTTCGTAACACATACGAGCGTCTGAATCGAACATAAGGTTGGATGGTTAGACGCAACGATAATTGTAACTAAGTTGTATTCGATTATATCGTGATGACGTTCATATAGAAATACTCACCAGGTTACTGTTCTTTCGTTGAACATACGAGCAACCGAACTGAACAGAAGGTTGAATGGATAGTATCTGGGTTGTATTCGATTATGATGTTATGCTGTGTATATAGTTATACACATAAGGTGACGGTATTCCCGTTTCACATACGAGCGACCGAAACGAACAGAAAGTTGAAATGATAGACTGAACAATCAATGTATCTGGGTGGTATCCGATTATATCGCAATACTGTATATATAGTGATACTTACCAGGTGACGGTACTTCCGTTACACATACTAGCGACTGAATCGAACAGAATGTTGAATGGTTAGACGAAACGATAATTGTATCTGAGTTGTATTCGATGATATCGTGATGATGTTTATATAGCAATACTCACCAGGTAACTGTTCTTCCGTTTTACATACAAGCGACCGAATCGAGCAGAAGGTTGAATTCAGTATAGATTGAACAATCATCGTATCTGGGTTGTATTCGATTATGTTTATATAGTTATACTCACCAGGTAACTGTTCTTCCGTTATACATACGAGCGACTGAATTGAACAGAAGGTTGTATGGATAGTATATGGGTTGTATTCGATTATGTTGTTATGCTGTGTATATAGTTATACACACTAGGAGACGGTATTCCCGTTTTACATACGAGCGACCGAAACGGAAAGAAAGTTGAATGGATAGACTGAACAATCAATGTATCTGGGTGGTATCTGATTATATCGCAATACTGTATATATAGTGATACTTACCAGGTGACGATACTTTCGTTACACATACTAGCGACTGAATCGAACAGAATGTTGAATGGTTAGACGAAACGATAATTGTATCTGAGTTGTATTCGATGATATCGTGATGATGTTTATATAGCAATACTCACCAGGTAACTGTCCTTCCGTTTTACATACAAGCGACCGAATCGAGCAGAAGGTTAAATGGATAGATTGAACAATCATCGTATCTGAGTTGTATTCGATTATGTTTATATAGATATACTCACCAGGTACCTGTTCTTCCGATATACATACGAGCAACCGAATCGAACATAAGGTTGAATGGATAGATTGAACAATCATCGTATCTGAGTTGTATTCGATTATGTTTATATAGTTATACTCACCAGGTAACTGTTCTTCCGTTATACATACGAGCGACTGAATTGAACTGAAGGTTGAATGGATAGACTAAACAATGATCGTATCTGGGGTTGTATTCGATTATATCGTGATGATGTTCATATAGTTATACTCACCAGGTAACTGTTCTCCAGTTATACATAAGAGCGACTGAACTGAACAGAAGGTTGAATGGATAGACTGAACAATCATCGTATCTGGGTTGTATTCGATTATTTCGTGATGATTATTATATATTATGTCTAACCAGGTAACTGTTCTTTCGTTATACATACTAGCAACCGAATCGAACATAAGGTTGAATGGATAGATTGAACAATCATTGTATCTGGGTTGTCTCCGATTATATCGTTATGTTGTATATTTAACTACACCTACCATGTAACGGTTCTTTCGTTACACATACGAGCGTCTGAATCGAACATAAGGTTGGATGGTTAGACGGAACGATAATTGTAACTAAGTTGTATTCGATTATATCGTGATGACGTTCATATAGAAATACGTTACACATACGTTACATTATATCGCAATACTGTATATATAGTGATACTTACCAGGTGACGGTACTTTCGTTACACATACTAGCGACTGAATCGAACAGAAGGTTAAATGGTTAGACGAAACGATAATTGTATCTGAGTTGTATTCGATGATATCGTGATGATGTTTATATAGCGATACTCACCAGGTAACTGTCCTTCCGTTTTACATACAAGCGACCGAATCGAGCAGAAGGTTAAATGGATAGATTGAACAATCATCGTATCTGAGTTGTATTCGATTATGTTTATATAGATATACTCACCAGGTACCTGTTCTTCCGATATACATACGAGCAACCGAATCGAACATGAGGTTGAATGGATAGATTGAACAATCATCGTATCTGAGTTGTATTCGATTATGTTTATATAGTTATACTCACCAGGTAACTGTTCTTCCGTTATACATACGAGCGACTGAATTGAACTGAAGGTTGAATGGATAGACTAAACAATGATCGTATCTGGGGTTGTATTCGATTATATCGTGATGATGTTCATATAGTTATACTCACCAGGTAACTGTTCTCCAGTTATACATAAGAGCGACTGAACTGAACAAAAGGTTGAATGGATAGACTGAACAATCATCGTATCTGGGTTGTATTCGATTATTTCATGATGATTATTATATATTATGTCTAACCAGGTAACTGTTCTTTCGTTATACATACTAGCAACCGAATCGATCATAAGGTTGAATGGATAGATTGAAAAATCATTGTATCTGGGTTGTCTCCGATTATATCGTTATGTTGTATATTTAACTACACCTACCATGTAACGGTTCTTTCGTTACTCATACGAGCGTCTGAATCGAACATAAGGTTGGATGGTTAGACGGAACGATAATTGTAACTAAGTTGTAGAAATACTCACCAGGTTACTGTGCTTTCGTTATACATACGAGCAACCGAATCGAACAGAAGGTTGAATGGATAGTATCTGGGTTGTATTCGATTATGATGTTATGCTGTGTATATAGTTATACACATAAGGTGACGGTATTCCCGTTTCACATACGAGCGACCGAAACGAACAGAAAGTTGAATGGATAGACTGAACAATCAATGTATCTGGGTGGTATCTGATTATATCGCAATACTGTATATATAGTGATACTTACCAGGTGACGATACTTCCGTTACACATACTAGCGACTGAATCGAACAGAATAATGAATGGTTAGACGAAACGATAATTGTATCTGAGTTGTATTCGATGATATCGTGATGATGTTTATATAGCAATACTCACCAGGTAACTGTCCTTCCGTTTTACATACAAGCGACCGAATCGAGCAGAAGGTTAAATGGATAGATTGAACAATCATCGTATCTGAGTTGTATTCGATTATGTTTATATAGATATACTCACCAGGTACCTGTTCTTCCGATATACATACGAGCAACCGAATCGAACATAAGGTTGAATGGATAGATTGAACAATCATCGTATCTGAGTTGTATTCGATTATGTTTATATAGTTATACTCACCAGGTAACTGTTCTTCCGTTATACATACGAGCGACTGAATTGAACTGAAGGTTGAATGGATAGACTAAACAATGATCGTATTTGGGGTTGTATTCGATTATATCGTGATGATGTTCAAATAGTTATACTCACCAGGTAACTGTTCTCCAGTTATACATAAGAGCGACTGAACTGAACAGAAGGTTGAATGGATAGACTGAACAATCATCGTATCTGGGTTGTATTCGATTATTTCGTGATGATTATTATATATTATGTCTAACCAGGTAACTGTTCTTTCGTTATACATACTAGCAACCGAATCGAACATAAGGTTGAATGGATAGATTGAACAATCATTGTATCTGGGTTGTCTCCGATTATATCGTTATGTTGTATATTTAACTACACCTACCATGTAACGGTTCTTTCGTTACACATACGAGCGTCTGAATCGAACATAAGGTTGGATGGTTAGACGGAACGATAATTGTAACTAAGTTGTATTCGATTATATCGTGATGACGTTCATATAGAAATACGTTACACATACGTTACATTATATCGCAATACTGTATATATAGTGATACTTACCAGGTGACGGTACTTTCGTTCTACATACTAGCGACTGAATCGAACAGAAGGTTAAATGGTTAGACGAAACGATAATTGTATCTGAGTTGTATTCGATGATATCGTGATGATGTTTATATAGCGATACTCACCAGGTAACTGTCCTTCCGTTTTACATACAAGCGACCGAATCGAGCAGAAGGTTAAATGGATAGATTGAACAATCATCGTATCTGAGTTGTATTCGATTATGTTTATATAGATATACTCACCAGGTACCTGTTCTTCCGATATACATACGAGCAACCGAATCGAACATAAGGTTGAATGGATAGATTGAACAATCATCGTATCTGAGTTGTATTCGATTATGTTTATATAGTTATACTCACCAGGTAACTGTTCTTCCGTTATACATACGAGCGACTGAATTGAACTGAAGGTTGAATGGATAGACTAAACAATGATCGTATCTGGGGTTGTATTCGATTATATCGTGATGATGTTCATATAGTTATACTCACCAGGTAACTGTTCTCCAGTTATACATAAGAGCGACTGAACTGAACAGAAGGTTGAATGGATAGACTGAACAATCATCGTATCTGGGTTGTATTCGATTATTTCGTGATGATTATTATATATTATGTCTAACCAGGTAACTGTTCTTTCGTTATACATACTAGCAACCGAATCGATCATAAGGTTGAATGGATAGATTGAAAAATCATTGTATCTGGGTTGTCTCCGATTATATCGTTATGTTGTATATTTAACTACACCTACCATGTAACGGTTCTTTCGTTACTCATACGAGCGTCTGAATCGAACATAAGGTTGGATGGTTAGACGGAACGATAATTGTAACTAAGTTGTATTCGATTATATCGTGATGACGTTCATATAGAAATACTCACCAGGTTACTGTTCTTTCGTTATACATACGAGCAACCGAATCGAACAGAAGGTTGAATGGATAGTATCTGGGTTGTATTCGATTATGATGTTATGCTGTGTATATAGTTATACACATAAGGTGACGGTATTCCCGTTTCACATACGAGCGACCGAAACGAACAGAAAGTTGAATGGATAGACTGAACAATCAATGTATCTGGGTGGTATCCGATTATATCGCAATACTGTATATATAGTGATACTTACCAGGTGACGATACTTTCGTTACACATACTAGCGACTGAATCGAACAGAATGTTGAATGGTTAGACGAAACGATAATTGTATCTGAGTTGTATCCGATGATATCGTGATGATGTTTATATAGCAATACTCACCAGGTAACTGTTCTTCCGTTTTACATACAAGCGACTGAATTGAACAGAAGGTTGAATGGATAGTATATGGGTTGTATTCGATTATGATGTTATGCTGTGTATATAGTTATACACACTAGGAGACGGTATTCCCGTTTTACATACGAGCGACCGAAACGAATAGAAAGTAAAATGGATAGACTGAACAATCAATGTATCTGGGTGGTATCCGATTATATCGCAATACTGTATATATAGTGATACTTACCAGGTGACGATACTTCCGTTACACATACTAGCGACTGAATCGAACAGAATGTTGAATGGTTAGACGAAACGATAATTGTATCTGAGTTGTATTCGATGATATCGTGATGATGTTTATATAGCAATACTCACCAGGTAACTGTCCTTCCGTTCTACATACAAGCGACCGAATCGAGCAGAAGGTTAAATGGATAGATTGAACAATCATCGTATCTGAGTTGTATTCGATTATGTTTATATAGTTATACTCACCAGGTAACTGTTCTTTCGTTATTCATACGAGCGACTGAATTGAACTGAAGGTTGAATGGATAGACTGAACAATGATCGTATCTGGGGTTGTATTCGATTATATCGTGATGATGTTCATATAGTTATACTCACCAGGTAACTGTTCTCCAGTTATACATGAGAGCGACTGAACTGAACAGAAGGTTGAATGGATCGACTGAACAATCATCGTATCTGGGTTGTATTCGATTATTTCGTGATGATTATTATATATTATGTCTAACCAGGTAACTGTTCTTTCGTTATACATACTAGCAATCGAATCGAACATAAGGTTGAATGGATAGATTGAACAATCATGGTATCTGGGTTGTATTCGATTATGTTTATATAGTTATACTCACCAGGTAACTGTTCTTTCGTTATTCATACGAGCGACTGAATTGAACTGAAGGTTGAATGGATAGACTGAACAATGATCGTATCTGGGGTTGTATTCGATTATATCGTGATGATGTTCATATAGTTATACTCACCAGGTAACTGTTCTCCAGTTATACATGAGAGCGACTGAACTGAACAGAAGGTTGAATGGATAGACTGAACAATCATCGTATCTGGGTTGTATTCGATTATTTCGTGATGATTATTATATATTATGTCTAACCAGGTAACTGTTCTTTCGTTATACATACTAGCAATCGAATCGAACATAAGGTTGAATGGATAGATTGAACAATCATGGTATCTGGGTTGTCTCCGATTATATCGTTATGTTGTATATTTAACTACACCTACCATGTAACGGTTCTTTCGTTACACATACGAGCGTCTGAATCGAACATAAGGTTGGATGGTTAGACGGAACGATAATTGTAACTAAGTTGTATTCGATTATATCGTGATGACGTTCATATAGAAATACTCACCAGGTTACTGTTCTTTCGTTATACATACGAGCAACCGAATCGAACAGAAGGTTGAATGGAAAGTATCTGGGTTGTATTCGATTATGATGTTATGCTGTGTATAGGGTGACGGTATTCCCGTTTCACATACGAGCGACCGAAACAAACAGAAAGTTGAATGGATAGACTGAACAATCAATATATCTGGGTGGTATCCGATTATATCGCAATACTGTATATATAGTGATACTTACCAGGTGACGGTACTTCCGTTACACATACTAGCGTCTGAATCGAACAGAAGGTTAAATGGTTAGACGAAACGATAATTGTATCTGAGTTGTATTCGATGATATCGTGATGATGTTTATATAGCAATACTCACCAGGTAACTGTTCTTCCGTTTTACATACAAGCGACCGAATCGAGCAGAAGGTTGAATTCAGTATAGATTAAACAATCATCGTATCTGGGTTGTATTCGATTATGTTTATATAGTTATACTCACCAGGTAACTGTTCTTCCGTTATACATACGAGCGACTGAATTGAACAGATGGTTGAATGGATAGTATATGGGTTGTATTCGATTATGATGTTATGCTGTGTATATAGTTATACACACTAGGAGACGGTATTCCCGTTTTACATACGAGCGACCGAAACGAAAAGAAAATTGAATGGATAGACTGAACAATCAATGTATCTGGGTGGTATCCGATTATATCGCAATACTGTATATATAGTGATACTTACCAGGTGACGATACTTCCGTTACACATACTAGCGACTGAATCGAACAGAATGTTGAATGGTTAGACGAAACGATAATTGTATCTGAGTTGTATTCGATGATATCGTGATGATGTTTATATAGCAATACTCACCAGGTAACTGTCCTTCCATTTCACATACAAGCGACCGAATCGAGCAGAAAGTTAAATGGATAGATTGAACAATCATCGTACCTGAGTTGTATTCGATTATGTTTATATAGATATACTCACCAGGTACCTGTTCTTCCGATATACATACGAGCAACCGAATCGAACATAAGGTTGAATGGATAGATTGAACAATCATCGTATCTGAGTTGTATTCGATTATGTTTATATAGTTATACTCACAAGGTAACTGTTCTCCAGTTATACATAAGAGCGACTGAACTGAACAGAAGGTTGAATGGATAGACTGAACAATCATCGTATCTGGGTTGTATTCGATTATTTCGTGATGATTATTATATATTATGTCTAACCAGGTAACTGTTCTTTCGTTATACATACTAGCAACCGAATCGAACATAAGGTTGAATGGATAGATTGAACAATCATTGTATCTGGGTTGTCTCCGATTATATCGTTATGTTGTATATTTAACTACACCTACCATGTAACGGTTCTTTCGTTACACATACGAGCGTCTGAATCGAACATAAGGTTGTATGGTTAGACGGAACGATTATTGTAACTAAGTTGTATTCGATTATATCGTGATGACGTTCATATAGAAATACTCACCAGGTTACTGTTCTTCCGTTATACATACGAGCGACTGAATTGAACAGAAGGTTGAATGGATAGTATATGGGTTGTATTCGATTATGATGTTATGCTGTGTATATAGTTATACACACTAGGAGACGGTATTCCCGTTTTACATACGAGCGACCGAAACGAAAAGAAAGTTGAATGGATAGACTGAACAATCAATGTATCTGGGTGGTATCCGATTATATCGCAATACTGTATATATAGTGATACTTACCAGGTGACGATACTTCCGTTACACATACTAGCGACTGAATCGAACAGAATGTTGAATGGTTAGACGAAACGATAATTGTATCTGAGTTGTATTCGATTATATCGTGATGACGTTCATATAGAACTACTCACCAGGTTACTGTTCTTTCGTTATACATATGAGCCACCGAATCGAACAGAAGGTTGAATGGATAGTATATGGGTTGAGTTCGATATGATATACATACGAGCATCCGAATCGAACATAAGGTTGAATGGATAGATTGAACAATCATCGTATCTGAGTTGTACTCGATTATGTTTATATATGTTATGCTGTATATATAGTTATACACATAAGGTGACGGTATTTCCGTTTCACATACGAGCGACCGAAACGAACAGAAAGTTGAATGGATAGACTGAACAATCAATGTATCTGGGTGGTATCCGATTATATCGCAATACTGTATATATAGTGATACTTACCAGGTGACGGTACTTCCGTTACACATACTAGCGACTGAATCGAACAGAAGGTTAAATGGTTAGACGAAACGATAATTGTATCTGAGTTGTATTCGATGATATCGTGATGATGTTTATATAGCAATACTCACCAGGTAACTGTTCTTCCGTTTTACATACAAGTGACCGAATCGAGCAGAAGGTTGAATTCAGTATAGATTGAACAATCATCGTATCTGAGTTGTATTCGATTATGTTTATATAGTTATAATCACCAGGTAACTGTTCTTCCGTTATACATACGAGCGACTGAATTGAACAGAAGGTTGAATGGATAGTATATGGGTTGTATTCGATTATGATGTTATGCTGTGTATATAGTTATACACACTAGGAGACGGTATTCCCGTTTTACATACGAGCGACCGAAACAAAAAGAAAGTTGAATGGATAGACTGAACAATCAATGTATCTGGGTGGTATCCGATTATATCGCAATACTGTATATATAGTGATACTTACCAGGTGACGATACTTCCGTTACACATACTAGCGACTGAATCGAACAGAATGTTGAATGGTTAGACGAATCGATAATTGTATCTGAGTTGTATTCGATGATATCGTGATGATGTTTATATAGCAATACTCACCAGGTAACTGTTCTTCCGTTTTACATACAAGCGACCGAATCGAGCAGAAGGTTGAATTCAGTATAGATTGAACAATCATCGTATCTGGGTTGTATTCGATTATGTTTATATAGTTATACTCACCAGGTAACTGTTCTTCCGTTATACATACGAGCGACTGAATTGAACAGAAGGTTGAATGGATAGTATATGGGTTGTATTCGATTATGATGTTATGCTGTGTATATAGTTATACACACTAGGAGACGGTATTCCCGTTTTACATACGAGCGACCGAAACGAAAAGAAAGTTGAATGGATAGACTGAACAATCAATGTATCTGGGTGGTATCCGATTATATCGCAATACTGTATATATAGTGATACTTACCAGGTGACGATGCTTCCGTTATACATACTAGCGACTGAATCGAACAGAATGTTGAATGGTTAGACGAAACGATAATTGTATCTGAGTTGTATTCGATGATATCGTGATGATGTTTATATAGCAATACTCACCAGGTAACTGTCCTTCCGTTTTACATACAAGCGACCGAATCGAGCAGAAGGTTAAATGGATAGATTGAACAATCATCGTATCTGAGTTGTATTCGATTATGTTTATATAGATATACTCACCAGGTACCTGTTCTTCCGATATACATACGAGCAACCGAATCGAACATAAGGTTGAATGGATAGATTGAACAATCATCGTATCTGAGTTGTATTCGATTATGTTTATATAGTTATACTCACCAGGTAACTGTTCTTCCGTTATACATACGAGCGACTGAATTGAACTGAAGGTTGAATGGATAGATTAAACAATGATCGTATCTGGGGTTGTATTCGATTATATCGTGATAATGTTCATATAGTTATACTCACCAGGTAACTGTTCTCCAGTTATACATAAGAGCGACTGAACTGAACAGAAGGTTGAATGGATAGACTGAACAATCATCGTATCTGGGTTGTATTCGATTATTTCGTGATGATTATTATATATTATGTCTAACCAGGTAACTGTTCTTTCGTTATACATACTAGCAACCGAATCGAACATAAGGTTGAATGGATAGATTGAACAATCATTGTATCTGGGTTGTCTCCGATTATATCGTTATGTTGTATATTTAACTACACCTACCATGTAACGGTTCTTTCGTTACACATACGAGCGTCTGAATCGAACATAAGGTTGGATGGTTAGACGGAACGATAATTGTAACTAAGTTGTATTCGATTATATCGTGATGACGTTCATATAGAAATACTCACCAGGTTACTGTTCTTTCGTTTTACATACGAGCAACCGAATCGAACAGAAGGTTGAATGGATAGTATCTGGGTTGTATTCGATTATGATGTTATGCTGTGTATATAGTTATACACATAAGGTGACGGTATTCCCGTTTCACATACGAGCGACCGAAACGAAAAGAAAGTTGAATGGATAGACTGAACAATCAATGTATCTGGGTGGTATCCGATTATATCGCAATACTGTATATATAGTGATACTTACCAGGTGACGATACTTCCGTTACACATACTAGCGACTGAATCGAACAGAATGTTGAATGGTTAGACGAAACGATAATTGTATCTGAGTTGTATTCGATTATATCGTGATGACGTTCATATAGAACTACTCACCAGGTTACTGTTCTTTCGTTATACATATGAGCCACCGAATCGAACAGAAGGTTGAATGGATAGTATATGGGTTGAGTTCGATATGATATACATACGAGCATCCGAATCGAACATAAGGTTGAATGGATAGATTGAACAATCATCGTATCTGAGTTGTACTCGATTATGTTTATATATGTTATGCTGTATATATAGTTATACACATAAGGTGACGGTATTTCCGTTTCACATACGAGCGACCGAAACGAACAGAAAGTTGAATGGATAGACTGAACAATCAATGTATCTGGGTGGTATCCGATTATATCGCAATACTGTATATATAGTGATACTTACCAGGTGACGGTACTTCCGTTACACATACTAGCGACTGAATCGAACAGAAGGTTAAATGGTTAGACGAAACGATAATTGTATCTGAGTTGTATTCGATGATATCGTGATGATGTTTATATAGCAATACTCACCAGGTAACTGTTCTTCCGTTTTACATACAAGTGACCGAATCGAGCAGAAGGTTGAATTCAGTATAGATTGAACAATCATCGTATCTGAGTTGTATTCGATTATGTTTATATAGTTATAATCACCAGGTAACTGTTCTTCCGTTATACATACGAGCGACTGAATTGAACAGAAGGTTGAATGGATAGTATATGGGTTGTATTCGATTATGATGTTATGCTGTGTATATAGTTATACACACTAGGAGACGGTATTCCCGTTTTACATACGAGCGACCGAAACAAAAAGAAAGTTGAATGGATAGACTGAACAATCAATGTATCTGGGTGGTATCCGATTATATCGCAATACTGTATATATAGTGATACTTACCAGGTGACGATACTTCCGTTACACATACTAGCGACTGAATCGAACAGAATGTTGAATGGTTAGACGAATCGATAATTGTATCTGAGTTGTATTCGATGATATCGTGATGATGTTTATATAGCAATACTCACCAGGTAACTGTTCTTCCGTTTTACATACAAGCGACCGAATCGAGCAGAAGGTTGAATTCAGTATAGATTGAACAATCATCGTATCTGGGTTGTATTCGATTATGTTTATATAGTTATACTCACCAGGTAACTGTTCTTCCGTTATACATACGAGCGACTGAATTGAACAGAAGGTTGAATGGATAGTATATGGGTTGTATTCGATTATGATGTTATGCTGTGTATATAGTTATACACACTAGGAGACGGTATTCCCGTTTTACATACGAGCGACCGAAACGAAAAGAAAGTTGAATGGATAGACTGAACAATCAATGTATCTGGGTGGTATCCGATTATATCGCAATACTGTATATATAGTGATACTTACCAGGTGACGATACTTCCGTTATACATGCTAGCGACTGAATCGAACAGAATGTTGAATGGTTAGACGAAACGATAATTGTATCTGAGTTGTATTCGATGATATCGTGATGATGTTTATATAGCAATACTCACCAGGTAACTGTCCTTCCGTTTTACATACAAGCGACC
Organism: Chrysomela aeneicollis; assembly: GCA_029955515.1. NCBI lineage: Eukaryota > Metazoa > Arthropoda > Insecta > Coleoptera > Chrysomelidae > Chrysomela > Chrysomela aeneicollis. The sequence continues at coordinate 12,501,646 of JARUHQ010000013.1, read as the reverse complement.
GAATCGAGCAGAAGGTTAAATGGATAGATTGAACAATCATCGTATCTGAGTTGTATTCGATTATGTTTATATAGATATACTCACCAGGTACCTGTTCTTCCGATATACATACGAGCAACCGAATCGAACATAAGGTTGAATGGATAGATTGAACAATCATCGTATCTGAGTTGTATTCGATTATGTTTATATAGTTATACTCACCAGGTAACTGTTCTTCCGTTATACATACGAGCGACTGAATTGAACTGAAGGTTGAATGGATAGATTAAACAATGATCGTATCTGGGGTTGTATTCGATTATATCGTGATAATGTTCATATAGTTATACTCACCAGGTAACTGTTCTCCAGTTATACATAAGAGCGACTGAACTGAACAGAAGGTTGAATGGATAGACTGAACAATCATCGTATCTGGGTTGTATTCGATTATTTCGTGATGATTATTATATATTATGTCTAACCAGGTAACTGTTCTTTCGTTATACATACTAGCAACCGAATCGAACATAAGGTTGAATGGATAGATTGAACAATCATTGTATCTGGGTTGTCTCCGATTATATCGTTATGTTGTATATTTAACTACACCTACCATGTAACGGTTCTTTCGTTACACATACGAGCGTCTGAATCGAACATAAGGTTGGATGGTTAGACGGAACGATAATTGTAACTAAGTTGTATTCGATTATATCGTGATGACGTTCATATAGAAATACTCACCAGGTTACTGTTCTTTCGTTTTACATACGAGCAACCGAATCGAACAGAAGGTTGAATGGATAGTATCTGGGTTGTATTCGATTATGATGTTATGCTGTGTATATAGTTATACACATAAGGTGACGGTATTCCCGTTTCACATACGAGCGACCGAAACGAACAGAAAGTTGAATGGATAGACTGAACAATCAATGTATCTGGGTGGTATCCGTATATATCGCAATACTGTATATATAGTGATACTTACCAGGTGACGGTACTTCCGTTACACATACTAGCGACTGAATCGAACAGAAGGTTAAATGGTTAGACGAAACGATAATTGTATCTGAGTTGTATTCGATGATATCGTGATGATGTTTATATAGCAATACTCACCAGGTAACTGTCCTTCCGTTTTACATAAAAGCGACCGAATCGAGCAGAAGGTTAAATGGATAGATTGAACAATCATCGTATCTGAGTTGTATTCGATTATGTTTATATAGATATACTCACCAGGTACCTGTTCTTCCGATATACATACGAGCAACCGAATCGAACATAAGGTTGAATGGATAGATTGAACAATCATCGTATCTGAGTTGTATTCGATTATGTTTATATAGTTATACTCACCAGGTCTCTGTTCTTCCGTTATACATACGAGCGACTGAATTGAACTGGAGGTTGAATGGATAGACGAAACAATGATCGTATCTGGGGTTGTAATCGATTATATCGTGATGATGTTCATATAGTTATACTCACCAGGTAACTGTTCTCCAGTTATACATAAGATCGACTGAACTGAACAGAAGGTTGAATGGATAGACTGAACAATCATCGTATCTGGGTTGTATTCGATTATTTCGTGATGATTATTATATATTATGTCTAACCAGGTAACTGTTCTTTCGTTTTACATACTAGCAACCGAATCGAACATAAGGTTGAATGGATAGATTGAACAATCATTGTATCTGGGTTGTCTCCGATTATATCGTTATGTTGTATATTTAACTACACCTACCATGTAACGGTTCTTTCGTTACACATACGAGCGTCTGAATCGAACATAAGGTTGGATGGTTAGACGGAACGATAATTGTAACTAAGTTGTATTCGATTATATCGTGATGACATTCATATAGAAATACTCACCAGGTTACTGTTCTTTCGTTATACATACGAGCAACCGAATCGAACAGAAGGATGAATGGATAGTATCTGGGTTGTATTCGATTATGATGTTATGCTGTGTATATAGTTATACACATAAGGTGACGGTATTCCCGTTTTACATACAAGCGACCGAATCGAGCAGAAGGTTGAATTCAGTATAGATTGAACAATCATCGTATCTGGGTTGTATTCGATTATGTTTATATAGTTATACTCACCAGGTAACTGTTCTTCCGTTATACATACGAGCGACTGAATTGAACAGAAGGTTGAATGGATGATAGTTTATGGGTTGTATTCGATTATGATGTTATGCTGTGTATATAGTTATACACACTAGGAGACGGTATTCCCGTTTTACATACGAGCGATCGAAACGAAAAGAAAGTTGAATGGATAGACTGAACAATCAATGTATCTGGGTGGTATCCGATTATATCGCAATACTGTTTATATAGTGATACTTACCAAGTGACGATACTTCCGTTACACATACTAGCGACTGAATCGAACAGAATGTTGAATGATTAGACGAAACGATAATTGTATCTGAGTTGTTTTCGATGATATCGTGATGATGTTTATATAGCAATACTCACCAGGTAACTGTCCTTCCGTTTTACATACAAGCGACCGAATCGAGCAGAAGGTTAAATGGATAGATTGAACAATCATCGTATCTGAGTTGTATTCGATTATGTTTATATAGATATACTCACCAGGTACCTGTTCTTCCGATATACATACGAGCAACCAAATCGAACATAAGGTTGAATGGATAGATTGAACAATCATCGTATCTGAGTTGTATTCGATTATGTTTATATAGTTATACTCACCAAGTAACTGTTCTTCCGTTATACATACGAGCGACTGAATTGAACTGAAGGTTGAATGGATAGACTAAACAATGATCGTATCTGGGGTTGTATTCGATTATATCGTGATGATGTTCATATAGTTATACTCACCAGGTAACTGTTCTCCAGTTATACATAAGAGCGACTGAACTGAACAGAAGGTTGAATGGATAGACTGAACAATCACCGTATCTGGGTTGTATTCGAATATCTCGTGATGATTATTATATATTATGTCTAACCAGGTAACTGTTCTTTCGTTATACATACTAGCAACCGAATCGAACATAAGGTTGAATGGATAGATTGAACAATCATTGTATCTGAGTTGTCTCCGATTATATCGTTATGTTGTATATTTAACTACACCTACCATGTAACGGTTCTTTCGTTACACATACGAGCGTCTGAATCGAACATAAGGTTGGATGGTTAGACGGAACGATAATTGTAACTAAGTTGTATTCGATTATATCGTGATGACGTTCATATAGAAATACTCACCAGGTTACTGTTCTTTCGTTATACATACGAGCAACCGAATCGAACAGAAGGTTGAATGGATAGTATCTGGGTTGTATTCGATTATGATGTTATGCTGTGTATATAGTTATACACATAAGGTGACGGTATTCCCGTTTCACATACGAACGACCGAAACGAACAGAAAGTTGAATGAATAGACTGAACAATCAATGTATCTGGGTGGTATCCGATTATATCGCAATACTGTATATATAGTGATACTTACCAGGTGACGGTACTTCCGTTACACATACTAGCGACTGAATCGAACAGAAGGTTAAATGGTTAGACGAAACGATAATTGTATCTGAGTTGTATTCGATGATATCGTGATGATGTTTATATAGCAATACTCACCAGGTAACTGTTCTTCCGTTTTACATACAAGCGACCGAATCGAGCAGAAGGTTAAATGGATAGATTGAACAATCATCGTATCTGAGTTGTATTCGATTATGTTTATATAGATATATTCACCAGGTACCTGTTCTTCCGATATACATACGAGCAACCGAATCGAACATAAGGTTGAATGGATAGATTGAACAATCATCGTATCTGAGTTGTATTCGATTATGTTTATATAGTTATACTCACCAGGTAACTGTTCTTCCGTTATACATACGAGCGACTGAATTGAACTGAAGGTTGAATGGATAGACTGAACAATCACCGTATCTGGGTTGTATTCGATTATTTCGTGATGATTATTATATATTATGTCTAACCAGGTAACTGTTCTTTCGTTATACATACTAGCAACCGAATCGAACATAAGGTTGAATCGATAGATTGAACAATCATTGTATCTGGGTTGTCTCCGATTATATCGTTATGTTGTATATTTAACTACACCTACCATGTAACGGTTCTTTCGTTACACATACGAGCGTCTGAATCGAACATTAGGTTGGATGGTTAGACGGAACGATAATTGTAACTAAGTTGTATTCGATTATATCGTGATGACGTTCATATAGAAATACTCACCAGGTTACTGTTCTTTCGTTATACATACGAGCAACCGAATCGAACAGAAGGTTGAATGGATAGTATCTGGGTTGTATTCGATTATGATGTTATGCTGTGTATATAGTTATACACATAAGGTGACGGTATTCCCGTTTCACATACGAGCGACCGAAACGAACAGAAAGTTGAATGAATAGACTGAACAATCAATGTATCTGGGTGGTATCCGATTATATCGCAATACTGTATATATAGTGATACTTACCAGGTGACGGTACTTCCGTTACACATACTAGCGACTGAATCGAACAGAAGGTTAAATGGTTAGACGAATCGATAATTGTATCTGAGTTGTATTCGATGATATCGTGATGATGTTTATATAGCAATACTCACCAGGTAACTGTTCTTCCGTTTTACATACAAGTGACCGAATCGAGCAGAAGGCTAAATGGATAGATTGAACAATCATCGTATCTGAGTTGTATTCGATTATGTTTATATAGATATATTCACCAGGTACCTGTTCTTCCGATATACATACGAGCAACCGAATCGAACATAAGGTTGAATGGATAGATTGAACAATCATCGTATCTGAGTTGTATTCGATTATGTTTATATAGTTATACTCACCAGGTAACTGTTCTTCCGTTATACATACGAGCGACTGAATTGAACTGAAGGTTGAATGGATAGACTGAACAATCATCGTATCAGGGTTGTATTCGATTATTTCGTGATGATTATTATATATTATGTCTAACCAGGTAACTGTTCTTTCGTTATACATACTAGCAACCGAATCGAACATAAGGTTGAATCGATAGATTGAACAATCATTGTATCTGGGTTGTCTCCGATTATATCGTTATGTTGTATATTTAACTACACCTACCATGTAACGGTTCTTTCGTTACACATACGAGCGTCTGAATCGAACATTAGGTTGGATGGTTAGACGGAACGATAATTGTAACTAAGTTGTATTCGATTATATCGTGATGACGTTCATATAGAAATACTCACCAGGTTACTGTTCTTTCGTTATACATACGAGCAACTGAATCGAACAGAAGGTTGAATGGATAGTATCTGGGTTGTATTCGATTATGATGTTATGCTGTGTATATAGTTATACACATAAGGTGACGGTATTCCCGTTTCACATATGAGCGACCGAAACGAACAGAAAGTTGAATGGATAGACTGAACAATCAATGTATCTGGGTGGTATCCGATCATATCGCAATACTGTATATATAGTGATACTTACCAGGTGACGGTACTTCCGTTACACATACTAGCGACTGAATCGAACAGAAGGTTAAATGGTTAGACGAAACGATAATTGTATCTGAGTTGTATTCGATGATATCGTGATGATGTTTATATAGCAATACTCACCAGGTAACTGTTCTTCCGTTTTACATACAAGCGACCGAATCGAGCAGAAGGTTGAATTCAGTATAGATTGAACAATCATCGTATCTGGGCTGTATTCGATTATGTTTATATAGTTATACTCACCAGGTAACTGTTCTTCCGTTATACATACGAGCGACTGAATTGAACAGAAGGTTGAATGGATAGTATATGGGTTGTATTCGATTATGATGTTATGCTGTGTATATAGTTATACACACTAGGAGACGGTATTCCCGTTTTACATACAAGCGACCGAAACGAAAAGAAAGTTGAATGGATAGACTGAACAATCAATGTATCTGAGTGGTATCCGATTATATCGCAATACTGTATATATAGTGATACTTACCAGGTGACGATACTTCCGTTACACATACTAGCGACTGAATCGAACAGAATGTTGAATGGTTAGACGAAACGATAATTGTATCTGAGTTGTATTCGATGATATCGTGATGATGTTTATATAGCAATACTCACCAGGTAACTGGCCTTCCGTTTTACATACAAGCGACCGAATCGAGCAGAAGGTTAAATGGATAGATTGAACAATCATCGTATCTGAGTTGTGTTCGATTATGTTAATATAGATATACTCACCAGGTACCTGTTCTTCCGATATACATACGAGCAACCGAATCTAACATAAGGTTGAATGGATAGATTGAACAATCATCGTATCTGAGTTGTATTCGATTATGTTCATATAGTTATACTCACCAGGTAACTGTTCTCCAGTTATACATAAGAGCGACTGAACTGAACAGAAGGTTGAATGGATAGACTGAACAATCATCGTATCTGGGTTGTATTCGATTATTTCGTGATGATTATTATATATTATGTCTAACGAGGTAACTGTTCTTTCGTTATACATACTAGCAACCGAATCGAACATAAGGTTGAATGGATAGATTGAACAATCATTGTATCTGGGTTGTCTCCGATTATATCGTTATGTTGTATATTTAACTACACCTACCATGTAACGGTTCTTTCGTTACACATACGAGCGTCTGAATCGAACATAAGGTTGGATGGTTAGACGGAACGATAATTGTAACTAAGTTGTATTCGATTATATCGTGATGACGTTCATATAGAAATACTCACCAGGTTACTGTTCTTTCGTTATACATACGAGCAACCGAATCGAACAGAAGGTTGAATGGATAGTATCTGGGTTGTATTCGATTATGATGTTATGCTGTGTATATAGTTATACACATAAGGTGACGGTATTCCCTTTTCACATACGAACGACCGAAACGAACAGAAAGTTGAATGGATAGACTGAACAATCAATGTATCTGGGTGGTATCCGATTATATGGCAATACTGTATATATAGTGATACTTACCAGGTGACGGTACTTCCGTTACACATACTAGCGACTGAATCGAACAGAAGGTTAAATGGTAAGACGAAACGATAATTGTATCTGAGTTGTATTCGATGATATCGTGATGATGTTTATATAGCAATACTCACCAGGTAACTGTATTTCCGTTTTACATACAAGCGACCGAATCGAGCAGAAGGTTGAATTCAGTATAGATTGACCAATCATCGTATCTGGGTTGTATTCGATTATGTTTATATAGTTATACTCACAAGGTAACTGTTCTTCCGTTACACATACGAGCGACTGAATTGAACAGAAGGTTGAATGGATAGTATCTGGGTTGTATTCGATTATGATGTTATGCTGTGTATATAGTTATACACATAAGGTGACGGTATTCCCGTTTCACATACGAGCGACCGAAACGATCAGAAAGTTGAATGGATAGACTGAACAATCAATGTATCTGGGTGGTATCCGATTATATCGCAATACTGTATATATAGTGATACTTACCAGGTGACGGTACTTCCGTAACACATACTCGTGATGATGTTTATATAGCAACACTCACCAGGTAACTGTTCTTCCGTTTTACATACAAGCGACCGAATCGAGCAGAAGGTTGAATTCAGTATAGATTGAACAATCATCGTATCTGGGTTGTATTCGATTATGTTTATATAGTTATACTCACCAGGTAACTGTTCTTCCGTTATACATACGAGCGACTGAATTTAACTGAAGATTGAATGGATAGACTGAACAATGATCGTATCTGGGGTTGTATTCGATTATATCGTGATGATGTTCATATAGTTATACTCACCAGGTAACTGATCTCCAGTTATACATAAGAGCGACTGAACTGAACAGAAGGTTGAATGGATAGACTGAACAATCATCGTATCTGGGTTGTATTCGATTATTTCGTGATGATTATTATATATTATGTCTAACCAGGTAACTGTTCTTTCGTTATACATACTAGCAACCGAATCGAACATAAGGTTGAATCGATAGATTGAACAATCATTGTATCTGGGTTGTCTCCGATTATATCGTTATGTTGTATATTTAACACCTACCATGTAACGGTTCTTTCGTTACACATACGAGCGTCTGAATCGAACATAAGGTTGGATGGTTAGACGGAACGATAATTGTAACTAAGTTGTATTCGATTATATCGTGATGACGTTCATATAGAAATACTCACCAGGTTACTGTTCATTCGTTATACATACGAGCAACCGAATCGAACAGAAGGTTGAATGGATAGTATCTGGGTTGTATTCGATTATGATGTTATGCTGTGATATAGTTATACACATAAAGTGACGGTATTCCCGTTTCACATACGAGCGACCGAAACGAACAGAAAGTTGAATGGATAGACTGAACAATCAATGTATCTGGGTGGTATCCGATTATATCGCAATACTGTATATATAGTGATACTTACCAGGTGACGGTACTTCCGTTACACATACTAGCGACTGAATCGAACAGAAGGTTGAATGGTTAGACGAAACGATAATTGTATCTGAGTTGTATTCGATGATATCGTGATGATGTTTATATAGCTATACTCACCAGGTAACTGTTCTTCCGTTTTACATACAAGCGGCCAAATCGAGCAGAAGGTTGAATTCAGTATAGATTGAACAATCATCGTATCTGGGTTGTATTCGATTATTTCGTGATGATTATTATATATTATGTCTAACCAGGTAACTGTTCTTTCGTTATACATACTAGCAACCGAATCGAACATAAGGTTGAATCGATAGATTGAACAATCATTGTATCTGGGTTGTCTCCGATTATATCGTTATGTTGTATATTTAACACCTACCATGTAACGGTTCTTTCGTTACACATACGAGCGTCTGAATCGAACATAAGGTTGGATGGTTAGACGGAACGATAATTGTAACTAAGTTGTATTCGATTATATCGTGATGACGTTCATATAGAAATACTCACCAGGTTACTGTTCTTTCGTTATACATACGAGCAACCGAATCGAACAGAAGGTTGAATGGATAGTATCTGGGTTGTATTCGATTATGATGTTATGCTGTGATATAGTTATACACATAAAGTGACGGTATTCCCGTTTCACATACGAGCGACCGAAACGAACAGAAAGTTGAATGGATAGACTGAACAATCAATGTATCTGGGTGGTATCCGATTATATCGCAATACTGTATATATAGTGATACTTACCAGGTGACGGTACTTCCGTTACACATACTAGCGACTGAATCGAACAGAAGGTTAAATGGTTAGACGAAACGATAATTGTATCTGAGTTGTATTCGATGATATCGTGATGATGTTTATATAGCTATACTCACCAGGTAACTGTTCTTCCGTTTTACATACAAGCGGCCAAATCGAGCAGAAGGTTGAATTCAGTATAGATTGAACAATCATCGTATCTGGGTTGTATTCGATTATGTTTATATAGTTATACTCACCAGGTAACTGTTCTTCCGTTATACATACGAGCGACTGAATTTAACTGAAGATTGAATGGATAGACTGAACAATGATCGTATCTGGGGTTGTATTCGATTATATCGTGATGATGTTCATATAGTTATACTCACCAGGTAACTGATCTCCAGTTATACATAAGAGCGACTGAACTGAACAGAAGGTTGAATGGATAGACTGAACAATCATCGTATCTGGGTTGTATTCGATTATTTCGTGATGATTATTATATATTATGTCTAACCAGGTAACTGTTCTTTCGTTATACATACTAGCAACCGAATCGAACATAAGGTTGAATCGATAGATTGAACAATCATTGTATCTGGGTTGTCTCCGATTATATCGTTATGTTGTATATTTAACACCTACCATGTAACGGTTCTTTCGTTACACATACGAGCGTCTGAATCGAACATAAGGTTGGATGGTTAGACGGAACGATAATTGTAACTAAGTTGTATTCGATTATATCGTGATGACGTTCATATAGAAATACTCACCAGGTTACTGTTCATTCGTTATACATACGAGCAACCGAATCGAACAGAAGGTTGAATGGATAGTATCTGGGTTGTATTCGATTATGATGTTATGCTGTGATATAGTTATACACATAAAGTGACGGTATTCCCGTTTCACATACGAGCGACCGAAACGAACAGAAAGTTGAATGGATAGACTGAACAATCAATGTATCTGGGTGGTATCCGATTATATCGCAATACTGTATATATAGTGATACTTACCAGGTGACGGTACTTCCGTTACACATACTAGCGACTGAATCGAACAGAAGGTTGAATGGTTAGACGAAACGATAATTGTATCTGAGTTGTATTCGATGATATCGTGATGATGTTTATATAGCTATACTCACCAGGTAACTGTTCTTCCGTTTTACATACAAGCGGCCAAATCGAGCAGAAGGTTGAATTCAGTATAGATTGAACAATCATCGTATCTGGGTTGTATTCGATTATTTCGTGATGATTATTATATATTATGTCTAACCAGGTAACTGTTCTTTCGTTATACATACTAGCAACCGAATCGAACATAAGGTTGAATCGATAGATTGAACAATCATTGTATCTGGGTTGTCTCCGATTATATCGTTATGTTGTATATTTAACACCTACCATGTAACGGTTCTTTCGTTACACATACGAGCGTCTGAATCGAACATAAGGTTGGATGGTTAGACGGAACGATAATTGTAACTAAGTTGTATTCGATTATATCGTGATGACGTTCATATAGAAATACTCACCAGGTTACTGTTCTTTCGTTATACATACGAGCAACCGAATCGAACAGAAGGTTGAATGGATAGTATCTGGGTTGTATTCGATTATGATGTTATGCTGTGATATAGTTATACACATAAAGTGACGGTATTCCCGTTTCACATACGAGCGACCGAAACGAACAGAAAGTTGAATGGATAGACTGAACAATCAATGTATCTGGGTGGTATCCGATTATATCGCAATACTGTATATATAGTGATACTTACCAGGTGACGGTACTTCCGTTACACATACTAGCGACTGAATCGAACAGAAGGTTAAATGGTTAGACGAAACGATAATTGTATCTGAGTTGTATTCGATGATATCGTGATGATGTTTATATAGCTATACTCACCAGGTAACTGTTCTTCCGTTTTACATACAAGCGGCCAAATCGAGCAGAAGGTTGAATTCAGTATAGATTGAACAATCATCGTATCTGGGTTGTATTCGATTATGTTTATATAGTTATACTCACCAGGTAACTGTTCTTCCGTTATACATACGAGCAACTGAATTGAACAGAAGGTTGAATGGATAGTATATGGGTTGTATTCGATTATGATGTTATGTTGTGTATATAGTTATACACACTAGGAGACGGTATTCCCGTTTTACATACGAGCGACCGAAACGAAAAGAAAGTTGAATGGATAGACTGAACAATCAATGTATCTGGGTGGTATCCGATTATATCGCAATACTGTATATATAGTGATACTTACCAGGTGACGATACTTCCGTTACACATACTAGCGACTGAATCGAACAGAATGTTGAATGGTTAGACGAAACGATAATTGTATCTGAGTTGTATTCGATGATATCGTGATGATGTTTATATAGCAATACTCACCAGGTTACTGTCCTTCCGTTTTACATACAAGCGACCGAATCGGGCAGAAGGTTAAATGGATAGATTGAACAATCATCGTATCTGAGTTGTATTCGATTATGTTTATATAGATATACTCACCAGGTACCTGTTCTTCCGATATACATACGAGCAACCGAATCGAACATAAGGTTGAATGGATATATTGAACAATCATCGTATCTGAGTTGTATTCGATTATGTTTATATAGTTATACTCACTAGGTAACTGTTCTTCCGTTATACATACGAGCGACTGAATTGAACTGAAGGTTGAATGGATAGACTGAACAATCATCGTATCTGGGTTGTATTCGATTATTTCGTGATGATTATTATATATTATGTCTAACCAGGTAACTGTAAATAAAACTACTTCAGGCATTGATAATATCTCTGTACGAATATTTGAAAACCTACCAGAAAATGCACTTGATATCCTGGTTCAGCTAATAAATAAAATTTTTCACAATGGCACATTTCCTGATTTCCTAAAAATATCAGTAGTAATTCCCCTGTATAAAGGTGGTGACCGTGACGATCCATCCAACTATAGACCTATCTCTCTCATTCCTATATTAGCAAAAATTATTGAAAAGTTGGTGAAGATTAGATTATCTGCATTCTTAGTTAAAAAGGAGATCATCACAGGTGCCCAGTATGGCTTTCAAGCTAGAAAAGGTACAAATGATGCAATTTTTTCTTTTTTGTATGACGTATATACAGAGATAAATCGAGGTGAAGCTGCCGCGGCAGTGTTCTGTGATTTTTCAAAGGCGTTCGACTGTGTGAACCACGGAATACTGTTGCGAAAGCTTCATCACTATGGCGTAAGAGGTGTCTGTCAGAAATGGTTTGAATCGTATCTATCAGGTCGAAGCCAAGTTGTTAAAACGACTACTTACTCGGATGAATTGCCTGTAGAATGTGGTGTTCCTCAGGGGTCAATTCTCGGACCAACTCTATTCTTACTCTATATAAATGACTTGACCAGAATAAATATTTCAGGAAAAATAACGCTGTTTGCGGACGATACAAGTATACTCTGGAATGATAAAGATCCCGAAACACTCCTTGAAATTATCAAGAATGATATGTATGAGGTTAAAAGATGGTGCGACGCAAACCAGTTATCCATGAATATGTCAAAAACAAATATTGTTTCTTTCAAAGGTGAACTAGATGAGCTTGTCATGGGTGAGGATGTTATAGGAAACACTAAGCATACTAGATTTCTAGGTGTTTATATAGATTCTAGACTAAAATTTAACGAACATGTTTCAAATTTAAATAAAAAATTGTCTTCTGGATGTTATGCAGTAAGAGTAACATCGAATGAACTTGGTCTTTCTTCTGCCAAGGTTGTGTACCATTCTTTAGTAGAATCCCACTTGATATATGGAATCCCATTTTGGGGGGTGTGTAATTTGAATCTTATAAACTCTGTTTTTATACTGCAGAAACGTGCAGTAAGATATATGTGCAAAGCAAAAATTCGAGATTCCTGTAAACCTCTTTTCGTTAAACACAAAATATTAACAGTATTCGCAATTTCTGTTTTGGAAACGGTATGTCTAATAAAAAAACATATTCATAAATTTGACACTACCTACACACGTCCCGCCACACGTCAAGCTGGTAACATTAAACTCCCGATCCCAACATTGACATTAATTGAAGATTCAGTAATTTATGGAGGCGGTAAGATGTTTAATCACTTACCAAAGCACATCAAGGAAATAAGTTCCGTAAAACAATTCAGAAAGGGAGTGAAAGCTTTCCTGTTGGATAAACCCTATTATAGTTTACAAGAATTTTATGATGATGCATTCTAACTCGAGCTTGTTTTAATATGTCGTAAGATGTTTTTTATGTGCTAAATTTTGTTTCATATATTGTGGTAGGTATGATACTTCTAGTACAATGTCGGTATCAACTTATTGTCCCATTTATACTTTCTGTATGTGTATTTTATTCACTTTAATTTAGGAATTTGTTAGGCTTTTACTTTGTCAATAAGATTTGTATCTTTGAACAATAAAGCATATTCTCTGTTCTTTCGTTATACATACTAGCAACCGAATCGAACATAAGGTTGAATGGATAGATTGAACAATCATTGTATCTGAGTTGTCTCCGATTATATCGTTATGTTGTATATTTAACTACACCTACCATGTAACGGTTCTTTCGTTACACATACGAGCGTCTGAATCGAACATAAGGTTGGATGGTTAGACGGAACGATAATTGTAACTAAGTTGTATTCGATTATATTGTGATGACGTTCATCTAGAAATACTCACCAGGTTACTGTTCTTTCGTTATACATACGAGCAACCGAATCGAACAGAAGGTTGAATGGATAGTATCTGGGTTGTATTCGATTATGGTGTTATGCTGTGTATATAGTTATACACACTAGGAGACGGTATTCCCGTTTTACATACGAGCGACCAATACGAAAAGAAAGTTGAATGGATAGACTGAACAATCAATGTATCTGGGTGGTATCCGATTATATCGCAATACTGTATATATAGTGATACTTACCAGGTGACGATACTTCCGTTACACATACTAGCGACTGAATCGAACAGAATGTTGAATGGTTAGACGAAACGATAATTGTATCTGAGTTGTATTCGATGATATCGTGATGATGTTTATATAGCAATACTCACCAGGTAACTGTCCTTCCGTTTTACATACAAGCGACCGAATCGGGCAGAAGGTTAAATGGATAGATTGAACAATCATCGTATCTGAGTTATATTCGATTATGTTTATATAGATATACTCACCAGGTACCTGTTCTTCCGATATACATACGAGCAACCGAATCGAACATAAGGTTGAATGGATATATTGAACAATCATCGTATCTGAGTTGTATTCGATTATGTTTATATAGTTATACTCACCAGGTAACTGTTCTTCCGTTATACATACGAGCGACTGAATTGAACTGAAGGTTGAATGGATAGACTGAACAATCATCGTATCTGGGTTGTATTCGATTATTTCGTGATGATTATTATATATTATGTCTAACCAGGTAACTGTTCTTTCGTTATACATACTAGCAACCGAATCGAACATAAGGTTGAATGGATAGATTGAACAATCATTGTATCTGGGTTGTCTCCGATTATATCGTTATGTTGTATATTTAACTACACCTACCTTGTAATGGTTCTTTCGTTACACATACGAGCGTCTGAATCGAACATAAGGTTGGATGGTTAGACGGAACGATAATTGTAACTAAGTTGTATTCGATTATATCGTGATGACGTTCATATAGAAATACTCACCAGGTTACTGTTCTTTCGTTATACATACGAGCAACCGAATCGAACAGAAGGTTGAATGGATAGTATCTGGGTTGTATTCGATTATGATGTTATGCTGTGATATATTATATATTATGTCTAACCAGGTAACTGTTCTTTCGTTATACATACTAGCAACCGAATCGAACATAAGGTTGAATCGATAGATTGAACAATCATTGTATCTGGGTTGTCTCCGATTATATCGTTATGTTGTATATTTAACTACACCTACCATGTAACGGTTCTTTTGTTACACATACGAGCGTCTGAATCGAACATAAGGTTGGATGGTTAGACGGAACGATAATTGTAACTAAGTTGTATTCGATTATATCGTGATGACGTTCATATAGAAATACTCACCAGGTTACTGTTCTTTCGTTATACATACGAGCAACCGAATCGAACAGAAGGTTGAATGGTTAGTATCTGGGTTGAATTCGATTATGATGTTATGCTGTGTATATAGTTATACACATAAGGTGACGGTATTCCCGTTTCACATACGAGCGACCGAAACGAACAGAAAGTTGAATGGATAGACTGAACAATCAATGTATCTGGGTGGTATCCGATTATATCGCAATACTGTATATATAGTGATACTTACCAGGTGACGGTACTTCCGTTACACATACTAGCGACTGAATCGAACAGAAGGTTGAATGGTTAGACGAAACGATAATTGTATCTGAGTTGTATTAGATGATATCGTGATGATGTTTATATAGCAATACTCACCAGGTAACTGTTCTTCCGTTTTACATACAAGCGACCGAATCGAGCAGAAGGTTGAATTCAGTATAGATTGAACAATCATCGTATCTGGGTTGTATTCGATTATGTTTATATAGTTACACTCACCAGGTAACTGTTCTTCCGTTATACATACGAGCGACTGAATTGAACAGGAGGTTGAATGGATAGTATATGGGTTGTATTTGATTATGATGTTATGCTGTGTATATAGTTATACACACTAGGAGACGGTATTCCCGTTTTACATACGAGCGACCGAAACGAAAAGAAAGTTGAATGGATAGACTGAACAATCAATGTATCTGGGTGGTATCCGATTATATCGCAATACTGTATATATAGTGATACTTACCAGGTAACGATACTTCCGTTACACATACTAGCGACTGAATCGAACAGAATGTTGAATGGTTAGACGAAACGATAATTGTATCTGAGTTGTATTCGATGATATCGTGATGATGTTTATATAGCAATACTCACCAGGTAACTGTCCTTCCGTTTTACATACAAGCGACCGAATCGAGCAGAAGGTTAAATGGATAGATTGAACAATCAACGTATCTGAGTTGTATTCGATTATGTTTATATAGATATACTCACCAGGTACCTGTTCTTCCGATATACATACGAGAAACCGAATCGAACATAAGGTTGAATGGATAGATTGAACAATCATCGTATCTGAGTTGTATTCGATTATGTTTATATAGTTATACTCACCAGGTAACTGTTCTTCCGTTATACATACGAGCGACTGAATTGAACTGAAGGTTGAATGGATAGACTAAACAATGATCGTATCTGGGGTTGTATTCGATCATATCGTGATGGTGTTCATATAGTTATACTCACCAGGTAACTGTTCTCCAGTTATACATAAGAGCGACTGAACTGAACAGAAGGTTGAATGGATAGACTGAACAATCATCGTATCTGGGTTGTATTCGATTATTTCGTGATGATTATTATATATTATGTCTAACCAGGTAACTGTTCTTTCGTTATACATACTAGCAACCGAATCGAACATAAGGTTGAATCGATAGATTGAACAATCATTGTATCTGGGTTGTCTCCGATTATATCGTTATGTTGTATATTTAACTACACCTACCATGTAACGGTTCTTTTGTTACACATACGAGCGTCTGAATCGAACATAAGGTTGGATGGTTAGACGGAACGATAATTGTAACTAAGTTGTATTCGATTATATCGTGATGACGTTCATATAGAAATACTCACCAGGTTACTGTTCTTTCGTTATACATACGAGCAACCGAATCGAACAGAAGGTTGAATGGTTAGTATCTGGGTTGAATTCGATTATGATGTTATGCTGTGTATATAGTTATACACATAAGGTGACGGTATTCCCGTTTCACATACGAGCGACCGAAACGAACAGAAAGTTGAATGGATAGACTGAACAATCAATGTATCTGGGTGGTATCCGATTATATCGCAATACTGTATATATAGTGATACTTACCAGGTGACGGTACTTCCGTTACACATACTAGCGACTGAATCGAACAGAAGGTTGAATGGTTAGACGAAACGATAATTGTATCTGAGTTGTATTAGATGATATCGTGATGATGTTTATATAGCAATACTCACCAGGTAACTGTTCTTCCGTTTTACATACAAGCGACCGAATCGAGCAGAAGGTTGAATTCAGTATAGATTGAACAATCATCGTATCTGGGTTGTATTCGATTATGTTTATATAGTTACACTCACCAGGTAACTGTTCTTCCGTTATACATACGAGCGACTGAATTGAACAGGAGGTTGAATGGATAGTATATGGGTTGTATTTGATTATGATGTTATGCTGTGTATATAGTTATACACACTAGGAGACGGTATTCCCGTTTTACATACGAGCGACCGAAACGAAAAGAAAGTTGAATGGATAGACTGAACAATCAATGTATCTGGGTGGTATCCGATTATATCGCAATACTGTATATATAGTGATACTTACCAGGTAACGATACTTCCGTTACACATACTAGCGACTGAATCGAACAGAATGTTGAATGGTTAGACGAAACGATAATTGTATCTGAGTTGTATTCGATGATATCGTGATGATGTTTATATAGCAATACTCACCAGGTAACTGTCCTTCCGTTTTACATACAAGCGACCGAATCGAGCAGAAGGTTAAATGGATAGATTGAACAATCAACGTATCTGAGTTGTATTCGATTATGTTTATATAGATATACTCACCAGGTACCTGTTCTTCCGATATACATACGAGAAACCGAATCGAACATAAGGTTGAATGGATAGATTGAACAATCATCGTATCTGAGTTGTATTCGATTATGTTTATATAGTTATACTCACCAGGTAACTGTTCTTCCGTTATACATACGAGCGACTGAATTGAACTGAAGGTTGAATGGATAGACTAAACAATGATCGTATCTGGGGTTGTATTCGATCATATCGTGATGGTGTTCATATAGTTATACTCACCAGGTAACTGTTCTCCAGTTATACATAAGAGCGACTGAACTGAACAGAAGGTTGAATGGATAGACTGAACAATCATCGTATCTGGGTTGTATTCGATTATTTCGTGATGATTATTATATATTATGTCTAACCAGGTAACTGTTCTTTCGTTATACATACTAGCAACCGAATCGAACATAAGGTTGAATGAATAGATTGAACAATCATTGTGTCTGAGTTGTCTCCGATTATATCGTTATGTTGTATATTTAACTACACCTACCATGTAACGGTTCTTTCGTTACACATACGAGCGTCTGAATCGAACATAAGGTTGGATGGTTAGACGGAACGATAATTGTAACTAAGTTGTATTCGATTATATCGTGATGACGTTCATATAGAAATACTCACCAGGTTACTGTTCTTTCGTTATACATACGAGCAACCGAATCGAACAGAAGGTTGAATGGATAGTATCTGGGTTGTATTCGAATATGATGTTATGCTGTGTATATAGTTATACACATAAGGTGACGGTATTCCCGTTTCACATACGAACGACCGAAACGAACAGAAAGTTGAATGGATAGACTGAACAATCAATGTAACTGGGTGGTATCCAATTATATCGCAATACTTTATATATAGTGATACTTACCAGGTGACGGTACTTCCGTTACACATACTAGCGACTGAATCGAACAGAAGGTTAAATGGTTAGACGAAACGATAATTGTATCTGAGTTGTATTCGATGATATCGTGATGATGTTTATATAGCAATACTCACCAGGTAACTGTTCTTCCGTTTTACATACAAGCGACCGAATCGAGCAGAAGGTTGAATTCAGTATAGATTGACCAATCATCGTATCTGGGTTGTATTCGATTATGTTTACATAGTTATACTCACCAGGTAACTGTTCTTCCGTTACACATACGAGCGACTGAATTGAACAGAAGGTTGAATGGATAGTATCTGGGTTGTATTCGATTATGATGTTATGCTGTGTATATAGTTATACACATAAGGTGACGGTATTTCCGTTTCACATACGAGCGACCGAAACGAACAGAAAGTTGAATGGATAGACTGAACAATCAATGTATCTGGGTGGTATCCGATTATATCGCAATACTGTATATATAGTGATACTTACCAGGTGACGGTACTTCCGTTACACATACTAGCGACTGAATCGAACAGAAGGTTAAATGGTTAGACGAAACGATAATTGTATCTGAGTTGTATTCGATGATATCGTGATGATGTTTATATAGCAATACTCACCAGGTAACTGTTCTTCCGTTTTACATACAAGCTACCGAATCGAGCAGAAGGTTGAATTCAGTATAGATTGAACAATCATCGTATCTGGGTTGTATTCGATTATGTTTATATGGTTATACTCACCAGGTAACTGTTCTTCCGTTATACATACGAGCGACTGAATTGAACTGAAGGTTGAATGGATAGACTAAACAAAGATCGTATCTGGGGTTGTATTCGATTATATCGTGATGATGTTCATATAGTTATACTCACCAGGTAACTGATCTCCAGTTATACATAAGAGCGACTGAACTGAACAGAAGGTTGAATGGATAGACTGAACAATCATTGTATCTGGGTTGTATTCGATTATTTCGTGATGATTATTATATA
The DNA here is from genome assembly GCA_029955515.1 of Chrysomela aeneicollis. Classification (NCBI taxonomy): domain Eukaryota; kingdom Metazoa; phylum Arthropoda; class Insecta; order Coleoptera; family Chrysomelidae; genus Chrysomela; species Chrysomela aeneicollis. Next base: position 12,481,703 of record JARUHQ010000013.1, on the reverse strand, counting down.
TTATGTCTAACCAGGTAACTGTTCTTTCGTTATACATACTAGCAACCGAATCGAACATAAGGTTGAATGGATAGATTGAACAATCATTGTATCTGGGTTGTCTCCGATTATATCGTTATGTTGTATATTTAACTACACCTACCATGTAACGGTTCTTTCGTTACACATACGAGCGTCTGAATCGAACATAAGGTTGGATGGTTAGACGGAACGATAATTGTAACTAAGTTGTATTCGATTATATCGTGATGACGTTCATATAGAAATACTCACCAGGTTACTGTTCTTTCGTTATACATACGAGCAACCGAATCGAACAGAAGGTTGAATGGATAGTATCTGGGTTGTATTCGATTATGATGTTATGCTGTGTATATAGTTATACATACTAGGAGACGGTATTCCCGTTTTACATACGAGCGACCGAAACGAAAAGAAAGTTGAATGGATAGACTGAACAATCAATGTATCTGGTTGGTATCCGATTATATCGCAATACTGTATATATAGTGATACTTACTAGGTGACGGTACTTCCGTAACACATACTAGCGACTGAATCGAACAGAAGGTTAAATGGTTAGACGAAACGATAATTGTATCTGAGTTGTATTCGATGATATCGTGATGATGTTTATATAGCAATACTCACCAGGTAACTGTTCTTCCGTTTTAAATACAAGCGACCGAATCGAGCAGAAGGTTGAATTCAGTATAGATTGAACAATCATCGTATCTGGGTTGTATTCGATTATGTTTATATAGTTATACTCACCAGGTAACTGTTCTTTCGTTATACATACGAGCGACTGAATTGAACAGAAGGTTGAATGGATAGTATATGGGTTGTATTCGATTATGATGTTATGCTGTGTTGTACTGGATGATGAAATATTATACATACTTGAAATCATGAATCAAAACAAAACATCAGTAAGTAGAACACCGAAAATATCGAGTACACCTTCCAAGGTGATTATTGTTATAGAAACTTTTGATTATTATGAAAGTAAGCATTTTTATCATTTGTGGGACATCATGATGTACTATTTTTCAAATGTAGATGGGATTAGAAATTTGACTCTCTTCGGAGTAAGTTGTATTGATCTGTTTCTTCGTAACTCTTTTTGAGAATAAACGTACCTAAGTTTTACTTCGTATGGTTTTATTCAAACGATAACTTGAGTGAAGTGATCAAGTTATCACATGGCGATCCTGCTAGTGCCTAGTCAATCCTGAGAAAAATGAAGAACCCGCTAACGAACTGAGTGTTTTTGAATCCAAAATGGGAAAAACTCAATCCAAAGAAGAAGTTATTATCGCTCAATCAGGAAACAGTGGTGGAGTAACAGCCGAGAGTGCCAACAATCACGTATTCACCCTTGGAGAAATAATTGGAATCTTTGCCGGTTGCTTCTTGATTGTACTGATCGCTGCAGGACTATGGTACAAAATGAAGAAATGGCTTGAAAGAAAAATCCGTCGAGAATTATCCAGGAGCCGAGTCATCGCACTTAGTCAAGAGCAAGTATAGATTGTCGAAGTTAGTGAAGGACACCTATCGAGAAGTGTTCACCTGCAACGAGTGTGAAATCCAATAGACAGAGTGCATAAACATTGACTGGATGATCTTACCATCAGAGACAGTGTGAGGAAAATTCGCAAATTGAACAAGTGAAGAGAGGAAGAAGAACGATTGGGGATGCTGCGAAATGATGAGACACCAGCCGAAAACTGAAACGAAAGAAGAAAGAAAGGAGAAAAGATGATCGAAGATGCTGCAAAGGGAATTTTACTGAATAGGTTAAGTAGAATTCATTTTGATGAACTATTTGGAGCAATTTAGTAATTTATATGAACACCGCAAAATTTTTAAACGAAACGAAAATTTTTAAACGAAACGAAAAAAAAAAGATAATCAGCAAAGGCGTCAAAATTCAACATTAGTTAATTTAAAACTTGATGAAGTCAAGAAAGTAGCTACAGATTTAGATAGTGTTAAGGAAAGATTTAACAGACTACCAAATGACCCAGATTTGATTAAGCAAACCAAATATTTATGTAAAAATATAGAAACTATTATTATCGAAACACGTGCTACACTGTTAGATAGATTGAATAATATTTCGGATAATAAGATAACTCTGGAAAATACAAATATGACTGAAAAATTTGATCTTAGAACGGCAACGTCCTTACTGCCACATATGGACGGTACTGAGGACGCAACCAATCAACTGATTGATGCTATAGAGTTGTACAGTGAATTATTGGATGATAATGGCAAGAAGCTTCTCGTTAACTATGTTCTGAAGGTAAAAATTTCTCAAAGCGCTAAGTTACGCCTAGACAAGTCATATAACACAGTCCAAGAATTGATAACAGACATGAAAATACACCTACTATCAAAAAAATCAGCAACGTCATTATCTACTGAATTGCACAATATTAGACAGAATGAAAAGTCTATAGATGATTATGGTAAAACAATCGAACAATTGATGGTTAATCTCACTTTAGCTCAAGCAGACAACGATGATAATGCTTTAGGAACTTTGAGAAAAGTCAACGAGAAAATAGCAATTAATACGTTTGCTAACGGCTTGAGAAATAGTGAGCTACGAACTATAGTTAAAGCAAGGGATTATTGTAACTTGAAAGAGGCCATAACTGGTTCTAAAGATGGGGAAAGATCAAGAGTATCTGGCCCTTCATCTCAAATATACCACATGCGCGGTAGAAATAATAGTTCAACCTCTAATCGTGGATATAACCATAATAATCATCGAAACAATCAATTCAATCGCGGATTTTCTAACAACAGAAGAAATGGATTCAGAGGTAGGCCAGCTAATAATAATTATAATAGACAAAATAGACCCAATAACACTTCTACGTTTATAAACTCGAGTAGTCGTGGTCAAGGTCGCGGAAATATTAGACGAATTAATAATAACTACAATAACAGAAGTTCAAATAACACACATAGGGCTTATTATGCACAGTCAGAAGAAATGCGAGAAAATGGTAGTAATACCACAGACAACGAAAGTGAGCCAAGGAATGAAAGGTTTTTTCGTGCCTATACGGAAAGAATGTGATGAAAATATAACAAACGAAATTGTTTTGAATATGAATGGCATGAATTTTGTGAAGATGAGGTATGGAATGAATGAACTGACATTTTTATTAGATACAGGAGCATCTATTAGTGTAATTTTTGAAAAATTTCTTGATAAAAATGAAATCTTGGATAAATCTAGGAAAGTTAAAATTAATGGTATATCAGGTTCAACATTTTCTAAAGGATGTTCTACAATATCGCTGAACTTGAGTAATGTAAAATTCAATTCAATTCAAAATTCAATTCTAGTTGTTGACGAATTCGGAAGCGATATGAACGGGGTTTTAGGATCCGACTTTTTCACTAAATATGCAGCTACTATCAATTACGAAAAATTTTTATTTTCTTTCTGGATTAAAGACGAAAAGGTATCTGTTCCATTACAATCACAATACGATAATTATACATATATTCCTGCGCGTTGCGAAATTATCAAATATTTCAACGTCAATAGTGAAGATGAGTGTGTTATTTTACCGAATGAATTGTGTGAAGGAGTGTATGTAGCAGGGATCATAGCAAAGCCTGAGCAAAATAAAGTGCCAGTCAGAATTCTCAATGTTAACGATAATGATGTTAAACTGAAGAATTATAAACCCGCATTAGAAAAATTCTCAGAATATCAGTTTTTTCAGTTTAATGAAAATAGTATGACAGTTAATCGAGTAGATAAGTTATTAGATTTGATAAATGTAGAGTCATTGAATAGGGAAGAAAGTGACTCCATACATAAAATATGTGCTAAACATGCAGATGTATTTCATTTAGAAGGAGATCCTCTAACAGTTACAAACATAACGAAGCAGAAAATTCACCTGCAGAAAGACGCAAGTCCTATTCACGTCAAGCCATATCGTTTACCTCATGCACAAAAAATAGAAATTCATAAGCAAGTCGAAAAGTTGCTACAAGATGGAATAATTGAAGAGGCAAGGTCTGAGTGGTCTTCGCCACTTCTAATTGTACCTAAAAAAGCTGACCAAAGTGGAATTAAAAAATGGAGGATAGTTATCGATTATCGGTTACTGAATAGGCGAATTCAAGACGAAAAATTCCCGTTACCATGCATAGCCGAAATTTTAGATTCACTTTCGGGAGCAATTTATTTTTCACATTTAGATCTATCACAGGGGTATTATCAGATAGAATTAGAACCTAATAGTCGACCATATACAGCCTTTACGACAGAACACGGACAATTTCAATTGAAAAGACTGCCAATGGGAATGAAGATCAGCGCTAGTGTATTTTCACGAGTTATGACAATAGCAGGTTTAAATTATGAATCATGCTTGATTTATTTGGACGATCTTATAATTTTCGGAAATAATTTAGCGAATCACAATAAAAATCTTGTGAAAGTTTTGCAAATACTTAGAGAAGTAAATCTCAAATTGAATCCGAGTAAATGCGAATTCCTTAGGAAAGAGATATTATACCTGGGTCACGTGATTTCACCGGCCGGAATATCACCCGATCCAGAAAAAATCCGAGTAATCAAGCAATATCCAGTTCCAAAAAATTCAAACGAGACAAAAAGATTCGTCGCATTCGCTAATTATTACAGAAGCTCTTTCGAAAAATCGAAGCAAGCACTTTTGACCCCCCCCATTTTACAATATCCCGATTTTTCAGAAGATAATCACTTTATTCTTAGAACAGATGCCTCAGGACACGCTATAGGTGCAGTCCTTTCTAATTCTGATGACAGACCAGTAGCTTACGCGAGTCGCGCATTAAACAAGGCGGAATCGAATTATTGTGTTATTGAAAAGGAGCTGCTAGCAATCGTTTTCGGAGTCAAGCACTACAGACCATATCTATTCGGTCGAAAATTTCATATTTTAACAGACCATAGACCATTGATTTATCTTTTTGGCATGGCAAACCCGTCTAGTAGACTAACAAAATTCAGACTAGCATTAGAAGAATACGATTTCACGATAGAATACGTCAGAGGTCAAGATAACGTGACAGCCGATGCTTTATCTCGTATTATTATAGACTCGAATGAACTGAAGCTCATGAACAATAATCCAGAAACGGCCAATATATATGTGACGACAAGAGCACAAACTAAAACCAACATGAAATCAGCAAAAATTGAAATGAGTATAATGACTCAACTAATTCCATCGAAAGTGGGACTGATCACCCTGGATTCGTGGAATTATTGAAACGGCCTCAAGAGTCCGTAGAACTAGTGTCAATTTTAGATACTGACTTCGCAAGTCTTATTAAAAATAGAAATATATATTCGTACGAAACAAAATATAATATATACGATAGGAGTAATCGAAAAATATATTTGAAATATCATGAATCTCGACCGGCGTCAGCACTCGATGCGTCGTTGGGAGATCTGATAGAAATGTGCACAAAAAATAAAATTACAGAACTATGCATAGAGAAAAATAATTATTGCCCAGAATTATTAAGAAAACTGTTACGAATGAAAAGTAAATTTACGAATGCAGGCATAAATATCTGTGTCGTAAAAAGTTCACAAAATATCAAAGACAATGAAACTAGACAATTGATTTTGAATGACTATCACATGTTGCCAACAAGTGGACATGCTGGAGTTAATCGCATGTTCAACAACATAAAGAAACATTATTTTTGGGCAGGTCTAAAGCAAGATGTCGAAAAATTCGTCAAGAGATGTGATGACTGTCAACGATTTAAACATTCAAGGCCTAATAAAGAACCGTTATCGATAACAACCACAGCTACTACAGCTTTTCAAAAAATATTCTTAGATCTAGTCGGACCTCTGAACCGAACAGAGGATAGCAATCAATATATTTTGACGATACAATGCGAGTTGACTAAGTTTGTCGAAGGGTATCCATTACCGAATAAAGAAGCCGCTACGGTAGCGAAATCATTCGTAGAAAACTTCATTCTGCGTTTTGGAACCCCAAAACAGGTTGTGACTGACAAAGGAACAGAATTTTTATCAGCTGTCTTCCGAGAATGTTGCAAACTTTTATCAGTTAATCAACTCAATTCTAGCGCATACCATCATGAAACGTTAGGCGCGCTTGAAAATTCGCACAAGCATTTAGGTGCTTATCTGAGAATACAACTGTCAAAATATCCAGACTCGTGGAGCCAATGGGTCCCTTACTGGTGCTTCGCATTCAATAATACAGTACACTCAGAAACGAAGTACACACCGTACGAACTAGTTTTCGGAAAGCATAGCCAATTACTGTCCAATATTTCAGATCAAAACGATCCTTTGTATAATTTCGAAGATTATCCAAAAGAACTGAAGTATAGATTACAGGTAGCTTGTAAAGATGCGAGAGATAACTTATTACTGTCGAAATGTAAAAGAAAAGAATTATTTGATAAAAGATGTACAAAATCTCAATCTTATAAGAAAGGTGACAAAGTCCTTATGAAAAATAACGTAGGTAATAAATTGGAGACAATTTATAAAGGTCCTTATAAAGTAGCAGAAGAAAAAGGTTTGAATGTAGCTGTAGATATAGGTAATAAAATTGTAGAAGTCCATAAAAATAGAATTAAGCATTACTATGAATAAGAAATATTGTATAGAGAAAAAAAAATTCGTTAGGAAATTGTTTTTCTTTTTTTTCCCAGGGGAGGTGTACTGGATGATGAAATATTATACATACTTGAAATCATGAATCAAAACAAAACATCAGTAAGTAGAACACCGAAAATATCGAGTACACCTTCCAAGGTGATTATTGTTATAGAAACTTTTGATTATTATGAAAGTAAGCATTTTTATCATTTGTGGGACATCATGATGTACTATTTTTCAAATGTAGATGGGATTAGAAATTTGACTCTCTTCGGAGTAAGTTGTATTGATCTGTTTCTTCGTAACTCTTTTTGAGAATAAACGTACCTAAGTTTTACTTCGTATGGTTTTATTCAAACGATAACTTGAGTGAAGTGATCAAGTTATCACAGTGTATATAGTTATACACACTAGGAGACGGTATTCCCGTTTTACATACGAGCGACCGAAACGAAAAGAAAGTTGAATGGATAGACTGAACAATCAATGTATCTGGGTGGTATCCGATTATATCGCAATACTGTATATATAGTGATACTTACCAGGTGACGATACTTCCGTTACACATACTAGCGACTGAATCGAACAGAATGTTGAATGGTTAGACGAAACGATAATTGTATCTGAGTTGTATTCGATGATATCGTGATGATGTTTATATAGCAATACTCACCAGGTAACTGTCCTTCCGTTTTACATAAAAGCGACCGAATCGGGCAGAAGGTTAAATGGATAGATTGAACAATCATCGTATCTGAGTTGTATTCGATTATGTTTATATAGTTATACTCACCAGGTAACTGTTCTTCCGTTATACATACGAGCGACTGAATTGAACTGAAGGTTGAATGGATAGACTAAACAATGATCGTATCTGGGGTTGTATTCGATTATATCGTGATGATGTTCATATAGTTATACTCACCAGGTAACTGTTCTCCAGTTATACATAAGAGTGACTGAACTGAACAGAAGGTTGAATGGATAGACTGAACAATCATCGTATCTGGGTTGTATTCGATTATTTCGTGATGATTATTATATATTATGTCTAACCAGGTAACTGTTCTTTCGTTATACATACTAGCAACCGAATCGAACATAAGGTTGAATGGATAGATTGAACAATCATTGTATCTGGGTTGTCTCCGATTATATCGTTATGTTGTATATTTAACTACACCCACCTTGTAACGGTTCTTTCGTTACACATACGAGCGTCTGAATCGAACATAAGGTTGGATGGTTAGACGGAACGATAATTGTAACTAAGTTGTATTCGATTATATCGTGATGACGTTCATAAAGAAATACTCACCAGGTTACTGTTCTTTCGTTATACATACGAGCAACCGAATCGAACAGAAGGTTGAATGGATAGTATCTGGGTTGTATTCGATTATGATGTTATGCTATGATATAGTTATACACATAAGGTGACGGTATAGCCGTTTCACATACGAGCGACCGAAACGAACAGAAAGTTGAATGGATAGACTGAACAATCAATGTATCTGGGTGGTATCCGATTATATCGCAATACTGTATATATAGTGATACTTACCAGGTGACGATACTTCCGTTACACATACTAGCGACTGAATCGAACAGAATGTTGAATGGTTAGACGAAACGATAATTGTATCTGAGTTGTATTCGATGATATCGTGATGATGTTTATATAGCAATACTCACCAGGTAACTGTCCTTCCGTTTTACATACAAGCGACCGAATCGAGCAGAAGGTTAAATGGATAGATTGAACAATCATCGTATCTGAGTTGTATTCGATTATGTTTATATAGTTATACTCACCAGGTAACTGTTCTTCCGTTATACATACGAGCGACTGAATTGAACTGAAGGTTGAATGGATAGACTAAACAATGATCGTATCTGGGGTTGTATTCGATTATATCGTGATGATGTTCATATAGTTATACTCACCAGGTAACTGTTCTCCAGTTATACATAAGAGTGACTGAACTGAACAGAAGGTTGAATGGATAGACTGAACAATCATCGTATCTGGGTTGTATTCGATTATTTCGTGATGATTATTATATATTATGTCTAACCAGGTAACTGTTCTTTCGTTATACATACTAGCAACCGAATCGAACATAAGGTTGAATGGATAGATTGAACAATCATTGTATCTGGGTTGTCTCCGATTATATCGTTATGTTGTATATTTAACTACACCCACCTTGTAACGGTTCTTTCGTTACACATACGAGCGTCTGAATCGAACATAAGGTTGGATGGTTAGACGGAACGATAATTGTAACGAAGTTGTATTCGATTATATCGTGATGACGTTCATATAGAAATACTCACCAGGTTACTGTTCTTTCGTTATACATACGAGCAACCGAATCGAACAGAAGGTTGAATGGATAGTATCTGGGTTGTATTCGATTATGATGTTATGCTATGATATAGTTATACACATAAGGTGACGGTATAGCCGTTTCACATACGAGCGACCGAAACGAACAGAAAGTTGAATGGATAGACTGAACAATCAATGTATCTGGGTGGTATCCGATTATATCGCAATACTGTATATATAGTGATACTTACCAGGTGACGATACTTCCGTTACACATACTAGCGACTGAATCGAACAGAATGTTGAATGGTTAGACGAAACGATAATTGTATCTGAGTTGTATTCGATGATATCGTGATGATGTTTATATAGCAATACTCACCAGGTAACTGTCCTTCCGTTTTACATACAAGCGACCGAATCGAGCAGAAGGTTAAATGGATAGATTGAACAATCATCGTATCTGAGTTGTATTCGATTATGTTTATATAGTTATACTCACCAGGTAACTGTTCTTCCGTTATACATACGAGCGACTGAATTGAACTGAAGGTTGAATGGATAGACTAAACAATGATCGTATCTGGGGTTGTCTCCGATTATATCGTTATGTTGTATATTCAACTACACCTACCATGTAATGGTTCTTTCGTTACACATACGAGCGTCTGAATCGAACATAAGGTTGGATGGTTAGACGGAACGATAATTGTAACTAAGTTGTATTCGATTATATCGTGATGACGTTCATATAGAAATACTCACCAGGTTACTGTTCTTTCGTTATACATACGAGCAACCGAATCGAACAGAAGGTTGAATGGATAGTATCTGGGTTGTATTCGATTATGATGTTATGCTGTGTATATAGTTATACACATAAGGTGACGGTATTCCCGTTTCACATACGAACGACCGAAACGAACAGAAAGTTGAATGGATAGACTGAACAATCAATGTATCTGGGTGGTATCCGATTATATCGCAATACTGTATATAAAGTGATACAAATACAAGATGGCCGAAAGTGAAGGTGTGACGGATGGCTCTCATAGTTATAAATGTTGCAAAAAGCCTCTTAAATATTATGTGTGCACTAAATGCTTCAGTGTTTTTCACCAAAGTTGCATCATGCGAAAGAAAAAAACGATTACCTTTACTAGTGGGAACAAAGTGATCTGCTGTGGAGCTGAAAGTGAAAATGAAGAAAACATAAGCCAGCCTGACAGCGTTCTCGAACAAACTATTAGAGATCTGGCGGAAGAGAATCACTGGAAATGCAATTATATTACCAAACTGAAAGAAGAAAAGAGTGTGTGGAAAAGTGAAGCCCTTGAAATGGAATCTAAACTCAATGAACAGGTAGAAGTCCAACGACAACAGATTGAAAAACTGGAGCAACAAATCACCTTTTACATACAAAAACTAGCTGATAAATATCTTGAAACAAAAACAATAGAAACTCAAACTGATGAAAAACATTTGACCAAGAAATTCCTACCAGATGCGGAACTGAAAGAAAAAAGAATACCCCGACAAAAAAGGAAAATTTGACTCCGAATCCCAATGAATCACCAAGCAGGCTTCAGATACAGGGTGATAAGCACCGGGAATCAAGAAACATATACATTGACAAAACTCTAGAGCAGGAAGAGAATAAAATAGAAGTGACTGAGACTCCAACTCTGAAAATTATACAGAGTATTGAACAAGGTACACAAACTAGAAATGACAAACTATACAAAGTGGAAGAGATAAGATGTAAAAGAAAAAGGAGGAAGAAAAGGCAATCCAGGAAGATTAATTCCTTTGAAGTGGATATATTAAATGATGACAATATTCAACCCAATGAAGATACTCAATTGTCCACACTATCTCAAGAAACGGACATACATTCAGTGGACATATTGGACAACGTTTCTCAAAATGAGAATCAACCTCAACCCTCAGACGAAGAAAATCACCCAGATAATGGACTGAAAACCAACATAGTTGAATGTTCAGCTGGGCAAAATGATGATCTCAATAATCAAGAAGAAATCACAACAAGGTCATGTGATGAAACTCCAAGCATTGATGAGGAAACCCATATGCACAGAGACAAAATACTTATAATCGGAGATCAGTATGCTATAAGATTTTCTGATGTATTAAGAAACTCTATTCAAAATGCCAAATACAATATTTCTGAGATTCTGAAACCGAAAACGGAGCTTTCAGAACTAACTAGTACGATTTTCAATGACACTTTTGACTATGGATCCGAAGACTATGTCATAATCATGTATAATACTAGTAACATCAGTAATAACAAAACGTTACAGGTTGCACTAAGACAACTGTTACCCATAAGTAAAATTACGAATCTACTACTCATTACGGAATGCGATAAGCACATAGATAATATTATTATAAAAAAAATATTAGGACGAGCAAAATTCTATTGCAAACAAAATCTATGCACATCCTTGAAGATTATGGTTGACCATAAACATAAAGGAAGAAAACATGAAATACTCGAAGATGTATTGAGATTTCTCACACAAACAAAAGGTAATATTGTCCTCAAGACATTAAACAGAGTTTCGAAAATAGATAGTTCCACAAGCAGTATAATGCAAGAGGACCATGTTTCAAAGAGTGCAGAAAACTCTAAGGAAAACTCTTTTTTCGAATATCGAGACCAAAACACGCAACAAAGGTAACAAACAAAATCTGCCAACAATCATTTTCTCTATTGTTATTGAATATTCAATCCATACGTTGTAAAAGTGATGAACTTTTGGTATATCTTGATGACAAAAACTTTCCAAATGTAGTTGTGTTAACCGAGCACTGGCTTAATAATGATGAACCTTGTTTTATACCTAATTATGTTGTACCTTCTAAATTTTGTAGGGCTTTGGGCTATGGGGGAACTGTGATTTTAGTAAACAAAGAATTCTCTGAAAAATTTCCCGTTGAAAATTTTTCCAAGTACAATCACTTAATAAAAGAGAAAGTATTTGAATGCTCTATTTGTCACTTCAAAAAAATAAATTTGTACATATTGTGCCTGTACAGATCACCCTCATCGGATGTGAATCTATTTTTAGAGGATTTAGAGTTAATACTAAATGACTTATCAATAGATTCCAATATACTAGTTACTGGAGATCTCAATATAGATTATAATAACAACATAAGGTTGAATGGATAGATTGAACAATCATTGTATCTGGGTTGTCTCCGATTATATCGTTATGTTGTATATTTAACTACACCTACCATGTAACGGTTATTTCGTTTCACATACGAGCGTCTGAATCGAACATAAGGTTGGATGGTTAGACGGAACGATAATTGTAACTAAGTTGTATTCGATTATATCGTGATGACGTTCATATAGAAATACTCACCAGGTTACTGTTCTTTCGTTATACATACGAGCAACCGAATCGAACAGAAGGTTGAATGGATAGTATCTGGGTTGTATTCGATAATGATGTTATGCTGTGTATATAGTTATACACATGAGGTGACGGTATTCCCGTTTCACATACGAACGACCGAAACGAACAGAAAGTTGAATGGATAGACTGAACATTCAATGTATCTGGGTGGTATCCGATTATATCGCAATACTGTATATATAGTGATACTTACCAGGTGACGGTACTTCCGTTACACATACTAGCGACTGAATCGAACAGAAGGTTAAATGGTTAGACGAAACGATAATTGTATCTGAGTTGTATTCGATGATATCGTGATGATGTTTATATAGCAATACTCACCAGGTAACTGTTCTTCCGTTTTACATACAAGCGACCGAATCGAGCAGAAGGTTAAATGGATAGATTGAACAATCATCGTATCTGAGTTGTATTCGATTATGTTTATATAGATATACTCACCAGGTACCTGTTCTTCCGATATACATACGAGCAACCGAATCGAACATAAGGTTGGATGGATAGATTGAACAATCATCGTATCTGAGTTGTATTCGATTATGTTTATATAGTTATACTCACCAGGTAACTGTTCTTCCGTTATACATACGAGCGACTGAATTGAACTGAAGGTTGAATGGATAGACTAAACAATGATCGTATCTGGGGTTGTATTCGATTATATCGTGATGATGTTCATATAGTTATACTCACCAGGTAACAGTTCTCCAGTTATACATAAGAGCGACTGAACTGAACAGAAGGTTGAATGGATAGACTGAACAATCATCGTATCTGGGTTGTATTCGATTATTTCGTGATGATTATTATATATTATGTCTAACCAGGTAACTGTTCTTTCGTTATACATACTGGCAACCGAATCGAACATAAGGTAGAATGGATAGATTGAACAATCATTGTATCTGGGTTGTCTCCGATTATATCGTTATGTTGTATATTTAACTACACCTACCATGTAACGGTTCTTTCGTTACACATACGAGCGTCTGAATCGAACATAAGGTTGAATGGATAGTATCTGGGTTGTATTCGATTATGATGTTATGCTGTGTATATAGTTATACACATAAGGTGACGGTATTCCTGTTTCACATACGAGCGACCGAAACGAACAGAAAGTTGAAATGATAGACTGAACAATCAATGTATCTGGGTGGTATCCGATTATATCGCAATACTGTATATATAGTGATACTTACCAGGTGACGGTACTTTCGTTACACATACTAGCGACTGAATCGAACAGAAGGTTAAATGGTTAGACGAAACGATAATTGTATCTGAGTTGTATTCGATGATATCGTGATGATGTTTATATAGCAATACTCACCAGGTAACTGTTCTTCCGTTTTACATACAAGCGACCGAATCGAGCAGAAGGTTGAATTCAGTATAGATTGAACAATCATCGTATCTGGGTTGTATTCGATTATGTTTATATAGTTATACTCACCAGGTAACTGTTCTTTCGTTATACATACGAGCGACTGAATTGAACAGAAGGTTGAATGGATAGTATATGGGTTGTATTCGATTATGATGTTATGCTGTGTATATAGTTATACACACTAGGAGACGGTATTCCCGTTTTACATACGAGCGAACGAAACGAAAAGAAAGTTGAATGGATAGACTGAACAATCAATGTATCTGGGTGGTATCCGATTATATCGCAATACTGTATATATAGTGATACTTACCAGGTGACGATACTTCCGTTACACATACTAGCGACTGAATCGAACAGAATGTTGAATGGTTAGACGAAACGATAATTGTATCTGAGTTGTATTCGATGATATCGTGATGATGTTTATATAGCAATACTCACCAGGTAACTGTCCTTCCGTTTTACATACAAGCGACCGAATCGGGCAGAAGGTTAAATGGATAGATTGAACAATCATCGTATCTGAGTTGTATTCGATTATGTTTATATAGTTATACTCACCAGGTAACTGTTCTTCCGTTATACATACGAGCGACTGAATTGAACTGAAGGTTGAATGGATAGACTAAACAATGATCGTATCTGGGGTTGTATTCGATTATATCGTGATGATGTTCATATAGTTATACTCACCAGGTAACTGTTCTCCAGTTATACATAAGAGTGACTGAACTGAACAGAAGGTTGAATGGATAGACTGAACAATCATCGTATCTGGGTTGTATTCGATTATTTCGTGATGATTATTATATATTATGTCTAACCAGGTAACTGTTCTTTCGTTATACATACTAGCAACCGAATCGAACATAAGGTTGAATGGATAGATTGAACAATCATTGTATCTGGGTTGTCTCCGATTATATCGTTATGTTGTATATTTAACTACACCCACCTTGTAACGGTTCTTTCGTTACACATACGAGCGTCTGAATCGAACATAAGGTTGGATGGTTAGACGGAACGATAATTGTAACTAAGTTGTATTCGATTATATCGTGATGACGTTCATATAGAAATACTCACCAGGTTACTGTTCTTTCGTTATACATACGAGCAACCGAATCGAACAGAAGGTTGAATGATTAGTATCTGGGTTGTATTCGATTATGATGTTTTGCTATGATATAGTTATACACATAAGGTGACGGTATAGCCGTTTCACATACGAGCGACCGAAACGAACAGAAAGTTGAATGGATAGACTGAACAATCAATGTATCTGGGTGGTATCCGATTATATCGCAATACTGTATATATAGTGATACTTACCAGGTGACGATACTTCCGTTACACATACTAGCGACTGAATCGAACAGAATGTTGAATGGTTAGACGAAACGATAATTGTATCTGAGTTGTATTCGATGATATCGTGATGATGTTTATATAGCAATACTCACCAGGTAACTGTCCTTCCGTTTTACATACAAGCGACCGAATCGAGCAGAAGGTTAAATGGATAGATTGAACAATCATCGTATCTGAGTTGTATTCGATTATGTTTATATAGTTATACTCACCAGGTAACTGTTCTTCCGTTATACATACGAGCGACTGAATTGAACTGAAGGTTGAATGGATAGACTGAACAATGATCGTATCTGGGGTTGTATTCGATTATATCGTGATGATGTTCATATAGTTATACTCACCAGGTAACAGTTCTCCAGTTATACATAAGAGCGACTGAACTGAACAGAAGGTTGAATGGATAGACTGAACAATCATCGTATCTGGGTTGTATTCGATTATTTCGTGATGATTATTATATATTATGTCTAACCAGGTAACTGTTCTTTCGTTATACATACTGGCAACCGAATCGAACATAAGGTAGAATGGATAGATTGAACAATCATTGTATCTGGGTTGTCTCCGATTATATCGTTATGTTGTATATTTAACTACACCTACCATGTAACGGTTCTTTCGTTACACATACGAGCGTCTGAATCGAACATAAGGTTGAATGGATAGTATCTGGGTTGTATTCGATTATGATGTTATGCTGTGTATATAGTTATACACATAAGGTGACGGTATTCCTGTTTCACATACGAGCGACCGAAACGAACAGAAAGTTGAAATGATAGACTGAACAATCAATGTATCTGGGTGGTATCCGATTATATCGCAATACTGTATATATAGTGATACTTACCAGGTGACGGTACTTTCGTTACACATACTAGCGACTGAATCGAACAGAAGGTTAAATGGTTAGACGAAACGATAATTGTATCTGAGTTGTATTCGATGATATCGTGATGATGTTTATATAGCAATACTCACCAGGTAACTGTTTTTCCGTTTTACATACAAGCGACCGAATCGAGCAGAAGGTTGAATTCAGTATAGATTGAACAATCATCGTATCTGGGTTGTATTCGATTATGTTTATATAGTTATACATACGAGCGACTGAATTGAACAGAAGGTTGAATGGATAGTATATGGGTTGTATTCGATTATGATGTTATGCTGTGTATATAGTTATACACACTAGGAAACGGTATTCCCGTTTTACATACGAGCGACCGAAACGAAAAGAAAGTTGAATGGATAGACTGAACAATCAATGTATCTGGTTGGTATCCGATTATATCGCAATACTGTATATATAGTGATACTTACTAGGTGACGGTACTTCCGTAACACATACTAGCGACTGAATCGAACAGAAGGTTAAATGGTTAGACGAAACGATAATTGTATCTGAGTTGTATTCGATGATATCGTGATGATGTTTATATAGCAATACTCACCAGGTAACTGTTCTTCCGTTTTACATACAAGCGACCGAATCGAGCAGAAGGTTGAATTCAGTATAGATTGAACAATCATCGTATCTGGGTTGTATTCGATTATGTTTATATAGTTATACTCACCAGGTAACTGTTCTTTCGTTATACATACGAGCGACTGAATTGAACAGAAGGTTGAATGGATAGTATATGGGTTGTATTCGATTATGATGTTATGCTGTGTATATAGTTATACACACTAGGAGACGGTATTCCCGTTTTACATACGAGCGAACGAAACGAAAAGAAAGTTGAATGGATAGACTGAACAATCAATGTATCTGGGTGGTATCCGATTATATCGCAATACTGTATATATAGTGATACTTACCAGGTGACGATACTTCCGTTACACATACTAGCGACTGAATCGAACAGAATGTTGAATGGTTAGACGAAACGATAATTGTATCTGAGTTGTATTCGATGATATCGTGATGATGTTTATATAGCAATACTCAC
Source organism: Chrysomela aeneicollis (assembly GCA_029955515.1). Lineage (NCBI taxonomy): Eukaryota > Metazoa > Arthropoda > Insecta > Coleoptera > Chrysomelidae > Chrysomela > Chrysomela aeneicollis. The sequence goes on along the minus strand of JARUHQ010000013.1, from coordinate 12,464,506 downwards.
CAGGTAACTGTCCTTCCGTTTTACATACAAGCGACCGAATCGGGCAGAAGGTTAAATGGATAGATTGAACAATCATCGTATCTGAGTTGTATTCGATTATGTTTATATAGTTATACTCACCAGGTAACTGTTCTTCCGTTATACATACGAGCGACTGAATTGAACTGAAGGTTGAATGGATAGACTAAACAATGATCGTATCTGGGGTTGTATTCGATTATATCGTGATGATGTTCATATAGTTATACTCACCAGGTAACTGTTCTCCAGTTATACATAAGAGTGACTGAACTGAACAGAAGGTTGAATGGATAGACTGAACAATCATCGTATCTGGGTTGTATTCGATTATTTCGTGATGATTATTATATATTATGTCTAACCAGGTAACTGTTCTTTCGTTATACATACTAGCAACCGAATCGAACATAAGGTTGAATGGATAGATTGAACAATCATTGTATCTGGGTTGTCTCCGATTATATCGTTATGTTGTATATTTAACTACACCCACCTTGTAACGGTTCTTTCGTTACACATACGAGCGTCTGAATCGAACATAAGGTTGGATGGTTAGACGGAACGATAATTGTAACTAAGTTGTATTCGATTATATCGTGATGACGTTCATATAGAAATACTCACCAGGTTACTGTTCTTTCGTTATACATACGAGCAACCGAATCGAACAGAAGGTTGAATGATTAGTATCTGGGTTGTATTCGATTATGATGTTTTGCTATGATATAGTTATACACATAAGGTGACGGTATAGCCGTTTCACATACGAGCGACCGAAACGAACAGAAAGTTGAATGGATAGACTGAACAATCAATGTATCTGGGTGGTATCCGATTATATCGCAATACTGTATATATAGTGATACTTACCAGGTGACGATACTTCCGTTACACATACTAGCGACTGAATCGAACAGAATGTTGAATGGTTAGACGAAACGATAATTGTATCTGAGTTGTATTCGATGATATCGTGATGATGTTTATATAGCAATACTCACCAGGTAACTGTCCTTCCGTTTTACATACAAGCGACCGAATCGAGCAGAAGGTTAAATGGATAGATTGAACAATCATCGTATCTGAGTTGTATTCGATTATGTTTATATAGTTATACTCACCAGGTAACTGTTCTTCCGTTATACATACGAGCGACTGAATTGAACTGAAGGTTGAATGGATAGACTAAACAATGATCGTATCTGGGGTTGTCTCCGATTATATCGTTATGTTGTATATTTAACTACACCTACCATGTAATGGTTCTTTCGTTACACATACGAGCGTCTGAATCGAACATAAGGTTGGATGGTTAGACGGAACGATAATTGTAACTAAGTTGTATTCGATTATATCGTGATGACGTTCATATAGAAATACTCACCAGGTTACTGTTCTTTCGTTATACATACGAGCAACCGAATCGAACAGAAGGTTGAATGGATAGTATCTGGGTTGTATTCGATTATGATGTTATGCTGTGTATATAGTTATACACATAAGGTGACGGTATTCCCGTTTCACATACGAACGACCAAAACGAACAGAAAGTTGAATGGATAGACTGAACAATCAATGTATCTGGGTGGTATCCGATTATATCGCAATACTGTATATATAGTGATACAAATACAAGATGGCCGAAAGTGAAGGTGTGACGGATGGCTCTCATAGTTATAAATGTTGCAAAAAGCCTCTAAAATATTATGTGTGCACTAAATGCTTCAGTGTTTTTCACCAAAGTTGCATCATGCGAAAGAAAAAAACGATTACCTTTACTAGTGGGAACAAAGTGATCTGCTGTGGAGCTGAAAGTGAAAATGAAGAAAACATAAGCCAGCCTGACAGCGTTCTCGAACAAACTATTAGAGATCTGGCGGAAGAGAATCACTGGAAATGCAATTATATTACCAAACTGAAAGAAGAAAAGAGTGTGTGGAAAAGTGAAGCCCTTGAAATGGAATCTAAACTCAATGAACAGGTAGAAGTCCAACGACAACAGATTGAAAAACTGGAGCAACAAATCACCTTTTACATACAAAAACTAGCTGATAAATATCTTGAAACAAAAACAATAGAAACTCAAACTGATGAAAAACATTTGACCAAGAAATTCCTACCAGATGCGGAACTGAAAGAAAAAAGAATACCCCGACAAAAAAGGAAAATTTGACTCCGAATCCCAATGAATCACCAAGCAGGCTTCAGATACAGGGTGATAAGCACCGGGAATCAAGAAACATATACATTGACAAAACTCTAGAGCAGGAAGAGAATAAAATAGAAGTGACTGAGACTCCAACTCTGAAAATTATACAGAGTATTGAACAAGGTACACAAACTAGAAATGACAAACTATACAAAGTGGAAGAGATAAGATGTAAAAGAAAAAGGAGGAAGAAAAGGCAATCCAGGAAGATTAATTCCTTTGAAGTGGATATATTAAATGATGACAATATTCAACCCAATGAAGATACTCAATTGCCCACACTATCTCAAGAAACGGACATACATTCAGTGGACATATTGGACAACGTTTCTCAAAATGAGAATCAACCTCAACCCTCAGACGAAGAAAATCACCCAGATAATGGACTGAAAACCAACATAGTTGAATGTTCAGCTGGGCATAATGATGATCTCAATAATCAAGAAGAAATCACAACAAGGTCATGTGATGAAACTCCAAGCATTGATGAGGAAACCCATATGCACAGAGACAAAATACTTATAATCGGAGATCAGTATGCTATAAGATTTTCTGATGTATTAAGAAAATCTATTCAAAATGCCAAATACAATATTTCTGAGATTCTGAAACCGAAAACGGAGCTTTCAGAACTAACTAGTACGATTTTCAATGACACTTTTGACTATGGATCCGAAGACTATGTCATAATCATGTATAATACTAGTAACATCAGTAATAACAAAACGTTACAGGTTGCACTAAGACAACTGTTACCCATAAGTAAAATTACGAATCTACTACTCATTACGGAATGCGATAAGCACATAGATAATATTATTATAAAAAAAATATTAGGACGAGCAAAATTCTATTGCAAACAAAATCTATGCACATCCTTGAAGATTATGGTTGACCATAAACATAAAGGAAGAAAACATGAAATACTCGAAGATGTATTAAGATTTCTCACACAAACAAAAGGTAATATTGTCCTCAAGACATTAAACAGAGTTTCGAAAATAGATAGTTCCACAAGCAGTATAATGCAAGAGGACCATGTTTCAAAGAGTGCAGAAAACTCTAAGGAAAACTCTTTTTTCGAATATCGAGACCAAAACACGCAGCAAAGGTAACAAACAAAATCTGCCAACAAACATTTTCTCTATTGTTATTGAATATTCAATCCATACGTTGTAAAAGTGATGAACTTTTGGTATATCTTGATGACAAAAACTTTCCAAATGTAGTTGTGTTAACCGAGCACTGGCTTAATAATGATGAACCTTGTTTTATACCTAATTATGTTGTACCTTCTAAATTTTGTAGGGCTTTGGGCTATGGGGGAACTGTGATTTTAGTAAACAAAGAATTCTCTGAAAAATTTCCCGTTGAAAATATTTCCAAGTACAATCACTTAATAAAAGAGAAAGTATTTGAATGCTCTATTTGTCACTTCAAAAAAATAAATTTGTACATATTGTGCCCGTACAGATCACCCTCATCGGATGTGAATCTATTTTTAGAGGATTTAGAGTTAATACTAAATGACTTATCAATAGATTCCAATATACTAGTTACTGGAGATCTCGATATAGATTATAATAACAACAATTCTACAGCAACTCAGTCACTTGTAAGACTACTTGATTCATTCAACTTGAGTATGCATGTCAAGTCAGATACCCGTATATCCCAGTCTTCCTCATCTTGTATCGATTATATCTGTAGCAACTTCGATGAAGAGAGGGTCAATTGCTCAGTTTCATCCTCCGGACTATCTGACCATGAAGCGGTCGAATGTACAATTTGTGTCAATGATACTGAAAATGATGATAAATATAAATATGGCAGGCTGTACAGCAGAGCAAATTACGATAAGTTTTATCATAAGTGTCTCAATTTAAATTGGGCTTATATTTCATCGCAGACTGATCCATTCCTAATATTTCACAATCAATTAGTGAAGGTATTCAATGAATCATTTCCTTTTCAAAAAATCAAACTCAAACATAAGAAACCATGGATAACACAAGGAATAAAAACGTCCTCAAGAAATTTACGCTCACTGTATCACATAAGAAAGTTTACAAGCAATCCCATTATCCATTCTCATATTAATCTTTATAAAAAAATTTACAGAAAAGTCCTAAAGTTAGCAAAAGAAAATTACTATAAGAACAGAATTAAATATTCGAACAATAAAACGAAAGAGACTTGGTCGATTATAAAGATCTAACAGGCAATTGCAAAAAAAGAAACCTTATCGACATACCTATTAGTCCAGACAAAATGAATGAATTCTACTGTACCATAGCACAAATATTGACCGAAAGAATTGTTGTACCATTTGATCCTTTGAATAATTTAAAAAAGCACACAATAAATAACAATTTTGTATTATACGACACCAACATAAATGAACTGATTGAAACAATTAAGGATATCAAAAATAAAAGTGCATCTGGTTATGACGGTATATCCATTAAGATTATTGAAAATCTTCCAGTTAGTGTACTTGAGGTACTAGTATCACTGATTAATCACTCATTTCAAATAGGTTTATTCCCATCCTTCCTGAAAACATCCGTAATTATTCCCCTACACAAAGGAGGCAACCTGGATGACCCCTCTTATTATAGACCAATCTCCCTGATCCCGACCATTGCGAAAATGATAGAAAAACTGGTTAAGAAACGGCTAAGCTCTTTCCTTCTAACGCATAATATTATAAGTAAGAATCAGTTTGGATTTCAGGAACATAAAAACACCCATGATGCTGTGTTTACATTTATTTATGAGGTCTACTCAAACATCAATGGTGGAGATGTTGCGGCAGCAGTGTTTTGTGATCTAACAAAAGCCTTTGACTGCGTGGATCACGAGATACTCTTGCGGAAACTACATCACTATGGATGTAAAGGAGTTACTCTGCAATGGTTCAAATCATATCTCATAGGTCGAAGACAAACAGTAAAATCAAATACAAATGAATACTCGAAGCAAATTGAGATCAATTCTGGAGTGCCTCAAGGATCTGTATTGGGTCCCATACTTTTTTTGATATATGTTAATGATCTCACAAATATTGACTTGACTGGTAAAGTAACACTCTTCGCAGATGATACCACGATTTTGTGGCATAGTAAAACAGAAGAAGATCTGAAGAATAACATATCTGTCGATGTAAAAAAGATCAAGTTATGGTGTGACTCGAATCTTCTATCTTTCAATATAAATAAAACAAATATAGTTACTTTCAGATGCTCACTCGATAATTTTCCCCTTGATAACGGAATCATTGAAAATTCAGACTGTACCAAATTCTTGGGAATCGTCATAGATAAAAAATTAAAATTTGATAGGCATGTCGAGCAACTGAAAAGTAAAATATCCTCTGGATGCTACGCAGTGAGGGTAATTTCGAAAGAGCTTGGATCCCAGACTGCTAAAACAGCATATTATGCCTTAATTGAGTCACATTTAAGGTACGGGATACCTTTCTGGGGAGTGTGTAACCTAGACCTACTTGAAACTGTGCAGGTGCTTCAAAAAAGAGCAATTCGATATATTTACAAAGCCAAACCTCGCGATTCATGTAGGCCATTGTTCAAAGAAAATAAAATTTTGACAGTAATATCTTTGTTTATATTAGAGACCGTATGCTTGGTGAGGAAACACTTCACCAAATTTGACAGAGCTCAGTCCAATTATTCCACACGCCACAGCATTAATAGTTTGAAACTGCCGATACCCAGCACGTCTTTAGTGAGAGATTCCTTGTATTACAATGGTGCTAAAATGTATAACCACTTGCCAAACCATGTTAGGGGTGCATTAATAGATATTGAAATATTCAGGAAAACTGTCAAAGAACTACTGAAGCTCAGACCATATTACAGCCTTAAAGAATTCTACAATGACTCGATCTGACCTAATATATGGGTATGCTGATTAGAATTCTTGTGATTACATCATTCTAATTAGGTTTGCTTATATATTCATGTTTGTGATTGTTTTACACCTATGTATGTTATTTTTTTCATATTTCGACAAAAAAATATTTATTCAATGTTTATTTAATGTTTAATGTTTTAGTATTTTGATTTTAATATTATAGTTGTAAATTTATATTTATTTTATATATACTCTTTACTGACTTCATGCTTTGTCGACAAGAAGAAATTCTTTCATGACAATAAAGTATATTTATTATTATTACCAGGTGACGGTACTTCCGTTACACATACTAGCGACTGAATCGAACAGAAGGTTGAATGGTTAGACGAAACGATAATTGTATCTGAGTTGTATTCGATGATATCGTGATGATGTTAATATAGCAATACTCACCAGGTAACTGTTCTTTCGTTTTACATACAAGCGACCGAATCGAGCAGAAGGTTGAATAGATAGATTGAACAATCATCGTATCTGAGTTGTATTCGATTATGTTTATATAGATATACTCACCAGGTACCTGTTCTTCCGATATACATACGAGCAACCGAATCGAACATAAGGTTGAATGGATAGATTGAACAATCATCGTATCTGAGTCGTATTCGATTATGTTTATATAGTTATACTCATCAGGTAACAGTTCTTCCGTTATACATACGAGCGACTGAATTGAACTGAAGGTTGAATGGATAGACTGAACAATGATCGTATCTGGGGTTGTATTCGATTATATCGTGATGATGTTCATATAGTTATACCCACCAGGTAACTGTTCTCCAGTTATACATAAGAGCGACTGAACTGAACAGAAGGTTGAATGGATAGACTGAACAATCATCGTATCTGGGTTGTATTCGATTATTTCGTGATGATTATTATATATTATGTCTAACCAGGTAACTGTTCTTTCGTTATACATACTAGCAACCGAATCGAACATAAGGTTGAATGGATAGATTGAACAATCATTGTATCTGGGTTGTCTCCGATTATATCGTTATGTTGTATATTTAACTACACCTACCATGTAACGGTTCTTTCGTTACACATACGAGCGTCTGAATCGAACATAAGGTTGGATGGTTAGACGGAACGATAATTGTAACTAAGTTGTATTCGATTATATCGTGATGACGTTCATATAGAAATACTCACCAGGTTACTGTTCTTTCGTTATACATACGAGCAACCGAATCGAACAGAAGGTTGAATGGATAGTATCTGGGTTGTATTCGATTATGATGTTATGCTGTGTATATAGTTATACACATAAGGTGACGGTATTCCCGTTTCACATACGAGCGACCGAAACGAACAGAAAGTTGAAATGATAGACTGAACAATCAATGTATCTGGGTGGTATCCGATTATATCGCAATACTGTATATATAGTGATACTTACCAGGTGACGGTACTTCCGTTACACATACTAGCGACTAAATCGAACAGAAGGTTAAATGGTTAGACGAAACGATAATTGTATCTGAGTTGTATTCGATGATATCGTGATGATGTTTATATAGCAATACTCACCAGGTAACTGTTTTTCCGTTTTACATACAAGCGACCGAATCGAGCAGAAGGTTGAATTCAGTATAGATTGAACAATCATCGTATCTGGGTTGTATTCGATTATGTTTATATAGTTATACTCACCAGGTAACTGTTCTTCCGTTATACATACGAGCGACTGAATTGAACAGAAGGTTGAATGGATAGTATATGGGTTGTATTCGATTATGATGTTATGCTGTGTATATAGTTATACACACTAGGAGACGGTATTCCCGTTTTACATACGAGCGACCGAAACAAAAAGAAAGTTGAATGGATAGACTGAACAATCAATGTATCTGGGTGGTATCCGATTATATCGCAATACTGTATATATAGTGATACTTACCAGGTGACGATACTTCCGTTACACATATTGGCGACTGAATCGAACAGAATGTTTAATGGTTAGACGAAACGATAATTGTATCTGAGTTGTATTCGATGATATCGTGATGATGTTTATATAGCAATACTCACCAGGTAACTGTTCTTCCGTTTTACATACAAGCGACCGAATCGAGCAGAAGGTTGAATTCAGTATAAATTGAACAATCATCGTATCTGGGTTGTATTCGATTATGTTTATATAGTTATACTCACCAGGTAACTGTTCTTCCGTTATACATACGAGCGACTGCATTGAACAGAAGGTTGAATGGATAGTATATGGGTTGTATTCGATTATGATGTTATGCTGTGTATATAGTTATACATACTAGGAGACGGTATTCCCGTTTTACATACGAGCGACCGAAACGAAAAGAAAGTTGAATGGATAGACTGAACAATCAATTAATCTGGGTGGTATCCGATTATATCGCAATACTGTATATATAGTGATACTAACCAGGTGACGATACTTCCGTTACACATACTAGCGACTGAATCGAACGGAATGTTGAATGGTTAGACGAAACGATAATTGTATCTGAGTTGTATTCGATGATATCGTGATAATGTTTATATAGCAATACTCACCAGGTAACTGTCCTTCCGTTTTACATACAAGCGACCGAATCGAGCAGAAGGTTAGATGAATAGATTGAACAATCATCGTATCTGAGTTGTATTCGATTATGTTTATATAGATATACTTACCAGGTACCTGTTCTTCCGATATACATACGAGCAACCGAATCGAACATAAGGTTGAATGGATAGATTGAACAATCATCGTATCTGAGTTGTATTCGATTATGTTTATATAGTTATACTCACCAGGTAACTGTTCTTCCGTTATACATACGAGCGACTGAATTGAACTGAAGGTTGAATGGATAGACTAAACAATGATCGTATCTGGGGTTGTATTCGATTATATCGTGATGATGTTCATATAGTTATACTCACCAGGTAACTGTTCTCCAGTTATACATAAAAGCGACTGAAATGAACAGAAGGTTGAATGGATAGACTGGACAATCATCGTATCTGGGTTGTATTCGATTATTTCGTGATGATTATTATATATTATGTCTAACCAGGTAACTGTTCTTTCGTTATACATACTAGCAACCGAATCGAACCTAAGGTTGAATGGATAGATTGAACAATCATTGTATCTGGGTTGTCTCCGATTATATCGTTATGTTGTATATTTAACTACACCTACCATGTAACGGTTCTTTCGTTACACATACGAGCGTCTGAATCGAACATAAGGTTGGATGGTTAGACGGAACGATAATTGTAACTAAGTTGTATTCGATTATATCGTGATGACGTTCATATAGAAATACTCACCAGGTTACTGTTCTTTCGTTATACATACGAGCAACCGAATCGAACAGAAGGTTGAATGGATAGTATCTGGGTTGTATTCGATAATTATGTTATGCTGTGTATATAGTTATACACATAAGGTGACGGTATTCCCGTTTCACATACGAGCGACCGAAACGAACAGAAAGTTGAATGGATAGACTGAACAATCAATGTAACTGGGTGGTATCCGATTATATCGCAATACTGTATATATAGTGATACTTACCAGGTGACGGTTCTTCCGTTACACATACTAGCGACTGAATCGAACAGAAGGTTAAATGGTTAGACGAAACGATAATTGTATCTGAGTTGTATTCGATGATATCGTGATGATGTTTATATAGCAATACTCACCAGGTAACTGTTCTTCCGTTTTACATACAAGCGACAGAATCGAGCAGAAGGTTGAATTCAGTATAGATTGACCAATCATCGTATCTGAGTTGTATTCGATTATGTTTATATAGTTATACTCACCAGGTAACTGTTCTTCCGTTACACATACGAGCGACTGAATTGAACAGAAGGTTGAATGGATAGTATCTGGGTTGTATTCGATTATGATGTTATGCTGTGTATATAGTTATACACATAAGGTGACGGTATTCCCGTTTCACATACGAGCGACCGAAACGAACAGAAAGTTGAATGGATAGACTGAACAATCAATGTATCTGGGTGGTATCCGATTATATCGCAATACTGTATATATAGTGATACTTACCAGGTGACGGTACTTCCGTTACACATACTAGCGACTGAATCGAACAGAAGGTTAAATGGTTAGACGAAACGATAATTGTATCTGAGTTGTATTCGAAAATATCGTGATGATGTTTATATAGCAATACTCACCAGGTAACTGTTCTTCCGTTTTACATACAAGCGACCGAATCGAGCAGAAGGTTGAATTCAGTATAGATTGAACAATCATCGTATTTGGGTTGTATTCGATTATGTTTATATAGTTATACTCACCAGGTAACTGTTCTTCCGTTATACATAAGAGCGACTGAACTGAACTGAAGGTTGAATGGATAGACTGAACAATCATCGTATCTGGGTTGTATTCGATCATTTCGTGATGATTATTATATATTATGTCTAACCAGGTAACTGTTCTTTCGTTATACATACTAGCAACCGAATCGAACATAAGGTTGAATCGATAGATTGAACAATCATTGTATCTGAGTTGTCTCCGATTATATCGTTATGTTGTATATTTAACTACACCTACCATGTAACGGTTCTTTCGTTACACATACGAGCGTCTGAATCGAACATAAGGTTGGATGGTTAGACGGAACGATAATTGTATCTGAGTTGTATTCGATGATATCGTGATGATGTTTATATAGCAATACTCACCAGGTAACTGTTCTTCCGTTTTACATACAAGCGACCGAATCGGGCAGAAGGTTGAATGGATAGATTGAACAATCATCGTATCTGAGTTGTATTCGATTATGTTTATATAGATATACTCACCAGGTACCTGTTCTTCCGATATACATACGAGTTACCGAATCGAACATAAGGTTGAATGGATATATTGAACAATCATCGTATCTGAGTTGTATTCGATTATGTTTATATAGTTATACTCACCAGGTAACTGTTCTTCCGTTATACATACGAGCGACTGAATGGAACTGAAGGTTGAATGGATAGACTAAACAATGATCGTATCTGGGGTTGTATTCGATTATATCGTGATGATGTTCATATAGTTATACTCACCAGGTAACTGTTCTCCAGTTATACATAAGAGCGACTGAACTGAACAGAAGGTTGAATGGATAGACTGAACAATCATCGTATCTGGGTTGTATTCGATTATTTCGTGATGATTATTATATTTTATGTCTAACCAGGTAACTGTTCTTTCGTTATACATACTAGCAACCGAATCGAACATAAGGTTGAATGGATAGATTGAACAATCATTGTATCTGAGTTGTCTCCGATTATATCGTTATGTTGTATATTTAACTACACCTACCATGTAACGGTTCTTTCGTTACACATACGAGCGTCTGAATCGAACATAAGGTTGGATGGTTAGACGGAACGATAATTGTAACCAAGTTGTATTCGATTATATCGTGATGACGTTCATATAGAAATACTCACCAGGTTACTGTTCTTCCGTTATACATACGAGCAACCGAATCGAACAGAAGGTTGAATGGATAGTATCTGGGTTGTATTCGATTATGATGTTATGCTGTGTATATAGTTATACACATAAGGTGACGGTATTCCCGTTTCACATACGAGCGACCGAAACGAACAGAAAGTTGAAATGATAGACTGAACAATCAATGTATCCGGGTGGTATCCGATTATATCGCAATACTGTATATATAGTGATACTTACCAGGTGACGGTACTTCCGTTACACATACTAGCGACTGAATCGAACAGAAGGTTAAATGGTTAGACGAAACGATGATTGTATCTGAGTTGTATTCGATGATATCGTGATGATGTTTATATAGCAATTCTCACCAGGTAACTGTTCTTCCGTTTTACATACAAGCGACCGAATCGAGCAGAAGGTTGAATTCAGTATAGATTGACCAATCATTGTATCTGGGTTGTATTCGATTATGTTTATATAGTTATACTCACCAGGTAACTGTTCTTCCGTTACACATACGAGCGACTGAATTGAACAGAAGGTTGAATGGATAGTATCTGGGTTGTATTCGATTATGATGTTATGCTGTGTATATAGTTATACACATAAGGTGACGGTATTCCCGTTTCACATACGAGCGACCAAAACGAACAGAAAGTTGAATGGATAGACTGAACAATCAATGTATCTGGGTGGTATCCGATTATATCGCAATACTGTATATATAGTGATACTTACCAGTAGACGGTACTTCCGTTACACATACTAGCGACTGAATCGAACAGAAGGTTAAATGGTTAGACGAAACGATAATTGTATCTGAGTTGTATTCGATGATATCGTGATGATGTTTATATAGCAATACTCACCAGGTAACTGTTCTTCCGTTTTACATACAAGCGACCGAATCGAGCAGAAGGTTGAATTAAGTATAGATTGAACAATCATCGTATCTGAGTTGTATTCGATTATGTTTATATAGTTATACTCACCAGGTAACTGTTCTTCCGTTATACATACGAGCGACTGAATTGAACTGAAGGTTGAATGGATAGACTAAACAATGATCGTATCTGGGGTTGTATTCGATTATATCGTGATGATGTTCATATAGTTATACTCACCAGGTAACTGTTCTCCAGTTATACATAAGAGCGACTGAACTAAACAGAAGGTTGAATGGAAAGACTGAACAATCATCGTATCTGGGTTGTATTCTATTATTTCGTGATGATTATTATATATTATGTCTAACCAGGTAACTGTTCTTTCGTTATACATACTAGCAACCGAATCGAACATAAGGTTGAATGGATAGATTGAACAATCATTGTATCTGGGTTGTCTCCGATTGTATCGTTATGTTGTATATTTAACTACACCTACCATGTAACGGTTCTTTCGTTACACATACGAGCGTCTGAATCGAACATAAGGTTGGATGGTTAGACGGAACGATAATTGTAACTAAGTTGTATTCGATTATATCGTGATGACGTTCATATAGAAATACTCACCAGGTAACTGTTCTTCCGTTATACATACGAGCGACTGAATTGAACAGAAGGTTGAATGGATAGTATATGGGTTGTATTCGATTATGATGTTATGCTGTGTATATAGTTATACACACTAGGAGACGGTATTCCCGTTTTACATACGAGCGACCGAAACAAAAAGAAAGTTGAATGGATAGACTGAACAATCAATGTATCTGGGTGGTATCCGATTATATCGCAATACTGTATATATAGTGATACTTGCCAGGTGACGATACTTCCGTTACACATACTAGCGACTGAATCGAACAGAATGTTGAATGGTTAGACGAAACGATAATTGTATCTGAGTTGTATTCGATGATATCGTGATGATGTTTATATAGCAATACTCACCAGGTAACTGTTCTTCCGTTTTACATACAAGCGACCGAATCGAGCAGAAGGTTGAATGGATAGATTGAACAATCATCGTATCTGAGTTGTATTCGATTATGTTTATATAGTTATACTCACCAGGTAACTGTTCTTCCGTTATACATACGAGCGACTGAATTGAACTGAAGGTTGAATGGATAGACTAAACAATGATCGTATCTGGGGTTGTATTTGATTATATCGTGATGATGTTCATATAGTTATACTCACCAGGTAACTGTTCTCCAGTTATACATAAGAGCGACTGAACTGAACAGAAGGTTGAATGGATAGACTGAACAATCATCGTATCTGGGTTGTATTCGATTATTTCGTGATGATTATTATATATTATGTCTAACCAGGTAACTGTTCTTTCGTTATACATACTAGCAACCGAATCGAACATAAGGTTGAATGGATAGATTGAACAATAATTGTATCTGGGTTGTCTCCGATTATATCGTTATGTTGTATATTTAACTACACCTACCTTGTAACGGTTCTTTCGTTACACATACGAGCGTCTGAATCGAACATAAGGTTGGATGGTTAGACGAAACGATAATTGTAACTAAGTTGTATTCGATTATATCGTGATGACGTTCATATAGAAATACTCACCAGGTTACTGTTCTTTCGTTATACATACGAGCAACCGAATCGAACAGAAGGTTGAATGGATAGTATCTGGGTTGTATTCGATTATGATGTTATGCTGTGATATAGTTATACACATAAGGTGACGGTATTCCCGTTTCACATACGAGCGACCGAAACGAACAGAAAGTTGAATGGATAGACTGAACAATCAATGTATCTGGGTGGTATCCGATTATATCGCAATACTGTATATATAGTGATACTTACCTGGTGACGGCACTTTCGTTACACATACTAGCGACTGAATCGAACAGAAGGTTAAATGGTTAGACGAAACGATAATTGTATCTGAGTTGTATTCGATGATATCGTGATGATGTTTATATAGCAATACTCACCAGGTAACTGTTCTTCCGTTTTACATACAAGCGACCGAATCGAGCAGAAGGTTGAATTCAGTATAGATTGAACAATCATCGTATCTGGGTTGTATTCGATTATGTTTATATAGTTATACTCACCAGGTAACTGTTCTTCCGTTATACATACTAGCGACTGAATCGAACAGAAGGTTAAATGGTTAGACGAAACGATAATTGTATCTGAGTTGTATTCGATGATATCGTGATGATGTTTATATAGCAATACTCACCAGGTAACTGTTCTTCCGTTTTACATACAAGCGACCGAATCGAGCAGAAGGTTGAATTCAGTATAGATTGAACAATCATCGTATCTGGGTTGTATTCGATTATGTTTATATAGTTATACTCACCAGGTAACTGTTCTTCCGTTATACATACGAGCGACTGAATTGAACAGAAGGTTGAATGGATAGACTGAACAATCATCGTATCTGGGTTGTATTCGATTATTTCGTGATGATTATTATATATTATGTCTAACCAGGTAACTGTTCTTTCGTTATACATACTAGCAACCGAATCGAACATAAGGTTGAATGGATAGATTGAACAATCATTGTATCTGGGTTGTCTCCGATTATATCGTTATGTTGTATATTTAACTACACCTACCATGTAACGGTTCTTTCGTTACACATACGAGCGTCTGAATCGAACATAAGGTTGGATGGTTAGACGGAACGATAATTGTAACTAAGTTGTATTCGATTATATCGTGATGACGTTCATATAGAAATACTCACCAGGTTACTGTTCTTTCGTTATACATACGAGCAACCGAATCGAACAGAAGGTTGAATGGATAGTATCTGGGTTGTATTCGATTATGATGTTATGCTGTGTATATAGTTATACACATAAGGTGACGGTATTCCCGTTTCACATACGAGCGACCGAAACGAACAGAAAGTTGAATGGATAGACTGAACAATCAATGTATCTGGGTGGTATCCGATTATATCGCAATACTGTATATATAGTGATACTAACCAGGTGACGGTACTTCCGTTACACATACTGGCGACTGAATCGAACAGAAGGTTAAATGGTTAGATGAAACGATAATTGTATCTGAGTTGTATTCGATGATATCGTGATGATGTGTATATAGCAATACTCACCAGGTAACTGTCCTTCCGTTTTACATACAAGCGATCGAATCGAGCAGAAGGTTAAATGGATAGATTGAACAATCATCGTATCTGAGTTGTATTCGATTATGTTGTAACGTTTCATTTTCTATGTGTGCGTATTGGTGTGTGTGTTGAGTGAATGTTTATTGAAAAATCATATTGCGGTAGGTACTCACAGGCCAAATAAAGGACGACCAATTTTCGATAGTTTAATTCCGACCGATACACAGGTGAACGAAACTAAAATTGCACGACACAAACACATCACTGAATCGCTCTGATGGCCCGAGTTGATGGTGGTTCTGCTGTGCGTTTGCGAATGAGATCGTACCTAAAATAAATGTAAATATTTAGTTAAACCGCATAGTAGGAGTAAATAATTGATTTTTAGATATTAGGATTCATAGTAAAAGCGATTTCTTTACCTGATTCTCTTCGGTTGATATATTCTGGTTTGTTTATTGTTCATCGATAAATAGGTTATAAACACAGGATAGCAATTTGCAGTATGTACTGTCATCTTCATATCTTCTTTTATTTCTTCAGTTTCGTCTGCGATTATAGGCCGTTGCTATTTATTGACGTGTACATTGGTACTCTTATCTTTTTCCAATTCAAGCATCAGATAAGGAAGGAGATTATCGATAAGTCCAGTACCTTCGGTTCTGTTGAATCGATGATCTTCGGATATTCTAGACAGAAATGTCCTTTCTCAATAGAGCTTTCTAGAGTGAAAAAAAAAGAGTTGTCGTTTTGCCAGCAAAAGGAGTAATTGTGTTGACTAAAATTTTCGTAGTGTTTCCTGGAAAATTTTCACTTTGTGGATATAACAAATGCTCTCTTTCTACAAAATCATCACCTATCGTTTGCTATCACGTTGGAGTGATTTTAGTGATGAATTTGTCCTCATTTTGAGGGATATTGGCGAACTTTAACGACCTTCTCAAACCTCCATTTTGAATTGGAAAACCCTCAGTCACCTGAAGAGGGTACTTGTACCAGCGATCCAAATCCAATTTGATTACTGATAGCCGCTGCATGACGTAACTCAGCTTCGAATATTTTTTTTTGCTGTTTTCTTTTGCTTACCAGCTTGCCGCCTGATTTGCATCCTGACTGCTCTGCATGGCCATATATATTGATATTGCTGCATTTAGTTTCCTGGAGGGCCAAGTGAACTCAGATAAGCTGCATGATTTTCGTTTATTACTTTTTTTTTGTGACTAATTTGCTGTGGTATCTTGAGGTGGAAATCGATTCTGATGATAAGATATAACGCATTTGAAACTATATGTATGGCTTTTCCGAGTGATAATATGGATGTGACTAATTAGTTTATTTACTCTTAGATATATCCCGAGAAATACCGGGTGTTGTACACTTAACGTGATCACGTTAGGGTTCAAGAGTCCTTATTTATATTATCTAAAGAGATTGAATATAGTATAACTCGTTGAATACCATAATATTAGCCCGTATATGATGGTTTAATTGAATTCTGTTACGGTTTTCAGATCACAAGATCTCGGCTATATTTTTTTTATTAAATTAAGTTCGGGAAAAGCGTCTCTATATTTTTTTTCCATATTTCTGGATACACATATTCGAATATATTATGCAGATTATAACCCTTCAGAGAAAGTATGTGTGGGTATAAGTCCATATATAATAGGATATATTTTTTTTTTGATATTGTCTGGAAAAAAAAAACGGAACCGTGAAGAACTCGGGAGTTCTCCAACTTGAACTCGCGATCTCTAAGTTGGTGGCGCCCATTTATTTACTTTGTTATCTCTATACAGTGTGTTTCCATTTGAACCCCCCTATACCCGACTGAGCTTCGGGGCAATCTTGCTCGTGCTTGTTCGCATCCGTTTTCTGGGTCAATGTTACGAAAGCACGTGGCAATGTTTATATAGATATACTCACCAGGTACCTGTTCTTCCGATATACATACGAGCAACCGAATAGAACATAAGGGTGAATGGATAGATTGAACAATCATCGTATCTGAGTTGTATTCGATTATGTTTATATAGTTATACTCACCAGGTAACTGTTCTTCCGTTATACATACGAGCGACTGAATTGAACTGAAGGTTGAATGGATAGACTAAACAATGATCGTATCTGGGGTTGTATTCGATTATATCGTGATGATGTTCATATAGTTATACTCACCAGGTAACTGTTCTCCAGTTATACATAAGAGCGACTGAACTGAACAGAAGGTTGAATGGATAGACTGAACAATCATCGTATCTGGGTTGTATTCGATTATTTCGTGATGATTATTATATATTATGTCTAACCAGGTAACTGTTCTTTCGTTATACATACTAGCAACCGAATCGAACATAAGGTTGAATGGATAGATTGAACAATCATTGTATCTGGGTTGTCTCCGATTATATCGTTATGTTGTATATTCAACTACACCTACCATGTAACGGTTCTTTCGTTACACATACGAGCGTCTGAATCGAACATAAGGTTGGATGGTTAGACGGAACGATAATTGTAACTAAGTTGTATTCGATTATATCGTGATGACGTTCATATAAAAATACTCACCAGGTTACTGTTCTTTCGTTATACATACGAGCAACCGAATCGAACAGAAGGTTGAATGGATAGTATCTGGGTTGTATTCGATTATGACGTTATGCTGTGTATATAGTTATACACATAAGGTGACGGTATTCCCGTTTCACATACGAGCGACCGAAACGAACAGAAAGTTGAATGGATAGACTGAACAATCAATGTATCTGGGTGGTATCCGATTATATCGCAATACTGTATATATAGTGATACTTACCAGGTGACGGTACTTCCGTTACACATACTAGCGACTGAATCGAACAGAAGGTTAAATGGTTAGACGAAACGATAATTGTATCTGAGTTGTATTCGATGATATCGTGATGATGTTTATATAGCAATACTCACCAGGTAACTGTTCTTCCGTTTTACATACAAGCGACCGAATCGAGCAGAAGGTTGAATTCAGTATAGATTGAACAATCATCGTATCTGGGTTGTATTCGATTATGTTTATATAGTTATACTCACCGGGTAACTGTTCTTCCGTTATACATACGAGCGACTGAATTGAACAGAAGGTTGAATGGATGATAGTATATGGGTTGTATTCGATTATGATGTTATGCTGTGTATAAAGTTATACACACTAGGAGACGGTATTCCCGTTTTACATACGAGCGACCGAAACGAAAAGAAAGTTGAATGGATAGACTGAACAATCAATGTATTTGGGTGGTATCCGATTATATCGCAATACTGTATATATAGTGATACTTACCAGGTGACGATACTTCCGTTACACATACTAGCAACTGAATCGAACAGAATGTTGAATGGTTAGACGAAACGATAATTGTATCTGAGTTGTATTCGATGATATCGTGATGATGTTTATATAGCAATACTCACCAGGTAACTGTCCTTCCGTTTTACATACAAGCGACCGAATCGAGCAGAAGGTTAAATGGATAGATTGAACAATCATCGTATCTGAGTTGTATTCGATTATGTTTATATAGATATACTCACCAGGTACCTGTTCTTCCGATATACATACGAGCAACCGAATCGAACATAAGGTTGAATGGATAGATTGAACAATCATCGTATCTGAGTTGTATTCGATTATGTTTATATAGTTATACACACCAGGTAACTGTTCTTCCGTTATACATACGAGCGACTGAATTGAACTGAAGGTTGAATGGATAGACTAAACAATGATCGTATCTGGGGTTGTATTCGATTATATCGTGATGATGTTCATATAGTTATACTCACCAGGTAACTGTTCTCCAGTTATACATAAGAGCGACTGAACTGAACAGAAGGTTGAATGGATAGACTGAACAATCATCGTATCTGGGTTGTATTCGATTATTTCGTGATGATTATTATATATCATGTCTAACCAGGTAACTGTTCTTTCGTTATACATACTAGCAACCGAATCGAACATAAGGTTGAATGGATAGATTGAACAATCATTGTATCTGAGTTGTCTCCGTTTATATCGTTATGTTGTATATTTTACTACACCTACCATGTAACGGTTCTTTCGTTACACATACGAGCGTCTGAATCGAACATAAGGTTGGATGGTTAGACAGAACGATAATTGTAACTAAGTTGTATTCGATTATATCGTGATGACGTTCATATAGAAATACTCACCAGGTTACTGTTCTTTCGTTATACATACGAGCAACCGAATCGAACAGAAGGTTGAATGGATAGTATCTGGGTTGTATTCGATTATGATGTTATGCTGTGTATATAGTTATACACATAAGGTGACGGTATTCCCGTTTCACATACGAACGACCGAAACGAACAGAAAGTTGAATGGATAGACTGAACAATCAATGTATCTGGGTGGTATCCGATTATATCGCAATACTGTATATATAGTGATACTTACCAGGTGACGGTACTTCCGTTACACATACTATCGACTGAATCGAACAGGAGGTTAAATGGTTAGACGAAACGATAATTGTATCTGAGTTGTATTCGATGATATCGTGATGATGTTTATATAGCAATACTCACCAGGTAACTGTTCTTCCGTTTTACATACAAGCGACCGAATCGAGCAGAAGGTTAAATGGATAGATTGAACAATCATCGTATCTGAGTTGTATTCGATTATGTTTATATAGATATACTCACCAGGTACCTGTTCTTCCGATATACATACGAGCAACCGAATCGAACATAAGGTTGAATGGATAGATTGAACAATCATCGTATCTGAGTTGTATTCGATTATGTTTATATAGTTATACTCACCAGGTAACTGTTCTTCCGTTATACATACGAGCGACTTAATTGAACTGAAGGTTGAATGGATAGACTAAACAATGATCGTATCTGGGGTTGTATTCGATTATATCGTGATGATGTTTATATAGTTATACTCACCAGGTAAATGTTCTCCAGTTATACATAAGAGCGACTGAACTGAACAGAAGGTTGAATGGATAGACTGAACAATCATCGTATCTGGGTTGTATTCGATTATTTCGTGATGATTATTATATATTATGTCTAACCAGGTAACTGTTCTTTCGTTATACATACTAGCAACCGAATCGAATATAAGGTTGAATCGATAGATTGAACAATCATTGTATCTGGGTTGTCTCCGATTATATCGTTATGTTGTATATTTAACTACACCCACCATGTAACGGTTCTTTCGTTACACATACGAGCGTCTGAATCGAACATAAGGTTGGATGGTTAGACGGAACGATAATTGTAACTAAGTTGTATTCGATTATATCGTGATGACGTTCATATAGAAATACTCATCAGGTTACTGTTCTTTCGTTATACATACGAGCAACCGAATCGAACAGAAGGTTGAATGGATAGTATCTGGGTTGTATTCGATTATGATGTTATGCTGTGTATATAGTTATACACATAAGGTGACGGTATTTCCGTTTCACATACGAGCGACCGAAACGAACAGAAAGTTGAATGGATAGACTGAACAATCAATGTATCTGGGTGGTATCCGATTATATCGCAATACTGTATATATAGTGATACTTACCAGGTGACGGTACTTCCGTTACACAAACTAGCGACTGAATCGAACAGAAGGTTAAATGGTTGGACGAAACGATAATTGTATCTGAGTTGTATTCGATGATATCGTGATGATGTTTATATAGCAATACTCACCAGGTAACTGTTCTTCCGTTTTACATACAGGCGACCGAATCGAGCAGAAGGTTGAATTCAGTATAGATTGAACAATCATCGTATCTGGGTTGTATTCGATTATGTTTATATAGTTATACTCACCAGGTAACTGTTCTTCCGTTATACATACGAGCGACTGAATCGAACAGAAGGTTGAATGGATAGTATATGGGTTGTATTCGATTATGATGTTATGCTGTGTATATAGTTTTACACACTAGGAGACGGTATTCCCGTTTTACATACGAGCGACCGAAACGAAAAGAAAGTTGAATGGATAGACTGAACAATCAATGTATCTGGGTGGTATCCGATTATATCGCAATACTGTATATATAGTGATACTTACCAGGTGACGATACTTCCGTTACACATACTAGCGACTGAATCGAACAGAATGTTGAATGGTTAGACGAAACGATAATTGTATCTGAGTTGTATTCGATGATATCGTGATGATGTTTATATAGCAATACTCACCAGGTAACTGTCCTTCCGTTTTACATACAAGTGACCGAATCGAGCAGAAGGTTAAATGGATAGATTGAACAATCTTCGTATCTGAGTTGTATTCGATTATGTTTATATAGTTATACTCACCAGGTAACTGTTCTTCCGTTATACATACGAGCGACTGAATTAAACTGAAGGTTGAATGGATAGACTGAACAATCATCGTATCTGGGTTGTATTCGATTATTTCGTGATGATTATTATATATTATGTTTAACCAGGTAACTGTTCTTTCGTTATACATACTAGCAACCGAATCGAACATAAGGTTGAATGGATAGATTGAACAATCATTGTATCTGAGTTGTCTCCGATTATATCGTTATGTTGTATATTTAACTACACCTACCATGTAACGGTTCTTTCGTTACACATACGAGCGTCTGAATCGAACATAAGGTTGGATCGTTAGACGGAACGATAATTGTAACTAAGTTGTATTCGATTATATCGTGATGACGTTCATATAGAAATACTCACCAGGTTACTGTTCTTTCGTTAAACATACGAGCAACCGAATCGAACAGAAGGTTGAATGGATAGTATCTGGGTTGTATTCGATTATGATGTTATGCTGTGTATATAGTTATACACATAAGGTCACGGTATTCCCGTTTCACATACTAGCGACTGAATCGAACAGAATGTTGAATGGTTAGACGAAACGATAATTGTATCTGAGTTGTATTCGATGATATCGTGATGATGTTTATATAGCAATACTCACCAGGTAACTGTCCTTCCGTTTTACATACAAGCGACCGAATCGGGCAGAAGGTTAAATGGATAGATTGAACAATCATCGTATCTGAGTTGTATTCGATTATGTTTATATAGATATACTCACCAGGTAACTGTTCTTCCGTTACACATACGAGCGACTGAATTGAACAGAAGGTTGAATGGATAGTATCTGGGTTGTATACGATAATGATGTTATGCTGTGTATATAGTTATACACATAAGGTGACGGTATTTCCGTTATACATACGAGCGACTGAATTGAACTGATGGTTGAATGGATAGACCAAACAATGATCGTATCTGGGGTTGTATTCGATTATATCGTGATGATGTTCATATAGTTATACTCACCAGGTAACTGTTCTCCAGTTATACATAAGAGCGACTGAACTGAACAGAAGGTTGAATGGAAAGACTGAACAATCATCGTATCTGGGTTGTATTCGATTATTCCGTGATGATTATTATATTTTATGTCTAACCAGGTAACTGTTCTTTCGTTATACATACTAGCAACCGAATCGAACATAAGATTGAATGGATAGATTGAACAATCATTGTATCTGGGTTGTCTCCGATTATATCGTTATGTTGTATATTTAACTACACCTACCATGTAACGGTTTTTTCGTTACACATACGAGCGTCTGAATTGAACATAAGGTTGGATGGTTAGACGGAACGATAATTGTAACTAAGTTGTATTCGATTATATCGTGATGACGTTCATATAGAAATACTCACCAGGTTACTGTTCTTTCGTTATACATTCGAGCAACCGAATCGAACAGAAGGTTGGATGGATAGTATCTGGGTTGTATTCGATTATGATGTTATGCTGTGTATATAGTTATACACATAAGGTGACGGTATTTTCGTTTCACATACGAGCGACCGAAACGAACAGAAAGTTGAAATGATAGACTGAACAATCAATGTATCAGGGTGGTATCCGATTATATCGCAATACTGTATATATAGTGATACTTACCAGGTGACGGTACTTCCGTTACACATACTAGCGACTGAATCGAACAGAAGGTTAAATGGTAAGACGAAACGATAATTGTATCTGAGTTGTATTCGATGATATCGTGATGATGTTTATATAGCAATACTCACCAGGTAACTGTTCTTCCGTTTTACATACAAGCGACCGAATCGAGCAGAAGGTTAAATTCAGTATAGATTGAACAATCATCGTATCTGGGTTGTATTCGATTATGTTTATATAGTTATACTCACCAGGTAACTGTTCTTCCGTTATACATACGAGCGACTGAATTGAACAGAAGGTTGAATGGATAGTATATGGGTTGTATTCGATTATGATGTTATGCTGTGTATATAGTTATACACACTAGGAGACGGTATTCCCGTTTTACATACGAGCGACCGAAACAAAAAGAAACTTGAATGGATAGACTGAACAATCAATGTATCTGGGTGGTATCCGATTATATCGCAATACTGTATATATAGTGATACTTGCCGGGTGACGATACTTCCGTTACACATACTAGCGACTGAATCGAACAGAATATTGAATGGTTAGACGAAACGATAATTGTATCTGAGTTGTATTCGATGATATCGTGATGATGTTTATATAGCAATACTCACCAGGTAACTGTTCTTCCGTTTTACATACAAGCGACCGAATCGAGCAGAAGGTTGAATGGATAGATTGAACAATCATCGTATCTGAGTTGTATTCGATTATGTTTATATAGTTATACTCACCAGGTAACTGTTCTTCCGTTATACATACGAGCGACTGAATTGAACTGAAGGTTGAATGGATAGACTAAACAATGATCGTATCTGGGGTTGTATTCGATTATATCGTGATGATGTTCATATAGTTATACTCACCAGGTGACTGTTATCCAGTTATACATAAGAGCGACTGAACTGAACAGAAGGTTGAATGGATAGACTGAACAATCATCGTATCTGGGTTGTATTCGATTATTTCGTGATGATTATTATATATTATGTCTAACCAGAAAACTGTTCTTTCGTTATACATACTAGCAACCGAATCGAACATAAGGTTGAATGGATAGATTGAACAATCATTGTATCTGGGTTGTCTCCGATTATATCGTTATGTTGTATATTTAACTACACCTACCTTGTAACGGTTCTTTCGTTACACATACGAGCGTCTGAATCGAACATAAGGTTGGATGGTTAGACGGAACGATAATTGTAACTAAGTTGTATTCGATTATATCGTGATGACGTTCATATAGAAATACTCACCAGGTTACTGTTCTTTCGTTATACATACGAGCAACCGAATCGAACAGAAGGTTGAATGGATAGTATCTGGGTTGTATTCGATTATGATGTTATGCTGTGATATAGTTATACACATAAGGTGACGGTATTCCCGTTTCACATACGAGCGACCGAAACGAACAGAAAGTTGAATGGATAGACTGAACAATCAATGTATCTGGGTGGTATCCGATTATATCGCAATACTGTATATATAGTGATACTTACCAGGTGACGGTACTTCCGTTACACATACTAGCGACTGAATGGAACAGAAGGTTAAATGGTTAGACGAAACGATAATTGTATCTGAGTTGTATTCGATGATATCGTGATGATGTTTATATAGCAATACTCACCAGGTAACTGTTCTTTCGTTTTACATACAAGCGACCGAATCGAGCAGAAGGTTGAATTCAGTATAAATTGAACAATCATCGTATCTGGGTTGTATTCGATTATGTTTATATAGTTATACTCACCAGGTAACTGTTCTTCCGTTATACATACGAGCGACTGAATTGAACAGAAGGTTGAATGGATAGTATATGGGTTGTATTCGATTATGATGTTATGCTGTGTATATAGTTATACACACTAGGAGACGGTATTCCCGTTTTACAATCGAGCGACCGAAACGAAAAGAAAGTTGAATGGATAGACTAAACAATCAATGTATCTGGGTGGTATCCGATTATATCGCAATACTGTATATATAGTGATACTTACCAGGTGACGATACTTCCGTTACACATACTAGCGACTGAATCAAACAGAATGTTGAATGGTTAGACGAAACGATAATTGTATCTGAGTTGTATTCGATGATATCGTGATGATGTTTATATAGCAATACTCACCAGGTAACTGTCCTTCCGTTTTACATACAAGCGACCGAATCGGGCAGAAGGTTAAATGGATAGATTGAACAATCATCGTATCTGAGTTGTATTCGATTATGTTTATATAGATATACTCACCAGGTAACTGTTCTTCCGTTACACATACGAGCGACTGAATTGAACAGAAGGTTGAATGGATAGTATCTGGGTTGTATTCGATTATGATGTTATACTGTGTATATAGTTATACACATAAGGTGACGGTATTTCCGTTATACATACGAGCGACTGAATTGAACTGATGGTTGAATGGATAGACTAAACAATGATCGTATCTGGGGTTGTATTCGATTATATCGTGATGATGTTCATATAGTTATACTCACCAGGTAACTGTTCTCCAGTTATACATAAGAGCGACTGAACTGAACAGAAGTTTGAATGAAAAGACTGAACAATTATCGTATCTGGGTTGTATTCGATTATTCCGTGATGATTATTATATATTATGTCTAACCAGGTAACTGTTCTTTCGTTATACATACTAGCAACCGAATCGAACATAAGATTGAATAGATAGATTGAACAATCATTGTATCTGGGTTGTCTCCGATTATATCGTTATGTTGTATATTCAACCACACCTACCATGTAACGGTTCTTTCGTTACACATACGAGCGTCTGAATTGAACATAAGGTTGGATGGTTAGACGGAACGATAATTGTAACTAAGTTGTATTCGATTATATCGTGATGACGTTCATATAGAAATACTCACCAGGTTACTGTTCTTTCGTTATACATTCGAGCAACCGAATCGAACAGAAGGTTGGATGGATAGTATCTGGGTTGTATTCGATTATGATGTTATGCTGTGTATATAGTTATACACATAAGGTGACGGTATTCCCGTTTCACATACGAGCGACCGAAACGAACAGAAAGTTGAAATGATAGACTGAACAATCAATGTATCTGGGTGGTATCCGATTATATCGCAATACTGTATATATAGTGATACTTACCAGGTGACGGTACTTCCGTTACACATACTAGCGACTGAATCGAACAGAAGGTTAAATGGTAAGACGAAACGATAATTGTATCTGAGTTGTATTCGATGATATCGTGATGATGTTTATATAGCAATACTCACCAGGTAACTGTTCTTCCGTTTTACATACAAGCGACCGAATCGAGCAGAAGGTTGAATTCAGTATAGATTGAACAATCATCGTATCTGGGTTGTATTCGATTATGTTTATATAGTTATACTCACCAGGTAACTGTTCTTCCGTTATACATACGAGCGACTGAATTGAACAGAAGGTTGAATGGATAGTATATGGGTTGTATTCGATTATGATGTTATGCTGTGTATATAGTTATACACACTAGGATACGGTATTCCCGTTTTACATACGAGCGACCGAAACAAAAAGAAACTTGAATGGATAGACTGAACAATCAATTTATCTGGGTGGTATCCGATTATATCGCAATACTGTATATATATTGATACTTACCAGGTGACGATACTTCCGTTACACATACTAGCGACTGAATCGAACAGAATGTTGAATGGTTAGACGAAACGATAATTGTATCTGAGTTGTATTCGATTATATCGTGATGATGTTCATATAGTTATACTCACCAGGTGACTGTTATCCAGTTATACATAAGAGCGACTGAACTGAACAGAAGGTTGAATGGATAGACTGAACAATCATCGTATCTGGGTTGTATTCGATTATTTCGTGATGATTATTATATATTATGTCTAACCAGAAAACTGTTCTTTCGTTATATATACTAGCAACCGAATCGAACATAAGGTTGAATGGATAGATTGAACAATCATTGTATCTGGGTTGTCTCCGATTATATCGTTATGTTGTATATTTAACTACACCTACCTTGTAACGGTTCTTTCGTTACACATACGAGCGTCTGAATCGAACATAAGGTTGGATGGTTAGACGGAACGATAATTGTAACTAAGTTGTATTCGATTATATCGTGATGACGTTCATATAGAAATACTCACCAGGTTACTGTTCTTTCGTTATACATACGAGCAACCGAATCGAACAGAAGGTTGAATGGATAGTATCTGGGTTGTAT
Organism: Chrysomela aeneicollis; assembly: GCA_029955515.1. NCBI lineage: Eukaryota > Metazoa > Arthropoda > Insecta > Coleoptera > Chrysomelidae > Chrysomela > Chrysomela aeneicollis. The sequence goes on along the minus strand of JARUHQ010000013.1, from coordinate 12,436,511 downwards.
TCGATTATGATGTTATGCTGTGATATAGTTATACACATAAGGTGACGGTATTCCCGTTTCACATACGAGCGACCGAAACGAACAGAAAGTTGAATGGATAGACTGAACAATCAATGTATCTGGGTGGTATCCGATTATATCGCAATACTGTATATATAGTGATACTTACCAGGTGACGGTACTTCCGTTACACATACTAGCGACTGAATGGAACAGAAGGTTAAATGGTTAGACGAAACGATAATTGTATCTGAGTTGTATTCGATGATATCGTGATGATGTTTATATAGCAATACTCACCAGGTAACTGTTCTTCCGTTTTACATACAAGCGACCGAATCGAGCAGAAGGTTGAATTCAGTATAAATTGAACAATCATCGTATCTGGGTTGTATTCGATTATGTTTATATAGTTATACTCACCAGGTAACTGTTCTTCCGTTATACATACGAGCGACTGAATTGAACAGAAGGTTGAATGGATAGTATATGGGTTGTATTCGATTATGATGTTATGCTGTGTATATAGTTATACACACTAGGAGACGGTATTCCCGTTTTACATACGAGCGACCGAAACGAAAAGAAGGTTGAATGGATAGACTGAACAATCAATTTATCTGGGTGGTATCCGATTATATCGCAATACTGTATATATATTGATACTTACCAGGTGACGATACTTCCGTTACACATACTAGCGACTGAATCGAACAGAATGTTGAATGGTTAGACGAAACGATAATTGTATCTGAGTTGTATTCGATGATATCGTGATGATGTTTATATAGCAATACTCACCAGGTAACTGTCCTTCCGTTTTACATACAAGCGACCGAATCGAGCAGAAGGTTAAATGGATAGATTGAACAATCATCGTATCTGAGTTGTATTCGATTATATCGTGATGATGTTCATATAGTTATACTCACCAGGTAACTGTTCTCCAGTTATACATAAGAGCGACTGAACTGAAAAGAAGGTTGAATGGATAGACTGAACAATCATCGTATCTGGGTTGTATTCGATTATTTCGTGATGATTATTATATATTATGTCTAACCAGGTAACTGTTCTTTCGTTATAAATACTAGCAACCGAATCGAACATAAGGTTGAATGGATAGATTGAACAATCATTGTATCTGGGTTGTCTCCGATTATATCGTTTTGTTGTATATTTAACTACACCTACCATGTAACGGTTCTTTCGTTACACATACGAGCGTCTGAATCGAACATAAGGTTGGATGGTTAGACGGAACGATAATTGTAACTTAGTTGTATTCGATTATATCGTGATGACGTTCATATAGAAATACTCACCAGGTTACTGTTCTTTCGTTATACATACGAGCAACCGAATCGAACAGAAGGTTGAATGGATAGTATATGGGTTGTATTCGATTATGATGTTATGCTGTGTATATAGTTATACACATAAGGTGACGGTATTGCCGTTTCACATACGAGCGACCGAAACGAACAGAAAGTTGAATGGATAGACTGAACAATCAATGTATCTGGGTGGTATCCGATTATATCGCAATACTGTATATATAGTGATACTTACCAAGTGACGGTACTTCCGTTACACATACTAGCGACTGAATCGAACAGAAGGTTAAATGGTTAGACGAAACGATAATTGTATCTGAGTTGTATTCGATGATATCGTGATGATGTTTATATAGCAATACTCACCAGGTAACTGTTCTTCCGTTTTACATACAAGCGACCGAATCGAGCAGAAGGTTGAATTCAGTATAGATTGAACAATCATCGTATCTGGGTTGTATTCGATTATGTTTATATAGATATACTCACCAGGTACCTGTTCTTCCGATATACATACGAGCAACCGAATCGAACATAAGGTTGAATGGATAGATTGAACAATCATCGTATCTGAGTTGTATTCGATTATGTTTATATAGTTATACTCACCAGGTAACTGTTCTTCCGTTATACATACGAGCGACTGAATTGAACTGAAGGTTGAATGGATAGACTAAACAATGATCGTATCTGGGGTTGTATTCGATTATATCGTGATGATTATTATATATTATGTCTTACCAGGTAACTGTTCTTTCGTTATACATACTACCAACCGAATGGAACATAAGGTTGAATGGATAGATTGAACAATCATTGTATCTGGGTTGTCTCCGATTATATCGTTATGTTGTATATTTAACTACACCTACCATGTAACGGTTCTTTCGTTACACATACGAGCGTCTGAATCGAACATAAGGTTGGATGGTTAGACGGAACGATAATTGTAACTAAGTTGTATTCGATTATGTCGTGATGACGTTCATATAGAAATACTCACCAGGTTACTGTTCTTTCGTTATACATACGAGCAACCGAATCGAACAGAAGGTTGAATGGATAGTATCTGGGTTGTATTCGATTATGATGTTATGCTGTGTATATAGTTATACACATAAGGTGACGGTATTCCCGTTTCACATACGAGCGACCGAAACGAACAGAAAGTTGAATGGATAGACTGAACAATCAATGTATCTGGGTGGTATCCGATTATATCGCAATACTGTATATATAGTGATACTTACCAGGTGACGGTACTTCCGTTAAACATACTAGCGACTGAATCGAACAGAAGGTTAAATGGTTAGACGAAACGATAATTGTATCTGAGTTGTATTCGATGATATCGTGATGATGTTTATATAGCAATACTCACCAGGTAACTGTTCTTCCGTTTTACATACAAGCGACCGAATCGAGCAGAAGGTTGAATTCAGTATAGATTGAACAATCATCGTATCTGGGTTGTATTCGATTATGTTTATATAGATATACTCACCAGGTACCGATTCTTCCGATATACATACGAGCAACCGAATCGAACATAAGGTTGAATGGATAGATTGAACAATCATCGTATCTGAGTTGTATTCGATTATGTTTATATAGTTATACTCACCAGGTAACTGTTCTTCCGTTATACATACGAGCAACCGAATCGAACATAAGGTTGAATGGATAAATTGAACAATCATCGTATCTGAGTTGTATTCGATTATGTTTATATAGATATACTCACCAGGTACCTGTTCTTCCGATATACATACGAGCAACCGAATCGAACATAAGGTTGAATGGATAAATTGAACAATCATCGTATCTGAGTTGTATTCGATTATGTTTATATAGTTATACTCACCAGGTAACTGTTCTTCCGTTATACATACGAGCGACTGAATTGAACTGAAGGTTGAATGGATAGACTAAACAATGATCGTATCTGGGGTTGTATTCGATTATATCGTGATGATGTTCATATAGTTATACTCACCAGGAAACTGTTCTCCAGTTATACATAAGAGCGACTTAACTGAACAGAAGGTTGAATGGATAGACTGAACAATCATCGTATCTGGGTTGTATTCGATTATTTCGTGATGATTATTATATATTATGTCTTACCAGGTAACTGTTCTTTCGTTATACATACTAGCAACCGAATCGAACATAAGGTTGAATGGATAGATTGAACAATCATTGTATCTGGGTTGTCTCCGATTATATCGTTATGTTGTATATTTAACTACACCTACCATGTAACGGTTCTTTCGTTACTCATACGAGCGTCTGAATCGAACATAAGGTTGGATGGTTAGACGGAACGATAATTGTAAATAAGTTGTATTCGATTATATCGTGATGACGTTCATTTAGAAATACTCACCAGGTTACTGTTCTTTCGTTATACATACGAGCAACCGAATCGAACAGAAGGTTGAATGGATAGTATCTGGGTTGTATTCGATTATGATGTTATGCTGTGTATATAGTTATACACACTAGGAGACGGTATTCCCGTTTTACATACGAGCGACCGAAACAAAAAGAAAGTTGAATGGATACACTGAACAATCAATGTATCTGGGTGGTATCCGATTATATCGCAATACTGTATATATAGTGATACTTACCAGGTGACGGTACTTCCGTTACACATACTAGCGACTGAATCGAACAGGAGGTTAAATGGTTAGACGAAACGATAATTGTATCTCTGATTTGTATTCGATGATATCGTGATGATGTTTATATAGCAATACTCACCAGGTAACTGTTCTTCCGTTTTACATACAAGCGACCGAATCGAGCAGAAGGTTGAATTCAGTATAGATTGAACAATCATCGTATCTGGGTTGTATTCGATTATGTTTATATAGTTATACTCACCAGGTAACTGTTCTTCCGTTATACATACGAGCGACTGAATTGAACAGAAGGTTGAATGGATAGTATATGGGTTGTATTCGATTATGATGTTATGCTGTGTATATAGTTATACACACTAGGAGACGGTATTCCCGTTTTACATACGAGCGACCGAAACAAAAAGAAAGTTGAATGGATAGACTGAACAATCAATGTATCTGGGTGGTATCCGATTATATCGCAAAACTGTATATATAGTGATTCTTACCAGGTGACGATACTTCCGTTACACAAACTAGCGACTGAATCGAACAGAATGTTGAATGGTTAGACGAAACGATAATTGTATCTGAGTTGTATTCGATGATATCGTGATGATGTTTATATAGCAATACACACCAGGTAACTGTCCTTCCGTTTTACATACAAGCGACCGAATCGAGCAGAAGGTTGAATTCAGTATAGATTGAACAATCATCGTATCTGGGTTGTATTCGATCATGTTTATATAGTTATACTCACCAGGTAACTGTTCTTCCGTTATACATACGAGCGACTGAATTGAACAGAAGGTTGAATGCATAGTATATGGGTTGTATTCGATTATGATGTTATGCTGTGTATATAGTTATACACACTAGGAGACGGTATTCCCGTTTTACATACGAGCGACCGAAACGAAAAGAAAGTTGAATGGATAGACTGAATAATCAATGTATCTGGGTGGTATCCGATTATATCGCAATACTGTATATATAGTGATACTTACCAGGTGACGATACTTCCGTTACACATACTAGCGACTGAATCGAACAGAATGTTGAATGGTAAGACTTAACGATAATTGTATCTGAGTTTTATTCGATGATATCGTGATGATGTTTATATAGCAATACTCACCAGGTAACTGTCCTTCCGTTTTACATACAAGCGACCGAATCGAGCAGAAGGTTAAATGGATAGATTGAACAATCATCGTATCTGAGTTGTATTCGATTATGTTTATATAGATATACTCACCAGGTACCTGTTCTTCCGATATACATACGAGCAACCGAATCGAACATAAGGTTGAATGGATAGATTGAACAATCATCGTATCTGAGTTGTATTCGATTATGTTTATATAGTTATACTCACCAGGTTACTGTTCTTCCGTTATACATACGAGCGACTGAATTGAACTGAAGGTTGAATGGATAGACTAAACAATGATCGTATCTGGGGTTGTATTCGATTGTATCGTGATGATGTTCATAAAGTTATACTCACCAGGTAACTGTTCTCCAGTTATACATAAGAGTGACTGAACTGAACAGAAGGTTGAATGGATAGACTGAACAATCATCGTATCTGGGTTGTATTCGATTATTTCGTGATGGTTATTATATATTATGTCTAACCAGGTAAGTGTTCTTTTGTTATACATACTAGCAACCGAATAGAACATAAGGTTGAATGGATAGATTGAACAATCATTGTATCTGGGTTGTCTCCGATTATATCGTTATGTTGTATATTTAACTACACCTACCATGTAACGGTTCTTTCGTTACACATACGAAAGTCTGAATCGAACATAAGGTTGGATGGTTAGACGGAACGATAATTTTAATTAAGTTGTATTCGATTATATCGTGATGACGTTCATATAGAAATACTCACCAGGTTACTGTTCTTTCGTTATACATACGAGCAACCGAATCGAACAGAAGGTTGAATGGATAGTATCTGGGTTGTATTCGATTATGATGTTATGCTGTGTATATAGTTATACACATAAGGTGACGGTATTCCCGTTTCACATACGAGCGACCGAAACGATCAGAAAGTTGAATGGATAGACTGAACAATCAATGTATTTGGGTGGTATCCGATTATATCGCAATACTGTATATATAGTGATACTTACCAGGTGACGGTACTTCCGTTACACATACTAGCGACTGAATCGAACAGAAGGTTAAATGGTTAGACGAAACGATAATTGTATCTGAGTTGTATTCGAATATATCGTGATGATGTTTATATAGCAATACTCACCAGGTAACTGTTCTTCCGTTTACATACAAGCGACCGAATCGAGCAGAAGGTTGAATTCAGTATAGATTGAACAATCATCGTATCTGGGTTGTATTCGATTATGTTTATATAGTTATACTCACCCGGTAACTGTTCTTCCGTTATACATACGAGCAACTGAATTGAACAGAAGGTTGAATGGATAGTATATGGGTTGTATTCGATTATGATGTTATGCTGTGTATATAGTTATACACACTAGGAGACGGTATTCCCGTTTTACATACGAGCGACCGAAAAGAAAAGAAAGTTGAATGGATAGACTGAACAATCAATGTATCTGGGTGGTATCCGATTATATCGCAATACTGTATATATAGTGATACTTACCAGGTGACGATACTTCCGTTACACATACTAGCGACTGAATCGAACAGAATGTTGAATGGTTAGACGAAACCATAATTGTATCTGAGTTGTATTCGATGATATCGTGATGATGTCTATATAGCAATACTCACCAGGTAACTGTCCTTCCGTTTTACATACAAGCGACCGAATCGAGCAGAAGGTTAAATGGATAGATTGAACAATCATCGTATCTGAGTTGTATTCGATTATGTTTATATAGTTATACTCACCAGGTAACTGTTCTTCCGTTATACATACAAGCGACTGAATTGAACTGAAGGTTGAATGGATAGACTAAACAATGATCGTATCTGGGGTTGTATTCGATTATATCGCGATGATGTTCATATAGTTATACTCACCAGGTAACTGTTCTCCAGTTATACATAAGAGCGACTGAACTGAACAGAAGGTTGAATGGATAGACTGAACAATCATCGTATCTGGGTTGTATTCGATTATTTCGTGATGATTATTATATATAATGTCTAACCAAGTAACTGTTCTTTCGTTATACATACTAGCAACCGAATCGAACAAGGTTGAATGGATAGATTGAACAATCATTGTATCTGGGTTGTCTCCGATTATATCGTTATGTTGTATATTTGACTACACCTACCATGTAACGGTTCTTTCGTTACACATACGAGCGTCTGAATCGGACATAAGGTTGGATGGTTAGACGGAACGATAATTGTAACTAAGTTGTATTCGATTATATCGTGATGACGTTCATATAGAAATACTCACCAGGTTACTGTTCTTTCGTTATACATACGAGCAACCGAATCGAACAGAAGGTTGAATGGATAGTATCTGGGTTGTATTCGATTATGATGTTATGCTGTGTATATTGTTATACACATAAGGTGACGGTATTCCCGTTTCACATACGAGCGACCGAAACGAACAGAAAGTTGAATGGATAGACGACTGAACAATCAATGTATCTGGGTGGTATCCGATTATATCGCAATACTGTATATATAGTGATACTTACCAGGTGACGGTACTTCCGTTACACATACTAGCGACTGAATCGAACAGAAGGTTAAATGGTTAGACGAAACGATAATTGTATCTGAGTTGTATTCGTTTTACATACAAGCGACCGAATCGAGCAAAAGGTTGAATTCAGTATAGATTGAACAATCATTGTATCTGGGTTGTATTCGATTATGTTTATATAGTTATACTCACCAGGTTACTGTTCTTCCGTTATACATACGAGCGACTGAATTGAACAGAAGGTTGAATGGATAGTATATGGGTTGTATTCGATTATGATGTTATGCTGTGTATATAGTTATACACACTAGGAGACGGTATTCCCGTTTTACATACGAGCGACCGAAACGAAAAGAAAGTTGAATGGATAGACTGAACAATCAATGTATCTGGGTGGTATCCGATTATATCGCAATACTGTATATATAGTGATATTTACCAGGTGACGATACTTCCGTTACACATACTAGCGACTGAATCGAACAGAATGTTGAATGGTTAGACGAAACGATAATTGTATCTGAGTTGTATTCGATGATATCGTGATGATGTTTATATAGCAATACTCACCAGGTAACTGTCCTTCCGTTTTACATACAAGCGACCGAATCGAGCAGAAGGTTAAATGAATAGATTGAACAATCATCGTATCTGAGTTGTATTCGATTATGTTTATATAGATATACTCACCAGGTACCTGTTCTTCCGATATACATACGAGCAACCGAATCGAACATAAGGTTGAATGGATAGATTGAACAATCATCGTATCTGAGTTGTATTCGATTATGTTTATATAGTTATACTCACCAGGTGACTGTTCTTCCGTTATACATACGAGCGACTGAATTGAACTGAAGGTTGAATGGATAGACTAAACAATGATCGTATCTGGGGTTGTATTCGATTATATCGTGATTATGTTCATATAGTTATACTCACCAGGTAACTGTTCTTCGGTTATACATAAGAGCGACTGAACTGAACAGAAGGTTGGATGGATAGACTGAACAATCATCGTATCTGGGATGTATTCGATTATTTCGTGATGGTTATTATATATTATGTCTAACCAGGTTCTTTCGTTATACATACTAGCAACCGAATCGAACATAAGGTTGGATGGATAGATTGAACAATCATTGTATCTGGGTTGTCTCCGATTATATCGTTATGTTGTATATTTAACTACACCTACCATGTAACGGTTCTTTCGTTACACATACGAGCGTCTGAATCGAACATAAGGTTGGATGGTTAGACGGAACGATAATTGTAACTTAGTTTTATTCGATTATATCGTGATGACGTTCATATAGAAATACTCACCAGGTTACTGTTCTTTCGTTATACATACGAGCAACCGAATCGAACAGAAGGTTGAATGGATAGTATCTGGGTTGTATTCGATTATGATGTTATGCTGTGTATATAGTTATACACATAAGGTGACGGTATTCCCGTTTCACATACGAGCGACCGAAACGAACAGAAAGTTGAATGGATAGACTGAACAATCAATGTATCTGGGTGGTATCCGATTATATCGCAATACTGTATATATAGTGATACTTACCAGGTGACGGTACTTCCGTTACACATACTAGCGACTGAATCTAACAGAAGGTTAAATGGTTAGACGAAACGATAATTGTATCTGAGTTGTATTCGATGATATCGTGATGATGATTATATAGCAATACTCACCAGGTAACTGTTCTTCCGTTTTACATACAAGCGACCGAATCGAGCAGAAGGTTGAATTCAGTATAGATTGAACAATCATCGTATCTGGGTTGTATTCGATTATGTTTATATAGTTATAATCACCAGGTAACTGTTCTTCCGTTATACATACGAGCGACTGAATTGAACAGAAGGTTGAATGGATAGTATATGGGTTGTATTCGATTATGATGTTATGCTGTGTATATAGTTATACACACTAGGAGACGGTATTCCCGTTTTACATACGAGCGACCGAAACGAAAAGAAAGTTGAATGGATAGACTGAACAATCAATGTATCTGGGTGGTATCCGATTATATCGCAATACTGTATATATAGTGATACTTACCAGGTGACGATACTTCCGTTACACATACTAGCGACTGAATCGAACAGAATGTTGAATGGTTAGACGAAACGATAATTGTATATGAGTTGTATTCGATGATATCGTGATGATGTTTATATAGCAATACTCACCAGGTAACTGTCCTTCCGTTTTACATACAAGCGACCGAATCGAGCAGATGGTTAAATGGATAGATTGAACAATCATCGTATCTGAGTTGTATTCGATTATGTTTATATAGATATACTCACCAGGTACCTGTTCTTCCGATAAACATACGAGCAACCGAATCGAACATAAGGTTGAATGGATAGATTGAACAATCATCGTATCTGAGTTGTATTCGATTATGTTTATATAGTTATACTCACCAGGTAACTGTTCTTCCGTTATACATACGAGCGACTGAATTGAACTGAAGGTTGAATGAATAGACTAAACAATGATCGTATCTGGGGTTGTATTCGATTATATCGTGATGATGTTCATATAGTTACACTCACCAGGTAACTGTTCTCCGGTTATACATAAGAGCGACTGAACTGAACAGAAGGTTGAATGGATAGACTGAACAATCATCGTATCTGGGATGTATTCGATCATTTCGTGATGATTATTATATATTATGTCTAACCAGGTTCTTTCGTTATACATACTAGCAACCGAATCGAACATAAGGTTGAATGGATAGATTGAACAATCATTGTATCTGGGTTGTCTCCGATTATATCGTTATGTTGTATATTTAACTACACCTACCATGTAACGGTTCTTTCGTTACACATACGAGCGTCTGAATCGAACATAAGGTTGGATGGTTAGACGGAACGATAATTGTAACTAAGTTGTATTCGATTATATCGTGATGACGTTCATATAGAAATACTCACCAGGTTACTGTTCTTTCGTTATACATACGAGCAACCGAATCGAACAGAAGGTTGAATGGATAGTATCTGGGTTGTATTCGATTATGATGTTATGCTGTGTATATAGTTATACACATAAGGTGACGGTATTCCCGTTTCACATACGAGCGACCGAAACGAACAGAAAGTTGAATGGATAGACTGAACAATCAATGTATCTGGGTGGTATCCGATTATATCGCAATACTGTATATATAGTGATACTTACCAGGTGACGGTACTTCCGTTACACATACTAGCGACTGAATCGAACAGAAGGTTAAATGGTTAGACGAAACGATAATTGTATCTGAGTTGTATTCGATGATATCGTGATGATGTTTATATAGCAATACTCACCAGGTAACTGTTCTTCCGTTTTACATACAAGCGACCGAATCGAGCAGAAGGTTGAATTCAGTATAGATTGAACAATCATCGTATCTGGGTTGTATTCGATTATGTTTATATAGATATACTCACCAGGTACCGATTCTTCCGATATACATACGAGCAACCGAATCGAACATAAGGTTGAATGGATAGATTGAACAATCATCGTATCTGAGTTGTATTCGATTATGTTTATATAGTTATACTCACCAGGTAACTGTTCTTCCGTTATACATACAAGCGACTGAATGGAACTGAAGGTTGAATGGATAGACTAAACAATGATCGTATCTGGGGTTTTATTCGATTATATCGTGATGATTATTATATATTATGTCTTACCAGGTAACTGTCCTTCCGTTTTACATACAAGCGACCGAATCGAGCAGAAGGTTAAATGGATAGATTGAACAATCATCGTATCTGAGTTGTATTCGATTATGTTTATATAGATATACTCACCAGGTACCTGTTCTTCCGATATACATACGAGCAACCGAATCGAACATAAGGTTGAATGGATAAATTGAACAATCATCGTATCTGAGTTGTATTCGATTATGTTTATATAGTTATACTCACCAGGTAACTGTTCTTCCGTTATACATACGAGCGACTGAATTGAACTGAAGGTTGAATGGATAGACTAAACAATGATCGTATCTGGGGTTGTATTCGATTATATCGTGATGATGTTCATATAGTTATACTCACCAGGAAACTGTTCTCCAGTTATACATAAGAGCGACTTAACTGAACAGAAGGTTGAATGGATAGACTGAACAATCATCGTATCTGGGTTGTATTCGATTATTTCGTGATGATTATTATATATTATGTCTTACCAGGTAACTGTTCTTTCGTTATACATACTAGCAACCGAATCGAACATAAGGTTGAATGGATAGATTGAACAATCATTGTATCTGGGTTGTCTCCGATTATATCGTTATGTTGTATATTTAACTACACCTACCATGTAACGGTTCTTTCGTTACTCATACGAGCGTCTGAATCGAACATAAGGTTGGATGGTTAGACGGAACGATAATTGTAAATAAGTTGTATTCGATTATATCGTGATGACGTTCATTTAGAAATACTCACCAGGTTACTGTTCTTTCGTTATACATACGAGCAACCGAATCGAACAGAAGGTTGAATGGATAGTATCTGGGTTGTATTCGATTATGATGTTATGCTGTGTATATAGTTATACACACTAGGAGACGGTATTCCCGTTTTACATACGAGCGACCGAAACAAAAAGAAAGTTGAATGGATAGACTGAACAATCAATGTATCTGGGTGGTATCCGATTATATCGCAATACTGTATATATAGTGATACTTACCAGGTGACGGTACTTCCGTTACACATACTAGCGACTGAATCGAACAGGAGGTTAAATGGTTAGACGAAACGATAATTGTATCTCTGATTTGTATTCGATGATATCGTGATGATGTTTATATAGCAATACTCACCAGGTAACTGTTCTTCCGTTTTACATACAAGCGACCGAATCGAGCAGAAGGTTGAATTCAGTATAGATTGAACAATCATCGTATCTGGGTTGTATTCGATTATGTTTATATAGTTATACTCACCAGGTAACTGTTCTTCCGTTATACATACGAGCGACTGAATTGAACAGAAGGTTGAATGGATAGTATATGGGTTGTATTCGATTATGATGTTATGCTGTGTATATAGTTATACACACTAGGAGACGGTATTCCCGTTTTACATACGAGCGACCGAAACAAAAAGAAAGTTGAATGGATAGACTGAACAATCAATGTATCTGGGTGGTATCCGATTATATCGCAAAACTGTATATATAGTGATTCTTACCAGGTGACGATACTTCCGTTACACAAACTAGCGACTGAATCGAACAGAATGTTGAATGGTTAGACGAAACGATAATTGTATCTGAGTTGTATTCGATGATATCGTGATGATGTTTATATAGCAATACACACCAGGTAACTGTCCTTCCGTTTTACATACAAGCGACCGAATCGAGCAGAAGGTTGAATTCAGTATAGATTGAACAATCATCGTATCTGGGTTGTATTCGATCATGTTTATATAGTTATACTCACCAGGTAACTGTTCTTCCGTTATACATACGAGCGACTGAATTGAACAGAAGGTTGAATGCATAGTATATGGGTTGTATTCGTAATGATGTTATGCTGTGTATATAGTTATACACACTAGGAGACGGTATTCCCGTTTTACATACGAGCGACCAAAACGAAAAGAAAGTTGAATGGATAGACTGAATAATCAATGTATCTGGGTGGTATCCGATTATATCGCAATACTGTATATATAGTGATACTTACCAGGTGACGATACTTCCGTTACACATACTAGCGACTGAATCGAACAGAATGTTGAATGGTTAGACTTAACGATAATTGTATCTGAGTTTTATTCGATGATATCGTGATGATGTTTATATAGCAATACTCACCAGGTAACTGTTCTTCCGTTTTACATACAAGCGACCGAATCGAGCAGAAGGTTAAATGGATAGATTGAACAATCATCGTATATGAGTTGTATTCGATTATGTTTATATAGATATACTCACCAGGTACCTGTTCTTCCGATATACATACGAGCAACCGAATCGAACATAAGGTTGAATGGATAAATTGAACAATCATCGTATCTGAGTTGTATTCGATTATGTTTATATAGTTATACTCACCAGGTAACTGTTCTTCCGTTATACATACGAGCGACTGAATTGAACTGAAGGTTGAATGGATAGACTAAACAATGATCGTATCTGGGGTTGTATTCGATTATATCGTGATGATGTTCATATAGTTATACTCACCAGGTAACTGTTCTCCAGTTATACATAAGAGCGACTGAACTGAACAGAAGGTTGAATGGATAGACTGAACAATCATCGTATCTGGGTTGTATTCGATCATTTCGTGATGATTATTATATATTATGTCTAACCAGGTAACTGTTCTTTCGTTATACATACTAGCAATCGAATCGAACATAAGGTTGAATGGATAGATTGAACAATCATTGTATCTGGGTTGTCTCCGATTATTTCGTTATGTTGTATATTTAACTACACCTACCATGTAACGGTTCTTTCGTTACACATACGAGCGTCTGAATCGAACATAAGGTTGGATGGTTAGACGGAACGATAATTGTAACTAAGTTGTATTCGATTATATCGTGATGACGTTCATATAGAAATACTCACCAGGTTACTGTTCTTTCGTTATACATACGAGCAACCGAATCGAACAGAAGGTTGAATGGATAGTATCTGGGTTGTATTCGATTATGATGTTATGCTGTGTATATAGTTATACACATAAGGTGACGGTATTCCCGTTTCACATACGAGCGACCGAAAAGAACAGAAAGTTGAATGGATAGACTGAACAATCAATGTATCTGGGTGGTATCCGATTATATCGCAATACTGTATATATAGTGATACTTACCAGGTGACGGTACTTCCGTTACACATACTAGCGACTGAATCGAACAGAAGGTTAAATGGTTAGAAGAAACGATAATTGTATCTGAGTTGTATTCGATGATATCGTGATGATGTTTATATAGCAATACTCACCAGGTAACTGTCCTTCCGTTTTACATACAAGCGACCGAATCGAGCAGAAGGTTAAATGGATAGATTGAACAATCATCGTATCTGAGTTGTATTCGATTATGTTTATATAGATATACTCACCAGGTACCTGTTCTTCCGATATACATACGAGCAACCGAATCGAACATAAGGTTGAATGGATAGATTGAACAATCATCGTATCTGAGTTGTATTCGATTATGTTTATATAGTTATACTCACCAGGTTACTGTTCTTCCGTTATACATACGAGCGACTGAATTGAACTGAAGGTTGAATGGATAGACTAAACAATGATCGTATCTGGGGTTGTATTCGATTGTATCGTGATGATGTTCATAAAGTTATACTCACCAGGTAACTGTTCTCCAGTTATACATAAGAGTGACTGAACTGAACAGAAGGTTGAATGGATAGACTGAACAATCATCGTATCTGGGTTGTATTCGATTATTTCGTGATGATTATTATATATTATGTCTAACCAGGTAAGTGTTCTTTTGTTATACATACTAGCAACCGAATAGAACATAAGGTTGAATGGATAGATTGAACAATCATTGTATCTGGGTTGTCTCCGATTATATCGTTATGTTGTATATTTAACTACACCTACCATGTAACGGTTCTTTCGTTACACATACGAGCGTCTGAATCGAACATAAGGTTGGATGGTTAGACGGAACGATATATTTAACTAAGTTGTATTCGATTATATCGTGATGACGTTCATATAGAAATACTCACCAGGTTACTGTTCTTTCGTTATACATACGAGCAACCGAATCGAACAGAAGGTTGAATGGATAGTATCTGGGTTGTATTCGATTATGATGTTATGCTGTGTATATAGTTATACACATAAGGTGACGGTATTCCCGTTTCACATACGAGCGACCGAAACGATCAGAAAGTTGAATGGATAGACTGAACAATCAATGTATCTGGGTGGTATCCGATTATATCGCAATACTGTATATATAGTGATACTTACCAGGTGACGGTACTTCCGTTACACATACTAGCGACTGAATCGAACAGAAGGTTAAATGGTTAGACGAAACGATAATTGTATCTGAGTTGTATTCGAATATATCGTGATGATGTTTATATAGCAATACTCACCAGGTAACTGTTCTTCCGTTTACATACAAGCGACCGAATCGAGCAGAAGGTTGAATTCAGTATAGATTGAACAATCATCGTATCTGGGTTGTATTCGATTATGTTTATATAGTTATACTCACCAGGTAACTGTTCTTCCGTTATACATACGAGCAACTGAATTGAACAGAAGGTTGAATGGATAGTATATGGGTTGTATTCGATTATGATGTTATGCTGTGTATATAGTTATACACACTAGGAGACGGTATTCCCGTTTTACATACGAGCGACCGAAAAGAAAAGAAAGTTGAATGGATAGACTGAACAATCAATGTATCTGGGTGGTATCCGATTATATCGCAATACTGTATATATAGTGATACTTACCAGGTGACGATACTTCCGTTACACATACTAGCGACTGAATCGAACAGAATGTTGAATGGTTAGACGAAACCATAATTGTATCTGAGTTGTATTCGATGATATCGTGATGATGTCTATATAGCAATACTCACCAGGTAACTGTCCTTCCGTTTTACATACAAGCGACCGAATCGAGCAGAAGGTTAAATGGATAGATTGAACAATCATCGTATCTGAGTTGTATTCGATTATGTTTATATAGATATACACACCAGGTACCTGTTCTTCCGATATACATACGAGCAACCGAATCGAACATAAGGTTGAATGGATAGATTGAACAATCATCGTATCTGAGTTGTATTCGATTATGTTTATATAGTTATACTCACCAGGTAACTGTTCTTCCGTTATACATACAAGCGACTGAATTGAACTGAAGGTTGAATGGATAGACTAAACAATGATCGTATCTGGGGTTGTATTCGATTATATCGCGATGATGTTCATATAGTTATACTCACCAGGTAACTGTTCTCCAGTTATACATAAGAGCGACTGAACTGAACAGAAGGTTGAATGGATAGACTGAACAATCATCGTATCTGGGTTGTATTCGATTATTTCGTGATGATTATTATATATAATGTCTAACCAAGTAACTGTTCTTTCGTTATACATACTAGCAACCGAATCGAACAAGGTTGAATGGATAGATTGAACAATCATTGTATCTGGGTTGTCTCCGATTATATCGTTATGTTGTATATTTGACTACACCTACCATGTAACGGTTCTTTCGTTACACATACGAGCGTCTGAATCGAACATAAGGTTGGATGGTTAGACGGAACGATAATTGTAACTAAGTTGTATTCGATTATATCGTGATGACGTTCATATAGAAATACTCACCAGGTTACTGTTCTTTCGTTATACATACGAGCAACCGAATCGAACAGAAGGTTGAATGGATAGTATCTGGGTTGTATTCGATTATGATGTTATGCTGTGTATATTGTTATACACATAAGGTGACGGTATTCCCGTTTCACATACGAGCGACCGAAACGAACAGAAAGTTGAATGGATAGACTGAACAATCAATGTATCTGGGTGGTATCCGATTATATCGCAATTCTGTATATATAGTGATACTTACCAGGTGACGGTACTTCCGTTACACATACTAGCGACTGAATCGAACAGAAGGTTAAATGGTTAGACGAAACGATAATTGTATCTGAGTTGTATTCGTTTTACATACAAGCGACCGAATCGAGCAAAAGGTTGAATTCAGTATAGATTGAACAATCATTGTATCTGGGTTGTATTCGATTATGTTTATATAGTTATACTCACCAGGTTACTGTTCTTCCGTTATACATACGAGCGACTGAATTGAACAGAAGGTTGAATGGATAGTATATGGGTTGTATTCGATTATGATGTTATGCTGTGTATATAGTTATACACACTAGGAGACGGTATTCCCGTTTTACATACGAGCGACCGAAACGAAAAGAAAGTTGAATGGATAGACTGAACAATCAATGTATCTGGGTGGTATCCGATTATATCGCAATACTGTATATATAGTGATATTTACCAGGTGACGATACTTCCGTTACACATACTAGCGACTGAATCGAACAGAATGTTGAATGGTTAGACGAAACGATAATTGTATCTGAGTTGTATTCGATGATATCGTGATGATGTTTATATAGCAATACTCACCAGGTAACTGTCCTTCCGTTTTACATACAAGCGACCGAATCGAGCAGAAGGTTAAATGAATAGATTGAACAATCATCGTATCTGAGTTGTATTCGATTATGTTTATATAGATATACTCACCAGGTACCTGTTCTTCCGATATACATACGAGCAACCGAATCGAACATAAGGTTGAATGGATAGATTGAACAATCATCGTATCTGAGTTGTATTCGATTATGTTTATATAGTTATACTCACCAGGTGACTGTTCTTCCGTTATACATACGAGCGACTGAATTGAACTGAAGGTTGAATGGATAGACTAAACAATGATCGTATCTGGGGTTGTATTCGATTATATCGTGATGATGTTCATATAGTTATACTCACCAGGTAACTGTTCTCCAGTTATACATAAGAGCGACTGAACTGAACAGAAGGTTGAATGGATAGACTGAACAATCATCGTATCTGGGTTGTATTCGATCATTTCGTGATGATTATTATATATTATGTCTAACCAGGTAACTGTTCTTTCGTTATACATACTAGCAATCGAATCGAACATAAGGTTGAATGGATAGATTGAACAATCATTGTATCTGGGTTGTCTCCGATTATTTCGTTATGTTGTATATTTAACTACACCTACCATGTAACGGTTCTTTCGTTACACATACGAGCGTCTGAATCGAACATAAGGTTGGATGGTTAGACGGAACGATAATTGTAACTAAGTTGTATTCGATTATATCGTGATGACGTTCATATAGAAATACTCACCAGGTTACTGTTCTTTCGTTATACATACGAGCAACCGAATCGAACAGAAGGTTGAATGGATAGTATCTGGGTTGTATTCGATTATGATGTTATGCTGTGTATATAGTTATACACATAAGGTGACGGTATTCCCGTTTCACATACGAGCGACCGAAAAGAACAGAAAGTTGAATGGATAGACTGAACAATCAATGTATCTGGGTGGTATCCGATTATATCGCAATACTGTATATATAGTGATACTTACCAGGTGACGGTACTTCCGTTACACATACTAGCGACTGAATCGAACAGAAGGTTAAATGGTTAGAAGAAACGATAATTGTATCTGAGTTGTATTCGATGATATCGTGATGATGTTTATATAGCAATACTCACCAGGTAACTGTCCTTCCGTTTTACATACAAGCGACCGAATCGAGCAGAAGGTTAAATGGATAGATTGAACAATCATCGTATCTGAGTTGTATTCGATTATGTTTATATAGATATACTCACCAGGTACCTGTTCTTCCGATATACATACGAGCAACCGAATCGAACATAAGGTTGAATGGATAGATTGAACAATCATCGTATCTGAGTTGTATTCGATTATGTTTATATAGTTATACTCACCAGGTTACTGTTCTTCCGTTATACATACGAGCGACTGAATTGAACTGAAGGTTGAATGGATAGACTAAACAATGATCGTATCTGGGGTTGTATTCGATTGTATCGTGATGATGTTCATAAAGTTATACTCACCAGGTAACTGTTCTCCAGTTATACATAAGAGTGACTGAACTGAACAGAAGGTTGAATGGATAGACTGAACAATCATCGTATCTGGGTTGTATTCGATTATTTCGTGATGATTATTATATATTATGTCTAACCAGGTAAGTGTTCTTTTGTTATACATACTAGCAACCGAATAGAACATAAGGTTGAATGGATAGATTGAACAATCATTGTATCTGGGTTGTCTCCGATTATATCGTTATGTTGTATATTTAACTACACCTACCATGTAACGGTTCTTTCGTTACACATACGAGCGTCTGAATCGAACATAAGGTTGGATGGTTAGACGGAACGATAATTTTAACTAAGTTGTATTCGATTATATCGTGATGACGTTCATATAGAAATACTCACCAGGTTACTGTTCTTTCGTTATACATACGAGCAACCGAATCGAACAGAAGGTTGAATGGATAGTATCTGGGTTGTATTCGATTATGATGTTATGCTGTGTATATAGTTATACACATAAGGTGACGGTATTCCCGTTTCACATACGAGCGACCGAAACGATCAGAAAGTTGAATGGATAGACTGAACAATCAATGTATCTGGGTGGTATCCGATTATATCGCAATACTGTATATATAGTGATACTTACCAGGTGACGGTACTTCCGTTACACATACTAGCGACTGAATCGAACAGAAGGTTAAATGGTTAGACGAAACGATAATTGTATCTGAGTTGTATTCGAATATATCGTGATGATGTTTATATAGCAATACTCACCAGGTAACTGTTCTTCCGTTTACATACAAGCGACCGAATCGAGCAGAAGGTTGAATTCAGTATAGATTGAACAATCATCGTATCTGGGTTGTATTCGATTATGTTTATATAGTTATACTCACCAGGTAACTGTTCTTCCGTTATACATACGAGCAACTGAATTGAACAGAAGGTTGAATGGATAGTATATGGGTTGTATTCGATTATGATGTTATGCTGTGTATATAGTTATACACACTAGGAGACGGTATTCTCGTTTTACATACGAGCGACCGAAAAGAAAAGAAAGTTGAATGGATAGACTGAACAATCAATGTATCTGGGTGGTATCCGATTATATCGCAATACTGTATATATAGTGATACTTACCAGGTGACGATACTTCCGTTACACATACTAGCGACTGAATCGAACAGAATGTTGAATGGTTAGACGAAACCATAATTGTATCTGAGTTGTATTCGATGATATCGTGATGATGTCTATATAGCAATACTCACCAGGTAACTGTCCTTCCGTTTTACATACAAGCGACCGAATCGAGCAGAAGGTTAAATGGATAGATTGAACAATCATCGTATCTGAGTTGTATTCGATTATGTTTATATAGATATACACACCAAGTTCCTGTTCTTCCGATATACATACGAGCAACCGAATCGAACATAAGGTTGAATGGATAGATTGAACAATCATCGTATCTGAGTTGTATTCGATTATGTTTATATAGTTATACTCACCAGGTAACTGTTCTTCCGTTATACATACAAGCGACTGAATTGAACTGAAGGTTGAATGGATAGACTAAACAATGATCGTATCTGGGGTTGTATTCGATTATATCGCGATGATGTTCATATAGTTATACTCACCAGGTAACTGTTCTCCAGTTATACATAAGAGCGACTGAACTGAACAGAAGGTTGAATGGATAGACTGAACAATCATCGTATCTGGGTTGTATTCGATTATTTCGTGATGATTATTATATATAATGTCTAACCAAGTAACTGTTCTTTCGTTATACATACTAGCAACCGAATCGAACAAGGTTGAATGGATAGATTGAACAATCATTGTATCTGGGTTGTCTCCGATTATATCGTTATGTTGTATATTTGACTACACCTACCATGTAACGGTTCTTTCGTTACACATACGAGCGTCTGAATCGAACATAAGGTTGGATGGTTAGACGGAACGATAATTGTAACTAAGTTGTATTCGATTATATCGTGATGACGTTCATATAGAAATACTCACCAGGTTACTGTTCTTTCGTTATACATACGAGCAACCGAATCGAACAGAAGGTTGAATGGATAGTATCTGGGTTGTATTCGATTATGATGTTATGCTGTGTATATTGTTATACACATAAGGTGACGGTATTCCCGTTTCACATACGAGCGACCGAAACGAACAGAAAGTTGAATGGATAGACTGAACAATCAATGTATCTGGGTGGTATCCGATTATATCGCAATACTGTATATATAGTGATACTTACCAGGTGACGGTACTTCCGTTACACATACTAGCGACTGAATCGAACAGAAGGTTAAATGGTTAGACGAAACGATAATTGTATCTGAGTTGTATTCGTTTTACATACAAGCGACCGAATCGAGCAAAAGGTTGAATTCAGTATAGATTGAACAATCATTGTATCTGGGTTGTATTCGATTATGTTTATATAGTTATACTCACCAGGTTACTGTTCTTCCGTTATACATACGAGCGACTGAATTGAACAGAAGGTTGAATGGATAGTATATGGGTTGTATTCGATTATGATGTTATGCTGTGTATATAGTTATACACACTAGGAGACGGTATTCCCGTTTTACATACGAGCGACCGAAACGAAAAGAAAGTTGAATGGATAGACTGAACAATCAATGTATCTGGGTGGTATCCGATTATATCGCAATACTGTATATATAGTGATATTTACCAGGTGACGATACTTCCGTTACACATACTAGCGACTGAATCGAACAGAATGTTGAATGGTTAGACGAAACGATAATTGTATCTGAGTTGTATTCGATGATATCGTGATGATGTTTATATAGCAATACTCACCAGGTAACTGTCCTTCCGTTTTACATACAAGCGACCGAATCGAGCAGAAGGTTAAATGAATAGATTGAACAATCATCGTATCTGAGTTGTATTCGATTATGTTTATATAGATATACTCACCAGGTACCTGTTCTTCCGATATACATACGAGCAACCGAATCGAACATAAGGTTGAATGGATAGATTGAACAATCATCGTATCTGAGTTGTATTCGATTATGTTTATATAGTTATACTCACCAGGTGACTGTTCTTCCGTTATACATACGAGCGACTGAATTGAACTGAAGGTTGAATGGATAGACTAAACAATGATCGTATCTGGGGTTGTATTCGATTATATCGTGATTATGTTCATATAGTTATACTCACCAGGTAACTGTTCTTCGGTTATACATAAGAGCGACTGAACTGAACAGAAGGTTGGATGGATAGACTGAACAATCATCGTATCTGGGATGTATTCGATTATTTCGTGATGGTTATTATATATTATGTCTAACCAGGTTCTTTCGTTATACATACTAGCAACCGAATCGAACATAAGGTTGGATGGATAGATTGAACAATCATTGTATCTGGGTTGTCTCCGATTATATCGTTATGTTGTATATTTAACTACACCTACCATGTAACGGTTCTTTCGTTACACATACGAGCGTCTGAATCGAACATAAGGTTGGATGGTTAGACGGAACGATAATTGTAACTTAGTTGTATTCGATTATATCGTGATGACGTTCATATAGAAATACTCACCAGGTTACTGTTCTTTCGTTATACATACGAGCAACCGAATCGAACAGAAGGTTGAATGGATAGTATCTGGGTTGTATTCGATTATGATGTTATGCTGTGTATATAGTTATACACATAAGGTGACGGTATTCCCGTTTCACATACGAGCGACCGAAAGGAACAGAAAGTTGAATGGATAGACTGAACAATCAATGTATCTGGGTGGTATCCGATTATATCGCAATACTGTATATATAGTAATACTTACCAGGTGACGGTACTTCCGTTACACATACTAGCGACTGAATCGAACAGAAGGTTAAATGGTTAGACGAAACGATAATTGTATCTGAGTTGTATTCGATGATATCGTGATGATGTTTATATAGCAATACTCACCAGGTAACTGTTCTTCCGTTTTACATACAAGCGACCGAATCGAGCAGAAGGTTGAATTCAGTATAGATTGAACAATCATCGTTTCTGGGTTGTATTCGATTATGTTTATATAGTTATACTCACCAGGTAACTGTTCTTCCGTTATACATACGAGTGACTGAATTGAACAGAAGGTTGAATGGATAGTATCTGGGTTGTATTCGATTATGATGTTATGCTGTGTATATAGTTATACAAATAAGGTGACGGTATTCCCGTTTCACATACGAGCGACCGAAACGAACAGAAAGTTGAATGGATAGACTGAACAATCAATGTATCTGGGTGGTATCCGATTATATCGCAATACTGTATATATAGTGATACTCACCAGGTGACGGTACTTCCGTTACACATACTAGCGACTGAATCTAACAGAAGGTTAAATGGTTAGACGAAACGATAATTGTATCTGAGTTGTATTCGATGATATCGTGATGATGATTATATAGCAATACTCACCAGGTAACTGTTCCTCCGTTTTACATACAAGCGACCGAATCGAGCAGAAGGTTGAATTCAGTATAGATTGAACAATCATCGTATCTGGGTTGTATTCGATTATGTTTATATAGTTATAATCACCAGGTAACTGTTCTTCCGTTATACATACGAGCGACTGAATTGAACAGAAGGTTGAATGGATAGTATATGGGTTGTATTCGATTATGATGTTATGCTGTGTATATAGTTATACACACTAGGAGACGGTATTCCCGTTTTACATACGAGCGACCGAAACGAAAAGAAAGTTGAATGGATAGACTGAACAATCAATGTATCTGGGTGGTATCCGATTATATCGCAATACTGTATATATAGTGATACTTACCAGGTGACGATACTTCCGTTACACATACTAGCGACTGAATCGAACAGAATGTTGAATGGTTAGACGAAACGATAATTGTATATGAGTTGTATTCGATGATATCGTGATGATGTTTATATAGCAATACTCACCAGGTAACTGTCCTTCCGTTTTACATACAAGCGACCGAATCGAGCAGATGGTTAAATGGATAGATTGAACAATCATCGTATCTGAGTTGTATTCGATTATGTTTATATAGATATACTCACCAGGTACCTGTTCTTCCGATAAACATACGAGCAACCGAATCGAACATAAGGTTGAATGGATAGATTGAACAATCATCGTATCTGAGTTGTATTCGATTATGTTTATATAGTTATACTCACCAGGTAACTGTTCTTCCGTTATACATACGAGCGACTGAATTGAACTGAAGGTTGAATGAATAGACTAAACAATGATCGTATCTGGGGTTGTATTCGATTATATCGTGATGATGTTCATATAGTTACACTCACCAGGTAACTGTTCTCCGGTTATACATAAGAGCGACTGAACTGAACAGAAGGTTGAATGGATAGACTGAACAATCATCGTATCTGGGATGTATTCGATTATTTCGTGATGATTATTATATATTATGTCTAACCAGGTTCTTTCGTTATACATACTAGCAACCGAATCGAACATAAGGTTGAATGGATAGATTGAACAATCATTGTATCTGGGTTGTCTCCGATTATATCGTTATGTTGTATATTTAACTACACCTACCATGTAACGGTTCTTTCGTTACACATACGAGCGTCTGAATCGAACATAAGGTTGGATGGTTAGACGGAACGATAATTGTAACTAAGTTGTATTCGATTATATCGTGATGACGTTCATATAGAAATACTCACCAGGTTACTGTTCTTTCGTTATACATACGAGCAACCGAATCGAACAGAAGGTTGAATGGATAGTATCTGGGTTGTATTCGATTATGATGTTATGCTGTGTATATAGTTATACACATAAGGTGACGGTATTCCCGTTTCACATACGAGCGACCGAAACGAACAGAAAGTTGAATGGATAGACTGAACAATCAATGTATCTGGGTGGTATCCGATTATATCGCAATACTGTATATATAGTGATACTTACCAGGTGACGGTACTTCCGTTACACATACTAGCGACTGAATCGAACAGAAGGTTAAATGGTTAGACGAAACGATAATTGTATCTGAGTTGTATTCGATGATATCGTGATGATGTTTATATAGCAATACTCACCAGGTAACTGTTCTTCCGTTTTACATACAAGCGACCGAATCGAGCAGAAGGTTGAATTCAGTATAGATTGAACAATCATCGTATCTGGGTTGTATTCGATTATGATTATATAGTTATACTCACCAGGTTACTGTTCTTCCGTTATACATACGAGTGACTGAATTGAACAGAAGGTTGAATGGATAGTATCTGGGTTGTATTCGATTATGATGTTATGCTGTGTATATAGTTATACACATAAGGTGACGGTATTCCCGTTTCACATACGAGCGACCGAAACGAACAGAAAGTTGAATGGATAGACTGAACAATCAGTGTATCTGGGTGGTATCCGATTATATCGCAATACTGTATATATAGTGATACTTACCAGGTGACGGTACTTCCGTTACACATACTAGCGACTGAATTGAACAGAAGGTCAAATGGTTAGACGAAACGATAATTGTATCTGAGTTGTATTCGATGATATCGTGATGATGTTTATATAGAAATACTCACCAGGTAAATGCTCTTCCGTTTTACATACAAGCGACCGAATCGAGCAGAAGGTTGAATTCAGTATAGATTGAACAATCATCGTATCTGGGTTGTATTCGATTATGTTCATATAGTTATACTCACCAGGTAACTGTTCTTCCGTTATACATACGAGCGACTGAATTGAACTGAAGGTTGAATGGATAGACTAAACAATGATCGTATCTGGGGTTGTATTCGATTATATCGTGATGATGTTCATATAGTTATACTCACCAGGTAACTGTTCTCCAGTTATACATAAGAGCGACTGAACTGAACAGAAGGTTGAATGGATAGACTGAACAATCATCGTATCTGGGTTGTATTCGATTATTTCGTGATGATTATCATATATTATGTCTAACCAGGTAACTGTTCTTTCGTTATACATACTTGCAACCGAATCGAACATAAGGTTGAATGGATAGATTGAACAATCTATGTATCTGGGTTGTCTCCGATTATATCGTTATGTTGTATATTTAACTACACCTACCATGTAACGGTTCTTTCGTTACACATACGAGCGTCTGAATCGAACATAAGGTTGGATGGTTAGACGGAACTATAATTGTAACTAAGTTGTATTCGATTATATCGTGATGACGTTCATATAGAAATACTCACCAGGTTACTGTTCTTTCGTTATACATACGAGCAACCGAATCGAACAGAAGGTTGAATGGATAGTATCTGGGTTGTATTCGATTATGATGTTATGCTGTGATATAGTTATACACATAAGGTGACGGTATTCCCGTTTCACATACGAGCGACCGAAACGAACTGAAAGTTGAATGGATAGACTGAACAATCAATGTATCTGGGTGGTATCCGTTTATATCGCAATACTGTATATATAGTGATACTTACCAGGTGACGATACTTCCGTTACACATACTAGCGACTGAATCGAACAGAATGTTGAATGGATAGACGAAACGATAATTGTATCTGAGTTGTATTCGATGATATCGTGATGATGTTTATATAGCAATACTCACCAGGTAACTGTTCTTCCGTTTTACATACAAGCGACCGAATCGAGCAGAAGGTTGAATTCAGTATAGATTGAACAATCATCGTATCTGGGTTGTATTCGATTATGTTTATATAGTTATACTCACCAGGTAACTGTTCTTCCGTTATACATACGAGCGACTGAATTGAACAGAAGGTTGAATGGATAGTATATGGGTTGTATTCGATTATGATGTTATGCTGTGTATATAGTTATACACACTAGGAGACGGTATTCCCGTTTTACATACGAGCGACCGAAACGAAAAGAAAGTTTAAATGGATAGACTGAACAATCGATGTATCTGGGTGGTATCCGATTATATCGCAATACTGTATATATAGTGATACTTACCAGGTGACGATACTTCCGTTACACATACTAGCGACTGAATCGAACAGAATGTTGAATGGATAGACGAAACAATAATTGTATCTGAGTTGTATTCGATGATATCGTGATGATGTTTATATAGCAATACTCACCAGGTAACTGTCCTTCCGTTTTACATACAAGCGACCGAATCGAGCAGAAGGTTAAATGGATAGATTGAACAATCATCGTATCTGAGTTGTATTCGATTATGTTTATATAGATATACTCACCAGGTACCTGTTCTTCCGATATACATACGAGCAACCGAATCGAACATAAGGTTGAATGGATAGATTGAACAATCATCGTATCTGAGTTGTATTCGATTATGTTTATATAGTTATACTCACCAGGTAACTGTTCTTCCGTTATACATACGAGCGACTGAATTGAACTGAAGGTTGAATGGATAGACTAAACAATGATCGTATCTGGGGTTGTATTCGATTATATCGTGATGATGTTCATATAGTTATACTCACCAGGTAACTGTTCTCCAGTTATACATAAGAGCGACTGAACTGAACAGAAGGTTGAATGGATAGACTGAACAATCATCGTATCTCGGTTGTATTCGATTATTTCGTGATGATTATTATATATTATGTCTAACCAGGTAACTGTTCTTTCGTTATACATACGAGCAACCGAATCGAACAGAAGGTTGAATGGATAGTATCTGGGTTGTATTCGATTATGATGTTATGCTGTGTATATAGTTATACACATAAGGTGACGGTATTCCCGTTTCACATACGAGCGACCGAAACGAACAGAAAGTTGAAATGATAGACTGAACAATCAATGTATCTGGGTGGTATCCGATTATATCGCAATACTGTATATATATTGATACTTACCAGGTGACGGTACTTCCGTTACACATACTAGTGACTGAATCGAACAGAAGGTTAAATGGTTAGACGAAACGATAATTGTATCTGAGTTGTATTCGATGATATCGTGATGATGTTTATATAGCAATACTCACCAGGTAACTGTTCTTCCGTTTTACATACAAGCGACCGAATCGAGCAGAAGGTTGAATTCAGTATAGATTGAACAATCATCGTATCTGGGTTGTATTCGATTATGATGTTATGCTGTGTATATAGTTATACATACTAGGAGACGGTATTCCCGTTTTACATACGAGCGACCGAAACAAAAAGAAAGTTGAATGGATAGACTGAACAATCAATGTATCTGGGTGGTATCCGATTATATCGCAATACTGTATATATAGTGATACTCACCAGGTGACGATACTTCCGTTACACATACTAGCGACTGAATCGAACAGAATGTTGAATGGTTAGACGAAACGATAATTGTATCTGAGTTGTATTCGATGATATCGTGATGATGTTTATATAGCAATACTCACCAGGTAACTGTTCTTCCGTTTTACATACAAGCGACCGAATCGAGCAGAAGGTTGAATTCAGTATAAATTGAACAATCATCGTATCTGGGTTGTATTCGATTATGTTTATATAGATATACTCACCAGGTACCTGTTCTTCCGATATACATACGAGCAACCGAATCGAACATAAGGTTGAATGGATAGATTGAACAATCATCGTATCTGAGTTGTATTCGATTATGTTTATATAGTTATACTCACCAGGTGACTGTTCTTTCGTTATACATACGAGCGACTGAATTGAACTGAAGGTTGAATGGATAGACTAAACAATGATCGTATCTGGGGTTGTATTCGATTATATCGTGATTATGTTCATATAGTTATACTCACCAGGTAACTGTTCTCCGGTTATACATAAGAGCGACTGAACTGAACAGAAGGTTGGATGGATAGACTGAACAATCATCGTATCTGGGATGTATTCGATTATTTCGTGATGGTTATTATATATTATGTCTAACCAGGTTCTTTCGTTATACATACTAGCAACCGAATCGAACATAAGGTTGGATGGATAGATTGAACAATCATTGTATCTGGGTTGTCTCCGATTATATCGTTATGTTGTATATTTAACTACACCTACCATGTAACGGTTCTTTCGTTACACATACGAGCGTCTGAATCGAACATAAGGTTGGATGGTTAGACGGAACGATAATTGTAACTTAGTTGTATTCGATTATATCGTGATGACGTTCATATAGAAATACTCACCAGGTTACTGTTCTTTCGTTATACATACGAGCAACCGAATCGAACAGAAGGTTGAATGGATAGTATCTGGGTTGTATTCGATTATGATGTTATGCTGTGTATATAGTTATACACATAAGGTGACGGTATTCCCGTTTCACATACGAGCGACCGAAACGAACAGAAAGTTGAATGGATAGACTGAACAATCAATGTATCTGGGTGGTATCCGATTATATCGCAATACTGTATATATAGTAATACTTACCAGGTGACGGTACTTCCGTTACACATACTAGCGACTGAATCGAACAGAAGGTTAAATGGTTAGACGAAACGATAATTGTATCTGAGTTGTATTCGATGATATCGTGATGATGTTTATATAGCAATACTCACCAGGTAACTGTTCTTCCGTTTTACATACAAGCGACCGAATCGAGCAGAAGGTTGAATTCAGTATAGATTGAACAATCATCGTATCTGGGTTGTATTCGATTATGTTTATATAGTTATACTCACCAGGTAACTGTTCTTCCGTTATACATACGAGTGACTGAATTGAACAGAAGGTTGAATGGATAGTATCTGGGTTGTATTCGATTATGATGTTATGCTGTGTATATAGTTATACAAATAAGGTGACGGTATTCCCGTTTCACATACGAGCGACCGAAACGAACAGAAAGTTGAATGGATAGACTGAACAATCAATGTATCTGGGTGGTATCCGATTATATCGCAATACTGTATATATAGTGATACTTACCAGGTGACGGTACTTCCGTTACACATACTAGCGACTGAATCTAACAGAAGGTTAAATGGTTAGACGAAACGATAATTGTATCTGAGTTGTATTCGATGATATCGTGATGATGATTATATAGCAATACTCACCAGGTAACTGTTCTTCCGTTTTACATACAAGCGACCGAATCGAGCAGAAGGTTGAATTCAGTATAGATTGAACAATCATCGTATCTGGGTTGTATTCGATTATGTTTATATAGTTATAATCACCAGGTAACTGTTCTTCCGTTATACATACGAGCGACTGAATTGAACAGAAGGTTGAATGGATAGTATATGGGTTGTATTCGATTATGATGTTATGCTGTGTATATAGTTATACACACTAGGAGACGGTATTCCCGTTTTACATACGAGCGACCGAAACGAAAAGAAAGTTGAATGGATAGACTGAACAATCAATGTATCTGGGTGGTATCCGATTATATCGCAATACTGTATATATAGTGATACTTACCAGGTGACGATACTTCCGTTACACATACTAGCGACTGAATCGAACAGAATGTTGAATGGTTAGACGAAACGATAATTGTATATGAGTTGTATTCGATGATATCGTGATGATGTTTATATAGCAATACTCACCAGGTAACTGTCCTTCCGTTTTACATACAAGCGACCGAATCGAGCAGATGGTTAAATGGATAGATTGAACAATCATCGTATCTGAGTTGTATTCGATTATGTTTATATAGATATACTCACCAGGTACCTGTTCTTCCGATAAACATACGAGCAACCGAATCGAACATAAGGTTGAATGGATAGATTGAACAATCATCGTATCTGAGTTGTATTCGATTATGTTTATATAGTTATACTCACCAGGTAACTGTTCTTCCGTTATACATACGAGCGACTGAATTGAACTGAAGGTTGAATGAATAGACTGAACAATGATCGTATCTGGGGTTGTATTCGATTATATCGTGATGATGTTCATATAGTTACACTCACCAGGTAACTGTTCTTTGGTTATACATAAGAGCGACTGAACTGAACAGAAGGTTGAATGGATAGACTGAACAATCATCGTATCTGGGATGTATTCGATTATTTCGTGATGATTATCATATATTATGTCTAACCAGGTAACTGTTCTTTCGTTATACATACTTGCAACCGAATCGAACATAAGGTTGAATGGATAGATTGAACAATCTATGTATCTGGGTTGTCTCCGATTATATCGTTATGTTGTATATTTAACTACACCTACCATGTAACGGTTCTTTCGTTACACATACGAGCGTCTGAATCGAACATAAGGTTGGATGGTTAGACGGAACTATAATTGTAACTAAGTTGTATTCGATTATATCGTGATGACGTTCATATAGAAATCCAGGTTACTGTTCTTTCGTTATACATACGAGCAACCGAATCGAACAGAAGGTTGAATGGATAGTATCTGGGTTGTATTCGATTATGATGTTATGCTGTGATATAGTTATACACATAAGGTGACGGTATTCCCGTTTCACATACGAGCGACCGAAACGAACTGAAAGTTGAATGGATAGACTGAACAATCAATGTATCTGGGTGGTATCCGTTTATATCGCAATACTGTATATATAGTGATACTTACCAGGTGACGATACTTCCGTTACACATACTAGCGACTGAATCGAACAGAATGTTGAATGGATAGACGAAACGATAATTGTATCTGAGTTGTATTCGATGATATCGTGATGATGTTTATATAGCAATACTCACCAGGTAACTGTTCTTCCGTTTTACATACAAGCGACCGAATCGAGCAGAAGGTTGAATTCAGTATAGATTGAACAATCATCGTATCTGGGTTGTATTCGATTATGTTTATATAGTTATACTCACCAGGTAACTGTTCTTCCGTTATACATACGAGCGACTGAATTGAACAGAAGGTTGAATGGATAGTATATGGGTTGTATTCGATTATGATGTTATGCTGTGTATATAGTTATACACACTAGGAGACGGTATTCCCGTTTTACATACGAGCGACCGAAACGAAAAGAAAGTTTAAATGGATAGACTGAACAATCGATGTATCTGGGTGGTATCCGATTATATCGCAATACTGTATATATAGTGATACTTACCAGGTGACGATACTTCCGTTACACATACTAGCGACTGAATCGAACAGAATGTTGAATGGATAGACAAAACAATAATTGTATCTGAGTTGTATTCGATGATATCGTGATGATGTTTATATAGCAATACTCACCAGGTAACTGTCCTTCCGTTTTACATACAAGCGACCGAATCGAGCAGAAGGTTAAATGGATAGATTGAACAATCATCGTATCTGAGTTGTATTCGATTATGTTTATATAGATATACTCACCAGGTACCTGTTCTTCCGATATACATACGAGCAACCGAATCGAACATAAGGTTGAATGGATAGATTGAACAATCATCGTATCTGAGTTGTATTCGATTATGTTTATATAGTTATACTCACCAGGTAACTGTTCTTCCGTTATACATACGAGCGACTGAATTGAACTGAAGGTTGAATGGAGAGACTAAACAATGATCGTATCTGGGGTTGTATTCGATTATATCGTGATGATGTTCATATAGTTATACTCACCAGGTAACTGTTCTCCAGTTATACATAAGAGCGACTGAACTGAACAGAAGTTTGAATGGATAGACTGAACAATCATCGTATCTCGGTTGTATTCGATTATTTCGTGATGATTATTATATATTATGTCTAACCAGGTAACTGTTCTTTCGTTATACATACGAGCAACCGAATCGAACAGAAGGTTGAATGGATAGTATCTGGGTTGTATTCGATTATGATGTTATGCTGTGTATATAGTTATACACATAAGGTGACGGTATTCCCGTTTCACATACGAGCGACCGAAACGAACAGAAAGTTGAAATGATAGACTGAACAATCAATGTATCTGGGTGGTATCCGATTATATCGCAATACTGTATATATATTGATACTTACCAGGTGACGGTACTTCCGTTACACATACTAGTGACTGAATCGAACAGAAGGTTAAATGGTTAGACGAAACGATAATTGTATCTGAGTTGTATTCGATGATATCGTGATGATGTTTATATAGCAATACTCACCAGGTAACTGTTCTTCCGTTTTACATACAAGCGACCGAATCGAGCAGAAGGTTGAATTCAGTATAGATTGAACAATCATCGTATCTGGGTTGTATTCGATTATGTTTATATAGATATACTCACCAGGTACCTGTTCTTCCGATATACATACGAGCAACCGAATCGAACATAAGGTTGAATGGATAGATTGAACAATCATCGTATCTGAGTTGTATTCGATTATGTTTATATAGTTATACTCACCAGGTGACTGTTCTTCCGTTATACATACGAGCGACTGAATTGAACTGAAGGTTGAATGGATAGACTAAACAATGATCGTATCTGGGGTTGTATTCGATTATATCGTGATTATGTTCATATAGTTATACTCACCAGGTAACTGTTCTCCGGTTATACATAAGAGCGACTGAACTGAACAGAAGGTTGGATGGATAGACTGAACAATCATCGTATCTGGGATGTATTCGATTATTTCGTGATGGTTATTATATATTATGTCTAACCAGGTTCTTTCGTTATACATACTAGCAACCGAATCGAACATAAGGTTGGATGGATAGATTGAACAATCATTGTATCTGGGTTGTCTCCGATTATATCGTTATGTTGTATATTTAACTACACCTACCATGTAACGGTTCTTTCGTTACACATACGAGCGTCTGAATCGAACATAAGGTTGGATGGTTAGACGGAACGATAATTGTAACTTAGTTGTATTCGATTATATCGTGATGACGTTCATATAGAAATACTCACCAGGTTACTGTTCTTTCGTTATACATACGAGCAACCGAATCGAACAGAAGGTTGAATGGATAGTATCTGGGTTGTATTCGATTATGATGTTATGCTGTGTATATAGTTATACACATAAGGTGACGGTATTCCCGTTTCACATACGAGCGACCGAAACGAACAGAAAGTTGAATGGATAGACTGAACAATCAATGTATCTGGGTGGTATCCGATTATATCGCAATACTGTATATATAGTGATACTTACCAGGTGACGGTACTTCCGTTACACATACTAGCGACTGAATCTAACAGAAGGTTAAATGGTTAGACGAAACGATAATTGTATCTGAGTTGTATTCGATGATATCGTGATGATGATTATATAGCAATACTCACCAGGTAACTTTTCTTCCGTTTTACATACAAGCGACCGAATCGAGCAGAAGGTTGAATTCAGTATAGATTGAACAATCATCGTATCTGGGTTGTATTCGATTATGTTTATATAGTTATAATCACCAGGTAACTGTTCTTCCGTTATACATACGAGCGACTGAATTGAACAGAAGGTTGAATGGATAGTATATGGGTTGTATTCGATTATGATGTTATGCTGTGTATATAGTTATACACACTAGGAGACGGTATTCCCGTTTTACATACGAGCGACCGAAACGAAAAGAAAGTTGAATGGATAGACTGAACAATCAATGTATCTGGGTGGTATCCGATTATATCGCAATACTGTATATATAGTGATACTTACCAGGTGACGATACTTCCGTTACACATACTAGCGACTGAATCGAACAGAATGTTGAATGGTTAGACGAAACGATAATTGTATATGAGTTGTATTCGATGATATCGTGATGATGTTTATATAGCAATACTCACCAGGTAACTGTCCTTCCGTTTTACATACAAGCGACCGAATCGAGCAGATGGTTAAATGGATAGATTGAACAATCATCGTATCTGAGTTGTATTCGATTATGTTTATATAGATATACTCACCAGGTACCTGTTCTTCCGATAAACATACGAGCAACCGAATCGAACATAAGGTTGAATGGATAGATTGAACAATCATCGTATCTGAGTTGTATTCGATTATGTTTATATAGTTATACTCACCAGGTAACTGTTCTTCCGTTATACATACGAGCGACTGAATTGAACTGAAGGTTGAATGAATAGACTAAACAATGATCGTATCTGGGGTTGTATTCGATTATATCGTGATGATGTTCATATAGTTACACTCACCAGGTAACTGTTCTCCGGTTATACATAAGAGCGACTGAACTGAACAGAAGGTTGAATGGATAGACTGAACAATCATCGTATCTGGGATGTATTCGATTATTTCGTGATGATTATTATATATTATGTCTAACCAGGTTCTTTCGTTATACATACTAGCAACCGAATCGAACATAAGGTTGAATGGATAGATTGAACAATCATTGTATCTGGGTTGTCTCCGATTATATCGTTATGTTGTATATTTAACTACACCTACCATGTAACGGTTCTTTCGTTACACATACGAGCGTCTGAATCGAACATAAGGTTGGATGGTTAGACGGAACGATAATTGTAACTAAGTTGTATTCGATTATATCGTGATGACGTTCATATAGAAATACTCACCAGGTTACTGTTCTTTCGTTATACATACGAGCAACCGAATCGAACAGAAGGTTGAATGGATAGTATCTGGGTTGTATTCGATTATGATGTTATGCTGTGTATATAGTTATACACATAAGGTGACGGTATTCCCGTTTCACATACGAGCGACCGAAACGAACAGAAAGTTGAATGGATAGACTGAACAATCAATGTATCTGGGTGGTATCCGATTGTTCGATATATTAGTGGACTGTATTTTTTCCTTTGGGTTCAAATCACATAGACCTTTGTAAAAATTGAAATTGATATTTTACGAGAAAGCCACTTCACTCACCTGAGTATATCTGCCAAATAGATGTTATATGGTATAGCCGGCCGGCCTTGTATTTCAAGAGTAATTCCTTGATGAATCTTGATTGAAGATGCGGTAAGCGGTTGATATTGAAGATGCGGGTAGCACGAGGTAATTTTATAATGATGAAGATGCGAGTAGCACGTGGTAATGCTTGATAAAATCTATCCCAGAGCAGGATTCTGATCCTGCGACGCACAGAAAACATGATCCCAATTCGCATGCGCGATAATAGCAGGAAATCGGAGCGAAGTGCTTTCAATCCCGCGAAAAAGAGAAAAAATATACAAAAATAATCATGACAATCGTGAACATAGTTCCAAACAAATTGCACCCAATAATATACCAAAAAATATATATATTTACTTGAACATTTACTACCCACCTTTAAGTAAAATAGAAAATTTACTTAAACAAAAAATTAATATATCTACTTCGATTTTGATCGAAAAATTACAAAAAATAAAAAAAATTATATGAAGAGAAAATTAATTGTTTATTATGCCACTGGTAACGGACATAGTTTAACAAGAGGTCTTTTATAAGTTCCTTGCTCAGTTCGAACAGTAGCAACCCGAGCGATTGCATCTGTTCCTTTATGGAGTTCGATAATTCTCGCTAGTTTCCACTTGAGGGGAGGCGAATTCTCAAATTTGATAACAACCAATTCACCTAATTTTGGAGGGTTTTCTGGAATAGTCCATTTAGCCTTTTGTTGCAATGTATGTAAGTATTCTGAATGCCACCTTTGCCAAAAGCTGGCATGCAAATGCTGTAACAATTGCCACCGATTTAGTCTATTTAATTTTAAATGTGACAAATCCGGATCAGGAATTACTGAAATTGGATTGAGAGTTAAAAAATGTCCAGGAGTTAAAACCGACAGATCATTCGGGTCGGAGCTCATAGGACATAATGGACGAGAGTTCAACAAAGCTTCAACTTGAGTGAGAACAGTATAAAGTTCTTCGTATGATAATATTTGGGTACCAATAACACGGGCTAAATGGGTTTTCACTGACTTAACACCTGCCTCAACCAATCCAGAGAAATGGCTTGCTGCAGGGGGATGAAACGACCAAGAAATTTTTTCAGATTGACTTACATTTTCCATAATTTTTATTAAGTATCTATTAGCCCCAACAAAATTAGTACCACAGTCGGTAAAAATTTGGGAGCAGCGACCACGTCTGGCAATGAAACGTCTTAGTGCACATAAAAAAGCCTCAGAACTCAAATCTGACACAAGTTCAATATGTGTTGCTTTTGTAGCGAAGCAAACAAATACGCATATGTACGCCTTTTGAGTCTTACCTCCACGGCGTTTTGTTAAATTAATCATATAGGGGCCTCCAAAATCTATTGATACAATACTGAACGCCTTTATTTGACTTATTCGAGCACTAGGTAAATTCCCCATCAAGGGTTGAAAAGGCTTAGGGTTAAGACGCCAACACTTCATACACTTCGAAATTACATTATGAATGGCCCTACGGGGAGATAAAATCCAATAATTTTGTACTATCAGGCACTGTAAAGTTTGTAATCCTGGATGACAATTTTTTCTGTGAGTTTCCTCAATAATTAATTCAGTTAGACGACAAGTTCGAGGAAGTAAAATAGGGTGCATTTGATCATAATTGAGCAGTGAATTATTCAACCTACCACCAACTCTTAAAATATTATGTTCATCTAAAAAGATGCTTAATTTTCTAAATTGTTTAGGAAGTAGTCTTTCATTATTTATATCGGATATAACATGAGAGAAATATATGTTTTGAGTTTGTTTGATGAGAATATACAAAGCAGATTGACGGTCAACTTCGGAAAGTTGTGCCGTTTTTCGATTCTTAGGATTCTTCAGATTATAGATGAAACATAATATCAAAGCTACTATAGATTTAATTTTTTCTAATGAGGAAAATGTATCTAGTAGTTGATCTAAAAAATTAATATCAGTGAATCCAGTAAGCGAGGTTTTCTTTTCTTCCATGTCAATATCAGCTGATAAAACAAGATCATTTAAAGTTGGCAAGTTATAACTGAAGTCACACAACCAGGATGGCCCTACCCACCATAAGGGATGGTTAATGAGTTCGGTGGGTAGAATACCCCTAGAACCACAATCGGCTGGGTTATCCTTAGACTTAACATGACACCAGGTCATGTTTGGGAGATTCTCGTGAATAATGGAAATCCTATTAGCCACAAAAGGTTTGAACTTATGAGGGCTGCTATCAAGCCAGTATAGTACAGCCGTTGAGTCGGACCAGCATATTATTTTTTGAAAATGCATTTTTTTCGAATATGTCTCAATTATAAATTTAAGCAGTTTTGAAAGAAGAAGTGAAGCACATAATTCGATTTTGGGAGTCGATATTTTTTTCAAAGGTGCCACCTTTGATTTGGCGCAAAGTAAGATCGTTTCAATTTTTTTATACGAAATAATCCTCACATAAATACAAGCAGCGTATCCTTTATCAGATGCGTCACCAAAACCATGTAATTCGTACGAAGAATCTGAAGATGTAATGATGCGAGGTATTTTTATTGACGATAAAAGTGATAACTGTGATTTGTAACTCTGCCACTGAGATACAATATCATTTGAAGGGCTATCGTCCCAATTGAGACCCATATTCCAAAGTTTCTGAATTATTAACTTTGCAAACATAGTAATAGGCGTCAAGAATCCGAGTGGATCGTAAATTCTAGCTAATTCTGACAATATGTTGCGTTTTGTGCATTCCTTATCACAAGGAATCACAGAATATGAAAAGTAATCAGACAATGAATTCCACTTCAGTCCGAGAACTTTAAGAGTAATATCAGTATCAAAGGAAACAGATTTATCATGCAAATATTCTCTGGGTAAATTTTTAAGCAAATCAGGAGCGTTACTGGCCCACTTTCTCAATTCAAAACCTCCTCTTTTGAGCAAAGAAATCAAGTCATTTTGTATTGAACTTGCTTGCTCAATATTTTGACATCCAGTAACAATGTCATCAACAAAAATATCATTCAGTAAAACACTGGATGCTAAAGGAAAATCTAAACGTTCATCCTCAGCAAGTTGCATTAAAGTTCTGATAGCTAAAAATGGAGATGCGGCTACTCCAAAAGTGACAGTGTTTAAACGGTATTCTTTCAAAGGTTCATCTGACGAAAATCTCCAGAATAATCTTTGAAAATCTCTATGCTGCGGGTTAATCAATATTTGCAAAAACATGCTTTTAATATCAGCCATGAAAACAATTGGGTGTAAACGAAATTTTAATAAAACTGCCACTATATCCTGATGAAGTTTCGGACCAACAAGTAAAGTATCATTCAGTGAGATACCGTTTACATCTTTACACGAGGCATCGAAAACAACTCGCAGTTTTGTTGTCGTACTGTCTGGTTTAAACACACAATGGTGTGGAATATAATAAGCATCATCATTGACTGTAGAAACGATTTCCATATGACCATTATCTAAATAGTCTTTCATAAACTTCGAGTATTCATCATGTAGGATGGGGTCAGAAATGAGACGGCGTTCTAATGAATAGAATCGGCGCAACGCAGCCAATTTAGAATTCGAAAAGGTTGGAGGACAGTCAAAATTTCGAAATGGTAAAGATACTGTATATCGACCTAGTTTATTTCGATAATGAGTGTTAACAAAAATTTTTTCTGATAAAATATCATCAACTGATTGAAATACCTTTTGAGGAACTTCCTCAAGTTCCCAAAATTTTTTAATAGTGTTATCAAGAATTTTTGAAGCAAAAAAGGCATTGACACATGAATTTTCGAATTTACTTGCTCTACCCATCAGAACCCAACCAAATAGGGTATTTAAAGCGGTAGGTTGGTTAATGTCACCCTGTATTTTTCCATTTAGAATAACTTGCTGAAAAATATCGGCACCTAACAAAATATCTACATTTCCTGGTTTATCAAAATCCGGATCCGCCAAATTTAAATTTGAAATGTGGGTCCAATTTTGAGAACTCACCTGTGCATTAGGTATTTTTGAAGATATTATGTCTAGAATTGCAGCCTCAAAAATTATTTGTTTCGAAGGGTTTTCGCGGGATTGAATAACACACTCCACAGCACCAGATGCGGCCAAAGTACTCATATTATTTAAACCGTATACTGTAAGTGACAAAT
Organism: Chrysomela aeneicollis; assembly: GCA_029955515.1. Taxonomy (NCBI): domain Eukaryota; kingdom Metazoa; phylum Arthropoda; class Insecta; order Coleoptera; family Chrysomelidae; genus Chrysomela; species Chrysomela aeneicollis. The sequence goes on along the minus strand of JARUHQ010000013.1, from coordinate 12,396,107 downwards.
TGTGTTTTGGTAGGCCCAAACGTTTCACACAACCTTTCGTTATATAGGAACATTCACTTCCACTATCAAGAATACACCTCGCAATTTGTAGGTTACCAAAAACATCATAAACATGGACCTTCGCGGTTGCTAGCAAAATTGGATCGAGTCCTCTTCGAGTTTTTTGTGTATTGTTTGCGATATCTCTCTCCAACGAATTCGGAACAGGGTCGGCTTCAGGTAAACTAGTAAAGGCAGAAGTTCTTGCAGAATTTGAAGAGCTTTGAGAATTAGATTGATTTGTATCATGAACTGCAGTATTACTGATATTATTTTTACTGTTAAAATGTAAAATACTATGATGACGTAATTGACAAAACTTGCAAGTCGACTGAGAATTACAATTTTTGTATGAATGAGATATACTTAGACAGTTTGTGCACAAATTTTTTTGCTTAGCAAAATCATAACGTTCTTTGGGCGACTTCTCTAGAAATATAGGACATTTATAAATTAAGTGGTCACTTCCACAAAAATTGCATTTATTGGTATGGTTGGTGAAAAATGAGTTGTAATTGTGATTATTGTGTTGAGAATGAGAAACAATTTTAGGTCTTTGACGCGATGATGAAGCAGAATTGATTGTTTCTAGAGCGAAACATTGTTTTTGTAGAAAATCCAACAATTCGGAATAAGTTGGCATTACATTTGATTTATGTTCAAGTTCAAATCTAGTTATAGTAGCAGAGTCGAGCCTTTTTAAAAGCATTTGAACTAGAATAAAATCCCACTGGTCAACCGGGAATTTCAAATTTTTGAGGGCGGCTAGATTTTCGGTGAAAATATCTAATATATTTCGAAGAATTTTCGGATTTTCCGAAACAAGGAAAGGACAATTTTCAATTTCCTTCCAGTGAGAAGTTGCTAAAATCCTTTCATTGGAATATCTGTTAATAAGAGTGTTATAGGCAATTAAATAGTTATCAGCTGTGATAGGAGTACACTGTATCAATGATTTAGCGGGACCCTCTAGAGAAGCATATAAGTGAGAGAATTTCTCGATTTTCGTCAAAGAGGCATTATTATGTATTAGTGCATCGAAGACGTCAATGAAAGATGTGAAATATTTTATATCACCACTGAATTTTGAAAGTTTCAATTCGGGGAGTTTGACTCGTGGCAAATAATCATCATTAATTTGAGGTTTCGCCTCCTTTTCTTCGAACAAATCATGATGAATAGTTTTGATAGAATAATATTGGTCTTCGAAATCAAGTAAGATTTGATCTTCAGCGGCAAGATCCGAGTTTTCTATAACTGCGAGCAGAGATATTACAATATTATGCTGTCTTATAAAATTGTCATTGATTGTATCAATCAATTTGAAGCGTTGCTTGAACTCAGTATGTACACTCATATCAGTTCGAGCTTTAACCGATATTTTCGCGAGTTCATTCAAACGTGAAATTTCAGTAGTTCTGAGAGCTTTAGCTTTTTTTATTTTATTGAAATCTGAAGACATGTTGAATTTACTTAATCCTTCAAATGGCAGATTTCAGAGCCGGCCCTGTACTTATTTATTACAACCGGCAAGTCGATTTACAGAATTAACTGAAGCGATGTTTTGTCACTGAGCAAGGAACTTTTTGGAGCAAAAAATACAAAATGGTGGAAAAATGTAGCAGTAATTATAGATATCAATTTTACAAGATCCAGGAACGATGGACCAAAAAATGTTCGATATATTAGTGGACTGTATTTTTTCCTTTGGGTTCAAATCACATAGACCTTTGTAAAAATTGAAATTGATATTTTACGAGAAAGCCACTTCACTCACCTGAGTATATCTGCCAAATAGATGTTATATGGTATAGCCGGCCGGCCTTGTATTTCAAGAGTAATTCCTTGATGAATCTTGATTGAAGATGCGGTAAGCGGTTGATATTGAAGATGCGGGTAGCACGAGGTAATTTTATAATGATGAAGATGCGAGTAGCACGTGGTAATGCTTGATAAAATCTATCCCAGAGCAGGATTCTGATCCTGCGACGCACAGAAAACATGATCCCAATTCGCATGCGCGATAATAGCAGGAAATCGGAGCGAAGTGCTTTCAATCCCGCGAAAAAGAGAAAAAAAATATACAAAAATAATCATGACAATCGTGAACATAGTTCCAAACAAATTGCACCCAATAATATACCAAAAAATATATATATTTACTTGAACACCGATTATATCGCAATACTGTATATATAGTGATACTTACCAGGTGACGGTACTTCCGTTACACATACTAGCGACTGAATCGAACAGAAGGTTAAATGGTTAGACGAAACGATAATTGTATCTGAGTTGTATTCGATGATATCGTGATGATGTTTATATAGCAATACTCACCAGGTAACTGTTCTTCCGTTTCACATTCAAGCGACCGAATCGAGCAGAAGGTTGAATTCAGTATAGATTGAACAATCATCGTATCTGGGTTGTATTCGATTATGATTATATAGTTATACTCACCAGGTTACTGTTCTTCCGTTATACATACGAGTGACTGAATTGAACAGAAGGTTGAATGGATAGTATCTGGGTTGTATTCGATTATGATGTTATGCTGTGTATATAGTTATACACATAAGGTGACGGTATTCCCGTTTCACATACGAGCGACCGAAACGAACAGAAAGTTGAATGGATAGACTGAACAATCAGTGTATCTGGGTGGTATCCGATTATATCGCAATACTGTATATATAGTGATACTTACCAGGTGACGGTACTTCCGTTACACATACTAGCGACTGAATTGAACAGAAGGTCAAATGGTTAGACGAAACGATAATTGTATCTGAGTTGTATTCGATGATATCGTGATGATGTTTATATAGAAATACTCACCAGGTAAATGCTCTTCCGTTTTACATACAAGCGACCGAATCGAGCAGAAGGTTGAATTCAGTATAGATTGAACAATCATCGTATCTGGGTTGTATTCGATTATGTTCATATAGTTATACTCACCAGGTAACTGTTCTTCCGTTATACATACGAGCGACTGAATTGAACTGAAGGTTGAATGGATAGACTAAACAATGATCGTATCTGGGGTTGTATTCGATTATATCGTGATGATGTTCATATAGTTATACTCACCAGGTAACTGTTCTCCAGTTATACATAAGAGCGACTGAACTGAACAGAAGGTTGAATGGATAGACTGAACAATCATCGTATCTGGGTTGTATTCGATTATTTCGTGATGATTATCATATATTATGTCTAACCAGGTAACTGTTCTTTCGTTATACATACTTGCAACCGAATCGAACATAAGGTTGAATGGATAGATTGAACAATCTATGTATCTGGGTTGTCTCCGATTATATCGTTATGTTGTATATTTAACTACACCTACCATGTAACGGTTCTTTCGTTACACATACGAGCGTCTGAATCGAACATAAGGTTGGATGGTTAGACGGAACTATAATTGTAACTAAGTTGTATTCGATTATATCGTGATGACGTTCATATAGAAATACTCACCAGGTTACTGTTCTTTCGTTATACATACGAGCAACCGAATCGAACAGAAGGTTGAATGGATAGTATCTGGGTTGTATTCGATTATGATGTTATGCTGTGATATAGTTATACACATAAGGTGACGGTATTCCCGTTTCACATACGAGCGACCGAAACGAACTGAAAGTTGAATGGATAGACTGAACAATCAATGTATCTGGGTGGTATCCGTTTATATCGCAATACTGTATATATAGTGATACTTACCAGGTGACGATACTTCCGTTACACATACTAGCGACTGAATCGAACAGAATGTTGAATGGATAGACGAAACGATAATTGTATCTGAGTTGTATTCGATGATATCGTGATGATGTTTATATAGCAATACTCACCAGGTAACTGTTCTTCCGTTTTACATACAAGCGACCGAATCGAGCAGAAGGTTGAATTCAGTATAGATTGAACAATCATCGTATCTGGGTTGTATTCGATTATGTTTATATAGTTATACTCACCAGGTAACTGTTCTTCCGTTATACATACGGGCGACTGAATTGAACAGAAGGTTGAATGGATAGTATATGGGTTGTATTCGATTATGATGTTATGCTGTGTATATAGTTATACACACTAGGAGACGGTATTCCCGTTTTACATACGAGCGACCGAAACGAAAAGAAAGTTTAAATGGATAGACTGAACAATCGATGTATCTGGGTGGTATCCGATTATATCGCAATACTGTATATATAGTGATACTTACCAGGTGACGATACTTCCGTTACACATACTAGCGACTGAATCGAACAGAATGTTGAATGGATAGACGAAACAATAATTGTATCTGAGTTGTATTCGATGATATCGTGATGATGTTTATATAGCAATACTCACCAGGTAACTGTCCTTCCGTTTTACATACAAGCGACCGAATCGAGCAGAAGGTTAAATGGATAGATTGAACAATCATCGTATCTGAGTTGTATTCGATTATGTTTATATAGATATACTCACCAGGTACCTGTTCTTCCGATATACATACGAGCAACCGAATCGAACATAAGGTTGAATGGATAGATTGAACAATCATCGTATCTGAGTTGTATTCGATTATGTTTATATAGTTATACTCACCAGGTAACTGTTCTTCCGTTATACATACGAGCGACTGAATTGAACTGAAGGTTGAATGGATAGACTAAACAATGATCGTATCTGGGGTTGTATTCGATTATATCGTGATGATGTTCATATAGTTATACTCACCAGGTAACTGTTCTCCAGTTATACATAAGAGCGACTGAACTGAACAGAAGGTTGAATGGATAGACTGAACAATCATCGTATCTCGGTTGTATTCGATTATTTCGTGATGATTATTATATATTATGTCTAACCAGGTAACTGTTCTTTCGTTATACATACGAGCAACCGAATCGAACAGAAGGTTGAATGGATAGTATCTGGGTTGTATTCGATTATGATGTTATGCTGTGTATATAGTTATACACATAAGGTGACGGTATTCCCGTTTCACATACGAGCGACCGAAACGAACAGAAAGTTGAAATGATAGACTGAACAATCAATGTATCTGGGTGGTATCCGATTATATCGCAATACTGTATATATATATTGATACTTACCAGGTGACGGTACTTCCGTTACACATACTAGTGACTGAATCGAACAGAAGGTTAAATGGTTAGACGAAACGATAATTGTATCTGAGTTGTATTCGATGATATCGTGATGATGTTTATATAGCAATACTCACCAGGTAACTGTTCTTCCGTTTTACATACAAGCGACCGAATCGAGCAGAAGGTTGAATTCAGTATAGATTGAACAATCATCGTATCTGGGTTGTATTCGATTATGATGTTATGCTGTGTATATAGTTATACATACTAGGAGACGGTATTCCCGTTTTACATACGAGCGACCGAAACAAAATGAAAGTTGAATGGATAGACTGAACAATCAATGTATCTGGGTGGTATCCGATTATATCGCAATACTGTATATATAGTGATACTTACCAGGTGACGATACTTCCGTTACACATACTAGCGACTGAATCGAACAGAATGTTGAATGGTTAGACGAAACGATAATTGTATCTGAGTTGTATTCGATGATATCGTGATGATGTTTATATAGCAATACTCACCAGGTAACTGTTCTTCCGTTTTACATACAAGCGACCGAATCGAGCAGAAGGTTGAATTCAGTATAAATTGAACAATCATCGTATCTGGGTTGTATTCGATTATGTTTATATAGATATACTCACCAGGTACCTGTTCTTCCGATATACATACGAGCAACCGAATCGAACATAAGGTTGAATGGATAGATTGAACAATCATCGTATCTGAGTTGTATTCGATTATGTTTATATAGTTATACTCACCAGGTAACTGTTCTTCCGTTATACATACGAGCGACTGAATTGAACTGAAGGTTGAATGGATAGACTAAACAATGATCGTATCTGGGGTTGTATTCGATTATATCGTGATGATGTTCATATATTTATACTCACCAGGTAACTGTTCTCCAGTTATACATAAGAGCGACTGAACTGAACAGAAGGTTGAATGGATAGACTGAACAATCATCGTATCTGGGTTGTATTCGATTATTTCGTGATGATTATTATATATTACGTCTAACCAGGTAACTGTTCTTTCATTATACATACTAGCAACCGAATCGAACATAAGGTTGAATGGATAGATTAAACAATCATTGTATCTGGGTTGTCTCCGATTATATCGTTATGTTGTATATTTAACTACACCTACCATGTAACGGTTCTTTTGTTACACATACGAGCGTCTGAATCGAACATAAGGTTGGATGGTTAGACGGAACGATAATTGTAACTAAGTTGTATTCGATTATATCGTGATGACGTTCATATAGAAATACTCACCAGGTAACTGTTCTTCCGTTTTACATACAAGCGACCGAATCGAGCAGAAGGTTGAATTCAGTATAAATTGAACAATCATCGTATCTGGGTTGTATTCGATTATGTTTATATAGATATACTCACCAGGTACCTGTTCTTCCGATATACATACGAGCAACCGAATCGAACATAAGGTTGAATGGATAGATTGAACAATCATCGTATCTGAGTTGTATTCGATTATGTTTATATAGTTATACTCACCAGGTAACTGTTCTTCCGTTATACATACGAGCGACTGAATTGAACTGAAGGTTGAATGGATAGACTAAACAATGATCGTATCTGGGGTTGTATTCGATTATATCGTGATGATGTTCATATATTTATACTCACCAGGTAACTGTTCTCCAGTTATACATAAGAGCGACTGAACTGAATAGAAGGTTGAATGGATAGACTGAACAATCATCGTATCTGGGTTGTATTCGATTATATCGCAATACTGTATATATAGTGATACTTACCAGGTGACGGTACTTCCGTTACACATACTAGCGACTGAATCGAACAGAAGGTTAAATGGTTAGACGAAACGATAATTGTAACTAAGTTGTATTCGATTATATCGTGATGACGTTCATATAGAAATACTCACCAGGTTACTGTTCTTTCGTTATACATACGAGCAACCGAATCGAACAGAAGGTTGAATGGATAGTATCTGGGTTGTATTCGATTATGATGTTATGCTGTGTATATAGTTATACACATAAGGTGACGGTATTCCCGTTTCACATACGGGCGACCGAAACGAACAGGAAGTTGAATGGATAGACTGAACAATCAATGTATCTGGGTGGTATCCGATTATATCGCAATACTGTATATATAGTGATACTTACCAGGTGACGGTACTTCCGTTACACATACTAGCGACTGAATCGAACAGAAGGTTAAATGGTTAGACGAAACGATAATTGTATCTGAGTTGTATTCGATGATATCGTGATGATGTTTATATAGCAATACTCACCAGGTAACTGTTCTTCCGTTTTACATACAAGCGACCGAATCGAGCAGAAGGTTGAATTCAGTATAGATTGAACAATCATCGTATCTGGGTTGCATTCGATTATGTTTATATTGTTATACTCACCAGGTAACTGTTCTTCCGTTATACATACGAGTGACTGAATTGAACAGAAGGTTGAATGGATAGTATCTGGGTTGTATTCGATTATGATGTTATGCTGTGTATATAGTTATACACATAAGGTGACGGTATTCCCGTTTCACATACGAGCGACCGAAACGAACAGAAAGTTGAATGGATAGACTGAACAATCAATGTATCTGGGTTGTATCCGATTATATCGCAATACTGTATATATAGTGATACTTACCAGGTGACGGTACTTCCGTTACACATACTAGCGACTGAATCGAACAGAAGGTTAAATGGTTAGACGAAACGATAATTGTATCTGAGTTGTATTCGATGATATCGTGATGATGTTTATATAGCAATACTCACCAGGTAACTGTTCTTCCGTTTTACATACAAGCGACCGAATCTAGCAGAAGGTTGAATTCAGTATAGATTGAACAATCATCGTATCTGGGTTGTATTCGATTATGTTTATATAGTTATAATCACCAGGTAACTGTTCTTCCGTTATACATACGAACGACTGAATTGAACAGAAGGTTGAATGGATAGTATATGGGTTGTATTCGATTATGATGTTATGCTGTGTATATAGTTATACACACTAGGAGACGGTATTCCCGTTTTACATACGAGCGACCGAAACGAGAAGAAAGTTGAATGGATAGACTGAACAATCAATGTATCTGGGTGGTATCCGATTATATCGCTATACTGTATATATAGTGATACTTACCAGGTGACGATACTTCCGTTACACATACTAGCGACTGAATCGAACAGAATGTTGAATGGTTAGACGAAACGATAATTGTATCTGAGTTGTATTCGATGATATCGTGATGATGTTTATATAGCAATACTCACCAGGTAACTGTCCTTCCGTTTTACATACAAGCGACCGAATCGAGCAGAAGGTTAAATGGATAAATTGAACAATCATCGTATCTGAGTTGTATTCGATTATGTTTATATAGATATACTCACCAGGTACCTGTTCTTCCGATATACATACGAGCAACCGAATCGAACATAAGGTTGAATGGATAGATTGAACAATCATCGTATCAGCGTTGTATTCGATTATGTTTATATAGTTATACTCACCAGGTAACTGTTCTTCCGTTATACATACGAGCGACTGAATTGAACTGAAGGTTGAATGGATAGACTAAACAATGATCGTATCTGGGGTTGTATTCGATTATATCGTGATGATGTTCTAATAGTTACACTCACCAGGTAACTGTTCTCCGGTTATACATAAGAGCGACTGAACTGAACAGAAGGTTGAATGGATAGACTGAACAATCATCGTATCTGGGATGTATTCGATTATTTCGTGATGATTATTATATATTATGTCTAACCAGGTTCTTTCGTTATACATACTAGCAACCGAATCGAACATAAGGTTGAATGGATAGATTGAACAATCATTGTATCTGGGTTGTCTCCGATTATATCGTTATGTTGTATATTTAACTACACCTACCATGTAACGGTTCTTTCGTTACACATACGAGCGTCTGAATCGAACATAAGGTTGGATGGTTAGACGGAACGATAATTGTAACTAAGTTGTATTCGATTATATCGTGATGACGTTCATATAGAAATACTCACCAGGTTACTGTTCTTTCGTTATACATACGAGCAACCGAATCGAACAGAAGGTTGAATGGATAGTATCTGGGTTGTATTCGATTATGATGTTATGCTGTGTATATAGTTATACACATAAGGTGACGGTATTCCCGTTTCACATACGAGCGACCGAAACGAACAGAAAGTTGAATGGATAGACTGAACAATCAATGTATCTGGGTGGTATACGATTATATCGCAATACTGTATATATAGTGATACTTACCAGGTGACGGTACTTCCGTTACACATACTAGCGATTGAATCGAACAGAAGGTTAAATGGTTAGACGAAACGATAATTGTATCTGAGTTGTATTCGATGATATCGTGATGATGTTTATATAGCAATACTCACCAGGTAACTGTTCTTCCGTTTTTCATACAAGCGACCGAATCGAGCAGAAGGTTGAATTCAGTATAGATTGAACAATCATCGTATCTGGGTTGTATTCGATTATGTTTATATAGTTTTAATCACCAGGTAACTGTTCATCCGTTATACATACGAGCGACTGAATTGAACAGAAGGTTGAATGGATAGTATATGGGTTGTATTCGATTATGATGTTATGCTGTGTATATAGTTATACACATTAGGAGACGGTATTCCCGTTTTACATACGAGCGACCGAAACGAAAAGAAAGTTGAATGGATAGACTGAACAATCAATGTATCTGGGTGGTATCCGATTATATCGCAATACTGTATATATAGTGATACTTACCAGGTGACGATACTTCCGTTACACATACTAGCGACTGAATCGAACAGAATGTTGAATGGTTAGACGAAACGATAATTGTATCTGAGTTGTATTCGATGATATCGTGATGATGTTTATATAGCAATACTCACCAGGTAACTGTCCTTCCGTTTTACATACAAGCGACCGAATCGAGCAGAAGGTTAAATGGATAGATTGAACAATCATCGTATCTGAGTTGTATTCGTTTATGTTTATATAGATATACTCACCAGGTACCTGTTCTTCCGATATACATACGAGCAACCGAATCGAACATAAGGTTGAATGGATAGATTGAACAATCATCGTATCTGAGTTGTATTCGATTATGTTTATATAGTTATACTCACCAGGTAACTGTTCTTCCGTTATACATACGAGCGACTGAATTGAACTGAAGGTTGAATGGATGGACTAAACAATGATCGTATCTGGGGTTGTATTCGATTATATCGTGATGATGTTCATATAGTTATACTCACCAGGTAACTGTTCTCCAGTTATACATAAGAGCGACTGAACTGAACAGAAGGTTGAATGGATAGACTGATCAATCATCGTATCTGGGTTGTATTCGATTATTTCGTGATGATTATCATATATTATGTCTAACCAGGTAACTGTTCTTTCGTTATACATACTAGCAACCGAATCGAACATAAGGTTGAATGGATAGATTGAACAATCATTGTATCTGGGTTGTCTCCGATTATATCGTTATGTTGTATATTTAACTACACCTACCATGTAACGGTTCTTTCGTTACACATACGAGCGTCTGAATCGAACATAAGGTTGGATGGTTAGACGGAACGATAATTGTAACTAAGTTGTATTCGATTATATCGTGATGACGTTCATATAGAAATACTCACCAGGTTACTGTTCTTTCGTTTTACATACGAGCAACCGAATCGAACAGAAGGTTGAATGGATAGTATCTGGGTTGTATTCGATTATGATGTTATGCTGTGATATAGTTATACACATAAGGTGACGGTATTCCCGTTTCACATACGAGCGACCGAAACGAACAGAAAGTTGAATGGATAGACTGAACAATCAATGTATCTGGGTGGTATCCGATTATATCGCAATACTGTATATATAGTGATACTTACCAGGTGACGATACTTCCGTTACACATACTAGCGACTGAATCGAACAGAATGTTGAATGGATAGACGAAACGATAATTGTATCTGAGTTGTATTCGATGATATCGTGATGATGTTTATATAGCAATACTCACCAGGTAACTGTTCTTCCGTTTTACATACAAGCGACCGAATCGAGCAGAAGGTTGAATTCAGTATAGATTGAACAATCATCGTATCTGGGTTGTATTCGATTATGTTTATATAGTTATACTCACCAGGTAACTGTTCTTCCGTTATACATACGAGCGACTGAATTGAACAGAAGGTTGAATGGATAGTATATGGGTTGTATTCGATTATGATGTTATGCTGTGTATATAGTTATACACACTAGGAGACGGTATTCCCGTTTTACATACGAGCGATCGAAACGAAAAGAAAGTTGAATGGATAGACTGAACAATCAATGTATCTGGGTGGTATCCGATTATATCGCAATACTGTATATATAGTGATACTTACCAGGTGACGATACTTCCGTTACACATACTAGCGACTGAATCGAACAGAATGTTGAATGGATAGACGAAACGATAATTGTATCTGAGTTGTATTCGATGATATCGTGATGATGTTTATATAGCAATACTCACCAGGTAACTGTCCTTCCGTTTTACATACAAGCGACCGAATCGAGCAGAAGGTTGAATGGATAGATTGAACAATCATCGTATCTGAGTTGTATTCGATTATGTTTATATAGATATACTCACCAGGTACCTGTTCTTCCGATATACATACGAGCAACCGAATCGAACATAAGGTTGAATGGATAGATTGAACAATCATCGTATCTGAGTTGTATTCGATTATGTTTATATAGTTATACTCACCAGGTAACTGTTCTTCCGTTATACATACGAGCGACTGAATTGAACTGAAGGTTGAATGGATAGACTAAACAATGATCGTATCTGGGGTTGTATTCGATTATATCGTGATGATGTTCATATAGTTATACTCACCAGGTAACTGTTCTCCAGTTATACATGAGAGCGACTGAACTGAACAGAAGGTTGAATGGATAGACTGAACAATCATCGTATCTCGGTTGTATTCGATTATTTCGTGATGATTATTATATATTATGTCTAACCAGGTAACTGTTCTTTCGTTATACATACGAGCAACCGAATCGAACAGAAGGTTGAATGGATAGTATCTGGGTTGTATTCGATTATGATGTTATGCTGTGTAAATAGTTATACACATAAGGTGACGGTAATCCCGTTTCACATACGAGCGACCGAAACGAACAGAAAGTTGAAATGATAGACTGAACAATCAATGTATCTGGGTGGTATCCGATTATATCGCAATACTGTATATATAGTGATACTTACCAGGTGACGGTACTTCCGTTACACATACTAGCGACTGAATCGAACAGAAGGTTAAATGGTTAGACGAAACGATAATTGTATCTGAGTTGTATTCGATGATATCGTGATGATGTTTATATAGCAATACTCACCAGGTAACTGTTCTTCCGTTTTACATACAAGCGACCGAATCGAACAGAAGGTTGAATTCAGTATGAATTGAACAATCATCGTATCTGGGTTGTATTCGATTATGTTTATATAGATATAATCACCAGGTACCTGTTCTTCCGATATACATACGAGCAACCGAATCGAACTGAAGGTTGAATGGATAGACTAAACAATGATCGTATCTGGGGTTGTATTCGATTATATCGTGATGATGTTCATATATTTATACTCACCAGGTAACTGTTCTCCAGTTATACATAAGAGCGACTGAACTGAACAGAAGGTTGAATGGATAGACTGAACAATCATCGTATCTGGGTTGTATTCGATTATTTCGTGATGATTATTATATATTACGTCTAACCAGGTAACTGTTTTTTCGTTATACATACTAGCAACCGAATCGAACATAAGGTTGAATGGATAGATTGAACAATCATTGTATCTGGGTTGTCTCCGATTATATCGTTATGTTGTATATTTAACTACACCTACCATGTAACGGTTCTTTCGTTACACATACGAGCGTCTGAATCGAACATAAGGTTGGATGGTTAGACGGAACGATAATTGTAACTAAGTTGTATTCGATTATATCGTGATGACGTTCATTTAGAAATACTCACCAGGTTACTGTTCTTCCGTTTTACATACAAGCGACCGAATCGAGCAGAAGGTTGAATTCAGAATAGATTGAACAATCATCGTATCTGGGTTGTATTCGATTATGTTTATATAGTTATACTCACCAGGTAACTGTTCTTCCGTTATACATACGAGCGACTGAATTGAACAGAAGGTTGGATGGATAGTATATGGGTTGTATTCGATTATGATATTATGCTGTGTATATAGTTATACACACTAGGAGACGGTATTCCCGTTTTACAAACGAGCGACCGAAACGAAAAGAAAGTTGAATGGATAGACTGAACAATCAATGTATCTGGGTGGTATCCGATTATATCGCAATACTGTATATATAGTGATACTTACCAGGTGACGATACTTCCGTTACACATACTAGCGACTGAATCGAACAGAATGTTGAATGGTTAGACGAAACGATAATTGTATCTGAGTTGTATTCGATGATATCGTGATGATGTTTATATAACAATACTCACCAGGTAACTGTCCTTCCGTTTTACATACAAGCGACCGAATCGAGCAGAAGGTTAAATGGATAGATTGAACAATCATCGTATCTGAGTTGTATTCGATTATGTTTATATAGATATACTCACCAGGTACCTGTTCTTCCGATATACATACGAGCAACCGAATCGAACATAAGGTTGAATGGATAGATTGAACAATCATCGTATCTGAGATGTATTCGATAATGTTTATATAGTTATACTCACCAGGTAACTGTTCTTCCGTTATACATACGAGCGACTGAATTGAACTGAAGGTTGAATGGATAGACTAAACAATGATCGTATCTGGGGTTGTATTCGATTATATCGTGATGATGTTCATATAGTTATACTCACCAGGTAACTGTTCTCCAGTTATACATAAGAGCGACTTAACTGAATAGAAGGTTGAATGGATAGACTGAACAATCATCGTATCTGGGTTGTATTCGATTATTTCGTGATGATTATTATATAATATGTCTAACCAGGTAACTGTTCTTTCGTTTTACATACTAGCAACCGAATCGAACAGAAGGTTGAATGGATAGTATATAGGTTGTATTCGATTATGATGTTATGCTGTGTATATAGTTATACACACTAGGAGACGGTATTCCCGTTTTACATACGAGCGACCGAAACGAAAAGAAAGTTGAATGGATAGACTGAACAATCAATGTATCTGGGTGGTATCTGATTATATCGCAATACTGTATATATAGTGATACTTACCAGGTGACGATACTTCCGTTACACATACTAGCGACTGAATCGAACAGAATGTTGAATGGTTAGACGAAACGATAATTGTATCCGAGTTGTATTCGATGATATCGTGATGATGTTTATATAGCAATACTCACCAGGTAACTGTCCTTCCGTTTTACATACAAGCGACCGAATCGAGCAGAAGGTTAAATGGATAGATTGAACAATCATCGTATCTGAGTTGTATTCGATTATGTTTATATGGATATACTCACCAGGTACCTGTTCTTCCGATATACATACGAGCAACCGAATCGAACATAAGGTTGAATGGATAGATTAAACAATCATCGTATCTGAGTTGTATTCGATTATGTTTATATAGTTATACTCACCAGGTAACTGTTCTTCCGTTATACATACGAGCGACTGAATTGAACTGAAGGTTGAATGGATAGACTAAACAATGATCGTATCTGGAGTTGTATTCGATTATATCGTGATGATGTTCATATAGTTATACTCACCAGGTAACTGTTCTCCAATTATACATAAGAGCGACTGAACTGAACAGAAGGTTGAATGGATAGACTGAACAATCATCGTATCTGGGTTGTATTCGATTATTTCGTGATGATTATTATATATTATGTCTAACCAGGTAACTGTTCTTTCGTTATACATACTAGCAACCGAATCGAACATAAGGTTGAATGGATAGATTGAACAATCATTGTATCTGGGTTGTCTCCGATTATATCGTTATGTTGTATATTTAACTACACCTACCATGTAACGGTTCTTTCGTTACACATACGAGCGTCTGAATCGAACATAAGGTTGGATGGTTAGACGGAACGATAATTGTAACTAAGTTGTATTCGATTATATCGTGATGACGTTCACATAGAAATACTCACCAGGTTACTGTTCTTTCGTTATACATACGAGCAACCGAATCGAACAGAAGGTTGAATGGATAGTATCTGGGTTGTATTCGATTATGATGTTATGCTGTGTATATAGTTATACACATAAGGTGACGGTATTCCCGTTTCACATACGAGCGACCGAAACGAACAGAAAGTTGAATGGATAGACTGAACAATCAATGTATCTGGGTGGTATCCGATTATATCGCAATACTGTATATATAGTGATACTTACCAGGTGACGGTACTTCCGTTACACATACTAGCGACTTAATCGAACAGAAGGTTAAATGGTTAGACGAAACGATAATTGTATCTGAGTTGTATTCGATGATATCGTGATGATGTTTATATTGCAATACTCACCAGGTAACTGTTCTTCCGTTTTATATACAAGCGACCGAATCGAGCAGAAGGTTGAATTCAGTATAGATTGAACAATCATCGTATCTGGGTTGTATTCAATTATGTTTATATAGGTATACTTACCAGGTAACTGTTCTTCCGTTTAACATACGAGCGACTGAATTGAACAGAAGGTTGAATAGATAGTATATGGGTTGTATTCGATTATGATGTTATGCTGTGTATATAGTTATACACACTAGGAGACGGTATTCCCGTTTTACATACGAGCGACCGAAACGAAAAGAAAGTTGAATGGATAGACTGAACAATCAATGTATCTGGGTGGTATCCGATTATATCGCAATACTGTATATATAGTTATACTTACCAGGTGACGGTACTTCCGTTACACATGCTAGCGACTTAATCGAACAGAAGGTTGAATGGTTAGACGAAACGATTATTGTATCTGAGTTGTATTCGATGATATCTTGATGATGTTTATATAGCAATACTCACCAGGTAACTGTTCTTCCGTTTTACATACAAGCGACCGAATCGAGCAGAAGGTTAAATGAATAGATTGAACAATCATCGTATCTGGGTTGTATTCGATTATATTTATATAGTAATACTCACCAGGTATCTGTTCTTCCGTTTTACATACAAGCGACCGAATCGAGCAGAAGGTTAAATTTAGTATAGATTGAACAATCATCGTATCTGGGTTGTATTCGATTATGTTTATATAGTTATACTCACCAGGTAACTGTTCTTCCGTTATACATACGAGCGACTGAATTGAACAGAAGGTTGAATGGTTAGACTAAACAATAATCGTATCTGGGGTTGTATTCGATTATATCTTGATGATGTTCATATAATTATACTCACCAGGAAACTGTTCTCCAGTTATACATAAGAGCGACTGAACTGAACAGAAATTTGAATGGATAGACTGAACAATCATCGTATCTGGGTTGTATTTGATTATATCGTGATTATCATCACATAGTATGTCTAACCAGGTAACAGTTCTTCCGTTATACATACGAGCAACCAAATCGAACATAAGGTTGAATGGATAGATTGAACAATCATTGTATCTGGGTTGTCTCCGATTATATCGTTATGCTGTATATTTAGTTACACCTACCATGTAACGGTTCTTTCGTTACACATACGAGCGTCTGAATCGAACATAAGGTTGGATGGTTAGACGGAACGATAATTGTAACTGAGTTGTATTCGATTATATCGTGGTGATGTTTATATAGTAATACTCACCAGGTGACTGTTCTTGCGTTATACATACGAGAAACCGAATCGAACAGAAGGTTGAATGGATAGTATCTGGGTTGTATTCGATTATGATGTTATGCTGTGTATATAGTTATACACATAAGGTGACGGTATTCCCGTTTTACATACGAGCGACCGAAACGAACAGAAAGTGGAATGGATAGACTGAACAATAAATGTACCTGGGTGGTATCCGATTATATCGCAATACTGTATATATAGTGATACTTACCAGGTGACGGTACTCCAGTTATACATACTAGCGACTGAATCGAACAGAAGGTTAAATGGTTAGACGAAACGATAATTGTATCTGAGTTGTATTCGATGATATCGTGATGATGTTTATATAGTTATACTCACCAGGTAACTGTTCTCCAGTTATACATACGAGCGACTGAATTGAACAGAAGGTTGAATGGATAGACTAAACAATGATCGTATCTGGGGTTGTATTCGATTATATCGTGATGATGTTTATATAGTTATACTCACCAGGTAACTGTTCTCCAGTTATACATAAGAGCGACTGAACTGAACAGAAGGTTGAATGGATAGACTGAACAATCATCGTATCTGGGTTGTATTCGATTATTTCGTGATGATTATTATATATTATGTTTAACCAGGTAACTGTTTTTCCGTTATACATACCAGCAAACGAATCGAACATAAGGTTGAATGGATAGATTGAACAATCATTGTATCTGGGTTGTTTCCGATTATATCGTTATGCTGTATATTTAGATAAACCTACCATGTAACGGTTCTTTCGTTACACATACGAGCGTCTGAATCGAACATAAGGTTGGATGGTTAGACGGAACGATAATTGTAACTGAGTTGTATTCGATTATATCGTGGTGATGTTTATATAGTAATACTCACCAGGTGACTGTTCTTGCGTTATACATACGAGCGACCCAATCGAACATAAGGTTGGATGGATAGACGGAATGATCATCGTATCTGAGTTGTATTCGATTATATCGTGATGACGTTCATATAGAAATACTCACCAGGTTACTGTTCTTTCGTTATACATACGAGAAACCGAATCGAACAGAAGGTTGAATGGATAGTATCTGGGTTGTATTCGATTATGATGATATGCTGTGTATATAGTTATACACACTAGGTGACGGTATTCCTGTTTTACATACGAGCGACCGAAACGAACGGAAAGTTGAATGGATAGACTGAACAATCAATGTATCTGGTTGGTATCCGATTATATCGCAATACTGTATATATATAGTGATACTTACCAGGTGACGGTACTTCCGTTACACATACTAGCGACTGAATCGAACAGAAGGTTAAATGGTTAGACGAAGCGATAATTGTATCTGAGTTGTATTCGATTATATCGTGATGATGTTTATATAGCAATATTCACCAGGTAACTGTTCTTCCGTTTTACATAGAAGCGACCGAATCGAGCAGAAGGTTAAATGAATAGATTGAAAATTCATCGTATCTGGGTTGTATTCGATTAGGTTTATATAGTTATACTCACCAGGTAACTGTTCTTTCGTTTTACATAAAAGCGACCGAATCGAGCAGAAGGTTGAATGGATAGATTGAAAATTCATCGTATTTGGGTTGTATTCGATTATGTTTATATAGTTATACTCACCAGGTAACTGTTCTTCCATTATACATAAGAACGACTGAATTGAACAGAAGGTTGAATGGATAGACTAAACAATAATCGTATCTTAACCAGGTAACAGTTCTCATATATAATCTAACCAGAAACCCAGAAACATTGATTGTTCAGTCTATCCATTCAACTTTCTTTTCGTTTCGGTCGCTCGTATGTAAAACGGGAATACCGTCACCTAGTGTGTATAACTATATACACAGCATAACATCATAATCGAATACAACCCATATACTATCCATTCAACCTTCTGTTCAATTCAGTCGCTCGTATGTATAACGGAAGAACAGTTACCTGGTGAGTATAACTATATGAACATCATCACGATATCATCGAATACAACTCAGATACAATTATCGTTTCGTCTAACCATTCAACCTTCTGTTCGATTCAGTCGCTAGTATGTGTAACGGAAGTACCGTCACCTGGTGAGTATCACTATATATACAGTATTGCGATATAATCGGACACCACCCAGATACATTGATTGTTCAGTCTATCCATTCAACTTTCTGTTCGTTTCGGTCGCTCGTATGTAAAACGGGAATACCGTCACCATATGTGTATAACTATATACACAGCATAACATCATAATCGAATACAACCCAGATACTATCCATTCAACCTTCTGTTCGATTCGGTTGCTCGTATGTATAACGAAAGAACAGTAACCTGGTGAGTATTTCTATATGAACGTCATCACGATATAATCGAATACAACTCTGATACAATAATCTTACCGTCTATCCATCCAACCTTCTGTTCGATTGGGTCGCTCGTATGTATAACGCAAGAACAGTCACCTGGTGAGTATTACTATATAAACATCACCACGATATAATCGAATACAACTCAGTTACAATTATCGTTCCGTCTAACCATCCAAGCTTATGTTCGATTCAGACGCTCGTATGTGTAACGGAAGAACCGTTACATGGTAGGTGTAACTAAATATACAGCATAACGATATAATCGGAGACAACCCAGATACAATGATTGTTCAATCTATCCATCCAACCTTATGTTCGATTCGGTTGCTCGTATGTATAACGGAAGAACTGTTACCTGGTGAGTCATACTATATGATAATAATCACGATATAATCAAATACAACCCAGATACGATGAATGTTCAGTCTATCCATTCAACCTTCTGTTCAGTTCAGTCGCTCTTATGTATTACTGGAGAACAGTTTCCTGGTGAGTATAACTATATGAACATCATCAAGATATAATCGAATACAACCCCTGATACGATTATTGTTTAGTCTATCCATTCAACCTTCTGTTCAATTCAGTCGCTCGTATGTAAAACGGAAGAACAGTTACCTGGTGAGTATTGCTATATGAACATCATCACGATATCATCGAATACAACTCAGAGATACAATTATCATTTCGTCTAACCATTTAACCTTCTGTTCGATTCAGTCGCTAGTATGTGTAACGGAAGTACCGTCACCTGGTAAGTATCACTATATATACAGTATTGCGATATAATCGGATACCACCCAGATACATTGATTGTTCAGTCTATCCATTACTTTCTGTTCAGTTCAGTCGCTCTTATGTATAACTGGAGAACAGTTTCCTGGTGAGTATAACTATATGAACATCATCAAGATATAATCGAATACAACTCAGATACAATAATCATACCGTCTATCCATCCAACCTTCTGTTCGATTGGGTCGCTCGTATGTATTACGCAAGAACAGTCACCTGGTGAGTATTACTATATGAACATCACCACGATATAATCGAATACAACTCAGTTACAATTATCGTTCCGTCCGTTAAGGCGATCTGAAGAATTCGAAAAAGTTCCAAGGGGGCCCCCTTTGATGCATTTTTTTTTTCGATTTCGGTTTTTTCGATTGGAGAAATGGATTCTATGAAAGAAACAAGCAGATTGGTATGATCGAAGTTGAAAATCGGTCCATCCGTTCGGAAGTTGAGGCGATCTGAAGAATTCGAAAAAGTTCCAAGGGGACCCCCTTTGATGCAATTTTTTTTCGATTTCGGTTTTTTCGATTGGAGAAATGGATTCTATGAAAAAAACAAGCGAATTGGTATGCGCGAAATTGAAAATCGGTCCATCCGTTCGGAAGTTAAGGCGATCTGAAGAATTCGAAAAAATTCCAAGAAGGCCCCCTTTGATGCATTTTTTTTTTTCGATTTCGGTTTTTTCGATTGGAGAAATGGATTCTATGAAAGAAAACAAGCAGATTGGTATGATCGAAGTTGAAAATCGGTCCATCCGTTCGGAAGTTAAGGCGATCTGAAGAATTCGAAAAAGTTCCAAGGGGGCCCCCTTTGATGCATTTTTTTTTTCGATTTCGGTTTTTTCGATTGGAGTAATGGATTCTATGAAAAAAAAACAAGCAGATTCGTATGATCGAAGTTGAAAATCGGTCCATCCGTTCGGAAGTTAAGGCGATCTGAAGAATTCGAAAAAGTTCCAAGGGGGCTCCCTTTGATGCTTTTTATTTTTTCCATTTTGGTTTTTTTGATTGAAGAAATGGATTCTATGAAAAAAAAAAACAAGCAGATTGGTATGATCGAAGTTGAAAATCGGTCCATACGTTCGAAAGTTAAGGCAATCTGAAGAATTCGACAAAGTTCCAAGGGGGCCCCCTTTGATGCATTTTTTATTTTCGATTTCGGTTTTTTTGATCGGAGAAATGGATTCTATGAAAAAAAAAGCAGATTGGTATGATCGAAGTTGAAAATCGGTCCATCCGTTCGGAAGTTAAGTCGATCTGAAGAATTCGAAAAAGTTCCAAGGGGGCCCCCTTTGATGCATTTTTTTTTATTTCGGTCTTTTCGATTGCAGAAATGGATTCTATGGTAAAAAACAAGCAGATTCGTATAATCGAAGTTGAAAATCGGTCCATCCGTTCGGAAGTTAAGGCGATCTGAAGAATTCGAAGAAATTCCAAGGGGGCTCCCTTTGATGCTATTTATTTTTTCGATTTCGGTTTTTTTGATTGGAGAAATGGATTCTATGAAAAAAAAACAAGAAGATTCGTATGATCGAAGTTGAAAATCGGTCCATCCGTTCGGAAGTTAAGGCGATCTGAAGAATTCGAAAAAGTTCCAAGGGGGCTCCCTTTGATGCTTTTTATTTTTTCGATTTCGGTTTTTTTGATTGGAGAAATGGATTCTATGAAAAAAAAAACAAGCAGATTGGTATGATCGAAGTTGAAAATCGGTCCATACGTTCGAAAGTTAAGGCAATCTGAAGAATTCGACAAAGTTCCAAGGGGGCCCCCTTTGATGCATTTTTTATTTTCGATTTCGGTTTTTTTGATCGGAGAAATGGATTCTATGAAAAAAAAAGCAGATTGGTATGATCGAAGTTGAAAATCGGTCCATCCGTTCGGAAGTTAAGTCGATCTGAAGAATTCGAAAAAGTTCCAAGGGGGCCCCCTTTGATGCATTTTTTTTTTATTTCGGTCTTTTCGATTGCAGAAATGGATTCTATGGAAAAAAACAAGCAGATTCGTATAATCGAAGTTGAAAATCGGTCCATCCGTTCGGAAGTTAAGGCGATCTGAAGAATTCGAAGAAATTCCAAGGGGGCTTCCTTTGATGCTATTTATTTTTTCGATTTCGGTTTTTTTGATTATAGAAATGGATTCTATGAAAAAAAAACAAGCAGATTGGTATGATCGAAGTTGAAAATCGGTCCATCCGTTCGGAAGTTAAGGCGATCTGAAGAATTCGAAAAAGTTCCAAGGGGACCCCCTCTGTTGCAATTTTTCTTTTCGATTTCGGTTTTTTTGATTGGAGAAATGGATTCTATGAAAAAAAACAAGCAGATTGGTATGATCGAAGTTAAAAATCGGTCCATCCGTTCGGAAGTTAAGGCGATCTGAAGAATTCAGAAAAGTTCCAAGGGGACCCCCTTTGATGCAATTTTTTCTCAGATTTCGGTTTTCTTGATTGGAGAAATGGATTCTATGAGAAAAAACAAGCAGTTTGGTATGATCGAAGTTGAAAATCGGTCCATCCGTTCGGAAGTTAAGGCGATCTGAAGAATTCGAAAAAGTTCCAAGGGGGCCCCCTTTGATGCAATTTTTTTCAGATTTCGGTTTTTTCGATTGGAGAAATTAATTCTATGAGAAAAAACAAGCAGTTTGATATGATCGAAGTTGAAAATCGGTCCATCCGTTCGGAAGTTAAGGCGATCTGAAGAATTCGAAAAAGTTCCAAGGGGGCCCCCTTTGATGCATTTTTTTGTTTCGATTTCGGTTTTTTTGATCAAAAAAATGGATTCCATGAAAAAAAAAAGCAGATTAGTATGATCGAAGTTGAAAATCGGTCCATCCGTTCGGAAGTTAAGTCGATCTGAAGAATTCGAAAAAGTTCCAAGGGGGCCCCCTTTGATGCATTTTTTTTTCGATTTCGGTTCTTTCGATTGCAGAAATGGATTCTATGAAAAAAAACAAGCAGATTCGTATGATCGAAGTTGAAAATCGGTCCATCCGTTCGGAAGTTAAGGCGATCTGAAGAATTCGAAAAAGTTCCAAGGGGGCCCCCTTTGATGCATTTTTTTTTTCGATTTCGGTTTTTTTGATCGGAGAAATGGATTCTTTAAAAAAAAAAGCAGATTGGTATGATCGAAGTTGGAAATCGCTCCATCCGTTCGGAAGTTAAGTCGATCTGAAGAATTCGAAAAAGTTCCAAGGGGGCCCCCTTTGATGCATTTTTATTTTCGATTTCGGTTTTTTCGATTGCAGAAATGGATTCTATGAAAAAAAAAGCAGATTCGTATGATCGAAGTTGAAAATCGGTCCATCCGTTCGGAAGTTAAGGCGATCTGAAGAATTCAGAAAAGTTCCAAGGGGACCCCCTTTGATGAATTTTTTTTTTTTCGATTCTGGTTTTTTCGATTGGAGAAATGGATTCTATGAAAAAAAACAAGCAGATTGGTACGATCGAAGTTGAAAATCGGTCCATCCGTTCGGAAGTTAAGGCGATTTGAAGAATTCGAAGAAGTTCCAAGGGGACCCCCTTAGATGCAATTTTTTTTCAGATTTCGTTTTTTTCGATTGAAGAAATGGATTCTATGAAAAAAAAAGCAGTTTGGTAAGATCGAAGTTGAAAATCGGTCCATCCGTTCGGAAGTTAAGGCGAGCTGAAGAATTCGAAAAAGTTCTAAGGGGACCCCCTTTGATACAATTTTTTTTTCGATTTCGGTTTTTTCTATTGAAGAAATGGATTCTATGAAAAAACAAGCAAATTGGTATGCGCGAAATTGAAAATCGGTCGATCCGTTCGGAAGTTGAGGCGGTCTGAAGAATTCGAAAAAGTTCCAAGGTGGCCCCCTTTGATGCATTTTTTTTTCGATTTCGTTTTTTCCGATTGAAGAAATGTATTCTATGAAAAAAAACAGGCAGATTGGTATGATCGAAGTTGAAAATCGGTCCATCCGTTCGGAAGTTAAGGCGATCTGAAGAATTCGAAAAAGTTCCAAGGGGGCCCCCTTTGATGCATGTTTTTTTCGATTTCGGTTTTTTCGATTGGAGAAATGGATTCTATGAAACGAACAAGCAGATTGGTATGATCGAAGTTGAAAATCGGTCAATCCGTTCGGAAGTTAAGGCGATCTGAAGGATTCGAAAAAGTTCCAAGGGGGCCCCCTTTGATGCAATTTTTTTTTTCGATTTCGGTTTTTTTGATTGGAGAAATGGATTCTATGAGAGAAAACAAGCAGATTGGTATGATCGGAGTTGAAAATCGGTCCATCCGTTTGGAAGTTAAGGCGATCTGAAGAATTCGAGAAAGTTCCAAGGAGGCCCCCATTGATGCATTTTTTTTTCGATTTCAGTTTTTTCGATTGGAGAAATGGATTCTATGAAAAAAAACAAGCAGATTGGTATGATCGAAGTTGAAAATCGGTCCATCCGTTCGGAAGTTAAGGCGATCTGAAGAATTCGAAAAAGTTCCAAGGGGGCCCCCTTTGATGCATTTTTTTTTTCGATTTCGGTTTTTTTGATTGGAGAAATGGATTCTATGAGAGAAAACAAGCAGATTGGTATGATCGAAGTTGAAAATCGGTCCATCCGTTTGGAAGTTAAGGCGATCTGAAGAATTCGAGAAAAGTTCCAAGGAGGCCCCCATTGATGCATTTTTTTTTTCGATTTCAGTTTTTTTGATTGGAGAAATGGATTATATGAAGAAAAAACGAGCAGATTGGTATGATCGAAGTTGAAAATCGGTCCATCCGTTCGGAAGTTAAGGCGATCTGAAGAATTCGAAAAAGTTCCAAGGGGGCCCCCTTTGATGCATTTTTTTTTTTTCGATTTTGGTTTTTTCGATTGGAGAAATGGATTTTATGAAAAAAAACAAGCAGTTTGGTATGATCGAAGTTGAAAATCGGTCCATCCGTTCGGAAGTTAAGGCGATCTGAGGAATTCGAAAAAGTTCCAAGGGGGCCCCCTTTGATGCAATTTTTTTTCAGATTTTGGTTTTTTCGATTGCAGAAATGGATTCTATGAAAAAAAAAAACAAGCAGATTGGTATGATCGAAGTTGAAAATCGGTCCATCCGTTCGGAAGTTAAAGCGATCTGAAGAATTCGAAAAAGTTCCAAGGGGATCCCCTTTGATGCAATTTTTCTTCTCGATATCGGTTTTTCCGATTGGAGAAATGGATTCTATGAAAAAAAACAAGCAGATCGGTATGATCGAAGTTGAAAATCGGTCCATCCGTTCGGAAGTTAAGGCGATCTGAAGAATTCAGAAAAGATCCAAGGGGACCCCCTTCGATGCAATTTTTTTTTCGATTTTGGTTTTTTCGATTGGAGAAATGAATTCTATGAAAAAAAACAAGCAGTTTGGTATGATCGAAGTTGAAAATCGGTCCATCCGTTCGGAAGTTAAGGCGATCTGAAGAATTCGAAAAAGTTCCAAGGGGACACCCTTTGATGCAATTTTTTTTTCGATTTCGGTTTTTTCTATTGAAGAAATGGATTCTATGAAAAAACAAGCAAATTGGTATGCGCGAAATTGAAAATCGGTCGATCCGTTCGGAAGTTGAGCCGATCTGAAGAATTCGAAAAAGTTCCAAGGTGGCCCCTTTTGATGCATTTTTTTTTTCGATTTCGGTTTCTTCGATTGGAGAAATGGATTCTATGGAAAAAAACAAACAGATTGGTATGATCGAAGTTGAAAATCGGTCCATCCGTTCGGAAGTTAAGGCGATCTGAAGAATTCGAAAAAGTTCCAAGGGGGCCCCCTTTGAAGCATTTTTTTCTTCGATTTCGGTTTTTTCGATTGGAGAAATGGATTCTATGAAAGAAACAAGCGAATTGATATGCGCGAAATTGAAAATCGGTCCATCCGTTCGGAAGTTAGGCGATCTGAAGAATTCGAAAAAATTCCAAGGAGGCCCCCTTTGATGCATTTTTTTTTTCGATTTCGGTTCTTTCGATCGGAGAAATGGATTCTATGAAAAAAAACAAGCAGATTGGTATGATCGAAGTTGAAAATCGGTCCATCCGTTCGGAAGTTAAGGCGATCTGAAGAATTCGAAAAAGTTCCAAGGGGACCCCCTTTGATGAAATTTTTTTTTGATTTCGGTTTCTTCGATTGGAGAAATGGATTCTATGAAAAAAACAAGCGGATTGGTATGCGCGAAATTGAAAATCGGTCCATCCGTTCGGAAGTTAAGGCGATCTGAAGAATTCGAAAAAATTCCAAGGAGGCCCCCTTTGATGCATTTTTTTTCGATTTCGGTTTTTTCGATCGGAGAAATGGATTCTATGAAAGAAAACAAGCAGATTGGTATGATCGAAGTTGAAAATCGGTCCATCCGTTCGGAAGTTAAGGCGATCTGAAGAATTCGAAAAAGTTCCAAGGGGGCCCCCTTTGATGCATTTTTTTTTTCGATTTCGGTTTTTTCGATTGGAGAAATGGATTCTATGAAAAAAAAACAAGCAGATTCGTATAATCGAAGTTGAAAATCGGTCCATCCGTTCGGAAGTTAAGGCGATCTGAAGAATTCGAAAAAGTTCCAAGGGGGCTCCCTTTGATGCTTTTTATTTTTTCGATTTCGGTTTTTTTGATTGGAGAAATGGATTCTATGAAAAAAAAAACAAGCAGATTGGTATGATCGAAGTTGAAAATCGGTCCATACGTTCGAAAGTTAAGGCAATCTGAAGAATTCGAAAAAGTTCCAAGGGGGCCCCCTTTGATGCATTTTTTATTTTCGATTTCGGATTTTTTGATCGGAGAAATGGATTCTATGAAAAAAAAAGCAGATTGGTATGATCGAAGTTGAAAATCGGTCCATCCGTTCGGAAGTTAAGTCGATCTGAAGAATTCGAAAAAGTCCCAAGGGGCCCCCCTTTGATGCATTTTTTTTTCGATTTCGGTCTTTTCGATTGCAGAAATGGATTCTATGAATAAAAACAAGCAGATTCGTATAATCGAAGTTGAAAATCGGTCCATCCGTTCGGAAGTTAAGGCGATCTGAAGAATTCGAAGAAGTTCCAAGGGGGCTCCCTTTGATGCTATTTATTTTTTCGATTTCGGTTTTTTTGATTGGAGAAATGGATTCTATGAAAAAAAAACAAGCAGATTGGTATGATCGAAGTTAAAAATCGGTCCATCCGTTCGGAAGTTAAGGCGATCTGAAGAATTCGAAAAAGTTCCAAGGGGACCCCCTCTGTTGCAATTTTTCTTTTCGATTTCGGTTTTTTCGATTGAAGAAATGGATTCTATGAAAAAAAACAAGCAGATTGGTATGATCGAAGTTGAAAATCGGTCTATCCGTTCGGAAGTTAAGGCGATCTGAAGAATTCGAAAAAGTTCCAAGGGGGCCCCCTTTGATGCAATTTTTTTTCAGATTTCGGTTTTTTCGATTGGAGAAATGGATTCTATGAGAAAAAACAAGCAGTTTGGTATGATCGAAGTTGAAAATCGGTCCATCCGTTCGGAAGTTAAGGCGATCTGAAGAATTCGAAAAAGTTCCAAGGGGGCCCCCTTTGATGCATTTTTTTGTTTCGATTTCGGTTTTTTTGATCGGAAAAATGGATTCTATGAAAAAAAAAAGCAGATTAGTATGATCGAAGTTGAAAATCGGTCCATCCGTTCGGAAGTTAAGGCGTTCTGAAGAATTCGAAAAAGTTCCAAGGGGGCCCCCTTTGATGCATTTTTTTTTCGATTTCGGTTCTTTCGATTGCAGAAATGGATTCTATGAAAAAAAACAAGCAGATTCGTATGATCGAAGTTGAAAATCGGTCCATCCGTTCGGAAGTTAAGGCGATCTGAAGAATTCGAAAAAGTTCCAAGGGGGCTCCCTTTGATGCTTTTTATTTTATCGATTTCGGTTTTTTTGATTGGAGAAATGGATTCTATGAAAAAAAAACAAGCAGATCGGTATGATCGAAGTTAAAAAACGGTCCATCCGTTCGGAAGTTAAGGCGATCTGAAGAATTCAGAAAAGTTTCAAGGGGACCCCCTTTGATGCAATTTTTTCTTCGATTTTGGTTTTTTCGATTGGAGAAATGAATTCTATGAAAAAAAACAAGCAGTTTGGTATGATCGAAGTTGAAAATCGGTCCATCCGTTCGGAAGTTAAGGCGATCTGAAGAATTCGAAAAAGTTCCAAGGGGACACCCTTTGATGCAATTTTTTTTTCGATTTCGGTTTTTTCTATTGAAGAAATGGATTCTATGAAAAAACAAGCAAATTGGTATGCGCGAAATTGAAAATCGGTCGATCCGTTCGAAAGTTGAGGCGGTCTGAAGAATTCGAAAAAGTTCCAAGGTGGCCCCCTTTGATGCATTTTTTTTTTCGATTTCGGTTTTTTCGATTGGAGAAATGGATTCTATGGAAAAAAAAACAAGCAGATTGGTATGATCGAAGTTGAAAATCGGTCCATCCGTTCGGAAGTTAAGGCGATCTGAAGAATTCGAAAAAGTTCCAAGGGGGCCCCCTTTGATGCATTTTTTTTTTCGATTTCGGTTTTTTCGATTGGAGAAATGGATTCTATGAAAGAAACAAGCGAATTGATATGCGCGAAATTGAAAATCGGTCCATCCGTTCGGAAGTTAGGCGATCTGAAGAATTCGAAAAAATTCCAAGGAGGCCCCCTTTGATGCATTTTTTTTCGATTTCGGTTCTTTCGATCAGAGAAATGGATTCTATGAAAAAAAAACAAGCAGATTGGTATGATCGAAGTTGAAAATCGGTCCATCCGTTCGGAAGTTAAGGCGATCTGAAGAATTCGAAAAAGTTCCAAGGGGGCTCCCTTTGATGCTTTTTATTTTTTCGATTTCGGTATTTTCGATTGGAGAAATGGATTCTATGAAAGAAAACAAGCAGATTGGTATGATCGAAGTTGAAAATCGGTCCATCCGTTCGGAAGTTAAGGCGATCTGAAGAATTCGAAAAAGTTCCAAGGGGGCCCCCTTTGATGAATTTTTTTT
Organism: Chrysomela aeneicollis; assembly: GCA_029955515.1. NCBI lineage: Eukaryota > Metazoa > Arthropoda > Insecta > Coleoptera > Chrysomelidae > Chrysomela > Chrysomela aeneicollis. The sequence continues at coordinate 12,366,912 of JARUHQ010000013.1, read as the reverse complement.
TCGATTTCGATTTTTTCGTTTGGAGAAATGGATTCTATGAAAAAAAACAAGCAGATTCGTATGATCGAAGTTGAAAATCGGTCCATCCTTTCGGAAGTTAAGGCGATCTGAAGAATTCGAAAAAGTTCCAAGGGGGCTCCCTTTGATGCTTTTTATTTTTTCGATTTCGGTTTTTTCGATTGGAGAAATGGATTCTATGAAAAAAAAACAAGCAGATTGGTATGATCGAAGTTGAAAATCGGTCCATACGTTCGAAAGTTAAGGCAATCTGAAGAATTCGAAAAAGTTCCAAGGGGGCCCCCTTTGATGCATTTTTTAATTTCGATTTCGGTTTTTTTGATCGGAGAAATGGATTCTATGAAAAAAAAAGCAGATTGGTATGATCGAAGTTGAAAATCGGTCCATCCGTTCGGAAGTTAAGGCGATCTGAAGAATTCGAAAAAGTTCCAAGGGGGCCCCCTTTGATGCATTTTTTTTTCGATTTCGGTTCTTTCGATTGCAGAAATGGATTCTATGAAAAAAAACAAGCAGATTCGTATGATCGAAGTTGAAAATCGGTCCATCCGTTCGGAAGTTAAGGCGATCTGAAGAATTCGAAAAAGTTCCAAGGGGGCTCCCTTTGATGCTTTTTATTTTATCGATTTCGGTTTTTTTGATTGGAGAAATGGATTCTATGAAAAAAAAAACAAGCAGATCGGTATGATCGAAGTTAAAAAACGGTCCATCCGTTCGGAAGTTAAGGCGATCTGAAGAATTCAGAAAAGTTCCAAGGGGACCCCCTTTGATGCAATTTTTTCTTCGATTTTGGTTTTTTCGATTGGAGAAATGAATTATATGAAAAAAAACAAGCAGTTTGGTATGATCGAAGTTGAAAATCGGTCCATCCGTTCGGAAGTTAAGGCGATCTGAAGAATTCGAAAAAGTTCCAAGGGGACACCCTTTGATGCAATTTTTTTTTCGATTTCGGTTTTTTCTATTGAAGAAATGGATTCTATGAAAAAACAAGCAAATTGGTATGCGCGAAATTGAAAATCGGTCGATCCGTTCGGAAGTTGAGGCGGTCTGAAGAATTCGAAAAAGTTCCAAGGTGGCCCCCTTTGATGCATTTTTTTTTTCGATTTCGGTTTTTTCGATTGGAGAAATGGATTCTATGGAAAAAAAACAAGCAGATTGGTATGATCGAAGTTGAAAATCGGTCCATCCGTTCGGAAGTTAAGGCGATCTGAAGAATTCGAAAAAGTTCCAAGGGAGCCCCCTTTGATGCATTTTTTTTTTCGATTTCGGTTTTTTCGATTGGAGAAATGGATTCTATGAAAGAAACAAGCGAATTGATATGCGCGAAATTGAAAATCGGTCCATCCGTTCGGAAGTTAGGCGATCTGAAGAATTCGAAAAAATTCCAAGGAGGCCCCCTTTGATGCATTTTTTTTCGATTCCGGTTCTTTCGATCAGAGAAATGGATTCTATGAAAAAAAAACAAGCAGATTGGTATGATCGAAGTTGAAAATCGGTCCATCCGTTCGGAAGTTAAGGCGATCTGAAGAATTCGAAAAAGTTCCAAGGGGACCCCCTTTGATGCAATTTTTTTTCGATTTCGAATTTTTCGATTGAAGAAATGGATTCTATGAAAAAAAAACAAGCGAATTGGTATGCGCGAAATTGAAAATCGGTCCATCCGTTCGGAAGTTAAGGCGATCTGAAGAATTCGAAGAAATTCCAAGAAGGCCCCCTTTGATGCATTTTTTTTTTCGATTTCGGTTTTTTCGATTGGCGAAATTGATTCTATGAAAGAAAACAAGCAGATTGGTATGATCGAAGTTGAAAATCGGTCCATCCGTTCGGAAGTTAAGGCGATCTGAAGAATTCGTAAAAGTTCCAAGGGGGCTCCCTTTGATGCTTTTTATTTTTTCGATTTCGGTATTTTCGATTGGAGAAATGGATTCTATGAAAGAAAACAAGCAGATTGGTATGATCGAAGTTGAAAATCGGTCCATCCGTTCGGAAGTTAAGGCGATCTGAAGAATTCGAAAAAGTTCCAAGGGGGCCCCCTTTGATGCATTTTTTTTTCGATTTCGATTTTTTCGTTTGGAGAAATGGATTCTATGAAAAAAAACAAGCAGATTCGTATGATCGAAGTTGAAAATCGGTCCATCCGTTCGGAAGTTAAGGCGATCTGAAGAATTCGAAAAAGTTCCAAGGGGGCTCCCTTTGATGCATTTTTTTTTTCGATTTCGGTTTTTTCGATTGGAGAAATGGATTCTATGAAAGAAACAAGCGAATTGATATGCGCGAAATTGAAAATCGGTCCATCCGTTCGGAAGTTAGGCGATCTGAAGAATTCGAAAAAATTCCAAGGAGGCCCCCTTTGATGCATTTTTTTTCGATTTCGGTTTTTTCTATTGAAGAAATGGATTCTATGAAAAAACAAGCAAATTGGTATGCGCGAAATTGAAAATCGGTCGATCCGTTCGAAAGTTGAGGCGGTCTGAAGAATTCGAAAAAGTTCCAAGGTGGCCCCCTTTGATGCATTTTTTTTTTCGATTACGGTTTTTTCGATTGGAGAAATGGATTCTATGGAAAAAAAACAAGCAGATTGGTATGATCGAAGTTGAAAATCGGTCCATCCGTTCGGAAGTTAAGGCGATCTGAAGAATTCGAAAAAGTTCCAAGGGGGCCCCCTTTGATGCATTTTTTTTTTCGATTTCGGTTTTTTCGATTGGAGAAATGGATTCTATGAAAGAAACAAGCGAATTGATATGCGCGAAATTGAAAATCGGTCCATCCGTTCGGAAGTTAGGCGATCTGAAGAATTCGAAAAAATTCCAAGGAGGCCCCCTTTGATGCATTTTTTTTCGATTTCGGTTCTTTCGATCAGAGAAATGGATTCTATGAAAAAAAAACAAGCAGATTGGTATGATCGAAGTTGAAAATCGGTCCATCCGTTCGGAAGTTAAGGCGATCTGAAGAATTCGAAAAAGTTCCAAGGGGACCCCCTTTGATGCAATTTTTTTTCGATTTCGAATTTTTCGATTGGAGAAATGGATTCTATGAAAAAAAAACAAGCGAATTGGTATGCGCGAAATTGAAAATCGGTCCATCCGTTCGGAAGTTAAGGCGATCTGAAGAATTCGAAAAAATTCCAAGAAGGCCCCCTTTGATGCATTTTTTTTTCGATTTCGGTTTTTTCGATTGGTGAAATGGATTCTATGAAAGAAAACAAGCAGATTGGTATGATCGAAGTTGAAAATCGGTCCATCCGTTCGGAAGTTAAGGCGATCTGAAGAATTCGAAAAAGTTCCAAGGGGGCTCCCTTTGATGCTTTTTATTTTTTCGATTTCGGTATTTTCGATTGGAGAAATGGATTCTATGAAAGAAAACAAGCAGATTGGTATGATCGAAGTTGAAAATCGGTCCATCCGTTCGGAAGTTAAGGCGATCTGAAGAATTCGAAAAAGTTCCAAGGGGGCCCCCTTTGATGAATTTTTTTTTCGATTTCGATTTTTTCGTTTGGAGAAATGGATTCTATGAAAAAAAACAAGCAGATTCGTATGATCGAAGTTGAAAATCGGTCCATCCTTTCGGAAGTTAAGGCGATCTGAAGAATTCGAAAAAGTTCCAAGGGGGCTCCCTTTGATGCTTTTTATTTTTTCGATTTCGGTTTTTTCGATTGGAGAAATGGATTCTATGAAAAAAAAACAAGCAGATTGGTATGATCGAAGTTGAAAATCGGTCCATACGTTCGAAAGTTAAGGCAATCTGAAGAATTCGAAAAAGTTCCAAGGGGGCCCCCTTTGATGCATTTTTTAATTTCGATTTCGGTTTTTTTGATCGGAGAAATGGATTCTATGAAAAAAAAAGCAGATTGGTATGATCGAAGTTGAAAATCGGTCCATCCGTTCGGAAGTTAAGGCGATCTGAAGAATTCGAAAAAGTTCCAAGGGGGCCCCCTTTGATGCATTTTTTTTTCGATTTCGGTTCTTTCGATTGCAGAAATGGATTCTATGAAAAAAAACAAGCAGATTCGTATGATCGAAGTTGAAAATCGGTCCATCCGTTCGGAAGTTAAGGCGATCTGAAGAATTCGAAAAAGTTCCAAGGGGGCTCCCTTTGATGCTTTTTATTTTATCGATTTCGGTTTTTTTGATTGGAGAAATGGATTCTATGAAAAAAAAAACAAGCAGATCGGTATGATCGAAGTTAAAAAACGGTCCATCCGTTCGGAAGTTAAGGCGATCTGAAGAATTCAGAAAAGTTCCAAGGGGACCCCCTTTGATGCAATTTTTTCATCGATTTTGGTTTTTTCGATTGGAGAAATGAATTCTATGAAAAAAAACAAGCAGTTTGGTATGATCGAAGTTGAAAATCGGTCCATCCGTTCGGAAGTTAAGGCGATCTGAAGAATTCGAAAAAGTTCCAAGGGGACACCCTTTGATGCAATTTTTTTTTCGATTTCGGTTTTTTCTATTGAAGAAATGGATTCTATGAAAAAACAAGCAAATTGGTATGCGCGAAATTGAAAATCGGTCGATCCGTTCGGAAGTTGAGGCGGTCTGAAGAATTCGAAAAAGTTCCAAGGTGGCCCCCTTTGATGCATTTTTTTTTTCGATTTCGGTTTTTTCGATTGGAGAAATGGATTCTATGGAAAAAAAACAAGCAGATTGGTATGATCGAAGTTGAAAATCGGTCCATCCGTTCGGAAGTTAAGGCGATCTGAAGAATTCGAAAAAGTTCCAAGGGGGCCCCCTTTGATGCATTTTTTTTTTCGATTTCGGTTTTTTCGATTGGAGAAATGGATTCTATGAAAGAAACAAGCGAATTGATATGCGCGAAATTGAAAATCGGTCCATCCGTTCGGAAGTTAGGCGATCTGAAGAATTCGAAAAAATTCCAAGGAGGCCCCCTTTGATGCATTTTTTTTCGATTCCGGTTCTTTCGATCAGAGAAATGGATTCTATGAAAAAAAAAACAAGCAGATTGGTATGATCGAAGTTGAAAATCGGTCCATCCGTTCGGAAGTTAAGGCGATCTGAAGAATTCGAAAAAGTTCCAAGGGGACCCCCTTTGATGCAATTTTTTTTCGATTTCGAATTTTTCGATTGGAGAAATGGATTCTATGAAAAAAAAACAAGCGAATTGGTATGCGCGAAATTGAAAATCGGTCCATCCGTTCGGAAGTTAAGGCGATCTGAAGAATTCGAAAAAATTCCAAGAAGGCCCCCTTTGATGCATTTTTTTTTCGATTTCGGTTTTTTCGATTGGCGAAATTGATTCTATGAAAGAAAACAAGCAGATTGGTATGATCGAAGTTGAAAATCGGTCCATCCGTTCGGAAGTTAAGGCGATCTGAAGAATTCGAAAAAGTTCCAAGGGGGCTCCCTTTGATGCTTTTTATTTTTTCGATTTCGGTATTTTCGATTGGAGAAATGGATTCTATGAAAGAAAACAAGCAGATTGGTATGATCGAAGTTGAAAATCGGTCCATCCGTTCGGAAGTTAAGGCGATCTGAAGAATTCGAAAAAGTTCCAAGGGGGCCCCCTTTGATGCATTTTTTTTTCGATTTCGATTTTTTCGTTTGGAGAAATGGATTCTATGAAAAAAAACAAGCAGATTCGTATGATCGAAGTTGAAAATCGGTCCATCCGTTCGGAAGTTAAGGCGATCTGAAGAATTCGAAAAAGTTCCAAGGGGGCTCCCTTTGATGCTTTTTATTTTTTCGATTTCGGTTTTTTCGATTGGAGAAATGGATTCTATGAAAAAAAAACAAGCAGATTGGTATGATCGAAGTTGAAAATCGGTCCATACGTTCAAAAGTTAAGGCAATCTGAAGAATTCGAAAAAGTTCCAAGGGGGCCCCCTTTGATGCATTTTTTATTTTCGATTTCGGTTTTTCTGATCGGAGAAATGGATTCTATGAAAAAAAAAAGCAGATTGGTATGATCGAAGTTGAAAATCGGTCCATCCGTTCGGAAGTTAAGTCGATCTGAAGAATTCGAAAAAGTTCCAAGGTGGCCCTCTTTGATGCATTTTTTTGTCGATTTCGGTCTTTTCGATTGCAGAAATGGATTCTATGATAAAAAACAAGCAGATTCGTATAATCGAAGTTGAAAATCGGTCCATCCGTTCGGAAGTTAAGGCGATCTGAAGAATTCGAAGAAGTTCCAAGGGGGCTCCCTTTGATGCTATTTTTTTTTTCGATTTCGGTTTTTTTGATTGGAGAAATGGATTCTATGAAAAAAAACAAGCAGATTGGTATGATCGAAGTTGAAAATCGGTCCATCCGTTCGGAAGTTAAGGCGATCTGAAGAATTCGAAAAAGTTCCAAGGGGACCCCCTCTGTTGCAATTTTTCTTTTCGATTTCGGTTTTTTCGATTGGAGAAATGGATTCTATGAAAAAAAAACAAGCAGTTTGGTATGATCGAAGTTGAAAATCGGTCCATCCGTTCGGAAGTTAAGGCGATCTGAAGAATTCGAAAAAGTTCCAAGGGGGCTCCCTTTGATGCTTTTTATTTTTTCGATTTCGGTTTTTTTGATTGGAGAAATGGATTCTATGAAAAAAAAACAAGCAGATTGGTATGATCGAAGTTGAAAATCGGTCCATACGTTCGGAAGTTAAGGCGATCTGAAGAATTCGAAAAAGTTCCAAGGGGGCTCCCTTTGATGGTTTTTATTTTTTCGATTTCGGTTTTTTTTATTGGAGAAATGGATTCTATGAAAAAAAAACAAGCAGATTGGTATAATCGAAGTTGAAAATCGGTCCATACGTTCGAAAGTTAAGGTAATCTGAAGAATTCGAAAAAGTTCCAAGGGGGCCCCCTTTGATGCATTTTTTATTTTCGATTTCGGTTTTTTTGATCGGAGAAATGGATTCTATGAAAAAAAAAAGCAGATTGGTATGATCGAAGTTGAAAATCGGTCCATCCGTTCGGAAGTTAAGTCGATCTGAAGAATTCGAAAAAGTTCCAAGGGGGCCCCCTTTGATGCATTTTTTTTTTCGATTTCGGTCTTTTCGATTGCAGAAATGGATTCTATGAAAAAAAACAAGCAGATTCGTATAATCGAAGTTGAAAATCGGTCCATCCGTTCGGAAGTTAAGGCGATCTGAAGAATTCGAAGAAGTTCCAAGGGGGCTCCCTTTGATGCTATTTATTTTTTCGATTTCGGTTTTTTTGATTGGAGAAATGGATTCTATGAAAAAAAAACAAGCAGATTGGTATGATCGAAGTTGAAAATCGGTCCATCCGTTCGGAAATTAAGGCGATCTGAAGAATTCGAAAAAGTTCCAAGGGGACCCCCTCTGTTGCAATTTTTCTTTTCGATTTCGGTTTTTTCGATTGGAGAAATGGATTCTTTGGAAAAAAAACAAGCAGATTGGTATGATCGAAGTTGAAAATCGGTCCATCCGTTCGGAAGTTAAGGCGAACTGAAGAATTCAGAAAAGTTCCAAGGGGACCCCCTTTGATGCAATTTTTTTTCAGATTTTGGTTTTTTCGATTGGAGAAATGGATTCTATGAGAAAAAACAAGCAGTTTGGTATGATCGAAGTTGAAAATCGGTCCATCCGTTCGGAAGTTAAGGCGATCTGAAGAATTCGAAAAAGTTCCAAGGGGGCCCCCTTTGATGCAATTTTTTTTCAGATTTCGGTTTTTTCGATTGGAGAAATGGATTCTATGAGAAAAAACAAGCAGTTTGGTATGATCGAAGTTGAAAATCGGTCCATCCGTTCGGAAGTTAAGGCGATCTGAAGAATTCGAAAAAGTTCCAAGGGGGCCCCCTTTGATGCATTTTTTTTTTCGATTTCGATTTTTTCATTTGGAGAAATGGATTCTATGAAAAAAAACAAGCAGATTCGTATGATCGAAGTTGAAAATCGGTCCATACGTTCGAGAGTTAAGGCAATCTGAAGAATTCGAAAAAGTTCCAAGGGGGCCCCCTTTGATGCATTTTTTAATTTCGATTTCGGTTTTTTTGATCGGAGAAATGGATTCTATGAAAAAAAAAGCAGATTGGTATGATCGATGTTGAAAATCGGTCCATCCGTTCGGAAGTTAAGGCGATCTGAAGAATTCGAAAAAGTTCCAAGGGGGCCCCCTTTGATGCATTTTTTTTTTCGATTTCGGTTCTTTCGATTGCAGAAATGGATTCTATGAAAAAAAACAAGCAGATTCGTATGATCGAAGTTGAAAATCGGTCCATCCGTTCGGAAGTTAAGGCGATCTGAAGAATTCGAAAAAGTTCCAAGGGGGCTCCCTTTGATGCTTTTTATTTTATCGATTTCGGTTTTTTTGATTGGAGAAATGGATTCTATGAAAAAAAAACAAGCAGATCGGTATGATCGAAGTTAAAAAACGGTCCATCCGTTCGGAAGTTAAGGCGATCTGAAGAATTCAGAAAAGTTCCAAGGGGACCCCCTTTGATGCAATTTTTTCTTCGATTTTGGTTTTTTCGATTGGAGAAATGAATTCTATGAAAAAAAACAAGCAGTTTGGTATGATCGAAGTTGAAAATCGGTCCATCCGTTCGGAAGTTAAGGCGATCTGAAGAATTCGAAAAAGTTCCAAGGGGACACCCTTTGATGCAATTTTTTTTTCGATTTCGGTTTTTTCTATTGAAGAAATGGATTCTATGAAAAAACAAGCAAATTGGTATGCGCGAAATTGAAAATCGGTCGATCCGTTCGGAAGTTGAGGTGGTCTGAAGAATTCGAAAAAGTTCCAAGGTGGCCCCCTTTGATGCATTTTTTTTTCGATTTCGGTTTTTTCGATTGGAGAAATGGATTCTATGGAAAAAAAACAAGCAGTTTGGTATGATCGAAGTTGAAAATCGGTCCATCCGTTCGGAAGTTAAGGCGATCTGAAGAATTCGAAAAAGTTCCAAGGGGGCCCCCTTTGATGCAATTTTTTTTCGATTTCGAATTTTTCGATTGAAGAAATGGATTCTATGAAAAAAAAACAAGCGAATTGGTATGCGCGAAATTGAAAATCGGTCCATCCGTTCGGAAGTTAAGGCGATCTGAAGAATTCGAAGAAATTCCAAGAAGGCCCCCTTTGATGCATTTTTTTTTTCGATTTCGGTTTTTTCGATTGGCGAAATTGATTCTATGAAAGAAAACAAGCAGATTGGTATGATCGAAGTTGAAAATCGGTCCATCCGTTCGGAAGTTAAGGCGATCTGAAGAATTCGAAAAAGTTCCAAGGGGGCTCCCTTTGATGCTTTTTATTTTTTCGATTTCGGTATTTTCGATTGGAGAAATGGATTCTATGAAAGAAAACAAGCAGATTGGTATGATCGAAGTTGAAAATCGGTCCATCCGTTCGGAAGTTAAGGCGATCTGAAGAATTCGAAAAAGTTCCAAGGGGGCCCCCTTTGATGCATTTTTTTTTCGATTTCGATTTTTTCGTTTGGAGAAATGGATTCTATGAAAAAAAACAAGCAGATTCGTATGATCGAAGTTGAAAATCGGTCCATCCGTTCGGAAGTTAAGGCGATCTGAAGAATTCGAAAAAGTTCCAAGGGGGCTCCCTTTGATGCATTTTTTTTTTCGATTTCGGTTTTTTCGATTGGAGAAATGGATTCTATGAAAGAAACAAGCGAATTGATATGCGCGAAATTGAAAATCGGTCCATCCGTTCGGAAGTTAGGCGATCTGAAGAATTCGAAAAAATTCCAAGGAGGCCCCCTTTGATGCATTTTTTTTCGATTTCGGTTTTTTCTATTGAAGAAATGGATTCTATGAAAAAACAAGCAAATTGGTATGCGCGAAATTGAAAATCGGTCGATCCGTTCGAAAGTTGAGGCGGTCTGAAGAATTCGAAAAAGTTCCAAGGTGGCCCCCTTTGATGCATTTTTTTTTTCGATTACGGTTTTTTCGATTGGAGAAATGGATTCTATGGAAAAAAAACAAGCAGATTGGTATGATCGAAGTTGAAAATCGGTCCATCCGTTCGGAAGTTAAGGCGATCTGAAGAATTCGAAAAAGTTCCAAGGGGGCCCCCTTTGATGCATTTTTTTTTTCGATTTCGGTTTTTTCGATTGGAGAAATGGATTCTATGAAAGAAACAAGCGAATTGATATGCGCGAAATTGAAAATCGGTCCATCCGTTCGGAAGTTAGGCGATCTGAAGAATTCGAAAAAATTCCAAGGAGGCCCCCTTTGATGCATTTTTTTTCGATTTCGGTTCTTTCGATCAGAGAAATGGATTCTATGAAAAAAAAACAAGCAGATTGGTATGATCGAAGTTGAAAATCGGTCCATCCGTTCGGAAGTTAAGGCGATCTGAAGAATTCGAAAAAGTTCCAAGGGGACCCCCTTTGATGCAATTTTTTTTCGATTTCGAATTTTTCGATTGGAGAAATGGATTCTATGAAAAAAAAACAAGCGAATTGGTATGCGCGAAATTGAAAATCGGTCCATCCGTTCGGAAGTTAAGGCGATCTGAAGAATTCGAAAAAATTCCAAGAAGGCCCCCTTTGATGCATTTTTTTTTCGATTTCGGTTTTTTCGATTGGTGAAATGGATTCTATGAAAGAAAACAAGCAGATTGGTATGATCGAAGTTGAAAATCGGTCCATCCGTTCGGAAGTTAAGGCGATCTGAAGAATTCGAAAAAGTTCCAAGGGGGCTCCCTTTGATGCTTTTTATTTTTTCGATTTCGGTATTTTCGATTGGAGAAATGGATTCTATGAAAGAAAACAAGCAGATTGGTATGATCGAAGTTGAAAATCGGTCCATCCGTTCGGAAGTTAAGGCGATCTGAAGAATTCGAAAAAGTTCCAAGGGGGCCCCCTTTGATGAATTTTTTTTTCGATTTCGATTTTTTCGTTTGGAGAAATGGATTCTATGAAAAAAAACAAGCAGATTCGTATGATCGAAGTTGAAAATCGGTCCATCCTTTCGGAAGTTAAGGCGATCTGAAGAATTCGAAAAAGTTCCAAGGGGGCTCCCTTTGATGCTTTTTATTTTTTCGATTTCGGTTTTTTCGATTGGAGAAATGGATTCTATGAAAAAAAAACAAGCAGATTGGTATGATCGAAGTTGAAAATCGGTCCATACGTTCGAAAGTTAAGGCAATCTGAAGAATTCGAAAAAGTTCCAAGGGGGCCCCCTTTGATGCATTTTTTAATTTCGATTTCGGTTTTTTTGATCGGAGAAATGGATTCTATGAAAAAAAAAGCAGATTGGTATGATCGAAGTTGAAAATCGGTCCATCCGTTCGGAAGTTAAGGCGATCTGAAGAATTCGAAAAAGTTCCAAGGGGGCCCCCTTTGATGCATTTTTTTTTCGATTTCGGTTCTTTCGATTGCAGAAATGGATTCTATGAAAAAAAACAAGCAGATTCGTATGATCGAAGTTGAAAATCGGTCCATCCGTTCGGAAGTTAAGGCGATCTGAAGAATTCGAAAAAGTTCCAAGGGGGCTCCCTTTGATGCTTTTTATTTTATCGATTTCGGTTTTTTTGATTGGAGAAATGGATTCTATGAAAAAAAAAACAAGCAGATCGGTATGATCGAAGTTAAAAAACGGTCCATCCGTTCGGAAGTTAAGGCGATCTGAAGAATTCAGAAAAGTTCCAAGGGGACCCCCTTTGATGCAATTTTTTCATCGATTTTGGTTTTTTCGATTGGAGAAATGAATTCTATGAAAAAAAACAAGCAGTTTGGTATGATCGAAGTTGAAAATCGGTCCATCCGTTCGGAAGTTAAGGCGATCTGAAGAATTCGAAAAAGTTCCAAGGGGACACCCTTTGATGCAATTTTTTTTTCGATTTCGGTTTTTTCTATTGAAGAAATGGATTCTATGAAAAAACAAGCAAATTGGTATGCGCGAAATTGAAAATCGGTCGATCCGTTCGGAAGTTGAGGCGGTCTGAAGAATTCGAAAAAGTTCCAAGGTGGCCCCCTTTGATGCATTTTTTTTTCGATTTCGGTTTTTTCGATTGGAGAAATGGATTCTATGGAAAAAAAACAAGCAGATTGGTATGATCGAAGTTGAAAATCGGTCCATCCGTTCGGAAGTTAAGGCGATCTGAAGAATTCGAAAAAGTTCCAAGGGGGCCCCCTTTGATGCATTTTTTTTTTCGATTTCGGTTTTTTCGATTGGAGAAATGGATTCTATGAAAGAAACAAGCGAATTGATATGCGCGAAATTGAAAATCGGTCCATCCGTTCGGAAGTTAGGCGATCTGAAGAATTCGAAAAAATTCCAAGGAGGCCCCCTTTGATGCATTTTTTTTCGATTCCGGTTCTTTCGATCAGAGAAATGGATTCTATGAAAAAAAAAACAAGCAGATTGGTATGATCGAAGTTGAAAATCGGTCCATCCGTTCGGAAGTTAAGGCGATCTGAAGAATTCGAAAAAGTTCCAAGGGGACCCCCTTTGATGCAATTTTTTTTCGATTTCGAATTTTTCGATTGGAGAAATGGATTCTATGAAAAAAAAACAAGCGAATTGGTATGCGCGAAATTGAAAATCGGTCCATCCGTTCGGAAGTTAAGGCGATGTGAAGAATTCGAAAAAATTCCAAGAAGGCCCCCTTTGATGCATTTTTTTTTCGATTTCGGTTTTTTCGATTGGCGAAATTGATTCTATGAAAGAAAACAAGCAGATTGGTATGATCGAAGTTGAAAATCGGTCCATCCGTTCGGAAGTTAAGGCGATCTGAAGAATTCGAAAAAGTTCCAAGGGGGCTCCCTTTGATGCTTTTTATTTTTTCGATTTCGGTATTTTCGATTGGAGAAATGGATTCTATGAAAGAAAACAAGCAGATTGGTATGATCGAAGTTGAAAATCGGTCCATCCGTTCGGAAGTTAAGGCGATCTGAAGAATTCGAAAAAGTTCCAAGGGGGCCCCCTTTGATGCATTTTTTTTTCGATTTCGATTTTTTCGTTTGGAGAAATGGATTCTATGAAAAAAAACAAGCAGATTCGTATGATCGAAGTTGAAAATCGGTCCATCCGTTCGGAAGTTAAGGCGATCTGAAGAATTCGAAAAAGTTCCAAGGGGGCTCCCTTTGATGCTTTTTATTTTTTCGATTTCGGTTTTTTCGATTGGAGAAATGGATTCTATGAAAAAAAAACAAGCAGATTGGTATGATCGAAGTTGAAAATCGGTCCATACGTTCAAAAGTTAAGGCAATCTGAAGAATTCGAAAAAGTTCCAAGGGGGCCCCCTTTGATGCATTTTTTATTTTAGATTTCGGTTTTTCTGATCGGAGAAATGGATTCTATGAAAAAAAAAAGCAGATTGGTATGATCGAAGTTGAAAATCGGTCCATCCGTTCGGAAGTTAAGTCGATCTGAAGAATTCGAAAAAGTTCCAAGGTGGCCCTCTTTGATGCATTTTTTTGTCGATTTCGGTCTTTTCGATTGCAGAAATGGATTCTATGATAAAAAACAAGCAGATTCGTATAATCGAAGTTGAAAATCGGTCCATCCGTTCGGAAGTTAAGGCGATCTGAAGAATTCGAAGAAGTTCCAAGGGGGCTCCCTTTGATGCTATTTTTTTTTTCGATTTCGGTTTTTTTGATTGGAGAAATGGATTCTATGAAAAAAAAACAAGCAGATTGGTATGATCGAAGTTGAAAATCGGTCCATCCGTTCGGAAGTTAAGGCGATCTGAAGAATTCGAAAAAGTTCCAAGGGGACCCCCTCTGTTGCAATTTTTCTTTTCGATTTCGGTTTTTTCGATTGGAGAAATGGATTCTATGAAAAAAAAACAAGCAGTTTGGTATGATCGAAGTTGAAAATCGGTCCATCCGTTCGGAAGTTAAGGCGATCTGAAGAATTCGAAAAAGTTCCAAGGGGGCTCCCTTTGATGCTTTTTATTTTTTCGATTTCGGTTTTTTTGATTGGAGAAATGGATTCTATGAAAAAAAAACAAGCAGATTGGTATGATCGAAGTTGAAAATCGGTCCATACGTTCGGAAGTTAAGGCGATCTGAAGAATTCGAAAAAGTTCCAAGGGGGCTCCCTTTGATGGTTTTTATTTTTTCGATTTCGGTTTTTTTTATTGGAGAAATGGATTCTATGAAAAAAAAACAAGCAGATTGGTATAATCGAAGTTGAAAATCGGTCCATACGTTCGAAAGTTAAGGTAATCTGAAGAATTCGAAAAAGTTCCAAGGGGGCCCCCTTTGATGCATTTTTTATTTTCGATTTCGGTTTTTTTGATCGGAGAAATGGATTCTATGAAAAAAAAAAGCAGATTGGTATGATCGAAGTTGAAAATCGGTCCATCCGTTCGGAAGTTAAGTCGATCTGAAGAATTCGAAAAAGTTCCAAGGGGGCCCCCTTTGATGCATTTTTTTTTTCGATTTCGGTCTTTTCGATTGCAGAAATGGATTCTATGAAAAAAAACAAGCAGATTCGTATAATCGAAGTTGAAAATCGGTCCATCCGTTCGGAAGTTAAGGCGATCTGAAGAATTCGAAGAAGTTCCAAGGGGGCTCCCTTTGATGCTATTTATTTTTTCGATTTCGGTTTTTTTGATTGGAGAAATGGATTCTATGAAAAAAAAACAAGCAGATTGGTATGATCGAAGTTGAAAATCGGTCCATCCGTTCGGAAATTAAGGCGATCTGAAGAATTCGAAAAAGTTCCAAGGGGACCCCCTCTGTTGCAATTTTTCTTTTCGATTTCGGTTTTTTCGATTGGAGAAATGGATTCTTTGGAAAAAAAACAAGCAGATTGGTATGATCGAAGTTGAAAATCGGTCCATCCGTTCGGAAGTTAAGGCGAACTGAAGAATTCAGAAAAGTTCCAAGGGGACCCCCTTTGATGCAATTTTTTTTCAGATTTTGGTTTTTTCGATTGGAGAAATGGATTCTATGAGAAAAAACAAGCAGTTTGGTATGATCGAAGTTGAAAATCGGTCCATCCGTTCGGAAGTTAAGGCGATCTGAAGAATTCGAAAAAGTTCCAAGGGGGCCCCCTTTGATGCAATTTTTTTTCAGATTTCGGTTTTTTCGATTGGAGAAATGGATTCTATGAGAAAAAACAAGCAGTTTGGTATGATCGAAGTTGAAAATCGGTCCATCCGTTCGGAAGTTAAGGCGATCTGAAGAATTCGAAAAAGTTCCAAGGGGGCCCCCTTTGATGCATTTTTTTTTTCGATTTCGATTTTTTCATTTGGAGAAATGGATTCTATGAAAAAAAACAAGCAGATTCGTATGATCGAAGTTGAAAATCGGTCCATACGTTCGAGAGTTAAGGCAATCTGAAGAATTCGAAAAAGTTCCAAGGGGGCCCCCTTTGATGCATTTTTTAATTTCGATTTCGGTTTTTTTGATCGGAGAAATGGATTCTATGAAAAAAAAAGCAGATTGGTATGATCGATGTTGAAAATCGGTCCATCCGTTCGGAAGTTAAGGCGATCTGAAGAATTCGAAAAAGTTCCAAGGGGGCCCCCTTTGATGCATTTTTTTTTTCGATTTCGGTTCTTTCGATTGCAGAAATGGATTCTATGAAAAAAAACAAGCAGATTCGTATGATCGAAGTTGAAAATCGGTCCATCCGTTCGGAAGTTAAGGCGATCTGAAGAATTCGAAAAAGTTCCAAGGGGGCTCCCTTTGATGCTTTTTATTTTATCGATTTCGGTTTTTTTGATTGGAGAAATGGATTCTATGAAAAAAAAACAAGCAGATCGGTATGATCGAAGTTAAAAAACGGTCCATCCGTTCGGAAGTTAAGGCGATCTGAAGAATTCAGAAAAGTTCCAAGGGGACCCCCTTTGATGCAATTTTTTCTTCGATTTTGGTTTTTTCGATTGGAGAAATGAATTCTATGAAAAAAAACAAGCAGTTTGGTATGATCGAAGTTGAAAATCGGTCCATCCGTTCGGAAGTTAAGGCGATCTGAAGAATTCGAAAAAGTTCCAAGGGGACACCCTTTGATGCAATTTTTTTTTCGATTTCGGTTTTTTCTATTGAAGAAATGGATTCTATGAAAAAACAAGCAAATTGGTATGCGCGAAATTGAAAATCGGTCGATCCGTTCGGAAGTTGAGGCGGTCTGAAGAATTCGAAAAAGTTCCAAGGTGGCCCCCTTTGATGCATTTTTTTTTCGATTTCGGTTTTTTCGATTGGAGAAATGGATTCTATGGAAAAAAAACAAGCAGTTTGGTATGATCGAAGTTGAAAATCGGTCCATCCGTTCGGAAGTTAAGGCGATCTGAAGAATTCGAAAAAGTTCCAAGGGGGCCCCCTTTGATGCAATTTTTTTTCAGATTTCGGTTTTTTCGATTGGAGAAATGGATTCTATGAGAAAAAACAAGCAGTTTGGTATGATCGAAGTTGAAAATCGGTCCATCCGTTCGGAAGTTAAGGCGATCTGAAGAATTCGAAAAAGTTCCAAGGGGGCCCCCTTTGATGCATTTTTTTTTTCGATTTCGATTTTTTTGTTTGGAGAAATGGATTCTATGAAAAAAAAACAAGCAGATTCGTATGATCGAAGTTGAAAATCGGTCCATCCGTTCGGAAGTTAAGGCGATCTGAAGAATTCGAAAAAGTTCCAAGGGGGCTCCCTTTGATGCTTTTTATTTTTTCGATTTCGGTTTTTTCGATTGGAGAAATGGATTCTATGAAAAAAAAACAAGCAGATTGGTATGATCGAAGTTGAAAATCGGTCCATACGTTCGAAAGTTAAGGCAATCTGAAGAATTCGAAAAAGTTCCAAGGGGGCCCCCTTTGATGCATTTTTTAATTTCGATTTCGGTTTTTTTGATCGGAGAAATGGATTCTATGAAAAAAAAAGCAGATTGGTATGATCGAAGTTGAAAATCGGTCCATCCGTTCGGAAGTTAAGGCGATCTGAAGAATTCGAAAAAGTTCCAAGGGGGCCCCCTTTGATGCATTTTTTTTTCGATTTCGGTTCTTTCGATTGCAGAAATGGATTCTATGAAAAAAAACAAGCAGATTCGTATGATCGAAGTTGAAAATCGGTCCATCCGTTCGGAAGTTAAGGCGATCTGAAGAATTCGAAAAAGTTCCAAGGGGGCTCCCTTTGATGCTTTTTATTTTATCGATTTCGGTTTTTTTGATTGGAGAAATGGATTCTATGAAAAAAAAAACAAGCAGATCGGTATGATCGAAGTTAAAAAACGGTCCATCCGTTCGGAAGTTAAGGCGATCTGAAGAATTCAGAAAAGTTCCAAGGGGACCCCCTTTGATGCAATTTTTTCTTCGATTTTGGTTTTTTCGATTGGAGAAATGAATTCTATGAAAAAAAACAAGCAGTTTGGTATGATCGAAGTTGAAAATCGGTCCATCCGTTCGGAAGTTAAGGCGATCTGAAGAATTCGAAAAAGTTCCAAGGGGACACCCTTTGATGCAATTTTTTTTTCGATTTCGGTTTTTTCTATTGAAGAAATGGATTCTATGAAAAAACAAGCAAATTGGTATGCGCGAAATTGAAAATCGGTCGATCCGTTCGGAAGTTGAGGCGGTCTGAAGAATTCGAAAAAGTTCCAAGGTGGCCCCCTTTGATGCATTTTTTTTTTTTCGATTTCGGTTTTTTCGATTGGAGAAATGGATTCTATGAAAGAAACAAGCGAATTGATATGCGCGAAATTGAAAATCGGTCCATCCGTTCGGAAGTTAGGCGATCTGAAGAATTCGAAAAAATTCCAAGGAGGCCCCCTTTGATGCATTTTTTTTCGATTCCGGTTCTTTCGATCAGAGAAATGGATTCTATGAAAAAAAAAACAAGCAGATTGGTATGATCGAAGTTGAAAATCGGTCCATCCGTTCGGAAGTTAAGGCGATCTGAAGAATTCGAAAAAGTTCCAAGGGGACCCCCTTTGATGCAATTTTTTTTCGATTTCGAATTTTTCGATTGGAGAAATGGATTCTATGAAAAAAAAACAAGCGAATTGGTATGCGCGAAATTGAAAATCGGTCCATCCGTTCGGAAGTTAAGGCGATCTGAAGAATTCGAAAAAATTCCAAGAAGGCCCCCTTTGATGCATTTTTTTTTTTCGATTTCGGTTTTTTCGATTGGCGAAATGGATTCTATGAAAGAAAACAAGCAGATTGGTATGATCGAAGTTGAAAATCGGTCCATCCGTTCGGAAGTTAAGGCGATCTGAAGAATTCGAAAAAGTTCCAAGGGGGCTCCCTTTGATGCTTTTTATTTTTTCGATTTCGGTATTTTCGATTGGAGAAATGGATTCTATGAAAGAAAACAAGCAGATTGGTATGATCGAAGTTGAAAATCGGTCCATCCGTTCGGAAGTTAAGGCGATCTGAAGAATTCGAAAAAGTTCCAAAGGGGCCCCCTTTGATGCATTTTTTTTTTCGATTTCGATTTTTTCGTTTGGAGAAATGGATTCTATGAAAAAAAACAAGCAGATTCGTATGTTCGAAGTTGAAAATCGGTCCATCCGTTCGGAAGTTAAGGCGATCTGAAGAATTCGAAAAAGTTCCAAGGGGGCTCCCTTTGATGCTTTTTATTTTTTCGATTTCGGTTTTTTCGATTGGAGAAATGGATTCTATGAAAAAAAAACAAGCAGATTGGTATGATCGAAGTTGAAAATCGGTCCATACGTTCGAAAGTTAAGGCAATCTGAAGAATTCGAAAAAGTTCCAAGGGGGCCCCCTTTGATGCATTTTTTATTTTCGATTTCGGTTTTTTTGATCGGAGAAATGGATTCTATGAAAAAAAAAGCAGATTGGTATGATCGAAGTTGAAAATCGGTCCATCCGATCGGAAGTTAAGTCGATCTGAAGAATTCGAAAAAGTTCCAAGGGGGCCCTCTTTGATGCATTTTTTTGTCGATTTCGGTCTTTTCGATTGCAGAAATGGATTCTATGAAAAAAAAACAAGCAGATTCGTATAATCGAAGTTGAAAATCGGTCCATCCGTTCGGAAGTTAAGGCGATCTGAAGAATTCGAAGAAGTTCCAAGGGGGCTCCCTTTGATGCTATTTATTTTTTCGATTTCGGTTTTTTTGATTGGAGAAATGGATTCTATGAAAAAAAACAAGCAGATTGGTATGATCGAAGTTGAAAATCGGTCCATCCGTTCGGAAGTTAAGGCGATCTGAAGAATTCGAAAAAGTTCCAAGGGGACCCCCTCTGTTGCAATTTTTCTTTTCGATTTCGGTTTTTTCGATTGGAGAAATGGATTCTATGAAAAAAAAAACAAGCAGTTTGGTATGATCGAAGTTGAAAATCGGTCCATCCGTTCGGAAGTTAAGGCGATCTGAAGAATTCGAAAAAGTTCCAAGGGGGCTCCCTTTGATGCTTTTTATTTTTTCGATTTCGGTTTTTTTGATTGGAGAAATGGATTCTATGAAAAAAAAACAAGCAGATTGGTATGATCGAATTTGAAAATCGGTCCATACGTTCGGAAGTTAAGGCGATCTGAAGAATTCGAAAAAGTTCCAAGGGGGCTCCCTTTGATGGTTTTTATTTTTTCGATTTCGGTTTTTTTTATTGGAGAAATGGATTCTATGAAAAAAAAACAAGCAGATTGGTATAATCGAAGTTGAAAATCGGTCCATACGTTCGAAAGTTAAGGTAATCTGAAGAATTCGAAAAAGTTCCAAGGGGGCCCCCTTTGATGCATTTTTTATTTTCGATTTCGGTTTTTTTGATCGGAGAAATGGATTCTATGAAAAAAAAAAGCAGATTGGTATGATCGAAGTTGAAAATCGGTCCATCCGTTCGGAAGTTAAGTCGATCTGAAGAATTCGAAAAAGTTCCAAGGGGGCCCCCTTTGATGCATTTTTTTTTTCGATTTCGGTCTTTTCGATTGCAGAAATGGATTCTATGAAAAAAAACAAGCAGATTCGTATAATCGAAGTTGAAAATCGGTCCATCCGTTCGGAAGTTAAGGCGATCTGAAGAATTCGAAGAAGTTCCAAGGGGGCTCCCTTTGATGCTATTTATTTTTTCGATTTCGGTTTTTTTGATTGGAGAAATGGATTCTATGAAAAAAAAACAAGCAGATTGGTATGATCGAAGTTGAAAATCGGTCCATCCGTTCGGAAATTAAGGCGATCTGAAGAATTCGAAAAAGTTCCAAGGGGACCCCCTCTGTTGCAATTTTTCTTTTCGATTTCGGTTTTTTCGATTGGAGAAATGGATTCTATGAAAAAAAAACAAGCAGATTGGTATGATCGAAGTTGAAAATCGGTGCATCCGTTCGGAAGTTAAGGCGAACTGAAGAATTCAGAAAAGTTCCAAGGGGACCCCCTTTGATGCAATTTTTTTTCAGATTTTGGTTTTTTCGATTGGAGAAATGGATTCTATGAGAAAAAACAAGCAGTTTGGTATGATCGAAGTTGAAAATCGGTCCATCCGTTCGGAAGTTAAGGCGATCTGAAGAATTCGAAAAAGTTCCAAGGGGGCCCCCTTTGATGCATTTTTTTGTTTCGATTTCGGTTTTTTTGATCGGAAAAATGGATTCTATGAAAAAAAACAAGCAGATTCGTATGATCGAAGTTGAAAATCGGTCCATCCGTTCGGAAGTTAAGGCGATCTGAAGAATTCGAAAAAGTTCCAAGGGGGCTCCCTTTGATGCTTTTTATTTTTTCGATTTCGGTTTTTTTGATTGGAGAAATGGATTCTATGAAAAAAAAAACAAGCAGATCGGTATGATCGAAGTTGAAAATCGGTCCATCCGTTCGGAAGTTAAGGCGATCTGAAGAATTCGAAAAAGTTCCAAGGGGGCCCCCTTTGATGCATTTTTTTTTTGATTTCGGTTCTTTCGATTGCAGAAATGGATTCTATGAAAAAAAACAAGCAGATTCGTATGATCGAAGTTGAAAATCGGTCCATCCGTTCGGAAGTTAAGGCGATCTGAAGAATTCGAAAAAGTTCCAAGGGGGCTCCCTTTGATGCTTTTTATTTTTTCGATTTCGGTTTTTTTGATTGGAGAAATGGATTCTATGAAAAAAAAAACAAGCAGATCGGTATGATCGAAGTTGAAAAACGGTCAATCTGTTCGGAAGTTAAGGCGATCTGAAGAATTCAGAAAATTTCCAAGGGGACCCCCTTTAATGCAATTTTTTTTTCGATTTTGGTTTTTTCGATTGGAGAAGTGAATTCTATGAAAAAAAACAAGCAGTTTGGTATGATCGAAGTTGAAAATCGGTCCATCCGTTCGGAAGTTAAGGCGATCTGAAGAATTCGAAAAAGTTCCAAGGGGACACCCTTTGATGCAATTTTTTTTTCGATTTCGGTTTTTTCCATTGAAGAAATGGATTCTATGAAAAAACAAGCAAATTGGTATGCGCGAAATTGAAAATCGGTCGATCCGTTCGGAAGTTGAGGCGGTCTGAAGAATTCGAAAAAGTTCCAAGGTGGCCCCCTTTGATGCATTTTTTTTTCGATTTCGGTTTTTTCGATTGGAGAAATGGATTCTATGGAAAAAAAAAGCAGATTGGTATGATCGAAGTTGAAAATCGGTCCATCCGTTCGGAAGTTAAGGCGATCTGAAGAATTCGAAAAAGTTCCAAGGGGACCCCCTCTGTTGCAATTTTTCTTTTCGATTTCGGTTTTTTCGATTGCAGAAATGGATTCTATGAAAAAAAAAACAAGCAGTTTGGTATGATCGAAGTTGAAAATCGGTCCATCCGTTCGGAAGTTAAGGCGATCTGAAGAATTCGAAAAAGTTCCAAGGGGGCTCCCTTTGATGCTTTTCATTTTTTCGATTTCGGTTTTTTTGATTGGAGAAATGGATTCTATGAAAAAAAAAAAGCAGATTAGTATGATCGAAGTTGAAAATCGGTCCATCCGTTCGGAAGTTAAGGCGATCTGAAGAATTCGAAAAAGTTCCAAGGGGGCCCCCTTTGATGCATTTTTTTTTTGATTTCGGTTCTTTCGATTGCAGAAATGGATTCTATGAAAAAAAACAAGCAGATTCGTATGATCGAAGTTGAAAATCGGTCCATCCGTTCGGAAGTTAAGGCGATCTGAAGAATTCGAAAAAGTTCCAAGGGGGCTCCCTTTGATGGTTTTTATTTTTTCGATTTCGGTTTTTTTTATTGGAGAAATGGATTCTATGAAAAAAAAACAAGCAGATTGGTATGATCGAAGTTGAAAATCGGTCCATACGTTCGAAAGTTAAGGCAATCTGAAGAATTCGAAAAAGTTCCAAGGGGGCCCCCTTTGATGCATTTTTTATTTTCGATTTCGGTTTTTTTGATCGGAGAAATGGATTCTATGAAAAAAAAAAAGCAGATTGGTATGATCGAAGTTGAAAATCGGTCCATCCGTTCGGAAGTTAAGTCGATCTGAAGAATTCGAAAAAGTTCCAAGGGGGCCCCCTTTGATGCATTTTTTTTTCGATTTCGGTCTTTTCGATTGCAGAAATGGATTCTATGAAAAAAAACAAGCAGATTCGTATAATCGAAGTTGAAAATTGGTCCATCCGTTCGGAAGTTAAGGCGATCTGAAGAATTCGAAGAAGTTCCAAGGGGGCTCCCTTTGATGCTATTTATTTTTTCGATTTCGGTTTTTTTGATTGGAGAAATGGATTCTATGAAAAAAAAACAAGCAGATTGGTATGATCGAAGTTGAAAATCGGTCCATCCGTTCGGAAATTAAGGCGATCTGAAGAATTCGAAAAAGTTTCAAGGGGACCCCTTCTGTTGCAATTTTTCTTTTCGATTTCGGTTTTTTCGATTGGAGAAATGGATTCTATGGAAAAAAAACAAGCAGATTGGTATGATCGAAGTTGAAAATCGGTGCATCCGTTCGGAAGTTAAGGCGAACTGAAGAATTCAGAAAAGTTCCAAGGGGACCCCCTTTGATGCAATTTTTTTTCAGATTTCGGTTTTTTCGATTGAAGAAATGGATTCTATGAGAAAAAACAAGCAGTTTGGTATGATCGAAGTTGAAAATCGGTCCATCCGTTCGGAAGTTAAGGCGATCTGAAGAATTCGAAAAAGTTCCAAGGGGGCCCCCTTTGATGCATTTTTTTGTTTCGATTTCGGTTTTTTTGATCGGAAAAATGGATTCTATGAAAAAAAAAGCAGATTAGTATGATCGAAGTTGAAAATCGGTCCATCCGTTCGGAAGTTAAGGCGATCTGAAGAATTCGAAAAAGTTCCAAGGGGGCCCCCTTTGATGCATTTTTTTTTTATTTCGGTTCTTTCGATTGCAGAAATGGATTCTATGAAAAAAAACAAGCAGATTCGTATGATCGAAGTTGAAAATCGGTCCATCCGTTCGGAAGTTAAGGCGATCTGAAGAATTCGAAAAAGTTCCAAGGGGGCTCCCTTTGATGCTTTTTATTTTTTCGATTTCGGTTTTTTTGATTGGAGAAATGGATTCTATGAAAAAAAAACAAGCAGATCGGTATGATCGAAGTTGAAAAACGGTCCATCCGTTCGGAAGTTAAGGCGATCTGAAGAATTCAGAAAAGTTCCAAGGGGACCCCCTTTGATGCAATTTTTTTTTCGATTTTGGTTTTTTCGATTGGAGAAATGAATTCTATGAAAAAAAACAAGCAGTTTGGTATGATCGAAGTTGAAAATCGGTCCATCCGTTCGGAAGTTAGGCGATCTGAAGAATTCGAAAAAGTTCCAAGGGGACACCCTTTGATGCAATTTTTTTTTCGATTTCGGTTTTTTCCATTGAAGAAATGGATTCTATGAAAAAACAAGCAAATTGGTATGCGCGAAATTGAAAATCGGTCGATCCGTTCGGAAGTTGAGGCGGTCTGAAGAATTCGAAAAAGTTCCAAGGTGGCCCCCTTTGATGCATTTTTTTTTCGATTTCGGTTTTTTCGATTGGAGAAATGGATTCTATGGAAAAAAAAAGCAGATTGGTATGATCGAAGTTGAAAATCGGTCCATCCGTTCGGAAGTTGAGGCGATCTGAAGAATTCGAAAAAGTTTCAAGGGGGCCCCCTTTGATGCATTTTTTTTTCGATTTCGGTTTTTTCGATAGGAGAAATGGATTCTATGAAAGAAACAAGCGAATTGATATGCGCGAAATTGAAAATCGGTCCATCCGTTCGGAAGTTAGGCGATCTGAAGAATTCGAAAAAATTCCAAGGAGGCCCCCTTTGATGCATTTTTTTTTTCGATTTCGGTTCTTTCGATCAGAGAAATGGATTCTATGAAAAAAAAAACAAGCAGATTGGTATGATCGAAGTTGAAAATCGGTCCATCCGTTCGGAAGTTAAGGCGATCTGAAGAATTCGAAAAAGTTCCAAGGGGACCCCCTTTGATGCAATTTTTTTTCGATTTCGGTTTTTTCGATTGGAGAAATGGATTCTATGAAAAAAACAAGCGAATTGGTATGCGCGAAATTGAAAATCGGTCCATCCGTTCGGAAGTTAAGGCGATCTGAAGAATTCGAAAAAATTCCAAGAAGGCCCCCTTTGATGCATTTTTTTTTTTGATTTCGGTTCTTTCGATTGCAGAAATGGATTCTATGAAAAAAAAACAAGCAGATTCGTATGATCGAAGTTGAAAATCGGTCCATCCGTTCGGAAGTTAAGGCGATCTGAAGAATTCGAAAAAGTTCCAAGGGGGCTCCCTTTGATGCTTTTTATTTTTTCGATTTCGGTTTTTTTGATTGGAGAAATGGATTCTATGAAAAAAAAACAAGCAGATCGGTATGATCGAAGTTGAAAAACGGTCAATCCGTTCGGAAGTTAAGGCGATCTGAAGAATTCAGAAAAGTTCCAAGGGGACCCCCTTTAATGCAATTTTTTTTTCGATTTTGGTTTTTTCGATTGGAGAAGTGAATTCTATGAAAAAAAAACAAGCAGTTTGGTATGATCGAAGTTGAAAATCGGTCCATCCGTTCGGAAGTTAAGGCGATCTGAAGAATTCGAAAAAGTTCCAAGGGGGCCCCCTTTGATGCATTTTTTTGTTTTGATTTCGGTTTTTTTGATCGGAAAAATGGATTCTATGAAAAAAAAAGCAGATTAGTATGATCGAAGTTGAAAATCGGTCCATCCGTTCGGAAGTTAAGGCGATCTGAAGAATTCGAAAAAGTTCCAAGGGGGCCCCCTTTGATGCATTTTTTTTTTGATTTCGGTTCTTTCGATTGCAGAAATGGATTCTATGAAAAAAAACAAGCAGATTCGTATGATCGAAGTTGAAAATCGGTCCATCCGTTCGGAAGTTAAGGCGATCTGAAGAATTCGAAAAAGTTCCAAGGGGGCTCCCTTTGATGCTTTTTATTTTTTCGATTTCGGTTTTTTTGATTGGAGAAATGGATTCTATGAAAAAAAAACAAGCAGATCGGTATGATCGAAGTTGAAAAACGGTCAATCCGTTCGGAAGTTAAGGCGATCTGAAGAATTCAGAAAAGTTCCAAGGGGACCCCCTTTAATGCAATTTTTTTTTCGATTTTGGTTTTTTCGATTGGAGAAGTGAATTCTATGAAAAAAAACAAGCAGTTTGGTATGATCGAAGTTGAAAATCGGTCCATCCGTTCGGAAGTTAAGGCGATCTGAAGAATTCGAAAAAGTTCCAAGGGGACACCCTTTGATGCAATTTTTTTTTCGATTTCGGTTTTTTCCATTGAAGAAATGGATTCTATGAAAAAACAAGCAAATTGGTATGCGCGAAATTGAAAATCGGTCGATCCGTTCGGAAGTTGAGGCGGTCTGAAGAATTCGAAAAAGTTCCAAGGTGGCCCCCTTTGATGCATTTTTTTTTCGATTTCGGTTTTTTCGATTGGAGAAATGGATTCTATGGAAAAAAAAAGCAGATTGGTATGATCGAAGTTGAAAATCGGTCCATCCGTTCGGAAGTTAAGGCGATCTGAAGAATTCGAAAAAGTTCCGAGGGGACCCCCTCTGTTGCAATTTTTCTTTTCGATTTCGGTTTTTTCGATTGCAGAAATGGATTCTATGAAAAAAAAAACAAGCAGTTTGGTATGATCGAAGTTGAAAATCGGTCCATCCGTTCGGAAGTTAAGGCGATCTGAAGAATTCGAAAAAGTTCCAAGGGGGCTCCCTTTGATGCTTTTTATTTTTTCGATTTCGGTTTTTTTGATTGGAGAAATGGATTCTATGAAAAAAAAAAAAGCAGATTAGTATGATCGAAGTTGAAAATCGGTCCATCCGTTCGGAAGTTAAGGCGATCTGAAGAATTCGAAAAAGTTCCAAGGGGGCCCCCTTTGATGCATTTTTTTTTTGATTTCGGTTCTTTCGATTGCAGAAATGGATTCTATGAAAAAAAACAAGCAGATTCGTATGATCGAAGTTGAAAATCGGTCCATCCGTTCGGAAGTTAAGGCGATCTGAAGAATTCGAAAAAGTTCCAAGGGGGCTCCCTTTGATGGTTTTTATTTTTTCGATTTCGGTTTTTTTTATTGGAGAAATGGATTCTATGAAAAAAAAACAAGCAGATTGGTATGATCGAAGTTGAAAATCGGTCCATACGTTCGAAAGTTAAGGCAATCTGAAGAATTCGAAAAAGTTCCAAGGGGGCCCCCTTTGATGCATTTTTTATTTTCGATTTCGGTTTTTTTGATCGGAGAAATGGATTCTATGAAAAAAAAAAGCAGATTGGTATGATCGAAGTTGAAAATCGGTCCATCCGTTCGGAAGTTAAGTCGATCTGAAGAATTCGAAAAAGTTCCAAGGGGGCCCCCTTTGATGCATTTTTTTTTTCGATTTCGGTCTTTTCGATTGCAGAAATGGATTCTATGAAAAAAAACAAGCAGATTCGTATAATCGAAGTTGAAAATTGGTCCATCCGTTCGGAAGTTAAGGCGATCTGAAGAATTCGAAGAAGTTCCAAGGGGGCTCCCTTTGATGCTATTTATTTTTTCGATTTCGGTTTTTTTGATTGGAGAAATGGATTCTATGAAAAAAAAACAAGCAGATTGGTATGATCGAAGTTGAAAATCGGTCCATCCGTTCGGAAATTAAGGCGATCTGAAGAATTCGAAAAAGTTCCAAGGGGACCCCCTCTGTTGCAATTTTTCTTTTCGATTTCGGTTTTTTCGATTGGAGAAATGGATTCTATGGAAAAAAAAACAAGCAGATTGGTATGATCGAAGTTGAAAATCGGTCCATCCGTTCGGAAGTTAAGGCGAACTGAAGAATTCAGAAAAGTTCCAAGGGGACCCCCTTTGATGCAATTTTTTTTCAGATTTCGGTTTTTTCGATTGGAGAAATGGATTCTATGAGAAAAAACAAGCAGTTTGGTATGATCGAAGTTGAAAATCGGTCCATCCGTTCGGAAGTTAAGGCGATCTGAAGAATTCGAAAAAGTTCCAAGGGGGCCCCCTTTGATGCAATTTTTTTTCAGATTTCGGTTTTTTCGATTGGAGAAATGGATTCTATGAGAAAAAACAAGCAGTTTGGTATGATCGAAGTTGAAAATCGGTCCATCCGTTCGGAAGTTAAGGCGATCTGAAGAATTCGAAAAAGTTCTAAGGGGGCCCCCTTTGATGCATTTTTTTGTTTCGATTTCGGTTTTTTTGATCGGAAAAATGGATTCTATGAAAAAAAAAGCAGATTAGTATGATCGAAGTTGAAAATCGGTCCATCCGTTCGGAAGTTAAGGCGATCTGAAGAATTCGAAAAAGTTCCAAGGGGGCCCCCTCTGATGCATTTTTTTTTTTATTTCGGTTCTTTCGATTGCAGAAATGGATTCTATGAAAAAAAACAAGCAGATTCGTATGATCGAAGTTGAAAATCGGTCCATCCGTTCGGAAGTTAAGGCGATCTGAAGAATTCGAAAAAGTTCCAAGGGGGCTCCCTTTGATGCTTTTTATTTTTTCGATTTCGGTTTTTTTGATTGGAGAAATGGATTCTATGAAAAAAAAACAAGCAGATCGGTATGATCGAAGTTGAAAAACGGTCCATCCGTTCGGAAGTTAAGGCGATCTGAAGAATTCAGAAAAGTTCCAAGGGGACCCCCTTTGATGCAATTTTTTTTTCGATTTTGGTTTTTTCGATTGGAGAAATGAATTCTATGAAAAAAAAACAAGCAGTTTGGTATGATCGAAGTTGAAAATCGGTCCATCCGTTCGGAAGTTAGGCGATCTGAAGAATTCGAAAAAGTTCCAAGGGGACACCCTTTGATGCAATTTTTTTTCGATTTCGGTTTTTTCCATTGAAGAAATGGATTCTATGAAAAAACAAGCAAATTGGTATGCGCGAAATTGAAAATCGGTCGATCCGTTCGGAAGTTGAGGCGGTCTGAAGAATTCGAAAAAGTTCCAAGGTGGCCCCCTTTGATGCATTTTTTTTTCGATTTCGGTTTTTTCGATTGGAGAAATGGATTCTATGAAAAAAAAAAGCAGATTGGTATGATCGAAGTTGAAAATCGGTCCATCCGTTCGGAAGTTGAGGCGATCTGAAGAATTCGAAAAAGTTTCAAGGGGGCCCCCTTTGATGCATTTTTTTTTCGATTTCGGTTTTTTCGATAGGAGAAATGCATTCTATGAAAGAAACAAGCGAATTGATATGCGCGAAATTGAAAATCGGTCCATCCGTTCGGAAGTTAGGCGATCTGAAGAATTCGAAAAAATTCCAAGGAGGCCCCCTTTGATGCATTTTTTTTTTTCGATTTCGGTTCTTATGATCAGAGAAATGGATTCTATGAAAAAAAAAACAAGCAGATTGGTATGATCGAAGTTGAAAATCGGTCCATCCGTTCGGAAGTTAAGGCGATCTGAAGAATTCGAAAAAGTTCCAAGGGGACCCCCTTTGATGCAATTTTTTTTCGATTTCGGTTTTTTCGATTGGAGAAATGGATTCTATGAAAAAAACAAGCGAATTGGTATGCGCGAAATTGAAAATCGGTCCATCCGTTCGGAAGTTAAGGCGATCTGAAGAATTCGAAAAAATTCCAAGAAGGCCCCCTTTGATGCATTTTTTTTTTCGATTTCGGTTTTTTCGATTGGAGAGATGGATTCTATGAAAGAAAACAAGCAGATTGGTATGATCGAAATTGAAAATCGGTCCATCCGTTCGGAAGTTAAGGCGATCTGAAGAATTCGAAAAAGTTCCAAGATGGCCCCCTTTGATGCATTTTTTTTTTTCGATTTCGATTTTTTCGTTTGGAGAAATGGATTCTATGAAAAAAAAAACAAGCAGATTCGCATGATCGAAGTTGAAAATCGGTCCATCCGTTCGGAAGTTAAGGCGATCTGAAGAATTCGAAAAAGTTCCAAGGGGGCTCCCTTTGATGCTTTTTATATTTCGATTTCGGTTTTTTTGATTGGAGAAATGGATTCTATGAAAAAAAAACAAGCAGATTGGTATGATCGAAGTTGAAAATCGGTCCATACGTTCGAAAGTTAAGGCAATCTGAAGAATTCGAAAAAGTTCCAAGGGGGCCCCCTTTGATGCATTTTTTATTTTCGATTTCGGTTTTTTTGATCGGAGAAATGGATTCTATGAAAAAAAAAGCAGATTGGTATGATCGAAGTTGAAAATCGGTCCATCCGTTCGGAAGTTAATTCGATCTGAAGAATTCGAAAAAGTTCCAAGGGGGCCCTCTTTGATGCATTTTTGTTTCGATTTAGGTCTTTTCGATTGCAGAAATGGATTCTATGAAAAAAAACAAGCAGATTCGTATAATCGAAGTTGAAAATCGGTCCATCCGTTCGGAAGTTAAGGCGATCTGAAGAATTCGAAGAAGTTCCAAGAAGGCTCCCTTTGATGCTATTTATTTTTTCGATTTCGGTTTTTTTGATTGGAGAAATGGATTCTATGAAAAAAAACAAGCAGATTGGTATGATCGAAGTTGAAAATCGGTCCATCCGTTCGGAAGTTAAGGCGATCTGAAGAATTCGAAAAAGTTCCAAGGGGACCCCCTCTGTTGCAATTTTTCTTTTCGATTTCGGTTTTTTCGATTGGAGAAATGGATTCTATGAAAAAAAAAACAAGCAGTTTGGTATGATCGAAGTTGAAAATCGGTCCATCCGTTCGGAAGTTAAGGCGATCTGAAGAATTCGAAAAAGTTCCAAGGGGGCCCCCTTTGATGCAATTTTTTTTCAGATTTCGGTTTTTTCGATTGGAGAAATGGATTCTATGAGAAAAAACAAGCAGTTTGGTATGATCGAAGTTGAAAATCGGTCCATCCGTTCGGAAGTTAAGGCGATCTGAAGAATTCGAAAAAGTTCCAAATGGGCTCCCTTTGATGCATTTTTTTGTTTCGATTTCGGTTTTTTTGATCGGAAAAATGGATTCTATGAAAAAAAAGCAGATTAGTTTGATCGAAGTTGAAAATCGGTCCATCCGTTCGGAAGTTAAGTCGATCTGAAGAATTCGAAAAAGTTCCAAGGGGGCCCCCTTTGATGCATTTTTTTTCGATTTCGGTTCTTACGATTGCAGAAATGGATTCTATGAAAAAAAACAAGCAGATTCTTATGATCGAAGTTGAAAATCGGTACATCCGTTCGGAAGTTAAGGCGATCTGAAGAATTCGAAAAAGTTCCAAGGGGGCTCCCTTTGATGCTTTTTATTTTTTCGATTTCGGTTTTTTGATTGGAGAAATGGATTCTATGAAAAAAAACAAGCAGATTGGTATGATCGAAGTTGAAAATCGGTCCATACGTTCGAAAGTTATGGCAATCTGAAGATGTCGAAAAAGTTCCAAGGGGGCCCCCTTTGATGCATTTTTTTTTTCGATTTCGGTTTTTTTGATCGGAGAAATGGATTCTAAGAAAAAAAAAAGCAGATTGGTATGATCGAAGTTGGAAATCGGTCCATCCGTTCGGAAGTTAAGTCGATCTGAAGAATTCGAAAAAGTTCCAAGGGGGCCCCCTTTGATGCATTTTTTTTTTCGATTTCGGTTTTTTCGATTGCAGAAATGGATTCTATGAAAAAAAAGCAGATTCGTATGATCGAAGTTGAAAATCGGTCCATCCGTTCGGAAGTTAAGGCGATCTGAAGAATTCAGAAAAGTTCCAAGGGGACCCCCTTTGATGAATTTTTTTTTTCGATTTCGTTTTTTTCGATTGATGAAATGGATTCTATGAAAAAAAAAAGCAGTTTGGTATGATCGAAGTTGAAAATCGGTCCATCCGTTCGGAAGTTAAGGCGAGCTGAAGAATTCGAAAAAGTTCCAAGGGGACCCCCTTTGATGCAATTTTTTTTTCGATTTCGGTTTTTTCTATTGAAGAAATGGATTCTATGAAAAAACAAGCAAATTGGTATGCGCGAAATTGAAAATCGGTCGATCCGTTCGGAAGTTGAGGCGGTCTGAAGAATTCGAAAAAGTTCCAAGGTGGCCCCCTTTGATGCATTTTTTTTTCGATTTCGGTTTTTCCGATTGAAGAAATGGATTCTATGAAAAAAAAAACAAGTAGATTGGTATGATCGAAGTTGAAAATCGGTCCATCCGTTCGGAAGTTAAGGCGATCTGAAGAATTCGAAAAAGTTCCAAGGGGGCCCCCTTTGATGCATGTTTTTTTCGATTTCGGTTTTTTCGATTGAAGAAATGGATTCTATAAAAAAAACAAGCAGATTGGTATGATCGAAGTTGAAAATCGGTCAATCCGTTCGGAAGTTAAGGCGATCTGAAGAATTCGAAAAAGTTCCAAGGGGGCCCCCTCTGATGCAATTTTTTCTTCAGATTTCGGTTTTTTCGATTGAAGAAATGCATTCTATAAAAAAAAACAAGCAGATTGGTATGATCGAAGTTGAAAATCGGTCCATCCGTTCGGAAGTTAAGGCGATCTGAAGAATTCGAGAAAGTTCCAAGGAGGCCCCCATTGATGCATTTTTTTTTCGATTTTAGTTTTTTTGATTGAAGAAATGGATTCTATGAAGAAAAAACAAGCAGATTGGTATGATCGAAGTTGAAAATCGGTCCATCCGTTCGGAAGTTAAGGCGATCTGAAGAATTCGAAAAAGTTCCAAGGGGATCCCCTTTGATGCAATTTTTCTTCTCGATTTCGGTTTTTCCGATTGGAGAAATGGATTCCATGAAAAAAAACAAGCAGATCGGTATGATCGAAGTTGAAAATCGGTCCATTCGTTCGGAAGTTGAGGCGATCTGAAGAATTCAGAAAAGTTCCAAGGGGACCCCCTTTGATGCAATTTTTTTTTCGATTTTGGTTTTTTTGATTGGAGAAATGAATTCTATGAAAAAAAACAAGCAGTTTGGTATGATCGAAGTTGAAAATCGGTCCATCCGTTCGGAAGTTAAGGCGATCTTAAGAGTTCGAAAAAGTTCCAAGGGGACACCCTTTGATGCAATTTTTTTTTCGATCTCGGTTTTTTCTATTGAAGAAATGGATTCTATGAAAAAACAAGCAAATTGGTATGCGCGAAATTGAAAATCGGTCGATCCGTTCGGAAGTTGAGGCGGTCTGAAGAATTCGAAAAAATTCCAAGGAGGCCCCCTTTGATGCATTTTTTTTTTCGATTTCGGTTCTTTCGATCGGAGAAATGGATTCTATGAAAAAAAAAACAAGCAGATTGGTATGATCGAAGTTGAAAATCGGTCCATCCGTTCGGATGTTAAGGCGATCTGAAGAATTCGAAAAAATTCCAAGGGGGCCCCCTTTGATGCATTTTTTTTTTTGATTTCGGTTTTTTCGATTGGAGAAATGGATTCAATGAAAAAAACAAGCAGATTGGTATGATCGAAGTTGAAAATCGGTCCATACGTTCGAAAGTTAAGGCAATCTGAAGAATTCGAAAAAGTTCCAAGGGGGCCCCCTTTGATGCATTTTTTGTTCGATTTCGGTTTTTTTGATCGGAGAAATGGATTCTATGAAAAAAAAAAGCAGGTATGATCGAAGTTGAAAATCGGTCCATCCGTTCGGAAGTTAAGTCGATCTGAAGAATTCGAAAAAGTTCCAAGGGGGCCCCCTTTGATGCATTTTTTTTTCGATTTCGGTTTTTTCGATTGGAGAAATGGATTCTATGAAAAAAAACAAGCAGATTCGTATGATCGAAGTTGAAAATCGGTCCATCCGTTCGGAAGTTAAGGCGATCTGAAGAATTCAAAAAAGTTCCAAGGGGGCTCCCTTTGATGCTTTTTATTCTTTCGATTTCGGTTTTTTTGATTGGAGAAATGGATTCTATAAAAAAAAACAAGCAGATTGGTATGATCGAAGTTGAAAATCGGTCCATACGTTCGAAAGTTGAGGCAATCTGAAGAATTCGAAAAAGTTCCAAGGGGGCCCCCTTTGATCCATTTTTTTTTTGATTTCGGATTTTTTGATCGGAGAAATGGATTCTATGAAAAAAAAAAAGCAGATTGGTATGATCGAAGTTGAAAATCGGTCCATCCGTTCGGAAGTTAAGTCGATCTGAAGAATTCGAAAAAGTTCCAAGGGGGCCCCCTTTGATGCATTTTTTTTTCGATTTTGGTTTTTTCGATTGGAGAAATGGATTCCATGAAAAAAAAACAAGCAGATTGGTATGATAGAAGTTGAAAATCGGTCCATCCGTTCGGAAGTTGAGGCGATTTGAAGAATTCGAAAAAGTTCCAAAGGGACCCCCTTTGATGCATTTTTTTTTTTTCGATTTCGGTTGATTCGATTGGAGAAATGGATTCTATGAAAAAAACAAGCGAATTGGTATGCGCGAAATTGAAAATCGGTCCATCCGTTCGGAAGTTAAGGCGATCTGAAGAATTCGAAAAAATTCCAAGAAGGCCCCCTTTGATGCATTTTTTTTTTCGATTTCGGTTTTTCCGATTGGAGAAATGGATTCTATGAAAGAAAACAAGCAGATTGGTATGATCGAAGTTGAAAATCGGTCCATCCGTTCGGAAGTTAAGGCGATCTGAAGAAATCGAAAAAGTTCCAAGGGGGCCCCCTTTGATGCATTTTTTTCTTCGATTTCGGTTTTTTCGATTGGAGAAATGGATTCTATGAAAAAAAACAAGCAGATTGGTATGATCGAAGTTGAAAATCGGTTCATCCGTTCGGAAGTTAAGGCGATCTGAAGAATTCGAAAAAGTTCCAAGGGGGCCCCCTTTGATGCATTTTTTTTCTCGATTTCGGTTTTTTCGATTGGAGAAATGGATTCTATAAAAAAAACAAGCAGATTGGTATGATCGAAGTTGAAAATCGGTTCATCCGTTCGGAAGTTAAGGCGATCTGAAGAATTCGAAAAAGTTTCAAGGGGGCCCCTTTTGATGCATTTTTTTTTCGATTTCGGTTGTTTCGATTGGAAAAATGGATTTTATAAAAAAAACAAGCAGATTGGTATGATCGAAGTTGAAAATCGGTCCATCCGTTCGGAAGTTAAGGCGATCTGAAGAATTCGAAAAAGTTCCAAGGTGGCCCCCTTTGATGCATTTTTTTTTATTCCGGTTTTTTTGATTGAAGAAGTGGATTCTATGAAAAAAACAAGCAGATTGGTATGATCGAAGTTGAAAATCGGTCCATCCGTTCGGAAGTTAGGCGATCTGAAGAATTCGCAAAAGTTCCAAGGGGGCCCCCTTTGATGCATTTTTTTTTTGATCTCGGTTTTTTCGATTGGAGAAATGAATTCTATAAAAAAAACAAGCAGATTGGTATGATAGAAGTTGAAAATCGGTCCATACGTTCGAAAGTTAAGGCGATCTGATGAATTCGAAAAAGTTCCAAGGGGCCCCCTTTGATGCTTTCTTATTTTCAATTTCGGTTTTTTCGATTGGAGAAATGGATTCTATGAAAAAAAAACAAGCAGTTTGGTATGATCGAAGTTGAAAATCGGTCCATCCGTTCGGAAGTTAAGTCGATCTGAAGAATTCGAAAAAGTTCCAAGGGGGCCCCCTTTGGTGCATTTTTTTTTTCGATTTCAGTTTTTTCGATTGAAGAAATGGATTCTATGAAAAAAAAACAAGTAGATTGGTATGATCGAAGTTGAAAATCGGTCCATCCGTTCGGAAGTTAAGGCGATCTGAAGAATTCGAAAAAGTTCCAAGGGGGCCCCCTTTGATGCATGTTTTTTTCGATTTCGGTTTTTTCGATTGAAGAAATGGATTCTATAAAAAAAACAAGCAGATTGGTATGATCGAAGTTGAAAATCGGTCAATCCGTTCGGAAGTTAAGGCGATCTGAAGAATTCGAAAAAGTTCCAAGGGGGCCCCCTCTGATGCAATTTTTTCTTTAGATTTCGGTTTTTTCGATTGAAGAAATGCATTCTATAAAAAAAACAAGCAGATTGGTATGATCGAAGTTGAAAATCGGTCCATCCGTTCGGAAGTTAAGGCGATCTGAAGAATTCGAGAAAGTTCCAAGGAGGCCCCCATTGATGCATTTTTTTTTCGATTTCAGTTTTTTTGATTGAAGAAATGGATTCTATGAAGAAAAAACAAGCAGATTGGTATGATCGAAGTTGAAAATCGGTCCATCCGTTCGGAAGTTAAGGCGATCTGAAGAATTCGAAAAAGTTCCAAGGGGATCCCCTTTGATGCAATTTTTCTTCTCGATTTCGGTTTTTCCGATTGGAGAAATGGATTCCATGAAAAAAAACAAGCAGATCGGTATGATCGAAGTTGAAAATCGGTCCATTCGTTCGGAAGTTGAGGCGATCTGAAGAATTCAGAAAAGTTCCAAGGGGACCCCCTTTGATGCAATTTTTTTTTCGATTTTGGTTTTTTTGATTGGAGAAATGAATTCTATGAAAAAAAACAAGCAGTTTGGTATGATCGAAGTTGAAAATCGGTCCATCCGTTCGGAAGTTAAGGCGATCTTAAGAGTTCGAAAAAGTTCCAAGGGGACACCCTTTGATGCAATTTTTTTTTCGATCTCGGTTTTTTCTATTGAAGAAATGGATTCTATGAAAAAACAAGCAAATTGGTATGCGCGAAATTGAAAATCGGTCGATCCGTTCGGAAGTTGAGGCGGTCTGAAGAATTCGAAAAAATTCCAAGGAGGCCCCCTTTGATGCATTTTTTTTTTCGATTTCGGTTCTTTCGATCGGAGAAATGGATTCTATGAAAAAAAAAACAAGCAGATTGGTATGATCGAAGTTGAAAATCGGTCCATCCGTTCGGATGTTAAGGCGATCTGAAGAATTCGAAAAAATTCCAAGGGGGCCCCCTTTGATGCATTTTTTTTTTGATTTCGGTTTTTTCGATTGGAGAAATGGATTCAATGAAAAAAACAAGCAGATTGGTATGATCGAAGTTGAAAATCGGTCCATACGTTCGAAAGTTAAGGCAATCTGAAGAATTCGAAAAAGTTCCAAGGGGGCCCCCTTTGATGCATTTTTTGTTCGATTTCGGTTTTTTTGATCGGAGAAATGGATTCTATGAAAAAAAAAAGCAGGTATGATCGAAGTTGAAAATCGGTCCATCCGTTCGGAAGTTAAGTCGATCTGAAGAATTCGAAAAAGTTCCAAGGGGGCCCCCTTTGATGCATTTTTTTTTCGATTTCGGTTTTTTCGATTGGAGAAATGGATTCTATGAAAAAAAACAAGCAGATTCGTATGATCGAAGTTGAAAATCGGTCCATCCGTTCGGAAGTTAAGGCGATCTGAAGAATTCAAAAAAGTTCCAAGGGGGCTCCCTTTGATGCTTTTTATTTTTTCGATTTCGGTTTTTTTGATTGGAGAAATGGATTCTATGAAAAAAAAACAAGCAGATTGGTATGATCGAAGTTGAAAATCGGTCCATACGTTCGAAAGTTGAGGCAATCTGAAGAATTCGAAAAAGTTCCAAGGGGGCCCCCTTTGATCCATTTTTTTTTTGATTTCGGATTTTTTGATCGGAGAAATGGATTCTATGAAAAAAAAAAAGCAGATTGGTATGATCGAAGTTGAAAATCGGTCCATCCGTTCGGAAGTTAAGTCGATCTGAAGAATTCGAAAAAGTTCCAAGGGGGCTCCCTTTGATGCTTTTTATTTTTTCGATTTCGGTTTTTTTGATTGGAAAAATGGATTCTATGAAAAAAAAACAAGCAGATTGGTATGATCGAAGTTGAAAATCGGTCCATCCGTTCGGAAGTTATGGCGATCTGAAGAATTCGAAAAAGTTCCAAGGGGGCTCCCTTTGATGCTTTTTATTTTTTCGATTTCGGTTTTTTTGATTGGAGAAATGGATTCTATGAAAAAAAAACAAGCAGATTCGTATGATCGAAGTTGAAAATCGGTCCATCCGTTCGGAAGTTAAGGCGATCTGAAGAATTCGAAAAAGTTCCAAGGGGGCTCCCTTTGATGCTTTTTATTTTTTCGATTTCGGTTTTTTTGATTGGAAAAATGGATTCTATGAAAAAAAAACAAGCAGATTGGTATGATCGAA
Source organism: Chrysomela aeneicollis (assembly GCA_029955515.1). Taxonomy (NCBI): domain Eukaryota; kingdom Metazoa; phylum Arthropoda; class Insecta; order Coleoptera; family Chrysomelidae; genus Chrysomela; species Chrysomela aeneicollis. The sequence goes on along the minus strand of JARUHQ010000013.1, from coordinate 12,329,795 downwards.
GTTGAAAATCGGTCCATCCGTTCGGAAGTTATGGCGATCTGAAGAATTCGAAAAAGTTCCAAGAGGACCCCCTCTGATGCATTTTTTCTTTTCGATTTCGATTTTTTCGATTGGAGAAATGGATTCTATGAAAAAAAAAACAAGCAGATTGGTATGATCGAAGTTGAAAATCGGTCCATCCGTTCGGAAGTTGAGGCGATCTGAAGAATTCAGAAAAGTTCCAAGGGGACCCCCTTTGATGCAATTTTTTTTTTCGATTTTGGTTTTTTCGATTGGAGAAATGGATTCCATGAAAAAAAAAAACAAGCAGATTGGTATGATAGAAGTTGAAAATCGGTCCATCCGTTCGGAAGTTGAGGCGATTTGAAGAATTCGAAAAAGTTCCAAAGGGACCCCCTTTGATGCATTTTTTTTTCGATTTCGGTTGATTCGATTGGAGAAATGGATTCTATGAAAAAAACAAGCGAATTGGTATGCGCGAAATTGAAAATCGGTCCATCCGTTCGGAAGTTAAGGCGATCTGAAGAATTCGAAAAAATTCCAAGAAGGCCCCCTTTGATGCATTTTTTTTTTCGATTTCGGTTTTTCCGATTGGAGAAATGGATTCTATGAAAGAAAACAAGCAGATTGGTATGATCGAAGTTGAAAATCGGTCCATCCGTTCGGAAGTTAAGGCGATCTGAAGAAATCGAAAAAGTTCCAAGGGGGCCCCCTTTGATGCATTTTTTTCTTCGATTTCGGTTTTTTCGATTGGAGAAATGGATTCTATGAAAAAAAACAAGCAGATTGGTATGATCGAAGTTGAAAATCGGTCCATCCGTTCGAAAGTTAAGGCGATCTGAAGAATTCGAAAAAGTTCCAAGGGGGCCCCCTTTGATGCATTTTTTTTCTCGATTTCGGTTTTTTCGATTGGAGAAATGGATTCTATAAAAAAAACAAGCAGATTGGTATGATCGAAGTTGAAAATCGGTTCATCCGTTCGGAAGTTAAGGCGATCTGAAGAATTCGAAAAAGTTTCAAGGGGGCCCCTTTTGATGCATTTTTTTTCGATTTCGGTTGTTTCGATTGGAAAAATGGATTTTATAAAAAAAACAAGCAGATTGGTATGATCGAAGTTGAAAATCGGTCCATCCGTTCGGAAGTTAAGGCGATCTGAAGAATTCGAAAAAGTTCCAAGGTGGCCCCCTTTGATGCATTTTTTTTTATTCCGGTTTTTTTGATTGAAGAAGTGGATTCTATGAAAAAAACAAGCAGATTGGTATGATCGAAGTTGAAAATCGGTCCATCCGTTCGGAAGTTAGGCGATCTGAAGAATTCGCAAAAGTTCCAAGGGGGCCCCCTTTGATGCATTTTTTTTTGATCTCGGTTTTTTCGATTGGAGAAATGGATTCTATGAAAAAAAAAACAGATTGGTATGATCGAAGTTGAAAATCGGTCCATCCGTTCGGAAGTTAAGGCGATCTGAAGAATTCGAAAAAGTTCCAAGGGGGCCCCCTTTGATGAATTTTTTTTTCGATTTCGGTTTTTCTGATCGAAGAAATGAATTCTATGAAAAAAACAAGCAGATTGGTATGATAGAAGTTGAAAATCGGTCCATACGTTCGAAAGTTAAGGCGATCTGATGAATTCGAAAAAGTTCCAAGGGGCCCCCTTTGATGCTTTCTTATTTTCAATTTCGGTTTTTTCGATTGGAGAAATGGATTCTATGAAAAAAAAACAAGCAGTTTGGTATGATCGAAGTTGAAAATCGGTCCATCCGTTCGGAAGTTAAGTCGATCTGAAGAATTCGAAAAAGTTCCAAGGGGGCCCCCTTTGGTGCATTTTTTTTTTCGATTTCAGTTTTTTCGATTGGAGAAATGGATTCTATGAAAAAATACAATCAGATTGGTATGATCGAAGTTGGAAATCGGTCCATCCGTTCGGAAGTTAAGGCGATCTGAAGAATTCGAAAAAGTTCCAAGGGGACCCCCTTTGATGCAATTTTTTGTTCGATTTCGGTTTTTTCGATTGAAGAAATGGATTCTATGAAAAAAAACAAGCAAATTGGTATGCGCGAAGTTGAAAATCGGTCCATCCGTTCGGAAGTTAAGGCGATCTGAAGAATTCGAACAAGTTCCAAGGGGGCCCCCTTCGATGCATTTTTTTTTCGATTTCGTTTTTTACGATTGGAGAAATGGATTCTATGAAAAAAATTACAATTATCGTTCCGTCTAATCATCCAACCTTATGTTCGATGCATACGCTCGTATGTGTAACGAATTCTTCAGATCGCCTTCTTCCGATCGCCTGTTCTTCCGTTTTACATAAAAGCGACCGAATCGAGCAGAAGGTTAAATGGATAGATTGAAAATTCATCGTATCTGGGTTGTATTCGATAAGGTTTATATAGTTATACTCACCAGGTAAATGTTCTTCCGTTATACATACGAGCGACTGAATTGAACAGAAGGTTGAATGGATAGACTAAACAATAATCGTATCTGGGGTTGTATTCGATTATATCTTGATGATGTTCTCATAGTTATACTCACCAGGAAACTGTTCTCCAGTTATACATAAGAGCGACTGAACTGAACAGAAATTTGAATGGATAGACTGAACAATCAATGTATCTGGGTGGTATCCGATTATATCGCAATACTGTATATATAGTGATACTTACCAGGTGACGGTACTACCGATACACATACTAGCGACTGAATCGAACAGAAAGTTGAATGGTTAGACGAAATGATAATTGTATCTCTGAGTTGTATTCGATGATATCGTGATAAAGTTCATATAGAAATACTCACCAGGTTACTGTTCTTTCGTTATACATACGAGCATTCGAATCGAACAGAAGGTTGAATGGATAGTATCTGGGTTGTAATCGATTATGATGTTATGCTGTGTATATAGTTATACACACTAGGTGACGGTATTCCCGTTTTACATACGAGCGACCGAAACGAACAGAAAGTTGAATGGATAGACTGAACAATCAATGTATCTGGTTGGTATCCGATTATATCGCAATACTGTATATATAGTGATACTTACCAGGTGACGGTACTTCCGTTACACATACTAGCGACTGAATCGAACAGAAGGTTAAATGGTCAGACGAAGCGATAATTGTATCTGAGTTGTATTCGATGATATCGTGATGATGTTGATATAGCAATATTCACCAGGTAACTGTTCTTCCGTTTTACATACAAGCGACCGAATCGAGCAGAAGGTTAAATGTATAGATTGAACAATCATCGTATCTGGGTTGTATTTGATTATGTTTATATAGTTATACTCACCAGGTACATGTTCTTCCGTTATACATACGAGCGACTGAATTGAACAGAAGGTTGAATGGATAGACTAAACAATGATCGTATCTGGGGTTGTATTCGATTATATCGTGATGATGTTTATATAGTTATACTCACCAGGTAACTGTTCTCCAGTTATACATAAGAGCGACTGAACTGAACAGGAGGTTGAATGGATAGACTGATCAATCATTGTATCTGGGTTGTATTCGATTATATCGTGATGATTATCATATAGTATGTCTAACCAGGTAACAGTTCTTCTGTTACACATACGAGCAACCGAATCGAACATAAGGTTGAATGGATAGATTGAACAATCATTGTATCTGGGTTGTCTCCGATTATATCGTTATGCTGTATATCTAGTTACACCTACCATGTAACGGTTCTTTCGTTACACATACGAGCGTCTGAATCGAACATAAGGTTGGATGATTAGACGGAACAATAATTGTAACTGAGTTGTATTCGATCATATCGTGGTGATGTTTATATAGTAATACTCACCAGGTGACTGTTCTTGCGTTATACATACGAGCGACCCAATCGAACAGAAGTTTGGATAAATAGACGGAATGATCATTGTATCTGAGTTGTATTCGATTATATCGTGATGACGTTCATATAGAAATACTCACCAGGTTACTGTTTTTTCTTTATACATACGAGCAACCGAATCGAACAGAAGGTTGAATGGATAGTATCTGGGTTGTATTCGATTATGATGTTATGCTGTGTATATAGTTATACACATTAGGTGACGGTATTCCCGTTTTAAATACGAGCGACCGAAACGAACAGAAAGTTGAATGGATAGACTGAACAATCAATGTATCTGGGTGGTATCCGATTATATCGCAATACTGTATATATAGTGATACTTACCAGGTGACGGTACTTCCGTTGCACATACTAGCGACTGAATAGAACTCAAGGTTAAATGGTAAGACGAAACGATATTTGTATCTGAGTTGTATTCGATGATATCGTGATGATGTTTATATAGCAATACTCACCAGGTAACTGTTCTTCCGTTTTACATACAAGCGACCGAATCGAGCAGAAGGTTAAATTAAGTATGGATTGAACAATCATCTAATCTGGGTTGTATTCGATTATGTTTATATAGTTATACTCACCAGGTAACTGTTCTTCCGTTATACATACTAGCGACTGAATCGAACAGAATGTTGAATGGTTAGACGAAACGATAATTGTATCTGAGTTGTATTCGATGATATCGTGATGATGTTTATATAGCAATACTCACCAGGTAACTGTCCTTCAGTTTTACATACAAGTGACCGAATCGAGCAGAAGGTTAAATGGATAGATTGAACAATCATCGTATCTGAGTTGTATTCGATTATGTTTATATAGTTATACTCACCAGGTACCTGTTCTTCCGTTATACATACAAGCAACCGAATCGAACATAAGGTTGAATGGATAGATTGAACAATCATCGTATCTGAGTTGTATTCGATTATGTTTATATAGTTATACTCACCAAGTAAATGTTCTTCCGTTATACATACGAGCGACTGAATTGAACAGAAGGTTGAATGGATAGACTAAACAATGATCGTATCTGGGGTCGTATTCGATTATATCGTGATGATGTTCATATTGTTATACTCACCTGGTAACTGTTCTCCAGTTATACATAAGAGCGACTGAACTGAACAGAAGGTTGTATGGATAGACTGAACAATCATCGTATCTGGGTTGTATTCGATTATTTCGTGATGATTATTATATATTATGTCTAACCAGGTAACAGTTCTTCCGTTATACATACGAGCAACCGAATCGAACATAAGGTTGGATGGATAGATTGAACAATCATTGTATCTGGGTTGTCTCCGATCATATCGTTATGCTGTATATTTAGTTACACCTACCATGTAACGGTTCTTTCGTTACACATACGAGCGTCTGAATCGAACATAAGGTTGGATGGTTAGACGGAACGATAATTGTAACTGAGTTGTATTCGATTATATCGTGGGAATGTTTATATAGTAATACTCACCAGGTGACTGTTCTTGCGTTATACGTACGAGCAACCCAATCGAACAGAAGGTTGGATGGACAGACGGAATGATCATTGTATCTGAGTTGTATTCGATTATATCGTGATGACGTTCATATAGAAATACTCACCAGGTTACTGTTCTTTCGTTATACATACGAGCAAACGAATCGAACAGAAGGTTGAATGGATAGTATCTGGGTTGTATTCGATTATGATGTTATGCTGTGTATATAGTTATACACATAAGGTGACGGTATTCCCGTTTTACATACGAGCGACCGAAACGAACAGAAAGTTGAATGGATAGACTGAACAATCGATGTATCTGGGTGGTATCCGATTATATCGCAATACTGTATATATAGTGATACTTACCAGGTGACGATACTTCCGTTACACATACTAGCGACTGAATCGAACAGAAGGTTAAATGGTTAGACGAAACGATAATTATATCTCTGATTTGTATTCGATGATATCGTGATGATGTTTATATAGCAATACTCACCAGGTAACTGTTCTTCCGTTTTACATACAAGCGACCGTATCGAGCAGAAGTTTCGTTACACATACGAGCGTCTGAATCGAACATAAGGTTGGATGATTAGACGGAACAATAATTGTAACTGAGTTGTATTCGATTATATCGTGGTGATGTTTATATAGTAATACTCACCAGGTGACTGTTCTTGCGTTATACATACGAGCGACCCAATCGAACAGAAGTTTGGATAAATAGACGAAATGATCATTGTATCTGAGTTGTATTCGATTATATCGTGATGACGTTCATATAGAAATACTCACCAGGTTACTGTTTTTTCTTTATACATACGAGCAACCGAATCGAACAGAAGGTTGAATGGATAGTATCTGGGTTGTATTCGATTATGATGTTATGCTGTGTATATAGTTATACACATTAGGTGACGGTATTCCCGTTTTACATACGAGCGACCGAAACGAACAGAAAGTTGAATGGATAGACTGAACAATCAATATATCTGGGTGGTATCCGATTATATCGCAATACTGTATAAATAGTGATACTTACCAGGTGACGGTACTTCCGTTGCACATACTAGCGACTGAATCGAACTTAAGGTTAAATGGTGAGACGAAACGATAATTGTATCTGAGTTGTATTCGATGATATCGTGATGATGTTTATATAGCAATACTCACCAGGTAACTGTTTTTCCGTTACACATACGAGCGTCTGAATCGAACATAAGGTTGGATGGTTAGACGGAACGATAATTGTAACTAAGTTGTATTCGATTATATCGTGATGACGTTCATATAGAAATACTCACCAGGTTACTGTTCTTTCGTTATACATACGAGCAACCGAATCGAACAGAAGGTTGAATGGATAGTATCTGGGTTGTATTCGATTATGATGTTATGCTGTGTATATAGTTATATACATAAGTTGACGGTATTCCCGTTTCACATACGAGCGACCGAAACGAACAGAAAGTTGAATGGATAGACTGAACAATCAATGTATCTGGGTGGTATCCGATTATATCGCAATACTGTATATATAGTGATACTTACCAGGTGACGGTACTTCCGTTACACATACTAGCGACTGAATCGAACAGAATGTTAAATGGTTAGACGAAACGATAATTGTATCTGAGTTGTATTCGAAGATATCGTGATGATGTTTATATAGCAATACTCACCAGGTAACTGTTCTTCCGTTTACATACAAGCGACCGAATCGAGCAGAAGGTTGAATCCAGTATAGATTGAACAATCATCGTATATGGGTTGTATTCGATTATGATTATATAGTTATACTCACCAGGTAACTGTTCTTCCGTAATACATACGAGCGACTGAACTGAACAGAATGTTGAATGGATAGTATATGGGTTGTATTCGATTATGATGTTATGCTGTGTATATAGTTATACACACTAGGAGACGGTATTCCCGTTTTACATACGAGCGACCGAAACGAAAAGAAAGTTGAATGGATAGACTGAACAATCAATGTATCTGGGTGGTATCCGATTATATCGCAATACTGTATTTATAGTGATACTTACCAGGTGACGATACTTCCGTTACACATACTAGCGACTGAATCGAACAGAATGTTGAATGGTTAGACGAAACGATAATTGTATCTGAGTTGTATTCGATGATATCGTGATGATGTTTATATAGCAATACTCACCAGGTAACTGTCCTTCCGTTTTACATACAAGCGACCAAATCGAGCAGAAGGTTAAATGGATAGATTGAACAATCATCGTATCTGAGTTGTATTCGATTATGTTTATATAGATATACTCACCAGGTACCTGTTCTTCCGATATACATACGAGCAACCGAATCGAACATAAGGTTGAATGGATAGATTGAACAATCATCGTATCTGAGTTGTATTCGATTATGTTTATATAGTTATACTCACCAGGTAACTGTTCTTCCGTTATAAATACGAGCGACTGAATTGAACTGAAGGTTGAATGGATAGACTAAACAATGATCGTATCTGGGGTTGAATTCGATTATATCGTGATGATGTTCATATAGTTATACTCACCAGGTAACTGTTCTCCAGTTATACATAAGAGCGACTGAACTGAACAGAAGGTTGAATGAATAGACTGAACAATCATCGTATCTGGGTTGTATTCGATTATTTCGGGATTATTATTATATATTATGTCTAACCAGGTAACTGTTCTTTCGTTATACATACTAGCAACCGAATCGAACATAAGGTTGAATGGATAGATTGAACAATCATTGTATCTGGGTTGTCTCCGATTATATCGTTATGTTGTATATTTAACTACACCTACCATGTAACGGTTCTTTCGTTACACATACGAGCGTCTGAATCGAACATAAGGTTGGATGGTTAGACGAAACGATAATTGTAACCAAGTTGTATTCGATTATATCGTGATGACGTTCATATAGAAATACTCACCAGGTTACTGTTCTTTCGTTATACATACGAGCAACCGAATCGAAAAGGAGGTTGAATGGATAGTATCTGGGTTGTATTCAATTATGATGTTATGCTGTGTATATAGTTATACACATAAGGTGACGGTATTCCCGTTTCACATACGAGCGACCGAAACGAACAGAAAGTTGAATGGATAGACTGAACAATCAATGTATCTGGGTGGTATCCGATTATATCGCAATACTGTATATATAGTGATACTTACCAGGTGACGGTACTTCCGTTACACATACTAGCGACTGAATCGAACAGAAGGTTAAATGGTTAGACGAAACGATACATGTATCTGAGTTGTATTCGATGATATCGTGATGATGTTTATATAGCAATACTCAACAGGTTACTGTTCTTCCGTTTTACATACAAGCGACCGAATCGAGCAGAAGGTTGAATTCAGTATAGATTGAACAATCATCGTATCTGGGTTGTATTCGATTATGTTTATATAGTTATACTCACCAGATAACTGTTCTTCCGTTATACATACGAGCGACTGAATTGAACAGAAGGTTGAATGGATAGTATATGGGTTGTATTCGATTATTATGTTATGCTGTGTATATAGTTATACACACTAGGAGACGGTATTCCCGTTTTACATACGAGCGACCGAAACGAAAAGAAAGTTGAATGGATAGACTGAACAATCAATGTATCTGGGTGGTATCCGATTATATCGCAATACTGTATATATAGTGATACTTACCAGGTGACGATACTTCCGTTACACATACTAGCGACTGAATCGAACAGAATGTTGAATGGTTAGACGAAACGATAATTGTATCTGAGTTGTATTCGATGATATCGTGATGATGTTTATATAGCAATACTCACCAGGTAACTGTCCTTCCGTTTTACATACAAGTGACCGAATCGAGCAGAAGGTTAAATGGATAGATTGAACAATCATCGTATCTGAGTTGTATTCGATTATGTTTATATAGATATACTCACCAGGTACCTGTTCTTCCGATATACATACGAGCAACCGAATCGAACAAAAGGTTCAATGGATAGATTGAACAATCATCGTATCTGAGTTGTATTCGATTATGTTTATATAGTTATACTCACCAGGTAACTGTTCTTTCGTTATACATACGAGCGACTGAATTGAACTGAAGGTTGAATGGATAGACTAAACAATGATCGTATCTGGGGTTGTATTCGATTATATCGTGATGATGTTCATATAGTTATACTCACCAGGTAACTGTTCTCCAGTTATACATAAGAGCGACTGAACTGAACAGAAGGTTGAATGGATAGACTGAACAATCATCGTATCTGGGTTGTATTCGATTATTTCGTGATGATTATTATATATTATGTCTAACCAGGTAACTGTTTTTTCGTTATACATACTAGCAACCGAATCGAACATAAGGTTGAATGGATAGATTGAACAATCATTGTATCTGGGTTGTCTCCTATCGTTATGTTGTATATTTACCTACACCTACCATGTAACGGTTCTTTCTTTACACATACGAGCGTCTGAATCGAACATAAGGTTGGATGGTTAGACGGAACGATAATTGTAACTAAGTTGTATTCGATTATATCGTGATGACGTTCATATAGAAATACTCACCAGGTTACTGTTCTTTCGTTATACATACGAGCAACCGAATCGAACAGAAGGTTGAATGGATAGTATCTGGGTTGTATTCGATTATGATGTTATGCTGTGTATATAGTTATACACATTAGGTGACGGTATTCCCGTTTTACATACGAGCGACCGTAACGAACAGAAAGTTGAATGGATAGACCGAACAATCAATATATCTGGGTGGTATCCGATTATATCGCAATACTGTATATATAGTGATACTTACCAGGTGACGGTTCTTCCGTTGCACATACTAGCGACTGAATCGAACTCAAGGTTAAATGGTGAGACGAAACGATAATTGTATCTGAGTTGTATTCGATGATATCGTGATGATGTTTATATAGCAATACTCACCAGGTAACTGTTTTTCCGTTTCACATACAAGCGACCGAATCGAGCAGAAGGTTCGTTACACATACGAGCGTCTGAATCGAACATAAGGTAAAATGGTAAGACGAAACGATAATTGTATCTGAGTTGTATTCGAAGATATCGTGATGATGTTTATATAGCAATACTCACCAGGTAACTGTTCTTCCGTTTACATACAAGCGACCGAATCGAGCAGAAGGTTGAATTCAGTATAGATTGAACAATCATCGTATCTGGGTTGTATTCGATTTTGATTATATAGTTATACTCACCAGGTAACTGTTCTTCCGTTATACATACGAGCGACTGAACTGAACAGAAGGTTGAATGGATAGTATATGGGTTGTATTCGATTATGATGTTATGCTGTGTATATAGTTATACACACTAGGAGACGGTATTCCCGTTTTACATACGAGCGACCGAAACGAAAAGAAAGTTGAATGGATAGACTGAACAATCAATGTATCTGGGTGGTATCCGATTATATCGCAATACTGTATTTATAGTGATACTTACCAGGTGACGATACTTCCGTTACACATACTAGCGACTGAATCGAACAGAATGTTGAATGGTTAGACGAAACGATAATTGTATCTGAGTTGTATTCGATTATATCGTGATGATGTTTATATAGTTATACTCACCAGGTAACTGTTCTCCAGTTATACATAAGAGCGACTGAACTGAACAGGAGGTTGAATGGATAGACTGAACAATCATTGTATCTGGGTTGTATTCGATTATATCGTGATGATTATCATATAGTATGTCTAACCAGGTAACAGTTCTTCTGTTACACATACGAGCAACCGAATCGAACATAAGGTTGAATGGATAGATTGAACAATCATTGTATCTGGGTTGTCTCCGATTATATCGTTATGCTGTATATTTAGTTACACCTACCATGTAACGGTTCTTTCGTTACACATACGAGCGTCTGAATCGAACATAAGGTTGGATGATTAGACGGAACAATAATTGTAACTGAGCTGTATTCGATCATATCGTGGTGATGTTTATATAGTAATACTCACCAGGTGACTGTTCTTGCGTTATACATACGAGCGACCCAATCGAACAGAAGTTTGGATAAATAGACGGAATGATCATTGTATCTGAGTTGTATTCGATTATATCGTGATTACGTTCATATAGAAATACTCACCAAGTTACTGTTTTTTCTTTATACATACGAGCAACCGAATCGAACAGAAGGTTGAATGGATAGTATCTGGGTTTTATTCGATTATGATGTTATGCTGTGTATATAGTTATACACATTAGGTGACGGTATTCCCGTTTTACATACGAGCGACCGAAACGAACAGAAAGTTGAATGGATAGACTAAACAATCGATGTATCTGGGTGGTATACGATTATATCGCAATACTGTATATATAGTGATACTTACCAGGTGACGGTACTTCAGTTGCACATACTAGCGACTGAATCGAATTCGAGGTTAAATGGTAAGACGAAACGATAATTGTATCTGAGTTGTATTCGATGATATCGTGATGATGTTTATATAGCAATACTCACCAGGTAACTGTTCTTCCGTTTTACATACAAGCGACCGAATCGAGCAGAAGGTTAAATTTAGTATGGATTGAACAATCATCGTATCTGGGTTGTATTCGATTATGTTTATATAGTTATACTCACCAGGTAACTGTTCTTCCGTTATACATACTAGCGACTGAATCGAACAGAATGTTGAATGGTTAGACGAAACGATAATTGTATCTGAGTTGTATTCGATGATATCGTGATGATGTTTATATAGCAATACTCACCAGGTTACTGTCCTTCAGTTTTACATACAAGTGACCGAATCGAGCAGAAGGTTAAATTTAGTATAGATTGAACAATCATCGTATCTGGGTTGTATTCGATTATGTTTATATAGTTATACTCACCAGGTAACTGTTTTTCCGTTATACATACGAGCGACTGAATTGAACAGAAGGTTAAATGGTTAGACGAAGCGATAATTGTATCTGAGTTGTATTCGATGATATCGTGATGATGTTTATATAGCAATACTCACCAGGTAACTGTTCTTCCGTTTCACATAAAAGCGACCTAATCCCCCCAGAATCCAATCCAATTACGAACATTTCCATCAAATTTCTTGAATTCTAACTTCGGTAACCGGAACATTCTTCTTCTGGTCGATTCGGAATTGGATACTTCATCTCTTTCAATCCAGAAAATTGCAAAAATTTTAGCATTCACGTATTTTGTGATGCTAGTAAATTGGCATATGCTGCATGTATTTTTCTACGACAAGAAATACATAATGATATTACAGTTCAACTGCTTCAAGCAAAATCCAGAATAGCTCCTATGAAACAGATCACTTTACCTCGAATGGAATTATTAGCTGCTGTCATTGGAGTAAGATTATGTAGGTCAATAAAGGAAGTTGATGAATTAAGTAGAATTAAAACATTCTTCTGGAGTGATTCTATGATAGTTTTGACATGGATTCAGAAAAAATTGACATTGAATATATTCATTTCTAACAGGGTAAAAGAAATACGTTAATACAGTTTAGCTAGTGAATGGCACCATGTACCAGGAGATATGAATCCTGCAGACCTTCCATCTAGAGGTTGTAATCCGAAAGCATTATTTGAATCAAAATGGTGGGAGGGCCCTTCGTGGTTGAAAAATAAAAGTGAGAAATGGCCTGATATTCAAATAGTTTGTTCTGATGAAGAGTTGAATATGGAACAAAAGAAAACTGTTGCTTCGATTTTAGTTGAACATGATAACGATATTTTCAGTAAAATTTTGAATTACTTTTCCAAGTATGCGAAAATTGTACGTATGATTGGTTGGATGATTAGATTTATCAATAACGTATGTGAAAAGAATACCAATAAAGGTCAATTAAAAGCAGAAGAGATAGTGTCAGCTGAAAAGATTATATTGAAGCTAATTCAAAGAGAATGTTTCCACGAAAACTTGAAGAATTCGAAAGAAAAAATCATTCACGGTTTTACAGTATTAGAAGATGAAAATGGTATATCGCGAGTACAAACACGATTAATATATCGAGATGATGCAGATAATTTCAAATATCCTATTTTATTGCCTTCGAAACATGAGTTAGTGAAAAAATTAATAGAAGAACAACATCGTCTTTATAATCATGCTAGAACACAAATTTCGTTGAGTATTCTCCGGGAAAGATTTTGGATACTTAGGGAAAGAAAAACAGTAAGGGATGTTGTAATGAAATGTATCAAATGTAAAAGATTCCGACAAAAAGCTATAGAAACTCCATTTGCACCTCTTCCAAATAATAGAATAAAGTCTGCTGCTGTGTTTGAGGTAACTGGAATAGATTTGGCAGGTCCACTTTATTTGAAGAGTAAGGAAAAGGTATGGATAATTATATTCACCTGTGCAGTATATAGAGCTGTTCACTTCGAATTAGTATGTTCTCTATCCACTGACAGTTTTATTATGGGCTTACGGAGATTCATTGCTCGAACGGGTAGAGTGAAGATAATTTATTCAGATAATGGAAGAAACTTCACAGGTACTGATAATCTCTTCAAAAAAGTTAACTGGGATGAGATATCAACATCACCATCTGTGAAAAGGATAAAATGGTATTTCAATCCTCCAACAGCAGCGTGGTGGGGAGGATGGTGGGAGCGAATAGTACGAATAGTTAAAGAATTGCTGAGAAGAAATTTGGGTAGAGCATCAGTATACTTTGAAGAACTATCAACTTTACTTTGTGATTGTGAATCCACGATCAACTCTCGACCTCTAACATATATTTCTGAGGATCCAGATGACCTTGCACCTTTAACACCTTTCATGTTTCTTCAAGATACAGGATGTTCGGATATGCCAGATTTAGATAACATTGACATAAATCACTTAGTTAAACGATTCAGATATTTACAAAAATTGAGAGAGAACTTACGTAAACGTTTTAGAAGCGAATATCTAGCACAACTGGTTAATATTGGTCGAAGAAATTCTAAAGACCTACAAATAGGGGATATTGTATTGGTAGGTTCAGATAATACCAAAAGGGTAGATTGGCCTATGGGAAAGATTTGTCAGATATATCCAGGACATCTACAGGGTAGCAAAAATAAAGCTACAAAACTCAGAAGTAGTTCAGCGAATATTTCCTCTAGAAATGTCCTGCGACAGAAATGAAGCACATCAGATGAAGAGCTCCAGGAATACGTCAAGTGAAATGATCTTAGAAAATGACGAAATCAGGGATCGAGAGAGAAAGGAAAATGTGAATGAACCTGCAAACATTGAAGAAAAAATTGAAGAAAGAAAACACCGAAGAGACGTGACGAGTGAGGAAGAAGAAGTTTTTATTTTGACTACCAAGGAGATCAGGACAAGAGCTGGTCGATTAGTTAAACCACCACAACGACTTCAATATTGAATTTTGATTTTTCAATTTATTCATTTATTTAATTAATTGAATTGAAAAAGGTGAAAGTATGTTGGAATTCGAATAAACACTATGTACATTTATGTATTGAAATAGGTATATGGTGACGGTTGTTATTATGAATTGAGTTGTTTCTTTAGAGAATAAATAATTTTGATAGAAATTGTCAACATTTTATATCTTCTAAGATAGATTTATTTCCAATAATTCTCCGATTATCAACAATCACGATATCATCGAATACAACTCAGATACAATTATCGTTTCGTCTAACCATTCAACATTCTGTTCGATTCAGTCGCTAGTATGTATAACGGAAAAACAGTTACCTGGTGAGTATAACTATATAAACATAATCGAATACAACCCAGATACGATGATTGTTCAATCCATACTAAATTTTACCTTCTGCTCGATTCGGTCGCTTGTATGTAAAACGGAAGAACAGTTACCTGATGAGTATTGCTATATTAACATCATCACGATATCATCGAATACAACTCAGATACAATTATCGTTTCGTCTTACCATTTAACCTTAAGTTCGATTCAGTCGCTAGTATGTGCAACGGAAGTACCGTCACCTGGTAAGTATCACTATATATACAGAATTGCGATATAATCGGATACCACCCAGATACATTGATTGTTAAGTCTATCCATTCAACTTTCTGTTCGTTTCGGTCGCCCGTATGTAAAACGGGAATACCGTCACCTAATGATTATAACTATATACACAGCATAACATCATAATCGAATACAACCCAGATACTATCCATTCAACCTTCTGTTCGATTCGGTTGCTCGTATGTATAAAGAAAAAACAGTAACCTGGTGAGTATTTCTATATAAACTTCATCACGATATAATCGAATACAACTCAGATACAATGATCATTCCGTCTATACATCCAACCTTCTGTTCGATTGGGTCGCTCGTACGTATAATGCAAGAACAGTCACCTGGTGAGTATTACTATATAAACATTACCACGATATAATCGAATACAACTCAGTTACAATTATCGTTCCGTCTAACCATCCAACCTTATGTTCGATTCAGACGCTCGTATGTGTAACGAAAGAACCGTTACATGGTAGGTGTATCTAAATATACAGCATAACGATATAATCGGAGACCACCCAGAAACATTGATTGTTCGATCTATCCATTCAACCTTCTGTTCAATTCAGTCGCTCGTATGTATAACGGAAGAACAGTTACCTGGTGAGTATAACTATATAAACCTAATCGAATACAACCCAGATACGATGAATTTTCAATCTATCCATTTAACCTTCTGCTCGATTCGGTCGCTTTTATGTAAAACGGAAGAACAGTTACCTGGTGAATATTGCTATATAAACATCATCACGATATCATCGAATACAACTCAGATACAATTATCGCTTCGTCTAACCATTTAACCTTCTGTTCGATTCAGTCGCTAGTATGTGTAACGGACGTACCGTCACCTGGTAAGTATCACTATATATACAGTATTGCGATATAATCGGATACCAACCAGATACATTGATTGTTCAGTCTATCCATTCAACTTTCTGTTCGTTTCGGTCGCTCGTATGTAAAACGAGAATACCGTCACCTAGTGTGTATAACTATATACACAGCATAACATCATAATCGAATACAACCCAGATACTATCCATTCAACCTTATGTTCGATTTGAATGCTTGTATGTATAACGAAAGAACAGTAACCTGGTGAGTATTTCTATATGAACTTCATCACGATATCATCGAATACAACTCAGAGACACAATTATCATTTCGTCTAACCATTTAACCTCCTGTTCGATTCAGTCGCTAGTATGTGTAACGGAAGTACCGTCACCTGGTAAGTATCACTATATATACAGTATTGCGATATAATCGGATACCACCCAGATACATTGATTGTTCAGTCTATCCATTCAACTTTCTGTTCAGTACACATTTTCAACCAATGAATTCCATTAATCCAAGATTTGAATCTCTTCTCAATATCATTTGGTAATTCTTGATCCCAACCTAACTTGAGCTTCCATGTTTCTTGTAATAAAAGTTTAGGTATCATGTTCGTGGGACAAGTAAACCCAATAGGATCAAAAAACTTTTGTGTAGCGGATAATAAACCTCTTTTTGTATTTTGTTTATCCTCAAAAACGTTATAATGATCAATTTCACTTGAAATTGTATCCTCCTGTATATTCCACAACATTCCTAAAACAGGAACCAAATATCCCTCAGAAGCAATTTCGTTATCTTTGATAATATCGTCATCTTTCACTCCACCGGAATTGTAAACCCAACCTCTGAGATCAAAATGACCATATGTCATCACTGTTTTTGCTTCTTTCATAAATTTGGTTTATTCTGTTTCATTTTGAACACTAGTCATACAGTTGTCGACATAAAATGATTTTCTTAATTTTTCTGCCGTTTCTCTGAATTCTAATGGTGCTCTTTCTAAATGGTAATCTATTGTGGCGGCTAAAAATGTCTTCGTTTTTTCCTGATAATTCTTCCACCATAAGAATGCTAAGAAATTTCTGTCATCTTCTGCTAAACTGATTTGAAGGAATGCCTTTTTTATATCTGCTACCATACCGATTTCGCCTAATCTGAATTTCAAAATCAATGGAGGAATTAACTCGATCATATTTGGGCCATTATTCAAGCAATCGTTCAAAGATAATTCTGATTTGACTTTAGCAGAAGCATCGAATACAGGGCGAATTTTGGTAGTCGCGCTTGACTCTTTAATCACTGCATGATGGGGAAGATAATGTTTTATCATTTGAATATCTTTTTCGGCAAATTCTTCAATAATTCCCAAATCTAACCATTCCTGGAAAGTCTTCCCATATTCTTCGAACTTTTTCAACGCAATCAATTTTTTTGAAGTACTAATTAAGCGGTTTTTCGCAATTACTCTATTGGAAGTTAAATTCGGATGACCATCTACCCATGAAAGACATACTTGATATCTTCCTTCTGAATTTTTAGTAACGGTTTCTTTGAATTGTTTCAAAACTTCAGCTTCGATAACTTCTTTCGTTTTTGTTTCGACGGGATCACGTATACCTTATACATCTAAATTCCATAAATCCGTAATAGAAACATT
This sequence comes from Chrysomela aeneicollis, assembly GCA_029955515.1. Classification (NCBI taxonomy): domain Eukaryota; kingdom Metazoa; phylum Arthropoda; class Insecta; order Coleoptera; family Chrysomelidae; genus Chrysomela; species Chrysomela aeneicollis. The sequence goes on along the minus strand of JARUHQ010000013.1, from coordinate 12,311,872 downwards.
ATTGAAACAAATAAGTGAAGATATTTTATTTAAGCCTCTTGATCCTTGTTGTTGACCCATAACAACCCATCCTAACAATGTTTCCATCAAAACCAATCCATTATCTAATCTTTCAATATTGCCTGTTATTATTTTTCCAAATATATCAGCTACCAATAATAATGAAATCTTTGAAGGATTAAGTCCAATATCGAAAAGGTGAATATTTTTCTCACGAAGAAGATAATGCATACAAGATAAATCACGCAGTCTTGGAATATAATTGCATATTGTGGATTGATCTAAGACTGGACATATACACGAAAATGAATCATTCATATTCTGTACCATGATTTCATACATATTATGTTTTAGTGGATCTGACTGTTTTCCTCCAAAAACACTCTGTATAATCGTTTCTTCACCCAATTTTGAAAGATTCATTTCAATTGCACATTCAGAAGTAATATAAGATCTTTGAGACCCAGAATCTAGTAAAGCTCTAATAATTTGGCTCTTATTATTGTTAACAATTTTAACATTGAGAGTTTGAAGTAACGTTTCAGTTGATGCATGACTTGTGAGTACATTTTCCACTATTTTATGATCAGAAGTTCCTTTATCAATTACCTTTTGTTCATTCTTATTATGTAAAATGGGACACAATATAGGATAATGTTTTTTCTTACATATCAAACATTTGACAAATATCCTACATTTTTTTAGAGTGTGATTTGGTCTCAAACAGGCAAAACAACAATTATTTTTCTTCAATAATTCTCGCCTGTCTTCTAAAGAGATATCCTGCATTTTGATGCAATCCTGACTTGCATGATTCTTATTACAAAATGAACAACTACTAGATCACTTATTTCTCTAGATGTGTGTGATGTTACATCAGAATGAATTCCTCCGGATGTGTGTAAAGCAGCAGCAGTATATAATTCTTTGTCAGCATTCATCGTTGTAGCAGTTTTCAGCTTATTGGCATTTCTCGATGACATACCGGATTCCTTCCCTTGAATGAAACTGCTTCGTGCCAGATTAATCCTCTCTTCACTTTCGACCTCAGTTCGTAGAAAATCTAATAAAAGTTGTGAATTGTTATTAGAATGATAACCTTCTACGACAGATTCTTGACATTCAGTCGATAATGACACTTTATTATGACTCCGATGTCTCTTCCATACCTTGAGAACCTCTTCTGGTAATGCTGACTCTGCTAATGGATAGAGCATGGCAGCATATTTATCCCGAGTAAATCCCATTGACTCTAATGCACGTAACTGTTTCTCTAGCTTATCAAATAAAATAGTCAAACTCATACCTGATTTGTTCGTGGCTTGAGCTAATACTAAGTTTAGCAATTTCCTTACGTAAACCTCAATAAGAAACTCATCTCTAGCAAATCTGGTTTTCAACTGATCGAGAGCTTTTTCATAATTGGTTCCAGAAGGAGGAAAGCTCTCAACAAGCTCTCTTGCTGTAGATCCTGGTTAAATTGCTTGAGATAGATATTGTAGTTTATCTTCTGCATCTATCTCTTCATCATCGTGGATCTTACGAAATTGCCCCCAGAATCCAATCCAATTACGAACATTTCCATCAAATTTCTTGAATTCTAACTTCGGTAACCGGAACATTCTTCTTCTGGTCGATTCGGAATTGGATACTTCATCTCTTTCTTGATGTTTACTTGTTTCTTCAGTAGAACGATATAAGAATAAGTTACATCTGGTTTGGATTGAAAGGAATTCGTCTCTATGTTGTTCAATTTCATCGAATTCTTCTGTTAAGATGGTCTCTGCAAGATCATCTTGAAGTAGTAGTAATTTGTTCAAAGGTTCATCTACTTCGAATAAACGATTAGCTTTATCTTCGACTTGTTTGAATGCAGCCAATACATCTCCTTTTGTTGGTTCTTTGCTTTTTAGGAGCGCATCAATCTGTTTTGAAGCCTTCTTGAACATTCTTCTGAGTTGATTTCTTTCCCTCTTCAACTGGGTTAAATTCTCCATCCTGTGTCCTGTCACGGTCGCCAAATGTTGATAATCGGAGAATTATTGGAAATAAATCTATCTTCGAAGATATGAAATGTTGACAATTTCTATCAAAATTATTTATTCTCTAAAAAAACAACTCAATTCATAATAACAACCGTCACCATATACCTATTTCAATACATAAATGTACATAGTGTTTATTCGAATTCCAACAGTGATGATGTTTATATAGCAATACTCACCAGGTAACTGTCCTTCAGTTTTACATACAAGTGACCGAATCGAGCAGAAGGTTAAATGGATAGATTGAACAATCATCGTATCTGAGTTGTATTCGATAATGTTTATATAGTTATACTCACCAGGTACCTGTTCTTTCGTTATACATACGAGCAACCGAATCGAACATAAGGTTGAATGGATAGATTGAACAATCATCGTATCTGAGTTGTATTCGATTATGTTTATATAGTTATACTCACCAAGTAACTGTTCTTCCGTTATACATACGAGCGACTGAATTGAACAGAAGGTTGAATGGATAGACTAAACAATGATCGTATCTGGGGTTGTATTCGATTATATCGTGATGATGTTTATATAGTTATACTCACCAGGTAACTGTTCTCCAGTTATACATAAGAGCGACTGAACTGAACAGAAGGTTGTATAGATAGACTGAACAATCATCGTATCTGGGTTGTATTCGATTATTTCGTGATGATTATTATATATTATGTCTAACCAGGTAACTGTTCTTCCGTTATACATACGAGCAACCGAATCGAACATAAGGTTGAATGGATAGATTGAACAATCATTGTATCTGGGTTGTCTCCGATTATATCGTTATGCTGTATATTTAGATACACCTACCATGTAACGGTTCTCTCGTTACACATACGAGCGTCTGAATCGAACATAAGGTTGGATGGTTAGACGGAACGATAATTGTAACTGAGTTGTATTCGATTATATCGTGGTGATGTTTATATAGTTATACTCACCAGGTGACTGTTCTTGCGTTATACATACGAGCGACCCAATCGAACAGAAGGTTAAATGGTTAGACGAAACGATAATTGTATCTCTGAGTTGTATTCGATGATATCGTGATGATGTTTATAAAGCAATACTCACCAGGGAACTGTTCTTCCGTTTTACATACAAGCGACCGAATCGAGCAGAAGCTTAAATTTAGTATAGATTGAATAATCATCGTATCTGGGTTGTATTCGATAATGTTTATATAGTTATAATCACCAGGTAACTTTTCTTCCGTTATACGAACGAGCGACTGAATTGAACAGAAGGTTGAATGGATAGACTAAACAATAATCGTATCTGGGGTTGTATTCAATTATATCTTGATGATGTTCATATAGTTATACTCACCAGGAAACTGTTCTCCAGTTATACAAGGTTGAATGGATAGACTGAACAATCATCGTATCAGGGTTGTATTTGATTATATCGTGATGATTATAATATAGTATGTCTAACCAGGTAACAGTTCTTTCGTTATACATACGAGCAACCAAATCGAACATAAGGTTGAATGGATAGATTGAACAATCATTGTATCTGGGTTGTCTCCGATTATATCGTTATGCTGTTTATTTAGTTACACCTACCATGTAACGGTTCTTTCGTTACACATACTAGCGACTGAATCGAACAGAATGTTGAATGGTTAGATGAAACGATAATTGTATCTGAGTTGTATTCGATGATATCGTGATGATGTTTATATAGCAATACTCACCAGGTAACTGTTCTTCCGTTTTACATACAAGCGACCGAATCGATCAGAAGGTTTAATGGATAGATTGAACAATCATCGTATCTGAGTTGTATTCGATTATGTTTATATAGTTATACTCACCAGGTACCTGTTCTTTCGTTGTACATACGAGCAACCGAATCGAACATAAGGTTGAATGGATAGATTGAACGATCATCGTATCTGAGTTGTATTCAATTATGTTTATATAGTTATACCCACCAAGTAACTGTTCTTCCGTTATACATACGAGCGACTGAATTGAACAGAAGGTTGAATGGATAGACTAAACAATGATCGTATCTGGGGTTGTATACGATTATATCGTGATGATGTTTATATAGTTATACTCACCAGGTAACTGTTCTCCAGTTATACATAAGAGCGACTGAACTGAAAAGAAGGTTGTAAGGATAGACTGAACAATCATCGTATCTGGGTTATATTCGATTATTTCGTGATGATTATTATATATTATGTCTAACCAAATAACTGTTCTTCTGTTATACATACGAGCAACCGAATAGAGCATAAGGTTGAATGGATAGATCGAACAATCATTGTATCTGGGTTGTCTCCGATTATATCGTTATGCTGTATATTTAGTTACACCTACCATGTAACGGTTCTTTCGTTACACATACGAGCGTCTGAATCGAACATAAGGTTGGATGATTAGACGGAACAATACTTGAAACTGAGTTGTATTCGATTATATCGTGGTAATGTTTATATAGTAATACTCACCAGGTGACTGTTCTTGCGTTATACATACGAGCGACCCAATCGAACAGAAGGTTGAATGGATAGACTAAACAATAATCGTACCTGGGGTTGTATTCGATTATATCGTGATGATGTTTATATAGTTATACTCACAAGGTAACTGTTCTCCAGTTATACATAAGAGCGACTGAACTGAACAGAAGGTTGAATGGATAGACTGAACAATCATTGTATCTGGGTTGTATTCGATTATATCGTGATGATTATCATATAGTATGTCTGACCAGGTAACAGTTCTTCTGTTACACATACGAGCAACTGAATCGAACATAAGGTTGAATGGATAGATTGAACAATCATTGTATCTGGGTTGTCTCCGATTATATTGTTATGCTGTATATTTAGTTACACCTACCATGTAACGGTTCTTTCGTTACACATACGAGCGTCTGAATCGAACATAAGGTTGGATGATTAGACGGAACAATAATTGTAACTGAGTTGTATTCGATTATATCGTGGTGATGTTTAGATAGTGATACTCACCAGGTGACTGTTCTTGCGTTATACATACGAGCGACGCAATCGAACAGAAGTTTGGATGGATAGACGGAATGATCATTGTATCTGAGTTGTATTCGATTATATCGTGATGACGTTCATATAGAAATACTCACCAGGTTACTGTTTTTTCTTCATACATACGAGCAACCGAATCGAACAGAAGGTTGAATGGATAGTATCTGGGTTGTATTCGATTATGATGTTATGCTGTGTATATAGTTATACACATTAGGTGACGGTATTCCCGTTTTACATACGAGCGACCGAAACGAACAGAAAGTTGAATGGATAGACTGAACAATCAATGTATCTGGGTGGTATCCGATTATATCGCAATTCTGTATATATAGTGATACTTACCAGGTGACGGTACTTCCGTTGCACATACTAGCGACTGAATCGAACTTAAGGTTGAATGGTGAGACGAAACGATAATTGTATCTGAGTTGTATTCGATGATATCGTGATGATGTTTATATAGCAATTGTAATGTATCTCTACCTTATCTCGTTGGGTCTGGGTTTAATTTATATTCACCAAAATTCTAACAGAAGCACTTTGATTTTTCTTGTAAGAAACACAACGTTCCATCGGTTGGTACAATATCAACTTAGTAACTAACTAACGAAAATTCTGGCTAAATATTAGACAAAATTTAGAGTTGTCTCTCACTACGTCTTTCGCCTGCCACCCTCAAGCGAAAACTTCCCCCTCGGCTTTGCCACATCTATGCAAATATAAGTACATATGCAATCAAGGTTGCATATGTGAAAGGCAAAACAAAACCTAAATTTATATGTTTATATAAGTAAGTTACAACGAACACTGGGCACACTACACTACCCCCCTATTTAATTCATTGATTTTATACCCTTTTTACATCACAGGATTAAATATTACATACAAAAACAAAGTTCGATTACTTAACCAGAAAACAAAGATTACTTAACAACACCCTAAGTTCTATTACTGAGCAAAACACCACTTATTCAGGATTCTTATATGCCCTAAGATTCACAATATTTTGAACACTATGTACCGTCCCATCTTTTCGTATCAATTCATACGAATTTGGTCCTACCAATCTAGAAATACAAAAAGGACCATCGAAAAGTACAAACAATTTTTTTATTTTCGCATCTTCGGCCGATGAGAGATGGTGAGTCCTGACCAATACCAAATCTCCCGGATTAAATAAGGTTTGCTTTATCCTTTCATCATGTTTTACTTCACGTTGTTGCGCTCGCGATTTTAACCGTCGAGTAGCCAAAGCCCAAATTTCTTCCAACGGTGGATGTACCAGTGTCTCTGTTGGAAAATTCAAAATACTTCGTATATTATTTGGTTCGGTGTACCCGAACTGTAAGTAGCTGGGACAATAGCCCGTTGATTCATGAATAACGTTGTTCACACACATTTCAATATCATTCAAGACATACGCCCACCGAGTATGTTTTTCAGAACAATATGTCCTAAGTAACCGTCCAATCTCTCTATTTAACCTTTCGGTAGAATTTCCTTGGGGAAAATATACACTAGTATGTTTTATTTTAACCTCTTCTCTTTCAAGAACTTCAGTCCATAACTTGGATGTAAATTGCGTTCCATTATCACTAAGTATTGCCTGAGGCCTTTGTATTTTGACAAAATAATCATCAACTAGTTTTTTCAGAATTATTTTGGTAGTCGCTCGTTTGAGAGGATATAATTTACAATACTTGGAGAAAGCATCGACAAATACCAATAGCTGTGTTACTCCTGCTCTTGATGGTGGCAATGGCCCCATCAAATCTAAACATACCAATTGTCCAGGTTTATTTACTATAACAGAATGCATAGGTCCTTGACATCGAGGACCTACCTTGGTTTTCTGACAGATATCACACCCTGCAACCAATTTGCGAATGTCTTTTCTCATCTTGGGCCAATAGAATACACGGGACATATGAGCAAACGTTTTATGATAACCAAAATGTCCAATATCAGCATGTTGCTGACGAACAAGGTCCCTGACTTGCGCTGACGGCACACAAAGTTTGAAACCACTATTTAACTCATCTGCCCTTTTAAACAGAATTCCTTCATGGTATGAAAACCATTTCATCATCTTATGTCTAATTTTGTTGTCAACCGTTACCACATTTTGTAAAACTACAATTTTCTTTTGAATCCATTCTTCTGCTGATTGATCTCTACCAATGGTTTCGAAATTCTCTTCAACTAGCTTAAATTCCTTTCCCAGCTTCAACATTGATATACTAATCTCTGATTCCAAATCAGGGCGATAAGATTTTCCTGGTTCCACGGGATTTCGTGACAATACATCCGCTAATAAATTTTCACGTCCTGCACAATGTTTAACACTCAAATTATATTCTTGAATATATAATATTCATCTAACTAAGCGTGCACTTTTCAGTCGTGTGTTCATCAGAAAAGTTATCGATTTATGATCGGTTATTACCTCTATTTCGAAACCTAAAATCAACGATCGCCATTGTTTCAAAGCATGAACCAATGCTAGTAACTCCTTTTCAGTTGTGGTATATCGTAGTTCACTTCCCTTCAACGTCCTACTAGTGAATGCAATAATCTTCATTTCTTCCTGATCACTATACTTCTGGAACAAGTACGCACCTACCGCAAAATTAGAACTGTCACACTGGACATAAAATGGTTTCGTCAAATCGGGATGAGTTACTTGCAAAAACGCCTCCTTAATTCTAGAAAATGCCACCTCATGTTCATCTCTCCATACCCATATTACATTTTTCTTTAGTAGTTCTAACAACGGAATTGTTAACTCCGCGAATTTTTCACAAAAACGCCTACAATAATTGGTGAGACCTAGAAAATCTCTTAATTCTTCAATATTTCGGGGGCGAGGAAATTCTTTAATTGCCATTATTCGGCTGGGATCTAATTTAATTCCCGTTTCGCAAATAATATGGCCTAAAATTTGTACATTTTTACGTGCAAAAAATGATTTTTTCAGTTTAATTGTGAGATTGGCATCTCGAAATTTTGTAAAAATAATTTGCAAGTGTCTTAGATGTTCATCGGCATTCTCAGATACAACTAATAGATCATCTACATACATCAACGAAAATTGTTCTATTTCGGGGCCTAGAATTTGAGACATGCATCGGATAAAACTTGCCACTGAAGTACTTAGCCCAAATGGAAGAACCTTGAAGTAGTATGTCAATTTGTCAAATATAAACCCTGTATATTGACAATGTGATGGGTTTATTGGTATTTGCCAATAACTAGCAGTCATATCCAATGTGCTCATTACTTTACCCTTACCTAATTTATTTAAAAACTCTTCCGGTTTTGGTGGTAGAACATGGTCCTTACACAAAATCGAATTGAGGTACCTAGCATCTAAACACACTCTAATAGAACCGTCCTTTTTTCGAACAGTAACAAGTGGTGGAATATACTCAGTACGACCCTGTTCTATAATACCACCTTCGACCATTTCTTTAATTTGTCGCCTCACTTCTTCACGCTGAGAAAATGGAATAATATATTGCTTTCTGAAAAAAGGCCTATAATCTCTCAAAATTATATCATGCATGTACTCCCGAGTTAATCCTGGAGTTTCTGAAAATATTTCGCGAAATTCAGATAATAAAATTGATAAGTTTTCTTTATTGTGAGTATCGATAGTTTCTGTTCTGTCAATAACTTGTTGAAATTCAGTATCCGAATATTGATGACGACAATTTATTTCATCCAAATAATTAACTGTCAGTGTATTTGCAGACTTAGGAGATGATATAAACGGTATTTCAACATCTTGGTCCTTCACTCTGATTGAAATAATATTCTTGCCAAAATCCAATCGGGATTTCGTTTCTCCGAGCCAAACACATCCTAATATGATATTAGAATTTAATTTTGGTATTACTAACAATGGAATATCTTTAAATAATTGTCCTATTTTGACGGCTAACAACACTTGTTGTTTGATCCGTTGTTCCTTTGGACCTACAGCTACCCGTATGACTAGATTAGAAACTGGAAGAACCGGAATATCTATCCTTCCCAAACCTTCTAAAAATTTTTCAGAAATTGCGGAAATTTGACTTCCAGAATCTACTAGAATATCAATAATATCCTTACCGATTTCTCCACGGATAATAGGTGTTATCAAATTTAGTTCATCTTCTTGACCTTGTTCCTCCACATCTGATAATAACTCGTCAGGATTCTCAATATAACATTTATTTAACAAACTACAGGTACGAGTATTATCTTCCTCTCTTCTTCTGACATCCCTCTGATTTCCCATACCCCTAACATTTTCAGCTCCCTGTCTATTTGTATCTCTTTGAGGTTGATTTCGATTTTCAGCTCCTCTCCAACTTTCTCTATTATCTCTATTACGTACCCCCCTATCATCCCTATTTATATTTACTGGATCGGTTGAATCTACTTTTCGCAAAAAGCTCTCCACTTCATCTACTGTACTTAGACCTTGCAGTATTATTCCACGTATAATTTCTGGCTCGTTCGAAAAATGCTGCGCTACATATTCTACAAGTTCTTGTTCAGACACCTTATCCGTCAAAAACCGTGACAGCCTAGCCAATCTCAAAAAATAGTCTGCTCTACTACCACCTGTAAATTTCCCATATTTTATATCAAAGAACAAAGTTCTTTCTTGTTCCACTCCCCAATATCACAACTTAAATGCATCAACAAACTTTTGAAAATTTTCAAATGATTCTTCTTTATATTCTGCCCACTCTGCAGCCGAACCTTTTATACAGCCCACTGCTAGACCTACTTGAACCGTCTCTGGTATTCCCGCATCTTCCATCAACCTTTTCAACTTCTTTAAAAAATACATAGGGTGCATTGTACCCCCTGGATGGAATGATAAAGCATTTCCCCCCGAATCTTTCCACAATGTCATGTATTGATGTTTATCACTTTTATCATTCCTACTCACCACCTTCTCATCTATCCTTTTTTCATGTTCAAACATATTATTTGTTAATGAGGCAATAACTAGTTTGCATTCTTCTCATGTCTAACCAGGTAACTGTTCTTCCGTTATACATACGAGCAACCGAATCGAACATAAGGTTGAATGGATAGATTGAACAATCATTGTATCTGGGTTGTCTCCGATTATATCGTTATGCTGTATATTTAGATAAACCTACCATGTAACGGTTCTTTCGTTACACATACGAGCGTCTGAATCGTACATAAGGTTGGATGGTTAGACAAAACGATAATTGTATCTGAGTTGTATTCGATTATATCGTGGGAATGTTTATATAGTAATACTCACCAGGTGACTGTTCTTGCGTTATAAGTACGAGCGACCCAATAGAACAGAAGGTTAGATGGATAGACGGAATGATCATTGTATCTGAGTTGTATTCGATTATATCATGATAAAGTTTATATAGAAATACTCACCAGGAAACAGTTCTTCTGTTACACATACGAGCAACTGAATCGAACATGAGGTTGAATGGATAGATTGAACAATCATTGTATCTGGGTTCTCCGATTATATCGTTATGCTGTATATTTAGTTACACCTACCATGTAACGGTTCTTTCGTTACACATACGAGCGTCTGAATCGAACATAAGGTTGGATGATTAGACGGAACAATAATTGTAACTGAGTTGTATTCGATTATATCGTGGTGATGTTTATATAGCAATACTCATCAGGTAACTGTTCTTCCGTTTCACATAAAAGCGACCAAATCGAGCAGAAGGTTAAATTGATAGATTGAAAATTCATCGTATCTGGGTTGTATTCGATTAGGTTTATATAGTTATACTCACCAGGTAACTGTTTTTCCGTTATACATAAGAACGACTGAATTGAACAGAAGTTTGAATGGATTGACTAAACAATAATCGTATCTGGGGTTGTATTCGAGTATATCGTGATGATTATCATATAGTATGTCTAACCAGGTAACAGTTCTTCCGTTAAACATACGAGCAACCGAATCGAACATAAGGTTGGATGGATAGATTGAACAATCATTGTATCTGGGTTGTCTCCGATTATATCTTTATGCTGTATATTCAGTTACACCTACCATGTAAAGGTTATTTCGTTACACAAACGAGCGTCTGAATCGAACATAAGGTTGGATGGATAGACGGAACGATAATTGTAACTGAGTTGTATTCGATTATATCGTGGTGATGTTTATATAGTAATACTCACCAGGTGACTGTTCTTGCGTTATACATACGAGCGACCCAATCGAACAGAAGGTTGGATGGATAGACGGAATGATCATTGTATCTGAGTTGTATTCGATTATATCGTGATAACGTTCATATAGAAATACTCACCAGGTTACTGTTCTTTCGTTATACATACGAGCAACCGAATCGAACAGAAGGTTGAATGGATAGTATCTGGGTTGTATTCGATTATGATGTTTTGCTGTGTATATAGTTATACACATTAGGTGACGGTATTCCCGTTTTACATACGAGCGACCGAAACGAACAGAAAGTTGAATGGATAGACTGAACAATCAATGTATCTGTGTGGTATCCGATTATATCGCAATACTGTATATATAGTGATACTTACCAGGTGACGGTACTTCCATTACACATACTAGAGACTGAATCGATCAGAAGGTTAAATGGTTAGACGAAACGAGAATTGTATCTCTGAGTTGTATTCGATGATATCGTGATGATGTTTATATAGCGATACTCACCAGGTAACTGTTCTTCCGTTTTACATACAAGCGACCGAATCGAGCAGAAGCTTAAATTTAGTAGAGATTGAACAATCATCGTAACTGGGTTGTATTCGATTATGTTTATATAGTTATACTCACCAGGTAACTGTTCTTTCGTTATACATACGAGCGACTGAATTGAACAGAAGGTTGAATGGATAGACTAAACAATAATCGTATCTGGGGTTGTATTCGATTATATCTTGATGATGTTCATATAGTTATACTCACCAGGAAACTGTTCTTCAGTTATACATAAGAGTGACTAAACTGAACAGAAAGTTGAATGGATAGACTGAACAATCAATGTATCTGGGTGGTATCCGATTATATCGCAATACTGTATATATAGTGATACTTGCCAGGTGACGGTACTTCCGTTACACATACTAGCGACTGAATCGAACAGAAGGTTAAATGGTTAGACAAAACATTGATTGTATCTGAGTTGTATTCGATGATATCGTGATGATGTTTATATAGCAATACTCACCAGGTATCTGTTCTTCCGTTTTACATACAAGCGACCGAATCGAGCAGAAGCTTGAATTTAGTATAGATTGAACAATCATCGTATCTGGGTTGTATTCGATCATGTTTATATAGTTATACTCACCAGGTAACTGTTCTTCCGTTATACATACGAGCGACTGAATTGAACAGAAGGTTGAATGGATAGACTGAACAATCATCGTTTCTGGGTTGTATTTGATTATATCGTGATGATCATCATATAGTATGTCTAACAAGGTAACAGTTCTTCCGTTATACATACGAGCAACCGAATCGAACATAAGGTTGAATGGATAGATTGAACAATCATTGTATCTGGGTTGTATCCGAATATATCGTTATGCTGTATATTTAGTTTAGCCTACAATGTAACGGTTCTTTCGTTACACATAAGAGCGTCTGAATCGTAGAGAAGGGTGAATGGATAGACTGTACAATCATCGTATCAAAGACAAAGACAAAGACAAAGAAATTTATTAGTACTTCCAAATGGAGCCATCTTACGATGGATGTACACGTCACAAAGTAGCAATACAATATAAATCACAAGATAATAAAATATATAAATAACTTCGATAAAAGGATGTAAATACAATTCTGCAACTCATAAAACATTGAAAAATTCACATAATATCCCTCACTTTGCGATTACACAATTATGTTGTCAGAGATAAATTCTTCAACGGAGTGATAGCAATTTTCTACCAATATTTTTTTTTACTGTTATTTTGAATTGTCTAGGTCTCATATTCCGTACATTTTCTGGTAGTTTGTTAAAGATTTTGATGCCTGCAAATCTAGGAGATTTTTCATACAAACTCAGGTTGTGTTTCAGTACTGACAAGGAGTCAGCGTTTCTAGTTGGGTATTTATGATGATCTGAATTTTTCATGAATTCACTTATATTACTTTTAACGTAGATCAAGGTTTTGTTTATATAAATACATGGCAAAGTTAATAATTCGTTCTGTGAAAATATAGGTTTACAGCTGTCTCTGTAATTTATACCAAATATATCAGCCTCATCACTCGTTTCTGTTGAATGAATATTTTCCTGGAGTACACCGTATCTGGAGTGTATTCGATTATTTCGTGATGATTATTACATATTATGTCTAACCAGGTAACTGTTCTTCCGTTATACATACGAGCGACTGAATTGAACAGAAGGTTGAATGAATAGACTAAACAATGATCGTATCTGGGGTTGTATTCGATTATATCGTGATGATGTTTATATAGTTATACTCACCAGGTAACTGTTCTCCAGTTATACATAAGAGCGACTGAACTGAACAGAAGGTTGTATAGATAGACTGAACAATCATCGTATCTGGGTTGTATTCGATTATTTAGTGATGATTATTATATATTATGTCTAACCAGGTGACTGTTCTTCCGTTATACATACGAGCAACCGAATCGAACATAAGGTTGAATGGATAGATTGAAAAATCATTGTATCTGGGTTATCTCCGAATATATCGTTATGCTGTATAATAAGATACACCTACCATGTAACTGTTCTTTCGTTACACATACGAGCGTCTGAATCGAACATAAGGTTGGATGGTTAGACGGAACGATAATTGTAACTGAGTTGTATTCGATTATATCGTGGTAATGTTGATATAGTAATACTCACCAGGTGACTGTTCTTGCGTTATACGTACGAGCGACCCAATCGAACAGAAGGTTGGATGGATAGACGGAATGATCATTGTATCTGAGTTGTATTCGATTATATCGTGATGAAATTCATATAGAAATACTCACCAGGTTACTGTTCTTTCGTTATACATACGAGCAACCGAATCGAACAGAAGGTTGAATGGATGGTATCTGTTTTGTATTCGATTATGATGTTATGCTGTGTATATAGTTATACACACTAGGTGACGGTATTCCCGTGAATGGATAGATTGAACAATCAATGTATCTGGTTGGTATCCGATTATATCGCAATACTGTATATATAGTGATACTTACCAGGTGACGGTACTTCCGTTACACATGCTAGAGACTGAATCGAACAGAAGGTCAAATGGTTAGACGAAACGATAATTGTATATCTGAGTTGTATTCGATGATATCGTGATGATGTTTATATAGCGATACTCACCAGGTAACTGTTCTTCCGTTTTACATAAAAGCGACCGAATCGAGAAGAAGGTTAAATGAATAGATTGAAAATTCATCGTATCTGGGTTGTATTCGATTAGGTTCATATAGTTATACTCACCAGGTAACTGTTCTTCCGTTTTTCATAAGAACGACTGAATTGAACAGAAAGTTGAATGGATAGACTAAACAATAATCGTATCTGGGGTTGTATTCGATTATATCTTGATGATGTTCATACAGTTATACTCACCAGGAAACTGTTCTCCAGTTATACATAAGAGCGACTGAACTGAACAGAAGGTTGAATGGATAGACTGAACATTCATTGTATCTGGGTTGTATTTTATTATATCGTGATTATTATCATATAGTATGTCTAACCAGGTAACTGTTCTTCCGTTATACATACGAGCAAACGAATCGAACATAAGGTTGAATGGATAGATTGAACAATCATTGCATCTGGGTTGTCTCCGATTATATCGTTATGCTGTATATTTAGTTACACCTACCATGTAACGGTTCTTTCGTTACACATACTAGCATCTGAATCGAACATAAAGTTGGATGTTTAGACGGAACTATAATTGTAACTGAGTTGTATTCGATTATATCGTGGTGATGTTTATATAGTAATACTCACCAGGTGAGTGTTCTTGCGTTATACATACGAGCGACCCAATCGAACAGAATGTTGGATGGATAGACGGAATGATCATTGTATCTGAGTTGTATTCGATTATATCGTGATGACGTTCATATATAAATACTCACCAGGTTACTGTTCTTTCATTATACGAGCAACCGAATCGAACAGAAGGTTGAATGGATAGTATCTGGGTTGTATTCGATTATGATGTTATGCTGTGTATATAGTTATACACATGAGGTGACGGTATTCCCGTTTTACATACGAGCGACCGAAACGAACAGAAAGTTGAATGGATAGACTGAACAATCAATATATCTGGGTGGTATCCGATTATATCGCAATACTGTATATATAGTGATACTTACCAGGTGACGGTACTTCCGTTACACATACTAGCGACTGAATCGAACAGAAGGTTGAATGGTTAGACGAAACGATAATTGTATCTCTGAGTTGTATTCGATGATATCGTGATGATGTTTATAGAGCAATACTCACACAGGTAACTGTTCTTTCGTTTTACATACAAGCGACCGAATCGAGCAGAGGGTTAAATGGATAGATTGAACAATCATCGTATCTGAGTTGTATTCGATTATGTTTTTATAGTTATACTCACCAGGTACCTGTTCTTCCGTTATACATACGAGCAACCAAATCGAACATAAGGTTGAATGGATAGATTGAACAATCATCGTATCTGAGTTGTATTCGATTATGTTTATATAGTTATACTCACCAAGTAACTGTTCTTCCGTTATACATACGAGCGACTGAATTGAACAGAAGGTTGAATGAATAGACTGAACAATGATCGTATCTGGGGTTGTATTCGATTATATCGTGATGATGTTTATATAGTTATACTCACCAGGAAACTGTTCTCCAGTTATACATAAGAGCGACTGAACTGAACAGAAGGTTGAATGGATAGACTGAACATTCATTGTATCTGGGTTGTATTTTATTATATCGTGATTATTATCATATAGTATGTCTAACCAGGTAACTGTTCTTCCGTTATACATACGAGCAAACGAATCGAACATAAGGTTGAATGGATAGATTGAACAATCATTGCATCTGGGTTGTCTCCGATTATATCGTTATGCTGTATATTTAGTTACACCTACCATGTAACGGTTCTTTCGTTACACATACTAGCACCTGAATCGAACATAAAGTTGGATGTTTAGACGGAACTATAATTGTAACTGAGTTGTATTCGATTATATCGTGGTGATGTTTATATAGTAATACTCACCAGGTGAGTGTTCTTGCGTTATACATACGAGCGACCCAATCGAACAGAATGTTGGATGGATAGACGGAATGATCATTGTATCTGAGTTGTATTCGATTATATCGTGATGACGTTCATATATAAATACTCAATAGGTTACTGTTCTTTCATTATACGAGCAACCGAATCGAACAGAAGGTTGAATGGATAGTATCTGGGTTGTATTCGATTATGATGTTATGCTGTGTATATAGTTATACACATGAGGTGACGGTATTCCCGTTTTACATACGAGCGACCGAAACGAACAGAAAGTTGAATGGATAGACTGAACAATCAATATATCTGGGTGGTATCCGATTATATCGCAATACTGTATATATAGTGATACTTACCAGGTGACGGTACTTCCGTTACAAATACTAGCGACTGAATCGAACAGAAGGTTGAATGGTTAGACGAAACGATAATTGTATCTCTGAGTTGTATTCGATGATATCGTGATGATGTTTATATAGCAATACTCACCAGGTAACTGTTCTTTCGTTTTACATACAAGCGACCGAATCGAGCAGAGGGTTAAATGGATAGATTGAACAATCATCGTATCTGAGTTGTATTCGATTATGTTTTTATAGTTATACTCACCAGGTACCTGTTCTTCCGTTATACATACGAGCAACCAAATCGAACATAAGGTTGAATGGATAGATTGAACAATCATCGTATCTGAGTTGTATTCGATTATGTTTATATACTTATACTCACCAAGTAACTGTTCTTCCGTTATACATACGAGCGACTGAATTGAACAGAAGGTTGAATGAATAGACTGAACAATGATCGTATCTGGGGTTGTATTCGATTATATCGTGATGATGTTTATATAGTTATACTCACCAGGTGACTGTTCTCCAGTTATACATAAGAGCGACTGAACTGAACAGAAGGTTGTATAGATAAACTGAACAATCATCGTATCTGGGTTGTATTCGATTATTTAGTGATGATTATTATATATTATGTCGAACCAGGTAACTGTTCTTCCGTTATACATACGAGCAACCGAATAGAGCATAAGGTTGAATGGATAGATCGAACAATCATTGTATCTGGGTTGTCTCTGATTATATCGTTATGCTGTATATTTAGATACACCTACCATGTAACGGTTCTTTCGTTACACATACGAGCGTCTGAATCAAACATAAGGTTGGATGGTTAGATGGAACGATAATCGTAACTGAATTGTATTCGATTATATCGTGGTGATGTTTATATAGTAATACGCACCAGGTGACTGTTCTTGCGTTATACGTACGAGCAACCCAATCGAACAGAAGGTTGGATGGATAGACGGAATGATTATTGTATCTGAGTTGTATTCGATTATATCGTGATGATGTTCATATAGAAATACTCACCAGGTTACTGTTCTTTCGTTATACATACGAGCAACCGAATCGAACAGAAGGTTGAATGGATAGTATCTGAGTTGTATTCGATTATGATGTAATGCTGTGTATATAGTTATACACACTAGGTGACGGTATTCCCGTTTTACATACGAGCGACCGAAACGAACAGAAAGTTGAATGGATAGACTGAACAATCAATGTATCTGGTTGGTATCCGATTATATCGCAATACTGTATATATAGTGATACTTACCAGGTGACGGTACTTCCGTTACACATACTAGCGACTGAATCGAACAGAAGGTTAAATGGTTGGACGATGCGATAATTGTATCTGAGTTGTATTCGATGATATCGTGATGATGTTTATATAGCAATACTCACCAGGTAACTGTTCTTCCGTTTTACATAAAAGCGACCGAATCGAGCAGAAGGTTAAATGGATAGATTGGAAATTCATCGTATCTGGGTTGTATTCGATTGGGTCTATATAGTTATACTCACCAGGTTCTTCCGTTTTACATACAAGCGACCGAATCGAGCAGAAGGTTAAATAGATAGATCGAACAATCATCGTATCTGGGTTGTCTCCGATCATATCGTTATGCTGTATATTTAAATACACCTACCATGTTACGGTTCTTTCGTTACACATACGAGCGTCTGAATCGAACATAAGGTTGGATGGTTAGACGGAACGATAATTGTAACTGAGTTGTATTCGATTATATCGTGGTAATGTTTATATAGTAATACTCACCAGGTGACTGTTCTTGCGTTATACGTACGAGCGACCCAATCGAACAGAAGGTTGGATGGATAGACGGAATGATTATTGTATCTGAGTTGTATTCGATTATATCGTGATGATGTTCATATAGAAATACTCACCAGGTTACTGTTCTTTCGTTATACATACGAGCAACCGAATCGAACAAAAGGTTGAATGGATAGTATCTGACTTGTATTCGATTATGATGTAATGCTGTGTATATAGTTATACACACTAGGTGACGGTATTCCCGTTTTACATACGAGCGACCGAAACAAACAGAAAGTTGAATGGATAGACTGATCAATCAATGTATCTGGTTGGTATCCGATTATATCGCAATACTGTATATATAGCGATACTTACCAGGTGACGGTACTTCCGTTACACATACTAGCGACTGAATCGAACAGAAGGTTAAATGGTTGGACGAAGCGATAATTGTATCTGAGTTGTATTCGATGATATCGTGATGATGTTCATATAGCAATACTCACCAGGTAACTGTTCTTCCGTTTTACATAAAAGCGACCGAATCGAGCAGAAGGTTGAATGGATAGATTGGAAATTCATCGTATCTGGGTTGTATTCGATTGGGTCTATATAGTTATACTCACCAGGTTCTTCCGTTTTACATACAAGCGACCGAATCGATCAGAAGGTTAAATAGATAGATCGAACAATCATCGTATCTGGGTTGTATTCGATTATGTTTATATAGTTATACTCACCAGGTAACTGTTCTTCCGTTATACATACGAGCGACTGAATTGAACAGAAGGATGAATGGATAGACAAAACAATGATCGTATCTGGGGTTGTATTCGATTAAATCGTGATGATGTTTATATAGTTATACTCACCAGGTAACTGTTCTCCAGTTATACATAAGAGCGACTGAACTGAACAGAAGGTTGAATGGATAGACTGAATAATCATCGTATCTGGGTTGTATTCGATTATTTCGTGATGATTATTATATATTATGTCTAACCAGGTAACTGTTCTTCCGTTTTACATACGAGCAACCGAATCGAACATAAGGTTGAATGGATAGATTGAAAAATCATTGTATCTGGGTTATCTCCGAATATATCGTTATGCTGTATATTTAGTAACACCTACCATGTAAAGGTTCTTTCGTTACACATACGTGCGTCTGAATCGAACATAAGGTTGGATGGTTAGACGAAACGATAATTGTAACTGAGTTGTATTCGATTATATCGTGGTGATGTTTATATAGTAATACTCACCAGGTGACTGTTCTTGCGTTATACATACGAGCGACCCAATCGAACAGAAGGTTGGATGGATAGACGGAATGATCATTGTATCTTAGTAAAACGGGAATACCGTCACCTCATGTGTATAACTATATACACAGCATAACATCATAATCGAATACAACCCAGATACTATCCATTCAACCTTCTGTTCGATTCGGTTGCTCGTATGTATAACGAAAGAACAGTTATCTGGTGAGTATTACTATATAAACATCACCACGATATAATCGAATACAACTCAGTTACAATTATAGTTCCGTCTAACCATCCAACTTTATGTTCGATTCAGATGCTCGTATGTGTAACGAAAGAACCGTTACATGGTAGGCGTAACTAAATATACAGCATAACGATATAATCGGAGACAACCCAGATACAATGATTGTTCAATCTATATCCATCCAACCTTATGTTCGATTCGGTTGCTCGTATGTATAACGGAAGAACTGTTACCTGGTTAGACATACTATATGATAATAATCACGATATAATCAAATACAACCCAGATACGATGAATGTTCAGTCTATCCATTCAACCTTCTGTTCAGTTCAGTCGCTCTTATTACATTGATTGTTCAGTCTATCCATTCAACTATCTGTTCGTTTCGGTCGCTCGTATGTAAAACGGGAATACCGTCACCTAATGTGTATATACACAGCATAACATCATAATCGAATACAACCCAGATACTATATATTCAACCTTCTGTTCGATTCGGTTGCTCGTATGTATAAAGAAAAAACAGTAACCTGGTGAGTATTTCTATATGAACGTCATCACGATATAATCGAATACAACTCAGATACAATGATCATTCCGTCTTTCTATCCAAACTTCTGTTCGATTGGGTCGCTCGTATGTATAACGCAAGAACAGTCACCTGGTGAGTATTACTATATAAACATCACCACGATATAATCGAATACAACTCAGTTACAATTATTGTTTCGTCTAATCATCCAACCTTATGTTCGATTCAGACGCTCGTATGTGTAACGAAAGAACCGTTACATGGTAGGTGTAACTAAATATACAGCATAACGATATAATCGGAGACAACCCAGATACAATGATTGTTCAATCTATCCATTCAACCTTATGTTCGATTCAGTTGCTCGAATGTGTAACAGAAGAACTGTTACCTGGTTAGACATACGATATGATAATCATCACGATATAATCGAATACAACCCAGATACAATGATTGTTCAGTCTATCCATTCAACGTTCTGTTCAGTTCAGTCGCTCTTATGTATAACTGGAGAACAGTTACCTGGTGAGTATAACTATATAAACATCATCACGATATAATCGAATACAACCCCAGATACGATCATTGTTTAGTCTATCCATTCAACCTTCTGTTCAATTCAGTCGCTCGTATGTATAACGGAAGAACAGTTACCTGGTGAGTATAACTATATGAACATAATCGAATACAACCCAGATACGATGATTGTTCAATCTATACTAAATTCAACCTTCTGCTCGATTCGGTCGCTTGTATGTGAAACGAAAGAACAGTTACCTGGTGAGTATTTCTATATAAACATCATCACGATATCATCGAATACAACTCAGATACAATTATCGTTTCGTCTAACCATTTAACCTTCTGTTCGATTCAGTCGCTAGTATGTGTAACGGAAGTACCGTCACCCGGTAAGTATCACTATATATTCAGTATTGCGATATATTCGGATACCATCCAGATACATTGATTGTTCAGTCTATCCATTCAACTTTCTGTTCGTTTCGGTCGCTCGTATGTAAAACGGGAGTACCGTCACCTAATGTGTATAACTATTTACACAGCATAACATCATAATCTAATACAACCCAGATACTATCCATTCAACTTTCTGTTCGATTCGGTTGCTCGTATGTATAACGAGAGAACAGTAACCTGGTGAGTATTTCTATATGAACGTCATCACGATATAATCGAATACAACTCAGATACAATGATCATTCCGTCTATTCATCCAATTTTCTGTTCGATTGGGTCGCTCGTATGTATAACGCAAGAACAGTCACCTGGTGAGTATTACTAAATAAACATCACCACGATATAATCGAATACAACTCAGTTACAATTATCGTTCCGTCTAATCATCCAACCTTATGTTCGATGCAGACGCTCGTATGTGTAACGAGAGAACCGTCACATGGTAGGTGTAACTGAATATACAGCATAACGATATAATCGGAGACAACCCAGATACAATGATTGTTCAATCTATCCATTCAACCTTTTGTTCGATTCGGTTGCTCTTATGTGTAACAGAAGAACTGTTACCTGGTTAGACATACTATATGAAAATCATCACGATATAATCGAATACAACCCAGATACAATGATTTTTCAGTCTATCCATTCAACCTTATGTTCAGTTTAGTCGCTCTTATGTATAACTGGAGAACAGTTACCTGTTGAGTATAACTATATAAACATCATCACGATATAATCGAATACAACCTCAGATACGATCATTGTTTAGTCTATACATTCAACCTTCTGTTCAATTCAGTCGCTCATATGTATAACGGAAGAACAGTTACCTGGTGAGTATAACTATATAAACCTAATCGAATACAACCCAGATACGATGAATTTTCAATCTATACATTCAACCTTCTGCTCGATTCGGTCGCTTTTATGTAAAACGGAAGAACAGTTACCTGGTGAATATTGCTATATAAACATCATCATGATATCATCGAATACAACTCAGATACAATTATCGCTTCGTCTAACCATTTAACCTTCTGTTCGATTCAGTCGCTAGTATGTGTAACGGAAGTACCGTCACCTGGAAAGTATCACTATATATACAGTATTGCGATATAATCGGATACCAACCAGATACATTGATTGTTCAGTCTATCCATTCAACTTTCTGTTCGTTTTGGTCGCTCGTATGTAAAACGGGAATACCGTCATCTAGTGTGTATAACTATATACACAGCATAACATCATAATCGAATACAACCCAGATACTATCCATTCAACCTTCTGTTCGATTCGAATGCTCGTATGTATAACGAAAGAACAGTAACCTGGTGAGTATTTCTATATGAACTTCATCACGATATCATCGAATACAACTCAGAGATACAATTATCATTTCGTCTAATCATTTAACCTTCTGTTCGATTCAGTCGCTAGTATGTGTAACGGGAGTACCGTCTCCTGGTAAGTATCACTATATATACAGTATTGCGATATAATCGGATACCACCCAGATACATTGATTGTTCAGTCTATCCATTCAACTTTCTGTTCAGTTCAGTTGCTCTTATGTATAACTGGAGAACAGTTTCCTGGTGAGTATAACTATATGAACATCATCAAGATATAATCGAATACAACCCCAGATACGATTATTGTTTAGTCTAATCATTCAACCTTCTGTTCAATTCAGTCGCTCGTATGTATAACGGAAGAACAGTTACCTGGTGAGTATAACTATATAAACATAATCGAATACAACCCAGATACGATGATTGTTCAATCTATACTAAATTTAACCTTCTGCTCGATTCGGTCGCTTGTATGTAAAACGGAAGAACAGTTACCTGGTGAGTGTTGCTATATAAACATCATCACGATATCATCGAATACAACTCAGATACAATTATGGTTTCGTCTAACCATTTAACCTTCTGTTCGATTCAGTCGCTAGTATGTGTAACGAAAGTACCGTCACCTGGTAATTATCACTATATATACAGTACTGCGATATAATCGGATACCAACCAGATACATTGATTGTTCAGTCTAACCATTCAACTTTCTGTTCGTTTCGGTCGCTCGTATGTAAAACGGGGATACCGTCACCTAGTGTGTATAACTATATACACAGCATAACATCATAATCGAATACAACCCAGATACCATCTATTCAACCTTCTGTTCGATTCGGTTGCTCTTATGTATAACGAAAGAACAGTAACCTGGTGAGTATTTCTATATGAACTTCATCACGATATAATCGAAAACAACTCAGATACAATGATCATTCCGTCTATCCATCCAACCTTCTGTTCGATTGGGTCGCTCGTACGTATAACGCAAGAACAGTCACCTTGTGAGTATTACTATATAAACATTACCACGATATAATCGAATACAACACAGTTACAATTATCGTTCCGTCTAACCATCCAACCTTATGTTCGATTCAGACGCTCGTATGTGTAACGAAAAAACCGTTACATGGTAGGTGTATCTAATTATACAGCATAACGATATAATCGGAGACAACCCAGATACAATGATTTTTCAATCTATCCATTCAACCTTATGTTCGATTCGGTTGCTCGTATGCATAACGGAAGAACAGTTACCTGGTTAGACATAATATATAATAATCATCACGAAATAATCGAATACAACCCAGATACGATGATTATTCAGTCTATCCATTCAACCTTCTGTTCAGTTCAGTCGCTCTTATGTATAACTGGAGAACAGTTACCTGGTGAGTATAACTATATAAACATCATCACGATATCATCGAATACAACCCCAGATACGATCATTGTTTAGTCTATCCATTCAACCTTCTGTTCAATTCAGTCGCTCGTATGTATAACGGAAGAACAGTTACCTGGTGAGTATAAATATATAAACATAATCGAATACAACCCAGATACGATGATTGTTCAATCTATCTATTTAACCTTCTGCTCGATTCGGTCGCTTGTATGTAAAACGGAAGAACAGTTACCTGGTGAGTATTGCTATAAACATCATCACGATATCATCGAATACAACTCAGATACAATTATCGTTTCGTCTAACCATTTAACCTTCTGTTCGATTCAGTCGCTTGTATGTGTAACGGAAGTACCGTCACCTGATAAGTATCACTATATATACAGTATTGCGATATAATCGGATACCAACCAGATACATTGATTGTTCAGTCTATCCATTCAACTTTCTGTTCGTTTCGGTCGCTCGTATGTAAACCGGGAATACCGTCACCTAGTGTGTATAACTATATACACAGCATAACATCATAATCGAATACAACTCAGATACTATCCATTCAACCTTCTGTTCGATTCGGTTGCTCGTATGTATAACGAAAGAACAGTAACCTAGTGAGTATTTCTATATGAACTTCATCACGATATAATCGAATACAACTCAGATACAATGATCATTCCGACTATCCATCCAGCCTTCTGTTCGATTGGGTCGCTCGTACGTATAACGCAAGAACAGTCACCTGGTGAGTATTACTATATAAACATTACCACGATATAATAGAATACAACTCAGTTACAATTATCGTTTCGTCTAACCATCCAACCTTATGTTCGATTCAGACGCTCGTATGTGTAACGAAAGAACCGTTACATGGTAGGTGTATCTAAATATACAGCATAACGATATAATCGGAGACAACCCAGAAACATTGATTGTTCGATCTATCCATTCAACCTTATGATCGATTCGGTTGCTCATATATATAACGGAAGAACAGTTACCTGGTTAGACATAATATATAATAATCATCACGAAATAATCGAATACAGCCCAGATACGATGATTGTTCAGTCTATCCATACAACCTTCTGTTCAGTTCAGTCGCTCTTATGTATAACTGGAGAACAGTTACCTGTTGAGTATAACTATATAAACATCATCACGATATTATCGAATACAACCTCAGATACGAACATTGTTTAGTCTATCCATTCAACCTTCTGTTCAATTCAGTCGCTCGTATGTATAACGGAAGAACAGTTACCTGGTGAGTATAACTATATAAACCTAATCGAATACAACCCAGATACGATGAATTTTCAATCTATCCATTCAACCTGCTGCTCGATTCGGTCGCTTTTATGTAAAACGGAAGAACAGTTACCTGGTGAGTATTTCTATATAAACATCATCACGATATCATCGAATACAACTCAGATACAATTATCGTTTCGTCTAACCATTTAACCTTCTGTTCGATTCAGTCGCTAGTATGTGTAACGGAAGTACCGTCACCTGGTAAGTATCACTATATATTCAGTATTGCGATATATTCGGATACCATCCAGATACATTGATTGTTCAGTATATCCATTCAACTTTCTGTTCGTTTCGGTCGCTCGTATGTAAAACGGGAGTACCGTCACCTAATGTGTATAACTATTTACACAGCATAACATCATAATCTAATACAACCCAGATACTATCCATTCAACCTTCTGTTCGATTCGGTTGCTCGTATGTATAACGAGAGAACAGTAACCTGGTGAGTATTTCTATATGAACGTCATCCTATATAATCGAATACAACTCAGATACAATGATCATTCCGTCTATTCATCCAATTTTCTGTTCGATTGGGTCGCTCGTATGTATAACGCAAGAACAGTCACCTGGTGAGTATTACTAAATAAACATCACCACGATATAATCGAATACAACTCAGTTACAATTATCGTTCCGTCTAATCATCCAACCTTATGTTCGATGCAGACGCTCGTATGTGTAACGAGAGAACCGTTACATGGTAGGTGTAACTGAATATACAGCATAACGATATAATCGGAGACAACCCAGATACAATGATTGTTCAATCTATCCATTCAACCTTTTGTTCGATTCGGTCGCTCTTATGTGTAACAGAAGAACTGTTACCTGGTTAGACATACTATATGAAAATCATCACGATATAATCGAATACAACCCAGATACAATGATTGTTCAGTCTATCCATTCAACCTTATGTTCAGTTTAGTCGCTCTTATGTATAACTGGAGAACAGTTACCTGTTGAGTATAACTATATAAACATCATCACGATATAATCGAATACAACCTCAGATACGATCATTGTTTAGTCTATCCATTCAACCTTCTGTTCAATTCAGTCGCTCGTATGTATAACGGAAGAACAGTTACCTGGTGAGTATAACTATATAAACCTAATCGAATACAACCCAGATACGATGAATTTTCAATCTATACATTCAACCTTCTGCTCGATTCGGTCGCTTTTATGTAAAACGGAAGAACAGTAACCTGGTGAGTATTTCTATATGAACTTCATCACGATATCATCGAATACAACTCAGAGATACAATTATCATTTCGTCTAACCATTTAACCTTCTGTTCGATTCAGTCGCTAGTATGTGTAACGGAAGTACCGTCTCCTGGTAAGTATCACTATATATACAGTATTGCGATATAATCGGATACCACCCAGATACATTGATTGTTCAGTCTATCCATTCAACTTTTTGTTCAGTTCAGTTGCTCTTATGTATAACTGGAGAACAGTTTCCTGGTGAGTATAACTATATGAACATCATCAAGATATAATCGAATACAACCCCAGATACGATTATTGTTTAGTCTAATCATTCAACCTTCTGTTCAATTCAGTCGCTCGTATGTATAACGGAAGAACAGTTACCTGGTGAGTATTACTATATAAACATAATCGAATACAACCCAGATACGATGATTGTTCAATCTATACTAAATTTAACCTTCTGCTCGATTCGGTCGCTTGTATGTAAAACGGAAGAACAGTTACCTGGTGAGTGTTGCTATATAAACATCATCACGATATCATCGAATACAACTAGATACAATTATGGTTTCGTCTAACCATTTAACCTTCTGTTCGATTCAGTCGCTAGTATGTGTAACGGAAGTACCGTCACCTGGTAAGTATCACTATATATACAGTACTGCGATATAATCGGATACCAACCAGATACATTGATTGTTCAGTCTAACCATTCAACTTTCTGTTCGTTTCGGTCGCTCGTATGTAAAACGGGGATACCGTCACCTAGTGTGTATAACTATATACACAGCATAACATCATAATCGAATACAACCCAGATACCATCTATTCAACCTTCTGTTCGATTCGGTTGCTCGTATGTATAACGAAAGAACAGTAACCTGGTGAGTATTTCTATATGAACTTCATCACGATATAATCGAATACAACTCAGATACAATGATCATTCCGTCTATCCATCCAACCTTCTATTCGATTGGGTCGCTCGTACGTATAACGCAAGAACAGTCACCTGGTGAGTATTACTATATAAACATTACCACGATATAATCGAATACAACACAGTTACAATTATCGTTCCGTCTAACCATCCAACCTATTGTTCGATTCAGACGCTCGTATGTGTAACGAAAGAACCGTTACATGGTAGGTGTATCTAATTATACAGCATAACGATATAATCGGAGACAACCCAGATACAATGATTTTTCAATCTATCCATTCAACCTTATGTTCGATTCGGTTGCTCGTATGCATAACGGAAGAACAGTTACCTGGTTAGACATAATATATAATAATCATCACGAAATAATCGAATACAACCCAGATACGATGATTATTCAGTCTATCCATTCAACCTTCTGTTCAGTTCAGTCGCTCTTATGTATAACTGGAGAACAGTTACCTGGTGAGTATAACTATATAAACATCATCACGATATCATCGAATACATTCCCAGATACGATCATTGTTTAGTCTATCCATTCAACCTTCTGTTCATTTCACTCGCTCGTATGTATAACGGAAGAACAGTTACCTGGTGAGTATAACTATATAAACATAATCGAATACAACCCAGATACGATGATTGTTCAATCTATCTATTTAACCTTCTGCTCGATTTGGTCGCTTGTATGTAAAACGGAAGAACAGTTACCTGGTGAGTATTGCTATAAACATCATCACGATATCATCGAATACAACTCAGATACAATTATCGTTTCGTCTATCCATTCAACTTTCTGTTCGTTTTGGTCGCTCGTATGTAAAACGGGAATACCGTCATCTAGTGTGTATAACTAAATACACAGCATAACATCATAATCGAATACAACCCAGATACTATCCATTCAACTTTCTGTTCGATTCGAATGCTCGTATGTATAACGAAAGAACAGTAACCTGGTGAGTATTTTTATATGAACTTCATCACGATATCATCGAATACAACTCAGAGATACAATTATCATTTCGTCTAACCATTTAACCTTCTGTTCGATTCAGTCGCTAGTATGTGTAACGGAAGTACCGTCTCCTGGTAAGTATCACTATATATACAGTATTGCGATATAATCGGATACCACCCAGATACATTGATTGTTCAGTCTATCCATTCAACTTTCTGTTCAGTTCAGTTGCTCTTATGTATAACTGGAGAACAGTTACCTGGTGAGTATAACTATATAAACCTAATCGAATACAACCCAGATACGATGAATTTTCAATCTATACATTCAACCTTCTGCTCGATTCGGTCGCTTTTATGTGAAACGGAAGAACAGTTACCTGGTGAATATTGCTATATAAACATCATCACGATATCATCGAATACAACTCAGATACAATTATCGCTTCGTCTAACCATTTAACCTTCTGTTCGATTCAGTCGCTAGTATGTGTAACGGAAGTATCGTCACCTGGTAAGTATCACTATATATACAGTATTGCGATATAATCGGATACTAACCAGATACATTGATTGTTCAGTCTATACATTCAACTTTCTGTTCGTTTTGGTCGCTCGTATGTAAAACGGGAATACCGTCATCTAGTGTGTATAACTATATACACAGCATAACATCATAATCGAATACAACCCAGATACTATCCATTCAACCTTCTGTTCGATTCGAATGCTCGTATGTATAACGAAAGAACAGTAACCTGGTGAGTATTTCTATATGAACTTCATCACGATATCATCGAATACAACTCAGAGATACAATTATCATTTCGTCTAACCATTTAACCTTCTGTTCGATTCAGTCGCTAGTATGTGTAACTGAAGTACCGTCTCCTGGTAAGTATCACTATATATACAGTATTGCGATATAATCGGATACCACCCAGATACATTGATTGTTCAGTCTATCCATTCAACTTTCTGTTCAGTTCAGTTGCTCTTATGTATAACTGGAGAACAGTTTCCTGGTGAGTATAACTATATGAACATCATCAAGATATAATCGAATACAACCCCAGATACGATTATTGTTTAGTCTAATCATTCAACCTTCTGTTCAATTCAGTCGCTCGTATGTATAACGGAAGAACAGTTACCTGGTGAGTATAACTATATTAACATAATCGAATACAACCCAGATACGATGATTGTTCAATCTATAATAAATTTAACCTTCTGCTCGATTCGGTCGCTTGTATGTAAAACGGAAGAACAGTTACCTGGTGAGTGTTGCTATATAAACATCATCACGATATCATCGAATACAACTCAGATACAATTATGGTTTCATCTAACCATTCAACCTTCTGTTTGATTCAGTCGCTAGTATGTGTAACGGAAGTACCGTCACCTGGTAAGTATCACTATATATACAGTACTGCGATATAATCGGATACCAACCAGATACATTGATTGTTCACTCTAACCATTCAACTTTCTGTTCGTTTCGGTCGCTCGTATGTAAAACGGGGATACCGTCACCTAGTGTGTATAACTATATACACAGCATAACATCATAATCGAATACAACCCAGATACCATCTATTCAACCTTCTGTTCGATTCGGTTGCTCGTATGTATAACGAAAGAACAGTAACCTGGTGAGTATTTCTATATGAACTTCATCACGATATAATCGAATACAACTCAGATACAATGATCATTCCGTCTATCCATCCAACCTTCTGTTCGATTAGGTCGCTCGTACGTATAACGCAAGAACAGTCACCTGGTGAGTATTACTATATAAACATTACCACGATATAATCGAATACAACACAGTTACAATTATCGTTCCGTCTAACCATCCAACCTTATGTTCGATTCAGACGCTCGTATGTGTAACGAAAGAACCGTTACATGGTAGGTGTATCTAATTATACAGCATAACGATATAATCGGAGACAACCCAGATACAATGATTTTTCAATCTATCCATTCAACCTTATGTTCGATTCGGTTGCTCGTATGCATAACGGAAGAACAGTTACCTGGTTGGACATAATATATAATAATCATCACGAAATAATCGAATACAACCCAGATACGATGATTATTCAGTCTATCCATTCAACCTTCTGTTCAGTTCAGTCGCTCTTATGTATAACTGGAGAACAGTTACCTGGTGAGTATAACTATATAAACATTATCACGATATCATCGAATACAACCCCAGATACGATCATTGTTTAGTCTATCCATTCAACCTTCTGTTCAATTCAGTCGCTCGTATGTATAACGGAAGAACAGTTAACTGGTGAGTATAACTATATAAACATAATCGAATACAACCCAGATACGATGATTGTTCATTCTATCTATTCAACCTTCTGCTCGATTCGGTCGCTTGTATGTAAAACGGAAGAACAGTTACCTGGTGAGTATTGCTATAAACATCATCACGATATCATCGAATACAACTCAGATACAATTATCGTTTCGTCTAACCATTTAACCTTCTGTTCGATTCAGTCGCTTGTATGTGTAACGGAAGTACCGTCACCTGATAAGTATCACTATATATACAGTATTGCGATATAATCGGATACCAACCAGATACATTGATTGTTCAGTCTATCCATTCAACTTTCTGTTCGTTTCGGTCGCTCGTATGTAAAACGGAATACCGTCACCTAATGTGTATAACTATATACACAGCATAACATCATTATCGAATACAACCCAGATACTATCCATTCAACCTTCTGTTCGATTCGATTGCTCGTATGTATAACGGAAGAACAGTTACCTGGTGAGTATAACTATATAAACATAATCGAATACAACCCAGATACGATTATTGTTAAATCAATACTGAATTCAACCTCCTGCTCGATTCAGTCGCTCTTATGTATAACTGGAGAACAGTTACCTGTTGAGTATAACTATATAAACATCATCACGATATAATCGAATACAACCTCAGATACGATCATTGTTTGGTCTATCCATTCAACCTTCTGTTCAATTCAGTCGCTCGTATGTATAACGGAAGAACAGTTACCTGGTGAGTATAACTATATAAACCTAATCGAATACAACCCAGATACGATGAATCGAATACAACTCAGAGATACAATTATCATTTCGTCTAACCATTTAACCTTCTGTTCGATTCGAATGTTTGAAATTTCATGTGTTATCTGTTTTATAATAATTGTTTGTATTTGTTACCAGAATGTTTTACAAATTCAGGTGATTTATGTTTTATTTTTCTTATTTACGATGACTTTGTCAATGAGAATATCATTTCTTCTGACATATAAGTATTTTTGATTGATTGATTGATCAGTCGCTAGTATGTGTAACGGAAGTACCGTCACCTGGTAAGTATCACTATATATACAGTATTGCGATATAATCGGATACCACCCAGATACATTGATTATTCAGTCTATCCATTCAACTTTCTGTTCAGTACAGTCGCTCTTATGTATAACTGGAGAATAGTTTCCTGGTGAGTATAACTATATGAACATCATCAAGATATAATTGAATACAACCCCAGATACGATTATTGTTTAGTCTATCCATTCAACCTTCTGTTCAATTCAGTCGCTCGTATGTATAACGGAAGAACAGTTACCTGGTGAGTATAACTATATAAACATTATCGAACACAACCCAGATACGATGATTGTTCAATCTATACTAAATTTAACCTTCTGCTCGATTCGGTCGCTTGTATGTAAAACGGAAGAACAGTTACCTGGTGAGTATTGCTATATAAACATCATCACGATATCATCGAATACATTTCAGATACAATTATCGTTTCGTCTAACCATTTAACCCTCTGTACGATTCAGTCGCTAGTATGTGTAACGGAAGTACCGTCACCTGGTGAGTATCACTTTATATTTAGTATTGCGGAATAATCGGATACCACCCAGATACATTGATTGTTCAGTCTATCCATTCAACTTTCAGTTCGTTTCGGTCGCTCGTATGTAAAACGGGAATACCGTCACCTAATGTGTATAACTATATACACAGCATAACATCATTATCGAATACAACCCAGATACTATCCATTCAACCTTCTGTTCGATTCGATTGCTCGTATGTATAACGGAAGAACAGTTACCTGGTGAGTATAACTATATAAACATAATCGAATACAACCCAGATACGATTATTGTTAAATCAATACTGAATTCAACCTCCTGCTCGATTCAGTCGCTCTTATGTATAACTGGAGAACAGTTACCTGTTGAGTATAACTATATAAACATCATCACGATATAATCGAATACAACCTCAGATTCGATCATTGTTTAGTCTATCCATTCAACCATCTGTTCAATTCAGTCGCTCGTATGTATAACGGAAGAACAGGTACCTGGTGAGTATAACTATATAAACCTAATCGAATACGACCCAGATACGATAAATTTTCAATCTATCCATTTAACCTTCTGCTCGATTCGGTCGCTTCTATGTAAAACGGAAGAACAGTTTCCTGGTGAATAGTGCTATATAAACATCATCACTATTTCATCGAATACAACTCAGATACAATTATCGCTTCGTCTAACCATTTAACCTTCTGTTCGATTCAGTCGCTAGTATGTGTAACGGAAGTACCGTCACCTGGTAAGTATAACTATATACACAGCATAACATCATAATCGAATACAACTCAGATACTATCCATTCAACCTTCTGTTCGATTCGGTTGCTCGTATGTATAACTAAAGAACAGTAACCTGGTGAGTATAACTATATAAACATCATCACGATATAATCGAATACAACCCAGATACGATGATTGTTCAGTCTATCCATACAACCTTCTGTTCAGTTCAGTCGCTCTCATGTATAACTGAAGAACAGTTACCTGGTGAGTATAACTATATAAACATCATCACGATATAATCGAATACAACCCCAGATACGATCATTGTTTAGTCTATCCATTCAACCTTCTGTTCAATTCAGTCGCTCGTATGTATAACGGAAGAACAGTTACTTCGTGGGTATAACTATATAAACATAATTGAATACAACTCAGATACGATGATTGTTCAATCTATCCATTAAACCTTATGTTCGATTCGGTTGCTCGTATGTATAACGGAAGAACAGGTACCTGGTGAGTATAACTATATAAACATAATCGAATACAACTCAGATACGATGATTGTTCAATCTATCCATTTAACCTTCTGCTCGATTCGGTCGCTTGTATGTAAAACGGAAGGACAGTTACCTGGTGAAATTTGCTATATAAACATCATCACGATATCATCGAATACAACTCAGATACAATTATCGTTTCGTCTAACCATTCAACATTCTGTTCGATTCAGTCGCTAGTATGTGTAACGGAAGTATCGTCACCTGGTAAGTATCACTATATAAACAGAATTGCGATATAATCGGATACCACCCAGATACATTGATTGTTCAGTCTATCCATTCAACTTTCTGTTCGTTTCAGTCGCTTGTATGTAAAACGGGAATACCGTCACCTAGTGTGTATAAATATATACACAGCATAACATCATAATCGAATACAACCCAGATACTATTCATTCAACCTCCTGTTCGATTCGGTTGCTCGTATGTATAACGAGAGAACAGTAACCTGGTGAGTATTTCTATATGAACGTCATCACGATATAATCGAATACACCTCAGATACAATGATCATTCCGTCCATCCATCCAACCTTCTGTTCGATTGGGTCGCTCGTATGTATAACGCAAGAACAGTCACCTGGTGAGTATTACTATATAAACATCACCACGATATAATCGAATACAACTCAGTTACATCTATCGTTCCGTCTAACTATCCAACCTTATGTTCGATTCAGGCGCTCGTATGTGTAACGGAAGAACCGTTACATGGTAGGTGTAACTGAATATACAGCATAACGATATAATCGTAGACAACCCAGATACTATGATTGTTCAATCTATCCATCCAACCTTATGTTCGATTCGGTTGCTCGTATGTTTAACGGAGGAACTGTTACCTGGTTAGACATACCATATGATAATCATCACGATATACTCGAATACAACCCCAGATACGATTATTGTTTGGTCTATCCATTCAACCTTCTGTTCAATTCAGTCGTTTTTATGTATAACGGTGAGTATAACTATATAACTATATAAACCTAATCGAATACAACACAGATACGATGAATTTCCAATATATCCATTTAACCTTCTGCTCGATTCGGTCGCTTTTATTTAAAACGCAAGAACAGTCACCTGGTGAGTATTACTATATAAACATCACCACGATATAATCGAATACAACTCAGTTACAATTATCGTTCCGTCTAACCATCCAACCTTATGTTCGATTCAGACGCTCGTTTGTGTAACGAAAGAACCGTTACATGGTAGGTGTATCTGAATATACAGCATAACGATATAATCGGAGACAACCCAGATACAATGATTTTTCAATCTATATATTCGAACTAATGTTCGATTCGGTTGCTCGTATGTATAACGGAGAAACAGTTACCTGGTGAGTATAACTATATAAACATAATCGAATACAACCCAGATACGATGATTGTTCAATCTATACTAAATTTGAGTTTCTGTTCGATTCTGTCGCTTGTATGTAAAACGGAAGAACAGTCACCTGGTGAGTATTTCTATATGAACGTCATCACGATATAATCGAATACAACTCAGATACAATGATCATTCCGTCTATCCATCCAACCTTCTGTTCGATTGAGTCGCTCGTATGTATAACGCAAGAACAGTCACCTGGTGAGTATTACTATATAAACATCACCACGATATAATCGAATACAACTCAGTTACATTTATCGTTCCGTCTAACCATCCAACCTTATGTTCGATTCAGATGCTCGTATGTGTAACGAAAGAACCCTTACATGGTAGGTGTAACTAAATATACAGCATTACGATATAATCGGAGACAACCCAGATACAATGATTGTTCAATCTATCCATCCAACCTTATGTTCGACTCGGTTGCTCGTATGTATAACGGAAGAACTGTTACCTGGTTAGACATACTATATGATAATAATCACGATATAATCAAATACAACCCAGATACGATGAATGTTCAGTCTATCCATTCAACCTTCTGTTCAGTTCAGTCGCTCTTATGTATAACTGGAGAACAGTTTCCTGGTGAGTATAACTATATGAACATCATCAAGATATAATCGAATACAACCCCAGATACGATTATTGTTTAGTCTATCCATTCAACCTTCTGTTCAATTCAGTCGCTCGAATGTATAACGGAAGAACAGTTACCTGGTGAGTATAACTATATAAACATAATCGAATACAACCCAGATACGATGATTGTTCAATTTATACTGAATTTAAGCTTCTGCTCGATTCGGTCGCTTGTATATAAAACGAAAGAACAGTTACCTGGTGAGTATTGCTAAATAAACATTATCACGATATCATCGAATACAACTCAGATACAATTATCGTTTCGTCTAACCATTTAACCTTCTGTTCGATTCAGTCGCTAGAATGTGTAACGGAAGTACCGTCACCTGGTAAGTATCACTATATATACAGTATTGCGATATAATCGGATACCACCCAGATACATTGATTGTTTAGTCTATACATTCAACTTTCTGTTCGTTTCGGTCGCTCGTATGTGAAACGGGAATACCGTCACCTTATGTGTTTAACTATATACACAGCATAACATCATAATCAAATACAACCCAGATACTATTCATTCAACCTTCTTTTCGATTCGGTTGCTCGTATGTATAACGAAAGAACAGTAACCTGGTGAGTATTTCTATATGAACGTCATCACGATATAATCGAATACAACTCAGATACAATGATGATTCCGTCTATCCATCCAACCTTCTGTTCGATTGAGTCGCTCGTATGTATAACGCAAGAACATTCACCTGGTGAGTATTACTATATAAACATCACCACGATATAATCGAATACAACTCAGTTATTATTATCGTTCCGTCTAACCATCCAACCTTATGTTCGATTCAGACGCTCGTATGTGTAACGAAAGA
Organism: Chrysomela aeneicollis; assembly: GCA_029955515.1. Lineage (NCBI taxonomy): Eukaryota > Metazoa > Arthropoda > Insecta > Coleoptera > Chrysomelidae > Chrysomela > Chrysomela aeneicollis. Next base: position 12,275,015 of record JARUHQ010000013.1, on the reverse strand, counting down.
ACCGTTACATGGTAGGTGTAACTAAATATACAGCATAACGATATAATCGGAGACAACCCAGATACAATGATTGTTCAATCTATCCATCCAACCTTATGTTCGATTCGGTTGCTCGTATGTATAACGGAAGAACTGTTACCTGGTTAGAAATAACATATGATAATAATCACGATATAATCTAACACAACCCAGATACGATGAATGTTCAGTCTATCCATTCAACCTTCTGTTCAGTTCAGTCGCTCTTATGTATAACTGGAGAACAGTTTCCTGGTGAGTATAACTATATGAACATCATCAAGATATAATCGAATACAATCCCAGATACGATTATTGTTTAGTCTATCCATTCAACCATCTGTTCAATTCAGTCGCTCGTATGTATAACGGAAGAACAGTTACCTGGTGAGTATAACTATATGAACATAATCGAATACAACCCAGATAAGATGATTGTTTCATCTATACTAAATTTAAGCTTCTGCTCGATACGGTCGCTTGTATGTAAAACGGAAGAACACTTACCTGGTGAGTATTGCTATATAAACATCATCACGATATCATCGAATACAACTCAGAGATACAATTATCGTTTCGTCTTACCATTTAACCTTCTGTTCGATTCAGTCGCTAGTATGTGTAACGGAAGTACCGTCACCTGGTGAGTATCACTATATATACAGTATTGCGATATAATCGGATACCACCCAGATACATTGATTGTTCAGTCTATCCATTCAACTCTCTGTTCGTTTCGGTCGCTCGTATGTAAAACGGGAATACCGTCACCTTATGTGTATAACTATATACACAGCATAATCATAATCATAATCGAATACAACCCAGATAATATCCATTCAACCTTCTGTTCGATTCTTCTGCTCGTATGTATAACGAAAGAACAGTAACCTGGTGAGTATTTCTATATGAACGTCATCACGATATAATCGAATACAACTCAGATACAATGATCATTCCGTCTATCCATCCAACCTTCTGTTCGATTGAGTCGTTCGTATGTATAACGCAAGAACAGTCACCTGGTGAGTATTACTATATGAACATCACCACGATATAATCGAATACAATTATCGTTCCGTCTAACCATCCAACCTTATGTTCGATTCAGACGCTCGTATGTATAACGAAAGAACAGTTACCTGGTGAGTATAACTATATAAACATTATCGAATACAACCCAGATACGATGATTGTTCAATCTATACTAAATTTAAGCTTCTGCTCGATTCGGTCGCTTGTATGTAAAACGGAAGAACAGTTACCTGGTGAGTATTGCTATATAAACATCATCACGATATCATCGAATACAACTCAGAGATACAATTATCGTTTCGTATAACCATCTAACCTTCTGTTCGATTCAGTCGCTAGTATGTGTAACGGAAGTACCGTCACCTGGTAAGTATCACTATATATACAGTATTGCGATATAATCGGATACCACCCAGATACATTGATTGTTCAGTCTATCCATTCAACTTTCTGTTCGTTTCGGTCGCTCGTATGTAAAACGGAAATACCGTCACCTTATGTGTATAACTATATACACATCATAACATCATAATCAAATACAACCCAGATACTATCCATTCAACCTTCTGTTCGATTCGGTTGCTCGTATGTATAACGAAAGAACAGTAACCTGGTGAGTATTTCTATATGAACGTCATCACGATATAATCGAATACAACTCAGATACAATGATCATTCCGTCTATCCATCCAACCTTCTGTTCGATTGGGTCGCTCGTATGTATAACGCAAGAACAGTCACCTGTTGAGTATTACTATATAAACATCACCACGATTTAATCGAATACAACTCAGTTACAATTATCGTTCCGTCTAACCATCCAACCTTATGTTCGATTCAGACGCTCGTATGTGTAACGAAAGAACCGTTACATGGTAGGTGTAACTAAATATACAGCATAACGATATAATCGGAGACAACCCAGATACAATGATTGTGCAATCTATCCATCCAACCTTATGTTCGATTCGGTTGCTCGTATGTATTACGAAAGAACTGTTACCTGGTTAGACATACTATATGATAATAATCACGATAAAATCAAATACAACCCATATACGATGAATGTTCAGTCTATCCATTCAACCTTCTGTTCAGTTCATTCGCTCTTATGTATAACTGGAGAACAGTTTCCTGGTGAGTATAACTATATGAACATCATCAAGATATAATCGATTACAACCCAGATACGATGATTGTTCAATCTATACTAAATTTAAGCTTCTGCTCGATTCGGACGCTTGTATGTTAAACGGAAGAACAGTTACCTGGTGAGTATTTCTATATGAACGTCATCACGATATAATCGAATACAACTCAGATACAATGATCATTCCGTCTATCCATCCAACCTTCTGTTCGATTGGGTCGCTCGTATGTATAACGCAAGAACAGTCACCTGGTGAGTATTACTATATAAACATCACCACGATATAATCGAATACAACTCAGTTACATTTATCGTTCCGTCTAACCATCCAACCTTATGTTCGATTCAGATGCTCGTATGTGTAACGAAAGAACCCTTACATGGTAGGTGTAACTAAATATACAGCATTACGATATAATCGGAGACAACCCAGATACAATGATTGTTCAATCTATCCATCCAACCTTATGTTCGACTCGGTTGCTCGTATGTATAACGGAAGAACTGTTACCTGGTTAGACATACTATATGATAATAATCACGATATAATCAAATACAACCCAGATACGATGAATGTTCAGTCTATCCATTCAACCTTCTGTTCAGTTCAGTCGCTCTTATGTATAACTGGAGAACAGTTTCCTGGTGAGTATAACTATATGAACATCATCAAGATATAATCGAATACAACCCCAGATACGATTATTGTTTAGTCTATCCATTCAACCTTCTGTTCAATTCAGTCGCTCGAATGTATAACGGAAGAACAGTTACCTGGTGAGTATAACTATATAAACATAATCGAATACAACCCAGATACGATGATTGTTCAATTTATACTGAATTTAAGCTTCTGCTCGATTCGGTCGCTTGTATGTAAAACGGAAGAACAGTTACCTGGTGAGTATTGCTAAATAAACATTATCACGATATCATCGAATACAACTCAGATACAATTATCGTTTCGTCTAACCATTTAACCTTCTGTTCGATTCAGTCGCTAGAATGTGTAACGGAAGTACCGTCACCTGGTAAGTATCACTATATATACAGTATTGCGATATAATCGGATACCACCCAGATACATTGTTTGTTTAGTCTATACATTCAACTTTCTGTTCGTTTCGGTCGCTCGTATGTGAAACGGGAATACCGTCACCTTATGTGTTTAACTATATACACAGCATAACATCATAATCAAATACAACCCAGATACTATTCATTCAACCTTCTTTTCGATTCGGTTGCTCGTATGTATAACGAAAGAACAGTAACCTGGTGAGTATTTCTATATGAACGTCATCACGATATAATCGAATACAACTCAGATACAATGATGATTCCGTCTATCCATCCAACCTTCTGTTCGATTGAGTCGCTCGTATGTATAACGCAAGAACATTCACCTGGTGAGTATTACTATATAAACATCACCACGATATAATCGAATACAACTCAGTTATTATTATCGTTCCGTCTAACCATCCAACCTTATGTTCGATTCAGACGCTCGTATGTGTAACGAAAGAACCGTTACATGGTAGGTGTAACTAAATATACAGCATAACGATATAATCGGAGACAACCCAGATACAATGATTGTTCAATCTATCCATCCAACCTTATGTTCGATTCGGTTGCTCGTATGTATAACGGAAGAACTGTCACCTGGTTAGAAATAACATATGATAATAATCACGATATAATCTAACACAACCCAGATACGATGAATGTTCAGTCTATCCATTCAACCTTCTGTTCAGTTCAGTCGCTCTTATGTATAACTGGTGAACATTTTTCTGGTGAGTATAACTATATGAACATCATCAAGATATAATTGAATACAACCCCAGATACGATTATTGTTTAGTCTATCCATTCAACCTTCTGTTCAATTCAGTCGCTCGTATGTATAACGGAAGAACAGTTACCTGGTGAGTATAACTATATAAACATTATCGAATAAAACCCAGATACGATGATTGTTCAATCTATACTAAATTTAAGCTTCTGCTCGATTCGGTCGCTTGTATGTAAAACGGAAGAACAGTTACCTGGTGAGTATTGCTATATAAACATCATCACGATATCATCGAATACAACTCAGAGATACAATTATCGTTTCGTATAACCATCTAACCTTCTGTTCGATTCAGTCGCTAGTATGTGTAACGGAAGTACCGTCACCTGGTAAGTATCACTATATATACAGTATTGCGATATAATCGGATACCACCCAGATACATTGATTGTTCAGTCTATCCATTCAACTTTCTGTTCGTTTTGGTCGCTCGTATGTAAAACGGAAATACCGTCACCTTATGTGTATAACTATATACACAGCATAACATCATAATCAAATACAACCCAGATACTATCCATTCAACCTTCTGTTCGATTCGGTTGCTCGTATGTATAACGAAAGAACAGTAACCTGGTGAGTATTTCTATATGAACGTCATCACGATATAATCGAATACAACTCAGATACAATGATCATTCCGTCTATCCATCCAACCTTCTGTTCGATTGGGTCGCTCGTATGTATAACGCAAGAACAGTCACCTGGTGAGTATTACTATATAAACATCACCACGATTTAATCGAATACAACTCAGTTACAATTATTGTTCCGTCTAACCATCCAACCTTATGTTCGATTCAGACGCTCGTATGTGTTACGAAAGAACCGTTACATGATAGGTGTAACTAAATATACAGCATAACGATATAATCGGAGACAACCCAGATACAATGATTGTGCAATCTATCCATCCAACCTTATGTTCGATTCGGTTGCTCGTATTTATTACGAAAGAACTGTTACCTGGTTAGACATACTATATGATAATAATCACGATAAAATCAAATACAACCCAGATACGATGAATGTTCAGTCTATCCATTCAACCTTCTGTTCAGTTCATTCGCTCTTATGTATAACTGGAGAACAGTTTCCTGGTGAGTATAACTATATGAACATCATCAAGATATAATCGATTACATCCCAGATACGATGATTGTTCAATCTATACTAAATTTAAGCTTCTGCTCGATTCGGACGCTTGTATGTTAAACGGAAGAACAGTTACCTGGTGAGTTTTGCTATATAAACATCATCACGATATCATCGAATACAACTCAGAGAAACAATTATCATTTCGTCTAACCATTCAACCTTCTGTTCGATTCAGTCGCTAGTATGTGTAACGGAAGTACCGTCACCTGGTAAGTATCACTATATATACAGTATTGCGATATAATCGGATACCACCCAGTTACATTGATTGTTCAGTCTATCCATTCAACTTTCTGTTCAGTTCAGTCGCTCTTATGTATAACTGGAGAACAATTTCCTGGTGAGTATAACTATATGAACATCATCAAGATATAATCGAATACAACCCCAGATACGATTATTGTTTAGTCTATCCATTCAACCTTCTCTTCAATTCAGTCGCTCGTATGTATAACGAAAGAACATTTACCTGGTGAGTATAACTATATAAACCTTATCGAATACATCCCAGATACGATGAATTTTCAATCTATCCATTCAACCTTCTGCTCGATTCGGTCGCTTTTATGTAAAACGGAAGAACAGCTACCTGGTGAGTATTGCTATATAAACATCATCACGATATCATCGAATACAACTCAGATACAATTATTGCTCCGTCTAACCATTTTACCTTCTGTTCGATTCAGTCGCTTGTATGTGTAACGGAAGTACCGTCACCTGGTAAGTATCACTATATATACAGTATTGCGATATAATCGGATACCACCTAGATACATTGATTGTTCAGTCTATACATTCAACTTTCTGTTCGTTTCGGTCGCTCGTATGTGAAACGGGAATACCGTCACCTTATGTGTTTAACTATATACACAGCATAACATCATAATCAAATACAACCCAGATACTATTCATTCAACCTTCTGTTCGATTCGGTTGCTCGTATGTATAACGAAAGAACAGTAACCTGGTGAGTATTTCTATATGAACGTCATCACGATATAATCGAATACAACTCAGATACAATGATCATTCCGTCTATCCATCCAACCTTCTGTTCGATTAGGTCGCTCGTATGTATAACGCAAGAACAGTCACCTGGTGAGTATTACTATATAAACATCACCACGATATAATCGAATACAACTCAGTTATAATTATCGTTCCGTCTAACCATCCAACCTTATGTTCGATTCAGACGCTCGTATGTGTAACGAAAGAACCGTTACATGGTAGGTGTAACTAAATAAACAGCATAACGATATAATCGGAGACAACCCAGATACAATGATTGTTCAATCTATCCATCCAACCTTATGTTCGATTCGGTTGCTCGTATGTATAACGGAAGAACTGTTACCTGGTTAGAAATAACATATGATAATAATCACGATATAATCTAACACATCCCAGATACGATGAATGTTCAGTCTATCTATTCAACCTTCTGTTCAGTTCAGTCGCTCTTATGTATAACTGGAGAACAGTTTCCTGGTGAGTATAACTATATGAACATCATCAAGATATATTCGAATACAACCCCAGATACGATTATTGTTTAGTCTATCCATTCAACCATCTGTTCAATTCAGTCGCTCGTATGTATAACGGAAGAACAGTTACCTGGTGAGCATAACTATATAAACATAATCGAATACAACCCAGATAAGATGATTGTTATATCTATACTAAATTTAAGCTTCTGCTCGATACGGTCGCTTGTATGTAAAACGGAAGAACAGTTACCTGGTGAGTATTGCTATATAAACATCATCACGATATCATCGAATACAACTCAGAGATACAATTATCGTTTCGTCTAACCATTTAACCTTCTGTTCGATTCAGTCGCTAGTATGTGTAACGGAAGTACCGTCACCTGGTGAGTATCACTATATATACAGTATTGCGATATAATCGGATACCACCCAGATACATTGATTGTTCAGTCTATCCATTCAACTTTCTGTTCGTTTCGGTCGCTCGTATGTAAAACGGGAATACCGTCACCTTATGTGTATAACTATATACACAGCATAACATCATAATCGAATACAACCCAGATACTATCCATTCAATCTTCTGTTCGATTCGTCTGCTCGTATGTATAACGAAAGAACAGTAACCTGGTGAGTATTTCTATATGATCGTCATCACGATATAATCGAATACAACTCAGATACAATGATCATTCCGTCTATCCATCTAACCTTCTGTTCGATTGGGTTGCTCGTACGTATAACGCAAGAACATTCACCTGGTGGGTATTACTATATAAACATTCCCACGATATAATCGAATACAACTCAGTTACAATTATCGTTCCGTCTAACCATCCAACCTTATGTTCGATTCAGACGCTCGTATGTGTAACGAAAGAACCGTTACATGGTAGGTGTAACTAAATATACAGCATAACGATATAATCGGAGACAACCCAGATACAATGATTGTTCAATCTATCCATACAACCTTCTGTTGAGTTCAGTCGCTCTTATGTATAACTGGAGAACAGTTACCTGGTGAGTATAACCATATAAACATCATCACGATATGATCGAATACAACCCCAGATACGATCATTGTTTAGTCTATCCATTCAACCTTCTGTTCAATTCAGTCGCTCGTTTGTATAACGGAAGAACAGGTACCTGGTGAGTATAACTATATAAACATAATCGAATACAACTCAGATACGATGATTGTTCAATCTATCCATTTAACCTTCTGCTCGATTCGGTCACTTGTATGTAAAACTGAAGGACAGGTACCTGGTGAGTATTGCTATATAAACATCATCACGATATCATCGAATACAACTCAGAGACAATGATTATTCCGTTTATCCATCCAACCTTCTGTTCGATTGAGTCGTTCGTATGTATAACGCAAGAACAGTCACCTGGTGAGTATTACTATATGAACATCACCACGATATAATCGAATACAACTCAGTTACAATTATCGTTCCGTCTAACCATCCAACCTTATGTTCGATTCAGACGCTCGTATGTATAACGGAAGAACTGTTACCTGTTAGACATACTATATGATAATAATTACGATATAATCAAATACAACCCAGATACGATGAATGTTCAGTCTATCCATTCAACCTTCTGTTCAGTTCAGTCGCTCTTATGTGTAACTGGAGAACTTTTTTCTGGTGAGTATAACTATATGAACAACATCAAGATATAATTGAATACAACCCCAGATACGATTATTGTTTAGTCTATCCATTCAACCTTCTGTTCAATTCAGTCGCTCGTATGTATATCGGAAGAACAGTTACCTGGTGAGTATAAATATATAAACATTATCGAATACAACCCAGATACGATGATTGTTCAATCTATACTTAATTTAAGCTTCTGCTCGATTCGGTCGCTTGTATGTAAAACGGAAGAACAGTTACCTGGTGAGTATTGCCATATAAACATCACCACGATATAATCGAATACAACTCAGTTACAATTATCGTTCCGTCTAACCATCCAACCTTATGTTCGATTCATACGCTCGTATGTGTAACGAAAGAACCGTTACATGGTAGGTGTAACTAGATATACAGCATAACGATATAATCGGAGACAACCCAGATATAATGATTGTTCAATCTATCCATCCAACCTTATGTTCGATTCGGTTGCTCGTATGTATTACGAAAGAACTGTTACCTTGTTAGACATACTATATGATAATAATTACGATATAATCAAATACAACCCAGATACGATGAATGTTCAGTCTATCCATTCAACCTTCTGTTCAGTTCAGTCGCTCTTATGTATAACTGGAGAACAGTTCCCTGGTGAGTATAACTATATGAACATCATCAAGATATAATCGAATACAACCCCAGATACGATTATTGTTTAGTCTATCCATTCAACCTTCTGTTCAATTCAGTCGCTCGTATGTATAACGGAAGAGCAGTTACCTGGTGAGTATAACTATATAAACATAATCGATTACAACCCAGATTCGATGATTGTTCAATCTATACTAAATTTAAGCTTCTGCTCGATTCGGACGCTTGTATGTAAAATGAAAGAACAGTTACCTGGTGAGTATTGCTATATAAACATCATCACGATATCATCGAATACAACTCAGAGATACAATTATCATTTCGTCTAACCATTCAACTTTCTGTTCGATTCAGTCGCTAGTATGTGTAACGGAAGTACCGTCACCTGGTTAGTATCACTATATATACAGTATTGCGATATAATCGGATACCACCCAGATACATTGATTGTTCAGTCTATCCATTCAACTTTCTGTTCAGTTCAGTTGCTCTTATGTATAACTGGAGAACAGTTTCCTGGTGAGTATAACTATATGAACATCATCAAGATATAATCGAATACAACCCCGGATACGATTATTGATTAGTCTATCCATTCAACCTTCTGTTCAATTCAGTCGCTCGTATGTATAACGGAAGAACATTTACCTGGTGAGTATAACTATATGAACCTTATCGAATACAACCCAGATACGATGAATTTTCAATCTATCCATTCAACCTTCTGCTCGATTCGGTCGCTTTTATGTAAAACGGAATAACAGCTACCTGGTGAGTATTGCTATATAAACATCATCACGATATCATCGAATACAACTCAGATACAATTATCGCTTCGTCTAACCATTCAACCTTCTGTTCGATTCAGTCGCTAGTATGTGTAACGGAAGTACCGTCACCTGGTAAGTATCACTATATATACAGTATTGCGATATAATCGGATACCAACCAGATACATTGATTGTTCAGTCTATCCATTCAACTTTCTGTTCGTTTCGGTCGCTCGTATGTAAAACGGGAATACCGTCACCTAGTGTGTATAACTATATACACAGCATAACATCATAATCGAATACAACTCAGATACTATCCATTCAACCTTCTGTTCGATTCGGTTGCTCGTATGTATAACGAAAGAACAGTAACCTGGTGAGTATTTCTATATAAACTTCATCACGATATAATCGAATACAACTCAGATACAATGATCATTCCGTCTATCCATCTAACCTTCTGTTCGATTGGGTTGCTCGTACGTATAACGCAAGATCAGTCACCTGGTTAGTATAACTATATAAACATTCCCACGATATAATCGAATACAACTCAGTTACAATTATCGTTCCGTCTAACCATCCAACCTTATGTTCGATTCAGACGCTCGTATGTGTAACGAAAGAACCGTTACATGGTAGGTGTCTCTAAATATACAGCATAACGATTTAATCGGAGACAACCCAGATACAATGATTGTTCAATCTATCCATTCAACCTTATGTTCGATTCGGTTTCTCGTATTTATAACGAAAGAACAGTTACCTGGTTAGACATAATATATAATAATCATCACGAAATAATCGAATACAACCCAGATACGATGATTGTTCAGTCTATCCATACAACCTTCTGTTCAGTTCAGTCGCTCTTGAGTATAACTGGAGAACAGTTACCTGGTGAGTTTAACTATATAAACATCATCATGATATAATCGAATACAACCCCAGATACGATCATTGTTTAGTCTATCCATTCAACCTTCTGTTCAATTCAGTCGCTCGTATGTATAACGGAAGAACATTTACTTGGTGAGTATAACTATATAAACATTATCGAATACAACTCAGATACGATGATTGTTCAATCTATCCATTCAACCTTATGTTCGATTCGGTAGCTCGTATGTATAACGGAAGAACAGGTACCTGGTGAGTATAACTATATAAACATAATCGAATACAACTCAGATACGATGATTGTTCAATCTATCCATTTAACCTTCTGCTCGATTCGGTCACTTGTATGTAAAACTGAAGGACAGTTACCTGGTGAGTATTGCTATATAAACATCATCACGATATCATCGAATACAACTCAGATACAATTATCGTTTCGTCTAACCATTCAACATTCTGTTCGATTCAGTCGCTAGTATGTATAACGGAAGGACAGTTACCTGGTGAGTATAACTATATAAACATAATCGAATACAACCCAGATACGATGATTGTTCAATCCATACTAAATTTAACCTTCTGCTCGATTCGGTCGCTTGTATGTAAAACGGAAGAACAGTTACCTGGTGAGTATTGCTATATAAACATCATCATGATATCATCGAATACAACTCAGATACAATTATCGTTTCGTCTTACCATTTAACCTTAAGTTCGATTCAGTCGCTAGTATGTGCAACGGAAGTACCGTCACCTGGTAAGTATCACTATATATACAGTATTGCGATATAATCGGATACCACCCAGATATATTGATTGTTCAGTCAATCCATTCAACTTTCTGTTCGTTCCGGTCGCTCGTATGTAAAACGGGAATACCGTCACCTAATGTGTATAACTATATACACAGCATAACATCATAATCGAATACAACCCAGATACTATCCATTCAACCTTCTGTTCGATTCGGTTGCTCGTATGTAAAAAGAAAAAACAGTAACCTGGTGAGTATTTCTATATGAACGTCATCACGATATAATCGAATACAACTCAGATACAATGATCATTCCGTCTATTTATCCAAACTTCTGTTCGATTGGGTCGCTCGTATGTATAACGCAAGAACAGTCACCTGGTGAGTATTACTATATAAACATCATCACGATATAATCGAATACAACTCAGTTACAATTATTGTTCCGTCTAATCATCCAACCTTATGTTCGATTCAGACGCTCGAATGTGTAACGAAAGAACCGTTACATGGTAGGTGTAACTAAATATACAGCATAACGATATAATCGGAGACAACCCAGATACAATGATTGTTCAGTCTATCCATTCAACTTTCTGTTCGTTTCGGTCGCTCGTATGTAAAACGGGAATACCGTCATCAAATGTGTATAACTATATACACAGCATAACATCATGATCGAATACAACCCAGATACTATCCATTCAACCTTCCGTTCGATTCGGTTGCTCGTATGTATAACGAAAGAACAGTAACCTGGTGAGTATTTCTATATGAACGTCATCACGATATAATAGAATATAACTAAGATACAATGATCATTCCGTCTATCCATCCAACCTTCTTTTCGATTGGGTCGCTCGTATGTATAACGCAAGAACAGTCACCTGGTGAGTATTACTATATGAACATCACCACGAAATAATCGAATACAAATCAGTTACAATTATCGTTTCGTCTAACCATCCAACCTTATGTTCGATTCAGACGCTCGTATGTGTAACGAAAGAACTGTTACCTGGTAAGACATACTATATTATAATCATCACGATATAATCAAATACAACCCAGATACGATGATTGTTCAGTCTATCCATTCAACGTTCTGTTCAGTTCAGTCGCTCTTATGTATAACTGGAGAACAGTTTCCTGGTGAGTATAACTATATGAACATCATCAAGATATAATCGAATACAACCCCAGATACGATTATTGTTTAGTCTATCCATTCAACCTTCTGTTCAATTCAGTCGCTCGTATGTATAACGGAAGAACAGTTACCTGGTGAGTTTAACTATATGAACATAATCGAATACAACCCAGATACGATGATTGTTCGATCTATACTAAATTCAACCTTCTGCTCGATTCGGTCGCTTTTATGTGAAACGGAAGAACAGTTACCTGGTGAGTATTGCTATAAACATCATCACGATATCATCGAATACAACTCAGATACAATCATCGTTCCGACTAACCATCCAACCTTATGTTCGATTCAGACGCTCGTATGTGTAACGAAAGAACCATTACATGGTAGGTGTATCTAATTATACAGCACAACGATATAATCGGAGACAACCCAGACACAATGATTTTTCAATCTATCCATTCAACCTTATGTTTGATTCGGTTGCTCGTATGTATAACGGAAGAACAGTTACCTGGTTAGACATAATATATAATAATCATCACGAAATAATCGAATACAACCCAGATACGATGATTATTCAGTCTATCCATTCAACCTCCTGTTCAGTTCAGTCGCTCTCATGTATAACTGGAGAACAGTTACCTGGTTAGTATAACTATATGAACATCATCACGATATCATCGAATACATCCCCAGATACGATCATTGTTTAGTCTATCCATTCAACCTTTTGTTCAATTCAGTCGCTCGTATGTATAACGGAAGAACAGTTACCTGGTGAGTATAACTATATAAACATAATCGAATACAACCCAGATACGATGATTGTTCAATCTATCTATTTAACCTTCTGCTCGATTCGGTCGCTTGTATGTAAAACGTAAGAACAGTTACCTGGTGAGTATTGCTATAAACATCATCACGATATCATCGAATACAACTCAGATACAATCATCGTTTCGTCTAACCATCCAACCTTCTGTTCGATTGGGTCGCTCGTATGTATAACGCAAGAACAGTCACCTGGTGAGTATTACTATATAAACATCACCACGATATAATCGAATACAACTCAGTTACAATTATCGTTCCGTCTAATCATCCAACCTTATGTTCGATGCATACGCTCGTATGTGTAACGAAAGAACCGTTACAAGGTAGGTGTAACTAAATATACAGCATAAAGATATAATCGGAAACAACCCAGATACAATGATTGTTTAATCTATCCATTCAACCTTCTGTTCGATTCGGTTGCTCGTATGTATAACGAAAGAACAGTAACCTGGTGAGTATTTCTATATGAACGTCATCACGATATGATCGAATACAACTCAGATACAATGATAATTCCGTCTATCCATCCAACCTTCTGTTCGATTGGGTCGCTCGTATGTATAACGCAAGAACAGACACCTGGTGAGTATTACTATATAAACATCACCACGATATAATCGAATACAACTCAGTTACAATTATCGTTCCGTCTAATCATCCAACCTTATGTTCGATGCAGACGCTCGTATGTGTAACGAAAGAACCATTACATGGTAGGTGTATCTAATTATACAGCACAACGATATAATCGGAGACAACCCAGACACAATGATTTTTCAATCTATCCATTCAACCTTATGTTCGATTCGGTTGCTCGTATGTATAACGGAAGAACAGTTACCTGGTTAGACATAATATATAATAATCATCACGAAATAATCGAATACAACCCAGATACGATGATTATTCAGTCTATCCATTCAACCTTCTGTTCAGTTCAGTCGCTCTCATGTATAACTGGAGAACAGTTACCTGGTTAGTATAACTATATGAACATCATCACGATATCATCGAATACAACCCCAGATACGATCATTGTTTAGTCTATCCATTCAACCTTTTGTTCAATTCAGTCGCTCGTATGTATAACGGAAGAACAGTTACCTGGTGAGTATAACTATATAAACATAATCGAATACAACCCAGATACGATGATTGTTCAATCCATCTATTTAACCTTCTGCTCGATTCGGTCGCTTGTATGTAAAACGTAAGAACAGTTACCTGGTGAGTATTGCTATAAACATCATCACGATATCATCGAATACAACTCAGTTACAATTATCGTTTCGTCTAATCATCCAACCTTATGTTCGATGCATACGCTCGTATGTGTAACGAAAGAACCGTTACATGGTAGGTGAAACTAAATATACAGCATAAAGATATAATCGGAAACAACCCAGATACAATGATTGTTCAATCTATCCATTCAACCTTATGTTCGATTCGGTTGCTCGTATGTGTAACAGAAGAACTGTTACCTGGTTGGACATACTATATGATAGTCATCACGATATAATCGAATACAACCCAGATACAATGATTGTTCAGTCTATCCATTCAACCTTCTGTTCAGTTCAGTCGCTCTTATGTATAACTGGAGAACAGTTACCTATTGAGTATAACCATATAAACATTATCACGATATAATCGAATACAACCTCAGATACGATCATTGTTTAGTCTATCCATTCAACCTTCTGTTCAATTCAGTCGCTCGCATATATAACGGAAGAACAGTTACCTTGTGAGTATACCTATATAAACCTAATCGAATACAACCCAGATACGATGAATTTTCAATCTATCCATTTAACCTTCTGCTCGATTCGGTCGCTTTTATGTAAAACGGAAGAACAGTTACCTGGTTAATATTGCTATATAAACATCATCACGATATCATCGAATACAACTCAGATACAATTATCGCTTCGTCTAACCATTTAACCTTCTGTTCGATTCAGTCGCTAGTATGTGTAACGGAAGTACCGTCACCTGGTAAGTATCACTATATATACAGTATTGCGATATAATCGGATACCAACCAGATACATTGATTGTTCAGTTTATCCATTCAACTTTCTGTTCGTTTCGGTCGCTATTATGTAAAACGGGAATACCGTCACCTAGTGTGTATAACTATATACACAGCATAACATCATAATCGAATACAACCCAGATACCATCCATTCAACCTTCTGTTCGATTCGGTTGCTCGTATGTATAACGAAAGAACAGTAACCTGGTGAGTATTTCTATATGAACTTCATCACGATATAATCGAATACAACTCAGATACAATGATCATTTCGTCTATCCATCCAACCTTCTGTTCGATTGGGTCGTTCGTACGTATAACGCAAGAACAGTCACCTGTTGAATATTACTATATAAACATTACCACGATATAATCGAATACAACTCAGTTACAATTTTCGTTTCGTCTAACCAATCCAACCTTATGTTCGATTCAGACGCTCGTATGTGTAACGAAAGAACCGTTACATGGTAGGTGTATCTAATTATACAGCATAACGATATAATCGGAGACAACCCAGATACAATGATTTTTCAATCTATCCATTCAACCTTATGTTCGATTCGGTTGCTCGTATGTACAACGGAAGAACAGTTACCTGGTTAGACATAATATATAATAATCATCACGAAATAATCGAATACAACCCAGATACGATGATTATTCAGTCTATCCATTCAACCTTCTGTTCAGTTCAGTCGCTCTTATGTATAACTGGAGAACAGTTACCTGGTGAGTATAACTATATAAACATCATCACGATATCATCGAATACAACCCCAGATACGATCATTGTTTAGTCTATCCATTCAACCTTCTGTTCAATTCAGTCGTTCGTATGTATAACGGAAGAACAGTTACCTGGTGAGTATAACTATATAAACATAATCGAATACAACCCAGAAACGATGATTGTTCAATCTATCTATTTAACCTTCTGCTCGATTCGGTCGCTTGTATGTAAAACGGAAGAACAGTTACCTGGTGAGTATTGCTATAAACATCATCACGATATCATCGAATACAACTCAGATACAATTATCGTTTCGTCTAACCATTCAACCTTCTGTTCGATTCAGTCGCTTGTATGTGTAAAGGAAGTACCGTCACCTGGTAAGTATCACTATATATACAGTATTGCGATATAATCGGATACCACCCAGATACATTAATTGTTCAGTTTATCCATTCAACTTTCTGTTCGTTTCGGTCGCTCGTATGTAAAACGGGAATACCGTCACCTAGTGTGTATAACTATATACACAGCATAACATCATAATCGAATACAACCCAGATACTATCCATTCAACCTCCTGTTCGATTCGATTGCTCGTATGTATAACGAAAGAACAGTAACCTGGTGAGTATTTCTATATGAACTTCATCACGATATAATCGAATACAATTCAGATGCAATTATCATTCCGTCTATCCATCCAACCTTCTGTTCGATTGGGTCGCTCGTATGTATAACGCAAGAACAGTCACCTCGTGAGTATAACTATATAAACATCACCACGATGCAATCGAATACAACTCAGTTGCAATTATCGTTCCGTATAATCATCCAACCTTATGTTCGATTCAGACGCTCGTATGTGTAACGAAAGAACCGTTACATGGTAGGTGTAACTAAATATCTAGCATAACGATATAATCGGAGACAACTCAGATACAATGATTGTTCAATCTATCCATCCAACCTCATGTTCGATTCGGTTGCTCGTATGTTTAACGGAAGAACTGTTACCTGGTTAGACATACTATATGATAATCATCACGATATAATCGAATACAACCCAGATACGATGATTGTTCAGTCTATCCATTCAACCTTCTGTTCAGTTCAGTCGCTCTTATGTATAACTGGAGAACAGTTACCTGGTGAGTATAACTATATAAACATCATCACGATATACTCGAATACAACCCCAGATACGATTATTGTTTAGTCTAACCATTCAACCTTCTGTTCAATTCAGTCGCTCGTATGTATAACGGAAAAACAGTAACCTGGTGAGTATAACTATATAAACATTATCGAATACAACCCATATGCGATGATTGTTCAATTTATCCATTCAACCTTCTGCTCGATTCGGTCGCTCGTAAGTGAAACGGAAGAACAGTAACCTGTTGAGAATTCCTATATGAACGTTATCACGATATAATCGAATACAACTCGGATACAATTATCATTCCGTCTATCCATCCAACCTTCTGTTCGATTGGGTCGCTCGTATGTATAACGCAAGAACAGTCACCTGGTGAGTATTACTATATAAACATCACCACGATATAATCGAATACAACTCAGTTACAATTATCGTTCCGCCAAACCATCCAACCTTATGTTCGATTCAGACGCTCGTATGTGTAACGAAAGAACCGTTACATGGTAGGTGTAACTAAATATACAGCATAACGATATATTCGGATACAAATCAGGTACAATGATTGTTCAATCTATCCATTCAACCTTATGTTCGATTCGGTTGCTCGTATGTATAACGGAAGATTTGTTACTTGGTTAGACATACTATATGATAATCATCACGATATAATCGAATACAACCCAGAAAGGATGATTGTACAGTCTATCCACTCAACCTTCTCTTCGATTCGGTCGCTCTTACGTATAACGAAAGGACAGTTACCTGGTGATTATAACTATAAAAACATCATCACGATATAATCAAATACAACCCAGATACGATGAATGTTCAGTCTATCCATTCAACCTTCTGTTCAGTTCAGTCGCTCATATGTATAACTGGAGAACAGTTACCTGGTGAGTATAACTTTATAAACATAATCGAATACAACCCAGATACGATGATTGTTCAATCTATACTAAATTCAACCTTCTGCTCGATTCGGTCGCTTGTATGTGGAACGGAAGAACAGTTACCTGGTGAGTATTTCTATATAAACATCATCACGATATCATCGAATACAATTCAGATACAATTATCGTTTCGTCTAAGCATTAAACCCTTCTGTTCGATTCAGTCGCTAGTATGTGTAACGGAAGTACCGTCACCTGGTAAGTATCACTATATATTCAGTATTGCGATATAATCGGATACCACCCAGATACATTGATTGTTCAGTCTATCCATTCAACTTTCTGTTCGTTTCGGTCGCTCGAATGTAAAACGGGAATACCGTCACCTAATGTGTATAACTATATACACAGCATAACATCATAATCGAATACAACCCAGATACTATCCATTCAACCTCCTGTTCGATTCGGTTGCTCGTATGTATAACGAAAGAACAGTAACCTGGTGAGTATTTCTATATGAACGTCATCACGATATAATCGAATACAACTCAGATACAATTATCATTCCGTCTCTCCATCCAACCTTCTGTTCGATTGGGTCGCTCGTATGTATAACGCAAGAACAGTCACCTGGTGAGTATTACTATATAAACATCACCACGATACAATCGAATACAACTCAGTTACAATTATCGTTCCGTCTAACCATCCAACCTTATGTTCGATTCAGACGCTCGTATGTGTAACGAAAGAACCGTTACATGGTAGTTGTAACTAAATATACAGCATAACGATATAATCGGAGACAACCCAGATACAATGATTGTTCAATCTCCAAGGGGGCCCCCTTTGATGCAATTTTTTTTTCGATTTCGGTTTCTTCGATTGGAGAAATGGATTCTATGAAAAAAAAAACAAGCAAATTGGTATGCGCGAAGTTGAAAATCGGTCCATCCGTTCGGAAGTTAAGGCGATCTGAAGAATTCGAGAAAGTTCCAAGGGGGCCCCCTTTGATGCATTTTTTTTTATATTTCGGTTTTCTCGATTGGAGAAATGGATTCTATGAAAAAAAACAAACAGATTGGTATGATCGAAGTTGAAAATCGGTCTATCCGTTCGGAAGTTACGGCGATCTGAAGAATTCGAAAAAGTTCCAAGGAGGCCCCCTTTGATGCATTTTTTTTTCGATTTCGGTTTTTTCGATTGGAGAAATGGATTCTATGAAAAAAACAAGCAGATTGGTATGATCGAAGTTGAAAATCGGTCCATCCGTTCGGAAGTTAATGCGATCTGAAGAATTCGAAAAAGTTCCAATGGGGCCCCCTTTGATGCAATTTTTTTTTTCGATTTCGGTTTTTTCGATTGGAGAAATGGATTCTATGAAAGAAAACAAGCAGATTGGTATGATCGAAGTTGAAAATCGGTCCATCCGTTCGGAAGTTGAGGCGATCTGAAGAATTCGAAAAAGTTCCAAGGGGGCCCCCTTTGATGCATTTTTTTTTCGATTGGAGAAATGGATTCTATGAAAGAAACAAGCAGATTGGTATGATCGAAGTTGAAAATCGGTCCATCCGTTCGGAAGTTAAGGCGATCTGAAGAATTCGAAAAATTCCAAGGGGGCCCCCTTTGATGCAATTTTTTTTTTCGATTTCGGTTTTTTCGATTGGAGAAATGGATTCTATGGAAAAAACAAGCATATTGGTATGATCGATGTTGAAAATCGGTCCATCCGTTCGGAAGTTAAGGCGATCTGAAGAATTCGAAAAAGTTCCAAGGGGATCCCCTTTGATACAATTTTTTTTTTTGATTTCGGTTTTTTCGATTGAAGAAATGGATTCTCTGAGGAAAAACAAGCAGATTGGTATGATCGAAGTTGAAAATCGGTCCATCCGTTCGGAAGTTAATGCGATCTGAAGAATTCGAAAAAGTTCCAAGGGGACCCCTTTTGATGCAATTTTTTTTTAAGATTTCGGTTTTTTTGATAGGAGAAATGGATTTTATGAAAAAAAACAAGCAAATTGGCATGCACGAAGTTGAAAATCGGTCCATCCGTTCGGAAGTTAAGGTGATCTGAAGATTTCGAAAAAGTTCCAAGGGGACCCCCTTTGATGCATTTTTTTTTTCGATTTCGGTTTCTTCGATTGAAGAAATGGATTGAATGAAAAAAAACAAGCAGATTGGTATGATCGAAGTTGAAAATCGATCCATCCGTTCGGAAGTTAAGGCGATCTGAAGAATTCGAAAAAATTCCAAGGGGGCCCTCTTTGATGCATTTTTATTTCGGTTTTTTCGATTGGAGAAATGGATTCTATGAAAAAAAACAAGCAGATTGGTATGATCGAAGTTGAAAATCGGTCTATCCGTTCGGAAGTTACGGCGATCTGAAGAATTCGAAAAAGTTCCAAGGAGGCCCCCTTTGATGCATTTTTTTTTTCGATTTCGGTTTTTTCGATTGGAGAAATGGATTCTATGAAAAAAACAAGCAGATTGGTATGATCGAAGTTGAAAATCGGTCCATCCGTTCGGAAGTTAATGCGATCTGAAGAATTCGAAAAAGTTCCAATGGGGCCCCCTTTGATGCAATTTTTTTTTTTCGATTTCGGTTTTTTCGATTGGAGAAATGGATTCTATGAAAGAAAACAAACAGATTGGTATGATCGAAGTTGAAAATCGGTCCATCCGTTCGGAAGTTAAGGCGATATGAAGAATTCGAAAAAGTTCCAAGGGGGCCCCCTTTGATACATTTTTTTTTTCGATTGGAGAAATGGATTCTATGAAAGAAACAAGCAGATTGGTATGATCGAAGTTGAAAATCGGTCCATCCGTTCGGAAGTTAAGGCGATCTGAAGAATTCGAAAAATTCCAAGGGGGCCCCCTTTGATGCAATTTTTTTTTTCGATTTCGGTTTTTTTGATTGAAGAAATGGATTCTATGGAAAAAACAAGCATATTGGTATGATCGATGTTGAAAATCGGTCCATCCGTTCGGAAGTTAAGGCGATCTGAAGAATTCGAAAAAGTTCCAAGGGGATCCCCTTCGATACAATTTTTTTTTTCGATTTCGGTTTTTTCGATTGAAGAAATGGATTCTCTGAGGAAAAACAAGCAGATTGGTATGATCGAAGTTGAAAATCGGTCCATCCGTTCGGAAGTTAAGGCGATCTGAAGAATTCGAAAAAGTTCCAAGGGGACCCCTTTTGATGCAATTTTTTTTTCGATTTCGGTTTTTTCGATAGGAGAAATGGATTTTATGAAAAAAAACAAGCAAATTGGCATGCACGAAGTTGAAAATCGGTCCATCTGTTCGGAAGTTAAGGTGATCTGAAGATTTCGAAAAAGTTCCAAGGGGACCCCCTTTGATGCATTTTTTTTTTTCGATTTCGGTTTCTCCGATTGAAGAAATGGATTGAATGAAAAAAAACAAGCAGATTGGTATGATCGAAGTTGAAAATCGATCCATCCGTTCGGAAGTTAAGGCGATCTGAAGAATTCGAAAAAGTTCCAAGGGGGCCCTCTTTGATGCATTTTTTTCTTTCGATTTCGGTTTTTTCGATTGGAGAAATGGATTCTATGAAAAAAAACAAACAGATTGGTATGATCGAAGTTGAAAATCGGTCCATCCGTTCGGAAGTTAAGGCGATATGAAGAATTCGAAAAAGTTCCAAGGGGGCCCCCTTTGATGCATTTTTTTTTTTTTCGATTTCGGTTTTTTCGATTGGAGAAATGGATTCTATGAAAAAAACAAGCATATTGGTATGATCGAAGTTGAAAATCGGTCCATCCGTTCGGAAGTTAAGGCGATCTGAAGAATTCGAAAAAGTTCCAAGGGGATCCCCTTTGATGCAATTTTTTTTTTCGATTTCGGTTTTTGTCGATTGAAGAAATAAATTCTCTGAGGAAAAACAAGCAGATTGGTATGATCGAAGTTGAAAATCGGTCCATCCGTTCGGAAGTTAAGGCGATCTGAAGAATTCGAAAAAGTTTCAAGGGGACCCCTTTTGATGCAATTTTTTTCTCGATTTCGGTTTTTTCGATTGGAGAAATGGATTTTATGAAAAAAAATAAGCAAATTGGCATGCACGAAGTTGAAAATCGGTCCATCCGTTCGGAAGTTAAGGTGATCTAAAGATTTCGAAAGAGTTCCAAGGGGACCCCCTTTGATGCATTTTTTTTTCGATTTCGGTTTTTTCGATTGGAGAAATGGATTCTATGAAAAAAACAAGCAAATTGGTATGCGCGAAGTTGAAAATCGGTCGATCCGTTCGGAAATTAAGGTGATCTGAAGATTTCGAAAAAGTTCCAAGGGGGCCCCCTTTGATGCATTTTTTTTTTTCGATTTCAGTTTCTTCGATTGAAGAAATGGATTCTATGAAAAAAACAAGCAGATTGGTATGATCGAAGTCGAAAATCGATCCATCCGTTCGGAAGTTAAGGCGATCTGAAGAATTCGAAAAAGTTCCAAGGGGGCCCCCTTCGATGCATGTTTTTTTCGATTTCGGTTTTTTCGATTGGAGAAATGGATTCTATGAAAAAAAAACAAGCAGATTGGTATGATGGAAGTTGAAAATCGGTCCATCCGTTCGGAAGTTAAGGCGATCTGAAGAATTCGAAAAAGTTCCAAGGGGACCCCCTTTGATGCAATTTTCTTTCGATTTCGGTTTTTTCGATTGAAGAAATGGATTCTATAAAAAAAAACAAGCAGATTGGTATGATCGAAGTTGAAAATAGGTCCATCCGTTGGAAAGTTGAGGCGATCTGAAGAATTCGAAAAAGTTCCAAGGGGACCCCCTTTGATGCAATTTTTTTTTTTCGATTTCGGTTTTTCTGATTGGAGAAATGTATTTTATAAAAAAAAACAAGCAGATTGGTATGATCGAAGTTGAAAATCGGTCCATCCGTTCGGAAGTTAAGGCGATCTGAAGAATTCGAAAAAGTTCCAAGGGGGCCCCCTTTGATGCAATTTTTTTTTCGATTTCGGTTTTTTCCATTGAAGAAATGGATTCTATGAAAAAACAAGCAAATTGATATGCGCGAAATTGAAAATCGGTCGATCCGTTCGGAAGTTGAGGCGGTCTGAAGAATTCGAAAAAGTTCCAAGGGGGCCCCCTTTGATGCAATTTTTTTTTCGATTTCGGTTTTTTCGATTGGAGAAATGGATTCTATGGAAAAAACAAGCATATTGGTATGATCGATGTTGAAAATCGGTCCATCCGTTCGGAAGTTAAGGCGATCTGAAGAATTCGAAAAAGTTCCAAGGGGATCCCCTTCGATACAATTTTTTTTTTCGATTTCGGTTTTTTCGATTGAAGAAATGGATTCTCTGAGGAAAAACAAGCAGATTGGTATGATCGAAGTTGAAAATCGGTCCATCCGTTCGGAAGTTAAGGCGATCTGAAGAATTCGAAAAAGTTCCAAGGGGACCCCTTTTGATGCAATTTTTTTTTCGATTTCGGTTTTTTCGATAGGAGAAATGGATTTTATGAAAAAAAACAAGCAAATTGGCATGCACGAAGTTGAAAATCGGTCCATCTGTTCGGAAGTTAAGGTGATCTGAAGATTTCGAAAAAGTTCCAAGGGGACCCCCTTTGATGCATTTTTTTTTTTCGATTTCGGTTTCTCCGATTGAAGAAATGGATTGAATGAAAAAAAACAAGCAGATTGGTATGATCGAAGTTGAAAATCGATCCATCCGTTCGGAAGTTAAGGCGATCTGAAGAATTCGAAAAAGTTCCAAGGGGGCCCTCTTTGATGCATTTTTTTCTTTCGATTTCGGTTTTTTCGATTGGAGAAATGGATTCTATGAAAAAAAACAAACAGATTGGTATGATCGAAGTTGAAAATCGGTCCATCCGTTCGGAAGTTAAGGCGATATGAATAATTCGAAAAAGTTCCAAGGGGGCCCCCTTTGATGCATTTTTTTTCGATTTCGGTTTTTTCGATTGGAGAAATGGATTCTATGAAAAAAACAAGCATATTGGTATGATCGAAGTTGAAAATCGGTCCATCCGTTCGGAAGTTAAGGCGATCTGAAGAATTCGAAAAAGTTCCAAGGGGATCCCCTTTGATGCAATTTTTTTTTTCGATTTCGGTTTTTGTCGATTGAAGAAATAAATTCTCTGAGGAAAAACAAGCAGATTGGTATGATCGAAGTTGAAAATCGGTCCATCCGTTCGGAAGTTAAGGCGATCTGAAGAATTCGAAAAAGTTTCAAGGGGACCCCTTTTGATGCAATTTTTTTCTCGATTTCGGTTTTTTCGATTGGAGAAATGGATTTTATGAAAAAAAATAAGCAAATTGGCATGCACGAAGTTGAAAATCGGTCCATCCGTTCGGAAGTTAAGGTGATCTAAAGATTTCGAAAGAGTTCCAAGGGGACCCCCTTTGATGCATTTTTTTTTCGATTTCGGTTTTTTCGATTGGAGAAATGGATTCTATGAAAAAAACAAGCAAATTGGTATGCGCGAAGTTGAAAATCGGTCGATCCGTTCGGAAATTAAGGTGATCTGAAGATTTCGAAAAAGTTCCAAGGGGGCCCCCTTTGATGCATTTTTTTTTTTTCGATTTCAGTTTCTTCGATTGAAGAAATGGATTCTATGAAAAAAACAAGCAGATTGGTATGATCGAAGTCGAAAATCGATCCATCCGTTCGGAAGTTAAGGCGATCTGAAGAATTCGAAAAAGTTCCAAGGGGGCCCCCTTCGATGCATGTTTTTTTCGATTTCGGTTTGTTCGATTGGAGAAATGGATTCTATGAAAAAAAAAACAAGCAGATTGGTATGATGGAAGTTGAAAATCGGTCCATCCGTTCGGAAGTTAAGGCGATCTGAAGAATTCGAAAAAGTTCCAAGGGGACCCCCTTTGATGCAATTTTTTTTCGATTTCGGTTTTTTCGATTGGAGAAATGGATTCTATAAAAAAAAAGCAAGCAGATTGGTATGATCGAAGTTGAAAATAGGTCCATCCGTTGGAAAGTTGAGGCGATCTGAAGAATTCGAAAAAGTTCCAAGGGGACCCCCTTTGATGCAATTTTTTTTTTCGATTTCGGTTTTTCTGATTGGAGAAATGTATTTTATAAAAAAAAACAAGCAGATTGGTATGATCGAAGTTGAAAATCGGTCCATCCGTTCGGAAGTTAAGGCGATCTGAAGAATTCGAAAAAGTTCCAAGGGGGCCCCCTTTGATGCAATTTTTTTTTCGATTTCGGTTTTTTCCATTGAAGAAATGGATTCTATGAAAAAACAAGCAAATTGATATGCGCGAAATTGAAAATCGGTCGATCCGTTCGGAAGTTGAGGCGGTCTGAAGAATTCGAAAAAGTTCCAAGGGGGCCCCCTTTGATGCAATTTTTTTTTCGATTTCGGTTTTTTCGATTGGAGAAATGGATTCTATGAAAAAAACAAGCAGATTGGTATGATCGAAGTTGAAAATCGGTCCATCCGTTCGGAAGTTAAGGCGATCTGAAGAATTCGAAAAAGTTCCAAGGGGGCCCCCTTTGATGCATTTTTTTTTTATTTCAGTTTTTTTGATCGGAGAAATGGATTCTATGAAAAAAAACAAGCAGATTGGTATGATCGAAGTTGAAAATCGGTCTATCCGTTCGGAAGTTACGGCGATCTGAAGAATTCGAAAAAGTTCCAAGGAGGCCCCCTTTGATGCATTTTTTTTTTCGATTTCGGTTTTTTCAATTGTGGAAATGGATTCTATGAAAAAAACAAGCAGATTGGTATGATCGAAGTTGAAAATCGGTCCATCCGTTCGGAAGTTAATGCGATCTGAAGAATTCGAAAAAGTTCCAATGGGGCCCCCTTTGATGCAATTTTTTTTTTCGATTTCGGTTTTTTCGATTGGAGAAATGGGTTCTATGAAAGAAAACAAGCAGATTGGTATGATCGAAGTTGAAAATCGGTCCATCCGTTCGGAAGTTGAGGCGATCTGAAGAATTCGAAAAAGTTCCAAGGGGGCCCCCTTTGATGCATTTTTTTTTTTCGATTGGAGAAATGGATTCTATGAAAGAAACAAGCAGATTGGTATGATCGAAGTTGAAAATCGGTTTATCCGTTCGGAAGTTAAGGCGATCTGAAGAATTCGAAAAATTCCAAGGGGGCCCCCTTTGATGCAATTTTTTTTTTTCGATTTCGGTTTTTTCGATTGGAGAAATGGATTCTATGGAAAAAACAAGCATATTGGTATGATCGATGTTGAAAATCGGTCCATCCGTTCGGAAGTTAAGGCGATCTGAAGAATTCGAAAAAGTTCCAAGGGGATCCCCTTTGATACAATTTTTTTTTTCGATTTCGGTTTTTTCGATTGAAGAAATGGATTCTCTGAGGAAAAACAAGCAGATTGGTATGATCGAAGTTGAAAATCGGTCCATCTGTTCGGAAGTTGAGGTGATCTGAAGATTTCGAAAAAGTTCCAAGAAGACCCCCTTTGATGCATTTTTTTTTTCGATTTCGGTTTTTTCGATTGGAGAAATGGATTCTATGAAAAAAACAAGCAAATTGGTATGCGCGAAGTTGAAAATCGGTCCATCCGTTCGGAAGTTAAGGTGATCTGAAGATTTCGAAAAAGTTCCAAGGGGGCCCCGTTTGATGCATTTTTTTTTTTCGATTTCGGTTTCTTCGATTGAAGAAATGGATTAAATGAAAAAAAAACAAGCAGATTGGTATGATCGAAGTTGAAAATCGATCCATCCGTTCGGAAGTTAAGGCGATCTGAAGAATTCGAAAAAGTTCCAAGGGGGCCCCCTTTGATGCAATTTTTTTTTTTCGATTTCGGTTTTTTCGATTGGAGAAATGGATTCTATAAAAAAAAAACAAGCAGATTGGTATGATGGAAGTTGAAAATCGGTCCATCCGTTCGGAAGTTAAGGCGATCTGAAGAATTCGAAAAAGTTCCAAGGGGACCCCCTTTGATGCAATTTTCTTTCGATTTCGGTTTTTTCGATTGAAGAAATGGATTCTATAAAAAAAAACAAGCAGATTGGTATGATCGAAGTTGAAAATAGGTCCATCCGTTGGAAAGTTGAGGCGATCTGAAGAATTCGAAAAAGTTCCAAGGGGACCCCCTTTGATGCAATTTTTTTTTTCGATTTCGGTTTTTCTGATTGGAGAAATGTATTTTATAAAAAAAAACAAGCAGATTGGTATGATCGAAGTTGAAAATCGGTCCATCCGTTCGGAAGTTAAGGCGATCTGAAGAATTCGAAAAAGTTCCAAGGGGGCCCCCTTTGATGCAATTTTTTTTTCGATTTCGGTTTTTTCCATTGAAGAAATGGATTCTATGAAAAAACAAGCAAATTGATATGCGCGAAATTGAAAATCGGTCGATCCGTTCGGAAGTTGAGGCGGTCTGAAGAATTCGAAAAAGTTCCAAGGGGGCCCTCTTTGATGCATTTTTTTCTTTCGATTTCGGTTTTTTCGATTGGAGAAATGGATTCTATGAAAAAAAACAAACAGATTGGTATGATCGAAGTTGAAAATCGGTCCATCCGTTCGGAAGTTAAGGCGATATGAATAATTCGAAAAAGTTCCAAGGGGGCCCCCTTTGATGCATTTTTTTTCGATTTCGGTTTTTTCGATTGGAGAAATGGATTCTATGAAAAAAACAAGCATATTGGTATGATCGAAGTTGAAAATCGGTCCATCCGTTCGGAAGTTAAGGCGATCTGAAGAATTCGAAAAAGTTCCAAGGGGATCCCCTTTGATGCAATTTTTTTTTTCGATTTCGGTTTTTGTCGATTGAAGAAATAAATTCTCTGAGGAAAAACAAGCAGATTGGTATGATCGAAGTTGAAAATCGGTCCATCCGTTCGGAAGTTAAGGCGATCTGAAGAATTCGAAAAAGTTTCAAGGGGACCCCTTTTGATGCAATTTTTTTCTCGATTTCGGTTTTTTCGATTGGAGAAATGGATTTTATGAAAAAAAATAAGCAAATTGGCATGCACGAAGTTGAAAATCGGTCCATCCGTTCGGAAGTTAAGGTGATCTAAAGATTTCGAAAGAGTTCCAAGGGGACCCCCTTTGATGCATTTTTTTTTCGATTTCGGTTTTTTCGATTGGAGAAATGGATTCTATGAAAAAAACAAGCAAATTGGTATGCGCGAAGTTGAAAATCGGTCGATCCGTTCGGAAATTAAGGTGATCTGAAGATTTCGAAAAAGTTCCAAGGGGGCCCCCTTTGAGCATTTTTTTTTTTCGATTTCAGTTTCTTCGATTGAAGAAATGGATTCTATGAAAAAAACAAGCAGATTGGTATGATCGAAGTCGAAAATCGATCCATCCGTTCGGAAGTTAAGGCGATCTGAAGAATTCGAAAAAGTTCCAAGGGGGCCCCCTTCGATGCATGTTTTTTTCGATTTCGGTTTTTTCGATTGGAGAAATGGATTCTATGAAAAAAAAAACAAGCAGATTGGTATGATGGAAGTTGAAAATCGGTCCATCCGTTCGGAAGTTAAGGCGATCTGAAGAATTCGAAAAAGTTCCAAGGGGACCCCCTTTGATGCAATTTTTTTTCGATTTCGGTTTTTTCGATTGGAGAAATGGATTCTATAAAAAAAAAACAAGCAGATTGGTATGATCGAAGTTGAAAATAGGTCCATCCGTTGGAAAGTTGAGGCGATCTGAAGAATTCGAAAAAGTTCCAAGGGGACCCCCTTTGATGCAATTTTTTTTTCGATTTCGGTTTTTCTGATTGGAGAAATGTATTTTATAAAAAAAAACAAGCAGATTGGTATGATCGAAGTTGAAAATCGGTCCATCCGTTCGGAAGTTAAGGCGATCTGAAGAATTCGAAAAAGTTCCAAGGGGGCCCCCTTTGATGCAATTTTTTTTTCGATTTCGGTTTTTTCCATTGAAGAAATGGATTCTATGAAAAAACAAGCAAATTGATATGCGCGAAATTGAAAATCGGTCGATCCGTTCGGAAGTTGAGGCGGTCTGAAGAATTCGAAAAAGTTCCAAGGGGGCCCCCTTTGATGCAATTTTTTTTTCGATTTCGGTTTTTTCGATTGGAGAAATGGATTCTATGAAAAAAACAAGCAGATTGGTATGATCGAAGTTGAAAATCGGTCCATCCGTTCGGAAGTTAAGGCGATCTGAAGAATTCGAAAAATTTCCAAGGGGGCCCCCTTTGATGCATTTTTTTTTTATTTCAGTTTTTTTGATCGGAGAAATGGATTCTATGAAAAAAAACAAGCAGATTGGTATGATCGAAGTTGAAAATCGGTCTATCCGTTCGGAAGTTACGGCGATCTGAAGAATTCGAAAAAGTTCCAAGGAGGCCCCCTTTGATGCATTTTTTTTTTCGATTTCGGTTTTTTCAATTGTGGAAATGGATTCTATGAAAAAAACAAGCAGATTGGTATGATCGAAGTTGAAAATCGGTCCATCCGTTCGGAAGTTAATGCGATCTGAAGAATTCGAAAAAGTTCCAATGGGGCCCCCTTTGATGCAATTTTTTTTTTCGATTTCGGTTTTTTCGATTGGAGAAATGGGTTCTATGAAAGAAAACAAGCAGATTGGTATGATCGAAGTTGAAAATCGGTCCATCCGTTCGGAAGTTGAGGCGATCTGAAGAATTCGAAAAAGTTCCAAGGGGGCCCCCTTTGATGCATTTTTTTTTTTCGATTGGAGAAATGGATTCTATGAAAGAAACAAGCAGATTGGTATGATCGAAGTTGAAAATCGGTTTATCCGTTCGGAAGTTAAGGCGATCTGAAGAATTCGAAAAATTCCAAGGGGGCCCCCTTTGATGCAATTTTTTTTTTTCGATTTCGGTTTTTTCGATTGGAGAAATGGATTCTATGGAAAAAACAAGCATATTGGTATGATCGATGTTGAAAATCGGTCCATCCGTTCGGAAGTTAAGGCGATCTGAAGAATTCGAAAAAGTTCCAAGGGGATCCCCTTTGATACAATTTTTTTTTTCGATTTCGGTTTTTTCGATTGAAGAAATGGATTCTCTGAGGAAAAACAAGCAGATTGGTATGATCGAAGTTGAAAATCGGTCCATCCGTTCGGAAGTTGAGGTGATCTGAAGATTTCGAAAAAGTTCCAAGAAGACCCCCTTTGATGCATTTTTTTTTTCGATTTCGGTTTTTTCGATTGGAGAAATGGATTCTATGAAAAAAACAAGCAAATTGGTATGCGCGAAGTTGAAAATCGGTCCATCCGTTCGGAAGTTAAGGTGATCTGAAGATTTCGAAAAAGTTCCAAGGGGGCCCCGTTTGATGCATTTTTTTTTTTCGATTTCGGTTTCTTCGATTGAAGAAATGGATTAAATGAAAAAAAACAAGCAGATTGGTATGATCGAAGTTGAAAATCGATCCATCCGTTCGGAAGTTAAGGCGATCTGAAGAATTCGAAAAAGTTCCAAGGGGGCCCCCTTTGATGCATTTTTTTTTCGATTTCGGTTTTTTCGATTGGAGAAATGGATTCTATGAAAAAAACAAGCATATTGGTATGATCGAAGTTGAAAATCGGTCCATCCGTTCGGAAGTTAAGGCGATCTGAAGAATTCGAAAAAGTTCCAAGGGGATCCCCTTTGATGCAATTTTTTTTTTCGATTTCGGTTTTTGTCGATTGAAGAAATAAATTCTCTGAGGAAAAACAAGCAGATTGGTATGATCGAAGTTGAAAATCGGTCCATCCGTTCGGAAGTTAAGGCGATCTGAAGAATTCGAAAAAGTTCCAAGGGGACCCCTTTTGATGCAATTATTTTCTCGATTTCGGTTTTTTCGATTGGAGAAATGGATTTTATGAAAAAAAATAAGCAAATTGGCATGCACGAAGTTGAAAATCGGTCCATCCGTTCGGAAGTTAAGGTGATCTAAAGATTTCGAAAGAGTTCCAAGGGGACCCCCTTTGATGCATTTTTTTTTCGATTTCGGTTTTTTCGATTGGAGAAATGGATTCTATGAAAAAAAACAAGCAAATTGGTATGCGCGAAGTTGAAAATCGGTCCATCCGTTCGGAAATTAAGGTGATCTGAAGATTTCGAAAAAGTTCCAAGGGGGCCCCCTTTGATGCATTTTTTTTTTCGATTTCGGTTTCTTCGATTGAAGAAATGGATTCTATGAAAAAAACAAGCAGATTGGTATGATCGAAGTTGAAAATCGATCCATCCGTTCGGAAGTTAAGGCGATCTGAAGAATTCGAAAAAGTTCCAAGGGGGCCCCCTTCGATGCATTTTTTTTTCGATTTCGGTTTTTTCGATTGGAGAAATGGATTCTATGAAAAAAAAACAAGCAGATTGGTATGATGGAAGTTGAAAATCGGTCCATCCGTTCGGAAGTTAAGGCTGGGAAAGGCCAGACACTTTGTCCAAATCCGGGACAGGGGGGGTTTGGAGGAAACAGCAGTGGGCGGTTACCAAATCGTCATGAATCAACGGTTATCCTTGTTCAACGAACGATCTTCTCATCTAGTACGGGTGATATCGCGACTGACGTTTTTATTCGCATTGCTCGATAATCTAATATGCGAGTAATACTGGGATGCTGTCTCTCAGTTTTCGAGAAAACAAAACTGGCGTAGATTCAAATCAGACTTGCTGCGGATCTTCAACTTGATGATTGTGTATACCAAATCACTTTTTACGACATTTTCTCTAGGCCAAGAACTTTTTTATTCTGAAAAAACACAAAAAGTACGATTTTTCTGTAGAACACGTTTTTTATCGTTCCTACCGTTATATTTCTGGAAATAATTGAGCGATCGGACTGATTTTTTTTCAAATTGAAGTATACATGATAGCGCTTCTTGCCATATACAATATTGGTGAAAAATTCATGTTCATCAATTTCTAGAACTGTAGCAAATTTCAACTTGTTATTTTCGGAATGACAATTTTCAGTAATCGAGAAAAAAATTTATTTATGAAAATTTTTGTATACATGCTGCGAACAAAATTGAGCCAATAGATGAAATAAGTTTCCAGAATGAAAATTTTTCATGTAGCAGATATCTACATGTACTTATTTAATCAGACAATACTACATTATCGCGCGCTCGGCGCTCGGCTCTCTCCTCACACAGTCAGCCAACTGGTCTTTGTGTTCATAATGTGTAGTCGAGCTTTCATCAGTATATCAAATGAGAGGAAAATATACATTATTGGTATGAATAAAGTATCTACCTATTTAATGAGTTGGTATTAAATAATTCCATTCATTTTTTTATGTTGACAAAATAATAGTTGAACACATTGCTGCCTCATGATGGCATATTATGCCTTCTTCCAGTCCAATTCTGGCATCGTATAGGTTAGATAATTCTCCTTCGGTTAGGTATGCCATCATGTGAAATCTGTATAACTTCATAAAACATTGTGTATACTAAACGTTTGTGGTATACTTATCTGATTTATCATGAGAGTTTCATGGTATAATATAATGGAAATTGCATTGTAATTTAAAAATCAGACAAATGTTAATTGAAAAGAAAAAACACGTAAGTTGCGATATAAAATTTTAAAGAATCAAGCATTGTCTTATATCACTCACTGAATATCGAATTTTTTCGTAAAACTGATGCCACTCGGTAAACATTCAGAGGACAACTATTATGCTTCCGTGGAACAAACAAATCTCTCCGAAATATTCGACGAAAGTAGAAAAATGGCGTCTATACCTATTTGGAACTATGTCTAGTTGGGCAGTATCCCCTACCATCATTTTTTCAAAAAGTTCAAAAGGAGGTACCCATTAAAAATGAACTTATGAATTTCGTGATTTTATTTTCAATTTCTGAAAATTGAGATTCTGAAAATATTTTCCTGACTTCTTTAGGTTGGATTTCAAAAATGACATTGTTTAGATTTCGGGAATTCAATAATATTCCATTTCTGGTATTACCGAAGTTTACACGAAACGGAAATTATTATGGTTGAAACGAGCAATTTGGAAAATCCATGTTAACGAGTTTTCAAAAAATACACGTTCAATGTATTACTGACACCCCTTCAATTGTTTATATTTTCAAACCATTTGTCGTCATTTAAATGCTACAAAGGATATTCAACAATTTATTTTTAATAAGCATTTTGCATGTTTGAAAAAAACCTGTGACTCCACACAGTCCCAAACAATGAGTGAGAGTAGATGCGATACATTCGCCTGCATGTGTGCGGAACGAGGATCGAACACTTTATCTGATAATCGACGGTATATTCACCAGTAGGTAGGTACCTATGATGAATATTTGTATTCTATAAACATTATGAAAAACCAGGGTTGCGACGTTTTGAATCGAATAATGAAAATATAAGTAATTGATTTGTGCATTATTTCCATATTTGAAAAATTATGAAAAATCAATATGAATAGAAAAAATCAAACTTTAAATCGAAAAAATCTTATTTTGTTGATTTGAAAAAAATCATGATGCTTCGCAACTCTTACAAAATTTGGATAATTCTGTATCTATTTATATGAACAGCTTTTCAAGAGTCATATAAATTACGAGGTATAACATTAAAATAGCCATACGGAGTGATTGGGAGATTGAGAGCTACTTTCAATAACGTTGATAAGTTATATTCTCGGTTATTATCAAAGACATTCAAATACAGGTTATTATGAATATTATTTATTTACGAATAATAATGAATGATGACTATATTTTCCTAAGGCCTTCATTCTTCTACTTTTTATTTCTTTGATTTTTGAGGACTGCTTTCACTACATATTTTGTATTTTGGATATTCATCTCCCGTTGGTCCCAATATATGTACCATTTTCAGAATCATATACATTCCACATGAGAATACAATATCATTTTCTTCTCCATTTGGATTTTTAGATCTCATTACACCTTTGAATTTCAAAATTTCAAGCTTTTCCTATGCAAATCCGCAAATTCATCATTAGTTGCACCAATAATTTCATAATACTTATTATGGTTCCAATCTATGATATTGTGTTGACTGACTCGTTTTTTCATCTTCATATTTTGGATTATCACCAGAGGGCGCAAATATCATCGGACAATTCGCGCTCTGGACTTCTTGTGAAAACACCAGTCCATATTTCGATGTGATTTTTTTTCTGTAGGAAGGTAGGTCCGATACTATTTGAAAAGTGTTTTTTTTATTATTCGCCAAATTCGATATGTTCAGGAATATTTGTATACCTTTTGTATTTCATATTTTTGAAAATAAAATAGTATTTCCATTAGCTGGATCACTTATCTACTTGATGAAGTCAATAAGTCATGAAAATATTGATTACTTTACTTTATGACAAGTCTATAGAGAAAGAGTGCTATTCGTTATTGCTCACTTCTTCAGCACCCTCTACTTCAAAATTTAGACCTTTAGGATATTACATACAGTATGGTGGAAATGTATGGAATAAATTCATTATCTCTAACGTTTATGAATTTTAAGGAAAATCCCGAGACAGGTCGATTTTTATTTTCAAATTGACATCTCTTGATATACATACGGAGTATGTGACGTCATCCGCGTAGTTGTGGTGACGTCATCGATTATTTTTTTAAATTAGAACATACCCCGTCAATTTTTTTTTCGGAAGGTATATTCATTATCTATCTGACGGTATACTAATATTAGGAAAATAAAGTAATACAGGGTGAGAAAAAATTATTTTATTCAATATTTACAACGGAAATCGTTACAATAAATAATCAAATTCGTGACGTTCTGCAAGAATACAATGTGATAGACAGAGAACAAATCATTCTCGAACTTTGCTATCGTTTCTGAATATATTTGTGAAATATTCACTCGTATTCGTTCTTTCAAATTATCTGATCTTTCCGGCTTCTTACATAAACTTTTCTCTTCAAATAACCTCTGAGGAAAAAATCGAGAGGAGTTGAATCAGGAGATCTAGTTGGCCATTCGATTTACCCTCTCCGACCTATTTAGGTAACTGTGTACATTGATAGCATAATTATTAGCTTGTAAATATAAAATAATTTTTTCTCACCCTGTATCACTTTATTTTCCTAATATTAGTGTATGGTCAGATAGACAATGGAAACACCTTCCATAAAAAAAATTGAACAGGGTGTCTTCCTATTTAAAAAATAATCGATGACGTCACCACAACTACGGGGATGACGTCACAAACTCCGTATGTATATCAAGAGATGTCAATTTGAAAATGAAAATCGACCTGTCTCAGGATTTCCCTTAAAATTCATATGCGTTAGAGATAATGAATTTATTCCATACATTTCCACCATACTGTATATATTTTTTTGAATAGATTTAAGAATTCCTATATTAAAATGCCATTAGGTAGCATCCTGTATATATAGTGTCAATACCCGATTGCAAATTATCATTCAGTTATACAATGTTAAATACAACACGGTTTCATATTTATACTGTTTCCTCTCTACTTTTACGTATTGAAATCTGTTCAACATTCAAATCATCGCAATGATAAATCCTAAATCGATCCCCGGTAAATAGAAGCGACCTTTGTCGATAGGTTTCTATTCATTCATATTGTATACCTTCTGGGTGTATATATAAATATTCTTATTTGAATATCATACATACCTATTCCTCATTATGTATGAGAATTTTTTCATTGTGAACAATTCAGAATATTTTTATTTTCCACGCAATGTATAATTATTTTATACATATAATATACCATATTTACTAGCAAACCTAGCAAACTGATTCATATAAATTTCTATTTCCTATTCTAATTTCATAATATCACCCGTACTATCGATTGTATCGTGTTTATAATCTACTTCGTTGAGTTTCACCAGGGGGCGCAAATATCATCGGATAAATCGTGCGTATTTCTGACGTTGTAGAGCCTCGGCTCTTGACTTCCTGTGACGATACTAATCCATATTTTGATCTGATTTTTTTTGTGTAGAAAGATGAAGCTTCGACCGAGGGAGGATGCTATCTCAAAATTGATTATTTGATGTAGAAATATTTTTTTTTGATTCGCCAAATTGGCTAAAAATTTGCTATGTTCAGATATATTTTTATATCTTTTCTTTTCGAAATTTCGAAAAAAGAGATAGTATCCTCCCTAGCTTGATCCTTTATCTACATGATGGGATCAAAAAATCATGAAAATATTGATTGGTTTTCAAATGAGAAGTCAAGAGCGGGAGTGCTGCATTCGGTATTCTGCGCGTCCCATTGCCCACTCTTAAGGCGATCTGAAGAATTCGAAAAAGTTCCAAGGGGACCCCCTTTGATGCAATTTTTTTTCGATTTCGGTTTTTTCGATTGGAGAAATGGATTCTATAAAAAAAAACAAGCAGATTGGTATGATCGAAGTTGAAAATAGGTCCATCCGTTCGAAAGTTGAGGCGATCTGAAGAATTCGAAAAAGTTCCAAGGGGACCCCCTTTGATGCAATTTTTTTTTTCGATTTCGGTTTTTCTGATTGGAGAAATGGATTTTATAAAAAAAAACAAGCAGATTGGTATGATCGAAGTTGAAAATCGGTCCATCCGTTCGGAAGTTAAGGCGATCTGAAGAATTCGAAAAAGTTCCAAGGGGGCCCCCTTTGATGCAATTTTTTTTTCGATTTCGGTTTTTTCGATTGGAGAAATGGACTCTATGAAAAAAAAAAACAAGCAGATTGGTATGATCGAAGTTGAAAATCGGTCCATCCGTTCGGAGGTTAAGGCGATCTGAAGAATTCGAAAAAGTTCCAAGGGGGCCCCCTTTGATGCAATTTTTTTTTCGATTTCGGTTTTTTCGATTCGAGAAATTGATTCTATGAAAAAAAACAAGCAGATTGGTATGATCGAAGTTGAAAATCGGTCCATGTGTTTGGAAGTTAAGGCGATCTGAAGAATTCGAAAAAGTTCCAAGGGGGCCCCCTTTGATGCATTTTTTTTTTCGATTTTGGTTTTTTCGATTGGAGAAATGGATTCTATGAAAAAAAAACAAGCAGTTTGGTATGATCGAAGTTGAAAATCGGTCCATCCGTTCGGAAGTTAAGGCGATCTGAAGAATTCGAAAAAGTTCCAAGGGGGCCCCCTTTGATGCATTTTTTTTATCTCTTTTTTTTTCTATTGGGGAAATGGATTCTTTGAAAAAAAAACAAGCAGATTTGTATGTTCGAAGTTGAAAATCGGTCCATCCGTTCGGAAGTTAAGGCGATCTGAAGAATTCGAAAAAGTTCCAAGGGGGCACCCTTTGATGCATTTTTTTTTCGATTTCGGTTTTTTTGATTGGAGAAATGGATTCTATGAAAAAAAATAAGCAGATTGGTATGATCGAAGTTGAAAATCGGTCCATCCGTTCGGAAGTTGAGGCGATCTGAAGAATTCAAAAAAGTTCCAAGGGGACCCCCTTTGATGCAATTTTTTTTTTCGATTTCGGTTTTTTCGATTGGAGAAATGGATTCTTTGAAAAAAAAACGAGCAGATTGGTATGATCGAAGTTGAAAATCGGTCCATTCGTTCGGAAGTTAAGGCGATCTGAAGAATTCGAAAAAGTTCCAAGGGGGCCCCCTTTGATGTAATTTTTTTTCTATTTCGGTTTTTTCGATTGAAGAAATGGATTCTATGAAAAAAACAAGCAGATTGGTATGATCGAAGTTGAAAATCGGTCCATCCGTTCGGAAGTTAAGGCGATCTGATGAATTCGAAAAAGTTCCAAGGGGACCCCCTTTGATGCAATTTTTTTTTCGATTTCGGTTTTTTCGATTGGAGAAATGGATTCTATGAA
Organism: Chrysomela aeneicollis; assembly: GCA_029955515.1. Taxonomy (NCBI): domain Eukaryota; kingdom Metazoa; phylum Arthropoda; class Insecta; order Coleoptera; family Chrysomelidae; genus Chrysomela; species Chrysomela aeneicollis. The sequence goes on along the minus strand of JARUHQ010000013.1, from coordinate 12,237,045 downwards.
AAAAAACCAGCAAATTGGTATGCGCGAAGTTGAAAATCGGTCCATCCGTTCGGAAGTTAAGGCGATCTGAAGAATTCGAAAAAGTTCCAAGGGGGCCCCCTTTGATGCAATTTTTTTTTTTAGATTTCGGTTTTTTCGATTGGAGAAATGGATTCTATAAAAAAAATAAGCAGATTGGTATGATCGAAGTTGAAAATCGGTTCATCCGTTCGGAAGTTAAGGCGATCTGAAGAATTCGGAAAAGTTCCAAAGGGACCCCCTTTGATGCAACTTTTTTTTCAATTTCGGTTTTTTCGATTGGAGAAATGGATTCTATGGAAAAAAAACAAGCAGATTGCTATGATCGAAGTTGAAAATCGGTCTATCCGTTTGGAAGTTAAGGCGATCTGAAGAATTAGAAAAAGTTCCAAGAAGACCCCCTTTGATGCAATTTTTTTTTTCGATTTCGGTTTTTTCGATTGGAGAAATGGATTCTATGAAAAAAAAACAAGCAGTTTGGTATGATCGAAGTTGAAAATCGGTCCATCCGTTCGGAAGTTTAGGCGATCTGAAGAATTCGAAAAAGTTCTAAGGGGAGCCCCATTGATGCAATTTTTTTTTTTCGATTTCGGTTTTTTCTATTGAAGAAATGGATTCTATGAAAAAAAAAAACAAATTGGTATGCGCGAAATTGAAAATCGGTCCATCCGTTCGGAAGTTAAGGCGGTCTGAAGAATTCGAAAAAGTTCCAAGGGGGCCCCCTTTGATGCATTTTTTTTTTCGATTTCGGTTTTTCCGATTGGAGAAATGGATTCTATGAAATAAAACAAGCAGATTGGTATGATCGAAGTTGAAAATCGGTCCATCCGTTCGGAAGTTAAGGCGATCTGAAGAATTCGAAAAAGTTCCAAGGGGGCCCCCTTTGATGCATTTTTTTTTTTTCGATTTCGGTTTTTTCGATTGGAGAAATGGATTCTATGAAAAAAACAAGCAGATTGGTATGATCGAAGTTGAAAATCGGTCCATCCGTTCGGAAGTTAAGGCGATCTGAAGAATTCGAAAAAGTTCCAAGGGGGCCCCCTTTGAGGCAAATTTTTTCGATTGGAAAAAAAATGGAAAAAACAAGCGAATTGGTATGCGCGAAATTGAAAATCGGTCCATCCGTTCAGAAGTTAAGGCGATCTGAAGAATTCGAAAAAGTTCCAAGGGGGCCCCCTTTGATGCACTTTTTTTTCGATTCCGGTTTTTTCGATTGAAGAAATGGATTCTATAAAAAAAAACAAGCAGATTGGTATGATCGAAGTTGAAAATCGGTCCATCCGTTCGGATGTTAAGGCGATCTGAAGAATTCGAAAAAGTTCCAAGGGGGCCCCCTTTGATGCATTTATTTTTCTCGATTTCGGTTTTTTCGATTGGAGAAATGGATTCTATGAAAAAAAACAAGCAGATTGGTATGATCGAAGTTGAAAATCGGTCCATACGTTCGAAAGTTAAGGCAATCTGAAGAATTCGAAAAAGTTCCAAGGGGGCCCCCTTTGATGCATTTTTTTTTCGATTTCGGTTTTTTTGATCGGAGGAATGGATTCTATGGAAAAAAAGCAGATTGGTATGATCGAAGTTGAAAATCGGTCCATCCGTTCGGAAGTTAAGTCGATCTGAAGAATTCGAAAAAGTTCCAAGGGGGCCCCCTTTGATGCATTTTTTTTTTCGATTTCGGTTTTTTCGATTGCAGAAATGGATTCTATGAAAAAAAAACAAGCAGATTCGTATGATCGAAGTTGAAAATCGGTCCATCCGTTCGGAAGTTAAGGCGATCTGAAGAATTCGAAAAAGTTTCAAGGGGGCTCCCTTTGATGCTTTTTATTTTTTCGATTTCGGTTTTTTTGATTGGAGAAATGGATTCTATGGAAAAAACAAGCAGATTGGTATGATCGAAGTTGAAAATCGGTCCATCCGTTCGGAAGTTGAGGCGATCTGAAGAATTCGAAAAAGTTCCAAAGGGACCCCCTTTGATGCAACTTTTTTTTCGATTTCGGTTTTTTCGATTGGAGAAATGGATTCTATTAAAAAAAAAAACAAGCAGATTGCTATGATCGAAGTTGAAAATCGGTCCATCCGTTTGGAAGTTAAGGCGATCTGAAGAATTCGAAAAAGTTCCAAGGGGACCCCCTTTGATGCATTTTTATTTTCGATTTCGGTTTTTTCGAATGAAGAAATGGATTCTATGAAAAAAAACAAGCAGTTTGGTATGATAGAAGTTGAAAATCGGTCCATCCGTTCGGAAGTTTAGGCGATTTGAAGAATTCGAAAAAGTTCCAAGGGGACCCCATTTGATGCATTTTTTTTTTCGATTTCGGTTTTTTCTATTGAAGAAATGGATTCTAGGAAAAAACAATCAAATTGGAATGCGCGAAATTGAAAATCGGTCCATCCGTTCGGAAGTTAAGGCGGTCTGAAGAATTCGAAAAAGTTCCAAGAGGGCCCCCTTTGATGCATTTTTTTTTCGATTTCGGTTTTTTCGATTGGAGAAATGGATTCTATGAAAAAAAAACAAGCAGATTGGTATGATCGAAGTTGAAAATCGGTCCATCCGTTCGGAAGTTAAGGCGATCTGAAGAATTCGAAAAAGTTCCAAGGGGACCCCCTTTGATGCAATTTTTTTCGATTGGAGAAATGGATTCTATGGAAAAAACAAGCGATTTGGTATGCGCGAAGTTGAAAATCGGTCCATCCGTTCGGAAGTTAAGGCGATCTGAAGAATTCGAAAAAGTTCCAAGAGGGCCCCCTTTGATGCTTTTTTTTTCGATTCCGGTTTTTTCGATTGGAGAAATGGATTCTATGAAAAAAAACAAGCAGATTGGTATGATCGAAGTTGAAAATCGGTCCATCCTTTCGGAAGTTAAGGCGATCTGAAGAATTCGAAAAAGTTCCAAGGGGGCCCCCTTTGATGCATTTTTTATTTTTCGATTTCGGTTTTTTCGATTGGAGAAATGTATTCTATGAAAAAAAACAAGCAGATTGGTATGATCGAAGTAGAAAATCGGTCCATCCGTCCGGAAGTTAAGGCGATCTGAAGAATTCGAAAAAGTTCCAAGTGGGTCCCCTTTGATGCATTTTTTTTTCCATTTCGGTTTTTTCGATTGGAGAAATGGATTCTATGAAAAAATACAAGCAGACTGGTATGATCGAAGTTGAAAATCGGTCCATCCGTTCGGAAGTTAAGGCGATGATTGGAAAGTTCCAAGGGGGCCCCCTTTGATGCATTTTTTTTATCGATTTCGGTTTTTTCGATTGGAGAAATGGATTCTATGAAAAAAACAGGTAGATTGGTATGATCGAAGTTGAAAATCGGTCCATCCGTTCGGAAGTTGAGGCGATCTGAAGAATTCGAAAAAGTTCCAAGGGGGCCCCCTTTGATGCATTTTTTTTTTCGATTTCGGTTTTTTCGATTGTAGAAATGGATTCTATGAAAAAAAAACAAGCAAATTGGTATGATCGAAGTTGAAAATCGGTCCATCCGTTCGGAAGTTAGGCGATCTGAAGAATTCGAAAAAGTTCCAAGGGGGCCCCCTTTGATGCATTTTTTTTTCGATTTCGGTTCTTTCGATCGGAGAAATGGATTCTATGAAAAAAAAAAAAAACAAGCAGATTGGTATGATCGAAGTTGAAAATCGGTCCATCCGTTCGGAAGTTAAGTCGATCTGAAGAATTCGAAAAAGTTCCAAGTGGGTCCCCTTTGATGCATTTTTTTTTCGATTTCGGTTTTTTTGATTGGAGAAATGGATTCTATGAAAAAAAAAACAAGCAGATTGGTATGATCGAAGTTGAAAATCGGTCCATCCGTTCGGAAGTTAAGGCGATCTGAAGAATTCGAAAAAGTTCCAAGGGGACCCCTTTTAATGCAATTTTCCTTTTCGATTTCGGTTTATTCGAATAGAGAAATGGATTCTATGAAAAAAAAACGAGCAGATTGGTATGATCGAAGTTGAAAATCGGTCCATCCGTTCGGAAGTTAAGGCGATCTGAAGAATTCAGAAAAGTTCCAAGGGGACCCCCTTTGATGCAATTTTTTTTTCGATTTTGGTTTTTTCGATTGGAGAAATGGATTCTATGAAAAAAAACAAGCAGATTGGTATGATCGAAGTTGAAAATCGGTCCATCCGTTCGGAAGTTAAGGCGATTTGAAGAATTCGAAAAAAATCCAAGGGGACCCCCTCTGATGCAATTTTTCTTCAGATTTCGGTTTTTACGATTGAAGAAATGGATTCTATGAAAAAAAACAAGCAGTTTGGTATGATCGAAGTTGAAAATCGGTCCATCCGTTCGGAAGTTAAGGCGATCTGAAGAATTCGAAAAAGTTTCAAGGGGGTCCCCTTTGATGCATTTTTTTTTCGATTTCGGTTCTTTCGTTTGAAGAAATGGATTCTATGAAAAAACAAGCAAATTGGTATGATCGAAGTTGAAAATCGGTCCATCCGTTCGGAAGTTAAGGCGATCTGAAGAATTCGAAAAAGTTCCAAGAGGGCCCCCTTTGGTGCATTTTCTTTTCGATTTCGGTTTTTTAGATTGGAGAAATATATTCTATGAAAAAACAAACAGATTGGTATGATCGAAGTTGAAAATCGGTCCATCCGTTCGGAAGTTAAGGCGATCTGAAGAATTCGAAAAAGTTCCAAGGGGGCCCCCTTTGATGAATTTTTTTTTTCGATTTCGGTTTCTTCGATTGGAGAAATCGATTCTATGAAAAAACACAAACAGATTGGTACGATCGAATTTGAAAATCGGTCCATCCGTTCGGAAGTTAAGGCGATCTGAAGAATTCGAAAAAGTTCCAAGGGGGCCCCCTTCGATGCATTTTTTTTTATTTCGGTTTTTTCTATTGGAGAAATGGATTCTATGGAAAAAAAAGCAGATTTGTATGTTCGAAGTTGAAAATCGGTCCATCCGTTCGGAAGTTAAGGCGATCTGAAGAATTCGAAAAAGTTCCAAGGGGGCACCCTTTGATGCAATTTTTTTTTCGAATTTGGTTTTTTCGATTGGAGAAATGGATTCTATGAAAAAAAACAAGCAGATTGGTATGATCGAAGTTGAAAATCGGTCCATCCGTTCGGAAGTTTAGGCGATCAGAATAATTCGAAAAAGTTCCGAAGGGACCCCATTTGATGCAATTTTTTTTTCGATTTCGGATTTTTTTATTGAAGAAATGGATTCTAGGAAAAAAAAACAAACAGATTGGTATGATCGAAGTTGAAAATCGGTCCATCCGTTCGGAAGTTAAGGCGATCTGAAGAATTCGAAAAAGTTCCAAGGGGGCCCCCTTTGATGCATTTTTTTTTTTTCGATTTCGGTTCTTTCGTTTGAAGAAATGGATTCTATAAAAACAAAAACAAGCAGATTGGTATGATCGAAGTTGAAAATCGGTCCATCCGTTCGGAAGTTAAGGCGATCTGAAGAATTCGAAAAAGTTCCGAGAGGGCCCCCTTTGGTGCATTTTTTTTTCGATTTCGGTTTTTAAGATTGGAGAAATGGATTCTATGAAAAAAACAAACAGATTGGTATGATCGAAGTTGAAAATCGGTCCATCCGTTCGGAAGTTAAAGCGATCTGAAGAATTCGAAAAAGTTCCAAGGGGGCCCCCTTTGATGCATTTTTTTTTTCTATTTCGGTTTCTTCGATTGGAGAAATGGATTCTATGGAAAAAAACAAACAGATTGGTTTGATCGAAGTTGAAAATCGGTCCATCCGTTCGGAAGTTAAGGCGATCTGAAGAATTCGAAAAACTTCCAAGGGGGCCCCCTTTGATGCAATTTTTTTTTTAGATTTCGGTTTTTTCGATTGGAGAAATGGATTCTATAAAAAAAATAAGCAGATTGGTATGATCGAAGTTGAAAATCGGTTCATCCGTTCGGAAGTTAAGGCGATCTGAAAAATTCGAAAAAGTTCCAAGGGGGCCCCCTTTGATGCATTTTTTTTTTTCGATTTCGGTTTTTTCGATTGGAGAAATGGATTCTATGAAAAAAACAAGCAGATTGGTATGATCGAAGTTGAAAATCGGTCAATCCGTTCGGAAGTTAAGGCGATCTGAAGAATTCGAAAAAGTTCCAAGGGGGCCCCCTTTGATGCAATTTTGTTTTTTTTAGATTTCGGTTTTTTTGATTGGAGAAATGGATTCTATAAAAAAAATAAGAAGATTGGTATGATCGAAGTTGAAAATCGGTTCATCCGTTCGGAAGTTGAGGCGATCTGAAGAATTCGGAAAAGTTCCAAAGGGACCCCCTTTGATGCAACTTTTTTTTCAATTTCGGTTTTTTCGATTGGAGAAATGGATTCTATGGAAAAAAACAAGCAGATTGCTATGATCGAAGTTGAAAATCGGTCTATCCGTTCGGAAGTTTAGGCGATCTGAAGAATTCGAAAAAGTTCTAAGGGGAGCCCCATTGATGCAATTTTTTTTCGATTTCGGTTTTTTCTATTGAAGAAATGGATTCTATGAAAAAACAATCAAATTGGTATGCGCGAAATTGAAAATCGGTCCATCCGTTCGAAAGTTGAGGCGGTCTGAAGAATTCGAAAAAGTTCCAAGGGGGCCCCCTTTGATGCATTTTTATTTTCGATTTCGGTTTTTCCGATTGGAGAAATGGATTCTATGAAATAAAACAAGCAGATTGGTATGATCGAAGTTGAAAATCGGTCCATCCGTTCGGAAGTTAAGGCGATCTGAAGAATTCGAAAAAGTTCCAAGGGGGCCCCCTTTGATGCATTTTTTTTTCGATTTCGGTTTTCTCGATTGGAGAAATGGATTCTATGAAAAAAACAAGCAGATTGGTATGATCGAAGTTGAAAATCGGTCCATCCGTTCGGAAGTTAAGGCGATCTGAAGAATTCGAAAAAGTTCCAAGGGGGCCCCCTTTGATGCAATTTTTTTCGATTGGAAAAAAATGGAAAAAACAAGCGAATTGGTATGCGCGAAATTGAAAATCAGTCCATCCGTTCAGAAGTTAAGGCGATCTGAAGAATTCGAAAAAGTTCCAAGGGGGCCCCCTTTGATGCATTTTTTTTTCGATTCCGGTTTTTTCGATTGAAGAAATGGATTCTATGAAAAAAAACAAGCAGATTGGTATGATCGAAGTTGAAAATCGGTCCATCCGTTCGGATGTTAAGGCGATCTGAAGAATTCGAAAAAGTTCCAAGGGGGCCCCCTTTGATGCATTTATTTTTCTCGATTTCGGTTTTTTCGATTGGAGAAATGGATTCTATGAAAAAAAACAAGCAGATTGGTATGATCGAAGTTGAAAATCGGTCCATACGTTCGAAAGTTAAGGCAATCTGAAGAATTCGAAAAAGTTCCAAGGGGGCCCCCTTTGATGCATTTTTTTTCGATTTCGGTTTTTTTGATCGGAGAAATGGATTCTATGGAAAAAAAAGCAGATTGGTATGATCGAAGTTGAAAATCGGTCCATACGTTCGAAAGTTAAGGCAATCTGAAGAATTCGAAAAAGTTCCAAGGGGGCCCCCTTTGATGCATTTTTTTTTCGATTTCGGTTTTTTCGATTGGAGAAATGGATTCTATGAAAGAAACAAGCATATTGGTATGATCGATGTTGAAAATCGGTCCATCCGTTCGGAAGTTAAGGCGATCTGAAGAATTCGAAAAAGTTCCAAGGGGATCCCCTTCGATACAATTTTTTTTTTCGATTTCGGTTTTTTCGATTGAAGAAATGGATTCTCTGAGGAAAAACAAGCAGATTGGTATGATCGAAGTTGAAAATCGGTCCATCCGTTCGGAAGTTAAGGCGATCTGAAGAATTCGAAAAAGTTCCAAGGGGACCCCTTTTGATGCAATTTTTTTTTCGATTTCGGTTTTTTCGATTGGAGAAATGGATTCTATGAAAAAAAACAAGCAGATTGGTATGATCGAAGTTGAAAATCGGTCCATACGTTCGAAAGTTAAGGCAACCTGAAGAATTCGAAAAAGTTCCAAGGGGGCCCCCTTTGATGCATTTTTTTTTCGATTTCGGTTTTTTTGATCGGAGAAATGGATTCTATGGAAAAAAAAAGCAGATTGGTATGATCGAAGTTGAAAATCGGTCCATCCGTCCGGAAGTTGAGTCGATCTGAAGAATTCGAAAAAGTTCCAAGGGGGCCCCCTTTGATGCATTTTTTTTTCGATCTCGTTTTTTTCGATTGCAGAAATGGATTCTATGAAAAAAAACAAGCAGATTCGTATGATCGAAGTTGAAAATCGGTCCATCCGTTCGAAAGTTAAGGCGATATAAAGAATTCGAAAAAGTTCCAAGGGGGCTCCCTTTGATGCTTTTTATTTTTTCGATTTCGGTTTTTTTGATTGGAGAAATGGATTCTATGAAAAAAAAACAAGCAGATTGGTATGATCGAAGTTGAAAATCGGTCCATCCGTTCGGAAGTTGAGGCGATCTGAAGAATTCGAAAAAGTTCCAAGGGGGCCCCCTTTGATGCATTTTTTTTTCGATATCGGTTTTTTCGATTGGAGAAATGGATTCTATGAAAAAAACAAGCAGATTGGTATGATCGAAGTTGAAAATCGGTCCATCCGTTCGGAAGTTAAGGCGATCTGAAGAATTCGAAAAAGTTCCAAGGGGGCCCCCTTTGATGCATTTTTTTTTCGATCTCGTTTTTTTCGATTGCAGAAATGGATTCTATGAAAAAAAACAAGCAGATTCGTATGATCGAAGTTGAAAATCGGTCCATCCGTTCGAAAGTTAAGGCGATATAAAGAATTCGAAAAAGTTCCAAGGGGGCTCCCTTTGATGCTTTTTATTTTTTCGATTTCGGTTTTTTTGATTGGAGAAATGGATTCTATGAAAAAAAAACAAGCAGATTGGTATGATCGAAGTTGAAAATCGGTCCATCCGTTCGGAAGTTGAGGCGATCTGAAGAATTCGAAAAAGTTCCAAGGGGGCCCCCTTTGATGCATTTATTTTTCTCGATTTCGGTTTTTTCGATTAGAGAAATGGATTCTATAAAAAAAAAACAAGCAGATTGGTATGATCGAAGTTGAAAATCGGTCCATACGTTCGACAGTTAAGGCAATCTGAAGAATTCGAAAAAGTTCCAAGGGGGCCCCCTTTGATGCATTTTTTTTTTTTTCGATTTCAGTTTTTTTGATCGGAGAAATGGATTCTATGGAAAAAAAAAGCAGATTGGTATGATCGTAGTTGAAAATCGGTCCATCCGTTCGGAAGTTAAGTCGATCTGAAGAATTTGAAAAAGTTCCAAGGGGGCCCCCTTAGATGCATTTTTTTTTTTGATTTCGGCTTTTTCGATTGGAGAAATGGATTCTATGAAAAAAAAAAACAAGCAGATTCGTATGATCGAAGTTGAAAATCCGTACATCCGTTCGGAAGTTAAGGCGATCTGAAGAATTCGAAAATGTTCCAAGGGGGCTCCCTTTGATGCTTTTTATTTTTTCGATTTCGGTTTTTTTGATTGGAGAAATGGATTCTATGAAATAAAACAAGCAGATTGGTATGATCGAAGTTGAAAATCGGTCCATCCGTTCGGAAGTTAAGGCGATCTGAAGAATTCGAAAAAGTTCCAAGGGGGCGCCCTTTGATGCATTTTTTTTCGATTTCGGTTTTTTCATTGGAGAAATGGATTCTATGAAAAAAACAAGCAGATTGGTATGATCGAAGTTGAAAATCGGTCCATCCGTTCGGAAGTTAAGGCGATCTGAAGAATTCGAAAAAGTTCCAAGGGGACCCCCTTTGATGCAATTTTTTTCGATTGGAGAAATGGATTCTATGGGAAAAACAAGCGAATTGGTATGCGCGAAATTGAAAATCGGTCCATCTGTTCGGAAGTTAAGGCGATCTGAAGAATTCGAAAAAGTTCCAAGGGGGCCCCCTTTGATGCATTTTTTTTCGATTCCGGTTTTTTTTGATTGGAGAAATGGATTCTATGAAAAAAAACAAGCAGATTGGTATGTTCGAAGTTGAAAATCGGTCCATCCGTTCGGATGTTAAGGCGATCTGAAGAATTCGAAAAAGTTCCAAGGGGGCCCCCTTTGATGCATTTATTTTTTTCGATTTCGGTTTTTTCGATTGGAGAAATGGATTCTATAAAAAAAAACAAGCAGATTAGTATGATCGAAGTTGAAAATCGGTCCATACGTTCGAAAGTTAAGGCAATCTGAAAAATTCGAAAAAGTTCCAAGGGGGCCCCCTTTGATGCATTTTTTTTTCGATTTCGGTTTTTTTGATCGGAGAAATGGATTCTATAGAAAAAAAAGCAGATTGGTATGATCGAAGTTGAAAATCGGTCCATCCGTTCGGAAGTTAAGTCGATCTGAAGAATTCGAAAAAGTTCCAAGGGAGCCCCCTTAGATGCATTTTTTTTATTTCGGTTTTTTCGATTGGAGAAATGGATTCTATGAAAAAAAACAAGCAGATTCGTATGATCGAAGTTGAAAATCGGTCCATCCGTTCGGAAGTTGAGGCGATCTGAATAATTCGAAAATGTTCCAAGGGGGCTCCCTTTGATGCTTTTTATTTTTTCGATTTCGGTTTTTTTGATTGGAGAAATGGATTCTATGAAAAAAAAACAAGCAGATTGGTATGATCGGAGTTGAAAATCGGTCCATACGTTCGAAAGTTAAGGCAATCTGAAGAATTTGAAAAAGTTCCAAGGGGGCCCCCTTTGATGCATTTTTTTTTCAGATTTCGGTTTTTTTGATCGGAGAAATGGATTCTATGAAAAAAAAAAGCAGATTGGTATGATCGAAGTTGAAAATCGGTCCATCCGTTCGGAAGTTAAGTCGATCTGAAGAATTCGAAAAAGTTCCAAGGGGGCCCCCTTTGATGCATTTTTTTTTTCGATTTCGGTTTTTTCGATTGCAGAAATGGATTCTATGAAAAAAAACAAGCAGATTCGTATGATCGAAGTTGAAAATCGGTCCATCCGTTCGGAAGTTAAGGCGATCTGAAGAATTCGAAAAAGTTCCAAGGGGGCTCTCTTTGATGCTTTTTATTTTTTCGATTTCGGTTTTTTTGATTGGAGAAATGAATTCTATGAAAAAAAACAAGCAGATTGGTATGATCGAAGTTGAAAATCGGTCCATCCGTTCGGAAGTTAAGGCGATCTGAAGAATTCGAAAAAGTTCCAAGGGGGCCCCCTTAGATGCATTTTTTTTTTTCGATTTCGGTTTTTTTGATTGAAGAAATGGATTCTATGAAAAGAAAACAAGCAGATTGGTATGATCGAAGTTGAAAATCGGTCCATCCGTTCGGAAGTTAAGGCGATCTGAAGAATTCGAAAAAGTTCCAAGGGGGCCCCCTTAGATGCATTTTTTTTTCGATTTCGGTTTTTTCGAAAAAATAACAAGCAGATTGGTATGATCGAGGTTGAAAATCGGTCCATCCGTTCGGATGTTAAGGCGATCTGAAGAATTCGAAAAAGTTCCAAGGGGGCCTCCTTTGATGCATTTATTTTTTTCGATTTCGGTTTTTTCGATTGGAGAAATGGATTCTATGAATAAAAACAAGCAGATTGGTATGATCGATGTTTAAAATCGGTCCATACGTTCGAAAGTTAAGGCAATCTGAAGAATTCGAAAAAGTTCCAAGGGGGCCCCCTTTGATGCATTTTTTTTTCGATTTCGGTTTTTTTGATCGGAGAAATGGATTCTATGGAAAAAAAAAAGCAGATTGGTATGATCGAAGTTGAAAATCGGTCTATCCGTTCGGAAGTTAAGTCGATCTGAAGAATTCGAAAAAGTTTCAAGAAGGCCACCTTAGATGCATTTTTTTTTATTTCGGTTTTTCCGATTGGAGAAATGGATTCTATGAAAAAAAACAAGCAGATTCGTATGATCGAAGTTGAAAATCGGTCCATCCGTTCGGAAGTTAAGGCGATCTGAAGAATTCGAAAATGTTCCAAGAGGGGTCCCTTTGATGCTTTTCATTTTTTTGATTTCGATTTTTCGATTGCAGAAATGGATTCTATGAAAAAAAACAAGCAGATTCGTATGATCGAAGTTGAAAATCGGTCCATCCGTTCGAAAGTTAAGGCGATATAAAGAATTCGAAAAAGTTCCTTTGATGATTTTTATTTTTTCGATTTCGGTTTCTTTGATTGGAGAAATGGATGCTATGAAAAAAAACAAGCAGATTGGTATGATCGAAGTTGAAAATCGGTCCATCCGTTCGGAAGTTGAGGCGATCTGAAGAATTCGAAAAAGTTCCAAGGGGGCCCCCTTTGATGCATTTTTTTCTCGATTTCGGTTTTTTCGATTGGAGAAATGGATTCTATGAAAAAAAAACAAGCAGATTGGTATGATCGAAGTTGAAAATCGGTCCATCCGTTCGGAAGTTAAGGCGATCTGAAGAATTCGAAAAAGTTCCAAGGGTGCCCCCTTTGATGCTTTTTTTTTTCGATTTCGGTTTTTTCGAAAAAAAAAAACAAGCAGATTGGTATGTTCGAAGTTGAAAATCGGTCCATCCGTTCGGATGTTAAGGCGATCTGAAGAATTCGAAAAAGTTCCAAGGGGGCCCCCTTTGATGCATTTATTTTTTTCGATTTCGGTTTTTTCGATTGGAGAAATGGCTTCTATGAAAAAAAACAAGCAGATTAGTATGATCGAAGTTGAAAATCGGTCCATACGTTCGAAAGTTAAGGCAATCTGAAGAATTCGAAAAAGTTCCAAGGGGGCCCCCTTTGATGCATTTTTTTTTTCGATTTCGGTTTTTTTGATCGGAGAAATGGATTCTATAGAAAAAAAAAAGCAGATTGGTATGATCGAAGTTGAAAATCGGTCCATCCGTTCGGAAGTTAAGTCGATCTGAAGAATTCGAAAAAGTTCCAAAGGGGCCCCCTCAGATGCATTTTTTTTTTGATTTCGGTTTTTTCGATTGGAGAAATGGATTCTATGAAAAAAAAAAACAAGCAGATTCGTATGATCGAAGTTGAAAATCCGTCCATCCGTTCGGAAGTTAAGGCGATCTGAAGAATTCGAAAATGTTCCAAGGGGGCTCCCTTTGATGCTTTTTATTTTTTCCATTTCGGTTTGTTTGATTGGAGAAATGGATTCTATGAAATAAAACAAGCAGATTGGTATGATCGAAGTTGAAAATCGGTCCATCCGTTCGGAAGTTAAGGCGATCTGAAGAATTCGAAAAAGTTCCAAGGGGGCCCCCTTTGATGCATTTTTTTTCGATTTCGGTTTTTTCGATTGGAGAAATGGATTCTATGAAAAAAACAAGCAGATTGGTATGATCGAAGTTGAAAATCGGTCCATCCGTTCGGAAGTTAAGGCGATCTGAAGAATTCGACAAAGTTCCAAGGGGACCCCCTTTGATGCAATTTTTTTCGATTGGAGAAATGGATTCTATGGAAAAAACAAGCGAATTGGTATGCGCGAAATTGAAAATCGGTCCATCCGTTCGGAAGTTAAGGCGATCTGAAGAATTCGAAAAAGTTCCAAGGGGGCCCCCTTTGATGCATTTTTTTTTTCGATTCCGGTTTTTTCACTTGGAGAAATGGATTCTATGAAAAAAAAACAAGCAGATTGGTATGTTCGAAGTTGAAAATCGGTCCATCCGTTCGGATGTTAAGGCGATCTGAAGAATTCGAAAAAGTTCCGAGGGGGCCCCCTTTGATGCATTTATTTTTTTCGATTTCGGTTTTTCGATTGGAGAAATGGATTCTATGAAAAAAAACAAGCAGATTAGTATGATCGAAGTTGAAAATCGGTCCATACGTTCGAAAGTTAAGGCAATCTGAAGAATTCGAAAAAGTTCCAAGGGGGCCCCCTTTGATGCATTTATTTTTTCGATTTCGGTTTTTTTGATCGGAGAAATGGATTCTATAGAAAAAAAAAGCAGATTGGTATGATCGAAGTTGAAAATCGGTCCATCCGTTCGGAAGTTAAGTCGATCTGAAGAATTCGAAAAAGTTCCAAGGGGGCCCCCTTAGATGCATTTTTTTTATTTCGGTTTTTTCGATTGGAGAAATGGATTCTATGAAAAAAAACAAGCAGATTCGTATGATCGAAGTTAAAAATCGGTCCATCCGTTCGGAAGTTAAGGCGATCTGAAGAATTCGAAAATGTTCCAAGGGGGCTCCCTTTGATGCTTTTTATTTTTTCGATTTCGGTTTTTTTGATTGGAGAAATGGATTCTATAAAAAAAAACAAGCAGATTGGTATGATCGGAGTTGAAAATCGGTCCATACGTTCGAAAGTTAAGGCAATCTGAAGAATTCGAAAAAGTTCCAAGGGGGCCCCCTTTGATGCATTATTTTTAGATTTCGGTTTTTTTGATCGGAGAAATGGATTCTATAAAAAAAAAGCAGATTGGTATGATCGAAGTTGAAAATCGGTCCATCCGTTCGGAAGTTAAGTCGATCTGAAGAATTCGAAAAAGTTCCAAGGAGGCCCCCTTTGATGCATTTTTTTGTTCGATTTCGGTTTTTTCGATTGCAGAAATGGATTCTATGAAAAAAAACAAGCAGATTCGTATGATCGAAGTTGAAAATCGGTCCGTCCGTTCGGAAGTTAAGGCGATCTGAAGAATTCTAAAAAGTTCCAAGGGGGCTCTCTTTGATGCTTTTTATTTTTTCGATTTCGGTTTTTTTGATTGGAGAAATAAATTCTATGAAAAAAAAACAAGCAGATTGGTATGATCGAAGTTGAAAATCGGTCCATCCGTTCGGAAGTTAAGGCGATCTGAAGAATTCGAAAAAGTTCCAAGGGGGCCCCCTTAGATGCATATTTTTTCTCGATTTCGGTTTTTTCGATTAGAGAAATGGATTCTATGAAAAAAAACAAGCAGATTGGTATGATCGAAGTTGAAAATCGGTCCATCCGTTCGGAAGTTAAGGCGATCTGAAGAATTCGAAAAAGTTCGAAGGAGGCCCCCTTAGATGCATTTTTTTTTTCGATTTCGGTTTTTTCGAAAAAAAACAAGCAGATTGGTATGATCGAAGTTGAAAATCGGTCCATCCGTTCGGATGTTAGGGCGATCTGAAGAATTCGAAAAAGTTTCAAGGGGGCCCCCTTTGATGCATTTATTTTTTTCGATTTCGGTTTTTTCGATTGGAGAAATGGATTCTATGCAAAAAAACAAGCAGATTGGTATGATCGAAGTTGAAAATCGGTCCATACGTTCGAAAGTTAAGGCAATCTGGAGAATTCGAAAAAGTTCCAAGGGGGCCCCCTTTGATGCATTTTTTTTTTTCGATTTTGGTTTTATTGATCGGAGAAATGGATTCTATGGAAAAAAAAAGCAGATTGGTATGATCGAAGTTGAAAATCGGTCCATCCGTTCGGAAGTTAAGTCTATCTGAAGAATTCGAAAAAGTTCCAAGGGGGCCCCCTTAGATGCATTTTTTTTATTTCGGTTTTTTCGATTGGAGAAATGGATTTTATGAAAAAAAACAAGCAGATTCGTATGATCGAAGTTGAAAATCGGTCCATCCGTTCGGAAGTTAAGGCGATCTGAAGAATTCGAAAATGTTCCAAGGGGGCTCCCTTTGATGCTTTTTATTTTTTCGATTTCGGTTTTTTTGATTGGAGAAATGGATTCTATAAAAAAAAACAAGCAGATTGGTATGATCCAAGTTGAAAATCGGTCCATCCGTTCGGAAGTTAAGTCGATCTGAAGAATTCGAAAAAGTTCCAAGGGGGCCCCCTTTGATGGATTTTTTTTTTCGATTTCGGTTTTTTCGATTGCTGAAATGGATTCTATGAAAAAAAACAAGCAGATTCGTATCATCGAAGTTGAAAATCGGTCCATCCTTTCGGAAGTTAAGGCGATCTGAAGAATTCGAAAAAGTTCCAAGGGGGCTCCCTTTGATGCTTTTTATTTTTTCGATTTCGGTTTCTTTGATTGGAGAAATGGATTCTATGGAAAAAAAACAAGCAGATTGGTATGATCGAAGTTGAAAATCGGTCCATCCGTTCGGAAGTTAAGGCGATCTGAATATTCGAAAAAGTTCCGAGGGGACCCCCTTTGATGCAATTTTTCTTTTCGATTTCGGTTTTTTCGATTGGAGAAATGGATTCTATGAAAAAAAACAAGCAGATTGGTATGATCGAAGTTGAAAATCGGTCCATCCGTTCGGAAGTTGAGGCGATCTGAAGAATTCGAAAAAATTTCAAGGGGGCCCCCTTTGATGCATTTTTTTTCGATTTCGGTTCTTTCGATCGGAGAAATGGATTCTATAAAAAAAAAGCAGATTGGTATGATCGGAGTTGAAAATCGGTCCATCCGTTCGGATGTTGAGACGATCTGAAGAATTCGAAAAAGTTCCAAGGGGGCCCCCTTTGATGCATTTTATTTTCGATTTCGGTTTTTTCGATTGGAGAAATGAATTCTATGAAAAAAAACGAGCAGATTGGTATGATCGAAGTTGAAAATCGGTCCATACGTTCGAAAGTTAAGGCAATCTGAAGAATTCGAAAAATTTCCAAGGAAGCCCCCTTTGATGCATTTTTTTTTTTCGATTTCGGTTTTTTCGAAAAAAAACAAGCAGATTGGTATGATCGAAGTTGAAAATCGGTCCATCCGTTCGGATGTTAAGGCGATCTGAAGAATTCGAAAAAGTTCCAAGGGAGCCCCCTTAGATGCATTTTTTTTTTCGATTTCGGTTTTTTCGAAAAAAAAACAAGCAGATTGGTATGATCGAAGTTGAAAATCGGTCCATCCGTTCGGATGTTAAGGCGATCTGAAGAATTCGAAAAAGTTTCAAGGGGGCCCCCTTTGATGCATTTATTTTTTTCGATTTCGGTTTTTTCGATTGGAGAAATGGATTCTATGAAAAAAAACAAGCAGATTGGTATGATCGAAGTTGAAAATCGGTCCATACGTTCGAAAGTTAAGGCAATCTGGAGAATTCGAAAAAGTTCCAAGGGGGCCCCCTTTGATGCATTTTTTTTCGATTTCGGTTTTATTGATCGGAGAAATGGATTCTATGGAAAAAACAAGCAGATTCGTATGATCGAAGTTGAAAATCGGTCCATACGTTCGAAAGTTAAGGCAATCTGAAGAATTCGAAAAAGTTCCAAGGGGGCCCCCTTTGATGCATTTTTTTTTCGATTTCTGTTTCTTCGATCGGAGAAATGGATTCTATGAAAAAAAAAGCAGATTGGTATGATCGAAGTTGAAAATCGGTCCATCCGTTCGGAAGTTAAGTCGATCTGAAGAATTCGAAAAAGTTCCAAGGGGGCCCCCTTTGATGCATTTTTTTTTTCGATTTCGGTTTTTTCGATTGCAGAAATGGATTCTATGAAAAAAAACAAGCAGATTCGTATCATCGAAGTTGAAAATCGGTCCATCCGTTCGGAAGTTAAGGCGATCTGAAGAATTCGAAAAAGTTCCAAGGGGGCTCCCTTTGATGCTTTTTATTTTTTCGATTTCGGTTTTTTTGATTGGAGAAATGGATTCTATGAAAAAAAAACAAGCAGATTGGTATGATCGAAGTTGAAAATCGGTCCATCCGTTCGGAAGTTAAGGCGATCTGAAGAATTCGAAAAAGTTCCGAGGGGACCCCCTTTGATGCAATTTTTCTTTTCGATTTCGGTTTTTTCGATTGGAGAAATGGATTCTATGAAAAAAAACAAGCAGATTGGTATAATCGAAGTTGAAAATCGGTCCATCCGTTCGGAAGTTAAGGCGATCTGAAGAATTCGAAAAAGTTCCAAGGGGGCCCCCTTTGATGCATTTTTTTTTCGATTTCGGTTCTTTCGATCAGAGAAATGGATTCTATAAAAAAAAAAAGCAGATTGGTATGATCGAAGTTGAAAATCGGTCCATCCGTTCGGATGTTAAGGCGATCTGAAGAATTCGAAAAAGTTCCAAGGGGGCCCCCTTTGATGCATTTTTCTTTTGATTTCGGTTTTTTCGATTGGAGAAATGAATTCTATGAAAAAAAAAACGAGCAGATTGGTATGATCGAAGTTGAAAGTCCATACGTTCGAAAGTTAAGGCAATCTGAAGAATTCGAAAAATTTCCAAGGGAGCCCCCTTTGATGCATTTTTTTTTTTTCGATTTCGGTTTTTTTGATCGGAGAAATGGATTCTATGAAAAAAAAAAGCAGATTGGTATGATCGAAGTTGAAAATCGGTCCATCCGTTCGGATGTTAAGGCGATCTGAAGAATTCGAAAAAGTTTCAAGGGGGCCCCCTTTGATGCATTTATTTTTTTCGATTTCGGTTTTTTCGATTGGAGAAATGGATTCTATGAAAAAAAACAAGCAGATTGGTATGATCGAAGTTGAAAATCGGTCCATACGTTCGAAAGTTAAGGCAATCTGGAGAATTCGAAAAAGTTCCAAGGGGGCCCCCTTTGATGCATTTTTTTTCGATTTCGGTTTTATTGATCGGAGAAATGGATTCTATGGAAAAAACAAGCAGATTCGTATGATCGAAGTTGAAAATCGGTCCATACGTTCGAAAGTTAAGGCAATCTGAAGAATTCGAAAAAGTTCCAAGGGGGCCCCCTTTGATGCATTTTTTTTTCGATTTCTGTTTCTTCGATCGGAGAAATGGATTCTATGAAAAAAAAAAGCAGATTGGTATGATCGAAGTTGAAAGTCGGTCCATCCGTTCGGAAGTTAAGTCGATCTGAAGAATTCGAAAAAGTTCCAAGGGGGCCCCCTTTGATGCATTTTTTTTTTTCGATTTCGGTTTTTTCGATTGCAGAAATGGATTCTATGAAAAAAAACAAGCAGATTCGTATCATCGAAGTTGAAAATCGGTCCATCCGTTCGGAAGTTAAGGCGATCTGAAGAATTCGAAAAAGTTCCAAGGGGGCTCCCTTTGATGCTTTTTATTTTTTCGATTTCGGTTTTTTTGATTGGAGAAATGGATTCTATGAAAAAAAAACAAGCAGATTGGTATGATCGAAGTTGAAAATCGGTCCATCCGTTCGGAAGTTAAGGCGATCTGAAGAATTCGAAAAAGTTCCGAGGGGACCCCCTTTGATGCAATTTTTCTTTTCGATTTCGGTTTTTTCGATTGGAGAAATGGATTCTATGAAAAAAAACAAGCAGATTGGTATGATCGAAGTTGAAAATCGGTCCATCCGTTCGGAAGTTAAGGCGATCTGAAGAATTCGAAAAAGTTCCAAGGGGGCCCCCTTTGATGCATTTTTTTTTCGATTTCGGTTCTTTCGATCAGAGAAATGGATTCTATAAAAAAAAAAAGCAGATTGGTATGATCGAAGTTGAAAATCGGTCCATCCGTTCGGATGTTAAGGCGATCTGAAGAATTCGAAAAAGTTCCAAGGGGGCCCCCTTTGATGCATTTTTCTTTTGATTTCGGTTTTTTCGATTGGAGAAATGAATTCTATGAAAAAAAAAACGAGCAGATTGGTATGATCGAAGTTGAAAGTCCATACGTTCGAAAGTTAAGGCAATCTGAAGAATTCGAAAAATTTCCAAGGGAGCCCCCTTTGATGCATTTTTTTTTTTCGATTTCGGTTTTTTTGATCGGAGAAATGGATTCTATGAAAAAAAAAAGCAGATTGGTATGATCGAAGTTGAAAATCGGTCCATCCGTTCGGAAGTTAAGTCGATCTGAAGAATTCGAAAAAGTTCGAAGGGGGCCCCCTTTGATGCATTTTTTTTTGTCGATTTCGGTTTTTTCGATTGGAGAAATGGATTCTATGAAAAAAAAACAAGCAGATTCGTATGATCGAAGTTGAAAATCGGTCCATCCGTTCGGAAGTTAAGAGTGGGCAATGGGACGCGCAGAATACCGAATGCAGCACTCCCGCTCTTGACTTCTCATTTGAACACCAATCAATATTTTCATGATTTTTTGATCCCATCATGTAGATAAAGGATCAAGCTAGGGAGGATACTATCTCTTTTTTCGAAATTTCGAAAAGAAAAGATATAAAAATATATCTGAACATAGCAAATTTTTAGCCAATTTGGCGAATCAAAAAAAAATATTTCTACATCAAATAATCAATTTTGAGATAGCATCCTCCCTCGGTCGAACCTTCATCTTTCTACACAAAAAAAATCAGATCAAAATATGGATTAGTATCGTCACAGGAAGTCAAGAGCCGAGGCTCTACAACGTCAGAAATACGCACGATTTATCCGATGATATTTGCGCCCCCTGGTGAAACTCAACGAAGTAGATTATAAACACGATACAATCGATAGTACGGGTGATATTATGAAATTAAAATAGGAAATAGAAATTTATATGAATCAGTTTGCTAGGTTTGCTAGTAAATATGGTATATTATATGTATAAAATAATTATACATTGCGTGGAAAATAAAAATATTCTGAATTGTTCACAATGAAAAAATTCTCATACATAATGAGGAATAGGTATGTATGATATTCAAATAAGAATATTTATATATACACCCAGAAGGTATACAATATGAATGAATAGAAACCTATCGACAAAGGTCGCTTTTATTTACCGGGGATCGATTTAGGATTTATCATTGCGATGATTTGAATGTTGAACAGATCTCAATACGTAAAAGTAGAGAGGGAACAGTATAAATATGAAACCGTGTTGTATTTAACATTGTATAACTGAATGATAATTTGCAATCGGGTATTGACACTATATATACAGGATGCTACCTAATGGCATTTTAATATAGGAATTCTTAACCCTTTCATTACGGGAGCCGCAAAAACGCGCTAATTGTTGACTGACGTATAGGCGGAAGACGCATATTTACAATGAGCTTGGGATAGCTTTCAATACGGGATTTGCCCGCGTGCGACCATACACACGTGTTTCCCATTCCTTTGACTTCCTCTACAGTTGATTTGGCCATACAATAGCGCGCGTTTTTGCGACAATCTGGTATAGCGCAAATGGCTGTTTAGGTTATATTCACGTAATTTCATTGTAAGTTTTGGAGGAGTTCACATATAATTTGTTTGTTTGTTAGTAATGAAATGAGTCGTAAATATCTGACTGGCGAATAACTAGAAAAACTGTTGAATGAAGATGACGATTATCAACATCGTCGATTTTGATTATCATTCCGTGCTTCCAGAATTATCATAAAAAGAATGAATACTGGCGTTAGAACTGTCAGCATCCGAAGAGATTCTGAATATTTTTTACCTAATAAGAGGTTATTATTTCATTCATTATTTTCTTTCATTTATTTCAGATTTGTTGGACCTCATTTCGTGTCAATAATGACATTTTTTGATCAAAATGGAATTCTCCATTCCTTATATATTTCCTTTATATAGATGAAAAATTATGAATAACAACTCCCCATCAAGTGATACCTCAATTTGACAGTCCAAAGTTTTCAAAGTGACATCCAGTATAAGCTTTAAGCACGGAAAACGCATTCTTTCGTGTAGCCTCAAAGTCGGGAAACGCAAGAATGCGCAAGTGCCCTTGACGGGAGACACACGCGTGCGCGAGGCTTCGGGACCCCCGTTCTGAGAGACCACTAAGCGAAAACAATGCCCGTAATGAAAGGGTTAAATCTATTCAAAAAAATATATACAGTATGGTGGAAATGTATGGAATAAATTCATTATCTCTAACGCATATGAATTTTAAGGGAAATCCTGAGACAGGTCGATTTTCATTTTCAAATTGACATCTCTTGATATACATACGGAGTTTGTGACGTCATCCGCGTAGTTGTGGTGACGTCATCGATTATTTTTTAAATAGGAAGACACCCTGTTCAATTTTTTTTCTGGAAGGTGTTTCCATTGTCTATCTGACCATATACGAATATTAGGAAAATAAAGTGATACAGGGTAAGAAAAAATTATTTTATATTTACAAGCTAATAATTATGCTATCAATGTACACAGTTACCTAAATAGGTCGGAGAGGGTAAATCGAATGACCAACTAGATCTCCTGATTCAACTCCTCTCGATTTTTTCCTCAGAGGTTATTTGAAGAGAAAAGTTTATGTAAGAAGCCGGAAAGATCAGATAATTTGAAGGAACGAATACGAGTGAATATTTCACAAATATATTCAGAAACGATAGCAAAGTTCGAGAATGATTTGTTCTCTGTCTATCACATTGTATTCTTGCAGAACGTCACGAATTTGATTATTTATTGTAACGATTTCCGTTGTAAATATTAAATAAAATAATTTTTTCTCACCCTGTATTACTTTATTTTCCTAATATTAGTATACCGTCAGATAGATAATGAATATACCTTCCGAAAAAAAAATGGACGGGGTATGTTCTAATTTAAAAAAATAATCGATGACGTCACCACAACTACGCGGATGACGTCACATACTCCGTATGTATATCAAGAGATGTCAATTTGAAAATAAAAATCGACCTGTCTCGGGATTTTCCTTAAAATTCATAAACGTTAGAGATAATGAATTTATTCCATACATTTCCACCATACTGTATGTAATATCCTAAAGGTCTAAATTTTGAAGTAGAGGGTGCTGAAGAAGTGAGTAATAACGAATAGCACTCTTTCTCTATAGACTTGTCATAAAGTAGAGTAATCAATATTTTCATGACTTATTGACTTCATCAAGTAGATAAGTGATCCAGCTAATGGAAATACTATTTTATTTTCAAAAATATGAAATACAAAAGGTATACAAATATTCCTGAACATATCGAATTTGGCGAATAATAAAAAAAAACACTTTTCATGGACTACGAACAGATATAATTCAATGTTCTGCGTGGTATTTACCAGGAAAGTAGTTGTTTTCTGCTCGTAGTCTACCAGACATTCATTTCAAACTATTTTTGATATTTTTAATTGGATAGACTATTTTTTCTCTCAAAAATTTTTTCCAATTTATGGCTAATCCATTTTTTCATTTATTGAGCTTAGTCGAGCTCTCAGCCACTTCCAAGTTCTGTAAAACTTGGGAGATTCGGTTCTGGAGTGTTTCTTTCTTCTGCCGCATGATGTCGCCACTTTCAATTGTCTGTTGGAACGCGGCTCGGTGCGGTCAAATAGACGCGACGAAAATGCATTGGGACAGGCAACGCTTTGAGTTGAGATCTTACGGTCTCTACTCGGATAACTACCCTGCACTGATGAGGGCCAATAAGCCCGAAACCGGTCTGTAGGTTGTTAGGCGTGCCTGTCTCGATGTGAATTTGTCACGTCTTAGGAAGAAAGAAACATTTGCGATCTGCATTCACAGTGTGAATCGTTGCATGGACTACGAACAGATATAATTCAATGTTCTGCGTGGTATTTACCAGGAAAGTAGTTGTTTTCTGCTCGTAGTCTACCAGACATTCATTTCAAACTATGTTTGATAATTTTAATTGGATAGACTATTTTTTCTCTCAAAAATTTTTTCCAATTTATGGCTAATCCATTTTTTCAGTATCGGAACCTAGTTTGAATCCCTATCTTCCTACAGAAAAAAAATCACATCGAAATATGGACTGGTGTTTTCACAAGAAGTCCAGAGCGCGAATTGTCCGATGATATTTGCGCCCTCTGGTGATACTCCAAAATATGAAGATGAAAAAACGAGTCAGTCAACACAATATCATAGATTGGAACCATAATAAGTATTATGAAATTATTGGTGCAACTAATGATGAATTTGCGGATTTGCATAGGAAAAGCTTGAAATTTTGAAATTCAAAGGTGTAATGAGATCTAAAAATCCAAATGGAGAAGAAAATGATATTGTATTCTCATGTGGAATGTATATGATTCTGAAAATGGTACATATATTTGGACCAACAGGAGATGAATATCCAAAATACAAAATATGTAGTGAAAGCAGTCCTCAAAAATCAAAGAAATAAAAAGTAGAAGAATGAAGGCCTTAGGAAAATATAGTCATTATTCATTATTATTCGTAAATAAATAATATTCATAATAACCTGTATTTGAATGTCTTTGATAATAACCGAGAATATAACTTATCAACGTTATTGAAAGTAGCTCTCAATCTCCCAATCACTCCGTATGGCTATTTTAATGTTATACCTCGTAATTTATATGACTCTTGAAAAGCTGTTCATATAAATAGATACAGAATTATCCAAATTTTGTAAGAGTTGCGAAGCATCATGATTTTTTTCAAATCAACAAAATAAGATTTTTTCGATTTAAAGATTGATTTTTACTATTCATATTGATTTTTCATAATTTTTCAAATATGGAAATAATGCACAAATCAATTACTTATATTTTCATTATTCGATTCAAAACGTCGCAACCCTGGTTTTTCATAATGTTTATAGAATACAAATATTCATCATAGGTACCTACCTACTGGTGAATATACCGTCGATTATCAGATAAAGTGTTCGATCCTCGTTCCGCACACATGCAGGCGAATGTATCGCATCTACTCTCACTCATTGTTTGGGACTGTGTGGAGTCACAGGTTTTTTCAAACATGCAAAATGCTTATTAAAAATAAATTGTTGAATATCCTTTGTAGCATTTAAATGACGACAAATGGTTTGAAAATATAAACAATTGAAGGGGTGTCAGTAATACATTGAACGTGTATTTTTTGAAAACTCGTTAACATGGATTTTCCAAATTGCTCGTTTCAACCATAATAATTTCCGTTTCGTGTAAACTTCGGTAATACCAGAAATGGAATATTATTGAATTCCCGAAATCTAAACAATGTCATTTTTGAAATCCAACCTAAAGAAGTCAGGAAAATATTTTCAGAATCTCAATTTTCAGAAATTGAAAATAAAATCACGAAATTCATAAGTTCATTTTTAATGGGTACCTCCTTTTGAACTTTTTGAAAAAATGATGGTAGGGGATACTGCCCAACTAGACATAGTTCCAAATAGGTATAGACGCCATTTTTCTACTTTCGTCGAATATTTCGGAGAGATTTGTTTGTTCCACGGAAGCATAGTAGTTTTCCTCTGAATGTTTACCGAGTGGCATCTGTCAGTTTTACGAAAAAATTCGATATTCAGTGAGTGATATAAGACAATGCTTGATTCTTTAAAATTTTATATCGCAACTTACGTGTTTTTTTCTTTTCAATTAACATTTGTCTGATTTGTTAATTACAATGCAATTTCCATTATATTATACCATGAAACTTTACCACAAACGTTTAGTATACACAATGTTTTATGAAGTTATACAGATTTCACATGATGGCATACCTAACCGAAGGAGAATTATCTAACCTATACGATGCCAGAATTGGACTGGAAGCAATGTGTTTAACTATTATTTTGTCAACATAAAAAAATGAATGGAGTTATTTAATACCAACTCATTAAATAGGTAGATACTTTATTCATACCAATAATGTATATTTTCCTCTCATTTGATATACTGATGAAAGCTCGACTACACATTATGAACACAAATACCAGTTGGCTGACTGTGTGAGGAGAGAGCCGAGCGCCGAGCGCGCGATAATGTAGTATTGTCTCATTAAATAAGTACATGTAGATATCTGCTACATGAAAAATTTTCATTCTGGAAACTTATTTCATCTATTGGCTCAATTTTGTTCGCAGCATGTATACAAAAATTTTCATAAATAAATTTTTTTCTCGATTACTGAAAATTGTCATTCCGAAAATAACAAGTTGAAATTTGCTACAGTTCTAGAAATTGATGAACATGAATTTTTCACCAATATTGTATATGGCAAGAAGCGCTATCATGTATACTTCAATTTGAAAAAAAAATCAGTCCGATCGCTCAATTATTTCCAGAAATATAACGGTAGGAACGATAAAAAACGTGTTCTACAGAAAAATCGTACTTTTTGTGTTTTTTCAGAATAAAAAAGTTCTTGGCCTAGAGAAAATGTCGTAAAAAGTGATTTGGTATACACAATCATCAAGTTGAAGATCCGCAGCAAGTCTGATTTGAATCTACGCCAGTTTTGTTTTCTCGAAAACTGAGAGACAGCATCCCAGTATTACTCGCATATTAGATTATCGAGCAATGCGAATAAAAACGTCAGTCGCGATATCACCCGTACTAGATGAGAAGATCGTTCGTTGAACAAGGATAACCGTTGATTTATGACGATTTGGTAACCGCCCACTGCTGTTTCCTCCAAACCCCCCCTGTCCCGGATTTGGACAAAGTGTCTGGCCTTTCCCAGCCTTAAGTCGATCTGAAGAATTCGAAAAAGTTCCAAGGGGGCCCCCTTAGATGCATTTTTTTTTATTTCGGTTTTTTCGATTGGAGAAATGGATTCTATGAAAAAAAACAAGCAGATTCGTATGATCGAAGTTGAAAATCGGTCCATCCGTTCGGAAGTTAAGTCGATCTGAAGAATTCGAAAAAGTTCCAAGGGGGCTCCCTTTGATGCATTTTTTTTTTTTCGATTTCGGTTTTTTCGATTGCAGAAATGGATTCTATGAAAAAAAACAAGCAGATTCGTATCATCGAAGTTGAAAATCGGTCCATCCGTTCGGAAGTTAAGGCGATCTGAAGAATTCGAAAAAGTTCCAAGGGGGCTCCCTTTAATGCTTTTTATTTTTTCGATTTCGGTTTTTTTGATTGGAGAAATGGATTCTATGAAAAAAAACAAGCAGATTGGTATGATCGAAGTTGAAAATCGGTCCATCCGTTCGGAAGTTAAGGCGATCTGAAGAATTCGAAAAAGTTCCGAGGGGACCCCCTTTGATGCAATTTTTCTTTTCGATTTCGGTTTTTTCGATTGGAGAAATGGATTCTATGAAAAAAAACAAGCAGATTGGTATGATCGAAGTTGAAAATCGGTCCATCCGTTCGGAAGTTAAGGCGATCTGAAGAATTCGAAAAAGTTCCAAAGGGGCCCCCTTTGATGCATTTTTTTTTACGATTTCGGTTCTTTCGATCGGAGAAATGGATTCTATAAAAAAAAAAGCAGATTGGTATGATCGAAGTTGAAAATCGGTCCATCCGTTCGGATGTTAAGGCGATCTGAAGAATTCGAAAAAGTTCCAAGGGGGCTCCCTTTGATGCATTTTTCTTTTGATTTCGGTTTTTTCGATTGGAGAAATGAATTCTATGAAAAAAAAAACGAGCAGATTGGTATGATCGAAGTTGAAATTCCATACGTTCGAAAGTTAAGGCAATCTGAAGAATTCGAAAAATTTCCAAGGGAGCCCCCTTTGATGCATTTTTTTTTTTTCGATTTCGGTTTTTTTGATCGGAGAAATGGATTCTATGAAAAAAAAAAGCAGATTGGTATGATCGAAGTTGAAAATCGGTCCATCCGTTCGGAAGTTAAGTCGATCTGAAGAATTCGAAAAAGTTCGAAGGGGGCCCCCTTTGATGCATTTTTTTTGTCGATTTCGGTTTTTTCGATTGGAGAAATGAATTCTATGAAATAAAACAAGCAGATTCGTATGATCGAAGTTGAAAATCGGTCCATCCGTTCGGAAGTTAAGGCGATCTGAAGAATTCGAAAAAGTTCCAAGGGGGCTCCCTTTGATGCATTTTTTTTTCGATTTCGGTTTTTTTGATCGGAGAAATGGATTCTATGAAATAAAAAAGCAGATTGGTATGATCGAAGTTGAAAATCGGTCCATCCGTTCGGAAGTTAAGGCGATCTGAAGAATTCGAAAAAGTTCCAAGGGGACCCCCTTTGATGCAATTTTTCTTTTCGATTTCGGTTTTTTCGATTAGAGAAATGGATTCTATGAAAAAAACAAGCAGATTGGTATGATCGAAGTTGAAAATCGGTCCATCCGTTCGAAAGTTGAGGCGATCTGAAGAATTCAGAAAAGTTCCAAGGGGGCCCCCTTTGATGCATTTTTTTTTTCAGATTTCGGTTTTTTCGATTGAAGAAATGGATTCTATGAAAAAAAACAAGCAGATTGGTATGATCGAAGTTGAAAATCGGTCCATCCGTTCGGAAGTTGAGGCGATTTGAAGAATTCGAAAAAGTTCCAAGGGGACCCCCTTTGATGCAATTTTTTTTCAGATTTCGGTTTTTTCGATTGGAGAAATGGATTCTATATAAAAAAAACAAGCAGTTTGGTATGATCGAAGTTGAAAATCGGTCCATCCGTTCGGAAGTTAAGGCGATCTGAAGAATTCGAAAAAGTTCCAAGAGGGCCCCCTTTGGTGCATTTTCTTTTCGATTTCGGTTTTTTAGATTGGAGAAATGGATTCTATGAAAAAAACAAACAGATTGGTATGATCGAAGTTGAAAATCGGTCCATCCGTTCGGAAGTTAAGGCGATCTGAAGAATTCGAAAAAGTTCCAAGGGGGCCCTCTTTGATGCATTTTTGTTTTCGATTTCGGTTTCTTCGATTGGAGAAATGGATTCTATGAAAAAAAAACAAACAGATTGGTATGATCGAAGTTGAAAATCGGTCCATCCGTTCGGAAGTTGAGGCGATCTGAAGAATTCGAAAAAGTTCCAAAGGGGCCCCCTTTGATGCATTTTTTTTTTATCTCGGTTTTTTCGATTGGAGAAATGGATTCTATGAAAAAAAACAAGCAGATTCGTATGATCGAAGTTGAAAATCGGTCCATCCGTTCGGAAGTTAAGGCGATCTGAAGAATTCGAAAATGTTCCAAGAGGGCTCCCTTTGATGCTTTTTATTTTTTCGATTTCGGTTTTTTTGATTGGAGAATTGGATTCTATGAAAAAAAACAAGCAGATTGGTATGATCGAAGTTGAAAATCGGTCCATACGTTCGAAAGTTAAGGCAATCTGAAGAATTCAAAAAAGTTCCAAGGGGGCCCCCTTTGATGCATTTTTTTTTCGATTTCGGTTTTTTTGATCGGAGAAATGGATTCTATGAAAAAAAAAGCAGATTGGTATGATCGAAGTTGAAAATCGGTCCATCCGTTCGGAAGTTAAGGCGATCTGAAGAATTCGAAAAAGTTCCAAGGGGGCCCCCTTAGATGCATTTTTTTTTCGATTTCGGTTTTTTCGAAAAAATAACAAGCAGATTGGTATGATCGAGGTTGAAAATCGGTCCATCCGTTCGGATGTTAAGGCGATCTGAAGAATTCGAAAAAGTTCCAAGGGGGCCTCCTTTGATGCATTTATTTTTTTCGATTTCGGTTTTTTCGATTGGAGAAATGGATTCTATGAATAAAAACAAGCAGATTGGTATGATCGATGTTTAAAATCGGTCCATACGTTCGAAAGTTAAGGCAATCTGAAGAATTCGAAAAAGTTCCAAGGGGGCCCCCTTTGATGCATTTTTTTTTTGATTTCGGTTTTTTTGATCGGAGAAATGGATTCTATGGAAAAAAAAAAGCAGATTGGTATGATCGAAGTTGAAAATCGGTCTATCCGTTCGGAAGTTAAGTCGATCTGAAGAATTCGAAAAAGTTCCAAGAAGGCCACCTTAGATGCATTTTTTTTTATTTCGGTTTTTTCGATTGGAGAAATGGATTCTATGAAAAAAAACAAGCAGATTCGTATGATCGAAGTTGAAAATCGGTCCATCCGTTCGGAAGTTAAGGCGATCTGAAGAATTCGAAAATGTTCCAAGGGGGCTCCCTTTGATGCTTTTCATTTTTTTGATTTCGATTATTCGATTGCAGAAATGGATTCTATGAAAAAAAAACAAGCAGATTCGTATGATCGAAGTTGAAAATCGGTCCATCCGTTCGAAAGTTATGGCGATATAAAGAATTCGAAAAAGTTCCTTTGATGATTTTTATTTTTTCGATTTCGGTTTCTTTGATTGGAGAAATGGATTCTATGAAAAAAAACAAGCAGATTGGTATGATCGAAGTTGAAAATCGGTCCATCCGTTCGGAAGTTGAGGCGATCTGAAGAATTCGAAAAAGTTCCAAGGGGGCCCCCTTTGATGCATTTTTTTCTCGATTTCGGTTTTTTCGATTGGAGAAATGGATTCTATGAAAAAAAAACAAGCAGATTGGTATGATCGAAGTTGAAAATCGGTCCATCCGTTCGGAAGTTAAGGCGATCTGAAGAATTCGAAAAAGTTCCAAGGGTGCCCCCTTTGATGTTTTTTTTTTCGATTTCGGTTTTTTCGAAAAAAAAAACAAGCAGATTGGTATGATCGAAGTTGAAAATCGGTCCATCCGTTCGGATGTTAAGGCGATCTGAAGAATTCGAAAAAGTTCCAAGGGGGCCCCCTTTGATGCATTTTTTTTTCGATTTCGGTTTTTTTGATCGGAGAAATGGATTCTATGGAAAAAAAAAAGCAGATTGGTATGATCGAAGTTGAAAATCGGT
Organism: Chrysomela aeneicollis; assembly: GCA_029955515.1. Taxonomy (NCBI): domain Eukaryota; kingdom Metazoa; phylum Arthropoda; class Insecta; order Coleoptera; family Chrysomelidae; genus Chrysomela; species Chrysomela aeneicollis. Next base: position 12,206,946 of record JARUHQ010000013.1, on the reverse strand, counting down.
CTATCCGTTCGGAAGTTAAGTCGATCTGAAGAATTCGAAAAAGTTCCAAGAAGGCCACCTTAGATGCATTTTTTTTTATTTCGGTTTTTTCGATTGGAAAAATGGATTCTATGAAAAAAAACAAGCAGATTCGTATGATCGAAGTTGAAAATCGGTCCATCCGTTCGGAAGTTAAGGCGATCTGAAGAATTCGAAAATGTTCCAAGGGGGCTCCCTTTGATGCTTTTCATTTTTTTGATTTCGATTATTCGATTGCAGAAATGGATTCTATGAAAAAAAAACAAGCAGATTCGTATGATCGAAGTTGAAAATCGGTCCATCCGTTCGAAAGTTATGGCGATATAAAGAATTCGAAAAAGTTCCTTTGATGATTTTTATTTTTTCGATTTCGGTTTCTTTGATTGGAGAAATGGATTCTATGAAAAAAAACAAGCAGATTGGTATGATCGAAGTTGAAAATCGGTCCATCCGTTCGGAAGTTGAGGCGATCTGAAGAATTCGAAAAAGTTCCAAGGGGGCCCCCTTTGATGCATTTTTTTCTCGATTTCGGTTTTTTCGATTGGAGAAATGGATTCTATGAAAAAAAAACAAGCAGATTGGTATGATCGAAGTTGAAAATCGGTCCATCCGTTCGGAAGTTAAGGCGATCTGAAGAATTCGAAAAAGTTCCAAGGGTGCCCCCTTTGATGTTTTTTTTTTCGATTTCGGTTTTTTCGAAAAAAAAAACAAGCAGATTGGTATGATCGAAGTTGAAAATCGGTCCATCCGTTCGGATGTTAAGGCGATCTGAAGAATTCGAAAAAGTTCCAAGGGGGCCCCCTTTGATGCATTTATTTTTTTCGATTTCGGTTTTTTCGATTGGAGAAATGGATTCTATGAAAAAAAAATCAAGCAGATTGGTATGATCGAAGTTGAAAATCGGTCCATCCGTTCGGATGTTAAGGCGATCTGAAGAATTCGAAAAAGTTCCAAGGGGGCCCCCTTTGATGCATTTATTTTTTTCGATTTCGGTTTTTTCGATTGGAGAAATGGATTCTATGAAAAAAAACAAGCAGATTGGTATGATCGAAGTTGAAAATCGGTCCATACGTTCGAAAGTTAAGGCAACCTGAAGAATTCGAAAAAGTTCCAAGGGGGCCCCCTTTGATGCATTTTTTTTTTCGATTTCGGTTTTTTCGAAAAAAAATCAAGCAGATTGGTATGATCGAAGTTGAAAATCGGTCCATCCGTTCGGATGTTAAGGCGATCTGAAGAATTCGAAAAAGTTTCAAGGGGGCCCCCTTTGATGCATTTATTTTTTTCGATTTCGGTTTTTTCGATTGGAGAAATGGATTCTATGAAAAAAAACAAGCAGATTGGTATGATCGAAGTTGAAAATCGGTCCATACGTTCGAAAGTTAAGGCAACCTGAAGAATTCGAAAAAGTTCCAAGGGGGCCCCCTTTGATGCATTTTTTTTTCGATTTCGGTTTTTTTGATCGGAGAAATGGATTCTATGGAAAAAAAAGCAGATTGGTATGATCGAAGTTGAAAATCGGTCCATCCGTCCGGAAGTTGAGTCGATCTGAAGAATTCGAAAAAGTTCCAAGGGGGCCCCCTTTGATGCATTTTTTTTTCGATCTCGTTTTTTTCGATTGCAGAAATGGATTCTATGAAAAAAAACAAGCAGATTCGTATGATCGAAGTTGAAAATCGGTCCATCCGTTCGAAAGTTAAGGCGATATAAAGAATTCGAAAAAGTTCCAAGGGGGCTCCCTTTGATGCTTTTTATTTTTTCGATTTCGGTTTTTTTGATTGGAGAAATGGATTCTATGAAAAAAAAACAAGCAGATTGGTATGATCGAAGTTGAAAATCGGTCCATCCGTTCGGAAGTTGAGGCGATCTGAAGAATTCGAAAAAGTTCCAAGGGGGCCCCCTTTGATGCATTTTTTTTTCGATATCGGTTTTTTCGATTGGAGAAATGGATTCTATGAAAAAAACAAGCAGATTGGTATGATCGAAGTTGAAAATCGGTCCATCCGTTCGGAAGTTAAGGCGATCTGAAGAATTCGAAAAAGTTCCAAGGGGGCCCCCTTCGATTCTTTTTTTTTTTCGATTTCGGTTTTTTCGAAAAAAAAAACAAGCAGATTGGTATGATTGAAGTTGAAAATCGGTCCATCCGTTCGGATGTTAAGGCGATCTGAAGAATTCGAAAAAGTTCCAAGGGGGCCCCCTTTGATGCATTTATTTTTCTCGATTTCGGTTTTTTCGATTAGAGAAATGGATTCTATAAAAAAAAAACAAGCAGATTGGTATGATCGAAGTTGAAAATCGGTCCATACGTTCGACAGTTAAGGCAATCTGAAGAATTCGAAAAAGTTCCAAGGGGGCCCCCTTTGATGCATTTTTTTTTTTCGATTTCAGTTTTTTTGATCGGAGAAATGGATTCTATGGAAAAAAAAAGCAGATTGGTATGATCGTAGTTGAAAATCGGTCCATCCGTTCGGAAGTTAAGTCGATCTGAAGAATTTGAAAAAGTTCCAAGGAGGCCCCCTTAGATGCATTTTTTTTTTGATTTCGGTTTTTTCGATTGGAGAAATGGATTCTATGAAAAAAAAAACAAGCAGATTCGTATGATCGAAGTTGAAAATCCGTACATCCGTTCGGAAGTTAAGGCGATCTGAAGAATTCGAAAATGTTCCAAGGGGGCTCCCTTTGATGCTTTTTATTTTTTCGATTTCGGTTTTTTTGAATGGAGAAATGGATTCTATGAAATAAAACAAGCAGATTGGTATGATCGAAGTTGAAAATCGGTCCATCCGTTCGGAAGTTAAGGCGATCTGAAGAATTCGAAAAAGTTCCAAGGGGGCGCCCTTTGATGCATTTTTTTTCGATTTCGGTTTTTTCGATTGGAGAAATGGATTCTATGAAAAAAACAAGCAGATTGGTATGATCGAAGTTGAAAATCGGTCCATCCGTTCGGAAGTTAAGGCGATCTGAAGAATTCGAAAAATTTCCAAGGGGACCCCCTTTGATTCAATTTTTTTCGATTGGAGAAATGGATTCTATGGGAAAAACAAGCGAATTGGTATGCGCGAAATTGAAAATCGGTCCATCTGTTCGGAAGTTAAGGCGATCTGAAGAATTCGAAAAAGTTCCAAGGGGGCCCCCTTTGATGCATTTTTTTTCGATTCCGGTTTTTTTGATTGGAGAAATGGATTCTATGAAAAAAAACAAGCAGATTGGTATGTTCGAAGTTGAAAATCGGTCCATCCGTTCGGATGTTAAGGCGATCTGAAGAATTCGAAAAAGTTCCAAGGGGGCCCCCTTTGATGCATTTATTTTTTTCGATTTCGGTTTTTTCGATTGGAGAAATGGATTCTATAAAAAAAAACAAGCAGATTAGTATGATCGAAGTTGAAAATCGGTCCATACGTTCGAAAGTTAAGGCAATCTGAAAAATTCGAAAAAGTTCCAAGGGGGCCCCCTTTGATGCATTTTTTTTTCGATTTCGGTTTTTTTGATCGGAGAAATGGATTCTATAGAAAAAAAAGCAGATTGGTATGATCGAAGTTGAAAATCGGTCCATCCGTTCGGAAGTTAAGTCGATCTGAAGAATTCGAAAAAGTTCCAAGGGAGCCCCCTTAGATGCATTTTTTTTATTTCGGTTTTTTCGATTGGAGAAATGGATTCTATGAAAAAAAACAAGCAGATTCGTATGATCGAAGTTGAAAATCGGTCCATCCGTTCGGAAGTTGAGGCGATCTGAATAATTCGAAAATGTTCCAAGGGGGCTCCCTTTGATGCTTTTTATTTTTTCGATTTCGGTTTTTTTGATTGGAGAAATGGATTCTATGAAAAAAAAACAAGCAGATTGGTATGATCGGAGTTGAAAATCGGTCCATACGTTCGAAAGTTAAGGCAATCTGAAGAATTTGAAAAAGTTCCAAGGGGGCCCCCTTTGATGCATTTTTTTTTCAGATTTCGGTTTTTTTGATCGGAGAAATGGATTCTATGAAAAAAAAAAGCAGATTGGTATGATCGAAGTTGAAAATCGGTCCATCCGTTCGGAAGTTAAGTCGATCTGAAGAATTCGAAAAAGTTCCAAGGGGGCCCCCTTTGATGCATTTTTTTTTTCGATTTCGGTTTTTTCGATTGCAGAAATGGATTCTATGAAAAAAAACAAGCAGATTCGTATGATCAAAGTTGAAAATCGGTCCATCCGTTCGGAAGTTAAGGCGATCTGAAGAATTCGAAAAAGTTCCAAGGGGGCTCTCTTTGATGCTTTTTATTTTTTCGATTTCGGTTTTTTTGATTGGAGAAATGAATTCTATGAAAAAAAACAAGCAGATTGGTATGATCGAAGTTGAAAATCGGTCCATCCGTTCGGAAGTTAAGGCGATCTGAAGAATTCGAAAAAGTTCCAAGGGGGCCCCCTTAGATGCATTTTTTTTTTTCGATTTCGGTTTTTTTGATTGAAGAAATGGATTCTATGAAAAGAAAACAAGCAGATTGGTATGATCGAAGTTGAAAATCGGTCCATCCGTTCGGAAGTTAAGGCGATCTGAAGAATTCGAAAAAGTTCCAAGGGGGCCCCCTTAGATGCATTTTTTTTCGATTTCGGTTTTTTCGAAAAAATAACAAGCAGATTGGTATGATCGAGGTTGAAAATCGGTCCATCCGTTCGGATGTTAAGGCGATCTGAAGAATTCGAAAAAGTTCCAAGGGGGCCTCCTTTGATGCATTTATTTTTTTCGATTTCGGATTTTTCGATTGGAGAAATGGATTCTATGAATAAAAACAAGCAGATTGGTATGATCGATGTTTAAAATCGGTCCATACGTTCGAAAGTTAAGGCAATCTGAAGAATTCGAAAAAGTTCCAAGGGGGCCCCCTTTGATGCATTTTTTATTCGATTTCGGTTTTTTTGATCGGAGAAATGGATTCTATGGAAAAAAAAAGCAGATTGGTATGATCGAAGTTGAAAATCGGTCTATCCGTTCGGAAGTTAAGTCGATCTGAAGAATTCGAAAAAGTTCCAAGAAGGCCACCTTGGATGCATTTATTTTTATTTCGGTTTTTCCGATTGGAGAAATGGATTCTATGAAAAAAAACAAGCAGATTCGTATGATCGAAGTTGAAAATCGGTCCATCCGTTCGGAAGTTAAGGCGATCTGAAGAATTCGAAAATGTTCCAAGGGGGCTCCCTTTGATGCTTTTCATTTTTTTGATTTCGATTTTTCGATTGCAGAAATGGATTCTATGAAAAAAAACAAGCAGATTCGTATGATCGAAGTTGAAAATCGGTCCATCCGTTCGAAAGTTAAGGCGATATAAAGAATTCGAAAAAGTTCCTTTGATGATTTTTATTTTTTCGATTTCGGTTTCTTTGATTGGAGAAATGGATTCTATGAAAAAAAACAAGCAGATTGGTATGATCGAAGTTGAAAATCGGTCCATCCGTTCGGAAGTTGAGGCGATCTGAAGAATTCGAAAAAGTTCCAAGGGGGCCCCCTTTGATGCATTTTTTTCTCGATTTCGGTTTTTTCGATTGGAGAAATGGATTCTATGAAAAAAAAACAAGCAGATTGGTATGATCGAAGTTGAAAATCGGTCCATCCGTTCGGAAGTTAAGGCGATCTGAAGAATTCGAAAAAGTTCCAAGGGTGCCCCCTTTGATGCTTTTTTTTTTCGATTTCGGTTTTTTCGAAAAAAAAAACAAGCAGATTGGTATGATCGAAAATGAAAATCGGTCCATCCGTTCGGATGTTAAGGCGATCTGAAGAATTCGAAAAAGTTCCAAGGGGGCCCCCTTTGATGCATTTATTTTTTTCGATTTCGGTTTTTTCGATTGGAGAAATGGATTCTATGAAAAAAAAACAAGCAGATTGGTATGATCGAAGTTGAAAATCGGTCCATACGTTCGAAAGTTAAGGCAATCTGAAGAATTCGAAAAAGTTCCAAGGGGGCCCCCTTTGATGCATTTTTTTTTTCGATTTCGGTTTTTTTGATCGGAGAAATGGATTCTATGGAAAAAAAAGCAGATTGGTATGATCGAAGTTGAAAATCGGTCCATCCGTTCGGAAGTTAAGTCGATCTGAAGAATTCGAAAAAGTTCCAAGGGGGCCCCCTTAGATGCATTTTTTTTTTTGATTTCGGTTTTTTCGATTGGAGAAATGGATTCTATGAAAAAAAAAACAAGCAGATTCGTATGATCGAAGTTGAAAATCCGTCCATCCGTTCGGAAGTTAAGGCGATCTGAAGAATTCGAAAATGTTCCAAGTGGGCTCCCTTTGATGCTTTTTATTTTTTCCATTTCGGTTTTTTTGATTGGAGAAATGGATTCTATGAAATAAAACAAGCAGATTGGTATGATAGAAGTTGAAAATCGGTCCATCCGTTCGGAAGTTAAGGCGATCTGAAGAATTCGAAAAAGTTCCAAGAGGGCCCCCTTTGATGCATTTTTTTTCGATTTCGGTTTTTTTGATTGGAGAAATGGATTCTATGAAAAAAACAAGCAGATTGGTATGATCGAAGTTGAAAATCGGTCCATCCGTTCGGAAGTTAAGGCGATCTGAAGAATTCGAAAAAGTTCCAAGGGGACCCCATTTGATGCATTTTTTTTTTCGATTCCGGTTTTTTTACTTGGAGAAATGGATTCTATGAAAAAAAAACAAGCAGATTGGTATGTTCGAAGTTGAAAATCGGTCCATCCGTTCGGATGTTAAGGCGATCTGAAGAATTCGAAAAAGTTCCAAGGGGGCCCCCTTTGATGCATTTATTTTTTTCGATTTCGGTTTTTTCGATTGGAGAAATGGATTCTATGAAAAAAAACAAGCAGATTAGTATGATCGAAGTTGAAAATCGGTCCATACGTTCGAAAGTTAAGGCAATCTGAAGAATTCGAAAAAGTTCCAAGGGGGCCCCCTTTGATGCATTTTTTTTTTCGATTTCGGTTTTTTTGATCGGAGAAATGGATTCTATAGAAAAAAAAAGCAGATTGGTATGATCGAAGTTGAAAATCGGTCCATCCGTTCGGAAGTTAAGTCGATCTGAAGAATTCGAAAAAGTTCCAAAGGGGCCCCCTTAGATGCATTTTTTTTTTGATTTCGGTTTTTTCGATTGGAGAAATGGATTCTATGAAAAAAAAAACAAGCAGATTCGTATGATCGAAGTTGAAAATCCGTCCATCCGTTCGGAAGTTAAGGCGATCTGAAGAATTCGAAAATGTTTCAAGGGGGCTCCCTTTGATGCTTTTTATTTTTTCCATTTCGGTTTGTTTGATTGGAGAAATGGATTCTATGAAATAAAACAAGCAGATTGGTATGATCGAAGTTGAAAATCGGTCCATCCGTTCGGAAGTTAAGGCGATCTGAAGAATTCGAAGAAGTTTCAAGGGGGCCCCCTTTGATGCATTTTTTTTCGATTTCGGTTTTTTCGATTGGAGAAATGGATTCTATGAAAAAAACAAGCAGATTGGTATGATCGAAGTTGAAAATCGGTCCATCCGTTCGGAAGTTAAAGCGATCTGAAGAATTCGACAAAGTTCCAAGGGGACCCCCTTTGATGCAATTTTTTTCGATTGGAGAAATGGATTCTATGGAAAAAACAAGCGAATTGGTATGCGCGAAATTGAAAATCGGTCCATCCGTTCGTATGTTAAGGCGATCTGAAGAATTCGAAAAAGTTCCAAGGGGGCCCCCTTTGATGCATTTATTTTTTTCGATTTCGGTTTTTTCGATTGGAGAAATGGATTCTATGAAAAAAAACAAGCAGATTGGTATGATCGAAGTTGAAAATCGGTCCATACGTTCGAAAGTTAAGGCAATCTGAAGAATTCGAAAAAGTTCCAAGGGGGCCCCCTTTGATGCATTTTTTTTTTCGATTTCGGTTTTTTTGATCGGAGAAATGGATTCTATGGAAAAAAAAAGCAGATTGGTATGATCGAAGTTGAAAATCGGTCCATCCGTTCGGAAGTTAAGTCGATCTGAAGAATTCGAAAAAGTTCCAAGGGGGCCCCCTTAGATGCATTTTTTTTTTATTTCGGTTTTTTCGATTGGAGAAATGGATTCTATGAAAAAAAAAAACAAGCAGATTCGTATGATCGAAGTTGAAAATCCGTCCATCCGTTCGGAAGTTAAGGCGATCTGAAGAATTCGAAAATGTTCCAAGTGGGCTCCCTTTGATGCTTTTTATTTTTTCCATTTCGGTTTTTTTGATTGGAGAAATGGATTCTATGAAATAAAACAAGCAGATTGGTATGATCAAAGTTGAAAATCGGTCCATCCGTTCGGAAGTTAAGGCGATCTGAAGAATTCGAAAAAGTTCCAAGGGGGCCCCCTTTGATGCATTTTTTTTCGATTTCGGTTTTTTCGATTGGAGAAATGGATTCTATGAAAAAAACAAGCAGATTGGTATGATCGAAGTTGAAAATCGGTCCATCCGTTCGGAAGTTAAGGCGATCTGAAGAATTCGAAAATGTTCCAAGGGGGCTCCCTTTGATGCTTTTCATTTTTTTGATTTCGATTATTCGATTGCAGAAATGGATTCTATGAAAAAAAAACAAGCAGATTCGTATGATCGAAGTTGAAAATCGGTCCATCCGTTCGAAAGTTATGGCGATATAAAGAATTCGAAAAAGTTCCTTTGATGATTTTTATTTTTTCGATTTCGGTTTCTTTGATTGGAGAAATGGATTCTATGAAAAAAAACAAGCAGATTGGTATGATCGAAGTTGAAAATCGGTCCATCCGTTCGGAAGTTGAGGCGATCTGAAGAATTCGAAAAAGTTCCAAGGGGGCCCCCTTTGATGCATTTTTTTCTCGATTTCGGTTTTTTCGATTGGAGAAATGGATTCTATGAAAAAAAAACAAGCAGATTGGTATGATCGAAGTTGAAAATCGGTCCATCCGTTCGGAAGTTAAGGCGATCTGAAGAATTCGAAAAAGTTCCAAGGGTGCCCCCTTTGATGTTTTTTTTTTCGATTTCGGTTTTTTCGAAAAAAAAAACAAGCAGATTGGTATGATCGAAGTTGAAAATCGGTCCATCCGTTCGGATGTTAAGGCGATCTGAAGAATTCGAAAAAGTTCCAAGGGGGCCCCCTTTGATGCATTTATTTTTTTCGATTTCGGTTTTTTCGATTGGAGAAATGGATTCTATGAAAAAAAAATCAAGCAGATTGGTATGATCGAAGTTGAAAATCGGTCCATCCGTTCGGATGTTAAGGCGATCTGAAGAATTCGAAAAAGTTCCAAGGGGGCCCCCTTTGATGCATTTATTTTTTTCGATTTCGGTTTTTTCGATTGGAGAAATGGATTCTATGAAAAAAAACAAGCAGATTGGTATGATCGAAGTTGAAAATCGGTCCATACGTTCGAAAGTTAAGGCAACCTGAAGAATTCGAAAAAGTTCCAAGGGGGCCCCCTTTGATGCATTTTTTTTTTCGATTTCGGTTTTTTCGAAAAAAAATCAAGCAGATTGGTATGATCGAAGTTGAAAATCGGTCCATCCGTTCGGATGTTAAGGCGATCTGAAGAATTCGAAAAAGTTTCAAGGGGGCCCCCTTTGATGCATTTATTTTTTTCGATTTCGGTTTTTTCGATTGGAGAAATGGATTCTATGAAAAAAAACAAGCAGATTGGAATGATCGAAGTTGAAAATCGGTCCATACGTTCGAAAGTTAAGGCAACCTGAAGAATTCGAAAAAGTTCCAAGGGGGCCCCCTTTGATGCATTTTTTTTTCGATTTCGGTTTTTTTGATCGGAGAAATGGATTCTATGGAAAAAAAAAGCAGATTGGTATGATCGAAGTTGAAAATCGGTCCATCCGTCCGGAAGTTGAGTCGATCTGAAGAATTCGAAAAAGTTCCAAGGGGGCCCCCTTTGATGCATTTTTTTTTCGATCTCGTTTTTTTCGATTGCAGAAATGGATTCTATGAAAAAAAACAAGCAGATTCGTATGATCGAAGTTGAAAATCGGTCCATCCGTTCGAAAGTTAAGGCGATATAAAGAATTCGAAAAAGTTCCAAGGGGGCTCCCTTTGATGCTTTTTATTTTTTCGATTTCGGTTTTTTTGATTGGAGAAATGGATTCTATGAAAAAAAAACAAGCAGATTGGTATGATCGAAGTTGAAAATCGGTCCATCCGTTCGGAAGTTGAGGCGATCTGAAGAATTCGAAAAAGTTCCAAGGGGGCCCCCTTTGATGCATTTTTTTTTCGATATCGGTTTTTTCGATTGGAGAAATGGATTCTATGAAAAAAACAAGCAGATTGGTATGATCGAAGTTGAAAATCGGTCCATCCGTTCGGAAGTTAAGGCGATCTGAAGAATTCGAAAAAGTTCCAAGGGGGCCCCCTTCGATTCTTTTTTTTTTTCGATTTCGGTTTTTTCGAAAAAAAAAACAAGCAGATTGGTATGATTGAAGTTGAAAATCGGTCCATCCGTTCGGATGTTAAGGCGATCTGAAGAATTCGAAAAAGTTCCAAGGGGGCCCCCTTTGATGCATTTATTTTTCTCGATTTCGGTTTTTTCGATTAGAGAAATGGATTCTATAAAAAAAAAACAAGCAGATTGGTATGATCGAAGTTGAAAATCGGTCCATACGTTCGACAGTTAAGGCAATCTGAAGAATTCGAAAAAGTTCCAAGGGGGCCCCCTTTGATGCATTTTTTTTTTTCGATTTCAGTTTTTTTGATCGGAGAAATGGATTCTATGGAAAAAAAAAGCAGATTGGTATGATCGTAGTTGAAAATCGGTCCATCCGTTCGGAAGTTAAGTCGATCTGAAGAATTTGAAAAAGTTCCAAGGAGGCCCCCTTAGATGCATTTTTTTTTTGATTTCGGTTTTTTCGATTGGAGAAATGGATTCTATGAAAAAAAAAACAAGCAGATTCGTATGATCGAAGTTGAAAATCCGTACATCCGTTCGGAAGTTAAGGCGATCTGAAGAATTCGAAAATGTTCCAAGGGGGCTCCCTTTGATGCTTTTTATTTTTTCGATTTCGGTTTTTTTGAATGGAGAAATGGATTCTATGAAATAAAACAAGCAGATTGGTATGATCGAAGTTGAAAATCGGTCCATCCGTTCGGAAGTTAAGGCGATCTGAAGAATTCGAAAAAGTTCCAAGGGGGCGCCCTTTGATGCATTTTTTTTCGATTTCGGTTTTTTCGATTGGAGAAATGGATTCTATGAAAAAAACAAGCAGATTGGTATGATCGAAGTTGAAAATCGGTCCATCCGTTCGGAAGTTAAGGCGATCTGAAGAATTCGAAAAATTTCCAAGGGGACCCCCTTTGATTCAATTTTTTTCGATTGGAGAAATGGATTCTATGGGAAAAACAAGCGAATTGGTATGCGCGAAATTGAAAATCGGTCCATCTGTTCGGAAGTTAAGGCGATCTGAAGAATTCGAAAAAGTTCCAAGGGGGCCCCCTTTGATGCATTTTTTTTCGATTCCGGTTTTTTTGATTGGAGAAATGGATTCTATGAAAAAAAACAAGCAGATTGGTATGTTCGAAGTTGAAAATCGGTCCATCCGTTCGGATGTTAAGGCGATCTGAAGAATTCGAAAAAGTTCCAAGGGGGCCCCCTTTGATGCATTTATTTTTTTCGATTTCGGTTTTTTCGATTGGAGAAATGGATTCTATAAAAAAAAACAAGCAGATTAGTATGATCGAAGTTGAAAATCGGTCCATACGTTCGAAAGTTAAGGCAATCTGAAAAATTCGAAAAAGTTCCAAGGGGGCCCCCTTTGATGCATTTTTTTTTCGATTTCGGTTTTTTTGATCGGAGAAATGGATTCTATAGAAAAAAAAGCAGATTGGTATGATCGAAGTTGAAAATCGGTCCATCCGTTCGGAAGTTAAGTCGATCTGAAGAATTCGAAAAAGTTCCAAGGGGGCCCCCTTTGATGCATTTTTTTTTTTGATTTCGGTTTTTTCGATTGCAGAAATGGATTCTATGAAAAAAAACAAGCAGATTCGTATGATCAAAGTTGAAAATCGGTCCATCCGTTCGGAAGTTAAGGCGATCTGAAGAATTCGAAAAAGTTCCAAGGGGGCTCTCTTTGATGCTTTTTATTTTTTCGATTTCGGTTTTTTTGATTGGAGAAATGGATTCTATGAAAAAAAAACAAGCAGATTGGTATGATCGGAGTTGAAAATCGGTCCATACGTTCGAAAGTTAAGGCAATCTGAAGAATTTGAAAAAGTTCCAAGGGGGCCCCCTTTGATGCATTTTTTTTTCAGATTTCGGTTTTTTTGATCGGAGAAATGGATTCTATGAAAAAAAAAAGCAGATTGGTATGATCGAAGTTGAAAATCGGTCCATCCGTTCGGAAGTTAAGTCGATCTGAAGAATTCGAAAAAGTTCCAAGGGGGCCCCCTTTGATGCATTTTTTTTTTCGATTTCGGTTTTTTCGATTGCAGAAATGGATTCTATGAAAAAAAACAAGCAGATTCGTATGATCAAAGTTGAAAATCGGTCCATCCGTTCGGAAGTTAAGGCGATCTGAAGAATTCGAAAAAGTTCCAAGGGGGCTCTCTTTGATGCTTTTTATTTTTTCGATTTCGGTTTTTTTGATTGGAAAAATGAATTCTATGAAAAAAAACAAGCAGATTGGTATGATCGAAGTTGAAAATCGGTCCATCCGTTCGGAAGTTAAGGCGATCTGAAGAATTCGAAAAAGTTCCAAGGGGGCCCCCTTAGATGCATTTTTTTTTTCGATTTCGGTTTTTTTGATTGAAGAAATGGATTCTATGAAAAGAAAACAAGCAGATTGGTATGATCGAAGTTGAAAATCGGTCCATCCGTTCGGAAGTTAAGGCGATCTGAAGAATTCGAAAAAGTTCCAAGGGGGCCCCCTTAGATGCATTTTTTTTCGATTTCGGTTTTTTCGAAAAAATAACAAGCAGATTGGTATGATCGAGGTTGAAAATCGGTCCATCCGTTCGGATGTTAAGGCGATCTGAAGAATTCGAAAAAGTTCCAAGGGGGCCTCCTTTGATGCATTTATTTTTTTCGATTTCGGATTTTTCGATTGGAGAAATGGATTCTATGAATAAAAACAAGCAGATTGGTATGATCGATGTTTAAAATCGGTCCATACGTTCGAAAGTTAAGGCAATCTGAAGAATTCGAAAAAGTTCCAAGGGGGCCCCCTTTGATGCATTTTTTTTTCGATTTCGGTTTTTTTGATCGGAGAAATGGATTCTATGGAAAAAAAAAGCAGATTGGTATGATCGAAGTTGAAAATCGGTCTATCCGTTCGGAAGTTAAGTCGATCTGAAGAATTCGAAAAAGTTCCAAGAAGGCCACCTTGGATGCATTTATTTTTATTTCGGTTTTTCCGATTGGAGAAATGGATTCTATGAAAAAAAACAAGCAGATTCGTATGATCGAAGTTGAAAATCGGTCCATCCGTTCGGAAGTTAAGGCGATCTGAAGAATTCGAAAATGTTCCAAGGGGGCTCCCTTTGATGCTTTTCATTTTTTTGATTTCGATTTTTCGATTGCAGAAATGGATTCTATGAAAAAAAACAAGCAGATTCGTATGATCGAAGTTGAAAATCGGTCCATCCGTTCGAAAGTTAAGGCGATATAAAGAATTCGAAAAAGTTCCTTTGATGATTTTTATTTTTTCGATTTCGGTTTCTTTGATTGGAGAAATGGATTCTATGAAAAAAAACAAGCAGATTGGTATGATCGAAGTTGAAAATCGGTCCATCCGTTCGGAAGTTGAGGCGATCTGAAGAATTCGAAAAAGTTCCAAGGGGGCCCCCTTTGATGCATTTTTTTCTCGATTTCGGTTTTTTCGATTGGAGAAATGGATTCTATGAAAAAAAAACAAGCAGATTGGTATGATCGAAGTTGAAAATCGGTCCATCCGTTCGGAAGTTAAGGCGATCTGAAGAATTCGAAAAAGTTCCAAGGGTGCCCCCTTTGATGCTTTTTTTTTTCGATTTCGGTTTTTTCGAAAAAAAAAACAAGCAGATTGGTATGATCGAAAATGAAAATCGGTCCATCCGTTCGGATGTTAAGGCGATCTGAAGAATTCGAAAAAGTTCCAAGGGGGCCCCCTTTGATGCATTTATTTTTTTCGATTTCGGTTTTTTCGATTGGAGAAATGGATTCTATGAAAAAAAAACAAGCAGATTGGTATGATCGAAGTTGAAAATCGGTCCATACGTTCGAAAGTTAAGGCAATCTGAAGAATTCGAAAAAGTTCCAAGGGGGCCCCCTTTGATGCATTTTTTTTTTCGATTTCGGTTTTTTTGATCGGAGAAATGGATTCTATGGAAAAAAAAGCAGATTGGTATGATCGAAGTTGAAAATCGGTCCATCCGTTCGGAAGTTAAGTCGATCTGAAGAATTCGAAAAAGTTCCAAGGGGGCCCCCTTAGATGCATTTTTTTTTTTGATTTCGGTTTTTTCGATTGGAGAAATGGATTCTATGAAAAAAAAAAACAAGCAGATTCGTATGATCGAAGTTGAAAATCCGTCCATCCGTTCGGAAGTTAAGGCGATCTGAAGAATTCGAAAATGTTCCAAGTGGGCTCCCTTTGATGCTTTTTATTTTTTCCATTTCGGTTTTTTTGATTGGAGAAATGGATTCTATGAAATAAAACAAGCAGATTGGTATGATAGAAGTTGAAAATCGGTCCATCCGTTCGGAAGTTAAGGCGATCTGAAGAATTCGAAAAAGTTCCAAGAGGGCCCCCTTTGATGCATTTTTTTTCGATTTCGGTTTTTTTGATTGGAGAAATGGATTCTATGAAAAAAACAAGCAGATTGGTATGATCGAAGTTGAAAATCGGTCCATCCGTTCGGAAGTTAAGGCGATCTGAAGAATTCGAAAAAGTTCCAAGGGGACCCCATTTGATGCATTTTTTTTTTCGATTCCGGTTTTTTTACTTGGAGAAATGGATTCTATGAAAAAAAAACAAGCAGATTGGTATGTTCGAAGTTGAAAATCGGTCCATCCGTTCGGATGTTAAGGCGATCTGAAGAATTCGAAAAAGTTCCAAGGGGGCCCCCTTTGATGCATTTATTTTTTTCGATTTCGGTTTTTTCGATTGGAGAAATGGATTCTATGAAAAAAAACAAGCAGATTAGTATGATCGAAGTTGAAAATCGGTCCATACGTTCGAAAGTTAAGGCAATCTGAAGAATTCGAAAAAGTTCCAAGGGGGCCCCCTTTGATGCATTTTTTTTTTCGATTTCGGTTTTTTTGATCGGAGAAATGGATTCTATAGAAAAAAAAAGCAGATTGGTATGATCGAAGTTGAAAATCGGTCCATCCGTTCGGAAGTTAAGTCGATCTGAAGAATTCGAAAAAGTTCCAAAGGGGCCCCCTTAGATGCATTTTTTTTTTGATTTCGGTTTTTTCGATTGGAGAAATGGATTCTATGAAAAAAAAAACAAGCAGATTCGTATGATCGAAGTTGAAAATCCGTCCATCCGTTCGGAAGTTAAGGCGATCTGAAGAATTCGAAAATGTTTCAAGGGGGCTCCCTTTGATGCTTTTTATTTTTTCCATTTCGGTTTGTTTGATTGGAGAAATGGATTCTATGAAATAAAACAAGCAGATTGGTATGATCGAAGTTGAAAATCGGTCCATCCGTTCGGAAGTTAAGGCGATCTGAAGAATTCGAAGAAGTTTCAAGGGGGCCCCCTTTGATGCATTTTTTTTCGATTTCGGTTTTTTCGATTGGAGAAATGGATTCTATGAAAAAAACAAGCAGATTGGTATGATCGAAGTTGAAAATCGGTCCATCCGTTCGGAAGTTAAAGCGATCTGAAGAATTCGACAAAGTTCCAAGGGGACCCCCTTTGATGCAATTTTTTTCGATTGGAGAAATGGATTCTATGGAAAAAACAAGCGAATTGGTATGCGCGAAATTGAAAATCGGTCCATCCGTTCGTATGTTAAGGCGATCTGAAGAATTCGAAAAAGTTCCAAGGGGGCCCCCTTTGATGCATTTATTTTTTTCGATTTCGGTTTTTTCGATTGGAGAAATGGATTCTATGAAAAAAAACAAGCAGATTGGTATGATCGAAGTTGAAAATCGGTCCATACGTTCGAAAGTTAAGGCAATCTGAAGAATTCGAAAAAGTTCCAAGGGGGCCCCCTTTGATGCATTTTTTTTTTCGATTTCGGTTTTTTTGATCGGAGAAATGGATTCTATGGAAAAAAAAAGCAGATTGGTATGATCGAAGTTGAAAATCGGTCCATCCGTTCGGAAGTTAAGT
Organism: Chrysomela aeneicollis; assembly: GCA_029955515.1. Classification (NCBI taxonomy): domain Eukaryota; kingdom Metazoa; phylum Arthropoda; class Insecta; order Coleoptera; family Chrysomelidae; genus Chrysomela; species Chrysomela aeneicollis. Next base: position 12,190,718 of record JARUHQ010000013.1, on the reverse strand, counting down.
CGATCTGAAGAATTCGAAAAAGTTCCAAGGGGGCCCCCTTAGATGCATTTTTTTTTTATTTCGGTTTTTTCGATTGGAGAAATGGATTCTATGAAAAAAAAAAACAAGCAGATTCGTATGATCGAAGTTGAAAATCCGTCCATCCGTTCGGAAGTTAAGGCGATCTGAAGAATTCGAAAATGTTCCAAGTGGGCTCCCTTTGATGCTTTTTATTTTTTCCATTTCGGTTTTTTTGATTGGAGAAATGGATTCTATGAAATAAAACAAGCAGATTGGTATGATCAAAGTTGAAAATCGGTCCATCCGTTCGGAAGTTAAGGCGATCTGAAGAATTCGAAAAAGTTCCAAGGGGGCCCCCTTTGATGCATTTTTTTTCGATTTCGGTTTTTTCGATTGGAGAAATGGATTCTATGAAAAAAACAAGCAGATTGGTATGATCGAAGTTGAAAATCGGTCCATCCGTTCGGAAGTTAAGGCGATCTGAAGAATTCGAAAAAGTTCCAAGGGGACCCCCTTTGATGCATTTTTTTTTTCGATTCCGGTTTTTTCACTTGGAGAAATGGATTCTATGAAAAAAAAACAAGCAGATTGGTATGTTCGAAGTTGAAAATCGGTCCATCCGTTCGGATGTTAAGGCGATCTGAAGAATTCGAAAAAGTTCCAAGGGGGCCCCCTTTGATGCATTTATTTTTTTCGATTTCGGTTTTTTCGATTGGAGAAATGGCTTCTATGAAAAAAAACAAGCAGATTAGTATGATCGAAGTTGAAAATCGGTCCATACGTTCGAAAGTTAAGGCAATCTGAAGAATTCGAAAAAGTTCCAAGAGGGCCCCCTTTGATGCATTTTTTTTTTCGATTTCGGTTTTTTTGATCGGAGAAATGGATTCTATAGAAAAAAAAAGCAGATTGGTATGATCGAAGTTGAAAATCGGTCCATCCGTTCGGAAGTTAAGTCGATCTGAAGAATTCGAAAAAGTTCCAAAGGGGCCCCCTCAGATGCATTTTTTTTTTGATTTCGGTTTTTTCGATTGGAGAAATGGATTCTATGAAAAAAAAAACAAGCAGATTCGTATGATCGAAGTTGAAAATCCGTCCATCCGTTCGGAAGTTAAGGCGATCTGAAGAATTCGAAAATGTTCCAAGGGGGCTCCCTTTGATGCTTTTTATTTTTTCCATTTCGGTTTGTTTGATTGGAGAAATGGATTCTATGAAATAAAACAAGCAGATTGGTATGATCGAAGTTGAAAATCGGTCCATCCGTTCGGAAGTTAAGGCGATCTGAAGAATTAGAAAAAGTTCCAAGGGGGCCCCCTTTGATGCATTTTTTTTCGATTTCGGTTTTTTCGATTGGAGAAATGGATTCTATGAAAAAAACAAGCAGATTGGTATGATCGAAGTTGAAAATCGGTCCATCCGTTCGGAAGTTAAGGCGATCTGAAGAATTCGACAAAGTTCCAAGGGGACCCCCTTTGATGCAATTTTTTTCGATTGGAGAAATGGATTCTATGGAAAAAACAAGCGAATTGGTATGCGCGAAATTGAAAATCGGTCCATCCGTTCGGAAGTTAAGGCGATCTGAAGAATTCGAAAAAGTTCCAAGGGGGCCCCCTTTGATGCATTTTTTTTTTTCGATTCCGGTTTTTTCACTTGGAGAAATGGATTCTATGAAAAAAAAACAAGCAGATTGGTATGTTCGAAGTTGAAAATCGGTCCATCCGTTCGGATGTTAAGGCGATCTGAAGAATTCGAAAAAGTTCCGAGGGGGCCCCCTTTGATGCATTTATTTTTTTCGATTTCGGTTTTTCGATTGGAGAAATGGATTCTATGAAAAAAAACAAGCAGATTAGTATGATCGAAGTTGAAAATCGGTCCATACGTTAGAAAGTTAAGGCAATCTGAAGAATTCGAAAAAGATCCAAGGGGGCCCCCTTTGATGCATTTTTTTTTCGATTTCGGTTTTTTTGATCGGAGAAATGGATTCTATAGAAAAAAAAAGCAGATTGGTATGATCGAAGTTGAAAATCGGTCCATCCGTTCGGAAGTTAAGTCGATCTGAAGAATTCGAAAAAGTTCCAAGGGGGCCCCCTTAGATGCATTTTTTTTATTTCGGTTTTTTCGATTGGAGAAATGGATTCTATGAAAAAAAACAAGCAGATTCGTATGATCGAAGTTGAAAATCGGTCCATCCGTTCGGAAGTTAAGGCGATCTGAAGAATTCGAAAATGTTCCAAGGGGGCTCCCTTTGATGCTTTTTATTTTTTCGATTTCGGTTTTTTTGATTGGAGAAATGGATTCTATAAAAAAAAACAAGCAGATTGGTATGATCGGAGTTGAAAATCGGTCCATACGTTCGAAAGTTAAGGCAATCTGAAGAATTCGAAAAAGTTCCAAGGGGGCCCCCTTTGATGCATTTTTTTTTAGATTTCGGTTTTTTTGATCGGAGAAATGGATTCTATAAAAAAAAGCAGATTGGTATGATCGAAGTTGAAAATCGGTCCATCCGTTCGGAAGTTAAGTCGATCTGAAGAATTCGAAAAAGTTCCAAGGAGGCCCCCTTTGATGCATTTTTTTGTTCGATTTCGGTTTTTTCGATTGCAGAAATGGATTCTATGAAAAAAAACAAGCAGATTCGTATGATCGAAGTTGAAAATCGGTCCGTCCGTTCGGAAGTTAAGGCGATCTGAAGAATTCGAAAAAGTTCCAAGGGGGCTCTCTTTGATGGTTTTTATTTTTTCGATTTCGGTTTTTTTGATTGGAGAAATGAATTCTATGAAAAAAAAACAAGCAGATTGGTATGATCGAAGTTGAAAATCGATCCATCCGTTCGGAAGTTAAGGCGATCTGAAGAATTCGAAAAAGTTCCAAGGAGGCCCCCTTAGATGCATATTTTTTCTCGATTTCGGTTTTTTCGATTAGAGAAATGGATTCTATGAAAAAAAACAAGCAGATTGGTATGATCGAAGTTGAAAATCGGTCCATCCGTTCGGAAGTTAAGGCGATCTGAAGAATTCGAAAAAGTTCAAAGGAGGCCCCCTTAGATGCATTTTTTTTTTTCGATTTCGGTTTTTTCGAAAAAAAAACAAGCAGATTGGTATGATCGAAGTTGAAAATCGGTCCATCCGTTCGGATGTTAGGGCGATCTGAAGAATTCGAAAAAGTTTCAAGGGGGCCCCCTTTGATGCATTTATTTTTTTCGATTTCGGTTTTTTCGATTGGAGAAATGGATTCTATGCAAAAAAACAAGCAGATTGGTATGATCGAAGTTGAAAATCGGTCCATACGTTCGAAAGTTAAGGCAATCTGGAGAATTCGAAAAAGTTCCAAGGGGGCCCCCTTTGATGCATTTTTTTTTTCGATTTTGGTTTTATTGATCGGAGAAATGGATTCTATGGAAAAAAAAAGCAGATTGGTATGATCGAAGTTGAAAATCGGTCCATCCGTTCGGAAGTTAAGTCGATCTGAAGAATTCGAAAAAGTTCCAAGGGGGCCCCCTTAGATGCATTTTTTTTATTTCGGTTTTTTCGATTGGAGAAATGGATTTTATGAAAAAAAACAAGCAGATTCGTATGATCGAAGTTGAAAATCGGTCCATCCGTTCGGAAGTTAAGGCGATCTGAAGAATTCGAAAATGTTCCAAGGGGGCTCCCTTTGATGCTTTTTATTTTTTCGATTTCGGTTTTTTTGATTGGAGAAATGGATTCTATAAAAAAAAACAAGCAGATTGGTATGATCGAAGTTGAAAATCGGTCCATCCGTTCGGAAGTTAAGTCGATCTGAAGAATTCGAAAAAGTTCCAAGGGGGCCCCCTTTGATGCATTTTTTTTTCGATTTCAGTTTTTTCGATTGCTGAAATGGATTCTATGAAAAAAAACAAGCAGATTCGTATCATCGAAGTTGAAAATCGGTCCATCCTTTCGGAAGTTAAGGCGATCTGAAGAATTCGAAAAAGTTCCAAGGGGGCTCCCTTTGATGCTTTTTATTTTTTCGATTTCGGTTTCTTTGATTGGAGAAATGGATTCTATGGAAAAAAAAAACAAGCAGATTGGTATGATCGAAGTTGAAAATCGGTCCATCCGTTCGGAAGTTAAGGCGATCTGAATATTCGAAAAAGTTCCGAGGGGACCCCCTTTGATGCAATTTTTCTTTTCGATTTCGGTTTTTTCGATTGGAGAAATGGATTCTATGAAAAAAAACAAGCAGATTGGTATGATCGAAGTTGAAAATCGGTCCATCCGTTCGGAAGTTGAGGCGATCTGAAGAATTCGAAAAAATTTCAAGGGGGCCCCCTTTGATGCATTTTTTTTCGATTTCGGTTCTTTCGATCGGAGAAATGGATTCTATAAAAAAAAAGCAGATTGGTATGATCGAAGTTGAAAATCGGTCCATCCGTTCGGATGTTGAGACGATCTGAAGAATTCGAAAAAGTTCCAAGGGGGCCCCCTTTGATGCATTTTATTTTCGATTTCGGTTTTTTCGATTGGAGAAATGAATTCTATGAAAAAAAACGAGCAGATTGGTATGATCGAAGTTGAAAATCGGTCCATACGTTCGAAAGTTAAGGCAATCTGAAGAATTCGAAAAATTTCCAAGGAAGCCCCCTTTGATGCATTTTTTTTTTTTCGATTTCGATTTTTTCGAAAAAAAACAAGCAGATTGGTATGATCGAAGTTGAAAATCGGTCCATCCGTTCGGATGTTAAGGCGATCTGAAGAATTCGAAAAAGTTCCAAGGGGGCCCCCTTTGATGCATTTTTTTTTTCGATTTCGGTTTTTTCGATTGATGAAATGAATTCTATGAAAAAAAAACGAGCAGATTGATATGATCGAAGTTGAAAATCGGTCCATACGTTCGAAAGTTAAGGCCATCTGAAGAATTCGAAAAATTTCCAAGGGAGCCCCCTTAGATGCATTTTCTTTTTCGATTTCGGTTTTTTCGAAAAAAAAACAAGCAGATTGGTATGATCGAAGTTGAAAATCGGTCCATCCGTTCGGATGTTAAGGCGATCTGAAGAATTCGAAAAAGTTTCAAGGGGGCCCCCTTTGATGCATTTATTTTTTTCGATTTCGGTTTTTTCGATTGGAGAAATGGATTCTATGAAAAAAAACAAGCAGATTGGTATGATCGAAGTTGAAAATCGGTCCATACGTTCGAAAGTTAAGGCAATCTGGAGAATTCGAAAAAGTTCCAAGGGGGCCCCCTTTGATGCATTTTTTTTCGATTTCGGTTTTATTGATCGGAGAAATGGATTCTATGGAAAAAACAAGCAGATTCGTATGATCGAAGTTGAAAATCGGTCCATCCGTTCGGAAGTTAAGTCGATCTGAAGAATTCGAAAAAGTTCCAAGGGGGCCCCCTTAGATGCATTTTTTTTATTTCGGTTTTTTCGATTGGAGAAATGGATTCTATGAAAAAAAACAAGCAGATTCGTATGATCGAAGTTGAAAATCGGTCCATCCGTTCGGAAGTTAAGGCGATCTGAAGAATTCGAAAATGTTCCAAGGGGGCTCCCTTTGATGCTTTTTATTTTTTCGATTTCGGTTTTTTTGATTGGAGAAATGGATTCTATAAAAAAAAACAAGCAGATTGGTATGATCGGAGTTGAAAATCGGTCCATACGTTCGAAAGTTAAGGCAATCTGAAGAATTCGAAAAAGTTCCAAGGGGGCCCCCTTTGATGCATTTTTTTTTCGATTTCTGTTTCTTCGATCGGAGAAATGGATTCTATGAAAAAAAAAAGCAGATTGGTATGATCGAAGTTGAAAATCGTTCCATCCGTTCGGAAGTTAAGTCGATCTGAAGAATTCGAAAAAGTTCCAAGGGGGCCCCCTTTGATGCATTTTTTTTTTCGATTTCGGTTTTTTCGATTGCAGAAATGGATTCTATGAAAAAAAACAAGCAGATTCGTATCATCGAAGTTGAAAATCGGTCCATCCGTTCGGAAGTTAAGGCGATCTGAAGAATTCGAAAAAGTTCCAAGGGGGCTCCCTTTGTTGCTTTTTATTTTTTCGATTTCGGTTTTTTTGATTGGAGAAATGGATTCTATGAAAAAAAACAAGCAGATTGGTATGATCGAAGTTGAAAATCGGTCCATCCGTTCGGAAGTTAAGGCGATCTGAAGAATTCGAAAAAGTTCCGAGGGGACCCCCTTTGATGCAATTTTTCTTTTCGATTTCGGTTTTTTCGATTGGAGAAATGGATTCTATGAAAAAAAACAAGCAGATTGGTATGATCGAAGTTGAAAATCGGTCCATCCGTTCGGAAGTTAAGGCGATCTGAAGAATTCGAAAAAGTTCCAAGGGGGCCCCCTTTGATGCATTTTTTTTTCGATTTCGGTTCTTTCGATCGGAGAAATGGATTCTATAAAAAAAAAAAGCAGATTGGTATGATCGAAGTTGAAAATCGGTCCATCCGTTCGGATGTTAAGGCGATCTGAAGAATTCGAAAAAGTTCCAAGGGGGCCCCCTTTGATGCATTTTTCTTTTGATTTCGGTTTTTTCGATTGGAGAAATGAATTCTATGAAAAAAAAAAACGAGCAGATTGGTATGATCGAAGTTGAAAGTCCATACGTTCGAAAGTTAAGGCAATCTGAAGAATTCGAAAAATTTCCAAGGGAGCCCCCTTTGATGCATTTTTTTTTTTCGATTTCGGTTTTTTTGATCGGAGAAATGGATTCTATGAAAAAAAAAAGCAGATTGGTATGATCGAAGTTGAAAATCGGTCCATCCGTTCGGAAGTTAAGTCGATCTGAAGAATTCGAAAAAGTTCGAAGGGGGCCCCCTTTGATGCATTTTTTTTTGTCGATTTCGGTTTTTTCGATTGGAGAAATGGATTCTATGAAAAAAAAACAAGCAGATTCGTATGATCGAAGTTGAAAATCGGTCCATCCGTTCGGAAGTTAAGTCGATCTGAAGAATTCGAAAAAGTTCCAAGGGGGCCCCCTTAGATGCATTTTTTTTTAATTCGGTTTTTTCGATTGGAGAAATGGATTCTATGAAAAAAAACAAGCAGATTCGTATGATCGAAGTTGAAAATCGGTCCATCCGTTCGGAAGTTAAGTCGATCTGAAGAATTCGAAAAAGTTCCAAGGGGGCTCCCTTTGATGCATTTTTTTTTTGATTTCGGTTTTTTCGATTGCAGAAATGGATTCTATGAAAAAAAACAAGCAGATTCGTATCATCGAAGTTGAAAATCGGTCCATCCGTTCGGAAGTTAAGGCGATCTGAAGAATTCGAAAAAGTTCCAAGGGGGCTCCCTTTAATGCTTTTTATTTTTTCGATTTCGGTTTTTTTGATTGGAGAAATGGATTTTATGAAAAAAAACAAGCAGATTGGTATGATCGAAGTTGAAAATCGGTCCATCCGTTCGGAAGTTAAGGCGATCTGAAGAATTCGAAAAAGTTCCGAGGGGACCCCCTTTGATGCAATTTTTCTTTTCGATTTCGGTTTTTTCGATTGGAGAAATGGATTCTATGAAAAAAAACAAGCAGATTGGTATGATCGAAGTTGAAAATCGGTCCATCCGTTCGGAAGTTAAGGCGATCTGAAGAATTCGAAAAAGTTCCAAGGGGGCCCCCTTTGATGCATTTTTTTTTACGATTTCGGTTCTTTCGATCGGAGAAATGGATTCTATAAAAAAAAAAAAGCAGATTGGTATGATCGAAGTTGAAAATCGGTCCATCCGTTCGGATGTTAAGGCGATCTGAAGAATTCGAAAAAGTTCCAAGGGGGCCCCCTTTGATGCATTTTTCTTTTGATTTCGGTTTTTTCGATTGGAGAAATGAATTCTATGAAAAAAAAAACGAGCAGATTGGTATGATCGAAGTTGAAAGTCCATACGTTCGAAAGTTAAGGCAATCTGAAGAATTCGAAAAATTTCCAAGGGAGCCCCCTTTGATGCATTTTTTTTTTCGATTTCGGTTTTTTTGATCGGAGAAATGGATTCTATGAAAAAAAAAAGCAGATTGGTATGATCGAAGTTGAAAATCGGTCCATCCGTTCGGAAGTTAAGTCGATCTGAAGAATTCGAAAAAGTTCGAAGGGGGCCCCCTTTGATGCATTTTTTTTTTGTCGATTTCGGTTTTTTCGATTGGAGAAATGAATTCTATGAAAAAAAACAAGCAGATTCGTATGATCGAAGTTGAAAATCGGTCCATCCGTTCGGAAGTTAAGGCGATCTGAAGAATTCGAAAAAGTTCCAAGGGGGCTCCCTTTGATGCATTTTTTTTTCGATTTCGGTTTTTTTGATCGGAGAAATGGATTCTATGAAATAAAAAAGCAGATTGGTATGATCGAAGTTGAAAATCGGTCCATCCGTTCGGAAGTTAAGGCGATCTGAAGAATTCGAAAAAGTTCCAAGGGGACCCCCTTTGATGCAATTTTTCTTTTCGATTTCGGTTTTTTCGATTAGAGAAATGGATTCTATGAAAAAAACAAGCAGATTGGTATGATCGAAGTTGAAAATCGGTCCATCCGTTCGAAAGTTAAGGCGATCTGAAGAATTCAGAAAAGTTCCAAGGGGGCCCCCTTTGATGCATTTTTTTTTTCAGATTTCGGTTTTTTCGATTGAAGAAATGGATTCTATGAAAAAAAACAAGCAGATTGGTATGATCGAAGTTGAAAATCGGTCCATCCGTTCGGAAGTTGAGGCGATTTGAAGAATTCGAAAAAGTTCCAAGGGGACCCCCTTTGATGCAATTTTTTTTCAGATTTCGGTTTTTTCGATTGGAGAAATGGATTCTATATAAAAAAAACAAGCAGTTTGGTATGATCGAAGTTGAAAATCGGTCCATCCGTTCGGAAGTTAAGGCGATCTGAAGAATTCGAAAAAGTTCCAAGAGGGCCCCCTTTGGTGCATTTTCTTTTCGATTTCGGTTTTTTAGATTGGAGAAATGGATTCTATGAAAAAAACAAACAGATTGGTATGATCGAAGTTGAAAATCGGTCCATCCGTTCGGAAGTTAAGGCGATCTGAAGAATTCGAAAAAGTTCAAAGGGGGCCCTCTTTGATGCATTTTTGTTTTCGATTTCGGTTTCTTCGATTGGAGAAATGGATTCTATGAAAAAAAAAACAAACAGATTGGTATGATCGAAGTTGAAAATCGGTATATCCGTTCGGAAGTTGAGGCGATCTGAAGAATTCGAAAAAGTTCCAAAGGGGCCCCCTTTGATGCATTTTTTTTTATCTCGGTTTTTTCGATTGGAGAAATGGATTCTATGAAAAAAAACAAGCAGATTCGTATGATCGAAGTTGAAAATCGGTCCATCCGTTCGGAAGTTAAGGCGATCTGAAGAATTCGAAAATATTCCAAGAGGGCTCCCTTTGATGCTTTTTATTTTTTCGATTTCGGTTTTTTTGATTGGAGAATTGGATTCTATGAAAAAAAACAAGCAGATTGGTATGATCGAAGTTGAAAATCGGTCCATACGTTCGAAAGTTAAGGCAATCTGAAGAATTCAAAAAAGTTCCAAGGGGGCCCCCTTTGATGCATTTTTTTTTCGATTTCGGTTTTTTTGATCGGAGAAATGGATTCTATGAAAAAAAAAGCAGATTGGTATGATCGAAGTTGAAAATCGGTCCATCCGCTCGGAAGTTAAGTCGATCTGAAGAATTCGAAAAAGTTCCAATGGAGCCCCCTTTGATGCATTTTTTTTTCTCGATTTCAGTTTTTTCGATTGCAGAAATGGATTCTATGAAAAAAAAAACAAGCAGATTCGTATGATCGAAGTTAAAATCGGTCCATCCGTTCGGAAGTTAAGGCGATCTGAAGAATTCGAAAAAGTTCCAAGGGGGCTCCCTTTGATGCTTTTTATTTTTTCGATTTCGGTTTTTTTGATTGGAGAAATGGATTCTATGAAGAAAAAACAAGCAGATTGGTATGATCAAAGTTGAAAATCGGTCCATCCGTTCGGAAGTTAAGGCGATCTGAAGAATTCGAGAAAGTTCCAAGGGGGCCCCCATTGATGCATTTTTTTTTCGATTTCAGTTTTTTCGATTGGAGAAATGGATTCTATGAAGAAAAAACAAGCAGATTGGTATGATCGAAGTTGAAAATCGGTCCATCCGTTCGGAAGTTAAGGCGATCTGAAGAATTCAGAAAAGTTCCAAGGGGACCCCCTTTGATGCAATTTTTTTTTCAATTTCGGGTTTTCCGATTCGAGAAATGGATTCTATGAAAAAAAAACAAACAGATTGGTATGATCGAAGTTGAAAACCGGTCCATCCGTTCGGAAGTTGAGGCGATCTGAAGAATTCGAAAAAGTTCCAAGGGAGCCCCCTTTGATGAATTTTTTTTCCGATTTCGGTTTTTTCGATTGGGGAAATGGATTCTATGAAAGAAAACAAGCAGATTGGTATGATCGAAGTTGAAAATCGGTCCATCCGTTCGGAAGTTAAGGCGATCTGAAGAATTCGAGAAAGTTCCAAGGGGGCCCCCATTGATGCATTTTTTTTTTTCGATTTCAGTTTTTTCGATTGGAGAAATGGATTCTATAAAAAAAACAAGCAGATTGGTATGATCGAAGTTGAAAATCGGTCCATCCGTTCGGAAGTTAAGGCGATCTGAAGAATTCGAAAAAGTTCCAAGGGGGCTCCCTTTGATGCTTTTTATTTTTTCGATTTCGGTTTTTTTGATTGGAGAAATGGATTCTATGAAAAAAAAACAAGCAGATTGGTATGATCGAAGTTGAAAATCGGTCCATCCGTTCGGAAGTTAAGGCGATCTGAAGAATTCGAAAAAGTTCCGAGGGGACCCCCTTTGATGCAATTTTTCTTTTCGATTACGGTTTTTTCGATTGGAGAAATGGATTCTATGAAAAAAAACAAGCAGATTGGTATGATCGAAGTTGAAAATCGGTCCATCCGTTCGGAAGTTAAGGCGATCTGAAGAATTCGAAAAAGTTCCAAGGGGGCCCCCTTTGATGCATTTTTCTTTCGATTTCGGTTCTTTCGATCGGAGAAATGGATTCTATATAAAAAAAAGCAGATTGGTATGATCGAAGTTGAAAATCGGTCCATCCGTTCGGATGTTAAGGCGATCTGAAGAATTCGAAAAAGTTCCAAGGGGGCCCCCTTTGATGCATTTTTCTTTCGATTTCGGTTTTTTCGATTGGAGAAATGAATTCTATGAAAAAAAAACGAGCAGATTGGTATGATCGAAGTTGAAAGTCCATACGTTCGAAAGTTAAGGCAATCTGAAGAATTCGAAAAATTTCCAAGGGAGCCCCCTTTGATGCATTTTTTTTTTTCGATTTCGGTTTTTTTGATCGGAGAAATGGATTCTATGAAAAAAAAAAGCAGATTGGTATGATCGAAGTTGAAAATCGGTCCATCCGTTCGGAAGTTAAGTCGATCTGAAGAATTCGAAAAAGTTCGAAGGGGGCCCCCTTTGATGCATTTTTTTTTGTCGATTTCGGTTTTTTCGATTGGAGAAATGAATTCTATGAAAAAAAAAAAAACAAGCAGATTCGTATGATCGAAGTTGAAAATCGGTCCATCCGTTCGGAAGTTAAGGCGATCTGAAGAATTCGAAAAAGTTTCAAGGGGGCTCCCTTTGATGCTTTTTATTTTTTCGATTTCGGTTTTTTTGATTGGAGAAATGGATTCTATGAAAAAAAAAACAAGCAGATTGGTATGATCGAAGTTGAAAATCGGTCCATCCGTTCGGAAGTTAAGGCGATCTGAAGAATTCGAAAAAGTTCCATGGGGACCCCCTTTGATGCAATTTTTCTTTTTGATTTCGGTTTTTTCGATTAGAGAAATGGATTCTATGAAAAAAAACAAGCAGATTGGTATGATCGAAGTTGAAAATCGGTCCATCCGTTCGGAAGTTAAGGCGATCTGAAGAATTCAGAAAAGTTCCAAGGGGACCCCCTTTGATGCAATTTTGTTTTTATTTCGGTTTTTCCGATTGAAGAAATGGGTTCTATGAAAAAAAACAAGCAGATTGGTATGATCGAAGTTGAAAATCGGTCCATCCGTTCGGAAGTTGAGGCGATTTGAAGAATTCGAAAAAGTTCCAAGGGGACCCCCTTTGATGCAATTTTTCTTCAGATTTCGGTTTTTTCGATTGGAGAAATGGATTCTATGAAAAAAAAAACAAGCAGTTTGGTATGATCGAAGTTGAAAATCGGTCCATCCGTTCGGAAGTTAAGGCGATCTGAAGAATTCGAAAAAGTTCCAAGGGGGCCCCCTTTGATGCATTTTTTTTTGTTTTCGATTTCGGTTCTTTCGTTTGAAGAAATGGATTCTATGAAAAAACAAGCAAATTGGTATGATCGAAGTTGAAAATCGGTCCATCCGTTCGGAAGTTAAGGCGATCTGAAGAATTCGAAAGAGTTCCAAGAGGGCCCCCTTTGGTGCATTTTTTTTTCGATTTCGGTTTTTTAGATTGGAGAAATAGATTCTATGAAAAAAACAAACAGATTGGTATGATCGAAGTTGAAAATCGGTCCATCCGTTCGGAAGTTAAGGCGATCTGAAGAATTCGAAAAAGTTTCAAGGGGACCCCTTTTGATGCAATTTTTTTCTCGATTTCGGTTTTTTCGATTGGAGAAATGGATTTTATGAAAAAAAATAAGCAAATTGGCATGCACGAAGTTGAAAATCGGTCCATCCGTTCGGAAGTTAAGGTGATCTAAAGATTTCGAAAGAGTTCCAAGGGGACCCCCTTTGATGCATTTTTTTTTCGATTTCGGTTTTTTCGATTGGAGAAATGGATTCTATGAAAAAAACAAGCAAATTGGTATGCGCGAAGTTGAAAATCGGTCGATCCGTTCGGAAATTAAGGTGATCTGAAGATTTCGAAAAAGTTCCAAGGGGGCCCCCTTTGATGCATTTTTTTTTTTCGATTTCAGTTTCTTCGATTGAAGAAATGGATTCTATGAAAAAAACAAGCAGATTGGTATGATCGAAGTCGAAAATCGATCCATCCGTTCGGAAGTTAAGGCGATCTGAAGAATTCGAAAAAGTTCCAAGGGGGCCCCCTTCGATGCATGTTTTTTTCGATTTCGGTTTTTTCGATTGGAGAAATGGATTCTATGAAAAAAAAACAAGCAGATTGGTATGATGGAAGTTGAAAATCGGTCCATCCGTTCGGAAGTTAAGGCGATCTGAAGAATTCGAAAAAGTTCCAAGGGGACCCCCTTTGATGCAATTTTCTTTCGATTTCGGTTTTTTCGATTGAAGAAATGGATTCTATAAAAAAAAACAAGCAGATTGGTATGATCGAAGTTGAAAATAGGTCCATCCGTTGGAAAGTTGAGGCGATCTGAAGAATTCGAAAAAGTTCCAAGGGGACCCCCTTTGATGCAATTTTTTTTTTTCGATTTCGGTTTTTCTGATTGGAGAAATGTATTTTATAAAAAAAAACAAGCAGATTGGTATGATCGAAGTTGAAAATCGGTCCATCCGTTCGGAAGTTAAGGCGATCTGAAGAATTCGAAAAAGTTCCAAGGGGGCCCCCTTTGATGCAATTTTTTTTTCGATTTCGGTTTTTTCCATTGAAGAAATGGATTCTATGAAAAAACAAGCAAATTGATATGCGCGAAATTGAAAATCGGTCGATCCGTTCGGAAGTTGAGGCGGTCTGAAGAATTCGAAAAGGTTCCAAGGGGGCCCCCTTTGATGCAATTTTTTTTTCGATTTCGGTTTTTTCGATTGGAGAAATGGATTCTATGGAAAAAACAAGCATATTGGTATGATCGATGTTGAAAATCGGTCCATCCGTTCGGAAGTTAAGGCGATCTGAAGAATTCGAAAAAGTTCCAAGGGGATCCCCTTCGATACAATTTTTTTTTTCGATTTCGGTTTTTTCGATTGAAGAAATGGATTCTCTGAGGAAAAACAAGCAGATTGGTATGATCGAAGTTGAAAATCGGTCCATCCGTTCGGAAGTTAAGGCGATCTGAAGAATTCGAAAAAGTTCCAAGGGGACCCCTTTTGATGCAATTTTTTTTTCGATTTCGGTTTTTTCGATAGGAGAAATGGATTTTATGAAAAAAAACAAGCAAATTGGCATGCACGAAGTTGAAAATCGGTCCATCTGTTCGGAAGTTAAGGTGATCTGAAGATTTCGAAAAAGTTCCAAGGGGACCCCCTTTGATGCATTTTTTTTTTTCGATTTCGGTTTCTCCGATTGAAGAAATGGATTGAATGAAAAAAAACAAGCAGATTGGTATGATCGAAGTTGAAAATCGATCCATCCGTTCGGAAGTTAAGGCGATCTGAAGAATTCGAAAAAGTTCCAAGGGGGCCCTCTTTGATGCATTTTTTTCTTTCGATTTCGGTTTTTTCGATTGGAGAAATGGATTCTATGAAAAAAAACAAACAGATTGGTATGATCGAAGTTGAAAATCGGTCCATCCGTTCGGAAGTTAAGGCGATATGAATAATTCGAAAAAGTTCCAAGGGGGCCCCCTTTGATGCATTTTTTTTCGATTTCGGTTTTTTCGATTGGAGAAATGGATTCTATGAAAAAAACAAGCATATTGGTATGATCGAAGTTGAAAATCGGTCCATCCGTTCGGAAGTTAAGGCGATCTGAAGAATTCGAAAAAGTTCCAAGGGGATCCCCTTTGATGCAATTTTTTTTTTCGATTTCGGTTTTTGTCGATTGAAGAAATAAATTCTCTGAGGAAAAACAAGCAGATTGGTATGATCGAAGTTGAAAATCGGTCCATCCGTTCGGAAGTTAAGGCGATCTGAAGAATTCGAAAAAGTTTCAAGGGGACCCCTTTTGATGCAATTTTTTTCTCGATTTCGGTTTTTTCGATTGGAGAAATGGATTTTATGAAAAAAAATAAGCAAATTGGCATGCACGAAGTTGAAAATCGGTCCATCCGTTCGGAAGTTAAGGTGATCTAAAGATTTCGAAAGAGTTCCAAGGGGACCCCCTTTGATGCATTTTTTTTTCGATTTCGGTTTTTTCGATTGGAGAAATGGATTCTATGAAAAAAACAAGCAAATTGGTATGCGCGAAGTTGAAAATCGGTCGATCCGTTCGGAAATTAAGGTGATCTGAAGATTTCGAAAAAGTTCCAAGGGGGCCCCCTTTGATGCATTTTTTTTTTTTCGATTTCAGTTTCTTCGATTGAAGAAATGGATTCTATGAAAAAAACAAGCAGATTGGTATGATCGAAGTCGAAAATCGATCCATCCGTTCGGAAGTTAAGGCGATCTGAAGAATTCGAAAAAGTTCCAAGGGGGCCCCCTTCGATGCATGTTTTTTTCGATTTCGGTTTGTTCGATTGGAGAAATGGATTCTATGAAAAAAAAAACAAGCAGATTGGTATGATGGAAGTTGAAAATCGGTCCATCCGTTCGGAAGTTAAGGCGATCTGAAGAATTCGAAAAAGTTCCAAGGGGACCCCCTTTGATGCAATTTTTTTTCGATTTCGGTTTTTTCGATTGGAGAAATGGATTCTATAAAAAAAAAGCAAGCAGATTGGTATGATCGAAGTTGAAAATAGGTCCATCCGTTGGAAAGTTGAGGCGATCTGAAGAATTCGAAAAAGTTCCAAGGGGACCCCCTTTGATGCAATTTTTTTTTTCGATTTCGGTTTTTCTGATTGGAGAAATGTATTTTATAAAAAAAAACAAGCAGATTGGTATGATCGAAGTTGAAAATCGGTCCATCCGTTCGGAAGTTAAGGCGATCTGAAGAATTCGAAAAAGTTCCAAGGGGGCCCCCTTTGATGCAATTTTTTTTTCGATTTCGGTTTTTTCCATTGAAGAAATGGATTCTATGAAAAAACAAGCAAATTGATATGCGCGAAATTGAAAATCGGTCGATCCGTTCGGAAGTTGAGGCGGTCTGAAGAATTCGAAAAAGTTCCAAGGGGGCCCCCTTTGATGCAATTTTTTTTTCGATTTCGGTTTTTTCGATTGGAGAAATGGATTCTATGAAAAAAACAAGCAGATTGGTATGATCGAAGTTGAAAATCGGTCCATCCGTTCGGAAGTTAAGGCGATCTGAAGAATTCGAAAAAGTTCCAAGGGGGCCCCCTTTGATGCATTTTTTTTTTATTTCAGTTTTTTTGATCGGAGAAATGGATTCTATGAAAAAAAACAAGCAGATTGGTATGATCGAAGTTGAAAATCGGTCTATCCGTTCGGAAGTTACGGCGATCTGAAGAATTCGAAAAAGTTCCAAGGAGGCCCCCTTTGATGCATTTTTTTTTTCGATTTCGGTTTTTTCAATTGTGGAAATGGATTCTATGAAAAAAACAAGCAGATTGGTATGATCGAAGTTGAAAATCGGTCCATCCGTTCGGAAGTTAATGCGATCTGAAGAATTCGAAAAAGTTCCAATGGGGCCCCCTTTGATGCAATTTTTTTTTTCGATTTCGGTTTTTTCGATTGGAGAAATGGGTTCTATGAAAGAAAACAAGCAGATTGGTATGATCGAAGTTGAAAATCGGTCCATCCGTTCGGAAGTTGAGGCGATCTGAAGAATTCGAAAAAGTTCCAAGGGGGCCCCCTTTGATGCATTTTTTTTTTTCGATTGGAGAAATGGATTCTATGAAAGAAACAAGCAGATTGGTATGATCGAAGTTGAAAATCGGTTTATCCGTTCGGAAGTTAAGGCGATCTGAAGAATTCGAAAAATTCCAAGGGGGCCCCCTTTGATGCAATTTTTTTTTTTCGATTTCGGTTTTTTCGATTGGAGAAATGGATTCTATGGAAAAAACAAGCATATTGGTATGATCGATGTTGAAAATCGGTCCATCCGTTCGGAAGTTAAGGCGATCTGAAGAATTCGAAAAAGTTCCAAGGACATCCCCTTTGATACAATTTTTTTTTTCGATTTCGGTTTTTTCGATTGAAGAAATGGATTCTCTGAGGAAAAACAAGCAGATTGGTATGATCGAAGTTGAAAATCGGTCCATCTGTTCGGAAGTTGAGGTGATCTGAAGATTTCGAAAAAGTTCCAAGAAGACCCCCTTTGATGCATTTTTTTTTTCGATTTCGGTTTTTTCGATTGGAGAAATGGATTCTATGAAAAAAACAAGCAAATTGGTATGCGCGAAGTTGAAAATCGGTCCATCCGTTCGGAAGTTAAGGTGATCTGAAGATTTCGAAAAAGTTCCAAGGGGGCCCCGTTTGATGCATTTTTTTTTTTCGATTTCGGTTTCTTCGATTGAAGAAATGGATTAAATGAAAAAAAACAAGCAGATTGGTATGATCGAAGTTGAAAATCGATCCATCCGTTCGGAAGTTAAGGCGATCTGAAGAATTCGAAAAAGTTCCAAGGGGGCCCCCTTTGATGCAATTTTTTTTTTTCGATTTCGGTTTTTTCGATTGGAGAAATGGATTCTATAAAAAAAAAACAAGCAGATTGGTATGATGGAAGTTGAAAATCGGTCCATCCGTTCGGAAGTTAAGGCGATCTGAAGAATTCGAAAAAGTTCCAAGGGGACCCCCTTTGATGCAATTTTCTTTCGATTTCGGTTTTTTCGATTGAAGAAATGGATTCTATAAAAAAAAACAAGCAGATTGGTATGATCGAAGTTGAAAATAGGTCCATCCGTTGGAAAGTTGAGGCGATCTGAAGAATTCGAAAAAGTTCCAAGGGGACCCCCTTTGATGCAATTTTTTTTTTCGATTTCGGTTTTTCTGATTGGAGAAATGTATTTTATAAAAAAAACAAGCAGATTGGTATGATCGAAGTTGAAAATCGGTCCATCCGTTCGGAAGTTAAGGCGATCTGAAGAATTCGAAAAAGTTCCAAGGGGGCCCCCTTTGATGCAATTTTTTTTTCGATTTCGGTTTTTTCCATTGAAGAAATGGATTCTATGAAAAAACAAGCAAATTGATATGCGCGAAATTGAAAATCGGTCGATCCGTTCGGAAGTTGAGGCGGTCTGAAGAATTCGAAAAAGTTCCAAGGGGGCCCCCTTTGATGCAATTTTTTTTTCGATTTCGGTTTTTTCGATTGGAGAAATGGATTCTATGGAAAAAACAAGCATATTGGTATGATCGATGTTGAAAATCGGTCCATCCGTTCGGAAGTTAAGGCGATCTGAAGAATTCGAAAAAGTTCCAAGGGGATCCCCTTCGATACAATTTTTTTTTTCGATTTCGGTTTTTTCGATTGAAGAAATGGATTCTCTGAGGAAAAACAAGCAGATTGGTATGATCGAAGTTGAAAATCGGTCCATCCGTTCGGAAGTTAAGGCGATCTGAAGAATTCGAAAAAGTTCCAAGGGGACCCCTTTTGATGCAATTTTTTTTTCGATTTAGGTTTTTTCGATAGGAGAAATGGATTTTATGAAAAAAAACAAGCAAATTGGCATGCACGAAGTTGAAAATCGGTCCATCTGTTCGGAAGTTAAGGTGATCTGAAGATTTCGAAAAAGTTCCAAGGGGACCCCCTTTGATGCATTTTTTTTTTTCGATTTCGGTTTCTCCGATTGAAGAAATGGATTGAATGAAAAAAAACAAGCAGATTGGTATGATCGAAGTTGAAAATCGATCCATCCGTTCGGAAGTTAAGGCGATCTGAAGAATTCGAAAAAGTTCCAAGGGGGCCCTCTTTGATGCATTTTTTTCTTTCGATTTCGGTTTTTTCGATTGAAGAAATGGATTGAATGAAAAAAAACAAGCAGATTGGTATGATCGAAGTTGAAAATCGGTCCATCCGTTCGGAAGTTAAGGCGATATGAATAATTCGAAAAAGTTCCAAGGGGGCCCCCTTTGATGCATTTTTTTTCGATTTCGGTTTTTTCGATTGGAGAAATGGATTCTATGAAAAAAACAAGCATATTGGTATGATCGAAGTTGAAAATCGGTCCATCCGTTCGGAAGTTAAGGCGATCTGAAGAATTCGAAAAAGTTCCAAGGGGATCCCCTTTGATGCAATTTTTTTTTTCGATTTCGGTTTTTGTCGATTGAAGAAATAAATTCTCTGAGGAAAAACAAGCAGATTGGTATGATCGAAGTTGAAAATCGGTCCATCCGTTCGGAAGTTAAGGCGATCTGAAGAATTCGAAAAAGTTCCAAGGGGATCCCCTTTGATGCAATTTTTTTTTTCGATTTCGGTTTTTGTCGATTGAAGAAATAAATTCTCTGAGGAAAAACAAGCAGATTGGTATGATCGAAGTTGAAAATCGGTCCATCCGTTCGGAAGTTAAGGCGATCTGAAGAATTCGAAAAAGTTTCAAGGGGACCCCTTTTGATGCAATTTTTTTCTCGATTTCGGTTTTTTCGATTGGAGAAATGGATTTTATGAAAAAAAATAAGCAAATTGGCATGCACGAAGTTGAAAATCGGTCCATCCGTTCGGAAGTTAAGGTGATCTAAAGATTTCGAAAGAGTTCCAAGGGGACCCCCTTTGATGCATTTTTTTTTCGATTTCGGTTTTTTCGATTGGAGAAATGGATTCTATGAAAAAAACAAGCAAATTGGTATGCGCGAAGTTGAAAATCGGTCGATCCGTTCGGAAATTAAGGTGATCTGAAGATTTCGAAAAAGTTCCAAGGGGGCCCCCTTTGAGCATTTTTTTTTTTCGATTTCAGTTTCTTCGATTGAAGAAATGGATTCTATGAAAAAAACAAGCAGATTGGTATGATCGAAGTCGAAAATCGATCCATCCGTTCGGAAGTTAAGGCGATCTGAAGAATTCGAAAAAGTTCCAAGGGGGCCCCCTTCGATGCATGTTTTTTTCGATTTCGGTTTTTTCGATTGGAGAAATGGATTCTATGAAAAAAAAAACAAGCAGATTGGTATGATGGATGTTGAAAATCGGTCCATCCGTTCGGAAGTTAAGGCGATCTGAAGAATTCGAAAAAGTTCCAAGGGGACCCCCTTTGATGCAATTTTTTTTCGATTTCGGTTTTTTCGATTGGAGAAATGGATTCTATAAAAAAAAAACAAGCAGATTGGTATGATCGAAGTTGAAAATAGGTCCATCCGTTGGAAAGTTGAGGCGATCTGAAGAATTCGAAAAAGTTCCAAGGGGACCCCCTTTGATGCAATTTTTTTTTCGATTTCGGTTTTTCTGATTGGAGAAATGTATTTTATAAAAAAAAACAAGCAGATTGGTATGATCGAAGTTGAAAATCGGTCCATCCGTTCGGAAGTTAAGGCGATCTGAAGAATTCGAAAAAGTTCCAAGGGGGCCCCCTTTGATGCAATTTTTTTTTCGATTTCGGTTTTTTCCATTGAAGAAATGGATTCTATGAAAAAACAAGCAAATTGATATGCGCGAAATTGAAAATCGGTCGATCCGTTCGGAAGTTGAGGCGGTCTGAAGAATTCGAAAAAGTTCCAAGGGGGCCCCCTTTGATGCAATTTTTTTTTCGATTTCGGTTTTTTCGATTGGAGAAATGGATTCTATGAAAAAAACAAGCAGATTGGTATGATCGAAGTTGAAAATCGGTCCATCCGTTCGGAAGTTAAGGCGATCTGAAGAATTCGAAAAAGTTCCAAGGGGGCCCCCTTTGATGCATTTTTTTTTTATTTCAGTTTTTTTGATCGGAGAAATGGATTCTATGAAAAAAAACAAGCAGATTGGTATGATCGAAGTTGAAAATCGGTCTATCCGTTCGGAAGTTACGGCGATCTGAAGAATTCGAAAAAGTTCCAAGGAGGCCCCCTTTGATGCATTTTTTTTTTCGATTTCGGTTTTTTCAATTGTGGAAATGGATTCTATGAAAAAAACAAGCAGATTGGTATGATCGAAGTTGAAAATCGGTCCATCCGTTCGGAAGTTAATGCGATCTGAAGAATTCGAAAAAGTTCCAATGGGGCCCCCTTTGATGCAATTTTTTTTTTCGATTTCGGTTTTTTCGATTGGAGAAATGGGTTCTATGAAAGAAAACAAGCAGATTGGTATGATCGAAGTTGAAAATCGGTCCATCCGTTCGGAAGTTGAGGCGATCTGAAGAATTCGAAAAAGTTCCAAGGGGGCCCCCTTTGATGCATTTTTTTTTTCGATTGGAGAAATGGATTCTATGAAAGAAACAAGCAGATTGGTATGATCGAAGTTGAAAATCGGTTTATCCGTTCGGAAGTTAAGGCGATCTGAAGAATTCGAAAAATTCCAAGGGGGCCCCCTTTGATGCAATTTTTTTTTTTCGATTTCGGTTTTTTCGATTGGAGAAATGGATTCTATGGAAAAAACAAGCATATTGGTATGATCGATGTTGAAAATCGGTCCATCCGTTCGGAAGTTAAGGCGATCTGAAGAATTCGAAAAAGTTCCAAGGGGATCCCCTTTGATACAATTTTTTTTTTCGATTTCGGTTTTTTCGATTGAAGAAATGGATTCTCTGAGGAAAAACAAGCAGATTGGTATGATCGAAGTTGAAAATCGGTCCATCCGTTCGGAAGTTGAGGTGATCTGAAGATTTCGAAAAAGTTCCAAGAAGACCCCCTTTGATGCATTTTTTTTTTCGATTTCGGTTTTTTCGATTGGAGAAATGGATTCTATGAAAAAAACAAGCAAATTGGTATGCGCGAAGTTGAAAATCGGTCCATCCGTTCGGAAGTTAAGGTGATCTGAAGATTTCGAAAAAGTTCCAAGGGGGCCCCGTTTGATGCATTTTTTTTTTTCGATTTCGGTTTCTTCGATTGAAGAAATGGATTAAATGAAAAAAAACAAGCAGATTGGTATGATCGAAGTTGAAAATCGATCCATCCGTTCGGAAGTTAAGGCGATCTGAAGAATTCGAAAAAGTTCCAAGGGGGCCCCCTTTGATGCATTTTTTTTTCGATTTCGGTTTTTTCGATTGGAGAAATGGATTCTATGAAAAAAACAAGCATATTGGTATGATCGAAGTTGAAAATCGGTCCATCCGTTCGGAAGTTAAGGCGATCTGAAGAATTCGAAAAAGTTCCAAGGGGATCCCCTTTGATGCAATTTTTTTTTTCGATTTCGGTTTTTGTCGATTGAAGAAATAAATTCTCTGAGGAAAAACAAGCAGATTGGTATGATCGAAGTTGAAAATCGGTCCATCCGTTCGGAAGTTAAGGCGATCTGAAGAATTCGAAAAAGTTCCAAGGGGACCCCTTTTGATGCAATTATTTTCTCGATTTCGGTTTTTTCGATTGGAGAAATGGATTTTATGAAAAAAAATAAGCAAATTGGCATGCACGAAGTTGAAAATCGGTCCATCCGTTCGGAAGTTAAGGTGATCTAAAGATTTCGAAAGAGTTCCAAGGGGACCCCCTTTGATGCATTTTTTTTTCGATTTCGGTTTTTTCGATTGGAGAAATGGATTCTATGAAAAAAAACAAGCAAATTGGTATGCGCGAAGTTGAAAATCGGTCCATCCGTTCGGAAATTAAGGTGATCTGAAGATTTCGAAAAAGTTCCAAGGGGGCCCCCTTTGATGCATTTTTTTTTTCGATTTCGGTTTCTTCGATTGAAGAAATGGATTCTATGAAAAAAACAAGCAGATTGGTATGATCGAAGTTGAAAATCGATCCATCCGTTCGGAAGTTAAGGCGATCTGAAGAATTCGAAAAAGTTCCAAGGGGGCCCCCTTCGATGCATTTTTTTTTCGATTTCGGTTTTTTCGATTGGAGAAATGGATTCTATGAAAAAAAAACAAGCAGATTGGTATGATGGAAGTTGAAAATCGGTCCATCCGTTCGGAAGTTAAGGCTGGGAAAGGCCAGACACTTTGTCCAAATCCGGGACAGGGGGGGTTTGGAGGAAACAGCAGTGGGCGGTTACCAAATCGTCATGAATCAACGGTTATCCTTGTTCAACGAACGATCTTCTCATCTAGTACGGGTGATATCGCGACTGACGTTTTTATTCGCATTGCTCGATAATCTAATATGCGAGTAATACTGGGATGCTGTCTCTCAGTTTTCGAGAAAACAAAACTGGCGTAGATTCAAATCAGACTTGCTGCGGATCTTCAACTTGATGATTGTGTATACCAAATCACTTTTTACGACATTTTCTCTAGGCCAAGAACTTTTTTATTCTGAAAAAACACAAAAAGTACGATTTTTCTGTAGAACACGTTTTTTATCGTTCCTACCGTTATATTTCTGGAAATAATTGAGCGATCGGACTGATTTTTTTTCAAATTGAAGTATACATGATAGCGCTTCTTGCCATATACAATATTGGTGAAAAATTCATGTTCATCAATTTCTAGAACTGTAGCAAATTTCAACTTGTTATTTTCGGAATGACAATTTTCAGTAATCGAGAAAAAAATTTATTTATGAAAATTTTTGTATACATGCTGCGAACAAAATTGAGCCAATAGATGAAATAAGTTTCCAGAATGAAAATTTTTCATGTAGCAGATATCTACATGTACTTATTTAATCAGACAATACTACATTATCGCGCGCTCGGCGCTCGGCTCTCTCCTCACACAGTCAGCCAACTGGTCTTTGTGTTCATAATGTGTAGTCGAGCTTTCATCAGTATATCAAATGAGAGGAAAATATACATTATTGGTATGAATAAAGTATCTACCTATTTAATGAGTTGGTATTAAATAATTCCATTCATTTTTTTATGTTGACAAAATAATAGTTGAACACATTGCTGCCTCATGATGGCATATTATGCCTTCTTCCAGTCCAATTCTGGCATCGTATAGGTTAGATAATTCTCCTTCGGTTAGGTATGCCATCATGTGAAATCTGTATAACTTCATAAAACATTGTGTATACTAAACGTTTGTGGTATACTTATCTGATTTATCATGAGAGTTTCATGGTATAATATAATGGAAATTGCATTGTAATTTAAAAATCAGACAAATGTTAATTGAAAAGAAAAAACACGTAAGTTGCGATATAAAATTTTAAAGAATCAAGCATTGTCTTATATCACTCACTGAATATCGAATTTTTTCGTAAAACTGATGCCACTCGGTAAACATTCAGAGGACAACTATTATGCTTCCGTGGAACAAACAAATCTCTCCGAAATATTCGACGAAAGTAGAAAAATGGCGTCTATACCTATTTGGAACTATGTCTAGTTGGGCAGTATCCCCTACCATCATTTTTTCAAAAAGTTCAAAAGGAGGTACCCATTAAAAATGAACTTATGAATTTCGTGATTTTATTTTCAATTTCTGAAAATTGAGATTCTGAAAATATTTTCCTGACTTCTTTAGGTTGGATTTCAAAAATGACATTGTTTAGATTTCGGGAATTCAATAATATTCCATTTCTGGTATTACCGAAGTTTACACGAAACGGAAATTATTATGGTTGAAACGAGCAATTTGGAAAATCCATGTTAACGAGTTTTCAAAAAATACACGTTCAATGTATTACTGACACCCCTTCAATTGTTTATATTTTCAAACCATTTGTCGTCATTTAAATGCTACAAAGGATATTCAACAATTTATTTTTAATAAGCATTTTGCATGTTTGAAAAAAACCTGTGACTCCACACAGTCCCAAACAATGAGTGAGAGTAGATGCGATACATTCGCCTGCATGTGTGCGGAACGAGGATCGAACACTTTATCTGATAATCGACGGTATATTCACCAGTAGGTAGGTACCTATGATGAATATTTGTATTCTATAAACATTATGAAAAACCAGGGTTGCGACGTTTTGAATCGAATAATGAAAATATAAGTAATTGATTTGTGCATTATTTCCATATTTGAAAAATTATGAAAAATCAATATGAATAGAAAAAATCAAACTTTAAATCGAAAAAATCTTATTTTGTTGATTTGAAAAAAATCATGATGCTTCGCAACTCTTACAAAATTTGGATAATTCTGTATCTATTTATATGAACAGCTTTTCAAGAGTCATATAAATTACGAGGTATAACATTAAAATAGCCATACGGAGTGATTGGGAGATTGAGAGCTACTTTCAATAACGTTGATAAGTTATATTCTCGGTTATTATCAAAGACATTCAAATACAGGTTATTATGAATATTATTTATTTACGAATAATAATGAATGATGACTATATTTTCCTAAGGCCTTCATTCTTCTACTTTTTATTTCTTTGATTTTTGAGGACTGCTTTCACTACATATTTTGTATTTTGGATATTCATCTCCCGTTGGTCCCAATATATGTACCATTTTCAGAATCATATACATTCCACATGAGAATACAATATCATTTTCTTCTCCATTTGGATTTTTAGATCTCATTACACCTTTGAATTTCAAAATTTCAAGCTTTTCCTATGCAAATCCGCAAATTCATCATTAGTTGCACCAATAATTTCATAATACTTATTATGGTTCCAATCTATGATATTGTGTTGACTGACTCGTTTTTTCATCTTCATATTTTGGATTATCACCAGAGGGCGCAAATATCATCGGACAATTCGCGCTCTGGACTTCTTGTGAAAACACCAGTCCATATTTCGATGTGATTTTTTTTCTGTAGGAAGGTAGGTCCGATACTATTTGAAAAGTGTTTTTTTTATTATTCGCCAAATTCGATATGTTCAGGAATATTTGTATACCTTTTGTATTTCATATTTTTGAAAATAAAATAGTATTTCCATTAGCTGGATCACTTATCTACTTGATGAAGTCAATAAGTCATGAAAATATTGATTACTTTACTTTATGACAAGTCTATAGAGAAAGAGTGCTATTCGTTATTGCTCACTTCTTCAGCACCCTCTACTTCAAAATTTAGACCTTTAGGATATTACATACAGTATGGTGGAAATGTATGGAATAAATTCATTATCTCTAACGTTTATGAATTTTAAGGAAAATCCCGAGACAGGTCGATTTTTATTTTCAAATTGACATCTCTTGATATACATACGGAGTATGTGACGTCATCCGCGTAGTTGTGGTGACGTCATCGATTATTTTTTTAAATTAGAACATACCCCGTCAATTTTTTTTTCGGAAGGTATATTCATTATCTATCTGACGGTATACTAATATTAGGAAAATAAAGTAATACAGGGTGAGAAAAAATTATTTTATTCAATATTTACAACGGAAATCGTTACAATAAATAATCAAATTCGTGACGTTCTGCAAGAATACAATGTGATAGACAGAGAACAAATCATTCTCGAACTTTGCTATCGTTTCTGAATATATTTGTGAAATATTCACTCGTATTCGTTCTTTCAAATTATCTGATCTTTCCGGCTTCTTACATAAACTTTTCTCTTCAAATAACCTCTGAGGAAAAAATCGAGAGGAGTTGAATCAGGAGATCTAGTTGGCCATTCGATTTACCCTCTCCGACCTATTTAGGTAACTGTGTACATTGATAGCATAATTATTAGCTTGTAAATATAAAATAATTTTTTCTCACCCTGTATCACTTTATTTTCCTAATATTAGTGTATGGTCAGATAGACAATGGAAACACCTTCCATAAAAAAAATTGAACAGGGTGTCTTCCTATTTAAAAAATAATCGATGACGTCACCACAACTACGGGGATGACGTCACAAACTCCGTATGTATATCAAGAGATGTCAATTTGAAAATGAAAATCGACCTGTCTCAGGATTTCCCTTAAAATTCATATGCGTTAGAGATAATGAATTTATTCCATACATTTCCACCATACTGTATATATTTTTTTGAATAGATTTAAGAATTCCTATATTAAAATGCCATTAGGTAGCATCCTGTATATATAGTGTCAATACCCGATTGCAAATTATCATTCAGTTATACAATGTTAAATACAACACGGTTTCATATTTATACTGTTTCCTCTCTACTTTTACGTATTGAAATCTGTTCAACATTCAAATCATCGCAATGATAAATCCTAAATCGATCCCCGGTAAATAGAAGCGACCTTTGTCGATAGGTTTCTATTCATTCATATTGTATACCTTCTGGGTGTATATATAAATATTCTTATTTGAATATCATACATACCTATTCCTCATTATGTATGAGAATTTTTTCATTGTGAACAATTCAGAATATTTTTATTTTCCACGCAATGTATAATTATTTTATACATATAATATACCATATTTACTAGCAAACCTAGCAAACTGATTCATATAAATTTCTATTTCCTATTCTAATTTCATAATATCACCCGTACTATCGATTGTATCGTGTTTATAATCTACTTCGTTGAGTTTCACCAGGGGGCGCAAATATCATCGGATAAATCGTGCGTATTTCTGACGTTGTAGAGCCTCGGCTCTTGACTTCCTGTGACGATACTAATCCATATTTTGATCTGATTTTTTTTGTGTAGAAAGATGAAGCTTCGACCGAGGGAGGATGCTATCTCAAAATTGATTATTTGATGTAGAAATATTTTTTTTTGATTCGCCAAATTGGCTAAAAATTTGCTATGTTCAGATATATTTTTATATCTTTTCTTTTCGAAATTTCGAAAAAAGAGATAGTATCCTCCCTAGCTTGATCCTTTATCTACATGATGGGATCAAAAAATCATGAAAATATTGATTGGTTTTCAAATGAGAAGTCAAGAGCGGGAGTGCTGCATTCGGTATTCTGCGCGTCCCATTGCCCACTCTTAAGGCGATCTGAAGAATTCGAAAAAGTTCCAAGGGGACCCCCTTTGATGCAATTTTTTTTCGATTTCGGTTTTTTCGATTGGAGAAATGGATTCTATAAAAAAAAACAAGCAGATTGGTATGATCGAAGTTGAAAATAGGTCCATCCGTTCGAAAGTTGAGGCGATCTGAAGAATTCGAAAAAGTTCCAAGGGGACCCCCTTTGATGCAATTTTTTTTTTCGATTTCGGTTTTTCTGATTGGAGAAATGGATTTTATAAAAAAAAACAAGCAGATTGGTATGATCGAAGTTGAAAATCGGTCCATCCGTTCGGAAGTTAAGGCGATCTGAAGAATTCGAAAAAGTTCCAAGGGGGCCCCCTTTGATGCAATTTTTTTTTCGATTTCGGTTTTTTCGATTGGAGAAATGGACTCTATGAAAAAAAAAAACAAGCAGATTGGTATGATCGAAGTTGAAAATCGGTCCATCCGTTCGGAGGTTAAGGCGATCTGAAGAATTCGAAAAAGTTCCAAGGGGGCCCCCTTTGATGCAATTTTTTTTTCGATTTCGGTTTTTTCGATTCGAGAAATTGATT
Source organism: Chrysomela aeneicollis (assembly GCA_029955515.1). Classification (NCBI taxonomy): domain Eukaryota; kingdom Metazoa; phylum Arthropoda; class Insecta; order Coleoptera; family Chrysomelidae; genus Chrysomela; species Chrysomela aeneicollis. The sequence goes on along the minus strand of JARUHQ010000013.1, from coordinate 12,162,687 downwards.
CTATGAAAAAAAACAAGCAGATTGGTATGATCGAAGTTGAAAATCGGTCCATGTGTTTGGAAGTTAAGGCGATCTGAAGAATTCGAAAAAGTTCCAAGGGGGCCCCCTTTGATGCATTTTTTTTTTCGATTTTGGTTTTTTCGATTGGAGAAATGGATTCTATGAAAAAAAAACAAGCAGTTTGGTATGATCGAAGTTGAAAATCGGTCCATCCGTTCGGAAGTTAAGGCGATCTGAAGAATTCGAAAAAGTTCCAAGGGGGCCCCCTTTGATGCATTTTTTTTATCTCTTTTTTTTTCTATTGGGGAAATGGATTCTTTGAAAAAAAAACAAGCAGATTTGTATGTTCGAAGTTGAAAATCGGTCCATCCGTTCGGAAGTTAAGGCGATCTGAAGAATTCGAAAAAGTTCCAAGGGGGCACCCTTTGATGCATTTTTTTTTCGATTTCGGTTTTTTTGATTGGAGAAATGGATTCTATGAAAAAAAATAAGCAGATTGGTATGATCGAAGTTGAAAATCGGTCCATCCGTTCGGAAGTTGAGGCGATCTGAAGAATTCAAAAAAGTTCCAAGGGGACCCCCTTTGATGCAATTTTTTTTTTCGATTTCGGTTTTTTCGATTGGAGAAATGGATTCTTTGAAAAAAAAACGAGCAGATTGGTATGATCGAAGTTGAAAATCGGTCCATTCGTTCGGAAGTTAAGGCGATCTGAAGAATTCGAAAAAGTTCCAAGGGGGCCCCCTTTGATGTAATTTTTTTTCTATTTCGGTTTTTTCGATTGAAGAAATGGATTCTATGAAAAAAACAAGCAGATTGGTATGATCGAAGTTGAAAATCGGTCCATCCGTTCGGAAGTTAAGGCGATCTGATGAATTCGAAAAAGTTCCAAGGGGACCCCCTTTGATGCAATTTTTTTTTCGATTTCGGTTTTTTCGATTGGAGAAATGGATTCTATGAAAAAAAACCAGCAAATTGGTATGCGCGAAGTTGAAAATCGGTCCATCCGTTCGGAAGTTAAGGCGATCTGAAGAATTCGAAAAAGTTCCAAGGGGGCCCCCTTTGATGCAATTTTTTTTTTTAGATTTCGGTTTTTTCGATTGGAGAAATGGATTCTATAAAAAAAATAAGCAGATTGGTATGATCGAAGTTGAAAATCGGTTCATCCGTTCGGAAGTTAAGGCGATCTGAAGAATTCGGAAAAGTTCCAAAGGGACCCCCTTTGATGCAACTTTTTTTTCAATTTCGGTTTTTTCGATTGGAGAAATGGATTCTATGGAAAAAAAACAAGCAGATTGCTATGATCGAAGTTGAAAATCGGTCTATCCGTTTGGAAGTTAAGGCGATCTGAAGAATTAGAAAAAGTTCCAAGAAGACCCCCTTTGATGCAATTTTTTTTTTCGATTTCGGTTTTTTCGATTGGAGAAATGGATTCTATGAAAAAAAAACAAGCAGTTTGGTATGATCGAAGTTGAAAATCGGTCCATCCGTTCGGAAGTTTAGGCGATCTGAAGAATTCGAAAAAGTTCTAAGGGGAGCCCCATTGATGCAATTTTTTTTTTTCGATTTCGGTTTTTTCTATTGAAGAAATGGATTCTATGAAAAAAAAAAACAAATTGGTATGCGCGAAATTGAAAATCGGTCCATCCGTTCGGAAGTTAAGGCGGTCTGAAGAATTCGAAAAAGTTCCAAGGGGGCCCCCTTTGATGCATTTTTTTTTTCGATTTCGGTTTTTCCGATTGGAGAAATGGATTCTATGAAATAAAACAAGCAGATTGGTATGATCGAAGTTGAAAATCGGTCCATCCGTTCGGAAGTTAAGGCGATCTGAAGAATTCGAAAAAGTTCCAAGGGGGCCCCCTTTGATGCATTTTTTTTTTTTCGATTTCGGTTTTTTCGATTGGAGAAATGGATTCTATGAAAAAAACAAGCAGATTGGTATGATCGAAGTTGAAAATCGGTCCATCCGTTCGGAAGTTAAGGCGATCTGAAGAATTCGAAAAAGTTCCAAGGGGGCCCCCTTTGAGGCAAATTTTTTCGATTGGAAAAAAAATGGAAAAAACAAGCGAATTGGTATGCGCGAAATTGAAAATCGGTCCATCCGTTCAGAAGTTAAGGCGATCTGAAGAATTCGAAAAAGTTCCAAGGGGGCCCCCTTTGATGCACTTTTTTTTCGATTCCGGTTTTTTCGATTGAAGAAATGGATTCTATAAAAAAAAACAAGCAGATTGGTATGATCGAAGTTGAAAATCGGTCCATCCGTTCGGATGTTAAGGCGATCTGAAGAATTCGAAAAAGTTCCAAGGGGGCCCCCTTTGATGCATTTATTTTTCTCGATTTCGGTTTTTTCGATTGGAGAAATGGATTCTATGAAAAAAAACAAGCAGATTGGTATGATCGAAGTTGAAAATCGGTCAATACGTTCGAAAGTTAAGGCAATCTGAAGAATTCGAAAAAGTTCCAAGGGGGCCCCCTTTGATGCATTTTTTTTTCGATTTCGGTTTTTTTGATCGGAGGAATGGATTCTATGGAAAAAAAGCAGATTGGTATGATCGAAGTTGAAAATCGGTCCATCCGTTCGGAAGTTAAGTCGATCTGAAGAATTCGAAAAAGTTCCAAGGGGGCCCCCTTTGATGCATTTTTTTTTTCGATTTCGGTTTTTTCGATTGCAGAAATGGATTCTATGAAAAAAAAACAAGCAGATTCGTATGATCGAAGTTGAAAATCGGTCCATCCGTTCGGAAGTTAAGGCGATCTGAAGAATTCGAAAAAGTTTCAAGGGGGCTCCCTTTGATGCTTTTTATTTTTTCGATTTCGGTTTTTTTGATTGGAGAAATGGATTCTATGGAAAAAACAAGCAGATTGGTATGATCGAAGTTGAAAATCGGTCCATCCGTTCGGAAGTTGAGGCGATCTGAAGAATTCGAAAAAGTTCCAAAGGGACCCCCTTTGATGCAACTTTTTTTTCGATTTCGGTTTTTTCGATTGGAGAAATGGATTCTATTAAAAAAAAAAACAAGCAGATTGCTATGATCGAAGTTGAAAATCGGTCCATCCGTTTGGAAGTTAAGGCGATCTGAAGAATTCGAAAAAGTTCCAAGGGGACCCCCTTTGATGCATTTTTATTTTCGATTTCGGTTTTTTCGAATGAAGAAATGGATTCTATGAAAAAAAACAAGCAGTTTGGTATGATAGAAGTTGAAAATCGGTCCATCCGTTCGGAAGTTTAGGCGATTTGAAGAATTCGAAAAAGTTCCAAGGGGACCCCATTTGATGCATTTTTTTTTTCGATTTCGGTTTTTTCTATTGAAGAAATGGATTCTAGGAAAAAACAATCAAATTGGAATGCGCGAAATTGAAAATCGGTCCATCCGTTCGGAAGTTAAGGCGGTCTGAAGAATTCGAAAAAGTTCCAAGAGGGCCCCCTTTGATGCATTTTTTTTTCGATTTCGGTTTTTTCGATTGGAGAAATGGATTCTATGAAAAAAAAACAAGCAGATTGGTATGATCGAAGTTGAAAATCGGTCCATCCGTTCGGAAGTTAAGGCGATCTGAAGAATTCGAAAAAGTTCCAAGGGGACCCCCTTTGATGCAATTTTTTTCGATTGGAGAAATGGATTCTATGGAAAAAACAAGCGATTTGGTATGCGCGAAGTTGAAAATCGGTCCATCCGTTCGGAAGTTAAGGCGATCTGAAGAATTCGAAAAAGTTCCAAGAGGGCCCCCTTTGATGCTTTTTTTTTCGATTCCGGTTTTTTCGATTGGAGAAATGGATTCTATGAAAAAAAACAAGCAGATTGGTATGATCGAAGTTGAAAATCGGTCCATCCTTTCGGAAGTTAAGGCGATCTGAAGAATTCGAAAAAGTTCCAAGGGGGCCCCCTTTGATGCATTTTTTATTTTTCGATTTCGGTTTTTTCGATTGGAGAAATGTATTCTATGAAAAAAAACAAGCAGATTGGTATGATCGAAGTAGAAAATCGGTCCATCCGTCCGGAAGTTAAGGCGATCTGAAGAATTCGAAAAAGTTCCAAGTGGGTCCCCTTTGATGCATTTTTTTTTCCATTTCGGTTTTTTCGATTGGAGAAATGGATTCTATGAAAAAATACAAGCAGACTGGTATGATCGAAGTTGAAAATCGGTCCATCCGTTCGGAAGTTAAGGCGATGATTGGAAAGTTCCAAGGGGGCCCCCTTTGATGCATTTTTTTTATCGATTTCGGTTTTTTCGATTGGAGAAATGGATTCTATGAAAAAAACAGGTAGATTGGTATGATCGAAGTTGAAAATCGGTCCATCCGTTCGGAAGTTGAGGCGATCTGAAGAATTCGAAAAAGTTCCAAGGGGGCCCCCTTTGATGCATTTTTTTTTTCGATTTCGGTTTTTTCGATTGTAGAAATGGATTCTATGAAAAAAAAACAAGCAAATTGGTATGATCGAAGTTGAAAATCGGTCCATCCGTTCGGAAGTTAGGCGATCTGAAGAATTCGAAAAAGTTCCAAGGGGGCCCCCTTTGATGCATTTTTTTTTCGATTTCGGTTCTTTCGATCGGAGAAATGGATTCTATGAAAAAAAAAAAAAACAAGCAGATTGGTATGATCGAAGTTGAAAATCGGTCCATCCGTTCGGAAGTTAAGTCGATCTGAAGAATTCGAAAAAGTTCCAAGTGGGTCCCCTTTGATGCATTTTTTTTTCGATTTCGGTTTTTTTGATTGGAGAAATGGATTCTATGAAAAAAAAAACAAGCAGATTGGTATGATCGAAGTTGAAAATCGGTCCATCCGTTCGGAAGTTAAGGCGATCTGAAGAATTCGAAAAAGTTCCAAGGGGACCCCTTTTAATGCAATTTTCCTTTTCGATTTCGGTTTATTCGAATAGAGAAATGGATTCTATGAAAAAAAAACGAGCAGATTGGTATGATCGAAGTTGAAAATCGGTCCATCCGTTCGGAAGTTAAGGCGATCTGAAGAATTCAGAAAAGTTCCAAGGGGACCCCCTTTGATGCAATTTTTTTTTCGATTTTGGTTTTTTCGATTGGAGAAATGGATTCTATGAAAAAAAACAAGCAGATTGGTATGATCGAAGTTGAAAATCGGTCCATCCGTTCGGAAGTTAAGGCGATTTGAAGAATTCGAAAAAAATCCAAGGGGACCCCCTCTGATGCAATTTTTCTTCAGATTTCGGTTTTTACGATTGAAGAAATGGATTCTATGAAAAAAAACAAGCAGTTTGGTATGATCGAAGTTGAAAATCGGTCCATCCGTTCGGAAGTTAAGGCGATCTGAAGAATTCGAAAAAGTTTCAAGGGGGTCCCCTTTGATGCATTTTTTGTTCGATTTCGGTTCTTTCGTTTGAAGAAATGGATTCTATGAAAAAACAAGCAAATTGGTATGATCGAAGTTGAAAATCGGTCCATCCGTTCGGAAGTTAAGGCGATCTGAAGAATTCGAAAAAGTTCCAAGAGGGCCCCCTTTGGTGCATTTTCTTTTCGATTTCGGTTTTTTAGATTGGAGAAATATATTCTATGAAAAAACAAACAGATTGGTATGATCGAAGTTGAAAATCGGTCCATCCGTTCGGAAGTTAAGGCGATCTGAAGAATTCGAAAAAGTTCCAAGGGGGCCCCCTTTGATGAATTTTTTTTTTCGATTTCGGTTTCTTCGATTGGAGAAATCGATTCTATGAAAAAACACAAACAGATTGGTACGATCGAATTTGAAAATCGGTCCATCCGTTCGGAAGTTAAGGCGATCTGAAGAATTCGAAAAAGTTCCAAGGGGGCCCCCTTCGATGCATTTTTTTTTATTTCGGTTTTTTCTATTGGAGAAATGGATTCTATGGAAAAAAAAGCAGATTTGTATGTTCGAAGTTGAAAATCGGTCCATCCGTTCGGAAGTTAAGGCGATCTGAAGAATTCGAAAAAGTTCCAAGGGGGCACCCTTTGATGCAATTTTTTTTTCGAATTTGGTTTTTTCGATTGGAGAAATGGATTCTATGAAAAAAAACAAGCAGATTGGTATGATCGAAGTTGAAAATCGGTCCATCCGTTCGGAAGTTTAGGCGATCAGAATAATTCGAAAAAGTTCCGAAGGGACCCCATTTGATGCAATTTTTTTTTCGATTTCGGATTTTTTTATTGAAGAAATGGATTCTAGGAAAAAAAAACAAACAGATTGGTATGATCGAAGTTGAAAATCGGTCCATCCGTTCGGAAGTTAAGGCGATCTGAAGAATTCGAAAAAGTTCCAAGGGGGCCCCCTTTGATGCATTTTTTTTTTTTCGATTTCGGTTCTTTCGTTTGAAGAAATGGATTCTATAAAAACAAAAACAAGCAGATTGGTATGATCGAAGTTGAAAATCGGTCCATCCGTTCGGAAGTTAAGGCGATCTGAAGAATTCGAAAAAGTTCCGAGAGGGCCCCCTTTGGTGCATTTTTTTTTCGATTTCGGTTTTTAAGATTGGAGAAATGGATTCTATGAAAAAAACAAACAGATTGGTATGATCGAAGTTGAAAATCGGTCCATCCGTTCGGAAGTTAAAGCGATCTGAAGAATTCGAAAAAGTTCCAAGGGGGCCCCCTTTGATGCATTTTTTTTTTCTATTTCGGTTTCTTCGATTGGAGAAATGGATTCTATGGAAAAAAACAAACAGATTGGTTTGATCGAAGTTGAAAATCGGTCCATCCGTTCGGAAGTTAAGGCGATCTGAAGAATTCGAAAAACTTCCAAGGGGGCCCCCTTTGATGCAATTTTTTTTTTAGATTTCGGTTTTTTCGATTGGAGAAATGGATTCTATAAAAAAAATAAGCAGATTGGTATGATCGAAGTTGAAAATCGGTTCATCCGTTCGGAAGTTAAGGCGATCTGAAAAATTCGAAAAAGTTCCAAGGGGGCCCCCTTTGATGCATTTTTTTTTTTCGATTTCGGTTTTTTCGATTGGAGAAATGGATTCTATGAAAAAAACAAGCAGATTGGTATGATCGAAGTTGAAAATCGGTCAATCCGTTCGGAAGTTAAGGCGATCTGAAGAATTCGAAAAAGTTCCAAGGGGGCCCCCTTTGATGCAATTTTGTTTTTTTTAGATTTCGGTTTTTTTGATTGGAGAAATGGATTCTATAAAAAAAATAAGAAGATTGGTATGATCGAAGTTGAAAATCGGTTCATCCGTTCGGAAGTTGAGGCGATCTGAAGAATTCGGAAAAGTTCCAAAGGGACCCCCTTTGATGCAACTTTTTTTTCAATTTCGGTTTTTTCGATTGGAGAAATGGATTCTATGGAAAAAAACAAGCAGATTGCTATGATCGAAGTTGAAAATCGGTCTATCCGTTCGGAAGTTTAGGCGATCTGAAGAATTCGAAAAAGTTCTAAGGGGAGCCCCATTGATGCAATTTTTTTTCGATTTCGGTTTTTTCTATTGAAGAAATGGATTCTATGAAAAAACAATCAAATTGGTATGCGCGAAATTGAAAATCGGTCCATCCGTTCGAAAGTTGAGGCGGTCTGAAGAATTCGAAAAAGTTCCAAGGGGGCCCCCTTTGATGCATTTTTATTTTCGATTTCGGTTTTTCCGATTGGAGAAATGGATTCTATGAAATAAAACAAGCAGATTGGTATGATCGAAGTTGAAAATCGGTCCATCCGTTCGGAAGTTAAGGCGATCTGAAGAATTCGAAAAAGTTCCAAGGGGGCCCCCTTTGATGCATTTTTTTTTCGATTTCGGTTTTCTCGATTGGAGAAATGGATTCTATGAAAAAAACAAGCAGATTGGTATGATCGAAGTTGAAAATCGGTCCATCCGTTCGGAAGTTAAGGCGATCTGAAGAATTCGAAAAAGTTCCAAGGGGGCCCCCTTTGATGCAATTTTTTTCGATTGGAAAAAAATGGAAAAAACAAGCGAATTGGTATGCGCGAAATTGAAAATCAGTCCATCCGTTCAGAAGTTAAGGCGATCTGAAGAATTCGAAAAAGTTCCAAGGGGGCCCCCTTTGATGCATTTTTTTTTCGATTCCGGTTTTTTCGATTGAAGAAATGGATTCTATGAAAAAAAACAAGCAGATTGGTATGATCGAAGTTGAAAATCGGTCCATCCGTTCGGATGTTAAGGCGATCTGAAGAATTCGAAAAAGTTCCAAGGGGGCCCCCTTTGATGCATTTATTTTTCTCGATTTCGGTTTTTTCGATTGGAGAAATGGATTCTATGAAAAAAAACAAGCAGATTGGTATGATCGAAGTTGAAAATCGGTCCATACGTTCGAAAGTTAAGGCAATCTGAAGAATTCGAAAAAGTTCCAAGGGGGCCCCCTTTGATGCATTTTTTTTCGATTTCGGTTTTTTTGATCGGAGAAATGGATTCTATGGAAAAAAAAGCAGATTGGTATGATCGAAGTTGAAAATCGGTCCATACGTTCGAAAGTTAAGGCAATCTGAAGAATTCGAAAAAGTTCCAAGGGGGCCCCCTTTGATGCATTTTTTTTTCGATTTCGGTTTTTTCGATTGGAGAAATGGATTCTATGAAAGAAACAAGCATATTGGTATGATCGATGTTGAAAATCGGTCCATCCGTTCGGAAGTTAAGGCGATCTGAAGAATTCGAAAAAGTTCCAAGGGGATCCCCTTCGATACAATTTTTTTTTTCGATTTCGGTTTTTTCGATTGAAGAAATGGATTCTCTGAGGAAAAACAAGCAGATTGGTATGATCGAAGTTGAAAATCGGTCCATCCGTTCGGAAGTTAAGGCGATCTGAAGAATTCGAAAAAGTTCCAAGGGGACCCCTTTTGATGCAATTTTTTTTTCGATTTCGGTTTTTTCGATTGGAGAAATGGATTCTATGAAAAAAAACAAGCAGATTGGTATGATCGAAGTTGAAAATCGGTCCATACGTTCGAAAGTTAAGGCAACCTGAAGAATTCGAAAAAGTTCCAAGGGGGCCCCCTTTGATGCATTTTTTTTTCGATTTCGGTTTTTTTGATCGGAGAAATGGATTCTATGGAAAAAAAAAGCAGATTGGTATGATCGAAGTTGAAAATCGGTCCATCCGTCCGGAAGTTGAGTCGATCTGAAGAATTCGAAAAAGTTCCAAGGGGGCCCCCTTTGATGCATTTTTTTTTCGATCTCGTTTTTTTCGATTGCAGAAATGGATTCTATGAAAAAAAACAAGCAGATTCGTATGATCGAAGTTGAAAATCGGTCCATCCGTTCGAAAGTTAAGGCGATATAAAGAATTCGAAAAAGTTCCAAGGGGGCTCCCTTTGATGCTTTTTATTTTTTCGATTTCGGTTTTTTTGATTGGAGAAATGGATTCTATGAAAAAAAAACAAGCAGATTGGTATGATCGAAGTTGAAAATCGGTCCATCCGTTCGGAAGTTGAGGCGATCTGAAGAATTCGAAAAAGTTCCAAGGGGGCCCCCTTTGATGCATTTTTTTTTCGATATCGGTTTTTTCGATTGGAGAAATGGATTCTATGAAAAAAACAAGCAGATTGGTATGATCGAAGTTGAAAATCGGTCCATCCGTTCGGAAGTTAAGGCGATCTGAAGAATTCGAAAAAGTTCCAAGGGGGCCCCCTTTGATGCATTTTTTTTTCGATCTCGTTTTTTTCGATTGCAGAAATGGATTCTATGAAAAAAAACAAGCAGATTCGTATGATCGAAGTTGAAAATCGGTCCATCCGTTCGAAAGTTAAGGCGATATAAAGAATTCGAAAAAGTTCCAAGGGGGCTCCCTTTGATGCTTTTTATTTTTTCGATTTCGGTTTTTTTGATTGGAGAAATGGATTCTATGAAAAAAAAACAAGCAGATTGGTATGATCGAAGTTGAAAATCGGTCCATCCGTTCGGAAGTTGAGGCGATCTGAAGAATTCGAAAAAGTTCCAAGGGGGCCCCCTTTGATGCATTTATTTTTCTCGATTTCGGTTTTTTCGATTAGAGAAATGGATTCTATAAAAAAAAAACAAGCAGATTGGTATGATCGAAGTTGAAAATCGGTCCATACGTTCGACAGTTAAGGCAATCTGAAGAATTCGAAAAAGTTCCAAGGGGGCCCCCTTTGATGCATTTTTTTTTTTTTCGATTTCAGTTTTTTTGATCGGAGAAATGGATTCTATGGAAAAAAAAAGCAGATTGGTATGATCGTAGTTGAAAATCGGTCCATCCGTTCGGAAGTTAAGTCGATCTGAAGAATTTGAAAAAGTTCCAAGGGGGCCCCCTTAGATGCATTTTTTTTTTTGATTTCGGCTTTTTCGATTGGAGAAATGGATTCTATGAAAAAAAAAAACAAGCAGATTCGTATGATCGAAGTTGAAAATCCGTACATCCGTTCGGAAGTTAAGGCGATCTGAAGAATTCGAAAATGTTCCAAGGGGGCTCCCTTTGATGCTTTTTATTTTTTCGATTTCGGTTTTTTTGATTGGAGAAATGGATTCTATGAAATAAAACAAGCAGATTGGTATGATCGAAGTTGAAAATCGGTCCATCCGTTCGGAAGTTAAGGCGATCTGAAGAATTCGAAAAAGTTCCAAGGGGGCGCCCTTTGATGCATTTTTTTTCGATTTCGGTTTTTTCATTGGAGAAATGGATTCTATGAAAAAAACAAGCAGATTGGTATGATCGAAGTTGAAAATCGGTCCATCCGTTCGGAAGTTAAGGCGATCTGAAGAATTCGAAAAAGTTCCAAGGGGACCCCCTTTGATGCAATTTTTTTCGATTGGAGAAATGGATTCTATGGGAAAAACAAGCGAATTGGTATGCGCGAAATTGAAAATCGGTCCATCTGTTCGGAAGTTAAGGCGATCTGAAGAATTCGAAAAAGTTCCAAGGGGGCCCCCTTTGATGCATTTTTTTTCGATTCCGGTTTTTTTTGATTGGAGAAATGGATTCTATGAAAAAAAACAAGCAGATTGGTATGTTCGAAGTTGAAAATCGGTCCATCCGTTCGGATGTTAAGGCGATCTGAAGAATTCGAAAAAGTTCCAAGGGGGCCCCCTTTGATGCATTTATTTTTTTCGATTTCGGTTTTTTCGATTGGAGAAATGGATTCTATAAAAAAAAACAAGCAGATTAGTATGATCGAAGTTGAAAATCGGTCCATACGTTCGAAAGTTAAGGCAATCTGAAAAATTCGAAAAAGTTCCAAGGGGGCCCCCTTTGATGCATTTTTTTTTCGATTTCGGTTTTTTTGATCGGAGAAATGGATTCTATAGAAAAAAAAGCAGATTGGTATGATCGAAGTTGAAAATCGGTCCATCCGTTCGGAAGTTAAGTCGATCTGAAGAATTCGAAAAAGTTCCAAGGGAGCCCCCTTAGATGCATTTTTTTTATTTCGGTTTTTTCGATTGGAGAAATGGATTCTATGAAAAAAAACAAGCAGATTCGTATGATCGAAGTTGAAAATCGGTCCATCCGTTCGGAAGTTGAGGCGATCTGAATAATTCGAAAATGTTCCAAGGGGGCTCCCTTTGATGCTTTTTATTTTTTCGATTTCGGTTTTTTTGATTGGAGAAATGGATTCTATGAAAAAAAAACAAGCAGATTGGTATGATCGGAGTTGAAAATCGGTCCATACGTTCGAAAGTTAAGGCAATCTGAAGAATTTGAAAAAGTTCCAAGGGGGCCCCCTTTGATGCATTTTTTTTTCAGATTTCGGTTTTTTTGATCGGAGAAATGGATTCTATGAAAAAAAAAAGCAGATTGGTATGATCGAAGTTGAAAATCGGTCCATCCGTTCGGAAGTTAAGTCGATCTGAAGAATTCGAAAAAGTTCCAAGGGGGCCCCCTTTGATGCATTTTTTTTTTCGATTTCGGTTTTTTCGATTGCAGAAATGGATTCTATGAAAAAAAACAAGCAGATTCGTATGATCGAAGTTGAAAATCGGTCCATCCGTTCGGAAGTTAAGGCGATCTGAAGAATTCGAAAAAGTTCCAAGGGGGCTCTCTTTGATGCTTTTTATTTTTTCGATTTCGGTTTTTTTGATTGGAGAAATGAATTCTATGAAAAAAAACAAGCAGATTGGTATGATCGAAGTTGAAAATCGGTCCATCCGTTCGGAAGTTAAGGCGATCTGAAGAATTCGAAAAAGTTCCAAGGGGGCCCCCTTAGATGCATTTTTTTTTTCGATTTCGGTTTTTTTGATTGAAGAAATGGATTCTATGAAAAGAAAACAAGCAGATTGGTATGATCGAAGTTGAAAATCGGTCCATCCGTTCGGAAGTTAAGGCGATCTGAAGAATTCGAAAAAGTTCCAAGGGGGCCCCCTTAGATGCATTTTTTTTTCGATTTCGGTTTTTTCGAAAAAATAACAAGCAGATTGGTATGATCGAGGTTGAAAATCGGTCCATCCGTTCGGATGTTAAGGCGATCTGAAGAATTCGAAAAAGTTCCAAGGGGGCCTCCTTTGATGCATTTATTTTTTTCGATTTCGGTTTTTTCGATTGGAGAAATGGATTCTATGAATAAAAACAAGCAGATTGGTATGATCGATGTTTAAAATCGGTCCATACGTTCGAAAGTTAAGGCAATCTGAAGAATTCGAAAAAGTTCCAAGGGGGCCCCCTTTGATGCATTTTTTTTTCGATTTCGGTTTTTTTGATCGGAGAAATGGATTCTATGGAAAAAAAAAAGCAGATTGGTATGATCGAAGTTGAAAATCGGTCTATCCGTTCGGAAGTTAAGTCGATCTGAAGAATTCGAAAAAGTTCCAAGAAGGCCACCTTAGATGCATTTTTTTTTATTTCGGTTTTTCCGATTGGAGAAATGGATTCTATGAAAAAAAACAAGCAGATTCGTATGATCGAAGTTGAAAATCGGTCCATCCGTTCGGAAGTTAAGGCGATCTGAAGAATTCGAAAATGTTCCAAGAGGGGTCCCTTTGATGCTTTTCATTTTTTTGATTTCGATTTTTCGATTGCAGAAATGGATTCTATGAAAAAAAACAAGCAGATTCGTATGATCGAAGTTGAAAATCGGTCCATCCGTTCGAAAGTTAAGGCGATATAAAGAATTCGAAAAAGTTCCTTTGATGATTTTTATTTTTTCGATTTCGGTTTCTTTGATTGGAGAAATGGATGCTATGAAAAAAAACAAGCAGATTGGTATGATCGAAGTTGAAAATCGGTCCATCCGTTCGGAAGTTGAGGCGATCTGAAGAATTCGAAAAAGTTCCAAGGGGGCCCCCTTTGATGCATTTTTTTCTCGATTTCGGTTTTTTCGATTGGAGAAATGGATTCTATGAAAAAAAAACAAGCAGATTGGTATGATCGAAGTTGAAAATCGGTCCATCCGTTCGGAAGTTAAGGCGATCTGAAGAATTCGAAAAAGTTCCAAGGGTGCCCCCTTTGATGCTTTTTTTTTTCGATTTCGGTTTTTTCGAAAAAAAAAAACAAGCAGATTGGTATGTTCGAAGTTGAAAATCGGTCCATCCGTTCGGATGTTAAGGCGATCTGAAGAATTCGAAAAAGTTCCAAGGGGGCCCCCTTTGATGCATTTATTTTTTTCGATTTCGGTTTTTTCGATTGGAGAAATGGCTTCTATGAAAAAAAACAAGCAGATTAGTATGATCGAAGTTGAAAATCGGTCCATACGTTCGAAAGTTAAGGCAATCTGAAGAATTCGAAAAAGTTCCAAGGGGGCCCCCTTTGATGCATTTTTTTTTTCGATTTCGGTTTTTTTGATCGGAGAAATGGATTCTATAGAAAAAAAAAAGCAGATTGGTATGATCGAAGTTGAAAATCGGTCCATCCGTTCGGAAGTTAAGTCGATCTGAAGAATTCGAAAAAGTTCCAAAGGGGCCCCCTCAGATGCATTTTTTTTTTGATTTCGGTTTTTTCGATTGGAGAAATGGATTCTATGAAAAAAAAAAACAAGCAGATTCGTATGATCGAAGTTGAAAATCCGTCCATCCGTTCGGAAGTTAAGGCGATCTGAAGAATTCGAAAATGTTCCAAGGGGGCTCCCTTTGATGCTTTTTATTTTTTCCATTTCGGTTTGTTTGATTGGAGAAATGGATTCTATGAAATAAAACAAGCAGATTGGTATGATCGAAGTTGAAAATCGGTCCATCCGTTCGGAAGTTAAGGCGATCTGAAGAATTCGAAAAAGTTCCAAGGGGGCCCCCTTTGATGCATTTTTTTTCGATTTCGGTTTTTTCGATTGGAGAAATGGATTCTATGAAAAAAACAAGCAGATTGGTATGATCGAAGTTGAAAATCGGTCCATCCGTTCGGAAGTTAAGGCGATCTGAAGAATTCGACAAAGTTCCAAGGGGACCCCCTTTGATGCAATTTTTTTCGATTGGAGAAATGGATTCTATGGAAAAAACAAGCGAATTGGTATGCGCGAAATTGAAAATCGGTCCATCCGTTCGGAAGTTAAGGCGATCTGAAGAATTCGAAAAAGTTCCAAGGGGGCCCCCTTTGATGCATTTTTTTTTTCGATTCCGGTTTTTTCACTTGGAGAAATGGATTCTATGAAAAAAAAACAAGCAGATTGGTATGTTCGAAGTTGAAAATCGGTCCATCCGTTCGGATGTTAAGGCGATCTGAAGAATTCGAAAAAGTTCCGAGGGGGCCCCCTTTGATGCATTTATTTTTTTCGATTTCGGTTTTTCGATTGGAGAAATGGATTCTATGAAAAAAAACAAGCAGATTAGTATGATCGAAGTTGAAAATCGGTCCATACGTTCGAAAGTTAAGGCAATCTGAAGAATTCGAAAAAGTTCCAAGGGGGCCCCCTTTGATGCATTTATTTTTTCGATTTCGGTTTTTTTGATCGGAGAAATGGATTCTATAGAAAAAAAAAGCAGATTGGTATGATCGAAGTTGAAAATCGGTCCATCCGTTCGGAAGTTAAGTCGATCTGAAGAATTCGAAAAAGTTCCAAGGGGGCCCCCTTAGATGCATTTTTTTTATTTCGGTTTTTTCGATTGGAGAAATGGATTCTATGAAAAAAAACAAGCAGATTCGTATGATCGAAGTTAAAAATCGGTCCATCCGTTCGGAAGTTAAGGCGATCTGAAGAATTCGAAAATGTTCCAAGGGGGCTCCCTTTGATGCTTTTTATTTTTTCGATTTCGGTTTTTTTGATTGGAGAAATGGATTCTATAAAAAAAAACAAGCAGATTGGTATGATCGGAGTTGAAAATCGGTCCATACGTTCGAAAGTTAAGGCAATCTGAAGAATTCGAAAAAGTTCCAAGGGGGCCCCCTTTGATGCATTATTTTTAGATTTCGGTTTTTTTGATCGGAGAAATGGATTCTATAAAAAAAAAGCAGATTGGTATGATCGAAGTTGAAAATCGGTCCATCCGTTCGGAAGTTAAGTCGATCTGAAGAATTCGAAAAAGTTCCAAGGAGGCCCCCTTTGATGCATTTTTTTGTTCGATTTCGGTTTTTTCGATTGCAGAAATGGATTCTATGAAAAAAAACAAGCAGATTCGTATGATCGAAGTTGAAAATCGGTCCGTCCGTTCGGAAGTTAAGGCGATCTGAAGAATTCTAAAAAGTTCCAAGGGGGCTCTCTTTGATGCTTTTTATTTTTTCGATTTCGGTTTTTTTGATTGGAGAAATAAATTCTATGAAAAAAAAACAAGCAGATTGGTATGATCGAAGTTGAAAATCGGTCCATCCGTTCGGAAGTTAAGGCGATCTGAAGAATTCGAAAAAGTTCCAAGGGGGCCCCCTTAGATGCATATTTTTTCTCGATTTCGGTTTTTTCGATTAGAGAAATGGATTCTATGAAAAAAAACAAGCAGATTGGTATGATCGAAGTTGAAAATCGGTCCATCCGTTCGGAAGTTAAGGCGATCTGAAGAATTCGAAAAAGTTCGAAGGAGGCCCCCTTAGATGCATTTTTTTTTTCGATTTCGGTTTTTTCGAAAAAAAACAAGCAGATTGGTATGATCGAAGTTGAAAATCGGTCCATCCGTTCGGATGTTAGGGCGATCTGAAGAATTCGAAAAAGTTTCAAGGGGGCCCCCTTTGATGCATTTATTTTTTTCGATTTCGGTTTTTTCGATTGGAGAAATGGATTCTATGCAAAAAAACAAGCAGATTGGTATGATCGAAGTTGAAAATCGGTCCATACGTTCGAAAGTTAAGGCAATCTGGAGAATTCGAAAAAGTTCCAAGGGGGCCCCCTTTGATGCATTTTTTTTTTTCGATTTTGGTTTTATTGATCGGAGAAATGGATTCTATGGAAAAAAAAAGCAGATTGGTATGATCGAAGTTGAAAATCGGTCCATCCGTTCGGAAGTTAAGTCTATCTGAAGAATTCGAAAAAGTTCCAAGGGGGCCCCCTTAGATGCATTTTTTTTATTTCGGTTTTTTCGATTGGAGAAATGGATTTTATGAAAAAAAACAAGCAGATTCGTATGATCGAAGTTGAAAATCGGTCCATCCGTTCGGAAGTTAAGGCGATCTGAAGAATTCGAAAATGTTCCAAGGGGGCTCCCTTTGATGCTTTTTATTTTTTCGATTTCGGTTTTTTTGATTGGAGAAATGGATTCTATAAAAAAAAACAAGCAGATTGGTATGATCCAAGTTGAAAATCGGTCCATCCGTTCGGAAGTTAAGTCGATCTGAAGAATTCGAAAAAGTTCCAAGGGGGCCCCCTTTGATGGATTTTTTTTTTCGATTTCGGTTTTTTCGATTGCTGAAATGGATTCTATGAAAAAAAACAAGCAGATTCGTATCATCGAAGTTGAAAATCGGTCCATCCTTTCGGAAGTTAAGGCGATCTGAAGAATTCGAAAAAGTTCCAAGGGGGCTCCCTTTGATGCTTTTTATTTTTTCGATTTCGGTTTCTTTGATTGGAGAAATGGATTCTATGGAAAAAAAACAAGCAGATTGGTATGATCGAAGTTGAAAATCGGTCCATCCGTTCGGAAGTTAAGGCGATCTGAATATTCGAAAAAGTTCCGAGGGGACCCCCTTTGATGCAATTTTTCTTTTCGATTTCGGTTTTTTCGATTGGAGAAATGGATTCTATGAAAAAAAACAAGCAGATTGGTATGATCGAAGTTGAAAATCGGTCCATCCGTTCGGAAGTTGAGGCGATCTGAAGAATTCGAAAAAATTTCAAGGGGGCCCCCTTTGATGCATTTTTTTTCGATTTCGGTTCTTTCGATCGGAGAAATGGATTCTATAAAAAAAAAGCAGATTGGTATGATCGGAGTTGAAAATCGGTCCATCCGTTCGGATGTTGAGACGATCTGAAGAATTCGAAAAAGTTCCAAGGGGGCCCCCTTTGATGCATTTTATTTTCGATTTCGGTTTTTTCGATTGGAGAAATGAATTCTATGAAAAAAAACGAGCAGATTGGTATGATCGAAGTTGAAAATCGGTCCATACGTTCGAAAGTTAAGGCAATCTGAAGAATTCGAAAAATTTCCAAGGAAGCCCCCTTTGATGCATTTTTTTTTTTCGATTTCGGTTTTTTCGAAAAAAAACAAGCAGATTGGTATGATCGAAGTTGAAAATCGGTCCATCCGTTCGGATGTTAAGGCGATCTGAAGAATTCGAAAAAGTTCCAAGGGAGCCCCCTTAGATGCATTTTTTTTTTCGATTTCGGTTTTTTCGAAAAAAAAAACAAGCAGATTGGTATGATCGAAGTTGAAAATCGGTCCATCCGTTCGGATGTTAAGGCGATCTGAAGAATTCGAAAAAGTTTCAAGGGGGCCCCCTTTGATGCATTTATTTTTTTCGATTTCGGTTTTTTCGATTGGAGAAATGGATTCTATGAAAAAAAACAAGCAGATTGGTATGATCGAAGTTGAAAATCGGTCCATACGTTCGAAAGTTAAGGCAATCTGGAGAATTCGAAAAAGTTCCAAGGGGGCCCCCTTTGATGCATTTTTTTTCGATTTCGGTTTTATTGATCGGAGAAATGGATTCTATGGAAAAAACAAGCAGATTCGTATGATCGAAGTTGAAAATCGGTCCATACGTTCGAAAGTTAAGGCAATCTGAAGAATTCGAAAAAGTTCCAAGGGGGCCCCCTTTGATGCATTTTTTTTTCGATTTCTGTTTCTTCGATCGGAGAAATGGATTCTATGAAAAAAAAAGCAGATTGGTATGATCGAAGTTGAAAATCGGTCCATCCGTTCGGAAGTTAAGTCGATCTGAAGAATTCGAAAAAGTTCCAAGGGGGCCCCCTTTGATGCATTTTTTTTTTCGATTTCGGTTTTTTCGATTGCAGAAATGGATTCTATGAAAAAAAACAAGCAGATTCGTATCATCGAAGTTGAAAATCGGTCCATCCGTTCGGAAGTTAAGGCGATCTGAAGAATTCGAAAAAGTTCCAAGGGGGCTCCCTTTGATGCTTTTTATTTTTTCGATTTCGGTTTTTTTGATTGGAGAAATGGATTCTATGAAAAAAAAACAAGCAGATTGGTATGATCGAAGTTGAAAATCGGTCCATCCGTTCGGAAGTTAAGGCGATCTGAAGAATTCGAAAAAGTTCCGAGGGGACCCCCTTTGATGCAATTTTTCTTTTCGATTTCGGTTTTTTCGATTGGAGAAATGGATTCTATGAAAAAAAACAAGCAGATTGGTATGATCGAAGTTGAAAATCGGTCCATCCGTTCGGAAGTTAAGGCGATCTGAAGAATTCGAAAAAGTTCCAAGGGGGCCCCCTTTGATGCATTTTTTTTTCGATTTCGGTTCTTTCGATCAGAGAAATGGATTCTATAAAAAAAAAAAGCAGATTGGTATGATCGAAGTTGAAAATCGGTCCATCCGTTCGGATGTTAAGGCGATCTGAAGAATTCGAAAAAGTTCCAAGGGGGCCCCCTTTGATGCATTTTTCTTTTGATTTCGGTTTTTTCGATTGGAGAAATGAATTCTATGAAAAAAAAAACGAGCAGATTGGTATGATCGAAGTTGAAAGTCCATACGTTCGAAAGTTAAGGCAATCTGAAGAATTCGAAAAATTTCCAAGGGAGCCCCCTTTGATGCATTTTTTTTTTTTCGATTTCGGTTTTTTTGATCGGAGAAATGGATTCTATGAAAAAAAAAAGCAGATTGGTATGATCGAAGTTGAAAATCGGTCCATCCGTTCGGATGTTAAGGCGATCTGAAGAATTCGAAAAAGTTTCAAGGGGGCCCCCTTTGATGCATTTATTTTTTTCGATTTCGGTTTTTTCGATTGGAGAAATGGATTCTATGAAAAAAAACAAGCAGATTGGTATGATCGAAGTTGAAAATCGGTCCATACGTTCGAAAGTTAAGGCAATCTGGAGAATTCGAAAAAGTTCCAAGGGGGCCCCCTTTGATGCATTTTTTTTCGATTTCGGTTTTATTGATCGGAGAAATGGATTCTATGGAAAAAACAAGCAGATTCGTATGATCGAAGTTGAAAATCGGTCCATACGTTCGAAAGTTAAGGCAATCTGAAGAATTCGAAAAAGTTCCAAGGGGGCCCCCTTTGATGCATTTTTTTTTCGATTTCTGTTTCTTCGATCGGAGAAATGGATTCTATGAAAAAAAAAAGCAGATTGGTATGATCGAAGTTGAAAATCGGTCCATCCGTTCGGAAGTTAAGTCGATCTGAAGAATTCGAAAAAGTTCCAAGGGGGCCCCCTTTGATGCATTTTTTTTTTTCGATTTCGGTTTTTTCGATTGCAGAAATGGATTCTATGAAAAAAAACAAGCAGATTCGTATCATCGAAGTTGAAAATCGGTCCATCCGTTCGGAAGTTAAGGCGATCTGAAGAATTCGAAAAAGTTCCAAGGGGGCTCCCTTTGATGCTTTTTATTTTTTCGATTTCGGTTTTTTTGATTGGAGAAATGGATTCTATGAAAAAAAAACAAGCAGATTGGTATGATCGAAGTTGAAAATCGGTCCATCCGTTCGGAAGTTAAGGCGATCTGAAGAATTCGAAAAAGTTCCGAGGGGACCCCCTTTGATGCAATTTTTCTTTTCGATTTCGGTTTTTTCGATTGGAGAAATGGATTCTATGAAAAAAAACAAGCAGATTGGTATGATCGAAGTTGAAAATCGGTCCATCCGTTCGGAAGTTAAGGCGATCTGAAGAATTCGAAAAAGTTCCAAGGGGGCCCCCTTTGATGCATTTTTTTTTCGATTTCGGTTCTTTCGATCAGAGAAATGGATTCTATAAAAAAAAAAAGCAGATTGGTATGATCGAAGTTGAAAATCGGTCCATCCGTTCGGATGTTAAGGCGATCTGAAGAATTCGAAAAAGTTCCAAGGGGGCCCCCTTTGATGCATTTTTCTTTTGATTTCGGTTTTTTCGATTGGAGAAATGAATTCTATGAAAAAAAAAACGAGCAGATTGGTATGATCGAAGTTGAAAGTCCATACGTTCGAAAGTTAAGGCAATCTGAAGAATTCGAAAAATTTCCAAGGGAGCCCCCTTTGATGCATTTTTTTTTTTCGATTTCGGTTTTTTTGATCGGAGAAATGGATTCTATGAAAAAAAAAAGCAGATTGGTATGATCGAAGTTGAAAATCGGTCCATCCGTTCGGAAGTTAAGTCGATCTGAAGAATTCGAAAAAGTTCGAAGGGGGCCCCCTTTGATGCATTTTTTTTTGTCGATTTCGGTTTTTTCGATTGGAGAAATGGATTCTATGAAAAAAAAACAAGCAGATTCGTATGATCGAAGTTGAAAATCGGTCCATCCGTTCGGAAGTTAAGAGTGGGCAATGGGACGCGCAGAATACCGAATGCAGCACTCCCGCTCTTGACTTCTCATTTGAACACCAATCAATATTTTCATGATTTTTTGATCCCATCATGTAGATAAAGGATCAAGCTAGGGAGGATACTATCTCTTTTTTCGAAATTTCGAAAAGAAAAGATATAAAAATATATCTGAACATAGCAAATTTTTAGCCAATTTGGCGAATCAAAAAAAAATATTTCTACATCAAATAATCAATTTTGAGATAGCATCCTCCCTCGGTCGAACCTTCATCTTTCTACACAAAAAAAATCAGATCAAAATATGGATTAGTATCGTCACAGGAAGTCAAGAGCCGAGGCTCTACAACGTCAGAAATACGCACGATTTATCCGATGATATTTGCGCCCCCTGGTGAAACTCAACGAAGTAGATTATAAACACGATACAATCGATAGTACGGGTGATATTATGAAATTAAAATAGGAAATAGAAATTTATATGAATCAGTTTGCTAGGTTTGCTAGTAAATATGGTATATTATATGTATAAAATAATTATACATTGCGTGGAAAATAAAAATATTCTGAATTGTTCACAATGAAAAAATTCTCATACATAATGAGGAATAGGTATGTATGATATTCAAATAAGAATATTTATATATACACCCAGAAGGTATACAATATGAATGAATAGAAACCTATCGACAAAGGTCGCTTTTATTTACCGGGGATCGATTTAGGATTTATCATTGCGATGATTTGAATGTTGAACAGATCTCAATACGTTAAAGTAGAGAGGGAACAGTATAAATATGAAACCGTGTTGTATTTAACATTGTATAACTGAATGATAATTTGCAATCGGGTATTGACACTATATATACAGGATGCTACCTAATGGCATTTTAATATAGGAATTCTTAACCCTTTCATTACGGGAGCCGCAAAAACGCGCTAATTGTTGACTGACGTATAGGCGGAAGACGCATATTTACAATGAGCTTGGGATAGCTTTCAATACGGGATTTGCCCGCGTGCGACCATACACACGTGTTTCCCATTCCTTTGACTTCCTCTACAGTTGATTTGGCCATACAATAGCGCGCGTTTTTGCGACAATCTGGTATAGCGCAAATGGCTGTTTAGGTTATATTCACGTAATTTCATTGTAAGTTTTGGAGGAGTTCACATATAATTTGTTTGTTTGTTAGTAATGAAATGAGTCGTAAATATCTGACTGGCGAATAACTAGAAAAACTGTTGAATGAAGATGACGATTATCAACATCGTCGATTTTGATTATCATTCCGTGCTTCCAGAATTATCATAAAAAGAATGAATACTGGCGTTAGAACTGTCAGCATCCGAAGAGATTCTGAATATTTTTTACCTAATAAGAGGTTATTATTTCATTCATTATTTTCTTTCATTTATTTCAGATTTGTTGGACCTCATTTCGTGTCAATAATGACATTTTTTGATCAAAATGGAATTCTCCATTCCTTATATATTTCCTTTATATAGATGAAAAATTATGAATAACAACTCCCCATCAAGTGATACCTCAATTTGACAGTCCAAAGTTTTCAAAGTGACATCCAGTATAAGCTTTAAGCACGGAAAACGCATTCTTTCGTGTAGCCTCAAAGTCGGGAAACGCAAGAATGCGCAAGTGCCCTTGACGGGAGACACACGCGTGCGCGAGGCTTCGGGACCCCCGTTCTGAGAGACCACTAAGCGAAAACAATGCCCGTAATGAAAGGGTTAAATCTATTCAAAAAAATATATACAGTATGGTGGAAATGTATGGAATAAATTCATTATCTCTAACGCATATGAATTTTAAGGGAAATCCTGAGACAGGTCGATTTTCATTTTCAAATTGACATCTCTTGATATACATACGGAGTTTGTGACGTCATCCGCGTAGTTGTGGTGACGTCATCGATTATTTTTTAAATAGGAAGACACCCTGTTCAATTTTTTTTCTGGAAGGTGTTTCCATTGTCTATCTGACCATATACGAATATTAGGAAAATAAAGTGATACAGGGTAAGAAAAAATTATTTTATATTTACAAGCTAATAATTATGCTATCAATGTACACAGTTACCTAAATAGGTCGGAGAGGGTAAATCGAATGACCAACTAGATCTCCTGATTCAACTCCTCTCGATTTTTTCCTCAGAGGTTATTTGAAGAGAAAAGTTTATGTAAGAAGCCGGAAAGATCAGATAATTTGAAGGAACGAATACGAGTGAATATTTCACAAATATATTCAGAAACGATAGCAAAGTTCGAGAATGATTTGTTCTCTGTCTATCACATTGTATTCTTGCAGAACGTCACGAATTTGATTATTTATTGTAACGATTTCCGTTGTAAATATTAAATAAAATAATTTTTTCTCACCCTGTATTACTTTATTTTCCTAATATTAGTATACCGTCAGATAGATAATGAATATACCTTCCGAAAAAAAAATGGACGGGGTATGTTCTAATTTAAAAAAATAATCGATGACGTCACCACAACTACGCGGATGACGTCACATACTCCGTATGTATATCAAGAGATGTCAATTTGAAAATAAAAATCGACCTGTCTCGGGATTTTCCTTAAAATTCATAAACGTTAGAGATAATGAATTTATTCCATACATTTCCACCATACTGTATGTAATATCCTAAAGGTCTAAATTTTGAAGTAGAGGGTGCTGAAGAAGTGAGTAATAACGAATAGCACTCTTTCTCTATAGACTTGTCATAAAGTAGAGTAATCAATATTTTCATGACTTATTGACTTCATCAAGTAGATAAGTGATCCAGCTAATGGAAATACTATTTTATTTTCAAAAATATGAAATACAAAAGGTATACAAATATTCCTGAACATATCGAATTTGGCGAATAATAAAAAAAAACACTTTTCATGGACTACGAACAGATATAATTCAATGTTCTGCGTGGTATTTACCAGGAAAGTAGTTGTTTTCTGCTCGTAGTCTACCAGACATTCATTTCAAACTATTTTTGATATTTTTAATTGGATAGACTATTTTTTCTCTCAAAAATTTTTTCCAATTTATGGCTAATCCATTTTTTCATTTATTGAGCTTAGTCGAGCTCTCAGCCACTTCCAAGTTCTGTAAAACTTGGGAGATTCGGTTCTGGAGTGTTTCTTTCTTCTGCCGCATGATGTCGCCACTTTCAATTGTCTGTTGGAACGCGGCTCGGTGCGGTCAAATAGACGCGACGAAAATGCATTGGGACAGGCAACGCTTTGAGTTGAGATCTTACGGTCTCTACTCGGATAACTACCCTGCACTGATGAGGGCCAATAAGCCCGAAACCGGTCTGTAGGTTGTTAGGCGTGCCTGTCTCGATGTGAATTTGTCACGTCTTAGGAAGAAAGAAACATTTGCGATCTGCATTCACAGTGTGAATCGTTGCATGGACTACGAACAGATATAATTCAATGTTCTGCGTGGTATTTACCAGGAAAGTAGTTGTTTTCTGCTCGTAGTCTACCAGACATTCATTTCAAACTATGTTTGATAATTTTAATTGGATAGACTATTTTTTCTCTCAAAAATTTTTTCCAATTTATGGCTAATCCATTTTTTCAGTATCGGAACCTAGTTTGAATCCCTATCTTCCTACAGAAAAAAAATCACATCGAAATATGGACTGGTGTTTTCACAAGAAGTCCAGAGCGCGAATTGTCCGATGATATTTGCGCCCTCTGGTGATACTCCAAAATATGAAGATGAAAAAACGAGTCAGTCAACACAATATCATAGATTGGAACCATAATAAGTATTATGAAATTATTGGTGCAACTAATGATGAATTTGCGGATTTGCATAGGAAAAGCTTGAAATTTTGAAATTCAAAGGTGTAATGAGATCTAAAAATCCAAATGGAGAAGAAAATGATATTGTATTCTCATGTGGAATGTATATGATTCTGAAAATGGTACATATATTTGGACCAACAGGAGATGAATATCCAAAATACAAAATATGTAGTGAAAGCAGTCCTCAAAAATCAAAGAAATAAAAAGTAGAAGAATGAAGGCCTTAGGAAAATATAGTCATTATTCATTATTATTCGTAAATAAATAATATTCATAATAACCTGTATTTGAATGTCTTTGATAATAACCGAGAATATAACTTATCAACGTTATTGAAAGTAGCTCTCAATCTCCCAATCACTCCGTATGGCTATTTTAATGTTATACCTCGTAATTTATATGACTCTTGAAAAGCTGTTCATATAAATAGATACAGAATTATCCAAATTTTGTAAGAGTTGCGAAGCATCATGATTTTTTTCAAATCAACAAAATAAGATTTTTTCGATTTAAAGATTGATTTTTACTATTCATATTGATTTTTCATAATTTTTCAAATATGGAAATAATGCACAAATCAATTACTTATATTTTCATTATTCGATTCAAAACGTCGCAACCCTGGTTTTTCATAATGTTTATAGAATACAAATATTCATCATAGGTACCTACCTACTGGTGAATATACCGTCGATTATCAGATAAAGTGTTCGATCCTCGTTCCGCACACATGCAGGCGAATGTATCGCATCTACTCTCACTCATTGTTTGGGACTGTGTGGAGTCACAGGTTTTTTCAAACATGCAAAATGCTTATTAAAAATAAATTGTTGAATATCCTTTGTAGCATTTAAATGACGACAAATGGTTTGAAAATATAAACAATTGAAGGGGTGTCAGTAATACATTGAACGTGTATTTTTTGAAAACTCGTTAACATGGATTTTCCAAATTGCTCGTTTCAACCATAATAATTTCCGTTTCGTGTAAACTTCGGTAATACCAGAAATGGAATATTATTGAATTCCCGAAATCTAAACAATGTCATTTTTGAAATCCAACCTAAAGAAGTCAGGAAAATATTTTCAGAATCTCAATTTTCAGAAATTGAAAATAAAATCACGAAATTCATAAGTTCATTTTTAATGGGTACCTCCTTTTGAACTTTTTGAAAAAATGATGGTAGGGGATACTGCCCAACTAGACATAGTTCCAAATAGGTATAGACGCCATTTTTCTACTTTCGTCGAATATTTCGGAGAGATTTGTTTGTTCCACGGAAGCATAGTAGTTTTCCTCTGAATGTTTACCGAGTGGCATCTGTCAGTTTTACGAAAAAATTCGATATTCAGTGAGTGATATAAGACAATGCTTGATTCTTTAAAATTTTATATCGCAACTTACGTGTTTTTTTCTTTTCAATTAACATTTGTCTGATTTGTTAATTACAATGCAATTTCCATTATATTATACCATGAAACTTTACCACAAACGTTTAGTATACACAATGTTTTATGAAGTTATACAGATTTCACATGATGGCATACCTAACCGAAGGAGAATTATCTAACCTATACGATGCCAGAATTGGACTGGAAGCAATGTGTTTAACTATTATTTTGTCAACATAAAAAAATGAATGGAGTTATTTAATACCAACTCATTAAATAGGTAGATACTTTATTCATACCAATAATGTATATTTTCCTCTCATTTGATATACTGATGAAAGCTCGACTACACATTATGAACACAAATACCAGTTGGCTGACTGTGTGAGGAGAGAGCCGAGCGCCGAGCGCGCGATAATGTAGTATTGTCTCATTAAATAAGTACATGTAGATATCTGCTACATGAAAAATTTTCATTCTGGAAACTTATTTCATCTATTGGCTCAATTTTGTTCGCAGCATGTATACAAAAATTTTCATAAATAAATTTTTTTCTCGATTACTGAAAATTGTCATTCCGAAAATAACAAGTTGAAATTTGCTACAGTTCTAGAAATTGATGAACATGAATTTTTCACCAATATTGTATATGGCAAGAAGCGCTATCATGTATACTTCAATTTGAAAAAAAATCAGTCCGATCGCTCAATTATTTCCAGAAATATAACGGTAGGAACGATAAAAAACGTGTTCTACAGAAAAATCGTACTTTTTGTGTTTTTTCAGAATAAAAAAGTTCTTGGCCTAGAGAAAATGTCGTAAAAAGTGATTTGGTATACACAATCATCAAGTTGAAGATCCGCAGCAAGTCTGATTTGAATCTACGCCAGTTTTGTTTTCTCGAAAACTGAGAGACAGCATCCCAGTATTACTCGCATATTAGATTATCGAGCAATGCGAATAAAAACGTCAGTCGCGATATCACCCGTACTAGATGAGAAGATCGTTCGTTGAACAAGGATAACCGTTGATTTATGACGATTTGGTAACCGCCCACTGCTGTTTCCTCCAAACCCCCCCTGTCCCGGATTTGGACAAAGTGTCTGGCCTTTCCCAGCCTTAAGTCGATCTGAAGAATTCGAAAAAGTTCCAAGGGGGCCCCCTTAGATGCATTTTTTTTTATTTCGGTTTTTTCGATTGGAGAAATGGATTCTATGAAAAAAAACAAGCAGATTCGTATGATCGAAGTTGAAAATCGGTCCATCCGTTCGGAAGTTAAGTCGATCTGAAGAATTCGAAAAAGTTCCAAGGGGGCTCCCTTTGATGCATTTTTTTTTTTTCGATTTCGGTTTTTTCGATTGCAGAAATGGATTCTATGAAAAAAAACAAGCAGATTCGTATCATCGAAGTTGAAAATCGGTCCATCCGTTCGGAAGTTAAGGCGATCTGAAGAATTCGAAAAAGTTCCAAGGGGGCTCCCTTTAATGCTTTTTATTTTTTCGATTTCGGTTTTTTTGATTGGAGAAATGGATTCTATGAAAAAAAACAAGCAGATTGGTATGATCGAAGTTGAAAATCGGTCCATCCGTTCGGAAGTTAAGGCGATCTGAAGAATTCGAAAAAGTTCCGAGGGGACCCCCTTTGATGCAATTTTTCTTTTCGATTTCGGTTTTTTCGATTGGAGAAATGGATTCTATGAAAAAAAACAAGCAGATTGGTATGATCGAAGTTGAAAATCGGTCCATCCGTTCGGAAGTTAAGGCGATCTGAAGAATTCGAAAAAGTTCCAAAGGGGCCCCCTTTGATGCATTTTTTTTTACGATTTCGGTTCTTTCGATCGGAGAAATGGATTCTATAAAAAAAAAAGCAGATTGGTATGATCGAAGTTGAAAATCGGTCCATCCGTTCGGATGTTAAGGCGATCTGAAGAATTCGAAAAAGTTCCAAGGGGGCTCCCTTTGATGCATTTTTCTTTTGATTTCGGTTTTTTCGATTGGAGAAATGAATTCTATGAAAAAAAAAACGAGCAGATTGGTATGATCGAAGTTGAAATTCCATACGTTCGAAAGTTAAGGCAATCTGAAGAATTCGAAAAATTTCCAAGGGAGCCCCCTTTGATGCATTTTTTTTTTTTCGATTTCGGTTTTTTTGATCGGAGAAATGGATTCTATGAAAAAAAAAAGCAGATTGGTATGATCGAAGTTGAAAATCGGTCCATCCGTTCGGAAGTTAAGTCGATCTGAAGAATTCGAAAAAGTTCGAAGGGGGCCCCCTTTGATGCATTTTTTTTGTCGATTTCGGTTTTTTCGATTGGAGAAATGAATTCTATGAAATAAAACAAGCAGATTCGTATGATCGAAGTTGAAAATCGGTCCATCCGTTCGGAAGTTAAGGCGATCTGAAGAATTCGAAAAAGTTCCAAGGGGGCTCCCTTTGATGCATTTTTTTTTCGATTTCGGTTTTTTTGATCGGAGAAATGGATTCTATGAAATAAAAAAGCAGATTGGTATGATCGAAGTTGAAAATCGGTCCATCCGTTCGGAAGTTAAGGCGATCTGAAGAATTCGAAAAAGTTCCAAGGGGACCCCCTTTGATGCAATTTTTCTTTTCGATTTCGGTTTTTTCGATTAGAGAAATGGATTCTATGAAAAAAACAAGCAGATTGGTATGATCGAAGTTGAAAATCGGTCCATCCGTTCGAAAGTTGAGGCGATCTGAAGAATTCAGAAAAGTTCCAAGGGGGCCCCCTTTGATGCATTTTTTTTTTCAGATTTCGGTTTTTTCGATTGAAGAAATGGATTCTATGAAAAAAAACAAGCAGATTGGTATGATCGAAGTTGAAAATCGGTCCATCCGTTCGGAAGTTGAGGCGATTTGAAGAATTCGAAAAAGTTCCAAGGGGACCCCCTTTGATGCAATTTTTTTTCAGATTTCGGTTTTTTCGATTGGAGAAATGGATTCTATATAAAAAAAACAAGCAGTTTGGTATGATCGAAGTTGAAAATCGGTCCATCCGTTCGGAAGTTAAGGCGATCTGAAGAATTCGAAAAAGTTCCAAGAGGGCCCCCTTTGGTGCATTTTCTTTTCGATTTCGGTTTTTTAGATTGGAGAAATGGATTCTATGAAAAAAACAAACAGATTGGTATGATCGAAGTTGAAAATCGGTCCATCCGTTCGGAAGTTAAGGCGATCTGAAGAATTCGAAAAAGTTCCAAGGGGGCCCTCTTTGATGCATTTTTGTTTTCGATTTCGGTTTCTTCGATTGGAGAAATGGATTCTATGAAAAAAAAACAAACAGATTGGTATGATCGAAGTTGAAAATCGGTCCATCCGTTCGGAAGTTGAGGCGATCTGAAGAATTCGAAAAAGTTCCAAAGGGGCCCCCTTTGATGCATTTTTTTTTTATCTCGGTTTTTTCGATTGGAGAAATGGATTCTATGAAAAAAAACAAGCAGATTCGTATGATCGAAGTTGAAAATCGGTCCATCCGTTCGGAAGTTAAGGCGATCTGAAGAATTCGAAAATGTTCCAAGAGGGCTCCCTTTGATGCTTTTTATTTTTTCGATTTCGGTTTTTTTGATTGGAGAATTGGATTCTATGAAAAAAAACAAGCAGATTGGTATGATCGAAGTTGAAAATCGGTCCATACGTTCGAAAGTTAAGGCAATCTGAAGAATTCAAAAAAGTTCCAAGGGGGCCCCCTTTGATGCATTTTTTTTTCGATTTCGGTTTTTTTGATCGGAGAAATGGATTCTATGAAAAAAAAAGCAGATTGGTATGATCGAAGTTGAAAATCGGTCCATCCGTTCGGAAGTTAAGGCGATCTGAAGAATTCGAAAAAGTTCCAAGGGGGCCCCCTTAGATGCATTTTTTTTTCGATTTCGGTTTTTTCGAAAAAATAACAAGCAGATTGGTATGATCGAGGTTGAAAATCGGTCCATCCGTTCGGATGTTAAGGCGATCTGAAGAATTCGAAAAAGTTCCAAGGGGGCCTCCTTTGATGCATTTATTTTTTTCGATTTCGGTTTTTTCGATTGGAGAAATGGATTCTATGAATAAAAACAAGCAGATTGGTATGATCGATGTTTAAAATCGGTCCATACGTTCGAAAGTTAAGGCAATCTGAAGAATTCGAAAAAGTTCCAAGGGGGCCCCCTTTGATGCATTTTTTTTTCGATTTCGGTTTTTTTGATCGGAGAAATGGATTCTATGGAAAAAAAAAAGCAGATTGGTATGATCGAAGTTGAAAATCGGTCTATCCGTTCGGAAGTTAAGTCGATCTGAAGAATTCGAAAAAGTTCCAAGAAGGCCACCTTAGATGCATTTTTTTTTATTTCGGTTTTTTCGATTGGAGAAATGGATTCTATGAAAAAAAACAAGCAGATTCGTATGATCGAAGTTGAAAATCGGTCCATCCGTTCGGAAGTTAAGGCGATCTGAAGAATTCGAAAATGTTCCAAGGGGGCTCCCTTTGATGCTTTTCATTTTTTTGATTTCGATTATTCGATTGCAGAAATGGATTCTATGAAAAAAAAACAAGCAGATTCGTATGATCGAAGTTGAAAATCGGTCCATCCGTTCGAAAGTTATGGCGATATAAAGAATTCGAAAAAGTTCCTTTGATGATTTTTATTTTTTCGATTTCGGTTTCTTTGATTGGAGAAATGGATTCTATGAAAAAAAACAAGCAGATTGGTATGATCGAAGTTGAAAATCGGTCCATCCGTTCGGAAGTTGAGGCGATCTGAAGAATTCGAAAAAGTTCCAAGGGGGCCCCCTTTGATGCATTTTTTTCTCGATTTCGGTTTTTTCGATTGGAGAAATGGATTCTATGAAAAAAAAACAAGCAGATTGGTATGATCGAAGTTGAAAATCGGTCCATCCGTTCGGAAGTTAAGGCGATCTGAAGAATTCGAAAAAGTTCCAAGGGTGCCCCCTTTGATGTTTTTTTTTTCGATTTCGGTTTTTTCGAAAAAAAAAACAAGCAGATTGGTATGATCGAAGTTGAAAATCGGTCCATCCGTTCGGATGTTAAGGCGATCTGAAGAATTCGAAAAAGTTCCAAGGGGGCCCCCTTTGATGCATTTTTTTTTCGATTTCGGTTTTTTTGATCGGAGAAATGGATTCTATGGAAAAAAAAAAGCAGATTGGTATGATCGAAGTTGAAAATCGGTCTATCCGTTCGGAAGTTAAGTCGATCTGAAGAATTCGAAAAAGTTCCAAGAAGGCCACCTTAGATGCATTTTTTTTTATTTCGGTTTTTTCGATTGGAGAAATGGATTCTATGAAAAAAAACAAGCAGATTCGTATGATCGAAGTTGAAAATCGGTCCATCCGTTCGGAAGTTAAGGCGATCTGAAGAATTCGAAAATGTTCCAAGGGGGCTCCCTTTGATGCTTTTCATTTTTTTGATTTCGATTATTCGATTGCAGAAATGGATTCTATGAAAAAAAAACAAGCAGATTCGTATGATCGAAGTTGAAAATCGGTCCATCCGTTCGAAAGTTATGGCGATATAAAGAATTCGAAAAAGTTCCTTTGATGATTTTTATTTTTTCGATTTCGGTTTCTTTGATTGGAGAAATGGATTCTATGAAAAAAAACAAGCAGATTGGTATGATCGAAGTTGAAAATCGGTCCATCCGTTCGGAAGTTGAGGCGATCTGAAGAATTCGAAAAAGTTCCAAGGGGGCCCCCTTTGATGCATTTTTTTCTCGATTTCGGTTTTTTCGATTGGAGAAATGGATTCTATGAAAAAAAAACAAGCAGATTGGTATGATCGAAGTTGAAAATCGGTCCATCCGTTCGGAAGTTAAGGCGATCTGAAGAATTCGAAAAAGTTCCAAGGGTGCCCCCTTTGATGTTTTTTTTTTCGATTTCGGTTTTTTCGAAAAAAAAAACAAGCAGATTGGTATGATCGAAGTTGAAAATCGGTCCATCCGTTCGGATGTTAAGGCGATCTGAAGAATTCGAAAAAGTTCCAAGGGGGCCCCCTTTGATGCATTTATTTTTTTCGATTTCGGTTTTTTCGATTGGAGAAATGGATTCTATGAAAAAAAAATCAAGCAGATTGGTATGATCGAAGTTGAAAATCGGTCCATCCGTTCGGATGTTAAGGCGATCTGAAGAATTCGAAAAAGTTCCAAGGGGGCCCCCTTTGATGCATTTATTTTTTTCGATTTCGGTTTTTTCGATTGGAGAAATGGATTCTATGAAAAAAAACAAGCAGATTGGTATGATCGAAGTTGAAAATCGGTCCATACGTTCGAAAGTTAAGGCAACCTGAAGAATTCGAAAAAGTTCCAAGGGGGCCCCCTTTGATGCATTTTTTTTTTCGATTTCGGTTTTTTCGAAAAAAAATCAAGCAGATTGGTATGATCGAAGTTGAAAATCGGTCCATCCGTTCGGATGTTAAGGCGATCTGAAGAATTCGAAAAAGTTTCAAGGGGGCCCCCTTTGATGCATTTATTTTTTTCGATTTCGGTTTTTTCGATTGGAGAAATGGATTCTATGAAAAAAAACAAGCAGATTGGTATGATCGAAGTTGAAAATCGGTCCATACGTTCGAAAGTTAAGGCAACCTGAAGAATTCGAAAAAGTTCCAAGGGGGCCCCCTTTGATGCATTTTTTTTTCGATTTCGGTTTTTTTGATCGGAGAAATGGATTCTATGGAAAAAAAAAGCAGATTGGTATGATCGAAGTTGAAAATCGGTCCATCCGTCCGGAAGTTGAGTCGATCTGAAGAATTCGAAAAAGTTCCAAGGGGGCCCCCTTTGATGCATTTTTTTTTCGATCTCGTTTTTTTCGATTGCAGAAATGGATTCTATGAAAAAAAACAAGCAGATTCGTATGATCGAAGTTGAAAATCGGTCCATCCGTTCGAAAGTTAAGGCGATATAAAGAATTCGAAAAAGTTCCAAGGGGGCTCCCTTTGATGCTTTTTATTTTTTCGATTTCGGTTTTTTTGATTGGAGAAATGGATTCTATGAAAAAAAAACAAGCAGATTGGTATGATCGAAGTTGAAAATCGGTCCATCCGTTCGGAAGTTGAGGCGATCTGAAGAATTCGAAAAAGTTCCAAGGGGGCCCCCTTTGATGCATTTTTTTTTCGATATCGGTTTTTTCGATTGGAGAAATGGATTCTATGAAAAAAACAAGCAGATTGGTATGATCGAAGTTGAAAATCGGTCCATCCGTTCGGAAGTTAAGGCGATCTGAAGAATTCGAAAAAGTTCCAAGGGGGCCCCCTTCGATTCTTTTTTTTTTTCGATTTCGGTTTTTTCGAAAAAAAAAACAAGCAGATTGGTATGATTGAAGTTGAAAATCGGTCCATCCGTTCGGATGTTAAGGCGATCTGAAGAATTCGAAAAAGTTCCAAGGGGGCCCCCTTTGATGCATTTATTTTTCTCGATTTCGGTTTTTTCGATTAGAGAAATGGATTCTATAAAAAAAAAACAAGCAGATTGGTATGATCGAAGTTGAAAATCGGTCCATACGTTCGACAGTTAAGGCAATCTGAAGAATTCGAAAAAGTTCCAAGGGGGCCCCCTTTGATGCATTTTTTTTTTTCGATTTCAGTTTTTTTGATCGGAGAAATGGATTCTATGGAAAAAAAAAGCAGATTGGTATGATCGTAGTTGAAAATCGGTCCATCCGTTCGGAAGTTAAGTCGATCTGAAGAATTTGAAAAAGTTCCAAGGAGGCCCCCTTAGATGCATTTTTTTTTTGATTTCGGTTTTTTCGATTGGAGAAATGGATTCTATGAAAAAAAAAACAAGCAGATTCGTATGATCGAAGTTGAAAATCCGTACATCCGTTCGGAAGTTAAGGCGATCTGAAGAATTCGAAAATGTTCCAAGGGGGCTCCCTTTGATGCTTTTTATTTTTTCGATTTCGGTTTTTTTGAATGGAGAAATGGATTCTATGAAATAAAACAAGCAGATTGGTATGATCGAAGTTGAAAATCGGTCCATCCGTTCGGAAGTTAAGGCGATCTGAAGAATTCGAAAAAGTTCCAAGGGGGCGCCCTTTGATGCATTTTTTTTCGATTTCGGTTTTTTCGATTGGAGAAATGGATTCTATGAAAAAAACAAGCAGATTGGTATGATCGAAGTTGAAAATCGGTCCATCCGTTCGGAAGTTAAGGCGATCTGAAGAATTCGAAAAATTTCCAAGGGGACCCCCTTTGATTCAATTTTTTTCGATTGGAGAAATGGATTCTATGGGAAAAACAAGCGAATTGGTATGCGCGAAATTGAAAATCGGTCCATCTGTTCGGAAGTTAAGGCGATCTGAAGAATTCGAAAAAGTTCCAAGGGGGCCCCCTTTGATGCATTTTTTTTCGATTCCGGTTTTTTTGATTGGAGAAATGGATTCTATGAAAAAAAACAAGCAGATTGGTATGTTCGAAGTTGAAAATCGGTCCATCCGTTCGGATGTTAAGGCGATCTGAAGAATTCGAAAAAGTTCCAAGGGGGCCCCCTTTGATGCATTTATTTTTTTCGATTTCGGTTTTTTCGATTGGAGAAATGGATTCTATAAAAAAAAACAAGCAGATTAGTATGATCGAAGTTGAAAATCGGTCCATACGTTCGAAAGTTAAGGCAATCTGAAAAATTCGAAAAAGTTCCAAGGGGGCCCCCTTTGATGCATTTTTTTTTCGATTTCGGTTTTTTTGATCGGAGAAATGGATTCTATAGAAAAAAAAGCAGATTGGTATGATCGAAGTTGAAAATCGGTCCATCCGTTCGGAAGTTAAGTCGATCTGAAGAATTCGAAAAAGTTCCAAGGGAGCCCCCTTAGATGCATTTTTTTTATTTCGGTTTTTTCGATTGGAGAAATGGATTCTATGAAAAAAAACAAGCAGATTCGTATGATCGAAGTTGAAAATCGGTCCATCCGTTCGGAAGTTGAGGCGATCTGAATAATTCGAAAATGTTCCAAGGGGGCTCCCTTTGATGCTTTTTATTTTTTCGATTTCGGTTTTTTTGATTGGAGAAATGGATTCTATGAAAAAAAAACAAGCAGATTGGTATGATCGGAGTTGAAAATCGGTCCATACGTTCGAAAGTTAAGGCAATCTGAAGAATTTGAAAAAGTTCCAAGGGGGCCCCCTTTGATGCATTTTTTTTTCAGATTTCGGTTTTTTTGATCGGAGAAATGGATTCTATGAAAAAAAAAAGCAGATTGGTATGATCGAAGTTGAAAATCGGTCCATCCGTTCGGAAGTTAAGTCGATCTGAAGAATTCGAAAAAGTTCCAAGGGGGCCCCCTTTGATGCATTTTTTTTTTCGATTTCGGTTTTTTCGATTGCAGAAATGGATTCTATGAAAAAAAACAAGCAGATTCGTATGATCAAAGTTGAAAATCGGTCCATCCGTTCGGAAGTTAAGGCGATCTGAAGAATTCGAAAAAGTTCCAAGGGGGCTCTCTTTGATGCTTTTTATTTTTTCGATTTCGGTTTTTTTGATTGGAGAAATGAATTCTATGAAAAAAAACAAGCAGATTGGTATGATCGAAGTTGAAAATCGGTCCATCCGTTCGGAAGTTAAGGCGATCTGAAGAATTCGAAAAAGTTCCAAGGGGGCCCCCTTAGATGCATTTTTTTTTTTCGATTTCGGTTTTTTTGATTGAAGAAATGGATTCTATGAAAAGAAAACAAGCAGATTGGTATGATCGAAGTTGAAAATCGGTCCATCCGTTCGGAAGTTAAGGCGATCTGAAGAATTCGAAAAAGTTCCAAGGGGGCCCCCTTAGATGCATTTTTTTTCGATTTCGGTTTTTTCGAAAAAATAACAAGCAGATTGGTATGATCGAGGTTGAAAATCGGTCCATCCGTTCGGATGTTAAGGCGATCTGAAGAATTCGAAAAAGTTCCAAGGGGGCCTCCTTTGATGCATTTATTTTTTTCGATTTCGGATTTTTCGATTGGAGAAATGGATTCTATGAATAAAAACAAGCAGATTGGTATGATCGATGTTTAAAATCGGTCCATACGTTCGAAAGTTAAGGCAATCTGAAGAATTCGAAAAAGTTCCAAGGGGGCCCCCTTTGATGCATTTTTTTTTCGATTTCGGTTTTTTTGATCGGAGAAATGGATTCTATGGAAAAAAAAAGCAGATTGGTATGATCGAAGTTGAAAATCGGTCTATCCGTTCGGAAGTTAAGTCGATCTGAAGAATTCGAAAAAGTTCCAAGAAGGCCACCTTGGATGCATTTATTTTTATTTCGGTTTTTCCGATTGGAGAAATGGATTCTATGAAAAAAAACAAGCAGATTCGTATGATCGAAGTTGAAAATCGGTCCATCCGTTCGGAAGTTAAGGCGATCTGAAGAATTCGAAAATGTTCCAAGGGGGCTCCCTTTGATGCTTTTCATTTTTTTGATTTCGATTTTTCGATTGCAGAAATGGATTCTATGAAAAAAAACAAGCAGATTCGTATGATCGAAGTTGAAAATCGGTCCATCCGTTCGAAAGTTAAGGCGATATAAAGAATTCGAAAAAGTTCCTTTGATGATTTTTATTTTTTCGATTTCGGTTTCTTTGATTGGAGAAATGGATTCTATGAAAAAAAACAAGCAGATTGGTATGATCGAAGTTGAAAATCGGTCCATCCGTTCGGAAGTTGAGGCGATCTGAAGAATTCGAAAAAGTTCCAAGGGGGCCCCCTTTGATGCATTTTTTTCTCGATTTCGGTTTTTTCGATTGGAGAAATGGATTCTATGAAAAAAAAACAAGCATATTGGTATGATCGAAGTTGAAAATCGGTCCATCCGTTCGGAAGTTAAGGCGATCTGAAGAATTCGAAAAAGTTCCAAGGGTGCCCCCTTTGATGCTTTTTTTTTTCGATTTCGGTTTTTTCGAAAAAAAAAACAAGCAGATTGGTATGATCGAAAATGAAAATCGGTCCATCCGTTCGGATGTTAAGGCGATCTGAAGAATTCGAAAAAGTTCCAAGGGGGCCCCCTTTGATGCATTTATTTTTTTCGATTTCGGTTTTTTCGATTGGAGAAATGGATTCTATGAAAAAAAAACAAGCAGATTGGTATGATCGAAGTTGAAAATCGGTCCATACGTTCGAAAGTTAAGGCAATCTGAAGAATTCGAAAAAGTTCCAAGGGGGCCCCCTTTGATGCATTTTTTTTTTCGATTTCGGTTTTTTTGATCGGAGAAATGGATTCTATGGAAAAAAAAGCAGATTGGTATGATCGAAGTTGAAAATCGGTCCATCCGTTCGGAAGTTAAGTCGATCTGAAGAATTCGAAAAAGTTCCAAGGGGGCCCCCTTAGATGCATTTTTTTTTTTGATTTCGGTTTTTTCGATTGGAGAAATGGATTCTATGAAAAAAAAAACAAGCAGATTCGTATGATCGAAGTTGAAAATCCGTCCATCCGTTCGGAAGTTAAGGCGATCTGAAGAATTCGAAAATGTTCCAAGTGGGCTCCCTTTGATGCTTTTTATTTTTTCCATTTCGGTTTTTTTGATTGGAGAAATGGATTCTATGAAATAAAACAAGCAGATTGGTATGATAGAAGTTGAAAATCGGTCCATCCGTTCGGAAGTTAAGGCGATCTGAAGAATTCGAAAAAGTTCCAAGAGGGCCCCCTTTGATGCATTTTTTTTCGATTTCGGTTTTTTTGATTGGAGAAATGGATTCTATGAAAAAAACAAGCAGATTGGTATGATCGAAGTTGAAAATCGGTCCATCCGTTCGGAAGTTAAGGCGATCTGAAGAATTCGAAAAAGTTCCAAGGGGACCCCATTTGATGCATTTTTTTTTTCGATTCCGGTTTTTTTACTTGGAGAAATGGATTCTATGAAAAAAAAACAAGCAGATTGGTATGTTCGAAGTTGAAAATCGGTCCATCCGTTCGGATGTTAAGGCGATCTGAAGAATTCGAAAAAGTTCCAAGGGGGCCCCCTTTGATGCATTTATTTTTTTCGATTTCGGTTTTTTCGATTGGAGAAATGGATTCTATGAAAAAAAACAAGCAGATTAGTATGATCGAAGTTGAAAATCGGTCCATACGTTCGAAAGTTAAGGCAATCTGAAGAATTCGAAAAAGTTCCAAGGGGGCCCCCTTTGATGCATTTTTTTTTTCGATTTCGGTTTTTTTGATCGGAGAAATGGATTCTATAGAAAAAAAAAGCAGATTGGTATGATCGAAGTTGAAAATCGGTCCATCCGTTCGGAAGTTAAGTCGATCTGAAGAATTCGAAAAAGTTCCAAAGGGGCCCCCTTAGATGCATTTTTTTTTTGATTTCGGTTTTTTCGATTGGAGAAATGGATTCTATGAAAAAAAAAACAAGCAGATTCGTATGATCGAAGTTGAAAATCCGTCCATCCGTTCGGAAGTTAAGGCGATCTGAAGAATTCGAAAATGTTTCAAGGGGGCTCCCTTTGATGCTTTTTATTTTTTCCATTTCGGTTTGTTTGATTGGAGAAATGGATTCTATGAAATAAAACAAGCAGATTGGTATGATCGAAGTTGAAAATCGGTCCATCCGTTCGGAAGTTAAGGCGATCTGAAGAATTCGAAGAAGTTTCAAGGGGGCCCCCTTTGATGCATTTTTTTTCGATTTCGGTTTTTTCGATTGGAGAAATGGATTCTATGAAAAAAACAAGCAGATTGGTATGATCGAAGTTGAAAATCGGTCCATCCGTTCGGAAGTTAAAGCGATCTGAAGAATTCGACAAAGTTCCAAGGGGACCCCCTTTGATGCAATTTTTTTCGATTGGAGAAATGGATTCTATGGAAAAAACAAGCGAATTGGTATGCGCGAAATTGAAAATCGGTCCATCCGTTCGTATGTTAAGGCGATCTGAAGAATTCGAAAAAGTTCCAAGGGGGCCCCCTTTGATG
The DNA here is from genome assembly GCA_029955515.1 of Chrysomela aeneicollis. Classification (NCBI taxonomy): domain Eukaryota; kingdom Metazoa; phylum Arthropoda; class Insecta; order Coleoptera; family Chrysomelidae; genus Chrysomela; species Chrysomela aeneicollis. Next base: position 12,123,940 of record JARUHQ010000013.1, on the reverse strand, counting down.
CATTTATTTTTTTCGATTTCGGTTTTTTCGATTGGAGAAATGGATTCTATGAAAAAAAACAAGCAGATTGGTATGATCGAAGTTGAAAATCGGTCCATACGTTCGAAAGTTAAGGCAATCTGAAGAATTCGAAAAAGTTCCAACGGGGCCCCCTTTGATGCATTTTTTTTTTCGATTTCGGTTTTTTTGATCGGAGAAATGGATTCTATGGAAAAAAAAAGCAGATTGGTATGATCGAAGTTGAAAATCGGTCCATCCGTTCGGAAGTTAAGTCGATCTGAAGAATTCGAAAAAGTTCCAAGGGGGCCCCCTTAGATGCATTTTTTTTTTATTTCGGTTTTTTCGATTGGAGAAATGGATTCTATGAAAAAAAAAAACAAGCAGATTCGTATGATCGAAGTTGAAAATCCGTCCATCCGTTCGGAAGTTAAGGCGATCTGAAGAATTCGAAAATGTTCCAAGTGGGCTCCCTTTGATGCTTTTTATTTTTTCCATTTCGGTTTTTTTGATTGGAGAAATGGATTCTATGAAATAAAACAAGCAGATTGGTATGATCAAAGTTGAAAATCGGTCCATCCGTTCGGAAGTTAAGGCGATCTGAAGAATTCGAAAAAGTTCCAAGGGGGCCCCCTTTGATGCATTTTTTTTCGATTTCGGTTTTTTCGATTGGAGAAATGGATTCTATGAAAAAAACAAGCAGATTGGTATGATCGAAGTTGAAAATCGGTCCATCCGTTCGGAAGTTAAGGCGATCTGAAGAATTCGAAAATGTTCCAAGGGGGCTCCCTTTGATGCTTTTCATTTTTTTGATTTCGATTATTCGATTGCAGAAATGGATTCTATGAAAAAAAAACAAGCAGATTCGTATGATCGAAGTTGAAAATCGGTCCATCCGTTCGAAAGTTATGGCGATATAAAGAATTCGAAAAAGTTCCTTTGATGATTTTTATTTTTTCGATTTCGGTTTCTTTGATTGGAGAAATGGATTCTATGAAAAAAAACAAGCAGATTGGTATGATCGAAGTTGAAAATCGGTCCATCCGTTCGGAAGTTGAGGCGATCTGAAGAATTCGAAAAAGTTCCAAGGGGGCCCCCTTTGATGCATTTTTTTCTCGATTTCGGTTTTTTCGATTGGAGAAATGGATTCTATGAAAAAAAAACAAGCAGATTGGTATGATCGAAGTTGAAAATCGGTCCATCCGTTCGGAAGTTAAGGCGATCTGAAGAATTCGAAAAAGTTCCAAGGGTGCCCCCTTTGATGTTTTTTTTTTCGATTTCGGTTTTTTCGAAAAAAAAAACAAGCAGATTGGTATGATCGAAGTTGAAAATCGGTCCATCCGTTCGGATGTTAAGGCGATCTGAAGAATTCGAAAAAGTTCCAAGGGGGCCCCCTTTGATGCATTTATTTTTTTCGATTTCGGTTTTTTCGATTGGAGAAATGGATTCTATGAAAAAAAAATCAAGCAGATTGGTATGATCGAAGTTGAAAATCGGTCCATCCGTTCGGATGTTAAGGCGATCTGAAGAATTCGAAAAAGTTCCAAGGGGGCCCCCTTTGATGCATTTATTTTTTTCGATTTCGGTTTTTTCGATTGGAGAAATGGATTCTATGAAAAAAAACAAGCAGATTGGTATGATCGAAGTTGAAAATCGGTCCATACGTTCGAAAGTTAAGGCAACCTGAAGAATTCGAAAAAGTTCCAAGGGGGCCCCCTTTGATGCATTTTTTTTTTCGATTTCGGTTTTTTCGAAAAAAAATCAAGCAGATTGGTATGATCGAAGTTGAAAATCGGTCCATCCGTTCGGATGTTAAGGCGATCTGAAGAATTCGAAAAAGTTTCAAGGGGGCCCCCTTTGATGCATTTATTTTTTTCGATTTCGGTTTTTTCGATTGGAGAAATGGATTCTATGAAAAAAAACAAGCAGATTGGTATGATCGAAGTTGAAAATCGGTCCATACGTTCGAAAGTTAAGGCAACCTGAAGAATTCGAAAAAGTTCCAAGGGGGCCCCCTTTGATGCATTTTTTTTTCGATTTCGGTTTTTTTGATCGGAGAAATGGATTCTATGGAAAAAAAAAGCAGATTGGTATGATCGAAGTTGAAAATCGGTCCATCCGTCCGGAAGTTGAGTCGATCTGAAGAATTCGAAAAAGTTCCAAGGGGGCCCCCTTTGATGCATTTTTTTTTCGATCTCGTTTTTTTCGATTGCAGAAATGGATTCTATGAAAAAAAACAAGCAGATTCGTATGATCGAAGTTGAAAATCGGTCCATCCGTTCGAAAGTTAAGGCGATATAAAGAATTCGAAAAAGTTCCAAGGGGGCTCCCTTTGATGCTTTTTATTTTTTCGATTTCGGTTTTTTTGATTGGAGAAATGGATTCTATGAAAAAAAAACAAGCAGATTGGTATGATCGAAGTTGAAAATCGGTCCATCCGTTCGGAAGTTGAGGCGATCTGAAGAATTCGAAAAAGTTCCAAGGGGGCCCCCTTTGATGCATTTTTTTTTCGATATCGGTTTTTTCGATTGGAGAAATGGATTCTATGAAAAAAACAAGCAGATTGGTATGATCGAAGTTGAAAATCGGTCCATCCGTTCGGAAGTTAAGGCGATCTGAAGAATTCGAAAAAGTTCCAAGGGGGCCCCCTTCGATTCTTTTTTTTTTTCGATTTCGGTTTTTTCGAAAAAAAAAACAAGCAGATTGGTATGATTGAAGTTGAAAATCGGTCCATCCGTTCGGATGTTAAGGCGATCTGAAGAATTCGAAAAAGTTCCAAGGGGGCCCCCTTTGATGCATTTATTTTTCTCGATTTCGGTTTTTTCGATTAGAGAAATGGATTCTATAAAAAAAAAACAAGCAGATTGGTATGATCGAAGTTGAAAATCGGTCCATACGTTCGACAGTTAAGGCAATCTGAAGAATTCGAAAAAGTTCCAAGGGGGCCCCCTTTGATGCATTTTTTTTTTTCGATTTCAGTTTTTTTGATCGGAGAAATGGATTCTATGGAAAAAAAAAGCAGATTGGTATGATCGTAGTTGAAAATCGGTCCATCCGTTCGGAAGTTAAGTCGATCTGAAGAATTTGAAAAAGTTCCAAGGAGGCCCCCTTAGATGCATTTTTTTTTTGATTTCGGTTTTTTCGATTGGAGAAATGGATTCTATGAAAAAAAAAACAAGCAGATTCGTATGATCGAAGTTGAAAATCCGTACATCCGTTCGGAAGTTAAGGCGATCTGAAGAATTCGAAAATGTTCCAAGGGGGCTCCCTTTGATGCTTTTTATTTTTTCGATTTCGGTTTTTTTGAATGGAGAAATGGATTCTATGAAATAAAACAAGCAGATTGGTATGATCGAAGTTGAAAATCGGTCCATCCGTTCGGAAGTTAAGGCGATCTGAAGAATTCGAAAAAGTTCCAAGGGGGCGCCCTTTGATGCATTTTTTTTCGATTTCGGTTTTTTCGATTGGAGAAATGGATTCTATGAAAAAAACAAGCAGATTGGTATGATCGAAGTTGAAAATCGGTCCATCCGTTCGGAAGTTAAGGCGATCTGAAGAATTCGAAAAATTTCCAAGGGGACCCCCTTTGATTCAATTTTTTTCGATTGGAGAAATGGATTCTATGGGAAAAACAAGCGAATTGGTATGCGCGAAATTGAAAATCGGTCCATCTGTTCGGAAGTTAAGGCGATCTGAAGAATTCGAAAAAGTTCCAAGGGGGCCCCCTTTGATGCATTTTTTTTCGATTCCGGTTTTTTTGATTGGAGAAATGGATTCTATGAAAAAAAACAAGCAGATTGGTATGTTCGAAGTTGAAAATCGGTCCATCCGTTCGGATGTTAAGGCGATCTGAAGAATTCGAAAAAGTTCCAAGGGGGCCCCCTTTGATGCATTTATTTTTTTCGATTTCGGTTTTTTCGATTGGAGAAATGGATTCTATAAAAAAAAACAAGCAGATTAGTATGATCGAAGTTGAAAATCGGTCCATACGTTCGAAAGTTAAGGCAATCTGAAAAATTCGAAAAAGTTCCAAGGGGGCCCCCTTTGATGCATTTTTTTTTCGATTTCGGTTTTTTTGATCGGAGAAATGGATTCTATAGAAAAAAAAGCAGATTGGTATGATCGAAGTTGAAAATCGGTCCATCCGTTCGGAAGTTAAGTCGATCTGAAGAATTCGAAAAAGTTCCAAGGGGGCCCCCTTTGATGCATTTTTTTTTTCGATTTCGGTTTTTTCGATTGCAGAAATGGATTCTATGAAAAAAAACAAGCAGATTCGTATGATCAAAGTTGAAAATCGGTCCATCCGTTCGGAAGTTAAGGCGATCTGAAGAATTCGAAAAAGTTCCAAGGGGGCTCTCTTTGATGCTTTTTATTTTTTCGATTTCGGTTTTTTTGATTGGAGAAATGGATTCTATGAAAAAAAAACAAGCAGATTGGTATGATCGGAGTTGAAAATCGGTCCATACGTTCGAAAGTTAAGGCAATCTGAAGAATTTGAAAAAGTTCCAAGGGGGCCCCCTTTGATGCATTTTTTTTTCAGATTTCGGTTTTTTTGATCGGAGAAATGGATTCTATGAAAAAAAAAAGCAGATTGGTATGATCGAAGTTGAAAATCGGTCCATCCGTTCGGAAGTTAAGTCGATCTGAAGAATTCGAAAAAGTTCCAAGGGGGCCCCCTTTGATGCATTTTTTTTTTCGATTTCGGTTTTTTCGATTGCAGAAATGGATTCTATGAAAAAAAACAAGCAGATTCGTATGATCAAAGTTGAAAATCGGTCCATCCGTTCGGAAGTTAAGGCGATCTGAAGAATTCGAAAAAGTTCCAAGGGGGCTCTCTTTGATGCTTTTTATTTTTTCGATTTCGGTTTTTTTGATTGGAGAAATGAATTCTATGAAAAAAAACAAGCAGATTGGTATGATCGAAGTTGAAAATCGGTCCATCCGTTCGGAAGTTAAGGCGATCTGAAGAATTCGAAAAAGTTCCAAGGGGGCCCCCTTAGATGCATTTTTTTTTTCGATTTCGGTTTTTTTGATTGAAGAAATGGATTCTATGAAAAGAAAACAAGCAGATTGGTATGATCGAAGTTGAAAATCGGTCCATCCGTTCGGAAGTTAAGGCGATCTGAAGAATTCGAAAAAGTTCCAAGGGGGCCCCCTTAGATGCATTTTTTTTCGATTTCGGTTTTTTCGAAAAAATAACAAGCAGATTGGTATGATCGAGGTTGAAAATCGGTCCATCCGTTCGGATGTTAAGGCGATCTGAAGAATTCGAAAAAGTTCCAAGGGGGCCTCCTTTGATGCATTTATTTTTTTCGATTTCGGATTTTTCGATTGGAGAAATGGATTCTATGAATAAAAACAAGCAGATTGGTATGATCGATGTTTAAAATCGGTCCATACGTTCGAAAGTTAAGGCAATCTGAAGAATTCGAAAAAGTTCCAAGGGGGCCCCCTTTGATGCATTTTTTTTTCGATTTCGGTTTTTTTGATCGGAGAAATGGATTCTATGGAAAAAAAAAGCAGATTGGTATGATCGAAGTTGAAAATCGGTCTATCCGTTCGGAAGTTAAGTCGATCTGAAGAATTCGAAAAAGTTCCAAGAAGGCCACCTTGGATGCATTTATTTTTATTTCGGTTTTTCCGATTGGAGAAATGGATTCTATGAAAAAAAACAAGCAGATTCGTATGATCGAAGTTGAAAATCGGTCCATCCGTTCGGAATTTAAGGCGATCTGAAGAATTCGAAAATGTTCCAAGGGGGCTCCCTTTGATGCTTTTCATTTTTTTGATTTCGATTTTTCGATTGCAGAAATGGATTCTATGAAAAAAAACAAGCAGATTCGTATGATCGAAGTTGAAAATCGGTCCATCCGTTCGAAAGTTAAGGCGATATAAAGAATTCGAAAAAGTTCCTTTGATGATTTTTATTTTTTCGATTTCGGTTTCTTTGATTGGAGAAATGGATTCTATGAAAAAAAACAAGCAGATTGGTATGATCGAAGTTGAAAATCGGTCCATCCGTTCGGAAGTTGAGGCGATCTGAAGAATTCGAAAAAGTTCCAAGGGGGCCCCCTTTGATGCATTTTTTTCTCGATTTCGGTTTTTTCGATTGGAGAAATGGATTCTATGAAAAAAAAACAAGCAGATTGGTATGATCGAAGTTGAAAATCGGTCCATCCGTTCGGAAGTTAAGGCGATCTGAAGAATTCGAAAAAGTTCCAAGGGTGCCCCCTTTGATGCTTTTTTTTTTCGATTTCGGTTTTTTCGAAAAAAAAAACAAGCAGATTGGTATGATCGAAAATGAAAATCGGTCCATCCGTTCGGATGTTAAGGCGATCTGAAGAATTCGAAAAAGTTCCAAGGGGGCCCCCTTTGATGCATTTATTTTTTTCGATTTCGGTTTTTTCGATTGGAGAAATGGATTCTATGAAAAAAAAACAAGCAGATTGGTATGATCGAAGTTGAAAATCGGTCCATACGTTCGAAAGTTAAGGCAATCTGAAGAATTCGAAAAAGTTCCAAGGGGGCCCCCTTTGATGCATTTTTTTTTTCGATTTCGGTTTTTTTGATCGGAGAAATGGATTCTATGGAAAAAAAAGCAGATTGGTATGATCGAAGTTGAAAATCGGTCCATCCGTTCGGAAGTTAAGTCGATCTGAAGAATTCGAAAAAGTTCCAAGGGGGCCCCCTTAGATGCATTTTTTTTTTTGATTTCGGTTTTTTCGATTGGAGAAATGGATTCTATGAAAAAAAAAAACAAGCAGATTCGTATGATCGAAGTTGAAAATCCGTCCATCCGTTCGGAAGTTAAGGCGATCTGAAGAATTCGAAAATGTTCCAAGTGGGCTCCCTTTGATGCTTTTTATTTTTTCCATTTCGGTTTTTTTGATTGGAGAAATGGATTCTATGAAATAAAACAAGCAGATTGGTATGATAGAAGTTGAAAATCGGTCCATCCGTTCGGAAGTTAAGGCGATCTGAAGAATTCGAAAAAGTTCCAAGAGGGCCCCCTTTGATGCATTTTTTTTCGATTTCGGTTTTTTTGATTGGAGAAATGGATTCTATGAAAAAAACAAGCAGATTGGTATGATCGAAGTTGAAAATCGGTCCATCCGTTCGGAAGTTAAGGCGATCTGAAGAATTCGAAAAAGTTCCAAGGGGACCCCATTTGATGCATTTTTTTTTTCGATTCCGGTTTTTTTACTTGGAGAAATGGATTCTATGAAAAAAAAACAAGCAGATTGGTATGTTCGAAGTTGAAAATCGGTCCATCCGTTCGGATGTTAAGGCGATCTGAAGAATTCGAAAAAGTTCCAAGGGGGCCCCCTTTGATGCATTTATTTTTTTCGATTTCGGTTTTTTCGATTGGAGAAATGGATTCTATGAAAAAAAACAAGCAGATTAGTATGATCGAAGTTGAAAATCGGTCCATACGTTCGAAAGTTAAGGCAATCTGAAGAATTCGAAAAAGTTCCAAGGGGGCCCCCTTTGATGCATTTTTTTTTTCGATTTCGGTTTTTTTGATCGGAGAAATGGATTCTATAGAAAAAAAAAGCAGATTGGTATGATCGAAGTTGAAAATCGGTCCATCCGTTCGGAAGTTAAGTCGATCTGAAGAATTCGAAAAAGTTCCAAAGGGGCCCCCTTAGATGCATTTTTTTTTTGATTTCGGTTTTTTCGATTGGAGAAATGGATTCTATGAAAAAAAAAACAAGCAGATTCGTATGATCGAAGTTGAAAATCCGTCCATCCGTTCGGAAGTTAAGGCGATCTGAAGAATTCGAAAATGTTTCAAGGGGGCTCCCTTTGATGCTTTTTATTTTTTCCATTTCGGTTTGTTTGATTGGAGAAATGGATTCTATGAAATAAAACAAGCAGATTGGTATGATCGAAGTTGAAAATCGGTCCATCCGTTCGGAAGTTAAGGCGATCTGAAGAATTCGAAGAAGTTTCAAGGGGGCCCCCTTTGATGCATTTTTTTTCGATTTCGGTTTTTTCGATTGGAGAAATGGATTCTATGAAAAAAACAAGCAGATTGGTATGATCGAAGTTGAAAATCGGTCCATCCGTTCGGAAGTTAAAGCGATCTGAAGAATTCGACAAAGTTCCAAGGGGACCCCCTTTGATGCAATTTTTTTCGATTGGAGAAATGGATTCTATGGAAAAAACAAGCGAATTGGTATGCGCGAAATTGAAAATCGGTCCATCCGTTCGTATGTTAAGGCGATCTGAAGAATTCGAAAAAGTTCCAAGGGGGCCCCCTTTGATGCATTTATTTTTTTCGATTTCGGTTTTTTCGATTGGAGAAATGGATTCTATGAAAAAAAACAAGCAGATTGGTATGATCGAAGTTGAAAATCGGTCCATACGTTCGAAAGTTAAGGCAATCTGAAGAATTCGAAAAAGTTCCAAGGGGGCCCCCTTTGATGCATTTTTTTTTTCGATTTCGGTTTTTTTGATCGGAGAAATGGATTCTATGGAAAAAAAAAGCAGATTGGTATGATCGAAGTTGAAAATCGGTCCATCCGTTCGGAAGTTAAGTCGATCTGAAGAATTCGAAAAAGTTCCAAGGGGGCCCCCTTAGATGCATTTTTTTTTTATTTCGGTTTTTTCGATTGGAGAAATGGATTCTATGAAAAAAAAAAACAAGCAGATTCGTATGATCGAAGTTGAAAATCCGTCCATCCGTTCGGAAGTTAAGGCGATCTGAAGAATTCGAAAATGTTCCAAGTGGGCTCCCTTTGATGCTTTTTATTTTTTCCATTTCGGTTTTTTTGATTGGAGAAATGGATTCTATGAAATAAAACAAGCAGATTGGTATGATCAAAGTTGAAAATCGGTCCATCCGTTCGGAAGTTAAGGCGATCTGAAGAATTCGAAAAAGTTCCAAGGGGGCCCCCTTTGATGCATTTTTTTTCGATTTCGGTTTTTTCGATTGGAGAAATGGATTCTATGAAAAAAACAAGCAGATTGGTATGATCGAAGTTGAAAATCGGTCCATCCGTTCGGAAGTTAAGGCGATCTGAAGAATTCGAAAAAGTTCCAAGGGGACCCCCTTTGATGCATTTTTTTTTTCGATTCCGGTTTTTTCACTTGGAGAAATGGATTCTATGAAAAAAAAACAAGCAGATTGGTATGTTCGAAGTTGAAAATCGGTCCATCCGTTCGGATGTTAAGGCGATCTGAAGAATTCGAAAAAGTTCCAAGGGGGCCCCCTTTGATGCATTTATTTTTTTCGATTTCGGTTTTTTCGATTGGAGAAATGGCTTCTATGAAAAAAAACAAGCAGATTAGTATGATCGAAGTTGAAAATCGGTCCATACGTTCGAAAGTTAAGGCAATCTGAAGAATTCGAAAAAGTTCCAAGAGGGCCCCCTTTGATGCATTTTTTTTTTCGATTTCGGTTTTTTTGATCGGAGAAATGGATTCTATAGAAAAAAAAAGCAGATTGGTATGATCGAAGTTGAAAATCGGTCCATCCGTTCGGAAGTTAAGTCGATCTGAAGAATTCGAAAAAGTTCCAAAGGGGCCCCCTCAGATGCATTTTTTTTTTGATTTCGGTTTTTTCGATTGGAGAAATGGATTCTATGAAAAAAAAAAACAAGCAGATTCGTATGATCGAAGTTGAAAATCCGTCCATCCGTTCGGAAGTTAAGGCGATCTGAAGAATTCGAAAATGTTCCAAGGGGGCTCCCTTTGATGCTTTTTATTTTTTCCATTTCGGTTTGTTTGATTGGAGAAATGGATTCTATGAAATAAAACAAGCAGATTGGTATGATCGAAGTTGAAAATCGGTCCATCCGTTCGGAAGTTAAGGCGATCTGAAGAATTAGAAAAAGTTCCAAGGGGGCCCCCTTTGATGCATTTTTTTTCGATTTCGGTTTTTTCGATTGGAGAAATGGATTCTATGAAAAAAACAAGCAGATTGGTATGATCGAAGTTGAAAATCGGTCCATCCGTTCGGAAGTTAAGGCGATCTGAAGAATTCGACAAAGTTCCAAGGGGACCCCCTTTGATGCAATTTTTTTCGATTGGAGAAATGGATTCTATGGAAAAAACAAGCGAATTGGTATGCGCGAAATTGAAAATCGGTCCATCCGTTCGGAAGTTAAGGCGATCTGAAGAATTCGAAAAAGTTCCAAGGGGGCCCCCTTTGATGCATTTTTTTTTTTCGATTCCGGTTTTTTCACTTGGAGAAATGGATTCTATGAAAAAAAAACAAGCAGATTGGTATGTTCGAAGTTGAAAATCGGTCCATCCGTTCGGATGTTAAGGCGATCTGAAGAATTCGAAAAAGTTCCGAGGGGGCCCCCTTTGATGCATTTATTTTTTTCGATTTCGGTTTTTCGATTGGAGAAATGGATTCTATGAAAAAAAACAAGCAGATTAGTATGATCGAAGTTGAAAATCGGTCCATACGTTAGAAAGTTAAGGCAATCTGAAGAATTCGAAAAAGATCCAAGGGGGCCCCCTTTGATGCATTTTTTTTTCGATTTCGGTTTTTTTGATCGGAGAAATGGATTCTATAGAAAAAAAAAGCAGATTGGTATGATCGAAGTTGAAAATCGGTCCATCCGTTCGGAAGTTAAGTCGATCTGAAGAATTCGAAAAAGTTCCAAGGGGGCCCCCTTAGATGCATTTTTTTTATTTCGGTTTTTTCGATTGGAGAAATGGATTCTATGAAAAAAAACAAGCAGATTCGTATGATCGAAGTTGAAAATCGGTCCATCCGTTCGGAAGTTAAGGCGATCTGAAGAATTCGAAAATGTTCCAAGGGGGCTCCCTTTGATGCTTTTTATTTTTTCGATTTCGGTTTTTTTGATTGGAGAAATGGATTCTATAAAAAAAAACAAGCAGATTGGTATGATCGGAGTTGAAAATCGGTCCATACGTTCGAAAGTTAAGGCAATCTGAAGAATTCGAAAAAGTTCCAAGGGGGCCCCCTTTGATGCATTTTTTTTTAGATTTCGGTTTTTTTGATCGGAGAAATGGATTCTATAAAAAAAAGCAGATTGGTATGATCGAAGTTGAAAATCGGTCCATCCGTTCGGAAGTTAAGTCGATCTGAAGAATTCGAAAAAGTTCCAAGGAGGCCCCCTTTGATGCATTTTTTTGTTCGATTTCGGTTTTTTCGATTGCAGAAATGGATTCTATGAAAAAAAACAAGCAGATTCGTATGATCGAAGTTGAAAATCGGTCCGTCCGTTCGGAAGTTAAGGCGATCTGAAGAATTCGAAAAAGTTCCAAGGGGGCTCTCTTTGATGGTTTTTATTTTTTCGATTTCGGTTTTTTTGATTGGAGAAATGAATTCTATGAAAAAAAAACAAGCAGATTGGTATGATCGAAGTTGAAAATCGATCCATCCGTTCGGAAGTTAAGGCGATCTGAAGAATTCGAAAAAGTTCCAAGGAGGCCCCCTTAGATGCATATTTTTTCTCGATTTCGGTTTTTTCGATTAGAGAAATGGATTCTATGAAAAAAAACAAGCAGATTGGTATGATCGAAGTTGAAAATCGGTCCATCCGTTCGGAAGTTAAGGCGATCTGAAGAATTCGAAAAAGTTCAAAGGAGGCCCCCTTAGATGCATTTTTTTTTTTCGATTTCGGTTTTTTCGAAAAAAAAACAAGCAGATTGGTATGATCGAAGTTGAAAATCGGTCCATCCGTTCGGATGTTAGGGCGATCTGAAGAATTCGAAAAAGTTTCAAGGGGGCCCCCTTTGATGCATTTATTTTTTTCGATTTCGGTTTTTTCGATTGGAGAAATGGATTCTATGCAAAAAAACAAGCAGATTGGTATGATCGAAGTTGAAAATCGGTCCATACGTTCGAAAGTTAAGGCAATCTGGAGAATTCGAAAAAGTTCCAAGGGGGCCCCCTTTGATGCATTTTTTTTTTCGATTTTGGTTTTATTGATCGGAGAAATGGATTCTATGGAAAAAAAAAGCAGATTGGTATGATCGAAGTTGAAAATCGGTCCATCCGTTCGGAAGTTAAGTCGATCTGAAGAATTCGAAAAAGTTCCAAGGGGGCCCCCTTAGATGCATTTTTTTTATTTCGGTTTTTTCGATTGGAGAAATGGATTTTATGAAAAAAAACAAGCAGATTCGTATGATCGAAGTTGAAAATCGGTCCATCCGTTCGGAAGTTAAGGCGATCTGAAGAATTCGAAAATGTTCCAAGGGGGCTCCCTTTGATGCTTTTTATTTTTTCGATTTCGGTTTTTTTGATTGGAGAAATGGATTCTATAAAAAAAAACAAGCAGATTGGTATGATCGAAGTTGAAAATCGGTCCATCCGTTCGGAAGTTAAGTCGATCTGAAGAATTCGAAAAAGTTCCAAGGGGGCCCCCTTTGATGCATTTTTTTTTCGATTTCAGTTTTTTCGATTGCTGAAATGGATTCTATGAAAAAAAACAAGCAGATTCGTATCATCGAAGTTGAAAATCGGTCCATCCTTTCGGAAGTTAAGGCGATCTGAAGAATTCGAAAAAGTTCCAAGGGGGCTCCCTTTGATGCTTTTTATTTTTTCGATTTCGGTTTCTTTGATTGGAGAAATGGATTCTATGGAAAAAAAAAACAAGCAGATTGGTATGATCGAAGTTGAAAATCGGTCCATCCGTTCGGAAGTTAAGGCGATCTGAATATTCGAAAAAGTTCCGAGGGGACCCCCTTTGATGCAATTTTTCTTTTCGATTTCGGTTTTTTCGATTGGAGAAATGGATTCTATGAAAAAAAACAAGCAGATTGGTATGATCGAAGTTGAAAATCGGTCCATCCGTTCGGAAGTTGAGGCGATCTGAAGAATTCGAAAAAATTTCAAGGGGGCCCCCTTTGATGCATTTTTTTTCGATTTCGGTTCTTTCGATCGGAGAAATGGATTCTATAAAAAAAAAGCAGATTGGTATGATCGAAGTTGAAAATCGGTCCATCCGTTCGGATGTTGAGACGATCTGAAGAATTCGAAAAAGTTCCAAGGGGGCCCCCTTTGATGCATTTTATTTTCGATTTCGGTTTTTTCGATTGGAGAAATGAATTCTATGAAAAAAAACGAGCAGATTGGTATGATCGAAGTTGAAAATCGGTCCATACGTTCGAAAGTTAAGGCAATCTGAAGAATTCGAAAAATTTCCAAGGAAGCCCCCTTTGATGCATTTTTTTTTTTTCGATTTCGATTTTTTCGAAAAAAAACAAGCAGATTGGTATGATCGAAGTTGAAAATCGGTCCATCCGTTCGGATGTTAAGGCGATCTGAAGAATTCGAAAAAGTTCCAAGGGGGCCCCCTTTGATGCATTTTTTTTTTCGATTTCGGTTTTTTCGATTGATGAAATGAATTCTATGAAAAAAAAACGAGCAGATTGATATGATCGAAGTTGAAAATCGGTCCATACGTTCGAAAGTTAAGGCCATCTGAAGAATTCGAAAAATTTCCAAGGGAGCCCCCTTAGATGCATTTTCTTTTTCGATTTCGGTTTTTTCGAAAAAAAAACAAGCAGATTGGTATGATCGAAGTTGAAAATCGGTCCATCCGTTCGGATGTTAAGGCGATCTGAAGAATTCGAAAAAGTTTCAAGGGGGCCCCCTTTGATGCATTTATTTTTTTCGATTTCGGTTTTTTCGATTGGAGAAATGGATTCTATGAAAAAAAACAAGCAGATTGGTATGATCGAAGTTGAAAATCGGTCCATACGTTCGAAAGTTAAGGCAATCTGGAGAATTCGAAAAAGTTCCAAGGGGGCCCCCTTTGATGCATTTTTTTTCGATTTCGGTTTTATTGATCGGAGAAATGGATTCTATGGAAAAAACAAGCAGATTCGTATGATCGAAGTTGAAAATCGGTCCATCCGTTCGGAAGTTAAGTCGATCTGAAGAATTCGAAAAAGTTCCAAGGGGGCCCCCTTAGATGCATTTTTTTTTCATTTCGGTTTTTTCGATTGGAGAAATGGATTCTATAAAAAAAAACAAGCAGATTCGTATGATCGAAGTTGAAAATCGGTCCATCCGTTCGGAAGTTAAGGCGATCTGAAGAATTCGAAAATGTTCCAAGGGGGCCCCCTTAGATGCATTTTTTTTATTTCGGTTTTTTCGATTGGAGAAATGGATTCTATGAAAAAAAACAAGCAGATTCGTATGATCGAAGTTGAAAATCGGTCCATCCGTTCGGAAGTTAAGGCGATCTGAAGAATTCGAAAATGTTCCAAGGGGGCTCCCTTTGATGCTTTTTATTTTTTCGATTTCGGTTTTTTTGATTGGAGAAATGGATTCTATAAAAAAAAACAAGCAGATTGGTATGATCGGAGTTGAAAATCGGTCCATACGTTCGAAAGTTAAGGCAATCTGAAGAATTCGAAAAAGTTCCAAGGGGGCCCCCTTTGATGCATTTTTTTTTCGATTTCTGTTTCTTCGATCGGAGAAATGGATTCTATGAAAAAAAAAAGCAGATTGGTATGATCGAAGTTGAAAATCGTTCCATCCGTTCGGAAGTTAAGTCGATCTGAAGAATTCGAAAAAGTTCCAAGGGGGCCCCCTTTGATGCATTTTTTTTTTCGATTTCGGTTTTTTCGATTGCAGAAATGGATTCTATGAAAAAAAACAAGCAGATTCGTATCATCGAAGTTGAAAATCGGTCCATCCGTTCGGAAGTTAAGGCGATCTGAAGAATTCGAAAAAGTTCCAAGGGGGCTCCCTTTGTTGCTTTTTATTTTTTCGATTTCGGTTTTTTTGATTGGAGAAATGGATTCTATGAAAAAAAACAAGCAGATTGGTATGATCGAAGTTGAAAATCGGTCCATCCGTTCGGAAGTTAAGGCGATCTGAAGAATTCGAAAAAGTTCCGAGGGGACCCCCTTTGATGCAATTTTTCTTTTCGATTTCGGTTTTTTCGATTGGAGAAATGGATTCTATGAAAAAAAACAAGCAGATTGGTATGATCGAAGTTGAAAATCGGTCCATCCGTTCGGAAGTTAAGGCGATCTGAAGAATTCGAAAAAGTTCCAAGGGGGCCCCCTTTGATGCATTTTTTTTTCGATTTCGGTTCTTTCGATCGGAGAAATGGATTCTATAAAAAAAAAAAGCAGATTGGTATGATCGAAGTTGAAAATCGGTCCATCCGTTCGGATGTTAAGGCGATCTGAAGAATTCGAAAAAGTTCCAAGGGGGCCCCCTTTGATGCATTTTTCTTTTGATTTCGGTTTTTTCGATTGGAGAAATGAATTCTATGAAAAAAAAAAACGAGCAGATTGGTATGATCGAAGTTGAAAGTCCATACGTTCGAAAGTTAAGGCAATCTGAAGAATTCGAAAAATTTCCAAGGGAGCCCCCTTTGATGCATTTTTTTTTTTCGATTTCGGTTTTTTTGATCGGAGAAATGGATTCTATGAAAAAAAAAAGCAGATTGGTATGATCGAAGTTGAAAATCGGTCCATCCGTTCGGAAGTTAAGTCGATCTGAAGAATTCGAAAAAGTTCGAAGGGGGCCCCCTTTGATGCATTTTTTTTTGTCGATTTCGGTTTTTTCGATTGGAGAAATGGATTCTATGAAAAAAAAACAAGCAGATTCGTATGATCGAAGTTGAAAATCGGTCCATCCGTTCGGAAGTTAAGTCGATCTGAAGAATTCGAAAAAGTTCCAAGGGGGCCCCCTTAGATGCATTTTTTTTTATTTCGGTTTTTTCGATTGGAGAAATGGATTCTATGAAAAAAAACAAGCAGATTCGTATGATCGAAGTTGAAAATCGGTCCATCCGTTCGGAAGTTAAGTCGATCTGAAGAATTCGAAAAAGTTCCAAGGGGGCTCCCTTTGATGCATTTTTTTTTTGATTTCGGTTTTTTCGATTGCAGAAATGGATTCTATGAAAAAAAACAAGCAGATTCGTATCATCGAAGTTGAAAATCGGTCCATCCGTTCGGAAGTTAAGGCGATCTGAAGAATTCGAAAAAGTTCCAAGGGGGCTCCCTTTAATGCTTTTTATTTTTTCGATTTCGGTTTTTTTGATTGGAGAAATGGATTTTATGAAAAAAAACAAGCAGATTGGTATGATCGAAGTTGAAAATCGGTCCATCCGTTCGGAAGTTAAGGCGATCTGAAGAATTCGAAAAAGTTCCGAGGGGACCCCCTTTGATGCAATTTTTCTTTTCGATTTCGGTTTTTTCGATTGGAGAAATGGATTCTATGAAAAAAAACAAGCAGATTGGTATGATCGAAGTTGAAAATCGGTCCATCCGTTCGGAAGTTAAGGCGATCTGAAGAATTCGAAAAAGTTCCAAGGGGGCCCCCTTTGATGCATTTTTTTTTACGATTTCGGTTCTTTCGATCGGAGAAATGGATTCTATAAAAAAAAAAAAGCAGATTGGTATGATCGAAGTTGAAAATCGGTCCATCCGTTCGGATGTTAAGGCGATCTGAAGAATTCGAAAAAGTTCCAAGGGGGCCCCCTTTGATGCATTTTTCTTTTGATTTCGGTTTTTTCGATTGGAGAAATGAATTCTATGAAAAAAAAAACGAGCAGATTGGTATGATCGAAGTTGAAAGTCCATACGTTCGAAAGTTAAGGCAATCTGAAGAATTCGAAAAATTTCCAAGGGAGCCCCCTTTGATGCATTTTTTTTTTCGATTTCGGTTTTTTTGATCGGAGAAATGGATTCTATGAAAAAAAAAAGCAGATTGGTATGATCGAAGTTGAAAATCGGTCCATCCGTTCGGAAGTTAAGTCGATCTGAAGAATTCGAAAAAGTTCGAAGGGGGCCCCCTTTGATGCATTTTTTTTTTGTCGATTTCGGTTTTTTCGATTGGAGAAATGAATTCTATGAAAAAAAACAAGCAGATTCGTATGATCGAAGTTGAAAATCGGTCCATCCGTTCGGAAGTTAAGGCGATCTGAAGAATTCGAAAAAGTTCCAAGGGGGCTCCCTTTGATGCATTTTTTTTTCGATTTCGGTTTTTTTGATCGGAGAAATGGATTCTATGAAATAAAAAAGCAGATTGGTATGATCGAAGTTGAAAATCGGTCCATCCGTTCGGAAGTTAAGGCGATCTGAAGAATTCGAAAAAGTTCCAAGGGGACCCCCTTTGATGCAATTTTTCTTTTCGATTTCGGTTTTTTCGATTAGAGAAATGGATTCTATGAAAAAAACAAGCAGATTGGTATGATCGAAGTTGAAAATCGGTCCATCCGTTCGAAAGTTAAGGCGATCTGAAGAATTCAGAAAAGTTCCAAGGGGGCCCCCTTTGATGCATTTTTTTTTTCAGATTTCGGTTTTTTCGATTGAAGAAATGGATTCTATGAAAAAAAACAAGCAGATTGGTATGATCGAAGTTGAAAATCGGTCCATCCGTTCGGAAGTTGAGGCGATTTGAAGAATTCGAAAAAGTTCCAAGGGGACCCCCTTTGATGCAATTTTTTTTCAGATTTCGGTTTTTTCGATTGGAGAAATGGATTCTATATAAAAAAAACAAGCAGTTTGGTATGATCGAAGTTGAAAATCGGTCCATCCGTTCGGAAGTTAAGGCGATCTGAAGAATTCGAAAAAGTTCCAAGAGGGCCCCCTTTGGTGCATTTTCTTTTCGATTTCGGTTTTTTAGATTGGAGAAATGGATTCTATGAAAAAAACAAACAGATTGGTATGATCGAAGTTGAAAATCGGTCCATCCGTTCGGAAGTTAAGGCGATCTGAAGAATTCGAAAAAGTTCAAAGGGGGCCCTCTTTGATGCATTTTTGTTTTCGATTTCGGTTTCTTCGATTGGAGAAATGGATTCTATGAAAAAAAAAACAAACAGATTGGTATGATCGAAGTTGAAAATCGGTATATCCGTTCGGAAGTTGAGGCGATCTGAAGAATTCGAAAAAGTTCCAAAGGGGCCCCCTTTGATGCATTTTTTTTTATCTCGGTTTTTTCGATTGGAGAAATGGATTCTATGAAAAAAAACAAGCAGATTCGTATGATCGAAGTTGAAAATCGGTCCATCCGTTCGGAAGTTAAGGCGATCTGAAGAATTCGAAAATATTCCAAGAGGGCTCCCTTTGATGCTTTTTATTTTTTCGATTTCGGTTTTTTTGATTGGAGAATTGGATTCTATGAAAAAAAACAAGCAGATTGGTATGATCGAAGTTGAAAATCGGTCCATACGTTCGAAAGTTAAGGCAATCTGAAGAATTCAAAAAAGTTCCAAGGGGGCCCCCTTTGATGCATTTTTTTTTCGATTTCGGTTTTTTTGATCGGAGAAATGGATTCTATGAAAAAAAAAGCAGATTGGTATGATCGAAGTTGAAAATCGGTCCATCCGCTCGGAAGTTAAGTCGATCTGAAGAATTCGAAAAAGTTCCAATGGAGCCCCCTTTGATGCATTTTTTTTTCTCGATTTCAGTTTTTTCGATTGCAGAAATGGATTCTATGAAAAAAAAAACAAGCAGATTCGTATGATCGAAGTTAAAATCGGTCCATCCGTTCGGAAGTTAAGGCGATCTGAAGAATTCGAAAAAGTTCCAAGGGGGCTCCCTTTGATGCTTTTTATTTTTTCGATTTCGGTTTTTTTGATTGGAGAAATGGATTCTATGAAGAAAAAACAAGCAGATTGGTATGATCAAAGTTGAAAATCGGTCCATCCGTTCGGAAGTTAAGGCGATCTGAAGAATTCGAGAAAGTTCCAAGGGGGCCCCCATTGATGCATTTTTTTTTCGATTTCAGTTTTTTCGATTGGAGAAATGGATTCTATGAAGAAAAAACAAGCAGATTGGTATGATCGAAGTTGAAAATCGGTCCATCCGTTCGGAAGTTAAGGCGATCTGAAGAATTCAGAAAAGTTCCAAGGGGACCCCCTTTGATGCAATTTTTTTTTCAATTTCGGGTTTTCCGATTCGAGAAATGGATTCTATGAAAAAAAAACAAACAGATTGGTATGATCGAAGTTGAAAACCGGTCCATCCGTTCGGAAGTTGAGGCGATCTGAAGAATTCGAAAAAGTTCCAAGGGAGCCCCCTTTGATGAATTTTTTTTCCGATTTCGGTTTTTTCGATTGGGGAAATGGATTCTATGAAAGAAAACAAGCAGATTGGTATGATCGAAGTTGAAAATCGGTCCATCCGTTCGGAAGTTAAGGCGATCTGAAGAATTCGAGAAAGTTCCAAGGGGGCCCCCATTGATGCATTTTTTTTTTTCGATTTCAGTTTTTTCGATTGGAGAAATGGATTCTATAAAAAAAACAAGCAGATTGGTATGATCGAAGTTGAAAATCGGTCCATCCGTTCGGAAGTTAAGGCGATCTGAAGAATTCGAAAAAGTTCCAAGGGGGCTCCCTTTGATGCTTTTTATTTTTTCGATTTCGGTTTTTTTGATTGGAGAAATGGATTCTATGAAAAAAAACAAGCAGATTGGTATGATCGAAGTTGAAAATCGGTCCATCCGTTCGGAAGTTAAGGCGATCTGAAGAATTCGAAAAAGTTCCGAGGGGACCCCCTTTGATGCAATTTTTCTTTTCGATTACGGTTTTTTCGATTGGAGAAATGGATTCTATGAAAAAAAACAAGCAGATTGGTATGATCGAAGTTGAAAATCGGTCCATCCGTTCGGAAGTTAAGGCGATCTGAAGAATTCGAAAAAGTTCCAAGGGGGCCCCCTTTGATGCATTTTTCTTTCGATTTCGGTTCTTTCGATCGGAGAAATGGATTCTATATAAAAAAAAGCAGATTGGTATGATCGAAGTTGAAAATCGGTCCATCCGTTCGGATGTTAAGGCGATCTGAAGAATTCGAAAAAGTTCCAAGGGGGCCCCCTTTGATGCATTTTTCTTTCGATTTCGGTTTTTTCGATTGGAGAAATGAATTCTATGAAAAAAAAACGAGCAGATTGGTATGATCGAAGTTGAAAGTCCATACGTTCGAAAGTTAAGGCAATCTGAAGAATTCGAAAAATTTCCAAGGGAGCCCCCTTTGATGCATTTTTTTTTTTCGATTTCGGTTTTTTTGATCGGAGAAATGGATTCTATGAAAAAAAAAAGCAGATTGGTATGATCGAAGTTGAAAATCGGTCCATCCGTTCGGAAGTTAAGTCGATCTGAAGAATTCGAAAAAGTTCGAAGGGGGCCCCCTTTGATGCATTTTTTTTTGTCGATTTCGGTTTTTTCGATTGGAGAAATGAATTCTATGAAAAAAAAAAAAACAAGCAGATTCGTATGATCGAAGTTGAAAATCGGTCCATCCGTTCGGAAGTTAAGGCGATCTGAAGAATTCGAAAAAGTTTCAAGGGGGCTCCCTTTGATGCTTTTTATTTTTTCGATTTCGGTTTTTTTGATTGGAGAAATGGATTCTATGAAAAAAAAAACAAGCAGATTGGTATGATCGAAGTTGAAAATCGGTCCATCCGTTCGGAAGTTAAGGCGATCTGAAGAATTCGAAAAAGTTCCATGGGGACCCCCTTTGATGCAATTTTTCTTTTTGATTTCGGTTTTTTCGATTAGAGAAATGGATTCTATGAAAAAAAACAAGCAGATTGGTATGATCGAAGTTGAAAATCGGTCCATCCGTTCGGAAGTTAAGGCGATCTGAAGAATTCAGAAAAGTTCCAAGGGGACCCCCTTTGATGCAATTTTGTTTTTATTTCGGTTTTTCCGATTGAAGAAATGGGTTCTATGAAAAAAAACAAGCAGATTGGTATGATCGAAGTTGAAAATCGGTCCATCCGTTCGGAAGTTGAGGCGATTTGAAGAATTCGAAAAAGTTCCAAGGGGACCCCCTTTGATGCAATTTTTCTTCAGATTTCGGTTTTTTCGATTGGAGAAATGGATTCTATGAAAAAAAAAACAAGCAGTTTGGTATGATCGAAGTTGAAAATCGGTCCATCCGTTCGGAAGTTAAGGCGATCTGAAGAATTCGAAAAAGTTCCAAGGGGGCCCCCTTTGATGCATTTTTTTTTGTTTTCGATTTCGGTTCTTTCGTTTGAAGAAATGGATTCTATGAAAAAACAAGCAAATTGGTATGATCGAAGTTGAAAATCGGTCCATCCGTTCGGAAGTTAAGGCGATCTGAAGAATTCGAAAGAGTTCCAAGAGGGCCCCCTTTGGTGCATTTTTTTTTCGATTTCGGTTTTTTAGATTGGAGAAATAGATTCTATGAAAAAAACAAACAGATTGGTATGATCGAAGTTGAAAATCGGTCCATCCGTTCGGAAGTTAAGGCGATCTGAAGAATTCGAAAAAGTTCCAAGGGGGCCCCCTTTGATGCATTTTTTTTTTCGATTTCGGTTTCTTCGATTGGAGAAATGGATTCTATGAAAAACAACAAACAGATTGGTATGATCGAAGTTGAAAATCGGTCCATCCGTTCGGAAGTTGAGGCGATCTGAAGAATTCGAAAAAGTTCCAAAGGGGCCCCCTTTGATGCATTTTTTTTTATCTCGGTTTTTTCGATTGGAGAAATAGATTCTATGAAAAAAAACAAGCACATTCGTATGATCGAAGTTGAAAATCGGTCCATCCGTTCGGAAGTTAAGGCGATCTGAAGAATTCGAAAATGTTCCAAGAGGGCTCCCTTTGATGCTTTTTATTTTTTCGATTTCGGTTTTTTTGATTGGAGAATTGGATTCTATGAAAAAAAAACAAGCAGATTGGTATGATCGAAGTTGAAAATCGGTCCATACGTTCGAAAGTTAAGGCAATCTGAAGAATTCAAAAAAGTTCCAAGGGGGCCCCCTTTGATGCATTTTTTTTTCGATTTCGGTTTTTTTGATCGGAGAAATGGATTCTATGAAAAAAAAAGCAGATTGGTATGATCGAAGTTGAAAATCGGTCCATCCGCTCGGAAGTTAAGTTGATCTGAAGAATTCGAAAAAGTTCCAATGGAGCCCCCTTTGATGCATTTTTTTTCTCGATTTCAGTTTTTTCGATTGCAGAAATGGATTCTATGAAAAAAAAAACAAGCAGATTCGTATGATCGAAGTTGAAAATCGGTCCATCCGTTCGGAAGTTAAGGCGATCTGAAGAATTCGAAAAAGTTCCAAGGGGGCTCCCTTTGATGCTTTTTATTTTTTCGATTTCGGTTTTTTTGATTGGAGAAATGGATTCTATGAAAAAAAAAACAAGCCGATTGGTATGATCGAAGTTGAAAATCGGTCCATCCGTTCGGAAGTTAAGGCGATCTGAAGAATTCGAAAAAGTTCCGAGGGGACCCGCTTTGATGCAATTTTTCTTTTCGATTTCGGTTTTTTCGATTGGAGAAATGGATTCTATGAAAAAAAACAAGCAGATTGGTATGATCGAAGTTGAAAATCGGTCCATCCGTTCGGAAGTTAAGGCGATCTGAAGAATTCAGAAAAGTTCCAAGGGGACCCCCTTTGATGCAAATTTTTTTTCAATTTCGGGTTTTCCGATTCGAGAAATGGATTCTATGAAAAAAAAAACAAACAGATTGGTATGATCGAAGTTGAAAACCGGTCCATCCGTTCGGAAGTTGAGGCGATCTGAAGAATTCGAAAAAGTTCCAAGGGAGCCCCCTTTGATGAATTTTTTTTTCGATTTCGGTTTTTTCGATTGAAGAAATGGATTCTATGAAAGAAAACAAGCAGATTGGTATGATCGAAGTTGAAAATCGGTCCATCCGTTCGAAAGTTAAGGCGATTTGAAGAATTCGAAAAAAATCCAAGGGGACCCCCTCTGATGCAATTTTTCTTCAGATTTCGGTTTTTACGATTGAAGAAATGGATTCTATGAAAAAAAACAAGCAGTTTGGTATGATCGAAGTTGAAAATCGGTCCATCCGTTCGGAAGTTAAGGCGATCTGAAGAATTCGAGAAAGTTCCAAGGGGGCCCCCATTGATGCATTTTTTTTTTCGATTTCAGTTTTTTCGATTGGAGAAATGGATTCTATGAAGAAAAAACAAGCAGATTGGTATGATCAAAGTTGAAAATCGGTCCATCCGTTCGGAAGTTAAGGCGATCTGAAGAATTCGAAAAAGTTCCAAGGGGGCCCCCTTTGATGCATTTTTTTTTTCGATTTCGGTTTTTTCGATTGGAGAAATGGATTCTATGAAAAAAAACAAGCAGATTGGTATGATCGAAGTTGAAAATCGGTCCATCCGTTCGGAAGTTAAGGCGATCTGAAGAATTCGAAAAACTTCCAAGGGGGCCCCCTTTGATGCATTTTTTTTTTGATTTAGGTTTTTTTTATTGGAGAAATGGATTCTATAAAAAAAACAAGCAGATTGGTATGATCGAAGTTGAAAATCGGTCCATCCGTTCGGAAGTTAAGGCGATCTGAAGAATTCGAAAAAGTTTCAAGGGGGCCCCCTTTGATGCATTTTTTTTTTCGATTTCGGTTTTTTGCAATAGACAGGGACATATAATATTATTGTTCATCAAATTATGCAGAAAAGAAATAGTTATAAAAACTCTACGCGTATTCAAGGAAATTACATCGAAATTATCAAGAAGCATAGAATAGTCAATTCTCCGTTCAGGATAATTCCCCGGTACTTCAAATAATAGGAATTTAAGGAATAATGATAATAAAAGGTCTTGATTCATGCTGACCTGTATTGAGTGCATACTTTCTGGGGGGGGATTATGTCACTCTGCAATTTTCTTGATAGCTTTAATAGGAATTAAAGGGCGGTTATACGATAGCCGTTATTACGAAGGAAAAATTTAAAACATATACCGGACAAATATTTACGTTCACAAATATCATTAACGTCCTACCAACAGAAAAATGCAGGAGGAGTTCTGAATAAATTTCAGCTATCGAGAATTCTTCTAATCATGTATAAAAAGTTTGGCAAAACAACAACACCCAGTATGACATATCGATATTGAACATCACCTATTCATATTACACTGAATCAGCAAGAATAAAATAAAAATGCTACATTATTTGCGAGGAAAGCCATTTCTGAGAAACGCTAGACTAAAATGAGGTATAAAATTAACAGGATTACAATAAACCAGCCTGGTCTAACGCGAGCGATGAGCGAACTATTTTCCCGATTGATCAATGAAAATTCAAGTATGCAAAAGTGACATAGAATAATAACCTCAGTATAATATGTTCTGTGTGGAGAAGTTGCAGGAAAACTGATCTGCTTCTGGAAGCTTTTTGTAATTAAACAATGTAATTAAAATAATAATTTGTTTATTTGCAAACAAAGAACATTAAAACAATACTCATGAAACGAAAGTATATAAATGTAGATATACAAGTAAATTACGATATAGAAACTACAATTTATATATAATAAATTGATATTTTTTTCTATGATTTCGTTTGGGTTTTACGTTTCGATATACCAAGCCTCATCAGTTGCACTAGTTCTGCCAACAATCCACATTCGGAAGGGTCACCCTTTAAAGACTTCAGCGCAGACTTCACCAGTGATGTTTGGTACAGTGCCGCCTACTAGCACTAATATGAACATAAATGATATCAATAATTCATCATATTCATCATCAGAAACCTCAATCCTCATTAAACATCACTCTCTTAATCGTCGTCACTCCTATAAAATTAATAATTAGAATAATAACGAGAGTAGTGGAAAATATTATTTGGAACTCACATTAGTATAACTTCATAGGCATCATGATCAATTCCAGCAAAAACGTCACACTCGCCATCACTTCTATAAAAATAATAATTAGAATAATAAGATTAGTGAAGACAATCATTTGTAACCCACATTACTATAACTTCATCGGCATCATGATCAATTTCAGCAAAAACGTCACACTCGTCGTCACTTCTATAAAAATAATAATTAGAATAATAAGATTAGTGAAGACAATCATTTGTAACCCACATTACTATAACTTCATCGGCATCATGATCAATTTCAGCAAAAACGTCACACTCGTCGTCACTCCTGTAAAATAATAATTAGAGTAATAACAAGAGTAGTAAAAATATTATTTGAACTTACATTACTATAACTTCATTGGTATCATGATCAATGTCAGCAAAGTCGCCACACTCGCCATCACTTCTGTAAAAATAACAATTAGAATAATAATAAGATTAGTGAAAACTATCATTTGGAACTCACATTATTATAACTTCATCAGCATCATGATCAATTTCAACAAAATCGTCACACTCGTCGTCACTTCTGTAATAATAATAATTAGAATAATAACAAGATCAGTGAAAAACTGAAATTAATTATCAATTATCAAATATACACTACATACATCATTTCCCTACGAGGCCGATTAGACATAGCCACGATGTCCTCATATCCTACATATTCGTAATCATCATGAGCCATTTCATCAGGATCATCACTATCATTGTCAATTCTATGAAAATAATGATATTAGGAAGAGAATTAGTGGAAACTATAGCAAACTCACGTGATGATGGATGCCGCATCCAATTCCCGGGGCATCTCTCTATTCACCCGGAAGATCGCATCCAATTCCCGGGGCATCTCTCTATTCACCCGGAAGATCGCATTAACCCGCGCAATGAATTCATCAACATCCGTCTCAGCATCGGTGCAATATCCTGATGAAAAGGACATTTTCTATAAAGAATAATATCTCAATCAAAAACATATATTTTATTATTATATACAAGGTGGCTCAAAAAATCCGATGAAGATGTATTTTCTATAAAGAATAAAATCTCAATCAAAAACATATATTTTATTATTATATACAAGGTGGTTCAAAAATCCAATGAAGATGCATTTTCTATAAAGAATAAAATCCCATTCAGAAACGTATATTTCATTATTATATACAAGGTGGCTCAAAATCCAATGAGGATGTTATAAATTAGAAATCTTTCAGGAAAATCAGAATTGATAGGAACTAGCAGTAATAGTGATACTGTTGAAATGACTACTTGAAATATGGAACTCTGAAGATGGAAAAATTGGTATCTATTAGGAAGAGTCAATAGGCAAAAGATTACTGAAAAAGACATCGCAGCTCATTTCCACACCACCAGGAGGTAGAGCTTTGGTGCGTTGCTTCTTTTTATAGTGGAAAGCTTCCCCGAGAGGCCTACTTCAACCACTTCCAGCGAGGAATAATTGGGTCAACAATCTGATTTATGTGACATATTCTAATGGCTCTTTTTCATCAAAAGACTCTAATCGGTGATTAGCTATCTCTCGATAATGGCATCTTTTAATGGCTCTTTTTCTGGTCAAAAGACTCTAATTGGTAATTAGCTATCTCTCGATAATGGCATCTTTTAATGGCTCTTATTTTTATCAAAAGACTCTAATCGGTGATTAGCTATCTCTTGATAATGTCATCTTTTTTTGTCAATAGACCGATTGTTCACCCAATCATTCATCAAGTCATTAATATAATTGAAAGTTGATAAAAATCTATGTATTAAAATATTCGCTTCTCATATTTAACTGTCAATATCCATAGAATTTGATGTTTGGGGTATAGAATAATGGCACCATGGTAAGGTTTTACTGGTCCCTGGGATGATATACCTTTAATCATCATTGGGGCTTAATGCAATTTTTCGATGTAAAGTTGAAAATACCTGATGTTTGTGAGCTCTTATTAAATTTTGGAAAACTGTTTTTTGCCGATATGTTTCCAAACATTCAACATAATCATCAAAAGTAATCGTAGTTTCAACAACAGACGATTTTACCCCCTTGGCTTTCTTCGTTATACCCATGTTCCTTATGATATCATTGATCTCATTCTCATCATAATCTTCATCAATCAGCTCCTTCCTCTTATTTTCGATTGCATTTCCACTCATCAGCACTTTTGTTGCATATAATTTCGATCTAAGACCTACGTACTCCGTCATAATTATACCATTATTTTCATCCTTCATCATTCCGAGAACTTTTTTATTGACTTGAGGAATTCCATATGGATTATCATTAGGATAGTCGGAAGTGTCAAAGTGAGAGCGGCAGTCTCGCTTCATTACTTCATAAGGATCTTGATCGTTAAGCTCATAGATGAGAGAATCTGTATCGGTGTAGAGAACGGAACAACCATCTCCGAACTCATTACGCATATAGTCATAGTGGAAGTCGTAGATGGTTGTCTTCGCCAGATCGAGGATGGCTTGCCCCACATATATGGGCTTATTTAGAAAAATTTGTAGCTTCCTGAGCTCCACTGCAACCAAATTCTCATTGAAAATGGTGCAGTTCTTGAACTCAGGTTTGGCAATATATGCTTCAGCACCATATCGTCCAGCCCACTCAGTTAATAGCTTGACATTCACCCTTTTTCTTATGTTTTCCATTGTCTTGCCGGAAACGGCATTATTCATGAGTTTAAAAAGGTTCTTTTCAAACTCATTTTTCGCTTGTTTTCGGAGGGTTGTGTTCAGATCAATGTACGATTTCAGCCAGGGTGATTGTTTGAATTTCAGCACGCGATGGATCTTCTTCAACACCAACCCATGTGCTAACGCCTGCTTGAGAGCGCGATAGTGAATTACATATTTCTCTTTACATCGTGAAGTTGCCATCAGTTTGGTTAGCTCTTTTGAAGTCTTAGGTGACCTACTTGTCTTGGGGTTGATGTGTTCAGAGCAAAACGGTAGGTCTTTATGGGCATCATGCAAATCTTGTGGTAATTCTAAATCGACTTCCAACATATATCCATCATCGGCATCGTCCGAAAACGCAGTGACGTCTATATTCGTATCCACCAATTCAAATCCTCCATACGGCAGATATTGACTCATAGCCCAGCCATATTGGTTATTAACGTCAAAGTACATCAAGTATAAGTCTGGTTTTGTTGAATCGTAATGTGGTATGTATTTATTATTAGCCTTAGCGTAACGCTTCGAGCAGACCTGGCTGAGACCTCCTCTAATTCCCCTCTCAACAAACAAAAACATATCAGAATCAGTAAGGAGCTCCAGCTCTTGTTCTGTGTACTTCAACATAGCATCCCACGTAAATCCAGGTAAGGTGAAATAATGAGCAGGATCGAGACCATATGTGCTGTGGCAGCTGACTCTAAACTGCTCAAAAATATCAGCGAGAAGAAGGATATCAGTTTTCATGTAAAGATCCACATATTCTCCCAAAGACTGACAGTTGAATGTGTTCCACACAAGCTGTGCTCGTTGGTAGAGACGGCGGGGGCAAGGTTTATCGTCCAGTTTGTTGTAGAAAGAATGAATTGGAGGTAGCTGAGTTTCGCTGAAACGCTCAAATGAGTCAACATAATCATACGGCATCACTCCTTTTTTAGTTAAGAGCTGAAACTGCTGTTCGGAGATGTTGTGGAATTGAGATCTCAAATTAGGAAATTCTTCCAAATATGAAGCCAATTTGTCGAGAGAGGAATTCATAAATCGAAAACTATCAATAAATCTGAACTGAATAGAAGTCCCGTCAACATGCTTGGTGAAGGAAATATACTTTTCTTTCGTTATTGGAAGTAAGTCGATAGAACCATTAATTCTAGATGCAATGTCTGTGATGATGAAATGTGCATCATAACCACTCAGATTATGAAAAACTATTGGAACTATGTGAGTGTCCTTGTAGTTGATGTTGCAGGATTCATGTGCGGCTCCACGATAGTTATTCTCAGGAATCAAATGGTTATGATCTCTAACTTTCTTATCCTCGGCACTGAATGGTTGTCCACAAATGTGACAATGTGTAGCCACCTGAAATTCTGCTTCTTGTTTAGCAGTCATATGAATGTTAAACGGACACCAAAACACCGTAGCCATATCTTCTGCCAGCTGGGCCATTTCACCAGCAAACCACGCCATACAGTCCTGCCCACGAAAGCTCTTATAAAATGATATAGAATCATCATATGAACATTTCATATAATATCCAACGGCAGCTGGAACGTGGTGTTGCGGCTTCCTCGGATCGCTAGTAGGCTTCAAAACACTCTCCAAATCAGCATAGACTATGAATGGCGCCTTCTCCTTGTTCTTATGGTTCTTGAACTTGAGGATATTTTGTCCTTCCTCAGGCATCTTAATGGCAGTTTCATTTATTCTGATGCAATCTTCCCCATGTTTATCAAGCTTGTCTGCTGATCTAAAATAGTGGAGGCAGCGATCGCAGAAATACTTTTTATGATCCTCTTTGCTCAGCTGCTTCGATAAGAGTCGGGATAGGTTCTTAATCCACACGTAGTGATAGCTAACTGGAGAATTACCTCCAGAATAGCTATCTTGTATAAGAAGGAGGTTGACGTGCCTATCCCTCTTATCCTTAGTTAGGTAGGTGGACAATGTGGTGAACGTTTTCTTCTCCTTCTGAAGGATGTAAACATTAATTGACACGTCATTCTGTCGCTCAAAGTTGGGGATTTGTTTGAGAGTCATCGGAAACTGAATTCCCTTCAATTTCAGAACAGAGGATGGGTGGGGGTATGAAGAAGCTTTATCACTATGGGCATCAGTTGGATACAAGGCTGACGTCACTGCCCAAGCGAAGCATGAATCGTCATCGTTCTTAACGTTGACGCAAGCTTGTTTTCGCTGGATTTGTGGAGGCAGTTCAATATATGAGGATCCAAGTTGAGGAGTGAACTTGTTGATGTTGACCCCCAAGTTAATGATAGCTTTCAACGCCCAACCACTATCTCGCTCTTGGAATTCCTCTAGCTCCCTCAACATTGGGTCAATAACCTTCTCATCGAACCATTCACCAATGTCCGTATCCTTGTGAATGGGTGAGTTTGATGTGGTGAAGTACTTGTACTCTTTAAGCACACTATCTCCCTTTACCATCTCAAACTCTCCACAGAAAACGGTATTCACTTTAACCGCAGCATCCTTCTTGAGTGCGTTCAGAATACGTCGCTTGAAGAGAGCCTTACAGTCAGTCAAGAAAGCTGCTGGGTCCTTATGTTTCAGATTGGAAATGTTACCAGTTCTAATGCGAGATTGAAACGCAGATGTAGAGTCGTCCCAGCGAACTCTATCCCACGGAGTTTCCTTTCTAGATTCAAGTCCAGCCCCCTTCTTCTGCGCAGCTCTGAACTGGTAGGCAAGCCTCCAGATGCTGCTTCTCCCCCAAAGTTTTTGCCGATCTTAAGGCATAATTCATACGCTTTATCCCCTTTCGGCATTCCCTCAGCCCTTCTCTCGCACGATTTTCGTCATAATTAGGAGTCAGAACTCCCAATATGGTAGCAATATGCTTCACCAAGTCGGTGAATAGAGACATCCTTGTGGGCTATCTGGAAGATTTTATATGATCACAAACTTTTATTGCTTATGCGCACAGAAAATACGTCTGCACTCAAGCTTGGTCAGTGATAAAATGAGATATATATCCTGATGATGGGAGATAGATAAATCATGATGAACAATGTAGCCAACCGCAAAACTGAATCGTGAGTCAGAGTAGCCAACCGCACAAAATTGAAAGATATTATTACAATCCACCCAGTGGTTAACCTAAAAACAGCCTGAAAATTTGACAAAGATGCTCAGGATGATTGAAGATTAGCCTGACCCGCTCCAATCTTGCTGAAGACTTTACACATCCCCTTGGATAAATACAAATGAAAATGCTTCATAGATCATTTCACATCTGGCTGTCATACGGAGCAGTTATAATGAATATTTGTGAGTGCTGTCATCGAGAGTATCCTGATACTGCACGAGAACGTTGCGATAAATGTTTCATAAAAGGAGGCCTTAATAGTGGAGAGTGGATTCCTTTCAACAAATACTCCTGGGATTGCTATGAATGTTTCAAAAAGTGGCAATATGCGTATGATCGACGTAAACTATTGTGTGAGATATGTGGGTAATTTATGAAAAGAACAGACATATACCGACACATGAAAAATGTTCATAAAGTCGAAGACTTTTCCGTTCAGTTTGCGTAAGTTTCATATCCGCCTCTCCAACATTACAATCCAGAGGGCAAAGGTCTACTTGATCAACCAAAAATCTGAATAGCTCGAGAAAAAGTCAATGAACTCTTTTTCCGAAATCCCAGATCAATCAGACAATATGAATGCAATAATATTCGCAACAGTGTCTGAGAGGAAGTGCTTCAGAAGGCTTCACATCACGAATTCATTAGGCTTCAGATGCCGTCAAAATTCTTCAGATATCCTTCAGATGTCTTCAGATATCTCCAGAAGTCTTCAGATAAACATATATAGGTGTATATCAGTAAACGGAACAGTTCTAGTTTAGACGGCGCTGTGATCACATCGAAATATCAATGGATACAGAATCGCATTCATCACATCAAACAGTTGATAAATATCACTTTAAAGAGTATGACAATGCCTATGGACCAAAATATGTTGATGGCAAATGGATACTTGGCAATGAGAATCTACGTTTTGATGATAAACATATAGTCGTAGATAATGTCAATTTTGAAAGTACTCTTGGTCTTTTAGAATTACTATTTTCTAAAGACCCAAAAAATTATACGCCTATGGATCATCAGATGTATAAACAGATATTGGAAAGTACCGCTGCTCACCGTGATACTCTAGGACGGTTGAAGGGACAGGCCGGCAAGAAGAAATTCAATGAAATCATCAAACCCCTTTTCAAAAATAAGACCAACCGTAAAGGTGCAACAAGATACGAAGCCTGTGAAGAGGCACAAGAAAAACAATCGACCAATATCTTGGATGAGTGGGAGGACCCGAATATTTTGGTCGACCGATTGAAATATTTGATTGAAGCATATGGGGGCCATGATGAAGAAATCGCTCAAATTATTACTGAACTTAAAAATGCTGATATAATCTTTTAATAGACGATGTTATAAAATTCTTTGACTTTTATTCTACCTACTGAAGAAGTCCTACCGAAATCGAATAAAGCTGAATCATGTGAAATCATCATGTATATAAGACGATCTAGAAGTAAAATCACCAATCTTATTGCGAATAATGGATTATCTGAGTTTACATCGAACATGCTGAATATAATGACAGCATTCAAATTTCTTGTTCAATTTGACTTCGTCTAAATTAATCAATTTCTTAAAATACTTTATTATTTTCAGAATTGATTTTTATTGATTGAAGCTGCAAATTTTCATGGATCAGAACTATAATTTCCTGCTATTGTTTCATGTGAAAATTTGATCCTAATCGTGAGTATGAATATGATCTTCCATTTTGCATAAATTCTATAAATTTCGTGAAATCAATAGTATCTAATCACAAAATTAGCTTACCCTAATTATTTCGATGATCTTTGCTGTTGGAAATCGCGGCTGAGTTGATTGAAGGCTCTTTGTAAGATCGAAGTTGATTAACCTGATAAAAAATATGCTTAGATTGAGTCTAGAATAATAATTGTATGAGGGAAATGTGAAAATCGAGTTGGTTGAAAAGGGGCGCTGCCCAGTACTTCGATAGGTAGACTGCTTTCGTAAGAAATGATTCAGATATCGGGGAAAAATGAGTTTACTTGAAAATAACGTATAGATCCTCTTTAAGAAATCATAACTCAAAATGATTTGCTTCTGAAGAATCATGCGGGTGGTGAGCATGTGTGAACTCTTAGCAGCGATGCCGGTGAAGAGAAGGACTTCAATATGAAATATTGTGAAGTAAGTTTGAAATAATTAACTTCAAAAGCAAGAAGTCCTGCTAGTTTATTACTCACTTTATTGGAATGATGACACAAACACTAAGAAGTTGATTGGCACTGTTCACTAAGCACTGAATAACTATAGCGGATCACTATTCGGCGCGCTGATATCGAATGAGTGGTCTACGCGTGCTTTTATACTATCAATCTGAGGGTTATCAATGTTCTAGAATGTTCTATGTTATCATTATACGTATTTTCATTGCGGTTTGGGATTTCTCGCCAGTTCCTGCAAATGTATGCTTGTGTTTCGAGATTATTCTTTATCAAATTTGCACATTTCCTGCATATTTGGTTATAGCGGTTTCAGAACGTTGCCATCAACTTCGAACATTTCATGCATGATTTGTTATTGAGGTTATTATCAACTTTGCTTATTTTCTGCAAATGAATTGTTATCTGAAAAGTACATTTCCTGGGAGAATTTCTCCACGTGCAGATTTTAAAATAAGTTGAGATGTTGAAAGATATTTTCCCCTCATCATGAGGAACGATAATGTTTAAAATACTTTCCAATAAAGTTTGTATTATATCTTATTGTACCGTTGAAATATATAAAAGTAATGAATTATGCAAGAATAGTATATTCAATTGATATTAATCATCGAATGTCTGTTAGTCTAATAATAACTACTTTCCTGGCGCAGGACGTTGAATCAAATATAACAGTAGCCCATGCTTATCGCAAATGTTTTCTGACGCGACAAATTGATTGTGCCAAATTTATGTAACAACCCTCGAGTCGAGAGTGCCCTTTAGAGTACGTTGGATAATCGTAGTTGAAGAAATGCCTAATAGATGTCTCACTTGCGACAATACATTATGTGTCCTGTGCCAGTATTTGAGGGTGAAAATTTCAATATGAATTTCGTTGCGATGTTCCTCGCTCGCTTAGTTTTACATTAGAATGTTTCACCCTTTTCTCATAAACCACTATATTTTGTATATAGGTAAGTTGGCATTTTCGAAATCCTTCTTCCATCCTAGCTCTGTTGAATATAAAATGGTTACTGGAAGTTATTGTTTTTGAACTCTACACATTATGTGAATCACAAATCTAACATTTGTTTTATTCTATGTCACTTTTGCATACTTGAATTTTCATTGATCAATCGGGAAAATAGTTCGCTCATCGCTCGCGTTAGACCAGGCTGGTTTATTGTAATCCTGTTAATTTTATACCTCATTTTAGTCTAGCGTTTCTCAGATATGGCTTTCCTCGCAAATAATGTAGCATTTTTATTTTATTCTTGCTGATTCAGTGTAATATGAATAGGTGATGTTCAATATCGATATGTCATACTGGGTGTTGTTGTTTTGCCAAACTTTTTATACATGATTAGAAGAATTCTCGATAGCTGAAATTTATTCAGAACTCCTCCTGCATTTTTCTGTTGGTAGGACGTTAATGATATTTGTGAACGTAAATATTTGCCCGGTATATGTTTTAAATTTTTCCTTCGTAATAACGGCTATCGTATAACCGCCCTTTAATTCCTATTAAAGCTATCAAGAAAATTGCAGAGTGACATAATCCCCCCCCAGAAAGTATGCACTCAATACAGGTCAGCATGAATCAAGACCTTTTATTATCATTATTCCTTAAATTCCTATTATTTGAAGTACCAGGGAATTATCCTGAACAGAGAATTGACTATTCTATGCTTCTTGATAATTTCGATGTAATTTCCTTGAATACGCGTAGAGTTTTTATTACTATTTCTTTTCTGCATAATTTGATGAACAATAATATTATATGTCCCTGTCTATTGCAAAAAATAACTACCGCATACCACGTTTGAATTCCAGATACAAAATATAAATTCTATTGTGAGGCTT
Source organism: Chrysomela aeneicollis (assembly GCA_029955515.1). Lineage (NCBI taxonomy): Eukaryota > Metazoa > Arthropoda > Insecta > Coleoptera > Chrysomelidae > Chrysomela > Chrysomela aeneicollis. The sequence continues at coordinate 12,089,563 of JARUHQ010000013.1, read as the reverse complement.
CTCGAACCAATGTGATGCGTAGATCACCTGTGTCTTTGATGTGTTGGAATTTTAATCTGATTTGTGATCTATGTGACTTGAACAACAGTTCTCTTAAACATATTCTTTCCTGCATAATTGATTGAACACAAAATTAATTATTGTTATTTGGATAATATGATTTAATTTTATTTGTTTTTTTATTATTTTAAGAATTTCCGCTGCTTTTTCTGTAATTGGGCGTATACCTGTTGGAAAATAAAGTCTATCTATCTATCTATCTATCTATCTATTTTGTTCAATCAAGTTATATATGAGTCATCAATTGATATATAGCAAATCTCGAAATGTACTAAAATTAATAAAATTCAGCTTCTCTGGGGTAGCTCTCTCTATGCCCTATATGATTTAATTTCTTAGTATTCGATTCTCTATTTATTTTTACCCATAATATATTTCCATTATAAGTTAGATTCAAATAATTACGGGAATTTATTCCTGTAAAAGGAAACACTTTATCTGCGGTTTGATATCAGTATAGCGCTAGTCGCCAGCTACTTTTTAGTTTTCGCTCGATTTTGAATTCGAATGTTTGTATACGGTAATGAATTGTGCAAGGGGATTAAGGGTTGATAGATTTTCAATAATTGAAATCGTTGATTTTCTATCCCCATTCATTGTTCAGATTTCATCATGAGAGTGTCGTGTTGGAATTTGCCAATAAGGTATGTTTCATAAATATGTGAATATTAGATGCACATCGCTTCCTTGTTTCTCCATTATCAATGTTTGGGCCTTTTTACCGAAAGATGAATTTCGCTAGATCAATATCAAAGTTGACTTTGACCTCTTGTCTTATCTATCTTAAATGCATCACTGTTTTCAACGGTATAAGAGTGTTCTTCTGGCTTAAATTCTTGTTTTGAATGAGCTAATTCAATAATGAAGTTGGTCATCAATGCCCTTTTTGACTGTGTATGATTTTTGCCTCGTTTATTTTGAGTACGAAATCGTTTTCTTCTTCATCAAGTTAGACGTTAATGTTCTTTTTGGCTGTCTATGATTTTTGGCTCAATCATTTTTGAGTACGAAATCGTTTTTTCTTCTTCTTCACCAATAATAATGAAGTTAGACGTTAATGTTCTTTTGACTGTGTATGATTTTTACTTCATTTATTTTTGAATATGAAATCGTTTTTTCTTCTTCACACCAAGTTAGACATTAATACCTATATAACTGCAAATGATTTTTCAACTTGCTTTTTGATATTAAATGATTTATCATGATAATGTGGTACGCTACTGTGTATTTTTTATATTAATCTGTCTTTAGCGATCTGAACTAGGTTAATTTTTCATTGTTTTACTGTTCGTTTCTATTAGCTGAAGGGGCAAAACGACGCAATAGTAGTTTAATTGAATAAGAAATGTGCCTTGTTTTCCCTGAAAATATTTTTCAATTTCTTTTCGGTTCATATAATTCATTATGGCAGCCTTAGATGTTGACGATATTATCGAGAAATGTGTAAAGACATCATCAGTCTTTTCTGTGGAACATGCTTGAAAGTTGCGGGGCATTTATGTCAGCTCTGAGTGGTTAATCTGCGATATTTTTAAACGTCCGACAACACTGTAGGCGCGCCGTCGCGAAATGAATGTGAATAACGCTTGACATCGTTGATAGGGATAGCCTGATGGCTTCACATACTTTTCAGAAGCGTAGAGACTTATATTTGATAATAGTTGACCGTTTATTATTGCGATGTAAAACTCTGCTGTGATACGAAGAGTAAACGAGGTGCGCTAATGGCGATTATCGCCCTAAATGATGATTTCCTCCTTGAAAATATTTATCAATTTGAATGAGGCTTCCGCTACACGTAGTTATCGTTTTTTATTGAAAAATAATAGGAAAATAGTTGATCTTTTCTACCGTGGGACGTTGCGTAATCAGCGCGGCTACGCCTATATAAAACATCGAGGTTTGCGCTGTGTACTTATCGTGGTCTTAATATTTATTCAGTATACTTAAATCGCAAACCCCTTGCAATGAATTACCCGCTACATGATATTCCAGATTTTTCTAATCATTCTGTGTGTATGCTTCATTGACTTATTATTGCTATCGACTCTAGTACGCACCGTCTGCAATACACCCGTCGATGATGTAATAATTATGTTCATATGGTTTTTGTTGTTCACCCATATCATTGCTGCCATGTCGATATGTCAGTCCTAGTACGCACCTGCTTCGTCGATATGTTTCCTCCAGTATATGTTTTTCGCTGTACGCCAATCACCTTGTATATGTTTCTTGTACTGAGATAATTTAAATCACCATATAAATATTTTTTGTCGACGCCTATGCCTTCAGCGTGTTAGCGCGAGTGTTATCTCTGCGTTTAGAGCTCTCGCAGAGTTTGACCTTGAATTGGCCAATTCCGGGGTTTGGGACCTTAGAATTCGCGAAAAAAGTAGGTAGATCTACAGAAAAATTATATCTTTCATCTCTCTCTAACACATTGGCTCTTATGGGGCTTTCAAATGGCAACACTGTAATTTCCGTAGAATCTGGGAAAAAATGACTTAGAAAATTGAAAAATGGTCCCGAACCGGTGCAGTATATTTACTGATTGGTATGATCGAAGTAGAAAATCGGTCCATCCGTTCGGAAGTTAAGGCGATCTGAAGAATTCAGAAAAGTTCCAAGGGGACCCCCTTTGATGCGTTTTTTTTTTTCGATTTTGGTTTTTTCGATTGGATAAATGGATTCTATGAAAAAAAACAAGCAGATTCGTATGATCGAAGTTGAAAATCGGTCCATCCGTTCGGAAGTTAAGGCGATCAGAAGAATTCGAAAAAGTTCCAAGGGGGTTCCCTTTGATGCATTTTTTTTTTCGATTTCGGTTTTTTCGATTGGAGAAATGGATTCTATGAAAAAAAACAAGCAGATTGGTATGATCGAAGTTGAAAATCGGTCCATACGTTCGAAAGTTAAGGCAATCTGAAGAATTCAAAAAAGTTCCAAGGGGGCCCCCTTTGATGCATTTTTTTTTTCGATTTCGGTTTTTTTGATCGGAGAAATGGATTCTATTGAAAAAAAAAGCAGATTGGTATGATCGAAGTTGAAAATCGGTCCATCCGTTCGGAAGTTAAGTCGATCTGAAGAATTCGAAAAAGTTCCAAGGGGGCCCCTTTTCATGCATTTTTTTTTCGATTTCGGTTTTTTCGATTGGAGAAATGGATTCTATGAAAAAAAAAACAAGCAGATTCGTATGATCGAAGTTGAAAATCGGTTCATCCGTTCGGAAGTTAAGGCGATCTGAAGAATTCGAATAAGTTCCAAGGGGTCTCCCTTTGATGCTTTTTATTTTTTCGATTTCGGTTTTTTTGATTGGAGTAATGGATTCTATGAAAAAAAAAACAAGCAGATTGGTATGATCGAAGTTGAAAATCGGTCCATAAGTTCGAAAGTTAAGGCAATCTGAAGAATTCGAAAAAGTTCCAAGGGGGCCCCCTTTGATGCATTTTTTCTTTTCGATTTCGGTTTTTTTGATCAGAGAAATGGATTCTATGAAAAAAAAAGCAAATTGGTATGATCGAAGTTGAAAATCGGTCCATCCGTTCGGAAGTTAAGTCGATCTGAAGAATTCGAAAAAGTTCCAAGGGGGCCCCCTTTGATGCATTTTTTTTTTTCGATTTCGGTTTTTTCGATTGGAGAAATGGATTCTATGAAAAAACAAGCAGATTGGTATGATCGAAGTTGAAAATCGGTCCATCCGTTCGGAAGTTAAGGCGATCTGAAGAATTCGAAAAAGTTCCAAGGGGGTCCCCTTTGATGCATTTTTTTTCCATTTCAGTTTTTTCGATTGGAGAAATGGATTCTTTGAAAAAATACATGCAGATTGGTATGATCGAAGTTGAAAATCGGTCCATCCGTTCGGAAGTTATGGCGATCTGAAGAATTCGAAAAAGTTCCAAAGGGGCCCCCATGGATGCATTTTTTTTTTTCGATTTCGGTTTTTTCGATTGGAGAAATGGATTCTATGAAAAAAAACAAGCAGATTGGTATGATCGAAGTTGAAAATCGGTCCATCCGTTCGGAAGTTAATGCGATCTGAAGAATTCGAGAAACTTCCAAGGGGGCCCCTTTGATGCATTTTTCTTTCGATTTCGGTTCTTTCGATCGGAGAAATGGATTCTATGAAAAAAAAAAACAAGCAGATTGGTATGATCGAAGTTGAAAATCGGTCCATCCGTTCGGATGTTAAGGCGATCTGAAGAATTCGAAAAAGTTCCAAGGGAGCCCCCTTTGATGCATTTTTTTTTTCGATTTCGGTTTTTTCGATTGGGAAATGGATTCTATAAAAAAAACAAGCAGATTGGTATGATCGAAGTTGAAAATCGGTCCATACGTTCGAAAGTTAAGGCAATCTGAAGAATTCGAAAAAGTTCCAAGGGGGCCCCCTTTGATGCATTTTTTTTTTCGATTTCGGTTTTTTTGATCGGAGAAATGGATTCTATGAAAAATAAAGCAGATTGGTATGATCGAAGTTGAAAATCGGTCCATCCGTTCGGAAGTTAAGTCGATCTGAAGAATTCGAAAAAGTTCCAAGGGGGCTCCCATTGATGCTTTTTATTTTTTCGATTTCGGTTTTTTTGATTGGAGAAATGGATTCTATAAAAAAAAAACAAGCAGATTGGTATGATCGAAGTTGAAAATCGGTCCATACGTTCGAAAGTTAAGGCAATCTGAAGAATTCGAAAAAGTTCCAAGAGGGCCCCCTTTGATGCATTTTTTTTTCGATTTCGGATTTTTTGATCGGAGAAATGGATTCTATGAAAAAAAAAGCAGATTGGTATGATCGAAGTTGAAAATCGGTCCATCCGTTCGGAAATTAAGTCGATCTGAAGAAATCGAAAAAGTTCCAAGGGGGCCCCCTTTGTTGCATTTTTTTTTACTTCGGTTTTTTCGATTGGAGAAATGGATTCTATGAAATAAAACAAGCAGATTCGTATGATCGAAGTTGAAAATCGGTCTATCCGTTCGGAAGTTAAGGCGATCTGAAGAATTCGAAAAAGTTCCAAGGGGGCTCCCTTTGATGATTTTTATTTTTTCGATTTCGGTTTTTTTGATTGGAGAAATGGATTCTATGAAAAAAAAAAGCAGATTCTTATGATCGAATTTGAAAATCGGTCCATCCGTTCGGAAGTTAAGGCGATCTGAAGAATTCGAAAAAGTTCCAAGGGGGCTCCCTTTGATGCTTTTTATTTTTTCGATTTCGGTTTTTTCGATTGGAGAAATGGATTCTATAAAAAAAAACAAGCAGATTGGTATGATCGAAGTTGAAAATCGGTCCATCCGTTCGGAAGTTAAGGCGGTCTGAAGAATTCAGAAAAGTTCCAAGGGGACCCCCTTTGATGAAATGTTTTTTTCGATTTTGGTTTTTTCGATTGGAGAAATGGATTCTATGAAAAAAAAACAAGCAGATTGGTACGATCGAAGTTGAAAATCGGTCCATCCGTTCGGAAGTTAAGGCGATTTGAAGAATTCGATAAAGTTCCAAGGGGACCCCCTTTAATGCAATTTTTTTTCAGATTTCGGTTTTTTTGATTGGAGAAATGGATTCTATGAAAAAAAACAAGCAGTTTGGTATGATCGAAGTTGAGAATCGGTTCATCCGTTCGGAAGTTAAGGCGATCTGAAGAATTCGAAAAAGTTCCAAGGGGACCCCCTTTGATGCAATTTTTTTTTCGATTTCGGTTTTTTCTATTGAAGAAATGGATTCTATGAAAAAACAAGCAAATTGGTATGCGCGAAATTGAAAATCGGTCGATCCGTTCGGAAGTTGAGGCGGTCTGAAGAATTCGAAAAAGTTCCAAGGTGGCCCCCTTTGATGCATTTTTTTTTTCGATTTCGGTTTTTCCGATTGGAGACATGGATTCTATAAAAAAAAAACAAGCAGATTGGTAGAATCGAAGTTGAAAATCGGTCCATCCGTTCGGATGTTAAGGCGATCTGAAGAATTCGAAAAAGTTCCAAGGGGGCCCCCTTTGATGCATTTTTTTTTCGATTTCGGTTTTTTTGAATGGAGAAATGGATTCTATGAAAGAAACAAGCAGATTGGTATGATGGAAGTCGAAAATCGGTCCATCCGTTCGGAAGTTAAGGCGATCTGAAGAATTCAAAAAAGTTCCAAGGGGACCCCCTTTGATGCAATTTTTTTTCGATTTCGGTTTTTTCGATTGGAGAAATGGATTCTATAAAAAAAACAAGCGAATTGGTATGCGCGAAATTGAAAATCGGTCCATCCGTTCGGAAGTTAAGGCGATCTGAAGAATTCGAAAAAGTTCCTAGAAGGCCCCATTTGATGCATTTTTTTTTTTCGATTTCGGTTTTTTCGATTGGAGAAATGGATTCTATGAAAGAAAACAAGCAGATTGATATGATCGAAGTTGAAAATCGGTCCATCCGTTCGGAAGTTAAGGCGATCTGAAGAATTCGAGAAAGTTCCAAGGGGGCCCTCATTGATGCATTTTTTTTTCGATTTCAGTTTTTTCGATTGGAGAAATGGATTGTATGAAGAAAAAACAAGCAGATTGGTATGATCGAAGTTGAAAATCGGTCCATCCGTTCGGAAATTAAGTCGATCTGAAGAAATCGAAAAAGTTCCAAGGGGGCCCCCTTTGTTGCATTTTTTTTTACTTCGGTTTTTTCGATTGGAGAAATGGATTCTATGAAATAAAACAAGCAGATTCGTATGATCGAAGTTGAAAATCGGTCTATCCGTTCGGAAGTTAAGGCGATCTGAAGAATTCGAAAAAGTTCCAAGGGGGCTCCCTTTGATGATTTTTATTTTTTCGATTTCGGTTTTTTTGATTGGAGAAATGGATTCTATGAAAAAAAAAGCAGATTCGTATGATCGAATTTGAAAATCGGTCCATCCGTTCGGAAGTTAAGGCGATCTGAAGAATTCGAAAAAGTTCCAAGGGGGCTCCCATTGATGCTTTTTATTTTTTCGATTTCGGTTTTTTCGATTGGAGAAATGGATTCTATGAAAAAAAACAAGCAGATTGGTATGATCGAAGTTGAAAATCGGTCCATCCGTTCGGAAGTTAAGGCGGTCTGAAGAATTCAGAAAAGTTCCAAGGGTTTTTTCGATTTTGGTTTCTTCGATTGGAGAAATGGATTCTATGAAAAAAAAACAAGCAGATTGGTACGATCGAAGTTGAAAATCGGTCCATCCGTTCGGAAGTTAAGGCGATTTGAAGAATTCGATAAAGTTCCAAGGGGACCCCCTTTAATGCAATTTTTTTTCAGATTTCGGTTTTTTTGATTGGAGAAATGGATTCTATGAAAAAAAACAAGCAGTTTGGTATGATCGAAGTTGAGAATCGGTTCATCCGTTCGGAAGTTAAGGCGATCTGAAGAATTCGAAAAAGTTCCAAGGGGACCTCCTTTGATGCAATTTTTTTTTCGATTTCGGTTTTTTCTATTGAAGAAATGGATTCTATGAAAAAACAAGCAAATTGGTATGCGCGAAATTGAAAATCGGTCGATCCGTTCGGAAGTTGAGGCGGTCTGAAGAATTCGAAAAAGTTCCAAGGTGGCCCCCTTTGATGCATTTTTTTTTTCGATTTCGGTTTTTCCGATTGGAGACATGGATTCTATAAAAAAAAAAACAAGCAGATTGGTAGAATCGAAGTTGAAAATCGGTCCATCCGTTCGGATGTTAAGGCGATCTGAAGAATTCGAAAAAGTTCCAAGGGGGCCCCCTTTGATGCATTTTTTTTTTCGATTTCGGTTTTTTCGAATGGAGAAATGGATTCTATGAAAGAAACAAGCAGATTGGTATGATGGAAGTTGAAAATCGGTCCATCCGTTCGGAAGTTAAGGCGATCTGAAGAATTCAAAAAAGTTCCAAGGGGACCCCCTTTGATGCAATTTTTTTTCGATTTCGGTTTTTTCGATTGGAGAAATGGATTCTATGAAAAAAACAAGCGAATTGGTATGCGCGAAATTGAAAATCGGTCCATCCGTTCGGAAGTTAAGGCGATCTGAAGAATTCGAAAAAGTTCCAAGAAGGCCCCATTTGATGCATTTTTTTTTTTCGATTTCGGTTTTTTCGATTGGAGAAATGGATTCTATGAAAGAAAACAAGCAGATTGATATGATCGAAGTTGAAAATCGGTCCATCCGTTCGGAAGTTAAGGCGATCTGAAGAATTCGAGAAAGTTCCAAGGGGGCCCTCATTGATGCATTTTTTTTTCGATTTCAGTTTTTTCGATTGGAGAAATGGATTCTATGAAGAAAAAACAAGCAGATTGGTATGATCGAAGTTGAAAATCGGTCCATCCGTTCGGAAGTTAAGGCAATCTGAAGAATTCGAAAAAGTTCTAAGGGGGCCCCCTCAGAAATGGATTCTATGAAAAAAAAACAAGCAGTTTGGTATGATCGAAGTTGAAAATCGGTCCATCCGTTCGGAAGTTAAGGCGATCTGAAGAATTCGAAAAAGTTCCAAGGGGGCCCCCTTTGATGCTTTTCATTCTTTCGATTTCGGTTTTTTTGATTGGAGAAATGGATTCTATGAAAAAAAAAACAAGCAGATTGGTATGATCGAAGTTGAAAATCGGTCCATACGTTCGAAAGTTAAGGCAATCTGAAGAATTCGAAAAAGTTCCAAGGGGGCCCCCTTTGATGCATTTTTTTTTCGATTTCGGTTTTTTCGATTGGAGAAATGGATTCTATGAAAAAAACAAGCAGATTGGTATGATCGAAGTTGAAAATCGGTCCATCCGTTCGGAAGTAAACGCGATCTGAAGAATTCGAAAAAGTTCCAAGGGGACCCCCTTTGATGCAATTTTTTTCGATTGGAGAAATGGATTCTATGGAAAAAACAAGCGAATTGGTATGCGCGAAATTGAAAATCGGTCCATCCTTTCGGAAGTTGAGGCGATCTGAAGAATTCAAAAAAGTTCCAAGGGGGCCCCCTTCGATGCATTTTTTTTTCGATTCCGGTTTTTTCGATTGGAGAAATGTATTCTATGAAAAAAAACAAGCAGATTGGTATGATCGAAGTTGAAAATCGGTCCATCCGTTCGGAAGTTAATGCGATCTGAAGAATTCGAAAAAGTTCCAAGGGGGCCCCCTTTGATGCATTTTTCTTTTCGATTTCGGTTTTTTCGATTGGAGAAATGTATTCTATGAAAAAAAACAAGCAGATTGGTATGATCGAAGTTGAAAATCGGTCCATCCGTTCGGAAGTTAAGGCGATCTGAAGAATTCGAAAAAGTTCCAAGGGGGCCCCCTTTGATGCAATTTTTTTTCGATTTCGGTTTTCCCGATTGGAAAAATGGATTCTATGAAAAAAAACAAGCAGATTGGTATGATCGAAGTTGAAAATCGGTCCATCCGTTCGGAAGTTAAGGCGATTTGAAGAATTCGGAAAAGTTCCAAGGGGACCCCCTTTGATGCAATTTTTTTTCAGATTTCGGTTTTTTCGATTGGAGAAATGGATTCTATGAAAAAAACAAGCAGTTTGGTATGATCGAAGTTGAAAATAGGTCCATCCGTTCGGAAGTTAAGGCGATCTGAAGAATTCGAAAAAGTTCCAAGGGGACCCCCTTTGATGAAATTTTTTTATCGATTTCGGTTTTTTCTATTGAAGAAATGGATTCTATGAAAAAACAAGCAAATCGGTCCATACGTTCGGAAATTAAGTCGATCTGAAGAATTCGAAAAAGTTCCAAGGGGGCCCCCTTTGATGCTTTTTATTTTTTCGATTTCGGTTTTTTTGATTGGAGAAATGGATTCTATGAAAAAAAAACAAGCAGATTGGTATGATCGATGTTGAAAATCGGTCCATACGTTCGAAAGTTAAGGCAATCTGAAGAATTCGAAAAAGTTCCAAGGGGGCCCCCTTTGATGCATTTTTTTTTTCGATTTCGGTTTTTTCGATTGGAGAAATGGATTCTATGAAAAAAACAAGCAGATTGGTATGATCGAAGTTGAAAATCGGTCCATCCGTTCGGAAGTAAACGCGATCTGAAGAATTCGAAAAAGTTCCAAGGGGACCCCCATTGATGCAATTTTTTTCGATTGGAGAAATGGATTCTATGGAAAAAACAAGCGAATTGGTATGCGCGAAATTGAAAATCGGTCCATCCTTTCGGAAGTTGAGGCGATCTGAAGAATTCAAAAAAGTTCCAAGGGGGCCCCCTTCGATGCATTTTTTTTTCGATTCCGGTTTTTTCGATTGGAGAAATGTATTCTATGAAAAAAAACAAGCAGATTGGTATGATCGAAGTTGAAAATCGGTCCATCCGTTCGGAAGTTAATGCGATCTGAAGAATTCGAAAAAGTTCCAAGGGGGCCCCCTTTGATGCATTTTTTTTTTCGATTTCGGTTTTTTCGATTGGAGAAATGGATTCTATGAAAAAAACAAGCAGATTGGTATGATCGAAGTTGAAAATCGGTCCATCCGTTCGGAAGTTAAGGCGATCTGAAGAATTCGAAAAAGTTCCAAGGGGGTCCCCTTTGATGCATTTTTTTTTCCATTTCGGTTTTTTCGATTGGAGAAATGGATTCTTTGAAAAAATACAAGCAGATTGGTATGATCGAAGTTGAAAATCGGTCCATCCGTTCGGAAGTTAAGGCGATCTGAAGAATTCGAAAAAGTTCCAAAGGGGCCCCCATGGATGCATTTTTTTTTCGATTTCGGTTTTTTCGATTGGAGAAATGGATTCTATAAAAAAAAACAAGCAGATTGGTATGATCGAAGTTGAAAATCGGTCCATCCGTTCGGAAGTTAATGCGATCTGAAGAATTCGAAAAAGTTCCAAGGGGGCCCCCTTAGATGCATTTTTTTTTCGATTTCGGTTTTTTCGATTGGAGAAATGGATTCTATGAAAAAAAAATAAGCAAATTGGTATGATCGAAGTTGAAAATCGGTCCATCCGTTCGGAAGTTAGGCGATCTGAAGAATTCGAAAAAGTTCCAAGGGGGCCCCCTTTGATGCATTTTTTTTTCGATTTCGGTTCTTTCGATCGGAGAAATGGATTCTATGAAAAAAAACAAGCAGATTGGTATGATCGAAGTTGAAAATCGGTCCATCCGTTCGGATGTTGAGGCGATCTGAGGAATTCGAAAAAGTTCCAAGGGGGCCCCCTTTGATGCATTTTTTTTTTCGATTTCGGTTTTTTCGATTGGATAAATGGATTCTCCGAAAAAAACAAGCAGATTGGTATGATCGAAGTTGAAAATCGGTCCATACGTTCGAAAGTTAAGGCAATCTGAAGAATTCGAAAAAGTTCCAAGAGGGCCCCCTTTGATGCATTTTTTTTTCGATTTCGGTTTTTTTGATCGGAGAAATGGATTCTATGAAAAATAAAGCAGATTGGTATGATCGAAGTTGAAAATCGGTCCATCCGTTCGGAAGTTAAGTCGATCTGAAGAATTCGAAAAAGTTTCAAGAGGGCCCCCTTTGATGCATTTTTTTTTCTATTTCGGTTTTTTCGATTGGAGAAATGGATTCTATGAAAAAAAACAAGCAGATTCGTATGATCGAAGTTGAAAATCGGTCCATCCGTTCGGAAGTTAAGGCGATCTGAAGAATTCGAAAAAGTTCCAAGGGGGCTCCCTTTGATGCTTTTCATTTTTTCGATTTCGGTTTTTTTGATTGAAGAAATGTATTCTATGAAAAAAAACAAGCAGATTGGTATGATCGAAGTTGAAAATCGGTCCATCCGTTCGGAAGTTAATGCGATCTGAAGAATTCGAGAAAGTTCCAAGGGGGCCCCCTTTGATGCATTTTTCTTTTCGATTTCGGTTTTTTCGATTGGAGAAATGGATTCTATGAAAAAAACAAGCAGATTGGTATGATCGAAGTTGAAAATCGGTCCATCCGTTCGGAAGTTAAGGCGATCTGAAGAATTCGAAAAAGTTCCAAGGGGGTCCCCTTTGATGCATTTTTTTTTTCGATTTCGGTTTTTTCGATTGGAGAAATGGATTCTATGAAAGAAAACAAGCAGATTGATATGATCGAAGTTGAAAATTGGTCCATCCGTTCGGAAGTTAAGGCGATCTGAAGAATTCGAGAAAGTTCCAAGGGGGCCCTCATTGATGCATTTTTTTTTTCGATTTCAGTTTTTTCGATTGGAGAAATGGATTATATGAAGAAAAAACAAGCAGATTGGTATGATCGAAGTTGAAAATCGGTCCATCCGTTCGGAAGTTAGGCGATCTGAAGAATTCGAAAAAGTTCCAAGGGGGCCCCCTTTGATGCATTTTTTTTCGATTTCGGTTCTTTCGATCGGAGAAATGGATTCTATGAAAAAAAACAAGCAGATTGGTATGATCGAAGTTGAAAATCGGTCCATCCGTTCGGATGTTGAGGCGATCTGAGGAATTCGAAAAAGTTCCAAGGGGGCCCCTTTGATGCATTTTTTTTTTCGATTTCGGTTTTTTCGATTGGATAAATGGATTCTCCGAAAAAAACAAGCAGATTGGTATGATCGAAGTTGAAAATCGGTCCATACGTTCGAAAGTTAAGGCAATCTGAAGAATTCGAAAAAGTTCCAAGAGGGCCCCCTTTGATGCATTTTTTTTTCGATTTCGGTTTTTTTGATCGGAGAAATGGATTCTATGAAAAATAAAGCAGATTGGTATGATCGAAGTTGAAAATCGGTCCATCCGTTCGGAAGTTAAGTCGATCTGAAGAATTCGAAAAAGTTTCAAGAGGGCCCCCTTTGATGCATTTTTTTTTCTATTTCGGTTTTTTCGATTGGAGAAATGGATTCTATGAAAAAAAACAAGCAGATTCGTATGATCGAAGTTGAAAATCGGTCCATCCGTTCGGAAGTTAAGGCGATCTGAAGAATTCGAAAAAGTTCCAAGGGGGCTCCCTTTGATGCTTTTTATTTTTTCGATTTCGGTTTTTTTGATTGAAGAAATGTATTCTATGAAAAAAAACAAGCAGATTGGTATGATCGAAGTTGAAAATCGGTCCATCCGTTCGGAAGTTAATGCGATCTGAAGAATTCGAAAAAGTTCCAAGGGGGCCCCCTTTGATGCATTTTTCTTTTCGATTTCGGTTTTTTCGATTGGAGAAATGGATTCTATAAAAAAAACAAGCAGATTGGTATGATCGAAGTTGAAAATCGGTCCATCCGTTCGGAAGTTAAGGCGATCTGAAGAATTCGAAAAAGTTTCAAGGGGGCCCCTTTTGATGCATTTTTTTTTCGATTTCGGTTTTTTCGATTGGAGAAATGGAATTTATGAAAAAAAAACAAGCAGATTGGTATGATGGAAGTTGAAAATCGGTCCATCCGTTCGGAAGTTAAGGCGATCTGAAGAATTCGAAAAAGTTCCAAGGGGGCCCCTTTTGATGCATTTTTTTTTCGATTTCGGTTTTTTCGATTGGAGAAATGGATTCTATGAAAGAAAACAAGCAGATTGATATGATCGAAGTTGAAAATCGGTCCATCCGTTCGGAAGTTAAGGCGATCTGAAGAATTCGAGAAAGTTCCAAGGGGGCCCTCATTGATGCATTTTTTTTTTCGATTTCAGTTTTTTCGATTGGAGAAATGGATTATATGAAGAAAAAACAAGCAGATTGGTATGATCGAAGTTGAAAATCGGTCCATCCGTTCGGAAGTTAAGGCAATCTGAAGAATTCGAAAAAGTTCTGAGGGAGCCCCCTCAGAAATGGATTCTATGAAAAAAAAACAAGCAGTTTGGTATGATCGAAGTTGAAAATCGGTCCATCCGTTCGGAAGTTAAGGCGATCTGAAGAATTCGAAAAAGTTCCAAGGGGGCCCCCTTTGATGCAATTTCTTTTCGATTTCGGTTTTTCCGATTGGAAAAATGGATTCTATGAAAAAAAACAAGCAGATTGGTATGATCGAAGTTGAAAATCGGTCCATCCGTTCGGAAGTTAAGGCGATTTGAAGAATTCGGAAAAGTTCCAAGGGGACCCCCTTTGATGCAATTTTTTTATCGATTTCGGTTTTTTCTATTGAAGAAATGGATTCTATGAAAAAACAAGCAAATCGGTCCATACGTTCGGAAATTAAGTCGATCTGAAGAATTCGAAAAAGTTCCAAGGGGGCCCCCTTTGATGCTATTTATTTTTTCGATTTCGGTTTTTTTGATTGGAGAAATGGATTCTATGAAAAAAAAACAAGCAGATTGGTATGATCGAAGTTGAAAATCGGTCCATACGTTCGAAAGCTTATACTCACCAAGTTACTGTTCTTCCGTTATACATACGAGCGACTGAATTGAACAGAAGGTTGAATGGATATACTAAACAATGATCGTATCTGGGGTTGTATTCGATTATATCGTGATGATGTTCATATAGTTATACTCACCAGGTAACTGTTCTTGCGATATACATACGAGCGACCCAATCGAAAAGAAGTTTGGATAGATAGACGAAATGATCATTGTATCTGAGTTGTATTCGATTATATCGTGATGACGTTCATATAGAAATACTCACCAGGTTACTGATTTTTCTTTATACATACGAGCAACCGATTCGAACAGAAGGTTGAATGGATAGTATCTGGGTTGTATTCGATTATGATGTTATGCTGTGTATATAGTTATACACATTAGGTAACGGTATACCCGTTTTACATACGAGCGACCAAAACGAACAGAAAGTTGAATGGATAGACTGAACAATCAATGTATCTGGGTGGTATCCGATTATATCGCAATTCTGTATATATAGTGATACTTACCAGGTGACGGTACTTCCGTTGCACATACTAGCGACTGAATCGAACTTGAGGTTAAATGGTAAGACGAAACGATAATTGTATCTGAGTTGTATTCGATGATATCGTGATGATGTTTATATAGCAATACTCACCAGGTAACTGTTCTTCCGTTTTACATACAAGCGACCGAATCGAGCAGAAGGTTGAATTCAGTATGGATTGAACGATCATCGTATCTGGGTTGTATTCGATTATGTTCATATAGTTATACACACCAGGTAACTGTTCTTCCGTTATACATACTAGCGACTGAATCGAACAGAATGTTGAATGGTTAGACGAAACGATAATTGTATCTGAGATGTATTCGATGATATCGTGATGATGTTTATATAGCAATACTCACCAGGTAACTGTCCTTCAGTTTTACATACAAGTGACCGAATCGAGCAGAAGGTTGAATGGATAGATTGAACAATCATCGTATCTGAGTTGTATTCGATTATGTTCATATAGTTATACTCACCAGGTACCTGTTCTTTCGTTATACATACGAGCAACCGATTCGAACATAAGGTTGAATGGATAGATTGAACAATCATCGTATCTGAGTTGTATTCGATTATGTTTATATAGTTATACTCACCAAGTAACTGTACTTCCGTTATACATACGAGCGACTGAATCGAACAGAAGGTTGAATGGATAGACTAAACAATGATCGTATCTGGGGTTGTATTCGATTATATCGTGATGATGTTTATATAGTTATACTCACCAGGTAACTGTTCTCCAGTTATACATAAGAGCGACTGAACTGAACAGAAAGTTGTATAGATAGACTGAACAATCATCGTATCTGGGTTGTATTCGATTATTTCGTGATGATTATTATATATTATGTCTAACCAGGTAACTGTTCTTTCGTTATACATACGAGCAACCGAATCGAACATAAGATTGAATGGATAGATTGAACAATCATTGTATCTGGGTTGTCTCCGATTATATCGTTATGCTGTATATTCAGATACACCTACCATGTAACGGTTCTTTCGTTACACATACGAGCGTCTGAATCGAACATAAGGTTGGATTGGTTAGACGGAACGATAATTGTAACTGAGTTGTATTCGATTATATCGTGGTAATGTTTATATAGTAATACACACCAGGTGACTGTTCTTGCGTCATACGTACGAGCGACCCAATCGAACAGAAGGTTGGATGGATAGACGGAATGATCATTGTATCTGAGTTGTATTCGATTATATCGTGATGAAGTTCATATAGAAATACTCACCAGGTTACTGTTCTTTCGTTATACATACGAGCAACCGAATCGAACAGAAGGTTGAATGGATGGTTTCTGGGTTGTATTCGATTATGATGTTATGCTGTGTATATAGTTATACACACTAAGTGACGGTATTTCCGTTTAACATACGAGCAACCGAAACGAACAGAAAGTTGAATGGATAGACTGAACAATCAATGTATCTGGTTGGTATCCGATTATATCGCAATACTGTATATATAGTGATACTCACCAGGTGACGGTACTTCCGTTACACATACTAGCGACTGAATCGAACAGAAGGTTAAATGGTTAGACGAAGCGATAATTGTATCTGAGTTGTATTCGATGATATCGTGATGATGTTTATAGCAATACTCACCAGGTAACTGTTCTTACGTTTTACATACAAGCGACCGAATCGAGCAGAAGGTTAAATAGATAGATTGAACAATCATCGTATCTGGGTTGTATTCGATTATGTTCATATAGTTATACTCACCTGGTAACTGTTCTTCCGTTATACATACGAGCGACTGAATTGAACGAAAGGTTGAATGGATAGACTAAACAATGATCGTATCTGGGGTTGTATTCGATGATATCGTGATGATGTTTATATAGTTATACTCACCAGGTAACTGTTCTCCAGTTATACATGAGAGCGACTGAACTGAACAGAAGGTTGAATGGATAGGCTGAACAATCATTGTATCTGGGTTGTATTCGATTATATCGTGATGATTATCATATAGTATGTCTTACCATGTAACAGTTCTTCTGTTACACATACGAGCAACCGAATCGAACATAAGGTTGAATGGATAGATTGAACAATCATTGTATCTGGGTTGTCTCCGAATATATCGTTATGCTGTATATTTAGTTACACCTACCATGTAACGGTTCCTTAGTTACACATACGAGCGTATGCATCGAACATAAGGTTGGATGATTAGACGGAACGATAATTGTAACTGAGTTGTATTCTATTATATCGTGGTGATGTTTATATAGTAATACTCACCAGGTGACTGTTCTTGCGTTATACATACGAGCGACCCAATCGAACAGAAGGTTGGATGGATAGACGGAATGATCATTGTATCTCAGTTGTATTCGATTATATCGTGATGAAGTTTATATAGAAATACTCACCAGGTTACTGTTCTTTCGTTATACATACGAGCAACCGAATCGAACAGAAGGTTGAATGGATAGTATCTGGGTTGTATTCGATTATGATCTTATGCTGTGTATATAGTTATACACATTTGATGACGGTATTCCCGTTTTACATACGAGCGACCGAAAAGAACAGAAAAATGAATGGATAGACTGAACAATCAATGTATCTGGGTGGTATCCGATTATATCGCAATACTGTATATATAGTGATACTTACCAGGTGACGGTACTTCCGTTACACATACTAGCGACTGAATCGAACAGAAGGTTGAATGATTAGACGAAACGATAATTGTATCTGAGTTGTATCCGATGATATCGTGATGATGTTTATATAGCAATAATAACCAGGTAACTATTCTTCCGTTTCACATACAAGCGACCGAATCGAGCAGAAGGTTAAATGTATAGATTGAACAATCATTGTATCTGGGTTGTATTTGATTATGTTTATATAGTTATACTCTCCAGGTACCTGTTCTTCCGTTATACATACGAGCGACTGAATTGAACAGAAAGTTGAATGGATAGACTAAACAATAATCGTATCTGGGGTTGTTTTCGATTATATCTTGATGATGTTCATATAGTTGGGCGCCAATCTGTTAGGGCAAGATTTTATTAAGCAGTGCCTGTGCATTCGTAGGTACTCGCCACTAACTCTCCCAGCAGCTCAGTAGGGCGTGGGTACGGTTACAATAATGTAAAATTTCTTAAATTTTTGGAGAAATTAATAAGGGTTTAATTTTCCGGTGCGCCACTGATTTTTTGCCAGAAAAATCAGAAACCACCCAGTTGAAAGGGACAGGACACTGCGCTAAAGAATCAATACAATGAGACACAGTCAAGTACTTTTAGTGTAAGCTGGAATGAACCCTGGGGTTAGGTAGCCAAAGAATGATAGTCACACTCCTTGAAATTTACGAATATATTGGTATCAACACTGTATCCAAGAGGGGTTATCAGCATTCACATAAACAGTGAGCCAAGAATGAACAGCAGAAATTTCCTAAATATACTCTACAAAATGATATTTTTGAAGGGGCCAATCACGTGACGTCACGGGGAAGCTTACATGGGCAATTCAATAAAACATAATTATTATTGTAACATCTATCAGTAGATTCAGGTTATTCACTCTCAAATGACTTAGCTGACTGCTCAGTGGAGCTCCTTTGCTGATACCACTCAGTGCCTCTCAAGACTGCAGATGTAGGATGCAAGTCAACAGTTGTTGTGGCTCATGGAATACTTTGAGACTGCCAGGTAAATTTCGGTGTTCAGCCCTGAACACTGGGGAACTCTTTGCTAGGCACCTCAATACTGCTAGAGATGAACAGGTACAGCAAAATGTTCTAAGGGAGTTGACCAGTCTTAATCCGTTGGAGGAGTGAATGAATGAGGTGGAAAGAAGAAGGTGGAAAGACGAAGGTGGAGATAAGACCCTAAAAAGAATAACCACAGACTTAAGCACGACTCGACGGGTGGTCAATCAGGTTGCACAGGTGGTGGACACTTGTGCTTTCTACTCACCTCGAGTATGTATGGAGGGTCAAATCATATATGGTTCAGATCTAGTTTGAACCGTATTTTCAATTTCCAGTAATCGAAATAATCAAATCTATAAAATTATTAAATAGATTAAAAACGGAATTTTAACCTCAAAAATAACCTACTTACATGGCGCGCAAATCCTGCTAAGCAGATAAATGATTCATTACCATATAAACATCCAAAAATGGTCCGATAAATAAGGAATCATAAAATGTTGAAATTTTCCATATCCATCCAATGATGATCGATAAATCGAAGGAAAATTCTCAACTCGCCATGCACTTGATTTCAATAAGGAATCAGGAAAAAGATAATCGAAGATCGGAAATAAGTCAAATGTCCGATTTCAGGAATCAGACAAAGTGTCATCCGTCGATTGATCACTGTCAACCCATGGTGCAGGGACAAAATTCCGAAAACCTAACTCATGTTCGAGATGATCATGGGATGTTTAATTGTTGTGTCTGAACAACCCTATAGCAGATATTGATCACATTCAATCAGTTATTATTGACATAAACGAACGGACGCCATCTATTAATTGCTTATCGAAGCAGAACACTAATCCAATGTCTAATAACATTGATTGAACGCAAGCCATCTATGCACTAATTTTCGTATCAGAACATAACAAACTATCCCATGAACATCTCTCACAATATCATTTGAGTGGCGATCGTCAGAAGAAGAGTTACGGGCATTTTATCACTTCCGTGTTCTTAGATATTATCAGGTGTTGTCATGTGGGCACCTAGCATTCTGTGATGTGGTTGGATTGATCCCATCTGATAGCTGTCATCACTCATTATTCATTATTGACATTTCATAATTAATTCACTTTTGTGGATTTTATGTAAACAATGAATGGATCGTAATCATTTGATAATGACTACCACAGGCATTGATCATGCAAAATATATGTGAATAAGGTGAGTATGACACGAAATGACGATATCATAACGGAGCTAGAGATTACAAAATCAACAGAATACTAAATGAACCATTAATATGATTACTACAAACACAAGAGATTTTGGTACTCTAAAGAAGGATTTCACCGTGTAAAATATGACCGTAACAAATCCCCCCTCCACTCGGGGAGGCATCAAAGTTCCATATACTTTGATGACGATAAGTTGAAGCTAGCTACGAGTTAGCAAATGAAAAGATACGGAATGGAAAAACTATACCCACTGCACCATGATGCTGTGGCCACCGACCCCATCAAGTCGTACTTTCATCTGTGGATATACCCCTCAAACACAAACTTCACACAATTGAATTGAAATAATCAATAAAACTACAACGCAACAGGAAAATGCAATGCACGCATCAAACTACAACGCATAGAAAGCCCAATGCTAAGAAAGCTACAAAGCAAAGAAAACCACAATGCGAAGAAAACAACAATGCATATGCTGAAATACACAAACCTTGAACAGCTGTTGCGCCGGAATATTGAATTAAATGAAACCTTATAGACTATCAAGTGGATATGTTCATGGTGGAAAGGTGAAGGATGATCAACCAGATTATTTTACCATAACTCAGTGTCAACATATACAAGAAACCATCCCATGTAAGAGAATCTATGGAGAATTATGAAAGTACTATCATAATTATCCCTCATAAGAGGATGTCAGTGCTGATGCTCACAAGAACAGCATAATCCGCAACAAAGCGAAGCTTACAACCAAAATGCACAGCACCGAAACCGACTGCTAGAAAACACATCCCTGGACTAACAAATAGCACTAGCAGGAGTTCACAGAAGAACCAAAATTTCTACACAGTCGATAGTTATCAAATCAAAATTTCCATAGACTCAAAGTACTACAAATAACAAGACATGGCGAACGGGCTTCAAGTATGTGACAACAATGAATTCATGGTAACAAAACAGAGGTGTTTCTGTCGTGGTTTAAAGTGAATAAAACTACCACTAGTTGGGAACTTTTCAGTTCAAGTATCTTTAAGCGTAAGCTAGGGATAGCCAACTTCTACCCCAAGTTGAAATTTGTACTGTACAACCAAATCAAAATTGCTGTACTATCAAGTTCTTTCTCTATTTGATGTTAATAGACGATATAACTGAACTTTAAAAAACACAGATGGAGCTAAAAAATAACACAATCTATCACAAGTACGTCACTGAAATGTCACGATATATCTAAGAAAATTTGCGAGCAAAACTATTGTCAAAATTGTTACCAACAGTTCCCTCACCAAAAAAACTTTGACTAAAACGTGAATCAGTTAAACTATTGTCAAAATTGTTACCAACAGTTTACTTAACAAACAACAGTGACTAAAAATGTGAAATGGGTCGAACTATTGTCTTAATTGTTACCAACAATTCACCCAAAAATGAAATAACGTTGCCAACTAAAAACAAAAATTGAGTTGAACTATTGTCTAAATTGTTACCAACAGTTCACTCGAAAATGTGAAATAAGCTGAACTATTGTCTTAATTGTTACCAATAGTTCACTTACCACAAACCATTGAATAAAAATTCAATCATAAATCCGAAAATTTACCAAACGTGGCAACGTTGTAAAATTATTTAGCTCCAAAATATGTAAAACATTACAAACAAACACAGACAAACCGCCGAAATGTTCTCAAGTGCGACAAGTTCTAAGATTTCTCTTGGGAATACAACTCAAACACAAGCCCTTCTATCTATAGACCTATACTCAAATAATCTCTACTAATATTCTATATTAGAAGTCCAGTGCAAAAAAAAACAAATTTCCCAAGTTATATATTCCTAAAATTGTCAATAAAAACTAGGCAATAATTACCTTTATTTCAAAAATACTCAACTCCAGAAGACAATAACCAGGAAACTTTTCTCCAGTAATACATAAGAGCGACTGAACTGAACAGAAAGTTGAATGGATAGACTGAATAATCAATGTATCTGGGTGGTATTCGATTATATCGTGATGATTATCATATAGTATGTCTAACCAGGTAACAGTTCTTCTGTTACACATACGAGCAACCGAATCGAACATAAGGTTGAATGGATAGATTGAACAATCATTGTATCTGGGTTGTCTCCGATTATATCGTTATGCTGTATATTAAGTTACACCTACCATGTAACGGTTCTTTCGTTACACATACGAGCGTCTGAATCGAACATAAGGTTGGATGATTAGACGGAACAATAATTGTAACTGAGTTGTATTCGATTATATCGTGGTGATGTTTATATAGTAATACTCACCAGGTGACTGTTCTTGCGTTATACATACGAGCGACACAATCGAACAGAAGTTTGGATAAATAAACGAAATGATCATTGTATCTGAGTTGTATTCGATTATATCGTGATGACGTTCATATAGAAATACTCACCAGGTTACTGTTTTTTCTTTATACATACGAGCAACCGAATCGAACAGAAGGTTGAATGGATAGTATCTGGGTTGTATTCGATTATGATGTTATGCTGTGTATATAGTTATACACATTAGGTGACGGTATTCCCGTTTTACATACGAGCGACCGAAACGAACAGAAAGTTGAATGGATAGACTAAACAATCAATATATCTGGGTGGTATCCGATTATATCGCAATACTGTATATATAGTGATACTTACCAGGTGACGGTACTTCCGTTGCACATACTAGCGACTGAATCGAACTTAAGGTTAAATGGTGAGACGAAACGATAATTGTATCTGAGTTGTATTCGATGATATCGTGATGATGTTTATATAGCAATACTCACCAGGTAACTGTTTTTCCGTTTCACATACAAGCGACCGAATCGAGCAGAAGGTTAAATTTAGTATGGATTGAACAATCATCGTATCTGGGTTGTATTCGATTATGTTCATATAGTTATACTCACCAGGTAACTGTTCGTCCGTTATACATACTAGCGACTGAATCGAACAGAATGTTGAATGGTTAGACGAAACGATAATTGTATCTGAGTTGTATTCGATGATATCGTGATGATGTTTATATAGCAATACTCACCAGGTAACTGTCCTTCAGTTTTACATACAAGTGACCGAATCGAGCAGAAGGTTAAATGGATAGATTGAACAATCATCGTATCTGAGTTGTATTCGATTATGTTTATATAGTTAAACTCATCAGGTACCTGTTCTTCCGTTATACATACGAGCAACCGAATCGAACATAAGGTTGAATGGATAGATTGAACAATCATCGTATCTGAGTTGTATTCGATTATGTTTATATAGTTATACTCACCAAGTAAATGTACTTCCGTTATACATACGAGCGACTGAATTGAACAGAAGGTTGAATGGATAGACTAAACAATGATCGTATCTGGGGTTGTATTCGATGATATCGTGATGATGTTTATATAGTTATACTCACCAGGTAACTGTTCTCCAGTTATACATGAGAGCGACTGAACTGAACAGAAGGTTGAATGGATAGACTGAACAATCATTGTATCTGGGTTGTATTCGATTATATCGTGATGATTATCATATAGTATGTCTTACCATGTAACAGTTCTTCTGTTACACATACGAGCAACCGAATCGAACATAAGGTTGAATGGATAGATTGAACAATCATTGTATCTGGGTTGTCTCCGATTATATCGTTATGCTGTATATTTAGTTACACCTACCATGTAACGGTTCCTTAGTTACACATACGAGCGTATGCATCGAACATAAGGTTGGATGATTAGACGGAACGATAATTGTAACTGAGTTGTATTCTATTATATCGTGGTGATGTTTATATAGTAATACTCACCAGGTGACTGTTCTTGCGTTATACATACGAGCGACCCAATCGAACAGAAGGTTGGATGGATAGACGGAATGATCATTGTATCTCAGTTGTATTCGATTATATCGTGATGAAGTTTATATAGAAATACTCACCAGGTTACTGTTCTTTCGTTATACATACGAGCAACCGAATCGAACAGAAGGTTGAATGGATAGTATCTGGGTTGTATTCAATTATGATCTTATGCTGTGTATATAGTTATACACATTTGATGACGGTATTCCCGTTTTACATACGAGCGACCGAAAAGAACAAAAAAATGAATGGATAGACTGAACAATCAATGTATCTGGGTGGTATCCGATTATATCGCAATACTGTATATATAGTGATACTTACCAGGTGACGGTACTTCCGTTACACATACTAGCGACTGAATCGAACAGAAGGTTGAATGGTTAGACGAAACGATAATTGTATCTGAGTTGTATCCGATGATATCGTGATGATGTTTATATAGCAATAATAACCAGGTAACTATTCTTCCGTTTCACATACAAGCGACCGAATCGAGCAGAAGGTTAAATGTATAGATTGAACAATCATCGTATCTGGGTTGTATTTGATTATGTTTATATAGTTATACTCTCCAGGTACCTGTTCTTCCGTTATACATACGAGCGACTGAATTGAACAGAAGGTTGAATGGATAGACTAAACAATAATCGTATCTGGGGTTGTTTTCGATTATATCTTGATGATGTTCATATAGTTATACTCACCAGGAAACTTTTCTCCAGTAATACATAAGAGCGACTGAACTGAACAGAAAGTTGAATGGATAGACTGAATAATCAATGTATCTGGGTGTTATTAGATTATATCGTGATGATTATCATATAGTATGTCTAACCAGGTAACAGTTCTTCTGTTACACATACGAGCAACCGAATGGAACATAAGGTTGAATGGATAGATTGAACAATCATTGTATCTGGGTTGTCTCCGATTATATCGTTATGCTGTATATTAAGTTACACCTACCATGTAACGGTTCTTTCGTTACACATACGAGCGTCTGAATCGAACATAAGGTTGGATGATTAGACGGAACAATACAAGCGACCGAATCGAGCAGAAGGTTAAATTTAGTATGGATTGAACAATCATCGTATCTGGGTTGTATTCGATTATGTTCATATAGTTATACTCACCAGGTAACTGTTCGTCCGTTATTCATACTAGCGACTGAATCGAACAGAATGTTGAATGGTTAGACGAAACGATAATTGTATCTGAGTTGTATTCGATGATATCGTGATGATGTTTATATAGCAATACTCACCAGGTAACTGTCCTTCAGTTTTACATACAAGTGACCGAATCGAGCAGAAGGTTAGAATGGATAGATTGAACAATCATCGTATCTGAGTTGTATTCGATTATGTTTATATAGTTATACTCACCAAGTAAATGTACTTCCGTTATACATACGAGCGACTGAATTGAACAGAAGGTTGAATGGATAGACTAAACAATGATCGTATCTGGGGTTGTATTCGATTATATCGTGATGATGTTTATATAGTTATACTCACCAGGTAACTATTCTCCAGTTATACATAAGAGCGACTGAACTGAACAGAAGGTTGAATGGATAGACTGAATAATCATCGTATCTGGGTTGTATTCGATTAATTCGTGATATATATTATGTCTAACCAGGTAACTGTTTTTCCGTTATACATACGAGCAACCGAATCAAACATAAGGTTGGATGGATAGATTGAAAAATCATTGTATCTGGGTTGTCCCTGATTATATCGTTATGCTGTATAATTAGATACACCTACCATGTAACGGTTCTTTCGTTACACATACGAGCGTCTGAATCGAACATAAGGTTAGATGGTTAGAGATAATTGTAACTGAGTTGTATTCGATTATATCGTGGTAATGTTTATATAGTAATACTCACCAGGTGACTGTTCTTGCGTTATACGTACGATCGACCCAATCGAACAGAAGGTTGGATGGATAGACGGAATGATCATTGTATCTGAGTTGTATTCGATTATATCGTGATGAAGTTCATATAGAAATACTCACCAGGTTACTGTTCTTTCGTTATACATACGAGCAACCGAATCGAACAGAAGGTTGAATGAATGGTATCTGGGTTCTATTCGATTATGATGTTATGCTGTGTATATAGTTATACATACTAGGTGACGGTATTTCCGTTTTACATACGAGCGACCGAAACGAACAGAAAGTTGAATGGATAGACTGAACAATCAATGTATCTGGTTGGTATCCGATTATATCGCAATACTGTATATATAGTGATACTTACCAGGTGACGGTACTTCCGTTACACATACTAGCGACTGAATCGAACAGAATGTTAAATGGTTAGACGAAGCGATAATTGTATCTGAGTTGTATTCGATGATATCGTGATGATGTTTATATAGCAATATTCACCAGGTAACTGTTCTTCCGTTTTACATAAAAGCGACCGAATCGAGCAGAAGGTTAAATGGATAGATTGAAAATTCATCGTATCTGGGTTGTATTCGATCAGGTTCATATAGTTATACTCACCAGAAAACTGTTCTTCCGATATACATACGAGCGACTGAATTGAACAGAAGGTTGAATGGATAGACTAAATAATGATCGTATCTGAGGTTGTATTCGATTATATCGTGATGATGTTTATATAGTTATACTCAACAGGTAACTGTTTTCCAGTTATACATAAAAGCGACTGAATCGAGCAGAAGGTTGAATTCAGTATTGATTGAACAATAATCGTATCTGGGTTGTATTCGATTATGTTTATAAAGTTATACTCACCAGGTAACTGTTCTTCCGTTATACATACGAGCAATCGAATCGAACAGAATGTTGAATGGATAGTATCTGGGTTGTATTCGATTATGATGTTATGCTGTGTATATAGTTATAACAATTAGGTGACGGTATTCCCGTTTTACATACGAGCGACCGAAACGAACAGAAAGTTGAATGGATAGACTGAACAATCAATGTATCTGGGTGGTATCCGATTATATCGCAATACTGTATATAAAGTGATACTTACCAGGTGACGGTACTTCCGTTACACATACTAGCGACTGAATCGAACAGAAGGTTAAATGGTTAGACGAAACGATAATTGTATCTGAGTTGAATTCGATGATATCGTGATGATGTTTATAGCAATACTCACCAGGTAACTGTTCTTCCGTTCTACATACAAGCGACCGAATCGAGCAGAAGGTTAAATAGATAGATTGAACAATCATCGTATCTGGGTTGTATTCGATTATGTTTATATAGTTATACTCACCAGGTAACTGTTCTTCCGTTATACATACGAGCGACTGAATTGAACAGAAGGTTGAATGGATAGACTAAACAATGATCGTATCTGGGGTTGTATTCGATGATATCGTGATGATGTTTATATAGTTATACTCACCAGGTAACTGTTCTCCAGTTATACATAAGAGCGACTGAACTGAACAGAAAGTTGAATGGATAGACTGAATAATCATCGTATCTGGGTTGTATTCGATTATTTCGTGATGATTATTATATATTATGTCTAACCAGGTAATTGTTCTTTCGTTATACATACGAGCAACCGAATCAAACATAAGGTTGGATGGATAGATTGAAAAATCATTGTATCTGGGTTGTCTCTGATTATATCGTTATGCTGTATAATTAGATACACCTAGCATGTAACGGTTCTTTCGTTACACATACGAGCGTCTGAATCGAACATAAGGTTGGATGGTTAGAGATGATTGTAAAACTGAAGGACAGTTACCTGGTGAGTATTGCTATATAAACATCATCACGATATCATCGAATACAACTCAGATACAATTATCGTTTCGTCTAACCATTCAACATTCTGTTCGATTCAGTCGCTAGTATGTATAACGGAAGAACAGTTACCTGGTGAGTATAACTATATAAACATAATCGAATACAACCCAGATACGATGATTGTTCAATCCATACTAAATTTAACCTTCTGCTCGATTCGGTCGCTTGTATGTAAAACGGAAGAACAGTTACCTGGTGAGTATTGCTATATAAACATCATCACGATATCATCGAATACAACTCAGATACAATTATCGTTTCGTCTCACCATTTAACCTTAAGTTCGATTTAGTCGCTAGTATGTGCAACGGAAGTACCGTCACCTGGTAAGTATCACTATATATACAGAATTGCGATATAATCGGATACCACCCAGATACATTGATTGTTAAGTCTATCCATTCAATTTTCTGTTCGTTTCGGTTGCTCGTATGTAAAACGGGAATACCGTCACCTAATGTGTATAACTATATACACAGCATAACATCATAATCGAATACAACCCAGATACTATCCATTCAACGTTCTGTTCGATTCGGTTGCTCGTATGTATACAGAAAAAACAGTAACCTGGTGAGTATTTCTATATGAACGTCATCACGATATAATCGAATACAACTCAGATACAATGATCATTCCGTCTATCCATCCAAACTTCTGTTCGATTGGGTCGCTCGTATGTATAACGCAAGAACAGTCACCTGGTGAGTATTACTATGTAAACATCACCACGATATAATCGAATACAACTCAGTTACAATAATTGTTCCGTCTAATCATCCAAACTTATGTTCGATTCAGACGCTCGTATGTGTAACGAAAGAACCGTTACATGGTAGGTGTAACCAAATATACAGCATAACGATATAATCGGAGACAACCCAGATACAATGATTGTTCAATCTATCCATTCAACCTTATGTTCGATTCAGTTGCTCGTATGTGTAACAGAAGAACTGTTACCTGGTGAGTATTTCTATATAAACTTCATCACGATATAATCGAATACAACTCTAATACAATGATAATTTCGTTTATCCATCTAACCTTCTGTTCGATTGGGTCGCTCGTACGTATAACGAAAGAACAGTCACCTGGTGAGTATTACTATATAAACATTCCCACGATATAATCGAATACAACTCAGTTACAATTATCGTTCCGTCTAACCATCCAACCTTATGTTCGATTCAGACGCTCGTATGTGTAACGAAAGAACCGTTACATGGTTGGTGTATCTAAATATACAGCAAAACGATATAATCGGAGACAACCCAGATACAATGATTGTTCTATCTATCCATTCAACCTTATGTTCGATTCGGTTGCTCGTATGTATAACGGAAGAACAGTTACCTGGTTAGACATAATATATAATAATCATCACGAAATAATCGAATACAACCCAGATACGATGATTGTTCAGTCTATCTAAACAACCTTCTGTTCAGTTCAGTCGCTCTTATGTATAACTGGAGAACAGTTACCTGGTGAGTATAACTATATAAACATCATCACGATATAATCGAATACAACCCCAGATACGATCATTGTTTAGTCTATCCATTCAACCTTCTGTTCAATTCAGTCGCTCGTATGTATAACGGAAGAACAGTTACTTGGTGAGTATAACTATATAAACATAATCGAATACAACTCAGATACGATGATTGTTCAATCTATCCATTCAACCTTATGTTCGATTCGGTTGCTCGTACGTATAACGAAAGAACAGGTACCTGGTGAGTATAACTATATAAACATAATCGAATACAACTCAGATACGATGATTGTTCAATCTATCCATTTAACCTTCTGCTCGATTCGGTCACTTGTATGTAAAACTGAAGGACAGTTACCTGGTGAGTATTGCTATATAAATATCATCACGATATCATCGAATACAACTCAGATACAATTATCGTTTCGTCTAACCATTCAACATTCTGTTCGATTCAGTCGCTAGTATGTATAACGGAAGAACAATTACCTGGTGAGTATAACTATATAAACATAATCGAATACAACCCAGATACAATGATTGTTCAATCTATCCATTCAACCTTATGTTCGATTCAGTTGCTCGTATGTGTAACAGAAGAACTGTTACCTGGTGAGTATTTCTATATAAACTTCATCACGATATAATCGAATACAACTCAGATACAATGATCATTTCGTTTATCCATCTAACCTTCTGTTCGATTGGGTCGCTCGTACGTATAACGAAAGAACAGTCACCTGGTGAGTATTACTATATAAACATCCCCACGATATAATCGAATACAACTCAGTTACGATTATCGTTCCGTCTAACCATCCAACCTTATGATTCAGACGCTCGTATGTGTCACGAAAGAACCGTTACATGGTAGGTGTATCTAAATATACAGCAAAACGATATAATCGGAGACAACCCAGATACAATGATTGTTCTATCTATCCATTCAACCTTATGTTCGATTCGGTTGCTCGTATGTATAACGGAAGAACAGTTACCTGGTTAGACATAATATATAATAATCATCACGAAATAATCGAATACAACCCAGATACGATGATTGTTCAGTCTATCTAAACAACCTTCTGTTCAGTTCAGTCGCTCCTATGTATAACTGGAGAACAGTTACCTGGTGAGTATAACTATATAAACATCATCACGATATAATCGAATACAACCCCAGATACGATCATTGTTTAGTCTATCCATTCAACCTTCTGTTCAATTCAGTCGCTCGTATGTATAACGGAAGAACAGTTACTTGGTGAGTATAACTATATAAACATAATCGAATACAACTCAGATACGATGATTGTTCAATCTATCCATTCAACCTAATGTTCGATTCGGTTGCTCGTATGTATAACGAAAGAACAGGTACCTGGTGTGTATAACTATATAAACATAATCGAATACAACTCAGATACGATGATTGTTCAATCTATCCATTTAACCTTCTGCTCGATTCGGTCACTTGTATGTAAAACTGAAGGACAGTTACCTGGTGAGTATTGCTATATAAATATCATCACGATATCATCGAATACAACTCAGATACAATTATCGTTTCGTCTAACCTTTCAACATTCTGTTCGATTCAGTCGCTAGTATGCATAACGGAAGAACAGTTACCTGGTGAGTATAACTATATAAACATAATCGAATACAACTCAGATGCGATGATTGTTCAATCTATCCATTTAACCTTCTGCTCGATTTGGTGGCTTGTATGTAAAACGGAAGAACAGTTACCTGGTGAGTATTGCTATATAAGCATCATCACGATATCATCGAATACAACTCAGATACAATCATCGTTTCGTCTCACCATTTAACCTTAAGTTCGATTCAGTCGCTAGTATGTGCAACGGAAGTACCGTCACCTGGTAAGTATCACTATATATACAGAATTGCGATATAATCGGATACCACCCAGATATATTGATTGTTCAGTCTATCTATTCAACTTTCTGTTCGTTTCGGTCGCTCGTATGTAAAACGGGAATAACGTCACCTAATGTGTATAACTATATACACAGCAAAACATCATAATCGAATACAACCCATATACTATCCATTCAACCTTCTGTACGATTCGGTTGCTCGTATGTATAAAGAAAAAACAGTAACCTGGTGAGTATTTCTATATGAACGTCATCACGATATAATCGAATACAACTCAGATACAATTATCATTCCGTCTATCCATCCAAACTTCTGTTCGATTGGGTCGCTCGTATGTATAACGCAAGAACAGTCACCTGGTGAGTATTACTATATAAACATCACCACGATATAATCGAATACAACTCAGTTACAATTATTGTTCCGTCTAATCATCCAACCTTATGTTCGGTTCAGTTGCTCGTATGTGTAAAAAATAACTTTTACCTGGTTAGACATACGATATGATAATCATCACGATATAATCGAATACAACCCAGATACAATGATTGTTCAGTCTATCCATTCAACCTTCTGTTCAGGTCAGTCGCTCTTATGTATAACTGGAGAACAGTTACCTGGTGAGTATAACTATATAAACATCATCACGATATAATCGAATACAACCCCAGATACGATCATTGTTTAGTCTATCCATTCAACCTTCTGTTCAATTCATTCGCTCGTATGTATAACGGAAGAACAGGTACCTGGTGAGTATAACTATATAAACATAATCAAAAACAACCCAGATACGATGAATTTTCAATCTATACATTTAACATTCTGCTCGATTCGGTCGCTTTTATGTAAAACGGAAGAACAGTTACCTGGTGAATATTGCTATATAAACATCATCACGATATCATCGAATACAACTCAGATACAATTATCGCTTCGTCTAACCATTTAACCTTCTGTTCGATTCAGTCGCTAGTATGTGTAATGGAAGTACCGTCACCTGGTAAGTATCACTATATATACAGTATTGCGATATAATCGGATACTAAATTTAACCTTCTGCTCGATTCGGTCGCTTGTATGTAAAACGGAAGAACAGTTACCTGTTGAGTATTGCTATATAAACATCATCACGATATCATCGAATACAACTCAGATACAATTATCGTTTCGTCTAACCATTTAACCTTCTGTTCGATTCAGTCGCTAGTATGTGTAACGGAAGTACCGTCACCTGGTAAGTAATATATACAGTTCTGCGATATAATCGGATACCAACCAGATACATTGATTGTTCAGTCTATCCATTCAACTTTCTCTTCGTTTCGGTCGCTCGTATGTAAAACGGGGATACCGTCACCTAGTGTGTATAACTATAAACACAGCATAACATCATAATCGAATACAACCCAGATACCATCTATTCAACCTTCTGTTCGATTCGGTTGCTCGTATGTATAACGAAAGAACAGAAACCTGGTGAGTATTTCTATATGAACTTTAT
Organism: Chrysomela aeneicollis; assembly: GCA_029955515.1. Lineage (NCBI taxonomy): Eukaryota > Metazoa > Arthropoda > Insecta > Coleoptera > Chrysomelidae > Chrysomela > Chrysomela aeneicollis. Next base: position 12,057,255 of record JARUHQ010000013.1, on the reverse strand, counting down.
CACGATATAATCGAATACAACTCAGATACAATGATCATTCCGTCTATCCATCCAACCTTCTGTTCGATTCAGACGCTCGTATGTGTAACGAAAGAACCGTTACATGGTAGGTGTATCTAATTATACAGCATAACGATATAATCGGAGACAACCCAGATACAATGATTTTTCAATCTATCCATTCAACCTTATGTTCGATTCGGTTGCTCGTATGTATAACGGAAGAACAGTTACCTGGTTAGACATGATTTATAATAATCATCACGAAATAATCGAATACAACCCAGATACGATGATTATTCAGTCTATCCATTCAACCTCCTGTTCAGTTCAGTCGCTCTTATGTATAACTAGAGAACAGTTACCTGGTGAGTATAACTATATAAACATCATCACGATATCATCGAATACAACCCCAGATATGATCATTGTTTAGTCTATCCATTCAACCTTCTGTTCAATTCAGTCGCTCGTATGTATAACGGAAGAACAGTTACCTGGTGAGTATAACTATATAAACATAATCGAATACAACCCAGATACGATGATTGTTCAATCTATCTATTTAACCTTCTGCTCGATTCGGTCGCTTGTATGTAAAACGGAAGAACAGTTACCTGGTGAATATTGCTATATAAACATCATCACGATATCATCGAATACAACTCAGATACAATTATCGCTTCGTCTAACCATTTAACCTTCTGTTCGATTCAGTCGCTAGTATGTGTAACGGACGTACCGTCACCTGGTAAGTATCACTATATATACAGTATTGCGATATAATCGGATACCAACCAGATACATTGATTGTTCAGTCTATCCATTCAACTTTCTGTTCGTTTCGGTCGCTCGTATGTAAAACGAGGATACCGCCACCTAGTGTGTATAACTATATACACAGCATAACATCATAATCGAATACAACCCAGATACTATCCATTCAACCTTCTGTTCGATTCGAATGCTCGTATTTATAACGAAAGAACAGTAACCTGGTGAGTATTTCTATATGAACTTCATCACGATATCATCGAATACAACTCAGAGATACAATTATCATTTCGTCTAACCATTTAACCTTCTGTTCGATTCAGTCGCTAGTATGTGTAACGGAAGTACCGTCACCTGGTAAGTATCACTATATGTACAGTATTGCGATATAATCGGATACCACCCAGATACATTGATTGTTCAGTCTATCCATTCAACTTTCTGTTCAGTACAGTCGCTCTTATGTATAACTGGAGAACAGTTTCCTGGTGAGTATAACTATATGAACATCATCAAGATATAATTGAATACAACCCCAGATACGATTATTGTTTAGTCTATCCATTCAACCTTCTGTTCAATTCAGTCGCTCGTATGTATAACGGAAGAACAGTTACCTGGTGAGTATAACTATATAAACATAATCGAATACAACCCAGATACGATGATTGTTCAATCTATACTAAATCTAACCTTCTGCTCGATTCGGTCGCTTGTATGTAAAACGGAAGAACAGTTACCTGGTGAGTATTGCTATATAAACATCATCACGATATCATCGAATACATTTCAGATACAATTATCGTTTCGTCTAACCATTTAACCTTCTGTTCGATTCAGTCGCTAGTATGTGTAACGGAAGTACCGTCACCTGGTAAGTATCACTATATATACAGTATTGCGATATAACATTGATTGTTCAGTCTATCCATTCAACTTTCTGTTCGTTTTGGTCGCTCGTATGTAAAACGGGAATACCGTCACCTAATGTGTATAACTATATACACAGCATAACATCATAATCGAATACAACCCAGATACTATCCATTCAACCTTCTGTTCGATTCGATTGCTCGTATGTATAACGGAAGAACAGTTACCTGGTGAGTATAACTAAACTACGCAACACTAATTACGTCGCACCCCAAAATGATGCCCCTGTTTGAATTGGAATAACTTTTTTCTGCTTTGTTCAATTTGAATTCTGTTTAAACTGTTCGCTAGCTCAGTCCTTCAGCATTGATCTCGTACTTCTTCGATACATATGGTTATGTTTTTAAAATTGCTACAGGATGTTTTTTGAAGCTGTGCAAAATTTCGGAATTTTCAAAAGGATCCCAAATGAAGAAAAACATTGTTTTTTCAATTTTAACAGCGGAGGCATGAAGATGATCTCAATGACTTCAGACATTCTCAAAATGGTCCTTTTATCTCTTTCACAGAGTGATCTCAAAAAATCGATTTTTTGGTTTTCCAGTCATAACTTTTTTCCACGTCAACCGATTTTCAAAATCTCTGGCTCATTTTGAAGCTAAAACCTCAGATGAAGAGATATGAAGATCAGAATTGACTCAAAATAAACATTCAAGATTGAGGGTCTCCTCAAAGATGACCCAAATCTAAAACACCCTCTAAATCCCAGCAGGGATGAGAATTAAACGAAAATCAACTTGTTTTCGGAAGGATCATTCATTCTGGATACGTTCAGATCCTTTCAGTTGTCAGTAGTCGAAAATTATGCATGAGTAAACCCAATTGAAACGACATGTTTCCGAAAAAAAATCAGACCATTGTTCGCCTGAAATGCATGGCCCGTAACCAACGTAACGAAAATCACAATAAGTGACTGACAATCCTGATCAGCTGAGGCTCATTCCACAATAGCGGTTTTTCTTTCAATCGTGTAGCATTGATTGTGTAAGTAAGCAAGAGGAAGAAAACAAGTTTCATTGAATTTTTAATAATCAATAAGAAGAAGAAATGGTAACTTGGATAACAGTACATGAAAAAAAATTAGTATTTAGTGGGTCCTCCCCTCTTGGCAACCACTTCTTCGACCCTATTCGGCATACTGGTTATCAGACCTCCGATAAATTCCTGGGGAATAGCCGCCCATTCTTGCTGTACCGCAGTAATCAAGTCATCCAAACTCTCCATTCGGCCTTCTCTTTCTTTCAATTTTAATTTTATACGACTCCAGACATGCTCTATCGGATTCATATCCGGAGCCAAAGGTGGCCAGTCCAATCTCTCTATACCGTGATCCCTCAAAAATTCGTTGACAGTGCGAGCCCTATGCGGTCTCGCATTGTCATCAACGAGAATAAAGTTTTCGCCTATATTTGCGGCGTAAGGGACCACGATATCCCTCAAACACATATCTTTATACCTCTCACCATTCATACTCTCTCCTCTCAAAATCACTAATTCACTCCTCCAATTATTCGATATTCCACCCCACACAGTCACGCCTCCACCACCAAAAGCCACCCTTGCCTCCATATTCTCTTCCAGGAACCTTTCATTCCTTCCTCTCCATACTAACATGCGCCCATCCTTTCGAAATAAGTTGAACCTACTCTCATCCGTAAACATACACCTACTCCACTCTGCTATTCCCCGGTTTCGATGTACTTGTCCCCACAATCGCCTTGCTGCTCGATGTACAGGTTTCAGTAAGGGGCAGGCTGCTCGTCTTCTTGCATTCAAGCCAATATCATGGATCCGGCGTCGGATTGTTTGACTAGAAACCTGTACACCGGTTGCATCGATTAATTCTCGACGAATTTTGGGGGCGGTTGAAGTCCGGGTCCTCCGTACCGATCTTCCGATGAGGCGGTCTTGAGCAGGAGTTGTTCTTCTTGTTGTGCCCCTTCTTGGCCCCCTCGGTCGGTATTGAATATCCCCAGCGTTAGCTCGGTAGTGGGCCCTTTGGACAGATCTCACTGTTGTTCCCAGCAGATTGGCAATCTGGAGGTTGGATAATCCTCGTTCTGCCATTTGATGAATCAGTTCCAGCTGGTCGGGCTTTAGATGCGGCATTGAAACGAGTGATTTATTCTCACCAGAATCAAAATTGACGTCTAATTAACCTGACTTGTCAGTCACTTATTGTGATTTTCGTTACGTTGGTTACGGGCCATGCATTTCAGGCGAACAATGGTCTGATTTTTTTTTCGGAAACATGTCGTTTCAATTGGGTTTACTCATGCATAATTTTCGACTACTGAAAACTGAAAAGATCTGAACGTATCCAGAATGAATGATCCTTCCGAAAACAAGTTGATTTTCGTTTAATTCTCATCCCTGCTGGGATTTAGAGGGTGTTTTAGATTTGAGTCATCTTTGAGGAGACCCTCAGTCTTGAATGTTCATTTTGAGTCAATTCTGATCTTTATATCTCTTCATCTGAGGTTTTAGCTTCAAAATGAGCCAGAGATTTTGAAAATCGGTTGACGTGGAAAAAAGTTATGACTGGAAAACCAAAAAAACGATTTTTTGAGATCACTCTGTAAATTAAAGAGATAAAAGGACCATTTTGAAAATGTCTGAAGTCATTGGGATCATCTTCATGCCTCCGCTGTTAAAATTGAAAAAACAATGTTTTTCTTCAATTGGGATCCTTTTGAAAATTCCGAGATTTTGCACAGTTTCAAGTAACATCCTGTGGCGATTTTATGAAAAGAACCTCATATATCTAGGAAGTACGAGATCATAGCTGAAGGACTGAGCTAGCGAACAGTTTAAACAGAATTCAAATTGAACAAAGCAGAAAAAAGTTTTTCCAATTCAAACAGGGGCATCATTTTGGGGTGCGACGTAATTAGTGTTGCGTAGTTTATATAAACATAATCGAATACAACCCAGATACGATTATTGTTAAATCAATACTGAATTCAACCTTCTGCTCGATTCAGTCGCTCTTATGTATAACTGGAGAACAGTTACCTGTTGAGTATAACTATATAAACATCATCACGATATAATCGAATACAACCCCAGATACGATCATTGTTTAGTCTATCCATTCAACCTTCTGTTCAATTCAGTCGCTCGTATGTATAACGGAAGAACAGGTACCTGGTGAGTATAACTATATAAACATAATCAAATACAACCCAGATACGATGATTGTTCAATCTATAAATTTAACCTTCTGCTCGATTCGGTCGCTTGTATGTAAAACGGAAGAACAGTTACCTGGTGATTATTGCTATATAAACATCATCAAGATATCATCGAATACAACTCAGATACAATTATTGTTTCGTCTAACCATTCAACCCTCTGTTCGATTCAGTCGCTAGTATGTGTAACGGAAGTACCGTCACCTGGTAAGTATCACTATATATACAGTATTGCGATATAATCGCATACCACCCAGATACATTGATTGTTCAGTATATCCATTCAACTTTCTGTTCGTTTCGGTCGCTCGTATGTAAAACGGGAATACCGTCATCAAATGTGTATAACCATATACACAGCATAACATCATAATCGAATACAACCCAGATACTATCCATTCAACCTTCTGTTCGATTCGGTTGCTCGTATGTATAACGAATGAACAGTAACCTGGTGAGTATTTCTATATGAACGTCATCACGATATAATAGAATACAACTAAGATACAATGATCATTCCGTCTATCCATCCAACCTTCTGTTCGATTGGGTCGCTCGTATGTATAACGCAAGAACAGTCACCTGGTGAATATTACTATATAAACATCACCACGATATAATCGAATACAACTCAGTTACAATTATCGTTTCGTCTCACCATCCAACCTTATGTTCGATTCAGACGCTCGTATGTGTAACGAAAGAACCTTTACATGGTAGGTGTAACTAAATATACAGCATAACGATATAATCGGAGACAACCCAGATACATTCAACCTTATGTTCGATTCGGTTGCTCGTATGTATAACGGAAGAACTGTTACCTGGTTAGACATACTATATTATAATCATCACGATATAATCAAATACAACCCAGATACGATGATTGTTCAGTCTATCCATTCAACCTTCTGTTCAGTTCAGTCGCTCTTATGTATAACTGGAGAACAGTTTCCTGGTGAGTATAACTATATAAACATCATCAAGATTCAATCGAATACAACCCCAGATACGATTATTGTTTAGTCTATCCATTCAACCTTCTGTTCAATTCAGTCGCTCCTATGTATAACGGAAGAACAGTTACCTGGTGAGTATAACTATATGAACATAATCGAATACAACCCAGATACGATGATTGTTCAATCTATACTAAATTTAACCTTCTGCTCGATTCGGTCGCTTGTATGTAAAACGGAAGAACAGTTACCTGGTGAGTATTGCTATATAAACATCATCACGATATCATCGAATACATTTCAAATACAATTATCGTTTCGTCTAACCATTTAACCTTCTGTTCGATTCAGTCGCTAGTATGTGTAACGGAAGTACCGTCACCTGGTAAGTATCACTATATATACAGTATTGCGATATAATCGGATACCACCCAGATACATTGATTGTTCAGTCTATCCATTCAACTTTCTGTTCGTTTCGGTCGCTTGTATGTAAAACGGGAATACCGTCACCTAATGTGTATAACTATTTACACAGCATAACATCATAATCGAATACAACCCAGATACTATCCATTCAACCTTCTGTTCGATTCGGTTGCTCGTATGTATAACGAGAGAACAGTAACCTGGTGAGTATTTCTATATGAACGTCACCACGATATAATCGAATACAACTCAGATACAATGATCATTCCGTCTATCCATCCAACTTTCTGTTCGATTGGGTCGCTCGTATGTATAACGCAAGAACAGTCACCTGGTGAGTATTACTATATAAACATCACCACGATATAATCGAATACAACTCAGTTACAATTATCGTTCCGTCTAATCATCCAACCTTATGTTCGATGCAGACGCTCGTATGTGTAACGAGAGAACCGTTACATGGTAGGTGTAACTAAATATACAGCATAACGATATAATCGGAGACAACCCAGATACAATTATTGTTCAATCTATCCATTCAACTTTTTGTTCGATTCGGTTGCTCTTATGTGTAACAGAAGAACTGTTACCTGGTTAGACATACTATATGAAAATCATCACGATATAATCGAATACAACCCAGATACAATGATTGTTCAGTCTATCCATTCAACCTTCTGTTCAGTTTAGTCGCTCTTATGTATAACTGGAGAACAGTTACCTGTTGAGTATGACTATATAAACATCATCACGATATAATCGAATACAACCTCAGATACGATCATTGTTTAGTCTATCCATTCAACCTTCTGTTCAATTCAGTCGCTCCTATGTATAACGGAATGGAATAGGAGTATATGGGCCTGGAACCAAATACTCAGAAAGTCTGGGCAAATTTCCGAGCATCTTCCAAGCGGAAATTTACGCCATCGGAAAATGCGTCCAGTTCAACATGGAAAGAAATCTTCGTCGACAAGAGATTATCATCATGTCAGACAGCCAAGCAGCCATTAATGCTCTGAACTCCCATGTAATCAACTCCAGAATGGTTTGGGAGTGTCTAGAAAAACTAAATGAACTAGGCAAGAATAATGCGGTTACCCTCCTATGGGTTCCAGGACACACTGGAGTGGAAGGTAATGAAATAGCAGATATACTCGCGAAAAAAGGGGCTGAAACACCATTTCTGGGACCTGAACCCTTTTGCGGAATAAGCACCAGTAGAATATTCCATGAACTTGAAAAAGAAGTACACAACAAAAGATCCCAGCACTGGATAGAATCACAAGGAATGAGGCAGGCCAAGATACTACTGGGGAACTATAACCAGAAGAGATCAAATGACTGCATTTGCATGAGCAAAAACAAGCTCAGAATACTAACAGGAATCCTAACAGGGCACTGCCGGTTGAAAGGACACCTTAGGAAACTCGGATTAGTGGAAGAAGAAGAATGCAGATTCTGCGAGGAAGAGGATGAAACCTCTATCCACATTCTCTCAGAATGCATCTCCTTGCAAAGTCCGAGGTTAAGATATCTCGGAGAACATCAAATAGAAGAGGGAGATCTACCTAACTTGAAGCCATCCGATATCCTGAACTTTCTGAAAGCCATAGGACTGGAGGGACTGCTTTAGTCGTTGAGACATCCTGAACGGCTAAGCAGCAGAAGGGGGCACAATAGATCTATATAGGTCGCAGTGTACAAGACCCCTATACCATAGAAATAGAAAAATGTATAACGGAAGAACAGTTACCTGGTGAGTATAACTATATAAACCTAATCGAATACAACCCAGATACGATGAATTTTCAATCTATACATTCAACCTTCTGCTCGATTCGGTCGCTTTTATGTAAAACGAAAGAACAGTTACCTGGTGAATATTGCTATATAAACATCATCACGATATCATCGAATACAACTCAGATACAATTATCGCTTCGTCTAACCATTTAACCTTCTGTTCGATTCAGTCGCTAGTATGTGTAATGGAAGTACCGTCACCTGGTAAGTATCACTATATATACAGTATTGCGATATAATCGGATACAAAATTTAACCTTCTGCTCGATTCGGTCGCTTGTATGTAAAACGGAAGAACAGTTACCTGGTGAGTATTGCTATATAAACATCATCACGATATCATCGAATACAACTCAGATACAATTATCGTTTCGTCTAACCATTTAACCTTCTGTTTGATTCAGTCGCTAGTATGTGTAACGGAAGTACCGTTACCTGGTAAGTATCACTATATATACAGTATTGCGATATAATCGGATACCACCCAGATACAGTGATTGTTCAGTCTATCCATTCAACTTTCTTTTCGTTTCGGTCGCTCGTATGTAAAACGGGAATACCGTCTCCTAGTGTGTATAACTATATACTATATATTTTTCGGATTACAAACAGAAAAGGAAAATCTTTTGGAAACCACACTCACACAACTCAATTCAATTTTCAAAAATAACCCCATAGAGAAAGATATAAATAACATCTATAGTATAGGAAAGAATAATACAATCATTGTGGAATTCGTTTCATACCTGCAAAAAAAGAAGATTTTTCAGCAGTTACATAAACTTAAAGGGACCGAGATTTCCATCACAAATGATCTGCGCCCAGAGGATCAAAAAACCAATAAAATACTTGTGAAGCATTTGAAAAAAGCTCGATCCTCGAACCATATAGCGAAAATCAAGAACTTCAAATTGTATGTGGATGCGGTACCATATACAGCCGAGGAACTAGAGGATCCATCATCAACTGAAGTTGAATCCGACGTGGAAATCGATAACATTCCTGATCAGAAGAATAATAGTGCTCCAGCAACCCCGACAATCAGACCGAAATATTCAGAAGAATCAGAAAAAAACTTACTGGAAGTAAGACCAGAGCAGCTGCATCCTAACTTACTTTTCTCATCATCATCCAGAAACAATCCAACTGATTTAAAAACAACAACGAACAGAGATTATAACAAAGAAACCAAGGTGAACCCCCCAGCAAAGAACAAGGAGAAGGACATCAGAACACTGAGAAACAAAAAACCTATATAATCTCATAAATTCTCTATATTAGTAACGATAACCCTTATACCTAAATAATTATTTCAGTTCATATTTTTAGAGTGATCTCCTGTATTGAAATGTGATTTGTCCCCAATTTGTAATACACTGATAGGATACACGAAATGGATCAATACATACGAGACTTTGAAGTCAATAATATCGAAACCTACTCTCTCGCGCAAACTCCAGAATGCACCGAAATACTGAGAGTTAATAACCTCAATAATAATTTCAAAATTCTCAACATGAATATACGCAGTATAAATAAAAATTCAGATGAGTCCAAGATCGTTTTACACAATTTGAATGCGAATATTGACTGTTTGATACTTACAGAAACGTGGAATATTATAGACCAGGGCTTATTTAACATTGATGGATACGATATGATTTATAACGAAAGTAACTTCAATCAAAATGATGGTGTTGTAGCATACATATAATCAACATTGAAATATTCCTATAAAATAACAGAAATCTACCAAACTATCAAAGCCATACAAATAAAAATTCAATCGAATGAAGGAAGGAGTATACTTGTTACAGCTGTCTATAGATCTCCTGACACAGACCCTAAAGGATTCATAAATAGCATGAACCAGTATTTAGAAACGAACAACGGCAATAATTTCAATGATATATGTTTATTTCCGGGAGATCTAAATATTGACTTATTAGACCCGGGCGAGAATGCATGTTCCGATTATTTAAATGTTTTGAACGAATATGGATACATCTCTACAATAAATAATCCAACGAGAGTCCAAGCAAACAGTAGTTTCTGTATTGATCATATTTTTATGAAATCTTTAGTTGATATCTACGAGAGAATCGTTCCGATAATTCTCAAAACATCTGTTACAGATCATTACGCGACAATTCTCCAAATTGTGTTAAATAACGATATCAAACAAGAAAAAATCAAAACAACTGAGTTCATCAATACCAAAAAGCTCCATGAAACATTCAGAAATATATCCTGGACATCAGTATTATCATCAAATGAACCAAACACTGCTACAAACACATTCATCGATATCATTATAGAAGCCTTTAATGTGTGTACGGAAGTGAAAGAATACAACAGAAAACACGTCAAAATTGCACCCTGGGTAACAAATGGTTTACTCAAATCAATAAACGAAAAAAAATTAATGAATAAGAATCTGCGAAAATATCCAAATAATGATCAATTAAGAAATGAATACAGAAATTATAGGAACAGATTGAATGCACTAATCAAAAAAACTAAATACAACTATCATAATAAACAAATCGAAAAAAATAACAACGATTCAAAAAAACTGTGGGAAATAGTACAGGAAGTTAGTAAAACAAAAAAGACACGTCATCCCATAGATTCTATTGAAAGTGAGGACGGCAGGATATTAACTGACAAATAACTTATAGCAAATGAATTCAATTCCAAATTCTCAGAAATGGGAAGGAATCTAGCCAGTAAGACAGAAAACGATCCTAATTATATTCAAAACCGTTCCATTATGCCAAATTCTCTCGTCCTCACCCCCGTGGAATCAATTGAGATACAAAACGTAATCAGTCAACTAAAAAATAAGAAAGCCGTAGGTGTTGACAAGATCAAAGCCGAAACTATAAAGATCATTTCTAGCTATATCCAAGAGCCATTGGTCAAAATTTTCAATCTGTGTATGGAGGTAGGAAAGTATCCATCGGCATTCAAACACACAGTAGTAGTTCCCCTCCATAAAAAAGGCAATACTCAGAAAGTAGGAAATTACCGACCAATATCTTTGATCACCCACCTCTCAAAAATATTTGAAAAAATTCTGAAAAATAGACTAGTTTCCTATTTGAATAAATTTACCGTTATCTCTTATAATCAATTCGGATTCAGAGAAAATATGTCAACCCAAGATGCAATTCTAGCTTTAACATCAAAAATAACAGAAGCACTAAACGAAAGCAACCCATGTTTATGCATATTCATAGACTTTTCAAAAGCCTTTGACACTGTTAGCCACAAACTCCTCTTAGAATCAATGGAAGACATTGGTGTAAGAGGCAATTGTCTAAAACTCTTCAAGTGCTATTTAAGCGAAAGAACCCAAGCTGTGAGTGTTGATGGTGTGGTTAGCGGTGTCGAAAAAATTGACTATGGCATACCACAAGAAACAGTTTTAGGGCCAATTTTATTTAACATCTATATAAATGGACTATTTTCAGTCGACAACAACGGAGACATTTTCGGATTTGCTGATGATACAGCAATTTTCTACAAGTCTGATAACTGGGACAATCTGAAGCAAAAAGTGGAATCTGACTTCAAATCAATAAAAACATGGTTCGACTATAAATTACTCACAATAAACACGGATAAGACAAACTATCTACCATTCAGCTGTAATACTCGTGGCCTGCCTAATTTCGACAAACTGAACATTACAATGAATAATAACAAACAGTTCTCTATAGAACCTGTGAAAGAAATCAATTACTTAGGTATTATAATTGATTCCCACTTGAAATGGAACCATCACATAATGTTCGTGATGAAAAAATTGAGATGTATATTGTATAGATTCAAAAAACTCAAGGATGTCCTACCTTCCAGTCAAATGAAAACTTTATATCATGCTCTAGTTGAAAGTCATATACGTTATGGAATTCTGGCATGGGGTGGGGCTCTGAAAACACATCTATATCCATTGGAAGTGATACAGAGGAGATTCATAAAACTGATTTTTTCAAAAGATTTCAGGTATTCAACTGACTCACTATATTCTGAATCCAATATCTTTGACCTAAGACAATTTAACTTCTTCCTCACGTGCTTAAAATATCACGGAACAAAACATTGCAATCAACTCCCAACCCACAACTACAATACTCGAAAAAAAAATAATTATGTGCCACCCTTGATGGTCAAAGTTACAACGCAGAGAATGTTCAACTACTTAGCACCAAAATTATACAATACCATTGCTAATGAATTGAAATGTATGAATGAAAACAGAAAATTCAAGAAACTATTGAAAAAATTTATACAGCAACATTCCAGACATATGATACGTGGTCTCTTCGATGTATAAAACGATTTTACCCTATTTTATATAGATAAATTTTTATTCTCTGTTTATTTATTTATTTATAGAATATCTGTACCTGATGAAACTCGATATTGTTATAAAAACTTATTTTTATTCTAATTTTGTCTTCATTATATTGTCTCAAACATTTACAATTATCTGTTCACTAGTCATATTTCGTCATTTCATTTCCTCGAAACAAGTGTTTCAGTCACTTATCGAGTAGATTATTTATTTACAGTTACGATTTATTTGTGTCAATGTATGATCTGGATGTGAATAAATATTATTATTATTATTATTATATACACAGCATAACATCATAATCGAATACAACCCATATACTATCCATTCAACCTTCTGTTCAATTCAGTCGCTCGTATGTATAACGGAAGAACAGTTACCTGGTGAGTATAACTATATAAACATAATCGAATACAACCCAGATACGATGATTGTTCAATCTATACTGAATTCAACCTTCTGTTCGATTCGGTTGCTCCTATGTATAACGAAAGAACAGTAACCTGGTGAGTATTTCTATATGAACGTCATCACGATATAATCGAATACAACTTAGATACAATTATCGTTCCGTCTAACCATCCAACCTTATATTCGATTCAGACGCTCGTATGTGTAACGAAAGAACCGTTACATGGTAGGTGTAGTTAAATATACAACATAACGATATAATCGGAGACAACCCAGATACAATGATTGTTCAATCTATCCATTCAACCTTATGTTCGATTCGGTTTCTAGTATGTATAACGAAAGAACAGTTACCTGGTTAGACATAATATATAATAATCATCACGAAATAATCGAATACAACCCAGATACGATGATTGTTCAGTCTATCCATTCAACCTCCTGTTCAGTTCAGTCGCTCTTATGTATAACTGGAGAACAGTTACCTGGTGAGTATAACTATATAAACATCATCACGATATCATCGAATACATTCCCAGATACGATCATTGTTTAGTCTATCCATTCAACCTTCAGTTCAATTCAGTCGCTCGTATGTATAACGGAAGAACAGTTACCTGGTGAGTATAACTATATAAACATAATCGAATACAACTCAGATACGATGATTGTTCAATCTATCCATTCAACCCTATGTTCGATTCGGTTGCTCGTATGTATATCGGAAGAACAGGTACCTGGTGAGTATATCTATATAAACATAATCGAATACAACCCAGATACGATGATTGTTCAATTTATACTGAATTCAACCTTCTGCTCGATTCGGTCGCTTGTATGTAAAACGGGAGAACAGTTACCTGGTGAGTATCGCTATATAAACATCATCACGATATCATCGAATAACACTCAGATACAATTATCGTTTCGTCTAACCATTCAACATTCTGTTCGATTCAGTCGCTAGTATGTGTAACGGAAGTATCGTCACCTGGTTAGTATCACTATATATACAGTATTGCGATATAATCGGATACCACCCAGATACATTGATTGTTCAGTCTATCCATTCAACTTTCTTTTTGTTTCGGTCGCTCGTATGTAAAACGAGAATACCGTCTCCTGGTGTGTATAACTATATACACAGCATAACATCATAATCGAATACAACCCATATACTATCCATTCAACCTTCTGTTCAATTCAGTCGCTCGTATGTATAACGGAAGAACAGTTACCTGGTGAGTATAATTATATAAACATAATCGAATACAACACAGATACGATGATTGTTCAATCTATACTGAATTCAACCTTCTGCTCGATTCGGTCGCTTGTATGTAAAACGGAAGAACAGTTACCTGGTGAGTATTGCTATATAAACATCATCACGATATCATCAAATACAACTCAGATACAATTATCGTTTCGTCTAACCATTTAACCTTCTGTTCGATTCAGTCGCTAGTATGTGTAACGGAAGTACCGTCACCTGGTAAGTATCACTATATATACAGTATTGCGATATAATCGGATACCACCCAGATACATTGATTGTTCAGTCTATCCATTCAACTTTCTGTTCGTTTCGGTCGCTCGTATGTGAAACGGGAATACCGTCACCTTATGTGTATAACTATATCACAGCATAACATCATAATCGAATACAACCCAGATACTATCCATTCAACCTTCTGTTCGATTCGGTTGCTCGTATGTATAACGAAAGAACAGTAACCTGGTGAGTATTTCTATATGAACGTCATCACGATATAATCAAATACAACTTAGTTACAATTATCGTTCCGTCTAACCATCCAACCTTATGTTCGATTCAGACGCTCGTATGTGTAACGAAAGAACCGTTACATGGTAGGTGTAGTTAAATATACAACATAACGATATAATCGGAGACAACCCAGATACAATGATTGTTCAATCTATCCATTCAACCTTATGTTCGATTCGGTTGCTAGTATGTATAACGAAAGAACAGTTACCTGGTTAGACATAATATATAATAGTCATCACGAAATAATCGAATACAACCCAGATACGATGATTGTTCAGTCTATCCATTCAACCTTCTGTTCAGTTCAGTCGCTCTTATGTATAACTGGAGAACAGTTACCTGGTGAGTATAACTATATGAACATCATCATGATATAATCGAATACAACCCCAGATACGATCATTGTTTAGTCTATCCATTCAACCTTCAGTTCAATTCAGTCGCTCGTATGTATAACGGAAGAACAGTTACCTGGTGAGTATAACTATATAAACATAATCGAATACAACTCAGATACGATGATTGTTCAATCTATACTGAATTCAACCTTCTGCTCGATTCAGTCGCTAGTATGTGTAACGGAAGTACCGTCACCTGGTAAGTATCACTATATATACAGTATTGCGATATAATCGGATACCACCCAGATACATTAATTGTTCAGTCTATCCATTCAACTTTCTGTTCGTTTCGGTCGCTCGTATGTGAAACGGGAATACCGTCACCTTATGTGTATAACTATATACACAGCATAACATCATAATCGAATACAACCCAGATACTATCCATTCAACCTTCTGTTCAATTCAGTCACTCGTATGTATAACGGAAGAACAGTTACCTGGTGAGTATAACTATATAAACATAATCGAATACAACCCAGATACGATGATTGTTCAATCTATACTGAATTCAACCTTCTGCTCGATTCGGTCGCTTGTATGTAAAACGGAAGAACAGTTACCTGGTGAGTATTGCTATATAAACATCATCACGATATCATCGAATACAACTCAGATACAATTATCGTTTCGTCTAACCATTTAACCTTCTGTTCGATTCAGTCGCTAGTATGTGTAACGGAAGTACCGTCACCTGGTAAGTATCACTATATATACAGTATTGCGATATAATCGGATACCACCCAGATACATTGATTGTTCAGTCTATCCATTCAACTTCCTTTTTGTTTCGGTCGCTCGTATGTAAAACGGGAATACCGTCTCCTAGTGTGTATAACTATATACACAGCATAACATCATAATCGAATAAAACCCATATACTATCCATTCAACCTTCTGCACGATTTGGTCGCTTGTATGTAAAACGGAAGAACAGTTACCTGGTGAGTATTGCTATATAAACATCATCACGATATCATCGAATACAACTCAGATACAATTATCGTTTCGTCTAACCATTTAACCTTCTGATCGATTCAGTCGCTAGTATGTGTAACGGAAGTACCGTCACCTGGTAAGTATCACTATATATACAGTATTGCGATATAATCGGATACCACCCAGATACATTGATTGTTCAGTCTATCCATTCAACTTTCTGTTCGTTTCGGTCGCTCGTATGTGAAACGGGAATACCGTCACCTTATGTGTATAACTATATACACAGCATAACATCATAATCGAATACAACCCAGATACTATCCATTCAACCTTCTGTTCGATTCGGTTGCTCGTATGTATAACGAAAGAACAGTAACCTGGTGAGTATTTCTATATGAACCTCATCACGATATAATCGAATACAACTTAGTTACAATTATCGTTCCGTCTAACCATCCAACGTTATGTTCGATTCAGACGCTCGTATGTGTAACGAAAGAACCGTTACATGGTAGGTGTAGTTGAATATACAACATAACGATATAATCGGAGACAACCCAGATACAATGATTGTTCAATCTATACGAACATCATCACGATATAATCGAATACAACCCCAGATACGATCATTGTTTAGTCTCTCCATTCAACCTTCAGTTCAATTCAGTCGCTCGTATGTATAACGGAAGAACAGTTACCTGGTGAGTATAACTATATAAACATAATCAAATACAACTCAGATACGATGATTGTTCAGTCTATCCATTCAACTTTCTGTTCGTTTAGGTCGCTCGTATGTGAAACGGGAATACCGTCACCTTATGTGTATAACTATATACACAGCATAACATCATAATCGAATACAACCCAGATACTATCCATTCAACCTTCTGTTCAATTCAGTCGCTCGTATGTATAACGGAAGAACAGTTACCTGGTGAGTATAACTATATAAACATAATCGAATACAACCCAGATACGATGATTGTTCAATCTATACTGAATTCAACCTTCTGCTCGATTCGGTCGCTTGTATGTAAAACGGAAGAACAGTTACCTGGTGAGTATTGCTATATAAACATCGTCACGATATCATCGAATACAACTCAGATACAATTATCGTTTCGTCTAACCATTTAACCTTCTGTTCGATTCAGTCGCTAGTATGTGTAACGGAAGTACCGTCACCTGGTAAGTATCACTATATATACAGTATTGCGATATAATCGGATACCACCCAGATACATTGATTGTTCAGTCTATCCATTCAACTTTCTGTTCGTTTCGGTCGTTCGTATGTGAAACGGGAATACCGTCACCTTATGTGTATAACTATATACACAGCATAACATCATAATCGAATACAACCCAGATACTATCTATTCAACCTTCTGTTCGATTCGGTTGCTCGTATGTATAACGAAAGAACAGTAACCTGGTGAGTATTTCTATATGAACGTATTCACGATATAATCGAATACAACTTAGTTACAATTATCGTTCCGTCTAACCATCCAACCTTATGTTCGATTCAGACGCTCGTATGTGTAACGAAAGAACCGTTACATGGTAGGTGTAGTTAAATATACAACATAACGATATAATCGAAGACAACCCAGATACAATGATTGTTCAATCTATCCATTCAACCTTATGTTCGATTCGGTTGCTAGTATGTATAACGAAAGAACAGTTACCTGGTTAGACATAATATATGATAATCATCACGAAATAATCGAATACAACCCAGATACGATGATTGTTCAGTATATCCATTCAACCTTCTGTTAAGTTCAGTCGCTCTTATGTATAACTGGAGAACAGTTACCTGGTGAGTATAACTATATGAACATCATCACGATATAATCGAATACAACCCCAGATACGATCATTGTTTAGTCTATCCATTCAACCTTCAGTTCAATTCAGTCGCTCGTATGTATAACGGAAGAACAGTTACCTGGTGAGTATAACTATATAAACATAATCGAATACAACTCAGATACGATGATTGTTCAATCTATCCATTCAACCTTATGTTCGATTCGGTTGCTCGTATGTATATCGAAAGAACAGGTACCTGGTGAGTATATCTATATAAACATAATCGAATACAACTCAGATAAGATGATTGTTCAATCTATCCATTTAACCTTCTGCTCGATTCGGTCGCTTGTATGTAAAACGGAAGGACAGTTACCTGGTGAGTATTGCTATATAAACATCATCACGATATCATCGAATACAACTCAGATACAATTATCGTTTCGTCTAACCATTCAACATTCTGTTCGATTCAGTCGCTAGTATGTGTAACGGAAGTATCGTCACCTGGTAAGTATCACTATATATACAGTATTGCGATATAATCGGATACCACCCAGATACATTGATTGTTCAGTCTATCCATTCAACTTTCTTTTCGTTTCGGTCGCTAGTATGTAAAACGGGAATACCGTCTCCTAGTGTGTATAACTATATACACAGCATAACATCATAATCGAATACAACCCATATACTATCCATTCAACCTTCTGCTCGATTCGGTCGCTTGTATGTAAAACGGAAGAACAGTTAACTGGTGAGTATTGCTATATAAACATCATCACGATATCATCGAATACAACTCAGATACAATTATCGTTTCGTCTAACCATTTAACCTTCTGTTCGATTCAGTCGCTAGTATGTGTAACGGAAGTACCGTCACCTGGTGAGTATCACTATATATACAGTATTGCGATATAATCGGATACCACCCAGATACATTGATTGTTCAGTCTATCCATTCAACTTTCTGTTCGTTTCGGTCGCTCGTATGTGAAACGGGAATACCGTCACCTTATGTGTATAACTATATACACAGCATAACATCATAATCGAATACAACCCAGATACTATCCATTCAACCTTCTGTTCGATTCGGTTGCTCGTATGTATAACGAAAGAACAGTAACCTGGTGAGTATTTCTATATGAACGTCATCACGATATAATCGAATACAACTTAGTTACAATTATCGTTCCGTCTAACCATCCAACCTTATGTTCGATTCAGACGCTCGTATGTGTAACGAAAGAACCGTTACATGGTAGGTGTAGTTGAATATACAACATAACGATATAATCGGAGACAACCCAGATACAATGATTGTTCAATCTATCCATTCAACCTTATGTTCGATTCGGTTGCTAGTATGTATAACGAAAGAACAGTTACCTGGTTAGACACAATATATAATAATCATCACGAAATAATCGAATACAACCCAGATACGATGATTGTTCAGTCTATCCATTCAACCTTCTGTTCAGTTCAGTCGCTCTTATGTATAACTGGAGAACAGTTACCTGGTGAGTATAACTATATGAACATCATCACGATATAATCGAATACAACCCCAGATACGATCATTGTTTAGTCTATCCATTCAACCTTCAGTTCAATTCAGTCGCTCGTATGTATAACGGAAGAACAGTTACCTGGTGAGTATAACTATATAAACATAATCGAATACAACTCAGATACGATGATTGTTCAATCTATTCATTCAACCTTATGTTCGATTCGGTTGCTCGTATGTATATCGGAAGAACAGGTACCTGGTGAGAATATCTATATAAACATAATCGAATACAACTCAGATACGATGATTGTTCAATCTATCCATTTAACCTTCTGCTCGATTCGGTCGCTTGTATGTAAAACGAAAGGACAGTTACCTGGTGAGTATTGCTATATAAACATCATCACGATATCATCGAATACAACTCAGATACAATTATCGTTTCGTCTAACCATTTAACCTTCTGTTCGATTCAGTCGCCAGTATGTGTAACGAAAGTACCGTCACCTGGTAAGTATCACTATATATACAGTTTTGCGATATAATCGGATACCACCCAGGTACATTGATTGTTCAGTCTATCCATTCAACTTTCTGTTCGTTTCGGTCGCTCGTATGTGAAACGGGAATACCGTCACCTTATGTGTATAACTATATACACAGCATAACATCATAATCGAATACAACCCAGACACTATCCATTCAACCATCTGTTCGATTCGGTTGCTAGTATGTATAACGAAAGAACAGTAACCTAGTGAGTATTTCTATATAAACGTCATCACGATATAATCGAATACAACTTAGTTACAATTATCGTTCCGTCTAACCATCCAACCTTATGTTCGATTCGGACGCTCGTATGTGTAACGAAAGAACCGTTACATGGTAGGTGTAGTTAAATATACAACATAACGATATAATCGGAGACAACCCAGATACAATGATTGTTCAATCTATCCATTCAACCTCATGTTCGATTCGGTTGCTCGTATGTATATCGGAAGAACAGGTACCTGGTGAGTATATCTATATAAACATGATCGAATACAACTCAGATACGATGATTGTTCAATCTATCCATTTAACCTTCTGCTCGATTCGGTCGCTTGTATGTAAAACGGAAGGACAGTTACCTGGTGAGTATTGCTATATAAACATCATCACGATATCATCGAATACAACTCAGATACAATTATCGTTTCGTCTAACCATTCAACATTCTGTTCGATTCAGTCGCTAGTATGTGTAACGGAAGTATCGTCACCTGGTAAGTATCACTATATATACAGTATTGCGATATAATCGGATACCACCCAGATACATTGATTGTTCAGTCTATCCATTCAACTTTCTTTTCGTTTCGGTCGCTCGTATGTAAAACGATAATAACGTCTCCTAGTGTGTATAACTATATACACAGCATAACATCATAATCGAATACAACCCATATACTATCCATTCAACCTTCTGTTCAATTCAGTCGCTCGTATGTATAACGGAAGAACAGTTACCTGGTGAGTATAACTATATAAACATAATCGAATACAACCCAGATACGATGATTGTTCAATCTATACTGAATTCAACCTTCTGCTCGATTCGGTCGCTTGTATGTAAACGGAAGAACAGTTACCTGGTGAGTATTGCTATATAAACATCATCACGATATCTTCGAATACAACTCAGATACAATTATCGTTTCGTCTAACCATTTAACCTTCTGTTCGATTCAGTCGCTAGTATGTGTAACGGAAGTACCGTCACCTGGTAAGTATCACTATATATACAGTATTGCGATATAATCGGATACCACCCAGATACATTGATTGTTCAGTCTATCCATTCAACTTTCTGTTCGTTTCGGTCGCTCGTATGTGAAACGGGAATACCGTCACCTTATGTGTATAACTATATACACAGCATAACATCATAATCGAATACAACCCAGATACTATCCATTCAACCTTCTGTTCGATTCGGTTGCTCGTATGTATAACGAAAGAACAGTAACCTGGTGAGTATTTCTATATGAACGTCATCACGATATAATCGAATACAACCCCAGATACGATCATTGTTTAGTCTATCCATTCAACCTTCTGTTCAGTTCAGTCGCTCTTATGTATAACTGGAGAACAGTTACCTGGTGAGTATAACTATATAAACATCATCACGATATAATCGAATACAACCCCAGATACGATCATTGTTTAGTCTATCCATTCAACCTTCTGTTCAATTCAGTCGCTCGTATGTATAACGGAAGAACAGTTACCTGGTGAGTATAACTATATGAACATAATCGAATACAACCCAGATACGATGATTGTTCAATCTATACTAAATTCAACCTTCTGCTCGATTCGGTCGCTTGTATGTGAAACGAAAGAACAGTTACCTGGTGAGTATTTCTATATAAACATCATCACGATATCATCGAATACAACTCAGATACAATTATCGTTTCGTCTAACCATTTAACCTTCTGTTCGATTCAGTCGCTAGTATGTGTAACGGAAGTACCGTCACCCGGTAAGTATCACTATATATTCAGTATTGCGATATATTCGGATACCATCCAGATACATTGATTGTTCAGTCTATCCATTCAACTTTCTGTTCGTTTCGGTCGCTCGTATGTAAAACGGGAGTACCGTCACCTAATGTGTATAACTATTTACACAGCATAACATCATAATCTAATACAACCCAGATACTATCCATTCAACTTTCTGTTCGATTCGGTTGCTCGTATGTATAACGAGAGAACAGTAACCTGGTGAGTATTTCTATATGAACGTCATCACGATATAATCGAATACAACTCAGATACAATGATCATTCCGTCTATTCATCCAATTTTCTGTTCGATTGGGTCGCTCGTATGTATAACGCAAGAACAGTCACCTGGTGAGTATCACTAAATAAACATCACCACGATATAATCGAATACAACTCAGTTACAATTATCGTTCCGTCTAATCATCCAACCTTATGTTCGATGCAGACGCTCGTATGTGTAACGAGAGAACCGTCACATGGTAGGTGTAACTGAATATACAGCATAACGATATAATCGGAGACAACCCAGATACAATGATTGTTCAATCTATCCATTCAACCTTTTGTTCGATTCGGTTGCTCTTATGTGTAACAGAAGAACTGTTACCTGGTTAGACATACTATATGAAAATCATCACGATATAATCGAATACAACCCAGATACAATGATTTTTCAGTCTATCCATTCAACCTTATGTTCAGTTTAGTCGCTCTTATGTATAACTGGAGAACAGTTACCTGTTGAGTATAACTATATAAACATCATCACGATATAATCGAATACAACCTCAGATACGATCATTGTTTAGTCTATACATTCAACCTTCTGTTCAATTCAGTCGCTCATATGTATAACGGAAGAACAGTTACCTGGTGAGTATAACTATATAAACCTAATCGAATACAACCCAGATACGATGAATTTTCAATCTATAAATTCAACCTTCTGCTCGATTCGGTCGCTTTTATGTAAAACGGAAGAACAGTTACCTGGTGAATATTGCTATATAAACATCATCATGATATCATCGAATACAACTCAGATACAATTATCGCTTCGTCTAACCATTTAACCTTCTGTTCGATTCAGTCGCTAGTATGTGTAACGGAAGTACCGTCACCTGGAAAGTATCACTATATATACAGTATTGCGATATAATCGGATACCAACCAGATACATTGATTGTTCAGTCTATCCATTCAACTTTCTGTTCGTTTTGGTCGCTCGTATGTAAAACGGGAATACCGTCATCTAGTGTGTATAACTATATACACAGCATAACATCATAATCGAATACAACCCAGATACTATCCATTCAACCTTCTGTTCGATTCGAATGCTCGTATGTATAACGAAAGAACAGTAACCTGGTGAGTATTTCTATATGAACTTCATCACGATATCATCGAATACAACTCAGAGATACAATTATCATTTCGTCTAATCATTTAACCTTCTGTTCGATTCAGTCGCTAGTATGTGTAACGGGAGTACCGTCTCCTGGTAAGTATCACTATATATACAGTATTGCGATATAATCGGATACCACCCAGATACATTGATTGTTCAGTCTATCCATTCAACTTTCTGTTCAGTTCAGTTGCTCTTATGTATAACTGGAGAACAGTTTCCTGGTGAGTATAACTATATGAACATCATCAAGATATAATCGAATACAACCCCAGATACGATTATTGTTTAGTCTAATCATTCAACCTTCTGTTCAATTCAGTCGCTCGTATGTATAACGGAAGAACAGTTACCTGGTGAGTATAACTATATAAACATAATCGAATACAACCCAGATACGATGATTGTTCAATCTATACTAAATTTAACCTTCTGCTCGATTCGGTCGCTTGTATGTAAAACGGAAGAACAGTTACCTGGTGAGTGTTGCTATATAAACATCATCACGATATCATCGAATACAACTCAGATACAATTATGGTTTCGTCTAACCATTTAACCTTCTGTTCGATTCAGTCGCTAGTATGTGTAACGGAAGTACCGTCACCTGGTAATTATCACTATATATACAGTACTGCGATATAATCGGATACCAACCAGATACATTGATTGTTCAGTCTAACCATTCAACTTTCTGTTCGTTTCGGTCGCTCGTATGTAAAACGGGGATACCGTCACCTAGTGTGTATAACTATATACACAGCATAACATCATAATCGAATACAACCCAGATACCATCTATTCAACCTTCTGTTCGATTCGGTTGCTCTTATGTATAACGAAAGAACAGTAACCTGGTGAGTATTTCTATATGAACTTCATCACGATATAATCGAAAACAACTCAGATACAATGATCATTCCGTCTATCCATCCAACCTTCTGTTCGATTGGGTCGCTCGTACGTATAACGCAAGAACAGTCACCTTGTGAGTATTACTATATAAACATTACCACGATATAATCGAATACAACACAGTTACAATTATCGTTCCGTCTAACCATCCAACCTTATGTTCGATTCAGACGCTCGTATGTGTAACGAAAAAACCGTTACATGGTAGGTGTATCTAATTATACAGCATAACGATATAATCGGAGACAACCCA
The DNA here is from genome assembly GCA_029955515.1 of Chrysomela aeneicollis. NCBI lineage: Eukaryota > Metazoa > Arthropoda > Insecta > Coleoptera > Chrysomelidae > Chrysomela > Chrysomela aeneicollis. The sequence continues at coordinate 12,032,759 of JARUHQ010000013.1, read as the reverse complement.
GATACAATGATTTTTCAATCTATCCATTCAACCTTATGTTCGATTCGGTTGCTCGTATGCATAACGGAAGAACAGTTACCTGGTTAGACATAATATATAATAATCATCACGAAATAATCGAATACAACCCAGATACGATGATTATTCAGTCTATCCATTCAACCTTCTGTTCAGTTCAGTCGCTCTTATGTATAACTGGAGAACAGTTACCTGGTGAGTATAACTATATAAACATCATCACGATATCATCGAATACAACCCCAGATACGATCATTGTTTAGTCTATCCATTCAACCTTCTGTTCAATTCAGTCGCTCGTATGTATAACGGAAGAACAGTTACCTGGTGAGTATAACTATATAAACATAATCGAATACAACCCAGATACGATGATTGTTCAATCTATCTATTTAACCTTCTGCTCGATTCGGTCGCTTGTATGTAAAACGGAAGAACAGTTACCTGGTGAGTATTGCTATAAACATCATCACGATATCATCGAATACAACTCAGATACAATTATCGTTTCGTCTAACCATTTAACCTTCTGTTCGATTCAGTCGCTTGTATGTGTAACGGAAGTACCGTCACCTGATAAGTATCACTATATATACAGTATTGCGATATAATCGGATACCAACCAGATACATTGATTGTTCAGTCTATCCATTCAACTTTCTGTTCGTTTCGGTCGCTCGTATGTAAAACGGGAATACCGTCACCTAGTGTGTATAACTATATACACAGCATAACATCATAATCGAATACAACTCAGATACTATCCATTCAACCTTCTGTTCGATTCGGTTGCTCGTATGTATAACGAAAGAACAGTAACCTAGTGAGTATTTCTATATGAACTTCATCACGATATAATCGAATACAACTCAGATACAATGATCATTCCGACTATCCATCCAACCTTCTGTTCGATTGGGTCGCTCGTACGTATAACGCGAGAACAGTCACCTGGTGAGTATTACTATATAAACATTACCACGATATAATAGAATACAACTCAGTTACAATTATCGTTTCGTCTAACCATCCAACCTTATGTTCGATTCAGACGCTCGTATGTGTAACGAAAGAACCGTTACATGGTAGGTGTATCTAAATATACAGCATAACGATATAATCGGAGACAACCCAGAAACATTGATTGTTCGATCTATCCATTCAACCTTATGATCGATTCGGTTGCTCATATATATAACGGAAGAACAGTTACCTGGTTAGACATAATATATAATAATCATCACGAAATAATCGAATACAGCCCAGATACGATGATTGTTCAGTCTATCCATACAACCTTCTGTTCAGTTCAGTCGCTCTTATGTATAACTGGAGAACAGTTACCTGTTGAGTATAACTATATAAACATCATCACGATATAATCGAATACAACCTCAGATACGAACATTGTTTAGTCTATCCATTCAACCTTCTGTTCAATTCAGTCGCTCGTATGTATAACGGAAGAACAGTTACCTGGTGAGTATAACTATATAAACCTAATCGAATACAACCCAGATACGATGAATTTTCAATCTATCCATTCAACCTGCTGCTCGATTCGGTCGCTTTTATGTAAAACGGAAGAACAGTTACCTGGTGAGTATTTCTATATAAACATCATCACGATATCATCGAATACAACTCAGATACAATTATCGTTTCGTCTAACCAATTTACAAGTCAATTATTGCACCTCATATCGACTATTGTGGCACTTTACTAAGTTTCCTAGGAAATGAACAGATAAATACACTTCAAAAAATCCAAAATCGTGCAATGAGAGCTGTTTTAAATTGTAAAAGGCGTACACCTATCTCAACAATGCTAAACACTCTGCAATTGATGAACGTTAAACAAAGAGTTTTATATAACACACTGATTTTTGTATACAAATTGAAAAATAACATGTTACCTTCCTATTTATCAAGTGAGCTGAATTATATTCAAGATATACATTGTCACAATACTAGGAGGCAAGCAGCAAATGATTTTTATATAAATTCTGAAAATGTTTCTTGTGATACTTTATTTACAAAAGGTCTAGTCTTGTTCAACAATTTGCCTTGTGAAATGAAAAGAAGTGTGTCACTAGATAGTTTTAAAAATTCGTGTGTGTTATTTGTGAAAGAAAATTATTAGACGAGGAAGGTGAAACTTGTATATTATTCAGTGATATCACCTACTCATTTTTTCATCTCGAAATTAATTGTGTGGGTTCCTTGCTTTTATTTATTGACATATTATACTATATAAATATTGTAATGATTTGAAGAGCACTGTGCTAATAAAGTTTAATATAACCATTTAACCTTCTGTTCGATTCAGTCGCTAGTATGTGTAACGGAAGTACCGTCACCTGGTAAGTATCACTATATATTCAGTATTGCGATATATTCGGATACCATCCAGATACATTGATTGTTCAGTATATCCATTCAACTTTCTGTTCGTTTCGGTCGCTCGTATGTAAAACGGGAGTACCGTCACCTAATGTGTATAACTATTTACACAGCATAACATCATAATCTAATACAACCCAGATACTATCCATTCAACCTTCTGTTCGATTCGGTTGCTCGTATGTATAACGAGAGAACAGTAACCTGGTGAGTATTTCTATATGAACGTCATCACTATATAATCGAATACAACTCAGATACAATGATCATTCCGTCTATTCATCCAATTTTCTGTTCGATTGGGTCGCTCGTATGTATAACGCAAGAACAGTCACCTGGTGAGTATTACTAAATAAACATCACCACGATATAATCGAATACAACTCAGTTACAATTATCGTTCCGTCTAATCATCCAACCTTATGTTCGATGCAGACGCTCGTATGTGTAACGAGAGAACCGTTACATGGTAGGTGTAACTGAATATACAGCATAACGATATAATCGGAGACAACCCAGATACAATGATTGTTCAATCTATCCATTCAACCTTTTGTTCGATTCGGTCGCTCTTATGTGTAACAGAAGAACTGTTACCTGGTTAGACATACTATATGAAAATCATCACGATATAATCGAATACAACCCAGATACAATGATTGTTCAGTCTATCCATTCAACCTTATGTTCAGTTTAGTCGCTCTTATGTATAACTGGAGAACAGTTACCTGTTGAGTATAACTATATAAACATCATCACGATATAATCGAATACAACCTCAGATACGATCATTGTTTAGTCTATCCATTCAACCTTCTGTTCAATTCAGTCGCTCGTATGTATAACGGAAGAACAGTTACCTGGTGAGTATAACTATATAAACCTAATCGAATACAACCCAGATACGATGAATTTTCAATCTATACATTCAACCTTCTGCTCGATTCGGTCGCTTTTATGTAAAACGGAAGAACAGTAACCTGGTGAGTATTTCTATATGAACTTCATCACGATATCATCGAATACAACTCAGAGATACAATTATCATTTCGTCTAACCATTTAACCTTCTGTTCGATTCAGTCGCTAGTATGTGTAACGGAAGTACCGTCTCCTGGTAAGTATCACTATATATACAGTATTGCGATATAATCGGATACCACCCAGATACATTGATTGTTCAGTCTATCCATTCAACTTTTTGTTCAGTTCAGTTGCTCTTATGTATAACTGGAGAACAGTTTCCTGGTGAGTATAACTATATGAACATCATCAAGATATAATCGAATACAACCCCAGATACGATTATTGTTTAGTCTAATCATTCAACCTTCTGTTCAATTCAGTCGCTCGTATGTATAACGGAAGAACAGTTACCTGGTGAGTATTACTATATAAACATAATCGAATACAACCCAGATACGATGATTGTTCAATCTATACTAAATTTAACCTTCTGCTCGATTCGGTCGCTTGTATGTAAAACGGAAGAACAGTTACCTGGTGAGTGTTGCTATATAAACATCATCACGATATCATCGAATACAACTAGATACAATTATGGTTTCGTCTAACCATTTAACCTTCTGTTCGATTCAGTCGCTAGTATGTGTAACGGAAGTACCGTCACCTGGTAAGTATCACTATATATACAGTACTGCGATATAATCGGATACCAACCAGATACATTGATTGTTCAGTCTAACCATTCAACTTTCTGTTCGTTTCGGTCGCTCGTATGTAAAACGGGGATACCGTCACCTAGTGTGTATAACTATATACACAGCATAACATCATAATCGAATACAACCCAGATACCATCTATTCAACCTTCTGTTCGATTCGGTTGCTCGTATGTATAACGAAAGAACAGTAACCTGGTGAGTATTTCTATATGAACTTCATCACGATATAATCGAATACAACTCAGATACAATGATCATTCCGTCTATCCATCCAACCTTCTATTCGATTGGGTCGCTCGTACGTATAACGCAAGAACAGTCACCTGGTGAGTATTACTATATAAACATTACCACGATATAATCGAATACAACACAGTTACAATTATCGTTCCGTCTAACCATCCAACCTATTGTTCGATTCAGACGCTCGTATGTGTAACGAAAGAACCGTTACATGGTAGGTGTATCTAATTATACAGCATAACGATATAATCGGAGACAACCCAGATACAATGATTTTTCAATCTATCCATTCAACCTTATGTTCGATTCGGTTGCTCGTATGCATAACGGAAGAACAGTTACCTGGTTAGACATAATATATAATAATCATCACGAAATAATCGAATACAACCCAGATACGATGATTATTCAGTCTATCCATTCAACCTTCTGTTCAGTTCAGTCGCTCTTATGTATAACTGGAAAACAGTTACCTGGTGAGTATAACTATATAAACATCATCACGATATCATCGAATACATTCCCAGATACGATCATTGTTTAGTCTATCCATTCAACCTTCTGTTCATTTCACTCGCTCGTATGTATAACGGAAGAACAGTTACCTGGTGAGTATAACTATATAAACATAATCGAATACAACCCAGATACGATGATTGTTCAATCTATCTATTTAACCTTCTGCTCGATTCGGTCGCTTGTATGTAAAACGGAAGAACAGTTACCTGGTGAGTATTGCTATAAACATCATCACGATATCATCGAATACAACTCAGATACAATTATCGTTTCGTCTAACCATTTAACCTTCTGTTCGATTCAGTCGCTTGTATGTGTAACGGAAGTACCGTCTCCTGGTAAGTATCACTATATATACAGTATTGCGATATAATCGGATACCAACCAGATACATTGATTGTTCAGTCTATCCATTCAACTTTCTGTTCAGTTCAGTTGCTCTTATGTATAACTGGAGAACAGTTACCTGGTGAGTATAACTATATAAACCTAATCGAATACAACCCAGATACGATGAATTTTCAATCTATACATTCAACCTTCTGCTCGATTCGGTCGCTTTTATGTGAAACGGAAGAACAGTTACCTGGTGAATATTGCTATATAAACATCATCACGATATCATCGAATACAACTCAGATACAATTATCGCTTCGTCTAACCATTTAACCTTCTGTTCGATTCAGTCGCTAGTATGTGTAACGGAAGTACCGTCACCTGGTAAGTATCACTATATATACAGTATTGCGATATAATCGGATACTAACCAGATACATTGATTGTTCAGTCTATCCATTCAACTTTCTGTTCGTTTTGGTCGCTCGTATGTAAAACGGGAATACCGTCATCTAGTGTGTATAACTATATACACAGCATAACATCATAATCGAATACAACCCAGATACTATCCATTCAACCTTCTGTTCGATTCGAATGCTCGTATGTATAACGAAAGAACAGTAACCTGGTGAGTATTTCTATATGAACTTCATCACGATATCATCGAATACAACTCAGAGATACAATTATCATTTCGTCTAACCATTTAACCTTCTGTTCGATTCAGTCGCTAGTATGTGTAACGGAAGTACCGTCTCCTGGTAAGTATCACTATATATACAGTATTGCGATATAATCGGATACCACCCAGATACATTGATTGTTCAGTCTATCCATTCAACTTTCTGTTCAGTTCAGTTGCTCTTATGTATAACTGGAGAACAGTTTCCTGGTGAGTATAACTATATGAACATCATCAAGATATAATCGAATACAACCCCAGATACGATTATTGTTTAGTCTAATCATTCAACCTTCTGTTCAATTCAGTCGCTCGTATGTATAACGGAAGAACAGTTACCTGGTGAGTATAACTATATTAACATAATCGAATACAACCCAGATACGATGATTGTTCAATCTATAATAAATTTAACCTTCTGCTCGATTCGGTCGCTTGTATGTAAAACGGAAGAACAGTTACCTGGTGAGTGTTGCTATATAAACATCATCACGATATCATCGAATACAACTCAGATACAATTATGGTTTCATCTAACCATTCAACCTTCTGTTTGATTCAGTCGCTAGTATGTGTAACGGAAGTACCGTCACCTGGTAAGTATCACTATATATACAGTACTGCGATATAATCGGATACCAACCAGATACATTGATTGTTCACTCTAACCATTCAACTTTCTGTTCGTTTCGGTCGCTCGTATGTAAAACGGGGATACCGTCACCTAGTGTGTATAACTATATACACAGCATAACATCATAATCGAATACAACCCAGATACCATCTATTCAACCTTCTGTTCGATTCGGTTGCTCGTATGTATAACGAAAGAACAGTAACCTGGTGAGTATTTCTATATGAACTTCATCACGATATAATCGAATACAACTCAGATACAATGATCATTCCGTCTATCCATCCAACCTTCTGTTCGATTAGGTCGCTCGTACGTATAACGCAAGAACAGTCACCTGGTGAGTATTACTATATAAACATTACCACGATATAATCGAATACAACACAGTTACAATTATCGTTCCGTCTAACCATCCAACCTTATGTTCGATTCAGACGCTCGTATGTGTAACGAAAGAACCGTTACATGGTAGGTGTATCTAATTATACAGCATAACGATATAATCGGAGACAACCCAGATACAATGATTTTTCAATCTATCTATTCAACCTTATGTTCGATTCGGTTGCTCGTATGCATAACGGAAGAACAGTTACCTGGTTGGACATAATATATAATAATCATCACGAAATAATCGAATACAACCCAGATACGATGATTATTCAGTCTATCCATTCAACCTTCTGTTCAGTTCAGTCGCTCTTATGTATAACTGGAGAACAGTTACCTGGTGAGTATAACTATATAAACATCATCACGATATCATCGAATACAACCCCAGATACGATCATTGTTTAGTCTATCCATTCAACCTTCTGTTCAATTCAGTCGCTCGTATGTATAACGGAAGAACAGTTAACTGGTGAGTATAACTATATAAACATAATCGAATACAACCCAGATACGATGATTGTTCATTCTATCTATTCAACCTTCTGCTCGATTCGGTCGCTTGTATGTAAAACGGAAGAACAGTTACCTGGTGAGTATTGCTATAAACATCATCACGATATCATCGAATACAACTCAGATACAATTATCGTTTCGTCTAACCATTTAACCTTCTGTTCGATTCAGTCGCTTGTATGTGTAACGGAAGTACCGTCACCTGATAAGTATCACTATATATACAGTATTGCGATATAATCGGATACCAACCAGATACATTGATTGTTCAGTCTATCCATTCAACTTTCTGTTCGTTTCGGTCGCTCGTATGTAAAACGGAATACCGTCACCTAGTGTGTATAACTATATACACAGCATAACATCATAATCGAATACAACTCAGATACTATCCATTCAACCTTCTGTTCGATTCGGTTGCTCGTATGTATAACGAAAGAACAGTAACCTGGTGAGTATTTCTATATGAACTTCATCACGATATAATCGAATACAACTCAGATACAATGATCATTCCGTCTATCCATCCAACCTTCTGTTCGATTCAGTCGCTTGTATGTGTAACGGAAGTACCGTCACCTGATAAGTATCACTATATATACAGTATTGCGATATAATCGGATACCAACCAGATACATTGATTGTTCAGTCTATCCATTCAACTTTCTGTTCGTTTCGGTCGCTCGTATGTAAAACGGGAATACCGTCACCTAATGTGTATAACTATATACACAGCATAACATCATTATCGAATACAACCCAGATACTATCCATTCAACCTTCTGTTCGATTCGATTGCTCGTATGTATAACGGAAGAACAGTTACCTGGTGAGTATAACTATATAAACATAATCGAATACAACCCAGATACGATTATTGTTAAATCAATACTGAATTCAACCTCCTGCTCGATTCAGTCGCTCTTATGTATAACTGGAGAACAGTTACCTGTTGAGTATAACTATATAAACATCATCACGATATAATCGAATACAACCTCAGATACGATCATTGTTTGGTCTATCCATTCAACCTTCTGTTCAATTCAGTCGCTCGTATGTATAACGGAAGAACAGTTACCTGGTGAGTATAACTATATAAACCTAATCGAATACAACCCAGATACGATGAATCGAATACAACTCAGAGATACAATTATCATTTCGTCTAACCATTTAACCTTCTGTTCGATTCGAATGTTTGAAATTTAATGTGTTATCTGTTTTATAATAATTGTTTGTATTTGTTACCAGAATGTTTTACAAATTCAGGTGATTTATGTTTTATTTTTCTTATTTACGATGACTTTGTCAATGAGAATATCATTTCTTCTGACAATTAAGTATTTTTGATTGATTGATTGATCAGTCGCTAGTATGTGTAACGGAAGTACCGTCACCTGGTAAGTATCACTATATATACAGTATTGCGATATAATCGGATACCACCCAGATACATTGATTATTCAGTCTATCCATTCAACTTTCTGTTCAGTACAGTCGCTCTTATGTATAACTGGAGAATAGTTTCCTGGTGAGTATAACTATATGAACATCATCAAGATATAATTGAATACAACCCCAGATACGATTATTGTTTAGTCTATCCATTCAACCTTCTGTTCAATTCAGTCGCTCGTATGTATAACGGAAGAACAGTTACCTGGTGAGTATAACTATATAAACATTATCGAACACAACCCAGATACGATGATTGTTCAATCTATACTAAATTTAACCTTCTGCTCGATTCGGTCGCTTGTATGTAAAACGGAAGAACAGTTACCTGGTGAGTATTGCTATATAAACATCATCACGATATCATCGAATACATTTCAGATACAATTATCGTTTCGTCTAACCATTTAACCCTCTGTTCGATTCAGTCGCTAGTATGTGTAACGGAAGTACCGTCACCTGGTGAGTATCACTTTATATTTAGTATTGCGAAATAATCGGATACCACCCAGATACATTGATTGTTCAGTCTATCCATTCAACTTTCTGTTCGTTTCGGTCGCTCGTATGTAAAACGGGAATACCGTCACCTAATGTGTATAACTATATACACAGCATAACATCATTATCGAATACAACCCAGATACTATCCATTCAACCTTCTGTTCGATTCGATTGCTCGTATGTATAACGGAAGAACAGTTACCTGGTGAGTATAACTATATAAACATAATCGAATACAACCCAGATACGATTATTGTTAAATCAATACTGAATTCAACCTCCTGCTCGATTCAGTCGCTCTTATGTATAACTGGAGAACAGTTACCTGTTGAGTATAACTATATAAACATCATCACGATATAATCGAATACAACCTCAGATTCGATCATTGTTTAGTCTATCCATTCAACCTTCTGTTCAATTCAGTCGCTCGTATGTATAACGGAAGAACAGGTACCTGGTGAGTATAACTATATAAACCTAATCGAATACGACCCAGATACGATAAATTTTCAATCTATCCATTTAACCTTCTGCTCGATTCGGTCGCTTCTATGTAAAACGGAAGAACAGTTTCCTGGTGAATAGTGCTATATGAACATCATCACTATTTCATCGAATACAACTCAGATACAATTATCGCTTCGTCTAACCATTTAACCTTCTGTTCGATTCAGTCGCTAGTATGTGTAACGGAAGTACCGTCACCTGGTAAGTATAACTATATACACAGCATAACATCATAATCGAATACAACTCAGATACTATCCATTCAACCTTCTGTTCGATTCGGTTGCTCGTATGTATAACTAAAGAACAGTAACCTGGTGAGTATAACTATATAAACATCATCACGATATAATCGAATACAACCCAGATACGATGATTGTTCAGTCTATCCATACAACCTTCTGTTCAGTTCAGTCGCTCTCATGTATAACTGGAGAACAGTTACCTGGTGAGTATAACTATATAAACATCATCACGATATAATCGAATACAACCCCAGATACGATCATTGTTTAGTCTATCCATTCAACCTTCTGTTCAATTCAGTCGCTCGTATGTATAACGGAAGAACAGTTACTTCGTGGGTATAACTATATAAACATAATTGAATACAACTCAGATACGATGATTGTTCAATCTATCCATTAAACCTTATGTTCGATTCGGTTGCTCGTATGTATAACGGAAGAACAGGTACCTGGTGAGTATAACTATATAAACATAATCGAATACAACTCAGATACGATGATTGTTCAATCTATCCATTTAACCTTCTGCTCGATTCGGTCGCTTGTATGTAAAACGGAAGGACAGTTACCTGGTGAGTTTTGCTATATAAACATCATCACGATATCATCGAATACAACTCAGATACAATTATCGTTTCGTCTAACCATTCAACATTCTGTTCGATTCAGTCGCTAGTATGTGTAACGGAAGTATCGTCACCTGGTAAGTATCACTATATAAACAGAATTGCGATATAATCGGATACCACCCAGATACATTGATTGTTCAGTCTATCCATTCAACTTTCTGTTCGTTTCAGTCGCTTGTATGTAAAACGGGAATACCGTCACCTAGTGTGTATAAATATATACACAGCATAACATCATAATCGAATACAACCCAGATACTATTCATTCAACCTTCTGTTCGATTCGGTTGCTCGTATGTATAACGAGAGAACAGTAACCTGGTGAGTATTTCTATATGAACGTCATCACGATATAATCGAATACACCTCAGATACAATGATCATTCCGTCCATCCATCCAACCTTCTGTTCGATTGGGTCGCTCGTATGTATAACGCAAGAACAGTCACCTGGTGAGTATTACTATATAAACATCACCACGATATAATCGAATACAACTCAGTTACATCTATCGTTCCGTCTAACTATCCAACCTTATGTTCGATTCAGGCGCTCGTATGTGTAACGGAAGAACCGTTACATGGTAGGTGTAACTGAATATACAGCATAACGATATAATCGTAGACAACCCAGATACAATGATTGTTCAATCTATCCATCCAACCTTATGTTCGATTCGGTTGCTCGTATGTTTAACGGAAGAACTGTTACCTGGTTAGACATACCATATGATAATCATCACGATATACTCGAATACAACCCCAGATACGATTATTGTTTGGTCTATCCATTCAACCTTCTGTTCAATTCAGTCGTTTTTATGTATAACGGTGAGTATAACTATATAACTATATAAACCTAATCGAATACAACACAGATACGATGAATTTCCATAATATCCATTTAACCTTCTGCTCGATTCGGTCGCTTTTATTTAAAACGCAAGAACAGTCACCTGGTGAGTATTACTATATAAACATCACCACGATATAATCGAATACAACTCAGTTACAATTATCGTTCCGTCTAACCATCCAACCTTATGTTCGATTCAGACGCTCGTTTGTGTAACGAAAGAACCGTTACATGGTAGGTGTATCTGAATATACAGCATAACGATATAATCGGAGACAACCCAGATACAATGATTTTTCAATCTATCCATTCGAACTAATGTTCGATTCGGTTGCTCGTATGTATAACGGAGAAACAGTTACCTGGTGAGTATAACTATATAAACATAATCGAATACAACCCAGATACGATGATTGTTCAATCTATACTAAATTTGAGTTTCTGCTCGATTCTGTCGCTTGTATGTAAAACGGAAGAACAGTCACCTGGTGAGTATTTCTATATGAACGTCATCACGATATAATCGAATACAACTCAGATACAATGATCATTCCGTCTATCCATCCAACCTTCTGTTCGATTGAGTCGCTCGTATGTATAACGCAAGAACAGTCACCTGGTGAGTATTACTATATAAAAATCACCACGATATAATCGAATACAACTCAGTTACATTTATCGTTCCGTCTAACCATCCAACCTTATGTTCGATTCAGATGCTCGTATGTGTAACGAAAGAACCCTTACATGGTAGGTGTAACTAAATATACAGCATTACGATATAATCGGAGACAACCCAGATACAATGATTGTTCAATCTATCCATCCAACCTTATGTTCGACTCGGTTGCTCGTATGTATAACGGAAGAACTGTTACCTGGTTAGACATACTATATGATAATAATCACGATATAATCAAATACAACCCAGATACGATGAATGTTCAGTCTATCCATTCAACCTTCTGTTCAGTTCAGTCGCTCTTATGTATAACTGGAGAACAGTTTCCTGGTGAGTATAACTATATGAACATCATCAAGATATAATCGAATACAACCCCAGATACGATTATTGTTTAGTCTATCCATTCAACCTTCTGTTCAATTCAGTCGCTCGAATGTATAACGGAAGAACAGTTACCTGGTGAGTATAACTATATAAACATAATCGAATACAACCCAGATACGATGATTGTTCAATTTATACTGAATTTAAGCTTCTGCTCGATTCGGTCGCTTGTATATAAAACGAAAGAACAGTTACCTGGTGAGTATTGCTAAATAAACATTATCACGATATCATCGAATACAACTCAGATACAATTATCGTTTCGTCTAACCATTTAACCTTCTGTTCGATTCAGTCGCTAGAATGTGTAACGGAAGTACCGTCACCTGGTAAGTATCACTATATATACAGTATTGCGATATAATCGGATACCACCCAGATACATTGATTGTTTAGTCTATACATTCAACTTTCTGTTCGTTTCGGTCGCTCGTATGTGAAACGGGAATACCGTCACCTTATGTGTTTAACTATATACACAGCATAACATCATAATCAAATACAACCCAGATACTATTCATTCAACCTTCTTTTCGATTCGGTTGCTCGTATGTATAACGAAAGAACAGTAACCTGGTGAGTATTTCTATATGAACGTCATCACGATATAATCGAATACAACTCAGATACAATGATGATTCCGTCTATCCATCCAACCTTCTGTTCGATTGAGTCGCTCGTATGTATAACGCAAGAACATTCACCTGGTGAGTATTACTATATAAACATCACCACGATATAATCGAATACAACTCAGTTATTATTATCGTTCCGTCTAACCATCCAACCTTATGTTCGATTCAGACGCTCGTATGTGTAACGAAAGAACCGTTACATGGTAGGTGTAACTAAATATACAGCATAACGATATAATCGGAGACAACCCAGATACAATGATTGTTCAATCTATCATCCAACCTTATGTTCGATTCGGTTGCTCGTATGTATAACGGAAGAACTGTTACCTGGTTAGAAATAACATATGATAATAATCACGATATAATCTAACACAACCCAGATACGATGAATGTTCAGTCTATCCATTCAACCTTCTGTTCAGTTCAGTCGCTCTTATGTATAACTGGAGAACAGTTTCCTGGTGAGTATAACTATATGAACATCATCAAGATATAATCGAATACAATCCCAGATACGATTATTGTTTAGTCTATCCATTCAACCATCTGTTCAATTCAGTCGCTCGTATGTATAACGGAAGAACAGTTACCTGGTGAGTATAACTATATGAACATAATCGAATACAACCCAGATAAGATGATTGTTCCATCTATACTAAATTTAAGCTTCTGCTCGATACGGTCGCTTGTATGTAAAACGGAAGAACACTTACCTGGTGAGTATTGCTATATAAACATCATCACGATATCATCGAATACAACTCAGAGATACAATTATCGTTTCGTCTTACCATTTAACCTTCTGTTCGATTCAGTCGCTAGTATGTGTAACGGAAGTACCGTCACCTGGTGAGTATCACTATATATACAGTATTGCGATATAATCGGATACCACCCAGATACATTGATTGTTCAGTCTATCCATTCAACTCTCTGTTCGTTTCGGTCGCTCGTATGTAAAACGGGAATACCGTCACCTTATGTGTATAACTATATACACAGCATAATCATAATCATAATCGAATACAACCCAGATAATATCCATTCAACCTTCTGTTCGATTCGTCTGCTCGTATGTATAACGAAAGAACAGTAACCTGGTGAGTATTTCTATATGAACGTCATCACGATATAATCGAATACAACTCAGATACAATGATCATTCCGTCTATCCATCCAACCTTCTGTTCGATTGAGTCGTTCGTATGTATAACGCAAGAACAGTCACCTGGTGAGTATTACTATATGAACATCACCACGATATAATCGAATACAATTATCGTTCCGTCTAACCATCCAACCTTATGTTCGATTCAGACGCTCGTATGTATAACGGAAGAACAGTTACCTGGTGAGTATAACTATATAAACATTATCGAATACAACCCAGATACGATGATTGTTCAATCTATACTAAATTTAAGCTTCTGCTCGATTCGGTCGCTTGTATGTAAAACGGAAGAACAGTTACCTGGTGAGTATTGCTATATAAACATCATCACGATATCATCGAATACAACTCAGAGATACAATTATCGTTTCGTATAACCATCTAACCTTCTGTTCGATTCAGTCGCTAGTATGTGTAACGGAAGTACCGTCACCTGGTAAGTATCACTATATATACAGTATTGCGATATAATCGGATACCACCCAGATACATTGATTGTTCAGTCTATCCATTCAACTTTCTGTTCGTTTCGGTCGCTCGTATGTAAAACGGAAATACCGTCACCTTATGTGTATAACTATATACACAGCATAACATCATAATCAAATACAACCCAGATACTATCCATTCAACCTTCTGTTCGATTCGGTTGCTCGTATGTTTAACGAAAGAACAGTAACCTGGTGAGTATTTCTATATGAACGTCATCACGATATAATCGAATACAACTCAGATACAATGATCATTCCGTCTATCCATCCAACATTCTGTTCGATTGGGTCGCTCGTATGTATAACGCAAGAAGAGTCACCTGTTGAGTATTACTATATAAACATCACCACGATTTAATCGAATACAACTCAGTTACAATTATCGTTCCGTCTAACCATCCAACCTTATGTTCGATTCAGACGCTCGTATGTGTAACGAAAGAACCGTTACATGGTAGGTGTAACTAAATATACAGCATAACGATATAATCGGAGACAACCCAGATACAATGATTGTGCAATCTATCCATCCAACCTTATGTTCGATTCGGTTGCTCGTATGTATTACGAAAGAACTGTTACCTGGTTAGACATACTATATGATAATAATCACGATAAAATCAAATACAACCCAGATACGATGAATGTTCAGTCTATCCATTCAACCTTCTGTTCAGTTCATTCGCTCTTATGTATAACTGGAGAACAGTTTCCTGGTGAGTATAACTATATGAACATCATCAAGATATAATCGATTACAACCCAGATACGATGATTGTTCAATCTATACTAAATTTAAGCTTCTGCTCGATTCGGACGCTTGTATGTTAAACGGAAGAACAGTTACCTGGTGAGTATTTCTATATGAACGTCATCACGATATAATCGAATACAACTCAGATACAATGATCATTCCGTCTATCCATCCAACCTTCTGTTCGATTGGGTCGCTCGTATGTATAACGCAAGAACAGTCACCTGGTGAGTATTACTATATAAACATCACCACGATATAATCGAATACAACTCAGTTACATTTATCGTTCCGTCTAACCATCCAACCTTATGTTCGATTCAGATGCTCGTATGTGTAACGAAAGAACCCTTACATGGTAGGTGTAACTAAATATACAGCATTACGATATAATCGGAGACAACCCAGATACAATGATTGTTCAATCTATCCATCCAACCTTATGTTCGACTCGGTTGCTCGTATGTATAACGGAAGAACTGTTACCTGGTTAGACATACTATATGATAATAATCACGATATAATCAAATACAACCCAGATACGATGAATGTTCAGTCTATCCATTCAACCTTCTGTTCAGTTCAGTCGCTCTTATGTATAACTGGAGAACAGTTTCCTGGTGAGTATAACTATATGAACATCATCAAGATATAATCGAATACAACCCCAGATACGATTATTGTTTAGTCTATCCATTCAACCTTCTGTTCAATTCAGTCGCTCGAATGTATAACGGAAGAACAGTTACCTGGTGAGTATAACTATATAAACATAATCGAATACAACCCAGATACGATGATTGTTCAATTTATACTGAATTTAAGCTTCTGCTCGATTCGGTCGCTTGTATGTAAAACGGAAGAACAGATACCTGGTGAGTATTGCTAAATAAACATTATCACGATATCATCGAATACAACTCAGATACAATTATCGTTTCGTCTAACCATTTAACCTTCTGTTCGATTCAGTCGCTAGAATGTGTAACGGAAGTACCGTCACCTGGTAAGTATCACTATATATACAGTATTGCGATATAATCGGATACCACCCAGATACATTGTTTGTTTAGTCTATACATTCAACTTTCTGTTCGTTTCGGTCGCTCGTATGTGAAACGGGAATACCGTCACCTTATGTGTTTAACTATATACACAGCATAACATCATAATCAAATACAACCCAGATACTATTCATTCAACCTTCTTTTCGATTCGGTTGCTCGTATGTATAACGAAAGAACAGTAACCTGGTGAGTATTTCTATATGAACGTCATCACGATATAATCGAATACAACTCAGATACAATGATGATTCCGTCTATCCATCCAACCTTCTGTTCGATTGAGTCGCTCGTATGTATAACGCAAGAACATTCACCTGGTGAGTATTACTATATAAACATCACCACGATATAATCGAATACAACTCAGTTATTATTATCGTTCCGTCTAACCATCCAACCTTATGTTCGATTCAGACGCTCGTATGTGTAACGAAAGAACCGTTACATGGTAGGTGTAACTAAATATACAGCATAACGATATAATCGGAGACAACCCAGATACAATGATTGTTCAATCTATCCATCCAACCTTATGTTCGATTCGGTTGCTCGTATGTATAACGGAAGAACTGTTACCTGGTTAGAAATAACATATGATAATAATCACGATATAATCTAACACAACCCAGATACGATGAATGTTCAGTCTATCCATTCTACCTTCTGTTCAGTTCAGTCGCTCTTATGTATAACTGGTGAACATTTTTCTGGTGAGTATAACTATATGAACATCATCAAGATATAATTGAATACAACCCCAGATACGATTATTGTTTAGTCTATCCATTCAACCTTCTGTTCAATTCAGTCGCTCGTATGTATAACGGAAGAACAGTTACCTGGTGAGTATAACTATATAAACATTATCGAATAAAACCCAGATACGATGATTGTTCAATCTATACTAAATTTAAGCTTCTGCTCGATTCGGTCGCTTGTATGTAAAACGGAAGAACAGTTACCTGGTGAGTATTGCTATATAAACATCATCACGATATCATCGAATACAACTCAGAGATACAATTATCGTTTCGTATAACCATCTAACCTTCTGTTCGATTCAGTCGCTAGTATGTGTAACGGAAGTACCGTCACCTGGTAAGTATCACTATATATACAGTATTGCGATATAATCGGATACCACCCAGATACATTGATTGTTCAGTCTATCCATTCAACTTTCTGTTCGTTTTGGTCGCTCGTATGTAAAACGGAAATACCGTCACCTTATGTGTATAACTATATACACAGCATAACATCATAATCAAATACAACCCAGATACTATCCATTCAACCTTCTGTTCGATTCGGTTGCTCGTATGTATAACGAAAGAACAGTAACCTGGTGAGTATTTCTATATGAACGTCATCACGATATAATCGAATACAACTCAGATACAATGATCATTCCGTCTATCCATCCAACCTTCTGTTCGATTGGGTCGCTCGTATGTATAACGCAAGAACAGTCACCTGGTGAGTATTACTATATAAACATCACCACGATTTAATCGAATACAACTCAGTTACAATTATTGTTCCGTCTAACCATCCAACCTTATGTTCGATTCAGACGCTCGTATGTGTAACGAAAGAACCGTTACATGATAGGTGTAACTAAATATACAGCATAACGATATAATCGGAGACAACCCAGATACAATGATTGTGCAATCTATCCATCCAACCTTATGTTCGATTCGGTTGCTCGTATGTATTACGAAAGAACTGTTACCTGGTTAGACATACTATATGATAATAATCACGATAAAATCAAATACAACCCAGATACGATGAATGTTCAGTCTATCCATTCAACCTTCTGTTCAGTTCATTCGCTCTTATGTATAACTGGAGAACAGTTTCCTGGTGAGTATAACTATATGAACATCATCAAGATATAATCGATTACATCCCAGATACGATGATTGTTCAATCTATACTAAATTTAAGCTTCTGCTCGATTCGGACGCTTGTATGTTAAACGGAAGAACAGTTACCTGGTGAGTTTTGCTATATAAACATCATCACGATATCATCGAATACAACTCAGAGAAACAATTATCATTTCGTCTAACCATTCAACCTTCTGTTCGATTCAGTCGCTAGTATGTGTAACGGAAGTACCGTCACCTGGTAAGTATCACTATATATACAGTATTGCGATATAATCGGATACCACCCAGTTACATTGATTGTTCAGTCTATCCATTCAACTTTCTGTTCAGTTCAGTCGCTCTTATGTATAACTGGAGAACAATTTCCTGGTGAGTATAACTATATGAACATCATCAAGATATAATCGAATACAACCCCAGATACGATTATTGTTTAGTCTATCCATTCAACCTTCTCTTCAATTCAGTCGCTCGTATGTATAACGGAAGAACATTTACCTGGTGAGTATAACTATATAAACCTTATCGAATACATCCCAGATACGATGAATTTTCAATCTATCCATTCAACCTTCTGCTCGATTCGGTCGCTTTTATGTAAAACGGAAGAACAGCTACCTGGTGAGTATTGCTATATAAACATCATCACGATATCATCGAATACAACTCAGATACAATTATTGCTCCGTCTAACCATTTTACCTTCTGTTCGATTCAGTCGCTTGTATGTGTAACGGAAGTACCGTCACCTGGTAAGTATCACTATATATACAGTATTGCGATATAATCGGATACCACCTAGATACATTGATTGTTCAGTCTATACATTCAACTTTCTGTTCGTTTCGGTCGCTCGTATGTGAAACGGGAATACCGTCACCTTATGTGTTTAACTATATACACAGCATAACATCATAATCAAATACAACCCAGATACTATTCATTCAACCTTCTGTTCGATTCGGTTGCTCGTATGTATAACGAAAGAACAGTAACCTGGTGAGTATTTCTATATGAACGTCATCACGATATAATCGAATACAACTCAGATACAATGATCATTCCGTCTATCCATCCAACCTTCTGTTCGATTAGGTCGCTCGTATGTATAACGCAAGAACAGTCACCTGGTGAGTATTACTATATAAACATCACCACGATATAATCGAATACAACTCAGTTATAATTATCGTTCCGTCTAACCATCCAACCTTATGTTCGATTCAGACGCTCGTATGTGTAACGAAAGAACCGTTACATGGTAGGTGTAACTAAATATACAGCATAACGATATAATCGGAGACAACCCAGATACAATGATTGTTCAATCTATCCATCCAACCTTATGTTCGATTCGGTTGCTCGTATGTATAACGGAAGAACTGTTACCTGGTTAGAAATAACATATGATAATAATCACGATATAATCTAACACATCCCAGATACGATGAATGTTCAGTCTATCTATTCAACCTTCTGTTCAGTTCAGTCGCTCTTATGTATAACTGGAGAACAGTTTCCTGGTGAGTATAACTATATGAACATCATCAAGATATATTCGAATACAACCCCAGATACGATTATTGTTTAGTCTATCCATTCAACCATCTGTTCAATTCAGTCGCTCGTATGTATAACGGAAGAACAGTTACCTGGTGAGCATAACTATATAAACATAATCGAATACAACCCAGATAAGATGATTGTTATATCTATACTAAATTTAAGCTTCTGCTCGATACGGTCGCTTGTATGTAAAACGGAAGAACAGTTACCTGGTGAGTATTGCTATATAAACATCATCACGATATCATCGAATACAACTCAGAGATACAATTATCGTTTCGTCTAACCATTTAACCTTCTGTTCGATTCAGTCGCTAGTATGTGTAACGGAAGTACCGTCACCTGGTGAGTATCACTATATATACAGTATTGCGATATAATCGGATACCACCCAGATACATTGATTGTTCAGTCTATCCATTCAAATTTCTGTTCGTTTCGGTCGCTCGTATGTAAAACGGGAATACCGTCACCTTATGTGTATAACTATATACACAGCATAACATCATAATCGAATACAACCCAGATACTATCCATTCAACCTTCTGTTCGATTCGTCTGCTCGTATGTATAACGAAAGAACAGTAACCTGGTGAGTATTTCTATATGATCGTCATCACGATATAATCGAATACAACTCAGATACAATGATCATTCCGTCTATCCATCTAACCTTCTGTTCGATTGGGTTGCTCGTACGTATAACGCAAGAACATTCACCTGGTGGGTATTACTATATAAACATTCCCACGATATAATCGAATACAACTCAGTTACAATTATCGTTCCGTCTAACCATCCAACCTTATGTTCGATTCAGACGCTCGTATGTGTAACGAAAGAACCGTTACATGGTAGGTGTAACTAAATATACAGCATAACGATATAATCGGAGACAACCCAGATACAATGATTGTTCAATCTATCCATACAACCTTCTGTTGAGTTCAGTCGCTCTTATGTATAACTGGAGAACAGTTACCTGGTGAGTATAA
Source organism: Chrysomela aeneicollis (assembly GCA_029955515.1). Classification (NCBI taxonomy): domain Eukaryota; kingdom Metazoa; phylum Arthropoda; class Insecta; order Coleoptera; family Chrysomelidae; genus Chrysomela; species Chrysomela aeneicollis. The sequence continues at coordinate 12,011,476 of JARUHQ010000013.1, read as the reverse complement.
CCATATAAACATCATCACGATATGATCGAATACAACCCCAGATACGATCATTGTTTAGTCTATCCATTCAACCTTCTGTTCAATTCAGTCGCTCGTTTGTATAACGGAAGAACAGGTACCTGGTGAGTATAACTATATAAACATAATCGAATACAACTCAGATACGATGATTGTTCAATCTATCCATTTAACCTTCTGCTCGATTCGGTCACTTGTATGTAAAACTGAAGGACAGGTACCTGGTGAGTATTGCTATATAAACATCATCACGATATCATCGAATACAACTCAGAGACAATGATTATTCCGTTTATCCATCCAACCTTCTGTTCGATTGAGTCGTTCGTATGTATAACGCAAGAACAGTCACCTGGTGAGTATTACTATATGAACATCACCACGATATAATCGAATACAACTCAGTTACAATTATCGTTCCGTCTAACCATCCAACCTTATGTTCGATTCAGACGCTCGTATGTATAACGGAAGAACTGTTACCTGTTAGACATACTATATGATAATAATCACGATATAATCAAATACAACCCAGATACGATGAATGTTCAGTCTATCCATTCAACCTTCTGTTCAGTTCAGTCGCTCTTATGTGTAACTGGAGAACTTTTTTCTGGTGAGTATAACTATATGAACAACATCAAGATATAATTGAATACAACCCCAGATACGATTATTGTTTAGTCTATCCATTCAACCTTCTGTTCAATTCAGTCGCTCGTATGTATAACGGAAGAACAGTTACCTGGTGAGTATAAATATATAAACATTATCGAATACAACCCAGATACGATGATTGTTCAATCTATACTAAATTTAAGCTTCTGCTCGATTCGGTCGCTTGTATGTAAAACGGAAGAACAGTTACCTGGTGAGTATTGCCATATAAACATCACCACGATATAATCGAATACAACTCAGTTACAATTATCGTTCCGTCTAACCATCCAACCTTATGTTCGATTCATACGCTCGTATGTGTAACGAAAGAACCGTTACATGGTAGGTGTAACTAGATATACAGCATAACGATATAATCGGAGACAACCCAGATATAATGATTGTTCAATCTATCCATCCAACCTTATGTTCGATTCGGTTGCTCGTATGTATTACGAAAGAACTGTTACCTTGTTAGACATACTATATGATAATAATTACGATATAATCAAATACAACCCAGATACGATGAATGTTCAGTCTATCCATTCAACCTTCTGTTCAGTTCAGTCGCTCTTATGTATAACTGGAGAACAGTTCCCTGGTGAGTATAACTATATGAACATCATCAAGATATAATCGAATACAACCCCAGATACGATTATTGTTTAGTCTATCCATTCAACCTTCTGTTCAATTCAGTCGCTCGTATGTATAACGGAAGAGCAGTTACCTGATGAGTATAACTATATAAACATAATCGATTACAACCCAGATTCGATGATTGTTCAATCTATACTAAATTTAAGCTTCTGCTCGATTCGGACGCTTGTATGTAAAATGAAAGAACAGTTACCTGGTGAGTATTGCTATATAAACATCATCACGATATCATCGAATACAACTCAGAGATACAATTATCATTTCGTCTAACCATTCAACTTTCTGTTCGATTCAGTCGCTAGTATGTGTAACGGAAGTACCGTCACCTGGTTAGTATCACTATATATACAGTATTGCGATATAATCGGATACCACCCAGATACATTGATTGTTCAGTCTATCCATTCAACTTTCTGTTCAGTTCAGTCGCTCTTATGTATAACTGGAAAACAGTTTCCTGGTGAGTATAACTATATGAACATCATCAAGATATAATCGAATACAACCCCGGATACGATTATTGATTAGTCTATCCATTCAACCTTCTGTTCAATTCAGTCGCTCGTATGTATAACGGAAGAACATTTACCTGGTGAGTATAACTATATGAACCTTATCGAATACAACCCAGATACGATGAATTTTCAATCTATCCATTCAACCTTCTTCTCGATTCGGTCGCTTTTATGTAAAACGGAATAACAGCTACCTGGTGAGTATTGCTATATAAACATCATCACGATATCATCGAATACAACTCAGATACAATTATCGCTTCGTCTAACCATTCAACCTTCTGTTCGATTCAGTCGCTAGTATGTGTAACGGAAGTACCGTCACCTGGTAAGTATCACTATATATACAGTATTGCGATATAATCGGATACCAACCAGATACATTGATTGTTCAGTCTATCCATTCAACTTTCTGTTCGTTTCGGTCGCTCGTATGTAAAACGGGAATACCGTCACCTAGTGTGTATAACTATATACACAGCATAACATCATAATCGAATACAACTCAGATACTATCCATTCAACCTTCTGTTCGATTCGGTTGCTCGTATGTATAACGAAAGAACAGTAACCTGGTGAGTATTTCTATATAAACTTCATCACGATATAATCGAATACAACTCAGATACAATGATCATTCCGTCTATCCATCTAACCTTCTGTTCGATTGGGTTGCTCGTACGTATAACGCAAGATCAGTCACCTGGTTAGTATAACTATATAAACATTCCCACGATATAATCGAATACAACTCAGTTACAATTATCGTTCCGTCTAACCATCCAACCTTATGTTCGATTCAGACGCTCGTATGTGTAACGAAAGAACCGTTACATGGTAGGTGTCTCTAAATATACAGCATAACGATTTAATCGGAGACAACCCAGATACAATGATTGTTCAATCTATCCATTCAACCTTATGTTCGATTCGGTTTCTCGTATTTATAACGAAAGAACAGTTACCTGGTTAGACATAATATATAATAATCATCACGAAATAATCGAATACAACCCAGATACGATGATTGTTCAGTCTATCCATACAACCTTCTGTTCAGTTCAGTCGCTCTTGAGTATAACTGGAGAACAGTTACCTGGTGAGTTTAACTATATAAACATCATCATGATATAATCGAATACAACCCCAGATACGATCATTGTTTAGTCTATCCATTCAACCTTCTGTTCAATTCAGTCGCTCGTATGTATAACGGAAGAACATTTACTTGGTGAGTATAACTATATAAACATTATCGAATACAACTCAGATACGATGATTGTTCAATCTATCCATTCAACCTTATGTTCGATTCGGTAGCTCGTATGTATAACGGAAGAACAGGTACCTGGTGAGTATAACTATATAAACATAATCGAATACAACTCAGATACGATGATTGTTCAATCTATCCATTTAACCTTCTGCTCGATTCGGTCACTTGTATGTAAATCTGAAGGACAGTTACCTGGTGAGTATTGCTATATAAACATCATCACGATATCATCGAATACAACTCAGATACAATTATCGTTTCGTCTAACCATTCAACATTCTGTTCGATTCAGTCGCTAGTATGTATAACGGAAGGACAGTTACCTGGTGAGTATAACTATATAAACATAATCGAATATAACCCAGATACGATGATTGTTCAATCCATACTAAATTTAACCTTCTGCTCGATTCGGTCGCTTGTATGTAAAACGGAAGAACAGTTACCTGGTGAGTATTGCTATATAAACATCATCATGATATCATCGAATACAACTCAGATACAATTATCGTTTCGTCTTACCATTTAACCTTAAGTTCGATTCAGTCGCTAGTATGTGCAACGGAAGTACCGTCACCTGGTAAGTATCACTATATATACAGTATTGCGATATAATCGGATACCACCCAGATATATTGATTGTTCAGTCTATCCATTCAACTTTCTGTTCGTTCCGGTCGCTCGTATGTAAAACGGGAATACCGTCACCTAATGTGTATAACTATATACACAGCATAACATCATAATCGAATACAACCCAGATACTATCCATTCAACCTTCTGTTCGATTCGGTTGCTCGTATGTAAAAAGAAAAAACAGTAACCTGGTGAGTATTTCTATATGAACGTCATCACGATATAATCGAATACAACTCAGATACAATGATCATTCCGTCTATTTATCCAAACTTCTGTTCGATTGGGTCGCTCGTATGTATAACGCAAGAACAGTCACCTGGTGAGTATTACTATATAAACATCATCACGATATAATCGAATACAACTCAGTTACAATTATTGTTCCGTCTAATCATCCAACCTTATGTTCGATTCAGACGCTCGAATGTGTAACGAAAGAACCGTTACATGGTAGGTGTAACTAAATATACAGCATAACGATATAATCGGAGACAACCCAGATACAATGATTGTTCAGTCTATCCATTCAACTTTCTGTTCGTTTCGGTCGCTCGTATGTAAAACGGGAATACCGTCATCAAATGTGTAAAACTATATACACAGCATAACATCATAATCTAATACAACCCAGATACTATCCATTCAACCTTCCGTTCGATTCGGTTGCTCGTATGTATAACGAAAGAACAGTAACCTGGTGAGTATTTCTATATGAACGTCATCACGATATAATAGAATATAACTAAGATACAATGATCATTCCGTCTATCCATCCAACCTTCTTTTCGATTGGGTCGCTCTTATGTATAACGCAAGAACAGTCACCTGGTGAGTATTACTATATAAACATCACCACGATATAATCGAATACAAATCAGTTACAATTATCGTTTCGTCTAACCATCCAACCTTATGTTCGATTCAGACGCTCGTATGTGTAACGAAAGAACTGTTACCTGGTAAGACATACTATATTATAATCATCACGATATAATCAAATACAACCCAGATACGATGATTGTTCAGTCTATCCATTCAACGTTCTGTTCAGTTCAGTCGCTCTTATGTATAACTGGAGAACAGTTTCCTGGTGAGTATAACTATATGAACATCATCAAGATATAATCGAATACAACCCCAGATACGATTATTGTTTAGTCTATCCATTCAACCTTCTGTTCAATTCAGTCGCTCGTATGTATAACGGAAGAACAGTTACCTGGTGAGTTTAACTATATGAACATAATCGAATACAACCCAGATACGATGATTGTTCAATCTATACTAAATTCAACCTTCTGCTCGATTCGGTCGCTTTTATGTGAAACGGAAGAACAGTTACCTGGTGAGTATTGCTATAAACATCATCACGATATCATCGAATACAACTCAGATACAATCATCGTTCCGACTAACCATCCAACCTTATGTTCGATTCAGACGCTCGTATGTGTAACGAAAGAACCATTACATGGTAGGTGTATCTAATTATACAGCACAACGATATAATCGGAGACAACCCAGACACAATGATTTATCAATCTATCCATTCAACCTTATGTTTGATTCGGTTGCTCGTATGTATAACGGAAGAACAGTTACCTGGTTAGACATAATATATAATAATCATCACGAAATAATCGAATACAACCCAGATACGATGATTATTCAGTCTATCCATTCAACCTCCTGTTCAGTTCAGTCGCTCTCATGTATAACTGGAGAACAGTTACCTGGTTAGTATAACTATATGAACATCATCACGATATCATCGAATACATCCCCAGATACGATCATTGTTTAGTCTATCCATTCAACCTTTTGTTCAATTCAGTCGCTCGTATGTATAACGGAAGAACAGTTACCTGGTGAGTATAACTATATAAACATAATCGAATACAACCCAGATACGATGATTGTTCAATCTATCTATTTAACCTTCTGCTCGATTCGGTCGCTTGTATGTAAAACGTAAGAACAGTTACCTGGTGAGTATTGCTATAAACATCATCACGATATCATCGAATACAACTCAGATACAATCATCGTTTCGTCTAACCATCCAACCTTCTGTTCGATTGGGTCGCTCGTATGTATAACGCAAGAACAGTCACCTGGTGAGTATTACTATATAAACATCACCACGATATAATCGAATACAACTCAGTTACAATTATCGTTCCGTCTAATCATCCAACCTTATGTTCGATGCATACGCTCGTATGTGTAACGAAAGAACCGTTACAAGGTAGGTGTAACTAAATATACAGCATAAAGATATAATCGGAAACAACCCAGATACAATGATTGTTCAATCTATCCATTCAACCTTCTGTTCGATTCGGTTGCTCGTATGTATAACGAAAGAACAGTAACCTGGTGAGTATTTCTATATGAACGTCATCACGATATGATCGAATACAACTCAGATACAATGATAATTCCGTCTATCCATCCAACCTTCTGTTCGATTGGGTCGCTCGTATGTATAACGCAAGAACAGACACCTGGTGAGTATTACTATATAAACATCACCACGATATAATCGAATACAACTCAGTTACAATTATCGTTCCGTCTAATCATCCAACCTTATGTTCGATGCAGACGCTCGTATGTGTAACGAAAGAACCATTACATGGTAGGTGTATCTAATTATACAGCACAACGATATAATCGGAGACAACCCAGACACAATGATTTTTCAATCTATCCATTCAACCTTATGTTCGATTCGGTTGCTCGTATGTATAACGGAAGAACAGTTACCTGGTTAGACATAATATATAATAATCATCACGAAATAATCGAATACAACCCAGATACGATGATTATTCAGTCTATCCATTCAACCTTCTGTTCAGTTCAGTCGCTCTCATGTATAACTGGAGAACAGTTACCTGGTTAGTATAACTATATGAACATCATCACGATATCATCGAATACAACCCCAGATACGATCATTGTTTAGTCTATCCATTCAACCTTTTGTTCAATTCAGTCGCTCGTATGTATAACGGAAGAACAGTTACCTGGTGAGTATAACTATATAAACATAATCGAATACAACCCAGATACGATGATTGTTCAATCCATCTATTTAACCTTCTGCTCGATTCGGTCGCTTGTATGTAAAACGTAAGAACAGTTACCTGGTGAGTATTGCTATAAACATCATCACGATATCATCGAATACAACTCAGATACAATCATCGTTTCGTCTAACCATCCAACCTTCTGTTCGATTGGGTCGCTCGTATGTATAACGCAAGAACAGTCACCTGGTGAGTATTACTATATAAACATCACCACTATATAATCGAATACAACTCAGTTACAATTATCGTTTCGTCTAATCATCCAACCTTATGTTCGATGCATACGCTCGTATGTGTAACGAAAGAACCGTTACATGGTAGGTGAAACTAAATATACAGCATAAAGATATAATCGGAAACAACCCAGATACAATGATTGTTCAATCTATCCATTCAACCTTATGTTCGATTCGGTTGCTCGTATGTGTAACAGAAGAACTGTTACCTGGTTGGACATACTATATGATAGTCATCACGATATAATCGAATACAACCCAGATACAATGATTGTTCAGTCTATCCATTCAACCTTCTGTTCAGTTCAGTCGCTCTTATGTATAACTGGAGAACAGTTACCTATTGAGTATAACCATATAAACATTATCACGATATAATCGAATACAACCTCAGATACGATCATTGTTTAGTCTATCCATTCAACCTTCTGTTCAATTCAGTCGCTCGCATATATAACGGAAGAACAGTTACCTTGTGAGTATACCTATATAAACCTAATCGAATACAACCCAGATACGATGAATTTTCAATCTATCCATTTAACCTTCTGCTCGATTCGGTCGCTTTTATGTAAAACGGAAGAACAGTTACCTGGTTAATATTGCTATATAAACATCATCACGATATCATCGAATACAACTCAGATACAATTATCGCTTCGTCTAACCATTTAACCTTCTGTTCGATTCAGTCGCTAGTATGTGTAACGGAAGTACCGTCACCTGGTAAGTATCACTATATATACAGTATTGCGATATAATCGGATACCAACCAGATACATTGATTGTTCAGTTTATCCATTCAACTTTCTGTTCGTTTCGGTCGCTATTATGTAAAACGGGAATACCGTCACCTAGTGTGTATAACTATATACACAGCATAACATCATAATCGAATACAACCCAGATACCATCCATTCAACCTTCTGTTCGATTCGGTTGCTCGTATGTATAACGAAAGAACAGTAACCTGGTGAGTATTTCTATATGAACTTCATCACGATATAATCGAATACAACTCAGATACAATGATCATTTCGTCTATCCATCCAACCTTCTGTTCGATTGGGTCGTTCGTACGTATAACGCAAGAACAGTCACCTGTTGAATATTACTATATAAACATTACCACGATATAATCGAATACAACTCAGTTACAATTATCGTTTCGTCTAACCAATCCAACCTTATGTTCGATTCAGACGCTCGTATGTGTAACGAAAGAACCGTTACATGGTAGGTGTATCTAATTATACAGCATAACGATATAATCGGAGACAACCCAGATACAATGATTTTTCAATCTATCCATTCAACCTTATGTTCGATTCGGTTGCTCGTATGTACAACGGAAGAACAGTTACCTGGTTAGACATAATATATAATAATCATTACGAAATAATCGAATACAACCCAGATACGATGATTATTCAGTCTATCCATTCAACCTTCTGTTCAGTTCAGTCGCTCTTATGTATAACTGGAGAACAGTTACCTGGTGAGTATAACTATATAAACATCATCACGATATCATCGAATACAACCCCAGATACGATCATTGTTTAGTCTATCCATTCAACCTTCTGTTCAATTCAGTCGTTCGTATGTATAACGGAAGAACAGTTACCTGGTGAGTATAACTATATAAACATAATCGAATACAACCCAGAAACGATGATTGTTCAATCTATCTATTTAACCTTCTGCTCGATTCGGTCGCTTGTATGTAAAACGGAAGAACAGTTACCTGGTGAGTATTGCTATAAACATCATCACGATATCATCGAATACAACTCAGATACAATTATCGTTTCGTCTAACCATTCAACCTTCTGTTCGATTCAGTCGCTTGTATGTGTAAAGGAAGTACCGTCACCTGGTAAGTATCACTATATATACAGTATTGCGATATAATCGGATACCACCCAGATACATTAATTGTTCAGTTTATCCATTCAACTTTCTGTTCGTTTCGGTCGCTCGTATGTAAAACGGGAATACCGTCACCTAGTGTGTATAACTATATACACAGCATAACATCATAATCGAATACAACCCAGATACTATCCATTCAACCTCCTGTTCGATTCGATTGCTCGTATGTATAACGAAAGAACAGTAACCTGGTGAGTATTTCTATATGAACTTCATCACGATATAATCGAATACAATTCAGATGCAATTATCATTCCGTCTATCCATCCAACCTTCTGTTCGATTGGGTCGCTCGTATGTATAACGCAAGAACAGTCACCTCGTGAGTATAACTATATAAACATCACCACGATGCAATCGAATACAACTCAGTTGCAATTATCGTTCCGTATAATCATCCAACCTTATGTTCGATTCAGACGCTCGTATGTGTAACGAAAGAACCGTTACATGGTAGGTGTAACTAAATATCTAGCATAACGATATAATCGGAGACAACTCAGATACAATGATTGTTCAATCTATCCATCCAACCTCATGTTCGATTCGGTTGCTCGTATGTTTAACGGAAGAACTGTTACCTGGTTAGACATACTATATGATAATCATCACGATATAATCGAATACAACCCAGATACGATGATTGTTCAGTCTATCCATTCAACCTTCTGTTCAGTTCAGTCGCTCTTATGTATAACTGGAGAACAGTTACCTGGTGAGTATAACTATATAAACATCATCACGATATACTCGAATACAACCCCAGATACGATTATTGTTTAGTCTAACCATTCAACCTTCTGTTCAATTCAGTCGCTCGTATGTATAACGGAAAAACAGTAACCTGGTGAGTATAACTATATAAACATTATCGAATACAACCCATATGCGATGATTGTTCAATTTATCCATTTAACCTTCTGCTCGATTCGGTCGCTCGTAAGTGAAACGGAAGAACAGTAACCTGTTGAGAATTCCTATATGAACATTATCACGATATAATCGAATACAACTCGGATACAATTATCATTCCGTCTATCCATCCAACCTTCTGTTCGATTGGGTCGCTCGTATGTATAACGCAAGAACAGTCACCTGGTGAGTATTACTATATAAACATCACCACGATATAATCGAATACAACTCAGTTACAATTATCGTTCCGCCAAACCATCCAACCTTATGTTCGATTCAGACGCTCGTATGTGTAACGAAAGAACCGTTACATGGTAGGTGTAACTAAATATACAGCATAACGATATATTCGGATACAAATCAGGTACAATGATTGTTCAATCTATCCATTCAACCTTATGTTCGATTCGGTTGCTCGTATGTATAACGGAAGATTTGTTACTTGGTTAGACATACTATATGATAATCATCACGATATAATCGAATACAACCCAGAAAGGATGATTGTACAGTCTATCCACTCAACCTTCTCTTCGATTCGGTCGCTCTTACGTATAACGAAAGGACAGTTACCTGGTGATTATAACTATAAAAACATCATCACGATATAATCAAATACAACCCAGATACGATGAATGTTCAGTCTATCCATTCAACCTTCTGTTCAGTTCAGTCGCTCATATGTATAACTGGAGAACAGTTACCTGGTGAGTATAACTTTATAAACATAATCGAATACAACCCAGATACGATGATTGTTCAATCTATACTAAATTCAACCTTCTGCTCGATTCGGTCGCTTGTATGTGGAACGGAAGAACAGTTACCTGGTGAGTATTTCTATATAAACATCATCACGATATCATCGAATACAATTCAGATACAATTATCGTTTCGTCTAAGCATTAAACCCTTCTGTTCGATTCAGTCGCTAGTATGTGTAACGGAAGTACCGTCACCTGGTAAGTATCACTATATATTCAGTATTGCGATATAATCGGATACCACCCAGATACATTGATTGTTCAGTCTATCCATTCAACTTTCTTTTCGTTTCGGTCGCTCGAATGTAAAACGGGAATACCGTCACCTAATGTGTATAACTATATACACAGCATAACATCATAATCGAATACAACCCAGATACTATCCATTCAACCTCCTGTTCGATTCGGTTGCTCGTATGTATAACGAAAGAACAGTAACCTGGTGAGTATTTCTATATGAACGTCATCACGATATAATCGAATACAACTCAGATACAATTATCATTCCGTCTCTCCATCCAACCTTCTGTTCGATTGGGTCGCTCGTATGTATAACGCAAGAACAGTCACCTGGTGAGTATTACTATATAAACATCACCACGATACAATCGAATACAACTCAGTTACAATTATCGTTCCGTCTAACCATCCAACCTTATGTTCGATTCAGACGCTCGTATGTGTAACGAAAGAACCGTTACATGGTAGTTGTAACTAAATATACAGCATAACGATATAATCGGAGACAACCCAGATACAATGATTGTTCAATCTCCAAGGGGGCCCCCTTTGATGCAATTTTTTTTTTCGATTTCGGTTTCTTCGATTGGAGAAATGGATTCTATGAAAAAAAAAACAAGCAAATTGGTATGCGCGAAGTTGAAAATCGGTCCATCCGTTCGGAAGTTAAGGCGATCTGAAGAATTCGAGAAAGTTCCAAGGGGGCCCCCTTTGATGCATTTTTTTTTATATTTCGGTTTTCTCGATTGGAAAAATGGATTCTATGAAAAAAAACAAACAGATTGGTATGATCGAAGTTGAAAATCGGTCTATCCGTTCGGAAGTTACGGCGATCTGAAGAATTCGAAAAAGTTCCAAGGAGGCCCCCTTTGATGCATTTTTTTTTCGATTTCGGTTTTTTCGATTGGATAAATGGATTCTATGAAAAAAACAAGCAGATTGGTATGATCGAAGTTGAAAATCGGTCCATCCGTTCGGAAGTTAATGCGATCTGAAGAATTCGAAAAAGTTCCAATGGGGCCCCCTTTGATGCAATTTTTTTTTCGATTTCGGTTTTTTCGATTGGAGAAATGGATTCTATGAAAGAAAACAAGCAGATTGGTATGATCGAAGTTGAAAATCGGTCCATCCGTTCGGAAGTTGAGGCGATCTGAAGAATTCGAAAAAGTTCCAAGGGGGCCCCCTTTGATGCATTTTTTTTTTCGATTGGAGAAATGGATTCTATGAAAGAAACAAGCAGATTGGTATGATCGAAGTTGAAAATCGGTCCATCCGTTCGGAAGTTAAGGCGATCTGAAGAATTCGAAAAATTCCAAGGGGGCCCCCTTTGATGCAATTTTTTTTTTCGATTTCGGTTTTTTCGATTGGAGAAATGGATTCTATGGAAAAAACAAGCATATTGGTATGATCGATGTTGAAAATCGGTCCATCCGTTCGGAAGTTAAGGCGATCTGAAGAATTCGAAAAAGTTCCAAGGGGATCCCCTTTGATACAATTTTTTTTTTCGATTTCGGTTTTTTCGATTGAAGAAATGGATTCTTTGAGGAAAAACAAGCAGATTGGTATGATCGAAGTTGAAAATCGGTCCATCCGTTCGGAAGTTAATGCGATCTGAAGAATTCGAAAAAGTTCCAAGGGGACCCCTTTTGATGCAATTTTTTTTTCGATTTCGGTTTTTTTGATAGGAGAAATGGATTTTATGAAAAAAAACAAGCAAATTGGCATGCACGAAGTTGAAAATCGGTCCATCCGTTCGGAAGTTAAGGTGATCTGAAGATTTCGAAAAAGTTCCAAGGGGACCCCCTTTGATGCATTTTTTTTTTCGATTTCGGTTTCTTCGATTGAAGAAATGGATTGAATGAAAAAAAACAAGCAGATTGGTATGATCGAAGTTGAAAATCGATCCATCCGTTCGGAAGTTAAGGCGATCTGAAGAATTCGAAAAAATTCCAAGGGGGCCCTCTTTGATGCATTTTTATTTCGGTTTTTTCGATTGGAGAAATGGATTCTATGAAAAAAAACAAGCAGATTGGTATGATCGAAGTTGAAAATCGGTCTATCCGTTCGGAAGTTACGGCGATCTGAAGAATTCGAAAAAGTTCCAAGGAGGCCCCCTTTGATGCATTTTTTTTTTCGATTTCGGTTTTTTCGATTGGAGAAATGGATTCTATGAAAAAAACATGCAGATTGGTATGATCGAAGTTGAAAATCGGTCCATCCGTTCGGAAGTTAATGCGATCTGAAGAATTCGAAAAAGTTCCAATGGGGCCCCCTTTGATGCAATTTTTTTTTTTCGATTTCGGTTTTTTCGATTGGAGAAATGGATTCTATGAAAGAAAACAAACAGATTGGTATGATCGAAGTTGAAAATCGGTCCATCCGTTCGGAAGTTAAGGCGATATGAAGAATTCGAAAAAGTTCCAAGGGGGCCCCCTTTGATGCATTTTTTTTTTCGATTGGAGAAATGGATTCTATGAAAGAAACAAGCGGATTGGTATGATCGAAGTTGAAAATCGGTCCATCCGTTCGGAAGTTAAGGCGATCTGAAGAATTCGAAAAATTCCAAGGGGGCCCCCTTTGATGCAATTTTTTTTTTCGATTTCGGTTTTTTTGATTTAAGAAATGGATTCTATGGAAAAAACAAGCATATTGGTATGATCGATGTTGAAAATCGGTCCATCCGTTCGGAAGTTAAGGCGATCTGAAGAATTCGAAAAAGTTCCAAGGGGATCCCCTTCGATACAATTTTTTTTTTCGATTTCGGTTTTTTCGATTGAAGAAATGGATTCTCTGAGGAAAAACAAGCAGATTGGTATGATCGAAGTTGAAAATCGGTCCATCCGTTCGGAAGTTAAGGCGATCTGAAGAATTCGAAAAAGTTCCAAGGGGACCCCTTTTGATGCAATTTTTTTTTCGATTTCGGTTTTTTCGATAGGAGAAATGGATTTTATGAAAAAAAACAAGCAAATTGGCATGCACGAAGTTGAAAATCGGTCCATCTGTTCGGAAGTTAAGGTGATCTGAAGATTTCGAAAAAGTTCCAAGGGGACCCCCTTTGATGCATTTTTTTTTTCGATTTCGGTTTCTCCGATTGAAGAAATGGATTGAATGAAAAAAAACAAGCAGATTGGTATGATCGAAGTTGAAAATCGATCCATCCGTTCGGAAGTTAAGGCGATCTGAAGAATTCGAAAAAGTTCCAAGGGGGCCCTCTTAGATGCATTTTTTTCTTTCGATTTCGGTTTTTTCGATTGGAGAAATGGATTCTATGAAAAAAAACAAACAGATTGGTATGATCGAAGTTGAAAATCGGTCCATCCGTTCGGAAGTTAAGGCGATATGAAGAATTCGAAAAAGTTCCAAGGGGGCCCCCTTTGATGCATTTTTTTTTTCGATTTCGGTTTTTTCGATTGGAGAAATGGATTCTATGAAAAAAACAAGCATATTGGTATGATCGAAGTTGAAAATCGGTCCATCCGTTCGGAAGTTAAGGCGATCTGAAGAATTCGAAAAAGTTCCAAGGGGATCCCCTTTGATGCAATTTTTTTTTTCGATTTCGGTTTTTGTCGATTGAAGAAATAAATTCTCTGAGGAAAAACAAGCAGATTGGTATGATCGAAGTTGAAAATCGGTCCATCCGTTCGGAAGTTAAGGCGATCTGAAGAATTCGAAAAAGTTTCAAGGGGACCCCTTTTGATGCAATTTTTTTCTCGATTTCGGTTTTTTCGATTGGAGAAATGGATTTTATGAAAAAAAATAAGCAAATTGGCATGCACGAAGTTGAAAATCGGTCCATCCGTTCGGAAGTTAAGGTGATCTAAAGATTTCGAAAGAGTTCCAAGGGGACCCCCTTTGATGCATTTTTTTTTCGATTTCGGTTTTTTCGATTGGAGAAATGGATTCTATGAAAAAAACAAGCAAATTGGTATGCGCGAAGTTGAAAATCGGTCGATCCGTTCGGAAATTAAGGTGATCTGAAGATTTCGAAAAAGTTCCAAGGGGGCCCCCTTTGATGCATTTTTTTTTTCGATTTCAGTTTCTTCGATTGAAGAAATGGATTCTATGAAAAAAACAAGCAGATTGGTATGATCGAAGTCGAAAATCGATCCATCCGTTCGGAAGTTAAGGCGATCTGAAGAATTCGAAAAAGTTCCAAGGGGGTCCCCTTTGATTCCTTTTTTTTGTCGATTTCGGTTTTTTTGATTGAAGAAATGGATTCTATGGAAAAAACAAGCATATTGGTATGATCGATGTTGAAAATCGGTCCATCCGTTCGGAAGTTAAGGCGATCTGAAGAATTCGAAAAAGTTCCAAGGGGATCCCCTTCGATACAATTTTTTTTTTCGATTTCGGTTTTTTCGATTGAAGAAATGGATTCTCTGAGGAAAAACAAGCAGATTGGTATGATCGAAGTTGAAAATCGGTCCATCCGTTCGGAAGTTAAGGCGATCTGAAGAATTCGAAAAAGTTCCAAGGGGACCCCTTTTGATGCAATTTTTTTTTCGATTTCGGTTTTTTCGATAGGAGAAATGGATTTTATGAAAAAAAACAAGCAAATTGGCATGCACGAAATTGAAAATCGGTCCATCTGTTCGGAAGTTAAGGTGATCTGAAGATTTCGAAAAAGTTCCAAGGGGACCCCCTTTGATGCATTTTTTTTTTTCGATTTCGGTTTCTCCGATTGAAGAAATGGATTGAATGAAAAAAAACAAGCAGATTGGTATGATCGAAGTTGAAAATCGATCCATCCGTTCGGAAGTTAAGGCGATCTGAAGAATTCGAAAAAGTTCCAAGGGGGCCCTCTTAGATGCATTTTTTTCTTTCGATTTCGGTTTTTTCGATTGGAGAAATGGATTCTATGAAAAAAAACAAACAGATTGGTATGATCGAAGTTGAAAATCGGTCCATCCGTTCGGAAGTTAAGGCGATATGAAGAATTCGAAAAAGTTCCAAGGGGGCCCCCTTTGATGCATTTTTTTTTTCGATTTCGGTTTTTTCGATTGGAGAAATGGATTCTATGAAAAAAACAAGCATATTGGTATGATCGAAGTTGAAAATCGGTCCATCCGTTCGGAAGTTAAGGCGATCTGAAGAATTCGAAAAAGTTCCAAGGGGATCCCCTTTGATGCAATTTTTTTTTTCGATTTCGGTTTTTGTCGATTGAAGAAATAAATTCTCTGAGGAAAAACAAGCAGATTGGTATGATCGAAGTTGAAAATCGGTCCATCCGTTCGGAAGTTAAGGCGATCTGAAGAATTCGAAAAAGTTTCAAGGGGACCCCTTTTGATGCAATTTTTTTCTCGATTTCGGTTTTTTCGATTGGAGAAATGGATTTTATGAAAAAAAATAAGCAAATTGGCATGCACGAAGTTGAAAATCGGTCCATCCGTTCGGAAGTTAAGGTGATCTAAAGATTTCGAAAGAGTTCCAAGGGGACCCCCTTTGATGCATTTTTTTTTCGATTTCGGTTTTTTCGATTGGAGAAATGGATTCTATGAAAAAAACAAGCAAATTGGTATGCGCGAAGTTGAAAATCGGTCGATCCGTTCGGAAATTAAGGTGATCTGAAGATTTCGAAAAAGTTCCAAGGGGGCCCCCTTTGATGCATTTTTTTTTCGATTTCAGTTTCTTCGATTGAAGAAATGGATTCTATGAAAAAAACAAGCAGATTGGTATGATCGAAGTCGAAAATCGATCCATCCGTTCGGAAGTTAAGGCGATCTGAAGAATTCGAAAAAGTTCCAAGGGGGCCCCCTTCGATGCATGTTTTTTTCGATTTCCGTTTTTTCGATTGGAGAAATGGATTCTATGAAAAAAAAAACAAGCAGATTGGTATGATGGAAGTTGAAAATCGGTCCATCCGTTCGGAAGTTGAGGCGATCTGAAGAATTCGAAAAAGTTCCAAGGGGACCCCCTTTGATGCAATTTTTTTTCGATTTCGGTTTTTTCGATTGAAGAAATGGATTCTATAAAAAAAAACAAGCAGATTGGTATGATCGAAGTTGAAAATAGGTCCATCCGTTGGAAAGTTGAGGCGGTCTGAAGAATTCGAAAAAGTTCCAAGGGGACCCCCTTTGATGCAATTTTTTTTTTCGATTTCGGTTTTTCTGATTGGAGAAATGTATTTTATAAAAAAAAACAAGCAGATTGGTATGATCGAAGTTGAAAATCGGTCCATCCGTTCGGAAGTTAAGGCGATCTGAAGAATTCGAAAAAGTTCCAAGGGGGCCCCCTTTGATGCAATTTTTTTTTCGATTTCGGTTTTTTCCATTGAAGAAATGGATTCTATGAAAAAACAAGCAAATTGATATGCGCGAAATTGAAAATCGGTCGATCCGTTCGGAAGTTGAGGCGGTCTGAAGAATTCGAAAAAGTTCCAAGGGGGCCCCCTTTGATGCAATTTTTTTTTCGATTTCGGTTTTTTCGATTGGAGAAATGGATTCTATGGAAAAAACAAGCATATTGGTATGATCGATGTTGAAAATCGGTCCATCCGTTCGGAAGTTAAGGCGATCTGAAGAATTCGAAAAAGTTCCAAGGGGATCCCCTTCGATACAATTTTTTTTTTCGATTTCGGTTTTTTCGATTGAAGAAATGGATTCTCTGAGGAAAAACAAGCAGATTGGTATGATCGAAGTTGAAAATCGGTCCATCCGTTCGGAAGTTAAGGCAATCTGAAGAATTCGAAAAAGTTCCAAGGGGACCCCTTTTGATGCAATTTTTTTTTCGATTTCGGTTTTTTCGATAGGAGAAATGGATTTTATGAAAAAAAACAAGCAAATTGGCATGCACGAAGTTGAAAATCGGTCCATCTGTTCGGAAGTAAAGGTGATCTGAAGATTTCGAAAAAGTTCCAAGGGGACCCCCTTTGATGCATTTTTTTTTTTCGATTTCGGTTTCTCCGATTGAAGAAATGGATTGAATGAAAAAAAACAAGCAGATTGGTATGATCGAAGTTGAAAATCGATCCATCCGTTCGGAAGTTAAGGCGATCTGAAGAATTCGAAAAAGTTCCAAGGGGGCCCTCTTTGATGCATTTTTTTCTTTCGATTTCGGTTTTTTCGATTGGAGAAATGGATTCTATGAAAAAAAACAAACAGATTGGTATGATCGAAGTTGAAAATCGGTCCATCCGTTCGGAAGTTAAGGCGATATGAAGAATTCGAAAAAGTTCCAAGGGGGCCCCCTTTGATGCATTTTTTTTTCGATTTCGGTTTTTTCGATTGGAGAAATGGATTCTATGAAAGAAACAAGCATATTGGTATGATCGAAGTTGAAAATCGGTCCATCCGTTCGGAAGTTAAGGCGATCTGAAGAATTCGAAAAAGTTCCAAGGGGATCCCCTTTGATGCAATTTTTTTTTTCGATTTCGGTTTTTGTCGATTGAAGAAATAAATTCTCTGAGGAAAAACAAGCAGATTGGTATGATCGAAGTTGAAAATCGGTCCATCCGTTCGGAAGTTAAGGCGATCTGAAGAATTCGAAAAAGTTTCAAGGGGACCCCTTTTGATGCAATTTTTTTCTCGATTTCGGTTTTTTCGATTGGAGAAATGGATTTTATGAAAAAAAATAAGCAAATTGGCATGCACGAAGTTGAAAATCGGTCCATCCGTTCGGAAGTTAAGGTGATCTAAAGATTTCGAAAGAGTTCCAAGGGGACCCCCTTTGATGCATTTTTTTTTCGATTTCGGTTTTTTCGATTGGAGAAATGGATTCTATGAAAAAAACAAGCAAATTGGTATGCGCGAAGTTGAAAATCGGTCGATCCGTTCGGAAATTAAGGTGATCTGAAGATTTCGAAAAAGTTCCAAGGGGGCCCCCTTTGATGCATTTTTTTTTTTCGATTTCAGTTTCTTCGATTGAAGAAATGGATTCTATGAAAAAAACAAGCAGATTGGTATGATCGAAGTCGAAAATCGATCCATCCGTTCGGAAAATAAGGCGATCTGAAGAATTCGAAAAAGTTCCAAGGGGGCCCCCTTCGATGCATGTTTTTTTCGATTTCGGTTTTTTCGATTGGAGAAATGGATTCTATGAAAAAAAAAACAAGCAGATTGGTATGATGGAAGTTGAAAATCGGTCCATCCGTTCGGAAGTTAAGGCGATCTGAAGAATTCGAAAAAGTTCCAAGGGGACCCCCTTTGATGCAATTTTTTTTCGATTTCGGTTTTTTCGATTGGAGAAATGGATTCTATAAAAAAAAACAAGCAGATTGGTATGATCGAAGTTGAAAATAGGTCCATCCGTTGGAAAGTTGAGGCGATCTGAAGAATTCGAAAAAGTTCCAAGGGGACCCCCTTTGATGCAATTTTTTTTTTCGATTTCGGTTTTTCTGATTGGAGAAATGTATTTTATAAAAAAAAACAAGCAGATTGGTATGATCGAAGTTGAAAATCGGTCCATCCGTTCGGAAGTTAAGGCGATCTGAAGAATTCGAAAAAGTTCCAAGGGGGCCCCCTTTGATGCAATTTTTTTTTCGATTTCGGTTTTTTCCATTGAAGAAATGGATTCTATGAAAAAACAAGCAAATTGATATGCGCGAAATTGAAAATCGGTCGATCCGTTCGGAAGTTGAGGCGGTCTGAAGAATTCGAAAAAGTTCCAAGGGGGCCCCCTTTGATGCAATTTTTTTTTCGATTTCGGTTTTTTCGATTGGAGAAATGGATTCTATGAAAAAAACAAGCAGATTGGTATGATCGAAGTTGAAAATCGGTCCATCCGTTCGGAAGTTAAGGCGATCTGAAGAATTCGAAAAAGTTCCAAGGGGGCCCCCTTTGATGCATTTTTTTTTAATTTCAGTTTTTTTGATCGGAGAAATGGATTCTATGAAAAAAAACAAGCAGATTGGTATGATCGAAGTTGAAAATCGGTCTATCCGTTCGGAAGTTACGGCGATCTGAAGAATTCGAAAAAGTTCCAAGGAGGCCCCCTTTGATGCATTTTTTTTTTCGATTTCGGTTTTTTCAATTGTGGAAATGGATTCTATGAAAAAAACAAGCAGATTGGTATGATCGAAGTTGAAAATCGGTCCATCCGTTCGGAAGTTAATGCGATCTGAAGAATTCGAAAAAGTTCCAATGGGGCCCCCTTTGATGCAATTTTTTTTTTTCGATTTCGGTTTTTTCGATTGGAGAAATGGGTTCTATGAAAGAAAACAAGCAGATTGGTATGATCGAAGTTGAAAATCGGTCCATCCGTTCGGAAGTTGAGGCGATCTGAAGAATTCGAAAAAGTTCCAAGGGGGCCCCCTTTGATGCATTTTTTTTTTCGATTGGAGAAATGGATTCTATGAAAGAAACAAGCAGATTGGTATGATCGAAGTTGAAAATCGGTTTATCCGTTCGGAAGTTAAGGCGATCTGAAGAATTCGAAAAATTCCAAGGGGGCCCCCTTTGATGCAATTTTTTTTTTTCGATTTCGGTTTTTTCGATTGGAGAAATGGATTCTATGGAAAAAACAAGCATATTGGTATGATCGATGTTGAAAATCGGTCCATCCGTTCGGAAGTTAAGGCGATCTGAAGAATTCGAAAAAGTTCCAAGGGGATCCCCTTTGATACAATTTTTTTTTTCGATTTCGGTTTTTTCGATTGAAGAAATGGATTCTCTGAGGAAAAACAAGCAGATTGGTATGATCGAAGTTGAAAATCGGTCCATCCGTTCGGAAGTTAAGGCGATCTGAAGAATTCGAAAAAGTTCCAAGGGGACCCCTTTTGATGCAATTTTTTTTTCGATTTCGGTTTTTTCGATAGGAGAAATGGATTTTATGGAAAAAAAACAAGCAAATTGGCATGCACGAAGTTGAAAATCGGTCCATCCGTTCGGAAGTTAAGGTGATCTGAAGATTTCGAAAAAGTTCCAAGAAGACCCCCTTTGATGCATTTTTTTTTTCGATTTCGGTTTTTTCGATTGGAGAAATGGATTCTATGAAAAAAACAAGCAAATTGGTATGCGCGAAGTTGAAAATCAGTCCATCCGTTCGGAAGTTAAGGTGATCTGAAGATTTCGAAAAAGTTCCAAGGGGGCCCCCTTTGATGCATTTTTTTTTTCGATTTCGGTTTCTTCGATTGAAGAAATGGATTAAATGAAAAAAAACAAGCAGATTGGTATGATCGAAGTTGAAAATCGATCCATCCGTTCGGAAGTTAAGGCGATCTGAAGAATTCGAAAAAGTTCCAAGGGGGCCCCCTTTGATGCATTTTTTTTTCGATTTCGGTTTTTTCGATTGGAGAAATGGATTCTATGAAAAAAACAAGCATATTGGTATGATCGAAGTTGAAAATCGGTCCATCCGTTCGGAAGTTAAGGCGATCTGAAGAATTCGAAAAAGTTCCAAGGGGATCCCCTTTGATGCAATTTTTTTTTTTCGATTTCGGTTTTTGTCGATTGAAGAAATAAATTCTCTGAGGAAAAACAAGCAGATTGGTATGATCGAAGTTGAAAATCGGTCCATCCGTTCGGAAGTTAATGCGATCTGAAGAATTCGAAAAAGTTCCAATGGGGCCCCCTTTGATGCAATTTTTTTTTTTCGATTTCGGTTTTTTCGATTGGAGAAATGGGTTCTATGAAAGAAAACAAGCAGATTGGTATGATCGAAGTTGAAAATCGGTCCATCCGTTCGGAAGTTGAGGCGATCTGAAGAATTCGAAAAAGTTCCAAGGGGGCCCCCTTTGATGCATTTTTTTTTTCGATTGGAGAAATGGATTCTATGAAAGAAACAAGCAGATTGGTATGATCGAAGTTGAAAATCGGTTTATCCGTTCGGAAGTTAAGGCGATCTGAAGAATTCGAAAAATTCCAAGGGGGCCCCCTTTGATGCAATTTTTTTTTTTCGATTTCGGTTTTTTCGATTGGAGAAATGGATTCTATGGAAAAAACAAGCATATTGGTATGATCGATGTTGAAAATCGGTCCATCCGTTCGGAAGTTAAGGCGATCTGAAGAATTCGAAAAAGTTCCAAGGGGATCCCCTTTGATACAATTTTTTTTTTCGATTTCGGTTTTTTCGATTGAAGAAATGGATTCTCTGAGGAAAAACAAGCAGATTGGTATGATCGAAGTTGAAAATCGGTCCATCCGTTCGGAAGTTAAGGCGATCTGAAGAATTCGAAAAAGTTCCAAGGGGACCCCTTTTGATGCAATTTTTTTTTCGATTTCGGTTTTTTCGATAGGAGAAATGGATTTTATGGAAAAAAAACAAGCAAATTGGCATGCACGAAGTTGAAAATCGGTCCATCCGTTCGGAAGTTAAGGTGATCTGAAGATTTCGAAAAAGTTCCAAGAAGACCCCCTTTGATGCATTTTTTTTTTCGATTTCGGTTTTTTCGATTGGAGAAATGGATTCTATGAAAAAAACAAGCAAATTGGTATGCGCGAAGTTGAAAATCGGTCCATCCGTTCGGAAGTTAAGGTGATCTGAAGATTTCGAAAAAGTTCCAAGGGGGCCCCCTTTGATGCATTTTTTTTTTCGATTTCGGTTTCTTCGATTGAAGAAATGGATTAAATGAAAAAAAACAAGCAGATTGGTATGATCGAAGTTGAAAATCGATCCATCCGTTCGGAAGTTAAGGCGATCTGAAGAATTCGAAAAAGTTCCAAGGGGGCCCCCTTTGATGCATTTTTTTTTCGATTTCGGTTTTTTCGATTGGAGAAATGGATTCTATGAAAAAAACAAGCATATTGGTATGATCGAAGTTGAAAATCGGTCCATCCGTTCGGAAGTTAAGGCGATCTGAAGAATTCGAAAAAGTTCCAAGGGGATCCCCTTTGATGCAATTTTTTTTTTTTCGATTTCGGTTTTTGTCGATTGAAGAAATAAATTCTCTGAGGAAAAACAAGCAGATTGGTATGATCGAAGTTGAAAATCGGTCCATCCGTTCGGAAGTTAAGGCGATCTGAAGAATTCGAAAAAGTTCCAAGGGGACCCCTTTTGATGCAATTTTTTTCTCGATTTTGGTTTTTTCGATTGGAGAAATGGATTTTATGAAAAAAAATAAGCAAATTGGCATGCACGAAGTTGAAAATCGGTCCATCCGTTCGGAAGTTAAGGTGATCTAAAGATTTCGAAAGAGTTCCAAGGGGACCCCCTTTGATGCATTTTTTTTTCGATTTCGGTTTCTTCGATTGGAGAAATGGATTCTATGAAAAAAAACAAGCAAATTGGTATGCGCGAAGTTGAAAATCGGTCCATCCGTTCGGAAATTAAGGTGATCTGAAGATTTCGAAAAAGTTCCAAGGGGGCCCCCTTTGATGCATTTTTTTTTTCGATTTCGGTTTCTTCGATTGAAGAAATGGATTCTATGAAAAAAACAAGCAGATTGGTATGATCGAAGTTGAAAATCGATCCATCCGTTCGGAAGTTAAGGCGATCTGAAGAATTCGAAAAAGTTCCAAGGGGGCCCCCTTCGATGCATTTTTTTTTCGATTTCGGTTTTTTCGATTGGAGAAATGGATTCTATGAAAAAAAAACAAGCAGATTGGTATGATGGAAGTTGAAAATCGGTCCATCCGTTCGGAAGTTAAGGCTGGGAAAGGCCAGACACTTTGTCCAAATCCGGGACAGGGGGGGTTTGGAGGAAACAGCAGTGGGCGGTTACCAAATCGTCATAAATCAACGGTTATCCTTGTTCAACGAACGATCTTCTCATCTAGTACGGGTGATATCGCGACTGACGTTTTTATTCGCATTGCTCGATAATCTAATATGCGAGTAATACTGGGATGCTGTCTCTCAGTTTTCGAGAAATCAAAACTGGCGTAGATTCAAATCAGACTTGCTGCGGATCTTCAACTTGATGATTGTGTATACCAAATCACTTTTTACGACATTTTCTCTAGGCCAAGAACTTTTTTATTCTGAAAAAACACAAAAAGTACGATTTTTCTGTAGAACACGTTTTTTATCGTTCCTACCGTTATATTTCTGGAAATAATTGAGCGATCGGACTGATTTTTTTTCAAATTGAAGTATACATGATAGCGCTTCTTGCCATATACAATATTGGTGAAAAATTCATGTTCATCAATTTCTAGAACTGTAGCAAATTTCAACTTGTTATTTTCGGAATGACAATTTTCAGTAATCGAGAAAAAATTTTATTTATGAAAATTTTTGTATACATGCTGCGAACAAAATTGAGCCAATAGATGAAGTAAGTTTCCAGAATGAAAATTTTTCATGTAGCAGATATCTACATGTACTTATTTAATCAGACAATACTACATTATCGCGCGCTCGGCGCTCGGCTCTCTCCTCACACAGTCAGCCAACTGGTCTTTGTGTTCATAATGTGTAGTCGAGCTTTCATCAGTATATCAAATGAGAGGAAAATATACATTATTGGTATGAATAAAGTATCTACCTATTTAATGAGTTGGTATTAAATAACTCCATTCATTTTTTTATGTTGACAAAATAATAGTTGAACACATTGCTGCCTCATGATGGCATATTATGCCTTCTTCCAGTCCAATTCTGGCATCGTATAGGTTAGATAATTCTCCTTCGGTTAGGTATGCCATCATGTGAAATCTGTATAACTTCATAAAACATTGTGTATACTAAACGTTTGTGGTATACTTATCTGATTTATCATGAGAGTTTCATGGTATAATATAATGGAAATTGCATTGTAATTAAAAAATCAGACAAATGTTAATTGAAAAGAAAAAAACACGTAAGTTGCGATATAAAATTTTAAAGAATCAAGCATTGTCTTATATCACTCACTGAATATCGAATTTTTTCGTAAAACTGACAGATGCCACTCGGTAAACATTCAGAGGACAACTATTATGCTTCCGTGGAACAAACAAATCTCTCCGAAATATTCGACGAAAGTAGAAAAATGGCGTCTATACCTATTTGGAACTATGTCTAGTTGGGCAGTATCCCCTACCATCATTTTTTCAAAAAGTTCAAAAGGAGGTACCCATTAAAAATGAACTTATGAATTTCGTGATTTTATTTTCAATTTCTGAAAATTGAGATTCTGAAAATATTTTCCTGACTTCTTTAGGTTGGATTTCAAAAATGACATTGTTTAGATTTCGGGAATTCAATAATATTCCATTTCTGGTATTACCGAAGTTTACACGAAACGGAAATTATTATGGTTGAAACGAGCAATTTGGAAAATCCATGTTAACGAGTTTTCAAAAAATACACGTTCAATGTATTACTGACACCCCTTCAATTGTTTATATTTTCAAACCATTTGTCGTCATTTAAATGCTACAAAGGATATTCAACAATTTATTTTTAATAAGCATTTTGCATGTTTGAAAAAAACCTGTGACTCCACACAGTCCCAAACAATGAGTGAGAGTAGATGCGATACATTCGCCTGCATGTGTGCGGAACGAGGATCGAACACTTTATCTGATAATCGACGGTATATTCACCAGTAGGTAGGTACCTATGATGAATATTTGTATTCTATAAACATTATGAAAAACCAGGGTTGCGACGTTTTGAATCGAATAATGAAAATATATTTGATTGATTTGTGCATTATATCCGTTCGAAAGTTGAGGCGATCTGAAGAATTCGAAAAAGTTCCAAGGGGACCCCCTTTGATGCAATTTTTTTTTTCGATTTCGGTTTTTCTGATTGGAGAAATGGATTTTATAAAAAAAAACAAGCAGATTGGTATGATCGAAGTTGAAAATCGGTCCATCCGTTCGGAAGTTAAGGCGATCTGAAGAATTCGAAAAAGTTCCAAGGGGGCCCCCTTTGATGCAATTTTTTTTTCGATTTCGGTTTTTTCGATTGGAGAAATGGACTCTATGAAAAAAAAAACAAGCAGATTGGTATGATCGAAGTTGAAAATCGGTCCATCCGTTCGGAGGTTAAGGCGATCTGAAGAATTCGAAAAAGTTCCAAGGGGGCCCCCTTTGATGCAATTTTTTTTTCGATTTCGGTTTTTTAGATTCGAGAAATTGATTCTATGAAAAAAAACAAGCAGATTGGTATGATCGAAGTTGAAAATCGGTCCATGTGTTTGGAAGTTAAGGCGATCTGAAGAATTCGAAAAAGTTCCAAGGGGGCCCCCTTTGATGCATTTTTTTTTTTCGATTTTGGTTTTTTCGATTGGAGAAATGGATTCTATGAAAAAAAAACAAGCAGTTTGGTATGATCGAAGTTGAAAATCGGTCCATCCGTTCGGAAGTTAAGGCGATCTGAAGAATTCGAAAAAGTTCCAAGGGGGCCCCCTTTGATGCATTTTTTTTATCTCTTTTTTTTTCTATTGGGGAAATGGATTCTTTGAAAAAAAAACAAGCAGATTTGTATGTTCGAAGTTGAAAATCGGTCCATCCGTTCGGAAGTTAAGGCGATCTGAAGAATTCGAAAAAGTTCCAAGGGGGCACCCTTTGATGCATTTTTTTTTCGATTTCGGTTTTTTCGATTGGAGAAATGGATTCTATGAAAAAAAATAAGCAGATTGGTATGATCGAAGTTGAAAATCGGTCCATCCGTTCGGAAGTTAAGGCGATCTGAAGAATTCAAAAAAGTTCCAAGGGGACCCCCTTTGATGCAATTTTTTTTTTCGATTTCGGTTTTTTCGATTGGAGAAATGAATTCTTTGAAAAAAAAACGAGCAGATTGGTATGATCGAAGTTGAAAATCGGTCCATCCGTTCGGAAGTTGAGGCGATCTGAAGAATTCGAAAAAGTTCCAAGGGGGCCCCCTTTGATGTAATTTTTTTTCTATTTCGGTTTTTTCGATTGAAGAAATGGATTCTATGAAAAAAACAAGCAGATTGGTATGATCGAAGTTGAAAATCGGTCCATCCGTTCGGAAGTTAAGGCGATCTGATGAATTCGAAAAAGTTCCAAGGGGACCCCCTTTGATGCAATTTTTTTTTCGATTTCGGTTTTTTCGATTAGAGAAATGGATTCTATGAAAAAAACCAGCAAATTGGTATGCGCGAAGTTGAAAATCGGTCCATCCGTTCGGAAGTTAAGGCGATCTGAAGAATTCGAAAAAGTTCCAAGGGGGCCCCCTTTGATGCAATTTTTTTTTTTAGATTTCGGTTTTTTCGATTGGAGAAATGGATTCTATAAAAAAAATAAGCAGATTGGTATGATCGAAGTTGAAAATCGGTTCATCCGTTCGGAAGTTAAGGCGATCTGAAGAATTCGGAAAAGTTCCAAAGGGACCCCCTTTGATGCAACTTTTTTTTCAATTTCGGTTTTTTCGATTGGAGAAATGGATTCTATGGAAAAAAAACAAGCAGATTGCTATGATCGAAGTTGAAAATCGGTCTATCCGTTTGGAAGTTAAGGCGATCTGAAGAATTAGAAAAAGTTCCAAGAAGACTCCCTTTGATGCAATTTTTTTTTTTCGATTTCGGTTTTTTCGATTGGAGAAATGGATTCTATGAAAAAAAAACAAGCAGTTTGGTATGATCGAAGTTGAAAATCGGTCCATCCGTTCGGAAGTTTAGGCGATCTGAAGAATTCGAAAAAGTTCTAAGGGGAGCCCCATTGATGCAATTTTTTTTTTCGATTTCGGTTTTTTCTATTGAAGAAATGGATTCTATGAAAAAAAAAAACAAATTGGTATGCGCGAAATTGAAAATCGGTCCATCCGTTCGGAAGTTAAGGCGGTCTGAAGAATTCGAAAAAGTTCCAAGGGGGCCCCCTTTGATGCATTTTTTTTTTCGATTTCGGTTTTTCTGATTGGAGAAATGGATTCTATGAAATAAAACAAGCAGATTGGTATGATCGAAGTTGAAAATCGGTCCATCCGTTCGGAAGTTAAGGCGATCTGAAGAATTCGAAAAAGTTCCAAGGGGGCCCCCTTTGATGCATTTTTTTTTTTTTCGATTTCGGTTTTTTCGATTGGAGAAATGGATTCTATGAAAAAAACAAGCAGATTGGTATGATCGAAGTTGAAAATCGGTCCATCCGTTCGGAAGTTAAGGCGATCTGAAGAATTCGAAAAAGTTCCAAGGGGGCCCCCTTTGAGGCAAATTTTTTCGATTGGAAAAAAAATGGAAAAAACAAGCGAATTGGTATGCGCGAAATTGAAAATCGGTCCATCCGTTCAGAAGTTAAGGCGATCTGAAGAATTCGAAAAAGTTCCAAGGGGGCCCCCTTTGATGCACTTTTTTTTCGATTCCGGTTTTTTCGATTGAAGAAATGGATTCTATAAAAAAAAACAAGCAGATTGGTATGGTCGAAGTTGAAAATCGGTCCATCCGTTCGGATGTTAAGGCGATCTGAAGAATTCGAAAAAGTTCCAAGTGGGCCCCCTTTGATGCATTTATTTTTCTCGATTTCGGTTTTTTCGATTGGAGAAATGGATTCTATGAAAAAAAACAAGCAGATTGGTATGATCGAAGTTGAAAATCGGTCCATACGTTCGAAAGTTAAGGCAATCTGAAGAATTCGAAAAAGTTCCAAGGGGGCCCCCTTTGATGCATTTTTTTTTCGATTTCGGTTTTTTTGATCGGAGGAATGGATTCTATGGAAAAAAAAGCAGATTGGTAAGATCGAAGTTGAAAATCGGTCCATCCGTTCGGAAGTTAAGTCGATCTGAAGAATTCGAAAAAGTTCCAAGGGGGCCCCCTTTGATGCATTTTTTTTTTTCGATTTCGGTTTTTTCGATTGCAGAAATGGATTCTATGAAAAAAAAACAAGCAGATTCGTATGATCGAAGTTGAAAATCGGTCCATCCGTTCGGAAGTTAAGGCGATCTGAAGAATTCGAAAAAGTTTCAAGGGGGCTCCCTTTGATGCTTTTTATTTTTTCGATTTCGGTTTTTTTGATTGGAGAAATGGATTCTATGGAAAAAACAAGCAGATTGGTATGATCGAAGTTGAAAATCGGTCCATCCGTTCGGAAGTTGAGGCGATCTGAAGAATTCGAAAAAGTTCCAAAGGGACCCCCTTTGATGCAACTTTTTTTTCGATTTCGGTTTTTTCGATTGGAGAAATGGATTCTATTAAAAAAAAAAACAAGCAGATTGCTATGATCGAAGTTGAAAATCGGTCCATCCGTTTGGAAGTTAAGGCGATCTGAAGAATTCGAAAAAGTTCCAAGGGGACCCCCTTTGATGCATTTTTATTTTCGATTTCGGTTTTTTCGAATGAAGAAATGGATTCTATGAAAAAAAACAAGCAGTTTGGTATGATAGAAGTTGAAAATCGGTCCATCCGTTCGGAAGTTTAGGCGATTTGAAGAATTCGAAAAAGTTCCAAGGGGACCCCATTTGATGCATTTTTTTTTTCGATTTCGGTTTTTTCTATTGAAGAAATGGATTCTAGGAAAAAACAATCAAATTGGAATGCGCGAAATTGAAAATCGGTCCATCCGTTCGGAAGTTAAGGCGGTCTGAAGAATTCGAAAAAGTTCCAAGAGGGCCCCCTTTGATGCATTTTTTTTTCGATTTCGGTTTTTTCGATTGGAGAAATGGATTCTATGAAAAAAAAACAAGCAGATTGGTATGATCGAAGTTGAAAATCGGACCATCCGTTCGGAAGTTAAGGCGATCTGAAGAATTCGAAAAAGTTCCAAGGGGACCCCCTTTGATGCAATTTTTTTCGATTGGAGAAATGGATTCTATGGAAAAAACAAGCGATTTGGTATGCGCGAAGTTGAAAATCGGTCCATCCGTTCGGAAGTTAAGGCGATCTGAAGAATTCGAAAAAGTTCCAAGAGGGCCCCCTTTGATGCTTTTTTTTTCGATTCCGGTTTTTTCGATTGGAGAAATGGATTCTATGAAAAAAAACAAGCAGATTGGTATGATCGAAGTTGAAAATCGGTCCATCCTTTCGGAAGTTAAGGCGATCTGAAGAATTCGAAAAAGTTCCAAGGGGGCCCCCTTTGATGCATTTTTTATTTTTCGATTTCGGTTTTTTCGATTGGAGAAATGTATTCTATGAAAAAAAACAAGCAGATTGGTATGATCGAAGTAGAAAATCGGTCCATCCGTCCGGAAGTTAAGGCGATCTGAAGAATTCGAAAAAGTTCCAAGGGGGTCCCCTTTGATGCATTTTTTTTTCCATTTCGGTTTTTTCGATTGGAGAAATGGATTCTATGAAAAAATACAAGCAGACTGGTATGATCGAAGTTGAAAATCGGTCCATCCGTTCGGAAGTTAAGGCGATGATTGGAAAGTTCCAAGGGGGCCCTCTTTGATGCATTTTTTTTATCGATTTCGGTTTTTTCGATTGGAGAAATGGATTCTATGAAAAAAACAGGTAGATTGGTATGATCGAAGTTGAAAATCGGTCCATCCGTTCGGAAGTTGAGGCGATCTGAAGAATTCGAAAAAGTTCCAAGGGGGCCCCCTTTGATGCATTTTTTTTTTTCGATTTCGGTTTTTTCGATTGTAGAAATGGATTCTATGAAAAAAAAACAAGCAAATTGGTATGATCGAAGTTGAAAATCGGTCCATCCGTTCGGAAGTTAGGCGATCTGAAGAATTCGAAAAAGTTCCAAGGGGGCCCCCTTTGATGCATTTTTTCTTCGATTTCGGTTCTTTCGATCGGAGAAATGGATTCTATGAAAAAAAAAAACAAGCAGATTGGTATGATCGAAGTTGAAAATCGGTCCATCCGTTCGGATGTTAAGGCGATCTGAAGAATTCGAAAAAGTTCCAAGAAGGCCCCCTTTGATGCATTTTTTTTCGATTTCGGTTTTTTCGATTGGAGAAATGGATTCTATGAAAAAAAACGAGCAGATTGGTATGATCGATTTTGAAAATCGGTCCATACGTTCGAAAGTTAATGCAATCTGAAGAATTCGAAACATTTCCAAGGGGGCCCCCTTTGATGCATTTTTTTTTTCGATTTCGTTTTTTTTATCGGAGAAATGGATTCTATGAAAAAAAAAGCAGATTGGTATGATCGAAGTTGAAAATCGGTCCATCCGTTCGGAAGTTAAGTCGATCTGAAGAATTCGAAAAAGTTCCTTGTGGGTCCCCTTTGATGCATTTTTTTTTCGATTTCGGTTTTTTTGATTGGAGAAATGGATTCTATGAAAAAAAAACAAGCAGATTGGTATGATCGAAGTTGAAAATCGGTCCATCCGTTCGGAAGTTAAGGCGATCTGAAGAATTCGAAAAAGTTCCAAGGGGACCATTTTTAATGCAATTTTCCTTTTCGATTTCGGTTTATTCGAATAGAGAAATGGATTCTATGAAAAAAAAACGAGCAGATTGGTATGATCGAAGTTGAAAATCGGTCCATCCGTTCGGAAGTTAAGGCGATCTGAAGAATTCAGAAAAGTTCCAAGGGGACCCCCTTTGATGCAATTTTTTTTTCGATTTTGGTTTTTTCGATTGGAGAAATGGATTCTATGAAAAAAAACAAGCAGATTGGTATGATCGAAGTTGAAAATCGGTCCATCCGTTCGGAAGTCAAGGCGATTTGAAGAATTCGAAAAAAATCCAAGGGGACCCCCTCTGATGCAATTTTTCTTCAGATTTCGGTTTTTACGATTGAAGAAATGGATTCTATGAAAAAAAACAAGCAGTTTGGTATGATCGAAGTTGAAAATCGGTCCATCCGTTCGGAAGTTAAGGCGATCTGAAGAATTCGAAAAAGTTTCAAGGGGGTCCCCTTTGATGCATTTTTTTTTCGATTTCGGTTCTTTCGTTTGAAGAAATGGATTCTATGAAAAAACAAGCAAATTGGTATGATCGAAGTTGAAAATCGGTCCATCCGTTCGGAAGTTAAGGCGATCTGAAGAATTCGAAAAAGTTCCAAGAGGGCCCCCTTTGGTGCATTTTCTTTTCGATTTCGGTTTTTTAGATTGGAGAAATATATTCTATGAAAAAACAAACAGATTGGTATGATCGAAGTTGAAAATCGGTCCATCCGTTCGGAAGTTAAGGCGATCTGAAGAATTCGAAAAAGTTCCAAGGGGGCCCCCTTTGATGAATTTTTTTTTTCGATTTCGGTTTCTTCGATTGGAGAAATCGATTCTATGAAAAAAAACAAACAGATTGGTACGATCGAATTTGAAAATCGGTCCATCCGTTCGGAAGTTAAGGCGATCTGAAGAATTCGAAAAAGTTCCAAGGGGGCCCCCTTCGATGCATTTTTTTTTTATTTCGGTTTTTTCTATTGGAGAAATGGATTCTATGGAAAAAAAAAGCAGATTTGTATGTTCGAAGTTGAAAATCGGTCCATCCGTTCGGAAGTTAAGGCGATCTGAAGAATTCGAAAAAGTTCCAAGGGGGCACCCTTTGATGCAATTTTTTTTTCGAATTTGGTTTTTTCGATTGGAGAAATGGATTCTATGAAAAAAAACAAGCAGATTGGTATGATCGAAGTTGAAAATCGGTCCATCCGTTCGGAAGTTTAGGCGATCAGAATAATTCGAAAAAGTTCCAAGGGGACCCCATTTGATGCAATTTTTTTTTCGATTTCGGATTTTTTTATTGAAGAAATGGATTCTAGGAAAAAAAAACAAACAGATTGGTATGATCGAAGTTGAAAATCGGTCCATCCGTTCGGAAGTTAAGGCGATCTGAAGAATTCGAAAAAGTTCCGAGAGGGCCCCCTTTGGTGCATTTTCTTTTCGATTTCGGTTTTTAAGATTGGAGAAATGGATTCTATGAAAAAAACAAACAGATTGGTATGATCGAAGTTGAAAATCGGTCCATCCGTTCGGAAGTTAAAGCGATCTGAAGAATTCGAAAAAGTTCCAAGGGGGCCCCCTTTGATGCATTTTTTTTTCTATTTCGGTTTCTTCGATTGGAGAAATGGATTCTATGGAAAAAAACAAACAGATTGGTTTGATCGAAGTTGAAAATCGGTCCATCCGTTCGGAAGTTAAGGCGATCTGAAGAATTCGAAAAACTTCCAAGGGGGCCCCCTTTGATGCAATTTTTTTTTTAGATTTCGGTTTTTTCGATTGGAGAAATGGATTCTATAAAAAAAATAAGCAGATTGGTATGATCGAAGTTGAAAATCGGTTCATCCGTTCGGAAGTTAAGGCGATCTGAAAAATTCGAAAAAGTTTCAAGGGGGCCCCCTTTGATGCATTTTTTTTTTTTCGATTTCGGTTTTTTCGATTGGAGAAATGGATTCTATGAAAAAAACAAGCAGATTGGTATGATCGAAGTTGAAAATCGGTCAATCCGTTCGGAAGTTAAGGCGATCTGAAGAATTCGAAAAAGTTCCAAGGGGGCCCCCTTTGATGCAATTCTGTTTTTTTTAGATTTCGGTTTTTTTGATTGGAGAAATGGATTCTATAAAAAAAATAAGAAGATTGGTATGATCGAAGTTGAAAATCGGTTCATCCGTTCGGAAGTTGAGGCGATCTGAAGAATTCGGAAAAGTTCCAAAGGGACCCCCTTTGATGCAACTTTTTTTTCAATTTCGGTTTTTTCGATTGGAGAAATGGATTCTATGGAAAAAAACAAGCAGATTGCTATGATCGAAGTTGAAAATCGGTCTATCCGTTCGGAAGTTTAGGCGATCTGAAGAATTCGAAAAAGTTCTAAGGGGAGCCCCATTGATGCAATTTTTTTTCGATTTCGGTTTTTTCTATTGAAGAAATGGATTCTATGAAAAAACAATCAAATTGGTATGCGCGAAATTGAAAATCGGTCCATCCGTTCGAAAGTTGAGGCGGTCTGAAGAATTCGAAAAAGTTCCAAGGGGGCCCCCTTTGATGCATTTTTTTTTTCGATTTCGGTTTTTCCGATTGGAGAAATGGATTCTATGAAATAAAACAAGCAGATTGGTATGATCGAAGTTGAAAATCGGTCCATCCGTTCGGAAGTTAAGGCGATCTGAAGAATTCGAAAAAGTTCCAAGGGGGCCCCCTTTGATGCATTTTTTTTTCGATTTCGGTTTTCTCGATTGGAGAAATGGATTCTATGAAAAAAACAAGCAGATTGGTATGATCGAAGTTGAAAATCGGTCCATCCGTTCGGAAGTTAAGGCGATCTGAAGAATTCGAAAAAGTTCCAAGGGGGCCCCCTTTGATGCAATTTTTTTCGATTGGAAAAAAATGGAAAAAACAAGCGAATTGGTATGCGCGAAATTGAAAATCAGTCCATCCGTTCAGAAGTTAAGGCGATCTGAAGAATTCGAAAAAGTTCCAAGGGGGCCCCCTTTGATGCATTTTTTTTTCGATTCCGGTTTTTTCGATTGAAGAAATGGATTCTATGAAAAAAAAACAAGCAGATTGGTATGATCGAAGTTGAAAATCGGTCCATCCGTTCGGATGTTAAGGCGATCTGAAGAATTCGAAAAAGTTCCGAGGGGGCCCCCTTTGATGCATTTATTTTTCTCGATTTCGGTTTTTTCGATTGGAGAAATGGATTCTATGAAAAAAAACAAGCAGATTGGTATGATCGAAGTTGAAAATCGGTCCATACGTTCGAAAGTTAAGGCAATCTGAAGAATTCGAAAAAGTTCCAAGGGGGCCCCCTTTGATGCATTTTTTTTCGATTTCGGTTTTTTTGATCGGAGAAATGGATTCTATGGAAAAAAAAGCAGATTGGTATGATCGAAGTTGAAAATCGGTCCATCCGTTCGGAAGTTAAGTCGATCTGAAGAATTCGAAAAAGTTTCAAGGGGGCTCCCTTTGATGCATTTTATTTTTTCGATTTCGGTTTTTTTGATTGGAGAAATGGATTCTATGGAAAAAAAACAAGCAGATTGGTATGATCGAAGTTGAAAATCGGTCCATCCGTTCGGAAGTTGAGGCGATCTGAAGAATTCGAAAAAGTTCCAAGGGGGCCCCCTTTGATGCATTTTTTTTTCGATTTCGGTTTTTTCGATTGGAGAAATGGATTCTATGAAAAAAAACAAGCAGATTGGTATGATCGAAGTTGAAAATCGGTCCATCTGTTCGAAAGTTAAGGCGATCTGAAGAATTCGAAAAAGTTCCAAGGGGGCCCCCTTTGATGCATTTTTTTTTTCGATTTCAGTTTTTTCGATTGGAGAAATGGATTCTATGAAAAAAAACAAGCAGATTGGTATGATCGAAGTTGAAAATCGGTCCATCTGTTCGAAAGTTAAGGCGATCTGAAGAATTCGAAAAAGTTCCAAGGGGGCCCCCTTTGATGCATTTTTTTTTCGAATTCGGTTTTTTCGATTGCAGAAATGGATTCTATAAAAAAAAACAAGCAGATTCGTATGATCGAAGTTGAAAATCGGTCCATCCGTTCGGAAGTTAAGGCGATCTGAAGAATTCGAATAAGTTTCAAGGGGACTCCCTTTGATGCATTTCATTTTTTCGATTTCGGTTTTTTTGATTGGAGAAATGGATTCTATGGAAAAAAAACAAGCAGATTGGTATGATCGAAGTTGAAAATCGGTCCATCCGTTCGGAAGTTGAGGCGATCTGAAGAATTCGAAAAAGTTCCAAGGGGGCCCCCTTTGATGCATTTTTTTTTCGATTTCGGTTTTTTCGATTGGAGAAATGGATTCTATGAAAAAAAACAAGCAGATTGGTATGATCGAAGTTGAAAATCGGTCCATCTGTTCGAAAGTTAAGGCGATCTGAAGAATTCGAAAAAGTTCCAAGGGGGCCCCCTTTGATGCATTTTTTTTTTCGATTTCGGTTTTTTCGAAAAAAAATCAAGCAGATTGGTATGATCGAACTTGAAAATCGGTCCATCCGTTCGGATGTTAAGGCGATCTGAAGAATTCGAAAAAGTTCCAAGGGGGCCCCCTTTGATGCATTTATTTTTTTCGATTTCGGTTTTTTCGATTGGAGAAATGGATTCTATGAAAAAAAACAAGCAGATTGGTATGATCGAAGTTGAAAATCGGTCCATACGTTCGAAAGTTAAGGCAACCTGAAGAATTCGAAAAAGTTCCAAGGGGGCCCCCTTTGATGCATTTTTTTTTTCGATTTCGGTTTTTTCGAAAAAAAATCAAGCAGATTGGTATGATCGAAGTTGAAAATCGGTCCATCCGTTCGGATGTAAAGGCGATCTGAAGAATTCGAAAAAGTTCCAAGGGGGCCCCCTTTGATGCATTTATTTTTTTCGATTTCGGTTTTTTCGATTGGAGAAATGGATTCTATGAAAAAAAAACAAGCAGATTGGTATGATCGAAGTTGAAAATCGGTCCATACGTTCGAAAGTTAAGGCAACCTGAAGAATTCGAAAAAGTTCCAAGGGGGCCCCCTTTGATGCATTTTTTTTTCGATTTCGGTTTTTTTGATCGGAGAAATGGATTCTATGGAAAAAAAAAGCAGATTGGTATGATCGAAGTTGAAAATCGGTCCATCCGTCCGGAAGTTGAGTCGATCTGAAGAATTCGAAAAAGTTCCAAGGGGGCCCCCTTTGATGCATTTTTTTTTCGATCTCGTTTTTTTCGATTGCAGAAATGGATTCTATGAAAAAAACAAGCAGATTCGTATGATCGAAGTTGAAAATCGGTCCATCCGTTCGAAAGTTAAGGCGATATAAAGAATTCGAAAAAGTTCCAAGGGGGCTCCCTTTGATGCTTTTTATTTTTTCGATTTCGGTTTTTTTGATTGGAGAAATGGATTCTATAAAAAAAAACAAGCAGATTGGTATGATCGAAGTTGAAAATCGGTCCATACGTTCGACAGTTAAGGCAATCTGAAGAATTCGAAAAAGTTCCAAGGGGGCCCCCTTTGATGCATTTTTTTTTCGATTTCGGTTTTTTTGATCGGAGAAATGGATTCTATGGAAAAAAAAAAGCAGATTGGTATGATCGAAGTTGAAAATCGGTCCATCCGTCCGGAAGTTGAGTCGATCTGAAGAATTCGAAAAAGTTCCAAGGGGGCCCCCTTTGATGCATTTTTTTTTCGATCTCGTTTTTTTCGATTGCAGAAATGGATTCTATGAAAAAAACAAGCAGATTCGTATGATCGAAGTTGAAAATCGGTCCATCCGTTCGAAAGTTAAGGCGATATAAAGAATTCGAAAAAGTTCCAAGGGGGCTCCCTTTGATGCTTTTTATTTTTTCGATTTCGGTTTTTTTGATTGGAGAAATGGATTCTATAAAAAAAAACAAGCAGATTGGTATGATCGAAGTTGAAAATCGGTCCATACGTTCGACAGTTAAGGCAATCTGAAGAATTCGAAAAAGTTCCAAGGGGGCCCCCTTTGATGCATTTTTTTTTTTTCGATTTCAGTTTTTTTGATCGGAGAAATGGATTCTATGGAAAAAAAAAAGCAGATTGGTATGATCGTAGTTGAAAATCGGTCCATCCGTTCGGAAGTTAAGTCGATCTGAAGAATTTGAAAAAGTTCCAAGGGGGCCCCCTTAGATGCATTTTTTTTTTTGATTTCGGTTTTTTCGATTGGAGAAATGGATTCTATGAAAAAAAAAAACAAGCAGATTCGTATGATCGAAGTTGAAAATCCGTACATCCGTTCGGAAGTTAAGGCGATCTGAAGAATTCGAAAATGTTC
Organism: Chrysomela aeneicollis; assembly: GCA_029955515.1. NCBI lineage: Eukaryota > Metazoa > Arthropoda > Insecta > Coleoptera > Chrysomelidae > Chrysomela > Chrysomela aeneicollis. The sequence continues at coordinate 11,974,150 of JARUHQ010000013.1, read as the reverse complement.
CAAGGGGGCTCCCTTTGATGCTTTTTATTTTTTCGATTTCGGTTTTTTTGATTGGAGAAATGGATTCTATGAAATAAAACAAGCAGATTGGTATGATCGAAGTTGAAAATCGGTCCATCCGTTCGGAAGTTAAGGCGATCTGAAGAATTCGAAAAAGTTCCAAGGGGACCCCCTTTGATGCAATTTTTTTCGATTGGAGAAATGGATTCTATGGGAAAAACAAGCGAATTGGTATGCGCGAAATTGAAAATCGGTCCATCTGTTCGGAAGTTAAGGCGATCTGAAGAATTCGAAAAAGTTCCAAGGGGGCCCCCTTTGATGCATTTTTTTTCGATTCCGGTTTTTTTTGATTGGAGAAATGGATTCTATGAAAAAAAACAAGCAGATTGGTATGTTCGAAGTTGAAAATCGGTCCATCCGTTCGGATGTTAAGGCGATCTGAAGAATTCGAAAAAGTTCCAAGGGGGCCCCCTTTGATGCATTTATTTTTTTCGATTTCGGTTTTTTCGATTGGAGAAATGGATTCTATAAAAAAAAAAAAGCAGATTAGTATGATCGAAGTTGAAAATCGGTCCATACGTTCGAAAGTTAAGGCAATCTGAAAAATTCGAAAAAGTTCCAAGGGGGCCCCCTTTGATGCATTTTTTTTTCGATTTCGGTTTTTTTGATCGGAGAAATGGATTCTATAGAAAAAAAAGCAGATTGGTATGATCGAAGTTGAAAATCGGTCCATCCGTTCGGAAGTTAAGTCGATCTGAAGAATTCGAAAAAGTTCCAAGGGAGCCCCCTAAGATGCATTTTTTTTATTTCGGTTTTTTCGATTGGAGAAATGGATTCTATGAAAAAAAACAAGCAGATTCGTATGATCGAAGTTGAAAATCGGTCCATCCGTTCGGAAGTTGAGGAGATCTGAATAATTCGAAAATGTTCCAAGGGGGCTCCCTTTGATGCTTTTTATTTTTTCGATTTCGGTTTTTTTGATTGGAGAAATGGATTCTATGAAAAAAAAACAAGCAGATTGGTATGATCGGAGTTGAAAATCGGTCCATACGTTCGAAAGTTAAGGCAATCTGAAGAATTTGAAAAAGTTCCAAGGGGGCCCCCTTTGATGCATTTTTTTTTTCAGATTTCGGTTTTTTTGATCGGAGAAATGGATTCTATGAAAAAAAAAAGCAGATTGGTATGATCGAAGTTGAAAATCGGTCCATCCGTTCGGAAGTTAAGTCGATCTGAAGAATTCGAAAAAGTTCCAAGGGGGCCCCCTTTGATGCATTTTTATTTTTTCGATTTCGGTTTTTTTGATTGGAGAAATGAATTCTATGAAAAAAAACAAGCAGATTGGTATGATCGAAGTTGAAAATCGGTCCATCCGTTCGGAAGTTAAGGCTATCTGAAGAATTCGAAAAAGTTCCAAGGGGGCCCCCTTAGATGCATTTTTTTTTTTTCGATTTCGGTTTTTTTGATTGAAGAAATGGATTCTATGAAAAGAAAACAAGCAGATTGGTATGATCGAAGTTGAAAATCGGTCCATCCGTTCGGAAGTTAAGGCGATCTGAAGAATTCGAAAAAGTTCCAAGGGGGCCCCCTTAGATGCATTTTTTTTTCGATTTCGGTTTTTTCGAAAAAATTACAAGCAGATTGGTATGATCGAGGTTGAAAATCGGTCCATCCGTTCGGATGTTAAGGCGATCTGAAGAATTCGAAAAAGTTCCAAGGGGGCCTCCTTTGATGCATTTATTTTTTTCGATTTCGGTTTTTTCGATTGGAGAAATGGATTCTATGAATAAAAACAAGCAGATTGGTATGATCGATGTTTAAAATCGGTCCATACGTTCGAAAGTTAAGGCAATCTGAAGAATTCGAAAAAGTTCCAAGGGGGCCCCCTTTGATGCATTTTTTTTTCGATTTCGGTTTTTTTGATCGGAGAAATGGATTCTATGGAAAAAAAAAAGCAGATTGGTATGATCGAAGTTGAAAATCGGTCTATCCGTTCGGAAGTTAAGTCGATCTGAAGAATTCGAAAAAGTTCCAAGAAGGCCACCTTAGATGCATTTTTTTTTATTTCGGTTTTTCCGATTGGGGAAATGGATTCTATGAAAAAAAACAAGCAGATTCGTATGATCGAAGTTGAAAATCGGTCCATCCGTTCGGAAGTTAAGGCGATCTGAAGAATTCGAAAATGTTCCAAGGGGGCTCCCTTTGATGCTTTTCATTTTTTTGATTTCGATTTTTCGATTGCAGAAATGGATTCTATGAAAAAAAACAAGCAGATTCGTATGATCGAAGTTGAAAATCGGTCCATCCGTTCGAATGTTAAGGCGATATAAAGAATTCGAAAAAGTTCCTTTGATGATTTTTATTTTTTCGATTTCGGTTTCTTTGATTGGAGAAATGGATTCTATGAAAAAAAACAAGCAGATTGGTATGATCGAAGTTGAAAATTGGTCCATCCGTTCGGAAGTTGAGGCGATCTGAAGAATTCGAAAAAGTTCCAAGGGGGCCCCCTTTGATGCATTTTTTTTTCGATTTCGGTTTTTTCGATTGGAGAAATGGATTCTATGAAAAAAAAACAAGCAGATTGGTATGATCGAAGTTGAAAATCGGTCCATCCGTTCGGAAGTTAAGGCGATCTGAAGAATTCGAAAAAGTTCCAAGGGTGCCCCCTTTGATGCTTTTTTTTTTCGATTTCGGTTTTTTCGAAAAAAAAAACAAGCAGATTGGTATGTTCGAAGTTGAAAATCGGTCCATCCGTTCGGATGTTAAGGCGATCTGAAGAATTCGAAAAAGTTCCAAGGGGGCCCCCTTTGATGCATTTATTTTTTTCGATTTCGGTTTTTTCGATTGGAGAAATGGCTTCTATGAAAAAAAACAAGCAGATTAGTATGATCGAAGTTGAAAATCGGTCCATACGTTCGAAAGTTAAGGCAATCTGAAGAATTCGAGAAAGTTCCAAGGGGGCCCCCTTTGATGCATTTTTTTTTTCGATTTCGGTTTTTTTGATCGGAGAAATGGATTCTATAGAAAAAAAAAGCAGATTGGTATGATCGAAGTTGAAAATCGGTCCATCCGTTCGGAAGTTAAGTCGATCTGAAGAATTCGAAAAAGTTCCAAAGGGGCCCCCTCAGATGCATTTTTTTTTTGATTTCGGTTTTTTCGATTGGAGAAATGGATTCTATGAAAAAAAACAAGCAGATTGGTATGATCGAAGTTGAAAATCGGTCCATCTGTTCGAAAGTTAAGGCGATCTGAAGAATTCGAAAAAGTTCCAAGGGGGCCCCCTTTGATGCATTTTTTTTTTCGATTTCGGTTTTTTCGAAAAAAAATCAAGCAGATTGGTATGATCGAACTTGAAAATCGGTCCATCCGTTCGGATGTTAAGGCGATCTGAAGAATTCGAAAAAGTTCCAAGGGGGCCCCCTTTGATGCATTTATTTTTTTCGATTTCGGTTTTTTCGATTGGAGAAATGGATTCTATGAAAAAAAACAAGCAGATTGGTATGATCGAAGTTGAAAATCGGTCCATACGTTCGAAAGTTAAGGCAACCTGAAGAATTCGAAAAAGTTCCAAGGGGGCCCCCTTTGATGCATTTTTTTTTTCGATTTCGGTTTTTTCGAAAAAAAATCAAGCAGATTGGTATGATCGAAGTTGAAAATCGGTCCATCCGTTCGGATGTTAAGGCGATCTGAAGAATTCGAAAAAGTTCCAAGGGGGCCCCCTTTGATGCATTTATTTTTTTCATTTCGGTTTGTTTGATTGGAGAAATGGATTCTATGAAATAAAACAAGCAGATTGGTATGATCGAAGTTGAAAATCGGTCCATACGTTCGAAAGTTAAGGCAACCTGAAGAATTCGAAAAAGTTCCAAGGGGGCCCCTTTGATGCATTTTTTTTCGATTTCGATTTTTTCGATTGGAGAAATGGATTCTATGAAAAAAACAAGCAGATTGGTATGATCGAAGTTGAAAATCGGTCCATCCGTTCGGAAGTTAAGGCGATCTGAAGAATTCGACAAAGTTCCAAGGGGACCCCCTTTGATGCAATTTTTTTCGATTGGAGAAATGGATTCTATGGAAAAAACAAGCGAATTGGTATGCGCGAAATTGAAAATCGGTCCATCCGTTCGGAAGTTAAGGCGATCTGAAGAATTCGAAAAAGTTCCAAGGGGGCCCCCTTTGATGCATTTTTTTTTTCGATTCCGGTTTTTTCACTTGGAGAAATGGATTCTATGAAAAAAAAACAAGCAGATTGGTATGTTCGAAGTTGAAAATCGGTCCATCCGTTCGGATGTTAAGGCGATCTGAAGAATTCGAAAAAGTTCCGAGGGGGCCCCCTTTGATGCATTTATTTTTTTCGATTTCGGTTTTTCGATTGGAGAAATGGATTCTATGAAAAAAAACAAGCAGATTAGTATGATCGAAGTTGAAAATCGGTCCATACGTTCGAAAGTTAAGGCAATCTGAAGAATTCGAAAAAGTTCCAAGGGGGCCCCCTTTGATGCATTTTTTTTTTCGATTTCGGTTTTTTTGATCGGAGAAATGGATTCTATAGAAAAAAAAAGCAGATTGGTATGATCGAAGTTGAAAATCGGTCCATCCGTTCGGAAGTTAAGTCGATCTGAAGAATTCGAAAAAGTTCCAAGGGGGCCCCCTTAGATGCATTTTTTTTATTTCGGTTTTTTCGATTGGAGAAATGGATTCTATGAAAAAAAACAAGCAGATTCGTATGATCGAAGTTAAAAATCGGTCCATCCGTTCGGAAGTTAAGGCGATCTGAAGAATTCGAAAATGTTCCAAGGGGGCTCCCTTTGATGCTTTTCATTTTTTCGATTTCGGTTTTTTTGATTGGAGAAATGGATTCTATAAAAAAAAACAAGCAGATTGGTATGATCGGAGTTGAAAATCGGTCCATACGTTCGAAAGTTAAGGCAATCTGAAGAATTCGAAAAAGTTCCAAGGGGGCCCCCTTTGATGCATTTTTTTTAGATTTCGGTTTTTTTGATCGGAGAAATGGATTCTATAAAAAAAAGCAGATTGGTATGATCGAAGTTGAAAATCGGTCCATCCGTTCGGAAGTTAAGTCGATCTGAAGAATTCGAAAAAGTTCCAAGGAGGCCCCCTTTGATGCATTTTTTTGTTCGATTTCGGTTTTTTCGATTGCAGAAATGGATTCTATGAAAAAAAACAAGCAGATTCGTATGATCGAAGTTGAAAATCGGTCCGTCCGTTCGGAAGTTAAGGCGATCTGAAGAATTCTAAAAAGTTCCAAGGGGGCTCTCTTTGATGCTTTTTATTTTTTCGATTTCGGTTTTTTTGATTGGAGAAATGAATTCTATGAAAAAAAAACAAGCAGATTGGTATGATCGAAGTTGAAAATCGGTCCATCCGTTCGGAAGTTAAGGCGATCTGAAGAATTCGAAAAAGTTCCAAGGGGGCCCCCTTAGATGCATATTTTTTCTCGATTTCGGTTTTTTCGATTAGAGAAATGGATTCTATGAAAAAAAACAAGCAGATTGGTATGATCGAAGTTGAAAATCGGTCCATCCGTTCGGAAGTTAAGGCGATCTGAAGAATTCGAAAAAGTTCGAAGGAGGCCCCCTTAGATGCATTTTTTTTTTCGATTTCGGTTTTTTCGAAAAAAAACAAGCAGATTGGTATGATCGAAGTTGAAAATCGGTCCATCCGTTCGGATGTTAGGGCGATCTGAAGAATTCGAAAAAGTTTCAAGGGGGCCCCCTTTGATGCATTTATTTTTTTCGATTTCGGTTTTTTCGATTGGAGAAATGGATTCTATGCAAAAAAACAAGCAGATTGGTATGATCGAAGTTGAAAATCGGTCCATACGTTCGAAAGTTAAGGCAATCTGAAGAATTCGAAAATGTTCCAAGGGGGCTCCCTTTGATGCTTTTTATTTTTTCGATTTCGGTTTTTTTGATTGGAGAAATGGATTCTATAAAAAAAAACAAGCAGATTGGTATGATCCAAGTTGAAAATCGGTCCATCCGTTCGGAAGTTAAGTCGATCTGAAGAATTCGAAAAAGTTCCAAGGGGGCCCCCTTTGATGCATTTTTTTTTCGATTTCGGTTTTTTCGATTGCTGAAATGGATTCTATGAAAAAAAACAAGCAGATTCGTATCATCGAAGTTGAAAATCGGTCCATCCTTTCGGAAGTTAAGGCGATCTGAAGAATTCGAAAAAGTTCCAAGGGGGCTCCCTTTGATGCTTTTTATTTTTTCGATTTCGGTTTCTTTGATTGGAGAAATGGATTCTATGGAAAAAAAACAAGCAGATTGGTATGATCGAAGTTGAAAATCGGTCCATCCGTTCGGAAGTTAAGGCGATCTGAATATTCGAAAAAGTTCCGAGGGGACCCCCTTTGATGCAATTTTTCTTTTCGATTTCGGTTCTTTCGATCGGAGAAATGGATTCTATAAAAAAAAAAGCAGATTGGTATGATCGAAGTTGAAAATCGGTCCATCCGTTCGGATGTTGAGACGATCTGAAGAATTCGAAAAAGTTCCAAGGGGGCCCCCTTTGATGCATTTTATTTTCGATTTCGGTTTTTTCGATTGGAGAAATGAATTCTATGAAAAAAAACGAGCAGATTGGTATGATCGAAGTTGAAAATCGGTCCATACGTTCGAAAGTTAAGGCAATCTGAAGAATTCGAAAAATTTCCAAGGAAGCCCCCTTTGATGCATTTTTTTTTTTCGATTTCGGTTTTTTCGAAAAAAAACAAGCAGATTGGTATGATCGAAGTTGAAAATCGGTCCATCCGTTCGGATGTTAAGGCGATCTGAAGAATTCGAAAAAGTTCCAAGGGAGCCCCCTTAGATGCATTTTTTTTTTCGATTTCGGTTTTTTCGAAAAAAAAACAAGCAGATTGGTATGATCGAAGTTGAAAATCGGTCCATCCGTTCGGATGTTAAGGCGATCTGAAGAATTCGAAAAAGTTTCAAGGGGGCCCCCTTTGATGCATTTATTTTTTTCGATTTCGGTTTTTTCGATTGGAGAAATGGATTCTATGAAAAAAAACAAGCAGATTGGTATGATCGAAGTTGAAAATCGGTCCATACGTTCGAAAGTTAAGGCAATCTGGAGAATTCGAAAAAGTTCCAAGGGGGCCCCCTTTGATGCATTTTTTTTCGATTTCGGTTTTATTGATCGGAGAAATGGATTCTATGGAAAAAACAAGCAGATTCGTATGATCGAAGTTGAAAATCGGTCCATACGTTCGAAAGTTAAGGCAATCTGAAGAATTCGAAAAAGTTCCAAGGGGGCCCCCTTTGATGCATTTTTTTTTCGATTTCTGTTTCTTCGATCGGAGAAATGGATTCTATGAAAAAAAAAAGCAGATTGGTATGATCGAAGTTGAAAATCGGTCCATCCGTTCGGAAGTTAAGTCGATCTGAAGAATTCGAAAAAGTTCCAAGGGGGCCCCCTTTGATGCATTTTTTTTTTCGATTTCGGTTTTTTCGATTGCAGAAATGGATTCTATGAAAAAAAACAAGCAGATTCGTATCATCGAAGTTGAAAATCGGTCCATCCGTTCGGAAGTTAAGGCGATCTGAAGAATTCGAAAAAGTTCCAAGGGGGCTCCCTTTGATGCTTTTTATTTTTTCGATTTCGGTTTTTTTGATTGGAGAAATGGATTCTATGAAAAAAAACAAGCAGATTGGTATGATCGAAGTTGAAAATCGGTCCATCCGTTCGGAAGTTAAGGCGATCTGAAGAATTCGAAAAAGTTCCGAGGGGACCCCCTTTGATGCAATTTTTCTTTTCGATTTCGGTTTTTTCGATTGGAGAAATGGATTCTATGAAAAAAAACAAGCAGATTGGTATGATCGAAGTTGAAAATCGGTCCATCCGTTCGGAAGTTAAGGCGATCTGAAGAATTCGAAAAAGTTCCAAGGGGGCCCCCTTTGATGCATTTTTTTTTCGATTTCGGTTCTTTCGATCGGAGAAATGGATTCTATAAAAAAAAAAAGCAGATTGGTATGATCGAAGTTGAAAATCGGTCCATCCGTTCGGATGTTAAGGCGATCTGAAGAATTCGAAAAAGTTCCAAGGGGGCCCCCTTTGATGCATTTTTCTTTTGATTTCGGTTTTTTCGATTGGAGAAATGAATTCTATGAAAAAAAAAACGAGCAGATTGGTATGATCGAAGTTGAAAGTCCATACGTTCGAAAGTTAAGGCAATCTGAAGAATTCGAAAAATTTCCAAGGGAGCCCCCTTTGATGCATTTTTTTTTTAGATTTCGGTTTTTTTGATCGGAGAAATGGATTCTATGAAAAAAAAAAGCAGATTGGTATGATCGAAGTTGAAAATCGGTCCATCCGTTCGGAAGTTAAGTCGATCTGAAGAATTCGAAAAAGTTCGAAGGGGGCCCCCTTTGATGCATTTTTTTTTGTCGATTTCGGTTTTTTCGATTGGAGAAATGGATTCTATGAAAAAAAAACAAGCAGATTCGTATGATCGAAGTTGAAAATCGGTCCATCCGTTCGGAAGTTAAGTCGATCTGAAGAATTCGAAAAAGTTCCAAGGGGGCCCCCTTAGATGCATTTTTTTTTATTTCGGTTTTTTCGATTGGAGAAATGGATTCTATGAAAAAAAACAAGCAGATTCGTATGATCGAAGTTGAAAATCGGTCCATCCGTTCGGAAGTTAAGTCGATCTGAAGAATTCGAAAAAGTTCCAAGGGGGCTCCCTTTGATGCATTTTTTTTTTTTCGATTTCGGTTTTTTCGATTGCAGAAATGGATTCTATGAAAAAAAACAAGCAGATTCGTATCATCGAAGTTGAAAATCGGTCCATCCGTTCGGAAGTTAAGGCGATCTGAAGAATTCGAAAAAGTTCCAAGGGGGCTCCCTTTAATGCTTTTTATTTTTTCGATTTCGGTTTTTTTGATTGGAGAAATGGATTCTATGAAAAAAAACAAGCAGATTGGTATGATCGAAGTTGAAAATCGGTCCATCCGTTCGGAAGTTAAGGCGATCTGAAGAATTCGAAAAAGTTCCGAGGGGACCCCCTTTGATGCAATTTTTCTTTTCGATTTCGGTTTTTTCGATTGGAGAAATGGATTCTATGAAAAAAAACAAGCAGATTGGTATGATCGAAGTTGAAAATCGGTCCATCCGTTCGGAAGTTAAGGCGATCTGAAGAATTCGAAAAAGTTCCAAAGGGGCCCCCTTTGATGCATTTTTTCTTACGATTTCGGTTCTTTCGATCGGAGAAATGGATTCTATAAAAAAAAAAAGCAGATTGGTATGATCGAAGTTGAAAATCGGTCCATCCGTTCGGATGTTAAGGCGATCTGAAGAATTCGAAAAAGTTCCAAGGGGGCCCCCTTTGATGCATTTTTTTTTTGATTTCGGTTTTTTCGATTGGAGAAATGAATTCTATGAAAAAAAAAACGAGCAGATTGGTATGATCGAAGTTGAAAGTCCATACGTTCGAAAGTTAAGGCAATCTGAAGAATTCGAAAAATTTCCAAGGGAGCCCCCTTTGATGCATTTTTTTTTTCGATTTCGGTTGTTTTGATCGGAGAAATGGATTCTATGAAAAAAAAAAGCAGATTGGTATGATCGAAGTTGAAAATCGGTCCATCCGTTCGGAAGTTAAGTCGATCTGAAGAATTCGAAAAAGTTCGAAGGGGGCCCCCTTTGATGCATTTTTTTTTGTCGATTTCGGTTTTTTCGATTGGAGAAATGAATTCTATGAAAAAAAACAAGCAGATTCGTATGATCGAAGTTGAAAATCGGTCCATCCGTTCGGAAGTTAAGGCGATCTGAAGAATTCGAAAAAGTTCCAAGGGGGCTCCCTTCGATGCATTTTTTTTTCGATTTCGGTTTTTTTGATCGGAGAAATGGATTCTATGAAATAAAAAAGCAGATTGGTATGATCGAAGTTGAAAATCGGTCCATCCGTTCGGAAGTTAAGGCGATCTGAAGAATTCGAAAAAGTTCCAAGGGGACCCCCTTTGATGCAATTTTTCTTTTCGATTTCGGTTTTTTCGATTAGAGAAATGGATTCTATGAAAAAAACAAGCAGATTGGTATGATCGAAGTTGAAAATCGGTCCATCCGTTCGAAAGTTAAGGCGATCTGAAGAATTCAGAAAAGTTCCAAGGGGGCCCCCTTTGATGCATTTTTTTTTTCAGATTTCGGTTTTTTCGATTGAAGAAATGGATTCTATGAAAAAAAACAAGCAGATTGGTATGATCGAAGTTGAAAATCGGTCCATCCGTTCGGAAGTTGAGGCGATTTGAAGAATTCGAAAAAGTTCCAAGGGGACCCCCTTTGATGCAATTTTTTTTCAGATTTCGGTTTTTTCGATTGGAGAAATGGATTCTATATAAAAAAAACAAGCAGTTTGGTATGATCGAAGTTGAAAATCGGTCCATCCGTTCGGAAGTTAAGGCGATCTGAAGAATTCGAAAAAGTTCCAAGAGGGCCCCCTTTGGTGCATTTTCTTTTCGATTTCGGTTTTTTAGATTGGAGAAATGGATTCTATGAAAAAAACAAACAGATTGGTATGATCGAAGTTGAAAATCGGTCCATCCGTTCGGAAGTTAAGGCGATCTGAAGAATTCGAAAAAGTTCCAAGGGGGCCCTCTTTGATGCATTTTTGTTTTCGATTTCGGTTTCTTCGATTGGAGAAATGGATTCTATGAAAAAAAAACAAACAGATTGGTATGATCGAAGTTGAAAATCGGTCCATCCGTTCGGAAGTTGAGGCGATCTGAAGAATTCGAAAAAGTTCCAAAGGGGCCCCCTTTGATGCATTTTTTTTTATCTCGGTTTTTTCGATTGGAGAAATGGATTCTATGAAAAAAAACAAGCAGATTCGTATGATCGAAGTTGAAAATCGGTCCATCCGTTCGGAAGTTAAGGCGATCTGAAGAATTCGAAAATGTTCCAAGAGGGCTCCCTTTGATGCTTTTTATTTTTTCGATTTCGGTTTTTTTGATTGGAGAATTGGATTCTATGAAAAAAAACAAGCAGATTGGTATGATCGAAGTTGAAAATCGGTCCATACGTTCGAAAGTTAAGGCAATCTGAAGAATTCAAAAAAGTTCCAAGGGGGCCCCCTTTGATGCATTTTTTTTTCGATTTCGGTTTTTTTGATCGGAGAAATGGATTCTATGAAAAAAAAAGCAGATTGGTATGATCGAAGTTGAAAATCGGTCCATCCGTTCGGAAGTTAAGGCGATCTGAAGAATTCGAAAAAGTTCCAAGGGGGCCCCCTTAGATGCATTTTTTTTTCGATTTCGGTTTTTTCGAAAAAATAACAAGCAGATTGGTATGATCGAGGTTGAAAATCGGTCCATCCGTTCGGATGTTAAGGCGATCTGAAGAATTCGAAAAAGTTCCAAGGGGGCCTCCTTTGATGCATTTATTTTTTTCGATTTCGGTTTTTTCGATTGGAGAAATGGATTCTATGAATAAAAACAAGCAGATTGGTATGATCGATGTTTAAAATCGGTCCATACGTTCGAAAGTTAAGGCAATCTGAAGAATTCGAAAAAGTTCCAAGGGGGCCCCCTTTGATGCATTTTTTTTTCGATTTCGGTTTTTTTGATCGGAGAAATGGATTCTATGGAAAAAAAAAAGCAGATTGGTATGATCGAAGTTGAAAATCGGTCTATCCGTTCGGAAGTTAAGTCGATCTGAAGAATTCGAAAAAGTTCCAAGAAGGCCACCTTAGATGCATTTTTTTTTATTTCGGTTTTTCCGATTGGAGAAATGGATTCTATGAAAAAAAACAAGCAGATTCGTATGATCGAAGTTGAAAATCGGTCCATCCGTTCGGAAGTTAAGGCGATCTGAAGAATTCGAAAATGTTCCAAGGGGGCTCCCTTTGATGCTTTTCATTTTTTTGATTTCGATTTTTCGATTGCAGAAATGGATTCTATGAAAAAAAAACAAGCAGATTCGTATGATCGAAGTTGAAAATCGGTCCATCCGTTCGAAAGTTAAGGCGATATAAAGAATTCGAAAAAGTTCCTTTGATGATTTTTATTTTTTCGATTTCGGTTTCTTTGATTGGAGAAATGGATTCTATGAAAAAAAACAAGCAGATTGGTATGATCGAAGTTGAAAATCGGTCCATCCGTTCGGAAGTTGAGGCGATCTGAAGAATTCGAAAAAGTTCCAAGGGGGCCCCCTTTGATGCATTTTTTTCTCGATTTCGGTTTTTTCGATTGGAGAAATGGATTCTATGAAAAAAAAACAAGCAGATTGGTATGATCGAAGTTGAAAATCGGTCCATCCGTTCGGAAGTTAAGGCGATCTGAAGAATTCGAAAAAGTTCCAAGGGTGCCCCCTTTGATGTTTTTTTTTTCGATTTCGGTTTTTTCGAAAAAAAAAACAAGCAGATTGGTATGATCGAAGTTGAAAATCGGTCCATCCGTTCGGATGTTAAGGCGATCTGAAGAATTCGAAAAAGTTCCAAGGGGGCCCCCTTTGATGCATTTATTTTTTTCGATTTCGGTTTTTTCGATTGGAGAAATGGATTCTATGAAAAAAAAATCAAGCAGATTGGTATGATCGAAGTTGAAAATCGGTCCATCCGTTCGGATGTTAAGGCGATCTGAAGAATTCGAAAAAGTTCCAAGGGGGCCCCCTTTGATGCATTTATTTTTTTCGATTTCGGTTTTTTCGATTGGAGAAATGGATTCTATGAAAAAAAACAAGCAGATTGGTATGATCGAAGTTGAAAATCGGTCCATACGTTCGAAAGTTAAGGCAACCTGAAGAATTCGAAAAAGTTCCAAGGGGGCCCCCTTTGATGCATTTTTTTTTTCGATTTCGGTTTTTTCGGAAAAAAATCAAGCAGATTGGTATGATCGAAGTTGAAAATCGGTCCATCCGTTCGGATGTTAAGGCGATCTGAAGAATTCGAAAAAGTTTCAAGGGGGCCCCCTTTGATGCATTTATTTTTTTCGATTTCGGTTTTTTCGATTGGAGAAATGGATTCTATGAAAAAAAACAAGCAGATTGGTATGATCGAAGTTGAAAATCGGTCCATACGTTCGAAAGTTAAGGCAACCTGAAGAATTCGAAAAAGTTCCAAGGGGGCCCCCTTTGATGCATTTTTTTTTCGATTTCGGTTTTTTTGATCGGAGAAATGGATTCTATGGAAAAAAAAGCAGATTGGTATGATCGAAGTTGAAAATCGGTCCATCCGTCCGGAAGTTGAGTCGATCTGAAGAATTCGAAAAAGTTCCAAGGGGGCCCCCTTTGATGCATTTTTTTTTCGATCTCGTTTTTTTCGATTGCAGAAATGGATTCTATGAAAAAAAACAAGCAGATTCGTATGATCGAAGTTGAAAATCGGTCCATCCGTTCGAAAGTTAAGGCGATATAAAGAATTCGAAAAAGTTCCAAGGGGGCTCCCTTTGATGCTTTTTATTTTTTCGATTTCGGTTTTTTTGATTGATTGGAGAAATGGATTCTATGAAAAAAAAACAAGCAGATTGGTATGATCGAAGTTGAAAATCGGTCCATCCGTTCGGAAGTTGAGGCGATCTGAAGAATTCGAAAAAGTTCCAAGGGGGCCCCCTTTGATGCATTTTTTTTCGATATCGGTTTTTTCGATTGGAGAAATGGATTCTATGAAAAAAACAAGCAGATTGGTATGATCGAAGTTGAAAATCGGTCCATCCGTTCGGAAGTTAAGGCGATCTGAAGAATTCGAAAAAGTTCCAAGGGGGCCCCCTTCGATTCTTTTTTTTTTTCGATTTCGGTTTTTTCGAAAAAAAAAACAAGCAGATTGGTATGATTGAAGTTGAAAATCGGTCCATCCGTTCGGATGTTAAGGCGATCTGAAGAATTCGAAAAAGTTCCAAGGGGGCCCCCTTTGATGCATTTATTTTTCTCGATTTCGGTTTTTTCGATTAGAGAAATGGATTCTATAAAAAAAAAACAAGCAGATTGGTATGATCGAAGTTGAAAATCGGTCCATACGTTCGACAGTTAAGGCAATCTGAAGAATTCGAAAAAGTTCCAAGGGGGCCCCCTTTGATGCATTTTTTTTTTTTCGATTTCAGTTTTTTTGATCGGAGAAATGGATTCTATGAAAAAAAAAAAGCAGATTGGTATGATCGTAGTTGAAAATCGGTCCATCCGTTCGGAAGTTAAGTCGATCTGAAGAATTTGAAAAAGTTCCAAGGAGGCCCCCTTAGATGCATTTTTTTTTTTTGATTTCGGTTTTTTCGATTGGAGAAATGGATTCTATGAAAAAAAAAACAAGCAGATTCGTATGATCGAAGTTGAAAATCCGTACATCCGTTCGGAAGTTAAGGCGATCTGAAGAATTCGAAAATGTTCCAAGGGGGCTCCCTTTGATGCTTTTTATTTTTTCGATTTCGGTTTTTTTGATTGGAGAAATGGATTCTATGAAATAAAACAAGCAGATTGGTATGATCGAAGTTGAAAATCGGTCCATCCGTTCGGAAGTTAAGGCGATCTGAAGAATTCGAAAAAGTTCCAAGGGGGCGCCCTTTGATGCATTTTTTTTCGATTTCGGTTTTTTCGATTGGAGAAATGGATTCTATGAAAAAAACAAGCAGATTGGTATGATCGAAGTTGAAAATCGGTCCATCCGTTCGGAAGTTAAGGCGATCTGAAGAATTCGAAAAAGTTCCAAGGGGACCCCCTTTGATGCAATTTTTTTCGATTGGAGAAATGGATTCTATGGGAAAAACAAGCGAATTGGTATGCGCGAAATTGAAAATCGGTCCATCTGTTCGGAAGTTAAGGCGATCTGAAGAATTCGAAAAAGTTCCAAGGGGGCCCCCTTTGATGCATTTTTTTTCGATTCCGGTTTTTTTTGATTGGAGAAATGGATTCTATGAAAAAAAACAAGCAGATTGGTATGTTCGAAGTTGAAAATCGGTCCATCCGTTCGGATGTTAAGGCGATCTGAAGAATTCGAAAAAGTTCCAAGGGGGCCCCCTTTGATGCATTTATTTTTTTCGATTTCGGTTTTTTCGATTGGAAAAATGGATTCTATAAAAAAAAACAAGCAGATTAGTATGATCGAAGTTGAAAATCGGTCCATACGTTCGAAAGTTAAGGCAATCTGAAAAATTCGAAAAAGTTCCAAGGGGGCCCCCTTTGATGCATTTTTTTTTCGATTTCGGTTTTTTTGATCGGAGAAATGGATTCTATAGAAAAAAAAGCAGATTGGTATGATCGAAGTTGAAAATCGGTCCATCCGTTCGGAAGTTAAGTCGATCTGAAGAATTCGAAAAAGTTCCAAGGGAGCCCCCTTAGATGCATTTTTTTTATTTCGGTTTTTTCGATTGGAGAAATGGATTCTATGAAAAAAAACAAGCAGATTCGTATGATCGAAGTTGAAAATCGGTCCATCCGTTCGGAAGTTGAGGCAATCTGAATAATTCGAAAATGTTCCAAGGGGGCTCCCTTTGATGCTTTTTATTTTTTCGATTTCGGTTTTTTTGATTGGAGAAATGGATTCTATGAAAAAAAAACAAGCAGATTGGTATGATCGGAGTTGAAAATCGGTCCATACGTTCGAAAGTTAAGGCAATCTGAAGAATTTGAAAAAGTTCCAAGGGGGCCCCCTTTGATGCATTTTTTTTTCAGATTTCGGTTTTTTTGATCGGAGAAATGGATTCTATGAAAAAAAAAGCAGATTGGTATGATCGAAGTTGAAAATCGGTCCATCCGTTCGGAAGTTAAGTCGATCTGAAGAATTCGAAAAAGTTCCAAGGGGGCCCCCTTTGATGCATTTTTTTTTTTCGATTTCGGTTTTTTCGATTGCAGAAATGGATTCTATGAAAAAAAACAAGCAGATTCGTATGATCGAAGTTGAAAATCGGTCCATCCGTTCGGAAGTTAAGGCGATCTGAAGAATTCGAAAAAGTTCCAAGGGGGCTCTCTTTGATGCTTTTTATTTTTTCGATTTCGGTTTTTTTGATTGGAGAAATGAATTCTATGAAAAAAAACAAGCAGATTGGTATGATCGAAGTTGAAAATCGGTCCATCCGTTCGGAAGTTAAGGCGATCTGAAGAATTTGAAAAAGTTCCAAGGGGGCCCCCTTAGATGCATTTTTTTTTTCGATTTCGGTTTTTTTGATTGAAGAAATGGATTCTATGAAAAGAAAACAAGCAGATTGGTATGATCGAAGTTGAAAATCGGTCCATCCGTTCGGAAGTTAAGGCGATCTGAAGAATTCGAAAAAGTTCCAAGGGGGCCCCCTTAGATGCATTTTTTTTCGATTTCGGTTTTTTCGAAAAAATAACAAGCAGATTGGTATGATCGAGGTTGAAAATCGGTCCATCCGTTCGGATGTTAAGGCGATCTGAAGAATTCGAAAAAGTTCCAAGGGGGCCTCCTTTGATGCATTTATTTTTTTCGATTTCGGTTTTTTCGATTGGAGAAATGGATTCTATGAATAAAAACAAGCAGATTGGTATGATCGATGTTTAAAATCGGTCCATACGTTCGAAAGTTAAGGCAATCTGAAGAATTCGAAAAAGTTCCAAGGGGGCCCCCTTTGATGCATTTTTTTTTCGATTTCGGTTTTTTTGATCGGAGAAATGGATTCTAAGGAAAAAAAAGCAGATTGGTATGATCGAAGTTGAAAATCGGTCTATCCGTTCGGAAGTTAAGTCGATCTGAAGAATTCGAAAAAGTTCCAAGAAGGCCACCTTAGATGCATTTTTTTTATTTCGGTTTTTCCGATTGGAGAAATGGATTCTATGAAAAAAAACAAGCAGATTCGTATGATCGAAGTTGAAAATCGGTCCATCCGTTCGGAAGTTAAGGCGATCTGAAGAATTCGAAAATGTTCCAAGGGGGCTCCCTTTGATGCTTTTCATTTTTTTGATTTCGATTTTTCGATTGCAGAAATGGATTCTATGAAAAAAAACAAGCAGATTCGTATGATCGAAGTTGAAAATCGGTCCATCCGTTCGAAAGTTAAGGCGATATAAAGAATTCGAAAAAGTTCCTTTGATGATTTTTATTTTTTCGATTTCGGTTTCTTTGATTGGAGAAATGGATTCTATGAAAAAAAACAAGCAGATTGGTATGATCGAAGTTGAAAATCGGTCCATCCGTTCGGAAGTTGAGGCGATCTGAAGAATTCGAAAAAGTTCCAAGGGGGCCCCCTTTGATGCATTTTTTTCTCGATTTCGGTTTTTTCGATTGGAGAAATGGATTCTATGAAAAAAAAACAAGCAGATTGGTATGATCGAAGTTGAAAATCGGTCCATCCGTTCGGAAGTTAAGGCGATCTGAAGAATTCGAAAAAGTTCCAAGGGTGCCCCCTTTGATGCTTTTTTTTTTCGATTTCGGTTTTTTCGAAAAAAAAAACAAGCAGATTGGTATGATCGAAGTTGAAAATCGGTCCATCCGTTCGGATGTTAAGGCGATCTGAAGAATTCGAAAAAGTTCCAAGGGGGCCCCCTTTGATGCATTTATTTTTTTCGATTTCGGTTTTTTCGATTGGAGAAATGGATTCTATGAAAAAAAAACAAGCAGATTGGTATGATCGAAGTTGAAAATCGGTCCATACGTTCGAAAGTTAAGGCAATCTGAAGAATTCGAAAAAGTTCCAAGGGGGCCCCCTTTGATGCATTTTTTTTTTCGATTTCGGTTTTTTTGATCGGAGAAATGGATTCTATGGAAAAAAAAAGCAGATTGGTATGATCGAAGTTGAAAATCGGTCCATCCGTTCGGAAGTTAAGTCGATCTGAAGAATTCGAAAAAGTTCCAAGGGGGCCCCCTTAGATGCATTTTTTTTTTGATTTCGGTTTTTTCGATTGGAGAAATGGATTCTATGAAAAAAAAAACAAGCAGATTCGTATGATCGAAGTTGAAAATCCGTCCATCCGTTCGGAAGTTAAGGCGATCTGAAGAATTCGAAAATGTTCCAAGTGGGCTCCCTTTGATGCTTTTTATTTTTTCCATTTCGGTTTTTTTGATTGGAGAAATGGATTCTATGAAATAAAACAAGCAGATTGGTATGATCGAAGTTGAAAATCGGTCCATCCGTTCGGAAGTTAAGGCGATCTGAAGAATTCGAAAAAGTTCCAAGGGGGCCCCCTTTGATGCATTTTTTTTCGATTTCGGTTTTTTTGATTGGAGAAATGGATTCTATGAAAAAAACAAGCAGATTGGTATGATCGAAGTTGAAAATCGGTCCATCCGTTCGGAAGTTAAGGCGATCTGAAGAATTCGAAAAAGTTCCAAGGGGACCCCATTTGATGCATTTTTTTTTTCGATTCCGGTTTTTTCACTTGGAGAAATGGATTCTATGAAAAAAAAACAAGCAGATTGGTATGTTCGAAGTTGAAAATCGGTCCATCCGTTCGGATGTTAAGGCGATCTGAAGAATTCGAAAAAGTTCCAAGGGGGCCCCCTTTGATGCATTTATTTTTTTCGATTTCGGTTTTTTCGATTGGAGAAATGGATTCTATGAAAAAAAACAAGCAGATTAGTATGATCGAAGTTGAAAATCGGTCCATACGTTCGAAAGTTAAGGCAATCTGAAGAATTCGAAAAAGTTCCAAGGGGGCCCCCTTTGATGCATTTTTTTTTTCGATTTCGGTTTTTTTGATCGGAGAAATGGATTCTATAGAAAAAAAAAGCAGATTGGTATGATCGAAGATGAAAATCGGTCCATCCGTTCGGAAGTTAAGTCGATCTGAAGAATTCGAAAAAGTTCCAAAGGGGCCCCCTTAGATGCATTTTTTTTTTGATTTCGGTTTTTTCGATTGGAGAAATGGATTCTATGAAAAAAAAAACAAGCAGATTCGTATGATCGAAGTTGAAAATCCGTCCATCCGTTCGGAAGTTAAGGCGATCTGAAGAATTCGAAAATGTTCCAAGGGGGCTCCCTTTGATGCTTTTTATTTTTTCCATTTCGGTTTGTTTGATTGGAGAAATGGATTCTATGAAATAAAACAAGCAGATTGGTATGATCGAAGTTGAAAATCGGTCCATCCGTTCGGAAGTTAAGGCGATCTGAAGAATTCGAAGAAGTTTCAAGGAGGCCCCCTTTGATGCATTTTTTTTCGATTTCGGTTTTTTCGATTGGAGAAATGGATTCTATGAAAAAAACAAGCAGATTGGTATGATCGAAGTTGAAAATCGGTCCATCCGTTCGGAAGTTAAAGCGATCTGAAGAATTCGACAAAGTTCCAAGGGGACCCCCTTTGATGCAATTTTTTTCGATTGGAGAAATGGATTCTATGGAAAAAACAAGCGAATTGGTATGCGCGAAATTGAAAATCGGTCCATCCGTTCGTATGTTAAGGCGATCTGAAGAATTCGAAAAAGTTCCAAGGGGGCCCCCTTTGATGCATTTATTTTTTTCGATTTCGGTTTTTTCGATTGGAGAAATGGATTCTATGAAAAAAAACAAGCAGATTGGTATGATCGAAGTTGAAAATCGGTCCATACGTTCGAAAGTTAAGGCAATCTGAAGAATTCGAAAAAGTTCCAAGGGGGCCCCCTTTGATGCATTTTTTTTTTCGATTTCGGTTTTTTTGATCGGAGAAATGGATTCTATGGAAAAAAAAAGCAGATTGGTATGATCGAAGTTGAAAATCGGTCCATCCGTTCGGAAGTTAAGTCGATCTGAAGAATTCGAAAAAGTTCCAAGGGGGCCCCCTTAGATGCATTTTTTTTTTATTTCGGTTTTTTCGATTGGAGAAATGGATTCTATGAAAAAAAAAAACAAGCAGATTCGTATGATCGAAGTTGAAAATCCGTCCATCCGTTCGGAAGTTAAGGCGATCTGAAGAATTCGAAAATGTTCCAAGTGGGCTCCCTTTGATGCTTTTTATTTTTTCCATTTCGGTTTTTTTGATTGGAGAAATGGATTCTATGAAATAAAACAAGCAGATTGGTATGATCGAAGTTGAAAATCGGTCCATCCGTTCGGAAGTTAAGGCGATCTGAAGAATTCGAAAAAGTTCCAAGGGGGCCCCCTTTGATGCATTTTTTTTCGATTTCGGTTTTTTCGATTGGAGAAATGGATTCTATGAAAAAAACAAGCAGATTGGTATGATCGAAGTTGAAAATCTGTCCATCCGTTCGGAAGTTAAGGCGATCTGAAGAATTCGAAAAAGTTCCAAGGGGACCCCCTTTGATGCATTTTTTTTTTCGATTCCGGTTTTTTCACTTGGAGAAATGGATTCTATGAAAAAAAAACAAGCAGATTGGTATGTTCGAAGTTGAAAATCGGTCCATCCGTTCGGATGTTAAGGCGATCTGAAGAATTCGAAAAAGTTCCAAGGGGGCCCCCTTTGATGCATTTATTTTTTTCGATTTCGGTTTTTTCGATTGGAGAAATGGCTTCTATGAAAAAAAACAAGCAGATTAGTATGATCGAAGTTGAAAATCGGTCCATACGTTCGAAAGTTAAGGCAATCTGAAGAATTCGAAAAAGTTCCAAGGGGGCCCCCTTTGATGCATTTTTTTTTTCGATTTCGGTTTTTTTGATCGGAGAAATGGATTCTATAGAAAAAAAAAGCAGATTGGTATGATCGAAGTTGAAAATCGGTCCATCCGTTCGGAAGTTAAGTCGATCTGAAGAATTCGAAAAAGTTCCAAAGGGGCCCCCTCAGATGCATTTTTTTTTTGATTTCGGTTTTTTCGATTGGAGAAATGGATTCTATGAAAAAAAAAACAAGCAGATTCGTATGATCGAAGTTGAAAATCCGTCCATCCGTTCGGAAGTTAAGGCGATCTGAAGAATTCGAAAATGTTCCAAGGGGGCTCCCTTTGATGCTTTTTATTTTTTCCATTTCGGTTTGTTTGATTGGAGAAATGGATTCTATGAAATAAAACAAGCAGATTGGTATGATCGAAGTTGAAAATCGGTCCATCCGTTCGGAAGTTAAGGCGATCTGAAGAATTAGAAAAAGTTCCAAGGGGGCCCCCTTTGATGCATTTTTTTTCGATTTCGGTTTTTTCGATTGGAGAAATGGATTCTATGAAAAAAACAAGCAGATTGGTATGATCGAAGTTGAAAATCGGTCCATCCGTTCGGAAGTTAAGGCGATCTGAAGAATTCGACAAAGTTCCAAGGGGACCCCCTTTGATGCAATTTTTTTCGATTGGAGAAATGGATTCTATGGAAAAAACAAGCGAATTGGTATGCGCGAAATTGAAAATCGGTCCATCCGTTCGGAAGTTAAGGCGATCTGAAGAATCCGAAAAAGTTCCAAGGGGGCCCCCTTTGATGCATTTTTTTTTTCGATTCCGGTTTTTTCACTTGGAGAAATGGATTCTATGAAAAAAAAACAAGCAGATTGGTATGTTCGAAGTTGAAAATCGGTCCATCCGTTCGGATGTTAAGGCGATCTGAAGAATTCGAAAAAGTTCCGAGGGGGCCCCCTTTGATGCATTTATTTTTTTCGATTTCGGTTTTTCGATTGGAGAAATGGATTCTATGAAAAAAAACAAGCAGATTAGTATGATCGAAGTTGAAAATCGGTCCATACGTTCGAAAGTTAAGGCAATCTGAAGAATTCGAAAAAGTTCCAAGGGGGCCCCCTTTGATGCATTTTTTTTTTCGATTTCGGTTTTTTTGATCGGAGAAATGGATTCTATAGAAAAAAAAAGCAGATTGGTATGATCGAAGTTGAAAATCGGTCCATCCGTTCGGAAGTTAAGTCGATCTGAAGAATTCGAAAAAGTTCCAAGGGGGCCCCCTTAGATGCATTTTTTTTATTTCGGTTTTTTCGATTGGAGAAATGGATTCTATGAAAAAAAACAAGCAGATTCGTATGATCGAAGTTGAAAATCGGTCCATCCGTTCGGAAGTTAAGGCGATCTGAAGAATTCGAAAATGTTCCAAGGGGGCTCCCTTTGATGCTTTTTATTTTTTCGATTTCGGTTTTTTTGATTGGAGAAATGGATTCTATAAAAAAAAACAAGCAGATTGGTATGATCGGAGTTGAAAATCGGTCCATACGTTCGAAAGTTAAGGCAATCTGAAGAATTCGAAAAAGTTCCAAGGGGGCCCCCTTTGATGCATTTTTTTTTAGATTTCGGTTATTTTGATCGGAGAAATGGATTCTATAAAAAAAAGCAGATTGGTATGATCGAAGTTGAAAATCGGTCCATCCGTTCGGAAGTTAAGTCGATCTGAAGAATTCGAAAAAGTTCCAAGGAGGCCCCCTTTGATGCATTTTTTTGTTCGATTTCGGTTTTTTCGATTGCAGAAATGGATTCTATGAAAAAAAACAAGCAGATTCGTATGATCGAAGTTGAAAATCGGTCCGTCCGTTCGGAAGTTAAGGCGATCTGAAGAATTCGAAAAAGTTCCAAGGGGGCTCTCTTTGATGCTTTTTATTATTTCGATTTCGATTTTTTTGATTGGAGAAATGAATTCTATGAAAAAAAAACAAGCAGATTGGTATGATCGAAGTTGAAAATCGATCCATCCGTTCGGAAGTTAAGGCGATCTGAAGAATTCGAAAAAGTTCCAAGGGGGCCCCCTTAGATGCATATTTTTTCTCGATTTCGGTTTTTTCGATTAGAGAAATGGATTCTATGAAAAAAAACAAGCAGATTGGTATGATCGAAGTTGAAAATCGGTCCATCCGTTCGGAAGTTAAGGCGATCTGAAGAATTCGAAAAAGTTCAAAGGAGGCCCCCTTAGATGCATTTTTTTTTTCGATTTCGGTTTTTTCGAAAAAAAAACAAGCAGATTGGTATGATCGAAGTTGAAAATCGGTCCATCCGTTCGGATGTTAGGGCGATCTGAAGAATTCGAAAAAGTTTCAAGGGGGCCCCCTTTGATGCATTTATTTTTTTTGATTTCGGTTTTTTCGATTGGAGAAATGGATTCTATGCAAAAAAAACAAGCAGATTGGTATGATCGAAGTTGAAAATCGGTCCATACGTTCGAAAGTTAAGGCAATCTGGAGAATTCGAAAAAGTTCCAAGGGGGCCCCCTTTGATGCATTTTTTTTTTCGATTTTGGTTTTATTGATCGGAGAAATGGATTCTATGGAAAAAAAAAGCAGATTGGTATGATCGAAGTTGAAAATCGGTCCATCCGTTCGGAAGTTAAGTCGATCTGAAGAATTCGAAAAAGTTCCAAGGGGGCCCCCTTAGATGCATTTTTTTATTTCGGTTTTTTCGATTGGAGAAATGGATTTTATGAAAAAAAACAAGCAGATTCGTATGATCGAAGTTGAAAATCGGTCCATCCGTTCGGAAGTTAAGGCGATCTGAAGAATTCGAAAATGTTCCAAGGGGGCTCCCTTTGATGCTTTTTATTTTTTCGATTTCGGTTTTTTTGATTGGAGAAATGGATTCTATAAAAAAAAACAAGCAGATTGGTATGATCGAAGTTGAAAATCGGTCCATCCGTTTGGAAGTTAAGTCGATCTGAAGAATTCGAAAAAGTTCCAAGGGGGCCCCCTTTGATGCATTTTTTTTTCGATTTCGGTTTTTTCGATTGCTGAAATGGATTCTATGAAAAAAAACAAGCAGATTCGTATCATCGAAGTTGAAAATCGGTCCATCCTTTCGGAAGTTAAGGCGATCTGAAGAATTCGAAAAAGTTCCAAGGGGGCTCCCTTTGATGCTTTTTATTTTTTCGATTTCGGTTTCTTTGATTGGAGAAATGGATTCTATGGAAAAAAAACAAGCAGATTGGTATGATCGAAGTTGAAAATCGGTCCATCCGTTCGGAAGTTAAGGCGATCTGAATATTCGAAAAAGTTCCGAGGGGACCCCCTTTGATGCAATTTTTCTTTTCGATTTCGGTTTTTTCGATTGGAGAAATGGATTCTATGAAAAAAAACAAGCAGATTGGTATGATCGAAGTTGAAAATCGGTCCATCCGTTCGGAAGTTGAGGCGATCTGAAGAATTCGAAAAAATTTCAAGGGGGCCCCCTTTGATGCATTTTTTTTCGATTTCGGTTCTTTCGATCGGAGAAATGGATTCTATAAAAAAAAAGCAGATTGGTATGATCGAAGTTGAAAATCGGTCCATCCGTTCGGATGTTGAGACGATCTGAAGAATTCGAAAAAGTTCCAAGGGGGCCCCCTTTGATGCATTTTATTTTCGATTTCGGTTTTTTCGATTGGAGAAATGAATTCTATGAAAAAAAACGAGCAGATTGGTATGATCGAAGTTGAAAATCGGTCCATACGTTCGAAAGTTAAGGCAATCTGAAGAATTCGAAAAATTTCCAAGGAAGCCCCCTTTGATGCATTTTTTTTTTTCGATTTCGGTTTTTTCGAAAAAAAACAAGCAGATTGGTATGATCGAAGTTGAAAATCGGTCCATCCGTTCGGATGTTAAGGCGATCTGAAGAATTCGAAAAAGTTCCAAGGGGGCCCCCTTTGATGCATTTTTTTTTTCGATTTCGGTTTTTTCGATTGATGAAATGAATTCTATGAAAAAAAAACGAGCAGATTGATATGATCGAAGTTGAAAATCGGTCCATACGTTCGAAAGTTAAGGCCATCTGAAGAATTCGAAAAATTTCCAAGGGAGCCCCCTTAGATGCATTTTTTTTTTCGATTTCGGTTTTTTCGAAAAAAAAACAAGCAGATTGGTATGATCGAAGTTGAAAATCGGTCCATCCGTTCGGATGTTAAGGCGATCTGAAGAATTCGAAAAAGTTTCAAGGGGGCTCCCTTTGATGCATTTATTTTTTTCGATTTCGGTTTTTTCGATTGGAGAAATGGATTCTATGAAAAAAAACAAGCAGATTGGTATGATCGAAGTTGAAAATCGGTCCATACGTTCGAAAGTTAAGGCAATCTGGAGAATTCGAAAAAGTTCCAAGGGGGCCCCCTTTGATGCATTTTTTTTCGATTTCGGTTTTATTGATCGGAGAAATGGATTCTATGGAAAAAACAAGCAGATTCGTATGATCGAAGTTGAAAATCGGTCCATCCGTTCGGAAGTTAAGTCGATCTGAAGAATTCGAAATAGTTCCAAGGAGGCCCCCTTAGATGCATTTTTTTTTTCATTTCGGTTTTTTCGATTGGAGAAATGGATTCTATGAAAAAAAACAAGCAGATTCGTATGATCGAAGTTGAAAATCGGTCCATCCGTTCGGAAGTTAAGGCGATCTGAAGAATTCGAAAATGTTCCAAGGGGGCTCCCTTTGATGCTTTTTATTTTTTCGATTTCGGTTTCTTCGATTGGAGAAATGGATTCTATGAAAAAAAAACAAGCAGATTGGTATGATCGAAGTTGAAAATCGGTCCATACGTTCGAAAGTTAAGGCAATCTGAAGAATTCGAAAAAGTTTCAAGGGGGCCCCCTTTGATGCATTTTTTTTTTCGATTTCTGTTTCTTCGATCGGAGAAATGGATTCTATGAAAAAAAAAGCAGATTGGTATGATCGAAGTTGAAAATCGGTCCATCCGTTCGGAAGTTAAGTCGATCTGAAGAATTCGAAAAAGTTCCCAGGGGGCCCCCTTTGATGCATTTTTTTTTCGATTTCGGTTTTTTCGATTGCAGAAATGGATTCTATGAAAAAAAACAAGCAGATTCGTATCATCGAAGTTGAAAATCGGTCCATCCGTTCGGAAGTTAAGGCGATCTGAAGAATTCGAAAAAGTTCCAAGGGGGCTCCCTTTGATGCTTTTTATTTTTTCGATTTCGGTTTTTTTGATTGGAGAAATGGATTCTATGAAAAAAAACAAGCAGATTGGTATGATCGAAGTTGAAAATCAGTCCATCCGTTCGGAAGTTAAGGCGATCTGAAGAATTCGAAAAAGTTCCGAGGGGACCCCCTTTGATGCAATTTTTCTTTTCGATTTCGGTTTTTTCGATTGGAGAAATGGATTCTATGAAAAAAAACAAGCAGATTGGTATGATCGAAGTTGAAAATCGGTCCATCCGTTCGGAAGTTAAGGCGATCTGAAGAATTCGAAAAAGTTCCAAGGGGGCCCCCTTTGATGCATTTTTTTTTCGATTTCGGTTCTTTCGATCGGAGAAATGGATTCTATAAAAAAAAAAAGCAGATTGGTATGATCGAAGTTGAAAATCGGTCCATCCGTTCGGATGTTAAGGCGATCTGAAGAATTCGAAAAAGTTCCAAGGGGGCCCCCTTTGATGCATTTTTCTTTTGATTTCGGTTTTTTCGATTGGAGAAATGAATTCTATGAAAAAAAAAACGAGCAGATTGGTATGATCGAAGTTGAAAGTCCATACGTTCGAAAGTTAAGGCAATCTGAAGAATTCGAAAAATTTCCAAGGGAGCCCCCTTTGATGCATTTTTTTTTTCGATTTCGGTTTTTTTGATCGGAGAAATGGATTCTATGAAAAAAAAAAGCAGATTGGTATGATCGAAGTTGAAAATCGGTCCATCCGTTCGGAAGTTAAGTCGATCTGAAGAATTCGAAAAAGTTCGAAGGGGGCCCCCTTTGATGCATTTTTTTTTGTCGATTTCGGTTTTTTCGATTGGAGAAATGGATTCTATGAAAAAAAAACAAGCAGATTCGTATGATCGAAGTTGAAAATCGGTCCATCCGTTCGGAAGTTAAGTCGATCTGAAGAATTCGAAAAAGTTCCAAGGGGGCCCCCTTAGATGCATTTTTTTTTATTTCGGTTTTTTCGATTGGAGAAATGGATTCTATGAAAAAAAACAAGCAGATTCGTATGATCGAAGTTGAAAATCGGTCCATCCGTTCGGAAGTTAAGTCGATCTGAAGAATTCGAAAAAGTTCCAAGGGGGCTCCCTTTGATGCATTTTTTTTTTTCGATTTCGGTTTTTTCGATTGCAGAAATGGATTCTATGAAAAAAAACAAGCAGATTCGTATCATCGAAGTTGAAAATCGGTCCATCCGTTCGGAAGTTAAGGCGATCTGAAGAATTCGAAAAAGTTCCAAGGGGACCCCCTTTGATGCAATTTTTTTTTCGATTTCGGTTTTTTCTATTGAAGAAATGGATTCTATGAAAAAACAAGCAAATTGGTATGCGCGAAATTGAAAATCGGTCGATCCGTTCGGAAGTTGAGGCGGTCTGAAGAATTCGAAAAAGTTCCAAGGAAGCCCCCTTTGATGCATTTTTTTTTTTCGATTTCGGTTTTTTCGAAAAAAAACAAGCAGATTGGTATGATCGAAGTTGAAAATCGGTCCATCCGTTCGGATGTTAAGGCGATCTGAAGAATTCGAAAAAGTTCCAAGGGGGCCCCCTTTGATGCATTTTTTTTTTCGATTTCGGTTTTTTCGATTGATGAAATGAATTCTATGAAAAAAAAACGAGCAGATTGATATGATCGAAGTTGAAAATCGGTCCATACGTTCGAAAGTTAAGGCCATCTGAAGAATTCGAAAAATTTCCAAGGGAGCCCCCTTAGATGCATTTTTTTTTTCGATTTCGGTTTTTTCGAAAAAAAAACAAGCAGATTGGTATGATCGAAGTTGAAAATCGGTCCATCCGTTCGGATGTTAAGGCGATCTGAAGAATTCGAAAAAGTTTCAAGGGGGCCCCCTTTGATGCATTTATTTTTTTCGATTTCGGTTTTTTCGATTGGAGAAATGGATTCTATGAAAAAAAACAAGCAGATTGGTATGATCGAAGTTGAAAATCGGTCCATACGTTCGAAAGTTAAGGCAATCTGGAGAATTCGAAAAAGTTCCAAGGGGGCCCCCTTTGATGCATTTTTTTTCGATTTCGGTTTTATTGATCGGAGAAATGGATTCTATGGAAAAAACAAGCAGATTCGTATGATCGAAGTTGAAAATCGGTCCATCCGTTCGGAAGTTAAGTCGATCTGAAGAATTCGAAATAGTTCCAAGGAGGCCCCCTTAGATGCATTTTTTTTTTCATTTCGGTTTTTTCGATTGGAGAAATGGATTCTATGAAAAAAAACAAGCAGATTCGTATGATCGAAGTTGAAAATCGGTCCATCCGTTCGGAAGTTAAGGCGATCTGAAGAATTCGAAAATGTTCCAAGGGGGCTCCCTTTGATGCTTTTTATTTTTTCGATTTCGGTTTCTTCGATTGGAGAAATGGATTCTATGAAAAAAAAAACAAGCAGATTGGTATGATCGAAGTTGAAAATCGGTCCATACGTTCGAAAGTTAAGGCAATCTGAAGAATTCGAAAAAGTTTCAAGGGGGCCCCCTTTGATGCATTTTTTTTTTCGATTTCTGTTTCTTCGATCGGAGAAATGGATTCTATGAAAAAAAAAAGCAGATTGGTATGATCGAAGTTGAAAATCGGTCCATCCGTTCGGAAGTTAAGTCGATCTGAAGAATTCGAAAAAGTTCCCAGGGGGCCCCCTTTGATGCATTTTTTTTTTCGATTTCGGTTTTTTCGATTGCAGAAATGGATTCTATGAAAAAAAACAAGCAGATTCGTATCATCGAAGTTGAAAATCGGTCCATCCGTTCGGAAGTTAAGGCGATCTGAAGAATTCGAAAAAGTTCCAAGGGGGCTCCCTTTGATGCTTTTTATTTTTTCGATTTCGGTTTTTTTGATTGGAGAAATGGATTCTATGAAAAAAAACAAGCAGATTGGTATGATCGAAGTTGAAAATCAGTCCATCCGTTCGGAAGTTAAGGCGATCTGAAGAATTCGAAAAAGTTCCGAGGGGACCCCCTTTGATGCAATTTTTCTTTTCGATTTCGGTTTTTTCGATTGGAGAAATGGATTCTATGAAAAAAAACAAGCAGATTGGTATGATCGAAGTTGAAAATCGGTCCATCCGTTCGGAAGTTAAGGCGATCTGAAGAATTCGAAAAAGTTCCAAGGGGGCCCCCTTTGATGCATTTTTTTTTTCGATTTCGGTTCTTTCGATCGGAGAAATGGATTCTATAAAAAAAAAAAGCAGATTGGTATGATCGAAGTTGAAAATCGGTCCATCCGTTCGGATGTTAAGGCGATCTGAAGAATTCGAAAAAGTTCCAAGGGGGCCCCCTTTGATGCATTTTTCTTTTGATTTCGGTTTTTTCGATTGGAGAAATGAATTCTATGAAAAAAAAAACGAGCAGATTGGTATGATCGAAGTTGAAAGTCCATACGTTCGAAAGTTAAGGCAATCTGAAGAATTCGAAAAATTTCCAAGGGAGCCCCCTTTGATGCATTTTTTTTTTCGATTTCGGTTTTTTTGATCGGAGAAATGGATTCTATGAAAAAAAAAAGCAGATTGGTATGATCGAAGTTGAAAATCGGTCCATCCGTTCGGAAGTTAAGTCGATCTGAAGAATTCGAAAAAGTTCGAAGGGGGCCCCCTTTGATGCATTTTTTTTTGTCGATTTCGGTTTTTTCGATTGGAGAAATGGATTCTATGAAAAAAAAACAAGCAGATTCGTATGATCGAAGTTGAAAATCGGTCCATCCGTTCGGAAGTTAAGTCGATCTGAAGAATTCGAAAAAGTTCCAAGGGGGCCCCCTTAGATGCATTTTTTTTTATTTCGGTTTTTTCGATTGGAGAAATGGATTCTATGAAAAAAAACAAGCAGATTCGTATGATCGAAGTTGAAAATCGGTCCATCCGTTCGGAAGTTAAGTCGATCTGAAGAATTCGAAAAAGTTCCAAGGGGGCTCCCTTTGATGCATTTTTTTTTTTCGATTTCGGTTTTTTCGATTGCAGAAATGGATTCTATGAAAAAAAACCAGCAGATTCGTATCATCGAAGTTGAAAATCGGTCCATCCGTTCGGAAGTTAAGGCGATCTGAAGAATTCGAAAAAGTTCCAAGGGGGCTCCCTTTAATGCTTTTTATTTTTTCGATTTCGGTTTTTTTGATTGGAGAAATGAATTCTATGAAAAAAAACAAGCAGATTGGTATGATCGAAGTTGAAAATCGGTCCATCCGTTCGGAAGTTAAGGCGATCTGAAGAATTCGAAAAAGTTCCGAGGGGACCCCCTTTGATGCAATTTTTCTTTTCGATTTCGGTTTTTTCGATTGGAGAAATGGATTCTATGAAAAAAAAACAAGCAGATTGGTATGATCGAAGTTGAAAATCGGTCCATCCGTTCGGAAGTTAAGGCGATCTGAAGAATTCGAAAAAGTTCCAAGGGGGCCCCCTTTGATGCATTTTTTTTTACGATTTCGGTTCTTTCGATCGGAGAAATGGATTCTATAAAAAAAAAAAGCAGATTGGTATGATCGAAGTTGAAAATCGGTCCATCCGTTCGGATGTTAAGGCGATCTGAAGAATTCGAAAAAGTTCCAAGGGGGCCCCCTTTGATGCATTTTTCTTTTGATTTCGGTTTTTTCGATTGGAGAAATGAATTCTATGAAAAAAAAAACGAGCAGATTGGTATGATCGAAGTTGAAAGTCCATACGTTCGAAAGTTAAGGCAATCTGAAGAATTCGAAAAATTTCCAAGGGAGCCCCCTTTGATGCATTTTTTTTTTTCGATTTCGGTTTTTTTGATCGGAGAAAATGGATTCTATGAAAAAAAAAAGCAGATTGGTATGATCGAAGTTGAAAATCGGTCCATCCGTTCGGAAGTTAAGTCGATCTGAAGAATTCGAAAAAGTTCGAAGGGGGCCCCCTTTGATGCATTTTTTTTTGTCGATTTCGGTTTTTTCGATTGGAGAAATGAATTCTATGAAAAAAAACAAGCAGATTCGTATGATCGAAGTTGAAAATCGGTCCATCCGTTCGGAAGTTAAGGCGATCTGAAGAATTCGAAAAAGTTCCAAGGGGACCCCCTTTGATGCAATTTTTCTTTTCGATTTCGGTTTTTTCGATTAGAGAAATGGATTCTATGAAAAAAACAAGCAGATTGGTATGATCGAAGTTGAAAATCGGTCCATCCGTTCGAAAGTTAAGGCGATCTGAAGAATTCAGAAAAGTTCCAAGGGGGCCCCCTTTGATGCATTTTTTTTTTCAGATTTCGGTTTTTTCGATTGAAGAAATGGATTCTATGAAAAAAAACAAGCAGATTGGTATGATCGAAGTTGAAAATCGGTCCATCCGTTCGGAAGTTGAGGCGATTTGAAGAATTCGAAAAAGTTCCAAGGGGACCCCCTTTGATGCAATTTTTTTTCAGATTTCGGTTTTTTTCGATTGGAGAAATGGATTCTATATAAAAAAAACAAGCAGTTTGGTATGATCGAAGTTGAAAATCGGTCCATCCGTTCGGAAGTTAAGGCGATCTGAAGAATTCGAAAAAGTTCCAAGAGGGCCCCCTTTGGTGCATTTTCTTTTCGATTTCGGTTTTTTAGATTGGAGAAATGGATTCTATGAAAAAAACAAACAGATTGGTATGATCGAAGTTGAAAATCGGTCCATCCGTTCGGAAGTTAAGGCGATCTGAAGAATTCGAAAAAGTTCCAAGGGGGCCCTCTTTGATGCATTTTTGTTTTCGATTTCGGTTTCTTCGATTGGAGAAATGGATTCTATGAAAAAAAAAACAAACAGATTGGTATGATCGAAGTTGAAAATCGGTATATCCGTTCGGAAGTTGAGGCGATCTGAAGAATTCGAAAAAGTTCCAAAGGGGCCCCCTTTGATGCATTTTTTTTTATCTCGGTTTTTTCGATTGGAGAAATGGATTCTATGAAAAAAAACAAGCAGATTCGTATGATCGAAGTTGAAAATCGGTCCATCCGTTCGGAAGTTAAGGCGATCTGAAGAATTCGAAAATGTTCCAAGAGGGCTCCCTTTGATGCTTTTTATTTTTTCGATTTCGGTTTTTTTGATTGGAGAATTGGATTCTATGAAAAAAAACAAGCAGATTGGTATGATCGAAGTTGAAAATCGGTCCATACGTTCGAAAGTTAAGGCAATCTGAAGAATTCAAAAAAGTTCCAAGGGGGCCCCCTTTGATGCATTTTTTTTTCGATTTCGGTTTTTTTGATCGGAGAAATGGATTCTATGAAAAAAAAAGCAGATTGGTATGATCGAAGTTGAAAATTGGTCCATCCGCTCGGAAGTTAAGTCGATCTGAAGAATTCGAAAAAGTTCCAATGGAGCCCCCTTTGATGCATTTTTTTTCTCGATTTCAGTTTTTTCGATTGCAGAAATGGATTCTATGAAAAAAAAAACAAGCAGATTCGTATGATCGAAGTTAAAATCGGTCCATCCGTTCGGAAGTTAAGGCGATCTGAAGAATTCGAAAAAGTTCCAAGGGGGCTCCCTTTGATGCTTTTTATTTTTTCGATTTCGGTTTTTTTGATTGGAGAAATGGATTCTATGAAGAAAAAACAAGCAGATTGGTATGATCAAAGTTGAAAATCGGTCCATCCGTTCGGAAGTTAAGGCGATCTGAAGAATTCGAGAAAGTTCCAAGGGGGCCCCCATTGATGCATTTTTTTTTCGATTTCAGTTTTTTCGATTGGAGAAATGGATTCTATGAAGAAAAAACAAGCAGATTGGTATGATCGAAGTTGAAAATCGGTCCATCCGTTCGGAAGTTAAGGCGATCTGAAGAATTCAGAAAAGTTCCAAGGGGACCCCCTTTGATGCAATTTTTTTTTCAATTTCGGGTTTTCCGATTCGAGAAATGGATTCTATGAAAAAAAAACAAACAGATTGGTATGATCGAAGTTGAAAATCGGTCCATCCGTTCGGAAGTTAAGGCGATCTGAAGAATTCGAGAAAGTTCCAAGGGGGCCCCCATTGATGCATTTTTTTTTTCGATTTCAGTTTTTTCGATTGGAGAAATGGATTCTATAAAAAAAACAAGCAGATTGGTATGATCGAAGTTGAAAATCGGTCCATCCGTTCGGAAGTTAAGGCGATCTGAAGAATTCGAAAAAGTTCCAAGGGGGCTCCCTTTGATGCTTTTTATTTTTTCGATTTCGGTTTTTTTGATTGGAGAAATGGATTCTATGAAAAAAAACAAGCAGATTGGTATGATCGAAGTTGAAAATCGGTCCATCCGTTCGGAAGTTAAGGCGATCTGAAGAATTCGAAAAAGTTCCGAGGAGACCCCCTTTGATGCAATTTTTCTTTTCGATTACGGTTTTTTCGATTGGAGAAATATATTCTATGAAAAAAAACAAGCAGATTGGTATGATCGAAGTTGAAAATCGGTCCATCCGTTCGGAAGTTAAGGCGATCTGAAGAATTCGAAAAAGTTCCAAGGGGGCCCCCTTTGATGCATTTTTCTTTCGATTTCGGTTCTTTCGATCGGAGAAATGGATTCTATATAAAAAAAAGCAGATTGGTATGATCGAAGTTGAAAATCGGTCCATCCGTTCGGATGTTAAGGCGATCTGAAGAATTCGAAAAAGTTCCAAGGGGGCCCCCTTTGATGCATTTTTCTTTCGATTTCGGTTTTTTCGATTGGAGAAATGAATTCTATGAAAAAAAAACGAGCAGATTGGTATGATCGAAGTTGAAAGTCCATACGTTCGAAAGTTAAGGCAATCTGAAGAATTCGAAAAATTTCCAAGGGAGCCCCCTTTGATGCATTTTTTTTTTCGATTTCGGTTTTTTTGATCGGAGAAATGGATTCTATGAAAAAAAAAAGCAGATTGGTATGATCGAAGTTGAAAATCGGTCCATCCGTTCGGAAGTTAAGTCGATCTGAAGAATTCGAAAAAGTTCGAAGGGGGCCCCCTTTGATGCATTTTTTTTTGTCGATTTCGGTTTTTTCGATTGGAGAAATGAATTCTATGAAAAAAAAACAAGCAGATTCGTATGATCGAAGTTGAAAATCGGTCCATCCGTTCGGAAGTTAAGGCAACCTGAAGAATTCGAAAAAGTTCCATGGGGACCCCCTTTGATGCAATTTTTCTTTTTGATTTCGGTTTTTTCGATTAGAGAAATGGATTCTATGAAAAAAAACAAGCAGATTGGTATGATCGAAGTTGAAAATCGGTCCATCCGTTCGGAAGTTAAGGCGATCTGAAGAATTCAGAAAAGTTCCAAGGGGACCCCCTTTGATGCAATTTTGTTTTTATTTCGGTTTTTCCGATTGAAGAAATGGATTCTATGAAAAAAAACAAGCAGATTGGTATGATCGAAGTTGAAAATCGGTCCATCCGTTCGGAAGTTGAGGCGATTTGAAGAATTCGAAAAAGTTCCAAGGGGACCCCCTTTGATGCAATTTTTCTTCAGATTTCGGTTTTTTCGATTGGAGAAATGGATTCTATGAAAAAAAAACAAGCAGTTTGGTATGATCGAAGTTGAAAATCGGTCCATCCGTTCGGAAGTTAAGGCGATCTGAAGAATTCGAAAAAGTTCCAAGGGGGCCCCCTTTGATGCATTTTTTTTTGTTTTCGATTTCGGTTCTTTCGTTTGAAGAAATGGATTCTATGAAAAAACAAGCAAATTGGTATGATCGAAGTTGAAAATCGGTCCATCCGTTCGGAAGTTAAGGCGATCTGAAGAATTCGAAAGAGTTCCAAGAGGGCCCCCTTTGGTGCATTTTTTTTTCGATTTCGGTTTTTTAGATTGGAGAAATAGATTCTATGAAAAAAACAAACAGATTGGTATGATCGAAGTTGAAAATCGGTCCATCCGTTCGGAAGTTAAGGCGATCTGAAGAATTCGAAAAAGTTCCAAGGGGGCCCCCTTTGATGCATTTTTTTTTTCGATTTCGGTTTCTTCGATTGGAGAAATGGATTCTATGAAAAACAACAAACAGATTGGTATGATCGAAGTTGAAAATCGGTCCATCCGTTCGGAAGTTGAGGCGATCTGAAGAATTCGAAAAAGTTCCAAAGGGGCCCCCTTTGATGCATTTTTTTTTATCTCGGTTTTTTCGATTGGAGAAATAGATTCTATGAAAAAAAAACAAGCACATTCGTATGATCGAAGTTGAAAATCGGTCCATCCGTTCGGAAGTTAAGGCGATCTGAAGAATTCGAAAATGTTCCAAGAGGGATCCCTTTGATGCTTTTTATTTTTTCGATTTCGGTTTTTTTGATTGGAGAATTGGATTCTATGAAAAAAAAACAAGCAGATTGGTATGATCGAAGTTGAAAATCGGTCCATACGTTCGAAAGTTAAGGCAATCTGAAGAATTCAAAAAAGTTCCAAGGGGGCCCCCTTTGATGCATTTTTTTTTCGATTTCGGTTTTTTTGATCGGAGAAATGGATTCTATGAAAAAAAAAGCAGATTGGTATGATCGAAGTTGAAAATCGGTCCATCCGCTCGGAAGTTAAGTCGATCTGAAGAATTCGAAAAAGTTCCAATGGAGCCCCCTTTGATGCATTTTTTTTCTCGATTTCAGTTTTTTCGATTGCAGAAATGGATTCTATGAAAAAAAAAACAAGCAGATTCGTATGATCGAAGTTGAAAATCGGTCCATCCGTTCGGAAGTTAAGGCGATCTGAAGAATTCGAAAAAGTTCCAAGGGGGCTCCCTTTGATGCTTTTTATTTTTTCGATTTCGGTTTTTTTGATTGGAGAAATGGATTCTATGAAAAAAAAAACAAGCCGATTGGTATGATCGAAGTTGAAAATCGGTCCATCCGTTCGGAAGTTAAGGCGATCTGAAGAATTCGAAAAAGTTCCGAGGGGACCCCCTTTGATGCAATTTTTCTTTTCGATTTCGGTTTTTTCGATTGGAGAAATGGATTCTATGAAAAAAAACAAGCAGATTGGTATGATCGAAGTTGAAAATCGGTCCATCCGTTCGGAAGTTAAGGCGATCTGAAGAATTCAGAAAAGTTCCAAGGGGACCCCCTTTGATGCAAATTTTTTTTCAATTTCGGGTTTTCCGATTCGAGAAATGGATTCTATGAAAAAAAAAACAAACAGATTGGTATGATCGAAGTTGAAAACCGGTCCATCCGTTCGGAAGTTGAGGCGATCTGAAGAATTCGAAAAAGTTCCAAGGGAGCCCCCTTTGATGAATTTTTTTTTCGATTTCGGTTTTTTCGATTGAAGAAATGGATTCTATGAAAGAAAACAAGCAGATTGGTATGATCGAAGTTGAAAATCGGTCCATCCGTTCGAAAGTTAAGGCGATTTGAAGAATTCGAAAAAAATCCAAGGGGACCCCCTCTGATGCAATTTTTCTTCAGATTTCGGTTTTTACGATTGAAGAAATGGATTCTATGAAAAAAAACAAGCAGTTTGGTATGATCGAAGTTGAAAATCGGTCCATCCGTTCGGAAGTTAAGGCGATCTGAAGAATTCGAGAAAGTTCCAAGGGGGCCCCCATTGATGCATTTTTTTTCTCGATTTCAGTTTTTTCGATTGGAGAAATGGATTCTATGAAGAAAAAACAAGCAGATTGGTATGATCAAAGTTGAAAATCGGTCCATCCGTTCGGAAGTTAAGGCGATCTGAAGAATTCGAAAAAGTTCCAAGGGGGCCCCCTTTGATGCATTTTTTTTTTCGATTTCGGTTTTTTCGATTGGAGAAATGGATTCTATGAAAAAAAACAAGCAGATTGGTATGATCGAAGTTGAAAATCGGTCCATCCGTTCGGAAGTTAAGGCGATCTGAAGAATTCGAAAAACTTCCAAGGGGGCCCCCTTTGATGCATTTTTTTTTTGATTTAGGTTTTTTTTATTGGAGAAATGGATTCTATAAAAAAAACAAGCAGATTGGTATGATCGAAGTTGAAAATCGGTCCATCCGTTCGGAAGTTAAGGCGATCTGAAGAATTCGAAAAAGTTTCAAGGGGGCCCCCTTTGATGCATTTTTTTTTTCGATTTCGGTTTTTTGCAATAGACAGGGACATATAATATTATTGTTCATCAAATTATGCAGAAAAGAAATAGTTATAAAAACTCTACGCGTATTCAAGGAAATTACATCGAAATTATCAAGAAGCATAGAATAGTCAATTCTCCGTTCAGGATAATTCCCCGGTACTTCAAATAATAGGAATTTAAGGAATAATGATAATAAAAGGTCTTGATTCATGCTGACCTGTATTGAGTGCATACTTTCTGGGGGGGGATTATGTCACTCTGCAATTTTCTTGATAGCTTTAATAGGAATTAAAGGGCGGTTATACGATAGCCGTTATTACGAAGGAAAAATTTAAAACATATACCGGACAAATATTTACGTTCACAAATATCATTAACGTCCTACCAACAGAAAAATGCAGGAGGAGTTCTGAATAAATTTCAGCTATCGAGAATTCTTCTAATCATGTATAAAAAGTTTGGCAAAACAACAACACCCAGTATGACATATCGATATTGAACATCACCTATTCATATTACACTGAATCAGCAAGAATAAAATAAAAATGCTACATTATTTGCGAGGAAAGCCATTTCTGAGAAACGCTAGACTAAAATGAGGTATAAAATCAACAGGATTACAATAAACCAGCCTGGTCTAACGCGAGCGATGAGCGAACTATTTTCCCGATTGATCAATGAAAATTCAAGTATGCAAAAGTGACATAGAATAATAACCTCAGTATAATATGTTCTGTGTGGAGAAGTTGCAGGAAAACTGATCTGCTTCTGGAAGCTTTTTGTAATTAAACAATGTAATTAAAATAATAATTTGTTTATTTGCAAACAAAGAACATTAAAACAATACTCATGAAACGAAAGTATATAAATGTAGATATACAAGTAAATTACGATATAGAAACTACAATTTATATATAATAAATTGATATTTTTTTCTATGATTTCGTTTGGGTTTTACGTTTCGATATACCAAGCCTCATCAGTTGCACTAGTTCTGCCAACAATCCACATTCGGAAGGGTCACCCTTTAAAGACTTCAGCGCAGACTTCACCAGTGATGTTTGGTACAGTGCCGCCTACTAGCACTAATATGAACATAAATGATATCAATATTTCATCATATTCATCATCAGAAACCTCAATCCTCATTAAACATCACTCTCTTAATCGTCGTCACTCCTATAAAATTAATAATTAGAATAATAACGAGAGTAGTGGAAAATATTATTTGGAACTCACATTAGTATAACTTCATAGGCATCATGATCAATTCCAGCAAAAACGTCACACTCGCCATCACTTCTATAAAAATAATAATTAGAATAATAAGATTAGTGAAGACAATCATTTGTAACCCACATTACTATAACTTCATCGGCATCATGATCAATTTCAGCAAAAACGTCACACTCGTCGTCACTCCTGTAAAATAATAATTAGAGTAATAACAAGAGTAGTAAAAATATTATTTGAACTTACATTACTATAACTTCATTGGTATCATGATCAATGTCAGCAAAGTCGCCACACTCGCCATCACTTCTGTAAAAATAACAATTAGAATAATAATAAGATTAGTGAAAACTATCATT
Source organism: Chrysomela aeneicollis (assembly GCA_029955515.1). Taxonomy (NCBI): domain Eukaryota; kingdom Metazoa; phylum Arthropoda; class Insecta; order Coleoptera; family Chrysomelidae; genus Chrysomela; species Chrysomela aeneicollis. The sequence continues at coordinate 11,936,017 of JARUHQ010000013.1, read as the reverse complement.
TGGAACTCACATTATTATAACTTCATCAGCATCATGATCAATTTCAACAAAATCGTCACACTCGTCGTCACTTCTGTAATAATAATAATTAGAATAATAACAAGATCAGTGAAAAACTGAAATTAATTATCAATTATCAAATATATACTACATACATCATTTCCCTACGAGGCCGATTAGACATAGCCACGATGTCCTCATATCCTACATATTCGTAATCATCATGAGCCATTTCATCAGGATCATCACTATCATTGTCAATTCTATGAAAATAATGATATTAGGAAGAGAATTAGTGGAAACTATAGCAAACTCACGTGATGATGGATGCCGCATCCAATTCCCGGGGCATCTCTCTATTCACCCGGAAGATCGCATCCAATTCCCGGGGCATCTCTCTATTCACCCGGAAGATCGCATTAACCCGCGCAATGAATTCATCAACATCCGTCTCAGCATCGGTGCAATATCCTGATGAAAAGGACATTTTCTATAAAGAATAATATCTCAATCAAAAACATATATTTTATTATTATATACAAGGTGGCTCAAAAAATCCGATGAAGATGTATTTTCTATAAAGAATAAAATCTCAATCAAAAACATATATTTTATTATTATATACAAGGTGGTTCAAAAATCCAATGAAGATGCATTTTCTATAAAGAATAAAATCCCATTCAGAAACGTATATTTCATTATTATATACAAGGTGGCTCAAAATCCAATGAGGATGTTATAAATTAGAAATCTTTCAGGAAAATCAGAATTGATAGGAACTAGCAGTAATAGTGATACTGTTGAAATGACTACTTGAAATATGGAACTCTGAAGATGGAAAAATTGGTATCTATTAGGAAGAGTCAATAGGCAACAGATTACTGAAAAAGACATCGCAGCTCATTTCCACACCACCAGGAGGTAGAGCTTTGGTGCGTTGCTTCTTTTTATAGTGGAAAGCTTCCCCGAGAGGCCTACTTCAACCACTTCCAGCGAGGAATAATTGGGTCAACAATCTGATTTATGTGACATATTCTAATGGCTCTTTTTCATCAAAAGACTCTAATCGGTGATTAGCTATCTCTCGATAATGGCATCTTTTAATGGCCCTTTTTCTGGTCAAAAGACTCTAATTGGTGATTAGCTATCTCTCGATAATGGCATCTTTTAATGGCTCTTATTTTTATCAAAAGACTCTAATCGGTGATTAGCTATCTCTTGATAATGTCATCTTTTTTTGTCAATAGACCGATTGTTCACCCAATCATTCATCAAGTCATTAATATAATTGAAAGTTGATAAAAATCTATGTATTAAAATATTCGTTTCTCATATTTAACTGTCAATATCCATAGAATTTGATGTTTGGGGTATAGAATAATGGCACCATGGTAAGGTTTTACTGGTCCCTGGGATGATATACCTTTTATCATCATTGGGGCTTAATGCAATTTTTCGATGTAAAGTTGAAAATACCTGATGTTTGTGAGCTCTTATTAAATTTTGGAAAACTGTTTTTTGCCGATATGTTTCCAAACATTCAACATAATCATCAAAAGTAATCGTAGTTTCAACAACAGACGATTTTACCCCCTTGGCTTTCTTCGTTATACCCATGTTCCTTATGATATCATTGATCTCATTCTCATCATAATCTTCATCAATCAGCTCCTTCCTCTTATTTTCGATTGCATTTCCACTCATCAGCACTTTTGTTGCATATAATTTCGATCTAAGACCTACGTACTCCGTCATAATTATACCATTATTTTCATCCTTCATCATTCCGAGAACTTTTTTATTGACTTGAGGAATTCCATATGGATTATCATTAGGATAGTCGGAAGTGTCAAAGTGAGAGCGGCAGTCTCGCTTCATTACTTCATAAGGATCTTGATCGTTAAGCTCATAGATGAGAGAATCTGTATCGGTGTAGAGAACGGAACAACCATCTCCGAACTCATTACGCATATAGTCATAGTGGAAGTCGTAGATGGTTGTCTTCGCCAGATCGAGGATGGCTTGCCCCACATATATGGGCTTATTTAGAAAAATTTGTAGCTTCCTGAGCTCCACTGCAACCAAATTCTCATTGAAAATGGTGCAGTTCTTGAACTCAGGTTTGGCAATATATGCTTCAGCACCATATCGTCCAGCCCACTCAGTTAATAGCTTGACATTCACCCTTTTTCTTATGTTTTCCATTGTCTTGCCGGAAACGGCATTATTCATGAGTTTAAAAAGGTTCTTTTCAAACTCATTTTTCGCTTGTTTTCGGAGGGTTGTGTTCAGATCAATGTACGATTTCAGCCAGGGTGATTGTTTGAATTTCAGCACGCGATGGATCTTCTTCAACACCAACCCATGTGCTAACGCCTGCTTGAGAGCGCGATAGTGAATTACATATTTCTCTTTACATCGTGAAGTTGCCATCAGTTTGGTTAGCTCTTTTGAAGTCTTAGGTGACCTACTTGTCTTGGGGTTGATGTGTTCAGAGCAAAACGGTAGGTCTTTATGGGCATCATGCAAATCTTGTGGTAATTCTAAATCGACTTCCAACATATATCCATCATCGGCATCGTCCGAAAACGCAGTGACGTCTATATTCGTATCCACCCATTCAAATCCTCCATACGGCAGATATTGACTCATAGCCCAGCCATATTGGTTATTAACGTCAAAGTACATCAAGTATAAGTCTGGTTTTGTTGAATCGTAATGTGGTATGTATTTATTATTAGCCTTAGCGTAACGCTTCGAGCAGACCTGGCTGAGACCTCCTCTAATTCCCCTCTCAACAAACAAAAACATATCAGAATCAGTAAGGAGCTCCAGCTCTTGTTCTGTGTACTTCAACATAGCATCCCACGTAAATCCAGGTAAGGTGAAATAATGAGCAGGATCGAGACCATATGTGCTGTGGCAGCTGACTCTAAACTGCTCAAAAATATCAGCGAGAAGAAGGATATCAGTTTTCATGTAAAGATCCACATATTCTCCCAAAGACTGACAGTTGAATGTGTTCCACACAAGCTGTGCTCGTTGGTAGAGACGGCGGGGGCAAGGTTTATCGTCCAGTTTGTTGTAGAAAGAATGAATTGGAGGTAGCTGAGTTTCGCTGAAACGCTCAAATGAGTCAACATAATCATACGGCATCACTCCTTTTTTAGTTAAGAGCTGAAACTGCTGTTCGGAGATGTTGTGGAATTGAGATCTCAAATTAGGAAATTCTTCCAAATATGAAGCCAATTTGTCGAGAGAGGAATTCATAAATCGAAAACTATCAATAAATCTGAACTGAATAGAAGTCCCGTCAACATGCTTGGTGAAGGAAATATACTTTTCTTTCGTTATTGGAAGTAAGTCGATAGAACCATTAATTCTAGATGCAATGTCTGTGATGATGAAATGTGCATCATAACCACTCAGATTATGAAAAACTATTGGAACTATGTGAGTGTCCTTGTAGTTGATGTTGCAGGATTCATGTGCGGCTCCACGATAGTTATTCTCAGGAATCAAATGGTTATGATCTCTAACTTTCTTATCCTCGGCACTGAATGGTTGTCCACAAATGTGACAATGTGTAGCCACCTGAAATTCTGCTTCTTGTTTAGCAGTCATATGAATGTTAAACGGACACCAAAACACCGTAGCCATATCTTCTGCCAGCTGGGCCATTTCACCAGCAAACCACGCCATACAGTCCTGCCCACGAAAGCTCTTATAAAATGATATAGAATCATCATATGAACATTTCATATAATATCCAACGGCAGCTGGAACGTTGTGTTGCGGCTTCCTCGGATCGCTAGTAGGCTTCAAAACACTCTCCAAATCAGCATAGACTATGAATGGCGCCTTCTCCTTGTTCTTATGGTTCTTGAACTTGAGGATATTTTGTCCTTCCTCAGGCATCTTAATAGCAGTTTCATTTATTCTGATGCAATCTTCCCCATGTTTATCAAGCTTGTCTGCTGATCTAAAATAGTGGAGGCAGCGATCGCAGAAATACTTTTTATGATCCTCTTTGCTCAGCTGCTTCGATAAGAGTCGGGATAGGTTCTTAATCCACACGTAGTGATAGCTAACTGGAGAATTACCTCCAGAATAGCTATCTTGTATAAGAAGGAGGTTGACGTTCCTATCCCTCTTATCCTTAGTTAGGTAGGTGGACAATGTGGTGAACGTTTTCTTCTCCTTCTGAAGGATGTAAACATTAATTGACACGTCATTCTGTCGCTCAAAGTTGGGGATTTGTTTGAGAGTCATCGGAAACTGAATTCCCTTCAATTTCAGAACAGAGGATGGGTGGGGGTATGAAGAAGCTTTATCACTATGGGCATCAGTTGGATACAAGGCTGACGTCACTGCCCAAGCGAAGCATGAATCGTCATCGTTCTTAACGTTGACGCAAGCTTGTTTTCGCTGGATTTGTGGAGGCAGTTCAATATATGAGGATCCAAGTTGAGGAGTGAACTTGTTGATGTTGACCCCCAAGTTAATGATAGCTTTCAACGCCCAACCACTATCTCGCTCTTGGAATTCCTCTAGCTCCCTCAACATTGGGTCAATAACCTTCTCATCGAACCATTCACCAATGTCCGTATCCTTGTGAATGGGTGAGTTTGATGTGGTGAAGTACTTGTACTCTTTAAGCACACTATCTCCCTTTACCATCTCAAACTCTCCACAGAAAACGGTATTCACTCTAACCGCAGCATCCTTCTTGAGTGCGTTCAGAATACGTCGCTTGAAGAGAGCCTTACAGTCAGTCAAGAAAGCTGCTGGGTCCTTATGTTTCAGATTGGAAATGTTACCAGTTCTAATGCGAGATTGAAACGCAGATGTAGAGTCGTCCCAGCGAACTCTATCCCACGGAGTTTCCTTTCTAGATTCAAGTCCAGCCCCCTTCTTCTGCGCAGCTCTGAACTGGTAGGCAAGCCTCCAGATGCTGCTTCTCCCCCAAAGTTTTTGCCGATCTTAAGGCATAATTCATACGCTTTATCCCCTTTCGGCATTCCCTCAGCCCTTCTCTCGCACGATTTTCGTCATAATTAGGAGTCAGAACTCCCAATATGGTAGCAATATGCTTCACCAAGTCGGTGAATAGAGACATCCTTGTGGGCTATCTGGAAGATTTTATATGATCACAAACTTTTATTGCTTATGCGCACAGAAAATACGTCTGCACTCAAGCTTGGTCAGTGATAGAATGAGATATATATCCTGATGATGGGAGATAGATAAATCATGATGAACAATGTAGCCAACCGCAAAACTGAATCGTGAGTCAGAGTAGCCAACCGCACAAAATTGAAAGATATTATTACAATCCACCCAGTGGTTAACCTAAAAACAGCCTGAAAATTTGACAAAGATGCTCAGGATGATTGAAGATTAGCCTGACCCGCTCCAATCTTGCTGAAGACTTTACACATCCCCTTGGATAAATACAAATGAAAATGCTTCATAGATCATTTCACATCTGGCTGTCATACGGAGCAGTTATAATGAATATTTGTGAGTGCTGTCATCGAGAGTATCCTGATACTGCACGAGAACGTTGCGATAAATGTTTCATAAAAGGAGGCCTTAATAGTGGAGAGTGGATTCCTTTCAACAAATACTCCTGGGATTGCTATGAATGTTTCAAAAAGTGGCAATATGCGTATGATCGACGTAAACTATTGTGTGAGATATGTGGGTAATTTATGAAAAGAACAGACATATACCGACACATGAAAAATGTTCATAAAGTCGAAGACTTTTCCGTTCAGTTTGCGTAAGTTTCATATCCGCCTCTCCAACATTACAATCCAGAGGGCAAAGGTCTACTTGATCAACCAAAAATCTGAATAGCTCGAGAAAAAGTCAATGAACTCTTTTTCCGAAATCCCAGATCAATCAGACAATATGAATGCAATAATATTCGCAACAGTGTCTGAGAGGAAGTGCTTCAGAAGGCTTCACATCACGAATTCATTAGGCTTCAGATGCCGTCAAAATTCTTCAGATATCCTTCAGATGTCTTCAGATATCTCCAGAAGTCTTCAGATAAACATATATAGGTGTATATCAGTAAACGGAACAGTTCTAGTTTAGACGGCGCTGTGATCACATCGAAATATCAATGGATACAGAATCGCATTCATCACATCAAACAGTTGATAAATATCACTTTAAAGAGTATGACAATGCCTATGGACCAAAATATGTTGATGGCAAATGGATACTTGGCAATGAGAATCTACGTTTTGATGATAAACATATAGTCGTAGATAATGTCAATTTTGAAAGTACTCTTGGTCTTTTAGAATTACTATTTTCTAAAGACCCAAAAAATTATACGCCTATGGATCATCAGATGTATAAACAGATATTGGAAAGTACCGCTGCTCACCGTGATACTCTAGGACGGTTGAAGGGACAGGCCGGCAAGAAGAAATTCAATGAAATCATCAAACCCCTTTTCAAAAATAAGACCAACCGTAAAGGTGCAACAAGATACGAAGCCTGTGAAGAGGCACAAGAAAAACAATCGACCAATATCTTGGATGAGTGGGAGGACCCGAATATTTTGGTCGACCGATTGAAATATTTGATTGAAGCATATGGGGGCCATGATGAAGAAATCGCTCAAATTATTACTGAACTTAAAAATGCTGATATAATCTTTTAATAGACGATGTTATAAAATTCTTTGACTTTTATTCTACCTACTGAAGAAGTCCTACCGAAATCGAACAAAGCTGAATCATGTGAAATCATCATGTATATAAGACGATCTAGAAGTAAAATCACCAATCTTATTGCGAATAATGGATTATCTGAGTTTACATCGAACATGCTGAATATAATGACAGCATTCAAATTTCTTGTTCAATTTGACTTCGTCTAAATTAATCAATTTCTTAAAATACTTTATTATTTTCAGAATTGATTTTTATTGATTGAAGCTGCAAATTTTCATGGATCAGAACTATAATTTCCTGCTATTGTTTCATGTGAAAATTTGATCCTAATCGTGAGTATGAATATGATCTTCCATTTTGCATAAATTCTATAAATTTCGTGAAATCAATAGTATCTAATCACAAAATTAGCTTACCCTAATTATTTCGATGATCTTTGCTGTTGGAAATCGCGGCTGAGTTGATTGAAGGCTCTTTGTAAGATCGAAGTTGATTAACCTGATAAAAAATATGCTTAGATTGAGTCTAGAATAATAATTGTATGAGGGAAATGTGAAAATCGAGTTGGTTGAAAAGGGGCGCTGCCCAGTACTTCGATAGGTAGACTGCTTTCGTAAGAAATGATTCAGATATCGGGGAAAAATGAGTTTACTTGAAAATAACGTATAGATCCTCTTTAAGAAATCATAACTCAAAATGATTTGCTTCTGAAGAATCATGCGGGTGGTGAGCATGTGTGAACTCTTAGCAGCGATGCCGGTGAAGAGAAGGACTTCAATATGAAATATTGTGAAGTAAGTTTGAAATAATTAACTTCAAAAGCAAGAAGTCCTGCTAGTTTATTACTCACTTTATTGGAATGATGACACAAACACTAAGAAGTTGATTGGCACTGTTCACTAAGCACTGAATAACTATAGCGGATCACTATTCGGCGCGCTGATATCGAATGAGTGGTCTACGCGTGCTTTTATACTATCAATCTGAGGGTTATCAATGTTCTAGAATGTTCTATGTTATCATTATACGTATTTTCATTGCGGTTTGGGATTTCTCGCCAGTTCCTGCAAATGTATGCTTGTGTTTCGAGATTATTCTTTATCAAATTTGCACATTTCCTGCATATTTGGTTATAGCGGTTTCAGAACGTTGCCATCAACTTCGAACATTTCATGCATGATTTGTTATTGAGGTTATTATCAACTTTGCTTATTTTCTGCAAATGAATTGTTATCTGAAAAGTACATTTCCTGGGAGAATTTCTCCACGTGCAGATTTTAAAATAAGTTGAGATGTTGAAAGATATTTTCCCCTCATCATGAGGAACGATAATGTTTAAAATACTTTCCAATAAAGTTTGTATTATATCTTATTGTACCGTTGAAATATATAAAAGTAATGAATTATGCAAGAATAGTATATTCAATTGATATTAATCATCGAATGTCTGTTAGTCTAATAATAACTACTTTCCTGGCGCAGGACGTTGAATCAAATATAACAGTAGCCCATGCTTATCGCAAATGTTTTCTGACGCGACAAATTGATTGTGCCAAATTTATGTAACAACCCTCGAGTCGAGAGTGCCCTTTAGAGTACGTTGGGTAATCGTAGTTGAAGAAATGCCTAATAGATGTCTCACTTGCGACAATACATTATGTGTCCTGTGCCAGTATTTGAGGGTGAAAATTTCAATATGAATTTCGTTGCGATGTTCCTCGCTCGCTTAGTTTTACATTAGAATGTTTCACCCTTTTCTCATAAACCACTATATTTTGTATATAGGTAAGTTGGCATTTTCGAAATCCTTCTTCCATCCTAGCTCTGTTGAATATAAAATGGTTACTGGAAGTTATTGTTTTTGAACTCTACACATTATGTGAATCACAAATCTAACATTTGTTTTATTCTATGTCACTTTTGCATACTTGAATTTTCATTGATCAATCGGGAAAATAGTTCGCTCATCGCTCGCGTTAGACCAGGCTGGTTTATTGTAATCCTGTTAATTTTATACCTCATTTTAGTCTAGCGTTTCTCAGATATGGCTTTCCTCGCAAATAATGTAGCATTTTTATTTTATTCTTGCTGATTCAGTGTAATATGAATAGGTGATGTTCAATATCGATATGTCATACTGGGTGTTGTTGTTTTGCCAAACTTTTTATACATGATTAGAAGAATTCTCGATAGCTGAAATTTATTCAGAACTCCTCCTGCATTTTTCTGTTGGTAGGACGTTAATGATATTTGTGAACGTAAATATTTGCCCGGTATATGTTTTAAATTTTTCCTTCGTAATAACGGCTATCGTATAACCGCCCTTTAATTCCTATTAAAGCTATCAAGAAAATTGCAGAGTGACATAATCCCCCCCCAGAAAGTATGCACTCAATACAGGTCAGCATGAATCAAGACCTTTTATTATCATTATTCCTTAAATTCCTATTATTTGAAGTACCGGGGAATTATCCTTAACAGAGAATTGACTATTCTATGCTTCTTGATAATTTCGATGTAATTTCCTTGAATACGCGTAGAGTTTTTATTACTATTTCTTTTCTGCATAATTTGATGAACAATAATATTATATGTCCCTGTCTATTGCAAAAAATAACTACCGCATACCACGTTTGAATTCCAGATACAAAATATAAATTCTATTGTGAGGCTTCTCGAACCAATGTGATGCGTAGATCACCTGTGTCTTTGATGTGTTGGAATTTTAATCTGATTTGTGATCTATGTGACTTGAACAACAGTTCTCTTAAACATATTCTTTCCTGCATAATTGATTGAACACAAAATTAATTATTGTTATTTGGATAATATGATTTAATTTTATTTGTTTTTTTATTATTTTAAGAATTTCCGCTGCTTTTTCTGTAATTGGGCGTATACCTGTTGGAAAATAAAGTCTATCTATCTATCTATCTATCTATCTATCTATCTATCTATTTTGTTCAATCAAGTTATATATGAGTCATCAATTGATATATAGCAAATCTTGAAATGTACTAAAATTAATAAAATTCAGCTTCTCTGGGGTAGCTCTCTCTATGCCCTATATGATTTAATTTCTTAGTATTCGATTCTCTATTTATTTTTACCCATAATATATTTCCATTATAAGTTAGATTCAAATAATTACGGGAATTTATTCCTGTAAAAGGAAACACTTTATCTGCGGTTTGATATCAGTATAGCGCTAGTCGCCAGCTACTTTTTAGTTTTCGCTCGATTTTGAATTCGAATGTTTGTATACGGTAATGAATTGTGCAAGGGGATTAAGGGTTGATAGATTTTCAATAATTGAAATCGTTGATTTTCTATCCCCATTCATTGTTCAGATTTCATCATGAGAGTGTCGTGTTGGAATTTGCCAATAAGGTATGTTTCATAAATATGTGAATATTAGATGCACATCGCTTCCTTGTTTCTCCATTATCAATGTTTGGGCCTTTTTACCGAAAGATGAATTTCGCTAGATCAATATCAAAGTTGACTTTGACCTCTTGTCTTATCTATCTTAAATGCATCACTGTTTTCAACGGTATAAGAGTGTTCTTCTGGCTTAAATTCTTGTTTTGAATGAGCTAATTCAATAATGAAGTTGGTCATCAATGCCCTTTTTGACTGTGTATGATTTTTGCCTCGTTTATTTTGAGTACGAAATCGTTTTCTTCTTCATCAAGTTAGACGTTAATGTTCTTTTTGGCTGTCTATGATTTTTGGCTCAATCATTTTTGAGTACGAAATCGTTTTTTCTTCTTCTTCACCAATAATAATGAAGTTAGACGTTAATGTTCTTTTGACTGTGTATGATTTTTACTTCATTTATTTTTGAATATGAAATCGTTTTTTCTTCTTCACACCAAGTTAGACATTAATACCTATATAACTGCAAATGATTTTTCAACTTGCTTTTTGATATTAAATGATTTATCATGATAATGTGGTACGCTACTGTGTATTTTTTATATTAATCTGTCTTTAGCGATCTGAACTAGGTTAATTTTTCATTGTTTTACTGTTCGTTTCTATTAGCTGAAGGGGCAAAACGACGCAATAGTAGTTTAATTGAATAAGAAATGTGCCTTGTTTTCCCTGAAAATATTTTTCAATTTCTTTTCGGTTCATATAATTCATTATGGCAGCCTTAGATGTTGACGATATTATCGAGAAATGTGTAAAGACATCATCAGTCTTTTCTGTGGAACATGCTTGAAAGTTGCGGGGCATTTATGTCAGCTCTGAGTGGTTAATCTGCGATATTTTTAAACGTCCGACAACACTGTAGGCGCGCCGTCGCGAAATGAATGTGAATAACGCTTGACATCGTTGATAGGGATAGCCTGATGGCTTCACATACTTTTCAGAAGCGTAGAGACTTATATTTGATAATAGTTGACCGTTTATTATTGCGATGTAAAACTCTGCTGTGATACGAAGAGTAAACGAGGTGCGCTAATGGCGATTATCGCCCTAAATGATGATTTCCTCCTTGAAAATATTTATCAATTTGAATGAGGCTTCCGCTACACGTAGTTATCGTTTTTTATTGAAAAATAATAGGAAAATAGTTGATCTTTTCTACCGTGGGACGTTGCGTAATCAGCGCGGCTACGCCTATATAAAACATCGAGGTTTGCGCTGTGTACTTATCGTGGTCTTAATATTTATTCAGTATACTTAAATCGCAAACCCCTTGCTATGAATTACCCGCTACATGATATTCCAGATTTTTCTAATCATTCTGTGTGTATGCTTCATTGACTTATTATTGCTATCGACTCTAGTACGCACCGTCTGCAATACACCCGTCGATGATGTAATAATTATGTTCATATGGTTTTTGTTGTTCACCCATATCATTGCTGCCATGTCGATATGTCAGTCCTAGTACGCACCTGCTTCGTCGATATGTTTCCTCCAGTATATGTTTTTCGCTGTACGCCAATCACCTTGTTTATGTTTCTTGTACTGAGATAATTTAAATCACCATATAAATATTTTTTGTCGACGCCTATGCCTTCAGCGTGTTAGCGCGAGTGTTATCTCTGCGTTTAGAGCTCTCGCAGAGTTTGACCTTGAATTGGCCAATTCCGGGGTTTGGGACCTTAGAATTCGCGAAAAAAGTAGGTAGATCTACAGAAAAATTATATCTTTCATCTCTCTCTAACACATTGGCTCTTATGGGGCTTTCAAATGGCAACACTGTAATTTCCGTAGAATCTGGGAAAAAATGACTTAGAAAATTGAAAAATGGTCCCGAACCGGTGCAGTATATTTACTGATTGGTATGATCGAAGTTGAAAATCGGTCCATCCGTTCGGAAGTTAAGGCGATCTGAAGAATTCAGAAAAGTTCCAAGGGGACCCCCTTTGATGCGTTTTTTTTTTTCGATTTTGGTTTTTTCGATTGGATAAATGGATTCTATGAAAAAAAACAAGCAGATTCGTATGATCGAAGTTGAAAATCGGTTCATCCGTTCGGAAGTTAAGGCGATCTGAAGAATTCGAATAAGTTCCAAGGGGTCTCCCTTTGATGCTTTTTATTTTTTCGATTTCGGTTTTTTTGATTGGAGTAATGGATTCTATGAAAAAAAAAAACAAGCAGATTGGTATGATCGAAGTTGAAAATCGGTCCATAAGTTCGAAAGTTAAGGCAATCTGAAGAATTCGAAAAAGTTCCAAGGGGGCCCCCTTTGATGCATTTTTTCTTTTCGATTTCGGTTTTTTTGATCAGAGAAATGGATTCTATGAAAAAAAAAGCAAATTGGTATGATCGAAGTTGAAAATCGGTCCATCCGTTCGGAAGTTAAGTCGATCTGAAGAATTCGAAAAAGTTCCAAGGGGGCCCCCTTTGATGCATTTTTTTTTTCGATTTCGGTTTTTTCGATTGGAGAAATGGATTCTATGAAAAAACAAGCAGATTGGTATGATCGAAGTTGAAAATCGGTCCATCCGTTCGGAAGTTAAGGCGATCTGAAGAATTCGAAAAAGTTCCAAGGGGGTCCCCTTTGATGCATTTTTTTTTCCATTTCGGTTTTTTCGATTGGAGAAATGGATTCTTTGAAAAAATACATGCAGATTGGTATGATCGAAGTTGAAAATCGGTCCATCCGTTCGGAAGTTATGGCGATCTGAAGAATTCGAAAAAGTTCCAAAGGGGCCCCCATGGATGCATTTTTTTTTTCGATTTCGGTTTTTTTGATTGGAGAAATGGATTCTAAGAAAAAAACAAGCAGATTGGTATGATCGAAGTTGAAAATCGGTCCATCCGTTCGGAAGTTAATGCGATCTGAAGAATTCGAGAAACTTCCAAGGGGGCCCCTTTGATGCATTTTTCTTTCGATTTCGGTTCTTTCGATCGGAGAAATGGATTCTATGAAAAAAAAACAAGCAGATTGGTATGATCGAAGTTGAAAATCGGTCCATCCGTTCGGATGTTAAGGCGATCTGAAGAATTCGAAAAAGTTCCAAGGGAGCCCCCTTTGATGCATTTTTTTTTTCGATTTCGGTTTTTTCGATTGGGAAATGGATTCTATAAAAAAAACAAGCAGATTGGTATGATCGAAGTTGAAAATCGGTCCATACGTTCGAAAGTTAAGGCAATCTGAAGAATTCGAAAAAGTTCCAAGGGGGCCCCCTTTGATGCATTTTTTTTTTCGATTTCGGTTTTTTTGATCGGAGAAATGGATTCTATGAAAAATAAAGCAGATTGGTATGATCGAAGTTGAAAATCGGTCCATCCGTTCGGAAGTTAAGTCGATCTGAAGAATTCGAAAAAGTTCCAAGGGGGCTCCCATTGATGCTTTTTATTTTTTCGATTTCGGTTTTTTTGATTGGAGAAATGGATTCTATAAAAAAAAAACAAGCAGATTGGTATGATCGAAGTTGAAAATCGGTCCATACGTTCGAAAGTTAAGGCAATCTGAAGAATTCGAAAAAGTTCCAAGAGGGCCCCCTTTGATGCATTTTTTTTTCGATTTCGGATTTTTTGATCGGAGAAATGGATTCTATGAAAAAAAAAGCAGATTGGTATGATCGAAGTTGAAAATCGGTCCATCCGTTCGGAAATTAAGTCGATCTGAAGAAATCGAAAAAGTTCCAAGGGGGCCCCCTTTGTTGCATTTTTTTTTACTTCGGTTTTTTCGATTGGAGAAATGGATTCTATGAAATAAAACAAGCAGATTCGTATGATCGAAGTTGAAAATCGGTCTATCCGTTCGGAAGTTAAGGCGATCTGAAGAATTCGAAAAAGTTCCAAGGGGGCTCCCTTTGATGATTTTTATTTTTTCGATTTCGGTTTTTTTGATTGGAGAAATGGATTCTATGAAAAAAAAAGCAGATTCTTATGATCGAATTTGAAAATCGGTCCATCCGTTCGGAAGTTAAGGCGATCTGAAGAATTCGAAAAAGTTCCAAGGGGGCTCCCTTTGATGCTTTTTATTTTTTCGATTTCGGTTTTTTCGATTGGAGAAATGGATTCTATAAAAAAAAACAAGCAGATTGGTATGATCGAAGTTGAAAATCGGTCCATCCGTTCGGAAGTTAAGGCGGTCTGAAGAATTCAGAAAAGTTCCAAGGGGACCCCCTTTGATGAAATGTTTTTTTCGATTTTGGTTTTTTCGATTGGAGAAATGGATTCTATGAAAAAAAAACAAGCAGATTGGTACGATCGAAGTTGAAAATCGGTCCATCCGTTCGGAAGTTAAGGCGATTTGAAGAATTCGATAAAGTTCCAAGGGGACCCCCTTTAATGCAATTTTTTTTCAGATTTCGGTTTTTTTGATTGGAGAAATGGATTCTATGAAAAAAAACAAGCAGTTTGGTATGATCGAAGTTGAGAATCGGTTCATCCGTTCGGAAGTTAAGGCGATCTGAAGAATTCGAAAAAGTTCCAAGGGGACCCCCTTTGATGCAATTTTTTTTTCGATTTCGGTTTTTTCTATTGAAGAAATGGATTCTATGAAAAAACAAGCAAATTGGTATGCGCGAAATTGAAAATCGGTCGATCCGTTCGGAAGTTGAGGCGGTCTGAAGAATTCGAAAAAGTTCCAAGGTGGCCCCCTTTGATGCATTTTTTTTTTCGATTTCGGTTTTTCCGATTGGAGACATGGATTCTATGAAAAAAAAACAAGCAGATTGGTAGAATCGAAGTTGAAAATCGGTCCATCCGTTCGGATGTTAAGGCGATCTGAAGAATTCGAAAAAGTTCCAAGGGGGCCCCCTTTGATGCATTTTTTTTTCGATTTCGGTTTTTTCGAATGGAGAAATGGATTCTATGAAAGAAACAAGCAGATTGGTATGATGGAAGTCGAAAATCGGTCCATCCGTTCGGAAGTTGAGGCGATCTGAAGAATTCAAAAAAGTTCCAAGGGGACCCCCTTTGATGCAATTTTTTTTCGATTTCGGTTTTTTCGATTGGAGAAATGGATTCTATAAAAAAAACAAGCGAATTGGTATGCGCGAAATTGAAAATCGGTCCATCCGTTCGGAAGTTAAGGCGATCTGAAGAATTCGAAAAAGTTCCTAGAAGGCCCCATTTGATGCATTTTTTTTTTTCGATTTCGGTTTTTTCGATTGGAGAAATGGATTCTATGAAAGAAAACAAGCAGATTGATATGATCGAAGTTGAAAATCGGTCCATCCGTTCGGAAGTTAAGGCGATCTGAAGAATTCGAGAAAGTTCCAAGGGGGCCCTCATTGATGCATTTTTTTTTCGATTTCAGTTTTTTCGATTGGAGAAATGGATTCTATGAAGAAAAAACAAGCAGATTGGTATGATCGAAGTTGAAAATCGGTCCATCCGTTCGGAAATTAAGTCGATCTGAAGAAATCGAAAAAGTTCCAAGGGGGCCCCCTTTTTTGCATTTTTTTTTACTTCGGTTTTTTCGATTGGAGAAATGGATTCTATGAAATAAAACAAGCAGATTCGTATGATCGAAGTTGAAAATCGGTCTATCCGTTCGGAAGTTAAGGCGATCTGAAGAATTCGAAAAAGTTCCAAGGGGGCTCCCTTAGATGATTTTTATTTTTTCGATTTCGGTTTTTTTGATTGGAGAAATGGATTCTATGAAAAAAAAAGCAGATTCGTATGATCGAATTTGAAAATCGGTCCATCCGTTCGGAAGTTAAGGCGATCTGAAGAATTCGAAAAAGTTCCAAGGGGGCTCCCTTTGATGCTTTTTATTTTTTCGATTTCGGTTTTTTCGATTGGAGAAATGGATTCTATGAAAAAAAAACAAGCAGATTGGTATGATCGAAGTTGAAAATCGGTCCATCCGTTCGGAAGTTAAGGCGGTCTGAAGAATTCAGAAAAGTTCCAAGGGTTTTTTCGATTTTGGTTTCTTCGATTGGAGAAATGGATTCTATGGAAAAAAAACAAGCAGATTGGTACGATCGAAGTTGAAAATCGGTCCATCCGTTCGGAAGTTAAGGCGATTTGAAGAATTCGATAAAGTTCCAAGGGGACCCCCTTTAATGCAATTTTTTTCAGATTTCGGTTTTTTTGATTGGAGAAATGGATTCTATGAAAAAAAACAAGCAGTTTGGTATGATCGAAGTTGAGAATCGGTTCATCCGTTCGGAAGTTAAGGCGATCTGAAGAATTCGAAAAAGTTCCAAGGGGACCCCCTTTGATGCAATTTTTTTTTCGATTTCGGTTTTTTTTATTGAAGAAATGGATTCTATGAAAAAACAAGCAAATTGGTATGCGCGAAATTGAAAATCGGTCGATCCGTTCGGAAGTTGAGGCGGTCTGAAGAATTCGAAAAAGTTCCAAGGTGGCCCCCTTTGATGCATTTTTTTTTTCAAATTCGGTTTTTCTGATTGGAGACATGGATTCTATAATAAAAAAACAAGCAGATTGGTAGAATCGAAGTTGAAAATCGGTCCATCCGTTCGGATGTTAAGGCGATCTGAAGAATTCGAAAAAGTTCCAAGGGGGCCCCCTTTGATGCATTTTTTTTTTCGATTTCGGTTTTTTCGAATGGAGAAATGGATTCTATGAAAGAAACAAGCAGATTGGTATGATGGAAGTTGAAAATCGGTCCATCCGTTCGGAAGTTAAGGCGATCTGAAGAATTCAAAAAAGTTCCAAGGGGACCCCCTTTGATGCAATTTTTTTTCGATTTCGGTTTTTTCGATTGGAGAAATGGATTCTATGAAAAAAACAAGCGAATTGGTATGCGCGAAATTGAAAATCGGTCCATCCGTTCGGAAGTTAAGGCGATCTGAAGAATTCGAAAAAGTTCCAAGAAGGCCCCATTTGATGCATTTTTTTTTTTTCGATTTCGGTTTTTTCGATTGGAGAAATGGATTCTATGAAAGAAAACAAGCAGATTGATATGATCGAAGTTGAAAATCGGTCCATCCGTTCGGAAGTTAAGGCGATCTGAAGAATTCGAGAAAGTTCCAAGGGGGCCCTCATTGATGCATTTTTTTTTCGATTTCAGTTTTTTCGATTGGAGAAATGGATTCTATGAAGAAAAAACAAGCAGATTGGTATGATCGAAGTTGAAAATCGGTCCATCCGTTCGGAAGTTAAGGCAATCTGAAGAATTCGAAAAAGTTCTAAGGGGGCCCCCTCAGAAATGGATTCTATGAAAAAAAAACAAGCAGTTTGGTATGATCGAAGTTGAAAATCGGTCCATCCGTTCGGAAGTTAAGGCGATCTGAAGAATTCGAAAAAGTTCCAAGGGGGCCCCCTTTGATGCAATTTTTTTTCGATTTCGGTTTTCCCGATTGGAAAAATGGATTCTATGAAAAAAAACAAGCAGATTGGTATGATCGAAGTTGAAAATCGGTCCATCCGTTCGGAAGTTAAGGCGATTTGAAGAATTCGGAAAAGTTCCAAGGGGACCCCCTTTGATGCTTTTTATTCTTTCGATTTCGGTTTTTTTGATTGGAGAAATGGATTCTATGAAAAAAAAACAAGCAGATTGGTATGATCGAAGTTGAAAATCGGTCCATACGTTCGAAAGTTAAGGCAATCTGAAGAATTCGAAAAAGTTCCAAGGGGGCCCCCTTTGATGCATTTTTTTTTCGATTTCGGTTTTTTCGATTGGAGAAATGGATTCTATGAAAAAAACAAGCAGATTGGTATGATCGAAGTTGAAAATCGGTCCATCCGTTCGGAAGTAAACGCGATCTGAAGAATTCGAAAAAGTTCCAAGGGGACCCCCTTTGATGCAATTTTTTTCGATTGGAGAAATGGATTCTATGGAAAAAACAAGCGAATTGGTATGCGCGAAATTGAAAATCGGTCCATCCTTTCGGAAGTTGAGGCGATCTGAAGAATTCAAAAAAGTTCCAAGGGGGCCCCCTTCGATGCATTTTTTTTTTTCGATTCCGGTTTTTTCGATTGGAGAAATGTATTCTATGAAAAAAAACAAGCAGATTGGTATGATCGAAGTTGAAAATCGGTCCATCCGTTCGGAAGTTAATGCGATCTGAAGAATTCGAAAAAGTTCCAAGGGGGCCCCCTTTGATGCATTTTTCTTTTCGATTTCAATTTTTTCGATTGGAGAAATGTATTCTATGAAAAAAAAACAAGCAGATTGGTATGATCGAAGTTGAAAATCGGTCCATCCGTTCGGAAGTTAAGGCGATCTGAAGAATTCGAAAAAGTTCCAAGGGGGCCCCCTTTGATGCAATTTTTTTTCGATTTCGGTTTTCCCGATTGGAAAAATGGATTCTATGAAAAAAAACAAGCAGATTGGTATGATCGAAGTTGAAAATCGGTCCATCCGTTCGGAAGTTAAGGCGATTTGAAGAATTCGGAAAAGTTCCAAGGGGACCCCCTTTGATGCAATTTTTTTTCAGATTTCGGTTTTTTCGATTGGAGAAATGGATTCTATGAAAAAAAACAAGCAGTTTGGTATGATCGAAGTTGAAAATAGGTCCATCCGTTCGGAAGTTAAGGCGATCTGAAGAATTCGAAAAAGTTCCAAGGGGACCCCCTTTGATGAAATTTTTTTATCGATTTCGGTTTCTTCTATTGAAGAAATGGATTCTATGAAAAAACAAGCAAATCGGTCCATACGTTCGGAAATTAAGTCGATCTGAAGAATTCGAAAAAGTTCCAAGGGGGCCCCCTTTGATGCTTTTTATTTTTTCGATTTCGGTTTTTTTGATTGGAGAAATGGATTCTATGAAAAAAAAACAAGCAGATTGGTATGATCGATGTTGAAAATCGGTCCATACGTTCGAAAGTTAAGGCAATCTGAAGAATTCGAAAAAGTTCCAAGGGGGCCCCCTTTGATGCATTTTTTTTTCGATTTCGGTTTTTTCGATTGGAGAAATGGATTCTATGAAAAAAACAAGCAGATTGGTATGATCGAAGTTGAAAATCGGTCCATCCGTTCGGAAGTAAACGCGATCTGAAGAATTCGAAAAAGTTCCAAGGGGACCCCCTTTGATGCAATTTTTTTCGATTGGAGAAATGGATTCTATGGAAAAAACAAGCGAGTTGGTATGCGCGAAATTGAAAATCGGTCCATCCTTTCGGAAGTTGAGGCGATCTGAAGAATTCAAAAAAGTTCCAAGGGGGCCCCCTTTGATGCATTTTTTTTTCCATTTCGGTTTTTTCGATTGGAGAAATGAATTCTTTGAAAAAATACAAGCAGATTGGTATGATCGAAGTTGAAAATCGGTCCATCCGTTCGGAAGTTAAGGCGATCTGAAGAATTCGAAAAAGTTCCAAAGGGGCCCCAATGGATGCATTTTTTTTTTCGATTTCGGTTTTTTCGATTAGAGAAATGGATTCTATGAAAAAAAACAAGCAGATTGGTATGATCGAAGTTGAAAATCGGTCCATCCGTTCGGAAGTTAATGCGATCTGAAGAATTCGAAAAAGTTCCAAGGGGGCCCCCTTAGATGCTTTTTTTTTTCGATTTCGGTTTTTTCGATTGGAGAAATGGATTCTATGAAAAAAAAACAAGCAGATTGGTATGATCGAAGTTGAAAATCGGTCCATCCGTTCGGAAGTTAAGGCGATCTGAAGAATTCGAAAAAGTTCCAAGGGGGCCCCCTTTGATGCAATTTTTTTTCGATTTCGGTTTTTCCGCTTGGAAAAATGGATTCTATGAAAAAAAACAAGCAGATTGGTATGATCGAAGTTGAAAATCGGTCCATCCGTTCGGAAGTTAAGGCGATTCGAAGAATTCGGAAAAGTTCCAAGGGGACCCCCTTTGATGCAATTTTTTTTCAGATTTCGGTTTTTTCGATTGGAGAAATGGATTCTATGAAAAAAAACAAGCAGTTTGGTATGATCGAAGTTGAAAATAGGTTCATCCGTTCGGAAGTTAAGGCGATCTGAAGAATTCGAAAAAGTTCCAAGGGGACCCCCTTTGATGCAATTTTTTTATCGATTTCGGTTTTTTCTATTGAAGAAATGGATTCTATGAAAAAACAAGCAAATCGGTCCATACGTTCGGAAGTTAAGTCGATCTGAAGAATTCGAAAAAGTTCCAAGGGGGCCCCCTTTGATGCTTTTTATTTTTTCGATTTCGGTTTTTTTGATTGGAGAAATGGATTCTATGAAAAAAAAACAAGCAGATTGGTATGATCGAAGTTGAAAATCGGTCCATACGTTTGAAAGTTAAGGCAATCTGGAGAATTCGAAAAAGTTCCAAGGGGGCCCCCTTTGATGCATTTTTTTGTCGATTTCGGTTTTTTCGATTGGAAAAATGGATTCTATGAAAAAAACAAGCAGATTGGTATGATCGAAGTTGAAAATCGGTCCATCCGTTCGGAAGTAAACGCGATCTGAAGAATTCGAAAAAGTTCCAAGGGGACCCCCTTAGATGCAATTTTTTTCGATTGGAGAAATGGATTGTATGGAAAAAACAAGCGAATTGGTATGCGCGAAATTGAAAATCGGTCCATCCGTTCGGAAGTTGAGGCGATCTGAAGAATTCAAAAAAGTTCCAAGAAGGCCCCCTTCGATGCATTTTTTTTTCGATTCCGGTTTTTTCGATTGGAGAAATGTATTCTATGAAAAAAAACAAGCAGATTGGTATGATCGAAGTTGAAAATCGGTCCATCCGTTCGGAAGTTAATGCGATCTGAAGAATTCGAAAAAGTTCCAAGGGGGCCCCCTTTGATGCATTTTTTTTTTCGATTTCGGTTTTTTCGATTGGAGAAATGGATTCTATGAAAAAAACAAGCAGATTGGTATGATCGAAGTTGAAAATCGGTCCATCCGTTCGGAAGTTAAGGCGATCTGAAGAATTCGAAAAAGTTCCAAGGGGGTCCCCTTTGATGCATTTTTTTTTCCATTTCGGTTTTTTCGATTGGAGAAATGGATTCTTTGAAAAAATACAAGCAGATAGGTATGATCGAAGTTGAAAATCGGTCCATCCGTTCGGAAGTTAAGGCGATCTGAAGAATTCGAAAAAGTTCCAAAGGGGCCCCCATGGATGCATTTTTTTTTTCGATTTCGGTTTTTTCGATTGGAGAAATGGATTCTATAAAAAAAAACAAGCAGATTGGTATGATCGAAGTTGAAAATCGGTCCATCCGTTCGGAAGTTAATGCGATCTGAAGAATTCGAAAAAGTTCCAAGGGGGCCCCCTTAGATGCATTTTTTTTTCGATTTCGGTTTTTTCGATTGGAGAAATGGATTCTATGAAAAAAAAATAAGCAAATTGGTATGATCGAAGTTGAAAATCGGTCCATCCGTTCGGAAGTTAGGCGATCTGAAGAATTCGAAAAAGTTCCAAGGGGGCCCCCTTTGATGCATTTTTTTTTCGATTTCGGTTCTTTCGATCGGAGAAATGGATTCTATGAAAAAAAACAAGCAGATTGGTATGATCGAAGTTGAAAATCGGTCCATCCGTTCGGATGTTGAGGCGATCTGAGGAATTCGAAAAAGTTCCAAGGGGGCCCCCTTTGATGCATTTTTATTTTCGATTTCGGTTTTTTCGATTGGATAAATGGATTCTCCGAAAAAAACAAGCAGATTGGTATGATCGAAGTTGAAAATCGGTCCATACGTTCGAAAGTTAAGGCAATCTGAAGAATTCGAAAAAGTTCCAAGAGGGCCCCCTTTGATGCATTTTTTTTTCGATTTCGGTTTTTTTGATCGGAGAAATGGATTCTATGAAAAATAAAGCAGATTGGTATGATCGAAGTTGAAAATCGGTCCATCCGTTCGGAAGTTAAGTCGATCTGAAGAATTCGAAAAAGTTTCAAGAGGGCCCCCTTTGATGCATTTTTTTTTCTATTTCGGTTTTTTCGATTGGAGAAATGGATTCTATGAAAAAAAACAAGCAGATTCGTATGATCGAAGTTGAAAATCGGTCCATCCGTTCGGAAGTTAAGGCGATCTGAAGAATTCGAAAAAGTTCCAAGGGGGCTCCCTTTGATGCTTTTTATTTTTTCGATTTCGGTTTTTTTGATTGAAGAAATGTATTCTATGAAAAAAAACAAGCAGATTGGTATGATCGAAGTTGAAAATCGGTCCATCCGTTCGGAAGTTAATGCGATCTGAAGAATTCGAAAAAGTTCCAAGGGGGCCCCCTTTGATGCATTTTTCTTTTCGATTTCGGTTTTTTCGATTGGAGAAATGGATTCTATGAAAAAAACAAGCAGATTGGTATGATCGAAGTTGAAAATCGGTCCATCCGTTCGGAAGTTAAGGCGATCTGAAGAATTCGAAAAAGTTCCAAGGGGGTCCCCTTTGATGCATTTTTTTTTTCGATTTCGGTTTTTTCGATTGGAGAAATGGATTCTATGAAAGAAAACAAGCAGATTGATATGATCGAAGTTGAAAATTGGTCCATCCGTTCGGAAGTTAAGGCGATCTGAAGAATTCGAGAAAGTTCCAAGGGGGCCCTCATTGATGCATTTTTTTTTTCGATTTCAGTTTTTTCGATTGGAGAAATGGATTATATGAAGAAAAAACAAGCAGATTGGTATGATCGAAGTTGAAAATCGGTCCATCCGTTCGGAAGTTAAGGCAATCTGAAGAATTCGAAAAAGTTCTGAGGAAGCCCCCTCAGAAATGGATTCTATGAAAAAAAAACAAGCAGTTTGGTATGATCGAAGTTGAAAATCGGTCCATCCGTTCGGAAGTTAAGGCGATCTGAAGAATTCGAAAAAGTTCCAAGGGGGCCCCCTTTGATGCAATTTCTTTTCGATTTCGGTTTTTCCGATTGGAAAAATGGATTCTATGAAAAAAAACAAGCAGATTGGTATGATCGAAGTTGAAAATCGGTCCATCCGTTCGGAAGTTAAGGCGATTTGAAGAATTCGGAAAAGTTCCAAGGGGACCCCCTTTGATGCAATTTTTTTTCAGATTTCGGTTTTTTCGATTGGAGAAATGGATTCTATGAAAAAAAACAAGCAGTTTGGTATGATCGAAGTTGAAAATAGGTCCATCCGTTCGGAAGTTAAGGCGATCTAAAGAATTCGAAAAAGTTCCAAGGGGACCCCCTTTGATGCAATTTTTTTATCGATTTCGGTTTTTTCTATTGAAGAAATGGATTCTATGAAAAAACAAGCAAATCGGTCCATACGTTCGGAAATTAAGTCGATCTGAAGAATTCGAAAAAGTTCCAAGGGGGCCCCCTTTGATGCTATTTATTTTTTCGATTTCGGTTTTTTTGATTGGAGAAATGGATTCTATGAAAAAAAAACAAGCAGATTGGTATGATCGAAGTTGAAAATCGGTCCATACGTTCGAAAGCTTATACTCACCAAGTTACTGTTCTTCCGTTATACATACGAGCGACTGAATTGAACAGAAGGTTGAATGGATATACTAAACAATGATCGTATCTGGGGTTGTATTCGATTATATCGTGATGATGTTCATATAGTTATACTCACCAGGTAACTGTTCTTGCGATATACATACGAGCGACCCAATCGAACAGAAGTTTGGATAGATAGACGAAATGATCATTGTATCTGAGTTGTATTCGATTATATCGTGATGACGTTCATATAGAAATACTCACCAGGTTACTGATTTTTCTTTATACATACGAGCAACCGATTCGAACAGAAGGTTGAATGGATAGTATCTGGGTTGTATTCGATTATGATGTTATGCTGTGTATATAGTTATACACATTAGGTAACGGTATACCCGTTTTACATACGAGCGACCAAAACGAACAGAAAGTTGAATGGATAGACTGAACAATCAATGTATCTGGGTGGTATCCGATTATATCGCAATTCTGTATATATAGTGATACTTACCAGGTGACGGTACTTCCGTTGCACATACTAGCGACTGAATCGAACTTGAGGTTAAATGGTAAGACGAAACGATAATTGTATCTGAGTTGTATTCGATGATATCGTGATGATGTTTATATAGCAATACTCACCAGGTAACTGTTCTTTCGTTTTACATACAAGCGACCGAATCGAGCAGAAGGTTGAATTCAGTATGGATTGAACGATCATCGTATCTGGGTTGTATTCGATTATGTTCATATAGTTATACACACCAGGTAACTGTTCTTCCGTTATACATACTAGCGACTGAATCGAACAGAATGTTGAATGGTTAGACGAAACGATAATTGTATCTGAGATGTATTCGATGATATCGTGATGATGTTTATATAGCAATACTCACCAGGTAACTGTCCTTCAGTTTTACATACAAGTGACCGAATCGAGCAGAAGGTTGAATGGATAGATTGAACAATCATCGTATCTGAGTTGTATTCGATTATGTTCATATAGTTATACTCACCAGGTACCTGTTCTTTCGTTATACATACGAGCAACCGATTCGAACATAAGGTTGAATGGATAGATTGAACAATCATCGTATCTGAGTTGTATTCGATTATGTTTATATAGTTATACTCACCAAGTAACTGTACTTCCGTTATACATACGAGCGACTGAATCGAACAGAAGGTTGAATGGATAGACTAAACAATGATCGTATCTGGGGTTGTATTCGATTATATCGTGATGATGTTTATATAGTTATACTCACCAGGTAACTGTTCTCCAGTTATACATAAGAGCGACTGAACTGAACAGAAAGTTGTATAGATAGACTGAACAATCATCGTATCTGGGTTGTATTCGATTATTTCGTGATGATTATTATATATTATGTCTAACCAGGTAACTGTTCTTTCGTTATACATACGAGCAACCGAATCGAACATAAGATTGAATGGATAGATTGAACAATCATTGTATCTGGGTTGTCTCCGATTATATCGTTATGCTGTATATTCAGATACACCTACCATGTAACGGTTCTTTCGTTACACATACGAGCGTCTGAATCGAACATAAGGTTGGATTGGTTAGACGGAACGATAATTGTAACTGAGTTGTATTCGATTATATCGTGGTAATGTTTATATAGTAATACACACCAGGTGACTGTTCTTGCGTCATACGTACGAGCGACCCAATCGAACAGAAGGTTGGATGGATAGACGGAATGATCATTGTATCTGAGTTGTATTCGATTATATCGTGATGAAGTTCATATAGAAATACTCACCAGGTTACTGTTCTTTCGTTATACATACGAGCAACCGAATCGAACAGAAGGTTGAATGGATGGTATCTGGGTTGTATTCGATTATGATGTTATGCTGTGTATATAGTTATACACACTAAGTGACGGTATTTCCGTTTAACATACGAGCAACCGAAACGAACAGAAAGTTGAATGGATAGACTGAACAATCAATGTATCTGGTTGGTATCCGATTATATCGCAATACTGTATATATAGTGATACTCACCAGGTGACGGTACTTCCGTTACACATACTAGCGACTGAATCGAACAGAAGGTTAAATGGTTAGACGAAGCGATAATTGTATCTGAGTTGTATTCGATGATATCGTGATGATGTTTATAGCAATACTCACCAGGTAACTGTTCTTACGTTTTACATACAAGCGACCGAATCGAGCAGAAGGTTAAATAGATAGATTGAACAATCATCGTATCTGGGTTGTATTCGATTATGTTCATATAGTTATACTCACCTGGTAACTGTTCTTCCGTTATACATACGAGCGACTGAATTGAACGAAAGGTTGAATGGATAGACTAAACAATGATCGTATCTGGGGTTGTATTCGATGATATCGTGATGATGTTTATATAGTTATACTCACCAGGTAACTGTTCTCCAGTTATACATGAGAGCGACTGAACTGAACAGAAGGTTGAATGGATAGACTGAACAATCATTGTATCTGGGTTGTATTCGATTATATCGTGATGATTATCATATAGTATGTCTTACCATGTAACAGTTCTTCTGTTACACATACGAGCAACCGAATCGAACATAAGGTTGAATGGATAGATTGAACAATCATTGTATCTGGGTTGTCTCCGAATATATCGTTATGCTGTATATTTAGTTACACCTACCATGTAACGGTTCCTTAGTTACACATACGAGCGTATGCATCGAACATAAGGTTGGATGATTAGACGGAACGATAATTGTAACTGAGTTGTATTCTATTATATCGTGGTGATGTTTATATAGTAATACTCACCAGGTGACTGTTCTTGCGTTATACATACGAGCGACCCAATCGAACAGAAGGTTGGATGGATAGACGGAATGATCATTGTATCTCAGTTGTATTCGATTATATCGTGATGAAGTTTATATAGAAATACTCACCAGGTTACTGTTCTTTCGTTATACATACGAGCAACCGAATCGAACAGAAGGTTGAATGGATAGTATCTGGGTTGTATCCGATTATGATCTTATGCTGTGTATATAGTTATACACATTTGATGACGGTATTCCCGTTTTACATACGAGCGACCGAAAAGAACAGAAAAATGAATGGATAGACTGAACAATCAATGTATCTGGGTGGTATCCGATTATATCGCAATACTGTATATATAGTGATACTTACCAGGTGACGGTACTTCCGTTACACATACTAGCGACTGAATCGAACAGAAGGTTGAATGATTAGACGAAACGATAATTGTATCTGAGTTGTATCCGATGATATCGTGATGATGTTTATATAGCAATAATAACCAGGTAACTATTCTTCCGTTTCACATACAAGCGACCGAATCGAGCAGAAGGTTAAATGTATAGATTGAACAATCATTGTATCTGGGTTGTATTTGATTATGTTTATATAGTTATACTCTCCAGGTACCTGTTCTTCCGTTATACATACGAGCGACTGAATTGAACAGAAAGTTGAATGGATAGACTAAACAATAATCGTATCTGGGGTTGTTTTCGATTATATCTTGATGATGTTCATATAGTTATACTCACCAGGAAACTTTTCTCCAGTAATACATAAGAGCGACTGAACTGAACAGAAAGTTGAATGGATAGACTGAATAATCAATGTATCTGGGTGGTATTCGATTATATCGTGATGATTATCATATAGTATGTCTAACCAGGTAACAGTTCTTCTGTTACACATACGAGCAACCGAATCGAACATAAGGTTGAATGGATAGATTGAACAATCATTGTATCTGGGTTGTCTCTGATTATATCGTTATGCTGTATATTAAGTTACACCTACCATGTAACGGTTCTTTCGTTACACATACGAGCGTCTGAATCGAACATAAGGTTGGATGATTAGACGGAACAATAATTGTAACTGAGTTGTATTCGATTATATCGTGGTGATGTTTATATAGTAATACTCACCAGGTGACTGTTCTTGCGTTATACATACGAGCGACACAATCGAACAGAAGTTTGGATAAATAAACGAAATGATCATTGTATCTGAGTTGTATTCGATTATATCGTGATGACGTTCATATAGAAATACTCACCAGGTTACTGTTTTTTCTTTATACATACGAGCAACCGAATCGAACAGAAGGTTGAATGGATAGTATCTGGGTTGTATTCGATTATGATGTTATGCTGTGTATATAGTTATACACATTAGGTGACGGTATTCCCGTTTTACATACGAGCGACCGAAACGAACAGAAAGTTGAATGGATAGACTGAACAATCAATATATCTGGGTGGTATCCGATTATATCGCAATACTGTATATATAGTGATACTTACCAGGTGACGGTACTTCCGTTGCACATACTAGCGACTGAATCGAACTTAAGGTTAAATGGTGAGACGAAACGATAATTGTATCTGAGTTGTATTCGATGATATCGTGATGATGTTTATATAGCAATACTCACCAGGTAACTGTTTTTCCGTTTCACATACAAGCGACCGAATCGAGCAGAAGGTTAAATTTAGTATGGATTGAACAATCATCGTATCTGGGTTGTATTCGATTATGTTCATATAGTTATACTCACCAGGTAACTGTTCGTCCGTTATACATACTAGCGACTGAATCGAACAGAATGTTGAATGGTTAGACGAAACGATAATTGTATCTGAGTTGTATTCGATGATATCGTGATGATGTTTATATAGCAATACTCACCAGGTAACTGTCCTTCAGTTTTACATACAAGTGACCGAATCGAGCAGAAGGTTAAATGGATAGATTGAACAATCATCGTATCTGAGTTGTATTCGATTATGTTTATATAGTTAAACTCACCAGGTACCTGTTCTTCCGTTATACATACGAGCAACCGAATCGAACATAAGGTTGAATGGATAGATTGAACAATCATCGTATCTGAGTTGTATTCGATTATGTTTATATAGTTATACTCACCAAGTAAATGTACTTCCGTTATACATACGAGCGACTGAATTGAACAGAAGGTTGAATGGATAGACTAAACAATGATCGTATCTGGGGTTGTATTCGATGATATCGTGATGATGTTTATATAGTTATACTCACCAGGTAACTGTTCTCCAGTTATACATGAGAGCGACTGAACTGAACAGAAGGTTGAATGGATAGACTGAACAATCATTGTATCTGGGTTGTATTCGATTATATCGTGATGATTATCATATAGTATGTCTTACCATGTAACAGTTCTTCTGTTACACATACGAGCAACCGAATCGAACATAAGGTTGAATGGATAGATTGAACAATCATTGTATCTGGGTTGTCTCCGATTATATCGTTATGCTGTATATTTAGTTACACCTACCATGTAACGGTTCCTTAGTTACACATACGAGCGTATGCATCGAACATAAGGTTGGATGATTAGACGGAACGATAATTGTAACTGAGTTGTATTCTATTATATCGTGGTGATGTTTATATAGTAATACTCACCAGGTGACTGTTCTTGCGTTATACATACGAGCGACCCAATCGAACAGAAGGTTGGATGGATAGACGGAATGATCATTGTATCTCAGTTGTATTCGATTATATCGTGATGAAGTTTATATAGAAATACTCACCAGGTTACTGTTCTTTCGTTATACATACGAGCAACCGAATCGAACAGAAGGTTGAATGGATAGTATCTGGGTTGTATTCAATTATGATCTTATGCTGTGTATATAGTTATACACATTTGATGACGGTATTCCCGTTTTACATACGAGCGACCGAAAAGAACAAAAAAATGAATGGATAGACTGAACAATCAATGTATCTGGGTGGTATCCGATTATATCGCAATACTGTATATATAGTGATACTTACCAGGTGACGGTACTTCCGTTACACATACTAGCGACTGAATCGAACAGAAGGTTGAATGGTTAGACGAAACGATAATTGTATCTGAGTTGTATCCGATGATATCGTGATGATGTTTATATAGCAATAATAACCAGGTAACTATTCTTCCGTTTCACATACAAGCGACCGAATCGAGCAGAAGGTTAAATGTATAGATTGAACAATCATCGTATCTGGGTTGTATTTGATTATGTTTATATAGTTATACTCTCCAGGTACCTGTTCTTCCGTTATACATACGAGCGACTGAATTGAACAGAAGGTTGAATGGATAGACTAAACAATAATCGTATCTGGGGTTGTTTTCGATTATATCTTGATGATGTTCATATAGTTATACTCACCAGGAAACTTTTCTCCAGTAATACATAAGAGCGACTGAACTGAACAGAAAGTTGAATGGATAGACTGAATAATCAATGTATCTGGGTGGTATTAGATTATATCGTGATGATTATCATATAGTATGTCTAACCAGGTAACAGTTCTTCTGTTACACATACGAGCAACCGAATGGAACATAAGGTTGAATGGATAGATTGAACAATCATTGTATCTGGGTTGTCTCCGATTATATCGTTATGCTGTATATTAAGTTACACCTACCATGTAACGGTTCTTTCGTTACACATACGAGCGTCTGAATCGAACATAAGGTTGGATGATTAGACGGAACAATACAAGCGACCGAATCGAGCAGAAGGTTAAATTTAGTATGGATTGAACAATCATCGTATCTGGGTTGTATTCGATTATGTTCATATAGTTATACTCACCAGGTAACTGTTCGTCCGTTATTCATACTAGCGACTGAATCGAACAGAATGTTGAATGGTTAGACGAAACGATAATTGTATCTGAGTTGTATTCGATGATATCGTGATGATGTTTATATAGCAATACTCACCAGGTAACTGTCCTTCAGTTTTACATACAAGTGACCGAATCGAGCAGAAGGTTAGAATGGATAGATTGAACAATCATCGTATCTGAGTTGTATTCGATTATGTTTATATAGTTATACTCACCAAGTAAATGTACTTCCGTTATACATACGAGCGACTGAATTGAACAGAAGGTTGAATGGATAGACTAAACAATGATCGTATCTGGGGTTGTATTCGATTATATCGTGATGATGTTTATATAGTTATACTCACCAGGTAACTATTCTCCAGTTATACATAAGAGCGACTGAACTGAACAGAAGGTTGAATGGATAGACTGAATAATCATCGTATCTGGGTTGTATTCGATTAATTCGTGATATATATTATGTCTAACCAGGTAACTGTTTTTCCGTTATACATACGAGCAACCGAATCAAACATAAGGTTGGATGGATAGATTGAAAAATCATTGTATCTGGGTTGTCCCTGATTATATCGTTATGCTGTATAATTAGATACACCTACCATGTAACGGTTCTTTCGTTACACATACGAGCGTCTGAATCGAACATAAGGTTAGATGGTTAGAGATAATTGTAACTGAGTTGTATTCGATTATATCGTGGTAATGTTTATATAGTAATACTCACCAGGTGACTGTTCTTGCGTTATACGTACGATCGACCCAATCGAACAGAAGGTTGGATGGATAGACGGAATGATCATTGTATCTGAGTTGTATTCGATTATATCGTGATGAAGTTCATATAGAAATACTCACCAGGTTACTGTTCTTTCGTTATACATACGAGCAACCGAATCGAACAGAAGGTTGAATGAATGGTATCTGGGTTCTATTCGATTATGATGTTATGCTGTGTATATAGTTATACATACTAGGTGACGGTATTTCCGTTTTACATACGAGCGACCGAAACGAACAGAAAGTTGAATGGATAGACTGAACAATCAATGTATCTGGTTGGTATCCGATTATATCGCAATACTGTATATATAGTGATACTTACCAGGTGACGGTACTTCCGTTACACATACTAGCGACTGAATCGAACAGAATGTTAAATGGTTAGACGAAGCGATAATTGTATCTGAGTTGTATTCGATGATATCGTGATGATGTTTATATAGCAATATTCACCAGGTAACTGTTCTTCCGTTTTACATAAAAGCGACCGAATCGAGCAGAAGGTTAAATGGATAGATTGAAAATTCATCGTATCTGGGTTGTATTCGATCAGGTTCATATAGTTATACTCACCAGAAAACTGTTCTTCCGATATACATACGAGCGACTGAATTGAACAGAAGGTTGAATGGATAGACTAAATAATGATCGTATCTGAGGTTGTATTCGATTATATCGTGATGATGTTTATATAGTTATACTCAACAGGTAACTGTTTTCCAGTTATACATAAAAGCGACTGAATCGAGCAGAAGGTTGAATTCAGTATTGATTAAACAATAATCGTATCTGGGTTGTATTCGATTATGTTTATAAAGTTATACTCACCAGGTAACTGTTCTTCCGTTATACATACGAGCAATCGAATCGAACAGAAGGTTGAATGGATAGTATCTGGGTTGTATTCGATTATGATGTTATGCTGTGTATATAGTTATAACAATTAGGTGACGGTATTCCCGTTTTACATACGAGCGACCGAAACGAACAGAAAGTTGAATGGATAGACTGAACAATCAATGTATCTGGGTGGTATCCGATTATATCGCAATACTGTATATAAAGTGATACCTACCAGGTGACGGTACTTCCGTTACACATACTAGCGACTGAATCGAACAGAAGGTTAAATGGTTAGACGAAACGATAATTGTATCTGAGTTGAATTCGATGATATCGTGATGATGTTTATAGCAATACTCACCAGGTAACTGTTCTTCCGTTCTACATACAAGCGACCGAATCGAGCAGAAGGTTAAATAGATAGATTGAACAATCATCGTATCTGGGTTGTATTCGATTATGTTTATATAGTTATACTCACCAGGTAACTGTTCTTCCGTTATACATACGAGCGACTGAATTGAACAGAAGGTTGAATGGATAGACTAAACAATGATCGTATCTGGGGTTGTATTCGATGATATCGTGATGATGTTTATATAGTTATACTCACCAGGTAACTGTTCTCCAGTTATACATAAGAGCGACTGAACTGAACAGAAAGTTGAATGGATAGACTGAATAATCATCGTATCTGGGTTGTATTCGATTATTTCGTGATGATTATTATATATTATGTCTAACCAGGTAATTGTTCTTTCGTTATACATACGAGCAACCGAATCAAACATAAGGTTGGATGGATAGATTGAAAAATCATTGTATCTGGGTTGTCTCTGATTATATCGTTATGCTGTATAATTAGATACACCTACCATGTAACGGTTCTTTCGTTACACATACGAGCGTCTGAATCGAACATAAGGTTGGATGGTTAGAGATGATTGTAAAACTGAAGGACAGTTACCTGGTGAGTATTGCTATATAAACATCATCACGATATCATCGAATACAACTCAGATACAATTATCGTTTCGTCTAACCATTCAACATTCTGTTCGATTCAGTCGCTAGTATGTATAACGGAAGAACAGTTACCTGGTGAGTATAACTATATAAACATAATCGAATACAACCCAGATACGATGATTGTTCAATCCATACTAAATTTAACCTTCTGCTCGATTCGGTCGCTTGTATGTAAAACGGAAGAACAGTTACCTGGTGAGTATTGCTATATAAACATCATCACGATATCATCGAATACAACTCAGATACAATTATCGTTTCGTCTCACCATTTAACCTTAAGTTCGATTTAGTCGCTAGTATGTGCAACGGAAGTACCGTCACCTGGTAAGTATCACTATATATACAGAATTGCGATATAATCGGATACCACCCAGATACATTGATTGTTAAGTCTATCCATTCAACTTTCTGTTCGTTTCGGTTGCTCGTATGTAAAACGGGAATACCGTTACCTAATGTGTATAACTATATACACAGCATAACATCATAATCGAATACAACCCAGATACTATCCATTCAACGTTCTGTTCGATTCGGTTGCTCGTATGTATACAGAAAAAACAGTAACCTGGTGAGTATTTCTATATGAACGTCATCACGATATAATCGAATACAACTCAGATACAATGATCATTCCGTCTATCCATCCAAACTTCTGTTCGATTGGGTCGCTCGTATGTATAACGCAAGAACAGTCACCTGGTGAGTATTACTATGTAAACATCACCACGATATAATCGAATACAACTCAGTTACAATAATTGTTCCGTCTAATCATCCAAACTTATGTTCGATTCAGACGCTCGTATGTGTAACGAAAGAACCGTTACATGGTAGGTGTAACCAAATATACAGCATAACGATATAATCGGAGACAACCCAGATACAATGATTGTTCAATCTATCCATTCAACCTTATGTTCGATTCAGTTGCTCGTATGTGTAACAGAAGAACTGTTACCTGGTGAGTATTTCTATATAAACTTCATCACGATATAATCGAATACAACTCTAATACAATGATAATTTCGTTTATCCATCTAACCTTCTGTTCGATTGGGTCGCTCGTACGTATAACGAAAGAACAGTCACCTGGTGAGTATTACTATATAAACATTCCCACGATATAATCGAATACAACTCAGTTACAATTATCGTTCCGTCTAACCATCCAACCTTATGTTCGATTCAGACGCTCGTATGTGTAACGAAAGAACCGTTACATGGTTGGTGTATCTAAATATACAGCAAAACGATATAATCGGAGACAACCCAGATACAATGATTGTTCTATCTATCCATTCAACCTTATGTTCGATTCGGTTGCTCGTATGTATAACGGAAGAACAGTTACCTGGTTAGACATAATATATAATAATCATCACGAAATAATCGAATACAACCCAGATACGATGATTGTTCAGTCTATCTAAACAACCTTCTGTTCAGTTCAGTCGCTCTTATGTATAACTGGAGAACAGTTACCTGGTGAGTATAACTATATAAACATCATCACGATATAATCGAATACAACCCCAGATACGATCATTGTTTAGTCTATCCATTCAACCTTCTGTTCAATTCAGTCGCTCGTATGTATAACGGAAGAACAGTTACTTGGTGAGTATAACTATATAAACATAATCGAATACAACTCAGATACGATGATTGTTCAATCTATCCATTCAACCTTATGTTCGATTCGGTTGCTCGTACGTATAACGAAAGAACAGGTACCTGGTGAGTATAACTATATAAACATAATCGAATACAACTCAGATACGATGATTGTTCAATCTATCCATTTAACCTTCTGCTCGATTCGGTCACTTGTATGTAAAACTGAAGGACAGTTACCTGGTGAGTATTGCTATATAAATATCATCACGATATCATCGAATACAACTCAGATACAATTATCGTTTCGTCTAACCATTCAACATTCTGTTCGATTCAGTCGCTAGTATGTATAACGGAAGAACAATTACCTGGTGAGTATAACTATATAAACATAATCGAATACAACCCAGATACAATGATTGTTCAATCTATCCATTCAACCTTATGTTCGATTCAGTTGCTCGTATGTGTAACAGAAGAACTGTTACCTGGTGAGTATTTCTATATAAACTTCATCACGATATAATCGAATACAACTCAGATACAATGATCATTTCGTTTATCCATCTAACCTTCTGTTCGATTGGGTCGCTCGTACGTATAACGAAAGAACAGTCACCTGGTGAGTATTACTATATAAACATCCCCACGATATAATCGAATACAACTCAGTTACGATTATCGTTCCGTCTAACCATCCAACCTTATGATTCAGACGCTCGTATGTGTCACGAAAGAACCGTTACATGGTAGGTGTATCTAAATATACAGCAAAACGATATAATCGGAGACAACCCAGATACAATGATTGTTCTATCTATCCATTCAACCTTATGTTCGATTCGGTTGCTCGTATGTATAACGGAAGAACAGTTACCTGGTTAGACATAATATATAATAATCATCACGAAATAATCGAATACAACCCAGATACGATGATTGTTCAGTCTATCTAAACAACCTTCTGTTCAGTTCAGTCGCTCCTATGTATAACTGGAGAACAGTTACCTGGTGAGTATAACTATATAAACATCATCACGATATAATCGAATACAACCCCAGATACGATCATTGTTTAGTCTATCCATTCAACCTTCTGTTCAATTCAGTCGCTCGTATGTATAACGGAAGAACAGTTACTTGGTGAGTATAACTATATAAACATAATCGAATACAACTCAGATACGATGATTGTTCAATCTATCCATTCAACCTAATGTTCGATTCGGTTGCTCGTATGTATAACGAAAGAACAGGTACCTGGTGTGTATAACTATATAAACATAATCGAATACAACTCAGATACGATGATTGTTCAATCTATCCATTTAACCTTCTGCTCGATTCGGTCACTTGTATGTAAAACTGAAGGACAGTTACCTGGTGAGTATTGCTATATAAATATCATCACGATATCATCGAATACAACTCAGATACAATTATCGTTTCGTCTAACCTTTCAACATTCTGTTCGATTCAGTCGCTAGTATGCATAACGGAAGAACAGTTACCTGGTGAGTATAACTATATAAACATAATCGAATACAACTCAGATGCGATGATTGTTCAATCTATCCATTTAACCTTCTGCTCGATTTGGTGGCTTGTATGTAAAACGGAAGAACAGTTACCTGGTGAGTATTGCTATATAAGCATCATCACGATATCATCGAATACAACTCAGATACAATCATCGTTTCGTCTCACCATTTAACCTTAAGTTCGATTCAGTCGCTAGTATGTGCAACGGAAGTACCGTCACCTGGTAAGTATCACTATATATACAGAATTGCGATATAATCGGATACCACCCAGATATATTGATTGTTCAGTCTATCTATTCAACTTTCTGTTCGTTTCGGTCGCTCGTATGTAAAACGGGAATAACGTCACCTAATGTGTATAAATATATACACAGCAAAACATCATAATCGAATACAACCCATATACTATCCATTCAACCTTCTGTTCGATTCGGTTGCTCGTATGTATAAAGAAAAAACAGTAACCTGGTGAGTATTTCTTTATGAACGTCATCACGATATAATCGAATACAACTCAGATACAATTATCATTCCGTCTATCCATCCAAACTTCTGTTCGATTGGGTCGCTCGTATGTAAAACGCAAGAACAGTCACCTGGTGAGTATTACTATATAAACATCACCACGATATAATCGAATACAACTCAGTTACAATTATTGTTCCGTCTAATCATCCAACCTTATGTTCGGTTCAGTTGCTCGTATGTGTAACAAATAACTTTTACCTGGTTAGACATACGATATGATAATCATCACGATATAATCGAATACAACCCAGATACAATGATTGTTCAGTCTATCCATTCAACCTTCTGTTCAGGTCAGTCGCTCTTATGTATAACTGGAGAACAGTTAACTGGTGAGTATAACTATATAAACATCATCACGATATAATCGAATACAACCCCAGATACGATCATTGTTTAGTCTATCCATTCAACCTTCTGTTCAATTCATTCGCTCGTATGTATAACGGAAGAACAGGTACCTGGTGAGTATAACTATATAAACATAATCAAATACAACCCAGATACGATGAATTTTCAATCTATACATTTAACATTCTGCTCGATTCGGTCGCTTTTATGTAAAACGGAAGAACAGTTACCTGGTGAATATTGCTATATAAACATCATCACGATATCATCGAATACAACTCAGATACAATTATCGCTTCGTCTAACCATTTAACCTTCTGTTCGATTCAGTCGCTAGTATGTGTAATGGAAGTACCGTCACCTGGTAAGTATCACTATATATACAGTATTGCGATATAATCGGATACTAAATTTAACCTTCTGCTCGATTCGGTCGCTTGTATGTAAAACGGAAGAACAGTTACCTGTTGAGTATTGCTATATAAACATCATCACGATATCATCGAATACAACTCAGATACAATTATCGTTTCGTCTAACCATTTAACCTTCTGTTCGATTCAGTCGCTAGTATGTGTAACGGAAGTACCGTCACCTGGTAAGTAATATATACAGTTCTGCGATATAATCGGATACCAACCAGATACATTGATTGTTCAGTCTATCCATTCAACTTTCTCTTCGTTTCGGTCGCTCGTATGTAAAACGGGGATACCGTCACCTAGTGTGTATAACTATAAACACAGCATAACATCATAATCGAATACAACCCAGATACCATCTATTCAACCTTCTGTTCGATTCGGTTGCTCGTATGTATAACGAAAGAACAGAAACCTGGTGAGTATTTCTATATGAACTTCATCACGATATAATCGAATACAACTCAGATACAATGATCATTCCGTCTATCCATCCAACCTTCTGTTCGATTCAGACGCTCGTATGTGTAACGAAAGAACCGTTACATGGTAGGTGTATCTAATTATACAGCATAACGATATAATCGGAGACAACCCAGATACAATGATTTTTCAATCTATCCATTCAACCTTATGTTCGATTCGGTTGCTCGTATGTATAACGGAAGAACAGTTACCTGGTTAGACATGATTTATAATAATCATCACGAAATAATCGAATACAACCCAGATACGATGATTATTCAGTCTATCCATTCAACCTCCTGTTCAGTTCAGTCGCTCTTATGTATAACTAGAGAACAGTTACCTGGTGAGTATAACTATATAAACATCATCACGATATCATCGAATACAACCCCAGATATGATCATTGTTTAGTCTATCCATTCAACCTTCTGTTCAATTCAGTCGCTCGTATGTATAACGGAAGAACAGTTACCTGGTGAGTATAACTATATAAACATAATCGAATACAACCCAGATACGATGATTGTTCAATCTATCTATTTAACCTTCTGCTCGATTCGGTCGCTTGTATGTAAAACGGAAGAACAGTTACCTGGTGAATATTGCTATATAAACATCATCACGATATCATCGAATACAACTCAGATACAATTATCGCTTCGTCTAACCATTTAACCTTCTGTTCGATTCAGTCGCTAGTATGTGTAACGGACGTACCGTCACCTGGTAAGTATCACTATATATACAGTATTGCGATATAATCGGATACCAACCAGATACATTGATTGTTCAGTCTATCCATTCAACTTTCTGTTCGTTTCGGTCGCTCGTATGTAAAACGAGGATACCGCCACCTAGTGTGTATAACTATATACACAGCATAACATCATAATCGAATACAACCCAGATACTATCCATTCAACCTTCTGTTCGATTCGGTTGCTCGTATGTATAACGGAAGAACAGTTACCTGGTTAGACATAATATATAATAATCATCACGAAATAATCGAATACAACCCAGATACGATGATTGTTCAGTCTATCTAAACAACCTTCTGTTCAGTTCAGTCGCTCCTATGTATAACTGGAGAACAGTTACCTGGTGAGTATAACTATATAAACATCATCACGATATAATCGAATACAACCCCAGATACGATCATTGTTTAGTCTATCCATTCAACCTTCTGTTCAATTCAGTCGCTCGTATGTATAACGGAAGAACAGTTACTTGGTGAGTATAACTATATAAACATAATCGAATACAACTCAGATACGATGATTGTTCAATCTATCCATTCAACCTAATGTTCGATTCGGTTGCTCGTATGTATAACGAAAGAACAGGTACCTGGTGTGTATAACTATATAAACATAATCGAATACAACTCAGATACGATGATTGTTCAATCTATCCATTTAACCTTCTGCTCGATTCGGTCACTTGTATGTAAAACTGAAGGACAGTTACCTGGTGAGTATTGCTATATAAATATCATCACGATATCATCGAATACAACTCAGATACAATTATCGTTTCGTCTAACCTTTCAACATTCTGTTCGATTCAGTCGCTAGTATGCATAACGGAAGAACAGTTACCTGGTGAGTATAACTATATAAACATAATCGAATACAACTCAGATGCGATGATTGTTCAATCTATCCATTTAACCTTCTGCTCGATTTGGTGGCTTGTATGTAAAACGGAAGAACAGTTACCTGGTGAGTATTTCTATATAAGCATCATCACGATATCATCGAATACAACTCAGATACAATCATCGTTTCGTCTCACCATTTAACCTTAAGTTCGATTCAGTCGCTAGTATGTGCAACGGAAGTACCGTCACCTGGTAAGTATCACTATATATACAGAATTGCGATATAATCGGATACCACCCAGATATATTGATTGTTCAGTCTATCTATTCAACTTTCTGTTCGTTTCGGTCGCTCGTATGTAAAACGGGAATAACGTCACCTAATGTGTATAAATATATACACAGCAAAACATCATAATCGAATACAACCCATATACTATCCATTCAACCTTCTGTTCGATTCGGTTGCTCGTATGTATAAAGAAAAAACAGTAACCTGGTGAGTATTTCTTTATGAACGTCATCACGATATAATCGAATACAACTCAGATACAATTATCATTCCGTCTATCCATCCAAACTTCTGTTCGATTGGGTCGCTCGTATGTAAAACGCAAGAACAGTCACCTGGTGAGTATTACTATATAAACATCACCACGATATAATCGAATACAACTCAGTTACAATTATTGTTCCGTCTAATCATCCAACCTTATGTTCGGTTCAGTTGCTCGTATGTGTAACAAATAACTTTTACCTGGTTAGACATACGATATGATAATCATCACGATATAATCGAATACAACCCAGATACAATGATTGTTCAGTCTATCCATTCAACCTTCTGTTCAGGTCAGTCGCTCTTATGTATAACTGGAGAACAGTTAACTGGTGAGTATAACTATATAAACATCATCACGATATAATCGAATACAACCCCAGATACGATCATTGTTTAGTCTATCCATTCAACCTTCTGTTCAATTCATTCGCTCGTATGTATAACGGAAGAACAGGTACCTGGTGAGTATAACTATATAAACATAATCAAATACAACCCAGATACGATGAATTTTCAATCTATACATTTAACATTCTGCTCGATTCGGTCGCTTTTATGTAAAACGGAAGAACAGTTACCTGGTGAATATTGCTATATAAACATCATCACGATATCATCGAATACAACTCAGATACAATTATCGCTTCGTCTAACCATTTAACCTTCTGTTCGATTCAGTCGCTAGTATGTGTAATGGAAGTACCGTCACCTGGTAAGTATC
The DNA here is from genome assembly GCA_029955515.1 of Chrysomela aeneicollis. Classification (NCBI taxonomy): domain Eukaryota; kingdom Metazoa; phylum Arthropoda; class Insecta; order Coleoptera; family Chrysomelidae; genus Chrysomela; species Chrysomela aeneicollis. The sequence goes on along the minus strand of JARUHQ010000013.1, from coordinate 11,895,409 downwards.
ACTATATATACAGTATTGCGATATAATCGGATACTAAATTTAACCTTCTGCTCGATTCGGTCGCTTGTATGTAAAACGGAAGAACAGTTACCTGTTGAGTATTGCTATATAAACATCATCACGATATCATCGAATACAACTCAGATACAATTATCGTTTCGTCTAACCATTTAACCTTCTGTTCGATTCAGTCGCTAGTATGTGTAACGGAAGTACCGTCACCTGGTAAGTAATATATACAGTTCTGCGATATAATCGGATACCAACCAGATACATTGATTGTTCAGTCTATCCATTCAACTTTCTCTTCGTTTCGGTCGCTCGTATGTAAAACGGGGATACCGTCACCTAGTGTGTATAACTATAAACACAGCATAACATCATAATCGAATACAACCCAGATACCATCTATTCAACCTTCTGTTCGATTCGGTTGCTCGTATGTATAACGAAAGAACAGAAACCTGGTGAGTATTTCTATATGAACTTCATCACGATATAATCGAATACAACTCAGATACAATGATCATTCCGTCTATCCATCCAACCTTCTGTTCGATTCAGACGCTCGTATGTGTAACGAAAGAACCGTTACATGGTAGGTGTATCTAATTATACAGCATAACGATATAATCGGAGACAACCCAGATACAATGATTTTTCAATCTATCCATTCAACCTTATGTTCGATTCGGTTGCTCGTATGTATAACGGAAGAACAGTTACCTGGTTAGACATGATTTATAATAATCATCACGAAATAATCGAATACAACCCAGATACGATGATTATTCAGTCTATCCATTCAACCTCCTGTTCAGTTCAGTCGCTCTTATGTATAACTAGAGAACAGTTACCTGGTGAGTATAACTATATAAACATCATCACGATATCATCGAATACAACCCCAGATATGATCATTGTTTAGTCTATCCATTCAACCTTCTGTTCAATTCAGTCGCTCGTATGTATAACGGAAGAACAGTTACCTGGTGAGTATAACTATATAAACATAATCGAATACAACCCAGATACGATGATTGTTCAATCTATCTATTTAACCTTCTGCTCGATTCGGTCGCTTGTATGTAAAACGGAAGAACAGTTACCTGGTGAATATTGCTATATAAACATCATCACGATATCATCGAATACAACTCAGATACAATTATCGCTTCGTCTAACCATTTAACCTTCTGTTCGATTCAGTCGCTAGTATGTGTAACGGACGTACCGTCACCTGGTAAGTATCACTATATATACAGTATTGCGATATAATCGGATACCAACCAGATACATTGATTGTTCAGTCTATCCATTCAACTTTCTGTTCGTTTCGGTCGCTCGTATGTAAAACGAGGATACCGCCACCTAGTGTGTATAACTATATACACAGCATAACATCATAATCGAATACAACCCAGATACTATCCATTCAACCTTCTGTTCGATTCGAATGCTCGTATTTATAACGAAAGAACAGTAACCTGGTGAGTATTTCTATATGAACTTCATCACGATATCATCGAATACAACTCAGAGATACAATTATCATTTCGTCTAACCATTTAACCTTCTGTTCGATTCAGTCGCTAGTATGTGTAACGGAAGTACCGTCACCTGGTAAGTATCACTATATATACAGTATTGCGATATAATCGGATACCACCCAGATACATTGATTGTTCAGTCTATCCATTCAACTTTCTGTTCAGTACAGTCGCTCTTATGTATAACTGGAGAACAGTTTCCTGGTGAGTATAACTATATGAACATCATCAAGATATAATTGAATACAACCCCAGATACGATTATCGTTTAGTCTATCCATTCAACCTTCTGTTCAATTCAGTCGCTCGTATGTATAACGGAAGAACAGTTACCTGGTGAGTATAACTATATAAACATAATCGAATACAACCCAGATACGATGATTGTTCAATCTGTACTAAATCTAACCTTCTGCTCGATTCGGTCGCTTGTATGTAAAACGGAAGAACAGTTACCTGGTGAGTATTGCTATATAAACATCATCACGATATCATCGAATACATTTCAGATACAATTATCGTTTCGTCTAACCATTTAACCTTCTGTTCGATTCAGTCGCTAGTATGTGTAACGGAAGTACCGTCACCTGGTAAGTATCACTATATATACAGTATTGCGATATAACATTGATTGTTCAGTCTATCCATTCAACTTTCTGTTCGTTTCGGTCGCTCGTATGTAAAACGGGAATACCGTCACCTAATGTGTATAACTATATACACAGCATAACATCATAATCGAATACAACCCAGATACTATCCATTCAACCTTCTGTTCGATTCGATTGCTCGTATGTATAACGGAAGAACAGTTACCTGGTGAGTATAACTAAACTACGCAACACTAATTACGTCGCACCCCAAAATGATGCCCCTGTTTGAATTGGAATAACTTTTTTCTGCTTTGTTCAATTTGAATTCTGTTTAAACTGTTCGCTAGCTCAGTCCTTCAGCATTGATCTCGTACTTCTTCGATACATATGGTTATGTTTTTAAAATTGCTACAGGATGTTTTTTGAAGCTGTGCAAAATTTCGGAATTTTCAAAAGGATCCCAAATGAAGAAAAACATTGTTTTTTCAATTTTAACAGCGGAGGCATGAAGATGATCTCAATGACTTCAGACATTCTCAAAATGGTCCTTTTATCTCTTTCACAGAGTGATCTCAAAAAATCGATTTTTTGGTTTTCCAGTCATAACTTTTTTCCACGTCAACCGATTTTCAAAATCTCTGGCTCATTTTGAAGCTAAAACCTCAGATGAAGAGATATGAAGATCAGAATTGACTCAAAATAAACATTCAAGATTGAGGGTCTCCTCAAAGATGACCCAAATCTAAAACACCCTCTAAATCCCAGCAGGGATGAGAATTAAACGAAAATCAACTTGTTTTCGGAAGGATCATTCATTCTGGATACGTTCAGATCCTTTCAGTTGTCAGTAGTCGAAAATTATGCATGAGTAAACCCAATTGAAACGACATGTTTCCGAAAAAAAATCAGACCATTGTTCGCCTGAAATGCATGGCCCGTAACCAACGTAACGAAAATCACAATAAGTGACTGACAATCCTGATCAGCTGAGGCTCATTCCACAATAGCGGTTTTTCTTTCAATCGTGTAGCATTGATTGTGTAAGTAAGCAAGAGGAAGAAAACAAGTTTCATTGAATTTTTAATAATCAATAAGAAGAAGAAATGGTAACTTGGATAACAGTACATGAAAAAAAATTAGTATTTAGTGGGTCCTCCCCTCTTGGCAACCACTTCTTCGACCCTATTCGGCATACTGGTTATCAGACCTCCGATAAATTCCTGGGGAATAGCCGCCCATTCTTGCTGTACCGCAGTAATCAAGTCATCCAAACTCTCCATTCGGCCTTCTCTTTCTTTCAATTTTAATTTTATACGACTCCAGACATGCTCTATCGGATTCATATCCGGAGCCAAAGGTGGCCAGTCCAATCTCTCTATACCGTGATCCCTCAAAAATTCGTTGACAGTGCGAGCCCTATGCGGTCTCGCATTGTCATCAACGAGAATAAAGTTTTCGCCTATATTTGCGGCGTAAGGGACCACGATATCCCTCAAACACATATCTTTATACCTCTCACCATTCATACTCTCTCCTCTCAAAATCACTAATTCACTCCTCCAATTATTCGATATTCCACCCCACACAGTCACGCCTCCACCACCAAAAGCCACCCTTGCCTCCATATTCTCTTCCAGGAACCTTTCATTCCTTCCTCTCCATACTAACATGCGCCCATCCTTTCGAAATAAGTTGAACCTACTCTCATCCGTAAACATACACCTACTCCACTCTGCTATTCCCCAGTTTCGATGTACTTGTCCCCACAATCGCCTTGCTGCTCGATGTACAGGTTTCAGTAAGGGGCAGGCTGCTCGTCTTCTTGCATGCAAGCCAATATCATGGATCCGGCGTCGGATTGTTTGACTAGAAACCTGTACACCGGTTGCATCGATTAATTCTCGACGAATTTTGGGGGCGGTTGAAGTCCGGGTCCTCCGTACCGATCTTCCGATGAGGCGGTCTTGAGCAGGAGTTGTTCTTCTTGTTGTGCCCCTTCTTGGCCCCCTCGGTCGGTATTGAATATCCCCAGCGTTAGCTCGGTAGTGGGCCCTTTGGACAGATCTCACTGTTGTTCCCAGCAGATTGGCAATCTGGAGGTTGGATAATCCTCGTTCTGCCATTTGATGAATCAGTTCCAGCTGGTCGGGCTTTAGATGCGGCATTGAAACGAGTGATTTATTCTCACCAGAATCAAAATTGACGTCTAATTAACCTGACTTGTCAGTCACTTATTGTGATTTTCGTTACGTTGGTTACGGGCCATGCATTTCAGGCGAACAATGGTCTGATTTTTTTTTCGGAAACATGTCGTTTCAATTGGGTTTACTCATGCATAATTTTCGACTACTGAAAACTGAAAAGATCTGAACGTATCCAGAATGAATGATCCTTCCGAAAACAAGTTGATTTTCGTTTAATTCTCATCCCTGCTGGGATTTAGAGGGTGTTTTAGATTTGAGTCATCTTTGAGGAGACCCTCAGTCTTGAATGTTCATTTTGAGTCAATTCTGATCTTTATATCTCTTCATCTGAGGTTTTAGCTTCAAAATGAGCCAGAGATTTTGAAAATCGGTTGACGTGGAAAAAAGTTATGACTGGAAAACCAAAAAAACGATTTTTTGAGATCACTCTGTAAATTAAAGAGATAAAAGGACCATTTTGAAAATGTCTGAAGTCATTGGGATCATCTTCATGCCTCCGCTGTTAAAATTGAAAAAACAATGTTTTTCTTCAATTGGGATCCTTTTGAAAATTCCGAGATTTTGCACAGTTTCAAGTAACATCCTGTGGCGATTTTATGAAAAGAACCTCATATATCTAGGAAGTACGAGATTATAGCTGAAGGACTGAGCTAGCGAACAGTTTAAACAGAATTCAAATTGAACAAAGCAGAAAAAAGTTTTTCCAATTCAAACAGGGGCATCATTTTGGGGTGCGACGTAATTAGTGTTGCGTAGTTTATATAAACATAATCGAATACAACCCAGATACGATTATTGTTAAATCAATACTGAATTCAACCTTCTGCTCGATTCAGTCGCTCTTATGTATAACTGGAGAACAGTTACCTGTTGAGTATAACTATATAAACATCATCACGATATAATCGAATACAACCCCAGATACGATCATTGTTTAGTCTATCCATTCAACCTTCTGTTCAATTCAGTCGCTCGTATGTATAACGGAAGAACAGGTACCTGGTGAGTATAACTATATAAACATAATCAAATACAACCCAGATACGATGATTGTTCAATCTATAAATTTAACCTTCTGCTCGATTCGGTCGCTTGTATGTAAAACGGAAGAACAGTTACCTGGTGATTATTGCTATATAAACATCATCAAGATATCATCGAATACAACTCAGATACAATTATTGTTTCGTCTAACCATTCAACCCTCTGTTCGATTCAGTCGCTAGTATGTGTAACGGAAGTACCGTCACCTGGTAAGTATCACTATATATACAGTATTGCGATATAATCGCATACCACCCAGATACATTGATTGTTCAGTATATCCATTCAACTTTCTGTTCGTTTCGGTCGCTCGTATGTAAAACGGGAATACCGTCATCAAATGTGTATAACCATATACACAGCATAACATCATAATCGAATACAACCCAGATACTATCCATTCAACCTTCTGTTCGATTCGGTTGCTCGTATGTATAACGAATGAACAGTAACCTGGTGAGTATTTCTATATGAACGTCATCACGATATAATAGAATACAACTAAGATACAATGATCATTCCGTCTATCCATCCAACCTTCTGTTCGATTGGGTCGCTCGTATGTATAACGCAAGAACAGTCACCTGGTGAATATTACTATATAAACATCACCACGATATAATCGAATACAACTCAGTTACAATTATCGTTTCGTCTCACCATCCAACCTTATGTTCGATTCAGACGCTCGTATGTGTAACGAAAGAACCTTTACATGGTAGGTGTAACTAAATATACAGCATAACGATATAATCGGAGACAACCCAGATACATTCAACCTTATGTTCGATTCGGTTGCTCGTATGTATAACGGAAGAACTGTTACCTGGTTAGACATACTATATTATAATCATCACGATATAATCAAATACAACCCAGATACGATGATTGTTCAGTCTATCCATTCAACCTTCTGTTCAGTTCAGTCGCTCTTATGTATAACTGGAGAACAGTTTCCTGGTGAGTATAACTATATAAACATCATCAAGATTCAATCGAATACAACCCCAGATACGATTATTGTTTAGTCTATCCATTCAACCTTCTGTTCAATTCAGTCGCTCCTATGTATAACGGAAGAACAGTTACCTGGTGAGTATAACTATATGAACATAATCGAATACAACCCAGATACGATGATTGTTCAATCTATACTAAATTTAACCTTCTGCTCGATTCGGTCGCTTGTATGTAAAACGGAAGAACAGTTACCTGGTGAGTATTGCTATATAAACATCATCACGATATCATCGAATACATTTCAAATACAATTATCGTTTCGTCTAACCATTTAACCTTCTGTTCGATTCAGTCGCTAGTATGTGTAACGGAAGTACCGTCACCTGGTAAGTATCACTATATATACAGTATTGCGATATAATCGGATACCACCCAGATACATTGATTGTTCAGTCTATCCATTCAACTTTCTGTTCGTTTCGGTCGCTTGTATGTAAAACGGGAATACCGTCACCTAATGTGTATAACTATTTACACAGCATAACATCATAATCGAATACAACCCAGATACTATCCATTCAACCTTCTGTTCGATTCGGTTGCTCGTATGTATAACGAGAGAACAGTAACCTGGTGAGTATTTCTATATGAACGTCACCACGATATAATCGAATACAACTCAGATACAATGATCATTCCGTCTATCCATCCAACTTTCTGTTCGATTGGGTCGCTCGTATGTATAACGCAAGAACAGTCACCTGGTGAGTATTACTATATAAACATCACCACGATATAATCGAATACAACTCAGTTACAATTATCGTTCCGTCTAATCATCCAACCTTATGTTCGATGCAGACGCTCGTATGTGTAACGAGAGAACCGTTACATGGTAGGTGTAACTAAATATACAGCATAACGATATAATCGGAGACAACCCAGATACAATTATTGTTCAATCTATCCATTCAACTTTTTGTTCGATTCGGTTGCTCTTATGTGTAACAGAAGAACTGTTACCTGGTTAGACATACTATATGAAAATCATCACGATATAATCGAATACAACCCAGATACAATGATTGTTCAGTCTATCCATTCAACCTTCTGTTCAGTTTAGTCGCTCTTATGTATAACTGGAGAACAGTTACCTGTTGAGTATGACTATATAAACATCATCACGATATAATCGAATACAACCTCAGATACGATCATTGTTTAGTCTATCCATTCAACCTTCTGTTCAATTCAGTCGCTCCTATGTATAACGGAATGGAATAGGAGTATATGGGCCTGGAACCAAATACTCAGAAAGTCTGGGCAAATTTCCGAGCATCTTCCAAGCGGAAATTTACGCCATCGGAAAATGCGTCCAGTTCAACATGGAAAGAAATCTTCGTCGACAAGAGATTATCATCATGTCAGACAGCCAAGCAGCCATTAATGCTCTGAACTCCCATGTAATCAACTCCAGAATGGTTTGGGAGTGTCTAGAAAAACTAAATGAACTAGGCAAGAATAATGCGGTTACCCTCCTATGGGTTCCAGGACACACTGGAGTGGAAGGTAATGAAATAGCAGATATACTCGCGAAAAAAGGGGCTGAAACACCATTTCTGGGACCTGAACCCTTTTGCGGAATAAGCACCAGTAGAATATTCCATGAACTTGAAAAAGAAGTACACAACAAAAGATCCCAGCACTGGATAGAATCACAAGGAATGAGGCAGGCCAAGATACTACTGGGGAACTATAACCAGAAGAGATCAAATGACTGCATTTGCATGAGCAAAAACAAGCTCAGAATACTAACAGGAATCCTAACAGGGCACTGCCGGTTGAAAGGACACCTTAGGAAACTCGGATTAGTGGAAGAAGAAGAATGCAGATTCTGCGAGGAAGAGGATGAAACCTCTATCCACATTCTCTCAGAATGCATCTCCTTGCAAAGTCCGAGGTTAAGATATCTCGGAGAACATCAAATAGAAGAGGGAGATCTACCTAACTTGAAGCCATCCGATATCCTGAACTTTCTGAAAGCCATAGGACTGGAGGGACTGCTTTAGTCGTTGAGACATCCTGAACGGCTAAGCAGCAGAAGGGGGCACAATAGATCTATATAGGTCGCAGTGTACAAGACCCCTATACCATAGAAATAGAAAAATGTATAACGGAAGAACAGTTACCTGGTGAGTATAACTATATAAACCTAATCGAATACAACCCAGATACGATGAATTTTCAATCTATACATTCAACCTTCTGCTCGATTCGGTCGCTTTTATGTAAAACGAAAGAACAGTTACCTGGTGAATATTGCTATATAAACATCATCACGATATCATCGAATACAACTCAGATACAATTATCGCTTCGTCTAACCATTTAACCTTCTGTTCGATTCAGTCGCTAGTATGTGTAATGGAAGTACCGTCACCTGGTAAGTATCACTTTATATACAGTATTGCGATATAATCGGATACAAAATTTAACCTTCTGCTCGATTCGGTCGCTTGTATGTAAAACGGAAGAACAGTTACCTGGTGAGTATTGCTATATAAACATCATCACGATATCATCGAATACAACTCAGATACAATTATCGTTTCGTCTAACCATTTAACCTTCTGTTCGATTCAGTCGCTAGTATGTGTAACGGAAGTACCGTTACCTGGTAAGTATCACTATATATACAGTATTGCGATATAATCGGATACCACCCAGATACAGTGATTGTTCAGTCTATCCATTCAACTTTCTTTTCGTTTCGGTCGCTCGTATGTAAAACGGGAATACCGTCTCCTAGTGTGTATAACTATATACTATATATTTTTCGGATTACAAACAGAAAAGGAAAATCTTTTGGAAACCACACTCACACAACTCAATTCAATTTTCAAAAATAACCCCATAGAGAATGATATAAATAACATCTATAGTATAGGAAAGAATAATACAATCATTGTGGAATTCGTTTCATACCTGCAAAAAAAGAAGATTTTTCAGCAGTTACATAAACTTAAAGGGACCGAGATTTCCATCACAAATGATCTGCGCCCAGAGGATCAAAAAACCAATAAAATACTTGTGAAGCATTTGAAAAAAGCTCGATCCTCGAACCATATAGCGAAAATCAAGAACTTCAAATTGTATGTGGATGCGGTACCATATACAGCCGAGGAACTAGAGGATCCATCATCAACTGAAGTTGAATCCGACGTGGAAATCGATAACATTCCTGATCAGAAGAATAATAGTGCTCCAGCAACCCCGACAATCAGACCGAAATATTCAGAAGAATCAGAAAAAAACTTACTGGAAGTAAGACCAGAGCAGCTGCATCCTAACTTACTTTTCTCATCATCATCCAGAAACAATCCAACTGATTTAAAAACAACAACGAACAGAGATTATAACAAAGAAACCAAGGTGAACCCCCCAGCAAAGAACAAGGAGAAGGACATCAGAACACTGAGAAACAAAAAACCTATATAATCTCATAAATTCTCTATATTAGTAACGATAACCCTTATACCTAAATAATTATTTCAGTTCATATTTTTAGAGTGATCTCCTGTATTGAAATGTGATTTGTCCCCAATTTGTAATACACTGATAGGATGCACGAAATGGATCAATACATACGAGACTTTGAAGTCAATAATATCGAAACCTACTCTCTCGCGCAAACTCCAGAATGCACCGAAATACTGAGAGTTAATAACCTCAATAATAATTTCAAAATTCCCAACATGAATATACGCAGTATAAATAAAAATTCAGATGAGTCCAAGATCGTTTTACACAATTTGAATGCGAATATTGACTGTTTGATACTTACAGAAACGTGGAATATTATAGACCAGGGCTTATTTAACATTGATGGATACGATATGATTTATAACGAAAGTAACTTCAATCAAAATGATGGTGTTGTAGCATACATATAATCAACATTGAAATATTCCTATAAAATAACAGAAATCTACCAAACTATCAAAGCCATACAAATAAAAATTCAATCGAATGAAGGAAGGAGTATACTTGTTACAGCTGTCTATAGATCTCCTGACACAGACCCTAAAGGATTCATAAATAGCATGAACCAGTATTTAGAAACGAACAACGGCAATAATTTCAATGATATATGTTTATTTCCGGGAGATCTAAATATTGACTTATTAGACCCGGGCGAGAATGCATGTTCCGATTATTTAAATGTTTTGAACGAATATGGATACATCTCTACAATAAATAATCCAACGAGAGTCCAAGCAAACAGTAGTTTCTGTATTGATCATATTTTTATGAAATCTTTAGTTGATATCTACGAGAGAATCGTTCCGATAATTCTCAAAACATCTGTTACAGATCATTACGCGACAATTCTCCAAATTGTGTTAAATAACGATATCAAACAAGAAAAAATCAAAACAACTGAGTTCATCAATACCAAAAAGCTCCATGAAACATTCAGAAATATATCCTGGACATCAGTATTATCATCAAATGAACCAAACACTGCTACAAACACATTCATCGATATCATTATAGAAGCCTTCAATGTGTGTACGGAAGTGAAAGAATACAACAGAAAACACGTCAAAATTGCACCCTGGGTAACAAATGGTTTACTCAAATCAATAAACGAAAAAAAATTAATGAATAAGAATCTGCGAAAATATCCAAATAATGATCAATTAAGAAATGAATACAGAAATTATAGGAACAGATTGAATGCACTAATCAAAAAAACTAAATACAACTATCATAATAAACAAATCGAAAAAAATAACAACGATTCAAAAAAACTGTGGGAAATAGTACAGGAAGTTAGTAAAACAAAAAAGACACGTCATCCCATAGATTCTATTGAAAGTGAGGACGGCAGGATATTAACTGACAAATAACTTATAGCAAATGAATTCAATTCCAAATTCTCAGAAATGGGAAGGAATCTAGCCAGTAAGATAGAAAACGATCCTAATTATATTCCAAACCGTTCCATTATGCCAAATTCTCTCGTCCTCACCCCCGTGGAATCAATTGAGATACAAAACGTAATCAGTCAACTAAAAAATAAGAAAGCCGTAGGTGTTGACAAGATCAAAGCCGAAACTATAAAGATCATTTCTAGCTATATCCAAGAGCCATTGGTCAAAATTTTCAATCTGTGTATGGAGGTAGGAAAGTATCCATCGGCATTCAAACACACAGTAGTAGTTCCCCTCCATAAAAAAGGCAATACTCAGAAAGTAGGAAATTACCGACCAATATCTTTGATCACCCACCTCTCAAAAATATTTGAAAAAATTCTGAAAAATAGACTAGTTTCCTATTTGAATAAATTTACCGTTATCTCTTATAATCAATTCGGATTCAGAGAAAATATGTCAACCCAAGATGCAATTCTAGCTTTAACATCAAAAATAACAGAAGCACTAAACGAAAGCAACCCATGTTTATGCATATTCATAGACTTTTCAAAAGCCTTTGACACTGTTAGCCACAAACTCCTCTTAGAATCAATGGAAGACATTGGTGTAAGAGGCAATTGTCTAAAACTCTTCAAGTGCTATTTAAGCGAAAGAACCCAAGCTGTGAGTGTTGATGGTGTGGTTAGCGGTGTCGAAAAAATTGACTATGGCATACCACAAGAAACAGTTTTAGGGCCAATTTTATTTAACATCTATATAAATGGACTATTTTCTGTCGACAACAACGGAGACATTTTCGGATTTGCTGATGATACAGCAATTTTCTACAAGTCTGATAACTGGGACAATCTGAAGCAAAAAGTGGAATCTGACTTCAAATCAATAAAAACATGGTTCGACTATAAATTACTCACAATAAACACGGATAAGACAAACTATCTACCATTCAGCTGTAATACTCGTGGCCTGCCTAATTTCGACAAACTGAACATTACAATGAATAATAACAAACAGTTCTCTATAGAACCTGTGAAAGAAATCAATTACTTAGGTATTATAATTGATTCCCACTTGAAATGGAACCATCACATAATGTTCGTGATGAAAAAATTGAGATGTATATTGTATAGATTCAAAAAACTCAAGGATGTCCTACCTTCCAGTCAAATGAAAACTTTATATCATGCTCTAGTTGAAAGTCATATACGTTATGGAATTCTGGCATGGGGTGGGGCTCTGAAAACACATCTATATCCATTGGAAGTGATACAGAGGAGATTCATAAAACTGATTTTTTCAAAAGATTTCAGGTATTCAACTGACTCACTATATTCTGAATCCAATATCTTTGACCTAAGACAATTTAACTTCTTCCTCACGTGCTTAAAATATCACGGAACAAAACATTGCAATCAACTCCCAACCCACAACTACAATACTCGAAAAAAAAATAATTATGTGCCACCCTTGATGGTCAAAGTTACAACGCAGAGAATGTTCAACTACTTAGCACCAAAATTATACAATACCATTGCTAATGAATTGAAATGTATGAATGAAAACAGAAAATTCAAGAAACTATTGAAAAAATTTATACAGCAACATTCCAGACATATGATACGTGGTCTCTTCGATGTATAAAACGATTTTACCCTATTTTATATAGATAAATTTTTATTCTCTGTTTATTTATTTATTTATAGAATATCTGTACCTGATGAAACTCGATATTGTTATAAAAACTTATTTTTATTCTAATTTTGTCTTCATTATATTGTCTCAAACATTTACAATTATCTGTTCACTAGTCATATTTCGTCATTTCATTTCCTCGAAACAAGTGTTTCAGTCACTTATCGAGTAGATTATTTATTTACAGTTACGATTTATTTGTGTCAATGTATGATCTGGATGTGAATAAATATTATTATTATTATTATTATATACACAGCATAACATCATAATCGAATACAACCCATATACTATCCATTCAACCTTCTGTTCAATTCAGTCGCTCGTATGTATAACGGAAGAACAGTTACCTGGTGAGTATAACTATATAAACATAATCGAATACAACCCAGATACGATGATTGTTCAATCTATACTGAATTCAACCTTCTGTTCGATTCGGTTGCTCGTATGTATAACGAAAGAACAGTAACCTGGTGAGTATTTCTATATGAACGTCATCACGATATAATCGAATACAACTTAGATACAATTATCGTTCCGTCTAACCATCCAACCTTATATTCGATTCAGACGCTCGTATGTGTAACGAAAGAACCGTTACATGGTAGGTGTAGTTAAATATACAACATAACGATATAATCGGAGACAACCCAGATACAATGATTGTTCAATCTATCCATTCAACCTTATGTTCGATTCGGTTTCTAGTATGTATAACGAAAGAACAGTTACCTGGTTAGACATAATATATAATAATCATCACGAAATAATCGAATACAACCCAGATACGATGATTGTTCAGTCTATCCATTTAACCTCCTGTTCAGTTCAGTCGCTCTTATGTATAACTGGAGAACAGTTACCTGGTGAGTATAACTATATGAACATCATCACGATATAATCGAATACAACCCCAGATACGATCATTGTTTAGTCTATCCATTCAACCTTCAGTTCAATTCAGTCGCTCGTATGTATAACGGAAGAACAGTTACCTGGTGAGTATAACTATATAAACATAATCGAATACAACTCAGATACGATGATTGTTCAATCTATCCATTCAACCTTATGTTCGATTCGGTTGCTCGTATGTATATCGGAAGAACAGGTACCTGGTGAGTATATCTATATAAACATAATCGAATACAACCCAGATACGATGATTGTTCAATTTATACTGAATTCAACCTTCTGCTCGATTCGGTCGCTTGTATGTAAAACGGGAGAACAGTTACCTGGTGAGTATCGCTATATAAACATCATCACGATATCATCGAATAACACTCAGATACAATTATCGTTTCGTCTAACCATTCAACATTCTGTTCGATTCAGTCGCTAGTATGTGTAACGGAAGTATCGTCACCTGGTTAGTATCACTATATATACAGTATTGCGATATAATCGGATACCACCCAGATACATTGATTGTTCAGTCTATCCATTCAACTTTCTTTTTGTTTCGGTCGCTCGTATGTAAAACGGGAATACCGTCTCCTGGTGTGTATAACTATATACACAGCATAACATCATAATCGAATACAACCCATATACTATCCATTCAACCTTCTGTTCAATTCAGTCGCTCGTATGTATAACGGAAGAACAGTTACCTGGTGAGTATAATTATATAAACATAATCGAATACAACACAGATACGATGATTGTTCAATCTATACTGAATTCAACCTTCTGCTCGATTCGGTCGCTTGTATGTAAAACGGAAGAACAGTTACCTGGTGAGTATTGCTATATAAACATCATCACGATATCATCGAATACAACTCAGATACAATTATCGTTTCGTCTAACCATTTAACCTTCTGATCGATTCAGTCGCTAGTATGTGTAACGGAAGTACCATCACCTGGTAAGTATCACTATATATACAGTATTGCGATATAATCGGATACCACCCAGATACATTGATTGTTCAGTCTATCCATTCAACTTTCTGTTCGTTTCGGTCGCTCGTATGTGAAACGGGAATACCGTCACCTTATGTGTATAACTATATACACAGCATAACATCATAATCGAATACAACCCAGATACTATCCATTCAACCTTCTGTTCGATTCGGTTGCTCGTATGTATAACGAAAGAACAGTAACCTGGTGAGTATTTCTATATGAACCTCATCACGATATAATCGAATACAACTTAGTTACAATTATCGTTCCGTCTAACCATCCAACCTTATGTTCGATTCAGACGCTCGTATGTGTAACGAAAGAACCGTTACATGGTAGGTGTAGTTGAATATACAACATAACGATATAATCGGAGACAACCCAGATACAATGATTGTTCAATCTATCCATTCAACCTTATGTTCGATTCGGTTGCTAGTATGTATAACGAAAGAACAGTTACCTGGTTAGACATAATATATAATAATCATCACGAAATAATCGAATACAACCCAGATACGATGATTGTTCAGTCTATCCATTCAACCTTCTGTTTAGTTCAGTCGCTCTTATGTATAACTGGAGAACAGTTACCTGGTGAGTATAACTATATGAACATCATCACGATATAATCGAATACAACCCCAGATACGATCATTGTTTAGTCTATCCATTCAACCTTCAGTTCAATTCAGTCGCTCGTATGTATAACGGAAGAACAGTTACCTGGTGAGTATAACTATATAAACATAATCGAATACAACTCAGATACGATGATTGTTCAATCTATCCATTCAAACTTATGTTCGATTCGGTTGCTCGTATGTATATCGGAAGAACAGGTACCTGGTGAGTATATCTATATAAACATAATCGAATACAACTCAGATACGATGATTGTTCAATCTATCCATTTAACCTTCTGCTCGATTCGGTCGCTTGTATGTAAAACGAAAGGACAGTTACCTGGTGAGTATTGCTATATAAACATCATCACGATATCATCGAATACAACTCAGATACAATTATCGTTTCGTCTAACCATTTAACCTTCTGTTCGATTCAGTCGCCAGTATGTGTAACGGAAGTACCGTCACCAGGTAAGTATCACTATATATACAGTATTGCGATATAATCGGATACCACCCAGATACATTGATTGTTCAGTCTATCCATTCAACTTTCTGTTCGTTTCGCTCGCTCGTATGTGAAACGGGAATACCGTCACCTTATGTGTATAACTATATACACAGCATAACATCATAATCGAATACAACCCAGATACTATCCATTCAACCATCTGTTCGATTCGGTTGCTGGTATGTATAACGAAAGAACAGTAACCTGGTGAGTATTTCTATATGAACGTCATCACGATATAATCGAATACAACTTAGTTACAATTATCGTTCCGTCTAACCATCCAACCTTATGTTCGATTCAGACGCTCGTATGTGTTACGGAAGAACCGTTACATGGTAGGTGTAGTTAAATATACAACATAACGATATAATCGGAGACAACCCAGATACAATGATTGTTCAATCTATCCATTCAACCTTATGTTCGATTCGGTTGCTAGTATGTATAACGAAAGAACAGTTACCTGGTTAGACATAATATATAATAATCATCACGAAATAATCGAATACAACCCAGATACGATGATTGTTCAGTCTATCCATTCAACCTTCTGTTCAGTTCAGTCGCTCTTATGTATAACTGGAGAACAGTTACCTGGTGAGTATAACTATATGAACATCATCACGATATAATCGAATACAACCCCAGATACGATCATTGTTTAGTCTATCCATTCAACCTTCAGTTCAATTCAGTCGCTCGTATGTATAACGGAAGAACAGTTACCTGGTGAGTATAACTATATAAACATAATCGAATACAACTCAGATACGATGATTGTTCAGTCTATCCATTCAACTTTCTGTTCGTTTAGGTCGCTCGTATGTGAAACGGGAATACCGTCACCTTATGTGTATAACTATATACACAGCATAACATCATAATCGAATACAACCCAGATACTATCCATTCAACCTTCTGTTCAATTCAGTCGCTCGTATGTATAACGGAAGAACAGTTACCTGGTGAGTATAACTATATAAACATAATCGAATACAACCCAGATACGATGATTGTTCAATCTATACTGAATTCAACCTTCTGCTCGATTCGGTCGCTTGTATGTAAAACGGAAGAACAGTTACCTGGTGAGTATTGCTATATAAACATCATCACGATATCATCGAATACAACTCAGATACAATTATCGTTTCGTCTAACCATTTAACCTTCTGTTCGATTCAGTCGCTAGTATGTGTAACGGAAGTACCGTCACCTGGTAAGTATCACTATATATACAGTATTGCGATATAATCGGATACCACCCAGATACATTGATTGTTCAGTCTATCCATTCAACTTTCTGTTCGTTTCGGTCGTTCGTATGTGAAACGGGAATACCGTCACCTTATGTGTATAACTATATACACAGCATAACATCATAATCGAATACAACCCAGATACTATCTATTCAACCTTCTGTTCGATTCGGTTGCTCGTATGTATAACGAAAGAACAGTAACCTGGTGAGTATTTCTATATGAACGTATTCACGATATAATCGAATACAACTTAGTTACAATTATCGTTCCGTCTAACCATCCAACCTTATGTTCGATTCAGACGCTCGTATGTGTAACGAAAGAACCGTTACATGGTAGGTGTAGTTAAATATACAACATAACGATATAATCGAAGACAACCCAGATACAATGATTGTTCAATCTATCCATTCAACCTTATGTTCGATTCGGTTGCTAGTATGTATAACGAAAGAACAGTTACCTGGTTAGACATAATATATGATAATCATCACGAAATAATCGAATACAACCCAGATACGATGATTGTTCAGTATATCCATTCAACCTTCTGTTAAGTTCAGTCGCTCTTATGTATAACTGGAGAACAGTTACCTGGTGAGTATAACTATATGAACATCATCACGATATAATCGAATACAACCCCAGATACGATCATTGTTTAGTCTATCCATTCAACCTTCAGTTCAATTCAGTCGCTCGTATATATAACGGAAGAACAGTTACCTGGTGAGTATAACTATATAAACATAATCGAATACAACTCAGATACGATGATTGTTCAATCTATCCATTCAACCTTATGTTCGATTCGGTTGCTCGTATGTATATCGAAAGAACAGGTACCTGGTGAGTATATCTATATAAACATAATCGAATACAACTCAGATAAGATGATTGTTCAATCTATCCATTTAACCTTCTGCTCGATTCGGTCGCTTGTATGTAAAACGGAAGGACAGTTACCTGGTGAGTATTGCTATATAAACATCATCACGATATCATCGAATACAACTCAGATACAATTATCGTTTCGTCTAACCATTTAACCTTCTGTTCGATTCAGTCGCCAGTATGTGTAACGAAAGTACCGTCACCTGGTAAGTATCACTATATATACAGTTTTGCGATATAATCGGATACCACCCAGGTACATTGATTGTTCAGTCTATCCATTCAACTTTCTGTTCGTTTCGGTCGCTCGTATGTGAAACGGGAATACCGTCACCTTATGTGTATAACTATATACACAGCATAACATCATAATCGAATACAACCCAGACACTATCCATTCAACCATCTGTTCGATTCGGTTGCTAGTATGTATAACGAAAGAACAGTAACCTGGTGAGTATTTCTATATAAACGTCATCACGATATAATCGAATACAACTTAGTTACAATTATCGTTCCGTCTAACCATCCAACCTTATGTTCGATTCGGACGCTCGTATGTGTAACGAAAGAACCGTTACATGGTAGGTGTAGTTAAATATACAACATAACGATATAATCGGAGACAACCCAGATACAATGATTGTTCAATCTATCCATTCAACCTCATGTTCGATTCGGTTGCTCGTATGTATATCGGAAGAACAGGTACCTGGTGAGTATATCTATATAAACATAATCGAATACAACTCAGATACGATGATTGTTCAATCTATCCATTTAACCTTCTGCTTGATTCGGTCGCTTGTATGTAAAACGGAAGGACAGTTACCTGGTGAGTATTGCTATATAAACATCATCACGATATCATCGAATACAACTCAGATACAATTATCGTTTCGTCTAACCATTCAACATTCTGTTCGATTCAGTCGCTAGTATGTGTAACGGAAGTATCGTCACCTGGTAAGTATCACTATATATACAGTATTGCGATATAATCGGATACCACCCAGATACATTGATTGTTCAGTCTATCCATTCAACTTTCTTTTCGTTTCGGTCGCTCGTATGTAAAACGATAATAACGTCTCCTAGTGTATATAACTATATACACAGCATAACATCATAATCGAATACAACCCATATACTATCCATTCAACCTTCTGTTCAATTCAGTCGCTCGTATGTATAACGGAAGAACAGTTACCTGGTGAGTATAACTATATAAACATAATCGAATACAACCCAGATACGATGATTGTTCAATCTATACTAAATTCAACCTTCTGCTCGATTCGGTCGCTTGTATGTAAACGGAAGAACAGTTACCTGGTGAGTATTGCTATATAAACATCATCACGATATCTTCGAATACAACTCAGATACAATTATCGTTTCGTCTAACCATTTAACCTTCTGTTCGATTCAGTCGCTAGTATGTGTAACGGAAGTACCGTCACCTGGTAAGTATCACTATATATACAGTATTGCGATATAATCGGATACCACCCAGATACATTGATTGTTCAGTCTATCCATTCAACTTTCTGTTCGTTTCGGTCGCTCGTATGTGAAACGGGAATACCGTCACC
Organism: Chrysomela aeneicollis; assembly: GCA_029955515.1. Lineage (NCBI taxonomy): Eukaryota > Metazoa > Arthropoda > Insecta > Coleoptera > Chrysomelidae > Chrysomela > Chrysomela aeneicollis. The sequence goes on along the minus strand of JARUHQ010000013.1, from coordinate 11,875,613 downwards.
TTATGTGTATAACTATATACACAGCATAACATCATAATCGAATACAACCCAGATACTATCCATTCAACCTTCTGTTCGATTCGGTTGCTCGTATGTATAACGAAAGAACAGTAACCTGGTGAGTATTTCTATATGAACGTCATCACGATATAATCGAATACAACTTAGTTACAATTATCGTTCCGTCTAACCATCCAACCTTATGTTCGATTCAGACGCTCGTATGTGTAACGAAAGAACCGTTACATGGTAGGTGTAGTTAAATATACAACATAACGATATAATCGGAGACAACCCAGATACAATGATTGTTCAATCTATCCATTCAACCTTATGTTCGATTGGGTTGCTAGTATGTATAACGAAAGAACAGTTACCTGGTTAGACATAATATATAATAATGATCACGAAATAATCGAATACAACCCAGATACGATGATTGTTCAGTCTATCCATTCAACCTTCTGTTCAGTTCAGTCGCTCTTATGTATAACTGGAGAACAGTTACCTGGTGAGTATAACTATATGAACATCATCACGATATAATCGAATACAACCCCAGATATGATCATTGTTCAGTCTATCCATTCAACCTTCAGTTCAATTCAGTCGCTCGTATGTATAACGGAAGAACAGTTACCTGGTGAGTATAACTATATAAACATAATCGAATACAACTCAGATACGATGATTGTTCGATTTATCCATTCAACCTTATGTTCGATTCAGTTGCTCGTATGTATATCGGAAGAACAGGTACCTGGTGAGTATATCTATATGAACATAATCGAATACAACTCAGATACGATGATTGTTCAATCTATCCATTTAACCTTCTGCTCGATTCGGTCGCTTGTATGTAAAACGGAAGGACAGTTACCTGGTGAGTATTGCTATATAAACATCATCACGATATCATCGAATACAACTCAGATACAATTATCGTTTCGTCTAACCATTTAACCTTCTGTTCGATTCAGTCGCTAGTATGTGTAACGGAACTACCGTCACCTGGTAAGTATCACTATATATACAGTATTGCGATATAATCGAATACCACCCAGATACATTGATTGTTCAGTCTATCCATTCAACTTTCTGTTCGTTTCGGTCGCTCGTATGTGAAACGGGAATACCGTCACCTCATGTGTATAACTATATACACAGCATAACATCATAATCGAATACAACCCAGATACTATCCATTCAACCTTCTGTTCGATTCGGTTGCTCGTATGTATAACGAAAGAACAGTAACCTGGTGAGTATTTCTATATGAACGTCATCACGATATAATCGAATACAACTTAGTTACAATTATCGTTACGTCTAACCATCCAACCTTATGTTCGATTCAGACGCTCGTATGTGTAACGAAAGAACCGTTACATGGTAGGTGTAGTTAAATATACAACATAACGATATAATCGGAGACAACCCAGATACAATGATTGTTCAATCTATCCATTCAACCTTATGTTCGATTCGGTTGCTAGTATGTATAACGAAAAAACAGTCACCTGGTTAGACATAATATATAATAATCATCACGAAATAATCGAATACAACCCAGATACGATGATTGTTCAGTCTATCCATTCAACCTTCTGTTCAGTTCAGTCGCTCTTATGTATAACTGGAGAACAGTTACCTGGTGAGTATAACTACATGAACATCATCACGATATAATCGAATACAACCCCAGATACGATCATTGTTTAGTCTATCCATTCAACCTTCAGTTCAATTCAGTCGCTCGTATGTATAACGGAAGAACAGTTACCTGGTGAGTGTAACTATATAAACATAATCGAATACAACTCAGATACGATGATTGTTCAATCTATCCATTCAACCTTATGTTCGATTCGGTTGCTCGTATGTATATCGGAAGAACAGGTACCTGGTGAGTATATCTATATAAACATAATCGAATACAACTCAGATAGGATGATTGTTCAATCTATCCATTTAACCTTCTGCTCGATTCGGTCGCTTGTATGTAAAACGGAAGGACAGTTACCTGGTGAGTATTGCTATATAAACATCATCACGATATCATCGAATACAACTCAGATACAATTATCGTTTCGTCTAACCATTCAACATTCTGTTCGATTCAGTCGCTAGTATGTGTAACGGAAGTATCGTCACCTGGTAAGTATCACTATATATACAGTATTGCGATATAATCGGATACCACCCAGATACATTGATTGTTCAGTCTATCCATTCAACTTTCTTTTCGTTTCGGTCGCTCTTAAGTAAAACGAGAATACCGTCTCCTAGTGTGTATAACTATATACACAGCATAACATCATAATCGAATACAACCCATATACTATCCATTCAACCTTCTGTTCAATTCAGTCGCTCGTATGTATAACGGAAGAACAGTTACCTGGTGAGTATAACTATATAAACATAATCGAATACAACTCAGATACGATGATTGTTCAATCTATACTGAATTCAACCTTCTGCTCGATTCGGTCGCTTGTATGTAAAACGGAAGAACAGTTACCTGGTGAGTATTGCTATATACACATCATCACGATATCATCGAATACAACTCAGATACAATTATCGTTTCGTCTGACCATTTAACCTTCTGTTCGATTCAGTCGCTAGTATGTGTAACGGAAGTACCGTCACCTGGTAAGTATCACTATATATACAGTATTGCGATATAATCGGATACCACCCAGATACATTGATTGTTCAGTCTATCCATTCAACTTTATGTTCGTTTCGGTCGCTCGTGTGTGAAACGGGAATACCGTCACCCTATGTGTATAACTATATACACAGCATAACATCATAATCGAATACAACCCAGATACTATCCATTCAACCTTCTGTTCGATTCGGTTGCTCGTATGTATAACGAAAGAACAGTAACCTGGTGAGTATTTCCATATGAACGTCATCACGATATGATCGAATACAACTTAGTTACAATTATCGTTCCGTCTAACCATCCAACCTTATGTTCGATTCAGACGCTCGTATGTGTAACGAAAGAACCGTTACATGGTAGGTGTAGTTAAATATACAACATAACGATATAATCGGAGACAACCCAGATACAATGATTGTTCAATCTATCCATTCAACCTTATGTTCGATTCGGTTGCTAGTATGTATAACGAAAGAACAGTTACCTGGTTAGACATAATATATAATAATCATCACGAAATAATCGAATACAACCCAGATACGATCATTGTTCAGTCTATCCATTCAACCATCAGTTCAAATCAGTCGCTCGTATGTATAACGGAAGAACAGTTACCTGGTGAGTATAACTATATAAACATAATCGAATACAACTCAGATACGATGATTGTTCAATCTATCCATTCAACCTTATGTTCGATTCGGTTGCTCGTATGTATATCGGAAGAACAGTTACCTGGTGAGTATATCTATATAAACATAATCGAATACAACTCAGATACGATGATTGTTCAATCTATCCATTTAACCTTCTGCTCGATTCGGTCGCTTGTATGTAAAACGGAAGGACAGTTACCTGGTGAGTATTGCTATATAAACATCATCACGATATCATCGAATACAACTCAGATACAATTATCGTTTCGTCTAACCATTCAACATTCTGTTCGATTCAGTCGCTAGTATGTGTAACGGAAGTATCGTCACCTGGTAAGTATCACTATATATACAGTATTGCGATATAATCGGATACCACCCAGATAATTTGATTGTTCAGTCTATCCATTCATTTTTCTTTTCGTTTCGGTCGCTCGTATGTAAAACGGGAATACCGTCTCCTAGTGTGTATAACTATATACACAGCATAACATCATAATCGAATACAACCCAGATACTATCCATTCAACCTCCTGTTCGATTCGGTTGCTCGTATGTATAACGAAAGAACAGTAACCTGGTGAGTATTTCTATATGAACGTCATCACGATATAATCGAATACAACTTAGTAACAATTATCGTTCCGTCTAACCATCCAACCGATGTTCCGTCTAACCATCCAACCGATGTTCGATTCAGACGCTCGTATGTGTAGCGAAAGAACCGTTACATGGTAGGTGTAGTTAAATATACAACATAACGATATAATCGGAGACAACCCAGATACAATGATTGTTCAATCTATCCATTCAACCTTATGTTCGATTCGGTTGCTAGTATGTATAACGAAAGAACAGTTACCTGGTGAGTATAACTATATGAACATCATCACGATATAATCGAATACAACCCCAGATACGATTATTGTTTAGTCTATCCATTCAACCTTCAGTTCAATTCAGTCGCTCGTATGTATAACGGAAGAACAGTTACCTGGTGAGTATAACTATATAAACATAATCGAATACAACTCAGATACGATGATTGTTCTAGTATGTGTAACGGAAGTATCGTCACCTGGTAAGTATCACTATATATACAGTATTGCGATATAATCGGATACCACCCAGATACATTGATTGTTCAGTCTATCCATTCAACTTTCTTTTCGTTTCGGTCGCTCGCATGTTAAACGGAAATACCGTCTCCTAATGTGTATAACTATATACACAGCATAACATCATAATCGAATACAACCCATATACTATCCATTCAACCTTCTGTTCAATTCAGTCGCTCGTATGTATAACGGAAGAACAGTTACCTGGTGAGTATAACTATATAAACATAATCGAATACAACCCAGATACGATGATTGTTCAATCTATACTGAATTCAACCTTCTGCTCGATTCGGTCGCTTGTATGTAAAACGGAAGAACAGTTACCTGGTGAGTATTGCTATATAAACATCATCACGATATCATCGAATACAACTCAGATACAATTATCGTTTCGTCTAACCATTCAACATTCTGTTCGATTCAGTCGCTAGTATGTGTAACGGAAGTATCGTCACCTGGTAAGTATCACTATATATACAGTATTGCGATATAATCGGATACCACCCAGATACATTGATTGTTCAGTCTATCCATTCAACTTTATTTTTGTTTCGGTCGCTCGTATGTAAAACGGGAATACCGTCTCCTAGTGTGTATAACTATATACACAGCATAACATCATAATCGAATACAACCCATATACTATCCATTCAACGTTCTGTTCAATTCAGTCGCTCGTATGTATAACGAAAGAACAGTTACCTGGTGAGTATAACTATATAAACATAATCGAATACAACCCAGATACGATGATTGTTCAATCTATACTGAATTCAACCTTCTGCTCGATTCGGTCGCTTGTATGTAAAACGGAAGAACAGTTACCTGGTGAGTATTGCTATATAAACATCATCACGATATCATCGAATACAACTCAGATACAATTATCGTTTCGTCTAACCATTTAACCTTCTGTTCGATTTAGTCGCTAGTATGTGTAACGGAAGTACCGTCTCCTGGTAAGTATCACTATATATACAGTATTGTGATATAATCGGATACCACCCAGATACATTGATTGTTCAGTCTATCCATTCAACTTTCTGTTCGTTTCGGTCGCTCGTATGTGAAACGGGAATACCGTCACCTTATGTGTATAACTATATATACAGCATAACATCATAATCGAATACAACCCAGATACTATCCATTCAACCTTCTGTTCGATTCGGTTGCTCGTATGTATAACGAAAGAACAGTAACCTGGTGAGTATTTCTATATGAACGTCATCACGATATAATCGAATACAACTTAGTTACAATTATCGTTCCGTCTAACCATCCAACCTTATGTTCGATTCAGACGCTCGTATGTGTAACGAAAGAACCGTTACATGGTAGGTGTAGTTAAATATACAACATAACGATATAATCGGAGACAACCCAGATACAATGATTGTTCAATCTATCCATTCAACCTTATGTTCGATTCGGTTGCTAGTATGTATAACGAAAGAACAGTTACCTGGTAAGACATAATATATAATAATCATCACGAAATAATCGAATACAACCCAGATACGATGATTGTTCAGTCTATCCATTCAACCTTCTGTTCAGTCCAGTCGCTCTCATGTATAACTGGAGAACAGTTACCTGGTGAGTATAACTATATGAACATCATCACGATATAATCGAATACAACCCCAGATACGATCATTGTTTAGTCTATCCATTCAACCTTCAGTTCAATTCAGTCGCTCGTATGTATAACGGAAGAACAGTTACCTGGTGAGTATAACTATATAAACATAATCGAATACAACTCAGATACGATGATTGTTCAATCTATCCATTCAACCTTATGTTCGATTCGATTGCTCGTATGTATATCGGAAGAACAGGTACCTGGTGAATATATCTATATAAACATAATCGAATAAAACTCAGATACGATGATTGTTCAATCTATCCATTAAACCTTCTGCTCGATTCGGTCGCTTGTATGTTAAACGGAAGGACAGTTACCTGGTGAGTATTGCTATATAAACATCATCACGATATCATCGAATACAACTCAGGTACAATTATCGTTTCGTCTAACCATTTAACCTTCTGTTCGATTCAGTCGCTAGTATGTGTAACGGAAGTACCGTCACCTGGTAAGTATCACTATATATACAGTATTGCGATATAATCGGATACCACCCAGATACATTGATTGTTCAGTCTATCCATTCAAATTTCTGTTCGTTTTGGTCGCTCGTATGTGAAACGGGAATACCGTCACCTTATGTGTATAACTATATACACAGCATAACATCATAATCGAATACAACCCAGATACTATCCATTCAACCTTCTGTTCGATTCGGTTGCTCGTATGTATAACGAAAGAACAGTAACCTGGTGAGTATTGCTATATAAACATCATCACGATATCATCGAATACAACTCAGATACAATTATCGTTTCGTCTTACCATTCAACATTCTGTTCGATTCAGTCGCTAGTATGTGTAACGGAAGTATCGTCACCTGATAAGTATCACTATATATACAGTATTGCGATATAATCGGATACCACCCAGATACATTGATTGTTCAGTCTATCCATTCAACTTTCTTTTTGTTTCGGTCGCTCGTATGTAAAACGGGAATACCGTCTCCTAGTGTGTATAACTATATACACAGCATAACATCATAATCGAATACAACCCATATACTATCCATTCAACCTTCTGTTCAATTCAGTCGCTCGTATGTATAACGGAAGAACAGTTACCTGGTGAGTATAACTATATAAACATAATCGAATACAACCCAGATACGATGATTGTCCAATCTATACTGAATTCAACCTTCTGCTCGATTCGGTCGCTTGTATGTAAAACGGAAGAACAGTTACCTGGTGAGTATTGCTATATAAACATCATCACGATATCATCGAATACAACTCAGATACAATTATCGTTTCGTCTAACCATTTAACCTTCTGTTCGATTCAGTCGCTAGTATGTGTAACGAAAGTACCGTCACCTGGTAAGAATCACTATATATACAGTATTGCGATATAATCGGATACCACCCAGAGACATTGATTGTTCAGTCTATCCATTCAACTTTCTGTTCGTTTCGGTCGCTTGTATGTGAAACGGGAATACCGTCACCTTATGTGTATAACTATATACACAGCATAACATCATAATCGAATACAACCCAGATACTATCCATTCAACCATCTGTTCGATTCGGTTGCTCGTATGTTTAACGAAAGAACAGTAACCTGGTGAGTATTGCTATATAAACATCATCACGATATCATCGAATACAACTCAGATACAATTATCGTTTCGTCTAACCATTCAACCTTCTGTTCGATTCAGTCGCTAGTATGTGTAACGGAAGTACCGTCACCTGGTGAGAATCACTATATATACAGTATTGCGATATAATCGGATATCACCCAGATACATTGATTGTTCAGTCTATCCATTCAACTTTCTGTTCGTTTTGGTCGCTCGTATGTGAAACGGGAATACCGTCACCTTATGTGTATAACTATATACACAGCATAACATCATAATCGAATACAACCCAGATACTATCCATTCAACCTTCTGTTCGATTCGGTTGCTCGTATGTATAACGAAAGAACAGTAACCTGGTGAGTATTTCTATATGAACGTCATCACGATATAATCGAATACAACTTAGTTACAATTATCGTTCCGTCTAACCATCCAACCTTATGTTCGATTCAGACGCTCGTATGTGTAACGAAAGAATCGTTACATGGTAGGTGTAGTTTAATATACAACATAACGATATAATCGGAGACAACCCAGATACAATGATTGTTCAATCTATCCATTCAACCTTATGTTCGATTCGGTTGCTAGTATGTATAACGAAAGAACAGTTACCTGGTAAGACATAATATATAATAATCATCACGAAATAATCGAATACAACCCAGATACGATCATTGTTTATTCTATCCATTCAACCTTCTGTTCAATTCAGTCGCTCGTATGTATAACGGAAGAACAGTTACTTGGTGAGTATAACTATATAAACATAATCTAATACAACTCAGATACGATGATTGTTCAATCTATCCATTCAACCTTATGTTCGATTCGGTTGCTCGTATGTATATCGGAAGAACAGGTACCTGGTGAGTATATCTATATAAACATAATCGAATACAACTCAGATACGATGATTGTTCAATCTATCCATTTAACCATCTGCTCGATTCGGTCGCTTGTATGTAAAACGGAAGGACAGTTACCTGGTGAGTATTGCTATATAAACATCATCACGATATCATCGAATACAACTCAGATACAATTATCGTTTCGTCTAACCATTCAACCTTCTGTTCGATTCAGTCGCTAGTATGTGTAACGGAAGTACCGTCACCTGGTAAGTATCACTATATATACAGTATTGCGATATAATCGGATACCACCCAGATACATTGATTGTTCAGTCTATCCATTCAACTTTCTGTTCGTTTCGGTCGCTCGTATGTGAAACGGAAATACCGTCACCTTATGTGTATAACTATATACACAGCATAACATCATAATCGAATACAACCCAGATACTATCCATTCAACCTTCTGTTCGATTCGGTTGCTCGTATGTATAACGAAGGAACAGTAACCTGGTGAGTATTGCTATATAAACATCATCACGATATCATCGAATACAACTCAGATACAATTATCGTTTCGTCTAACCATTCAACATTCTGTTCGATTCAGTCGCTAGTATGTGTAACGGAAGTATCGTCATCTGGTAAGTATCACTATATATACAGTATTGCGATATAATCGGATACCACCCAGATACATTGATTGTTCAGTCTATCCATTCAACTTTCTTTTTGTTTTGGTCGCTCGTATGTATAACGGGAATACCGTCTCCTAGTGTGTATAACTATATACACAGCATAACATCATAATCGAATACAACCCATATACTATCCATTCAACCTTCTGTTCAATTCATTCGCTCGTATGTATAACGGAAGAACAGTTACCTGGTGAGTATAACTATATAAACATAATCGAAAACAACCCAGATACGATGATTGTTCAATCTATACCAAATTCAACCTTCTGCTCGATTCGGTCGTTTGTATGTAAAACGGAAGAACAGTTACCTGGTGAGTATTGCTATATAAACATCATCAGGATATCATCGAATACAACTCAGATACAATTATCGTTTCGTCTAACCATTTAACCTTCTGTTCGATTCAGTCGCTAGTATGTGTAACGGAAGTACCGTCACCTGGTAAGTATCACTATATATACAGTATTGCGATATAATCGGATACCACCCAGATACATTGATTGTTCAGTCTATCCATTCAACTTTCTGATCGTTTTGGTCGCTCGTATGTGAAACGGGAATACCGTCACCTTATGTGTATAACTATATACACAGCATAACATCATAATCGAATACAACCCAGATACTATCCATTCAACCTTCTGTTCGATTCGGTTGCTCGTATGTATAACGAAAGAACAGTAACCTGGTGAGTATTTCTATATGAACGTCATCACGATATAATCGAATACAACTTAGTTACAATTAACGTTCCGTCTAACCATCCAACCTTATGTTCGATTAAGACGCTCGTATTTGTAACGAAAAAACCGTTACATGGTAGGTGTAGTTAAATATACAACATAACGATATAATCGGAGACAACCCAGATACAATGATTGTTCAATCTATCCATTCAACCTTTTGTTCGATTCGGTTGCTAGTATGTATAACGAAAGAACAGTTACCTGGTAAGACATGATATATAATAATCATCACGATATCATCGAATACAACTCAGATACAATTATCGTTTCGTCTAACCATTTAACCTTCTGTTCGATTCAGTCGCTAGTATGTGTAACGAAAGTACCGTCACCTGGTAAGAATCACTATATATACAGTATTGCGATATAATCGGATACCACCCAGAGACATTGATTGTTCAGTCTATCCATTCAACTTTCTGTTCGTTTCGGTCGCTTGTATGTGAAACGGGAATACCGTCACCTTATGTGTATAACTATATACACAGCATAACATCATAATCGAATACAACCCAGATACTATCCATTCAACCATCTGTTCGATTCGGTTGCTCGTATGTTTAACGAAAGAACAGTAACCTGGTGAGTATTGCTATATAAACATCATCACGATATCATCGAATACAACTCAGATACAATTATCGTTTCGTCTAACCATTCAACCTTCTGTTCGATTCAGTCGCTAGTATGTGTAACGGAAGTACCGTCACCTGGTGAGAATCACTATATATACAGTATTGCGATATAATCGGATATCACCCAGATACATTGATTGTTCAGTCTATCCATTCAACTTTCTGTTCGTTTTGGTCGCTCGTATGTGAAACGGGAATACCGTCACCTTATGTGTATAACTATATACACAGCATAACATCATAATCGAATACAACCCAGATACTATCCATTCAACCTTCTGTTCGATTCGGTTGCTCGTATGTATAACGAAAGAACAGTAACCTGGTGAGTATTTCTATATGAACGTCATCACGATATAATCGAATACAACTTAGTTACAATTATCGTTCCGTCTAACCATCCAACCTTATGTTCGATTCAGACGCTCGTATGTGTAACGAAAGAACCGTTACATGGTAGGTGTAGTTTAATATACAACATAACGATATAATCGGAGACAACCAAGATACAATGATTGTTCAATCTATCCATTCAACCTTATGTTCGATTCGGTTGCTAGTATGTATAACGAAAGAACAGTTACCTGGTAAGACATAATATATAATAATCATCACGAAATAATCGAATACAACCCAGATACGATCATTGTTTATTCTATCCATTCAACCTTCAGTTCAATTCAGTCGCTCGTATGTATAACGGAAGAACAGTTACTTGGTGAGTATAACTATATAAACATAATCTAATACAACTCAGATACGATGATTGTTCAATCTATCCATTCAACCTTATGTTCGATTCGGTTGCTCGTATGTATATCGGAAGAACAGGTACCTGGTGATTATATCTATATAAACATAATCGAATACAACTCAGATACGATGATTGTTCAATCTATCCATTTAACCATATGCTCGATTCGGTCGCTTGTATGTAAAACGGAAGAACAGTTACCTGGTGAGTATTGCTATATAAACATCATCAGGATATCATCGAATACAACTCAGATACAATTATCGTTTCGTCTAACCATTTAACCTTCTGTTCGATTCAGTCGCTAGTATGTGTAACGGAAGTACCGTCACCTGGTAAGTATCACTATATATACAGTATTGCGATATAATCGGATACCACCCAGATACATTGATTGTTCAGTCTATCCATTCAACTTTCTGTTCGTTTTGGTCGCTCGTATGTGAAACGGGAATACCGTCACCTTATGTGTATAACTATATACACAGCATAACATCATAATCGAATACAACCCAGATACTATCCATTCAACCTTCTGTTCGATTCGGTTGCTCGTATGTATAACGAAAGAACAGTAACCTGGTGAGTATTTCTATATGAACGTCATCACGATATAATCGAATACAACTTAGTTACAATTATCGTTCCGTCTAACCATCCAACCTTATGTTCGATTAAGACGCTCGTATTTGTAACGAAAAAACCGTTACATGGTAGGTGTAGTTAAATATACAACATAACGATATAATCGGAGACAACCCAGATACAATGATTGTTCAATCTATCCATTCAACCTTTTGTTCGATTCGGTTGCTAGTATGTATAACGAAAGAACAGTTACCTGGTAAGACATAATATATAATAATCATCACGAAATAATCGAATACAACCCAGATACGATGATTGTTCAGTCTATCCATTCAACCTTCTGTTCAGTTCAGTCGCTCTTATGTATAACTGGAAAACAGTTCCTGGTAAGTAAAACTAAATGAACATCATCACGATATAAACGAATACAACCCCAGATACGATCATTGTTTAGTCTATCCATTCAACCTTCAGTTCAAATCAGTCGCTCGTATGTATAACGGAAGAACAGGTACCTGGTGAGTATATCTATATAAACATAATCGAATACAACTCAGATACGATGATTGTTCAATCTATCCATTTAACCTTCTGCTCGATTCGGTCGCTTGTATGTAAAACGGAAGGACAGTTACCTGGTGAGTATTGCTATATAAACATCATCACGATATCTTCGAATACAACTCAGATACAATTATCGTTTCGTCTAACCATTCAACATTCTGTTCGATTCAGTCGCTAGTATGTGTAACGGAAGTATCGTCACCTGGTAAGTATCACTATATATACAGTATTGCGATATAATCGGATACCACCCAGTTCAGTCTATCCATTCAACTTTCTTTTCGTTTCGGTCGCTCGTATGTGAAACGGGAATACCGTCACCTTATGTGTATAACTATATACACAGCATAACATCATAATCGAATACAACCCAGATACTATCCATTCAACCTTCTGTTCGATTCGGTTGCTCGTATGTATAACGAAAGAACAGTAACCTGGTGAGAATTGCTATATAAACATCATCACGATATCATCGAATACAACTCAGATACAATTATCGTTTCGTCTAACCATTCAACATTCTGTTCGATTCAGTCGCTAGTATGTGTAACGGAAGTATCGTCACCTGATAAGTATCACTATATATACAGTATTGCGATATAATCGGATACCACCCAGATACATTGATTGTTCAGTCTATCCATTCAACTTTCTTTTTGTTTCGGTCGCTCGTATGTAAAACGGGAATACCGTCTCCTAGTGTGTATAACTATATACACAGCATAACATCATAATTGAATACAACCCATATACTATCCATTCAACCTTCTGTTCAATTCAGTCGCTCGTATGTATAACGGATGAACAGTTACCTGGTGAGTATAACTATATAAACATAATCGAATACAACCCAGATACGATGATTGTCCAATCTATACTGAATTCAACCTTCTGCTCGATTCGGTCGCTTGTATGTCAAACGGAAGAACAGTTACCTGGTGAGTATTGCTATATAAACATCATCACGATATCATCGAATACCACCCAGATACATTGATTGTTCAGTCTATCCATTCAACTTTCTGTTCGTTTCGGTCGCTCGTATGTGAAACGGGAATACCGTCACCTTATGTGTATAACTATATACACAGCATAACATCATAATCGAATACAACCCAGATACTATCCATTCAACCATCTGTTCGATTCGGTTGCTCGTATGTATAACGAAAGAACAGTAACCTGGTGAGTATTGCTATATAAACATCATCACGATATCATCGAATACAACTCAGATACAATTATCGTTTCGTCTAACCATTCAACATTCTGTTCGATTCAGTCGCTAGTATGTGTAACGGAAGTATCGTCACCTGGTTAGTATCACTATATATACAGTTTTGCGATATAATCGGATACCACCCAGATACATTGATTGTTCAGTCTATCCATTCAACTTTCTTTTTGTTTCGGTCGCTCGTATGTAAAACGGAAATACCGTCTCCTAGTGTGTATAACTACATACACAGCATAACATCATAATCGAATACAACCCATATACTATCCATTCATCATTCTGTTCAATTCAGTCGCTCGTATGTATAACGGAAGAACAGTTACCTGGTGAGTATAACAATATAAACATAATCGAATACAACCCAGATACGATGATTGTTCAATCTATACTGAATTCAACCTTCTGCTCGATTCGGTCGCTTGTATGTTAAACGGAAGAACAGTTACCTGGTGAGTATTGCTATATAAACATCATCACGATATCATCGAATACAACTCAGATACAATTATCGTTTCGTCTAACCATTCAACCTTCTGTTCGATTCAGTCGCTAGTATGTGTAACGGAAGTACCGTCACCTGGTGAGAATCACTATATATACAGTATTGCGATATAATCGGATATCACCCAGATACATTGATTGTTCAGTCTATTCATTGAACCTTCTGTTCGATTCGGTTGCTCGTATGTATAACGAAAGAACAGTAACCTGGTGAGTATTTCTATATGAACGTCATCACGATATAATCGAATACAACTTAGTTACAATTATCGTTCCGTCTAACCATCCAACCTTATGTTCGATTCAGACGCTCGTATGTGTAACGAAAGAACCGTTACATGGTAGGTGTAGTTGAATATACAACATAACGATATAATCGGAGACAACCCAGATACAATGATTGTTCAATCTATCCATTCAACCTTATGTTCGATTCGGTTGCTAGTATGTATAACGAAAGAACAGTTACCTGGTAAGACATAATATATAATAATCATCACGAAATAATCGAATACAACCCAGATACGATGATTGTTCAGTCTATCCATTCAACCTTCAGTTCAAATCAGTCGCTCGTATGTATAACGGAAGAACAGTTACCTGGTGAGTATAACTATATAAACATAATCGAATACAACTCAGATACGATGATTTTTCAATCTATCCATTCAACCTTCTGCTCGATTCGGTCGCTTGTATGTAAAACGGAAGGACAGTTACCTGGTGAGTATTGCTATATAAACATCATCACGATATCATCGAATACAACTCAGATACAATTATCGTTTCGTCTAACCATTCAACATTCTGTTCGATTCAGTCGCTAGTATGTGTAACGGAAGTATCGTCACCTGGTAAGTATCACTATATATACAGTATTGCGATATAATCGGATACCACCCAGATACATTGATGGTTCAGTCTATCCATTCAACTTTCTTTTCGTTTCGGTCGCTCGTATGTAAAACGGGAATACCGTCTCCTAGTGTGTATAACTATATACACAGCATAACATCTATATACACAGCATAACATCATAATCGAATACAACCCAGATACTATCCATTCAACCTTCTGTTCGATTCGGTTGCTCGTATGTATAAAGAAAAAACAGTAACATGGTGAGTATTTCTATATGAACGTCATCACGATATAATCGAATACAACTCAGATACAATGATCATTTCGTCTATCCATCCAAACTTCTGTTCGATTGGGTCGCTCGTATGTATAACGCAAGAACAGTCACCTGGTGAGTATTACTATATAAACATCACCACGATATAATCGAATACAACTCAGTTACAATTATTGTTCCGTCTAATCATCCAACCTTATGTTCGATTCAGACGCTCGTATGTGTAACGAAAGAACCGTTACATGGTAGGTGTGACTAAATATACAGCATAACGATATAATCGGAGACAACCCAGATACAATGATTGTTCAATCTATCCATTCAACCTTATGTTCGATTCAGTTGCTCGTATGTGTAACAGAAGAACTGTTACCTGGTGAGTATTTCTATATAAACTTCATCACGATATAATCGAATACAACTCAGATACAATGATCATTCCGTCTATCCATATAACCTTCTGTTCGATTGGGTCGCTCGTACGTATAACGCAAGAACAGTCACCTGGTGAGTATTACTATATGAACATTCCAACGATATAATCGAATACAACTCAGATACAATTATCTTTCCGTCTAACCATCCAACCTTATGTTCAGTTCAGTCGCTCTTATGTATAACTGGAGAACAGTTACCTGGTGAGTATAACTATATAAACATCATCACGATATAATCGAATACAACCCCAGATACGATCATTGTTTAGTCTATCCATACAACCTCCTGTTCAATTCAGTCGCTCGTATGTATTACGGAAGAACAGTTACTTGGTGAGTATAACTATATAAACATAATCGAATACAACTCAGATACGATGATTGTTCAATCTATCCATTCAACCTTATGTTCGATTCGGTTGCTCGTATGTATAACGAAAGAACAGGTACCTGGTGAGTATAACTATATAAACATAATCGAATACAACTCAGATACGATGATTGTTCAATCTATCCATTCAACCTTCTGCTCGATTCGGTCACTTGTATGTAAAACTGAAGGACAGTTACCTGGTGAGTATTGCTATATAATCATCATCACGATATCATCGAATACAACTCAGATACAATTATCGTTTCGTCTAACCATGCAACATTCTGTTCGATTCAGTCGCTAGTATGTATAACGGAAGAACAGTTACCCGGTGAGTATAACTATATAAACATAATCGAATACAACCCTGATACGATGATTGTTCAATCCATACTAAATTTAACCTTCTGCTCGATTTGGTCGCTTGTATGTAAAACGGAAGAACAGTAACCTGGTGAGTATTGCTATATAAACATCATCACGATATCATCGAATACAACTCAGATACAATTATCGTTTCGTCTCACCATTTAACCTTAAGTTTGATTCAGTGGCTAGTATGTGCAACGGAAGTACCGTCACCTGGTAAGTATCACTATATATACA
Organism: Chrysomela aeneicollis; assembly: GCA_029955515.1. NCBI lineage: Eukaryota > Metazoa > Arthropoda > Insecta > Coleoptera > Chrysomelidae > Chrysomela > Chrysomela aeneicollis. The sequence continues at coordinate 11,858,763 of JARUHQ010000013.1, read as the reverse complement.
GAATTGCGATATAATCGGATACCACCCAGATACATTGATTGTTCAGTCTATCCATTCAACTTTCTGTTCGTTTCGGTCGCTCGTATGTAAAACGGGAATACCGTCACCTAATGTGTATAACTATATACACAGCATAACATCATAATCGAATACAACCCAGATACTATCCATTCAACCTTCTGTTCGATTCGGTTGCTCGTATGTATTAAGAAAAAACAGTAACCTGGTGAGTATTTCTATATGAACGTCATCACGATATAATCGAATACAACTCAGATACAATTATCATTCCGTCTATCCATCCAAACTTCTGTTCGATTGGGTCGCTCGTATGTATAACGCAAGAACAGTCACCTGGTGAGTATTACTATTTAAACATCACCACGATATAATCGAATACAACTCAGTTACAATTATTGTTCCGTCTAATCATCCAACCTTATGTTCGATTCAGACGCTCGTATGTGTAACGAAAGAACCGTTACATGGTAGGTGTAACTAAATATACAGCATAACGATATAATCGGAGACAACCCAGATACAATGATTGTTCAATCTATCCATTCAACCTTATGTTCGATTCGGTTGCTCGTATGTTTAACGAAAGAACTGTTACCTGGTTAGACATACTATATGATAATCATCACGATATACTCGAATACAACCCCAGATACGATTATTGTTTAGTCTATCCATTCAACCTTCTGTTCAATTCAGTCGTTCTTATGTATAACGAAAAAACAGTTACCTGGTGAGTATAACTATATAAACCTAATCGAATACAACCCAGATACGATGAATTTTCAATCTATCCATTTAACCTTCTGCTGGATTTGGTCGCTTTTATGTAAAACGGAAGAACAGTTACCTGGTGAGTATTGCTATATAAATATCATCACGATATCATCGAATACAACTCAGATACGATTATCGCTTCGTCTAACCATTTAACCTTCTGTTCGATTCAGTCGCTAGTATGTGTAACGGAAGTACCGTCACCTGGTAAGTATCACCATTTATACAGTATTGCGATATAATCGGATACTAACCAGATACATTGATTGTTCAGTCTATCCATTCAACTTTCTGTTCGTTTCGGTCGCTTGTATGTAAAACAGGAATACCGTCACCTATGTGTATAAATATATACACAGCATAACATCATGATCGAATACAACTCAGATACTATCCATTCAACCTTCTGTTCGATTCGGTTGCTCGTATGTAAAACGAAAGAACAGTAACCTGGTGAGTATTTCTATATAAACTTCATCACGATATAATCGAATACAACTCAGATACAATGATCATTCCGTCTATCCATCTAACCTTCTGTTCGATTGGGTCGCTCGTACGTATAACGCAAGAACAGTCACCTGGTGAGTATTACTATATAAACATTCCCACGATATAATCGAATACAACTCAGTTACAATTATCGTTCCGTCTAACCATCCAACCTTATGTTCGATTCAGACGCTCGTATGTGTAACGAAAGAACCGTTACATGGTAGGTGTATCTGAATATACAGCATAACGATATAATCGGAGACAACCCAGATACAATGATTGTTCAATCTATCCATTCAATCTTATGTTCGATTCGGTTGCTCGTATGTATAACGGAAGAACAGTTACCTGGTTAGACATAAAATATAATAATCATCACGAAATAATCGAATACAACCCAGATACGATGATTGTTCAGTCTACCTATACAACTTTCTGTTCAAATCAGTCGCTCTTATGTATAACTGAAGAACAGTTACCTGGTGAGTATAACTATATAAACATCATCACGATATAATCGAATACAACCCCAGATACGATCATTGTTTAGTCTATCCATTCAACCTTCTGTTCAATTCAGTCGCTCGTATGTATAACGGAAGAACAGTTACTTGGTGAGTATAACTATATAAACATAATCGAATACAACTCAGATACGATGATTGTTCAATCTATCCATTCAACCTTATGTTCGATTCGGTTGCTCGTATGTATAACGAAATAACAGGTACCTGGTGAGTATAACTATATGAACATAATCGAATACAACTCAGATACGATGATTGTTTAATCTATCCATTCAACCTTCTGCTCGATTCGGTCACTTGTATGTAAAACTGAAGGACAGTTACCTGGTGAGTATTGCTATATAAACATCATCACGATATCATCGAATACATCTCAGATACAATTATCGTTTCGTCTAACCATTCAACATTCTGTTCGATTCAGTCGCTAGTATGTATAACGGAAGAACAGTTACCTGGTGTGTATAACTATATAAACATAATCGAATACAACCCAGATACGATGATTGTTCAATCCATACTAAATTCAACCTTCTGCTCGATTCGGTCGCTTGTATGTAAAACGGAAGAACAGTTACCTGGTGAGTATTGCTATATAAACATCATCACGATATCATCGAATACAACTCAGATACAATTATCGTTTCGTCTTACCATTTAACCTTAAGTTCGATTCAGTCGCTTGTATGTGCAACGGAAGTACCGTCACCTGGTAAGTATCACTATATATACAGTATTGCGATATAATCGGATACCAACCAGATACATTGATTGTTCAGTCTATCCAATCAACTTTCTGTTCGTTTCGGTCGCTCGTATGTAAAACGGGAATACCGTCACCTAGTATGTATAACTATATACACAGCATAACATCATAATCGAATACAACTCAGATACTATCCATTCAACCTTCTGTTCGATTCGGTTGCTCGTATGTATAACGGAAGAACAGTTACCTGGTTAGAAATAATATATAATAATCATCACGAAATAATCGAATACAACCCAGATACGATGATTGTTCAGTCCATCTATACAACCTTCTGTTCAGTTCAGACGCTCTTATGTATAACTGGAGAACAGTTACCTGGTGAGTATAACTATATAAACATCATCACGATATAATCGAATACAACCTCAGATACGATCATTGTTCAGTATATCCATTCAACCTTCTGTTCAATTCAGTCGCTCGTATGTATAACGGAAGAACAGTTACTTGGTGAGTATAACTATATAAACATAATCGAATACAACTCAGATACGATGATTGTTCAATCTATCCATTCAACCTTATGTTCGATTCGGTTGCTCGTATGTATATCGGAAGAACAGGTACCTGGTGAGTATAACTATATAAACATAATCGAATACAACTCAGATACGATGATTGTTCAATCTATCCATTTAACCTTCTGCTCGATTCGGTCGCTTGTATGTAAAACGGAAGAACAGTTACCTGGTGAGTATTGCTATACAAACATCATCACGATCTCATCGAATACAATACAAGAGATACAATTATCGTTTCGTCTAACCATTTGACCTTCTGTTCGATTCAGTCGCTAGTATGTGTAACGGAAGTACCGTCACCTGGTAAGTATCACTATATATACAGTATTGCGATATAATCGGATACCACCCAGATACATTGATTGTTCAGTCTATCCATCCAACTTTCTGTTCAGTTTAGTCGCTCTTATGTATAACTGGAGAACCGTTTCCTGGTGAGTATAACTATATGAACATCATCAAGATATAATCGAATACAACCCCAGATACGATTATTGTTTAGTCTATCCATTCAACCTACTGTTCAATTCAGTCGCTCGTATGTATAACGAAAGAACAGTTACCTGGTGAGTATAACTATATAAACATAATCGAATACAACCCAGATACGATGATTGTTCAATCTCTACTAAATTTAAGCTTCTGCTCGATTCGGTCGCTTGTATGTAAAACGGAAGAACAGTTACCTGGTGAGTATCGCTATATAAACATCATCGAATACAAATCAGATACAATGATCATTCCGTCTATCCATCCAACCTTCTGTTCGATTGGGTCGCTTGTATGTATAACGCAAGAACAGTCACCTGGTGAGTATTACTATATAAACATCACCACGATATAATCGAATACAACTCAGTTACAATTATCGTTCCGTCTGACCATCCAACCTTATGTTCGATTCAGACGCTCGTATGTGTAACGAAATAACCGTTACATGGTAGGTGTAACTGAATATACAGCATGAGGATATATTCGGAGACAACCCAGATACAATGATTGTTCAATCTATCCATCCAACCTTATGTTCGATTCGGTTGCTCGTATGTTTAACGGAAGAACTGTCACCTGGTTAGACATACTATATGATAATCATCACGATATACTCGAATACAACCCCAGATACGATTATTGTTTAGTCTATCCATTCAACCTTCTGTTCAATTCAGTCGTTCCTATGTATAACGGAAAAACAGTTTTCTGGTTATAAACCTAATCGAATTCAACCCAGATACGATGAATTTTCAATCTATCCATTCAACCTTCTGCTCGATTTGGTCGCTTTTATGTAAAACGGAAGAACAGTTACCTGGTGAGTATTGCTATATAAACATCATCACGAGTAGATGATTTGTGCCGATTCTAGACCTCCTCCCAAGGTCACACACCCCCCACGTGGCCTTGGGGGGTCAATGACCTTAGGGGGGTCAATGACCTCGGGAGGAGTGACCTTGGGAGGAGTGACCTTGGGGTGAATGACCTTGGGAGGAGTGACCTTGAGAGGAGTGACCTTGGGGTGAATGACCCCGATGTGATCTTGGGAGGAGTGACCTCGAGTTGGCGACCTTGAGAGGAGGGTGCCCTTGGGAGTTGGTGTGGCCTTGAGAGGAGCGCGTCCTTGAGGAGGGCTCTCTTTTTCTGTGAGCGTGACCTTGTGTTTCCACACCCCTGAAATGGGAGGGGGTGCGACCTTGAACACTGCTGCTGCGTGCGCATGCGCCATTCTCCCGCGAGAGTTCAAGATCGCGTTGGTGAGAGTGGGGGAGGCGGTACTTCTATAAATTCAAGGGTGCGCAGAGCGGAGCACAGTTTATTGGGAATCACATATTAATCAGCATTTGTTGTTTGTTCGTGAGTGATAAAAGCGTTTTTTATTCATCATCATCATGTTGACCTGCAGTGCTTGTTTCCAAACATTTACGCGTAGTGATAATTTACGCCGCCATCAAAGAATTTCATGTGTTGGTGATTTGAGTGATTTGGGCGAGCCTAGTGCAAAAAGGGCTCGATTGGATATTTCGAATCCGCCAGCGCCATCGACATCTAGAAGTATGCAAAGATGTGTGCCCTGCGCTAAAGATGTTCCATCAGATAGGATGGGTGCTCATAAGAGAACCTTGGAGCATCGCTCTAATGCGTGCATGCACTACAGAGATGGCGTATATGCGATCGAGAGCGCGTTCAAATGCCGCATTATTAGCTATAGGTTAGAGTGTAGAACGAACATTTTAGATTACAATGCGTTCTTCAATGAGAATAGAGCTACAATTATATCTCTATTAGATAATATGCTACTGATTCATCACTCGATTAAAGTGAACATGGAAGTTTTTGGTAGATATGTCATTGAAACCCGAGATGTGAGAGATGTGAAATCTTTCATGGCTCCGAATCGCATAATTGCTTCATCGCCAGATTTGGAAGATATCGTTGACGCATTTCGGGATTGTCTTTCGAATCTAGCTATCGAATTCGAGGAACGTGATTCTGGTGAGTTGTTTGAAAAAATCAGATGTCGACTAAGTTTGCTTATTTCTTTTTTTTACTTTGATATTACAGGTTGGGCTTTAGAAGAGATTTTGTTTCTAGAAATAAATATTAATAAATATAGTCCATTAAGAGGCGGGTCTTACATAAAGCTGCCCACCTATATTGCGAACAAGAAAGCGGTGGTAAACATTATTAATCAGGATGAGCATTGTTTCGCCTGGGCAGTTACATCAGCTTTGTATCCTGCGAGGATAAGGAATACCGAAACATCTTCCTACCCACACTTTTCTACAGTATTGAATCTGGTTGGTATAGAGTTTCCTATGAAAGTAAGTGATATTCCAAAGTTCGAAAATCAAAATGATTGCTCCATCAATGTTTATGGGTTAGAGAGCGTATTCGATGATCAAAAAATGAAATATAGGGTTATTGGGCCGCTTCATTATGCTAAGAATAGGTTGGGTAGGCATGTAAACTTACTTTATATCTCGGACGATTCCGATAAGGGGCATTATTGCTGGATAAAAAATTTATCGCGATTAGTGTCAAGTCAATTAAATGCCAGAGGGCATAGGAATTTCTTTTGCGATGGGTGTCTGATATGTTTCTCCGATGAGTCGAAGTTGCTACGTCATAAGTTGAATGATTGCAATCATACATACACTACGGTTCCATCTCCAGAAATCAAGGTTGATAAATTCGGAAATAGCGCTCCCGGGAATATTTTAAAATTCCAAAGTTTTGAGAAACAGATGAAAGTACCATTCGTTATATATGCGGATTTTGAATCTGTTCTGAAACCCATCCAAACTTGTGAACCAGATCCTACGGGGTCGTATACTAATAAAACATTCGCTCACGAGCCGCATTCATTTGCATATCTCATCAAATGCTCCTACGATGATTCCCTCACTAAATTTGTTTCATTCCGAGGAAAAGGTGTAGCAAAAAAGTTTGTCTCCAGTTTAGTCGATAATGTTAAGGCTATATATAATATGCATTTGAAATGTGTTGTTCCTATGGCTAAATTGAGTGCTGCAGAGAAGCTTGATTTCGCTACCGCTACAATTTGCAACATTTGTGATAAGCCACTTGATTCCACAGATGTTAAAGTTAGAGACCATTGTCACCTGACTGGTAAAAAGAGAGATGGCGCTGCACATTCTAAATGTAATTTGAATTTCAAGCTACCTAACTTCATCCCCATCTTTTTCCATAATATGAGCGGGTATGATAGCCACCTCTTCATCAAACAATTGTTCGAGCATGAAGAGAGGGTGGATTGTATCGCTCAAACTAAGGAAAAGTATGTTTCATTCACGAAACATGTTTTTGTTGATGAGTACTTGGGAAAAGATGGGAAAAATCATAAAATGTTCATGAAGTTGCGCTTTTTAGATAGCTATAAATTTCTTTCTGATCCGCTGCATTCTCTAGCTGAAAATCTGACTACGGAACAGTGTGTTGAGACAGCGAGAGCATTTCAAGATCGCGAACAATTTAAGCTAATGACGCGAAAAGGCGTATTTCCGTATAGTTTTATTACATCTATCGATAAATTGGAGCATAAAGGTTTACCTTCTCAAAATGACTTTTTCGATAATTTATCGAATGAACACATTTCGAATGAGGATTATCGTAGAGCTGAGCGTATTTGGAAGATATTCAAATGTAAAACGCTTGGGGATTATTCAGACGTATATCTGAAATCGGATGTTTTGTTATTATGCGATGTTTTTGAAAATTTTCGGAAGGTTAGTTTGAAGACATACAAGTTGGACCCATGTCAATATTATACAGCCCCTGGTCTATCGTGGGATGCTATGTTGCGCTACACAAAAGTGGAATTGGAACTCTTAACTGACATCGACATGGTGAATTTCTTTAAGAAGGGAATAAGAGGCGGTGTCAGCCAGTGTAGTATGAGAAGCCATGTAGCTAATAATAAATTCCTCCCAAATTTCAACCCTGATGATCCATCGTCGTTTATAATGTATTTGGATGCGACCAACTTGTATGGTCATAGTATGTCGCAACCACTACCTACATCTGGTTTCACATGGTTAACTGATGTTGAAATCTCAAATTTGGATATCTCGAATGTTGCAGATGATGATCCGTTCGGGTATGTTCTCGAAGTAGATATTCACTACCCTGAAAATTTACATGATGCACACTCGGATTTACCTTTTCTTGTGGAAACCATCAGCCCGCCAGGTTCAAAATCCGCTCATAAGAAACTGATTCCGAATTTATCGAATAAGTTAAATTATATAATCCATTATCGAAATTTGAAACAGGCGATTAGAAATGGTTTAATCTTGACGCGAATACATAGAGTTCTTAAATTCAATCAATCTCGCTGGTTGAAGAAATATGTAGACCTCAATACTGAGATGCGCAATAAAAGTACGAACAAAGCCGATAATGGATTATTTAAAAAGATGGTCAACTGTGTGTATGGTAAAACTATGGAAAATGTCGATAGAAGGACCGATATCAAACTTGTGACCCATTGGGAGAGTATCGGGAAGCGGAAGGGTGCTAATGCATTAACGACCCTTCTCAATTATAAGACTTGCACGATATTTCATGAAAATTTCGTTGCAATTCACATGGGTAGGGTTAGCGTGCATTATGATAAACCGCTCTATGTGGGCTTCAGCATATTAGATGTGTCGAAAATTGTAATCTATGATTTCTTATATGATTGTATCAAGAAAAATTTTCCTGGAACATCCTCATCATTATTGTATACCGATACTGATTCCCTCATCTTGAAAATTGATAGCGAAAATTTCTATGATTTTATGAAAGAAAACATAAAATATTTCGACACGTCTAATTATCCTGTAAAAAATAACTTCAACATGCCTCGCACAGAATCGATCGTCGGCAAAATGAAAGATGAATTCCCAAACAACCCCTTAATTAGTTTTTATGGTACTGGCGCCAAAGCTTATTGCGTCAAATCAACGACTAGCGAGGTGAAAAAAGCGAAAGGTGTTTCCAGGGCTGTTATAAGAAACGAACTATCTCTAGATAGTTATAAAGACATCGTTGAGAAAGGTGGTTTGATATTTCGCAAGATGAATACTTTTCGTAGCTATAAGCATGACATCTTCACGGAGATGAGAAACAAAGTTGCTCTTTCATATCACGACGATAAGCGGTTTATTATTCCCAATACTGTCAGAACTCTTCCTTGGGGTCATAATGATATCGATTTTTATCGATTTAGTCCAGAGCAAAATTCAATTTGGTTACATCAGGCAATAAGCAACTTGTCGCAGAATGATCAGGGGGAGGATAATGAACGGTCCAAAAGATTAGACTCGCTAATTGAAATGTTGATGGAGCAATTAGAACCTCAGCAGTGAGCTCTATACCGGGAGAGGGGGTAGGGGGAGGGGAGGATTGTTTGCTACATGCCCTATAAGGGGTATAAGATATTTCCATTCCTCCGAGTTGGTGACTAGCTGCGATATTGGCTACAGCAGTTGAGATGACTACCGAGGTCAGCGAGACGCTTGCGAAACTTTCAATTCAGGAGCATGATAAAGAAAAGGGGAAAGCTGTGAGTATATTTTTTATTCGATAATATTCTCGATTTTGGGAATCATTTCCATATTATAAATGTATATTTTCTCGTTGCAGCCTTCCAAAAACGCTGTTGGGCAGCAAGGCATAGACAATTTCACGGATGAAGGATACGATGACGCCGAATGCAGCGAAAAAGCATTTGAGCGAAATAAATTTATGAATGTCCCTCGGTCATTCTTATGTACATTATGTAATCGAACACTTCACGAAACAATTGTGACAGGTGTTGCTCCTATTTGTTGCAATGTACGCAGCAAAGTTTATATTTACCATTTTTGAAGTTATGTAATCGAAAACTTCATGAAACAATTGCGGTAGGTGTTGCTCCTATTTGTTGCAATATATGTAGTGAAGTTTATATTTACCATTTTTGAAGTAATAATATTTTTCTATACTCGAAACATTTATTGTAATATTATTGCGCAGTAGGCTATAATCCCCCCACCCCTCAGCCATTCTTGATATTCTTCACCGCAAAGGTATGTTAGAGTCAGTTGTACGAAAGGCGGCCACCATGAAACTACTCGCTGTTGACATGCAAGGTTTCGTGCTTGGTGATAATAGTGTATTCCACCCCAAAGAAATATCTATCACAGATGGGGAGAAAACTAATCATTACATATTGAAACCGCCTAAGCCCTATAACAGTTTAACTCGGAGTGAAAAAAAGCAAGTAACCTATGTGGAACGAAACATCCACGGTATAAGATACTCGAGTGGGCTCATCGACTATGATCAACTGATGGGTGAGGTGCTTGAGCCTATTGCGAGCGCTAGTATAGTTTATGTGAAGGGGCATCAAAAGTTTGAGATTTTACAACAGTATGTAGAACAATTGGCCTATAAGCCATACATTGTGAATATTGAAAAATATCAGCATGATATGTGTCTTCAAAACCCTGTACCAGTATTCGAAAAAGAAGCTGCTCTTTGTATGAATCATACGCTATCTGCAAGGGTTAATTGTAGCTTGAGGCAATCGCACGCAGTATGGAGTTGGGTCTCTCAACATTTGAAATGGTGATGAAACATTTATATTCCAACATATTGTACTTATGATGTAAATAAATAAATATATATATTGTCATTCGAGATTATTTTACCTGACACCTTCCACACCAATTTCCTTATGGGCGAAGTAGAGAATGTCTGACGCGACAGTTGGTATGATCGGTGACATCCGGTATGGGAGATGGCAGTTGGTAAATTATAGTTGGTACGGTAGATGGCGCTTCACTTCTGTCAAAATTCATGCATCCCAAAAACAACCAACTACGGGTACAGAACACTTCCTAATTGACAGTTGACATGATTGGTGATAACTGACGTGACAGGTGACAATTGGCAGGGCAGCTGTCACGGCGGCCATCTTAGGCGGAAAGAGCATTGAAAAGCGGAGGAGGTAGCAATTTTAACCATAGCGATTTCAACTCCTGAGTCGAGCAGTAGTCATTGAATTGTTATAGAAGCATCTACAAGTGAGCATTCAATTATGTCTGGACAATATCGAAATATGTCCATGAGACAAATGGTGGCCGCCATACGGGAGAGACAACGCACCAACCCGGTGGAGATCGACGAAATGGTGCAGAGACACTTGGACGAGCGGCGGGCCGATGAAGCAATGCGGGAGATAATGGCTGTGGAGATTCCAGAACTCGACCCTGGATCAGACTCTGATGAAACCATCATTTTATCTCCCGTTATCACAAGAAGGGAGCTACGTAGGAAGAAGAAGTCGAGAGTGCCGCCTTACACGGCTAAAAGGTTGAAGCCGAAAGTGAAGTAAACAAATATATATCGTTTTTTATATTATATATTTCAATAAATTTTTTCATAATACAAATTGTTTGTCATGATATGAATACACCATTAATAAGTAAGAAGTGGTCCTCAAGTGTCTACCGTTTCAATTTCTCTCGTAGATGCCTAACTGTTCTCACAAAAGAAGTGAAAATCCCATATTTATGTGAATCACAGTCGCACACGCAATAACAATAATGCATACATTTCCTGCATGCAAGCCCATCTACGACATCGTTGTATTCGAATAGATAGAAACACTTTCTGCGGCAGCAATAACGCCTTGATGTAACTGGGCATTGATACTCCAACGCGCGAACCATGTTAGACGGAGTTTAAATGATGTCTGAGAAGTAGGGCGAATATTAGAAACCAAAGTGGTGGGCGTTAACAAGAAGTGGGCTAGTGTAATGAGGTCCGAGCGTAACGACCAATGGGAGAAGCCAAAGGGCTGGGCCTCAACAAGTGGGAGGGTCTCAAATTGGCTAATATATAATAATATAATAATAATATAATAAATAATCAAATATATATATACACTAATTCAATAGTCTCCTTCAATATCACCCCTATAGTATCTAAATGTTGGAGCCGGCACCTCCAAATCCCTAGCCCTTCTTCGAAGTCTCTCTTCGAGGGGTAGGCACCAACACTTGTCCAAATGTTCGGAGGGCCCCCTATAAAAGTGGCCCACCACCTCGCAAAAGAATTTCTTGCTGAAATTGCAACCTCTGCAAATCCCTTGCCAGCAATCATTCCGATATTGCCGGCAGCTTCTACATCTATGGAAGTGCAGCCTTCTACCCATGCTGCATTCCCGGCATGTTGGGCGGCAGATTCCAAAGTTGGAATTCCTCAGCTTTTTACAGCACCTATCGCATCGGGCTCCGGAACTTGGTGACTGCGCTGGTACAGGAGATGGGGGCCCCGTTCTTGTCGTATTCGCCAACGAGCAACGCTGGCACATTCCCGTGCTGGGATTAAGATCTCCTGGCACGAAGGCGTCCCCGCAATTGTGGCAGCATATCGCCCCATTCGCGATAAGCGGCCTCACTGCAATAATTGGCTTGTTATCCCAGGCACTCGGATACATATTGACTGAAGAATAATTGAGGAGTTCTTCTCAAACTAGTGGTCGACTCAGGAGTTGAAACCGCTATGACCTCCGCTTTTCAATACTCTTTCCGACTAAGATGGCCGCCGTGACAGTCGCCCTGTCAATTGTCATCTGCCAGCTATCACCCGATATCAGTAGCGTCACTCGCCATCAGTAGCGCCACTTGCCATCAGTAGCGCCACCTGCTATTAAGGCTAATGACCTTGAAACAGGGGCGCCATCTATCACAATCGCTATTATTTGCCATACCAAACTATCGCGAAGTGTTCCGTGCCCGTAGTTGGTCGTTGAGGTGTTCCGTGTCAGCTGTCATCCGCCATCAGTAGCGCCATCATCATCTGTCACCCGCCATCAGTCACTCCCACTCTCAGCTAGGAGGGAGGAAAGAGTACAAAAGCGAAGCGCCCACTCGAATTTATCATTCTGCTGCCTGCCTTCCTCTTCGACTAGACCTGCCTACTAGACGCTGCTAGATCAATTGTGAGTATTACCTTTTGATTGTGTATAGTGAATTTGTATATATCCCCATATTTTTGTACTTATGATTTTGTATTATATTCTAAGTGGTGAATCTGGGACTTGTAGATTTCTCTCGTTGTGATAACATCAGATTATTTCTGTTTCTTTGACTCTGAATATTTTTCTCATTGCATTAATATCGAATCATTTTCAAAGTGAAAGAAGTTGGGGATTGAACATTTTTTTCTCGTTGTGATAATATTAGATTATTTCTATTTGCCCGACTCTGAATGTTTGTTCCACATTGCTCCAATTTCGAATTATTTTTCAAAGCGGAAAACTCTTACTCTTGTTTTTTTTGCATTATACTAATATTGAATCTTTTTCCAAGTGATAGAATCTGCAAACCGTTACCATCTTCAACTAATTCTGCTGCCCGCCTTCCTCTTCGACTAGACCTGCCTACTAGACGCCGCTAGATCAATTGTGAGTATTACCTTTTGGTTGTGTATAGTGAATTTGTATATATCTCTAAATTTTTGTACTTGTGATTTTGTGTTATATTCTGAGTGGTGAATGTAGGACTTGTATATTTTTCTCATTGTGATAACATTAGATTATTTCTATTTCTTCGACTCTGAATGTTTTCTCATTGCATTAATATCGAATCATTTTCAAAGTGAAAGAAGCTGGGACTTTAACATTTTTCTCGTTGTGATAATATTAGATTATTTCTATTTGTCCGACTCTGAATGTTTTTCCTCACTGCTCCAATGTCGAATTATTTTTCCAAAGTGGAAAACTCTTACTCTTGTTTTTTTGCATTATACTAATATTGAATCTTTTTCCAAGTGATAGAATCTTCGAGTGTTTTCATCTTGAACTCATTCTGTTCGCTGCCTTCCTGTTGGGCTACTCAGACTAGACGCTCCTAGACCAACTGTGAGTATTACCTTTGAAGTGTGTATAGTGAATTTGTATACATCTTCATATTTTTGTACTTGTGATATCGAATTATATTCTAAGTGGTGAATGTAGGACTTGTACATTTTTCTCATTGTGATAACATTAGATTATTTCTATTTCTTTGACTCTGAATGTTTTCTCATTGCATTGATATCGAATCATTTTCAAAGTGATAGAAGCTGGGACTTTTGAACATTTTTTTTCTCCTTGTGATAATATCAGATTATTTCTATTTCTCCAACTCTGAATGTTTTTCCTCATTGCTTCAATGTCGAATTATTTTTCCGAAGTGGAAAACTCTTACTCTTGTTTTTTTTCATTATACTAATATTGAATCTTTTTCCAAGTTGTAGAATCTTCAAGTGTTTTTTGGACCCGGTCTAGAAGACACCGTTGCTTGCCCTCCTCTCGAGCTACCACACCACCGGCAAATTTTTTTGGAGTATTACTTCTGAACCAATTGTAAGTATTTCCTTGTGAGTGCATATAGTGAAATATAAATTTTCGAGTTCTATAACATACTTCATTCTCATTGTGATATAGTCGAGTTTTGCTAAGTGCTATAATAACCTATAACTTATAATATTTTTCTTTGCGATAATTTCATAATTTCTCTATAAAATGCAATACACGACTTAACATGTTTTCATTGTTATAGGAATACGAGATGGCCTTCAACAACTCCGCCGCCGCTGGATCCTCTGCCGCTCCCGACAATTCTGAGGAGCTCCAGCAATTAAGTATGTTATTTTCAACTCTTTTTCTTGTAACACCATCCTAATATTTTTCTCGAAATTTTTTCAGGCATCAATTCATCATTTTTCGAGAACATCTCCATGGACGCATTTGATGTTCCCGAAGATGATATTGATCTTAGAGCTCTTCTCACTGACACGTGGGACAGCATGCGCGGCGACGATTCCGTGGGTGCGGCTGGCACCCGGGGTAAGAAGAGGCCGGCGATGTCGCAAGGGGCATCTTCCAAGGGGGCTAAGATGAGCTGTCGCAGGGTGAGTGAATCATCTTCATCGTCGGAGAGTGAGGAGGATATGGCGCTTTCAGACAAAGCGTCAATGTTGGTTGAAAGCCTGCCCGAAGATGACAATGCTGATGATTTCGCGCCACAAACCAAGAAAATGAAGGTTTGTGGCACGAAATCATCGGGATCTGTTGGGGGGAAAAGCATGTCCTCGTCAAAAAGGAAGGTTGCTAACCCCCTTCAACATATCTTTCTCGATGATAGCGAGGATGATTTTGCACCACCACCGCAACCAAAGAAAAAGATCTTTGGTAGCCGTGTTGGTGGAAAGAGGGCGTTATCATCGAGGGCATCGACGTCTTCGAAAGCGTCGCCCAAGGCACCTTCGAAGAAGAGGAAGATTAGCCCGAAGGCGGTTGCGGGGCCTTCTAAGGCCGGCCCTAGCAAGAAGGGCAAATCTTCCTCTTCTTCAATGATACTCCGCAAGTTCCTCAATAATAGTGGCAAGGCAAACCCCTACCGCGGAGGTGATATTGCTGAGTGGTACGCGGAACGGCGTACCGCTCAACAAGAGCGAAAGCCGGCAATCAACGTCCTCAGAGTGGACGTGATCAAGCCGGCTAGTGCTCGAACCAATGCGGACGGTGATGCGATCGCCGCCATTGATGAGGGAACCAGTGGAGTAGGCGCCGTGGGTGATGCACCGGAAGTGGCTAATGCCAATGAAATTGAACAGTCTGGAAGCATCAGCATCGTCACCATCTCCGACGATGAAGGTGCTACTGCTGCTGAGGGCGCGGATGTTGGCGAAAACAATGGTGGTGATGCCATCGTTCATGAGGCTGCAGTTGCCGCCACTCCGCCGCCTGATGACGAAGTCATCACCATCATTGTTTCCGCCGACGCCGCGCCACCTCATGGAGATGCCACCCCGCGACCTCCCCAACAACCATCGCCGGCGCTGGAGGCAGAGGTTGCGGCGACGCCCCCATCATCCCCACCACCACCATCGCCAGCAGCTGAGGCGGAGGTTGCGACACCATCCCCGGCGGGTATTGCGTCACCCTCGCCGCTAGGGGAGGATGTGCCGCCGTCGCAGCCGTCGCCGCCATCTTCACCGGCAGCTGGAGGTGCGGCTTCGCCTTCACAGGCGGAGAGTGAGGATGCCGCGCCGCCGACGCCTTCCCCGTCAACGCCTTCCCCGTCAAACAGCATTCCGCCGGGACCATTACTGCCTGCTACCCAACTAAGGAGATAAAATGACGAGTTGGTGCGGTGGTTGGCAATGATGAGCGACCGCAAAACGAGAACCCTTCACGACAACGCGCAGGTTGAAGCTCAGCTGGCTGAGATTTTAGCTCAGGCAGCTGAACTTCAGCGAATTTCTGCCATGCAGAAAGAGAGCATAGCCGAAATTGATGCGGAGGTTTCTCGTTATGGGGGACATGCCGACGCGAGTGCTGTTTTACTGGGGAAGGAAACCTAGTTGTATATAGTTTTTTTGTAAATTTTAGTTAAGGCCCTAATTGTAAATAGTTTTTGTAAATATAAATTAAGATGTATATATAGTTGTAAGTATGTAAATAAATTATTGTAAATATTAGTAAAAGATGTGTGTATATAAAGATGATTGTGTATATAGTTGAAAATAAAGTTTTTATAAATATAAATAAAGGTGTATATAGTTGTGAATATATATTTATGTTTGTGTTCATCATATTATTTGCAAATTTTCATAATAAAATATATTAAATTCTGATGCGACTTTTTCTTATTGGGTGAAAATTGGGTAGGAAAGAAATAGACGATAGAAAATGTCAACAGACTCATTTATTGAAAAAAATTAAATACTTCAAACAATTGCAGATTTATCAAGCCAAGAATTGTGCTCTTCAGAAAATCCTAGCCACTTGACAAATATCTTATTCCCCTTCGTTTTCAACACTTTTTCAACTAGATATGCATTTGGCTCAGCTGTTTTCAACAATTCCAATTCATAAAAGCATCCCTTGATAGGGCGACCTTTGACATCTTTGATGTTGTATGTCGTCGGATTGGTAATATTCACTTTAGATATGGTGAATAATTCTGTGGAAAAATTGGCTGAGTATCCTTTCTCGAAAACTCCTTTGAATTTGCTTATTCTGACAACATCTCCAACATTATATTTTGCTGGTGGCGCTATTTTCAGGTGGCTATATACTTTAAGTATT
The DNA here is from genome assembly GCA_029955515.1 of Chrysomela aeneicollis. NCBI lineage: Eukaryota > Metazoa > Arthropoda > Insecta > Coleoptera > Chrysomelidae > Chrysomela > Chrysomela aeneicollis. The sequence goes on along the minus strand of JARUHQ010000013.1, from coordinate 11,842,023 downwards.
GTTGAAGGTGTTACGTCAGCAGGTTTCATACCAATTGTTCTATGTTTTCTATTATTATACTCGTTAGCAAAATTTGCGAGAATGTCGAGCCACTTATAGTCACCTCTGGCGGAGAATTCTCTATAGATCCAAGTCTTCAATGTTCTAATTACTCGCTCCACAATAGCTGCTTTCATTATACTATAAGTTGAATAGTGATTGATCTTATATCTCTGCATCAAATTTTCGAAGCGTGAATTGTAGAATTCTTTGCCTAAATCACTTTGAATATTTTTTGGAGAATATTCAGCTCGCTTCAGCACTTTTTCCATAGCTTTTGTCACTTCCACACCAGTTTTATTTTTTATCGGTTCAACCCATAAATATTTTGAATAGCAATCGATAACGAATAGTATATATCGATAGCCCATATTCTCATCTGCATATATTTGCATTTCAGCCAAATCAATTTGCCACAGGTCAGCAAATCCTTTGATTATCGTTCTCCTCCTTTTGAAGTTACGCCTCGCGGGTTTGTGTAATTCATTAGCAATCGCCCTTTTGGTTGGGCTTATTTTCATCTTCCACTTCGTAGATTTCCCGCTGCGATTACTTCGGCTTTCATTCATATACTAATAACTAATCTTCCAAACTCACATATACATATGGCGCTCGCACTTTGAAAAATCAACGTATGATACCTTCTTCACGCAATTCCTCTATTATCGACATTATTTCATTATCATGCCCTGTATGACCAACCATTTTAGAACTCCACAATAATCGAAGACGTTCCACCAATTCTGCAGCATCATTCCAATAAACAAATTCTTTCCGTTTTCTATTCAGAACTTTTTTGCGCGGTATTGCCTCCACTACTCCTTTACCGCCTTTGATATCAAATCGTTGAGGATTACTCCTCATATAATGTGGACTATCTATAAGAGGTTTGATGATTTGTCGATATTTCTTTTTCGAGTTAGAGGATTCAGCATTCAAACCTCCTCTAATATCATAATTTTTATATGCGGATCCTGTAGTCTTCAGAATGGAGGTATATATCTGCTTATCTCGATCGCTAATAGATCCAGGTGCTTGATTCATAAAAATCAAATCATATAGTTCAGAAGAAGCTGGAAATACCTTACTCCTTCTATTATCACGCCATAATTCGATTTGATCATTCAAAAAACGGATTTCCATATTACCCATCCTTAATTTACCCGTTTTGGGATCGATACGAACACCATATACTGTATCATAATTAGATTTTCCAGTTTTCAAGTTATCCAAATGCTGCTGCACTCGATCTTGTAGAGTTGTTGTATCAATAGCGGTAGTATTATCGCTAGAAATATGTGAAGTTGATGATGTTGGTGGTGTTTCCATCATTGTCACATAATCGAGTTCGCTCTGCATCAATTGCGAATTTTTGCTGGAATTTCCAGATTCCAAATGTTTATCAAACATTTCTGTAGCATCTCCCACCGTTTTCCTACGCTTCGGCGTAGAATGGTGCGTAGGCTGCGGTATTTTAAGGATAGGTGGTACTTTCAGACCCGATATTTGGGAGGGGGCTATCGCTACCGCAGCAGCTTCTGAGATAGCTTTCAATGGTTTCGTTAGCGGTTTGTATACCTTCTCAAGCATTGTCTGATCGCTGAGGTGGGCGCTCTTCAAACTTTTGAATTTTTTTCTCACCGCATCAGTTGCTTCGACAAGTTTCTGCTTGAGACATATTTCATCCATTTTTTCACTGCTAGATGCGCTCATTTTGCCATCCAGCGATCGAATGATTCAACCACATCAGGGTATCACGGATATATGAAGCAATCAAACCCTTTTCTATAGCGTCCCTCGCAAATCTCACTATCCTTATCGATAACGAGAAAACCATATTTATCCGTCCAACTATGTGCGCACATATCCCGAAATTGATTGAATGTCACATCTGGGGATACATGATCGGAAAATATGTGATGAAGATTCATTTCGTCCTGTTTGAACATGATTATGAAATTCGCATTATCGCGAATTAGTTGTTTAGGCACTCTCGAATAGGTTTGCGCAAGATAGAAACAATCGACATTCCTATGACGCCCCATCGAAAAATAAGATCTAATCACATCCTGTTTCTCACATATAACATCATCGAATATAAATATACTCTCAGGTTTTGCATCGGCAGGTTCAACTATGTCTGCATTATTACTGTAAGTGTGATAACCCAACCCCTTTATCGGTTCCAATACTTTACGTAAATACTCATACTTGGGTTGATACAATGATTTTGAATAGAGGTATATGTTGGCGAATCGTAAGCCATTCTGATTGGTGAGCAGTGATATCATAACATTCGTCTTGCCACAATTCGATGGACCAATAATCAAACTTCGAATTGTATTGGGAAATAGATCCCCATGCCTACGCTGTGGAATTGCACTATTTCCTAACCCAACTTTTTCATCAAAATTTTCCACACTGAATGTCTCATTTTGTCGAACAATCTGCATCATGCGACTGCCAAGTACTTTATAATGATCTGCGAGTGTCGCAAAGCTCATTTATATTATGAACACCAAGCGATACACTTCAACAAAGAAAAAAAGTTGGCGTATTTGTCGTAAGGGGAAAACAACAAATATAATGAAGGGAAAAAGGCGCTTTGGTATGGGGTGCGGCGGTAGTGTGCTGAAAAGGAAGAAGAAGCGGACCACGCCCAAACGCATGAGAAAGATAGCTTTTGGATCGGGAATAGTGCACAAAGTTCGACATGCGCTACGCCAAATGGGGAACAGGGGAACGCTCACCAGAAACTTGGGTGAAACAACTCTAAAGGCCGTCGGTGCAGCTAAAAAATTCGTGAGAATGGCAGGAGGAAGGAGAAATATTCGAACACCCCGCATAATACCAATCCCCAAAGTTGGCGGCATTCTCCCACTAATCCCAATTTTCGCGGGATTATCAGCATTGGGTAGTTTGGCTGCAGGCAGTGCAAGCGTTGTTCGTGCTATCAATTCCGCCAAAGAAAGTAAGGAGAAACTCGCTGAGGCGAACCGCCACAACACACATATGGAGGCAATTGCTCTAGGTAAAATGGGCAAAGGGGTCTATCTGAAACCATACCGCAAAGGGTTGGGTATCTATTTGAAGTCCCAAACTCCAAAAAACTAGATGGCCTACCTCGAAGGGCTTTAACAGATGTGGACCTATCACGATATATAAAAAAGATAGGAATACCAAACTTTCGAGGTATATATATGAGGGATAATTTACCCTCATCCGGCCCATATCGTACAGAATCCGCCATATTGAATTTAGATAGCGAACAAGGCGATGGCACACATTGGGTTGCATATAAAAAAAGCGGTAAAGTAGTCGAGTATTATGATAGCTATGGCGATTTACCCCCACCAAAAGAGTTGGTGAAATATCTGAATAGAGGGCCGCAGGCGCTTAGAGCTACCAAAATAGTATATAACTATGAGCGCCAACAAGAATACAACACAGTCTGGTGCGGGCATTTGTGCTTGAAATTTCTCTCGAAGAAGAACACAAACGAAAAGTAGCTCATCATGGATCGAGAAAGCATCAAAGAAATGGCCCATGCGTTGTTAGCTTACTCTAAATCACGCTCTCTCTTAAAAATGACTGAGAAAGAACTCGCCGACCTACCAAAGGAAGTACTGATTGGATTGGCCTCCCAAGAAATAGCTCTAGTATGGGATAAGCTACCGCAACGATTGAAAGACGATCCAGAGGTGTCGAAATACCAATTTTGTGAGGATCATCATCACGAGAAATGCGATAATCAACCAGACGGTGTTGATGTCAACGATGGACCAATACCACGAAAAGTGTTTTGCTGCTTTTGTCGAATGAAAATGTAGATGTGGCAATATGTAATAAAAAATTTTTATATATAAATGATTATCAATGCGAAAATAAAAACATTCTTCAATGTCTCGCATAGCGATCAAGTTGCAGCTGTTGAATGTTCATTGAGGTTTGTTACCCATTTTCGCCGTTTTCTTTACACACCACCAACATTATGTCGCAAACATTCACCATATCGGGTGGTCATAGTGTTTTGAGCGCTGATTTTTACCCACCAATTGAACTAGATGCGAGAAGAACTTACGGTTTGGGATTACACGGCTTTTATTCTTACAATTCCATAGCCAATATAGATGAGACTAATAACGCTTTGGGTTATTGGGATGAGAAAGAAGGTCGCATCTCTGAGAACTTGAAAATGATTCATATACCACCAGGCGCCTATGAAATAGAAGAAATCAATAGAGTTATACAAGAAGCTATAGCATCTTCGAACCCCTCCTCTGATAGTAAAAAGAGTAAAAATAATATTGAATTTTATCTTCGAGCTAATAATAACACTCTAATGTGTGAAATGAAATCTTCATATGGAATTATGTTGTCAGTTGAGAATTCCATAGCCGAAGTGTTGGGTTTCGAGAAAAAATTCTACCCATCCAACTTTCTACATAAATCCACCAAGCCGGTGAAAATTATTAAAGTTCGCCTAATACGCATCGATTGCAATATCACGAGCGGGGCGTACCTGAATGGGGAAGAGGTTCACACGTTGTATGAATTCGACATCAATGTGGATCCTGGATATAAGCTGTCGAAGGAACCGAAAAACATTATATATCTACCAATCAGCCCGACCGGACGTCAGTCTATCGATAACATTACACTGAGAATTTTGGATGATGAAAATTGTTTGGTCGATTTCCGAGGAGAGAAGATTATTGTGAAGCTTGAACTGAAACAACTAGATTGATCTCGAAAAATAGCAGAGAAAAGATGGGGTTCTGCTTCGGTAACCAATCAAAGCGAATATCCACCCCCACACCCCATAATGAGCGCAGAAATAATAAAAAGAAGTGTAAACGCGGTCGCGGATTCATTCGCAATCGACGTCTCAATCAGACAAGGCGGCATCATAACCTATCTGAGAGCGATATTGATTTCTTGAAATCTATCGGACTGAAAGTGCTACAGAAAAAATAGAGATGGTTTCCACAACTTCTACTAGCCTCCAATTGGAAGTGTTTGATGAACCAATCTTCGATCATTCCCTAATCAGCCTGCATGAACACACATACAAACCATATGGTTCACCATCATTCAAGAACTCTGACGAAATAAGAATAGCTGTCAACTTTCAAGATTTGATATTAGATATTGCAGAGAGCTACATCTACATCGAAGGAAAATTCATGCCAGATGATTTGACAGCAGATTGCTATTTATCCAATAATGCTCTAGCATTCCTCTTCGACGAAATTCGCTATGAGATGGGTGGCGAACAAGTGTGTATGATTCGAAAACCAGGCATCACTACAGCTATGAAATGTATGATCTCCTATGGGGAATCGAATAAAAAATTTCTAGAGACCCTCGGTTGGGGAATTGATGATGATAATCAACCGATCCTAGACAAAATCAATCACGTATTCAGCGGAAAATTACCACTCAAATACTTGATGGGATTCGCTGAGGACTATAATAAGGGTGTCTTGAATATAAAACAAGAGTTGATACTAATCATTGCTCGCTCATTCAAAAACTCCTACATGGGAGTAGTTAATGCGAAAATAGAAATTGATAAGATTGAATGGAGAATAAGGCATATCATGCCGTCAGATAAACAAAAACTCAAACTATTGAATCGCATCAATAAAAGTTCCACTGCGAAGATAAAAATAGCATATAGGATGTGGGATTTGTATGAGTTACCAACTATCCGTGAAACATCTTCAGACATTTGGGCTGTCAAAACTACCAACAGTCTCGAGCGACCGCGATACATTATCATAGGATTCCAGAAATCTACTAATACGGATGATGTATCTCAAGATGCCACCCAATTCATTAATGCTGACATTAATAATATTCGAGTGTATTTGAATTCAGAAGTATACCCATACGAGCGGTGGAATTTAGAATTCGACAGGAAGTTGGATGCTATAGCCTATTATGCTTACGAAAATTTCCAAAAGAGTTACTATGGTAAAGATATGAGTGAGCCGATGATGGGTATAGAAGAATTCAGGAAGAACCCATTATTTATCATCGATTGCAGCCATCAAGCCGACGCCATGAAATCCTCAACAGTAGATATCAAATTGGAATTTGAGACTCGCAAATCAAAATTTCCAGCCAATACAAGAGTGTATGCGCTCATTCTACATGACGCAGTCATGACATATAGCGCTCTAGATGGCTCCATACAGATGGGTGTATGAACGAAGAATTATGAAGCTATGATCAGATGAATCACTACCACCATAGTTTAAGATATATATATTTGTAGCAGTTTTTTTTCGGATTTTCGGATAATAAAAGATGTAAAATGTTGAATAATGTTTTATTTTTCCTATTATGTACAATGATTGAAATAGTGAGTCTAAAGACTATAAGAGCATACTAGACACCCCCTTGTACCCCGCCACCTTCTTGTTCTTCCCCAACTTCTTCTTCCCCTTCTTCGCCTTCTCCACCTTCTTCTTCTTCTTCTGAAGCTTCCCTCAAACCGTATTTTTCGATGATGATAGTTGGTAGGAATTCAACTAAATCATGAAGGAAGCATTCCAAACCCTCCTTCACCATTTCTTCAAGAAACTTCTCCAAAGTTATACTCCCGTGTTCTAGGCGACTGCATAGAAAATGACCGATTTTATATCGATCAGCATCCGCTAAAATCTCTCGAGCTCGTTCTTGATTGAAACATGCGCTCATATCATAGTTGGCTGCATGGAGTGAATCACGCTCCAAATCGATGAGTTCACATTTAAGTCTGCTGACTGCTGATTCGATGTCTTCAGCAGCTGGCCAAAACTGGCTAGAATAGTGCATCCACATATCCTTAGAAGTTGAGTACTGGAGTCTACAAATAAATAAACAAAAAAAAGAGTTTAGGAGATAATTCAACAAATACGTTTCATATTACATAGCTCATACCCTCAGCTTAAAAAAACTACTCACCAAAAATGGTAAATGCGACGACGAGGGTGGCGAGAATGTAAGAACTACTATATACATATAATCTTTAAACTCCCTTTCACTAATACTAAACTAATCATAAAAATAATTCAATTAATTACTGAGGCGAAGTCTCGCTAAGGGGTATTTCTTTTATGCCGAACCTAATAAGCGTTCGCGTTTTCGCACCAGCATATGATGGTTCACTCTGCCCCAGGTATGCTATTGTATAAAGCCCGCGGGAGTTGATCAAATGGAGATCGCTTTCTTCAATCACATCTGAAACTCTTTTGGGCAACCAACATTTCACAGTTTCCCCACTTTCTTCATCTAATAATATAACGGTGGCAGATCTACCAAATCTAGTTTCAAATATTGTCATTTTCTTGATCAGATAAGGCTTATTCAAGATCAGCGATGATATCAACACTTGCTTGGTGAATTCATACCCTTCAGCGATTTGATTATTGATCGCGATCAAATCAATTTTAGGTGAACCCATCTCTAGATTAAACACGTGAAAGAGAGTACAAAAGAATATATAGAATATAGGAATTTACTTACATAAAAATAACACTTGTTATCACGCAAGGATACGCACACGCTTTACGAGTCAATATTTATTTTTATTGATTGCTAGTTATACTGCTGCTACTGCTTGTGGCAACTATAGCACTGAATCGCCAATTTATAGGAACTCCCCCACTCTCACCAACGCGATCTTGAACTCTAGTGGGGGAATGGCGCATGCGCACGCAGAAGCAGTGTTCAAGGTCGCACCCCCTCCCATTTCAGGGGTGTGGAAACACAAGGTCACGCTCACAGAAAAAAAGAAAGCCCTCCTCAAGGACGCGCTCTTCTCAAGGCCACAGCAACTCCCAAGGGCACCCTCCTCTCAAGGTCGCCAACTCGAGGTCACTCCTCCCAAGATCGCATCAAGGTCATTCACCCCAAGGTCACTCCTCTCAAGGTCACTCCTCCCAAGGTCATTCACCCCAAGGTCACTCCTCCCAAGGTCACTCCTCCCAAGGTCATTGACCCCCCTAAGGTCATTGACCCCCCAAGGCCACGTGGGGGGTGTGTGACCTTGGGAGGAGGTCTAGAATCGGCACAAATCATCTACTATCACGATATCATCGAATACAACTCAGATACAATTATAGCTTCGTCTAACCATTTTACCTTCTGTTCGATTCAGTCGCTAGTATGTGTAACGGAAGTACCGTCACATGGTAAGTATCACTATATATACAGTATTGCGATATAATCGGATACCAACCAGATACATTGATTGTTCAGTCTATCCATTCAACTTTCTGTTCGTTTCGGTCGCTCGTATGTAAAACGGGAATACCGTCACCTAGTGTGTATAACTATATACACAGCATAACATCATAATCGAATACAACTCAGATACTATCCATTCAACCTTCTGTTCGATTCATTTGCTCGTATGTATAACGAAAGAACAGTCACCTGGTGAGTATTTCTATATAAACTTCATCACGATATAATCGAATACAACTCAGATACAATGATCATTCCGTCTATCCATCTAACCTTCTGTTCGATTGGGTCGCTCGTACGTATAACGCAAGAACAGTCACCTGGTGAGTATTACTATATAAACATTTCCACGATATAATCGAATACAACTCAGTTACAATTATCGTTCCGTCTAACCATCCAACCTTATGTTCGATTCAGACGCTCGTATGTGTAACGAAAGAACCGTTACATGGTAGGTGTATCTAAATATACAGCATAACGATATAATCGGAGACAACCCAGATACAATGATTGTTCAATCTATCCATTCAACCTTATGTTCGATTCGGTTGCTCGTATGTATAACGGAAGAACAGTTACCTGGTTAGACATAATATATAATAATCATCACGAAATAATCGAATACAACCCAAATACGATGATTGTTCAGTCTATCTATACAACCTTCTGTTCAGTTCAGTCGCTCTTATGTATAACTGGAGAACAGTTACCTGGTGAACCTATATGAACATCATCACGATATAATCGAATACAACCCCAGATACAATCATTGTTTAGTCTATCCATTCAACCTTCTGTTCAATTCAGTCGCTCGTATGTATAACGGAAGAACAGTTTCTTGGTGAGTATAACTATATAAACATAATCGAATACAACTCAGATACGATGATTGTTCAATCCATCCATTTAACCTTCTGCTCGATTCGGTCACTTGTATGTAAAACTGAAGGACAGTTACCTGGTGAGTATTGCAATATAAATATCATCACGATATCATCGAATACAACTCAGATACAATTATCGTTTCGTCTGACCATTCAACATTCTGTTCGTTTCGGTCGCTCGTATGTAAAACGGGAATACCGTCACCTAATGTGTATAACTATATACACAGCATAACATCATAATCGAATACAACCCAGATACTATCCATTCAACCTTCTGTTCGATTCGATTGCTCGTATGTATAACGGAAGAACAGTTTCCTGGTGAGTATAACTTTATAAACATAATCGAATACAACCCAGATACGATTATTGTTACATCAATACTGAATTCAACCTTCTGCTCGATTCAGTCGCTCTTATGTATAACTGGAGAACAGTTACCTGTTGAGTATAACTATATAAACATAATCGAATACAACTTAGATACGATGATTGTTCAATCCATACTAAATTTAACCTTCTGCTCGATTCGGTCGATTGTATGTGAAACGGAAGAACAGTTACCTGGTGAGTATTGCTATATAAACATCATCACGATATCATCGAATACAACTCAGATACAATTATCGTTTCGTCTTACCATTTAACCTTAAGTTCGATTCAGTCGCTAGTATGTGCAACGGAAGTACCGTCACCTGGTAAGTATCACTATATATACAGAATTGCGATATAATCGAATACCACCCAGATACATTGATTGTTAAGTCTATCCATTCAACTTTCTGTTCGTTTCGGTCGCTCGTATGTAAAACGGGAATACCGTCACCTAATGTGTATAACTATATACACAGCATAACATCATAATCGAATACAACCCAGATACTATCCATTCAACCTTCTGTTCGATTCGTTTGCTCGTATGTATAAAGAAAAAACAGTAACCTGGTGAGTATTACTATATAAACATTCCCACGATATAATCGAATACAACTCAGTTACAATTATCGTTCCGTCTAACCATCCAACCTTATGTTCGATTCAGACGCTCGTATGTGTAACGAAAGAACCGTTACATGGTAGGTGTATCTAAATATACAGCAAAACGATATAATCGGAGACAACCCAGATACAATGATTGTTCTATCTATCCATTCAACCTTATGTTCGATTCGGTTGCTCGTATGTATAACGGAAGAACAGTTACCTGGTTAGACATAATATATAATAATCATCACGAAATAATCGAATACAACCCAGATACGATGATTGTTCAGTCTATCTAAACAACCTTCTGTTCAGTTCAGTCGCTCTCATGTATAACTGGAGAACAGTTACCTGGTGAGTATAACTATATAAACATCATCACGATATAATCGAATACAACCCCAGATACGATCATTGTTTAGTCTATCCATTCAACCTTCTGTTCAATTCAGTCGCTCGTATGTATAACGGAAGAACAGTTACTTGGTGAGTATAACTATATAAACATAATCGAATACAACTCAGATACGATGATTGTTCAATCTATCCATTTAACCTTCTGCTCGATTCGGTCACTTGTATGTAAACCTGGTGAGTATTGCTATATAAATATCATCACGATATCATCGAATACAACTCAGATACAATCATCGTTTCGTCTAACCATTCAACATTCTGTTCGTTTCGGACGCTCGTATGTAAAACGGGAATACCGTCACCTAATGTGTATAACTATATACACAGCATAACATCATAATCGAATACAACCCAGATACTATCCATTCAACCTTCTGTTCGATTCGATTGCTCGTATGTATAACGGAAGAACAGTTACCTGGTGAGTATAACTATATAAACATAATCGAATACAACCCAGATACGATTATTGTTCAATCTATCCATTTAACCTTCTGCTCGATTCGGTCACTTGTATGTAAAACTGAAGGACAGTTACCTGGTGAGTATTGCTATATAAATATCATCACGATATCATCGAATACAACTCAGATACAATTATCGTTTCGTCTAACCATTCAACATTCTGTTCGTTTCGGACGCTCGTATGTAAAACGGGAATACCGTCACCTAATGTGTATAACTATATACACAGCATAACATCATAATCGAATACAACCCAGATACTATCCATTCAACCTTCTGTTCGATTCGATTGCTCGTATGTATAACGGAAGAACAGTTACCTGGTGAGTATAACTATATAAACATAATCGAATACAACCCAGATACGATTATTGTTAAATCAATACTGAATTCAACCTTCTGCTCGATTCAGTCGCTCTTATGTATCCGAACAGTTACCTGTTGAGTATAACTATAAAAACATCATCAGGATATAATCGAATACAACCTCAGATACGATCATTGTTTAGTCTATCCATTCAACCTTCTGTTCAATTCAGTCGCTTGTATGTATAACGGAAGAACAGGTACCTGGTGAGTATAACTATATAAACCTAATCGAATACAACCCAGATACGATGAATTTTCGAACTATCCATTTAACCTTCTGCTCGATTCGGTCGCTTTTATGTAAAACGGAAGAACAGTTACCTGGTGAATATTGCTATATAAACATCATCACTATATCATCGAATACAACTCAGATACAATTATCGATTCGTCTAACCATCTAACCTTCTGTTCGATTCAGTCGCTAGTATGTGTAACGGAAGTACCGTCACCTGGTAAGTATCACTATATATACAGTATTGCGATATAATCGGATACCACCCAGATACATTGATTGTTCAGTCTATCCATTCAACTTTCTGTTCGTTTCGGTCGCTCGTATGTGAAACGGGAATACCCTCACCTTATGTGTTCAACTATATACACAGCATAACATCATAATCGAATACAACCCAGATACTATTCATTCAACCTTCTGTTCGATTCGGTTGTTCGTATGTATATCGAACGAACAGTAACCTAGTGAGTATTTCTATATGAACGTCATCACGATATAATCGAATACAACTCAGATACAATGATCATTCCGTCTATCCATCTAACCTTATGTTCGATTCAGACGCTCGTATGTGTAACGAAAGAACCGTTACATGGTAGGTGTAACTAAATATACAGCATAACGATATAATCGGAGACAACCCAGATACAATGATTGTTCAATCTATCCATCCAACCTTATGTTCGATTCGGTTGCTCGTATGTATAACGGAAGAACTGTTACCTGGTTAGACATAACATATGATAATAATCACGATATAATCTAACACAACCCAGATACGATGAATGTTCAGTCTATCCATTCAACCTTCTGTTCAGTTCAGTCGCTCTTATGTATAACTGGAGAACAGTTTCCTGGTGAGTATAACTATATGAACATCATCAAGATATAATCGAATACAACCCCAGATACGATTATTGTTTAGTCTATCCTTTCAACCATCTGTTCAAATCAGTCGCTCGTATGTATAACGGAAGAACAGTTACCTGGTGAGTATAACTATATAAACATAATCGAATACAACCCAGATAAGATGATTGTTCAATCTATACTAAATTTAAGCTTCTGCTCGATACGTAAAACGGAAGAACTGTTACCTGGTGAGTATTGCTATATAAACATCATCACGATATCATCGAATACAACTCAGAGATACAATTATCGTTTCGTCTAACCATTTAACCTTCTGTTCGATTCAGTCGCTAGTATGTGTAACGGAAGTACCGTCACCTGGTGAGTATCACTATATATACAGAATTGCGATATAATGGGATACCACCAAGATACATTGATTGTTCAGTCTATCCATTCAACTTTCTGTTCGTTTCGGTCGCTCGTATGTAAAACGGGAATACCGTCACCTTATGTGCATAACTATATACACAGCATAACATCATAATCGAAAACAACCCAGATACTATCCATTCAACCTTCTGTTCGATTCGTCTGCTCGTATGTATAACGAAAGAAAAGTAACCTGGTGAGTATTTCTATATGAACGTCATCACGATATAATCGAATACAACTCAGATACAATGATCATTCCGTCTATCCATCCAACCTTCTGTTCGATTGAGTCGTTCGTATGTATAACGCAAGAACAGTCACTTGGTGAGTATTACTATATGAAGATCACCACGATATAATCGAATACAACTCAGTTACAAGTATCGTTCCGTATAACCATCCAACCTTATGTTCGATTCAGACGCTCGTATGTGTAACGAAAGAACCGTTACCTGGTAGGTGTAACTAAATATACAGCATAACGATATAATCGGAGACAACCCAGATACAATGATTGTTCAATTTATCCATCCAACCTTATGTTCGATTCGGTTGCTCGTATGTATAACGAAAGAACTGTTACCTGGTTAGACATACTATATGATAATAATCACGATATAATCAAATACAACCCAGATACGATGAATGTTCAGTCTATCCATTCAACCTCTTGTTCAGTTCAGTCGCTCTTATGTATAACTGGAGAACATTTTTCTGGTGAGTATAACTATTTGAACATCATCAAGATATAATTGAATACAACCCCAGATACGATTATTGTTTAGTCTATCCATTCAACCTCCTGTTCAATTCAGTCGCTCGTATGTATAACGGAAGAACAGTTACCTGGTGAGTATAACTATATGAACGTCATCACGATATAATCGAATACAACTTAGTTACAATTATCGTTCCGTCTTACCATCCAACCTTATGTTCGATTCAGACGCTCGTATGTGTAACGAAAGAACCGTTACATGGTTGGTGTAGTTAAATATACAACATAACGATATAATCGGAGACAACCCAGATACAATAATTGTTCAATCTATCCATTCAACCTTATGTTCGATTCGGTTGCTAGTATGTATAACGTAAGAACAGTTACCTGGTTAGACATAATATATAATAATCATCACGAAATAATCGAATACAACCCAGATACGATGATTGTTCAGTCTATCCATTTACCCTTCTGTTCAGTTCAGTCGCTCTTATGTATAACTGGAGAACAGTTACCTGGTGAGTATAACTATATGAACATCATCACGATATAATCAAATACAACCCCAGATACGATCATTGTTTAGTCTATCCATTCAACCTTCAGTTCAATTCTGTCGCTCGTATGTATAACGGAAGAACAGTTACCTGGTGAGTATAACTATATGAACATAATCGAATACAACTCAGATACGATGATTGTTCAATCTATCCATTCAACCTTATGTTCGATTCGGTTGCTCGTATGTATATCGGAAGAACAGGTACCTGGTGAGTATATCTATATAAACATAATCGAATACAACTCAGATACGATGATTGTTCAATCTATCCATTTAACCTTCTGCTCGATTCGGTCGCTTGTATGTAAAACGGAAGGACAGTTACCTGGTGAGTATTGCTATATAAACATCATCACGATATCATCGAATACAACTCAGATACAATTATCGTTTCGTCTAACCATTCAACATTCTGTTCGATTCAGTCGCTAGTATGTGTATCGGAAGTATCGTCACCTGGTAAGTATCACTATATATACAGTATTGCGATATAATCGGATACCACCCAGATACATTGATTGTTCAGTCTATCCATTCAACTTTCTTTTCGTTTCGGTCGCTCGTATGTAAAACGGGAATACCGTCTCCTAGTGTGTATAACTATATACTATATATTTTCGGATTACAAACAGAAAAGGAAAATCTTTTGGAAACCACACTCACACAACTCAATTCAATTTTCAAAAATAACCTCATAGAGAAAGATATAAATAACATCTATAGCCTAGGAAAGAAGAATACAATCATTGTGGAATTCGTTTCATACCTGCAAAAAAAGAAGATTTTTCAGCAGTTACATAAACTTAAAGAGACCGAGATTTCCATCACAAACGATCTGCGCCCAGAGGATCAAATAACTAATAAAATACTTGTGAAGCATTTGAAAAGAGCTCGATCCTCGAACCATATTGCGAAAATCAAGAACTTCAAATTGTATGTGGATGCGGGACCATATACAGCCGAGGAACTAGAGGATCCATCATCAACTGAAGTTGAATCCGACGTGGAAATCGATAACATTCCTGATCAGAAGAATAATAGTGCTCCAGCAACCCCGACAATCAGACCGAAATATTCAGAAGAATCAGAAAAAAACTTACTGGAAGTAAGACCAGAGCAGCTGCATCCTAACTTACTTTTCTCATCATCATACAGAAACAATCCAACTGATTTAAAACAACGAACAGAGATTATAACAAAGAAACCAAGGTGAACCCCCCAGCAAAGAACAAGAAGAAGGACATCAGAACACTGAGAAACAAAGAACCTATATAATCTCATAAATTCTCTATATTAGTAACGATAACTCTTATACCTAAATAATTATTTCAGTTCATATTTTTAGAGTGATCTCCTGTATTGAAATGTGATTTTTCCCCAATTTGTAATACACTGATAGGATACACGAAATGGATAAATACATACGAGACTTTGAAGTCAATAATATCGAAACCTACTCTCTCGCGCAAACTTCAGAATGCACCGAAATACTGAATAACCTCAATAATAATCTCAAAATTCTCAACATGAATATACGCAGTATAAATAAAAATTTAGATGAGTTCGAGATCGTTTTACACAATTTGAATGCGAATATTGACTGTTTGATACTTACAGAAACGTGGAATATTATAAACCAGGGCTTATTTAACATTGATGGATACGATATGATTTATAACGAAAGTAACTACAATCAAAATGATGGTGTTGTAGCATACATAAAATCAACATTGAAATATTCCTATAAAATAACAGAAATCTACCAAACTATCAAAGCCATACAAATAAAAATTCAATCGAATGAAGGAAGAAGTATACTTGTTACAGCTGTCTATAGATCTCCTGACACAGACCCTAAAGGATTCATAAATAGCATGAACCAGTATTTAGAAACGAACAACGGCAATAATTTCAATGATATATGTTTATTTCCGGGAGATCTAAATATTGACTTATTAGACCCGGGCGAGAATACATGTTCCGATTATTTAAATGTTTTGAACGAATATGGATACATCTCTACAATAAATAATCCAACGAGAGTCCAAGCAAACAGTAGTTCCTGTATTGATCATATTTTTATGAAATCTCCAGTTGATATCTACGAGAGAATCGTTCCGATAATTCTCAAAACATCTGTTACAGATCATTACGCGACAATTCTCCAAATTGTGTTAAATAACGATATCAAACAAGAAAAAATCAAAACAACTGAGTTCATCAATACCAAAATGCTCCATGAAACATTCAGAAATATATCCTGGACATCAGTATTATCATCAAATGAACCAAACACTGCTACAAACACATTCATCGATATCATTATAGAAGCCTTTAATGTGTGTACGGAAGTGAAAAAATACAACAGAAAACACGTCAAAATTGCACCCTGGGTAACAAATGGTTTACTCAAATCAATAAACGAAAAAAATTTAATGAATAAGAATCTGCGAAAATATCCAAATAATGATCAATTAAGAAATGAATACAGAAATTATAGGAACAGATTGAATGCACTAATCAAAAAAACTAAATACAACTATCATAATAAACAAATCGAAAAAAATAACAACGATTCAAAAAAACTGTGAGAAATAGTACAGGAAGTTAGTAAAACAAAAAAGACACGTCATTCCATAGATTCTATTGAAAGTGAGGACGGCAGGATATTAACTGACAAAGAACTTATAGCAAATGAATTCAATTCCAAATTCTCAGAAATGGGAAGGAATCTAGCCAGTAAGATAGAAAACGATCCTAATTATATTCCAAACCGTTCCATTATGCCAAATTCTCTCGTCCTCACCCCCGTGGAATCAATTGAGATACAAAACGTAATCAGTCAACTAAAAAATAAGAAAGCCGTAGGTGTTGACAAGATCAAAGCCGAAACTATAAAGATCATTTCTAGCTATATCCAAGAGCCATTGGTCAAAATTTTCAATCTGTGTATGGAGGTAGGAAAGTATCCATCGGCATTCAAACACACAGTAGTAGTTCCCCTCCATAAAAAAGGCAATACTCAGAAAGTAGGAAATTACCGACCAATATCTTTGATCACCCAACTCTCAAAAATATTTGAAAAAATTCTGAAAAATAGACTAGTTTCCTATTTGAATAAATTTACCGTTATCTCTCATAATCAATTCGGATTCAGAGAAAATATGTCAACCCAAGATGCAATTCTAGCTTTAACATCAAAAATAACAGAAGCACTAAACGAAAGCAACCCATGTTTATGCATATTCATAGACTTGTCAAAAGCCTTTGACACTGTTAGCCACAAACTCCTCTTAGAATCAATGGAAGACATTGGTGTAAGAGGCAATTGTCTGAAACTCTTCAAGTGCTATTTAAGCGAAAGAACCCAAGCTGTGAGTGTTGATGGTGTGGTTAGCGGTGTCGAAAAAATTGACTATGGCATACTACAAGGAACAGTTTTAGGGCCAATTTTATTTAACATCTATATAAATGGACTATTTTCACTCGACAACAACGGAGACATTTTCGGATTTGCTGATGATACAGCAATTTTCTACAAGTCTGATAACTGGGACAATCTGAAGCAAAAAGTGGAATCTGACTTCAAATCAATAAAAACATGGTTCGACTATAAATAACTCACAATAAACACGGATAAGACAAACTATCTACCATTCAGCTGTAATACTCGTGGCCTGCCTAATTTCGACAAACTGAACATTACAATGAATAATAACAAACAGTTCTCTATAGAACCTGTGAAAGAAATCAAATACTTAGGTATTATAATTGATTCCCACTTAAAATGGAACCATCACATAATGTTCGTGATAAAAAAATTGAGATGTATATTGTATAGATTCAAAAAACTCAAGGATGTCCTACCTTCCAGTCAAATGAAAACTTTATATCATGCTCTAGTTGAAAGTCATATACGTTATGGAATTCTGGCATGGGGTGGAACTCTGAAAACACATCTATATCCATTGGAAGTGATACAGAGGAGATTCATAAAACTGATTTTTTCAAAAGATTTCAGGTATTCAACTGACTCACTATATTCTGAATCCAATATCTTTGACCTAAGACAATTATACTTCTTCCTCACGTGCTTAAAATATCACGGAACAAAACATTGCAATCAACTCCCAACCCACAACTACAATACTCGAAAAAAAAATAATTATGTGCCACCCTTGATGGTCAAAGTTACAACACAGAGAATGTTCAACTACTTAGCACCAAAATTATACAATACCATTCCTAATGAATTGAAATGTATAAATGAAAACAGAAAATTCAAGAAACTATTGAAAAAGTTTATACAGCAACATTCCAGACATATGATACGTAGTCTCTTCGATGTATAAAACGATTTTACCCTATTTTATATAGATAAATTTTTATTCTCTGTTTATTTATTTATTCATAGAATATCTGTACCTGATGAAACTTGATATTGTTATAAAAACTTATTTTTATTCTAATTTTGTCTTCATTATATTGTCTTAAACATTTGAAATTATCTGTTCACTAGTCATATTTCGTCATTTCATTTCCTCGAAACAAGTGTTTCAGTCACTTATCGAGTAGATTATTTATTCACAGTTACGATTTATTTGTGTCAATGTATGATCTGGATGTGAATAAATATTATTATTATTATTATTATATACACAGCATAACATCATAATCGAATACAACCCAGATACTATCCATTCAACCTTCTGTTCGATTCGGTTGCTCGTATGTATAACGAAAGAACAGTAACCTGGTGAGTATTTCTATATGAACGTCATCACGATATAATCGAATACAACTTAGTTACAATTATCGTTCCGTCTAACCATCCAACCTTATGTTCGATTCAGACGCTCGTATGTGTAACGAAAGAACCGTTACATGGTAGGTGTAGTTAAATATACAACATAACGTTATAATCGGAGACAACCCAGATACAATGATTGTTCAATCTATCCATTCAACCTTATGTTCGATTCGGTTGCTAGTATGTATAACGAAAGAACAGTTACCTGGTTAGACATAATATATAATAATCATCACGAAATAATCGAATACAACCCAGATACGATGATTGTTCAATCTATCCATTCAACCTTATGTTCGATTCGGTTGCTCGTATGTATATCGGAAGAACAGGTACCTGGTGAGTATATCTATATAAACATTATCGAATACAACCCAGATACGATGATTGTTCAATTTATACTGAATTCAACCTTCTGCTCGATTCGGTCGCTTGTATGTAAAACGGGAGAACAGATACCTGGTGAGTATTGCTATATAAACATCATCACGATATCATCGAATACAACTCAGATACAATTATCGTTTCGTCTAACCATTCAACATTCTGTTCGATTCAGTCGCTAGTATGTGTAACGGAAGTATCGTCACCTGGTAAGTATCACTATATATACAGTATTGCGATATAATCGGATACCACCCAGATACATTGATTGTTCAGTCTATCCATTCAACTTTCTTTTTGTTTCGGTCGCCCGTATGTAAAACGGGAATACCGTCTCTTGGTGTGTATAACTATATATACAGCATAACATCATAATCGAATACAACCCATATACTATCCATTCAACCTTCTGTTCAATTCAGTCGCTCGTATGTATAACGGAAGAACAGTTACCTGGTGAGTATAACTATATAAACATAATCGAATACAACCCAGATACGATGATTGTTCAATCTATACTGAATTCAACCTTCTGCTCGATTCGGTCGCTTGTATGTAAAACGGAAGAACAGTTACCTGGTGAGTATTGCTATATAAACATCATCACGATATCATCAAATACAACTCAGATACAATTATCGTTTCGTCTAACCATTTGACCTTCTGTTCGATTCAGTCGCTAGTATGTGTAACGGAAGTACCGTCACCTGGTAAGTATCACTATATATACAGTATTGCGATATAATCGGATACCACCCAGATACATTGATTGTTCAGTCTTTCCATTCAACTTTCTGTTCGTTTCGGTCGCTCGTATGTGAAACGGGAATACCGTCACCTTATGTGTATAACTATATACACAGCATAACATCATAATCGAATACAACCCAGATACTATCCATTCAACCTTTTGTTCAATTCAGTCGCTCGTATGTATAACGGAAGAACAGTTACCTGGTGAGTATAACTATATAAACATAATCGAATACAACCCAGATACGATGATTGTTCAATCTATACTGAATTCAACCTTCTGCTCGATTCGGTCGCTTGTATGTAAAACGGAAGAATAGTTACCTGGTGAGTATTGCTATATAAACATCATCACGATATCATCGAATACAACTCAGATACAATTATCGTTTCGTCTAACCATTCAACATTCTGTTCGATTCAGTCGCTAGTATGTGTAACGGAAGTATCGTCACCTGGTAAGTATCACTATATATACAGTATTGCGATATAATCGGATACCACCCAGATACATTGATTGTTCAGTCTATCCATTCAACTTTCTTTTCGTTTCGGTCGCTCGTATGTAAAACGGGAATACCGTCTCCTAGTGTGTATAACTATATACACAGCATAACATCATAATCGAATACAACCCATATACTATCCATTCAACCTTCTGCTCGATTCGGTCGCTTGTATGTAAAACGAAAGAACAGTTACCTGGTGAGTATTGCTATATAAACATCATCACGATATCATCTAATACAACTCAGATACAATTATCGTTTCGTCTAACCGTTCAACCTTCTGTTCGATTCAGTCGCTAGTATGTGTAACGGAAGTACCGTCACCTGGTAAGTATCACTATATATACAGTATTGCGATATAATCGGATACCACCCAGATACATTGATTGTTCAGTCTATCCATTCAACTTTCTTTTCATTTCGGTCGCTCGTATGTAAAACGGGAATACCGTCTCCTAGTGTGTATAACTATATACACAGCATAACATCATAATCGAATACAACCCATATACTATCCATTCAACTTTCAGTCGCTCGTATGTATAACGGAAGAACAGTTACCTGGTGAGTATAACTATATAAACATAATCGAATACAACCCAGATACGATGATTGTTCAATCTATACTGAATTCAACCTTCTGGTCGATTCGGTCGCTTGTATGTAAACGGAAGAACAGTTACCTGGTGAGTATTGCTATATAAACATCATCACGATATCTTCGAATACAACTCAGATACAATTATCGTTTCGTCTAACCATTTAACCTTCTGTTCGATTCAGTCGCTAGTATGTGTAACGGAAGTACCGTCACCTGGTAAGTATCACTATATATACAGTATTGCGATATAATCGGATACCACCCAGATACATTGATTGTTCAGTCTATCCATTCAAATTTCTGTTCGTTTCGGTCGCTCGTATGTGAAACGGGAATACCGTCACCTTATGTGTATAACTATATACACAGCATAACATCATAATCGAATACAACCCAGATATTATCCATTCAACCTTCTGTTCGATTCGGTTGCTCGTATGTATAACGAAAGAACAGTAACCTGGTGAGTATTTCTATATGAACGTCATCACGATATAATCGAATACAACTTAGTTACAATTATCGTTCCGTCTAACCATCCAACCTTATGTTCGATTCAGACGCTCGTATGTGTAACGAAAGAACCGTTACATGGTAGGTGTAGTTGAATATACAACATAACGATATAATCGGAGACAACTCAGATACAATGATTGTTCAATCTATCCATTCAACCTTATGTTCGATTCGGTTGCTAGTATGTATAACGAAAGAACAGTTACCTGGTTAGACATAATATATAATAATGATCACGAAATAATCGAATACAACCCAGATACGATGATTGTTCAGTCTATCCATTCAACCTTCTGTTCAGTTCAGTCACTCTTATGTATAACTGGAGAACAGTTACCTGGTGAGTATAACTATATGAACATCATCACGATATAATCGAATACAACCCCAGATATGATCATTGTTTAGTCTATCCATTCAACCTTCAGTTCAATTCAGTCGCTCGTATGTATAACGGAAGAACAGTTACCTGGTGAGTATAACTATATAAACATAATCGAATACAAATCAGATATGATGATTGTTCAATCTATCCATTCAACCTTATGTTCGATTCGGTTGCTCGTATGTATATCGGAAGAACAGGTACCTGGTGAGTATATCTATATAAACATAATCGAATACAACTCAGATACGATGATTGTTCAATCTATCCATTTAACCTTCTGCTCGATTCGGTCGCTTGTATGTAAAACGGAAGGACAGTTACCTGGTGAGTATTGCTATATAAACATCATCACGATATCATCGAATACAACTCAGATACAATTATCGTTTCGTCTAACCATTTAACCTTCTGTTCGATTCAGTCGCTAGTATGTGTAACGGAAGTACCGTCACCTGGTAAGTATCACTATATATACAGTATTGCGATATAATCGGATACCACCCAGATACATTGATTGTTCAGTCTATCCATTCAACTTTCTGTTCGTTTCGGTCGCTCGTATGTGAAACGAGAATACCGTCACCTTATGTGTATAACTATATACACAGCATAACATCATAATCGAATACAACCCAGATACTATCCATTCAACCTTCTGTTCGATTCGGTTGCTCGTATGTATAACGAAAGAACAGTAACCTGGTGAGTATTTCTATATGAACGTCATCACGATATAATCGAATACAACTTAGTTACAATTATCGTTCCGTCTAACCATCCAACCTTATGTTCGATTCAGACGCTCGTATGTGTAACGAAAGAACCGTTACATGATAGGTGTAGTTAAATATACAACATAACGATATAATCATAGACAACCCAGATACAATGATTGTTCAATCTATCCATTCAACCTTATGTTCGATTCGGTTGCTAGTATGTATAACGAAAGAACAGTTACCTGGTTAGACATAATATATAATAATCATCACGAAATAATCGAAAACAACCCAGATACGATGATTGTTCAGTATATCCATTCAACCTTCTGTTCAGTTCAGTCGCTCTTATGTATAACTGGAGAACAGTTACCTGGTGAGTATAACTATATAAACATCATCACGATATAATCGAATACAACCCCAGATACGATCATTGTTTAGTCTATCCATTCAACCTTCAGTTCAATTCAGTCGCTCGTATGTATAACGGAAGAACAGTTACCTGGTGAGTATAACTATATAAACATAATCGAATACAACTCAGATACGATGATTGTTCAATCTATCCATTCAACCTTATGTTCGATTCGGTTGCTCGTATGTATATCGGAAGAACAGGTACCTGGTGAGTATATCTATATAAACATAATCGAATACAACTCAGATAAGATGATTGTTCAATCTATCCATTTAACCTTCTGCTCGATTCGGTCGCTTGTATGTAAAACGGAAGGACAGTTACCTGGTGAGTATTGCTATATAAACATCATCACGATATCATCGAATACAACTCAGATACAATTATCGTTTCGTCTAACCATTCAACATTCTGTTCGATTCAGTCGCTAGTATGTGTAACGGAAGTATCGTCACCTGGTAAGTATCACTATATATACAGTATTGCGATATAATCGGATACCACCCAGATACATTGATTGTTCAGTCTATCCATTCAACTTTCTTTTCGTTTCGGTCGCTCTTATGTAAAACGGGAATACCGTCTCCTAGTGTGTATAACTATATACACAGCATAACATCATAATCGAATACAACCCATATACTATCCATTCAACCTTCTCTTCAATTCAGTCGCTCGTATGTATAACGGAAGAACAGTTACCTGGTGAGTATAACTATATAAACATAATCGAATACAACCCAGATACGATGATTGTTCAATCTATACTGAATTCAACCTTCTGCTCGATTCGGTCGCTTGTATGTAAAACGGAAGAACAGTTACCTGGTGAGTATTGCTATATGAACATCATCACGATATCATCGAATACAACTCAGATACAATTATCGTTTCGTCTAACCATTTAACCTTCTGTTCGATTCAGTCGCTAGTATGTGTAACGGAAGTACCGTCACCTGGTAAGTATCACTATATATACAGTATTGCGATATAATCGGATACCACCCAGATACATTGATTGTTCAGTCTATCCATTCAACTTTATGTTCGTTTTGGTCGCTCGTATGTGAAACGGGAAAACCGTCACCTTATGTGTATAACTATATACACAGCATAACATCATAATCGAATACAACCCAGATACTATCCATTCAACCTTCTGTTCGATTTGGTTGCTTGTATGTATAACGAAAGAACAGTAACCTGGTGAGTATTTCTATATGAACGTCATCACGATATAATCGAATACAACTCAGTTACAATTATCGTTCCGTCTAACCATCCAACCTTATGTTCGATTCAGACGCTCGTATGTGTAACGAAAGAACCGTTACATGGTAGCTGTAGTTAAATATACAACATAACGATATAATCGGAGACAACCCAGATACAATGATTGTTCAATCTATCCATTCAACCTTATGTTCGATTCGGTTGCTAGTATGTATAACGAAAGAATAGTTATCTGGTTAGACATAATATATAATAATCATCACGAAATAATCGAATACAACCCAGATACGATGATTGTTCAGTCTATCCATTCAACCTTCTGTTCAGTTCAGTCGCTCTTATGTATAACTGGAGAACAGTTACCTGGTGAGTATAACTATATAAACATAATCGAATACAACTCAGATACGATGATTGTTCAATCTATCCATTCAACCTTATGTTCGATTCGGTTGCTCGTATGTATATCGGAAGAACAGGTACCTGGTGAGTATATCTATATAAACATAATCGAATACAACTCAGATACGATGATTGTTCAATCTATCCATTTAACCTTCTGCTCGATTCGGTCGCTTGTATGTAAAACGGAAGGACAGTTACCTGGTGAGTATTGCTATATAAACATAATCACGATATCATCGAATACAACTCAGATACAATTATCGTTTCGTCTAACCATTCAACATTGTGTTCGATTCAGTCGCTAGTATGTGTAACGGAAGTATCGTCACCTGGTAAGTATCACTATATATACAGTATTGCGATATAATCGGATACCACCCAGATACATTGATTGTTCAGTCTATCCATTCAACTTTCTTTTCGTTTCGGTCGCTCGTATGTGAAACGGGAATACCGTCTCCTAGTGTGTATAACTATATACACAGCATAACATCATAATCGAATACAACCCATATACTATCCATTCAACCTTCTGTTCGATTCGGTTGCTCGTATGTATAACGAAAGAACAGTAACCTGGTGAGTATTTCTATATGAACGTCATCACGATATAATCGAATACAACTTAGTTACAATTATCGTTCCGTCTAACCATCCAACCTTATGTTCGATTCAGACGCTCGTATGTGTAACGAAAGAACCGTTACATGGTAGGTGTAGTTAAATATACAACATAACGATATAATCGGAGACAATTCAGATACAATGATTGTTCAATCTATCCATTCAACCTTATGTTCGATTCGGTTGCTAGTATGTATAACGAAAGAACAGTTACCTGGTTAGACATAATATATAATAATGATCACGAAATAATCGAATACAACCCAGATACGATGATTGTTCAGTCTATCCATTCAACCTTCTGTTCAGTTCAGTCGCTCTTATGTATAACTGGAGAACAGTTACCTGGTGAGTATAACTATATGAACATCATCACGATATAATCGAATACAACCCCAGATATGATCATTGTTTAGTCTATCCATTCAACCTTCAGTTCAATTCAGTCGCTCGTATTTATAACGGAAGAACAGTTACCTGGTGAGTATAACTATATAAACATAATCGAATACAACTCAGATACGATGATTGTTCAATCTATCCATTCAACCTTATGTTCGATTCGGTTGCTCGTATGTATATCGGAAGAACAGGTACCTGGTGAGTATATCTATATAAACATAATCGAATACAACTCAGATACGATGATTGTTCAATCTATCCATTTAACCTTCTGCTCGATTCGGTCGCTTGTATGTAAAACGGAAGGACAGTTACCTGGTGAGTATTGCTATATAAACATCATCACGATATCATCGAATACAACTCAGATACAATTATCGTTTCGTCTAACCATTTAACCTTCTGTTCGATTCAGTCGCTAGTATGTGTAACGGAAGTACCGTCACCTGGTAAGTATCACTATATATACAGTATTGCGATATAATCGGATACCACCCAGATACATTGATTGTTCAGTCTATCCATTCAACTTTCTGTTCGTTTCGGTCGCTCGTATGTGAAACGAGAATACCGTCACCTTATGTGTATAACTATATACACAGCATAACATCATAATCGAATACAACCCAGATACTATCCAATCAACCTTCTGTTCGATTCGGTTGCTCGTATGTATAACGAAAGAACAGTAACCTGGTGAGTATTTCTATATAAACGTCATCACGATATAATCGAATACAACTTAGTTACAATTATCGTTCCGTCTAACCATCCAACCTTATGTTCGATTCAGATGCTCGTATGTGTAACGAAAGAACCGTTACATGGTAGGTGTAGTTAAATATACAACATAACGATATAATCGGAGACAACCCAGATACAATGATTGTTCAATCTATCCATTCAACCTTATGTTCGATTCGGTTGCTAGTATGTATAACGAAAGAACAGTTACCTGGTTAGACATAATATATAATAATCATCACGAAATAATCGAATACAACCCAGATACGATGATTGTTCAGTCTATCCATTCAACCTTCTGTTCAGTTCAGTCGCTCTTATGTATAACTGGAGAACAGTTACCTGGTGAGTATAACTATATGAACATCATCACGATATAATCGAATACAACCCCAGATACGATCATTGTTTAGTCTATCCATTTAACCTTCAGTTCAATTCAGTCGCTCGTATGTATAACGGAAGAACAGTTACCTGGTGAGTATAACTATATAAACATAATCGAATACAACTCAGATACGATGATTGTTCAATCTATCCATTCAACCTTATGTTCGATTCGGTTGCTCGTATGTATATCGGAAGAACAGGTACCTGGTGAGTATATCTATATAAACATAATCGAATACAACTCAGATACGATGATTGTTCAATCTATCCATTTAAACTTCTAGTCGATTCGGTCGCTTGTATGTTAAACGGAAGGACAGTTACCTGGTGAGTATTGCTATATAAACATCATCACGATATCATCGAATACAACTCAGATACAATTATCGTTTCGTCTAACCATTCAACATTCTGTTCGATTCAGTCGCTAGTATGTGTAACGGAAGTATCGTCACCTGGTAAGTATCACTATATATACAGTATTGCGATATAATCGGATACCACCCAGATACATTGATTGTTCAGTCTATCCATTCAACTTTCTTTTCGTTTCGGTCGCTCTTATGTAAAACGGGAATACCGTCTCCTAGTGTGTATAACTATATACACAGCATAACATCATAATCGAATACAACCCATATACTATCCATTCAACCTTCTCTTCAATTCAGTCGCTCGTATGTATAACGGAAGAACAGTTACCTGGTGAGTATATCTATATAAACATAATCGAATACAACCCAGATACGATGATTGTTCAATCTATACTGAATTCAACCTTCTGCTCGATTCGGTCGCTTGTATGTAAAACGGAAGAACAGTTACCTGGTGAGTATTGCTATATAAACATCATCACGATATCATCGAATACAACTCAGATACAATTATCGTTTCGTCTAACCATTTAACCTTCTGTTCGATTCAGTCGCTAGTATCTGTAACGGAAGTACCGTCACCTGGTAAGTATCACTCTATATACAGTATTGCGATATAATCGGATACCACCCAGATACATTGATTGTTCAGTCTATCAATTCAACTTTATGTTCGTTTCGGTCGCTCGTATGTGAAACGGGAATACCGTCACCTTATGTGTATAACTATATACACAGCATAACATCATAATCGAATACAACCCAGATACTATCCATTCAACCTTCTGTTCGATTCGGTTGCTCGTATGTATAACGAAAGAACAGTAACCTGGTGAGTATTTCTATATGAACGTCATCACGATATAATCGAATACAACTTAGTTACAATTATCGTTCCGTCTAACCATCCAACCTTATGTTCGATTCAGACGCTCGTATGTGTAACGAAAGAACCGTTACATGGTAGGTGTAGTTGAATATACAACATAACGATATAATCGGAGACAACCCAGATACAATGATTGTTCAATCTATCCATTCAACCTTATGTTCGATTCGGTTGCTAGTATGTATAACGAAAGATCAGTTACCTGGTTAGACATAATATATAATAATCATCACGAAATAATCGAATACAACCCAGATACGATGATTGTTCAGTCTATCCATTCAACCTCCTGTTCAGTTCAGTCGCTCTTATGTATAACTGGAGAACAGTTACCTGGTGAGTATAACTATATGAACATCATCACGATATAATCGAATACAACCCCAGATACGATCATTGTTTAGTCTATCCATTCAACCTTCAGTTCAATTCAGTCGCTCGTATGTATAACGGAAGAACAGTTACCTGGTGAGTAAAACTATATAAACATAATCGAATACAACTCAGATACGATGATTGTTCAATCTATCCATTCAACCTTATGTTCGATTCGGTTGCTCGTATGTATATCGGAAGAACAGGTACCTGGTGAGTATATCCATATAAACATAATCGAATACAACTCAGATACGATGATTGTTCAATCTATCCATTTAACCTTCTGCTCGATTCGGTCGCTTGTATGTAAAACGGAAGGACAGTTACCTGGTGAGTATTGCTATATAAACATCATCACGATATCATCGAATACAACTCAGATACAATTATCGTTTCGTCCAACCATTTAACCTTCTGTTCGATTCAGTCGCCAGTATGTGTAACGGAAGTACCGTCACCTGGTAAGTATCACTATATATACAGTATTGCGATATAATCGGATACCACCCAGATACATTGATTGTTCAGTCTATCCATTCAACATTCTGTTCGTTTCGGTCGCTCGTATGTGAAACGGGAATACCGTCACCTTATGTGTATAACTATACGCTGATATTGCTATGCTATGGCGGACGTTAAGCAACGTGCTGAACTCGGCTGTAAAAAGTGCAATAACATAGCCAAAAGTGGCTTGAAATGTGTAATATGTGGTGTTTTATCTCATGCTGGATGCCTCAAAAAAATTGACAATATTGTGTATCTTAGTGATACTTCAGTGGAGTGTTGCAATCAAAAAGTCGAAGAAGACCTTGACGTGTCCTTTGGTAGTGCCGTAGACGGAGTTCTCAACGATACATACAAAATGGAAATCAGGTACCTCAAAGAATTGGTGAAACAGAAAGAGCTCACCATTGAAAATCAAAAAATTGCCATTCATGCACTTTCTGAACAGATAACTCTATTGAAAGAAATAAAAGGTGATGCATCCACTCATCACAAATCGAACCATCCAGCGGCATCTAAGTTGGAGACACCAAACCAAAATGACAATGATACCGCAGCAACTGTAGGAATCGTAAATAGGAAGTCGAAACTCTCATCTTCAAAAAAAGCATCGAAACTGATCGGCACTGAAACAGGTACGACCTATGCCAGTTCTTTGACCAGGTATGCAAAAACGGATGAGCAGTCGAATAAAAATAAAAATAAAAATAAAAACAGTGATAGTTCTAGCAGTTTAGCTATTGTGAAAACGCAGGACGTCGCTGCCTCACTTATGGAAATCGAAGCAAGAAACAAACTGCAAAATGTCATAAATTTAGCCAACGACTCTGAAGGTTTCTCTGAAGTCAAATACAAACGACGCAGAAGGAGCGATAATAAGCCTTTTATCGGACAATTGGAAATTCCTTTTGGATCGAATATAAAATACGCGCCAAGAATGGTGTTTCTACATGTTTACAAAATGCACCCAGAGACTTCCCCGGAAGATCTCCACAGTATTTTAAATCCCGTCTTTCCTGAAGTTCGATGCGAGAAGTTAAATTCTATGTTTCCGGATCTATATGCGTCATTCAAAGTATCAATTGCCGAACATCATTTGGAGAAGGCAATGAACCCCGCTATATGGCCGACTGGTACTTGGGTTAATCGTTTTTTTCACAAGAGATCGACTACAAGACAAACGGACTAGTGAAAAAATGTATTGACTCTGTCACAAAAACTGAAAAACGTGAGATAGGGTTAGGTGTCTTCCACATCAATATTCAGTGCTTGTCAAATAAAGTGGAAGAGCTCTCCTTGTTCCTTGACAAGCATCATTTTGATGTAGTTTGTATATCTGAGCATTGGTTGAGCGAGTCCAACCTCAAAATGATTAATCTACCTAGCGATAATAAGCCTTTTATCGGACAATTGGAAATTCCTTTTGGATCGAATATAAAATACGCGCCAAGAATGGTGTTTCTACATGTTTACAAAATGCACCCAGAGACTTCCCCGGAAGATCTCCACAGTATTTTAAATCCCGTCTTTCCTGAAGTTCGATGCGAGAAGTTAAATTCTATGTTTCCGGATCTATATGCGTCATTCAAAGTATCAATTGCCGAACATCATTTGGAGAAGGCAATGAACCCCGCTATATGGCCGACTGGTACTTGGGTTAATCGTTTTTTTCACAAGAGATCGACTACAAGACAAACGGACTAGTGAAAAAATGTATTGACTCTGTCACAAAAACTGAAAAACGTGAGATAGGGTTAGGTGTCTTTCACATCAATATTCAGTGCTTGTCAAATAAAGTGGAAGAGCTCTCCTTGTTCCTTGACAAGCATCATTTTGATGTAGTTTGTATATCTGAGCATTGGTTGAGCGAGTCCAACCTCAAAATGATTAATCTACCTGGGTATTATCTTGCTAGTAATTTTAGTAGAACTTTTCATGTTCATGGAGGAGTCGCTATTTTTTCAAAACAGAACATTCCTACCAAACCTCTAGTGACCAAAGAATACTGTGAGGAAATGAATATTGAGATCTGTGGCATTGATATGTCTAACTTTATTATTTTGACACTTTATCGTTCTTGTCTGGGTGATTTTGAAATCTTCAAGGAGAAGCTCGAAATTCTCTTGACAAAATATTCAGCCAAAAACAAAGATATTATAATACTAGGTGATTTCAATGTGAACTTTTTGAGTAAAACAACGAATTCGGTGGCCCTGAACAACATTCTAATTTCTTACGGAATGAAAACAACAATTTCAGATTTCACAAGAATATTTGGAGCTTCTGCCAGCTGCATAGATAATATAATAACTAATTGTAATTTGGAAAAATTTCACACTGGTATAGTGGATCCTTGTTTATCGGACCATAATGGTCAGTTCATAAAAATTTTCCGGAAATTAAGTAATTGTAAGGATTATGTCTGGAAACAAAAATTCAACGACTCTGGATTTTACAAACTGAGGTCTATTCTTCATGAATTTAAATGGTCTATTTTTGAAAAAAATCATGACCTACATTTTATGGCTGAATTTTTGTCGAACATTCTGAGTTATCACGTGGGTAATGTATTTCCTCTGCAAAAAATCAACAATGCAAATTATAAACCACCTATAAAATGGTTCAATGAAGAACTGAAAAACATGAGAGACACATTGTCGAAAATTAAACTAATATACGATGTAAATAGGGACTTGAACACGTACAACACATTCAAATATTATCGTAAATTATACAAAAAATCTATTATCGAGCATAAAAAACTCTCGTGTGAAAATTTTCTCAACAGCTCCTCGAATAAATACAGAGACAGCTGGAGACTCGTGAATTTTGAGCGCAATAAATATAAATCAACCAAATTTGACATACAGATATCCCAGGATGATTTCAATGAATATTTTTGTAATATTGCGAATAACTTGATATCTTCATTGCCACATATGGAGCACGACCCCTCTGATTTTTTGAAGACCTTAAATTCACCAACATACTCTTTCTTTTTGTCGCCAATCACCACTCAGGAAGTGAAAGAAACCATTCGATCTTTGAAAAATTCCTACTGTCAAGACATTTTTGGTTTGAACTCTTATATTCTCAAAGAGTTGGTTGATATAATAGCTCATCCGTTTATATTACTCATAAATGAATGTTTCTCGAAAGGAGTTTTTCCTGATGCTTTTAAAATTGCCATTGCTTTACCGTTACTGAAAAAAGGAGACCCATTAAACATTGAAAATTTCAGACCGATTTCCATTATACCTGTCCTAGGTAAAGTTCTTGAACTCATAGTGAAAGATAGACTTACGCGATATTTTGAAACAAATTCACTATTGTGTGCAGGTCAATTTGGTTTCAGAAAACACAAATCCACGATAAAAGCTATTTTGCGTGTAATCAATGAGATAGTGGAAGGCTTTGAGGAGGGCAAACATTCAATCATTACTTTGTGTGATTTGACGAAGGCTTTCGACTGCGTCTCTCATAATATTTTATTGACTAAACTGGAACATTATGGTGTAAGAGGTATACCCCTTACTTTTTTTCAATCTTATCTCAGTGGTAGATCTCAATGTGTTGTGGTGACTGGGAGTCAATCGTCTATTGCTGAACTTAATCATGGCGTCCCGCAAGGATCAATTTTGGGACCTCTGTTGTTCATTATTTATATAAATGACTTGTACCATAATATACTTCCTACTAAGAGTGTACTATTTGCAGATGACACCACTCTAATAAATTCTGATAGAAATCTGCATACTTTATCCGATATTGCGAAATTGTCTTTGGAACGAGCCGAAAACTGGTTCAATACAAATAACCTTAAACTGAATAATGACAAAAATCAAGAGTTGTTGATATCCTCTAATCCAAACATCTCGACTGGTAAGACTGTCACATTACTGGGTATAGTGATAGATGACAATCTAAATTGGGCATCTCACATCGAACAGCTAAGCCGTAAATTATCCAGCACTACTTTTTTGATTCGTAGAATGAAACACTTTGTAAATTCTGACGTTCTTAAATCCACCTATTTCAGTTTATTTCACAGTCATATAATATATGGCATACTTCTATGGGGTAGCTCCCATTATTCTCAAAAAATATTCGTTCAGCAAAAAAAGGTCATCAGAATCATGGGCGGGGCAAATTATAGGGACCATTGCAGACCACTTTTCCGCAATCTCCAAATCATGCCAGTACCCACAATTTTTCTCTATTTCACTCTTTTAGAAATTCACGAGAATAAAAGAAATTATAAAGTTGAAAACGCGGGTCACCAATATCCCATCAGATCAAGAGATTTGCTAAGAAAACCTATGCATAGACTTGTGAAGTCAGATAAGAATTCTTTGAATATTGGAGTATATAATAAACTACCTAAGGAAGTTAGACATTTGAATGTACACGATTTCAAAGCCAAAATTAAATGTTTTTTTCTAAAGCAGTGTTTTTATTCAGTGGAAGAATATCTTAATTGTAATATTCGACAAGTACTAATTGATGAGGTAGAAGCCATTCATTTTCAATTTTAAACTATTTTGTTCAAACTTTAACATTTTCAATTATACATATATCGACCATTTCAATTTTAAATTGTGTGTAATATTACAATTCTTTTTTTTATATTCTTTTTTTTTGTGTATACTAGGTATAACGTAATCTATTTTTATATATATAATACATTCGTATTTTTATTCTAGGATATTATCCAAAATGCAATATGACATGCTATAAATGTACATTTGGTATGTAAAGTAGTGAATAAACAATCTATCTATCTATACACAGCATAACATCATAATCAAATACAACCCAGATACTATCCATTCAACCTCCTGTTCGATTTGGTTGCTCGTATGTATAACGAAAGAACAGTAACCTGGTGAGTATTTCTATATGAACGTCATCACGATATAATCGAATACAACTTAGTTACAATTATCGCTCCGTCTAACCATCCAACCTTATGTTCGATTCAGACGCTCGTATGTGTAACGAAAAAACCGTTACATGGTAGGTGTAGTTAAATATACAACATAACGATATAATCGGAGACAACCCAGATACAATGATTGTTCAGTCTATCCATTCAACTTTCTTTTCGTTTCGGTCGCTCGTATGTGAAACGGGAATACCGTCTCCTAGTGTGTATAACTATATACACAGCATAACATCATAATCGAATACAACCCATATACCATCCATTCAACCTTCTGTTCGATTCGGTTGCTCGTATGTATAACGAAAGAACAGTAACCTGGTGAGTATTTCTATATGAACGTCATCACGATATAATCGAATACAATTTAGTTACAATTATCGTTCCGTCTAACCATCCAACCTTATGTTCGATTCAGACGCTCGTATGTGTAACGAAAGAACCGTTACATGGTAGGTGTAGTTAAATATACAACATAACGATATAATCGGAGACAACCCAGATACAATGATTGTTCAATCTATCCATTCAACCTTATGTTCGATTCGGTTGCTAGTATGTATAACGAAAGAACAGTTACCTGGTTAGACATAATATATAATAAACATCACGAAATAATCGAATACAACCCAGATACGATGATTGTTCAGTCTATTCATTCAACCTTCTGTTCAGTTCAGTGGCTCTTATGTATGACTGGAGAACAGTTACCTGGTGAGTATAACTATATGAACATCATCACGATATAATCGAATACAACCCCAGATACGATCATTGTTTAGTCTATCTATTCAACCTTCAGTTCAAATCAGTCGCTCGTATGTATAACGGAAGAACAGTTACCTGGTGAGTATAACTATATAAACATAATCGAATACAACTCAGATACGATGATTGTTCAATCTATCCATTCAACCTTATGTTCAATTCGGTTGCTCGTATGTATATCGGAAGAACAGGTACCTGGTTAGACATAATATATAATAATCATCACGAAATAATCGAATACAACCCAGATACGATGATTGTTCAGTCTATCCATTCAACCTTCTGTTCAGTTCAGTCGCTCTTATGTATAACTGGAGAACAGTTACCTGGTGAGTATAACTATATGAACATCATCACGATATAATCGAATACAACCCCAGATACGATCATTGTTTAGTCTATCCATTCAACCTTCAGTTCAATTCAGTCGCTCGTATGTATAACGGAAGAACAGTTACCTGGTGAGTATAACTATATAAACATAATCGAATACAACTCAGATACGATGATTGTTCAATCTATCCATTCAACCTTATGTTCGATTCGGTTGCTCGTATGTATATCGGAAGAACAGGTACCTGGTGAGTATATCTATATAAACATAATCGAATACAACTCAGATACGATGATTGTTCAATCTATCCATTTAACCTTCTTCTCGATTCGGTCGCTTTTATGTAAAACGGAAGGACAGTTACCTGGGTGAGTATTGCTATATAAACATCATCACGATATCATCGAATACAACTCAGATACAATTGTCGTTTCGTCTAACCATTCAACATTCTGTTCGATTCAGTCGCTAGTATGTGTAACGGAAGTATCGTCACCTGGTAAGTATCACTATATATACAGTATTGCGATATAATCGGATACCACACAGATACATTGATTGTTCAGTCTATCCATTCAACTTTCTTTTCGTTTCGGTCGCTCGTATGTAAAACGGGATTACCGTCTCCTAGTGTGTATAACTATATACACAGCATAACATCATAATCGAATACAACCCATATACTATCCATTCAACCTTCTGTTCAATTCAGTCGCTCGTATGTATAACGGAAGAACAGTTACCTGGTGAGTATAACTATATAAACATTATCGAATACAACCCAGATACGATGATTGTTCAATCTATACTGAATTCAACCTTCTGCTCGATTCGGTCGCTTGTATGTAAAACGGAAGAACAGTTACCTGGTGAGTATTGCTATATAAACATCATCACGATATCATCGAATACAACTCAGATACAATTATCGTTTCGTCTAACCATTCAACATTCTGTTTGATTCAGTCGCTAGTATGTGTAACGGAAGTATCGTCACCTGGTAAGTATCACTATATATACAGTATTGCGATATAATCGGATACCACCCAGATACATTGATTGTTCAGTCTATCCATTCAAATTTCTGTTCGTTTCGGTCGCTTGTATGTGAAACGGGAATACCGTCACCTTATGTGTATAACTATATACACAGCATAACATCATAATCGAATACAACCCAGATACTATCCATTCAACCTTCTGTTCGATTCGGTTGCTCGTATGTATAACGAAAGAACAGTAACCTGGTGAGTATTGCTATATAAACATCATCACGATATCATCGAATACAACTCAGATACAATTATCGTTTCGTCTAACCATTCAACATTCTGTTCGATTCAGTCGCTAGTATGTGTAACGGAAGTATCGTCACCTGATAAGTATCACTACATATACAGTATTGCGATATAATCGGATACCACCCAGATACATTGATTGTTCAGTCTATCCATTCAACTTTCTTTTTGTTTCGGTCGCTCGTATGTAAAACGGGAATACCGTCTCCTAGTGTGTATAACTATATACACAGCATAACATCATAATCGAATACAACCCATATACTATCCATTCAACATCCTGTTCAATTCAGTCGCTCGTATGTATAACGGAAGAACAGTTACCTGGTGAGTATAACAATATAAACATAATCGAATACAACCCAGATACGATGATTGTTCAATCTATACTGAATTCAACCTTCTGCTCGATTCGGTCGCTTGTATGTAAAACGGAAGAACAGTTACCTGGTGAGTATTGCTATATAAACATCATCACGATATCATCGAATACAACTCAGATACAATTATCGTTTCGTCTAACCATTTAACCTTCTGTTCGATTCAGTCGCTAGTATGTGTAACGGAAGTACCGTCACCTGGTAAGAGTCACTATATATACAGTATTGCGATATAATCGGATACCACCCAGAGACATTGATTGTTCAGTCTATCCATTCAACTTTCTGTTCGTTTCGGTCGCTCGTATGTGAAACGGGAATACCGTCACCTTATGTGTATAACTATATACACAGCATAACATCATAATCGAATACAACCCAGATACTATCCATTCAACCTTCTGTTCGATTCGGTTGCTCGTATGTATAACGAAGGAACAGTAACCTGGTGAGTATTGCTATATAAACATCATCACGATATCATCGAATACAACTCAGATACAATTATCGTTTCGTCTAACCATTCAACATTCTGTTCGATTCAGTCGCTAGTATGTGTAACGGAAGTATCGTCACCTGGTAAGTATCACTATATATACAGTATTGCGATATAATCGGATACCACCCAGATACATTGATTGTTCAGTCTATCCATTCAACTTTCTTTTCGTTTCGGTCGCTCGTATGTAAAACGGGAATACCGTCTCCTAGTGTGTATAACTATATACACAGCATAACATCATAATCGAATACAACCCATATACTATCCATTCAACCTTCTGTTCAATTCATTCGCTCGTATGTATAACGGAAGAACAGTAACCTGGTGAGTATAACTATATAAACATAATCGAATACAACCCAGATACGATGATTGTTCAATCTATACCGAATTCAACCTTCTGCTCGATTCGGTCGTTTGTATGTATAACGAAAGAACAGTAACCTGGTGAGTATTGCTATATAAACATCATCACGATATCATCGAATACAACTCAGATACAATAATCGTTTCGTCTAACCATTCAACATTCTGTTCGATTCAGTCGCTAGTATGTGTAACGGAAGTATCGTCACCTGGTAAGTATCACTATATATACAGTATTGCGATATAATCGGATACCACCCAGATACATTGATTGTTCAGTCTATCCATTCAACTTTCTTTTTGTTTCGGTCGCTCGTATGTAAAACGGGAATACCGTCTCCTAGTGTGTATAACTATATACACAGCATAACATCATAATCGAATACAACCCATATTCTATCCATTCAACATTCTGTTCAATTCAGTCGCTCGTATGTATAACGGAAGAACAGTTACCTGGTGAGTATAACAATATAAACATAATCAAATACAACCCAGATACGATGATTGTTCAATCTATACTGAATTCAACCTTCTGCTCGATTCGGTCGCTTGTATGTAAAACGGAAGAACAGTTACCTGGTGAGTATTGCTATATAAACATCATCACGATATCATCGAATACAACTCAGATACAATTATCGTTTCGTCTAACCATTTAACCTTCTGTTCGATTCAGTCGCTAGTATGTGTAACGAAAGTACCGTCACCTGGTAAGAATCACTATATATACAGTATTGCGATATAATCGGATATCACCCAGATACATTGATTGTTCAGTCTATCCATTCAACTTTCTGTTCGTTTCGGTCGCTCGTATGTGAAACGGGAATACCGTCACCTTATGTGTATAACTATATACACAGCATAACATCATAATCGAATACAACCCAGATACTATCAATTCAACCTTCTGTTCGATTCGGTTGCTCGTATGTATAACGAAAGAACAGTAACCTGGTGAGTATTTCTATATGAACGTCATCACGATATAATCGAATACAACTTAGTTACAATTATCGTTCCGTCTAACCATCCAACCTTATGTTCGATTCAGACGCTCGTATGTGTAACGAAAGAACCGTTACATGGTAGGTGTAGTTGAATATACAGCATTACGATATAATCGGAGACAACCCAGATACAATGATTGTTCAATCTATCCATTCAACCTTATGTTCGATTCGGTTGCTAGTATGTATAACGAAAGAACAGTTACCTGGTAAGACATAATATATAATAATCATCACGAAATAATCGAATACAACCCAGATACGATGATTGTTCAGTCTATCCATTCAACCTTCTGTTCAGTTCAGTCGCTCTTATGTATAACTGGAGAACAGTTACCTGGTGAGTATAACTATATGAACATCATCACGATATAATCGAATACAACCCCAGATACGATCATTGTTTAGTCTATCCATTCAACCTTCAGTTCAATTCAGTCGCTCGTATGTATAACGGAAGAACTGTCACCTGGTGAGTATAACTATATAAACATAATCTAATACAACTCAGATACGATGATTGTTCAATCTATCCATTCAACCTTATGTTCGATTCGGTTGCTCGTATGTATATCGGAAGAACAGGTACCTGGTGAGTATATCTATATCAACATAATCGAATACAACTCAGATACGATGATTGTTCAATCTATCCATTCAAAAATCTGCTCGATTCGGTCGCTTGTATGTAAAACGGAAGAACAGTTACCTGGTGAGTATTGCTATATAAACATCATCACGATATCATCGAATACAACTCAGATACAATTATCGTTTCGTCTAACCATTTAACCTTCTGTTCGATTCAGTCGCTAGTATGTGTAACGGAAGTACCGTCACCTGTTAAGTATCACTATATATACAGTATTGCGATATAATCGGATACCACCCAGATACATTGATTGTTCAGTCTATCCATTCAACTTTCTGTTCGTTTTGGTCGCTCGTATGTGAAACGGGAATACCGTCACCTTATGTGTATAACTATATACACAGCATAACATCATAATCGAATACAACCCAGATACTATCCATTCAACCTTCTGTTCGATTCGGTTGCTCGTATGTATAACGAAGGAACAGTAACCTGGTGAGTATTGCTATATAAACATCATCACGATATCATCGAATACAACTCATATACAATTATCGTTTCGTCTAACCATTCAACATTCTGTTCGATTCAGTCGCTAGTATGTGTAACGGAAGTATCGTCTCCTGGTAAGTATCACTATTTATACAGTATTGCGATATAATCGGATACCACCCAGATACATTGATGGTTCAGTCTATCCATTCAACTTTCTTTTCGTTTCGGTCGCTCGTATGTGAAACGGGAATACCGTCTCCTAGTGTGTATAACCATATACACAGCATAACATCATAATCGAATACAACCCATATACTATCCATTCAACCTTCTGTTCAATTCAGTCGCTCGTATGTATAACGGAAGAACAGTAACCTGGTGAGTATAACTATATAAACATAATCGAATACAACCCAGATACGATCATTGTTTAGTCTTTCCATTCAACCTTCAGTTCAATTCAGTCGCTCGTATGTATAACGGAAGAACAGTTACCTGGTGAGTATAACTATATAAACATAATCGAATACAACTCAGATACGATGATTGTTCAATCTATCCATTCAACCTTATGTTCGATTCGGTTGCTCGTATGTATATCGGAAGAACAGTTACCTGGTGAGTATATCTATATAAACATAATCGAATACAACTCAGATACGATGATTGTTCAATCTATCCATTTAACCTTCTGCTCGATTCGGTCGCTTGTATGTAAAACGGAAGGACAGTTACCTGGTGAGTATTGCTATATAAACATCATCACGATATCATCGAATACAACTCAGATACAATTATCGTTTCGTCTAACCATTCAACATTCTGTTCGATTCAGTCGCTAGTATGTGTAACGGAAGTATCGTCACCTGGTAAGTATCACTATATATACAGTATTGCGATATAATCGGATACCACCCAGATACATTGATTGTTCAGTCTATCCATTCAACATTCTTTTCGTTTCGGTCGCTCGTATGTAAAACGGGAATACCGTCTCCTAGTGTGTATAACTATATACACAGCATAACATCTATATACACAGCATAACATCATAATCGAATACAACCCAGATACTATCCATTCAACCTTCTGTTCGATTCGGTTGCTCGTATGTATAAAGAAAAAAAAGTAACCTGGTGAGTATTTCTATATGAACGTCATCACGATATAATCGAATACAACTCAGATACAATGATCATTTCGTCTATCCATCCAAACTTCTGTTCGATTGGGTCGCTCGTATGTATAACGCAAGAACAGGTACCTGGTGAGTATAACTATATAAACATAATCGAATACAACTCAGATACGATGATTGTTCAATCTATCCATTTAACCTTCTGCTCGATTCGGTCACTTGTATGTAAAACTGAAGGACAGTTACCTGGTGAGTATCGCTATATAATCATCATCACGATATCATCGAATACAACTCAGATACAATTATCGTTTCGTCTAACCATTCAACATTCTGTTCGATTCAGTCGCTAGTATGTATAACGGAAGAACAGTTACCCGGTGAGTATAACTATATAAACATAATCGAATACAACCCTGATACGATGATTGTTCAATCCATACTAAATTTAACCTTCTGCTCGATTTGGTCGCTTGTATGTAAAACGGAAGAACAGTAACCTGGTGAGTATTGCTATATAAACATCATCACGATATCATCGAATACAACTCAGATACAATTATCGTTTCGTCTCACCATTTAACCTTAAGGTCGATTCAGTGGCTAGTATGTGCAACGGAAGTACCGTCACCTGGTAAGTATCACTATATATACAGAATTGCGATATAATCGGATACCACCCAGATACATTGATTGTTCAGTCTATCCATTCAACTTTCTGTTCGTTTCGGTCGCTCGTATGTAAAACGGGAATACCGTCACCTAATGTGTATATCTATATACACAGCATAACATCATAATCGAATACAACCCAGATACTATCCATTCAACCTTCTGTTCGATTCGGTTGCTCGTATGTATTAAGAAAAAACAGTAACCTGGTGAGTATTTCTATATGAACGTCATCACGATATAATCGAATACAACTCAGATACAATGATCATTTCGTCTATCCATCCAAACTTCTGTTCGATTGGGTCGCTCGTATGTATAACGCAAGAACAGTCACCTGGTGAGTATTACTATTTAAACATCACCACGATATAATCGAATACAACTCAGTTACAATTATTGTTCCGTCTAATCATCCAACCTTATGTTCGATTCAGACGCTCGTATGTGTAACGAAAGAACCGTTACATGGTAAGGTGTAACTAAATATACAGAATAACGATATAATCGGAGACAACCCAGATACGATGATTGTTCAGTCTATCTATACAACTTTCTGTTCAGTTCAGTCGCTCTTATGTATAACTGGAGAACAGTTACCTGGTGAGTATAACTATATAAACATCATCACGATATAATCGAATACAACCCCAGATACGATCATTGTTTAGTCTATCCATTCAACCTTCTGTTCAATTCAGTCGCTCGTATGTATAACGGAAGAACAGTTACTTGGTGAGTATAACTATATAAACATAATCGAATACAACTCAGATACGATGATTGTTCAATCCATACTAAATTCAACCTTCTGCTCGATTCGGTCGCTTGTATGTAAAACGGAAGAACAGTTACCTGGTGATTATTGCTATATAAACATCATCACGATATCATCGAATACAACTCAGATACAATTATCGTTTCGTCTAACCATTCATCCTTCTGTTCGATTCAGTCGCTAGTATGTGTAACGGAAGAACCGTTACATGGTAGGTGTAACTGAATATATCTATCCATCCAACCTTATGTTCGATTCGGTTGCTCGTATGTTTAACGGAAGAACTGTTACCTGGTTAGACATACTATATGATAATCATCACGATATACTCGAATACAACCCCAGATACGATTATTGTTTAGTCTATCCATTCATCCTTCTGTTCAATTCAGTCGTTCTTATGTATAACGGAAAAACAGTTACCTGGTGAGTATAACTATATAAACCTAATCGAATACAACCCAGATACGATTAATTTTCAATCTATCCATTTAACCTTCTGCTCGATTCGGTCGCTTTTATGTAAAACGGAAGAAAAGTTACCTGGTGAGTATTGCTATATAAACATCATCACGATATCATCGAATACAACTCAGATACAATTATCGCTTCGTCTAACCATTTAACATTCTAACCTTCAGTCGCTAGTATGTGTAACGGAAGTACCGTCACCTGGTAAGTATCACTATATATACAGTATTGCGATATAATCGGATACCAACCAGATACATTGATTGTTCAGTCTATCCATTCAACTTTCTGTTCGTTTCGGTCGCTCGTATGTAAAACGGGAATACCGTCACCTAGTATGTATAACTATATACACAGCATAACATCATAATCGAATACAACTCAGATACTATCCATTCAACCTTCTGTTCGATTTGGTTGCTCGTATGTATAACGAAAGAACAGTAACCTGGTGAGTATTCCTATATAAACTTCATCACGATATAATCGAATACAACTCAGATACAATTATAGTTTCGTCTAACCATCCAACTTTATGTTCGATTCAGATGCTCGTATGTGTAACGAAAGAACCGTTACATGGTAGGTGTAACTAAATATACAGCATAACGATATAATCGGAGACAACCCAGATACAATGATTGTTCAATCTATATCCATCCAACCTTATGTTCGATTCGGTTGCTCGTATGTATAACGGAAGAACTGTTACCTGGTTAGACATACTATATGATAATAATCACGATATAATCAAATACAACCCCAGATACGATTATTGTTTAGTCTATCCATTCAACTTTCTGTTCAATTCAGTCGTTCTTATGAAAAACGGAAGAACAGTTACCTGGTGAGTATCGCTATATAAACATCATCACGATATCATCGAATACAACTCAGAGATACAATTATCGTTTCGTCTAACCATTCAACCTTCTGTTC
Source organism: Chrysomela aeneicollis (assembly GCA_029955515.1). Classification (NCBI taxonomy): domain Eukaryota; kingdom Metazoa; phylum Arthropoda; class Insecta; order Coleoptera; family Chrysomelidae; genus Chrysomela; species Chrysomela aeneicollis. The sequence continues at coordinate 11,798,075 of JARUHQ010000013.1, read as the reverse complement.
GATTCAGTCTTTAGTATGTGTAACGGAAGTACCGTCACCTGGTAAGTATCACTAAATATACACTATTGCGATATAATCGGATACCACCCAGATACATTGATTGTTCAGTCTATCCATCTAACTTTCTGTTCAGTTTAGTCGCTCTTATGTATAACTGGAGAACAGTTACCTGGTGAGTATCGCTATATAAACATCATCACGATATCATCGAATACAACTCAGAGATACAATTATCGTTTCGTCTAATCATTCAACCTTCTGTTCGATTCAGTCTCTAGTATGTGTAACGGAAGTATCGTCACCTGGTAAGTATCACTATATATACAGTATTGCGATATAATCGGAAACCACCCAGATACATTGATTGTTCAGTCTATCCATTCAACTTTCTGTTCGTTTCGGTCGCTCGTATGTAAAACGGGAATACCGTCACCTAATGTGTATAACTATATACACAGCATAACATCATAATCGAATACAACCCAGATACTATCCATTCAACCTTCTGTTCGATTCGGTTGCTCGTATGTATAACGAAAGAACAGTAACCTGGTGAGTATTTCTATATGAACGTCATCACGATATAATCGAATACAACTCAGATACAATGATCATTCCGTCTATCCATCCAACCTTCTGTTCGATTGGGTCGCTTGTATGTATAACGCAAGAACAGTCACCTGGTGAGTATAAACATCACCACGATATAATCGAATACAACTCAGTTACAATTATCGTTCCGTCTAACCATCCAACCTTATGTTCGATTCAGACGCTCGTATGTGTAACGAAATAACCGTTACATGGTAGGTGTAACTGAATATACAGCATAAAGATATATTCGGAGACAACCCAGATACAATGATTGTTCAATCTATCCATCCAACCTTATGTTCGATTCGGTTGCTCGTATGTATAACGAAAGAACAGGTACCTGGTGAGTATAACTATATAAACATAATCGAATACAACTCAGATACGATGATTGTTCAATCTATCCATTTAACCTTCTGCTCGATTCGGTCACTTGTATGTAAAACTGAAGGACAGTTACCTGGTGAGTATTGCTATATAAACATCATCACGATATCATCGAATACAACTCAGATACAATTATCGTTTCGTCTAACCATTCAACATTCTGTTCGATTCAGTCGCTAGTATGTATAACGGAAGAACAGTTACCTGGTGAGTATAACTATATAAACATAATCGAATACAACCCAGATACGATGATTGTTCAATCCATACTAAATTTAACCTTCTGCTCGATTCGGTCGCTTGTATGTAAAACGGAAGAACAGTTACCTGGTGAGTATTGCTATATAAACATCATCACGATATCATCGAATACAACTCAGATACAATTATCGTTTCGTCTAACCATTTAACCTTAAGTTCGATTCAGTCGCTAGTATGTGCAACGGAAGTACCGTCACCTGGTAAGTATCACTATATATACAGAATTGCGATATAATCGGATACCACCCAGATACATTGATTGTTAAGTCTATCCATTCAACTTTCTGTTCGTTTCGGTCGCTCTTATGTAAAACGGGAATACCGTCACCTAATGTGTATAACTATATACACAGCATAACATCATAATCGAATACAACCCAGATACTATCCATTCAACCTTCTGTTCGATTCGTTTGCTCGTATGTATGAAGAAAAAACAGTAACCTGGTGAGTATTTCTATATGAACGTCATCACGATATAATCGAATACAACTCAGATACAATGATCATTCCGTCTATCCATCCAAACTTCTGTTCGATTGGGTCGCTCGTATGTATAACGCAAGAACAGTCACCTGGTGAGTATTACTATATAAACATCACCACGATATAATCGAATACAACTCAGTTACAATTATTGTTCCGTCTAATCATCCAAACTTATGTTCGATTCAGACGCTCGTATGTGTAACGAAAGAACCGTTATATGGTAGGTGTAACCAAATATACAGCATAACGATATAATCGGAGACAACCCAGATACAATGATTGTTCAATCTATCCATTCAACCTTATGTTCGATTCAGTTGCTCGTATGTGTAACATAAGAACTGTTACCTGGTGAGTATTTCTATATAAACTTCATCACGATATAATCGAATACAACTCAGATACAAAGATCATTTCGTTTATCCATCTAACCTTCTGTTCGATTGGGTCGCTCGTACGTATAACGAAAGAACAGTCACCTGGTGAGTATTACTATATAAACATTCCCACGATATAATCGAATACAACTCAGTTACAATTATCGTTCCGTCTAACCATCCAACCTTATGTTCGATTCAGACGCTCGTATGTGTAACGAAAGAACCGTTACATGGTAGGTGTATCTAAATATACAGCAAAACGATATAATCGGAGACAACCCAGATACAATGATTGTTCTATCTATCCATTCAACCTTATGTTCGATTCGGTTGTTCGTATGGATAACGGAAGAACAGTTACCTGGTTAGACATAATATATAATAATCATCACGAAATAATCGAATACAACCCAGATACGATGATTGTTCAGTCTATCTAAACAACCTTCTGTTCAATTCAGTCGCTCGTATGTATAACGGAAGAACAGTTACTTGGTGAGTATAACTATATAAACATAATCGAATACAACTCAGATACGATGATTGTTCAATCTATCCATTCAACCTTATGTTCGATTCGGTTGCTCGTATGTATAACGAAAGAACAGGTACCTGGTGAGTATAACTATATAAACATAATCGAATACAACTCAGATACGATGATTGTTCAATCTATCCATTTAACCTTCTGCTCGATTCGGTCACTTGTATGTGAAACTGAAGGACAGTTACCTGGTGAGTATTGCTATATAAATATCATCACGATATCATCGAATACAACTCAGATACAATTATCGTTTCGTCTAACCATTCAACATTCTGTTCGATTCAGTCGCTAGTATGTATAACGGAAGAACAGTTACCTGGTGAGTATAACTATATAAACATAATCGAATATAACCCAGATACGATGATTGTTCAATCCATACTAAATTCAACCTTCTGCTCGATTTGGTCGCTTGTATGTAAAACGGAAGAACAGTTACCTGGTGAGTATTGCTATATAAACATCATCACGATATCATCGAATACAACTCAGATACAATTATCGTTTCGTCTCACCATTTAACCTTAAGTTCGATTCAGTCGCTAGTATGTGCAACGGAAGTACCGTCACCTGGTAAGTATCACTATATATACAGAATTGCGATATAATCGGATACCAACCAGATACATTGATTTTTCAGTCTATCCATTCAACTTTCTGTTCGTTTCGGTCGCTCGTATGTAAAACGGGAATACCGTCACCTAATGTGTATAACTATATACACAGCATAACATCATAATCAAATACAACCCATATACTATCCATTCAACCTTCTGTTCGATTCGGTTGCTCGTATGTATAAAGAAAAAACAGTAACCTGGTGAGTATTTCTATATGAACGTCATCACGATATAATCGAATACAACTCAGATACAATGATCATTCCGTCTATCCATCCAAACTTCTGTTCGATTGGGTCGCTCGTATGTATAACGCAAGAACAGTCACCTGGTGAGTATTACTATATAAACATCACCACGATATAATCGAATACAACTCAGTTCCAATTATTGTTCCGTCTAATCATCCAACCTTATGTTCGATTCAGTTGCTCGTATGTGTAACAAAGAACTGTTACCTGGTTAGACATACGATATGATAATCATCACGATATAATCGAATACAACCCAGATACAATGATTGTTCAGTCTATCCATTCAACCTTCTGTTCAGTTCAGTCGCTCTTATGTATAACTGGAGAACAGTTACCTGGTGAGTATAACTATATAAACATCATCACGATATAATCGAATACAACCCCAGATACGATCATTGTTTAGTCTATCCATTCAACCTTCTGTTCAATTCAGTCGCTCGTATGTATAACGGAAGAACAGGTACCTGGTGAGTATAACTATATAAACATAATCAAATACAACCCAGATACGATGATTGTTCAATCTATAAATTTAACCTTCTGCTCGATTCGGTCGCTTGTATGTAAAACGGAAGAACAGTTACCTGGTGATTATTGCTATATAAACATCATCACGATATCATCGAATACAACTCAGATACAATTATCGTTTCGTCTAACCATTCAACCATCTGTTCGATTCAGTCGCTAGTATGTGTAACGGAAGTACCGTCACCTGGTAAGTATCACTATATATACAGTATTGCGATATAATCGCATACCACCCAGATACATAGATTGTTCAGTATATCCATTCGACTTTCTGTTCGTTTCGGTCGCTCGTATGTAAAACGGGAATACTGTCATCAAATGTGTATAACCATATACACAGCATAACATCATAATCGAATACAACCCAGATACTATCCATTCAACCTTCTGTTCGATTCGGTTGCTCGTATGTATAACGAAAGAACAGTAACCTGGTGAGTATTTCTATATGAACGTCATCACGATATAATAGAATACAACTAAGATACAATGATCATTCCGTCTATCCATCCAACCTTCTGTTCGATTGGGTCGCTCGTATGTATAACGCAAGAACAGTCACCTGGTGAATATTACTATATAAACATCACCACGATATAATCGAATACAACTCAGTTACAAATATCGTTTCGTCTCACCATCCAACCTCATGTTCGATTCAGACGCTCGTATGTGTAACGAAAGAACCTTTACATGGTAGGTGTAACTAAATATACAGCATAACGATATAATCGGAGAAAACTCAGATACATTCAACCTTATGTTCGATTCGGTTGCTCGTATGTATAACGGAAGAACTGTTACCTGGTTAGACATACTATATTATAATCATCACGATATAATCAAATACAACCCAGATACGATGATTGTTAAGTCTATCCATTCAACTTTCTTTTCGTTTCGGTCGCTCGTATGTAAAACGGGAATACCGTCTCCTAGTGTGTATAACTATATAAACATCATCAAGATATAATCGAATACAACCCCAGATACGATTATTGTTTAGTCTAATCATTCAACCTTCTGTTCAATTCAGTCGCTCCTATGTATAACGGAAGAACAGTTACCTGGTGAGTATAACTATATGAACATAATCGAATACAACCCAGATACGATGATTGTTCAATCTATACTAAATTCAACCTTCTGCTCGATTCGGTCGCTTGTATGTAAAACGAAAGAACAGTTACCTGGTGAGTATTTCTATATAAACATCATCAGGATATCATCGAATACAACTCAGATACAATTATCGTTTCGTCTAACCATTTAACCTTCTGTTCGATTCAGTCGCTAGTATGTGTAATGGAAGTACCGTCACCTGGTAAGTATCACTATATATTCAGTATTGCGATATAATCGGATACCATCCAGATACATTGATTGTTCAGACTATCCATTCAACTTTCTGTTCGTTTCGGTCGCTCGTATGTAAAACGGGAGTACCGTCACCTAATGTGTATAACTATTTACACAGCATAACATCATAATCGAATACAACCCAGATACTATCCATTCAACCTTCTGTTCGATTCGGTTGCTCGTATGTATAACGGGAGAACAATAACCTGGTGAGTATTTCTATATGAACGTCACCATGATATAATCGAATACAACTCAGATACAATGATCATTCCGTCTATCCATCCAACTTTCTGTTCGATTGGGTCGCTCGTATGTATAACGCAAGAACAGTCACCTGGTGAGTATTACTATATAAACATCACTACGATATAATCGAATACAACTCAGTTACAATTATCGTTCCGTCTAATCATCCAACCTTATGTTCGATGCAGACGCTCGTATGTGTAACGAGAGAACCGTTACATGGTAGGTGTAACTAAATATACAGCATAACGATATAATCGGAGACAACCCAGATACAATGATTGTTCAATCTATCCATTCAACTTTTTGTTCGATTCGGTTGCTCTTATGTGTAACAGAAGAACTGTTACCTGGTTAGACATACTATATGAAAATCATCACGATATAATCGAATTCAACCCAGATACAAAGATTGTTCAGTCTATCCATTCAACCTTCTGTTCAGTTTAATCGCTCTTATGTATAACTGGAGAACAGTTACCTGGTGAGTATAACTATATAAACATAATCGAATACAACCCAGATACGATGATTGTTCAATCTCTACTAAATTTAAGCTTCTGCTCGATTCGGTCGCTTGTATGTAAAACGGAAGAACAGTTACCTGGTGAGTATCGCTATATAAACATCATCACGATATCATCGAATACAACTCAGAGATACTATTATCGTTTCGTCTAACCATTCAACCTTCTGTTCGATTCAGTCTCTAGTATGTGTAACGGAAGTACCGTCACCTGGTAAGTATCACTATATATACAGTATTGCGATATAATCGGATACCACCCAGATACATTGATTGTTCAGTCTATCCATTCAACTTTCTGTTCGTTTCGGTCGCTCGTATGTAAAACGGGAATACCGTCACCTAATGTGTATAACTATATACACAGCATAACATCATAATCGAATACAACCCAGATACTATCCATTCAACCTTCTGTTCGATTCGGTTGCTCGTATGTATAACGAAAGAACAGTAACCTGGTGAGTATTTCTATATGAACGTCATCACGATATAATCGAATACAACTCAGATACAATGATCATTCCGTCTATCCATCCAACCTTCTGTTCGATTGGGTCGCTTGTATGTATAACGCAAGAACAGTCACCTGGTGAGTATCACTATATAAACATCACCACGATATAATCGAATACAACTCAGTTACAATTATCGTTCCGTCTAACCATCCAACCTTATGTTCGATTCAGACGCTCGTATGTGTAACGAAATAACCGTTACATGGTAGGTGTAACTGAATATACAGCATAAAGATATATTCGGAGACAACCCAGATGCAATGATTGTTCAATCTATCCATCCAACCTTATGTTCGATTCGGTTGCTCGTATGTATAACGAAAGAACAGGTACCTGGTGAGTATAACTATATAAACATAATCGAATACAACTCAGATACGATGATTGTTCAATCTATCCATTTAACCTTCTGCTCGATTCGGTCACTTGTATGTAAAACTGAAGGACAGTTACCTGATGAGTATTGCTATTTAAACATCATCACGATATCATCGAATACAACTCAGATACAATTATCGTTTCGTCTAACCATTCAACATTCTGTTCGATTCAGTCGCTAGTATGTATAACGGAAGAACAGTTACCTGGTGAGTATAACTATATAAACATAATCGAATACAACTCAGATACGATGATTGTTCAATCTATCCATTTAACCTTCTGCTCGATTCGGTCACTTGTATGTAAAACTGAAGGACAGTTACCTGATGAGTATTGCTATATAAACATCATCTTGATATCATCGAATACAACTCAGATACAATTATCGTTTCGTCTTACCATTTAACATTAAGTTCGATTCAGTCGCTAGTATGTGCAACGGAAGTACCGTCACCTGGTAAGTATCACTATATATACAGAATTGCGATATAATCGGATACCACCCAGATACATTGATTGTTAAGTCTATCCATTCAACTTTCTGTTCGTTTCGGTCGCTCGTATGTAATAGGGAATACCGTCACCTAATGTGTATAACTATATACACAGCATAATCATAATCGAATACAACCCAGATACTATCCATTCAACCTTCTGTTCGATTCGTTTGCTCGTATGTATAAAGAAAAAATAGTAACCTGGTGAGTATTTCTATATGAACGTCATCACGATATAATCGAATACAACTCAGATACAATGAATGTGTTCGATTGGGTCGCTCGTATGTATAACGCAAGAACAGTCACCTGGTGAGTATTACTATATAAACATCACCACGATATAATCGAATACAACTCAGTTACAATTATTGTTCCGTCTAATCATCCAAACTTATGTTCGATTCAGACGCTCGTATGTGTAACGAAAGAACCGTTACATGGTAGGTGTAACCAAATATACAGCATAACGATATAATCGGAGACAACCCAGATACAATGATTGTTCAATCTAGCCATTCAACCTTATGTTCGATTCTGTTGCTCGTATGTGTAACATAAGAACTGTTACCTGGTGAGTATTTCTATATAAACTTCATCACGATATAATCGAATACAACTCAGATACAAAGATCATTTCGTTTATCCATCTAACCTTCTGTTCGATTGGGTCGCTCGTACGTATAACGAAAGAACAGTCACCTGGTGAGTATTACTATATAAACATTTCCACGATATAATCAAATACAACTCAGTTACAATTATCGTTCCGTCTAACCATCCAACCTTATGTTCGATTCAGACGCTCGTATGTGTAACGAAAGAACCGTTACATGGTAGGTGTATCTAAATATACAGCAAAACGATATAATCGGAGACAACCCAGATACAATGATTGTTCTATCTATCCATTCAACCTTATGTTCGATTCGGTTGCTCGTATGTATAACGGAAGAACAGTTACCTGGTTAGACATAATATATAATAATCATCACGAAATAATCGAATACAACCCAGATACGATGATTGTTCAGTCTATCTAAACAACCTTCTGTTCAATTCAGTCGCTCGTATGTATAACGGAAGAACAGTTACTTGGTGAGTATAACTATATAAACATAATCGAATACAACTCAGATACGATGATTGTTCAATCTATCCATTCAACCTTATGTTCGATTCGGTTGCTCGTATGTATAACGAAAGAACAGGTACCTGGTGAGTATAACTATATAAACATAATCGAATACAACTCAGATACGATGATTGTTCAATCTATCCATTTAACCTTCTGCTCGATTCGGTCACTTGTATGTAAAACTGAAGGACAGTTACCTGGTGAGTATTGCTATATAAATATCATCACGATATCATCGAATACAACTCAGATACAATTATCGTTTCGTCTAACCATTCAACATTCTGTTCGATTCAGTCGCTAGTATGTATAACGGAAGAACAGTTACCTGGTGAGTATAACTATATAAACATAATCGAATATAACCCAGATACGATGATTGTTCAATCCATACTAAATTCAACCTTCTGCTCGATTTGGTCGCTTGTATGTAAAACGGAAGAACAGTTACCTGGTGAGTATTGCTATATAAACATCATCACGATATCATCGAATACAACTCAGATACAATTATCGTTTCGTCTCACCATTTAACCTTAAGTTCGATTCAGTCGCTAGTATGTGCAACGGAAGTACCGTCACCTGGTAAGTATCACTATATATACAGAATTGCGATATAATCGGATACCAACCAGATACATTGATTTTTCAGTCTATCCATTCAACTTTCTGTTCGTTTCGGTCGCTCGTATGTAAAACGGGAATACCGTCACCTTATGTGTATAACTAAATACACAGCATAACATCATAATCAAATACAACCCATATACTATCCATTCAACCTTCTGTTCGATTCGGTTGCTCGTATGTATAAAGAAAAAACAGTAACCTGGTGAGTATTTCTATATGAACGTCATCACGATATAATCGAATACAACTCAGATACAATGATCATTCCGTCTATCCATCCAAACTTCTGTTCGATTGGGTCGCTCGTATGTATAACGCAAGAACAGTCACCTGGTGAGTATTACTATATAAACATCACCACGATATAATCGAATACAACTCAGTTCCAATTATTGTTCCGTCTAATCATCCAACCTTATGTTCGATTCAGTTGCTCGTATGTGTAACAAAGAACTGTTACCTGGTTAGACATACGATATGATAATCATCACGATATAATCGAATACAACCCAGATACAATGATTGTTCAGTCTATCCATTCAACCTTCTGTTCAGTTCAGTCGCTCTTATGTATAACTGGAGAACAGTTACCTGGTGAGTATAACTATATAAACATCATCACGATATAATCGAATACAACCCCAGATACGATCATTGTTTAGTCTATCCATTCAACCTTCTGTTCAATTCAGTCGCTCGTATGTATAACGGAAGAACAGGTACCTGGTGAGTATAACTATATAAACATAATCAAATACAACCCAGATACGATGATTGTTCAATCTATAAATTTAACCTTCTGCTCGATTCGGTCGCTTGTATGTAAAACGGAAGAACAGTTACCTGGTGATTATTGCTATATAAACATCATCACGATATCATCGAATACAACTCAGATACAATTATCGTTTCGTCTAACCATTCAACCATCTGTTCGATTCAGTCGCTAGTATGTGTAACGGAAGTACCGTCACCTGGTAAGTATCACTATATATACAGTATTGCGATATAATCGCATACCACCCAGATACATAGATTGTTCAGTATATCCATTCGACTTTCTGTTCGTTTCGGTCGCTCGTATGTAAAACGGGAATACCGTCATCAAATGTGTATAACCATATACACAGCATAACATCATAATCGAATACAACCCAGATACTATCCATTCAACCTTCTGTTCGATTCGGTTGCTCGTATGTATAACGAAAGAACAGTAACCTGGTGAGTATTTCTATATGAACGTCATCACGATATAATAGAATACAACTAAGATACAATGATCATTCCGTCTATCCATCCAACCTTCTGTTCGATTGGGTCGCTCGTATGTATAACGCAAGGACAGTCACCTGGTGAATATTACTATATAAACATCACCACGATATAATCGAATACAACTCAGTTACAATTATCGTTTCGTCTCACCATCCAACCTTATGTTCGATTCAGACGCTCGTATGTGTAACGAAAGAACCTTTACATGGTAGGTGTAACTAAATATACAGCATAACGATATAATCGGAGAAAACTCAGATACATTCAACCTTATGTTCGATTCGGTTGCTCGTATGTATAACGGAAGAACTGTTACCTGGTTAGACATACTATATTATAATCATCACGATATAATCAAATACAACCCAGATACGATGATTGTTCAGTCTATCCATTCAACTTTCTTTTCGTTTCGGTCGCTCGTATGTAAAACGGGAATACCGTCTCCTAGTGTGTATAACTATATAAACATCATCAAGATATAATCGAATACAACCCCAGATACGATTATTGTTTAGTCTATCCATTCAACCTTCTGTTCAATTCAGTCGCTCCTATGTATAACGGAAGAACAGTTACCTGGTGAGTATAACTATATGAACATAATCGAATACAACCCAGATACGATGATTGTTCAATCTATACTAAATTCAACCTTCTGCTCGATTCGGTCGCTTTTATGTAAAACGAAAGAACAGTTACCTGGTGAGTATTTCTATATAAACATCATCACGATATCATCGAATACAACTCTGATACAATTATCGTTTCGTCTAACCATTTAACCTTCTGTTCGATTCAGTCGCTAGTATGTGTAATGGAAGTACCGTCACCTGGTAAGTATCACTATATATTCAGTATTGCGATATAATCGGATACCATCCAGATACATCGATTGTTCAGACTATCCATTCAACTTTCTGTTCGTTTCGGTCGCTCGTATGTAAAACGCGAGTACCGTCACCTAATGTGTATAACTATTTACACAGCATAACATCATAATCGAATACAACCCAGATACTATCCATTCAACCTTCTGTTCGATTTGGTTTTTCGTATGTATAACGAGAGAACAGTAACCTGGTGAGTATTTCTATATGAACGTCACCACGATATAATCGAATACAACTCAGATACAATGATCATTCCGTCTATCCATCCAACTTTCTGTTCGATTGGGTCGCTCGTATGTATAACGCAAGAACAGTCACCTGGTGAGTATTACTATATAAACATCACTACGATATAATCGAATACAACTCAGTTACAATTATCGTTCCGTCTAATCATCCAACCTTATGTTCGATGCAGACGCTCGTATGTGTAACGAGAGAACCGTTACATGGTAGGTGTAACTAAATATACAGCATAACGATATAATCGGAGACAACCCAGATACAATGATTGTTCAATCTATCCATTCAACTTTTTGTTCGATTCGGTTGCTCTTATGTGTAACAGAAGAACTGTTACCTGGTTAGACATACTATATGAAAATCATCACGATATAATCGAAAACAACCCAGATACAAAGATTGTTCAGTCTATCCATTCAACCTTCTGTTCAGTTTAATCGCTCTTATGTATAACTGGAGAACAGTGACCTGTTGAGTATGACTATATAAACATCATCACGATATAATCGAATACAACCTCAGATACGATCATTGTTTAGTCTATCCATTCAACCTTCTGTTCAATTCAGTCGTTCGTATGTATAACGGAAGAACAGTTACCTGGTGAGTATAACTATTAAACCTAATCGAATACAACCCAGATACGATGAATTTTCAATCTATACATTTAACCTTCTGCTCGATTCGGTCGCTTTTATGTAAAACGGAAGAACAGTAACCTGGTGAATATTGCTATATAAACATCATCACGATATCATCGAATACAACTCAGATACAATTATCGCTTCGTCTAACCATTTAACCTTCTGTTCGATTCAGTCTCTAGTATGTGTAACGGAAGTACCGTCACCTGGTAAGTATCACTATATATACAGTATTGCGATATAATCGGATACTAAATTTAACCTTCTGCTCGATTCGGTCGCTTGTATGTAAAACGGAAGAACAGTTACCTGGTGAGTATTGCTATATAAACATCATCACGATATCATCGAATACAACTCAGATACAATTATCGTTTCGTCTAACCATTTAACCTTCTGTTCGATTCAGTCGCTAGTATGTGTAACGGAAGTACCGTCACCTGGTAAGTAATATATACAGTTCTGCGATATAATCGGATACCAACCAGATACATTGATTGTTCAGTCTATCCATTCAACTTTCTCTTCGTTTCGGTCGCTCGTATGTAAAACGGGAATACCGTCACCTAGTGTGTATAACTATAAACACAGAATAACATCATAATCGAATACAACCCAGATACCATCTATTCAACCTTCCGTTCGATTCGGTTGCTCGTATGTATAACGAAAGAACAGTAACCTGGTGAGTATTTCTATATGAACTTCATCACGATATAATCGAATACAACTCAGATACAATAATCATTCCGTCTATCCATCCAACCTTCTGTTCGATTGGGTCGCTCGTACGTATAACGCAAGAACAGTCACCTGGTGAGTATTACTATATGAACATTACCACGATATAATCGAATACAACTCAGTTACAATTATCGTTCCGTCTGATCATCCAACCTTATGTTCGATTCAGACGCTCGTATGTGTAACGAAAGAACCGTTACATGGTAGGTGTATCTAATTATACAGCATAACGATATAATCGGAGACAACCCAGATACAATGATTTTTCAATCTATCCATTCAACCTTATGTTCGATTCGGTTGCTCGTATGTATAACTGGAGAACAGTTACCTGGTGAGTATAACTATATAAACATCATTACGATTTCATCGAATACAACCCCAGATACGATCATTGTTTAGACTATCCATTCAACCTTCTGTTCAATTCAGTCGCTCGTATGTATAACGGAAGAACAGTTACCTGGTGAGTATAACTATATAAACATAATCGAATACAACCCAGATACGATGATTGTTCAATCTATCTATTTAACCTTCTGCTCGATTCGGTCGCTTGTATGTAAAACGGAAGAACAGTTACCTGGTGAATATTGCTATATAAACATCATCACGATATCATCGAATACAACTCAGAGATACGATTATCATTTCGTCTAACCATTTAACCTTCTGTTCGATTCAGTCGCTAGTATGTGTAACGGAAGTACCGTCACCTGGTTAGTATCACTATATATACAGTATTGCGATATAATCGGATACCACCCAGATACATTGATTGTTCAGTCTATCCATTCAACTTTCTGTTCGTTTCGGTCGCTCGTATGTAAAACGAGAATACCGTCACCTAATGTGTATAACTATATACACAGCATAACATCATAATCGAATAAAACACAGATACTATCCATTCAACCTTCTGTTCGATTCGATTGCTCGTATGTATAACGGAAGAACAGTTACCTGGTGAGTATAACTATATAAACATAATCGAATACAACCCAGATACGATTATTGTTAAATCAATACTGAATTCAACCTTCTGCTCGATTCAGTCGCTCTTATGTATAACTGGAGAACAGTTACCTGTTGAGTATAACTATATAAACATCATCACGATATAATCGAATACAACCTCAGATACGATCATTGTTTAGTCTATCCATTCAACCTTCTGTTCAATTCAGTCGCTCGTATGTATAACGGAAGAACAGGTACCTGGTGTGTATAACTATATAAACATAATCGAATACAACCCAGATACGATGATTGTTCAATCTATCTATTTAACCTTCTGCTCGATTCGGTCGCTTGTATGTAAAACGGAAGAACAGTTACCTGGTGAATATTGCTATATAAACATCATCACTATATCATCGAATACAACTCAGATACAATTATCGCTTCGTCTAACCATTCAACCTTCTGTTCGATTCAGTCGCTAGTATGTGTAACGGAAGTACCGTCTCCTGGTAAGTATCACTATATATACAGTATTGCGATATAATCGGATACCAACCAGATACATTGATTGTTCAGTCTATCCATTCAACTTTCTGTTCGTTTCGGTCGCTCGTATGTAAAACGGGTATACCGTCACCTAGTGTGTATAACTATATACACAGCATAACATCATAATCGAATACTACTCAGATACTATCCATTCAACCTTCTGTTCGATTCGGTCGCATGTATGTAAAACGGAAGAACAGTCACCTGGTGAGTATTTCTAAATGAACGTCATCACGATATAATCGAATACAACTCAGATACAATGATCATTACGTCTATCCATCCAACCTTCTGTTCGATTGGGTCGCTCGTATGTATAACGCAAGAACAGTCACCTGGTGAGTATTACTATATAAACATCACCACGATATAATCGAATACAACTCAGTTACATTTAACGTTCCGTCTAACCATCCAACCTTATGTTCGATTCAGACGCTCGTATGTGTAACGAAAGAACCGTTACATGGTAGGTGTAACTGAATATACAGCATAACGATATAATCGGAGACAACCCAGATACAATGATTGTTCAATCTATCCATCCAACCTTATGTTCGATTCGGTTGCTCGTATGTATAACGGAAGAACTGTTACCTGGTTAGACATAACATATGATAATAATCACGATATAATCTAACACAACCCAGATACGATGAATGTTCAGTCTATCCATTCAACCTTCTGTTCAGTTCAGTCGCTCTTATGTATAACTGGAGAACAGTTTCCTGGTGAGTATAACTACATGAACATCATTAAGATATAATCGAATACAACCCCAGATACGATTATTGTTCAGTCTATCCTTTCAACCATCTGTTCAATTCAGTCGCTCGTATGTATAACGGAAGAACAGTTACCTGGTGAGTATAACTATATAAACATTATCGACTACAACCCAGATACGATGATTGTTCAATCTATACTTAATTTAAGCTTCTGCTCGATTCGGTCGCTTGTATGTAAAACGGAAGAACAGTTACCTGGTGAGTATTGCTATATAAACATCATCACGATTTCATCGAATACAACTCAGAGATACAATTATCGTTTCGTATAACCATTTAATCTTCTGTTCGATTCAGTCGCTAGTATGTGTAACGGAAGTACCGTCACCTGGTAAGTATCACTATATATACAGTATCGCGATATAATCGGATACCACCCAGATACATTGATTGTTCAGTCTATCCATTCAACTTTCTGTTCGTTTCGATCGCTCGTATGTAAAACGGGAATACCGTCACCTTATGTGCATAACTATATACACAGCATAACATCATAATCGAAAACAACCCAGATACTATCCATTCAACCTTCTGTTCGATTCGGTTGCTCGTATGTATAACGAAAGAACAGTAACCTGTTGAGTATTTCTATATGAACGTCATCACGATATAATCGAATACAACTCAGATACAATGATCATTCCGTCTATCCATCCAACCTTCTGTTCGATTGGGTTGCTCGTACGTATAACGCAAGAACAGTCACCTGGTGAGTATTACTATATAAACATTCCCACGATATAATCGAATACAACTCAGTTACAATTATCGTTCCGTCTAACCATCCAACCTTATGTTCGATTCAGACGCTCGTATGTGTAACGAAAGAACCGTTACATGGTAGGTGTAACTAAATATACAGCATAACGATATAATCGAAGACAACCCAGATACAATGATTGTTCAATCTTTCTATCCAACCTTATGTTCGATTCGGTTGCTCGTATGTATAACGGAAGAACTGTTACCTGGTTAGACATAATATATAATAATCATCACGAAATAATCGAATACAACCCAGATACGATGATTGTTCAGTCTATCCATACAACCTTCTGTTCAGTTCAGTCGCTATTATGTATAACTGGAGAACAGTTACCTGGTGAGTATAACTATATAAACATCATCACGATTAAATCGAATACAACCCCAGATACGATCATTGTTTAGTCTATCCATTCAACCTTCTGTTCAATTCAGTCGCTCGTATGTATAACGGAAGAACATGTACCTGGTGAGTATAACTATATAAACATAATCAAATACAACCCAGATACGATGATTGTTCAATCTAAACATTTAACCTTCTGCTCGATTCGGTCGCTTGTATGTAAAACGGAAGAACAGTTACCTGGTGAATATTGCTATATTAACATCATCACGATATCATCGAATACAACTCAGATACAATTATCGCTTCGTCTAACCATTTCACCTTCTGTTCGATTCAGTCGCTAGTATGTGTAACGGAAGTACCGTCACCTGGTAAGTATCACTATATATACAGTATTGCGATATAATCGGATACCAACCAGATACATTGATTGTTCAGTCTATCCATTCAACTTTCTGTTCGTTTCGGTCGCTCGTATGTAAAACGGGAATACCGTCACCTAGTGTGTATAACTATATACACAGCATAACATCATAATCGAATACAACCCAGATACTATCCATTCAACCTTCTGTTCGATTCGAATGCTCGTATGTATAACGAAAGAACAGTAATCTGGTGAGTATTTCTATATGAACTTTATCACGATATCATCGAATACAACTCAGAGATACAATTATCATTTCGTCTAACCATTTAACCTTCTGTTCGATTCAGTCGCTAGTATGTGTAACGGAAGTACCGTCACCTGGTGAGTATCACTATATATACATTATTGCGATATAATCGGATACCACCCAGATGCATTGATTGTTCAGTCTATCCATTCAACTTTCTGTTCAGTTCAGTCGCTCCTATGTATAACTGGAGAAAAGTTTCCTGGTGAGTATAACTATATGAACATCATCAAGATATAATCGAAAACAACCCCAGATACGATTATTGTTTAGTCTATCCATTCAACCTTCTGTTCAATTCAGTCGCTCGTATGTATAACGGAAGAACAGGTACCTGGTGAGTATAACTATAAAAACATAATCAAATACAACCCAGATACGATGATTGTTCAATCTATACATTCAACCTTCTGCTCGATTCGGTCGCTTGTATGTGAAACGGAAGAATAGTTACCTGGTTATTATTGCTATATAAACATCATCACGATATCATCGGATACAACTCAGATACAATTATCGTTTCGTCTAACCATTCAACCTTCTGTTCGATTCAGTCGCTAGTATGTGTAACGGAAGTACCGTCACCTGGTGAGTATCACTATATATACAGTATTGCGATATAATCGGATACCACCCAGATACATTGATTGTTCAGTCTATCCATTCAACTTTCTGTTCGTTTCGGTCGCTCGTATGTAAAACGGGAATACCGTCATCAAATGTGAATAACTATATACACAGCATAAGATCATAATCGAATACAACCCAGATACTATCCATTCAACCTTCTGTTCGATTCGGTTGCTCGTATGTATAACGAAAGAACAGTAACCTGGTGAGTATTTCTATATGAACGTCATCACGATATAATCGAATACAACTGAGATACAATGATCATTCCGTCTATCCATCCAACCTTCTGTTCGATTCAGACGCTCGTATGTGTAACGAAAGAACCTTTACATGGTAGGTGTAACTAAATATACAGCATAACGATATAATAGAAGACAACCCAGGTACAATGATTGTTCAATCTATCCATTCAACCTTATGTTCGATTTGGTTGCTCGTATGTATAACGGAAGAGCTGTTACCTGGTTAGACATACTATATGATAATCATCACGATATAATCAAATACAACCCAGATACGATGATTTTTCAGTCTATCCATTCAACCTCCTGTTCAGTTCATTCGCTCTTATGTGTAACTGGAGAACAGTTTCCTGGTGAGTATAACTATATAAACATCATCAAGATATAATCGAATACAACCCCAGATACGATTATTGTTTAGTCTATCCATTCAACCATCTGTTCAATTCAGTCGCTCGTATGTATAACGGAAGAACAGTTACCTGGTGAGTAAAACTATATAAACATTATCGAATACAACCCAGATAAGATGATTGTTCAATCTATACTAAATTTAAGCTTCTGCTCGATACGGTCGCTTGTATGTAAAACGGAAGAACAGTTACCTGGTGAGTATTGCTATATAAACATCATCACGATATCATCGAATACAAATCAGAGATACAATTATCGTTTCGTCTAACCATTTAACCTTCTGTTCGATTCAGTCGCTAGTATGTGTAACGGAAGTACCGTTACCTGGTAAGTATCACTATATATACAGTATTGCGATATAATCGGATACCACCCAGATACATCGATTGTTCAGTCTATCCATTCAACTTTCTGTTCGTTTCGGTCGCTCGTATGTAAAACGGGAATACCGTCACCTTATGTGTATAACTATATACACAGCATAACATCATAATCGAATACAACCCAGATACTATCCATTCAACCTTCTGTTCGATTCGTTTGCACGTATGTATAACGAAAGAACAGTAACCTGGTGAGTATTTCTATATGAACGTCATCACGATATAATCGAATACAACTCAGATACAATGATTATTCCGTCTATTCATCCAACCTTCAGTTCGATTGAGTCGTTCGTATGTATAACGCAAGAACAGTCACCTGGTGAGTAATACTATATGAACATCACCACGATATAATCGAATACAACTCAGTTACAATTATCGTTCCGTCTAACCATCCAACCTTATGTTCGATTCAGACGCTCGTATGTGTAACGAAAGAACCGTTACATGGTAGGTGTAACTAAATATACAGCATAACGATATAATCGGAGACAACCCAGATACAATGATTGTTCAATCTATCCATCCAACCTTATGTTCGAATCGGTTGCTCGTATGTATAACGGAAGAACTGTTACCTGGTTAGACATACTATATGATAATAATCACGATATAATCAAATACAACCCAGATACGATGAATGTTCAGTCTATCCATTCAACCTTCTGTTCAGTTCAGTCGCTCTTATGTATAACTGGAGAACATTTTTCTGGTGAGTATAACTATATGAACAACATCAAGATATAATTGAATACAACCCCAGATACGATTTTTGTTTAGTCTATCCATTCAACCTTCTGTTCAATTCAGTCGCTCGTATGTATAACGGAAGAACAGTTACCTGGTGAGTATAACTATATGAACATTATCGAATACAACCCAGATACGATGATTGTTCAATCTATACTAAATTTAAGCTTCTGCTCGATTCGGTCGCTTGTATGTAAAACGGAAGAACAGTTACCTGGTGAGTATTGCTATATAAACATCACCACGATATAATCGAATACAACTCAGTTACAATTATCGTTCCGTCTAACCATCCAACCTTATGTTCGATTCAGATGCTCGTATGTGTAACGAAAGAACCGTTACATGGTAGGTGTAACTAAATATACAGCATAACGATATAATCGGAGACAACCCAGATACAATGATTGTTCAATCTATCCATCCAACCTTATGTTCGATTCGGTTGCTCGTATGTATTACGAAAGAACTGTTACCTGGTTAGACATACTATATGATAATAATCACGATATAATCAAATACAACCCAGATACGATGAATGTGCAGTCTATCCATTCAACCTTCTGTTCAGTTCAGTCGCTCTTATGTATAACTGGAGAACAGTTTCCTGGTGAGTATAACTATATGAACATCATCAAGATATAATCGAATACAACCCCAGATACGATTATTGTTTAGTCTATCCATTCAACCTTCTGTTCAATTCAGTCGCTCGTATGTATAACGGAAGAGCAGTTACCTGGTGGGAATAACTATATAAACATAATCGATTACAACCCAGATACGATGATTGTTCAATCTATACTAAATTTAAGCTTCTGCTCGATTCGGACGCTTGTATGTAAAACGGAAGAACAGTTACCTGGTGAGTATTGCTATATAAACATCATCACGATATCATCGAATACAACTCAGAGATACAATTATCATTTCGTCTAACCATTCAACTTTCTGTTCGATTCAGTCGCTAGTATGTGTAACGGTAGTACCGTCACCTGGTGAGTATCACTATTTATACAGTATTGCGATATAATCGGATACCACCCAGATACATTGATTGTTCAGTCTATCCATTCAACTTTCTGTTCAGTTCAGTCGCTCTTATGTATAACTGGAGAACAGTTTCCTGGTGAGTATAACTATATGAACATCATCAAGATATAATCGAATACAACCCCAGATACGATTATTGTTTAGTCTATCCATTCAACCTTCTGTTCAATTCAGTCGCTCGTATGTATAACGGAAGAACATTTACCTGTATAACTATATAAACCTTATCGAATACAACCCAGATACGATGAATTTTCAATCTATCCATTTAACCTTCTGCTCGATTCGGTCGCTTTCATGTAAAACGGAAAAACAGGCGATCGGATGAAGGCGATCTGAAGAATTCGTTACACATACGAGCGTATGCATCGAACATAAGGTTGGATGATTAGACGGAACGATAATCGTAATTTTTTTCATAGGATCCATTTCTCCAATCGTAAAAAACGAAATCGAAAAAAAAAATGCATCGAAGGAGGCCCCCTTGGAACTTTTTCGAATTCTTCAGATCGCCTTAACTTCCGAACGGAGGGACCGATTTTCAACTTCGATCATACCAATCTGCTTGTTTTTTTTCATAGAGTCCATTTCTCCAATCGAAAAAACCAAAATGAAAAAAAAAATGCATCAAAGGGGGCCCCCTTGGAACTTTTTCGAATTCTTCAGATCGCCTTAACTTCCGAACGGAGGGACCGATTTTCAACTTCGATCATACCAATCTGCTTGTTTTTTTTCATAGAGTCCATTTCTCCAATCGAAAAAACCAAAATGAAAAAAAAAATGCATCAAAGGGGGCCCCCTTGGAACTTTTTCGAATTCTTCAGATCGCCTCAACTTCCGAACGGATGGACCGATTTTCAACTTCGATCATACCAATCTGCTTGTTTTTTTTCATAGAGTCCATTTCTCCAATCGAAAAAACCAAAATGAAAAAAAAAATGCATCAAAGGGGGCCCCCTTGGAACTTTTTCGAATTCTTCAGATCGCCTTAACTTCCGAACGGAGGGACCGATTTTCAACTTCGATCATACCAATCTGCTTGTTTTTTTTATAAAATACATTTCTCTAATCGAAAAAACCAAAATGAAAAAAAAAATGCATCAAAGGGGGCCCCCTTGGAACTTTTTCGAATTCTTCAGATCGCCTTAACTTCCGAACGGATGAACCGATTTTCAACTTCGATCATACCAATCTGCTTGTTTTTTTTATAGAATCCATTTCTCTAATCGAAAAAACCAAAATCGAAAAAAAATGCATCAAAGGGGGCCCCCTTGGAACTTTTTCGAATTCTTCAGATCGCCTTAACTTCCGAACGGATGGACCGATTTTCAACTTCGATCATACCAATCTGCTTGTTTTTTTTTCATAGAATCCATTTCTCCAATCGAAAAAACCGAAATCTAAAAAAAAATTCATCAAAGGGGGCCCCCTTGGAATTTTTTCGAATTCTTCAGATCGCCTTAACTTCCGAACGGATGGACCGATTTTCAATTTCGCGCATACCAATTCGCTTGTTTTTTTCATAGAATCCATTTCTTCAATCGAAAAAACCGAAATCGAAAAAAAATTGCATCAAAGGGGGTCCCCTTGGAACTTTTTCGAATTCTTCAGATCGCCTTAACTTCCGAACGGATGGACCGATTTTCAAATTCGATCATACCAATCTGCTTGTTTTTTTTTATAGAATCCATTTCTCCAATCGAAAAAACCGAAATCGAAAAATAAAATGCATCAAAAAGAGCCACCTTGGAACTTTTTCGAATTCTTCAGACCGCCTCAACTTCCGAACGGATCGACCGATTTTCAATTTCGCGCATACCAATTTGCTTGTTTTTTCATAGAATCCATTTCTTCAATAGAAAAAACCGAAATCGAAAAAAAAATTTCATCAAAGGGGGTCCCCTTGGAACTTTTTCGAATTCTTCAGATCGCCTTAACTTCCGAACGGATGGACCGATTTTCAACTTCGATCATACCAATCTGCTTGTTTTTTTTCATAGAATCCATTTCTTCAATCGAAAAAACCGAAATCGAAAAAAAAATGCATCAAAGGGGGCCCCCATGGAACTTTTTCGAATTCTTCAGATCGCCTTAACTTCCGAACGGATGGACCGATTTTCAACTTCGATCATACCAATCTGCTTGTTTTCTTTCATAGAATCCATTTCTCCAATCGAAAAAACCGAAATCGAAAGAAAAATGCATCAAAGGGGGCCTTCTTGGAATTTTTTCGAATTCTTCAGATCGCCTTAACTTCCGAACGGATGGACCGATTTTCAATTTCGCGCATACCAATTCGCTTGTTTTTTTCATAGAATCCATTTCTCCAATCGAAAAAACCGAAATCGAAAAAAAATTGCATCAAAGGGGGTCCCCTTGGAACTTTTTCGAATTCTTCAGATCGCCTTAACTTCCGAACGGATGGACCGATTTTCAAATTCGATCATACCAATCTGCTTGTTTTCTTTCATAGAATCCATTTCTCCAATCGAAAAAACCGAAATCGAAAAATAAAATGCAGCAAAAAGGGCCACCTTGGAACTTTTTCGAATTATTCAGACCGCCTCAACTTCCGAACGGATCGACCGATTTTCAATTTCGCGCATACCAATTTGCTTGTTTTTTCATAGAATCCATTTCTTCAATAGAAAAAACCGAAATCGAAAAAAAAATTTCATCAAAGGGGGTCCCCTTGGAACTTTTTCGAATTCTTCAGATCGCCTTAACTTCCGAACGGATGGACCGATTTTCAACTTCGCGCATACCAATTTGCTTGTTTTTTTTTCATAGAATCCATTTTTCCAATCGAAAAAACCGAAATCGAAATAAAAATCGCATCAAAGGGGGTCCCCTTGAAACTTTTTCGAATTCTTCAGATCGCCTTAACTTCCGAACGGATGGACCGATTTTCAACTTCGATCATACCAATCTGCTTGTTTTTTTTCATAGAATCCTTTTCTCTAATCGAAAAAACCAAAATCGAAAAAAAAAATTGCATCAAAGGGGGTCTCCTTGGAACTTTTTCGAATTCTTCAGATCGCCTTAACTTCCGAACGGATGGACCGATTTCCAACTTCGATCATACCAATCTGCTTGTATTTCTTCATAGAATCCATTTCTCCAATCGAAAAAACCGAAATCGAAAAAAAAATGCATCAAAGGGGGCCCCCTTGGAACTTTTTCGAATTCTTCAGATCGCCTAACTTCCGAACGGATCGACCGATTTTCAATTTCGCGCATACCAATTTGCTTGTTTTTTCATAGAATCCATTTCTTCAATAGAAAAAACCGAAATCGAAAAAAAAATTTCATCAAAGGGGGTCCCCTTGGAACTTTTTCGAATTCTTCAGATCGCCTTAACTTCCGAACGGATGGACCGATTTTCAACTTCGATCATACCAATCTGCTTGTTTTTTTTCATAGAATCCATTTCTTCAATCGAAAAAACCGAAATCGAAAAAAAAATGCATCAAAGGGGGCCCCCATGGAACTTTTTCGAATTCTTCAGATCGCCTTAACTTCCGAACGGATGGACCGATTTTCAACTTCGATCATACCAATCTGCTTGTTTTCTTTCATAGAATCCATTTCTCCAATCGAAAAAACCGAAATCGAAAGAAAAATGCATCAAAGGGGGCCTTCTTGGAATTTTTTCGAATTCTTCAGATCGCCTTAACTTCCGAACGGATGGACCGATTTTCAATTTCGCGCATACCAATTCGCTTGTTTTTTTCATAGAATCCATTTCTCCAATCGAAAAAACCGAAATCGAAAAAAAATTGCATCAAAGGGGGTCCCCTTGGAACTTTTTCGAATTCTTCAGATCGCCTTAACTTCCGAACGGATGGACCGATTTTCAAATTCGATCATACCAATCTGCTTGTTTTCTTTCATAGAATCCATTTCTCCAATCGAAAAAACCGAAATCGAAAAATAAAATGCAGCAAAAAGGGCCACCTTGGAACTTTTTCGAATTATTCAGACCGCCTCAACTTCCGAACGGATCGACCGATTTTCAATTTCGCGCATACCAATTTGCTTGTTTTTTCATAGAATCCATTTCTTCAATAGAAAAAACCGAAATCGAAAAAAAAATTTCATCAAAGGGGGTCCCCTTGGAACTTTTTCGAATTCTTCAGATCGCCTTAACTTCCGAACGGATGGACCGATTTTCAACTTCGCGCATACCAATTTGCTTGTTTTTTTTTCATAGAATCCATTTTTCCAATCGAAAAAACCGAAATCGAAATAAAAATCGCATCAAAGGGGGTCCCCTTGAAACTTTTTCGAATTCTTCAGATCGCCTTAACTTCCGAACGGATGGACCGATTTTCAACTTCGATCATACCAATCTGCTTGTTTTTTTTCATAGAATCCTTTTCTCTAATCGAAAAAACCAAAATCGAAAAAAAAAATTGCATCAAAGGGGGTCTCCTTGGAACTTTTTCGAATTCTTCAGATCGCCTTAACTTCCGAACGGATGGACCGATTTCCAACTTCGATCATACCAATCTGCTTGTATTTCTTCATAGAATCCATTTCTCCAATCGAAAAAACCGAAATCGAAAAAAAAATGCATCAAAGGGGGCCCCCTTGGAACTTTTTCGAATTCTTCAGATCGCCTAACTTCCGAACGGATGGACCGATTTTCAACTTCGATCATACCAATCTGCTTGTTTTCTTTCATAGAATCCATTTCTCCAATCGAAAAAACCGAAATCGAAAAAAAAATGCACCAAAGGAGGCCCCCTTGGAACTTTTTCGAATTCTTCAGATCGCCTTAACTTCCGAACGGATGGACCGATTTTCAACTTCGATCATACCAATTTGCTTGTTTTTTTTCATAGAATCCATTTCTCCAATCGAAAAAACCGAAATCTAAAAAAAAATTCATCAAAGGGGGCCCCCTTGGAACTTTTTCGAATTCTTCAGATCGCCTCAACTTCCGAACGGATGGACCGATTTTCAACTTCGATCATACCAATCTGCTCGTTTTTTTTCATAGAGTCCATTTCTCCAATCGAAAAAACCGAAATGAAAAAAAAATGCATCAAAGGGGGCCCCCTTGGAACTTTTTCGAATTCTTCAGATCGCCTTAACTTCCGAACGGATGGACCGATTATCAACTTCGATCATACCAATCTGCTCGTTTTTTTTATGAAATCCATTTCTCCAATCGAAAAAACCGAAATCTAAAGAAAAAATTCTTGGAACTTTTTCGAATTCTTCAGATCGCCTCGACTTCCGAACGGATGGACCGATTTTCAACTTCGATCATACCAATCTGCTTGTTTTTTTTCATAGAGTCCATTTCTCCAATCGAAAAAACCGAAATGAAAAAAAAATGCATCAAAGGGGGCCCCCTTGGAACTTTTTCGAATTCTTCAGATCGCCTTAACTTCCGAACGGATGGACCGATTATCAACTTCGATCATACCAATCTGCTTGTTTTTTTTATAAAAACCATTTCTCCAATCGAAAAAACCGAAATCGAAAAAAAAAATGCATCAAAGGGGGCCCCCTTGAAACTTTTTCGAATTCTTCAGATCGCCTTAACTTCCGAACGGATGAACCGATTTTCAACTTCGATCATACCAATCTGCTTGTTTTTTTTCATAGAATCCATTTCTCCAATCGAAAAAACCGGAATCGAAAAAAAAATGCATCAAAGGGGGCCCCCTTGAAACTTTTTCGAATTCTTCAGATCGCCTTAACTTCCGAACGGATGGACCGATTTTCAACTTCGATCATACCAATCTGCTTGTTTTTTTTCATAGAATCCATTTCTCCAATCGAAAAAACCGAAATCGAAAAAAAAAATTGCATCAAAGGGGGTCCCCTTGGAACTTTTTCGAATTCTTCAGATCGCCTTAACTTCCGAACGGATGGACCGATTTTCAACTTCGATCATACCAATCTGCTTGTTTTCTTTCATAGAATCCATTTCTTCAATCGAAAAAACCGAAATCGAAAAAAAAATGCACCAAAGGGGGCCCTCTTGGAACTTTTTCGAATTCTTCAGATCGCCTTAACTTCCGAACGGATGGACCGATTTTCAACTTCGATCATACCAATCTGCTTGTTTTTTTTCATAGAATCCATTTCTTCAATCTAAAAAACCGAAATCTAAGAAAAAAAATTCATCAAAGGGGGCCCCCTTGGAACTTTTTCGAATTCTTCAGATCGCCTTAACTTCCGAACGGATGGACCGATTTCCAACTTCGATCATACCAATCTGCTTGTATTCATTCATAGAATCCATTTCTCCAATCGAAAAAACCGAAATCGAAAAAAAAATGCATCAAAGGGGGCCCCCTTGGAACTTTTTCGAATTCTTCAGATCGCCTAACTTCCGAACGGATGGACCGATTTTCAAATTCGATCATACCAATCTGCTTGTTTTCTTTCATAGAATCCATTTCTCCAATCGAAAAAACCGAAATCGAAAAAAAAATGCACCAAAGGGGGCCCCCTTGGAACTTTTTCGAATTCTTCAGATCGCCTTAACTTCCGAACGGATGGACCGATTTTCAACTTCGATCATACCAATCTGCTTGTTTTTTTTCATAGAATCCATTTCTCCAATCGAAAAAACCGAAATCTAAAAAAAAATTCATCAAAGGGGGCCCCCTTGGAACTTTTTCGAATTCTTCAGATCGCCTCAACTTCCGAACGGATGGACCGATTTTCAACTTCGATCATACCAATCTGCTTGTTTTTTTTCATAGAGTCCATTTCTCCAATCGAAAAAACCGAAATGAAAAAAAAATGCATCAAAGGGGGCCCCCTTGGAACTTTTTCGAATTCTTCAGATCGCCTTAACTTCCGAACGGATGGACCGATTTTCAACTTCGATCATACCAATCTGCTTGTTTTTTTTCATAGAATCCATTTCTCCAATCGAAAAAACCGAAATCTAAAAAAAAATTCATCAAAGGGGGCCCCCTTGGAACTTTTTCGAATTCTTCAGATCGCCTCAACTTCCGAACGGATGGACCGATTTTCAACTTCGATCATACCAATCTGCTTGTTTTTTTTCATAGAGTCCATTTCTCCAATCGAAAAAACCGAAATGAAAAAAAAATGCATCAAAGGGGGCCCCCTTGGAACTTTTTCGAATTCTTCAGATCGCCTTAACTTCCGAACGGATGGACCGATTATCAACTTCGATCATACCAATCTGCTCGTTTTTTTTATGAAATCCATTTCTCCAATCGAAAAAACCGAAATCTAAAGAAAAAATTCTTGGAACTTTTTCGAATTCTTCAGATCGCCTCGACTTCCGAACGGATGGACCGATTTTCAACTTCGATCATACCAATCTGCTTTTTTTTTTTTATAGAGTCCATTTCTCCAATCGAAAAAATCGAAATAAAAAAAAAATGCATCAAAGGGGGCCCCCTTGGAACTTTTTCGAATTCTTCAGATCGCCTTAACTTCCGAACGGATGGACCGATTATCAACTTCGATCATACCAATCTGCTTGTTTTTTTTATAAAATCCATTTCTCCAATCAAAAAAACCGAAATCGAAAAAAAAAAATGCATCAAAGGGGGCCCCCTTGAAACTTTTTTGAATTCTTCAGATCGCCTTAACTTCCGAACGGATGGACCGATTTTCAACTTCGATCATACCAATCTGCTTGTTTTTTTTCATAGAATCCATTTCTCCAATCGAAGAAACCGGAATCGAAAAAAAAATGCATCAAAGGGGGTCCCCTTGGAACTTTTTCGAATTCTTCAGATCGCCTTAACTTCCGAACGGATGGACCGATTTCCAACTTCGATCATACCAATCTGCTTGTTTTTTTTCATAGAATCCATTTCTCCAATCGAAAAAACCGAAATCGGAAAAAAAAATGCATCAAAGGGGGCCCCCTTGGAACTTTTTCGAATTCTTCAGATCGCCTAACTTCCGAACGGATGGACCTATTTTCAACTTCGATCATACCAATCTGCTTGTTTTCTTTCATAGAATCCATTTCTTCAATCGAAAAAACCGAAATCGAAAAAAAAAATGCACCAAAGGGGGCCCCCTTGGAACTTTTTCGAATTCTTCAGATCGCCTTAACTTCCGGACGGATGGACCGATTTTCAACTTCGATCATACCAATCTGCTTGTTTTTGTTCATAGAATCCATTTCTTCAATCGAAAAAATCGAAATCTAAGAAAAAAAAATTCATCAAAGGGGGCCCCCTTGGAACTTTTTCGAATTCTTCAGATCGCCTCAACTTCCGAACGGATGGACCGATTTCCAACTTTGATCATACCAATCTGCTTGTATTCATTCATAGAATCCATTTCTCCAATCGAAAAAACCGAAATCGAAAAAAAAATGCATCAAAGGGGGCCCCCTTGGAACTTTTTCGAATTCTTCAGATCGCCTAACTTCCGAACGGATGGACCGATTTTCAACTTCGATCATACCAATCTGCTAGTTTTTTTTTATAGAATCCATTTCTCCAATCGAAAAAACCGAAATCGAAAAAAAAATGCACCAAAGGGGGCCCCCTTGGAACTCTTTCGAATTCTTCAGATCGCCTTAACTTCCGAACGGATGGACCGATTTTCAACTTCGATCATACCAATCTGCTTGTTTTTTTATCATAGAATCCATTTCTCCAATCGAAAAAACCGAAATATTAAAAAAAATTCATCGAAGGGGGCCCCCTTGGAACTTTTTCGAATTCTTCAGATCGCCTCAACTTCCGAACGGATGGACCGATTTTCAACTTCGATCATACCAATCTGCTTGTTTTTTTTCATAGAGTCCATTTCTCCAATCGAAAGAACCGAAATGAAAAAAAAATGCATCAAAGGGGGCCCCCTTGGAACTTTTTCGAATTCTTCAGATCGCCTTAACTTCCGAACGGATGGACCGATTATCAACTTCGATCATACCAATCTGCTTGTTTTTTTTATAAAATCCATTTCTCCAATCGAAAAAACCGAAATCGAAAAAAAAATGCATCAAAGGGGGCCCCGTTGAAACTTTTTCGAATTCTTCAGATCGCCTTAACTTCCGAACGGATGAACCGATTTTCAACTTCGATCATACCAATCTGCTTGTGTTTTTTCATGGAATCCATTCCTCCAATCGAAAAAACCGAAATCGGAAAAAAAAATGCATCAAAGGGGGCCCCCTTGGAACTTTTTCGAATTCTTCAGATCGCCTTAACTTCCGAACGGATGGACCGATTTTCAACTTCGATCATACCAATCTGCTTGTTTTTTTCCATAGAATCCATTTCTCCAATCGAAAAAACCGTAATCGAAAAAAAAAATGCATCAAAGGGGGCCCCCTTGGAACTTTTTCGAATTCTTCAGATCGCCTTTACTTCCGAACGGATGGACCGATTTTCAACTTCGATCATACCAATCTGCTTGTTTTCTTTCATAGAATCCATTTCTCCAATCGAAGAAACCGAAATCGAAAAAAAAAATTGCATCAAAGAGGGTCCCCTTGGAACTTTTTCGAATTCTTCAGATCGCCATAACTTCCGAACGGATGGACCGATTTTCAACTTCGATCATATAACGGAAGAACAGGTACCTGGTGAGTATATCTATATAAACATAATCGAATACAACTCAGATACGATGATTGTTCAGTCTATCCATTTAACCTTCTGCTCGATTCGGTCGCTTGTATGTAAAACGGAAGGACAGTTACCTGGTGAGTATTGCTATATAAACATCATCACGATATCATCGAATACAACTCAGATACAATTATCGTTTCGTCTAACCATTCAACATTCTGTTCGATTCAGTCGCTAGTATGTGTAACGGAAGTATCGTCACCTGGTAAGTATCACTATATATACAGTATTGCGATATAATCGGATACCACCCAGATACATTGATTGTTCAGTCTATCCATTCATTTTTCTTTTCGTTTCGGTCGCTCGTATGTAAAACGGGAATACCGTCTCCTAGTGTGTATAACTATATACACAGCATAACATCATAATCGAATACAACCCAGATACTATCCATTCAACCTCCTGTTCGATTCGGTTGCTCGTATGTATAACGAAAGAACAGTAACCTGGTGAGTATTTCTATATGAACGTCATCACGATATAATCGAATACAACTTAGTAACAATTATCGTTCCGTCTAACCATCCAACCGATGTTCCGTCTAACCATCCAACCGATGTTCGATTCAGACGCTCGTATGTGTAGCGAAAGAACCGTTACATGGTAGGTGTAGTTAAATATACAACATAACGATATAATCGGAGACAACCCAGATACAATGATTGTTCAATCTATCCATTCAACCTTATGTTCGATTCGGTTGCTAGTATGTATAACGAAGGAACAGTTACCTGGTGAGTATAACTATATGAACATCATCACGATATAATCGAATACAACCCCAGATACGATTATTGTTTAGTCTATACATTCAACCTTCAGTTCAATTCAGTCGCTCGTATGTATAACGGAAGAACAGTTACCTGGTGAGTATAACTATATAAACATAATCGAATACAACTCAGATACGATGATTGTTCTAGTATGTGTAACGGAAGTATCGTCACCTGGTAAGTATCACTATATATACAGTATTGCGATATAATCGGATACCACCAGATACATTGATTGTTCAGTCTATCCATTCAACTTTCTTTTCGTTTCGGTCGCTCGTATGTTAAACGGAAATACCGTCTCCTAGTGTGTATAACTATATACACAGCATAACATCATAATCGAATACAACCCATATACTATCCATTCAACCTTCTGTTCAATTCAGTCGCTCGTATGTATAACGGAAGAACAGTTACCTGGTGAGTATAACTATATAAACATAATCGAATACAACCCAGATACGATGATTGTTCAATCTATACTGAATTCAACCTTCTGCTCGATTCGGTCGCTTGTATGTTAAACGGAAGAACAGTTACCTGGTGAGTATTGCTATATAAACATCATCACGATATCATCGAATACAACTCAGATACAATTATCGTTTCGTCTAACCATTCAACATTCTGTTCGATTCAGTCGCTAGTATGTGTAACGGAAGTATCGTCACCTGGTAAGTATCACTATATATACAGTATTGCGATATAATCGGATACCACCCAGATACATTGATTGTTCAGTCTATCCATTCAACTTTATTTTTGTTTCGGTCGCTCGTATGTAAAACGGGAATACCGTCTCCTAGTGTGTATAACTATATACACAGCATAACATCATAATCGAATACAACCCATATACTATCCATTCAACGTTCTGTTCAATTCAGTCGCTCGTATGTATAACGAAAGAACAGTTACCTGGTGAGTATAACTATATAAACATAATCGAATACAACCCAGATACGATGATTGTTCAATCTATACTGAATTCAACCTTCTGTTCGTTTCGGTCGCTCGTATGTGAAACGGGAATACCGTCACCTTATGTGTATAACTATATATACAGCATAACATCATAATCGAATACAACCCAGATACTATCCATTCAACCTTCTGTTCGATTCGGTTGCTCGTATGTATAACGAAAGAACAGTAACCTGGTGAGTATTTCTATATGAACGTCATCACGATATAATCGAATACAACTTAGTTACAATTATCGTTCCGTCTAACCATCCAACCTTATGTTCGATTCAGACGCTCGTATGTGTAACGAAAGAACCGTTACATGGTAGGTGTAGTTAAATATACAACATAACGATATAATCGGAGACAACCCAGATACAATGATTGTTCAATCTATCCATTCAACCTTATGTTCGATTCGGTTGCTAGTATGTATAACGAAAGAACAGTTACCTGGTAAGACATAATATATAATAATCATCACGAAATAATCGAATACAACCCAGATACGATGATTGTTCAGTCTATCCATTCAACCTTCTGTTCAGTCCAGTCGCTCTTATGTATAACTGGAGAACAGTTACCTGGTGAGTATAACTATATGAACATCATCACGATATAATCGAATACAACCCCAGATACGATCATTGTTTAGTCTATCCATTCAACCTTCAGTTCAATTCAGTCGCTCGTATGTATAACGGAAGAACAGTTACCTGGTGAGTATAACTATATAAACATAATCGAATACAACTCAGATACGATGATTGTTCAATCTATCCATTCAACCTTATGTTCGATTCGGTTGCTCGTATGTATATCGGAAGAACAGGTACCTGGTGAGTATATCTATATAAACATAATCGAATAAAACTCAGATACGATGATTGTTCAATCTATCCATTAAACCTTCTGCTCGATTCGGTCGCTTGTATGTTAAACGGAAGGACAGTTACCTGGTGAGTATTGCTATATAAACATCATCACGATATCATCGAATACAACTCAGATACAATTATCGTTTCGTCTAACCATTTAACCTTCTGTTCGATTCAGTCGCTAGTATGTGTAACGGAAGTACCGTCACCTGGTAAGTATCACTATATATACAGTATTGCGATATAATCGGATACCACCCAGATACATTGATTGTTCAGTCTATCCATTCAAATTTCTGTTCGTTTCGGTCGCTCGTATGTGAAACGGGAATACCGTCACCTTATGTGTATAACTATATACACAGCATAACATCATAATCGAATACAACCCAGATACTATCCATTCAACCTTCTGTTCGATTCGGTTGCTCGTATGTATAACGAAAGAACAGTAACCTGGTGAGTATAGCTATATAAACATCATCACGATATCATCGAATACAACTCAGATACAATTATCGTTTCGTCTTACCATTCAACATTCTGTTCGATTCAGTCGCTAGTATGTGTAACGGAAGTATCGTCACCTGATAAGTATCACTATATATACAGTATTGCGATATAATCGGATACCACCCAGATACATTGATTGTTCAGTCTATCCATTCAACTTTCTTTTTGTTTCGGTCGCTCGTATGTAAAACGGGAATACCGTCTCCTAGTGTGTATAACTATATACACAGCATAACATCATAATCGAATACAACCCATATACTATCCATTCAACCTTCTGTTCAATTCAGTCGCTCGTATGTATAACGGAAGAACAGTTACCTGGTGAGTATAACTATATAAACATAATCGAATACAACCCAGATACGATGATTGTCCAATCTATACTGAATTCAACCTTCTGCTCGATTCGGTCGCTTGTATGTAAAACGGAAGAACAGTTACCTGGTGAGTATTGCTATATAAACATCATCACGATATCATCGAATACAACTCAGATACAATTATCGTTTCGTCTAACCATTTAACCTTCTGTTCGATTCAGTCGCTAGTATGTGTAACGAAAGTACCGTCACCTGGTAAGAATCACTATATATACAGTATTGCGATATAATCGGATACCACCCAGAGACATTGATTGTTCAGTCTACCCATTCAACTTTCTGTTCGTTTCGGTCGCTTGTATGTGAAACGGGAATACCGTCACCTTATGTGTATAACTATATACACAGCATAACATCATAATCGAATACAACCCAGATACTATCCATTCAACCATCTGTTCGATTCGGTTGCTCGTATGTTTAACGAAAGAACAGTAACCTGGTGAGTATTGCTATATAAACATCATCACGATATCATCGAATACAACTCAGATACAATTATCGTTTCGTCTAACCATTCAACCTTCTGTTCGATTCAGTCGCTAGTATGTGTAACGGAAGTACCGTCACCTGGTGAGAATCACTATATATACAGTATTGCGATATAATCGGATATCACCCAGATACATTGATTGTTCAGTCTATCCATTCAACTTTCTGTTCGTTTTGGTCGCTCGTATGTGAAACGGGAATACCGTCACCTTATGTGTATAACTATATACACAGCATAACATCATAATCGAATACAACCCAGATACTATCCATTCAACCTTCTGTTCGATTCGGTTGCTCGTATGTATAACGAAAGAACAGTAACCTGGTGAGTATTTCTATATGAACGTCATCACAATATAATCGAATACAACTTAGTTACAATTATCGTTCCGTCTAACCATCCAACCTTATGTTCGATTCAGACGCTCGTATGTGTAACGAAAGAACCGTTACATGGTAGGTGTAGTTTAATATACAACATAACGATATAATCGGA
The DNA here is from genome assembly GCA_029955515.1 of Chrysomela aeneicollis. Taxonomy (NCBI): domain Eukaryota; kingdom Metazoa; phylum Arthropoda; class Insecta; order Coleoptera; family Chrysomelidae; genus Chrysomela; species Chrysomela aeneicollis. Next base: position 11,763,225 of record JARUHQ010000013.1, on the reverse strand, counting down.
GACAACCCAGATACAATGATTGTTCAATCTATCCATTCAACCTTATGTTCGATTCGGTTGCTAGTATGTATAACGAAAGAACAGTTACCTGGTAAGACATAATATATAATAATCATCACGAAATAATCGAATACAACCCAGATACGATCATTGTTTATTCTATCCATTCAACCTTCAGTTCAATTCAGTCGCTCGTATGTATAACGGAAGAACAGTTACTTGGTGAGTATAACTATATAAACATAATCTAATACAACTCAGATACGATGATTGTTCAATCTATCCATTCAACCTTATGTTCGATTCGGTTGCTCGTATGTATATCGGAAGAACAGGTACCTGGTGAGTATATCTATATAAACATAATCGAATACAACTCAGATACGATGATTGTTCAATCTATCCATTTAACCATCTGCTCGATTCGGTCGCTTGTATGTAAAACGGAAGGACAGTTACCTGGTGAGTATTGCTATATATACAGTATTGCGATATAATCGGATACCACCCAGATACATTGATTGTTCAGTCTATCCATTCAACTTTCTGTTCGTTTCGGTCGCTCGTATGTGAAACGGAAATACCGTCACCTTATGTGTAAACTATATACACAGCATAACATCATAATCGAATACAACCCAGATACTATCCATTCAACCTTCTGTTCGATTCGGTTGCTCGTATGTATAACGAAGGAACAGTAACCTGGTGAGTATTGCTATATAAACATCATCACGATATCATCGAATACAACTCAGATACAATTATCGTTTCGTCTAACCATTCAACATTCTGTTCGATTCAGTCGCTAGTATGTGTAACGGAAGTATCGTCATCTGGTAAGTATCACTATATATACAGTATTGCGATATAATCGGATACCACCCAGATACATTGATTGTTCAGTCTATCCATTCAACTTTCTTTTTGTTTTGGTCGCTCGTATGTATAACGGGAATACCGTCTCCTAGTGTGTATAACTATATACACAGCATAACATCATAATCGAATACAACCCATATACTATCCATTCAACCTTCTGTTCAATTCATTCGCTCGTATGTATAACGGAAGAACAGTTACCTGGTGAGTATAACTATATAAACATAATCGAAAACAACCCAGATACGATGATTGTTCAATCTATACCGAATTCAACCTTCTGCTCGATTCGGTCGTTTGTATGTAAAACGGAAGAACAGTTACCTGGTGAGTATTGCTATATAAACATCATCAGGATATCATCGAATACAACTCAGATACAATTATCGTTTCGTCTAACCATTTAACCTTCTGTTCGATTCAGTCGCTAGTATGTGTAACGGAAGTACCGTCACCTGGTAAGTATCACTATATATACAGTATTGCGATATAATCGGATACCACCCAGATACATTGATTGTTCAGTCTATCCATTCAACTTTCTGTTCGTTTTGGTCGCTCGTATGTGAAACGGGAATACCGTCACCTTATGTGTATAACTATATACACAGCATAACATCATAATCGAATACAACCCAGATACTATCCATTCAACCTTCTGTTCGATTCGGTTGCTCGTATGTATAACGAAAGAACAGTAACCTGGTGAGTATTTCTATATGAACGTCATCACGATATAATCGAAAACAACTTAGTTACAATTATCGTTCCGTCTAACCATCCAACCTTATGTTCGATTAAGACGCTCGTATTTGTAACGAAAAAACCGTTACATGGTAGGTGTAGTTAAATATACAACATAACGATATAATCGGAGACAACCCAGATACAATGATTGTTCAATCTATCCATTCAACCTTTTGTTCGATTCGGTTGCTAGTATGTATAACGAAAGAACAGTTACCTGGTAAGACATAATATATAATAATCATCACGATATCATCGAATACAACTCAGATACAATTATCGTTTCGTCTAACCATTTAACCTTCTGTTCGATTCAGTCGCTAGTATGTGTAACGAAAGTACCGTCACCTGGTAAGAATCACTATATATACAGTATTGCGATATAATCGGATACCACCCAGAGACATTGATTGTTCAGTCTATCCATTCAACTTTCTGTTCGTTTCTGTCGCTTGTATGTGAAACGGGAATACCGTCACCTTATGTGTATAACTATATACACAGCATAACATCATAATCGAATACAACCCAGATACTATCCATTCAACCATCTGTTCGATTCGGTTGCTCGTATGTTTAACGAAAGAACAGTAACCTGGTGAGTATTGCTATATAAACATCATCACGATATCATCGAATACAACTCAGATACAATTATCGTTTCGTCTAACCATTCAACCTTCTGTTCGATTCAGTCGCTAGTATGTGTAACGGAAGTACCGTCACCTGGTGAGAATCACTATATATACAGTATTGCGATATAATCGGATATCACCCAGATACATTGATTGTTCAGTCTATCCATTCAACTTTCTGTTCGTTTTGGTCGCTCGTATGTGAAACGGGAATACCGTCACCTTATGTGTATAACTATATACACAGCATAACGTCATAATCGAATACAACCCAGATACTATCCATTCAACCTTCTGTTCGATTCGGTTGCTCGTATGTATAACGAAAGAACAGTAACCTGGTGAGTATTTCTATATGAACGTCATCACGATATAATCGAATACAACTTAGTTACAATTATCGTTCCGTCTAACCATCCAACCTTATGTTCGATTCAGACGCTCGTATGTGTAACGAAAGAACCGTTACATGGTAGGTGTAGTTTAATATACAACATAACGATATAATCGGAGACAACCCAGATACAATGATTGTTCAATCTATCCATTCAACCTTATGTTCGATTCGGTTGCTAGTATGTATAACGAAAGAACAGTTACCTGGTAAGACATAATATATAATAATCATCACGAAATAATCGAATACAACCCAGATACGATCATTGTTTATTCTATCCATTCAACCTTCAGTTCAATTCAGTCGCTCGTATGTATAACGGAAGAACAGTTACTTGGTGAGTATAACTATATAAACATAATCTAATACAACTCAGATACGATGATTGTTCAATCTATCCATTCAACCTTATGTTCGATTCGGTTGCTCGTATGTATATCGGAAGAACAGGTACCTGGTGAGTATATCTATATAAACATAATCGAATACAACTCAGATACGATGATTGTTCAATCTATCCATTTAACCATCTGCTCGATTCGGTCGCTTGTATGTAAAACGGAAGGACAGTTACCTGGTGAGTATTGCTATATAAACATCATCACGATATCATCGAATACAACTCAGATACAATTATCGTTTCGTCTAACCATTTAACCTTCTGTTCGATTCAGTCGCTAGTATGTGTAACGGAAGTACCGTCACCTGGTAAGTATCACTATATATACAGTATTGCGATATAATCGGATACCACCCAGATACATTGATTGTTCAGTCTATCCATTCAACTTTCTGTTCGTTTCGGTCGCTCGTATGTGAAACGGAAATACCGTCACCTTATGTGTATAACTATATACACAGCATAACATCATAATCGAATACAACCCAGATACTATCCATTCAACCTTCTGTTCGATTCGGTTGCTCGTATGTATAACGAAGGAACAGTAACCTGGTGAGTATTGCTATATAAACATCATCACGATATCATCGAATACAACTCAGATACAATTATCGTTTCGTCTAACCATTCAACATTCTGTTCGATTCAGTCGCTAGTATGTGTAACGGAAGTATCGTCATCTGGTAAGTATCACTATATATACAGTATTGCGATATAATCGGATACCACCCAGATACATTGATTGTTCAGTCTATCCATTCAACTTTCTTTTTGTTTTGGTCGCTCGTATGTATAACGGGAATACCGTCTCCTAGTGTGTATAACTATATACACAGCATAACATTATAATCGAATACAACCCATATACTATCCATTCAACCTTCTGTTCAATTCATTCGCTCGTATGTATAACGGAAGAACAGTTACCTGGTGAGTATAACTATATAAACATAATCGAAAACAACCCAGATACGATGATTGTTCAATCTATACCGAATTCAACCTTCTGCTCGATTCGGTCGTTTGTATGTAAAACGGAAGAACAGTTACCTGGTGAGTATTGCTATATAAACATCATCAGGATATCATCGAATACAACTCAGATACAATTATCGTTTCGTCTAACCATTTAACCTTCTGTTCGATTCAGTCGCTAGTATGTGTAACGGAAGTATCGTCACCTGGTAAGTATCACTATATATACAGTATTGCGATATAATCGGATACCACCCAGATACATTGATTGTTCAGTCTATCCATTCAACTTTCTGTTCGTTTTGGTCGCTCGTATGTGAAACGGGAATACCGTCACCTTATGTGTATAACTATATACACAGCATAACATCATAATCGAATACAACCCAGATACTATCCATTCAACCTTCTGTTCGATTCGGTTGCTCGTATGTATAACGAAAGAACAGTAACCTGGTGAGTATTTCTATATGAACGTCATCACGATATAATCGAAAACAACTTAGTTACAATTATCGTTCCGTCTAACCATCCAACCTTATGTTCGATTAAGACGCTCGTATTTGTAACGAAAAAACCGTTACATGGTAGGTGTAGTTAAATATACAACATAACGATATAATCGGAGACAACCCAGATACAATGATTGTTCAATCTATCCATTCAACCTTTTGTTCGATTCGGTTGCTAGTATGTATAACGAAAGAACAGTTACCTAGTAAGACATAATATATAATAATCATCACGATATCATCGAATACAACTCAGATACAATTATCGTTTCGTCTAACCATTTAACCTTCTGTTCGATTCAGTCGCTAGTATGTGTAACGAAAGTACCGTCACCTGGTAAGAATCACTATATATACAGTATTGCGATATAATCGGATACCACCCAGAGACATTGATTGTTCAGTCTATCCATTCAACTTTCTGTTCGTTTCGGTCGCTTGTATGTGAAACGGGAATACCGTCACCTTATGTGTATAACTATATACACAGCATAACATCATAATCGAATACAACCCAGATACTATCCATTCAACCATCTGTTCGATTCGGTTGCTCGTATGTTTAACGAAAGAACAGTAACCTGGTGAGTATTGCTATATAAACATCATCACGATATCATCGAATACAACTCAGATACAATTATCGTTTCGTCTAACCATTCAACCTTCTGTTCGATTCAGTCGCTAGTATGTGTAACGGAAGTACCGTCACCTGGTGAGAATCACTATATATACAGTATTGCGATATAATCGGATATCACCCAGATACATTGATTGTTCAGTCTATCCATTCAACTTTCTGTTCGTTTTGGTCGCTCGTATGTGAAACGGGAATACCGTCACCTTATGTGTATAACTATATACACAGCATAACATCATAATCGAATACAACCCAGATACTATCCATTCAACCTTCTGTTCGATTCGGTTGCTCGTATGTATAACGAAAGAACAGTAACCTGGTGAGTATTTCTATATGAACGTCATCACGATATAATCGAATACAACTTAGTTACAATTATCGTTCCGTCTAACCATCCAACCTTATGTTCGATTCAGACGCTCGTATGTGTAACGAAAGAACCGTTACATGGTAGGTGTAGTTTAATATACAACATAACGATATAATCGGAGACAACCCAGATACAATGATTGTTCAATCTATCCATTCAACCTTATGTTCGATTCGGTTGCTAGTATGTATAACGAAAGAACAGTTACCTGGTAAGACATAATATATAATAATCATCACGAAATAATCGAATACAACCCAGATACGATCATTGTTTATTCTATCCATTCAACCTTCAGTTCAATTCAGTCGCTCGTATGTATAACGGAAGAACAGTTACTTGGTGAGTATAACTATATAAACATAATCTAATACAACTCAGATACGATGATTGTTCAATCTATCCATTCAACCTTATGTTCGATTCGGTTGCTCGTATGTATATCGGAAGAACAGGTACCTGGTGAGTATATCTATATAAACATAATCGAATACAACTCAGATACGATGATTGTTCAATCTATCCATTTAACCATCTGCTCGATTCGGTCGCTTGTATGTAAAACGGAAGGACAGTTACCTGGTGAGTATTGCTATATAAACATCATCACGATATCATCGAATACAACTCAGATACAATTATCGTTTCGTCTAACCATTTAACCTTCTGTTCGATTCAGTCGCTAGTATGTGTAACGGAAGTACCGTCACCTGGTAAGTATCACTATATATACAGTATTGCGATATAATCGGATACCACCCAGATACATTGATTGTTCAGTCTATCCATTCAACTTTCTGTTCGTTTCGGTCGCTCGTATGTGAAACGGAAATACCGTCACCTTATGTGTATAACTATATACACAGCAAAACATCATAATCGAATACAACCCAGATACTATCCATTCAACCTTCTGTTCGATTCGGTTGCTCGTATGTATAACGAAGGAACAGTAACCTGGTGAGTATTGCTATATAAACATCATCACGATATCATCGAATACAACTCAGATACAATTATCGTTTCGTCTAACCATTCAACATTCTGTTCGATTCAGTCGCTAGTATGTGTAACGGAAGTATCGTCATCTGGTAAGTATCACTATATATACAGTATTGCGATATAATCGGATACCACCCAGATACATTGATTGTTCAGTCTATCCATTCAACTTTCTTTTTGTTTTGGTCGCTCGTATGTATAACGGGAATACCGTCTCCTAGTGTGTATAACTATATACACAGCATAACATCATAATCGAATACAACCCATATACTATCCATTCAACCTTCTGTTCAATTCATTCGCTCGTATGTATAACGGAAGAACAGTTACCTGGTGAGTATAACTATATAAACATAATCGAAAACAACCCAGATACGATGATTGTTCAATCTATACCGAATTCAACCTTCTGCTCGATTCGGTCGTTTGTATGTAAAACGGAAGAACAGTTACCTGGTGAGTATTGCTATATAAACATCATCAGGATATCATCGAATACAACTCAGATACAATTATCGTTTCGTCTAACCATTTAACCTTCTGTTCGATTCAGTCGCTAGTATGTGTAACGGAAGTACCGTCACCTGGTAAGTATCACTATATATACAGTATTGCGATATAATCGGATACCACCCAGATACATTGATTGTTCAGTCTATCCATTCAACTTTCTGTTCGTTTTGGTCGCTCGTATGTGAAACGGGAATACCGTCACCTTATGTGTATAACTATATACACAGCATAACATCATAATCGAATACAACCCAGATACTATCCATTCAACCTTCTGTTCGATTCGGTTGCTCGTATGTATAACGAAAGAACAGTAACCTGGTGAGTATTTCTATATGAACGTCATCACGATATAATCGAATACAACTTAGTTACAATTATCGTTCCGTCTAACCATCCAACCTTATTTTCGATTAAGACGCTCGTATTTGTAACGAAAAAACCGTTACATGGTAGGTGTAGTTAAATATACAACATAACGATATAATCGGAGACAACCCAGATACAATGATTGTTCAATCTATCCATTCAACCTTTTGTTCGATTCGGTTGCTAGTATGTATAACGAAAGAACAGTTACCTGGTAAGACATAATATATAATAATCATCACGAAATAATCGAATACAACCCAGATACGATGATTGTTCAGTCTATCCATTCAACCTTCTGTTCAGTTCAGTCGCTCTTATGTATAACTGGAAAACAGTTCCTGGTGAGTAAAACTAAATGAACATCATCACGATATAATCGAATACAACCCCAGATACGATCATTGTTTAGTCTATCCATTCAACCTTCAGTTCAAATCAGTCGCTCGTATGTATAACGGAAGAACAGGTACCTGGTGAGTATATCTATATAAACATAATCGAATACAACTCAGATACGATGATTGTTCAATCTATCCATTTAACCTTCTGCTCGATTCGGTCGCTTGTATGTAAAACGGAAGGACAGTTACCTGGTGAGTATTGCTATATAAACATCATCACGATATCTTCGAATACAACTCAGATACAATTATCGTTTCGTCTAACCATTCAACTTTCTGTTCGATTCAGTCGCTAGTATGTGTAACGGAAGTATCGTCACCTGGTAAGTATCACTATATATACAGTATTGCGATATAATCGGATACCACCCAGATACATTGATGGTTCAGTCTATCCATTCAACTTTCTTTTCGTTTCGGTCGCTCGTATGTGAAACGGGAATACCGTCACCTTATGTGTATAACTATATACACAGCATAACATCATAATCGAATACAACCCAGATACTATCCATTCAACCTTCTGTTCGATTCGGTTGCTCGTATGTATAACGAAAGAACAGTAACCTGGTGAGTATTGCTATATAAACATCATCACGATATCATCGAATACAACTCAGATACAATTATCGTTTCGTCTAACCATTCAACATTCTGTTCGATTCAGTCGCTAGTATGTGTAACGGAAGTATCGTCACCTGATAAGTATCACTATATATACAGTATTGCGATATAATCGGATACCACCCAGATACATTGATTGTTCAGTCTATCCATTCAACTTTCTTTTTGTTTCGGTCGCTCGTATGTAAAACGGGAATACCGTCTCCTAGTGTGTATAACTATATACACAGCATAACATCATAATTGAATACAACCCATATACTATCCATTCAACCTTCTGTTCAATTCAGTCGCTCGTATGTATAACGGAAGAACAGTTACCTGGTGAGTATAACTATATAAACATAATCGAATACAACCCAGATACGATGATTGTCCAATCTATACTGAATTCAACCTTCTGCTCGATTCGGTCGCTTGTATGTAAAACGGAAGAACAGTTACCTGGTGAGTATTGCTATATAAACATCATCACGATATCATCGAATACAACTCAGATACAATTATCGTTTCGTCTAACCATTTAACCTTCTGTTCGATTCAGTCGCTAGTATGTGTAACGAAAGTACCGTCACCTGGTAAGAATCACTATATATACAGTATTGCGATATAATCGGATACCACCCAGAGACATTGATTGTTCAGTCTATCCATTCAACTTTCTGTTCGTTTCGGTCGCTCGTATGTGAAACGGGAATACCGTCACCTTATGTGTATAACTATATACACAGCATAACATCATAATCGAATACAACCCAGATACTATCCATTCAACCATCTGTTCGATTCGGTTGCTCGTATGTATAACGAAAGAACAGTAACCTGGTGAGTATTGCTATATAAACATCATCACGATATCATCGAATACAACTCAGATACAATTATCGTTTCGTCTAACCATTCAACATTCTGTTCGATTCAGTCGCTAGTATGTGTAACGGAAGTATCGTCACCTGGTTAGTATCACTATATATACAGTTTTGCGATATAATCGGATACCACCCAGACACATTGATTGTTCAGTCTATCCATTCAACTTTCTTTTTGTTTCGGTCGCTCGTATGTAAAACGGAAATACCGTCTCCTAGTGTGTATAACTACATACACAGCATAACATCATAATCGAATACAACCCATATACTATCCATTCATCATTCTGTTCAATTCAGTCGCTCGTATGTATAACGGAAGAACAGTTACCTGGTGAGTATAACAATATAAACATAATCGAATACAACCCAGATACGATGATTGTTCAATCTATACTGAATTCAACCTTCTGCTCGATTCGGTCGCTTGTATGTTGAACGGAAGAACAGTTACCTGGTGAGTATTGCTATATAAACATCATCACGATATCATCGAATACAACTCAGATACAATTATCGTTTCGTCTAACCATTCAACCTTCTGTTCGATTCAGTCGCTAGTATGTGTAACGGAAGTATCGTCACCTGGTAAGTATCACTATATATACAGTATTGCGATATAATCGGATACCACCCAGATACATTGATGGTTCAGTCTATCCATTCAACTTTCTTTTCGTTTCGGTCGCTCGTATGTAAAACGGGAATACCGTCTCCTAGTGTGTATAACTATATACACAGCATAACATCTATATACACAGCATAACATCATAATCGAATACAACCCAGATACTATCCATTCAACCTTCTGTTCGATTCGGTTGCTCGTATGTATAAAGAAAAAACAGTAACATGGTGAGTATTTCTATATGAACGTCATCACGATATAATCGAATACAACTCAGATACAATGATCATTTCGTCTATCCATCCAAACTTCTGTTCGATTGGGTCGCTCGTATGTATAACGCAAGAACAGTCACCTGGTGAGTATTACTATATAAACATCACCACGATATAATCGAATACAACTCAGTTACAATTATTGTTCCGTCTAATCATCCAACCTTATGTTCGATTCAGACGCTCGTATGTGTAACGAAAGAACCGTTACATGGTAGGTGTGACTAAATATACAGCATAACGATATAATCGGAGACAACCCAGATACAATGATTGTTCAATCTATCCATTCAACCTTATGTTCGATTCAGTTGCTCGTATGTGTAACAGAAGAACTGTTACCTGGTGAGTATTTCTATATAAACTTCATCACGATATAATCGAATACAACTCAGATACAATGATCATTCCGTCTATCCATATAACCTTCTGTTCGATTGGGTCGCTCGTACGTATAACGCAAGAACAGTCACCTGGTGAGTATTACTATATGAACATTCCAACGATATAATCGAATTCAACTCAGATACAATTATCTTTCCGTCTAACCATCCAACCTTATGTTCGATTCAGACGCTCGTATGTGTAACGAAAGAACCGTTACATGGTAGGTGTATCTAAATATACAGCATAACGATATAATCGGAGACAACCCAGATACAATGATTGTTCAATCTATCCATTCAACCTTATGTTCGATTCGGTTGCTCGTATGTATAACGGAAGAACAGTTACCTGGTTAGACATAATATACAATAATCATCACGAAATAATCGAATACAACCCAGATACGATGATTGTTCAGTCTATCCATCCAACCTTCTGTTCAGTTCAGTCGCTCTTATGTATAACTGGAAAACAGTTACCTGGTGAGTATAACTAAATGAACATCATCACGATATAATCGAATACAACCCCAGATACGATCATTGTTTAGTCTATCCATTCAACCTTCAGTTCAAATCAGTCGCTCGTATGTATAACGGAAGAACAGTTACCTGGTGAGTATAACTATATAAACATAATCGAATACAACTCAGATACGATGATTGTTCAATCTATCCATTCAACCTTATGTTCGATTCGGTTGCTCGTATGTATATCGGAAGAACAGGTACCTGGTGAGTATATCTACATAAACATAATCGAATACAACTCAGATACGATGATTGTTCAATCTATCCATTTAACCTTCTGCTCGATTCGGTCGCTTGTATGTAAAACGGAAGGACAGTTACCTGGTGAGTATTGCTATATAAGCATCATCACGATATCATCGAATACAACTCAGATACAATTAACGTTTCGTCTAACCATTCAACATTCTGTTCGATTCAGTCGCTAGTATGTGTAACGGAAGTATCGTCACCTGATAAGTATCTCTATATATACAGTATTGCGATATAATCGGATACCACCCAGATACATTGATGGTTCAGTCTATCCATTCAACTTTCTTTTCGTTTCGGTCGCTCGTATGTAAAACGGGAATACCGTCTCCTAGTGTGTATAACTATATACACAGCATAACATCTATATACACAGCATAACATCATAATCGAATACAACCCAGATACTATCCATTCAACCTTCTGTTCGATTCGGTTGCTCGTATGTATAAAGAAAAAACAGTAACCTGGTGAGTATTTCTATATGAACGTCATCACGATATAATCGAATACAACTCAGATACAATGATCATTTCGTCTATCCATCCAAACTTCTGTTCGATTGGGTCGCTCGTATGTATAACGCAAGAACAGTCACCTGGTGAGTATTACTATATAAACATCACCACGATATAATCGAATACAACTCAGTTACAATTATTGTTCCGTCTAATCATCCAACCTTATGTTCGATTCAGACGCTCGTATGTGTAACGAAAGAACCGTTACATGGTAGGTGTAACTAAATATACAGCATAACGATATAATCGGAGACAACCCAGATACAATGATTGTTCAATCTATCCATTCAACCTTATGTTCGATTCAGTTGCTCGTATGTGTAACAGAAGAACTGTTACCTGGTGAGTATTTCTATATAAACTTCATCACGATATAATCGAATACAACTCAGATACAATGATCATTCCGTCTATCCATATAACCTTCTGTTCGATTGGGTCGCTCGTACGTATAACGCAAGAACAGTCACCTGGTGAGTATTACTATATGAACATTCCAACGATATAATCGAATACAACTCAGATACAATTATCTTTCCGTCTAACCATCCAACCTTATGTTCAGTTCAGTCGCTCTTATGTATAACTGGAGAACAGTTACCTGGTGAGTATAACTATATAAACATCATCACGATATAATCGAATACAACCCCAGATACGATCATTGTTTAGTCTATCCATACAACCTCCTGTTCAATTCAGTCGCTCGTATGTATAACGGAAGAACAGTTACTTGGTGAGTATAACTATATAAACATAATCGAATACAACTCAGATACGATGATTGTTCAATCTATCCATTCAACCTTATGTTCGATTCGGTTGCTCGTATGTATAACGAAAGAACAGGTACCTGGTGAGTATAACTATATAAACATAATCGAATACAACTCAGATACGATGATTGTTCAATCTATCCATTCAACCTTCTGCTCGATTCGGTCACTTGTATGTAAAACTGAAGGACAGTTACCTGGTGAGTATTGCTATATAATCATCATCACGATATCATCGAATACAACTCAGATACAATTATCGTTTCGTCTAACCATGCAACATTCTGTTCGATTCAGTCGCTAGTATGTATAACGGAAGAACAGTTACCCGGTGAGTATAACTATATAAACATAATCGAATACAACCCTGATACGATGATTGTTCAATCCATACTAAATTTAACCTTCTGCTCGATTTGGTCGCTTGTATGTAAAACGGAAGAACAGTAACCTGGTGAGTATTGCTATATAAACATCATCACGATATCATCGAATACAACTCAGATACAATTATCGTTTCGTCTCACCATTTAACCTTAAGTTTGATTCAGTGGCTAGTATGTGCAACGGAAGTACCGTCACCTGGTAAGTATCACTATATATACAGAATTGCGATATAATCGGATACCACCCAGATACATTGATTGTTCAGTCTATCCATTCAACTTTCTGTTCGTTTCGGTCGCTCGTATGTAAAACGGGAATACCGTCACCTAATGTGTATAACTATATACACAGCATAACATCATAATCGAATACAACCCAGATACTATCCATTCAACCTTCTGTTCGATTCGGTTGCTCGTATGTATTAAGAAAAAACAGTAACCTGGTGAGTATTTCTATATGAACGTCATCACGATATAATCGAATACAACTCAGATACAATTATCATTCCGTCTATCCATCCAAACTTCTGTTCGATTGGGTCGCTCGTATGTATAACGCAAGAACAGTCACCTGGTGAGTATTACTATTCAAACATCACCACGATATAATCGAATACAACTCAGTTACAATTATTGTTCCGTCTAATCATCCAACCTTATGTTCGATTCAGACGCTCGTATGTGTAACGAAAGAACCGTTACATGGTAGGTGTAACTAAATATACAGCATAACGATATAATCGGAGACAACCCAGATACAATGATTGTTCAATCTATCCATTCAACCTTATGTTCGATTCGGTTGCTCGTATGTTTAACGAAAGAACTGTTACCTGGTTAGACATACTATATGATAATCATCACGATATACTCGAATACAACCCCAGATACGATTATTGTTTAGTCTATCCATTCAACCTTCTGTTCAATTCAGTCGTTCTTATGTATAACGGAAAAACAGTTACCTGGTGAGTATAACTATATAAACCTAATCGAATACAACCCAGATACGATGAATTTTCAATCTATCCATTTAACCTTCTGCTGGATTTGGTCGCTTTTATGTAAAACGGAAGAACAGTTACCTGGTGAGTATTGCTATATAAATATCATCACGATATCATCGAATACAACTCAGATACGATTATCGCTTCGTCTAACCATTTAACCTTCTGTTCGATTCAGTCGCTAGTATGTGTAACGGAAGTACCGTCACCTGGTAAGTATCACCATTTATACAGTATTGCGATATAATCGGATACTAACCAGATACATTGATTGTTCAGTCTATCCATTCAACTTTCTGTTCGTTTCGGTCGCTCGTATGTAAAACGGGAATACCGTCACCTATGTGTATAACTATATACACAGCATAACATCATAATCGAATACAACCCAGATACTATCCATTCAACTTTCTGTTCGATTCGGTTGCTCGTATGTATAAAGAAAAAACAGTAACCTGGTGAGTATTTCTATATGAACGTCATCACGATATAATTGAATACAACTCAGATACAATGATCATTTCGTCTGTCCATCCAAACTTCTGTTCGATTGGGTCTCTCGTATGTATAACGCAAGAACAGTCACCTGGTGAGTATTACTATATAAACATCACCACGATATAATCGAATACAACTCAGTTACAATTATTGTTCCGTCTAATCATCCAACCTTATGTTCGATTCAGACGCTCGTATGTGTAACGAAAGAACCGTTACATGGTAGGTGTAACTAAATATACAGCATAACGATATAATCGGAGACAACCCAGATACAATGATTGTTCAATCTATCCATTCAACCTTATGTTCGATTCAGTTGCTCGTATGTGTAACAGAAGAACTGTTACCTGGTTAGACATACTATATGATAATCATCACGATATAATCGAATACAACCCAGATACAATGATTGTTCAGTCTATCCATTCAACCTTCTGTTCAGTTCAGTCGCTCTTATGTATAACTGGAGAACAGTTACCTGGTGAGTATAACTATATAAACATCATCACGATATAATCGAATACAACCCCAGATACGATTATTGTTTAGTCTATCCATTCAACCTTCTGTTCAATTCAGTCGCTCCTATGTATAACGGAAGAACAGTTACCTGGTGAGTATAACTATATAAACATAATCGGATACAACCCAGATACGATGATTGTTCAATCTACACTAAATTCAACCTTCTGCTCGATTCGGTCGCTTGTATGTAAAACGGAAGAACAGTTACCTGGTGATTATTGCTATATAAACATCATCACGATATCATCGAATACAACTCAGATACAATTATCGTTTCGTCTAACCATTCATCCTTCTGTTCGATTCAGTCGCTAGTATGTGTAACGGAAGAACCGTTACATGGTAGGTGTAACTGAATATACAGCATAAAGATATAATCGGAGACAACCCAGATACAATGATTGTTCAATCTATCCATCCAACCTTATGTTCGATTCGGTTGCTCGTATGTTCAACGGAAGAACTGTTACCTGGTTAGACATACTATATGATAATCATCACGATATACTCGAATACAACCCCAGATACGATTATTGTTTAGTCTTTCCATTCAACCTTCTGTTCAATTCAGTCGTTCTTATGTATAACGGAAAAACAGTTACCTGGTGAGTATAACTATATAAACCTAATCGAATACAACCCAGATACGATGAATTTTCAATCTATCCATTTAACCTTCTGCTCGATTCGGTCGCTTTTCTGTAAAACGGAGGAACAGTTACCTGGTGAGTATTGCTATATAAACATCATCACGATATCATCGAATACAACTCAGATACAATTATCGCTTCGTCTATCCATTCAACTTTCTGTTCGTTTCGGTCGCTCGTATGTAAAACGGGAATACCGTCACCTAGTATGTATAACTATATACACAGCATAACATCATAATCGAATACAACTCAGATACTATCCATTCAACCTTCTGTTCGATTCGGTTGCTCGTATGTATAACGGAAGAACAGTTACCTGGTTAGACATAATATATAATAATCATCACGAAATAATCGAATACAACCCAGATACGATGATTGTTCAGTCTATCTATACAACCTTCTGTTCAGTTCAGTCGCTCTTATGTATAACTGGAGAACAGTTACCTGGTGAGTATAACTATATAAACATCATCACGATATAATCGAATACAACCTCAGATACGATCATTGTTCAGTATATCCATTCAACCTTCTGTTCAATTCAGTCGCTCGTATGTATAACGGAAGAACAGTTACTTGGTGAGTATAACTATATAAACATAATCGAATACAACTCAGATACGATGATTGTTCAATCTATCCATTCAACCTTATGTTCGATTCGGTTGCTCGTATGTATATCGGAAGAACAGGTACCTGGTGAGTATAACTATATAAACATAATCGAATACAACTCAGATACGATGATTGTTCAATCTATCCATTTAACCTTCTGCTCGATTCGGTCGCTTGTATGTAAAACGGAAGAACAGTTACCTGGTGAGTATTGCTATATATACAGTATTGCGATATGATCGGATACCACTCAGATACATTGATTGTTCAGTCTATCCATTCAACTTTCTGTTCGTTTCGGTCGCTCGTAAGTAAAACGGGAATACCGTCACCTCATGTGTATAACTATATACACAGCATAACATCATAATCGAATAATATAATAAACATCATCACGATATCATCGAATACAACTCAGAGATACAATTATCGTTTCGTCTAACCATTTAACCCTCTGTTCGATTCAGTCTATAGTATGTGTAACGGAAGTACCGTCACCTAGTGAGTATCACTAAATATACACTATTGCGATATAATCGGATACCACCCAGATACATTGATTGTTCAGTCTATCCATCCAACTTTCTGTTCAGTTTAGTCGCTCTTATGTATAACTGGAGAACCGTTTCCTGGTGAGTATAACTATATGAACATCATCAAGATATAATCGAATACAACCCCAGATACGATTATTGTTTAGTCTATCCATTCAACCTACTGTTCAATTCAGTCGCTCGTATGTATAACGAAAGAACAGTTACCTGGTGAGTATAACTATATAAACATAATCGAATACAACCCAGATACGATGATTGTTCAATCTCTACTAAATTTAAGCTTCTGCTCGATTCGGTCGCTTGTATGTAAAACGGAAGAACAGTTACCTGGTGAGTATCGCTATATAAACATCATCACGATATCATCGAATACAACTCAGAGATACAATTATCGTTTCGTCTAAGCATTTAACCTTCTGTTCGATTCAGTCTCTAGTATGTGTAACGGAAGTACCGTCACCTGGTAAGTATCACTATATATACAGTATTGCGATATAATCGGATACCACCCAGATACATTGGTTCAGTCTATCCATTCAACTTTCTGTTCGTTTCGGTCGCTCGTATGTAAAACGGGAATACCGTCACCTAATGTGTATAACTATATACACAGCATAACATCATAATCGAATACAACCCAGATACTATCCATTCAACCTTCTGTTCGATTCGGTTGCTCGTATGTATAACGAAAGAACAGTAACCTGGTGAGTATTTCTATATGAACGTCATCACGATATAATCGAATACAACTCAGATACAATGATCATTCCGTCTATCCATCCAACCTTCTGTTCGATTGGGTCGCTTGTATGTATAACGCAAGAACAGTCACCTGGTGAGTATTACTATATAAACATCACCACGATATAATCGAATACAACTCAGTTACAATTATCGTTCCGTCTGACCATCCAACCTTATGTTCGATTCAGACGCTCGTATGTGTAACGAAATAACCGTTACATGGTAGGTGTAACTGAATATACAGCATGAGGATATATTCGGAGACAACCCAGATACAATGATTGTTCAATCTATCCATCCAACCTTATGTTCGATTCGGTTGCTCGTATGTTTAACGGAAGAACTGTTACCTGGTTAGACATACTATATGATAATCATCACGAAATAATCGAATACAACCCAGATACGATGATTGTTCAGTCTATCTATACAACTTTCTGTTCAAATCAGTCGCTCTTATGTATAACTGAAGAACAGTTACCTGGTGAGTATAACTATATAAACATCATCACGATATAATCGAATACAACCCCAGATACGATCATTGTTTAGTCTATTCATTCAACCTTCTGTTCAATTCAGTCGCTCGTATGTATAACGGAAGAACAGTTACTTGGTGAGTATAACTATATAAACATAATCGAATACAACTCAGATACGATGATTGTTTAATCTATCCATTCAACCTTCTGCTCGATTCGGTCACTCGTATGTAAAACTGAAGGACAGTTACCTGGTGAGTATTGCTATATAAACATCATCACGATATCATCGAATACATCTCAGATACAATTATCGTTTCGTCTAACCATTCAACATTCTGTTCGATTCAGTCGCTAGTATGTATAACGGAAGAACAGTTACCTGGTGTGTATAACTATATAAACATAATCGAATACAACCCAGATACGATGATTGTTCAATCCATACTAAATTCAACCTTCTGCTCGATTCGGTCGCTTGTATGTAAAACGGAAGAACAGTTACCTGGTGAGTATTGCTATATAAACATCATCACGATATCATCGAATACAACTCAGATACAATTATCGTTTCGTCTTACCATTTAACCTTAAGTTCGATTCAGTCGCTTGTATGTGCAACGGAAGTACCGTCACCTGGTAAGTATCACTATATATACAGAATTGCGATATAATCGGATACCACCCAGATACATTGATTGTTCAGTCTATCCATTCAACTTTCTGTTCGTTTCGGTCGCTCGTTTATAAAACGGGAATACTGTCACCTAATGTGTATAACTATATACACAGCATAACATCATAATCGAATACAACCCAGATACTATCCATTCAACTTTCTGTTCGATTCGGTTGCTCGTATGTATAAAGAAAAAACAGTAACCTGGTGAGTATTTCTATATGAACGTCATCACGATATAATCGAATACAACTCAGATACAATGATCATTTCGTCTATCCATCCAAACTTCTGTTCGATTGGGTCGCTCGTATGTATAACGCAAGAACAGTCACCTGGTGAGTATTACTATATAAACATCACCACGATATAATCGAATACAACTCAGTTACAATTATTGTTCCGTCTAATCATCCAACCTTATGTTCGATTCAGACGCTCGTATGTGTAACGAAAGAACCGTTACATGGTAGGTGTAACTAAATATACAGCATAACGATATAATCGGAGACAACCCAGATACAATGATTGTTCAATCTATCCATTCAACCTTATGTTCGATTCAGTTGCTCGTATGTGTAACAGAAGAACTGTTACCTGGTTAGACATACTATATGATAATCATCACGATATAATCGAATACAACCCAGATACAATGATTGTTCAGTCTATCCATTCAACCTTCTGTTCAGTTCAGTCGCTCTTATGTATAACTGGAGAACAGTTACCTGATGAGTATAACTATATAAACATCATCACGATATAATCGAATACAACCTCAGATACGATTATTGTTTAGTCTATCCATTCAACCTTCTGTTCAATTCAGTCGCTCCTATGTATAACGGAAGAACAGTTACCTGGTGAGTATAACTATATGAACATAATCGAATACAACCCAGATACGATGATTGTTTAATCTACACTAAATTCAACCTTCTGCTCGATTCGGTCGCTTGTATGTAAAACGGAAGAACAGTTACCTGGTGATTATTGCTATATAAACATCATCACGATATCATCGAATACAACTCAGATACAATTATCGTTTCGTCTAACCATTCATCCTTCTGTTCGATTCAGTCGCTAGTATGTGTAACGGAAGAACCGTTACATGGTAGGTGTAACTGAATATACAGCATAAAGATATAATCGGAGACAACCCAGATACAATGATTGTTCAATCTATCCATCCAACCTTATGTTCGATTCGGTTGCTCGTATGTTTAACGGAAGAACTGTTACCTGGTTAGACATACTATATGATAATCATCACGATATACTCGAATACAACCCCAGATACGATTATTGTTTAGTCTTTCCATTCAACCTTCTGTTCAATTCAGTCGTTCTTATGTATAACGGAAAAACAGTTACCTGGTGAGTATAACTATATAAACCTAATCGAATACAACCCAGATACGATGAATTTTCAATCTATCCATTTAACCTTCTGCTCGATTCGGTCGCTTTTCTGTAAAACGGAGGAATAGTTACCTGGTGAGTATTGCTATATAAACATCATCACGATATCATCGAATACAACTCAGATACAATTATCGCTTCGTCTAACCATTTAACATTCTGTTCGATTCAGTCGCTAGTATTTGTAACGGAAGTACCGTCACCTGGTAAGTATCACTATATATACAGTATTGCGATATAATCGGATACCAACCAGATACATTGATTGTTCAGTCTATCCATTCAACTTTCTGTTCGTTTCGGTCGCTCGTATGTAAAACGGGAATACCGTCACCTAGTATGTATAACTATATACACAGCATAACATCATAATCGAATACAACTCAGATACTATCCATTCAACCTTCTGTTCGATTCGGTTGCTCGTATGTATAACGGAAGAACAGTTACCTGGTTAGACATAATATATAATAATCATCACGAAATAATCGAATACAACCCAGATACGATGATTGTTCAGTCTATCTATACAACCTTCTGTTCAGTTCAGTCGCTCTTATGTATAACTGGAGAACAGTTACCTGGTGAGTATAACTATATAAACATCATCACGATATAATCGAATACAACCTCAGATACGATCATTGTTCAGTATATCCATTCAACCTTCTGTTCAATTCAGTCGCTCGTATGTATAACGGAAGAACAGTTACTTGGTGAGTATAACTATATAAACATAATCGAATACAACTCAGATACGATGATTGTTCAATCTATCCATTCAACCTTATGTTCGATTCGGTTGCTCGTATGTATATCGGAAGAACAGGTACCTGGTGAGTATAACTATATAAACATAAACGAATACAACTCAGATACGATGATTGTTCAATCTATCCATTTAACCTTCTGCTCGATTCGGTCGCTTGTATGTAAAACGGAAGAACAGTTACCTGGTGAGTATTGCTATACAAACATCATCACGATATCATCGAATACAATACAAGAGATACAATTATCGTTTCGTCTAATCATTTGACCTTCTGTTCGATTCAGTCGCTAGTATGTGTAACGGGAGTACCGTCACCTGGTAAGTATCACTATATATACAGTATTGCGATATGATCGGATACCACCCAGATACATTGATTGTTCAGTCTATCCATTCAACTTTCTGTTCGTTTCGGTCGCTCGTAAGTAAAACGGGAATACCGTCACCTCATGTGTATAACTATATACACAGCATAACATCATAATCGAATAATATAATAAACATCATCACGATATCATCGAATACAACTCAGAGATACAATTATCGTTTCGTCTAACCATTTAACCCTCTGTTCGATTCAGTCTATAGTATGTGTAACGGAAGTACCGTCACCTAGTGAGTATCACTAAATATACACTATTGCGATATAATCGGATACCACCCAGATACATTGATTGTTCAGTCTATCCATCCAACTTTCTGTTCAGTTTAGTCGCTCTTATGTATAACTGGAGAACCGTTTCCTGGTGAGTATAACTATATGAACATCATCAAGATATAATCGAATACAACCCCAGATACGATTATTGTTTAGTCTATCCATTCAACCTACTGTTCAATTCAGTCGCTCGTATGTATAACGAAAGAACAGTTACCTGGTGAGTATAACTATATAAACATAATCGAATACAACCCAGATACGATGATTGTTCAATCTCTACTAAATTTAAGCTTCTGCTCGATTCGGTCGCTTGTATGTAAAACGGAAGAACAGTTACCTGGTGAGTATCGCTATATAAACATCATCACGATATCATCGAATACAACTCAGAGATACAATTATCGTTTCGTCTAACCATTTAACCTTCTGTTCGATTCAGTCTCTAGTATGTGTAACGGAAGTACCGTCACCTGGTAAGTATCACTATATATACAGTATTGCGATATAATCGGATACCACCCAGATACATTGGTTCAGTCTATCCATTCAACTTTCTGTTCGTTTCGGTCGCTCGTATGTAAAACGGGAATACCGTCACCTAATGTGTATAACTATATACACAGCATAACATCATAATCGAATACAACCCAGATACTATCCATTCAACCTTCTGTTCGATTCGGTTGCTCGTATGTATAACGAAAGAACAGTAACCTGGTGAGTATTTCTATATGAACGTCATCACGATATAATCGAATACAACTCAGATACAATGATCATTCCGTCTATCCATCCAACCTTCTGTTCGATTGGGTCGCTTGTATGTATAACGCAAGAACAGTCACCTGGTGAGTATTACTATATAAACATCACCACGATATAATCGAATACAACTCAGTTACAATTATCGTTCCGTCTGACCATCCAACCTTATGTTCGATTCAGACGCTCGTATGTGTAACGAAATAACCGTTACATGGTAGGTGTAACTGAATATACAGCATGAGGATATATTCGGAGACAACCCAGATACAATGATTGTTCAATCTATCCATCCAACCTTATGTTCGATTCGGTTGCTCGTATGTTTAACGGAAGAACTGTTACCTGGTTAGACATACTATATGATAATCATCACGATATACTTGAATACAACCCCAGATACGATTATTGTTTAGTCTATCCATTCAACCTTCTGTTCAATTCAGTCGTTCCTATGTATAACGGAAAAACAGTTTTCTGGTGAGTATAACTTTATAAACCTAATCGAATTCAACCCAGATACGATGAATTTTCAATCTATCCATTCAACCTTCTGCTCGATTTGGTCGCTTTTATGTAAAACGGAAGAACAGTTACCTGGTGAGTATTGCTATATAAACATCATCACGATATCATCGAATACAACTCAGATACAATTATCGCTTCGTCTAACCATTTTACCTTCTGTTCGATTCAGTCGCTAGTATGTGTAACGGAAGTACCGTCACATGGTAAGTATCACTATATATACAGTATTGCGATATAATCGGATACCAACCAGATACATTGATTGTTCAGTCTATCCATTCAACTTTCTGTTCGTTTCGGTCGCTCGTATGTAAAACGGGAATACCGTCACCTAGTGTGTATAACTATATACACAGCATAACATCATAATCGAAAACAACTCAGATACTATCCATTCAACGTTCTGTTCGATTCATTTGCTCGTATGTATAACGAAAGAACAGTCACCTGGTGAGTATTTCTATATAAACTTCATCACGATATAATCGAATACAACTCAGATACAATGATCATTCCGTCTATCCATCTAACCTTCTGTTCGATTGGGTCGCTCGTACGTATAACGCAAGAACAGTCACCTGGTGAGTATTACTATATAAACATTTCCACGATATAATCGAATACAACTCAGTTACAATTATCGTTCCGTCTAACCATCCAACCTTATGTTCGATTCAGACGCTCGTATGTGTAACGAAAGAACCGTTACATGGTAGGTGTATCTAAATATACAGCATAACGATATAATCGGAGACAACCCAGATACAATGATTGTTCAATCTATCCATTCACACTTATGTTCGATTCGGTTGCTCGTATGTATAACGGAAGAACAGTTACCTGGTTAGACATAATATATAATAATCATCACGAAATAATCGAATACAACCCAAATACGATGATTGTTCAGTCTATCTATACAACCTTCTGTTCAGTTCAGTCGCTCTTATGTATAACTGGAGAACAGTTACCTGGTGAACCTATATGAACATCATCACGATATAATCGAATACAACCCCAGATACAATCATTGTTTAGTCTATCCATTCAACCTTCTGTTCAATTCAGTCGCTCGTATGTATAACGGAAGAACAGTTACTTGGTGAGTATAACTATATAAACATAATCGAATACAACTCAGATACGATGATTGTTCAATCCATCCATTTAACCTTCTGCTCGATTCGGTCACTTGTATGTAAAACTGAAGGACAGTTACCTGGTGAGTATTGCAATATAAATATCATCACGATATCATCGAATACAACTCAGATACAATTATCGTTTCGTCTGACCATTCAACATTCTGTTCGTTTCGGTCGCTCGTATGTAAAACGGGAATACCGTCACCTAATGTGTATAACTATATACACAGCATAACATCATAATCGAATACAACCCAGATACTATCCATTCAACCTTCTGTTCGATTCGTTTGCTCGTATGTATAAAGAAAAAACAGTAACCTGGTGAGTATTTCTATATGAACGTCATCACGATATAATCGAATACAACTCAGATACAATGATCATTCCGTCTATCCATCCAAACTTCTGTTCGATTGGGTCGCTTGTATGTATAACGCAAAAACAGTCACCTGGTGAGTATAACTATATAAACATCACCACGATATAATCGAATACAACTCGGTTACAATTATTGTTCCGTCTGTAACGAAGTTACTAGAATATTGGCAAATAGGACACCTGGTATATAACAATGTATTGTAATTATTAATCTACAAGCTA
This sequence comes from Chrysomela aeneicollis, assembly GCA_029955515.1. Lineage (NCBI taxonomy): Eukaryota > Metazoa > Arthropoda > Insecta > Coleoptera > Chrysomelidae > Chrysomela > Chrysomela aeneicollis. The sequence goes on along the minus strand of JARUHQ010000013.1, from coordinate 11,738,454 downwards.
GCGACTCCGTTCTTTTTCGTAGATGATTCAAGTAATGCACCAAATGCAACCATGATGATAAAACCCGGCCGCGGATTGTATTTTGGTAAACATTGTTGCATAATTATTCACTGAGAGATATCGTGTATCCTGGTCCGCTCTGCGACCAACGCTAGGCTTGCGCGCCCCACTATGCGACAGGTGGGGGACTTGAGAATCGAGGTAGTCGAGAACAGCAGACGGAAAATTCAGTAGCCGCTCAGCGAGGGACCAGCCAGCCAGCCTTATCAACAGGACCAAGCAGCCAGCCAGCCAGCCGACCCGATAAGGACCGACCGTCACCGAAGAGAAACGAGCCGAGCCGGAGAGACCTGGAGGCCTAGTCCAGTAGGCACAGGCAGTTGATCGTGTGATCTGCAAGCGACCAGTCAAGCCGACCAGACGAAGGAAGAGTTGGACATTGTTGAAAACGGTAAAGGTTTTCGCTTTTCTGTATTATATGCGATACCGCCTTCTCGCTCTAGAGCTTCCAGCCGGAGTAGAGGGTAGATATTGTATCTAGTGCAGAAGTGTCTCCAACTGATGTTAGGATAGGGGTAAAAACGGTAATTTCCTTCTCTGTTCTGTTCTATGTGCTATACTGCCTTCTTGCTCTAGAGCTCTCAGCCGGAGTACAAGGAAGATATTGTACATAGTGCGGAATCATTTTCAACTAGTCTAACAGTCTGTTACAGGGTGAAGCCGAAACCGTATCCAGAGACCTGGTGGACTCCGCATGTTATATTGTCTCACCCTTGAGTTTTCAACCGGGGTGTGAGATTGGCCTATTGCATAAATAACCAGTCTGTTACAGGGAGGTGCCAATCTTCACAACTTGTTACATTGACACGCACGCAAAGTAGCCTTTCGCTCTACATAGAGTTCACAACCGGGGCGGGAGGAAGCTATTGCGACCAATACAGAAGTGGACTTTGGTCACTTCTGAGATTGGTGTGCGTCTAACCTCGTTTCTTCTGTTACAGGGGGAGCCCAGCTGCAATTTTGTATATATTTATCTGTTATACTCTGTATTTCTTTTGGCACGCTTTAACTAGTTGATTGCTAGTTTGCTTTTGAGGATTTACTAGCACTGCATTTTAATAGCTTTTGCCTGCATACCGTGTGCTTGCTAATACCGACGCTATTAATAGACCGTGAGACCGAATGCTTTGTAGTAGATTATCAACTCTAGTATTGATCGTATACGAGGGGTTGCATTAGGAGATCGTAGCATCGCGAGTCGCTAGCTTTGCCAGCTTACCGGAGAAGCTGATAGTACAGTGTGTACAGTAAGACTGTAAATAACTGATTGTATATACTAGGTTAGTTTTTGGGTATTTGTTTATTGATGACATATTAGACATAATAAATGGAATTTCTTATCAGAATTGTTTGTTTTTATTTTTGTCACTAGAGCAAATCAGTATACAGGGTAGTATATTAACATTCATACTAGGGTCACTTTGACCGTTTACTCCTAGACCCCTGGAATTAATTTTCTCCACTGATAGTTGCCCGGTGCAAGTGGACCTACCACTATAAGATAGGTGGCGCCCGAGATTGTAAATAGATATACCCGAGCTAGAGCGCCACGTTTCATTCTCGTAAGCAAATAGCTTTACAAATTTGGCGCCCGAGCAGGGACATAATTTAGGTGTAAATATTTTGTAAAAATTTTTTTTTTTTTTTACCTGTCAAAAGTGACAGCTGATTCAATTTCTATTGATACAGACACGTGATCACTCTCATAATAGGTTTTAAGGTTAGGGAGTTGAGTACGCGTATCCTCGAGCTGCTACGATCACCCGCCCAGATAATTTCGACGTAGTTCGTGGCTGATCAGTACTAGAACTTGATTGTACCGTGTAGTAGGTTTGGAGGTTGAGGAATTTGTTCCGAATACTCCCGAATCTCTCAGACCGTCTATACACCGAATTATCAAGAGTTTACGACCGAAACGTATAAATAACGTCCTCAGGAGACCGCCTGAACCGATTCCAACTGAAATCGCCACACCTGTCAAAATTTGACAGGTTCAGAAAATATCGAGTGATAGCTCGTTTAGCAGATAATTGGGGTCAAGGAATTCGTTCCGACCAATTCCGAGACGATACGACCCCCTCCACGGGATATCAGAGCTGAAGCGAGCTAAACCGAATATTTCCGAGATTTTCGAGCAACTCTGAGACGAGTTCATCGGGGAGTCTAGTTCGAGACATCGAAGAAGCCAGACGTGCCAATAAACCGAAATCGAGAGCTCTGAAGATGGTGAACGAGGAATTTCCGCAAGACCCTACAGTTGGGCAGAATTCGCCGTCGAAGTCGAAAGATCCGGTAGACGTGCGAGTAAGCTGGGTATACCAGCTGAAGAAAGCGGACATAGACGTGGAATTGTCTAAGTTTGGGCTAGATGTCTCTGGTACAGTCGAGGATAAGAGAAAACGGCTGATACGTTTTCTCAGAGAAGGACGAGTGGTAACCGCACCATCCACACCGGTACCAGGACATATTCCTCCGACTACAGGGTGGACATTTCCAAACACTGTACCTCCAGTGAATGTGACTGCCCCCGGGACCGTACCGTCTGCGACAAGCACGTCTACTACTCAACCGACCGTCCCGATGACGACCACCCCGATAACGACCGCCCCAATGATGGCTGCCACATCTACGTTGATGCCGACCCAGGAACCATTACGGACACGAGACTGGAAACTCTCGTTTGACGGAGTAGGAGACCCCGTAGCATTCCTTGAAAGGCTTGACGAGATCCGAATATCTCTGAACATACCCGCCTATAGACTGATAGCCGTTTTACCAGATCTGTTTGAAGGAGAAGCCGCTCTCTGGTTCAGAAATAACCGGTCGGCATGTGCTACGTGGGATGCATTCGTCGAGCTCTTCCGAATCTTCTACTTCCCGGCCAACTACCAGGTTGACCTAGAGGTAGCGATTGGCAGACGGCTCCAGAGGCCAAACGAGCCTGTACAAGCATATGTGACCGACATGCAGACGCTTGTACGAAGGCATGGCAGTATGACACCGGAACAAGAGCTCATGTGGCTGTACCGAAACCTGTTGCCCGAATACCGTCAGCATATTAAGAGGAGTGACTTTGCCGATATTGTCACCTTCTCTCGTACTGTGAAGGAATTCGAGCTCCTCCGTGAAGAACTGCAGGAAAGGTATCAGACATACGGACGGACAGCGATAAGACACCAAGAGATGTTGAAGGTGCCTCCGTCAGCCTTGCCGTCGGCCCCTCCGTTGGCCCCTCCGATACCAGGACCCGTAGTGACACGACCATCCACTCCTGCAAGGACCGAACCGAGAGCGCCTGCTCAGCTGCCAAGGTCATCTCCACCAGCCGTATGTTGGAGATGTGGACAGACAGGACATCTGAGAAATCAATGCCGTTCTGCCCCAAAGTTGTTCTGCTCTCGATGTGGCAAGGAAGGAGTGATGTCACGAGACTGTCCCTGTCCTAGGTCGGAAAACTAGGAAGGCATTGCCCTGCACCGAGACCCGAGCAGTGCCTTTCCACCAATGTCTCGGAAACGATCCGTAACATCCGACCTGAGGATGTCCGTCCATTCGTTTCAGTGCAGACCCTAGGTGGCCGTTTCGAGGCACTGTTAGATACTGGAGCATCCAAAACGTACCTGGGAGACAAAGTGGCTGAAAGATGTCAGGAAATGGGAGTCCTGAAGGAAACTACGCTTTCCTCCACGGCCAGAATGGCCAACGGGCTGCCCGCCAAAGTTTCCAACATATATCACTTGGAGTTAGTGATTGGAAATACGACTATACCCGCCATAGTTGGACATCTCCCTGGCCTGTCATCCGACTTCGTCATAGGAATGGATATTCTGAGACCGCAGAAATTCCAACTAGACCTGGCAGACGGAAGGATACGAATGGATGGAAAACCGATTACCGACCGAACACCAGAACCAATGGACCCGATTGATACCGTAGACCGTACCGAGAAACTTGTGTTGACACCAACCGAAGAAAGGAGACTCGAAGCATTCCTGGACCACGAATTAGCTCAATTTGAGAGCATCAAGGGAGTGACGCCGATTCTCAAGCATGAGATCCGTTTGATTAACCCAGAGCCGATCAAACAGCGTTACCGCCCCCAGAATCCGAGAATGCAGGAAGTTATCAACACCGAGGTTGATAAAATGCTCGAAGGAGGCATAATAGAACCGTCAAACAGCCCGTGGAGCTCACCTGTTGTCATAGTGCGGAAGAAGGACGGAAAACCGAGGTTCTGTATAGACTTTCAGAAAGTCAATGCTGTGACACAAAAGGATGCCTACCCCCTGCCGTTTATCAACGCAATTTTGGACAAATTGCGCAGAGCTCGATATATTTCGAGCATAGATTTGAAACAGGGGTATTGGCAAGTTGCTTTGACTGATGAAAGCAAACCGATAACAGCATTCACAGTACCAGGCCGAGGTCTGTTCCAGTTCCGAGTGATGCCGTTCGGATTACATGCAGCACCAGCTTCGTTCCAGCGTTTGATGGACCGTATCATAGGACCGGAGCTGGATCCGTACTGCTTTGCATATCTAGATGACATCATCGTACTCGGAGAGTCTTTTGAGCAACACTTGAGCATCCTGCAGGAAGTATTCCGCCGTCTTCGAGCTGCCAACCTCCGCCTCAACCCGGAAAAATGCCAGTTCGGCAGGAAGTCACTCAAATACTTGGGCCACGTCGTTACGGGCAAAGGAATCGCTACCGATACCGAGAAAGTGAAATCCATATTGGAATTTCCACCACCGACCACCGTCCGACAACTACGACGCTTCTTGGGAGTAGCATCGTGGTATAGACGCTTCGTTCCGGCATTCTCGAACATAGCCGCACCGTTGAACCGTTTATTGAAAAAGGGCTACCGTTGGCAATGGACTAGAGAACATGAGGAAGCATTCAACCACCTGAAGAAATGCTTGACAGAAGCCCCTGTACTTGCCTGTCCCGACTTTGAGAGACCGTTTGTTCTCCAGACTGACGCCAGCGATCAAGGGTTAGGAGCAGTACTCATCCAGAATAAGGAGGATGGGGATCACATAATAGCCTATGCCAGTAGGACACTGACAACTCCGGAGAAGGCCTACTCAGTTACCGAAAAGGAGTGCCTGGCGATTGTGTGGGGCATAGAAAAGATGCGTCCATACCTAGAAGGGTACCATTTCACCGTCCTGTCCGACCACCAATCACTGAAGTGGCTCCATAACATCCAGAGCCCAAGTGGAAGACTAGCCCGATGGAGTATGTACCTCCAACAGTTCGATTTCGATATTAAATATCGAAAAGGAGTCCTGAACCGAGTAGCAGATGCCTTGTCTAGACATCCTATACCAGACATCGCCACCGTGGAGGGAACCGAAGAGTGTTCCTGGTATATTAGGAAGAAGACCGAAGTCCAGAATGACCCCGCCGCCTTCCCCGATTTCTGTATCAAGGAGGACCGCCTTTATCGTCATTTCTGGGATTCAACCGACTTCTCGGAACCAGAGCTATCTGATCCCTGGAAATTGTGCATTCCGAAACCAGCTCGTACAGCCGTAATGAAGGAGAATCACGATGCTCCCACTGCTGGACATCTCGGGATAGCCAAGACCACCGCCAGGATAGCCAGTCATTACTATTGGCCAGGAATGTTCCGGGACATAGCTAAGTACGTCCGAGGGTGTCACTCCTGTCAACAGTTCAAAACGTCGCAACAACAGACTCCTGGAAAGATGCAGCCATCTAAGAATCGACATCCGTGGGAGACTGTGAGCTCCGATCTGGTTGGACCACTGCCTCGTTCGAGTAAGGGAAACAACTACTTGGTAGTTTTCCAAGACAGATTCACCAAGTGGGTCCAATGCCGTCCTATACGAAAGGCAACGGCAAGAGCAGTGAGCCAGGCCCTCTATGAAGAGATCATCGTCCGTTTTGGCTGTCCGAAGACCGTAATAACCGACAATGGGACACAGTACACCGGAGCGCCATTCAAAGAACTGCTGAAAGAGCTGAATATTGGACATCGTTTTACCCCGCCGTATACACCGCAGGCAAACCCCGTCGAGAGGACTAACAAGACGATGAAGACCATGATATCCCAGTTCTGCGAAGGCAAGCACCGAAAATGGGATCAGCACATACCCGACCTGGTGTTCGCGTATAACACCGCTCGTCACGACTCTACAGGATATACTCCGGCATTCCTGAACTATGGAAGGGAACTGGAGGTCCCAGGAGCCATATACCGTCCCGAAGAGGCACCAGACGAGGACATGGAAAATAATCCAGGACAGGTCAAAGACAGAGTCAGTAAATTGGAGAAACTCCGAGAGATATTCGAGTTCGTGAGGATCAATCTTTCTCGTGCTTTCACCACCCAGAGCAAGCACTATAACCTCCGCCGCCGAGAATGGAGATGTCATGTGGGAGACAAAGTAATGAAAAAGGAACATCACCTATCCTCCGCCGCCAAGGGTTTCGCTTCTAAGTTAGCGTCCAGGTATTCAGGGCCATACACGGTGACCAAAGTAATATCTCCAGTAGTATATGACCTGAAAAGCAGTACTGGTAAAAAACTCAAACATGTCCATGTGAAGGACTTGAAGCCTGCCCATGCACCGGAAGAATACGAATCTGATGAGGTGCATTTTATTCTAGAGAATGCCCCGCAAATTCAAAGTTCCGCCACCGATACCGGCCGAGACAAGGGCCCCTGCCATAGACGCCGCCCGAAGACGGGTCAAACAGGCCAAGCGAACGAGGGCCATTAAGATCTTGGCCAGAGACTTGACCGCCCGGCGGTACATACCGAGGAAGCCGGTCCTCATCCCTCCGGGACGAACTCCGACCAGACCGGCACCCGTAGGTCGACAAGCTCGACCCCCACCAACAACACCAGTGGTTGCGGTAGCGGATATTCCGCTACCTATTGGGCCTGCCCCGCGACCTGAACCCACTCCGGAGACGAGCGACGCAAAACGGACCCAAGAAGCTGAATTGGCTGAAGTGATTCTGGCCCAACCGCCTGGCGTCCCCTGGTCGGAGGAGACAAAGCAGGCACTACTGGCCTTCCGGGAAAACGCCGACCCAACCGCCCGGATAAGGAGGAAAATGAGGACCAAGGACGGTCGCTCGGTCACCATCACCCTCCCGAGACCGCAGAAATAATTTGTTATTTTCATTCTCACACTGTAATATTAAGTTAATAAAACCCATTGTCATATGTGGTGTTTGATGCATAGATATCTAGCATCCCGAGGGCGTAATGGACATTGATGGGGGTGCTTGTTATAGAATGGACAGCCACGAACTGGAGATCTCCACATCACCGCTTGAGATGGAAGCGATACTCCAGGAATTGGTAGAGGCCATCGGGGAACCCGAAGACGAATGGGAACTGGTGGAAGAGACTCCGGCCCCCACTACAAGAGAGGTGTCAAGTCTAGACGCCCCCACCGAAACTGATGACGCCACCACCGTGGCCGGAAGCCCCAACCCGTCCACTACAGGAGGCTCATGTCCGGAGCCTCAGACGAAGCCTGGCATAGCTACAGAAGAGGAACCGACGAGAGCTGCACCGCCACGGGACAAGCAAGACGAAGGCTTCCCTGACGTTCCGCCTCACTGGAACCCGACGCTCGACGCATACTGGACACCGCAGGCTCAACGGCAGAGAGAAAAAGAAGACCGCAAGATGATAGCCAACAGACGCCCAGTCATCCGTGAATTCATCCCTGTTGCCAGTAATTCCTGCTGGCGATGTGGAAGGGTTGGACATCAGCGCCACGAATGTGAGCTGCCGCCCGTCATGTTCTGCTCGCGTTGTGGGCGAGTTGGAGTGATGTCCAGAGCCTGCAGTTGCAGCCGGAAGCCGCGACGCTTCGAGACGCCCAGAGATCGCGTCGTCCCGAAGAAGAACGCCAGGGGACCATGCCCGACGTGTGGATGCCCCCATCCAGCGCTACACCGCCGTCACTAAGGACCGAAGAGGAAGCAGCCGCCGTCCGAAGAGGAAGAAGAAAGAATATAGTTTTGATTTTTAGTTTAGGAAGGTTATTGTTTAATTTTGATAATAAAAATCATTCTGGGGCTTTGTTTCATTTTAAGGCAATCTGAGAGTTGAGGAAAAAAATCATTGAAATGATTTTTTTTTTTTGGAAGTAAGGGGGGGATGTAACGAAGTTACTAGAATATTGGCAAATAGGACACCTGGTATATAACAATGTATTGTAATTATTAATCTACAAGCTAGCGACTCCGTTCTTTTTCGTAGATGATTCAAGTAATGCACCAAATGCAACCATGATGATAAAACCCGGCCGCGGATTGTATTTTGGTAAACATTGTTGCATAATTATTCACTGAGAGATATCGTGTATCCTGGTCCGCTCTGCGACCAACGCTAGGCTTGCGCGCCCCACTATGCGACAGGTGGGGGACTTGAGAATCGAGGTAGTCGAGAACAGCAGACGGAAAATTCAGTAGCCGCTCAGCGAGGGACCAGCCAGCCAGCCTTATCAACAGGACCAAGCAGCCAGCCAGCCAGCCGACCCGATAAGGACCGACCGTCACCGAAGAGAAACGAGCCGAGCCGGAGAGACCTGGAGGCCTAGTCCAGTAGGCACAGGCAGTTGATCGTGTGATCTGCAAGCGACCAGTCAAGCCGACCAGACGAAGGAAGAGTTGGACATTGTTGAAAACGGTAAAGGTTTTCGCTTTTCTGTATTATATGCGATACCGCCTTCTCGCTCTAGAGCTTCCAGCCGGAGTAGAGGGTAGATATTGTATCTAGTGCAGAAGTGTCTCCAACTGATGTTAGGATAGGGGTAAAAACGGTAATTTCCTTCTCTGTTCTGTTCTATGTGCTATACTGCCTTCTTGCTCTAGAGCTCTCAGCCGGAGTACAAGGAAGATATTGTACATAGTGCGGAATCATTTTCAACTAGTCTAACAGTCTGTTACAGGGTGAAGCCGAAACCGTATCCAGAGACCTGGTGGACTCCGCATGTTATATTGTCTCACCCTTGAGTTTTCAACCGGGGTGTGAGATTGGCCTATTGCATAAATAACCAGTCTGTTACAGGGAGGTGCCAATCTTCACAACTTGTTACATTGACACGCACGCAAAGTAGCCTTTCGCTCTACATAGAGTTCACAACCGGGGCGGGAGGAAGCTATTGCGACCAATACAGAAGTGGACTTTGGTCACTTCTGAGATTGGTGTGCGTCTAACCTCGTTTCTTCTGTTACAGGGGGAGCCCAGCTGCAATTTTGTATATATTTATCTGTTATACTCTGTATTTCTTTTGGCACGCTTTAACTAGTTGATTGCTAGTTTGCTTTTGAGGATTTACTAGCACTGCATTTTAATAGCTTTTGCCTGCATACCGTGTGCTTGCTAATACCGACGCTATTAATAGACCGTGAGACCGAATGCTTTGTAGTAGATTATCAACTCTAGTATTGATCGTATACGAGGGGTTGCATTAGGAGATCGTAGCATCGCGAGTCGCTAGCTTTGCCAGCTTACCGGAGAAGCTGATAGTACAGTGTGTACAGTAAGACTGTAAATAACTGATTGTATATACTAGGTTAGTTTTTGGGTATTTGTTTATTGATGACATATTAGACATAATAAATGGAATTTCTTATCAGAATTGTTTGTTTTTATTTTTGTCACTAGAGCAAATCAGTATACAGGGTAGTATATTAACATTCATACTAGGGTCACTTTGACCGTTTACTCCTAGACCCCTGGAATTAATTTTCTCCACTGATAGTTGCCCGGTGCAAGTGGACCTACCACTATAAGATAGGTGGCGCCCGAGATTGTAAATAGATATACCCGAGCTAGAGCGCCACGTTTCATTCTCGTAAGCAAATAGCTTTACACGTCTAATCATCCAAACTTATGTTCGAGTCAGACGCTCGTATGTGTAACGAAAGAACCGTTACATGGTAGGTGTAACCAAATATACAGCATAACAATATAATCGGAGACAACCCAGATACAATGATTGTTCAATCTATCCATTCAACCTTATGTTCGATTCAGTTGCTCGTATGTGTAACATAAGAACTGTTACCTGGTGAGTATTTCAATATAAACTTCATCACGATATAATCGAATACAACTCAGATACAATGATCATTTCGTTTATCCATCTAACCTTCTGTTCGATTGGGTCGCTCGTACGTATAACGAAAGAACAGTCACCTGGTGAGTATTACTATATAAACATTCCCACGATATAATCGAATACAACTCCGTTACAATTATCAATCCGTCTAACCATCCAACCTTATGTTCGATTCAGACGCTCGTATGTGTAACGAAAGAACCGTTACATGGTAGGTGTATCTAAATATACAGCAAAACGATATAATCGGAGACAACCCAGATACAATGATTGTTCTATCTATCCATTCAACCTTATGTTCGATTCGGTTGCTCGTATGTATAACGGAAGAACAGTTACCTGGTTAGACATAATATATAATAATCATCACGAAATGATCGAATACAACCCAGATACGATGATTGTTCAGTCTATCTAAACAACCTTCTGTTCAGTTCAGTCGCTCTCATGTATAACTGGAGAACAGTTACCTGGTGAGTATAACTATATAAACATCATCACGATATAATCGAATACAACCCCAGATACGATCATTGTTTAGTCTATCCATTCAACCTTCTGTTCAATTCAGTCGCTCGTATGTATAACGGAAGAACAGTTACTTGGTGAGTATAACTATATAAACATAATCGAATACAACTTAGATACGATGATTGTTCAATCTATCCATTTAACCTTCTGCTCGATTCGGTCACTTGTATGTAAAACTGAAGGACAGTTACCTGGTGAGTATTGCTATATAAATATCATCACGATATCATCGAATACAACTCAGATACAATTATCGTTTCGTCTAACCATTCAACATTCTGTTCGTTTCGGACGCTCGTATGTAAAACGGGAATACCGTCACCTAATGTGTATAACTATATACACAGCATAACATCATAATCGAATACAACCCAGATACTATCCATTCAACCTTCTGTTCGATTGCTCGTATGTATAACGGAAGAACAGTTACCTGGTGAGTATAACTATATAAACATAATCGAATACAACCCAGATACGATTATTGTTCAATCTATCCATTTAACCTTCTGCTCGATTCGGTCACTTGTATGTAAAACTGAAGGACAGTTACCTGGTGAGTATTGCTATATAAATATCATCACGATATCATCGAATACAACTCAGATACAATTATCGTTTCGTCTAACCATTCAACATTCTGTTCGTTTCGGACGCTCGTATGTAAAACGGGAATACCGTCACCTAATGTGTATAACTATATACACAGCATAACATCATAATCGAATACAACCCAGATACTATCCATTCAACCTTCTGTTCGATTCGATTGCTCGTATGTATAACGGAAGAACAGTTACCTGGTGAGTATAACTATATAAACATAATCGAATTCAACCCAGATACGATTATTGTTAAATCAATACTGAATTCAACCTTCTGCTCGATTCAGTCGCTCTTATGTATCCGAACAGTTACCTGTTGAGTATAACTATATAAACATCATCACGATATAATCGAATACAACCTCAGATACGATCATTGTTTAGTCTATCCATTCAACCTTCTGTTCAATTCAGTCGCTTGTATGTATAACGGAAGAACAGGTACCTGGTGAGTATAACTATATAAACCTAATCGAATACAACCCAGATACGATGAATTTTCAATCTATCCATTTAACCTTCTGCTCGATTCGGTCGCTTTTATGTAAAACGGAAGAACAGTTACCTGGTGAATATTGCTATATAAACATCATCACTATATCATCGAATACAACTCAGATACAATTATCGATTCGTCTAACCATCTAACCTTCTGTTCGATTCAGTCGCTAGTATGTGTAACGGAAGTACCGTCACCTGGTAAGTATCACTATATATACAGTATTGCGATATAATCGGATACCACCCAGATACATTGATTGTTCAGTCTATCCATTCAACTTTCTGTTCGTTTCGGTCGCTCGTATGTGAAACGGGAATACCCTCACCTTATGTGTTTAACTATATACACAGCATAACATCATAATCGAATACAACCCAGATACTATTCATTCAACCTTCTGTTCGATTCGGTTGTTCGTATGTATATCGAACGAACAGTAACCTAGTGAGTATTTCTATATGAACGTCATCACGATATAATCGAATACAACTCAGATACAATGATCATTCCGTCTATCCATCCAACCTTCTGTTCGATTGGGTCGCTCGTATGTATAACGCAAGAACAGTCACCTGGTGAGTATTACTATATAAACATCACCACGATATAATCGAATACAACTCAGTTATAATTATCGTTCCGTCTAACCATCCAACCTTATGTTCGATTCAGACGCTCGTATGTGTAACGAAAGAACCGTTACATGGTAGGTGTAACTAAATATACAGCATAACGATATTATCGGAGACAACCCAGATACAATGATTGTTCAATCTATCCATCCAACCTTATGTTCGATTCGGTTGCTCGTATGTATAACGGAAGAACTGTTACCTGGTTAGACATAACATATGATAATAATCACGATATAATCTAACACAACCCAGATACGATGAATGTTCAGTCTATCCATTCAACCTTCTGTTCAGTTCAGTCGCTCTTATGTATAACTGGAGAACAGTTTCCTGGTGAGTATAACTATATGAACATCATCAAGATATAATCGAATACAACCCCAGATACGATTATTGTTTAGTCTATCCTTTCAACCATCTGTTCAAATCAGTCGCTCGTATGTATAACGGAAGAACAGTTACCTGGTGAGTATAACTATATAAACATAATCGAATACAACCCAGATAAGATGATTGTTCAATCTATACTAAATTTAAGCTTCTGCTCGATACGTAAAACGGAAGAACTGTTACCTGGTGAGTATTGCTATATAAACATCATCACGATATCATCGAATACAACTCAGAGATACAATTATCGTTTCGTCTAACCATTTAACCTTCTGTTCGATTCAGTCGCTAGTATGTGTAACGGAAGTACCGTCACCTGGTGAGTATCACTATATATACAGAATTGCGATATAATGGGATACCACCAAGATACATTGATTGTTCAGTCTATCCATTCAACTTTCTGTTCGTTTCGGTCGCTCGTATGTAAAACGGGAATACCGTCACCTTATGTGCATAACTATATACACAGCATAACATCATAATCGAAAACAACCCAGATACTATCCATTCAACCTTCTGTTCGATTCGTCTGCTCGTATGTATAACGAAAGAAAAGTAACCTGGTGAGTATTTCTATATGAACGTCATCACGATATAATCGAATACAACTCAGATACAATGATCATACCGTCTATCCATCCAACCTTCTGTTCGATTGAGTCGTTCGTATGTATAACGCAAGAACAGTCACTTGGTGAGTATTACTATATGAAGATCACCACGATATAATCGAATACAACTCAGTTACAATTATCGTTCCGTATAACCATCCAACCTTATGTTCGATTCAGACGCTCGTATGTGTAACGAAAGAACCGTTACCTGGTAGGTGTAACTAAATATACAGCATAACGATATAATCGGAGACAACCCAGATACAATGATTGTTCAATTTATCCATCCAACCTTATGTTCGATTCGGTTGCTCGTATGTATAACGAAAGAACTGTTACCTGGTTAGACATACTATATGATAATAATCAAGATATAATCAAATACAACCCAGATACGATGAATGTTCAGTCTATCCATTCAACCTTTTGTTCAGTTCAGTCGCTCTTATGTATAACTGGAGAACATTTTTCTGGTGAGTATAACTATATGAACATCATCAAGATATAATTGAATACAACCCCAGATACGATTATTGTTTAGTCTATCCATTCAACCTTCTGTTCAATTCAGTCGCTCGTATGTATAACGGAAGAACAGTTACCTGGTGAGTATAACTATATGAACGTCATCACGATATAATCGAATACAACTTAGTTACAATATCGTTCCGTCTAACCATCCAACCTTATGTTCGATTCAGACGCTCGTATGTGTAACGAAAGAACCGTTACATGGTAGGTGTAGTTAAATATACAAAATAACGATATAATCGGAGACAACCCAGATACAATGATTGTTCAATCTATCCATCCAACCTTATGTTCGATTCGGTTGCCAGTATGTATAACGAAAGAACAGTTACCTGGTTAGACATAATATATAATAATCATCACGAAATAATCGAATACAACCCAGATACGATGATTGTTCAGTCTATCCATTCAATCTTCTGTTCAGTTCAGTCGCTCTTATGTATAACTGGAGAACAGTTACCTGCTGAGTACCGTCTCCTAGTGTGTATAACTATATACACAGCATAACATCATAATCGAATACAACCCAAATACTATCCATTCAACCTTCTGTTCAATTCAGTCGTTCGTATGTATAACGGAAGAACAATAACCTGGTGAGTATAACTATATAAACATAATCGAATACAACCCAGATACGATGATTGTTCAATCTATACTGAATTCAACCTTCTGCTCGATTCGGTCGCTTGTATGTAAAACGGAAGAACAGTTACCTGGTGAGTATTGCTATATAAACATCATCACGATATCATCGAATACAACTCAGATACAATTATCGTTTCGTCTAACCATTCAACATTCTGTTCGATTCAGTCGCTAGTATGTGTAACGGAAGTATCGTCACCTGGTAAGTATCATTATATATACAGTATTGCGATATAATCGGATACCACCCAGATACATTGATTGTTCAGTCTATCCATTCAACTTTCTGTTCGTTTCGGTCGCTCGTATGTGAAACGGGAATACCGTCACCTTATGTGTATAACTATATACACAGCATAACATCATAATCGAATACAACCCAGATACTATCCATTCAACCTTCTGTTCGATTCGGTTGCTCCTATGTATAACGAAAGAACAGTAACCTGGTGAGTATTTCTATATGAACGTCATCACGATATAATCGAATACAACTTAGTTACAATTATCGTTCCGTCTTACCATCCAACCTTATGTTCGATTCAGACGCTCGTATGTGTAACGAAAGAACCGTTACATGGTTGGTGTAGTTAAATATACAACATAACGATATAATCGGAGACAACCCAGATACAATAATTGTTCAATCTATCCATTCAACCTTATGTTCGATTCGGTTGCTAGTATGTATAACGTAAGAACAGTTACCTGGTTAGACATAATATATAATAATCATCACGAAATAATCGAATACAACCCAGATACGATGATTGTTCAGTCTATCCATTTACCCTTCTGTTCAGTTCAGTCGCTCTTATGTATAACTGGAGAACAGTTACCTGGTGAGTATAACTATATGAACATCATCACGATATAATCGAATACAACCCCAGATACGATCATTGTTTAGTCTATCCATTCAACCTACAGTTCAATTCTGTCGCTCGTATGTATAACGGAAGAACAGTTACCTGGTGAGTATAACTATATGAACATAATCGAATACAACTCAGATACGATGATTGTTCAATCTATCCATTCAACCTTATGTTCGATTCGGTTGCTCGTATGTATATCGGAAGAACAGGTACCTGGTGAGTATATCTATATAAACATAATCGAATACAACTCAGATACGATGATTGTTCAATCTATCCATTTAACCTCCTGCTCGATTCGGTCGCTTGTATGTAAAACGGAAGGACAGTTACCTGGTGAGTATTGCTATATAAACATCATCACGATATCATCGAATACAACTCAGATACAATTATCGTTTCGTCTAACCATTCAACATTCTGTTCGATTCAGTCGCTAGTATGTGTAACGGAAGTATCGTCACCTGGTAAGTATCACTATATATACAGTATTGCGATATAATCGGATACCACCCAGATACATTGATTGTTCAGTCTATCCATTCAACTTTCTTTTCGTTTCGGTCGCTCGTATGTAAAACGGGAATACCGTCTCCTAGTGTGTATAACTATATACTATATATTTTCGGATTACAAACAGAAAAGGAAAATCTTTTGGAAACCACACTCACACAACTCAATTCAATTTTCAAAAATAACCTCATAGAGAAAGATATAAATAACATCTATAGCCTAGGAAAGAAGAATACAATCATTGTGGAATTCGTTTCATACCTGCAAAAAAAGAAGATTTTTCAGCAGTTACATAAACTTAAAGAGACCGAGATTTCCATCACAAATGATCTGCGCCCAGAGGATCAAATAACTAATAAAATACTTGTGAAGCATTTGAAAAGAGCTCGATCCTCGAACCATATTGCGAAAATCAAGAACTTCAAATTGTATGTGGATGCGGGACCATATACAGCCGAGGAACTAGAGGATCCATCATCAACTGAAGTTGAATCCGACGTGGAAATCGATAACATTCCTGATCAGAAGAATAATAGTGCTCCAGCAACCCCGACAATCAGACCGAAATATTCAGAAGAATCAGAAAAAAACTTACTGGAAGTAAGACCAGAGCAGCTGCATCCTAACTTACTTTTCTCATCATCATACAGAAACAATCCAACTGATTTAAAACAACGAACAGAGATTATAACAAAGAAACCAAGGTGAACCCCCCAGCAAAGAACAAGAAGAAGGACATCAGAACACTGAGAAACAAAGAACCTATATAATCTCATAAATTCTCTATATTAGTAACGATAACTCTTATACCTAAATAATTATTTCAGTTCATATTTTTAGAGTGATCTCCTGTATTGAAATGTGATTTTTCCCCAATTTGTAATACACTGATAGGATACACGAAATGGATAAATACATACGAGACTTTGAAGTCAATAATATCGAAACCTACTCTCTCGCGCAAACTTCAGAATGCACCGAAATACTGAATAACCTCAATAATAATCTCAAAATTCTCAACATGAATATACGCAGTATAAATAAAAATTTAGATGAGTTCAAGATCGTTTTACACAATTTGAATGCGAATATTGACTGTTTGATACTTACAGAAACGTGGAATATTATAGACCAGGGCTTATTTAACATTGATGGATACGATATGATTTATAACGAAAGTAACTACAATCAAAATGATGGTGTTGTAGCATACATAAAATCAACATTGAAATATTCCTATAAAATAACAGAAATCTACCAAACTATCAAAGCCATACAAATAAAAATTCAATCGAATGAAGGAAGAAGTATACTTGTTACAGCTGTCTATAGATCTCCTGACACAGACCGTAAAGGATTCATAAATAGCATGAACCAGTATTTAGAAACGAACAACGGCAATAATTTCAATGATATATGTTTATTTCCGGGAGATCTAAATATTGACTTATTAGACCCGGGCGAGAATACATGTTCCGATTATTTAAATGTTTTGAACGAATATGGATACATCTCTACAATAAATAATCCAACGAGAGTCCAAGCAAACAGTAGTTCCTGTATTGATCATATTTTTATGAAATCTCCAGTTGATATCTACGAGAGAATCGTTCCGATAATTCTCAAAACATCTGTTACAGATCATTACGCGACAATTCTCCAAATTGTGTTAAATAACGATATCAAACAAGAAAAAATCAAAACAACTGAGTTCATCAATACCAAAAAGCTCCATGAAACATTCAGAAATATATCCTGGACATCAGTATTATCATCAAATGAACCAAACACTGCTACAAACACATTCATCGATATCATTATAGAAGCCTTTAATGTGTGTACGGAAGTGAAAAAATACAATTGAAAACACGTCAAAATTGCACCCTGGGTAACAAATGGTTTACTCAAATCAATAAACGAAAAAAATTTAATGAATAAGAATCTGCGAAAATATCCAAATAATGATCAATTAAGAAATGAATACAGAAATTATAGGAACAGATTGAATGCACTAATCAAAAAAACTAAATACAACTATCATAATAAACAAATCGAAAAAAATAACAACGATTCAAAAAAACTGTGAGAAATAGTACAGGAAGTTAGTAAAACAAAAAAGACACGTCATTCCATAGATTCTATTGAAAGTGAGGACGGCAGGATATTAACTGACAAAGAACTTATAGCAAATGAATTCAATTCCAAATTCTCAGAAATGGGAAGGAATCTAGCCAGTAAGATAGAAAACGATCCTAATTATATTCCAAACCGTTCCATTATGCCAAATTCTCTCGTCCTCACCCCCGTGGAATCAATTGAGATACAAAACGTAATCAGTCAACTAAAAAATAAGAAAGCCGTAGGTGTTGACAAGATCAAAGCCGAAACTATAAAGATCATTTCTAGCTATATCCAAGAGCCATTGGTCAAAATTTTCAATCTGTGTATGGAGGTAGGAAAGTATCCATCGTCATTCAAACACACAGTAGTAGTTCCCCTCCAAAAAAAAGGCAATACTCAGAAAGTAGGAAATTACCGACCAATATCTTTGATCACCCAACTCTCAAAAATATTTGAAAAAATTCTGAAAAATAGACTAGTTTCCTATTTGAATAAATTTACCGTTATCTCTCATAATCAATTCGGATTCAGAGAAAATATGTCAACCCAAGATGCAATTCTAGCTTTAACATCAAAAATAACAGAAGCACTAAACGAAAGCAACCCATGTTTATGCATATTCATAGACTTGTCAAAAGCCTTTGACACTGTTAGCCACAAACTCCTCTTAGAATCAATGGAAGACATTGGTGTGAGAGGCAATTGTCTGAAACTCTTCAAGTGCTATTTAAGCGAAAGAACCCAAGCTGTGAGTGTTGATGGTGTGGTTAGCGGTGTCGAAAAAATTGACTATGGCATACTACAAGGAACAGTTTTAGGGCCAATTTTATTTAACATCTATATAAATGGACTATTTTCACTCGACAACAACGGAGACATTTTCGGATTTGCTGATGATACAGCAATTTTCTACAAGTCTGATAACTGGGACAATCTGAAGCAAAAAGTGGAATCTGACTTCAAATCAATAAAAACATGGTTCGACTATAAATAACTCACAATAAACACGGATAAGACAAACTATCTACCATTCAGCTGTAATACTCGTGGCCTGCCTAATTTCGACAAACTGAACATTACAATGAATAATAACAAACAGTTCTCTATAGAACCTGTGAAAGAAATCAAATACTTAGGTATTATAATTGATTCCCACTTAAAATGGAACCATCACATAATGTTCGTGATGAAAAAATTGAGATGTATATTGTATAGATTCAAAAAACTCAAGGATGTCCTACCTTCCAGTCAAATGAAAACTTTATATCATGCTCTAGTTGAAAGTCATATA
Organism: Chrysomela aeneicollis; assembly: GCA_029955515.1. Taxonomy (NCBI): domain Eukaryota; kingdom Metazoa; phylum Arthropoda; class Insecta; order Coleoptera; family Chrysomelidae; genus Chrysomela; species Chrysomela aeneicollis. The sequence continues at coordinate 11,719,005 of JARUHQ010000013.1, read as the reverse complement.
CGTTATGGAATTCTGGCATGGGGTGGAACTCTGAAAACACATCTATATCCATTGGAAGTGATACAGAGGAGATTCATAAAACTGATTTTTTCAAAAGATTTCAGGTATTCAACTGACTCACTATATTCTGAATCCAATATCTTTGACCTAAGACAATTATACTTCTTCCTCACGTGCTTAAAATATCACGGAACAAAACATTGCAATCAACTCCCAACCCACAACTACAATACTCGAAAAAAAAAATAATTATGTGCCACCCTTGATGGTCAAAGTTACAACACAGAGAATGTTCAACTACTTAGCACCAAAATTATACAATACCATTCCTAATGAATTGAAATGTATGAATGAAAACAGAAAATTCAAGAAACTATTGAAAAAGTTTATACAGCAACATTCCAGACATATGATACGTAGTCTCTTCGATGTATAAAACGATTTTACCCTATTTTATATAGATAAATTTTTATTCTCTGTTTATTTATTTATTCATAGAATATCTGTACCTGATGAAACTTGATATTGTTATAAAAACTTATTTTTATTCTAATTTTGTCTTCATTATATTGTCTTAAACATTTGAAATTATCTGTTCACTAGTCATATTTCGTCATTTCATTTCCTCGAAACAAGTGTTTCAGTCAGTTATCGAGTAGATTATTTATTCACAGTTACGATTTATTTGTGTCAATGTATGATCTGGATGTGAATAAATATTATTATTATTATTATTATATACACAGCATAACATCATAATCGAATACAACCCAGATACTATCCATTCAACCTTCTGTTCGATTCGGTTGCTCGTATGTATAACGAAAGAACAGTAACCTGGTGAGTATTTCTATATGAACGTCATCACGATATAATCGAATACAACTTAGTTACAATTATCGTTCCGTCTAACCATCCAACCTTATGTTCGATTCAGACGCTCGTATGTGTAACGAAAGAACCGTTACATGGTAGGTGTAGTTAAATATACAACATAACGTTATAATCGGAGACAACCCAGATACAATGATTGTTCAATCTATCCATTCAACCTTATGTTCGATTCGGTTGCTAGTATGTATAACGAAAGAACAGTTACCTGGTTAGACATAATATATAATAATCATCACGAAATAATCGAATACAACCCAGATACGATGATTGTTCAATCTATCCATTCAACCTTATGTTCGATTCGGTTGCTCGTATGTATATCGGAAGAACAGGTACCTGGTGAGTATATCTATATAAACATTATCGAATACAACCCAGATACGATGATTGTTCAATTTATACTGAATTCAACCTTCTGCTCGATTCGGTCGCTTGTATGTAAAACGGGAGAACAGTTACCTGGTGAGTATTGCTATATAAACATCATCACGATATCATCGAATACAACTCAGATACAATTATCGTTTCGTCTAACCATTCAACATTCTGTTCGATTCAGTCGCTAGTATGTGTAACGGAAGTATCGTCACCTGGTAAGTATCACTATATATACAGTATTGCGATATAATCGGATACCACCCAGATACATTGATTGTTCAGTCTATCCATTCAACTTTCTTTTTGTTTCGGTCGCCCGTATGTAAAACGGGAATACCGTCTCTTGGTGTGTATAACTATATATACAGCATAACATCATATTCGAATACAACCCATATACTATCCATTCAACCTTCTGTTCAATTCAGTCGCTCGTATGTATAACGGAAGAACAGTTACCTGGTGAGTATAACTATATAAACATAATCGAATACAACCCAGATACGATGATTGTTCAATCTATACTGAATTCAACCTTCTGCTCGATTCGGTCGCTTGTATGTAAAACGGAAGAACAGTTACCTGGTGAGTATTGCTATATAAACATCATCACGATATCATCAAATACAACTCAGATACAATTATCGTTTCGTCTAACCATTTGACCTTCTGTTCGATTCAGTCGCTAGTATGTGTAACGGAAGTACCGTCACCTGGTAAGTATCACTATATATACAGTATTGCGATATAATCGGATACCACCCAGATACATTGATTGTTCAGTCTATCCATTCAACTTTCTGTTCGTTTCGGTCGCTCGTATGTGAAACGGGAATACCGTCACCTTATGTGTATAACTATATACACAGCATAACATCATAATCGAATACAACCCAGATACTATCCATTCAACCTTTTGTTCAATTCAGTCGCTCGTATGTATAACGGAAGAACAGTTACCTGGTGAGTATAACTATATAAACATAATCGAATACAACCCAGATACGATGATTGTTCAATCTATACTGAATTCAACCTTCTGCTCGATTCGGTCGCTTGTATTTAAAACGGAAGAACAGTTACCTGGTGAGTATTGCTATATAAACATCATCACGATATCATCGAATACAACTCAGATACAATTATCGTTTCGTCTAACCATTCAACATTCTGTTCGATTCAGTCGCTAGTATGTGTAACGGAAGTATCGTCACCTGGTAAGTATCACTATATATACAGTATTGCGATATAATCGGATACCACCCAGATACATTGATTGTTCAGTCTATCCATTCAACTTTCTTTTCGTTTCGGTCGCTCGTATGTAAAACGGGAATACCGTCTCCTAGTGTGTATAACTATATACACAGCATAACATCATAATCGAATACAACCCATATACTATCCATTCAACCTTCTGCTCGATTCGGTCGCTTGTATGTAAAACGAAAGAACAGTTACCTGGTGAGTATTGCTATATAAACATCATCACGATATCATCGAATACAACTCAGATACAATTATCGTTTCGTCTAACCGTTTAACCTTCTGTTCGATTCAGTCGCTAGTATGTACAACGGAAGTACCGTCACCTGGTAAGTATCACTATATATACAGTATTGCGATATAATCGGATACCACCCAGATACATTGATTGTTCAGTCTATCCATTCAACTTTCTTTTCATTTCGGTCGCTCGTATGTAAAACGGGAATACCGTCTCCTAGTGTGTATAACTATATACACAGCATAACATCATAATCGAATACAACCCATATACTATCCATTCAACTTTCAGTCGCTCGTATGTATAACGGAAGAACAGTTACCTGGTGAGTATAACTATATAAACATAATCGAATACAACCCAGATACGATGATTGTTCAATCTATACTGAATTCAACCTTCTGGTCGATTCGGTCGCTTGTATGTAAACGGAAGAACAGTTACCTGGTGAGTATTGCTATATAAACATCATCACGATATCTTCGAATACAACTCAGATACAATTATCGTTTCGTCTAACCATTTAACCTTCTGTTCGATTCAGTCGCTAGTATGTGTAACGGAAGTACCGTCACCTGGTAAGTATCACTATATATACAGTATTGCGATATAATCGGATACCACCCAGATACATTGATTGTTCAGTCTATCCATTCAACTTTCTGTTCGTTTCGGTCGCTCGTATGTGAAACGGGAATACCGTCACCTTATGTGTATAACTATATACACAGCATAACATCATAATCGAATACAACCCAGATATTATCCATTCAACCTTCTGTTCGATTCGGTTGCTCGTATGTATAACGAAAGAACAGTAACCTGGTGAGTATTTCTATATGAACGTCATCACGATATAATCGAATACAACTTAGTTACAATTATCGTTCCGTCTAACCATCCAACCTTATGTTCGATTCAGACGCTCGTATGTGTAACGAAAGAACCGTTACATGGTAGGTGTAGTTGAATATACAACATAACGATATAATCGGAGACAACTCAGATACAATGATTGTTCAATCTATCCATTCAACCTTATGTTCGATTCGGTTGCTAGTTTGTATAACGAAAGAACAGTTACCTGGTTAGACATAATATATAATAATGATCACGAAATAATCGAATACAACCCAGATACGATGATTGTTCAGTCTATCCATTCAACCTTCTGTTCAGTTCAGTCACTCTTATGTATAACTGGAGAACAGTTACCTGGTGAGTATAACTATATGAACATCATCACGATATAATCGAATACAACCCCAGATATGATCATTGTTTAGTCTATCCATTCAACCTTCAGTTCAATTCAGTCGCTCGTATGTATAACGGAAGAACAGTTACCTGGTGAGTATAACTATATAAACATAATCGAATACAAATCAGATATGATGATTGTTCAATCTATCCATTCAACCTTATGTTCGATTCGGTTGCTCGTATGTATATCGGAAGAACAGGTACCTGGTGAGTATATCTATATAAACATAATCGAATACAACTCAGATACGATGATTGTTCAATCTATCCATTTAACCTTCTGCTCGATTCGGTCGCTTGTATGTAAAACGGAAGGACAGTTACCTGGTGAGTATTGCTATATAAACATCATCACGATATCATCGAATACAACTCAGATACAATTATCGTTTCGTCTAACCATTTAACCTTCTGTTCGATTCAGTCGCTAGTATGTGTAACGGAAGTACCGTCACCTGGTATTGCGATATAATCGGATACCACCCAGATACATTGATTGTTCAGTCTATCCATTCAACTTTCTGTTCGTTTCGGTCGCTCGTATGTGAAACGAGAATACCGTCACCTTATGTGTATAACTATATACACAGCATAACATCATAATCGAATACAACCCAGATACTATCCATTCAACCTTCTGTTCGATTCGGTTGCTCGTATGTATAACGAAAGAACAGTAACCTGGTGAGTATTTCTATATGAACGTCATCACGATATAATCGAATACAACTTAGTTACAATTATCGTTCCGTCTAACCATCCAACCTTATGTTCGATTCAGACGCTCGTATGTGTAACGAAAGAACCGTTACATGGTAGGTGTAGTTAAATATACAACATAACGATATAATCATAGACAACCCAGATACAATGATTGTTCAATCTATCCATTCAACCTTATGTTCGATTCGGTTGCTAGTATGTATAACGAAAGAACAGTTACCTGGTTAGACATAATATATAATAATCATCACGAAATAATCGAAAACAACCCAGATACGATGATTGTTCAGTATTTCCATTCAACCTTCTGTTCAGTTCAGTCGCTCTTATGTATAACTGGAGAACAGTTACCTGGTGAGTATAACTATTTAAACATCATCACGATATAATCGAATACAACCCCAGATACGATCATTGTTTAGTCTATCCATTCAACCTTCAGTTCAATTCAGTCGCTCGTATGTATAACGGAAGAACAGTTACCTGGTGAGTATAACTATATAAACATAATCGAATACAACTCAGATACGATGATTGTTCAATCTATCCATTCAACCTTATGTTCGATTCGGTTGCTCGTATGTATATCGGAAGAACAGGTACCTGGTGAGTATATCTATATAAACATAATCGAATACAACTCAGATAAGATGATTGTTCAATCTATCCATTTAACCTTCTGCTCGATTCGGTCGCTTGTATGTAAAACGGAAGGACAGTTACCTGGTGAGTATTGCTATATAAACATCATCACGATATCATCGAATACAACTCAGATACAATTATCGTTTCGTCTAACCATTCAACATTCTGTTCGATTCAGTCGCTAGTATGTGTAACGGAAGTATCGTCACCTGGTAAGTATCACTATATATACAGTATTGCGATATAATCGGATACCACCCAGATACATTGATTGTTCAGTCTATCCATTCAACTTTCTTTTCGTTTCGGTCGCTCGTATGTAAAACGGGAATACCGTCTCCTAGTGTGTATAACTATATACACAGCATAACATCATAATCGAATACAACCCATATACTATCCATTCAACTTTCTGTTCAATTCAGTCGCTCGTATGTATAACGGAAGAACAGTTACCTGGTGAGTATAACTATACAAACATAATCGAATACAACCCAGATACGATGATTGTTCAATCTATACTGAATTCAACCTTCTGCTCGATTCGGTCGCTTGTATGTAAACGGAAGAACAGTTACCTGGTGAGTATTGCTATATAAACATCATCACGATATCTTCGAATACAACTCAGATACAATTATCGTTTCGTCTAACCATTTAACCTTCTGTTCGATTCAGTCGCTAGTATGTGTAACGGAAGTACCGTCACCTGGTAAGTATCACTATATATACAGTATTGCGATATAATCGGATACCACCCAGATACATTGATTGTTCAGTCTATCCATTCAACTTTCTGTTCGTTTCGGTCGCTCGTATGTGAAACGGGAATACCGTCACCTTATGTGTATAACTATATACACAGCATAACATCATAATCGAATACAACCCAGATATTATCCATTCAACCTTCTGTTCGATTCGGTTGCTCGTATGTATAACGAAAGAACAGTAACATGGTGAGTATTTCTATATGAACGTCATCACGATATAATCGAATACAACTTAGTTACAATTATCGTTCCGTCTAACCATCCAACCTTATGTTCGATTCAGACGCTCATATGTGTAACGAAAGAACCGTTACATGGTAGGTGTAGTTGAATATACAACATAACGATATAATCGGAGACAACCCAGATACAATGATTGTTCAATCTATCCATTCAACCTTATGTTCGATTCGGTTGCTAGTATGTATAACGAAAGAACAGTTACCTGGTTAGACATAATATATAATAATGATCACGAAATAATCGAATACAACCCAGATACGATGATTGTTCAGTCTATCCATTCAACCTTCTGTTCAGTTCAGTCGCTCTTATGTATAACTGGAGAACAGTTACCTGGTGAGTATAACTATATGAACATCATCACGATATAATCGAATACAACCCCAGATATGATAATTGTTTAGTCTATCCATTCAACCTTCAGTTCAATTCAGTCGCTCGTATGTATAACGAAAGAACAGTTACCTGGTAAGTATAACTATATAAACATAATCGAATACAAATCAGATACGATGATTGTTCAATCTATCCATTCAACCTTATGTTCGATTCGGTTGCTCGTATGTATATCGGAAGAACAGGTACCTGGTGAGTATATCTATATAAACATAATCGAATACAACTCAGATACGATGATTGTTCAATCTATCCATTTAACCTTCTGCTCGATTCGGTCGCTTGTATGTAAAACGGAAGGACAGTTACCTGGTGAGTATTGCTATATTAACATCATCACGATATCATCGAATACAACTCAGATACAATTATCGTTTCGTCTAACCATTTAACCTTCTGTTCGATTCAGTCGCTAGTATGTGTAACGGAAGTACCGTCACCTGGTAAGTATCACTATATATACAGTATTGCGATATAATCGGATACCACCCAGATACATTGATTGTTCAGTCTATCCATTCAACTTTCTGTTCGTTTCGGTCGCTCGTATGTGAAACGAGAATACCGTCACCTTATGTGTATAACTATATACACAGCATAACATCATAATCGAATACAACTCAGATACTATCCATTCAACCTTCTGTACGATTCGGTTGCTAGTATGTATAACGAAAGAACAGTTACCTGGTTAGACATAATATATAATAATCATCACGAAATAATCGAATACAACCCAGATACGATGATTGTTCAGTCTATCCATTCAACCTTCAGTTCAATTCAGTCGCTCGTATGTATAACGGAAGAACAGTTACCTGGTGAGTATAACTATATAAACATAATCGAATACAACTCAGATACGATGATTGTTCAATCTATCCATTCAACCTTATGTTCGATTCGGTTGCTCGTATGTATATCGGAAGAACAGGTACCTGGTGAGTATATCTATATAAACATAATCGAATACAACTCAGATACGATGATTGTTCAATCTATCCATTTAACACGTTCGCTGCGTATGTCGCTCATCGGCGACATTCGGTTTCACCCACCAGTGCTGATGTCGCCTATGCACGACCTGTGTACAACCCAATTCTTATAGCCACTGTTATTTTAGCGTTCGTTTGAATTGCACGAATTTTTGTCAGCTTGTTGCTAAGGCACCAAAACAAGGTATTTTATATTTCGTTCGCGAATTCCTTTATTCTTCTGGACAGTGAGCTGGGACTTAATTAGAAATAAAATATGGATAATGAAGCAGGCCCTTCAGGCATTAAACGTCCTAAATTAAATGTTAAAAATAACGTGTTATATATTTCTTACATTATTCTTTCTTAGAAACATTTTTTTTTGTAATATGTTATAGTTATTAGACGTGTTGTTATCACATTAACATGTGCCTATAAATATGTTTAGTATTTTTATATACTTTTATAACTTGTGAGTTAATTTTTTTGTAGAAATAAATATAATTTTATATAACATTAGATGACGTACATAGGCGACATCCGCACTGAAGTGCAAATTTCCTCCTGTAGTGCTGCTGTCGCCTATATACGACATGTCATTATTGACAGGTTGTAGCTTGTAAAAATATCGCTAATAATGTTTTTTGGTCTTTGTATAGAAAAATAATTGTGTTCCGTAAAAAAAATACTTCAGGTTCTGAGAAGAGTACTATATTCAAGATACGCAGCGAACGTGTTAACCTTCTGCTCGATTCGGTCGCTTGTATGTAAAACGGAAGGACAGTTACCTGGTGAGTATTGCAATATAAACATCATCACGATATCATCGAATACAACTCAGATACAATTATCGTTTCGTCTAACCATTCAACATTGTGTTCGATTCAGTCGCTAGTATGTGTAACGGAAGTATCGTCACCTGGTAAGTATCACTATATATACAGTATTGCGATATAATCGGATACCACCCAGATACATTGATTGTTCAGTCTATCCATTCAACTTTCTTTTCGTTTCGGTCGCTCGTATGTGAAACGGGAATACCGTCTCCTAGTGTGTATAACTATATACACAGCATAACATCATAATCGAATACAACCCATATACTATCCATTCAACCTTCTGTTCGATTCGGTTGCTCGTATGTATAACGAAAGAACAGTAACCTGGTGAGTATTTCTATATGAACGTCATCACGATATAATCGAATACAACTTAGTTACAATTATCGTTCCGTCTAACCATCCAACCTTATGTTCGATTCAGACGCTCGTATGTGTAACGAAAGAACCGTTACATGGTAGGTGTAGTTAAATATACAACATAACGATATAATCGGAGACAATTCAGATACAATGATTGTTCAATCTATCCATTCAACCTTATGTTCGATTCGGTTGCTAGTATGTATAACGAAAGAACAGTTACCTGGTTAGACATAATATATAATAATGATCACGAAATAATCGAATACAACCCAGATACGATGATTGTTCAGTCTATCCATTCAACCTTCTGTTCAGTTCAGTCGCTCTTATGTATAACTGGAGAACAGTTACCTGGTGAGTATAACTATATGAACATCATCACGATATAATCGAATACAACCCCAGATATGATCATTGTTTAGTCTATCCATTCAACCTTCAGTTCAATTCAGTCGCTCGTATGTATAACGGAAGAACAGTTACCTGGTGAGTATAACTATATAAACATAATCGAATACAACTCAGATACGATGATTGTTCAATCTATCCATTCAACCTTATGTTCGATTCGGTTGCTCGTATGTATATCGGAAGAACAGGTACCTGGTGAGTATATCTATATAAACATAATCGAATACAACTCAGATACGATGATTGTTCAATCTATCCATTTAACCTTCTGCTCGATTCGGTCGCTTGTATGTAAAACGGAAGGACAGTTACCTGGTGAGTATTGCTATATAAACATCATCACGATATCATCGAATACAACTCAGATACAATTATCGTTTCGTCTAACCATTTAACCTTCTGTTCGATTCAGTCGCTAGTATGTGTAACGGAAGTACCGTCACCTGGTAAGTATCACTATATATACAGTATTGCGATATAATCGGATACCACCCAGATACATTGATTGTTCAGTCTATCCATTCAACTTTCTGTTCGTTTCGGTCGCTCGTATGTGAAACGAGAATACCGTCACCTTATGTGTATAACTATATACACAGCATAACATCATAATCGAATACAACCCAGATACTATCCAATCAACCTTCTGTTCGATTCGGTTGCTCGTATGTATAACGAAAGAACAGTAACCTGGTGAGTATTTCTATATAAACGTCATCACGATATAATCGAATACAACTTAGTTACAATTATCGTTCCGTCTAACCATCCAACCTTATGTTCGATTCAGACGCTCGTATGTGTAACGAAAGAACCGTTACATGGTAGGTGTAGTTAAATATACAACATAACGATATAATCGGAGACAACCCAGATACAATGATTGTTCAATCTATCCATTCAACCTTATGTTCGATTCGGTTGCTAGTATGTATAACGAAAGAACAGTTACCTGGTTAGACATAATATATAATAATCATCACGAAATAATCGAATACAACCCAGATACGATGATTGTTCAGTCTATCCATTCAACCTTCTGTTCAGTTCAGTCGCTCTTATGTATAACTGGAGAACAGTTACCTGGTGAGTATAACTATATGAACATCATCACGATATAATCGAATACAACCCCAGATACGATCATTGTTTAGTCTATCCATTCAACCTTCAGTTCAATTCAGTCGCTCGTATGTATAACGGAAGAACAGTTACCTGGTGAGTATAACTATATAAACATAATCGAATACAACTCAGATACGATGATTGTTCAATCTATCCATTCAACCTTATGTTCGATTCGGTTGCTCGTATGTATATCGGAAGAACAGGTACCTGGTGAGTATATCTATATAAACATAATCGAATACAACTCAGATACGATGATTGTTCAATCTATCCATTTAATCTTCTAGTCGATTCGGTCGCTTGTATGTTAAACGGAAGGACAGTTACCTGGTGAGTATTGCTATATAAACATCATCACGATATCATCGAATACAACTCAGATACAATTATCGTTTCGTCTAACCATTCAACATTCTGTTCGATTCAGTCGCTAGTATGTGTAACGGAAGTATCGTCACCTGGTAAGTATCACTATATATACAGTATTGCGATATAATCGGATACCACCCAGATACATTGATTGTTCAGTCTATCCATTCAACTTTCTTTTCGTTTCGGTCGCTCTTATGTAAAACGGGAATACCGTCTCCTAGTGTGTATAACTATATACACAGCATAACATCATAATCGAATACAACCCATATACTATCCATTCAACCTTCTCTTCAATTCAGTCGCTCGTATGTATAACGGAAGAACAGTTATCTGGTGAGTATAACTATATAAACATAATCGAATACAACCCAGATACGATGATTGTTCAATCTATACTGAATTCAACCTTCTGCTCGATTCGGTCGCTTGTATGTAAAACGGAAGAACAGTTACCTGGTGAGTATTGCTATATGAACATCATCACGATATCATCGAATACAACTCAGATACAATTATCGTTTCGTCTAACCATTTAACCTTCTGTTCGATTCAGTCGCTAGTATGTGTAACGGAAGTACCGTCACCTGGTAAGTATCACTATATATACAGTATTGCGATATAATCGGATACCACCCAGATACATTGATTGTTCAGTCTATCCATTCAACTTTATGTTCGTTTCGGTCGCTCGTATGTGAAACGGGAAAACCGTCACCTTATGTGTATAACTATATACACAGCATAACATCATAATCGAATACAACCCAGATACTATCCATTCAACCTTCTGTTCGATTTGGTTGCTCGTATGTATAACGAAAGAACAGTAACCTGGTGAGTATTTCTATATGAACGTCATCACGATATAATCGAATACAACTCAGTTACAATTATCGTTCCGTCTAACCATCCAACCTTATGTTCGATTCAGACGCTCGTATGTGTAACGAAAGAACCGTTACATGGTAGCTGTAGTTAAATATACAACATAACGATATAATCGGAGACAACCCAGATACAATGATTGTTCAATCTATCCATTCAACCTTATGTTCGATTCGGTTGCTAGTATGTATAACGAAAGAACAGTTATCTGGTTAGACATAATATATAATAATCATCACGAAATAATCGAATACAACCCAGATACGATGATTGTTCAGTCTATCCATTCAACCTTCTGTTCAGTTCAGTCGCTCTTATGTATAACTGGAGAACAGTTACCTGGTGAGTATAACTATATAAACATAATCGAATACAACTCAGATACGATGATTGTTCAATCTATCCATTCAACCTTATGTTCGATTCGGTTGCTCGTATGTATATCGGAAGAACAGGTACCTGGTGAGTATATCTATATAAACATAATCGAATACAACTCAGATACGATGATTGTTCAATCTATCCATTTAACACGTTCGCTGCGTATGTCGCTCATCGGCGACATTCGGTTTCACCCACCAGTGCTGATGTCGCCTATGCACGACCTGTGTACAACCCAATTCTTATAGCCACTGTTATTTTAGCGTTCGTTTGAATTGCACGAATTTTTGTCAGCTTGTTGCTAAGGCACCAAAACAAGGTATTTTATATTTCGTTCGCGAATTCCTTTATTCTTCTGGACAGTGAGCTGGGACTTAATTAGAAATAAAATATGGATAATGAAGCAGGCCCTTCAGGCATTAAACGTCCTAAATTAAATGTTAAAAATAACGTGTTATATATTTCTTACATTATTCTTTCTTAGAAACATTTTTTTTTGTAATATGTTATAGTTATTAGACGTGTTGTTATCACATTAACATGTGCCTATAAATATGTTTAGTATTTTTATATACTTTTATAACTTGTGAGTTAATTTTTTTGTAGAAATAAATATAATTTTATATAACATTAGATGACGTACATAGGCGACATCCGCACTGAAGTGCAAATTTCCTCCTGTAGTGCTGCTGTCGCCTATATACGACATGTCATTATTGACAGGTTGTAGCTTGTAAAAATATCGCTAATAATGTTTTTTGGTCTTTGTATAGAAAAATAATTGTGTTCCGTAAAAAAAATACTTCAGGTTCTGAGAAGAGTACTATATTCAAGATACGCAGCGAACGTGTTAACCTTCTGCTCGATTCGGTCGCTTGTATGTAAAACGGAAGGACAGTTACCTGGTGAGTATTGCAATATAAACATCATCACGATATCATCGAATACAACTCAGATACAATTATCGTTTCGTCTAACCATTCAACATTGTGTTCGATTCAGTCGCTAGTATGTGTAACGGAAGTATCGTCACCTGGTAAGTATCACTATATATACAGTATTGCGATATAATCGGATACCACCCAGATACATTGATTGTTCAGTCTATCCATTCAACTTTCTTTTCGTTTCGGTCGCTCGTATGTGAAACGGGAATACCGTCTCCTAGTGTGTATAACTATATACACAGCATAACATCATAATCGAATACAACCCATAAACTATACATTCAACCTTCTGTTCGATTCGGTTGCTCGTATGTATAACGAAAGAACAGTAACCTGGTGAGTATTTCTATATGAACGTCATCACGATATAATCGAATACAACTTAGTTACAATTATCGTTCCGTCTAACCATCCAACCTTATGTTCGATTCAGACGCTCGTATGTGTAACGAAAGAACCGTTACATGGTAGGTGTAGTTAAATATACAACATAACGATATAATCGGAGACAATTCAGATACAATGATTGTTCAATCTATCCATTCAACCTTATGTTCGATTCGGTTGCTAGTATGTATAACGAAAGAACAGTTACCTGGTTAGACATAATATATAATAATGATCACGAAATAATCGAATACAACCCAGATACGATGATTGTTCAGTCTATCCATTCAACCTTCTGTTCAGTTCAGTCGCTCTTATGTATAACTGGAGAACAGTTACCTGGTGAGTATAACTATATGAACATCATCACGATATAATCGAATACAACCCCAGATATGATCATTGTTTAGTCTATCCATTCGACCTTCAGTTCAATTCAGTCGCTCGTATGTATAACGGAAGAACAGTTACCTGGTGAGTATAACTATATAAACATAATCGAATACAACTCAGATACGATGATTGTTCAATCTATCCATTCAACCTTATGTTCGATTCGGTTGCTCGTATGTATATCGGAAGAACAGGTACCTGGTGAGTATATCTATATAAACATAATCGAATACAACTCAGATACGATGATTGTTCAATCTATCCATTCAACCTTCTGCTCGATTCGGTCGCTTGTATGTAAAACGGAAGGACAGTTACCTGGTGAGTATTGCTATATAAACATCATCACGATATCATCGAATACAACTCAGATACAATTATCGTTTCGTCTAACCATTTAACCTTCTGTTCGATTCAGTCGCTAGTATGTGTAACGGAAGTACCGTCACCTGGTAAGTATCACTATATATACAGTATTGCGATATAATCGGATACCACCCAGATATATTGATTGTTCAGTCTATCCATTCAACTTTCTGTTCGTTTCGGTCGCTCGTATGTGAAACGAGAATACCGTCACCTTATGTGTATAACTATATACACAGCATAACATCATAATCGAATACAACCCAGATACTATCCAATCAACCTTCTGTTCGATTCGGTTGCTCGTATGTATAACGAAAGAACAGTAACCTGGTGAGTATTTCTATATAAACGTCATCACGATATAATCGAATACAACTTAGTTACAATTATCGTTCCGTCTAACCATCCAACCTTATGTTCGATTCAGACGCTCGTATGTGTAACGAAAGAACCGTTACATGGTAGGTGTAGTTAAATATACAACATAACGATATAATCGGAGACAACCCAGATACAATGATTGTTCAATCTATCCATTCAACCTTATGTTCGATTCGGTTGCTAGTATGTATAACGAAAGAACAGTTACCTGGTTAGACATAATATATAATAATCATCACGAAATAATCGAATACAACCCAGATACGATGATTGTTCAGTCTATCCATTCAACCTTCTGTTCAGTTCAGTCGCTCTTATGTATAACTGGAGAACAGTTACCTGGTGAGTATAACTATATGAACATCATCACGATATAATCGAATACAACCCCAGATACGATCATTGTTTAGTCTATCCATTCAACCTTCAGTTCAATTCAGTCGCTCGTATGTATAACGGAAGAACAGTTACCTGGTGAGTATAACTATATAAACATAATCGAATACAACTCAGATACGATGATTGTTCAATCTATCCATTCAACCTTATGTTCGATTCGGTTGCTCGTATGTATATCGGAAGAACAGGTACCTGGTGAGTATATCTATATAAACATAATCGAATACAACTCAGATACGATGATTGTTCAATCTATCCATTTAATCTTCTAGTCGATTCGGTCGCTTGTATGTTAAACGGAAGGACAGTTACCTGGTGAGTATTGCTATATAAACATCATCACGATATCATCGAATACAACTCAGATACAATTATCGTTTCGTCTAACCATTCAACATTCTGTTCGATTCAGTCGCTAGTATGTGTAACGGAAGTATCGTCACCTGGTAAGTATCACTATATATACAGTATTGCGATATAATCGGATACCACCCAGATACATTGATTGTTCAGTCTATCCATTCAACTTTCTTTTCGTTTCGGTCGCTCTTATGTAAAACGGGAATACCGTCTCCTAGTGTGTATAACTATATACACAGCATAACATCATAATCGAATACAACCCATATACTATCCATTCAACCTTCTCTTCAATTCAGTCGCTCGTATGTATAACGGAAGAACAGTTACCTGGTGAGTATAACTATATAAACATAATCGAATACAACCCAGATACGATGATTGTTCAATCTATACTGAATTCAACCTTCTGCTCGATTCGGTCGCTTGTATGTAAAACGGAAGAACAGTTACCTGGTGAGTATTGCTATATAAACATCATCACGATATCATCGAATACAACTCAGATACAATTATCGTTTCGTCTAACCATTTAACCTTCTGTTCGATTCAGTCGCTAGTATGTGTAACGGAAGTACCGTCACCTGGTAAGTATCACTCTATATACAGTATTGCGATATAATCGGATACCACCCAGATACATTGATTGTTCAGTCTATCAATTCAACTTTATGTTCGTTTCGGTCGCTCGTATGTGAAACGGGAATACCGTCACCTTATGTGTATAACTATATACACAGCATAACATCATAATCGAATACAACCCAGATACTATCCATTCAACCTTCTGTTCGATTCGGTTGCTCGTATGTATAACGAAAGAACAGTAACCTGGTGAGTATTTCTATATGAACGTCATCACGATATAATCGAATACAACTTAGTTACAATTATCGTTCCGTCTAACCATCCAACCTTATGTTCGATTCAGACGCTCGTATGTGTAACGAAAGAACCGTTACATGGTAGGTGTAGTTGAATATACAACATAACGATATAATCGGAGACAACCCAGATACAATGATTGTTCAATCTATCCATTCAACCTTATGTTTGATTCGGTTGCTAGTATGTATAACGAAAGATCAGTTACCTGGTTAGACATAATATATAATAATCATCACGAAATAATCGAATACAACCCAGATACGATGATTGTTCAGTCTATCCATTCAACCTCCTGTTCAGTTCAGTCGCTCTTATGTATAACTGGAGAACAGTTACCTGGTGAGTATAACTATATGAACATCATCACGATATAATCGAATACAACCCCAGATACGATCATTGTTTAGTCTATCCATTCAACCTTCAGTTCAATTCAGTCGCTCGTATGTATAACGGAAGAACAGTTACCTGGTGAGTAAAACTATATAAACATAATCGAATACAACTCAGATACGATGATTGTTCAATCTATCCATTCAACCTTATGTTCGATTCGGTTGCTCGTATGTATATCGGAAGAACAGGTACCTGGTGAGTATATCCATATAAACATAATCGAATACAACTCAGATACGATGATTGTTCAATCTATCCATTTAACCTTCTGCTCGATTCGGTCGCTTGTATGTAAAACGGAAGGACAGTTACCTGGTGAGTATTGCTATATAAACATCATCACGATATCATCGAATACAACTCAGATACAATTATCGTTTCGTCCAACCATTTAACCTTCTGTTCGATTCAGTCGCCAGTATGTGTAACGGAAGTACCGTCACCTGGTAAGTATCACTATATATACAGTATTGCGATATAATCGGATACCACCCAGATACATTGATTGTTCAGTCTATCCATTCAACATTCTGTTCGTTTCGGTCGCTCGTATGTGAAACGGGAATACCGTCACCTTATGTGTATAACTATACGCTGATATTGCTATGCTATGGCGGACGTTAAGCAACGTGCTGAACTCGGCTGTAAAAAGTGCAATAACATAGCCAAAAGTGGCTTGAAATGTGTAATATGTGGTGTTTTATCTCATGCTGGATGCCTCAAAAAAATTGACAATATTGTGTATCTTAGTGATACTTCAGTGGAGTGTTGCAATCAAAAAGTCGAAGACGACCTTGACGTGTCCTTTGGTAGTGCCGTAGACGGAGTTCTCAACGTTACATACAAAATGGAAATCAGGTACCTCAAAGAATTGGTGAAACAGAAAGAGCTCACCATTGAAAATCAAAAAATTGCCATTCATGCACTTTCTGAACAGATAACTCTATTGAAAGAAATAAAAGGTGATGCATCCACTCATCACAAATCGAACCATCCAGCGGCATCTAAGTTGGAGAAACCAAACCAAAATGACAATGATACCGCAGCAACTGTAGGAATCGTAAATAGGAAGTCGAAACTCTCATCTTCAAAAAAAGCATCGAAACTGATCGGCACTGAAACAGGTACGACCTATGCCAGTTCTTTGACCAGGTATGCAAAAACGGATGAGCAGTCGAATAAAAATAAAAATAAAAATAAAAACAGTGATAGTTCTAGCAGTTTAGCTATTGTGAAAACGCAGGACGTCGCTGCCTCACTTATGGAAATCGAAGCAAGAAACAAACTGCAAAATGTCATAAATTTAGCCAACGACTCTGAAGGTTGCTCTGAAGTCAAATACAAACGACGCAGAAGGAGCGATAATAAGCCTTTTATCGGACAATTGGATATTCCTTTTGGATCGAATATAAAATACGCGCCAAGAATGGTGTTTCTACATGTTTACAAAATGCACCCAGAGACTTCCCCGGAAGATCTCCACAGTATTTTAAATCCCGTCTTTCCTGAAGTTCGATGCGAGAAGTTAAATTCTATGTTTCCGGATCTATATGCGTCATTCAAAGTATCAATTGCCGAACATCATTTGGAGAAGGCAATGAACCCCGCTATATGGCCGACTGGTACTTGGGTTAATCGTTTTTTTCACAAGAGATCGACTACAAGACAAACGGACTAGTGAAAAAATGTATTGACTCTGTCACAAAAACTGAAAAACGTGAGATAGGGTTAGGTGTCTTCCACATCAATATTCAGTGCTTGTCAAATAAAGTGGAAGAGCTCTCCTTGTTCCTTGACAAGCATCATTTTGATGTAGTTTGTATATCTGAGCATTGGTTGAGCGAGTCCAACCTCAAAATGATTAATCTACCTGGGTATTATCTTGCTAGTAATTTTAGTAGAACTTTTCATGTTCATGGAGGAGTCGCTATTTTTTCAAAACAGAACATTCCCACCAAACCTCTAGTGACCAAAGAATACTGTGAGGAAATGAATATTGAGATCTGTGGCATTGATATGTCTAACTTTATTATTTTGACACTTTATCGTTCTTGTCTGGGTGATTTTGAAATCTTCAAGGAGAAGCTCGAAATTCTCTTGACAAAATATTCAGCCAAAAACAAAGATATTATAATACTAGGTGATTTCAATGTGAACTTTTTGAGTAAAACAACGAATTCGGTGGCCCTGAACAACATTCTAATTTCTTACGGAATGAAAACAACAATTTCAGATTTCACAAGAATATTTGGAGCTTCTGCCAGCTGCATAGATAATATAATAACTAATTGTAATTTGGAAAAATTTCACACTGGTATAGTGGATCCTTGTTTATCGGACCATAATGGTCAGTTCATAAAAATTTTCCGGAAATTAAGTAATTGTAAGGATTATGTCTGGAAACAAAAATTCAACGACTCTGGATTTTACAAACTGAGGTCTATTCTTCATGAATTTGAATGGTCTATTTTTGAAAAAAATCATGACCTACATTTTATGGCTGAATTTTTGTCGAACATTCTGAGTTATCACGTGGGTAATGTATTTCCTCTGCAAAAAATCAACAATGCAAATTATAAACCACCTATAAAATGGTTCAATGAAGAACTGAAAAACATGAGAGACACATTGTCGAAAATTAAACTAATATACGATGTAAATAGGGACTTGAACACGTACAACACATTCAAATATTATCGTAAATTATACAAAAAATCTATTATCGAGCATAAAAAACTCTCGTGTGAAAATTTTCTCAACAGCTCCTCGAATAAATACAGAGACAGCTGGAGACTCGTGAATTTTGAGCGCAATAAATATAAATCAACCAAATTTGACATACAGATATCCCAGGATGATTTCAATGAATATTTTTGTAATATTGCGAATAACTTGATATCTTCATTGCCACATATGGAGCACGAACCCTCTGATTTTTTGAAGACCTTAAATTCACCAACATACTCTTTCTTTTTGTCGCCAGTCACCACTCAGGAAGTGAAAGAAACCATTCGATCTTTGAAAAATTCCTACTGTCAAGACATTTTTGGTTTGAACTCTTATATTCTCAAAGAGTTGGTTGATATAATAGCTCATCCGTTTATATTACTCATAAATGAATGTTTCTCGAAAGGAGTTTTTCCTGATGCTTTTAAAATTGCCATTGCTTTACCGTTACTGAAAAAAGGAGACCCATTAAACATTGAAAATTTCAGACCGATTTCCATTATACCTGTCCTAGGTAAAGTTCTTGAACTCATAGTGAAAGATAGACTTACGCGATATTTTGAAACAAATTCACTATTGTGTGCAGGTCAATTTGGTTTCAGAAAACACAAATCCACGATAAAAGCTATTTTGCGTGTAATCAATGAGATAGTGGAAGGCTTTGAGGAGGGCAAACATTCAATCATTACTTTGTGTGATTTGACGAAGGCTTTCGACTGCGTCTCTCATAATATTTTATTGACTAAACTGGAACATTATGGTGTAAGAGGTATACCCCTTACTTTTTTTCAATCTTATCTCAGTGGTAGATCTCAATGTGTTGTGGTGACTGGGAGTCAATCGTCTATTGCTGAACTTAATCATGGCGTCCCGCAAGGATCAATTTTGGGACCTCTGTTGTTCATTATTTATATAAATGACTTGTACCATAATATACTTCCTACTAAGAGTGTACTATTTGCAGATGACACCACTCTAATAAATTCTGATAGAAATCTGCATACTTTATCCGATATTGCGAAATTGTCTTTGGAACGAGCCGAAAACTGGTTCAATACAAATAACCTTAAACTGAATAATGACAAAAATCAAGAGTTGTTGATATCCTCTAATCCAAACATCTCGACTGGTAAGACTGTCACATTACTGGGTATAGTGATAGATGACAATCTAAATTGGGCATCTCACATCGAACAGCTAAGCCGTAAATTATCCAGCACTACTTTTTTGATTCGTAGAATGAAACACTTTGTAAATTCTGACGTTCTTAAATCCACCTATTTCAGTTTATTTCACAGTCATATAATATATGGCATACTTCTATGGGGTAGCTCCCATTATTCTCAAAAAATATTCGTTCAGCAAAAAAAGGTCATCAGAATCATGGGCGGGGCAAATTATAGGGACCATTGCAGACCACTTTTCCGCAATCTCCAAATCATGCCAGTACCCACAATTTTTCTCTATTTCACTCTTTTAGAAATTCACGAGAATAAAAGAAATTATAAAGTTGAAAACGCGGGTCACCAATATCCCATCAGATCAAGAGATTTGCTAAGAAAACCTATGCATAGACTTGTGAAGTCAGATAAGAATTCTTTGAATATTGGAGTATATAATAAACTACCTAAGGAAGTTAGACATTTGAATGTACACGATTTCAAAGCCAAAATTAAATGTTTTTTTCTAAAGCAGTGTTTTTATTCAGTGGAAGAATATCTTAATTGTAATATTCGACAAGTACTAATTGATGAGGTAGAAGCCATTCATTTTCAATTTTAAACTATTTTGTTCAAACTTTAACATTTTCAATTATACATATATCGACCATTTCAATTTTAAATTGTGTGTAATATTACAATTCTTTTTTTTATATTCTTTTTTTTTGTGTATACTAGGTATAACGTAATCTATTTTTATATATATAATACATTCGTATTTTTATTCTAGGATATTATCCAAAATGCAATATGACATGCTATAAATGTACATTTGGTATGTAAAGTAGTGAATAAACAATCTATCTATCTATACACAGCATAACATCATAATCAAATACAACCCAGATACTATCCATTCAACCTCCTGTTCGATTTGGTTGCTCGTATGTATAACGAAAGAACAGTAACCTGGTGAGTATTTCTATATGAACGTCATCACGATATAATCGAATACAACTTAGTTACAATTATCGCTCCGTCTAACCATCCAACCTTATGTTCGATTCAGACGCTCGTATGTGTAACGAAAAAACCGTTACATGGTAGGTGTAGTTAAATATACAACATAACGATATAATCGGAGACAACCCAGATACAATGATTGTTCAGTCTATCCATTCAACTTTCTTTTCGTTTCGGTCGCTCGTATGTGAAACGGGAATACCGTCTCCTAGTGTGTATAACTATATACACAGCATAACATCATAATCGAATACAACCCATATACCATCCATTCAACCTTCTGTTCGATTCGGTTGCTCGTATGTATAACGAAAGAACAGTAACTTGGTGAGTATTTCTATATGAACGTCATCACGATATAATCGAATACAAGTTAGTTACAATTATCGTTCCGTCTAACCATCCAACCTTATGTTCGATTCAGACGCTCGTATGTGTAACGAAAGAACCGTTACATGGTAGGTGTAGTTAAATATACAACATAACGATATAATCGGAGACAACCCAGATACAATGATTGTTCAATCTATCCATTCAACCTTATGTTCGATTCGGTTGCTAGTATGTATAACGAAAGAACAGTTACCTGGTTAGACATAATATATAATAATCATCACGAAATAATCGAATACAACCCAGATACGATGATTGTTCAGTCTATTCATTCAACCTTCTGTTCAGTTCAGTGGCTCTTATGTATGACTGGAGAACAGTTACCTGGTGAGTATAACTATATGAACATCATCACGATATAATCGAATACAACCCCAGATACGATCATTGTTTAGTCTATCTATTCAACCTTCAGTTCAAATCAGTCGCTCGTATGTATAACGGAAGAACAGTTACCTGGTGAGTATAACTATATAAACATAATCGAATACAACTCAGATACGATGATTGTTCAATCTATCCATTCAACCTTATGTTCGATTCGGTTGCTCGTATGTATATCGGAAGAACAGGTACCTGGTTAGACATAATATATAATAATCATCACGAAATAATCGAATACAACCCAGATACGATGATTGTTCAGTCTATCCATTCAACCTTCTGTTCAGTTCAGTCGCTCTTATGTATAACTGGAGAACAGTTACCTGGTGAGTATAACTATATGAACATCATCACGATATAATCGAATACAACCCCAGATACGATCATTGTTTAGTCTATCCATTCAACCTTCAGTTCAATTCAGTCGCTCGTATGTATAACGGAAGAACAGTTACCTGGTGAGTATAACTATATAAACATAATCGAATACAACTCAGATACGATGATTGTTCAATCTATCCATTCAACCTTATGTTCGATTCGGTTGCTCGTATGTATATCGGAAGAACAGGTACCTGGTGAGTATATCTATATAAACATAATCGAATACAACCCAGATACGATGATTGTTCAATCTATCCATTTAACCTTCTTCTCGATTCGGTCGCTTTTATGTAAAACGGAAGGATAGTTACCTGGGTGAGTATTGCTATATAAACATCATCACGATATCATCGAATACAACTCAGATACAATTGTCGTTTCGTCTAACCATTCAACATTCTGTTCGATTCAGTCGCTAGTATGTGTAACGGAAGTATCGTCACCTGGTAAGTATCACTATATATACAGTATTGCGATATAATCGGATACCACACAGATACATTGATTGTTCAGTCTATCCATTCAACTTTCTTTTCGTTTCGGTCGCTCGTATGTAAAACGGGAATACCGTCTCCTAGTGTGTATAACTATATACACAGCATAACATCATAATCGAATACAACCCATATACTATCCATTCAACCTTCTGTTCAATTCAGTCGCTCGTATGTATAACGGAAGAACAGTTACCTGGTGAGTATAACTATATAAACATAATCGAATACAACCCAGATACGATGATTGTTCAATCTATACTGAATTCAACCTTCTGCTCGATTCGGTCGCTTGTATGTAAAACGGAAGAACAGTTACCTGGTGAGTATTGCTATATAAACATCATCACGATATCATCGAATACAACTCAGATACAATTATCGTTTCGTCTAACCATTCAACATTCTGTTTGATTCAGTCGCTAGTATGTGTAACGGAAGTATCGTCACCTGGTAAGTATCACTATATATACAGTATTGCGATATAATCGGATACCACCCAGATACATTGATTGTTCAGTCTATCCATTCAAATTTCTGTTCGTTTCGGTCGCTTGTATGTGAAACGGGAATACCGTCACCTTATGTGTATAACTATATACACAGCATAACATCATAATCGAATACAACCCAGATACTATCCATTCAACCTTCTGTTCGATTCGGTTGCTCGTATGTATAACGAAAGAACAGTAACCTGGTGAGTATTGCTATATAAACATCATCACGATATCATCGAATACAACTCAGATACAATTATCGTTTCGTCTAACCATTCAACATTCTGTTCGATTCAGTCGCTAGTAAGTGTAACGGAAGTATCGTCACCTGATAAGTATCACTATATATACAGTATTGCGATATAATCGGATACCACCCAGATACATTGATTGTTCAGTCTATCCATTCAACTTTCTTTTTGTTTCGGTCGCTCGTATGTAAAACGGGAATACCGTCTCCTAGTGTGTATAACTATATACACAGCATAACATCATAATCGAATACAACCCATTTACTATCCATTCAACATCCTGTTCAATTCAGTCGCTCGTATGTATAACGGAAGAACAGTTACCTGGTGAGTATAACAATATAAACATAATCGAATACAACCCAGATACGATGATTGTTCAATCTATACTGAATTCAACCTTCTGCTCGATTCGGTCGCTTGTATGTAAAACGGAAGAACAGTTACCTGGTGAGTATTGCTATATAAACATCATCACGATATCATCGAATACAACTCAGATACAATTATCGTTTCGTCTAACCATTTAACCTTCTGTTCGATTCAGTCGCTAGTATGTGTAACGGAAGTACCGTCACCTGGTAAGAGTCACTATATATACAGTATTGCGATATAATCGGATACCACCCAGAGACATTGATTGTTCAGTCTATCCATTCAACTTTCTGTTCGTTTCGGTCGCTCGTATGTGAAACGGGAATACCGTCACCTTATGTGTATAACTATATACACAGCATAACATCATAATCGAATACAACCCAGATACTATCCATTCAACCTTCTGTTCGATTCGGTTGCTCGTATGTATAACGAAGGAACAGTAACCTGGTGAGTATTGCTATATAAACATCATCACGATATCATCGAATACAACTCAGATACAATTATCGTTTCGTCTAACCATTCAACATTCTGTTCGATTCAGTCGCTAGTATGTGTAACGGAAGTATCGTCACCTGGTAAGTATCACTATATATACAGTATTGCGATATAATCGGATACCACCCAGATACATTGATTGTTCAGTCTATCCATTCAACTTTCTTTTCGTTTCGGTCGCTCGTATGTAAAACGGGAATACCGTCTCCTAGTGTGTATAACTATATACACAGCATAACATCATAATCGAATACAACCCATATACTATCCATTCAACCTTCTGTTCAATTCATTCGCTCGTATGTATAACGGAAGAACAGTAACCTGGTGAGTATAACTATATAAACATAATCGAATACAACCCAGATACGATGATTGTTCAATCTATACCGAATTCAACCTTCTGCTCGATTCGGTCGTTTGTATGTATAACGAAAGAACAGTAACCTGGTGAGTATTGCTATATAAACATCATCACGATATCATCGAATACAACTCAGATACAATAATCGTTTCGTCTAACCATTCAACATTCTGTTCGATTCAGTCGCTAGTATGTGTAACGGAAGTATCGTCACCTGGTAAGTATTACTATATATACAGTATTGCGATATAATCGGATACCACCCAGATACATTGATTGTTCAGTCTATCCATTCAACTTTCTTTTTGTTTCGGTCGCTCGTATGTAAAACGGGAATACCGTCTCCTAGTGTGTATAACTATATACACAGCATAACATCATAATCGAATACAACCCATATACTATCCATTCAACATTCTGTTCAATTCAGTCGCTCGTATGTATAACGGAAGAACAGTTACCTGGTGAGTATAACAATATAAACATAATCAAATACAACCCAGATACGATGATTGTTCAATCTATACTGAATTCAACCTTCTGCTCGATTCGGTCGCTTGTATGTAAAACGGAAGAACAGTTACCTGGTGAGTATCGCTATATAAACATCATCACGATATCATCGAATACAACTCAGAGATACAATTATCGTTTCGTCTAACCATTTAACCTTCTGTTCGATTCAGTCTCTAGTATGTGTAACGGAAGTACCGTCACCTGGTAAGTATCACTATATATACAGTATTGCGATAATCAATCGGATACCACCCAGATACATTGATTGTTCAGTCTATCCATTCAACTTTCTGTTCGTTTCGGTCGCTCGTATGTATATCGGAAGAACAGGTACCTGGTGAGTATATCTATATAAACATAATCGAATACAACCCAGATACGATGATTGTTCAATCTATCCATTTAACCTTCTTCTCGATTCGGTCGCTTTTATGTAAAACGGAAGGATAGTTACCTGGGTGAGTATTGCTATATAAACATCATCACGATATCATCGAATACAACTCAGATACAATTGTCGTTTCGTCTAACCATTCAACATTCTGTTCGATTCAGTCGCTAGTATGTGTAACGGAAGTATCGTCACCTGGTAAGTATCACTATATATACAGTATTGCGATATAATCGGATACCACACAGATACATTGATTGTTCAGTCTATCCATTCAACTTTCTTTTCGTTTCGGTCGCTCGTATGTAAAACGGGAATACCGTCTCCTAGTGTGTATAACTATATACACAGCATAACATCATAATCGAATACAACCCATATACTATCCATTCAACCTTCTGTTCAATTCAGTCGCTCGTATGTATAACGGAAGAACAGTTACCTGGTGAGTATAACTATATAAACATAATCGAATACAACCCAGATACGATGATTGTTCAATCTATACTGAATTCAACCTTCTGCTCGATTCGGTCGCTTGTATGTAAAACGGAAGAACAGTTACCTGGTGAGTATTGCTATATAAACATCATCACGATATCATCGAATACAACTCAGATACAATTATCGTTTCGTCTAACCATTCAACATTCTGTTTGATTCAGTCGCTAGTATGTGTAACGGAAGTATCGTCACCTGGTAAGTATCACTATATATACAGTATTGCGATATAATCGGATACCACCCAGATACATTGATTGTTCAGTCTATCCATTCAAATTTCTGTTCGTTTCGGTCGCTTGTATGTGAAACGGGAATACCGTCACCTTATGTGTATAACTATATACACAGCATAACATCATAATCGAATACAACCCAGATACTATCCATTCAACCTTCTGTTCGATTCGGTTGCTCGTATGTATAACGAAAGAACAGTAACCTGGTGAGTATTGCTATATAAACATCATCACGATATCATCGAATACAACTCAGATACAATTATCGTTTCGTCTAACCATTCAACATTCTGTTCGATTCAGTCGCTAGTAAGTGTAACGGAAGTATCGTCACCTGATAAGTATCACTATATATACAGTATTGCGATATAATCGGATACCACCCAGATACATTGATTGTTCAGTCTATCCATTCAACTTTCTTTTTGTTTCGGTCGCTCGTATGTAAAACGGGAATACCGTCTCCTAGTGTGTATAACTATATACACAGCATAACATCATAATCGAATACAACCCATTTACTATCCATTCAACATCCTGTTCAATTCAGTCGCTCGTATGTATAACGGAAGAACAGTTACCTGGTGAGTATAACAATATAAACATAATCGAATACAACCCAGATACGATGATTGTTCAATCTATACTGAATTCAACCTTCTGCTCGATTCGGTCGCTTGTATGTAAAACGGAAGAACAGTTACCTGGTGAGTATTGCTATATAAACATCATCACGATATCATCGAATACAACTCAGATACAATTATCGTTTCGTCTAACCATTTAACCTTCTGTTCGATTCAGTCGCTAGTATGTGTAACGGAAGTACCGTCACCTGGTAAGAGTCACTATATATACAGTATTGCGATATAATCGGATACCACCCAGAGACATTGATTGTTCAGTCTATCCATTCAACTTTCTGTTCGTTTCGGTCGCTCGTATGTGAAACGGGAATACCGTCACCTTATGTGTATAACTATATACACAGCATAACATCATAATCGAATACAACCCAGATACTATCCATTCAACCTTCTGTTCGATTCGGTTGCTCGTATGTATAACGAAGGAACAGTAACCTGGTGAGTATTGCTATATAAACATCATCACGATATCATCGAATACAACTCAGATACAATTATCGTTTCGTCTAACCATTCAACATTCTGTTCGATTCAGTCGCTAGTATGTGTAACGGAAGTATCGTCACCTGGTAAGTATCACTATATATACAGTATTGCGATATAATCGGATACCACCCAGATACATTGATTGTTCAGTCTATCCATTCAACTTTCTTTTCGTTTCGGTCGCTCGTATGTAAAACGGGAATACCGTCTCCTAGTGTGTATAACTATATACACAGCATAACATCATAATCGAATACAACCCATATACTATCCATTCAACCTTCTGTTCAATTCATTCGCTCGTATGTATAACGGAAGAACAGTAACCTGGTGAGTATAACTATATAAACATAATCGAATACAACCCAGATACGATGATTGTTCAATCTATACCGAATTCAACCTTCTGCTCGATTCGGTCGTTTGTATGTATAACGAAAGAACAGTAACCTGGTGAGTATTGCTATATAAACATCATCACGATATCATCGAATACAACTCAGATACAATAATCGTTTCGTCTAACCATTCAACATTCTGTTCGATTCAGTCGCTAGTATGTGTAACGGAAGTATCGTCACCTGGTAAGTATTACTATATATACAGTATTGCGATATAATCGGATACCACCCAGATACATTGATTGTTCAGTCTATCCATTCAACTTTCTTTTTGTTTCGGTCGCTCGTATGTAAAACGGGAATACCGTCTCCTAGTGTGTATAACTATATACACAGCATAACATCATAATCGAATACAACCCATATACTATCCATTCAACATTCTGTTCAATTCAGTCGCTCGTATGTATAACGGAAGAACAGTTACCTGGTGAGTATAACAATATAAACATAATCAAATACAACCCAGATACGATGATTGTTCAATCTATACTGAATTCAACCTTCTGCTCGATTCGGTCGCTTGTATGTAAAACGGAAGAACAGTTACCTGGTGAGTATCGCTATATAAACATCATCACGATATCATCGAATACAACTCAGAGATACAATTATCGTTTCGTCTAACCATTTAACCTTCTGTTCGATTCAGTCTCTAGTATGTGTAACGGAAGTACCGTCACCTGGTAAGTATCACTATATATACAGTATTGCGATAATCAATCGGATACCACCCAGATACATTGATTGTTCAGTCTATCCATTCAACTTTCTGTTCGTTTCGGTCGCTCGTATGTAAAACGGGAATACCGTCACCTAATGTGTATAACTATATACACAGCATAACATCATAATCGAATACAACCCAGATACTATCCATTCAACCTTCTGTTCGATTCGGTTGCTCGTATGTATAACGAAAGAACAGTAACCTGGTGAGTATTTCTTTATGAACGTCATCACGATATAATCGAATACAACTCAGATACAATGATCATTCCGTCTATCCATCCAACCTTCTGTTCGATTGGGTCGCTCGTATGTATAACGCAATAACAGTTACCTGGTGAGTATTACTATATAAACATCACCACGATATAATCGAATACAACTCAGTTACAATTATCGTTCCGTCTAACCATCCAACCTTATGTTCGATTCAGACGCTCGTATGTGTAACGAAATAACCGTTACATGGTAGGTGTAACCGAATATACAGCATAAAGATATAATCGGAGACAACCCAGATACAATGATTGTTCGATCTATCCATCCAACCTTATGTTCGATTCGGTTGCTCGTATGTTTAACGAAAGAACTGTTACCTGGTTAGACATACTATATGATAATCATCACGATATACTCGAATACAACCCCAGATACGATTATTGTTTAGTCTATCCATTCAACCTTCTGTTCAATTCAGTCGTTCTTATGTATAACGGAAAAACAGTTACCTGGTGAGTATAACTATATAAACCTAATCGAATACAACCCAGATACGATGAATTTTCAATCTATCCATTTAACCTTCTGCTGGATTTGGTCGCTTTTATGTAAAACGGAAGAACAGTTACCTGATGAGTATTTCTATATAAACTTCATCACGATATAATCGAATACAACTCAGATACAATGATCATTCCGTCTATCCATCTAACCTTCTGTTCGATTGGGTCGCTCGTACGTATAACGCAAGAACAGTCACCTGGTGAGTATTACTATATAAACATTCCCACGATATAATCGAATACAACTCAGTTACAATTATCGTTCCGTCTAACCATCCAACCTTATGTTCGATTCAGACGCTCGTATGTGTAACGAAAGAACCGTTACATGGTAGGTGTATCTGAATATACAGCATAACGATATAATCGGAGACAACCCAGATACAATGATTGTTCAATCTATCCATTCAATCTTATGTTCGATTCGGTGCTCGTATGTATAACGGAAGAACAGTTACCTGGTTAGACATAATATATAATAATCATCACGAAATAATCGAATACAACCCAGATACGATGATTGTTCAGTCTATCTATACAACTTTCTGTTCAGTTCAGTCGCTCTTATGTATAACTGGAGAACAGTTACCTGGTGAGTATAACTATATAAACATCATCACGATATAATGGAATACAACCCCAGATACGATCATTGTTTAGTCTATCCATTCAACCTTCTGTTCAATTCAGTCGCTCGTATGTATAACGGAAGAACAGTTACTTGGTGAGTATAACTATATAAACATAATCGAATACAACTCAGATACGATGATTGTTCAATCTATCCATTCAACCTTATGTTCGATTCGGTTGCTCGTATGTATAACGAAAGAACAGGTACCTGGTGAGTATAACTATATGAACATAATCGAATACAACTCAGATACGATGATTGTTTAATCTATCCATTCAACCTTCTGCTCGATTCGGTCACTTGTATGTAAAATTGAAGGACAGTTACCTGGTGAGTATTGCTATATAAACATCATTACGATATCATCGAATACATCTCAGATACAATTATCGTTTCGTCTAACCATTCAACATTCTGTTCGATTCAGTCGCTAGTATGTATAACGGAAGAACAGTTACCTGGTGTGTATAACTATATAAACATAATCGAATACAACCCAGATACGATGATTGTTCAATCCATACTAAATTCAACCTTCTGCTCGATTCGGTCGCTTGTATGTAAAACGGAAGAACAGTTACCTGGTGAGTAGTGCTATATAAACATCATCACGATATCATCGAATACAACTCAGATACAATTATCGTTTCGTCTTACCATTTAACCTTAAGTTCGATTCAGTCGCTAGTATGTGCAACGGAAGTACCGTCATCTGGTAAGTATCACTATATATACAGAATTGCGATATAATCGGATATCACCCAGATACATTGATTGTTCAGTCTATCCATTCAACTTTCTGTTCGTTTCGGTCGCTCGTATATAAGGGAATACCGTCACCTAATGTGTATAACTATATACACAGCATAACATCATAATCGAATACAACCCAGATACTATCCATTCAACCTTCTGTTCGATTCGGTTGCTCGTATGTATAAAGAAAAAACAGTAACCTGGTGAGTATTTCTATATGAACGTCATCACGATATAATCGAATACAACTCAGATACAATGATCATTTCGTCTATCCATCCAAACTTCTGTTCGATTGGGTCGCTCGTATGTATAACGCAAGAACAGTCACCTGGTGAGTATCACTGTATAAACATCACCACGATATAATCGAATACAACTCAGTTACAATTATTGTTCCGTCTAATCATCCAACCTTATGTTCGATTCAGACGCTCGTATGTGTAACGAAAGAACCGTTACATGGTAGGTGTAACTAAATATACAGCATAACGATATAATCGGAGACAACCCAGATACAATGATTGTTCAATCTATCCATTCAACCTTATGTTCGATTCAGTTGCTCGTATGTGTAACAGAAGAACTGTTACCTGGTTGGACATACTATATGATAATCATCACGATATAATCGAATACAACCCAGATACAATGATTGTTCAGTCTATCCATTCAACCTTCTGTTCAGTTCAGTCGCTCTTATGTATAACTGGAGAACAGTTACCTGGTGAGTATAACTATATAAACATCATCACGATATAATCGAATACAACCCCAGATACGATTATTGTTTAGTCTATCCATTCAACCTTCTGTTCAATTCAGTCGCTCCTATGTATAACGGAAGAACAGTTACCTGGTGAGTATAACTATATGAACATAATCGAATACAACCCAGATACGATGATTGTTCAATCCATACTAAATTCAACCTTCTGCTCGATTCGGTCGCTTGTATGTAAAACGGAAGAACAGTTACCTGGTGATTATTGCTATATAAACATCATCACGATATCATCGAATACAACTCAGATACAATTATCGCTTCGTCTAACCATTTAACCTTCTGTTCGATTCAGTCGCTAGTATGTGTAACGGAAGTACCGTCACCTGGTAAGTATCACTATATATACAGTATTGCGATATAATCGGATACCAACCAGATACATTGATTGTTCAGTCTATCCATTCAACTTTCTGTTCGTTTCGGTCGCTCGTATGTAAAACGGGAATACCGTCACCTAGTATGTATAACTATATACACAGCATAACATCATAATCGAATACAACTCAGATACTATCCATTCAACCTTCTGTTCGATTTGGTTGCTCGTATGTATAACGAAAGAACAGTAACCTGGTGAGTATTCCTATATAAACTTCATCACGATATAATCGAATACAACTCAGATACAATGATCGTTCCGTCTATCCATCTAACCTTCTGTTCGATTGGGTCGCTCGTACGTATAACGCAGGAACAGTCACCTGGTGAGTATTACTATATGAACATTCCCACGATATAATCGAATACAACTCAGTTACAATTATCGTTCCGTCTAACCATCCAACCTTATGTTCGATTCAGACGCTCGTATGTGTAACGAAAGAACCGTTACATGGTAGGTGTATCTAAATATACAGCATAACGATATAATCGGAGACATCCCAGATACAATGATTGTTCAATCTATCCATTCAACCTTATGTTCGATTCGGTTGCTCGTATGTATAACGGAAGAACAGTTACCTGGTTAGACATAATATATAATAATCATCACGAAATAATCGAATACAACCCAGATACGATGATTGTTCAGTCTATCTATACAACCTTCTGTTCAGTTCAGTCGCTCTTATGTATAACTGGAGAACAGTTACCTGGTGAGTATAACTATATAAACATCATCACGATATAATCGAATACAACCCCAGATACGATCATTGTTTAGTATATCCATTCAACCTTCTGTTCAATTCAGTCGCTCGTATGTATAACGGAAGAACAGTTACTTGGTGAGTATAACTATATAAACATAATCGAATACAACTCAGATACGATGATTGTTCAATCTATTCATTCAACCTTATGTTCGATTCGGTTGCTCGTATGTATATCGGAAGAACAGGTACCTGGTGAGTATAACTATATAAACATAATCGAATACAACTCAGATACGATGATTGTTCAATCTATCCATTTAACCTTCTGCTCGATTCGGTCGCTTGTATGTAAAACGGAAGAACAGTTACCTGGTGAGTATTGCTATACAAACATCATCACGATATCATCGAATACAACTCGGAGATACAATTATCGTTTCGTCTAACCATTTGACCTTCTGTTCGATTCAGTCGCTAGTATGTGTAACGGAAGTACCGTCACCTGGTATCACTATATATACAGTATTGCGATATAATCGGATACCACCCAGATACATTGATTGTTCAGTCTATCCATTCAACTTTCTGTTCGTTTCGGTCGCTCGTAAGTAAAACGGGAATACCGTCACCTCATGTGTATAACAATATACACAGCATAACATCATAATCGAATACAACCCAGATACTATCCATTCAACCTTCTGTTCGATTCGGTTGCTCGTATGTATAACGAAAGAACAGTAACCTGGTGAGTATTTCTATATGAACGTCATCACGATATAATCGAATACAACTCAGATACAATGATCATTCCGTCTATCCATCCAACCTTCTGTTCAATTGGGTCGCTCGTATGTATAACGCAAGAACAGTCACCTGGTGGGTATTACTATATAAACATCACCACGATATAATCGAATACAACTCAGTTACAATTATAGTTTCGTCTAACCATCCAACTTTATGTTCGATTCAGATGCTCGTATGTGTAACGAAAGAACCGTTACATGGTAGGTGTAACTAAATATACAGCATAACGATATAATCGGAGACAACCCAGATACAATGATTGTTCAATCTATATCCATCCAACCTTATGTTCGATTCGGTTGCTCGTATGTATAACGGAAGAACTGTTACCTGGTTAGACATACTATATGATAATAATCACGATATAATCAAATACAACCCCAGATACGATTATTGTTTAGTCTATCCATTCAACTTTCTGTTCAATTCAGTCGTTCTTATGAAAAACGGAAGAACAGTTACCTGGTGAGTATCGCTATATAAACATCATCACGATATCATCGAATACAACTCAGAGATACAATTATCGTTTCGTCTAATCATTCAACCTTCTGTTCGATTCAGTCTCTAGTATGTGTAACGGAAGTACCGTCACCTGGTAAGTATCACTATATATACAGTATTGCGATATAATCG
The DNA here is from genome assembly GCA_029955515.1 of Chrysomela aeneicollis. Lineage (NCBI taxonomy): Eukaryota > Metazoa > Arthropoda > Insecta > Coleoptera > Chrysomelidae > Chrysomela > Chrysomela aeneicollis. Next base: position 11,684,330 of record JARUHQ010000013.1, on the reverse strand, counting down.
GAAACCACCCAGATACATTGATTGTTCAGTCTATCCATTCAACTTTCTGTTCGTTTCGGTCGCTCGTATGTAAAACGGGAATACCGTCACCTAATGTGTATAACTATATACACAGCATAACATCATAATCGAATACAACCCAGATACTATCCATTCAACCTTCTGTTCGATTCGGTTGCTCGTATGTATAACGAAAGAACAGTAACCTGGTGAGTATTTCTATATGAACGTCATCACGATATAATCGAATACAACTCAGATACAATGATCATTCCGTCTATCCATCCAACCTTCTGTTCGATTGGGTCGCTTGTATGTATAACGCAAGAACAGTCACCTGGTGAGTATCACTATATAAACATCACCACGATATAATCGAATACAACTCAGTTACAATTATCGTTCCGTCTAACCATCCAACCTTATGTTCGATTCAGACGCTCGTATGTGTAACGAAATAACCGTTACATGGTAGGTGTAACTGAATATACAGCATAAAGATATATTCGGAGACAACCCAGATACAATGATTGTTCAATCTATCCATCCAACCTTATGTTCGATTCGGTTGCTCGTATGTATAACGAAAGAACAGGTACCTGGTGAGTATAACTATATAAACATAATCGAATACAACTCAGATACGATGATTGTTCAATCTATCCATTTAACCTTCTGCTCGATTCGGTCACTTGTATGTAAAACTGAAGGACAGTTACCTGGTGAGTATTGCTATATAAACATCATCACGATATCATCGAATACAACTCAGATACAATTATCGTTTCGTCTAACCATTCAACATTCTGTTCGATTCAGTCGCTAGTATGTATAACGGAAGAACAGTTACCTGGTGAGTATAACTATATAAACATAATCGAATACAACCCAGATACGATGATTGTTCAATCCATACTAAATTTAACCTTCTGCTCGATTCGGTCGCTTGTATGTAAAACGGAAGGACAGTTACCTGGTGAGTATTGCTATATAAACATCATCACGATATCATCGAATACAACTCAGATACAATTATCGTTTCGTCTTACCATTTAACCTTAAGTTCGATTCAGTCGCTAGTATGTGCAACGGAAGTACCGTCACCTGGTAAGTATCACTATATATACAGAATTGCGATATAATCGGATACCACCCAGATACATTGATTGTTCAGTCTATCCATTCAACTTTCTGTTCGTTTCGGTCGCTCGTATGTAAAACGGGAATACCGTCACCTAATGTGTATAACTATATACACAGCATAACATCATAATCGAATACAACCCAGATACTATCCATTCAACCTTCTGTTCGATTCGGTTGCTCGTATGTATAACGAAAGAACAGTAACCTGGTGAGTATTTCTATATGAACGTCATCACGATATAATCGAATACAACTCAGATACAATGATCATTCCGTCTATCCATCCAACCTTCTGTTCGATTGGGTCGCTTGTATGTATAACGCAAGAACAGTCACCTGGTGAGTATCACTATATAAACATCACCACGATATAATCGAATACAACTCAGTTACAATTATCGTTCCGTCTAACCATCCAACCTTATGTTCGATTCAGACGCTCGTATGTGTAACGAAATAACCGTTACATGGTAGGTGTAACTGAATATACAGCATAAAGATATATTCGGAGACAACCCAGATACAATGATTGTTCAATCTATCCATCCAACCTTATGTTCGATTCGGTTGCTCGTATGTATAACGAAAGAACAGGTACCTGGTGAGTATAACTATATAAACATAATCGAATACAACTCAGATACGATGATTGTTCAATCTATCCATTTAACCTTCTGCTCGATTCGGTCACTTGTATGTAAAACTGAAGGACAGTTACCTGGTGAGTATTGCTATATAAACATCATCACGATATCATCGAATACAACTCAGTTACAATTATTGTTCCGTCTAATCATCCAAACTTATGTTCGATTCAGACGCTCGTATGTGTAACAAAGAACTGTTACCTGGTTAGACATACGATATGATAATCATCACGATATAATCGAATACAACCCAGATACAATGATTGTTCAGTCTATCCATTCAACCTTCTGTTCAGTTCAGTCGCTCTTATGTATAACTGGAGAACAGTTACCTGGTGAGTATAACTATATAAACATCATCACGATATAATCGAATACAACCCCAGATACGATCATTGTTTAGTCTATCCATTCAACCTTCTGTTCAATTCAGTCGCTCGTATGTATAACGGAAGAACAGGTACCTGGTGAGTATAACTATATAAACATAATCAAATACAACCCAGATACGATGATTGTTCAATCTATAAATTTAACCTTCTGCTCGATTCGGTCGCTTGTATGTAAAACGGAAGAACAGTTACCTGGTGATTATTGCTATATAAACATCATCACGATATCATCGAATACAACTCAGATACAATTATCGTTTCGTCTAACCATTCAACCATCTGTTCGATTCAGTCGCTAGTATGTGTAACGGAAGTACCGTCACCTGGTAAGTATCACTATATATACAGTATTGCGATATAATCGCATACCACCCAGATACATAGATTGTTCAGTATATCCATTCGACTTCCTGTTCGTTTCGGTCGCTCGTATGTAAAACGAGAATACTGTCATCAAATGTGTATAACCATATACACAGCATAACATCATAATCGAATACAAGCCAGATACTATCCATTCAACCTTCTGTTCGATTCGGTTGCTCGTATGTATAACGAAAGAACAGTAACCTGGTGAGTATTTCTATATGAACGTCATCACGATATAATAGAATACAACTAAGATACAATGATCATTCCGTCTATCCATCCAACCTTCTGTTCGATTGGGTCGCTCGTATGTATAACGCAAGAACAGTCACCTGGTGAATATTACTATATAAACATCACCACGATATAATCGAATACAACTCAGTTACAAATATCGTTTCGTCTCACCATCCAACCTCATGTTCGATTCAGACGCTAGTATGTGTAACGAAAGAACCTTTACATGGTAGGTGTAACTAAATATACAGCATAACGATATAATCGGAGAAAACTCAGATACATTCAACCTTATGTTCGATTCGGTTGCTCGTATGTATAACGGAAGAACTGTTACCTGGTTAGACATACTATATTATAATCATCACGATATAATCAAATACAACCCAGATACGATGATTGTTAAGTCTATCCATTCAACTTTCTTTTCGTTTCGGTCGCTCGTATGTAAAACGGGAATACCGTCTCGTAGTGTGTATAACTATATAAACATCATCAAGATATAATCGAATACAACCCCAGATACGATTATTGTTTAGTCTAATCATTCAACCTTCTGTTCAATTCAGTCGCTCCTATGTATAACGGAAGAACAGTTACCTGGTGAGTATAACTATATGAACATAATCGAATACAACCCAGATACGATGATTGTTCAATCTATACTAAATTCAACCTTCTGCTCGATTCGGTCGCTTGTATGTAAAACGAAAGAACAGTTACCTGGTGAGTATTTCTATATAAACATCATCACGATATCATCGAATACAACTCAGATACAATTATCGTTTCGTCTAACCATTTAACCTTCTGTTCGATTCAGTCGCTAGTATGTGTAATGGAAGTACCGTCACCTGGTAAGTATCACTATATATTCAGTATTGCGATATAATCGGATACCATCCAGATACATTGATTGTTCAGACTATCCATTTAACTTTCTGTTCGTTTCGGTCGCTCGTATGTAAAACGGGAGTACCGTCACCTAATGTGTATAACTATTTACACAGCATAACATCATAATCGAATACAACCCAGATACTATCCATTCAACCTTCTGTTCGATTCGGTTGCTCGTATGTATAACGGGAGAACAATAACCTGGTGAGTATTTCTATATGAACGTCACCACGATATAATCGAATACAACTCAGATACAATGATCATTCCGTCTATCCATCCAACTTTCTGTTCGATTGGGTCGCTCGTATGTATAACGCGAGAACAGTCACCTGGTGAGTATTACTATATAAACATCACTACGATATAATCGAATACAACTCAGTTACAATTATCGTTCCGTCTAATCATCCAACCTTATGTTCGATGCAGACGCTCGTATGTGTAACGAGAGAACCGTTACATGGTAGGTGTAACTAAATATACAGCATAACGATATAATCGGAGACAACCCAGATACAATGATTGTTCAATCTATCCATTCAACTTTTTGTTCGATTCGGTTGCTCTTATGTGTAACAGAAGAACTGTTACCTGGTTAGACATACTATATGAAAATCATCACGATATAATCGAATTCAACCCAGATACAAAGATTGTTCAGTCTATCCATTCAACCTTCTGTTCAGTTTAATCGCTCTTATGTATAACTGGAGAACAGTTACCTGGTGAGTATAACTATATAAACATAATCGAATACAACCCAGATACGATGATTGTTCAATCTCTACTAAATTTAAGCTTCTGCTCGATTCGGTCGCTTGTATGTAAAACGGAAGAACAGTTACCTGGTGAGTATCGCTATATAAACATCATCACGATATCATCGAATACAACTCAGAGATACTATTATCGTTTCGTCTAACCATTCAACCTTCTGTTCGATTCAGTCTCTAGTATGTGTAACGGAAGTACCGTCACCTGGTAAGTATCACTATATATACAGTATTGCGATATAATCGGATACCACCCAGATACATTGATTGTTCAGTCTATCCATTCAACTTTCTGTTCGTTTCGGTCGCTCGTATGTAAAACGGGAATACCGTCACCTAATGTGTATAACTATATACACAGCATAACATCATAATCGAAGACAACCCAGATACTATCCATTCAACCTTCTGTTCGATTCGGTTGCTCGTATGTATAACGAAAGAACAGTAACCTGGTGAGTATTTCTATATGAACGTCATCACGATATAATCGAATACAACTCAGATACAATGATCATTCCGTCTATCCATCCAACCTTCTGTTCGATTGGGTCGCTTGTATGTATAACGCAAGAACAGTCACCTGGTGAGTATCACTATATAAACATCACCACGATATAATCGAATACAACTCAGTTACAATTATCGTTCCGTCTAACCATCCAACTTTATGTTCGATTCAGACGCTCGTATGTGTAACGAAATAACCGTTACATGGTAGGTGTAACTGAATATACAGCATAAAGATATATTCGGAGACAACCCAGATGCAATGATTGTTCAATCTATCCATCCAACCTTATGTTCGATTCGGTTGCTCGTATGTATAACGAAAGAACAGGTACCTGGTGAGTATAACTATATAAACATAATCGAATACAACTCAGATACGATGATTGTTCAATCTATCCATTTAACCTTCTGCTCGATTCGGTCACTTGTATGTAAAACTGAAGGACAGTTACCTGATGAGTATTGCTATTTGAACATCATCACGATATCATCGAATACAACTCAGATACAATTATCGTTTCGTCTAACCATTCAACATTCTGTTCGATTCAGTCGCTAGTATGTATAACGGAAGAACAGTTACCTGGTGAGTATAACTATATAAACATAATCGAATACAACTCAGATACGGTGATTGTTCAATCTATCCATTTAACCTTCTGCTCGATTCGGTCACTTGTATGTAAAACTGAAGGACAGTTACCTGATGAGTATTGCTATATAAACATCATCACGATATCATCGAATACAACTCAGATACAATTATCGTTTCGTCTTACCATTTAACATTAAGTTCGATTCAGTCGCTAGTATGTGCAACGGAAGTACCGTCACCTGGTAAGTATCACTATATATACAGAATTGCGATATAATCGGATACCACCCAGATACATTGATTGTTAAGTCTATCCATTCAACTTTCTGTTCGTTTCGGTCGCTCGTATGTAATAGGGAATACCGTCACCTAATGTGTATAACTATATACACAGCATAACATCATAATCGAATACAACCCAGATACTATCCTTTCAACCTTCTGTTCGATTCGTTTGCTCGTATGTATAAAGAAAAAATAGTAACCTGGTGAGTATTTTTATATGAACGTCATCACGATATAATCGAATACAACTCTGATACAATGAATGTGTTCGATTGGGTCGCTCGTATGTATAACGCAAGAACAGTCACCTGGTGAGTATTACTATATAAACATCACCACGATATAATCGAATAACTTCATATATCGCAAGAACGCAAGAACAGTCACCTGGTGAGTATTACTATATAAACATCACCACGATATAATCGAATACAACTCAGTTCCAATTATTGTTCCGTCTAATCATCCAACCTTATGTTCGATTCAGTTGCTCGTATGTGTAACAAAGAACTGTTACCTGGTTAGACATACGATATGATAATCATCACGATATAATCGAATACAACCCAGATACAATGATTGTTCAGTCTATCCATTCAACCTTCTGTTCAGTTCAGTCGCTCTTATGTATAACTGGAGAACAGTTACCTGGTGAGTATAACTATATAAACATCATCACGATATAATCGAATACAACCCCAGATACGATCATTGTTTAGTCTATCCATTCAACCTTCTGTTCTATTCAGTCGCTCGTATGTATAACGGAAGAACAGGTACCTGGTGAGTATAACTATATAAACATAATCAAATACAACCCAGATACGATGATTGTTCAATCTATAAATTTAACCTTCTGCTCGATTCGGTCGCTTGTATGTAAAACGGAAGAACAGTTACCTGGTGATTATTGCTATATAAACATCATCACGATATCATCGAATACAACTACAATTATCGTTTCGTCTAACCATTCAACCATCTGTTCGATTCAGTCGCTAGTATGTGTAACGGAAGTACCGTCACCTGGTAAGTATCACTATATATTCAGTATTGCGATATAATCGGATACCATCCAGATACATTGATTGTTCAGACTATCCATTTAACTTTCTGTTCGTTTCGGTCGCTCGTATGTAAAACGGGAGTACCGTCACCTAATGTGTATAACTATTTACACAGCATAACATCATAATCGAATACAACCCAGATACTATCCATTCAACCTTCTGTTCGATTCGGTTGCTCGTATGTATAACGGGAGAACAATAACCTGGTGAGTATTTCTATATGAACGTCACCACGATATAATCGAATACAACTCAGATACAATGATCATTCCGTCTATCCATCCAACTTTCTGTTCGATTGGGTCGCTCGTATGTATAACGCAAGAACAGTCACCTGGTGAGTATTACTATATAAACATCACTACGATATAATCGAATACAACTCAGTTACAATTATCGTTCCGTCTAATCATCCAACCTTATGTTCGATGCAGACGCTCGTATGTGTAACGAGAGAACCGTTACATGGTAGGTGTAACTAAATATACAGCATAACGATATAATCGGAGACAACCCAGATACAATGATTGTTCGATCTATCCATCCAACCTTATGTTCGATTCGGTTGCTCGTATGTTTAACGAAAGAACTGTTACCTGGTTAGACATACTATATGATAATCATCACGATATACTCGAATACAACCCCAGATACGATTATTGTTTAGTCTATCCATTCAACCTTCTGTTCAATTCAGTCGTTCTTATGTATAACGGAAAAACAGTTACCTGGTGAGTATAACTATATAAACCTAATCGAATACAACCCAGATACGATGAATTTTCAATCTATCCATTTAACCTTCTGCTGGATTTGGTCGCTTTTATGTAAAACGGAAGAACAGTTACCTGATGAATATTTCTATATAAACTTCATCACGATATAATCGAATACAACTCAGATACAATGATCATTCCGTCTATCCATCTAACCTTCTGTTCGATTGGGTCGCTCGTACGTATAACGCAAGAACAGTCACCTGGTGAGTATTACTATATAAACATTCCCACGATATAATCGAATACAACTCAGTTACAATTATCGTTCCGTCTAACCATCCAACCTTATGTTCGATTCAGACGCTCGTATGTGTAACGAAAGAACCGTTACATGGTAGGTGTATCTGAATATACAGCATAACGATATAATCGGAGACAACCCAGATACAATGATTGTTCAATCTATCCATTCAATCTTATGTTCGATTCGGTGCTCGTATGTATAACGGAAGAACAGTTACCTGGTTAGACATAATATATAATAATCATCACGAAATAATCGAATACAACCCAGATACGATGATTGTTCAGTCTATCTATACAACTTTCTGTTCAGTTCAGTCGCTCTTATGTATAACTGGAGAACAGTTACCTGGTGAGTATAACTATATAAACATCATCACGATATAATCGAATACAACCCCAGATACGATCATTGTTTAGTCTATCCATTCAACCTTCTGTTCAATTCAGTCGCTCGTATGTATAACGGAAGAACAGTTACTTGGTGAGTATAACTATATAAACATAATCGAATACAACTCAGATACGATGATTGTTCAATCTATCCATTCAACCTTATGTTCGATTCGGTTGCTCGTATGTATAACGAAAGAACAGGTACCTGGTGAGTATAACTATATGAACATAATCGAATACAACTCAGATACGATGATTGTTTAATCTATCCATTCAACCTTCTGCTCGATTCGGTCACTTGTATGTAAAATTGAAGGACAGTTACCTGGTGAGTATTGCTATATAAACATCATCACGATATCATCGAATACATCTCAGATACAATTATCGTTTCGTCTAACCATTCAACATTCTGTTCGATTCAGTCGCTAGTATGTATAACGGAAGAACAGTTACCTGGTGTGTATAACTATATAAACATAATCGAATACAACCCAGATACGATGATTGTTCAATCCATACTAAATTCAACCTTCTGCTCGATTCGGTCGCTTGTATGTAAAACGGAAGAACAGTTACCTGGTGAGTAGTGCTATATAAACATCATCACGATATCATCGAATACAACTCAGATACAATTATCGTTTCGTCTTACCATTTAACCTTAAGTTCGATTCAGTCGCTAGTATGTGCAACGGAAGTACCGTCATCTGGTAAGTATCACTATATATACAGAATTGCGATATAATCGGATATCACCCTGATACATTGATTGTTCAGTCTATCCATTCAACTTTCTGTTCGTTTCGGTCACTCGTATATAAGGGAATACCGTCACCTAATGTGTATAACTATATACACAGCATAACATCATAATCGAATACAACCCAGATACTATCCATTCAACCTTCTGTTCGATTCGGTTGCTCGTATGTATAAAGAAAAAACAGTAACCTGGTGAGTATTTCTATATGAACGTCATCACGATATAATCGAATACAACTCAGATACAATGATCATTTCGTCTATCCATCCAAACTTCTGTTCGATTGGGTCGCTCGTATGTATAACGCAAGAACAGTCACCTGGTGAGTATCACTGTATAAACATCACCACGATATAATCGAATACAACTCAGTTACAATTATTGTTCCGTCTAATCATCCAACCTTATGTTCGATTCAGACGCTCGTATGTGTAACGAAAGAACCGTTACATGGTAGGTGTAACTAAATATACAGCATAACGATATAATCGGAGACAACCCAGATACAATGATTGTTCAATCTATCCATTCAACCTTATGTTCGATTCAGTTGCTCGTATGTGTAACAGAAGAACTGTTACCTGGTTGGACATACTATATGATAATCATCACGATATAATCGAATACAACCCAGATACAATGATTGTTCAGTCTATCCATTCAACCTTCTGTTCAGTTCAGTCGCTCTTATGTATAACTGGAGAACAGTTACCTGGTGAGTATAACTATATAAACATCATCACGATATAATCGAATACAACCCCAGATACGATTATTGTTTAGTCTATCCATTCAACCTTCTGTTCAATTCAGTCGCTCCTATGTATAACGGAAGAACAGTTACCTGGTGAGTATAACTATATGAACATAATCGAATACAACCCAGATACGATGATTGTTCAATCCATACTAAATTCAACCTTCTGCTCGATTCGGTCGCTTGTATGTAAAACGGAAGAACAGTTACCTGGTGATTATTGCTATATAAACATCATCACGATATCATCGAATACAACTCAGATACAATTATCGTTTCGTCTAACCATTCATCCTTCTGTTCGATTCAGTCGCTAGTATGTGTAACGGAAGAACCGTTACATGGTAGGTGTAACTGAATATACAGCATAAAGATATAATCGGAGACAACCCAGATACAATGATTGTTCAATCTATCCATCCAACCTTATGTTCGATTCGGTTGCTCGTATGTTTAACGGAAGAACTGTTACCTGGTTAGACATACTATATGATAATCATCACGATATACTCGAATACAACCCCAGATACGATTATTGTTTAGTCTATCCATTCAACCTTCTGTTCAATTCAGTCGTTCTTATGTATAACGGAAAAACAGTTACCTGGTGAGTATAACTATATAAACCTAATCGAATACAACCCAGATACGATTAATTTTCAATCTATCCATTTAACCTTCTGCTCGATTCGGTCGCTTTTATGTAAAACGGAAGAACAGTTACCTGGTGAGTATTGCTATATAAACATCATCACGATATCATCGAATACAACTCAGATACAATTATCGCTTCGTCTAACCATTTAACCTTCTGTTCGATTCAGTCGCTAGTATGTGTAACGGAAGTACCGTCACCTGGTAAGTATCACTATATATACAGTATTGCGATATAATCGGATACCAACCAGATACATTGATTGTTCAGTCTATCCATTCAACTTTCTGTTCGTTTCGGTCGCTCGTATGTAAAACGGGAATACCGTCACCTAGTATGTATAACTATATACACAGCATAACATCATAATCGAATACAACTCAGATACTATCCATTCAACCTTCTGTTCGATTTGGTTGCTCGTATGTATAACGAAAGAACAGTAACCTGGTGAGTATTCCTATATAAACTTCATCACGATATAATCGAATACAACTCAGATACAATGATCGTTCCGTCTATCCATCTGACCTTCTGTTCGATTGGGTCGCTCGTACGTATAACGCAGGAACAGTCACCTGGTGAGTATTACTATATGAACATTCCCACGATATAATCGAATACAACTCAGTTACAATTATCGTTCCGTCTAACCATCCAACCTTATGTTCGATTCAGACGCTCGTATGTGTAACGAAAGAACCGTTACATGGTAGGTGTATCTAAATATACAGCATAACGATATAATCGGAGACATCCCAGATACAATGATTGTTCAATCTATCCATTCAACCTTATGTTCGATTCGGTTGCTCGTATGTATAACGGAAGAACAGTTACCTGGTTAGACATAATATATAATAATCATCACGAAATAATCGAATACAACCCAGATACGATGATTGTTCAGTCTATCTATACAACCTTCTGTTCAGTTCAGTCGCTCTTATGTATAACTGGAGAACAGTTACCTGGTGAGTATAACTATATAAACATCATCACGATATAATCGAATACAACCCCAGATACGATCATTGTTTAGTATATCCATTCAACCTTCTGTTCAATTCAGTCGCTCGTATGTATAACGGAAGAACAGTTACTTGGTGAGTATAACTATATAAACATAATCGAATACAACTCAGATACGATGATTGTTCAATCTATTCATTCAACCTTATGTTCGATTCGGTTGCTCGTATGTATATCGGAAGAACAGGTACCTGGTGAGTATAACTATATAAACATAATCGAATACAACTCAGATACGATGATTGTTCAATCTATCCATTTAACCTTCTGCTCGATTCGGTCGCTTGTATGTAAAACGGAAGAACAGTTACCTGGTGAGTATTGCTATACAAACATCATCACGATATCATCGAATACAACTCGGAGATACAATTATCGTTTCGTCTAACCATTTGACCTTCTGTTCGATTCAGTCGCTAGTATGTGTAACGGAAGTACCGTCACCTGGTATCACTATATATACAGTATTGCGATATAATCGGATACCACCCAGATACATTGATTGTTCAGTCTATCCATTCAACTTTCTGTTCGTTTCGGTCGCTCGTAAGTAAAACGGGAATACCGTCACCTCATGTGTATAACAATATACACAGCATAACATCATAATCGAATACAACCCAGATACTATCCATTCAACCTTCTGTTCGATTTGGTTGCTCGTATGTATAACGAAAGAACAGTAACCTGGTGAGTATTTCTATATGAACGTCATCACGATATAATCGAATACAACTCAGATACAATGATCATTCCGTCTATCCATCCAACCTTCTGTTCAATTGGGTCGCTCGTATGTATAACGCAAGAACAGTCACCTGGTGGGTATTACTATATAAACATCACCACGATATAATCGAATACAACTCAGTTACAATTATAGTTTCGTCTAACCATCCAACTTTATGTTCGATTCAGATGCTCGTATGTGTAACGAAAGAACCGTTACATGGTAGGTGTAACTGAATATACAGCATAACGATATAATCGGAGACAACCCAGATACAATGATTGTTCAATCTATATCCATCCAACCTTATGTTCGATTCGGTTGCTCGTATGTATAACGGAAGAACTGTTACCTGGTTAGACATACTATATGATAATAATCACGATATAATCAAATACAACCCCAGATACGATTATTGTTTAGTCTATCCATTCAACTTTCTGTTCAATTCAGTCGTTCTTATGAAAAACGGAAGAACAGTTACCTGGTGAGTATCGCTATATAAACATCATCACGATATCATCGAATACAACTCAGAGATACAATTATCGTTTCGTCTAATCATTCAACCTTCTGTTCGATTCAGTCTCTAGTATGTGTAACGGAAGTACCGTCACCTGGTAAGTATCACTATATATACAGTATTGCGATATAATCGGAAACCACCCAGATACATTGATTGTTCAGTCTATCCATTCAACTTTCTGTTCGTTTCGGTCGCTCGTATGTAAAACGGGAATACCGTCACCTAATGTGTATAACTATATACACAGCATAACATCATAATCGAATACAACCCAGATACTATCCATTCAACCTTCTGTTCGATTCGGTTGCTCGTATGTATAACGAAAGAACAGTAACCTGGTGAGTATTTCTATATGAACGTCATCACGATATAATCGAATACAACTCAGATACAATGATCATTCCGTCTATCCATCCAACCTTCTGTTCGATTGGGTCGCTTGTATGTATAACGCAAGAACAGTCACCTGGTGAGTATCACTATATAAACATCACCACGATATAATCGAATACAACTCAGTTACAATTATCGTTCCGTCTAACCATCCAACCTTATGTTCGATTCAGACGCTCGTATGTGTAACGAAATAACCGTTACATGGTAGGTGTAACTAAATATACAGCATAAAGATATATTCGGAGACAACCCAGATACAATGATTGTTCAATCTATCCATCCAACCTTATGTTCGATTCAGTTGCTCGTATGTATAACGAAAGAACAGGTACCTGGTGAGTATAACTATATAAACATAATCGAATACAACTCAGATACGATGATTGTTCAATCTATCCATTTAACCTTCTGCTCGATTCGGTCACTTGTATGTAAAACTGAAGGACAGTTACCTGGTGAGTATTGCTATATAAACATCATCACGATATCATCGAATACAACTCAGATACAATTATCGTTTCGTCTAACCATTCAACATTCTGTTCGATTCAGTCGCTAGTATGTATAACGGAAGAACAGTTACCTGGTGAGTATAACTATATAAACATAATCGAATACAACCCAGATACGATGATTGTTCAATCCATACTAAATTTAACCTTCTGCTCGATTCGGTCGCTTGTATGTAAAACGGAAGAACAGTTACCTGGTGAGTATTGCTATATAAACATCATCACGATATCATCGAATACAACTCAGATACAATTATCGTTTCGTCTTACCATTTAACCTTAAGTTCGATTCAGTCGCTAGTATGTGCAACGGAAGTACCGTCACCTGGTAAGTATCACTATATATACAGAATTGCGATATAATCGGATACCACCCAGATACATTGATTGTTCAGTCTATCCATTCAACTTTCTGTTCGTTTCGGTCGCTCGTATGTAAAACGGAAATACCGTCACCTAATGTGTATAACTATATACACAGCATAACATCATAATCGAATACAACCCAGATACTATCCATTCAACCTTCTGTTCGATTCGGTTGCTCGTATGTATAACGAAAGAACAGTAACCTGGTGAGTATTTCTATATGAACGTCATCACGATATAATCGAATACAACTCAGATACAATGATCATTCCGTCTATCCATCCAACCTTCTGTTCGATTGGGTCGCTTGTATGTATAACGCAAGAACAGTCACCTGGTGAGTATCACTATATAAACATCACCACGATATAATCGAATACAACTCAGTTACAATTATCGTTCCGTCTAACCATCCAACCTTATGTTCGATTCAGACGCTCGTATGTGTAACGAAATAACCGTTACATGGTAGGTGTAACTGAATATACAGCATAAAGATATATTCGGAGACAACCCAGATACAATGATTGTTCAATCTATCCATCCAACCTTATGTTCGATTCGGTTGCTCGTATGTATAACGAAAGAACAGGTACCTGGTGAGTATAACTATATAAACATAATCGAATACAACTCAGATACGATGATTGTTCAATCTATCCATTTAACCTTCTGCTCGATTCGGTCACTTGTATGTAAAACTGAAGGACAGTTACCTGGTGAGTATTGCTATATAAACATCATCACGATATCATCGAATACAACTCAGTTACAATTATTGTTCCGTCTAATCATCCAAACTTATGTTCGATTCAGACGCTCGTATGTGTAACAAAGAACTGTTACCTGGTTAGACATACGATATGATAATCATCACGATATAATCGAATACAACCCAGATACAATGATTGTTCAGTCTATCCATTCAACCTTCTGTTCAGTTCAGTCGCTCTTATGTATAACTGGAGAACAGTTACCTGGTGAGTATAACTATATAAACATCATCACGATATAATCGAATACAACCCCAGATACGATCATTGTTTAGTCTATCCATTCAACCTTCTGTTCAATTCAGTCGCTCGTATGTATAACGGAAGAACAGGTACCTGGTGAGTATAACTATATAAACATAATCAAATACAACCCAGATACGATGATTGTTCAATCTATAAATTTAACCTTCTGCTCGATTCGGTCGCTTGTATGTAAAACGGAAGAACAGTTACCTGGTGATTATTGCTATATAAACATCATCACGATATCATCGAATACAACTCAGATACAATTATCGTTTCGTCTAACCATTCAACCATCTGTTCGATTCAGTCGCTAGTATGTGTAACGGAAGTACCGTCACCTGGTAAGTATCACTATATATACAGTATTGCGATATAATCGCATACCACCCAGATACATAGATTGTTCAGTATATCCATTCGACTTCCTGTTCGTTTCGGTCGCTCGTATGTAAAACGAGAATACTGTCATCAAATGTGTATAACCATATACACAGCATAACATCATAATCGAATACAAGCCAGATACTATCCATTCAACCTTCTGTTCGATTCGGTTGCTCGTATGTATAACGAAAGAACAGTAACCTGGTGAGTATTTCTATATGAACGTCATCACGATATAATAGAATACAACTAAGATACAATGATCATTCCGTCTATCCATCCAACCTTCTGTTCGATTGGGTCGCTCGTATGTATAACGCAAGAACAGTCACCTGGTGAATATTACTATATAAACATCACCACGATATAATCGAATACAACTCAGTTACAAATATCGTTTCGTCTCACCATCCAACCTCATGTTCGATTCAGACGCTAGTATGTGTAACGAAAGAACCTTTACATGGTAGGTGTAACTAAATATACAGCATAACGATATAATCGGAGAAAACTCAGATACATTCAACCTTATGTTCGATTCGGTTGCTCGTATGTATAACGGAAGAACTGTTACCTGGTTAGACATACTATATTATAATCATCACGATATAATCAAATACAACCCAGATACGATGATTGTTGAGTCTATCCATTCAACTTTCTTTTCGTTTCGGTCGCTCGTATGTAAAACGGGAATACCGTCTCCTAGTGTGTATAACTATATAAACATCATCAAGATATAATCGAATACAACCCCAGATACGATTATTGTTTAGTCTAATCATTCAACCTTCTGTTCAATTCAGTCGCTCCTATGTATAACGGAAGAACAGTTACCTGGTGAGTATTACTATATGAACATAATCGAATACAACCCAGATACGATGATTGTTCAATCTATACTAAATTCAACCTTCTGCTCGATTCGGTCGCTTGTATGTAAAACGAAAGAACAGTTACCTGGTGAGTATTTCTATATAAACATCATCACGATATCATCGAATACAACTCAGATACAATTATCGTTTCGTCTAACCATTTAACCTTCTGTTCGATTCAGTCGCTAGTATGTGTAATGGAAGTACCGTCACCTGGTAAGTATCACTATATATTCAGTATTGCGATATAATCGGATACCATCCAGATACATTGATTGTTCAGACTATCCATTTAACTTTCTGTTCGTTTCGGTCGCTCGTATGTAAAACGGGAGTACCGTCACCTAATGTGTATAACTATTTACACAGCATAACATCATAATCGAATACAACCCAGATACTATCCATTCAACCTTCTGTTCGATTCGGTTGCTCGTATGTATAACGGGAGAACAAAAACCTGGTGAGTATTTCTATATGAACGTCACCACGATATAATCGAATACAACTCAGATACAATGATCATTCCGTCTATCCATCCAACTTTCTGTTCGATTGGGTCGCTCGTATGTATAACGCAAGAACAGTCACCTGGTGAGTATTACTATATAAACATCACTACGATATAATCGAATACAACTCAGTTACAATTATCGTTCCGTCTAATCATCCAACCTTATGTTCGATGCAGACGCTCGTATGTGTAACGAGAGAACCGTTACATGGTAGGTGTAACTAAATATACAGCATAACGATATAATCGGAGACAACCCAGATACAATGATTGTTCAATCTATCCATCCAACCTTATGTTCGATTCGGTTGCTCGTATGTATAACGAAAGAACAGGTACCTGGTGAGTATGACTATATAAACATAATCGAATACAACTCAGATACGATGATTGTTCAATCTATCCATTTAACCTTCTGCTCGATTCGGTCACTTGTATGTAAAACTGAAGGACAGTTACCTGATGAGTATTGCTATTTAAACATCATCACGATATCATCGAATACAACTCAGATACAATTATCGTTTCGTCTAACCATTCAACATTCTGTTCGATTCAGTCGCTAGTATGTATAACGGAAGAACAGTTACCTGGTGAGTATAACTATATAAACATAATCGAATACAACTCAGATACGGTGATTGTTCAATCTATCCATTTAACCTTCTGCTCGATTCGGTCACTTGTATGTAAAACTGAAGGACAGTTACCTGATGAGTATTGCTATATAAACATCATCACGATATCATCGAATACAACTCAGATACAATTATCGTTTCGTCTTACCATTTAACATTAAGTTCGATTCAGTCGCTAGTATGTGCAAAGGAAGTACCGTCACCTGGTAAGTATCACTATATATACAGAATTGCGATATAATCGGATACCACCCAGATACATTGATTGTTAAGTCTATCCATTCAACTTTCTGTTCGTTTCGGTCGCTCGTATGTAATAGGGAATACCGTCACCTAATGTGTATAACTATATACACAGCATAACATCATAATCGAATACAACCCAGATACTATCCATTCAACCTTCTGTTCGATTCGTTTGCTCGTATGTATAAAGAAAAAATAGTAACCTGGTGAGTATTTTTATATGAACGTCATCACGATATAATCGAATACAACTCTGATACAATGAATGTGTTCGATTGGGTCGCTCGTATGTATAACGCAAGAACAGTCACCTGGTGAGTATTACTATATAAACATCACCACGATATAATCGAATAACTTCATATATCGCAAGAACGCAAGAACAGTCACCTGGTGAGTATTACTATATAAACATCACCACGATATAATCGAATACAACTCAGTTCCAATTATTGTTCCGTCTAATCATCCAACCTTATGTTCGATTCAGTTGCTCGTATGTGTAACAAAGAACTGTTACCTGGTTAGACATACGATATGATAATCATCACGATATAATCGAATACAACCCAGATACAATGATTGTTCAGTCTATCCATTCAACCTTCTGTTCAGTTCAGTCGCTCTTATGTATAACTGGAGAACAGTTACCTGGTGAGTATAACTATATAAACATCATCACGATATAATCGAATACAACCCCAGATACGATCATTGTTTAGTCCATCCATTCAACCTTCTGTTCAATTCAGTCGCTCGTATGTATAACGGAAGAACAGGTACCTGGTGAGTATAACTATATAAACATAATCAAATACAACCCAGATACGATGATTGTTCAATCTATAAATTTAACCTTCTGCTCGATTCGGTCGCTTGTATGTAAAACGGAAGAACAGTTACCTGGTGATTATTGCTATATAAACATCATCACGATATCATCGAATACAACTACAATTATCGTTTCTTCTAACCATTCAACCATCTGTTCGATTCAGTCGCTAGTATGTGTAACGGAAGTACCGTCACCTGGTAAGTATCACTATATATACAGTATTGCGATATAATCGCATACCACCCAGATACATAGATTGTTCAGTATATCCATTCGACTTTCTGTTCGTTTCGGTCGCTCGTATGTAAAACGGGAATACCGTCATCAAATGTGTATAACCATATACACAGCATAACATCATAATCGAATACAACCCAGATACTATCCATTCAACCTTCTGTTCGATTCGGTTGCTCGTATGTATAACGAAAGAACAGTAACCTGGTGAGTATTTCTATATGAACGTCATCACGATATAATAGAATACAACTAAGATACAATGATCATTCCGTCTATCCATCCAACCTTCTGTTCGATTGGGTCGCTCGTATGTATAACGCAAGGACAGTCACCTGGTGAATATTACTATATAAACATCACCACGATATAATCGAATACAACTCAGTTACAATTATCGTTTCGTCTCACCATCCAACCTTATGTTCGATTCAGACGCTCGTATGTGTAACGAAAGAACCTTTACATGGTAGGTGTAACTAAATATACAGCATAACGATATAATCGGAGAAAACTCAGATACATTCAACCTTATGTTCGATTCGGTTGCTCGTATGTATAACGGAAGAACTGTTACCTGGTTAGACATACTATATTATAATCATCACGATATAATCAAATACAACCCAGATACGATGATTGTTCAGTCTATCCATTCAACTTTCTTTTCGTTTCGGTCGCTCGTATGTAAAACGGGAATACCGTCTCCTAGTGTGTATAACTATATAAACATCATCAAGATATAATCGAATACAACCCCAGATACGATTATTGTTTAGTCTATCCATTCAACCTTCTGTTCAATTCAGTCGCTCCTATGTATAACGGAAGAACAGTTACCTGGTGAGTATAACTATATGAACATAATCGAATACAACCCAGATACGATGATTGTTCAATCTATACTAAATTCAACCTTCTGCTCGATTCGGTCGCTTGTATGTAAAACGAAAGAACAGTTACCTGGTGAGTATTTCTATATAAACATCATCACGATATCATCGAATACAACTCTGATACAATTATCGTTTCGTCTAACCATTTAACCTTCTGTTCGATTCAGTCGCTAGTATGTGTAATGGAAGTACCGTCACCTGGTAAGTATCACTATATATTCAGTATTGCGATATAATCGGATACCATCCAGATACATCGATTGTTCAGACTATCCATTCAACTTTCTGTTCGTTTCGGTCGCTCGTATGTAAAACGCGAGTACCGTCACCTAATGTGTATAACTATTTACACAGCATAACATCATAATCGAATACAACCCAGATACTATCCATTCAACCTTCTGTTCGATTCGGTTTTTCGTATGTATAACGAGAGAACAGTAACCTGGTGAGTATTTCTATATGAACGTCACCACGATATAATCGAATACAACTCAGATACAATGATCATTCCGTCTATCCATCCAACTTTCTGTTCGATTGGGTCGCTCGTATGTATAACGCAAGAACAGTCACCTGGTGAGTATTACTATATAAACATCACTACGATATAATCGAATACAACTCAGTTACAATTATCGTTCCGTCTAATCATCCAAACTTATGTTCGATTCAGACGCTCGTATGTGTAACGAAAGAACCGTTACATGGTAGGTGTAACCAAATATACAGCATAACGATATAATCGGAGACAACCCAGATACAATGATTGTTCAATCTATCCATTCAACTTTTTGTCCGATTCGGTTGCTCTTATGTGTAACAGAAGAACTGTTACCTGGTTAGACATACTATATGAAAATCATCACGATATAATCGAAAACAACCCAGATACAAAGATTGTTCAGTCTATCCATTCAACCTTCTGTTCAGTTTAATCGCTCTTATGTATAACTGGAGAACAGTGACCTGTTGAGTATGACTATATAAACATTATCACGATATAATCGAATACAACCTCAGATACGATCATTGTTTAGTCTATCCATTCAACCTTCTGTTCAATTCAGTCGCTCGTATGTATAACGGAAGAACAGTTACCTGGTGAGTATAACTATATAAACCTAATCGAATACAACCCAGATACGATGAATTTTCAATCTATACATTTAACCTTCTGCTCGATTCGGTCGCTTTTATGTAAAACGGAAGAACAGTAACCTGGTGAATATTGCTATATAAACATCATCACGATATCATCGAATACAACTCAGATACAATTATCGCTTCGTCTAACCATTTAACCTTCTGTTCGATTCAGTCGCTAGTATGTGTAACGGAAGTACCGTCACCTGGTAAGTATCACTATATATACAGTATTGCGATATAATCGGATACTAAATTTAACCTTCTGCTCGATTCGGTCGCTTGTATGTAAAACGGAAGAACAGTTACCTGGTGAGTATTGCTATATAAACATCATCACGATATCATCGAATACAACTCAGATACAATTATCGTTTCGTCTAACCATTTAACCTTCTGTTCGATTCAGTCGCTAGTATGTGTAACGGAAGTACCGTCACCTGGTAAGTAATATATACAGTTCTGCGATATAATCGGATACCAACCAGATACATTGATTGTTCAGTCTATCCATTCAACTTTCTCTTCGTTTCGGTCGCTCGTATGTAAAACGGGAATACCGTCACCTAGTGTGTATAACTATAAACACAGAATAACATCATAATCGAATACAACCCAGATACCATCTATTCAACCTTCTGTTCGATTCGGTTGCTCGTATGTATAACGAAAGAACAGTAACCTGGTGAGTATTTCTATATGAACTTCATCACGATATAATCGAATACAACTCAGATACAATAATCATTCCGTCTATCCATCCAACCTTCTGTTCGATTGGGTCGCTCGTACGTATAACGCAAGAACAGTCACCTGGTGAGTATTACTATATGAACATTACCACGATATAATCGAATACAACTCAGTTACAATTATCGTTCCGTCTGATCATCCAACCTTATGTTCGATTCAGACGCTCGTATGTGTAACGAAAGAACCGTTACATGGTAGGTGTATCTAATTATACAGCATAACGATATAATCGGAGACAACCCAGATACAATGATTTTTCAATCTATCCATTCAACCTTATGTTCGATTCGGTTGCTCGTATGTATAACTGGAGAACAGTTACCTGGTGAGTATAACTATATAAACATCATCACGATTTCATCGAATACAACCCCAGATACGATCATTGTTTAGACTATCCATTCAACCTTCTGTTCAATTCAGTCGCTCGTATGTATAACGGAAGAACAGTTACCTGGTGAGTATAACTATATAAACATAATTGAATACAACCCAGATACGATGATTGTTCAATCTATCTATTTAACCTTCTGCTCGATTCGGTCGCTTGTATGTAAAACGGAAGAACAGTTACCTGGTGAATATTGCTATATAAACATCATCACGATATCATCGAATACAACTCAGAGATACAATTATCATTTCGTCTAACCATTTAACCTTCTGTTCGATTCAGTCGCTAGTATGTGTAACGGAAGTACCGTCACCTGGTTAGTATCACTATATATACAGTATTGCGATATAATCGGATACCACCCAGATACATTGATTGTTCAGTCTATCCATTCAACTTTCTGTTCGTTTCGGTCGCTCGTATGTAAAACGGGAATACCGTCACCTAATGTGTATAACTATATACACAGCATAACATCATAATCGAATAAAACGCAGATACTATCCATTCAACCTTCTGTTCGATTCGATTGCTCGTATGTATAACGGAAGAACAGTTACCTGGTGAGTATAACTATATAAACATAATCGAATACAACCCAGATACGATTATTGTTAAATCAATACTGAATTCAACCTTCTGCTCGATTCAGTCGCTCTTATGTATAACTGGAGAACAGTTACCTGTTGAGTATAACTATATAAACATCATCACGATATAATCGAATACAACCTCAGATACGATCATTGTTTAGTCTATCCATTCAACCTTCTGTTCAATTCAGTCGCTCGTATGTATAACGGAAGAACAGGTACCTGGTGTGTATAACTATATAAACATAATCGAATACAACCCAGATACGATGATTGTTCAATCTATCTATTTAACCTTCTGCTCGATTCGGTCGCTTGTATGTCAAACGGAAGAACAGTTACCTGGTGAATATTGCCATATAAACATCATCACTATATCATCGAATACAACTCAGATACAATTATCGCTTCGTCTAACCATTCAACCTTCTGTTCGATTCAGTCGCTAGTATGTGTAACGGAAGTACCGTCTCCTGGTAAGTATCACTATATATACAGTATTGCGATATAATCGGATACCAACCAGATACATTGATTGTTCAGTCTATCCATTCAACTTTCTGTTCGTTTCGGTCGCTCGTATGTAAAACGGGTATACCGTCACCTAGTGTGTATAACTATATACACAGCATAACATCATAATCGAATACTACTCAGATACTATCCATTCAACCTTCTGTTCGATTCGGTCGCTTGTATGTAAAACGGAAGAACAGTCACCTGGTGAGTATTTCTAAATGAACGTCATCACGATATAATCGAATACAACTCAGATACAATGATCATTACGTCTATCCATCCAACCTTCTGTTCGATTGGGTCGCTCGTATGTATAACGCAAGAACAGTCACCTGGTGAGTATTACTATATAAACATCACCACGATATAATCGAATACAACTCAGTTACATTTATCGTTCCGTCTAACCATCCAACCTTATGTTCGATTCAGACGCTCGTATGTGTAACGAAAGAACCGTTACATGGTAGGTGTAACTAAATATACAGCATAACGATATAATCGGAGACAACCCAGATACAATGATTGTTCAATCTATCCATCCAACCTTATGTTCGATTCGGTTGCTCGTATGTATAACGAAAGAACTGTTACCTGGTTAGACATAACATATGATAATAATCACGATATAATCTAACACAACCCAGATACGATGAATGTTCAGTCTATCCATTCAACCTTCTGTTCAGTACAGTCGCTCTTATGTATAACTGGAGAACAGTTTCCTGGTGAGTATAACTACATGAACATCATTAAGATATAATCGAATACAACCCCAGATACGATTATTGTTCAGTCTATCCTTTCAACCATCTGTTCAATTCAGTCGCTCGTATGTATAACGGAAGAACAGTTACCTGGTGAGTATAACTATATAAACATTATCGACTACAACCCAGATACGATGATTGTTCAATCTATACTTAATTTAAGCTTCTGCTCGATTCGGTCGCTTGTATGTAAAACGGAAGAACAGTTACCTGGTGAGTATTGCTATATAAACATCATCACGATTTCATCGAATACAACTCAGAGATACAATTATCGTTTCGTATAACCATTTAATCTTTTCGATTCAGTCGCTAGTATGTGTAACAGAAGTACCGTCACCTGGTAAGTATCACTATATATACAGTATTGCGATATAATCGGATACCACCCAGATACATTGATTGTTCAGTCTGTCCATTCAACTTTCTGTTCGTTTCGATCGCTCGTATGTAAAACGGGAATACCGTCACCTTATGTGCATAACTATATACACAGCATAACATCATAATCGAAAACAACCCAGATACTATCCATTCAACCTTCTGTTCGATTCGGTTGCTCGTATGTATAACGAAAGAACAGTAACCTGTTGAGTATTTCTATATGAACGTCATCACGATATAATCGAATACAACTCAGATACAATGATCATTCCGTCTATCCATCCAACCTTCTGTTCGATTGGGTTGCTCGTACGTATAACGCAAGAACAGTCACCTGGTGAGTATTACTATATAAACATTCCCACGATATAATCGAATACAACTCAGTTACATTTATCGTTCCGTCTAACCATCCAACCTTATGTTCGATTCAGACGCTCGTATGTGTAACGAAAGAACCGTTACATGGTAGGTGTAACTAAATATACAGCATAACGATATAATCGAAGACAACCCAGATACAATGATTGTTCAATCTATCCATCCAACCTTATGTTCGATTCGGTTGCTCGTATGTATAACGGAAGAACTGTTACCTGGTTAGACATAATATATAATAATCATCACGAAATAATCGAATACAACCCAGATACGATGATTGTTCAGTCTATCCATACAACCTTCTGTTCAGTTCAGTCGCTATTATGTATAACTGGAGAACAGTTACCTGGTGAGTATAACTATATAAACATCATCACGATTTAATCGAATACAACCCCAGATACGATCATTGTTTAGTCTATCCATTCAACCTTCTGTTCAATTCAGTCGCTCGTATGTATAACGGAAGAACATTTACTTGGTGAGTATAACTATATAAACATAATCGAATACAACTCAGATACGATGATTGTTCAATCTATCCATTCAACCTTATGTTCGATTCGGTTGCTTGTATGTATAACGGAAGAACAGGTACCTGGTGAGTATAACTATATAAACATAATCGAATACAACTCAGATACGATGATTGTTCAATCTATCCATTTAACCTTCTGCTCGATTCGGTCACTTGTATGTAAAACTGAAGGACAGTTACCTGGTGAGTATTGCTATATAAACATCATCACGATATAATCGAATACAACCCCAGATACGATCATTGTTTAGTCTATCCATTCAACCTTCTGTTCAATTCAGTCGCTCGTATGTATATCGGAAGAACATGTACCTGGTGAGTATAACTATATAAACATAATCAAATACAACCCAGATACGATGATTGTTCAATCTAAACATTTAACCTTCTGCTCGATTCGGTCGCTTGTATGTAAAACGGAAGAACAGTTACCTGGTGAATATTGCTATATTAACATCATCACGATATCATCGAATACAACTCAGATACAATTATCGCTTCGTCTAACCATTTAACCTTCTGTTCGATTCAGTCGCTAGTATGTGTAACGGAAGTACCGTCACCTGGTAAGTATCACTATATATACAGTATTGCGATATAATCGGATACCAACCAGATACATTGATTGTTCAGTCTATCCATTCAACTTTCTGTTCGTTTCGGTCGCTCGTATGTAAAACGGGAATACCGTCACCTAGTGTGTATAACTATATACACAGCATAACATCATAATCGAATACAACCCAGATACTATCCATTCAACCTTCTGTTCGATTCGAATGCTCGTATGTATAACGAAAGAACAGTAACCTGGTGAGTATTTCTATATGAACTTTATCACGATATCATCGAATACAACTCAGAGATACAATTATCATTTCGTCTAACCATTTAACCTTCTGTTCGATTCAGTCGCTAGTATGTGTAACGGAAGTACCGTCACCTGGTGAGTATCACTATATATACATTATTGCGATATAATCGGATACCACCCAGATGCATTGATTGTTCAGTCTATCCATTCAACTTTATGTTCAGTTCAGTCGCTCCTATGTATAACTGGAGAAAAGTTTCCTGGTGAGTATAACTATATGAACATCATCAAGATATAATCGAAAACAACCCCAGATACGATTATTGTTTAGTCTATCCATTCAACCTTCTGTTCAATTCAGTCGCTCGTATGTATAACGGAAGAACAGGTACCTGGTGAGTATAGCTATAAAAACATAATCAAATACAACCCAGATACGATGATTGTTCAATCAATACATTCAACCTTCTGCTCGATTCGGTCGCTTGTATGTGAAACGGAAGAATAGTTACCTGGTTATTATTGCTATATAAACATCATCACGATATCATCGGATACAACTCAGATACAATTATCGTTTCGTCTAACCATTCAACCTTCTGTTCGATTCAGTCGCTAGTATGTGTAACGGAAGTACCGTCACCTGGTGAGTATCACTATATATACAGTATTGCGATATAATCGGATACCACCCAGATACATTGATTGTTCAGTCTATCCATTCAACTTTCTGTTCGTTTCGGTCGCTCGTATGTAAAACGGGAATACCGTCATCAAATGTGAATAACTATATACACAGCATAAGATCATAATCGAATACAACCCAGATACTATCCATTCAACCTTCTGTTCGATTCGGTTGCTCGTATGTATAACGAAAGAACAGTAACCTGGTGAGTATTTCTATATGAACGTCATCACGATATAATCGAATACAACTGAGATACAATGATCATTCCGTCTATCCATCCAACCTTCTGTTCGATTCAGACGCTCGTATGTGTAACGAAAGAACCTTTACATGGTAGGTGTAACTAAATATACAGCATAACGATATAATAGAAGACAACCCAGGTACAATGATTGTTCAATCTATCCATTCAACCTTATGTTCGATTTGGTTGCTCGTATGTATAACGGAAGAGCTGTTACCTGGTTAGACATACTATATGATAATCATCACGATATAATCAAATACAACCCAGATACGATGATTTTTCAGTCTGTCCATTCAACCTCCTGTTCAGTTCATTCGCTCTTATGTGTAACTGGAGAACAGTTTCCTGGTGAGTATAACTATATAAACATCATCAAGATATAATCGAATACAACCCCAGATACGATTATTGTTTAGTCTATCCATTCAACCATCTGTTCAATTCAGTCGCTCGTATGTATAACGGAAGAACAGTTACCTGGTGAGTAAAACTATATAAACATTATCGAATACAACCCAGATAAGATGATTGTTCAATCTATACTAAATTTAAGCTTCTGCTCGATACGGTCGCTTGTATGTAAAACGGAAGAACAGTTACCTGGTGAGTATTGCTATATAAACATCATCACGATATCATCGAATACAAATCAGAGATACAATTATCGTTTCGTCTAACCATTTAACCTTCTGTTCGATTCAGTCGCTAGTATGTGTAACGGAAGTACCGTTACCTGGTAAGTATCACTATATATACAGTATTGCGATATAATCGGATACCACCCAGATACATCGATTGTTCAGTCTATCCATTCAACTTTCTGTTCGTTTCGGTCGCTCGTATGTAAAACGGGAATACCGTCACCTTATGTGTATAACTATATACACAGCATAACATCATAATCGAATACAACCCAGATACTATCCATTCAACCTTCTGTTCGATTCGTTTGCACGTATGTATAACGAAAGAACAGTAACCTGGTGAGTATTTCTATATGAACGTCATCACGATATAATCGAATACAACTCAGATACAATGATTATTCCGTCTATTCATCCAACCTTCAGTTCGATTGAGTCGTTCGTATGTATAACGCAAGAACAGTCACCTGGTGAGTAATACTATATGAACATCACCACGATATAATCGAACACAACTCAGTTACAATTATCGTTCCGTCTAACCATCCAACCTTATGTTCGATTCAGACGCTCGTATGTGTAACGAAAGAACCGTTACATGGTAGGTGTAACTAAATATACAGCATAACGATATAATCGGAGACAACCCAGATACAATGATTGTTCAATCTATCCATCCAACCTTATGTTCGATTCGGTTGCTCGTATGTATAACGGAAGAACTGTTACCTGGTTAGACATACTATATGATAATAATCACGATATAATCAAATACAACCCAGATACGATGAATGTTCAGTCTATCCATTCAACCTTCTGTTCAGTTCAGTCGCTCTTATGTATAACTGGAGAACATTTTTCTGGTGAGTATAACTATATGAACAACATCAAGATATAATTGAATACAACCCCAGATACGATTTTTGTTTAGTCTATCCATTCAACCTTCTGTTCAATTCAGTCGCTCGTATGTATAACGGAAGAACAGTTACCTGGTGAGTATAACTATATGAACATTATCGAACACAACCCAGATACGATGATTGTTCAATCTATACTAAATTTAAGCTTCTGCTCGATTCGGTCGCTTGTATGTAAAACGGAAGAACAGTTACCTGGTGAGTATTGCTATATAAACATCACCACGATATAATCGAATACAACTCAGTTACAATTATCGTTCCGTCTAACCATCCAACCTTATGTTCGATTCAGACGCTCGTATGTGTAACGAAAGAACCGTTACATGGTAGGTGTAACTAAATATACAGCATAACGATATAATCGGAGACAACCCAGATACAATGATTGTTCAATCTATCCATCCAACCTTATGTTCGATTCGGTTGCTCGTATGTATTACGAAAGAACTGTTACCTGGTTAGACATACTATATGATAATAATCACGATATAATCAAATACAACCCAGATACGATGAATGTGCAGTCTATCCATTCAACCTTCTGTTCAGTTCAGTCGCTCTTATGTATAACTGGAGAACAGTTTCCTGGTGAGTATAACTATATGAACATCATCAAGATATAATCGAATACAACCCCAGATACGATTATTGTTTAGTCTATCCATTCAACCTTCTGTTCAATTCAGTCGCTCGTATGTATAACGGAAGAGCAGTTACCTGGTGGGAATAACTATATAAACATAATCGATTACAACCCAGATACGATGATTGTTCAATCTATACTAAATTTAAGCTTCTGCTCGATTCGGACGCTTGTATGTAAAACGGAAGAACAGTTACCTGGTGAGTATTGCTATATAAACATCATCACGATATCATCGAATACAACTCAGAGATACAATTATCATTTCGTCTAACCATTCAACTTTCTGTTCGATTCAGTCGCTAGTATGTGTAACGGTAGTACCGTCACCTGGTGAGTATCACTATTTATACAGTATTGCGATATAATCGGATACCACCCAGATACATTGATTGTTCAGTCTATCCATTCAACTTTCTGTTCAGTTCAGTCGCTCTTATGTATAACTGGAGAACAGTTTCCTGGTGAGTATAACTATATGAACATCATCAAGATATAATCGAATACAACCCCAGATACGATTATTGTTTAGTCTATCCATTCAACCTTCTGTTCAATTCAGTCGCTCGTATGTATAACGGAAGAACATTTACCTGTATAACTATATAAACCTTATCGAATACAACCCAGATACGATGAATTTTCAATCTATCCATTTAACCTTCTGCTCGATTCGGTCGCTTTCATGTAAAACGGAAAAACAGGCGATCGGATGAAGGCGATCTGAAGAATTCGTTACACATACGAGCGTATGCATCGAACATAAGGTTGGATGATTAGACGGAACGATAATCGTAATTTTTTTCATAGGATCCATTTCTCCAATCGTAAAAAACGAAATCGAAAAAAAAAATGCATCGAAGGAGGCCCCCTTGGAACTTGTTCGAATTCTTCAGATCGCCTTAACTTCCGAACGGATGGACCGATTTTCAACTTCGCGCATACCAATTTGCTTGTTTTTTTTCATAGAATCCATTTCTCCAATCGAAAAAACCGAAATCGAAATAAAAATCGCATCAAAGGGGGTCCCCTTGAAACTTTTTCGAATTCTTCAGATCGCCTTAACTTCCGAACGGATGGACCGATTTTCAACTTCGATCATACCAATCTGCTTGTTTTTTTTTCATAGAATCCTTTTCTCCAATCGAAAAAACTGAAATCAAAAAAAAATTGCATCAAAGGGGGTCCCCTTGGAACTTTTTCGAATTCTTCAGATCGCCTTAACTTCCGAACGGATGGACCGATTTCCAACTTCGATCATACCAATCTGCTTGTATTTTTTCATAGAATCCATTTCTCCAATCGAAAAAACCGAAATCGAAAAAAAAAGCATCAAAGGGGGCCCCCTTGGAACTTTTTCGAATTCTTCAGATCGACTTAACTTCCGAACGGATGGACCGATTTCAACTTCGATCATACCAAACTGCTTGTTTTTTTCATAGAATCCATTTCTCCAATCTAAAAAACCGAAATCGAAAAAAAGAAAGCATCAAAGGGGGCCCCTTGGAACTTTTTCGAATTCTTCAGATCGCCTTCACTTTCGAACGTATGGACCGATTTTCAACTTCGATCATACCAATCTGCTTGTTTTTTTCATAGAATCCATTTCTCCGATCAGAAAAACCGAAATCGAAAAAAAAAATGCATCAAAGGGGGCCCCCTTGGAACTTTTTCGAATTCTTCAGATCGCCTTGACTTCCGAACGGATGGACCGATTTTCAACTTTGATCATACCAATCTGTTTGTTTTTTTTTCATAGAATCCATTTATCCAATCGAAAAAACCGAAATCGAAAAAAAAATGCATTAAAGGGGGCCCCCTTGGAACTTTTTCGAATTCTTCAGATCGCCTAACTTCCGAACGGATGGACCGATTTTCAACTTCGATCATACCAATCTGCTTGTTTTCTTTCATAGAATCCATTTCTCCAATCGAAAAAACCGAAATCGAAAAAAAAATGCACCAAAGGGGGCCCCCTTGGAACTTTTTCGAATTCTTCAGATCGCCTTAACTTCCGAACGGATGGACCGATTTTCAACTTCGATCATACCAATCTGCTTGTTTTTTTTTCATAGAATCCATTTCTCCAATCGAAAAAACCGAAATTTAAAAAAAAATTCATCAAAGGGGGCCCCCTTGGAACTTTTTCGAATTCTTCAGATCGCCTCAACTTCCGAACGGATGGACCGATTTTCAACTTCGATCATACCAATCTGCTTGTTTTTTTTCATAGAGTCCATTTCTCCAATCGAAAAAACCAAAATGAAAAAAAAAATGCATCAAAGGGGGCCCCCTTGGAACTTTTTCGAATTCTTCAGATCGCCTTAACTTCCGAACGGAGGGACCGATTTTCAACTTCGATCATACCAATCTGCTTGTTTTTTTTATAAAATACATTTCTCTAATCGAAAAAACCAAAATGAAAAAAAAAAATGCATCAAAGGGGGCCCCCTTGGAACTTTTTCGAATTCTTCAGATCGCCTTAACTTCCGAACGGATGAACCGATTTTCAACTTCGATCATACCAATCTGCTTGTTTTTTTTTATAGAATCCATTTCTTTAATCGAAAAAACCAAAATCGAAAAAAAATGCATCAAAGGGGGCCCCCTTGGAACTTTTTCGAATTCTTCAGATCGCCTTAACTTCCGAACGGATGGACCGATTTTCAACTTCGATCATACCAATCTGCTTGTTTTTTTTCATAGAATCCATTTCTTCAATCGAAAAAACCGAAATCGAAAAAAAAATGCATCAAAGGGGGCCCCCATGGAACTTTTTCGAATTCTTCAGATCGCCTTAACTTCCGAACGGATGGACCGATTTTCAACTTCGATCATACCAATCTGCTTGTTTTCTTTCATAGAATCCATTTCTCCAATCGAAAAAACCGAAATCGAAAGAAAAATGCATCAAAGGGGACCTTTTTGGAATTTTTTCGAATTCTTCAGATCGCCTTAACTTCCGAACGGATGGACCGATTTTCAATTTCGCGCATACCAATTCGCTTGTTTTTTTCATAGAATCCATTTCTTCAATCGAAAAAACCGAAATCGAAAAAAAATTGCATCAAAGGGGGTCCCCTTGGAACTTTTTCGAATTCTTCAGATCGCCTTAACTTCCGAACGGATGGACCGATTTTCAAATTCGATCATACCAATCTGCTTGTTTTTTTTTATAGAATCCATTTCTCCAATCGAAAAAACCGAAATCGAAAAATAAAATGCATCAAAAAGGGCCACCTTGGAACTTTTTCGAATTCTTCAGACCGCCTCAACTTCCGAACGGATCGACCGATTTTCAATTTCGCGCATACCAATTTGCTTGTTTTTTCATAGAATCCATTTCTTCAATAGAAAAAACCGAAATCGAAAAAAAAATTTCATCAAAGGGGGTCCCCTTGGAACTTTTTCGAATTCTTCAGATCGCCTTAACTTCCGAACGGATGGACCGATTTTCAACTTCGATCATACCAATCTGCTTGTTTTTTTTCATAGAATCCATTTCTTCAATCGAAAAACCGAAATCGAAAAAAAAATGCATCAAAGGGGGCCCCCATGGAACTTTTTCGAATTCTTCAGATCGCCTTAACTTCCGAACGGATGGACCGATTTTCAACTTCGATCATACCAATCTGCTTGTTTTCTTTCATAGAATCCATTTCTCCAATCGAAAAAACCGAAATCGAAAGAAAAATGCATCAAAGGGGGCCTTCTTGGAATTTTTTCGAATTCTTCAGATCGATTTAACTTCCGAACGGATGGACCGATTTTCAATTTCGCGCATACCAATTCGCTTGTTTTTTTCATAGAATCCATTTCTTCAATCGAAAAAACCGAAATCGAAAAAAAATTGCATCAAAGGGGGTCCCCTTGGAACTTTTTCGAATTCTTCAGATCGCCTTAACTTCCGAACGGATGGACCGATTTTCAAATTCGATCATACCAATCTGCTTGTTTTTTTTTATAGAATCCATTTCTCCAATCGAAAAAACCGAAATCGAAAAATAAAATGCATCAAAAAGGGCCACCTTGGAACTTTTTCGAATTCTTCAGACCGCCTCAACTTCCGAACGGATCGACCGATTTTCAATTTCGCGCATACCAATTTGCTTGTTTTTTCATAGAATCCATTTCTTCAATAGAAAAAACCGAAATCATCAAAGGGGGTCCCCTTGGAACTTTTTCGAATTCTTCAGATCGCCTTAACTTCCGAACGGATGGACCGATTTTCAACTTCGATCATACCAATCTGCTTGTTTTTTTTCATAGAATCCATTTCTTCAATCGAAAAAACCGAAATCGAAAAAAAAATGCATCAAAGGGGGCCCCCATGGAACTTTTTCGAATTCTTCAGATCGCCTTAACTTCCGAACGGATGGACCGATTTTCAACTTCGATCATACCAATCTGCTTGTTTTCTTTCATAGAATCCATTTCTCCAATCGAAAAAACCGAAATCGAAAGAAAAATGCATCAAAGGGGGCCTTCTTGGAATTTTTTCGAATTCTTCAGATCGACTTAACTTCCGAACGGATGGACCGATTTTCAATTTCGCGCATACCAATTCGCTTGTTTTTTTCATAGAATCCATTTCTCCAATCGAAAAAACCGAAATCGAAAAAAAATTGCATCAAAGGGGGTCCCCTTGGAACTTTTTCGAATTCTTCAGATCGCCTTAACTTCCGAACGGATGGACCGATTTTCAAATTCGATCATACCAATCTGCTTGTTTTCTTTCATAGAATCCATTTCTCCAATCGAAAAAACCGAAATCGAAAAATAAAATGCATCAAAAAGGGCCACCTTGGAACTTTTTCGAATTATTCAGACCGCCTCAACTTCCGAACGGATCGACCGATTTTCAATTTCGCGCATACCAATTTGCTTGTTTTTTCATAGAATCCATTTCTTCAATAGAAAAAACCGAAATCGAAAAAAAAATTTCATCAAAGGGGGTCCCCTTGGAACTTTTTCGAATTCTTCAGATCGCCTTAACTTCCGAACGGATGGACCGATTTTCAACTTCGCGCATACCAATTTGCTTGTTTTTTTTTCATAGAATCCATTTTTCCAATCGAAAAAACCGAAATCGAAATAAAAATCGCATCAAAGGGGGTCCCCTTGAAACTTTTTCGAATTCTTCAGATCGCCTTAACTTCCGAACGGATGGACCGATTTTCAACTTCGATCATACCAATCTGCTTGTTTTTTTTCATAGAATCCGTTTCTCTAATCGAAAAAACCAAAATCGAAAAAAAAAATTGCATCAAAGGGGCTCTCCTTGGAACTTTTTCGAATTCTTCAGATCGCCTTAACTTCCGAACGGATGGACCGATTTCCAACTTCGATCATACCAATCTGCTTGTATTTCTTCATAGAATCCATTTCTCCAATCGAAAAAACCGAAATCGAAAAAAAAATGCATCAAAGGGGGCCCCCTTGGAACTTTTTCGAATTCTTCAGATCGCCTAACTTCCGAACGGATGGACCGATTTTCAACTTCGATCATACCAATCTGCTTGTTTTCTTTCATAGAATCCATTTCTCCAATCGAAAAAACCGAAATCGAAAAAAAAATGCACCAAAGGGGGCCCCCTTGGAACTTTTTCGAATTCTTCAGATCGCCTTAACTTCCGAACGGATGGACCGATTTTCAACTTCGATCATACCAATCTGCTTGTTTTTTTTCATAGAATCCATTTCTCCAATCAAAAAAACCGAAATCTAAAAAAAAATTCATCAAAGGGGGCCCCCTTGGAACTTTTTCGAATTCTTCAGATCGCCTCAACTTCCGAACGGATGGACCGATTTTCAACTTCGATCATACCAATCTGCTTGTTTTTTTTCATAGAGTCCATTTCTCCAATCGAAAAAACCGAAATGAAAAAAAAATGCATCAAAGGGGGCCCTCTTGGAACTTTTTCGAATTCTTCAGATCGCCTTAACTTCCGAACGGATGGACCGATTATCAACTTCGATCATACCAATCTGCTCGTTTTTTTCATGAAATCCATTTCTCCAATCGAAAAAACCGAAATCTAAAGAAAAAATTCTTGGAACTTTTTCGAATTCTTCAGATCGCCTCGACTTCCGAACGGATGGACCGATTTTCAACTTCGATCATACCAATCTGCTTGTTTTTTTTCATAGAGTCCATTTCTCGAATCGAAAAAACCGAAATGAAAAAAAAAATGCATCAAAGGGGGCCCCCTTGGAACTTTTTCGAATTCTTCAGATCGCCTTAACTTCCGAACGGATGGACCGATTATCAACTTCGATCATACCAATCTGCTTGTTTTTTTTATAAAATCCATTTCTCCAATCGAAAAAACCGAAATCGAAAAAAAAAATGCATCAAAGGGGGCCCCCTTGAAACTTTTTCGAATTCTTCAGATCGCCTTAACTTCCGAACGGATGAACCGATTTTCAACTTCGATCATACCAATCTGCTTGTTTTTTTTCATAGAATCCATTTCTCCAATCGAAAAAACCGGAATCGAAAAAAAAATGCATCAAAGGGGGCCCCCTTGAAACTTTTTCGAATTCTTCAGATCGCCTTAACTTCCGAACGGATGGACCGATTTTCAACTTCGATCATACCAATCTGCTTGTTTTTTTTCATAGAATCCATTTCTCCAATCGAAAAAACCGAAATCGAAAAAAAAAATTGCATCAAAGGGGGTCCCCTTGGAACTTTTTCGAATTCTTCAGATCGCCTTAACTTCCGAACGGATGGACCGATTTTCAACTTCGATCATACCAATCTGCTTGTTTTCTTTCATATAATCCATTTCTTCAATCGAAAAAACCGAAATCGAAAAAAAAATGCACCAAAGGGGGCCCTCTTGGAACTTTTTCGAATTCTTCAGATCGCCTTAACTTCCGAACGGATGGACCGATTTTCAACTTCGATCATACCAATCTGCTTGTTTTTTTTCATAAAATCCATTTCTTCAATCTAAAAAACCGAAATCTAAGAAAAAAAATTCATCAAAGGGGGCCCCCTTGGAACTTTTTCGAATTCTTCAGATCGCCTTAACTTCCGAACGGATGGACCGATTTCCAACTTCGATCATACCAATCTGCTTGTATTCATTCATAGAATCCATTTCTCCAATCGAAACAACCGAAATCGAAAAAAAAATGCATCAAAGGGGGCCCCCTTGGAACTTTTTCGAATTCTTCAGATCGCCTTAACTTCCGAACGGATGGACCGATTTCCAACTTCGATCATACCAATCTGCTTGTATCCATTCATAGAATCCATTTCTCCAATCGAAAAAACCGAAATCGAAAAAAAAATGCATCAAAGGGGGCCCCCTTGGAACTTTTTCGAATTCTTCAGATCGCCTAACTTCCGAACGGATGGACCGATTTTCAAATTCGATCATACCAATCTGCTTGTTTTCTTTCATAGAATCCATTTCTCCAATCGAAAAAACCGAAATCGGAAAATAAAATGCATCAAAAAGGGCCACCTTGGAACTTTTTCGAATTATTCAGACCGCCTCAACTTCCGAACGGATCGATCGATTTTCAATTTCGCGCATACCAATTTGCTTGTTTTTTCATAGAATCCATTTCTTCAATGGAAAAAACCGAAATCGAAAAAAAAATTTCATCAAAGGGGGTCCCCTTGGAACTTTTTCGAATTCTTCAGATCGCCTTAACTTCCGAACGGATGGACCGATTTTCAACTTCGCGCATACCAATTTGCTTGTTTTTTTTTCATAGAATCCATTTTTCCAATCGAAAAAACCGAAATCGAAATAAAAATCGCATCAAAGGGGGTCCCCTTGAAACATTTTCGAATTCTTCAGATCGCCTTAACTTCCGAACGGATGGACCGATTTTCAACTTCGATCATACCAATCTGCTTGTTTTTTTTTCATTGAATCCTTTTCTCTAATCGAAAAAACCGAAATCGAAAAAAAAATTGCATCAAAGGGGGTCCCCTTGGAACTTTTTCGAATTCTTCAGATCGCCTTAACTTCCAAACGGATGGACCGATTTCCAACTTCGATCATACCAATCTGCTTGTATTTCTTCATAGAATCCATTTCTCCAATCGAAAAAACCGAAATCAAAAAAAAAAATGCATCAAAGGGGGCCCCCTTGGAACTTCTTCGAATTCTTCAGATCGCCTAACTTCCGAACGGATGGACCGATTTTCAACTTCGATCATACCAATCTGCTTGTTTTCTTTCATAGAATCCATTTCTTCAATCGAAAAAACCGAAATCGAAAAAAAAATGCACCAAAGAGGGCCCCCTTGGAACTTTTTCGAATTCTTCAGATCGCCTTAACTTCCGAACGGATGGACCGATTTTCAACTTCGATCATACCAATCTGCTTGTTTTTTTTCATAGAATCCATTTCTCCAATCGAAAAAACCGAAATCTAAAAAAAAATTCATCAAAGGGGGCCCCCTTGGAACTTTTTCGAATTCTTCAGATCGCCTCAACTTCCGAACGGATGGACCGATTTTCAACTTCGATCATACCAATCTGCTTGTTTTTTTTCATAGAGTCCATTTCTCCAATCGAAAAAACCGAAATGAAAAAAAAATGCATCAAAGGGGGCCCCCTTGGAACTTTTTCGAATTCTTCAGATCGCCTTAACTTACGAACGGATGGACCGATTATCAACTTCGATCATACCAATCTGCTCGTTTTTTTTATGAAATCCATTTCTCCAATCGAAAAAACCGAAATCTAAAGAAAAAATTCTTGGAACTTTTTCGAATTCTTCAGATCGCCTCGACTTCCGAACGGATGGACCGATTTTCAACTTCGATCATACCAATCTGCTTGTTTTTTTTTATAGAGTCCATTTCTCCAATCGAAAAAATCGAAATAAAAAAAAAATGCATCAAAGGGGGCCCCCTTGGAACTTTTTCGAATTCTTCAGATCGCCTTAACTTCCGAACGGATGGACCGATTATCAACTTCGATCATACCAATCTGCTTGTTTTTTTTATAAAATCCATTTCTCCAATCGAAAAAACCAAAATCGAAAAAAAAAATGCATCAAAGGGGGCCCCCTTGAAACTTTTTCGAATTTTTCAGATCGCCTTAACTTCCGAACGGATGAACCGATTTTCAACTTCGATCATACCAATCTGCTTGTTTTTTTTTCATAGAATCCATTTCTCCAATCGAAAAAACCGGAATCGAAAAAAAAATGCATCAAAGGGGGCCCCCTTGAAACTTTTTCGAATTCTTCAGATCGCCTTAACTTCCGAACGGATGGACCGATTTTCAACTTCGATCATACCAATCTGCTTGTTTTTTTTCATAGAATCCATTTCTCCAATCGAAAAAACCGAAATCGAAAAAAAAAATTGCATCAAAGGGGGTCCCCTTGGAACTTTTTCGAATTCTTCAGATCGCCTCAACTTCCGAACGGATGGACCGATTTCCAACTTCGATCATACCAATCTGCTTGTATTTTTTCATAGAATCCATTTCTCCAATCGAAAAAACCGAAATCGGAAAAAAAAATGCATCAAAGGGGGCCCCCTTGGAACTTTTTCGAATTCTTCAGATCGCCTAACTTCCGAACGGATGGACCTATTTTCAACTTCGATCATACCAATCTGCTTGTTTTCTTTCATAGAATCCATTTCTTCAATCGAAAAAACCGAAATCGAAAAAAAAATGCACCAAAGGGGGCCCCCTTGGAACTTTTTCGAATTCTTCAGATCGCCCTAACTTCCGGACGGATGGACCGATTTTCAACTTCGATCATACCAATCTGCTTGTTTTTTTTCATAGAATCCATTTCTTCAATCGAAAAAATCGAAATCTAAGAAAAAAAATTCATCAAAGGGGGCCCCCTTGGAACTTTTTCGAATTCTTCAGATCGCCTTAACTTCCGAACGGATGGACCGATTTCCAACTTTGATCATACCAATCTGCTTGTATTCATTCATAGAATCCATTTCTCCAATCGAAAAAACCGAAATCGAAAAAAAAATGCATCAAAGGGGGCCCCCTTGGAACTTTTTCGAATTCTTCAGATCGCCTAACTTCCGAACGGATGGACCGATTTTCAACTTCGATCATACCAATCTGCTAGTTTTCTTTTATAGAATCCATTTCTCCAATCGAAAAAACCGAAATCGAAAAAAAAATGCACCAAAGGGGGCCCCCTTGGAACCCTTTCGAATTCTTCAGATCGCCTTAACTTCCGAACGGATGGACCGATTTTCAACTTCGATCATACCAATCTGCTTGTTTTTTTTCATAGAATCCATTTCTCCAATCGAAAAAACCGAAATATTAAAAAAAATTCATCGAAGGGGGCCCCCTTGGAACTTTTTCGAATTCTTCAGATCGCCTCAACTTCCGAACGGATGGACCGATTTTCAACTTCGATCATACCAATCTGCTTGTTTTTTTTCATAGAGTCCATTTCTCCAATCGAAAGAACCGAAATGAAAAAAAAAATGCATCAAAGGGGGCCCCCTTGGAACTTTTTCGAATTCTTCAGATCGCCTTAACTTCCGAACGGATGGACCGATTATCAACTTCGATCATACCAATCTGCTTGTTTTTTTTATAAAATCCATTTCTCCAATCGAAAAAACCGAAATCGAAAAAAAAATGCATCAAAGGGGGCCCCGTTGAAACTTTTTCGAATTCTTCAGATCGCCTTAACTTCCGAACGGATGGACCGATTTCCAACTTTGATCATACCAATCTGCTTGTATTCATTCATAGAATCCATTTCTCCAATCGAAAAAACCGGAATCGAAAAAAAAATGCATCAAAGGGGGCCCCCTTGGAACTTTTTCGAATTCTTCAGATCGCCTAACTTCCGAACGGATGGACCGATTTTCAACTTCGATCATACCAATCTGCTAGTTTTCTTTTATAGAATCCATTTCTCCAATCGAAAAAACCGAAATCGAAAAAAAAATGCACCAAAGGGGGCCCCCTTGGAACCCTTTCGAATTCTTCAGATCGCCTTAACTTCCGAACGGATGGACCGATTTTCAACTTCGATCATACCAATCTGCTTGTTTTTTTTCATAGAATCCATTTCTCCAATCGAAAAAACCGAAATATTAAAAAAAATTCATCGAAGGGGGCCCCCTTGGAACTTTTTCGAATTCTTCAGATCGCCTCAACTTCCGAACGGATGGACCGATTTTCAACTTCGATCATACCAATCTGCTTGTTTTTTTTCATATAGTCCATTTCTCCAATCGAAAGAACCGAAATGAAAAAAAAATGCATCAAAGGGGGCCCCCTTGGAACTTTTTCGAATTCTTCAGATCGCCTTAACTTCCGAACGGATGGACCGATTATCAACTTCGATCATACCAATCTGCTTGTTTTTTTTATAAAATCCATTTCTCCAATCGAAAAAACCGAAATCGAAAAAAAAATGCATCAAAGGGGGCCCCGTTGAAACTTTTTCGAATTCTTCAGATCGCCTTAACTTCCGAACGGATGAACCGATTTTCAACTTCGATCATACCAATCTGCTTGTTTTTTTTCATGGAATCCATTTCTCCAATCGAAAAAACCGAAATCGAAAAAAAAAATTGCATCAAAGGGGGCCCCCTTGGAACTTTTTCGAATTCTTCAGATCGCCTTAACTTCCGAACGGATGGACCGATTTCCAACTTCGATCATACCAATCTGCTTGTATTCATTCATAGAATCCATTTCTCCAATCGAAAAAACCGAAATCGAAAAAAAAATGCATCAAAGGGGGCCCCCTTGGAACTTTTTCGAATTCTTCAGATCGCCTAACTTCCGAACGGATGGACCGATTTTCAAATTCGATCATACCAATCTGCTTGTTTTCTTTCATAGAATCCATTTCTCCAATCGAAAAAACCGAAATCGAAAAATAAAATGCATCTAAAAGGGCCACCTTGGAACTTTTTCGAATTATTCAGACCGCCTCAACTTCCGAACGGATCGACCGATTTTCAATTTCGCGCATACCAATTTGCTTGTTTTTTCATAGAATCCATTTCTTCAATGGAAAAAACCGAAATCGAAAAAAAAATTTCATCAAAGGGGGTCCCCTTGGAACTTTTTCGAATTCTTCAGATCGCCTTAACTTCCGAACGGATGGACCGATTTTCAACTTCGCGCATACCAATTTGCTTGTTTTTTTTTCATAGAATCCATTTTTCCAATCGAAAAAACCGAAATCGAAATAAAAATCGCATCAAAGGGGGTCCCCTTGAAACATTTTCGAATTCTTCAGATCGCCTTAACTTCCGAACGGATGGACCGATTTTCAACTTCGATCATACCAATCTGCTTGTTTTTTTTTCATAGAATCCTTTTCTCTAATCGAAAAAACCGAAATCGAAAAAAAAATTGCATCAAAGGGGGTCCCCTTGGAACTTTTTCGAATTCTTCAGATCGCCTTAACTTCCGAACGGATGGACCGATTTCCAACTTCGATCATACCAAACTGCTTGTATTTCTTCATAGAATCCATTTCTTCAATCGAAAAAACCGAAATCGAAAAAAAAATGCACCAAAGGGGGCCCCCTTGGAACTTTTTCGAATTCTTCAGATCGCCTTAACTTCCGAACGGATGGACCGATTTTCAACTTCGATCATACCAATCTGCTTGTTTTTTTTCAAAGAATCCATTTCTCCAATCGAAAAAACCGAAATCGAAAAAAAAAATTGCATCAAAGGGGGCCCCCTTGGAACTTTTTCGAATTCTTCAGATCGCCTTAACTTCCGAACGGATGGACCGATTTCCAACTTCGATCATACCAATCTGCTTGTATTCATTCATAGAATCCATTTCTCCAATCGAAAAAACCGAAATCGAAAAAAAAATGCATCAAAGGGGGCCCCCTTGGAACTTTTTCGAATTCTTCAGATCGCCTAACTTCCGAACGGATGGACCGATTTTCAAATTCGATCATACCAATCTGCTTGTTTTCTTTCATAGAATCCATTTCTCCAATCGAAAAAACCGAAATCGAAAAATAAAATGCATCTAAAAGGGCCACCTTGGAACTTTTTCGAATTATTCAGACCGCCTCAACTTCCGAACGGATCGACCGATTTTCAATTTCGCGCATACCAATTTGCTTGTTTTTTCATAGAATCCATTTCTTCAATGGAAAAAACCGAAATCGAAAAAAAAATTTCATCAAAGGGGGTCCCCTTGGAACTTTTTCGAATTCTTCAGATCGCCTTAACTTCCGAACGGATGGACCGATTTTCAACTTCGCGCATACCAATTTGCTTGTTTTTTTTTCATAGAATCCATTTTTCCAATCGAAAAAACCGAAATCGAAATAAAAATCGCATCAAAGGGGGTCCCCTTGAAACATTTTCGAATTCTTCAGATCGCCTTAACTTCCGAACGGATGGACCGATTTTCAACTTCGATCATACCAATCTGCTTGTTTTTTTTTCATAGAATCCTTTTCTCTAATCGAAAAAACCGAAATCGAAAAAAAAATTGCATCAAAGGGGGTCCCCTTGGAACTTTTTCGAATTCTTCAGATCGCCTTAACTTCCGAACGGATGGACCGATTTCCAACTTCGATCATACCAAACTGCTTGTATTTCTTCATAGAATCCATTTCTCCAATCGAAAAAACCGAAATCAAAAAAAAATGCATCAAAGGGGGCCCCCTTGGAACTTCTTCGAATTCTTCAGATCGCCTAACTTCCGAACGGATGGACCGATTTTCAACTTCGATCATACCAATCTGCTTGTTTTCTTTCATAGAATCCATTTCTTCAATCGAAAAAACCGAAATCGAAAAAAAAATGCACCAAAGGGGGCCCCCTTGGAACTTTTTCGAATTCTTCAGATCGCCTTAACTTCCGAACGGATGGACCGATTTTCAACTTCGATCATACCAATCTGCTTGTTTTTTTTCAAAGAATCCATTTCTCCAATCGAAAAAACCGAAATCTTAAAAAAAAATTCATCAAAGGGGGCCCCCTTGGAACTTTTTCGAATTCTTCAGATCGCCTCAACTTCCGAACGGATGGACCGATTTTCAACTTCGATCATACCAATCTGCTTGTTTTTTTTCATAAAGTCCATTTCTCCAATCGAAAAAACCGAAATGAAAAAAAAATGCATCAAAGGGGGCCCCCTTGGAACTTTTTCGAATTCTTCAGATCGCCTTAACTTCCGAACGGATGGACCGATTATCAACTTCGATCATACCAATCTGCTCGTTTTTTTTATGAAATCCATTTCTCCAATCGAAAAAACCGAAATCTAAAGAAAAAATTCTTGGAACTTTTTCGAATTCTTCAGATCGCCTCGACTTCCGAACGGATGGACCGATTTTCAACTTCGATCATACCAATCTGCTTGTTTTTTTTTATAGAGTCCATTTCTCCAATCGAAAAAATCGAAATCGAAAAAAAAAATTGCATCAAAGGGGGCCCCCTTGGAACTTTTTCGAATTCTTCAGATCGCCTTAACTTCCGAACGGATGGACCGATTTCCAACTTCGATCATACCAATCTGCTTGTATTCATTCATAGAATCCATTTCTCCAATCGAAAAAACCGAAATCGAAAAAAAAAAATGCATCAAAGGGGGCCCCCTTGAAACTTTTTCGAATTCTTCAGATCGCCTTAACTTCCGAACGGATGAACCGATTTTCAACTTCGATCATACCAATCTGCTTGTTTTTTTTTCATAGAATCCATTTCTCCAATCGAAAAAACCGGAATCGAAAAAAAAATGCATCAAAGGGGGCCCCCTTGAAACTTTTTCGAATTCTTCAGATCGCCTTAACTTCCGAACGGATGGACCGATTTTCAACTTCGATCATACCAATCTGCTTGTTTTTTTTTATAGAATCCATTTCTCCAATCGAAAAAACCGAAATCGAAAAAAAAAATTGCATCAAAGGGGGTCCCCTTGGAACTTTTTCGAATTCTTCAGATCGCCTTAACTTCCGAACGGATGGACCGATTTCCAACTTCGATCATACCAATCTGCTTGTATTTTTTCATAGAATCCATTTCTCCAATCGAAAAAACCGAAATCGGAAAAAAAAATGCATCAAA
This sequence comes from Chrysomela aeneicollis, assembly GCA_029955515.1. Lineage (NCBI taxonomy): Eukaryota > Metazoa > Arthropoda > Insecta > Coleoptera > Chrysomelidae > Chrysomela > Chrysomela aeneicollis. Next base: position 11,640,108 of record JARUHQ010000013.1, on the reverse strand, counting down.
GGATGCCCCCTTGGAACTTTTTCGAATTCTTCAGATCGCCTAACTTCCGAACGGATGGACCTATTTTCAACTTCGATCATACCAAGCTGCTTGTTTTCTTTCATAGAATCCATTTCTTCAATCGAAAAAACCGAAATCGAAAAAAAAATGCACCAAAGGGGGCCCCCTTGGAACTTTTTCGAATTCTTCAGATCGCCTTAACTTCCGGACGGATGGACCGATTTTCAACTTCGATCATACCAATCTGCTTGTTTTTTTTCATAGAATCTATTTCTTCAATCGAAAAAATCGAAATCTAAGAAAAAAAATTCATCAAAGGGGGCCCCCTTGGAACTTTTTCGAATTCTTCAGATCGCCTTAACTTCCGAACGGATGGACCGATTTCCAACTTTGATCATACCAATCTGCTTGTATTCATTCATAGAATCCATTTCTCCAATCGAAAAAACCGAAATCGAAAAAAAAATGCATCAAAGGGGGCCCCCTTGGAACTTTTTCGAATTCTTCAGATCGCCTAACTTCCGAACGGATGGACCGATTTTCAACTTCGATCATACCAATCTGCTAGTTTTCTTTTATAGAATCCATTTCTCCAATCGAAAAAACCGAAATCGAAAAAAAAATGCACCAAAGGGGGCCCCCTTGGAACTCTTTCGAATTCTTCAGATCGCCTTAACTTCCGAACGGATGGACCGATTTTCAACTTCGATCATACCAATCTGCTTGTTTTTTTTCATAGAATCCATTTCTCCAATCGAAAAAACCGAAATATTAAAAAAAATTCATCGAAGGGGGCCCCCTTGGAACTTTTTCGAATTCTTCAGATCGCCTCAACTTCCGAACGGATGGACCGATTTTCAACTTCGATCATACCAATCTGCTTGTTTTTTTTCATAGAGTCCATTTCTCCAATCGAAAGAACCGAAATGAAAAAAAAATGCATCAAAGGGGGCCCCCTTGGAACTTTTTCGAATTCTTCAGATCGCCTTAACTTCCGAACGGATGGACCGATTATCAACTTCGATCATACCAATCTGCTTGTTTTTTTTATAAAATCCATTTCTCCAATCGAAAAAACCAAAATCGAAAAAAAAATGCATCAAAGGGGGCCCCGTTGAAACTTTTTCGAATTCTTCAGATCGCCTTAACTTCCGAACGGATGAACCGATTTTCAACTTCGATCATAACAATCTGCTTGTTTTTTTTCATGGAATCCATTTCTCCAATCGGAAAAACCGAAATCGAAAAAAAAAAATGCATCAAAGGGGGCCCCCTTGGAACTTTTTCGAATTCTTCAGATCGCCTTAACTTCCGAACGGATGGACCGATTTTCAACTTCGATCATACCAATCTGCTTGTTTTTTTCCATAGAATCCATTTCTCCAATCGAAAAAACCGTAATCGAAAAAAAAAATGCATCAAAGTGGGCCCCCTTGGAACTTTTTCGAATTCTTCAGATCGCCTTTACTTCCGAACGGATGGACCGATTTTCAACTTCGATCATACCAATCTGCTTGTTTTCTTTCATAGAATCCATTTCTCCAATCAAAGAAACCGAAATCGAAAAAAAAATTGCATCAAAGAGGGTCCCCTTGGAACTTTTTCGAATTCTTCAGATCGCCATAACTTCCGAACGGATGGACCGATTTTCAACTTCGATCATACCAATCTGCTTGTTTTTTTTTCATAGAATCCATTTCCCCAATCGAAAAAACCAAAATCGAAAAAAAAATGCATCAAAGGGGGCCCCCTTGGAACTTTTTCGAATTCTTCAGATCGACTTAACTTCCGAACGGATGGACCGATTTTCAACTTCGATCATACCAATCTGCTTTTTTTTTTATAGAATCCATTTCTCCGATCAAAAAATCCGAAATCAAAAAAAAAATGGATCAAAGAGGCCCCCCTTGGAACTTTTTCGAATTCTTCAGATTGCCTCAACTTTCGAACTTATGGACCGATTTTCAACTTCGATCATACCAATCTGCTTGTTTTTTTTTTCATAGAATCCATTTCTCCAATCAGAAAAACCGAAATCGAAAAAATAAAAAGCATCAAAGGGAGCCCCCTTGGAACTTTTTCGAATTCTTCAGATCGCCTTAACTTCCGAACGGATGGACCGATTTTCAACTTCGATCATACGAATCTGCTTGTTATTTTTCATAGAATCCATTTCTCCAAACGAAAAATCCGAAATCGGAAAAAAAAATGCATCAAAGGGGGCCCCCTTGGAACTTTTTCGAATTCTTCAGATCGACTTAACTTCCGAACGGATGGACCGATTTTCAACTTCGATCATACCTGCTTTTTTTTTCATAGAATCCATTTCTCCGATCAAAAAACCGGAATCGAAAAACAAAATGCATCAAAGGGGGCCCCCTTGGAACTTTTTCGAATTCTTCAGATTGCCTTAACTTTCGAACGTATGGACCGATTTTCAACTTCGATCATACCAATCTGCTTGTTTTTTTCATAGAATCCATTTCTCCAATCAAAAAAACCGAAATCGAAAAAATAAATAGCATCAAAGGGGGCCCCCTTGGAACTTTTTCGAATTCTTCAGATTGCCTCAACTTTCGAACGTATGGACCGATTTTCAACTTCGATCATACCAATCTGCTTGTTTTTTTTTCATAGAATCCATTTCTCCAATCAAAAAAACGGAAATCGAAAAAATAAAAAGCATCAAAGGGAGCCCCCTTGGAACTTTTTCGAATTCTTCAGATCGCCTTAACTTCCGAACGGATGGACCGATTTTCAACTTCGATCATACCAATCTGCTTGTTTTTTTCATAGAATCCATTTCTCCAATCGAAAAAACCGAAGTCGAAAAAAAATTGCATCAAAGGGGGTCCCCTTGGAACTTTTTCGAATTCTTCAGATCGCCTTAACTTCCGAACGGATGGACCGATTTTCAACTTCGATCATACCAATCTGCTTGTTTCTTTCATAGAATGCATTTCTCCAATCGAAAAAACCGAAATCGAAAAAAAAAAATGCATCAAAGGGGGCCCCCTTGAAACTTTTTCGAATTCTTCAGATCGCCTTAACTTCCGAACGGATGGACCGATTTTCAACTTCGATCATACCAATCTGCTTGTTTTTTTTTCATAGAATCCATTTCTCCAATCGAAAAAACCGAAATCGAAAAAAAAATGCATCAAACTTCCGAACGGATGGACCGATTTTCAACTTCGATCACACCAATCTGCTTTTTTTTTTATAGAATCCATTTCTCCGATCAAAAAATCCAAAATCGAAAAAAAAATGGATCAAAGGGGCCCCCCTTGGAACTTTTTCGAATTCTTCAGATTGCCTCAACTTTCGAACTTATGGACCGATTTTCAACTTCGATCATACCAATCTGCTTGTTTTTTTTTTTCATAGAATCCATTTCTCCAATCAGAAAAACCGAAATCGAAAAAATAAAAAGCATCAGAGGGAGCCCCCTTGGAACTTTTTCGAATTCTTCAGATCGCCTTGACTTCCGAACGGATGGACCGATTTTCAACTTCGATCATACGAATCTGCTTGTTATTTTTCATAGAATCCATTTCTCCAAACGAAAAATCCGAAATCGAAAAAAAAAAAATGCATCAAAGGGGGCCCCCTTGGAACTTTTTCGAATTCTTCAGATCGACTTAACTTCCGAACGGATGGACCGATTTTCAACTTCGATCACACCAATCTGCTTTTTTTTTTATAGAATCCATTTCTCCGATCAAAAAATCCGAAATCGAAAAAAAAATGGATCAAAGGGGCCCCCCTTGGAACTTTTTCGAATTCTTCAGATCGCCTAACTTCCGAACGGATGGACCGATTTTCAATTTCGCGCATATCAATTCGCTTGTTTTTTTCATAGAATCCATTTCTCCAATCGAAAAAACCGAAGTCGAAAAAAAATTGCATCAAAGGGGGTCCCCTTGGAACTTTTTCGAATTCTTCAGATCGCCTTAACTTCCGAACGGATGGACCGATTTTCAACTTCGATCATACCAATCTGCTTGTTTCTTTCATAGAATCCATTTCTCCAATCGAAAAAAACGAAATCGAAAAAAAAAATGCATCAAAGGGGGCCCCCTTGGAACTTTTTCGAATTCTTCAGATCGCCTTAACTTCCGAACGGATGGACCGATTTTCAACTTCGATCATACCAATCTGCTTGTTTTTTTTCATAGAATTCATTTCTCCAATCGAAAAAACCGAAATCGAAAAAAAAAATGCATCAAAGGGGGCCACCTTGGAACTTTTTCGAATTCTTCAGACCGCCTCAACTTCCGAACGGATCGACCGATTTTCAATTTCGCGCATACCAATTTGCTTGTTTTTTCATAGAATCCATTTCTTCAATAGAAAAAACCGAAATGGAAAAAAAAATTGCATCAAAGGGTGTCCCCTTGGAACTTTTTCGAATTCTTCAGATCGCCTTAACTTCCGAACGGATGGACCGATTTTCAACTTCGATCATACCAAACTGCTTGTTTTTTTTCATAGAATTCATTTCTCCAATCGAAAAAACCGAAATCTGAATAAAAATTGCATCAATGGGGGTCCCCTTGGATCTTTTTCGAATTCTTCAAATCGCCTTAACTTCCAAACGGATGGACCGATTTTCAACTTCGATCATACCAATCTGCTTGTTTTTTTTTCATAGAATCCATTCCTCCAATCGAAAAAACCAAAATCGAAAAAAAAATTGCAACAAAGGGGGTCCCCTTGGAACTTTTCTGAATTCTTCAGATCGCCTCAACTTCCGAACGGATGGACCGATTTTCAACTTCGATCATACCAATCTGCTTGTTTTTTTTTCATAGAATCCATTTCTCCAATCGGAAAAACCGAAATCGAAAAGAAAAATTGCATCAAAGGGGATCCCCTTGGAACTTTTTCGAATTCTTCAGATCGCCTTAACTTCCGAACGGATGGACTGATATTCAACTTCGATCATACCAATCTGCTTGTTTTTTTTATAGAATCCATTTCTCCAATCGAAAAAACCAGAATCGAAAAAAAAATTGCATCAAAGGGGGTCCCCTCGGAACTTTTCTGAATTCTTCAGATCGCCTTAACTTCCGAACGGATGGACCGATTTTCAACTTCGATCATACCAATATGCTTGTTTTTTTTCATAGAATCCATTTCTCCAATCGGAAAAACCGAAATCGAAAAAAAAAATTGCATCAAAGGGGATCCCCTTGGAACTTTTTCGAATTCTTCAGATCGCCTTAACTTCCGAACGGATGGACCGATTTTCAACTTCGATCATACCAATCTGCTTGTTTTTTTTCCATAGAATCCATTTCTCCAATCAAAAAAACCGAAATCGAAAAAATAAAAAGCATCAAAGGGAGCCCCCTTGGAACTTTTTCGAATTCTTCAGATCGCCTTAACTTCCGAACGGATGGACCGATTTTCAACTTCGATCATACGAATCTGCTTTTTTTTCATAGAATCCATTTCTGCAATCGAAAAAACCAAAATCTGAAAAAAAATTGCATCAAAGGGGGTCCCCTTGGAACTTTTTCGAATTCTTCAAATCGCCTTAACTTCCGAACGGATGGACCGATTTTCAACTACGATCATACCAATCTGCTTGTTTTTTTTTCATAGAATCCATTTCTCCAATCGAAAAAACCGAAATCGAAAAACAATTGCATCAAAGGGGGCCCCCTTGGAACTTTTTCGAATTCTTCAGATCGCCTTAACTTCCGAACGGATGGACCGATTTCCAACTTCGATCATACCAATCTGCTTGTTTTTTCTTCATAGAATCCATTTCTCCAATCAAAAAAACTGAAATCGAAAAAAAAAATGCATCAATGGGGGCCCCCTTGGAACTTTCTCGAATTCTTCAGATCGCCTTAACTTCCGAACGGATGGACCGATTTTCAACATCGATCATACCAATCTGCTTGTTTTCTCTCATAGAATCCATTTCTCCAATCGAAAAAACAGAAATCGAAAAAAAATGCATCAAAGGGGGCCTTCTTGGAACTTTTTCGAATTCTTCAGATCGCCTTAACTTCCGAACGGATAGACCGATTTTCAACTTCGATCATACCAATCTGCTTGTTTTTCTTCATAGAATCCATTTCTCCAATCGAAAAAACCGAAATCTAAAAAAAAAATTGCATCAAAGGGGGCCCCCTTGGAACTTTTTCGAATTCTTCAGATCGCCTTAACTTCCGAACGGATGGACCGATTTTCAACTTCGATCATACCAATCTGCTTGTTTTTTTTCATAGAATCCATTTTTCCAATCGGAAAAACCGAAATCGAAAAAAAATGCATCAAAGGGGGCCACCTTGGAACTTTTTCGAATTCTTCAGACCGCCTCAACTTCCGAACGGATCGACCGATTTTCAATTTCGCGCATACCAATTTGCTTGTTTTTTCATAGAATCCCTTTCTTCAATAGAAAAAACCGAAATCGAAAAAAAAATTGCATCAAAGGGGGTCCCCTTGGAACTTTTTCGAATTCTTCAGCTCGCCTTAACTTCCGAACGGATGGACCGATTTTCAACTTCGATCATACCAAACTGCTTGTTTTTTTTTCATAGAATCCATTTCTTCAATCGAAAAAAACGAAATCTGAAAAAAAATTGCATCTAAGGGGGTCCCCTTGGAACTTTTTCGAATTCTTCAGATCGCCTTAACATCCGAACGGATGGACCGATTTTCAACTTCGATCGTACCAATCTGCTTGTATTTTTTCATAGAATCCATTTCTCCAATCGAAAAAACCAAAATCGAAAAAAAAAATTTATCAAAGGGGGTCCCCTTGGAACTTTTCTGAATTCTTCAGTTCGCCTTAACTTCCGAACGGATGGACCGATTTTCAACTTCGATCATACCAATCTGCTTGTTTTTTTTCATAGAATCCATTTCTTCAATCGAAAAAACCGAAATCGAAAAAATAAAAAGCATCAAAGGGAGCCCCCTTGGAACTTTTTCGAATTCTTCAGATCGCCTTAACTTCCGAACGGATGGACCGATTTTCAACTTCGATCATACCAATCTGCTTGTTTTTTTTCATAGAATCCATGTCTCCAATCGAAAAAACCGGAATCGAAAAGAAAAATTGCATCAAAAGGGGTCCCCTTGGAACTTTTTCGAATTCTTCAGATCGCCTTAACTTCCGAACGGATGAACCGATTTTCAACTTCGATCTTACCAATCTGCTTGTTTTTTTTTCATAGAATCCATTTCTCCAATCGAAAAAACCGAAATCGAAAAAATAAATAGCATCAAAGGGAGCCCCCTTGGAACTTCTTCGAATTCTTCAGATCGCCTTAACTTCCGAACGGATGGACCGATTTTCAACTTCGATTATACGAATCTGCTTTTTTTTTTCCATAGAATCCATTTCTGCAATCGAAAAGACCGAAATCAATAAAAAAAAGGTAACAAAGGGGGCCCCCTTGGAACTTTTTCGAATTCTTCAGATCGACTTAACTTCCGAACGGATGGACCGATTTTCAACTTCGATCATTCCAATCTGCTTTTTTTTATAGAATCCATTTCTCCGATCAAAAAAACCGAAATCGAAAATAAAAAATGCATCAAAGGGGGCCCCCTTGGAACTTTTTCGAATTCTTCAGATTGCCTTAACTTTCGAACGTATGGACCGATTTTCAACTTCGATCATACCAATCTGCTTGTTTTTTTTTCATAGAATCCATTTCTCCAATCAAAAAAACCGAAATCGAAAAAATAAAAAGCATCAAAGGGAGCCCCCTTGGAACTTTTTCGAATTCTTCAGATCGCCTTAACTTCCGAACGGATGGACCGATTTTCAACTTCGATCATACGAATCTGCTTCTTTTTTTTTTCATAGAATCCATTTCTCCAATCGAAAAAACCGAAATCGAAAAAAAAAATGCATCAAAGGGGGCCCCCTTGGAACTTTTTCGATTTCTTCAGATCGCCTTAACTTTCGAACGGATGGACTGATTTTCAACTTCGATCATACCAATCTGCTTGTTTTCTTTCATAGAATCCATTTCTCCAATCGACAAAACCGAAATCGGAAAAAAAAATGCATCAAAGGGGGCCTACTTGGAATTTTTTCGAATTCTTCAGATCGCCTTAATTTCCGAACGGATGGACCGATTTTCAATTTCGCGCATACCAATTCGCTTGTTTTTTTCATAGAATCCATTTCTCCAATCGAAAGAACCGAAATCGAAAAAAAAATGCATCAAAGGGGGCCTTCTTGGAACTTTTTCGAATTCTTCAGATCGCCTTAACTTCCGAACGGATAGACCGATTTTCAACTTCGATCATACCAATCTGCTTGTTTTTTTTTCATAGAATCCATTTCTCCAATCGAAAAAACCGAAATCTAAAAAAAAAATTGCATCAAAGGGAGCCCCCTTGGAACTTTTTCGAATTCTTCAGATCGCCTTAACTTCCGAACGGATGGACCGATTTTCAACTTCGATCATACCAATCTGCTTGTTTTTTTTCATAGAATCCATTTTTCCAATCGGAAAAACCGAAATCGAAAAAAAATGCATCAAAGGGGGCCACCTTGGAACTTTTTCGAATTCTTCAGACCGCCTCAACTTCCGAACGGATCGACCGATTTTCAATTTCGCGCATACCAATTTGCTTGTTTTTTCATAGAATCCCTTTCTTCAATAGAAAAAACCGAAATCGAAAAAAAAATTGCATCAAAGGGGGTCCCCTTGGAACTTTTTCGAACTCTTCAGCTCGCCTTAACTTCCGAACGGATGGACCGATTTTCAACTTCGATCATACCAAACTGCTTGTTTTTTTTTCATAGAATCCATTTCTTCAATCGAAAAAAACGAAATCTGAAAAAAAATTGCATCTAAGGGGGTCCCCTTGGAACTTTTTCGAATTCTTCAGATCGCCTTAACATCCGAACGGATGGACCGATTTTCAACTTCGATCGTACCAATCTGCTTGTATTTTTTCATAGAATCCATTTCTCCAATCGAAAAAACCAAAATCGGAAAAAAAAATTCATCAAAGGGGGTCCCCTTGGAACTTTTCTGAATTGTTCAGTTCGCCTTAACTTCCGAACGGATGGACCGATTTTCAACTTCGATCATACCAATCTGCTTGTTTTTTTTCATAGAATCCATTTCTTCAATCGAAAAAACCGAAATCGAAAAAATAAAAAGCATCAAAGGGAGCCCCCTTGGAACTTTTTCGAATTCTTCAGATCGCCTTAACTTCCGAACGGATGGACCGATTTTCAACTTCGATCATACCAATCTGCTTGTTTTTTTTCATAGAATCCATGTCTCCAATCGAAAAAACCGGAATCGAAAAGAAAAATTGCATCAAAAGGGGTCCCCTTGGAACTTTTTCGAATTCTTCAGATCGCCTTAACTTCCGAACGGATGAACCGATTTTCAACTTCGATCATACCAATCTGCTTGTTTTTTTTTCATAGAATCCATTTCTCCAATCGAAAAAACCGAAATCGAAAAAATAAATAGCATCAAAGGGAGCCCCCTTGGAACTTCTTCGAATTCTTCAGATCGCCTTAACTTCCGAACGGATGGACCGATTTTCAACTTCGATTATACGAATCTGCTTGTTTTTTTCCATAGAATCCATTTCTGCAATCGAAAAGACCGAAATCAATAAAAAAAAGGTAACAAAGGGAGCCCCCTTGGAACTTTTTCGAATTCTTCAGATCGACTTAACTTCCGAACGGATGGACCGATTTTCAACTTCGATCATTCCAATCTGCTTTTTTTTATAGAATCCATTTCTCCGATCAAAAAAACCGAAATCGAAAATAAAAAATGCATCAAAGGGGGCCCCCTTGGAACTTTTTCGAATTCTTCAGATTGCCTTAACTTTCGAACGTATGGACCGATTTTCAACTTCGATCATACCAATCTGCTTGTTTTTTTTTTCATAGAATCCATTTCTCCAATCAAAAAAACCGAAATCGAAAAAATAAAAAGCATCAAAGGGAGCCCCCTTGGAACTTTTTCGAATTCTTCAGATCGCCTTAACTTCCGAACGGATGGACCGATTTTCAACTTCGATCATACGAATCTGCTTCTTTTTTTTTTCATAGAATCCATTTCTCCAATCGAAAAAACCGAAATCGAAAAAAAAAATGCATCAAAGGGGGCCCCCTTGGAACTTTTTCGATTTCTTCAGATCGCCTTAACTTTCGAACGGATGGACTGATTTTCAACTTCGATCATACCAATCTGCTTGTTTTCTTTCATAGAATCCATTTCTCCAATCGACAAAACCGAAATCGGAAAAAAAAATGCATCAAAGGGGGCCCCCTTGGAACTTTTTCGATTTCTTCAGATCGCCTTAACTTCCGAACGGATGGACCGATTTTCAACTTCGATTATACGAATCTGCTTGTTTTTTTCCATAGAATCCATTTCTGCAATCGAAAAGACCGAAATCAATAAAAAAAAGGTAACAAAGGGAGCCCCCTTGGAACTTTTTCGAATTCTTCAGATCGACTTAACTTCCGAACGGATGGACCGATTTTCAACTTCGATCATTCCAATCTGCTTTTTTTTATAGAATCCATTTCTCCGATCAAAAAAACCGAAATCGAAAAAAAAAATGCATCAAAGGGGGCCCCCTTGGAACTTTTTCGATTTCTTCAGATCGACTTAACTTCCGAACGGATGGACCGATTTTCAACTCCGATCATACTAATCTGCTTTTTTTTTTCATAGAATCCATTTTTCCGATCAAAAAAACCGAAATCGAAACAAAAAAATGCATCAAAGGGGGCCCCCTTGGAACTTTTTCGAATTCTTCATATCGCCTTAACTTCCGAATGGATGGACCGATTTTCAACTTCGATCATACCAAACTGCTTGTTTTTTCTAATAGAATCCATTTCTCCAATCGAAAAAACCGAAATCTGAAAAAAAAATTGCATCAAAGGGGGTCCCCTTGGAACTTTTTCGAATTCTTCAAATCGCCTCAACTTCCGAACGGATGGACCGATTTTCAACTTCGATCATACCAATCTGCTTTTTTTTTTCATAGAATCCATTTCTCCAATCGAAAAAACCAAAATCGAAAAAAAAAATCGCATCAAAGGGGGTCCTCTTGGAACTTTTCTGAATTCTTCAGATCGCCTTAACTTCCGAACGGATGGACCGATTTTCAACTTCGATCATACCAATCTGCTTGTTTTTTTTCATAGAATCCATTTCTCCAATCGAAAAGAAAAATTGCATCAAAGGGGGTCCCCTTGGAACTTTTTCGAATTCTTCAGATCGCCTTAACTTCCGAACGGATGGATCGATTTTCAACTTCGATCATACCAATCTGCTTGTTTTTTTGCATAGAATCCATTTCTCCAATCAAAAAAACCGAAATCGAAAAATAAAATGCATCAAAAAGGGCCACCTTGGAACTTTTTCGAATTCTTCAGACCGCCTCAACTTCCGAACGGATCGACCGATTTTCAATTTCGCGCATACCAATTTGCTTGTTTTTTCATAGAATCCATTTCTTCAATAAAAAAAACCGAAATCGAGAAAAAAATTTCATCAAAGGGGGTCCCCTTGGAACTTTTTCGAATTCTTCAGATCGCCTTAACTTCCGAACGGATGGACCGATTTTCAACTTCGATCATTCCAATCTGCTAATTTTTTTATAGAATCCATTTCTCCGATCAAAAAAACCGAAATCGAAAATAAAAAATGCATCAAAGGGGGCCCCCTTGGAACTTTTTCGAATTCTTCAGATTGCCTTAACTTTCGAACGTATGGACCGATTTTCAACTTCGATCATACCAATCTGCTTGTTTTTTTTTCATAGAATCCATTTTTCCAATAAAAAAAACCGAAATCGAAAAAATAAAAAGCATCAAAGGGAGCCCCCTTGGAACTTTTTCGAATTCTTCAGATCGCCTTAACTTCCGAACGGATGGACCGATTTTCAACTTCGATCATACGAATCTGCTTGTTTTTTTTTTCATAGAATCCATTTCTCCAATCGAAAAAACCGAAATCGAAAAAAAAAAATGCATCAAAGGGGGATCCCTTGGAACTTTTTCGAATTCTTCAGATCGCCTTAACTTCCGAACGGATGGACTGATTTTCAACTTCGATCTAACCAATCTGCTTGTTTTCTTTCATAGAATCCATTTCTCCAATCGAAAAAACCGAAATCGAAAAAAAAAATGCATCAAAGGGGGCCTACTTGGAATTTTTTCGAATTCTTCAGATCGCCTTAATTTCCGAACGGATGGACCGATTTTCAATTTCGCGCATACCAATTCGCTTGTTTTTTTCATAGAATCCATTTCTCCAATCGAAAAAACCGAAATCGAAAAAAAATTGCATCAAAGGGGGTCCCCTTGGAACTTTTTCGAATTCTTCAGATCGCCTTAACTTCCGAACGGATGGACCGATTTTCAACTTCGATCATACCAATCTGCTTGTTTCTTTCATAGAATCCATTTCTCCAATCGAAAAAACCGAAATCGAAAAAAAAATGCATCAAAGAGGGCCCCCTTGGAACTTTTTCGAATTCTTCAGAATACAACTCAGATACAATTATCGCTTCGTCTAACCATTCAACATTCTGTTCGATTCAGTCGCTAGTATGTGTAAAGGAAGTACCGTCACCTGGTAAGTATCACTATATATACAGTATTGCGATATAATCGGATACCACCCAGATACATTGATTGTTCAGTCTATCCATTCAACTTTCTGTTCGTTTCGGTCGCTCGTATGTAAAACGGGAATACCGTCACCTAATGTGTATAATTATATACACAGCATAACATCATAATCGAATACAACCCACATACTATCCATTCAACCTTCTATTCGATTCGGTTGCTCGAATGTATAACGAAAGAACAGTAACCTGGTGAGTATTTCTATATGAACGTCATCACGATATAATCGAATACAACTCAGATACAATGATTATTCCGTCTATCCATCCAACCTTCTGTTCGATTGGGTCGCTCGTATGTATAACGCAAGAACAGTCACCTGGTGAGTATTACTATATAAACATCACCACGATATAATCGAATACAACTCAGTTACAATTATCGTTCCGTCTAACCATCCAACCTTATGTTCGATTAAGACGCTCGTATGTGAAACGAAAGAACCGTTACATGGTAGGTGTAACTAAATATACAGCATAACGATATAATCGGAGACAACCCAGATACAATGATTGTTCAATCTATCCATCCAACCTTATGTTCGATTCGGTTGCTCGTATGTTTAACGGAAGAACTGTTACCTGGTTAGACATACTATATGATAATCATCACGATATACTCGAATACAACCCCAGATACGATTATTGTTTAGTCTATCCATTCAACTTTCTGTTCAATTCAGTCGTTCTTATGAAAAACGGAAGAACAGTTACCTGGTGAGTATAACTATATAAACCTAATCGAATACAACCCAGATACGATGAATTTTCAATCTATTCATTCAACCTTCTGCTCGATTTGGTCGCTTTTATGTAAAACGGAAGAACAGTTACCTGGTGAATATTGCTATATAAACATCATCACGATATAATCGAATACAACTCAGATACAATTATCGCTTCGTCTAACCATTTAACCTTCTGTTCGATTCAGTCGCTAGTATGTGTAACGGAAGTACCGTCACCTGGTAAGTATCACTATATATACAGTATTGCGATATAATCGGATACCAACCAGATACATTGATTGTTCAGTCTATCCATTCAACTTTCCGTTCGTTTCGGTCGCTCGTATGTAAAACGGGAATACCGTCACCTAGTGTGTATAACTATATACACAGCATAACATCATAATCGAATACAACCCAGATACTATCCATTCAACCTTCTGTTCGATTCGGTTTCTCGTATGTATAACGAAAGAACAGTAACCTGTTGAGTATTTCTATATGAACGTCATCACGATATAATCGAATACAACTCAGATACAATGATCATTCCGTCTATCCATCCAACCTTCTGTTCGATTGGGTCGCTCGTATGTATAACGCAAGAACAGTCACCTGGTGAGTATTACTATATAAACATCACCACGATATAATCGAATACAACTCAGTAACAATTATCGTTCCGTCTAACCATCCAACCTTATGTTCGATTTAGACGCTCGTATGTGTAACGAAAGAACCGTTACATGGTAGGTGTAACTAAATATACAGCATAACGATATAATCGGAGACAACCCAGATACAATGATTGTTCAATCTATCCATCCAACCTTATGTTCGATTCGGTTGCTCGTATGTTCAACGGAAGAACTGTTACCTGGTTAGACATACTATATGATAATCATCACGATATACTCGAATACAACCCCAGATACGATTATTGTTTAGTCTATCCATTCAACTTTCTGTTCAATTCAGTCGTTCTTATGAAAAACGGAAGAACAGTTACCTGGTGAGTATAACTATATAAACCTAATCGAATACAACCCAGATACGATGAATTTTCAATCTATTCATTCAACCTTCTGCTCGATTTGGTCGCTTTTATGTAAAACGGAAGAACAGTTACCTGGTGAATATTGCTATATAAACATCATCACGATATAATCGAATACAACTCAGATAAAATTATCGCTTCGTCTAACCATTTAACCTTCTGTTCGATTCAGTCGCTAGTATGTGTAACGGAAGTACCGTCACCTGGTAAGTATCACTATATATACAGTATTGCGATATAATCGGATACCAACCAGATACATTGATTGTTCAGTCTATCCATTCAACTTTCCGTTCGTTTCGGTCGCTCGTATGTAAAACGGGAATACCGTCACCTAGTGTGTATAACTATATACACAGCATAACATCATAATCGAATACAACCCAGATACTATCCATTCAACCTTCTGTTCGATTCGGTTTCTCGTATGTATAACGAAAGAACAGTAACCTGGTGAGTATTTCTATATGAACGTCATCACGATATAATCGAATACAACTCAGATACAATGATCATTCCGTCTATCCATCCAACCTTATGTTCGATTGGGTTGCTCGTATGTATAACGCAAGATTAGTCACCTGGTGAGTATTACTATATAAACATCACCACGATATAATCGAATACAACTCAGTTACAATTATCGTTCCGTCTAACCATCCAACCTTATGTTCGATTCAGACGCTCGTATGTGTAACGAAAGAACTGTTACATGGTAGGTGTAACTAAATATACAGCATAACGATATAATCGGAGACAACCCAAATACAATGATTGTTCAATCTATCCATTCTACCTTATGTTCGATTTGGTTGCTCGTATGTATAACGGAAGAACTGTTACCTGGTTAGACATACTATGTGATGATAATCACGATATAATCAAATACAACCCAGATACGATGATTGTTCAGTCTATCCATTCAACCTTCTGTTCAGTTCAGTCGCTCTTATGTATAACTGGAGAACAGTTTCCTGGTGAGTATAATTATATGAACATCATCAACATATAATCGAATACAACCCCAGATACGATTATTGTTTAGTCTATCCATTCAACCTTCTGTTCAATTCAGTCGCTCGTATGTATAACGGAAGAACAGTTACCTGGTGAATATAACTATATAAACATAATCGAATACAACCCAGATACGATGATTGTTCAATCTATACTAAATTCAACCTTCTGCTCGATTCGGTCGCTTGTATGTAAAACGGAAGAACAGTTACCTGGTGAGTATTACTATATAAACATAATCGAATACAACCCAGATAGAAGGAATAAAAAATATAAAGATAAAACAACAAATACATATGAATAAATAAAACTAGATATAAATATAGAAACAACACATACACGCCATTAATAAAAAATCACAAATATGTATAAAATAAAATCAAGATGAATTGTATATGTATATATAAATGAGATTAAACACGTCAGAAATGGCAAATCACAACAGAAACTCCTCCATAGTGTAGCAATTTTTTGAAAATAGTAGTTTCTTAACTCTCTTCTTGAAAATGTATACAGTACTTGATACCTTAATGTCATCAGGAAGTCTGTTATACAATTTGCATCCCAGATATTCGAAACTTTTTCGATATAGTACAGTGCGATGTTGACATGGTAGGATTAATTGGGAATTACGTGTACAGTAATTATGTGCCGATCTATTGGCAGCCAGTTTGTTTTTATTGCGGTGTACATATGTGCAAGCCTCAAGTATATATATTCCTGCAACTGTCAATATATTCAAATTCCGAAATGATTCCCTACAAGAATCCCTAAATCCCAACTTTGCAATGATCCTTATGGCATACTTCTGTATGGCATACTTCTGTATGATGATGAATGACAGCAACTATACTGAAATATGTAGGAGAGTGAACAGAGAATATAGGCAAGAGTAACAATCAACAAATATTAAATATTATGATGAATTGATCACTCAATCTGGCAACAAGTCTAAAACAACCTGGAAAATTATAAATGACCTACAAAAAATACATCCCAATAAAGATGAACTGATTTTAGTTGAACAAAATATTCAATACAGGGGTAGAGCTCTGGCTGAAAAATTCTATACCCATTTTACGAAACCTTTGTCTGAACACTTCACAATTGATACTAGTTTTCTCGAAAGTAATATCTCTCTCAATACATCAACTTTTTTTATGTCTCCAATCACTGGGAGGGAATTGATACAATTAATTGATAAACTCAAAAACTCCAATTCGTATGGGACTGACCAAATATCAAACAAGTTGATTAAATGTTGTGCATCTGAATTGTGTTCCATACTTACCTTCTTGATTAATTTGTCAACAGAAAAAGGAATTTTCCCAACTAAACTGAAATTGGCGAGTGTATCTCCTGTATATAAAAAAGGTGATACCAATGACGTGAATAATTACAGAGCAATAAGTATTCTTTCCAGCATCTCGAAACTATACGAATTGAATTTGAAGGAACAACTGAATGCTTTTTTTACCTCGATGAAATTATTATCCCCATCCCAACATGGTTTTACGACTAATAAAAGCACTGATACAGCTCTATATGACTTTCACAGTCGAATAATAACTGACTTGGACAAAAAAAGTGTGTTTTAGGATTATTCATTGATTTTTCACGAGCGTTTGATTGCGTGAATCACAGCCTTTTACTTGAAAAACTGTCGAGATATGGAGTTAGAGGAATGCCACTGAATTTACTAAGTTCTTACCTGGAAAATTGGAGACAAGTAGTGAAAATTGAGGAAAATCTAAGTTCTGAAAAACATATCATTGATGGTGTACCCCAAGGATCAATTCTGGGACCTTTTTTATATCTTGTTTTTGCCAATGATTTATTAGATTATCTCAATAGGAATTCTGCCACTCATTGCATATGTTATACTGATGACACTAATATATTGGTTTTTGCAGATGATTTGAACACACTTAGAAATACAGCTGAAAGCACATTGGAAAAAGTCATAATTTGGTCTGAGAAAAACAATTTGCATATAAATAAAACAAAAACCAATATGTTACAGTTCATGATAAAAGGACAACAGATTGAGATGTATCTGTTTGAGAATACTGATTTGGAACTGAATGCAGTAAAATCTACGAAAATGTTAGGTGTTGTCTTTGATAACAGATTGCAATGGATGCCACAAGTTGACAATCTATGCAAGAAACTAAGAAAAGTCTGCTATTCCCTTAGGTATCTCTCAAATTATTGTAGCAAAAGCATCCTGCTAACTTTATATTATGCAAATTTTAACTCTCATCTGAGGTATGGTATTTTGAACTGGGGCACAAGCTCCTCTGTAGACCGAGTAATCATCATACAGAAGTATGCCATAAGGATCATTGCAAAGTTGGGATTTAGGGATTCTTGTAGGGAATCATTTCGGAATTTGAATATATTGACAGTTGCAGGAATATATATACTTGAGGCTTGCACATATGTACACCGCAATAAAAACAAACTGGCTGCCAATAGATCGGCACATAATTACTGTACACGTAATTCCCAATTAATCCTACCATGTCAACATCGCACTGTACTATATCGAAAAAGTTTCGAATATCTGGGATGCAAATTGTATAACAGACTTCCTGATGACATTAAGGTATCAAGTACTGTATACATTTTCAAGAAGAGAGTTAAGAAACTACTATTTTCAAAAAATTGCTACACTATGGAGGAGTTTCTGTTGTGATTTGCCATTTCTGACGTGTTTAATCTCATTTATATATACATATACAATTCATCTTGATTTTATTTTATACATATTTGTGATTTTTTATTAATGGCGTGTATGTGTTGTTTCTATATTTATATCTAGTTTTATTTATTCATATGTATTTGTTGTTTTATCTTTATATTTTTTATTCCTTCTATCTGGGTTGTATTCGATTATGTTTATATAGTAATACTCACCAGGTAACTGTTCTTCCGTTTTACATACAAGCGACCGAATCGAGCAGAAGGTTGAATTTAGTATAGATTGAACAATCATCGTATCTGGGTTGTATTCGATTATGTTTATATAGTTATATTCACCAGGTAACTGTTCTTCCGTTATACATACGAGCGACTGAATTGAACAGAAGGTTGAATGGATAGACTAAACAATAATCGTATCTGGGGTTGTATTCGATTATATGTTGATGATGTTCATATAATTATACTCACCAGGAAACTGTTCTCCAGTTATACATAAGAGCGACTGAACTGAACAGAAGGTTGAATGGATAGACTGAACAATCATCGTATCTGGGTTGTATTTGATTATATCGTGATTATCATCACATAGTATGTCTAACCAGGTAACAGTTCTTCCGTTATACATACGAGCAACCAAATCGAACATAAGGTAGAATGGATAGATTGAACAATCATTGTATTTGGGTTGTCTCCGATTATATCGTTATGCTGTATATTTAGTTACACCTACCATGTAACAGTTCTTTCGTTACACATACGAGCGTCTGAGTCGAACATAAGGTTGGATGGTTAGACGGAACGATAATTGTAACTGAGTTGTATTCGATTATATCGTGGTGATGTTTATATAGTAATACTCACCAGGTGACTAATCTTGCGTTATACATACGAGCAACCCAATCGAACATAAGGTTGGATGGATAGACGGAATGATCATTGTATCTGAGTTGTATTCGATTATATCGTGATGACGTTCATATAGAAATACTCACCAGGTTACTGTTCTTTCGTTATACATACGAGAAACCGAATCGAACAGAAGGTTGAATGGATAGTATCTGGGTTGTATTCGATTATGATGTTATGCTGTGTATATAGTTATACACACTAGGTGACGGTATTCCCGTTTTACATACGAGCGACCGAAACGAACGGAAAGTTGAATGGATAGACTGAACAATCAATGTATCTGGTTGGTATCCGATTATATCGCAATACTGTATATATAGTGATACTTACCAGGTGACGGTACTTCCGTTACACATACTAGCGACTGAATCGAACAGAAGGTTAAATGGTTAGACGAAGCGATAATTTTATCTGAGTTGTATTCGATTATATCGTGATGATGTTTATATAGCAATATTCACCAGGTAACTGTTCTTCCGTTTTACATAAAAGCGACCAAATCGAGCAGAAGGTTGAATGAATAGATTGAAAATTCATCGTATCTGGGTTGTATTCGATTAGGTTTATATAGTTATACTCACCAGGTAACTGTTCTTCCGTTTTTCATAAGAACGACTGAATTGAACAGAAAGTTGAATGGATAGACTAAACAATAATCGTATCTGGGGTTGTATTCGAGTATATCGTGATGATTATCATATAGTATGTCTAACCAGGTAACAGTTCTTCCGTTAAACATACGAGCAACCGAATCGAACATAAGGTTGGATGGATAGATTGAACAATCATTGTATCTGGGTTGTCTCCGATTATATCGTTATGCTGTATATTTAGTTACACCTACCATGTAACGGTTCTTTCGTTACACATACGAGCGTCTAAATCGAACATAAGGTTGGATGGTTAGACGGAACGATAATTGTAACTGAGTTGTATTCGATTATATCGTGGTGATGTTTATATAGTAATACTCACCAGGTGACTGTTCTTGCGTTATACATACGAGCGACCCAATCGAACAGAAGGTTGGATGGATAGACGGAATGATCATTGTATCTGAGTTGTATTCGATTATATCGTGATGACGTTCATATAGAAATACTCAACAGGTTACTGTTCTTTCGTTATACATACGAGAAACCGAATCGAACAGAAGGTTGAATGGATAGTATCTGGGTTGTATTCGATTATGATGTTATGCTGTGTATATAGTTATACACACTAGGTGACGGTTTTCCCGTTTTACATACGAGCGACCGAAACGAACGGAAAGTTGAATGGATAGACTGAACAATCAATGTATCTGGTTGGTATCCGATTATATCGCAATACTGTATATATAGTGATACTTACCAGGTGACGGTACTTCCGTTACACATACTAGCGACTGAATCGAACAGAAGGTTAAATGGTTAGACGAAGCGATAATTGTATCTGAGTTGTATTCGATTATATCGTGATGATGTTTATATAGCAATATTCACCAGGTAACTGTTCTTCCGTTTTACATAAAAGCGACCAAATCGAGCAGAAGGTTGAATGAATAGATTGAAAATTCATCGTATCTGGGTTGTATTCGATTAGGTTTATATAGTTATACTCACCAGGTAACTGTTCTTCCGTTTTTCATAAGAACGACTGAATTGAACAGAAAGTTGAATGGATAGACTAAACAATAATCGTATCTGGGGTTGTATTCGAGTATATCGTGATGATTATCATATAGTATGTCTAACCAGGTAACAGTTCTTCCGTTAAACATACGAGCAACCGAATCGAACATAAGGTTGGATGGATAGATTGAACAATCATTGTATCTGGGTTGTCTCCGATTATATCGTTATGCTGTATATTTAGTTACACCTACCATGTAACGGTTCTTTCGTTTCACATACGAGCGTCTTAATCGAACATAAGGTTGGATGGTTAGACGGAACGATAATTGTAACTGAGTTGTATTCGATTATATCGTGGTGATGTTTATATAGTAATACTCACCAGGTGACTGTTCTTGCGTTATACATACGAGCGACCCAATCGAACAGAAGGTTGGATGGATAGACGGAATAATCATTGTATCTGAGTTGTATTCGATTATATCGTGATGACGTTCATATAGAAATACTCACCAGGTTACTGTTCTTTCGTTATACATTCGAGCAACCGAATCGAATAGAAGGTTGAATGGATAGTATGTGGGTTGTATTCGATTATGATGTTATGCTGTGTATATAATTATACACATTAGGTGACGGTATTCCCGTTTTACATACGAGCGACCGAAACGAACAGAAAGTTGAATGGATAGACTGAACAATCAATGTATCTGGGTGGTATCCGATTATATCGCAATACTGTATATATAGTGATACTTACCAGGTGACGGTACTTCCTTTACACATACTAGCGACTGAATCGAACAGAATGTTGAATGGTTAGACGAAGCGATAATTGTATCTGAGTTGTATTCTGAAGAATTCGAAAAAGTTCCAAGGGGGCCCCCTTTGATGCATTTTTTTTTCGATTTCGGTTTTTTCGATTGGAGAAATGGATTCTATGAAAGAAACAAGCAGATTGGTATGATCGAAGTTGAAAATCGGTCCATCCGTTCGGAAGTTAAGGCGATCTGAAGAATTCGAAAAAGTTCCAAGGGGACCCCCTTTGATGCAATTTTTTTTCGATTTCGGTTTTTTCGATTGGAGAAATGGATTCTATGAAAAAAACAAGCGAATTGGTATGCGCGAAATTGAAAATCGGTCCATCCGTTCGGAAATTAAGGCGATCTGAAGAATTCGAAAAAATTCCAAGTAGGCCCCCTTTGATGCATTTTTTTTTTCGATTTCGGTTTTTTCGATTGGAGAAATGGATTCTATGAAAGAAAACAAGCAGATTGGTTAGATCGAAGTTGAAAATCAGTCCATCCGTTCGGAAGTTAAGGCGATCTGAAGAATTCGAAAAAGTTCCAAGGGAGCCCCCTTTGATGCATTTTTTTTTTCGATTTCGGTTTTTTCGATTGGAGAAATGGATTCTATGAAAAAAAAAACAAGCAGATTCGTATGATCGAAGTTGAAAATCGGTCCATCCGTTCGGAAGTTAAGGCGATCTGAAGAATTCGAAAAAGTTCCAAGGGGGCTCCCTTTGATGCTTTTTATTTTTTCGATTTCGGTTTTTTTTATTGGAAAAATGGATTCTATGAAAAAAAAACAAGCAGATTGGTATGATCGAAGTTGAAAATCGGTCCATACGTTCGAAAGTTAAGGCAATCTGAAGAATTCGAAAAAGTTCCAAGGGGGCCCCCTTTGATGCATTTTTTATTTTCGATTTCGGTTTTTTTGATCGGAGAAATGGATTCTATAAAAAAATAAGCAGATTGGAATGATCGAAGTTGAAAATCGGTCCATCCGTTCGGAAGTTAAGGCGATCTGAAGAATTCGAAAAAGTTCCAAGGGGACCCCCTTTGATGAAATTTTTTTCTCGATTTCGGTTTTTTTTATTGAAGAAATGGATTCTATGAAAAAACAAGCAAATTGGTATGCGCGAAATTGAAAATCGGTCGATCCGTTCGGAAGTTGAGGCGGTCTGAAGAATTCGAAAAAGTTCCAAGGTGGCCCTTTTTGATGCATTTTATTTTTCGATTTCGGTTTTTTTGATTGGAGAAATGGATTCTATGCAAAAAAACAAGCAGATTGGTATGATCGAAGTTGAAAATCGATCCATCCGTTCGGAAGTTAAGGCGATCTGAAGAATTCGAAAAAGTTCCAAGGGGACCCCCTTTGATGCAATTTTTCTTTTCGATTGGAGAAATGGATTCTATGAAAAAAAACGAGCAGATTGGTATGATCGAAGTTGAAAATCGGTCCATCCGTTCGGAAGTTAAGGCGATCTGAAGAATTCAGAAAAGTTCCAAGAGGACCCCCTTTGATGCGATTTTTTTTTTCGATTTTGGTTTTTTCGATTGGAGAAATGGATTCTATGAAAAAAAAAAAGCAGATTGGTATGATCGAAGTTGAAAATCGGTCCATCCGTTCGGAAGTTGAGGCGATTTGAAGAATTCGAAAAAGTTCCAAGGGGACCCCCTTTGATGCAATTTTTTTTTCAGATTTCGGTTTTTTCAATTTCGCGCATACCAATTCGCTTGTTTTTTTCATAGAATCCATTTCTCCAATCGAAAAAACCGAAATCGAAAAAAAATTGCATCAAAGGGGGTCCCCTTGGAACTTTTTCGAATTCTTCAGATCGCCTTAACTTCCGAACGGATGGACCGATTTTCAACTTCGATCATACCAATCTGCTTGTTTCTTTCATAGAATCCATTTCTCCAATCGAAAAAACCGAAATCGAAAAAAAAATGCATCAAAGGGGGCCCCCTTGGAACTTTTTCGAATTCTTCAGAATACAACTCAGATACAATTATCGCTTCGTCTAACCATTCAACATTCTGTTCGATTCAGTCGCTAGTATGTGTAAAGGAAGTACTGTCACCTGGTAAGTATCACTATATATACAGTATTGCGATATAATCGGATACCACCCAGATACATTGATTGTTCAGTCTATCCATTCAACTTTCTGTTCGTTTCGGTCGCTCGTATGTAAAACGGGAATACCGTCACCTAATGTGTATAATTATATACACAGCATAACATCATAATCGAATACAACCCACATACTATCCATTCAACCTTCTATTCGATTCGGTTGCTCGAATGTATAACGAAAGAACAGTAACCTGGTGAGTATTTCTATATGAACGTCATCACGATATAATCGAATACAACTCAGATACAATGATTATTCCGTCTATCCATCCAACCTTCTGTTCGATTGGGTCGCTCGTATGTATAACGCAAGAACAGTCACCTGGTGAGTATTACTATATAAACATCACCACGATATAATCGAATACAACTCAGTTACAATTATCGTTCCGTCTAACCATCCAACCTTATGTTCGATTAAGACGCTCGTATGTGAAACGAAAGAACCGTTACATGGTAGGTGTAACTAAATATACAGCATAACGATATAATCGGAGACAACCCAGATACAATGATTGTTCAATCTATCCATCCAACCTTATGTTCGATTCGGTTGCTCGTATGTTTAACGGAAGAACTGTTACCTGGTTAGACATACTATATGATAATCATCACGATATACTCGAATACAACCCCAGATACGATTATTGTTTAGTCTATCCATTCAACTTTCTGTTCAATTCAGTCGTTCTTATGAAAAACAGAAGAACAGTTACCTGGTGAGTATAACTATATAAACCTAATCGAATACAACCCAGATACGATGAATTTTCAATCTATTCATTCAACCTTCTGCTCGATTTGGTCGCTTTTATGTAAAACGGAAGAACAGTTACCTGGTGAATATTGCTATATAAACATCATCACGATATAATCGAATACAACTCAGATACAATTATCGCTTCGTCTAACCATTTAACCTTCTGTTCGATTCAGTCGCTAGTATGTGTAACGGAAGTACCGTCACCTGGTAAGTATCACTATATATACAGTATTGCGATATAATCGGATACCAACCAGATACATTGATTGTTCAGTCTATCCATTCAACTTTCCGTTCGTTTCGGTCGCTCGTATGTAAAACGGGAATACCGTCACCTAGTGTGTATAACTATATACACAGCATAACATCATAATCGAATACAACCCAGATACTATCCATTCAACCTTCTGTTCGATTCGGTTTCTCGTATGTATAACGAAAGAACAGTAACCTGTTGAGTATTTCTATATGAACGTCATCACGATATAATCGAATACAACTCAGATACAATGATCATTCCGTCTATCCATCCAACCTTCTGTTCGATTGGGTCGCTCGTATGTATAACGCAAGAACAGTCACCTGGTGAGTATTACTATATAAACATCACCACGATATAATCGAATACAACTCAGTTACAATTATCGTTCCGTCTAACCATCCAACCTTATGTTCGATTTAGACGCTCGTATGTGTAACGAAAGAACCGTTACATGGTAGGTGTAACTAAATATACAGCATAACGATATAATCGGAGACAACCCAGATACAATGATTGTTCAATCTATCCATCCAACCTTATGTTCGATTCGGTTGCTCGTATGTTTAACGGAAGAACTGTTACCTGGTTAGACATACTATATGATAATCATCACGATATACTCGAATACAACCCCAGATACGATTATTGTTTAGTCTATCCATTCAACTTTCTGTTCAATTCAGTCGTTCTTATGAAAAACGGAAGAACAGTTACCTGGTGAGTATAACTATATAAACCTAATCGAATACAACCCAGATACGATGAATTTTCAATCTATTCATTCAACCTTCTGCTCGATTTGGTCGCTTTTATGTAAAACGGAAGAACAGTTACCTGGTGAATATTGCTATATAAACATCATCACGATATAATCGAATACAACTCAGATAAAATTATCGCTTCGTCTAACCATTTAACCTTCTGTTCGATTCAGTCGCTAGTATGTGTAACGGAAGTACCGTCACCTGGTAAGTATCACTATATATACAGTATTGCGATATAATCGGATACCAACCAGATACATTGATTGTTCAGTCTATCCATTCAACTTTCCGTTCGTTTCGGTCGCTCGTATGTAAAACGGGAATACCGTCACCTAGTGTGTATAACTATATACACAGCATAACATCA
Organism: Chrysomela aeneicollis; assembly: GCA_029955515.1. NCBI lineage: Eukaryota > Metazoa > Arthropoda > Insecta > Coleoptera > Chrysomelidae > Chrysomela > Chrysomela aeneicollis. The sequence continues at coordinate 11,614,331 of JARUHQ010000013.1, read as the reverse complement.
TAATCGAATACAACCCAGATACTATCCATTCAACCTTCTGTTCGATTCGGTTTCTCGTATGTATAACGAAAGAACAGTAACCTGGTGAGTATTTCTATATGAACGTCATCACGATATAATCGAATACAACTCAGATACAATGATCATTCCGTCTATCCATCCAACCTTATGTTCGATTGGGTTGCTCGTATGTATAACGCAAGATTAGTCACCTGGTGAGTATTACTATATAAACATCACCACGATATAATCGAATACAACTCAGTTACAATTATCGTTCCGTCTAACCATCCAACCTTATGTTCGATTCAGACGCTCGTATGTGTAACGAAAGAACTGTTACATGGTAGGTGTAACTAAATATACAGCATAACGATATAATCGGAGACAACCCAAATACAATGATTGTTCAATCTATCCATTCTACCTTATGTTCGATTTGGTTGCTCGTATGTATAACGGAAGAACTGTTACCTGGTTAGACATACTATGTGATGATAATCACGATATAATCAAATACAACCCAGATACGATGATTGTTCAGTCTATCCATTCAACCTTCTGTTCAGTTCAGTCGCTCTTATGTATAACTGGAGAACAGTTTCCTGGTGAGTATAATTATATGAACATCATCAACATATAATCGAATACAACCCCAGATACGATTATTGTTTAGTCTATCCATTCAACCTTCTGTTCAATTCAGTCGCTCGTATGTATAACGGAAGAACAGTTACCTGGTGAATATAACTATATAAACATAATCGAATACAACCCAGATACGATGATTGTTCAATCTATACTAAATTCAACCTTCTGCTCGATTCGGTCGCTTGTATGTAAAACGGAAGAACAGTTACCTGGTGAGTATTACTATATAAACATAATCGAATACAACCCAGATAGAAGGAATAAAAAATATAAAGATAAAACAACAAATACATATGAATAAATAAAACTAGATATAAATATAGAAACAACACATACACGCCATTAATAAAAAATCACAAATATGTATAAAATAAAATCAAGATGAATTGTATATGTATATATAAATGAGATTAAACACGTCAGAAATGGCAAATCACAACAGAAACTCCTCCATAGTGTAGCAATTTTTTGAAAATAGTAGTTTCTTAACTCTCTTCTTGAAAATGTATACAGTACTTGATACCTTAATGTCATCAGGAAGTCTGTTATACAATTTGCATCCCAGATATTCGAAACTTTTTCGATATAGTACAGTGCGATGTTGACATGGTAGGATTAATTGGGAATTACGTGTACAGTAATTATGTGCCGATCTATTGGCAGCCAGTTTGTTTTTATTGCGGTGTACATATGTGCAAGCCTCAAGTATATATATTCCTGCAACTGTCAATATATTCAAATTCCGAAATGATTCCCTACAAGAATCCCTAAATCCCAACTTTGCAATGATCCTTATGGCATACTTCTGTATGGCATACTTCTGTATGATGATGAATGACAGCAACTATACTGAAATATGTAGGAGAGTGAACAGAGAATATAGGCAAGAGTAACAATCAACAAATATTAAATATTATGATGAATTGATCACTCAATCTGGCAACAAGTCTAAAACAACCTGGAAAATTATAAATGACCTACAAAAAATACATCCCAATATATATGGTATGGGACTGACCAAATATCAAACAAGTTGATTAAATGTTGTGCATCTGAATTGTGTTCCATACTTACCTTCTTGATTAATTTGTCAACAGAAAAAGGAATTTTCCCAACTAAACTGAAATTGGCGAGTGTATCTCCTGTATATAAAAAAGGTGATACCAATGACGTGAATAATTACAGAGCAATAAGTATTCTTTCCAGCATCTCGAAACTATACGAATTGAATTTGAAGGAACAACTGAATGCTTTTTTTACCTCGATGAAATTATTATCCCCATCCCAACATGGTTTTACGACTAATAAAAGCACTGATACAGCTCTATATGACTTTCACAGTCGAATAATAACTGACTTGGACAAAAAAAGTGTGTTTTAGGATTATTCATTGATTTTTCACGAGCGTTTGATTGCGTGAATCACAGCCTTTTACTTGAAAAACTGTCGAGATATGGAGTTAGAGGAATGCCACTGAATTTACTAAGTTCTTACCTGGAAAATTGGAGACAAGTAGTGAAAATTGAGGAAAATCTAAGTTCTGAAAAACATATCATTGATGGTGTACCCCAAGGATCAATTCTGGGACCTTTTTTATATCTTGTTTTTGCCAATGATTTATTAGATTATCTCAATAGGAATTCTGCCACTCATTGCATATGTTATACTGATGACACTAATATATTGGTTTTTGCAGATGATTTGAACACACTTAGAAATACAGCTGAAAGCACATTGGAAAAAGTCATAATTTGGTCTGAGAAAAACAATTTGCATATAAATAAAACAAAAACCAATATGTTACAGTTCATGATAAAAGGACAACAGATTGAGATGTATCTGTTTGAGAATACTGATTTGGAACTGAATGCAGTAAAATCTACGAAAATGTTAGGTGTTGTCTTTGATAACAGATTGCAATGGATGCCACAAGTTGACAATCTATGCAAGAAACTAAGAAAAGTCTGCTATTCCCTTAGGTATCTCTCAAATTATTGTAGCAAAAGCATCCTGCTAACTTTATATTATGCAAATTTTAACTCTCATCTGAGGTATGGTATTTTGAACTGGGGCACAAGCTCCTCTGTAGACCGAGTAATCATCATACAGAAGTATGCCATAAGGATCATTGCAAAGTTGGGATTTAGGGATTCTTGTAGGGAATCATTTCGGAATTTGAATATATTGACAGTTGCAGGAATATATATACTTGAGGCTTGCACATATGTACACCGCAATAAAAACAAACTGGCTGCCAATAGATCGGCACATTATTACTGTACACGTAATTCCCAATTAATCCTACCATGTCAACATCGCACTGTACTATATCGAAAAAGTTTCGAATATCTGGGATGCAAATTGTATAACAGACTTCCTGATGACATTAAGGTATCAAGTACTGTATACATTTTCAAGAAGAGAGTTAAGAAACTACTATTTTCAAAAAATTGCTACACTATGGAGGAGTTTCTGTTGTGATTTGCCATTTCTGACGTGTTTAATCTCATTTATATATACATATACAATTCATCTTGATTTTATTTTATACATATTTGTGATTTTTTATTAATGGCGTGTATGTGTTGTTTCTATATTTATATCTAGTTTTATTTATTCATATGTATTTGTTGTTTTATCTTTATATTTTTTATTCCTTCTATCTGGGTTGTATTCGATTATGTTTATATAGTAATACTCACCAGGTAACTGTTCTTCCGTTTTACATACAAGCGACCGAATCGAGCAGAAGGTTGAATTTAGTATAGATTGAACAATCATCGTATCTGGGTTGTATTCGATTATGTTTATATAGTTATATTCACCAGGTAACTGTTCTTCCGTTATACATACGAGCGACTGAATTGAACAGAAGGTTGAATGGATAGACTAAACAATAATCGTATCTGGGGTTGTATTCGATTATATGTTGATGATGTTCATATAATTATACTCACCAGGAAACTGTTCTCCAGTTATACATAAGAGCGACAGAACTGAACAGAAGGTTGAATGGATAGACTGAACAATCATCGTATCTGGGTTGTATTTGATTATATCGTGATTATCATCACATAGTATGTCTAACCAGGTAACAGTTCTTCCGTTATACATACGAGCAACCAAATCGAACATAAGGTAGAATGGATAGATTGAACAATCATTGTATTTGGGTTGTCTCCGATTATATCGTTATGCTGTATATTTAGTTACACCTACCATGTAACAGTTCTTTCGTTACACATACGAGCGTCTGAATCGAACATAAGGTTGGATGGTTAGACGGAACGATAATTGTAACTGAGTTGTATTCGATTATATCGTGGTGATGTTTATATAGTAATACTCACCAGGTGACTAATCTTGCGTTATACATACGAGCAACCCAATCGAACATAAGGTTGGATGGATAGACGGAATGATCATTGTATCTGAGTTGTATTCGATTATATCGTGATGACGTTCATATAGAAATACTCACCAGGTTACTGTTCTTTCGTTATACATACGAGAAACCGAATCGAACAGAAGGTTGAATGGATAGTATCTGGGTTGTATTCGATTATGATGTTATGCTGTGTATATAGTTATACACACTAGGTGACGGTATTCCCGTTTTACATACGAGCGACCGAAACGAACGGAAAGTTGAATGGATAGACTGAACAATCAATGTATCTGGTTGGTATCCGATTATATCGCAATACTGTATATATAGTGATACTTACCAGGTGACGGTACTTCCGTTACACATACTAGCGACTGAATCGAACAGAAGGTTAAATGGTTTGACGAAGCGATAATTTTATCTGAGTTGTATTCGATTATATCGTGATGATGTTTATATAGCAATATTCACCAGGTAACTGTTCTTCCGTTTTACATAAAAGCGACCAAATCGAGCAGAAGGTTGAATGAATAGATTGAAAATTCATCGTATCTGGGTTGTATTCGATTAGGTTTATATAGTTATACTCACCAGGTAACTGTTCTTCCGTTTTTCATAAGAACGACTGAATTGAACAGAAAGTTGAATGGATAGACTAAACAATAATCGTATCTGGGGTTGTATTCGAGTATATCGTGATGATTATCATATAGTATGTCTAACCAGGTAACAGTTCTTCCGTTAAACATACGAGCAACCGAATCGAACATAAGGTTGGATGGATAGATTGAACAATCATTGTATCTGGGTTGTCTCCGATTATATCGTTATGCTGTATATTTAGTTACACCTACCATGTAACGGTTCTTTCGTTACACATACGAGCGTCTAAATCGAACATAAGGTTGGATGGTTAGACGGAACGATAATTGTAACTGAGTTGTATTCGATTATATCGTGGTGATGTTTATATAGTAATACTCACCAGGTGACTGTTCTTGCGTTATACATACGAGCGACCCAATCGAACAGAAGGTTGGATGGATAGACGGAATGATCATTGTATCTGAGTTGTATTCGATTATATCGTGATGACGTTCATATAGAAATACTCAACAGGTTACTGTTCTTTCGTTATACATACGAGAAACCGAATCGAACAGAAGGTTGAATGGATAGTATCTGGGTTGTATTCGATTATGATGTTATGCTGTGTATATAGTTATACACACTAGGTGACGGTATTCCCGTTTTACATACGAGCGACCGAAACGAACGGAAAGTTGAATGGATAGACTGAACAATCAATGTATCTGGTTGGTATCCGATTATATCGCAATACTGTATATATAGTGATACTTACCAGGTGACGGTACTTCCGTTACACATACTAGCGACTGAATCGAACAGAAGGTTAAATGGTTAGACGAAGCGATAATTGTATCTGAGTTGTATTCGATTATATCGTGATGATGTTTATATAGCAATATTCACCAGGTAACTGTTCTTCCGTTTTACATAAAAGCGACCAAATCGAGCAGAAGGTTGAATGAATAGATTGAAAATTCATCGTATCTGGGTTGTATTCGATTAGGTTTATATAGTTATACTCACCAGGTAACTGTTCTTCCGTTTTTCATAAGAACGACTGAATTGAACAGAAAGTTGAATGGATAGACTAAACAATAATCGTATCTGGGGTTGTATTCGAGTATATCGTGATGATTATCATATAGTATGTCTAACCAGGTAACAGTTCTTCCGTTAAACATACGAGCAACCGAATCGAACATAAGGTTGGATGGATAGATTGAACAATCATTGTATCTGGGTTGTCTCCGATTATATCGTTATGCTGTATATTTAGTTACACCTACCATGTAACGGTTCTTTCGTTTCACATACGAGCGTCTTAATCGAACATAAGGTTGGATGGTTAGACGGAACGATAATTGTAACTGAGTTGTATTCGATTATATCGTGGTGATGTTTATATAGTAATACTCACCAGGTGACTGTTCTTGCGTTATACATACGAGCGACCCAATCGAACAGAAGGTTGGATGGATAGACGGAATAATCATTGTATCTGAGTTGTATTCGATTATATCGTGATGACGTTCATATAGAAATACTCACCAGGTTACTGTTCTTTCGTTATACATTCGAGCAACCGAATCGAATAGAAGGTTGAATGGATAGTATGTGGGTTGTATTCGATTATGATGTTATGCTGTGTATATAATTATACACATTAGGTGACGGTATTCCCGTTTTACATACGAGCGACCGAAACGAACAAAAAGTTGAATGGATAGACTGAACAATCAATGTATCTGGGTGGTATCCGATTATATCGCAATACTGTATATATAGTGATACTTACCAGGTGACGGTACTTCCTTTACACATACTAGCGACTGAATCGAACAGAATGTTGAATGGTTAGACGAAGCGATAATTGTATCTGAGTTGTATTCTGAAGAATTCGAAAAAGTTCCAAGGGGGCCCCCTTTGATGCATTTTTTTTTCGATTTCGGTTTTTTCGATTGGAGAAATGGATTCTATGAAAGAAACAAGCAGATTGGTATGATCGAAGTTGAAAATCGGTCCATCCGTTCGGAAGTTAAGGCGATCTGAAGAATTCGAAAAAGTTCCAAGGGGACCCCCTTTGATGCAATTTTTTTTCGATTTCGGTTTTTTCGATTGGAGAAATGGATTCTATGAAAAAAACAAGCGAATTGGTATGCGCGAAATTGAAAAAACCGAAATCTGAAAAAAAAATTGCATCAAAGGGGGTCCCCTTGGAACTTTTTCGAATTCTTCAAATCGCCTCAACTTCCGAACGGATGGACCGATTTTCAACTTCGATCATACCAATCTGCTTTTTTTTTTCATAGAATCCATTTCTCCAATCGAAAAAACCAAAATCGAAAAAAAAAATCGCATCAAAGGGGGTCCTCTTGGAACTTTTCTGAATTCTTCAGATCGCCTTAACTTCCGAACGGATGGACCGATTTTCAACTTCCATCATACCAATCTGCTTGTTTTTTTTCATAGAATCCATTTCTCCAATCGAAAAGAAAAATTGCATCGAAGGGGGTCCCCTTGGAACTTTTTCGAATTCTTCAGATCGCCTTAACTTCCGAACGGATGGATCGATTTTCAACTTCGATCATACCAATCTGCTTGTTTTTTTGCATAGAATCCATTTCTCCAATCAAAAAAACCGAAATCGAAAAATAAAATGCATCAAAAAGGGCCACCTTGGAACTTTTTCGAATTCTTCAGACCGCCTCAACTTCCGAACGGATCGACCGATTTTCAATTTCGCGCATACCAATTTGCTTGTTTTTTCATAGAATCCATTTCTTCAATAAAAAAAACCGAAATCGAGAAAAAAATTTCATCAAAGGGGGTCCCCTTGGAACTTTTTCGAATTCTTCAGATCGCCTTAACTTCCGAACGGATGGACCGATTTTCAACTTCGATCATTCCAATCTGCTTATTTTTTTATAGAATCCATTTCTCCGATCAAAAAAACCGAAATCGAAAATAAAAAATGCATCAAAGGGGGCCCCCTTGGAACTTTTTCGAATTCTTCAGATTGCCTTAACTTTCGAACGTATGGACCGATTTTCAACTTCGATCATACCAATCTGCTTGTTTTTTTTTCATAGAATCCATTTTTCCAATAAAAAAAACCGAAATCGAAAAAATAAAAAGCATCAAAGGGAGCCCCCTTGGAACTTTTTCGAATTCTTCAGATCGCCTTAACTTCCGAACGGATGGACCGATTTTCAACTTCGATCATACGAATCTGCTTGTTTTTTTTTTCATAGAATCCATTTCTCCAATCGAAAAAACCGAAATCGAAAAAAAAAATGCATCAAAGGGGGCTCCCTTGGAACTTTTTCGAATTCTTCAGATCGCCTTAACTTCCGAACGGATGGACTGATTTTCAACTTCGATCTAACCAATCTGCTTGTTTTCTTTCATAGATTATGTGTATAACTATATACACAGCATAACATCATTATCGAATACAACCCAGATACTATCCATTCAACCTTCTGTTCGATTCGGTTGCTCGTATGTATAACGAAAGAACAGTAACCTGGTGAGTATTTCTATATGAACGTCATCACGATATAATCGAATACAACTTAGTTACAATTATCGTTCCGTCTAACCATCCAACCTTATGTTCGATTCAGACGCTCGTATGTGTAACAAAAGAACCGTTACATGGTAGGTGTAGTCAAATATACAACATAACGATATAATCGGAGACAACCCAGATACAATGATTGTTCAATCTATCCATTCAACCTTAGGTTCGATTCGGTTGCTAGTATGTATAACGAAAGAACAGTTACCTGGTTAGACATAATATATAATAATCATCACGAAATAATCGAATACAACCCAGATACGATGATTGTTCAGTCTATCCATTCAACCTTCTGTTCAGTTCAGTCGCTCTTATGTATAACTGGAGAACAGTTACCTGGTGAGTATAACTATATGAACATCATTACGATATAATCGAATACAACCCCAGATACGATCATTGTTTAGTCTATCCATTCAACCTTCAGTTCAATTCAGTCGCTCGTATGTATAACGGAAGAACAGTTACCTGGTGAGTATAACTATATAAACATAATCGAATACAACTCAGATACGATGATTGTTCAATCTATCCATTTAACCTTCTGCTCGATTCGGTCGCTTGTATGTAAAACGGAAGGACAGTTACCTGGTGAGTATTGCTATATAAACATCATCACGATATCATCGAATACAACTCAGAAACAATTATCGTTTCGTCTAACCATTCAACATTCTGTTCGATTCAGTCGCTAGTATGTGTATCAGAAGTATCGTCACCTGGTAAGTATCACTATATATACAGTATTGCGATATAATCGGATACCACCCAGATACATTGATTGTTCAGTCTATCCATTCAACTTTCTTTTCGTTTCGGTCGCTCGTATGTAAAACGGGAATACCGTCTCCTAGTGTGTATAACTATATACACAGCATAACATCATAATCGAATACAACCCATATACTATCCATTCAACCTTCTGTTCAATTCAGTCGCTCGTATGTATAACGGAAGAACAGTTAACTGGTGAGTATAACTATATAAACATAATCGAATACAACCCAGATACGATGATTGTTCAATCTATACTGAATTCAACCTTCTGCTCGATTCGGTCGCTTGTATGTAAAACGGAAGAACAGTTACCTGGTGAGTATTGCTATATAAACATCATCACGATATCATCGAATACAACTCAGATACAATTATCGTTTCGTCTAACCATTTAACCTTCTGTTCGATTCAGTCGCTAGTATGTGTAACGGAAGTACCGTCACCTGGTAAGTATCACTATATATACAGTATTGCGATATAATTGGATACCACCCAGATACATTGATTGTTCAGTCTATCCATTCAACTTTCTGTTCGTTTCGGTCGCTCGTATGTGAAACGGGAATACCGTCACTTTATGTGTATAACTATATACACAGCATAACATCATAATCGAATACAACCCAGATACTATCCATTCAACCTTCTGTTCGATTCGGTTGCTCGTATGTATAACGAAAGAACAGTAACCTGGTGAGTATTTCTATATGAACGTCATCACGATATAATCGAATACAACTTAGTTACAATTATCGTTCCGTCTAACCATCCAACCTTATGTTCGATTCAGACGCTCGTATGTGTAACGAAAGAACCGTTACATGGTAGGTGTAGTTAAATATACAACATAACGATATAATCGGAGACAACCCAGATACAATGATTGTTCAATCTATCCATTCAACCTTATGTTCGATTCGGTTGCTAGTATGTATAACGAAAGAACAGTTACCTGGTTAGACATAATATATAATAATCATCACGAAATAATCGAATACAACCCAGATACGATGATTGTTCAGTCTATCCATTCAACCTTCTGTTCAGTTCAGTCGCTCTAATGTATAACTGGAGAACAGTTACCTGGTGAGTATAACTATATATCACGATATAATCGAATACAACCCCAGATACGATCATTGTTTAGTCTATCCATTCAACCTTCAGTTCAATTCAGTCGCTCGTATGTATAACGGAAGAACAGTTACCTGGTGAGTATAACTATATAAACATAATCGAATACAACTCAGATACGATGATTGTTCAATCCATCCATTCAACCTTATGTTCGATTCGGTTGCTCGTATGTATATCGGAAAAACAGGTACCTGGTGAGTATATCTATATAAACATAATCGAATACAACTCAGATACGATGATTGTTCAATCTATCCATTTAACCTTCTGCTCGATTCGGTTGCTTCTATGTAAAACGGAAGGACAGTTACCTGGTGAGTATTGCTATATAAACATCATCACGATATCATCGAATACAACTCAGATACAATTATCATTCCGTCTAACCATTCAACATTCTGTTCGATTCAGTCGCTAGTATGTGTAACGGAAGTATCGTCACCTGGTAAGTATCACTATATATACAGTATTGCGATATAATCGGATACCACCCAGATACATTGATTGTTCAGTCTATCCATTCAACTTTCTTTTCGTTTCGGTCGCTCGTATGTCAAACGGGAATACCGTCTCCTAGTGTGTATAACTATATACACAGCATAACATCATAATCGAATACAACCCATATACTATCCATTCAACCTTCTGTTCGATTCAGTCGCTCGTATGTATAACGGAAGAACAGTTACCTGGTGAGTATAACTATATAAACATAATCGAATACAACCCAGATACGATGATTATTCAATCTATACTGAATTCAACCTTCTGCTCGATTCGGTCGCTTGTATGTAAAACGGAAGAACAGTAACCTGGTGAGTATTGCTATATTAACATCATCACGATATCATCGAATACAACTCAGATACAATTATCGTTTCGTCTAACCATTTAACCTTCTGTTCGATTCAGTCGCTAGTATGTGTAACGGAAGTACCGTCACCTGGTAAGTATCACTATATATACAGTATTGCGATATAATCGGATACCACCCAGATACATTGATTGTTCAGTCTATCCATTCAACTTTCTGTTCGTTTCGGTCGCTCGTACGTGAAACGGGAATACCGTCACCTTATGTGTATAACTATATACACAGCATAACATCATTATCGAATACAACCCAGATACTATCCATTCAACCTTCTGTTCGATTCGGTTGCTCGTATGTATAACGAAAGAACAGTAACCTGGTGAGTATTTCTATATGAACGTCATCACGATATAATCGAATACAACTAAGTTACAATTATCGTTTCGTCTAACCATCCAACCTCATGTTCGATTCAGACGCTCGAATGTGTAACGAAAGAACCGTTACATGGTAGGTGTAGTTAAATATACAACATAACGATATAATCGGTGACAACCCAGATACAATGATTGTTCAATCTATCCATTAAACCTTATGTTCGATTCGGTTGCTAGTATGTATAACGAAAGAACAGTTACCTGGTTAGACATAATATATAATAATCATCACGAAATAATCGAATACAACCCAGATACGATGATTGTTCAGTCTATCCATTCAACCTTCTATTCAGTTCAGTCGCTCTTATGTATAACTGGAGAACAGTTACCTGGTGAGTATAACTATATGAACATCATCACGATATAATCGAATACAACCCCAGATACGATCATTGTTTAGTCTATCCATTCAACCTTCAGTTCGATTCAGTCGCTCGTATGTATAACGGAAGAACAGTTACCTGGTGAGTATAACTATATAAACATAATCGAATACAACTCAGATACGATGATTGTTCAATCTATCCATTCAACCTTATGTTCGATTCGGTTGCTCGTATGTATATCGGAAGAACAGGTACCTGGTGAGTATATCTATATAAACATAATCGAATACAACTCAGATACGATGATTGTTCAATCTATACTGAATTCAACCTTCTCCTCGATTCGGTCGCTTGTATGTAAAACGGAAGGACAGTTACCTGGTGAGTATTGCTATATAAACATCATCACGATATCATCGAATACAACTCAGATACAATTATCGTTTCGTCTAACCATTCAACATTCTGTTCGATTCAGTCGCTAGTATGTGTAACGGAAGTATCGTCACCTGGTAAGTATCACTATATATACAGTATTGCGATATAATCGGATACCACCCAGATACATTGATTGTTCAGTCTATCCATTCAATTATCTTTTCGTTTCGGTCGCTCGTATGTAAAACGGGAATACCGTCTCCTAGTGTGTATAACTATATACACAGCATAACATCATAATCGAATACAACCCATATACTATCCATTCAACCTTCTGTTCAATTCAGTCGCTCGTATGTATAACGGAAGAACAGTTACCTGGTGAGTATAACTATATAAACATAATCGAATACAACCCAGATACGATGATTGTTCAATCTATACTGAATTCAACCTTGTGCTCGATTCGGTCGCTTGTATGTAAAACGGAAGAACAGTTACCTGGTGAGTATTGCTATATAAACATCATCACGATATCATCGAATACAACTCAGATACAATTATCGTTTCGTCTAACCATTTAACCTTCTGTTCGATTCAGTCGCTAGTATGTGTAACGGAAGTACCGTCACCTGGTAAGTATCACTATATATACAGTATTGCGATATAATCGGATACCACCCAGATACATTGATTGTTCAGTCTATCCATTCGACTTTCTGTTCGTTTTGGTCGCTCGTATGTGAAACGGGAATACCGTCACCTTATGTGTATAACTATATCACAGCATAACATCATAATCGAATACAACCCAGATACTATCCATTCAACCTTCTGTTCGATTCGGTTGCTCGTGTGTATAACGAAAGAACAGTAACCTGGTGAGTATTTCTATATGAACGTCATCACGATATAATCGAATACAACTTAGTTACAATCATCGTTCCGTCTAACCATCCAACCTTATGTTCGATTCAGACGCTCGTATGTGTAACGAAAGAACCGTTACATGGTAGGTGTAGTTAAGCATACAACATGACGATATAATCGGAGACAACCCAGATACAATGATTGTTCAATCTATCCATTCAACCTTATGTTCGATTCGGTTGCTAGTATGTATAACGAAAGAACAGTTACCTGGTTAGACATAATATATAATAATCATCACGAAATAATCGAATACAACCCAGATACGATGATTGTTCAGTCTATCCATTCAACCTTCTGTTCAGTTCAGTCGCTCTTATGTATAACTGTAGAACAGTTACCTGGTGAGTATAACTATATGAACATCATCACGATATAATCGAATACAACCCCAGATACGATCATTGTTTAGTCTATCCATTCAACCTTCAGTTCAATTCAGTCGCTCGTATGTATAACGGAAGAACAGTTACCTGGTGAGTATAACTATATAAACATTATCGAATACAACTCAGATACGATGATTGTTCAATCTATCCATTCAACCTTATGTTCGATTCGTTTGCTCGTATGTATATCGGAAGAACAGGTACCTGGTGAGTATATCTATATAAACATAATCGAATACAACTCAGATACGATGATTGTTCAATCTATACTGAATTCAACCTTCTGCTCGATTCGGTCGCTTGTATGTAAAACGGAAGGACAGTTACCTGGTGAGTATTTCTATATAAACATCATCACGATATCATCGAATACAACTCAGATACAATTATCGTTTCGTCTAACCATTCAACATTCTGTTCGATTCAGTCGCTAGTATGTGTAACGGAAGTATCGTCACCTGGTAAGTATCACTATATATACAGTATTGCGATATAATCGGATACCACCCAGATACATTGATTGTTCAGTCTATCCATTCAATTCTCTTTTCGTTTCGGTCGCTCGTATGTAAAACGGGAATACCGTCTCCTAGTGTGTATAACTATATACACAGCATAACATCATAATCGAATACAACCCATATACTATCCATTCAACCTTCTGTTCAATTCAGTCGCTCGTATGTATAACGGAAGAACAGTTACCTGGTGAGTATAACTATATAAACATAATCGAATACAACCCAGATACGATGATTGTTCAATCTATACTGAATTCAACCTCCTGCTCGATTCGGTCGCTTGTATGTAAAACGGAAGAACAGTTACCTGGTGAGTATTGCTATATAAACATCATCACGATATCATCGAATACAACTCAGATACAATTATCGTTTCGTCTAACCATTTAACCTTCTGTTCGATTCAGTTGCTAGTATGTGTAACGGAAGAACCGTCACCTGGTAAGTATCACTATATATACAGTATTGCGATATAATCGGATACCACCCAGATACATTGATTGTTCAGTCTATCCATTCAACTTTCTTTTTGTTTCGGTCGCTCGAATGTAAAACGGGAATACCGTCTCCTAGTGTGAATAATTATAAACACAGCATAACATCATAATCGAATACAACCCATATACTATCCATTCAACCTTCTGTTCAATTCAGTCGCTCGTATGTATAACGGAAGAACAGTTACCTGGTGAGTATAACTATATAAACATAATCGAATACAACTCAGATACGATGATTGTTCAATCTATCCATTTAACCTTCTGCTCGATTCGGTCGCTTGTATGTAAAACGGAAGGACAGTTACCTGGTGAGTATTGCTATATAAACATCATCACGATATCATCGAATACAACTCAGAAACAATTATCGTTTCGTCTAACCATTCAACATTCTGTTCGATTCAGTCGCTAGTATGTGTATCAGAAGTATCGTCACCTGGTAAGTATCACTATATATACAGTATTGCGATATAATCGGATACCACCCAGATACATTGATTGTTCAGTCTATCCATTCAACTTTCTTTTCGTTTCGGTCGCTCGTATGTAAAACGGGAATACCGTCTCCTAGTGTGTATAACTATATACACAGCATAACATCATAATCGAATACAACCCATATACTATCCATTCAACCTTCTGTTCAATTCAGTCGCTCGTATGTATAACGGAAGAACAGTTAACTGGTGAGTATAACTATATAAACATAATCGAATACAACCCAGATACGATGATTGTTCAATCTATACTGAATTCAACCTTCTGCTCGATTCGGTCGCTTGTATGTAAAACGGAAGAACAGTTACCTGGTGAGTATTGCTATATAAACATCATCACGATATCATCGAATACAACTCAGATACAATTATCGTTTCGTCTAACCATTTAACCTTCTGTTCGATTCAGTCGCTAGTATGTGTAACGGAAGTACCGTCACCTGGTAAGTATCACTATATATACAGTATTGCGATATAATTGGATACCACCCAGATACATTGATTGTTCAGTCTATCCATTCAACTTTCTGTTCGTTTCGGTCGCTTGTATGTGAAACGGGAATACCGTCACTTTATGTGTATAACTATATACACAGCATAACATCATAATCGAATACAACCCAGATACTATCCATTCAACCTTCTGTTCGATTCGGTTGCTCGTATGTATAACGAAAGAACAGTAACCTGGTGAGTATTTCTATATGAACGTCATCACGATATAATCGAATACAACTTAGTTACAATTATCGTTCCGTCTAACCATCCAACCTTATGTTCGATTCAGACGCTCGTATGTGTAACGAAAGAACCGTTACATGGTAGGTGTAGTTAAATATACAACATAACGATATAATCGGAGACAACCCAGATACAATGATTGTTCAATCTATCCATTCAACCTTATGTTCGATTCGGTTGCTAGTATGTATAACGAAAGAACAGTTACCTGGTTAGACATAATATATAATAATCATCACGAAATAATCGAATACAACCCAGATACGATGATTGTTCAGTCTATCCATTCAACCTTCTGTTCAGTTCAGTCGCTCTAATGTATAACTGGAGAACAGTTACCTGGTGAGTATAACTATATATCACGATATAATCGAATACAACCCCAGATACGATCATTGTTTAGTCTATCCATTCAACCTTCAGTTCAATTCAGTCGCTCGTATGTATAACGGAAGAACAGTTACCTGGTGAGTATAACTATATAAACATAATCGAATACAACTCAGATACGATGATTGTTCAATCTATCCATTCAACCTTATGTTCGATTCGGTTGCTCGTATGTATATCGGAAAAACAGGTACCTGGTGAGTATATCTATATAAACATAATCGAATACAACTCAGATACGATGATTGTTCAATCTATCCATTTAACCTTCTGCTCGATTCGGTTGCTTCTATGTAAAACGGAAGGACAGTTACCTGGTGAGTATTGCTATATAAACATCATCACGATATCATCGAATACAACTCAGATACAATTATCATTCCGTCTAACCATTCAACATTCTGTTCGATTCAGTCGCTAGTATGTGTAACGGAAGTATCGTCACCTGGTAAGTATCACTATATATACAGTATTGCGATATAATCGGATACCACCCAGATACATTGATTGTTCAGTCTATCCATTCAACTTTCTTTTCGTTTCGGTCGCTCGTATGTCAAACGGGAATACCGTCTCCTAGTGTGTATAACTATATACACAGCATAACATCATAATCGAATACAACCCATATACTATCCATTCAACCTTCTGTTCGATTCAGTCGCTCGTATGTATAACGGAAGAACAGTTACCTGGTGAGTATAACTATATAAACATAATCGAATACAACCCAGATACGATGATTATTCAATCTATACTGAATTCAACCTTCTGCTCGATTCGGTCGCTTGTATGTAAAACGGAAGAACAGTAACCTGGTGAGTATTGCTATATTAACATCATCACGATATCATCGAATACAACTCAGATACAATTATCGTTTCGTCTAACCATTTAACCTTCTGTTCGATTCAGTCGCTAGTATGTGTAACGGAAGTACCGTCACCTGGTAAGTATCACTATATATACAGTATTGCGATATAATCGGATACCACCCAGATACATTGATTGTTCAGTCTATCCATTCAACTTTCTGTTCGTTTCGGTCGCTCGTACGTGAAACGGGAATACCGTCACCTTATGTGTATAACTATATACACAGCATAACATCATTATCGAATACAACCCAGATACTATCCATTCAACCTTCTGTTCGATTCGGTTGCTCGTATGTATAACGAAAGAACAGTAACCTGGTGAGTATTTCTATATGAACGTCATCACGATATAATCGAATACAACTAAGTTACAATTATCGTTTCGTCTAACCATCCAACCTCATGTTCGATTCAGACGCTCGAATGTGTAACGAAAGAACCGTTACATGGTAGGTGTAGTTAAATATACAACATAACGATATAATCGGTGACAACCCAGATACAATGATTGTTCAATCTATCCATTAAACCTTATGTTCGATTCGGTTGCTAGTATGTATAACGAAAGAACAGTTACCTGGTTAGACATAATATATAATAATCATCACGAAATAATCGAATACAACCCAGATACGATGATTGTTCAGTCTATCCATTCAACCTTCTATTCAGTTCAGTCGCTCTTATGTATAACTGGAGAACAGTTACCTGGTGAGTATAACTATATGAACATCATCACGATATAATCGAATACAACCCCAGATACGATCATTGTTTAGTCTATCCATTCAACCTTCAGTTCGATTCAGTCGCTCGTATGTATAACGGAAGAACAGTTACCTGGTGAGTATAACTATATAAACATAATCGAATACAACTCAGATACGATGATTGTTCAATCTATCCATTCAACCTTATGTTCGATTCGGTTGCTCGTATGTATATCGGAAGAACAGGTACCTGGTGAGTATATCTATATAAACATAATCGAATACAACTCAGATACGATGATTGTTCAATCTATACTGAATTCAACCTTCTCCTCGATTCGGTCGCTTGTATGTAAAACGGAAGGACAGTTACCTGGTGAGTATTGCTATATAAACATCATCACGATATCATCGAATACAACTCAGATACAATTATCGTTTCGTCTAACCATTCAACATTCTGTTCGATTCAGTCGCTAGTATGTGTAACGGAAGTATCGTCACCTGGTAAGTATCACTATATATACAGTATTGCGATATAATCGGATACCACCCAGATACATTGATTGTTCAGTCTATCCATTCAATTATCTTTTCGTTTCGGTCGCTCGTATGTAAAACGGGAATACCGTCTCCTAGTGTGTATAACTATATACACAGCATAACATCATAATCGAATACAACCCATATACTATCCATTCAACCTTCTGTTCAATTCAGTCGCTCGTATGTATAACGGAAGAACAGTTACCTGGTGAGTATAACTATATAAACATAATCGAATACAACCCAGATACGATGATTGTTCAATCTATACTGAATTCAACCTTGTGCTCGATTCGGTCGCTTGTATGTAAAACGGAAGAACAGTTACCTGGTGAGTATTGCTATATAAACATCATCACGATATCATCGAATACAACTCAGATACAATTATCGTTTCGTCTAACCATTTAACCTTCTGTTCGATTCAGTCGCTAGTATGTGTAACGGAAGTACCGTCACCTGGTAAGTATCACTATATATACAGTATTGCGATATAATCGGATACCACCCAGATACATTGATTGTTCAGTCTATCCATTCGACTTTCTGTTCGTTTTGGTCGCTCGTATGTGAAACGGGAATACCGTCACCTTATGTGTATAACTATATCACAGCATAACATCATAATCGAATACAACCCAGATACTATCCATTCAACCTTCTGTTCGATTCGGTTGCTCGTGTGTATAACGAAAGAACAGTAACCTGGTGAGTATTTCTATATGAACGTCATCACGATATAATCGAATACAACTTAGTTACAATTATCGTTCCGTCTAACCATCCAACCTTATGTTCGATTCAGACGCTCGTATGTGTAACGAAAGAACCGTTACATGGTAGGTGTAGTTAAGCATACAACATGACGATATAATCGGAGACAACCCAGATACAATGATTGTTCAATCTATCCATTCAACCTTATGTTCGATTCGGTTGCTAGTATGTATAACGAAAGAACAGTTACCTGGTTAGACATAATATATAATAATCATCACGAAATAATCGAATACAACCCAGATACGATGATTGTTCAGTCTATCCATTCAACCTTCTGTTCAGTTCAGTCGCTCTTATGTATAACTGTAGAACAGTTACCTGGTGAGTATAACTATATGAACATCATCACGATATAATCGAATACAACCCCAGATACGATCATTGTTTAGTCTATCCATTCAACCTTCAGTTCAATTCAGTCGCTCGTATGTATAACGGAAGAACAGTTACCTGGTGAGTATAACTATATAAACATTATCGAATACAACTCAGATACGATGATTGTTCAATCTATCCATTCAACCTTATGTTCGATTCGTTTGCTCGTATGTATATCGGAAGAACAGGTACCTGGTGAGTATATCTATATAAACATAATCGAATACAACTCAGATACGATGATTGTTCAATCTATACTGAATTCAACCTTCTGCTCGATTCGGTCGCTTGTATGTAAAACGGAAGGACAGTTACCTGGTGAGTATTTCTATATAAACATCATCACGATATCATCGAATACAACTCAGATACAATTATCGTTTCGTCTAACCATTCAACATTCTGTTCGATTCAGTCGCTAGTATGTGTAACGGAAGTATCGTCACCTGGTAAGTATCACTATATATACAGTATTGCGATATAATCGGATACCACCCAGATACATTGATTGTTCAGTCTATCCATTCAATTCTCTTTTCGTTTCGGTCGCTCGTATGTAAAACGGGAATACCGTCTCCTAGTGTGTATAACTATATACACAGCATAACATCATAATCGAATACAACCCATATACTATCCATTCAACCTTCTGTTCAATTCAGTCGCTCGTATGTATAACGGAAGAACAGTTACCTGGTGAGTATAACTATATAAACATAATCGAATACAACCCAGATACGATGATTGTTCAATCTATACTGAATTCAACCTCCTGCTCGATTCGGTCGCTTGTATGTAAAACGGAAGAACAGTTACCTGGTGAGTATTGCTATATAAACATCATCACGATATCATCGAATACAACTCAGATACAATTATCGTTTCGTCTAACCATTTAACCTTCTGTTCGATTCAGTTGCTAGTATGTGTAACGGAAGAACCGTCACCTGGTAAGTATCACTATATATACAGTATTGCGATATAATCGGATACCACCCAGATACATTGATTGTTCAGTCTATCCATTCAACTTTCTTTTTGTTTCGGTCGCTCGAATGTAAAACGGGAATACCGTCTCCTAGTGTGAATAATTATAAACACAGCATAACATCATAATCGAATACAACCCATATACTATCCATTCAACCTTCTGTTCAATTCAGTCGCTCGTATGTATAACGGAAGAATAGTTACCTGGTGAGTATAACTATATAAACATAATCGAATACAACCCAGATACGATGATTGTTCAATCCATACTGAATTCAACCTTCTGCTCGATTCGGTCGCTTGTATGTAAAACGGAAGAACAGTTACCTGGTGAGTATTGCTATATAAACATCATCACGATATCATCGAATACAACTCAGATACAATTATCGTTTCGTCTAACCATTTAACCTTCTGTTCGATTCAGTCGCTAGTATGTGTAACGGAAATACCGTCACCTGGTAAGTATCACTATATATACAGTATTGCGATATAATCGGATATCACCCAGATACATTGATTGTTCAGACTATCCATTCAATTTTCTGTTCGTTTCGGTCGCTCGTATGTGAAACGGGAATACCGTCACCTTATGTGTATAACTATATACACAGCATAACATCATAATCGAATACAACCCAGATACTATCCATTCAACCTTCTGTTCGATTCGGTTGCTCGTATGTATAACGAAAGAACAGTAACCTGGTGAGTATTTCTATATGAACGTCATCACGATATAATCGAATACAACTTAGTTACAATTATCGTTCCGTCTAACCATCCAACCTTATGTTCGATTCAGACGCTCGTATGTGTAACGAAAGAACCGTTACATGGTAGGTGTAGTTAAATATACAACATAACGATATAATCAGAGACAACCCAGATACAATGATTGTTCAATCTATCCATTCAACCTTATGTTCGATTCGGTTGCTAGTATGTATAACGAAAGAACAGTTACCTGGTTAGACATAATATATTATAATCATCACGAAATAATCGAATACAACCCAGATACGATGATTGTTCAGTTTATCCATTCAACCTTCTGTTCAGTTCAGTCGCTCTTATGTATAACTGAAGAACAGTTACCTGGTGAGTATAACTATATGAACATCATCACGATATAATCGAATACAACCCCAGATACGATCATTGTTTAGTCTATCTATTCAACCTTCAGTTCAATTCAGTCGCTCGTATGTATAACGGAAGAACAGTTACCTGGTGAGTATAACTATATAAACATAATCGAATACAACTCAGATACGATGATTGTTCAATCTATCCATTCAACCTTATGTTCGATTCGGTTGCTCGTATGTATATCGGAAGAACAGGTACCTGGTGAGTATATCTATATGAACATAATCGAATACAACTCAGATACGATGATTGTTCAATCTATCCATTTAACCTTCTGCTCGATTCGGTCGCTTGTATGTAAAACGGAAGGACAGTTACCTGGTGAGTATTGCTATATAAACATCATCACGATATCATCGAATACAACTCAGATACAATTATCGTTTCGTCTAACCATTCAACATTCTGTTCGATTCAGTCGCTAGTATGTGTATTGGAAGTATCGTCACCTGGTAAGTATCACTATATATACAGTATTGCGATATAATCGGATACCACCCAGATACATTGATTGTTCAGTCGATCCATTCAACTTTCTTTTCGTTTCGGTCGCTCGTATGTAAAACGGGAATACCGTCTCCTAGTGTGTATAACTATATACACAGCATAACATCATAATCGGATACAACCCATATACTATCCATTCAACCTTCTGTTCAATTCAGTCGCTCGTATGTATAACGGAAGAACAGTTACCTGGTGAGTATAACTATATAAACATAATCGAATACAACCCAGATACGATGATTGTTCAATCTATACTGAATTCAACCTTGTGCTCGATTCGGTCGCTTGTATGTAAAACGGAAGAACAGTTACCTGGTGAGTATTGCTATATAAACATCATCACGATATCATCGAATACAACTCAGATACAATTATCGTTTCGTCTAACCATTTAACCTTCTGTTCGATTCAGTCGCTAGCATGTGTAACGGAAGTACCGTCACCTGGTAAGTATCACTATATATACAGTATTGCGATATAATCGGATACCACCCAGATACATTGATTGTTCAGTCTATCCATTCAACTTTCTGTTCGTTTTGGTCGCTCGTATGTGAAACGGGAATACCGTCACCTTATGTGTATAAATATATCACAGCATAACATCATAATCGAATACAACCCAGATACTATCCATTCAACCTTCTGTTCGATTCGGTTGCTCGTATGTATAACGAAAGAACAGTAACCTGGTGAGTATTTCTATATGAACGTCATCACGATATAATCGAATACAACTTAGTTACAATTATCGTTCCGTCTAACCATCCAACCTTATGTTCGATTCAGACGCTCGTATGTGTAACGAAAGAACCGTTACATGGTAGGTGTAGTTAAATATACAACATAACGATATAATCGGAGACAACCCAGATACAATGATTGTTCAATCTATCCATTCAACCTTATGTTCGATTCGGTTGCTAGTATGTATAACGAAAGAACAGTTACCTGGTTAGACTTAATATATAATAATCATCACGAAATAATCGAATACAACCCAGATACGATGATTGTTCAGTCTATTCATTCAACCTTCTGTTCAGTTCAGTCGCTCGTATGTATAACGGAAGAACAGTTACCTGGTGAGTATAACTATATAAACATAATCGAATACAACTCAGATACGATGATTGTTCAATCAATCCATATAACCTTCTGCTCGATTCGGTCGCTTGTATGTAAAACGGAAGGAACGTTACCTGGTGAGTATTGCTATATAAACATCATCACGATATCATCGAATACAACTCAGATACAATTATCAAATCAAATCAAAAAATCAAATCAAAATATGCTTTATTGTCGAAGAACATAATTCTTATTGACAAAGCCTGTGTAAATGTAAACCTATATATTATATATGCTTAATACTTAACAATACACATAATATATGTTAAATCAAAGGGCGGCATAGGCTTTTTTCGTCACAATACGATGATACACAATACAGAATATAAATAACATAGATGTAAGTATATACACAGTGTCACAATTGTAAAATTAAAATTTGATACATATTACATAAATGTATATCACTAATAAAAATAAAATTAATATAAAATGATTGTATAGATAAAATAGAGAAAGGTCAATAAGGACGATTTGATCAAAAATTTAGGAGCTATGAACAATCTCAATAAAATTCTCTTAAATTATAATACGCTTTAGTGGCAAGCATACTTTTCAGTGCTTTCCTGAATTGGTTATTATCACAGATATTTTTGATATGCTCCGGTAGGTGGTTATATATCTTCAAGTTTTCATATATTAGAGAATTTTGCGTCAGTGATGTTCTTGGAATAGGTAAGCGCAGATGAAAACCATTTCGCGTGTTGTATCTATTATAATTCATTGTATTTTTATATTTTTTATGAACTAAACAAGCAGTCTCGAGCACAAAAAGGCAAGTAACTGTCAGTATTCTTTCATTCTTAAATAGTACTCTACAGTGATCTCTCGGTTTTGCACCACACATATGACGGAGCGCTCTTTTTTGTAGGACAAAGACTGAATTGAACAACTGAGAGCTACAGAATCCCCAAAATGCGATACCATATCTTATATGGGATTCTACAAGTGCTGAATAGGTAATTTTTGCTATATCGTGACCCAGTTCATGAAATATCACTCGAACAGCAAAACAGCCTGATGCTATTTTTTTGTTCAGATTTGATATGTGGTCCATGTATTTCAATTTATGATCTATTAGTAGTCCTAGATATTTACTGCATTCACTATTTATTATTACCTGGTTACCTAAGGCCAGATTATCAAAACCAAATCTGAAAGATAATATTTTTGTTTTAGATATATTAAAACACATAAAGTCGGCATCACACCATTGCTTTACTTTATCGATATCAAGGGTAATATTATTTTTTAGGATGTCTATTTCCTTCCCACTCCACAACAACGTAGTGTCGTCGGCAAAAATAGTGAAGTTGCCATTTATATTTATTGTAGTTAAATCATTAATGTAAAGCAAAAATAAAACTGGGCCTAAAACCGAACCCTGAGGTACTCCATGGATTATGCCACCAGTCTCCGAGTATTTCCCATCACTGCATACAATTTGATAACGGCCTGTCAAATATGAATTGAACCAATCCCAAGCGATACCCCTAAAACCATACCTATTCATTTTTTTCAAAAGCAATTCATGATTGACGCAGTCAAAAGCTTTTGAAAAATCACAAAATACTGCTGCAGCTGCATCCCCAGTATTAAGCTTCAAATAAAGATTTTCTAAAAATGTGAAAATAGCATCATTCGTACTTTTAGAATTCTGAAAGCCAAATTGGCATGGTGACAAAATATTATGTTTGCTTAGAAAGCTGCAGATTTGTTTTTTCACTAATTTTTCAATTACCTTCGAAAGTGTGGATAAGAGAGAGATTGGGCGAAAGTTTGCCGGATTTGATGGGTCTCCTCCTTTGAATAGTGGAATTACAACAGATAACTTCATACTAGAGGGAAATTCACCTATAGAAAATGAAATATGTATTGCCTCTGAAAGGGTATCAAGAGCCTCTACCGGCAGATTTATCAGTATATTTAGTGATATTTCATCCTCACCACACGATTTTTTCTTTTTGATATCTTTGAATGTATCTTGTAAATCATGCCGATTTATTGGTA
This sequence comes from Chrysomela aeneicollis, assembly GCA_029955515.1. Taxonomy (NCBI): domain Eukaryota; kingdom Metazoa; phylum Arthropoda; class Insecta; order Coleoptera; family Chrysomelidae; genus Chrysomela; species Chrysomela aeneicollis. The sequence continues at coordinate 11,589,196 of JARUHQ010000013.1, read as the reverse complement.
GAAAGCAAAATGTCTCCGGAATAAAAATTTCTGACATATATGACATTGGGTCATTTTGTGGTTCCAAAGTGGAGGTTATTTTTTCAGCTACTGAGCAATAATTATCATTAAGCAAATTTGGATCCATAGTTAGCTGAGTCTAACCATTCAACATTTTGTTCGATTCAGTCGCTAGTATGTGTAACGAAAGTATCGTCACCTGGTAAGTATCACTATATATACAGTATTGCGACATAATCGGATACCACCCAGATACATTGATTGTTCAGTCTATCCATTCAACTTTCTTTTCGTTTCGGTCGCTCGTATGTAAAACGAGAATACCGTCTCCTAGTGTGTATAACTATATACACAGCATAACATCATAATCGAATACAACCCATATACTATCCATTCAACCTTCTGTTCAATTCAGTCGCTCGTATGTATAACGGAAAAACAGTTACCTGGTGAGTATAACTATATAAACATAATCGAATACAACCCAGATACGATGATTGTTCAATCTATACTGAATTCAACCTTCTGCTCGATTCGGTCGCTTGTATGTAAAACGAAAGAACAGTTACCTGGTGAGTATTGCTATATAAACATCATCACGATATCATCGAATACAACTCAGATACAATTATCGTTTCGTCTAACCATACAACCTTCTGTTCGATTCAGTCGCTAGTATGTGTAACGGAAGTACCGTCACCTGGTAAGTATCACTATATATACAGTATTGCGATATAATCGGATACCACCTAGATACATTGATTGTCCAGTCTATCCATTCAACTTTCTTTTCGTTTCGGTCGCTCGTATGTGAAACGGGAATACCGTCACTTTATGTGTATAACTATATACACAGCATAACATCATAATCGAATACAACCCAGATTCTATCCATTCAACCTTCTGTTCAATTCAGTCACTCGTATGTATAACGAAAGAACGGTTACCTGGTGAGTATAACTATATAAACATAATCGAATACAACCCAGATACGATGATTGTTCAATCTATACTGAATTCAACCTTCTGCTCGATTCGGTCGCTTGTATGTAAAACGGAAGAACAGTTACCTGGTGAGTATTGCTATATAAACATCATCACGATATCATCGAATAAAACTCAGATACAATTATCGTTTCGTCTAACCATTTAACCTTCTGTTCGATTCAGTCGCTAGTATGTGTAACGGAAGTACCGTCACCTGGTAAGTATCACTATATATACAGTATTGCGATATAATCGGATACCACCTGTTTCGTTCATATCTATGTTTGTAATGTCTCTTTGTGTACAGCAAATTCACAAACATTTATTTTCTTTTCATTCAGTATCTGCTATCCGTGTTTGGTTCCCTCTATATATTTCAAATTCAATCCGCGACACAAGTCTTTAAGATTTTACAGCAGCGCTCCAAGTGGAACAAAATCGAAACGGATAGAGACACGAAGTGTGTATATATCGAAAACAGATACTTTTTTCAAGCGGAATCGCGACAACCCGAATTTCCAATTACATACTCTTATAATTTTCGTATCCGTCATCCTGACGTAAAAGGAGAATTCATCATGTTGATGTGCGCGAAACGCGAATAGTTCCTGGTCACCCTCAGGAACCGAGAAGGGAAGCCCAATTCCCAAACTAGACCGCCGGCCGGCCAGTCCTCTACCCCACGTCAAGTGTGACAAGGTAAGATCTTAAAGACCGCTCAGTTTGTGCCCAATAGTCCATTCATCTCTCCTCAATTCAGGGTTTCAACCCTAATCGAGACAACATTTTTTGGTCCTTATCGAGCACGGATGGCAGATTCTGAGTTGATTTGAGATAATTTCTATTTCATCGTTGCAATCTTTCATCATCAATTTTGAATATTCATTTTCTTTATGCCCTGTTTTGATAGCATCTATCAATTTAAGTTTTTTGTTGTTGAAGAACAAAAAATAGATCAAAATAGACGAATACGTCGCTACACAAAAAACCCGCGTTCAGCGACCAGTACATATACCTACGCACCGAAATCGAAGGTCGTCACACGGCGTTTTACTGAGTGGCTCGCGCAAATTTCACGTCTTTCGTTTACCAACTCAATCATTCAATTTTTCTTTTTAATCAATTTATAATGTCAGCGGACAAACAGAAAAAAGCTAAATTGCAGCGTAAAAGTCAAATTAAAAAAATTGACGAACTTTTTGAAGTGGCAAGCAATGCTACGACGTCGATGACTTTGGATTCCATCACGTTGTTCAAAGTTTGGTATGAAAGCATCGATTCCATAAAAGAGGAATTTTTCAAAGGGCACAATATTATTATAGGTGAGGTTGCCGATGATGAAGCATTCGAATTAGAAGATAATTTTAGAAAATATTTCGAGAGGAAATTTTATTCGATAAAATCATCGTATGCTCGGCTTCCATCATCTTCTGATTCACATTCTCAAAGTGACGTTTCTTCGAATGTTTCACTTCCAAAAATTCAATTACCAACTTTTGGTGGTGATACCACATCTTTCCCCTCTTTTATTGATATGTTCGATGCGCTCATTGAAAATAATCCGAAATTGAGTGAAATTGAGAAATTCAATTATCTATTAACCTCTTTGAGAGGACCAGCTTTAGCTTTAGTCAAAACATTGCCTTTGACAGCTAATAATTATAGAATCGCCTATGATACGCTCATCAAACGATATAAAAATACGCGCTTGATTGCAGCAGCTCATTGGGCTGCTATCGAAAATTCGCCCAAACAAAATGGTGAAAATCCTCAAGATTTGCGAAATTTACTCGATATATTCTCAGAAAACATTGCTGCCTTGAAAATTCTAAAATTTCCCACCGAACATTGGGACTTTATTTTGGTTCAAATGCTTCTCAAACGCATTGATGTTTCCGTAGCCACTAGGTTCGAATTGTTTCATGATTCTACTGATTCCCCAACATTTGAGAAATTATATAATTTTCTTACGCAACACTGTTCGGCACTCGCTAATTAAAATATATCTCGGCCAATGAAACCCATTCAAAAAAGATCGGAGCCTCAAAAAGCACAGTTTTCTCCTCGTACTTCAACTTCGTTGCTAATCCAAACGAATAGCAACCCAACTCGAGAGTCCGCGGTCCCCTGTGTAAGCTGTAAAGCAGATCATATGCTTTTCAAATGCCCTGACTTCTTAAGGAAATCTCCCAACGACCGCTATCAATTTGCAAAAAATCTTCACCTGTGTATAAATTGTTTGAGCAACAACCATAGTTTCAAAAATTGCAAATCATCTATCACTTGTCATCGTTGTGGATTACGACATCACACCTCTTTACATTTTGATAAAAAACTCCCTTCTATTACAGTAACTCCAAGTTTGCCGTCCAACGTACCTACCGCTCATTCGAGTTCTGATAATTCAACTTCTCAAAATACATCTCAACATCCCCCCGATATAGCATCAATCCATGCTGGTTTCGCTTCGTCTAATTCTCGTGTTTTGCTCTCTACTGCCCGCGTCGAAGTTCTTGATAGTTGGGGTAACTATCAACCCTTTCGTTGCCTGCTAGACAGTCGTAGTATGACGTCATTTATAACAAAAAAGAGTCTCAAGCGCCTAGGTATCACTTCTACCAATTTTTCTTTGAAACTCAACGGCCTTGGCACAATGAATACTTTAACAAATCATGGAGGTGTCACTCTATCTATTCGTTCATTGAAAAATCCTGTTTCGGATTTAAATGTAGATGCCGTCGTACAGCCAAAAATCTGCGACGATTTACCTACTACCCGTACTCCGAATACTTTTTCATACCTTGCAAATCTCAACTTGGCTGATGAACAGTTTTATAGTCCAGGAAATATCGACCTTTTATTAGGCGCTGATGTGTTTTCCAAAGTTTTACTCAATGGACGTATTTCTGGGTCGGAAGGAGAACCTGATGCCATCAACACGATTTTTGGCTACGTTCTCATGGGAAAAATCGATGCCCCACGTCCTTCATCAGTAGTTTCTCTTTTCTGTTCGACATTGAATACTCCGTCTCTCAAAGAATGTGTCAAACAATTTTGGGAAATTGAATCTGTCCCTGAAATCCATTCACTATCAACTGAAGATAAAGCTTGTGAAAGGCATTTTATGGAAACATTTCGACGAGATGAAACTGGAAGATTCATTGTCCACTACCCATTTCGTAATATACATCCTTCTTTTCCTGGTATTCGAAATCTTGCTGTGAATCGTCTGATGTCCCTCGAACGTCGACTTCAGAAAAATCCCAACATATACGAACAATTCATGAAAGAATATATCGACCTCAATCATATGGAGCTTCTTCCAGAGCCTTCCACATCTCATAACGTTTTTTACATACCTCATCATTGTATTATTCGTCCCGATAGTACTACCACGAAGTTGAGAGTCGTTTTCAATGGATCTGCTAAACTCCCTAATCAATCATCCCTCAATGAAAACTTATTTGTGGGCCCAAAATTGCAACGTGACATTGTCACCATACTTCTCAATTTTCGACTTCACTCGTTTGTTCTTACCGCTGACATCAAAATGATGTACCGACAAATCGCTATTACTCCTAAACAAAGGGATTATCAGCGGATTCTGTGGAGGTTCTCTCCGCAAGAACCTATAAGAGATTATCGTTTGAATACCATCACCTATGGACTTTCTCCATCTCCATTCTTAGCCATCCGAACTCTTTTACAGTTAGCTCAGGATGACGGCGAAAAATTCCCTCTTGCTGCGAAAGCATTGAAATATGATACTTTCGTTGATGATATCGTCAGCGGAAGTTCTTCTATTGACAATCTAATTCTCTTGCAAAATCAATTAATTAAATTGCTCAAGCAGGCTGGATTGGAATTACGGAAGTGGGCTAGCAATGAGGCTTCTGTTTTAAATCACTTGCCACCTTCACATGTGGCTATCCACCCGATTTCATTCGAATCAGCACCAAACGGTTCTCACAAAGTTTTGGGCCTTCAGTGGACTCCGTCTTCAGACAGTTTTCGATTTATTCTTTAACCTGTCAATAAGTCATGCACGAAACGAAATCTTCTTTCGAATGTTGCCCGCATTTTTGATCCTTTGGGATTTTTGTCACCCTTAACTTTTCTTTTGAAACATTTGATCCAAAGATTGTGGATGTGTAAACTGGACTGGGATCAAGAACTCTCAGGTGATATCATTCGTCTCTGGGATGCGTATTTATCCGAACTTCCATCATTATCTGACATAAATATTGATCGTCAGATAACTCCCAAAAATTTTGAGTCTTGTGAAGTTCATTTTTTCGGTGACGCAAGTGAAAAAGGTTATTGTGCCGTTCTCTATTTCGTTTTCACCTCTTCCTGGGATAAAATTACTACCTACTTTGTCTGTGCCAAATCTAAGGTTGCACCCTTGAAAAGAATTTCAGTCCCAAAACTCGAGCTGTGTGCTGCTGTACTCGCTGCTCGGCTTGTTTCATACGTTCGTCGAGTGTATGTCAATAAAATAAAATTTTCACGCATCTGTTGTTGGTCAGATTCCACTATAGCGCTTTATTGGCTAAAATCTCCATCTTATCGATGGAAAACGTTCGTGAGCAACAGAGTTGCGGCAATTCAAGATGAAGTACCCCCTGAATCTTGGTTTCATGTAGCCTCAGCTGATAATCCTGCCGATTATGGTTCACGTGGCCTTCTTCCTACTGAGCTTGTTCATTGTTCCTCATGGTGGGCGGGGCCCCCTTTTCTCTCTTCACATAATCGATTTTCTACTTCCGTGAACGATTTCTATTCGGACGAAGCCCTTGAAGAGGAAAAATCCTTAACTCTTACTGTCACCCTGTCAGATTCTCATTTTTTAGATAATATTCTGAACAATCATTCCTCACTAACAACATGTATACGAATTTTGTGCTATATTATTCGCTTCACCCTGCACATTCGTAAAAAATCATATCCATCAGGTTGGTTAACATCACCTGAACTTAACAATGCTCTCATGAATTTTGTAAAACACATTCAATATACCCATTTTTCTGATGAAATATTATCAATTAGAAAAGGCAAGCCTCTTCCTAAGGCTTTGAAAAAACTGTCTCCATTTCTAGATCATGAGGGCATTCTTAGGGTCGGTGGGAGACTCCGACATGCCCCTCTTGCATTCAATCGAAAATTCCCTGCTCTCCTTCCTAATAACAGCCGGTTAAATGATTTAATTATTGAGTACTCATGTAACCTACCTTCATGCTGGAGTCCAGACTGTGCAATATCTCATTGCTCAACAGTTTTGGATTCTATGTTTTAAACGTTCTGTTCGTCATCTTTCGAAATGTGTACGATGTTTCCGCATTCACCCGGTAGCTCCTCAACCTCCCATGGGCGATCTTCCCGCTCCGCGGACATCTCGTCTAAAACCCTTCTTGCACACTGGCGTTGACCAGCAGGTCCTTTCAATACAGTATCACACCGAGTGCGAGGTGCCAAAGTTTATGCAAAAACTTATCTCTGCCTATTTATTTGCTTTGCCACCAAGGCAATTCATGTTGAACTTGCTTCTGATCTCACCTCAGAGGCATTTTTAGCCGCATTGCGGCGCTTTATTGCACGGCGAGGACACTGTAAAGTAATTTATAGTGATGGTGCTACTAACTTCCGTGGTGCTTACCGTGAATTAAATAGTTTTTTGTCAGAAGCCCTCTCCCATGAGGCTATTACCTTCAAACGGATTCCCAGTGCTGCTCCAAATTTTGGAGGATTATGGGAGGCAGGCATCAAATCTGTCAAGTCTCACCTTGTTAGGGTAGTTGGGAATCAAGTACTGACATATGAACAATTAGAAACTGTGGTAATTCAAATCGAAGCGCTTTCAAACTCACGCCCACTCACTCCTTTTAGCAACGATCCAAATGATTTCAGTGCGTTAACGCCAGGACATTTTCTTACTATGGAACCGTTGACTGCCCCACCAGAGTCTGATTTGAGATTTCTACCAATCAATCGCCTTTCGCGATGGCAACTTCTCACTCGCATGCACCAGGACTTTTGGTCTAGGTGGTCAAATGAATACCTCAATACTTTACAACAAAAAACAAAGTGGCTCGATGCTTCCTCTCATTTTATCAAGGAGGGTTCGTTAGTTATTATCAAAACCTTTGAAATGGAATTTAGGGCGCATCGTATCGACATTTCCTGGTCCTGATGGGCATGTGAGAGTTGCTAGCGTGAAAATCGCCAACGGCAACATATTGAAGCCACCCGTTTCTGAACTGTGTCCCTTACCTCTGGAATCAACTCCAGATCAACAATAGTAAAATTCTTCGCATTTTAGGTGGGCGGTAATGTTTCGTTCATATCTATGTTTGTAATGTCTCTTTGTGTACAGCAAATTCACAAACATTTATTTTCTTTTCATTCAGTATCTGCTATCCGTGTTTGGTTCCCTCTATATATTTCAAATTCAATCCGCGACACAAGTCTTTAAGATTTTACAGCAGCGCTCCAAGTGGAACAAAATCGAAACGGATAGAGACACGAAGTGTGTATATATCGAAAACAGATACTTTTTTCAAGCGGAATCGCGACAACCCGAATTTCCAATTACATACTCTTATAATTTTCGTATCCGTCATCCTGACGTAAAAGGAGAATTCATCATGTTGATGTGCGCGAAACGCGAATAGTTCCTGGTCACCCTCAGGAACCGAGAAGGGAAGCCCAATTCCCAAACTAGACCGCCGGCCGGCCAGTCCTCTACCCCACGTCAAGTGTGACAAGGTAAGATCTTAAAGACCGCTCAGTTTGTGCCCAATAGTCCATTCATCTCTCCTCAATTCAGGGTTTCAACCCTAATCGAGACAACACCACCCAGATACATTGATTGTTCAGTCTATCCATTCAACTTTCTGTTCGTTTCGGTCGCTCGTATGTGAAACGGGAATACCGTCACCTTATGTGTATAACTATATACACAGCATAACATCATAATCGAATACAACCCAGATACTATCCATTCAACCTTCTGTTCGATTCATTGGCTCGTATGTATAACGAAAGAACAGTAACCTGGTGAGTATTTCTATATGAACGTCATCACGATATAATCGAATACAACTCAGTTACAATTATCGTTCCGTCTAACCATCCAACCTTATGTTCGATTCAGACGCTCGTATGTGTAACGAAAGAACCGTTACATGGTAGGTGTAGTTAAATATACAACATAACGATATAATCGGAGACAACCCAGATACAATGATTGTTCAATCTATCCATTCAACCTTATGTTCGATTCGGTTGCTAGTATGTATAACGAAAGAACAGTTACCTGGTTAGACATAATATATAATAATCATCACGAAATAATCGAATACAACCCAGATACGATGATTGTTCAATCTATCCATTCAACCTTCTGTTCAGTTCAGTCGCTCTTATGTATAACTGGAGAACAGTTACCTGGTGAGTATAACTATATGAACATCATCACGATATAATCGAATACAACCCCAGATACGATCATTGTTTAGTCTATCCATTCAACCTTCAGTTCAATTCAGTCGCTCGTATGTATAACGGAAGAACAGTTACCTGGTGAGTATAACTATATAAACATAATCGAATACAACTCAGATACGATGATTGTTCAATCTATCCATTCAACCTTATGTTCGATTCGGTTGCTCGTATGTATATCGGAAGAACAGGTACCTGGTGAGTATATCTATATAAACATAATCGAATACAACTCAGATACGATGATTGTTCTATCTATCCATTTAACCTTCTGCTCGATTCGGTCGCTTGTATGTAAAACGGAAAAACAGTTACCTGGTGAGTATTGCTATATAAACATCATCACGATATCATCGAATACAACTCAGATACAATTATCGTTTCGTCCAACCATTTAACCTTCTGTTCGATTCAGTCGCCAGTATGTGTAACGGAAGTACCGTCACCTGGTAAGTATCACTATATATACAGTATTGCGATATAATCGGATACCACCCAGATACATTGATTGTTCAGTCTATCCATTCAACTTTCTGTTCGTTTCGGTCGCTCGTATGTGAAACGGGAATACCGTCACCTTATGTGTTTAACTATATACACAGCATAACATCATAACCGAATACAACCCAGATACTATCCATTCAACCTTCTGTTCGATTCGGTTGCTCGTATGTATAACGAAAGAACAGTAACCTGGTGAGTATTTCTATATGAACGTCATCACGATATAATCGAATACAACTTAGTTACAATTATCGTTCCGACTAACCATCCAACCTTATGTTCGATTCAGACGCTCGTATGTGTAACGAAAGAACCGTTACATGGTAGGTGTAGTTAAATATACAACATAACGATATAATCGGAGACAACCCAGATACAATGATTGTTCAATCTATCCATTCAACCTTATGTTCGATTCGGTTGCTAGTATGTATAACGAAAGAACAGTTACCTGGTTAGACATAATATATAATAATCATCACGAAATAATCGAATACAACCCAGATACGATGATTGTTCAGTCTATCCATTCAACCTTCTGTTCAGTTCAGTCGCTCTTATGTATAACTGGAGAACAGTTACCTGGTGAGTATAACTATATGAACATCATCACGATATAATCGAATACAACCCCAGATACGATCATTGTTTAGTCTATCCATTCAACCTTCAGTTCAATTCAGTCGCTCGTATGTATAACGGAAGAACAGTTACCTGGTGAGTATAACTATATAAACATAATCGAATACAACTCAGATACGATGATTGTTCAATCTATCCATTCAACCTTATGTTCGATTCGGTTGCTCGTATGTATATCGGAAGAACAGGTACCTGGTGAGTATATCTATATAAACATAATCGAATACAACTCAGATACGATGATTGTTCAATCTATCCATTTAACCTTCTGCTCGATTCGGTCGCTTGTATGTAAAACGGAAGGACAGTTACCTGGTGAGTATTGTTATATAAACATCATCACGATATCATCGAATACAACTCAGATACAATTATCGTTTCGTCTAACCATTCAACATTCTGTTCGATTCAGTCGCTAGTATGTGTTACGGAAGTATCGTCACCTGGTAAGTATCACTATATATACAGTATTGCGATATAATCGGATACCACCCAGATACATTGATTGTTCAGTCTATCCATTCAACTTTCTTTTCGTTTCGGTCGCTCGTGAAAACGGGAATCCCGTCTCCTAGTGTGTATAACTATATACACAGCATAACATCATAATCGAATACAACCCATATACTATCCATTCAACCTTCTGTTCAATTCAGTCGCTCGTATGTATAACGGAAGAACAGTTACCTGGTGAGTATAACTATATAAACATAATCGAATACAACCCAGATACGATGATTGTTCAATCTATACTGAATTCAACCTTCTGCTCGATTCGGTCGCTTGTATGTGAAACGGAAGAACAGTTACCTGTTGAGTATTGCTATATAAACATCATCACGATATCATCGAATACAACTCAGATACATGTATCGTTTCGTCTAACCATTTAACCTTCTGTTCGATTCAGTCGCTCGTATGTGAAACGGGAATACCGTCACCTTATGTGTATAACTATATACACAGCATAACATCATAATCGAATACCTCCCAGATACTATCCATTCAACCTTCTGTTCGATTCGGTTGCTCGTATGTATAACGAAAGAACAGTAACCTGGTGAGTATTTCTATATGAACGTCATCACGATATAATCGAATACAACTTAGTTACAATTATCGTTCCGTCTAACCATCCAACTTTATGTTCGATTCAGACGCTCGTATGTGTAACGAAAGAACCGTTACATGGTAGGTGTAGTTAAATATACAACATAACGATATAATCGGAGACAACCCAGATACAATGATTGTTCAATCTATCCATTCAACCTTATGTTCGATTCGGTTGCTAGTATGTATAACGAAAGAACAGTTACCTGGTTAGACATAATATATAATAATCATCACGAAATAATCGAATACAACCCATATACGATGATTGTTCAGTCTATCCATTTAACCTTCTGTTCAGTTCAGTCGCTCTTATGTATAACTGGAGAACAGTTACCTGGTGAGTATAACTATATGAACATCATCACGATATAACCGAATACAACCCCAGATACGATCATTGTTTAGTCTATCCATTCAACCTTCAGTTCAATTCAGTCGCTCGTATGTATAACGGAAGAACAGTTACCTGGTGAGTATAACTATATAAACATAATCGAATACAACTCAGATACGATGATTGTTCAATCTATCCATTCAACCTTATGTTCGATTCGGTTGCTCGTATGTATATCGGGAGAACAGGTACCTGGTGAGTATATCTATATAAACATAATCGAATACAACTCAGATACGATGATTGTTCATTCTATCCATTTAACCTTCTGCTCGATTCGGTCGCTTATATGTAAAACGGAAGGACAGTTACCTGGTGAGTATTGCTATATAAACATCATCACGATATCATCGAATACAACTCAGATACAATTATCGTTTCGTCTAACCATTCAACATTCTGTTCGATTCAGTCGCTAGTATGTGTAACGGAAGTATCGTCACCTGGTAAGTATCACTATATATACAGTATTGCGATATAATCGGATACCACCCAGATACATTGATTGTTCAGTCTATCCATTCAACTTTCTTTTCGTTTCGGTCGCTCGTATGTAAAACGGGAATACCGTCTTCTAGTGTGTATAACTATATACACAGCATAACATCATAATCGAATACAACCCATATACTATCCATTCAACCTTCTGTTCAATTCAGTCGCTCGTATGTATAACGGAAGAACAGTTACCTGGTGAGTATAACTATATAAACATAATCGAATACAACCCAGATACGATGATTGTTCAATCTATACTGAATTCAACCTTCTGCTCGATTCGGTCGCTTGTATGTAAAACGGAAGAACAGTTACCTGGTGAGTATTGCTATATAAACATCATCACGATATCATCGAATACAACTCAGATACAATTATCGTTTCGTCTAACCATTTAACCATCTGTTCGATTCAGTCGCTAGTATGTGTAACGGAAGTACCGTCACCTGGTAAGTATCACTATATATACAGTATTGCGATATAATCGGATACCACCCAGATACATTGATTGTTCAGTCTATCCATTCAACTTTCTGTTCGTTTCGGTCGCTCGTATGTGAAACGGGAATACCGTCACCTTATGTGTATAACTATATACACAGCATAACATCATTATCGAATACAACCCAGATACTATCCATTCAACCTTATGTTCGATTCGGTTGCTCGTATGTATAACGAAAGAACAGTAACCTGGTGAGTATTTCTATATGAACGTCATCACGATATAATCGAATACTACTTAGTTACAATTATCGTTCCGTCTAACCATCCAACCTTATGTTCGATTCAGACGCTTGTATGTGTAACGAAAGAACCGTTACATGGTAGGTGTAGTTAAATATACAACATAACGATATATCGGAGACAACCCAGATACAATGATTGTTCAATCTATCCATTCAACCTTAGGTTCGATTCGGTTGCTAGTATGTATAACGAAAGAACAGTTACCTGGTTAGACATAATATATAATAATCATCACGAAATAATCGAATACAACCCAGATACGATGATTGTTCAGTCTATCCATTCAACCTTCTGTTCAGTTCAGTCGCTCTTATGTATAACTGGAGAACAGTTACCTGGTGAGTATAACTATATGAACATCATCACGATATAATCGAATACAACCCCAGATACGATCATTGTTTAGTCTATCCATTCAACCTTCAGTTCAATTCAGTCGCTCGTATGTATAACGGAAGAACAGTTACCTGGTGAATATAACTATATAAACATAATCGAATACAACTCAGATACGATGATTGTTCAATCTATCCATTCAACCTTATGTTCGATTCGGTTGCTCGTATGTATATCGGAGAAACAGGTACCTGGTGAGTATATCTATATAAACATAATCGAATACAACTCAGATACGATGATTGTTCAATCTATCCATTAAACCTTCTGCTCGATTCGGTCGCTTGTTTGTAAAACGGAAGGACAGTTACCTGGTGAGTTTTGCTATATAAACATCATCACGATATCATCGAATACAACTCAGATACAATTATCGTTTCGTCTAACCATTCAACATTCTGTTCGAATCAGTCGCTAGTATGTGTAACGGAAGTATCGTCACCTGGTAAGTATCACTATATATACAGTATTGCGATATAATCGGATACCACCCAGATAAATTGATTGTTCAGTCTATCCATTCAACTTTCTTTTCGTTTCGGTCGCTCGTATGTAAAACGGAAATACCGTCTCCTAGAGTGTATAACTATATACACAGCATAACATCATAATCGAATACAACCCATATACTATCCATTCAACCTTCTGTTCAATTCAGTCGCTCGTATGTATAACGGAAGAACAGTTACCTGGTGAGTATAAATATATAAACATAATCGAATACAACCCAGATACGATGATTGTTCAATTTATACTGAAATCAACCTTCTGCTCGATTCGGTCGCTTGTATGTAAAACGGAAGAACAGTTACCTGGTGAGTATTGCTATATAAACATCATCACGATATCATCGAATACAACTCAGATACAATTATCGTTTCGTCTAACCATTCAACATTCTGTTCGATTCAGTCGCTAGTATGTGTAACGGAAGTATCGACACCTGGTAAGTATCACTATATATACAGTATTGCTATATAATCGGATACCACCCAGATACATTGATTGTTCAGTCTATCCATTCAACTTTCTTTTTGTTTCGGTCGCTCGTATGTAAAACGGAAATACCGTCTTCTAGTGTGTATAACTATATACACAGCATAACATCATAATCGAATACAACCCATATACTATCCATTCAACCTTCTGTTCAATCAGTCGCTCGTATGTATAACGGAAGAACAGTTACCTGGTGAGTATAACTATATAAACATAATCGAATACAACCCAAATACGATGATTGTTCAATCTATACTGAATTCAACCTTCTGCTCGATTCGGTCGCTTGTATGTAAAACGGAAGAACAGTTACCTGGTGAGTATTGCTATATAAACATCATCACGATATCATCGAATACAACTCAGATACAATTATCGTTTCGTCTAACCATTTAACCTTCTGTTCGATTCAGTCGCTAGTATGTGTAGCGGAAGTACCGTCACCTGGTTAGTATCACTATATATACAGTATTGCGATATAATCGGATACCACCCAGATACATTGATTGTTCAGTCTATCATTTCAACTTTCTGTTCGTTTCGGTCGCTCGTATGTGAAACGGGAATACCGTCACCTTATGTGTATAACTATATACACAGCATAATATCATAATCGAATACAACCCAGATACTATCCATTCAACCTTCTGTTCGATTCGGTTGCTGGTATGTATAACGAAAGAACAGTAACCTGGTGACTATTTCTATATGAACGTCATCACGATATAATCGAATACAACTTAGTTACAATTATCGTTCCGTCTAACCATCCAACCTTATGTTCGATTCAGACGCTCGTATGTGTAACGAAAGAACCGTTACATGGTAGGTGTAGTTAAATATACAACATAACGATATAATCGGAGACAACCCAGATACAATGATTGTTCAATCTATCCATTCAACGTTATGTTAGATTCGGTTGCTAGTATGTATAACGAAAGAACAGTTACCTGGTTAGACATAATATATAATAATCATCACGAAATAATCGAATACAACCCAGATACGATGACTGTTCAGTCTATCCATTCAACCTTCTGTTCAGTTCAGTCGCTCTTATGTATAACTGGAGAACAGTTACCTGGTGAGTATAACTATATGAACATCATCACGATATAATCGAATACAACCCCAGATACGATCATTGTTTAGTCTATCCATTCAACCTTCTGTTCAATTCAGTCGCTCGTATGTATAACGGAAGAACAGTTACCTGGTGAGTATAACTATATAAACATAATCGAATACAACCCAGATACGATGATTGTTCAATTCATACTGAAATCAACCTTCTGCTCGATTCGGTCGCTTGTATGTAAAACGGAAGAACAGTTACCTGGTGAGTATTGCTATATAAACATCATCACGATATCATCGAATACAACTCAGATACAATTATCGTTTCGTCTAACCATTCAACATTCTGTTCGATTCAGTCGCTAGTATGTGTAACGGAAGTATCGTCACCTGGTAAGTATCACTATATATACAGTATTGCTATATAATCGGATACCACCCAGATACATTGATTGTTCAGTCTATCCATTCAACTTTCTTTTTGTTTCGGTCGCTCGTATGTAAAACGGAAATACCGTCTTCTAGTGTGTATAACTATATACACAGCATAACATCATAATCGAATACAACCCAACTATCCATTCAACCTTCTGTTCAATCAGTCGCTCGTATGTATAACGGAAGGCCAGTTACCTGGTGAGTATAACTATATAAACATAATCGAATACAACCCAGATACGATGATTGTTCAATCTATAATGAATTCAACCTTCTGCTCGATTCGGTCGCTTGTATGTAAAACGGAAGAACAGTAATCTGGTGAGTATTGCTATATAAACATCATCACGATATCATCGAATACAACTCAGATACAATTATCGTTTCGTCTAACCATTCAACCTTCTGTTCGATTCAGTCGCTAGTATGTGTAACGGAAGTACCGTCACCTGGTAAGTATCACTATATATACAGTATTGCGATATAATCGGATACCACCCAGATACATTGATTGTTCAGTCTATCATTTCAACTTTCTGTTCGTTTCGGTCGCTCGTATGTGAAACGGGAATACCGTCACCTTATGTGTATAACTATATACACAGCATAACATCATAATCGAATACAACCCAGATACTATCCATTCAACCTTCTGTTCGATTCGGTTGCTCGTATGTATAACGAAAGAACAGTAACCTGGTGAGCATTTCTATATGAACGTCATCACGATATAATCGAATACAACTTAGTTACAATTATCGTTCCGTCTAACCATCCAACCTTATGTTCGATTCAGACGCTCGTATGTGTAACGAAAGAACCGTTACATGGTAGGTGTAGTTAAATATACAACATAACGATATAATCAGAGACAACCCATATACAATGATTGTTCAATCTATCCATTCAACCTTATGTTCGATTCGGTTGCTAGTATGGATAACGAAAGAACAGTTACCTGGTTAGACATAATATATAATAATCATCACGAAATAATCGAATACAACCCAGATACGATGACTGTTCAGTCTATCCATTCAACCTTCTGTTCAGTTCAGTCGCTCTTATGTATAACTGGAGAACAGTTACCTGGTGAGTATAACTATATGAACATCATCATGATATAATCGAATACAACCCCAGATACGATCATTGTTTAGTCTATCCATTCAACCTTCAGTTCAATTCAGTCGCTCGTATGTATAACGGAAGAACAGTTACCTGGTGAGTATAACTATATAAACATAATCGAATACAACTCAGATACGATGATTGTTCAATCTATCCATTCAACCTTATGTTCGATTCGGTTGCTCGTATGTATATCGGAATAACAGGTACCTGGTGAGTATATCTATATGAACATAATCGAATACGACTCAGATACGATGATTGTTCAATCTATCCATTTAACCTTCTGCTCGATTCGGTCGCTTGTATGTAAAACGGAAGGACAGTTACCTGGTGAGTATTGCTATATAAACATCATCACGATATCATCGAATACAACTCAGATACAATTATCGTTTCGTCTAACCATTCAACCTTCTGTTCGATTCAGTCGCTAGTATGTGTAACGGAAGTACCGTCACCTGGTAAGTATCACTATATATACAGTATTGCGATATAATCGGATACCACCCAGATACATTGATTGTTCAGTCTATCATTTCAACTTTCTGTTCGTTTCGGTCGCTCGTATGTGAAACGGGAATACCGTCACCTTATGTGTATAACTATATACACAGCATAACATCATAATCGAATACAACCCAGATACTATCCATTCAACCTTCTGTTCGATTCGGTTGCTCGTATCTATAACGAAAGAACAGTAACCTGGTGAGTATTTCTATATGAACGTCATCACGATATAATCGAATACAACTCAGTTACAATTATCGATCCGTCTAACCATCCAACCTTATGTTCGATTCAGACGCTCGTATGTGTAACGAAAGAACCGTTACATGGTAGGTGTAGTTAAATATACAGCATAACGATATAATCGGAGACAACCCAGATACAATGATTGTTCAATCTATCCATTCAACCTTATGTTCGATTCGGTTGCTAGTATGTATAACGAAAGAACAGTTACCTGGTTAGACATAATATATAATAATCATCACGAAATAATCGAATACAACCCAGATACGATGACTGTTCAGTCTATCCATTCAACCTTCTGTTCAGTTCAGTCGCTCTTATGTATAACTGGAGAACAGTTACCTGGTGAGTATAACTATATGAACATCATCACGATATAATCGAATACAACCCCAGATACGATCATTGTTTAGTCTATCCATTCAACCTTCAGTTCAATTCAGTCGCTCGTATGTATAACGGAAGAACAGTTACCTGGTGAGTATAACTATATGAACATAATCGAATACAACTCAGATACGATGATTGTTCAATCTATCCATTCAACCTTATGTTCGATTCGGTTGCTCGTATGTTTATCGGAATAACAGGTACCTGGTGAGTATATCTATATAAACATAATCGAATACAACTCAGATACGATGATTGTTCAATCTATCCATTTAACCTTCTGCTCGATTCGGTCGCTTGTATGTGAAACGGAAGGACAGTTACCTGGTGAGTATTGCTATATAAACATCATCACGATATCATCGAATACAACTCAGATACAATTATCGTTTCGTCTAACCATTCAACATTCTGTTCGATTCAGTCGCTAGTATGTGTAACGGAAGTATCGTCACCTGGTAAGTATCACTATATATACAGTATTGCGATATAATCGGATACCACCCAGATACATTGGTTGTTCAGTCTATCCATTCAACTTTCTTTTCGTTTCGGTCGCTTGTATGTAAAACGGAAGAACAGTTACCTGGTGGGTTTTGCTATATAAACATCATCACGATATCATCGAATACAACTCAGATACAATTATCGTTTCGTCTAACCATTTAACCTTCTGTTCGATTCAGTCGCTAGTATGTGTAACGGAAGTACCGTCACCTGGTAAGTATCACTATATATACAGTATTGCGATATAATCGGATACCACCCAGATACATTGATTGTTCAGTCTATCCATTCAACTTTCTGTTCGTTTCGGTCGCTCGTATGTGAAACGGGAATACCGTCACCTTATGTGTATAACTATATCACGGCATAACATCATAATCGAATCGACCCAGATACTATCCATTCAACCTTCTGTTCGATTCGGTTGCTCGTATGTATAACGAAAGAACAGTAACCTGGTGAGTATTTCTATATGAACGTCATTACGATATAATCGAATACAACTTAGTTACAATTATCGTTCCGTCTAACCATCCAACCTTATGTTCGATTCAGACGCTCGTATGTGTAACGAAAGAACCGTTACATGGTAGGTGTAGTTGAATATACAACATAACGATATAATCGGAGACAACCCAGATACAATGATTGTTTAATCTATCCATTCAACCTTATGTTCGATTCGGTTGCTAGTATGTATAACGAAAGAACAGTTACCTGGTTAGACATAATATATAATAATCATCACGAAATAATCGAATACAACCCAGATACGATGATTGTTCAGTCTATCCATTCAACCTTCTGTTCAGTTCAGCCGCTCTAATGTATAACTGGAGAACAGTTACCTGGTGAGTATAACTATATGAACATCATCACGATATAATCGAATACAACCCCAGATACGATCATTGTTTAGTCTATCCATTCAACCTTCAGTTCAATTCAGTCACTCGTATGTATAACGGAAGAACAGTTACCTGGTGAGTGTAACTATATAAACATAATCGAATACAACCCCAGATACGATCATTGTTTAGTCTATCCATTCAACCTTCAGTTCAATTCAGTCACTCGTATGTATAACGGAAGAACAGTTACCTGGTGAGTATAACTATATAAACATAATCGAATACAACTCAGATACGATGATTGTTCAATCTATCCATTCAACCTTATGTTCGATTCGGTTGCTCGTATGTATATCGGAAGAACAGGTACCTGGTGAGTATATCTATATAAACATAATCGAATACAACTCAGATACGATGATTGTTCAATCTATCCATTCAACCTTATGTTCGATTCGGTTGCTCGTATGTATATCGGAAGAACAGGTACCTGGTGAGTATTGCTATATAAACATCATCACGATATCATCGAATACAACTCAGATACAATTATCGTTTCGTCTAACCATTCAACCTTCTGTTCAGTTCAGTCGCTCTTATGTATAACTGGAGAACAGTTACCTGGTGAGTATAACTATATGAACATCATCACGATATAATCGAATACAACCCCAGATACGATCATTGTTAAGTCTATCCATTCAACCTTCAGTTCAATTCAGTCGCTCGTATGTATAACGGAAGAACAGGAACCTATTGAGTATATCTATATAAACATAATCGAATACAACCCAGATACGATGATTGTTCAATTTATACTGAATTCAACCTTCTGCTCGATTCGGTCGCTTGTATGTAAAACGGAAGAACAGTTACCTGGTGAGTATTGCTATATAAACATCATCACGATATCATCGAATACAACTCAGATACAATTATCGTTTCGTCTAACCATTCAACATTCTGTTCGATTCAGTCGCTAGTATGTGTAACGGAAGTATCGTCACCTGGTAAGTATCACTATATATACAGTATTGCGATATAATCGGATACCACCCAGATACATTGATTGTTCAGTCTATCCATTCAACTTTCTTTTTGTTTCGGTCGCTCGTATATAAAACGGGAATACCGTCTCCTAGTGTGTATAACTATTTACACAGCATAACATCATAATCGAATACAACCCATATATACTATCCATTCAAACTTCTGTTCAATTCAGTCGCTCGTATGTATAACGGAAGAACAGTTACCTGGTGAGTATAACTATATAAACATAATCGAATACAACCCAGATACGATGATTGTTCAATCTATACTGAATTCAACCTTCTGCTCGATTCGGTCGCTTGTATGTAAAACGGAAGAACAGTTACCTGGTGAGTATTGCTATATAAACATCATCACGATATCATCGAATACAACTCAGATACAATTATCGTTTCGTTTAACCATTTAACCTTCTGTTCGATTCAGTCGCTAGTATGTGTAACGGAAGTACCGTCACCTGGTAAGTATCACTATATATACAGTATTGCGATATAATCGGATACCACCCAGATACATTGATTGTTCAGTCTATCATTTCAACTTTCTGTTCGTTTAGGTCGCTCGTATGTGAAACGGGAATACCGTCACCTTATGTGTATAACTATATACACAGCATAACATCATAATCGAATACAACCCAGATACTATCCATCCAACCTTCTGTTCGATTCGGTTGCTCGTATGTATAACGAAAGAACAGTTACCTGGTGAGTATTTCTATATGAACGTCATCACGATATAATCGAATACAACTTAGTTACAATTATCGTTCCGTCTAACCATCCAACCTTATGTTCGATTCAGACGCTCGAATGTTTAACGAAAGAACCGTTACATGGTAGGTGTAGTTAAATATACAACATAACGATATAATCGGAGACAACCCAGATACAATGATTGTTCAATCTATCCATTCAACCTTATGTTCGATTCGGTTGCTAGTATGTATAACGAAGGAACAGTTACCTGGTTAGACATAATATATAATAATCATGACGAAATAATCGAATACAACCCAGATACGATGATTGTTCAGTCTATCCATTCAAACTTCTGTTCAGTTCAGTCGCTCTTATGTATAACTGGAGAACAGTTACCTGGTGGGTATAACTATATGAACATCATCACGATATAATCGAATACAACCCCAGATACGATCATTGTTTAGTCTATCCATTCAACCTTCAGTTCAATTCAGTCGCTCGTATGTATAACGGAAGAACAGTTACCTGGTGAGTATAACTATATAAACATAATCGAATACAACTCAGATACGATGATTGTTCAATCTATCCATTCAACCTTGAGTTCGATTCGGTTGCTCGTATGTATATCGGAAGAACAGGTACCTGGTGAGTATATCTATATAAACATAATCGAATACAACTCAGATACGATGATTGTTCAATCTATCCATTTAACCTTCTGCTCGATTCGGTCGCTTGTATGTAAAACGGAAGGACAGTTACCTGGTGAGTATAACTATATAAACATAATCGAATACAACCCAGATACGATGATTGTTCAATCTGTACTGAATTCAACCTTCTGCTCGATTCGGTCGCTTGTATGTAAAACGGAAGAACAGTTACCTGGTGAGTAATGCTATATAAACATCATCACGATATCATCGAATACAACTCAGATACAATTATCGTTTCGTCTAACCATTTAACCTTCTGTTCGATTCAGTCGCTAGTATGTGTAACGGAAGTACCGTCACCTGGTAAGTATCACTATATATACAGTATTGCGATATAATCGGATACCACCCAGATACATTGATTGTTCAGTCTATCCATTCAACTTTCTGTTCGTTTCGGTCGCTCGTATGTGAAACGGGAATACCGTCACCTTATGTGTATAACTATATCACAGCATAACATCATAATCGAATACAACCCAGATACTATCCATTCAACCTTCTGTTCGATTCGGTTGCTCGTATGTATAACGAAAGAACAGTAACCTGGTGAGTATTTCTATATGAACGTCATCACGATATAATCGAATACAACTTAGTTACAATTATCGTTCCGTCTAACCATCCAACCTTATGTTCGATTCAGACGCTCGTATGTGTAACGAAAGAACCGTTACATGGTAGGTGTAGTTAAATATACAACATAACGATATAATCGGAGACAACCCAGATACAATGATTGTTCAATCTATCCATTCAACCTCATGTTCGATTCGGTTGCTAGTATGTATAACGAAAGAACAGTTACCTGGTTAGACATAATATATAATAATCATCACGAAATAATCGAATACAACCCAGATACGATGATTGTTCAGTCTATCCATTCAACCTTCTGTTCAGTTCAGTCGCTCTTATGTATAACTGGAGAACAGTTACCTGGTGAGTATAACTATATGAACATCATCACGATATAATCGAATACAACCCCAGATACGATCATTGTTTAGTCTATCCATTCAACCTTCAGTTCAATTCAGTCGCTCGTATGTATAACGGAAGAACAGTTACCTGGTGAGTATAACTATATAAACATAATCGAATACAACTCAGATACGATGATTGTTCAATCTATCCATTCAACCTTATGTTCGATTCGGTTGCTCGTATGTATATCGGAAGAACAGGTACCTGGTGAGTATATCTATATAAACATAATCGAATACAACTCAGATACGATGATTGTTCAATTTATCCATTTAACCTTCTGCTCGATTTGGTCGCTTGAATGTAAAACGGAAGGACAGTTACCTGGTGAGTATTGCTATATAAACATCATCACGATATCATCGAATACAACTCAGATACAATTATCGTTTCGTCTAACCATTCAACATTCTGTTCGATTCAGTCGCTAGTATGTGTAACGGAAGTATCGTCACCTGGTAAGTATCACTATATATACAGTATTGCGATATAATCGGATACCACCCAGATACATTGATTGTTCAGTCTATCCATTCAACTTTCTTTTCGTTTCGGTCGCTCGTATGTAAAACGGGAATACCGTCTCCTAGTGTGTATAACTATATACACAGCATAACATCATAATCGAATACAACCCATATACTATCCATTCAACCTTCTGTTCAATTCAGTCGCTCGTATGTATAACGGAAGAACAGTTACCTGGTGAGTATAACTATATAAACATAATCGAATACAACCCAGATACGATGATTGTTCAATCTATACTGAATTCAACCTTCTGCTCGATTCGGTCGCTTGTATGTAAAACGGAAGAACAGTTACCTGGTGAGTATTGCTATATAAACATCATCACGATATCATCGAATACAACTCAGATACAATTATCGTTTCGTCTAACCATTTAACCTTCTGTTCGATTCAGTCGCTAGTATGTGTAACGGAAGTACCGTCACCTGGTAAGTATCACTATATATACAGTATTGCGATATAATCAGATACCACCCAGATACATTGATTGTTCAGTCTATCCATTCAACTTTCTGTTCGTTTCGGTCGCTCGTATGTGAAACGGGAATACCGTCACCTTATGTGTATAACTATATACACAGCATAACATCATAATCGAATACAACCCAGATACTATCCATTCAACCTTCTGTTCAATTCAGTCGCTCGTATGTATAACGGAAGAACAGTCACCTGGTGAGTATAACTATATAAACATAATCGAATACAACCCAGATACGATGATTGTTCAATCTATACTGAATTCAACCTTCTGCTCGATTCGGTCGCTTGTATGTAAAACGGAAGAACAGTTACCTGGTGAGTATTGCTATATAAACATCATCACGATATCATCGAATACAACTCAGATACAATTATCGTTTCGTCTAACCATTCAACCTTCTGTTCGATTCAGTCGCTAGTATGTGTAACGGAAGTAATGTCACCTGGTAAGAATCAATATATATACAGTATTGCGATATAATCGGATACCATCCAGATACATTGATTGTTCAGTCTATCCATTCAACATTCTGTTCGTTTCGGTCGTTCTTATGTGAAAGGGGAATACCGTCACCTTATGTGTATAACTATATACACAGCATAACATCATAATCGAATACAACCCAGATACTATCCATTCAACCTTCTGTTCGATTCGGTTGCTCGTATGTATAACGAAAGAACAGTAACCTGGTGAGTATTTCTATATGAACGTCATCACGATATAATCGAATACAACTTAGTTACAATTATCGTTTCGTCTAACCATTCAACATTCTGTTCGATTCAGTCGCTAGTATGTGTAACGGAAGTAAGTAGATAAGCTAAGCCGCCACCAGCCCACTTTGACCCGTAAAGCGACCTTCGTCAGCGACATGTAACGTAGCGACAACAGCACCACCACAACAACGCCATCTGGTGGCGAGAATCGGAACTAAAGACATCTTCAATCTGAAGACATCTTCAATCTGAAGACATCTTCAATCTGAAGACATCTTCGTTCTGAAGACATCTTGCAGACCACACCCCCTCACACTACCCCCTTAGGCCTTTTACGCTGTACCCCCCTTTGGACCCTTAGCGCTGCGCAATCCGAAGACATCTTGTGACGTCATATTCCATTTTAAAAAAAGCCAGTACAATCAGGATTCGAACCCGCACCAATACGGTGCAAAGTTTCAAGACCAAACGCTTCGTCCACGCGGCCACTGCGGGACATATCAATTAACATTTCTAAAAATAAACCGATGCGGTTATTTGTGCTTTGTGGAACGTAGCAACCTCGGCAAGCGGGGAGCAGGGAAAACGAACAATGGCTTATTTATTCATTATACATCAGTGCATGAATAGAGATAATCGCATTCAAGGTCAGGTTCGCTGCATTCCAATGATGACTCAACATATCACGCCATGATGCAACAGCGTGATGTATTCGAGCAGATCCATGGAGCAGGGAAAGGAACAATGGCTTATTCATTCAATAAACATCAGTGTATTAATAGACATAATTGCATTCAAGGTCAGGTTCGCTGCATTCCATTGATGATTCAACATGATACAATATTTCGCGTAACGTTACAAAGATAAGAGACGATAAAGCAACTGCACTGTTGCCAGACGTTTGAAAAAATGAGGCATTGATGCCAGACGTTTGAAAATATCTGGAAATATACCATAATGCACCTACAGCTTACCCAAGTGGAATCCGAACCACCACGTGTGAATACCTTGAATTGATGGATAACGTTTGACGTATGACAGGGTGTGGCTGCCTGAAGTTAGGCGTCTGACATTTGACTTATGACGTTAACATTTCAAAATGGCCCCCGACATCACAAGGTTATCAACTGTTTAGTAATTTTCGTGTTATAAAGTAAATATACCTACATCTTACACAGGTAGAATCCGAACCACAGCATTTATATCGACGTGGCAGAATCCATAAACTCGTGAATGTGAAGATGTCAATAACAGAATGATTCATTTTCTCGACGAATTATCAAAAAATATTCACTTCCGGTTCATCAAAAGTCGAAATAGAGAAAAACTAATGTTTTATTCGTAATCCCCATGACGTGTAGGACTTCAAAAACATTAACTTCCGGTTTCACTTCCGGTTTCCATTTTTCCACTTAACATAGTCATGTGGGTACTCTGAGAGAAGGATTTTTCACGGACATTCTGAATATATCATTTTACCTATGTACAAAGTCTCAAGGTCAAAGAGATATCAATCAAAATTGATCGAAACAATGAAAAAAATCCGTTCATTAAAAAACGATATAGAGAAACACTAATGGTATATTCGTGATCCCCATGACGTTTAGATTCCAAAAACATCAACTTCCGGTTTCACTTCCGGTTTCCATTTTGTCAGTTAACAGGTTCATGTGGGTACTCATTGAAAAGGATATTTCACGTACATTCCGAATATATTAACTTACCTATATACAAAGTCCAAAGGTTTGCGAGATATCAAAATGTATCGAAATAATGAAAAAAACAAATAAAACAGCAAATCATCTCTTTGATTATCACTTTCCTAACTGATTCATCTTCTTGATGAATTATCGAAATATATCCTCTTCCAGTTCGTAAAGTAGCGAGATAAAGGGAAAATAATGAGATGTTCGTGATCCTCATAACGTTCGGACATCTAAACAACAACTTCCGGTTTCACTTCCGGTTTCAATTTTTTCAGTAAACAGAGCCATGTAGGTACTTTGAGAAAATAATTTCTCATGGACATCCCGAATATATCAACTTACCTATATACAAGGTTTTCGAGATATCAACGGAAATTGGTGAAATAATCTAAACAACACTGTTATACGCGAGAAAGTGCTATGAAGAGTCGATTTGAGTCCACGGTTAACTCATGTTTCCATCGTTTCAAATGTTTATATATTCAAAGGCTATATAACTATTGAGATCACATTATATTGGAACCAGATACTTCAATCATTAATCTTCTCAAAAAATATGTCTCGAAACAGATATAATTTTCTATATTCAGGACTGCACTTCCAGCATCGACAACACATGGAACATAATCGGAAATCTCGAGGTGTATGTTTCAAGGTCAAAGAATTATTGACATCTCAAAAACGGAGCTCTGATCAAGGTATAGTTATAAATTCCAAGACTGTATAACTATTCAGATCAAATTATATTGAAGCCAGATACTTCAATCATTAATCACCTCAAAAAATATGTCTCGATACAAATATACTTTTCTATAATTAGGATTGCTCTTTCAGCAGAGAGAATATGTGTTAACGTCTGCAGAAATCAATGTTTTCATACACAATATTTTCGATAGCTCCAACAATGGAACCAACAGAATGATAAAATACAGGGATGTAAAAACTATCTATTCTGGAAGAAATATACTGGGTGTATAAGAAATGATACTTAGTGTTTTAAATAGGTATACCGTTCGAAAAAATACAAATATACTGACTGGTACAGATACGTTTGAAAGGTAGAATTTGATAGTTGATGCTCAACGACTGAAACTTGAGAGCCTTGGTCACGTGAGGATGGTTATAGTTATATTATGATCAGTGACGAAATGAATTTTATATTGATGAATTATTGAAAAAGTATTCTAATATAGGAGAAAATAAATCATACATTTATGATCCTCATGATGAAAAGAGCACAAACTTTTGGTTTTACTTCCGGTGTCACCATTTTTCCAGTGAACAATGTTATATGGGTAATTCAGAAGAATGATTTTTCACGGACATTTCAAAAAGTCAACTTGCATATATTCTGAGTCTTAAGGCTTGCGGGATATAAACAAGTTGTTATTTATTGATAAACATTCGATAACAATGACAAACGTAACGAATACAGCACACATATGTCTCGCAAATACAAAACACGCGCAGACGTCGCATTCTTATCAAAAAAGTGTCGAAAACGAATAATGGCACGACGAAAAGTCACGCATGCGTCTTACATACATCATACTGACGTCGTGTATCCGTCGAACATCTATCAAACAACGCCATCTAAAAACTTTGAATACGATGATTTCCATAAGAAAACGTCACGCATTCATCGAAAACAAGTAGAAAACATCAAAATTCATCACTTAAAAGTCACGCATACAACACAAATGCGTCGAATATTCGTCGTACAAACGTCACACCTCGTCGAAAATCTATCAAACAACGTGTGAAAACCCCATAAAAACGTACTGACTGCATCTGGCATCTGACATTTGGTGTCCCAACATTTGACGTACTAAGATTTCCGTAGTTTACCAACATATCGTTGTAGATATAAATATAATTAAAATTCAACCTTTCGTTCAGTCAAAAGTTGAAAAAAAAATTGAAGCGATGATGAGAATTTCAAAACATAGGACAATCATTGAAGAACGTCGAAAACGTTGAAAAAAAAAAAACATGCCGCATTCGTCGTACATACATTGTACATACACCGCGCAGACGTCGTGCCTTCATCAAAAATCTATCAAAGAACGTATAAGAATTTAAAACCAATTGATAGCATGACGAAACGTCAGGCTTGAGTCATACATACATTGCATCGACGTCGTGTCCTTGTCAAAAATCAATCAAACAACGTGTGAAAACGTTCAAAACGATTAATGAATCTGATAAACGTCACTCATCCATTGAAAAAACATCACGTATGCGTCGTACATTCGTCGAAAATGCGACGTACATACCGATGTAAACATCGCATAAGCCTTCTGAAGTACGACTTTCAGATTCAATTATTAAAATTGACAAAAATTTATACAACATTCATACAATTCCACACCTTAATCAAACTTAGAAATCAAACATAAATAAATTCAAAAATCAATAAATGAAAAATTCAGTATGTTCAGATTATTTAAATGAGAAATATCATATGACATATTTATCATTACAATCGAACCACTAAGATCAAGCTCACGTGGAGATATCTCAATTCGACTGATAAAATTCAACGTGTGATATATCAATGAGAGTAACGTACTAGGTGTGACATTTCAACGACTGAGGCATACTGTAGGAGTGATATACCCCCGAACGACATTTGATGGGTGACATATCAACGTTAAAATGAATTTCATGTAGTACTTCAACGGATTTTTTATGAAGATTATAAATATCGACTACACGAAAATTGTAGGGATGTCATTGAAAAATTCAACGACAGACGACAAAGCGTACTAGAAGCAAGAAAGGCGAGTAATTGACAGATTCGACGATAGGGTCGATAGGAGTGAGTGAGTCATAGACGAATGACTCGGTGTTGAAACCAGATTATTATGATACAGGGTGATACAAAATTCTCAATGAATCATGACATGGAATATTCACTTCCGGATGGCGGAAGATCTACGTGTATTTGTATGAAGAGGACGTAAACAAAATTTCCACATACATATATGGGTGTGGTATCTGACCGAATAGCTATGTTTAAAACTTCAATTATAATTATTAACATCAGTTTTGAATTCGTTAAATTATGGTTACATGAAAATAGGACAGTATGTGACATGATACATCAAGACTATATTCATTTCATTATTGCTTCCAAATTCAAGCTGATCTATGTAATGAAATATGTATAATGAATCATTTTTCACCACCACTTCTACAATAATTCACCAACAGATTCCACCCTCAATGAAAAAACCATACACTTAGTTGAAAAGCCTCGATATCAATATAATGATGGATTCAGGAATGGTAGTAAATGGAATAACATCAAACCTAACGTCATACATGACGTAGAACCTGACATCATACGCGACGTCTGAGACGTGCGTAAGACGTTAGACTCAGGTTTTGGATCGAGTAAGCTTCATGAATGTGGAAGAGGATCGTTTGCTAGGTCACACTTTTTTTTCATGTTTTCAAGAAATTCGAAAATTCATTAAATGGATCTGGTGGTAACAATAATCATTTTATAAAAACTCAAAAAATAATCCACTTTCATCTTTATAATTTGGTAAATGTTATACATAAGAATTCCTAGAGGAAAAATAAAAACGACCTAACGTCTCGAGATCCAACCTAACCTAACGTTAGAATCGAACGTCACGGGGCCCTAACATAACCTCTGAGTCTAACGTCTCGAGACCCAACCGAAGCCCCACCTAAACTCAGAGTCTACCGTGTTACGCATAAAGGGGGCACAGCGGTGACCTGGGGGCTAAGGGGTGATATCATAGAAATAACTTCAATTTCCCGCCAAAAAAAGAGTGGTTTGGGATATGACGGCTTCTGATTGGTCGAGCTATACTGGACAGTTGACATAAGTTGCATGACGTATGCGTGATGTTTTTTATCGTTTTCGATGTTATTTGATGAATGCATTATATCTAGTCATGCTAGTACTCGTTTTTATAGTTTCAATATATTGTTTGATAGATTTTTAAGAAATACACGATGTCTGCGCGATGTATGTATGACGCATGCTTGACGTTTCGTCATGCTTTCCATTGTTTTTGAAGTTTTTGTGCGTTGATTGATAGATTTTCTATTGAAAAAAGACTTCGTATGCATGACGTATCGTCAAACGTTAACTGTCAGATGTCAGACGCCAAACTCCAGCAGCCCTAGTACACCTCTGTCATACGTCATATATTATCCATCAATTTGGGGTTTTCACATGTGGTGGTTCGGATTTCATTTGGCGATGATAATGTCATGCTTATTCTCTGTATTTCATCAGATGAATCGACAATATAGAAGAGATCTTTGATGAGTTCGCAGGTGGTAGATGATGATATCATGAATCACGACCATAATTCAAAGATTGTGATGATGTTGATGTTATCTCCCTGAATCATCATGTTTATTACATCTCATATTCGATATGCAACTTTGCATTCCTCAGGGCATCATGTGGGGAGATAAGCAACGCATTCATGAAATACCTTTGTTTTTCTGCTATTCTACTTGAATCAGCATTATTCTCATTTTTGATATGTCAAGATTCATCTCGCAATAATGATTTCAACTCTATTGTTCTCGAATGTGGAGGGGGACTATAAATAGATACATGAAATTGATCTCAGTCTGAAAGTATTTTTACTTAGTCTATCATGTCAACATCAAGTCGAGATAGTGGTTATGTGAGTGTGTCAGAAGACGATATTGATTCAAATTTCACCGAAGCATCTTTCAATAGTGCGGAATATCATCAAGAATTAGATGAAGTGTTGGAGATGTACGAAAATGCAGCCCGAGCCGAGGAACATTACCTACTCTACACATTATTCCAGTTGAGAGCCTTCCAGGTAGGGGTGGGTTTGAGTCCAGCAAGAAAATTCAATCCATCTATAATTTTATCACAACCATACAAACCAAATAAACAATCTTTTTGTACAACGGAATGGAAAACTTTCACTGATATACTGAAACGAGCATTGGACAATTTTTTCTACGAGAAGTTATCAACCCACCAAGATGAATATGAGCCAGTAACGTTTCCATGTGGAGATTTCTGCAAAGTATCACAATTGGTGTTTGATGGAATCAAATGTCTACTCGTCAAAAAACATGATGTCGAGTTCCTTATCGATGTCGAGGATGCTACGCAGATCCTTCAAGTTCATCGAAGTTTAGTGGGCCATCGGGTGGTTTTACTGGAAAACATAAACTTCTGTACATTTTATAATAATATTTTGAATTTGATTGAATCGATTTTCAATAAAGATGCTGGTTATATGGATTATTTTGAAACTCTGTATTCATTTTGTGAAATATCAAATGACAGTTTAGTAAGTAATGCACTCAGGGAATATTTGTTCCTTCATAAAATGAATGTATTGAGAGATTTGAATAATGTGTGAGAAATATATATAAAAATCTGTAATTCTTCGTTTTTATTTTTCCTCTAGGAATTCTTATGTATAACATTTACCAAATTATAAAGATGAA
Organism: Chrysomela aeneicollis; assembly: GCA_029955515.1. Classification (NCBI taxonomy): domain Eukaryota; kingdom Metazoa; phylum Arthropoda; class Insecta; order Coleoptera; family Chrysomelidae; genus Chrysomela; species Chrysomela aeneicollis. The sequence continues at coordinate 11,557,858 of JARUHQ010000013.1, read as the reverse complement.
AGTGGATTATTTTTTGAGTTTTTATAAAATAATTATTGTTACCACCAGATCCATTTAATGAATTTTCGAATTTCTTGAAAACATGAAAAAAAAGTGTGACCTAGCAAACGATCCTCTTCCACATTCATGAAGCTTACTCGATCCAAAACCTGAGTCTAACGTCTTACGCACGTCTCAGACGTCGCGTATGATGTCAGGTTCTACGTCATGTATGACGTTAGGTTTGATGTTATTCCATTTACTACCATTCCTGAATCCATCATTATATTGATATCGAGGCTTTTCAACTAAGTGTATGGTTTTTTCATTGAGGGTGGAATCTGTTGGTGAATTATTGTAGAAGTGGTGGTGAAAAATGATTCATTATACATATTTCATTACATAGATCAGCTTGAATTTGGAAGCAATAATGAAATGAATATAGTCTTGATGTATCATGTCACATACTGTCCTATTTTCATGTAACCATAATTTAACGAATTCAAAACTGATGTTAATAATTATAATTGAAGTTTTAAACATAGCTATTCGGTCAGATACCACACCCATATATGTATGTGGAAATTTTGTTTACGTCCTCTTCATACAAATACACGTAGATCTTCCGCCATCCGGAAGTGAATATTCCATGTCATGATTCATTGAGAATTTTGTATCACCCTGTATCATAATAATCTGGTTTCAACACCGAGTCATTCGTCTATGACTCACTCACTCCTATCGACCCTATCGTCGAATCTGTCAATTACTCGCCTTTCTTGCTTCTAGTACGCTTTGTCGTCTGTCGTTGAATTTTTCAATGACATCCCTACAATTTTCGTGTAGTCGATATTTATAATCTTCATAAAAAATCCGTTGAAGTACTACATGAAATTCATTTTAACGTTGATATGTCACCCATCAAATGTCGTTCGGGGGTATATCACTCCTACAGTATGCCTCAGTCGTTGAAATGTCACACCTAGTACGTTACTCTCATTGATATATCACACGTTGAATTTTATCAGTCGAATTGAGATATCTCCACGTGAGCTTGATCTTAGTGGTTCGATTGTAATGATAAATATGTCATATGATATTTCTCATTTAAATAATCTGAACATACTGAATTTTTCATTTATTGATTTTTGAATTTATTTATGTTTGATTTCTAAGTTTGATTAAGGTGTGGAATTGTATGAATGTTGTATAAATTTTTGTCAATTTTAATAATTGAATCTGAAAGTCGTACTTCAGAAGGCTTATGCGATGTTTACATCGGTATGTACGTCGCATTTTCGACGAATGTACGACGCATACGTGATGTTTTTTCAATGGATGAGTGACGTTTATCAGATTCATTAATCGTTTTGAACGTTTTCACACGTTGTTTGATTGATTTTTGACAAGGACACGACGTCGATGCAATGTATGTATGACTCAAGCCTGACGTTTCGTCATGCTATCAATTGGTTTTAAATTCTTATACGTTCTTTGATAGATTTTTGATGAAGGCACGACGTCTGCGCGGTGTATGTACAATGTATGTACGACGAATGCGTGAAGTTTTTTTTTTAAATATTCAATGTTATTCGATGAATGCTGTCTTGTCATGCTTCTTATCATTTCAAGGTTTTCACACGTTGTATCATGGATTTTCGACGTAGGCGCGACGTTTTAACGACGTATTTATGACGTATGCGCTACGTATGCACGACGTATGCGGCATGTTTTTTTTTTCAACGTTTTCGACGTTCTTCAATGATTGTCCTATGTTTTGAAATTCTCATCATCGCTTCAATTTTTTTTTCAACTTTTGACTGAACGAAAGGTTGAATTTTAATTATATTTATATCTACAACGTTATGTTGGTAAACTACGGAAATCTTAGTACGTCAAATGTTGGGACACCAAATGTCAGATGCCAGATGCAGTCAGTACGTTTTTATGGGGTTTTCACACGTTGTTTGATAGATTTTCGACGAGGTGTGACGTTTGTACGACGAATATTCGACGCATTTGTGTTGTATGCGTGACTTTTAAGTGATGAATTTTGATGTTTTCTACTTGTTTTCGATGAATGCGTGACGTTTTCTTATGGAAATCATCGTATTCAAAGTTTTTAGATGGCGTTGTTTGATAGATGTTCGACGGATACACGACGTCAGTATGATGTATGTAAGACGCATGCGTGACTTTTCGTCGTGCCATTATTCGTTTTCGACACTTTTTTGATAAGAATGCGACGTCTGCGCGTGTTTTGTATTTGCGAGACATATGTGTGCTGTATTCGTTACGTTTGTCATTGTTATCGAATGTTTATCAATAAATAACAACTTGTTTATATCCCGCAAGCCTTAAGACTCAGAATATATGCAAGTTGACTTTTTGAAATGTCCGTGAAAAATCATTCTTCTGAATTACCCATATAACATTGTTCACTGGAAAAATGGTGACACCGGAAGTAAAACCAAAAGTTTGTGCTCTTTTCATCATGAGGATCATAAATGTATGATTTATTTTCTCCTATATTAGAATACTTTTTCAATAATTCATCAATATAAAATTCATTTCGTCACTGATCATAATATAACTATAACCATCCTCACGTGACCAAGGCTCTCAAGTTTCAGTCGTTGAGCATCAACTATCAAATTCTACCTTTCAAACGTATCTGTACCAGTCAGTATATTTGTATTTTTTCGAACGGTATACCTATTTAAAACACTAAGTATCATTTCTTATACACCCAGTATATTTCTTCCAGAATAGATAGTTTTTACATCCCTGTATTTTATCATTCTGTTGGTTCCATTGTTGGAGCTATCGAAAATATTGTGTATGAAAACATTGATTTCTGCAGACGTTAACACATATTCTCTCTGCTGAAAGAGCAATCCTAATTATAGAAAAGTATATTTGTATCGAGACATATTTTTTGAGGTGATTAATGATTGAAGTATCTGGCTTCAATATAATTTGATCTGAATAGTTATACAGTCTTGGAATTTATAACTATACCTTGATCAGAGCTCCGTTTTTGAGATGTCAATAATTCTTTGACCTTGAAACATACACCTCGAGATTTCCGATTATGTTCCATGTGTTGTCGATGCTGGAAGTGCAGTCCTGAATATAGAAAATTATATCTGTTTCGAGACATATTTTTTGAGAAGATTAATGATTGAAGTATCTGGTTCCAATATAATGTGATCTCAATAGTTATATAGCCTTTGAATATATAAACATTTGAAACGATGGAAACATGAGTTAACCGTGGACTCAAATCGACTCTTCATAGCACTTTCTCGCGTATAACAGTGTTGTTTAGATTATTTCACCAATTTCCGTTGATATCTCGAAAACCTTGTATATAGGTAAGTTGATATATTCGGGATGTCCATGAGAAATTATTTTCTCAAAGTACCTACATGGCTCTGTTTACTGAAAAAATTGTAACCGGAAGTGAAACCGGAAGTTGTTGTTTAGATGTCCGAACGTTATGAGGATCACGAACATCTCATTATTTTCCCTTTATCTCGCTACTTTACGAACTGGAAGAGGATATATTTCGATAATTCATCAAGAAGATGAATCAGTTAGAAAAGTGATAATCAAAGAGATGATTTGCTGTTTTATTCGTTTTTTTCATTATTTCGATACATTTTGATATCTCGCAAACCTTTGGACTTTGTATATAGGTAAGTTAATATATTCGGAATGTACGTGAAATATCCTTTTCAATGAGTACCCACATGAACCTGTTAACTGACAAAATGGAAACCGGAAGTGAAACCGGAAGTTGATGTTTTTGGAATCTAAACGTCATGGGGATCACGAATATACCATTAGTGTTTCTCTATATCGTTTTTTAATGAACGGAAAGTGAATATTTCGTGATAATTCATCGAGAAGCTGGATCGACCAGAAAATCATTACACGAAGAGATTGTGAATTGTTTGCATAGATTTTTTTCATTATTTCGATTAATTTTGATTGATATCTCTTTAACCTTGAGACTTTGTACATAGGTAAGTTAATATATTCGGAATGTACGTGAAATACCCTTTTCAATGAGTACCCACATGAACCTGTTTACTGACAAAATGGAAACCGGAAGTGAAACCGGAAGTTGATGTTTTTGGAATCTAAACGTCATGGGGATCACGAATATACCATTAGTGTTTCTCTATATCGTTTTTTAATGAACGGAAAGTGAATATTTCGTGATAATTCATCGAGAAGCTGGATCGACCAGAAAATCATTACACGAAGAGATTGTGAATTGTTTGCATAGATTTTTTTTATTATTCCGATTAATTTTGATTGATATCTCTTAAACCTTGAGACTTTGTACATAGGTAAAATGATATATTCAGAATGTCCGTGAAAAATCCTTTTCTCAGAGTACCCATATGACTATGTCATGTAGAAAAATGGAAACCGGAAGTGAAACCGGAAGTTGATGTTTTTGAAGTCAACACGTCATAGGGATTACGAATAAAACATTAGTTTTTCTCTATCGATTTTTGATGAACCGGAAGTGAATATTTTTTGATAATTTGTCGAAAAGCTGGTTCGACCAGAAAATCATTACACGAAGAGATTGTGAATTGTTTACATAGATTTTTTTCATTGTTTCGATCAATTTTGATTGATATCTCTTTGACCTTGAGACTTTGTACATAGGTAAAATGATATATTTAGAATGTCCGTGAAAAATCCTTCTCTCAGAGTACCCACATGACTATGTTAAGTGGAAAAATGGAAACCGGAAGTGAAACCGGAAGTTAATGTTTTTGAAGTCTACACGTCATGGGGATTACGAATAAAACATTAGTTTTTCTCTATTTCGATTTTTGATGAACCGGAAGTGAATATTTTTTGATAATTTGTCGAAAAGCTGGTTCGACCAGAAAATCATTACACGAAGAGATTGTGAATTGTTTACATAGATTTTTTTCATTGTTTTGATCAATTTTGATTGATATCTCTTTGACCTTGAGACTTTGTACATAGGTAAAATGATATATTCAGAATGTCCGTGAAAAATCCTTCTCTCAGAGTACCCACATGACTATGTTAAGTGGAAAAATGGAAACCGGAAGTGAAACCGGAAGTTAATGTTTTTGAAGTCCTACACGTCATGGGGATTACGAATAAAACATTAGTTTTTCTCTATTTCGATTTTTGATGAACCGGAAGTGAATATTTTTTGATAATTCGTCGAGAAAATGAATCATTCTGTTATTGACATCTTCACATTCACGAGTTTATGGATTCTGCCACGTCGATATAAATGCTGTGGTTCGGATTCTACCTGTGTAAGATGTAGGTATATTTACTTTATAACACGAAAATTACTAAACAGTTGATAACCTTGTGATGTCGGGGGCCATTTTGAAATGTTAACGTCATAAGTCAAATGTCAGACGCCTAACTTCAGGCAGCCACACCCTGTCATACGTCAAACGTTATCCATCAATTCAAGGTATTCACACGTGGTGGTTCGGATTCCACTTGGGTAAGCTGTAGGTGCATTATGGTATATTTCCAGATATTTTCAAACGTCTGGCATCAATGCCTCATTTTTTCAAACGTCTGGCAACAGTGCAGTTGCTTTATCGTCTCTTATCTTTGTAACGTTACGCGAAATATTGTATCATGTTGAATCATCAATGGAATGCAGCGAACCTGACCTTGAATGCAATTATGTCTATTAATACACTGATGTTTATTGAATGAATAAGCCATTGTTCCTTTCCCTGCTCCATGGATCTGCTCGAATACATCACGCTGTTGCATCATGGCGTGATATGTTGAGTCATCATTGGAATGCAGCGAACCTGACCTTGAATGCGATTATCTCTATTCATACACTGATGTATAATGAATAAATAAGCCATTGTTCGTTTCCCCTGCTCCCCGCTTGTTTCGGTCGCTCGTATGTAAAACGGGAATACCGTCCCCTAGTGTGTATAACTATATACACAGCATAACATCATAATCGAATACAACCCATATTCTATCCATTCAACCTTCTGTTCAATTCAGTCGCTCGTATGTATAACGGAAGAACAGTTACCTGCTGAGTATAACTATATAAACATAATCGAATACAACCCAGATACGATGATTGTTCAATCTATACTGAATTCAACCTTCTGCTCGATTCGGTCGCTTGTATGTAAAACGGAAGAACAGTTACCTGGTGAGTATTGCTATATAAACATCATCACGATATCATCGAATACAACTCAGATACAATTATCGTTTCGTCTAACCATTTAACCTTCTGTTCGATTCAGTCGCTAGTATGTGTAACGGAAGTACCGTCACCTGGTAAGTATCACTATATATACAGTATTGCGATATAATCGGATACCACCCAGATACATTGATTGTTCAGTCTATCCATTCAACTTTCTGTTCGTTTCGGTCGCTCGTATGTGAAACGGGAATACCGTCACCTTATGTGTATATATACAACATAACATCATAATCGAATACAACCCAGATACTATCCATTCAACCTTCTGTTCGATTCGGTTGCTCGTATGTATAACGAAAGAACAGTAACCTGGTGAGTATTTCTATATGAACGTCATCACGATATAATCGAATACAACTTAGTTACAATTATCGTTCCGTCTAACCATCCAACCTTATGTTCGATTCAGACGCTCGTATGTGTAACGAAAGAACCGTTACATGGTAGGTGTAGTTAAATATACAACATAACGATATAATCGGAGACAACCCAGATACAATGATTGTTCAATCTATCCATTCAACCTTATGTTCGATTCGGTTGCTAGTATGTATAACGAAAGAACAGTTACCTGGTAAGACATAATATATAATAATCATCACGAAATAATCGAATACAACCCAGATACGATGATTGTTCAGTCTATCCATTCAACCTTCTGTTCAGTTCAGTCGCTCTTATGTATAACTGGAGAACAGTTACCTGGTGAGTATAACTATATGAACATCATCACGATATAATCGAATACAACCCCAGATACGATCATTGTTTAGTCTATCCATTCAACCTTCAGTTCAATTCAGTCGCTCGTATGTATAACGAAAGAACAGTTACCTGGTGAGTATAACTATATAAACATAATCGAATACAACTCAGATACGATGATTTTTCAATCTATCCATTCAACCTTATGTTCGATTCAGTCGCTCGTATGTATAACGGAAGAACAGTTACCTGGTGAGTATAACTATATAAACATAATCGAATACAACCCAGATACGATGATTTTTCAATCTATACTGAATTCAACCTTCTGCTCGATTCGGTCGCTTGTATGTAAAACGGAAGAACAGTTACCTGGTGAGTATTGCTATATAAAAATCATCACGATATCATCGAATACAACTCAGATGCAATTATCGTTACGTCTAACCATTTAACCTTCTGTTCGATTCAGTCGCAAGTATGTGTAACGGAAGTACCGTCACCTGGTAAGTATCACTATATATACAGTATTGCGATATAATCGGATACCACCCAGATACATTGATTGTTCAGTCTATCCATTCAACTTTCTGTTCGTTTCGGTCGCTCGTATGTGAAACGGGAATACCGTCACCTCATGTGTATAACTATATACACAGCATAATATCATAATCGAATACAACCCAGATACTATCCATTCAACCTTCTGTTCGATTCGGTTGCTCGTATGTATAACGAAAGAACAGTAACATGGAGAGTATTTCTATATGAACGTCATCACGATATAATCGAATACAACTTAGTTACAATTATCGTTCCGTCTAACCATCCAACCTTATGTTCGATTCAGACGCTCGTATGTGTAACGAAAGAACCGTTACATGGTAGGTGTAGTTAAATATACAACATAACGATATAATCGGAGACAACCCAGATACAATGATTGTTCAATCTATCCATTCAACCTTATGTTCGATTCGGTTGCTAGTATGTATAACGAAAGAACAGTTACCTGGTTAGACATAATATATAATAATCATCACGAAATAATTGAATACAACCCAGATACGATGATTGTTCAGTCTATCCATTCAACCTTCTGTTCAGTTCAGTCGCTCTTATGTATAACTGGAGAACAGTAACCTGGTGAGTATAACTATATGAACATCATCACGATATAATCGAATACAACCCCAGATACGATCATTGTTTAGTCTATCCATTCAACCTTCAGTTCAATTCAGTCGCTCGTATGTATAACGGAAGAACAGTTACCTGGTAAGTATAACTATATAAACATAATCGAATACAACTCAGATACGATGATTGTTCAATCTATCCATTCAACCTTATGTTCGATTCGGTTGCTCGTATGTATATCGGAAGAACAGGTACCTGGTGAGTATATCTATATAAACATAATCGAATACAACTCAGATACGATGATTGTTCAATTTATCCATTAAACCTTCTGCTCGATTCGGTCGCTTGTATGTAAAACGGAAGGACAGTTACCTGGTGAGTATTTCTATATAAACATCATCACGATATCATCGAATACAACTCAGATACAATTATCGTTTCGTCTAACCATTCAACATTCTGTTCGATTCAGTCGCTAGTATGTGTAACGGAAGTATCGTCACCTGGTAAGTATCACTATATATACAGTATTGCGATATAATCGGATACCACCCAGATACATTGATTGTTCAGTCTATCCATTCAACTTTCTTTTCGTTTCGGTCACTCGTATGTAAAACGGGAATACCGTCTCCTAGTGTGTACAACTATATACACAGCATAACATCATAATCGAATACAACCCATATACTATCCATTCAACCTTCTGTTCAATTCAGTCGCTCGTATGTATAACGGAAGAACAGTTACCTGGTGAGTATAACTATATAAACATAATCGAATACAACCCAGATACGATGATTGTTCAATCTATACTGAATTCAACCTTCTGCTCGATTCGGTCGCTTGTATGTAAAACGGAAGAACAGTTACCTGGTGAGTATTGCTATATAAACATCATCACGATATCATCGAATACAACTCAGATACAATTATCGTTTCGTCCAACCATTTAACCTTCTGTTCGATTCAGTCGCTAGTATGTGTAACGGAAGTACCGTCACCTGGTAAGTATCACTATATATACAGTATTGCGATATAATCGGATACCACCCAGATACATTGATTGTTCAGTCTATCCATTCAACTTTCTGTTCGTTTCGGTCGCTCGTATGTGAAACGGGAATACCGTCACCTTATGTGTATAACTATATACACTGCATAACATCATTATCGAATACAACTCAGATACTATCCATTCAACCTTCTGTTCGATTCGGTTGCTCGTATGTATAACGAAAGAACAGTAACCTGGTGAGTATTTCTATATGAACGTCATCACGATACAATCGAATACAACTTAGTTACAATTATCGTTCCGTCTAACCATCCAACCTTATGTTCGATTCAGACGCTCGTATGTGTAACGAAAGAACCGTTACATGGTAGGTGTAGTTGAATATACAACATAACGATATAATCGGAGACAACCCAGATACAATGATTGTTCAATCTATCCATTCAACCTTAGGTTCGATTCGGTTGCTAGTATGTATAACGAAAGAACAGTTACCTGGTTAGACATAATATTTAATAATCATCACGAAATAATCGAATACAACCCAGATACGATGATTGTCTATCCATTCAACCTTCTGTTCAGTTCAGTCGCTCTTATGTATAACTGGAGAACAGTTACCTGGTGAGTATAACTATATGAACATCATCACGATATAATCGAATACAACCTCAGATACGATCTTTGTTTAGTCTATCCATTCAACCTTCAGTTCAATTCAGTCGCTCGTATGTATAACGGAAGAACAGTTACCTGGTGAGTATAACTATATAAACATATTCGAATACAACTCAGATACGATGATTGTTCAATCTATCCATTCAACCTTATGTTCGATTCGGTTGCTCGTATGTATATCGGAAGAACAGGTACCTGGTGAGTATATCTATATAAACATAATCGAATACAACTCAGATACGATGATTGTTCAATCTATCCATTTAACCTTCTGCTCGATTCGGTCGCTTGTATGTAAAACGGAAGGACAGTTACCTGGTGAGTATTGCTATATAAACATCATCACGATATCATCGAATACAACTCAGATACAATTATCGTTTCGTCTAACCATTCAACATTCTGTTCGATTCAGTCGCTAGTATGTGTAACGGAAGTATCGTCACCTGGTAAGTATCACTATATATACAGTATTGCGATATAATCGGATACCACCCAGATAAATTGATTGTTCAGTCTATCCATTCAACTTTCTTTTCGTTTCGGACGCTCGTATGTTAAACGGGAATACCGTCTCCTAGTGTGTATAACTATATACACAGCATAACATCATAATCGAATACAACCCATATACTATCCATTCAACCTTCTGTTCAATTCAGTCGCTCGTATGTATAACGAAAGAACAGTTACCTGGTGAGTATAACTATATAAACATAATCGAATACAACCCAGATACGATGATTGTTCAATTTATACTGAATTCAACCTTCTGCTCGATTCGGTCGCTTGTATGTAAAACGGAAGAACAGTTACCTGGTGAGTATTGCTATATAAACATCATCACGATATCATCGAATACAACTCAGATACAATTATCGTTTCGTCTAACCATTCAACATTCTGTTCGATTCAGTCGCTAGTATGTGTAACGGAAGTATCGTCACCTGGTAAGTATCACTATATATACAGTATTGCGATATAATCGGATACCACCCAGATACATTGATTGTTCAGTCTATCCATTCAACTTTCTGTTCGTTTCGGTCGCTCGTATGTGAAACGGGAATACCGTCACCTTATGTGTATAACTATATACACTGCATAACATCATTATCGAATACAACTCAGATACTATCCATTCAACCTTCTGTTCGATTCGGTTGCTCGTATGTATAACGAAAGAACAGTAACCTGGTGAGTATTTCTATATGAACGTCATCACGATACAATCGAATACAACTTAGTTACAATTATCGTTCCGTCTAACCATCCAACCTTATGTTCGATTCAGACGCTCGTATGTGTAACGAAAGAACCGTTACATGGTAGGTGTAGTTAAATATACAACATAACGATATAATAGGAGACAACCCAGATACAATGATTGTTCAATCTATCCATTCAACCTTATGTTCGATTCGGTTGCTAGTATGTATAACGAAAGAACAGTTACCTGGTTAGACATAATATATAATAATCATCACGAAATAATTGAATACAACCCAGATACGATGATTGTTCAGTCTATCCATTCAACCTTCTGTTCAGTTCAGTCGCTCTTATGCATAACTGGAGAACAGTAACCTGGTGAGTATAACTATATGAACATCATCACGATATAATCGAATACAACCCCAGATACGATCATTGTTTAGTCTATCCATTCAACCTTCGGTTCAATTCAGTCGCTCGTATGTATAACGGAAGAACAGTTACCTGGTGAGTATAACTATATAAACATAATCGAATACAACTCAGATACGATGATTGTTCAATCTATCCATTCAACCTTATGTTCGATTCGGTTGCTCGTATGTATATCGGAAGAACAGGTACCTGGTGAGTATATCTATATAAACATAATCGAATACAACTCAGATACGATGATTGTTCAATTTATCCATTAAACCTTCTGCTCGATTCGGTCGCTTGTATGTAAAACGGAAGGACAGTTACCTGGTGAGTATTTCTATATAAACATCATCACGATATCATCGAATACAACTCAGATACAATTATCGTTTCGTCTAACCATTCAACATTCTGTTCGATTCAGTCGCTAGTATGTGTAACGGAAGTATCGTCACCTGGTAAGTATCACTATATATACAGTATTGCGATATAATCGGATACCACCCAGATACATTGATTGTTCAGTCTATCCATTCAACTTTCTTTTCGTTTCGATCACTCGTATGTAAAACGGGAATACCGTCTCCTAGTGTGTACAACTATATACACAGCATAACATCATAATCGAATACAACCCATATACTATCCATTCAACCTTCTGTTCAATTCAGTCGCTCGTATGTATAACGGAAGAACAGTTACCTGGTGAGTATAACTATATAAACATAATCGAATACAACCCAGATACGATGATTGTTCAATCTATACTGAATTCAACCTTCTGCTCGATTCGGTCGCTTGTATGTAAAACGGAAGAACAGTTACCTGGTGAGTATTGCTATATAAACATCATCACGATATCATCGAATACAACTCAGATACAATTATCGTTTCGTCCAACCATTTAACCTTCTGTTCGATTCAGTCGCTAGTATGTGTAACGGAAGTACCGTCACCTGGTAAGTATCACTATATATACAGTATTGCGATATAATCGGATACCACCCAGATACATTGATTGTTCAGTCTATCCATTCAACTTTCTGTTCGTTTCGGTCGCTCGTATGTGAAACGGGAATACCGTCACCTTATGTGTATAACTATATACACTGCATAACATCATTATCGAATACAACTCAGATACTATCCATTCAACCTTCTGTTCGATTCGGTTGCTCGTATGTATAACGAAAGAACAGTAACCTGGTGAGTATTTCTATATGAACGTCATCACGATACAATCGAATACAACTTAGTTACAATTATCGTTCCGTCTAACCATCCAACCTTATGTTCGATTCAGACGCTCGTATGTGTAACGAAAGAACCGTTACATGGTAGGTGTAGTTAAATATACAACATAACGATATAATTGGAGACAACCCAGATACAATGATTGTTCAATCTATCCATTCAACCTTAGGTTCGATTCGGTTGCTAGTATGTATAACGAAAGAACAGTTACCTGGTTAGACATAATATATAATAATCATCACGAAATAATCGAATACAACCCAGATACGATGATTGTCTATCCATTCAACCTTCTGTTCAGTTCAGTCGCTCTTATGTATAACTGGAGAACAGTTACCTGGTGAGTATAACTATATGAACATCATGACGATATAATCGAATACAACCTCAGATACGATCTTTGTTTAGTCTATCCATTCAACCTTCAGTTCAATTCAGTCGCTCGTATGTATAACGGAAGAACAGTTACCTGGTGAGTATAACTATATAAACATAATCGAATACAACTCAGATACGATGATTGTTCAATCTATCCATTCAACCTTATGTTCGATTCGGTTGCTCGTATGTATATCGGAAGAACAGGTACCTGGTGAGTATATCTATATAAACATAATCGAATACAACTCAGATACGATGATTGTTCAATCTATCCATTTAACCTTCTGCTCGATTCGGTCGCTTGTATGTAAAACGGAAGGACAGTTACCTGGTGAGTATTGCTATATAAACATCATCACGATATCATCGAATACAACTCAGATACAATTATCGTTTCGTCTAACCATTCAACATTCTGTTCGATTCAGTCGCTAGTATGTGTAACGGAAGTATCGTCACCTGGTAAGTATCACTATATATACAGTATTGCGATATAATCGGATACCACCCAGATATAAATTGATTGTTCAGTCTATCCATTCAACTTTCTTTTCGTTTCGGACGCTCGTATGTAAAACGGGAATACCGTCTCCTAGTGTGTATAACTATATACACAGCATAACATCATAATCGAATACAACCCATATACTATCCATTCAACCTTCTGTTCAATTCAGTCGCTCGTATGTATAACGGAAGAACAGTTACCTGGTGAGTATAACTATATAAACATAATCGAATACAACTCAGATACGATGATTGTTCAATCTATCCATTCAACCTTATGTTCGATTCGGTTGCTCGTATGTATATCGGAAGAACAGGTACCTGGTGAGTATATCTATATAAACATAATCGAATACAACTCAGATACGATGATTGTTCAATTTATCCATTAAACCTTCTGCTCGATTCGGTCGCTTGTATGTAAAACGGAAGGACAGTTACCTGGTGAGTATTTCTATATAAACATCATCACGATATCATCGAATACAACTCAGATACAATTATCGTTTCGTCTAACCATTCAACATTCTGTTCGATTCAGTCGCTAGTATGTGTAACGGAAGTATCGTCACCTGGTAAGTATCACTATATATACAGTATTGCGATATAATCGGATACCACCCAGATACATTGATTGTTCAGTCTATCCATTCAACTTTCTTTTCGTTTCGGTCACTCGTATGTAAAACGGGAATACCGTCTCCTAGTGTGTACAACTATATACACAGCATAACATCATAATCGAATACAACCCATATACTATCCATTCAACCTTCTGTTCAATTCAGTCGCTCGTATGTATAACGGAAGAACAGTTACCTGGTGAGTATAACTATATAAACATAATCGAATACAACCCAGATACGATGATTGTTCAATCTATACTGAATTCAACCTTCTGCTCGATTCGGTCGCTTGTATGTAAAACGGAAGAACAGTTACCTGGTGAGTATTGCTATATAAACATCATCACGATATCATCGAATACAACTCAGATACAATTATCGTTTCGTCCAACCATTTAACCTTCTGTTCGATTCAGTCGCTAGTATGTGTAACGGAAGTACCGTCACCTGGTAAGTATCACTATATATACAGTATTGCGATATAATCGGATACCACCCAGATACATTGATTGTTCAGTCTATCCATTCAACTTTCTGTTCGTTTCGGTCGCTCGTATGTGAAACGGGAATACCGTCACCTTATGTGTATAACTATATACACTGCATAACATCATTATCGAATACAACTCAGATACTATCCATTCAACCTTCTGTTCGATTCGGTTGCTCGTATGTATAACGAAAGAACAGTAACCTGGTGAGTATTTCTATATGAACGTCATCACGATACAATCGAATACAACTTAGTTACAATTATCGTTCCGTCTAACCATCCAACCTTATGTTCGATTCAGACGCTCGTATGTGTAACGAAAGAACCGTTACATGGTAGGTGTAGTTGAATATACAACATAACGATATAATCGGAGACAACCCAGATACAATGATTGTTCAATCTATCCATTCAACCTTAGGTTCGATTCGGTTGCTAGTATGTATAACGAAAGAACAGTTACCTGGTTAGACATAATATTTAATAATCATCACGAAATAATCGAATACAACCCAGATACGATGATTGTCTATCCATTCAACCTTCTGTTCAGTTCAGTCGCTCTTATGTATAACTGGAGAACAGTTACCTGGTGAGTATAACTATATGAACATCATCACGATATAATCGAATACAACCTCAGATACGATCTTTGTTTAGTCTATCCATTCAACCTTCAGTTCAATTCAGTCGCTCGTATGTATAACGGAAGAACAGTTACCTGGTGAGTATAACTATATAAACATATTCGAATACAACTCAGATACGATGATTGTTCAATCTATCCATTCAACCTTATGTTCGATTCGGTTGCTCGTATGTATATCGGAAGAACAGGTACCTGGTGAGTATATCTATATAAACATAATCGAATACAACTCAGATACGATGATTGTTCAATCTATCCATTTAACCTTCTGCTCGATTCGGTCGCTTGTATGTAAAACGGAAGGACAGTTACCTGGTGAGTATTGCTATATAAACATCATCACGATATCATCGAATACAACTCAGATACAATTATCGTTTCGTCTAACCATTCAACATTCTGTTCGATTCAGTCGCTAGTATGTGTAACGGAAGTATCGTCACCTGGTAAGTATCACTATATATACAGTATTGCGATATAATCGGATACCACCCAGATAAATTGATTGTTCAGTCTATCCATTCAACTTTCTTTTCGTTTCGGACGCTCGTATGTTAAACGGGAATACCGTCTCCTAGTGTGTATAACTATATACACAGCATAACATCATAATCGAATACAACCCATATACTATCCATTCAACCTTCTGTTCAATTCAGTCGCTCGTATGTATAACGAAAGAACAGTTACCTGGTGAGTATAACTATATAAACATAATCGAATACAACCCAGATACGATGATTGTTCAATTTATACTGAATTCAACCTTCTGCTCGATTCGGTCGCTTGTATGTAAAACGGAAGAACAGTTACCTGGTGAGTATTGCTATATAAACATCATCACGATATCATCGAATACAACTCAGATACAATTATCGTTTCGTCTAACCATTCAACATTCTGTTCGATTCAGTCGCTAGTATGTGTAACGGAAGTATCGTCACCTGGTAAGTATCACTATATATACAGTATTGCGATATAATCGGATACCACCCAGATACATTGATTGTTCAGTCTATCCATTCAACTTTCTGTTCGTTTCGGTCGCTCGTATGTGAAACGGGAATACCGTCACCTTATGTGTATAACTATATACACTGCATAACATCATTATCGAATACAACTCAGATACTATCCATTCAACCTTCTGTTCGATTCGGTTGCTCGTATGTATAACGAAAGAACAGTAACCTGGTGAGTATTTCTATATGAACGTCATCACGATACAATCGAATACAACTTAGTTACAATTATCGTTCCGTCTAACCATCCAACCTTATGTTCGATTCAGACGCTCGTATGTGTAACGAAAGAACCGTTACATGGTAGGTGTAGTTAAATATACAACATAACGATATAATAGGAGACAACCCAGATACAATGATTGTTCAATCTATCCATTCAACCTTATGTTCGATTCGGTTGCTAGTATGTATAACGAAAGAACAGTTACCTGGTTAGACATAATATATAATAATCATCACGAAATAATTGAATACAACCCAGATACGATGATTGTTCAGTCTATCCATTCAACCTTCTGTTCAGTTCAGTCGCTCTTATGCATAACTGGAGAACAGTAACCTGGTGAGTATAACTATATGAACATCATCACGATATAATCGAATACAACCCCAGATACGATCATTGTTTAGTCTATCCATTCAACCTTCGGTTCAATTCAGTCGCTCGTATGTATAACGGAAGAACAGTTACCTGGTGAGTATAACTATATAAACATAATCGAATACAACTCAGATACGATGATTGTTCAATCTATCCATTCAACCTTATGTTCGATTCGGTTGCTCGTATGTATATCGGAAGAACAGGTACCTGGTGAGTATATCTATATAAACATAATCGAATACAACTCAGATACGATGATTGTTCAATTTATCCATTAAACCTTCTGCTCGATTCGGTCGCTTGTATGTAAAACGGAAGGACAGTTACCTGGTGAGTATTTCTATATAAACATCATCACGATATCATCGAATACAACTCAGATACAATTATCGTTTCGTCTAACCATTCAACATTCTGTTCGATTCAGTCGCTAGTATGTGTAACGGAAGTATCGTCACCTGGTAAGTATCACTATATATACAGTATTGCGATATAATCGGATACCACCCAGATACATTGATTGTTCAGTCTATCCATTCAACTTTCTTTTCGTTTCGATCACTCGTATGTAAAACGGGAATACCGTCTCCTAGTGTGTACAACTATATACACAGCATAACATCATAATCGAATACAACCCATATACTATCCATTCAACCTTCTGTTCAATTCAGTCGCTCGTATGTATAACGGAAGAACAGTTACCTGGTGAGTATAACTATATAAACATAATCGAATACAACCCAGATACGATGATTGTTCAATCTATACTGAATTCAACCTTCTGCTCGATTCGGTCGCTTGTATGTAAAACGGAAGAACAGTTACCTGGTGAGTATTGCTATATAAACATCATCACGATATCATCGAATACAACTCAGATACAATTATCGTTTCGTCCAACCATTTAACCTTCTGTTCGATTCAGTCGCTAGTATGTGTAACGGAAGTACCGTCACCTGGTAAGTATCACTATATATACAGTATTGCGATATAATCGGATACCACCCAGATACATTGATTGTTCAGTCTATCCATTCAACTTTCTGTTCGTTTCGGTCGCTCGTATGTGAAACGGGAATACCGTCACCTTATGTGTATAACTATATACACTGCATAACATCATTATCGAATACAACTCAGATACTATCCATTCAACCTTCTGTTCGATTCGGTTGCTCGTATGTATAACGAAAGAACAGTAACCTGGTGAGTATTTCTATATGAACGTCATCACGATACAATCGAATACAACTTAGTTACAATTATCGTTCCGTCTAACCATCCAACCTTATGTTCGATTCAGACGCTCGTATGTGTAACGAAAGAACCGTTACATGGTAGGTGTAGTTAAATATACAACATAACGATATAATTGGAGACAACCCAGATACAATGATTGTTCAATCTATCCATTCAACCTTAGGTTCGATTCGGTTGCTAGTATGTATAACGAAAGAACAGTTACCTGGTTAGACATAATATATAATAATCATCACGAAATAATCGAATACAACCCAGATACGATGATTGTCTATCCATTCAACCTTCTGTTCAGTTCAGTCGCTCTTATGTATAACTGGAGAACAGTTACCTGGTGAGTATAACTATATGAACATCATGACGATATAATCGAATACAACCTCAGATACGATCTTTGTTTAGTCTATCCATTCAACCTTCAGTTCAATTCAGTCGCTCGTATGTATAACGGAAGAACAGTTACCTGGTGAGTATAACTATATAAACATAATCGAATACAACTCAGATACGATGATTGTTCAATCTATCCATTCAACCTTATGTTCGATTCGGTTGCTCGTATGTATATCGGAAGAACAGGTACCTGGTGAGTATATCTATATAAACATAATCGAATACAACTCAGATACGATGATTGTTCAATCTATCCATTTAACCTTCTGCTCGATTCGGTCGCTTGTATGTAAAACGGAAGGACAGTTACCTGGTGAGTATTGCTATATAAACATCATCACGATATCATCGAATACAACTCAGATACAATTATCGTTTCGTCTAACCATTCAACATTCTGTTCGATTCAGTCGCTAGTATGTGTAACGGAAGTATCGTCACCTGGTAAGTATCACTATATATACAGTATTGCGATATAATCGGATACCACCCAGATAAATTGATTGTTCAGTCTATCCATTCAACTTTCTTTTCGTTTCGGACGCTCGTATGTAAAACGGGAATACCGTCTCCTAGTGTGTATAACTATATACACAGCATAACATCATAATCGAATACAACCCATATACTATCCATTCAACCTTCTGTTCAATTCAGTCGCTCGTATGTATAACGGAAGAACAGTTACCTGGTGAGTATAACTATATAAACATAATCGAATACAACCCAGATACGATGATTGTTCAATTTATACTGAATTCAACCTTCTGCTCGATTCGGTCGCTTGTATGTAAAACGGAAGAACAGTTACCTGGTGAGTATTGCTATATAAACATCATCACGATATCATCGAATACAACTCAGATACAATTATCGTTTCGTCTAACCATTCAACATTCTGTTCGATTCAGTCGCTAGTATGTGTAACGGAAGAACCGTCACCTGGTAAGTATCACTATATATACAGTATTGCGATATAATCGGATACCACCCAGATACATTGATTGTTCAGTCTATCATTTCAACTTTCTGTTCGTTTCGGTCGCTCGTATGTGAAACGGGAATACCGTCACCTTATGTGTATAACTATATACACAGCATAACATCATAATCGAATACAACCCAGATTTTTTTTATTTATTTTTTTTAATTTCAGAGGTGGTTGAAATCCTTTATGGACATCATATGGGTCAAATTTCCCATATGATAGTGTGGGACTCCCTGATCTCAGCCAGGTCTACCCACTAAAAACTCCACCCCCTTCGTATGCTCGTCTGACCGAAGTCTCCGATGACACTTAGGCCTAATGGCCCATTGTATCTTGCCTATTCATCATCATTGTACCCACTTTATTATCTCAGTGCCTTGTACAAGTTTGTACAAGTCCTTCACTGGATGTGAGTTGTATATTTCTGGTTCGCCAACTGGTTGCCCAAAAATTGTCTGCCTTCTGCGATCCAATGCCTCGCATTTGCATAGTATATGTGATACTGTTTCTGGTTCCTTTCCGCATAGCCTGCAATTTGGGTCACCATTATACAGTCCCATCCTGGTAAGGTGCTCCTTGACTGGGGCGTGGCCGGTCATGAGTCCTATAACAGTTTTTATCTGCTCTCTGTTCATGTTTAGCAGATCTGCAGTTCGTCTTTGGCATGGTTTCTTGATGTATTGTTTCCCATGTATATTTCCTGGAATGTTTTTCCAGTAGTTCTTATGTTTTTCCTGAATCCAGTCTGTTACAGACGCTCGTGCTGCACGCTTGGGTACTCCTAGAATCTGTCCTGGTTCTGGTTCATTATCTGACCCTCTTCTTGCAAGTTCATCAGCTTTCTCATTGCCAGTAATCCCCTGATGTCCTGGCACCCAGGTGAGTTTGACACTGTTCCGGTCTGCCAGCGTTTTCAGTTCCTTCTTGCAATCAAATACCAGTCGCGACGTCACTTCCTTGCTTATAATTGCCTTGAGTGCCGCTTGACTGTCTGACATTATTTGGATCTGCTCATGTTCTATAGCTCTCCTGTTATTCTCCTCTGCGCATCGGAAAATTGCATATACCTCTGTTTGAAAAACGGAGGTGTGTTTTCCCAGTGAATACCTGAGCTTGGTCTCCGGGTTTTTCGAGAATACTCCTGCTCCTGACCCATCTGTGGTCTTTGATCCGTCTGTATACCAGATCTTTCCCTGCAGTATGGTGCTGAGTTCTGTATTACTCCATTCAGTTCTATCTGGTATGGATACCCTGAATGGGTTATTGAATGTATATCGTTTGGGAATGTGATCTGTTCTCATATCAAGTGTGTCCCTGTTCACCGTTCTTACGATATTCCGATATTCATGTGCCCTGTTCCTATGTTAAGATCGTCCAGTGTATTTTGTAGTCTGAAGGCACCAAGCCTCGCCTCCCCCTGTATCATTAGGTGAAGGGGAGGCAGATCCAGTAGTGTCTCCATGGCTGCAGTAGGCGTAGATTTCATAGCCCCTGTGATTCCTAGACAGGCAAGCCTTTGTATCTTGCTCAGTCTTGTTATTGCTCCTCTTTGTAGTGTCTTAGGCCACCATACCAGTGAGGCATATGTTATGGAGGGCATTACCACCCTGTTGTATATCCAGTACAACATGTGTGGTTTCAGTCCCCATTTTTTTCCACAAGAGCGTCTGGCCACCATCAGTGATGTTACCGCTTTTTTAGTGGTATTTTCCAAGTGTTGTTGCCATGTCAGTTTCGAGTCTAATATCACTCCTAGATATTTAACCTCCTCTTTCAACTGTATCGTTTCTCCTCGAAGTTTTAAAGGACCATGCCCTTCCAGTTTGCGTCTTCGAGTGAATGCTATTATGGCTGCCTTGTGAGGGCTGATACTGAGCCCTTCCCGTTCCGTCCATATCATTACCAATTCCAGAGCCTCTCTCATTCGATCTCTGACGGTGGTATTGTATTTTCCTTGTGCCAGTACTACTATATCGTCGGCATATCCAAGGACTCTATGTCCACTGTTATTGAGTATCCTAAGTAGCCCATCCACAACCAGATTCCACAGTAGTGGAGATAGTACCCCCCCCTGCGGGCATCCTCTGGTCGCTCTAGCCACTACAGTCTCTCCCATAACAGTGATGTAAATCATTCTGTTTCTCAGCATTGAGTTTATCCAGGCCACACAGGGTTCCTCGATTCCTTTCTGTCTGAGAGCTCTGATTATAGAATTTATAGAGGTGTTGTCGAAAGCTCCTTCTACGTCTAAGAAAGCCGCTAATAACACCTCTTGATTTTCCAGCGTGTTCTCCACCCTCTCGACCAGACGATGGAGTGCTGTGTCTGTTGAGCAGCCAGTCTTGTAGGCATATTGGTCGCGGTGCAGTGGTCTTTCTACCAGTTTGCCGTCCCTCATATGCCTATCTACTAGCTTTTCCAGTGTCTTTAGTACAAAAGACATGAGACTGATTGGTCTGAGGGACTTTGCCGTTTCCTGTCCGATTTTCCCAGGTTTTGGTATGAAGCTCACCCTCACTCTTCTCCATATTTTTGGTATGTATCCGAGAGCCAGACTGCCTCTCAGTATTTTGCAAAGCCATCTGACCAGTGTTTCTGGTCCTTTCTGTAGCATTGCTGGATAAATCCCGTCAAATCCTGGTGATTTAAAGGGTTCGAATGAGTGTATAGACCACTCTATTTTGTCATAGGTCACCACTTATTTTGCTATGTTCCAACTTTCCCTAGAACCCCTTGATAATGTTTCTAGTCCGTTAACGTTCTCCACAGCAAGTGTCTGATCTATTTGGGACCCAGGAAAGTGAACTCTAAATAGTTCTTTTATTGTATCCTTTCCTGTGTATGTATATTCTCCTTTTTCGTTTTTGAGGGAGTATATCGTGTTCTGTGTATCTTTGGAGAGTATCTTCTGTAGTCTAGCACAATCTTGAGTGCTTTCTATCTCCTCGCAGTACCTCCTCCAGGAGTCTCTCTCAGATTCATTTAGTGCTTTTTTATAACTGGTCAAGGTGTTCCTGTTTTTTTAGAACTGTTGAAGTTTTTTCTAACCTGTTTCCTCAATCTTGCAAGTTCATGATTCCACCAGGGCACTTTCCTGGTACCCTTCCTTGTGATTAGGGGACAGTTATTATTGAACGCCAAAATGAGTGTGTCATTGAATTGTTCCACCACCCCTTCTAGGTCCACATTTGTACTTATCGTTCTTTGTGGTACCAGTAGATAGCGCTCTAGGTCTGCGTGATAGGCTCCCCAGTTCGTTTTCCGTGGGTTCCGATAAGTTTCTTTGACGACGTCACTCTTTATTTTGAAATTTATGTGTCTGTGATCAGAGCAACTTTTCTCATCAGACACATGCCATTCTGTAACAAAATTACTCACATGTGTAGAGGCTATTGTTACGTCGATTACCTCCTTCATATTTCTCGTAATAAAGGTTGGTTTATTTCCTACATTCAATGTGTCCAGATTATTTGCCAGCATGAATTGCAGGAGTGATTCACCTCTTTGGTTGGTGTCGCTGCTTCCCCAAGTGATGTGGTGTGCATTCGCATCGGCCCCGATGATCAGCTGCAGTCCTTTTATCCTGCATTCTCTCACCAGTTCTTCCACAGCTCTCGTAGGTGGTGGCTCAGGATCATCAGAGGGAAAGTAGGCCGATCCGAGTACTATCTCCCTCGTCCCACTACCCTCATTCATCCTTATTTTTATTGCCGTCAAGTCTCTCGAACAGAAGTTTGTTAACGGCAATATTTTTATATTTTTTTGTATTAGTATACAGGTCCGAGGGTTCTCTGTCGATCTGCTATAAATAAGCTCTCCACATGAGTCCCCTAGACCCATAATTTTCCCGTGTCTAACCCACGGTTCCTGTATAAGGGCCGCATCAAATCCCCCCATGGCAACTGCAAGGACTGCCGAGGCCGCCTTACAGTGCTGGAGGTTCGTCTGAACGACCCTTATCCCCTCCATCTCTCCTCTTGGTCCATATTGTTCCCACGAGTATGGGGGATGGGGTTGGTCCAGCCCTGCGTTGCCCCCGGCACAGGGCTAAGGCTGGTTACTCCGGGATTTCGCCCTGTTTCCCGGAGGCTCCGTTCGCGACACCGTATTTATTCCCCACCCCCGGTGCCATTCATCCCTCGCCACGGAAGCTCACAGCTTAGATTAGGGTCGCAAAAAGGAAAGGAAGAGTTGGCCAAGGGAGGCCGATAGGAAAGATGGAAGAAATTAGAAGAGTAGAGGATACCAACCAAGACTAGATGAAGTGTGGTGGTTATCCAGCTAGGGTACCTCGGGTTCGCCATACCCGTACTCACAAGTCGTGAGCCCCTGAGGGGATACAACCCAGATACTATCCATTCAACCTTCTGTTCGATTCGGTTGCTCGTATGTATAACGAAAGAACAGTAACCTGGTGAGTATTTCTATATGTACGTCATCACGATATAATCGAATACAACTTAGTTACAATTATCGTTCCGTCTAACCATCCAACCTTATGTTCGATTCAGACGCTCGTATGTGTAACGAAAGAACCGTTACATGGTAGGTGTAGTTAAATATACAACATAACGATATAATCGGAGACAACCCAGATACAATGATTGTTCAATCTATCCATTCAACCTTATGTTCGATTTGGTTGCTAGTATGTATAACGAAAGAACAGTTACCTGGTTAGACATAATATATGATAATCATCACGAAATAATCGAATACAACCCAGATACGATGATTGTTCAGTCTATCCATTCAACCTTCTGTTCAGTTCAGTCGCTCTTATGTATAACTGGAGAACAGTTACCTGGTGAGTATAACTATATGAACATCATCACGATATAATCGAATACATCCCCAGATACGATCATTGTTTAGTCTATCCATTCAACCTTCAGTTCAATTCAGTCGCTCGTATGTATAACGGAAGAACAGTTACCTGGTGAGTATAACTATATAAACATAATCGAATACAACTCAGATACGATGATTGTTCAATCTATCCATTCAACCTTATGTTCGATTCGGTTGCTCGTATGTATATCGGAAGAACAGGTACCTGGTGAGTATATCTATATAAACATAATCGAATACAACCCAGATACGATGATTGTTCAATTTATACTGAATTCAACCTTCTGCTCGATTCGGTCGCTTGTATGTAAAACGGAAGAACAGTTACCTGGTGAGTATTGCTATATAAACATCATCACGATATCATCGAATACAACTCAGATACAATTATCGTTTCGTCTAACCATTCAACATTCTGTTCGATTCAGTCGCTAGTATGTGTAACGGAAGTATCGTCACCTGGTAAGTATCACTATATATACAGTATTGCGATAATACCACCCAGATACATTGATTGTTCAGTCTATCCATTCAACTTTCTTTTTGTTTCGGTCGCTCGTATGTAAAACGGGAATACCGTCTCCTAGTGTGTATAACTATATACACAGCATAACATCATAATCGAATACAACCCATATACTATCCATTCAACCTTCTGTTCAATTCAGTCGCTCGTATGTATAACGGAAGAACAGTTACCTGGTGAGTATATCTATATAAACATAATCGAATACAACCCAGATACGATGATTGTTCAATTTATACTGAATTCAACCTTCTGCTCGATTTGGTCGCTCGTATGTAAAACGGAAGAACAGTTACCTGGTGAGTATTGCTATATAAACATCATCACGATATAATCGAATACAACCCCAGATACGATCATTGTTTAGTCTATCCATTCAACCTTCAGTTCAATTCAGTCGCTCGTATGTATAACGGAAGAACAGTTACCTGGTGAGTATAACTATATAAACATAATCGAATACAACTCAGATACGATGATTGTTCAATCTATCTATTCAACCTTATGTTCGATTCGGTTGCTCGTATGTATATCGGAAGAACAGGTACCTGGTGAGTATATCTATATAAACATAATCGAATACAACTCAGATACGATGATTGTTCAATCTATCCATTTAACCTTCTGCTCGATTCGGTCGCTTGTATGTGAAACGGAAGGACAGTTACCTGGTGAGTATTGCTATATAAACATCATCACGATATCATCGAATACAACTCAGATACAATTATCGTTTCGTCTAACCATACAACATTCTGTTCGATTCAGTCGCTAGTATGTGTAACGGAAGTATCGTCACCTGGTAAGTATCACTATATATACAGTATTGCGATATGATCGGATACCACCCAGATACATTGATTGTTCAGTCTATCCATTCAACTTTCTTTTCGTTTCGGTCGCTCGTATGTAAAACGGGAATACCGTCTCCTAGTGTGTATAACTATATACACAGCATAACATCATAATCGAATACAACCCATAAACTATTCATCCAACCTTCTGTTCAATTCAGTCGCTCGTATGTATAACGGAAGAACAGTTACCTGGTGAGTATAACTATATAAACATAATCGAATACAACCCAGATACGATGATTGTTCAATCTATACTGAATTCAACCTTCTGCTCGATTCGGTCGCTTGTATGTAAAACGAAAGAACAGTTACCTATATAAACATCATCACGATATCATCGAATACAACTCAGATACAATTATCGTTTCGTCTAACCATTTAACCTTCTGTTCGATTCAGTCGCTAGTATGTGTAACGGAAGTACCGTCACCTGGTAAGTATCACTATATATACAGTATTGCGATATAATCGGATACCACCCAGATACATTGATTGTTCAGTCTATCCATTCAACTTTCTGTTCGTTTTGGTCGCTCGTATGTGAAACGGGAATACCGTCACCTTATGTGTATAACTATATCACAGCATAACATCATAATCGAATACAACCCAGATACTATCCATTCAACCTTCTGTTCGATCCGGTTGCTCGTATGTATAACGAAAGAACAGTAACCTGGTGAGTATTTCTATATGAACGTCATCACGATATAATCGAATACAACTTAGTGACAATTATCGTTCCGTCTAACCATCCAACCTTATGTTCGATTCAGACGCTCGTATGTGTAACGAAAGAACCGTTACATGGTAGGTGTAGTTAAATATACAACATAACGATATAATCGGAGACAACCCAGATACAATGATTGTTCAATCTATCCATTCAATCTTATGTTCGATTCGGTTGCTAGTATGTATAACGAAAGAACAGTTACCTGGTTAGACATAATATTTAATAATCATCACGAAATAATCGAATACAACCCAGATACGATGATCGTTCAGTCTATCCATTCAACCTTCTGTTCAGTTCAGTCGCTCTTATGTATTACTTGAGAACAGTTACCTGGTGAGTATAACTATATGAACATCATCACGATATAATCGAATACAACCCCAGATACGATCATTGTTTAGTCTATCCATTCAACCTTCAGTTCAATTCAGTCGCTCGTATGTATAACGGAAGAACAGTTACCTGGTGAGTATAACTATATAAACATAATCGAATACAACTCAGATACGATGATTGTTCAATCTATCCATTCCACCTTATGTTCGATTCGGTTGCTCGTATGTATATCGGAAGAACAGGTACCTGGTGAGTATATCTATATAAACATAATCGAATACAACCCAGATACGATGATTGTTCAATTTATACTGAATTCAACCTTCTGCTCGATTCGGTCGCTTGTATGTAAAACGGAAGAACAGTTACCTGGTGAGTATTGCTATATAAACATCATCACGATATCATCGAATACAACTCAGATACAATTATCGTTTCGTCTAACCATTCAACATTCTGTTCGATTCAGTCGCTAGTATGTGTAACGGAAGTATCGTCACCTGGTAAGTATCACTATATATACAGTATTACGATATAATCGGATACCACTCAGATACATTGATTGTTCAGTCTATCCATTCAACTTTCTTTTTGTTTCGGTCGCTCGTATGTAAAACGGGAATACCGTCTCCTAGTGTGTATAACTATATACACAGCATAACATCATAATCGAATACAACCCATATACTATCCATTCAACCTTCTGTTCAATTCAGTCGCTCGTATGTATAACGGAAGAACAGTTACCTGGTGAGTATAACTATATAAACATAATCGAATACAACCCAGATACGATGATTTTTCAATCTATACTGAATTCAACCTTCTGCTCGATTCGGTCGCTTGTATGAAAAACGGAAGAACAGTTACCTGGTGAGTATTGCTATATAAACATCATCACGATATCATCGAATACAACTCAGATACAATTATCGTTTCTTCTAACCATTTAACCTTCTGTTCGATTCAGTCGCTAGTATGTGTAACGGAAGTACCGTCACCTGGTAAGTATCACTATATATACAGTATTGCGATATAATCGGATACCACCCAGATACATTGATTGTTCAGTCTATCATTTCAACTTTCTGTTCGTTTCGGTCGCTCATATGTGAAACGGGAATACCGTCACCTTATGTGTATAACTATATACACAGCATAACATCATAATCGAATACAACCCAGATACTATCCATCCAACCTTCTGTTCGATTCGGTTGCTCGTATGTATAACGAAAGAACAGTAACCTGGTGAGTATTTCTATATGAACGTCATCACGATATAATCGAATACAACTTAGTTACAATTATCGTTCCTTCTAACCATCCAACCTTATGTTCGATTCAGACGCTCGTATGTGTAACGAAAGAACCGTTACATGGTAGGTGTAGTTAAATATACAACATAACGATATAATCGGAGACAACCCAGATACAATGATTGTTCAATCTATCCATTCAACCTTATGTTCGATTCGGTTGCTCGTATGTATATCGGAAGAACAGGTACCTGGTGAGTATATCTATATAAACATAATCGAATACAACTCAGATAGGATGATTGTTCAATCTATCCATTTAACCATCTGCTCGATTCGGTCGCTTGTATGTAAAACGGAAGGACAGTTACCTGGTGAGTATTGCTATATAAACATCATCACGATATCATCGAATACAACTCAGATACAATTATCGTTTCGTCTAACCATTCATCATTCTGTTCGATTCAGTCGCTAGTATGTGTGACGGAAGTATCGTCACCTGGTAAGTATCACTATATATACAGTATTGCGATATAATCGGACACCACCCAGATACATTGATTGTTCAGTCTATCCATACAACTTTCTTTTCGTTTCGGTCGCTCGTATGTAAAACGGGAATACCGTCTCTTAGTGTGTATAACTATATACACAGCATAACATCATAATCGAATACAACCCATATACTATCCATTCAACCTTCTGTTCAATTCAGTCGCTCGTATGTATAACGGAAGAACAGTTACCTGGTGAGTATAACTATATAAAAATAATCGGATACAACCCAGATACGATGATTGTTCAATCTATACTGAATTCAACCTGCTGCTCGATTCGGTCGCTTGTATGTAAAACGGAAGAACAGTTACCTGGTGAGTATTGCTATATAAACATCATCACGATATCATCGAATACAACTCAGATACAATTATCGTTTCGTCTAACTATTTAACCTTCTGTTCGATTCTGTCGCTAGTATGTGTAACGGAAGTACCGTCACCTGGTAAGTATCACTATATATACAGTATTGCGATATAATCGGATACCACCCAGATACATTGATTGTTCAGTCTATCCATTCAACTTTCTGTTCGTTTCGGTCGCTCGTATGTGAAACGGGAATACCGTCACCTTATGTGTATAACTATATCACAGCATAACATCATAATCGAATACAACCCAGAAACTATCCATTCAACCTTCTGTTCGATTCGGTTGCTCGTATGTATAACGAAAGAACAGTAACCTGGTGAGTATTTCTATATGAACGTCATCACGATATAATCGAATACAACTCAGTTACAATTATCGTTCCGTCTAACCATCCAACCTAATGTTCGATTCAGACGCTCGTATGTGTAACGAAAGAACCGTTACATGGTAGGTGTAGTTAAATATACAACATAACGATATAATCGGAGACAACCCCGATACAATGATTGTTCAATCTATCCATTCAACCTTATGTTCGATTCGGTTGCTAGTATGTATAACTGGAGAACAGTTACCTGGTGAGTATAACTATATGAACATCATCACGATATAATCGAATACAACCCCAGATACGATCATTGTTTAGTCTATCCATTCAACCTTCAGTTCAATTCAGTCGCTCGTATGTATAACGGAAGAACAGTTACCTGGTGAGTATAACTATATAAACATAATCGAATACAACTCAGATACTTTGATGGTTCAATCTATCCATTCAACCTTATGTTCGATTCGGTTGCTCGTTTGTATATCGGAAAAACAGGTACCTGGTGAGTATATCTATATAAACATAATCGAATACAACTCAGATACGATGATTGTTCAATCTATCCATTTAACCTTCTGCTCGATTCGGTCGCTTGTATGTAAAACGGTAGGGCAGTTACCTGGTGGGTATTGCTATATAAACATCATCACGATATCATCGAATACAACTCAGATACAATTATCGTTTCGTCTAACCATTCAACATTCTGTTCGATTCAGTCGCTAGTATGTGTAACGGAAGTATCGTCACCTGGTAAGTATCACTATATATACAGTATTGCGATATAATCGGATACCACCCAGATACATTGATTGTTCAGTCTATCCATTCAACTTTCTGTTCGTTTCGGTCGCTCGTATGTGAAACGGGAATACTGTCACCTTATGTGTATAACTATATACACAGCATAACATCATAATCGAATACAACCCAGATACTATCCATTCAATCTTTTGTTCAATTCAGTCGCTCGTATGTATAACGGAAGAACAGTTACCTGGTGAGTATAACTATATAAACATAATCGAATACAACTCAGATACGATGATTGTTCAATCTATACTGAATTCAACCTTCTGCTCGATTCGGTCGCTTGTATGTAAAACGGAAGAACAGTTACCTGGTGAGTATTGCTATATAAACATCATCACGATATCATCTAATACAACTCAGATACAATTATCGTTTCGTCTAACCATTCAACCTTCTGTTCGATTCAGTCGCTAGTATGTGTAACGGAAGTACCGTCACCTGGTAAGTATCACTATATATACAGTATTGCGATATAATCGGATACCACCCAGATACATTGATTGTTCAGTCTATCCATTCAACTTTCTGTTCGTTTCGGTCGTTCGTATGTGAAACGGGAATACCGTCACCTTATGTGTATAACTATATACACAGCATAACATCATAATCGAATACAACCCAGATACTATCCATTCAACCTTCTGTTCGATTCGGTTGCTCGTATGTATAACGAAAGAACAGTAACCTGGTGAGTATTTCTATATGAACGGCATCACGATATAATCGAATACAACTTAGTTACAATTATCGTTCCGTCTAACCATCCAACCTTATGTTCGATTCAGACGCTCGTATGTGTAACGAAAGAACCGTTACATGGTAGGTGTAGTTAAATATACAACATAACGATATAATCGGAGACAACCCAGATACAATGATTGTTCAATCTATCCATTCAACCTTATGTTCGATTCGGTTGCTAGTATGTATAACGAAAGAACAGTTACCTGGTTAGACATAATATATAATAATCATCACGAAATAATCGAATACAACCCAGATACGATGATTGTTCAGTCTATCCATTCAACCTTCTGTTCAGTTCAGTCGCTCTTATGTATAACTGGAGAACAGTTACCTGGTGAGTATAACTATATGAACATCATCACGATATAATCGAATACAACCCCAGATACGATCATTGTTTAGTCTATCCATTCAACCTTCAGTTCAATTCAGTCGCTCGTATGTATAACGGAAGAACAGTTACCTGGTGAGTATAACTATATGAACATAATCGAATACAACTCAGATACGATGATTGTTCAATCTATCAATTTAACCTTCTGCTCGATTCGGTCGCTTGTATGTAAAACGGAAGGACAGTTACCTGGTGAGTATTGCTATATAAACATCATCACGATATCATCGAATACAACTCAGATACAATTATCGTTTCGTCTAACCATTCAACATTCTGTTCGATTCAGTCGCTAGTATGTGTAACGGAAGTATCGTCACCTGGTAAGTATCACTATATATACAGTATTGCGATATAATCGGATACCACCCAGAAACATTTATTGTTCAGTCTATCCATTCAACTTTCTGTTTGTTTCGGTCGCTCGTATGTGAAACGGGAATACCGTCACCTTATGTGTATAACTATATACAAAGCATAACATCATAATCGAATACAACCCATATACTATCCATTCAACCTTCTGTTCAATTCAGTCGCTCGTATGTATAACGGAAGAACAGTTACCTGGTGAGTATAACTATATAAACATAATCGAATACAACCCAGATACGATGATTGTTCAATTTATACTGAATTCAACCTTCTGCTCGATTCGGTCGCTTGTATGTAAAACGGAAGAACAGTTACCTGGTGAGTATTGCTATATAAACATCATCACGATATCATCGAATACAACTCAGATACAATTATCGTTTCGTCTAACCATTCAACATTCTGTTCGATTCAGTCGCTAGTATGTGTAACGGAAGTATCGTCACCTGGTAAGTATCACTATATATACAGTATTGCGATATAATCGGATACCACCCAGATACATTGATTGTTCAGTCTATCCATTCAACTTTCTTTTTGTTTCGGTCGCTCGTATGTAAAACGGGAATACCGTCTCCTAGTGTGTATAACTATATACACAGCATAACATCATAATCGAATACAACCCATATACTATCCATTCAACCTTCTGTTCAATTCAGTCGCTCGTATGTATAACGGAAGAACAGTTACCTGGTGAGTATTGCTATATAAACATCATCACGATATCATCGAATACAACTCAGATACAATTATCGTTTCGTCTAACCATTTAACCTTCTGTTCGATTCAGTCGCTAGTATGTGTAACGGAAGAACCGTCACCTGGTAAGTATCACTATATATACAGTATTGCGATATAATCGGATACCACCCAGATACATTGATTGTTCAGTCTATCATTTCAACTTTCTGTTCGTTTCGGTCGCTCGTATGTGAAACGGGAATACCGTCACCTTATGTGTATAACTATATACACAGCATAACATCATAATCGAATACAACCCAGATTTTTTTTATTTATTTTTTTTAATTTCAGAGGTGGTTGAAATCCTTTATGGACATCATATGGGTCAAATTTCCCATATGATAGTGTGGGACTCCCTGATCTCAGCCAGGTCTACCCACTAAAAACTCCACCCCCTTCGTATGCTCGTCTGACCGAAGTCTCCGATGACACTTAGGCCTAATGGCCCATTGTATCTTGCCTATTCATCATCATTGTACCCACTTTATTATCTCAGTGCCTTGTACAAGTTTGTACAAGTCCTTCACTGGATGTGAGTTGTATATTTCTGGTTCGCCAACTGGTTGCCCAAAAATTGTCTGCCTTCTGCGATCCAATGCCTCGCATTTGCATAGTATATGTGATACTGTTTCTGGTTCCTTTCCGCATAGCCTGCAATTTGGGTCACCATTATACAGTCCCATCCTGGTAAGGTGCTCCTTGACTGGGGCGTGGCCGGTCATGAGTCCTATAACAGTTTTTATCTGCTCTCTGTTCATGTTTAGCAGATCTGCAGTTCGTCTTTGGCATGGTTTCTTGATGTATTG
The DNA here is from genome assembly GCA_029955515.1 of Chrysomela aeneicollis. Classification (NCBI taxonomy): domain Eukaryota; kingdom Metazoa; phylum Arthropoda; class Insecta; order Coleoptera; family Chrysomelidae; genus Chrysomela; species Chrysomela aeneicollis. The sequence goes on along the minus strand of JARUHQ010000013.1, from coordinate 11,524,532 downwards.
TTTCCCATGTATATTTCCTGGAATGTTTTTCCAGTAGTTCTTATGTTTTTCCTGAATCCAGTCTGTTACAGACGCTCGTGCTGCACGCTTGGGTACTCCTAGAATCTGTCCTGGTTCTGGTTCATTATCTGACCCTCTTCTTGCAAGTTCATCAGCTTTCTCATTGCCAGTAATCCCCTGATGTCCTGGCACCCAGGTGAGTTTGACACTGTTCCGGTCTGCCAGCGTTTTCAGTTCCTTCTTGCAATCAAATACCAGTCGCGACGTCACTTCCTTGCTTATAATTGCCTTGAGTGCCGCTTGACTGTCTGACATTATTTGGATCTGCTCATGTTCTATAGCTCTCCTGTTATTCTCCTCTGCGCATCGGAAAATTGCATATACCTCTGTTTGAAAAACGGAGGTGTGTTTTCCCAGTGAATACCTGAGCTTGGTCTCCGGGTTTTTCGAGAATACTCCTGCTCCTGACCCATCTGTGGTCTTTGATCCGTCTGTATACCAGATCTTTCCCTGCAGTATGGTGCTGAGTTCTGTATTACTCCATTCAGTTCTATCTGGTATGGATACCCTGAATGGGTTATTGAATGTATATCGTTTGGGAATGTGATCTGTTCTCATATCAAGTGTGTCCCTGTTCACCGTTCTTACGATATTCATGTGCCCTGTTCCTATGTTAAGATCGTCCAGTGTATTTTGTAGTCTGAAGGCACCAAGCCTCGCCTCCCCCTGTATCATTAGGTGAAGGGGAGGCAGATCCAGTAGTGTCTCCATGGCTGCAGTAGGCGTAGATTTCATAGCCCCTGTGATTCCTAGACAGGCAAGCCTTTGTATCTTGCTCAGTCTTGTTATTGCTCCTCTTTGTAGTGTCTTAGGCCACCATACCAGTGAGGCATATGTTATGGAGGGCATTACCACCCTGTTGTATATCCAGTACAACATGTGTGGTTTCAGTCCCCATTTTTTTCCACAAGAGCGTCTGGCCACCATCAGTGATGTTACCGCTTTTTTAGTGGTATTTTCCAAGTGTTGTTGCCATGTCAGTTTCGAGTCTAATATCACTCCTAGATATTTAACCTCCTCTTTCAACTGTATCGTTTCTCCTCGAAGTTTTAAAGGACCATGCCCTTCCAGTTTGCGTCTTCGAGTGAATGCTATTATGGCTGCCTTGTGAGGGCTGATACTGAGCCCTTCCCGTTCCGTCCATATCATTACCAATTCCAGAGCCTCTCTCATTCGATCTCTGACGGTGGTATTGTATTTTCCTTGTGCCAGTACTACTATATCGTCGGCATATCCAAGGACTCTATGTCCACTGTTATTGAGTATCCTAAGTAGCCCATCCACAACCAGATTCCACAGTAGTGGAGATAGTACCCCCCCCTGCGGGCATCCTCTGGTCGCTCTAGCCACTACAGTCTCTCCCATAACAGTGATGTAAATCATTCTGTTTCTCAGCATTGAGTTTATCCAGGCCACACAGGGTTCCTCGATTCCTTTCTGTCTGAGAGCTCTGATTATAGAATTTATAGAGGTGTTGTCGAAAGCTCCTTCTACGTCTAAGAAAGCCGCTAATAACACCTCTTGATTTTCCAGCGTGTTCTCCACCCTCTCGACCAGACGATGGAGTGCTGTGTCTGTTGAGCAGCCAGTCTTGTAGGCATATTGGTCGCGGTGCAGTGGTCTTTCTACCAGTTTGCCGTCCCTCATATGCCTATCTACTAGCTTTTCCAGTGTCTTTAGTACAAAAGACATGAGACTGATTGGTCTGAGGGACTTTGCCGTTTCCTGTCCGATTTTCCCAGGTTTTGGTATGAAGCTCACCCTCACTCTTCTCCATATTTTTGGTATGTATCCGAGAGCCAGACTGCCTCTCAGTATTTTGCAAAGCCATCTGACCAGTGTTTCTGGTCCTTTCTGTAGCATTGCTGGATAAATCCCGTCAAATCCTGGTGATTTAAAGGGTTCGAATGAGTGTATAGACCACTCTATTTTGTCATAGGTCACCACTTCTTTTGCTATGTTCCAACTTTCCCTAGAACCCCTTGATAATGTTTCTAGTCCGTTAACGTTCTCCACAGCAAGTGTCTGATCTATTGGGGACCCAGGAAAGTGAACTCTAAATAGTTCTTTTATTGTATCCTTTCCTGTGTATGTATATTCTCCTTTTTCGTTTTTGAGGGAGTATATCGTGTTCTGTGTATCTTTGGAGAGTATCTTCTGTAGTCTAGCACATTCTTGAGTGCTTTCTATCTCCTCGCAGTACCTCCTCCAGGAGTCTCTCTCAGATTCATTTAGTGCTTTTTTATAACTGGTCAAGGTGTTCCTGTTTTTTTAGAACTGTTGAAGTTTTTTCTAACCTGTTTCCTCAATCTTGCAAGTTCATGATTCCACCAGGGCACTTTCCTGGTACCCTTCCTTGTGATTAGGGGACAGTTATTATTGAACGCCAAAATGAGTGTGTCATTGAATTGTTTCACCACCCCTTCTAGGTCCACATTTGTACTTATCGTTCTTTGTGGTACCAGTAGATAGCGCTCTAGGTCTGCGTGATAGGCTCCCCAGTTCGTTTTCCGTGGGTTCCGATAAGTTTCTTTGACGACGTCACTCTTTATTTTGAAATTTATGTGTCTGTGATCAGAGCAACTTTTCTCATCAGACACATGCCATTCTGTAACAAAATTACTCACATGTGTAGAGGCTATTGTTACGTCGATTACCTCCTTCCTATTTCTCGTAATAAAGGTTGGTTTATTTCCTACATTCAATGTGTCCAGATTATTTGCCAGCATGAATTGCAGGAGTGATTCACCTCTTTGGTTGGTGTCGCTGCTTCCCCAAGTGATGTGGTGTGCATTCGCATCGGCCCCGATGATCAGCTGCAGTCCTTTTATCCTGCATTCTCTCACCAGTTCTTCCACAGCTCTCGTAGGTGGTGGCTCAGGATCATCAGAGGGAAAGTAGGCCGATCCGAGTACTATCTCCCTCGTCCCACTACCCTCATTCATCCTTATTTTTATTGCCGTCAAGTCTCTCGAACAGAAGTTTGTTAACGGCAATATTTTTATATTTTTTTGTATTAGTATACAGGTCCGAGGGTTTTCTGTCGATCTGCTATAAATAAGCTCTCCACATGAGTCCCCTAGACCCATAATTTTCCCGTGTCTAACCCACGGTTCCTGTATAAGGGCCGCATCAAATCCCCCCATGGCAACTGCAAGGACTGCCGAGGCCGCCTTACAGTGCTGGAGGTTCGTCTGAACGACCCTTATCCCCTCCATCTCTCCTCTTGGTCCATATTGTTCCCACGAGTATGGGGGATGGGGTTGGTCCAGCCCTGCGTTGCCCCCGGCACAGGGCTAAGGCTGGTTACTCCGGGATTTCGCCCTGTTTCCCGGAGGCTCCGTTCGCGACACCGTATTTATTCCCCACCCCCGGTGCCATTCATCCCTCGCCACGGAAGCTCACAGCTTAGATTAGGGTCGCAAAAAGGAAAGGAAGAGTTGGCCAAGGGAGGCCGATAGGAAAGATGGAAGAAATTAGAAGAGTAGAGGATACCAACCAAGACTAGATGAAGTGTGGTGGTTATCCAGCTAGGGTACCTCGGGTTCGCCATACCCGTACTCACAAGTCGTGAGCCCCTGAGGGGATACAACCCAGATACTATCCATTCAACCTTCTGTTCGATTCGGTTGCTCGTATGTATAACGAAAGAACAGTAACCTGGTGAGTATTTCTATATGTACGTCATCACGATATAATCGAATACAACTTAGTTACAATTATCGTTCCGTCTAACCATCCAACCTTATGTTCGATTCAGACGCTCGTATGTGTAACGAAAGAACCGTTACATGGTAGGTGTAGTTAAATATACAACATAACGATATAATCGGAGACAACCCAGATACAATGATTGTTCAATCTATCCATTCAACCTTATGTTCGATTTGGTTGCTAGTATGTATAACGAAAGAACAGTTACCTGGTTAGACATAATATATGATAATCATCACGAAATAATCGAATACAACCCAGATACGATGATTGTTCAGTCTATCCATTCAACCTTCTGTTCAGTTCAGTCGCTCTTATGTATAACTGGAGAACAGTTACCTGGTGAGTATAACTATATGAACATCATCACGATATAATCGAATACATCCCCAGATACGATCATTGTTTAGTCTATCCATTCAACCTTCAGTTCAATTCAGTCGCTCGTATGTATAACGGAAGAACAGTTACCTGGTGAGTATAACTATATAAACATAATCGAATACAACTCAGATACGATGATTGTTCAATCTATCCATTCAACCTTATGTTCGATTCGGTTGCTCGTATGTATATCGGAAGAACAGGTACCTGGTGAGTATATCTATATAAACATAATCGAATACAACCCAGATACGATGATTGTTCAATTTATACTGAATTCAACCTTCTGCTCGATTCGGTCGCTTGTATGTAAAACGGAAGAACAGTTACCTGGTGAGTATTGCTATATAAACATCATCACGATATCATCGAATACAACTCAGATACAATTATCGTTTCGTCTAACCATTCAACATTCTGTTCGATTCAGTCGCTAGTATGTGTAACGGAAGTATCGTCACCTGGTAAGTATCACTATATATACAGTATTGCGATAATACCACCCAGATACATTGATTGTTCAGTCTATCCATTCAACTTTCTTTTTGTTTCGGTCGCTCGTATGTAAAACGGGAATACCGTCTCCTAGTGTGTATAACTATATACACAGCATAACATCATAATCGAATACAACCCATATACTATCCATTCAACCTTCTGTTCAATTCAGTCGCTCGTATGTATAACGGAAGAACAGTTACCTGGTGAGTATATCTATATAAACATAATCGAATACAACCCAGATACGATGATTGTTCAATTTATACTGAATTCAACCTTCTGCTCGATTTGGTCGCTCGTATGTAAAACGGAAGAACAGTTACCTGGTGAGTATTGCTATATAAACATCATCACGATATAATCGAATACAACCCCAGATACGATCATTGTTTAGTCTATCCATTCAACCTTCAGTTCAATTCAGTCGCTCGTATGTATAACGGAAGAACAGTTACCTGGTGAGTATAACTATATAAACATAATCGAATACAACTCAGATACGATGATTGTTCAATCTATCTATTCAACCTTATGTTCGATTCGGTTGCTCGTATGTATATCGGAAGAACAGGTACCTGGTGAGTATATCTATATAAACATAATCGAATACAACTCAGATACGATGATTGTTCAATCTATCCATTTAACCTTCTGCTCGATTCGGTCGCTTGTATGTAAAACGGAAGAACAGTTACCTGGTGAGTATTGCTATATAAACATCATCACGATATCATCGAATACAACTCAGATACAATTATCGTTTCGTCTAACCATACAACATTCTGTTCGATTCAGTCGCTAGTATGTGTAACGGAAGTATCGTCACCTGGTAAGTATCACTATATATACAGTATTACGATATAATCGGATACCACTCAGATACATTGATTGTTCAGTCTATCCATTCAACTTTCTTTTTGTTTCGGTCGCTCGTATGTAAAACGGGAATACCGTCTCCTAGTGTGTATAACTATATACACAGCATAACATCATAATCGAATACAACCCATATACTATCCATTCAACCTTCTGTTCAATTCAGTCGCTCGTATGTATAACGGAAGAACAGTTACCTGGTGAGTATAACTATATAAACATAATCGAATACAACCCAGATACGATGATTTTTCAATCTATACTGAATTCAACCTTCTGCTCGATTCGGTCGCTTGTATGAAAAACGGAAGAACAATTACCTGGTGAGTATTGCTATATAAACATCATCACGATATCATCGAATACAACTCAGATACAATTATCGTTTCTTCTAACCATTCAACCTTCTGTTCGATTCAGTCGCTAGTATGTGTAACGGAAGTACCGTCACCTGGTAAGTATCACTATATATACAGTATTGCGATATAATCGGATACCACCCAGATACATTGATTGTTCAGTCTATCATTTCAACTTTCTGTTCGTTTCGGTCGCTCGTATGTGAAACGGGAATACCGTCACCTTATGTGTATAACTATATACACAGCATAACATCATAATCGAATACAACCCAGATACTATCCATCCAACCTTCTGTTCGATTCGGTTGCTCGTATGTATAACGAAAGAACAGTAACCTGGTGAGTATTTCTATATGAACGTCATCACGATATAATCGAATACAACTTAGTTACAATTATCGTTCCTTCTAACCATCCAACCTTATGTTCGATTCAGACGCTCGTATGTGTAACGAAAGAACCGTTACATGGTAGGTGTAGTTAAATATACAACATAACGATATAATCGGAGACAACCCAGATACAATGATTGTTCAATCTATCCATTCAACCTTATGTTCGATTCGGTTGCTCGTATGTATATCGGAAGAACAGGTACCTGGTGAGTATATCTATATAAACATAATCGAATACAACTCAGATAGGATGATTGTTCAATCTATCCATTTAACCATCTGCTCGATTCGGTCGCTTGTATGTAAAACGGAAGGACAGTTACCTGGTGAGTATTGCTATATAAACATCATCACGATATCATCGAATACAACTCAGATACAATTATCGTTTCGTCTAACCATTCATCATTCTGTTCGATTCAGTCGCTAGTATGTGTGACGGAAGTATCGTCACCTGGTAAGTATCACTATATATACAGTATTGCGATATAATCGGACACCACCCAGATACATTGATTGTTCAGTCTATCCATACAACTTTCTTTTCGTTTCGGTCGCTCGTATGTAAAACGGGAATACCGTCTCTTAGTGTGTATAACTATATACACAGCATAACATCATAATCGAATACAACCCATATACTATCCATTCAACCTTCTGTTCAATTCAGTCGCTCGTATGTATAACGGAAGAACAGTTACCTGGTGAGTATAACTATATAAAAATAATCGGATACAACCCAGATACGATGATTGTTCAATCTATACTGAATTCAACCTTCTGCTCGATTCGGTCGCTTGTATGTAAAACGGAAGAACAGTTACCTGGTGAGTATTGCTATATAAACATCATCACGATATCATCGAATACAACTCAGATACAATTATCGTTTCGTCTAACTATTTAACCTTCTGTTCGATTCTGTCGCTAGTATGTGTAACGGAAGTACCGTCACCTGGTAAGTATCACTATATATACAGTATTGCGATATAATCGGATACCACCCAGATACATTGATTGTTCAGTCTATCCATTCAACTTTCTGTTCGTTTCGGTTGCTCGTATGTGAAACGGGAATACCGTCACCTTATGTGTATAACTATATCACAGCATAACATCATAATCGAATACAACCCAGAAACTATCCATTCAACCTTCTGTTCGATTCGGTTGCTCGTATGTATAACGAAAGAACAGTAACCTGGTGAGTATTTCTATATGAACGTCATCACGATATAATCGAATACAACTCAGTTACAATTATCGTTCCGTCTAACCATCCAACCTAATGTTCGATTCAGACGCTCGTATGTGTAACGAAAGAACCGTTACATGGTAGGTGTAGTTAAATATACAACATAACGATATAATCGGAGACAACCCCGATACAATGATTGTTCAATCTATCCATTCAACCTTATGTTCGATTCGGTTGCTAGTATGTATAACTGGAGAACAGTTACCTGGTGAGTATAACTATATGAACATCATCACGATATAATCGAATACAACCCCAGATACGATCATTGTTTAGTCTATCCATTCAACCTTCAGTTCAATTCAGTCGCTCGTATGTATAACGGAAGAACAGTTACCTGGTGAGTATAACTATATAAACATAATCGAATACAACTCAGATACTTTGATGGTTCAATCTATCCATTCAACCTTATGTTCGATTCGGTTGCTCGTTTGTTAATCGGAAAAACAGGTACCTGGTGAGTATATCTATATAAACATAATCGAATACAACTCAGATACGATGATTGTTCAATCTATCCATTTAACCTTCTGCTCGATTCGGTCGCTTGTATGTAAAACGGTAGGGCAGTTACCTGGTGGGTATTGCTATATAAACATCATCACGATATCATCGAATACTACTCAGATACAATTATCGTTTCGTCTAACCATTCAACATTCTGTTCGATTCAGTCGCTAGTATGTGTATCGGAAGTATCGTCACCTGGTAAGTATCACTATATATACAGTATTGCGATATAATCGGATACCACCCAGATACATTGATTGTTCAGTCTATCCATTCAACTTTCTGTTCGTTTCGGTCGCTCGTATGTGAAACGGGAATACTGTCACCTTATGTGTATAACTATATACACAGCATAACATCATAATCGAATACAACCCAGATACTATCCATTCAATCTTTTGTTCAATTCAGTCGCTCGTATGTATAACGGAAGAACAGTTACCTGGTGAGTATAACTATATAAACATAATCGAATACAACTCAGATACGATGATTGTTCAATCTATACTGAATTCAACCTTCTGCTCGATTCGGTCGCTTGTATGTAAAACGGAAGAACAGTTACCTGGTGAGTATTGCTATATAAACATCATCACGATATCATCGAATACAACTCAGATACAATTATCGTTTCGTCTAACCATTCAACCTTCTGTTCGATTCAGTCGCTAGTATGTGTAACGGAAGTACCGTCACCTGGTAAGTATCACTATATATACAGTATTGCGATATAATCGGATACCACCCAGATACATTGATTGTTCAGTCTATCCATTCAACTTTCTGTTCGTTTCGGTCGTTCGTATGTGAAACGGGAATACCGTCACCTTATGTGTATAACTATATACACAGCATAACATCATAATCGAATACAACCCAGATACTATCCATTCAACCTTCTGTTCGATTCGGTTGCTCGTATGTATAACGAAAGAACAGTAACCTGGTGAGTATTTCTATATGAACGGCATCACGATATAATCGAATACAACTTAGTTACAATTATCGTTCCGTCTAACCATCCAACCTTATGTTCGATTCAGACGCTCGTATGTGTAACGAAAGAACCGTTACATGGTAGGTGTAGTTAAATATACAACATAACGATATAATCGGAGACAACCCAGATACAATGATTGTTCAATCTATCCATTCAACCTTATGTTCGATTCGGTTGCTAGTATGTATAACGAAAGAACAGTTACCTGGTTAGACATAATATATAATAATCATCACGAAATAATCGAATACAACCCAGATACGATGATTGTTCAGTCTATCCATTCAACCTTCTGTTCAGTTCAGTCGCTCTTATGTATAACTGGAGAACAGTTACCTGGTGAGTATAACTATATGAACATCATCACGATATAATCGAATACAACCCCAGATACGATCATTGTTTAGTCTATCCATTCAACCTTCAGTTCAATTCAGTCGCTCGTATGTATAACGGAAGAACAGTTACCTGGTGAGTATAACTATATAAACATAATCGAATACAATGATTGTTCAATCTAAACCTTCTGCTCGATTCGGTCGCTTGTATGTAAAGCGGAAGGAAAGTTACCTGGTGAGTATTGCTATATAAACATCATCACGATATAATCGTATACAACCCCAGATACGATCATTGTTTAGTCTATCCATTCAACTTTCTGTTCAGTTTAGTCGCTCTTATGTATAACTGGAGAACAGTTTCCTGGTGAGTATAACTATATGAACATCATCAAGATATAATCGAATACAACCCCAGATACGATTATTGTTTAGTCTATCCATTCAACCTTCTGTTCAATTCAGTCGCTCGTATGTATAACGAATGAACAGTTACCTGGTGAGTATAACTATATAAACATAATGGAATACAACCCAGTTACGATGATTGTTCAATCTCTACTAAATTTAAGCTTCTGCTCGATTCGGTCTCTTGTATGTAAAACGGAAGAACAGTTACCTGGTGAGTATCGCTATATAAACATCATCACGATATCATCGAATACAACTCAGAGATACAATTATCGTTTCGTCTAACCATTTAACCTTCTGTTCGATTCAGTCTCTAGTATGTGTAACGGAAGTACCGTCACCTGGTAAGTATCACTATATATACAGTATTGCGATAATTAATCGGATACCACCCAGATACATTGATTGTTCAGTCTATCCATTCAACTTTCTGTTCGTTTCGGTCGCTCGTATGTAAAACGGGAATACAGTCACCTAATGTGTATAACTATATACACAGCATAACATCATAATCGAATACAACCCAGATACTATCCATTCAACCTTCTGTTCGATTCGGTTGCTCGTATGTATAACGAAAGAACAGTAACCTGGTGAGTATTACTATATAAACATCACCACGATATAATCGAATACAACTCAGTTACAATTATCGTTCCGTCCAACCATCCAACCTTATGTTCGATTCAGACGCTCGTATGTGTAACGAAATAACCGTTACATGGTAGGTGTAACCGATAATACAGCATAAAGATATAATCGGAGACAACCCAGATACAATGATTGTTCAATCTATCCATCCAACCTTATGTTCGATTCGGTTGCTCGTATGTTTAACGGAAGAACTGTTACCTGGTTAGACATACTATATGATAATCTTCACGATATACTCGAATACAACCCCAGATACGATTATTGTTTAGTCTATCCATTCAACCTTCTGTTCAATTCAGTCGTTCTTATGTATAACAAAAAAACAGTTACCTGGTGAGTATAACTATATAAACCTAATCGAATACAACCCAGATACGATGAATTTTCAATCTATCCATTTAACCTTCTGCTGGATTTGGTCGCTTTTATGTAAAACGGAAGAACAGTTACCTGGTGAGTATTGCTATATAAACATCATCACGATATCATCGAATACAACTCAGATACAATTATCGCTTCGTCTAACCATTTAACCTTCTGTTCGATTCAGTCGCTAGTATGTGTAACGGAAGTACCGTCACCTGGTAAGTATCACTATATATACAGTATTGCGATATAATCGGATACCAACCAGATACATTGATTGTTCAGTCTATCCGTTCAACTTTCTGTTCGTTTCGGTCGCTCGTATGTAAAACGGGAATACCGTCACCTAGTGTGTATAACTATATACACAGCATAACATCATAATCGAATACAACTCAGATACTATCCATTCAACCTTCTGTTCGATTCGGTTGCTCGTATGTATAACGAAAGAACAGTAACCTGGTGAGTATTTCTATATAAACTTCATCACGATATAATCGAATACAACTCAGATACAATGATCATTCCGTCTATCCATCTAACCTTCTGTTCGATTGGGTCGCTCGTACGTATAACGCAAGAACAGTCACCTGGTGAGTATTACTATATAAACATTCCCACGATATAATCGAATACAATTCAGTTACAATTATCGTTCCGTCTAACCATCCAACCTTATGTTCGATTCAGACGCTCGTATGTGTAACGAAAGAACCGTTACATGGTAGGTGTATCTGAATATACAGCATAACGATATAATCGGAGACAACCCAGATACAATGATTGTTCAATCTATTACAGTAAACTGGTGAGTATTTCTACATGAACGTCATCACGATATAATAGAATACAACTAAGATACAATGATCATTCCGTCTATCCATCCAACCTTCTGTTCGATTGGGTCGCTCGTATGTATAACGCAAGAACAGTCACCTGGTGAATATTACTATATAAACATCACCACGATATAATCGAATACAACTCAGTTACAATTATCGTTTCGTCTCACCATCCAACCTTATGTTCGATTCAGACGCTCGTATGTGTAACGAAAGAACCTTTACATGGTAGGTGTAACTAAATATACAGCATAACGATATAATCGGAGACAACCCAGATACATTCAACCTTATGTTCGATTCGGTCGCTCGTATGTAAAACGGGAGTACCGTCACCTAATGTGTATAACTATTTACACAGCATAACATCATAATTACAACCCAGATACTATCCATTCAACCTTCTGTTCGATTCGGTTGCTCGTATGTATAACGAGAGAACAGTAACCTGGTGAGTATTTCTATATGAACGTCACTACGATATAATCGAATACAACTCAGATACAATGATCATTCCGTCTATCCATCCAACTTTCTGTTCGATTGGGTCGCTCGTATGTATAACGCAAGAACAGTCACCTGGTGAGTATTACTATATAAACATCACCACGATATAATCGAATACAACTCAGTTACAATTATCGTTCCGTCTAATCATCCAACCTTATGTTCGATGCAGACGCTCGTATGTGTAACGAGAGAACCGTTACATGGTAGGTGTAACTAAATATACAGCATAACGATATAATCGGAGACAACCCAGATACAATGATTGTTCAATCTATCCATTCAACTTTTTGTTCGATTCGGTTGCTCTTATGTGTAACAGAAGAACTGTTACCTGGTTAGACATACTATATGAAAATCATCACGATATAATCGAATACAACCCAGATACAATGATTGTTCAGTCTATCCATTCAACCTTCTGTTCAGTTTAGTCGCTCTTATGTATAACTGGAGAACAGTTACCTGTTGAGTATGACTATATAAACATCATCACGATATAATCGAATACAACCCAGATACGATGAATTTTCAATCTATACATTTAACCTTCTGCTCGATTCGGTCGCTTTTATGTAAAACGGAAGAACAGTTACCTGGTGAATATTGCTATATAAACATCATCACGATATCATCGAATACAACTCAGATACAATTATCGCTTCGTCTAACCATTTAACCTTCTGTTCGATTCAGTCACTAGTATGTGTAACGGAAGTACCGTCACCTGGTAAGTATCACTATATATACAGTATTGCGATATAATCGGATACTAAATTTAACCTTCTGCTCGATTGGGTCGCTCGTACGTATAACGCAAGAACAGTCACCTGGTGAGTATTACTATATAAACATTACCACGATATAATCGAATACAACTCAGTTACAATTATCGTTCCGTCTAACCATCCAACCTTATGTTCGATTCAGACGCTCGTATGTGTAACGAAAGAACCGTTACATGGTAGGTGTATCTAATTATACAGCATAAAGATATAATCGGAGACAACCCAGATACAATGATTTTTCAATCAATCCATTCAACCTTATGTTCGATTCGGTTGCTCGTATGTATAACGGAAGAACAGTTACCTGGTTAGACATAATATATAATAATCATCACGAAATAATCGAATACAACCCAGATACGATGATTATTCAGTCTATCCATTCAACCTTCTGTTCAGTTCAGTCGCTCTTATGTATAACTAGAGAACAGTTACCTGGTGAGTATAACTATATAAACATCATCACGATATCATCGAATACAACCCCAGATACGATCATTGTTTAGTCTATCCATTCAACCTTCTGTTCAATTCAGTCGCTCGTATGTATAACGGAAGAACAGTTACCTGGTGAGTATAACTATATAAACATAATCGAATACAACCCAGATACGATGATTGTTCAATCTATCTATTTAACCTTCTGCTCGATTCGGTCGCTTGTATGTAAAACGGAAGAACAGTTACCTGGTGAATATTGCTATATAAAGATCATCACGATATCATCGAATACAACTCAGATACAATTATCGCTTCGTCTAACCATTTAACCTTCTGTTCGATTCAGTCGCCAGTATGTGTAACGGAAGTACTGTCACCTGGTAAGTATCACTATATATTCAGTATTGCGATATAATCGGATACCACCCAGATACATTGATTGTTCAGTCTATCCATTCAACTTTCTGTTCGTTTCGGTCGCTCGTATGTAAAACGGGAATACCGTCACCTAATGTGTATAACTATATACACAGCATAACATCATAATCGAATACTACTCAGATACTATCCATTCAACCTTCTGTTCGATTCGGTCGCTCGTATGTAAAACGGAAGAACAGTCACCTGGTGAGTATTTCTAAATGAACGTCATCACGATATAATCGAATACAACTCAGATACAATGATCATTCCGTCTATCCATCCAACCTTCTGTTCGATTGGGTCGCTCGTATGTATAACGCAAGAACAGTCACCTGGTGAGTTTTACTATATAAACATCACCACGATATAATCGAATACAACTCAGTTACATTTATCGTTCCGTCTAACCATCCAACCTTATGTTCGATTCAGACGCTCGTATGTGTAACGAAAGAACCGTTACATGGTAGGTGTAACTAAATATACAGCATAACGATATAATCGGAGACAACCCAGATACAATGATTGTTCAATCTATCCATCCAACCTTATGTTCGATTCGGTTGCTCGTATGTATAACTGTTACCTGGTTAGACATACTATATGATAATAATCACGATATAATCAAATACAACCCAGATACGATGAATGTTCAGTCTATCCATTCAACCTTCTGTTCAGTTCAGTCGCTCTTATGTATAACTGGAAAACAGTTTCCTGGTGAGTATAACTATATGAACATCATCAAGATATAATCGAATACAACCCCAGATACGATTATTGTTTAGTCTATCCATTCAACCTTCTGTTCAATTCAGTCGCTCGTATGTATAACGGAAGAACAGTTACCTGGTGAGTATAACTATATAAAGATAATCGAATACAACCCAGATACGATGATTGTTCAATCTATACTAAATTCAACCTTCTGCTCGATTCGGTCGCTTGTATGTAAAACGGAAGAACAGTTACCTGGTGAGTATTACTATATAAACATCATCACGATATCATCGAATACAACTCAGATACAATTATCGTTTCGTCTAACCATTTAACCTTCTGTTCGATTCAGTCGCTAGTATGTGTAACGGAAGTACTGTCACCTGGTAAGTATCACTATATATACAGTATTGCGATATAATCGGATACCACCCAGATACATTGATTGTTCAGTCTATCCATTCAACTTTCTGTTCGTTTCGGTCGCTCGTATGTGAAACGGAAGAACAGTTACCTGGTGAGTATACCTATATAAACATAATTGAATACAACCCAGATACGATGATTGTTCAATCTATACTGAATTCAACCTTCTGCTCGATTCGATCGCTCGTATATAAAACGGAAGAACAGTTACCTGGTGAGTATTGCTATATAAACATCATCACGATATCATCGAATACAACTCAGATACAATTATCGTTTCGTCTAACCATTTAACCTTCTGTTCGATTCAGTCGCTAGTATGTGTAACGGAAGTATTGTCACCTGGTAAGTATCACTATATATACAGTATTGCGATATAATCGGATACCACCCAGATACATTGATTGTTCAGTCTATCCATTCAACTTTCTGTTCGTTTCGGTCGCTCGTATGTGAAACGGGAATACCGTCACCTTATGTGTATAACTATATACACAGCATAACATCATAATCGAATACAACCCAGATACTATCCATTCAACCTTTTGTTCGATTCGGTTGCTCGAATGTATAACGAAAGAACAGTAACCTGGTGAGTATTTCTATATGAACGTCATCACGATATAATCGAATACAACTCAGTTACAATTATCGTTCCGTCTAACCATCCAACCTTATGTTCGATTCAGACGCTCGTATGTGTAACGAAAGAACCGTTACATGGTAGGTGTAGTTAAATATACAACATTACGATATAATCGGAGACAACCCAGATACAATGATTGTTCAATCTATCCATTCAACCTTATCTTCGATTCAGTTGCTCTTATGTATAACGGAAGAACTGTTACCTGGTTAGACATACTATATGATAATCATCACGATATACTAGAATACAACCCCAGATACGATTATTGTTTAGTCTATCCATTCAACTTTCTGTTCAATTCAGTCGTTCTTATGAAAAACGGAAGAACAGTTACCTGGTGAGTATAACTATATAAACCTAATCGAATACAACCCAGATACGATGAATTTTCAATCTATTCATTCAACCTTCTGCTCGATTCGGTCGCTTCTATGTAAAACGAAAGAACAGTTACCTGGTAAACATCATCACGATATAATCGAATACAACTCAGATACAATTATCGCTTCGTCTAACCATTTAACCTTCTGTTCGATTCAGTCGCTAGTATGTGTAACGGAAGTACCGTCACCTGGTAAGTATCACTATATATACAGTATTGCGATATAATCGGATACCAACCAGATACATTGATTGTTCAGTCTATCCATTCAACTTTCCGTTCGTTACGGTCGCTCGTATGTAAAACGGGAATACCGTCACCTAATGTGTATAACTATATACACAGCATAACATCATAATCGAATACAACCCAGATACTATCCATTCAACCTTCTGTTCGATTCGGTTTCTCGTATGTATAACGAAAGAACAGTAACCTGGTGAGTATTTCTATATGAACGTCATCACGATATAATCGAATACAACTCAGATACAATGATCATTCCGTCTATCCATCCAACCTTATGTTCGATTGGGTCGCTCGTATGTATAACGCAAGAACAGTCACCTGGTGAGTATTACTATATAAACATCACCACGATATAATCGAATACAACTCAGTTACAATTATCGTTCCGTCTAACCATCCAACCTTATGTTCGATTCAGACGCTCGTATGTGTAACGAAAGAACCGTTACATGGTAGGTGTAACTAAATATACAGCATTACGATATAATCGGAGACAACCCAGATACAATGATTGTTCAATCTATCCATTCTACCTTATGTTCGATTTGGTTGCTCGTATGTATAACGAAAGAACTGTTACCTGGTTAGACATACTATGTGATGATAATTACGATATAATCAAATATAACCCAGATACGATGATTGTTCAGTCTATCCATTCAACCTTCTGTTCAGTTCAGTCGCTCTTATGTATAACTGGAGAACAGTTTCCTGGTTAGTATAATTATATGAACATCATCAAGATATAATCGAATACAACCCCAGATACGATTATTGTTTAGTCTATCCATTCAACCTTCTGTTCAATTCAGTCGCTCGTATGTATAACGGAAGAACAGTTACCTGGTGAGTATAACTATATAAACATAATCGAATACAACCCAGATACGATGATTGTTCAATCTATACTAAATTCAACCTTCTGCTCGATTCGGTCGCTTGTATGTAAAACGGAAGAACAGTTACCTGGTGAGTATTACTAAATAAACATAATCGAATACAACCCAGATACGATGATTGTTCAATCTATTCATTTAACCTTCTGCTCGATTCGGTCGCTTGTATGTAAAACGGAAGAACAGTTACCTGGTGAGAATTGCTATATAAACATCATCACGATATCATCGAATACAACTCAGATAAAATTATCGTTTCGTCTAACCATTTAACCTTCTGTTCGATTTAGTCGCTAGCATGTGTAACGGAAGTACCGTCACCTGGTGAGTATCACTATATATACAGTATTGCGATATAATCGGATACCACCCAGATACATTGATTGTTTAGTCTATCTATTCAACTTTATTTTCGTTTCGGTCGCTCGTATGTAAAACGGGAATACCGTCTCCTATTGTGTATAACTATATACACAGCATAACATCATAATCGAATACAACCCATATACTATCCATTCAACCTTCTGTTCAATTCAGTCGCTCGTATGTATAACGGAAGAACAGTTACCTGGTGAGTATACCTATATAAACATAATTGAATACAACCCAGATACGATGATTGTTCGATCTATACTGAATTCAACCTTCTGCTCGATTCGATCGCTTGTATATAAAACGGAAGAACAGTTACCTGGTGAGTATTGCTATATAAACATCATCACGATATAATCGAATACAACTCAGATACAATTATCGCTTCGTCTAACCATTTAACCTTCTGTTCGATTCAGTCGCTAGTATGTGTAACGGAAGTACTGTCACCTGGTAAGTATCACTATATATACAGTATTGCGATATAATCGGATACCACCCAGATACATTGATTGTTCAGTCTATCCATTCAACTTTCTGTTCGTTTCGGTCGCTCGTATGTGAAACGGGAATACCGTCACCTTATGTGTATAACTATATACACAGCATAACATCATAATCGAATACAACCCAGATACTATCCATTCAACCTTCTGTTCGATTCGGTTGCTCGAATGTATAACGAAAGAACAGTAACCTGGTGAGTATTTCTATATGATCGTCATCACGATATAATCGAATACAACTCAGTTACAATTATCGTTCCGTCTAACCATCCAACCTTACGTTCGATTCAGACGCTCGTATGTGTAACGAAAGAACCGTTACATGGTAGGTGTAGTTAAATATACAACATTACGATATAATCGGAGACAACCCAGATACAATGATTGTTCAATCTATCCATTCAACCTTATGTTCGATTCGGTTGCTCGTATGTATAACGGAAGAACTGTTACCTGGTTAGACATACTATATGATAATCATCACGATATACTAGAATAAAACCCCAGATACGATTATTGTTTAGTCTATCCATTCAACTTCCTGTTCAATTCAGTCGTTCTTATGAAAAACGGAAGAACAGTTACCTGGTGAGTATAACTATATAAACCTAATCGAATACAACCCAGATACGATGAATTTTCAATCTATTCATTTAACCTTCTGCTCGATTCGGTCGCTTCTATGTAAAACGGAAGAACAGTTACCTGGTGAATATTGCTATATAAACATCATCACGATATAATCGAATACAACTCAGATACAATTATCGCTTCGTCTAACCATTTAACCTTCTGTTCGATTCAGTCGCTAGTATGTGTAACGGAAGTACCGTCACCTGGTAAGTATCACTATATATACAGTATTGCGATATAATCGGATACCAACCAGATACATTGATTGTTCAGTCTATCCATTCAACTTTCCGTTCGTTTCGGTCGCTCGTATGTAAAACGGGAATACCGTCACCTAGTGTGTATAACTATATACACAGCATAACATCATAATCGAATACAACCCAGATACTATCCATTCAACATTCTGTTCGATTCGGTTTCTCGTATGTATAACGAAAGAACAGTAACCTGGTGAGTATTTCTATATGAACGTCATCACGATATAATCGAATACAACTCAGATACAATGATCATTCCGTCTATCCATCCAACCTTATGTTCGATTGGGTCGCTCGTATGTATAACGCAAGAACAGTCACTTGGTGAGTATTACTATCACCACGATATAATCGAATACAACTCAGTTACAATTATCGTTCCGTCTAACCATCCAACCTTATGTTCGATTCAGACGCTCGTATGTGTAACGAGAGAACCGTTACATGGTAGGTGTAACTGAATATACAGCATAACGATATAATCGGAGACAACCCAGATACAATGATTGTTCAATCTATCCATTCAACCTTATGTTCGATTTGGTTGCTCGTATGTATAACGGAAGAACTGTTACCTGGTTAGACATACTATTTGATGATAATCACGATATAATCAAATACAACCCAGATACGATGATTGTTCAGTCTATCCATTCAACCTTCTGTTCAGTTCAGTTCAGTCGCTCTTATGTATAACTGGAGAACAGTTTCCTGGTGAGTATAATTATATGAACATCATCAAGATATAATCGAATACAACCCCAGATACCTCAACCTTCTGCTCGATTCGGTCGCTTGTATGTAAAACGGAAGAACAGTTACCTGGTGAGTATTGCTATATAAACATCATCACGATATCATCGAATACAACTCAGATACAATTATCGTTTCGTCTAACCATTTAACCTTCTGTTCGATTCAGTCGCTAGTATGTGTAACGGAAGTACCGTCACCTGGTAAGTATCACTATATATACAGTATTGCGATATAATCGGATACCACCCAGATACATTGATTGTTCAGTCTATCATTTCAACTTTCTGTTCGTTTCGGTCGCTCGGATGTGAAACGGGAATACCGTCACCTTATGTGTATAACTATACCACAGCATAACATCATAATCGAATACAACCCAGATACTATCCATTTAACCTTCTGTTCGATTCGGTTGCTCGTATGTATAACGAAAGAACAGTAACCTGGTGAGTATTTCTATATGAACGTCATCACGATATAATCGAATACAACTTAGTTACAATTATCGTTCCGTCTAACCATCCAACCTTATGATCGATTCAGACGCTCGTATGTGTAACGAAAGAACCGTTACATGGTAGGTGTAGTTAAATATACAACATAACGATATAATCGGAGACAACCCAGATACAATGATTGTTCAATCTATCCATTCAACCTTATGTTCGATTCGGTTGCTAGTATGTATAACGAAAGAACAGTTACCTGGTTAGACATAATATATAATAATCATCACGAAATAATCGAATACAACCCAGATACGATGATTGTTCAGTCTATCCATTCAACCTTCTGTTCAGTTCAGTCACTCTTATGTATAACTGGAGAACAGTTACCTGGTGAGTATAACTATATGAACATCATCACGATATAATCGAATACAACCCCAGATACGATCATTGTTTAGTCTATCCATTCAACCTTCAGTTCAATTCAGTCGCTCGTATGTATAACGGAAGAACAGTTACCTGGTGAGTATAACTATATAAACATAATCGAATACAACTCAGATACGATGATTGTTCAATCTATCCATTCAACCTTATGTTCGATTCGGTTGCTCGTATGTATATCGGAAGAACAGGTACCTGGTGAGTATATCTATATGAACATAATCGAATGCAACTCAGATACGATGATTGTTCAATCTATCCATTTAACCTTCTGCTCGATTCGGTCGCTTGTATGTAAAACGGAAGGACAGTTACCTGGTGAGTATTGCTATATAAACATCATCACGATATCATCGAATACAACTCAGATACAATTATCGTTTCGTCTAACCATTCAACATTCTGTTCGATTCAGTCGCTGGTATGTGTAACGGAAGTATCGTCACCTGGTAAGTATCACTATATATACAGTATTGCGATATAATCGGATACCACCCAGATACATTGATTGTTCAGTCTATCCATTCAACTTTCTTTTCGTTTCGGTCGCTCGTATGTAAAACGGGAATACCGTATCCTAGTGTGAATAACTATATACACAGCATAACATCATAATCGAATACAACCCATATACTATCCATTCAACCTTCTGTTCAATTCAGTCGCTCGTATGTATAACGGAAGAACAGTTACCTGGTGAGTATAACTATATAAACATAATCGAATACAACCCAGATACGATGATTGTTCAATCTATACTGAATTCAACCTTCTGCTCGATTCGGTCGCTTGTATGTAAAACGGAAGAACAGTAACCTGGTGAGTATTTCTATATGAACGTCATCACGATATAATCGAATACAACTTAGTTACAATTATCGTTCCGTCTAACCATCCAACCTTATGTTCGATTCAGACGCTCGTATGTGTAACGAAAGAACCGTTACATGGTAGGTGTAGTTAAATATACAACATAACGATATAATCGGAGACAACCCAGATACAATGATTGTTCAATCTATCCATTCAACCTTATGTTCGATTCGGTTGCTAGTATGTATAACGAAAGAACAGTTACCTGGTTAGACATAATATATAATAATCATCACGAAATAATCGAATACAACCCAGATACGATGATTGTTCAGTCTATCCATTCAACCTTCTGTTCAGTTCAGTCACTCTTATGTATAACTGGAGAACAGTTACCTGGTGAGTATAACTATATGAACATCATCACGATATAATCGAATACAACCCCAGATACGATCATTGTTTAGTCTATCCATTCAACCTTCAGTTCAATTCAGTCGCTCGTATGTATAACGGAAGAACAGTTACCTGGTGAGTATAACTATATAAACATAATCGAATACAACTCAGATACGATGATTGTTCAATCTATCCATTCAACCTTATGTTCGATTCGGTTGCTCGTATGTATATCGGAAGAACAGGTACCTGGTGAGTATATCTATATGAACATAATCGAATGCAACTCAGATACGATGATTGTTCAATCTATCCATTTAACCTTCTGCTCGATTCGGTCGCTTGTATGTAAAACGGAAGGACAGTTACCTGGTGAGTATTGCTATATAAACATCATCACGATATCATCGAATACAACTCAGATACAATTATCGTTTCGTCTAACCATTCAACATTCTGTTCGATTCAGTCGCTGGTATGTGTAACGGAAGTATCGTCACCTGGTAAGTATCACTATATATACAGTATTGCGATATAATCGGATACCACCCAGATACATTGATTGTTCGCTCGGATGTGAAACGGGAATACCGTCACCTTATGTGTATAACTATACCACAGCATAACATCATAATCGAATACAACCCAGATACTATCCATTCAACCTTCTGTTCGATTCGGTTGCTCGTATGTATAACGAAAGAACAGTAACCTGGTGAGTATTTCTATATGAACGTCATCACGATATAATCGAATACAACTTAGTTACAATTATCGTTCCGTCTAACCATCCAACCTTATGATCGATTCAGACGCTCGTATGTGTAACGAAAGAACCGTTACATGGTAGGTGTAGTTAAATATACAACATAACGATATAATCGGAGACAACCCAGATACAATGATTGTTCAATCTATCCATTCAACCTTATGTTCGATTCGGTTGCTAGTATGTATAACGAAAGAACAGTTACCTGGTTAGACATAATATATAATAATCATCACGAAATAATCGAATACAACCCAGATACGATGATTGTTCAGTCTATCCATTCAACCTTCTGTTCAGTTCAGTCACTCTTATGTATAACTGGAGAACAGTTACCTGGTGAGTATAACTATATGAACATCATCACGATATAATCGAATACAACCCCAGATACGATCATTGTTTAGTCTATCCATTCAACCTTCAGTTCAATTCAGTCGCTCGTATGTATAACGGAAGAACAGTTACCTGGTGAGTATAACTATATAAACATAATCGAATACAACTCAGATACGATGATTGTTCAATCTATCCATTCAACCTTATGTTCGATTCGGTTGCTCGTATGTATATCGGAAGAACAGGTACCTGGTGAGTATATCTATATGAACATAATCGAATGCAACTCAGATACGATGATTGTTCAATCTATCCATTTAACCTTCTGCTCGATTCGGTCGCTTGTATGTAAAACGGAAGGACAGTTACCTGGTGAGTATTGCTATATAAACATCATCACGATATCATCGAATACAACTCAGATACAATTATCGTTTCGTCTAACCATTCAACATTCTGTTCGATTCAGTCGCTGGTATGTGTAACGGAAGTATCGTCACCTGGTAAGTATCACTATATATACAGTATTGCGATATAATCGGATACCACCCAGATACATTGATTGTTCAGTCTATCCATTCAACTTTCTTTTCGTTTCGGTCGCTCGTATGTAAAACGGGAATACCGTATCCTAGTGTGAATAACTATATACACAGCATAACATCATAATCGAATACAACCCATATACTATCCATTCAACCTTCTGTTCAATTCAGTCGCTCGTATGTATAACGGAAGAACAGTTACCTGGTGAGTATAACTATATAAACATAATCGAATACAACCCAGATACGATGATTGTTCAATCTATACTGAATTCAACCTTCTGCTCGATTCGGTCGCTTGTATGTAAAACGGAAGAACAGTTACCTGGTGAGTATTGCTATATAAACATCATCACGATATCATCGAATACAACTCAGATACAATTATCGTTTCGTCTAACCATTTAACCTTCTGTTCGATTCAGTCGCTAGTATATGTAACGGAAGTACCGTCACCTGGTAAGTATCACTATATATACAGTATTGCGATATAATCGGATACCACCCAGATACATTGATTGTTCAGTCTATCCATTCAACTTTCTGTTCGTTTCGGTCGCTCGTATGTGAAACGGGAATACCGTCACCTTATGTGTATAACTATATCACAGCATAACATCATAATCGAATACAACCCAGATACTATCCATTCAACCTTCTGTTCGATTCGGTTGCTCGTATGTATAACGAAAGAACAGTAACCTGGTGAGTATTTCTATATGAACGTCATCACGATATAATCGAATACAACATAGTTACAATTATCGTTCCGTCTAACCATCCAACCTTATGTTCGATTCAGACGCTCGTATGTGTAACGAAAGAACCGTTACATGGTAGGTGTAGTTAAATATACAACATAACGATATTATCGGAGACAACCCAGATACAATGATTGTTCAATCTATCCATTCAACCTTATGTTCGATTCGGTTGCTAGTATGTATAACGAAAGAACAGTTACCTGGTTAGACATAATATATAATAATCATCACGAAATAATCGAATACAACCCAGATACGATGATTGTTCAGTCTATCCATTCAACCTTCTGTTCAGTTCAGTCGCTCTTATGTACAACTGGAGGACAGTTACCTGGTGAGTATAACTATATGAACATCATCACGATATAATCGAATACAACCCCAGATACGATCATTGTTTAGTCTATCCATTCAACCTTCAGTTCAATTCAGTCGCTCGTATGTATAACGGAAGAACAGTTACCTGGTGAGTATAACTATAAGAACATAATCGAATACAACTCAGATACGATGATTGTTCAATCTATCCATTCAACCTTATGTTCGATTCGGTTGCTCGTATGTATATCGGAAGAACAGGTACCTGGTGAGTATATCTATATAAACATAATCGAAAACAACTCAGATACGATGATTGTTCAATCTATCCATTTAACCTTCTGCTCGATTCGGTCGCTTGTATGTAAAACGGAAGGACAGTTACCTGGTGAGTATTGCTATATAAACATCATCACGATATCATCGAATACAACTCAGATACAATTATCGTTTCGTCTAACCATTCAACATTCTGTTCGATTCAGTCGCTAGTATGTGTAACGGAAGTATCGTCACCTGGTAAGTATCACTATATATACAGTATTGCGATATAATCGGATACCACCCAGATACATTGATTGTTCAGTCTATCCATTCAACTTTCTTTTCGTATGTAAAACGAGAATACCGTCTCCTAGTGTGTATAACTATATACACAGCATAACATCATAATCGAATACAACCCATATACTATCCATTCAACCTTCTGTTCAATTCAGTCGCTCGTATGTATAACGGAAGAACAGTTACCTGGTGAGTATAACTATATAAACATAATCGAATACAACCCAGATACGATGATTGTTCAATCTATACTGAATTCAACCTTCTGCTCGATTCGGTCGCTTGTATGTAAAACGGAAGAACAGTTACCTGGATAGACATAATATATAATAATCATCACGAAATAATCGGATACAACCCAGATACGATGATTGTTCAGTCTATCCATTCAACCTTCTGTTCAGTTCAGTCGCTCTTATGTATAACTGGAGAACAGTTACCTGGTGAGTATAACTATATGAACATCATCACGATATAATCGAATACAACCCCCGATACGATCATTGTTTAGTCTATCCATTCAACCTTCAGTTCAATTCAGTCGCTCGTATGTATAACGGAAGAACAGTTACCTGGTGAGTATAACTATATAAACATAATCGAATACAACTCAGATACGATGATTGTTCAATCTATCCATTCAACCTTATGTTCGATTCGGTTGCTCGTATGTATATCGAAAGAACAGGTACCTGGTGAGTATATCTATATAAACATAATCGAATACAACTCAGATACGATGATGGTTCAATCTATCCATTTAACCTTCTGTATGAACGTCATCACGATATAATCGAATACAACTTAGTTACAATTATCGTTCCGTCTAACCATCCAACCTTATGTTCGATTCAGACGCTCGTATGTGTAACGAAAGATCCGTTACATGGTAGGTGTAGTTAAATATACAACATAACGATATAATCGGAGACAACCCAGATACAATGTTTGTTCAATCTATCCATTCAACCTTATGTTCGATTCGGTTGCTAGTATGTATAACGAAAGAACAGTTACCTGGTTAGACATAATATATAATAATCATCACGAAATAATCGAATACAACCCAGATACGATGATTGTTCAGTCTATGCATTCAACCTTCTGTTCAGTTCAGTCGCTCTTATGTATAACTGGAGAACAGTTACCTGGTGAGTATGACTATATGAACATCATCACGATATAATCGAATACAACCCCCGATACGATCATTGTTTAGTCTATCCATTCAACCTTCAGTTCAATTCATTCGCTCGTATGTATAACGGAAGAACAGTTACCTGGTGAGTATAACTATATAAACATAATCGAATACAACCCAGATACGATGATTGTTCAATCTATACTGAATTCAACCTTCTGCTCGATTCGGTCGCTTGTATGTAAAACGGAAGAACAGTTACCTGGTGAGTATTGCTATATAAACATCATCACGATATCATCGAATACAACTCAGATACAATTATCGTTTCGTCTAACCATTTAACCTTCTGTTCGATTCAGTCGCTAGTATGTGTAACGGAAGTTCCGTCACCTGGTTAGTATCACTATATATACAGTATTGCGATATAATCGGATACCACCCAGATACATTGATTGTTCAGTCTATCATTTCAACTTTCTGTTCGTTTCGGTCGCTCGGATGTGAAACGGGAATACCGTTACCTTATGTGTATAACTATACCACAGCATAACATCAAAATCGAATACAACCCAGATACTATCCATTCAACCTTCTGTTCGTTTCGGTTGCTCGTATGTATAACGAAAGAACAGTAACCTGGTGAGTATTTCTATATGAACGTCATCACGATATAATCGAATACAACATAGTTACAATTATCGTTCCGTCTAACCATCCAACCTTATGTTCGATTCAGACGCTCGTATGTGTAACGAAAGAACCGTTACATGGTAGGTGTAGTTAAATATACAACATAACGATATAATCGGAGACAACCAGATACAATGATTGTTCAATCTATCCATTCAACCTTATGTTCGATTTGGTTGCTAGTATGTATAACGAAAGAACAGTTACCTGGTTAGACATAATATATAATAATCATCACGAAATAATCGAATACAACCCAGATACGATGATTGTTCAGTCTATCCATTCAACCTTCTGTTCAGTTCAGTCGCTCTTATGTATAACTGGAGAACAGTTACCTGGTGAGTATAACTATATGTACATCATCACGATATAATCGAATACAACCCCAGATACGATCATTGTTCAGTCTATCTATTCAACCCTCAGTTCAATTCAGTCGCTCGTATGTATAACATAAGAACAGTTACCTGGTGAGTATAACTATAAAAACATAATCGAATACAACTCAGATACGATGATTGTTCAATCTATCCATTCAACCTTATGTTCGATTCGGTTGCTCGTATGTATATCGGAAGAACAGGTACCTGGTGAGTATATCTATATAAACATAATCGAATTCAACTCAGATACGATGATTGTTCAATCTATCCATTTAACCTTCTGCTCGATTCGGTCGCTTGTATGTAAAACGGAAGGACAGTTACCTGGTGAGTATTGCTATATAAACATCATCACGATATCATCGAATACAACTCAGATACAATTATCGTTTCGTCTAACCATTCAACATTCTGTTCGATTCAGTCGCTAGTATGTGTAACGGAAGTATCGTCACCTGGTAAGTATCACTATATTTACAGTATTGCGATATAATCGGATACCACCCAGATTCATTGATTGTTCAGTCTATCCATTCAACTTTCTTTTCGTTTCGGTCGCTCGTATGTAAAACGGGAATACCGTCTCCTAGTGTGTATAACTATATACACAGCATAACATCATAATCGAATACAACCCATATACTATCCATTCAACCTTCTGTTCAATTCAGTCGCTCGTATGTATAACGGAAGAACAGTTACCTGGTGAGTATAACTATTTAAACATAATCGAATACAACCCAGATACGATGATTGTTCAATCTATACTGAATTCAACCTTCTGCTCGATTCGGTCGCTTGTATGTAAAACGGAAGAACAGTTACCTGGTGAGTATTGCTATATAAACATCATCACGATATCATCGAATACAACTCAGATACAATTATCGTTTCGTCTAACCATTTAACCTTCTGTTCGATTCAGTCGCTAGTATGTGCAACGGAAGTACCGTCACCTGGTAAGTATCACTATATATACAGTATTGCGATATAATCGGATACCACCCAGATACATTGATTGTTCAATCTATCCATTCAACTTTCTGTTCGTTTCGGTCGCTCGTATGTGAAACGGGAATACCGTCACCTTATGTGTATAACTATATACACAGCATAACATCATAATCGAATACAACCCAGATACTATCCATTCAACCTTCTGTTCGATTCGGTTGCTCGTATGTATAACGAAAGAACAGTAACCTGGTGAGTACTTCTATATGAACGTCATCACGATATAATCGAATACAACTTGGTTACAATTATTGTTCCGTCTAACCATCCAACCTTATGTTCGATTCAGACGCTCGTATGTGTAACGAAAGAACCGTTACATGGTAGGTGTAGTTAAATATACAACAAAACGATATAATCGGAGATAACCCAGATACAATGATTGTTCAATCTATCCATTCAACCTTATGTTCGATTCGGTTGCTAGTATGTATAACGAAAGAACAGTTACCTGGATAGACATAATATATAATAATCATCACGAAATAATCGGATACAACCCAGATACGATGATTGTTCAGTCTATCCATTCAACCTTTTGTTCAGTTCAGTCGCTCTTATGTATAACTGGAGAACAGTTACCTGGTGAGTATAACTATATGAACATCATCACGATATAATCGAATACAACCCCCGATACGATCATTGTTTAGTCTATCCATTCAACCTTCAGTTCAATTCAGTCGCTCGTATGTATAACGGAAGAACAGTTACCTGGTGAGTATAACTATATAAACATAATCGAATACAACTCAGATATGATGATTGTTCAATCTATCCATTCAACCTTATGTTCGATTCGGTTGCTCGTATGTATATCGGAAGAACAGGTACCTGGTGAGTATATCTATATAAACATAATCGAATACAACTCAGATACGATGATTGTTCAATCTATCCATTTAACCTTCTGTATGAACGTCATCACGATATAATCGAATACAACTTAGTTACAATTATCGTTCCGTCTAACCATCCAACCTAATGTTCGATTCAGACGCTCGTATGTGTAACGAAAGATCCGTTACATGGTAGGTGTAGTTAAATATACAACATAACGATATAATCGGAGACAACCCAGATACAATGATTGTTCAATCTATCCATTCAACCTTATGTTCGATTCGGTTGCTAGTATGTATAACGAAAGAACAGTTACCTGGTTAGACATAATATATAATAATCATCACGAAATAATCGAATACAACCCAGATACGATGATTGTTCAGTCTATCCATTCAACCTTCTGTTCAGTTCAGTCGCTCTTATGTATAACTGGAGAACAGTTACCTGGTGAGTATAACTATATGAACATCATCAGGATATAATCGAATACAACCCCCGATACGATCATTGTTTAGTCTATCCATTCAACCTTCAGTTCAATTCATTCGCTCGTATGTATAACGGAAGAACAGTTACCTGGTGAGTATAACTATATAAACATAATCGAATACAACTCAGATACGATGATTGTTCAATCTATCCATTCAACCTTATGTTCGATTCGGTTGCTCGTATGTATATCGGAAGAACAGGTACCTGGTGAGTATATCTATATAAACATAATCGAATACAACTCAGATACGATGATTGTTCAATCTATCCATTTAACCTTCTGCTCGATTCGGTCGCTTGTATGTAAAACGGAAGGACAGTTACCTGGTGAGTATTGCTATATAAACATCATCACGATATAATCGAATACAACTCAGATACAATGATCATTCCGTCTATCCATCCAACCTTATGTTCGATTGGGTCGCTCGTATGTATAACGCAAGAACAGTCACTTGGTGAGTATTACTATCACCACGATATAATCGAATACAACTCAGTTACAATTATCGTTCCGTCTAACCATCCAACCTTATGTTCGATTCAGACGCTCGTATGTGTAACGAGAGAACCGTTACATGGTAGGTGTAACTGAATATACAGCATAACGATATAATCGGAGACAACCCAGATACAATGATTGTTCAATCTATCCATTCAACCTTATGTTCGATTTGGTTGCTCGTATGTATAACGGAAGAACTGTTACCTGGTTAGACATACTATGTGATGATAATCACGATATAATCAAATACAACCCAGATACGATGATTGTTCAGTCTATCCATTCAACCTTCTGTTCAGTTCAGTCGCTCTTATGTATAACTGGAGAACAGTTTCCTGGTGAGTATAATTATATGAACATCATCAAGATATAATCGAATACAACCCCAGATACCTCAACCTTCTGCTCGATTCGGTCGCTTGTATGTAAAACGGAAGAACAGTTACCTGGTGAGTATTGCTATATAAACATCATCACGATATCATCGAACACAACTCAGATACAATTATCGTTTCGTCTAACCATTTAACCTTCTGTTCGATTCAGTCGCTAGTATGTGTAACGGAAGTACCGTCACCTGGTGAGTATCACTATATATACAGTATTGCGATATAATCGGATACCACCCAGATACATTGATTGTTCAGTCTATCATTTCAACTTTCTGTTCGTTTCGGTCGCTCGGATGTGAAACGGGAATACCGTCACCTTATGTGTATAACTATACCACAGCATAACATCATAATCGAATACAACCCAGATACTATCCATTCAACCTTCTGTTCGATTCGGTTGCTCGTATGTATAACGAAAGAACAGTAACCTGGTGAGTATTTCTATATGAACGTCATCACGATATAATCGAATACAACTTAGTTACAATTATCGTTCCGTCTAACCATCCAACCTTATGTTCGATTCAGACGCTCGTATGTGTAACGAAAGAACCGTTACATGGTAGGTGTAGTTAAATATACAACATAACGATATAATCGGAGACAACCCAGATACAATGATTGTTCAATCTATCCATTCAACCTTATGTTCGATTCGGTTGCTAGTATGTATAACGAAAGAACAGTTACCTGGTTAGACATAATATATAATAATCATCACGAAATAATCGAATACAACCCAGATACGATGATTGTTCAGTCTATCCATTCAACCTTCTGTTCAGTTCAGTCACTTATGTATAACTGGAGAACAGTTACCTGGTGAGTATAACTATATGAACATCATCACGATATAATCGAATACAACCCCAGATACGATCATTGTTTAGTCTATCCATTCAACCTTCAGTTCAATTCAGTCGCTCGTATGTATAACGGAAGAACAGTTACCTGGTGAGTATAACTATATAAACATAATCGAATACAACTCAGATACGATGATTGTTCAATCTATCCATTCAACCTTATGTTCGATTCGGTTGCTCGTATGTATATCGGAAGAACAGGTACCTGGTGAGTATATCTATATGAACATAATCGAATACAACTCAGATACGATGATTGTTCAATCTATCCATTTAACCTTCTGCTCGATTCGGTCGCTTGTATGTAAAACGGAAGGACAGTTACCTGGTGAGTATTGCTATATAAACATCATCACGATATCATCGAATACAACTCAGATACAATTATCGTTTCGTCTAACCATTCAACATTCTGTTCGATTCAGTCGCTGGTATGTGTAACGGAAGTATCGTCACCTGGTAAGTATCACTATATATACAGTATTGCGATATAATCGGATACCACCCAGATACATTGATTGTTCAGTCTATCCATTCAACTTTCTGTTCGTTTCGGTCGCTCGTATGTGAAACGGGAATACCGTCACCTTATGTGTATAACTATATACACAGCATAACATCATAATCGAATACAACCCAGATACTATCCATTCAACCTTCTGTTCGATTCAGTCTCTAGTATGTGTAACGGAAGTACCGTCACCTGGTAAGTATCACTATATATACAGTATTGCGATAATTAATCGGATACCACCCAGATACATTGATTGTTCAGTCTATCCATTCAACTTTCTTTTCGTTTCGGTCGCTCGTATGTAAAAGGGGAATACCGTATCCTAGTGTGAATAACTATATACATAGCATAACATCATAATCGAATACAACCCATATACTATCCATTCAACCTTCTGTTCAATTCAGTCGCTCGTATGTATAACGGAAGAACAGTTACCTGGTGAGTATAACTATATAAACATAATCGAATACAACCCAGATACGATGATTGTTCAATCTAAACTGAATTCAACCTTCTGCTCGATTCGGTCGCTTGTATGTAAAACGGAAGAACAGTTACCTGGTGAGTATTGCTATATAAACATCATCACGATATCATCGAATACAACTCAGATACAATTATCGTTTCGTCTAACCATTTAACCTTCTGTTCGATTCAGTCGCTAGTATGTGTAACGGAAGTACCGTCACCTGGTAAGTATCACTATATATACAGTATTGCGATATAATCGGATACCACCCAGATACATTGATTGTTCAGTCTATCCATTCAACTTTCTGTTCGTTTCGGTCGCTCGTATGTGAAACGGGAATACCGTCACCTTATGTGTATAACTATATCACAGCATAACATCATAATCGAATACAACCCAGATACTATCCATTCAACCTTCTGTTCGATTCGGTTGCTCGTATGTATAACGAAAGAACAGTAACCTAGTGAGTATTTCTATATGAACGTCATCACGATATAATCGAATACAACATAGTTACAATTATCGTTCCGTCTAACCATCCAACCTTATGTTCGATTCAGACGCTCGTATGTGTAACGAAAGAACCGTTACATGGTAGGTGTAGTTAAATATACAACATAACGATATTATCGGAGACAACCCAGATACAATGATTGTTCAATCTATCCATTCAACCTTATGTTCGATTCGGTTGCTAGTATGTATAACGAAAGAACAGTTACCTGGTTAGACATAATATATAATAATCATCACGAAATAATCGAATACAACCCAGATACGATGATTGTTCAGTCTATCCATTCAACCTTCTGTTCAGTTCAGTCGCTCTTATGTACAACTGGAGGACAGTTACCTGGTGAGTATAACTATATGAACATCATCACGATATAATCGAATACAACCCCAGATACGATCATTGTTTAGTCTATCCATTCAACCTTCAGTTCAATTCAGTCGCTCGTATGTATAACGGAAGAACAGTTACCTGGTGAGTATAACTATAAGAACATAATCGAATACAACTCAGATACGATGATTGTTCAATCTATCCATTCAACCTTATGTTCGATTCGGTTGCTCGTATGTATATCGGAAGAACAGGTACCTGGTGAGTATATCTATATAAACATAATCGAAAACAACTCAGATACGATGATTGTTCAATCTATCCATTTAACCTTCTGCTCGATTCGGTCGCTTGTATGTAAAACGGAAGGACAGTTACCTGGTGAGTATTGCTAGATAGATAGATAGATAGATAGATAGATTTATTTGACAACTTTACATAAAATGTTTGCTGCAAGTCACACATTACAAGGAATTGTACAATAAATATACATACATATACATAACAATATACACAATTATAAATGACCAATTAAGTATAAGTCAACACAGTATAAAATACGATTACAATATAGAATCGATCACATAGATTCGGAAAAGGGTACAAAAAATCAATACAAACAAACATATAATATATATAACCCTACAAAATACATATACAACAAAGAAAACAAATGACCCTGGCAAGGTGTAAAATAATCTTTAAGAAAAAGTTGAATTTAAATATTCCCCAATGTTATAAAAACAGTTTTCCAACATAAATGATTTAATTTTAAGTTTAAAAGACTTCTGGTTGAGTAGCTTGATATATTCTGGTAAGTGGTTGTAAAGGTTTATATTCAGGGAGTTTTTCTGAGACTTTGTTAGTCTAAAGCACGGTTTTACGAGCAGTTCAGCATTTCTGGTCTGATAGTGATGTACATCACGATGTTTAGAGAAAAGACTTTTATTTTTATGAATTACAAGAATGGTGTTATATATGAAAAGAGATGGTAATGGTAAGATTCCCAGGATTTTGAAAAAAGGTTTGCAGTGGTCTCTGTACTCCGCGTTCATTATTATTCTCATGGCCTTTTTCTGTTGTCTGAATATTTTAATTGAATGAGAGGAATCACCCCACAAAATTACGCCGTAATTTATGTGTGAATGAAACATGGCGAAATACGCAGTTTTCAAGGCAGGGAGGTCCACCACTCTTTTAAGTTGCCTAAGAGCAAAAAGGCTCTTGGTAAGTTTCACATTTAACTCATTGATGTGTGTTATCCAACATAAATTCCCATCAAGGGTTATACCCAGTAATTTACCATTTTGCTCGCTACTACTACTACTGTTGTTAGAAGAGAATATAATTACCTTTGTCTTCTCTTCATTTAGTTTCAGTTGATTAACTGAGAACCATTCAGTAGCCTGTTTCAAAGCTGTATCCTTATTTACAGATAACATCTGCAAATTTTTGCCGGTTGAGACTAGGGAAGTGTCATCTGCGAAAAGTACACTTTTGTTCGGCATATATAAACATCATCACGATATCATCGAATACAACTCAGATACAATTATCGTTTCGTCTAACCATTCAACATTCTGTTCGATTCAGTCGCTAGTATGTGTAACGGAAGTATCGTCACCTGGTAAGTATCACTATATATACAGTATTGCGATATAATCGGATACCACCCAGATACATTGATTGTTCAGTCTATCCATTCAACTTTCTTTTCGTTTCGGTCGCTCGTATGTAAAACGAGAATACCGTCTCCTAGTGTGTATAACTATATACACAGCATAACATCATAATCGAATACAACCCATATACTATCCATTCAACCTTCTGTTCAATTCAGTCGCTCGTATGTATAACGGAAGAACAGTTACCTGGTGAGTATAACTATATAAACATAATCGAATACAACCCAGATACGATGATTGTTCAATCTATACTGAATTCAACCTTCTGCTCGATTCGGTCGCTTGTATGTAAAACGGAAGAACAGTTACCTGGATAGACATAATATATAATAATCATCACGAAATAATCGGATACAACCCAGATACGATGATTGTTCAGTCTATCCATTCAACCTTCTGTTCAGTTCAGTCGCTCTTATGTATAACTGGAGAACAGTTACCTGGTGAGTATAACTATATGAACATCATCACGATATAATCGAATACAACCCCCGATACGATCATTGTTTAGTCTATCCATTCAACCTTCAGTTCAATTCAGTCGCTCGTATGTATAACGGAAGAACAGTTACCTGGTGAGTATAACTATATAAACATAATCGAATACAACTCAGATACGATGATTGTTCAATCTATCCATTCAACCTTATGTTCGATTCGGTTGCTCGTATGTATATCGGAAGAACAGGTACCTGGTGTGTATATCTATATAAACATAATCGAATACAACTCAGATACGATGATTGTTCAATCTATCCATTTAACCTTCTGTATGAACGTCATCACGATATAATCGAATACAACTTAGTTACAATTATCGTTCCGTCTAACCATCCAACCTTATGTTAGATTCAGACGCTCGTATGTGTAACGAAAGATCCGTTACATGGTAGGTGTAGTTAAATATACAACATAACGATATAATCGAATACAACCCAGATACAATGTTTGTTCAATCTATCCATTCAACCTTATGTTCGATTCGGTTGCTAGTATGTATAACGAAAGAACAGTTACCTGGTTAGACATAATATATAATAATCATCACGAAATAATCGAATACAACCCAGATACGATGATTGTTCAGTCTATGCATTCAACCTTCTGTTCAGTTCAGTCGCTCTTATGTATAACTGGAGAACAGTTACCTGGTGAGTATAACTATATGAACATCATCACGATATAATCGAATACAACCCCCGATACGATCATTGTTTAGTCTATCCATTCAACCTTCAGTTCAATTCATTCGCTCGTATGTATAACGGAAGAACAGTTACCTGGTGAGTATAACTATATAAACATAATCGAATACAACCCAGATACGATGATTGTTCAATCTATACTGAATTCAACCTTCTGCTCGATTCGGTCGCTTGTATGTAAAACGGAAGAACAGTTACCTGGTGAGTATTGCTATATAAACATCATCACGATATCATCGAATACAACTCAGATACAATTATCGTTTCGTCTAACCATTTAACCTTCTGTTCGATTCAGTCGCTAGTATGTGTAACGGAAGTTCCGTCACCTGGTTAGTATCACTATATATACAGTATTGCGATATAATCGGATACCACCCAGATACATTGATTGTTCAGTCTATCATTTCAACTTTCTGTTCGTTTCGGTCGCTCGGATGTGAAACGGGAATACCGTTACCTTATGTGTATAACTATACCACAGCATAACATCATAATCGAATACAACCCAGATACTATCCATTCAACCTTCTGTTCGTTTCGGTTGCTCGTATGTATAACGAAAGAACAGTAACCTGGTGAGTATTTCTATATGAACGTCATCACGATATAATCGAATACAACATAGTTACAATTATCGTTCCGTCTAACCATCCAACCTTATGTTCGATTCAGACGCTCGTATGTGTAACGAAAGAACCGTTACATGGTAGGTGTAGTTAAATATACAACATAACGATATAATCGGAGACAACCCAGATACAATGATTGTTCAATCTATCCATTCAACCTTATGTTCGATTCGGTTGCTAGTATGTATAACGAAAGAACAGTTACCTGGTTAGACATAATATATAATAATCATCACGAAATAATCGAATACAACCCAGATACGATGATTGTTCAGTCTATCCATTCAACCTTCTGTTCAGTTCAGTCGCTCTTATGTATAACTGGAGAACAGTTACCTGGTGAGTATAACTATATGAACATCATCACGATATAATCGAATACAACCCCAGATACGATCATTGTTTAGTCTATCTATTCAACCTTCAGTTCAATTCAGTCGCTCGTATGTATAACATAAGAACAGTTACCTGGTGAGTATAACTATAAAAACATAATCGAATACAACTCAGATACGATGATTGTTCAATCTATCCATTCAACCTTATGTTCGATTCGGTTGCTCGTATGTATATCGGAAGAACAGGTACCTGGTGAGTATATCTATATAAACATAATCGAATACAACTCAGATACGATGATTGTTCAATCTATCCATTTAACCTTCTGCTCGATTCGGTCGCTTGTATGTAAAACGGAAGGACAGTTACCTGGTGAGTATTGCTATATAAACATCATCACGATATCATCGAATACAACTCAGATACAATTATCGTTTCGTCTAACCATTCAACATTCTGTTCGATTCAGTCGCTAGTATGTGTAACGGAAGTATCGTCACCTGGTAAGTATCACTATATTTACAGTATTGCGATATAATCGGATACCACCCAGATTCATTGATTGTTCAGTCTATCCATTCAACTTTCTTTTCGTTTCGGTCGCTCGTATGTAAAACGGGAATACCGTCTCCTAGTGTGTATAACTATATACACAGCATAACATCATAATCGAATACAACCCATATACTATCCATTCAACCTTCTGTTCAATTCAGTCGCTCGTATGTATAACGGAAGAACAGTTACCTGGTGAGTATAACTATTTAAACATAATCGAATACAACCCAGATACGATGATTGTTCAATCTATACTGAATTCAACCTTCTGCTCGATTCGGTCGCTTGTATGTAAAACGGAAGAACAGTTACCTGGTGAGTATTGCTATATAAACATCATCACGATATCATCGAATACAACTCAGATACAATTATCGTTTCGTCTAACCATTTAACCTTCTGTTCGATTCAGTCGCTAGTATGTGCAACGGAAGTACTGTCACCTGGTAAGTATCACTATATATACAGTATTGCGATATAATCGGATACCACCCAGATACATTGATTGTTCAATCTATCCATTCAACTTTCTGTTCGTTTCGGTCGCTCGTATGTGAAACGGGAATACCGTCACCTTATGTGTATAACTATATACACAGCATAACATCATAATCGAATACAACCCAGATACTATCCATTCAACCTTCTGTTCGATTCGGTTGCTCGTATGTATAACGAAAGAACAGTAACCTGGTGAGTACTTCTATATGAACGTCATCACGATATAATCGAATACAACTTGGTTACAATTATTGTTCCGTCTAACCATCCAACCTTATGTTCGATTCAGACGCTCGTATGTGTAACGAAAGAACCGTTACATGGTAGGTGTAGTTAAATATACAACAAAACGATATAATCGGATACAACCCAGATACGATGATTGTTCAGTCTATCCATTCAACCTTCTGTTCAGTTCAGTCGCTCTTATGTATAACTGGAGAACAGTTACCTGGTGAGTATAACTATATGAACATCATCACGATATAATCGAATACAACCCCCGATACGATCATTGTTTAGTCTATCCATTCAACCTTCAGTTCAATTCAGTCGCTCGTATGTATAACGGAAGAACAGTTACCTGGTGAGTATAACTATATAAACATAATCGAATACAACTCAGATATGATGATTGTTCAATCTATCCATTCAACCTTATGTTCGATTCGGTTGCTCGTATGTATATCGGAAGAACAGGTACCTGGTGAGTATATCTATATAAACATAATCGAATACAACTCAGATACGATGATTGTTCAATCTATCCATTTAACCTTCTGTATGAACGTCATCACGATATAATCGAATACAACTTAGTTACAATTATCGTTCCGTCTAACCATCCAACCTTATGTTCGATTCAGACGCTCGTATGTGTAACGAAAGATCCGTTACATGGTAGGTGTAGGTAAATATACAACATAACGATATAATCGGAGACAACCCAGATACAATGATTGTTCAATCTATCCATTCAACCTTATGTTCGATTCGGTTGCTAGTATGTATAACGAAAGAACAGTTACCTGGTTAGACATAATATATAATAATCATCACGAAATAATCGAATACAACCCATATACGATGATTGTTCAGTCTATCCATTCAACCTTCTGTTCAGTTCAGTCGCTCTTATGTATAACTGGAGAACAGTTACCTGGTGAGTATAACTATATGAACATCATCAGGATATAATCGAATACAACCCCCGATACGATCATTGTTTAGTCTATCCATTCAACCTTCAGTTCAATTCATTCGCTCGTATGTATAACGGAAGAACAGTTACCTGGTGAGTATAACTATATAAACATAATCGAATACAACTCAGATACGATGATTGTTCAATCTATCCATTCAACCTTATGTTCGATTCGGTTGCTCGTATGTATATCGGAAGAACAGGTACCTGGTGAGTATATCTATATAAACATAATCGAATACAACTCAGATACGATGATTGTTCAATCTATCCATTTAACCTTCTGCTCGATTCGGTCGCTTGTATGTAAAACGGAAGGACAGTTACCTGGTGAGTATTGCTATATAAACATAATCACGATATCATCGAATACAACTCAGATACAATTATCGTTTCGTCTAACCATTCAACATTCTGTTCGATTCAGTCGCTAGTATGTGTAACAGAAGTATCGTCACCTGGTAAGTATCACTATATATACAGTATTGCGATATAATCGGATACCACCCAGATACATTGATTGTTTAGTCTATCCATTCAACTTTCTTTTCGTTTCGGTCGCTCGTATGTAAAACGGGAATACCGTCTCCTAGTGTGTATAACTATATACACAGCATAACATCATAATCTAATACAACCCATATACTATCCATTCAACCTTCTGTTCAATTCAGTCGCTCGTATGTATAACGGAAGAACAGTTACCTGGTGAGTATAACTATATAAACATAATCGAATACAACCCAGATACGATGATTGTTCAATCTATACTGAATTCAACCTTCTGCTCGATTCGGTCTCTTGTATGTAAACGGAAGAACAGTTACCTGGTGAGTATTGCTATATAAACATCATCACGATATCTTCGAATACAACTCAGATACAATTATCGTTTCGTCTAACCATTTAACCTTCTGTTCGATTCAGTCGCTAGTATGTGTAACGGAAGTACCGTCACCTGGTGAGTATCACTATATATACAGTATTGCGATATAATCGGATACCACCCAGATACATTGATTGTTCAGTCTATCCATTCAACTTTCTGTTCGTTTCGGTCGCTCGTATGTGAAACGGGAATACCGTCACCTTATGTGTATAACTATATACACAGCATAACATCATAATCGAATACAACCCAGATACTATCCATTCAACCTTCTGTTCGATTCGGTTGCTCGTATGTATAACGAAGGAACAGTAACCTGGTGTGTATTTCTATATGAACGTCATCACGATATAATCGAATACAACTTAGTTACAATTATCGTTCCGTCTAACCATCCAACCTTATGTTCGATTCAGGCGCTCGTATGTGTAACGAAAGAACCGTTACATGGTAGGTGTAGTTAAATATACAACATAACGATATGATCGGAGACAACCCAGATACAATGATTGTTCAATCTATCCATTCAACCTTATGTTTGATTCGGTTGCTAGTATGTATAACGAAAGAACAGTTACCTGGTTAGACATAATATATAATAATCATCACGAAATAATCGAATACAACCCAGATACGATGATTGTTCAGTCTATCCATTCAACCTTCTGTTCAGTTCAGTCGCTCTTATGTATAACTGGGGAACTGTTACCTGGTGAGTATAACTATATAAACATAATCGAATACAACTCAGATACGATGATTGTTCAATCTATCCATTCAACCTTTTGTTCGATTCGGTTGCTCGTATGTATATCGGAAGAACAGGTACCTGGTGAGTTTATCTATATAAACATAATCGAATACATTTCAGATACGATGATTGTTCAATCTATCCATTTAACCTTCTGCTCGATTCGGTCGCTTGTATGTAAAACGGAAGATCAGTTACCTGGTGAGTATTGCTATATAAACATCATCACGTTATCATCGAATACAACTCAGATACAATTATCGTTTCGTCTAACCATTTAACCTTCTGTTCGATTCAGTCGCTAGTATGTAAAACGGATGTACCGTCACCTGGTGAGTATCACTATATATACAGTATTGCGATATAATCGGATACCACCCAGATACATTGATTGTTCAGTCTATCCATTCAAATTTCTGTTCGTTTCGGTCGCTCGTATGTGAAACGGGAATACCGTCACCTTATGTGTATTACTATATACACAGCATAACATCATAATCGAATACAACCCAGATACTATCCATTCAACCTTCTGTTCGATTCGGTTGCTCGTATGTATAACGAAAGAACAGTAACCTGGTGAGTATTTCTATATGAACGTCATCACGATATAATCGAATACAACTTAGTTACAATTATCGTTCCGTCTAACCATCCAACCTTATGTTCGATTCAGACGCTCGTATGTGTAACGAAAGAACCGTTACATGGTAGGTGTAGTTAAATATACAACATAACGATATAATCGGAGACAACCCAGATACAATTATCGTTCAATCTATCCATTTAAGCTTATGTTCGATTCGGTTGCTAGTATGTATAACGAAAGAACAGTTACCTGGTAAGACATAATATATAATAATCATCACGAAATAATCGAATACAACCCAGATACGATGATTGTTCAGTCTATCCATTCAACCTTCTGTTCAGTTCAGTCGCTCTTATGTATAACTGGAGAACAGTTACCTGGTGAGTATAACTATATGAACATCATCACGATATAATCGAATACAACCCCAGATACGATCATTGTGTAGTCTTTCCA
Source organism: Chrysomela aeneicollis (assembly GCA_029955515.1). NCBI lineage: Eukaryota > Metazoa > Arthropoda > Insecta > Coleoptera > Chrysomelidae > Chrysomela > Chrysomela aeneicollis. The sequence goes on along the minus strand of JARUHQ010000013.1, from coordinate 11,482,454 downwards.
TTCAACCTTCAGTTCAATTCAGTCGCTCGTATGTATAACGGAAGAACAGTTACCTGGTGAGTATAACTATATAAACATTATCGAATACAACTCAGATACGATGATTGTTCAATCTATCCATTCAACCTTATGTTCGATTCGGTTGCTCGTATGTATATCGGAAGAACAGGTACCTGGTGAGTATATCTATATAAACATAATCGAATACAACTCAGATACGATGATTATTTGATCTATCCATTTAACCTTCTGCTCGATTCGGTCGCTTGTATGTAAAACGGATGGACAGTTACCTGGTGAGTATTGCTATATAAACATCATCACGATATCATCGAATACAACTCAGATACAATTATCGTTTCGTCTAACCATTCAACATTCTGTTCGATTCAGTCGCTAGTATGTGTAACGGAAGTATCGTCACCTGGTAAGTATCACTATATATACAGTATTGCGATATAATCGGATACCACCCAGATACATTGATTGTTCAGTCTATCCATTCAACTTTCTTTTCGTTTCGGTCGCTCGTATGTGAAACGGAAATACCGTCTCCTAGTGTGTATAACTATATACACAGCATAACATCATAATCGAATACAACCCATATACTATCCATTCAACCTTCTGTTCAATTCACTCGCTCGTATGTATAACGGAAGAACAGTTACCTGGTGAGTATAACTATTTAAACATAATCGAATACAACCCAGATACGATGATTGTTCAATCTATACTGAATTCAACCTTCTGCTCGATTCGGTCGCTTGTATGTAAAACGGAAGAACAGTTACCTGGTGAGTATTGCTATATAAACATCATCACGATATCATCGAATACAACTCAGATACAATTATCGTTTTGTCTAACCATTTAACCTTCTGTTCGATTCAGTCGCTAGTATGTGTAACGGAAGTACCGTCACCTGGTAAGTATCACTATATATACAGTATTGCGATATAATCGGATACCACCCAGATACATTGATTGTTCAATCTATCCATTCAACTTTCTGTTCGTTTCGGTCGCTCGTATGTGAAACGGGAATACCGTCACCCAGATACGATGATTGTTCAGTCTATCCATTCAACCTTCTGTTCAGTTCAGTCGCTCTTATGTATAACTGGAGAACAGTTACCTGGTGAGTATAACTATATGAACATCATCACGATATAATCGAATACAACCCCAGATATGATCATTGTTTAGTCTATCCATTCAACCTTCAGTTCAATTCAGTCGCTCGTATGTATAACGGAAGAACAGTTACCTGGTGAGTATAACTATATAAACATAATCGAATACAACTCAGATACGATGATTGTTCAATCTATCCATTCAACCTTCTGTTCAATTCAGTCGCTCGTATGTATAACGGAAGAACAGTTACCTGGTGAGTATAACTATATAAACATAATCGAATACAACCCAGATACGATGATTGTTCAATCTATCTATTTATCCTTCTGCTCGATTCGGTCGCTTGTATGTAAAACGGAAGAACAGTTACCTGGTGAGTATTGCTATAAACATCATCACGATATCATCGAATACAACTCAGATACAATTATCGTTTCGTCTAACCATTTAACCTTCTGTTCGATTCAGTCGCTTGTATGTGTAACGGAAGTACCGTCACCTGATAAGTATCACTATATATACAGTATTGCGATATAATCGGATACCAACCAGATACATTGATTGTTCAGTCTATCCATTCAACTTTCTGTTCGTTTCGGTCGCTCGTATGTAAAACGGGAATACCGTCACCTAGTGTGTATAACTATATACACAGCATAACATCATAATCGAATACAACTCAGATACTATCCATTCAACCTTCTGTTCAATTCGGTTGCTCGTATGCATAACGAAAGAACAGTAACCTGGTGAGTATTTCTATATGAACTTCATCACGATATCATCGAATACAACTCAGAGATACAATTATCATTTCGTCTAACCATTTAACCTTCTGTTCGATTCAGTCGCTAGTATGTGTAACGGAAGTACCGTCACCTGGTAAGTATCACTATATATACAGTATTGCAATATAATCGGATACCACCCAGATACATTGATTGTTCAGTCTATCCATTCAACTTTCTGTTCAGTACAGTCGCTCTCATGTTTAACTGGATAACAGTTTCCTGGTGAGTATAACTATATAAACATCATCAAGATATAATTGAATACAACCCCAGATACGATTATTGTTTAGTCTATCCATTCAACCTTCTGTTCAATTCAGTCGCTCGTATGTATAACGGAAGAACAGTTACCTGGTGAGTATAACTATATAAACATAATCGAATACAACCCAGATACGATGATCGTTCAATCTATACTGAATTTAACCTTCTGCTCGATTCGGTCGCTTGTATGTGAAACGGAAGAACAGTTACCTGGTGAGTATTGCTATATAAACATCATCACGATATCATCGAATACATTTCAGATACAATTATCGTTTCGTCTAACCATTTAACCTTCTGTTCGATTCAGTCGCAAGTATGTGTAACGGAAGTACCGTCACCTGGTGAGTATCACTTTATATACAGTATTGCGATATAATCGGATACCACCCAGATACATTGATTGTTCAGTCTATCCATTCAACTTTCTGTTCGTTTCGGTCGCTCGTATGTAAAACGGGAATACCGTCACCTAATGTGTATAACTATATACACAGCATAACATCATTATCGAATACAACCCAGATACTATCCATTCAACCTTCTGTTCGATTCGATTGCTCGTATGTATAACGGAAGAACAGTTACCTGGTGAGTATAACTATATAAACATAATCGAATACAACCCAGATACGATTATTGTTAAATCAATACTGAATTCAACCTCCTGCTCGATTCAGTCGCTCTTATGTATAACTGGAGAACAGTTACCTGTTGAGTATAACTATATAAACATCATCACGATATAATCGAATACAACCTCAGATACGATCATTGTTTAGTCTATCCATTCAACCTTCTGTTCAATTCAGTCGCTCGTATGTATAACGGAAGAACAGTTACTTGGTGGGTATAACTATATAAACATAATTGAATACAACTCAGATACGATGATTGTTCAATCTATCCATTAAACCTTATGTTCGATTCGGTTGCTCGTATGTATAACGGAAGAACAGGTACCTGGTGAGTATAACTATATAAACATAATCGAATACAACTCAGATACGATGATTGTTCAATCAATCCATTTAACCTTCTGCTCGATTCGGTCGCTTGTATGTAAAACGGAAGGACAGTTACCTGGTGAGTTTTGCTATATAAACATCATCACGATATCATCGAATACAACTCAGATACAATTATCGTTTCGTCTAACCATTCAACATTCTGTTCGATTCAGTCGCTAGTATGTGTAACGGAAGTATCGTCACCTGGTAAGTATCACTATATAAACAGAATTGCGATATAATCGGATACCACCCAGATACATTGATTGTTCAGTCTATCCATTCAACTTTCTGTTCGTTTCAGTCGCTCGTATGTAAAACGGGAATACCGTCACCTAGTGTGTATAAATATATACACAGCATAACATCATAATCGAATACAACCCAGATACTATTCATTCAACCTTCTGTTCGATTCGGTTGCTCGTATGTATAACGAGAGAACAGTAACCTGGTGAGTATTTCTATATGAACGTCATCACGATATAATCGAATACACCTCAGATACAATGATCATTCCGTCCATCCATCCAACCTTCTGTTCGATTGGGTCGCTCGTATGTATAACGCAAGAACAGTTACCTGGTGAGTATAACTATTTAAACATAATCGAATACAACCCAGATACGATGATTGTTCAATCTATACTGAATTCAACCTTCTGCTCGATTCGGTCGCTTGTATGTAAAACGGAAGAACAGTTACCTGGTGAGTATTGCTATATAAACATCATCACGATATCATCGAATACAACTCAGATACAATTATCGTTTTGTCTAACCATTTAACCTTCTGTTCGATTCAGTCGCTAGTATGTGTAACGGAAGTACCGTCACCTGGTAAGTATCACTATATATACAGTATTGCGATATAATCGGATACCACCCAGATACATTGATTGTTCAATCTATCCATTCAACTTTCTGTTCGTTTCGGTCGCTCGTATGTGAAACGGGAATACCGTCACCCAGATACGATGATTGTTCAGTCTATCCATTCAACCTTCTGTTCAGTTCAGTCGCTCTTATGTATAACTGGAGAACAGTTACCTGGTGAGTATAACTATATGAACATCATCACGATATAATCGAATACAACCCCAGATACGATCATTGTTTAGTCTATCCATTCAACCTTCAGTTCAATTCAGTCGCTCGTATGTATAACGGAAGAACAGTTACCTGGTGAGTATAACTATATAAACATAATCGAATACAACTCAGATACGATGATTGTTCAATCTATCCATTCAACCTTCTGTTCAATTCAGTCGCTCGTATGTATAACGGAAGAACAGTTACCTGGTGAGTATAACTATATAAACATAATCGAATACAACCCAGATACGATGATTGTTCAATCTATCTATTTAACCTTCTGCTCGATTCGGTCGCTTGTATGTAAAACGGAAGAACAGTTACCTGGTGAGTATTGCTATAAACATCATCACGATATCATCGAATACAACTCAGATACAATTATCGTTTCGTCTAACCATTTAACCTTCTGTTCGATTCAGTCGCTTGTATGTGTAACGGAAGTACCGTCACCTGATAAGTATCACTATATATACAGTATTGCGATATAATCGGATACCAACCAGATACATTGATTGTTCAGTCTATCCATTCAACTTTCTGTTCGTTTCGGTCGCTCGTATGTAAAACGGGAATACCGTCACCTAGTGTGTATAACTATATACACAGCATAACATCATAATCGAATACAACTCAGATACTATCCATTCAACCTTCTGTTCAATTCGGTTGCTCGTATGCATAACGAAAGAACAGTAACCTGGTGAGTATTTCTATATGAACTTCATCACGATATCATCGAATACAACTCAGAGATACAATTATCATTTCGTCTAACCATTTAACCTTCTGTTCGATTCAGTCGCTAGTATGTGTAACGGAAGTACCGTCACCTGGTAAGTATCACTATATATACAGTATTGCAATATAATCGGATACCACCCAGATACATTGATTGTTCAGTCTATCCATTCAACTTTCTGTTCAGTACAGTCGCTCTCATGTTTAACTGGATAACAGTTTCCTGGTGAGTATAACTATATAAACATCATCAAGATATAATTGAATACAACCCCAGATACGATTATTGTTTAGTCTATCCATTCAACCTTCTGTTCAATTCAGTCGCTCGTATGTATAACGGAAGAACAGTTACCTGGTGAGTATAACTATATAAACATAATCGAATACAACCCAGATACGATGATCGTTCAATCTATACTGAATTTAACCTTCTGCTCGATTCGGTCGCTTGTATGTGAAACGGAAGAACAGTTACCTGGTGAGTATTGCTATATAAACATCATCACGATATCATCGAATACATTTCAGATACAATTATCGTTTCGTCTAACCATTTAACCTTCTGTTCGATTCAGTCGCAAGTATGTGTAACGGAAGTACCGTCACCTGGTGAGTATCACTTTATATACAGTATTGCGATATAATCGGATACCACCCAGATACATTGATTGTTCAGTCTATCCATTCAACTTTCTGTTCGTTTCGGTCGCTCGTATGTAAAACGGGAATACCGTCACCTAATGTGTATAACTATATACACAGCATAACATCATTATCGAATACAACCCAGATACTATCCATTCAACCTTCTGTTCGATTCGATTGCTCGTATGTATAACGGAAGAACAGTTACCTGGTGAGTATAACTATATAAACATAATCGAATACAACCCAGATACGATTATTGTTAAATCAATACTGAATTCAACCTCCTGCTCGATTCAGTCGCTCTTATGTATAACTGGAGAACAGTTACCTGTTGAGTATAACTATAAAAACATCATCACGATATAATCGAATACAACCTCAGATACGATCATTGTTTGGTCTATCCATTCAACCTTCTGTTCAATTCAGTCGCTCGTATGTATAACGGAAGAACAGTTACCTGGTGAGTATAACTATATAAACCCAATCGAATACAACCCAGATACGATGAATTTTCAATCTATTCATTCAACCTGCTGCTCGATTCGGTCGCTTTTATGTAAAACGGAAGAACAGTTACCTGGTGAATATTGCTATATAAACATCATCACGATATCATCGAATACAACTCAGATACGTTTATCGCTTCGTCTAACCATTTAACCTTCAGTTCGATTCAGTCGCTAGTATGTGTAACGGACGTACCGTCACCTGGTAAGTATCACTATATATACAGTATTGCGATATAATCGGATACCAACCAGATACATTGATTGTTCAGTCTATCCATTCAACTTTCTGTTCGTTTCGGTCGCTCGTATGTAAAACGAGAATACCGTCACCTAGTGTGTATAACTATATACACAGCATAACATCATAATCGAATACAACCCAGATACTATCCATTCAACCTTCTGTTCGATTCGAATGCTCGTATGTATAACGAAAGAACAGTAACCTGGTGAGTATTTCTATATGAACTGCATCACGATATCATCGAATACAACTCAGAGATACAATTATCATTTCGTCTAACCATTTAACCTTCTGTTCGATTCGAATGTTTGAAATTTCATGTGTTATCTGTTTTATAATAATTGTTTGTATTTGTTACCAGAATGTTTTACAAATTCAGGTGATTTATGTTTTATTTTTCTTATTTACGATGACTTTGTCAATGAGAATATCATTTCTTCTGACAATTAAGTATTTTTGATTGATTGATTGATCAGTCGCTAGTATGTGTAACGGAAGTACCGTCACCTGGTAAGTATCACTATATATACAGTATTGCGATATAATCGGATACCACCCAGATACATTGATTGTTCAGTCTATCCATTCAACTTTCTGTTCGTTTCGGTCGCTCGTATGTAAAACGGGAATACCGTCACCTAATGTGTATAACTATATACACAGCATAACATCATTATCGAATACAACCCAGATACTATCCATTCAACCTTCTGTTCGATTCGATTGCTCGTATGTATAACGGAAGAACAGTTACCTGGTGAGTATAACTATATAAACATAATCGAATACAACCCAGATACGATTATTGTTAAATCAATACTGAATTCAACCTCCTGCTCGATTCAGTCGCTCTTATGTATAACTGGAGAACAGTTACCTGTTGAGTATAACTATATAAACATCATCACGATATAATCGAATACAACCTCAGATACGATCATTGTTTAGTCTATCCATTCAACCTTCTGTTCAATTCAGTCGCTCGTATGTATAACGGAAGAACAGTTACTTGGTGGGTATAACTATATAAACATAATTGAATACAACTCAGATACGATGATTGTTCAATCTATCCATTAAACCTTATGTTCGATTCGGTTGCTCGTATGTATAACGGAAGAACAGGTACCTGGTGAGTATAACTATATAAACATAATCGAATACAACTCAGATACGATGATTGTTCAATCTATCCATTTAACCTTCTGCTCGATTCGGTCGCTTGTATGTAAAACGGAAGGACAGTTACCTGGTGAGTTTTGCTATATAAACATCATCACGATATCATCGAATACAACTCAGATACAATTATCGTTTCGTCTAACCATTCAACATTCTGTTCGATTCAGTCGCTAGTATGTGTAACGGAAGTATCGTCACCTGGTAAGTATCACTATATAAACAGAATTGCGATATAATCGGATACCACCCAGATACATTGATTGTTCAGTCTATCCATTCAACTTTCTGTTCGTTTCAGTCGCTCGTATGTAAAACGGGAATACCGTCACCTAGTGTGTATAAATATATACACAGCATAACATCATAATCGAATACAACCCAGATACTATTCATTCAACCTTCTGTTCGATTCGGTTGCTCGTATGTATAACGAGAGAACAGTAACCTGGTGAGTATTTCTATATGAACGTCATCACGATATAATCGAATACACCTCAGATACAATGATCATTCCGTCCATCCATCCAACCTTCTGTTCGATTGGGTCGCTCGTATGTATAACGCAAGAACAGTCACCTGGTGAGTATTACTATATAAACATCACCACGATATAATCGAATACAACTCAGTTACATCTATCGTTCCGTCCTACTATCCAACCTTATGTTCGATTCAGGCGCTCGTATGTGTAACGGAAGAACCGTTACATGGTAGGTGTAACTGAATATACAGCATAACGATATAATCGTAGACAACCCAGATACAATGATTGTTCAATCTATCCATCCAACCTTATGTTCGATTCGGTTGCTCGTATGTTTAACGGAAGAACTGTTTCCTGGTTAGACATACCATATGATAATCATCACGATATACTCGAATACAACCCCAGATACGATTATTGTTTGGTCTATCCATTCAACCTTCTGTTCAATTCAGTCGTTTTTATGTATAACGGTGAGTATAACTATATAACTATATAAACCTAATCGAATACAACACAGATACGATGAATTTCCAATATATCCATTTAACCTTCTGCTCGATTCGGTCGCTTTTATTTAAAACGCAAGAACAGTCACCTGGTGAGTATTACTATATAAACATCACCACGATATAATCGAATACAACTCAGTTACAATTATCGTTCCGTCTAACCATCCAACCTTATGTTCGATTCAGACGCTCGTTTGTGTAACGAAAGAACCGTTACATGGTAGGTGTATCTGAATATACAGCATAACGATATAATCGGAGACAACCCAGATACAATGATTTTTCAATCTATCCATTCGAACTAATGTTCGATTCGGTTGCTCGTTTGTATAACGGAGGAATAGTTACCTGGTGAGTATAACTATATAAACATAATCGAATACAACCCAGATACGATGATTGTTCAATCTATACTAAATTTGAGTTTCTGCTCGATTCTGTCGCTCGTATGTATAACGCAAGAACAGTCACCTGGTGAGTATTACTATATAAACATCACCACGATATAATCGAATACAACTCAGTTACATTTATCGTTCCGTCTAACCATCCAACCTTATGTTCGATTCAGATGCTCGTATGTGTAACGAAAGAACCCTTACATGGTAGGTGTAACTAAATATACAGCATTACGATATAATCGGAGACAACCCAGATACAATGATTGTTCAGTCTATCCATCCAACCTTATGTTCGACTCGGTTGCTCGTATGTATAACGGAAGAACTGTTACCTGGTTAGACATACTATATGATAATAATCACGATATAATCAAATACAACCCAGATACGATGAATGTTCAGTCTATCCATTCAACCTTCTGTTCAGTTCAGTCGCTCTTATGTATAACTGGAGAACAGTTTCCTGGTGAGTATAACTATATGAACATCATCAAGATATAATCGAATACAACCCCAGATACGATTATTGTTTAGTCTATCCATTCAACCTTCTGTTCAATTCAGTCGCTCGAATGTATAACGGAAGAACAGTTACCTGGTGAGTATAACTATATAAGCATAATCGAATTCAACCCAGATACGATGATTGTTCAATTTATACTGAATTTAAGCTTCTGCTCGATTCGATCGCTTGTATGTAAAACGGAAGAACAGTTACCTGGTGAGTATTGCTAAATAAACATTATCACGATATCATCGAATACAACTCAGATACAATTATCGTTTCGTCTAACCATTTAACCTTCTGTTCGATTCAGTCGCTAGAATGTGTAACGGAAGTACCGTCACCTGGTAAGTATCACTATATATACAGTATTGCGATATAATCGGATACCACCCAGATACATTGATTGTTTAGTCTATACATTCAACTTTCTGTTCGTTTCGGTCGCTCGTATGTGAAACGGGAATACCGTCACCTTATGTGTTTAACTATATACACAGCATAACATCATAATCAAATACAACCCAGATACCATTCATTCAACCTTCTTTTCGATTCGGTTGCTCGTATGTATAACGAAAGAACAGTAACCTGGTGAGTATTTCTATATGAACGTCATCACGATATAATCGAATACAACTCAGATACAATGATGATTCCGTCTATCCATCCAACCTTCTGTTCGATTGAGTCGCTCGTATGTATAACGCAAGAACATTCACCTGGTGAGTATTACTATATAAACATCACCACGATATAATCGAATACAACTCAGTTATTATTATCGTTCCGTCTAACCATCCAACCTTATGTTCGATTCAGACGCTCGTATGTGTAACGAAAGAACCGTTACATGGTAGGTGTAACTAAATATACAGCATAACGATATAATCGGAGACAACCCAGATACAATGATTGTTCAATCTATCCATCCAACCTTATGTTCGATTCGGTTGCTCGTATGTATAACGGAAGAACTGTTACCTGGTTAGAAATAACATATGATAATAATCACGATATAATCTAACACAACCCAGATACGATGAATGTTCAGTCTATCCATTCAACCTTCTGTTCAGTTCAGTCGCTCTTATGTTTCCTGGTGAGTATAACTATATGAACATCATCAAGATATAATCGAATACAATCCCAGATACGATTATTGTTTAGTCTATCCATTCAACCATCTGTTCAATTCAGTCGCTCGTATGTATAACGGAAGAACAGTTACCTGGTGAGTATAACTATATGAACATAATCGAATACAACCCAGATAAGATGATTGTTCCATCTATACTAAATTTAAGCTTCTGCTCGATACGGTCGCTTGTATGTAAAACGGAAGAACAGTTACCTGGTGAGTATTGCTATATAAACATCATCACGATATCATCGAATACAACTCAGAGATACAATTATCGTTTCGTCTTACCATTTAACCTTCTGTTCGATTCAGTCGCTAGTATGTGTAACGGAAGTACCGTCACCTGGTGAGTATCACTATATATACAGTATTGCGATATAATCGGATACCACCCAGATACATTGATTGTTCAGTCTATCCATTCAACTCTCTGTTCGTTTCGGTCGCTCGTATGTAAAACGGGAATACCGTCACCTTATGTGTATAACTATATACACAGCATAACATCATAATCGAATACAACCCAGATACTATCCATTCAACCTTCTGTTCGATTCGTCTGCTCGTATGTATAACGAAAGAACAGTAACCTGGTGAGTATTTCTATATGAACGTCATCACGATATAATCGAATACAACTCAGATACAATGATCATTCCGTCTATCCATCCAACCTTCTGTTCGATTGAGTCGTTCGTATGTATAACGCAAAAACAGTCACCTGGTGAGTATTACTATATGAACATCACCACGATATAATCGAATACAACTCAGTTACCATTATCGTTCCGTCTAACCATCCAACCTTATGTTCGATTCAGACGCTCGTATGTGTAACAAAAGAACCGTTACCTGGTAGGTGTAACTAAATATACAGCATAACGATATAATCGGAGACAACCCAGATACAATGATTGTTCAATTTGAAAAATGGAAAAGCCATAAATTGGACAACAATTTAAGAAAGAGAAATTAGTCTATCCAATTAGAATATCAAACATAGTTTGAAATGAATGTCTGGTAGACTACGAGCAGAAAACAACTACTTTCCTGGTAAATACCACGCAGAACATTGAATTATATCTGCTCGTAATCCATGCAACGATTCACACTGTGAATGCAGATCGCAAATGTTTCTTTCTTCCTAAGACGTGACAAATTCACATCGGGACAGGCACGCCTAACCACCTACAGACCGGTTTCGGGCTTATTGGCCCTCATCAGTGCAGGGTAGTTATCCGAGTAGAGACCGTAAGATCTCCACTCGAAGCGTTGCCTGTCCCAATGCACCTTCGTCGCGTTTATTTGACATTTGCGATCTGCATTCACAGTGTGAATCGTTGCATGGATTACGAGCAGATATAATTCAATGTTCTGCGTGGTATTTACCAGGAAAGTAGTTGTTTTCTGCTCGTAGTCTACCAGACATTCATTTCAAACTATGTTTGATATTCTAATTGGATAGACTAATTTCTCTTTCTTAAATTGTTCAATTTATCCATCCAACCTTATGTTCGATTCGGTTGCTCGTATGTATAACGGAAGAACTGTTACCTGGTTAGACATACTATGTGTTAATAATCACGATATAATCAAATACAACCCAGATACGATGAATGTTCAGTCTATCCATTCAACCTTCTGTTCAGTTCAGTCGCTCTTATGTATAACTGGTGAACATTTTTCTGGTGAGTATAACTATATGAACATCATCAAGATATAATTGAATACAACCCCAGATTCGATTATTGTTTAGTCTATCCATTCAACCTTCTGTTCAATTCAGTCGCTCGTATGTATAACGGAAGAACAGTTACCTGGTGAGTATAACTATATAAACATTATCGAATACAACCCAGATACGATGATTGTTCAATCTATACTAAATTTAAGCTTCTGCTCGATTCGGTCGCTTGTATGTAAAACGGAAGAACAGTTACCTGGTGAGTATTGCTATATAAACATCATCACGATATCATCGAATACAACTCAGAGTTACAATTATCGTTTCGTATAACCATCTAACCTTCTGTTCGATTCAGTCGCTAGTATGTGTAACGGAAGTACCGTCACCTGGTAAGTATCACTATATATACAGTATTGCGATATAATCGGATACCACCCAGATACATTGATTGTTCAGTCTATCCATTCAACTTTCTGTTCGTTTCGGTCGCTCGTATGTAAAACGGAAATACCGTCACCTTATGTGTATAACTATATACACAGCATAACATCATAATCAAATACAACCCAGATACTATCCATTCAACCTTCTGTTCGATTCGGTTGCTCGTATGTATAACGAAAGAACAGTAACCTGGTGAGTATTTCTATATGAACGTCATCACGATATAATCGAATACAACTCAGATACAATGATCATTCCGTCTATCCATCCAACCTTCTGTTCGATTGGGTCGCTCGTATGTATAACGCAAAAACAGTCACCTGTTGAGTATTACTATATAAACATCACCACGATTTAATCGAATACAACTCAGTTACAATTATCGTTCCGTCTAACCATCCAACCTTATGTTCGATTCAGACGCTCGTATGTGTAACGAAAGAACCGTTACATGGTAGGTGTAACTAAATATACAGCATAACGATATAATCGGAGACAACCCAGATACAATGATTGTGCAATCTATCCATCCAACCTTATGTTCGATTCGGTTGCTCGTATGTATTACGAAAGAACTGTTACCTGGTTAGACATACTATATGATAATAATCACGATATAATCAAATACAACCCAGATACGATGAATGTTCAGTCTATCCATTCAACCTTCTGTTCAGTTCATTCGCTCTTATGTATAACTGGAGAACAGTTTCCTGGTGAGTATAACTATATGAACATCATCAAGATATAATCGATTACAACCCAGATACCATGATTGTTCAATCTATACTAAATTTAAGCTTCTGCTCGATTCGGACGCTTGTATGTTAAACGGAAGAACAGTTACCTGGTGAGTTTTGCTATATAAACATCATCACGATATCATCGAATACAACTCAGAGAAACAATTATCATTTCGTCTAACCATTCAACCTTCTGTTCGATTCAGTCGCTAGTATGTGTAACGGAAGTACCGTCACCTGGTAAGTATCACTATATATACAGTATTGCGATATAATCGGATACCACCCAGTTACATTGATTGTTCAGTCTATCCATTCAACTTTCTGTTCAGTTCAGTCGCTCTTATGTATAACTGGAGAACAATTTCCTGGTGAGTATAACTATATGAACATCATAAAGATATAATCGAATACAACCCCAGATACGATTATTGTTTAGTCTATCCATTCAACCTTCTCTTCAATTCAGTCGCTCGTATGTATAACGGAAGAACATTTACCTGGTGAGTATAACTATATAAACCTTATCGAATACATCCCAGATACGATGAATTTTCAATCTATCCATTTAACCTTCTGCTCGATTCGGTCGCTTTTATGTAAAACGGAAGAACAGCTACCTGGTGAGTATTGCTATATATACATCATCACGATATCATCGAATACAACTCAGATACAATTATTGCTTCGTCTAACCATTTTACCTTCTGTTCGATTCAGTCGCTTGTATGTGTAACGGAAGTACCGTCACCTGGTAAGTATCACTATATATACAGTATTGCGATATAATCGGATACCACCCAGATACATTGATTGTTCAGTCTATACATTCAACTTTCTGTTCGTTTCGGTCGCTCGTATGTGAAACGGGAATACCGTCACCTTATGTGTTTAACTATATACACAGCATAACATCATAATCAAATACAACCCAGATACTATTCATTCAACCTTCTGTTCGATTCGGTTGCTCGTATGTATAACGAAAGAACAGTAACCTGGTGAGTATTTCTATATGAACGTCATCACGATATAATCGAATACAACTCAGATACAATGATCATTCCGTCTATCCATCCAACCTTCTGTTCGATTGGGTCGCTCGTATGTATAACGCAAGAACAGTCACCTGGTGAGTATCACTATATAAACATCACCACGATATAATCGAATACAACTCAGTTATAATTATCGTTCCGTCTAACCATCCAACCTTATGTTCGATTCAGACGCTCGTATGTGTAACGAAAGAACCGTTACATGGTAGGTGTAACTAAATATACAGCATAACGATATAATCGGAGACAACCCAGATACAATGATTGTTCAATCTATCCATCCAACCTTATGTTCGATTCGGTTGCTCGTATGTATAACGGAAGAACTGTTACCTGGTTAGAAATAACAAATGATAATAATCACGATATAATCTAACACATCCCAGATACGATGAATGTTCAGTCTATCTATTCAACCTTCTGTTCAGTTCAGTCGCTCTTATGTATAACTGGAGAACAGTTTCCTGGTGAGTATAACTATATGAACATCATCAAGATATATTCGAATACAACCCCAGATACGATTATTGTTTAGTCTATCCATTCAACCATCTGTTCAATTCAGTCGCTCGTATGTATAACGGAAGAACAGTTACCTGGTGAGTATAACTATATAAACATAATCGAATACAACCCAGATAAGATGATTGTTATATCTATACTAAATTTAAGCTTCTGCTCGATACGGTCGCTTGTATGTAAAACGGAAGAACAGTTACCTGGTGAGTATTGCTATATAAACATCATCACGATATCATCGAATACAACTCAGAGATACAATTATCGTTTCGTCTAACCATTTAACCTTCTGTTCGATTCAGTCGCTAGTATGTGTAACGGAAGTACCGTCACCTGGTGAGTATCACTATATATACAGTATTGCGATATAATCGGATACCACCCAGATACATTGATTGTTCAGTCTATCCATTCAACTTTCTGTTCGTTTCGGTCGCTCGTATGTAAAACGGGAATACCGTCACCTTATGTGTATAACTATATACACAGCATAACATCATAATCGAATACAACCCAGATAGTATCGATTCAACCTTCTGTTCGATTCGTCTGCTCGTATGTATAACGAAAGAACAGTAACCTGGTGAGTATTTCTATATGATCGTCATCACGATATAATCGAATACAACTCAGATACAATGATCATTCCGTCTATCCATCTAACCTTCTGTTCGATTGGGTTGCTCGTACGTATAACGCAAGAACATTCACCTGGTGGGTATTACTATATAAACATTCCCACGATATAATCGAATACAACTCAGTTACAATTATCGTTCCGTCTAACCATCCAACCTTATGTTCGATTCAGACGCTCGTATGTGTAACGAAAGAACCGTTACATGGTAGGTGTAACTAAATATACAGCATAACGATATAATCGGAGACAACCCAGATACAATGATTGTTCAATCTATCCATACAACCTTCTGTTGAGTTCAGTCGCTCTTATGTATAACTGGAGAACAGTTACCTTGTGAGTATAACCATATAAACATCATCACCATATGATCGAATACAACCCCAGATACGATCATTGTTTAGTCTATCCATTCAACCTTCTGTTCAATTCAGTCGCTCGTATGTATAACGGAAGAACATTTACTTGGTGAGTATAACTATATGAACATAATCGAATACAACTCAGAAACGATGATTGTTCAATCTATCCATTCAACCTTATGTTCGATTCGGTTGCTCGTATGTATAACGGAAGAACAGGTACCTGGTGAGTATAACTATATAAACATAATCGAATACAACTCAGATACGATGATTGTTCAATCTATCCATTTAACCTTCTGCTCGATTCGGTCACTTGTATGTAAAACTGGAGAACAGTTACCTGTTGAGTATAACTATATAAACATCATCACGATATAATCGAATACAACCTCAGATACGATCATTGTTTGGTCTATCCATTCAACCTTCTGTTCAATTCAGTCGCTCGTATGTATAACGGAAGAACAGTTACCTGGTGAGTATAACTATATAAACCTAATCGAATACAACCCAGATACGATGAATTTTCAATCTATTCATTTAACCTGCTGCTCGATTCGGTCGCTTTTATGTAAAACGGAAGAACAGTTACCTGGTGAATATTGCTATATAAACATCATCACGATATCATCGAATACAACTCAGATACGTTTATCGCTTCGTCTAACCATTTAACCTTCTCTTCGATTCAGTCGCTAGTATGTGTAACGGACGTACCGTCACCTGGTAAGTATCACTATATATACAGTATTGCGATATAATCGGATACCAACCAGATACATTGATTGTTCAGTCTATCCATTCAACTTTCTGTTCGTTTCGGTCGCTCGTATGTAAAACGAGAATACCGTCACCTAGTGTGTATAACTATATACACAGCATAACATCATAATCGAATACAACCCAGATACTATCCATTCAACCTTCTGTTCGATTCGAATGCTCGTATGTATAACGAAAGAACAGTAACCTGGTGAGTATTTCTATATGAACTTCATCACGATATCATCGAATACAACTCAGAGATACAATTATCATTTCGTCTAACCATTTAACCTTCTGTTCGATTCGAATGTTTGAAATTTCATGTGTTATCTGTTTTATAATAATTGTTTGTATTTGTTACCAGAATGTTTTACAAATTCAGGTGATTTATGTTTTATTTTTATTATTTACGATGACTTTGTCAATGAGAATATCATTTCTTCTGACAATTAAGTATTTTTGATTGATTGATTGAACAGTCGCTAGTATGTGTAACGGAAGTACCGTCACCTGGTAAGTATCACTATATATACAGTATTGCGATATAATCGGATACCACCCAGATACATTGATTATTCAGTCTATCCATTCAACTTTCTGTTCAGTACAGTCGCTCTTATGTATAACTGGAGAACAGTTTCCTGGTGAGTATAACTATATGAACATCATCAAGATATAATTGAATACAACCCCAGATACGATTATTGTTTAGTCTATCCATTCAACCTTCTGTTCAATTCAGTCGCTCGTATGTATAACGGAAGAACAGTTACCTGGTGAGTATAACTATAAAAACATTATCGAACACAACCCAGATACGATGATTGTTCAATCTATACTAAATTTAACCTTCTGCTCGATTCGGTCGCTTGTATGTAAAACGGAAGAACAGTTACCTGGTGAGTATTGCTATATAAACATCATCACGATATCATCGAATACATTTCAGATACAATTATCGTTTCGTCTAACCATTTAACCCTCTGTTCGATTCAGTCGCTAGTATGTGTAACGGAAGTACTGTCACCTGGTGAGTATCACTTTATATTTAGTATTGCGAAATAATCGGATACCACCCAGATACATTGATTGTTCAGTCTATCCATTCAACTTTCTGTTCGTTTCGGTCGCTCGTATGTAAAACGGGAATACCGTCACCTAATGTGTATATTTATATACACAGCATAACATCATTATCGAATACAACCCAGATACTATCCATTCAACCTTCTGTTCGATTCGATTGCTCGTATGTATAACGGAAGAACAGTTACCTGGTGAGTATAACTATATAAACATAATCGAATACAACCCAGATACGATTATTGTTAAATCAATACTGAATTCAACCTCCTGCTCGATTCAGTCGCTCTTATGTATAACTGGAGAACAGTTACCTGTTGAGTATAACTATATAAACATCATCACGATATAATCGAATACAACCTCAGATACGATCATTGTTTAGTCTATCCATTCAACCTTCTGTTCAATTCAGTCGCTCGTATGTATGACGGAAGAACAGTTACTTGGTGGGTATAACTATATAAACATAATTGAATACAACTCAGATACGATGATTGTTCAATCTATCCATTAAACCTTATGTTCGATTCGGTTGCTCGTATGTATAACGGAAGAACAGGTACCTGGTGAGTATAACTATATAAACATAATCGAATACAACTCAGATACGATGATTGTTCAATCTATCCATTTAACCTTCTGCTCGATTCGGTCGCTTGTATGTAAAACGGAAGGACAGTTACCTGGTGAGTTTTGCTATATAAACATCATCACGATATCATCGAATACAACTCAGATACAATTATCGTTTCGTCTAACCATTCAACATTCTGTTCGATTCAGTCGCTAGTATGTGTAACGGAAGTATCGTCACCTGGTAAGTATCACTATATAAACAGAATTGCGATATAATCGGATACCACCCAGATACATTGATTGTTCAGTCTATCCATTCAACTTTCTGTTCGTTTCAGTCGCTCGTATGTAAAACGGGAATACCGTCACCTAGTGTGTATAAATATATACACAGCATAACATCATAATCGAATACAACCCAGATACTGTTCATTCAACCTTCTGTTCGATTCGGTTGCTCGTATGTATAACGAGAGAACAGTAACCTGGTGAGTATTTCTATATGAACGTCATCACGATATAATCGAATACACCTCAGATACAATGATCATTCCGTCCATCCATCCAACCTTCTGTTCGATTGGGTCGCTCGTATGTATAACGCAAGAACAGTCACCTGGTGAGTATTACTATATAAACATCACCACGATATAATCGAATACAACTCAGTTACATCTATCGTTCCGTCCTACTATCCAACCTTATGTTCGATTCAGGCGCTCGTATGTGTAACGGAAGAACAGTTACATGGTAGGTGTAACTGAATATACAGCATAACGATATAATCGTAGACAACCCAGATACAATGATTGTTCAATCTATCCATCCAACCTTATGTTCGATTCGGTTGCTCGTATGTTTAACGGAAGAACTGTTACCTGGTTAGACATACCATATGATAATCATCACGATATACTCGAATACAACCCCAGATACGATTATTGTTTGGTCTATCCATTCAACCTTCTGTTCAATTCAGTCGTTTTTATGTATAACGGTGAGTATAACTATATAACTATATAAACCTAATCGAATACAACACAGATACGATGAATTTCCAATATATCCATTTAACCTTCTGCTCGATTCGGTCGCTTTTATTTAAAACGCAAGAACAGTCACCTGGTGAGTATTACTATATAAACATCACCACGATATAATCGAATACAACTCAGTTACAATTATCGTTCCGTCTAACCATCCAACCTTATGTTCGATTCAGACGCTCGTTTGTGTAACGAAAGAACCGTTACATGGTAGGTGTATCTGAATATACAGCATAACGATATAATCGGAGACAACCCAGATACAATGATTTTTCAATCTATCCATTCGAACTAATGTTCGATTCGGTTGCTCGTATGTATAACGGAGAAACAGTTACCTGGTGAGTATAACTATATAAACATAATCGAATACAACCCAGATACGATGATTGTTCAATCTATACTAAATTTGAGTTTCTGCTCGATTCTGTCGCTTGTATGTAAAACGGAAGAACAGTCACCTGGTGAGTATTACTATATAAACATCACCACGATATAATCGAATACAACTCAGTTACATTTATCGTTCCGTCTAACCATCCAACCTTATGTTCGATTCAGATGCTCGTATGTGTAACGAAAGAACCCTTACATGGTAGGTGTAACTAAATATACAGCATTACGATATAATCGGAGACAACCCAGATACAATGATTGTTCAATCTATCCATCCAACCTTATGTTCGACTCGGTTGCTCGTATGTATAACGGAAGAACTGTTACCTGGTTAGACATACTATATGATAATAATCACGATATAATCAAATACAACCCAGATACGATGAATGTTCAGTCTATCCATTCAACCTTCTGTTCAGTTCAGTCGCTCTTATGTATAACTGGAGAACAGTTTCCTGGTGAGTATAACTATATGAACATCATCAAGATATAATCGAATACAATCCCAGATACGATTATTGTTTAGTCTATCCATTCAACCATCTGTTCAATTCAGTCGCTCGTATGTATAACGGAAGAACAGTTACCTGGTGAGTATAACTATATGAACATAATCGAATACAACCCAGATAAGATGATTGTTCCATCTATACTAAATTTAAGCTTCTGCTCGATACGGTCGCTTGTATGTAAAACGGAAGAACAGTTACCTGGTGAGTATTGCTATATAAACATCATCACGATATCATCGAATACAACTCAGAGATACAATCATCGTTTCGTCTTACCATTTAACCTTCTGTTCGATTCAGTCGCTAGTATGTGTAACGGAAGTACCGTCACCTGGTGAGTATCACTATATATACAGTATTGCGATATAATCGGATACCACCCAGATACATTGATTGTTCAGTCTATCCATTCAACTCTCTGTTCGTTTCGGTCGCTCGTATGTAAAACGGGAATACCGTCACCTTATGTGTATAACTATATACACAGCATAACATCATAATCGAATACAACCCAGATACTATCCATTCAACCTTCTGTTCGATTCGTCTGCTCGTATGTATAACGAAAGAACAGTAACCTGGTGAGTATTTCTATATGAACGTCATCACGATATAATCGAATACAACTCAGATACAATGATCATTCCGTCTATCCATCCAACCTTCTGTTCGATTGAGTCGTTCGTATGTATAACGCAAGAACAGTCACCTGGTGAGTATTACTATATGAACATCACCACGATATAATCGAATACAACTCAGTTACAATTATCGTTCCGTCTAACCATCCAACCTTATGTTCGATTCAGACGCTCGTATGTGTAACGAAAGAACCGTTACCTGGTAGGTGTAACTAAATATACAGCATAACGATATAATCGGAGACAACCCAGATACAATGATTGTTCAATCTATCCATTCAACCTTATGTTCGATTCGGTTGCTCGTATGTGTAACAGAAGAACTGTTACCTGGTTAGTTATAATATATAATAATCATCACGAAATAATCGAATACAACCCAGATACGATGATTGTTCAGTCTATCCATACAACCTTCTGTTCAGTTCAGTCGCTCTTGAGTATAACTGGAGAACAGTTACCTGGTGAGTTTAACTATATAAACATCATCATGATACGTATAACGCAAGATCAGTCACCTGGTAAGTATTACTATATAAACATTCCCACGATATAATCGAATACAACTCAGTTACAATTATCGTTCCGTCTAACCATCCAACCTTATGTTCGATTCAGACGCTCGTATGTGTAACGAAAGAACCGTTACATGGTAGGTGTCTCTAAATATACAGCATAACGATTTAATCGGAGACAACCCAGATACAATGATTGTTCAATCTATCCATTCAACCTTATGTTCGATTCGGTTTCTCGTATTTATAACGAAAGAACAGTTACCTGGTTAGACATAATATATAATAATCATCACGAAATAATCGAATACAACCCAGATACGATGATTGTTCAGTCTATCCATACAACCTTCTGTTCAGTTCAGTCGCTCTTGAGTATAACTGGAGAACAGTTACCTGGTGAGTTTAACTATATAAACATCATCATGATATAATCGAATACAACCCCAGATACGATCATTGTTTAGTCTATCCATTCAACCTTCTGTTCAATTCAGTCGCTCGTATGTATAACGGAAGAACATTTACTTGGTGAGTATAACTATATAAACATAATCGAATACAACTCAGATACGATGATTGTTCAATCTATCCATTCAACCTTATGTTCGATTCGGTAGCTCGTATGTATAACGGAAGAACAGGTACCTGGTGAGTATAACTATATAAACATAATCGAATACAACTCAGATACGATGATTGTTCAATCTATCCATTTAACCTTCTGCTCGATTCGGTCACTTGTATGTAAAACTGAAGGACAGTTACCTGGTGAGTATTGCTATATAAACATCATCACGATATCATCGAATACAACTCAGATACAATTATCGTTTCGTCTAACCATTCAACATTCTGTTCGATTCAGTCGCTAGTATGTATAACGGAAGAACAGTTACCTGGTGAGTATAACTATATAAACATAATCGAATACAACCCAGATACGATGATTGTTCAATCCATACTAAATTTAACCTTTTGCTCGATTCGGTCGCTTGTATGTAAAACATAAGAACAGTTACCTGGTGAGTATTGCTATATAAACATCATCATGATATCATCGAATACAACTCAGATACAATTATCGTTTCGTCTTACCATTTAACCTTAAGTTCGATTCAGTCGCTAGTATGTGCAACGGAAGTACCGTCACCTGGTAAATATCACTATATATACAGTATTGCGATATAATCGGATACCACCCAGATATATTGATTGTTCAGTCTATCCATTCAACTTTCTGTTCGTTCCGGTCGCTCGTATGTAAAACGGGAATACCGTCACCTAATGTGTATAACTATATACACAGCATAACATCATAATCGAATACAACCCAGATACTATCCATTCAACCTTCTGTTCGATTCGGTTGCTCGTATGTATAAAGAAAAACAGTAACCTGGTGAGTATTTCTATATGAACGTCATCACGATATAATCGAATACAACTCAGATACAATGATCATTCCGTCTATTTATCCAAACTTCTGTTCGATTGGGTCGCTCGTATGTATAACGCAAGAACAGTCACCTGGTGAGTATTACTATATAAACATCATCACGATATAATCGAATACAACTCAGTTACAATTATTGTTCCGTCTAATCATCCAACCTTATGTTCGATTCAGACGCTCGTATGTGTAACGAAAGAACCGTTACATGGTAGGTGTAACTAAATATACAGCATAACGATATAATCGGAGACAACCCAGATACAATGATTGTTCAGTCTATCCATTCAACTTTCTGTTCGTTTCGGTCGCTCGTATGTAAAACGGGAATACCGTCATCAATTGTGTATAACTATATACACAGCATAACATCATAATCGAATACAACCCAGATACTATCCATTCAACCTTCTGTTCGATTCGTTTGCTCGTATGTATAACGAAAGAACAGTAACCTGGTGAGTATTTCTATATGAACGTCATCACGATATAATAGAATACAACTAAGATACAATGATCATTCCGTCTATCCATCCAACCTTCTTTTCGATTGGGTCGCTCGTATGTATAACGCTAGAACAGTCACCTGGTGAGTATTACTATATAAACATCACCACGATATAATCGAATACAAATCAGTTACAATTATCGTTTCGTCTAACCATCCAACCTTATGTTCGATTCAGACGCTCGTATGTGTAACGAAAGAACTGTTACCTGGTAAGACATACTATATTATAATCATCACGATATAATCAAATACAACCCAGATACGATGATTGTTCAGTCTATCCATTCAACGTTCTGTTCCGTTCAGTCGCTCTTATGTATAACTGGAGAACAGTTTCCTGGTGAGTATAACTATATGAACATCATCAAGATATAATCGAATACAACCCCAGATACGATTATTGTTTAGTCTATCCATTCATCCTTCTGTTCAATTCAGTCGCTCGTATGTATAACGGAAGAACAGTTACCTGGTGAGTTTAACTATATGAACATAATCGAATACAACCCAGATACGATGATTGTTCAATCTATACTAAATTCAACCTTCTGCTCGATTCGGTCGCTTTTATGTGAAGCGGAAGAACAGTTACCTGGTGAGTATTGCTATAAACATCATCACGATATCATCGAATACAACTCAGATACAATCATCGTTCCGACTAACCATTCAACCTTCTGTTCGATTCAGTCGCTAGTATGTGTAACGGAAGTACCGTCACCTGGTAAGTATCACTATATATACAGTATTGCGATATAATCGGATACCACCCAGTTACATTGATTGTTCAGTCTATCCATTCAACTTTCTGTTCAGTTCAGTCGCTCTTATGTATAACTGGAGAACAATTTCCTGGTGAGTATAACTATATGAACATCATCAAGATATAATCGAATACAACCCCAGATACGATTATTGTTTAGTCTATCCATTCAACCTTCTCTTCAATTCAGTCGCTCGTATGTATAACGGAAGAACATTTACCTGGTGAGTATAACTATATAAACCTTATCGAATACATCCCAGATACGATGAATTTTCAATCTATCCATTTAACCTTCTGCTCGATTCGGTCGCTTTTATGTAAAACGGAAGAACAGCTACCTGGTGAGTATTGCTATATATACATCATCACGATATCATCGAATACAACTCAGATACAATTATTGCTTCGTCTAACCATTTTACCTTCTGTTCGATTCAGTCGCTTGTATGTGTAACGGAAGTACCGTCACCTGGTAAGTATCACTATATATACAGTATTGCGATATAATCGGATACCACCCAGATACATTGATTGTTCAGTCTATACATTCAACTTTCTGTTCGTTTCGGTCGCTCGTAT
Source organism: Chrysomela aeneicollis (assembly GCA_029955515.1). Lineage (NCBI taxonomy): Eukaryota > Metazoa > Arthropoda > Insecta > Coleoptera > Chrysomelidae > Chrysomela > Chrysomela aeneicollis. The sequence goes on along the minus strand of JARUHQ010000013.1, from coordinate 11,457,471 downwards.
GTGAAACGGGAATACCGTCACCTTATGTGTTTAACTATATACACAGCATAACATCATAATCAAATACAACCCAGATACTATTCATTCAACCTTCTGTTCGATTCGGTTGCTCGTATGTATAACGAAAGAACAGTAACCTGGTGAGTATTTCTATATGAACGTCATCACGATATAATCGAATACAACTCAGATACAATGATCATTCCGTCTATCCATCCAACCTTCTGTTCGATTGGGTCGCTCGTATGTATAACGCAAGAACAGTCACCTGGTGAGTATTACTATATAAACATCACCACGATATAATCGAATACAACTCAGTTATAATTATCGTTCCGTCTAACCATCCAACCTTATGTTCGATTCAGACGCTCGTATGTGTAACGAAAGAACCGTTACATGGTAGGTGTAACTAAATATACAGCATAACGATATAATCGGAGACAACCCAGATACAATGATTGTTCAATCTATCCATCCAACCTTATGTTCGATTCGGTTGCTCGTATGTATAACGGAAGAACTGTTACCTGGTTAGAAATAACAAATGATAATAATCACGATATAATCTAACACATCCCAGATACGATGAATGTTCAGTCTATCTATTCAACCTTCTGTTCAGTTCAGTCGCTCTTATGTATAACTGGAGAACAGTTTCCTGGTGAGTATAACTATATGAACATCATCAAGATATATTCGAATACAACCCCAGATACGATTATTGTTTAGTCTATCCATTCAACCATCTGTTCAATTCAGTCGCTCGTATGTATAACGGAAGAACAGTTACCTGGTGAGTATAACTATATAAACATAATCGAATACAACCCAGATAAGATGATTGTTATATCTATACTAAATTTAAGCTTCTGCTCGATACGGTCGCTTGTATGTAAAACGGAAGAACAGTTACCTGGTGAGTATTGCTATATAAACATCATCACGATATCATCGAATACAACTCAGAGATACAATTATCGTTTCGTCTAACCATTTAACCTTCTGTTCGATTCAGTCGCTAGTATGTGTAACGGAAGTACCGTCACCTGGTGAGTATCACTATATATACAGTATTGCGATATAATCGGATACCACCCAGATACATTGATTGTTCAGTCTATCCATTCAACTTTCTGTTCGTTTCGGTCGCTCGTATGTAAAACGGGAATACCGTCACCTTATGTGTATAACTATATACACAGCATAACATCATAATCGAATACAACCCAGATACTATCGATTCAACCTTCTGTTCGATTCGTCTGCTCGTATGTATAACGAAAGAACAGTAACCTGGTGAGTATTTCTATATGATCGTCATCACGATATAATCGAATACAACTCAGATACAATGATCATTCCGTCTATCCATCTAACCTTCTGTTCGATTGGGTTGCTCGTACGTATAACGCAAGAACATTCACCTGGTGGGTATTACTATATAAACATTCCCACGATATAATCGAATACAACTCAGTTACAATTATCGTTCCGTCTAACCATCCAACCTTATGTTCGATTCAGACGCTCGTATGTGTAACGAAAGAACCGTTACATGGTAGGTGTAACTAAATATACAGCATAACGATATAATCGGAGACAACCCAGATACAATGATTGTTCAATCTATCCATACAACCTTCTGTTGAGTTCAGTCGCTCTTATGTATAACTGGAGAACAGTTACCTTGTGAGTATAACCATATAAACATCATCACCATATGATCGAATACAACCCCAGATACGATCATTGTTTAGTCTATCCATTCAACCTTCTGTTCAATTCAGTCGCTCGTATGTATAACGGAAGAACATTTACTTGGTGAGTATAACTATATGAACATAATCGAATACAACTCAGAAACGATGATTGTTCAATCTATCCATTCAACCTTATGTTCGATTCGGTTGCTCGTATGTATAACGGAAGAACAGGTACCTGGTGAGTATAACTATATAAACATAATAGAATACAACTCAGATACGATGATTGTTCAATCTATCCATTTAACCTTCTGCTCGATTCGGTCACTTGTATGTAAAACTGGAGAACAGTTACCTGTTGAGTATAACTATATAAACATCATCACGATATAATCGAATACAACCTCAGATACGATCATTGTTTGGTCTATCCATTCAACCTTCTGTTCAATTCAGTCGCTCGTATGTATAACGGAAGAACAGTTACCTGGTGAGTATAACTATATAAACCTAATCGAATACAACCCAGATACGATGAATTTTCAATCTATTCATTTAACCTGCTGCTCGATTCGGTCGCTTTTATGTAAAACGGAAGAACAGTTACCTGGTGAATATTGCTATATAAACATCATCACGATATCATCGAATACAACTCAGATACGTTTATCGCTTCGTCTAACCATTTAACCTTCTCTTCGATTCAGTCGCTAGTATGTGTAACGGACGTACCGTCACCTGGTAAGTATCACTATATATACAGTATTGCGATATAATCGGATACCAACCAGATACATTGATTGTTCAGTCTATCCATTCAACTTTCTGTTCGTTTCGGTCGCTCGTATGTAAAACGAGAATACCGTCACCTAGTGTGTATAACTATATACACAGCATAACATCATAATCGAATACAACCCAGATACTATCCATTCAACCTTCTGTTCGATTCGAATGCTCGTATGTATAACGAAAGAACAGTAACCTGGTGAGTATTTCTATATGAACTTCATCACGATATCATCGAATACAACTCAGAGATACAATTATCATTTCGTCTAACCATTTAACCTTCTGTTCGATTCGAATGTTTGAAATTTCATGTGTTATCTGTTTTATAATAATTGTTTGTATTTGTTACCAGAATGTTTTACAAATTCAGGTGATTTATGTTTTATTTTTATTATTTACGATGACTTTGTCAATGAGAATATCATTTCTTCTGACAATTAAGTATTTTTGATTGATTGATTGAACAGTCGCTAGTATGTGTAACGGAAGTACCGTCACCTGGTAAGTATCACTATATATACAGTATTGCGATATAATCGGATACCACCCAGATACATTGATTATTCAGTCTATCCATTCAACTTTCTGTTCAGTACAGTCGCTCTTATGTATAACTGGAGAACAGTTTCCTGGTGAGTATAACTATATGAACATCATCAAGATATAATTGAAAACAACCCCAGATACGATTATTGTTTAGTCTATCCATTCAACCTTCTGTTCAATTCAGTCGCTCGTATGTATAACGGAAGAACAGTTACCTGGTGAGTATAACTATAAAAACATTATCGAACACAACCCAGATACGATGATTGTTCAATCTATACTAAATTTAACCTTCTGCTCGATTCGGTCGCTTGTATGTAAAACGGAAGAACAGTTACCTGGTGAGTATTGCTATATAAACATCATCACGATATCATCGAATACATTTCAGATACAATTATCGTTTCGTCTAACCATTTAACCCTCTGTTCGATTCAGTCGCTAATATGTGTAACGGAAGTACTGTCACCTGGTGAGTATCACTTTATATTTAGTATTGCGAAATAATCGGATACCACCCAGATACATTGATTGTTCAGTCTATCCATTCAACTTTCTGTTCGTTTCGGTCGCTCGTATGTAAAACGGGAATACCGTCACCTAATGTGTATATTTATATACACAGCATAACATCATTATCGAATACAACCCAGATACTATCCATTCAACCTTCTGTTCGATTCGATTGCTCGTATGTATAACGGAAGAACAGTTACCTGGTGAGTATAACTATATAAACATAATCGAATACAACCCAGATACGATTATTGTTAAATCAATACTGAATTTAACCTCCTGCTCGATTCAGTCGCTCTTATGTATAACTGGAGAACAGTTACCTGTTGAGTATAACTATATAAACATCATCACGATATAATCGAATACAACCTCAGATACGATCATTGTTTAGTCTATCCATTCAACCTTCTGTTCAATTCAGTCGCTCGTATGTATGACGGAAGAACAGTTACTTGGTGGGTATAACTATATAAACATAATTGAATACAACTCAGATACGATGATTGTTCAATCTATCCATTAAACCTTATGTTCGATTCGGTTGCTCGTATGTATAACGGAAGAACAGGTACCTGGTGAGTATAACTATATAAACATAATCGAATACAACTCAGATACGATGATTGTTCAATCTATCCATTTAACCTTCTGCTCGATTCGGTCGCTTGTATGTAAAACGGAAGGACAGTTACCTGGTGAGTTTTGCTATATAAACATCATCACGATATCATCGAATACAACTCAGATACAATTATCGTTTCGTCTAACCATTCAACATTCTGTTCGATTCAGTCGCTAGTATGTGTAACGGAAGTATCGTCACCTGGTAAGTATCACTATATAAACAGAATTGCGATATAATCGGATACCACCCAGATACATTGATTGTTCAGTCTATCCATTCAACTTTCTGTTCGTTTCAGTCGCTCGTATGTAAAACGGGAATACCGTCACCTAGTGTGTATAAATATATACACAGCATAACATCATAATCGAATACAACCCAGATACTGTTCATTCAACCTTCTGTTCGATTCGGTTGCTCGTATGTATAACGAGAGAACAGTAACCTGGTGAGTATTTCTATATGAACGTCATCACGATATAATCGAATACACCTCAGATACAATGATCATTCCGTCCATCCATCCAACCTTCTGTTCGATTGGGTCGCTCGTATGTATAACGCAAGAACAGTCACCTGGTGAGTATTACTATATAAACATCACCACGATATAATCGAATACAACTCAGTTACATCTATCGTTCCGTCCTACTATCCAACCTTATGTTCGATTCAGGCGCTCGTATGTGTAACGGAAGAACCGTTACATGGTAGGTGTAACTGAATATACAGCATAACGATATAATCGTAGACAACCCAGATACAATGATTGTTCAATCTATCCATCCAACCTTATGTTCGATTCAGTTGCTCGTATGTTTAACGGAAGAACTGTTACCTGGTTAGACATACCATATGATAATCATCACGATATACTCGAATACAACCCCAGATACGATTATTGTTTGGTCTATCCATTCAACCTTCTGTTCAATTCAGTCGTTTTTATGTATAACGGTGAGTATAACTATATAACTATATAAACCTAATCGAATACAACACAGATACGATGAATTTCCAATATATCCATTTAACCTTCTGCTCGATTCGGTCGCTTTTATTTAAAACGCAAGAACAGTCACCTGGTGAGTATTACTATATAAACATCACCACGATATAATCGAATACAACTCAGTTACAATTATCGTTCCGTCTAACCATCCAACCTTATGTTCGATTCAGACGCTCGTTTGTGTAACGAAAGAACCGTTACATGGTAGGTGTATCTGAATATACAGCATAACGATATAATCGGAGACAACCCAGATACAATGATTTTTCAATCTATCCATTCGAACTAATGTTCGATTCGGTTGCTCGTATGTATAACGGAGAAACAGTTACCTGGTGAGTATAACTATATAAACATAATCGAATACAACCCAGATACGATGATTGTTCAATCTATACTAAATTTGAGTTTCTGCTCGATTCTGTCGCTTGTATGTAAAACGGAAGAACAGTCACCTGGTGAGTATTACTATATAAACATCACCACGATATAATCGAATACAACTCAGTTACATTTATCGTTCCGTCTAACCATCCAACCTTATGTTCGATTCAGATGCTCGTATGTGTAACGAAAGAACCCTTACATGGTAGGTGTAACTAAATATACAGCATTACGATATAATCGGAGACAACCCAGATACAATGATTGTTCAATCTATCCATCCAACCTTATGTTCGACTCGGTTGCTCGTATGTATAACGGAAGAACTGTTACCTGGTTAGACATACTATATGATAATAATCACGATATAATCAAATACAACCCAGATACGATGAATGTTCAGTCTATCCATTCAACCTTCTGTTCAGTTCAGTCGCTCTTATGTATAACTGGAGAACAGTTTCCTGGTGAGTATAACTATATGAACATCATCAAGATATAATCGAATACAATCCCAGATACGATTATTGTTTAGTCTATCCATTCAACCATCTGTTCAATTCAGTCGCTCGTATGTATAACGGAAGAACAGTTACCTGGTGAGTATAACTATATGAACATAATCGAATACAACCCAGATAAGATGATTGTTCCATCTATACTAAATTTAAGCTTCTGCTCGATACGGTCGCTTGTATGTAAAACGGAAGAACAGTTACCTGGTGAGTATTGCTATATAAACATCATCACGATATCATCGAATACAACTCAGAGATACAATCATCGTTTCGTCTTACCATTTAACCTTCTGTTCGATTCAGTCGCTAGTATGTGTAACGGAAGTACCGTCACCTGGTGAGTATCACTATATATACAGTATTGCGATATAATCGGATACCACCCAGATACATTGATTGTTCAGTCTATCCATTCAACTCTCTGTTCGTTTCGGTCGCTCGTATGTAAAACGGGAATACCGTCACCTTATGTGTATAACTATATACACAGCATAACATCATAATCGAATACAACCCAGATACTATCCATTCAACCTTCTGTTCGATTCGTCTGCTCGTATGTATAACGAAAGAACAGTAACCTGGTGAGTATTTCTATATGAACGTCATCACGATATAATCGAATACAACTCAGATACAATGATCATTCCGTCTATCCATCCAACCTTCTGTTCGATTGAGTCGTTCGTATGTATAACGCAAGAACAGTCACCTGGTGAGTATTACTATATGAACATCACCACGATATAATCGAATACAACTCAGTTACAATTATCGTTCCGTCTAACCATCCAACCTTATGTTCGATTCAGACGCTCGTATGTGTAACGAAAGAACCGTTACCTGGTAGGTGTAACTAAATATACAGCATAACGATATAATCGGAGACAACCCAGATACAATGATTGTTCAATCTATCCATTCAACCTTATGTTCGATTCGGTTGCTCGTATGTGTAACAGAAGAACTGTTACCTGGTTAGTTATAATATATAATAATCATCACGAAATAATCGAATACAACCCAGATACGATGATTGTTCAGTCTATCCATACAACCTTCTGTTCAGTTCAGTCGCTCTTGAGTATAACTGGAGAACAGTTACCTGGTGAGTTTAACTATATAAACATCATCATGATACGTATAACGCAAGATCAGTCACCTGGTAAGTATAACTATATAAACATTCCCACGATATAATCGAATACAACTCAGTTACAATTATCGTTCCGTCTAACCATCCAACCTTATGTTCGATTCAGACGCTCGTATGTGTAACGAAAGAACCGTTACATGGTAGGTGTCTCTAAATATACAGCATAACGATTTAATCGGAGACAACCCAGATACAATGATTGTTCAATCTATCCATTCAACCTTATGTTCGATTCGGTTTCTCGTATTTATAACGAAAGAACAGTTACCTGGTTAGACATAATATATAATAATCATCACGAAATAATCGAATACAACCCAGATACGATGATTGTTCAGTCTATCCATACAACCTTCTGTTCAGTTCAGTCGCTCTTGAGTATAACTGGAGAACAGTTACCTGGTGAGTTTAACTATATAAACATCATCATGATATAATCGAATACAACCCCAGATACGATCATTGTTTAGTCTATCCATTCAACCTTCTGTTCAATTCAGTCGCTCGTATGTATAACGGAAGAACATTTACTTGGTGAGTATAACTATATAAACATAATCGAATACAACTCAGATACGATGATTGTTCAATCTATCCATTCAACCTTATGTTCGATTCGGTAGCTCGTATGTATAACGGAAGAACAGGTACCTGGTGAGTATAACTATATAAACATAATCGAATACAACTCAGATACGATGATTGTTCAATCTATCCATTTAACCTTCTGCTCGATTCGGTCACTTGTATGTAAAACTGAAGGACAGTTACCTGGTGAGTATTGCTATATAAACATCATCACGATATCATCGAATACAACTCAGATACAATTATCGTTTCGTCTAACCATTCAACATTCTGTTCGATTCAGTCGCTAGTATGTATAACGGAAGAACAGTTACCTGGTGAGTATAACTATATAAACATAATCGAATACAACCCAGATACGATGATTGTTCAATCCATACTAAATTTAACCTTTTGCTCGATTCGGTCGCTTGTATGTAAAACATAAGAACAGTTACCTGGTGAGTATTGCTATATAAACATCATCATGATATCATCGAATACAACTCAGATACAATTATCGTTTCGTCTTACCATTTAACCTTAAGTTCGATTCAGTCGCTAGTATGTGCAACGGAAGTACCGTCACCTGGTAAATATCACTATATATACAGTATTGCGATATAATCGGATACCACCCAGATATATTGATTGTTCAGTCTATCCATTCAACTTTCTGTTCGTTCCGGTCGCTCGTATGTAAAACGGGAATACCGTCACCTAATGTGTATAACTATATACACAGCATAACATCATAATCGAATACAACCCAGATACTATCCATTCAACCTTCTGTTCGATTCGGTTGCTCGTATGTATAAAGAAAAAACAGTAACCTGGTGAGTATTTCTATATGAACGTCATCACGATATAATCGAATACAACTCAGATACAATGATCATTCCGTCTATTTATCCAAACTTCTGTTCGATTGGGTCGCTCGTATGTATAACGCAAGAACAGTCACCTGGTGAGTATTACTATATAAACATCATCACGATATAATCGAATACAACTCAGTTACAATTATTGTTCCGTCTAATCATCCAACCTTATGTTCGATTCAGACGCTCGTATGTGTAACGAAAGAACCGTTACATGGTAGGTGTAACTAAATATACAGCATAACGATATAATCGGAGACAACCCAGATACAATGATTGTTCAGTCTATCCATTCAACTTTCTGTTCGTTTCGGTCGCTCGTATGTAAAACGGGAATACCGTCATCAAATGTGTATAACTATATACACAGCATAACATCATAATCGAATACAACCCAGATACTATCCATTCAACCTTCTGTTCGATTCGTTTGCTCGTATGTATAACGAAAGAACAGTAACCTGGTGAGTATTTCTATATGAACGTCATCACGATATAATAGAATACAACTAAGATACAATGATCATTCCGTCTATCCATCCAACCTTCTTTTCGATTGGGTCGCTCGTATGTATAACGCTAGAACAGTCACCTGGTGAGTATTACTATATAAACATCACCACGATATAATCGAATACAAATCAGTTACAATTATCGTTTCGTCTAACCATCCAACCTTATGTTCGATTCAGACGCTCGTATGTGTAACGAAAGAACTGTTACCTGGTAAGACATACTATATTATAATCATCACGATATAATCAAATACAACCCAGATACGATGATTGTTCAGTCTATCCATTCAACGTTCTGTTCCGTTCAGTCGCTCTTATGTATAACTGGAGAACAGTTTCCTGGTGAGTATAACTATATGAACATCATCAAGATATAATCGAATACAACCCCAGATACGATTATTGTTTAGTCTATCCATTCAACCTTCTGTTCAATTCAGTCGCTCGTATGTATAACGGAAGAACAGTTACCTGGTGAGTTTAACTATATGAACATAATCGAATACAACCCAGATACGATGATTGTTCAATCTATACTAAATTCAACCTTCTGCTCGATTCGGTCGCTTTTATGTGAAGCGGAAGAACAGTTACCTGGTGAGTATTGCTATAAACATCATCACGATATCATCGAATACAACTCAGATACAATCATCGTTCCGACTAACCATCCAACCTTATGTTCGATTCAGACGCTCGTATGTGTAACGAAAGAACCATTACATGGTAGGTGTATCTAATTATACAGCACAACGATATAATCGGAGACAACCCAGACACAATGATTTTTCAATCTATCCATTCAACCTTATGTTCGATTCGGTTACTCGTATGTATAACGGAAGAACAGTTACCTGGTTAGACATAATATATAATAATCATCACGAAATAATCGAATACAACCCAGATACGATGATTATTCAGTCTATCCATTCAACCTTCTGTTCAGTTCAGTCGCTCTCATGTATAACTGGAGAACAGTTACCTGGTTAGTATAACTATATGAACATCATCACGATATCATCGAATACAACCCCAGATACGATCATTGTTTAGTCTATCCATTCAACCTTTTGTTCAATTCAGTCGCTCGTATGTATAACGGAAGAACAGTTACCTGGTGAGTATAACTATATAAACATAATCGAATACAACCCAGATACGATGATTGTTCAATCTATCTATTTAACCTTCTGCTCGATTCGGTCGCTTGTATGTAAAACGTAAGAACAGTTACCTGGTGAGTATTGCTATAAACATCATCACGATATCATCGAATACAACTCAGATACAATCATCGTTTCGTCTAACCATCCAACCTTCTGTTCGATTGGGTCGCTCGTATGTATAACGCAAGAACAGTCACCTGGTGAGTATTACTATATAAACATCACCACGATATAATCGAATACAACTCAGTTACAATTATCGTTCCGTCTAATCATCCAACCTTATGTTCGATGCATACGCTCGTATGTGTAACGAAAGAACCGTTACATGGTAGGTGTAACTAAATATACAGCATAAAGATATAATCGGAAACAACCCAGATACAATGATTGTTCAATCTATCCATTCAACCTTATGTTCGATTCGGTTGCTCGTATGTGTAACAGAAGAACTGTTACCTGGTTGGACATACTATATGATAGTCATCACGATATAATCGAATACAACCCAGATACAATGATTGTTCAGTCTATCCATTCAACCTTCTGTTCAGTTCAGTCGCTCTTATGTATTACTGGAGAACAGTTACCTATTGAGTATAACTATATAAACATTATCACGATATAATCGAATACAACCTCAGATACGATCATTGTTTAGTCTATCCATTCAACCTTCTGTTCAATTCAGTCGCTCGAATATATAACGGAAGAACAGTTACCTGGTGAGTATAACTATATAAACCTAATCGAATACAACCCAGATACGATGAATTTTCAATCTATCCATTCAACCTTCTGCTCGATTCGGTCGCTTTTATGTAAAACGGAAGAACAGTTACCTGGTTAATATTGCTATATAAACATCATCACGATATCATCGAATACAACTCAGATACAATTATCGCTTCGTCTAACCATTTAACCTTCAATTCGATTCAGTCGCTAGTATGTGTAACGGAAGTACCGTCACCTGGTAAGTATCACTATATATACAGTATTGCGATATAATCGGATACCAACCAGATACATTGATTGTTCAGTTTATCCATTCAACTTTCTGTTCGTTTCGGTCGCTATTATGTAAAACGGGAATACCGTCACCTAGTGTGTATAACTATATACACAGCATAACATCATAATCGAATACAACCCAGATACCATCCATTCAACCTTCTGTTCGATTCGGTTGCTCGTATGTATAACGAAAGAACAGTAACCTGGTGAGTATTTCTATATGAACTTCATCACGATATAATCGAATACAACTCAGATACAATGATCATTTCGTCTATCCATCCAACCTTCTGTTCGATTGGGTCGCTCGTACGTATAACGCAAGAACAGTCACCTGGTGAGTATTACTATATAAACATTACCACGATATAATCGAATACAACTCAGTTGCAATTATCGTTCCGTATAATCATCCAACCTTATGTTCGATTCAGACGCTCGTATGTGTAACGAAAGAACCGTTACATGGTAGGTGTAACTAAATATCTAGCATAACGATATAATCGGAGACAACTCAGATACAATGATTGTTCAATCTATCCATCCAACCTTATGTTCGATTCGGTTGCTCGTATGTTTAACGGAAGAACTGTTACCTGGTTAGACATACTATATGATAATCATCACGATATAATCGAATACAACCCAGATACGATGATTGTTCAGTCTATCCATTCAACCTTCTGTTCAGTTCAGTCGCTCTTATGTATAACTGGAGAACAGTTACCTGGTGAGTATAACTATTTAAACATCATCACGATATACTCGAATACAACCCCAGATACGATTATTGTTTAGTCTATCCATTCAACCTTCTGTTCAATTCAGTCGCTCGTATGTATAACGGAAGAGCAGTTACCTGGTGAGTATAACTATATAAACATAATCGATTACAACCCAGATACGATGATTGTTCAATCTATACTAAATTTGAGCTTCTGCTCGATTCGGACGCTTGTATGTAAAACGAAAGAACAGTTACCTGGTGAGTATTGCTATATAAACATCATCACGATATCATCGAATACAACTCAGAGATTCAATTATCATTTCGTCTAACCATTCAACTTTCTGTTCGATTCAGTCGCTAGTATGTGTAACGGAAGTACCGTCACCTGGTTAGTATCACTATATATACAGTATTGCGATATAATCGGATACCACCCAGATACATTGATTGTTCAGTCTATCCGTTCAACTTTCTGTTCAGTTCAGTCGCTCTTATGTATAACTGGAGAACAGTTTCCTGGTGAGTATAACTATATGAACATCATCAAGATATAATCGAATACAACCCCAGATACGATTATTGATTAGTCTATCCATTCAACCTTCTGTTCAATTCAGTCGCTCGTATGTATAACGGAAGAACATTTACCTGGTGAGTATAACTATATGAACCTTATCGAATACAACCCAGATACGATGAATTTTCAATCTATCCATTTAACCTTCTGCTCGATTCGGTCGCTTTTATGTAAAACGGAATAACAGCTACCTGGTGAGTATTGCTATATAAACATCATCACGATATCATCGAATACAACTCAGATACAATTATCGCTTCGTCTAACCATTCAACCTTCTGTTCGATTCAGTCGCTAGTATGTGTAACGGAAGTACCGTCACCTGGTAAGTATCACTATATATACAGTATTGCGATATAATCGGATACCAACCAGATACATTGATTGTTCAGTCTATCCATTCAACTCTCTGTTCGTTTCGGTCGCTCGTATGTAATACGGGAATACCGTCACCTAGTGTGTACACAGCATAACATCATAATCGAATACAACTCAGATACTATCCATTCAACCTTCTGTTCGATTCGGTTGCTCGTATGTATAACGAAAGAACAGTAACCTGGTGAGTATTTCTATATAAACTTCATCACGATATAATCGAATACAACTCAGATACAATGATCATTCCGTCTATCCATCTAACCTTCTGTTCGATTGGGTTGCTCGTACGTATAACGCAAGAACAGTCACCTGGTTAGTATTACTATATAAACATTCCCACGATATAATCGAATACAACTCAGTTACAATTATCGTTCCGTCTAACCATCCAACCTTATGTTCGATTCAGACGCTCGTATGTGTAACGAAAGAACCGTTACATGGTAGGTGTCTCTAAATATACAGCATAACGATTTAATCGGAGACAACCCAGATACAATGATTGTTCAATCTATCCATTCAACCTTATGTTCGATTCGGTTTCTCGTATTTATAACGAAAGAACAGTTACCTGGTTTGACATAATATATAATAATCATCACGAAATAATCGAATACAACCCAGATACGATGAATGTTCAGTCTATCTATACAACCTTCTGTTCAGTTCAGTCGCTCTTAAGTATAACTGGAGAACAGTTACCTGGTGAGTTTAACTATATAAACATCATCACGATATAATCGAATACAACGCCAGATACGATCATTGTTTAGTCTATCCATTCAACCTTCTGTTCAATTCAGTCGCTCGTATGTATAACGGAAGAACATTTACTTGGTGAGTATAACTATATAAACATAATCGAATACAACTCAGATACGATGATTGTTCAATCTATCCATTCAACCTTATGTTCGATTCGGTTGCTCGTATGTATAACGAAAGAACAGGTACCTGGTGAGTATAACTATATAAACATAATCGAATACAACTCAGATACGATGATTGTTCAATCTATCCATTTAACCTTCTGCTCGATTCGGTCACTTGTATGTAAAACTGAAGGACAGTTACCTGGTGAGTATTGCTATATAAACATCATCACGATATCATCGAATACAACTCAGATACAATTATCGTTTCGTCTAACCATTCAACATTCTGTTCGATTCAGTCGCTAGTATGTATAACGGAAGAACAGTTACCTGGTGAGTATAACTATATAAACATAATCGAATACAACCCAGATACGATGATTGTTCAATCCATACTAAATTTAACCTTCTGCTCGATTCGGTCGCTTGTATGTAAAACGGAAGAACAGTTACCTGGTGAGTATTGCTATATAAACATCATCACGATATCATCGAATACAACTCAGATACAATTATCGTTTCGTCTTACCATTTAACCTTAAGTTCGATTCAGTCGCTAGTATGTGCAACGGAAGTACCGTCACCTGGTATCACTATATATACAGTATTGCGATATAATCGGATACCACCCAGATATATTGATTGTTCAGTCTATCCATTCAACTTTCTGTTCGTTTCGGTCGCTCGTATGTAAAACGGGAATACCGTCACCTAATGTGTATAACTATATACACAGCATAACATCATAATCGAATACAACCCAGATACTATCCATTCAACCTTCTGTTCGATTCGGTTGCTCGTATGTATAAAGAAAAAACAGTAACCTGGTGAGTATTTCTATATGAACGTCATCACGATATAATCGAATACAACTCAGATACAATGATCATTCCGTCTTTTTATCCAAACTTCTGTTCGATTGGGTCGCTCGTATGTATAACGCAAGAACAGTCACCTGGTGAGTATTACTATATAAACATCATCACGATATAATCGAATACAACTCAGTTACAATTATTGTTCCGTCTAATCATCCAACCTTATGTTCGATTCAGACGCTCGTATGTGTAACGAAAGAACCGTTACATGGTAGGTGTGACTAAATATACAGCATAACGATATAATCGGAGACAACCCAGATACAATGATTGTTCAGTCTATCCATTCAACTTTCTGTTCGTTTCGGTCGCTCGTATGTAAAACGGGAATACCGTCATCAAATGTGTATAACTATATACACAGCATAACATCATAATCGAATAAAACCCAGATACTATCCATTCAACCTTCTGTTCGATTCGGTTGCTCGTATGTATAACGAAAGAACAGTAACCTGGTGAGTATTTCTATATGAACGTCATCACGATATAATAGAATACAACTAAGATACAATGATCATTCCGTCTATCCATCCAACCTTCTTTTCGATTGGGTCGCTCGTATGTATAACGCAAGAACAGTCATCTGGTGAGTATTACTATATAAACATCACCACGATATAATCGAATACAAATCAGTTACAATTATCGTTTCGTCTAACCATCCAACCTTATGTTCGATTCAGACGCTCGTATGTGTAACGAAAGAACTGTTACCTGGTTAGACATACTATATTATAATCATCACGATATAATCAAATACAACCCAGATACGATGATTGTTCAGTCTATCCATTCAACGTTCTGTTCAGTTCAGTCGCTCTTATGTATAACTGGAGAACAGTTTCCTGGTGAGTATAACTATATGAACATCAATCAATCAATCAATCAATCAATCAAGTACTTTATTGTCAGAAGATACAAAAAATCTCTGTGACCTCCAATTATTTGTATACGATCAAAAGTCACTTTAACACAAGCGATGATCGAAATGTGGGCATTCGCGACAGCTACAGTCGAAGGAAGGGGTGGTTCAGAAAAATTTGTAATAAAATACTGAAAACATTTTAAATGGGCGCCAGGTAAATTTAACCACACACAAATACCCAAGTTAGAGTGTCTTAACCTCGAAATTTACCAACAAGGTCAAGCTATGTATCACAATAATAAAAGACGAGGTAATCTCCTACTGATTTATTGTACAAAAAAAAATAAACACTTCTCTATAGGCGTACCAGAATTACAAAAGTAGAACGATTTTGTTAACAGGACGGTCTACGTTGTGGTGTTCTTTTAATATTTAATAATGGCCAAGGCCCAACTATGATATAATAATTGTTCAAACAGAATCCCGGACTAATCATACATCAAAGCATAAAAAAAAAACATAGGGAACGCAAAAATTAAAGAAAGGAAACGGTAATCAGAGGCAGGGAAGGTTCGCGTCGCTTGAGCTCAGGCGCATGCGCGGTTCCTAAATTAAGAGCAACAATGTTAGTTGACCAATAATTTCCGCTTCCACATAATAAGCACTCACCAAATAAAAATAAAATAACAGGTAATTAGCAATTAAGCGACTAATAATATCTACCAGTAGTCGTGGTAATCACATACATATATAGCCAATAGGAAAGCCACTAGTATAGCAGAAATAGTGAAAGTAAAAAAAATAAGTATAGCAGTCCGAAGTTGCAGCAAATAGTATAGGAAAAGCAAGTAAATAATAAATGTTCAAAAACTTGCGTGCTCTCCCGTCTACTTCCTCCGAGAATGGACACTTCGTATAATGGGCCACCGTGTATAGCGACTGCCTCTAGTTCTGCAAATCAGTCTCACCAATAACCTGCGACACCCTGTATACCAGTGCAGGTGTTGGTGGAAAAATCAGGGTACTAACAAGAGTCAGCTAGGTCCACCCTGTAGCTTCCAGCAAAAATTCGGATCGTAGACTCCAAAATAAAAACCCTAAGGAAGACTCGAAATTACTATCCCTTCCAAATTAAATACTTAATCAAGATCTCACAGAACCAAACCCAAGTTCATGTGAAATTAACCAAATTATTGAAGTTGGAAAATAAAAATTTCAACGATATATAGGCCCCAAACTTTACTATTATTTCCGTGGCATTCAAGTAGATAAATGCTACGATTGATCAAAAATATGGAATGCACAAAACTTCTATGTGATAAGCATAACACATATACATTAGACGTGTTGAAAATATTTAATGGCACATTTACTAAATGAATTATAATCACAACAACAAAAAAAAATACTGAATATCAAAATATAAAACATATCAAACGAACTTACCCTAGCCAAGGGGTTTTTGTTTATCGAAAATTCCAGGAAAATACGTGTTTGATTCTTAATAGACAGCAAACACTTCTGATAATGTCCGGTCAAGGAATTATCGCTCTTATGGTACCTCTCTCTAAGTTCCAGTTATTGTCGAAGGTAGGAATATGACCCTTAATTAACCTGTCAATAAGAAAATGTCTTGTGAGAGAATTCCGAAAATTCCGACAGTACTACTCAATGATCAGAATTACTCGTCAAATTTGCCATCGACGAATAATGATTAAGAAAACATACCTTGAGACTGATCTTCTCCAGGAAAGGCACTTCCATAACTATATGAGGCTTGACCACAAGGATGATGACACTTCAAATCCTCTCATAGAGTACAATTTTGGTATAATCTCCCAAAATATCCATACCATCACAACGACAGGATACCAAAATCGTTTGATTTATTGCACAAAAATGCTCCCTGAAAAGGATGACTCGAAAATAGTCAAAATTATTGTGCAACCACGTGCCACCACCTGTGCTCATCAAAAACCACCAACCAAGTATCCGAACTGCCTCAACCTGTAGTCAGAGGTCGCTGAAGTCGGGATCTTGACATTCCTGACGCGAAGCTCTCGGGGTACCAAAGATCCATACCAAGAAGAACTCAACTCCAGAACTAATGGACAACTACATTTTAGAGGAGCAACAATTGAGAAAAATGACCCGCTCGGTCCCTCTGAGATTACATCTGAGGTTGGTGCTTATTGAATTTAAGTTTCATCACGAATCATTTCGTAGGAAATTGGACATTAAGATCTGGCAACACCGTGCGAGTGACCTCAGAACGGGGTTCTTGGTCATCAGCATACGAACCATGTCAACTGATCAGCTGATCGAATCGAATCTGTCGCTATGATCGTGACATCTGAGTTACCGAATTGACATAAAGTTTGATTGATAAACAAACAGCTGATAGAAAACCAATGTTATTCCACTAAATATCGATAAGCACTTGTAAATTGGTGAAAAAGTTACAATAACAGGTAAGTCGTGTATGCCTATAAGACGAAATCCTAACTTACTAATATACTAAAACTAACTGATCTATGGCCAAAAGAACCATCCCCACCGAAATGAGGCTACCCTCTGGTAACTAATTTTCTTTATTCCAGCACTCGACAGTTAGTGGTGCCCAACGCATAATCATATCAAGGCAGGAACGAATCGAGAAACATTTATTTTATGGCCGAGAATCTCCAAAAACCTGTGATCGAGATTTGTAAACAACTACGGTTCGGAACAAAAACAAGATCATACGAACAGCTAAGGACGATGATGTTAGGACAACATTTACCTCACGTTCCCCTCGGATATACCGTGGAGATGTAAACTGACGAGACAGGGAAGAATAAACATTTTTTTTTATATATATACTAAATTTTCCTGTGAAGCTGTTGGTGAGATATACTGGGCACTCAATATTTATTGGCCTATTTATTATGTTCATTACTGAAACTAGGAGATTGCTTTAGATGGAAATTTTAACGTAACAAATCCCCCCCTTACTTCAAGAAATTTACCCTGTAAATTTCTCATATATTCAATAAAATGAATGCAGAATGGAATATACATAAATTTTTTTCATCATTCAGCTGGACCTGGTTTCAAATCTTTTGTATGCCATACGCCCTTCGAATTTCCTTCCGAATCTCTCAGTTCATACGTCCAAGGGGATAGTCGTTTTTTGATGAAAAATGGACCTACATACGTTGGTGCCAGCTTTCGAGTGAAATACTTGGCCGCATCTGATAGAACATAGTTCCTCTTCCAGACAGGCTGGTTAGGAAAGTACTCAACATGCCGACAGCGTAAATTGTATCTATCGCAACTTTTCCGGCCAGCGATTTCCAAGCGGCTGCGAACATCTGCATACATTTTCCGGAACGATTGATTCCTGCTAGAGTCGTATGCTTGAGTGTTGTCTTCCAGTTCTGGCAGTTCGTCCTTAGAATAATCTTTCCCAGATAGGACCATCCTATGACCGAAATTCATATAGTAAGGTGTCACTTTGGTGGTTTCATGTTTCGACGTACGAATAGCACAAGCCACTTCATTCAGGTTTTCGTCCCAACAACGATGGTTGTCCGAAACATACATTGATAACATAGTTTTTATCGTTCGGTTGACCCTCTCCGTCGGATTTGCCCTAGGGTGATAATTGGCATTGAATTTAAGTTTACACTGATACTTCTCAGCTAACTAAGAGAACTGACGACTACGAAATTGGGGGCCATTGTCACATACGAGAACTCGTGGAACACCAAATAACAGGAAAACATCTCCTTCAATCTTCCGAATTATGGCTTCTGTGGAAGCTTTTCTTAGCGGAAATAAAAGCGAGAACTTGCTGAGGTAATCAGTGACGACCAAAATGTAACAATTGCCATGTTTGGACCTGGGCAAAGGGCCGATCAGGTCGGTGGACACCATTTCCCATGGTGTTGATACTTTGGGATGCGACACCATCTTGTCGGTCGGACGCTCCTGGGACACTTTATGCATGGCACACACCTTACAACGACGTACAAACTCAGATATATCGTTCCTCATCTTTGGCCAATAGTAACGTTCGGCCACTCTAGCAAATGTTTTATATACTCCTGTATGTCCCGAAGTAGCAGGTTCATGAGCAGCGACCATGATTCCATATCGCTCTCCTTTAGGCACCACCTGTAACCATGAATCATTCGGCGGAGATAGACCTGGATAATCCGTGTCTACATGTTTCCACAAACAACCCCCACTCTCCCTCCAGTTTGAGAATTTTAGAGGAGCCTTCCGAATCCTATTCACCATTGACGAATACCACCTATCCCCAGAGACCTCAGAGTGTTCAAATGAGTCCTTCTGCATTTCAGCGTCGATTGTGACTGAATCCACAATGGGAACAGCTCTAGAAAGAGTGTCTGGTAAGACCAATTCCTTCCCCTTACGATGGATGACCCTAAAATTGTATTGTTGCAGGCGAACAGACCACCTCGCTAATCTACCAGTCAGATCCTTAAGATTCTGTAACCAACATAAACTGTAGTGATCAGTTATGACCGTGAAAGGTACCCCCTCAAGGTAAGGTCGTAATTTTTCAACTGCCCATAATACTGCGAGGCATTCCCGTTCTGTAGTAGAAAAGTTGCGTTCTTGTTTTGTGAGAGACCTACTCAAATATGAGATCACGTGGTCCCCATCGCCATGAGGCTGCATCAAAACAGCACCAATGCCATATCCCGAAGCGTCGGTCTGGACCACAAATGGCTTGGAATAATCTGGACAGCTCAGGATGGGCGCCGCCACCAATGCTTCTTTAATACGCCTAAAAGATCGGTCACACTCATCTGTCCACCGGAATTTCGCACTCTTACGCAGGAGAGCTGTGATAGGAGCTATTATGGTGGAAAAATCATTCACGAAACGCCTGTACCACGAGAAAGTCCCAATGATGCGACGGACCTCACTCACGCAAGTTGGGACTGGTAACTCCAACATAGCCCTCACTTTATCGGGATCCACATGCAACCCATTACGATCAACTACGTAACCAAGATAACGCATCTCCGGGCGACAAAATTGGCACTTATCCATACTAATGGTTATATTGGCCTCCCTTAACCTGCGGAACACTTCATCCAAGATAGCCAGATGATGCTCAAACGACTGACTTACAATGACGACGTCGTCTAGGTACACGAAAACGTTAGGTTCCAAGTCATGACCAAGGACATTGTCTATAAGACGTTGCCACGTTGCAGGGGCGTTATGGAGCCCAAAAAGGCATGCGACAAAATTGGAACAGGCCCCGATTGGGCACAGTGAATGCCGTGTACTTCTTAGAGTCTTCGGCCATCGGTACTTGCCAATATGCCGATTTGACATCGAGACTGGATAAATACCTAGCGTCCCTGAGCTTATCAAGGGTGTCTGAAACAAATGGTAAGGGATAGCTGTCTCGCACCGTTACAGCATTCAGTTGTCGATAGTCAACGCAGAAACGGAAAGACTCATCCTTCTTCTTAACGAGCAATATGGGAGAAGACCACGGACTATTGGATGGTTCGACGATTCCCAGGGAGAGCATTTCCTCTAATTCCTTGTCAATCTGTTCTTGGACCACCGGATTGACCCGGTAGAACCGTTGCTTGATAGGAGGGCTATCAGTTACGATAACGTGTTCCGCCTTACTCGTACAACCAAGACCACTACCCATGAGGGACACGTTACGATCTATTACAGATTGTAGTCTCGCCTTCTCCATTGAACTAAGCAGGGTTTGACCACCAACATGCTCTACCGAATTCACAACAACAGGTTGATCCGAAAAGTGCCACTCGTTATGTCGGAGATCTGGAACTACACCCATAACTCTCCAAAAGTCTGCTCCTAGGATTAATAAATGAGGTACTTCTGGGACCAAAATGGCACGAATCAAACGAAATCGGCCCCTTACTGAAATTGGCAAGTCTACCACACCAACACTATTACAGCTCGCTCCGTTGGCCACCGTACAGAACGAAGTCTCCCCATAGTCTACTGGAAGACCCAACTCCTTTATAACTGCCAAGCCTTTACCCCCAAGTACGGTTCTTGATGCTCCCGAATCTAGTAGTCCTAGCAATGACTTCCCCATAATATCGACTTTGAGATAAGGCCGCTCATCGTTAACTGCATGCTCCAAAACAAAATCTAGGAGTATTTGGAGATTCTCGACCGAGTGTTCCTCGACGACACGCCCACCTCGATCCCTTAGGTGTGTCGTACGGCGTTTCCCTGTTTCGAACAACTAGGACACGTCCTCAAAGTTACTCCATTTCTCTTGCACCGGTAGCAGAACATATCCGTTTTCATTGCACACCCTATGGCTCGATGACCGGGTTCATTACACCTGTAACAAACTATTTCTTTCGAAGTGTTTGCAGATGAGCCAGCTCGAGGAGAATCCGATGCCTGAAAACTGTCTACACCAACCTGTTCCACACCAACATACGCCAGATCTGGCTCTAATGCACTACTTCTCCTAGAAGGAGCAGAAAAATTCTCCACCGCCTCCTTCCTGGCCTCCAAACGACGACAAAGCTCACGAAGGTGCGCTATAGAATTTACCTCGACTAATGCCAGCTGGTTCTGATAAAATGGAGCAATATTCCGTAGCAAGATTTTCAACTTTGTCCCTTCAGAAACATGACAAGTCAATCTCTTAAAATAACCTGTCATAACCGCTAGGTAAATCCCTATGGATTCATCAGGTCCCTGCGTTCGTTTCCGGATTTCCTCGAAAAGTTTTTCATTGAAATTTGATGACAGATATTCTTCCCTAAGTAGGGCAACGAATTCGTCCCAAGAATTGACTTCGTGCCTATACGCTAGATAGAACTGATAAGCTCTTCCCGAGAAGAGATCGATTCCCGATTCTAACAACGTTTCTTTGGAGACGTGTCGAGCAATTCGCAACTCTTCGACCCGCTCTAAGAACGCGCTCAAGGAATATCCCTTTTTGTCACCAGAGAACTTACAGTCCCATTTATTGGGGAGGATGGGCTTAACATTGGTTGATGCTACCCGAGCTGGAGAAACACTAGATGACCGTCTCTGTGGAGAAGATGGAGGATCAAAGTTACTCTCTTCCAAGAAACTGAGCGGCGGCGGAACATTTTGTTGTTTTTGATGATCCTCGGCCTTCAGATGTAAGAGCTCCAAGAGAGTCAGAGCCTTTGCCAAAAGGCCCGGGCGTTCGGTAGATGCTCCTTCATCAATATGATCGATGCGGTTCAGAATATGTGCCAGTTTAGATTGAAACTTAGCAAAAGAGTTACTACCCTTAGAATCGCAGAAATCAGTTATAAGTGGCTCTATCTCCCCTAACTTACCCTGGACCGCTGTTACATCTTCCTCCACAGTGAAAGGATATTTCGGCATTTTAATGCTATCCCCACTCCTCTCTAGCTTGATAGCCATTGTCAATGACTGCCTCATCTGGTCCACTGTCCCTATAGCTATTCCTCTGATTTTTAATTCATAAGAAAGCTCATCCTGATTCAACCTGTTCACTTGCATCCTGGTAGCCATTCTGATAAACGAATAAAACTAACAACTAAATCGGTCGAAGCAATATAACAAAGATCCAATACCTATATATTTTTTCCCTTAGGGCCCCACGTTGGGCGCCAAAAATGTGACCTCCAATTATTTGTATACGATCAAAAGTCACTTTACCACAAGCGATGATCGAAATGTGGGCATTCGCGACAGCTACAGTCGAAGGAAGGGGTGGTTCAGAAAAATTTGTAATAAAATACTGAAAAGATTTTAAATGGGCGCCAGGTAAATTTAACCACACACAAATACCCAAGTTAGAGTGTCTTAACCTCGAAATTTACCAACAAGGTCAAGCTATGTATCACAATAATAAAAGACGAGGTAATCTCCTACTGATTTATTGTACAAAAAAAAATAAACACTTCTCTATAGGCGTACCAGAATTACAAAAGTAGAACGATTTTGTTAACAGGACGGTCTACGTTGTGGTGTTCTTTTAATATTTGATAATGGCCAAGGCCCAACTATGATATAATAATTGTTCAAACAGAATCCCGGACTAATCATACAGCAAAGCATAAAAAAAAAAACATAGGGAACGCAAAAATTAAAGAAAGGAAACGGTAATCAGAGGCAGGGAAGGTTCGCGTCGCTTGAGCTCAGGCGCATGCGCGGTTCCTAAATTAAGAGCAACAATGTTAGTTGACCAATAATTTCCGCTTCCACATAATTAGCACTCACCAAATAAAAATAAAATAACAGGTAATTAGCAATTAAGCGACTAATAATATCTACCAGTAGTCGTGGTAATCACATACATATATAGCCAATAGGAAAGCCACTAGTATAGCAGAAATAGTGAAAGTAAAAAAAATAAGTATAGCAGTCCGAAGTTGCAGCAAATAGTATGGGAAAAGCAAGTAAATAATAAATGTTCAAAAACTTGCGTGCTCTCCCGTCTACTTCCTCCGAGAATGGACACTTCGTATAATGGGCCACCGTGTATAGCGACTGCCTCTAGTTCTGCAAATCAGTCTCACCAATAACCTGCGACACCCTGTATACCAGTGCAGGTGTTGGTGGAAAAATCAGGGTACTAACAAGAGTCAGCTAGGTCCACCCTGTAGCTTCCAGCAAAAATTCGGATCGTAGACTCCAAAATAAAAACCCTAAGGAAGACTCGAAATTACTATCCCTTCCAAATTAAATACTTAATCAAGATCTCACAGAACCAAACCCAAGTTCATGTGAAATTAACCAAATTATTGAAGTTGGAAAATAAAAATTTCAACGATATATAGGCCCCAAACTTTACTATTATTTCCGTGGCATTTAAGTAGATAAATGCTACGATTGATCAAAAATATGGAATGCACAAAACTTCTATGTGATAAGCATAACACATATACATTAGACGTGTTGAAAAGATTTAATGGCACATTTACTAAATGAATTATAATCACAACAACAAAAAAAAATTCTGAATATCAAAATATAAAACATATCACACGAACTTACCCTAGCCAAGGGGTTTTTTGTTTATCGAAAATTCCAGGAAAATACGTGTTTGATTCTCAATAGACAGCAAACACTTCTGATAATGTCCGGTCAAGGAATTATCGCTCTTATGGTACCTCTCTTTAAGTTCCAGTTATTGTCGAAGGTAGGAATATGACCCTTAATTAACCTGTCAATAAGAAAATGTCTTGTGAGAGAATTCCGAAAATTCCGACAGTACTACTCAATGATCAGAATTACTCGTCAAATTTGCCATCGACGAATAATGATTAAGAAAACATACCTTGAGACTGATCTTCTCCAGGAAAGGCACTTCCATTACTATATGAGGCTTGACCACAAGGATGATGACACTTCAAATCCTCTCATAGAGTACAATTTTGGTATAATCTCCCAAAATATCCATACCATCACAACGACAGGATACCAAAATCGTTTGATTTATTGCACAAAAATGCTCCCAGAAAAGGATGACTCGAAAATAGTCAAAATTATTGTGCAACCACGTGCCACCACCTGTGCTCATCAAAAACCACCAACCAAGTATCCGAACTGCCTCAACCTGTAGTCAGAGGTCGCTGAAGTCGGGATCTTGACATTCCTGACGCAAAGCTCTCGGGGTACCAAAGATCCATACCAAGAAGAACTCAACTCCAGAACTAATGGACAACTACATTTTAGAGGAGCAACAATTGAGAAAAATGACCCGCTCGGTCCCTCTGAGATTACATCTGAGGTTGGTGCTTATTGAATTTAAGTTTCATCACGAATCATTTCGTAGGAAATTGGACATTAAGATCTGGCAACACCGTGCGAGTGACCTCAGAACGGGGTTCTTGGTCATCAGCATACGAACCATGTCAACTGATCAGCTGATCGAATCGAATCTGTCGCTATGATCGTGACATCTGAGTTACCGAATTGACATAAAGTTTGATTGATAAACAAACAGCTGATAGAAAACCAATGTTATTCCACTAAATATCGATAAGCACTTGTAAATTGGTGAAAAAGTTACAATAACAGGTAAGTCGTGTATGCCTATAAGACGAAATCCTAACTTACTAATATACTAAAACTAACTGATCTATGGCCAAAAGAACCATCCCCACCGAAATGAGGCTACCCTCTGGTAACTAATTTTCTTTATTCCAGCACTCGACAGTTAGTGGTGCCCAACGCATAATCATATCAAGGCAGGAACGAATCGAGAAACATTTATTTTATGGCCGAGAATCTCCAAAAACCTGTGATCGAGATTTGTAAACAACTACGGTTCGGAACAAAAACAAGATCATACGAACAGCTAAGGACGATGATGTTAGGACAACATTTACCTCACGTTCCCCTCGGATATACCGTGGATATGTAAACTGACGAGACAGGGAAGAATAAACATTTTTTTTTTATATATATACTAAATTTTCCTGTGAAGCTGTTGGTGAGATATACTGGGCACTCAATATTTATTGGCCTATTTATTATGTTTATTACTGAAACTAGGAGATTGCTTTAGATGGAAATTTTAACGTAACATCTCATAGACAAAGCAATAAATGATAATATAAATGAACTCATATAAACATGAAAATAAAAACATACAATAAAGTCGAATACAAAAAGTATATAAGAATATAAAATAATTATAGGTTTGTGAATGAATATATATACAGTTTCTACTCACAACATTTGAATGGTTTGATAGCAATGTTTCATCTCGATGAATCTAGGTAAAATTCTTCCAGTGTATAATAGGCCTTCTCAACTAATAGCTTTTTTACTTCTTTTTTGAATTTATTGAGATCCCGAATCTCTCTTATCAAGATATAATCGAATACAACCCCAGATACGATTATTGTTTAGTCTATCCATTCAACCTTCTGTTCAATTCAGTCGCTCGTATGTATAACGGAAGAACAGTTACCTGGTGAGTATAACTATATGAACATAATCGAATACAACCCAGATACGATGATTGTTCAATCTATACTAAATTCAACCTTCTGCTCGATTCGGTCGCTTGTATGTAAAACGGAAGAACAGTTACCTGGTGAGTATTTCTATATAAACATCATCACGATATCATCGAATACAACTCAGATACAATTATCGTTTCGTCTAACCATTTAACCTTCTGTTCGATTCAGTCGCTAGTATGTGTAACGGAAGTACCGTCACCTGGTGAGTATCACTATATATTCAGTATTGCGATATAATCGGATACCACCCAGATACATTGATTGTTCAGTCTATCCATTCAACTTTCTGTTCGTTTCGGTCGCTCGTATGTAAAACGGGAGTACCGTCACCTAATGTGTATAACTATATACACAGCATAACATCATAATCGAATACAACCCAGATACTATCCATTCAACCTTCTGTTCGATTCGGTTGCTCGTATGTATAACGAAAGAACAGTAACCTGGTGAGTATTTCTATATGAACGTCATCACGATATGATCGAATACAACTCAGATACAATGATAATTCCGTCTATCCATCCAACCTTCTGTTCGATTGGGTCGCTCGTATGTATAACGCAAGAACAGTCACCTGGTGAGTATTACTATATAAACATCACCACGATATAATCGAATACAACTCAGTTACAATTATCGTTCCGTCTAATCATCCAACCTTATGTTCGATGCATACGCTCGTATGTGTAACGAAAGAACCGTTACATGGTAGGTGTAACTAAATATACAGCATAAGGATATAATCGGAAACAACCCAGATACAATGATTGTTCAATCTATCCATTCAACCTTATGTTCGATTCGGTTGCTCGTATGTGTAACAGAAGAACTGTTACCTGGTTGGACATACTATATGATAGTCATCACGATATAATCGAATACAACCCAGATACAATGATTGTTCAGTCTATCCATTCAACCTTCTGTTCAGTTCAGTCGCTCTTATGTATAACTGGAGAACAGTTACCTATTGAGTATAACCATATAAACATTATCACGATATAATCGAATACAACCTCAGATACGATCATTGTTTAGTTTATCCATTCAACCTTCTGTTCAATTCAGTCGCTCGTATATATAACGGAAGAACAGTTACCTTGTGAGTATACCTATATAAACCTAATCGAATACAACCCAGATACGATGAATTTTCAATCTATCCATTTAACCTTCTGCTCGATTCGGTCGCTTTTATGTAAAACGGAAGAACAGTTACCTGGTTAATATTGCTATATAAACATCATCACGATATCATCGAATACAACTCAGATACAATTATCGCTTCGTCTAACCATTTAACCTTCTGTTCGATTCAGTCGCTAGTATGTGTAACGGAAGTACCATCACCTGGTAAGTATCACTATATATACAGTATTGCGATATAATCGGATACCAACCAGATACATTGATTGTTCAGTTTATCCATTCAACTTTCTGTTCGTTTCGGTCGCTATTATGTAAAACGGGAATACCGTCACCTAGTGTGTATAACTATATACACAGCATAACATCATAATCGAATACAACCCAGATACCATCCATTCAACCTTCTGTTCGATTCGGTTGCTCGTATGTATAACGAAAGAACAGTAACCTGGTGAGTATTTCTATATGAACTTCATCACGATATAATCGAATACAACTCAGATAAAATGATCATTTCGTCTATCCATCCAACCTTCTGTTCGATTGGGTCGTTCGTACGTATAACGCAAGAACAGTCACCTGTTGAATATTACTATATAAACATTACCACGATATAATCGAATACAACTCAGTTACAATTATCGTTTCGTCTAACCAATCCAACCTTATGTTCGATTTAGACGCTCGTATGTGTAACGAAAGAACCGTTACATGGTAGGTGTATCTAATTATACAGCATAACGATATAATCGGAGACAACCCAGATACAATGATTTTTCAATCTATCCATTCAACCTTATGTTCGATTCGGTTGCTCGTATGTACAACGGAAGAACAGTTACCTGGTTAGACATAATATATAATAATCATCACGAAATAATCGAATACAACCCAGATACGATGATTATTCAGTCTATCCATTCAACCTTCTGTTCAGTTCAGTCGCTCTTATGTATAACTGGAGAACAGTTACCTGGTGAGTATAACTATATAAACATCATCACGATATCATCGAATACAACCCCAGATACGATCATTGTTTAGTCTATCCATTCAACCTTCTGTTCAATTCAGTCGTT
This sequence comes from Chrysomela aeneicollis, assembly GCA_029955515.1. Taxonomy (NCBI): domain Eukaryota; kingdom Metazoa; phylum Arthropoda; class Insecta; order Coleoptera; family Chrysomelidae; genus Chrysomela; species Chrysomela aeneicollis. The sequence continues at coordinate 11,428,506 of JARUHQ010000013.1, read as the reverse complement.
CGTATGTATAACGGAAGAACAGTTACCTGGTGAGTATAACTATATAAACATAATCGAATACAACCCAGAAACGATGATTGTTCAATCTATCTATTTAACCTTCTGCTCGATTCGGTCGCTTGTATGTAAAACGGAATAACAGTTACCTGGTGAGTATTGCTATAAACATCATCACGATATCATCGAATACAACTCAGATACAATTATCGTTTTGTCTAACCATTCAACCTTCTGTTCGATTCAGTCGCTTGTATGTGTAAAGGAAGTACCGTCACCTGGTAAGTATCACTATATATACAGTATTGCGATATAATCGGATACCACCCAGATACATTAATTGTTCAGTTTATCCATTCAACTTTCTGTTCGTTTCGGTCGCTCGTATGTAAAACGGGAATACCGTCACCTAGTGTGTATAACTATATACACAGCATAACATCATAATCGAATACAACCCAGATACTATCCATTCAACCTCCTGTTCGATTCGGTTGCTCGTATGTATAACGAAAGAACAGTAACCTGGTGAGTATTTCTATATGAACTTCATCACGATATAATCGAATACAATTCAGATGCAATTATCTTTCCGTCTATCCATCCAACCTTCTGTTCGATTGGGTCGCTTGTATGTATAACGCAAGAACAGTCACCTTGTGAGTATAACTATATAAACATCACCACGATGCAATCGAATACAACTCAGTTGCAATTATCGTTCCGTATAATCATCCAACCTTATGTTCGATTCAGACGCTCGTATGTGTAACGAAAGAACCGTTACATGGTAGGTGTAACTAAATATCTAGCATAACGATATAATCGGAGACAACTCAGATACAATGATTGTTCAATCTATCCATCCAACCTCATGTTCGATTCGGTTGCTCGTATGTTTAACGGAAGAACTGTTACCTGGTTAGACATACTATATGATAATCATCACGATATAATCGAATACAACCCAGATACGATGATTGTTCAGTCTATCCATTCAACCTTCTGTTCAGTTCAGTCGCTCTTATGTATAACTGGAGAACAGTTACCTGGTGAGTATAACTATATAAACATCATCACGATATACTCGAATACAACCCCAGATACGATTATTGTTTAGTCTCACCATTCAACCTTCTGTTCAATTCAGTCGCTCGTATGTATAACGGAAAAACAGTAACCTGGTGAGTATAACTATATAAACATTATCGAATACAACCCATATGCGATGATTGTTCAATTTATCCATTTAACCTTCTGCTCGATTCGGTCGCTTGTAAGTGAAACGGAAGAACAGTAAACTTCGATCATACCAATCTGCTTGTTTTTTTCATAGAATCCATTTCTCCAATCGAAAAAACCGAAATCGAAAAAAAAAATGCATCAAAGGGGGCCTCCTTGGAACTTTTTCGAATTCTTCAGATCGCCGTAACTTCCGAACGGATAGACCGATTTTCAACTTCGATCATACCAATCTGCTTGTTTTTTTTCATTCAATCCATTTCTTCAATCGAAGAAACCGAAATCGAAAAAAAAAATGAATCAAAGGGGGTCCCCTTGGAACTTTTTCGAAATCTTCAGATCACCTTAACTTCCGAACGGATGGACCGATTTTCAACTTCGTGCATGCCAATTTGCTTGTTTTTTTTCATAAAATCCATTTCTCCTATCGAAAAAACCGAAATCGAAAAAAAAATTGCATCAAAAGGGGTCCCATTGGAACTTTTTCGAATTCTTCAGATCGCCTCAACTTCCGAACGGATGGACCGATTTTCAACTTCGATCATACCAATCTGCTTGTTTTTCCTCAGAGAATCCATTTCTTCAATCGAAAAAACCGAAATCGAAAAAAAAAATTGTATCAAAGGGGATCCCCTTGGAACTTTTTCGAATTCTTCAGATCGCCTTAACTTCCGAACGGATGGACCGATTTTCAACATCGATCATACCAATATGCTTGTTTTTTCCATAGAATCCATTTCTCCAATCGAAAAAACCGAAATCGAAAAAAAAATTGCATCAAAGGGGGCCCCCTTGGAATTTTTCGAATTCTTCAGATCGCCTTAACTTCCGAACGGATGGACCGATTTTCAACTTCGATCATACCAATCTGCTTGTTTCTTTCATAGAATCCATTTCTCCAATCGAAAAAAAAAATGCATCAGAGGGGGCCCCCTTGGAACTTTTTCGAATTCTTCAGATCGCCTCAACTTCCGAACGGATGGACCGATTTTCAACTTCGATCATACCAATCTGCTTGTTTTCTTTCATAGAATCCATTTCTCCAATCGAAAAAACCGAAATCGAAAAAAAAAAATTGCATCAAAGGGGGCCCCATTGGAACTTTTTCGAATTCTTCAGATCGCATTAACTTCCGAACGGATGGACCGATTTTCAACTTCGATCATACCAATCTGCTTGTTTTTTTCATAGAATCCATTTCTCCAATCGAAAAAACCGAAATCGAAAAAAAAAATGCATCAAAGGGGGCCTCCTTGGAACTTTTTCGAATTCTTCAGATCGCCGTAACTTCCGAACGGATAGACCGATTTTCAACTTCGATCATACCAATCTGCTTGTTTTTTTTCAAAGAATCCATTTCTCCAATCGAAAAAACCGAAATAAAAATGCATCAAAGAGGGCCCCCTTGGAACTTTTTCGAATTCTTCAGATCGCCTTAACTTCCGAACGGATGGATCGATTTTCAACTTCGATCATACCAATCTGCTTGTTTTTTTTCATTCAATCCATTTCTTCAATCGAAGAAACCGAAATCGAAAAAAAAAATGCATCAAAGGGGGTCCCCTTGGAACTTTTTCGAAATCTTCAGATCACCTTAACTTCCGAACGGATGGACCGATTTTCAACTTCGTGCATGCCAATTTGCTTGTTTTTTTTTCATAAAATCCATTTCTCCTATCGAAAAAACCGAAATCGAAAAAAAAATTGCATCAAAAGGGGTCCCCTTGGAACTTTTTCGAATTCTTTAGATCGCCTCAACTTCCGAACGGATGGACCGATTTTCAACTTCGATCATACCAATCTGCTTGTTTTTCCTCAGAGAATCCATTTCTTCAATCGAAAAAACCGAAATCGAAAAAAAAAATTGTATCAAAGGGGATCCCCTTGGAACTTTTTCGAATTCTTCAGATCGCCTTAACTTCCGAACGGATGGACCGATTTTCAACATCGATCATACCAATATGCTTGTTTTTTCCATAGAAACCATTTCTCCAATCGAAAAAACCGAAATCGAAAAAAAAAATTGCATCAAAGGGGGCCCCCTTGGAATTTTTCGAATTCTTCAGATCGCCTTAACTTCCGAACGGATGGACCGATTTTCAACTTCGATCATACCAATCTGCTTGTTTCTTTCATAGAATCCATTTCTCCAACCGAAAAAAAAAATGCATCAAAGGGGGCCCCCTTGGAACTTTTTCGAATTCTTCAGATCGCCTCAACTTCCGAACGGATGGACCGATTTTCAACTTCGATCATACCAATCTGCTTGTTTTCTTTCATAGAATCCATTTCTCCAATCGAAAAAACCGAAATCGAAAAAAAAAATTGCATCAAAGGGGGCCCCATTGGAACTTTTTCGAATTCTTCAGATCGCATTAACTTCCGAACGGATGGACCGATTTTCAACTTCGATCATACCAATCTGCTTGTTTTTTTCATAGAATCCATTTCTCCAATCGAAAAAACCGAAATCGAAAAAAAAAATGCATCAAAGGGGGCCTCCTTGGAACTTTTTCGAATTCTTCAGATCGCCGTAACTTCCGAACGGATAGACCGATTTTCAACTTCGATCATACCAATCTGCTTGTTTTTTTTTCAAAGAATACATTTCTCCAATCGAAAAAACCGAAATATAAAAAAAAAATGCATCAAAGGGGGCCCCCTTGGAACTTTTTCGAATTCTTCAGATCGCCTTAACTTCCGAACGGATGGACCGATTTTCAACTTCGCGCATACCAATTTGCTTGTTTTTTTTTTCATAGAATCCATTTCTCCAATCGAAAAAACCGAAATCGAAAAAAAAAATTGCATCAAAGGGGGCCCCCTTGGAGATTGAACAATCATTGTATCTGGGTTGTCTCCGATTATATCGTTATGCTGTATATTTAGTTACAACTACCATGTAACGGTTCTTTCGTTACACATACGAGCGTCTGAATCGAACATAAGGTTGGATGGTTAGACGGAACGATAATTGTAACTGAGTTGTATTCGATTGTATCGTGGTGATGTTTATATAGTAATACTCACCAGGTGACTGTTCTTGCGTTATACATACGAGCGACCCAATCGAACAGAAGGTTGGATGGAGAGACGGAATGATAATTGTATCTGAGTTGTATTCGATTATATCGTGATGACGTTCATATAGAAATACTCACCAGGTTACTGTTCTTTCGTTATACATACGAGCAACCGAATCGAACAGGAGGTTGAATGGATAGTATCTGGGTTGTATTCGATTATGATGTTATGCTGTGTATATAGTTATACACATTAGGTGACGGTATTCCCGTTTTACATTCGAGCGACCGAAACGAACAGAAAGTTGAATGGATAGACTGAACAATCAATGTATCTGGGTGGTATCCGATTATATCGCAATACTGAATATATAGTGATACTTACCAGGTGACGGTACTTCCGTTACACATACTAGCGACTGAATCGAACAGAAGGGTTTAATGCTTAGACGGAACGATAATTGTATCTGAATTGTATTCGATGATATCGTGATGATGTTTATATAGAAATACTCACCAGGTAACTGTTCTTCCGTTCCACATACAAGCGACCGAATCGAGCAGAAGGTTGAATTTAGTATAGATTGAACAATCATCGTATCTGGGTTGTATTCGATTATGTTTATAAAGTTATACTCACCAGGTAACTGTTCTCCAGTTATACATATGAGCGACTGAACTGAACAGAAGGTTGAATGGATAGACTGAACATTCATCGTATCTGGGTTGTATTTGATTATATCGTGATGATGTTTTTATAGTTATAATCACCAGGTAACTGTCCTTTCGTTATACGTAAGAGCGACCGAATCGAAGAGAAGGTTGAGTGGATAGACTGTACAATCATCCTTTCTGGGTTGTATTCGATTATATCGTGATGATTATCATATAGTATGTCTAACCAAGTAACAAATCTTCCGTTATACATACGAGCAACCGAATCGAACATAAGGTTGAATGGATAGATTGAACAATCATTGTACCTGGGTTGTATCCGCATATATCGTTATGCTGTATATTTAGTTACACCTACCATGTAACGGTTCTTTCGTTACACATACGAGCGTCTGAATCGAACATAAGGTTGGATGGTTTGGCGGAACGATAATTGTAACTGAGTTGTATTCGATTATATCGTGGTGATGTTTATATAGTAATACTCACCAGGTGACTGTTCTTGCGTTATACATACGAGCGACCCAATCGAACAGAAGGTTGGATGGATAGACGGAATGATAATTGTATCCGAGTTGTATTCGATTATATCGTGATAACGTTCATATAGGAATTCTCAACAACAATCAAATACAGAGGATTCAACCGAAAAAAAAAATTGCATCGAAGGGGGCCCTTTTGGAACTTTTTCAAATTCTTCAGATCGCCTTAACTTCCGAACGGATTGACCGATTTTCAACTTCGATCATACCAATCTGCTAGTTTTTTTCATAGAATCCATTTTTTCAATTGAAAAAACCGAAATCGAAAAAAAAATTGCATCAAAGGGGGTCCTCTTGAAACTTTTTCGAATTCTTCAGATCGCCTTAACTTCCAAACGGATGGACCGATTTTCAACTTCGATCATACCAAACTGCTTGTTTTTTTTCATAGAATCCATTTCTCCAATCAAAAAAACCGAAATCGAAAAAAAAAATTGCATCAAAGGGGGTCCCCTTGGAACTTTTTCGAATTCTTCAGATCGCCTTAACTTCCGAACGGATGGACCGATTTTCAATTTCGCGCATACCAATTTGCTTGTTTTTTCATAGAATCCATTTCTTCAATAGAAAAAACCGAAATCTAAAAAAAAATTGCATCAAAGAGGGCCCCCTTGGAACTTTTTCGAATTCTTCAGATCGCCTTAACTTCCGAACGGATTGACCGATTTTCAACTTCGATCATACCAATCTGCTTGTTTTTTTTTCATAGAATCCATTTCTTCAATAGAAAAAACCGAAATCGAAAAAAAAATTGCATCAAAGGGGGTCCTCTTGCAACTTTTTCGAATTCTTCAGATCGCCTTAACATCCAAACGGATGGACCGATTTTCAACTTCGATCATACCAATCTGCTAGTTTTTTTCATAGAAATCATTTCTCCAATCGAAAAAACCGAAAAAAAAAAAAATGCATCAAAGGGGGCCCCCTTGGAACTTTTTCGAATTCTTCAGACCCCCTTAACTTCCGAACGGATGGACCGATTTTCAAGTTCGCGCATACCAATTTGCTTGTTATTTCATAGAATCCATTTCTTCAATAGAAAAAACCGAAATCGAAAAAAAAATTGCATCAAAGGGGGTCGTCTTGAAACTTTTTCGAATTCTTCAGATCGCCTTAACTTCCAAACGGATGGACCGATTTTCAACTTCGATCATACCAATCTGCAAGTTTTTTTCATAGAAATCATTTCTCCAATCGAAAAAACAGAAATCAAAAAAAAATGCATCAAAGGGGGCCCCCTTGGAACTTTTTCGAATTCTTCAGACCCCCTTAACTTCCGAACGGATGGACCGATTTTCAAGTTCGCGCATACCAATTTGCTTGTTTTTTCATAGAATCCATTTCTTCAATAAAAAAAAAACCGAAATCGAAAAAAAAATTGCATCAAAGGGGGTCCTCTTGAAACTTTTTCGAATTCTTCAGATCGCCTTAACTTCCAAACGGATGGACCGATTTTCAACTTCGATCATACCAAACTGCTTGTTTTTTTTCATAGAATCCATTTCTCCAATCGAAAAAACCGAAATCGAAAAAAAAATTGCATCAAAGAGGGCCCCCTTGGAACTTTTTCGAATTCTTTAGATCGCCTTAACTTCCGAACGGATTGACCGAAAAAAAAATTGCATCAAAGGGGGCCCTTTTGGAACTTTTTCGAATTCTTCAGATCGCCTTAACTTCCGAACGGATTGACCGATTTTCAACTTCGATCATACCAATCTGCTAGTTTTTTTCATAGAAATCATTTCTCCAATCGAAAAAACCGAAATCGAAAAAAAAATGCATCAAAGGGGGCCCCCTTGGAACTTTTTCGAATTCTTCAGACCCCCTTAACTTCCGAACGGATGGACCGATTTTCAAGTTCGCGCATACCAATTTGCTTGTTTTTTCATAGAATCCATTTCTTCAATAGAAAAAACCGAAATCGAAAAAAAAATTGCATCAAAGGGGGTCCTCTTGAAACTTTTTCGAATTCTTCAGATCGCCTTAACTTCCAAACGGATGGACCGATTTTCAACTTCGATCATACCAATCTGCTTGTTTTTTTTTCATTGAATCCATTTCTCCAATCGAAAAAACCGAAATCTGAAAAAAAATTGCATCAAAGGGGGCCCCCTTGGAACTTTTTCGAATTCTTCAGATCGCCTTAACTTCCGAACGGATTGACCGAAAAAAAAAATTGCATCAAAGGGGGCCCCCTTGGAACTTTTTCGAATTCTTCAGATCGCCTTAACTTCCGAACGGATTGACCGATTTTCAACTTCGATCATACCAATCTGCTAGTTTTTTTCATAGAATCCATTTCTCCAATCGAAAAAACCGAAATCGAAAAAAAAAATGCATCAAAGGGGGCCCCCTTGGAACTTTTTCGAATTCTTCAGACCGCCTTAACTTCCGAACGGATGGACCGATTTTCAATTTCGCGCATACCAATTTGCTTGTTTATTCATAGAATCCATTTCTTCAATAGAAAATGCCGAAATCAAAAAAAAAATTGCATCGAAGGGGGTCCTCTTGGAACTTTTTCGAATTCTTCAGATCGCTTTAACTTCCGAACGGATGGACCGATTTTCAACTTAGATCATACTAAACTGCTTGTTTTTTTTTTCATAGAATCCATTTCTCCAATCGAAAAAACCGAAATGGAAAAAAAAATTGCATCAAAGGAGGTCCCCTTGGAACTTTTTCGAATTCTTCAGATCGCCTTAAGTTCCAAACGGATGGACCGATTTTCAACTTCGATCATACCAAACTGCTTGTTTTTTTTTATAGAATCCATTTCTTCAATCGAAAAAACCGAAATCGAAAAAAAAATTGCATCAAAGGGGGTCCCCTTGGAACTTATTCGAATTCTTCAGATCGCCTTAACTTTCAAACGGATGGACCGATTTTCAACTTCGATCATGCCAATCTGCTTGTTTTTTTTTCATAGAATCCATTTCTCCAATCGAAAAAACCGAAATCGAAAAAAAAATTGCATCAAAGGGGGTCCCCTTGGAACTTTTTCGAATTCTTCAGATCGCCTTAACTTCCAAACGGATGGACCGATTTTCAACTTCGATCATACCAAACTGCTTTTGTTTTTTCATTGAATCCATTTCTTCAATCGAAAAAACCGAAATCGAAAAAAAAATTGCATCAAAGGGGGTCCCCTTGGAACTTATTCGAATTCTTCAGATCGCCTTAACTTCCAAACGGATGGACCGATTTTCAACTTCGATCATACCAATCTGCTTGTTTTTTTTTCATAGAATCCTTTTCTTCAATCGAAAAAAAAAATAAAAAAAAAATGCATCAAAGGGGGCCCCCTTGGAACTTTTTCGAATTCTTCAGATCGCCTTAACTTCCGAACGGATGGACCGATTTTCAACTTCGATCATACCAATCTGCTTGTTTTTTTTCATAGAATCAATTTCTCCAATCGAAAAAACCGAAATCAAAAAAAATGCATCAAAGGGGGCCCCCTTGGAACTTTTTCGAATTCTTCAGATCGCCTAACTTCCGAACGGATGGACCGATTTTCAACTTCGATCATACCAATTTGCTTGTTTTCTTTCATAGAATCCATTTCTGCAATCGAAAAAACCGAAATAAAAAAAAAATGCTTCAAAGGGGGCCCTCTTGGAACTTTTTCGAATTCTTCAGATCGCCTTAACTTCCGAACGGATGGACCGATTTTCAACTTCGATCATACCAATCTGCTTGTTTTTTTTCATAGAATCCATTTCTCCAATCGAAAAAACCGAAATCGAAAAATAAAATTGCATCAAATGGGGCCCCCTTGGAACTTTTTCGAATTCTTCAGATCGCCTTAACTTCCGAACGGATGGACCGATTTTCAACTTCGATCATACCAATCTGCTTGTTTTTTTCATAGAATCCATTTCTCCAATCGAAAAAACCGAAATCGAAAAATAAAATTGCATCAAAGGGGGCCCCCTAGGAACTTTTTCGAATTCTTCAGACCGCCTTAACTTCCGAACGGATGAACCGATTTTCAATTTCGCGCATACCAATTTGCTCGTTTTTTCATAGAATCCATTTCTTCAATAGAAAAAACCGAAATCGAGAAATAAAATTGCATCAATGGGGGTCCTCTTGGAACTTTCTCGAATTCTTCAGATCTCCTTAACTTCCGAACGGATGGACCGATTTTCAACTTCGATCATACCAAACTGCTTGTTTTTTTTCATAGAATCCATTTCTCCAATCGAAGAAACCGAAATCTAAAAAAAAAATTGCATCAAAGGGGGCCCCCTTGGAACTTTTTCGAATTCTTCAGATCGCCTTAACATCCAAACAGATGGACCGATTTTCAACTTCGATCATACCAAACTGCTTGTTTTTTTTCATAGAATCCATTTCTTCAATCGAAAAAACCGAAATCGAAAAAAAAATTGCATCAAAAGGGGTCCCCTTGGAACTTTTTCGAATTCTTCAGATCGCCTTGACTTCCGAACGGATTGACCGAAAAAAAAAATTGCATCAAAGGGGGCCCTTTCGGAACTTTTTCGAATTCTTCAGATCGCCTTAACTTCCGAACGGATTGACCGATTTTCAACTTCGATCATACCAATCTGCTTGTTTTTTTTTCATAGAATCCATTTCTTCAAACAAAAAAACCGAAATCTAAAAAAAAATGCATCAAAGGGGGCCCTTTCGGAACTTTTTCGAATTCTTCAGATCGCCTTAACTTCCGAACGGATTGACCGATTTTCAACTTCGATCATACCAATCTGCTGGTTTTTTTCATAGAATCCATTTTTCCAATCGAAAAAACCGAAATCAAAAAAAAAATGCATCAAAGGGGGCCCCCTTGGAACTTTTTCGAATTCTTCAGATCGCCTAACTTCCGAACGGATGGACCGATTTTCAACTTCGATCATACCAATTTGCTTGTTTTCTTTCATAGAATCCATTTCTGCAATCGAAAAAACCGAAATCGAAAAAAATATGCATCAAAGGGGGCCCCCTTGGAACTTTTTCGAATTCTTCGGATCGCCTTAACTTCCGAACGGATGGACCGATTTTCAACTTCGATCATACCAATCTGCTTTTTTTTTTTTTGATAGAATCCATTTCTCCAATCGAAAAAACCGAAATCGAAAAATAAAATTGCATCAAAGGGGGCCCCCTTGGAACTTTTTCGAATTCTTCAGATCGCCTTGACTTCCGAACGGATGGACCGATTTTCAAATTCGATCATACCAATCTGCTTGTTTTTTTCATAGAATCCATTTCTCCAATCGAAAAAACCGAAATCGAAAAAAAAATGAATCAAAGGGGGCCCCCTTGGAACTTTTTCGAATTCTTCAGACCGCCTTAACTTCCGAACGGATGGACCGATTTTCAATTTCGCGCATACCAATTTGCTTGTTTTTTTTCATAGAATCCATTTCTCCCATCAAAAAAACCGAAATCGAGAAAAAAATTGCATCAAAGGGGGTCCCCTTGGAACTTTTTCGAATTCTTCAGATCGCCTTAACTTCCAAACGGATGGACCGATTTTCAACTTCGATCATACCAATCTGCTTGTTTTTTTTTCATAGAATCCATTTCTTCAAACAAAAAAACCGAAATCTAAAAAAAAATGCATCAAAGGGGGCTCCCTTGGAACTTTTTCGAATTCTTCAGATCGCCTTAACTTCCAAACGGATGGACCGATTTTCAACTTCGATCATACCAAACTGCTTGTTTTTTTTTCATAGAATCCATTTCATCGATCGAAAAAACCGAAATCGAAAAAAAAATTGCATCAAAGGGGTCCCCTTGGAACTTTTTCGAATTCTTCAGATCGCCTTAACTTCCAAACGGATGGACCGATTTTCAACTTCGATCATACCAATCTGCTTGTTTTTTTTCATAGAATCCATTTCTCCAATCGAAAAAACCGAAATCTAAAAAAAAATTGCATCAAAGGGGGCCCCCTAGGAACTTTTTCGAATTCTTCAGATCGCCTTAACTTCCGAACGGATGGACCGATTTTCAACTTCGATCATACCAATCTGCTTGTTTTTTTCATAGAATCCATTTCTCCAATCGAAAAAACCGGAATCGAAAAAAAAATGCATTAAAGGGGGCCCCCTTGGAACTTTTTCGAATTCTTCAGACCTCCTTAACTTCCGAACGGATAGACCGATTTTCAATTTCGCGCATACCAATTTGCTTGTTTTTTCATAGAATCCATTTCTTCAATAGAAAAAACCGAAATCGAAAAAAAAATTGCATCAAAGGGGGTCCTCTTGGAACTTTTTCGAATTCTTCAGATCGCCTTAACCTCCGAACGGATGGACCGATTTTCAACTTCGATCATACCAAACTGCTTGTTTTTTTTCATAGAACCTCCAATCGAAAAAACCGAAATCGAAAAAAAAATTGCATCAAAGGGGGTCCCCTTGGAACTTTTTCGAATTCTTCAGATCGCCTTAACTTCCAAACGGATGAACCGATTTTCAACTTCGATCATACCAATCTGCTTGTTTTTTTTTATAGAATCCATTTCTCCAATCGAAAAAACCGAAATCGAAAAAAAATATGCATCAAAGGGGGTCCCCTTGGAACTTTTTCGAATTCTTCAGATCGCCTTAACTTTCAAACGGATGGACCGATTTTCAACTTCGATCATACCAAACTGCTTGTTTTTTTTCATAGAATCCATTTCTTCAATCGAAAAAACCGAAATCGAAAAAAAATTGCATCAAAGGGGGTCCCCTTGGAACTTTTTCGAATTCTTCAGATCGCCTTAACTTCCAAACGGATGGACCGATTTTCAACTTCGATCATACCAATCTGCTTGTTTTTTTCATAGAATCCATTTCTCCAATCGAAGAAAAAGAAAACGAAAAAAAAAATGCATCAAAGGAGGCCCCCTTTGAACTTTTTCGAATTCTTCAGACCGCCTTAACTTCCGAACGGATGGACCGATTTTCAATTTCGCGCATACCAATTTGCTTGTTTTTTCATAGAATCCATTTCTTCAATAGAAAAAACCGAAATCGAAAAAGAAATTGCATCAAAGGGGGTCCTCTTGGAACTTTTTCGAATTCTTCAGATCGCCTTAACTTCCGAACGGATGGACCGATTTTCAACTTCGATCATACCAAACTGCTTGTTTTTTTTTTCATAGAATCTCCAATCGAAAAAACCGAAATCGAAAAAAAAATTGCATCAAAGGGGGTCCCCTTGGAACTTTTTCGAATTCTTCAGATCGCCTTAACTTCCAAACGGATGGACCGATTTTCAACTTCGATCATACCAATCTGCTTGTTTTTTTTATAGAATTCATTTCTCTAATCGAAAAAACCGAAATCTGAAAAAAAAATTGCATCAAAGGGGGCCCCCTTGGAACTTTTTCGAATTTTTCAGATCGCCTTAACTTCCAAACGGATGAACCGATTTTCAACTTCGATCATGCCAAACTGCTTGTTTTTTTCATAGAATCCATTTCTCCAATCGAAAAAACCGAAATCGAAAAAAAAAATTGCATCAAAGGGGGTCCCCTTGGAACTTTTTCGAATTCTTCAGATCGCCTTAACTTCCAAACGGATGGACCGATTTTCAACTTCGATCATACCAATCTGCTTGTTTTTTTCCTAGAATCCATTTCTCCAATCGAAAAAACCGAAACAAAAAAAAATTGCATCAAAGGGGGTCCCATTGGAACTTTTTCGAATTCTTCAGATCGCCTTAACTTCCAAACGGATGGACCGATTTTCAACTTCGATCATACCAAACTGCTTGTTTTTTTCATAGAATCCATTTCTTCAATCGAAAAAACCGAAATCGAAAAAAAAAAATTGCATCAAAGGGGGTCCCCTTGGAACTTTTTCGAATTCTTCAGATCGCCTTAACTTCCAAACGGATGGACCGATTTTCAACTTCGATCATACCAATCTGCTTGTTTTTTTTCATAGAATCCATTTCTCCAATCGAAAAAACCGGAATCTGAAAAAAAAATTGCATCAAAGGGGGCCCCCATGGAACTTTTTCGAATTCTTCAGATCGCCTTAACTTCCGAACGGATGGACCGATTTTCAACTTCGATCATACCAATCTGCTTGTTTTTATCATAGAATCCATTTCTCCAATCGAAAAAACCGAAATCGAAAAAAAAATGCATCAAAGGGGGCCCCCTTTGAACTTTTTCGAATTCTTCAGACCGCCTTAACTTCCGAACGGATGGACCGATTTTCAATTTCGCGCATACCAATTTGCTTGTTTTTTCATAGAATCCATTTCTTCAATAGAAAAATCCGAAATCGAAAAAAAAATTGCATCAAAGGGGGTCCTCTTGGAACTTTTTCGAATTCTTCAGATCGCCTTAACTTCCGAACGTATGGACCGATTTTCAACTTCGATTATACCAAACTGCTTGTTTTTTCCATAGAATCTCCAATCGAAAAAACCAAAATCGAAAAAAAAATTGCATCAAAGGGGGTCCCCTTGGAACTTTTTCGAATTCTTCAGATCGCCTTAACTTCCAAACGGATAGACCGATTTTCAACTTCGATCATACCAATCTGCTCGTTTTTTTTATAGAATCCATTTCTCCAATCGAAAAAACCGAAATCTGAAAAAAAAAATGGAATCAAAGGGGGCCCCCTTGGAACTTTTTCGAATTTTTCAGATCGCCTTAACTACCAAACGGATGAACCGATTTTCAACTTCGATCATACCAAACTGCTTGTTTTTCTTCATAGAATTCATTTCTCCAATCGAAAAAACCGAAATCGAAAAAAAATTGCATCAAAGGGGGTCCCCTTGGAACTTTTTCGAATTCTTCAGATCGCCTTAACTTCCAAACGGATGGACCGATTTTCAACTTCGATCATACCAATCTGCTTGTTTTTTTTTCTAGAATCCATTTCTCCAATCGAAAAAACCGAAACCAAAAAAAAATTGCATCAAAGGGGGCCCCCTTGGAACTTTTTCGAATTCTTCAGATCGCCTTAACTTCCGAACGGATTGACCGATTTTCAACTTCGATCATACCAATCTGCTTGTTTTTTTCATAGAATCCATTTCTCCAATCGGAAAAACCGAAATCGAAAAAAAAATGCATCAAAGGGGGCCCCCTTGGAACTTTTTCGAATTCTTCAGACCGCCTTAACTTCCGAACGGATGGACCGATTTTCAATTTCGCGCATACCAATTTGCTTGTTTTTTCATAGAATCCATTTCTTCAATAGAAAAAACCGAAATCGAAAAAAAAATTGCATCAAAGGGGGTCCTCTTGGAACTTTTTCGAATTCTTCAGATCACCTTAACTTCCGAACGGATGGACCGATTTTCAACTTCGATCATACCAAACTGCTTTTTTTTTTATATAGAATCCATTTCTCCAATCGAAAAAACCGAAATCGAGAAAAAATTGCATCAAAGGGGGTCCACTTGGAACTTTTTCGAATTCTTCAGGTCGCCTTAACTTCCAAACGGATGGACCGATTTTCAACTTCGATCATACCAATCTGCTTGTTTTTTTTCATAGAATCCATTTCTCCAATCGAAAAAACTGAAATCTAAAAAAAAATTGCATCAAAGTGGGCCCGCTTGGAACTTTTTCGAATTCTTCAGATCGCCTTAACTTCCGAACGGATGGACCGATTTTCAACTTCGATCATACCAATCTGCTTGTTTTTTTTTCATAGAATCCATTTCTCCAATCAAAAAACAACTGAAATCTAAAAAAAAATTGCATCAAAGGGGGCCCCCTTGGAACTTTTTTGAATTCTTCAGATCGCCTTAACTTCCGAACGGATGGACCGATTTTCAACTTAGATCATACCAATCTGCTTGTTTTCTTCATAGAATCCATTTCTCTAATCGAAAAAACCGAAATCGAAAAAAAAATGCATCAAAGGGGGCCCCCTTGTAACTTTTTCGAATTCTTCAGACCGCCTTAACTTCCGAACGGATGGACCGATTTTCAATTTCGCGCATACCAATTTGCTTGTTTTTTCATAGAATCCATTTCTTCAATAGAAAAAACCGAAATCGAAAAAAAAATTGCATCAAAGGGGGTCCTCTTGGAACTTTTACGAATACTTCAGATCGCCTTAACTTCCGAACGGATGGACCGATTTTCAACTTCGATCATACCAAACTGCTTGTTTTTTTTATAGAATCCATTTCTCCAATCGAAAAAACCGAAATCGAAAAAAAAATTGCATCAAAGGAGGTCCCCTTGGAACTTTTTCGAATTCTTCAGATCGCCTTATATTCCAAACGGATGGACCGATTTTCAACTTCGATCATACCAATCTGCTTTTTTTTTTTTTCATAGAATCCATTTCTCCAATCGAAAAAACCGAAATCAAAAAAAAATTGCATCAAAGGGGGTCCCCTTGGAACTTTTTCGAATTCTTCAGATCGCCTTAACTTCCGAACGGATTGACCGATTTTCAACTTCGATCATACCAATCTGCTTGTATTTTTCATAGAATCCATTTCTCCAATCAAAAAAACCGAAATCGAAAAAAAATGCATCAAAGAGGGCCCCCTTGGAACTTTTTCGAATTCTTCAGATCGCCGTAACTTCCGAACGGATGGACCGATTTTCAACTTCGATCATACCAATCTGCTTGTTTTTTCTTCATAGAATCCATTTCTCCAATCGAAAAAACTGAAATCGAAAAAAAAAATGCATCAATGGGCCCCCTTGAAACTTTCTCGAATTCTTCAGATCGCTTTAACTTCCGAACGGATGGACCGATTTTCAACTTCGATCATACCAAACTGCTTGTTTTTTTTCATAGAATCTCCAATCGAAAAAACCGAAATCAAAAAAAAAATTGCTTCAAAGGGGGTTCACTTGGAACTTTTTCGAATTCTTCAGATCGCCTTAACTTCCAAACGGATGGACCGATTTTCAACTTCGATCATACCAATCTGCTTGTTTTTTTTCATAGAATCCATTTCTCCAATCGAAAAAACCGAAATCGAAAAAAAAAAATTGCATCAAAGGAGGTCCCCTTGGAACTTTTTCGAATTCTTCAGATCGCCTTAACTTCCAAACGGATGGACCGATTTTCAACTTCGATCATACCAATCTGCTTTTTTTTTTTCATAGAATCCATTTCTCCAATCGAAAAAACTGAAATCGAAAAAAAAATGCATCAATGGGCCCCCTTGGAACTTTCTCGAATTCTTCAGATCGCTTTAACTTCCGAACGGATGGACCGATTTTCAACTTCGATCATACCAAACTGCTTGTTTTTTTTCATAGAATCTCCAATCGAAAAAACCGAAATCGAAAAAATAATTGCATCAAAGGGGGTCCCCTTGGAACTTTTTCGAATTCTTCAGATCGCCTTAACTTCCAAACGGATGGACCGATTTTCAACTTCGATCATACCAATCTGCTTGTTTTTCTTATAGAATCCATTTCTCCAATCGAAAAAACCGAAATCGAAAAAAATTGCATCAAAGGGGGTCCCCTTGGAACTTTTTCGAATTCTTCAGATCGCCTTAACTTCCAAACGGATGGACCGATTTTCAACTTTGATCATACCAATCTGCTGGTTTTTTTTTCATAGAATCCATTTCTCCAATCGAAAAAACCGAAATCTAAAAAAAAATTGCATCAAAGGGGGCCCCCTTGGAACTTTTTCGAATTCTTCAGATCGCCTTAACTTCCGAACGGATGGACCGATTTTCAACTTCGATCATACCAATCTGCTTGTTTTTTTCATAGAATCCATTTCTCCAATCGAAAAAACCGAAATCGAAAAAAAAATGCATCAAAGGGGGCCCCCTTGGAACTTTTTCGAATTCTTCAGACCACCTTAACTTCCGAACGGATGGACCGATTTTCAATTTCGCGCATACCAATTTGCTTGTTTTTTCATAGAATCCATTTCTTCAATAGAAAAAACCGAAATCGAAAAAAAAATTGCATCAAAGGGGGTCCTCTTGGAACTTTTTCGAATTCTTCAGATCGCCTTAACTTCCGAACGGATGGACCGATTTTCAACTTCGATCATACCAAACTGCTTGTTTTTTTTTTCATAGAATCTCCAATCGAAAAAACCGAAATTGAAAAAAAATTGCATCAAAGGGGGTCCCCTTGGAACTTTTTCGAATTCTTCAGATCGCCTTAACTTCCAAACGGATGGACCGATTTTCAACTTCGATCATACCAATCTGCTTGTTTTTTTATAGAATCCATTTCTCCAATCGAAAAAACCGAAATCGAAAAAAAAATTGCATCAAAGGGGGTCCCCTTGGAACTTTTTCGAATTCTTCAGATCGCCTTAACTTCCAAACGGATGGAACGATTTTCAACTTCGATCATACCAATCTGCTTGTTTTTTTTCATAGAATCCATTTCTCTAATCGAAAAAACCGAAATCTGAAAAAAAATTGCATCAAAGGGGGCCCCCTTGGAACTTTTTCGAATTCTTCAGATCGCCTTAACTTCCGAACGGATGGACCGATTTTCAACTTCGATCATACCAATCTGCTTGTTTTTTTCATAGAATCCATTTCTCCAATCGAAAAAACCGAAATCGAAAAAAAAAATGCATCAAAGGGGGCCCCCTTGGAACTTTTTCGAATTCTTCAGACCACCTTAACTTCCGAACGGATGGACCGATTTTCAATTTCGCGCATACCAATTTGCTTGTTTTTTCATAGAATCCATTTCTTTAATAGAAAAAACCGAAATCGAAAAAAAAATTGCATCAAAGGGGGTCCTCTTGGAACTTTTTCGAATTCTTCAGATCGCCTTAACTTCCGAACGGATGGACCGATTTTCAACTTCGATCATACCAAACTGCTTGTTTTTTTTTTTCATAGAATCTCCAATCGAAAAAACCGAAATCGAAAAAAAATTGCATCAAAGGGGGTCCTCTTGGAACTTTTTCGAATTCTTCAGATCGCCTCAACTTCCAAACGGATGGACCGATTTTCAACTTCGATCATACCAATCTGCTTGTTTTTTTTTATAGAATCCATTTCTCCAATCGAAAAAACCGAGATCTGACAAAAAAATTGCATCAAAGGGGGCCCCCTTGGAACTTTTTCGAATTCTTCAGATCGCCTTGACTTCCAAACGGATGGACCTATTTTCAACTTCGATCATACGAAACTGCTTGTTTTTTTTCATAGAATCCATTTCTCCAATCGAAAAAACCGAAATCGAAAGAAAAATTGCATCAAAGGGGGTCCCCTTGGAACTTTTTCGAATTCTTCAGATCGCCTTAATTTCCAAACGGATGGACTGATTTTCAACTTCGATCATACCAAACTGCTTGTTTTTTTTTATAGAATCCATTTCTCCAATCGAAAAAACCGAAATCGAAACGAAAATTGCATCAAAGGGGGTCCCCTTGGAACTTTTTCGAATTCTTCAGATCGCCTTAACTTCCGAACGGATGGACCGATTTTCAATTTCGCGCATACCAAATTTGCTTGTTTTTTCATAGAATCCATTTCTTCAATAGAAAAAACCGAAATCGAAAAAAAAATTGCATCAAATGGGGCATCCTTGGAACTTTTTCGAATTCTTCAGATCGCCTTAACTTCCGAACGGATGGACCGATTTTCAACTTCGATCATACCAATCTGCTTGTTTTTTTCATAGAATCCATTTCTCCAATCGAAAAAACCGTATTCGAAAAAAAATTGCATCAAAGGGGGTCCCCTTGGAACTTTTTCGAATTCTTCAGATCGCCTTAACTTCCAAACGGATGGACCGATTTTCAACTTAGATCATACCAATCTGCTTGTTTTTTTTCATAGAATCCATTTCTCCAATCGAAAAAACCGAAATCTAAAAAAAAATTGCATCAAAGGGGGCCCCCTTGGAACTTTTTCGAATTCTTCAGATCGCCTTAACTTCCGAACGGATGGACCGATTTTCAACTTCGATCATACCAATCTGCTTGTTTTTTTCATAGAATCCATTTCTCCAATCGAAAAAACCGAAATCGAAAAAAAAATGCATCAAAGGGGGCCCCCTTGGAACTTTTTCGAATTCTTCAGACCACCTTAACTTCCGAACGGATGGACCGATTTTCAATTTCGCGCATACCAATTTGCTTGTTTTTTCATAGAATCCATTTCTTCAATAAAAAAAACCGAAATCGAAAAAAAAATTGCATCAAAGGGGGTCCTCTTGGAACTTTTTCGAATTCTTCAGATCGCCTTAACTTCCGAACGGATGGACCGATTTTCAACTTCGATCATACCAAACTGCTTTTTTTTTTTTCATAGAATCTCCAATCGAAAAAACCGAAATTGAAAAAAAATTGCATCAAAGGGGGTCCCCTTGGAACTTTTTCGAATTCTTCAGATCGCCTTAACTTCCAAACGGATGGACCGATTTTCAACTTCGATCATACCAATCTGCTTGTTTTTTTTATAGAATCCATTTCTCTAATCGAAAAAACCGAAATCGAAAAAAAAAATTGCATCAAAGGGGGTCCCCTTGGAACTTTTTCGAATTCTTCAGATCGCCTTAACTTCCAAACGGATGGACCGATTTTCAACTTCGATCATACCAATCTGCTTGTTTTTTTTCATAGAATCCATTTCTCCAATCGAAAAAACCGAAATCTGAAAAAAAATTGCATCAAAGGGGGCCCCCTTGGAACTTTTTCGAATTTTTCAGATCGCCTTAACTTCCGAACGGATGGACCGATTTTCAACTTCGATCATACCAATCTGCTTGTTTTTTTCATAGAATCCATTTCTCCAATCGAAAAAACCGAAATCGAAAAAAAAATGCATCAAAGGGGGCCCCCTTGGAACTTTTTCGAATTCTTCAGACCACCTTAACTTCCGAACGGATGGACCGATTTTCAATTTCGCGCATACCAATTTGCTTGTTTTTTCATAGAATCCATTTCTTTAATAGAAAAAACCGAAATCGGAAAAAAAATTGCATCAAAGGGGGTCCTCTTGGAACTTTTTCGAATTCTTCAGATCGCCTTAACTTCCGAACGGATGGACCGATTTTCAACTTCGATCATACCAAACTGCTTGTTTTTTTTTTCATAGAATCTCCAATCGAAAAAACCGAAATCGAGAAAAAATTGCATCAAAGGGGGTCCTCTTGGAACTTTTTCGAATTCTTCAGATCGCCTCAACTTCCAAACGGATGGACCGATTTTCAACTTCGATCATACCAATCTGCTTGTTTTTTTTATAGAATCCATTTCTCCAATCGAAAAAACTGAGATCTGACAAAAAAATTGCATCAAAGGGGGCCCCCTTGGAACTTTTTCGAATTCTTCAGATCGCCTTGACTTCCAAACGGATGGACCGATTTTCAACTTCGATCATACCAAACTGCTTGTTTTTTTTCACAGAATCCATTTCTCCAATCGAAAAAACCGAAATCGAAAGAAAAATTGCATCAAAGGGGGTCCCCTTGGAACTTTTTCGAATTCTTCAGATCGCCTTAACTTCCAAACGGATGGACCGATTTTCAACTTCGATCATACCAAACTGCTTGTTTTTTTTTATAGAATCCATTTCTCCAATCGAAAAAACCGAAATCGAAACAAAAATTGCATCAAAGGGGGTCCCCTTGGAACTTTTTCGAATTCTTCAGATCGCCTTAACTTCCGAACGGATGGACCGATTTTCAATTTCGCGCATACCAAATTTGCTTGTTTTTTCATAGAATCCATTTCTTCAATAGAAAAAACCGAAATCGAAAAAAAAATTGCATCAAATGGGGCATCCTTGGAACTTTTTCGAATTCTTCAGATCGCCTTAACTTCCGAACGGATGGACCGATTTTCAACTTCGATCATACCAATCTGCTTGTTTTTTTCATAGAATCCATTTCTCCAATCGAAAAAACCGAAATCGAAACAAAAAATGCATCAAAGGGGGCCCCCTTGGAACTTCTTCGAATTCTTCAGACCGCCTTAACTTCCGAACGGATGGACCGATTTTCAATTTCGCGCATACCAATTTGCTTGTTTTTTCATAGAATCCATTTCTTCAATAGAAAAAACCGAAATCGAAAAAAAAAATTGCATCAAAGGGGGTCTTCTTGGAACTTTTTCGAATTCTTCAGATCGCCTTAACTTCCGAACGGATGGACCGATTTTCAACTTCGATCATACCAAACTGCTTGTTTTTTTTCATAGAATCCATTTCTCCAATCGAAAAAACCGAAATCGAAAATAAAAATTGCATCAAAGGGGGTCCCCTTGGAACTTTTTCGAATTCTTCAGATCGCCTTAACTTCCAAACGGATGGACCGATTTTCAACTTCGATCATACCAATCTGCTTGATTTTTTTCATAGAATCCATTTCTTCAATCGAAAAAACCGACATCGAAAAAAAAATTGCATCAAAGGGGGCCCCCTTGGAACTTTTTCGAATTCTTTATATCGCCTTAACTTCCAAACGGATGGACCGATTTTCAACTTCGATCATACCAAACTGCTTGTTTTTTTTCATAGAATCTCCAATCGAAAAAACCGAAATCGAAAAAAAATTGCATCAAAGGGGGTCCCCTTGGAACTTTTTCGAATTCTTCAGATCGCCTTAACTTCCAAACGGATGGACCGATTTTCAACTTCGATCATACCAATCTGCTTGTTTTTCTTATAGAATCCATTTCTCCAATCGAAAAAACCGAAATCGAAAAAAAAATTGCATCAAAGGGGGTCCCCTTGGAACTTTTTCGAATTCTTCAGATCGCCTTAACTTCCAAACGGATGGACCGATTTTCAACTTCGATCATACCAATCTGCTTGTTTTTTTTTCATAGAATCCATTTCTCCAATCGAAAAAACCGAAATCTAAAAAAAAAATTGCATCAAAGGGGGCTCCCTTGGAACTTTTTCGAATTCTTCAGATCGCCTTAACTTCCGAACGGATGGACCGATTTTCAACTTCGATCATACCAATCTGCTTGTTTTTTTCATAGAATCCATTTCTCCAATCGAAAAAACCGGAATCGA
Source organism: Chrysomela aeneicollis (assembly GCA_029955515.1). Lineage (NCBI taxonomy): Eukaryota > Metazoa > Arthropoda > Insecta > Coleoptera > Chrysomelidae > Chrysomela > Chrysomela aeneicollis. Next base: position 11,406,104 of record JARUHQ010000013.1, on the reverse strand, counting down.
AAAAAAAAAAAAAAAATGCATCAAAGGGGGCCCCCTTGGAACTTTTTCGAATTCTTCAGACCACCTTAACTTCCGAACGGATGGACCGATTTTCAATTTCGATCATACCAAACTGCTTGTTTTTTTTTCATAGAATCTCCAATCGAAAAAACCGAAATCGAAAAAAAATTGCATCAAAGGGGGTCCCCTTGGAACTTTTTCGAATTCTTCAGATCGCCTTAACTTCCGAACGGATGGACCGATTTTCAACTTCGATCATACCAATCTGCTTGTTTTTTTCATAGAATCCATTTCTCCAATCGAAAAAACCGAAATCGAAAAAAAAAATGCATCAAAGGGGGCCCCCTTGGAACTTTTTCGAATTCTTCAGACCGCCTTAACTTCCGAACGGATGGACCGATTTTCAATTTCGCGCATACCAATCTGCTTGTTTTTTTCATAGAATCCATTTCTCCAATCGAAAAAACCGAAATTTAAAAAAAAAATTGCATCAAAGGGGGCTCCCTTGGAACTTTTTCGAATTCTTCAGATCGCCTTAACTTCCGAACGGATGGACCGATTTTCAACTTCGATCATACCAATCTGCTTGTTTTTTTCATAGAATCCATTTCTCCAATCGAAAAAACCGAAATCTAAAAAAAAAATTGCATCAAAGGGGGCTCCCTTGGAACTTTTTCGAATTCTTCAGATCGCCTTAACTTCCGAACGGATGGACCGATTTTCAACTTCGATCATACCAATCTGCTTGTTTTTTTCATAGAATCCATTTCTTCAATCGAAAAAACCGACATCGAAAAAAAAATTGCATCAAAGGGGGCCCCCTTGGAACTTTTTCGAATTCTTTATATCGCCTTAACTTCCAAACGGATGGACCGATTTTCAACTTCGATCATACCAAACTGCTTGTTTTTTTTCATAGAATCTCCAATCGAAAAAACCGAAATCGAAAAAAAATTGCTTCAAAGGGGGTCCCCTTGGAACTTTTTCGAATTCTTCAGATCGCCTTAACTTCCAAACGGATGGACCGATTTTCAACTTCGATCATACCAATCTGCTTGTTTTTCTTATAGAATCCATTTCTCCAATCGAAAAAACCGAAATCGAAAAAAAAATTGCATCAAAGGGGGTCCCCTTGGAACTTTTTCGAATTCTTCAGATCGCCTTAACTTCCAAACGGATGGACCGATTTTCAACTTCGATCATACCAATCTGCTTGTTTTTTTTTCATAGAATCCATTTCTCCAATCGAAAAAACCGAAATCTAAAAAAAAAATTGCATCAAAGGGGGCTCCCTTGGAACTTTTTCGAATTCTTCAGATCGCCTTAACTTCCGAACGGATGGACCGATTTTCAACTTCGATCATACCAATCTGCTTGTTTTTTTCATAGAATCCATTTCTCCAATCGAAAAAACCGGAATCGAAAAAAAAAAAAAAATGCATCAAAGGGGGCCCCCTTGGAACTTTTTCGAATTCTTCAGACCACCTTAACTTCCGAACGGATGGACTGATTTTCAATTTCGCGCATACCAATTTGCTTGTTTTTTCATAGAATCCATTTCTTCAATAGAAAAATTCGAAATCGAAAAAAAAATTGCATCAAAGGGGGTCCTCTTGGAACTTTTTCGAATTCTTCAGATCGCCTTAACTTCCGAACGGATGGACCGATTTTCAACTTCGATCATACCAAACTGCTTGTTTTTTTTTCATAGAATCTCCAATCGAAAAAACCGAAATCGAAAAAAAATTGCATCAAAGGGGGTCCCCTTGGAACTTTTTCGAATTCTTCAGATCGCCTTAACTTCCGAACGGATGGACCGATTTTCAACTTCGATCATACCAATCTGCTTGTTTTTTTCATAGAATCCATTTCTCCAATCGAAAAAACCGAAATCGAAAAAAAAAAATGCATCAAAGGGGGCCCCCTTGGAACTTTTTCGAATTCTTCAGACCGCCTTAACTTCCGAACGGATGGACCGATTTTCAATTTCGCGCATACCAATTTGCTTGTTTTTTCATAGAATCCATTTCTTCAATAGAAAAAACCGAAATCGAAAAAAAAAATTGCATCAAAGGGGGTCCTCTTGGAACTTTTTCGAATTCTTCAGATCGCCTTAACTTCCGAACGGATGGACCGATTTTCAACTTCGATCATACCAAACTGCTTGTTTTTTTTCATAGAATCCATTTCTCCAATCGAAAAAACCGAAATCGAAAAAAAAAATTGCATCAAAGGGGGTCCCCTTGGAACTTTTTCGAATTCTTCAGATCGCCTTAACTTCCAAACGGATGGACCGATTTTCAACTTCGATCATACCAATCTGCTTGATTTTTTTCATAGAATCCATTTCTCCAATCGAAAAAACCGAAATCGAAAAAAAAATTGCATCAAAGAGGGCCCCTTTGGAACTTTTTCGAATTCTTCAGATCGCCTTAACTTCTAAACGGATGGACCGATTTTCAACTTCGATCATACCAAACTGCTTGTTTTTTTTCATAGAATCCATTTCTCCGATCAAAAAATCCGAAATCGAAAAAAAAAAAGGAATCAAAGGGGGCCCCCTTGGAACTTTTTCGAATTCTTCAGATCGCCTTAACTTCCGAACGGATTGACCGATTTTCAACTTCGATCATACCAATCTGCTTGTTTTTTTCATAGGATCCATTTCTCCAATCGAAAAAACCGAAATCGAAAAAAAAATGCATCAAAGGGGGCACCCTTGAAACTTTTTCGAATTCTTCAGACCGCCTTAACTTCCGAACGGATGGACCGATTTTCAATTTCGCGCATACCAATTTGCTTGTTTTTTCATAGAATCCATTTCTTCAATAGAAAAAACCGAAATCGAAAAAAAAATGCATCAAAGGGGGCACCCTTGAAACTTTTTCGAATTCTTCAGACCGCCTTAACTTCCGAACGGATGGACCGATTTTCAATTTCGCGCATACCAATTTGCTTGTTTTTTCATAGAATCCATTTCTTCAATAGAAAAAACCGAAATCGAAAAAAAAAATGCATCAAAGGGGGTCCTCTTGGAACTTTTTCGAATTCTTCAGACCGCCTTAACTTCCGAACGGATGGACCGATTTTCAATTTCGCGCATACCAATTTGCTTGTTTTTTTATAGAATCCATTTCTTCAATAGAAAAAACCGAAATCGAAAAAAAAATTGCATCAAAGGGGGTCCTCTTGGAACTTTTTCGAATTCTTCAGATCGCCTTAACTTCCGAACGGATGGACCGATTTTCAACTTCGATCATACCAAACTGCTTGTTTTTTTTTCATAGAATCCATTTCTCCAATCGAAAAAACCGAAATCGATAAAAAATTGCATCAAAGGGGGTCCATTTGGAACTTTTTCGAATTCTTCAGGTCGCCTTAACTTCCAAACGGATGGACCGATTTTCAACTTCGATCATACCAATCTGCTTGTTTTTTTTATAGAATCCATTTTTCCAATCGAAAAAAACGAAATCTGAAAAAAAAAATTGCATCAAAGGGGGCCCCCTTGGAACTTTTTCGAATTCTTCAGATCGCCTTAACTTCCGAACGGATAGACCGATTTTCAACTTCGATCATACCAATCTGCTTGTTTTTTTCATAGAATCCATTTCTCCAATCGAAAAAACCGAAATCGAAAAAAAAATGCATGAAAGGGGGCCTCCTTGTAACTTTTTCGAATTCTTCAGACCGCCTTAACTTCCGAACGGTTGGACCGATTTTCAATTTCACGTATACCAATTTGCTTGTTTTTTCATTGAATCCATTTCTTCAATAAAAAAAACCGAAATCGAAAAAAAAATTGCATCAAAGGGGGTCCTCTTGGAACTTTTTCGAACTCTTCAGATCGCCTTAACTTCCGAACGGATGGACCGATTTTCAACTTCGATCATACCAATCTGCTTGTTTTTTTTCATAGAATCCATTTCTCCAATCGAAAAAACCGAAATCGAAAAAAAAATTGCATCAAAGGGGGCCCTCTTGGAACTTTTTCGAATTCTTCAGATCGCCTTAACTTCCAAACGGATGAACCGATTTTCGACTTCGATCATACCAATCTGCTTTTTTTTTCATAGAATCCATTTCTCCAATCGAAAAAACCGAAATCTAAAAAAAAATTGCATCAAAGGGGGCCCCCTTGGAACTTTTTCGAATTCTTCAGATCGCCTTAACTTCCAAACGGATGAACCGATTTTCAACTTCGATCATACCAATCTGCTTGTTTTTTTTCATAGAATCCATTTCTCCAATCGAAAAAACCGAAATCTAAAAAAAAACATTGCATCAAAGGGTGCCCCCTTGGAACTTTTTCGAATTCTTCAGATCGCCTTAACTTCCAAACGGATGAACCGATTTTCAACTTCGATCATACCAATCTGCTTGTTTTTTTCATAGAATCAACTTCTCCAATCGAAAAAACCGAAATCGAAAAAAAAAATTGCATCAAAGGGGGCCCCCTTGGAACTTTTTCGAATTCTTCAGACCGCCTTAACTTCCGAACTGATGGACCGATTTTCAATTTCGCGCATACCAATTTGCTTGTTTTTTCATAGAATCCATTTCTCCAATCAAAAAAACCGAAATCGAAAAAAAAATTGCATCAAAGGGGGTCCCCTTGGAACTTTTTCGAATTCTTCAGATCGCCTTAAATTCCAAACGGATGGACCGATTTTCAACTTCGATCATACCAATCTGCTTGTTTTGCGCATACCAATTTGCTTGTTTTTTCATAGAATCCATTTTTCCAATCAAAAAAACCGAAATCGAAAAAAAAATTGCATCAAAGGGGGTCCCCTTGGAACTTTTTCGAATTCTTCAGATCGCCTTAACTTCCAAACGGATGGACCGATTTTCAACTTCGATCATACCAATCTGCTTGTTTTTTTTCATAGAATCCATTTCTCCAATCGAAAAAACCGAAATCTAAAAAAAACATTGCATCAAAGGGGGCCCCCTTGGAACTTTTTCGAATTCTTCAGATCGCCTTAACTTCCAAACGGATGGACCGATTTTCAACTTCGATCATACCAATCTGCTTGTTTTTTTTTCATAGAATCCATTTCTCCAATCGAAAAAACCGAAATCTAAAAAAAAAATTGCATCAAAGGGGGCCCTCTTGGAACTTTTTCGAATTCTTCAGATCGCCTTAACTTCCAAACGGATGAACCGATTTTCAACTTCGATCATACCAATCTGCTTTTTTTTCATAGAATCCATTTCTCCAATCGAAAAAACCGAAATCTAAAAAAAAATTGCATCAAAGGGGGCCCCCTTGGAACTTTTTCGAATTCTTCAGATCGCCTTAACTTCCAAACGGATGAACCGATTTTCAACTTCGATCATACCAATCTGCTTGTTTTTTTTTCATAGAATCCATTTCTCCAATCGAAAAAACCGAAATCTAAAAAAAACATTGCATCAAAGGGTGCCCCCTTGGAACTTTTTCGAATTCTTCAGATCGCCTTAACTTCCAAACGGATGAACCGATTTTCAACTTCGATCATACCAATCTGCTTGTTTTTTTCATAGAATCCATTTCTCCAAACGAAAAAACCGAAATTGAAAAAAAAATTGCATCAAAGGGGGCCCCCTTGGAACTTTTTCGAATTCTTCAGACCGCCTTAACTTCCGAACTGATGGACCGATTTTCAATTTCGCGCAAACTAATTTGCTTGTTTTTTCATCGAATCCATTTCTCCAATCGAAAAAACCGAAATCGAAAAAAAAATTGCATCAAAGGGGGTCCCCTTGGAACTTTTTCGAATTCTTCAGATCGCCTTAACCCATTTAATCCCAGGTATAGGAGAAATATAAATACACGCGTTTCAGACAAAAAATATTTATTATTTCACATTCAGAAATTAGTTTTCGTTATTATCACAATCAAAAAAACACAAAGGCATAGAAAAACATGATGGTTCATACACGCACCACTGGTAATAAAAGTAAAAAAATATATTTTTTGAATTTCCTTAAGACTAGTCCTAAGCATTAGAATCCTCATAGAGAGTGATAACCATACACTAAAATCCAAATAAAATAGTTGGGCCCTAACGGAATGAGAAATAACTAGGTAATCTCAGTTTGCTCATTGGTGCACGAACGAACCACTGGTAAGAAGTAATAATCGAATAATCTACCTCTGGTGATATTTTGCAAAGCATGATACGTGCAAATGTTTGTTACATTTTCGACAAGTATGAATTGTGTGGTTATGACACACTCTACATCTTCTTCGAGCTATAGTTTCATGAGTTATAAGAACATGGCCAATGTTGTCGAAACGAATTTCAGCAACAGGGCGAGAGATATTTCTTACTACGTATACTCTTTCATTTTTCAAGAGACGTAAAGCAACGTATGATTTGAATTCGATTTGTGACATTTTTGTTTGATTGGCCACATTATAGAGCTTCCAAGCATTGACGCTTATGCTATCTAGAGCATTGCGAAATATGGGCCACCACCATTTCTTCCCTAACACTCTACATCTATAATTCGCAATACCATTGTCATGGAGGTCAACCCCTCCCATGGATCTATTGTATTCGGTAATGGCATGAGGCTGGGTTACATTGATTTCCTTCCTCTCTTTTCGATTATATCGTTTTACGTGATGTATTGGTTGTACATTGAAAACATTACTGCACACAGTAACCGTTGCATTATCATTCCAGCGCACTAGAGAAATTTTTGTTTTTTCCTCAAATGCAGAAACATAAGACAATCGCTCCCGCTTTGAAAATTGTTTTGACTTTTCGAGTGGGCAGTGTTGCGTCCTATTTTCTCTTATTGTTCCTGTCGCAAAAAATCCATCATTTTTCAATTGTTCAAAAAGTTGATATGAAGAGAAAAAATTATCGAAGAAAATTTGATGGGACATAGGACTATCAATCACAGAAAGGAGACTCATCACAATATCGCCACCAAAACCTAATTTCGAGTGTTTCTCACTAGCCCCTGCATAGGGTAGAGAGTAAAATAAATATCCATCGGCTGAACAAATGCACCAAAGTTTGAAACCAAACCTCACAGGCTTGCCTTTTATAAACATTTTGCAGGAATGTTTTCCATAATGGGGCACCATTTGTTCATCGATTGACAGATTATATGCAAATACACCCCACTGTAGATTTTTTTTATTGATTGCATTTAGAAATGGCCTGACTTTAGCAAATTTATCATTGATATCTAAATTATTGTTATCTGATAAATGCAAGTTCTGTTTTATACTCTGGAATCTATTTCTACTCATGCATTTTTTTATGATATCGACGCCTTTATCCTCATCAGTAGACCAATTCATAGGAATTTGTGGTAATGAATGATATCCAGAAAATAGCAATATACCAATAAAATTCAAGAGATCATTTTTTGTGAGACGGAAATCTAATCGGTTGTTATCTTGCGCATATTTCAGTGAAAAGTCCGTTACCAATTGGAGTATTTCCTCGTCCAGAAAAAGATGAAAAATCTCAAGTGGTGTTTTACCAGCAAGCTCATTCTGTATACGTTCTTTATCAGCACATTCCTTAGATATTGCGGAATGAGTATAATCAATTTCTCCGGTTACCCATTTTGGCTTAGAATGAACCTGTCGTGATGGCCCAGGAGCTAAGCGTTTTTTTTTAGATGCCAAATCTTCTTCATCTGATATACTCCACTCATCTTGTTCATCTTGCCCCACATCAACGTTATGGAAATTAGGTACTTGTAGTTCGAAAGTTCCAGCAATATCAGTAGGTTCATTTTCTGGAGAATAGTTCTCATCGTCAATATTTTCCTCGTCTGTGAGCGTATCAACATCTGGTGGTAAATAGACTGCATCAATGACATCTGGAAAATGAATCTAAAATGATATTCTGAATGATAAAAATCTATAGATATTGGAAATTATACGGCAAATAATTATAACTACCTTCATGTCCCTCCACTTCTAGTTCATCAATCGCTTCCTCCAAAGCTGCTTCTAGTTCTTTTTGGGTCAAAAACTTTCTGAAAGACATTTTCAGTCACCACAATAAGCGAACAACTATCCCTCACCATTGATGAATTGGTTATGAATTATTCTCACGTTGACCGACAGCTCAGGAAATCTTGTCTGAGCATGTCGAAATATTATTGGAGCTCACGCAGGATACCAGTGGTGCGCGAACGCACCTATGATTTTTTTATTGCTAAAAGTCTCTTATTTTTCATTATAACGAATTGATGTGTGATATATCATATTGAGTCACTAAATGACTACACATTGATGTGAACTGAAATTAAAAACGTTTTTCCAAGTTATATTTTTTCAGTGCTAACAAAATGTATTCAACCTAAGTAATTTTCACCCTACTTCAGAATGCACTGAAATCTATATTTTTTTTCCGATATAGCGTTATATATTTTTATTCGACAGTAGGAGAACTCTGTAAGTGAATAGCAACTTATTCTCGCAATATCAATATCCTATTGCCCGGAAAAAAAATAACAAAATGACGGTGCGTGAACGCACCACTGGGAGTTAATGGGTTAAGGCGATCTGAAGAATTCGAAAAAGTTCCAAGGGGGCCCCCTTTGATGCATTATTTTTTCCATTTCGTTTTTTCGATTAAAGAAATGGATTCTATGGAAAAAACAAGCAGATTGGTATGATCGAAGATGGAAATCGGTCCATCCGTTCGGAAGTTAAGGCGATCTGAAGAATTCGAAAAAGTTCCAAGGGGGCCCCCTTTGATGCATTTTTTTTTCGATTTCGGTTTTTTTGTTTGGAGAAATGGATTCTATGAAAAAAAACAAGCAGATTGGTATGATGGAAGTTGAAAATCGGTCCATCCGTTCGGAAGTTAAGGCGATCTGAAGAATTCGATAAAGTTCCAAGGGGACCCCCTTTAATGCAATTTTTTTTTCGATTCCGGTTTTTCCGATTGGAGAAATGGATTCTATGAAAAAAAACAAGCAGATTGGTATGATCAAAGTTGAAAATAGGTCCATCCGTTCGGAAGTTGAGGCGATCTAAAGAATTCGAAAAAGTTCCAAGGGGGCCCCCTTTGATGCATTTTTTTTTTCGATTTCGGTTTTTTCGATTGGAGAAATGGATTTTATGAAAAAATAAACAGATTGGTATGATCGAAGTTGAAAATCGATCCATCCGTTCGGAAGTTAAGGCGATCTGAAGAATTCGAAAATGTTCCAAGGGGTCCTCCTTTGATGAATTTTTTTTTTCGATTTCGGTTTTTTCGATTATAAAAATGGATTCTATGAAAAAAAACAAGCAGATTGGTATGATCGAAGTTGAAAATCGGTCCATCCGTTCGGAAGTTGAGGCGATATGAAGAATTCGAAAAAATTCCAAGGGGGCCCCCTTTGATGCATTTTTTTTTCGATTTCGGTTTTTTCGATTGGAGAAATGGATTCTATGAAGAAAAAACAAACAGATTGGTATGATCGAAGTTGAAAATCGGTCCATCCGTTCGGAAGTTAAGGCGATCTGAAGAATTCGAAAAAGTTCCAAGGGGGCCCCCTTTGATGCATTTTTTTTTTCGATTCCAGTTTTTTCGATTGGAAAAATGGATTTTATGGAAAAAAAAACAAACAGATTGGTATGATCGAAGTTGAAAAGCGGTCCATCCGTTCGGAAGTTAAGGCGATCTGAAGAATTCGAAAAAGTTCCAAGGGGGCCCCCTTTGATGCATTTTTTTTTTCGATTTCGGTTTTTTCGTTTGGAGAAATGGATTCTATGGAAAAAACAAGCGAATTGGTATGCGCGAAATTGAAAATCGGTCCATCCGTTCGGAAGTTAAGGCGATCTGAAGAATTCGAAAAAGTTCCAAGGGGGCCCCCTTTGATGCATTTTTTTTTTCATTTCGGTTTTTTCGATTGGAGAAATGGATTCTATGAAAAAAAAACAAGCAGATTGGTATGATCGAAGTTGAAAATCGGTCCATCCGTTCGGAAGTTAAGGCGATCTGAAGAATTCGAAAAAGTTCCAAGGGGGCCCCCTTTGATGCAATTTTTTTTTCGATTTCGGTTTTTTCGATTGGAGAAATGGATTCTATGAAAAAAAACAAGCAGTTTGGTATGATCGAAGTTGAAAATCGGTCCATCCGTTCGGAAGTTAAGGCGGTCTGAAGAATTCGAAAAAGTTCCAAGGGGGCCCAATTTGATGCATTTTTTTTTCGATTTCGGTTTTTTCGATTGGAGAAATGGATTCTATGAAAAAAACAAGCAGATTGGTATGATCGAAGTTGAAAATCGGTCAATCCGTTCGGAAGTTAAGGCGATCTGAAGAATTCGAAAAAGTTCCAAGGGGGCCCCCTTTGATGCAATTTTTGTTAGATTTCGGTTTTTTCGATTGGAGAATTGGATTCTATGAAAAAAAAACAAGTAGATTGGTATGATCGAAGTTAAGGCGATCTGAAGAATTCGAAAAAGTTCCAAGGGGACCCCCTTTGATGCAATTTTTGTTTTATTTCGGTTTTTTCGATTGGAGAAATGGATTCTATGAAAAAAAACAAGCAGTTTGGTATGATCAAAGTTGAAAATCGGTCCATCTGTTCGGAAGTTAAGGCGATCTGAAGAATTCGAAAAAGTTCCAACTGACCCCCTTTGATGCAATTTTTTTTTCGATTCCGGTTTTTCCGATTGGAGAAATGGATTCTATGAAAAAAAACAAGCAGATTGGTATGATCAAAGTTGAAAATAGGTCCATCCGTTCGGAAGTTGAGGCGATCTAAAGAATTCGAAAAAGTTCCAAGGGGGCCCCCCTTTGATGCATTTTTTATTTCGATTTCGGTTTTTCCGATTGGAGAAATGGATTTTATGAAAAAAAAAACAGATTGGTATGATCGAAGTTGGAAATCGATCCATCCGTTCGGAAGTTAAGGCGATCTGAAGAATTCGAAAATGTTCCAAGGGGTCCTCCTTTGATGAATTTTTTTTTTCGATTTCGGTTTTTTCGATTATAAAAATGGATTCTATGAAAAAAAACAAGCAGATTGGTATGATCGAAGTTGAAAATCGGTCCATCCGTTCGGAAGTTGAGGCGATATGAAGAATTCGAAAAAATTCCAAGGGGGCCCCCTTTGATGCATTTTTTTTTCGATTTCGGTTTTTTCGATTGGAGAAATGGATTCTATGAAGAAAAAACAAACAGATTGGTATGATCGAAGTTGAAAATCGGTCCATCCGTTCGGAAGTTATGGCGATCTGAAGAATTCGAAAAAGTTCCAAGGGGGCCCCCTTTGATGCATTTTTTTTTTTCGATTCCGGTTTTTTCGATTGGAAAAATGGATTTTATGGAAAAAAAAACAAACAGATTGGTATGATCGAAGTTGAAAAGCGGTCCATCCGTTCGGAAGTTAAGGCGATCTGAAGAATTCGAAAAAGTTCCAAGGGGGCCCCCTTTGATGCATTTTTTTTTTTCGATTTCGGTTTTTTCGTTTGGAGAAATGGATTCTATGGAAAAAACAAGCGAATTGGTATGCGCGAAATTGAAAATCGGTCCATCCGTTCGGAAGTTAAGGCGATCTGAAGAATTCGAAAAAGTTCCAAGGGGGCCCCCTTTGATGCATTTTTTTTTTCATTTCGGTTTTTTCGATTGGAGAAATGGATTCTATGAAAAAAAAACAAGCAGATTGGTATGATCGAAGTTGAAAATCGGTCCATCCGTTCGGAAGTTAAGGCGATCTGAAGAATTCGAAAAAGTTCCAAGGGGGCCCCCTTTGATGCATTTTTTTTTTCGATTCCGGTTTTTTCGATTGGAGAAATGGATTCTATGAAGAAAACAAGCAGATTGGTATGATAGAAGTTGAAAATCTGTCAATTAGTTCGAAACTTAAGTCGATCTGAAGAATTCGAAAAAGTTCCAAGGGGACCCCCTTTGATGCAATTTTTTTTTCGATTTCGGTTTTTTCGATTGGAGAAATGGATTCTATGAAAAAAAACAAGCAGTTTGGTATGATCGAAGTTGAAAATCGGTCCATCCGTTCGGAAGTTAAGGCGGTCTGAAGAATTCGAAAAAGTTCCAAGGGGGCCCAATTTGATGCATTTTTTTTTCGATTTCGGTTTTTTCGATTGGAGAAATGGATTCTATGAAAAAAACAAGCAGATTGGTATGATCGAAGTTGAAAATCGGTCAATCCGTTCGGAAGTTGAGGCGATCTAAAGAATTCGAAAAAGTTCCGAGGGGGCCCCCTTTGATGCATTTTTTTTTTCGATTTCGGTTTTTCCGATTGGAGAAATGGATTTTATGAAAAAAAAACAGATTGGTATGATCGAAGTTGGAAATCGATCCATCCGTTCGGAAGTTAAGGCGATCTGAAGAATTCGAAAATGTTCCAAGGGGTCCTCCTTTGATGAATTTTTTTTTTCGATTTCGGTTTTTTCGATTATAAAAATGGATTCTATGAAAAAAAACAAGCAGATTGGTATGATCGAAGTTGAAAATCGGTCCATCCGTTCGGAAGTTGAGGCGATATGAAGAATTCGAAAAAATTCCAAGGGGGCCCCCTTTGATGCATTTTTTTTTCGATTTCGGTTTTTTCGATTGGAGAAATGGATTCTATGAAGAAAAAACAAACAGATTGGTATGATCGAAGTTGAAAATCGGTCCATCCGTTCGGAAGTTATGGCGATCTGAAGAATTCGAAAAAGTTCCAAGGGGGCCCCCTTTGATGCATTTTTTTTTTTCGATTCCGGTTTTTTCGATTGGAAAAATGGATTTTATGGAAAAAAAACAAACAGATTGGTATGATCGAAGTTGAAAAGCGGTCCATCCGTTCGGAAGTTAAGGCGATCTGAAGAATTCGAAAAAGTTCCAAGGGGGCCCCCTTTGATGCATTTTTTTTTTCGATTTCGGTTTTTTCGTTTGGAGAAATGGATTCTATGGAAAAAACAAGCGAATTGGTATGCGCGAAATTGAAAATCGGTCCATCCGTTCGGAAGTTAAGGCGATCTGAAGAATTCGAAAAAGTTCCAAGGGGGCCCCCTTTGATGCATTTTTTTTTTCATTTCGGTTTTTTCGATTGGAGAAATGGATTCTATGAAAAAAAAACAAGCAGATTGGTATGATCGAAGTTGAAAATCGGTCCATCCGTTCGGAAGTTAAGGCGATCTGAAGAATTCGAAAAAGTTCCAAGGGGGCCCCCTTTGATGCATTTTTTTTTTCGATTCCGGTTTTTTCGATTGGAGAAATGGATTCTATGAAGAAAACAAGCAGATTGGTATGATAGAAGTTGAAAATCTGTCAATTAGTTCGAAACTTAAGTCGATCTGAAGAATTCGAAAAAGTTCCAAGGGGACCCCCTTTGATGCAATTTTTTTTTCGATTTCGGTTTTTTCGATTGGAGAAATGGATTCTATGAAAAAAAACAAGCAGTTTGGTATGATCGAAGTTGAAAATCGGTCCATCCGTTCGGAAGTTAAGGCGGTCTGAAGAATTCGAAAAAGTTCCAAGGGGGCCCAATTTGATGCATTTTTTTTTCGATTTCGGTTTTTTCGATTGGAGAAATGGATTCTATGAAAAAAACAAGCAGATTGGTATGATCGAAGTTGAAAATCGGTCAATCCGTTCGGAAGTTAAGGCGATCTGAAGAATTCGAAAAAGTTCCAAGGGGGCCCCCTTTGATGCAATTTTTGTTAGATTTCGGTTTTTTCGATTGGAGAATTGGATTCTATGAAAAAAAAACAAGTAGATTGGTATGATCGAAGTTAAGGCGATCTGAAGAATTCGAAAAAGTTCCAAGGGGACCCCCTTTGATGCAATTTTTGTTTTATTTCGGTTTTTTCGATTGGAGAAATGGATTCTATGAAAAAAAAACAAGCAGTTTGGTATGATCAAAGTTGAAAATCGGTCCATCTGTTCGGAAGTTAAGGCGATCTGAAGAATTCGAAAAAGTTCCAACGGACCCCCTTTGATGCAATTTTTTTTTCGATTTCGGTTTTTTCTATTGAAGAAATGGATTCTATGAAAAAACAAGCAAATTGGTATGCGCGAAATTGAAAATCTGTCCATCCGTTCGGAAGTTAAGGCGGTCTGAAGAATTCGAAAAAGTTCCAAGGGGGCCACCTTTGATGCATTTTTTTTTTCGATTTCGGTTTTTTCGATTGGAGAAATGGATTCTATAAATGAAACAAGCAGATTGGTATGATCGAAGTTGAAAATCGGTCAATCCGTTCGGAAGTTAAGGCGATCTGAAGAATTCGAAAAAGTTCCAAGGGGGCCCCCTTTGATGCAATTTTTTTTTTAGATTTCGGTTTTTCCGATTGGAGAAATGGATTCTATGAAAAAAAACAAGCAGATTGGTATGATCGAAGTTGAAAATCGGTCCATCCGTTTGGAAGTTAAGGCGATCTGAAGAATTCGAAAAAAATCCAAGGGGACCCCCTTTGATGCAATTTTTTTTTCGATTTCGGTTTTTTCGATTGGAGAAATGGATTCTATGAAAAAAAACAAGCAGTTTGGTATGATCGAAGTTGAAAATCGGACCATCCGTTCGGAAGTTAAGGCGGTCTGAAGAATTCGAAAAAGTTCCAAGGGGGCCCCCTTTGATGCATTTTTTTTTCGATTTCGGTTTTTTCGATTGGAGAAATGGATTCTATGAAAAAAAACAAGCAGATTGGTATGATCGAAGTTGAAAATCGGTCCATCCGTTTGGAAGTTAAGGCGATCTGATGAATTCGAAAAAGTTCCAAGGGGACCCCCTTTGACGCTTTTTTTTTTCGATTTCGGTTTTTTCGATTGGAGAAATGGATTCTATGTAAAAAAACAAGCAGTTTGGTATGATCGAAGTTGAAAATCGGTCCATCCGTTCGGAAAATAAGGCGATCTGAAGAATTCGGAAAAGGTCCAAGAGGACCCCCTTTTATGCAATTTTTTTTTCGATTTCGGTTTTTTCTATTGAAGAAATGGATTCTATGAAAAAACAAGCAAATTGGTATGCGCGAAGTTGAAAATCGGTCCGTCCGTTCGGAAGTTAAGGCGATCTGAAGAATTCGAAAAAGTTCCAAGGGGGCCCCCTTCGATGCAATTTTTTTTTTGGTTTCGGTTTCTTTGATTGGAGAAATGGATTCTATGAAAAAAACCAAGGGGGCCCCCTCTGATGCAATTTTTTTTTAGATTTCGGTTTTTTCGATTGAAGAAATGGATTCCATGAAAAAAAAAACAAGCAGATTGGTATGATCGAAGTTGAAAATCGGTCCATCCGTTTGGAAGTTGAGGCGATCTGAAGAATTCGAAAAAGTTCCAAGGGGACCCCCATTGATGCAATTTTTTTTTCGATTGCGGTTTTTTCGATTGGAGAAATGGATTCTATGAAAAAAAAACAAGCAGTTTGGTATGATCGAAGTTGAAAATCGGTCCATCCGTTTGGAAGTCAAGGCGATCTGAAGAATTCGAAAAAGTTCCAAGGGGGCCCCCTTTGATGCAATTTTTTTTTCGATTTCAGTTTTTTCGATTGGAGTAATGGATTCTATGAAAAAAAAAGTCTTCAGATCGCCTTAACTTCCGAACGGATGGACCGATTTTCAATTTCGCGCATACCAATTTGCTTGTTTTTTCATAGAATCCATTTCTTCAATAGAAAAAACCGAAATCGAAAAATAAAATTGCATCAATGGGGGTCCTCTTGGAACTTTCTCGAATTCTTCAGATCTCCTTAACTTCCGAACGGATGGACCGATTTTCAACTTCGATCATACCAAACTGCTTGTTTTTTTTCATAGAATCCATTTCTCCAATCGAAGAAACCGAAATCTAAAAAAAAAATTGCATCAAAGGGGGCCCCCTTGGAACTTTTTCGAATTCTTCAGATCGCCTTAACATCCAAACAGATGGACCGATTTTCAACTTCGATCATACCAAACTGCTTGTTTTTTTTCATAGAATCCATTTCTTCAATCGAAAAAACCGAAATCGAAAAAAAAATTGCATCAAAAGGGGTCCCCTTGGAACTTTTTCGAATTCTTCAGATCGCCTTGACTTCCGAACGGATTGACCGAAAAAAAAAATTGCATCAAAGGGGGCCCTTTCGGAACTTTTTCGAATTCTTCAGATCGCCTTAACTTCCGAACGGATTGACCGATTTTCAACTTCGATCATACCAATCTGCTGGTTTTTTTCATAGAATCCATTTTTCCAATCGAAAAAACCGAAATCAAAAAAAAAAATGCATCAAAGGGGGCCCCCTTGGAACTTTTTCGAATTCTTCAGATCGCCTAACTTCCGAACGGATGGACCGATTTTCAACTTCGATCATACCAATTTGCTTGTTTTCTTTCATAGAATCCATTTCTGCAATCGAAAAAACCGAAATCGAAAAAAATATGCATCAAAGGGGGCCCCCTTGGAACTTTTTCGAATTCTTCGGATCGCCTTAACTTCCGAACGGATGGACCGATTTTCAACTTCGATCATACCAATCTGCTTGTTTTTTTTATAGAATCCATTTCTCCAATCGAAAAAACCGAAATCGAAAAATAAAATTGCATCAAAGGGGGCCCCCTTGGAACTTTTTCGAATTCTTCAGATCGCCTTAACTTCCGAACGGATGGACCGATTTTCAAATTCGATCATACCAATCTGCTTGTTTTTTTCATAGAATCCATTTCTCCAATCGAAAAAACCGAAATCGAAAAAAAAATGAATCAAAGGGGGCCCCCTTGGAACTTTTTCGAATTCTTCAGACCGCCTTAACTTCCGAACGGATGGACCGATTTTCAATTTCGCGCATACCAATTTGCTTGTTTTTTCATAGAATCCATTTCTTCAATAGAAAAAACCGAAATCGAAAAAAAATTGCATCAATGGGGGTCCTCTTGGAACTTTCTCGAATTCTTCAGATCGCCTTAACTTCCGAACGGATGGACCGATTTTCAACTTCGATCATACCAAACTGCTTGTTTTTTTTCATAGAATCCATTTCTCCCATCAAAAAAACCGAAATCGAGAAAAAAATTGCATCAAAGGGGGTCCCCTTGGAACTTTTTCGAATTCTTCAGATCGCCTTAACTTCCAAACGGATGGACCGATTTTCAACTTCGATCATACCAATCTGCTTGTTTTTTTTTCATAGAATCCATTTCTTCAAACAAAAAAACCGAAATCTAAAAAAAAATGCATCAAAGGGGGCCCCCTTGGAACTTTTTCGAATTCTTCAGATCGCCTTAACTTCCAAACGGATGGACCGATTTTCAACTTCGATCATACCAAACTGCTTGTTTTTTTTCAAAGAATCCATTTCATCGATCGAAAAAACCGAAATCGAAAAAAAAATTGCATCAAAGGGGTCCCCTTGGAACTTTTTCGAATTCTTCAGATCGCCTTAACTTCCAAACGGATGGACCGATTTTCAACTTCGATCATACCAATCTGCTTGTTTTTTTTCATAGAATCCATTTCTCCAATCGAAAAAACCGAAATCTAAAAAAAATTGCATCAAAGGGGGCCCCCTAGGAACTTTTTCGAATTCTTCAGATCGCCTTAACTTCCGAACGGATGGACCGATTTTCAACTTCGATCATACCAATCTGCTTGTTTTTTTCATAGAATCCATTTCTCCAATCGAAAAAACCGAAATCGAAAAAAAAAATGCATTAAAGGGGGCCCCCTTGGAACTTTTTCGAATTCTTCAGACCTCCTTAACTTCCGAACGGATAGACCGATTTTCAATTTCGCGCATACCAATTTGCTTGTTTTTTCATAGAATCCATTTCTTCAATAGAAAAAACCGAAATCGAAAAAAAAATTGCATCAAAGGGGGTCCTCTTGGAACTTTTTCGAATTCTTCAGATCGCCTTAACCTCCGAACGGATGGACCGATTTTCAACTTCGATCATACCAAACTGCTTGTTTTTTTTCATAGAACCTCCAATCGAAAAAACCGAAATCGAAAAAAAAATTGCATCAAAGGGGGTCCCCTTGGAACTTTTTCGAATTCTTCAGATCGCCTTAACTTCCAAACGGATGAACCGATTTTCAACTTCGATCATACCAATCTGCTTGTTTTTTTTTATAGAATCCATTTCTCCAATCGAAAAAACCGAAATCGAAAAAAAAATTGCATCAAAGGGGGTCCCCTTGGAACTTTTTCGAATTCTTCAGATCGCCTTAACTTTCAAACGGATGGACCGATTTTCAACTTCGATCATACCAAACTGCTTGTTTTTTTTCATAGAATCCATTTCTTCAATCGAAAAAACCGAAATCGAAAAAAAAATTGCATCAAAGGGGGTCCCCTTGGAACTTTTTCGAATTCTTCAGATCGCCTTAACTTCCAAACAGATGGACCGATTTTCAACTTCGATCATACCAATCTGCTTGTTTTTTTCATAGAATCCATTTCTCCAATCGAAGAAAAAGAAAACGAAAAAAAAATGCATCAAAGGAGGCCCCCTTTGAACTTTTTCGAATTCTTCAGACCGCCTTAACTTCCGAACGGATGGACCGATTTTCAATTTCGCGCATACCAATTTGCTTGTTTTTTCATAGAATCCATTTCTTCAATAGAAAAAACCGAAATCGAAAAAGAAATTGCATCAAAGGGGGTCCTCTTGGAACTTTTTCGAATTCTTCAGATCGCCTTAACTTCCGAACGGATGGACCGATTTTCAACTTCGATCATACCAAACTGCTTGTTTTTTTTTCATAGAATCTCCAATCGAAAAAACCGAAATCGAAAAAAAAATTGCATCAAAGGGGGTCCCCTTGGAACTTTTTCGAATTCTTCAGATCGCCTTAACTTCCAAACGGATGGACCGATTTTCAACTTCGATCATACCAATCTGCTTGTTTTTTTTATAGAATTCATTTCTTCAATCGAAAAAACCAAAATCTGAAAAAAAAATTGCATCAAAGGGGGCCCCCTTGGAACTTTTTCGAATTTTTCAGATCGCCTTAACTTCCAAACGGATGAACCGATTTTCATCTTCGATCATACCAAACTGCTTGTTTTTTTTCATAGAATCCATTTCTCCAATCGAAAAAACCGAAATCGAAAAAAAAATTGCATCAAAGGGGGTCCCCTTGGAACTTTTTCGAATTCTTCAGATCGCCTTAACTTCCAAACGGATGGACCGATTTTCAACTTCGATCATACCAATCTGCTTGTTTTTTTCCTAGAATCCATTTCTCCAATCGAAAAAACCGAAACAAAAAAAAATTGCATCAAAGGGGATCCCCTTGGAACTTTTTCGAATTCTTCAGATCGCCTTAACTTCCAAACGGATGGACCGATTTTCAACTTCGATCATACCAAACTGCTTGTTTTTTTTTCATAGAATCCATTTCTTCAATCAAAAAAACCGAAATCGAAAAAAAAAAATTGCATCAAAGGGGGTCCTCTTGGAACTTTCTCGAATTCTTCAGATCGCCTTAACTTCCGAACGGATGGACCGATTTTCAACTTCGATCATACCAAACTGCTTGTTTTTTTTCATAGAATCCATATCTCCCATCAAAAAAACCGAAATCGAAAAAAAAATTGCATCAAAGGGGGTCCCCTTGGAACTTTTTCGAATTCTTCAGATCGCCTTAACTTCCAAACGGATGGACCGATTTTCAACTTCGATCATACCAATCTGCTTGTTTTTTTTCATAGAATCCATTTCTTCAATCGAAAAAACCGAAATCTAAAAAAAAATGCATCAAAGGGGGCCCCCTTGGAACTTTTTCGAATTCTTCAGATCGCCTTAACTTCCAAACGGATGGACCGATTTTTAACTTCGATCATACCAAACTGCTTGTTTTTTTTCATAGAATCCATTTCATCGATCGAAAAAACCGAAATCGAAAAAAAATTGCATCAAAGGGGTCCCCTTGGAACTTTTTCGAATTCTTCAGATCGCCTTAACTTCCAAACGGATGGACCGATTTTCAACTTCGATCATACCAATCTGCTTGTTTTTTTTCATAGAATCCATTTCTCCAATCGAAAAAACCGAAATCTAAAAAAAATTGCATCAGAGGGGGCCCCCTTGGAACTTTTTCGAATTCTTCAGATCGCCTTAACTTCCGAACGGATGGACCGATTTTCAACTTCGATCATACCAATCTGCTTGTTTTTTTCATAGAATCCATTTCTCCAATCGAAAAAACCGAAATCGAAATAAAAATGCATCAAAGGGGGCCCCCTTTGAACTTTTTCGAATTCTTCAGACCTCCTTAACTTCCGAACGGATAGACCGATTTTCAATTTCGCGCATACCAATTTGCTTGTTTTTTCATAGAATCCATTTCTTCAATAGAAAAAACCGAAATCGAAAAAAAAATTGCATCAAAGGGGGTCCTCTTGGAACTTTTTCGAATTCTTCAGATCGCCTTAACCTCCGAACGGATGGACCGATTTTCAACTTCGATCATACCAAACTGCTTGTTTTCTTTCATAGAACCTCCAATCGAAAAAACCGAAATCGAAAAAAAAATTGCATCAAAGGGGGTCCCCTTGGAACTTTTTCGAATTCTTCAGATCGCCTTAACTTCCAAACGGATGGACCGATTTTCAACTTCGATCATACCAATCTGCTTGTTTTTTTTATAGAATCCATTTCTCCAATCGAAAAAACCGAAATCGAAAAAAAAATTGCATCAAAGGGGGTCAACTTGGAACTTTTTCGAATTCTTCAGATCGCCTTAACTTCCAAACGGATGGACCGATTTTCAACTTCGATCATACCAAACTGCTTGTTTTTTTTTATAGAATCCATTTCTTCAATCGAAAAAACCGAAATCGAAAAAAAAATTGCATCAAAGGGGGTCCCCTTGGAACTTTTTCGAATTCTTCAGATCGCCTTAACTTCCAAACGGATGGACCGATTTTCAACTTCGATCATACCAATCTGCTTATTTTTTTCATAAAATCCATTTCTCCAATCGAAGAAAAAGAAAACGAAAGAAAAATGCATCAAAGGAGGCCCCCTTTGAACTTTTTAGAATTCTTCAGACCGCCTTAACTTCCGAACGGATGGACCGATTTTCAATTTCGCGCATACCAATTTGCTTGTTTTTTCATAGAATCCATTTCTTCAATAGAAAAAACCGAAATCGAAAAAAAATTGCATCAAAGGGGGTCCTCTTGGAACTTTTTCGAATTCTTCAGATCGCCTTAACTTCCGAACGGATGGACCGATTTTCAACTTCGATCATACCAAACTGCTTGTTTTTTTTCATAGAATCTCCAATCGAAAAAACCGAAATCGAAAAAAAAATTGCATCAAAGGGGGTCCCCTTGGAACTTTTTCGAATTCTTCAGATCGCCTTAACTTCCAAACGGATGGACCGATTTTCAACTTCGATCATACCAATCTGCTTGTTTTTTTATAGAATTCATTTCTCTAATCGAAAAAACCGGAATCTGAAAAAAAAATTGCATCAAAGGGGGCCCCCTTGGAACTTTTTCGAATTTTTCAGATCGCCTTAACTTCCAAACGGATGAACCGATTTTCAACTTCGATCATGCCAAACTGCTTGTTTTTTTCATAGAATCCATTTCTCCAATCGAAAAAACCGAAATCGAAAAAAAAATTGCATCAAAGGGGGTCCCCTTGGAACTTTTTCGAATTCTTCAGATCGCCTTAACTTCCAAACGGATGGACCGATTTTCAACTTCGATCATACCGATCTGCTTGTTTTTTTCCTAGAATCCATTTCTCCAATCGAAAAAACCGAAACAAAAAAAAAATTGCATCAAAGGGGGTCCCATTGGAACTTTTTCGAATTCTTCAGATCGCCTTAACTTCCAAACGGATGGACCGATTTTCAACTTCGATCATACCAAACTGCTTGTTTTTTTCATAGAATCCATTTCTTCAATCGAAAAAACCGAAATCGAAAAAAAAAATTGCATCAAAGGGGGTCCCCTTGGAACTTTTTCGAATTCTTCAGATCGCCTTAACTTCCAAACGGATGGACCGATTTTCAACTTCGATCATACCAATCTGCTTGTTTTTTTTCATAGAATCCATTTCTCCAATCGAAAAAACCGAAATCTAAAAAAAAATTGCATCAAAGGGGGCCCCCATGGAACTTTTTCGAATTCTTCAGATCGCCTTAACTTCCGAACGGATGGACCGATTTTCAACTTCGATCATACCAATCTGCTTGTTTTTATCATAGAATCCATTTCTCCAACCGAAAAAACCGAAATCGAAAAAAAAAATGCATCAAAGGGGGCCCCCTTTGAACTTTTTCGAATTCTTCAGACCGCCTTAACTTCCGAACGGATGGACCGATTTTCAATTTCGCGCATACCAATTTGCTTGTTTTTTCATAGAATCCATTTCTTCAATAGAAAAATCCGAAATCGAAAAAAAAATTGCATCAAAGGGGGTCCTCTTGGAACTTTTTCGAATTCTTCAGATCGCCTTAACTTCCGAACGTATGGACCGATTTTCAACTTCGATTATACCAAACTGCTTGTTTTTTCCATAGAATCTCCAATCGAAAAAACCAAAATCGAAAAAAAAATTGCATCAAAGGGGGTCCCCTTGGAACTTTTTCGAATTCTTCAGATCGCCTTAACTTCCAAACGGATAGACCGATTTTCAACTTCGATCATACCAATCTGCTCGTTTTTTTTATAGAATCCATTTCTCCAATCGAAAAAACCGAAATCTGAAAAAAAAATGGAATCAAAGGGGGCCCCCTTGGAACTTTTTCGAATTTTTCAGATCGCCTTAACTACCAAACGGATGAACCGATTTTCAACTTCGATCATACCAAACTGCTTGTTTTTCTTCATAGAATTCATTTCTCCAATCGAAAAAACCGAAATCGAAAAAAAATTGCATCAAAGGGGGTCCCCTTGGAACTTTTTCGAATTCTTCAGATCGCCTTAACTTCCAAACGGATGGACCGATTTTCAACTTCGATCATACCAATCTGCTTGTTTTTTTTTCTAGAATCCATTTCTCCAATCGAAAAAACCGAAACCAAAAAAAAATTGCATCAAAGGGGGCCCCCTTGGAACTTTTTCGAATTCTTCAGATCGCCTTAACTTCCGAACGGATTGACCGATTTTCAACTTCGATCATACCAATCTGCTTGTTTTTTTCATAGAATCCATTTCTCCAATCGGAAAAACCGAAATCGAAAAAAAAATGCATCAAAGGGGGCCCCCTTGGAACTTTTTCGAATTCTTCAGACCGCCTTAACTTCCGAACGGATGGACCGATTTTCAATTTCGCGCATACCAATTTGCTTGTTTTTTCATAGAATCCATTTCTTCAATAGAAAAAACCGAAATCGAAAAAAAAATTGCATCAAAGGGGGTCCTCTTGGAACTTTTTCGAATTCTTCAGATCACCTTAACTTCCGAACGGATGGACCGATTTTCAACTTCGATCATACCAAACTGCTTTTTTTTTATATAGAATCCATTTCTCCAATCGAAAAAACCGAAATCGAGAAAAAATTGCATCAAAGGGGGTCCACTTGGAACTTTTTCGAATTCTTCAGGTCGCCTTAACTTCCAAACGGATGGACCGATTTTCAACTTCGATCATACCAATCTGCTTGTTTTTTTTCATAGAATCCATTTCTCCAATCGAAAAAACTGAAATCTAAAAAAAAAATTGCATCAAAGTGGGCCCCCTTGGAACTTTTTCGAATTCTTCAGATCGCCTTAACTTCCGAACGGATGGACCGATTTTCAACTTCGATCATACCAATCTGCTTGTTTTTTTTTTTCATAGAATCCATTTCTCCAATCAAAAAACAACTGAAATCTAAAAAAAAATTGCATCAAAGGGGGCCCCCTTGGAACTTTTTTGAATTCTTCAGATCGCCTTAACTTCCGAACGGATGGACCGATTTTCAACTTAGATCATACCAATCTGCTTGTTTTCTTCATAGAATCCATTTCTCTAATCGAAAAAACCGAAATCGAAAAAAAAATGCATCAAAGGGGGCCCCCTTGTAACTTTTTCGAATTCTTCAGACCGCCTTAACTTCCGAACGGATGGACCGATTTTCAATTTCGCGCATACCAATTTGCTTGTTTTTTCATAGAATCCATTTCTTCAATAGAAAAAACCGAAATCGAAAAAAAAATTGCATCATAGGGGGTCCTCTTGGAACTTTTACGAATACTTCAGATCGCCTTAACTTCCGAACGGATGGACCGATTTTCAACTTCGATCATACCAAACTGCTTGTTTTTTTTATAGAATCCATTTCTCCAATCGAAAAAACCGAAATCGAAAAAAAAATTGCATCAAAGGAGGTCCCCTTGGAACTTTTTCGAATTCTTCAGATCGCCTTATATTCCAAACGGATGGACCGATTTTCAACTTCGATCATACCAATCTGCTTTTTTTTTTTATAGAATCCATTTCTCCAATCGAAAAAACCGAAATCGAAACGAAAATTGCATCAAAGGGGGTCCCCTTGGAACTTTTTCGAATTCTTCAGATCGCCTTAACTTCCGAACGGATGGACCGATTTTCAATTTCGCGCATACCAAATTTGCTTGTTTTTTCATAGAATCCATTTCTTCAATAGAAAAAA
The DNA here is from genome assembly GCA_029955515.1 of Chrysomela aeneicollis. Taxonomy (NCBI): domain Eukaryota; kingdom Metazoa; phylum Arthropoda; class Insecta; order Coleoptera; family Chrysomelidae; genus Chrysomela; species Chrysomela aeneicollis. The sequence goes on along the minus strand of JARUHQ010000013.1, from coordinate 11,381,620 downwards.
CCGAAATCGAAAAAAAAATTGCATCAAATGGGGCATCCTTGGAACTTTTTCGAATTCTTCAGATCGCCTTAACTTCCGAACGGATGGACCGATTTTCAACTTCGATCATACCAATCTGCTTGTTTTTTCTTCATAGAATCCATTTCTCCAATCGAAAAAACTGAAATCGAAAAAAAAAATGCATCAATGGGCCCCCTTGAAACTTTCTCGAATTCTTCAGATCGCTTTAACTTCCGAACGGATGGACCGATTTTCAACTTCGATCATACCAAACTGCTTGTTTTTTTTCATAGAATCTCCAATCGAAAAAACCGAAATCGAAAAAAAAATTGCATCAAAGGGGGTTCACTTATAACTTTTTCGAATTCTTCAGATCGCCTTAACTTCCAAACGGATGGACCGATTTTCAACTTCGATCATACCAATCTGCTTGTTTTTTTTCATAGAATCCATTTCTCCAATCGAAAAAACCGAAATCGAAAAAAAAAATTGCATCAAAGGAGGTCCCCTTGGAACTTTTTCGAATTCTTCAGATCGCCTTAACTTCCAAACGGATGGACCGATTTTCAACTTCGAACATACCAATCTGCTTTTTTTTTTCATAGAATCCATTTCTCCAATCGAAAAAACCGAAATCAAAAAAAAAATGCATCAAAGGGGGCCCCCTTGGAACTTTTTCGAATTCTTCAGATCGCCTTAACTTCCGAACGGATGGACCGATTTTCAACTTCGATCATACCAAACTGCTTGTTTTTTTTCATAGAATCTCCAATCGAAAAAACCGAAATCGAAAAAAAAATTGCATCAAAGGGGGTCCCCTTGGAACTTTTTCGAATTCTTCAGATCGCCTTAACTTCCAAACGGATGGACCGATTTTCAACTTCGATCATACCAATCTGCTTGTTTTTTTTCATAGAATCCATTTCTCCAATCGAAAAAACCGAAATCGAAAAAAAAAATTGCATCAAAGGAGGTCCCCTTGGAACTTTTTCGAATTCTTCAGATCGCCTTAACTTCCAAACGGATGGACCGATTTTCAACTTCGATCATACCAATCTGCTTTTTTTTTTCATAGAATCCATTTCTCCAATCGAAAAAACCGAAATCGAAAAAAAAATTGCATCAAAGGGGGTCCCCTTGGAACTTTTTCGAATTCTTCAGATCGCCTTAACTTCCAAACGGATGGACCGATTTTCAACTTCGATCATACCAATCTGCTTGTTTTTCTTATAGAATCCATTTCTCCAATCGAAAAAACCGAAATCGAAAAAAAATTGCATCAAAGGGGGTCCCCTTGGAACTTTTTCGAATTCTTCAGATCGCCTTAACTTCCAAACGGATGGACCGATTTTCAACTTTGATCATACCAATCTGCTTGTTTTTTTTCATAGAATCCATTTCTCCAATCGAAAAAACCGAAATCTAAAAAAAAATTGCATCAAAGGGGGCCCCCTTGGAACTTTTTCGAATTCTTCAGATCGCCTTAACTTCCGAACGGATGGACCGATTTTCAACTACGATCATACCAATCTGCTTGTTTTTTTCATAGAATCCATTTCTCCAATCGAAAAAACCGAAATCGAAAAAAAAATGCATCAAAGGGGGCCCCCTTGGAACTTTTTCGAATTCTTCAGACCACCTTAACTTCCGAACGGATGGACCGATTTTCAATTTCGCGCATACCAATTTGCTTGTTTTTTCATAGAATCCATTTCTTCAATAGAAAAAACCGAAATCGAAAAAAAAATTGCATCAAAGGGGGTCCTCTTGGAACTTTTTCGAATTCTTCAGATCGCCTTAACTTCCGATCGGATGGACCGATTTTCAACTTCGATCATACCAAACTGCTTGTTTTTTTTTTTCATAGAATCTCCAATCGAAAAAACCGAAATTGAAAAAAAATTGCATCAAAGGGGGTCCCCTTGGAACTTTTTCGAATTCTTCAGATCGCCTTAACTTCCAAACGGATGGACCGATTTTCAACTTCGATCATACCAATCTGCTTGTTTTTTTTATAGAATCCATTTCTCCAATCGAAGAAACCGAAATCGAAAAAAAAATTGCATCAAAGGGGGTCCCCTTGGAACTTTTTCGAGTTCTTCAGATCGCCTTAACTTCCAAACGGATGGACCGATTTTCAACTTCGATCATACCAATCTGCTTGTTTTTTTTCATAGAATCCATTTCTCCAATCGAAAAAACCGAAATCTGAAATAAAATTGCATCAAAGGGGGCCCCCTTGGAACTTTTTCGAATTCTTCAGATCGCCTTAACTTCCGAACGGATGGACCGATTTTCAACTTCGATCATACCAATCTGCTTGTTTTTTTCATAGAATCCATTTCTCCAATCGAAAAAATCGAAATCGAAAAAAAAAAATGCATCAAAGGGGGCCCCCTTGGAACTTTTTCGAATTCTTCAGACCACCTTAACTTCCGAACGGATGGACCGATTTTCAATTTCGCGCATACCAATTTGCTTGTTTTTTCATAGAATCCATTTCTTTAATAGAAAAAACCGAAATCGAAAAAAAAATTGCATCAAAGGGGGTCCTCTTGGAACTTTTTCGAATTCTTCAGATCGCCTTAACTTCCGAACGGATGGACCGATTTTCAACTTCGATCATACCAAACTGCTTGTTTTTTTTTTCATAGAATCTCCAATCGAAAAAACCGAAATCGAAAAAAAATTGCATCAAAGGGGGTCCTCTTGGAACTTTTTCGAATTCTTCAGATCGCCTCAACTTCCAAACGGATGGACCGATTTTCAACTTCGATCATACCAATCTGCTTGTTTTTTTTTATAGAATCCATTTCTCCAATCGAAAAAACCGAGATCTGACAAAAAAATTGCATCAAAGGGGGCCCCCTTGGAACTTTTTCGAATTCTTCAGATCGCCTTGACTTCCAAACGGATGGACCTATTTTCAACTTCGATCATACGAAACTGCTTGTTTTTTTTCATAGAATCCATTTCTCCAATCGAAAAAACCGAAATCGAAAGAAAAATTGCATCAAAGGGGGTCCCCTTGGAACTTTTTCGAATTCTTCAGATCGCCTTAATTTCCAAACGGATGGACTGATTTTCAACTTCGATCATACCAAACTGCTTGTTTTTTTTTATAGAATCCATTTCTCCAATCGAAAAAACCGAAATCGAAACGAAAATTGCATCAAAGGGGGTCCCCTTGGAACTTTTTCGAATTCTTCAGATCGCCTTAACTTCCGAACGGATGGACCGATTTTCAATTTCGCGCATACCAAATTTGCTTGTTTTTTCATAGAATCCATTTCTTCAATAGAAAAAACCGAAATCGAAAAAAAAATTGCATCAAATGGGGCATCCTTGGAACTTTTTCGAATTCTTCAGATCGCCTTAACTTCCGAACGGATGGACCGATTTTCAACTTCGATCATACCAATCTGCTTGTTTTTTTCATAGAATCCATTTCTCCAATCGAAAAAACCGTATTCGAAAAAAAATTGCATCAAAGGGGGTCCCCTTGGAACTTTTTCGAATTCTTCAGATCGCCTTAACTTCCAAACGGATGGACCGATTTTCAACTTCGATCATACCAATCTGCTTGTTTTTTTTCATAGAATCCATTTCTCCAATCGAAAAAACCGAAATCTAAAAAAAAATTGCATCAAAGGGGGCCCCCTTGGAACTTTTTCGAATTCTTCAGATCGCCTTAACTTCCGAACGGATGGACCGATTTTCAACTTCGATCATACCAATCTGCTTGTTTTTTTCATAGAATCCATTTCTCCAATCGAAAAAACCGAAATCGAAAAAAAAATGCATCAAAGGGGGCCCCCTTGGAACTTTTTCGAATTCTTCAGACCACCTTAACTTCCGAACGGATGGACCGATTTTCAATTTCGCGCATACCAATTTGCTTGTTTTTTCATAGAATCCATTTCTTCAATAAAAAAAACCGAAATCGAAAAAAAAATTGCATCAAAGGGGGTCCTCTTGGAACTTTTTCGAATTCTTCAGATCGCCTTAACTTCCGAACGGATGGACCGATTTTCAACTTCGATCATACCAAACTGCTTTTTTTTTTTTCATAGAATCTCCAATCGAAAAAACCGAAATTGAAAAAAAATTGCATCAAAGGGGGTCCCCTTGGAACTTTTTCGAATTCTTCAGATCGCCTTAACTTCCAAACGGATGGACCGATTTTCAACTTCGATCATACCAATCTGCTTGTTTTTTTATAGAATCCATTTCTCCAATCGAAAAAACCGAAATCGAAAAAAAAAATTGCATCAAAGGGGGTCCCCTTGGAACTTTTTCGAATTCTTCAGATCGCCTTAACTTCCGAACGGATGGACCGATTTTCAACTTCGATCATACCAATCTGCTTGTTTTTTTCATAGAATCCATTTCTCCAATCGAAAAAACCGAAATCGAAAAAAAAAATTGCATCAAAGGAGGTCCCCTTGGAACTTTTTCGAATTCTTCAGATCGCCTTAACTTCCAAACGGATGGACCGATTTTCAACTTCGATCATACCAATCTGCTTTTTTTTTTCATAGAATCCATTTCTCCAATCGAAAAAACTGAAATCGAAAAAAAAAATGCATCAATGGGCCCCCTTGGAACTTTCTCGAATTCTTCAGATCGCTTTAACTTCCGAACGGATGGACCGATTTTCAACTTCGATCATACCAAACTGCTTGTTTTTTTTCATAGAATCTCCAATCGAAAAAACCGAAATCGAAAAAAAAATTGCATCAAAGGGGGTCCCCTTGGAACTTTTTCGAATTCTTCAGATCGCCTTAACTTCCAAACGGATGGACCGATTTTCAACTTCGATCATACCAATCTGCTTGTTTTTCTTATAGAATCCATTTCTCCAATCGAAAAAACCGAAATCGAAAAAAAATTGCATCAAAGGGGGTCCCCTTGGAACTTTTTCGAATTCTTCAGATCGCCTTAACTTCCAAACGGATGGACCGATTTTCAACTTTGATCATACCAATCTGCTTGTTTTTTTTCATAGAATCCATTTCTCCAATCGAAAAAACCGAAATCTAAAAAAAAATTGCATCAAAGGGGGCCCCCTTGGAACTTTTTCGAATTCTTCAGATCGCCTTAACTTCCGAACGGATGGACCGATTTTCAACTTCGATCATACCAATCTGCTTGTTTTTTTCATAGAATCCATTTCTCCAATCGAAAAAACCGAAATCGAAAAAAAAATGCATCAAAGGGGGCCCCCTTGGAACTTTTTCGAATTCTTCAGACCACCTTAACTTCCGAACGGATGGACCGATTTTCAATTTCGCGCATACCAATTTGCTTGTTTTTTCATAGAATCCATTTCTTCAATAGAAAAAACCGAAATCGAAAAAAAAATTGCATCAAAGGGGGTCCTCTTGGAACTTTTTCGAATTCTTCAGATCGCCTTAACTTCCGATCGGATGGACCGATTTTCAACTTCGATCATACCAAACTGCTTGTTTTTTTTTTCATAGAATCTCCAATCGAAAAAACCGAAATTGAAAAAAAATTGCATCAAAGGGGGTCCCCTTGGAACTTTTTCGAATTCTTCAGATCGCCTTAACTTCCAAACGGATGGACCGATTTTCAACTTCGATCATACCAATCTGCTTGTTTTTTTTATAGAATCCATTTCTCCAATCGAAGAAACCGAAATCGAAAAAAAAATTGCATCAAAGGGGGTCCCCTTGGAACTTTTTCGAGTTCTTCAGATCGCCTTAACTTCCAAACGGATGGACCGATTTTCAACTTCGATCATACCAATCTGCTTGTTTTTTTTCATAGAATCCATTTCTCCAATCGAAAAAACCGAAATCTGAAATAAAATTGCATCAAAGGGGGCCCCCTTGGAACTTTTTCGAATTCTTCAGATCGCCTTAACTTCCGAACGGATGGACCGATTTTCAACTTCGATCATACCAATCTGCTTGTTTTTTTCATAGAATCCATTTCTCCAATCGAAAAAATCGAAATCGAAAAAAAAAAATGCATCAAAGGGGGCCCCCTTGGAACTTTTTCGAATTCTTCAGACCACCTTAACTTCCGAACGGATGGACCGATTTTCAATTTCGCGCATACCAATTTGCTTGTTTTTTCATAGAATCCATTTCTTTAATAGAAAAAACCGAAATCGAAAAAAAAATTGCATCAAAGGGGGTCCTCTTGGAACTTTTTCGAATTCTTCAGATCGCCTTAACTTCCGAACGGATGGACCGATTTTCAACTTCGATCATACCAAACTGCTTGTTTTTTTTTTCATAGAATCTCCAATCGAAAAAACCGAAATCGAAAAAAAATTGCATCAAAGGGGGTCCTCTTGGAACTTTTTCGAATTCTTCAGATCGCCTCAACTTCCAAACGGATGGACCGATTTTCAACTTCGATCATACCAATCTGCTTGTTTTTTTTTATAGAATCCATTTCTCCAATCGAAAAAACCGAGATCTGACAAAAAAATTGCATCAAAGGGGGCCCCCTTGGAACTTTTTCGAATTCTTCAGATCGCCTTGACTTCCAAACGGATGGACCTATTTTCAACTTCGATCATACGAAACTGCTTGTTTTTTTTCATAGAATCCATTTCTCCAATCGAAAAAACCGAAATCGAAAGAAAAATTGCATCAAAGGGGGTCCCCTTGGAACTTTTTCGAATTCTTCAGATCGCCTTAATTTCCAAACGGATGGACTGATTTTCAACTTCGATCATACCAAACTGCTTGTTTTTTTTTATAGAATCCATTTCTCCAATCGAAAAAACCGAAATCGAAACGAAAATTGCATCAAAGGGGGTCCCCTTGGAACTTTTTCGAATTCTTCAGATCGCCTTAACTTCCGAACGGATGGACCGATTTTCAATTTCGCGCATACCAAATTTGCTTGTTTTTTCATAGAATCCATTTCTTCAATAGAAAAAACCGAAATCGAAAAAAAAATTGCATCAAATGGGGCATCCTTGGAACTTTTTCGAATTCTTCAGATCGCCTTAACTTCCGAACGGATGGACCGATTTTCAACTTCGATCATACCAATCTGCTTGTTTTTTTCATAGAATCCATTTCTCCAATCGAAAAAACCGTATTCGAAAAAAAATTGCATCAAAGGGGGTCCCCTTGGAACTTTTTCGAATTCTTCAGATCGCCTTAACTTCCAAACGGATGGACCGATTTTCAACTTCGATCATACCAATCTGCTTGTTTTTTTTCATAGAATCCATTTCTCCAATCGAAAAAACCGAAATCTAAAAAAAAATTGCATCAAAGGGGGCCCCCTTGGAACTTTTTCGAATTCTTCAGATCGCCTTAACTTCCGAACGGATGGACCGATTTTCAACTTCGATCATACCAATCTGCTTGTTTTTTTCATAGAATCCATTTCTCCAATCGAAAAAACCGAAATCGAAAAAAAAATGCATCAAAGGGGGCCCCCTTGGAACTTTTTCGAATTCTTCAGACCACCTTAACTTCCGAACGGATGGACCGATTTTCAATTTCGCGCATACCAATTTGCTTGTTTTTTCATAGAATCCATTTCTTCAATAAAAAAAACCGAAATCGAAAAAAAAATTGCATCAAAGGGGGTCCTCTTGGAACTTTTTCGAATTCTTCAGATCGCCTTAACTTCCGAACGGATGGACCGATTTTCAACTTCGATCATACCAAACTGCTTTTTTTTTTTTCATAGAATCTCCAATCGAAAAAACCGAAATTGAAAAAAAATTGCATCAAAGGGGGTCCCCTTGGAACTTTTTCGAATTCTTCAGATCGCCTTAACTTCCAAACGGATGGACCGATTTTCAACTTCGATCATACCAATCTGCTTGTTTTTTTATAGAATCCATTTCTCCAATCGAAAAAACCGAAATCGAAAAAAAAAATTGCATCAAAGGGGGTCCCCTTGGAACTTTTTCGAATTCTTCAGATCGCCTTAACTTCCGAACGGATGGACCGATTTTCAACTTCGATCATACCAATCTGCTTGTTTTTTTCATAGAATCCATTTCTCCAATCGAAAAAACCGAAATCGAAAAAAAAAATGCATCAAAGGGGGCCCCCTTGGAACTTTTTCGAATTCTTCAGACCACCTTAACTTCCGAACGGATGGACCGATTTTCAATTTCGCGCATACCAATTTGCTTGTTTTTTCATAGAATCCATTTCTTTAATAGAAAAAACCGAAATCGGAAAAAAAATTGCATCAAAGGGGGTCCTCTTGGAACTTTTTCGAATTCTTCAGATCGCCTTAACTTCCGAACGGATGGACCGATTTTCAACTTCGATCATACCAATCTGCTTGTTTTTTTCATAGAATCCATTTCTCCAATCGAAAAAACCGAAATCGAAAAAAAAATGCATCAAAGGGGGCCCCCTTGGAACTTTTTCGAATTCTTCAGACCACCTTAACTTCCGAACGGATGGACCGATTTTCAATTTCGCGCATACCAATTTGCTTGTTTTTTCATAGAATCCATTTCTTCAATAAAAAAAACCGAAATCGAAAAAAAAATTGCATCAAAGGGGGTCCTCTTGGAACTTTTTCGAATTCTTCAGATCGCCTTAACTTCCGAACGGATGGACCGATTTTCAACTTCGATCATACCAAACTGCTTTTTTTTTTTTCATAGAATCTCCAATCGAAAAAACCGAAATTGAAAAAAAATTGCATCAAAGGGGGTCCCCTTGGAACTTTTTCGAATTCTTCAGATCGCCTTAACTTCCAAACGGATGGACCGATTTTCAACTTCGATCATACCAATCTGCTTGTTTTTTTATAGAATCCATTTCTCCAATCGAAAAAACCGAAATCGAAAAAAAAAATTGCATCAAAGGGGGTCCCCTTGGAACTTTTTCGAATTCTTCAGATCGCCTTAACTTCCAAACGGATGGACCGATTTTCAACTTCGATCATACCAATCTGCTTGTTTTTTTTCATAGAATCCATTTCTCCAATCGAAAAAACCGAAATCTGAAAAAAAAATTGCATCAAAGGGGGCCCCCTTGGAACTTTTTCGAATTCTTCAGATCGCCTTAACTTCCGAACGGATGGACCGATTTTCAACTTCGATCATACCAATCTGCTTGTTTTTTTCATAGAATCCATTTCTCCAATCGAAAAAACCGAAATCGAAAAAAAAAATGCATCAAAGGGGGCCCCCTTGGAACTTTTTCGAATTCTTCAGACCACCTTAACTTCCGAACGGATGGACCGATTTTCAATTTCGCGCATACCAATTTGCTTGTTTTTTCATAGAATCCATTTCTTTAATAGAAAAAACCGAAATCGGAAAAAAAATTGCATCAAAGGGGGTCCTCTTGGAACTTTTTCGAATTCTTCAGATCGCCTTAACTTCCGAACGGATGGACCGATTTTCAACTTCGATCATACCAAACTGCTTGTTTTTTTTTTTCATAGAATCTCCAATCGAAAAAACCGAAATCGAAAAAAAATTGCATCAAAGGGGGTCCTCTTGGAACTTTTTCGAATTCTTCAGATCGCCTCAACTTCCAAACGGATGGACCGATTTTCAACTTCGATCATACCAATCTGCTTGTTTTTTTTATAGAATCCATTTCTCCAATCGAAAAAACTGAGATCTGACAAAAAAATTGCATCAAAGGGGGCCCCCTTGGAACTTTTTCGAATTCTTCAGATCGCCTTGACTTCCAAACGGATGGACCGATTTTCAACTTCGATCATACCAAACTGCTTGTTTTTTTTCACAGAATCCATTTCTCCAATCGAAAAAACCGAAATCGAAAGAAAAATTGCATCAAAGGGGGTCCCCTTGGAACTTTTTCGAATTCTTCAGATCGCCTTAATTTCCAAACGGATGGACTGATTTTCAACTTCGATCATACCAAACTGCTTGTTTTTTTTTATAGAATCCATTTCTCCAATCGAAAAAACCGAAATCGAAACAAAAATTGCATCAAAGGGGGTCCCCTTGGAACTTTTTCGAATTCTTCAGATCGCCTTAACTTCCGAACGGATGGACCGATTTTCAATTTCGCGCATACCAAATTTGCTTGTTTTTTCATAGAATCCATTTCTTCAATAGAAAAAACCGAAATCGAAAAAAAAATTGCATCAAATGGGGCATCCTTGGAACTTTTTCGAATTCTTCAGATCGCCTTAACTTCCGAACGGATGGACCGATTTTCAACTTCGATCATACCAATCTGCTTGTTTTTTTCATAGAATCCATTTCTCCAATCGAAAAAACCGAAATCGAAACAAAAAATGCATCAAAGGGGGCCCCCTTGGAACTTCTTCGAATTCTTCAGACCGCCATAACTTCCGAACGGATGGACCGATTTTCAATTTCTTGCATACCAATTTGCTTGTTTTTTCATAGAATCCATTTCTTCAATAGAAAAAACCGAAATCGAAAAAAAAAATTGCATCAAAGGGGGTCCTCTTGGAACTTTTTCGAATTCTTCAGATCGCCTTAACTTCCGAACGGATGGACCGATTTTCAACTTCGATCATACCAAACTGCTTGTTTTTTTTCATAGAATCCATTTCTCCAATCGAAAAAACCGAAATCGAAAATAAAAATTGCATCAAAGGGGGTCCCCTTGGAACTTTTTCGAATTCTTCAGATCGCCTTAACTTCCAAACGGATGGACCGATTTTCAACTTCGATCATACCAATCTGCTTGATTTTTTTCATAGAATCCATTTCTCCAATCGAAAAAACCGACATCGAAAAAAAAATTGCATCAAAGGGGGCCCCCTTGGAACTTTTTCGAATTCTTTATATCGCCTTAACTTCCAAACGGATGGACCGATTTTCAACTTCGATCATACCAAACTGCTTGTTTTTTTTCATAGAATCTCCAATCGAAAAAACCGAAATCGAAAAAAAATTGCATCAAAGGGGGTCCCCTTGGAACTTTTTCGAATTCTTCAGATCGCCTTAACTTCCAAACGGATGGACCGATTTTCAACTTCGATCATACCAATCTGCTTGTTTTTCTTATAGAATCCATTTCTCCAATCGAAAAAACCGAAATCGAAAAAAAAATTGCATCAAAGGGGGTCCCCTTGAAACTTTTTCGAATTCTTCAGATCGCCATAACTTCCAAACGGATGGACCGATTTTCAACTTCGATCATACCAATCTGCTTGTTTTTTTTTCATAGAATCCATTTCTCCAATCGAAAAAACCGAAATCTAAAAAAAAAATTGCATCAAAGGGGGCTCCCTTGGAACTTTTTCGAATTCTTCAGATCGCCTTAACTTCCGAACGGATGGACCGATTTTCAACTTCGATCATACCAATCTGCTTGTTTTTTTCATAGAATCCATTTCTCCAATCGAAAAAACCGGAATCGAAAAAAAAAAAATGCATCAAAGGGGGCCCCCTTGGAACTTTTTCGAATTCTTCAGACCACCTTAACTTCCGAACGGATGGACCGATTTTCAATTTCGCGCATACCAATTTGCTTGTTTTTTCATAGAATCCATTTCTTCAATAGAAAAATTCGAAATCGAAAAAAAAATTGCATCAAAGGGGGTCCTCTTGGAACTTTTTCGAATTCTTCAGATCGCCTTAACTTCCGAACGGATGGACCGATTTTCAACTTCGATCATACCAAACTGCTTGTTTTTTTTTCATAGAATCTCCAATCGAAAAAACCGAAATCGAAAAAAAATTGCATCAAAGGGGGTCCCCTTGGAACTTTTTCGAATTCTTCAGATCGCCTTAACTTCCGAACGGATGGACCGATTTTCAACTTCGATCATACCAATCTGCTTGTTTTTTTCATAGAATCCATTTCTCCAATCGAAAAAACCGAAATCGAAAAAAAAATGCATCAAAGGGGGCCCCCTTGGAACTTTTTCGAATTCTTCAGACCACCTTAACTTCCGAACGGATGGACCGATTTTCAATTTCGCGCATACCAATTTGCTTGTTTTTTCATAGAATCCATTTCTTTAATAGAAAAAACCGAAATCGGAAAAAAAATTGCATCAAAGGGGGTCCTCTTGGAACTTTTTCGAATTCTTCAGATCGCCTTAACTTCCGAACGGATGGACCGATTTTCAACTTCGATCATACCAAACTGCTTGTTTTTTTTTTCATAGAATCTCCAATCGAAAAAACCGAAATCGAAAAAAAATTGCATCAAAGGGGGTCCTCTTGGAACTTTTTCGAATTCTTCAGATCGCCTCAACTTCCAAACGGATGGACCGATTTTCAACTTCGATCATACCAATCTGCTTGTTTTTTTTATAGAATCCATTTCTCCAATCAAAAAAACTGAGATCTGACAAAAAAATTGCATCAAAGGGGGCCCCCTTGGAACTTTTTCGAATTCTTCAGATCGCCTTGACTTCCAAACGGATGGACCGATTTTCAACTTCGATCATACCAAACTGCTTGTTTTTTTTCACAGAATCCATTTCTCCAATCGAAAAAACCGAAATCGAAAGAAAAATTGCATCAAAGGGGGTCCCCTTGGAACTTTTTCGAATTCTTCAGATCGCCTTAATTTCCAAACGGATGGACTGATTTTCAACTTCGATCATACCAAACTGCTTGTTTTTTTTTATAGAATCCATTTCTCCAATCGAAAAAACCGAAATCGAAACAAAAATTGCATCAAAGGGGGTCCCCTTGGAACTTTTTCGAATTCTTCAGATCGCCTTAACTTCCGAACGGATGGACCGATTTTCAATTTCGCGCATACCAAATTTGCTTGTTTTTTCATAGAATCCATTTCTTCAATAGAAAAAACCGAAATCGAAAAAAAATTGCATCAAATGGGGCATCCTTGGAACTTTTTCGAATTCTTCAGATCGCCTTAACTTCCGAACGGATGGACCGATTTTCAACTTCGATCATACCAATCTGCTTGTTTTTTTCATAGAATCCATTTCTCCAATCGAAAAAACCGAAATCGAAACAAAAAATGCATCAAAGGGGGCCCCCTTGGAACTTCTTCGAATTCTTCAGACCGCCATAACTTCCGAACGGATGGACCGATTTTCAATTTCTTGCATACCAATTTGCTTGTTTTTTCATAGAATCCATTTCTTCAATAGAAAAAACCGAAATCGAAAAAAAAAATTGCATCAAAGGGGGTCCTCTTGGAACTTTTTCGAATTCTTCAGATCGCCTTAACTTCCGAACGGATGGACCGATTTTCAACTTCGATCATACCAAACTGCTTGTTTTTTTTCATAGAATCCATTTCTCCAATCGAAAAAACCGAAATCGAAAATAAAAATTGCATCAAAGGGGGTCCCCTTGGAACTTTTTCGAATTCTTCAGATCGCCTTAACTTCCAAACGGATGGACCGATTTTCAACTTCGATCATACCAATCTGCTTGATTTTTTTCATAGAATCCATTTCTCCAATCGAAAAAACCGACATCGAAAAAAAAATTGCATCAAAGGGGGCCCCCTTGGAACTTTTTCGAATTCTTTATATCGCCTTAACTTCCAAACGGATGGACCGATTTTCAACTTCGATCATACCAAACTGCTTGTTTTTTTTCATAGAATCTCCAATCGAAAAAACCGAAATCGAAAAAAAATTGCATCAAAGGGGGTCCCCTTGGAACTTTTTCGAATTCTTCAGATCGCCTTAACTTCCAAACGGATGGACCGATTTTCAACTTCGATCATACCAATCTGCTTGTTTTTCTTATAGAATCCATTTCTCCAATCGAAAAAACCGAAATCGAAAAAAAAATTGCATCAAAGGGGGTCCCCTTGAAACTTTTTCGAATTCTTCAGATCGCCATAACTTCCAAACGGATGGACCGATTTTCAACTTCGATCATACCAATCTGCTTGTTTTTTTTTCATAGAATCCATTTCTCCAATCGAAAAAACCGAAATCTAAAAAAAAAATTGCATCAAAGGGGGCTCCCTTGGAACTTTTTCGAATTCTTCAGATCGCCTTAACTTCCGAACGGATGGACCGATTTTCAACTTCGATCATACCAATCTGCTTGTTTTTTTCATAGAATCCATTTCTCCAATCGAAAAAACCGGAATCGAAAAAAAAAAATGCATCAAAGGGGGCCCCCTTGGAACTTTTTCGAATTCTTCAGACCACCTTAACTTCCGAACGGATGGACCGATTTTCAATTTCGCGCATACCAATTTGCTTGTTTTTTCATAGAATCCATTTCTTCAATAGAAAAATTCGAAATCGAAAAAAAAATTGCATCAAAGGGGGTCCTCTTGGAACTTTTTCGAATTCTTCAGATCGCCTTAACTTCCGAACGGATGGACCGATTTTCAACTTCGATCATACCAAACTGCTTGTTTTTTTTTCATAGAATCTCCAATCGAAAAAACCGAAATCGAAAAAAAATTGCATCAAAGGGGGTCCCCTTGGAACTTTTTCGAATTCTTCAGATCGCCTTAACTTCCGAACGGATGGACCGATTTTCAACTTCGATCATACCAATCTGCTTGTTTTTTTCATAGAATCCATTTCTCCAATCGAAAAAACCGAAATCGAAAAAAAAAAATGCATCAAAGGGGGCCCCCTTGGAACTTTTTCGAATTCTTCAGACCGCCTTAACTTCCGAACGGATGGACCGATTTTCAACTTCGATCATACCAATCTGCTTGTTTTTTTCATAGAATCCATTTCTCCGATCAAAAAATCCGAAATCGAAAAAAAAAAGGAATCAAAGGGGGCCCCCTTGGAACTTTTTCGAATTCTTCAGATCGCCTTAACTTCCGAACGGATTGACCGATTTTCAACTTCGATCATACCAATCTGCTTGTTTTTTTCATAGGATCCATTTCTCCAATCGAAAAAACCGAAATCGAAAAAAAAATGCATCAAAGGGGGCACCCTTGAAACTTTCTCGAATTCTTCAGACCGCCTTAACTTCCGAACGGATGGACCGATTTTCAATTTCGCGCATACCAATTTGCTTGTTTTTTCATAGAATCCATTTCTTCAATAGAAAAAACCGAAATCGAAAAAAAAATTGCATCAAAGGGGGTCCTCTTGGAACTTTTTCGAATTCTTCAGACCGCCTTAACTTCCGAACGGATGGACCGATTTTCAGTTTCGCGCATACCAATTTGCTTGTTTTTTTATAGAATCCATTTCTTCAATAGAAAAAACCGAAATCGAAAAAAAAATTGCATCAAAGGGGGTCCTCTTGGAACTTTTTCGAATTCTTCAGATCGCCTTAACTTCCGAACGGATGGACCGATTTTCAACTTCGATCATACCAAACTGCTTGTTTTTTTTCTCCAATCGAAAAAACCGAAATCGATAAAAAATTGCATCAAAGGGGGTCCATTTGGAACTTTTTCGAATTCTTCAGATCGCCTTAACTTCCGAACGGATAGACCGATTTTCAACTTCGATCATACCAATCTGCTTGTTTTTTTCATAGAATCCATTTCTCCAATCGAAAAAACCGAAATCGAAAAAAAAATGCATGAAAGGGGGCCCCCTTGGAACTTTTTCGAATTCTTCAGACCGCCTTAACTTCCGAACGGATGGACCGATTTTCAATTTCGCGTATACCAATTTGCTTGTTTTTTCATTGAATCCATTTCTTCAATAACAAAAACCGAAATCGAAAAAAAAATTGCATCAAAGGGGGTCCTCTTGGAACTTTTTCGAATTCTTCAGATCGCCTTAACTTCCGAACGGATGGACCGATTTTCAACTTTGATCATACCAATCTGCTTGTATTTTTCATAGAATCCATTTCTCCAATCGAAAGAACCGAAATCGAAAAAAAAAAAATGCATCAAAGGGGGCCCCCTTGAAACTTTTCCGAATTCTTCTTAACTTCCGAACGGATGGACCGATTTTCAATTTCGCGCATACCAATTTGCTTGTTTTTTCATAGAATCCATTTCTTCAATAGAAAAAACCGAAATCGAAAAAAAAATTGCATCAAAGTGGTTCCTCTTGGAACTTTTTCGAATTCTTCAGATCGCCTTAACTTCCTAACGGATGGAACGATTTTCAACTTCGATCATACCAATCTGCTTGTTTTTTTCATTGAATCCATTTCTCCAATCGAAAAAACCGAAATCGAAAAGAAAAATGCATCAAAGGGGGCCCCCTTGGAACTTTTTCGAATTCTTCAGACCGCCTTAACTTCCGAACGGATGGACCGATTTTCAATTTCGCGCATACCAATTTGCTTATATTTTCATAGAATCCATTTCTTCAATAGAAAAAACCGAAATCGAAAAAAAAATTGCATCAAAGGGGGTCCTCTTGGAACTTTTTCGAATTCTTCAAATCGCCTTAACTTCCGAACGGATGGACCGATTTTCAACTTCGATCATACCAAACTGCTTGTTTTTTTTCATAGAATCCATTTCTCCAATCGAAAAAACCGAAATCGAAAAAAAAATTGCATCAAAGGGGGTCCCCTTGGAACTTTTTCGAATTCTTCAGATCGCCTTAACTTCCAAACGGATGGACCGATTTTCAACTTCGATCATACCAATCTGCTTGATTTTTCTCATAGAATCCATTTCTCCAATCGAAAAAACCAAAATCGAAAAAAAAATTGCATCAAAGGGGGCCCCCTTGGAACTTTTTCGGATTCTTTAGATCGCCTTAACTTCCAAACGGATGGACCGATTTTCAACTTCGATCATACCAAACTGCTTGTTTTTTTTCATAGAATCCATTTCTCCAATCGAAAAATCCGAAATCGAAAAAAAAATTGCATCAAAGGGGGTCCCCTGGGAACTTTTTCGAATTCTTCAGACCGCCTTAACTTCCAAACGGATGGACCGATTTTCAACTTCGATCATACCAATCTGCTTGTTTTTTTTCATTGAATCCATTTCTCCAATCGAAAAAACCGAAATCTAAAAAAAAATTGCATCAAAGCGGGCCCCCTTGGAACTTTTTCGAATTCTTCAGATCGCCTTAACTTCCGGACGGATTGACCGATTTTCAACTTCGATCATACCAATCTGCTTGTTTTTTTCATAGAATCCATTTCTCCAATCGAAAAAACCGAAATCGAAAAAAAAAATGCATCAAAGGGGGCCCCCTTGGAACTTTTTCGAATTCTTCAGATCGCCTTAACTTCCGAACGGATGGACCGATTTTCAACTTCGATCATACCAATCTGCTTGTTTTTTTTATAGAATCCATTTCTCCAATAGAAAAAACCGAAATCTAAAAAAAACATTGCATCAAAGGGGGCCCCCTTGGAACTTTTTCGAATTCTTCAGATCGCCTTAACTTCCAAACGGATGAACCGATTTTCAACTTCGATCATACCAATCTGCTTGTTTTTTTCATAGAATCCATTTCTCCAATCGAAAAAACCGAAATCGAAAAAAAAATTGCATCAAAGGGGGCCCTTGGAACTTTTTCGAATTCTTCAGACCGCCTTAACTTCCGAACTGATGGACCGATTTTCAATTTCGCGCATACCAATTTGCTTGTTTTTTCATAGAATCCATTTCTCCAATCGAAAAAACCGAAATCTAAAAAAAAAATTGCATCAAAGGGGGCCCCCTTGGAACTTTTTCGAATTCTTCAGATCGCCTTAACTTCCGGACGGATTGACCGATTTTCAACTTCGATCATACCAATCTGCTTGTTTTTTTCATAGAATCCATTTCTCCAATCGAAAAAACCGAAATCGAAAAAAAAATGCATCAAAGGGGGCCCCCTTGGAACTTTTTCGAATTCTTCAGATCGCCTTAACTTCCGAACGGATGGACCGATTTTCAACTTCGATCATACCAATCTGGTTGTTTTTTTTTATAGAATCCATTTCTCCAATCGAAAAAACCGAAATCTAAAAAAAACATTGCAACAAAGGGGGCCCCCTTGGAACTTTTTCGAATTCTTCAGATCGCCTTAACTTCCAAACGGATGAACCGATTTTCAACTTCGATCATACCAATCTGCTTGTTTTTTTCATAGAATCCATTTCTCCAATCGAAAAAACCGAAATCGAAAAAAAAATTGCATCAAAGGGGGCCCCCTTGGAACTTTTTCGAATTCTTCAGACCGCCTTAACTTCCGAACTGATGGACCGATTTTCAATTTCGCGCATACCAATTTGCTTGTTTTTTCATAGAATCCATTTCTCCAATCGAAAAAACCGAAATCGAAAAAAAAATTGCATCAAAGGGGGCCCCCTTGGAACTTTTTCGAATTCTTCAGATCGCCTTAACTTCCAAACGGATGGACCGATTTTCAACTTCGATCATACCAATCTGCTTGTTTTTTTCATAGAATCCATTTCTCCAATCGAAAAAACCGAAATCTAAAAAAAAAATTGCATCAAAGGGGGCCCCCTTGGAACTTTTTCGAATTCTTCAGATCGCCTTAACTTCCGAACGGATTGACCGATTTTCAACTTCGATCAAACCAATCTGCTTGTTTTTTTCATAGAATCCATTTCTCCAATCGAAAAAACCGAAATCGAAAAAAAAAATGCATCGAAGGGGGCCCCCTTGGAACTTTTTCGAATTCTTCAGACCGCCTTAACTTCCGAACTGATGGACCGATTTTCAATTTCGCGCATACCAATTTGCCTTTTTGTTCATAGAATCCATTTCTTCAATAGAAAAAACCGAAATCGAAAATAAAATTGCATCGAAGGGGGTCCTCTTGGAACTTTTTCGAATTCTTCAGATCGCCCTAACTTCCAAAAGGATGGACCGATTTTCAACTTCGATCATACCAATCTGCTTGTTTTTTTTCATAGAATCCATTTTTCCAATCCAAAAAACCGAAATATAAAAAAAAAATTGCATCAAAGGGGGCCCCCTTGGAACTTTTTCGAATTCTTCAGTTCGCCTTAACTTCCAAACGGATGAACCGATTTTCAACTTCGATCATACCAATCTGCTTGTTTTTTTTTCATAGAATCCATTTCTCCAATCGAAAAAACCGAAATCTAAAAAAAACATTGCATCAAAGGGGGCCCCCTTGGAACTTTTTCGAATTCTTCAGATCGCCTTAACTTCCAAACGGATGGACCGATTTTCAACTTCGATCATACCAAACTGCTTGTTTTTTTTTCATAGAATCCATTTCTCCAATCGGAATAACCGAAATCGAAAAAAAAATTGCATCAAAGGGGGCCCCCTTGGAACTTTTTCGAATTCTTCAGACCGCCTTAACTTCCGAACTGATGGACCGATTTTCAATTTCGCGCATACCAATTTGCTTGTTATTTCATAGAATCCATTTCTCCAATCGAAAAAACCGAAATCGAAAAAAAAATTGCATCAAAGGGGGTCCCCTTGGAACTTTTTCGAATTCTTCAGATCGCCTTAACTTTCAAACGGATGGACCGATTTTCAATTTCGATCATACCAATCTGCTTGTTTTTTTTTCATAGAATCCATTTCTCCAATCGAATAAACCGAAATCTAAAAAAAAATTGCATCAAAGGGGGCCCCCTTGGAACTTTTTCGAATTCTTCAGATCGCCTTAACTTCCAAACGGATGAACCGATTTTCAACTTCGATCATACCAATCTGCTTGTTTTTTTTCATAGAATCCATTTCTCCAATCGAAAAAACCGAAATCTAAAAAAAACATTGCATCAAAGGGTGCCCCCTTGGAACTTTTTCGAATTCTTCAGATCGCCTTAACTTCCGAACGGATGGACCGATTTTCAACTTCGATCATACCAAACTGCTTGTTTTTTTTCATAGAATCCATTTCTCCAATCGAAAAAACCGAAATCGAAAATAAAAATTGCATCAAAGGGGGTCCCCTTGGAACTTTTTCGAATTCTTCAGATCGCCTTAACTTCCAAACGGATGGACCAATTTTCAACTTCGATCATACCAATCTGCTTGATTTTTTTCATAGAATCCATTTCTCCAATCGAAAAAACCGACATCGAAAAAAAAATTGCATCAAAGGGGGCCCCCTTGTAACTTTTTCGAATTCTTTATATCGCCTTAACTTCCAAACGGATGGACCGATTTTCAACTTCGATCATACCAAACTGCTTGTTTTTTTTCATAGAATCTCCAATCGAAAAAACCGAAATCGAAAAAAAATTGCATCAAAGGGGGTCCCCTTGGAACTTTTTCGAATTCTTCAGATCGCCTTAACTTCCAAACGGATGGACCGATTTTCAACTTCGATCATACCAATCTGCTTGTTTTTCTTATAGAATCCATTTCTCCAATCGAAAAAACCGAAATCGAAAAAAAAATTGCATCAAAGGGGGTCCCCTTGAAACTTTTTCGAATTCTTCAGATCGCCATAACTTCCAAACGGATGGACCGATTTTCAACTTCGATCATACCAATCTGCTTGTTTTTTTTTCATAGAATCCATTTCTCCAATCGAAAAAACCGAAATCTAAAAAAAAAATTGCATCAAAGGGGGCTCCCTTGGAACTTTTTCGAATTCTTCAGATCGCCTTAACTTCCGAACGGATGGACCGATTTTCAACTTCGATCATACCAATCTGCTTGTTTTTTTCATAGAATCCATTTCTCCAATCGAAAAAACCGGAATCGAAAAAAAAAAAATGCATCAAAGGGGGCCCCCTTGGAACTTTTTCGAATTCTTCAGACCACCTTAACTTCCGAACGGATGGACCGATTTTCAATTTCGCGCATACCAATTTGCTTGTTTTTTCATAGAATCCATTTCTTCAATAGAAAAATTCGAAATCGAAAAAAAAATTGCATCAAAGGGGGTCCTCTTGGAACTTTTTCGAATTCTTCAGATCGCCTTAACTTCCGAACGGATGGACCGATTTTCAACTTCGATCATACCAAACTGCTTGTTTTTTTTTCATAGAATCTCCAATCGAAAAAACCGAAATCGAAAAAAAATTGCATCAAAGGGGGTCCCCTTGGAACTTTTTCGAATTCTTCAGATCGCCTTAACTTCCGAACGGATGGACCGATTTTCAACTTCGATCATACCAATCTGCTTGTTTTTTTCATAGAATCCATTTCTCCAATCGAAAAAACCGAAATCGAAAAAAAAAATGCATCAAAGGGGGCCCCCTTGGAACTTTTTCGAATTCTTCAGACCGCCTTAACTTCCGAACGGATGGACCGATTTTCAACTTCGATCATACCAATCTGCTTGTTTTTTTCATAGAATCCATTTCTCCGATCAAAAAATCCGAAATCGAAAAAAAAAAGGAATCAAAGGGGGCCCCCTTGGAACTTTTTCGAATTCTTCAGATCGCCTTAACTTCCGAACGGATTGACCGATTTTCAACTTCGATCATACCAATCTGCTTGTTTTTTTCATAGGATCCATTTCTCCAATCGAAAAAACCGAAATCGAAAAAAAAATGCATCAAAGGGGGCACCCTTGAAACTTTTTCGAATTCTTCAGACCGCCTTAACTTCCGAACGGATGGACCGATTTTCAATTTCGCGCATACCAATTTGCTTGTTTTTTCATAGAATCCATTTCTTCAATAGAAAAAACCGAAATCGAAAAAAAAATTGCATCAAAGGGGGTCCTCTTGGAACTTTTTCGAATTCTTCAGACCGCCTTAACTTCCGAACGGATGGACCGATTTTCAGTTTCGCGCATACCAATTTGCTTGTTTTTTTATAGAATCCATTTCTTCAATAGAAAAAACCGAAATCGAAAAAAAAATTGCATCAAAGGGGGTCCTCTTGGAACTTTTTCGAATTCTTCAGATCGCCTTAACTTCCGAACGGATGGACCGATTTTCAACTTCGATCATACCAAACTGCTTGTTTTTTTTTCATAGAATCCATTTCTCCAATCGAAAAAACCGAAATCGATAAAAAATTGCATCAAAGGGGGTCCATTTGGAACTTTTTCGAATTCTTCAGATCGCCTTAACTTCCGAACGGATAGACCGATTTTCAACTTCGATCATACCAATCTGCTTGTTTTTTTCATAGAATCCATTTCTCCAATCGAAAAAACCGAAATCGAAAAAAAAATGCATGAAAGGGGGCCCCCTTGGAACTTTTTCGAATTCTTCAGACCGCCTTAACTTCCGAACGGATGGACCGATTTTCAATTTCGCGTATACCAATTTGCTTGTTTTTTCATTGAATCCATTTCTTCAATAAAAAAAACCGAAATCGAAAAAAAAATTGCATCAAAGGGGGTCCTCTTGGAACTTTTTCGAATTCTTCAGATCGCCTTAACTTCCGAACGGATGGACCGATTTTCAACTTTGATCATACCAATCTGCTTGTATTTTTCATAGAATCCATTTCTCCAATCGAAAGAACCGAAATCGAAAAAAAAAAAAATGCATCAAAGGGGGCCCCCTTGAAACTTTTCCGAATTCTTCTTAACTTCCGAACGGATGGACCGATTTTCAATTTCGCGCATACCAATTTGCTTGTTTTTTCATAGAATCCATTTCTTCAATAGAAAAAACCGAAATCGAAAAAAAAATTGCATCAAAGTGGTTCCTCTTGGAACTTTTTCGAATTCTTCAGATCGCCTTAACTTCCTAACGGATGGACCGATTTTCAACTTCGATCATACCAATCTGCTTGTTTTTTTCATTGAATCCATTTCTCCAATCGAAAAAACCGAAATCGAAAAGAAAAATGCATCAAAGGGGGCCCCCTTGGAACTTTTTCGAATTCTTCAGACCGCCTTAACTTCCGAACGGATGGACCGATTTTCAATTTCGCGCATACCAATTTGCTTATATTTTCATAGAATCCATTTCTTCAATAGAAAAAACCGAAATCGAAAAAAAAATTGCATCAAAGGGGGTCCTCTTGGAACTTTTTCGAATTCTTCAAATCGCCTTAACTTCCGAACGGATGGACCGATTTTCAACTTCGATCATACCAAACTGCTTGTTTTTTTTCATAGAATCCATTTCTCCAATCGAAAAAACCGAAATCGAAAAAAAAATTGCATCAAAGGGGGTCCCCTTGGAACTTTTTCGAATTCTTCAGATCGCCTTAACTTCCAAACGGATGGACCGATTTTCAACTTCGATCATACCAATCTGCTTGATTTTTCTCATAGAATCCATTTCTCCAATCGAAAAAACCGAAATCGAAAAAAAAATTGCATCAAAGGGGGCCCCCTTGGAACTTTTTCGGATTCTTTAGATCGCCTTAACTTCCAAACGGATGGACCGATTTTCAACTTCGATCATACCAAACTGCTTGTTTTTTTTCATAGAATCCATTTCTCCAATCGAAAAATCCGAAATCGAAAAAAAAATTGCATCAAAGGGGGTCCCCTGGGAACTTTTTCGAATTCTTCAGACCGCCTTAACTTCCAAACGGATGGACCGATTTTCAACTTCGATCATACCAATCTGCTTGTTTTTTTTCATTGAATCCATTTCTCCAATCGAAAAAACCGAAATCTAAAAAAAAATTGCATCAAAGCGGGCCCCCTTGGAACTTTTTCGAATTCTTCAGATCGCCTTAACTTCCGGACGGATTGACCGATTTTCAACTTCGATCATACCAATCTGCTTGTTTTTTTCATAGAATCCATTTCTCCAATCGAAAAAACCGAAATCGAAAAAAAAAATGCATCAAAGGGGGCCCCCTTGGAACTTTTTCGAATTCTTCAGATCGCCTTAACTTCCGAACGGATGGACCGATTTTCAACTTCGATCATACCAATCTGCTTGTTTTTTTTATAGAATCCATTTCTCCAATCGAAAAAACCGAAATCTAAAAAAAACATTGCATCAAAGGGGGCCCCCTTGGAACTTTTTCGAATTCTTCAGATCGCCTTAACTTCCAAACGGATGAACCGATTTTCAACTTCGATCATACCAATCTGCTTGTTTTTTTCATAGAATCCATTTCTCCAATCGAAAAAACCGAAATCGAAAAAAAAATTGCATCAAAGGGGGCCCTTGGAACTTTTTCGAATTCTTCAGACCGCCTTAACTTCCGAACTGATGGACCGATTTTCAATTTCGCGCATACCAATTTGCTTGTTTTTTCATAGAATCCATTTCTCCAATCGAAAAAACCGAAATCTAAAAAAAAAATTGCATCAAAGGGGGCCCCCTTGGAACTTTTTCGAATTCTTCAGATCGCCTTAACTTCCGGACGGATTGACCGATTTTCAACTTCGATCATACCAATCTGCTTGTTTTTTTCATAGAATCCATTTCTCCAATCGAAAAAACCGAAATCGAAAAAAAAATGCATCAAAGGGGGCCCCCTTGGAACTTTTTCGAATTCTTCAGATCGCCTTAACTTCCGAACGGATGGACCGATTTTCAACTTCGATCATACCAATCTGGTTGTTTTTTTTTATAGAATCCATTTCTCCAATCGAAAAAACCGAAATCTAAAAAAAACATTGCAACAAAGGGGGCCCCCTTGGAACTTTTTCGAATTCTTCAGATCGCCTTAACTTCCAAACGGATGAACCGATTTTCAACTTCGATCATACCAATCTGCTTGTTTTTTTCATAGAATCCATTTCTCCAATCGAAAAAACCGAAATCGAAAAAAAAATTGCATCAAAGGGGGCCCCCTTGGAACTTTTTCGAATTCTTCAGACCGCCTTAACTTCCGAACTGATGGACCGATTTTCAATTTCGCGCATACCAATTTGCTTGTTTTTTCATAGAATCCATTTCTCCAATCGAAAAAACCGAAATCGAAAAAAAAATTGCATCAAAGGGGGCCCCCTTGGAACTTTTTCGAATTCTTCAGATCGCCTTAACTTCCAAACGGATGGACCGATTTTCAACTTCGATCATACCAATCTGCTTGTTTTTTTCATAGAATCCATTTCTCCAATCGAAAAAACCGAAATCTAAAAAAAAAAATTGCATCAAAGGGGGCCCCCTTGGAACTTTTTCGAATTCTTCAGATCGCCTTAACTTCCGAACGGATTGACCGATTTTCAACTTCGATCAAACCAATCTGCTTGTTTTTTTCATAGAATCCATTTCTCCAATCGAAAAAACCGAAATCGAAAAAAAAAATGCATCGAAGGGGGCCCCCTTGGAACTTTTTCGAATTCTTCAGACCGCCTTAACTTCCGAACTGATGGACCGATTTTCAATTTCGCGCATACCAATTTGCCTTTTTGTTCATAGAATCCATTTCTTCAATAGAAAAAACCGAAATCGAAAAAAAAATTGCATCGAAGGGGGTCCTCTTGGAACTTTTTCGAATTCTTCAGATCGCCCTAACTTCCAAAAGGATGGACCGATTTTCAACTTCGATCATACCAATCTGCTTGTTTTTTTTCATAGAATCCATTTTTCCAATCCAAAAAACCGAAATATAAAAAAAAAATTGCATCAAAGGGGGCCCCCTTGGAACTTTTTCGAATTCTTCAGTTCGCCTTAACTTCCAAACGGATGAACCGATTTTCAACTTCGATCATACCAATCTGCTTGTTTTTTTTTTCATAGAATCCATTTCTCCAATCGAAAAAACCGAAATCTAAAAAAAACATTGCATCAAAGGGGGCCCCCTTGGAACTTTTTCGAATTCTTCAGATCGCCTTAACTTCCAAACGGATGGACCGATTTTCAACTTCGATCATACCAAACTGCTTGTTTTTTTTCATAGAATCCATTTCTCCAATCGGAATAACCGAAATCGAAAAAAAAATTGCATCAAAGGGGGCCCCCTTGGAACTTTTTCGAATTCTTCAGACCGCCTTAACTTCCGAACTGATGGACCGATTTTCAATTTCGCGCATACCAATTTGCTTGTTATTTCATAGAATCCATTTCTCCAATCGAAAAAACCGAAATCGAAAAAAAAATTGCATCAAAGGGGGTCCCCTTGGAACTTTTTCGAATTCTTCAGATCGCCTTAACTTTCAAACGGATGGACCGATTTTCAATTTCGATCATACCAATCTGCTTGTTTTTTTTTCATAGAATCCATTTCTCCAATCGAATAAACCGAAATCTAAAAAAAAATTGCATCAAAGGGGGCCCCCTTGGAACTTTTTCGAATTCTTCAGATCGCCTTAACTTCCAAACGGATGAACCGATTTTCAACTTCGATCATACCAATCTGCTTGTTTTTTTTCATAGAATCCATTTCTCCAATCGAAAAAACCGAAATCTAAAAAAAACATTGCATCAAAGGGTGCCCCCTTGGAACTTTTTCGAATTCTTCAGATCGCCTTAACTTCCAAACGGATGAACCGAATTTCAACTTCGATCATACCAATCTGCTTGTTTTTTTCATAGAATCCATTTCTCCAAACGAAAAAACCGAAATTGAAAAAAAAATTGCATCAAAGGGGGCCCCCTTGGAACTTTTTCGAATTCTTCAGACTGCCTTAACTTCCGAACTGATGGACCGATTTTCAATTTCGCGCAAACCAATTTGCTTGTTTTTTCATAGAATCCATTTCTCCAATCGAAAAAACCGAAATCGAAAAAAAAATTGCATCAATGGGGGTCCCCTTGGAACTTTTTCGAATTCTTCAGATCGCCTTAACTTCCAAACGGATGGACCGATTTTCAACTTCGATCATACCAATCTGCTTTTTTTTTTCATAGAATCCATTTCTCCAATCGAAAAAACCGAAATCTGAAAAAAAAATTGCATCAAAGGAGGCCCCCTTGGAACTTTTTCGAATTCTCCAGATCGCCTTAGTTTCCAAACGGATGAACTGATTTTCAACTTCGATCATACCAATCTGCTTGTTTTTTTCATAGAATCCATTTCTCCAATCGAAAAAACCGAAATCAAAAAATAAATGCATCAAAGGGGGCCCCCTTGGAACTTTTTCGAATTCTTCAGACCGCCTTAACTTCCGAACTGATGGACCGATTTTCAATTTCGCGCATACCAATTTGCTTGTTTTTTCATAGAATCCATTTCTTCAATGGAAAAAACCGAAATCGAAAAAAAAATTGCATCGAAGGGGGTCCTCTTGGAACTTTTTCGAACTCTTCAGATCGCCTTAACTTCCGAACGGATGGACCGATTTTCAACTTCGATCATACCAATCTGCTTGTTTTTTTTCATAGAATCCATTTCTCCAATCGAAAAAACCGAAATCGAAAAAAAAATTGCATCAAAGGGGGCCCTCTTGGAACTTTTTCGAATTCTTCAGATCGCCTTAACTTCCAAACGGATGAACCGATTTTCAACTTCGATCATACCAATCTGCTTTTTTTTTTCATAGAATCCATTTCTCCAATCGAAAAAACCGAAATCTAAAAAAAAATTGCATCAAAGGGGGCCCCCTTGGAACTTTTTCGAATTCTTCAGATCGCCTTAACTTCCAAACGGATGAACCGATTTTCAACTTCGATCATACCAATCTGCTTGTTTTTTTTCATAGAATCCATTTCTCCAATCGAAAAAACCGAAATCTGAAAAAAACATTGCATCAAAGGGTGCCCCCTTGGAACTTTTTCGAATTCTTCAGATCGCCTTAACTTCCAAACGGATGAACCGATTTTCAACTTCGATCATACCAATCTGCTTGTTTTTTTCATAGAATCAACTTCTCCAATCGAAAAAACCGAAATCGAAAAAAAAAATTGCATCAAAGGGGGCCCCCTTGGAACTTTTTCGAATTCTTCAGACCGCCTTAACTTCCGAACTGATGGACCGATTTTCAATTTCGCGCATACCAATTTGCTTGTTTTTTCATAGAATCCATTTCTCCAATCAAAAAAACCGAAATCGAAAAAAAAATTGCATCAAAGGGGGTCCCCTTGAAACTTTTTCGAATTCTTCAGATCGCCTTAAATTCCAAACGGATGGACCGATTTTCAACTTCGATCATACCAATCTGCTTGTTTTGCGCATACCAATTTGCTTGTTTTTTCATAGAATCCATTTTTCCAATCAAAAAAACCGAAATCGAAAAAAAAATTGCATCAAAGGGGGTCCCCTTGGAACTTTTTCGAATTCTTCAGATCGCCTTAACTTCCAAACGGATGGACCGATTTTCAACTTCGATCATACCAATCTGGTTGTTTTTTTTCATAGAATCCATTTCTCCAATCGAAAAAACCGAAATCTAAAAAAAACATTGCATCAAAGGGGGCCCCCTTGGAACTTTTTCGAATTCTTCAGATCGCCTTAACTTCCAAACGGATGGACCGATTTTCAAATTCGATCATACCAATCTGCTTGTTTTTTTTTCATAGAATCCATTTCTCCAATCGAAAAAACCGAAATCTAAAAAAAAAATTGCATCAAAGGGGGCCCTCTTGGAACTTTTTCGAATTCTTCAGATCGCCTTAACTTCCAAACGGATGAACCGATTTTCAACTTCGATCATACCAATCTGCTTTTTTTTCATAGAATCCATTTCTCCAATCGAAAAAACCGAAATCTAAAAAAAAATTGCATCAAAGGGGGCCCCCTTGGAACTTTTTCGAATTCTTCAGATCGCCTTAACTTCCAAACGGATGAACCGATTTTCAACTTCGATCATACCAATCTGCTTGTTTTTTTTTCATAGAATCCATTTCTCCAATCGAAAAAACCGAAATCTAAAAAAAACATTGCATCAAAGGGTGCCCCCTTGGAACTTTTTCGAATTCTTTAGATCGCCTTAACTTCCAAACGGATGAACCGATTTTCAACTTCGATCATACCAATCTGCTTGTTTTTTTCATAGAATCCATTTCTCCAAACGAAAAAACCGAAATTGAAAAAAAAATTGCATCAAAGGGGGCCCCCTTGGAACTTTTTCGAATTCTTCAGACCGCCTTAACTTCCGAACTGATGGACCGATTTTCAATTTCGCGCAAACCAATTTGCTTGTTTTTTCATAGAATCCATTTCTCCAATCGAAAAAACCGAAATCGAAAAAAAAAATTGCATCAAAGGAGGTCCCCTTGGAACTTTTTCGAATTCTTCAGATCGCCTTAACCCATTTAATCCCAGGTATAGGAGAAATATAAATACACGCGTTTCAGACAAAAAATATTTATTATTTTACATTCAGAAATTAGTTTTCGTTATTATCACAATCAAAAAAAAACAAAGGCATAGAAAAACATGATGGTTCATACACGCACCACTGGTAATAAAAGTAAAAAAATATATTTTTTGAATTTCCTTAAGACTAGTCCTAAGCATTAGAATCCTCATAGAGAGTGATAACCATACACTAAAATCCAAATAAAATAGTTGGGCCCTAACGGAATGAGAAATAACTAGGTAATCTCAGTTTGCTCATTGGTGCACGAACGAACCACTGGTAAGAAGTAATAATCGAATAATCTACCTCTGGTGATATTTTGCAAAGCATGATACGTGCAAATGTTTGTTACATTTTCGACAAGAGTAGTGTACCTAGGCCGGTATCAGACCAAGATGGCCGCCATGGGGCAATGACGTCATCCAAGATGGCCGCCATGAGGCAGCTGTCAAATGTCATGTCATCTGTCATCTGTCAAATGTCAACTGTCATCTGTCAACTGTCAACTGTCAACTGTCATATGTCATCTGTCATTTCAACTGTCAAATATTCCATGTCATCTGTCAATCAGAATGTGTTCTATGCCTATTACGTCAGAGGGTGGGCTTGGGAACGCGACGCGTCATAGACCAATCAGAAGCCGTCATAGCCCCACCCACTTTTTTGGCGCGAAATTCAAGTTATTTTTGAGCTTAGGTATTCTGCTTGCAACATGGGATAGGATATCGGCCCCTCTGGCCCCCTCAGGTGCCCCCTTGGCCCCCCTCAGGTCTTCGCTGTACCCCCTTAGCCCCCTTAGGATTTTGCTATACCCCCTTGACCCCCCTCAAGACTGCGCCCCTTAGCGCTCCGCATCCGGAAACATGACGTCATATTTTATTTAAAAAAAGCCTTCTATCGGCGGGATTTGAACTCCAGACCAGCGGATTACAAGTCCGATGCGTTCCCACAGAGCTACGACCACTATATAATTTAATTGCAGTCAATGTCGATGCAACGTTATCGCACAGCGTGACGTAGTCGAGCAGATCCGTCTCAAAGATAAGAGAACGTAGCAACCTCGGCAAGCGGGGAGCAGGGAAACGAACAATGGCTTATTCATTCATTATACATCAGTGTATGAATAGAGATAATCGCATTCAAGGTCAGGTTCGCTGCATTCCATTGATGACTCAACATATCACACCATGGAGCAGGGAAAGGAACAATGGCTTATTCATTCAATAAACATCAGTGTATTAATAGACATAATTGCATTCAAGGTCAGGTTCGCTGCATTCCATTGATGATTCAACATGATACAATATTTCGCGTGACGTTACAAAGATAAGAGACGACAAAGCGACTGACACTGTTGCCAGACGTTTGAAAAAATAAGGCATTGATGCCAGACGTTTGAAAATATCTGGAAATATACTATAATGCACCTACAGCTTAAACAAGTAGAATCCGAACCACCACGTGTGTAAATTGATGGATAACGTTTGACGAATGACAGGGTGTGGCTGCCTGAAGTTAGGCGTCTGACATTTGACGTATGACGTTAACATTTCAGAATGGCCCCCGACATCACAAGGTTACCAACTGTTTAGTAATTTTCGTATTATAAAGTAAATATACCTACATCTTACACAGGTAGAATCTGAACCACAGCATTTATATCGACGTGGCAGGATCCATAAACTCGTGAATGTGAAGATGTCAATGACAGAATGATTCATTTTCTCGACGAATTATCAAAAAATATTCACTTCCGGTTTGTTAAAAAGCGACATAGGGAAAAACTAATGTTTTATTCGTAATCCCCATGACGTGTACACTTCAAAAACATTAACTTCCGGTTTCACTTCCGGTTTCCATTTTTCCACTTAACATAGTCATGTGGGTACTCTGAGAGAAGGATTTTTCACGGACATTCTAAATATATCATTTTACCTATGTACAAAGTCTCAAGGTTAAAGAGATATCAATCAAAATTGATCGAAATAATGAAAAAAATCTATGTAAACAATTCACAATCTCTTCGTGTAATGATTTTCTGGTAGAACCAGCTTTTCGACAAATTATCAAAAAATATTCACTTCCGGTTCATCAAAAATCGATAGAGAAAAACTAATGTTTTATTCGTAATCCCCATAACGTGTAAACTTCAGAAACATCAACTTCCGGTTTCACTTCCGGTTTCCATTTTTCCACTTGACATAGTCATATGGGTACTCTGGGAGAAGGATTTTTCACGGACATTCTGAATATATCATTTTACCTATGTACAAAGTCTCAAGGTTAAAGAGATATCAATCAAAATTAATCGGAATATTTAAAAAAATCTATGCAAACAATTCACAATCTCTTCGTGTAATGATTTTCTGGTCGATCCAGCTTCTCGACGAATTATCACGAAATATTCACTTTCCGTTCATTAATAAACGATATAGAGAAACACTAATGGTATATTCGTGATCCCCATGACGTTAAGATTCCAAAAACATCAACTTCCGGTTTCACTTCCGGTTTCCATTTTGTCAGTAAACAGGTTCATGTGGGTACTCATTGAAAAGGATATTTCACGTACATTCCGAATATATTAACTTACCTATATACAAAGTCCAGAGGTTTGCGAGATATCAATCAAAATGTATCGGAATAATGAAAGAAACAAATAAAACTGCAAATCATCTCTTTGATTATCACTTTTCTAACCGATTCATCTTCTTGATGAATTATCGAAATATATCCTCTTCCAGTTCGTAAAGTAGCGAGATAAAGGGAAAATAATGAGATGTTCGTGATCCTCATAACGTTAGGACATCTAAACAACAACTTCCGGTTTCACTTCCGGTTACAATTTTTTCAGTAGACACTTTGAGAAAATAATTTCTCACGGACATCCCGAATATATCAACTCACCTATATACAAGGTTTTCGAGATATCAACGGAAATTGGTGAAATAATCTAAACAACACTGTTATACGCGAGAAAGTGCTATGAAGAGTCGATTTGAGTCCACGGTTAACTCATGTTTCCATCGTTTCAATCAATATGCTAGTAGGAGACTATAATTTTTGTACAACTCATATCAAAAAACGCCATTCACACAATTCTGAAACCCTTCTAGGTAAAATGATAAGAAGAAAATCGATAATAAATTTTGAGGTAATCAATGACACATGGAATATAATCGGAAATCTCAAGGTGAATGTTTTAAGGTCATAGAGTTATCAAAATCTCCAAAAAAATAACTCTGATCAAGATATGTTTATATATTCAAAGGCTATATAACTATTGAGATCACATTATATTGGAACCAGATACTTCAATCATTAATCTTCTCAAAAAATATGTCTCGAAACAGATATAATTTTCTATATTCAGAAATGCACTTCCAGCATCGACAACACATGGAACATAATCGGAAATCTCGAGGTGTATGTTTCAAGGTCAAAGAATTATTGACATCTCAAAAACGGAGCTCTGATCAAGGTATAGTTATAAATTCCAAGACTGTATAACTATTCAGATCAAATTATATTGAAGCCAGATACTTCAATCATTAATCACCTCAAAAAATATGTCTCGATACAAATATACTTTTCTATAATTAGGATTGCTCTTTCAGCAGAGAGAATATGTGTCTGCAGAAATCAATGTTTTCATACACAATATTTTCGATAGCTCCAACAATGGAATTAACAGAATGATAAAATACAGGGATGTAAAAACTATCTATTCTGGAAGAAATATACTGGGTGTATAAGAAATGATACTTAGTGTTTTAAATAGGTGTACCGTTCGAAAAAATACAAATATACTGACTGGTACAGATACGTTTGAAAGGTAGAATTTGATAGTTGATGCTCAACGACTGAAACTTGAGAGCCTTGGTCACGTGAGGATGGTTATAGTTATATTATGATCAGTGACGAAATGAATTTTATATTGATGAATTATTGAAAAAGTATTCTAATATAGGAGAAAATAAATCATACATTTATGATCCTCATGATGAAAAGAGCACAAACTTTTGGTTTTACTTCCGGTGTCACCATTTTTCCAGTGAACAATGTTATATGGGTAATTCAGAAGAATGATTTTTCACGGACATTTCAAAAAGTCAACTTGCATATATTCTGAGTCTTAAGGCTTGCGGGATATAAACAAATTGTTATTTATTGATAAACATTCGATAACAATAACAAACGTAACGAATACAGCACACATATGTCTCGCAAATACAAAACACGCGCAGACGTCGCATTCTTATCAAAAAAGTGTCGAAAACGAATAATGGCACGACGAAAAGTCACGCATGCGTCTTACATACATCATACTGACGTCGTGTATCCGTCGAACATCTATCAAACAACGCCATCTAAAAACTTTGAATACGATGATTTCCATAAGAAAACGTCACGCATTCATCGAAAACAAGTAGAAAACATCAAAATTCATCACTTAAAAGTCACGCATACAACACAAATGCGTCGAATATTCGTCGTACAAACGTCACACCTCGTCGAAAATCTATCAAACAACGTGTGAAAACCCCATAAAAACGTACTGACTGCATCTGGCATCTGACATTTGGTGTCCCAACATTTGACGTACTAAGATTTCCGTAGTTTACCAACATAACGTTGTAGATATAAATATAATTAAAATTCAACCTTTCGTTCAGTCAAAAGTTAAAAAACAAAAAATTGAAGCGATGATGAGAATTTCAAAACATAGGACAATCATTGAAGAACGTCGAAAACGTTGAAAAAAAACATGCCGCATACGTCGTGCATACGTAGCGCATACGTCATAAATACGTCGTTAAAACGTCGCGCCTACGTCGAAAATCCATGATACAACGTGTAAAAACCTTGAAATGATAAGAAGCATGACAAGACAGCATTCATCGAATAACATTGAATATTTAAAAAAAAACTTCACGCATTCGTCGTACATACATTGTACATACACCGCGCAGACGTCGTGCCTTCATCAAAAATCTATCAAAGAACGTATAAGAATTTGAAACCAATTGATAGCATGACGAAACGTCAGGCTTGAGTCATACATACATTGCATCGACGTCGTGTCCTTGTCAAAAATCAATCAAACAACGTGTGAAAACGTTCAAAACGATTAATGAATCTGATAAACGTCACTCATCCATTGAAAAAACATTACGTATGCGTCGTACATTCGTCGAAAATGCGACGTACATACCGATGTAAACATCGCATAAGCCTTCTGAAGTACGACTTTCAGATGCAATTATTAAAATTGACAAAAATTTATACAACATTCATACAATTTCACACCTTAATCAAACTTAGAAATCAAACATAAATAAATTAAAAAATCAATAAATGAAAAATTCAGTATGTTCAGATTATTTAAATGAGAAATATCATATGACAGATTTATCATTACAATCGAACCACTAAGATCAAGCTCACGTGGAGATATCTCAATTCGACTGATAAAATTCAACGTGTGATATATCAATGAGAGTAACGTACTAGGTGTGACATTTCAACGACTGGGGCATACTGTAGGAGTGATATACCCCCGAACGACATTTGATGGGTGACATATCAACGTTAAAATGAATTTCTTGTAGTACTTCAACGGATTTTTTTATGAAGATTATAAATATCGACTACACGAAAATTGTAGGGATGTCATTGAAAAATTCAACGACAGACGACAAAGCGTACTAGAAGCAAGAAAGGCGAGTAATTGACAGATTCGACGATAGGGTCGATAGGAGTGAGTGAGTCATAGACGAATGACTCGGTGTTGAAACCAGATTATTATGATACAGGGTGATACAAAATTCTCAATGAATCATGACATGGAATATTCACTTCCGGATGGCGGAAGATCTACGTGTATTTGTATGAAGAGGACGTAAACAAAATTTCCACATACACATATGGGTGTGGTATCTGACCGAATAGCTATGTTTAAAACTTCAATTATAATTATTAACATCAGTTTTGAATTCGTTAAATTATGGTTACATGAAAATAGGACAGTATGTGACATGATACATCAAGACTATATTCATTTCATTATTGCTTCCAAATTCAAGCTGATCTATGTAATGAAATATGTATAATGAATCATTTTTCACCACCACTTCTACAATAATTCACCAACAGATTTCACCCTCAATGAAAAAACCATACACTTAGTTGAAAAGCCTCGATATCAATATAATGATGGATTCAGGAATGGTAGTAAATGGAATAACATCAAACCTAACGTCATACATGACGTAGAACCTGACATCATACGCGACGTCTGAGACGTGCGTAAGACGTTAGACTCAGGTTTTCGATCGAGTAAGCTTCATGAATGTGGAAGAGGATCGTTTGCTAGGTCACACTTTTTTTTCAAGTTTTCAAGAAATTCGCAAATTCATTAAATGGATCTGGTGGTAACAATAATCATTTTATAAAAACTAAAAAAATAATCCACTTTCATCTTTATAATTTGGTAAATGTTATACATAATAATTCCTAGAGGAAAAATAAAAACGAAGAATTACCGATTTTTATATATATTTCTCACACATTATTCAAATCTCTCAATACATTCATTTTATGAAGGAACAAATATTCCCTGAGTGCATTACTTACTAAACTGTCATTTGATATTTCACAAAATGAATACAGAGTTTCAAAATAATCCATATAACCAGCATCTTTATTGAAAATCGATTTAATCAAATTCAAAATATTATTATAAAATGTACAGAAGTTCATGTTTTCCAGTAAAACCACCCGATGGCCCACTAAACTTCGATGAACTTGAAGGATCTGCGTAGCATCCTCGACATCGATAAGGAACTCGACATCATGTTTTTTGACGAGTAGACATTTGATCCCATCAAACACCAATTGTGATACTTTGCAGAAATCTCCACATGGAAACGTTACTGGCTCATATTCATCTTGGTGGGTTGATAACTTCTCGTAGAAAAAATTGTCCAATGCTTGTTTCAGTAAATCAGTGAAAGTTTTCCATTCCGTTGTACAAAAAGATTGTTTATTTGTTTTGTATGGTTGTGATAAAATTATAGATGGATTGAATTTTCTTGCTGGACTCAAACCCACCCCTACCTGGAAGGCTCTCAACTGGAATAATGTGTAGAGTAGGTAATGTTCCTCGGCTCGGGCTGCATTTTCGTACATCTCCAACACTTCATCTAATTCTTGATGATATTCCGCACTATTGAAAGATGCTTCGGTGAAATTTGAATCAATATCGTCTTCTGACACACTCACATAACCACTATCTCGACTTGATGTTGACATGATAGACTAAGTAAAAATACTTTCAGACTGAGATCAATTTCATGTATCTATTTATAGGCCCTCTCCACATTCGAGAACAATAGAGTTGAAATCATTATTGCGAGATGAATCTTGACATATCAAATATGAGAATAATGCTGATTCAAGTAGAATAGCAGAAAAACAAAGGTATTTCATGAATGCGTTGCTTATCTTCCCACATGATGCCCTGAGTAATGCAAAGTTGCATATCGAATATGAGATGTAATAAACATGATGATTCAGGGAGATAACATCAACATCATCACAATCTTTGAATTATGGTCGTGATTCATGATATCATCATCTACCACCTGCGAACTCATCAAAGATCTCTTCTATATTGTCGATTCATCTGATGAAATACAGAGAATAAGCATGACATTATCATCGCCAAATGAAATCCGAACCACCACATGTGAAAACCCCAAATTGATGGATAATATATGACGTATGACAGAGGCGTACTAGGGCTGCTGGAGTTTGGCGTCTGACATCTGACAGTTAACGTTTGACGATACGTCATGCATACGAAGTCTTTTTTCAATAGAAAATCTATCAATCAACGCACAAAAACTTCAAAAACAATGGAAAGCATGACGAAACGTCAAGCATGCGTCATACATACATCGCGCAGACATCGTGTATTTCTTACAAATCTATCAAACAATATATTGAAACTATAAAAACGAGTACTAGCATGACTAGATATAATGCATTCATCAAATAACATCGAAAACGATAAAAAACATCACGCATACGTCATGCAACTTATGTCAACTGTCAAGTATAGCTCGACCAATCAGAAGCCGTCATATCCCAAACCACTCTTTTTTTTGGCGGGAAATTAAAGTTATTTTTATGATATCACCCCTTAGCCCCCCAGGTCACCGCTGTGCCCCCTTTATGCGTAACACGGTAGACTCTGAGTTTAGGTGGGGCTTCGTGACGTCAAATTCAGAGGTTAGGTTAGGTTGGGTCTCGAGACGTTAGACTCAGAGGTTATGTTAGGGCCCCGTGACGTTCGATTCTAACGTTAGGTTAGGTTGGATCTCGAGACGTTAGCCTCAGAAGATAGGTTAGGTCTCCGACCTAACCTAACCTAACGACCTAACGTCTCGAGATCCAACCTAACCTAACGTTAGAATCGAACGTCACGGGGCCCTAACATAACCTCTGAGTCTAACGTCTCGAGACCCAACCTAACCTTACCTTTGAATCTGACGTCACGAAGCCCCACCTAAACTCAGAGTCTACCGTGTTACGCATAAAGGGGGCACAGCGGTGACCTGGGGGGCTAAGGGGTGATATCATAAAAATAACTTTAATTTCCCGCCAAAAAAAAGAGTGGTTTGGGATATGACGGCTTCTGATTGGTCGAGCTATACTTGACAGTTGACATAAGTTGCATGACGTATGCGTGATGTTTTTTATCGTTTTCGATGTTATTTGATGAATGCATTATATCTAGTCATGCTAGTACTCGTTTTTATAGTTTCAATATATTGTTTGATAGATTTGTAAGAAATACACGATGTCTGCGCGATGTATGTATGACGCATGCTTGACGTTTCGTCATGCTTTCCATTGTTTTTGAAGTTTTTGTGCGTTGATTGATAGATTTTCTATTGAAAAAAGACTTCGTATGCATGACGTATCGTCAAACGTTTACTGTCAGATGTCAGACGCCAAACTCCAGCAGCCCTAGTACGCCTCTGTCATACGTCATATATTATCCATCAATTTGGGGTTTTCACATGTGGTGGTTCGGATTTCATTTGGCGATGATAATGTCATGCTTATTCTCTGTATTTCATCAGATGAATCGACAATATAGAAGAGATCTTTGATGAGTTCGCAGGTGGTAGATGATGATATCATGAATCACGACCATAATTCAAAGATTGTGATGATGTTGATGTTATCTCCCTGAATCATCATGTTTATTACATCTCATATTCGATATGCAACTTTGCATTCCTCAGGGCATCTACTTGAATCAGCATTATTCTCATATTTGATATGTCAAGATTCATCTCGCAATAATGATTTCAACTCTATTGTTCTCGAATGTGGAGAGGGCCTATAAATAGATACATGAAATTGATCTCAGTCTGAAAGTATTTTTACTTAGTCTATCATGTCAACATCAAGTCGAGATAGTGGTTATGTGAGTGTGTCAGAAGACGATATTGATTCAAATTTCACCGAAGCATCTTTCAATAGTGCGGAATATCATCAAGAATTAGATGAAGTGTTGGAGATGTACGAAAATGCAGCCCGAGCCGAGGAACATTACCTACTCTACACATTATTCCAGTTGAGAGCCTTCCAGGTAGGGGTGGGTTTCAGTCCAGCAAGAAAATTCAATCCATCTATAATTTTATCACAACCATACAAACCAAATAAACAATCTTTTTGTACAACGGAATGGAAAACTTTCACTGATTTACTGAAACAAGCATTGGACAATTTTTTCTACGAGAAGTTATCAACCCACCAAGATGAATATGAGCCAGTAACGTTTCCATGTGGAGATTTCTGCAAAGTATCACAATTGGTGTTTGATGGGATCAAATGTCTACTCGTCAAAAAACATGATGTCGAGTTCCTTATCGATGTCGAGGATGCTACGCAGATCCTTCAAGTTCATCGAAGTTTAGTGGGCCATCGGGTGGTTTTACTGGAAAACATGAACTTCTGTACATTTTATAATAATATTTTGAATTTGATTAAATCGATTTTCAATAAAGATGCTGGTTATATGGATTATTTTGAAACTCTGTATTCATTTTGTGAAATATCAAATGACAGTTTAGTAAGTAATGCAC
Organism: Chrysomela aeneicollis; assembly: GCA_029955515.1. NCBI lineage: Eukaryota > Metazoa > Arthropoda > Insecta > Coleoptera > Chrysomelidae > Chrysomela > Chrysomela aeneicollis. The sequence goes on along the minus strand of JARUHQ010000013.1, from coordinate 11,342,618 downwards.
TCAGGGAATATTTGTTCCTTCATAAAATGAATGTATTGAGAGATTTGAATAATGTGTGAGAAATATATATAAAAATCGGTAATTCTTCGTTTTTATTTTTCCTCTAGGAATTATTATGTATAACATTTACCAAATTATAAAGATGAAAGTGGATTATTTTTTTAGTTTTTATAAAATGATTATTGTTACCACCAGATCCATTTAATGAATTTGCGAATTTCTTGAAAACTTGAAAAAAAAGTGTGACCTAGCAAACGATCCTCTTCCACATTCATGAAGCTTACTCGATCGAAAACCTGAGTCTAACGTCTTACGCACGTCTCAGACGTCGCGTATGATGTCAGGTTCTACGTCATGTATGACGTTAGGTTTGATGTTATTCCATTTACTACCATTCCTGAATCCATCATTATATTGATATCGAGGCTTTTCAACTAAGTGTATGGTTTTTTCATTGAGGGTGAAATCTGTTGGTGAATTATTGTAGAAGTGGTGGTGAAAAATGATTCATTATACATATTTCATTACATAGATCAGCTTGAATTTGGAAGCAATAATGAAATGAATATAGTCTTGATGTATCATGTCACATACTGTCCTATTTTCATGTAACCATAATTTAACGAATTCAAAACTGATGTTAATAATTATAATTGAAGTTTTAAACATAGCTATTCGGTCAGATACCACACCCATATGTGTATGTGGAAATTTTGTTTACGTCCTCTTCATACAAATACACGTAGATCTTCCGCCATCCGGAAGTGAATATTCCATGTCATGATTCATTGAGAATTTTGTATCACCCTGTATCATAATAATCTGGTTTCAACACCGAGTCATTCGTCTATGACTCACTCACTCCTATCGACCCTATCGTCGAATCTGTCAATTACTCGCCTTTCTTGCTTCTAGTACGCTTTGTCGTCTGTCGTTGAATTTTTCAATGACATCCCTACAATTTTCGTGTAGTCGATATTTATAATCTTCATAAAAAAATCCGTTGAAGTACTACAAGAAATTCATTTTAACGTTGATATGTCACCCATCAAATGTCGTTCGGGGGTATATCACTCCTACAGTATGCCCCAGTCGTTGAAATGTCACACCTAGTACGTTACTCTCATTGATATATCACACGTTGAATTTTATCAGTCGAATTGAGATATCTCCACGTGAGCTTGATCTTAGTGGTTCGATTGTAATGATAAATCTGTCATATGATATTTCTCATTTAAATAATCTGAACATACTGAATTTTTCATTTATTGATTTTTTAATTTATTTATGTTTGATTTCTAAGTTTGATTAAGGTGTGAAATTGTATGAATGTTGTATAAATTTTTGTCAATTTTAATAATTGCATCTGAAAGTCGTACTTCAGAAGGCTTATGCGATGTTTACATCGGTATGTACGTCGCATTTTCGACGAATGTACGACGCATACGTAATGTTTTTTCAATGGATGAGTGACGTTTATCAGATTCATTAATCGTTTTGAACGTTTTCACACGTTGTTTGATTGATTTTTGACAAGGACACGACGTCGATGCAATGTATGTATGACTCAAGCCTGACGTTTCGTCATGCTATCAATTGGTTTCAAATTCTTATACGTTCTTTGATAGATTTTTGATGAAGGCACGACGTCTGCGCGGTGTATGTACAATGTATGTACGACGAATGCGTGAAGTTTTTTTTTAAATATTCAATGTTATTCGATGAATGCTGTCTTGTCATGCTTCTTATCATTTCAAGGTTTTTACACGTTGTATCATGGATTTTCGACGTAGGCGCGACGTTTTAACGACGTATTTATGACGTATGCGCTACGTATGCACGACGTATGCGGCATGTTTTTTTTCAACGTTTTCGACGTTCTTCAATGATTGTCCTATGTTTTGAAATTCTCATCATCGCTTCAATTTTTTGTTTTTTAACTTTTGACTGAACGAAAGGTTGAATTTTAATTATATTTATATCTACAACGTTATGTTGGTAAACTACGGAAATCTTAGTACGTCAAATGTTGGGACACCAAATGTCAGATGCCAGATGCAGTCAGTACGTTTTTATGGGGTTTTCACACGTTGTTTGATAGATTTTCGACGAGGTGTGACGTTTGTACGACGAATATTCGACGCATTTGTGTTGTATGCGTGACTTTTAAGTGATGAATTTTGATGTTTTCTACTTGTTTTCGATGAATGCGTGACGTTTTCTTATGGAAATCATCGTATTCAAAGTTTTTAGATGGCGTTGTTTGATAGATGTTCGACGGATACACGACGTCAGTATGATGTATGTAAGACGCATGCGTGACTTTTCGTCGTGCCATTATTCGTTTTCGACACTTTTTTGATAAGAATGCGACGTCTGCGCGTGTTTTGTATTTGCGAGACATATGTGTGCTGTATTCGTTACGTTTGTCATTGTTATCGAATGTTTATCAATAAATAACAATTTGTTTATATCCCGCAAGCCTTAAGACTCAGAATATATGCAAGTTGACTTTTTGAAATGTCCGTGAAAAATCATTCTTCTGAATTACCCATATAACATTGTTCACTGGAAAAATGGTGACACCGGAAGTAAAACCAAAAGTTTGTGCTCTTTTCATCATGAGGATCATAAATGTATGATTTATTTTTTCCTATATTAGAATACTTTTTCAATAATTCATCAATATAAAATTCATTTCGTCACTGATCATAATATAACTATAACCATCCTCACGTGACCAAGGCTCTCAAGTTTCAGTCGTTGAGCATCAACTATCAAATTCTACCTTTCAAACGTATCTGTACCAGTCAGTATATTTGTATTTTTTCGAACGGTACACCTATTTAAAACACTAAGTATCATTTCTTATACACCCAGTATATTTCTTCCAGAATAGATAGTTTTTACATCCCTGTATTTTATCATTCTGTTAATTCCATTGTTGGAGCTATCGAAAATATTGTGTATGAAAACATTGATTTCTGCAGACACATATTCTCTCTGCTGAAAGAGCAATCCCAATTATAGAAAAGTATATTTGTATCGAGACATATTTTTTGAGGTGATTAATGATTGAAGTATCTGGCTTCAATATAATTTGATCTGAATAGTTATACAGTCTTGGAATTTATAACTATACCTTGATCAGAGCTCCGTTTTTGAGATGTCAATAATTCTTTGACCTTGAAACATACACCTCGAGATTTCCGATTATGTTCCATGTGTTGTCGATGCTGGAAGTGCATTTCTGAATATAGAAAATTATATCTGTTTCGAGACATATTTTTTGAGAAGATTAATGATTGAAGTATCTGGTTCCAATATAATGTGATCTCAATAGTTATATAGCCTTTGAATATATAAACATATCTTGATCAGAGTTATTTTTTTGGAGATTTTGATAACTCTATGACCTTAAAACATTCACCTTGAGATTTCCGATTATATTCCATGTGTTATTGATTACCTCAAAATTTATTATCGATTTTCTTCTTATCATTTTACCTAGAAGGGTTTCAGAATTGTGTGAATGGCGTTTTTTGATATGAGTTGTACAAAAATTATAGTCTCCTACTAGCATATTGATTGAAACGATGGAAACATGAGTTAACCGTGGACTCAAATCGACTCTTCATAGCACTTTCTCGCGTATAACAGTGTTGTTTAGATTATTTCACCAATTTCCGTTGATATCTCGAAAACCTTGTATATAGGTGAGTTGATATATTCGGGATGTCCGTGAGAAATTATTTTCTCAAAGTGTCTACTGAAAAAATTGTAACCGGAAGTGAAACCGGAAGTTGTTGTTTAGATGTCCTAACGTTATGAGGATCACGAACATCTCATTATTTTCCCTTTATCTCGCTACTTTACGAACTGGAAGAGGATATATTTCGATAATTCATCAAGAAGATGAATCGGTTAGAAAAGTGATAATCAAAGAGATGATTTGCAGTTTTATTTGTTTCTTTCATTATTCCGATACATTTTGATTGATATCTCGCAAACCTCTGGACTTTGTATATAGGTAAGTTAATATATTCGGAATGTACGTGAAATATCCTTTTCAATGAGTACCCACATGAACCTGTTTACTGACAAAATGGAAACCGGAAGTGAAACCGGAAGTTGATGTTTTTGGAATCTTAACGTCATGGGGATCACGAATATACCATTAGTGTTTCTCTATATCGTTTATTAATGAACGGAAAGTGAATATTTCGTGATAATTCGTCGAGAAGCTGGATCGACCAGAAAATCATTACACGAAGAGATTGTGAATTGTTTGCATAGATTTTTTTAAATATTCCGATTAATTTTGATTGATATCTCTTTAACCTTGAGACTTTGTACATAGGTAAAATGATATATTCAGAATGTCCGTGAAAAATCCTTCTCCCAGAGTACCCATATGACTATGTCAAGTGGAAAAATGGAAACCGGAAGTGAAACCGGAAGTTGATGTTTCTGAAGTTTACACGTTATGGGGATTACGAATAAAACATTAGTTTTTCTCTATCGATTTTTGATGAACCGGAAGTGAATATTTTTTGATAATTTGTCGAAAAGCTGGTTCTACCAGAAAATCATTACACGAAGAGATTGTGAATTGTTTACATAGATTTTTTTCATTATTTCGATCAATTTTGATTGATATCTCTTTAACCTTGAGACTTTGTACATAGGTAAAATGATATATTTAGAATGTCCGTGAAAAATCCTTCTCTCAGAGTACCCACATGACTATGTTAAGTGGAAAAATGGAAACCGGAAGTGAAACCGGAAGTTAATGTTTTTGAAGTGTACACGTCATGGGGATTACGAATAAAACATTAGTTTTTCCCTATGTCGCTTTTTAACAAACCGGAAGTGAATATTTTTTGATAATTCGTCGAGAAAATGAATCATTCTGTCATTGACATCTTCACATTCACGAGTTTATGGATCCTGCCACGTCGATATAAATGCTGTGGTTCAGATTCTACCTGTGTAAGATGTAGGTATATTTACTTTATAATACGAAAATTACTAAACAGTTGGTAACCTTGTGATGTCGGGGGCCATTCTGAAATGTTAACGTCATACGTCAAATGTCAGACGCCTAACTTCAGGCAGCCACACCCTGTCATTCGTCAAACGTTATCCATCAATTTACACACGTGGTGGTTCGGATTCTACTTGTTTAAGCTGTAGGTGCATTATAGTATATTTCCAGATATTTTCAAACGTCTGGCATCAATGCCTTATTTTTTCAAACGTCTGGCAACAGTGTCAGTCGCTTTGTCGTCTCTTATCTTTGTAACGTCACGCGAAATATTGTATCATGTTGAATCATCAATGGAATGCAGCGAACCTGACCTTGAATGCAATTATGTCTATTAATACACTGATGTTTATTGAATGAATAAGCCATTGTTCCTTTCCCTGCTCCATGGTGTGATATGTTGATTCATCAATGGAATGCAGCGAACCTGACCTTGAATGCGATTATCTCTATTCATACACTGATGTATAATGAATGAATAAGCCATTGTTCGTTTCCCTGCTCCCCGCTTGCCGAGGTTGCTACGTTCTCTTATCTTTGAGACGGATCTGCTCGACTACGTCACGCTGTGCGATAACGTTGCATCGACATTGACTGCAATTAAATTATATAGTGGTCGTAGCTCTGTGGGAACGCATCGGACTTGTAATCCGCTGGTCTGGAGTTCAAATCCCGCCGATAGAAGGCTTTTTTTAAATAAAATATGACGTCATGTTTCCGGATGCGGAGCGCTAAGGGGCGCAGTCTTGAGGGGGGTCAAGGGGGTATAGCAAAATCCTAAGGGGGCTAAGGGGGTACAGCGAAGACCTGAGGGGGGCCAAGGGGGCACCTGAGGGGGCCAGAGGGGCCGATATCCTATCCCATGTTGCAAGCAGAATACCTAAGCTCAAAAATAACTTGAATTTCGCGCCAAAAAAGTGGGTGGGGCTATGACGGCTTCTGATTGGTCTATGACGCGTCGCGTTCCCAAGCCCACCCTCTGACGTAATAGGCATAGAACACATTCTGATTGACAGATGACATGGAATATTTGACAGTTGAAATGACAGATGACATATGACAGTTGACAGTTGACAGTTGACAGTTGACAGTTGACAGTTGACAGATGACAGTTGACATTTGACAGATGACAGATGACATGACATTTGACAGCTGCCTCATGGCGGCCATCTTGGATGACGTCATTGCCCCATGGCGGCCATCTTGGTCTGATACCGGCCTAGGTACACTACTGACAAGTATGAATTGTGTGGTTATGACACACTCTACATCTTCTTCGAGCTATAGTTTCATGAGTTATAAGAACATGGCCAATGTTGTCGAAACGAATTTCAGCAACAGGGCGAGAGATATTTCTTACTACGTATACTCTTTCATTTTTCAAGAGACGTAAAGCAACGTATGATTTGAATTCGATTTGTGACATTTTTGTTTGATTGGCCACATTATAGAGCTTCCAAGCATTGACGCTTATGCTATCTAGAGCATTGCGAAATATGGGCCACCACCATTTCTTCCCTAACACTCTACATCTATAATTCGCAATACCATTGTCATGGAGGTCAACCCCTCCCATGGATCTATTGTATTCGGTAATGGCATGAGGCTGGGTTACATTGATTTCCTTCCTCTCTTTTCGATTATATCGTTTTACGTGATGTATTGGTTGTACATTGAAAACATTACTGCACACAGTAACCGTTGCATTATCATTCCAGCGCACTAGAGAAATTTTTGTTTTTTCCTCAAATGCAGAAACATAAGACAATCGCTCCCGCTTTGAAAATTGTTTTGACTTTTCGAGTGGGCAGTGTTGCGTCCTATTTTCTCTTATTGTTCCTGTCGCAAAAAATCCATCATTTTTCAATTGTTCAAAAAGTTGATATGAAGAGAAAAAATTATCGAAGAAAATTTGATGGGACATAGGACTATCAATCACAGAAAGGAGACTCATCACAATATCGCCACCAAGACCTAATTTCGAGTGTTTCTCACTAGCCCCTGCATAGGGTAGAGAGTAAAATAAATATCCATCGGCTGAACAAATGCACCAAAGTTTGAAACCAAACCTCACAGACTTGCCTTTTATAAACATTTTGCAGGAATGTTTTCCATAATAGGGCACCATTTGTTCATCGATTGACAGATTATATGCAAATACACCCCACTGTAGATTTTTTTTATTGATTGCATTTAGAAATGGCCTGACTTTAGCAAATTTATCATTGATATCTAAATTATTGTTATCTGATAAATGCAAGTTCTGTTTTATACTCTGGAATCTATTTCTACTCATGCATTTTTTTATGATATCGACGCCTTTATCCTCATCAGTAGACCAATACATAGGAATTTGTGGTGATGAATGATATCCAGAAAATAGCAATATACCAATAAAATTCAAGAGATCATTTTTTGTGAGACGGAAATCTAATCGGTTGTTATCTTGCGCATATTTCAGTGAAAAGTCCGTTACCAATTGGAGTATTTCCTCGTCCAGAAAAAGATGAAAAATCTCAAGTGGTGTTTTACCAGCAAGCTCATTCTGTATACGTTCTTTATCAGCACATTCCTTAGATATTGCGGAATGAGTATAATCAATTTCTCCGGTTACCCATTTTGGCTTAGAATGAACCTGTCGTGATGGCCCAGGAGCTAAGCGTTTTTTTTTAGATGCCAAATCTTCTTCATCTGATATACTCCACTCATCTTGTTCATCTTGCCCCACATCAACGTTATGGAAATTAGGTACTTGTAGTTCGAAAGTTCCAGCAATATCAGTAGGTTCATTTTCTGGTGAATAGTTCTCATCGTCAATATTTTCCTCGTCTGTGAGCGTATCAACATCTGGTGGTAAATAGACTGCATCAATGACATCTGGAAAATGAATCTAAAATGATATTCTGAATGATAAAAATCTATAGATATTGGAAATTATACGGCAAATAATTATAACTACCTTCATGTCCCTCCACTTCTAGTTCATCAATCGCTTCCTCCAAAGCTGCTTCTAGTTCTTTTTGGGTCAAAAACTTTCTGAAAGACATTTTCAGTCACCACAATAAGCGAACAACTATCCCTCACCATTGATGAATTGGTTATGAATTATTCTCACGTTGACCGACAGCTCAGGAAATCTTGTCTGAGCATGTCGAAATATTATTGGAGCTCACGCAGGATACCAGTGGTGCGCGAACGCACCTATGATTTTTTTATTGCTAAAAGTCTCTTATTTTTCATTATAACGAATTGATGTGTGATATATCATATTGAGTCACTAAATGACTACACATTGATGTAAACTGAAATTAAAAACGTTTTTCCAAGTTATATTTTTTCAGTGCTAACAAAATGTATTCAACCTAAGTAATTTTCACCCTACTTCAGAATGCACTGAAATCTATATTTTTTTTCCGATATAGCGTTATATATTTTTATTCGACAGTAGGAGAACTCTGTAAGTGAATAGCAACTTATTCTCGCAATATCAATATCCTATTGCCCGGAAAAAAAATAACAAAATGACGGTGCGTGAACGCACCACTGGGAGTTAATGGGTTAAGGCGATCTGAAGAATTCGAAAAAGTTCCAAGGGGGCCCCCTTTGATGAATTATTTTTTCCATTTCGTTTTTTCGATTAAAGAAATGGATTCTATGGAAAAAACAAGCAGATTGGTATGATCGAAGATGGAAATCGGTCCATCCGTTCGGAAGTTAAGGCGATCTGAAGAATTCGAAAAAGTTCCAAGGGGGCCCCCTTTGATGCATTTTTTTTTCGATTTCGGTTTTTTTGTTTGGAGAAATGGATTCTATGAAAAAAAACAAGCAGATTGGTATGATGGAAGTTGAAAATCGGTCCATCCGTTCGGAAGTTAAGGCGATCTGAAGAATTCGATAAAGTTCCAAGGGGACCCCCTTTAATGCAATTTTTTTTTCGATTCCGGTTTTTCCGATTGGAGAAATGGATTCTATGAAAAAAAACAAGCAGATTGGTATGATCAAAGTTGAAAATAGGTCCATCCGTTCGGAAGTTGAGGCGATCTAAAGAATTCGAAAAAGTTCCAAGGGGGCCCCCTTTGATGCATTTTTTTTTTCGATTTCGGTTTTTTCGATTGGAGAAATGGATTTTATGAAAAAAAAAACAGATTGGTATGATCGAAGTTGAAAATCGATCCATCCGTTCGGAAGTTGAGGCGATCTGAAGAATTCGAAAATGTTCCAAGGGGTCCTCCTTTGATGAATTTTTTTTTTCGATTTCGGTTTTTTCGATTATAAAAATGGATTCTATGAAAAAAAACAAGCAGATTGGTATGATCGAAGTTGAAAATCGGTCCATCCGTTCGGAAGTTGAGGCGATATGAAGAATTCGAAAAAATTCCAAGGGGGCCCCCTTTGATGCATTATTTTTTCGATTTCGGTTTTTTCGATTGGAGAAATGGATTCTATGAAGAAAAAACAAACAGATTGGTATGATCGAAGTTGAAAATCGGTCCATCCGTTCGGAAGTTAAGGCGATCTGAAGAATTCGAAAAAGTTCCAAGGGGGCCCCCTTTGATGCATTTTTTTTTTCGATTCCAGTTTTTTCGATTGGAAAAATGGATTTTATGGAAAAAAAACAAACAGATTGGTATGATCGAAGTTGAAAAGCGGTCCATCCGTTCGGAAGTTAAGGCGATCTGAAGAATTCGAAAAAGTTCCAAGGGGGCCCCCTTTGATGCATTTTTTTTTTCGATTTCGGTTTTTTCGTTTGGAGAAATGGATTCTATGGAAAAAACAAGCGAATTGGTATGCGCGAAATTGAAAATCGGTCCATCCGTTCGGAAGTTAAGGCGATCTGAAGAATTCGAAAAAGTTCCAAGGGGGCCCCCTTTGATGCATTTTTTTTTTCATTTCGGTTTTTTCGATTGGAGAAATGGATTCTATGAAAAAAAAACAAGCAGATTGGTATGATCGAAGTTGAAAATCGGTCCATCCGTTCGGAAGTTAAGGCGATCTGAAGAATTCGAAAAAGTTCCAAGGGGGCCCCCTTTGATGCATTTTTTTTTTTCGATTCCGGTTTTTTCGATTGGAGAAATAGATTCTATGAAGAAAACAAGCAGATTGGTATGATAGAAGTTGAAAATCTGTCAATTAGTTCGAAACTTAAGTCGATCTGAAGAATTCGAAAAAGTTCCAAGGGGACCCCCTTTGATGCAATTTTTTTTTCGATTTCGGTTTTTTCGATTGGAGAAATGGATTCTATGAAAAAAAACAAGCAGTTTGGTATGATCGAAGTTGAAAATCGGTCCATCCGTTCGGAAGTTAAGGCGGTCTGAAGAATTCGAAAAAGTTCCAAGGGGGCCCAATTTGATGCATTTTTTTTTCGATTTCGGTTTTTTTGATTGGAGAAATGGATTCTATGAAAAAAACAAGCAGATTGGTATGATCGAAGTTGAAAATCGGTCAATCCGTTCGGAAGTTAAGGCGATCTGAAGAATTCGAAAAAGTTCCAAGGGGGCCCCCTTTGATGCAATTTTTGTTAGATTTCGGTTTTTTCGATTGGAGAATTGGATTCTATGAAAAAAAACAAGTAGATTGGTATGATCGAAGTTAAGGCGATCTGAAGAATTCGAAAAAGTTCCAAGGGGACCCCCTTTGATGCAATTTTTGTTTTATTTCGGTTTTTTCGATTGGAGAAATGGATTCTATGAAAAAAAAAACAAGCAGTTTGGTATGATCAAAGTTGAAAATCGGTCCATCTGTTCGGAAGTTAAGGCGATCTGAAGAATTCGAAAAAGTTCCAACGGACCCCCTTTGATGCAATTTTTTTTTCGATTCCGGTTTTTCCGATTGGAGAAATGGATTCTATGAAAAAAAACAAGCAGATTGGTATGATCAAAGTTGAAAATAGGTCCATCCGTTCGGAAGTTGAGGCGATCTAAAAAATTCGAAAAAGTTCCAAGGGGGCCCCCTTTGATGCATTTTTTTTTTCGATTTCGGTTTTTTCGATTGGAGAAATGGATTTTATGAAAAAAAAAAACAGATTGGTATGATCGAAGTTGAAAATCGATCCATCCGTTCGGAAGTTAAGGCGATCTGAAGAATTCGAAATTGTTCCAAGGGGTCCTCCTTTGATGAATTTTTTTTTTCGATTTCGGTTTTTTCGATTATAAAAATGGATTCTATGAAAAAAAAACAAGCAGATTGGTATGATCGAAGTTGAAAATCGGTCCATCCGTTCGGAAGTTGAGGCGATATGAAGAATTCGAAAAAATTCCAAGGGGGCCCCCTTTGATGCATTTTTTTTTCGATTTCGGTTTTTTCGATTGGAGAAATGGATTCTATGAAGAAAAAACAAACAGATTGGTATGATCGAAGTTGAAAATCGGTTTATCCGTTCGGAAGTTATGGCGATCTGAAGAATTCGAAAAAGTTCCAAGGGGGCCCCCTTTGATGCATTTTTTTTTTTCGATTCCGGTTTTTTCGATTGGAAAAATGGATTTAATGGAAAAAAAACAAACATATTGGTATGATCGAAGTTGAAAAGCGGTCCATCCGTTAGGAAGTTAAGGCGATCTGAAGAATTCGAAAAAGTTCCAAGGGGGCCCCCTTTGATGCATTTTTTTTTTCGATTTCGGTTTTTTCGTTTGGAGAAATGGATTCTATGGAAAAAAACAAGCGAATTGGTATGCGCGAAATTGAAAATCGGTCCATCCGTTCGGAAGTTAAGGCGATCTGAAGAATTCGAAAAAGTTCCAAGGGGGCCCCCTTTGATGCATTTTTTTTTTCATTTCGGTTTTTTCGATTGGAGAAATGGATTCTATGAAAAAAAAACAAGCAGATTGGTATGATCGAAGTTGAAAATCGGTCCATCCGTTCGGAAGTTAAGGCGATCTGAAGAATTCGAAAAAGTTCCAAGGGGGCCCCCTTTGATGCATTTTTTTTTTCGATTCCGGTTTTTTCGATTGGAGAAATGGATTCTATAAAGAAAACAAGCAGATTGGTATGATAGAAGTTGAAAATCTGTCAATTAGTTCGAAACTTAAGTCGATCTGAAGAATTCGAAAAAGTTCCAAGGGGACCCCCTTTGATGCAATTTTTTTTTCGATTTCGGTTTTTTCGATTGGAGAAATGGATTCTATGAAAAAAAACAAGCAGTTTGGTATGATCGAAGTTGAAAATCGGTCCATCCGTTCGGAAGTTAAGGCGGTCTGAAGAATTCGAAAAAGTTCCAAGGGGGCCCAATTTGATGCATTTTTTTTTCGATTTCGGTTTTTTCGATTGGAGAAATGGATTCTATGAAAAAAACAAGCAGATTGGTATGATCGAAGTTGAAAATCGGTCAATCCGTTCGGAAGTTAAGGCGATCTGAAGAATTCGAAAAAGTTCCAAGGGGGCCCCCTTTGATGCAATTTTTGTTAGATTTCGGTTTTTTCGATTGGAGAATTGGATTCTATGAAAAAAAACAAGTAGATTGGTATGATCGAAGTTAAGGCGATCTGAAGAATTCGAAAAAGTTCCAAGGGGACCCCCTTTGATGCAATTTTTGTTTTATTTCGGTTTTTTCGATTGGAGAAATGGATTCTATGAAAAAAAAACAAGCAGTTTGGTATGATCAAAGTTGAAAATCGGTCCATCTGTTCGGAAGTTAAGGCGATCTGAAGAATTCGAAAAAGTTCCAACGGACCCCCTTTGATGCAATTTTTTTTTCGATTTCGGTTTTTTCTATTGAAGAAATGGATTCTATGAAAAAACAAGCAAATTGGTATGCGCGAAATTGAAAATCTGTCCATCCGTTCGGAAGTTAAGGCGGTCTGAAGAATTCGAAAAAGTTCCAAGGGGGCCACCTTTGATGCATTTTTTTTTTCGATTTCGGTTTTTTCGATTGGAGAAATGGATTCTATAAATGAAACAAGCAGATTGGTATGATCGAAGTTGAAAATCGGTCAATCCGTTCGGAAGTTAAGGCGATCTGAAGAATTCGAAAAAGTTCCAAGGGGGCCCCCTTTGATGCAATTTTTTTTTTAGATTTCGGTTTTTCCGATTGGAGAAATGGATTCTATGAAAAAAAACAAGCAGATTGGTATGATCGAAGTTGAAAATCGGTCCATCCGTTTGGAAGTTAAGGCGATCTGAAGAATTCGAAAAAAATCCAAGGGGACCCCCTTTGATGCAATTTTTTTTTCGATTTCGGTTTTTTCGATTGGAGAAATGGATTCTATGAAAAAAAAACAAGCAGTTTGGTATGATCGAAGTTGAAAATCGGACCATCCGTTCGGAAGTTAAGGCGGTCTGAAGAATTCGAAAAAGTTCCAAGGGGGCCCCCTTTGATGCATTTTTTTTTCGATTTCGGTTTTTTCGATTGGAGAAATGGATTCTATGAAAAAAAACAAGCAGATTGGTATGATCGAAGTTGAAAATCGGTCCATCCGTTTGGAAGTTAAGGCGATCTGATGAATTCGAAAAAGTTCCAAGGGGACCCCCTTCGATGCTTTTTTTTTTCGATTTCGGTTTTTTCGATTGGAGAAATGGATTCTATGAAAAAAAAAACAAGCAGTTTGGTATGATCGAAGTTGAAAATCGGTCCATCCGTTCGGAAAATAAGGCGATCTGAAGAATTCGGAAAAGGTCCAAGAGGACCCCCTTTTATGCAATTTTTTTTTCGATTTCGGTTTTTTCTATTGAAGAAATGGATTCTATGAAAAAACAAGCAAATTGGTATGCGCGAAGTTGAAAATCGGTCCATCCGTTCGGAAGTTAAGGCGATCTGAAGAATTCGAAAAAGTTCCAAGGGGGCCCCCTTCGATGCAATTTTTTTTTTGGTTTCGGTTTCTTTGATTGGAGAAATGGATTCTATGAAAAAAACCAAGGGGGCCCCCTCTGATGCAATTTTTTTTTAGATTTCGGTTTTTTCGATTGAAGAAATGGATTCCATGAAAAAAAAACAAGCAGATTGGTATGATCGAAGTTGAAAATCGGTCCATCCGTTTGGAAGTTAAGGCGATCTGAAGAATTCGAAAAAGTTCCAAGGGGACCCCCATTGATGCAATTTTTTTTTCGATTGCGGTTTTTTCGATTGGAGAAATGGATTCTATGAAAAAAAAACAAGCAGTTTGGTATGATCGAAGTTGAAAATCGGTCCATCCGTTTGGAAGTTAAGGCGATCTGAAGAATTCGAAAAAGTTCCAAGGGGGCCCCCTTTGATGCAATTTTTTTTTCGATTTCAGTTTTTTCGATTGGAGTAATGGATTCTATGAAAAAAAAAGTCTTCAGATCGCCTTAACTTCCGAACGGATGGACCGATTTTCAATTTCGCGCATACCAATTTGCTTGTTTTTTCATAGAATCCATTTCTTCAATAGAAAAAACCGAAATCGAAAAAAAAATTGCATCAAAGGGGGTCCTCTTGGAACTTTTTCGAATTATTCAGATCGCCTTAAGTTCCGAACGGATGGACCGATTTTCAACTTCGATCATAGCAAACTGCTTGTTTTTTTTTCATAGAATCCATTTCTCCAATCGAAAAAACCGAAATCGAAAAAAAAATTGCATCAAAGGGGGTCCCCTTGGAACTTTTTCGAATTCTTCAGATCGCCTTAACTTCCAAACGGATGGACCGATTTTCAACTTCGATCATACCAATCTGCTTGTTTTTTTTTCATAGAATCCATTTCTCCAATCGAAAAAACCGAAATCCAGAAAAAAATGCCCCCTTTGATGCAATTTTTATTTAGATTTCGGTTTTTTCGATTGGAGAAATGGATTCGATGAAAAAAAACAAGCTGATTGGTATGATCGAAGTTGAAAATCGGTTTATCCGTTCGGAAGTTAAGGCGATCTGAAGAAATCGAAAAAGTTTCAAGGGGACCCCCTTTGATGCAATTTTTTTTTCGATTTTGGTTTTTTCGATTGGAGAAATGTATTCTATGAAAAAAAACAAGCAGTTTGGTATGATCGAAGTTGAAAATCGGTCCATCCGTTCGGAAGTTAAGGCGATCTGAAGAATTCGAAAAAGTTCCAAGAGGACCCCCTTTGATGCAATTTTTTTTTCGATTTCGGTTTTTTCCATTGAAGAAATGGATTTTATGAAAAAACAAGCAAATTGGTATGCGCGAAATTGAAAATCGGTCCATCCGTTCGGAAGTTAAGGCGGTCTGAAGAATTCGAAAAAGTTCCAAGAGGGCCCCCTTCGATGCATTTTTTTTTCGATTTCGGTTTTTTCCATTGGAGAAATGAATTCTATGAAAAAAACCAGCAGATTGGTATGATCGAAGTTGAAAATCGGTCCATCCGTTCGGAAGTTAAGGCGATCTGAAGAATTCGAAAAAGTTTCAAGGGGGCCCCCTTTGATGCAAATTGTTTTTTAGATTTCGGTTTTTTCGATTGGAGAAATGGATTCTATAAAAAAAAACAAGCAGATTGGTATGATCGAAGTTGAATATCGGTCCATCCGTTTGGAAGTTAAGGCGATCTGAAGAATTCGAAAAAGTTTCAAGAAGACCCCCTTTGATGCATTTTTTTTTTCGATTTCGGTTTTTTCGATTGGAGAAATGGATTCTTTGAAAAAAAACAAGCAGTTTGGTATGATCGAAGTTGAAAATCGGTCCATCCGTTCGGAAGTTAAGGCGATCTGAAGAATTCGAAAAAGTTCCAAGAGGACCCCCTTTGATGCAATTTTTTATTCGATTTCGGTTTTTTCTATTGAAGAAATGGATTCTAAATCTAGATTCGTTGTAATGTATTTCAAAATCTGGAATGGAGAAGTAACTGGGATCATCAATGAGCCAGGTTTCAGACATAATTATAATATCAATGTTGTTTTTGTTGAAAGTTTCCAAGTATAAAAGGAATTCATCGAAATTTTTATTTATGCTTCTTATATTGAGATGAAGTATATTGTAGTAACACTCACCTGCAAATTTATGAATATGATCATTAATATTGTCGCATTCAATTGTTTCTCTTTCTTCGTATGATTCTATTTCATTTAAGTAATCCAACATTATCGCACTCAAAGCTGGAATGAAACAGGTTGAAAATCGAAAGTAATGAGGTATGTGCAATGTGTATAATGAGACAAGTATTATAGTAAGGTTTGGAACAAAAGTATGATGAGAGAACAGACAAATAGTATTGGAAAAATAGAAAGGTTATAGAATTGCTAACTCAAAGGTAATATAAATCAATAATCTATTACAAATATGTTCAAATATAATTCTTAATTTCATCTTCACAAGTAATTTTATGATTTATGGAGTCGATGTTAACGTATATATGGCCATTGTATGTCCACACTTTTTTTCCAGGAAGTCTGGACTTGGTAGTTTTCAGTAATATACGTTTCGCTTTAGTGAGATCATCCGCCAAAAATATGTTCTTATTTCTCAGATTCTTGGCATTTTTGAAGATTTCATGCTTGGTTGCCGGGCATGATAATTTTAGAATAATCGGTCTGGGTTTTCTATTCCTTTCTGTTATATTTCCAACTCTGTAGCAACTATTAACGGACTCTTCTTTCATTACTGTTGAGTTTTTATTCAGCAGTTGCATAATTTTAATCTTGAGATTTTCTTCATTATCTTCAGTATATGCAGATATTGTTTCGTTTTTCTTGTTGTTGAAGATAATCAATTTTTTGTTCTAGGGAGTTGATCTTTTCGTTTTGGCTTTTTATTTCATCATGAAGTGCTATCAGTTTTTGTTCGATCTTATCTGTTAATTTTTTTGCCAAGTTGGCAATGAATTCCTTATCTTGAAATAAGTCATTGATCAATTCCCTTATAATATTGTTAATATCATGGATCTTATTTTTAGTAGTCATTATGATCGAGTAAGAACTGATGGATATTAACACAAACAGTCACTGGATACCCACACAAATTATCAGAATTAATTGTAAAATTCACACTTTCAGACCCCGTTTATAACTGTTTCTTGAGAGCAATTCAACTACGCGACTATTCAGTACAATACATCGAACCGAATGTATGTATATCGGAAGAACAGGTACCTGGTGAGAATATCTATATAAACATAATCGAATACAACTCAGATACGATGATTGTTCAATCTATCCATTAAACCTTCTGCTCGATTCGGTCGCTTGTATGTAAAACGGAAGGACAATTACCTGGTGAGTATTGCTATATAAACATCATCACGATATCATCGAATACAACTCAGATACAATTATCGTTTCGTCTAACCATTTAACCTTCTGTTCGATTCAGTCGCTAGTATGTGTAACGGAAGTACCGTCACCTGGTAAGTATCACTATATATACAGTATTGCGATATAATCGGATACCACCCAGATACATTGATTGTTCAGTCTATCTATTCAAATTTCTATTCGTTTCGGTCGCTCGTATGTGAAACGGGAATACCGTCACCTTATGTGTATCACTATATTGAGTGTCATAAGGGCGCCACTCAGTTTAATATAGAACAAACTAAGAAAAGTGCAATATATGACAATTATTTCCTGAAAGAGAAATTTCAAGTGAAACACTGTGTGAACTCAACAGATTTAATTGGGAAAAATCATATAACTATATGACGTGTCATGGTAGGTGCTAATTCAGTAGTTTATGTGTATTTCATTATAGACAACTCTCAGATGACTTGGTACTTAAATGGTGACCATAACATTCATAACAAAAAAATAATCCCTTTTTACCTAGATTCCCGATATAGTACTATAATGGGCTAACAGGGTAACTATAAATTTAGCAAAAATTAATGAAGAATATATCTGAGGTTGAAGTAACTGACCTTTTCACCGACGACAGGTAAAAAGAAAAATATAAATTTCACTAATATAGAAATATAAAAATACCAAAATAGTTTCACTTGTAGGACACAATAAAAAAACGACTAAAAGGGAACCAGACTTGGGGAACTCTCTTACTCAACCGGCTCTCCAACTCAGGGCTCTGCATAGGGCTCCTCTACTCTACTCCAGACTCCACTGCATGGCCAAAACCAGTTCTGGTTAGGACTCCAGTAGGAACTCAGCTCCTTTCGGCATTCTTTGTTGGCCAGGTACTCGTGGAAACAGATGGTGTAGCCTGGTAGATGATTCCCAGATTCCAGCAGTGTCCGGTGGGAGTAAGCTTCCCAATAGAGGGTCAAATGGATCCAGAAATCAAAACGGCAGAAGTTCCATTCCGGGCAGTCAATTTCAATAGCAATTTTCGGAGTGGCAAAAATCAAAATGGTGCCCTGATGGGAATTTTCACCCGGATCTAAGGCCAAGAAGTAAAAGGCCCACAGATCTGTAAAAACAGAGTTCTGTAGTACTCAGAAATACCAAGAAGCACACCACCAAGAACTTCCCCAAAAAAAGAAATCAAAATATGCTTACCCCAATATGGAAAGGCCTCACTTCGGATATCAAAATGAAAATGAGTGGTCTCAAACGACTCCATCATGCTGTTTTAGCAGTTCAGCCAGAAGGAAATGACGAGCAAAGACGAATGGTGTCTTGGTGGGATATTTCCTGCGCCTCCTCTAGAATATTCTTCCCAAAAACCATTCGAAAAAAACCTCCTTTTCTTCTGCGCAACCGGAAAGAAAAATTCGGCAACATTCATGCGTCACGTGACCCCGTTACTATCAGCTGATTGGTCCATTCTGAAGAACGGCAGCGAAATTAGCGACACCACCCGAATAATCGGCAGCGGCTAATTGACAACCAACCACCGGGCAATGACACGGAACCCAAGGACTATGTCCGGTTGACAGGTAAGACGGCGGGCTACGGACGTCCACTACATCTGAACATCTTCGACTTTTCAAAGAATATACAAAAAAAGAAGAACAAACCTAACCTGATATTATCGTTAATCTGTACTTGTCAGAATTGATGAAATTGTAAAACAATAACAAGCCGATTAATGATGAACAACAATACAGGCCAGAAGCAAGTTCCCTACCAAATTACCAGTTTCAACGACCGAAAACCAACGACCCGACTACTCGTTTTTGAACACAATCCCTACTGTGAAGAAGTTCTATGCAGATACAGGTAAGTTCCTTTTTATTTATCACTATATTCAATACTAATATTGAGTTTTTTTTCAGGTAGTGTTCCCTGTGTTGATGACTTCATCCCGAGATACTATAACTGATACGTTGTCATGCACATTTCAATTCTGAATAAATGAATCCACATACAGAGCAAGTGTTTCAATTACCTCCATTATCAATGAATATAAAAATGGAACTTGAAAATTCGAGAAAGGTAATTTTCACGTTACACACACCCCCCTACTGAATAAAAGAAAAATTTTGCGTTTACAAAATTTTTCGTCCGAGCACTACTACCTTATAGAAGAATTGAAGTTTTACTCATTGAATTCGTTAAGTTCTGTTTTCAATAATTTTTTTTCCTTATACTAGGCGCGCCTTAAACTACCTTACTCCTAATGCTTAACGTTTCCTACCCTACTTGACTACTCCTAGTGACTACTATTCACAATTCAATTCACTTCAGATCTGCTTTAAGCTATATATCATATGAAATTTGGACAAATTAATTGACTGATGCTTCAGATCCCGAATCTTCTACCCTAGAGAGATCGGACATAGACCCATTATAGGGCTTCAAGTCTTGAATGTGCCAAACTCCGGCATCAGTGCCGTTTTCGTTTCTCAAAACGTACACTAATTTTGATTTTTTCTTTGCCACTGTGCAAAGTACATAACGTGGAGCTAACTTCTGTGCAAAATGGTTGCCAGCATTGGACAGAACATAATTTTTCTTCCAAACTTTGTCTCCAACAAAAAATTCTTTATCACGTCTACGTAAATTATAATACCTAGCATTTTTCTGATGCGCAGCATGAATTTTATCCTGAACATCTTTATAAATGTCTGACATTTTACCCAAATTTTGAATCCAATAATCGCGGTTAACTAAATCAATATCAACTTTTTCTTTACCGTAATATTGACCACTACCTGGTACTTCTCTACCAAAATTTAAAAAAGCTGGGCTATACCCCGTAACTTCATGAACACTAGTTCTTATTGCATAACCGATTTTTGATAATTCTTTATCCCAAAGTTTATGATTGTTGTTTATGTAACTTCGAACCGCAGTACAAATCGTTCTATTTGTTCTCTCCACGTAATTTGCCTGAGGATGGTAGTAAGCTGTATACATAATATTTGAGTCATAATTTTTAACCAGATCTTTAATGGATTTACTGATTAGCTGCCTACCATTATCGCAAATTATATGCTGTGGAACACCATAGACGAGAAAAATATCGTTTTCCAAAAATTTAATTATACTAGCTGAAGTAGCTTTACGAAGTGGACAAAAAACAGGATACTTGGTCAACCAATCACTTACGACAAGAATATATTGGTATCCACTGGAAGTTCGTGGTAGAGGACCCATGAGATCAATTGCTATCACTTGCCAAGGAAACCGAACCTTTTTCTCTGCTCCCATTAAACCAAACTTAGCGTAATTTGGAGATTTTTGAGCCGAACAAACTTTACAAACCTTTATATATCGAAAAATGTCATTTCTCATCTTTGGCCAATAATAGGTTAAGCCTATTCTGGAGACAGTTTTATAATAACCCATGTGTGAAGCAGTGGGGACATCATGACATGATTTAATAATTTGGATTCTTTGGCATTTAGGTACTAATAACTTCCAATCTGATATATTACTATTTACTGGACATTTTGATGGTACTAATTTGTATACAAAATTGTTTTTTACTAACCACTGGGGATAGTTTCCAGGGTTCTTCAAAATTTTCTCTCTTAAAGTTTCATAAAAAGAATCTAATTTTTCCAAACTAATTTTTAAGTTAATGCAGTCAACACTTTCTGCTATCACACAACATTGGTCACTATAATCTTCCGCTGGCTCTACAGGACTCCGAGACAATGCATCAGGTACTATGTTTAAACGTCCTGCTTTATGCTCTATTGTAAAATCGAACTGACTTAATCTGACACTCCATCTAGCTATTCTCCCGATCGGTTCCTTGATTTTGAACATCCATTTTAACGAAGCGTGGTCTGTGACTAAAGTAAAATGCACCCCCTCAATATAACCCCTAAATTTTTCACAGGCAAATATACATGCTAAACACTCCTTTTCAGTTACTGTGTAATTACGTTCATTTTTTGACAAACTACGTGAAGCAAATGCTATCACTCTCTCTTGATTATCTTGTATCTGAGTTAAAACGCAACCTAGTCCTGAATCAGAGGCATCGCACTGTATAGTGAAGGGAATAGAAAAATTTGGACTCGATAAAATTGGTGCAGAGACCAGCGCTTGTTTAATATCTTTGAAAGCCTGATCAGCTTTACTTGTCCAAGTGACCTTTTGACCTTTCTTCTTGCTTTTAAGTAAATCGTTAATTGGTGTCATAAGAGTAGAAAAGTGGGGTATAAAACGTCGATACCAACTGCACATTCCGGTGAAACGTTTGATTTCGGTGGTATTTCGAGGCTGTGGAAATTCAACCATCGCCTTCACTTTGTTAGGGTCAGTTCTCAAGCCAAACTTATCGATAATAAATCCTAAATATTTTAGTGATTCACGAAAAAACTCACATTTCTCAAAATTAACAGTTAGCTTGGCATCGCTAAGACGCTTTGCTACTTCGCTCAGTAGTTTTATATGTTCTTCAAAAGTTGAACTCACTATAATTAAGTCATCTAAGTAAACAAAAATATTGGGCTCTAGCTCTGGTCCAAAAATGGCGTCCATTAAACGCTGCTGAAATTGCGCGGCATTTGCCAAGCCAAAAGGCATCACCTCGAATTGGAATAAACCACGGGAAGGAATTGAAAAAGCCGTTTTTTCCTTTGAACTCTCATCAAGAGGAATTTGCCAAAATGCGCTACGTAAATCCACCGAGGACATGTATCTAGAATGACCCAACATAGATAAAATTCGATCTACTACCGGTAGCGGATAACTATCTTTTTTTGTTACGGAGTTTAACTTTCTCCCATCAAAGCAAAATCTAAAATTTCCGTCTGACTTTTTAACTAGGAGCACCGGTGACGACCAATCACTCCTTGAAGGCTTAACTACACCCAAGGCTAACATTTTGTCCAGCTCTTTATTTAAATGTCCTTGCATATAGGGAGACATAACGTACTGACGCTGCTTAATTGCTGGAGCATCCCCTGTATCTATATGATAGATCATCTTGTCTGTTCGACCCAAAGCCTTATCTTTACCAAGATCACGAAATACCGAAATAATGCTATCAGCAGCAGTTGTCTCATCTTCAGATAGACTACTCAAAGAAAATATCAATGATTCTGACGTTTCAGTTACCTCCAGCGCAGACAAACAACTGACTTTACTGATAGATTCTGAACTAATCTCCCAGTTATTTTCCTTAAAATTGATCTTCAATTTGAACTTTTTACAAAAGTCACTTCCCAAGATGAAACTATAGTTCAAAGAAGGTACTATGAGGAACTGAATAATTTTACAAGTTTTATTAATACAAATGGGTAGATCTACTGAACCCACCACCTTTTGTCTAACACCATCAGCGGTGCACACAAAATTAATTGACTTACATATTTTTAGTCCAAATGACTCAATCAGGTGTATTCCTTTACTGCCTACTATGGAATTATTAGCACCAGAATCTAAAAGAGCAGTAATCTCGTGGTCAAATAGATTTACTGAAATAAATGGCCTATTATCCCGTTCTTTTTCAACAAAAACTGGGGCCGTAGATCTTTCAGAATTTAATTCAGACAAAAACTTCTTTATAAATTTAATCCCCTCAGCTTGTTCTGGAGAAGGATATGGTTTCCGAAAATTGGCCGGTTCTAATGGAGGTGAATGTCGGCCTAAAGAAAAATATTCTACCTCCCTGACACGTTTCCCGAACATTTTTCACATTTACTCTTAATTTTTCCGGGCTCACCGCAACCATGACAAAATACCTTGCGTTTTAAAGTACAATTGTAAAAGGTGTGGTTCGCTAGTCCGCAATTCCAACATATCATTTGATTTCTAGCATCATTACTACTGTTAACATTAGTCGCAGTTCTTGGTTCAAACCTATTTCCTTGATTTCCTGAACGAGAAACTGTATTCACTGAACGAGAATTATTTGATTGGACTCTTGATCGGTTAGAGTTTCTGAAATTCCTTGGTCTATGATTTTTGTATTGATTAGGACTATTAGTACTACTGGTACCACTACAAGTTCCAGCACCATCACTCATAGCCAATTCATAATCAATTGAACTGATGTGAGATTTTTTATAAAAAGACTTATCTTTGTTTTCTCTTAGAACTTCCTCTAAAATCTTAACATCCTTCATTAAATCATCAACTGTATCGTAACTATTCAGTGCTAGCCGATCTACATATTCAGGTTTTAAATTCTTTTTGACCCATTTTATTCTCGTCACTACTGCGGGTGGAGAACTGAGGCGATTAAAAAGCTGTTCCATCACAGCAACAAAAATTACTATGGATTCATCCTCATTTTGCTTCCTATGTTTTATTGAATCCCACAGTTCTTCATCATAGTCTTTGGTAAGAAAATCTTGCTCTAATTTACTGGTTAATGTATCCCAATCTCTAGCACTACCTGAATCTTTAACATGTCTAAGCCATAACAATGCTTTCCCTGAAAAAAGGTCGACAGCTGATTCAAACAATTGATCTTTACTTACATGTCTAGCCTCTGCTAGTTCATGGACCCTCTCTAAAAATGCTTTAACACTATAAGTTTTTTTAGTCCCATCAAACTTGACATCCCATTTATAAAGTGAAACTGGCTTGAGTGATGGAGTTGAAACTTGAGCCATACCAATAGGGTTCATAAAGGATTGAGATAAATCTACCTGTGCTACAGGAGGTGCCCCATCAACTACAACTTTCTCCTCCAGTTCGGATTCCAGTAAAATACAAGTAGCATAGGATTCTTGTTTGAAAGTTACTTCCTCTCGAATACCAGTAGCAACATCCATGCGTTGGATACGAGCACTGATATGATTTAAGCGAGAACGAACTCTCTGATATATTGAGTCGCTAGTTGAGCCTTCAAAATCAGTAATTAGTATCCTAATGCTATCCAGCGATGACTGAATTTCCACGGTCTCAGTTTGAAAGGAATAGTTGGGATCAGTTAAAACAACAGGAGTGGGGTTGCGCTTAGACATTGCTTTAGCAAGAATTTTCCTTTTATCATTCATGTCGCGATCAGTTACGATTCCTCGAATTCTCAGTTCATAATTTAATTCGTTAATTAACAAGTGCTTGGCCTTGAATGAATCCATTTTGAAAAAAATTTAAATTTCAATATTTCAAAAAATTGAAATTGGCTTGACCAACTCTCAAGTATTTCAGTACAAAAATTTTTTTCGTGCCACCCTGTATAATTGAAAATTCACAATTGGAGATACACTCACCCTGTATGCATACTCACACCAAAACCAAAATGCACCCGACAAAATATCAGATATATAAATCAAAATTAAATAACAAGGAGTCCACCCTGTACATGAAAATGTCAGAAAAAATAAACAAATGCTGTTTCTTTTTCTGTACCAGAAAAGCTTTTGGTATATTAAATCAAATATATATAAGTCCCAATTGCACTCCCAATCAAAGGACAAAAAACTAAATAAATTGGTCACTCAAATTATTGTGCAACCACAAAATTCAACCAAATATTTCAACTTTCAACCTTGTTCAGGTTCCAAGTGAAAAATGAAAAAATAAAATATTCACCCTGTAATCCCTATATCAGAGCCTAACATCTTTGAGTAAGAAAGTATCCTATCAGTTTATTAGTGAAATTATTATGGTCCATTTGTGAAAAAAAAATCATGAAAAATGTCAGAGTTCACAAAGTGTCACTAATGCAATAATATTAATTTATTTTATTTCACTCAACAAAACTTCGGGCCCCACTCGTTGAGGCGTCAATTTCTTGTGGCCTATTTTACACAATTTTTGAAGTTGATTTTTAAAGAATTTTAGACTTTACAAAAAAATGGCTCACAAGGCACGGCAGCTTTTCGTCAGGCAAGCAATGGTGGTGAATCCTCTGTATTTGATTGTTGAGTGTCATAAGGGCGCCACTCAGTTTAATATAGAACAAACTAAGAAAAGTGCAATATATGACAATTATTTCCTGAAAGAGAAATTTCAAGTGAAACACTGTGTGAACTCAACAGATTTAATTGGGAAAAATCATATAACTATATGACGTGTCATGGTAGGTGCTAATTCAGTAGTTTATGTGTATTTCATTATAGACAACTCTCAGATGACTTGGTACTTAAATGGTGACCATAACATTCATAACAAAAAAATAATCCCTTTTTACCTAGATTCCCGATATAGTACTATAATGGGCTAACAGGGTAACTATAAATTTAGCAAAAATTAATGAAGAATATATCTGAGGTTGAAGTAACTGACCTTTTCACCGACGACAGGTAAAAAGAAAAATATAAATTTCACTAATATAGAAATATAAAAATACCAAAATAGTTTCACTTGTAGGACACAATAAAAAAACGACTAAAAGGGAACCAGACTTGGGGAACTCTCTTACTCAACCGGCTCTCCAACTCAGGGCTCTGCATAGGGCTCCTCTACTCTACTCCAGACTCCACTGCATGGCCAAAACCAGTTCTGGTTAGGACTCCAGTAGGAACTCAGCTCCTTTCGGCATTCTTTGTTGGCCAGGTACTCGTGGAAACAGATGGTGTAGCCTGGTAGATGATTCCCAGATTCCAGCAGTGTCCGGTGGGAGTAAGCTTCCCAATAGAGGGTCAAATGGATCCAGAAATCAAAACGGCAGAAGTTCCATTCCGGGCAGTCAATTTCAATAGCAATTTTCGGAGTGGCAAAAATCAAAATGGTGCCCTGATGGGAATTTTCACCCGGATCTAAGGCCAAGAAGTAAAAGGCCCACAGATCTGTAAAAACAGAGTTCTGTAGTACTCAGAAATACCAAGAAGCACACCACCAAGAACTTCCCCAAAAAAAGAAATCAAAATATGCTTACCCCAATATGGAAAGGCCTCACTTCGGATATCAAAATGAAAATGAGTGGTCTCAAACGACTCCATCATGCTGTTTTAGCAGTTCAGCCAGAAGGAAATGACGAGCAAAGACGAATGGTGTCTTGGTGGGATATTTCCTGCGCCTCCTCTAGAATATTCTTCCCAAAAACCATTCGAAAAAAACCTCCTTTTCTTCTGCGCAACCGGAAAGAAAAATTCGGCAACATTCATGCGTCACGTGACCCCGTTACTATCAGCTGATTGGTCCATTCTGAAGAACGGCAGCGAAATTAGCGACACCACCCGAATAATCGGCAGCGGCTAATTGACAACCAACCACCGGGCAATGACACGGAACCCAAGGACTATGTCCGGTTGACAGGTAAGACGGCGGGCTACGGACGTCCACTACATCTGAACATCTTCGACTTTTCAAAGAATATACAAAAAAAGAAGAACAAACCTAACCTGATATTATCGTTAATCTGTACTTGTCAGAATTGATGAAATTGTAAAACAATAACAAGCCGATTAATGATGAACAACAATACAGGCCAGAAGCAAGTTCCCTACCAAATTACCAGTTTCAACGACCGAAAACCAACGACCCGACTACTCGTTTTTGAACATAATCCCTACTGTGAAGAAGTTCTATGCAGATACAGGTAAGTTCCTTTTTATTTATCACTATATTCAATACTAATATTGAGTTTCTTTTCAGGTAGTGTTCCCTGTGTTGATGACTTCATCCCGAGATACTATAACTGATACGTTGTCATGCACATTTCAATTCTGAATAAATGAATCCACATACAGAGCGAGTGTTTCAATTACCTCCATTATCAATGAATATAAAAATGGAACTTGAAAATTCGAGAAAGGTAATTTTCACGTTACACGGTCAATCCGTTCGGAAGTTAAGGCGATCTGAAGAATTCGAAAAAGTTCCAAAGGGGCCCCCTTTGATGCAATTTTTTTTTGATTTCGGTTTTTTCGATGGGAGGAATGGATTCTATGAAAAAAAACAAGCAGTTTGGTATGATCGAAGTTGAAAATCGGTCCATCCGTTTGGAAGTTAAGGCGATCTGAAGAATTCGAAAAAGTTTCAAGGGGACCCCCTTTGATGCAATTTTTTTTTCGATTTCGGTTTTTTCGATTGGAGAAATGGATTCTATGAAAAAAAACAAGCAGTTTGGTATGATCGAAGTTGAAAATCGGTCCATCCGTTTGGAAGTTAAGGCGATCTGAAGAATTCGAAAATGTTCCAAGGGGGCCCCCTTTGATGCAATTTTTTTTATATTTCGGTTTTTTCGATTGGAGAAATGGATTCTTTGAAAAAAAAACAAGCAGATTGGTATGATTGAAGTTGAAAATCGGTCCATCCGTTTGGAAGTTAAGGCGATCTGAAGAATTCGAAAAAGTTTCAAGAGGACCCCCTTTGATGCAATTTTTTTTTCGATTTCGGTTTTTTCTATTGAAGAAATGGATTCTATGAAAAAACAAGCAAATTGGTATGCGCGAACTTGAAAATCGGTCCATCCGTTCGGAAGTTAAGGGGGTCTGAAGAATTCGAAAAAGTTTCAAGGGGGCCCCCTTTGATGCATTTTTTTTTTCGATTTCGGTTTTTTCGATTGGAGAAATGATTTCTATGAAAAAAACTAGCAGATTGGTATGATCGAAGTTGAAAATCGGTCAATCCGTTCGGAAGTTAAGGCGATCTGAAGAATTCGAAAAAGTTCCAAAAGGGCCCCCTTTGATGCAATTTTTTTTTTCGGTCAATCCGTTCGGAAGTTAAGGCGATCTAAAGAATTCGAAAAAGTTCCAAGGGGGCCCTCTTTGATGCAATTTTTTTTTCGATTTCGGTTTTTTCGATTGGAGAAATGGATTCTATGAAAAAAAACAAGCAGTTTGGTATGATCGAAGTTGAAAATCGGTCCATCCGTTTGGAAGTTAAGGCGATCTGAAGAATTCGAAAAAGTTTCAAGAGGACCCCCTTTGATGCAATTTTTTTTTCGATTTCGGTTTTTTTTATTGAAGAAATGGATTCTATGAAAAAACAAGCAAATTGGTATGCGCGAACTTGAAAATCGGTCCATCCGTTCGGAAGTTAAGGGGGTCTGAAGAATTCGAAAAAGTTCCAAGGGGGCCCCCTTTGATGCATTTTTTTTTGATTTCTGTTTTTTCGATTGGAGAAATGATTTCTATGAAAAAAACTTGCAGATTGGTATGATCGAAGTTGAAAATCGGTCCATCCGTTTGAAAGTTAAGGCGATCTGAAGAATTCGAAAAAGTTTCAAGACGACCCCCTTTGATGCAATTTTTTTTTCGATTCCGGTTTTTTCTATTGAAGAAATGGATTCTATGAAATAACAAGCAAATTGGTATGCGCGAACTTGAAAATCGGTCCATCCGTTCGGAAGTTAAGGGGGTCTGAAGAATTCGAAAAAGTTCCAAGGGGGCCCCCTTTGATGCATTTTTTTTTTTTCGATTTTGGTTTTTTCGATTGGAGAAATGATTTCTATGAAAAAAACTAGCAGATTGGTATGATCGAAGTTGAAAATCGGTCCATCCGTTTGGAAGTTAAGGCGATCTGAAGAATTCGAAAAAGTTTCAAGAGGACCCCCTTTGATGCAATTTTTTTTTCGATTTCGGTTTTTTCTATTGAAGAAATGGATTCTATGAAAAAAAACAAACAGATTGGTATGATCGAAGTTGAAAATCGGTCAATCCGTTCGGAAGTTAAGGCGATCTGAAGAATTCGAAAAAGTTCCAAGAGGGCCCTCTTTGATGCAATTTTTTTTTAGATTTCGGTTTTTTCTATTGAAGAAATGGATTCTATGAAAAAACAAGCAAATTGGTATGCGCGAAATTGAAAATCGGTCCATCCGTTCGGAAGTTAAGGCGATCTGAAGAATTCGAAAAAGTTCCAAGGGGACCCCCTTTGATGCAATTTTTTTTTTCGATTTCGGTTTTTTTGATTGGAGAAATGGATTCTATGAAAAAAAAACAAGCAGTTTGGTATGATCGAAGTTGAAAATCGGTCCATCCGTTTGGAAGTTAAGGCGATCTGAAGAATTCGAAAAAGTTTCAAGAGGACCCCCTTTGATGCAATTTTTTTTTCGATTTCGATTTTTTCTATTGAAGAAATGGATTCTATGAAAAAAACTAGCAGATTGGTATGATCGAAGTTGAAAATCGGTCAATCCGTTCGGAAGTTAAGGCGATCTGAAGAATTCGAAAAAGTTCCAAAAGGGCCCCCTTTGATGCAATTTTTTTTTTTCGGTCAATCCGTTCGGAAGTTAAGGCGATCTGAAGAATTCGAAAAAGTTCCAAAGGGGCCCCCTTTGATGCAATTTTTTTTTTGATTTCGGTTTTTTCGATGGAAGGAATGGATTCTATGAAAAAAAACAAGCAGTTTGGTATGATCGAAGTTGAAAATCGGTCCATCCGTTTGGAAGTTAAGGCGATCTGAAGAATTCGAAAAAGTTCCAAGGGGACCTCCGTTGATGCAATTTTTTTTTCGATTTCGGTTTTTTCGATTGGAGAAATGGATTCTATGAAAAAAAACAAGCAGTTTGGTATGATCGAAGTTGAAAATCGGTCCATCCGTTTGGAAGTTAAGGCGATCTGAAGAATTCGAAAAAGTTCCAAGGGGACCCCCGTTGATGCAATTTTTTTTCGATTTCGGTTTTTTCGATTGGAGAAATGGATTCTATGAAAAAAAACAAGCAGTTTGGTATGATCGAAGTTGAAAATCGGTCCATCCGTTTGGAAGTTAAGGCGATCTGAAGAATTCGAAAATGTTCCAAGGGGGCCCCCTTTGATGCAATTTTTTTTTATATTTCGGATTTTTCGATTGGAGAAATGGATTCTTTGAAAAAAAAAACAAGCAGATTGGTATGATTGAAGTTGAAAATCGGTCCATCCGTTTGGAAGTTAAGGCGATCTGAAGAATTCGAAAAAGTTCCAAGGGGGCCCCCTTTGATGCATTTTTTTTTCGATTTCGGTTTTTTCGATTGGAGAAATGGATTCTATGAAAAAAACAAGCAGATTGGTATGATCGAAGTTGAAAATCGGTCCATCCGTTCGGAAGTTAAGGCGATCTGAAGAATTCGAAAAAGTTCCAAGGGGGCCCCCGTTGATGCAATTTTATTTTTCGATTTCGGTTTTT
Source organism: Chrysomela aeneicollis (assembly GCA_029955515.1). Taxonomy (NCBI): domain Eukaryota; kingdom Metazoa; phylum Arthropoda; class Insecta; order Coleoptera; family Chrysomelidae; genus Chrysomela; species Chrysomela aeneicollis. Next base: position 11,312,382 of record JARUHQ010000013.1, on the reverse strand, counting down.
TCGATTGGAGGAATGGATTCTATGAAAAAAAAACAAGCAGATTGGTATGATCGAAGTTGAAAATCGGTCCATCCGTTCGGAAGTTGAGGCGATCTGAAGAATTCGAAAAAGTTCCAAGGGGGCCCCCTTTGATGCATTTTTTTTTCGATTTCGGTTTTTTCGATTGCTGAAATGGATTCTATGAAAGAAAACAAGCAAATTGGTATGATCGAAGTTGAAAATCGGTCCATCCGTTCGGAAGTTAGGCGATCTGAAGAATTCGAAAAAGTTCAAAGGGGGCCCCCTTTGATGCATTTTTTTCTGATTTCGGTTTTTTCGATTGGAGAAATGGATTCAATGAAAAAAAACAAGCAGATTGGTATGATCGAAGTTGAAAATCGGTCCATCCGTTCGGAAGTTAAGGCGATCTGAAGAATTCGAAAAAGTTCCAAGGGGGCCCCCTTTGATGCACTTTTTTTTTTATTTCGGTTTTTTCGATTGAAGAAAAGGATTCTATGAAAAAAAAAAACAAGCAGATTGGTATGATCGAAGTTGAAAATCGGTCCATACGTTCGAAAGTTAAGGCAATCTGAAGAATTCGAAAAAGTTCCAAGGGGGGCCCCTTTGATGCATTTTTTTTTCGATTCCGGTTTTTTTGATCGGAGAAATGGATTCTATGAATAAAACAAGCAGATTGGTATGATCGAAGTTGAAAATCGGTCCATACGTTCGAAAGTTAAGGCGATCTGAAGAATTCGAAAAAGTTCCAAGGGGCCCCCTTTGATGCATTTTTTTTTAGATTTCGGTTTTTTCGATTGGAGAAATGGATTCTATAAAAAAAACAAGCAGATTGGTATGATCGAAGTTGAAAATCGGTCCATCCGTTCGGAAGATAAGTCGATCTGAAGAATTCGAAAAAGTTCCAAGGGGGCCCCCTTTGATGCATTTTTTTTTTTCGATTTCGGTTTTTTCGATTGGAGAAATGGATTCTATGAAAAAAAAAACAAGCAAATTGGTATGATCGAAGTTGAAAATCGGTCCATCTGTTCGGAAGTTAGGCGATCTGAAGAATTCGAAAAAGTTCCAAGGGGGCCCCCTATGATGCAATTTTTTTTTCGATTTCGGTCCTTTCGATCGGAGAAATGGATTCTATGAGAAAAAAAGAAGCAGATTGGTATGATCGAAGTTGAAAATCGGTTCATCCGTTAGGATGTTAAGGCGCTCTGAAGAATTCGAAAAAGTTCCAAGGGGGCCCCCTTTGATGCATTTTTTCTTTCGATTTCGGTTTTTTCGATTGGAGAAATGGATTCTATGAATAAAAACAAGCAGATTGGTATGATCGAAGTTGAAAATCGGTCCATACGTTCGAAAGTTGAGGCAATCTGAAAAATTCGAAAAAGTTCCATGGGGGCCCCCTTTGATGCATTTTTTTTTTCGATTTCGGTTTTTTTGATCGGAGAAATGGATTCTATGGAAAAAAAAAGCAGATTGGTGTGATCGAAGTTGAAAATCGGTCCATCCGTTCGGAAGTTAAGTCGATCTGAAGAATTCGAAAAAGTTCCAAGGGGGCCCCCTTCGATGCATTTTTTTTATTTTGGTTTTTTCGATTGGATAAATGGATTCTATGAAAAAAAACAAGCAGATTCGTATGATCGGAGTTGAAAATCGGTCCATCCGTTCGGAAGTTGAGGCGATCTGAAGAATTCGAAAAAGTTCCAAGGGGGCCCCCTTTGATGCATTTTTTTTTTATTTCGGTTTTTTTGATTGGAGACATGGATTCTATGAAAAAAAACAAGCAGATTGGTATGATCGAAGTTGAAAATCGGTCCATACGTTCGAAAGTTAAGGCAATCTGAAGAATTCGAAAAAGTTCCAAGGGGGCTCCCTTTGATGCATTTTTTTTTTTTTTCGATTTCGGTTTTTTGATCGGAGAAATGGATTCGATGGAAAAAAAAAGCAGATTGGTATGATCGAAGTTGAAAATCGGTCCATCCGTTCGGAAGTTAAGTCGATCTGAAGAATTCGAAAAAGTTCCAAGGGGGCCCCCTTTGATGCATTTTTTTTTCGATTTCGGTTTTTTCGATTGGAGAAATGGATTCTATGAAAAAAAAACAAGCAGATTCGTATGATCGAAGTTGAAAATCGGTCCATCCGTTCGGAAGTTAAGGCGATCTGAAGAATTCGAAAAAGTTCCAAGGGGTCTCCCTTTGATGCTTTTTATTTTTTCGATTTCGGTTTTTTTGATTGGAGAAATGGATTCTATGAAAAAAAAAACAAGCAGATTGGTATGATCGAAGTTGAAAATCGGTCCATAAGTTCGAAAGTTAAGGCAATCTGAAGAATTAGAAAAAGTTCCAAGGGGGCCCCCTCAGATGCATTTTTTTTTTCGATTTCGGTTTTTTTGATCGGAGAAATGGATTCTATAAAAAAAAGCAAATTGGTATGATCGAAGTTGAAAATCGGTCCATCCGTTCGGAAGTTAAGTCGATCTGAAGAATTCGAAAAAGTTCCAAGGGGGCCCCCTTTGATGCATTTTTTTTTTATTTCGGTTTTTTCGATTGCAGAAATGGATTCTAAGAAAAAAAACAAGCAGATTCGTATGATCGAAGTTGAAAATCGGTCCATCCGTTCGGAAGTTAAGGCGATCTGAAGAATTCGAAGAAGTTCCAAGGGGGCTCCCTTTGATGCATTTTTTTTTCGATTTCGGTTTTTTCGATTGCTGAAATGGATTCTATGAAAGAAAACAAGCAAATTGGTATGATCGAAGTTGAAAATCGGTCCATCCGTTCGGAAGTTAGGCGATCTGAAGAATTCGAAAAAGTTCAAAGGGGGCCCCCTTTGATGCATTTTTTTCTGATTTCGGTTTTTTCGATTGGAGAAATGGATTCAATGAAAAAAAACAAGCAGATTGGTATGATCGAAGTTGAAAATCGGTCCATCCGTTCGGAAGTTAAGGCGATCTGAAGAATTCGAAAAAGTTCCAAGGGGGCCCCCTTTGATGCACTTTTTTTTTTATTTCGGTTTTTTCGATTGAAGAAAAGGATTCTATGAAAAAAAAAACAAGCAGATTGGTATGATCGAAGTTGAAAATCGGTCCATACGTTCGAAAGTTAAGGCAATCTGAAGAATTCGAAAAAGTTCCAAGGGGGGCCCCTTTGATGCATTTTTTTTTCGATTCCGGTTTTTTTGATCGGAGAAATGGATTCTATGAATAAAACAAGCAGATTGGTATGATCGAAGTTGAAAATCGGTCCATACGTTCGAAAGTTAAGGCGATCTGAAGAATTCGAAAAAGTTCCAAGGGGCCCCCTTTGATGCATTTTTTTTTAGATTTCGGTTTTTTCGATTGGAGAAATGGATTCTATAAAAAAAACAAGCAGATTGGTATGATCGAAGTTGAAAATCGGTCCATCCGTTCGGAAGATAAGTCGATCTGAAGAATTCGAAAAAGTTCCAAGGGGGCCCCCTTTGATGCATTTTTTTTTTTCGATTTCGGTTTTTTCGATTGGAGAAATGGATTCTATGAAAAAAAAAACAAGCAAATTGGTATGATCGAAGTTGAAAATCGGTCCATCTGTTCGGAAGTTAGGCGATCTGAAGAATTCGAAAAAGTTCCAAGGGGGCCCCCTATGATGCAATTTTTTTTTCGATTTCGGTCCTTTCGATCGGAGAAATGGATTCTATGAGAAAAAAAGAAGCAGATTGGTATGATCGAAGTTGAAAATCGGTTCATCCGTTAGGATGTTAAGGCGCTCTGAAGAATTCGAAAAAGTTCCAAGGGGGCCCCCTTTGATGCATTTTTTCTTTCGATTTCGGTTTTTTCGATTGGAGAAATGGATTCTATGAATAAAAACAAGCAGATTGGTATGATCGAAGTTGAAAATCGGTCCATACGTTCGAAAGTTGAGGCAATCTGAAAAATTCGAAAAAGTTCCAAGGGGGCCCCCTTTGATGCATTTTTTTTTTCGATTTCGGTTTTTTTGATCGGAGAAATGGATTCTATGGAAAAAAAAAGCAGATTGGTGTGATCGAAGTTGAAAATCGGTCCATCCGTTCGGAAGTTAAGTCGATCTGAAGAATTCGAAAAAGTTCCAAGGGGGCCCCCTTTGATGCATTTTTTTTATTTTGGTTTTTTCGATTGGATAAATGGATTCTATGAAAAAAAACAAGCAGATTCGTATGATCGAAGTTGAAAATCGGTCCATCCGTTCGGAAGTTGAGGCGATCTGAAGAATTCGAAAAAGTTCCAAGGGGGCCCCCTTTGATGCATTTTTTTTTTATTTCGGTTTTTTTGATTGGAGACATGGATTCTATGAAAAAAAACAAGCAGATTGGTATGATCGAAGTTGAAAATCGGTCCATACGTTCGAAAGTTAAGGCAATCTGAAGAATTCGAAAAAGTTCCAAGGGGGCTCCCTTTGATGCATTTTTTTTTTTTTCGATTTCGGTTTTTTGATCGGAGAAATGGATTCGATGGAAAAAAAAAGCAGATTGGTATGATCGAAGTTGAAAATCGGTCCATCCGTTCGGAAGTTAAGTCGATCTGAAGAATTCGAAAAAGTTCCAAGGGGGCCCCCTTTGATGCATTTTTTTTTCGATTTCGGTTTTTTCGATTGGAGAAATGGATTCTATGAAAAAAAAACAAGCAGATTCGTATGATCGAAGTTGAAAATCGGTCCATCCGTTCGGAAGTTAAGGCGATCTGAAGAATTCGAAAAAGTTCCAAGGGGTCTCCCTTTGATGCTTTTTATTTTTTCGATTTCGGTTTTTTTGATTGGAGAAATGGATTCTATGAAAAAAAAACAAGCAGATTGGTATGATCGAAGTTGAAAATCGGTCCATAAGTTCGAAAGTTAAGGCAATCTGAAGAATTCGAAAAAGTTCCAAGGGGGCCCCCTCAGATGCATTTTTTTTTTCGATTTCGGTTTTTTTGATCGGAGAAATGGATTCTATAAAAAAAAGCAAATTGGTATGATCGAAGTTGAAAATCGGTCCATCCGTTCGGAAGTTAAGTCGATCTGAAGAATTCGAAAAAGTTCCAAGGGGGCCCCCTTTGATGCATTTTTTTTTTATTCCGGTTTTTTCGATTGCAGAAATGGATTCTAAGAAAAAAAACAAGCAGATTCGTATGATCGAAGTTGAAAATCGGTCCATCCGTTCGGAAGTTAAGGCGATCTGAAGAATTCGAAGAAGTTCCAAGGGGGCTCCCTTTGATGCTTTTTATTTTTTCGATTACGGTTTTTTTGATTGGAGAAATGGATTCTATGAAAAAAAACAAGCAGTTTGGTATGATCGAAGTTGAAAATAGGTCCATCTGTTCGGAAGTTAAGGCGATCTGAAGAATTCGAAAAAGTTCCAAGAGATGCAATTTTTTAATCGATTTCGGTTTTTTCTATTGAAGAAATGGATTCTATGAAAAAACAAGCAAATCGGTCCATACGTTCGAAAGTTAAGGCAATCTGAAGAATTCGAAAAAGTTCCAAGGGGGCCCCCTTTGATTCATTTTTTTTTTCGATTTCGGTTTTTTTGATCGGAGAAATGGATTCTATGAAAAAAAAAGCAGATTGGTATGATCGAAGTTGAAAATCGGTCCATCCGTTCGGAAGTTAAGTCGATCTGAAGAATTCGAAAAAGTTCCAAGGGGGCCCCCTTTGATGCTTTTTATTTTTTCGATTTCGGTTTTTTTGATTGGAGAAATGGATTCTATGAAAAAAAAACAAGCAGATTGGTATGATCGAAGTTGAAAATCGGTCCATACGTTCGAAAGTTAAGGCAATCTGAAGAATTCGAAAAAGTTCCAAGGGGGCCCCCTTTGATGCATTTTTTTTTATTCGATTTCGGTTTTTTTGATCGGAGAAATGGATTCTATGAAAAAAAAAAGCAGATTGGTATGATCGAAGTTGAAAATCGGTCCATCCGTTCGGAAGTTAAGTCGATCTGAAGAATTCGAAAAAGTTCCAAGGGGGCCCCCTTCGATGCATTTTCTTTTTCGATTTCGGTTTTTTCGATTGCAGAAATGGATTCTATGAAAAAAAAGCAGATTCGTATGATCGAAGTTGAAAATCGGTCCATCCGTTCGGAAGTTAAGGCGATCTGAAGAATTCAGAAAAGTTCCAAGGGGACCCTGTTTGATGCGATTTTTTTTTTCGATTTTGGTTTTTTTGATTAGATAAATGGATTCTATGAAAAAAAAAACAAGCAGATTCGTATGATCGAAGTTGAAAATCGGTCCATCCGTTCGGAAGTTAAGGCGATCTGTAGAATTCGAATAAGTTCCAAGGGGGTTTCCTTTGATGCATTTTTTTTTCGATTTCGGTTTTTTCCATTGGAGAAATGGATTCTATTAAAAAAAAACAAGCAGATTGGTATGATCGAAGTTGAAAATCGGTCCATCCGTTCGGAAGTTAAGTCGATCTGAAGAATTCGAAAAAGTTCCAAGGGGGCCCCCTTTGATGCATTTTTTTTTTGATTTCGGTTTTTTCGATTGGAGAAATGGATTCTATGAAAAAAAAAACAAGCAGATTCGTATGATCGAAGTTGAAAATCGGTCCATCCGTTCGGAAGATAAGGCGATCTGAAGAATTCGAAAAAGTTCCAAGGGGTCTCCCTTTGATGCCTTTTATTTTTTCGATTTCGGTTTTTTTGATTGGAGAAATGATTTCTATGAAAAAAAAACAAGCAGATTGGTATGATCGAAGTTGAAAATCGGTCCATAAGTTCGAAAGTTATGGCAATCTGAAGAATTCGAAAAAGTTCCAAGGGGGCCCCCTTTGATGCATTTGTTTTTTCGATTTCGGTTTTTTTGATCGGAGGAATGGATTCTATGAAAAAAAAAAGCAAATTGGTATGATCGAAGTTAAAAATCGGTCCATCCGTTCGGAAGTTAAGTCGATCTGAAGAATTCGAAAAAGTTGCAAGGGGGCCCCCTTTGATGCATTTTTTTTTTCGATTTCGGTTTTTTCGATCGCAGAAATGGATTTTATGAAAAAAACAAGCAGATTCGTATGATCGAAGTTGAAAATCGGTCCATCCGTTCGGAAGTTAAGGCGATCTGTAGAATTCGAAAAAGTTCCAAAGGGACCCCCTTTGATGCAATTTTTCTTTTCGATTTCGGTTTTTTCGATTGGAGAAATGGATTCTATGAAAAAAAACAAGCAGATTGGTATGATCGAAGTTGAAAATCGGTCCATCTGTTCGGAAGTTAAGGCGATCTGAAGAATTCAGAAAAGTTCCAAGGGGACCCCCTTTGATGCGATTTTTTTTTTCGATTTTGGTTTTTTCGATTGGATAAATGGATTCTATGAAAAAAAACAAGCAGATTGGTATGATCGAAGTTGAAAATCGGTCCATCCGTTCGGAAGTTAAGGCGATTTGAAGAATTCGAAAAAGTTCCAAGGGGACCCCCTTTGATGCAATTTTTTTCCAGATTTCGGTTTTTTCGATTAGAGAAATGGATTCTATGAAAAAAAAACAAGCTGCTTGGTATGATCGAAGTTGAAAATCGGTCCATCCGTTCGGAAGTTAAGGCGATCTGAAGAATTCGAAAAAGTTCCAAGGGGGCCCCCTTTGATGCATTTTTTTTTTCGATTTCGGGTTTTTTGATCGGAGAAATGGATTCTATGAAAAAAAAGCAGATTGGTATGATCGAAGTTGAAAATCGGTCCATCCGTTCGGAAGTTAAGTCGATCTGAAGAATTCGAAAAAGTTCCAAGGGGGTCCCGTTGATGCATTTTTTTTCATTTCGGTTTTTTCGATTGGAGAAATGGATTCTATGAAAAAAAAAGCAGATTGGTATGATCGAAGTTGAAAATCGGTCCATCCGTTCGGAACTTAAGGCGATCTGAAGAATTCGAAAAAGTTCCAAGGGGACCCCCTTTGATGCAATTTTTCTTTTCGATTTCGGTTTTTTCGATTGGAGAAATGGATTCTATGAAAAAAAACAAGCAGATTGGTATGATCGAAGTTGAAAATCGGTCCATCCGTTCGGAAGTTGAGGCGATCTGAAGAATTCAGAAAAGTTCCAAGGGGACCCCCTTTGATGCGATTTTTTTTTTCGATTTTGGTTTTTTCGATTGGATAAATGGATTCTATGTGAAAAAAAAACAAGCAGATTCGTATGATCGAAGTTGAAAATCGGTCCATCCGTTCGGAAGTTAAGGCGATCTGAAGAATTCGAAAAAGTTCCAAGGGGGTTCCCTTTGATGCATTTTTTTTTTCGATTTCGGTTTTTTCGATTGGAGAAATGGATTCTATGAAAAAAAACAAGCAGATTGGTATGATCGAAGTTGAAAATCGGTCCATACGTTCGAAAGTTAAGGCAATCTGAAGAATTCGAAATAGTTCCAAGGGGGCCCCCTTTGATTCATTTTTTTTTTCGATTTCGGTTTTTTTGATCGGAGAAATGGATTCTATGAAAAAAAAAGCAGATTGGTATGATCGAAGTTGAAAATCGGTCCATCCGTTCGGAAGTTAAGTCGATCTGAAGAATTCGAAAAAGTTCCAAGGGGGCCCCCTTTGATGCTTTTTATTTTTTCGATTTCGGTTTTTTTGATTGGAGAAATGGATTCTATGAAAAAAAAACAAGCAGATTGGTATGATCGAAGTTGAAAATCGGTCCATACGTTCGAAAGTTAATGCAATCTGAAGAATTCGAAAAAGTTCCAAGGGGGCCCCCTTTGATGCATTTTTTTTTATTCGATTTCGGTTTTTTTGATCGGAGAAATGGATTCTATGAAAAAAAAAGCAGATTGGTATGATCGAAGTTGAAAATCGGTCCATCCGTTCGGAAGTTAAGTCGATCTGAAGAATTCGAAAAAGTTCCAAGGGGGCCCCCTTTGATGCATTTTCTTTTTCGATTTCGGTTTTTTCGATTGCAGAAATGGATTCTATGAAAAAAAAGCAGATTCGTATGATCGAAGTTGAAAATCGGTCCATCCGTTCGGAAGTTAAGGCGATCTGAAGAATTCAGAAAAGTTCCAAGGGGACCCCGTTTGATGCGATTTTTTTTTTCGATTTTGGTTTTTTTGATTAGATAAATGGATTCTATGAAAAAAAAAACAAGCAGATTCGTATGATCGAAGTTGAAAATCGGTCCATCCGTTCGGAAGTTAAGGCGATCTGTAGAATTCGAATAAGTTCCAAGGGGGTTTCCTTTGATGCATTTTTTTTTCGATTTCGGTTTTTTCCATTGGAGAAATGGATTCTATTAAAAAAAAACAAGCAGATTGGTATGATCGAAGTTGAAAATCGGTCCATCCGTTCGGAAGTTAAGTCGATCTGAAGAATTCGAAAAAGTTCCAAGGGGGCCCCCTTTGATGCATTTTTTTTTTGATTTCGGTTTTTTCGATTGGAGAAATGGATTCTATGAAAAAAAAAACAAGCAGATTCGTATGATCGAAGTTGAAAATCGGTCCATCCGTTCGGAAGATAAGGCGATCTGAAGAATTCGAAAAAGTTCCAAGGGGTCTCCCTTTGATGCCTTTTATTTTTTCGATTTCGGTTTTTTTGATTGGAGAAATGGATTCTATGAAAAAAAAACAAGCAGATTGGTATGATCGAAGTTGAAAATCGGTCCATAAGTTCGAAAGTTATGGCAATCTGAAGAATTCGAAAAAGTTCCAAGGGGGCCCCCTTTGATGCATTTGTTTTTTCGATTTCGGTTTTTTTGATCGGAGGAATGGATTCTATGAAAAAAAAAAGCAAATTGGTATGATCGAAGTTAAAAATCGGTCCATCCGTTCGGAAGTTAAGTCGATCTGAAGAATTCGAAAAAGTTGCAAGGGGGCCCCCTTTGATGCATTTTTTTTTTCGATTTCGGTTTTTTCGATTGCAGAAATGGATTTTATGAAAAAAACAAGCAGATTCGTATGATCGAAGTTGAAAATCGGTCCATCCGTTCGGAAGTTAAGGCGATCTGAAGAATTCGAAGAAGTTCCAAGGGGGTTCCCTTTGATGCTTGTTATTTTTTCGATTTCGGTTTTTTTGATTGGAGAAATGGATTCTATGAAAAAAAAACAAGCAGATTGGTATGATCGAAGTTGAAAATCGGTCCATCCGTTCGGAAGTTAAGGCGATCTGTAGAATTCGAAAAAGTTCCAAAGGGACCCCCTTTGATGCAATTTTTCTTTTCGATTTCGGTTTTTTCGATTGGAGAAATGGATTCTATGAAAAAAAACAAGCAGATTGGTATGATCGAAGTTGAAAATCGGTCCATCTGTTCGGAAGTTAAGGCGATCTGAAGAATTCAGAAAAGTTCCAAGGGGACCCCCTTTGATGCGATTTTTTTTTTCGATTTTGGTTTTTTCGATTGGATAAATGGATTCTATGAAAAAAAACAAGCAGATTGGTATGATCGAAGTTGAAAATCGGTCCATCCGTTCGGAAGTTAAGGCGATTTGAAGAATTCGAAAAAGTTCCAAGGGGACCCCCTTTGATGCAATTTTTTTCCAGATTTCGGTTTTTTCGATTAGAGAAATGGATTCTATGAAAAAAAAACAAGCTGCTTGGTATGATCGAAGTTGAAAATCGGTCCATCCGTTCGGAAGTTAAGGCGATCTGAAGAATTCGAAAAAGTTCCAAGGGGGCCCCCTTTGATGCATTTTTTTTTTCGATTTCGGGTTTTTTGATCGGAGAAATGGATTCTATGAAAAAAAAGCAGATTGGTATGATCGAAGTTGAAAATCGGTCCATCCGTTCGGAAGTTAAGTCGATCTGAAGAATTCGAAAAAGTTCCAAGGGGGTCCCGTTGATGCATTTTTTTTTCATTTCGGTTTTTTCGATTGGAGAAATGGATTCTATGAAAAAAAAAGCAGATTGGTATGATCGAAGTTGAAAATCGGTCCATCCGTTCGGAACTTAAGGCGATCTGAAGAATTCGAAAAAGTTCCAAGGGGACCCCCTTTGATGCAATTTTTCTTTTCGATTTCGGTTTTTTCGATTGGAGAAATGGATTCTATGAAAAAAAACAAGCAGATTGGTATGATCGAAGTTGAAAATCGGTCCATCCGTTCGGAAGTTGAGGCGATCTGAAGAATTCAGAAAAGTTCCAAGGGGACCCCCTTTGATGCGATTTTTTTTTTCGATTTTGGTTTTTTCGATTGGATAAATGGATTCTATGTAAAAAAAAACAAGCAGATTCGTATGATCGAAGTTGAAAATCGGTCCATCCGTTCGGAAGTTAAGGCGATCTGAAGAATTCGAAAAAGTTCCAAGGGGGTTCCCTTTGATGCATTTTTTTTTTCGATTTCGGTTTTTTCGATTGGAGAAATGGATTCTATGAAAAAAAACAAGCAGATTGGTATGATCGAAGTTGAAAATCGGTCCATACGTTCGAAAGTTAAGGCAATCTGAAGAATTCGAAAAAGTTCCAAGGGGGCCCCCTTTGATGCATTTTTTTTTTCGATTTCGGTTTTTTTGATCGGAGAAATGGATTCTATGGAAAAAAAAAGCAGATTGGTATGATCGAAGTTGAAAATCGGTCCATCCGTTCGGAAGTTAAGTCGATCTGAAGAATTCGAACAAGTTCCAAGGGGGCCCCTTTTGATGCATTTTTTTTTCGATTTCGGTTTTTTTGATTGGAGAAATGGATCCTATGAAAAAAAAAACAAGCAGATTCGTATGATCGAAGTTGAAAATCGGTCCATCCGTTCGGAAGATAAGGCGATCTGAAGAATTCGAAAAAGTTCCAAGGGGTCTCCCTTTGATGCTTTTTATTTTTTTGATTTCGGTTTTTTTGATTGGAGAAATGGATTCTATGAAAAAAAAAACAAGCAGATTGGTATGATCGAAGTTGAAAATCGGTCCATAAGTTCGATAGTTATGGCAATCTGAAGAATTCGAAAAAGTTCCAAGGGGGCCCCCTTTGATGCATTTTTTTTTCGATTTCGGTTTTCTTGATCGGAGAAATGGATTCTATGAAAAAAAAAAAGCAAATTGGTATGATCGAAGTTGAAAATCGGTCCATCCGTTCGGAAGTTAAGTCGATCTGAAGAATTCGAAAAAGTTCCAAGGGGGCCCCCTTTGATGCATTTTTTTTTTCGATTTCGGTTTTTTCGATTGCAGAAATGGATTTTATGAAAAAAACAAGCAGATTCGTATGATCGAAGTTGAAAATCGGTCCATCCGTTCGGAAGTTAAGGCGATCTGAAGAATTCGAAAAAGTTCCAAGGGGGCTCCCTTTGATGCTTTTTATTTTTTCGATTTCGGTTTTTTTGATTGGAGAAATGGATTCTATGAAAAAAAACAAGCAGTTTGGTATGATCGAAGTTGAAAATCGGTCCATACGTTCGAAAGTTAAGGCAATCTGAAGAATTCGAAAAAGTTCCAAGGGGGCCCCCTTTGATGCATTTTTTTTTCGATTTCGGATTTTTTGATCGGAGAAATGGATTCTATGAAGAAAAAAAAGCAGATTGGTATGATCGAAGTTGAAAATCGGTCCATCCGTTCGGAAATTAAGTCGATCTGAAGAATTCGAAAAAGTTCCAAGGGGGCCCCCTTTGATGCATTTTTTTTTCGATTTCGGTTTTTTCGATTGGAGAAATGGATTCTATGAAAAAAAACAAGCAGATTCGTATGATCGAAGTTGAAAATCGGTCTATCCGTTCGGAAGTTAAGGCGATCTGAAGAATTCGAAAAAGTTCCAAGGGGGCTCCCTTTGATGCTTTTTATTTTTTCGATTTCGGTTTTTTTGATTGGAGAAATGGATTCTATGAAAAAAAAAGCAGATTCGTATGATCGAAGTTGAAAATCGGTCCATCCGTTCGGAAGTTAAGGCGATCTGAAGAATTCGAAAAAGTTCCAAGGGGGCTCCCTTTGATGCTTTTTATTTTTTCGATTTCGGTTTTTTCGATTGGAGAAATGGATTCTATGAAAAAACAAGCAAATTGGTATGCGCGAAATTGAAAATCGGTCGATCTGTTCGGAAGTTGAGGCGGTCTGAAGAATTCGAAAAAGTTCCAAGGTGGCCCCCTTTGATGCATTTTTTTTTTCGATTTCGGTTTTTCCGATTGGAGAAATGGATTCTATAAAAAAAACAAGCAGATTGGTATGATCGAAGTTGAAAATCGGTCCATCCGTTCGGATGTTAAGGCGATCTGAAGAATTCGAAAAAGTTCCAAGGGGGCCCCCTTTGATGCATTTTTTTTTCGATTTCGGTTTTTTCGAATGGAGAAATGGATTCTATGAAAGAAACAAGCATATTGGTATGATCGAAGTTGAAAATCGGTCCATCCGTTCGGAAGTTAAGGCGATCTGAAGAATTCGAAAAAGTTCCAAGAAGGCCCCCTTTGATGCATTTTTTTTTTCGATTTCGGTTTTTTCGATTGGAGAAATTGTTTCTATAAAAGAAAACAAGCAGATTGATATGATCGAAGTTGAAAATCGGTCCATCCGTTCGGAAGTTAAGGCGATCTGAAGAATTCGAGAAAGTTCCAAGGGGGCCCTCATTGATGCATTTTTTTTTCGATTTCAGTTTTTTCGATTAGAGAAATGGATTCTATGAAGAAAAAACAAGCAGATTGGTATGATCGAAATTGAAAATCGGTCCATGCGTTCGGAAGTTAAGGCGATCTGAAGAATTCGAAAAAGTTTCAAGGGGGCCATCTTAGAAATGGATTCTATGAAAAAAAACAAGCAGTTTGGTATGATCGAAGTTGAAAATCGGTCCATCCGTTCGGAAGTTAAGGCGATCTGAAGAATTCGAAAAAGTTCCAAGGGGGCCCCCTTTGATGCAATTTTTTTTCGATTTCGGTTTTTCCGATTGGAAAAATGGATTCTATGAAAAAAAACAAGCAGATTGGTATGATCGAAGTTGAAAATCGGTCCATCCGTTCGGAAGTTAAGGCGATTTGAAGAATTCGAAAAAGTTCCAAGGGGACCCCCTTTGATGCAATTTTTTTTCAGATTTCGGTTTTTTCGATTGGAGAAATGGATTCTATGAAAAAAAAACAAGCAGTTTGGTATGATCGAAGTTGAAAATAGGTCCATCCGTTCGGAAGTTAAGGCGATCTGATGAATTCGAAAAAGTTCCAAGAGGACCCCCTTTGATGCAATTTTTTTATCGATTTCGGTTTTTTCTATTGAAGAAATGGATTCTATGAAAAAACAAGCAAATCGGTCCATACGTTCGAAAGTTAAGGCAATCTGAAGAATTCGAAAAAGTTCCAAGGGGGCCCCCTTTGATTCATTTTTTTTTCGATTTCGGTTTTTTTGATCGGAGAAATGGATTCTATGAAAAAAAAAGCAGATTGGTATGATCGAAGTTGAAAATCGGTCCATCCGTTCGGAAGTTAAGTCGATCTGAAGAATTCGAAAAAGTTCCAAGGGGGCCCCCTTTGATGCTTTTTATTTTTTCGATTTCGGTTTTTTTGATTGGAGAAATGGATTCTATGAAAAAAAAACAAGCAGATTGGTATGATCGAAGTTGAAAATCGGTCCATCCGTTCGGAAGTTAAGTCGATCTGAAGAATCCGAAAAAGTTCCAAGGGGGCCCCCTTTGATGCATTTTTTTTTTTCGATTTCGGTTTTTTCGATTGCAGAAATGGATTCTATAAAAAAAAGCAGATTCGTATGATCGAAGTTGAAAATCGTTCCATCCGTTCGGAAGTTAAGGCGATCTGAAGAATTCGAAAAAGTTCCAAGAGGGGTCCCTTTGATGCTTTTTATTTTTTCGATTTCGGTTTTTTCGATTGGAGAAATGGATTCTATGAAAAAAAAACAAGCAGATTGGTATGATCGAAGTTGAAAATCGGTCCATCCCCGGTAAACATTTGTGTTCACACATTTCAGTCATATGATGGTTTTTGTGAAACGTATCATGAACGACGTTTAATGAAGTACATATAAACGTACGTTAGAAATCGATCACATCCGAGACTTAATGTATGCCAATATACGATCATCATACTCCAGATGTTTGCCATATGACATCAAACTTATGTCAAGTTCTTGATTAAAATCTTCGATCACGATTCTTTGATCATGAATACATCAATTATATGATGATAATATTGAAGATCGATTGAAAACGTATATTTTCGATATTTTATCGAATATCATTAAGAAAACGTTACAGAAATTACAGGCAAAATATCGAATCATTACATTGTTTAGATGATATTGCAAAAATGTTCCTTCAAAGACGATCGTTTTAAGAATTGAAAAATTATGTATTTTTTATACCACGTCAGATGTCGTGAGTCGATCATATCTATGACTGAATATATGCCAATTGGTGATAAACACACTCCAGACGTTTGTAATATGATATCAAACTAACTATCGAGTTCTTGATTGAAATCTTCGATCACGATTCTTTGATCATGAATTCATCCCTTATATGATGATGATATTGAAGATCGAATGAATACGTATATTTTCGATATTTTATCGAATATCATTGAGAAAAAATTCCAGAAATTACGGGCAGGATATCGAATCATTACATTGTTCAGATGATATTGCAAAAATGTTTGTTTGACGACGATCAATTTAAGGATTGAAAAATGATGTTTTTTCTATACCGCGTTTGACGTCGAGAAACGATCATATCCATGACTGAATATATACCAATTTATGATCAACACAGTCCAGACGTTTGCCATATGACATCAAACTTATGTCAAGTTCTTGATTGAAACCTTCGATCACGATTCTTTGATCATGAATACATCCCTTATATGATGATAATATTGAAGATCGAATGAATACGTATATTTTCGATATTTTATTGAATATCATCAAGAAAAAATTCCAGAAATTACGGGCAGGATATCGAATCATTACATTGTTTAGATGATATTGCAAAAATGTTTTTTTCAAGACGATCAATTTAAGGATTGAAAAATGATGTTTTTTCTATACCGCGTTTGACGTCGAAAAACGATCATATCCATGACTGAATATATACCAATTTATGATCAACACACTCCAGACGTTTGCCATATGACATCAAACTTATGTCAAGTTCTTGATTGAAATCTTCGATCACGATTCTTTGATCATGAATACATCCCTTATATGATGATAATATTGAAGATCGAATGAATACGTTTATTTTCGATATTTTATTGAATATCATCAAGAAAAAATTCCAGAAATTACGGGCAGGATATCGAATCATTACATTGTTTAGATGATATTGCAAAAATGTTTTTTTCAAGACGATCAATTTAAGGATTGAAAAATGATGTTTTTTCTATACCGCGTTTGACGTCGAAAAACGATCATATCCATGACTGAATATATACCAATTTATGATCAACACACTCCAGACGTTTGCCATATGACATCAAACTTATGTCAAGTTCTTGATTGAAATCTTCGATCACGATTCTTTGATCATGAATACATCCCTTATATGATGATAATATTGAAGATCGAATGAATACGTATATTTTCGATATTTTATCGAATATCATTAAGAAAAAATTCCAGAAATTACGGGCAGGATATCGAATCATTACATTGTTCAGATGATATTGCAGAAATGTTTGTTTGACGACGATCAATTTAAGGATTGAAAAATGATGTTTTTTCTATACCGCGTTTGACGTCGAAAAACGATCATATCCATGACTGAATATATGCTAAATTATGATCAACCCACTACAGACGTTTGCCATAATATGACATTAGGTTATGTCGAGTTCTTGATTGAAATCTCCGATCACGATTCTTTGATCATGAATACATCCCTTATATGATGATAATATTAAAGATCGAATGAATACGTATATTTTCGATATTTTATCGAATAATCATCAAGAAAAAATTTCAGAAATTACGGGCAGGATATCGAATCATTACATTGTTCAGATGATATTGCAAAAATGTTTGTTTGAAGGCGATCAATTTAAGGATTGAAAAATGATGTTTTTTCTATACCGCGTTTGACGTCGAAAAACGATCATATCCATGACTGAATATATGCTAAATTATGATCAACCCACTAAAGACGTTTGCCATAATATGACATTAGGTTATGTCGAGTTCTTGATTGAAATCTTCGATCACGATTCTTTGATCATGAATACATCCCTTATATGATGATAATATTAAAGATCGAATGAATACGTATATTTTCGATATTTTATCGAATAATCATCAAGAAAAAATTTCAGAAATTACGGGCAGGATATCGAATCATTACATTGTTCAGATGATATTGCAAAAATGTTTGTTTGAAGGCGATCAATTTAAGGATTGAAAAATGATGTTTTTTCTATACCGCGTTTGACGTCGAAAAACGATCATATCCATGACTGAATATATGCTAAATTATGATCAACCCACTAAAGACGTTTGCCATAATATGACATTAGGTTATGTCGAGTTCTTGATTGAAATCTTCGATCACGATTATTTGATCATGAATACATCCCTTTCATGATGATTATATTGAAGATCGATTGAAAACGTGTATTTTCGATATTTTATCGGAATATCATCAAGAAAACGTTTCAGTAATCACTGGCAAGATATCGAATCATTACATCGTTTATATGACATTGCAAAAATGTTTTTTTGAAGACGATCAATTTGAGGATTGAAAAATGATGTTCATCTTCATACCGCGTTAGACGTCGAAAGTCGATCATATCCATGACTGAATATATGCCAATATATGTTCAACACAGTCCAGTCATTTGTCATATGACTTCAAACTTATGTCTTGATCGAAATGTTCGATCACGATTTTTTTATCATAAATATATCCCTTATTTGATGATAATATCGAAGATCGATTGAAAACGTATATTTTCGATAATTTATCGAATATCATCAAGAAAACGTTCTAGAACGGGCAAAATATCGAATTATTACATTGTTTAGATGCTATTGCAACAATCACTTTCCAAAGATAATCAATTCAATAATCGAAAAATGATGTTTTTTTCCTGCATTAGACGTTGAAGGTCGATCATATCCGTGACTTGATATATATGCCAATACATATCAAACTCATGTCATGTCCAATCTTTGATAACGATTTTTCGGACATGAATGTATCTCTCGAATTATGATAATATTGAATATTGAAAACGAATATATTTGATATGTTATTGAATGGCAGCAAAAAAATGTTTAACGATTTCTACCAAATATCGAATTATTATTACATTGTTGAGGTGATATACGGAGAATAAAGGTCATCAGATTTGAGGTTTCATAGGGGCGAGTATAGCCAAAGCCCCCACTAGCGACATCAGTTGTTCGGTGATAGTGTTCCGAGTCCTGTAAGAAGTGTATCATGTTATAAAAATAACTGGTTCACGGTTTTTATCGTGTCGTCGTTTCGACCGACGCCTTAGAAGTGGTTTGGAATGCACTATAAGCTGTAGGGTTCCGCTCTCCTTCACCTCGCACAAGTTTTGACTTTTGGTAGTTGGTCTTGGTATTGGGAATTGGAAAAGCGAGGTCAGCATTCAGAAGTCGATCTTGAATGAAAGTTTCAATCATAATTTTTTCATCATTCATATATTTCTGATATGATGGTGAAATTAAAGATCGATTGAAATCGTATACGTAAATATATGTAATTATTAGATTGTTCGAATACTCAATATTCCAAAAGACGATTATTTCTTGTGAATACCATTCGTTAGACATCTATGGCTATAATTCACGAGCAACACACTCGATACGTTTACTAGGTGAACTGATATGAAGTTCCTGATTAAAATCATGAATAATAATCCTTCGGCCATAAATATACATAATAACTTATATGGTGACTATATAGTTGGGGATCAATTAGTTTCAGGCGATTTCAAGTGCATCAATCCACAACAAACTTATGTAATAGGTATATGAAATTCGAGAAGTCAGATAGTATATTTTGCAGATTTCGTTGCTTCAGAACTTTTTTTCTCAACTCAACTTGTAGGTTTATGTGAAATACATAGTCGCTACGAAAGTGTTCCTGATATCTCCAAGATTAGTCTACCACTTATAATAATATAAGTCTTGATACTGAAAGCTACCACCCAGGCAGCACAGTGATGGTCGATCAAGGTGTATTTGACGTCTACATCGTGATGACTTCTCGTAGAAAAATACCCTGAATAATTTGATGACCAATACTCAGCGTCAATTAAACGTTGGGTTTTTTACATATTTCAGATGTGTCTATTAAACGTCTTTATTACGTCTTTATAACGTTGATGCGTCCGATAAAAATAATTAAACCTATTTTATTCAAGAAATGGCAAGACAAAACAATAAATTGAATACTAATAGAGAAATCAATTCAAGAAACTAGTACGCACTCCAGACTCTAGAGTGTATAGGTACATTTTATTTTCACTACATATCGAAAAGGAATTAGATAAATATACTGAATGCATAGGGAATTCCCTAGGTTATTTCCAATCGAATTCGCTGTTACCCTCTTCACAAAATGATATCTCCCCCATTGTAGTGTAGAAAATTCTCATGGATTTCTCATATTCAAAGTTCCCGCCATCATATCTATACCCGTTAGATGACATGAGCCCAGTGATGTCAGACGTACCAACTTCTTGGTACACATACCAGTTTTTAGCACCACGTACCATGTACCAAGACAACTCGGTCTTGGTATGCAGAAATACCAAGATTTGACGTTCACCGACAAAAATAAACCGACATAGTAGAATAACTGACAAATTTCAGAGATGCATATGAAAGAAACATTGAAACATTCTAATCAGTTCTATCAATAATATAAAACTTTATTATCATAGCAAGCAGTCTCGATAAAGAGCAGTTATCATCATTTTCCATCTTTCTATCATTTATAATTATGATACTTGCTTTGAAGGTACCAAATCCCCCATTGGAGTTTTTTTAATGCAATAAATTGCAATAAACCTCAACTTATTGTACGTGCTTGTGGATGATTGATAGATGATGAAATCAAATATAACGGACAGAGAATCGCAGTCAGTTATCGCCAAATAATTTTACTGATTATACTTATAGTGAAAGAAATTATTGATCTTAATGAATAGTTTCGAGTCTAAAAATGTTTTTTTCGGAATCAAAATTTTTTTATTTCGGACTTTTATATCGAAAAGAGTGATATTTATATTTTTTTACTGGGATGCGATTTCCGACAGTTTGTCTATGAGCCTTTATGATCTAAGGTAGTATCAGTGTTGCCAGCTCCAGAGCGAATCACAGGAGTACCAGTTTTTCGTCTCCAATACCAACTTTTAGCCACCACGGTACAAGGATTCCTAAGTGGCAGTCTGACATCACTGCATGAGCCCGATCCCGCTTGGTCCAGTCCATTATTGAATTCACATGACGCCAGACGTGGCCGGCCAGACGCTTCTTGTACTGACCTTGATGCAATGCAAAGCAAAAGCATCTCAGATGCGCGGTCGTCCATGGTTCTTGTATTTTGATCACAACAACGCAGCGTTGGACGGTTATTTGTATAATTTTTGGTGCTAGTGTGAGCAATAATTCGTCTAAATAGTATCAGGTAAGCTACACAAACTTTGGCTACACGTTACGTTATAGTATAATAGAAAATGATACCTATATGTGTGAACCTCGGTGTGAACAATTACCGTAACTCGCATTCATAGGCATTTTCTGGCTTAATTCCGTCGTTGAATCAAAGAAAACTAGTACTACGTACGTACTGACTACTTCTGTTTGGTTGAATTGGATCGTTATGAACAGAATTCTCATTTGATGACAATGATTTCCACAACCATAAAAGACACACCTAACCTAAGTTTTTTTTGTTGGTGCTGTTGTGAGCCGATCAGGCTGTTGTCTCATATTTTATGTAATAAAACCTATCCCTCTGAATAGTCTGAATACCTACCTACATCGAAGGCTACAAAATTAAAAAGTTTTCGATTTGGGCCAGTCCATTATTGAATTCACATGACGCCAGGCGTGGCCCTACGCTTCTTGTACTGTACTGACCTTGAGACAACGCAAAAGCATGTAGAATAATTTATTATTTTTGCTAGTATTCAGAAAATGGTTTGTGTGGCAATATATTTTTTTCAGATGCTGATATGGAGTGCCTACAATCCATGAAAATTGGCCAACCCTCAAGAAAAAATAAATTGAGTTTAGTGCCTGACCACCACTAAATCAATAACATTTTTCAAGATCACCCAGAAGAAGTGATTCCTTTTTGCAGCAAATTGTAAGATATATTATAGTGTAGCTACAACTGTTTATGAGGAAGGTGAGACTGATCTATTCATGTGGAGATTAATCTTTCCATATTCTAATCAGTGGATATAAATCTGAATGAGGTGTCAACCCCAATGATTTTGTTATCATCAACATATATTTGTCATTCGAAAACTTCTCTTGAGAAATTTTTTTATGAATCTGACCTCAATTTTCTATGTATCAACAAAACTCAGGGTGGTTCGTTTTTTATTTGAAGTTACCTGATGTAATCATGACTGGTATCATTTTTTCAAAGCCCTAAACAAAAAGCCCTAATTAGGTCAGATTATATGAAAAAATAGTCAATACATTTTTTTGAATGATGAATAATTTGGGAATTATAAATCATCAAGGTATTTATAGAAGTATATGAAAAATATCACTATTTTTTAGATGACTTCACCAGGGCCTCAAAGAAAATAAAGTTGGCTGGACAGGTTTTGGATATACTGAGTGGAAATGAAGACTTGCCTTCAGTCAGAGGGAAGAAGAGTTCTTGGGCCCAGTTGATTCCTTGAGAAAAATAATAAAGACTTGTGTGGTAAGTTGAAACTTTTCCCAATAATTTGAATAAAATATATTCTCAATAATTGTAGGCAATAGAATATTGCTATCAAGGTTCATATTTTCTCGATGCATCTAAAATATTGTTTGTATCATTTATCTTGTATATGTTATTTAATTTCAGCAGTTACACTCAATAACAGGTAATAGAGTCGGGCAGGAGGGTCGAGGAATATGTATCGATGAAATTGAATCTGATCAAGAACCTTCTAAAAATATAATTTGCGCTAGATAGAAAACAAGGCCAACAAAACAATGATATCTTCATAACTGACACTTCAAAATGGTAAGTTTATTTCCTTGATTGAATCCATCAGTTCCAGTATGAATAGGTACATTTAAATTTTCTCAGATTATTTGTTAATTCAAAGTAGCATGAGTTCTCAACTTTTTCTTCAAAAAAATTCAGAATTTATGAATGTGACGAAAATGCTTTTTTTGACAATTCACTTGACCTTCATTATTCACTTCCAAATGTTTGAGAAATTACATTGATTTCAGAAGTTGAGAAAGATAAGTTCATACTATAATACTGAGTCGAAAAAATTTGAAAACTTTCAAAGCAAATTAATGAATTTTTCATTTTATAGTATATTATTTCTGTAGAACCTAACCCAACCTAAGAATTTGAAAACATATACATACATACTCGACTTTATTTTCAGATTTGAAAAATGACTATTACCTACTAAGTGGCCACAAAAAACCAGAATAACGGAATGGTTGCCCGGCTTGAAGAAATTGAAAAATATTGCAGCTGTTGGTATAAATTTCATTTAATTTTTATTCTGAAATCTTGAGTTTTCGTTAATTAGTATCTTAATATTTTTTTGGGTAGGTACTTAGTATAAAACATATGTTTTGTTCTGTGAAAATATCAATGTATTGTACATACCTACTAGAAAGATAGATTGAGGTTCTATTATTTTTTGTTATTATTTATAGGTAGGTTTTGAATTTTTATTTATTCACTTCCATAATTTTGACTTTATCATAAAGTATCTTTATAGTTTCTAGAGTTACCCATTATGAAATAAATATTATGATCGATTATATACTACCATTTTATTTGGAACGAAATTTTTCAATCCATTTTCTGACGTAATTATAATTATGTGTTCTGAACATTCATTATAATATATCACTTTGAAGATGCAAATATGACATTTTTGAACAGACGTATGTGAATCGCGGAAAATTTGGAATTATCGCCTCAAAAAAGACCATTTTATACAAAACATAAGATTTGCATCTATTTTATGACGTATATTTGAATATGTATGTTAAACATTCGTTACGTTACATCATTCTGAAGATGCAAATAAGACGGTTTCTATTTGACGTATATACAACGCTGAAAGTTGAGACTTATCGCCCGAAAAAAGACCATTTTATTTAAAACATAAGAGTTGCATCTATTTTATGACGTATATTTTAATATGTATGTTGAACATTCGTTACGTTACATCATTCTGAAGATGCAAATATGACGGTTTTTATTTGACGTATATACAACGCTGAAAGTTGGGACTTATCGCCTGAAAAAAGACCATTTTATTCAAATTACAAGAGTTGCATCTATTTTATGACGTATATTTGAATATGTAAGTTGAACATTCGTTACGTTATATCATTCTGAAGATGCAAATAAGGCGGTTTTTATCTGACGTATATACAACGCTGAAAGTTGGGACTTATCGCCTCAAAAAATACCATTTTATTCAAAACATAAGATTTGCATCCATTTAGTGACGTATATTTGAATATGTTTCTTGAACATTCGTTACGTTACATCATTCTGAAGATGCAAATAAGACGGTTTTTATCTGACGTATATACAACGCTGAAAGTTGGGACTTATCGCCTCAGAAAATACGTCTTTCAGATACGTATTAATGATGTTGACCATCATTTATATGACATAAAATTGATGTATCATTTATGTATTCGTGGAAAAAATGTTTACCGGGTCCGTTCGGAAGTTGAGGCGATCTGATGAATTCGAAAAAGTTCCAAGGGGACCCCCTTTGATGCAATTTTTCTTTTCGATTTCGGTTTTGTCGATCGGAGAAATGGATTCTATGAAAAAAAACAAGCAGATTGGTATGATCGAAGTTGAAAATCGGTCCATCCGTTCGGAAGTTAAGGCGATCTGAAGAATTCAGAAAAGTTTCAAAAGGACCCCCTTTGATGCAATTTTTTCTTCGATTTTGTTTTTTTCGATTGGAGAAATGGATTCTATGAAAAAAAACAAGCAGATTGGTATGATCGAAGTTGAAAATCGGTCCATCCGTTCGGAAGGTAAGGCGATTTGAAGAATTCGAAAAAGTTCCAAGGGGACCCCCTTTGATGCAATTTTTTTTTCAGATTTCGGTTTTTTCGATTGGAGAAATGGATTCTATGAAAAATAAAAAGCAGATTGGTATGATCGAAGTTGAAAATCGGTCCATCCGTTCGGAAGTTAAGGCGATCTGAAGAATTCGAAAAAGTTCCAAGGGGACCCCCTTTGATGCAATTTTGTTTTCGATTTCGGTTTTTTTTATTGAAGAAATGGATTCTATGAAAAAACAAGCAATTTGGTATGCGCGAAATTGAAAATCGGTCGATCCGTTCGGAAGTTGAGGCGATCTGAAGAATTCGAAAAAGTTCCAAGGGGGCCCCCTTTGATGCATTTTTTTTTCGATTTCGGTTTTTCCGATTGGAGAAATGGATTCTATGAAAGAAACAAGCAGATTGGTATGATCGAAGTTGAAAATCGGTCCATCCGTTCGGAAGTTAAGGCGATCTGAAGAATTCAAAAAAGTTCCAAGGGGACCCCCTTTGATGCAATTTTTTTTCGATTTCGGTTTTTTCGATTGGAGAAATGGATTCTATGAAAAAACAAGCGAATTGATATGCGCGAAAATGAAAATCGGTCCATCCGTTCGGAAGTTAAGGCGATCTGTAGAATTCGAAAAAGTTCCAAGAAGGCCCCCTTTGATGCATTTTTTTTTTTCGATTTCGGTTTTTTCGGTTAGAGAAATGGATTCTATAAAAGAAAACAAGCAGATTGGTATAATCGAAGTTGAAAATCGGTCCATCCGTTCGGAAGTTAAAGCGATCTGAAAAATTCGAGAAAGTTCCAAGGGGGCCCCCATTGATGCATTTTTTTTTTCGATTTCAGTTTTTTCGATTGGAGTAATGGATTCTATGAAGAAAAAACAAGCAGATTGGTATGATCGAAGTTGAAAATCGGTCCATCCGTTCGGAAGTTAAGGCGATCTGAAGAATTCGAAAAAGTTCCAAGGGGGCCCCCTTTGATGCATTTTTTTTTCGATTTCGGTTTTTTCGATTGGAGAAATGGATTCTATGAAAAAAACACAAGCAGATTGGTATGATCGAAGTTGAAAATCGGTCCATCGGTTCGGAAGTTAAGGCGATCTGAAGAATTCGAAAAAGTTCCAAGGGGGCCCCCTTTGATGCATTTTTTTTTTCGATTTCGGTTTTTTCGATTGGAGAAATGGATTCTATAAAAAAAACAAGCAGATTGGTATGATCGAAGTTGAAAATCGGTCCATCCGTTCGGAAGTTAAGGCGATCTGAAGAATTCGAAAAAGTTCCAAGGGGGCCCCCTTTGATGCAATTTTTTTCTCGATTTGGGTTATTTCGATTGGAGAAATGGATTCTATGAAAAAAAACAAGCAGATTGCTATGATCGAAGTTGAAAATCGGTCCATCCGTTTGGAAGTTAAGGCGATCTGAAGAAATCGAAAAAGTTCCAAGGGGACTTCCTTTGATGCAATTTTTTTTCGATTTCGGTTTTTTCGATTGGAGAAATGGATTCTATGAAAAAAAACAAGCAGTTTGGTATGATCGAAGTTGAAAATCGGTCTATCCGTTCGGAAGTTTAGGCGATCTGAAGAATTCGAAGAAGTTCCAAGGGGACCCCCTTTGATGCAATTTTTTTTTCGATTTCGGTTTCTTCTATTGAAGAAATGGATTCTATGAAAAAACAATCAAATTGGTATGCGCGAAATTGAAAATCGGTCCATCCGTTCGGAAGTTAAGGCGGTCTGAAGAATTCGAAAAAGGTCCAAGGGGGCCTCCTTTGATGCATTTTTTTTACGATTTCGGTTTTTTCGATTGGAGAAATGGATTCTATGACATGAAACAAGCAGATTGGCATGATCGAAGTTGAAAATCGGTCCATCCGTTCGGAAGTTAAGGCGATCTGAAGAATTCGAAAAAGTTTCAAGGGGGCCCCCACTGATGCATTTTTTTTTCGATTTCGGTTTTTTCGATTAATGGATTCTATGAAAAAAACAAGCAGATTGGTATGATCGAAGTTGAAAATCGGTCCATCCGTTCGGAAGTTAAGGCGATCTGAAGAATTCGAAAAAGTTCCAAGGGGACCTCTTTTGATGCAATTTTTTTCGATTGGAGAAATGGATTCTATGGAAAAAACAAGCGAATTGGTATGCGCGAAATTGAAAATCGGTCCATCCGTTCGGAAGTTGAGGCGATCTGAAGAATTCGAAAAAGTTCCAAGGGGGCCCCCTTCGATGCATTTTTTTTTTCGATTCCGGTTTTTTCGATTGGAGAAATGGATTCTATGAAAAAAAACAAGCAGATTGGTATGATCGAAGTTGAAAATCGGTCCATCCGTTCGGAAGTTAAGGCGATCTGAAGAATTCGAAAAAGTTCCAAGGGGGCCCCCTTTGATGCATTTTTTTTTCGATTTCGGTTTTTTCGATTGGAGAAATGGATTCTATGAAAAAAAACAAGCAGATTGGTATGATCGAAGTTGAAAATCGGTCCATCCGTTCGGAAGTTAAGGCGATCTGAAGAATTCGAAAAAGTTCCAAGGGGGCCCCCTTTGATGCATTTTTTTTCCGATTCCGGTTTTTTCGATTGGAGAAATGGATTCTATAAAAAAAAACAAGCAGTTTGGTATGATCGAAGTTGAAAATCGGTCCATCCGTTC
Source organism: Chrysomela aeneicollis (assembly GCA_029955515.1). NCBI lineage: Eukaryota > Metazoa > Arthropoda > Insecta > Coleoptera > Chrysomelidae > Chrysomela > Chrysomela aeneicollis. The sequence continues at coordinate 11,285,693 of JARUHQ010000013.1, read as the reverse complement.
GGAAGTTAAAGCGATCTGAAGAATTCGAAAAAGTTCCAAGAGGATCCCCTTTGATGCAATTTTTTTTTCGATTTCGGTTTTTTCTATTGAAGAAATGGATTCTATGAAAAAACAAGCAAATTGGTATGCGTGAAGTTGAAAATCGGTCCATCCGTTCGGAAGTTAAGGCGATCTGAAGAATTCGAAAAAGTTCCAAGGGGGCCCCCTTTGATGCATTTTTTTTTCGATTTCGGTTTTTTCGATTGGAGAAATGGATTCTATGAAAAAAAACAAGCAGATTGGTATGATCGAAGTTGAAAATAGGTCCATCCGTTCGGAAGTTAAGGCGATCTGAAGAATTCGAAAAAGTTCCAAGGGGGCCCCCTTTGATGCATTTTTTTTTTTCGATTTCGGTTTTTTTGATCGGAGAAATGGATTCTATAAAAAAAAAGCAGATTGGTATGATCGAAGTTGAAAATCGGTCCATCCGTTCGGAAGTTAAGCCGATCTGAAGAATTCGAAAAAGTTCCAAGGGGGCCCCCTTTGATGCATTTTTTTCCGATTCCGGTTTTTTCGATTGGAGAAATGGATTCTATGAAAAAAAACAAGAAGTTTGGTATGATCGAAGTTGAAAATCGGTCCATCCGTTCGGAAGTTAAAGCGATCTGAAGAATTCGAAAAAGTTCCAAGAGGATCCCCTTTGATGCAATTTTTTTTTCGATTTCGGTTTTTTCTATTGAAGAAATGGATTCTATGAAAAAACAAGCAAATTGGTATGCGCGAAGTTGAAAATCGGTCCATCCGTTCGGAAGTTAAGGCAATCTGAAGAATTCGAAAAAGTTCCAAGGGGGCCCCCTTTGATGCATTTTTTTATCGATTTCGGTTTTTTCGATTGGAGAAATGGATTCTATGAAAAAAAACAAGCAGATTGGTATGATCGAAGTTGAAAATCGGTCCATCCGTTCGGAAGTTAAGGCGATCTGAAGAATTCGAAAAAGTTCCAAGGGAGTCCCCTTTGATGCATTTTTTTTTCCATTTCGGTTATTTCGATTGGAGAAATGGATTCTTTGAAAAAATACAAGCAGATTGGTATGATCGAAGTTGAAAATCGGTCCATCCGTTCGGAAGTTAAGGCGATCTGAAGAATTCGAAAAAGTTCCAAGTGGGCCCCCTTTGATGCATTTTTTTTTCGATTTCGGTTCTTTCGATCGGAGAAATGGATTCTATGAAAAAAAGAACAAGCAGATTGGTATGATCGAAGTTGAAAATCGGTCCATCCGTTCGGATGTTAAGGCGATCTGAAGAATTCGAAAAAGTTCCAAGGGGGCCCCCTTTGATGCATTTTTTTTTCGATTTCGGTTTTTTTGATCGGAGAAATGGATTCTATAAAAAAAAACAAGCAAATTGGTATGATCGAAGTTGAATATCGGTCCATCCGTTCGGAAGTTAGGCGATCTGAAGAATTCGAAAAAGTTCCAAGGGGGCCCCCTTTGATGCATTTTTTTTTCGATTTCGGTTCTTTCGATCGGAGAAATGGATTCTATGAAAAAAAGAACAAGCAGATTGGTATGATCGAAGTTGAAAATCGGTCCATCCGTTCGGATGTTAAGGCGATCTGAAGAATTCGAAAAAGTTCCAAGGGAGTCCCCTTTGATGCATTTTTTTTTCCATTTCGGTTATTTCGATTGGAGAAATGGATTCATTGAAAAAATACAAGCAGATTGGTATGATCGAAGTTGAAAATCGGTCCATCCGTTCGGAAGTTAAGGCGATCTGAAGAATTCGAAAAAGTTCCGAGGGGGCCCCCTTTGATGCATTTTTTTTTCGATTTCGGTTCTTTCGATCGGAAAAATGGATTCTATGAAAAAAAGAACAAGCAGATTGGTATGATCGAAGTTGAAAATCGGTCCATCCGTTCGGATGTTAAGGCGATCTGAAGAATTCGAAAAAGTTCCAAGGGGGCCCCCTTTGATGCATTTTTTTTTCGATTTCGGTTTTTTTGATCGGAGAAATGGATTCTATAAAAAAAAAACAAGCAAATTGGTATGATCGAAGTTGAATATCGGTCCATCCGTTCGGAAGTTAGACGATCTGAAGAATTCGAAAAAGTTCCAAGGGGGCCCCCTTTGATGCATTTTTTTTTCGATTTCGGTTCTTTCGATCGGAGAAATGGATTCTATGAAAAAAAGAACAAGCAGATTGGTATGATCGAAGTTGAAAATCGGTCCATCCGTTCGGAAGTTAGGCGATCTGAAGAATTCGAAAAAGTTCCAAGGGGGCCCCCTTTGATGCATTTTTTTTTCGATTTCGGTTCTTTCGATCGGAGAAATGGATTCTATGAAAAAAAGAACAAGCAGATTGGTATGATCGAAGTTGAAAATCGGTCCATCCGTTCGGATGTTAAGGCGATCTGAAGAATTCGAAAAAGTTCCAAGGGGGCCCCCTTTGATGCATTTTTTTTTCGATTTCGGTTTTTTTGATCGGAGAAATGGATTCTATAAAAAAAAAGCAGATTGGTATGATCGAAGTTGAAAATCGGTCCATCCGTTCGGAAGTTAAGCCGATCTGAAGAATTCGAAAAAGTTCCAAGAGGGCCCCCTTTGATGCATTTTTTTTTCGATTTCGGTTTTTTCGATTGGAGAAATGGATTCTATGAAAAAAACAAGCAGTTTGGTATGATCGAAGTTGAAAATCGGTCCATCCGTTCGGAAGTTAAAGCGATCTGAAGAATTCGAAAAAGTTCCAAGAGGTCCCCCTTTGATGCAATTTTTTTTTCGATTTCGGTTTTTTCTATCGAAGAAATGGATTCTATGAAAAAACAAGCAAATTGGTATGCGCAAAATTGAAAATCGGTCCATCCGTTCGGAAGTTAAGGCGGTCTGAAGAATTCGAAAAAGTTCCAAGGGGGCCCCCTTTGATGCATTTTTTTTTTCGATTTCGGTTTTTTCGATTGGAGAAATGAATTTCATGAAAAAAACTAGCAGATTGGTATGATCGAAGTTGAAAATCGGTCAATCCGTTCGGAAGTTAAGGCGATCTGAAGAATTCGAAAAAGTTCCAAGGGGGTCCCCTTTGATGCAATTTTTTTTCCATTTCGGTTATTTCGATTGGAGAAATGGATTCTTTGAAAAAATACAAGCAGATTGGTATGATCGAAGTTGAAAATCGGTCCATCCGTTCGGAAGTTAAGGCGATCTGAAGAATTCGAAAAAGTTCCAAAGGGGCCCCCATAGATGCATTTTTTTTCGATTTCGGTTTTTTCGATTGGAGAAATGGATTCTATGAAAAAAAAAAACAAGCAAATTGGTATGATCGAAGTTGAATATCGGTCCATCCGTTCGGAAGTTAGGCGATCTGAAGAATTCGAAAAAGTTCCAAGGGGGCCCCCTTTGATGCATTTTTTTTTCGATTTCGGTTCTTTCGATCGGAGAAATGGATTCTATGAAAAAAAGAACAAGCAGATTGGTATGATCGAAGTTGAAAATCGGTCCATCCGTTCGGATGTTAAGGCGATCTGAAGAATTCGAAAAAGTTCCAAGGGGGCCCCCTTTGATGCATTTTTTTTTCGATTTCGGTTTTTTTGATCGGAGAAATGGATTCTATAAAAAAAAGCAGATTGGTATGATCGAAGTTGAAAATCGGTCCATCCGTTCGGAAGTTAAGCCGATCTGAAGAATTCGAAAAAGTTCCAAGGGGGCCTCCTTTGATGCATTTTTTTCTTCGATTTCAGTTTTTTCGATTGGAGAAATGGATTCTATGAAAAAAAACAAGCAGTTTGGTATGATCGAAGTTGAAAATCGGTCCATCCGTTCGGAAGTTAAAGCGATCTGAAGAATTCGAAAAAAATTACAAGAGGACCCCCTTTGATGCAATTTTTTTTTCGATTTCGGTTTTTTCTATTGAAGAAATGGATTCTATGAAAAAACAAGCAAATTGGTATGCGCGAAATTGAAAATCGGTCCATCCGTTCGGAAGTTAAGGCGGTCTGAAGAATTCGAAAAAGTTCCAAGGGGGCCCCCTTTGATGCATTTTTTTTTTTCGATTTCGGTTTTTTCGATTGAAGAAATGGATTTCATGAAAAAAACTAGCAGATTGGTATGATCGAAGTTGAAAATCGGTCAATCCGTTCGGAAGTTAAGGCGATCTGAAGAATTCGAAAAAGTTCCAAGGGGGCCCCCTTTGATGCAATTTTTTTTTCGGTCATTCCGTTCGGAAGTTAAGGCGATCTGAAGAATTCGAAAAAGTTCCTAGGGGGCCCCCTTTGATGCAATTTTTTTTTAGATTTCGGTTTTTTCGATTGGAGAAATGGATTCTATGAAAAAAAAACAAGCAGATTGGTATGATCGTAGTTGAAAATCGGTCCATCCGTTTGGAAGTTAAGGCGATCTGGAGAATTCGAAAAAGTTCCAAGGGGGCCCCCTTTGATGCATTTTTTTTTCGATTTCGGTTCTTTCGATCGGAGAAATGGATTCTATGAAAAAAAGAACAAGCAGATTGGTATGATCGAAGTTGAAAATCGGTCCATCCGTTCGGATGTTAAGGCGATCTGAAGAATTCGAAAAAGTTCCAAGGGGGCCCCCTTTGATGCATTTTTTTTTCGATTTCGGTTTTTTTGATCGGAGAAATGGATTCTATAAAAAAAAAGCAGATTGGTATGATCGAAGTTGAAAATCGGTCCATCCGTTCGGAAGTTAAGCCGATCTGAAGAATTCGAAAAAGTTCCAAGAGGGCCCCCTTTGATGCATTTTTTTTTCGATTTCGGTTTTTTCGGTTGGAGAAATGGATTCTATGAAAAAACAAGCAGTTTGGTATGATCGAAGTTGAAAATCGGTCCATCCGTTCGGAAGTTGAAGCGATCTGAAGAATTCGAAAAAGTTCCAAAAGGACCCCCTTTGATGCAATTTTTTTTTCGATTTCGGTTTTTTCTATCGAAGAAATGGATTCTATGAAAAAACAAGCAAATTGGTATGCGCAAAATTGAAAATCGGTCCATCCGTTCGGAAGTTAAGGCGGTCTGAAGAATTCGAAAAAGTTCCAAGGGGGCCCCCTTTGATGCATTTTTTTTTTTCGATTTCGGTTTTTTCGATTGGAGAAATGAATTTCATGAAAAAAACTAGCAGTTTGGTATGATCGAAGTTGAAAATCGGTCCATCCGTTCGGAAGTTAAAGCGATCTGAAGAATTCGAAAAAGTTCCAAGGGGGCCCCCTTTGATGCAATTTTTTTTTTCGGTCATTTCGTTCGGAAGTTAAGGCGATCTGAAGAATTCGAAAAAGTTCCAAGGGGGCCCCCTTTGATGCAATTTTTTTTTAGATTTCGGTTTTTTCGATTGGAGAAATGGATTCTATGAAAAAAAGAACAAGCAGTTTGGTATGATCGAAGTTGAAAATCGGTCCATCCGTTTGGAAGTTAAGGCGATCTGAAGAATTCGAAAAAGTTTCAAGAGGGCCCCCTTTGATGCAATTTTTATTTCGATTCCGGTTTTTTCTATTGAAGAAATGGATTCTATGAAAAAACAAGCAAATTGGTATGCGCGAAATTGAATATCGGTCCATCCGTTCGGAAGTTGAGGCGGTCTGAAGAATTCGAAAAAGTTCCAAGGGGGCTCCCTTTGATGCATTTTTTTTTTCGATTTCGGTTTTTTCGATTAGAGAAATGGATTCTATGAAAAAAACTAGCAGATTGGTATGATTGAAGTTGAAAATCGGTCAATCCGTTCGGAAGTTAAGGCGATCTGAAGAATTAGAAAAAGTTCCAAGGGAGCCCCCTTTGATGCAATTTTTTTTTCGGTCAATCCGTTCGGAAGTTAAGGCGATCTGAAGAATTCGAAAAAATTCCAAGGGGGCCCCCTTTGATGCAATTTTTTTTTAGATTTCGGTTTTTTCGATGGGAGAAATGGATTCTAAGAAAAAAAACAAGCAGATTGGTATAATCGAAGTTGAAAATCGGTCCATTCGTTTGGAAGTTAAGGCGATCTGAAGAATTCGAAAAAGTTCCAAGGGGACCCCCTTTGATGCAATTTTTTTTTGATTTCGGTTTTTTCGATTGGAGAAATGAATTCTATGAAAAAAAACAAGCAGTTTGGTATGATCGAAGTTGAAAATCGGTCCATCCGTTTGGAAGTTAAGGCGATCTGAAGAATTCGAAAATGTTCCAAGGGGGCCCCCTTTGATGCAATTTTTTATTTAGATTTCGGTTTTTTCGATTGGAGAAATGGATTCTATGAAAAAAAACAAGCAGATTGGTATGATCGAAGTTGAAAATCGGTCCATCCGTTTGGAAGTTAAGGCGATCTGAAGAATTCGAAAAAGTTCCAAGGGGACCCCCTTTGATGCAATTTTTTTTTCGTTTTCGGTTTTTTTGATTGGAGAAATGGATTCTATGAAAAAAAACAAGCAGTTTGGTATGATCGAAGTTGAAAATCGGTCCATCCGTTCGGAAGTTGAGGCGATCTGAAGAATTCGAGAAAGTTCCCAGAGGACCCCCTTTGATGTAATTTTTTTTTCGATTTCGGTTTTTTCTATTGAAGAAATGGATTCTATGAAAAAACAAGCAAATTGGTATGCGCGAAATTGAAAATTGGTCCATCCGTTCGGAAGTTAAGGCGGTCTGAAGAATTCGAAAAAGTTCCAAGGGGGCCCCCGTTGATGCAATTTTATTTTTCGATTTCGGTTTTTTCGATTGGAGAAATGGATTCTATGAAAAAAAACAAGCAGATTGGTATGATCGAAGTTGAAAATCTGTCCATCCGTTCGGAAGTTGATGCGATCTGAAGAATTCGAAAAAGTTCCAAGGGGGCCCCCTTTGATGCATTTTTTTTTCGATTTCGGTTTTTTCGATTGCTGAAATGGATTCTATGAAGAAAACAAGCAGATTGGTATGATCGAAGTTGAAAGTCGGTCCATCCGTTCGGAAGTTAAGGCGATCTGAAGAATTCGAAAAAGTTCCAAGGGAGCCCCCGTTGATGCAATTTTATTTTTCGATTTCGGTTTTTTCGATCGGAGAAATGGATTCTATGAAAAAAAACAAGCAGATTGGTATGATCGAAGTTGAAAATCGGTCCATCCGTTCGGAAGTTAAGGCGATCTGAAGAATTCGAAAAAGTTCCAAGGGGGCCCCCTTTGATGCATTTTTCTCTCGATTTCGGTTTTTTCGATTGAAGAAAAGGATTCTATAAAAAAAAACAAGCAGATTGGTATGATCGAAGTTGAAAATCGGTCCATACGTTCGAAAGTTAAGGCAATCTGAAGAATTCGAAAAAGTTCCAAGAGGGCCCCCTTTGATGCATTTTTTTTTCGATTCCGGTTTTTTTGATCAGAGAAATGGATTCTATGAAAAAAAAAACAAGCAAATTGGTATGATCGAAGTTGAAAATCGGTCCATACGTTCGAAAGTTAAGGCGATCTGAAGAATTCGAAAAAGTTCCAAGGGGCCCCCTTTGATGCATTTTTTTTTCGATTTCGGTTTTTTCGATTGGAGAAATGGATTCTATGAAAAAAAAAAAACAAGCAGATTGGTATGATCGATGTTGAAAATCGGTCCATCCGTTCGGAAGATAAGTCGATCTGAAGAATTCGAAAAAGTTCCGAGGGGGCCCCCTTTGATGCATTTTTTTTTCGATTTCGGTTTTTTAGATTGGAGAAATGGATTCTATGAAAATAAACAAGCAGATTCGTATAATCGAAGTTGAAAATCGGTCCATCCGTTCGGAAGTTAAGGCGATCTGTAGAATTCGAAATAGTTCCAAGGGGGCTCCCATTGATGCTTTTTATTTTTTCGAATTCGGTTTTTTTGATTGGAGAAATGGATTCTATGAAAGAAATACAAGCAGATTGGTATGAACGAAGTTGAAAATCGGTCCATCCATTCGGAAGTTAAGGCGATCTGAAGAATTCGAAAAAGTACCAAGGGGGCCCCCGTTGATGCATTTTTTTTCTTTTTCGATTTCGGTTTTTTTGATTGGAAAAATGGATTCTTTAAAAAAAAACAAGCAGATTGGTATGATCGAAGTTGAAAATCGGTCCATCCATTCGGAAGTTAAGGCGATCTGAGTATATATAGTATAACTATATAAACCAAATCGAATACAACCCAGATACGATGAATTTTCAATCTATCCATTTAACCTTCTGCTCGATTTGGTCGCTTTCATGTAAAACGGAAGAACAGTTACCTGGTGAGTATTGCTATATAAACATCATCACGATATCATCGAATACAACTCAGATACAATTATCGCTTCGTCTAACCATTTAGCCTTCTGTTCGATTCAGTCGCTAGTATGTGTAACGGAAGTACCGTCACCTGGTAAGTATCACTATATATACAGTATTGCGATATAATCGGATACCAACCAGATACATTGATTGTTCAGTCTATCCATTCAACCATATGTTCGATTCAGTTGCTCGTATGTGTAACAGAAGAACTGTTACCTGGTGAGTATTTCTATATAAACTTCATCACGATATAATCGAATACAACTCAGATACAATGATCATTCCGTCTATCCATCTAACCTTCTGTTCGATTGGGTCGCTCGTACGTATAACGAAAGAACAGTCACCTGGTGAGTATTACTATATAAACATTCCCACGATATGATCGAATACAACTCAGTTACAATTATCGTTCCGTCTAACCATCCAACCTTATGTTCGATTCAGACGCTCGTATGTGTAACGAAAGAACCGTTACATGGTAGGTGTATCTAAATATTCAGCAAAACGATATAATCGGAGACAACCCAGATACAATGATTGTTCAATCTATCCATTCAACCTCATGTTCGATTCGGTTGCTCGTATGTATAACGGAAGAACAGTTACCTGGTTAGACATAATATATAATAATCATCACGAAATAATCGAATACAACCCAGATACGATGATTGTTCAGTCTATCCATTCAACCTTCTTCTGTTCAGTTCAGTCGCTCTTATGTATAACTGGAGAACAGTTTCCTGGTGAGTATAACTATATAAACATCATCAAGATATAATCGAATACAACCCCAGATACGATTATTGTTTAGTCTATCCATTCAACCTTCTGTTCAATTCAGTCGCTCCTATGTATAACGGAAGAACAGTTACCTGGTGAGTATAACTATATGAACATGATCGAATACAACCCAGATACGATGATTGTTCAATCTATCCATTCAACCTTCTGTTCAGTTCAGTCGCTCTCATGTATAACTGGAGAACAGTTATCTGTTGAGTATAACTATATAAACATCATCACGATATAATCGAATACAACCTCAGATACGATCATTGTTTAGTCTATCCATTCAACCTTCTGTTCAATTCAGTCGCTCGTATGTATAACGGAAGAACAGTTACCTGGTGAGTATAAGTATATAAACCTAATCGAATACAACCCAGATACGATGATCATTCCGTCTATCCATCCAACTTTCTGTTCGATTGGGTCGCTCTTATGTATAACGCAAGAACAGTCACCTGGTGAGTATTACTATATAAACATCACCACGATATAATCGAATACAACTCAGTTACAATTATCGTTCCGTCTAATCATCCAACCTTATGTTCGATGCAGACGCTCGTATGTGTAACGAAAGAACCGTTACATGGTAGGTGTATCTATATATACAGCATAACGATATAATCGGAGACAACCCAGATACAATGATTTTTCAATCTATCCATTCAAATTTATGTTCGATTCGGTTGCTCGTATGTATAACGGAGGAACAGTAACCTGGTGAGTATAACTATATAAACATAATCGAATACAACCCAGATACGATGATTGTTCAATCTATACTAAATTTAAGCTTCTGCTCGATTCGGTCGCTTGTATGTAAAACGGAAGAACAGTCACCTGATGAGTATTTCTATATGAACTTCATCACGATATAATCGAATACAACTCAGATACAATGATCATTCTGTCTATCCATCCAACCTTCTGTTCGATTGGGTCGCTCGTACGTATAACGCAAGAACAGTCACCTGGTGAGTATTACTATATAAACATTACCACGATATAATCGAATACAACTCAGTTACAATAATTATCGTTCCGTCTAACCATCCAACCTTATGTTCGATTAAGACGCTCGTATGTGTAACGAAAGAACCGTTACATGGTAGGTGTATCTAAATATACAGCATAACGATATAATCGGAGACAACCCAGATACAATGATTGTTCAATCTATCCATCCGACCTTATGTTCGATTCGGTTGCTCGTATGTTCAACGGAAGAACTGTTACCTGGTTTGACATACTATATGATAATCATCACGATATACTCGAATACAACCCCAGATACGATTATTGTTTAGTCTATCCATTCAACCTTCTGTTCAATTCGGTCGTTTTTATGTATAACGGAAAAACAGTTACCTGGTGAGTATAACTATATAAACCTAATCGAATACAACCCAGATACGATGAATTTCCAATATATCCATTTAACCTTCTGGTCGATTCGGTCGCTTTTATTTAAAACGCAAGAACAGTCACCTGGTGAGTATTACTATATAAACATCACCACGATATAATCGAATACAACTCAGTTACAATGATCGTTCCGTCTAACCATCCAACCTTATGTTCGATTCAGACGCTCGTATGTGTAACGAAAGAACCGTTACATGGTAGGTGTAACTGAATATACAGCATAACGATATAATCGGAGACAACCCAGATACAATGATTGTTCAATCTATTCATCCAACCTTATGTTCGATTTGGTTGCTCGTATGTATTATGAAAGAATTGTTACCTGGTTAGACATACTATATGATAATAATCACGATATAATCAAATACAACCCAGATACGATGAATGTTCAGTCTATCCAGTCAACCTTCTGTTCAGTTCAGTCGCTCTTATGTATAACTGGAGAACAGTTTCCTGGTGAGTATAACTATATGAACATCGTCAAGATATAATCGAATACAACCCCAGATATGATTATTGTTTAGTCTATCCATTCAACTTTCTGTTCAATTCAGTCGCTCGTATGTATAACGGAAGAGCAGTTACCTGGTGAGTATAACTATATAAACATAATCGATTACAACCCAGATACGATGATTGTTCAATCTATACCTAATTTAAGCTTCTGCTCGATTCGGACGCTTGTATGTAAAACGGAAGAACAGTTACCTGGTGAGTTTTGCTATATAAACATCATCACGATATCATCGAATACAACTCAGAGATACAATTATCATTTCGTCTAACCATTCAACCTTCTGTTCGATTCAGTCGCTAGTATGTGTAACGGAAGTACCGTCATCTGGTAAGTATCACTATATATACAGTATTGCGATATAATCGGATACCAATCAGATACATTGATTGTTCAGTCTATCCATTCAACTTTCTGTTCAGTTCAGTCGCTCGTATGTATAACGGAAGAACATTTACCTGGTGAGTATAACTATATAAACCTTATCGAATACAACCCAGATACGATGAATTTTCAATCTATCCATTTAACCTTCTGCTCGATTCGGTCGCTTTTATGTAAAACGGAAGAACAGCTACCTGGTGAGTATTGCTATATAAACATCATCACGATATCATCGAATACAACTCAGATACAATTATCGCTTCGCCTAACCATTTAACCTTCTGTTCGATTCAGTCGCTAGTATGTGTAACGGAAGTACCGTCATCTGGTAAGTATCCCTATATATACAGTATTGCGATATAATCGCATACCACCCAGATACATTGATTGTTCAGTCTATCCATTCAACTTTCTGTTCGTTTCGGTCGCTCGTATGTGTAACAGAAGAACTGTTACCTGGTTAGACATACTATATGATAATCATCACGATATAATCGAATACAACCCAGATACAATAATTGTTCAGTCTATCCATTCAACCTCCTGTTCAGTTCAGTCGCTCTTATGTATAACTGGAGAACAGTTCCCTGGTGAGTATAACTATATAAACATCATCACGATATAATCGAATACAACCCCAGATTTCAACCTTCTGTTCAATTCAGTCGCTCGTATGTATAACGGAAAAACAGGTCCCTGGTGAGTATAACTATATAACATAATCAAATACAACCCAGATACGATGATTGTTCAATCTATACATTTAACCTTCTGCTCGATTCGGTCGCTTGTATGTAAAACGGAAGAACAGTTACCTGGTGATTATTGCTATATAAACATCATCACGATATCATCGAATACAACTCAGATACAATTATCGTTTCGTCTAACCATTAAACCTTCTGTTCGATTCAGTCGCTAGAATGTGTAAGGGAAGTACCGTCACCTGGTAAGTATCACTATATATACAGTATTGCGATATAATCGCATACCACCCAGATACATTGATTGTTCAGTCTATCCATTCAACTTTCTGTTCGTTTCGGTCGCTCGTATGTAAAACGGGAATACCGTCATCAAATGTGTATAACTATATACACAGCATAACATCATAATCGACTACAACCCAGATACTATCCATTCAACCTTCTGTTCGATTCATTTGCTCGTATGTATAACGAAAGAACAGTAACCTGGTGAGTATTTCTATATGAACGTCATCACGATATAATAGATTACAACTTAGATACAATGATCATTTCGTCTATCCATCCAACCTTCTGTTCGATTGGGTCGCTCGTATGTATAACGCAAGAACAGTCACCTGGTGAGTATTACTATATAAACATCACCACGATATAATCGAATACAACTCAGTTACAATTATCGTTTCGTCTAACCATCCAATCTTATGTTCGATTCAGACGCTCGTATGTGTAACGAAAGAAACTTTACATGGTAGGTGTAACTAAATATACAGCATAACGATATAATCGGAGACAACCCAGATACAATGATTGTTCAATCTATCCATTCAACCTTATGTTCGATTCGGTTGCTCGTATGTATAACGGAAGAACTGTTACCTGGTTAGACATACTATATTATAATCATCACGATATAATCAAATACAACCCAGATACGATGTTTGTTCAGTCTATCCATTCAACTTTCTGTTCAGTTCAGTCGCTCTTATGTATAACTGGAGAAAAGTTTCCTGGTGAGTATAACTATATGAACATCAACAAGATATAATCGAAAACAACCCCAGATACGATTATTGTTTAGTCTATCCATTCAACCTTCTGTTCAATTCAGTCGCTCGTATGTATAACGGAAGAACATTTACCTGGTGAGTATAACTATATAAACCTTATCAAATACAACCCAGATACGATGAATTTTCAATCTATCCATTTAACCTTCTGCTCGATTCGGTCGCTTTTATGTAAAACGGAAGAACAGCTACCTGGTGAGTATTGCTTTAAAAATATCATCACGATATCATCGAATACAACTCAGATACAATTATCGCTTCGTCTAACCATTCAACCTTCTGTTCGATTCAGTCGCTAGTATGTGTAACGGAAGTACCGTCACCTGGTAAGTATCACTATATATACAGTATTGCGATAAAATCGGATACCAACCAGATACATTGATTGTTCAGTCTTTCCATTCAACTTTTAGTTTCGTTTCGGTCGCTCGTATGTAAAACGGGAATACCGTCACCTAGTGTGTATAACTATATACACAGCATAACATCATAATCGAATACAACTCAGATACTATCTATTCAACCTTCTGTTCGATTCGGTTGCACGTATGTATAACGAAAGAACAGTAACCTGGTGAGTATTTCTATATAAACTTCATCACGATATAATCGAATACAACTCAGATACAATTATCGTTCCGTCTAACCATCCAACCTTATGTTCGATTCAGACGCTCCTATGTGTAACGAAAGAACCGTTACATGGTAGGTGTATCTAAATATACAGCATAACGATATAATCGGAGACAACCCAGATACAATGATTGTTCAATCTATCCATTCAACCTTATGTTCGATTCGGTTGCTCGTATGTATAACGAAAGAACAGTTACCTGGTTAGACATAATATATAATAATCATCACGAAATAATCGAATACAACCCAGATACGATGATTGTTCAGTCTATCCATACAACCTTCTGTTCAGTTCAGTCGCTCTTATGTATAACTGGAGAATAGTTACCTGGTGAGTATAACTATATAAACATCATCACGATATAATCGAATGCAACCCCAGATACGATCATCGTTTAGTCTATCCATTCAACCTTCTGTTCAATTCAGTCGCTCGTATGTATAACGGAAGTACATTCACTTGGTGAGTATAACTATATAAACATAATCGAATACAACTCAGATACGATGATTGTTCAATCTATCCATTCAACCTTATGTTAGATTCGGTTGCTCGTATGTATAACGGAAGAACAGGTACCTGGTGAGTATAACTATATAAACATAATCGAATACAACTCAGATACGATGATTGTTCAATCTATCCATTTAACCTTCTGCTCGATTCGGTCACTTGTATGTAAAACTGAAGGACAGTCACCTGGTGAGTATTGCTATATAAACATCATCACGATATCATCGAATACAACTCAGATACAATTATCGTTTCGTCTAACCATTCAACATTCTGTTCGATTCAGTCGCTAGTATGTATAACGGAAGAACAGTTACCTGGTGAGTATAACTATATGAACATAATCGAATACAACCCAGATATGATGATTGTTCAATCCATACTAAATTTAACCTTTTGCTCGATTCGGTCGCTTGTATGTGAAACGGAAAAACAGTTACCTGGTGAGTATTGCTATATAAACATCATCACGATATCATCGAATACAACTCAGATACAATTATCGTTTCGTCTTACCATTTAACCTTAAGTTCGATTCAGTCGCTAGTTTGTGCAACGGAAGTACCGTCACCTGGTAAGTATCACTATATATACAGTATTGCGATATAATCGGATACCACCCAGATATAATGATTGTTCAGTCTATCCATTCAACTTTCTGTTCGTTTCGGTCGCTCGTATGTGAAACGGGAATACCGTCACCTAATGTGTATAACTATATACACAGCATAACATCATAATCGAATACAACCCAGATACTATCCATTCAACCTTCTGTTCGATTCGGTTGCTCGTATGTATAAAGAAAAAACAGTAACCTGGTGAGTATTTCTATATGAACGTCATCACGATATAATCGAATACAACTCAGATACAATGATCATTCCGTCTATTCATCCAAACTTCTGTTCGATTGGGTCGCTCGTATGTATAACGCAAGAACAGTCACCTGGTGAGTATTACTATATAAACATCACCACGATATAATCGAATACAACTCAGTTACAATTATTGTTCCGTCTAATCATCCAACCTTATGTTCGATTCAGACGCTCGTATGTGTAACGAAAGAACCGTTACATGGTAGGTGTAACTTAATATACAGCATAACGATATAATCGGAGACAACCCAGATACAATGATTGTTCAATCTATCCATTCAACCTTATGTTCGATTCGGTTGCTCGTATGTGTAACAGAAGAACTGTTACCTGGTTAGACATACTATATGATAATCATCACGATATAATCGAATACCACCCAGATACATTGATTGTTCAGTCTATCCATTCAACTTTCTGTTCAGTTCAGTCGCTCTTATGTATAACTGGAGAACAGTTTCCTGGTGAGTATAACTATATGAACATCATCAAGATATAATCGAATACAACCCCAGATACGATTATTGTTTAGTCTATCCATTTAACCTTCTGTTCAATTCAGTCGCTCGTATGTATAACGGAAGAACATTTACCTGGTTAGTATAACTATATAAACCTTATCGAATACAACCCAGATACGATGAATTTTCAATCTATCCATTTAACCTTCTGCTCGATTCGGTCGCTTTTATGTAAAACGGAAGAACAGCTACCTGGTGAGTATTGCTATAAAAATATCATCACGATATCATCGAATACAACTCAGATACAATTATCGCTTCGTCTAACCATCCAACCTTCTGTTCGATTCAGTCGCTAGTATGTGTAACGGAAGTACCGTCACCTGGTAAGTATCACTATATATACAGTATTGCGATATAATCGGATACCAACCAGATACATTGATTGTTCAGTCTATCCATTCAACTTTTAGTTTCGTTCCGGTCGCTCGTATGTAAAACGGGAATACCGTCACCTAGTGTGTATAACTATATACACAGCATAACATCATAATCGAATACAACTCAGATACTATCCATTCAACCTTCTGTTCGATTCGGTTGCTCGTATGTATAACGAAAGAACAGTAACCTGGTGAGTATTTCTATATAAACTTCATCACGATATAATCGAATACAACTCAGATACAATGATCATTCCGTCTATCCATCTAACCTTCTGTTCGATTGGTTTGCTCGTACGTATAACGCAAGAACAGTCACCTGGTGAGAATTACTATATAAACATTCCCACGATATAATCGAATACAACTCAGTTACAATTATCGTTCCGTCTAACCATCCAACCTTATGTTCGATTCAGACGCTCGTATGTGTAACGAAAGAACCGTTACATGGTAGGTGTATCTAAATATACAGCATAACGATATAATCGGAGACAACCCAGATACAGTGATTGTTCAATCTATCCATTCAACCTTATGTTCGATTCGGTTGCTCGTATGTATAACGAAAGAACAGTTACCTGGTTAGACATAATATATAATAATCATCACGAAATAATCGAATACAACCCAGATACGATGATTGTTCAGTCTATCCATACAACCTTCTGTTCAGTTCAGTCGCTCTTATGTATAAATGAAGAATAGTTACCTGGTGAGTATAACTATATAAACATCATCACGATATAATCGAATACAACCCCAGATACGATCATTGTTTAGTCTATCCATTCAACCTTCTGTTCAATTCAGTTGCTCGTATGTATAACGGGAGTACATTTACTTGGTGAGTATAACTATATAAACATAATCGAATACAACTCAGATACGATGATTGTTCAATCTATCCATTCAACCTTATGTTCGATTCGGTTGCTCGTATGTATAACGGAAGAACAGGTACCTGGTGAGTATAACTATATAAACATAATCGAATACAACTCAGATACGATGATTGTTCAATCTATCCATTTAACCTTCTGCTCGATTCGGTCACTTGTATGTAAAACTGAAGGACAGTTACCTTGTGAGTATTGCTATATAAACATCATCACGATATCATCGAATACAACTCAGATACAATTATCGTTTCGTCTAACCATTCAACATTCTGTTCGATTCAGTCGCTAGTATGTATAACGGACGAACAGTTACCTGGTGAGTATAACTATATGAACATAATCGAATACAACCCAGATACGATGATTGTTCAATCCATACTAAATTTAACCTTCTGCTCGATTCAGTCGCTAGTATGTGTAACGGAAGTACCGTCACCTGGTAAGTATCACTATATATACAGTATTGCGATATAATCGGATACCACCCAGATACATTGATTGTTCAATCTATCCATTCAACCTTATGTTCGATTCGGTTGCTCGTATGTGTAACAGAAGAAATGTTACCTGGTTAGACATACTATATGATAATCATCACGATATAATCGAATACCACCCAGATACATTGATTGTTCAGTCTATCCATTCAACCTTCTGTTCAATTCAGTCGCTCGTATGTATAACGGAAGAACAGGTACCTGGTGAGTATAACTATATAAACATAATCAAATACAACCCAGATACGATGATTGTTCAATCTATACATTTAACCTTCTGCTCGATTCGGTCGCTTGTATGTGAAACGGAAGAATAGTTACCTGGTTATTATTGCTATATAAACATCATCACGATATCATCGGATACAACTCAGATACAATTATCGTTTCGTCTAACCATTCAACCTTCTGTTCGATTTAGTCGCTAGTATGTGTAACGGAAGTACCGTCACCTGGTAAGTATCACTATATATACAGTATTGCGATATAATCGGATACCACCCAGATACATTGATTGTTCAGTCTATCCATTCATTTTTCTGTTCTTTTCGGTCGCTCGTATGTAAAACGGGAATACCGTCATCAAATGTGTATAACTATATACACAGCATAAGATCATGATCGAATACAACCCAGAAACTATCCATTCAACCTTCTGTTCGATTCGGTTGCTCGTATGTATAACGAAAGAACAGTAACCTGGTGAGTATTTCTATATAAACTTCATCACGATATAATCGAATACAACTGAGATACAATGATCATTCCGTCTATCCATCCAACCTTCTGTTCGATTGGGTCGCTCGTATGTATAACGCAAGAACAGTCACCTGGTGAGTATTACTATATAAACATCACCACGATATAATAGAATACAACTCAGTTACAATTATCGTTCCGTCTAATCATCCAACCTTATGTTCGATGCATACGCTCGTATGTGTAACTAAAGAACCGTTACATGGTAGATGTAACTAAATATACAGCATAACGATATAATCGGAGACAACCCAGATACAATGATTGTTCAATCTATCCATTCAACCTTATGTTCGATTCGGTTGCTCGTATGTGTAACAGAAGAACTGTTACATGGTAAGACATACTATATGATAATCATCACGATATAATCGAATACAACCCAGATACAATGATTGTTCAGTCTATCCATTCAACCTTCTGTTCAGTACAGTCGCTCTCATGTATAACTGGAGAACAGTTACCTGGTGAGTATAACTATATAAACATCATCACGATATCATCGAATACAACCCCAGATACGATCATTGTTTAGTCTATCCATTCAACCTTTTGTTCAATTCAGTCGCTCGTATGTATAACGGAAGAACAGTTACCTGGTGAGTATAACTATATAAACATAATCGAATACAACCCAGATACGATTATTGTTCAATCTATCTATTTAACCTTCTGCTCGATTCGGTCGCTTGTATGTAAAACGTAAGAACAGTTACCTGGTGAGTATTGCTATAAACATCATCACGATATCATCGAATACAACTCAGATACAATTATCGCTTCGTCTAACCATTCAACCTTCTGTTCGATTCAGTCGCTAGTATGTGTAACGGAAGTACCGTCACCTGGTAAGTATCACTATATATTCAGTATTGCGATATAATCGGATACCAACCAGATACATTGATTGTTCAGTCTATCCATTCAACTTTCTGTTCGTTTCGGTCGCTCGTATGTAAAACGGGAATACCGTCACCTAGTGTGTATAACTATATACACAGCATAACATCATAATCGAATACAACCCAGATACCATCCATTCAACCTTCTGTTCGATTCGGTTGCTCGTATGTATAACGAAAGAACAGTAACCTGGTGAGTATTTCTATATGAACTTCATCACGATATAATCGAATACAACTCAGATACAATGATCATTCCGTCTATCCATCCAACCTTCTGTTCGCTTGGGTCGCTCGTACGTATAACGCAAGAACAGTCACCTGGTGTGTATTACTATATAAACATTACCACGATATAATCGAATACAACTCAGTTACAATTATCGTTCCGTCTAACCAATCCAACCTTATGTTCGATTCAGACGCTCGTATGTGTAACGAAAGAACCGTTACATGGTAGGTGTATCTAATTATACAGCATAACGATATAATCTTAGACAACCCAGATACAACGATTGTTCAATCTATCCATTCAACCTTATGTTCGATTCGGTCGCTCGTATGTTTAACGGAAGAACAGTTACCTGGTTAGACATAATATATAATAATCATCACGAAATAATCGAATACAACCCAGATACGATGATTATTCAGTCTATCCATTCAACCTTCTGTTCAGTTCAGTCGCTCTTATGTATAACTGGAGAACAGTTACCTGGTGAGTATAACTATATAAACATCATCACGATATCATCGAATACAACCCCAGATACGATCATTGTTTAGTCTATCCATTCAACCTTCTGTTCAATTCAGTCGTTTGTATGTATAACGGAAGAACAGTTACCTGGTGAGTATAACTATATAAACTGAACATTCATCGTATCTGGGTTGTATAAGATTATATCGTGATTATTATCATATAGTATATCTAACCAGGTAACAGTTCTTCCGTTATACATACGATAAACCGAATCGAACATAAGGTTGGATGGATAGATTGAACAATCATTGTATCTGGGTTGTCTCCGATTATATCGTTATGCTGTATATTTAGTTACACCTACCATGTAACGGTTCTTTCGTTACACATACGAGCGTCTGAATCGAACATAAGGTTGGATGGTTAGACGGAACGATAATTATAACTGAGTTGTATTCGATTATATCGTGATGACGTTCATATAGAAATTCTCACCAGGTTACTGTTCTTTCGTTATACATACGAGCAACCGAATCGAACAGAAGGTTGAATGGATAGTATCTAGGTTGTATTCGATTATGATGTTATGCTGTGTTTATAGTTAAACACATAAGGTGACGGTATTCCCGTTTTACATACGAGTGACCGAAACGAACAGAAAGTTGAATGGATAGACTGAACAATCAATGTATCTGGGTGGTATCCGAGTATATCGCAATACTGTATATATAGTGATACTTACCAGGTGACGGTACTTCCGTTACACATACTAGCGACTGAATCGAACAGAAGGTTAAATGATTAGACGAAACGATAATTGTATCTGGGTTGTATTCGATGATATCGTGATAATGTTTATATAG
The DNA here is from genome assembly GCA_029955515.1 of Chrysomela aeneicollis. Taxonomy (NCBI): domain Eukaryota; kingdom Metazoa; phylum Arthropoda; class Insecta; order Coleoptera; family Chrysomelidae; genus Chrysomela; species Chrysomela aeneicollis. The sequence continues at coordinate 11,265,041 of JARUHQ010000013.1, read as the reverse complement.
CAATACTCACCAGGTAACTGTTCTTCCGTTTTACATACAAGCGACCTAATCGAGCAGAAGCTTGAATTTAGTATAGATTGAACAATCATCGTATCTGGGTTGTATTCGATTATGTTTATATAGTTATACTCACCAGGTAACTGTTCGTCCGTTATACATACGAGCGACTGAATTGAAAAGAAGGTTGAATGGATAGACTAAACAATAATCGTATCTGGGGTTGTATTCGATTGAATCTTGATGATGTTCATATAGTTATACTCACCAGGAAACTGTTCTCCAGTTATACATAAGAGCGACTGAACTGAACAGAAGGTTGAATGGATAGACTGAACATTCATCGTATCTGGGTTGTATTTGATTATATCGTGATTAATTTCATATAGTACGTCTAACCAGGTAACAGTTCTTCCGTTATACATACGGGCAACCGAATCGAACATAAGGTTGGATGGATAGATTGAACAATCATTGTATCTGGGTTGTCTCCGATTATATCGTTATGCTGTATATTTAGTTTCACCTACCATGTAACGGTTCTTTCGTTACACATACGAGCGTCTGAATCGAACATAAGGTTGGATGGTTAGACGGAACGATAATTGTAACTGAGTTGTATTCGATTATATCGTGGTGATGTTTATATAGTAATACTCACCAGGTGACTGTTCTTGCGTTATACATACGAGCGACCCAATCGAACAAAAGGTTGGATGGTTAGACGGAACGATAATTGTAATTGAGTTGTATTCGATTATATCGTGGTGATGTTTATATAGTAATACTCACCAGGTGACTGTTCTTGCGTTTTAAATAAAAGCGACCGAATCGAGCAGAAGGTTAAATGGATAGATTGGAAATTCATCGTATCTGGGTTGTATTCGATTAGGTTTATATATTTATACTCACCAGGTATTTGTTTTTTCGTTATACATGGGAACGACTGAATTGAACAGAAGGTTGAATGGATAGACTAAACAATAATCGTATCTGGGGTTGTATTCGAGTATATCGTGATGATTATCATATAGTATGTCTAACCAGGTAACAGTTCTTTCGTTAAACATACGAGCAACCGAATCGAACATAAGGTTGGATGGATAGATTGAACAATCATTGTATCTGGGTTGTCTACGATTATATCGTTATGCTGTATATTTAGTTACACCTACCATGTAACGGTTCTTTCGTTACACATACGAGCGCCTGAATCGAACATAAGGTTGGATAGTTAGACGGAAAGATAATTGTAACTGAGTTGTATTCGATTATATCGTGGTGATGTTTATATAGTAATACTCACCAGGTGACTGTTCTTGCGTTATACATACGAGCGACCCAATCGAACAGAAGGTTGGATGGATAGACGGAATGATCATGGTATCTGAGTTGTATTCGATTATATCGTGATGACGTTCATATAGAAATACTCACCAGGTTACTGTTCTCTCGTTATACATACGAGCAACCGAATCGAACAGAAGGTTGAATGGATAGTATCTGGGTTGTATTCGATTATGATGTTATGCTGTGTATATATTTATACACACTAGGTGACGGTATCCCCGTTTTACATACGAGCGATCGAAACGAACAGAAAGTTGAATGGATAGACTGAACAATCAATGTATCTGGGTGGTATCCGATTATATCGCAATTCTGTATATATAGTGATACTTACCAGGTGACGATACTTCCGTTACACATACTAGCGACTGAATCGAACAAAATGTTGAATGGTTAGACGAAACGATAATTGTATCTGAGTTGTATTCGATGATATCGTGATGATGATTATATAGCAATACTCACCAGGTAACTGTCCTTCCGTTTTACATACAAGCGACCGAATCGAGCAGAAGGGTAAATGGATAGATTGATCAATCATCGTATCTGAGTTGTATTCGATTATGTTTATATAGTTATACTCACCAGGTACCTGTTCTTCCGTTATACATACGAGCAACCGAATCGAACATAAGGTTTAATGGATAGATTCAACAATCATCGTATCTGAGTTGTATTAAATTATGTTTATATAGTTATACCCACCAAGTAACTGTTCTTCCGTTATACATACGAGCGACTGAATTGAACAGAAGGTTGAATGGATAGACTAAACAATGATCGTATCTGGGGTTGTATTCGATGATATCGTGATGATGTTTATATAGTTATACTCACCAGGTAACTGTTCTCCAGTTATACATAAGAGCGACAGAACTGAACAGAAGGTTGAATGGATAGACTGAATAATCATCGTATCTGGGTTGTATTCGATTATTTCGTGATGAATATTATATATTATGTCTAACCAGGTAACTGTTCTTTCGTTATACATACGAGCAACCGAATCGAACATAAGGTTGAATGGATAGATTGAAAAATCATTGTATCTGGGTTGTCTCCGATTATATCATTATGCTGTATAATTAGATACACCTACCATGTAACGGTTCTTTCGTTACACATACGAGCGTCTGAATCGAACATAAGGTTGGATGGTTAGACGGAACGTAAATTGTAACTGAGTTGTATTCGATTATATCGTGGTAATGTTCATATAGTAATACTCACCAGGTGACTGTTCTTGCGTTATACGTACGAACGACCCAATCGAACAGAAGGTTGGATGGATAGACGGAATGATCATTGTATCTGAGTTGTATTCGATTATATCGTGATGAAGTTCATATAGAAATACTCACCAGGTTACTGTTCTTTCGTTATACATACAAGCAACCGAATCGAACAGAAGGTTGAATGGATGGTATCTGGGTTGTATTCGATTATGATGTTATGCTGTGTATATAGTTATAAACACTAGGTGACGGTATTTCCGTTTTACATACGAGCGACCGAAACGAACAGAAAGTTGAATGAATAGACTGAACAATCAATGTATCTGGTTGGTATTCGATTATATCGCAATACTGTATATATAGTGTTACTTACCAGGTGACGGTACTTCCGTTACACATACTAGCGACTGAATCGAACAGAAGGTTAAATGGTTAGACGAAGCGATAATTGTATCTGAGTTGTATTCGATGATATCGTGATGATGTTTATATAGCAATACTCACCAGGTAACTGTTCTTCCGTTTTACATACAAACGACCGAATCAAGCAGAAGGTTAAATTTAGTATAGATTGAACAATCATCGTATCTGGGTTGTATTCTATTATGTTTATATAGTTATACTCACCAGGTAACTGTTCTTCCGTTATACATACGAGCGACTGAATTGAACAGAAGGTTGAATGGATAGACTAAACAATAATCGTATATGGGGTAGTATTCGATTATATCTAGATGATGTTCATATAGTTATACTCACCAGGAAACTGTTCTCCAGTTATACATAAGAGCGACTGAACTGAACAGAAAGTTGAATGGATAGACTGAACAATCAATGTATCTGGGTGGTATCCGATTATATCGCAATACTGTATATATAGTGATACGTACCAGGTGACGGTACTTCCGTTACACATACTAGCGACTGAATCGAACAGAAGGTTAAATGGTTAGACGAAATGATAATTGTATCTCTGAGTTGTATTCGATGATATCGTGATGAAGTTCATATAGAAATACTCACCAGGTTACTGTTCTATCGTTATACATACGAGCATTCGAATCGAACAGAAGGTTGAATGGATAGTATCTGGGTTGTATTCGATTATGATGTTATGCTGTGTATATAGTTATACACACTAGGTGACGGTATTCCCGTTTTACATACGAGCGACCGAAACGAACAGAAAGTTGAATGGATAGACTGAACAATCAATGTATCTGGTTGGTATCCGATTTTATCGCAACACTGTATATATAGTGATACTTACCAGGTGACGGTACTTCCGTTACACATACTAGCGACTGAATCGAACAGAAGGTTAAATGGTTAGACGAAGCGATAATTGTATCTGAGTTGTATTCGATGATATCGTGATGATGTTTATATAGCAATATTCACCAGGTAACTGTTCTTCCGTTTTACATAAAAGCGACCAAATCGAGCAGAAGGTTAAATGGATAGATTGAAAATTCATCGTATCTGGGTTGAATTCGATTAGGTTTATATAGTTATACTCACCAGGTAACTGTTCTTCCTCTATACATACGAGCGACTGAATTGAACAGAAGGTTGAATGGATATACTGAACAATGATCGTATCTGAGGTTGTATTCGATTATATCGTGATGATGTTTATATAGTTATACTCAACAGGTAACTGTTCTCCAGTTATACATAAGAGAGACTGAACTGAACAGAAGGTTGTATGGATAGACTGAACAATCATCGTATCTGGGTTGTATTCGATTATTTCGTGATGATTATCATATATTATGTCTAACCAGGTAACTGTTCTTCCGTTATACATATGAGCAACCGAATCGAACATAAGGTTGAATGGATAGATCGATCAATCAATGTATCTGGGTTGTCTCCGATTATATCGTTATGCTGTATATTTAGATACACCTACCATGTAACGGTTCTTTCGTTACACATACGAGCGTCTGAATCGAACATAAGGTTGGATGGTTAGACGAAAAGATAATTGTAACTGAGTTGTATTCGATTATATCGTGGTAATGTTTATATAGTAATACTCACCAGGTGACTGTTCTTGCGTTATACGTACGAGCGACCCAATCGAACAGAAGGTTGGATGGATAGACGGAATGATCATTGTATCTGAGTTGTATTCGATTATATCGTGATGAAGTTCATATAGAAATACTCATCAGGTTACTGTTCTTTCGTTATACATACGAGCAACCGAATCGAACAGAAGGTTGAATGGATAGTATCTGAGTTGTATTCGATTATGATGTTATGCTGTGTATATAGTTATACACACTAGGTGACGGTATTCCCGTTTCAGATACGAGCGACCGAAACGAACAGAAAGTTGAATGGATAGACTGAACAATCAATGTATCTGGTTGGTATCCGATTATATCGCAATACTCTATATATAGTGATACTTATCAGATGACGGTACTTCCGTTACACATACAAGCGACTGAATCGAACAGATGGTTGAATGGTTAGACGAAACGATAATTGTATCTGAGTTGTATTCGATGATATCGTGATGATGTTTATAGCAATACTCACCAGGTAACTGTTCTTCCGTTTTACATACAAGCGACCGAATCGAGCAGAAGGTTAAATAGATAGATTGAACAATCATCGTATCTGGGTTGTATTCGATTATGTTTATATAGTTATACTCACCAGGTAACTGTTCTTCCGTTATACATACGAGCGACGGAATTGAACAGAAGGTTGAATGGATAGACTAAACAATGATCGTATCTGGGGTTGTATTCGATGATATCGTGATGATGTTTATATAGTTATACTCACCAGGTAACTGTTCTCCAGTTATACATAAGAGCGGCTGAACTGAACAGAAGGTTGAATGGATAGACTGAATAATCATCGTATCTGGGTTGTATTCGATCATTTCGTGATGATTATTATATATTATGTCTAACCAGGTAACTGTTCTTCCGTTATACATACGAGCAACCGAATCAAACATAAGGTTGGATGGATAGATTGAAAAATCATTGTATCTGGGTTGTCTCTGATTATATCGTTATGCTGTATAATTAGATACACCTACCATGTAACGGTTCTTTCGTTACACATACGAGCGTCTGAATCGAACATAAGGTTGGATGGTTAGAGATAATTGTAACTGAGTTGTATTCGATTATATCGTGGTAATGTTTATAAAGTAATACTCACCAGGTGACTGTTCTTGCGTTATACGTACGAGCGACCAAATCGAACAGAAGGTTGGATGGGTAGACGGAATGATCATTGTATCTGAGTTGTATTCGATTATATCGTGATGAAGTTCATATAGAAATACTCACCAGGTTACTGTTCTTTCGTTATACATACGAGCAACCGAATCGAACAGAAGGTTGAATGAATGGTATCTGGGTTGTATTCGATTATGATGTTATGCTGTGTATATAGTTATACACACTAGGTGACGGTATTTCCGTTTCACATACGAGCGACCGAAACGAACAGAAAGTTGAATGGATAGACTGAACAATCGATGTATCTGGTTGGTATCCGATTATATCGCAATACTGTATATATAGTGATACTAACCAGGTGACGGTACTCCCGTTACACATACTAGCGACTGAATCGAACAGAATGTTAAATGGTTAGACAAAGCGATAATTGTATCTGATTTGTATTCGATGATATCGTGATGATGTTTATATAGCAATATTCACCAGGTAACTGTTCTTCCGTTTAACATAAAAGCGACCGAATCGAGCAGAAGGTTAAATGGATAGATTGAAAATTCATCGCATCTGGGTTGAATTCGATTAGGTTTATATAGTTATACTCACCATGTAACTGTTCTTCCGATATACATACGAGCGACTGAATTGAACAGAAGGTTGAATGGATAGACTAAATAATGATCGTATCTGAGGTTGTATTCGATTATATCGTGATGATGTTTATATAGTTATACTCAACAGGTAACTGTTCTCCAGTTATACATAAGAGCGACTGAATCGAGCAGAAGGTTGAATTCAGTATTGATTGAACAATAATCGTATCTGGGTTGTATTCGATTATGTTTATAAAGTTATACTCACCAGGTAACAGTTCTCCCGTTATACATACGAGCAATCGAATCGAACAGAAGGTTGAATGGATAGTATCTGGGTTGTATTCGATAATGATGTTATGCTGTGTATATAGTTATACACATTAGGTGACGGTATTCCCGTTTTACATACGAGCGACCGAAACGAACAGAAAGTTGAATGGATAGACTGAACAATCAATGTATCTGGGTGGTATCCGATTATATCGCAATACTGTATATAAAGTGATACTTACCAGGTGACGGTACTTCCGTTACACATACTAGCGACTGAATCGAACATAAGGTTGAATGGTTAGACGAAACGATAATTGTATCTGAGTTGAATTCGATGATATCGTGATGATGTTTATAGCAATACTCACTAGGTAACTGTTCTTCCGTTTTACATACAAGCGACCGAATCGAGCAGAAGGTTAAATAGATAGATTGAACAATCATCGTATCTGGGTTGTATTCGATTATGTTTATATAGTTATACTCACCAGGTAACTGTTCTTCCGTTATACATACGAGCGACTGAATTGAACAGAAGGTTGAATGGATAGACTAAACAATGATCGTATCTGGGCTTGTATTCGATGATATCCTGATGATGTTTATATAGTTATACTCACCAGGTAACAGTTCTCCAGTTATACATAAGAGCGACTGAACTGAACAGAAGGTTAGGATAGACTGAATAATCATCGTATCTGGGTTGTATTCGATTATTTCGTGATGATTATTATATATTATGTCTAACCAGGTAACTGTTCTTCCGTTATACATACGAGCAACCGAATCAAACATAAGGTTGGATGGATAGATTGAAAAATCATTGTATCTGGGTTGTCTCTGATTATATCGTTATGCTGTATAATTAGATACACCTACCATGTAACGGTTCTTTCGTTACACATACGAGCGTCTGAATCGAACATAAGGTTGGATGGTTAGAGATAATTGTAACTGAGTTGTATTCGATTATATCGTGGTAATGTTTATATAGTAATACTCACCAGGTGACTGTTCTTGCGTTATACGTACGAGCGACCCAATCGAACAGAAGGTTGGATAGATAGACAGAATGATCATTGTATCTGAGTTGTATTCGATTATATCGTGATGAAGTTCATATAGAAATACTCATCAGGTGACTGTTCTTCCGTTTTACATACAAGCGACCGAATCGAGCAGAAGCTTAAATTTAGTATAGATTGAACAATCATCGTATCTGGGTTGTATTCGATTATGTTTATATAGTTATACTCACCAGGTTACTGTTCCTCCGTTATACATACGAGCAACCGAATCGAACATAAATTTGAATGGATAGATTGAAAAATCATTGTATCTGGGTTGTCTCCGATTATATCGTTATGCTGTATATATAGATACACCTACCATGTAACGGTTCTTTCGTTACACATACGAGCGTCTGCATCGAACATAAGGTTGGATGATTAGACGGAACGATAATTGTAACTGAGTTGTATTCGATTATATCGTGGTGATGTTTATATAGTAATACTCACCAGGTGACTGTTCTTGCGTTATACATAAGAGTGACCCAATCGAACAGAAAGTTGGATGGATAGACGGAATGATCATCGTATCTGGGTTGTATTCGATTAGGTTTATATACTTATACTCACCAGGTAACTGTTCTTCCGTTATACATACGAGCGACTGAATTGAACAGAAGGTTGAATGGATAGACTAAACAATGATCGTATGATCACGGAGACGGAATGATCATTGTATCTGAGTTGTATTCGATTATATCGTGATGAAGTTCATATAGAAATACTCACCAGGTTAGATTACAACTAAGATACAATGATCATTTCGTCTATCCATCCAACCTTCTGTTCGATTGGGTCGCTCGTATGTATAACGCAAGAACAGTCACCTGGTGAGTTTTACTATATAAACATCACCACGATATAATCGAATACAACTCAGTTACAATTATCGTTTCGTCTAACCATCCAACCTTATGTTCGATTCAGACGCTCGTATGTGTAACGAAAGAAACTTTACATGGTAGGTGTAACTAAATATACAGCATAACGATATAATCGGAGACAACCCATATACAATGATTGTTCAATCTATCCATTCAACCTTATGTTCGATTCGGTTGCTCGTATGTATAACGGAAGAACTGTTACTGGTTAGACATTCTATATTATAATCATCACGATATAATCAAATACAACCCAGATACAATTATCGTTTCGTCTAACCATTAAACCTTCTGTTCGATTCAGTCTCTAGTATGTGTAACGGAAGTACCGTCACCTGGTAAGTATCACTATATATTCAGTATTGCGATATAATCGGATACCACCCAGATACATTGATTGTTCAGTCTATCCATTCAACTTTCTGTTCGTTTCGGTCGCTCGTATGTAAAACGGGAATACCGTCACCTTATGTATATAACTATATACACAGCATAACATCATAATCGAAAACAACCCAGATACTATCCATTCAACCTTCTGTTCGATTCGTTTGCTCGTATGTATAACGAAAGAACAGTAACCTGGTGAGTATTTCTATATGAACGTCATCACGATTTAATCGAATACAACTCAGATACAATGATTATTCCGTCTATCCATCCAACCTTATGTTCGATGCAGACGCTCGTATGTGTAACGAAAGAACCGTTACATGGTAGGTGTGACTAAATATACAGCATAACGATATAATCGGAGACAACCCAGATACAATGATTGTTCAATTTATCCATCCAACCTTATGTTCGATTCGGTTGCTCGTATGTATAACGGAAGAACTGTTACCCAGTTAGACATACTATATGATAATGATCATGATATAATCAAATAATACAACCCAGATACGATGAATGTTCAGTCTATCCATTCAACCTTCTGTTCAGTTCAGTCGCTCTTATGTATAACTGGAGAACATTTTTCTGGTGAGTATAACTATATGAAGAACATCAAGATATAATTGAATACAATCCCAGATACGATTATTGTTTAGTCTATCCATTCAACCTTCTGTTCAATTCAGTCGCTCGTATGTATAACGGAAGAACAGTTACCTGGTGAGTATAACTATATAAACATTATCGAATACATCCCATATACGATGATTGTTCAATCTATACTAAATTTAAGCTTCTGCTCGATTCGGTCGCTTGTATGTAAAACGGAAGAACAGTTACCTGGTGAGTATTGCTATATGAACATCACCACGATATAATCGAATACAACTCAGTTACAATTATCGTTCCGTCTAACCATCCAACCTTATGTTCGATTCAGACGCTCGTATGTGTAACGAAAGAACCGTTACATGGTAGGTGTAACTAAATATACAGCATAACGATATAATCGGAGACAACCCAGATACAATGATTGTTCAATCTATCCATCCAACCTTATGTTCGATTCGGTTGCTCGTATGTATTACGAAAGAACTGTTACCTGGTTAGACATACTATATGATAATAATCACGATATAATCAAATACAACCCAGATACGATGAATGTTCAGTCTATCCATTCAACCTTCTGTTCAGTTCAGTCGCTCTTATGTATAACTGGAGAACAGTATTCTGGTGAGTATAACTATATGAACATCATCAAGATATAATCGAATATAACCCCAGATACGATTATTGTTTAGTCTATCCATTCAACCTTCTGTTCAATTCAGTCGCTCGTATGTATAACGGAAGAGCAGTTACCTGGTGAGTATAACTATATAAACATAATCGATTACAACCCAGATACGATGATTGTTGTTCAATCTATACTAAATTTAAGCTTCTGCTCGATTCGGACGCTTGTATGTAAAACGGAAGAACAGTTACCTGGTGAGTATTGCTATAAAAATATCATCACGATATCATCGAATACAACTCAGATACAATTATCGCTTCGTCTAACCATTCAACCTTCTGTTCGATTCAGTCGCTAGTATGTGTAACGGAAGTACCGTCACCTGGTAAGTATAACTATATAAACATTATCGAATGCAACCCAGATACGATGATTGTTCAATTTATACTAAATTTAAGCTTCTGCTCGATTCGGTCGCTTGTATGTAAAACGGAAGAACAGTTACCTGGTGAGTATTGCTATATGAACATCACCACGATATAATCGAATACAACTCAGTTACAATTATCGTTCCGTCTAACCATCCAACCTTATGTTCGATTCAGACGCTCGTATGTGTAACGAAAGAACCGTTACATGGTAGGTGTAACTAATTTTGAGTTCTCTAGTGGAAAACGAATTTTTAAAAAACGTGATATGACTTTATTCAACTGAGGTATCAGATGAAAAAGCGCGGAACAATGAGAGCGAATAGTTTTGTTGCCTAAATGTGCTGACTTGAAGAATTGAGATTCTCGGAGATTCTCGTAGAGGGGGAAGATGAGAGGTTCCATAACTCCTCCGCCCTTAGAATGAAATCCTGGGGGTAACAACAGGTTTTCGTGCAAGGGGGTTGTCTGACTGGTCGGCAACACCCTGTATGTTCTGCTGTGTCTTGAACTGGATGTTTCTTCTGTAGTAGAAGTATGCTGCTGCAGTTGCTGCGGCTGCCATGACGATGTAGATGACTATGGTCCAAACGCTTATGCCGAAATGAATTTTTTCATTCGAAATATTCTTCAACCTTTGATGTTGATTGTTAGGGAGGCTGATATATGCTTCACTTCTTCGAGGTTGACGTTGTCCAGCTTCAGTGGTTGAAATGCTTCAATGGTATCTTTGATGACTGGAAGCTCAAAGTTTAATTTCGGTAGTTCAATGTTTTTATAGACACTACGTGGATTTTGGTAGTTTCTTATATGAATGTCCTCGATATCTAGAACGCACTGTGAATTGAGTTCCAAAACGAATGTTCCTTTAATCGGTATATTGTCTGTTTGTTGACCGCACTTTTGTTTAAGTTAGCGTAGTTTTGGGTGAAACAACAATCCATTTATTATCTTCAAGTTTCTGAATTTTTATTGATTTCATGTCAACAGGAATTGGTTGACAGTTGGTGATATTATTGGAGTATCTTAGCATTTGAATTTCGCAGGGAGCATCTTCTTTGATTTTGACAGGACTGGATTCGTGACATAGGTATTGTTCGGCTGAAACTTCTTGACATCCTTGGTCGATGAACATGTAATTTTGCTCGTTAAGGATGAGGAATTTTGACTGGGGTATTATTGTTTGGTATATATTGTTTTGGAGAGTTGGCAATGGATAGAGATGGAAATAATTGTAATTCTCATTCTCAACAATGGGGATTTCTATGATGAAAACGATTTGATTTGCTTTCGAGTAACATTTGATTTCCATTATTTTCTCATAAGTAAGAATGTTTTCCAAAGTTGGCTCGAATGGTAACTTATTTGTTTGCAGAAAAGAACTGATCGTTTTTATCTCATCAAATAGTTCAGCTGGTTCTATTATTGAATTATGAAATGTATCCAATTTCGAAAATGTAATTGCAATTTCTATTTTTTCGAGAATATCATATATTTCTTGGAAAGCCATTATAGTTTGTGAAATCAACGTATGAAATAAGAATTCTCTATAAGCATCCATGAATTGAATTTTTGTGTCATTAAAGGCTCTTTGTAATTGTAAGATTCTCGTTTGCAAAGTTTTCTGGTTATTATTTAAAACTTCGGTATTATTTTTGAATACGTTAATTGAGCTCTGCATGAGAGTGATCTGTTCGTCAACTAAAGTTTTCATTTCCATTTGTTTATCAGTTAGTGTCTCAATTGCCTTGTCATATTTTTCAGCATCGTATTGATCTAGATTGCCAGTTATTGATTTATTTATTGATCCAAGTCCATCAATGAGTCCGCGTTTAGTTCTAGTTGTTTTGACTCTTGACGTTGGATTTAATTGGTCGATTTGAATTGAAATTCTTTTTTCTAGCGAAAATGCTAAATTGTATAAATTATAGAAATCTTTTCGATTAGATTTTGAAGTGAAGTTACTTTCAATTGCATCTCTGAATATTTGAAATTTCAGTCTAAGTGCTGTAAATTCTTCAACTACGCTACTGATATCGTATATCTGTATGAATGACCAGTGATCTATTTTATTTTGTGCATTTCCTAGTTTCAATGTCAGAAGTCCGGGATTGTCAGCAAGGTCATGTAGTATCGGGTTTGTCAATTCGCCGTTTGTGCAGATGTAGATGCACGTGGTGATGAATCTGTAACAATGGGAGGCTTCTTTAATTCTTTGATATGAATGATCTCATTTTTCTTACTTTGCTTATTCTGAATTTCTACTCTGTTCTTATCTAGAGTTTTAATTATCTCAAGTGGACCGATAAATTTATTATTCTTTTTATTACGACTATAAGGATTCTGTTTGTAAACTATTTTTCCTACGGCGAAATCTAAATTCGTGTCACCTTGTGTATTGAATTTGGAAACGATTTTTTGTTTATTTGCTTCTAGATTTTCTTTCACCTTTGAATAAACGTGTTCTAGTTTATTTTTATGTTTTTCAGCATAGTCTGTGAAGAATGAATTTGGAAGAAATATTTCGTTAGGGTTTCTTGAGTGGGTATGGCCAAAAGTGAGTTCAAATGGGGTAAAATTCGTTGCACTATGTATTGAATTATTATATCCAATAATTGCATAGTCCATTGAATTGTCTTGTTCTTCGGGGTACATTTCTTTTAAAATTCTAAGATGCTCGATAATTGTCGAATGGAATCTTTCAACTATACTATTTGATTCATGGTGTGCTGGTGTGGTAAAATGAATTTTAATCTTGTGTAAATTCAATATTTCTTTAACCGTTTCGTTGTTGAATTCAGTGCCATTATCGATTATACATTTTTCTGGGATGCCAAATGATGAAAAATACTTAATTAATGCATTACTTACGTTAATTGCTGTTTTTCCTGTTATTTGAAATGCTTGAGCGAATTTTGTGAATGAATCGACAAGTGTTAGATAGTTTTTATTGTCGTAAAAGAAAATATCCATATGAACCATCTGAAAGGGTTTCGAGGCTGTCTCAGTTAACATGAGTGGAGTATATGGGGTTTTTCTAGCGTATTTCGTGCGTTGACAAATTTCACACGAATTTATATAATTTGTGACTGATTCTTTGATTCCTATCCAATAGTAATTTTGTTTGATTTTTTCTAAAGTTTCGTTTATTCCTCTGTGATTGGTTTTACTTTCGTGGTGGTTTCTAACAATAAGAATTTGTTCGTCTTTGTCTTGGACAGTATTTACTCTTTTTGTGCATTTTATCAATTTCGGACCTCGTTCTGAAAAATGTTCGATGTATACTTTATTGAATGATTTATACAATATATCTGAATGGAAGTGCATACAGTATGTCTTGCCAGAAATTGTATAGTCTCTTAGGAATTCTAAAATCAAGGGTTCATTGTGTTTTTCTGGAATTTCAACGGTAACTATTTTATGGTTTCCATAATTTTCTTGTGATGTTTTCAGTCTAGGGTAAACATGAGGGAATACTAAAATTTGGTTGACTTTGTTGTTTATGATTTCGTCTAAAATTTTAATTCCATTGTTGGTAGTTTCATTGAAAGTTGAATGCTGGGTTGATGTGTCATCAATATCTTCCAATATTTTTTTGTCAGGTGATTTTACTTGTTCATTAGATATTATTTGTAATTTCGGTGTAGAATCTGATTTTTCGGGTTTAGATGGGTTATTGCGAGATGGTATGCTATATTCAGATAAGTTTCTGAGGTATTCGAGTGTTTCTGAAACAATGTCACCAGGGTTGTTTATTACTGATTCATTCTCTAGAGCGTTAATTGTGATTCTAGACAGAGCATCGGCGTTGGTATTTTGTTTGCCGTTTTTATATACAATGTCATAGTCGAATTCTTTTAATTTAAGTCTCCAACGAATTAATTTTGAATTTGGTTCTTTCAGGTTAAAAATCCATACTAGTGGTCGATGATCAGTGTAAATAGTGAATTTTCTACCAAATAGATATGGTCTGAAGTACTTACAGGCCCAAACTATCGAAAGAAGCTCTTTCTCAATGGTACTATATTTTTGTTCAGTTTCATTTAGGGTTCGAGAAGCGAATGCTATTGGTTTATCGGATCCAATCGGTCCTTGTGAAAGTACCGCTCCTAGGGCAACATTAGACGCATCAGTCGTCAAGACGAATTTCTTTGAAAAATCAGGATATTGTAAAATTGGTGAATTAGTTATCAGGTCTTTGCAAGTATTGAATGCAGGAATGAAATTTTGATCATGAACAATTTTGTGATTCTTTTTTAAACATTGAGTTAGAGGTTTCGTTATTTTAGCAAAGTCCTTAATAAATTTGCGGTAATAGCCTACGAGTCCTAGAAATCCTTTTATTTCTTTAGGTGTTGCAGGAATCGGAAATTGTTTTATTGCAATGATTTTTTCAGGGTTTGGTTTTAAACCGTTTGGAGTTATAACGTGTCCCAAATAATTAACTTCCTTGCGAAGGAATTCTGATTTGTCGAGTTGTATTTTGAAATTTGACTGTCTGAGTCTATCAAAAATTTGTTTTAGTCTTTGAATGTGTTTTTGGAGAGATGTACTGAATATTACTATGTCGTCTAGATATACTAAGCATGTCTCATTTTGAAGTCCTCTTAGAATATTATCCATTACACGCTGGAAAGTACTTGGAGCATTTTTGAGCCCAAACGGCATTCTTTTGAACTCAAAATGTCCATTCTGGGTTGAGAAAGCCGTTTTTTGTACGTCATTAGGGTTCATTTCGATTTGATGAAAGCCGTTTGCCAAATCTAGTGTTGTAAAGTATTGGCTCTTTCCTAATTTGTCTAATATTTCGGTTATATTTGGTAGGGGGTATTTGTCATCTATCGTTTTGTCGTTCAATTTGCGATAGTCAATAACTAGTCTCCATTTCCGTTTTCCGGAAGCGTCCATTTTTTTTGGAACTATCCATATTGGGCTTGACCAGGGAGATGTCGAATTTTGGATTATACCTTGATCTAACATTTTGGTTATCTGATTTTTGACTTCATCTTTATGTACTTCAGGATATCTGTATGTTTTTGTGAATACTGGCGTTTTATCTGTCAAGTTAATTTTGTGTTGAATTTCATTAGTAAACGTTAGAGGTACTTTATCAGAATAGAAAATATCACGGTATTCTAAACATAAATTTCGAATAGCCATTTTTTCTTCTTGGTCACAATGTTCGAGACGAAGTGCCTTCAAATTTGATTTTAAGATGTTATCTTGATGTTGGTCTAGGTCGTTATCTGTTTCCATAGTTTCTATAAAATTGAGTTCGGTGATATTCAAAATTTCAATATCATAAGGATTATTGATTTTAATTTTCACTGATTCAGAACTTGAATTTGATATTGACGTTATAACAAAGTAATTCTCGATATTTACTACTGCACGGGGTGATTCTATTTGTTTGTCAAAAAGTATATAGTCTAGGTAACCTATACCTTTTTCGTGATTAACTGGTAATTTTACGATTTTCGTAGTTCTTGCAGGAATATTCAAAATATAATTATTAGTATGTAGTTCGTTTTTCAATCGAGTTAGTTCTTCAGATTCATAGATTATCGGAATTCTGACGTATGGGGTGGTGATTGATTTTGTTTGGATGTTCACAGAAGCATATAATTGTTTTAATAAATCAATACCAATTAAACCATCATATTTTTGGCTAGAATTGAATAGATAAAATTTGTGAGAATCGTTCACTCTGAAAATTTCAAAAATAGGAATTATCATGACTTCATTATGATAGCTGATATTATGAGCAGTTTGAATATTGAAATCTTCATTGAAGATGAATGATTTGTAAAATTTATGTGCTAAATCAGGATTCATTAGACTTCTTGTGCTACCTGTGTCAATCAGAAAATTTGCATTTAATTCGGGAATGAAAATATATGGTAAATTTGCTTTGACAAGATTTATATCTATTATGTCGTTTTTTCTATATTGGGATCTATCTGAAAATTTACATTTTCACAGTTTGATTGTGGATACTGATTTTGAGTTTGTTGATTTGTTTCTTGATATTCTGAATCATACTGAGAGTAATCGATATCGGATTGATCATAACAATAATATTGATCATAGTCATAGTGATTATCAATATTTTCTGGTGTATTTAAGTACTCAAAAGGATTTTCACATTCCTCGATGTCTTGATTATAGAGTTTTGTAAAAGTTGGACGTGTTTGCGGGTTCATGCGAGTATTTCCGGTTGAGGTGTCCATAGGCTCACCTGGAAGTGTTCTGCGGGTAATTTGGCTTTGTGGTTGATTTTGTTGATTTCTAATAATTTGACTATGAGTTGGTCTGAATGGACTCTGATAATTTTGGAAAGGTTGTCTTCGAAAATTATTTCGAAACTGTGGTCTCTGGAAATTATTTTGGAATGTTGGTCTCGAAAAGTTATTTTGGAATGGTGGTCTCGAAAAATTATTTTGAAATGATTGATTTGGATAAATCTGTGTCTGTCTATTGAATTCATTCTGAAATGGCTGTCTAGGAAAGTTCTGTGTTGGTCTTTGGAAATTTGTTGGTTGTTTATTCTACATGTTTTGTCTATTGCTTGTTGGTGTGAATCTTTGTCCGGGGTTATACATATTTTGCGAGTTGATAGAATTACTCTTTGATGCACTGTATAGAAAGTTTTCCTCTTCAATAACCAATGACATGGCTTTTTCTAATGAATCAGGATTTCGAAGTCTTATATTGTTTTGCAATTGATTAGGAAGACCTCTAATAAGAGTTTTAAGTGCTAAATCATCGTAATTTTTTATTTTATGGTCTTTTCTAATGATTGTATTTCTTCAGAATTTACTTTAGATATCAGGAGGCTTCTAGAGTCTTGACATCTCATGCCAAAATTATAAGGAGTTTCATTTCTGAATGGGCTCAAGGCGATTAAGTCTTGAACTAGACAATCAACGTTTCTTTGATCTTGAAAACTCAGTATCAGAGCACTTTCAATTTCTGTTCATGTTTTTAGTTCAGTGCGAGAACCTATTAAACTGAGAGCTCTGCCAGTTAATTTGCCAAGAAGAGCTCGCAGAATATATGAATTCAACTGTGCGTTATTATCATCTCTGAAATTGTTTATCAAGTTGGTACAACTTCCGAGGAAAAGTCCCAATGTATGAGGATTTCCATCGAAATTTGGTATAGCGTCTACAAAAAGTTTCAAGAGAGTATAGTTTACTCCGGATGCTGGAAGTGACATTTCGGTATTTGTTTGTTGTGTCGGCTCAAATGATCTATTTAATAAATTTATTAATTATTCTATTTCTTCGTTATCTACCATGAAAAATTATAGAAAATCCCAATGATTAACAATGGAGAATTATCAATATATATGTTTGATGGGTAATTGTGGGTTGTATGAGCAAAATCACTAACAGTGTTGTCTTCATTTCTTCTTAATCCTATCTTATTCTAGCTGGTTTCGGCGATGTGGTCCTCTGCCAGGTTTCCCAAATTCTCGGCGATGTAGTCCTCCAATTCAGGCTGGTGTTGGCGATGTGGTCCTTCACCAGGGTCCTTGATGCTTTGGCGATGTTGTCCTCTGCTTCAAGTGTTGTTATCACGAGTTTTTAGTCTTTCGCAAATCCACTAAATTATTTGCCTTTAAACTGTTGAAACAGACCGGTTTCCACGCGATTCTTGTCGTTTACACCGTTGGGCAAATCCTACCACGACTGCGCCAATTTTGAGTTCTCAAGTGGAAAACGAATTTTTAAAAAACGTGATATGACTTTATTCAACTAAGGTATCAGATGAAAAAGCGCGGAACAATGAGAGCGAATAGTTTTGTTGCCTAAATGTGCTGACTTGAAGAATTGAGATTCTCGGAGATTCTCGTAGAGGGGGAAGATGAGAGGTTCCATAACTAACTAAATATACAGCATAACGATATAATCGGAGACAACCCAGATACAATGATTGTTCAATCTATCCATCCAACCTTATGTTCGATTCGATTGCTCGTATGTATTACGAAAGAACTGTTACCTGGTAAGACATACTATATGATAATAATCACGATATAATCAAATACAACCCAGATACGATGAATGTTCAGTCTATCCATTCAACCTTCTGTTCAGTTCAGTCGCTCTTATGTATAACTGGAGAACAGTTTCCTGGTGAGTATAACTATATGAACATCAAAGAATCTGCTTAAATTAGGGTATGCAGTCATTGGCTAGAAAAAGTGTAACTCTTTTTTCTGTTCAAGCTTTCGAGACTTTATTGGCTCTTTATCAGGAACTCTACAAATAACAATGAAACAATTGATTGGAATATTTCATGAGAACAACAGTACTTACAAAGTTGAGATTTAAAGGAAGCATTGTTCATCATCACGATTATGTAAAACATTGATTAAAGGTGAAACATCTATTACTTATTAATCATTATATCGACAAACAATTGTGAACAACATAAGTTATAAAACCATTAAAAACTTTATTAGGTTTCGGAAAAATTTTTTACTTCTTAATAAGTTATAACCTTACAAAACAGCCATGTGATAAAATTATGGAGGGAAAGAAAATGAAAGATTGATTGACAAGTTGACAATTCATGACATGGAATCATAGAAAACAATGTCATTCATAAATTCATAAGATTGAATGAACAGGTTGACAAACTTGAAAACAAGAAAAAATGAGATTTATAATTAAAAATTCAAAAACTGTTATTTGTATTGTAATTTGATAAATGGAAAGGGAGACTAAGTAAATAGGAGTAAATAATGCTGAGATTGTCGATATCAGTTCTAGCATTCATAGCGTTAGGTTCTTTGACAATATTGGTCATTTCAAGAAAAAGTCTTTTAGATAAGTTAGATTCATTATCTAATATACTCACATTAGCATAATCTGGGATGTGAAATCCATTTATAGCATGTATAGCTAGTGTACTGGAAAGTTTGGAATTTCTAATATTACTTTTGTGGGAGGAAATTCTGTCTTTAAGTTTGTTCTTAGTTTGGCCAATATATTTTTTATCACATTGTGAACAAGGAATGGAATAAATTACATTAGAACGTTCTAACAGGGGATCTTTATCTTTTAATTTTGTAAATATTGAATTCAACTGTAAAGGATTTTTATAGGCGACATTAATGGTTGGATATTTGACCAACAATTTTTTCATTTTATGATTTAATTCTGAAATGTGAGGTAGGGAAAAATAATATTTCTGAGTGTTATCTTGACTGAGAGGGGTGTTTAGAGTGGAAGATATATTCATTATTGATGATCTGCTGAACAACAGTTTAAAAATTACTTTTTTTGGGTAACCACTATTAATGAACAATTTACTTAATTTATTGAGATTTTTTATACAAACAGAGGTGTGGCTTGTTTTCAGAACTCTATTTTTCATACCTAAAACTAGGTTGATTTTTTGTTTATGTAGATGATGAGACTCATAATGTAGAAATCTACCAGAGGCACCAGGTTTAGAATACCAACTAGTGATTAAAGAATTATCGACCCTTCTGATTAATTTTGTATCAAGGAAGGGGACGCTGTTGTTATCATCTTCTTCTTCGATGGTAAATTGTAAACGATCGTGGTATGAGTTAAAAACAAGTAACACATCTTGAGAAGTATTATGTGGAATGCTGAGAATTATATCATCAACATACTTTTTCAAAAAGATAACACTCAGAAATATTATTTTTTCCCTACCTCACATTTCAGAATTAAATCATAAAATGAAAAAATTGTTGGTCAAATATCCAACCATTAATGTCGCCTATAAAAATCCTTTACAGTTGAATTCAATATTTACAAAATTAAAAGATAAAGATCCCCTGTTAGAACGTTCTAATGTAATTTATTCCATTCCTTGTTCACAATGTGATAAAAAATATATTGGCCAAACTAAGAACAAACTTAAAGACAGAATTTCCTCCCACAAAAGTAATATTAGAGATTCCAAACTTTCCAGTACACTAGCTATACATGCTATAAATGAATTTCACATCCCAGATTATGCTAATGTGAGTATATTAGATAATGAATCTAACTTATCTAAAAGACTTTTTCTTGAAATGACCAATATTGTCAAAGAACCTAACGCTATGAATGCTAGAACTGATATCGACAATCTCAGCATTATTTAGTCCTATTTACCTAGTCTTCCTTTCCATTTATCAAATTACAATACAAATAACAGTTTTTGAATTTTTAATTATAAATCTCATTTTTTCTTGTTTTCAAGTTTGTCAACCTGTTCATTCAATCTTATGAATTTATGAATGACATTGTTTTCTATGATTCCATGTCATGAATTGTCAACTTGTCAATCAATCTTTCATTTTCTTTCCCTCCATAATTTTATCACATGGCTGTTTTGTAAGGTTATAACTTATTAAGAAGTAAAAAATTTTTCCGAAACCTAATAAAGTTTTTAATGGTTTTATAACTTATGTTGTTCACAATTGTTTGTCGATATAATGATTAATAAGTAATAGATGTTTCACCTTTAATCAATGTTTTACATAATTGTGATGATGAACAATGCTTCCTTTAAATCTCAACTTTGTAAGTACTGTTGTTCTCATGAAATATTCCAATCAATTGTTTCATTGTTTTTTGTAGAGTTCCTGATGAAGAGCCAATAAAGTCTCGAAAGCTTGAACAAAAAAAAGAGTTACACTTTTTCTAGCCAATGACTGCATACCCTAATTTAAGCAGATTCTTTCTTAACATAGACAGTCGTTCTAATCCTTCCCTCTCCTATATGAACATCATCAAGATATAATCGAATACAACCCCAGATACGATTATTGTTTAGTCTATCCATTCAACCTTCTGTTCAATTCAGTCGCTCGTATGTATAACGGAAGAACATTTACCTGATGAGTATAACTATATAAACCTTATCGAATACAACCCAGATACGATGAATTTTCAATCTATCCATTTAACCTTCTGCTCGATTCGGTCGCTTTTATGTAAAACGGAAGAACAGCTACCTGGTGAGTATTGCTATAAAAATATCATCACGATATCATCGAATACAACTCAGATACAATTATCGCTTCGTCTAACCATTCAATCTTCTGTTCGATTCAGTCGCTAGTAGGTGTAACGGAAGTACCGTCACCTGGTAAGTATCACTATATATACAGTATTGCGATATAATCGGATACCAACCAGATACATTGATTGTTCAGTCTATCCATTCAACTTTTAGTTTCGTTTCGGTCGCTCGTATGTAATACGGGAATACCGTCACCTAGTGTGTATAACTATATACACAGCATAACATCATAATCGAATACAACTCAGATACTATCCATTCAACCTTCTGTTCGATTCGGTTGCTCGTATGTATAACGAAAGAACAGTAACCTGGTGAGTATTTCTATATAAACTTCATCACGATATAATCGAATACAACTCAGATACAATGATCATTCCGTCTATCCATCTAACCTTCTGTTCGATTGGTTTGCTCGTACGTATAACGCAAGAACAGTCACCTGGTGAGTATTACTATATAAACATTCCCACGATATAATCGAATACAACTAAGTTACAATTATCGTTCCGTCTAACCATCCAACCTTATGTTCGATTCAGACGCTCGTATGTGTAACGAAAGAACCGTTACATGGTAGGTGTATCTAAATATACAGCATAACGATATAATCGGGGACAACCCAGATACAATGATTGTTCAATCTATCCATTCAACCTCATGTTCGATTCGGTTGCTCGTATGTATAACGAAAGAACAGTTACCTGGTTAGACATAATATATAATAATCATCACGAAATAATCGAATACAACCCAGATACGATGATTGTTCAGTCTATCCATACAACCTTCTGTTCAGTTCAGTCGCTCTTATGTATAACTGGAGAATAGTTACCTGGTGAGTATAACTATATAAACATCATCACGATATAATCGAATACAACCCCAGATACGATCATTGTTTAGTCTATCAATTCAACCTTCTGTTCAATTCAGTCGCTCGTATGTATAACGGAAGAACAGTTACCTGGTGAGTATAACTATATAAACATAATCGAATACAACCCAGATACGATGATTGTTCAATCTATACTGAATTCAACCTTCTGCTCGATTCGGTCGCTTGTATGTAAACGGAAGAACAGTTACCTGGTGAGTATTGCTATATAAACATCATCACGATATCTTCGAATACAACTCAGATACAATTATCGTTTCGTCTAACCATTTAACCTTCTGTTCGATTCAGTCGCTAGTATGTGTAACGGAAGTACCGTCACCTGGTAAGTATCACTATATATACAGTATTGCGATATAATCGGATACCACCCAGATACATTGATTGTTCAGTCTATCCATTCAACTTTCTGTTCGTTTCGGTCGCTCGTATGTGAAACGGGAATACCGTCACCTTATGTGTATATTTATATACACAGCATAACATCATAATCGAATACAACCCAGATACTATCCATTCAACCTTCTGTTCGATTCGGTTGCTCGTATGTATAACGAAAGAACAGTAACCTGGTGAGTATTTCTATATGAACGTCATCACGATATAATCGAATACAACTTAATTACAATTATCGTTCCGTCTAACCATCCAACCTTATGTTCGATTCAGACGCTCGTATGTGTAACGAAAGAACCGTTACATGGTAGGTGTAGTTAAATATACAACATAACGATATAATCGGAGACAACCCAGATACAATGATTGTTCAATCTATCCATTCAACCTTATGTTCGATTCGGTTGCTAGTATGTATAACGAAAGAACAGTTACCTGGTTAGACATAATATATAATAATCATCACGAAATAATCGAATACAACCCAGATACGATGATTGTTCAGTCTATCCATTCAACCTTCTGTTCAGTTCAGTCGCTCTTATGTATAACTGGAGAACAGTTACCTGGTGAGTATAACTATATGAACATCATCACAATATAATCGAATACAACCCCAGATACGATCATTGTTAAGTCTATCCATTCAACCTTCAGTTCAATTCAGTCGCTCGTATGTATAACGGAAGAACAGTTACCTGGTGAGTATAACTATATAAACATAATCGAATACAACTCAGATACGATGATTGTTCAATCTATCCATTCAACCTCATGTTCGATACGGTTGCTCGTATGTATATCGGAAGAACAGGTACCTGGTGAGTATATCTATATAAACATAATCGAATACAACTCATATACGATGATTGTTCAATCTTTCCATTTAACCTTCTGCTCGATTCGGTCGCTTGTATGTAAAACGGAAGGACAGTTACCTGGTGAGTATTGCTATATAAACATCATCACGATATCATCGAATACAACTCAGATACAATTATCGTTTCGTCTAACCATTCAACATTCTGTTCGATTCAGTCGCTAGTATGTGTAACGGAAGTATCGTCACCTGGTAAGTATCACTATATATACAGTATTGCGATATAATCGGATACCACCCAGATACATTGATTGTTCAGTCTATCCATTCAACTTTCTGTTCGTTTCGGTCGCTCGTATGTGAAACGGGAATACCGTCACCTTATGTGTATAACTATATACACAGCATAACATCATAATCGAATACAACCCATATACTATCCATTCAACCTTCTGTTCAATTCAGTCGCTCGTATGTATAACGGAAGAACAGTTACCTGGTGAGTATAACTATATAAACATAATCGAATACAACCCAGATATGATGATTGTTCAATCCATACTGAATTCAACCTTCTGCTCGATTCGGTCGCTTGTATGTAAACGGAAGAACAGTTACCTGGTGAGTATTGCTATATAAACATCATCACGATATCTTCGAATACAACTCAGATACAATTATCGTTTCGTCTAACCATTTAACCTTCTGTTCGATTCAGTCGCTAGTATGTGTAACGGAAGAACCGTCACCTGGTAAGTATCACTATATATACAGTATTGCGATATAATCGGATACCACCCAGATTCATTGATTGTTCAGTCTATCCATTCAACTTTCTGTTCGTTTCGGTCGCTCGTATGTGAAACGGGAATATTGTCACTTCATGTGTATAACTATATACACAGCATAACATCATAATCGAATACAACCCAGATACTATCCATTCAACCTTCTGTTCAATTCAGTCACTCGTATGTATAACGGAAGAACAATTACCTGGTGAGTATAACTATATAAACATAATCGAATACAACCCAGATACGATGATTGTTCAATCTATACTGAATTCAACCTTCTGCTCGATTCGGTCGCTTGTATGTAAAACGGAAGAACAGTTACCTGGTGAGTATTGCTATATAAACATCATCACGATATCATCGAATACAACTCAGTTACAATTATCGTTCCGTCTAACCATCCAACCTTATGTTCGATTCAGACGCTCGTATGTGTAACGAAAGAACCGTTACATGGTAGGTGTAGTTAAATAAACAACATAACGATATAATCGGAGACAACCCAGATACAATGATTGTTCAATCTATCCATTCAACCTTATGTTCGATTCGGTTGCTAGTATGTATAACGAAAGAACAGTTACCTGGTTAGACATAATATATAATAATCATCACGAAATAATCGAATACAACCCAGATACGATGATTGTTCAGTCTATCCATTCAACCTTCTGTTCAGTTCAGTCGCTCTTATGTATAACTGGAGAACAGTTAGCTGGTGAGTATGACTATATGAACATCATCACGATATAATCGAATACAACCCCAGATACGATCATTGTTTAGTCTATCCATTCAACCTTCAGTTCAATTCAGTCGCTCGTATGTATAACGGAAGAACAGTTACCTGGTGAGTATAATCATATAAACATAATCGAATACAACTCAGATACGATGATTGTTCAATCTATCCATTCAACCTTATGTTCGATTCGGTTGCTCGTATGTATATCGGAAGAACAGGTACCTGGTGAGTATATCTATATAAACATAATCGAATACAACTCAGATACGATGATTGTTCAATCTATCCATTTAACCTTCTGCTCGATTCGGTCGCTTGTATGTAAAACGGAAGGACAGTTACCTGGTGAGTATTGCTATATAAACATCATCACGATATCATCGAATACAACTCAGATACAATTATCGTTTCGTCTAACTATTTAACCATCTGTTCGATTCAGTCGCCAGTATGTGTAACGGAAGTACCGTCTCCTGGTAAGTATCACTATATATACAGTATTGCGATATAATCGGATACCACCCAGATACATTGATTGTTCAGTCTATCCATTCAACTTCCTGTTCGTTTCGGTCGCTCGTATGTGAAACGGGAATACCGTCACCTTATGTGTTTAACTATATACACAGCATAACATCATAATCGAATACAACCCAGATACTATCCATTCAACCTTCTGTTCGATTCGGTTGCTCGTATGTATAACGGAAGAACAGTAACCTGGTGAGTATATTATAAACATAATCGAATACAACTCAGATACGATGATTGTTCAATTTATCCATTTAACCTTCTGCTCGATTCGGTCGCTTGTATGTAAAACGGAAGGAAAGTTACCTGGTGAGTATTGCTATATAAACATCATCACGATATCATCGAATACAACTCAGATACAATTATCGTTTCGTCTAACCATTCAACATTCTGTTCGATTCAGTCGCTAGTATGTGTAACGGAAGTATCGTCACCTGGTAAGTATCACTTTATATACAGTATTGCGATATAATCGGATACCACCCAGATACATTGATTGTTCAGTCTATCCATTCAACTTTCTTTTCGTTTCAGTCGCTCGTATGTAAAACGGAAATACCGTCTCCTAGTGTGTATAACTATATACACAGCATAACATCATAATCGAATACAACCCATATACTATCCATTCAACCTTCTGTTCAATTCAGTCGCTCGTATGTATAACTGAAGAACAGTTACCTGGTGAGTATAACTATATAAACATAATCGAATACAACCCAGATACGATGATTGTTCAGTCTATCCATACAACCTTCTGTTCAGTTCAGTCGCTCTTATGTTTAACTGGAGAACAGTTACCTGGTGAGTATAACTATATGAACATCATCACAATATAATCGAATACAACCCCAGATACGATCATTGTTTAGTCTATCCATTCAACCTTCAGTTCAATTCAGTCGCTCGTATGTATAACGGAAGAACAGTTACCTGGTGAGTATAACTATATAAACATAATCGAATACAACTCAGATACGATGATTGTTCAATCTATCCATCCAACCTCATGTTCGATACGGTTGCTCGTATGTATATCGGAAGAACAGGTACCTGGTGAGTATATCTATATAAACATAATCGAATACAACTCATATACGATGATTGTTCAATCTATCCATTTAACCTTCTGCTCGATTCGGTCGCTTGTATGTAAAACGGAAGGACAGTTACCTGGTGAGTATTGCTATATAAACATCATCACGATATCATCGAATACAACTCAGATACAATTATCGTTTCGTCTAACCATTCAACATTCTGTTCGATTCAGTCGCTAGTATGTGTAACGGAAGTATCGTCACCTGGTAAGTATCACTATATATACAGTATTGCGATATAATCGGATACCACCCAGATACATTGATTGTTCAGTCTATCCATTCAACTTTCTGTTCGTTTCGGTCGCTCGTATGTGAAACGAGAATACCGTCACCTTATGTGTATAACTATATACACAGCATAACATCATAATCGAATACAACCCATATACTATCCATTCAACCTTCTGTTCAATTCAGTCGCTCGTATGTATAACGGAAGAACAGTTACCTGGTGAGTATAACTATATAAACATAATCGAATACAACCCAGATACAATGATTGTTCAATCTATACTGAATTCAACCTTCTGCTCGATTCGGTCGCTTGTATGTAAACGGAAGAACAGTTACCTGGTGAGTATTGCTATATAAACATCATCACGATATCTTCGAATACAACTCAGATACAATTATCGTTTCGTCTAACCATCTAACCTTCTGTTCGATTCAGTCGCTAGTATGTGTAACGGAAGTACCGTCACCTGGTAAGTATCACTATATATACAGTATTGCGATATAATCGGATACCACCCAGATACATTGATTGTTCAGTCTATCCATTCAACTTTCTGTTCGTTTCGGTCGCTCGTATGTGAAACGGGAATACCGTCACTTTATGTGTATAACTATATACACAGCATACCATCATAATCGAATACAACCCAGATACTATCCATTCAACCTTCTGTTCAATTCAGTCACTCGTATGTATATCGGAAGAACAGGTACCTGGTGAGTATATCTATATAAACATAATCGAATACAACTCAGATACGATGATTGTTCAATCTATCCATTTAACCTTCTGCTCGATTCGGTCGCTTGTATGTAAAACGGAAGGACAGTTACCTGGTGATTATTGCTATATAAACATCATCACGATATCATCGAATACAACTCAGATACAATTATCGTTTCGTCTAACTATTTAACCATCTGTTCGATTCAGTCGCCAGTATGTGTAACGGAAGTACCGTCTCCTGGTAAGTATCACTATATATACAGTATTGCGATATAATCGGATACCACCCAGATACATTGATTGTTCAGTCTATCCATTCAACTTCCTGTTCGTTTCGGTCGCTCGTATGTGAAACGGGAATACCGTCACCTTATGTGTTTAACTATATACACAGCATAACATCATAATCGAATACAACCCAGATACTATCCATTCAACCTTCTGTTCGATTCGGTTGCTCGTATGTATAACGGAAGAACAGTAACCTGGTGAGTATATTATAAACATAATCGAATACAACTCAGATACGATGATTGTTCAATCTATCCATTTAACCTTCTGCTCGATTCGGTCGCTTGTATGTAAAACGGAAGGAAAGTTACCTGGTGAGTATTGCTATATAAACATCATCACGATATCATCGAATACAACTCAGATACAATTATCGTTTCGTCTAACCATTCAACATTCTGTTCGATTCAGTCGCTAGTATGTGTAACGGAAGTATCGTCACCTGGTAAGTATCACTTTATATACAGTATTGCGATATAATCGGATACCACCCAGATACATTGATTGTTCAGTCTATCCATTCAACTTTCTTTTCGTTTCAGTCGCTCGTATGTAAAACGGAAATACCGTCTCCTAGTGTGTATAACTATATACACAGCATAACATCATAATCGAATACAACCCATATACTATCCATTCAACCTTCTGTTCAATTCAGTCGCTCGTATGTATAACTGAAGAACAGTTACCTGGTGAGTATAACTATATAAACATAATCGAATACAACCCAGATACGATGATTGTTCAGTCTATCCATACAACCTTCTGTTCAGTTCAGTCGCTCTTATGTTTAACTGGAGAACAGTTACCTGGTGAGTATAACTATATGAACATCATCACAATATAATCGAATACAACCCCAGATACGATCATTGTTTAGTCTATCCATTCAACCTTCAGTTCAATTCAGTCGCTCGTATGTATAACGGAAGAACAGTTACCTGGTGAGTATAACTATATAAACATAATCGAATACAACTCAGATACGATGATTGTTCAATCTATCCATCCAACCTCATGTTCGATACGGTTGCTCGTATGTATATCGGAAGAACAGGTACCTGGTGAGTATATCTATATAAACATAATCGAATACAACTCATATACGATGATTGTTCAATCTATCCATTTAACCTTCTGCTCGATTCGGTCGCTTGTATGTAAAACGGAAGGACAGTTACCTGGTGAGTATTGCTATATAAACATCATCACGATATCATCGAATACAACTCAGATACAATTATCGTTTCGTCTAACCATTCAACATTCTGTTCGATTCAGTCGCTAGTATGTGTAACGGAAGTATCGTCACCTGGTAAGTATCACTATATATACAGTATTGCGATATAATCGGATACCACCCAGATACATTGATTGTTCAGTCTATCCATTCAACTTTCTGTTCGTTTCGGTCGCTCGTATGTGAAACGAGAATACCGTCACCTTATGTGTATAACTATATACACAGCATAACATCATAATCGAATACAACCCATATACTATCCATTCAACCTTCTGTTCAATTCAGTCGCTCGTATGTATAACGGAAGAACAGTTACCTGGTGAGTATAACTATATAAACATAATCGAATACAACCCAGATACGATGATTGTTCAATCTATACTGAATTCAACCTTCTGCTCGATTCGGTCGCTTGTATGTAAACGGAAGAACAGTTACCTGGTGAGTATTGCTATATAAACATCATCACGATATCTTCGAATACAACTCAGATACAATTATCGTTTCGTCTAACCATCTAACCTTCTGTTCGATTCAGTCGCTAGTATGTGTAACGGAAGTACCGTCACCTGGTAAGTATCACTATATATACAGTATTGCGATATAATCGGATACCACCCAGATACATTGATTGTTCAGTCTATCCATTCAACTTTCTGTTCGTTTCGGTCGCTCGTATGTGAAACGGGAATACCGTCACTTTATGTGTATAACTATATACACAGCATACCATCATAATCGAATACAACCCAGATACTATCCATTCAACCTTCTGTTCAATTCAGTCACTCGTATGTATAACGGAAGAACAATTACCTGGTGAGTATAACTATATAAACATAATCGAATACAACCCAGATACGATGATTGTTCAATCTATACTGAATTCAACCTTCTGCTCGATTCGGTCGCTTGTATGTAAAACGGAAGAACAGTTACCTGGTGAGTATTGCTATATAAACATCATCACGATATCATCGAATACAACTTAGTTACAATTATCGTTCCGTCTAACCATCCAACCTTATGTTCGATTCAGACGCTCGTATGTGTAACGAAAGAACCGTTACATGGTAGGTGTAGTTAAATATACAACATAACGATATAATCGGAGACAACCCAGATACAATGATTGTTCAATCTATCCATTCAACCTTATGTTCGATTCGGTTGCTAGTATGTATAACGAAAGAACAGTTACCTGGTTAGACATAATATATAATAATCATCACGAAATAATCGAATAATAATAATAATATTTATTCAATTTCATTCTAGTAAAACAACAAAAAAAACATGGACATATTTTTGTGAATAAATATCGGGTAGGTATTTCAAAATGACCTTTTTTCTCTTTTTTTTTGTTTTAGTATTGTGTCATGTTCAGGTTCACTTTAGCCAAAAGCTAGACTGTGTTCCCAAACGTGAAATAACTTAGGTCATTTTGAGATATTAAAAAACAAAAATTTAAATCAATAAAATTCAAGAAAATTGAAAAAATTAAAAAATATCACATAGAGAAAATTTAGAAACTGAACACTAAAAAAAAAAAAAATAACCTAACTTAAAACATTAAAACAGTAGTATATAATATAATATATCAATAACGACTCCACAAACATTTGAAAATTTCTATAAATAAAATATGACTAAAATATCGTAAACTTGCTCGACATAAAGTAAAATTCTATGAAGTTGCTATTACTAGTAATAAAATATAAAAAAATTAAATCCCTTTTTTTTTCATATTATCATATGATATACTCAATCCTTGCTACGATAGGTCTATAGTAATATTTTGTTAATTGATGTTATGAGCCAATGTGTTAATTTGTATTTGAAATGTTTGAAGTGAATTTCCATTTTCAGATTGAGTGGTAACTGATTATATACATTCTGTCCCACATATATGAAATATCGCTGTCCAATAGACCTTTGAGACTTAGGAAGAACTAAGTTTGCATTTTCTCGAAATCTTGTTCGATAAGTATGTGTTATATTCATGTCTATCATATTATTTTTTACTAAATGGAGTAAAGCAGTTTTATAGAATAACTGTCTGATATTCAGTAATTTCGAATTCTGGAAAAGTAAGTTCGATGGAAATTGTTGATTGAGATTGAATATTTTTTTTTTATGATTTTTTTTTGTATTATTTCCAAGGGTTTTATATTATTAGAATATGCGCCACCCCATGCGATTATGCCGTAGTTCAGGAGTGATTGGACTAGACTAAAATACATGATTTTAAGTTTATTTTCGTCCAGTATGTGGATCATTTGTTTAAATAAATACAATAATGATCTTATTTTTTTGGTCAAGTGCTGAATTTGAAGGTCCCATTTCACGTTATTATCAATAATTATACCTAGGTATTTTGTGTTGGTTGTAGTCTGAATGTGATATGTATGATTTCTGAAAGGTAAGTGTAAGTCTATTTTTTCAGTTTTTGGTATTCCATTTTTATAGTTCGCAAAAGGTAGGTAGACAGTTTTATTTATATTGATGGTAAGAAGATTTTCATCGAACCAATTTATCATTATTTCCATGTCTTGTTTCAGTTTAGTCTCTACTTCCTCCCATGAGTTCCCATCTAAAAAAAGCACGGTATCGTCGGCAAATGAGAGTATCGTTCCATGACAGTTTAACGTTAAGAGTTCGTTCACATAGATAAGAAATAATATGGGGCCCAAAACTGTTCCTTGTGGTATTCCAAAAGTTATCTCTCTCTGACTACTTATCGTGTTATCAATTTTAACCACTTGTTTCCTTTCAGTTAAGTAGTTTTGGAGAAGTGTGAGAGTGGTGCCACGAATACCTATATCATTCAGTTTTACTAATAGTTTGCTGTGACTTACGGTATCGAAGGCTTTTGCCAGATCGATAAATATCCCAGCACACGGCCTGCTGTTATCCAAACTTGTGTAAATTTTATTAACAAGTACAGCAATAGCATCACTGGTTGATTTTCCATTTCTAAATCCGAATTGAAATTTGGATAGAAGTTTGTTATTTTCCAGAAAGTTCACCAATCGTTGTTTTAAAGCCTTTTCAAAAATTTTACTCAGAATTGATATAACACTAATAGGGCGATAGTTTTTTGGATCGTTTCTATTTCCATTTTTGAAAATTGGTTTTATTACAGCGATTTTGAACTGGGTTGGGCATTCTCCTTTACTGAACATTAGATTTATCAAGTGACAGAGCGGTTTCGCAATAAATTCAGACATTTCTTTTAGGGCTAAAGTTGTGATATTGTCAAAACCAGGTGTCGAGTTATTTTTTAAAGAATTAATAATATTTTTTATTTCAGTCTCAGAGACGGGCTGCAGAAATATCGATTTCAATATGGTGCGGGTTGTTTTATTAGGATTTATTGTCTGTTTGTTTGTGAGCTTAATCTCGTTTGCCATTTTTTCTCCCACAGTCGCGTAATGTTTATTGAATATCTCGACGATATTAGTTAGTTCATTCACGATTTCATTATGATCATTCAGAATTTCAGATATTTCATCATTACCTTTTTTTACATTCCTGTTACTATATTCATTAACTGTTTGCCATATTTTTTTGCTGTTGTTAGTGTTTTCAATTATAATTTTTTTGTAGTAATTTTGTTTCAATTCTGTCATCAATTTAACTATTTTATTTCTATAGCTTTTATATTCATTGTATGAGTGTGTATCTTTATTTTTTTTAAATATTTTGAATAGTTTGTCTCTTTCTTTAATTGATGTTATTATACCTTTTGTTATCCAAGGTTTTTTTTTATGTTTATCTAGAATTGTTTTGGTAATTGTGCTTTTGCCTATACTTTTTGTAATAATTTTTGATAAATGATCTGTAATTTGTTGAATGTTATTATTAATGTAGAGGTCGTCAAAAGTTTCTTTTTGTATTATAGATTTTAGTTTTTTGTAGTCTATGTATTTATTCGTAATTGTGCGATTTGGTTTTTGAGTTGAAACATAATATTGGGAAATAATTGGAAAGTGGTCTGTTATCTTTGAATGAAGGATTATTGGATTCAGGGTATTTTCCGCGATGCATTTACTTTTGAAAAAAATGTGGTCTATGCAAGATGATGAATTATTTTCTATTCTAGTTGGTTTATTTATCAGTGATTTGAATCCGTTTTCGTACAATGTGTTTAAGTAGTTATGTATTTCAATTGATTCACTAAGTAGGTTCATATTTATATCGCCAATTAAAATTTCAGTGTCATTTTTTGTATTTCTTACATAGTTGGATAATTCATCTACAAAGACGTCCATGTCGATCGTGTGAGGTCTGTAGACCGCAGTAATGGATGTATTTTTATTATCCAGTTTCACTGTCAATCTTATTATCTTTATTCCTGCTAGAGTATGAATTGTGGATTCTATTTGAAAAATATTTTTCACATAAACAAGGACTCCATCGTTTTGGTTTATTTCTCCCATATTATAAATTTTTCTATAATTTTCAAGGTTGAATAAATTGGGGTTGTTTATTTTCCATGTTTCCGTGAGAATGATGACATCAAAATGATCTTTAACTTCATCCAACAAAACTTCGAGTTGAGTGAAATTTTTTTGGACACTCCGTATATTAGTATGAAAAACCGTGAATGTGTTCTGATTATTTTCATGATTCAAATATTGCTTCAAATGATCCATATCTGTGGCTTCTTTCGTATCTATTTCAAATATGTCAAAATCTCTGATATAATCATCCATAATTTTAACAAAATCACTTATACAATATTAAGGTACCTATATTTATATTTATGCACTCACATTTGAAACTTGTTTTAATCAGTCGAATGTTACAAAACTTGGAAGGTTTTCAAAATTTATCCTTAGATCTGAGCCTTCCTCTGGTGTCCTTGGACAATGGCACTGAAGTTTGTTTGTTGATTTTTTTAATCGCACCTGTCATTGGAGTGTGATGTTCTTCTTCAAGTTCTTTTCTTGTTTTATGTTCTTTCTTTGTTTGAGGTTCGATGGTAATTGATTGTTTTTTTTCAATGTTAGGGGTCGGTGGGGCGCTGCTATTCATTGGTTTTGGATCTTCTTCTTTTAGTAAATCTTCAACGGTGTATGAAATTTTATTCACGTAAAGCCTATTCGCTTTTATGTAGCTGTTTTCATCAGTGTGTTCCCTGGCTTGATGAAGGTGTTCTCTCAGAATTTTATTGTCGTTTCTTTGTTTGTCAGTCAGATCGTGGGCAATATATGTTTGTGTACCTTTCAATTTACGGCAGTTTTGAAGTATTTCCCTTTTTTTCCAATATGATACCAATTCAATTTTTATTGGGCTATTATCAGCTCTGCCCAGTGTATAAACGTCACTGATGTCGGTTTCGATTAGTTGAACATCTAGTAGTTGTTTTATTTTTCTACAGATAAAAGCAACAGACACTTCTCTCGTGTTATTGTTCAGCCCAAATATAATTAGATTTTTTTTCTTGCTCTCTTTTTCTAATAATTCGATCTTGTTTTTTTGTTGAAGATTTTCTTTCTCCAATGTTTTGATCCTATTACTCAAATATTCAAGTTTCAATAATAGTCGGGCTTCACTAGCCTCGATGGAATTTTTCAGTTCAATCCTGTTCTTCACTATTTCGTCGTACAGCGTTTTAATGTTTATTTCCGATTCCGATTCATCGCTGTTCATTTTTTCGTGTTTTGATTTCAACAGCGCACACAACACGTCTACTCACTACGACGATCACTATATCCGTCATACAACCCAGATACGATGATTGTTCAGTCTATCCATTCAACCTTCTGTTCAGTTCAGTCGCTCTCATGTATAACTGGAGAACAGTTAGCTGGTGAGTATGACTATATGAACATCATCACGATATAATCGAATACAACCCCAGATACGATCATTGTTTAGTCTATCCATTCAACCTTCAGTTCAATTCAGTCGCTCGTATGTATAACAGAAGAACAGTTACCTGGTGAGTATAATCATATAAACATAATCGAATACAACTCAGATACGATGATTGTTCAATCTATCCATTCAACCTTATGTTCGATTCGGTTGCTCGTATGTATATCGGAAGAACAGGTACCTGGTGAGTATAACTATATAAACATAATCGAATACAACTCAGATACGATGATTGTTCAATCTATCCATTTAACCTTCTGCTCGATTCGGTCGCTTGTATGTAAAACGGAAGGACAGTTACCTGGTGAGTATTGCTATATAAACATCATCACGATATCATCGAATACAACTCAGATACAATTATCGTTTCGTCTAACTATTTAACCATCTGTTCGATTCAGTCGCCAGTATGTGTAACGGAAGTACCGTCACCTGGTAAGTATCACTATATATACAGTATTGCGATATAATCGGATACCACCCAGATACATTGATTGTTCAGTCTATCCATTCAACTTTCTGTTCGTTTCGGTCGCTCGTATGTGAAACGGGAATACCGTCACCTTATGTGTTTAACTATATACACAGCATAACATCATAATCGAATACAACCCAGATACTATCCATTCAACCTTCTGTTCGATTCGGTTGCTCGTATGTATAACGAAAGAACAGTAACCTGGTGAGTATTTCTATATGAACGTCATCACGATATAATCGAATACAACATAGTTACAATTATCGTTCCATCTGACCATCCAACCTTATGTTCGATTCAGACGCTCGTATGTGTAACGAAAGAACCGTTACATGGTAGGTGTAAATAAATATACAACATAACGATATAATCGGAGACAACCCAGATACAATGATTGTTCAATCTATCCATTCAACCTTATGTTCGATTCGGTTGCTAGTATGTATAACGAAAGAACAGTTACCTGGTTAGACATAATATATAATAATCATCACGAAATAATCGAATACAACCCAGATACGATGATTGTTCAGTCTATCCATTCAACCTTCTGTTCAGTTCAGTCGCTCTTATGTATAACTGGAGAACAGTTACCTGGTGAGTATAACTATATGAACATCATCACGATATAATCGAATACAACCCCAGATACTATCATTGTTTAGTCTATTCATTCAACCTTCAGTTCAATTCAGTCGCTCGTATGTATAACGGAAGAACAGTTACCTGGTGAGTATAACTATATAAACATAA
Organism: Chrysomela aeneicollis; assembly: GCA_029955515.1. Classification (NCBI taxonomy): domain Eukaryota; kingdom Metazoa; phylum Arthropoda; class Insecta; order Coleoptera; family Chrysomelidae; genus Chrysomela; species Chrysomela aeneicollis. Next base: position 11,228,400 of record JARUHQ010000013.1, on the reverse strand, counting down.
TCGAATACAACTCAGATACGATGATTGTTCAATCTATCCATTCAACCTTATGTTCGATTCGGTTGCTCGTATGTATATCGGAAGAACAGGTACCTGGTGAGTATATCTATATAAACATAATCGAATACAACTCAGATACGATGATTGTTCAATCTATCCATTTAACCTTCTGCTCGATTCGGTCGCTTGTATGTAAAACGGAAGGACAGTTACCTGGTGAGTATTGCTATATAAACATCATCACGATATCATCGAATACAACTCAGATACAATTATCGTTTCGTCTAACCATTCAACATTCTGTTCGATTCAGTCGCTAGAATGTGTAACGGAAGTATCGTCACCTGGTAAGTATCACTATATATACAGTATTGCGATATAATCGGATACCACCCAGATACATTGATTGTTCAGTCTATCCATTCAACTTTCTTTTCGTTTCAGTCGCTCGTATGTAAAACGGAAATACCGTCTCCTAGTGTGTATAACTATATACACAGCATAACATCATAATCGAATACAACCCATATACTATCCATTCAACCTTCTGTTCAATTCAGTCGCTCGTATGTATAACGGAAGAACAGTTACCTGGTGAGTATAACTATATAAACATAATCGAATACAACCCAGATACGATGATTGTTCAATCTATACTGAATTCAACCTTCTGCTCGATTCGGTCGCTTGTATGTAAAACGGAAGAACAGTTACCTGTTGAGTATTGCTATATAAACATCATCAAGATATCATCGAATACAACTCAGATACATGTATCGTTTCGTCTAACCATTTAACCTTCTGTTCGATTCAGTCGCTAGTATGTGTAACGGAATTACCGTCACCTGGTAAGTATCACTATATATACAGTATTGCGATATAATCGGATACCACCCAGATACATTGATTGTTCAGTCTATCCATTCAACTTTCTGTTCGTTTCGGTCGCTCGTATGTGAAACGGGAATACCGTCACCTTATGTGTATATTTATATACACAGCATAACATCATAATCGAATACAACCCAGATACTATCCATTCAACCTTCTGTTCGATTCGGTTGCTCGTATGTATAACGAAAGAACAGTAACCTGGTGAGTATTTCTATATGAACGTCATCACGATATAATCGAATACAACTCAGTTACAATTATCGTTCCGTCTAACCATCCAACCTTATGTTCGATTCAGACGCTCGTATGTGTAACGAAAGAACCGTTACATGGTAGGTGTAGTTAAATATACAACATAACGATATAATCGGAGACAACCCAGATACAATGATTGTTCAATCTATCCATTCAACCTTATGTTCGATTCGGTTGCTAGTATGTATAACGAAAGAACAGTTACCTGGTTAGACATAATATATAATAATCATCACGAAATAATCGAATACAACCCAGATACGATGATTGTTCAGTCTATCCATTCAACCTTCTGTTCAGTTCAGTCGCTCTTATGTATAACTGGAGAACAGTTACCTGGTGAGTATAACTATATGAATATCATCACAATATAATCGAACACAACCCCAGATACGATCATTGTTTAGTCTATCCATTCAACCTTCAGTTCAATTCAGTCGCTCGTATGTATAACGGAAGAACAGTTACCTGGTGAGTATAACTATATAAACATAATCGAATACAACTCAGATACGATGATTGTTCAATCTATCCATTCAACCTCATGTTCGATACGGTTGCTCGTATGAATATCGGAAGAACAGGTACCTGGTGAGTATATCTATATAAACATAATCGAATACAACTCATATACGATGATTGTTCAATCTATCCATTTAACCTTCTGCTCGATTCGGTCGCTTGTATGTAAAACGGAAGGACAGTTACCTGGTGAGTATTGCTATATAAACATCATCACGATATCATCGAATACAACTCAGATACAATTATCGTTTCGTCTAACCATTCAACATTCTGTTCGATTCAGTCGCTAGTATGTGTAACGGAAGTATCGTCACCTGGTAAGTATCACTATATATACAGTATTGCGATATAATCGGATACCACCCAGATACATTGATTGTTCAGTCTATCCATTCAACTTTCTGTTCGTTTCGGTCGCTCGTATGTGGAACGGGAATACCGTCACCTTATGTGTATAACTATATACACAGCATAACATCATAATCGAATACAACCCATATACTATCCATTCAACCTTCTGTTCAATTCAGTCGCTCGTATGTATAACGGAAGAACAGTTACCTGGTGAGTATAACTATATAAACATAATCGAATACAACCCAGATACGATGATTGTTCAATCTATACTGAATTCAACCTTCTGCTCGATTCGGTCGCTTGTATGTTAACGGAAGAACAGTTACCTGGTGAGTATTGCTATATAAACATCATCACGATATCTTCGAATACAACTCAGATACAATTATCGTTTCGTCTAATCATTTAACCTTCTGTTCGATTCAGTCGCTAGTATGTGTAACGGAAGTACCGTCACCTGGTAAGTATCACTATATATACAGTATTGCGATATAATCGGATACCACCCAGATACATTGATTGTTCAGTCTATCCATTCAACTTTCTGTTCGTTTCGGTCGCTCGTATGTGAAACGGGAATACCGTCACCTTATGTGTATAACTATATACACAGCATAACATCATAATCGAATACAACCCATATACTATCCATTCAACCTTCTGTTCAATTCAGTCGCTCGTATGTATAACGGAAGAACAGTTACCTGGTGAGTATATCTATATAAACATAATCGAATACAACCCAGATACGATGATTGTTCAATCTATACTGAATTCAACCTTCTGCTCGATTCGGTCGCTTGTATGTAAAATGGAAGAACAGTTACCTGGTGAGTATTGCTATATAAACATCATCACGATATCATCGAATACAACTCAGATACAATTATCGTTTCGTCTAACCATTTAACCTTCTGTTCGATTCAGTCGCTAGTATGTGTAACGGAAGTACCGTCACCTGGTAAGTATCACTATATATACATTATTGCGATATAAACGGAAACCACCCAGATACATTGATTGTTCAGTCTATCCATTCAACTTTCTGTTCGTTTCGGTCGCTCGTATGTGAAACGGGAATACCGTCACCTTATGTGTATATCTATATATACAGCATAACATCATAATCGAATACAACCCAGATACTATCCATTCAACCTTATGTTCGATTCGGTTGCTCGTATGTATAACGAAAGAACAGTAACCTGGTGAGTATTTCTATATGAACGTCATCACGATATAATCGAATACAACTTAGTTACAATTATCGTTCCGTCTAACCATCCAACCTTATGTTCGATTCAGACGCTCGTATGTGTAACGAAAGAACCGTTACATGGTAGGTGTAGTTAAATATACAACAACGATATAATCGGAGACAACCCAGATACAATGATTGTTCAATCTATCCATTCAACCTTATGTTCGATTCGGTTGCTAGTATGTATAACGAAAGAACAGTTACCTGGTTAGACATAATATATAATAATCATCACGAAATAATCGAATACAACCCAGATACGATGATTGTTCAGTCTATCCATTCAACCTTCTGTTCAGTTCAGTCGCTCTTATGTATAACTGGAGAACAGTTACCTGGTGAGTATAACTATATGAACATCATCACAATATAATCGAATACAACCCCAGATACGATCATTGTTAAGTCTATCCATTCAACCTTCAGTTCAATTCAGTCGCTCGTATGTATAACGGAAGAACAGTTACCTGGTGAGTATAACTATATAAACATAATCGAATACAACTCAGATACGATGATTGTTCAATCTATCCATTCAACCTCATGTTCGATACGGTTGCTCGTATGTATATCGGAAGAACAGGTACCTGGTGAGTATATCTATATAAACATAATCGAATACAACTCATATACGATGATTGTTCAATCTATCCATTTAACCTTCTGCTCGATTCGGTCGCTTGTATGTAAAACGGAAGGACAGTTACCTGGTGAGTATTGCTATATAAACATCATCACGATATCATCGAATACAACTCAGATACAATTATCGTTTCGTCTAACCATTCAACATTCTGTTCGATTCAGTCGCTAGTATGTGTAACGGAAGTATCGTCACCTGGTAAGTATCACTATATATACAGTATTGCGATATAATCGGATACCACCCAGATACATTGATTGTTCAGTCTATCCATTCAACTTTCTGTTCGTTTCGGTCGCTCGTATGTGAAACGGGAATACCGTCACCTTATGTGTATAACTATATACACAGCATAACATCATAATCGAATACAACCCATATACTATCCATTCAACCTTCTGTTCAATTCAGTCGCTCGTATGTATAACGGAAGAACAGTTACCTGGTGAGTATAAATATATAAACATAATCGAATACAACCCAGATACGATGATTGTTCAATCCATACTGAATTCAACCTTCTGCTCGATTCGGTCGCTTGTATGTAAACGGAAGAACAGAAACCTGGTGAGTATTGCTATATAAACATCATCACGATATCTTCGAATACAACTCAGATACAATTATCGTTTCGTCTAACCATTTAACCTTCTGTTCGATTCAGTCGCTAGTATGTGTAACGGAAGTACCGTCACCTGGTAAGTATCACTATATATACAGTATTGCGATATAATCGGATATCACCCAGATTCATTGATTGTTCAGTCTATCCATTCAACTTTCTGTTCGTTTCGGTCGCTCGTATGTGAAACGGGAATATTGTCACTTCATGTGTATAACTATATACACAGCATAACATCATAATCGAATACAACCCAGATACTATCCATTCAACCTTCTGTTCAATTCAGTCACTCGTATGTATAACGGAAGAACAATTACCTGGTGAGTATAACTATATAAACATAATCGAATACAACCCAGATACGATGATTGTTCAATCTATACTGAATTCAACCTTCTGCTCGATTCGGTCGCTTGTATGTAAAACGGAAGAACAGTTACCTGGTGAGTATTGCTATATAAACATCATCACGATATCATCGAATACAACTCAGTTACAATTATCGTTCCGTCTAACCATCCAACCTTATGTTCGATTCAGACGCTCGTATGTGTAACGAAAGAACCGTTACATGGTAGGTGTAGTTAAATATACAACATAACGATATAATCGGAGACAACCCAGATACAATGATTGTTCAATCTATCCATTCAACCTTATGTTCGATTCGGTTGCTAGTATGTATAACGAAAGAACAGTTACCTGGTTAGACATAATATATAATAATCATCACGAAATAATCGAATACAACCCAGATACGATGATTGTTCAGTCTATCCATTCAACCTTCTGTTCAGTTCAGTCGCTCTTATGTATAACTGGAGAACAGTTAGCTGGTGAGTATGACTATATGAACATCATCACGATATAATCGAATACAACCCCAGATACGATCATTGTTTAGTCTATCCATTCAACCTTCAGTTCAATTCAGTCGCTCGTATGTATAACGGAAGAACAGTTACCTGGTGAGTATAATCATATAAACATAATCGAATACAACTCAGATACGATGATTGTTCAATCTATCCATTCAACCTTATGTTCGATTCGGTTGCTCGTATGTATATCGGAAGAACAGGTACCTGGTGAGTATATCTATATAAACATAATCGAATACAACTCAGATACGATGATTGTTCAATCCATCCATTTAACCTTCTGCTCGATTCGGTCGCTTGTATGTAAAACGGAAGGACAGTTACCTGGTGAGTATTGCTATATAAACATCATCACGATATCATCGAATACAACTCAGATACAATTATCGTTTCGTCTAACTATTTAACCATCTGTTCGATTCAGTCGCCAGTATGTGTAACGGAAGTACCGTCACCTGGTAAGTATCACTATATATACAGTATTGCGATATAATCGGATACCACCCAGATACATTGATTGTTCAGTCTATCCATTCAACTTCCTGTTCGTTTCGGTCGCTCGTATGTGAAACGGGAATACCGTCACCTTATGTGTTTAACTATATACACAGCATAACATCATAATCGAATACAACCCAGATACTATCCATTCAACCTTCTGTTCGATTCGGTTGCTCGTATGTATAACGAAAGAACAGTAACCTGGTGAGTATATCTATATAAACATAATCGAATACAACTCAGATACGATGATTGTTCAATCTATCCATTTAACCTTCTGCTCGATTCGGTCGCTTGTATGTAAAACGGAAGGAAAGTTACCTGGTGAGTATTGCTATATAAACATCATCACGATATCATCGAATACAACTCAGATACAATTATCGTTTCGTCTAACCATTCAACATTCTGTTCGATTCAGTCGCTAGTATGTGTAACGGAAGTATCGTCACCTGGTAAGTATCACTTTATATACAGTATTGCGATATAATCGGATACCACCCAGATACATTGATTGTTCAGTCTATCCATTCAACTTTCTTTTCGTTTCAGTCGCTCGTATGTAAAACGGAAATACCGTCTCCTAGTGTGTATAACTATATACACAGCATAACATCATAATCGAATACAACCCATATACTATCCATTCAACCTTCTGTTCAATTCAGTCGCTCGTATGTATAACTGAAGAACAGTTACCTGGTGAGTATAACTATATAAACATAATCGAATACAACCCAGATACGATGATTGTTCAGTCTATCCATACAACCTTCTGTTCAGTTCAGTCGCTCTTATGTTTAACTGGAGAACAGTTACCTGGTGAGTATAACTATATGAACATCATCACAATATAATCGAATACAACCCCAGATACGATCATTGTTTAGTCTATCCATTCAACCTTCAGTTCAATTCAGTCGCTCGTATGTATAACGGAAGAACAGTTACCTGGTGAGTATAACTATATAAACATAATCGAATACAACTCAGATACGATGATTGTTCAATCTATCCATTCAACCTAATGTTCGATACGGTTGCTCGTATGTATATCGGAAGAACAGAAACCTGGTGAGTATTGCTATATAAACATCATCACGATATCTTCGAATACAACTCAGATACAATTATCGTTTCGTCTAACCATTTAACCTTCTGTTCGATTCAGTCGCTAGTATGTGTAACGGAAGTACCGTCACCTGGTAAGTATCACTATATATACAGTATTGCGATATAATCGGATACCACCCAGATTCATTGATTGTTCAGTCTATCCATTCAACTTTCTGTTCGTTTCGGTCGCTCGTATGTGAAACGGGAATATTGTCACTTCATGTGTATAACTATATACACAGCATAACATCATAATCGAATACAACCCAGATACTATCCATTCAACCTTCTGTTCAATTCAGTCACTCGTATGTATAACGGAAGAACAATTACCTGGTGAGTATAACTATATAAACATAATCGAATACAACCCAGATACGATGATTGTTCAATCTATACTGAATTCAACCTTCTGCTCGATTCGGTCGCTTGTATGTAAAACGGAAGAACAGTTACCTGGTGAGTATTGCTATATAAACATCATCACGATATCATCGAATACAACTCAGTTACAATTATCGTTCCGTCTAACCATCCAACCTTATGTTCGATTCAGACGCTCGTATGTGTAACGAAAGAACCGTTACATGGTAGGTGTAGTTAAATATACAACATAACGATATAATCGGAGACAACCCAGATACAATGATTGTTCAATCTATCCATTCAACCTTATGTTCGATTCGGTTGCTAGTATGTATAACGAAAGAACAGTTACCTGGTTAGACATAATATATAATAATCATCACGAAATAATCGAATACAACCCAGATACGATGATTGTTCAGTCTATCCATTCAACCTTCTGTTCAGTTCAGTCGCTCTTATGTATAACTGGAGAACAGTTAGCTGGTGAGTATGACTATATGAACATCATCACGATATAATCGAATACAACCCCAGATACGATCATTGTTTAGTCTATCCATTCAACCTTCAGTTCAATTCAGTCGCTCGTATGTATAACGGAAGAACAGTTACCTGGTGAGTATAATCATATAAACATAATCGAATACAACTCAGATACGATGATTGTTCAATCTATCCATTCAACCTTATGTTCGATTCGGTTGCTCGTATGTATATCGGAAGAACAGGTACCTGGTGAGTATATCTATATAAACATAATCGAATACAACTCAGATACGATGATTGTTCAATCCATCCATTTAACCTTCTGCTCGATTCGGTCGCTTGTATGTAAAACGGAAGGACAGTTACCTGGTGAGTATTGCTATATAAACATCATCACGATATCATCGAATACAACTCAGATACAATTATCGTTTCGTCTAACTATTTAACCATCTGTTCGATTCAGTCGCCAGTATGTGTAACGGAAGTACCGTCACCTGGTAAGTATCACTATATATACAGTATTGCGATATAATCGGATACCACCCAGATACATTGATTGTTCAGTCTATCCATTCAACTTCCTGTTCGTTTCGGTCGCTCGTATGTGAAACGGGAATACCGTCACCTTATGTGTTTAACTATATACACAGCATAACATCATAATCGAATACAACCCAGATACTATCCATTCAACCTTCTGTTCGATTCGGTTGCTCGTATGTATAACGAAAGAACAGTAACCTGGTGAGTATATCTATATAAACATAATCGAATACAACTCAGATACGATGATTGTTCAATCTATCCATTTAACCTTCTGCTCGATTCGGTCGCTTGTATGTAAAACGGAAGGAAAGTTACCTGGTGAGTATTGCTATATAAACATCATCACGATATCATCGAATACAACTCAGATACAATTATCGTTTCGTCTAACCATTCAACATTCTGTTCGATTCAGTCGCTAGTATGTGTAACGGAAGTATCGTCACCTGGTAAGTATCACTTTATATACAGTATTGCGATATAATCGGATACCACCCAGATACATTGATTGTTCAGTCTATCCATTCAACTTTCTTTTCGTTTCAGTCGCTCGTATGTAAAGCGGAAATACCGTCTCCTAGTGTGTATAACTATATACACAGCATAACATCATAATCGAATACAACCCATATACTATCCATTCAACCTTCTGTTCAATTCAGTCGCTCGTATGTATAACTGAAGAACAGTTACCTGGTGAGTATAACTATATAAACATAATCGAATACAACCCAGATACGATGATTGTTCAGTCTATCCATACAACCTTCTGTTCAGTTCAGTCGCTCTTATGTTTAACTGGAGAACAGTTACCTGGTGAGTATAACTATATGAACATCATCACAATATAATCGAATACAACCCCAGATACGATCATTGTTTAGTCTATCCATTCAACCTTCAGTTCAATTCAGTCGCTCGTATGTATAACGGAAGAACAGTTACCTGGTGAGTATAACTATATAAACATAATCGAATACAACTCAGATACGATGATTGTTCAATCTATCCATTCAACCTAATGTTCGATACGGTTGCTCGTATGTATATCGGAAGAACAGGTACCTGGTGAGTATATCTATATAAACATAATCGAATACAACTCATATACGATGATTGTTCAATCTATCCATTTAACCTTCTGCTCGATTCGGTCGCTTGTATGTAAAACGGAAGGACAGTTACCTGGTGAGTATTGCTATATAAACATCATCACGATATCATCGAATACAACTCAGATACAATTATCGTTTCGTCCAACCATTCAACATTCTGTTCGATTCAGTCGCTAGTATGTGTAACGGAAGTATCGTCACCTGGTAAGTATCACTATATATACAGTATTGCGATATAATCGGATACCACCCAGATACATTGATTGTTCAGTCTATCCATTCAACTTTCTGTTCGTTTCGGTCGCTCGTATGTGAAACGGGAATACCGTCACCTTATGTGTATAACTATATACACAGCATAACATCATAATCGAATACAACCCATATACTATCCATTCAACCTTCTGTTCAATTCAGTCGCTCGTATGTATAACGGAAGAACAGTTACCTGGTGAGTATAACTATATAAACATAATCGAATACAACCCAGATACGATGATTGTTCAATCCATACTGAATTCAACCTTCTGCTCGATTCGGTCGCTTGTATGTAAACGGAAGAACAGAAACCTGGTGAGTATTGCTATATAAACATCATCACGATATCTTCGAATACAACTCAGATACAATTATCGTTTCGTCTAACCATTTAACCTTCTGTTCGATTCAGTCGCTAGTATGTGTAACGGAAGTACCGTCACCTGGTAAGTATCACTATATATACAGTATTGCGATATAATCGGATACCACCCAGATTCATTGATTGTTCAGTCTATCCATTCAACTTTCTGTTCGTTTCGGTCGCTCGTATGTGAAACGGGAATATTGTCACTTCATGTGTATAACTATATTCACAGCATAACATCATAATCGAATACAACCCAGATACTATCCATTCAACCTTCTGTTCAATTCAGTCACTCGTATGTATAACGGAAGAACAATTACCTGGTGAGTATAACTATATAAACATAATCGAATACAACCCAGATACGATGATTGTTCAATCTATACTGAATTCAACCTTCTGCTCGATTCGGTCGCTTGTATGTAAAACGGAAGAACAGTTACCTGGTGAGTATTGCTATATAAACATCATCACGATATCATCGAATACAACTCAGTTACAATTATCGTTCCGTCTAACCATCCAACCTTATGTTCGATTCAGACGCTCGTATGTGTAACGAAAGAACCGTTACATGGTAGGTGTAGTTAAATATACAACATAACGATATAATCGGAGACAACCCAGATACAATGATTGTTCAATCTATCCATTCAACCTTATGTTCGATTCGGTTGCTAGTATGTATAACGAAAGAACAGTTACCTGGTTAGACATAATATATAATAATCATCACGAAATAATCGAATACAACCCAGATACGATGATTGTTCAGTCTATCCATTCAACCTTCTGTTCAGTTCAGTCGCTCTTATGTATAACTGGAGAACAGTTAGCTGGTGAGTATGACTATATGAACATCATCACGATATAATCGAATACAACCCCAGATACGATCATTGTTTAGTCTATCCATTCAACCTTCAGTTCAATTCAGTCGCTCGTATGTATAACGGAAGAACAGTTACCTGGTGAGTATAATCATATAAACATAATCGAATACAACTCAGATACGATGATTGTTCAATCTATCCATTCAACCTTATGTTCGATTCGGTTGCTCGTATGTATATCGGAAGAACAGGTACCTGGTGAGTATATCTATATAAACATAATCGAATACAACTCAGATACGATGATTGTTCAATCCATCCATTTAACCTTCTGCTCGATTCGGTCGCTTGTATGTAAAACGGAAGGACAGTTACCTGGTGAGTATTGCTATATAAACATCATCACGATATCATCGAATACAACTCAGATACAATTATCGTTTCGTCTAACTATTTAACCATCTGTTCGATTCAGTCGCCAGTATGTGTAACGGAAGTACCGTCACCTGGTAAGTATCACTATATATACAGTATTGCGATATAATCGGATACCACCCAGATACATTGATTGTTCAGTCTATCCATTCAACTTCCTGTTCGTTTCGGTCGCTCGTATGTGAAACGGGAATACCGTCACCTTATGTGTTTAACTATATACACAGCATAACATCATAATCGAATACAACCCAGATACTATCCATTCAACCTTCTGTTCGATTCGGTTGCTCGTATGTATAACGAAAGAACAGTAACCTGGTGAGTATATCTATATAAACATAATCGAATACAACTCAGATACGATGATTGTTCAATCTATCCATTTAACCTTCTGCTCGATTCGGTCGCTTGTATGTAAAACGGAAGGAAAGTTACCTGGTGAGTATTGCTATATAAACATCATCACGATATCATCGAATACAACTCAGATACAATTATCGTTTCGTCTAACCATTCAACATTCTGTTCGATTCAGTCGCTAGTATGTGTAACGGAAGTATCGTCACCTGGTAAGTATCACTTTATATACAGTATTGCGATATAATCGGATACCACCCAGATACATTGATTGTTCAGTCTATCCATTCAACTTTCTTTTCGTTTCAGTCGCTCGTATGTAAAACGGAAATACCGTCTCCTAGTGTGTATAACTATATACACAGCATAACATCATAATCGAATACAACCCATATACTATCCATTCAAATTTCTGTTCAATTCAGTCGCTCGTATGTATAACTGAAGAACAGTTACCTGGTGAGTATAACTATATAAACATAATCGAATACAACCCAGATACGATGATTGTTCAGTCTATCCATACAACCTTCTGTTCAGTTCAGTCGCTCTTATGTTTAACTGGAGAACAGTTACCTGGTGAGTATAACTATATGAACATCATCACAATATAATCGAATACAACCCCAGATACGATCATTGTTTAGTCTATCCATTCAACCTTCAGTTCAATTCAGTCGCTCGTATGTATAACGGAAGAACAGTTACCTGGTGAGTATAACTATATAAACATAATCGAATACAACTCAGATACGATGATTGTTCAATCTATCCATTCAACCTAATGTTCGATACGGTTGCTCGTATGTATATCGGAAGAACAGGTACCTGGTGAGTATATCTATATAAACATAATCGAATACAACTCATATACGATGATTGTTCAATCTATCCATTTAACCTTCTGCTCGATTCGGTCGCTTGTATGTAAAACGGAAGGACAGTTACCTGGTGAGTATTGCTATATAAACATCATCACGATATCATCGAATACAACTCAGATACAATTATCGTTTCGTCCAACCATTCAACATTCTGTTCGATTCAGTCGCTAGTATGTGTAACGGAAGTATCGTCACCTGGTAAGTATCACTATATATACAGTATTGCGATATAATCGGATACCACCCAGATACATTGATTGTTCAGTCTATCCATTTAACTTTCTGTTCGTTTCGGTCGCTCGTATGTGAAACGAGAATACCGTCACCTTATGTGTATAACTATATACACAGCATAACATCATAATCGAATACAACCCATATACTATCCATTCAACCTTCTGTTCAATTCAGTCGCTCGTATGTATAACGGAAGAACAGTTACCTGGTGAGTATAACTATGTAAACATAATCGAATACAACCCAGATACGATGATTGTTCAATCTATACTGAATTCAACCTTCTGCTCGATTCGGTCGCTTGTATGTAAACGGAAGAACAGTTACCTGGTGAGAATTGCTATATAAACATCATCACGATATCTTCGAATACAACTCAGATACAATTATCGTTTCGTCTAACCATCTAACCTTCTGTTCGATTCAGTCGCTAGTATGTGTAACGGAAGTACCGTCACCTGGTAAGTATCACTATATATACAGTATTGCGATATAATCGGATACCACCCAGATACATTGATTGTTCAGTCTATCCATTCAACTTTCTGTTCGTTTCGGTCGCTCGTATGTGAAACGGGAATACCGTCACTTTATGTGTATAACTATATACACAGCATACCATCATAATCGAATACAACCCAGATACTATCCATTCAACCTTCTGTTCAATTCAGTCACTCGTATGTATAACGGAAGAACAATTACCTGGTGAGTATAACTATATAAACATAATCGAATACAACCCAGATACGATGATTGTTCAATCTATACTGAATTCAACCTTCTGCTCGATTCGGTCGCTTGTATGTAAAACGGAAGAACAGTTACCTGGTGAGTATTGCTATATAAACATCATCACGATATCATCGAATACAACTTAGTTACAATTATCGTTCCGTCTAACCATCCAACCTTATGTTCGATTCAGACGCTCGTATGTGTAACGAAAGAACCGTTACATGGTAGGTGTAGTTAAATATACAACATAACGATATAATCGGAGACAACCCAGATACAATGATTGTTCAATCTATCCATTCAACCTTATGTTCGATTCGGTTGCTAGTATGTATAACGAAAGAACAGTTACCTGGTTAGACATAATATATAATAATCATCACGAAATAATCGAATACAACCCAGATACGATGATTGTTCAGTCTATCCATTCAACCTTCTGTTCAGTTCAGTCGCTCTTATGTATAACTGGAGAACAGTTAGCTGGTGAGTATGACTATATGAACATCATCACGATATAATCGAATACAACCCAGATACGATGATTGTTCAGTCTATCCATTCAACCTTCAGTTCAATTCAGTCGCTCGTATGTATAACGGAAGAACAGTTACCTGGTGAGTATAATCATATAAACATAATCGAATACAACTCAGATACGATGATTGTTCAATCTATCCATTCAACCTTATGTTCGATTCGGTTGCTCGTATGTATATCGGAAGAACAGGTACCTGGTGAGTATATCTATATAAACATAATCGAATACAACTCAGATACGATGATTGTTCAATCTATCCATTTAACCTTCTGCTCGATTCGGTCGCTTGTATGTAAAACGGAAGGACAGTTACCTGGTGAGTATTGCTATATAAACATCATCACGATATCATCGAATACAACTCAGATACAATTATCGTTTCGTCTAACTATTTAACCATCTGTTCGATTCAGTCGCCAGTATGTGTAACGGAAGTACCGTCACCTGGTAAGTATCACTATATATACAGTATTGCGATATAATCGGATACCACCCAGATACATTGATTGTTCAGTCTATCCATTCAACTTTCTGTTCGTTTCGGTCGCTCGTATGTAAAACGGGAATACCGTCACCTAATGTGTATAATTATATACACAGCATAACATCATAATCGAATACAACCCACATACTATCCATTCAACCTTCTGTTCGATTCGGTTGCTCGTATGTATAACGAAAGAACAGTAACCTGGTGAGTATTTCTATATGAACGTCATCACGATATAATCGAATACAACATAGTTACAATTATCGTTCCATCTGACCATCCAACCTTATGTTCGATTCAGACGCTCGTATGTGTAACGAAAGAACCGTTACATGGTAGGTGTAAATAAATATACAACATAACGATATAATCGGAGACAACCCAGATACAATGATTGTTCAATCTATCCATTCAACCTTATGTTCGATTCGGTTGCTAGTATGTATAACGAAAGAACAGTTACCTGGTTAGACATAATATATAATAATCATCACGAAATAATCGAATACAACCCAGATACGATGATTGTTCAGTCTATCCATTCAACCTTCTGTTCAGTTCAGTCGCTCTTCTGTATAACTGGAGAACAGTTACCTGGTGAGTATAACTATATGAACATCATCACGATATAATCGAATACAACCCCAGATACTATCATTGTTTAGTCTATCCATTCAACCTTCAGTTCAATTCAGTCGCTCGTATGTATAACGGAAGAACAGTTACCTGGTGAGTATAACTATATAAACATAATCGAATACAACTCAGATACGATGATTGTTCAATCTATCCATTCAACCTTATGTTCGATTCGGTTGCTCGTATGTATATCGGAAGAACAGGTACCTGGTGAGTATATCTATATAAACATAATCGAATACAACTCAGATACGATGATTGTTCAATCTATCCATTTAACCTTCTGCTCGATTCGGTCGCTTGTATGTAAAACGGAAGGACAGTTATCTGGTGAGTATTGCTATATAAACATCATCACGATATCATCGAATACAACTCAGATACAATTATCGTTTCGTCTAACCATTCAACATTCTGTTCGATTCAGTCGCTAGAATGTGTAACGGAAGTATCGTCACCTGGTAAGTATCACTATATATACAGTATTGCGATATAATCGGATACCACCCAGATACATTGATTGTTCAGTCTATCCATTCAACTTTCTTTTCGTTTCAGTCGCTCGTATGTAAAACGGAAATACCGTCTCCTAGTGTGTATAACTATATACACAGCATAACATCATAATCGAATACAACCCATATACTATCCATTCAACCTTCTGTTCAATTCAGTCGCTCGTATGTATAACGGAAGAACAGTTACCTGGTGAGTATAACTATATAAACATAATCGAATACAACCCAGATACGATGATTGTTCAATCTATACTGAATTCAACCTTCTGCTCGATTCGGTCGCTTGTATGTAAAACGGAAGAACAGTTACCTGTTGAGTATTGCTATATAAACATCATCACGATATCTTCGAATACAACTCAGATACAATTATCGTTTCGTCTAACCATTTAACCTTCTGTTCGATTCAGTCGCTAGTATGTGTAACGGAAGTACCGTCACCTGGTAAGTATCACTATATATACAGTATTGCGATATAATCGGATACCACCCAGATACATTGATTGTTCAGTCTATCCATTCAACTTTCTGTTCGTTTCGGTCGCTCGTATGTGAAACGGGAATACCGTCACCTTATGTGTATAACTATATACACAGCATAACATCATAATCGAATACAACCCATATACTATCCATTCAACCTTCTGTTCAATTCAGTCGCTCGTATGTATAACGGAAGAACAGTTACCTGGTGAGTATATCTATATAAACATAATCGAATACAACCCAGATACGATGATTGTTCAATCTATACTGAATTCAACCTTCTGCTCGATTCGGTCGCTTGTATGTAAAATGGAAGAACAGTTACCTGGTGAGTATTGCTATATAAACATCATCACGATATCATCGAATACAACTCAGATACAATTATCGTTTCGTCTAACCATTTAACCTTCTGTTCGATTCAGTCGCTAGTATGTGTAACGGAAGTACCGTCACCTGGTAAGTATCACTATATATACATTATTGCGATATAAACGGAAACCACCCAGATACATTGATTGTTCAGTCTATCCATTCAACTATCTGTTCGTTTCGGTCGCTCGTATGTGACACGGGAATACCGTCACCTTATGTGTATATCTATATATACAGCATAACATCATAATCGAATACAACCCAGATACTATCCATTCAACCTTCTGTTCGATTCGGTTGCTCGTATGTATAACGAAAGAACAGTAACCTGGTGAGTATTTCTATATGAACGTCATCACGATATAATCGAATACAACTTAGTTACAATTATCGTTCCGTCTAACCATCCAACCTTATGTTCGATTCAGACGCTCGTATGTGTAACGAAAGAACCGTTACATGGTAGGAGTAGTTAAATATACAACAACGATATAATCGGAGACAACCCAGATACAATGATTGTTCAATCTATCCATTCAACCTTATGTTCGATTCGGTTGCTAGTATGTATAACGAAAGAACAGTTACCTGGTAAGACATTATATATAATAATCATCACGAAATAATCGAATACAACCCAGATACGATGATTGTTCAGTCTATCCATTCAACCTTCTGTTCAGTTCAGTCGCTCTTATGTATAACTGGAGAACAGTTTCCTGGTGAGTATAACTATATGAACATCATCACGATATAATCGAATACAACCCCAGATACGATCATTGTTTAGTCTATCCATTCAACCTTCAGTTCAAAATAGTCGCTCGTATGTATAACGGAAGAACAGTTACCTGGTGAGTATAACTATATGAACATAATCGAATACAACTCAGATACGATGATTGTTCAATCTATCCATTCAACCTTATGTTCGATTCGGTTGCTCGTATGTATATCGGAAGAACAGGTACCTGGTGAGTATATCTATATAAACATAATCGAATACAACTCAGATACGATGATTGTTCAATCTATCCATTTAACCTTCTGCTCGATTCGGTCGCTTGTATGTAAAACGGAAGGACAGTTACCTTGTGAGTATAACTATATACACAGCATAACATCATAATCGAATACAACCCAGATACTATCCATTCAACCTTCTGTTCGATTCGGTTGCTCGTATATATAACGAAAGAACAGTAACCTGGTGAGTATTGCTATATAAACATCATCACGATATCATCGAATACAACTCAGATACAATTATCGTTTCGTCTAACCATTTAACCTTCTGTTCGATTAACGGAAGTATCGTCACCTGGTAAGTATCACTGTATATACAGTATTGCGATATAATCGGATACCACCCAGATACATTGATTGTTCAGTCTATCCATTCAACTTTCTGTTCGTTTCGGTCGCTCGTATGTGAAACGGGAATACCGTCACCTTATGTGTATAACTATATACACAGCATAACATCATAATCGAATACAACCCATATACTATCCATTCAACCTTATGTTCGATTCGGTTGCTCGTATGTATATCGGAAGAACAGGTACCTGGTGAGTATATCTATATAAACATAATCGAATACAACTCAGATACGATGATTGTTCAATCTATCCATTTAACCTTCTGCTCGATTCGGTCGCTTGTATGTAAAACGGAAGGACAGTTACCTGGTGAGTATCGCTATATAAACATCATCACGATATCTTCGAATACAACTCAGATACAATTATCGTTTCGTCTAACCATTCAACATTCTGTTCGATTCAGTCGCTAGTATGTGTAACGGAAGTATCGTCACCTGGTAAGTATCACTATATATACAGTATTGCGATATAATCGGATATTTCAGTCTATCCATTCAACTTTCTTTTCGTTTCGGTCGCTCGTATGTAAAACGGGAATACCGTCTCCTAGTGTGTATAACTATATACACAGCATAACATCATAATCGAATACAACCCATATACTATCCATTCAACCTTCTGTTCAATTCAGTCGCCCGTATGTATAACGGAAGAACAGTTACCTGGTGAGTATAACTATATAAACATAATCGAATACAACCCAGATACGATGATTGTTCAATTTATACTGAATTCAACCTTCTGCTCGATTCGGTCGCTTGTATGTAAAACGGAAGAACAGTTACCTGGTGAGTATAACTATATAAACATAATCGAATACAACTCAGATACGATGATTGTTCAATCTATCCATTCAACCTTTTGTTCGATTCGGTTGCTCGTATGTATATCGGAAGAACAGGTACCTGGTGAGTATTGCTATATAAACATCATCACGATATCATCGAATACAACTCAGATACAATTATCGTTTCGTCTAACTATTCAACATTCTGTTCGATTCAGTCGCTAGTATGTGTAACGGAAGTATCGTCACCTGGTAAGTATCACTATATATACAGTATTGCGATATAATCGGATACCACCCAGATACATTGATTGTTCAGTCTATCCATTCAACTTTCTTTTCGTTTCGGTCGCTCGTATGTAAAACGGGAATACCGTCTCCTAGTGTGTATAACTATATACACAGCATAACATCATAATCGAATACAACCCATATACTATCCATTCAACCTTCTGTTCAATTCAGTCGCTCGTATGTATAACGGAAGAACAGTTACCTGGTGAGTATAACTATATAAACATAATCGAATACAACCCAGATACGATGATTGTTCAATCTATACTGAATTCAACCTTCTGCTCGATTCGGTCGCTTGTATGTAAAACGGAAGAACAGTTACCTGGTGAGTATTGCTATATAAACATCATCACGATATCATCGAATACAACTCAGATACAATTATCGTTTCGTCTAACCATTTAACCTTCTGTTCGATTCAGTCGCTAGTATGTGTAACGGAAGTACCGTCACTTGGTAAGTATCACTATATATACAGTATTGCGATATAATCGGATACCACCCAGATACATTGATTGTTCAGTCTATCCATTCAACTTTCTGTGCGTTTCGGTCGCTCGTATGTGAAACGGGAATACCGTCACCTTATGTGTATAACTATATACACAGCATAACATCATAATCGAATACAACCCAGATACTATCCATTCAACCTTCTGTTCGATTCGGTAGCTCGTATGTATAACGAAAGAACAGTAACCTGGTGTGTATTTCTATATGAACGTCATCACGATATAATCGAATACAACTTAGTTACAATTATCGTTCCGTCTAACCATCCAACCTTATGTTCGATTAAGACGCTCGTATGTGTAACGAAAGAACCGTTACATGGTAGGTGTAGTTAAATATACAACATAACGATATAATCGGAGACAACCCAGATACAATGATTGTTCAATCTATCCATTCAACCTTATGTTCGATTCGGTTGCTAGTATGTATAACGAAAGAACAGTTACCTGGTTAGACATAATATATAATAATCATCACGAAATAATCGAATACAACCCAGATACGATGATTGTTCAGTCTATCCATTCAACCTTCTGTTCAGTTCAGTCGCTCTTATGTATAACTGGAGAACAGTTACCTGGTGAGTATAACTATATAAACATAATCGAATACAACTCAGATACGATGATTGTTCAATCTATCCATTCAACCTTATGTTCGATTCGGTTGCTCGTATGTATATCGGAAGAACAGGTACCTGGTGAGTATATCTATATGAACATAATCGAATACAACTCAGATGCGATGATTGTTCAATCTATCCATTTAACCTTCTGTTCGATTCGGTCGCTTGTATGTAAAACGGAAGGACAGTTACCTGGTGAGTATCGCTATATAAACATCATCACGATATCATCGAATACAACTCAGATACAATTATCGTTTCGTCTAACCATTCAACATTCTGTTCGATTCAGTCGCTAGTATGTGTAACGGAAGTATCGTCACCTGGTAAGTATCACTATATATACAGTATTGCGATATAATCGGATATTTCAGTCTATCCATTCAACTTTCTTTTCGTTTCGGTCGCTCGTATGTAAAACGGGAATACCGTCTCCTAGTGTGTATAACTATATACACAGCATAACATCATAATCGAATACAACCCATATACTATCCATTCAACCTTCTGTTCAATTCAGTCGCCCGTATGTATAACGGAAGAACAGTTACCTGGTGAGTATAACTATATAAACATAATCGAATACAACCCAGATACGATGATTGTTCAATTTATACTGAATTCAACCTTCTGCTCGATTCGGTCGCTTGTATGTAAAACGGAAGAACAGTTACCTGGTGAGTATAACTATATAAACATAATCGAATACAACTCAGATACGATGATTGTTCAATCTATCCATTCAACCTTTTGTTCGATTCGGTTGCTCGTATGTATATCGGAAGAACAGGTACCTGGTGAGTATTGCTATATAAACATCATCACGATATCATCGAATACAACTCAGATACAATTATCGTTTCGTCTAACCATTCAACATTCTGTTCGATTCAGTCGCTAGTATGTGTAACGGAAGTATCGTCACCTGGTAAGTATCACTATATATACAGTATTGCGATATAATCGGATACCACCCAGATACATTGATTGTTCAGTCTATCCATTCAACTTTCTGTTCGTTTCGGTCGCTCGTATGTGAAACGGGAATACCGTCACCTTATGTGTATAACTATATACACAGCATAACATCATAATCGAATAAAACCCATATACTATCCATTCAACCTTCTGTTCAATTCAGTCGCTCGTATGTATAACGGAAGAACAGTTACCTGGTGAGTATAACTATATAAACATAATCGAATACAACCCAGATACGATGATTGTTCAATCTATACTGAATTCAACCTTCTGCTCGATTCGGTCGCTTGTATGTAAAACGGAAGAACAGTTACCTGGTGAGTATTGCTATATAAACATCATCACGATATCATCGAATACAACTCAGATACAATTATCGTTTCGTCTAACCATTTAACCTTCTGTTCGATTCAGTCGCTAGTATGTGTAACGGAAGTACCGTCACTTGGTAAGTATCACTATATATACAGTATTGCGATATAATCGGATACCACCCAGATACATTGATTGTTCAGTCTATCCATTCAACTTTCTGTTCGTTTCGGTCGCTCGTATGTGAAACGGGAATACCGTCACCTTATGTGTATAACTATATACACAGCATAACATCATAATCGAATACAACCCAGATACTATCCATTCAACCTTCTGTTCGATTCGGTAGCTCGTATGTATAACGAAAGAACAGTAACCTGGTGTGTATTTCTATATGAACGTCATCACGATATAATCGAATACAACTTAGTTACAATTATCGTTCCGTCTAACCATCCAACCTTATGTTCGATTAAGACGCTCGTATGTGTAACGAAAGAACCGTTACATGGTAGGTGTAGTTAAATATACAACATAACGATATAATCGGAGACAACCCAGATACAATGATTGTTCAATCTATCCATTCAACCTTATGTTCGATTCGGTTGCTAGTATGTATAACGAAAGAACAGTTACCTGGTTAGACATAATATATAATAATCATCACGAAATAATCGAATACAACCCAGATACGATGATTGTTCAGTCTATCCATTCAACCTTCTGTTCAGTTCAGTCGCTCTTATGTATAACTGGAGAACAGTTACCTGGTGAGTATAACTATATGAACATCATCACGATATAATCGAATACAACCCCAGATACGATCATTGTTTAGTCTATCCATTCAACCTTCAGTTCAATTCAGTCGCTCGTATGTATAACGGAAGAACAGTTACCTGGTGAGTATAACTATATAAACATAATCGAATATAACTCAGTTACGATGATTGTTCAATCTATCCATTCAACCTTATGTTCGATTCGGTTGCTCGTATGTATATCGGAAGAACAGGTACCTGGTGAGTATATCCATATAAACATAATCGAATACAACTCATATACGATGATTGTTCAATCTATCCATTTAACCTTCTGCTCGATTCGGTCGCTTGTATGTAAAACGGAAGGACAGTTACCTGGTGAGTATTGCTATATAAACATCATCACGATATCATCGAATACAACCCAGATACAATTATCGTTTCGTCTAACCATTTAACCTTCTGTTCGATTCAGTCGCCAGTATGTGTAACGGAAGTACCGTCACCTGGGAAGTATCACTATATATACAGTATTGCGATATAATCGGATACCACCCAGATACATTGATTGTTCAGTCTATCCATTCAACATTCTGTTCGTTTCGGTCGCTCGTATGTGAAACGGGAATACCGTCACCTTATGTGTATAACTATATACACAGCATAACATCATAATCGAATACAACCCAGATACTATCCATTCAACCTTCTGTTCGATTCGGTTGCTCGTATTTATAACGAAAGAACAGTAACCTGGTGAGTATTTCTATATGAACGTCATCACGATATAATAGAATACAACTTAGTTACAATTATCGTTCCGTCTAACCATCCAACCTTATGTTCGATTCAGACGCTCGTATGTGTAACGAAAGAACCGTTACATGGTAGGTGTAGTTAAATATACAACATAACGATATAATCGGAGACAACCCAGATACAATGATTGTTCAATCTATCCATTCAACCTTATGTTCGATTCGGTTGCTAGTATGTATAACGAAAGAACAGTTACCTGGTTAGACATAATATATAATAATCATCACGAAATAATCGAATACAACCCAGATACGATGATTGTTCAGTCTATCCATTCAACCTTCTGTTCAGTTCAGTCGCTCTTATGTATAACTGGAGAACAGTTACCTGGTGAGTATAACTATATGAACATCATCACGATATAATCGAATACAACCCCAGATACGATCATTGTTTAGTCTATCCATTCAACCTTCAGTTCAATTCAGTCGCTCGTATGTATAACGGAAGAACAGATACCTGGTGAGTATAACTATATAAAAATAATCGAATACAACTCAGATACGATGATTGTTCAATCTATCCATTCAACCTTATGTTCGATTCGGTTGCTCGTATGTATATCGGAAGAACAGGTACCTGGTGAGTATATCTATATAAACATAATCGAATACAACTCAGATACGATGATTGTTCAATCTATCCATTTGACCTTCTGCTCGATTCGGTCGCTTGTATGTAAAACGGAAGGACAGTTACCTGGTGAGTATTGCTATATAAACATCATCACGATATCATCGAATACAACTCAGATACAATTATCGTTTCGTCTAACCATTCAACATTCTGTTCGATTCAGTCGCTAGTATGTGTAACGGAAGTATCGTCACCTGGTAAGTATCACTATATATACAGTATTGCGATATAATCGGATACCACCCAGATACATTGATTGTTCAGTCTATCCATTCAACTTTCTTTTCGTTTCGGTCGCTCTTATGTAAAACGGGAATACCGTCTCCTAGTGTGTATAACTATATACACAGCATAACATCATAATCGATTACAACCCATATACTATCCATTCAACCTTCTGTTCAATTCAGTCGCTAGTATGTATAACGAAAGAACAGTTACCTGGTGAGTATAACTATATAAACATAATCGAATACAACCCAGATGCGATGATTGTTCAATCTATACTGAATTCAACCTTCTGCTCGATTCGGTCGCTTGTATGTTAAACGGAAGAACAGTTACCTGGTGAGTATTGCTATATAAACATCATCACGATATCATCGAATACAACTCAGATACAATTATCGTTTCGTCTAACCATTTAACCTTCTGTTCGATTCAGTCGCTAGTATGTGTAACGGAAGTACCGTCACTTGGTAAGTATCACTATATATACAGTATTGCGATATAATCGGATACCACCCAGATACATTGATTGTTCAGTCTATCCATTCAACTTTCTGTGCGTTTCGGTCGCTCGTATGTGAAACGGGAATACCGTCACCTTATGTGTATAACTATATACACAGCATAACATCATAATCGAATACAACCCAGATACTATCCATTCAACCTTCTGTTCGATTCGGTAGCTCGTATGTATAACGAAAGAACAGTAACCTGGTGTGTATTTCTATATGAACGTCATCACGATATAATCGAATACAACTTAGTTACAATTATCGTTCCGTCTAACCATCCAACCTTATGTTCGATTAAGACGCTCGTATGTGTAACGAAAGAACCGTTACATGGTAGGTGTAGTTAAATATACAACATAACGATATAATCGGAGACAACCCAGATACAATGATTGTTCAATCTATCCATTCAACCTTATGTTCGATTCGGTTGCTAGTATGTATAACGAAAGAACAGTTACCTGGTTAGACATAATATATAATAATCATCACGAAATAATCGAATACAACCCAGATACGATGATTGTTCAGTCTATCCATTCAACCTTCTGTTCAGTTCAGTCGCTCTTATGTATAACTGGAGAACAGTTACCTGGTGAGTATAACTATATAAACATAATCGAATACAACTCAGATACGATGATTGTTCAATCTATCCATTCAACCTTATGTTCGATTCGGTTGCTCGTATGTATATCGGAAGAACAGGTACCTGGTGAGTATATCTATATGAACATAATCGAATACAACTCAGATGCGATGATTGTTCAATCTATCCATTTAACCTTCTGTTCGATTCGGTCGCTTGTATGTAAAACGGAAGGACAGTTACCTGGTGAGTATCGCTATATAAACATCATCACGATATCATCGAATACAACTCAGATACAATTATCGTTTCGTCTAACCATTCAACATTCTGTTCGATTCAGTCGCTAGTATGTGTAACGGAAGTATCGTCACCTGGTAAGTATCACTATATATACAGTATTGCGATATAATCGGATATTTCAGTCTATCCATTCAACTTTCTTTTCGTTTCGGTCGCTCGTATGTAAAACGGGAATACCGTCTCCTAGTGTGTATAACTATATACACAGCATAACATCATAATCGAATACAACCCATATACTATCCATTCAACCTTCTGTTCAATTCAGTCGCCCGTATGTATAACGGAAGAACAGTTACCTGGTGAGTATAACTATATAAACATAATCGAATACAACCCAGATACGATGATTGTTCAATTTATACTGAATTCAACCTTCTGCTCGATTCGGTCGCTTGTATGTAAAACGGAAGAACAGTTACCTGGTGAGTATAACTATATAAACATAATCGAATACAACTCAGATACGATGATTGTTCAATCTATCCATTCAACCTTTTGTTCGATTCGGTTGCTCGTATGTATATCGGAAGAACAGGTACCTGGTGAGTATTGCTATATAAACATCATCACGATATCATCGAATACAACTCAGATACAATTATCGTTTCGTCTAACCATTCAACATTCTGTTCGATTCAGTCGCTAGTATGTGTAACGGAAGTATCGTCACCTGGTAAGTATCACTATATATACAGTATTGCGATATAATCGGATACCACCCAGATACATTGATTGTTCAGTCTATCCATTCAACTTTCTGTTCGTTTCGGTCGCTCGTATGTGAAACGGGAATACCGTCACCTTATGTGTATAACTATATACACAGCATAACATCATAATCGAATAAAACCCATATACTATCCATTCAACCTTCTGTTCAATTCAGTCGCTCGTATGTATAACGGAAGAACAGTTCCCTGGTGAGTATAACTATATAAACATAATCGAATACAACCCAGATACGATGATTGTTCAATCTATACTGAATTCAACCTTCTGCTCGATTCGGTCGCTTGTATGTAAAACGGAAGAACAGTTACCTGGTGAGTATTGCTATATAAACATCATCACGATATCATCGAATACAACTCAGATACAATTATCGTTTCGTCTAACCATTTAACCTTCTGTTCGATTCAGTCGCTAGTATGTGTAACGGAAGTACCGTCACTTGGTAAGTATCACTATATATACAGTATTGCGATATAATCGGATACCACCCAGATACATTGATTGTTCAGTCTATCCATTCAACTTTCTGTTCGTTTCGGTCGCTCGTATGTGAAACGGGAATACCGTCACCTTATGTGTATAACTATATACACAGCATAACATCATAATCGAATACAACCCAGATACTATCCATTCAACCTTCTGTTCGATTCGGTAGCTCGTATGTATAACGAAAGAACAGTAACCTGGTGTGTATTTCTATATGAACGTCATCACGATATAATCGAATACAACTTAGTTACAATTATCGTTCCGTCTAACCATCCAACCTTATGTTCGATTAAGACGCTCGTATGTGTAACGAAAGAACCGTTACATGGTAGGTGTAGTTAAATATACAACATAACGATATAATCGGAGACAACCCAGATACAATGATTGTTCAATCTATCCATTCAACCTTATGTTCGATTCGGTTGCTAGTATGTATAACGAAAGAACAGTTACCTGGTTAGACATAATATATAATAATCATCACGAAATAATCGAATACAACCCAGATACGATGATTGTTCAGTCTATCCATTCAACCTTCTGTTCAGTTCAGTCGCTCTTATGTATAACTGGAGAACAGTTACCTGGTGAGTATAACTATATGAACATCATCACGATATAATCGAATACAACCCCAGATACGATCATTGTTTAGTCTATCCATTCAACCTTCAGTTCAATTCAGTCGCTCGTATGTATAACGGAAGAACAGTTACCTGGTGAGTATAACTATATAAACATAATCGAATATAACTCAGTTACGATGATTGTTCAATCTATCCATTCAACCTTATGTTCGATTCGGTTGCTCGTATGTATATCGGAAGAACAGGTACCTGGTGAGTATATCCATATAAACATAATCGAATACAACTCATATACGATGATTGTTCAATCTATCCATTTAACCTTCTGCTCGATTCGGTCGCTTGTATGTAAAACGGAAGGACAGTTACCTGGTGAGTATTGCTATATAAACATCATCACGATATCATCGAATACAACCCAGATACAATTATCGTTTCGTCTAACCATTTAACCTTCTGTTTGATTCAGTCGCCAGTATGTGTAACGGAAGTACCGTCACCTGGGAAGTATCACTATATATACAGTATTGCGATATAATCGGATACCACCCAGATACATTGATTGTTCAGTCTATCCATTCAACATTCTGTTCGTTTCGGTCGCTCGTATGTGAAACGGGAATACCGTCACCTTATGTGTATAACTATATACACAGCATAACATCATAATCGAATACAACCCAGATACTATCCATTCAACCTTCTGTTCGATTCGGTTGCTCGTATTTATAACGAAAGAACAGTAACCTGGTGAGTATTTCTATATGAACGTCATCACGATATAATCGAATACAACTTAGTTACAATTATCGTTCCGTCTAACCATCCAACCTTATGTTCGATTCAGACGCTCGTATGTGTAACGAAAGAACCGTTACATGGTAGGTGTAGTTAAATATACAACATAACGATATAATCGGAGACAACCCAGATACAATGATTGTTCAATCTATCCATTCAACCTTATGTTCGATTCGGTTGCTAGTATGTATAACGAAAGAACAGTTACCTGGTTAGACATAATATATAATAATCATCACGAAATAATCGAATACAACCCAGATACGATGATTGTTCAGTCTATCCATTCAACCTTCTGTTCAGTTCAGTCGCTCTTATGTATAACTGGAGAACAGTTACCTGGTGAGTATAACTATATGAACATCATCACGATATAATCGAATACAACCCCAGATACGATCATTGTTTAGTCTATCCATTCAACCTTCAGTTCAATTCAGTCGCTCGTATGTATAACGGAAGAACAGATACCTGGTGAGTATAACTATATAAAAATAATCGAATACAACTCAGATACGATGATTGTTCAATCTATCCATTCAACCTTATGTTCGATTCGGTTGCTCGTATGTATATCGGAAGAACAGGTACCTGGTGAGTATATCTATATAAACATAATCGAATACAACTCAGATACGATGATTGTTCAATCTATCCATTTGACCTTCTGCTCGATTCGGTCGCTTGTATGTAAAACGGAAGGACAGTTACCTGGTGAGTATTGCTATATAAACATCATCACGATATCATCGAATACAACTCAGTTACAATTATCGTTTCGTCTAACCATTCAACATTCTGTTCGATTCAGTCGCTAGTATGTGTAACGGAAGTATCGTCACCTGGTAAGTATCACTATATATACAGTATTGCGATATAATCGGATACCACCCAGATACATTGATTGTTCAGTCTATCCATTCAACTTTCTTTTCGTTTCGGTCGCTCTTATGTAAAACGGGAATACCGTCTCCTAGTGTGTATAACTATATACACAGCATAACATCATAATCGATTACAACCCATATACTATCCATTCAACCTTCTGTTCAATTCAGTCGCTAGTATGTATAACGAAAGAACAGTTACCTGGTGAGTATAACTATATAAACATAATCGAATACAACCCAGATGCGATGATTGTTCAATCTATACTGAATTCAACCTTCTGCTCGATTCGGTCGCTTGTATGTTAAACGGAAGAACAGTTACCTGGTGAGTATTGCTATATAAACATCACGATATCATCGAATACAACTCAGATACAATTATCGTTTCGTCTAACCATTTGACCTTCTGTTCGATTCAGTCGCTAGTATGTGTAACGGAAGTACCGTCACCTGGTAAGTATCACTATATATACAGTATTGCGATATAATCGGATACCACCCAGATACATTGATTGTTCAGTCTATCCATTCAACTTTATGTTCGTTTCGGTCGCTCGTATGTGAAACGTGAATACCGTCACCTTATGTGTATAACTATATACACAGCATAACATCATAATCGAATACAACCCAGATACTATCCATTCAACCTTCTGTTCGATTCGGTTGCTCGTATGTATAACGAAAGAACAGTAACCTGGTGAGTATTTCTATATGAACGTCATCACGATATAATCGAATACAACTTAGTTACAATTATCGTTCCGTCTAACCATCCAACCTTATGTTCGATTCAGACGCTCGTATGTGTAACGAAAGAACCGTTACATGGTAGGTGTAGTTAAATATACAACATAACGATATAATCGGAGACAACCCAGATACAATGATTGTTCAATCTATCCATTCAACCTTATGTTCGATTCGGTTGCTAGTATGTATAACGAAAGAACAGTTACCTGGTTAGACATAATATATAATAATCATCACGAAATAATCGAATACAACCCAGATACGATGATTGTTCAGTCTATCCATTCAACCTTCTGTTCAGTTCAGTCGCTCTTACGTATAACTGGAGAACAGTTACCTGGTGAGTATAACTATATGAACATCATCACGATATAATCGAATACAACCCCAGATACGATCATTGTTTAGTCTATCCATTCAACCTTCAGTTCAATTCAGTCGCTCGTATGTATAACGGAAGAACAGTTACCTGGTGAGTATAACTATATAAACATAATCGAATACAACTCAGATACGATGATTGTTCAATCTATCCATTCAACCTTATGTTCGATTCGGTTGCTCGTATGTATATCGGAAGAACAGGTACCTGGTGAGTATATCCATATAAACATAATCGAATACAACTCAGATACGATGATTGTTCAATCTATCCATTTAACCTTCTGCTCGATTCGGTCGCTTGTATGTAAAACGGAAGGACAGTTACCTGGTGAGTATTGCTATATAAACATCATCACGATATCATCGAATACAACTCAGATACAATTATCGTTTCGTCTAACCATTTAACCTTCTGTTCGATTCAGTCGCCAGTATGTGTAACGGAAGTACCGTCACCTGGTAAGTATCACTATATATACAGTATCGCGATATAATCGGATACCACCCAGATACATTGATTGTTCAGTCTATCCATTCAACTTTCTTTTCGTTTCGGTCGCTCTTATGTAAAACGGGAATACCGTCTCCTAGTGTGTATAACTATATACACAGCATAACATCATAATCGAATACAACCCATATACTATCCATTCAACCTTCTGTTCAATTCAGTCGCTCGTATGTATAACGGAAGAACAGTTACCTGGTGAGTATAACTATATAAACATAATCGAATACAACTCAGATACGATGATTGTTCAATCTATCCATTCAACCTTATGTTCGATTCGGTTGCTCGTATGTATATCGGAAGAACAGGTACCTGGTGAGTATATCTATATAAACATAATCGAATACAACTCAGATACGATGATTGTTCAATCTATCCATCTAACCTTCTGCTCGATTCGGTCACTTGTATGTAAAACGGAAGGACAGTTACCTGGTGAGTATTGCTATATAAACATCATCACGATATCATCGAATACAACTCAGATACAATTATCGTTTCGTCTAACCATTCAACATTCTGTTCGATTCAGTCGCTAGTATGTGTAACGGAAGTATCGTCACCTGGTAAGTATCACTATATATACAGTATTGCGATATAATCGGATACCACCCAGATACATTGATTGTTCAGTCTATCCATTCAACTTTCTTTTCGTTTCGGTCGCTCTTATGTAAAACGGGAATACCGTCTCCTAGTGTGTATAACTATATACACAGCATAACATCATAATCGAATACAACCCATATACTATCCATTCAACCTTCTGTTCAATTCAGTCGCTCGTATGTATAACGGAAGAACAGTTACCTGGTGAGTATAACTATATAAACATAATCGAATACAACCCAGATACGATGATTGTTCAATCTATACTGAATTTAACCTTCTGCTCGATTCGGTCGCTTGTATGTAAAACGGAAGAACAGTTACCTGGTGAGTATTGCTATATAAACATCATCACGATATCATCGAATACAACTCAGATACAATTATCGTTTCGTCTAACCATTTAACCTTCTGTTCGATTGAGTCGCTAGTATGTGTAACGGAAGTACCGTCACCTGGTAAGTATCACTATATATACAGTATTGCGATATAATCGGATACCACCCAGATACATTGATTGTTCAGTCTATCCATTCAACTTTATGTTCGTTTCGGTCGCTCGTATGTGAAACGGGAATACCGTCACCTTATGTGTATAACTATATACACAGCATAACATCATAATCGAATACAACCCAGATACTATCCATTCAACCTTCTGTTCGATTCGGTTGCTCGTATGTATAACGAAAGAACAGTAACCTGGTGAGTATTTCTATATGAACGTCATCACGATATAATCGAATACAACTTAGTTACAATTATCGTTCCGTCTAACCATCCAACCTTATGTTCGATTCAGACGCTCGTATGTGTAACGAAAGAACCGTTACATGGTAGGTGTAGTTAAATATACAACATAACGATATAATCGGAGACAACCCAGATACAATGATTGTTCAATCTATCCATTCAACCTTATGTTCGATTCGGTTGCTAGTATGTATAACGAAAGAACAGTTACCTGGTTAGACATAATATATAATAATCATCACGAAATAATCGAATACAGCCCAGATACGATGATTGTTCAGTCTATCCATTCAACCTTCTGTTCAGTTCAGTCGCTCTTATGTATAACTGGAGAACAGTTACCTGGTGAGTATAACTATATGAACATCATCACGATATAATCGAATACAACCCCAGATACGATCATTGTTTAGTCTATCCATTCAACCTTCAGTTCAATTCAGTCGCTCGTATGTATAACGGAAGAACAGTCACCTGGTGAGTATAACTATATAAACATAATCGAATACAACTCAGATACGATGATTGTTCAATCTATCCATTCAACCTTATGTTCGATTCGGTTGCTCGTATGTATATCGGAAGAACAGGTACCTGGTGAGTATATCCATATAAACATTATCGAATACAACTCAGATACGATGATTGTTCAATCTATCCATTTAACCTTCTGCTCGATTCGGTCTCTTGTATGTAAAACGGAAGGACAGTTACCTGGTGAGTATTGCTATATAAACATCATCACGATATCATCGAATACAACTCAGATGCAATTATCGTTTCGTCTAACCATTTAACCTTCTGTTCGATTCAGTCGCCAGTATGTGTAACGGAAGTACCGTCACCTGGTAAGTATCACTATATATACAGTATTGCGATATAATCGGATACCACCCAGATACATTGATTGTTCAGTCTATCCATTCAACATTCTGTTCGTTTCGGTCGCTCGTATGTGAAACGGGAATACCGTCACCTTATGTGTATAACTATATACACAGCATAACATCATAATCGAATACAACCCAGATACTATCCATTCGACCTTCTGTTCGATTCGGTTGCTCGTGAGTATAACGAAAGAACAGTAACCTGGTGAGTATTTCTATATGAACGTCATCACGATATAATCGAATACAACTTAGTTACAATTATAGTTCCGTCTAACCATCCAACCTTATGTTCGATTCAGACGCTCGTATTTGTAACGAAAGAACCGTTACATGGTAGGTGTAGTTGAATATACAACATAACGATATAATCGGAGACAACCCAGATACAATGATTGTTCAATCTATCCATTCAACCTTATGTTCGATTCGGTTGCTAGTATGTATAACGAAAGAACAGTTACCTGGTTAGACATAATATATAATAATCATCACGAAATAATCGAATACAACCCAGATACGATGATTGTTTAGTCTATCCATTCAACCTTCTGTTCAGTTCAGTCGCTCTTATGTATAACTGGAGAACAGTTACCTGGTGAGTATAACTATATGAACATCATCACGATATAATCGAATACAACCCCAGATACGATCATTGTTTAGTCTATCCATTCAACCTTCAGTTCAATTCAGTCGCTCGTATGTATAACGGAAGAACAGTTACCTGGTGAGTATAACTATATAAACATAATCGAATACAACTCAGATACGACGATTGTTCAATCTATCCATTCAACCTTATGTTCGATTCGGTTGCTCGTATGTATATCGGAAGAACAGGTACCTGGTGAGTATATCTATATAAACATAATCGAATACAACTCAGATACGATGATTGTTCAATCTATCCATCTAACCTTCTGCTCGATTCGGTCGCTCTTATGTAAAACGGAAGGACAGTTACCTGGTGAGTATTGCTATATAAACATCATCACGATATCATCGAATACAACTCAGATACAATTATCGTTTCGTCTAACCATTCAACATTCTGTTCGATTCAGTCGCTAGTATGTGTAACGGAAGTATCGTCACCTGGTAAGTATCACTATATATACAGTATTGCGATATAATCGGATACCACCCAGATACATTGATTGTTCAGTCTATCCATTCAACTTCCTTTTCGTTTCGGTCGCTCGTATGTAAAACGGGAATACCGTCTCCTAGTGTGTATAACTATATACACAGCATAACATCATAATCGAATACAACCCATATACTATCCATTCAACCTTCTGTTCAATTCAGTCGCTCGTATGTATAACGGAAGAACAGTTACCTGGTGAGTATAACTATATAAACATAATCGAATACAACCCAGATACGATGATTGTTCAATCTATACTGAATTCAACCTTCTGCTCGATTTGGTCGCTTGTATGTAAAACGGAAGAACAGTTACCTGTTGAGTATTGCTATATAAACATCATCACGATATCATCGAATACATTTCAGATACATGTATCGTTTCGTCTAACCATTTGACCTTCTGTTCGATTCAGTCGCTAGTATGTGTAACGGAAGTACCGTCCCCTGGTAAGTATCACTATATATACAGTATTGCGATATAATCGGATACCACCCAGAAACATTGATTGTTCAGTCTATCCATTCAACTTTCTGTTCGTTTCGGTCGCTCGTATGTGAAACGGGAATACCTTCACCTTATGTGTATAACTATATACACAGCATAACATCATAATCGAATACAACCCAGATACTATCCATTCAACCTTCTGTTCGATTCGGTTGCTCGTATGTATAACGAAAGAACAGTAACCTGGTGAGTATTTCTATATGAACGTCATCACGATATAATCGAATACAACTTAGTTACAATTATCGTTCCGTCTAACCATCCAATCTTATGTTCGATTCAGACGCTCGTATGTGTAACGAAAGAACCGTTACATGGTAGGTGTAGTTAAATATACAACATAACGATATAATCGGAGACAACCCAGATACAATGATTGTTCAATCTATCCATTCAACCTTATGTTCGATTCGGTTGCCATTATGTATAACGAAAGAACAGTTACCTGGTTAGACATAATATATAATAATCATCACCAAATAATCGAATACAACCCAGATACGATGATTGTTCAGTCTATCCATTCAACCTTCTGTTCAGTTCAGTCGCTCTTATGTATAACTGGAGAACAGTTACCTGGTGAGTATAACTATATGAACATCATCACGATATAATCGAATACAACCCCAGATACGATCATTGTTTAGTCTATCCATTCAACCTTCAGTTCAAATCAGTCGCTCGTATGTATAACGGAAGAACAGTTACCTGGTGAGTATAACTATATAAACATAATCGAATACAACTCAGATACGATGATTGTTCAATCTATCCATTCAACCTTATGTTCGATTCGGTTGCTCGTATGTATATCGGAAGAACAGGTACCTGGTGAGTATATCTATATAAACATAATCGAATACAACTCAGATACGATGATTGTTCAATCTATCCATTTAACCTTCTGCTCGATTCGGTCGCTTGTATGTAAAACGGAAGGACAGTTACCTGGTGAGTATTGCTATATAAACATCATCACGATATCATCGAATACAACTCAGATACAATTATCGTTTTGTCTAACCATTCAACATTCTGTTCGATTCAGTCGCTAGTATGTGTAACGGAAGTATCGTCACCTGGTAAGTATCACTATATATACAGGATTGCGATATAATCGGATACCACCCAGATACATTGATTGTTCAGTCTATCCATTCAACTTTCTTTTCGTTTCGGTCGCTCGTATGTAAAACGGGAATACCGTCTCCTAGTGTGTATAACTATATACACAGCATAACATCATAATCGAATACAACCCATATACTATCCATTCAACCTTCTGTTCAATTCAGTCGCTCGTATGTATAACGGAAGAACAGTTACCTGGTGAGTATAACTATATAAACATAATCGAATACAACCCAGATACGATGATTGTTCAATCTATACTGAATTCAACCTTCTGCTCGATTTGGTCGCTTGTATGTAAAACGGAAGAACAGTTACCTGTTGAGTGTTGCTATATAAACATCATCACGATATCATCGAATACAACTCAGATACATGTATCGTTTCGTCTAACCATTTAACCTTCTGTTCGATTCAGTCGCTAGTATGTGTAACGGAAGTACCGTCACCTGGTAAGTATCACTATATATACAGTATTGCGATATAATCGGATACCACCCAGAAACATTGATTGTTCAGTCTATCCATTCAACATTCTGTTCGTTTCGGTCGCTCGTATGTGAAACGGGAATACCTTCACCTCATGTGTATAACTATATACACAGCATAACATCATAATCGAATACAACCCAGATACTATCCATTCAACCTTCTGTTCGATTCGGTTGCTCGTATGTATAACGAAAGAACAGTAACCTGGTGAGTATTTCTATATGAACGTCATCACGATATAATCGAATACAACTTAGTTACAATTATCGTTCCGTCTAACCATCCAACCTTATGTTCGATTCAGACGCTCGTATGTGTAACGAAAGAACCGTTACATGGTAGGTGTAGTTAAATATACAACATAACGATATAATCGGAGACAACCCAGATACAATGATTGTTCAATCTATCCATTCAACCTTATGTTCGATTCGGTTGCCATTATGTATAACGAAAGAACAGTTACCTGGTTAGACATAATATATAATAATCATCACGAAATAATCGAATACAACCCAGATACGATGATTGTTCAGTCTATCCATTCAACCTTCTGTTCAGTTCAGTCGCTCTTATGTATAACTGGAGAACAGTTACCTGGTGAGTATAACTATATGAACATCATCACGATATAATCGAGTACAACCCCAGATACGATCATTGTTTAGTCTATCCATTCAACCTTCAGTTCAAATCAGTCGCTCGTATGTATAACGGAAGAACAGTTACCTGGTGAGTATAACTATATAAACATAATCGAATACAACTCAGATACGATGATTGTTCAATCTATCCATTCAACCTTATGTTCGATTCGGTTGCTCGTATGTATATCGGAAGAACAGGTACCTGGTGAGTATATCTATATAAACATAATCGAATACAACTCAGATACGATGATTGTTCAATCTATCCATTTAACCTTCTGCTCGATTCGGTCGCTTGTATGTAAAACGGAAGAACAGTTACCTGGTGAGTATTACTATATAAACATCATCACGATATCATCGAATACAACTCAGAAACAATTATCGTTTCGTCTAACCATTTAACCTTCTGTTCGATTCAGTCGCTAGTATGTGTAACGGAAGTACCGTCACCTGGTAAGTATCACTATATATACAGTATTGCGATATAATCGGATACCACCCAGATACATCGATTGTTCAGTCTATCCATTCAAATTTCTGTTCATTTCGGTCGCTCGTATGTGAAACGGGATAACCGTCACCTTATGTGTATAACTATATACACAGCATAACATCATAATCGAATACAACCCAGATACTATCCATTCAACCTTCTGTTCGATTCGGTTGCTCGTATGTATAACGAAAGAACAGTAACCTGGTTAGTATTGCTATATAAACATCATCACGATATCATCGAATACAACTCAGATACAATTATCGTTTCGTCTAACCATTCAACATTCTGTTCGATTCAGTCGCTAGTATGTGTAACGGAAGTATCGTCACCTGATAAGTATCACTATATATACAGTATTGCGATATAATCGGATACCACCCAGATACATTGATTGTTCAGTCTATCCATTCAACTTTCTTTTTGTTTCGGTCGCTCGTATGTAAAACGGGAATACCGTCTCCTAGTGTGTATAACTATATATACACAGCATAACATCATAATCGAATACAACCCATATACTATCCATTCAACCTTCTGTTCAATTCAGTCGCTCGTATGTATAACGGAAGAACAGTTACCTGGTGAGTATAACTATATAAACATAATCGAATACAACCCAGATACGATGATTGTCCAATCTATACTGAATTCAACCTTCTTCCCGATTCGGTCGCTTGTATGTAAAACGGAAGAACAGTTACCTGGTGAGTATTGCTATATAAACATCATCACGATATCATCGAATACAACTCAGATACAATTATCGTTTCGTCTAACCATTTAACCTTCTGTTCGATTCAGTCGCTAGTATGTGTAACGGAAGTACCGTCACCTGGTAAGAATCACTATATATACAGTATTGCGATATAATCGGATACCACCCAGAGACATTGATTGTTCAGTCTATCCATTCAACTTTCTGTTCGTTTCGGTCGCTCGTATGTGAAACGGGAATACCGTCACCTTATGTTTATAACTATATACACAGCATAACATCATAATCGAATACAACCCAGATACTATCCATTCAACCTTCTGTTCGATTCGGTTGCTCGTATGTATAACGATGGAACAGTAACCTGGTGAGTATTGCTATATAAACATCATCACGATATAATCGAATACAACTCAGATACAATTATCGTTTCGTCTAACCATTCAACATTCTGTTCGATTTAGTCGCTAGTATGTGTAACGGAAGTATCGTCACCTGGTAAGTATCACTATATATACAGTATTGCGATATAATCGGATACCACCCAGATACATTGATTGTTCAGTCTATCCATTCAACTTTCTTTTTGTTTCGGTCGCTCGTATGTAAAACGGGAATACCGTCTCCTAGTGTGTATAACTATATACACAGCATAACATCATAATCGAATACAACCCATATACTATCCATTCAACCTTCTGTTCGATTCGGTTGCTCGTATGTATAACGAAAGAACAGTATCCTGGTGAGTATTGCTATATAAACATCATCACGATATCATCGAATACAACTCAGATACAATTATCGTTTCGTCTAACCATTTAGCCTTCTGTTCGATTCAGTCGCTAGTATGTGTAACGGAAGTACCGTCACCTGGTAAGTATCACTATATATACAGTATTGCGATATAATCGGATACCACCCAGATACATTGATTGTTCAGTCTATCCATTCAACTTTCTGTTCGTTTCGGTCGCTCGTATGTGAAACGGGAATACCGTCACCTTATGTGTATAACTATATACACAGCATAACATCATAATCAAATACAACTCAGATACTATCCATTCAACCTTCTGTTCGATTCGGTTGCTCGTATGTATAACGAAAGAACAGTAACCTGGTGAGTATTTCTATATGAACTTCATCACGATATAATCGAATACAACTTAGTTACAATTATCGTTCCGTCTAACCATCCAACCTTATGTTGGATTCAGACGCTCGTATGTGTAACGAAAGAACCGTTACATGGTGGGTGTAGTTAAATATACAACATAACGATATAATCGGAGACAACCCAGATACAATGATTGTTCAATCTATCCATTCAACCTTATGTTCGATTCGGTTGCTAGTATGTATAACGAAAGAACAGTTACCTGGTTAGACATAATATATAATAATCATCACGAAATAATCGAATACAACCCAGATACGATGATTGTTCAGTCTATCCATTCAACCTTGTGTTCAGTTCAGTCGCTCTTATGTATAACTGGAAAACAGTTACCTGGTGAGTATAACTAAATGAACATCATCACGATATAATCGAATACAACCCCAGATACGATCATTGTTTAGTCTATCCATTCAACCTTCAGTTCAAATCAGTCGCTCGTATGTATAACGGGAGAACAGTTACCTGGTGAGTATAACTATATAAACATAATCGAATACAACTCAGATACGATGATTGTTCAATCTATCCATTCAACCTTATGTTCGATTCGGTTGCTTGTATGTATATCGGAAGAACAGGTACCTGGTGAGTATATCTATATAAACATAATCGAATACAACTCAGATACGATGATTGTTCAATCTATCCATTTAACCTTCTGCTCGATTCGGTCGCTTGTATGTAAAACGGAAGGACAGTTACCTGGTGAGTATTGCTATATAAACATCATCACGATATCATCGAATACAACTCAGATACAATTATCGTTTCGTCTAACCATTCAACATTCTGTTCGATTCAGTCGCTTGTATGTGTAACGGAAGTATCGTCACCTGGTAAGTATCACTATATATACAGTATTGCGATATAATCGGATACCACCCAGATACATTGATGGTTCAGTCTATCCATTCAACTTTCTTTTCGTTTCGGTCGCTCGTATGTAAAACGGGAATACCGTCTCCTAGTGTGTATAACTATATACACAGCATAACATCATAATCGAATACAACCCATATACTATCCATTCAATCTTCTGTTCAATTCAGTCGCTCGTATGTATAACGGAAGAACAGTTACCTGGTGAGTATAACTATATAAACATAATCGAATACAACCCAGATACGATTATTGTTTAATCTATACTGAATTCAACCTTCTGCTCGATTCGGTCGCTTGTATGTAAAACGGAAGAACAGTTACCTGGTGAGTATTGCTATATAAACATCATCACGATATCATCGAATACAACTCAGATACAATTATCGTTTCGTCTAACCATTTAGCCTTCTGTTCGATTCAGTCGCTAGTATGTGTAACGGAAGTACCGTCACCTGGTATGTATCACTATATATACAGTATTGCGATATAATCGGATACCACCCAGATACATTGATTGTTCAGTCTATCCATTCAACTTTCTGTTCGTTTCGGTCGCTCGTATGTGAAACGGGAATACCGTCACCTTATGTGTATAACTATATACACAGCATAACATCATAATCAAATACAACCCAGATACTATCCATTCAACCTTCTGTTCGATTCGGTTGCTCGTATGTATAACGAAAGAACAGTAACCTGGTGAGTATTTCTATATGAACTTCATCACGATATAATCGAATACAACTTAGTTACAATTATCGTTCCGTCTAACCATCCAACCTTATGTTCGATTCAGACGCTTGTATGTGTAACGAAAGAACCGTTACATGGTAGGTGTAGTTAAATATACAACATAACGATATAATCGGAGACAACCCAGATACAATGATTGTTCAATCTATCCATTCAACCTTATGTTCGATTCGGTTGCTAGTATGTATAACGAAAGAACAGTTACCTGGTTAGACATAATATATAATAATCATCACGAAATAATCGAATACAACCCAGATACGATGATTGTTCTGTCTATCCATTCAACCTTATGTTCAGTTCAGTCGCTTTTATGTATAACTGGAGAACAGTTACCTGGTGAGTAGAACTATATGAACATCATCACGATATAATCGAATACAACCCCAGATACGATCATTGTTTAGTCTATCCATTCAACCTTCAGTTCAATTCAGTCGCTCGTATATATAACGGAAGAACAGTTACCTGGTGAGTATAACTATATAAACATAATCGAATACAACTCAGATACGATGATTGTTCAATCTATCCATTCAACCTTATGTTCGATTCGGTTGCTCGTATGTATATCGGAAGAACAGGTACCTGGTGAGTATATCTATATAAACTTAATCGAATACAACTCAGATACGATGATTGTTCAATCTATCCATTTAACCTTCTGCTCGATTCGGTCGCTTGTATGTAAAACGGAAGGACAGTTACCTGGTGAGTATTGCTATATAAACATCATCACGATATCATCGAATAAAACTCAGATACAATTATCGTTTCGTCTAACCATTCAACATTCTGTTCGATTCAGTCGCTAGTATGTGTAACGGAAGTATCGTCACCTGGTTAGTATCACTATATATACAGTATTGCGATATAATCGGATACCACCCAGATACATTGATTGTTCAGTCTATCCATTCAACTTTCTGTTCGTTTCGGTCGCTCGTATGTAAAACGGGAATACCGTCACCTAATGTGTATAACTATATACACAGCATAACATCATAATCGAATACAACCCAGATACTATCCATTCAACCTTCTGTTCGATTCGGTTGCTCGTATGTATTAAGAAAAAACAGTAACCTGGTGAGTATTTCTATATGAACGTCATCTCGATATAATCGAATACAACTCAGATACAATGATCATTCCGTCTATCCATCCAAACTTCTGTTCGATTGGGTCGCTCGTATGTATAACGCAAGAACAGTCACCTGGTGAGTATTACTATTTAAACATCACCACGATATAATCGAATACAACTCAGTTACAATTATTGTTCCGTCTAATCATCCAACCTTATGTTCGATTCAGACGCTCGTATGTGTAACGAAAGAACCGTTACATGGTAGGTGTAACTAAAAATACAGCATAACGATATAATCGGAGACAACCCAGATACAATGATTGTTCAATCTATCCATTCAACCTTATGTTCGATTCAGTTGCTCGTATGTGTAACAGAAGAACTGTTACCTGGTTAGACATACTATATGATAATCATCACGATATAATCGAATACAACCAAGATACAATGATTGTTCAGTCTATCCATTCAACCTTCTGTTCAGTTCAGTCGCTCTTATGTATAACTGAAGAACAGTTACCTGGTGAGTATAACTATATAAACATCATCACGTTATAATCGAATACAACCCCAGATACGATTATTGTTTAGTCTATCCATTCAACCTTCTGTTCAATTCAGTCGCTCCTATGTATAACGGAAGAACAGTTACCTGGTGAGTATAACTATATGAACATAATCGAATACAACCCAGATACGATGATTGTTCAATCTATACTAAATTCAACCTTCTGCTCGATTCGGTCGCTTGTTTGTAAAACGGAAGAACAGTTACCTGGTGATTATTGCTATATAAACATCATCACGATATCATCGAATACAACTCAGATACAATTATCGTTTCGTCTAACCATTCAACCTTCTGTTCGATTCAGTCGCTAGTATGTGTAACGGAAGTACCGTCACCTGGTAAGTATCACTATATATACAGTATTGCGATATAATCGCATACCACTCAGATACATTGATTGTTCAGTCTATCCATTCAACTTTCTGTTCGTTTCGGTCGCTCGTATGTAAAACGGGCATACCGTCATCAAATGTGTATAACCATATACACAGCATAACATCATAATCGAATACAACCCTGATACTATCCATTCAACCTTCTGGTCGATTCGGTTGCTCGTATGTATAATGAAAGTACAGTAACCTGGTGAGTATTTCTATATGAACGTCATCACGATATAATAGAATACAACTAAGATACAATGATCATTTCGTCTATCCATCCAACCTTCTGTTCGATTGGGTCGCTCGTATGTATAACGCAAGAACAGTCACCTGGTGAGTATTACTATATAAACATTACCACGATATAATCGAATACAACTCAGTTACAATTATCGTTCCGTCTAACCATCCAACCTTATGTTCGATTCAGACGCTCGTATGTGTAACGAAAGAACCGTTACATGGTAGGTGTATCTAAATATACAGCATAACGATATAATCCATGACAACCCAGATACAATGATTGTTCGATCTATCCATTCAACCTTATGCTCTATTCGGTTGCTTGTATGTATAACGGAAGAACAGTTACCTGGTTAGACATAATATATAATAATCATCACGAAATAATCGAATACAACCCAGAAACGATGATTGTTCAGTCTATCCTTAAAACCTTCTTTTCAGTTCAGTCGCTCTTATGTATAATTGGAGAACAGTTACCTGGTGAGTATAACTATATAAACATCATCACGATATAATCGTATACAACCCCAGATACGATCATTGTTTAGTCTATCCATTCAACCTTCTGTTCAATTCAGTCGCTCGTATGTATAACGGAAGAACAGTTACTTGGTAGGTATAACTAT
The DNA here is from genome assembly GCA_029955515.1 of Chrysomela aeneicollis. Taxonomy (NCBI): domain Eukaryota; kingdom Metazoa; phylum Arthropoda; class Insecta; order Coleoptera; family Chrysomelidae; genus Chrysomela; species Chrysomela aeneicollis. The sequence continues at coordinate 11,184,601 of JARUHQ010000013.1, read as the reverse complement.
ATAAACATAATTGAATACAACTCAGATACGATGATCGTTCAATCTATCCATTCAACCTTATGTTCGATTCGGTTGCTCGTATGTATAACGGAAGAACATGGTACCTGGTGAGTATAACTATATAAACATAATCGAATACAACTCAGATACGATGATTGTTCGATCTATCCATTAAACCTTCTGCTCGATTCGGTCGCTTGTATGTAAAGCGGAAGGACAGTTCCCTGGTGAGTATTGCTATATAAACATCATCACGATATAATCGTATACAACCCCAGATACGATCATTGTTTAGTCTATCCATTCAACTTTCTGTTCAGTTAAGTCGCTCTTATGTATAACTGGAGAACAGTTTCCTGGTGAGTATAACTATATGAACATCATCAAGATATAAACGAATACAACCCCAGATACGATTATTGTTTAGTCTATCCATTCAACCTTCTGTTCAATTCAGTCGCTCGTATGTATAACGAAAGAACAGTTACCTGGTGAGTATAACTATATAAACATAATCGAATACAACCCAGTTACGATGATTGTTCAATCTCTACTAAATTTAAGATTCTGCTCGATTCGGTCGCTTGTATGTAAAACGGAAGAACAGTTACCTGGTGAGTATCGCTATATAAACATCATCACGATATCATCGAATACAACTCAGAGATACAATTATCGTTTCGTCTAACCATTTAACCTTCTGTTCGATTCAGTCTCTAGTATGTGTAACGGAAGTACCGTCACCTGGTAAGTATCACTATATATACAGTATTGCGATAATTAATCGGATACCACCCAGATACATTGATTGTTCAGTCTATCCATTCAACTTTCTGTTCGTTTCGGTCGCTCGTATGTAAAACGGGAATACCGTCACCTAATGTGTATAACTATATACACAGCATAACATCATAATGGAATACAACCCAGATACTATCCATTTAACCTTCTGTTCGATTCGGTTGCTCGTATGTATAACGAAAGAACAGTAACCTGGTGAGTATTTCTTTATGAACGTCATCACGATATAATCGAATACAACTCAGATACAATGATCATTCCGTCTATCCATCCAACCTTCTGTTCGATTGGGTCGCTCGTATGTATAACGCAAGAACAGTCACCTGGTGAGTATTACTATATAAACATCACCACGATATAATCGAATACAACTCAGTTACAATTATCGTTCCGTCTAACCATCTAACCTTATGTTCGATTCAGACGCTCGTATGTGTAACGAAATAACCGTTACATGGTAGGTGTAACCGAATATACAGCATAAAGATATAATCGGAGACAACCCAGATACAATGATTGTTCAATCTATCCATCCAACCTTATGTTCGATTCGGTTGCTCGTATGTTTAACGGAAGAACTGTTACCTGGTTAGACATACTATATGATAATCATCACGATATACTCGAATACAACCCCAGATACGATTATTGTTTAGTCTATCCATTCAACCTTCTGTTCAATTCAGTCGTTCTTATGTATAACGGAAAAACAGTTACCTGGTGAGTATAACTATATAAACCTATTCGAATACAACCCAGATACGATGAATTTTCAATCTATCCATTTAACCTTCTGCTGGATTTGGTCGCTTTTATGTAAAACGGAAGAACAGTTACCTGGTGAGTATTGCTATATAAACATCATCACGATATCATCGAATACAACTCAGATACGATTATCGCTACGTCTAACCATTTAACCTTCTGTTCGATTCAGTCGCTAGTATGTGTAACGGAAGTACCGTCACCTGGTAAGTATCACTATTTATACAGTATTGCGATATAATCGGATACCAACCAGATACATTGATTGTTCAGTCTATCCATTCAACTTTCTGTTCGTTTCGGTCGCTCGTATGTAAAACGGGAATACCGTCACCTAGTGTGTATAACTATATACACAGCATAACATCATAATCGAATACAACTCAGATACTATCCATTCAACCTTCTGTTCGATTCGGTTGCTCGTATGTAAAACGAAAGAACAGTAACCTGGTGAGTATTTCTATATAAACTTCATCACGATATAATCGAATACAACTCAGATACAATGATCATTCCGTCTATCCATCTAACCTTCTGTTCGATTGGGTCGCTCGTACGTATAACGCAAGAACAGTCACCTGGTGAGTATTACTATATAAACATTCCCACGATATAATCGAATACAACTCAGTTACAATTATCGTTCCGTCTAACCATCCAACCTTATGTTCGATTCAGACGCTCGTATGTGTAACGAAAGAACCGTTACATGGTAGGTGTATCTGAATATACAGCATAACGATATAATCGGAGACAACCCAGATACAATGATTGTTCAATCTATCCATTCAATCTTATGTTCGATTCGGTTGCTCGTATGTATAACGGAAGAACAGTTACCTGGTTAGACATAATATATAATAATCATCACGAAATAATCGAATACAACCCAGATACGATGATTGTTCAGTCTATCTATACAACTTTCTGTTCAGTTCAGTCGCTCCTATGTATAACTGGAGAACAGTTACCTGGTGAGTATAACTATATAAACATCATCACGATATAATCGTATACAACCCCAGATACGATCATTGTTTAGTCTATCCATTCAACCTTCTGTTCAATTCAGTCGCTCGTATGTATAACGGAAGAACAGTTACTTGGTAGGTATAACTATATAAACATAATTGAATACAACTCAGATACGATGATCGTTCAATCTATCCATTCAACCTTATGTTCGATTCGGTTGCTCGTATGTATAACGGAAGAACATGGTACCTGGTGAGTATAACTATATAAACATAATCGAATACAACTCAGATACGATGATTGTTCGATCTATCCATTAAACCTTCTGCTCGATTCGGTCGCTTGTATGTAAAGCGGAAGGACAGTTCCCTGGTGAGTATTGCTATATAAACATCATCACGATTTAATCGTATACAACCCCAGATACGATCATTGTTTAGTCTATCCATTCAACTTTCTGTTCAGTTTTGTCGCTCTTATGTATAACTGGAGAACAGTTTCCTGGTGAGTATAACTATATAAACATCATCAAGATATAAACGAATACAACCCCAGATACGATTATTGTTTAGTCTATCCATTCAACCTTCTGTTCAATTCAGTCGCTCGTATGTATAACGAAAGAACAGTTACCTGGTGGGTATAACTATATAAACATAATCGAATACAACCCAGTTACGATGATTGTTCAATCTCTACTAAATTTAAGATTCTGCTCGATTCGGTCGCTTGTATGTAAAACGGAAGAACAGTTACCTGGTGAGTATCGCTATATAAACATCATCACGATATCATCGAATACAACTCAGAGATACAATTATCGTTTCGTCTAACCATTTAACCTTCTGTTCGATTCAGTCTCTAGTATGTGTAACGGAAGTACCGTCACCTGGTAAGTATCACTATATATACAGTATTGCGATAATTAATCGGATACCACCCAGATACATTGATTGTTCAGTCTATCCATTCAACTTTCTGTTCGTTTCGGTCGCTCGTATGTAAAACGGGAATACCGTCACCTAATGTGTATAACTATATACACAGCATAACATCATAATGGAATACAACCCAGATACTATCCATTTAACCTTCTGTTCGATTCGGTTGCTCGTATGTATAACGAAAGAACAGTAACCTGGTGAGTATTTCTTTATGAACGTCATCACGATATAATCGAATACAACTCAGATACAATGATCATTCCGTCTATCCATCCAACCTTCTGTTCGATTGGGTCGCTCGTATGTATAACGCAAGAACAGTCACCTGGTGAGTATTACTATATAAACATCACCACGATATAATCGAATACAACTCAGTTACAATTATCGTTCCGTCTAACCATCTGACCTTATGTTCGATTCAGACGCTCGTATGTGTAACGAAATAACCGTTACATGGTAGGTGTAACCGAATATACAGCATAAAGATATAATCGGAGACAACCCAGATACAATGATTGTTCAATCTATCCATCCAACCTTATGTTCGATTCGGTTGCTCGTATGTTTAACGGAAGAACTGTTACCTGGTTAGACATACTATATGATAATCATCACGATATACTCGAATACAACCCCAGATACGATTATTGTTTAGTCTATCCATTCAACCTTCTGTTCAATTCAGTCGTTCTTATGTATAACGGAAAAACAGTTACCTGGTGAGTATAACTATATAAACCTATTCGAAAACAACCCAGATACGATGAATTTTCAATCTATCCATTTAACCTTCTGCTGGATTTGGTCGCTTTTATGTAAAACGGAAGAACAGTTACCTGGTGAGTATTGCTATATAAACATCATCACGATATCATCGAATACAACTCAGATACGATTATCGCTTCGTCTAACCATTTAACCTTCTGTTCGATTCAGTCGCTAGTATGTGTAACGGAAGTACCGTCACCTGGTAAGTATCACTATTTATACAGTATTGCGATATAATCGGATACCAACCAGATACATTGATTGTTCAGTCTATCCATTCAACTTTCTGTTCGTTTCGGTCGCTCGTATGTAAAACGGGAATACCGTCACCTAGTGTGTATAACTATATACACAGCATAACATCATAATCGAATACAACTCAGATACTATCCATTCAACCTTCTGTTCGATTCGGTTGCTCGTATGTAAAACGAAAGAACAGTAACCTGGTGAGTATTTCTATATAAACTTCATCACGATATAATCGAATACAACTCAGATACAATGATCATTCTGTCTATCCATCTAACCTTCTGTTTGATTGGGTCGCTCGTACGTATAACGCAAGAACAGTCACCTGGTGAGTATTACTATATAAACATTCCCACGATATAATCGAATACAACTCAGTTACAATTATCGTTCCGTCTAACCATCCAACCTTATGTTCGATTCAGACGCTCGTATGTGTAACGAAAGAACCGTTACATGGTAGGTGTATCTGAATATACAGCATAACGATATAATCGGAGACAACCCAGATACAATGATTGTTCAATCTATCAATTCAATCTTATGTTCGATTCGGTTGCTCGTATGTATAACGGAAGAACAGTTACCTGGTTAGACATAATATATAATAATCATCACGAAATAATCGAATACAACCCAGATACGATGATTGTTCAGTCTATCTATACAACTTTCTGTTCAGTTCAGTCGCTCCTATGTATAACTGGAGAACAGTTACCTGGTGAGTATAACTATATAAACATCATCACGATATAATCGAATACAACCCCAGATACGATCATTGTTTAGTCTATCCATTCAACCTTCTGTTCAATTCAGTCGCTCGTATGTATAACGGAAGAACAGTTACTTGGTGAGTATAACTATATAAACATAATCGAATACAACTCAGATACGATGATTGTTCAATTTATCCATTCAACCTTATGTTCGATTCGGTTGCTCGTATGTATAACGAAAGAACAGGTACCTGGTGAGTATAACTATATGAACATAATCGAATACAACTCAGATACGATGATTGTTTAATCGATCCATTTAACCTTCTGCTCGATTCGGTCACTGGTATGTAAAACTGAAGGACAGTTACCTGGTGAGTATTGCTATATAAACATCATCACGATATCATCGAATACATCTCAGATACAATTATCGTTTCGTCTAACCATTCAACATTCTGTTCGATTCAGTCGCTAGTATGTATAACGGAAGAACAGTTACCTGGTGTATATAACTATATAAACATAATCGAATACAACCCAGATACGATGATTGTACAATCCATACTAAATTCAACCTTATGCTCGATTCGGTCGCTTGTATGTAAAACGGAAGAACAGTTACCTGGTGAGTATTGCTATATAAACATCATCACGATATCATCGAATACAACTCAGATACAATTAACGTTTCGTCTTACCATTTAACCTTAAGTTCGATTCAGTCGCTAGTATGTGCAACGGAAGTACCGTCACCTGGTAAGTATCACTATATATACAGAATTGCGATATAATCGGATACCACCCAGATACATTGATTGTTCAGTCTATCCATTCAACTTTCTGTTCGTTTCGGTCGCTCGTATATAAAACGGGAATACCGTCACCTGATGTGTATAACTATATACACAGCATAACATCATAATCGAATACAACCCAGATACTATCCATTCAACCTTCTGTTCGATTCGGTTGCTCGTATGTATAAAGAAAAAACAGTAACCTGGTGAGTATTTCTATATGAACGTCATCACGATATAATCGAATACAACTCAGATACAATGATCATTTCGTCTATCCATCCAAACTTCTGTTCGATTGGGTCGCTCGTATGTATAACGCAAGAACAGTCACCTGGTGAGTATAACTATATAAACATCACCACGATATAATCGAATACAACTCAGTTACAATTATTGTTCCGTCTTATCATCCGACCTTATGTTCGATTTAGACGCTCGTATGTGTAACGAAAGAACCGTTACATGGTAGGTGTAACTAAATATACAGCATAACGATATAATCGGAGACAACCCAGATACAATGATTGTTCAATCTATCCATTCAACCTTATGTTCGATTCAGTTGCTCGTATGTGTAACAGAAGAACTGTTACCTGGTCAGACATACTATATGATAATCATCACGATATAATCGAATACAACCCAGATACAATGATTGTTCAGTCTATCCATTCAACCTTCTGTTCAGTTCAGTCGCTCTTATGTATAACTGGAGAACAGTTACCTGGTGAGTATAACTATATAAACATCATCACGATATAATCGAATACAACCCCAGATACGATTATTGTTTAGTCTATCAATTCAACCTTCTGTTCAATTCAGTCGCTCCTATGTATAACGGAAGAACAGTTACCTGGTGAGTATAACTATATGAACAAAATCGAATACAACCCAGATACGATGATTGTTCAATCTATACTAAATTCAACCTCCTGCTCGATTCGGTCGCTTGTATGTAAAACGGAAGAACAGTTACCTGGTGATTATTGCTATATAAACATCATCACGATATCATCGAATACAACTCAGATACAATTATCGTTTCGTCTAACCATTCATCCTTCTGTTCGATTCAGTCGCTAGTATGTGTAACGGAAAAACCGTTACATGGTAGGTGTAACTGAATATACAGCATAAAGATATAATCGGAGACAACCCAGATACAATGATTGTTCAATCTATCCATCCAACCTTATGTTCGATTCGGTTGCTCGTATGTTAAACGGAAGAACTGTTACCGGGTTAGACATACTATATGATAATCATCACGATATACTCGAATACAACCCCAGCTACGATTATTGTTTAGTCTATCCATTCAACCTTCTGTTCAATTCAGTCGTTCTCATGTATAACGGAAAAACAGTTACCTGGTGAGTATAACTATATAAACCTAATCGAATACAACCCAGATACGATGAATTTTCAATCTATCCATTTAACCTTCTGCTCGATTCGGTCGCTTTTATGTAAAACGGAAGAACAGTTACCTGGTGAGTATTGCTATATAAACATCATCACGATATCATCGAATACAACTCAGATACAATTATCGCTTCGTCTAACCATTTAACCTTCTGTTCGATTCAGTCGCTAGTATGTGTAACGGAAGTACCGTCACCTGGTAAGTATCACTATATATACAGTATTGCGATATAATCGGATACCAACCAGATACATTGATTGTTCAGTCTATCCATTCAACTTTCTGTTCGTTTCGGTCGCTCGTATGTAAAACGGGAATACCGTCACCTAGTATTTATAACTATATACACAGCATAACATCATAATCGAATACAACTCAGATACTTCATATCGGAAGAACAGGTACCTGGTGAGTATAACTATATAAACATAATCGAATACATCTCAGATACGATGATTGTTCAATCTATCCATTTAACCTTCTGCTCGATTCGGTCGCTTGTATGTAAAACGGAAGAACAGTTACCTGGTGAGTATTGCTATATAAACATCATCATGATATCATCGAATACAACTCAGATACAATTATCGTTTCGTCTTACCATTTAACCTTAAGTTCGATTCAGTCGCTGGTATGTGCAACGGAAGTACCGTCACCTGGTAAGTATCACTATATATACAGAATTGCGATATAATCGGATACCACCGAGATACATTGATTGTTAAGTCTATCCATTCAAATTTCTGTTCGTTTCGATCGCTCGTATGTAAAACGGGAATACCGTCACCTAATGTGTACAACTATATACACAGAATAACATCAAAATCGAATACAACTCAGATACTATCTATTCAACCTTCTGTTCGATTCGTTTGCTCGTATGTATAAAGAAAAAACAGTAACCTGGTGAGTATTTCTATATGAACGTCATCACGATATAATCGAATACAACTCAGATACAATGATCATTTCGTCTATCCATCCAAACTTCTGTTCGATTGGGTCGCTCGTATGTATAACGCAAGAACAGTCACCTGGTGAGTATTACTATATAAACATCACCACAATATAATCGAATACAACTCAGTTACAATTATTGTTCCGTCTAATCATCCAAACTTATGTTCGATTCAGACGCTCGTATGTGTAACGAAAGAACCGTTACATGGTAGGTGTAACCAAATATACAGCATAACGATATAATCGGAGACAACCCAGATACAATGATTGTTCAATCTATCCATTCAACCTTATGTTCGATTCAGTTGCTCGTATGTGTAACATAAGAACTGTTACCTGGTGAGTATTTCTATATAAACTTCATCACGATATAATCGAATACAACTCAGATACAATGATCATTTCGTTCATCCATCTAACCTTCTGTTCGATTGGGTCGCTCGTACGTATAACGAAAGAACAGTCACTATATAATTATTACTATATAAACATTCCCACGATATAATCGAATACAACTCAGTTACAATTATCGTTCCGTCTAACCATCCAACCTTATGTTCGATTCAGACGCTCGTATGTGTAACGAAAGAACCGTTACATGGTAGGTGTATCTAAATATACAGCAAAACGATATAATCGGAGACAACCCAGATACAATGATTGTTCTATCTATCCATTCAACCTTATGTTCGATTCGGTTGCTCGTATATATAACGGAAGAACAGTTACCTGGTTAGACATAATATATAATAATCATCACGAAATAATCGAATACAACCCAGATACGATGATTGTTCAGTCTATCTAAACAACCTTCTGTTCAGTTCAGTCGCTCTTATGTATAACTGGAGAACAGTTACCTGGTGAGTATAACTATATAAACATCATCACGATATAATCGAATACAACCCCAGATACGATCATTGTTTAGTCTATCCATTCAACCTTCTGTTCAATTCAGTCGCTCGTATGTATAAGGGAAGAACAGTTACTTGGTGAGTATAACTATATAAACATAATCGAATACAACTCAGATACGATGATTGTTCAATCTATCCATTCAACCTTATGTTCGATTCGGTTGCTCGTATGTATAACGAAAGAACAGGTACCTGGTAAGTATAACTATATAAACATAATCGAATACAACTCAGATACGATGATTGTTCAATCTATACATTTAACCTTCTGCTCGATTCGGTCACTTGTATGTAAAACTGAAGGACAGTTACCTGGTGAGTATTGCTATATAAATATCATCACGATATCATCGAATACAACCCAGATACAATTATCGTTTCGTCCAACCATTCAACATTCTGTTCGATTCAGTCGCTAGTATGTATAACGGAAGAACAGTTACCTGGTGAGTATAACTATATAAACATAATCGAATACAACCCAGATACGATGATTGTTCAATCCATACTAAATTCAACCTTCTGCTCGATTTGGTCGCTTGTATGTAAAACGGAAGAACAGTTACCTGGTGAGTATTGCTATATAAACATCATCACGATATCATCGAATACAACTCAGATACAATTATCGTTTCGTCTCACCTTTTAACCTTAAGTTCGATTCAGTCGCTAGTATGTGCAACGGAAGTACCGTCACCAGGTAAGTATCACTATATATACAGAATTGCGATATAATCGGATACCACCCAGATACATTGATTTTTCAGTCTATCCATTCAACCTTCTGTTCGATTCGGTTGCTCGTATGTAAAACGAAAGAACAGTAACCTGGTGAGTATTTCTATATAAACTTCATCACGATATAATCGAATACAACTCAGATACAATGATCATTCCGTCTATCCATCTAACCTTCTGTTCGATTGGGTCGCTCGTACGTATAACGCAAGAACAGTCACCTGGTGAGTATTACTATATAAACATTCCCACGATATAATCGAATACAACTCAGTTACAATTATCGTTCCGTCTAACCATCCAACCTTATGTTCGATTCAGACGCTCGTATGTGTAACGAAAGAACCGTTACATGGTAGGTGTATCTGAATATACAGCATAACGATATAATCGGAGACAACCCAGATACAATGATTGTTCAATCTATCCATTCAATCTTATGTTCGATTCGGTTGCTCGTATGTATAACGGAAGAACATGGTACCTGGTGAGTATAACTATATAAACATAATCGAATACAACTCAGATACGATGATTGTTCGATCTATCCATTAAACCTTCTGCTCGATTCGGTCGCTTGTATGTAAAGCGGAAGGACAGTTCCCTGGTGGGTATTGCTATATAAACATCATCACGATATAATCGTATACAACCCCAGATACGATCATTGTTTAGTCTATCCATTCAACTTTCTGTTCAGTTTAGTCGCTCTTATGTATAACTGGAGAACAGTTTCCTGGTGAGTATAACTATATGAACATCATCAAGATATAAACGAATACAACCCCAGATACGATTATTGTTTAGTCTATCCATTCAACCTTCTGTTCAATTCAGTCGCTCGTATGTATAACGAAAGAACAGTTACCTGGTGAGTATAACTATATAAACATAATCGAATACAACCTAGTTACGATGATTGTTCAATCTCTACTAAATTTAAGATTCTGCTCGATTCGGTCGCTTGTATGTAAAACGGAAGAACAGTTACCTGGTGAGTATCGCTATATAAACATCATCACGATATCATCGAATACAACTCAGAGATACAATTATCGTTTCGTCCAACCATTTAACCTTCTGTTCGATTCAGTCTCTAGTATGTGTAACGGAAGTACCGTCACCTGGTAAGTATCACTATATATACAGTATTGCGATAATTAATCGGATACCACCCAGATACATTGATTGTTCAGTCTATCCATTCAACTTTCTGTTCGTTTCGGTCGCTAGTATGTAAAACGGGAATACCGTCACCTAATGTGTATAACTATATACACAGCATAACATCATAATGGAATACAACCCAGATACTATCCATTTAACCTTCTGTTCGATTCGGTTGCTCGTATGTATAACGAAAGAACAGTAACCTGGTGAGTATTTCTTTATGAACGTCATCACGATATAATCGAATACAACTCAGATACAATGATCATTCCGTCTATCCATCCAACCTTCTGTTCGATTGGGTCGCTCGTATGTATAACGCAAGAACAGTCACCTGGTGAGTATTACTATATAAACATCACCACGATATAATCGAATACAACTCAGTTACAATTATCGTTCCGTCTAACCATCTAACCTTATGTTCGATTCAGACGCTCGTATTTGTAACGAAATAACCGTTACATGGTAGGTGTAACCGAATATACAGCATAAAGATATAATCGGAGACAACCCAGATACAATGATTGTTCAATCTATCCATCCAACCTTATGTTCGATTCGGTTGCTCGTATGTTTAACGGAAGAACTGTTACCTGGTTAGACATACTATATGATAATCATCACGATATACTCGAATACAACCCCAGATACGATTATTGTTTAGTCTATCCATTCAACCTTCTGTTCAATTCAGTCGTTCTTATGTATAACGGAAAAACAGTTACCTGGTGAGTATAACTATATAAACCTATTCGAATACAACCCAGATACGATGAATTTTCAATCTATCCATTTAACCTTCTGCTGGATTTGGTCGCTTTTATGTAAAACGGAAGAACAGTTACCTGGTGAGTATTGCTATATAAACATCATCACGATATCATCGAATACAACTCAGATACGATTATCGCTTCGTCTAACCATTTAACCTTCTGTTCGATTCAGTCGCTAGTATGTGTAACGGAAGTACCGTCACCTGGTAAGTATCACTATTTATACAGTATTGCGATATAATCGGATACCAACCAGATACATTGATTGTTCAGTCTATCCATTCAACTTTCTGTTCGTTTCGGTCGCTCGTATGTAAAACGGGAATACCGTCACCTAGTGTGTATAACTATATACACAGCATAACATCATAATCGAATACAACTCAGATACTATCCATTCAACCTTCTGTTCGATTCGGTTGCTCGTATGTAAAACGAAAGAACAGTAACCTGGTGAGTATTTCTATATAAACTTCATCACGATATAATCGAATACAACTCAGATACAATGATCATTCCGTCTATCCATCTAACCTTCTGTTCGATTGGGTCGCTCGTACGTATAACGCAAGAACAGTCACCTGGTGAGTATTACTATATAAACATTCCCACGATATAATCGAATACAACTCAGTTACAATTATCGTTCCGTCTAACCATCCAACCTTATGTTCGATTCAGACGCTCGTATGTGTAACGAAAGAACCGTTACATGGTAGGTGTATCTGAATATACAGCATAACGATATAATCGGAGACAACCCAGATACAATGATTGTTCAATCTATCCATTCAATCTTATGTTCGATTCGGTTGCTCGTATGTATAACGGAAGAACAGTTACCTGGTTAGACATAATATATACTAATCATCACGAAATAATCGAATACAACCCAGATACGATGATTGTTCAGTCTATCTATACAACTTTCTGTTCAGTTCAGTCGCTCCTATGTATAACTGGAGAACAGTTACCTGGTGAGTATAACTATATAAACATCATCACGATATAATCGAATACAACCCCAGATACGATCATTGTTTAGTCTATCCATTCAACCTTCTGTTCAATTCAGTCGCTCGTATGTATAACGGAAGAACAGTTACTTGGTGAGTATAACTATATAAACATAATCGAATACAACTCAGATACGATGATTGTTCAATCTATCCATTCAACCTTATGTTCGATTCGGTTGCTCGTATGTATAACGAAAGAACAGGTACCTGGTGAGTATAACTATATGAACATAATCGAATACAACTCAGATACGATGATTGTTTAATCGATCCATTTAACCTTCTGCTCGATTCGGTCACTTGTATGTAAAACTGAAGGACAGTTACCTGGTGAGTATTGCTATATAAACATCATCACGATATCATCGAATACAACTCAGATACAATTATCGTTTCGTCTTACCATTTAACCTTAAGTTCGATTCAGTCGCTGGTATGTGCAACGGAAGTACCGTCACCTGGTAAGTATCACTATATATACAGAATTGCGATATAATCGGATACCACCGAGATACATTGATTGTTAAGTCTATCCATTCAAATTTCTGTTCGTTTCGATCGCTCGTATGTAAAACGGGAATACCGTCACCTAATGTGTACAACTATATACACAGCATAACATCAAAATCGAATACAACTCAGATACTATCTATTCAACCTTCTGTTCGATTCGTTTGCTCGTATGTATAAAGAAAAAACAGTAACCTGGTGAGTATTTCTATATGAACGTCATCACGATATAATCGAATACAACTCAGATACAATGATCATTCCGTCTATCCATCCAAACTTCTGTTCGATTGGGTCGCTCGTATGTATAACGCAAGAACAGTCACCTGGTGAGTATTACTATATAAACTTCACCACGATATAATCGAATACAACTCAGTTACAATTATTGTTCCGTCTAATCATCCAAACTTATGTTCGATTCAGACGCTCGTATGTGTAACGAAAGAACCGTTACATGGTAGGTGTAACCAAATATACAGCATAACGATATAATCGGAGACAACCCAGATACAATGATTGTTCAATCTATCCATTCAACCTTATGTTCGATTCAGTTGCTCGTATGTGTAACATAAGAACTGTTACCTGGTGAGTATTTCTATATAAACTTTATCACGATATAATCGAATACAACTCAGATACAATGATCATTTCGTTTATCCATCTAACCTTCTGTTCAATTGGGTCGCTCGTACGTATAACGAAAGAACAGTCACTATATAATTATTAGTATATAAACATTCCCACGATATAATCGAATACAACTCAGTTACAATGATCATTTCGTCTATCCATCCAAACTTCTGTTCGATTGGGTCGCTCGTATGTATAACGCAAGAACAGTCACCTGGTGAGTATTACTATATAAACATCACCACGATATAATCGAATACAACTCAGTTACAATTATTGTTCCGTCTAATCATCCAAACTTATGTTCGATTCAGACGCTCGTATGTGTAACGAAAGAACCGTTACATGGTAGGTGTAACCAAATATACAGCATAACGATATAATCGGAGACAACCCAGATACAATGATTGTTCAATCTATCCATTCAACCTTATGTTCGATTCAGTTGCTCGTATGTGTAACATAAGAACTGTTACCTGGTGAGTATTTCTATATAAACTTCATCACGATATAATCGAATACAACTCAGATACAATGATCATTTCGTTTATCCATCTAACCTTCTGTTCAATTGGGTCGCTCGTACGTATAACGAAAGAACAGTCACTATATAATTATTAGTATATAAACATTCCCACGATATAATCGAATACAACTCAGTTACAATTATCGTTCCGTCTAACCATCCAACCTTATGTTCGATTCAGACGCTCGTATGTGTAACGAAAGAACCGTTACATGGTAGGTGTATCTAAATATACAGCAAAACGATATAATCGGAGACAACCCCAGATACGATCATTGTTTAGTCTATCCATTCAACCTTCTGTTCAATTCAGTCGCTCGTATGTATAAGGGAAGAACAGTTTCTTGGTGAGTATAACTATATAAACATAATCGAATACAACTCAGATACGATGATTGTTCAATCTATCCATTCAACCTTATGTTCGATTCGGTTGCTCGTATGTATAACGAAAGAACAGGTACCTGGTAAGTATAACTATATAAGCATAATCGAATACGACTCAGATACGATGATTGTTCAATCTATACATTTAACCTTCTGCTCGATTCGGTCACTTGTATGTAAAACTGAAGGACAGTTACCTGGTGAGTATTGCTATATAAATATCATCACGATATCATCGAATACAACCCAGATACAATTATCGTTTCGTCCAACCATTCAACATTCTGTTCGATTCAGTCGCTAGTATGTATAACGGAAGAACAGTTACCTGGTGAGTATAACTATATAAACATAATCGAATACAACCCAGATACGATGATTGTTCAATCCATACTAAATTCAACCTTCTGCTCGATTTGGTCGCTTGTATGTAAAACGGAAGAACAGTTACCTGGTGAGTATTGCTATATAAACATCATCACGATATCATCGAATACAACTCAGATACAATTATCGTTTCGTCTCACCTTTTAACCTTGAGTTCGATTCAGTCGCTAGTATGTGCAACGGAAGTACCGTCACCAGGTAAGTATCACTATATATACAGAATTGCGATATAATCGGATACCACCCAGATACATTGATTTTTCAGTCTATCAATTCAACTTTCTGTTCGTTTCGGTCGCTCGTATGTAAAACGGGAATACCGTCACCTAATGTGTATAACTATATACACAGCATAACATCATAATCGAATACAACCCATATACTATCCATTCAACCTTCTGTTCGATTCGGTTGCTCGTATGTATAAAGAAAAAACAGTAACCTGGTGAGTATTTCTATATGAACGTCATCACGATATAATCGAATACAACTCAGATACAATGATCATTCCGTCTATCTATCTAAACTTCTGTTCGATTGGGTCGCTCGTATGTATAACGCAAGAACAGTCACCTGGTGAGTATTACTATATAAACATCACCACGATATAATCGAATACAACTCAGATACAATTATTGTTCCGTCTAATCATCCAACCTTATGTTCGATTCAGTTGCTCGTATGTGTAACAAAGAACTGTTACCTGGTTAGACATACGATATGATAATCATCACGATATAATCGAATACAACCCAGATACAATGATTGTTCAGTCTATCCATTCAACCTTCTGTTCAGTTCAGTCGCTCTTATGTATAACTGGAGAACAGTTACCTGGTGAGTATAACTATATGAACATCATCAAGATATAATCGAATACAACCCCAGATACGATCATTGTTTAGTCTATCCATTCAACCTTCTGTTCAATTCAGTCGCTCGTATGTATAACGGAAGAACAGGTACCTGGTGAGTATTACTATATAAACATAATCAAATACAACCCAGATACGATGATTGTTCAATCTATAAATTTAACCTTCTGTTCGATTCGGTTGCTCGTATGTATAACGAAAGAACAGTAACCTGGTGAGTATTTCTATATGAACTTCATCACGATATAATCGAATACAACTCAGATACAATGATCATTCCGTCTATCCATCCAACCTTCTGTTCGATTGGGTCGCTCGTACGTATAACGCAAGAACAGTCACCTGGTGAGTATTACTATATAAACATTACCACGATATAATCGAATACAACTCAGTTAGAATTATCGTTCCGTCTAACCATCCAACCTTATGTTCGATTCAGACGCTCGTATGTGTAACGAAAGAACCGTTACATGGTAGGTGTATCTAATTATACAGCATAACGATATAATCGGAGACAACCCAGATACAATGATTTTTCAATCTATCCATTCAACCTTATGTTCGATTCGGTTGCTCGTATGTATAACGGAAGAACAGTTACCTGGTTAGACATAATATATAATAATCATCACGAAATAATCGAATACAACCCAGATACGATGATTATTCAGTCTATCCATTCAACCTTCTGTTCAGTTCAGTCGCTCTTATGTATAACTAGAGAACAGTTACCTGGTGAGTATAACTATATAAACATCATCACGATATCATCGAATACAACCCCAGATACGATCATTGTTTAGTCTATCCATTCAACCTTCTGTTCAATTCAGTCGCTCGTATGTATAACGGAAGAACAGTTACCTGGTGAGTATAACTATATAAACATAATCGAATACAACCCAGATACGATGATTGTTCAATCTATCTATTTAACCTTCTGCTCGATTCGGTCGCTTTTATGTAAAACGGAAGAACAGTTACCTGGTGAATATTGCTATATTAACATCATCACGATATCATCGAATACAACTCAGATACAATTATCGCTTCGTTTAACCATTTGACCTTCTGTTCGATTCAGTCGCTAGTATGTGTAACGGACGTACCGTCACCTGGTAAGTATCACTATATATACAGTATTGCGATATAATCGGATACCAACCAGATACATTGATTGTTCAGTCTATCCATTCAACTTTCTGTTCGTTTCGGTCGCTCGTATGTAAAACGAGAATACCGCCACCTAGTGTGTATAACTATATACACAGCATAACATCATAATCGAATACAACCCAGATACTATCCATTCAACCTTCTGTTTGATTCGAATGCTCGTATGTATAACGAAAGAACAGTAACCTGGTGAGTATTTCTATATGAACTTCATCACGATATCATCGAATACAACTCAGAGATACAATTATCATTTCGTCTAACCATTTAACCTTCTGTTCGATTCAGTCGCTAGTATGTGTAACGGAAGTACCGTCACCTGGTAAGTATCACTATATATACAGTATTGCGATATAATCGGATACCACCCAGATACATTGATTGTTCAGTCTATCCATTCAACTTTCTGTTCGTTTCGGTCGCTCGTATGTAAAACGGGAATACCGTCACCTAATGTGTATAACTATATACACAGCATAACATCATAATCGAATACAACCCAGATACTATCCATTCAACCTTCTGTTCGATTCGATTGCTCGTATGTATAACGGAAGAACAGTTACCTGGTGAGTATAACTATATAAACATAATCGAATACAACCCAGATACGATTATTGTTAAATCAATACTGAATTCAACCTTCTGCTCGATTCAGTCGCTCTTATGTATAACTGGAGAACAGTTACCTGTTGAGTATAACTATATAAACATCATCACGATATAATCGAATACAACCTCAGATACGATCATTGTTTAGTCTATCCATTCAACCTTCTGTTCAATTCAGTCGCTCGTATGTATAACGGATGAACAGGTACCTGGTGAGTATAACTATATAAACCTAATCGAATACAACCCAGATACGATGAATTTTCAATCTATCCATTTAACCTTCTGCTCGATTCGGTCGCTTTTATGTAAAACGGAAGAACAGTTACCTGGTGAATATTGCTATATAAACATCATCACTATATCATCGAATACAACTCAGATACAATTATCGCTTCGTCTAACCATTCAACCTTCTGTTCGATTCAGTCGCTAGTATGTGTAACGGAAGTACCGTCACCTGGTAAGTATCACTATATATACAGTATTGCGATATAATCGGATACCAACCAGATACATTGATTGTTCAGTCTATCCATTCAACTTTCTGTTCGTTTCGGTCGCTCGTATGTAAAACGGGTATACCGTCACCTAGTGTGTATAACTATATACACAGCATAACATCATAATCGAATACTACTCAGATACTATCCATTCAACCTTCTGTTCGATTCGGTTGTTCGTATGTATAACGAACGAACAGTAACCTGGTGAGTATTTCTATATGAACGTCATCACGATATAATCGAATACAACTCAGATACAATGATCATTCCGTCTATCCATCCAACCTTCTGTTCGATTGGGTCGCTCGTATGTATAACGCAAGAACAGTCACCTGGTGAGTATTACTATATAAACATCACCACGATATAATCGAATACAACTCAGTTATAATTATCGTTCCGTCTAACCATCCAACCTTATGATCGATTCAGACGCTCGTATGTGTAACGAAAGAACCGTTACATGGAAGGTGTAACTAAATATACAGCATAACGATATAATCGGAGACAACCCAGATACAATGATTGTTCAATCTATCCATCCAACCTCATGTTCGATTCGGTTGCTCGTATGTATAACGGAAGAACTGTTACCTGGTTAGACATAACATATGATAATAATCACGATATAATCTAACACAACCCAGATACGATGAATGTTCAGTCTATCCATTCAACCTTCTGTTCAGTTCAGTCGCTCTTATGTATAACTGGAGAACAGTTTCCTGGTGAGTATAACTATATGAACATCATTAAGATATAATCGAATACAACCCCAGATACGATTATTGTTTAGTCTATCCTTTCCACCATCTGTTCAATTCAGTCGCTCGTATGTATAACGGAAGAACAGTTACCTGGTGAGTATAACTATATAAACATAATCGAATACAACCCAGATAAGATGATTGTTCAATCTATACTAAATTTGAGCTTCTGCTCGATACGGTCGCTTGTATGTAAAACGGAAGAACAGTTACCTGGTGAGTATTGCTATATAAACATCATCACGATATCATCGAATGAAACTCAGAGATACAATTATCGTTTCGTCTAACCATTTAACCTTCTGTTCGATTCAGTCGCTCGTATGTAAAACGGGAATACCGTCACCTTATGTGCATAACTATATACACAGCATAACATCATAATCGAAAACAACCCAGATACTATCCATTCAACCTTCTGTTCGATTCGTCTGCTCGTATGTATAACGAAAGAACAGTAACCTGGTGAGTATTTCTATATGAACGTCATCACGATATAATCGAATACAACTCAGATACAATGATCATTCCGTCTGACCATCCAACCTTCTGTTCGATTGGGTTGCTCGTACGTATAACGCAAGAACAGTCACCTGGTGAGTATTACTATATAAACATTCCCACGATATAATCGAATACAACTCAGTTACAATTATCGTTCCGTCTAACCATCCAACCTTATGTTCGATTCAGACGCTCGTATGTGTAACGAAAGAACCGTTACATGGTAGGTGTAACTAAATATACAGCATAACGATATAATTGGAGACAACCCAGATACAATGATTGTTCAATCTATCCATCCAACCTTATGTTCGATTCGGTTGCTCGTGTGTATAACGGAATAACTGTTACCTGGTTAGACATAATATATAATAATCATCACGAAATATTCGAATACAACCCAGATACGATGATTGTTCAGTCTATCCATACAACCTTCTGTTCAGTTCAGTCGCTCTTATGTATAACTGGAGAACAGTTACCTGGTGAGTATAACTATATAAACATCATCACGATATAATCGAATACAACCCCAGATACGATCATTGTTTAGTCTATCCATTCAACCTTCTGTTCAATTCAGTCGCTCGTATGTATAACGGAAGAACATTTACTTGGTGAGTATAACTATATAAACATAATCGAATACAACTCAGATACGATGATTGTTCAATCTATCCATTCAACCTTATGTTCGATTCGGTTGCTTGTATGTATAACGGAAGAACAGGTACCTGGTGAGTATAACTATATAAACATAATCGAATACAACTCAGATACGATGATTGTTCAATCTATCCATTTAACCTTCTGCTCGATTCGGTCACTTGTATGTAAAACTGAAGGACAGTTACCTGGTGAGTATTGCTATATAAACATCATCACGATATCATCGAATACAACTCAGATACAATTATCGTTTCGTCTAACCATTCAACATTCTGTTCGATTCAGTCGCTAGTATGTATAACGGAAGAACAGTTACCTGGTGAGTATAACTATATAAACATAATCGAATACAACCCAGATACGATGATTGTTCAATCCATACTAAATTTAACCTTCTGCTCGATTCGGTCGCTTGTATGTAAAACGGAAGAACAGTTACCTGGTGAGTATTGCTATATAAACATCATCACGATATCATCGAATACAACTCAGATACAATTATCGTTTCGTCTTACCATTTAACCTTAAGTTCGATTCAGTCGCTAGTATGTGCAACGGAAGTACCGTCACCTGGTAAGTATCACTATATATACAGTATTGCGATATAATCGGATACCACCCAGATACATTGATTGTTCAGTCTATCCATTCAACTTTCTGTTCGTTTCGGTCGCTCGTAAGTAAAACGGGAATACCGTCACCTAATGTGTATAACTATATACACAGCATAACATCATAATCGAATACAACCCAGATACTATCCATTCAACCTTCTGTTCGATTCGGTTGCTCGTATGTATAAAGAAAAAACAGTAACCTGGTGAGTATTTCTATATGAACGTCATCACGATATAATCGAATACAACTCAGATACAATGATCATTCCGTCTGTCCATCCAACCTTCTGTACGATTGGGTTGCTCGTACGTATAACGCAAGAACAGTCACCTGGTGAGTATTACTATATAAACATTCCCACGATATAATCGAATACAACTCAGTTACAATTATCGTTCCGTCTAACCATCCAACCTTATGTTCGATTCAGACGCTCGTATGTGTAACGAAAGATTCGTTACATGGTAGGTGTAACTAAATATACAGCATAACGATATAATTGGAGACAACCCAGATACAATGATTGTTCAATCTATCCATCCAACCTTATGTTCGATTCGGTTGCTCGTATGTGTAACAGAAGAACTGTTACCTGGTTAGACATACTATTTGATAATCATCACGATATAATCGAATACAACCCAGATACAATGATTGTTCAGTCTATCCATTCAACCTCCTGTTCAGTTCAGTCGCTCTTATGTATAACTGGAGAACTGTTACCTGGTGAGTATAACTACATAAACATCATCACGATATAATCGAATACAACCCCAGATACGATCATTGTTTAGTCTATCCATTCAACCTTCTGTTCAATTCAGTCGCTCGTAGGTATAACGGAAGAACATGTACCTGGTGAGTATAACTATATAAACAAAATCAAATACAACCCAGATACGATGATTGTTCAATCTAAACATTTAACCTTCTGCTCGATTCGGTCGCTTGTATGTAAAACGGAAGAACAGTTACCTGGTGAATATTGCTATATTAACATCATCACGATATCATCGAATACAACTCAGATACAATTATCGCTTCGTCTTACCATTTAAACTTCTGTTCGATTCAGTCGCTAGTATGTGTAACGGAAGTACTGTCACCTGGTGAGTATCACTATATATACATTATTGCGATATAATCGTATACCACCCAGATGCATTGATTGTTCAGTCTATCCATTCAACTTTCTGTTCGTTTCGGTCGCTTGTATGTAAAACGGGAATACCGTCACCTAGTGTGTATAACTATATACACAGCATAACATCATAATCGAATACAACCCAGATACTATCCATTCAACCTTCTGTTCGATTCGAATGCTCGTATGTATAACGAAAGAACAGTAACCTGGTGAGTATTTCTATATGAACTTTATCACGATATCATCGAATACAACTCAGAGATACAATTATCATTTCGTCTAACCATTTAACCTTCTGTTCGATTCAGTCGCTAGTATGTGTAACGGAAGTACCGTCACCTGGTGAGTTTCACTATATATACATTATTGCGATATAATCGTATACCACCCAGATGCATTGATTGTTCAGTCTATCCATTCAACTTTCTGTTCAGTTCAGTCGCTCCTATGTATAACTGGAGAAAAGTTTCCTGGTGAGTATAACTATATGAACATCATCAAGATATAATCGAAAACAACCCCAGATACGATTATTGTTTAGTCTATCCATTCAACCTTCTGTTCAATTCAGTCGCTCGTATGTATAACGGAAGGACAGGTACCTGGTGAGTATAACTATATAAACATAATCAAATACAACCCAGATACGATGATTGTTCAATCTATACATTTAACCTTCTGCTCGATTCGGTCGCTTGTATGTGAAACGGAAGAATAGTTACCTGGTTATTATTGCTATATAAACATCATCACGATATCATCGGATACAACTCAGATACAATTATCGTTTCGTCTAACCATTCAACCTTCTGTTCGATTCAGTCGCTAGTATGTGTAACGGAAGTACCGTCACCTGGTGAGTATCACTATATATACAGTATTGCGATATAATCGGATACCACCCAGATACATTGATTGTTCAGTCTATCCATTCAACTTTCTGTTCGTTTCGGTCGCTCGTATGTAAAACGGGAATACCGTCATCAAATGTGTATAACTATATACACAGCATAAGATCATAATCGAATACATCCCAGATACTATCCATTCAACCTTCTGTTCGATTCGGTTGCTCGTATGTATAACGAAAGAACAGTAACCTGGTGAGTATTTCTATATGAACGTCATCACGATATAATCGAATACAACTGAGATACAATGATCATTTCGTCTATCCATCCAACCTTCTGTTCGATTCAGACGCTCGTATGTGTAACGAAAGAACCTTTACATGGTAGGTGTAACTAAATATACAGCATAACGATATAATCGAAGACAACCCAGGTACAATGATTGTTCAATCTATCCATTCAACCTTATGTTCGATTTGGTTGCTCGTATGTATAACGGAAGAGCTGTTACCTGGTTAGACATACTATATGATAATCATCACGATATAATCAAATACAACCCAGATACGATGATTTCTCAGTCTATCCATTCAACCTCCTGTTCAGTACAGTCGCTCTTATGTGTAACTGGAGAACAGTTTCCTGGTGAGTATAACTATATAAACATCATCAAGATATAATCGAATACAACCCCAGATACGATTATTGTTTAGTCTATCCATTCAACCATCTGTTCAATTCAGTCGCTCGTATGTATAACGGAAGAACAGTTACCTGGTGAGTAAAACTATATAAACATTATCGAATACAACCCAGATAAGATGATTGTTCAATCTATACTAAATTTAAGCTTCTGCTCGATACGGTCGCTTGTATGTAAAACGGAAGAACAGTTACCTGGTGAGTATTGCTATATAAACATCATCACGATATCATCGAATACAAATCAGAGATACAATTATCGTTTCGTCTAACCATTTAACCTTCTGTTCGATTCAGTCGCTAGTATGTGTAACGGAAGTACCGTCACCTGGTAAGTATCACTATATATACAGTATTGCGATATAATCGGATACCACCCAGATACATCGATTGTTCAGTCTATCCATTCAACTTTCTGTTCGTTTCGGTCGCTCGTATGTAAAACGGGAATACCGTCACCTTATGTGTATAACTATATACACAGCATAACATCATAATCGAATACAACCCAGATACTATCCATTCAACCTTCTGTTCGATTCGTTTGCTCGTATGTATAACGAAAGAACAGTAACCTGGTGAGTATTTCTATATGAACGTCATCACGATATAATCGAATACAACTCAGATACAATGATTATTCCGTCTATTCATCCAACCTTCTGTTCGATTGAGTCGTTCGTATGTATAACGCAAGAACAGTCACCTGGTGAGTATTACTATATGAACATCACCACGATATAATCGAATACAACTCAGTTACAATTATCGTTCCGTCTAACCATCCAACCTTATGTTCGATTCAGACGCTCGTATGTGTAACGAAAGAACCGTTACATGGTAGGTGTAACTAAATATACAGCATAACGATATAATCGGAGACAACCCAGATACAATGATTGTTCAATCTATCCATCCAACCTTATGTTCGATTCGGTTGATCGTATGTATAACGGAAGAACTGTTACCTGGTTAGACATACTATATGATAATAATCACGATATAATCAAATACAACCCAGATACGATGAATGTTCAGTCTATCCATTCAACCTTCTGTTCAGTTCAGTCGCTCTTATGTATAACTGGAGAACATTTTTCTGGTGAGTATAACTATATGAACAACATCAAGATATAATTGAATACAACCCCAGATACGATTATTGTTTAGTCTATCCATTCAACCTTCTTTTCAATTCAGTCGCTCGTATGTATAACGGAAGAACAGTTACCTGGTGAGTATAACTATATGAACATTATCGAATACAACCCAGATACGATGATTGTTCAATCTATACTAAATTCAAGCTTCTGCTCGATTCGGTCGCTTGTATGTAAAACGGAAGAACAGTTACCTGGTGAGTATTGCTATATAAACATCATCACGATATCATCGAATACAACTCAGAGATACAATTATCATTTCGTCTAACCATTCAACTTTCTGTTCGATTCAGTCGCTAGTATGTGTAACGGTAGTACCAGGTACGATGAATTTTCAATCTATCCATCTAACCTTCTGCTCGATTCGGTCGCTTTTATGTAAAACGGAAGACCAGGCGATCGGAAGAAGGCGATCTGAAGAATTCGTTACACATACGAGCGTATGCATCGAACATAAGGTTGGATGATTAGACGGAACGATAATTGTAATTTTTTTCATAGAATCCATTTCTCCAATCGTAAAAAACGAAATCGAAAAAAAAATGCATCAAAGGGGGCCCCCTTGGAACTTGTTCGAATTCTTCAGATCGCCTTAACTTCCGAACGGATGGACCGATTTTCAACTTCGCGCATACCAATTTGCTTGTTTTTTCTCATAGAATCCATTTCTCCGATCGAAAAAACCGAAATCGAAATAAAAATCGCATCAAAGGGGGTCCCCTTGAAACTTTTTCGAATTCTTCAGATCGCCTTAACTTCCGAACGGATGGACCGATTTTCAACTTCGATCATACCAATCTGCTTGTTTTTTTTCATAGAATAATATTCTCCAATCGAAAAAACCGAAATCGAAAAAAAAAAATGCATCAAAGGGGGTCCCCTTGAAACTTTTTCGAATTCTTCAGATCGCCTTAACTTCCGAACGGATGGACCGATTTTCAACTTCGATCATACCAATCTGCTTGTTTTTTTCATAGAATCCATTTCTCCGATCAGAAAAACCGAAATCGAAAAAAAAATGCATCAAAGGGGGCCCCCTTGGAACTTTTTCGAATTCTTCAGATCGCCTTAACTTCCGAACGGATGGACCGATTTTCAACTTTGATCATACCAATCTGTTTGTTTTTTTTTCATAGAATCCATTTATCCAATCGAAAAAACCGAAATCGAAAAAAAAATGCATCAAAGGGGGCCCCCTTGGAACTTTTTCGAATTCTTCAGATCGCCTAACTTCCGAACGGATGGACCGATTTTCAACTTCGATCATACCAATCTGCTTGTTTTCTTTCATAGAATCCGTTTCTCCAATCGAAAAAACCGAAATCGAAAAAAAAATGCACCAAAGGGGGCCCCCTTGGAACTTTTTCGAATTCTTCAGATCGCCTTAACTTCCGAACGGATGGACCGATTTTCAACTTCGATCATACCAATCTGCTTGTTTTTTTTCATAGAATCCATTTCTCCAATCGAAAAAACCGAAATCTTAAAAAAAAATTCATCAAAGGGGGCCCCCTTGGAACTTTTTCGAATTCTTGAGATCGCCTCAACTTCCGAACGGATGGACCGATTTTCAACTTCGATCATACCAATCTGCTTGTTTTTTTTCATAGAGTCCATTTCTCTAATCGAAAAAACCAATATGAAAAAAAAATGCATCAAAGGTGGCCCCCTTGGAACTTTTTCGAATTCTTCAGATCGCCTTAACTTCCGAACGGATGGACCGATTTTCAACTTCGATCATACCAATCTGCTTGTTTTTTTTATAAAATCCATTTCTCCAATCAAAAAAATCGAAATCTAAAAAAAAAATGCATCAAAGGGGGCCCCCTTGAAACTTTTTCGAATTCTTAAGATCGCCTTATTTTCCGAACGGATGAACCGATTTTCAACTTCGATCATACCAATCTGCTTGTTTTTTTTCATAGAATCCATTTCTCCAATCGAAAAAACCAAGATCGAAAAAAAAATTCATCAAAGGGGGCCCCCTTGGAACTTTTTCGAATTCTTCAGATCGCCTCAACTTCCGAACGGATGGACCGATTTTCAACTTCGATCATACCAATCTGCTTGTTTTCTTTCATAGAATCCATTTCTCCAATCGAAAAAACCGAAATCGAAAGAAAAATGCATCAAAGGGGGCCCCCTTGGAACTTTTTCGAATTCTTCAGATTGCCTTAACTTTCGAACGTATGGACCGATTTTCAACTTCGATCATACCAATCTGCTTGTTTTTTTTCATAGAATCCATTTCTCCAATCGAAAAAACCGAAATCGAAAAAGAAATGCATCAAAGGGGGCCCCCATGGAACTTTTTCGAATTATTCAGATCGCCTTAACTTCCGAACGGATGGACCGATTTTCAACTTCGATCATACCAATCTGCTTGTTTTCTTTCATAGAATCCATTTCTCCAATCGAAAAAACCGAAATCGAAAGAAAAATGCATCAAAGGGGGCCTTCTTGGAATTTTTTCGAATTCTTCAGATCGCCTTAACTTCCGAACGGATGGACCGATTTTCAATTTCGCGCATACCAATTCGCTTGTTTTTTTCATAGAATCCATTTCTCCAATCGAAAAAACCGAAATCGAAAAAAAATTGCATCAAAGGGGGTCCCCTTGGAACTTTTTCGAATTCTTCAGATCGCCTTAACTTCCGAACGGATGGACCGATTTTCAACTTCGATCATACCAATCTGCTTGTTTTTTTCATAGAATCCATTTCTCCGATCAGAAAAACCGAAATCGAAAAAAAAATGCATCAAAGGGGGCCCTTGGAACTTTTTCGAATTCTTCAGATCGCCTTAACTTCCGAACGGATGGACCGATTTTCAACTTTGATCATACCAATCTGTTTTTTTTTTTTTCATAGAATCCATTTATCCAATCGAAAAAACCGAAATCGAAAAAATAATGCATCAAAGGGGGCCCCCTTGGAACTTTTTCGAATTCTTCAGATCGCCTAACTTCCGAACGGATGGACCGATTTTCAACTTCGATCATACCAATCTGCTTGTTTTCTTTCATAGAATCCGTTTCTCCAATCGAAAAAACCGAAATCGAAAAAAAAATGCACCAAAGGGGGCCCCCTTGGAACTTTTTCGAATTCTTCAGATCGCCTTAACTTCCGAACGGATGGACCGATTTTCAACTTCGATCATACCAATCTGCTTGTTTTTTTTTCATAGAATCCATTTCTCCAATCGAAAAAACCGAAATCTTAAAAAAAAATTCATCAAAGGGGGCCCCCTTGGAACTTTTTCGAATTCTTGAGATCGCCTCAACTTCCGAACGGATGGACCGATTTTCAACTTCGATCATACCAATCTGCTTGTTTTTTTTCATAGAGTCCATTTCTCCAATCGAAAAAACCAAAATGAAAAAAAAATGCATCAAAGGTGGCCCCCTTGGAACTTTTTCGAATTCTTCAGATCGCCTTAACTTCCGAACGGATGGACCGATTTTCAACTTCGATCATACCAATCTGCTTGTTTTTTGTATAAAATCCATTTCTCCAATCAAAAAAATCGAAATCTAAAAATAAAATGCATCAAAGGGGGCCCCCTTGAAACTTTTTCGAATTCTTCAGATCGCCTTAACTTCCGAACGGATGAACCGATTTTCAAATTCGATCATACCAATCTGCTTGTTTTCTTTCATAGAATCCATTTCTCCAATCGAAAAAACCGAAATCGAAAGAAAAATGCATCAAAGGGGGCCCCCTTGGAACTTTTTCGAATTCTTCAGATCGCCTTAACTTTCGAACGTATGGACCGATTTTCAACTTCGATCATACCAATCTGCTTGTTTTTTTTTCATAGAATCCATTTCTCCAATCGAAAAAACCGAAATCGAAAAAGAAATGCATCAAAGGGGGCCCCCATGGAACTTTTTCGAATTCTTCAGATCGCCTTAACTTCCGAACGGATGGACCGATTTTCAACTTCGATCATACCAATCTGCTTGTTTTCTTTCATAGAATCCATTTCTCCAATCGAAAAAACCGAAATCGAAAAAAAAATGCATCAAAGGGGGCCTTCTTGGAATTTTTTCGAATTCTTCAGATCGCCTTAACTTCCGAACGGATGGACCGATTTTCAATTTCGCGCATACCAATTCGCTTGTTTTTTTCATAGAATCCATTTCTCCAATCGAAAAAACCGAAATCGAAAAAAAATTGCATCAAAGGGGGTCCCCTTGGAACTTTTTCGAATTCTTCAGATCGCCTTAACTTCCGAACGGATGGACCGATTTTCAACTTCGATCATACCAATCTGCTTGTTTCTTTCATAGAATCCATTTCTCCAATCGAAAAAACCGAAATCGAAAAAAAAATGCATCAAAGGGGGCCCCCTTGGAACTTTTTTGAATTCTTCAGATCGCCTTAACTTCCGAACGGATGGACCGATTTTCAAATTCGATCATACCAATCTGCTTGTTTTTTTTCACAGAATCCATTTCTCCAATCGAAAAAACCGAAATCGAAAAATAAAATGCATCAAAAAGGGCCACCTTGGAACTTTTTCGAATTCTTCAGACCGCCTCAACTTCCGAACGGATCGACCGATTTTCAATTTCGCGCATACCAATTTGCTTTTTTTTTCATAGAATCCATATCTTCGATAGAAAAAACCGAAATCGAAAAAACAATTGCATCAAAGGGGGTCCCCTTGGAACTTTTTCGAATTCTTCAGATCGCCTTAACTTCCGAACGGATGGACCGATTTTCAACTTCGCGCATACCAATTTGCTTGTTTTTTTTCATAGAATCCATTTCTCCAATCGAAAAAACCGAAATCGAAATAAAAATCGCATCAAAGGGGGTCCCCTTGAAACTTTTTCGAATTCTTCAGATCGCCTTAACTTCCGAACGGATGGACCGATTTTCAACTTCGATCATACCAACCTGCTTGTTTTTTTTTCATAGAATCCTTTTCTCCAATCGAAAAAACCGAAATCGAAAAAAAATTGCATCAAAGGGGGTCCCCTTGAAACTTTTTCGAATTCTTCAGATCGCCTTAACTTCCGAACGGATGGACCGATTTCCAACTTCGATCATACCAATCTGCTTGTATTTTTTCATAGAATCCATTTCTCCAATCGAAAAAACCGAAATCGAAAAAAAAAATGCATCAAAGGGGGCCCCCTTGGAACTTTTTCGAATTCTTCAGATCGCCTAACTTCCGAACGGATGGACCGATTTTCAACTTCGATCATACCAATCTGCTTGTTTTCTTTCATAGAATCCATTTCTCCAATCGGAAAAACCGAAATCGAAAAAAAAAATGCACCAAAGGGGGCCCCCTTGGAACTTTTTCGAATTCTTCAGATCGCCTTAACTTCCGAACGGATGGACCGATTTTCAACTTCGATCATACCAATCTTCTTTTTTTTTTTTCATAGAATCCATTTCTCCAATCGAAAAAACCGGAATCTAAAAAAAAAATTCATCAAAGGGGGCCCCCTTGGAACTTTTTCGAATTCTTCAGATCGCCTCAACTTCCGAACGGATGGACCGATTTTCAACTTCGATCATACCAATCTGCTTGTTTTTTTTTCATAGAGTCCATTTCTCCAATCAAAAAAACCGAAATGAAAAAAAAATGCATCAAAGGGGGCCCCCTTGGAACTTTTTCGAATTCTTCAGATCGCCTTAACTTCCGAACGGATGGACCGATTATCAACTTCGATCATACCAATCTGCTTGTTTTTTTCATAAAATCCATTTCTCCAATCGAAAAAACCGAAATCGAAAAAAAAAATGCATCAAAGGGGGCCCCCTTGAAACTTTTTCGAATTCTTCAGATCGCCTTAACTTCCGAACGGATGAACCGATTTTCAACTTCGATCATACCAATCTGCTTGTTTTTTTTTCATAGAATCCATTTCTTCAATCAAAAAAACCGAAATCGAAAAAAAAATGCATCAAAGGGGGCCCCCTTGGAACTTTTTCGAATTCTTCAGATCGCCTTAACTTCCGAACGGATGGACCGATTTTCAACTTCGATCATACCAATCTGCTTGTTTTTTTTTATAGAATCCATTTCTCCAATCGAAAAATCCGAAATCGAAAAAAAAAATTGCATCAAAGGGGGTCCCCTTGGAACTTTTTCGAATTCTTCAGATCGCCTTAACTTCCGAACGGATGGACCGATTTCCAACTTCGATCATACCAATCTGCTTGTATTTTTTCATAGAATCCATTTCTCCAATCGAAAAAACCGAAATCGAAAAAAAAATGCATCAAAGGGGGCCCCCTTGGAACTTTTTCGAATTCTTCAGATCGCCTAACTTCCGAACGGATGGACCGATTTTCAACTTCGATCATACCAATCTGCTTGTTTTCTTTTATAGAATCCATTTCTCCAATCGAAAAAACCGAAATCGAAAAAAAAAATGCACCAAAGGGGGCCCCCTTGGAACTTTTTCGAATTCTTCAGATCGCCTTAACTTCCGAACGGATGGACCGATTTTCAACTTCGATCATACCAATCTGCTTGTTTTTTTTCATAGAATCCATTTCTCCAATCAAAAAAACCGAAATCTAAAAAAAAAATTCATCAAAGGGGGCCCCCTTGGAACTTTTTCGAATTCTTCAGATCACCTAACTTCCGAACGGATGGACCGATTTTCAACTTCGATCATACCAATCTGCTTGTATTTTTTCATAGAATCCATTTCTCCAATCGAAATAACCGAAATCGAAAAAAAAAAATGCACCGAAGGCGGCCCCCTTGGAACTTTTTCGAATTCTTCAGATCGCCTTAACTTCCGAACGGATGGACCGATTTTCAAATTCGATCATACCAAACTGCTTGTTTTTTTTCATAGAATCCATTTCTTCAATCGAAAAAACCGAAATCGAAAAAGAGAAAGCATCAAAGGGGGCCCCTTGGAACTTTTTCGAATTCTTCAGATCGCCTTAACTTTCGAACGTATGGACCGATTTTCAACTTCGATCATACCAATCTGCTTGTTTTTTTCATAGAATCCATTTCTCCGATCAGAAAAACCGAAATCGAAAAAAAAATGCATCAAAGGGGGCCCCCTTGGAACTTTTTCGAATTCTTCAGATCGCCTTAACTTCCGAACGGATGGACCGATTTTCAACTTTGATCATACCAATCTGTTTGTTTTTTTTTCATAGAATCCATTTATCCAATCGAAAAAACCGAAATCGAAAAAAAAAATGCATCAAAGGGGGCCCCCTTGGAACTTTTTCGAATTCTTCAGATCGCCTAACTTTCGAACGGATGGACCGATTTTCAACTTCGATCATACCAATCTGCTTGTTTTCTTTCATAGAATCCATTTCTCCAATCGAAAAAACCGAAATCGAAAAAAAAAATTCATCAAAGGGGGCCCCCTTGGAACTTTTTCGAATTCTTCAGATCGCCTCAACTTCCGAACGGATGGACCGATTTTCAACTTCGATCATACCAATCTGCTTGTTTTTTTCATAGAGTCCATTTCTCCAATCGAAAAAACCAAAATGAAAAAAAAAATGCATCAAAGGTGGCCCCCTTGGAACTTTTTCGAATTCTTCAGATCGCCTTAACTTCCGAACGGATGGACCGATTTTCAACTTCGATCATACCAATCTGCTTGTTTTTTTTATAAAATCCATTTCTCCAATCGAAAAAATCGAAATCGAAAAAAAAAAATGCATCAAAGGGGGCCCCCTCGAAACTTTTTCGAATTCTTCAGATCGCCTTAACTTCCGAACGGATAAACCGATTTTCAACTTCGATCATACCAATCTGCTTGTTTTTTTTTCATAGAATCCATTTCTCCAATCGAAAAACCAAAATCGAAAAAAAAAATTCATCAAAGGGGGCCCCCTTGGAACTTTTTCGAATTCTTCAGATCGCCTCAACTTCCGAACGGATGGACCGATTTTCAACTTCGATCATACCAATCTGCTTGTTTTTCTTCATAGAATCCATTTCTCCAATCGAAAAAACCGAAATCGAAAAAAAAATGCATCAAAGGGGGCCCCCATGGAACTTTTTCGAATTCTTCAGATCGCCTTAACTTCCGAACGGATGGACCGATTTTCAACTTCGATCATACCAATCTGCTTGTTTTCTTTCATAGAATCCATTTCTTCAATCGAAAAAACCGAAATCGAGAGAAAAATGCATCAAAGGGGGCCTTCTTGGAATTTTTTCGAATTCTTCAGATCGCCTTAACTTCCGAACGGATGGACCGATTTTCAATTTCGCGCATACCAATTCGCTTGTTTTTTTCATAGAATCCATTTCTCCAATCGAAAAAACCGAAATCGAAAAAAAATTGCATCAAAGGGGGTCCCCTTGGAACTTTTTCGAATTCTTCAGATCGCCTTAACTTCCGAACGGATGGACCGATTTTCAACTTCGATCATACCAATCTGCTTGTTTCTTTCATAGAATCCATTTCTCCAATCGAAAAAACCGAAATCGAAAAAAAAAATGCATCAAAGGGGGCCCCCTTGGAACTTTTTTGAATTCTTCAGATCGCCTTAACTTCCGAACGGATGGACCGATTTTCAAATTCGATCATACCAATCTGCTTGTTTTTTTTCAAAGAATCCATTTCTCCAATCGAAAAAACCGAAATCGAAAAATAAAATGCATCAAAAAGGGCCACCTTGGAACTTTTTCGAATTCTTCAGACCGCATCAACTTCCGAACGGATCGACCGATTTTCAATTTCGCGCATACCAATTTGCTTGTTTTTTCATAGAATCCATATCTTCAATAGAAAAAACCGAAATCGAAAAAAAAATTGCATCAAAGGGGGTCCCCTTGGAACTTTTTCGAATTCTTCAGATCGCCTTAACTTCCGAACGGATAGACCGATTTTCAACTTCGCGCATACCAATTTGCTTGTTTTTTCATAGAATCCATTTCTCCAATCGAAAAAACCGAAATCTTAAAAAAAAATTCATCAAAGGGGGCCCCCTTGGAACTTTTTCGAATTCTTCAGATCGCCTCAACTTCCGAACGGATGGACCGATTTTCAACTTCGATCATACCAATCTGCTTGTTTTTTTTCATAGAGTCCATTTCTCCAATCGAAAAAACCAAAACGAAAAAAAAATGCATCAATGGGGGCCCCTTTGGAACTTTCTCGAATTCTTCAGATCGCCTCAACTTCCGAACGGATGGACCGATTTTCAACTTCGATCATACCAATCTGCTTGTTTTTTTCATAGAGTCCATTTCTCCAATCGAAAAAACCAAAATGAAAAAAAAAATGCATCAAAGGTGGCCCCCTTGGAACTTTTTCGAATTCTTCAGATCGCCTTAACTTCCGAACGGATGGACCGATTTTCAACTTCGATCATACCAATCTGCTTGTTTTTTTTATAAAATCCATTTCTCCAATCGAAAAAATCGAAATCGAAAAAAAAAATGCATCAAAGGGGGCCCCCTTGAAACTTTTTCGAATTCTTCAGATCGCCTTAACTTCCGAACGGATAAACCGATTTTCAACTTCGATCATACCAATCTGCTTGTTTTTTTTTCATAGAATCCATTTCTTCAATCGAAAAAACCAAAATCGAAAAAAAAAATTCATCAAAGGGGGCCCCCTTGGAACTTTTTCGAATTCTTCAGATCGCCTCAACTTCCGAACGGATGGACCGATTTTCAACTTCGATCATACCAATCTGCTTGTTTTTCTTCATAGAATCCATTTCTCCAATCGAAAAAACCGAAATCGAAAAAAAAATGCATCAAAGGGGGCCCCCATGGAACTTTTTCGAATTCTTCAGATCGCCTTAACTTCCGAACGGATGGACCGATTTTCAACTTCGATCATACCAATCTGCTTGTTTTCTTTCATAGAATCCATTTCTTCAATCGAAAAAACCGAAATCGAGAGAAAAATGCATCAAAGGGGGCCTTCTTGGAATTTTTTCGAATTCTTCAGATCGCCTTAACTTCCGAACGGATGGACCGATTTTCAATTTCGCGCATACCAATTCGCTTGTTTTTTTCATAGAATCCATTTCTCCAATCGAAAAAACCGAAATCGAAAAAAAATTGCATCAAAGGGGGTCCCCTTGGAACTTTTTCGAATTCTTCAGATCGCCTTAACTTCCGAACGGATGGACCGATTTTCAACTTCGATCATACCAATCTGCTTGTTTCTTTCATAGAATCCATTTCTCCAATCGAAAAAACCGAAATCGAAAAAAAAAATGCATCAAAGGGGGCCCCCTTGGAACTTTTTTGAATTCTTCAGATCGCCTTAACTTCCGAACGGATGGACCGATTTTCAAATTCGATCATACCAATCTGCTTGTTTTTTTTCATAGAATCCATTTCTCCAATCGAAAAAACCGAAATCGAAAAATAAAATGCATCAAAAAGGGCCACCTTGGAACTTTTTCGAATTCTTCAGACCGCCTCAACTTCCGAACGGATCGACCGATTTTCAATTTCGCGCATACCAATTTGCTTGTTTTTTCATAGAATCCATATCTTCAATAGAAAAAACCGAAATCGAAAAAAAAATTGCATCAAAGGGGGTCCCCTTGGAACTTTTTCGAATTCTTCAGATCGCCTTAACTTCCGAACGGATAGACCGATTTTCAACTTCGCGCATACCAATTTGCTTGTTTTTTCATAGAATCCATTTCTCCAATCGAAAAAACCGAAATCTTAAAAAAAAATTCATCAAAGGGGGCCCCCTTGGAACTTTTTCGAATTCTTCAGATCGCCTCAACTTCCGAACGGATGGACCGATTTTCAACTTCGATCATACCAATCTGCTTGTTTTTTTTCATAGAGTCCATTTCTCCAATCGAAAAAACCAAAACGAAAAAAAAATGCATCAAAGGTGGCCCCCTTGGAACTTTTTCGAATTCTTCAGATCGCCTTAACTTCCGAACGGATGGACCGATTTTCAACTTCGATCATACCAATCTGCTTGTTTTTTTTTAAAAATCCATTTCTCCAATCGAAAAAATCGAAATCGAAAAAAAAAATGCATCAAAGGGGGCCCCCTTGAAACTTTTTCGAATTCTTCAGATCGCCTCAACTTCCGAACGGATGAACCGATTTTCAACTTCGATCATACCAATCTGCTTGTTTTTTTTCATAGAATCCATTTCTCCAATCGAAAAAACCAAAATCGAAAAAAAAAATTCATCAAAGGGGGCCCCCTTGGAACTTTTTCGAATTCTTCAGATCGCCTCAACTTCCGAACGGATGGACCGATTTTGAACTTCGATCATACCAATCTGCTTGTTTTTTTTTCATAGAATCCATTTCTCCAATCGAAAAAACCAAAATCGAAAAAAAAAATTCATCAAAGGGGGCCCCCTTGGAACTTTTTCGAATTCTTCAGACCGCCTCAACTTCCGAACGGATCGACCGATTTTCAATTTCGCGCATACCAATTTGCTTGTTTTTTCATAGAATCCAATTCTCCAATCGAAAAAACCGAAATCGAAAAAAAAATGCATCAAAGGGGGCCCCCTTGGAACTTTTTCGAATTCTTTAGATCGCCTAACTTCCGAACGGATGGACCGATTTTCAACTTCGATCATACCAATCTGCTTGTTTTCTTTCATAGAATCCATTTCTCCAATCGAAAAAACCGAAATCGAAAAAAAAATGCACCAAAGGGGGCCCCCTTGGAACTTTTTCGAATTCTTCAGATCGCCTTAACTTCCGAACGGATGGACCGATTTTCAACTTCCATCATACCAATCTGCTTGTTTTTTTTCATAGAATCCATTTCTCCAATCGAAAAAACCGAAATCTAAAAAAAAATTCATCAAAGGGGGCCCCCTTGGAACTTTTTCGAATTCTTCAGATCGCCTTAACTTCCGAACGGATGGACCGATTTCCAACTTCGATCATACCAATCTGCTTGTATTTTTTCATAGAATCCATTTCTCCAATCGAAAAAACCGAAATCGAAAAACAAATGCATCAATGAGGGCCCCCTTGGAACTTTTTCGAATTCTTCAGATCGCCTAACTTCCGAACGGATGGACCGATTTTCAACTTCGATCATACCAATCTGCTTGTTTTCTTTCATAGAATCCATTTCTCCAATCGAAAAAACCGAAATCGAAAAAAAAAATGCACCAAAGGGGGCCCCCTTGGAACTTTTTCGAATTCTTCAGATCGCCTTAACTTCCGAACGGATGGACCGATTTTCAACTTCGATCATACCAATCTGCTTGTTTTTTTTTCATAGAATCCATTTCTCCAATCGAAATAACCGAAATCTAAAAAAAAATTCATCAAAGGGGGCCCCCTTGGAACTTTTTCGAATTCTTCAGATCGCCTCAACTTCCGAACGGATGGACCGATTTTCAACTTCGATCATACCAATCTGCTTGTTTTTTTTCATAGAGTCCATTTCTCCAATCGAAAAAACCGAAATCGAAAAAAAAAATGCATCAAAGGGGGCCCCCTTGGAACTTTTTCGAATTCTTCAGATCGCCTTAACTTCCGAACGGATGGACCGATTTTCAACTTCGATCATACCAATCTGCTTGTTTTTTTTCATAGAATCCATTTCTCCAATCGAAAAAACCGAAATCGAAAAAAAAATGCATCAAAGGGGGCCCCCTTGGAACTTTTTCGAATTCTTCAGATCGCCTTAACTTCCGAACGGATGGACCGATTTTCAACTTCGATCATACCAATCTGCTTGTTTTTTTTATAAAATCCATTTCTCCAATCGAAAAAACCGAAATCGAAAAAAAAATGCATCAAAGGGGGCCCCCTTGAAACTTTTTCGAATTCTTCAGATCGCCTTAACTTCCGAACGGATGAACCGATTTTCAACTTCGATCATACCAATCTGCTTGTTTTTTTTCATAGAATCCATTTCTCCAATCGAAAAAACCGAAATCGAAAAAAAAATGCATCAAAGGGGGCCCCCTTGGAACTTTTTCGAATTCTTCAGATCGCCTTAACTTCCGAACGGATGGACCGATTTTCAACTTCGATCATACCAATCTGCTTGTTTTTTTTCATAGAATCCATTTCTCCAATCGAAAAAACCGAAATCGAAAAAATAATGCATCAAAGGGGGCCCCCTTGGAACTTTTTCGAATTCTTCAGATCGCCTTAACTTCCGAACGGATGGACCGATTTTCAACTTCGATCATACCAATCTGCTTGTTTTCTTTCATAGAATCCATTTCTCCAATCGAAAAAACCGAAATCGAAAAAAAAATGCATCAAAGGGGGCCTTCTTGGAATTTTTTCGAATTCTTCAGATCGCCTTAACTTCCGAACGGATGGACCGATTTTCAACTTCGATCATACCAATCTGCTTGTTTTTTTTAAAAAATCCATTTCTTCAATCGAAAAAATCGAAATCGAAAAAAAAAATGCATCAAAGGGGGCCCCCTTGAAACTTTTTCGAATTCTTCAGATCGCCTCAACTTCCGAACGGATGAACCGATTTTCAACTTCGATCATACCAATCTGCTTGTTTTTTTTTCATAGAATCCATTTCTCCAATCGAAAAAACCGAAATCTAAAAAAAAAATTCATCAAAGGGGGCCCCCTTGGAACTTTTTCGAATTCTTCAGATCGCCTTAACTTCCGAACGGATGGACCGATTTCCAACTTCGATCATACCAATCTGCTTGTATTTTTTCATAGAATCCATTTCTCCAATCGGAAAAACCGAAATCGAAAAACAAATGCATCAATGGGGGCCCCCTTGGAACTTTTTCGAATTCTTCAGATCGCCTAACTTCCGAACGGATGGACCGATTTTCAACTTCGATCATACCAATCTGCTTGTTTTCTTTCATAGAATCCATTTCTCCAATCGAAAAAACCGAAATCGAAAAAAAAAATGCACCAAAGGGGGCCCCCTTGGAACTTTTTCGAATTCTTCAGATCGCCTTAACTTCCGAACGGATGGACCGATTTTCAACTTCGATCATACCAATCTGCTTGTTTTTTTTCATAGAATCCATTTCTCCAATCGAAATAACCGAAATCTAAAAAAAAATTCATCAAAGGGGGCCCCCTTGGAACTTTTTCGAATTCTTCAGATCGCCTCAACTTCCGAACGGATGGACCGATTTTCAACTTCGATCATACCAATCTGCTTGTTTTTTTTCATAGAGTCCATTTCTCTTATCGAAAAAACCGAAATCGAAAAAAAAAATGCATCCAAGGGGGCCCCCTTGGAACTTTTTCGAATTCTTCAGATCGCCTCAACTTCAGAACGGATGGACCGATTTTCAACTTCGATCATACCAATCTGCTTGTTTTTTTTCATTGAATCCATTTCTCCAATCGAAAAAACCGAAATCGAAAAAAAAATGCATCAAAGGGGGCCCCCTTGGAACTTTTTCGAATTCTTCAGATCGCCTTAACTTCCGAACGGATGGACCGATTTTCAACTTCGATCATACCAATCTGCTTGTTTTTTTTATAAAATCCATTTCTCCAATCGAAAAAACCGAAATCGAAAAAAAAATGCATCAAAGGGGGCCCTCTTGAAACTTTTTCGAATTCTTCAGATCGCCTTAACTTCCGAACGGATGAACCGATTTTCAACTTCGATCATACCAATCTGCTTGTTTTTTTTCATAGAATCCATTTCTCCAATCGAAAAAACCGAAATCGAAAAAAAAAATGCATCAAAGGGGGCCCCCTTGGAACTTTTTCGAATTCTTCAGATCGCCTTAACTTCCGAACGGATGGACCGATTTTCAACTTCGATCATACCAATCTGCTTGTTTTTTTTCATAGAATCCATTTCTCCAATCGAAAAAACCGAAATCGAAAAAATAATGCATCAAAGGGGGCCCCCTTGGAACTTTTTCGAATTCTTCAGATCGCCTTAACTTCCGAACGGATGGACCGATTTTCAACTTCGATCATACCAATCTGCTTGTTTTCTTTCATAGAATCCATTTCTCCAATCGAAAAAACTGAAATCGAAAAAAAAATGCATCAAAGGGGGCCTTCTTGGAATTTTTTCGAATTCTTCAGATCGCCTTAACTTCCGAACGGATGGACCGATTTTCAATTTCGCGCATACCAATTCGCTTGTTTTTTTCATAGAATCCATTTCTCCAATCGAAAAAACCGAAATCGAAAAAAAATTGCATCAAAGGGGGTCCCCTTGGAACTTTTTCGAATTCTTCAGATCGCCTTAACTTCCGAACGGATGGACCGATTTTCAACTTCGATCATACCAATCTGCTTGTTTCTTTCATAGAATCCATTTCTCCAATCGAAAACACCGAAATCGAAAAAAAAATGCATCAAAGGGAGCCCCCTTGGAACTTTTTCGAATTCTTCAGACCGCCTCAACTACAGAACGGATCGACCGATTTTCAATTTCGCGCATACCAATTTGCTTGTTTTTTCATAGAATCCATTTCTTCAATAGAAAAAACCGAAATCGAAAAAAAAATTGCATCAAAGGGGGTCCCCTTGGAACTTTTTCGAATTCTTCAGATCGCCTTAACTTCCGAACGGATGGACCAATTTTCAACTTCGATCATACCAAACTGCTAGTTTTTCTTCATAGAATCCATTTCTCCAATCGAGAAAACCGAAATCTGAAAAAAAAATTGCATCAAAGGGGGTCCCCTTGGAACTTTTTCGAATTCTTCAAATCGCCTTAACTTCCGAACGGATGGACCGATTTTCAACTTCGATCATACCAATCTGCTTGTTTTTTTTCATGGAATCCATTTCTCCAATCGAAAAAACCAGAATCGAAAAAAAAATTGCATCAAAGGGGGTCCCCTTGGAAGTTTTCTGAATTCTTCAGATCGCCTTAACTTCCGAACGGATGGACCGATTTTCAACTTCGATCATACCAATCTGCTTGTTTTTTTTTTCATAGAATCTATTTCTCCAATCGAAAAAACCGAAATCGAAAAGAAAAATTGCATCAAAGGGGGTCCCCTTGGAACTTTTTCGAATTCTTCAGATCGCCATAACTTCCGAACGGATGGACCGATTTTCAAATTCGATCATACCAATCTGCTTGTTTTTTTTTTCATAGAATCCATTTCTCCAATCGAAAAAACTGAAATCGAAAAATAAAATGCATCAAAAAGGGCCACCTTGGAACTTTTTCGAATTCTTCAGACTGCCTCAACTTCCGAACGGATCGACCGATTTTCAATTTCGCGCATACCAATTTGCTTGTTTTTTCATAGAATCCATATCTTCAATAGAAAAAACCGAAATCGAAAAAAAAATTGCATCAAAGGGGGTCCCCTTGGAACTTTTTTGAATTCTTCAGATCGCCTTAACTTTCGAACGGATGGACCGATTTTCAACTTCGCGCATACCAATTTGCTTGTTATTTTTCATAGAATCTATTTCTCCAAT
This sequence comes from Chrysomela aeneicollis, assembly GCA_029955515.1. Lineage (NCBI taxonomy): Eukaryota > Metazoa > Arthropoda > Insecta > Coleoptera > Chrysomelidae > Chrysomela > Chrysomela aeneicollis. The sequence goes on along the minus strand of JARUHQ010000013.1, from coordinate 11,143,185 downwards.
CGAAAAAACCGAAATCGAAAAAAAAATCGCATCAAAGGGGGTCCCCTTGAAACTTTTTCGAATTCTTCAGATCGCCTTAACTTCCGAACGGATGGACCGATTTTCAACTTCGATCATACCAATCTGCTTGTTTTTTTTCATAGAATCCTTTTCTCCAATCGAAAAAACCGAAATCGAAGAAAAATTGCATCAACGGGGGTCCCCTTGGAACTTTTTCGAATTCTTCAGATCGCCTTAACTTCCGAACGGATGGACCGATTTCCAACTTCGATCATACCAATCTGCTTGTATTTTTTCATAGAATCCATTTCTCCAATCAAAAAAACCGAAATCGAAAAAAAAATGCATTAAAGGGGGCCCCCTTGGAACTTTTTCGAATTCTTCAGATCGCCTAACTTCCGAACGGATGGACCGATTTTCAACTTCGATCATACCAATCTGCTTGTTTTCTTCCATAGAATCCATTTCTCCAATCGAAAAAACCGAAATCGAAAAAAAAAATGCACCAAAGGGGGCCCCCTTGGAACTTTTTCGAATTCTTCAGATCGCCTTAACTTCCGAACGGATGGACCGATTTTCAACTTCGATCATACCAATCTGCTTGTTTTCTTTCATAGAATCCATTTCTCCAATCGAAAAAACTGAAATCGAAAAAAAAATGCATCAAAGGGGGCCTTCTTGGAATTTTTTCGAATTCTTCAGATCGCCTTAACTTCCGAACGGATGGACCGATTTTCAATTTCGCGCATACCAATTCGCTTGTTTTTTTCATAGAATCCATTTCTCCAATCGAAAAAACCGAAATCGAAAAAAAATTGCATCAAAGGGGGTCCCCTTGGAACTTTTTCGAATTCTTCAGATCGCCTTAACTTCCGAACGGATGGACCGATTTTCAACTTCGATCATACCAATCTGCTTGTTTCTTTCATAGAATCCATTTCTCCAATCGAAAAAACCGAAATCGAAAAAAAAAATGCACCAAAGGGGGCCCCCTTGGAACTTTTTCGAATTCTTCAGATCGCCTTAACTTCCGAACGGATGGACCGATTTTCAACTTCGATCATACCAATCTGCTTGTTTTCTTTCATAGAATCCATTTCTCCAATCGAAAAAACTGAAATCGAAAAAAAAATGCATCAAAGGGGGCCTTCTTGGAATTTTTTCGAATTCTTCAGATCGCCTTAACTTCTGAACGGATGGACCGATTTTCAATTTCGCGCATACCAATTCGCTTGTTTTTTTCATAGAATCCATTTCTCCAATCGAAAAAACCGAAATCGAAAAAAAATTGCATCAAAGGGGGTCCCCTTGGAACTTTTTCGAATTCTTCAGATCGCCTTAACTTCCGAACGGATGGACCGATTTTCAACTTCGATCATACCAATCTGCTTGTTTCTTTCATAGAATCCATTTCTCCAATCGAAAAAACCGAAATCGAAAAAAAAATGCATCAAAGGGAGCCCCCTTGGAACTTTTTCGAATTCTTCAGACCGCCTCAACTACCGAACGGATCGACCGATTTTCAATTTCGCGCATACCAATTTGCTTGTTTTTTCATAGAATCCATTTCTTCAATAGAAAAAACCGAAATCGAAAAAAAAATTGCATCAAAGGGGGTCCCCTTGGAACTTTTTCGAATTCTTCAGATCGCCTTAACTTCCGAACGGATGGACCAATTTTCAACTTCGATCATACCAAACTGCTAGTTTTTCTTCATAGAATCCATTTCTCCAATCGAGAAAACCGAAATCTGAAAAAAAAATTGCATCAAAGGGGGTCCCCTTGGAACTTTTTCGAATTCTTCAAATCGCCTTAACTTCCGAACGGATGGACCGATTTTCAACTTCGATCATACCAATCTGCTTGTTTTTTTTCATGGAATCCATTTCTCCAATCGAAAAAACCAGAATCGAAAAAAAAATTGCATCAAAGGGGGTCCCCTTGGAACTTTTCTGAATTCTTCAGATCGCCTTAACTTCCGAACGGATGGACCGATTTTCAACTTCGATCATACCAAACTGCTAGTTTTTCTTCATAGAATCCATTTCTCCAATCGAGAAAACCGAAATCTGAAAAAAAAATTGCATCAAAGGGGGTCCCCTTGGAACTTTTTCGAATTCTTCAGATCGCCATAACTTCCGAACGGATGGACCGATTTTCAAATTCGATCATACCAATCTGCTTGTTTTTTTTTCATAGAATCCATTTCTCCAATCGAAAAAACTGAAATCGAAAAATAAAATGCATCAAAAAGGGCCACCTTGGAACTTTTTCGAATTCTTCAGACTGCCTCAACTTCCGAACGGATCGACCGATTTTCAATTTCGCGCATACCAATTTGCTTGTTTTTTCATAGAATCCATATCTTCAATAGAAAAAACCGAAATCGAAAAAAAAATTGCATCAAAGGGGGTCCCCTTGGAACTTTTTTGAATTCTTCAGATCGCCTTAACTTTCGAACGGATGGACCGATTTTCAACTTCGCGCATACCAATTTGCTTGTTATTTTTCATAGAATCTATTTCTCCAATCGAAAAAACCGAAATCGAAATAAAAATCGCATCAAAGGGGGTCCCCTTGAAACTTTTTCGAATTCTTCAGATCGCCTTAACTTCCGAACGGATGGACCGATTTTCAACTTCGATCATACCAATCTGCTTGTTTTTTTTCATAGAATCCATTTCTCCAATCGAAAAAACCGAAATCGAAGAAAAATTGCATCAAAGGGGGTCCCCTTGGAACTTTTTCGAATTCTTCAGATCGCCTTAACTTCCGAACGGATGGACCGATTTCCAACTTCGATCATACCAATCTGCTTGTATTTTTTCATAGAATCCATTTCTCCAATCAAAAAAACCGAAATCGAAAAAAAAAATGCATTAAAGGGGGCCCCCTTGGAACTTTTTCGAATTCTTCAGATCGCCTAACTTCCGAACGGATGGACCGATTTTCAACTTCGATCATACCAATCTGCTTGTTTTCTTCCATAGAATCCATTTCTCCAATCGAAAAAACCGAAATCGAAAAAAAAAATGCACCAAAGGGGGCCGCCTTGGAACTTTTTCGAATTCTTCAGATCGCCTTAACTTCCGAACGGATGGACCGATTTTCAACTTCGATCATACCAATCTGCTTGTTTTTTTTATAGAATCCATTTCTCCAATCGGAAAAACCGGAATCTAAAAAAAAAATTCATCAAAGGGGGCCCCCTTGGAACTTTTTCGAATTCTTCAGATTGCCTCAACTTCCGAACGGATGGACCGATTTTCAACTTCGATCATACCAATCTGCTTGTTTTTTTTCATAGAGTCCATTTCTCCTATCGAAAAAACCGAAATGAAAAAAAAATGCATCAAAGGGGGCCCCCTTGGAACTTTTTCGAATTCTTCAGATCGCCTTAACTTCCGAACGGATGGACCGATTATCAACTTCGATCATACCAATCTGCTTGTTTTTTTTATAAAATCCATTTCTCCAATCGAAAAAACCGAAATCGAAAAAAAAAATGCATCAAAGGGGGCCCCCTTGAAACTTTTTCGAATTCTTCAGATCGCCTTAACTTCCGAACGGATGAACCGATTTTCAACTTCGATCATACCAATCTGCTTGTTTTTTTTTCATAGAATCCATTTCTTCAATCGAAAAAACCGGAATCGAAAAAAAAAATGCATCAAAGGGGGCCCCCTTGGAACTTTTTCGAATTCTTCAGATCGCCTTAACTTCCGAACGGATGGACCGATTTTCAACTTCGATCATACCAATCTGCTTGTTTTTTTTTATAGAATTCATTTCTCCAATCGAAAAAACCGAAATCGAAAAAAAAAATTGCATCAAAGGGGGTCCCCTTGGAACTTTTTCGAATTCTTCAGATCGCCTTAACTTCCGAACGGATGGACCGATTTCCAACTTCGATCATACCAATCTGCTTGTATTTTTTCATAGAATCCATTTCTCCAAACGAAAAAACCGAAATCGAAAAAAAATGCATCAAAGGGGGCCCCCTTGGAACTTTTTCGAATTCTTCAGATCGCCTAACTTCCGAACGGATGGACCGATTTTCAACTTCGATCATACCAATCTGCTTGTTTTCTTTCATAGAATCCATTTCTCCAATCGAAAAAACCGAAACCGAAAAAAAAAATGCACCAAAGGGGGCCCCCTTGGAACTTTTTCGAATTCTTCAGATCGCCTTAACTTCCGAACGGATGGACCGATTTTCAACTTCGATCATACCAATCTGCTTGTTTTTTTTCATAGAATCCATTTCTCCAATCGAAAAAACCGAAATCTAAAAAAAAAATTCATCAAAGGGGGCCCCCTTGGAACTTTTTCGAATTCTTCAGATCGCCTTAACTTCCGAACGGATGGACCGATTTCCAACTTCGATCATACCAATCTGCTTGTATTTTTTCATAGAATCCATTTCTCCAATCGAAAAAACCGAAATCGAAAAAATAATGCATCAAAGGGGGCCCCCTTGGAACTTTTTCGAATTCTTCAGATCGCCTAACTTCCGAACGGATGGACCGATTTTCAACTTCGATCATACCAATCTGCTTGTTTTCTTTCATAGAATCCATTTCTCCAATCGAAAAAACCGAAATCGAAAAAAAATGCACCAAAGGGGGCCCCCTTGGAACTTTTTCGAATTCTTCAGATCGCCTTAACTTCCGAACGGATGGACCGATTTTCAACTTCGATCATACCAATCTGCTTGTTTTTTTTCATAGAATCCATTTCTCCAAACGAAAAAACCGAAATCTAAAAAAAAATTCATCAAAGGGGGCCCCCTTGGAACTTTTTCGAATTCTTCAGATCGCCTCAACTTCCGAACGGATGGACAGATTTTCAACTTCGATCATACCAATCTGCTTGTTTTTTTTCATAGAGTCCGTTTCTCCAGTCGAAAAAACTGTAATGAAAAAAAAATGCATCAAAGGGGGCCCCCTTGGAACTTTTTCGAATTCTTCAGATCGCCTTAACTTCCGAACGGATGGACCGATTATCAACTTCGATCATACCAATCTGCTTGTTTTTTTTATAAAATCCATTTCTCCAATCGAAAAAACCGAAATCGAAAAAAAAAATGCATCAAAGGGGGCCCCCTTGAAACTTTTTCGAATTCTTCAGATCGCCTTAACTTCCGAACGGATGAACCGATTTTCAACTTCGATCATACCAATCTGCTTGTTTTTTTTCATAGAATCCATTTCTCCAATCGAAAAAACCGAAATCGAAAGAAAAAATGCATCAAAGGGGGCCCCCTTGGAACTTTTTCGAATTCTTCAGATCGACTTAACTTCCGAACTGATGGACCGATTTTCAACTTCGATCATACCTGCTTTTTTTTTCATAGAATCCATTTCTCCGATCGAAAAAACCGAAATCGAAAAAAAAAAATGCATCAAAGGGGGCCCCCTTGGAACTTTTTCGAATTCTTCAGATTGCCTTAACTTTCGAACGTATGGACCGATTTTCAACTTCGATCATACCAATCTGCTTGTTTTTTTTTCATCGAATCCATTTCTCCAATTGAAAAAACCGAAATCGAAAAAAAAATGCATCAAAGGGGGCCCCCTTGGAACTTTTTCGAATTCTTCAGATCGCCTTAACTTCCGAACGGATGGACCGATTTTCAACTTCGATCATACCAATCTGCTTGTTTTCTTTCATAGAATCCATTTCTCCAATCGAAAAAACCGAAATCGAAAAAAAAATGCATCAAAGGGGGCCTTCTTGAAATTTTTTCGAATTCTTCAGATCGCCTTAACTTCCGAACGGATGGACCGATTTTCAATTTCGCGCATACCAATTCGCTTGTTTTTTTCATAGAATCCATTTCTCCAATCGAAAAAACCGAAATCGAAAAAAAATTGCATCAAAGGGGGTCCCCTTGGAACTTTTTCGAATTCTTCAGATCGCCTTAACTTCCGAACGGATGGACCGATTTTCAACTTCGATCATACCAATCTGCTTGTTTCTTTCATAGAATCCATTTCTCCAATCGAAAAAACCGAAATCGAAAAAAAAAATGCATCAAAGGGGGCCCCCTTGGAACTTTTTCGAATTCTTCAGACCGCCTCAACTACCGAACGGATCGACCGATTTTCAATTTCGCGCATACCAATTTGCTTGTTTTTTCATAGAATCCATTTCTTCAATAGAAAAAACCGAAATCGAAAAAAAAATTGCATCAAAGGGAGTCCCCTTGGAACTTTTTCGAATTCTTCAGATCGCCTTAACTTCCGAACGGATGGACCGATTTTCAACTTCGATCATACCAAACTGCTAGTTTTTCTTCATAGAATCCATTTCTCCAATCGAGAAAACCGAAATCTGAAAAAAAATTGCATCAAAGGGGGTCCCCTTGAAACTTTTTCGAATTCTTCAAATCGCCTTAACTTCCGAACGGATGGACCGATTTTCAACTTCGATCATACCAATCTGCTTGTTTTTTTTCATGGAATCCATTTCTCCAATCGAAAAAAACAGAATCGAAAAAAAAAATTGCATCAAAGGGGGTCCCCTTGGAACTTTTCTGAATTCTTCAGATCGCCTTAACTTCCGAACGGATGGACCGATTTTCAACTTCGATCATACCAATCTGCTTGTTTTTTTTTTCATAGAATCCATTTCTCCAATCGAAAAAACCGAAATCGAAAAGAAAAATTGCATCAAAGGGGGTCCCCTTGGAACTTTTTCGAATTCTTCAGATCGCCATAACTTCCGAACGGATGGACCGATTTTCAACTTCGATCATACCAATCTGCTTGTTTTTTTTTCATAGAATCCATTTCTCCAATCAAGAAAACCGAAATCGGAAAAATGAAAAGCATCAAAGGGAGCCCCCTTGGAACTTTTTCGAATTCTTCAGATCGCCTTAACTTCCGAACGGATGGACCGATTTTCAACTTCGATCATACGAATCTGCTTGTTTTTTTTCATAGAATCCATTTCTCCAATCAAAAAAACCGAAATCGAAAAAAAAAAATGCATCAAAGGGGGCCCCCTTGGAACTTTTTCGAATTCTTCAGATCGACTTAACTTCCGAACGGATGGACCGATTTTCAACTTCGATCATACCAATCTGCTTGTATTTTTTCATAGAATCCATTTCTCCAATCGAAAAAACCGAAATCGAAAAAAAAATTGATCAAAGGGGCCCCCCTTGGAACTTTTTCGAATTCTTCAGAATGCCTCAACTTTCGAACGTATGGACCGATTTTCAACTTCGATCATACCAATCTGCTTGTTTTTTTCATAGAATCCATTTCTCCAATCAAAAAAACCGAAATCGAAAAAAAAAAATGCATCAAAAGGGGCCCCCTTGGAACTTTTTCGAATTCTTCAGATCGCCTTAACATCCGAACGGATGGACCGATTTTCAACTTCGATCATACCAATCTGCTTGTTTTTTTTTTTCATAGAATCCATTTCTCCGCTCGAAAGAACCGAAATCGAAAAAAAAAATGTATCAAAGGGGGCCCCTTTGGAATTTTTTCGAATTCTTCAGATCGCCTAACTTCCGAACGGATGGACCGATTTTCAATTTCGCGCATATCAATTCGCTTGTTTTTTTCATAGAATCCATTTCTCCAATCGAAAAAACCGAAGTCGAAAAAAAATTGCATCAAAGGGGGTCCCCTTGGAACTTTTTCGAATTCTTCAGATCGCCTTAACTTCCGAACGGATGGACCGATTTTCAACTTCGATCATACCAATCTGCTTGTTTCTTACATAGAATCCATTTCTCCAATCGAAAAAACCGAAATCGAAAAAAAAATGCATCAAAGGGGGCCCCCTTGGAACTTTTTCGAATTCTTCAGATCGCCTTAACTTCCGAACGGATGGACCGATTTTCAACTTCGATCATACCAGTCTGCTTGTTTTTTTTTCATAGAATCCATTTCTCCAATCGAAAAAACCGAAATCGAAAAAAAAATGCATCAAAGGGGGCCACCTTGGAACTTTTTCGAATTCTTCAGACCGCCTCAACTTCCGAACGGATCGACCGATTTTCAATTTCGCGCATACCAATTTGCTTGTTTTTTCATAGAATCCATTTCTTCAATAGAAAAAACCGAAATCGAAAAAAAAATTGCATTAAAGGGTGTCCCCTTGGAACTTTTTCGAATTCTTCAGATCGCCTTAACTTCCGAACGGATGGACCGATTTTCAACTTCGATCATACCAAACTGCTTGTTTTTTTTTATAGAATTCATTTCTCCAATCGAAAAAACCGAAATCTGAATAAAAATTGCATCAAAGGGGGTCCCCTTGGAACTTTTTCGAATTCTTTAAATCGCCTTAACTTCCGAACGGATGGACCGATTTTCAACTTCGATCATACCAATCTGCTTGTTTTTTTTCATAGAATCCATTTCTTCAATCGAAAAAACCAAAATCGAAAAAAAAATTGCATCAAAGGGGGTCCCCTTGGAACTTTTCTGAATTCTTCAGATCGCCTTAACTTCCGAACGGATGGACCGATTTTCAACTTCGATCATACCAATCTTGCTTGTTTTTTTTTCATAGAATCCATTTCTCCAATCGATAAAACCGAAGTCGAAAAAAAATTGCATCAAAGGGGGTCCCCTTGGAACTTTTTCGAATTCTTCAGATCGCCTTAACTTCCGAACGGATGGACCGATTTTCAACTTCGATCATACCAATCTGCTTGTTTCTTTCATAGAATCCATTTCTCCAATCGAAAAAACCGAAATCGAAAAAAAAAATGCATCAAAGGGGGCCCCCTTGGAACTTTTTCGAATTCTTCAGATCGCCTTAACTTCCGAACGGATGGACCGATTTTCAACTTCGATCATACCAATCTGCTTGTTTTTTTTTTCATAGAATCCATTTCTCCAATCGAAAAAATCGAAATCGAAAAAAAAATGCATCAAAGGGGGCCACCTTGGAACTTTTTCGAATTCTTCAGACCGCCTCAACTTCCGAACGGATCGACCGATTTTCAATTTCGCGCATACCAATTTGCTTGTTTTTTCATAGAATCCATTTCTTCAATAGAAAAAACCGAAATCGAAAAAAAAATTGCATCAAAGGGTGTCCCCTTGGAACTTTTTCGAATTCTTCAGATCGCCTTAACTTCCGAACGGATGGACCGATTTTCAACTTCGATCATACCAATCTGCTTGTTTTTTTTTCATAGAATCCATTTCTTCAATCGAAAAAACCAAAATCGAAAAAAAAATTGCATCAAAGGGGGTCCCCTTGGAACTTTTCTGAATTCTTCAGATCGCCTTAACTTCCGAACGGATGGACCGATTTTCAACTTCGATCATACCAATCTGCTTGTTTTTTTTTCATAGAATCCATTTCTCCAATCGGAAAAACCGAAATCGAAAAAAAAAATTGCATCAAAGGGGATCCCCTTGGGACTTTTTCGAATTCTTCAGATCGCCTTAACGTCCGAACGGATGGACCGATTTTCAACTTCGATCATACCAATCTGCTTGTTTTTTTTTCATAGAATCCATTTCTCCAATCAAAAAAACCGAAATCGAAAAAATAAAAAGCATCAAAGGAAGCCCCCTTGGAACTTTTTCGAATTCTTCAGATCGCCTTAACTTCCGAACGGATGGACCGATTTTCAACTTCGATCATACGAATCTGCTTTTTTTTTCATCGAATCCATTTCTGCAATCGAAAAAACCAAAATCTGAAAAAAAATTGCATCAAAGGGGGTCCCCTTGGAACTTTTTTCGAATTCTTCAAATCGCCTTAACTTCCGAACGGATGGACCGATTTTCAACTACGATCATACCAATCTGCTTGTTTTTTTTCATAGAATCCATTTCTTCATTCGAAAAAACCGAAATCGAAAAAAAAATTGCATCAAAGGGGGCCCCCTTGGAACTTTTTCGAATTCTTCAGATCGCCTTAACTTCCGAACGGATGGACCGATTTTCAACTTCGATCATACCAATCTGCTTGTTTTTTCTTCATAGAATCCATTTCTCCAATCGAAAAAACTGAAATCGAACAAAAAAAATGCATCAATGGGGGCCCCCTTGGAACTTTCTCGAATTCTTCAGATCGCCTTAACTTCCGAACGGATGGACCGATTTTCAACTTCGATCATACCAATCTGCTTGTTTTCTCTCATAGAATCCATTTCTCCAATCGAAAAAACCGAAATCGAAAAAAAAATGCATCAAAGGAGGCCCCCTTGGAACTTTTTCGAATTCTTCAGATCGCCTTAACTTCCGAACGGATAGACCGATTTTCAACTTCGATCATACCAATCTGCTTGTTTTTTTTCATAGAATCCATTTCTCCAATCGAAAAAACCGAAATCTAAAAAAAAATTGCATCAAAGGGGGCCCCCTTGGAACTTTTTCGAATTCTTCAGATCGCCTTAACTTCCGAACGGATTGACCGATTTTCAACTTCGATCATACCAATCTGCTTGTTTTTTTCATAGAATCCATTTCTCCAATCGAAAAAACCGAAATCGAAAAAAACATGCATCAAAGGGGGCCCCCTTGGAACTTTTTCGAATTCTTCAGATCGCCTTAACTTCCGAACGGATGGACCGATTTTCAACTTCGATCATACCAAACTGCTTGTTTTTTTTTCATAGAATTCATTTCTCCAATCGAAAAAACCGAAATCTGAAAAAAAATTGCATCAAAGGGGGTCCCCTTGGAACTTTTTCGAATTCTTTAAATCGCCTTAACTTCCGAACGGATGGACCGATTTTCAACTTCGATCATACCAATCTGCTTGTTTTTTTTCATAGAATCCATTTCTCCAATCGAAAAAACCGAAATCTGAAAAAAAAAATTGCATCAAAGGGGGCCCCCTTGGAACTTTTTCGAATTCTTCAGATCGCCTTAACTTCCGAACGGATGGACCGATTTTCAACTTCGATCATACCAATTTGCTTGTTTTTTCATAGAATCCATTTCTTCAATAGAAAAAACCGAAATCGAAAAAAAAATTGCATTAAAGGGTGTCCTCTTGGAACTTTTTCGAATTCTTCAGATCGCCTTAACTTCCGAACGGATGGACCGATTTTCAACTTCGATCATACCAAACTGCTTGTTTTTTTTCATAGAATTCATTTCTCCAATCGAAAAAACCGAAATCTGAAAAAAAATTGCATCAAAGGGGGTCCCCTTGGAACTTTTTCGAATTCTTTAAATCGCCTTAACTTCCGAACGGATGGACCGATTTTCAACTTCGATCATACCAATCTGCTTGTTTTTTTTTCATAGAATCCATTTCTCCAATCGGAAAAACCAAAATCGAAAAAAAAATTGCATCAAAGGGGGTCCCCTTGGAACTTTTCTGAATTCTTCAGATCGCCTTAACTTCCGAACGGATGGACCGATTTTCAACTTCGATCATACCAATCTGCTTGTTTTTTTTTCATAGAATCCATTTCTCCAATCGGAAAAACCGAAATCGAAAAGAAAAATTGCATCAAAGGGGATCCCCTTGGAACTTTTTCGAATTCTTCAGATCGCCTTAACTTCCGAACGGATGGACCGATATTCAACTTCGATCATACCAATCTGCTTGTTTTTTTTTCATAGAATCCATCTCTCCAATCGATAAAACCGAAGTCGAAAAAAAATTGCATCAAAGGGGGTCCCCTTGGAACTTTTTCGAATTCTTCAGATCGCCTTAACTTCCGAACGGATGGACCGATTTTCAACTTCGATCATACCAATCTGCTTGTTTCTTTCATAGAATCCATTTCTCCAATCGAAAAAACCGAAATCGAAAAAAAAAATGCATCAAAGGGGGCCCCCTTGGAACTTTTCCGAATTCTTCAGATCGCCTTAACTTCCGAACGGATGGACCGATTTTCAACTTCGATCATTCCAATCTGCTTGTTTTTTTTTCATAGAATCCATTTCTCCAATCGAAAAAATCGAAATCGAAAAAAAAATGCATCAAAGGGGGCCACCTTGGAACTTTTTCGAATTCTTCAGACCGCCTCAACTTCCGAACGGATCGACCGATTTTCAATTTCGCGCATACCAATTTGCTTGTTTTTTCATAGAATCCATTTCTTCAATAGAAAAAACCGAAATCGAAAAAAAAATTGCATCAAAGGGTGTCCCCTTGGAACTTTTTCGAATTCTTCAGATCGCCTTAACTTCCGAACGGATGGACCGATTTTCAACTTCGATCATACCAATCTGCTTGTTTTTTTTTTTCATAGAATCCATTTCTCCAATCGAAAAAACCAAAATCGAAAAAAAAATTGCATCAAAGGGGGTCCCCTTGGAACTTTTCTGAATTCTTCAGATCGCCTTAACTTCCGAACGGATGGACCGATTTTCAACTTCGATCATACCAATCTGCTTGTTTTTTTTTCATAGAATCCATTTCTCCAATCGGAAAAACCGAAATCGAAAAAAAAAATTGCATCAAAGGGGATCCCCTTGGAACTTTTTCGAATTCTTCAGATCGCCTTAACGTCCGAACGGATGGACCGATTTTCAACTTCGATCATACCAATCTGCTTGTTTTTTTTTCATAGAATCCATTTCTCCAATCAAAAAAACCGAAATCGAAAAAATAAAAAGCATCAAAGGGAGCCCCCTTGGAACTTTTTCGAATTCTTCAGATCGCCTTAACTTCCGAACGGATGGACCGATTTTCAACTTCGATCATACGAATCTGCTTTTTTTTTCATCGAATCCATTTCTGCAATCGAAAAAACCAAAATCTGAAGAAAAATTGCATCAAAGGGGGTCCCCTTGGAACTTTTTTCGAATTCTTCAAATCGCCTTAACTTCCGAACAGATGGACCGATTTTCAACTACGATCATACCAATCTGCTTGTTTTTTTTCATAGAATCCATATCTCCAATCGAAAAAACCGAAATCGAAAAAAAAATTGCATCAAAGGGGGCCCCCTTGGAACTTTTTCGAATTCTTCAGATCGCCTTAACTTCCGAACGGATGGACCGATTTTCAACTTCGATCATTCCAATCTGCTTGTTTTTTTTTCATAGAATCCATTTCTCCAATCGAAAAAATCGAAATCGAAAAAAAATGCATCAAAGGGGGCCACCTTGGAACTTTTTCGAATTCTTCAGACCGCCTCAACTTCCGAACGGATCGACCGATTTTCAACTTCGATCATACCAAACTGCTTGTTTTTTTTTATAGAATTCATTTCTCCAATCGAAAAAACCGAAATCTGAATAAAAATTGCATCAAAGGGGGTCCCCTTGGAACTTTTTCGAATTCTTTAAATCGCCTTAACTTCCGAACGGATGGACCGATTTTCAACTTCGATCATACCAATCTGCTTGTTTTTTTTCATAGAATCCATTTCTTCAATCGAAAAAACCAAAATCGAAAAAAAAATTGCATCAAAGGGGGTCCCCTTGGAACTTTTCTGAATTCTTCAGATCGCCTTAACTTCCGAACGGATGGACCGATTTTCAACTTCGATCATACCAATCTTGCTTGTTTTTTTTTCATAGAATCCATTTCTCCAATCGATAAAACCGAAGTCGAAAAAAAATTGCATCAAAGGGGGTCCCCTTGGAACTTTTTCGAATTCTTCAGATCGCCTTAACTTCCGAACGGATGGACCGATTTTCAACTTCGATCATACCAATCTGCTTGTTTCTTTCATAGAATCCATTTCTCCAATCGAAAAAACCGAAATCGAAAAAAAAAATGCATCAAAGGGGGCCCCCTTGGAACTTTTTCGAATTCTTCAGATCGCCTTAACTTCCGAACGGATGGACCGATTTTCAACTTCGATCATACCAATCTGCTTGTTTTTTTTTTTCATAGAATCCATTTCTCCAATCGAAAAAATCGAAATCGAAAAAAAAATGCATCAAAGGGGGCCACCTTGGAACTTTTTCGAATTCTTCAGACCGCCTCAACTTCCGAACGGATCGACCGATTTTCAATTTCGCGCATACCAATTTGCTTGTTTTTTCATAGAATCCATTTCTTCAATAGAAAAAACCGAAATCGAAAAAAAAATTGCATCAAAGGGTGTCCCCTTGGAACTTTTTCGAATTCTTCAGATCGCCTTAACTTCCGAACGGATGGACCGATTTTCAACTTCGATCATACCAATCTGCTTGTTTTTTTTTCATAGAATCCATTTCTTCAATCGAAAAAACCAAAATCGAAAAAAAAATTGCATCAAAGGGGGTCCCCTTGGAACTTTTCTGAATTCTTCAGATCGCCTTAACTTCCGAACGGATGGACCGATTTTCAACTTCGATCATACCAATCTGCTTGTTTTTTTTTCATAGAATCCATTTCTCCAATCGGAAAAACCGAAATCGAAAAAAAAAATTGCATCAAAGGGGATCCCCTTGGAACTTTTTCGAATTCTTCAGATCGCCTTAACGTCCGAACGGATGGACCGATTTTCAACTTCGATCATACCAATCTGCTTGTTTTTTTTTTCATAGAATCCATTTCTCCAATCAAAAAAACCGAAATCGAAAAAATAAAAAGCATCAAAGGAAGCCCCCTTGGAACTTTTTCGAATTCTTCAGATCGCCTTAACTTCCGAACGGATGGACCGATTTTCAACTTCGATCATACGAATCTGCTTTTTTTTTCATCGAATCCATTTCTGCAATCGAAAAAACCAAAATCTGAAAAAAAATTGCATCAAAGGGGGTCCCCTTGGAACTTTTTTCGAATTCTTCAAATCGCCTTAACTTCCGAACGGATGGACCGATTTTCAACTACGATCATACCAATCTGCTTGTTTTTTTTCATAGAATCCATTTCTTCATTCGAAAAAACCGAAATCGAAAAAAAAATTGCATCAAAGGGGGCCCCCTTGGAACTTTTTCGAATTCTTCAGATCGCCTTAACTTCCGAACGGATGGACCGATTTTCAACTTCGATCATACCAATCTGCTTGTTTTTTCTTCATAGAATCCATTTCTCCAATCGAAAAAACTGAAATCGAACAAAAAAAATGCATCAATGGGGGCCCCCTTGGAACTTTCTCGAATTCTTCAGATCGCCTTAACTTCCGAACGGATGGACCGATTTTCAACTTCGATCATACCAATCTGCTTGTTTTCTCTCATAGAATCCATTTCTCCAATCGAAAAAACCGAAATCGAAAAAAAAATGCATCAAAGGAGGCCCCCTTGGAACTTTTTCGAATTCTTCAGATCGCCTTAACTTCCGAACGGATAGACCGATTTTCAACTTCGATCATACCAATCTGCTTGTTTTTTTTCATAGAATCCATTTCTCCAATCGAAAAAACCGAAATCTAAAAAAAAATTGCATCAAAGGGGGCCCCCTTGGAACTTTTTCGAATTCTTCAGATCGCCTTAACTTCCGAACGGATTGACCGATTTTCAACTTCGATCATACCAATCTGCTTGTTTTTTTCATAGAATCCATTTCTCCAATCGAAAAAACCGAAATCGAAAAAAACATGCATCAAAGGGGGCCCCCTTGGAACTTTTTCGAATTCTTCAGATCGCCTTAACTTCCGAACGGATGGACCGATTTTCAACTTCGATCATACCAAACTGCTTGTTTTTTTTTCATAGAATTCATTTCTCCAATCGAAAAAACCGAAATCTGAAAAAAAATTGCATCAAAGGGGGTCCCCTTGGAACTTTTTCGAATTCTTTAAATCGCCTTAACTTCCGAACGGATGGACCGATTTTCAACTTCGATCATACCAATCTGCTTGTTTTTTTTCATAGAATCCATTTCTCCAATCGAAAAAACCGAAATCTGAAAAAAAAAATTGCATCAAAGGGGGCCCCCTTGGAACTTTTTCGAATTCTTCAGATCGCCTTAACTTCCGAACGGATGGACCGATTTTCAACTTCGATCATACCAATTTGCTTGTTTTTTCATAGAATCCATTTCTTCAATAGAAAAAACCGAAATCGAAAAAAAAATTGCATTAAAGGGTGTCCTCTTGGAACTTTTTCGAATTCTTCAGATCGCCTTAACTTCCGAACGGATGGACCGATTTTCAACTTCGATCATACCAAACTGCTTGTTTTTTTTCATAGAATTCATTTCTCCAATCGAAAAAACCGAAATCTGAAAAAAAATTGCATCAAAGGGGGTCCCCTTGGAACTTTTTCGAATTCTTTAAATCGCCTTAACTTCCGAACGGATGGACCGATTTTCAACTTCGATCATACCAATCTGCTTGTTTTTTTTTCATAGAATCCATTTCTCCAATCGGAAAAACCAAAATCGAAAAAAAAATTGCATCAAAGGGGGTCCCCTTGGAACTTTTCTGAATTCTTCAGATCGCCTTAACTTCCGAACGGATGGACCGATTTTCAACTTCGATCATACCAATCTGCTTGTTTTTTTTTCATAGAATCCATTTCTCCAATCGGAAAAACCGAAATCGAAAAGAAAAATTGCATCAAAGGGGATCCCCTTGGAACTTTTTCGAATTCTTCAGATCGCCTTAACTTCCGAACGGATGGACCGATATTCAACTTCGATCATACCAATCTGCTTGTTTTTTTTTCATAGAATCCATCTCTCCAATCGATAAAACCGAAGTCGAAAAAAAATTGCATCAAAGGGGGTCCCCTTGGAACTTTTTCGAATTCTTCAGATCGCCTTAACTTCCGAACGGATGGACCGATTTTCAACTTCGATCATACCAATCTGCTTGTTTCTTTCATAGAATCCATTTCTCCAATCGAAAAAACCGAAATCGAAAAAAAAAAATGCATCAAAGGGGGCCCCCTTGGAACTTTTCCGAATTCTTCAGATCGCCTTAACTTCCGAACGGATGGACCGATTTTCAACTTCGATCATTCCAATCTGCTTGTTTTTTTTTCATAGAATCCATTTCTCCAATCGAAAAAATCGAAATCGAAAAAAAAATGCATCAAAGGGGGCCACCTTGGAACTTTTTCGAATTCTTCAGACCGCCTCAACTTCCGAACGGATCGACCGATTTTCAATTTCGCGCATACCAATTTGCTTGTTTTTTCATAGAATCCATTTCTTCAATAGAAAAAACCGAAATCGAAAAAAAAATTGCATCAAAGGGTGTCCCCTTGGAACTTTTTCGAATTCTTCAGATCGCCTTAACTTCCGAACGGATGGACCGATTTTCAACTTCGATCATACCAATCTGCTTGTTTTTTTTTTTCATAGAATCCATTTCTCCAATCGAAAAAACCAAAATCGAAAAAAAAATTGCATCAAAGGGGGTCCCCTTGGAACTTTTCTGAATTCTTCAGATCGCCTTAACTTCCGAACGGATGGACCGATTTTCAACTTCGATCATACCAATCTGCTTGTTTTTTTTTCATAGAATCCATTTCTCCAATCGGAAAAACCGAAATCGAAAAAAAAAATTGCATCAAAGGGGATCCCCTTGGAACTTTTTCGAATTCTTCAGATCGCCTTAACGTCCGAACGGATGGACCGATTTTCAACTTCGATCATACCAATCTGCTTGTTTTTTTTTCATAGAATCCATTTCTCCAATCAAAAAAACCGAAATCGAAAAAATAAAAAGCATCAAAGGGAGCCCCCTTGGAACTTTTTCGAATTCTTCAGATCGCCTTAACTTCCGAACGGATGGACCGATTTTCAACTTCGATCATACGAATCTGCTTTTTTTTTCATCGAATCCATTTCTGCAATCGAAAAAACCAAAATCTGAAGAAAAATTGCATCAAAGGGGGTCCCCTTGGAACTTTTTTCGAATTCTTCAAATCGCCTTAACTTCCGAACGGATGGACCGATTTTCAACTACGATCATACCAATCTGCTTGTTTTTTTTCATAGAATCCATATCTCCAATCGAAAAAACCGAAATCGAAAAAAAAATTGCATCAAAGGGGGCCCCCTTGGAACTTTTTCGAATTCTTCAGATCGCCTTAACTTCCGAACGGATGGACCGATTTTCAACTTCGATCATTCCAATCTGCTTGTTTTTTTTTCATAGAATCCATTTCTCCAATCGAAAAAATCGAAATCGAAAAAAAATGCATCAAAGGGGGCCACCTTGGAACTTTTTCGAATTCTTCAGACCGCCTCAACTTCCGAACGGATCGACCGATTTTCAATTTCGCGCATACCAATTTGCTTGTTTTTTCATAGAATCCATTTCTTCAATAGAAAAAACCGAAATCGAAAAAAAAATTGCATCAAAGGGTGTCCCCTTGGAACTTTTTCGAATTCTTCAGATCGCCTTAACTTCCGAACGGATGGACCGATTTTCAACTTCGATCATACCAATCTGCTTGTTTTTTTTTTCATAGAATCCATTTCTCCAATCGAAAAAACCAAAATCGAAAAAAAAATTGCATCAAAGGGGGTCCCCTTGGAACTTTTCTGAATTCTTCAGATCGCCTTAACTTCCGAACGGATGGACTGATTTTCAACTTCGATCATACCAATCTGCTTGTTTTTTTTTCATAGAATCCATTTCTCCAATCGGAAAAACCGAAATCGAAAAAAAAAATTGCATCAAAGGGGATCCCCTTGGAACTTTTTCGAATTCTTCAGATCGCCTTAACGTCCGAACGGATGGACCGATTTTCAACTTCGATCATACCAATCTGCTTGTTTTTTTTTCATAGAATCCATTTCTCCAATCAAAAAAACCGAAATCGAAAAAATAAAAAGCATCAAAGGGAGCCCCCTTGGAACTTTTTCGAATTCTTCAGATCGCCTTAACTTCCGAACGGATGGACCGATTTTCAACTTCGATCATACGAATCTGCTTTTTTTTTCATCGAATCCATTTCTGCAATCGAAAAAACCAAAATCTGAAGAAAAATTGCATCAAAGGGGGTCCCCTTGGAACTTTTTTCGAATTCTTCAAATCGCCTTAACTTCCGAACAAATGGACCGATTTTCAACTACGATCATACCAATCTGCTTGTTTTTTTTCATAGAATCCATTTCTCCAATCGAAAAAACCGAAATCGAAAAAAAATTGCATCAAAGGGGGCCCCCTTGGAACTTTTTCGAATTCTTCAGATCGCCTTAACTTCCGAACGGATGGACCGATTTTCAACTTCGATCATACCAATCTGCTTGTTTCTTTCATAGAATCCATTTCTCCAATCGAAAAAACCGAAATCGAAAAAAAAAATGCATCAAAGGGGGCCCCCTTGGAACTTTTCCGAATTCTTCAGATCGCCTTAACTTCCGAACGGATGGACCGATTTTCAACTTCGATCATACCAATCTGCTTGTTTTTTTTTTCATAGAATCCATTTCTCCAATCGAAAAAATCGAAATCGAAAAAAAAATGCATCAAAGGGGGCCACCTTGGAACTTTTTCGAATTCTTCAGACCGCCTCAACTTCCGAACGGATCGACCGATTTTCAATTTCGCGCATACCAATTTGCTTGTTTTTTCATAGAATCCATTTCTTCAATAGAAAAAACCGAAATCGAAAAAAAAATTGCATCAAAGGGTGTCCCCTTGGAACTTTTTCGAATTCTTCAGATCGCCTTAACTTCCGAACGGATGGACCGATTTTCAACTTCGATCACACCAATCTGCTTGTTTTTTTTTCATAGAATCCATTTCTCCAATCGAAAAAACCAAAATCGAAAAAAAAATTGCATCAAAGGGGGTCCCCTTGGAACTTTTCTGAATTCTTCAGATCGCCTTAACTTCCGAACGGATGGACCGATTTTCAACTTCGATCATACCAATCTGCTTGTTTTTTTTTCATAGAATCCATTTCTCCAATCGGAAAAACCGAAATCAAGAAAAAATTGCATCAAAGGGGATCCCCTTGAAACTTTTTCGAATTCTTCAGATCGCCTTAACGTCCGAACGGATGGACCGATTTTCAACTTCGATCATACCAATCTGCTTGTTTTTTTTTCATAGAATCCATTTCTCCAATCAAAAAAACCGAAATCGAAAAAATAAAAAGCATCAAAGGGAGCCCCCTTGGAACTTTTTCGAATTCTTCAGATCGCCTTAACTTCCGAACGGATGGACCGATTTTCAACTTCGATCATACGAATCTGCTTGTTTTTTCATCGAATCCATTTCTGCAATCGAAAAAACCAAAATCTGAAAAAAAATTGCATCAAAGGGGGTCCCCTTGGAACTTTTTTCGAATTCTTCAAATCGCCTTAACTTCCGAACGGATGGACCGATTTTCAACTACGATCATACCAATCTGCTTGTTTTTTTTCATAGAATCCATTTCTCCAATCGAAAAAACCGAAATCGAAAAAAAAATTGCATCAAAGGGGGCCCCCTTGGAACTTTTTCGAATTCTTCAGATCGCCTTAACTTCCGAACGGATGGACCGATTTTCAACTTCGATCATACCAATCTGCTTGTTTTTTCTTCATAGAATCCATTTCTCCAATCAAAAAAACTGAAATCGAAAAAAAAAATGCATCAATGGGGGCCCCCTTGGAACTTTCTCGAATTCTTCAGATCGCCTTAACTTCCGAACGGATGGACCGATTTTCAACTTCGATCATACCAATCTGCTTGTTTTCTCTCATAGAATCCATTTCTCCAATCGAAAAAACCGAAATCGAAAAAAAAATGCATCAAAGGGGGCCCCCTTGGAACTTTTTCGAATTCTTCAGATCGCCTTAACTTCCGTACGGATAGACCGATTTTCAACTTCGATCATACCAATCTGCTTGTTTTTTTTCATAGAATCCATTTCTCCAATCGAAAAAACCGAAATCTAAATAAAAAATTGCATCAAAGGGGGCCCCCTTGGAACTTTTTCGAATTCTTCAGATCGCCTTAACTTCCGAACGGATTGACCGATTTTCAACTTCGATCATACCAATCTGCTTGTTTTTTTCATAGAATCCATTTCTCCAATCGAAAAAACCGAAATCGAAAAAAACATGCATCAAAGGGGGCCCCCTTGGAACTTTTTCGAATTCTTCAGATCGCCTTAACTTCCGAACGGATGGACCGATTTTCAACTTCGATCATACCAATCTGCTTGTTTTTTTTTCATAGAATCCATTTTTCCAATCGGATAAACCGAAATCGAAAAAAAAATGCATCAAAGGGGGCCACCTTGGAACTTTTTCGAATTCTTCAGACCGCCTCAACTTCCGAACGGATCGACCGATTTTCAATTTCGCGCATACCAATTTGCTTGTTTTTTCATAGAATCCCTTTCTTCAATAGAAAAAACCGAAATCGAAAAAAAAATTGCATCAAAGGGGGTCCCCTTGGAACTTTTTCGAATTCTTCAGCTCGCCTTAACTTCCGAACGGATGGACCGATTTTCAACTTCGATCATACCAAACTGCTTGTTTTTTTTCATAGAATCCATTTCTTCAATCGAAAAAAACGAAATCTGAAAAAAAATTGCATCTAAGGGGGTCCCCTTGGAACTTTTTCGAATTCTTCAAATCGCCTTAACTTCCGAACGGATGGACCGATTTTCAACTTCGATCGTACCAATCTGCTTGTATTCTTTCATAGAATCCATTTCTCCAATCGAAAAAACCAAAATCGAAAAAAAAAAATTTATCAAAGGGGGTCCCCTTGGAACATTTCTGAATTCTTCAGATCGCCTTAACTTCCGAACGGATGGACCGATTTTCAACTTCGATCATACCAATCTGCTTGTTTTTTTTCATAGAATCCATTTCTCCAATCGAAAAAACCGAAATCGAAAAAAAATTGCATCAAAGGGGGTCCCCTTGGAACTTTTTCGAATTCTTCAGATCGCCTTAACTTCCGAACGGATGGACCGATTTTCAACTTCGATCATACCAATCTGCTTGTTTCTTTCATAGAATCCATTTCTCCAATCGAAAAAACCGAAATCGAAAAAAAAAATGCATCAAAGGGGGCCCCCTTGGAACTTTTCCGAATTCTTCAGATCGCCTTAACTTCCGAACGGATGGACCGATTTTCAACTTCGATCATACCAATCTGCTTGTTTTTTTTTTCATAGAATCCATTTCTCCAATCGAAAAAATCGAAATCGAAAAAAAAATGCATCAAAGGGGGCCACCTTGGAACTTTTTCGAATTCTTCAGACCGCCTCAACTTCCGAACGGATCGACCGATTTTCAATTTCGCGCATACCAATTTGCTTGTTTTTTCATAGAATCCATTTCTTCAATAGAAAAAACCGAAATCGAAAAAAAAATTGCATCAAAGGGTGTCCCCTTGGAACTTTTTCGAATTCTTCAGATCGCCTTAACTTCCGAACGGATGGACCGATTTTCAACTTCGATCATACCAATCTGCTTGTTTTTTTTTCATAGAATCCATTTCTCCAATCGAAAAAACCAAAATCGAAAAAAAAATTGCATCAAAGGGGGTCCCCTTGGAACTTTTCTGAATTCTTCAGATCGCCTTAACTTCCGAACGGATGGACCGATTTTCAACTTCGATCATACCAATCTGCTTGTTTTTTTTTCATAGAATCCATTTCTCCAATCGGAAAAACCGAAATCGAAAAAAAAAATTGCATCAAAGGGGATCCCCTTGGAACTTTTTTGAATTCTTCAGATCGCCTTAACGTCCGAACGGATGGACCGATTTTCAACTTCGATCATACCAATCTGCTTGTTTTTTTTTCATAGAATCCATTTCTCCAATCAAAAA
Organism: Chrysomela aeneicollis; assembly: GCA_029955515.1. Classification (NCBI taxonomy): domain Eukaryota; kingdom Metazoa; phylum Arthropoda; class Insecta; order Coleoptera; family Chrysomelidae; genus Chrysomela; species Chrysomela aeneicollis. The sequence goes on along the minus strand of JARUHQ010000013.1, from coordinate 11,120,618 downwards.
AACCGAAATCGAAAAAATAAAAAGCATCAAAGGGAGCCCCCTTGGAACTTTTTCGAATTCTTCAGATCGCCTTAACTTCCGAACGGATGGACCGATTTTCAACTTCGATCATACGAATCTGCTTTTTTTTTCATCGAATCCATTTCTGCAATCGAAAAAACCAAAATCTGAAAAAAAATTGCATCAAAGGGGGTCCCCTTGGAACTTTTTTCGAATTCTTCAAATCGCCTTAACTTCCGAACGGATGGACCGATTTTCAACTACGATCATACCAATCTGCTTGTTTTTTTTCATAGAATCCATTTCTCCAATCGAAAAAACTGAAATCGAAAAAAAAAAATGCATCAATGGGGGCCCCCTTGGAACTTTCTCGAATTCTTCAGATCGCCTTAACTTCCGAACGGATGGACCGATTTTCAACTTCGATCATACCAATCTGCTTGTTTTCTCTCATAGAATCCATTTCTCCAATCGAAAAAACCGAAATCGAAAAAAAAAATGCATCAAAGGGGGCCCCCTTGGAACTTTTTCGAATTCTTCAGATCGCCTTAACTTCCGAACGGATAGACCGATTTTCAACTTCAATCATACCAATCTGCTTGTTTTTTTTCATAGAATCCATTTCTCCAATCGAAAAAACCGAAATCTAAAAAAAAAAATGCATCAAAGGGGGCCCCCTTGGAACTTTTTCGAATTCTTCAGATCGCCTTAACTTCCGAACGGATTGACCGATTTTCAACTTCGATCATACCAATCTGCTTGTTTTTTTCATAGAATCCATTTCTCCCATCGAAAAAACCGAAATCGAAAAAAACATGCATCAAAGGGGGCCCCCCTTGGAACTTTTTCGAATTCTTCAGATCGCCTTAACTTCCGAACGGATGGACCGATTTTCAACTTCGATCATACCAATCTGCTTGTTTTTTTTTCATAGAATCTATTTTTCCAATCGGAAAAACCGAAATCGAAAAAAAAATGCATCAAAGGGGGCCACCTTGGAACTTTTTCGAATTCTTCAGACCGCCTCAACTTCCGAACGGATCGACCGATTTTCAATTTCGCGCATACCAATTTGCTTGTTTTTTCATAGAATCCCTTTCTTCAATAGAAAAACCCGAAATCGAAAAAAAAAATATCATCAAAGGGGGTCCCCTTGGAACTTTTTCGAATTCTTCAGCTCGCCTTAACTTCCGAACGGATGGACCGATTTTCAACTTCGATCATACCAAACTGCTTGTTTTTTTTCATAGAATCCATTTCTTCAATCGAAAAAAACGAAATCTGAAAAAAAATTGCATCTAAGGGGGTCCCCTTGGAACTTTTTCGAATTCTTCAAATCGCCTTAACTTCCGAACGGATGGACCGATTTTCAACTTCGATCGTACCAATCTGCTTGTATTTTTTCATAGAATCCATTTCTCCAATCGAAAAAACCAAAATCGAAAAAAAAAATTTTATCAAAGGGGGTCCCCTTGGAACTTTTCTGAATTCTTCAGATCGCCTTAACTTCCGAACGGATGGACCGATTTTCAACTTCGATCATACCAATCTGCTTGTTTTTTTTCATAGAATCCATTTCTCCAATCGAAAAAAACCGAAATCGAAAAAGTAAAAAGCATCAAAGGGAGCCCCCTTGGAACTTTTTCGAATTCTTCAGATCGCCTTAACTTCCGAACGGATGGGCCGATTTTCAACTTCGATCATACGAATCTGCTTTTTTCTTCATAGAATCCATTTCTGCAATCGAAAAAACCGAAATCGAAAAAAAAAATGTATCAAAGGGGGCCCCTTTGGAACTTTTTAGAATTCTTCAGATCGACTTAACTTCCGAACGGATGGACCGATTTCCAACTTCGATCATACCAATCTGTATGTTTTTTTTCATAGAATCCATTTCTCCAATCGAAAAAACCGAAATCGAAAAAAAACTGCATCAAAGGGGGCCCCCTTGGAACTTTTTCGAATTCTTCAGATCGCCTTAACTTCCGAACGGATGGACCGATTTTCAACTTCGCGCATACCAATTTGCTGGTTTTTTTTTCATAGAATCCATTTCTGCAATCGAAAGAACCGAAATCGAAAAAAAAATGCATCAAAGGGGGCCCCCTTGGAACTTTTTCGAATTCTTCAGATCGACTTAACTTCCGAACGGATGGACCGATTTTCAACTTCGATCATACTAATCTGCTTTTTTTTTTCATAGAATCCATTTTTCTGATCAAAAAAACCGAAAGCGAAACAAAAAAATGCATCAAAGGGGGCCCCCTTGGAACTTTTTCGAATTCTTCAGATCGCCTCAACTTCCGAACGGATGGACCGATTTTCAACTTCGATCATACCAAACTGCTTGCTTTTTCTCATAGAATCCATTTCTCCAATCGAAAAAACCGAAATCTGAAAAAAAATTGCATCAAAGGGGGTCCCCTTGGAACTTTTTCGAATTCTTCAAATCGCCTCAACTTCCGAACGGATGGACCGATTTTCAACTTCGATCATACCAATCTGCTTGTTTTTTTCATAGAATCCATTTCTTCAATCGAAAAAACCAAAATCGAAAAAAAAATCGCATCAAAGGGGGTCCCCTTGGAACTTTTCTGAATTCTTCAGATCGCCTTAACTTCCGAACGGATGGACCGATTTTCAACTTCGATCATACCAATCTGCTTGTTTTTTTTCATGGAATTCATTTCTGCAATCGAAAAGACCGAAATCGATAAAAAAAAAGGTAACAAAGGGGGCCCCCTTGGAACTTTTTCGAATTCTTCAGATTGTCTTAACTTTCGAACGTATGGACCGATTTTCAACTTCGATCATACCAATCTGCTTGTTTTTTTTTCAAAGAATCCATTTCTCCAATCAAAAAAACCGAAATCGAAAAAATAAAAAGCATCAAAGGGAGCCCCCTTGGAACTTTTTCGAATTCTTCAGATCGCCTTAACTTCCGAACGGATGGACCGATTTTCAACTTCGATCATACCAATCTGCCTGTTTTCTTTCATAGAATCCATTTCTTCAATCGAAAAAACCGGAATCGAAAAAAAAAATGCATCAAAGGGGGCCTACTTGGAATTTTTTCGAATTCTTCAGATCGCCTTAATTTCCGAACGGATGGACCGATTTTCAATTTCGCGCATACCAATTCGCTTGTTTTTCTTCATAGAATCCATTTCTCCAATCGAAAAAACCGAAATCGAAAAAAATTGCATCAAAGGGGGTCCCCTTGGAACTTTTTCGAATTCTTCAGATCGCCTTAACTTCCGAACGGATGGACCGATTTTCAACTTCGATCATACCAATCTGCTTGTTTCTTTCATAGAATCCATTTCTCCAATCGAAAAAACTGAAATCGAAAAAAAAATGCATCAAAGGGGGCCCCCTTGGAACTTTTTCGAATTCTTCAGAATACAACTCAGATACAATTATCGCTTCGTCTAACCATTCAACATTCTGTTCGATTTAGTCGCTAGTATGTGTAAAGGAAGTACCGTCACCTGGTAAGTATCACTATATATACAGTATTGCGATATAATCGGATACCACCCAGATACATTGATTGTTCAGTCTATCCATTCAACTTTCTGTTCGTTTCGGTCGCTCGTATGTAAAACGGGAATACCGTCACCTAATGTGTATAATTATATACACAGCATAACATCATAATCGAATACAACCCACATACTATCCATTCAACCTTCTGTTCGATTCGGTTGCTCGTATGTATAACGAAAGAACAGTAACCTGGTGAGTATTTCTATATGAACGTCATCACGATATAATCGAATACAACTCAGATACAATGATCATTCCGTCTATTCATCCAACCTTCTGTTCGATTGGGTCGCTCGTATGTATAACGCAAGAACCGTTACATGGTAGGTGTAGTTAAATATACAACATAACGATATAATCGGAGACAACCCAGATACGATGATTGTTCAATCTATCCATTCAACCTTATGTTCGATTCGGTTGCTAGTATGTATAACGAAAGAACAGTTACGTGGTTAGACATAATATATAATAATCATCACGAAATAATCGAATACAACCCAGATACGATGATTGTTCAGTCTATCCATTCAACCTTCTGTTCAGTTCAGTCGCTCTTATGTATAACTGGAGAACAGTTACCTGGTGAGTATAACTATATGAATATCATCACGATATAATCGAATACAACCCCAGATACGATCATTGTTTAGTCTATCCATTCAACCTTCAGTTCAATTCAGTCGCTCGTATGTATAACGGAAGAACAGTTACCTGGTGAGTATAACTATATAAACATAATCGAATACAACTCAGATACGATGATTGTTCAATCTATCCATTCAACCTTATGTTCGATTCGGTTGCTCGTATGTATATCGGAAGAACAGGTACCTGGTGAGTATATCTATATAAACATAATCGAATACAACTCAGATACGATGATTGTTCAATCTATCCATTTGACCTTCTGCTCGATTCGGTCGCTTGTATGTAAAACGGAAAGACAGTTACCTGGTGAGTATTGCTATATAAACATCATCACGATATCATCGAATACAACTCAGATACAATTATCGTTTCGTCTAACCATTCAAGATTCTGTTCGATTCAGTCGCTAGTATGTGTAACGGAAGTATCGTCACCTGGTAAGTATCACTATATATACAGTATTGCGACATAATCGGATACCACCCAGATACATTGATTGTTCAGTCTATCCATTCAACTTTCTTTTCGTTTCGGTCGCTCGTATGTAAAACGGGAATACCGTCTCCTAGTGTGTATAACTATATACACAGCATAACATCATAATCGAATACAACCCAAATACTATCCATTCAACCTTCTGTTCAGTTCAGTCGCTCGTATGTATAACGGAAGAACAGTTACCTGGTGAGTATAACTATATAAACATAATCGAATACGACTCAGATACGATGATTGTTCAATCTATCCATTCAACCTTATGTTCGATTTGGTTGCTCGTATGTATATCGGAAGAACAGGTACCTGGTGAGTATATCTATATAAACATAATCAAATACAACTCAGATACGATGATTGTTCAATCTATCCATTTAACCTTCTGCTCGATTCGGTCGCTTGTATGTAAAACGGAAGGACAGTTACCTGGTGAGTATTGCTATATAAACATCATCACGATATCATCGAATACAACTCAGATACAATTATCGTTTCGTCTAACCATTTAACCTTCTGTTCGATTCAGTCGCTAGTATGTGTAACGGAAGTACCGTCACCTGGTAAGTATCACTATATATTCAGTATTGCGATATAATCGGATACCACCCAGATACATTGATTGTTCAGTCTATCCATTCAACTTTCTGTTCGTTTCGGTCGCTCGTATGTGAAACGGGAATACCGTCACCTTATGTGTATAACTATATACACAGCATAACATCATAATCGAATACAACCCAGATACTATCCATTCAACCTTCTGTTCGATTCGGTTGCTCGTATGTATAACGAAAGAACAGTAACCTGGTGAGTATTGCTATATAAACATCATCACGATATCATCGAATACAACTCAGATACAATAACGTTTCGTCTAACCATTCTACATTCTGTTCGATTCAGTTGCTAGTATGTGTAACGGAAGTATCGTCACCTGGTAAGTATCACTTTATATACAGTATTGCGATATAATCGGATACCACCCAGATACATCGATTGTTCAGTCTATCCATTCAACTTTCTTTTTGTTTCGGTCGCTCGTATGTAAAACAGGAATACCGTCTCCTAGTGTGTATAACTATATACACAGCATAACATCATAATCGAATACAACCCATATACTATCCATTCAACCTTCTGTTCGATTCATTCGCTCGTATGTATAACGGAAGAACAGTTACCTGGTGAGTATAACTATATAAACATAATCGAATACAACCCAGATACGATGATTTTTCAATCTATACTGAATTCAACCTTCTGCTCGATTCGGTCGCTTGTATGTAAAACGGAAGAACAGTTACCTGGTGAGTATTGCTATATAAACATCATCACGATATCATCGAATACAACTCAGATACAATTATCGTTTCGTCTAACCATTTAACCTTCTGTTCGATTCAGTAGCTAGTATGTGTAATGGAAGTACCGTCACCTGGTAACTATCACTATATATACAGTATTGCGATATAATCGGATACCACCCAGATACATTGATTGTTCAGTCTATCCATTCAACTCTCTGTTCGTTTCGGTCGCTCGTATGTGAAACGGGAATACCGTCACCTTATGTGTATAACTATATACACAGCATAACATCATAATCGAATACAACCCATATACTATCCATTCAACTTTCTGTTCGATTCGGTTGCTCGTATGTATAACAAAAGAACAGTAACCTGGTGAGTATTTCTATATGAACGTCATCACGATATAATCGAATACAACTTAGTTACAATTATCGTTCCGTCTAACCATCCAACCTTATGTTCGCATAAGACGCTCGTATGTGTAACGAAAGAACCGTTACATGGTAGGTGTAGTTAAATATACAACATAACGATATAATCGGAGACAACCCAGATACAATGATTGTTCAATCTATCCATTCAACCTTATGTTCGATTCGGTTCAGTTCAGTCGCTCTTATGTATAACTGGAGAACAGTTACCTGGTGAGTATAACTATATGAACATCATCACGATGAAATCGAATACAACCCCAGATACGATCATTGTTTAGTCTATCCATTCAACCTTCAGTTCAATTCAGTCGCTCGTATGTATAACGGAAAAACAGTTACCTGGTGAGTATAACTATATAAACATAATCGAATACAACTCAGATACGATGATTGTTCAATCTATCCATTCAACCTTATGTTCGATTCGGTTGCTCGTATGTATATCGGAAGAACAGGTACCTGGTGAGTATATCTATATAAACATAATCGATTACAACTCAGATACGATGATTGTTCAATCTATCCATTTAACCTTCTGCTCGATTCGGTCGCTTGTATGTAAAACGGAAGGACAGTTACCTGGTGAGTATTGCTATATAAACATCATCACGATATCATCGAATACAACTCAGATGCAATTATCGTTTCGTCTAACCATTCAACATTCTGTTCGAATCAGTCGCTAGTATGTGTAACGGAAGTATCGTCACCTGGTAAGTATCAGTATATATACAGTATTGCGATATAATCGGATACCACCCAGATACATTGATTGTTCAGTCTATCCATTCAACTTTCTTTTCGTTTCGGTCGCTCGTATGTAAAACGGGAATACCGTCTCCTAGTGTGTATAACTATATACACAGCATAACATCATAATCGAATACAACCCATATACTATCCATTCAACCTTCTGTTCAATTCAGCCGTTCGTATGTATAACGCAAGAACAGTCACCTGGTGAGTATTACTATATGAACATCACCACGATATAATCGAATACAACTCAGTTACAATTATCGTTCCGTCTAACCATCCAACCTTATGTTCGATTCAGACGCTCGTATGTGTAACGAAAGAACCGTTACATGGTAGGTGTAACTAAATATACAGCATAACGATATAATAGGAGACAACCCAGATACAATGATTGTTCAATCTATCCATCCTACCTTATGTTCGATTCGGTTGCTCGTATGTATAACGGAAGAACTGTTACCTGGTTAGACATACTATATGATAATAATCACGATATAATCAAATACAACCCAGATACGATGAATGTTCAGTCTATCCATTCAACCTTCTGTTCAGTTCAGTCACTCTTATGTATAACTGGAGAACATTTTTCTGGTGAGTATAACTATATGAACAACATCAAGATATAATTGAATACAACCCCAGATACGATTATTGTTTAGTCTATCCATTCAACCTTCTTTTCAATTCAGTCGCTCGTATGTATAACGGAAGAACAGTTACCTGGTGAGTATAACTATATAAACATTATCGAATACAACCCAGATACGATGATTGTTCAATCTATACTAAATTTAAGCTTCTGCTCGATTCGGTCGCTTGTATGTAAAACGGAAGAACAGTTACCTGGTGAGTATTGCTATATAAACATCACCACGATATAATCGAATACAACTCAGTTACAATTATCGTTCCGTCTAACCATCCAACCTTATGTTCGATTCAGACGCTCGTATGTGTAACGAAAGAACCGTTACATGGTAGGTGTAACTAAATATACAGCATAACGATACAATCGGAGACAACCCAGATCCATCCAACCTTATGTTCGATTCGGTTGCTCGTATGTATTACGAAAGAACTGTTACCTGGTTAGACATACTATATGATAATAATCACGATATAATCAAATACAACCCAGATACGATGAATGTGCAGTCTATCCATTCAACCTTCTGTTCAATTCAGTCGCTCGTATGTATAACGGAAGAGCAGTTACCTGGTGAGTATAACTATATAAACAAAATCGATTACAACCCAGATACGATGATTGTTCAATCTATACTAAATTTAAGCTTCTGCTCGATTCGGACGCTTGTATGTAAAACGGAAGAACAGTTACCTGGTGAGTATTGCTATATAAACATCATCACGATATCATCGAATACAACTCAGAGATACAATTATCATTTCGTCTAACCATTCAACTTTCTGTTCGATTCAGTCGCTAGTATGTATAACGGAAGAACAGTTACCTGGTGAGTATAACTATATAAACATAATCGAATACAACCCAGATACGATGAATTTTCAATCTATCCATTTAACCTTCTGCTCGATTCGGTCGCTTTTATGTAAAACGGAAGAACAGGCGATCGGAAGAAGGCGATCTGAAGAATTCGTTACACATACGAGCGTATGCATCGAACATAAGGTTGGATGATTAGACGGAACGATAATTGTAATTTTTTTCATAGAATCCATTTCTCCAATCGTAAAAAACGAAATCGAAAAAAAAAAATGCATCGAAGGGGGCCCCCTTGGAACTTGTTCGAATTCTTCAGATCGCCTTAACTTCCGAACGGATGGACCGATTTTCAACTTCGCGCATACCAATTTGCTTGTTTTTTTTCATAGAATCCATTTCTCCAATCGAAAAAACCGAAATCGAAATGAAAATCGCATCAAAGGGGGTCCCCTTGAAACTTTTTCGAATTCTTCAGATCGCCTTAACTTCCGAACGGATGGACCGATTTTCAACTTCGATCATACCAATCTGCTTGTTTTTTTTTTCATAGAATCCATTTCTCCAATCGAAGAAACCGAAATCGAAAAAAAAATGCATCAAAGGGGGCCCCCTTGGAACTTTTTCGAATTCTTCAGATCGACTTAACTTCCGAACGGATGGACCGATTTTCAACTTCGATCATACCAAACTGCTTGTTTTTTTTCATAGAATCCATTTCTCCAATCGAAAAAACCGAAATCGAAAAAAAGGAAGCATCAAAGGGGGCCCCTTGGAACTTTTTCGAATTCTTCAGATCGCCTTAACTTTCGAACGTATGGACCGATTTTCAACTTCGATCATACCAATCTGCTTGTTTTTTTCATAGAATCCATTTCTCCGATCAGAAAAACCGAAATCGAAAAAAAAAATGCATCAAAGGGGGCCCCCTTGGAACTTTTTCGAATTCTTCAGATCGCCTTAACTTCCGAACGGATGGACCGATTTTCAACTTTGATCATACCAATCTGTTTGTTTTTTTTTTTCATAGAATCCATTTATCCAATCGAAAAAACCGAAATCGAAAAAAAAAATACATCAAAGGGGGCCCCCTTGGAACTTTTTCGAATTCTTCAGATCGCCTAACTTCCGAACGGATGGACCGATTTTCAACTACGATCATACCAATCTGCTTGTTTTTTTTCATAGAATCCATTTCTCCAATCGAAAAAACCGAAATCGAAAAAAAAATTGCATCAAAGGGGGCCCCCTTGGAACTTTTTCGAATTCTTCAGATCGCCTTAACTTCCGAACGAATGGACCGATTTTCAACTTCGATCATTTGATCAGGGCATTTGACTGTGTTGATCATGATATTTTACTAGATAAACTTCAGAGATATGGAATAAGGGGTATTCCCCACCATTGGCTTCATAGCTTCCTCAATTCAAGAAGCCAGTATGTTTCTATCGACAATATTATGTCTTCAAAACGAGCAGTCACAATTGGAGTCCCTCAAGGCTCGGTTTTGGGACCTATTCTTTTTATATTATATCTGAATGATTTGGATGACTTACCAGTTCAGTCTTCTCTCACTATGTACGCAGATGATACGTCACTGATTATATCAGATAAATCAGACAAACTTCTATCAGAGAAATGCAATGAGACTTTTTCGAACGTACAGGATTGGTTCAGTGCGAACCTTCTTCACCTAAACATGGATAAAACGAAGTCTATCAGATTCCATAATCGTCAAAAAAACTGTTCCGATGTGATAATATCAACAGAAATTTGTGACACTGTAGAAATTGTTCATCAAGTCAAGTTTTTAGGCCTTGAAGTGGATGAGTGTCTCACATGGAATAATCACTGTCGAACACTACAATCCAAATTGAATTCTCTTGTATATCAATTCAGAAATCTGAAACTTGTCCTTAACGAAGACCAACTTCTGAAATTATATTATGCCCAAATAGATTCCAGACTAAGATATGGGGTGCGCTTCTGGGGCCTGTCCACCTCATCATCAGATGTTTTCGTTGCACAGAAACGCATCATACGTACTCTGGTTGGAATTTCGAAACGCTCATCCTGTAGAGATCACTTCAAGAATCTGAAAATCCTTACTCTACCATCACTATTAATTTTTGAATTCTGCATATATGTTTATGAAAATCGTGGTAACTTCACACTGAATAATTCCAGGTACGAATACAAAACACGCCAAAAAGATAACTTTTACATCCCTTTCAGCTGTACGAAAATCCAGTACAATTCCACTAGAGCAATGGCTCCTCGAATTTATAATACATTGTCAGACGAAATAAAAAAATGTGAGACTCTCTACTGTTTCAAGAAAAAATTGAAGGATTTTCTAGTGAAAAACTGTTTCTATTCCGTTGATGAATATTTACATTTTTAATGTGTTGTATACTTTTTTTTTCTTTTTTTGGATTTCTTTATTTTTAGATGTAACTGTTTAGTCTTAAGTTGTTTGTGTGTAGATTCTCATTTTATTCTTCTATAACCTATATTGACGAATCCAATACAAAATTTCATTTGTCAAATGGAAAATAAAAATATTATTATTATTATTATTATTACCAATCTGCTTGTTTCTTTCATAGAATCCATTTCTCCAATCGAAAAAACCGAAATCGAAAAATAAAATGCATCAAAGGGGGCCCCCTTGGAACTTTTTCGAATTCTTCAGATCGCCTTAACTTCCGAACGGATGGACCGATTATCAACTTCGATCATACCAATCTGCTTGTTTTTTTTATAAAATCCATTTCTCCAATCGAAAAAACCGAACTCAAAAAAAAAAAAAAAAAAAAAAAAAAAGGAATCAAAGGGGGCCCCCTTGAAACTTTTTCGAATTCTTCAGATCGCCTTAACTTCCGAACGGATGAACCGATTTTCAACTTCGATCATACCAATCTGCTTGTTTTTTTTTCATAGAATCCATTTCTTCAATCGAAAAACCGAAATCGAAAAAAAAAATGCATCAAAGGGGGCCCCCTTAGAACTTTTTCGAATTCTTCAGATCGCCTTAACTTCCGAACGGATGGACCGATTTCCATCTTCGATCATACCAATCTGCTTGTATTTTTTCATAGAATCCATTTCTCCAATCAAAAAAACCGAAATCGAAAAAAAAAATGCATCAAAGGGGGCCCCCTTGGAACTTTTTCGAATTCTTCAGATCGCCTAACTTCCGAACGGATGGACCGATTTTCAACTTCGATCATACCAATCTGCTTGTTTTCTTTCATAGAATCCATTTCTCCAATCGAAAAAACCGAAATCGAAAAAAAATGCACCAGAGGGGGCCCCCTTGGAACTTTTTCGAATTCTTCAGATCGCCTTAACTTCCGAACGGATGGACCGATTTTCAACTTCGATCATAACAATCTTCTTGTTTTTTTCATAGAATCCATTTCTTCAATCGGAAAAACCGAAATCTAAAAAAAAAATTCATCAAAGGGGGCCCCCTTGGAACTTTTTCGAATTCTTCAGATCGCCTTAACTTCCGAACGGATGGACCGATTTCCAACTTCGATCATACCAATCTGCTTGTATTTTTTCATAGAATCCATTTCTCCAATCGAAAAAACCGAAATCTAAAAAAAAAATTCATCAAAGGGGGCCCCCTTGGAACTTTTTCGAATTCTTCAGATCGCCTTAACTTCCGAACGGATGGACCGATTTTCAACTTCGATCATACCAATCTGCTTGTTTTTTTTCATAGAATCCATTTCTCCAATCGAAAAAACCGAAATCTAAAAAAAAATTTCATCAAAGGGGGCCCCCTTGGAACTTTTTCGAATTCTTCAGATCGCCTTAACTTCCGAACGGAGGGACCGATTTCCAACTTCGATCATACCAATCTGCTTGTATTTTTTCATAGAATCCATTTCTCCAATCGAAAAAACCGAAATCGAAAAAAAAAAAGCATCAAAGGGGGCCCCCTTGGAACTTTTTCGAATTCTTCAGATCGCCTAACTTCCGAACGGATGGACCGATTTTCAACTTCGATCATACCAATCTGCTTGTTTTCTTTCATAGAATCCATTTCTCCAATCGAAAAAACCGAAATCGAAAAAAAAATGCACCAAAGGGGGCCCCCTTGGAACTTTTTCGAATTCTTCAGATCGCCTTAACTTCCGAACGGATGGACCGATTTTCAACTTCGATCATACCAATCTGCTTGTTTTTTTTCATAGAATCCATTTCTCCAATCGAAAAAACCGAAATCGAAAAAAAAATGCATCAAAGGGGGCCCCCTTGGAACTTTTTCGAATTCTTCAGATCGCCTTAACTTCCGAACGGATGGACCGATTTTCAACTTCGATCATACCAATCTGCTTGTTTTTTTTTCATAGAATCCATTTCTCCAATCAAAAAAACCGAAATCGAAAAAAAAATGCATCAAAGGGGCCCCCCTTGGAACTTTTTCGAATTCTTCAGATCGCCTTAACTTCCGAACGGATGGACCGATTTTCAACTTCGATCATACCAATCTGCTTGTTTTCTTTCATAGAATCCATTTCTCCAATCGAAAAAACCGAAATCGAATAAAAAATGCATCAAAGGGGGCCTTCTTGGAATTTTTTCGAATTCTTCAGATCGCCTTAACTTCCGAACGGATGGACCGATTTTCAATTTCGCGCATACCAATTCGCTTGTTTTTTTCATAGAATCCATTTCTCCGATCAAAAAATCCGAAATCGAAAAAAAAATGGATCAAAGGGGCCCCCCTTGGTACTTTTTCGAATACTTCAGAATGCCTCAACTTTCGAACGTATGGACCGATTTTCAACTTCGATCATACCAATCTGCTTGTTTTTTTTTCATAGAATCCATTTCTCCAATCGAAAAAACCAAAATCGAAAAAAAAAATGCATCAAAGGGGGCCCCCTTGAAATTTATTCGAATTCTTCAGATCGCCTTAACTTCCGAACGGATGAACCGATTTTCAACTTCGATCATACCAATCTGCTTGTTTTTTTTCATAGGATCCATTTCTCCAATCGAAAAAAACCGAAATCGAAAAAAAAATGCATCAAAGGGGGCCCCCTTGGAACTTTTTCGAATTCTTCAGATCGCCTTAACTTCCGAACGGATGGACCGATTTTCAACTTCGATCATACCAATCTGCTTTTTTTTTCATAGAATCCATTTCTCCGATCAAAAAATCCGAAATCGAAAAAAAAATTGCATCAAAGGGGGTCCCCTTGGAACTTTTCTGAATTCTTCAGATCGCCTTAACTTCCGAACGGATGGACCGATTTTCAACTTCGATCATACCAATCTGCTTGTTTTTTTTTCATAGAATCCATTTCTCCAATCGAAAAAACCGAAATCGAAAAAAAAAATGCATCAAAGGGGGCCCCCTTGGAACTTTTTCGAATTCTTCAGATCGCCTTAACTTCCGAACGGATGGACCGATTTTCAACTTCGATCATACCAATCTGCTTGTTTTTTTTTTCATAGAATCCATTTCTCCAATCGAAAAAACCGAAATCGAAAAAAAAAATGCATCAAAGGGGGCCCCCTTGGAACTTTTTCGAATTCTTCAGATCGCCTTAACTTCCGAACGGATGGACCGATTTTCAACTTCGATCATACCAATCTGCTTGTTTTCTTTCATAGAATCCATTTCTCCAATCGAAAAAACCGAAATCGAATAAAAAATGCATCAAAGGGGGCCTTCTTGGAATTTTTTCGAATTCTTCAGATCGCCTTAACTTCCGAACGGATGGACCGATTTTCAATTTCGCGCATAATAATTCGCTTGTTTTTTTCATAGAATCCATTTCTCCAATCGAAAAAACCGAAATCGAAAAAAAATTGCATCAAAGGGGGCCCCCTTGGAACTTTTTCGAATTCTTCAGATCGCCTTAACTTCCGAACGGATGGACCGATTTTCAACTTCGATCATACCAATCTGCTTGTTTCTTTCATAGAATCCATTTCTCCAATCGAAAAAACCGAAATCAAAAAAAAAATGCATCAAAGGGGGCCCCCTTGGAACTTTTTCGAATTCTTCAGACCGCCTCAACTACCGAACGGATCGACCGATTTTCAATTTCGCGCATACCAATTTGCTTGTTTTTTCATAGAATCCATTTCTTCAATAGAAAAAACCGAAATCGAAAAAAAAATTGCATCAAAGGGGGTCCCCTTGGAACTTTTTCGAATTCTTCAGATCGCCTTAACTTCCGAACGGATGGACCGATTTTCAACTTCGATCATACCAAACTGCTAGTTTTTCTTCATAGAATCCATTTCTCCAATCGAGAAAACCGAAATCTGAAAAAAAATTGCATCAAAGGGGGTCCCCTTGGAACTTTTTCGAATTCTTCAAATCGCCTTAACTTCCGAACGGATGGACCGATTTTCAACTTCGATCATACCAATCTGCTTGTTTTTTTTCATGGAATCCATTTCTCCAATCAAAAAAACCAGAATCAAAAAAAAAATTGCATCAAAGGGGGTCCCCTTGGAACTTTTCTGAATTCTTCAGATCGCCTTAACTTCCGAACGGATGGACAGATTTTCAACTTCGATCATACCAATCTGCTTGTTTTTTTTTCATAGAATCCATTTCTCCAATCGAAAAAACCGAAATCGAAAAGAAAAATTGCATCAAAGGGGGTCCCCTTGGAACTTTTTCGAATTCTTCAGATCGCCATAACTTCCGAACGGATGGACCGATTTTCAACTTCGATCATACCGATCTGCTTGTTTTTTTTTCATAGAATCCATTTCTCCAATCAAAAAAACCGAAATCGGAAAAATGAAAAGCATCAAAGGGAGCCCCCTTGGAACTTTTTCGAATTCTTCAGATCGCCTTAACTTCCGAACGGATGGACCGATTTTCAACTTCGATCATACGAATCTGCTTGTTTTTTTTCATAGAATCCATTTCTCCAATCGATAAAACCGAAATCGAAAAAAAAAAATGCATCAAAGGGGGCCCCCTTGGAACTTTTTCGAATTCTTCAGATCGACTTAACTTCCGAACGGATGGACCGATTTTCAACTTCGATCATACCAATCTGCTTTTTTTTTTATAGAATCCATATCCCCGATCAAAAAATCCGAAATCGAAAAAAAAATGGATCAAAGGGGCCCCTCTTGGAACTTTTTAGAATTCTTCAGAATGCCTCAACTTTCGAACGTATGGACCGATTTTCAACTCCGATCATACCAATCTGCTTGTTTTTTTTCATAGAATCCATTTCTCCAATCGAAAAAACCAAAATCGAAAAAAAAAATGCATCAAAGGGGGCCCCCTTGAATCTTTTTCGAATTCTTCAGATCGCCTTAACTTCCGAACGGATGAACCGATTTTCAACTTCGATCATACCAATCTGCTTGTTTTTTTTTCATAGAATCCATTTCTGCAATCGAAAAAACCGAAATCGAAAAAAAAAATGCATCATAGGGGGCCCCTTTGGAACTTTTTCGAATTCTTCAGATCGCCTTAACTTCCGAACGGATGGACCGATTTTCAACTTCGATCATACCAATCTGCTTGTTTTCTTTCATAAAATCCATTTTTCCAATCGAAAAAACCGAAATCGAAAAAAAAATGCATCAAAGGGGGCCTTCTTGGAATTTTTTCGAATTCTTCAGATCGCCTTAACTTCCGAACGGATGGACCGATTTTCAATTTCGCGCATACCAATTCGCTTGTTTTTTTCATAGAATCCATTTCTCCGATCAAAAAATCCGAAATCGAAAAAAAAATGGATCAAAGGGGCCCCCCTTGGTACTTTTTCGAATACTTCAGAATGCCTCAACTTTCGAACGTATGGACCGATTTTCAACTTCGATCATACCAATCTGCTTGTTTTTTTTTTCATAGAATCCATTTCTCCAATCGAAAAAACCAAAATCGAAAAAAAAAATGCATCAAAGGGGGCCCCCTTGAAACTTATTCGAATTCTTCAGATCGCCTTAACTTCCGAACGGATGAACCGATTTTCAACTTCGATCATACCAATCTGCTTGTTTTTTTTCATAGAATCCATTTCTCCAATCGAAAAAACCGAAATCGAAAAAAAAAATGCATCAAAGGGGGCCCCCTTGGAACTTTTTCGAATTCTTCAGATCGCCTTAACTTCCGAACGGATGGACCGATTTTCAACTTCGATCATACCAATCTGCTTTTTTTTTCATAGAATCCATTTCTCCGATCAAAAAATCCGAAATCGAAAAAAAAATTGCATCAAAGGGGGTCCCCTTGGAACTTTTCTGAATTCTTCAGATCGCCTTAACTTCCGAACGGATGGACCGATTTTCAACTTCGATCATACCAATCTGCTTGTTTTTTTTTCATAGAATCCATTTCTCCAATCGAAAAAACCGAAATCGAAAAAAAAAATGCATCAAAGGGGGCCCCCTTGGAACTTTTTCGAATTCTTCAGATCGCCTTAACTTCCGAACGGATGGACCGATTTTCAACTTCGATCATACCAATCTGCTTGTTTTTTTTTTCATAGAATCCATTTCTCCAATCGAAAAAACCGAAATCGAAAAAAAAATGCATCAAAGGGGGCCCCCTTGGAACTTTTTCGAATTCTTCAGATCGCCTTAACTTCCGAACGGATGGACCGATTTTCAACTTCGATCATACCAATCTGCTTGTTTTCTTTCATAGAATCCATTTCTCCAATCGAAAAATTCGAAATCGAATAAAAAATGCATCAAAGGGGGCCTTCTTGAAATTTTTTCGAATTCTTCAGATCGCCTTAACTTCCGAACGGATGGACCGATTTTCAATTTCGCGCATACCAATTCGCTTGTTTTTTTCATAGAATCCATTTCTCCAATCGAAAAAACCGAAATCGAAAAAAAATTGCATCAAAGGGGGCCCCCTTGGAACTTTTTCGAATTCTTCAGATCGCCTTAACTTCCGAACGGATGGACCGATTTTCAACTTCGATCATACCAATCTGCTCGTTTCTTTCATAGAATCCATTTCTCCAATCGAAAAAACCGAAATCAAAAAAAAAATACATCGAAGGGGGCCCCCTTGGAACTTTTTCGAATTCTTCAGACCGCCTCAACTACCGAACGGATCGACCGATTTTCAATTTCGCGCATACCAATTTGCTTGTTTTTTCATAGAATCCATTTCTTCAATAGAAAAAACCGAAATCGAAAAAAAAATTGCATCAAAGGGGGTCCCCTTGGAACTTTTTCGAATTCTTCAGATCGCCTTAACTTCCGAACGGATGGACCGATTTTCAACTTCGATCATACCAAACTGCTAGTTTTTCTTCATAGAATCCATTTCTCCAATCGAGAAAACCGAAATCTGAAAAAAAATTGCATCAAAGGGGGTCCCCTTGGAACTTTTTCGAATTCTTCAAATCGCCTTAACTTCCGAACGGATGCACCGATTTTCAACTTCGATCATACCAATCTGCTTGTTTTTTTTCATGGAATCCATTTCTCCAATCAAAAAAACCAGAATCGAAAAAAAAATTGCATCAAAGGGGGTCCCCTTGGAACTTTTCTGAATTCTTCAGATCGCCTTAACTTCCGAACGGATGGACCGATTTTCAACTTCGATCATACGAATCTGCTTGTTTTTTTTCATAGAATCCATTTCTCCAATCGAAAAAACCGAAATCGAAAAAAAAAATGCATCAAAGGGGGCCCCCTTGGAACTTTTTCGAATTCTTCAGATCGACTTAACTTCCGAACGGATGGACCGATTTTCAACTTCGATCATACCAATCTGCTTTTTTTTTCATAGAATCCATATCCCCGATCAAAAAATCCGAAATCGAAAAAAAAATGGATCAAAGGGGCCCCTCTTGGAACTTTTTAGAATTCTTCAGAATGCCTCAACTTTCGAACGTATGGACCGATTTTCAACTTCGATCATACCAATCTGCTTGTTTTTTTTTCATAGAATCCATTTCTCCAATCGAAAAAACCAAAATCGAAAAAAAAAATGCATCAAAGGGGGCCCCCTTGAAACTTTTTCGAATTCTTCAGATCGCCTTAACTTCCGAACGGATGAACCGATTTTCAACTTCGATCATACCAATCTGCTTGTTTTTTTTCATAGAATCCATTTCTGCAATCGAAAAAACCGAAATCAAAAAAAAAATGCATCATAGGGGGCCCCCTTGGAACTTTTTCGAATTCTTCAGATCGCCTTAACTTCCGAACGGATGGACCGATTTTCAACTTCGATCATACCAATCTGCTTGTTTTCTTTCATAGAATCCATTTCTCCAATCGAAAAAACCGAAATCGAAAAAAAAATGCACCAAAGGGGGCCCCCTTGGAACTTTTTCGAATTCTTCAGATCGCCTTAACTTCCGAACGGATGCACCGATTTTCAACTTCGATCATACCAATCTGCTTGTTTTTTTTCATAGAATCTATTTCTCCAATCGAAAAAACCGAAATCGAAAAAAAAAATGCATCAAAGGGGGCCCCCTTGGAACTTTTTCGAATTCTTCAGATCGCCTTAACTTCCGAACGGATGGACCGATTTTCAACTTCGATCATACCAATCTGCTTGTTTTTTTTCATAGAATCCATTTCTCCAATCGAAAAAACCGAAATCGACAAAAAAATGCATCAAAAGGGGTCCCCTTGGAACTTTTTCGAATTCTTCAGATCGCCGTAACTTCCGAACGGATGGACCGATTTTCAACTTCGATCATACCAATCTGCTTGTTTTCTTTCATAGAATCCATTTCTCCAATCGAAAAAACCGAAATCGAATAAAAAATGCATCAAAGGGGGCCTTCTTGGAATTTTTTCGAATTCTTCAGATCGCCTTAACTTCCGAACGGATGGACCGATTTTCAATTTCGCGCATACCAATTCGCTTGTTTTTTTCATAGAATCCATTTCTCCGATCAAAAAATCCGAAATCGAAAAAAAAATGGATCAAAGGGGCCCCCCTTGGAACTTTTTCGAATTCTTCAGAATGCCTCAACTTTCGAACGTATGGACCGATTTTCAACTTCGATCATACCAATCTGCTTGTTTTTTTTTTTCATAGAATCCATTTCTCCAATCGAAAAAACCAAAATCGAAAAAAAAAAATGCATCAAAGGGGGCCCCCTTGAAACTATTTCGAATTCTTCAGATCGCCTTAACTTCCGAACGGATGAACCGATTTTCAACTTCGATCATACCAATCTGCTTGTTTTTTTTCATAGAATCCATTTCTCCAATCGAAAAAACCGAAATCGAAAAAAAAATGCATCAAAGGGGGCCCCTTTGGAACTTTTTCGAATTCTTCAGATCGCCTTAACTTCCGAACGGATGGACCGATTTTCAACTTCGATCATACCAATCTGCTTTTTTTTTCATAGAATCCATTTCTCCGATCAAAAAATCCGAAATCGAAAAAAAAATGGATCAAAGGGGCCCCTCTTGGAACTTTTTAGAATTCTTCAGAATGCCTCAACTTTCGAACGTATGGACCGATTTTCAACTTCGATCATACCAATCTGCTTGTTTTTTTTTCATAGAATCCATTTCTCCAATCGAAAAAACCAAAATCGAAAAAAAAAATGCATCAAAGGGGGCCCCCTTGAAACTTTTTCGAATTCTTCAGATCGCCTTAACTTCCGAACGGATGAACCGATTTTCAACTTCGATCATACCAATCTGCTTGTTTTTTTTCATAGAATCCATTTCTGCAATCGAAAAAACCGAAATCAAAAAAAAAATGCATCATAGGGGGCCCCCTTGGAACTTTTTCGAATTCTTCAGATCGCCTTAACTTCCGAACGGATGGACCGATTTTCAACTTCGATCATACCAATCTGCTTGTTTTCTTTCATAGAATCCATTTCTCCAATCGAAAAAACCGAAATCGAAAAAAAAATGCACCAAAGGGGGCCCCCTTGGAACTTTTTCGAATTCTTCAGATCGCCTTAACTTCCGAACGGATGCACCGATTTTCAACTTCGATCATACCAATCTGCTTGTTTTTTTTCATAGAATCTATTTCTCCAATCGAAAAAACCGAAATCGAAAAAAAAAATGCATCAAAGGGGGCCCCCTTGGAACTTTTTCGAATTCTTCAGATCGCCTTAACTTCCGAACGGATGGACCGATTTTCAACTTCGATCATACCAATCTGCTTGTTTTTTTTCATAGAATCCATTTCTCCAATCGAAAAAACCGAAATCGACAAAAAAATGCATCAAAAGGGGTCCCCTTGGAACTTTTTCGAATTCTTCAGATCGCCGTAACTTCCGAACGGATGGACCGATTTTCAACTTCGATCATACCAATCTGCTTGTTTTCTTTCATAGAATCCATTTCTCCAATCGAAAAAACCGAAATCGAATAAAAAATGCATCAAAGGGGGCCTTCTTGGAATTTTTTCGAATTCTTCAGATCGCCTTAACTTCCGAACGGATGGACCGATTTTCAATTTCGCGCATACCAATTCGCTTGTTTTTTTCATAGAATCCATTTCTCCGATCAAAAAATCCGAAATCGAAAAAAAAATGGATCAAAGGGGCCCCCCTTGGAACTTTTTCGAATTCTTCAGAATGCCTCAACTTTCGAACGTATGGACCGATTTTCAACTTCGATCATACCAATCTGCTTGTTTTTTTTTTTCATAGAATCCATTTCTCCAATCGAAAAAACCAAAATCGAAAAAAAAAAATGCATCAAAGGGGGCCCCCTTGAAACTATTTCGAATTCTTCAGATCGCCTTAACTTCCGAACGGATGAACCGATTTTCAACTTCGATCATACCAATCTGCTTGTTTTTTTTCATAGAATCCATTTCTCCAATCGAAAAAACCGAAATCGAAAAAAAAATGCATCAAAGGGGGCCCCTTTGGAACTTTTTCGAATTCTTCAGATCGCCTTAACTTCCGAACGGATGGACCGATTTTCAACTTCGATCATACCAATCTGCTTTTTTTTTCATAGAATCCATTTCTCCGATCAAAAAATCCGAAATCGAAAAAAAAATTGCATCAAAGGGGGTCCCCTTGGAACTTTTCTGAATTCTTCAGATCGCCTTAACTTCCGAACGGATGGACCGATTTTCAACTTCGATCATACCAATCTGCTTGTTTTTTTTTCATAGAATCCATTTCTCCAATCGAAAAAACCGAAATCGAAAAAAAAAAAATGCATCAAAGGGGGCCCCCTTGGAACTTTTTCGAATTCTTCAGATCGCCTTAACTTCCGAACGGATGGACCGATTTTCAACTTCGATCATACCAATCTGCTTGTTTTTTTTTTCATAGAATCCGTTTCTCCAATCGAAAAAACCGAAATCGAAAAAAAAATGCATCAAAGGGGGCCCCCTTGGAACTTTTTCGAATTCTTCAGATCGCCTTAACTTCCGAACGGATGGACCGATTTTCAACTTCGATCATACCAATCTGCTTGTTTTCTTCCATAGAATCCATTTCTCCAATCGAAAAAACCGAAATCGAATAAAAAATGCATCAAAGGGGGCCTTCTTGGAATTTTTTCGAATTCTTCAGATCGCCTTAACTTCCGAACGGATGGACCGATTTTCAATTTCGCGCATACCAATTCGCTTGTTTTTTTCATAGAATCCATTTCTCCAATCGAAAAAACCGAAATCGAAAAAAAATTGCATCAAAGGGGGCCCCCTTGGAACTTTTTCGAATTCTTCAGATCGCCTTAACTTCCGAACGGATGGACCGATTTTCAACTTCGATCATACCAATCTGCTTGTTTCTTTCATAGAATCCATTTCTCCAATCGAAAAAACCGAAATCGAAAAAAAAATGCATCAAAGGGGGCCCCCTTGGAACTTTTTCGAATTCTTCAGACCGCCTCAACTACCGAACGGATCGACCGATTTTCAATTTCGCGCATACCAATTTGCTTGTTTTTTCATAGAATCCATTTCTTCAATAGAAAAAACCGAAATCGAAAAAAAAAATTGCATCAAAGGGGGTCCCCTTGGAACTTTTTCGAATTCTTCAGATCGCCTTAACTTCCGAACGGATGGACCGATTTTCAACTTCGATCATACCAAACTGCTAGTTTTTCTTCATAGAATCCATTTCTCCAATCGAGAAAACCGAAATCTGAAAAAAAATTGCATCAAAGGGGGTCCCCTTGGAACTTTTTCGAATTCTTCAAATCGCCTTATCTTCCGAACGGATGGACCGATTTTCAACTTCGATCATACCAATCTGCTTGTTTTTTTTCATGGAATCCATTTCTCCAATCAAAAAAACCAGAATCGAAAAAAAAATTGCATCAAAGGGGGTCCCCTTGGAACTTTTCTGAATTCTTCAGATCGCCTTAACTTCCGAACGGATGGACCGATTTTCAACTTCGATCATACCAATCTGCTTGTTTTTTTTTCATAGAATCCATTTCTCTAATCGAAAAAACCGAAATCGAAAAGAAAAATTGCATCAAAGGGGGTCCCCTTGGAACTTTTTCGAATTCTTCAGATCGCCATAACTTCCGAACGGATGGACCGATTTTCAACTTCGATCATACCGATCTGCTTGTTTTTTTTCATAGAATCCATTTCTCCAATCAAAAAAACCGGAATCGGAAAAATGAAAAGCATCAAAGGGAGCCCCCTTGGAACTTTTTCGAATTCTTCAGATCGCCTTAACTTCCGAACGGATGGACCGATTTTCAACTTCGATCATACGAATCTGCTTGTTTTTTCATAGAATCCATTTCTCCGATCAAAAAATCCGAAATCGAAAAAAAAATGGATCAAAGGGGCCCCCCTTGGAACTTTTTCGAATTCTTCAGAATGCCTCAACTTTCGAACGTATGGACCGATTTTCAACTTCGATCATACCAATCTGCTTGTTTTTTTTCATAGAATCCATTTCTCCAATCGAAAAAACCGAAATCGAAAAAAAAAAATGCATCAAAGGAGGCCCCCTTGGAACTTTTTCGAATTCTTCAGATCGACTTAACTTCCGAACGGATGGACCGATTTTCAACTTCGATCATACCAATCTGCTTTTTTTTTCATAGAATCCATTTCTCCGATCAAAAAATCCGAAATCGAAAAAAAAAATGCATCAAAGGGGGCCCCCTTGAAACTTTTTCGAATTCTTCAGATCGCCTTAACTTCCGAACGGATGAACCGATTTTCAACTTCGATCATACCAATCTGCTTGTTTTTTTTCATAGAATCCATTTCTGCAATCGAAAAAACCGAAATCGAAAAAAAAAAATGCATCAAAGGGGGCCCTCTTGGAACTTTTTCGATTTCTGCAGATCGCCTTAACTTCCGAACGGATGGACCGATTTTCAACTTCGATCATACCAATCTGCTTGTTTTTTTTTATAGAATCCATTTCTCCAATCAAAAAAAACCGAAATCGAAAAAAAAAATTGCATCAAAGGAGGTCCCCTTGGAACTTTTTCGAATTCTTCAGATCGCCTTAACTTCCTAACGGATGGACCGATTTCCAACTTCGATCATACCAATCTGCTTGTATTTTTTCATAGAATCCATTTCTCCAATCGAAAAAACCGAAATCGAAAAAAAAATGCATCAAAGGGGGCCCCCTTGGAACTTTTTCGAATTCTTCAGATCGCCTAACTTCCGAACGGATGGACCGATTTTCAACTTCGCTCATACCAATCTGCTTGTTTTCTTTCATAGAATCCATTTCTCCAGTCGAAAAAACCGAAATCGAAAAAAAAAATGCACCAAAGGGAACTTTTTCGAATTCTTCAGATCGCCTTAACTTCCGAACGGATGGACCGATTTCCAACTTCGATCATACCAATCTGCTTGTATTTTTTCATAGAATCCATTTCTCCAATCGAAAAAACCGAAATCGAAAAAAAAATGCGTCAAAGGGGGCCCCCTTGGAACTTTTTCGAATTCTTCAGATCGCCTTAACTTCCGAACGGATGGACCGATTTCCAACTTCGATCATACTAATCTGCTTGTTTTCTTTCGTAGAATCCATTTCTCCAATCGAAAAAACCGAAATCGAAAAAAAAAAAAAGGAAAGGAGGCCTTCTTGGAATTTTTTCGAATTCTTCAGATCGCCTTAACTTCCGAACGGATGGACCAATTTTCAATTTCGCGCATACCAATTCGCTTGTTTTTTTCATAGAGTCCATTTCTCTAATCGAAAAAACCGAAATCGAAAAAAAAATTGCATCAAAGGGGGTCCCCTTGGAACTTTTTCGAATTCTTCAGATCGCCTTAACTTCCGAACGGATGGACCGATTTTCAACTTCGATCATACCAATCTGTTTGTTTCTTTCACAGAATCCATTTCTCCAATCGAGAAAACCGAAATCGAAAAAAAAATGCATCAAACGGGTCCCCCTTGGAACTTTTTCGAATTCTTCAGACCGCCTCAACTACCGAACGGATCGACCAATTTTCAATTTCGCGCATACCAATTTGCTTGTTTTTTCATAGAATCCATTTCTTCAATAGAAAAAACCGAAATCGAAAAAAAAAATTGCATCAAAGGGGGTCCCCTTGGAACTTTTTCGAATTCTTCAGATCGCCTTAACTTCCGAACGGATGGACCGATTTTCAACTTCGATCATACCAAACTGCTAGTTTTTCTTCATAGAATCCATTTCTCCAATCAAAAAAACCGAAATCTGAAAAAAAATTGCATCAAAGGAGGTCCCCTTGGAACTTTTTCGAATTCTTCAAATCGCCTTAACTTCCGAACGGATGGACCGATTTTCAACTTCGATCATACCATACTGCTTGATTTTTTTCATGGAATCCATTTCTCCAATCGAAAAAACCAAAA
Source organism: Chrysomela aeneicollis (assembly GCA_029955515.1). Lineage (NCBI taxonomy): Eukaryota > Metazoa > Arthropoda > Insecta > Coleoptera > Chrysomelidae > Chrysomela > Chrysomela aeneicollis. The sequence goes on along the minus strand of JARUHQ010000013.1, from coordinate 11,095,198 downwards.
TCGAAAAAAAATTGCATCAAAGGGGGTCCCCTTGGAACTTTTCTGAATTCTTCAGATCGCCTTAACTTCCGAACGGATGGACCGATTTTCAACTTCGATCATACCAATCTGCTTGTTTTTTTTCCATAGAATCCATTTCTCCAATCAAAAAAACCGGAATCGGAAAAATAAAAAGCATCAGAGGGAGCCCCCTTGGAACTTTTTCGAATTCTTCAGATCGCCTTAACTTCCGAACGGATGGACCGATTTTCAACTTCGATCATACGAATCTGCTTGTTTTTTTTCATAGAATCCATTTCTCCAATCGAAAAAACCGAAATCGAAAAAAAAAAATGCATCAAAGGGGGCCATCTTGGAACTTTTTCGAATTCTTCAGATCGACTTAACTTCCGAACGGATGGACCGATTTTCAACTTCGATCATACCAATCTGCTTTTTTTTTCATAGACTCCATTTCTCCAATCAAAAAATCCGAAATCGAAAAAAAAATGGATCAAAGGGGCCCCCCTTGGAACTTTTTCGAATTCTTCAGATTGCCTCAACTTTCGAAAGTATGGACCGATTTTCAACTTCGATCATACCAATCTGCTTGTTTTTTTTCATAGAATCCATTTCTCCAATCAGAAAAACCGAAATCGAAAAAATAAAAAGCATCAAAGGGAGCCCCCTTGGAACTTTTTCGAATTCTTCAGATCGCCTTAACTTCCGAATGGATGGACCGATTTTCAACTTCGATCATACGAATCTGCTTGTTTTTTTTCATAGAATACATTTCTCCAATCGAAAAAACCGAAATCGAAAGAAAAAATGCATCAAAGGGGGCCCCCTTGGAACTTTTTCGAATTCTTCAGATCGACTAAACTTCCGAACTGATGGACCGATTTTCAACTTCGATCATACCTGCTTTTTTTTTCATAGAATCCATTTCTCCGATCAAAAAAACCGAAATCGAAAAAAAAATGCATCAAAGGGGGCCCCCTTGGAACTTTTTCGAATTCTTCAGATTGCCTTAACTTTCGAACGTATGGACCGATTTTCAACTTCGATCATACCAATCTGCTTGTTTTTTTCATAGAATCCATTTCTCCAATCAAAAAAACCGAAATCGAAAAAAAAAATGCATCAAAGGGGGCCCCCTTGGAACTTTTTCGAATTCTTCAGATCGCCTTAACATCCGAACGGATGGACCGATTTTCAACTTCGATCATACCAATCTGCTTGTTTTTTTTTTCATAGAATCCATTTCTCCGATCGAAAGAACCGAAATCGGAAAAAAAAAATGCATCAAAGGGGGCCCCTTTGGAATTTTTTCGAATTCTTCAGATCGCCTAACTTCCGAACGGATGGACCGATTTTCAATTTCGCGCATATCAATTCGCTTGTTTTTTTCATAGAATCCATTTCTTCAATCGAAAAAACCGAAGTCGAAAAAAAATTGCATCAAAGGGGGTCCCCTTGGAACTTTTTCGAATTCTTCAGATCGCCTTAACTTCCGAACGGATGGACCGATTTTCAACTTCGATCATACCAATCTGCTTGTTTCTTTCATAGAATCCATTTCTCCAATCGAAAAAACCGAAATCGAAAAAAAAAAAAAATTGCATCAAAGGGTGTCCCCTTGGAACTTTTTCGAATTCTTCAGATCGCCTTAACTTCCGAACGGATGGACCGATTTTCAACTTCGATCATACCAAACTGCTTGTTTTTTTTCATAGAATTCATTTCTCCAATCGAAAAAACCGAAATCTAAAAAAAAATTGCATCAAAGGGGGTCCCCTTGGAACTTTTTCGAATTCTTCAAATCGCCTTAACTTCCGAACGGATGGACCGATTTTCAACTTTGATCATACCAATCTGCTTGTTTTTTTTCATAGAATCCATTTCTCCAATCGAAAAAACCAAAATCGAAAAAAAAATTGCATCAAAGGGGGTCCCCTTGGAACTTTTCTGAATTCTTCAGATCGCCTTAACTTCCGAACGGATGGACCGATTTTCAACTTCGATCATACCAATCTGCTTGTTTTTTTTTCATAGAATCCATTTCTCCAATCGAAAAAACCGAAATCGAAAAGAAAAATTGCATCAAAGGGGATCCCCTTGGAACTTTTTCGAATTCTTCAGATCGCCTTAACTTCCGAACGGATGGACCGATATTCAACTTCGATCATACCAATCTGCTTGTTTTTTTTTTCATAGAATCCATTTCTCCAATCGAAAAAACCGAAGTCGAAAAAAAATTGCATCAAAGGGGGTCCCCTTGGAACTTTTTCGAATTCTTCAGATCGCCTTAACTTCCGAACGGATGGACCGATTTTCAACTTCGATCATACCAATCTGCTTGTTTCTGTCATAGAATCCATTTCTCCAATCGAAAAAATCGAAATCGAAAAAAAAAAATGCATCAAAGGGGGCCCCCTTGGAACTTTTTCGAATTCTTCAGATCGCCTTAACTTCCGAACGGATGGACCGATTTTCAACTTCGATCATACCAATCTGCTTGTTTTTTTTTCATAGAATCCATTTATCCAATCAAAAAAATCGAAATCGAAAAAAAAATGCATCAAAGGGGGCCACCTTGGAACTTTTTCGAATTCTTCAGACCGCCTCAAATTCCGAACGGATCGACCGATTTTCAATTTCGCGCATACCAATTTGCTTGTTTTTTCATAGAATCCATTTCTTCAATAGAAAAAACCGAAATCGAAAAAAAAATTGCATCAAAGGGTGTCCCCTTGGAACTTTTTCGAATTCTTCAGATCGCCTTAACTTCCGAACGGATGGACCGATTTTCAACTTCGATCATACCAAACTGCTTGTTTTTTTCATAGAATTCATTTCTTCAATCGAAAAAACCGAAATCTGAAAAAAAATTGCATCAAAGGGGGTCTCCTTGGAACTTTTTCGAATTCTTCAAATCGCCTTAACTTCCGAACGGATGGACCGATTTTCAACTTCGATCATACCAATCTGCTTGTTTTTTTTCATAGAATCCATTTCTCCAATCGAAAAAACCAAAATCGAAAAAAAAATTGCATCAAAGGGGGTCCCCTTGGAACTTTTCTGAATTCTTCAGATCGCCTTAACTTCCGAACGGATGGACCGATTTTCAACTTCGATCATACCAATCTGCTTGTTTTTTTTTCTAAGAATCCATTTCTCCAATCGGAAAAACCGAAATCGAAAAGAAAAATTGCATCAAAGGGGATCCCCTTGAAACTTTTTCGAATTCTTCAGATCGCCTTAACGTCCGAACGGATGGACCGATTTTCAACTTCGATCATACCAATCTGCTTGTTTTTTTTTCATAGAATCCATTTCTCCAATCGAAAAAACCGAAATCGAAAAAATAAAAAGCATCAAAGGGAGCCCCCTTGGAACTTTTTCGAATTCTTCAGATCGTCTCAACTTCCGAACGGGTGGACCGATATTCAACTTCGATCATACGAATCTGCTTTTTTTTTTCATTGAATCCATTTCTGCAATCGAAAAAACCAAAATCAGAAAAAAAATTGCATCAAAGGGGGTCCCCTTGGAACTTTTTCGAATTCTTCAAATCGCCTTAACTTCCGAACGGATGGACCGATTTTCAACTACGATCATACCAATCTGCTTGTTTTTTTTCATAGAATCCATTTCTCCAATCGAAAAAACCGAAATCAAAAAAAAAATCGCATCAAAGGGGGCCCCCTTGGAACTTTTTCGAATTCTTCAGATCGCCTTAACTTCCGAACGGATGGACCGATTTTCAACTTCGATCATACCAATCTGCTTGTTTTTTCTTCATAGAATCCATTTCTCCAATCGAAAAAACTGAAATCGAAAAAAAATATGCATCAATGGGGGCTCCCTTGGAACTTTCTCGAATTCTTCAGATCGCCTTAACTTCCGAACGGATGGACCGATTTTCAACTTCGATCATACCAATCTGCTTGTTTTCTCTCATAGAATCTATTTCTCCAATCGAAAAAACCGAAATCGAAAAAAAAAAGCATCAAAGGGGGCCCCCTTGGAACTTTTTCGAATTCTTCAGATCGCCTTAACTTCCGAACGGATAGACCGATTTTCAACTTCGATCATACCAATCTGCTTGTTTTTTTTCATAGAATCCATTTCTCCAATCGGAAAAACCGAAATCGAAAAAAAAAATGCATCGAAGGGGGCCACCTTGGAACATTTTCGAATTCTTCAGACCGCCTCAACTTCAGAACGGATCGACCGATTTTCAATTTCGCGCATACCAATTTGCATGTTTTTTCATAGAATCCCTTTCTCCAATAGAAAAAACCGAAATCGAAAAAAAAATTGCATCAAAGGGGGTCCCCTTGGAACTTTTTCGAATTCTTCAGCTCGCCTTAACTTCCGAACGGATGGACCGATTTTCAACTTCGATCATACCAAACTGCTTGTTTTTTTTCATGGAATCCATTTCTTCAATCGAAGAAAACGAAATCTGAAAAAAAATTGCATCTAAGGGGGTCCCCTTGGAACTTTTTCGAATTATTCAAATCGCCTTAACTTCCGAACGGATGGACCGATTTTCAACTTCGATCGTACCAATCTGCTTGTATTTTTTCATAGAATCCATTTCTCCAATCGAAAAAACCAAAATCGAAAAAAAAAATTCATCAAAGGGGGTCCCCTTGGAACTTTTCTGAATTCTTCAGATCGCCTTAACTTCCGAACGGATGGACCGATTTTCAACTTCGATCATACCAATCTGCTTGTTTTTTTTCATAGAATCCATTTCTCCAATCGAAAAAACCGAAATCGAAAAAGTAAAAAGCATCAAAGGGAGCCCCCTTGGAACTTTTTCGAATTCTTCAGATCGCCTTAACTTCCGAACGGATGGACCGATTTTCAACTTCGATCATACGAATCTGCTTTTTTCTTCATAGAATCCATTTCTGCAATCGAAAAAACCGAAATCGAAAAAAAAAATGCATCAAAGGGGGCCCCTTTGGAACTTTTTCGAATTCTTCAGATCGACTTAACTTCCGAACGGATGGACCGATTTCCAACTTCGATCATACCAATCTGTATGTTTTTTTTCATTAAATCCATTTCTCCAATCGAAAAAACCGAAATCGAAAAAAAAAAATGCATCAAAGGGGGCCCCCTCGGAACTTTTTCGAATTCTTCAGATCGCCTTAACTTCCGATCGGATGGACCGATTTTCAACTTCGAGCATACCAATTTGCTGTTTTTTTTTTCATAGAATCCATTTCTGCAATCGAAAGAACCGAAATCGAAAAAGAATGCATCAAAGGGGGCCCCCTTGGAACTTTTTCGAATTCTTCAGATCGACTTAACTTCCGAACGGATGGACCGATTTTCAACTTCGATCATACGAATCTGCTTTTTTTTTCATTGAATCCATTTCTGCAATCGAAAAAACCAAAATCAGAAAAAAAATTGCATCAAAGGGGGTCCCCTTGGAACTTTTTCGAATTCTTCAAATCGCCTTAACTTCCGAACGGATGGACCGATTTTCAACTACGATCATACCAATCTGCTTGTTTTTTTTCATAGAATCCATTTCTCCAATCGAAAAAACCGAAATCGAAAAAAAAATTGCATCAAAGGGGGCCCCCTTGGAACTTTTTCGAATTCTTCAGATCGCCTTAACTTCCGAACGGATGGACCGATTTTCAACTACGATCATACCAATCTGCTTGTTTTTTTTCATAGAATCCATTTCTCCAATCGAAAAAACCGAAATCGAAAAAAAAATTGCATCAAAGGGGGCCCCCTTGGAACTTTTCTGAATTCTTCAGATCGCCTTAACTTCCGAACGGATGGACCGATTTTCAACTTCGATCAAACCAATCTGCTTGTTTTTTCTTCATAGAATCCATTTCTCCAATCGAAAAAACTGAAATCGAAAAAAAATATGCATCAATGGGGGCCCCCTTGGAACTTTCTCGAATTCTTCAGATCGCCTTAACTTCCGAACGGATGGACCGATTTTCAACTTCGATCATACCAATCTGCTTGTTTTCTCTCATAGAATCCATTTCTTCAATCGAAAAAACCGAAATCGAAAAAAAAATGCTTCAAAGGGGGCCCCCTTGGAACTTTTTCGAATTCTTCAGATCGCCTTAACTTCCGAACGGATAGACCGATTTTCAACTTCGATCATACCAATCTGCTTGTTTTTTTTTCATAGAATCCATTTCTCCAATCGGAAAAACCGAAATCGAAAAAAAAATGCATCAAAGGGGGCCACCTTGGAACTTTTTCGAATTCTTCAGACCGCCTCAACTTCCGAACGGATCGACCGATTTTCAATTTCGCGCATACCAATTTGCTTGTTTTTTCATAGAATCCCTTTCTTCAATAGAAAAAACCGAAATCGAAAAAAAAATTGCATCAAAGGGGGTCCCCTTGGAACTTTTTCGAATTCTTCAGCTCGCCTTAACTTCCGAACGGATGGACCGATTTTCAACTTCGATCATACCAAACTGCTTGTTTTTTTTCATAGAATCCATTTCTTCAATCGAAGAAAACAAAATCTGGAAAAAAAATTGCATCTAAGGGGGTCCCCTTGGAACTTTTTCGAATTATTCAAATCGCCTTAACTTCCGAACGGATGGACCGATTTTCAACTTCGATCGTACCAATCTGCTTGTATTTTTTCATAGAATCCATTTCTCCAATCGAAAAAACCAAAATCGAAAAAAAAAATAAATTTATCAATGGGGGTCCCCTTGGAACTTTTCTGAATTCTTCAGATCGCCTTAACTTCCGAACGGATGGACCGATTTTCAACTTCGATCATACCAATCTGCTTGTTTTTTTTCATAGAATCCATTTCTCCAATCGAAAAAACCGAAATCGAAAAAGTAAAAAGCATCAAAGGGAGCCCCCTTGGAACTTTTTCGAATTCTTCAGATCGCCTTAACTTCCGAACGGATGGACCGATTTTCAACTTCGATCATACGAATCTGCTTTTTTCTTCATAGAATCCATTTCTGCAATCGAAAAAACCGAAATCGAAAAAAAAATGCATCAAAGGGGGCCCCTCTGGAACTTTTTCGAATTCTTCAGATCGACTTAACTTCCGAACGGATGGACCGATTTCCAACTTCGATCATACCAATCTGTATGTTTTTTTTCATTAAATCCATTTCTCCAATCGAAAAAACCGAAATCGAAAAAAAAAATGCATCAAAGGGGGCCCCCTTGGAACTTTTTCGAATTCTTCAGATCGCCTTAACTTCCGATCGGATGGACCGATTTTCAACTTCGCGCATACCAATTTGCTGTTTTTTTTTTTCATAGAATCCATTTCTGCAATCGAAAGAACCGAAATCGAAAAAAAAATGCATCAAAGGGGGCCCCCTTGGAACTTTTTCGAATTCTTCAGATCGACTTAACTTCCGAACGGATGGACCGATTTTCAACTTCGATCATACTATACTGCTTTTTTTTTTTTCATAGAATCCATTTTTCCGATCAAAAAAACCAAAATCGAAAAAAAAAAACGCATCAAAGGGGGTCCTCTTGGAACTTTTCTGAATTCTTCAGATCGCCTTAACTTCCGAACGGATGGACCGATTTTCAACTTCGATCATACCAATCTGCTTGTTTTTTTTCATAGAATCCATTTCTCCAATCGAAAAAACTGGAATCGAAAAGAAAAATTGCATCGAAGGGGGTCCCCTTGGTACTTTTTCGAATTCTTGAGATCGCCTTAACTTCCGAACGGATGGACCGATTTTCAACTTCGATCATACCAATCTGCTTGTTTTTTTTTCATAGAATCCATTTCTCCAATCAAAAAAACCGAAATCGAAAAAATAAATAGCATCAAAGGGAGCCCCCTTGGAACTTCTTCGAATTCTTCAGATCGCCTTAACTTCCGAACGGATGGACCGATTTTCAACTTCGATCATACCAATCTGCTTCTTTTTTTCATAGAATCCATTTCTTCAATCGAAAAAACCAAAATCGAAAAAAAAATCGCATCAAAGGGGGTCCCCTTGGAACATTTCTGAATTCTTCAGATCGCCTTGACTTCCGAACGGATGGACCGATTTTCAACTTCGATCATACCAATCTGCTTGTTTTTTTTATAGAATCCATTTCTGCAATCGAAAAGACCGAAATCGATAAAAAAAAAGGTAACAAAGGGGGCCCCCTTGGAACTTTTTCGAATTCTACAGATCGACTTAACTTCCGAACGGATGGACCGATTTTCAACTTCGATCATTCCAATCTGCTTTTTTTTATAGAATCCATTACTCCGATCAAAAAAACCGAAATCGAAAATAAAAAATGCATCAAAGGTGGCCCCCTTGGAACTTTTTCGAAATCTTCAGATTGCCTTAACTTTCGAACGTATGGACCGATTTTCAACTTCGATCATACCAATCTGCTTGTTTTTTTTCATAGAATCCATTTCTCCAATCAAAAAAACCGAAATCGAAAAAATAAAAAGCATCAAAGGGAGCCCCCTTGGAACTTTTTCGAATTCTTCAGATCGCCTTAACTTCCGAACGGATGGACCGATTTTCAACTTCGATCATACGAATCTGCTTGTTTTCTTTCATAGAATCCATTTCTCCAATCGAAAATACAGGAATCGAAAAAAAATGCATCAAAGGGGGCCTACTTGGAATTTTTTCGAATTCTTCAGATCGCCTTAATTTCCGAACGGATGGACCGATTTTCAATTTCGCGCATACCAATTCGCTTGTTTTTTTTCATAGAATCCATTTCTCCAATCGAAAAAACCGAAATCGAAAAAAATTGCATCAAAGGGGGTCCCCTTGGAACTTTTTCGAATTCTTCAAATCGCCTTAACTTCCGAACGGATGGACCGATTTTCAACTTCGATCATACCAATCTGCTTGTTTCTTTCATAGAATCCAATTCTTCAATCGAAAAAACTGAAATCGAAAAAAAAATGCATCAAAGGGGGCCCCCTTGAAACTTTTTCGAATTCTTCAGAATACAACTCAGATACAATTATCGCTTCGTCTAACCATTCAACATTCTGTTCGATTCAGTCGCTAGTATGTGTAAAGGAAGTACCGTCACCTGGTAAGTATCACTATATATACAGTATTGCGATATAATCGGATACCACCCAAATACATTGATTGTTCAGTCTATCCATTCAACTTTCTGTTCGTTTCGGTCGCTCGTATGTAAAACGGGAATACCGTCACCTAATGTGTATAATTATATACACAGCATAACATCATAATCGAATACAACCCACATACTATCCATTCAACCTTCTGTTCGATTCGGTTGCTCGTATGTATAACGAAAGAACAGTAACCTGGTGAGTATTTCTATATGAACGTCATCACGATATAATCGAATACAACTCAGATACAATGATCATTCCGTCTATCCATCCAACCTCCTGTTCGATTGGGTCGCTCGTATGTATAACGCAAGAACAGTCACCTGGTGAGTATTACTATATAAACATCACGATATAATCGAATACAACTCAGTTACAATTATCGTTCCGTCTAACCATCCAACCTTATGTTCGATTTAGACGCTCGTATGTGTAAAGAAAGAACCGTTACATGGTAGGTGTAACTAAATATACAGCATAACGATATAATCGGAGACAACCCAGATACAATGATTGTTCAATCTATCCATCCAACCTTATGTTCGATTCGGTTGCTCGTATGTTTAACGGAAGAACTGTTACCTGGTTAGACATACTATATGATAATCATCACGATATACTCGAATACAACCCCAGATACGATTATTGTTTAGTCTATCCATTCAACTTTCTGTTCAATTCAGTCGTTCTTATGAAAAACGGAAGAACAGTTACCTGGTGAGTATAACTATATAAACCTAATCGAATACAACCCAGATACGATGAATTTTCAATCTATTCATTTAACCTTCTGCTCGATTTGGTCGCTTTTATGTAAAACGGAAGAACAGTAACCTGGTGAATATTGCTATATAAACATCATCACGATATAATCGAATACAACTCAGATACAATTATCGCTTCGTCTAACCATTTAACCTTCTGTTCGATTCAGTCGCTAGTATGTGTAACGGAAGTACCGTCACCTGGTAAGTATCACTATATATACAGTATTGCGATATAATCGGATACCAACCAGATACATTGATTGTTCAGTCCATCCATTCAACTTTCCGTTCGTTTCGGTCGCTCGTATGTAAAACGGAAATACCGTCACCTAGTGTGTATAACTATAAACACAGCATAACATCATAATCGAATACAACCCAGATACTATCCATTCAACCTTCTGTTCGATTCGGTTTCTCGTATGTATAACGAAAGAACAGTAACCTGGTGAGTATTTCTATATGAACGTCATCACGATATAATCGAATACAACTCAGATACAATGATCATTCCGTCTACCCATCCAACCTTCTGTTCGATTGGGTCGCTCGTATGTATAACGCAAAAACAGTCACCTGGTGAGTATTACTATATAAACATCACCACGATATAATCGAATACAACTCAGTTACAATTATCGTTCCGTCTAATCATCCAACCTTATGTTTTATGTTCGATTTAGACGCTCGTATGTGTAACGAAAGAACCGTTACATGGTAGGTGTAACTAAATATACAGCATAACGATATAATCGGAGACAACCCAGATACAATGATTGTTCAATCTATCCATCCAACCTTGTGTTCGATTCGGTTGCTCGTATGTTTAACGGAAGAACTGTTACCTGGTTAGACATACTGTATGATAATCATCACGATATACTCGAATACAACCCCAGATACGATTATTGTTTAGTCTATCCATTCAACTTTCTGTTCAATTCAGTCGTTCTTATGAAAAACGGAAGAACAGTTACCTGGTGAGTATAACTATATAAACCTAATCGAATACAACCCAGATACGATGAATTTTCAATCTATTCATTTAACCTTCTGCTCGATTTGGTCGCTTTTATGTAAAACGGAAGAACAGTTACCTGGTGAATATTGCTATATAAACATTATCACGATATAATCGAATACAACTCAGATACAATTATCGCTTCGTCTAACCATTTAACCTTCTGTTCGATTCAGTCGCTAGTATGTGTAACGGAAGTACCGTCACCTGGTAAGTATCACTATATATACAGTATTGCGATATAATCGGATACCACCCAGATACATTGATTGTTCAATCTATCCATTCTACCTTATGTTCGATTTGGTTGCTCGTATGTATAACGGAAGAACTGTTACCTGGTTAAACATACTATGTGATGATAATCACGATATAATCAAATACAACCCAGATACGATGATTGTTCAGTCTATCCATTCAACCTTCTGTTCAGTTCGGTCGCTCTTATGTATAACTGGAGAACAGTTTCCTGGTGAGTATAATTATATGAACATCATAAAGATATAATCGAATACAACCCCAGATACGATTATTGTTTAGTCTATCCATTCAACCTCCTGTTCAATTCAGTCGCTCGTATGTATAACGGAAGAACAGTTACCTGGTGAGTATAACTATATAAACATAATCGAATACAACCCAGATACGATGATTGTTCAATCTATACTAAATTCAACCTTCTGCTCGATTCGGTCGCTTGTATGTAAAACGGAAGAACAGTTACCAGGTGAGTATTACTATATAAACATAATCGAATACAACCCAGATACGATGATTGTTCAATCTATTCATTTAACCTTCTGCTCGATTCGGTTGCTTGTATGTAAAACGGAAGAACAGTTACCTGGTGAGTATTGCTATATAAACATCATCACGATATCATCGAATACAACTCAGATACAATTATCGTTTCGTCTAACCATTCAACCTTCTGTTCGATTTAGTCGCTAGCATGTGTAACGGAAGTACCGTCACCTGGTAAGTATCACTATATATACAGTATTGCGATATAATCGGATACCACCCAGATACATTGATTGTTCAGTCTATCTATTCAACTTTCTTTTCGTTTCGGTCGCTCGTATGTAAAATGGGAATACCGTCTCCTAGTGTGTATAACTATATACACAGCATAACATCATAATCGAATACAACCCATATACTATCCATTCAACCTTCTGTTCAATTCAGTCGCTCGTATGTATAACGGAAGAACAGTTACCTGGTGAGTATAATAATAATAATAATAATAATAATAATAAACTCTTTATTTTCTCAAATTAGATTGCACACCAACAGTGTGGTAATACAAATAAAAAAGAGCAAAACGTCATTAAAATAGGAAAAATAGTTAAACATTATATCATAAGGAATAAAAAATATAAAGATAAAACAACAAATACATATGAATAAATAAAACTAGATATAAATATAGAAACAACACATACACGCCATAAATAAAAAATCACAAATATGTATAAAATAAAATCAAGATGAATTGTATATGTATATATAAATGAGATTAAACACGTCAGAAATGGCAAATCACAACAGAAACTCCTCCATAGTGTAGCAATTTTTTGAAAATAGTAGTTTCTTAACTTTCTTCTTGAAAATGTATACAGTACTTGATACCTTAATGTCATCAGGAAGTCTGTTATACAATTTGCATCCCAGATATTCGAAACTTTTTTGATATAGTACAGTGCGATGTTGACATGGTAGGATTAATTGGGATTTACGTGTACAGTAATTATGTGCCGATCTATTGGCAGCCAGTTTGTTTTTATTGCGGTATACATATGTGCAAGCCTCAAGTATATATATTCCTGCAACTGTCAATATATTCAAATTCCGAAATGATTCCCTACAAGAATCCCTAAATCCCAACTTTGCAATGATCCTTATGGCATACTTCTGTATGATGAACACTTGGTCTACAGAGGAGCTTGTGCCCCAGTTCAAAATACCATACCTCAGATGAGAGTTAAAATTTGCATAATATAAAGTTAGCAGGATGCTTTTGCTACAATAATTTGAGAGATACCTAAGGGAATAGCAGACTTTTCTTAGTTTCTTGCATAGATTGTCAACTTGTGGCATCCATTGCAATCTGTTATCAAAGACAACACCTAACATTTTCGTAGATTTTACTGCATTCAGTTTCAAATCAGTATTCTCAAACAGATACATCTCAATCTGTTGTCCTTTTATCATGAACTGTAACATATTGGTTTTTGTTTTATTTATATGCAAATTGTTTTTCTCAGACCAAATTATGACTTTTTCCAATGTGCTTTCAGTTGTATTTCTAAGTGTGTTCAAATCATCTGCAAAAACCAATATATTAGTGTCATCAGCATAACATATGCAATGAGTGGCAGAATTCCTATTGAGATAATCTAATAAATCATTGGCAAAAACAAGATATAAAAAAGGTCCCAGAATTGATCCTTGGGGTACACCATCGATGATATATTTTTCAGAACTTATATTTTCCTCAATTTTCACTACTTGTCTCCTATTTTCCAGGTAAGAACTTAGTAAATTCAGTGGCATTCCTCTAACTCCATATCTCGACAGTTTTTCAAGTAAAAGGCTGTGATTCACGCAATCAAACGCTCGTGAAAAATCAATGAATAATCCTAAAACACACTTTTTTTTGTCCAAGGCAGTTATTATTCGACTGTGAGAGTCATATAGAGCTGTATCAGTGCTTTTATTAGTCGTAAAACCATGTTGGGATGGGGATAATAATTTCATCGAGGTAAAAAAAGCATTCAGTTGTTCCTTCAAATTCAATTCGTATAGTTTCGAGATGCTGAAAAGAATACTTATTGCTCTGTAATTATTCAAGTCATTGGTATCACCTTTTTTATATACAGGAGATACACTCGCCAATTTCAGTTTAGTTGGGAAAATTCCTTCTTCTGTTGACAAATTAATCAAGAAGGTAAGTATGGAACACAATTCAGATGCACAACATTTAATCAACTTGTTTGATATTTGGTCAGTCCCATACGAATTGGAGTTTTTGAGTTTATCAATTAATTGTATTAATTCCCTCTCAGTGATTGGAGACATAAAAAAAGTTGATGTATTGAGTGAGATATTACTTTCGAGAAAACTAGTATCAATTGTGGAGTGTTCAGACAAAGGTTTCGTAAAATGGGTATTGAATTTTTCAGCCAGAGCTCTACCCCTGTATTGAATATTTTGTTCAACTAAAATCAGTTCATCATTATTGGGATGTATTTTTTGTAGGTCATTTATAATTTTCCAGGTTGTTTTAGACTTGTTGCCAGATTGAGTGATCAATTCATCATAATATTTAATATTTGTTGATTGTAACTCTTGCCTATATACTCTGTTCACTCTCCTACATATTTCAGTATAGTTGCTGTCATTTTTAGCTAGCTTATTAAAAAGTGAAACTCTGTTTTTCATGTATTCTAGCTCCGGAGACATCATTATTTTTGGGTTGAACTTCTTTCTCGGTGGCCCTACAGTTAGCTGTCTTGATGGGAAAGACATCTCAAAGTAGTATGTAAGAAGCTGAGTGAAAAGTTCATATGCCAAGTTGGGACATTCCTGTGCAAATACCTCTACCCAGTCTTCTTGTTGAAGGTAGTTGTGGAATCTCATTAGATTCTCATCGCAAAAATCCCTACGATAGTAGAATTGCTTGTGTTTCCCCTTGCTGGCTTCATTGTTTAGATTGAAATCAATTTTCAAGAACTGTGAGTAATGATCAGATAAATTTAGGTCGACTATTGCTACACTATGGATGAAGTTTGACTTTATTAAAAAGTTGTCGATACATGTCATAGAATTTGCCTTCACCCTTGTTGGCACCCTTAAACTAATGTCAATTTCATAAGAGGATAGCAAGTCTTCCAATAATGTTAGATTGGTACTATGAACCATGAAATTGATATTGAAATCTCTGCCAATGATGAGCGTTGTCGTTTTATACCTATATATATATATATTTTATACCTATATAAACATAATTGAATACAACCCAGATACGATGATTGTTCAATCTATACTGAATTCAACCTTCTGCTCGATTCGGTCGCTTGTAACTAAAACGGAAGAACAGTTACCTGGTGAGTATTGCTATATAAACATCATCACGATATCATCGAATACAACTCAGATACAATTATCGTTTCGTCTAACCATTCAACATTCTGTTCAATTCAGTCGCTAGTATGTGTAACGGAAGTACTGTCACCTGGTAAGTATCACTATATTACAGTATTGCGATATAATCGGATACCACCCAGATACATTGATTGTTCAGTCTATCCATTCAACTTTCTGTTCGTTTCGGTCGCTCGTATGTGAAACGGGTATACCGTCGCCTTATGTGTATAACTATATACACAGCATAACATCATAATCGAATACAACCAAGATACTATCCATTCAACCTTCTGTTCGATTCGGTTGCTCGTATGTATAACGAAAGAACAGTAACCTGGTCAGTATTTCTATATGAACGTCATCACGATATAATCGAATACAACTCAGTTACAATTATCGTTCCGTCTAACCATCCAACTTTATGTTCGATTCAGACGCTCGTATGTGTAACGAAAGAACCGTTACATGGTAGGTGTAGTTAAATATACAACATAACGATATAATCGGAGACAACCCAGATACAATGATTGTTCAATCTATCCATTCAACCTTACGTTCGATTCGGTTGCTCGTATGTATAACGGAAGAACTGTTACCTGGTTTGACATACAATATGATAATCATCACGATATACTCGAATACAACCCCAGATACGATTATTGTTTAGTCTATCCATTCAACTTTCTGTTCAATTCAGTCGTTCTTATGAAAAACGGGAGAACAGTTACCTGGTGAGTATAACTATATAAACCTAATCGAATACAACCCAGATACGATGAATTATCAATCTATTCATTTAACCTTCTGCTCGATTCGGTCGCTTCTATGTAAAACGGAAGAACAGTTACCTGGTGAATATTGCTATATAAACATCATCACGATATAATCGAATACAACTCAGATACAATTATCGCTTCGTCTAACCATTTAACCTTCTGTTCGATTCAGTCGCTAGTATGTGTAACGGAAGTACCGTCACCTGGTAAGTATCACTATATATACAGTATTGCGATATAATCGGATACCAACCAGATACATTGATTGTTCAGTCTATCCATTCAACTTTCCGTTCGTTTCGGTCGCTCGTATGTAAAACGGGAATACCGTCACCTAGTGTGTATAACTATATACACAGCATAACATCATAATCGAATACAACCCAGAAACTATCCATTCAACCTTTTGTTCGATTCGGTTTCTCGTATGTATAACGAAAGAACAGTAACCTGGTGAGTATTTCTATTTGAACGTCATCACGATATAATCGAATACAACTCAGATACAATGATCATTCCGTCTATCCATCCAACCTAATGTTCGATTGGGTCGCTCGTATGTATAACGCAAGAACAGTCACCTGGTGAGTATCACTATATAAACATCACCACGATATAATCGAATACAACTCAGTTACAATTATCGTTCCGTCTAACCATCCAACCTTATGTTCGATTCAGACGCTCGTATGTGTAACGAAAGAACCGTTACATGGTAGGTGTAACTAAATATACAGCATAACGATATAATCGGAGACAACCCAGATACAATGATTGTTCAATCTATCCATTCAACCTTATGTTCGATTTGGTTGCTCGTATGTATAACGGAAGAACTGTTACCTGGTTAGACATACTATGTGATGATAATCACGATATAATCAAATACAACCCAGATACGATGATTGTTCAGTCTATCCATTCAACCTTCTGTTCAGTTCAGTCGCTCTTATGTATAACTGGAGAACAGTTTCCTGGTGAGTATAATTATATGAACATCATCAAGATATAATCGAATACAACCCCAGATACGATTATTGTTTAGTCTATCCATTCAACCTTCTGTTCAATTCAGTCGCTCGTATGTATAACGAAAGAACAGTTACCTGGTGAGTATAACTATATAAACATAATCGAATACAACCCAGATACGATGATTGTTCAATCTATACTAAATTTAACCTTCTGCTCGATTCGGTCGCTTGTATGTAAAACGGAAGAACAGTTACCTGGTGAGTATTACTATATAAACATAATCGAATACAACCCAGATACGATGATTGTTCAATCTATTCATTTAACCTTCTGCTCGATTCGGTCGCTTGTATGTGAAACGGAAGAACAGTTACCTGGTGAGTATTGCTATATAAACATCATCACGATATCATCGAATACAACTCAGATACAATTATCGTATCGTCTAACCATTCAACCTTCTGTTCGATTTAGTCGCTAGCATGTGTAACGGAAGTACCGTCACCTGGTAAGTATCACTATATATACAGTATTGCGATATAATCGGATACCACCCAGATACATAGATTGTTCAGTCTATCCATTCAACTTTCTTTTCGTTTCGGTCGCTCGTATGTGAAACGGGAATACCGTCTCCTAGTGTGTATAACTATATACACAGCATGACATCATAATCAAATACAACCCATATACTATCCATTCAACCTTCTGTTCAATTCAGTCGCTCGTATGTATAACGGAAGAACAGTTACCTGGTGAGTATACCTATATAAACATAATTGAATACAACCCAGATACGATGATTATTCAATCTATACTGAATTCAACCTTCTGCTCGATTCGGTCGCTTGTATATAAAACGGAAGAACAGTTACCTGGTGAGTATTGCTATATAAACATCATCACGATATCATCGAATACAACTCAGTTACAATTATCGTTTCGTCTAACCATTCAACCTTCTGTTCGATTCAGTCGCTAGTATGTGTAACGGAAGTATCGTCACCTGGTAAGCATCACTATATATACAGTATTGCGATATAATCGGATACCACCCAGATACATTGATTGTTCAGTCTATCCATTCAACTTTCTTTCCGTTTCGGTCGCTCGTATGTAAAACGGGAATACCGTCTCCTAGTGTGTATAACTATATACACAGCATAACATCATAATCGAATACAACCCATATACTATCCATTCAACCTTCTGTTCAATTCAGTTTCTCGTATGTATAACGGAAGAACAGTTACCTGGTGAGTATAATTATATAAACATGATCGAAAACAACCCAGATACGATGATTGTTCAATCTATACTGAATTCATCCTTCTGCTCGATTCGGTCGCTTGTATGTAAAACGGAAGAACAGTTACCTGGTGAGTATTGCTATATAAACATCATCACGATATCATCGAATACAACTCAGATACAATTATCGTTTCGTCTAACCATTCAACATTCTGTTCGATTCAGTCGCTAGTATGTGTAACGGAAGTATCGTCACCTGGTAAGTATCACTATATATACAGTATTGCGATATAATCGGATACCACCCAGATACATTAATTGTTCAGTCTATCCATTCAACTTTCTTTTCGTTTCGGTCGCTCGTATGTAAAACGGGAATACCGTCTCCTAGTGTGTATAACTATATACACAGCATAACATCATAATCGAATACAACCCATATACTATCCATTCAACCTTCTGTTCAATTCAGTCGCTCGTATGTATAACGGAAGAACAGTTACCTGGTGAGTATAACTATATAAACATAATCGAATACAACCCAGATACGATGATTGTTCAATCTATACTGAATTCAACCTTCTGCTCGATTCGGTCGCTTGTATGTAAAACGGAAGAACAGTTACCTGGTGAGTATAACTATATAAAAATCATCACGATATCATCGAATACAACTCAGATACAATTATCGTTTCGTCTAACCATTTAACCTTCTGTTCGATTCATTCGCTAGTATGTGTAACGGAAGTACCGTCACCTGGTAAGTATCACTATATATACAGTATTGCGATATAATCGGATACCACCCAGATACATTGATTGTTCAGTCTATCCATTCAACTTTCTGTTCGTTTCGGTCGCTCGTATGTGAAACGGGAATACCGTCACCTTATGTGTATAACTATATACACAGCATAACATCATAATCGAATACAACCCAGATACTATCCATTCAACCTTCTGTTCGATTCGGTTGCTCGTATGTATAACGAAAGAACAGTAACCTGGTGAGTATTTCTATATGAACGTCATCACGATATAATCGAATACAACTTAGTTACAATTATCGTTCCGTCTAACCATCCAACCTTATGTTCGATTCAGACGCTCGTATGTGTAACGAAAGAACCGTTACATGGTAGGTGTAGTTTATTATACAACATAACGATATAATCGGAGACAACCCAGATACAATGAATGTTCAATCTATCCATTCAACCTTAGGTTCGATTCGGTTGCTAGTATGTATAACGAAAGAACAGTTACCTGGTTAGACATAATATATAATAATCATCACGAAATAATCGAATACAACCCAGATACGATGATTGTTCAGTCTATCCATTCAACCTTCTGTTCAGTTCAGTCGCTCTTATGTATAACTGGAGAACAGTTACCTGGTGAGTATAACTATATGAACATCATCACGATATAATCGAATACAACCCCAGATACGATCATTGTTTAGTCTATCCATTCAACCTTCAGTTCAATTCAGTCGCTCGTATGTATAACGGAAGAACAGTTACCTGGTGAGTATAACTATATAAACATAATCGAATACAACTCAGATACGATGATTGTTCAATCTATCCATTCAACCTTATGTTCGATTCGGTTGCTCGTATGTATATCGAAAGAAAAGGTACCTGGTGAGTATATCTATATAAACATAATCGAATACAACTCAGATACGATGATTGTTCAATCTATCCATTTAACCTTCTGCTCGATTCGGTCGCTTCTATGTAAAACGGAAGGACAGTTACCTGGTGAGTATTGCTATATAAACATCATCACGATATCATCGAATACAACTCAGATACAATTATCGTTTCGTCCAACCATTCAACATTCTGTTCGATTCAGTCGCTAGTATGTGTAACGGAAGTATCGTCACCTGGTAAGTATCACTATATATACAGTATTGCGATATAATCGGATACCACCCAGATACAATGATTGTTCAGTCTATCCATTCAACTTTCTTTTTGTTTCGGTCGCTCGTATGTAAAACGGGAATACCGTCTCCTAGTGTGTATAACTATATACACAGCATAACATCATAATCGAATACAACCTATATACTATCCATTCAACCTTCTGTTCAATTCAGTCGCTCGTATGTATAACGGATGAACAGTTACCTGGTGAGTATAACTATATAAACATAATCGAATACAACCCAGATACGATGATTGTTCAATCTATACTGAATTCAACCTTCTGCTCGATTCGGTCGCTTGAATGTAAAACGGAAGAACAGTTACCTGGTGAGTATTGCTATATAAACATCATCACGATATCATCGAATACAACTCAGATACAATTATCGTTTCGTCTAACCATTTAACCTTCTGTTAGATTCAGTCGCTAGTATGTGTAACGGAAGTACCGTCACCTGGTAAGTATCACTATATATACAGTATTGCGATATAATCGGATACCACCCAGATACATTGATTGTTCAGTCTATCCATTCAACATTCTGTTCGTTTCGGTCGCTCGTATGTGAAACGGGAATACCGTCACCTTATGTGTATAACTATATACACAGCATAACATCATTATCGAATACAACCCAGATACTATCCATTCAACCTTCTGTTCGATTCGGTTGCTCGTATGTATAACGAAAGAACAGTAACCTGGTGAGTATTTCTATATGAACGTCATCACGATATAATCGAATACAACTTAGTTACAATTATCGTTCCGTCTAACCATCTAACCTTATGTTCGATTCAGACGCTCGTATGTGTAACGAAAGAACCATTACATGGTAGGTGTAGTTAAATATACAACATAACGATATAATTGGAGACAACCCAGATACAATGATTGTTCAATCTATCCTTTCAACCTTAGGTTCGATTCGGTTGCTAGTATGTATAACGAAAGAACAGTTACCTGGTTAGACATAATATTTAATGATCATCACGAAATAATCGAATACAACCCAGATACGATGATTGTTCAGTCTATCCATTCAACCTTCAGTTCAATTCAGTCGCTCGTATGTATAACGGAAGAACAGTTACCTGGTGAGTATAACTATATAAACATAATCGAATACAACTCAGATACGATGATTGTTCAATCTATCCATTCAACCTTATGTTCGATTCGGTTGCTAGTATGTATAACGAAAGAACAGTTACCTGGTTAGACATAATATATAATAATCATCACGAAATAATCGAATACAACCCAGATACGATGATTGTTCAGTCTATCCATTCAACCTTCTGTTCAGTTCAGTCGCTCTTATGTATAACTGGAGAACAGTTACCTGGTGAGTATAACTATATGAACATCATCACGATATAATCGAATACAACCCCAGATACGATCATTGTTTAGTCTATCCATTCAACCTTCAGTTCAATTCAGTCGCTCGTATGTATAACGGAAGAACAGTTACCTGGTGAGTATAACTATATAAACATAATCGAATACAACTCAGATACGATGATTGTTCAATCTATCCATTCAACCTTATGTTCGATTCGGTTGCTCGTATGTATATCGGAAGAAAAGGTACCTGGTGAGTATATCTATATAAACATAATCGAATACTACTCAGATACGATGAGTGTTCAATCTATCCATTTAACCTTCTGCTCGATTCGGTCGCTTGTATGTAAAACGGAAGGACAGTTACCTGGTGAGTATTGCTATATAAACATCATCACGATATCATCGAATACAACTCAGATACAATTATCGTTTCGTCTAACCATTCAACATTCTGTTCGATTCAGTCGCTAGTATGTGTAACGGAAGTATCGTCACCTGGTAAGTATCACTATATATACAGTATTGCGATATAATCGGATACCACCCAGATACATTGATTGTTCAGTCTATCCATTCAACTTTCTTTTTGTTTCGGTCGCTCGTATGTAAAACGGGAATACCGTCTCCTAGTGTGTATAACTATATACACAGCATAACATCATAATCGAATACAACCTATATACTATCCATTCAACCTTCTGTTCAATTCAGTCGCTCGTATGTATAACGGATGAACAGTTACCTGGTGAGTATAACTATATAAACATAATCGAATACAACCCAGATACGATGATTGTTCAATCTATACTGAATTCAACCTTCTGCTCGATTCGGTCGCTTGTATGTAAAACGGAAGAACAGTTACCTGGTGAGTATTGCTATATAAACATCATCACGATATCATCGAATACAACTCAGATACAATTATCGTTTCGTCTAACCATTTAACCTTCTGTTCGATTCAGTCGCTAGTATGTGTAACGGAAGTACCGTCACCTGGTAAGTATCACTATATATACAGTATTGCGATATAATCGGATACCACCCAGATACATTGATTGTTCAGTCTATCCATTCAACTTTCTGTTCGTTTCGGTCGCTCGTATGTGAAACGGGAATACCGTCACCTTATGTGTATAACTATATACACAGCATAACATCATAATCGAATACAACCCTGATACTATCCATTCAACCTTCTGTTCGATTCGGTTGCTCGTATGTATAACGAAAGAACAGTAACCTGGTGAGTATTTCTATATGAACGTCATCACGATATAATCGAATACAACTAAGTTACAATTATCGTTCCGTCTAACCATCCAACCTTATGTTCGATTCAGACGCTCGTATGTGTAACGAAAGAACTGTTACATGGTAGGTGTAGTTAAATATACAACATAACGATATAATCGGAGACAACCCAGATACAATGATTGTTCAATCTATCCATTCAACCTTATGTTCGATTCGGTTGCTAGTATGTATAACGAAAGAACAGTTACCTGGTTAGACATAATATATAATAATCATCACGAAATAATCGAATACAACCCAGATACGATGATTGTTCAGTCTATCCATTTAACCTTCTGTTCAGTTCAGTCGCTCTTATGTATAACTGGAGAACAGTTACCTGGTGAGTATAACTATATAAACATAATCGAATACAACTCAGATACGATGATTGTTCAATCTATCCATTCAACCTTATGTTCGATTCGGTTGCTCGTATGTATATCGGAAGAACAGGTACCTGGTGAGTATATCTATATAAACATAATCGAATACAACTCAGATACGATGATTGTTCAATCTATCCATTTAACCTTCTGCTCGATTCGGTCGCTTGTATGTAAAACGGAAGGACAGTTACCTGGTGAGTATTGCTATATTAACATCATCACGATATCATCGAATACAACTCAGATACAATTATCGTTTCGTCTAACCATTCAACATTCTGTTCGATTCAGTCGCTAGTATGTGTAATGGAAGTATCGTCACCTGGTAAGTATCACTATATATACAGTATTGCGATATAATCGGATACCACCCAGATACATTGATTGTTCAGTCTATCCATTCAACTTTCTTTTCGTTTTGGTCGCTCGTATGTAAAACGGGAATACCGTCTCCTAGTGTGTATCACTAACTATATACACAGCATAACATCATAATCGAATACAACCCATATACTATCCATTCAACCTTCTGTTCAATTCAGTCGCTCGTATGTATAACGGAAGAACAGTTACCTGGTGAGTATAACTATATAAACATAATCGAATACAACCCAGATACGATGATTGTTCAATCTATACTGAATTCAACCTTCTGCTCGATTCGGTCGCTTGTATGTAAAACGGAAGAACAGTTACCTGGTGAGTATTGCTATATTAACATCATCACGATATCATCGAATACAACTCAGATACAATTATCGTTTCGTCTAACCATTTAACCTTCTGTTAGATTCAGTCGCTAGTATGTGTAACGGAAGTACCGTCACCTGGTAAGTATCACTATATATACAGTATTGCGATATAATCGGATACCACCCAGATACATTGATTGTTCAGTCTATCCATTCAACTTTCTGTTCGTTTCGGTCGCTCGTATGTGAAACGGGAATACCGTCACCTTATGTGTATAAATATATCACAGCATAACATCATAATCGAATACAACCCAGATACTATCCATTCAACCTTCTGTTCGATTCGGTTGCTCGTATGTATAACGAAAGAACAGTAACCTGGTGAGTATTTCTATATGAACGTCATCACGATATAATCGAATACAACTTAGTTACAATTATCGTTCCGTCTAACCATCCAACCTTATGTTCGATTCAGACGCTCGAATGTGTAACGAAAGAACCGTTACATGGTAGGTGTAGTTAAATATACAACATAACGATATAATCGGAGACAACCCAGATACAATGATTGTTCAATCTATCCATTCAACCTTATGTTCGATTCGGTTGCTAGTATGTATAACGAAAGAACAGTTACCTGGTTAGACATAATATATAATAATCATCACGAAATAATCAAATACAACCCAGATACGATGATTGTTCAGTCTATCCATTCAACCTTCTGTTCAGTTCAGTCGCTCTTATGTATAACTGGAGAACAGTTACCTGGTGAGTATAACTATATGAACATCATCACGATATAATCGAATACAACCCCAGATACGATCATTGTTTAGTCTATCCATTCAACCTTCAGTTCAATTCAGTCGCTCGTATGTATAACGAAAGAACAGTTACCTGGTGAGTATAACTATATAAACATAATCGAATACAACTCAGATACGATGATTGTTCAATCTATCCATTCAACCTTATGTTCGATTCGGTTGCTCGTATGTATATCGGAAGAACAGGTACCTGGTGAGTATATATATATAAACATAATCGAATACAACCCAGATACGATGATTGTTCAATTTATACTGAATTCAACCTTCTGCTCGATTCGGTCGCTTGTATGTAAAACGGAAGAACAGTTACCTGGTGAGTATTGCTATATAAACATCATCACGATATCATCGAATACAACTCAGATACAATTATCGTTTCGTCTAACCATTCAACATTCTGTTCGATTCAGTCGCTAGTATGTGTAACGGAAGTATGGTCACCTGGTAAGTATCACTATATATACAGTGTTGTGATATAATCGGATACCACCCAGATACATTGATTGTTCAGTCTATCCATTCAACTTTCTTTTTGTTTCGGTCGCTCGTATGTAAAACGGGAATACCGTCTCCTAGTGTGTATAACTATATACACAGCATAACATCATAATCGAATACAACCCAGATACGATGATTGTTCAATCTATACTGAATTCAACCTTCTGCTCGATTCGGTCGCTTGTATGTAAATCGAAAGAACAGTTACCTGGTGAGTATTGCTATATAAACATCATCACGATATCATCGAATACAACTCAGATACAATTATCGTTTCGTCTAACCATTTAACCTTCTGTTCGATTCAGTCGCTAGTATGTGTAACGGAAGTACCGTCACCTGGTAAGTATCACTATATATACAGTATCGCGATATAATCAGATACCACCCAGATACATTGATTGTTCAGTCTATCATTTCAACTTTCTGTTCGTTTTGGTCGCTCGTATGTGAAACGGGAATACCGTCACCTTATGTGTATAACTATATACACAGCATAACATCATAATCGAATACAACCCAGATACTATCCATTCAACCTTCTGTTCGATTCGGTTGCTCGTATGTATAACGAAAGAACAGTAACCTGGTGAGTATTTCTATATTAACGTCATCACGATATAATCGAATACAACTTAGTTACAATTATCGTTCCGTCTAACCATCCAACCTTATGTTCGATTCGGTTGCTAGTATGTATAACTGGAGAACAGTTATCTGGTGAGTATAACTATATGAACATCATCACGATATAATCGAATACAACCCCAGATACGATCATTGTTTAGTCTATCCATTCAACCTTCAGTTCAATTCAGTCGCTCGTATGTATAACGGAAGAACAGTTACCTGGTGAGTATAACTATATAAACATAATCGAATACAACTCAGATACGATGATTGTTCAATCTATCCATTCAACCTTATGTTCGATTCGGTTGCTCGTATGTATATCGGAAGAACAGGTACCTGGTGAGTATTTCTATATAAACATAATCGAATACAACTCAGATACGATGGTTGTTCAATCTATCCATTTAACCTTCTGCTCGATTCGGTCGTTTGTATGTAAAACGGAAGGACAGTTACCTGGTGAGTATTGCTATATAAACATCATCACGATATCATCGAATACAACTCAGATACAATTATCGTTTCGTCTAACCATTCAACATTCTGTTCGATTCAGTCGCTAGTATGTGTAACGGAAGTATCGTCACCTGGTAAGTATCACTATATATACAGTATTGCGATATAATCGGATACCACCCAGATACATTGATTGTTCAGTCTATCCATTCAACTTTCTTTTCGTTTCGGTCGCTCGTATGTAAAACGGGAATACCGTCTTCTAGTGTGTATAACTATATACACAGCATAACATCATAATCGAATACAACCCATATACTATCCATTCAACCTTCTGTTCAATTCAGTCGCTCGTATGTATAACGGAAGAACAGTTACCTGGTGAGTATAACTATATAAACATAATCGAATACAACCCAGATACGATGATTGTTCAATCTATACTTAATTCAACCTTCTGCTCGATTCGGTCGCTTGTATGTGAAACGGATAAACAGTTACCTGGTGAGTTTTGCTATATAAACATCATCACGATATAATCGAATACAACTTAGTTACAATTATCGTTCCGTCTAACCATCCAACCTTATGTTCGATTCAGAAGCTCGTATGTGTAACGAAAGAACCGTTACTTGGTAGGTGTAGTTAAATATACAACATAACGATATAATCGGAGACAACCCAGATACAATGATTGTTCAATCTATCCATTCAACCTTATGTTCGATTCGGTTGCTAGTATGTATAACGAAAGAACAGTTACCTGGTTAGACATAATATATAATAATCATCACGAAATAATCGAATACAACCCAGATACGATGATTGTTCAGTCTATCCATTCAACCTTCTGTTCAGTTCAGTCGCTCTTATGTATAACTGGAGAACAGTAACCTGGTGAGTTTAACTATATAAACATAATCGAATACAACTCAGATACGATCATTGTTTAGTCTATCCATTCAACCTTCAGTTCAATTCAGTCGCTCGTATGTATAACGGAAGAACAGTTACCTGGTGAGTATAACTATATAAACATAATCGAATACAACTCAGATACGATGATTGTTCAATCTATCCATTCAACCTTATGTTCGATTCGGTTGCTCGTATGTATATCGGAAGAACAGGTACCTGGTGAGTATATCTATATAAACATAATCGATTACAACTCAGATACGATGATTGTTCAATCTATCCATTTAACCTTCTGCTCGATTCGGTCGCTTGTATGTAAAACGGAAGGACAGTTACCTGGTGAGTATTGCTATATAAACATCATCACGATATCATCGAATACAACTCAGATACAATTATCGTTTCGTCTAACCATTCAACATTCTGTTCGATTCAGTCGCTAGTATGTGTAACGGAAGTATCGTCACCTGGTAAGTATCACTATATATACAGTGTTGCGATATAATCGGATACCACCCAGATACATTGATTGTTCAGTCTATCCATTCAACTTTCTTTTTGTTTCGGTCGCTCGTATGTAAAACGGGAATACCGTCTCCTAGTGTGTATAACTATATACACAGCATAACATCATAATCGAATACAACCCAGATACGATGATTGTTCAATCTATACTGAATTCAACCTTCTGCTCGATTCGGTCGCTTGTATGTAAATCGAAAGAACAGTTACCTGGTGAGTATTGCTATATAAACATCATCACGATATCATCGAATACAACTCAGATACAATTATCGTTTCGTCTAACCATTTAACCTTCTGTTCGATTCAGTCGCTAGTATGTGTAACGGAAGTACCGTCACCTGGTAAGTATCACTATATATACAGTATCGCGATATAATCAGATACCACCCAGATACATTGATTGTTCAGTCTATCATTTCAACTTTCTGTTCGTTTTGGTCGCTCGTATGTGAAACGGGAATACCGTCACCTTATGTGTATAACTATATACACAGCATAACATCATAATCGAATACAACCCAGATACTATCCATTCAACCTTCTGTTCGATTCGGTTGCTCGTATGTATAACGAAAGAACAGTAACCTGGTGAGTATTTCTATATTAACGTCATCACGATATAATCGAATACAACTTAGTTACAATTATCGTTCCGTCTAACCATCCAACCTTATGTTCGATTCAGACGCTCGTATGTGTAACGAAAGAACCGTTACATGGTAGGTGTAGTTAAATATACAACATAACGATATAATCGGAGACAACCCAGATACAATGATTGTTCAATCTATCCATTCAACCTTATGTTCGATTCGGTTGCTAGTATGTATAACTGGAGAACAGTTATCTGGTGAGTATAACTATATGAACATCATCACGATATAATCGAATACAACCCCAGATACGATCATTGTTTAGTCTATCCATTCAACCTTCAGTTCAATTCAGTCGCTCGTATGTATAACGGAAGAACAGTTACCTGGTGAGTATAACTATATAAACATAATCGAATACAACTCAGATACGATGATTGTTCAATCTATCCATTCTACCTTATGTTCGATTCGGTTGCTCGTATGTATATCGGAAGAACAGGTACCTGGTGAGTATTTCTATATAAACATAATCGAATACAACTCAGATACGATGGTTGTTCAATCTATCCATTTAACCTTCTGCTCGATTCGGTCGTTTGTATGTAAAACGGAAGGACAGTTACCTGGTGAGTATTGCTATATAAACATCATCACGATATCATCGAATACAACTCAGATACAATTATCGTTTCGTCTAACCATTCAACATTCTGTTCGATTCAGTCGCTAGTATGTGTAACGGAAGTATCGTCACCTGGTAAGTATCACTATATATACAGTATTGCGATATAATCGGATACCACCCAGATACATTGATTGTTCAGTCTATCCATTCAACTTTCTTTTCGTTTCGGTCGCTCGTATGTAAAACGGGAATACCGTCTCCTAGTGTGTATAACTATATACACAGCATAACATCATAATCGAATACAACCCATATACTATCCATTCAACCTTCTGTTCAATTCAGTCGCTCGTATGTATAACGGAAGAACAGTTACCTGGTGAGTATAACTATATAAACATAATCGAATACAACCCAGATACGATGATTGTTCAATCTATACTTAATTCAACCTTCTGCTCGATTCGGTCGCTTGTATGTGAAACGGATAAACAGTTACCTGGTGAGTTTTGCTATATAAACATCATCACGATATAATCGAATACAACTTAGTTACAATTATCGTTCCGTCTAATCATCCAACCTTATGTTCGATTCAGAAGCTCGTATGTGTAACGAAAGAACCGTTACTTGGTAGGTGTAGTTAAATATACAACATAACGATATAATCGGAGACAACCCAGATACAATGATTGTTCAATCTATCCATTCAACCTTATGTTCGATTCGGTTGCTAGTATGTATAACGAAAGAACAGTTACCTGGTTAGACATAATATATAATAATCATCACGAAATAATCGAATACAACCCAGATACGATGATTGTTCAGTCTATCCATTCAACCTTCTGTTCAGTTCAGTCGCTCTTATGTATAACTGGAGAACAGTAACCTGGTGAGTTTAACTATATAAACATAATCGAATACAACTCAGATACGATCATTGTTTAGTCTATCCATTCAACCTTCAGTTCAATTCAGTCGCTCGTATGTATAACGGAAGAACAGTTACCTGGTGAGTATAACTATATAAACATAATCGAATACAACTCAGATACGATGATTGTTCAATCTATCCATTCAACCTTATGTTCGATTCGGTTGCTCGTATGTATATCGGAAGAACAGGTACCTGGTGAGTATATCTATATAAACATAATCGAATACAACTCAGATACGATGATTGTTCAATCTATCCATTTAACCTTCTGCTCGATTCGGTCGCTTGTATGTAAAACGGAAGGACAGTTACCTGGTGAGTATTGCTATATAAACATCATCACGATATCATCGAATACAACTCAGATACAATTATCGTTTCGTCTAACCATTCAACATTCTGTTCGATTCAGTCGCTAGTATGTGTAACGGAAGTATCGTCACCTGGTAAGTATCACTATATATACAGTATTGCGATATAATCGGATACCACCCAGATACATTGATTGTTCAGTCTATCCATTCAACTTTCTTTTCGTTTCGGTCGCTCGTATGTAAAACGGGAATACCGTCTCCTAGTGTGTATAACTATATACACAGCATAACATCATAATCGAATACAACCCATATACTATCCATTCAACCTTCTGTTCAATTCAGTCGCTCGTATGTTTAACGGAAGAACAGTTACCTAATGAGTATAACTATATAAACATAATCGAATACAACCCAGATACGATGATTGTTCAATCTATACTGAATTCAACCTTCTGCTCGATTCGGTCGCTTGTATGTAAAACGGAAGAACAGTTACCTGGTGAGTATTGCTATATAAACATCATCACGATATCATCGAATACAACTCAGATACAATTTTCGTTTCGTCTAACCATTTAACCTTCTGTTCGATTCAGTCGCTAGTATGTGTAACGGAAGTACCGTCACCTGGTAAGTATCACTATATATACAGTATTGCGATATAATCGGATACCACCCAGATACATTGATTGTTCAGTCTATCCATTCAACTTTCTGTTCGTTTCGGTCGCTCGTATGTGAAACGGGAATACCGTCACCTTATGTGTATAACTATATACACAGCATAACATCATAATCGAATACAACCCAGATACTATCCATTCAACCTTCTGTTCAATTCAGTCACTCGTATGTATAACGGAAGAACAGTTACCTGGTGAGTATAACTATATAAACAGAATCGAATACAACCCAGATACGATGATTGTTCAATCTATACTTAATTCAACCTTCTGCTCGATTCGGTCGCTTGTATGTGAAACGGATAAACAGTTACCTGGTGAGTTTTGCTATATAAACATCATCACGATATAATCGAATACAACTTAGTTATAATTATCGTTCCGTCTAACCATCCAACCTTATGTTCGATTCAGACGCTCGTATGTGTAACGAAAGAACCGTTACTTGGTAGGTGTAGTTAAATATACAACATAACGATATAATCGGAGACAACCCAGATACAATGATTGTTCAATCTATCCATTCAACCTTATGTTCGATTCGGTTGCTAGTATGTATAACGAAAGAACAGTTACCTGGTTAGACATAATATATAATAATCATCACGAAATAATCGAATACAACCCAGATACGATGATTGTTCAGTCTATCCATTCAACCTTCTGTTCAGTTCAGTCGCTCTTATGTATAACTGGAGAACAGTAACCTGGTGAGTATAACTATATAAACATAATCGAATACAACTCAGATACGATCATTGTTTAGTCTATCCATTCAACCTTCAGTTCAATTCAGTCGCTCGTATGTATAACGGAAGAACAGTTACCAGGTGAGTATAACTATATAAACATAATCGAATACAACTCAGATACGATGATTGTTCAATCTATCCATTCAACCTTATGTTCGATTCGGTTGCTCGTATGTATATCGGAAGAACAGGTACCTGGTGAGTATATCTATATAAACATAATCGAATACAACTCAGATACGATGATTGTTCAATCTATCCATTTAACCTTCTGCTCGATTCGGTCGCTTGTATGTAAAACGGAAGGACAGTTACCTGGTGAGTATTGCTATATAAACATCATCACGATATCATCGAATACAACTCAGATACAATTATCGTTTCGTCTAACCATTCAACATTCTGTTCGATTCAGTCGCTAGTATGTGTAACGGAAGTATCGTCACCTGGTAAGTATCACTATATATACAGTATTGCGATATAATCGGATACCACCCAGATACATTGATTGTTCAGTCTATCCATTCAACTTTCTGTTCGTTTCGGTCGCTCGTATGTGAAACGGGAATACCGTCACCTTATGTGTATAACTATATACACAGCATAACATCATAATCGAATACAACCCTGATACTATCCATTCAACCTTCTGTTCGATTCGGTTGCTCGTATGTATAACGAAAGAACAGTAACCTGGTGAGTATTTCTATATGAACGTCATCACGATATAATCGAATACAACTAAGTTACAATTATCGTTCCGTCTAACCATCCAACCTTATGTTCGATTCAGACGCTCGTATGTGTAACGAAAGAACTGTTACATGGTAGGTGTAGTTAAATATACAACATAACGATATAATCGGAGACAACCCAGATACAATGATTGTTCAATCTATCCATTCAACCTTATGTTCGATTCGGTTGCTAGTATGTATAACGAAAGAACAGTTACCTGGTTAGACATAATATATAATAATCATCACGAAATAATCGAATACAACCCAGATACGATGATTGTTCAGTCTATCCATTTAACCTTCTGTTCAGTTCAGTCGCTCTTATGTATAACTGGAGAACAGTTACCTGGTGAGTATAACTATATAAACATAATCGAATACAACTCAGATACGATGATTGTTCAATCTATCCATTCAACCTTATGTTCGATTCGGTTGCTCGTATGTATATCGGAAGAACAGGTACCTGGTGAGTATATCTATATAAACATAATCGAATACAACTCAGATACGATGATTGTTCAATCTATCCATTTAACCTTCTGCTCGATTCGGTCGCTTGTATGTAAAACGGAAGGACAGTTACCTGGTGAGTATTGCTATATTAACATCATCACGATATCATCGAATACAACTCAGATACAATTATCGTTTCGTCTAACCATTCAACATTCTGTTCGATTCAGTCGCTAGTATGTGTAATGGAAGTATCGTCACCTGGTAAGTATCACTATATATACAGTATTGCGATATAATCGGATACCACCCAGATACATTGATTGTTCAGTCTATCCATTCAACTTTCTTTTCGTTTTGGTCGCTCGTATGTAAAACGGGAATACCGTCTCCTAGTGTGTATCACTAACTATATACACAGCATAACATCATAATCGAATACAACCCATATACTATCCATTCAACCTTCTGTTCAATTCAGTCGCTCGTATGTATAACGGAAGAACAGTTACCTGGTGAGTATAACTATATAAACATAATCGAATACAACCCAGATACGATGATTGTTCAATCTATACTGAATTCAACCTTCTGCTCGATTCGGTCGCTTGTATGTAAAACGGAAGAACAGTTACCTGGTGAGTATTGCTATATTAACATCATCACGATATCATCGAATACAACTCAGATACAATTATCGTTTCGTCTAACCATTTAACCTTCTGTTAGATTCAGTCGCTAGTATGTGTAACGGAAGTACCGTCACCTGGTAAGTATCACTATATATACAGTATTGCGATATAATCGGATACCACCCAGATACATTGATTGTTCAGTCTATACATTCAACTTTCTGTTCGTTTCGGTCGCTCGTATGTGAAACGGGAATACCGTCACCTTATGTGTTTAACTATATACACAGCATAACATCATTATCGAATACAACCCAGATACTATCCATTCAACCTTCTGTTCGATTCGGTTGCTCGTATGTATAACGAAAGAACAGTAACCTGGTGAGTATTTCTATATGAACGTCATCACGATATAATCGAATACAACTTAGTTACAATTATCGTTCCGTCTAACCATCTAACCTTATGTTCGATTCAGACGCTCGTATGTGTAACGAAAGAACCATTACATGGTAGGTGTAGTTAAATATACAACATAACGATATAATCGGAGACAACCCAGATACAATGATTGTTCAATCTATCCATTCAACCTTAGGTTCGATTCGGTTGCTAGTATGTATAACGAAAGAACAGTTACCTGGTTAGACATAATATATAATAATCATCACGAAATAATCGAATACAACCCAGATACGATGATTGTTCAGTCTATCCATTCAACCTTCAGTTCAATTCAGTCGCTCGTATGTATAACGGAAGAACAGTTACCTGGTGAGTATAACTATATAAACATAATCGAATACAACTCAGATACGATGATTGTTCAATCTATCCATTCAACCTTATGTTCGAATCGGTTGCTCGTATGTATATCGGAAGAACAGGTACCTGGTGAGTATATCTATATAAACATAATCGAATACAACTCAGATACGATGATTGTTCAATCTATCCATTTAACCTTCTGCTCGATTCGGTCGCTTGTATGTAAAACGGAAGGACAGTTACCTGGTGAGTATTGCTATATAAACATCATCACGATATCATCGAATACAACTCAGATACAATTATCGTTTCGTCTAACCATTCAACATTCTGTTCGATTCAGTCGCTAGTATGTGTAACGGAAGTATCGTCACCTGGTAAGTATCACTATATATACAGTATTGCGCTATAATCGGATACCACCCAGATAAATTGATTGTTCAGTCTATCCATTCAACTTTCTTTTCGTTTCGGTCGCTCGTATGTAAAACGGGAATACCGTCTCCTAGTGTGTATAACTATATACACAGCATAACATCATAATCGAATACAACCCATATACTATCCATTCAACCTTCTGTTCAATTCAGTCGCTCGTATGTATAACGGAAGAACAGTTACCTGGTGAGTTTAACTATATAAACATAATCGAATACAACCCAGATACGATGATTGTTCAATTTATACTGAATTCAACCTTCTGCTCGATTCGGTCGCTTGTATGTAAAACGGAAGAACAGTTACCTGGTGAGTATTGCTATATAAACATCATCACGATATCATCGAATACAACACAGATACAATTATCGTTTCGTCTAACCATTAAACATTCTGTTCGTTTCAGTCGCTAGTATGTGTAACGGAAGTATCGTCACCTGGTAAGTATCACTATATATACAGTATTGCGATATAATCGGATACCACCCAGATACATTGATTGTTCAGTCTATCCATTCAACTTTCTTTTTGTTTCGGTCGCTCGTATGTAAAACGGGAATACCGTCTCCTAGTGTGTATAACTATATACACAGCATAACATCATAATCAAATACAACCCATATACTATCCATTCAACCTTCTGTTCAATTCAGTCGCTCGTATGTATAACGGAAGAACAGTTACCTGGTGAGTATAACTATATAAACATAATCGAATACAACCCAGATACGATGATTGTTCAATCTATACTGAATTCAACCTTCTGCTAGATTCGGTCGCTTGTATGTGAAACGGAAGAACAGTTACCTGGTGAGTATTGCTATATAAACATCATCACGATATCATCGAATACAACTCAGATACAATTATCGTTTCGTCTAACCATTTAACCTTCTGTTCGATTCAGTCGCTAGTATGTGTAACGGAAGTACGGTCACCTGGTAAGTATCACTATATATACAGTATTGCGATATAATCGGATACCACCCAGATACATTGATTGTTCAGTCTATCATTTCAACTTTCTGTTCGTTTTGGTTGCTCGTATGTATATCGGAAGAACAGGTACCTGGTGAGTATATCTATATAAACATAATCGAATACAACTCAGATACGATGATTGTTCAATCTATCCATTTAACCTTCTGCTCGATTCGGTCGCTTGTATGTAAAACGGAAGGACAGTTACCTGGTGAGTATTGCTATATAAACATCATCACGATATCATCGAATACAACTCAGATACAATTATCGTTTCGTCTAACCATTCAACATTCTGTTCGATTCAGTCGCTAGTATGTGTAACGGAAGTATCGTCACCTGGTAAGTATCACTATATATACAGTATTGCGATATAATCGGATACCACCCAGATACAATGATTGTTCAGTCTATCCATTCAACTTTCTTTTAATTTCGGTCGCTCGTATGTAAAACGGGAATACCGTCTCCTAGTGTGTATAACTATATACACAGCATAACATCATAATCGAATACAACCCATATACTATCCATTCAACCTTCTGTTCAATTCAGTCGCTCGTATGTATAACGGAAGAACAGTTACCTGGTGAGTATAACTATATAAACATAATCGAATACAACCCAGATACGATGATTTTTCAATCTATACTGAAGTCAACCTTCTGCTCGATTCGGTCGCTTGTATGTAAAACGGAAGAACAGTTACCTGGTGAGTATTGCTATATAAACATCATCACGATATCATCGAATACAACTCAGATATAATTATCGTTTCGTCTAACCATTTAACCTTATGTTCGATTCAGACGCTCGTATGTGTAACGAAAGAACCATTACATGGTAGGTGTAGTTAAATATACAACATAACGATATAATCGGAGACAACCCAGATACAATGATTGTTCAATCTATCCATTCAACCTTATGTTCGATTCGGTTGCTAGTATGTATAACGAAAGAACAGTTACCTGGTTAGACATAATATATAATAATCATCACGAAATAATCGAATACAACCCACATACGATGATTGTTCAGTCTATCCATTCAACCTTCTGTTCAGTTCAGTCGCTCTTATGTATAACGGAAGAACAGTTACCTGGTGAGTATAACTATATGAACATCATCACGATATAATCGAATACAACCCCAGATACGATCATTGTTTAGTCTATCCATTCAACCTTCAGTTCAATTCAGTCGCTCGTATGTATAACGGAAGAACAGTTACCTGGTGAGTATAACTATATAAACATAATCGAATACAACTGAGATACGATGATTGTTCAATCTATCCATTCAACCTTATGTTCGATTCGGTTGCTCGTATGTATATCGGAAGAACAGGTACCTGGTGAGTATATCTATATGAACATAATCGAATACAACTCAGATACGATGATTGTTCAGTCTATCCATTTAACCTTCTGTTCAGTTCAGTCGCTCTTATGTATAACTGGAGAACAGTTACCTGGTGAGTATAACTATATAAACATAATCGAATACAACTCAGATACGATGATTGTTCAATCTATCCATTCAACCTTATGTTCGATTCGGTTGCTCGTATGTATATCGGAAGAACAGGTACCTGGTGAGTATATCTATATGAACATAATCGAATACAACTCAGATACGATGATTGTTCAATCTATCCATTTAACCTTCTGCTCGATTCGGTCGCTTGTATGTAAAACGGAAGGACAGTTACCTGGTGAGTATTGCTATATAAACATCATCACGATATCATCGAATACAACTCAGATACAATTATCGTTTCGTCTAACCATTCAACATTCTGTTCGATTCAGTCGCTAGTATGTGTAACGGAAGTATCGTCACCTGGTAAGTATCACTATATATACAGTATTGCGATATAATCGGATACCACCCAGATACATTGATTGTTCAGTCTATCCATTCAAATTTCTTTTCGTTTCGGTCGCTCGTATGTAAAACGGGAATACCATCTCCTAGTGTGTATAACTATATACACAGCATAACATCATAATCGAATACAACCCATATACTATCCATTCAACCTTCTGTTCAATTCAGTCGCTCGTATGTATAACGGAAGAACAGTTACCTGGTGAGTATAACTATATAAACATAATCGAATACAACCCAGATACGATGATTTTTCAATCTATACTGAATTCAACCTTCTGCTCGATTCGGTCGCTTGTATGTAAAACGGAAGAACAGTTACCTGGTGAGTATTGCTATATAAACATCATCACGATATCATCGAATACAACTCAGATACAATTATCGTTTCGTCTAACCATTTAACCTTCTGTTCGATTCAGTCGCTAGTATGTCTAACGGAAGTACCGTCACCTGGTAAGTATCACTATATATACAGTATTGCGATATA
The DNA here is from genome assembly GCA_029955515.1 of Chrysomela aeneicollis. NCBI lineage: Eukaryota > Metazoa > Arthropoda > Insecta > Coleoptera > Chrysomelidae > Chrysomela > Chrysomela aeneicollis. Next base: position 11,057,299 of record JARUHQ010000013.1, on the reverse strand, counting down.
ATCGGATACCACCCAGATACATTGATTGTTCAGTCTATCCATTCAACTTTCTGTTCGTTTCGGTAGCTCGTATGTGAAACGGGAATACCGTCACCTTATGTGTATAACTATATCACAGCATAACATCATAATCGAATACAACCCAGATACTATCCATTCAACCTTCTGTTCGATTCGGTTGCTCGTATGTATAACGAGAGAACAGTAACCTGGTGAGTATTTCTATATGAACGTCATCACGATATAATCGAATACAACTTAGTTACAATTATCGTTCCGTCTAACCATCCAACCTTATGTTCGATTCAGACGCTCGTATGTGTAACGAAAGAACCGTTACATGGTAGGTGTAGTTAAATATACAACATAACGATATAATCGGAGACAACCCAGATACAATGATTGTTCAATCTATCCATCCAACCTTATGTTCGATTCGGTTGCTAGTATGTATAACGAAAGAACAGTTACCTGGTTAGACATAATATATAATAATCATCACGAAATAATCGAATACAACCCAGATACGATGATTGTTCAGTCTATCCATTCAACCTTCTGTTCAGTTCAGTCGCTCTTATGTATAACTGGAGAACAGTTACCTGATGAGTATAACTATATAAACATAATCGAATACAACCCAGATACGATGATTGTTCAATCTATACTGAATTCAACCTTCTGCTCGATTCGGTCGCTTGTATGTAAAACGGAAGAACAGTTACCTGGTGAGTATTGCTATATAAACATCATCACGATATCATCGAATACAACTCATTTACAATTATCGTTTCGTCTAACCATTTAACCTTCTGTTCGATTCAGTCGCTAGTATGTGTAACGGAAGTACCGTCACCTGGTAAGTATCACTATATATACAGTATTGCGATATAATCGGATACCACCCAGATACATTGATTGTTCAGTCTATCCATTCAACTTTCTGTTCGTTTCGGTCGCTCGTATGTGAAACGGGAATACCGTCACCTTATGTGTATAACTATATACACAGCATAACATCATAATCGAATACAACCCAGATACTATCCATTCAACCTTCTGTTCAATTCAGTCACTCGTATGTATAACGGAAGAACAGTTACCTGGTGAGTATAACTATATAAACATAATCGAATACAACCCAGATACGATGATTGTTCAATCTATACTGAATTCAACCTTCTGCTCGATTCGGTCGCTTGTATGTAAAACGGAAGAACAGTTACCTGGTGAGTATTGCTATATAAAAATCATCAAAATATCATCGAATACAACTCAGATACAATTATCGTTTCGTCTAACCATTTAACCTTCTGTTCGATTCAGTCGCTAGTATGTGTAACGGAAGTACCGTCACCTGGTAAGTATCACTATATATACAGAATTGCGATATAATCGAATACCACCCAGATACATTGATTGTTCAGTCTATCATTTCAACTTTCTGTTCGTTTCGGTAGCTCGTATGTGAAACGGGAATACCGTCACCTTATGTGTATAACTATATACACAGCATAACATCATAATCGAATACAACCCAGATACTATCCATTCAACCTTCTGTTCGATTCGGTTGCTCGTATGTATAACGAAAGAACAGTAACCTGGTGAGTATTTCTATATGAACGTCATCACGATATAATCGAATACAACTTAGTTACAATTATCGTTCCGTCTAACCATCCAACCTTATGTTCGATTCAGACGCTCGTATGTGTAACGAAAGAACCGTTACATGGTAGGTGTAGTTAAATATACAACATAACGATATAATCGGAGACAACCCAGATACAATGATTGTTCAATCTATCCATTCAACCTTATGTTCGATTCGGTTGCTAGTATGTATAACGAAAGAACAGTTACCTGGTTAGACATAATATATAATAATCATCACGAAATAATCGAATACAACCCAGATACGATGATTGTTCAGTCTATCCATTCAACCTTCTGTTCAGTTCAGTCGCTCTTATGTATAACTGGAGAACAGTTACCTGGTGAGTATAACTATATGAACATCATCACGATATAATCGAATACAACCCCAGATACGATCATTGGTTAGTCTATCCATTCAACCTTCAGTTCAATTCAGTCGCTCGTATGTATAACGGAAGAACAGTTACCTGGTGAGTATAACTATATAAACATAATCGAATACAACTCAGATACGATGATTGTTCAATCTATCCATTCAACCTTATGTTCGATTCGGTTGCTCGTATGTATATCGGAAGAACAGGTACCTGGTGAGTATATCTATATAAACATAATCGAATACAACTCAGATACGATGATTGTTCGATCTATCAATTTAACCTTCTGCTCGATTCGGTCGCTTGTATGTAAAACGGAAGGACAGTTACCTGGTGAGTATTGCTATATAAACATCATCACGATATCATCGAATACAACTCAGATACAATTATCGTTTCGTCTAACCATTCAACATTCTGTTCGATTCATTCGCTAGTATGTGTAACGGAAGTATCGTCACCTGGTAAGTATCACTATATATACAGTATTGCGATATAATCGGATACCACCCAGATACATTGATTGTTCAGTCTATCCATTCAACTTTCTTTTCGTTTCGGTCGCTCGTATGTAAAACGGGAATACCGTCTCCTAGTGTGTATAACTATATACACAGCATAACATCATAATCGAATACAACCCATATACTATCCTGTTGCGTCCATACGCAATTATTTAATATAGTAGGGATAAAATAATTTAGGTTGAACCAAGAAAAAAGCTCTGATTTTCAATTATCGTTATTAATATGTTTTTTTTTTATTTATTTTCGTTTCCAATTAATCTCATCTAAGTACTACCTGGCTCACCGGGTATACTATTCGAGTCATGCCTTTCAGATTTCAGTAGAGTCTAGCGGACTGAAACTGAACTAAACAGACTAGATAAAAATTTGTTCCTGAACTGTTAGCTCTCTCGAAATAAAAACCGAAGAAAAGTGCGGTGTTTTGTTCGCTTTGTTTTGAAGCAGTTCCCAGGTGCCGGCCGGTTACCACATCTTTCTGGACCTCCCTAGACGACAAGTTGGCAAGGTAAGAAATTTGAAAGGCCCGTCGATTATAAAATCCAAACCTTGGTACAAGTTTCACTTACTGTGGGATAAGTTTGCCGATTACCAATTTGGTAACCGAAATTTACCCAAAATTAACATTGGTCCATTTCGAGCCTGGATATGCTAAGTTTGGATTAAGAAATCGAAATCATTAGGTCAGTGTTTTACTTTCAATATCAGTTCGATAAAATCGTTATCAAGTGAATCGGCTATCAGATCTTTTTTTTTGTGTTTCAATAAAAACTAGTAGATATAGGCCTTGTGTCCGTGTTCAACGCTAGGACTTGTCTCTTTCTGACGACAAGTGGAACAACCGAACAATTCGAGCACGTGAAGCGAGCTTGAATTGCCGTAAAAACAGTATATACAGTATTGCGATATAATCGGATACCACCCAGATACATTGATTGTTCAGTCTATCCATTCAACTTTCTTTTCGTTTCAGTCGCTCGTATGTAAAACGGAAATACCGTCTCCTAGTGTGTATAACTATATACACAGCATAACATCATAATCGAATACAACCCATATACTATCCATTCAACCTTCTGTTCAATTCAGTCGCTCGTATGTATAACAGAAGAACAGTTACCTGGTGAGTATAACTATATAAACATAATCGAATACAACCCAGATACGATGATTGTTCAATCTATACTGAATTCAACCTTCTGCTCGATTCGGTCGCTTGTATGTAAAACGGAAGAACAGTTACCTGTTGAGTATTGCTATATAAACCTAATCATGATATCATCGAATACAACTCAGATACATGTATCGTTTCGTCTAACCATTTAACCTTCCGTTCGATTAAGTCGCTAGTATGTGTAACGGAAGTACCGTCACCTGGTAAGTATCACTATATATACAGTATTGCGATATAATCGGATACCACCCAGATACATTGATTGTTCAGTCTATCCATTCAACTTTCTGTTCGTTTCGGTCGCTCGTATGTGAAACGGGAATACCGTCACCTTATGTGTATATTTATATACACAGCATAACATCATAATCGAATACAACCCAGATACTATCCATTCAACCTTCTGTTCGATTCGGTTGCTCGTATGTATAACGAAAGAACAGTAACCTGGTGAGTATTTCTATATGAATGTCATCACGATATAATCGAATACAACTTAGTTACAATTATCGTTCCGTCTAACCATCCAACCTTATGTTCGATTCAGACGCTCGTATGTGTAACGAAAGAACCGTTACATGGTAGGTGTAGTTAAATATACAACATAACGATATAATCGGAGACAACCCAGATACAATGATTGTTCAATCTATCCATTCAACCTTATGTTCGATTCGGTTGCTAGTATGTATAACGAAAGAACAGTTACCTGGTTAGACATAATATATAATAATCATCACGAAATAATCGAATACAACCCAGATACGATGATTGTTCAGTCTATCCATTCAACCTTCTGTTCAGTTCAGTCGCTCTTATGTATAACTGGAGAACAGTTACCTGGTGAGTATAACTATATGAACATCATCACAATATAATCGAATACAACCCCAGATACGATCATTGTTTAGTCTATCCATTCAACCTTCAGTTCAATTCAGTCGCTCGTATGTATAACGGAAGAACAGTTACCTGGTGAGTATTACTATATAAACATAATCGAATACAACTCAGATACGATGATTGTTCAATCTATCCATTCAACCTCATGTTCGATACGGTTGCTCGTATGTATATCGGAAGAACAGGTACCTGGTGAGTATATCTATATAAACATAATCGAATACAACTCATATACGAAGATTGTTCAATCTATCCATTTAACCTTCTGCTCGATTCGGTCGCTCGTATGTAAAACGGAAGGACAGTTACCTGGTGAGTATTGCTATATAAACATCATCACGATATCATCGAATACAACTCAGATACAATTATCGTTTCGTCTAACCATTCAACATTCTGTTCGATTCAGTCGCTAGTATGTGTAACAAAAGTATCGTCACCTGGTGAGTATCACTATATATACAGTATTGCGATATAATCGGATACCACCCAGATACATTGATTGTTCAGTCTATCCATTCAACTTTCTGTTCGTTTCGGCCGCTCGTATGTGAAACGGGAATACCGTCACCTTATGTGTATAACTATATACACAGCATAACATCATAATCGAATACAACCCATATACTATCCATTCAACCTTCTGTTCAATTCAGTCGCTCGTATGTATAACGGAAGAACAGTTACCTGGTGAGTATAACTATATAAACATAATCGAATACAACCCAGATACGATGATTGTTCAATCTATACTGAATTCAACCTTCTGCTCGATTCGGTCGCTTGTATGTTAACGGAAGAACAGTTACCTGGTGAGTATTGCTATATAAACATCATCACGATATCTTCGAATACAACTCAGATACAATTATCGTTTCGTCTAACCATTTAACCTTCTGTTCGATTCAGTCGCTAGTATGTGTAACGGAAGTACCGTCACCTGGTAAGTATCACTATATATACAGTATTGCGATATAATCGGATACCACCCAGATACATTGATTGTTCAGTCTATCCATTCAACTTTCTGTTCGTTTCGGTCGCTCGTATGTGAAACGGGAATACCGTCACTTTATGTGTATAACTATATACACAGCATAACATCATAATCGAATACAACCCAGATACTATCCATTCAACCTTCTGTTCAATTCAGTCACTCGTATGTATAACGGAAGAACAATTACCTGGTGAGTATAACTATATAAACATAATCGAATACAACCCAGATACGATGATTGTTCAATCTATACTGAATTCAACCTTCTGCTCGATTCGGTCGCTTGTATGTAAACGGAAGAACAGTTACCTGGTGAGTATTGCTATATAAACATCATCACGATATTTTCGAATACAACTCAGATACAATTATCGTTTCGTCTAACCATTCAACCTTCTGTTCGATTCAGTCGCTAGTATGTGTAACGGAAGTACCGTCACCTGGTTAGTATCACTATATATACAGTATTGCGATATAATCGGATACCACCCAGATACATTGATTGTTCAGTCTATCCATTCAACTTTCTTTTCGTTTCAGTCGCTCGTATGTAAAACGGGAATACCGTCTCCTAGTGTGTATAACTATATACACAGCATAACATCATAATCGAATACAACCCATATACTATCCATTCAACCTTCTGTTCAATTCAGTCGCTCGTATGTATAACGGAAGAACAGTTACCTGGTGAGTATAACTATATAAACATAATCGAATACAACCCAGATACGATGATTGTTCAATCTATACTGAATTCAACCTTCTGCTCGATTTGGTCGCTTGTATGTAAAACGGAAGAACAGTTACCTGTTGAGTATTGCTATATAAACATCATCACGATATCATCGAATACAACTCAGATACATGTATCGTTTCGTCTAATCATTCAACCTTCTGTTCGATTCAGTCGCTAGTATGTGTAACGGAAGTACCGTCACCTGGTTAGTATCACTATATATACAGTATTGCGATATAATCGGATACCACCCAGATACATTGATTGTTCAGTCTATCCATTCAACTTTCTGTTCGTTTCGGTCTCTCGTATGTGAAACGGGAATACCGTCACCTTATGTGTATAACTATATACACAGCATAACATCATAATCGAATACAACCCATATACTATCCATTCAACCTTCTGTTCAATTCAGTCGCTCGTATGTATAACGGAAGAACAGTTACCTGGTGAGTATAACTATATAAACATAATCGAATACAACCCAGATACGATGATTGTTCAATCTATACTGAATTCAACCTTCTGCTCGATTCGGTCGCTTATATGTAAAACGGAAGAACAGTTACCTGGTGAGTATTGCTATATAAACATCATCACGATATCATCGAATACAACTCAGATACAATTATCGTTTCGTCTAACCATTTAACCTTCTGTTCGATTCAGTCGCTAGTATGTGTAACGGAAGTACCGTCACCTGGTAAGTATCACTATATATACAGTATTGCGATATAATCGGATACCACCCAGATACATTGATTGTTCAGTCTATCCATTCAACTTTCTGTTCGTTTCGGTCGCTCGTATGTTAAACGGGAATACCGTCACTTTATGTGTATAACTATATACACAGCATAACATCATAATCGAATACAACCCAGATACTATCCATTCAACCTTCTGTTCAATTCAGTAACTCGTATGTATAACGGAAGAACAATTACCTGGTGAGTATAACTATATAAACATAATCGAATACAACCCAGATACGATGATTGTTCAATCTATACTGAATTCAACCTTCTGCTCGATTCGGTCGCTTGTATGTAAAACGGAAGAACAGTTACCTGGTGAGTAATGCTATATAAACATCATCACGATATCATCGAATACAACTTAGTTACAATTATCGTTCCGTCTAACCATCCAACCTTATGTTCGATTCAGACGCTCGTATGTGTAACGAAAGAACCGTTACATGGTAGGTGTAGTTAAATATACAACATAACGATATAATCGGAGACAACCCAGATACAATGATTGTTCAATCTATCCATTCAACCTTATGTTCGATTCGGTTGCTATTATGTATAACGAAAGAACAGTTACCTGGTTAGACATAATATATAATAATCATCACGAAATAATCGAATACAACCCAGATACGATGATTGTTCAGTCTATCCATTCAACCTTCTGTTCAGTTCAGTCGCTCTTATGTATAACTGGAGAACAGTCACCTGGTGAGTATGACTATATGAACATCATCACGATATAATCGAATACAACCCCAGATACGATCATTGTTTAGTCTATCCATTCAACCTTCAGTTCAATTCAGTCGCTCGTATGTATAACGGAAGAACAGTTACCTGGTGAGTATAATCATATAAACATAATCGAATACAACTCAGATACGATGATTGTTCAATCTATCCATTCAACCTTATGTTCGATTCGGTTGCTCGTATGTATATCGGAAGAACAGGTACCTGGTGAGTATATCTATATAAACATAATCGAATACAACTCAGATACGATGATTGTTCAATCTATCCATTTAACCTTCTGCTCGATTCGGTCGCTTGTATGTAAAACGGAAGGACAGTTACCTGGTGAGTATTGCTATATAAACATCATCACGATATCATCGAATACAACTCAGAAACAATTATCGTTTCGTCTAACTATTTAACCATATGTTCGATTCAGTCGCCAGTATGTGTAACGGAAGTACCGACACCTGGTAAGTATCACTATATATACAGTATTGCGATATAATCGGATACCACCCAGATACATTGATTGTTCAGTCTATCCATTCAACTTTCTGTTCGTTTCGGTCGCTCGTATGTGAAACGGGAATACCGTCACCTTATGTGTTTAACTATATACACAGCATAACATCATAATCGAATACAACCCATATACTATCCATTCAACCTTCTGTTCGATTCGGTTGCTCGTATGTATAACGAAAGAACAGTAACCTGGTGAGTATTTCTATATGAACGTCATCACGATATAATCGAATACAACATAGTTACAATTATCGTTCCGTCTAACCATCCAACCTTATGTTCGATTCAGACGCTCGTATGTGAAACGAGAGAACCGTTACATGGTAGGTGTAGTTAAATATACAACATAACGATATAATCGGAGACAACCCAGATACAATGATTGTTCAATCTATCCATTCAATCTTATGTTCGATTCGGTTGCTAGTATGTATAACGAAAGAACAGTTACCTGGTTAGACATAATATATAATAATCATCACGAAATAATCGAATACAACCCAGATACGACGATTGTTCAGTCTATCCATTCAACCTTCTGTTCAGTTCAGTCGCTCTTATGTATAACTGGAGAACAGTTACCTGGTGAGTATAACTATATGAACATCATCACGATATAATCGAATAATACCCCAGATACTATCATTGTTTAGTCTATTTATTCAACCTTCAGTTCAATTCAGCCGCTCGTATGTATAACGGAAGAACAGTTACCTGGTGAGTATAACTATATAAACATAATCGAATACAACTCAAATACGATGATTGTTCAATCTATCCATTCAACCTTATGTTCGATTCGGTTGCTCGTATGTATATCGGAAGAACAGGTACCTGGTGAGTATATCTATATAAACATAATCGAATAGAACTCAGATACGATGATTGTTCAATCTATCCATTTAACCTTCTGCTCGATTCGGTCGCTTGTATGTAAAACGGAAGGACAGTTACCTGGTGAGTATTGCTATATAAACATCATCACGATATCATCGAATACAACTCAGATACAATTATCGTTTCGTCTAACCATTCAACATTCTGTTCGATTCAGTCGCTAGTATGTGTAACGGAAGTATCGTCACCTGGTAAGTATCACTATATATACAGTATTGCGATATAATCGGATACCACCCAGATACATTGATTGTTCAGTCTATCCATTCAACTTTCTTTTCGTTTCAGTCGCTCGTATGTAAAACGGGAATACCGTCTCCTAGTGTGTATAACTATATACACAGCATAACATCATAATCGAATACAACCCATATACTATCCATTCAACCTTCTGTTCAATTCAGTCGCTCGTATGTATAACGGAAGAACAGTTACCTGGTGAGTATAACTATATAAACATAATCGAATACAACCCAGATACGATGATTGTTCAACCTATACTGAATTCAACCTTCTGCTCGATTCGGTCGCTCGTATGTGAAACGGGAATACCGTCACCTTATGTGTATAATTATATACACAGCATAACATCATAATCGAATACAACCCAGATACTATCCATTCAACCTTCTGTTCGATTCGGTTGCTCGTATGTGTAACGAAAGAACCGTTACATGGTAGGTGTAGTTAAATATACAACATAACGATATAATCGGAGACAACCCAGATACAATGATTGTTCAATCTATCCATTCAACCTTATGTTCGATTCGGTTGCTAGTATGTATAACGAAAGAACAGTTACCTGGTTAGACATAATATATAATAATCATCACGAAATAATCGAATACAACCCAGATACGATGATTGTTCAGTCTATCCATTCAACCTTCTGTTCAGTTCAGTCGCTCCTATGTATAACTGAAGAACAGTTACCTGGTGAGTATAACTATATGAACATCATCACGATATAATCGAATACAACCCCAGATACGATCATTGTTTAGTCTATCCATTCAACCTTCAGTTCAATTCAGTCGCTCGTATGTATAACGGAAGAACAGTTACCTGGTGAGTATAACTATATAAACATAATCGAACACAACTCAGATACGATGATTGTTCAATCTATCCATTCAACCTTATGTTCGATTCGGTTGCTCGTATGTATATCGGAAGAACAGGTACCTGGTGAGTATATCTATATAAACATAATCGAATACAACTCATATACGATGATTGTTCAATCTATCCATTTAACTTTCTGCTCGATTCGGTCGCTTGTATGTAAAACGGAAGGACAGTTACCTGGTGAGTATTGCTATATAAACATCATCACGATATCATCGAATACAACTCAGATACAATTATCGTTTCGTCTAACCATTCAACATTCTGTTCGATTCAGTCGCTAGTATGTGTAACGGAAGTATCGTCACCTGGTAAGTATCACTATATATACAGTATTGCGATATAATCGGATACCACCCAGATACATTGATTGTTCAGTCTATCCATTCAACTTTCTTTTCGTTTCGGTCGCTCGTATGTAAAACGGGAATACCGTCTCCTAGTGTGTATAACTATATACACAGCATAACATCATAATCGATATATATATATATATATATATATATATATATATATATATATATATATATATATATATATATATATATATATACTATCCATTCAACCTTCTGTTCAATTCAGTCGCTCGTATGTATAACGGAAGAACAGTTACCTGGTGAGTATAACTATATAAACATAATCGAATACAACCCAGATACGATGATTGTTCAATCCATACTGAATTCAACCTTCTGCTCGATTCGGTCGCTTGTATGTAAACGGAAGAACAGTTACCTGGTGAGTATTGCTATATAAACATCATCACGATATTTTCGAATACAACTCAGATACAATTATCGTTTCGTCTAACCATTTAACCTTCTGTTCGATTCAGTCGCTAGTATGTGTAACGGAAGTACCGTCACCTGGTGAGTATAACTATATAAACATAATCGAATACAACCCAGATACGATGATTGTTCAATCCATACTGAATTCAACCTTCTGCTCGATTCGGTCGCTTGTATGTAAACGGAAGAACAGTTACCTGGTGAGTATTGCTATATAAACATCATCACGATATTTTCGAATACAACTCAGATACAATTATCGTTTCGTCTAACCATTTAACCTTCTGTTCGATTCAGTCGCTAGTATGTGTAACGGAAGTACCGTCACCTGGTAAGTATCACTATATATACAGTATTGCGATATAATCGGATACCACCCAGATTCATTGATTGTTCAGTCTATCCATTCAACTTTCTGTTCGTTTCGGTCGCTCGTATGTGAAACGGGAATATTGTCACTTCATGTGTATAACTATATACACAGCATAACATCATAATCGAATACAACCCAGATACTATCCATTCAACCTTCTGTTCAATTCAGTCACTCGTATGTATAACGGAAGAACAATTACCTGGTGAGTATAACTATATAAACATAATCGAATACAACTCAGATACGATGATTGTTCAATCTATACTGAATTCAACCTTCTGCTCGATTCGGTCGCTTATATGTTAAACGGAAGAACAGTTACCTGGTGAGTATTGCTATATAAACATCATCACGATATCATCGAATACAACTCAGATACAATTATCGTTTCGTCTAACCATTTAACCTTCTGTTCGATTCAGTCGCTAGTATGTGTAACAGAAGTACCGTCACCTGGTAAATATCACTATATATACAGTATTGTGATATAATCGGATACCACCCAGATACATTGATTGTTCAGTCTATCCATTCAACTTTCTGTTCGTTTCGGTCGCTCGTATGTGAAACGGGAATATCGTCACTTTATGTGTATAACTATATACACAGCATAACATCATAATCGAATACAACCCAGATACTATCCATTCAACCTTCTGTTCAATTCAGTCGCTCGTATGTATAACGGAAGAATAGTTACCTGGTGAGTATAACTATATAAACATAATCGAATACAACCCAGATACGATGATTGTTCAATCTATACTGAATTCAACCTTCTGCTCGATTCGGTCGCTTGTATGTAAAACGGAAGAACAGTTACCTGGTGAGTATTGCTATATAAACATCATCACGATATCATCGAATACAACTTAGTTACAATTATCGTTCCGTCTAACCATCCAACCTTATGTTCGATTCAGACGCTCGTATGTGTAACGAAAGAACCGTTACATGGTAGGTGTAGTTGAATATACAACATAACGATATAATCGGAGACAACCCAGATACAATGATTGTTCAATCTATCCATTCAACCTTATGTTCGATTCGGTTGCTAGGTATAACGAAAGAACAGTTACCTGGTTAGACATAATATATAATAATCATCACGAAATAATCGAATACAACCCATGATTGTTCAGTCTATCCATTCAACCTTCTGTTCAGTTCAGTCGCTCTTATGTATAACTGGAGAACAGTTACCTGGTGAGTATGACTATATGAACATCATCACGATATAATCGAATACAACCCCAGATACGATCATTGTTTAGTCTATCCATTCAACCTTCAGTTCAATTCAGTCGCTAGTATGTATAACGGAAGAACAGTTACCTGGTGAGTATAATCATATAAAAATAATCGAATACAACTCAGATACGATGATTGTTCAATCTATCCATTCAACCTTATGTTCGATTCGGTTGCTCGTATGTATATCGGAAGAACAGGTACCTGGTGAGTATATCTATATAAACATAATCGAATATAACTCAGATACGATGATTGTTCAATCTATCCATTTAACCTTCTGCTCGATTCGGTTGCTTGTATGTAAAACGGAAGGACAGTTACCTGGTGAGTATTGCTATATAAACATCATCACGATATCATCGAATACAACTCAGATACAATTATCGTTTCGTCTAACTATTTAACCATCTGTTCGATTCAGTCGCCAGTATGTGTAACGGAAGTACCGTCACCTGGTAAGTATCACTATATATACACTATTGCGATATAATCGGATACCACCCAGATACATTGATTGTTCAGTCTATCCATTCAACTTTCTGTTCGTTTCGGTCGCTCGTATGTGAAACGGGAATACCGTCACCTTATGTGTTTAACTATATACACAGCATAACATCATTATCGAATACAACCCAGATACTATCCATTCAACCTTCTGTTCGATTCGGTTGCTCGTATGTATAACGAAAGAACAGTAACCTGGTGAGTATTTCTATATGAACGTCATCACGATATAATCGAATACAACATAGTTACAATTATCGTTCCGTCTGACCATCCAACCTTATGTTCGATTCAGACGCTCGTATGTGTAACGAAAGAACCGTTACATGGTAGGTGTAGTTAAATATACAACATAACGATATAATCGGAGACAACCCAGATACAATGATTGTTCAATCTATCCATTCAACCTTATGTTCGATTCGGTTGCTAGTATGTATAACGAAAGAACAGTTACCTGGTTAGACATAATATATAATAATCATCACGAAATAATCGAATACAACCCAGATACGATGATTGTTCAGTCTATCCATTCAACCTTCTGTTCAGTTCAGTCGCTCTTATGTATAACTGGAGAACAGTTACCTGGTGAGTATAACTATATGAACATCATCACGATATAATCGTATACAACCCCAGATACTATCATTGTTTAGTCTATCCATTCAACCTTCAGTTCAATTCAGTCGCTCGTATGTATAACGGAAGAACAGTTACCTGGTGAGTATAACTATATAAACATAATCGAATACAACTCAGATACGATGATTGTTCAATCTATCCATTCAACCTTATGTTCGATTCGGTTGCTCGTATGTATATCGGAAGAACAGGTACCTGGTGAGTATATCTATATAAACATAATCGAATACAACTCAGATACGATGATTGTTCAATCTATCCATTTAACCTTCTGCTCGATTCGGTCGCTTGTATGTAAAACGGAAGGACAGTTACCTGGTGAGTATTGCTATATAAACATCATCACGATATCATCGAATACAACTCAGATACAATTATCGTTTCGTCTAACCATTCAACATTCTGTTCGATTCAGTCGCTAGTATGTGTAACGGAAGTATCGTCACCTGGTAAGTATCACTATATATACAGTATTGCGATATAATCGGATACCACCCAGATACATTGATTGTTCAGTCTATCCATTCAACTTTCTTTTCGTTTCAGTCGCTCGTATGTAAAACGGAAATACCGTCTCGTAGTGTGTATAACTATATACACAGCATAACATCATAATCGAATACAACCCATATACTATCCATTCAACCTTCTGTTCAATTCAGTCGCTCGTATGTATAACGGAAGAACAGTTACCTGGTGAGTATAACTATATAAACATAATCGAATACAACCCAGATACGATGATTGTTCAATCTATACTGAATTCAACCTTCTGCTCGATTCGGTCGCTTGTATGTAAAACGGAAGAACAGTTACCTGTTGAGTATTGCTATATAAACATAATCACGATATCATCGAATACAACTCAGATACATGTATCGTTTCGTCTAACCATTTAACCTCCTGTTCGATTCAGTCGCTAGTATGTGTAACGGAAGTACCGTCACCTGGTAAGTATCACTATATATACAGTATTGCGATATAATCGGATACCACCCAGATACATTGATTGTTCAGTCTATCCATTCAACTTTCTGTTCGTTTCGGTCGCTCGTATGTGAAACGGGAATACCGTCACCTTATGTGTATATTTATATACACAGCATAACATCATAATCGAATACAACCCAGATACATTGATTGTTCAGTCTATCCATTCAACCTTCTGTTCGATTCGGTTGCTCGTATGTATAACGAAAGAACAGTAACCTGGTGAGTATTTCTATATGAACGTCATCACGATATAATCGAATACAACTTATTTACAATTATCGTTCCGTCTAACCATCCAACCTTATGTTCGATTCAGACGCTCGTATGTGTAACGAAAGAACAGTTACATGGTAGGTGTAGTTAAATATACAACATAACGATATAATCGGAGACAACCCAGATACAATGATTGTTCAATCTATCCATTCAACCTTATGTTCGATTCGGTTGCTAGTATGTATAACGAAAGAACAGTTACCTGGTTAGACATAATATATAATAATCATCACGAAATAATCGAATACAACCCAGATACGATGATTGTTCAGTCTATCCATTCAACCTTCTGTTCAGTTCAGTCGCTCTTATGTATAACTGGAGAACAGTTACCTGGTGAGTATAACTATATGAACATCATCACAATATAATCGAATACAACCC
Organism: Chrysomela aeneicollis; assembly: GCA_029955515.1. Taxonomy (NCBI): domain Eukaryota; kingdom Metazoa; phylum Arthropoda; class Insecta; order Coleoptera; family Chrysomelidae; genus Chrysomela; species Chrysomela aeneicollis. Next base: position 11,041,639 of record JARUHQ010000013.1, on the reverse strand, counting down.
CAGATACGATCATTGTTAAGTCTATCCATTCAACCTTCAGTTCAATTCAGTCGCTCGTATGTATAACGGAAGAACAGTTACCTGGTGAGTATAACTATATAAACATAATCGAATACAACTCAGATACGATGATTGTTCAATCTATCCATTCAACCTCATGTTCGATACGGTTGCTCGTATGTATATCGGAAGAACAGGTACCTGGTGAGTATATCTATATAAACATAATCGAATACAACTCATATACGATGATTGTTCAATCTATCCATTTAACCTTCTGCTCGATTCGGTCGCTTGTATGTAAAACGGAAGGACAGTTACCTGGTGAGTATTGCTATATAAACATCATCACGATATCATCGAATACAACTCAGATACAATTATCGTTTCGTCTAACCATTCAACATTCTGTTCGATTCAGTCGCTAGTATGTGTAACGGAAGTATCGTCACCTGGTAAGTATCACTATATATACAGTATTGCGATATAATCGGATACCACCCAGATACATTGATTGTTCAGTCTATCCATTCAACTTTCTGTTCGTTTCGGTCGCTCGTATGTGAAACGGGAATACCGTCACCTTATGTGTATAACTATATACACAGCATAACATCATAATCGAATACAACCCATATACTATCCATTCAACCTTCTGTTCAATTCAGTCGCTCGTATGTATAACGGAAGAACAGTTACCTGGTGAGTATAACTATATAAACATAATCGAATACAACCCAGATACGATGATTGTTCAATCCATACTGAATTCAACCTTCTGCTCGATTCGGTCGCTTGTATGTAAACGGAAGAACAGTTACCTGGTGAGTATTGCTATATAAACATCATCACGATATCTTCGAATACAACTCAGATACAATTATCGTTTCGTCTAACCATTTAACCTTCTGTTCGATTCAGTCGCTAGTATGTGTAACGGAAGTACCGTCACCTGGTAAGTATCACTATATATACAGTATTGCGATATAATCGGATACCACCCAGATTCATTGATTGTTCAGTCTATCCATTCAACTTTCTGTTCGTTTCGGTCGCTCGTATGTGAAACGGGAATATTGTCACTTCATGTGTATAACTATATACACAGCATAACATCATAATCGAATACAACCCATATACTATCCATTCAACCTTCTGTTCAATTCAGTCGCTCGTATGTATAACGGAAGAACAGTTACCTGGTGAGTATAACTATATAAACATAATCGAATACAACCCAGATACGATGATTGTTCAATCCATACTGAATTCAACCTTCTGCTCGATTCGGTCGCTTGTATGTAAACGGAAGAACAGTTACCTGGTGAGTATTGCTATATAAACATCATCACGATATCTTCGAATACAACTCAGATACAATTATCGTTTCGTCTAACCATTTAACCTTCTGTTCGATTCAGTCGCTAGTATGTGTAACGGAAGTACCGTCACCTGGTAAGTATCACTATATATACAGTATTGCGATATAATCGGATACCACCCAGATTCATTGATTGTTCAGTCTATCCATTCAACTTTCTGTTCGTTTCGGTCGCTCGTATGTGAAACGGGAATATTGTCACTTCATGTGTATAACTATATACACAGCATAACATCATAATCGAATACAACCCAGATACTATCCATTCAACCTTCTGTTCAATTCAGTCACTCGTATGTATAACGGAAGAACAATTACCTGGTGAGTATAACTATATAAACATAATCGAATACAACCCAGATACGATGATTGTTCAATCTATACTGAATTCAACCTTCTGCTCGATTCGGTCGCTTGTATGTAAAACGGAAGAACAGTTACCTGGTGAGTATTGCTATATAAACATCATCACGATATCATCGAATACAACTCAGTTACAATTATCGTTCCGTCTAACCATCCAACCTTATGTTCGATTCAGACGCTCGTATGTGTAACGAAAGAACCGTTACATGGTAGGTGTAGTTAAATATACAACATAACGATATAATCGGAGACAACCCAGATACAATGATTGTTCAATCTATCCATTCAACCTTATGTTCGATTCGGTTGCTAGTATGTATAACGAAAGAACAGTTACCTGGTTAGACATAATATATAATAATCATCACGAAATAATCGAATACAACCCAGATACGATGATTGTTCAGTCTATCCATTCAACCTTCTGTTCAGTTCAGTCGCTCTTATGTATAACTGGAGAACAGTTAGCTGGTGAGTATGACTATATGAACATCATCACGATATAATCGAATACAACCCCAGATACGATCATTGTTTAGTCTATCCATTCAACCTTCAGTTCAATTCAGTCGCTCGTATGTATAACGGAAGAACAGTTACCTGGTGAGTATAATCATATAAACATAATCGAATACAACTCAGATACGATGATTGTTCAATCTATCCATTCAACCTTATGTTCGATTCGGTTGCTCGTATGTATATCGGAAGAACAGGTACCTGGTGAGTATATCTATATAAACATAATCGAATACAACTCAGATACGATGATTGTTCAATCTATCCATTTAACCTTCTGCTCGATTCGGTCGCTTGTATGTAAAACGGAAGGACAGTTACCTGGTGAGTATTGCTATATAAACATCATCACGATATCATCGAATACAACTCAGATACAATTATCGTTTCGTCTAACTATTTAACCATCTGTTCGATTCAGTCGCCAGTATGTGTAACGGAAGTACCGTCACCTGGTAAGTATCACTATATATACAGTATTGCGATATAATCGGATACCACCCAGATACATTGATTGTTCAGTCTATCCATTCAACTTCCTGTTCGTTTCGGTCGCTCGTATGTGAAACGGGAATACCGTCACCTTATGTGTTTAACTATATACACAGCATAACATCATAATCGAATACAACCCAGATACTATCCATTCAACCTTCTGTTCGATTCGGTTGCTCGTATGTATAACGAAAGAACAGTAACCTGGTGAGTATATCTATATAAACATAATCGAATACAACTCAGATACGATGATTGTTCAATCTATCCATTTAACCTTCTGCTCGATTCGGTCGCTTGTATGTAAAACGGAAGGAAAGTTACCTGGTGAGTATTGCTATATAAACATCATCACGATATCATCGAATACAACTCAGATACAATTATCGTTTCGTCTAACCATTCAACATTCTGTTCGATTCAGTCGCTAGTATGTGTAACGGAAGTATCGTCACCTGGTAAGTATCACTATATATACAGTATTGCGATATAATCGGATACCACCCAGATACATTGATTGTTCAGTCTATCCATTCAACTTTCTTTTCGTTTCAGTCGCTCGTATGTAAAACGGAAATACCGTCTCCTAGTGTGTATAACTATATACACAGCATAACATCATAATCGAATACAACCCATATACTATCCATTCAACCTTCTGTTCAATTCAGTCGCTCGTATGTATAACTGAAGAACAGTTACCTGGTGAGTATAACTATATAAACATAATCGAATACAACCCAGATACGATGATTGTTCAGTCTATCCATACAACCTTCTGTTCAGTTCAGTCGCTCTTATGTATAACTGGAGAACAGTTAGCTGGTGAGTATGACTATATGAACATCATCACGATATAATCGAATACAACCCCAGATACGATCATTGTTTAGTCTATCCATTCAACCTTCAGTTCAATTCAGTCGCTCGTATGTATAACGGAAGAACAGTTACCTGGTGAGTATAATCATATAAACATAATCGAATACAACTCAGATACGATGATTGTTCAATCTATCCATTCAACCTTATGTTCGATTCGGTTGCTCGTATGTATATCGGAAGAACAGGTACCTGGTGAGTATATCTATATAAACATAATCGAATACAACTCATATACGATGATTGTTCAATCTATCCATTTAACCTTCTGCTCGATTCGGTCGCTTGTATGTAAAACGGAAGGACAGTTACCTGGTGAGTATTGCTATATAAACATCATCACGATATCATCGAATACAACTCAGATACAATTATCGTTTCGTCTAACTATTTAACCATCTGTTCGATTCAGTCGCCAGTATGTGTAACGGAAGTACCGTCACCTGGTAAGTATCACTATATATACAGTATTGCGATATAATCGGATACCACCCAGATACATTGATTGTTCAGTCTATCCATTCAACTTCCTGTTCGTTTCGGTCGCTCGTATGTGAAACGGGAATACCGTCACCTTATGTGTTTAACTATATACACAGCATAACATCATAATCGAATACAACCCAGATACTATCCATTCAACCTTCTGTTCGATTCGGTTGCTCGTATGTATAACGAAAGAACAGTAACCTGGTGAGTATATCTATATAAACATAATCGAATACAACTCAGATACGATGATTGTTCAATCTATCCATTTAACCTTCTGCTCGATTCGGTCGCTTGTATGTAAAACGGAAGGACAGTTACCTGGTGAGTTTTGCTATATAAACATCATCACGATATCATCGAATACAACTCAGATACAATTATCGTTTCGTCCAACCATTCAACATTCTGTTCGATTCAGTCGCTAGTATGTGTAACGGAAGTATCGTCACCTGGTAAGTATCACTATATATACAGTATTGCGATATAATCGGATACCACCCAGATACATTGATTGTTCAGTCTATCCATTCAACTTTCTGTTCGTTTCGGTCGCTCGTATGTGAAACGGGAATACCGTCACCTTATATGTATAACTATATACACAGCATAACATCATAATCGAATACAACCCATATACTATCCATTCAACCTTCTGTTCAATTCAGTCGCTCGTATGTATAACGGAAGAACAGTTACCTGGTGAGTATAACTATATAAACATAATCGAATACAACCCAGATACGATGATTGTTCAATCCATACTGAATTCAACCTTCTGCTCGATTCGGTCGCTTGTATGTAAACGGAAGAACAGTTACCTGGTGAGTATTGCTATATAAACATCATCACGATATCTTCGAATACAACTCAGATACAATTATCGTTTCGTCTAACCATTTAACCTTCTGTTCGATTCAGTCGCTAGTATGTGTAACGGAAGTACCGTCACCTGGTAAGTATCACTATATATACAGTATTGCGATATAATCGGATACCACCCAGATTCATTGATTGTTCAGTCTATCCATTCAACTTTCTGTTCGTTTCGGTCGCTCGTATGTGAAACGGGAATATTGTCACTTCATGTGTATAACTATATACACAGCATAACATCATAATCGAATACAACCCAGATACTATCCATTCAACCTTCTGTTCAATTCAGTCACTCGTATGTATAACGGAAGAACAATTACCTGGTGAGTATAACTATATAAACATAATCGAATACAACCCAGATACGATGATTGTTCAATCTATACTGAATTCAACCTTCTGCTCGATTCGGTCGCTTGTATGTAAAACGGAAGAACAGTTACCTGGTGAGTATTGCTATATAAACATCATCACGATATCATCGAATACAACTCAGTTACAATTATCGTTCCGTCTAACCATCCAACCTTATGTTCGATTCAGACGCTCGTATGTGTAACGAAAGAACCGTTACATGGTAGGTGTAGTTAAATATACAACATAACGATATAATCGGAGACAACCCAGATACAATGATTGTTCAATCTATCCATTCAACCTTATGTTCGATTCGGTTGCTAGTATGTATAACGAAAGAACAGTTACCTGGTTAGACATAATATATAATAATCATCACGAAATAATCGAATACAACCCAGATACGATGATTGTTCAGTCTATCCATTCAACCTTCTGTTCAGTTCAGTCGCTCTTATGTATAACTGGAGAACAGTTAGCTGGTGAGTATGACTATATGAACATCATCACGATATAATCGAATACAACCCCAGATACGATCATTGTTTAGTCTATCCATTCAACCTTCAGTTCAATTCAGTCGCTCGTATGTATAACGGAAGAACAGTTACCTGGTGAGTATAATCATATAAACATAATCGAATACAACTCAGATACGATGATTGTTCAATCTATCCATTCAACCTTATGTTCGATTCGGTTGCTCGTATGTATATCGGAAGAACAGGTACCTGGTGAGTATATCTATATAAACATAATCGAATACAACTCAGATACGATGATTGTTCAATCTATCCATTTAACCTTCTGCTCGATTCGGTCGCTTGTATGTAAAACGGAAGGACAGTTACCTGGTGAGTATTGCTATATAAACATCATCACGATATCATCGAATACAACTCAGATACAATTATCGTTTCGTCTAACTATTTAACCATCTGTTCGATTCAGTCGCCAGTATGTGTAACGGAAGTACCGTCACCTGGTAAGTATCACTATATATACAGTATTGCGATATAATCGGATACCACCCAGATACATTGATTGTTCAGTCTATCCATTCAACTTCCTGTTCGTTTCGGTCGCTCGTATGTGAAACGGGAATACCGTCACCTTATGTGTTTAACTATATACACAGCATAACATCATAATCGAATACAACCCAGATACTATCCATTCAACCTTCTGTTCGATTCGGTTGCTCGTATGTATAACGAAAGAACAGTAACCTGGTGAGTATATCTATATAAACATAATCGAATACAACTCAGATACGATGATTGTTCAATCTATCCATTTAACCTTCTGCTCGATTCGGTCGCTTGTATGTAAAACGGAAGGAAAGTTACCTGGTGAGTATTGCTATATAAACATCATCACGATATCATCGAATACAACTCAGTTACAATTATCGTTTCGTCTAACCATTCAACATTCTGTTCGATTCAGTCGCTAGTATGTGTAACGGAAGTATCGTCACCTGGTAAGTATCACTATATATACAGTATTGCGATATAATCGGATACCACCCAGATACATTGATTGTTCAGTCTATCCATTCAACTTTCTTTTCGTTTCAGTCGCTCGTATGTAAAACGGAAATACCGTCTCCTAGTGTGTATAACTATATACACAGCATAACATCATAATCGAATACAACCCATATACTATCCATTCAACCTTCTGTTCAATTCAGTCGCTCGTATGTATAACGGAAGAACAGTTACCTGGTGAGTATAACTATATAAACATAATCGAATACAACCCAGATACGATGATTGTTCAATCCATACTGAATTCAACCTTCTGCTCGATTCGGTCGCTTGTATGTGAACGGAAGAACAGTTACCTGGTGAGTATTGCTATATAAACATCATCACGATATCTTCGAATACAACTCAGATACAATTATCGTTTCGTCTAACCATTTAACCTTCTGTTCAATTCAGTCGCTCGTATGTATAACTGAAGAACAGTTACCTGGTGAGTATAACTATATAAACATAATCGAATACAACCCAGATACGATGATTGTTCAGTCTATCCATACAACCTTCTGTTCAGTTCAGTCGCTCTTATGTTTAACTGGAGAACAGTTACCTGGTGAGTATAACTATATGAACATCATCACAATATAATCGAATACAACCCCAGATACGATCATTGTTTAGTCTATCCATTCAACCTTCAGTTCAATTCAGTCGCTCGTATGTATAACGGAAGAACAGTTACCTGGTGAGTATAACTATATAAACATAATCGAATACAACTCAGATACGATGATTGTTCAATCTATCCATTCAACCTCATGTTCGATACGGTTGCTCGTATGTATATCGGAAGAACAGGTACCTGGTGAGTATATCTATATAAACATAATCGAATACAACTCATATACGATGATTGTTCAATCTATCCATTTAACCTTCTGCTCGATTCGGTCGCTTGTATGTAAAACGGAAGGACAGTTACCTGGTGAGTATTGCTATATAAACATCATCACGATATCATCGAATACAACTCAGATACAATTATCGTTTCGTCTAACCATTCAACATTCTGTTCGATTCAGTCGCTAGTATGTGTAACGGAAGTATCGTCACCTGGTAAGTATCACTATATATACAGTATTGCGATATAATCGGATACCACCCAGATACATTGATTGTTCAGTCTATCCATTCAACTTTCTGTTCGTTTCGGTCGCTCGTATGTGAAACGGGAATACCGTCACCTTATGTGTATAACTATATACACAGCATAACATCATAATCGAATACAACCCATATACTATCCATTCAACCTTCTGTTCAATTCAGTCGCTCGTATGTATAACGGAAGAACAGTTACCTGGTGAGTATAACTATATAAACATAATCGAATACAACCCAGATACGATGATTGTTCAATCCATACTGAATTCAACCTTCTGCTCGATTCGGTCGCTTGTATGTAAACGGAAGAACAGTTACCTGGTGAGTATTGCTATATAAACATCATCACGATATCTTCGAATACAACTCAGATACAATTATCGTTTCGTCTAACCATTTAACCTTCTGTTCGATTCAGTCGCTAGTATGTGTAACGGAAGTACCGTCACCTGGTAAATATCACTATATATACAGTATTGCGATATAATCGGATACCACCCAGATTCATTGATTGTTCAGTCTATCCATTCAACTTTCTGTTCGTTTCGGTCGCTCGTATGTGAAACGGGAATATTGTCACTTCATGTGTATAACTATATACACAGCATAACATCATAATCGAATACAACCCAGATACTATCCATTCAACCTTCTGTTCAATTCAGTCACTCGTATGTATAACGGAAGAACAATTACCTGTTGAGTATAACTATATAAACATAATCGAATACAACCCAGATACGATGATTGTTCAATCTATACTGAATTCAACCTTCTGCTCGATTCGGTCGCTTAAATGTAAAACGGAAGAACAGTTACCTGGTGAGTATTGCTATATAAACATCATCACGATATCATCGAATACAACTCAGTTACAATTATCGTTCCGTCTAACCATCCAACCTTATGTTCGATTCAGACGCTCGTATGTAAAACGAAAGAACCGTTACATGGTAGGTGTAGTTAAATATACAACATAACGATATAATCGGAGACAACCCAGATACAATGATTGTTCAATCTATCCATTCAACCTTATGTTCGATTCGGTTGCTAGTATGTATAACGAAAGAACAGTTACCTGGTTAGACATAATATATAATAATCATCACGAAATAATCGAATACAACCCAGATACGATGATTGTTCAGTCTATCCATTCAACCTTCTGTTCAGTTCAGTCGTTCTTATGTATAACTGGAGAACAGTTAGCTGGTGAGTATGACTATATGAACATCATCACGATATAATCGAATACAACCCCAGATACGATCATTGTTTAGTCTATCCATTCAACTTTCAATTCAATTCAGTCGCTCGTATGTATAACGGAAGAACAGTTACCTGGTGAGTATAATCATATAAACATAATCGAATACAACTCAGATACGATGATTGTTCAATCTATCCATTCAACCATATGTTCGATTCGGTTGCTCGTATGTATATCGGAAGAACAGGTACCTGGTGAGTATATCTATATAAACATAATCGAATACAACTCAGATACGATGATTGTTCAATCTATCCATTCAACCTTCTGCTCGATTCGGTCGCTTGTATGTAAAACGGAAGGACAGTTACCTGGTGAGTATTGCTATATAAACATCATCACGATATCATCGAATACAACTCAGATACAATTATCGTTTCGTCTAACTATTTAACCATCTGTTCGATTCAGTCGCCAGTATGTGTATCGGAAGTACCGTCACCTGGTAAGTATCACTATATATAAAGTATTGCGATATAATCGGATACCACCCAGATACATTGATTGTTCAGTCTATCCATTCAACTTCCTGTTCGTTTCGGTCGCTCGTATGTGAAACGGGAATACCGTCACCTTATGTGTTTAACTATATACACAGCATAACATCATAATCGAATACAACCCAGATACTATCCATTCAACCTTCTGTTCGATTCGGTTGCTCGTATGTATAACGAAAGAACAGTAACCTGGTGAGTATATATATATAAACATAATCGAATACAACTCAGATACGATGATTGTTCAATCTATCCATTTAACCTTCTGCTCGATTCGGTCGCTTGTATGTAAAACGGAAGGAAAGTTACCTGGTGAGTATTGCTATATAAACATCATCACGATATCATCGAATACAACTCAGATACAATTATCGTTTCGTCTAACCATTCAACATTCTGTTCGATTCAGTCGCTAGTATGTGTAACGGAAGTATCGTCACCTGGTAAGTATCACTATATATACAGTATTGCGATATAATCGGATACCACCCAGATACATTGATTGTTCAGTCTATCCATTCAACTTTCTTTTCGTTTCAGTCGCTCGTATGTAAAACGGAAATACCGTCTCCTAGTGTGTATAACTATATACACAGCATAACATCATAATCGAATACAACCCATATACTATCCATTCAACCTTCTGTTCAATTCAGTCGCTCGTATGTATAACGGAAGAACGGTTACCTGGTGAGTATAACTATATAAACATAATCGAATACAACCCAGATACGATGATTGTTCAGTCTATCCATACAACCTTCTGTTCAGTTCAGTCGCTCTTATGTTTAACTGGAGAACAGTTACCTGGTGAGTATAACTATATGAACATCATCACAATATAATCGAATACAACCCAGATACGATGATTGTTCAGTCTATCCATTCAACCTTCAGTTCAATTCAGTCGCTCGTATGTATAACGGAAGAACAGTTACCTGGTGAGTATAACTATATAAACATAATCGAATACAACTCAGATACGATGATTGTTCAATCTATCCATTCAACCTCATGTTCGATACGGTTGCTCGTATGTATATCGAAAGAACAGGTACCTGGTGAGTATATCTATATAAACATAATCGAATACAATTCATATACGATGATTGTTCAATCTATCCATTTAACCTTCTGCTCGATTCGGTCGCTTGTATGTAAAACGGAAGGACAGTTACCTGGTGAGTATTGCTATATAAACATCATCACGATATCATCGAATACAACTCAGATACAATTATCGTTTCGTCTAACCATTCAACATTCTGTTCGATTCAGTCGCTAGTATGTGTAACGGAAGTATCGTCACCTGGTAAGTATCACTATATATACAGTATTGCGATTTAATCGGATACCACCCAGATACATTGATTGTTCAGTCTATCCATTCAACTTTCTGTTCGTTTCGGTCGCTCGTATGTGAAACGAGAATACCGTCACCTTATGTGTATAACTATATACACAGCATAACATCATAATCGAATACAACCCATATACTATACATTCAACCTTCTGTTCAATTCAGTCGCTCGTATGTATAACGGAAGAACAGTTACCTGGTGAGTATAACTATATAAACATAATCGAATACAACCCAGATACGATGATTGTTCAATCTATACTGAATTCAACCTTCTGCTCGATTCGGTCGCTTGTATGTAAACGGAAGAACAGTTACCTGGTGAGTATTGCTATATAAACATCATCACGATATCTTCGAATACAACTCAGATACAATTATCGTTTCGTCTAACCATTTAACCTTCTGTTCGATTCAGTCGCTAGTATGTGTAACGGAAGTACCGTCACCTGGTAAGTATCACTATATATACAGTATTGCGATATAATCGGATACCACCCAGATTCATTGATTGTTCAGCCTATCCATTCAACTTTCTGTTCGTTTCGGTCGCTCGTATGTGAAACGGGAATATTGTCACTTCATGTGTATAACTATATACACAGCATAACATCATAATCGAATACAACCCAGATACTATCCATTCAACCTTCTGTTCAATTCAGTCACTCGTATGTATAACGGAAGAACAATTACCTGTTGAGTATAACTATATAAACATAATCGAATACAACCCAGATACGATGATTGTTCAATCTATACTGAATTCAACCTTCTGCTCGATTCGGTCGCTTGAATGTAAAACGGAAGAACAGTTACCTGGTGAGTATTGCTATATAAACATCATCACGATATCATCGAATACAACTCAGTTACAATTATCGTTCCGTCTAACCATCCAACCTTATGTTCGATTCAGACGCTCGTATGTAAAACGAAAGAACCGTTACATGGTAGGTGTAGTTAAATATACAACATAACGATATAATCGGAGACAACCCAGATACAATGATTGTTCAATCTATCCATTCAACCTTATGTTCGATTCGGTTGCTAGTATGTATAACGAAAGAACAGTTACCTGGTTAGACATAATATATAATAATCATCACGAAATAATCGAATACAACCCAGATACGATGATTGTTCAGTCTATCCATTCAACCTTCTGTTCAGTTCAGTCGTTCTTATGTATAACTGGAGAACAGTTAGCTGGTGAGTATGACTATATGAACATCATCACGATATAATCGAATACAACCCCAGATACGATCATTGTTTAGTCTATCCATTCAACTTTCAATTCAATTCAGTCGCTCGTATGTATAACGGAAGAACAGTTACCTGGTGAGTATAATCATATAAACATAATCGAATACAACTCAGATACGATGATTGTTCAATCTATCCATTCAACCATATGTTCGATTCGGTTGCTCGTATGTATATCGGAAGAACAGGTACCTGGTGAGTATATCTATATAAACATAATCGAATACAACTCAGATACGATGATTGTTCAATCTATCCATTCAACCTTCTGCTCGATTCGGTCGCTTGTATGTAAAACGGAAGGACAGTTACCTGGTGAGTATTGCTATATAAACATCATCACGATATCATCGAATACAACTCAGATACAATTATCGTTTCGTCTAACTATTTAACCATCTGTTCGATTCAGTCGCCAGTATGTGTATCGGAAGTACCGTCACCTGGTAAGTATCACTATATATAAAGTATTGCGATATAATCGGATACCACCCAGATACATTGATTGTTCAGTCTATCCATTCAACTTCCTGTTCGTTTCGGTCGCTCGTATGTGAAACGGGAATACCGTCACCTTATGTGTTTAACTATATACACAGCATAACATCATAATCGAATACAACCCAGATACTATCCATTCAACCTTCTGTTCGATTCGGTTGCTCGTATGTATAACGAAAGAACAGTAACCTGGTGAGTATATATATATAAACATAATCGAATACAACTCAGATACGATGATTGTTCAATCTATCCATTTAACCTTCTGCTCGATTCGGTCGCTTGTATGTAAAACGGAAGGAAAGTTACCTGGTGAGTATTGCTATATAAACATCATCACGATATCATCGAATACAACTCAGATACAATTATCGTTTCGTCTAACCATTCAACATTCTGTTCGATTCAGTCGCTAGTATGTGTAACGGAAGTATCGTCACCTGGTAAGTATCACTATATATACAGTATTGCGATATAATCGGATACCACCCAGATACATTGATTGTTCAGTCTATCCATTCAACTTTCTTTTCGTTTCAGTCGCTCGTATGTAAAACGGAAATACCGTCTCCTAGTGTGTATAACTATATACACAGCATAACATCATAATCGAATACAACCCATATACTATCCATTCAACCTTCTGTTCAATTCAGTCGCTCGTATGTATAACGGAAGAACGGTTACCTGGTGAGTATAACTATATAAACATAATCGAATACAACCCAGATACGATGATTGTTCAGTCTATCCATACAACCTTCTGTTCAGTTCAGTCGCTCTTATGTTTAACTGGAGAACAGTTACCTGGTGAGTATAACTATATGAACATCATCACAATATAATCGAATACAACCCAGATACGATGATTGTTCAGTCTATCCATTCAACCTTCAGTTCAATTCAGTCGCTCGTATGTATAACGGAAGAACAGTTACCTGGTGAGTATAACTATATAAACATAATCGAATACAACTCAGATACGATGATTGTTCAATCTATCCATTCAACCTCATGTTCGATACGGTTGCTCGTATGTATATCGAAAGAACAGGTACCTGGTGAGTATATCTATATAAACATAATCGAATACAATTCATATACGATGATTGTTCAATCTATCCATTTAACCTTCTGCTCGATTCGGTCGCTTGTATGTAAAACGGAAGGACAGTTACCTGGTGAGTATTGCTATATAAACATCATCACGATATCATCGAATACAACTCAGATACAATTATCGTTTCGTCTAACCATTCAACATTCTGTTCGATTCAGTCGCTAGTATGTGTAACGGAAGTATCGTCACCTGGTAAGTATCACTATATATACAGTATTGCGATATAATCGGATACCACCCAGATACATTGATTGTTCAGTCTATCCATTCAACTTTCTGTTCGTTTCGGTCGCTCGTATGTGAAACGAGAATACCGTCACCTTATGTGTATAACTATATACACAGCATAACATCATAATCGAATACAACCCATATACTATCCATTCAACCTTCTGTTCAATTCAGTCGCTCGTATGTATAACGGAAGAACAGTTACCTGGTGAGTATAACTATATAAACATAATCGAATACAACCCAGATACGATGATTGTTCAATCTATACTGAATTCAACCTTCTGCTCGATTCGGTCGCTTGTATGTAAACGGAAGAACAGTTACCTGGTGAGTATTGCTATATAAACATCATCACGATATCTTCGAATACAACTCAGATACAATTATCGTTTCGTCTAACCATTTAACCTTCTGTTCGATTCAGTCGCTAGTATGTGTAACGGAAGTACCGTCACCTGGTAAGTATCACTATATATACAGTATTGCGATATAATCGGATACCACCCAGATTCATTGATTGTTCAGCCTATCCATTCAACTTTCTGTTCGTTTCGGTCGCTCGTATGTGAAACGGGAATATTGTCACTTCATGTGTATAACTATATACACAGCATAACATCATAATCGAATACAACCCAGATACTATCCATTCAACCTTCTGTTCAATTCAGTCACTCGTATGTATAACGGAAGAACAATTACCTGGTGAGTATAACTATATAAACATAATCGAATACAACCCAGATACGATGATTGTTCAATCTATACTGAATTCAACCTTCTGCTCGATTCGGTCGCTTGTATGTAAAACGGAAGAACAGTTACCTGGTGAGTATTGCTATATAAACATCATCACGATATCATCGAATACAACTCAGTTACAATTATCGTTCCGTCTAACCATCCAACCTTATGTTCGATTCAGACGCTCGTATGTGTAACGAAAGAACCGTTACATGGTAGGTGTAGTTAAATATACAACATAACGATATAATCGGAGACAACCCAGATACAATGATTGTTCAATCTATCCATTCAACCTTATGTTCGATTCGGTTGCTAGTATGTATAACGAAAGAACAGTTACCTGATTAGACATAATATATAATAATCATCACGAAATAATCGAATACAACCCAGATACGATGATTGTTCAGTCTATCCATTCAACCTTCTGTTCAGTTCAGTCGCTCTTATGTATAACTGGAGAACAGTTAGCTGGTGAGTATGACTATATGAACATCATCACGATATAATCGAATACAACCCCAGATACGATCATTGTTTAGTCTATCCATTCAACCTTCAGTTCAATTCAGTCGCTCGTATGTATAACGGAAGAACAGTTACCTGGTGAGTATAATCATATAAACATAATCGAATACAACTCAGATACGATGATTGTTCAATCTATCCATTCAACCTTATGTTCGATTCGGTTGCTCGTATGTATATCGGAAGAACAGGTACCTGGTGAGTATATCTATATAAACATAATCGAATACAACTCAGATACGATGATTGTTCAATCTATCCATTTAACCTTCTGCTCGATTCGGTCGCTTGTATGTAAAACGGAAGGACAGTTACCTGGTGAGTATTGCTATATAAACATCATCACGATATCATCGAATACAACTCAGATACAATTATCGTTTCGTCTAACTATTTAACCATCTGTTCGATTCAGTCGCCAGTATGTGTAACGGAAGTACCGTCACCTGGTAAGTATCACTATATATACAGTATTGCGATATAATCGGATACCACCCAGATACATTGATTGTTCAGTCTATCCATTCAACTTCCTGTTCGTTTCGGTCGCTCGTATGTGAAACGGGAATACCGTCACCTTATGTGTTTAACTATATACACAGCATAACATCATAATCGAATACAACCCAGATACTATCCATTCAACCTTCTGTTCGATTCGGTTGCTCGTATGTATAACGGAAGAACAGTAACCTGGTGAGTATATCTATATAAACATAATCGAATACAACTCAGATACGATGATTGTTCAATCTATCCATTTAACCTTCTGCTCGATTCGGTCGCTTGTATGTAAAACGGAAGGAAAGTTACCTGGTGAGTATTGCTATATAAACATCATCACGATATCATCGAATACAACTCAGATACAATTATCGTTTCGTCTAACCATTCAACATTCTGTTCGATTCAGTCGCTAGTATGTGTAACGGAAGTATCGTCACCTGGTAAGTATCACTTTATATACAGTATTGCGATATAATCGGATACCACCCAGATACATTGATTGTTCAGTCTATCCATTCAACTTTCTTTTCGTTTCAGTCGCTCGTATGTAAAACGGAAATACCGTCTCCTAGTGTGTATAACTATATACACAGCATAACATCATAATCGAATACAACCCATATACTATCCATTCAACCTTCTGTTCAATTCAGTCGCTCGTATGTATAACTGAAGAACAGTTACCTGGTGAGTATAACTATATAAACATAATCGAATACAACCCAGATACGATGATTGTTCAGTCTATCCATACAACCTTCTGTTCAGTTCAGTCGCTCTTATGTTTAACTGGAGAACAGTTACCTGGTGAGTATAACTATATGAACATCATCACAATATAATCGAATACAACCCCAGATACGATCATTGTTTAGTCTATCCATTCAACCTTCAGTTCAATTCAGTCGCTCGTATGTATAACGGAAGAACAGTTACCTGGTGAGTATAACTATATAAACATAATCGAATACAACTCAGATACGATGATTGTTCAATCTATCCATTCAACCTCATGTTCGATACGGTTGCTCGTATGTATATCGGAAGAACAGGTACCTGGTGAGTATATCTATATAAACATAATCGAATACAACTCATATACGATGATTGTTCAATCTATCCATTTAACCTTCTGCTCGATTCGGTCGCTTGTATGTAAAACGGAAGGACAGTTACCTGGTGAGTATTGCTATATAAACATCATCACGATATCATCGAATACAACTCAGATACAATTATCGTTTCGTCTAACCATTCAACATTCTGTTCGATTCAGTCGCTAGTATGTGTAACGGAAATATCGTCACCTGGTAAGTATCACTATATATACAGTATTGCGATATAATCGGATACCACCCAGATACATTGATTGTTCAGTCTATCCATTCAACTTTCTGTTCGTTTCGGTCGCTCGTATGTGAAACGAGAATACCGTCACCTTATGTGTATAACTATATACACAGCATAACATCATAATCGAATACAACCCATATACTATCCATTCAACCTTCTGTTCAATTCAGTCGCTCGTATGTATAACGGAAGAACAGTTACCTGGTGAGTATAACTATATAAACATAATCGAATACAACCCAGATACGATGATTGTTCAATCTATACTGAATTCAACCTTCTGCTCGATTCGGTCGCTTGTATGTAAACGGAAGAACAGTTACCTGGTGAGTATTGCTATATAAACATCATCACGATATCTTCGAATACAACTCAGATACAATTATCGTTTCGTCTAACCATCTAACCTTCTGTTCGATTCAGTCGCTAGTATGTGTAACGGAAGTACCGTCACCTGGTAAGTATCACTATATATACAGTATTGCGATATAATCGGATACCACCCAGATACATTGATTGTTCAGTCTATCCATTCAACTTTCTGTTCGTTTCGGTCGCTCGTATGTGAAACGGGAATACCGTCACTTTATGTGTATAACTATATACACAGCATACCATCATAATCGAATACAACCCAGATACTATCCATTCAACCTTCTGTTCAATTCAGTCACTCGTATGTATAACGGAAGAACAATTACCTGGTGAGTATAACTATATAACCATGATCGAATACAACCCAGATACGATGATTGTTCAATCTATACTGAATTCAACCTTCTGCTCGATTCGGTCGCTTGTATGTAAAACGGAAGAACAGTTACCTGGTGAGTATTGCTATATAAACATCATCACGATATCATCGAATACAACTTAGTTACAATTATCGTTCCGTCTAACCATCCAACCTTATGTTCGATTCAGACGCTCGTATGTGTAACGAAAGAACCGTTACATGGTAGGTGTAGTTAAATATACAACATAACGATATAGTCGGAGACAACCCAGATACAATGATTGTTCAATCTATCCATTCAACCTTATGTTCGATTCGGTTGCTAGTATGTATAACGAAAGAACAGTTACCTGGTTAGACATAATATATAATAATCATCACGAAATAATCGAATACAACCCAGATACGATGATTGTTCAGTCTATCCATTCAACCTTCTGTTCAGTTCAGTCGCTCTTATGTATAACTGGAGAACAGTTAGCTGGTGAGTATGACTATATGAACATCATCACGATATAATCGAATACAACCCCAGATACGATCATTGTTTAGTCTATCCATTCAACCTTCAGTTCAATTCAGTCGCTCGTATGTATAACGGAAGAACAGTTACCTGGTGAGTATAATCATATAAACATAATCGAATACAACTCAGATACGATGATTGTTCAATCTATCCATTCAACCTTATGTTCGATTCGGTTGCTCGTATGTATATCGGAAGAACAGGTACCTGGTGAGTATATCTATATAAACATAATCGAATACAACTCAGATACGATGATTGTTCAATCTATCCATTTAACCTTCTGCTCGATTCGGTCGCTTGTATGTAAAACGGAAGGACAGTTACCAGGTGAGTATTGCTATATAAACATCATCACGATATCATCGAATACAACTCAGATACAATTATCGTTTCGTCTAACTATTTAACCATCTGTTCGATTCAGTCGCCAGTATGTGTAACGGAAGTACCGTCACCTGGTAAGTATCACTATATATACAGTATTGCGATATAATCGGATACCACCCAGATACATTGATTGTTCAGTCTATCCATTCAACTTTCTGTTCGTTTCGGTCGCTCGTATGTGAAACGGGAATACCGTCACCTTATGTGTTTAACTATATACACAGCATAACATCATAATCGAATACAACCCAGATACTATCCATTCAACCTTCTGTTCGATTCGGTTGCTCGTATGTATAACGAAAGAACAGTAACCTGGTGAGTATTTCTATATGAACGTCATCACGATATAATCGAATACAACATAGTTACAATTATCGTTCCATCTGACCATCCAACCTTATGTTCGATTCAGACGCTCGTATGTGTAACGAAAGAACCGTTACATGGTAGGTGTAAATAAATATACAACATAACGATATAATCGGAGACAACCCAGATACAATGATTGTTCAATCTATCCATTCAACCTTATGTTCGATTCGGTTGCTAGTATGTATAACGAAAGAACAGTTACCTGGTTAGACATAATATATAATAATCATCACGAAATAATCGAATACAACCCAGATACGATGATTGTTCAGTCTATCCATTCAACCTTCTGTTCAGTTCAGTCGCTCTTATGTATAACTGGAGAACAGTTACCTGGTGAGTATAACTATATGAACATCATCACGATATAATCGAATACAACCCCAGATACTATCATTGTTTAGTCTATCCATTCAACCTTCAGTTCAATTCAGTCGCTCGTATGTATAACGGAAGAACAGTTACCTGGTGAGTATAACTATATAAACATAATCGAATACAACTCAGATACGATGATTGTTCAATCTATCCATTCAACCTTATGTTCGATTCGGTTGCTCGTATGTATATCGGAAGAACAGGTACCTGGTGAGTATATCTATATAAACATAATCGAATACAACTCAGATACGATGATTGTTCAATCTATCCATTTAACCTTCTGCTCGATTCGGTCGCTTGTATGTAAAACGGAAGGACAGTTACCTGGTGAGTATTGCTATATAAACATCATCACGATATCATCGAATACAACTCAGATACAATTATCGTTTCGTCTAACCATTCAACATTCTGTTCGATTCAGTCGCTAGAATGTGTAACGGAAGTATCGTCACCTGGTAAGTATCACTATATATACAGTATTGCGATATAATCGGATACCACCCAGATACATTGATTGTTCAGTCTATCCATTCAACTTTCTTTTCGTTTCAGTCGCTCGTATGTAAAACGGAAATACCGTCTCCTAGTGTGTATAACTATATACACAGCATAACATCATAATCGAATACAACCCATATACTATCCATTCAACCTTCTGTTCAATTCAGTCGCTCGTATGTATAACGGAAGAACAGTTACCTGGTGAGTATAACTATATAAACATAATTGTTAGGGATTTACCTTTCACCTCATAGAATTAAGTTATTTTTTCCTTGTTTACTATTCATAATTAATTTTTTTTTATATATATTCTGATTTCAAATATTGCGCGAGATATTGAATGCTCTAACCACTGAAGCGCTTAGCGCAGAAGAAAGGAGTGGGAGGTACCCGCGCAAGACGGGAAATACTCGAAGAGGAGGTGTGTGGTATCGTCTCGCGATAGCTTCACTGAAACTTTTCCTTTTATCTAAACTAGTGATAAAAACTACATTAAAAATACTCCTCCTATTTTGTGTGCGCGTCAGACATACGGAGCTCCATATTCCACCCTTGAGAAACCACGAATCAGCGTTGCATAAGTCCAAGGTGAGTTAGAGCTTTCGCGTGAATTTTCTGATTGTTGCACATATTTTTGGTCCTTCAGCCACAATCCTCTCATTGAAAAAATCTACTTTCAATAAAATTCAAAATCTCTATACATTTTCTAGATATACACCACCAAAATTGCAAATATTTCATTATTGATGTAACGATCAAAATAAGTATAATTCTCTTTGCTTTCTTATCAGTCGCAAAAACGCGACCCCCTTTTTTTGCTCTATACATCGCTCATCTGGATTTGTTGTTTATATTTCAACCGTTCTTCACATTCTAGCCGTTTGTCTCACATTCTAACAAACTTTCACATTATAATCAATTTCGGAAAATTTACTTTGGAAATGATCTCGCTCATTATAAAATAACTCATGTAGTGAGTGAGTGTTCTATTCCACAGAAATATTGATTGTATGGTATCGCTATTTCAATACATATAATATATACAGGGTGGTCCATCTTTATGTTGATATAAAATTAGTTTAAATTTAAATCAATTTCTCTCAATAATTGGCTCGTAACAATTTATATTTACATTTCAATCGTACAATCATGGCGTCCGATAAAATAAAACAAGCGATTGCTGGTCGCGACACTCTCGTGAATCGTATCGGAGAGATCCATAATTTAGCTAATCAAGCCTCAGTTGATGACACATTCATTCCTAAGATGAAAGCTAGATTTGAAGATTTATCTGATATATTCAAGGAATTCTCTCAACAACACAAAATTTTAATTTCTATTCTGGTCACAAAAGATTTCGATTTGAAACCTCATGAAGACATCCGAACAACAGTGGAAGATCAGTATTATTCTATCAGAGCTATTTGTCAGAACTTTTCCAATTGCTCATCTAATAATAATCATCCACAAACTAGACAAGTCAATGTAAAGTTGCCAAAACTTGACATTCCTAGGTTTGATGGAAATTTAAAATGCTGGCCAACGTTTTTCGATTTATTCAAGGCATTGATTCATAACAACGAAAATCTCACCCCTGTGGAGAAATTTGAATATTTAATATCAGTTCTTTCTAAAGATCCTCTCAATCTCATAAAAAATATCCCCCTATCAGACAATAATTACCAAATTGCAATTGAAAGTTTAGAAAAACGTTACCAAAATAAGCGTTTATTAGCAACTCATTATTGGGAAGAAATAAATAATGTTCCAAAGCTAACAAATGAAAATTCTCAAGGCCTTAGGCTTATTTTAGATACATTCTCTGATAACATCAAGGCTTTGGAAAATCTAGAATTCAAAATCGATGATTTTTCGGATTTTATACTTTTCAACAAATTGAGTAAAAAGATTGATTCGGAAACTCTGAAGAGATTTGAGTTACATCATGCCTCATCTGATATTCCTAGCTACAAAGCTCTTTTCGATTTTTCTGAAAAACAATGTACAGCCTTTGACTCTGTTGCATTAGTGAATAATTCCAAATCGCTTAAATCAACTCTTATTCCCAAGAAAAGTAATTCTAATTATAAAACTTCACTTTTTACATCAAGTTCTTGTCCAGTGTGCAAATCTAATGGTCACTCAATATATAAATGTCACTTATTCAATTCTAAATCACCAAAAGAAAGATTGGATATAGTAAGATCTAATAACTGGTGCACAAATTGTCTGGGTTTGGGTCATACCTATAGCACCTGCACATCAAGTACATTATGTCGTATTTGTAAGACGGGAAAACACCATACTCTTTTGCACCAGGACCGTCACTTTTCTTATCAAACTCATTCTCAGGCCCCCTCTCAAGGTCATTCACAGACCTTATCTAAAGGTCATCCTCAGACTTCTGCTCAAGAGCATCCTCAGGCTCAAGTTCATTATCCAGACTCTAGAGCTGCATCCCCTAGAAATAGCAATAACGAACCCACTACACTCACTAGCACGGTACTAGCCTCATCCTCTTCTATTCATTCTATGGTCGTGCTACCAACAGCGCTCATAGAAGTTCTTGATATAAAAGGTTATCCCCAAGTAATGAGAGCTATTCTTGATAGTGCCAGTCAGATCTCCTTTATAACCAAAAGGTGTGCGAGGAAGTTGGGTTTGCATTCCATACCATGTTCTCTATCAGTCAATGGCGTAGATCGAATGACGTCATCCATTAAAAGCAAAATCACTTGTGACATAAAACCCACAGGAAAAGAGGCACCTACTCTAGCTGTAGATCTTTTCGTTCTGCCGAAAATATGCTGTGAAATGCCCGGACAAAATATATTGTCGTCTGATTGGGACCACATCAATTCACTGAATCTAGCTGACCCCTCATTCGCTAAGCAAGGCCCAATCGATATTCTCTTAGGCGCAGATGTTTTTCCGTTAATTTTAGCAGACGGCCGAATAAAAGGAAGGTCAAATCAACCTTTTGCTTTGAACACTATTTTTGGTTGGATTGTCATGGGTAAAATTGACGTTTCCAATACGCACTCTGTCAGCTCGTTTTGCATGTCTGTCGAATCAGTTGATAACACTCTCAAAGGTTTTTTCGAAATAGAAGAAGTTCCTTCTAAAATTCACATTTCTCCAGAGGATGAAATTTGTGAGAAAATATTTATTGATTCTCACTCTAGAGATATGTCTGGTCGCTACATGGTCTCTCTACCTTTCCGATACACAAATCCTGTGTTTCCTGACTCTCGTCAAATTGCTCTTAGACGATATTTTTCTCTCGAAAATCGTCTCATGAAAAATCCTGAAATTCGTGAACAGTATAACGAATTCATGAATGAATATATCAACTTAGGTCATATGGAAGTTGTCAATAACTCGAAATCACTTAATTCTTATTACTTACCCCATCATTGTGTTTTGAAGCCCTCTAGTACCACTACCAAATTAAGAGTAGTATTTGACGCTTCCACTAAATCTAGCCAAAATATTTCACTCAATGATACACTCTATGTTGGATCTAAACTTCATAAAGACCTTCTATCTATCTTGCTGAAATTTAGGCTGCATCAATATGCCTTCACTGCGGACATTAAACAGATGTTTCGACAGATACTAGTGAACCCAGAACATCGAGATTTCCAAAGACTTCTTTGGAGGTTTTCCCCCTCTGAACCAATTCAAGATTTTCGTCTAACCACCGTGGTATTTGGTATTTCATCTTCACCGTTTCTCGCCAACCGCACAATTCTGCAGTTAGCCGAAGATGAGAGATCAAAATTTCCTTTAGCATCTCAAATTCTTGCCTCAGATATTTTTGTTGACGATATTGTCAGTGGTTGTGATTCCCTAGAAAAGGCTCAATTTATATCTGCACAACTAGTTTCACTTTTAAGAACTGGCGGATTCGAACTGAGAAAATGGGCTAGTAATGATTTATCCGTCCTAAAAAACATTCCAGATGAATTTTGTGAGCAAAAGACCCTATCTTTCAATGATAAAGATGATTCTTCCTTGAAAATATTAGGCCTCATATGGTTACCATCATCTGATTGTTTCTTCTACGAGGTTTCACCGCAAGATAGACCTTGTACCAAACGTGTTCTGCTATCAGAGTTAGCAAAGATATTTGATCCCATAGGATTTCTGGCACCTCTATCCTTTTGGGGAAAATATTTGATACAATATCTTTGGTCTTTGGGTTTAGATTGGGATGAGACACCCCCCTCTCAGATTTCTACTATATGGTTTCGGTATAAAGAACAATTGCCCACGATTTCTGAGCTCAGAATTCCCCGCATCATCAAACCGACTAAATTCACATCATGTGAGTTACATGGTTTTTCAGACAGCTCTGAAAAGGGTTATTCTGCAGTGGCTTATCTAAGATTTCGCATTTCAGAATGCAATTATAAGGTATTTTTCGTGTCGGCTAAATCTAAGGTCGCTCCTCTAAAGAGGATATCTATTCCAAGGTTGGAACTTTGTGCTGCAGTCCTCTTAGCAAAGTTGTTGAAATATGTCTCGGAAATTTATTCTTCTGCTCTAACTATTTCTAATTATTATGCATATACTGACAATACAGCTGTCCTTGAATGGCTCAATAGTTCTCCACATCGTTTGAAAACCTTTGTTGGAAATAGGGTTAGCTACATTCAGGATAAGATGTCACCCTCAGATTGGTATTACGTGAAGTCTGAGGAGAATCCAGCAGATTGTGCCAGCCGAGGATTATTACCTGATGAACTCGTAAATCATAATTTATGGTGGAATGGCCCTCCATGGCTTAGTTTTTCTGAGACTATTCAGTCATGCCCCCCTGAAATAACAGATACCTCAGTAATCAAGGCCGAGGAAAGGAATATTGTTCTCTCTACACAAATTGAATTCGATTGTATTATCTCCCTCCTCGACAAGTATCCCTCTCTATCAAAAATAAAACGAATAGTTGCTTATTGCCAACGATTTATTTTCAACCTTAAGAATCGACATTCTAAAAAATGTAACCCATTCACTAGTCATGAACTTCATGAAGCTCTTCTCGTTCTCGTGAAGCAGGCTCAGTTAACCTGTTTCAAGAGTGAAATATCTCTATTACAAGGTGGTGAACAGCTCCCAAAATACTTCAGGAAGCTCAACCCTTTTATAGATCCTCATGGTGTCGTCAGGGTGGGCGGTCGACTTTTGAACGCCAATCTACCCTACGAAGCCAAGTATCCAGCACTTTTAGCTCGGAATCATAGACTCACAGAGTTGATAATTGAGGATGTTCATAAAACCAATTTTCACCCCGGTCAACAGACTCTCCATTTCTTGATATTGCAGAATTTTTGGATTTTGTCTCCAAAACGAGCAATTCAACATGTCCTTTCTCGATGTTATAGATGCTTCCGAGCAAAACCATCTTCAATCGAGCCCTTTATGGGCAATTTACCTAGCCCTCGCGTAAACCATGTCAAACCTTTTTTATGCACAGGTGTTGACTATGGAGGCCCCTTTCAAATAACCTTGGGAAGACACAGAGGTGTGAGATCTCAGAAAGCTTATATCTGTCTCTTCGTATGTCTTTCTACCAAGGCTATTCATCTTGAATTAGCAAGTGACCTATCTTCAGAATGTTTCGTTGCTGCACTTCGCCGCTTTATCGCTCGCCGTGGACGTTGCAATTCAATCCAGTCCGATTGCGGCACTAACTTCATCGGAGCAAAAAGAGAACTTTTTGAACTCATGCAGAAGTCTGCTGAAGCTGAGAAGATTGAATTCACTCAAATTCCTGCAAGAACACCACATTTTGGTGGAATTTGGGAAGGCGGTATAAAATCTGTCAAAACTCACCTGAATCGAATTGTAGGGTGTCAGATTTTGACTTATGAGGAATTCCTGACTGTTCTGGTCCAAATCGAATCACTTCTTAATTCAAGACCCTTGTGTGCACTCAGTAGCGACCCAAATGATTTGCAAGCCTTGACCCCGGGGCATTTTTTAACGCTTGAGCCTCTGACAAGTATACCAGACAATGATCTAAGGCCCTTGAATATTGGTCGTCTGAACCGATGGCAATTGTTACAGCGAATGCATCAAGATTTTGCGAATCGCTGGAAAAACGAATACTTACACACCTTGCAACAGCGTGAAAAGTGGAACAAACACTCACCCTCTCTTGAGGTAGGTACCTTGGTCGTAATAAAAGACGATTTGTTTCCTCCACTTAAATGGAAAATTGCAAGAATTGTGCAAACACATCCAGGTCGCGATGGTGTCGTTCGTGTTTGTACAGTTCGTACCTCAAATGGTCTTCTTCAAAGACCTGCGGTAAAGCTTTGCCCTTTACCTAACCAATAGTAGTTGTCTAATTGAAAACATTGCATGTTTTGGTGGGCGGTATGTTAGGGATTTACCTTTCACCTCATAGAATTAAGTTATTTTTTCCTTGTTTACTATTCATAATTAATTTTTTTTTATATATATTCTGATTTCAAATATTGCGCGAGATATTGAATGCTCTAACCACTGAAGCGCTTAGCGCAGAAGAAAGGAGTGGGAGGTACCCGCGCAAGACGAGAAATACTCGAAGAGGAGGTGTGTGGTATCGTCTCGCGATAGCTTCACTGAAACTTTTCCTTTTATCTAAACTAGTGATAAAAACTACATTAAAAATACTCCTCCTATTTTGTGTGCGCGTCAGACATACGGAGCTCCATATTCCACCCTTGAGAAACCACGAACCAGCGTTGCATAAGTCCAAGGTGAGTTAGAGCTTTCGCGTGAATTTTCTGATTGTTGCACAATAATCGAATACAACCCAGATACGATGATTGTTCAATCTATACTGAATTCAACCTTCTGCTCGATTCGGTCGCTTGTATGTAAAACGGAAGAACAGTTACCTGTTGAGTATTGCTATATAAACATCATCAAGATATCATCGAATACAACTCAGATACATGTATCGTTTCGTCTAACAATTTAACCTTCTGTTCGATTCAGTCGCTAGTATGTGTAACGGAATTACCGTCACCTGGTAAGTATCACTATATATACAGTATTGCGATATAATCGGATACCACCCAGATACATTGATTGTTCAGTCTATCCATTCAACTTTCTGTTCGTTTCGGTCGCTCGTATGTGAAACGGGAATACCGTCACCTTATGTGTATATTTATATACACAGCATAACATCATAATCGAATACAACCCAGATACTATCCATTCAACCTTCTGTTCGATTCGGTTGCTCGTATGTATAACGAAAGAACATTAACCTGGTGAGTATTTCTATATGAACGTCATCACGATATAATCGAATACAACTCAGTTACAATTATCGTTCCGTCTAACCATCCAACCTTATGTTCGATTCAGACGCTCGTATGTGTAACGAAAGAACCGTTACATGGTAGGTGTAGTTAAATATACAACATAACGATATAATCGGAGACAACCCAGATACAATGATTGTTCAATCTATCCATTCAACCTTATGTTCGATTCGGTTGCTAGTATGTATAACGAAAGAACAGTTACCTGGTTAGACATAATATATAATAATCATCACGAAATAATCGAATACAACCCAGATACGATGATTGTTCAGTCTATCCATTCAACCTTCTGTTCAGTTCAGTCGCTCTTATGTATAACTGGAGAACAGTTACCTGGTGAGTATAACTATATGAATATCATCACAATATAATCGAACACAACCCCAGATACGATCATTGTTTAGTCTATCCATTCGACCTTCAGTTCAATTCAGTCGCTCGTATGTATAACGGAAGAACAGTTACCTGGTGAGTATAACTATATAAACATAATCGAATACAACTCAGATACGATGATTGTTCAATCTATCCATTCAACCTCATGTTCGATACGGTTGCTCGTATGAATATCGGAAGAACAGGTACCTGGTGAGTATATCTATATAAACATAATCGAATACAACTCATATACGTTGATTGTTCAATCTATCCATTTAACCTTCTGCTCGATTCGGTCGCTTGTATGTAAAACGGAAGGACAGTTACCTGGTGAGTATTGCTATATAAACATCATCACGATATCATCGAATACAACTCAGATACAATTATCGTTTCGTCTAACCATTCAACATTCTGTTCGATTCAGTCGCTAGTATGTGTAACGGAAGTATCGTCACCTGGTAAGTATCACTATATATACAGTATTGCGATATAATCGGATACCACCCAGATACATTGATTGTTCAGTCTATCCATTCAACTTTCTGTTCGTTTCGGTCGCTCGTATGTGAAACGGGAATACCGTCACCTTATGTGTATAACTATATACACAGCATAACATCATAATCGAATACAACCCATATACTATCCATTCAACCTTCTGTTCAATTCAGTCGCTCGTATGTATAACGGAAGAACAGTTACCTGGTGAGTATAACTATATAAACATAATCGAATACAACCCAGATACGATGATTGTTCAATCTATACTGAATTCAACCTTCTGCTCGATTCGGTCGCTTGTATGTTAACGGAAGAACAGTTACCTGGTGAGTATTGCTATATAAACATCATCACGATATCTTCGAATACAACTCAGATACAATTATCGTTTCGTCTAATCATTTAACCTTCTGTTCGATTCAGTCGCTAGTATGTGTAACGGAAGTACCGTCACCTGGTAAGTATCACTATATATACAGTATTGCGATATAATCGGATACCACCCAGATACATTGATTGTTCAGTCTATCCATTCAACTTTCTGTTCGTTTCGGTCGCTCGTATGTGAAACGGGAATACCGTCACCTTATGTGTATAACTATATACACAGCATAACATCATAATCGAATACAATCCATATACTATCCATTCAACCTTCTGTTCAATTCAGTCGCTCGTATGTATAACGGAAGAACAGTTACCTGGTGAGTATATCTATATAAACATAATCGAATACAACCCAGATACGATGATTGTTCAATCTATACTGAATTCAACCTTCTGCTCGATTCGGTCGCTTGTATGTAAAATGGAAGAACAGTTACCTGGTGAGTATTGCTATATAAACATCATCACGATATCATCGAATACAACTCAGATACAATTATCGTTTCGTCTAACCATTTAACCTTCTGTTCGATTCAGTCGCTAGTATGTGTAACGGAAGTACCGTCACCTGGTAAGTATCACTATATATACATTATTGCGATATAAACGGAAACCACCCAGATACATTGATTGTTCAGTCTATCCATTCAACTTTCTGTTCG
Organism: Chrysomela aeneicollis; assembly: GCA_029955515.1. Lineage (NCBI taxonomy): Eukaryota > Metazoa > Arthropoda > Insecta > Coleoptera > Chrysomelidae > Chrysomela > Chrysomela aeneicollis. Next base: position 11,012,051 of record JARUHQ010000013.1, on the reverse strand, counting down.
TTTCGGTCGCTCGTATGTGAAACGGGAATACCGTCACCTTATGTGTATATCTATATATACAGCATAACATCATAATCGAATACAACCCAGATACTATCCATTCAACCTTCTGTTCGATTCGGTTGCTCGTATGTATAACGAAAGAACAGTAACCTGGTGAGTATTTCTATATGAACGTCATCACGATATAATCGAATACAACTTAGTTACAATTATCGTTCCGTCTAACCATCCAACCTTATGTTCGATTCAGACGCTCGTATGTGTAACGAAAGAACCGTTACATGGTAGGTGTAGTTAAATATACAACAACGATATAATCGGAGACAACCCAGATACAATGATTGTTCAATCTATCCATTCAACCTTATGTTCGATTCGGTTGCTAGTATGTATAACGAAAGAACAGTTACCTGGTTAGACATAATATATAATAATCATCACGAAATAATCGAATACAACCCAGATACGATCATTGTTAAGTCTATCCATTCAACCTTCAGTTCAATTCAGTCGCTCGTATGTATAACGGAAGAACAGTTACCTGGTGAGTATAACTATATAAACATAATCGAATACAACTCAGATACGATGATTGTTCAATCTATCCATTCAACCTCATGTTCGATACGGTTGCTCGTATGTATATCGGAAGAACAGGTACCTGGTGAGTATATCTATATAAACATAATCGAATACAACTCATATACGATGATTGTTCAATCTAACCATTTAACCTTCTGCTCGATTCGGTCGCTTGTATGTAAAACGGAAGGACAGTTACCTGGTGAGTATTGCTATATAAACATCATCACGATATCATCGAATACAACTCAGATACAATTATCGTTTCGTCTAACCATTCAACATTCTGTTCGATTCAGTCGCTAGTATGTGTAACGGAAGTATCGTCACCTGGTAAGTATCACTATATATACAGTATTGCGATATAATCGGATACCACCCAGATACATTGATTGTTCAGTCTATCCATTCAACTTTCTGTTCGTTTCGGTCGCTCGTATGTGAAACGGGAATACCGTCACCTTATGTGTATAACTATATACACAGCATAACATCATAATCGAATACAACCCATATACTATCCATTCAACCTTCTGTTCAATTCAGTCGCTCGTATGTATAACGGAAGAACAGTTACCTGGTGAGTATAACTATATAAACATAATCGAATACAACCCAGATACGATGATTGTTCAATCCATACTGAATTCAACCTTCTGCTCGATTCGGTCGCTTGTATGTAAACGGAAGAACAGTTACCTGGTGAGTATTGCTATATAAACATCATCACGATATCTTCGAATACAACTCAGATACAATTATCGTTTCGTCTAACCATTTAACCTTCTGTTCGATTCAGTCGCTAGTATGTGTAACGGAAGTATCGTCACCTGGTAAGTATCAGGCTCATCGACTAGTTAAACTCCCATTTAAATCTACATTTTTCGACTTCATATATACTAACACTAATACTAACCTGATTTATTGATACTCGAATCTTCTTGATTCGATAAAATAGTTAATTTTTATTCATCACTTATTTCGTTTTTTCAGCATAACTCATCTTTTCTTTTCTCAGGATTCAAATCTTCATACCTTTAGACAATGGAAGTCCGAAACTTTTCTTCACAACTCGAGACATTGTCAGCCACCTTCAAACAAAAGGAAGTACCGTCACCTGGTAAGTATCACTATATATACAGTATTGCGATATAATCGGATACCACCCAGATTCATTGATTGTTCAGTCTATCCATTCAACTTTCTGTTCGTTTCGGTCGCTCGTATGTGAAACGGGAATATTGTCACTTCATGTATATAACTATATACACAGCATAACATCATAATCGAATACAACCCAGATACTATCCATTCAACCTTCTGTTCAATTCAGTCACTCGTATGTATAACGGAAGAACAATTACCTGGTGAGTATAACTATATAAACATAATCGAATACAACCCAGATACGATGATTGTTCAATCTATACTGAATTCAACCTTCTGCTCGATTCGGTCGCTTGTATGTAAAACGGAAGAACAGTTACCTGGTGAGTATTGCTATATAAACATCATCACGATATCATCGAATACAACTCAGTTACAATTATCGTTCCGTCTAACCATCCAACCTTATGTTCGATTCAGACGCTCGTATGTGTAACGAAAGAACCGTTACATGGTAGGTGTAGTTAAATATACAACATAACGATATAATCGGAGACAACCCAGATACAATGATTGTTCAATCTATCCATTCATCCTTATGTTCGATTCGGTTGCTAGTATGTATAACGAAAGAACAGTTACCTGGTTAGACATAATATATAATAATCATCACGGAATAATCGAATACAACCCAGATACGATGATTGTTCAGTCTATCCATTCAACCTTCTGTTCAGTTCAGTCGCTCTTATGTATAACTGGAGAACAGTTAGCTGGTGAGTATGACTATATGAACATCATCACGATATAATCGAATACAACCCCAGATACGATCATTGTTAAGTCTATCCATTCAACCTTCAGTTCAATTCAGTCGCTCGTATGTATAACGGAAGAACAGTTACCTGGTGAGTATAATCATATAAACATAATCGAATACAACTCAGATACGATGATTGTTCAATCTATCCATTCAACCTTATGTTCGATTCGGTTGCTCGTATGTATATCGGAAGAACAGGTACCTGGTGAGTATATCTATATAAACATAATCGAATACAACTCAGATACGATGATTGTTCAATCTATCCATTTAACCTTCTGCTCGATTCGGTCGCTTGTATGTAAAACGGAAGGACAGTTACCTGGTGAGTATTGCTATATAAACATCATCACGATATCATCGAATACAACTCAGATACAATTATCGTTTCGTCTAACTATTTAACCATCTGTTCGATTCAGTCGCCAGTATGTGTAACGGAAGTACCGTCACCTGGTAAGTATCACTATATATACAGTATTGCGATATAATCGGATACCACCCAGATACATTGATTGTTCAGTCTATCCATTCAACTTCCTGTTCGTTTCGGTCGCTCGTATGTGAAACGGGAATACCGTCACCTTATGTGTTTAACTATATACACAGCATAACATCATAATCTAATACAACCCAGATACTATCCATTCAACCTTCTGTTCGATTCGGTTGCTCGTATGTATAACGAAAGAACAGTAACCTGGTGAGTATATCTATATAAACATAATCGAATACATTTCAGATACGATGATTGTTCAATCTATCCATTTAACCTTCTGCTCGATTCGGTCGCTTGTATGTAAAACGGAAGGAAAGTTACCTGGTGAGTATTGCTATATAAACATCATCACGATATCATCGAATACAACTCAGATACAATTATCGTTTCGTCTAACCATTCAACATTCTGTTCGATTCAGTCGCTAGTATGTGTAACGGAAGTATCGTCACCTGGTAAGTATCACTTTATATACAGTATTGCGATATAATCGGATACCACCCAGATACATTGATTGTTCAGTCTATCCATTCAACTTTCTTTTCGTTTCAGTCGCTCGTATGTAAAACGGAAATACCGTCTCCTAGTGTGTATAACTATATACACAGCATAACATCATAATCGAATACAACCCATATACTATCCATTCAACCTTCTGTTCAATTCAGTCACTCGTATGTATAACGGAAGAACAATTACCTGGTGAGTATAACTATATAAACATAATCGAATACAACCCAGATACGATGATTGTTCAATCTATACTGAATTCAACCTTCTGCTCGATTCGGTCGCTTGTATGTAAAACGGAAGAACAGTTACCTGGTGAGTATTGCTATATAAACATCATCACGATATCATCGAATACAACTTAGTTACAATTATCGTTCCGTCTAACCATCCAACCTTATGTTCGATTCAGACGCTCGTATGTGTAACGAAAGAACCGTTACATGGTAGGTGTAGTTAAATATACAACATAACGATATAATCGGAGACAACCCAGATACAATGATTGTTCAATCTATCCATTCAACCTTATGTTCGATTCGGTTGCTAGTATGTATAACGAAAGAACAGTTACCTGGTTAGACATAATATATAATAATCATCACGAAATAATCGAATACAACCCAGATACGATGATTGTTCAGTCTATCCATTCAACCTTCTGTTCAGTTCAGTCGCTCTTATGTATAACTGGAGAACAGTTAGCTGGTGAGTATGACTATATGAACATCATCACGATATAATCGAATACAACCCCAGATACGATCATTGTTTAGTCTATCCATTCAACCTTCAGTTCAATTCAGTCGCTCGTATGTATAACGGAAGAACAGTTACCTGGTGAGTATAATCATATAAACATAATCGAATACAACTCAGATACGATGATTGTTCAATCTATCCATTCAACCTCATGTTCGATTCGGTTGCTCGTATGTATATCGGAAGAACAGGTACCTGGTGAGTATATCTATATAAACATAATCGAATACAACTCAGATACGATGATTGTTCAATCTATCCATTTAACCTTCTGCTCGATTCGGTCGCTTGTATGTAAAACGGAAGGACAGTTACCTGGTGAGTATTGCTATATAAACATCATCACGATATCATCGAATACAACTCAGATACAATTATCGTTTCGTCTAACTATTTAACCATCTGTTCGATTCAGTCGCCAGTATGTGTAACGGAAGTACCGTCACCTGGTAAGTATCACTATATATACAGTATTGCGATATAATCGGATACCACCCAGATACATTGATTGTTCAGTCTATCCATTCAACTTTCTGTTCGTTTCGGTCGCTCGTATGTGAAACGGGAATACCGTCACCTTATGTGTTTAACTATATACACAGCATAACATCATAATCGAATACAACCCAGATACTATTCATTCAACCTTCTGTTCGATTCGGTTGCTCGTATGTATAACGAAAGAACAGTAACCTGGTGAGTATTTCTATATGAACGTCATCACGATATAATCGAATACAACATAGATACAATTATCGTTCCATCTGACCATCCAACCTTATGTTCGATTCAGACGCTCGTATGTGTAACGAAAGAACCGTTACATGGTAGGTGTAAATAAATATACAACATAACGATATAATCGGAGACAACCCAGATACAATGACTGTTCAATCTATCCATTCAACCTTATGTTCGATTCGGTTGCTAGTATGTATAACGAAAGAACAGTTACCTGGTTAGACATAATATATAATAATCATCACGAAATAATCGAATACAACCCAGATACGATTATTGTTCAGTCTATCCATTCAACCTTCTGTTCAGTTCAGTCGCTCTTCTGTATAACTGGAGAACAGTTACCTGGTGAGTATAACTATATGAACATCATCACGATATAATCGAATACAACCCCAGATACTATCATTGTTTAGTCTATCCATTCAACCTTCAGTTCAATTCAGTCGCTCGTATGTATAACGGAAGAACAGTTACCTGGTGAGTATAACTATATAAACATAATCGAATACAACTCAGATACGATGATTGTTCAATCTATCCATTCAACCTTATGTTCGATTCGGTTGCTCGTATGTATATCGGAAGAACAGGTACCTGGTGAGTATATCTATATAAACATAATCGAATACAACTCAGATACGATGATTGTTCAATCTATCCATTTAACCTTCTGCTCGATTCGGTCGCTTGTATGTAAAACGGAAGGACAGTTATCTGGTGAGTATTGCTATATAAACATCATCACGATATCATCGAATACAACTCAGATACAATTATCGTTTCGTCTAACCATTCAACATTCTGTTCGATTCAGTCGCTAGAATGTGTAACGGAATTATCGTCACCTGGTAAGTATCACTATATATACAGTATTGCGATATAATCGGATACCACCCAGATACATTGATTGTTCAGTCTATCCATTCAACTTTCTTTTCGTTTCAGTCGCTCGTATGTAAAACGGAAATACCGTCTCCTAGTGTGTATAACTATATACACAGCATAACATCATAATCGAATACAACCCATATACTATCCATTCAACCTTCTGTTCAATTCAGTCGCTCGTATGTATAACGGAAGAACAGTTACCTGGTGAGTATAACTATATAAACATAATCGAATACAACCCAGATACGATGATTGTTCAATCTATACAGAATTCAACCTTCTGCTCGATTCGGTCGCTTGTATGTAAAACGGAAGAACAGTTACCTGTTGAGTATTGCTATATAAACATCATCAAGATATCATCAAATACAACTCAGATACATGTATCGTTTCGTCTAACCATTTAACCTTCTGTTCGATTCAGTCGCTAGTATGTGTAACGGAATTACCGTCACCTGGTAAGTATCACTATATATACAGTATTGCGATATAATCGGATACCACCCAGATACATTGATTGTTCAGTCTATCCATTCAACTTTCTGTTCGTTTCGGTCGCTCGTATGTGAAACGGGAATACCGTCACCTTATGTGTATATTTATATACACAGCATAACATCATAATCGAATACAACCCAGATACTATCCATTCAACTTTCTGTTCGATTCGGTTGCTCGTATGTATAACGAAAGAACAGTAACCTGGTGAGTATTTCTATATGAACGTCATCACGATATAATCGAATACAACTCAGTTACAATTATCGTTCCGTCTAACCATCCAACCTTATGTTCGATTCAGACGCTCGTATGTGTAACGAAAGAACCGTTACATGGTAGGTGTAGTTAAATATACAACATAACGATATAATCGGAGACAACCCAGATACAATGATTGTTCAATCTATCCATTCAACCTTATGTTCGATTCGGTTGCTAGTATGTATAACGAAAGAACAGTTACCTGGTTAGACATAATATATAATAATCATCACGAAATAATCGAATACAACCCAGATACGATGATTGTTCAGTCTATCCATTCAACCTTCTGTTCAGTTCAGTCGCTCTTATGTATAACTGGAGAACAGTTACCTGGTGAGTATAACTATATGAATATCATCACAATATAATCGAACACAACCCCAGATACGATCATTGTTTAGTCTATCCATTCAACCTTCAGTTCAATTCAGTCGCTCGTATGTATAACGGAAGAACAGTTACCTGGTGAGTATAACTATATAAACATAATCGAATACAACTCAGATACGATGATTGTTCAATCTATCCATTCAACCTCATGTTCGATACGGTTGCTCGTATGAATATCGGAAGAACAGGTACCTGGTGAGTATATCTATATAAACATAATCGAATACAACTCATATACGATGATTGTTCAATCTATCCATTTAACCTTCTGCTCGATTCGGTCGCTTGTATGTAAAACGGAAGGACAGTTACCTGGTGAGTATTGCTATATAAACATCATCACGATATCATCGAATACAACTCGGATACAATTATCGTTTCGTCTAACCATTCAACATTCTGTTCGATTCAGTCGCTAGTATGTGTAACGGAAGTATCGTCACCTGGTAAGTATCACTATATATACAGTATTGCGATATAATCGGATACCACCCAGATACATTGATTGTTCAGTCTATCCATTCAACTTTCTGTTCGTTTCGGTCGCTCGTATGTGAAACGGGAATACCGTCACCTTATGTGTATAACTATATACACAGCATAACATCATAATCGAATACAACCCATATACTATCCATTCAACCTTCTGTTCAATTCAGTCGCTCGTATGTATAACGGAAGAACAGTTACCTGGTGAGTATAACTATATAAACATAATCGAATACAACCCAGATACGATGATTGTTCAATCTATACTGAATTCAACCTTCTGCTCGATTCGGTCGCTTGTATGTTAACGGAAGAACAGTTACCTGGTGAGTATTGCTATATAAACATCATCACGATATCTTCGAATACAACTCAGATACAATTATCGTTTCGTCTAACCATTTAACCTTCTGTTCGATTCAGTCGCTAGTATGTGTAACGGAAGTACCGTCACCTGGTAAGTATCACTATATATACAGTATTGCGATATAATCGGATACCACCCAGATACATTGATTGTTCAGTCTATCCATTCAACTTTCTGTTCGTTTCGGTCGCTCGTATGTGAAACGGGAATACCGTCACCTTATGTGTATAACTATATACACAGCATAACATCATAATCGAATACAACCCATATACTATCCATTCAACCTTCTGTTCAATTCAGTCGCTCGTATGTATAACGGAAGAACAGTTACCTGGTGAGTATATCTATATAAACATAATCGAATACAACCCAGATACGATGATTGTTCAATCTATACTGAATTCAACCTTCTGCTCGATTCGGTCGCTTGTATGTAAAATGGAAGAACAGTTACCTGGTGAGTATTGCTATATAAACATCATCACGATATCATCGAATACAACTCAGATACAATTATCGTTTCGTCTAACCATTTAACCTTCTGTTCGATTCAGTCGCTAGTATGTGTAACGGAAGTACCGTCACCTGGTAAGTATCACTATATATACATTATTGCGATATAAACGGAAATCACCCAGATACATTGATTGTTCAGTCTATCCATTCAACTTTCTGTTCGTTTCGGTCGCTCGTATGTGAAACGGGAATACCGTCACCTTATGTGTATATCTATATATACAGCATAACATCATAATCGAATACAACCCAGATACTATCCATTCAACCTTCTGTTCGATTCGGTTGCTCGTATGTATAACGAAAGAACAGTAACCTGGTGAGTATTTCTATATGAACGTCATCACGATATAATCGAATACAACTTAGTTACAATTATCGTTCCGTCTAACCATCCAACCTTATGTTCGATTCAGACGCTCGTATGTGTAACGAAAGAACCGTTACATGGTAGGAGTAGGTAAATATACAACAACGATATAATCGGAGACAACCCAGATACAATGATTGTTCAATCTATCCATTCAACCTTATGTTCGATTCGGTTGCTAGTATGTATAACGAAAGAACAGTTACTTGGTAAGACATTATATATAATAATCATCACGAAATAATCGAATACAACCCAGATACGATGATTGTTCAGTCTATCCATTCAACCTTCTGTTCAGTTCAGTCGCTCTTATGTATAACTGGAGAACAGTTTCCTGGTGAGTATAACTATATGAACATCATCACGATATAATCGAATACAACCCCAGATACGATCATTGTTTAGTCTATCCATTCAACCTTCAGTTCAATTCAGTCGCTCGTATGTATAACGGAAGAACAGTTACCTGGTGAGTATAACTATATAAACATAATCGAATACAACTCAGATACGATGATTGTTCAATCTATCCATTCAACCTTATGTTCGATTCGGTTGCTCGTATGTATATCGGAAGAACAGGTACCTGGTGAGTATATCTATATAAACATAATCGAATACAACTCAGATACGATGATTGTTCAATCTATCCATTTAACCTTCTGCTCGATTCGGTCGCTTGTATGTAAAACGGAAGGACAGTTACCTTGTGAGTATTGCTATATAAACATCATCACGATATCATCGAATACAACTCAGATACAATTATCGTTTCGTCTAACCATTTAACCTTCTGTTCGATTCAGTCGCTAGTATGTGTAACGGAAGTATCGTCACCTGGTAAGTATCACTATATATACAGTATTGCGATATAATCGGATACCACCCAGATACATTGATTGTTCAGTTTATCCATTCAACTTTCTGTTCGTTTCGGTCGCTCGTATGTGAAACGGGAATACCGTCACCTTATGTGTATAACTATATACACAGCATAACATCATAATCGAATACAACCCAGATACTATCCATTCAACCTTCTGTTCGATTCGGTTGCTCGTATATATAACGAAAGAACAGTAACCTGGTGAGTATTGCTATATAAACATCATCACGATATCATCGAATACAACTCAGATACAATTATTGTTTCGTCTAACCATTTAACCTTCTGTTCGATTCAGTCGCTAGTATGTGTAACGGAAGTATCGTCACCTGGTAAGTATCACTATATATACAGTATTGCGATATAATCGGATACCACCCAGATACATTGATTGTTCAGTCTATCCATTCAACTTTCTGTTCGTTTCGGTCGCTCGTATGTGAAACGGGAATACCGTCACCTTATGTGTATAACTATATACACAGCATAACATCATAATCGAATACAACCCATATACTATCCATTCAACCTTCTGTTCAATTCAGTCGCTCGTATGTATAACGGAAGAACAGTTACCTATTGAGTATAACTATATAAACATAATCGAATACAACCCAGATACGATGATTGTTCAATCTATACTGAATTCAACCTTCTGCTCGATTCGGTCGCTTGTATGTGAAACGGAAGAACAGTTACCTGGTGAGTATTGCTATATAAACATCATCACGATATCATCGAATACAACTCAGATACAATTATCGTTTCGTCTAACCATTTAACCTTCTGTTCGATTCAGTCGCTAGTATGTGTAACGGAAGTACCGTCACCTGGTAAGTATCACTATATATACAGTATTGCGATATAATCGGATACCACCCAGATACATTGATTGTTCAGTCTATCCATTCAACTTTCTGTTCGTTTCGGTCGCTCGTATGTGAGACGGGAATACCGTCACCTTATGTGTATAACTATATACACAGCATAACATCATAATCGAATACAACCCAGATACTATCCATTCAACCTTCTGTTCGATTCGGTTGCTCGTATGTATAACGAAAGAACAGTAACCTGGTGAGTATTTCTATATGAACGTCATCACGATATAATCGAATACTACTTAGTTACAATTATCGTTCCGTCTAACCATCCAACCTTATGTTCGATTCAGACGCTCGTATGTGTAACGAAAGAACCGTTACATGGTTGGTGTAGTTAAATATACAACATAACGATATAATCGGAGACAACCCAGATACAATGATTGTTCAATCTATCCATTCAACCTTATGTTCGATTCGTTTCGTTTCGGTCGCTCGTATGTAAAACGGGAATACCGTCTCCTAGTGTGTATAACTATATACACAGCATAACATCATAATCGAATACAACCCATATACTATCCATTCAACCTTCTGTTCAATTCAGTCGCTCGTATGTATAACGGAAGAACAGTTACCTGGTGAGTATAACTATATAAACATAATCGAATACAACCCAGATACGATGATTGTTCAATCTATACTGAATTCAACCTTCTGCTCGATTCGGTCGCTTGTATGTAAAACGGAAGAACAGTTACCTGGTGAGTATTGCTATATAAACATCATCACGATATCATCGAATACAACTCAGATACAATTATCGTTTCGTCTAACCATTTAACCTTCTGTTCGATTCAGTCGCTAGTATGTGTAACGGAAGTACCGTCACTTGGTAAGTATCACTATATATACAGTATTGCGATATAATCGGATACCACCCAGATACATTGATTGTTCAGTCTATCCATTCAACTTTCTGTGCGTTTCGGTCGCTCGTATGTGAAACGGGAATACCGTCACCTTATGTGTATAACTATATACACAGCATAACATCATAATCGAATACAACCCAGATACTATCCATTCAACCTTCTGTTCGATTCGGTAGCTCGTATGTATAACGAAAGAACAGTAACCTGGTGTGTATTTCTATATGAACGTCATCACGATATAATCGAATACAACTTAGTTACAATTATCGTTTCGTCTAACCATCCAACCCTATGTTCGATTAAGACGCTCGTATGTGTAACGAAAGAACCGTTACATGGTAAGTGTAGTTAAATATACAACATAACGATATAATCGGAGACAACCCAGATACAATGATTGTTCAATCTATCCATTCAACCTTATGTTCGATTCGGTTGCTAGTATGTATAACGAAAAAACAGTTACCTGGTTAGACATAATATATAATAATCATCACGAAATAATCGAATACAACCCAGATACGATGATTGTTCAGTCTATCCATTCAACCTTCTGTTCAGTTCAGTCGCTCTTATGTATAACTGGAGAACAGTAACCTGGTGAGTATAACTATATAAACATAATCGAATACAACTCAGATACGATGATTGTTCAATCTATCCATTCAACCTTATGTTCGATTCGGTTGCTCGTATGTATATCGGAAGAACAGGTACCTGGTGAGTATATTTATATAAACATAATCGAATACAACTCAGATACGATGATTGTTCAATCTATCCATTTAACCTTCTGCTCGATTCGGTCGCTTGTATGTAAAACGGAAGGACAGTTACCTGGTGAGTATCGCTATATAAACATCATCACGATATCATCGAATACAACTCAGATACAATTATCGTTTCGTCTAACCTTTCAACATTCTGTTCGATTCAGTCGCTAGTATGTGTAACGGAAGTATCGTCACCTGGTAAGTATCACTATATATACAGTATTGCGATATAATCGGATATTTCAGTCTATCCATTCAACTTTCTTTTCGTTTCGGTCGCTCGTATGTAAAACGGGAATACCGTCTCCTAGTGTGTATAACTATATACACAGCATAACATCATAATCGAATACAACCCATATACTATCCATTCAACCTTCTGTTCAATTCAGTCGCCCGTATGTATAACGGAAGAACAGTTACCTGGTGAGTATAACTATATAAACATAATCGAATACAACCCAGATACGATGATTGTTCAATTTATACTGAATTCAACCTTCTGCTCGATTCGGTCGCTTGTATGTAAAACGGAAGAACAGTTACCTGGTGAGTATAACTATATAAACATAATCGAATACAACTCAGATACGATGATTGTTCAATCTATCCATTCAACCTTTTGTTCGATTCGGTTGCTCGTATGTATATCGGAAGAACAGGTACCTGGTGAGTATATCTATATAAACATAATCGAATACAACTCATATACGATGATTGTTCAATCTATCCATTTAACCTTCTGCTCGATTCGGTCGCTTGTATGTAAAACGGAAGGACAGTTACCTGGTGAGTATTGCTATATAAACATCATCACGATATCATCGAATACAACTCGGATACAATTATCGTTTCGTCTAACCATTCAACATTCTGTTCGATTCAGTCGCTAGTATGTGTAACGGAAGTATCGTCACCTGGTAAGTATCACTATATATACAGTATTGCGATATAATCGGATACCACCCAGATACATTGATTGTTCAGTCTATCCATTCAACTTTCTGTTCGTTTCGGTCGCTCGTATGTGAAACGGGAATACCGTCACCTTATGTGTATAACTATATACACAGCATAACATCATAATCGAATACAACCCATATACTATCCATTCAACCTTCTGTTCAATTCAGTCGCTCGTATGTATAACGGAAGAACAGTTACCTGGTGAGTATAACTATATAAACATAATCGAATACAACCCAGATACGATGATTGTTCAATCTATACTGAATTCAACCTTCTGCTCGATTCGGTCGCTTGTATGTTAACGGAAGAACAGTTACCTGGTGAGTATTGCTATATAAACATCATCACGATATCTTCGAATACAACTCAGATACAATTATCGTTTCGTCTAACCATTTAACCTTCTGTTCGATTCAGTCGCTAGTATGTGTAACGGAAGTACCGTCACCTGGTAAGTATCACTATATATACAGTATTGCGATATAATCGGATACCACCCAGATACATTGATTGTTCAGTCTATCCATTCAACTTTCTGTTCGTTTCGGTCGCTCGTATGTGAAACGGGAATACCGTCACCTTATGTGTATAACTATATACACAGCATAACATCATAATCGAATACAACCCATATACTATCCATTCAACCTTCTGTTCAATTCAGTCGCTCGTATGTATAACGGAAGAACAGTTACCTGGTGAGTATTTCTATATGAACGTCATCACGATATAATCGAATACAACTTAGTTACAATTATCGTTCCGTCTAACCATCCAACCTTATGTTCGATTCAGACGCTCGTATGTGTAACGAAAGAACCGTTACATGGTAGGAGTAGGTAAATATACAACAACGATATAATCGGAGACAACCCAGATACAATGATTGTTCAATCTATCCATTCAACCTTATGTTCGATTCGGTTGCTAGTATGTATAACGAAAGAACAGTTACCTGGTAAGACATTATATATAATAATCATCACGAAATAATCGAATACAACCCAGATACGATGATTGTTCAGTCTATCCATTCAACCTTCTGTTCAGTTCAGTCGCTCTTATGTATAACTGGAGAACAGTTTCCTGGTGAGTATAACTATATGAACATCATCACGATATAATCGAATACAACCCCAGATACGATCATTGTTTAGTCTATCCATTCAACCTTCAGTTCAATTCAGTCGCTCGTATGTATAACGGAAGAACAGTTACCTGGTGAGTATAACTATATAAACATAATCGAATACAACTCAGATACGATGATTGTTCAATCTATCCATTCAACCTTATGTTCGATTCGGTTGCTCGTATGTATATCGGAAGAACAGGTACCTGGTGAGTATATCTATATAAACATAATCGAATACAACTCAGATACGATGATTGTTCAATCTATCCATTTAACCTTCTGCTCGATTCGGTCGCTTGTATGTAAAACGGAAGGACAGTTACCTCGTGAGTATTGCTATATAAACATCATCACGATATCATCGAATACAACTCAGATACAATTATCGTTTCGTCTAACCATTTAACCTTCTGTTCGATTCAGTCGCTAGTATGTGTAACGGAAGTATCGTCACCTGGTAAGTATCACTATATATACAGTATTGCGATATAATCGGATACCACCCAGATACATTGATTGTTCAGTTTATCCATTCAACTTTCTGTTCGTTTCGGTCGCTCGTATGTGAAACGGGAATACCGTCACCTTATGTGTATAACTATATACACAGCATAACATCATAATCGAATACAACCCAGATACTATCCATTCAACCTTCTGTTCGATTCGGTTGCTCGTATATATAACGAAAGAACAGTAACCTGGTGAGTATTGCTATATAAACATCATCACGATATCATCGAATACAACTCAGATACAATTATCGTTTCGTCTAACCATTTAACCTTCTGTTCGATTCAGTCGCTAGTATGTGTAACGGAAGTATCGTCACCTGGTAAGTATCACTATATATACAGTATTGCGATATAATCGGATACCACCCAGATACATTGATTGTTCAGTCTATCCATTCAACTTTCTGTTCGTTTCGGTCGCTCGTATGTGAAACGGGAATACCGTCACCTTATGTGTATAACTATATACACAGCATAACATCATAATCGAATACAACCCATATACTATCCATTCAACCTTCTGTTCAATTCAGTCGCTCGTATGTATAACGGAAGAACAGTTACCTATTGAGTATAACTATATAAACATAATCGAATACAACCCAGATACGATGATTGTTCAATCTATACTGAATTCAACCTTCTGCTCGATTCGGTCGCTTGTATGTGAAACGGAAGAACAGTTACCTGGTGAGTATTGCTATATAAACATCATCACGATATCATCGAATACAACTCAGATACAATTATCGTTTCGTCTAACCATTTAACCTTCTGTTCGATTCAGTCGCTAGTATGTGTAACGGAAGTACCGTCACCTGGTAAGTATCACTATATATACAGTATTGCGATATAATCGGATACCACCCAGATACATTGATTGTTCAGTCTATCCATTCAACTTTCTGTTCGTTTCGGTCGCTCGTATGTGAGACGGGAATACCGTCACCTTATGTGTATAACTATATACACAGCATAACATCATAATCGAATACAACCCAGATACTATCCATTCAACCTTCTGTTCGATTCGGTTGCTCGTATGTATAACGAAAGAACAGTAACCTGGTGAGTATTTCTATATGAACGTCATCACGATATAATCGAATACTACTTAGTTACAATTATCGTTCCGTCTAACCATCCAACCTTATGTTCGATTCAGACGCTCGTATGTGTAACGAAAGAACCGTTACATGGTTGGTGTAGTTAAATATACAACATAACGATATAATCGGAGACAACCCAGATACAATGATTGTTCAATCTATCCATTCAACCTTATGTTCGATTCGTTTCGTTTCGGTCGCTCGTATGTAAAACGGGAATACCGTCTCCTAGTGTGTATAACTATATACACAGCATAACATCATAATCGAATACAACCCATATACTATCCATTCAACCTTCTGTTCAATTCAGTCGCTCGTATGTATAACGGAAGAACAGTTACCTGGTGAGTATAACTATATAAACATAATCGAATACAACCCAGATACGATGATTGTTCAATCTATACTGAATTCAACCTTCTGCTCGATTCGGTCGCTTGTATGTAAAACGGAAGAACAGTTACCTGGTGAGTATTGCTATATAAACATCATCACGATATCATCGAATACAACTCAGATACAATTATCGTTTCGTCTAACCATTTAACCTTCTGTTCGATTCAGTCGCTAGTATGTGTAACGGAAGCACCGTCACTTGGTAAGTATCACTATATATACAGTATTGCGATATAATCGGATACCACCCAGATACATTGATTGTTCAGTCTATCCATTCAACTTTCTGTGCGTTTCGGTCGCTCGTATGTGAAACGGGAATACCGTCACCTTATGTGTATAACTATATACACAGCATAACATCATAATCGAATACAACCCAGATACTATCCATTCAACCTTCTGTTCGATTCGGTAGCTCGTATGTATAACGAAAGAACAGTAACCTGGTGTGTATTTCTATATGAACGTCATCACGATATAATCGAATACAACTTAGTTACAATTATCGTTTCGTCTAACCATCCAACCCTATGTTCGATTAAGACGCTCGTATGTGTAACGAAAGAACCGTTACATGGTAAGTGTAGTTAAATATACAACATAACGATATAATCGGAGACAACCCAGATACAATGATTGTTCAATCTATCCATTCAACCTTATGTTCGATTCGGTTGCTAGTATGTATAACGAAAGAACAGTTACCTGGTTAGACATAATATATAATAATCATCACGAAATAATCGAATACAACCCAGATACGATGATTGTTCAGTCTATCCATTCAACCTTCTGTTCAGTTCAGTCGCTCTTATGTATAACTGGAGAACAGTAACCTGGTGAGTATAACTATATAAACATAATCGAATACAACTCAGATACGATGATTGTTCAATCTATCCATTCAACCTTATGTTCGATTCGGTTGCTCGTATGTATATCGGAAGAACAGGTACCTGGTGAGTATATTTATATAAACATAATCGAATACAACTCAGATACGATGATTGTTCAATCTATCCATTTAACCTTCTGCTCGATTCGGTCGCTTGTATGTAAAACGGAAGGACAGTTACCTGGTGAGTATCGCTATATAAACATCATCACGATATCATCGAATACAACTCAGATACAATTATCGTTTCGTCTAACCTTTCAACATTCTGTTCGATTCAGTCGCTAGTATGTGTAACGGAAGTATCGTCACCTGGTAAGTATCACTATATATACAGTATTGCGATATAATCGGATATTTCAGTCTATCCATTCAACTTTCTTTTCGTTTCGGTCGCTCGTATGTAAAACGGGAATACCGTCTCCTAGTGTGTATAACTATATACACAGCATAACATCATAATCGAATACAACCCATATACTATCCATTCAACCTTCTGTTCAATTCAGTCGCCCGTATGTATAACGGAAGAACAGTTACCTGGTGAGTATAACTATATAAACATAATCGAATACAACCCAGATACGATGATTGTTCAATTTATACTGAATTCAACCTTCTGCTCGATTCGGTCGCTTGTATGTAAAACGGAAGAACAGTTACCTGGTGAGTATAACTATATAAACATAATCGAATACAACTCAGATACGATGATTGTTCAATCTATCCATTCAACCTTTTGTTCGATTCGGTTGCTCGTATGTATATCGGAAGAACAGGTACCTGGTGAGTATATCTATATAAACATAATCGAATACAACTCATATACGATGATTGTTCAATCTATCCATTTAACCTTCTGCTCGATTCGGTCGCTTGTATGTAAAACGGAAGGACAGTTACCTGGTGAGTATTGCTATATAAACATCATCACGATATCATCGAATACAACTCGGATACAATTATCGTTTCGTCTAACCATTCAACATTCTGTTCGATTCAGTCGCTAGTATGTGTAACGGAAGTATCGTCACCTGGTAAGTATCACTATATATACAGTATTGCGATATAATCGGATACCACCCAGATACATTGATTGTTCAGTCTATCCATTCAACTTTCTGTTCGTTTCGGTCGCTCGTATGTGAAACGGGAATACCGTCACCTTATGTGTATAACTATATACACAGCATAACATCATAATCGAATACAACCCATATACTATCCATTCAACCTTCTGTTCAATTCAGTCGCTCGTATGTATAACGGAAGAACAGTTACCTGGTGAGTATAACTATATAAACATAATCGAATACAACCCAGATACGATGATTGTTCAATCTATACTGAATTCAACCTTCTGCTCGATTCGGTCGCTTGTATGTTAACGGAAGAACAGTTACCTGGTGAGTATTGCTATATAAACATCATCACGATATCTTCGAATACAACTCAGATACAATTATCGTTTCGTCTAACCATTTAAACTTCTGTTCGATTCAGTCGCTAGTATGTGTAACGGAAGTACCGTCACCTGGTAAGTATCACTATATATACAGTATTGCGATATAATCGGATACCACCCAGATACATTGATTGTTCAGTCTATCCATTCAACTTTCTGTTCGTTTCGGTCGCTCGTATGTGAAACGGGAATACCGTCACCTTATGTGTATAACTATATACACAGCATAACATCATAATCGAATACAACCCATATACTATCCATTCAACCTTCTGTTCAATTCAGTCGCTCGTATGTATAACGGAAGAACAGTTACCTGGTGAGTATATCTATATAAACATAATCGAATACAACCCAGATACGATGATTGTTCAATCTATACTGAATTCAACCTTCTGCTCGATTCGGTCGCTTGTATGTAAAATGGAAGAACAGTTACCTGGTGAGTATTGCTATATAAACATCATCACGATATCATCGAATACAACTCAGATACAATTATCGTTTCGTCTAACCATTTAACCTTCTGTTCGATTCAGTCGCTAGTATGTGTAACGGAAGTACCGTCACCTGGTAAGTATCACTATATATACATTATTGCGATATAAACGGAAATCACCCAGATACATTGATTGTTCAGTCTATCCATTCAACTTTCTGTTCGTTTCGGTCGCTCGTATGTGAAACGGGAATACCGTCACCTTATGTGTATATCTATATATACAGCATAACATCATAATCGAATACAACCCAGATACTATCCATTCAACCTTCTGTTCGATTCGGTTGCTCGTATGTATAACGAAAGAACAGTAACCTGGTGAGTATTTCTATATGAACGTCATCACGATATAATCGAAAACAACTTAGTTACAATTATCGTTCCGTCTAACCATCCAACCTTATGTTCGATTCAGACGCTCGTATGTGTAACGAAAGAACCGTTACATGGTAGGAGTAGGTAAATATACAACAACGATATAATCGGAGACAACCCAGATACAATGATTGTTCAATCTATCCATTCAACCTTATGTTCGATTCGGTTGCTAGTATGTATAACGAAAGAACAGTTACCTGGTAAGACATTATATATAATAATCATCACGAAATAATCGAATACAACCCAGATACGATGATTGTTCAGTCTATCCATTCAACCTTCTGTTCAGTTCAGTCGCTCTTATGTATAACTGGAGAACAGTTTCCTGGTGAGTATAACTATATGAACATCATCACGATATAATCGAATACAACCCCAGATACGATCATTGTTTAGTCTATCCATTCAACCTTCAGTTCAATTCAGTCGCTCGTATGTATAACGGAAGAACAGTTACCTGGTGAGTATAACTATATAAACATAATCGAATACAACTCAGATACGATGATTGTTCAATCTATCCATTCAACCTTATGTTCGATTCGGTTGCCCGTATGTATATCGGAAGAACAGGTACCTGGTGAGTATATCTATATAAACATAATCGAATACAACTCAGATACGATGATTGTTCAATCTATCCATTTAACCTTCTGCTCGATTCGGTCGCTTGTATGTAAAACGGAAGGACAGTTACCTTGTGAGTATTGCTATATAAACATCATCACGATATCATCGAATACAACTCAGATACAATTATCGTTTCGTCTAACCATTTAACCTTCTGATCGATTCAGTCGCTAGTATGTGTAACGGAAGTATCGTCACCTGGTAAGTATCACTATATATACAGTATTGCGATATAATCGGATACCACCCAGATACATTGATTGTTCAGTTTATCCATTCAACTTTCTGTTCGTTTCGGTCGCTCGTATGTGAAACGGGAATACCGTCACCTTATGTGTATAACTATATACACAGCATAACATCATAATCGAATACAACCCAGATACTATCCATTCAACCTTCTGTTCGATTCGGTTGCTCGTATATATAACGAAAGAACAGTAACCTGGTGAGTATTGCTATATAAACATCATCACGATATCATCGAATACAACTCAGATACAATTATCGTTTCGTCTAACCATTTAACCTTCTGTTCGATTCAGTCGCTAGTATGTGTAACGGAAGTATCGTCACCTGGTAAGTATCACTATATATACAGTATTGCGATATAATCGGATACCACCCAGATACATTGATTGTTCAGTCTATCCATTCAACTTTCTGTTCGTTTCGGTCGCTCGTATGTGAAACGGGAATACCGTCACCTTATGTGTATAACTATATACACAGCATAACATCATAATCGAATACAACCCATATACTATCCATTCAACCTTCTGTTCAATTCAGTCGCTCGTATGTATAACGGAAGAACAGTTACCTATTGAGTATAACTATATAAACATAATCGAATACAACCCAGATACGATGATTGTTCAATCTATACTGAATTCAACCTTCTGCTCGATTCGGTCGCTTGTATGTGAAACGGAAGAACAGTTACCTGGTGAGTATTGCTATATAAACATCATCACGATATCATCGAATACAACTCAGATACAATTATCGTTTCGTCTAACCATTTAACCTTCTGTTCGATTCAGTCGCTAGTATGTGTAACGGAAGTACCGTCACCTGGTAAGTATCACTATATATACAGTATTGCGATATAATCGGATACCACCTAGATACATTGATTGTTCAGTCTATCCATTCAACTTTCTGTTCGTTTCGGTCGCTCGTATGTGAGACGGGAATACCGTCACCTTATGTGTATAACTATATACACAGCATAACATCATAATCGAATACAACCCAGATACTATCCATTCAACCTTCTGTTCGATTCGGTTGCTCGTATGTATAACGAAAGAACAGTAACCTGGTGAGTATTTCTATATGAACGTCATCACGATATAATCGAATACTACTTAGTTACAATTATCGTTCCGTCTAACCATCCAACCTTATGTTCGATTCAGACGCTCGTATGTGTAACGAAAGAACCGTTACATGGTTGGTGTAGTTAAATATACAACATAACGATATAATCGGAGACAACCCAGATACAATGATTGTTCAATCTATCCATTCAACCTTATGTTCGATTCGGTTGCTAGTATGTATAACGAAAGAACAGTTACCTGGTAAGACATAATATATAATAATCATCACGATATAATCGAATACAACCCCAGATACGATCATTGTTTAGTCTATCCATTCAACCTTCAGTTCAATTCAGTCGCTCGTATGTATAACGGGAGAACAGTTACCTGGTGAGTATAACTATATAAACATAATCGAATACAACTCAGATACGATGATTGTTCAATCTATCCATTCAACCTTATGTTCGATTCGGTTGCTCGTATGTATATCGGAAGAACAGGTACCTGGTGAGTATATCTATATAAACATAATCGAATACAACTCAGATACGATGATTGTTCAATCTATCCATTTAACCTTCTGCTCGATTCGGTCGCTTGTATGTAAAACGGAAGGACAGTTACCTGGTGAGTATCGCTATATAAACATCATCACGATATCTTCGAATACAACTCAGATACAATTATCGTTTCGTCTAACCATTCAACATTCTGTTCGATTCAGTCGCTAGTATGTGTAACGGAAGTATCGTCACCTGGTAAGTATCACTATATATACAGTATTGCGATATAATCGGATATTTCAGTCTATCCATTCAACTTTCTTTTCGTTTCGGTCGCTCGTATGTAAAACGGGAATACCGTCTCCTAGTGTGTATAACTATATACACAGCATAACATCATAATCGAATACAACCCATATACTATCCATTCAACCTTCTGTTCAATTCAGTCGCCCGTATGTATAACGGAAGAACAGTTACCTGGTGAGTATAACTATATAAACATAATCGAATACAACCCAGATACGATGATTGTTCAATTTATACTGAATTCAACCTTCTGCTCGATTCGGTCGCTTGTATGTAAAACGGAAGAACAGTTACCTGGTGAGTATAACTATATAAACATAATCGAATACAACTCAGATACGATGATTGTTCAATCTATCCATTCAACCTTTTGTTCGATTCGGTTGCTCGTATGTATATCGGAAGAACAGGTACCTGGTGAGTATTGCTATATAAACATCATCACGATATCATCGAATACAACTCAGATACAATTATCGTTTCGTCTAACTATTCAACATTCTGTTCGATTCAGTCGCTAGTATGTGTAACGGAAGTATCGTCACCTGGTAAGTATCACTATATATACAGTATTGCGATATAATCGGATACCACCCAGATACATTGATTGTTCAGTCTATCCATTCAACTTTCTTTTCGTTTCGGTCGCTCGTATGTAAAACGGGAATACCGTCTCCTAGTGTGTATAACTATATACACAGCATAACATCATAATCGAATACAACCCATATACTATCCATTCAACCTTCTGTTCAATTCAGTCGCTCGTATGTATAACGGAAGAACAGTTACCTGGTGAGTATAACTATATAAACATAATCGAATACAACCCAGATACGATGATTGTTCAATCTATACTGAATTCAACCTTCTGCTCGATTCGGTCACTTGTATATAAAACGGAAGAACAGTTACCTGGTGAGTATTGCTATATAAACATCATCACGATATCATCGAATACAACTCAGATACAATTATCGTTTCGTCTAACCATTTAACCTTCTGTTCGATTCAGTCGCTAGTATGTGTAACGGAAGTACCGTCACTTGGTAAGTATCACTATATATACAGTATTGCGATATGATCGGATACCACCCAGATACATTGATTGTTCAGTCTATCCATTCAACTTTCTGTGCGTTTCGGTCGCTCGTATGTGAAACGGGAATACCGTCACCTTATGTGTATAACTATATACACAGCATAACATCATAATCGAATACAACCCAGATACTATCCATTCAACCTTCTGTTCGATTCGGTAGCTCGTATGTATAACGAAAGAACAGTAACCTGGTGTGTATTTCTATATGAACGTCATCACGATATAATCGAATAAAACTTAGTTACAATTATCGTTTCGTCTAACCATCCAACCTTATGTTCGATTAAGACGCTCGTATGTGTAACGAAAGAACCGTTACATGGTAAGTGTAGTTAAATATACAACATAACGATATAATCGGAGACAACCCAGATACAATGATTGTTCAATCTATCCATTCAACCTTATGTTCGATTCGGTTGCTAGTATGTATAACGAAAGAACAGTTACCTGGTTAGACATAATATATAATAATCATCACGAAATAATCGAATACAACCCAGATACGATGATTGTTCAGTCTATCCATTCAACCTTCTGTTCAGTTCAGTCGCTCTTATGTATAACTGGAGAACAGTTACCTGGTGAGTATAACTATATAAACATAATCGAATACAACTCAGATACGATGATTGTTCAATCTATCCATTCAACCTTATGTTCGATTCGGTTGCTCGTATGTATATCGGAAGAACAGGTACCTGGTGAGTATATCTATATAAACATAATCGAATACAACTCAGATACGATGATTGTTCAATCTATCCATTTAACCTTCTGCTCGATTCGGTCGCTTGTATGTAAAACGGAAGGACAGTTACCTGGTGAGTATCGCTATATAAACATCATCACGATATCATCGAATACAACTCAGATACAATTATCGTTTCGTCTAACCTTTCAACATTCTGTTCGATTCAGTCGCTAGTATGTGTAACGGAAGTATCGTCACCTGGTAAGTATCACTATATATACAGTATTGCGATATAATCGGATATTTCAGACTATCCATTCAACTTTCTTTTCGTTTCGGTCGCTCGTATGTAAAACGGGAATACCGTCTCCTAGTGTGTATAACTATATACACAGCATAACATCATAATCGAATACAACCCATATACTATCCATTCAACCTTCTGTTCAATTCAGTCGCCCGTATGTATAACGGAAGAACAGTTACCTGGTGAGTATAACTATATAAACATAATCGAATACAACCCAGATACGATGATTGTTCAATTTATACTGAATTCAACCTTCTGCTCGATTCGGTCGCTTGTATGTAAAACGGAAGAACAGTTACCTGGTGAGTATAACTATATAAACATAATCGAATACAACTCAGATACGATGATTGTTCAATCTATCCATTCAACCTTTTGTTCGATTCGGTTGCTCGTATGTATATCGGAAGAACAGGTACCTGGTGAGTATTGCTATATAAACATCATCACGATATCATCGAATACAACTCAGATACAATTATCGTTTCGTCTAACTATTCAACATTCTGTTCGATTCAGTCGCTAGTATGTGTAACGGAAGTATCGTCACCTGGTAAGTATCACTATATATACAGTATTGCGATATAATCGGATACCACCCAGATACATTGATTGTTCAGTCTATCCATTCAACTTTCTTTTCGTTTCGGTCGCTCGTATGTAAAACGGGAATACCGTCTCCTAGTGTGTATAACTATATACACAGCATAACATCATAATCGAATACAACCCATATACTATCCATTCAACCTTCTGTTCAATTCAGTCGCTCGTATGTATAACGGAAGAACAGTTACCTGGTGAGTATAACTATATAAACATAATCGAATACAACCCAGATACGATGATTGTTCAATCTATACTGAATTCAACCTTCTGCTCGATTCGGTCGCTTGTATGTAAAACGGAAGAACAGTTACCTGGTGAGTATTGCTATATAAACATCATCACGATGTCATCGAATACAACTCAGATACAATTATCGTTTCGTCTAACCATTTAACCTTCTGTTCGATTCAGTCGCTAGTATGTGTAACGGAAGTACCGTCACTTGGTAAGTATCACTATATATACAGTATTGCGATATAATCGGATACCACCCAGATACATTGATTGTTCAGTCTATCCATTCAACTTTCTGTGCGTTTCGGTCGCTCGTATGTGAAACGGGAATACCGTCACCTTATGTGTATAACTATATACACAGCATAACATCATAATCGAATACAACCCAGATACTATCCATTCAACCTTCTGTTCGATTCGGTAGCTCGTATGTATAACGAAAGAACAGTAACCTGGTGTGTATTTCTATATGAACGTCATCACGATATAATCGAATACAACTTAGTTACAATTATCGTTTCGTCTAACCATCCAACCTTATGTTCGATTAAGACGCTCGTATGTGTAACGAAAGAACCGTTACATGGTAAGTGTAGTTAAATATACAACATAACGATATAATCGGAGACAACCCAGATACAATGATTGTTCAATCTATCCATTCAACCTTATGTTCGATTCGGTTGCTAGTATGTATAACGAAAGAACAGTTGCCTGGTTAGACATAATATATAATAATCATCACGAAATAATCGAATACAACCCAGATACGATGATTGTTCAGTCTATCCATTCAACCTTCTGTTCAGTTCAGTCGCTCTTATGTATAACTGGAGAACAGTTACCTGGTGAGTATAACTATATAAACATAATCGAATACAACTCAGATACGATGATTGTTCAATCTATCCATTCAACCTTATGTTCGATTCGGTTGCTCGTATGTATATCGGAAGAACAGGTACCTGGTGAGTATATCTATATAAACATAATCGAATACAACTCAGATACGATGATTGTTCAATCTATCCATTTAACCTTCTGCTCGATTCGGTCGCTTGTATGTAAAACGGAAGGACAGTTACCTGGTGAGTATCGCTATATAAACATCATCACGATATCATCGAATACAACTCAGATACAATTATCGTTTCGTCTAACCTTTCAACATTCTGTTCGATTCAGTCGCTAGTATGTGTAACGGAAGTATCGTCACCTGGTAAGTATCACTATATATACAGTATTGCGATATAATCGGATATTTCAGTCTATCCATTCAACTTTCTTTTCGTTTCGGTCGCTCGTATGTAAAACGGGAATACCGTCTCCTAGTGTGTATAACTATATACACAGCATAACATCATAATCGAATACAACCCATATACTATCCATTCAACCTTCTGTTCAATTCAGTCGCCCGTATGTATAACGGAAGAACAGTTACCTGGTGAGTATAACTATATAAACATAATCGAATACAACCCAGATACGATGATTGTTCAATTTATACTGAATTCAACCTTCTGCTCGATTCGGTCGCTTGTATGTAAAACGGAAGAACAGTTACCTGGTGAGTATAACTATATAAACATAATCGAATACAACTCAGATACGATGATTGTTCAATCTATCCATTCAACCTTTTGTTCGATTCGGTTGCTCGTATGTATATCGGAAGAACAGGTACCTGGTGAGTATTGCTATATAAACATCATCACGATATCATCGAATACAACTCAGATACAATTATCGTTTCGTCTAACCATTCAACATTCTGTTCGATTCAGTCGCTAGTATGTGTAACGGAAGTATCGTCACCTGGTAAGTATCACTATATATACAGTATTGCGATATAATCGGATACCACCCAGATACATTGATTGTTCAGTCTATCCATTCAACTTTCTTTTCGTTTCGGTCGCTCGTATGTAAAACGGGAATACCGTCTCCTAGTGTGTATAACTATATACACAGCATAACATCATAATCGAATAAAACCCATATACTATCCATTCAACCTTCTGTTCAATTCAGTCGCTCGTATGTATAACGGAAGAACAGTTACCTGGTGAGTATAACTATATAAACATAATCGAATACAACCCAGATACGATGATTGTTCAATCTATACTGAATTCAACCTTCTGCTCGATTCGGTCACTTGTATATAAAACGGAAGAACAGTTACCTGGTGAGTATTGCTATATAAACATCATCACGATATCATCGAATACAACTCAGATACAATTATCGTTTCGTCTAACCATTTAACCTTCTGTTCGATTCAGTCGCTAGTATGTGTAACGGAAGTACCGTCACTTGGTAAGTATCACTATATATACAGTATTGCGATATGATCGGATACCACCCAGATACATTGATTGTTCAGTCTATCCATTCAACTTTCTGTGCGTTTCGGTCGCTCGTATGTGAAACGGGAATACCGTCACCTTATGTGTATAACTATATACACAGCATAACATCATAATCGAATACAACCCAGATACTATCCATTCAACCTTCTGTTCGATTCGGTAGCTCGTATGTATAACGAAAGAACAGTAACCTGGTGTGTATTTCTATATGAACGTCATCACGATATAATCGAATACAACTTAGTTACAATTATCGTTTCGTCTAACCATCCAACCTTATGTTCGATTAAGACGCTCGTATGTGTAACGAAAGAACCGTTACATGGTAAGTGTAGTTAAATATACAACATAACGATATAATCGGAGACAACCCAGATACAATGATTGTTCAATCTATCCATTCAACCTTATGTTCGATTCGGTTGCTAGTATGTATAACGAAAGAACAGTTACCTGGTTAGACATAATATATAATAATCATCACGAAATAATCGAATACAACCCAGATACGATGATTGTTCAGTCTATCCATTCAACCTTCTGTTCAGTTCAGTCGCTCTTATGTATAACTGGAGAACAGTTACCTGGTGAGTATAACTATATAAACATAATCGAATACAACTCAGATACGATGATTGTTCAATCTATCCATTCAACCTTATGTTCGATTCGGTTGCTCGTATGTATATCGGAAGAACAGGTACCTGGTGAGTATATCTATATAAACATAATCGAATACAACTCAGATACGATGATTGTTCAATCTATCCATTTAACCTTCTGCTCGATTCGGTCGCTTGTATGTAAAACGGAAGGACAGTTACCTGGTGAGTATCGCTATATAAACATCATCACGATATCATCGAATACAACTCAGATACAATTATCGTTTCGTCTAACCTTTCAACATTCTGTTCGATTCAGTCGCTAGTATGTGTAACGGAAGTATCGTCACCTGGTAAGTATCACTATATATACAGTATTGCGATATAATCGGATATTTCAGACTATCCATTCAACTTTCTTTTCGTTTCGGTCGCTCGTATGTAAAACGGGAATACCGTCTCCTAGTGTGTATAACTATATACACAGCATAACATCATAATCGAATACAACCCATATACTATCCATTCAACCTTCTGTTCAATTCAGTCGCCCGTATGTATAACGGAAGAACAGTTACCTGGTGAGTATAACTATATAAACATAATCGAATACAACCCAGATACGATGATTGTTCAATTTATACTGAATTCAACCTTCTGCTCGATTCGGTCGCTTGTATGTAAAACGGAAGAACAGTTACCTGGTGAGTATAACTATATAAACATAATCGAATACAACTCAGATACGATGATTGTTCAATCTATCCATTCAACCTTTTGTTCGATTCGGTTGCTCGTATGTATATCGGAAGAACAGGTACCTGGTGAGTATTGCTATATAAACATCATCACGATATCATCGAATACAACTCAGATACAATTATCGTTTCGTCTAACTATTCAACATTCTGTTCGATTCAGTCGCTAGTATGTGTAACGGAAGTATCGTCACCTGGTAAGTATCACTATATATACAGTATTGCGATATAATCGGATACCACCCAGATACATTGATTGTTCAGTCTATCCATTCAACTTTCTTTTCGTTTCGGTCGCTCGTATGTAAAACGGGAATACCGTCTCCTAGTGTGTATAACTATATACACAGCATAACATCATAATCGAATACAACCCATATACTATCCATTCAACCTTCTGTTCAATTCAGTCGCTCGTATGTATAACGGAAGAACAGTTACCTGGTGAGTATAACTATATAAACATAATCGAATACAACCCAGATACGATGATTGTTCAATCTATACTGAATTCAACCTTCTGCTCGATTCGGTCGCTTGTATGTAAAACGGAAGAACAGTTACCTGGTGAGTATTGCTATATAAACATCATCACGATGTCATCGAATACAACTCAGATACAATTATCGTTTCGTCTAACCATTTAACCTTCTGTTCGATTCAGTCGCTAGTATGTGTAACGGAAGTACCGTCACTTGGTAAGTATCACTATATATACAGTATTGCGATATAATCGGATACCACCCAGATACATTGATTGTTCAGTCTATCCATTCAACTTTCTGTGCGTTTCGGTCGCTCGTATGTGAAACGGGAATACCGTCACCTTATGTGTATAACTATATACACAGCATAACATCATAATCGAATACAACCCAGATACTATCCATTCAACCTTCTGTTCGATTCGGTAGCTCGTATGTATAACGAAAGAACAGTAACCTGGTGTGTATTTCTATATGAACGTCATCACGATATAATCGAATACAACTTAGTTACAATTATCGTTTCGTCTAACCATCCAACCTTATGTTCGATTAAGACGCTCGTATGTGTAACGAAAGAACCGTTACATGGTAAGTGTAGTTAAATATACAACATAACGATATAATCGGAGACAACCCAGATACAATGATTGTTCAATCTATCCATTCAACCTTATGTTCGATTCGGTTGCTAGTATGTATAACGAAAGAACAGTTGCCTGGTTAGACATAATATATAATAATCATCACGAAATAATCGAATACAACCCAGATACGATGATTGTTCAGTCTATCCATTCAACCTTCTGTTCAGTTCAGTCGCTCTTATGTATAACTGGAGAACAGTTACCTGGTGAGTATAACTATATAAACATAATCGAATACAACTCAGATACGATGATTGTTCAATCTATCCATTCAACCTTATGTTCGATTCGGTTGCTCGTATGTATATCGGAAGAACAGGTACCTGGTGAGTATATCTATATAAACATAATCGAATACAACTCAGATACGATGATTGTTCAATCTATCCATTTAACCTTCTGCTCGATTCGGTCGCTTGTATGTAAAACGGAAGGACAGTTACCTGGTGAGTATCGCTATATAAACATCATCACGATATCATCGAATACAACTCAGATACAATTATCGTTTCGTCTAACCTTTCAACATTCTGTTCGATTCAGTCGCTAGTATGTGTAACGGAAGTATCGTCACCTGGTAAGTATCACTATATATACAGTATTGCGATATAATCGGATATTTCAGTCTATCCATTCAACTTTCTTTTCGTTTCGGTCGCTCGTATGTAAAACGGGAATACCGTCTCCTAGTGTGTATAACTATATACACAGCATAACATCATAATCGAATACAACCCATATACTATCCATTCAACCTTCTGTTCAATTCAGTCGCCCGTATGTATAACGGAAGAACAGTTACCTGGTGAGTATAACTATATAAACATAATCGAATACAACCCAGATACGATGATTGTTCAATTTATACTGAATTCAACCTTCTGCTCGATTCGGTCGCTTGTATGTAAAACGGAAGAACAGTTACCTGGTGAGTATAACTATATAAACATAATCGAATACAACTCAGATACGATGATTGTTCAATCTATCCATTCAACCTTTTGTTCGATTCGGTTGCTCGTATGTATATCGGAAGAACAGGTACCTGGTGAGTATTGCTATATAAACATCATCACGATATCATCGAATACAACTCAGATACAATTATCGTTTCGTCTAACCATTCAACATTCTGTTCGATTCAGTCGCTAGTATGTGTAACGGAAGTATCGTCACCTGGTAAGTATCACTATATATACAGTATTGCGATATAATCGGATACCACCCAGATACATTGATTGTTCAGTCTATCCATTCAACTTTCTTTTCGTTTCGGTCGCTCGTATGTAAAACGGGAATACCGTCTCCTAGTGTGTATAACTATATACACAGCATAACATCATAATCGAATAAAACCCATATACTATCCATTCAACCTTCTGTTCAATTCAGTCGCTCGTATGTATAACGGAAGAACAGTTACCTGGTGAGTATAACTATATAAACATAATCGAATACAACCCAGATACGATGATTGTTCAATCTATACTGAATTCAACCTTCTGCTCGATTCGGTCGCTTGTATGTAAAACGGAAGAACAGTTACCTGGTGAGTATTGCTATATAAACATCATCACGATATCATCGAATACAACTCAGATACAATTATCGTTTCGTCTAACCATTTAACCTTCTGTTCGATTCAGTCGCTAGTATGTGTAACGGAAGTACCGTCACTTGGTAAGTATCACTATATATACAGTATTGCGATATAATCGGATACCACCCAGATACATTGATTGTTCAGTCTATCCATTCAACTTTCTGTTCGTTTCGGTCGCTCGTATGTGAAACGGAAATACCGTCTCCTTATGTGTATAACTATATACACAGCATAACATCATAATCGAATACAACCCAGATACTATCCATTCAACCTTCTGTTCGATTCGGTAGCTCGTATGTATAACGAAAGAACAGTAACCTGGTGTGTATTTCTATATGAACGTCATCACGATATAATCGAATACAACTTAGTTACAATTATCGTTCCGTCTAACCATCCAACCTCATGTTCGATTAAGACGCTCGTATGTGTAACGAAAGAATCGTTACATGGTAGGTGTAGTTAAATATACAACATAACGATATAATCGGAGACAACCCAGATACAATGATTGTTCAATCTATCCATTCAACCTTATGTTCGATTCGGTTGCTAGTATGTATAACGAAAGAACAGTTACCTGGTTAGACATAATATATAATAATCATCACGAAATAATCGAATACAACCCAGATACGATGATTGTTCAGTCTATCCATTCAACCTTCTGTTCAGTTCAGTCGCTCTTATGTATAACTGGAGAACAGTTACCTGGTGAGTATAACTATATGAACATCATCACGATATAATCGAATACAACCCCAGATACGATCATTGTTTAGTCTATCCATTCAACCTTCAGTTCAATTCAGTCGCTCGTATGTATATCGGAAGAACAGTTACCTGGTGAGTATAACTATATAAACATAATCGAATATAACTCAGTTACGATGATTGTTCAATCTATCCATTCAACCTTATGTTCGATTCGGTTGCTCGTATGTATATCGGAAGAACAGGTACCTGGTGAGTATATCCATATAAACATAATCGAATACAACTCATATACGATGATTGTTCAATCTATCCATTTAACCTTCTGCTCGATTCGGTCGCTTGTATGTAAAACGGAAGGACAGTTACCTGGTGAGTATTGCTATATAAACATCATCACGATATCATCGAATACAACCCAGATACAATTATCGTTTCGTCTAACCATTTAACCTTCTGTTCGATTCAGTCGCCAGTATGTGTAACGGAAGTACCGTCACCTGGGAAGTATCACTATATATACAGTATTGCGATATAATCGGATACCACCCAGATACATTGATTGTTCAGTCTATCCATTCAACATTCTGTTCGTTTCGGTCGCTCGTATGTGAAACGGGAATACCGTCACCTTATGTGTATAACTATATACACAGCATAACATCATAATCGAATACAACCCAGATACTATCCATTCAACCTTCTGTTCGATTCGGTTGCTCGTATTTATAACGAAAGAACAGTAACCTGGTGAGTATTTCTATATGAACGTCATCACGATATAATCGAATACAACTTAGTTACAATTATCGTTCCGTCTAACCATCCAACCTTATGTTCGATTCAGACGCTCGTATGTGTAACGAAAGAACCGTTACATGGTAGGTGTAGTTAAATATACAACATAACGATATAATCGGAGACAACCCAGATACAATGATTGTTCAATCTATCCATTCAACCTTATGTTCGATTCGGTTGCTAGTATGTATAACGAAAGAACAGTTACCTGGTTAGACATAATATATAATAATCATCACGAAATAATCGAATACAACCCAGATACGATGATTGTTCAGTCTATCCATTCAACCTTCTGTTCAGTTCAGTCGCTCTTATGTATAACTGGAGAACAGTTACCTGGTGAGTATAACTATATGAACATCATCACGATATAATCGAATACAACCCCAGATACGATCATTGTTTAGTCTATCCATTCAACCTTCAGTTCAATTCAGTCGCTCGTATGTATAACGGAAGAACAGATACCTGGTGAGTATAACTATATAAAAATAATCGAATACAACTCAGATACGATGATTGTTCAATCTATCCATTCAACCTTATGTTCGATTCGGTTGCTCGTATGTATATCGGAAGAACAGGTACCTGGTGAGTATATCTATATAAACATAATCGAATACAACTCAGATACGATGATTGTTCAATCTATCCATTTGACCTTCTGCTCGATTCGGTCGCTTGTATGTAAAACGGAAGGACAGTTACCTGGTGAGTATTGCTATATAAACATCATCACGATATCATCGAATACAACTCAGATACAATTATCGTTTCGTCTAACCATTCAACATTCTGTTCGATTCAGTCGCTAGTATGTGTAACGGAAGTATCGTCACCTGGTAAGTATCACTATATATACAGTATTGCGATATAATCGGATACCACCCAGATACATTGATTGTTCAGTCTATCCATTCAACTTTCTTTTCGTTTCGGTCGCTCTTATGTAAAACGGGAATACCGTCTCCTAGTGTGTATAACTATATACACAGCATAACATCATAATCGATTACAACCCATATACTATCCTTTCAACCTTCTGTTCAATTCAGTCGCTAGTATGTATAACGAAAGAACAGTTACCTGGTGAGTATAACTATATAAACATAATCGAATACAACCCAGATGCGATGATTGTTCAATCTATACTGAATTCAACCTTCTGCTCGATTCGGTCGCTTGTATTTAAAACGGAAGAACAGTTACCTGGTGAGTATTGCTATATAAACATCATCACGATATCATCGAATACAACTCAGATACAATTATCGTTTCGTCTAACCATTTGACCTTCTGTTCGATTCAGTCGCTAGTATGTGTAACGGAAGTACCGTCACCTGGTAAGTATCACTATATATACAGTATTGCGATATAATCGGATACCACCCAGATACATTGATTGTTCAGTCTATCCATTCAACTTTATGTTCGTTTCGGTCGCTCGTATGTGAAACGTGAATACCGTCACCTTATGTGTATAACTATATACACAGCATAACATCATAATCGAATACAACCCAGATACTATCCATTCAACCTTCTGTTCGATTCGGTTGCTCGTATGTATAACGAAAGAACAGTAACCTGGTGAGTATTTCTATATGAACGTCATCACGATATAATCGAATACAACTTAGTTACAATTATCGTTCCGTCTAACCATCCAACCTTATGTTCGATTCAGACGCTCGTATGTGTAACGAAAGAACCGTTACATGGTAGGTGTAGTTAAATATACAACATAACGATATAATCGGAGACAACCCAGATACAATGATTGTTCAATCTATCCATTCAACCTTATGTTCGATTCGGTTGCTAGTATGTTTAACGAAAAAACAGTTACCTGGTTAGACATAATATATAATAATCATCACGAAATAATCGAATACAACCCAGATACGATGATTGTTCAGTCTATCCATTCAACCTTCTGTTCAGTTCAGTCGCTCTTACGTATAACTGGAGAACAGTTACCTGGTGAGTATAACTATATGAACATCATCACGATATAATCGAATACAACCCCAGATACGATCATTGTTTAGTCTATCAATTCAACCTTCAGTTCAATTCAGTCGCTCGTATGTATAACGGAAGAACAGTTACCTGGTGAGTATAACTATATAAACATAATCGAATACAACTCAGATACGATGATTGTTCAATCCATCCATTCAACCTTATGTTCGATTCGGTTGCTCGTATGTATATCGGAAGAACAGGTACCTGGTGAGTATATCCATATAAACATAATCGAATACAACTCAGATACGATGATTGTTCAATCTATCCATTTAACCTTCTGCTCGATTCGGTCGCTTGTATGTAAAACGGAAGGACAGTTACCTGGTGAGTATTGCTATATAAACATCATCACGATATCATCGAATACAACTCAGATACAATTATCGTTTCGTCTAACCATTTAACCTTCTGTTCGATTCAGTCGCCAGTATGTGTAACGGAAGTACCGTCACCTGTTAAGTATCACTATATATACAGTATTGCGATATAATCGGATACCACCCAGATACATTGATTGTTCAGTCTATCCATTCAACTTTCTTTTCGTTTCGGTCGCTCTTATGTAAAACGGGAATACCGTCTCCTAGTGTGTATAACTATATACACAGCATAACATCATAATCGAATACAACCCATATACTATCCATTCAACCTTCTGTTCAATTCAGTCGCTCGTATGTATAACGGAAGAACAGTTACCTGGTGAGTATAACTATATAAACATAATCGAATACAACTCAGATACGATGATTGTTCAATCTATCCATTCAACCTTATGTTCGATTCGGTTGCTCGTATGTATATCGGAAGAACAGGTACCTGGTGAGTATATCTATATAAACATAATCGAATACAACTCAGATACGATGATTGTTCAATCTATCCATCTAACCTTCTGCTCGATTCGGTCGCTTGTATGTAAAACGGAAGGACAGTTACCTGGTGAGTATTGCTATATAAACATCATCACGATATCATCGAATACAACTCAGATACAATTATCGTTTCGTCTAACCATTCAACATTCTGTTCGATTCAGTCGCTAGTATGTGTAACGGAAGTATCGTCACCTGGTAAGTATCACTATATATACAGTATTGCGATATAATCGGATACCACCCAGATACATTGATTGTTCAGTCTATCCATTCAACTTTCTTTTCGTTTCGGTCGCTCTTATGTAAAACGGGAATACCGTCTCCTAGTGTGTATAACTATATACACAGCATAACATCATAATCGAATACAACCCATATACTATCCATTCAACCTTCTGTTCAATTCAGTCGCTCGTATGTATAACGGAAGAACAGTTACCTGGTGAGGATAACTATATAAACATAATCGAATACAACCCAGATACGATGATTGTTCAATCTATACTGAATTTAACCTTCTGCTCGATTCGGTCGCTTGTATGTAAAACGGAAGAACAGTTACCTGGTGAGTATTGCTATATAAACATCATCACGATATCATCGAATACAACTCAGATACAATTATCGTTTCGTCTAACCATTTAACCTTCTGTTCGATTCAGTCGCCAGTATGTGTAACGGAAGTGCCGTCACCTGGTAAGTATCACTATATATACAGTATTGCGATATAATCGGATACCACCCAGATACATTGATTGTTCAGTCTATCCATTCAACATTCTGTTCGTTTCGGTCGCTTGTATGTGAAACGGGAATACCGTCACCTTATGTGTATAACTATATACACAGCATAACATCATAATCGAATACAACCCAGATACTATCCATTCAACCTTCTGTTCGATTCGGTTGCTCGTATGTATAACGAAAGAACAGTAACCTGGTGAGTATTTCTATATGAACGTCATCACGATATAATCGAATACAACTTAGTTACAATTATAGTTCCGTCTAACCATCCAACCTTATGTTCGATTCAGACGCTCGTATGTGTAACGAAAGAACCGTTACATGGTAGGTTTAGTTGAATATACAACATAACGATATAATCGGAGACAACCCAGATACAATGATTGTTCAATCTATCCATTCAACCTTATGTTCGATTCGGTTGCTAGTATGTATAACGAAAGAACAGTTACCTGGTTAGACATAATATATTATAATCATCACGAAATAATCGAATACAACCCAGATACGATGATTGTTCAGTCTATCCATTCAACCTTCTGTTCAGTTCAGTCGCTCTTATGTATAACTGGAGAACAGTTACCTGGTGGGTATAACTATATGAACATCATCACGATATAATCGAATACAACCCCAGATACGATCATTGTTTAGTCTATCCATTCAACCTTCAGTTCAATTCAGTCGCTCGTATGTATAACGGAAGAACAGTTACCTGGTGAGTATAACTATATAAACATAATCGAATACTACTCAGATACGATGATTGTTCAATCTATCCATTCAACCTTATGTTCGATTCGGTTGCTCGTATGTATATCGGAAGAACAGGTACCTGGTGAGTATATCTATATAAACATAATCGAATACAACTCTGAAACGATGATTGTTCAATCTATCCATCTAACCTTCTGCTCGATTCGGTCGCTTGTATGTAAAACGGAAGGACAGTTACCTGGTGAGTATTGCTATATAAACATCATCACGATATCATCGAATACAACTCAGATACAATTATCGTTTCGTCTAACCATTCAACATTCTGTTCGATTCAGTCGCTAGTATGTGTAACGGAAGTATCGTCACCTGGTGAGTATCACTATATATACAGTATTGCGATATAATCGGATACCACCCAGATACATTGATTGTTCAGTCTATCCATTCAACTTTCTTTTCGTTTCGGTCGCTCGTATGTAAAACGGGAATACCGTCTCCTAGTGTGTATAACTATATACACAGCATAACATCATAATCGAATACAACCCATATACTATCCATTCAACCTTCTGTTCGATTCGGTTGCTCGTATGTATAACGAAAGAACAGTAACCTGGTGAGTATTTCTATATGAACGTCATCACGATATAATCGAATACAACTTAGTTACAATTATCGTTCCGTCTAACCATCCAACCTTATGTTCGATTCAGACGCTCGTATAAGTAACGAAAGAACCGTTACATGGTAGGTGTAGTTAAATATACAACATAACGATATAATCGGAGACAACCCAGATACAATGATTGTTCAATCTATCCATTCAACCTTATGTTCAATTCGGTTGTCATTATGTATAACGAATGAACAGTTACCTGGTTAGACATAATATATAATAATCATCACGAAATAATCGAATACAACCCAGATACGATGATTGTTCAGTCTATCCATTCAACCTTCTGTTCAGTTCAGTCGCTCTTATGTATAACTGGAGAACAGTTACCTGGTGAGTATAACTATATGAACATCATCACGATATAATCGAATACAACCCCAGATACGATCATTGTTTAGTCTATCCATTCAACCTTCAGTTCAATTCAGTCGCTCGTATGTATAACGGAAGAACAGTTACCTGGTGAGTATAACTATATAAACATAATCGAATACAACTCAGATACGATGATTGTTCAATCTATCCATTCAACCTTATGTTCGATTCGGTTGCTCGTATGTATATCGGAAGAACAGGTACCTGGTGAGTATATCTATATAAACATAATCGAATACAACTCAGATACGATGATTGTTCAATCTATCCATCTAACCTTCTGCTCGATTCGGTCGCTTGTATGTAAAACGGAAGGACAGTTACCTGGTGAGTATTGCTATATAAACATCATCACGATATCATCGAATACAACTCAGATACAATTATCGTTTCGTCTAACCATCCAACATTCTGTTCGATTCAGTCGCTAGTATGTGTAACGGAAGTATCGTCACCTGGTAAGTATCACTATATATACAGTATTGCGATATAATCGGATACCACCCAGATACATTGATTGTTCAGTCTATCCATTCAACTTTCTTTTCGTTTCGGTCGCTCTTATGTAAAACGGGAATACCGTCTCCTAGTGTGTATAACTATATACACAGCATAACATCATAATCGAATACAACCCATATACTATCCATTCAACCTTCTGTTCAATTCAGTCGCTCGTATGTATAACAGAAGAACAGTTACCTGGTGAGTATAACTATATAAACATAATCGAATACAACCCAGATACGATGATTGTTCAATCTATACTGAATTCAACCTTCTGCTCGATTCGGTCGCTTGTATGTAAAACGGAAGAACAGTTACCTGGTGAGTATTGCTATATAAACATCATCACGATATCATCGAATACAACTCAGATACAATTATCGTTTCGTCTAACCATTTAACCTTCTGTTCGATTCAGTCGCTAGTATGTGTAACGGAAGTACCGTCACCTGGTAAGTATCACTATATATACAGTATTGCGATATAATCGGATACCACCCAGATACATTGATTGTTCAGTCTATCCATTCAACTTTATGTTCGTTTCGGTCGCTCGTATGTGAAACGGGAATACCGTCACCTTATGTGTATAACTATATACACAGCATAACATCATAATCGAATACAACCCATATACTATCCATTCAACCTTCTGTTCGATTCGGTTGCTCGTATGTATAACGAAAGAACAGTAACCTGGTGAGTATTTCTATATGAACGTCATCACGATATAATCGAATACAACTTAGTTACAATTATCGTTCCGTCTAACCATCCAACCTTATGTTCGATTCAGACGCTCGTATGTGTAACGAAAGAACCGTTACATGGTAGGTGTAGTTAAATATACAACATAACGATATAATCGGAGACAACCCAGATACAATGATTGTTCAATCTATCCATTCAACCTTATGTTCGATTCGGTTGCTAGTATGTATAACGAAAGAACAGTTACCTGGTTAGACATAATATATAATAATCATCACGAAATAATCGAATACAGCCCAGATACGATGATTGTTCAGTCTATCCATTCAACCTTCTGTTCAGTTCAGTCGCTCTTATGTATAACTGGAGAACAGTTACCTGGTGAGTATAACTATATGAACATCATCACGATATAATCGAATACAACCCCAGATACGATCATTGTTCAGTCTATCCATTCAACCTTCAGTTCAATTCAGTCGCTCGTATGTATAACGGAAGAACAGTAACCTGGTGAGTATAACTATATAAA
Source organism: Chrysomela aeneicollis (assembly GCA_029955515.1). Taxonomy (NCBI): domain Eukaryota; kingdom Metazoa; phylum Arthropoda; class Insecta; order Coleoptera; family Chrysomelidae; genus Chrysomela; species Chrysomela aeneicollis. The sequence goes on along the minus strand of JARUHQ010000013.1, from coordinate 10,971,525 downwards.
CATAATCGAATACAACTCAGATACGATGATTGTTCAATCTATCCATTCAACCTTATGTTCGATTCGGTTGCTCGTATGTATATCGGAAGAACAGGTACCTGGTGAGTATATCCATATAAACATTATCGAATACAACTCAGATACGATGATTGTTCAATCTATCCATTTAACCTTCTGCTCGATTCGGTCTCTTGTATGTAAAACGGAAGGACAGTTACCTGGTGAGTATTGCTATATAAACATCATCACGATATCATCGAATACAACTCAGATACAATTATCGTTTCGTCTAACCATTTAACCTTCTGTTCGATTCAGTCGCCAGTATGTGTAACGGAAGTACCGTCACCTGGTAAGTATCACTATATATACAGTATTGCGATATAATCGGATACCACCCAGATACATTGATTGTTCAGTCTATCCATTCAACATTCTGTTCGTTTCGGTCGCTCGTATGTGAAACGGGAATACCGTCACCTTATGTGTATAACTATATACACAGCATAACATCATAATCGAATACAACCCAGATACTATCCATTCGACCTTCTGTTCGATTCGGTTGCTCGTGAGTATAACGAAAGAACAGTAACCTGGTGAGTATTTCTATATGAACGTCATCACGATATAATCGAATACAACTTAGTTACAATTATAGTTCCGTCTAACCATCCAACCTTATGTTCGATTCAGACGCTCGTATGTGTAACGAAAGAACCGTTACATGGTAGGTGTAGTTGAATATACAACATAACGATATAATCGGAGACAACCCAGATACAATGATTGTTCAATCTATCCATTCAACCTTATGTTCGATTCGGTTGCTAGTATGTATAACGAAAGAACAGTTACCTGGTTAGACATAATATATAATAATCATCACGAAATAATCGAATACAACCCAGATACGATGATTGTTCAGTCTATCCTTTCAACCTTCTGTTCAGTTCAGTCGCTCTTATGTATAACTGGAGAACAGTTACCTGGTGAGTATAACTATATGAACATCATCACGATATAATCGAATACAACCCCAGATACGATCATTGTTTAGTCTATCCATTCAACCTTCAGTTCAATTCAGTCGCTCGTATGTATAACGGAAGAACAGTTACCTGGTGAGTATAACTATATAAACATAATCGAATACAACTCAGATACGATGATTGTTCAATCTATCCATTCAACCTTATGTTCGATTCGGTTGCTCGTATGTATATCGGAAGAACAGGTACCTGGTGAGTATATCTATATAAACATAATCGAATACAACTCAGATACGATGATTGTTCAATCTATCCATCTAACCTTCTGCTCGATTCGGTCGCTTGTATGTAAAACGGAAGGACAGTTACCTGGTGAGTATTGCTATATAAACATCATCACGATATCATCGAATACAACTCAGATACAATTATCGTTTCGTCTAACCATTCAACATTCTGTTCGATTCAGTCGCTAGTATGTGTAACGGAAGTATCGTCACCTGGTAAGTATCACTATATATACAGTATTGCGATATAATCGGATACCACCCAGATACATTGATTGTTCAGTCTATCCATTCAACTTCCTTTTCGTTTCGGTCGCTCGTATGTAAAACGGGAATACCGTCTCCTAGTGTGTATAACTATATACACAGCATAACATCATAATCGAATACAACCCATATACTATCCATTCAACCTTCTGTTCAATTCAGTCGCTCGTATGTATAACGGAAGAACAGTTACCTGGTGAGTATAACTATATAAACATAATCGAATACAACCCAGATACGATGATTGTTCAATCTATACTGAATTCAACCTTCTGCTCGATTTGGTCGCTTGTATGTAAAACGGAAGAACAGTTACCTGTTGAGTATTGCTATATAAACATCATCACGATATCATCGAATACATTTCAGATACATGTATCGTTTCGTCTAACCATTTGACCTTCTGTTCGATTCAGTCGCTAGTATGTGTAACGGAAGTACCGTCACCTGGTAAGTATCACTATATATACAGTATTGCGATATAATCGGATACCACCCAGAAACATTGCTTGTTCAGTCTATCCATTCAACTTTCTGTTCGTTTCGGTCGCTCGTATGTGAAACGGGAATACCTTCACCTTATGTGTATAACTATATACACAGCATAACATCATAATCGAATACAACCCAGATACTATCCATTCAACCTTCTGTTCGATTCGGTTGCTCGTATGTATAACGAAAGAACAGTAACCTGGTGAGTATTTCTATATGAACGTCATCACGATATAATCGAATACAACTTAGTTACAATTATCGTTCCGTCTAACCATCCAACCTTATGTTCGATTCAGACGCTCGTATGTGTAACGAAAGAACCGTTACATGGTAGGTGTAGTTAAATATACAACATAACGATATAATCGGAGACAACCCAGATACAATGATTGTTCAATCTATCCATTCAACCTTATGTTCGATTCGGTTGCCATTATGTATAACGAAAGAACAGTTACCTGGTTAGACATAATATATAATAGTCATCACGAAATAATCGAATACAACCCAGATACGATGATTGTTCAGTCTATCCATTCAACCTTCTGTTCAGTTCAGTCGCTCTTATGTATAACTGGAGAACAGTTACCTGGTGAGTATAACTATATGAACATCATCACGATATAATCGAATACAACCCCAGATACGATCATTGTTTAGTCTATCCATTCAACCTTCAGTTCAAATCAGTCGCTCGTATGTATAACGGAAGAACAGTTACCTGGTGAGTATAACTATATAAACATAATCGAATACAACTCAGATACGATGATTGTTCAATCTATCCATTCAACCTTATGTTCGATTCGGTTGCTCGTATGTATATCGGAAGAACAGGTACCTGGTGAGTATATCTATATAAACATAATCGAATACAACTCAGATACGATGATTGTTCAATCTATCCATTTAACCTTCTGCTCGATTCGGTCGCTTGTATGTAAAACGGAAGGACAGTTACCTGGTGAGTATTGCTATATAAACATCATCACGATATCATCGAATACAACTCAGATACAATTATCGTTTTGTCTAACCATTCAACATTCTGTTCGATTCAGTCGCTAGTATGTGTAACGGAAGTATCGTCACCTGGTAAGTATCACTATATATACAGGATTGCGATATAATCGGATACCACCCAGATACATTGATTGTTCAGTCTATCCATTCAACTTTCTTTTCGTTTCGGTCGCTCGTATGTAAAACGGGAATACCGTCTCCTAGTGTGTATAACTATATACACAGCATAACATCATAATCGAATACAACCCATATACTATCCATTCAACCTTCTGTTCAATTCAGTCGCTCGTATGTATAACGGAAGAACAGTTACCTGGTGAGTATAACTATATAAACATAATCGAATACAACCCAGATACGATGATTGTTCAATCTATACTGAATTCAACCTTCTGCTCGATTTGGTCGCTTGTATGTAAAACGGAAGAACAGTCACCTGTTGAGTGTTGCTATATAAACATCATCACGATATCATCGAATACAACTCAGATACATGTATCGTTTCGTCTAACCATTTAACCTTCTGTTCGATTCAGTCGCTAGTATGTGTAACGGAAGTACCGTCACCTGGTAAGTATCACTATATATACAGTATTGCGATATAATCGGATACCACCCAGATACATTGATTGTTCAGTCTATCCATTCAACATTCTGTTCGTTTCGGTCGCTCGTATGTGAAACGGGAATACCTTCACCTTATGTGTATAACTATATACACAGCATAACATCATAATCGAATACAACCCAGATACTATCCATTCAACCTTCTGTTCGATTCGGTTGCTCGTATGTATAACGAAAGAACAGTAACCTGGTGAGTATTTCTATATGAACGTCATCACGATATAATCGAATACAACTTAGTTACAATTATCGTTCCGTCTAACCATCCAACCTTATGTTCGATTCAGACGCTCGTATGTGTAACGAAAGAACCGTTACATGGTAGGTGTAGTTAAATATACAACATAACGATATAATCGGAGACAACCCAGATACAATGATTGTTCAATCTATCCATTCAACCTTATGTTCGATTCGGTTGCCATTATGTATAACGAAAGAACAGTTACCTGGTTAGACATAATATATAATAATCATCACGAAATAATCGAATACAACCCAGATACGATGATTGTTCAGTCTATCCATTCAACCTTCTGTTCAGTTCAGTCGCTCTTATGTATAACTGGAGAACAGTTACCTGGTGAGTATAACTATATGAACATCATCACGATATAATCGAATACAACCCCAGATACGATCATTGTTTAGTCTATCCATTCAACCTTCAGTTCAAATCAGTCGCTCGTATGTATAACGGAAGAACAGTTACCTGGTGAGTATAACTATATAAACATAATCGAATACAACTCAGATACGATGATTGTTCAATCTATCCATTCAACCTTATGTTCGATTCGGTTGCTCGTATGTATATCGGAAGAACAGGTACCTGGTGAGTATATCTATATAAACATAATCGAATACAACTCAGGTACGATGATTGTTCAATCTATCCATTTAACCTTCTGCACGATTCGGTCGCTTGTATGTAAAACGGAAGGACAGTTACCTGGTGAGTATTGCTATATAAACATCATCACGATATCATCGAATACAACTCAGATACAATTATCGTTTCGTCTAACCATTCAACATTCTGTTCGATTCAGTCGCTAGTATGTGTAACGGAAGTATCGTCACCTGGTAAGTATCACTATATATACAGTATTGCGATATAATCGGATACCACCCAGATACATTGATTGTTCAGTCTATCCATTCAACTTTCTTTTCGTTTCGGTCGCTCGTATGTAAAACGGGAATACCGTCTCCTAGTGTGTATAACTATATACACAGCATAACATCATAATCGAATACAACCCATATACTATCCATTCAACCTTCTGTTCAATTCAGTCGCTCGTATGTATAACGGAAGAACAGTTACCTGGTGAGTATAACTATATAAACATAATCGAATACAACCCAGATACGATGATTGTTCAATCTATACTGAATTCAACCTTCTGCTCGATTTGGTCGCTTGTATGTAAAACGGAAGAACAGTTACCTGGTGAGTATTGCTATATAAACATTATCATCACGATATCATCGAATACAACTCAGATACAATTATCGTTTCGTCTAACCATTCAACATTCTGTTCGATTCAGTCGCTAGTATGTGTAACGGAAGTATCGACACCTGGTAAGTATCACTATATATACAGTATTGCGATATAATCGGATACCACCCAGATACATTGATTGTTCAGTCTATCCATTCAACTTTCTTTTTGTTTCAGTCGCTCGTATGTAAAACGGGAATACCGTCTCCTAGTGTGTATAACTATATACACAGCATAACATCATAATCGAATACAACCCATATACTATCCATTCAACCTTCTGTTCAATTCAGTCGCTCGTATGTATAACGGAAGAACACTTACCTGGTGAGTATAACTATATAAACATAATCGAATACAACCCAGATACGATGATTGTTCAATCTATACTGAATTCAACCTTCTGCTCGATTCGGTCGCTTGTATGTAAAACGGAAGAACAGTTACCTGGTGAGTATTGCTATATAAACATCATCACGATATCATCGAATACAACTCAGATACAATTATTATCGTTTCGTCTAACCATTCAACCTTCTGTTCGATTCAGTCGCTAGTATGTGTAACGGAAGTACCGTCACCTGGTAAGTATCACTATATATACAGTATTGCGATATAATCGGATACCACCCAGATACATTGATTGTTCAGTTTATCCATTCAACTTTCTGTTCGTTTCGGTCGCTCGTATGTGAAACGGGAATACCGTCACCTTATGTGTATAACTATATATACAGCATAACATCATAATCGAATACATCCCAGATACTATCCATTCAACCTTCTGTTCGATTCGGTTGCTCGTATGTATAACGAAAGAACAGTAACCTGGTGAGTATTTCTATATGAACGTCATCACGATATAATCGAATACAACTCAGTTACAATTATCGTTTCGTCTAACCATCCAACCTTATGTTCGATTCAGACGCTCGTATGTGTAACGAAAGAACTGTTACATGGTAGGTGTAGTTAAATATACAACATAACGATATAATCGGAGACAACCCAGATACAATGATTGTTCAATCTATCCATTCAACCTTATGTTCGATTCGGTTGCTAGTATATATAACGAAAGAACAGTTACCTGGTAAGACATAATATATAATAATCATCACGAAATAATCGAATACAACCCAGATACGATGATTGTTCAGTCTATCCATTCAACCTTCTGTTCAGTCCAGTCGCTCTTATGTATAACTGGAGAACAGTTACCTGGTGAGTATAACTATATGAACATCATCACGATATAATCGAATACAACCCCAGATACGATCATTGTTTAGTCTATCCATTCAACCTTCAGTTCAATTCAGTCGCTCGTATGTATAACGGAAGAACAGTTACCTGGTGAGTATAACTATATAAACATAATCGAATACAACTCAGATACGATGATTGTTCAATCTATCCATTCAACCTTATGTTCGATTCGGTTGCTCGTATGTATATCGGAAGAACAGGTACCTGGTGAGTATATCTATATAAACATAATCGAATACAACTCAGATACGATGATTGTTCAATCTATCCATTTAACCTTCTGCTCGATTCGGTCGCTTGTATGTAAAACGGAAGAACAGTTACCTGGTGAGTATTACTATATAAACATCATCACGATATCATCGAATACAACTCAGAAACAATTATCGTTTCGTCTAACCATTTAACCTTCTGTTCGATTCAGTCGCTAGTATGTGTAACGGAAGTACCGTCACCTGGTAAGTATCACTATATATACAGTATTGCGATATAATCGGATACCACCCAGATACATCGATTGTTCAGTCTATCCATTCAAATTTCTGTTCATTTCGGTCGCTCGTATGTGAAACGGGATAACCGTCACCTTATGTGTATAACTATATACACAGCATAACATCATAATCGAAAACAACCCAGATACTATCCATTCAACCTTCTGTTCGATTCGGTTGCTCGTATGTATAACGAAAGAACAGTAACCTGGTTAGTATTGCTATATAAACATCATCACGATATCATCGAATACAACTCAGATACAATTATCGTTTCGTCTAACCATTCAACATTCTGTTCGATTCAGTCGCTAGTATGTGTAACGGAAGTATCGTCACCTGATAAGTATCACTATATATACAGTATTGCGATATAATCGGATACCACCCAGATACATTGATTGTTCAGTCTATCCATTCAACTTTCTTTTTGTTTCGGTCGCTCGTATGTAAAACGGGAATACCGTCTCCTAGTGTGTATAACTATATATACACAGCATAACATCATAATCGAATACAACCCATATACTATCCATTCAACCTTCTGTTCAATTCAGTCGCTCGTATGTATAACGGAAGAACAGTTACCTGGTGAGTATAACTATATAAACATTATCGAATACAACCCAGATACGATGATTGTCCAATCTATACTGAATTCAACCTTCTTCCCGATTCGGTCGCTTGTATGTAAAACGGAAGAACAGTTACCTGGTGAGTATTGCTATATAAACATCATCACGATATCATCGAATACAACTCAGATACAATTATCGTTTCGTCTAACCATTTAACCTTCTGTTCGATTCAGTCGCTAGTATGTGTAACGGAAGTACCGTCACCTGGTAAGAATCACTATATATACAGTATTGCGATATAATTGGATACCACCCAGAGACATTGATTGTTCAGTCTATCCATTCAACTTTCTGTTCGTTTCGGTCGCTCGTATGTGAAACGGGAATACCGTCACCTTATGTTTATAACTATATACACAGCATAACATCATAATCGAATACAACCCAGATACTATCCATTCAACCTTCTGTTCGATTCGGTTGCTCGTATGTATAACGATGGAACAGTAACCTGGTGAGTATTGCTATATAAACATCATCACGATATAATCGAATACAACTCAGATACAATTATCGTTTCGTCTAACCATTCAACATTCTGTTCGATTTAGTCGCTAGTATGTGTAACGGAAGTATCGTCACCTGGTAAGTATCACTATATATACAGTATTGCGATATAATCGGATACCACCCAGATACATTGATTGTTCAGTCTATCCATTCAACTTTCTTTTTGTTTCGGTCGCTCGTATGTAAAACGGGAATACCGTCTCCTAGTGTGTATAACTATATACACAGCATAACATCATAATCGAATACAACCCATATACTATCCATTCAACCTTCTGTTCGATTCGGTTGCTCGTATGTATAACGAAAGAACAGTATCCTGGTGAGTATTGCTATATAAACATCATCACGATATCATCGAATACAACTCAGATACAATTATCGTTTCGTCTAACCATTTAACCTTCTGTTCGATTCAGTCGCTAGTATGTGTAACGGAAGAACCGTCACCTGGTAAGAATCACTATATATACAGTATTGCGATATAATCGGATATCACCCAGATACATTGATTGTTCAGTCTATCCATTCAACTTTCTGTTCGTTTCGGTCGCTCGTATGTGAAACGGAAATACCGTCACCTTATGTGTATAACTATATACACAGCATAACATCATAATCGAATACAACCCAGATACTATCCATTCAACCTTCTGTTCGATTCGGTTGCTCGTATGTATAACGAAATAACAGTAACCTGGTGAGTATTTCTATATGAACGTCATCACGATATAATCGAATACAACTTAGTTACAATTATCGTTCCGTCTAACCATCCAACCTTATGTTCGATTCAGACGCTCGTATGTGTAACGAAAGAACCGTTACATGGTAGGTGTAGTTAAATATACAACATAACGATATAATCGGAGACAACCCAGATACAATGATTGTTCAATCTTATGTTCGATTCGGTTGCTAGTATGTATAACGAAAGAACAGTTACCTGGTAAGACATAATATATAATAATCATCACGAAATAATCGAATACAACCCAGATACGATGATTGTTCAGTCTATCCATTCAACCTTCTGTTCAGTTCAGTCGCTCTTATGTATAACTGGAGAAAAGTTACCTGGTGAGTATAACTATATGAACATCATCACGATATAATCGAATACAACCCCAGATACGATCATTGTTTAGTCTATCCATTCAACCTTCAGTTCAATTCAATCGCTCGTATGTATAACGGAAGAACAGTAACCTGGTGAGTATAACTATAAAAACATAATCTAATACAACTCAGATACGATGATTGTTCAATCTATCCATTCAACCTTATGTTCGATTCGGTTGCTCGTATGTATATCGGAAGAACAGGTACCTGGTGAGTATATCTATATAAACATAATCGAATACAACTCAGATACGATGTGTTCAATCTATCCATTCAACCATCTGCTCGATTCGGTCGCTTGTATGTAAAACGGAAGGACAGTTACCTGGTGAGTATTGCTATATAAACATCATCACGATATCATCGAATACAACTCAGATACAATTATCGTTTCGTCTAACCATTTAACCTTCTGTTCGATTCAGTCGCTAGTATGTGTAACGGAAGTACCGTCACCTGGTAAGTATCACTATATATACAGTATTGCGATATAATCGGATACCACCCAGATACATTGATTGTTCAGTCTATCCATTCAACTTTCTGTTCGTTTCGGTCGCTCGTATGTGAAACGGGAATACCGTCACCTTATGTGTATAACTATATACACAGCATAACATCATAATCGAATACAACCCAGATACTATCCATTCAACCTTCTGTTCGATTCGGTTGCTCGTATGTATAACGAAGGAACAGTAACCTGGTGAGTATTGCCATATTAACATCATCACGATATCATCGAATACAACTCAGATACAATTATCGTTTCGTCTAACCATTCAACATTCTGTTCGATTCAGTCGCTAGTATGTGTAACGGAAGTATCGTCACCTTGTAAGTATCACTATATATACAGTATTGCGATATAATCGGATACCACCCAGATACATTGATTGTTCAGTCTATCCATTCAACTTTCTTTTGGTTTCGGTCGCTCGTATGTATAACGGGAATACCGTCTCCTAGTGTGTATAACTATATACACAGCATAACATCATAATCGAATACAACCCATATACTATCCATTCAACCTTCTGTTCAATTCAGTCGCTCCTATGTATAACGGAAGAACAGTTACCTGGTGAGTATAACTATATAAACATAATCGAATACAACCCAGATACGATTATTGTTCAATCTATACTGAATTCAACCTTCTGCTCGATTCGGTCGCTTGTATGTAAAACGGAAGAACAGTTACCTGGTGAGTATTGCTATATAAACATCATCACGATATCATCGAATACAACTCAGATACAATTATCGTTTCGTCTAACCATTTAGCCTTCTGTTCGATTCAGTCGCTAGTATGTGTAACGGAAGTACCGTCACCTGGTAAGTATCACTATATATACAGTATTGCGATATAATCGGATACCACCCAGATACATTGATTGTTCAGTCTATCCATTCAACTTTCTGTTCGTTTCGGTCGCTCGTATGTGAAACGGGAATACCGTCACCTTATGTGTATAACTATATACACAGCATAACATCATAATCAAATACAACCCAGATACTATCCATTCAACCTTCTGTTCGATTCGGTTGCTCGTATGTATAACGAAAGAACAGTAACCTGGTGAGTATTTCTATATGAACTTCATCACGATATAATCGAATACAACTTAGTTACAATTATCGTTCCGTCTAACCATCCAACCTTATGTTCGATTCAGACGCTCGTATGTGTAACGAAAGAACCGTTACATGGTAGGTGTAGTTAAATATACAACATAACGATATAATCGGAGACAACCCAGATACAATGATTGTTCAATCTATCCATTCAACCTTATGTTCGATTCGGTTGCTAGTATGTATAACGAAAGAACAGTTACCTGGTTAGACATAATATATAATAATCATCACGAAATAATCGAATACAACCCAGATACGATGATTGTTCAGTCTATCCATTCAACCTTATGTTCAGTTCAGTCGCTCTTATGTATAACTGGAGAACAGTTACCTGGTGAGTATAACTATATGAACATCATCACGATATAATCGAATACAACCCCAGATACGATCATTGTTTAGTCTATCCATTCAACCTTCAGTTCAATTCAGTCGCTCGTATGTATAACGGAAGAACAGTTACCTGGTGAGTATAACTATATAAACATAATCGAATACAACTCAGATACGATGATTGTTCAATCTATCCATTCAACCTTATGTTCGATTCGGTTGCTCGTATGTATATCGGAAGAACAGGTACCTGGTGAGTATATCTATATAAACATAATCGAATACAACTCAGATACGATGATTGTTCAATCTATCCATTTAACCTTCTGCTCGATTCGGTCGCTTGTATGTAAAACGGAAGGACAGTTACCTGGTGAGTATTGCTATATAAACATCATCACGATATCATCGAATAAAACTCAGATACAATTATCGTTTCGTCTAACCATTCAACATTCTGTTCGATTCAGTCGCTAGTATGTGTAACGGAAGTATCGTCACCTGGTTAGTATCACTATATATACAGTATTGCGATATAATCGGATACCACCCAGATACATTGATTGTTCAGTCTATCCATTCAACTTTCTGTTCGTTTCGGTCGCTCGTATGTGAAACGGGAATACCGTCACCTTATATGTATAACTATATACACAGCATAACATCATAATCGAATACAACCCAGATACTATCCATTCAACCTTCTGTTCGATTCGGTTACTCGTATGTATAACGAAGGAACAGTAACCTGGTGAGTATTGCCATATAAACATCATCACGATATCATCGAATACAACTCAGATACAATTATCGTTTCGTCTAACCATTCAACATTCTGTTCGATTCAGTCGCTAGTATGTGTAACGGAAGTATCGTCACCTGGTAAGTATCACTATATATACAGTATTGCGATATAATCGGATACCACCCAGATACATTGATTGTTCAGTCTATCCATTCAACTTTCTTTTTGTTTCGGTCGCTCGTATGTATAACGGGAATACCGTCTCCTAGTGTGTATAACTATATACACAGCATAACATCATAATCGAATACAACCCATATACTATCCATTCAACCTTCTGTTCAATTCATTCGCTCGTATTATAAAGGAAGAACAGTTACCTGGTGAGTATAACTATATAAACATAATCGAATACAACCCAGATACGATGATTGTTCAATCTATACCGAATTCAACCTTCTGCTCGATTCGGTCGTTTGTATGTAAAACGGAAGAACAGTTACCTGGTGAGTATTGCTATATAAACATCATCACGATATCATCGAATACAACTCAGATACAATTATCGTTTCGTCTAACCATTTAACCTTCTGTTCGATTCAGTCGCTAGTATGTGTAACGGAAGTACCGTCACCTGGTAAGTATCACTATATATACAGTATTGCGATATAATCGGATACCACCCAGATACATTGATTGTTCAGTCTATCCATTCAACTTTCTGTTCGTTTCGGTCGCTCGTATGTGAAATGGGAATACCGTCACCTTATGTGTATAACTATATACACAGCATAACATCATAATCGAATACAACCCAGATACTATCCATTCAACCTTCTGTTCGATTCGGTTGCTCGTATGTATAACGAAAGAACAGTAACCTGGTGAGTATTTCTATATGAACGTCATCACGATATAATCGAATACAACTTAGTTACAATTATCGTTCCGTCTAACCATCCAACCTTATGTTCGATTCAGACGCTCGTATGTGTAACGAAAGAACCGTTACATGGTAGATGTAGTTAAATATACAACATAACGATATAATCGGAGACAACCCAGATACAATGATTGTTTAATCTATCCATTCAACCTTTTGTTCGATTCGGTTGCTAGTATGTATAACGAAAGAACAGTTACCTGGTAAGACATAATATATAATAATCATCACGAAATAATCGAATACAACCCAGATACGATGATTGTTCAGTCTATCCATTCAACCTTGTGTTCAGTTCAGTCGCTCTTATGTATAACTGGAAAACAGTTACCTGGTGAGTATAACTAAATGAACATCATCACGATATAATCGAATACAACCCCAGATACGATCATTGTTTAGTCTATCCATTCAACCTTCAGTTCAAATCAGTCGCTCGTATGTATAACGGGAGAACAGTTACCTGGTGAGTATAACTATATAAACATAATCGAATACAACTCAGATACGATGATTGTTCAATCTATCCATTCAACCTTATGTTCGATTCGGTTGCTTGTATGTATATCGGAAGAACAGGTACCTGGTGAGTATATCTATATAAACATAATCGAATACAACTCAGATACGATGATTGTTCAATCTATCCATTTAACCTTCTGCTCGATTCGGTCGCTTGTATGTAAAACGGAAGGACAGTTACCTGGTGAGTATTGCTATATAAACATCATCACGATATCATCGAATACAACTCAGATACAATTATCGTTTCGTCTAACCATTCAACATTCTGTTCGATTCAGTCGCTAGTATGTGTAACGGAAGTATCGTCACCTGGTAAGTATCACTATATATATAGTATTGCGATATAATCGGATACCACCCAGATACATTGATGGTTCAGTCTATCCATTCAACTTTCTTTTCGTTTCGGTCGCTCGTATGTAAAACGGGAATACCGTCTCCTAGTGTGTATAACTATATACACAGCATAACATCATAATCGAATACAACCCATATACTATCCATTCAACCTTCTGTTCAATTCAGTCGCTCGTATGTATAACGGAAGAACAGTTACCTGGTGAGTATAACTATATAAACATAATCGAATACAACCCAGATACGATTATTGTTTAATCTATACTGAATTCAACCTTCTGCTCGATTCGGTCGCTTGTATGTAAAACGGAAGAACAGTTACCTGGTGAGTATTGCTATATAAACATCATCACGATATCATCGAATACAACTCAGATACAATTATCGTTTCGTCTAACCATTTAGCCTTCTGTTCGATTCAGTCGCTAGTATGTGTAACGGAAGTACCGTCACCTGGTATGTATCACTATATATACAGTATTGCGATATAATCGGATACCACCCAGATACATTGATTGTTCAGTCTATCCATTCAACTTTCTGTTCGTTTCGGTCGCTCGTATGTGAAACGGGAATACCGTCACCTTATGTGTATAACTATATACACAGCATAACATCATAATCAAATACAACCCAGATACTATCCATTCAACCTTCTGTTCGATTCGGTTGCTCGTATGTATAACGAAAGAACAGTAACCTGGTGAGTATTTCTATATGAACTTCATCACGATATAATCGAATACAACTTAGTTACAATCGTCGTTCCGTCTAACCATCCAACCTTATGTTCGATTCAGACGCTTGTATGTGTAACGAAAGAACCGTTACATGGTAGGTGTAGTTAAATATACAACATAACGATATAATCGGAGACAACCCAGATACAATGATTGTTCAATCTATCCATTCAACCTTATGTTCGATTCGGTTGCTAGTATGTATAACGAAAGAACAGTTACCTGGTTAGACATAATATATAATAATCATCACGAAATAATCGAATACAACCCAGATACGATGATTGTTCAGTCTATCCATTCAACCTTATGTTCAGTTCAGTCGCTCTTATGTATAACTGGAGAACAGTTACCTGGTGAGTAGAACTATATGAACATCATCACGATATAATCGAATACAACCCCAGATACGATCATTGTTTAGTCTATCCATTCAACCTTCAGTTCAATTCAGTCGCTCGTATGTATAACGGAAGAACAGTTACCTGGTGAGTATAACTATATAAACATAATCGAATACAACTCAGATACGATGATTGTTCAATCTATCCATTCAACCTTATGTTCGATTCGGTTGCTCGTATGTATATCGGAAGAACAGGTACCTGGTGAGTATATCTATATAAACATAATCGAATACAACTCAGATACGATGATTGTTCAATCTATCCATTTAACCTTCTGCTCGATTCGGTCGCTTGTATGTAAAACGGAAGGACAGTTACCTGGTGAGTATTGCTATATAAACATCATCACGATATCATCGAATAAAACTCAGATACAATTATCGTTTCGTCTAACCATTCAACATTCTGTTCGATTCAGTCGCTAGTATGTGTAACGGAAGTATCGTCACCTGGTTAGTATCACTATATATACAGTATTGCGATATAATCGGATACCACCCAGATACATTGATTGTTCAGTCTATCCATTCAACTTTCTGTTCGTTTCGGTCGCTCGTATGTAAAACGGGAATACCGTCACCTTATATGTATAACTATATACACAGCATAACATCATAATCGAATACAACCCAGATACTATCCATTCAACCTTCTGTTCGATTCGGTTGCTCGTATGTATAACGAAGGAACAGTAACCTGGTGAGTATTGCCATATTAACATCATCACGATATCATCGAATACAACTCAGATACAATTATCGTTTCGTCTAACCATTCAACATTCTGTTCGATTCAGTCGCTAGTATGTGTAACGGAAGTATCGTCACCTTGTAAGTATCACTATATATACAGTATTGCGATATAATCGGATACCACCCAGATACATTGATTGTTCAGTCTATCCATTCAACTTTCTTTTGGTTTCGGTCGCTCGTATGTATAACGGGAATACCGTCTCCTAGTGTGTATAACTATATACACAGCATAACATCATAATCGAATACAACCCATATACTATCCATTCAACCTTCTGTTCAATTCAGTCGCTCCTATGTATAACGGAAGAACAGTTACCTGGTGAGTATAACTATATAAACATAATCGAATACAACCCAGATACGATTATTGTTCAATCTATACTGAATTCAACCTTCTGCTCGATTCGGTCGCTTGTATGTAAAACGGAAGAACAGTTACCTGGTGAGTATTGCTATATAAACATCATCACGATATCATCGAATACTACTCAGATACAACTATCGTTTCGTCTAACCATTTAGCCTTCTGTTCGATTCAGTCGCTAGTATGTGTAACGGAAGTACCGTCACCTGGTAAGTATCACTATATATACAGTATTGCGATATAATCGGATACCACCCAGATACATTGATTGTTCAGTCTATCCATTCAACTTTCTGTTCGTTTCGGTCGCTCGTATGTGAAACGGGAATACCGTCACCTTATGTGTATAACTATATACACAGCATAACATCATAATCAAATACAACCCAGATACTATCCATTCAACCTTCTGTTCGATTCGGTTGCTCGTATGTATAACGAAAGAACAGTAACCTGGTGAGTATTTCTATATGAACTTCATCACGATATAATCGAATACAACTTAGTTACAATTATCGTTCCGTCTAACCATCCAACCTTATGTTCGATTCAGACGCTCGTATGTGTAACGAAAGAACCGTTACATGGTAGGTGTAGTTAAATATACAACATAACGATATAATCGGAGACAACCCAGATACAATGATTGTTCAATCTATCCATTCAACCTTATGTTCGATTCGGTTGCTAGTATGTATAACGAAAGAACAGTTACCTGGTTAGACATAATATATAATAATCATCACGAAATAATCGAATACAACCCAGATACGATGATTGTTCAGTCTATCCATTCAACCTTATGTTCAGTTCAGTCGCTCTTATGTATAACTGGAGAACAGTTACCTGGTGAGTATAACTATATGAACATCATCACGATATAATCGAATACAACCCCAGATACGATCATTGTTTAGTCTATCCATTCAACCTTCAGTTCAATTCAGTCGCTCGTATGTATAACGGAAGAACAGTTACCTGGTGAGTATAACTATATAAACATAATCGAATACAACTCAGATACGATGATTGTTCAATCTATCCATTCAACCTTATGTTCGATTCGGTTGCTCGTATGTATATCGGAAGAACAGGTACCTGGTGAGTATATCTATATAAACATAATCGAATACAACTCAGATACGATGATTGTTCAATCTATCCATTTAACCTTCTGCTCGATTCGGTCGCTTGTATGTAAAACGGAAGGACAGTTACCTGGTGAGTATTGCTATATAAACATCATCACGATATCATCGAATAAAACTCAGATACAATTATCGTTTCGTCTAACCATTCAACATTCTGTTCGATTCAGTCGCTAGTATGTGTAACGGAAGTATCGTCACCTGGTTAGTATCACTATATATACAGTATTGCGATATAATCGGATACCACCCAGATACATTGATTGTTCAGTCTATCCATTCAACTTTCTGTTCGTTTCGGTCGCTCGTATGTGAAACGGGAATACCGTCACCTTATGTGTATAACTATATACACAGCATAACATCATAATCGAATACAACCCAGATACTATCCATTCAACCTTCTGTTCGATTCGGTTACTCGTATGTATAACGAAGGAACAGTAACCTGGTGAGTATTGCCATATAAACATCATCACGATATCATCGAATACAACTCAGATACAATTATCGTTTCGTCTAACCATTCAACATTCTGTTCGATTCAGTCGCTAGTATGTGTAACGGAAGTATCGTCACCTGGTAAGTATCACTATATATACAGTATTGCGATATAATCGGATACCACCCAGATACATTGATTGTTCAGTCTATCCATTCAACTTTCTTTTTGTTTCGGTCGCTCGTATGTATAACGGGAATACCGTCTCCTAGTGTGTATAACTATATACACAGCATAACATCATAATCGAATACAACCCATATACTATCCATTCAACCTTCTGTTCAATTCATTCGCTCGTATTATAAAGGAAGAACAGTTACCTGGTGAGTATAACTATATAAACATAATCGAATACAACCCAGATACGATGATTGTTCAATCTATACCGAATTCAACCTTCTGCTCGATTCGGTCGTTTGTATGTAAAACGGAAGAACAGTTACCTGGTGAGTATTGCTATATAAACATCATCACGATATCATCGAATACAACTCAGATACAATTATCGTTTCGTCTAACCATTTAACCTTCTGTTCGATTCAGTCGCTAGTATGTGTAACGGAAGTACCGTCACCTGGTAAGTATCACTATATATACAGTATTGCGATATAATCGGATACCACCCAGATACATTGATTGTTCAGTCTATCCATTCAACTTTCTGTTCGTTTCGGTCGCTCGTATGTGAAACGGGAATACCGTCACCTTATGTGTATAACTATATACACAGCATAACATCATAATCGAATACAACCCAGATACTATCCATTCAACCTTCTGTTCGATTCGGTTGCTCGTATGTATAACGAAAGAACAGTAACCTGGTGAGTATTTCTATATGAACGTCATCACGATATAATCGAATACAACTTAGTTACAATTATCGTTCCGTCTAACCATCCAACCTTATGTTCGATTCAGACGCTCGTATGTGTAACGAAAGAACCGTTACATGGTAGATGTAGTTAAATATACAACATAACGATATAATCGGAGACAACCCAGATACAATGATTGTTTAATCTATCCATTCAACCTTTTGTTCGATTCGGTTGCTAGTATGTATAACGAAAGAACAGTTACCTGGTAAGACATAATATATAATAATCATCACGAAATAATCGAATACAACCCAGATACGATGATTGTTCAGTCTATCCATTCAACCTTGTGTTCAGTTCAGTCGCTCTTATGTATAACTGGAAAACAGTTACCTGGTGAGTATAACTAAATGAACATCATCACGATATAATCGAATACAACCCCAGATACGATCATTGTTTAGTCTATCCATTCAACCTTCAGTTCAAATCAGTCGCTCGTATGTATAACGGGAGAACAGTTACCTGGTGAGTATAACTATATAAACATAATCGAATACAACTCAGATACGATGATTGTTCAATCTATCCATTCAACCTTATGTTCGATTCGGTTGCTTGTATGTATATCGGAAGAACAGGTACCTGGTGAGTATATCTATATAAACATAATCGAATACAACTCAGATACGATGATTGTTCAATCTATCCATTTAACCTTCTGCTCGATTCGGTCGCTTGTATGTAAAACGGAAGGACAGTTACCTGGTGAGTATTGCTATATAAACATCATCACGATATCATCGAATACAACTCAGATACAATCATCGTTTCGTCTAACCATTCAACATTCTGTTCGATTCAGTCGCTAGTATGTGTAACGGAAGTATCGTCACCTGGTAAGTATCACTATATATACAGTATTGCGATATAATCGGATACCACCCAGATACATTGATGGTTCAGTCTATCCATTCAACTTTCTTTTCGTTTCGGTCGCTCGTATGTAAAACGGGAATACCGTCTCCTAGTGTGTATAACTATATACACAGCATAACATCATAATCGAATACAACCCATATACTATCCATTCAACCTTCTGTTCAATTCAGTCGCTCGTATGTATAACGGAAGAACAGTTACCTGGTGAGTATAACTATATAAACATAATCGAATACAACCCAGATACGATTATTGTTTAATCTATACTGAATTCAACCTTCTGCTCGATTCGGTCGCTTGTATGTAAAACGGAAGAACAGTTACCTGGTGAGTATTGCTATATAAACATCATCACGATATCATCGAATACAACTCAGATACAATTATCGTTTCGTCTAACCATTTAGCCTTCTGTTCGATTCAGTCGCTAGTATGTGTAACGGAAGTACCGTCACCTGGTATGTATCACTATATATACAGTATTGCGATATAATCGGATACCACCCAGATACATTGATTGTTCAGTCTATCCATTCAACTTTCTGTTCGTTTCGGTCGCTCGTATGTGAAACGGGAATACCGTCACCTTATGTGTATAACTATATACACAGCATAACATCATAATCAAATACAACCCAGATACTATCCATTCAACCTTCTGTTCGATTCGGTTGCTCGTATGTATAACGAAAGAACAGTAACCTGGTGAGTATTTCTATATGAACTTCATCACGATATAATCGAATACAACTTAGTTACAATCATCGTTCCGTCTAACCATCCAACCTTATGTTCGATTCAGACGCTTGTATGTGTAACGAAAGAACCGTTACATGGTAGGTGTAGTTAAATATACAACATAACGATATAATCGGAGACAACCCAGATACAATGATTGTTCAATCTATCCATTCAACCTTATGTTCGATTCGGTTGCTAGTATGTATAACGAAAGAACAGTTACTTGGTTAGACATAATATATAATAATCATCACGAAATAATCGAATACAACCCAGATACGATGATTGTTCAGTCTATCCATTCAACCTTATGTTCAGTTCAGTCGCTCTTATGTATAACTGGAGAACAGTTACCTGGTGAGTAGAACTATATGAACATCATCACGATATAATCGAATACAACCCCAGATACGATCATTGTTTAGTCTATCCATTCAACCTTCAGTTCAATTCAGTCGCTCGTATGTATAACGGAAGAACAGTTACCTGGTGAGTATAACTATATAAACATAATCGAATACAACTCAGATACGATGATTGTTCAATCTATCCATTCAACCTTATGTTCGATTCGGTTGCTCGTATGTATATCGGAAGAACAGGTACCTGGTGAGTATATCTATATAAACATAATCGAATACAACTCAGATACGATGATTGTTCAATCTATCCATTTAACCTTCTGCTCGATTCGGTCGCTTGTATGTAAAACGGAAGGACAGTTACCTGGTGAGTATTGCTATATAAACATCATCACGATATCATCGAATAAAACTCAGATACAATTATCGTTTCGTCTAACCATTCAACATTCTGTTCGATTCAGTCGCTAGTATGTGTAACGGAAGTATCGTCACCTGGTTAGTATCACTATATATACAGTATTGCGATATAATCGGATACCACCCAGATACATTGATTGTTCAGTCTATCCATTCAACTTTCTGTTCGTTTCGGTCGCTCGTATGTAAAACGGGAATACCGTCACCTTATATGTATAACTATATACACAGCATAACATCATAATCGAATACAACCCAGATACTATCCATTCAACCTTCTGTTCGATTCGGTTGCTCGTATGTATAACGAAGGAACAGTAACCTGGTGAGTATTGCCATATTAACATCATCACGATATCATCGAATACAACTCAGATACAATTATCGTTTCGTCTAACCATTCAACATTCTGTTCGATTCAGTCGCTAGTATGTGTAACGGAAGTATCGTCACCTTGTAAGTATCACTATATATACAGTATTGCGATATAATCGGATACCACCCAGATACATTGATTGTTCAGTCTATCCATTCAACTTTCTTTTGGTTTCGGTCGCTCGTATGTATAACGGGAATACCGTCTCCTAGTGTGTATAACTATATACACAGCATAACATCATAATCGAATACAACCCATATACTATCCATTCAACCTTCTGTTCAATTCAGTCGCTCCTATGTATAACGGAAGAACAGTTACCTGGTGAGTATAACTATATAAACATAATCGAATACAACCCAGATACGATTATTGTTCAATCTATACTGAATTCAACCTTCTGCTCGATTCGGTCGCTTGTATGTAAAACGGAAGAACAGTTACCTGGTGAGTATTGCTATATAAACATCATCACGATATCATCGAATACAACTCAGATACAACTATCGTTTCGTCTAACCATTTAGCCTTCTGTTCGATTCAGTCGCTAGTATGTGTAACGGAAGTACCGTCACCTGGTAAGTATCACTATATATACAGTATTGCGATATAATCGGATACCACCCAGATACATTGATTGTTCAGTCTATCCATTCAACTTTCTGTTCGTTTCGGTCGCTCGTATGTGAAACGGGAATACCGTCACCTTATGTGTATAACTATATACACAGCATAACATCATAATCAAATACAACCCAGATACTATCCATTCAACCTTCTGTTCGATTCGGTTGCTCGTATGTATAACGAAGGAACAGTAACCTGGTGAGTATTTCTATATGAACTTCATCACGATATAATCGAATACAACTTAGTTACAATTATCGTTCCGTCTAACCATCCAACCTTATGTTCGATTCAGACGCTCGTATGTGTAACGAAAGAACCGTTACATGGTAGGTGTAGTTAAATATACAACATAACGATATAATCGGAGACAACCCAGATACAATGATTGTTCAATCTATCCATTCAACCTTATGTTCGATTCGGTTGCTAGTATGTATAACGAAAGAACAGTTACCTGGTTAGACATAATATATAATAATCATCACGAAATAATCGAATACAACCCAGATACGATGATTGTTCAGTCTATCCATTCAACCTTATGTTCAGTTCAGTCGCTCTTATGTATAACTGGAGAACAGTTACCTGGTGAGTATAACTATATGAACATCATCACGATATAATCGAATACAACCCCAGATACGATCATTGTTTAGTCTATCCATTCAACCTTCAGTTCAATTCAGTCGCTCGTATGTATAACGGAAGAACAGTTACCTGGTGAGTATAACTATATAAACATAATCGAATACAACTCAGATACGATGATTGTTCAATCTATCCATTCAACCTTATGTTCGATTCGGTTGCTCGTATGTATATCGGAAGAACAGGTACCTGGTGAGTATATCTATATAAACATAATCGAATACAACTCAGATACGATGATTGTTCAATCTATCCATTTAACCTTCTGCTCGATTCGGTCGCTTGTATGTAAAACGGAAGGACAGTTACCTGGTGAGTATTGCTATATAAACATCATCACGATATCATCGAATAAAACTCAGATACAATTATCGTTTCGTCTAACCATTCAACATTCTGTTCGATTCAGTCGCTAGTATGTGTAACGGAAGTATCGTCACCTGGTTAGTATCACTATATATACAGTATTGCGATATAATCGGATACCACCCAGATACATTGATTGTTCAGTCTATCCATTCAACTTTCTGTTCGTTTCGGTCGCTCGTATGTGAAACGGGAATACCGTCACCTTATGTGTATAACTATATACACAGCATAACATCATAATCGAATACAACCCAGATACTATCCATTCAACCTTCTGTTCGATTCGGTTACTCGTATGTATAACGAAGGAACAGTAACCTGGTGAGTATTGCCATATAAACATCATCACGATATCATCGAATACAACTCAGATACAATTATCGTTTCGTCTAACCATTCAACATTCTGTTCGATTCAGTCGCTAGTATGTGTAACGGAAGTATCGTCACCTGGTAAGTATCACTATATATACAGTATTGCGTATAATCGGATACCACCCAGATACATTGATTGTTCAGTCTATCCATTCAACTTTCTTTTTGTTTCGGTCGCTCGTATGTATAACGGGAATACCGTCTCCTAGTGTGTATAACTATATACACAGCATAACATCATAATCGAATACAACCCATATACTATCCATTCAACCTTCTGTTCAATTCATTCGCTCGTATTATAAAGGAAGAACAGTTACCTGGTGAGTATAACTATATAAACATAATCGAATACAACCCAGATACGATGATTGTTCAATCTATACCGAATTCAACCTTCTGCTCGATTCGGTCGTTTGTATGTAAAACGGAAGAACAGTTACCTGGTGAGTATTGCTATATAAACATCATCACGATATCATCGAATACAACTCAGATACAATTATCGTTTCGTCTAACCATTTAACCTTCTGTTCGATTCAGTCGCTAGTATGTGTAACGGAAGTACCGTCACCTGGTAAGTATCACTATATATACAGTATTGCGATATAATCGGATACCACCCAGATACATTGATTGTTCAGTCTATCCATTCAACTTTCTGTTCGTTTCGGTCGCTCGTATGTGAAACGGGAATACCGTCACCTTATGTGTATAACTATATACACAGCATAACATCATAATCGAATACAACCCAGATACTATCCATTCAACCTTCTGTTCGATTCGGTTGCTCGTATGTATAACGAAAGAACAGTAACCTGGTGAGTATTTCTATATGAACGTCATCACGATATAATCGAATACAACTTAGTTACAATTATCGTTCCGTCTAACCATCCAACCTTATGTTCGATTCAGACGCTCGTATGTGTAACGAAAGAACCGTTACATGGTAGATGTAGTTAAATATACAACATAACGATATAATCGGAGACAACCCAGATACAATGATTGTTTAATCTATCCATTCAACCTTTTGTTCGATTCGGTTGCTAGTATGTATAACGAAAGAACAGTTACCTGGTAAGACATAATATATAATAATCATCACGAAATAATCGAATACAACCCAGATACGATGATTGTTCAGTCTATCCATTCAACCTTGTGTTCAGTTCAGTCGCTCTTATGTATAACTGGAAAACAGTTACCTGGTGAGTATAACTAAATGAACATCATCACGATATAATCGAATACAACCCCAGATACGATCATTGTTTAGTCTATCCATTCAACCTTCAGTTCAAATCAGTCGCTCGTATGTATAACGGGAGAACAGTTACCTGGTGAGTATAACTATATAAACATAATCGAATACAACTCAGATACGATGATTGTTCAATCTATCCATTCAACCTTATGTTCGATTCGGTTGCTTGTATGTATATCGGAAGAACAGGTACCTGGTGAGTATATCTATATAAACATAATCGAATACAACTCAGATACGATGATTGTTCAATCTATCCATTTAACCTTCTGCTCGATTCGGTCGCTTGTATGTAAAACGGAAGGACAGTTACCTGGTGAGTATTGCTATATAAACATCATCACGATATCATCGAATACAACTCAGATACAATTATCGTTTCGTCTAACCATTCAACATTCTGTTCGATTCAGTCGCTAGTATGTGTAACGGAAGTATCGTCACCTGGTAAGTATCACTATATATACAGTATTGCGATATAATCGGATACCACCCAGATACATTGATGGTTCAGTCTATCCATTCAACTTTCTTTTCGTTTCGGTCGCTCGTATGTAAAACGGGAATACCGTCTCCTAGTGTGTATAACTATATACACAGCATAACATCATAATCGAATACAACCCATATACTATCCATTCAACCTTCTGTTCAATTCAGTCGCTCGTATGTATAACGGAAGAACAGTTACCTGGTGAGTATAACTATATAAACATAATCGAATACAACCCAGAT
Organism: Chrysomela aeneicollis; assembly: GCA_029955515.1. Taxonomy (NCBI): domain Eukaryota; kingdom Metazoa; phylum Arthropoda; class Insecta; order Coleoptera; family Chrysomelidae; genus Chrysomela; species Chrysomela aeneicollis. The sequence continues at coordinate 10,946,122 of JARUHQ010000013.1, read as the reverse complement.
ACGATTATTGTTTAATCTATACTGAATTCAACCTTCTGCTCGATTCGGTCGCTTGTATGTAAAACGGAAGAACAGTTACCTGGTGAGTATTGCTATATAAACATCATCACGATATCATCGAATACAACTCAGATACAATTATCGTTTCGTCTAACCATTTAGCCTTCTGTTCGATTCAGTCGCTAGTATGTGTAACGGAAGTACCGTCACCTGGTATGTATCACTATATATACAGTATTGCGATATAATCGGATACCACCCAGATACATTGATTGTTCAGTCTATCCATTCAACTTTCTGTTCGTTTCGGTCGCTCGTATGTGAAACGGGAATACCGTCACCTTATGTGTATAACTATATACACAGCATAACATCATAATCAAATACAACCCAGATACTATCCATTCAACCTTCTGTTCGATTCGGTTGCTCGTATGTATAACGAAAGAACAGTAACCTGGTGAGTATTTCTATATGAACTTCATCACGATATAATCGAATACAACTTAGTTACAATCATCGTTCCGTCTAACCATCCAACCTTATGTTCGATTCAGACGCTTGTATGTGTAACGAAAGAACCGTTACATGGTAGGTGTAGTTAAATATACAACATAACGATATAATCGGAGACAACCCAGATACAATGATTGTTCAATCTATCCATTCAACCTTATGTTCGATTCGGTTGCTAGTATGTATAACGAAAGAACAGTTACCTGGTTAGACATAATATATAATAATCATCACGAAATAATCGAATACAACCCAGATACGATGATTGTTCAGTCTATCCATTCAACCTTATGTTCAGTTCAGTCGCTCTTATGTATAACTGGAGAACAGTTACCTGGTGAGTAGAACTATATGAACATCATCACGATATAATCGAATACAACCCCAGATACGATCATTGTTTAGTCTATCCATTCAACCTTCAGTTCAATTCAGTCGCTCGTATGTATAACGGAAGAACAGTTACCTGGTGAGTATAACTATATAAACATAATCGAATACAACTCAGATACGATGATTGTTCAATCTATCCATTCAACCTTATGTTCGATTCGGTTGCTCGTATGTATATCGGAAGAACAGGTACCTGGTGAGTATATCTATATAAACATAATCGAATACAACTCAGATACGATGATTGTTCAATCTATCCATTTAACCTTCTGCTCGATTCGGTCGCTTGTATGTAAAACGGAAGGACAGTTACCTGGTGAGTATTGCTATATAAACATCATCACGATATCATCGAATAAAACTCAGATACAATTATCGTTTCGTCTAACCATTCAACATTCTGTTCGATTCAGTCGCTAGTATGTGTAACGGAAGTATCGTCACCTGGTTAGTATCACTATATATACAGTATTGCGATATAATCGGATACCACCCAGATACATTGATTGTTCAGTCTATCCATTCAACTTTCTGTTCGTTTCGGTCGCTCGTATGTAAAACGGGAATACCGTCACCTAATGTGTATAACTATATACACAGCATAACATCATAATCGAATACAACCCAGATACTATCCATTCAACCTTCTGTTCGATTCGGTTGCTCGTATGTATTAAGAAAAAACAGTAACCTGGTGAGTATTTCTATATGAACGTCATCTCGATATAATCGAATACAACTCAGATACAATGATCATTCCGTCTATCCATCCAAACTTCTGTTCGATTGGGTCGCTCGTATGTATAACGCAAGAACAGTCACCTGGTGAGTATTACTATTTAAACATCACCACGATATAATCGAATACAACTCAGTTACAATTATTGTTCCGTCTAATCATCCAACCTTATGTTCGATTCAGACGCTCGTATGTGTAACGAAAGAACCGTTACATGGTAGGTGTAACTAAATATACAGCATAACGATATAATCGGAGACAACCCAGATACAATGATTGTTCAATCTATCCATTCAACCTTATGTTCGATTCAGTTGCTCGTATGTGTAACAGAAGAACTGTTACCTGGTTAGACATACTATATGATAATCATCACGATATAATCGAATACAACCCAGATACAATGATTGTTCAGTCTATCCATTCAACCTTCTGTTCAGTTCAGTCGCTCTTATGTATAACTGAAGAACAGTTACCTGGTGAGTATAACTATATAAACATCATCACGATATAATCGAATACAACCCCAGATACGATTATTGTTTAGTCTATCCATTCAACCTTCTGTTCAATTCAGTCGCTCCTATGTATAACGGAAGAACAGTTACCTGGTGAGTATAACTATATGAACATAATCGAATACAACCCAGATACGATGATTGTTCAATCTATACTAAATTCAACCTTCTGCTCGATTCGGTCGCTTGTTTGTAAAACGGAAGAACAGTTACCTGGTGATTATTGCTATATAAACATCATCACGATATCATCGAATACAACTCAGATACAATTATCGTTTCGTCTAACCATTCAACCTTCTGTTCGATTCAGTCGCTAGTATGTGTAACGGAAGTACCGTCACCTGGTAAGTATCACTATATATACAGTATTGCGATATAATCGCATACCACTCAGATACATTGATTGTTCAGTCTATCCATTCAACTTTCTGTTCGTTTCGGTCGCTCGTATGTAAAACGAGCATACCGTCATCAAATGTGTATAACCATATACACAGCATAACATCATAATCGAATACAACCCTGATACTATCCATTCAACCTTCTGTTCGATTCGGTTGCTCGTATGTATAATGAAAGTACAGTAACCTGGTGAGTATTTCTATATGAACGTCATCACGATATAATAGAATACAACTAAGATACAATGATCATTTCGTCTATCCATCCAACCTTCTGTTCGATTGGGTCGCTCGTATGTATAACGCAAGAACAGTCACCTGGTGAGTATTACTATATAAACATTACCACGATATAATCGAATACAACTCAGTTACAATTATCGTTCCGTCTAACCATCCAACCTTATGTTCGATTCAGACGCTCGTATGTGTAACGAAAGAACCGTTACATGGTAGGTGTATCTAAATATACAGCATAACGATATAATCCATGACAACCCAGATACAATGATTGTTCGATCTATCCATTCAACCTTATGCTCTATTCGGTTGCTCGTATGTATAACGGAAGAACAGTTACCTGGTTAGACATAATATATAATAATCATCACGAAATAATCGAATACAACCCAGAAACGATGATTGTTCAGTCTATCCTTAAAACCTTCTTTTCAGTTCAGTCGCTCTTATGTATAATTGGAGAACAGTTACCTGGTGAGTATAACTATATAAACATCATCACGATATAATCGTATACAACCCCAGATACGATCATTGTTTAGTCTATCCATTCAACCTTCTGTTCAATTCAGTCGCTCGTATGTATAACGGAAGAACAGTTACTTGGTAGGTATAACTATATAAACATAATTGAATACAACTCAGATACGATGATCGTTCAATCTATCCATTCAACCTTATGTTCGATTCGGTTGCTCGTATGTATAACGGAAGAACATGGTACCTGGTGAGTATAACTATATAAACATAATCGAATACAACTCAGATACGATGATTGTTCGATCTATCCATTAAACCTTCTGCTCGATTCGGTCGCTTGTATGTAAAGCGGAAGGACAGTTCCCTGGTGAGTATTGCTATATAAACATCATCACGATATAATCGTATACAACCCCAGATACGATCATTGTTTAGTCTATCCATTCAACTTTCTGTTCAGTTAAGTCGCTCTTATGTATAACTGGAGAACAGTTTCCTGGTGAGTATAACTATATGAACATCATCAAGATATAAACGAATACAACCCCAGATACGATTATTGTTTAGTCTATCCATTCAACCTTCTGTTCAATTCAGTCGCTCGTATGTATAACGAAAGAACAGTTACCTGGTGAGTATAACTATATAAACATAATCGAATACAACCCAGTTACGATGATTGTTCAATCTCTACTAAATTTAAGATTCTGCTCGATTCGGTCGCTTGTATGTAAAACGGAAGAACAGTTACCTGGTGAGTATCGCTATATAAACATCATCACGATATCATCGAATACAACTCAGAGATACAATTATCGTTTCGTCTAACCATTTAACCTTCTGTTCGATTCAGTCTCTAGTATGTGTAACGAAATAACCGTTACATGGTAGGTGTAACCGAATATACAGCATAAAGATATAATCGGAGACAACCCAGATACAATGATTGTTCAATCTATCCATCCAACCTTATGTTCGATTCGGTTGCTCGTATGTTTAACGGAAGAACTGTTACCTGGTTAGACATACTATATGATAATCATCACGATATACTCGAATACAACCCCAGATACGATTATTGTTTAGTCTATCCATTCAACCTTCTGTTCAATTCAGTCGTTCTTATGTATAACGGAAAAACAGTTACCTGGTGAGTATAACTATATAAACCTATTCGAATACAACCCAGATACGATGAATTTTCAATCTATCCATTTAACCTTCTGCTGGATTTGGTCGCTTTTATGTAAAACGGAAGAACAGTTACCTGGTGAGTATTGCTATATGAACATCATCACGATATCATCGAATACAACTCAGATACGATTATCGCTACGTCTAACCATTTAACCTTCTGTTCGATTCAGTCGCTAGTATGTGTAACGGAAGTACCGTCACCTGGTAAGTATCACTATTTATACAGTATTGCGATATAATCGGATACCAACCAGATACATTGATTGTTCAGTCTATCCATTCAACTTTCTGTTCGTTTCGGTCGCTCGTATGTAAAACGGGAATACCGTCACCTAGTGTGTATAACTATATACACAGCATAACATCATAATCGAATACAACTCAGATACTATCCATTCAACCTTCTGTTCGATTCGGTTGCTCGTATGTAAAACGAAAGAACAGTAACCTGGTGAGTATTTCTATATAAACTTCATCACGATATAATCGAATACAACTCAGATACAATGATCATTCCGTCTATCCATCTAACCTTCTGTTCGATTGGGTCGCTCGTACGTATAACGCAAGAACAGTCACCTGGTGAGTATTACTATATAAACATTCCCACGATATAATCGAATACAACTCAGTTACAATTATCGTTCCGTCTAACCATCCAACCTTATGTTCGATTCAGACGCTCGTATGTGTAACGAAAGAACCGTTACATGGTAGGTGTATCTGAATATACAGCATAACGATATAATCGGAGACAACCCAGATACAATGATTGTTCAATCTATCCATTCAATCTTATGTTCGATTCGGTTGCTCGTATGTATAACGGAAGAACAGTTACCTGGTTAGACATAATATATAATAATCATCACGAAATAATCGAATACAACCCAGATACGATGATTGTTCAGTCTATCTATACAACTTTCTGTTCAGTTCAGTCGCTCCTATGTAAAACTGGAGAACAGTTACCTGGTGAGTATAACTATATAAACATCATCACGATATAATCGTATACAACCCCAGATACGATCATTGTTTAGTCTATCCATTCAACCTTCTGTTCAATTCAGTCGCTCGTATGTATAACGGAAGAACAGTTACTTGGTAGGTATAACTATATAAACATAATTGAATACAACTCAGATACGATGATCGTTCAATCTATCCATTCAACCTTATGTTCGATTCGGTTGCTCGTATGTATAACGAAAGAACAGGTACCTGGTGAGTATAACTATATAAACATAATCGAATACAACTCAGATACGATGATTGTTTAATCGATCCATTTAACCTTCTGCTCGATTCGGTCACTTGTATGTAAAACTGAAGGACAGTTACCTGGTGAGTATTGCTATATAAACATCATCACGATATCATCGAATACATCTCAGATACAATTATCGTTTCGTCTAACCATTCAACATTCTGTTCGATTCAGTCGCTAGTATGTATAACGGAAGAACAGTTACCTGGTGTATATAACTATATAAACATAATCGAATACAACCCAGATACGATGATTGTACAATCCATACTAAATTCAACCTTATGCTCGATTCGGTCGCTTGTATGTAAAACGGAAGAACAGTTACCTGGTGAGTATTGCTATATAAACATCATCACGATATCATCGAATACAACTCAGATACAATTAACGTTTCGTCTTACCATTTAACCTTAAGTTCGATTCAGTCGCTAGTATGTGCAACGGAAGTACCGTCACCTGGTAAGTATCACTATATATACAGAATTGCGATATAATCGGATACCACCCAGATACATTGATTGTTCAGTCTATCCATTCAACTTTCTGTTCGTTTCGGTCGCTCGTATATAAAACGGGAATACCGTCACCTGATGTGTATAACTATATACACAGCATAACATCATAATCGAATACAACCCAGATACTATCCATTCAACCTTCTGTTCGATTCGGTTGCTCGTATGTATAAAGAAAAAACAGTAACCTGGTGAGTATTTCTATATGAACGTCATCACGATATAATCGAATACAACTCAGATACAATGATCATTTCGTCTATCCATCCAAACTTCTGTTCGATTGGGTCGCTCGTATGTATAACGCAAGAACAGTCACCTGGTGAGTATTACTATATAAACATCACCACGATATAATCGAATACAACTCAGTTACAATTATTGTTCCGTCTAATCATCCAACCTTATGTTCGATTTAGACGCTCGTATGTGTAACGAAAGAACCGTTACATGGTAGGTGTAACTAAATATACAGCATAACGATATAATCGGAGACAACCCAGATACAATGATTGTTCAATCTATCCATTCAACCTTATGTTCGATTCAGTTGCTCGTATGTGTAACAGAAGAACTGTTACCTGGTCAGACATACTATATGATAATCATCACGATATAATCGAATACAACCCAGATACAATGATTGTTCAGTCTATCCATTCAACCTTCTGTTCAGTTCAGTCGCTCTTATGTATAACTGGAGAACAGTTACCTGGTGAGTATAACTATATAAACATAATCGAATACAACCTAGTTACGATGATTGTTCAATCTCTACTAAATTTAAGATTCTGCTCGATTCGGTCGCTTGTATGTAAAACGGAAGAACAGTTACCTGGTGAGTATCGCTATATAAACATCATCACGATATCATCGAATACAACTCAGAGATACAATTATCGTTTCGTCTAACCATTTAACCTTCTGTTCGATTCAGTCTCTAGTATGTGTAACGGAAGTACCGTCACCTGGTAAGTATCACTATATATACAGTATTGCGATAATTAATCGGATACCACCCAGATACATTGATTGTTCAGTCTATCCATTCAACTTTCTGTTCGTTTCGGTCGCTCGTATGTAAAACGGGAATACCGTCACCTGATGTGTATAACTATATACACAGCATAACATCATAATCGAATACAACCCATAAACTATCCATTCAACCTTCTGTTCGATTCGGTTGCTCGTATGTATAAAGAAAAAACAGTAACCTGGTGAGTATTTCTATATGAACGTCATCACGATATAATCGAATACAACTCAGATACAATGATCATTCCGTCTATCCATCCAAACTTCTGTTCGATTGGGTCGCTCGTATGTATAACGCAAGAACAGTCACCTGGTGAGTATTACTATATAAACATCACCACGATATAATCGAATACAACTCAGTTACAATTATTGTTCCGTCTAATCATCCAACCTTATGTTCGATTCAGTTGCTCGTATGTGTAACAAAGAACTGTTACCTGGTTAGACATACGATATGATAATCATCACGATATAATCGAATACAACCCAGATACAATGATTGTTCAGTCTATCCATTCAACCTTCTGTTCAGTTCAGTCGCTCTTATGTATAACTGGAGAACAGTTACCTGGTGAGTATAACTATATGAACATCATCACGATATAATCGAATACAACCCCAGATACGATCATTGTTTAGTCTATCCATTCAACCTTCTGTTCAATTCAGTCGCTCGTATGTATAACGGAAGAACAGGTACCTGGTGAGTATTACTATATAAACATAATCAAATACAACCCAGATACGATGATTGTTCAATCTATAAATTTAACCTTCTGTTCGATTCGGTTGCTCGTTTGTATAACGAAAGAACAGTAACCTGGTGAGTATTTCTATATGAACTTCATCACGATATAATCGAATACAACTCAGATACAATGATCATTCCGTCTATCCATCCAACCTTCTGTTCGATTGGGTCGCTCGTACGTATAACGCAAGAACAGTCACCTGGTGAGTATTACTATATAAACATTACCACGATATAATCGAATACAACTCAGTTAGAATTATCGTTCCGTCTAACCATCCAACCTTATGTTCGATTCAGACGCTCGTATGTGTAACGAAAGAACCGTTACATGGTAGGTGTATCTAATTATACAGCATAACGATATAATCGGAGACAACCCAGATACAATGATTTTTCAATCTATCCATTCAACCTTATGTTCGATTCGGTTGCTCGTATGTATAACGGAAGAACAGTTACCTGGTTAGACATAATATATAATAATCATCACGAAATAATCGAATACAACCCAGATACGATGATTATTCAGTCTATCCATTCAACCTTCTGTTCAGTTCAGTCGCTCTTATGTATAACTAGAGAACAGTTACCTGGTGAGTATAACTATATAAACATCATCACGATATCATCGAATACAACCCCAGATACGATCATTGTTTAGTCTATCCATTCAACCTTCTGTTCAATTCAGTCGCTCGTATGTATAACGGAAGAACAGTTACCTGGTGAGTATAACTATATAAACATAATCGAATACAACCCAGATACGATGATTGTTCAATCTATCTATTTAACCTTCTGCTCGATTCGGTCGCTTTTATGTAAAACGGAAGAACAGTTACCTGGTGAATATTGCTATATTAACATCATCACGATATCATCGAATACAACTCAGATACAATTATCGCTTCGTTTAACCATTTGACCTTCTGTTCGATTCAGTCGCTAGTATGTGTAACGGACGTACCGTCACCTGGTAAGTATCACTATATATACAGTATTGCGATATAATCGGATACCAACCAGATACATTGATTGTTCAGTCTATCCATTCAACTTTCTGTTCGTTTCGGTCGCTCGTATGTAAAACGAGAATACCGCCACCTAGTGTGTATAACTATATACACAGCATAACATCATAATCGAATACAACCCAGATACTATCCATTCAACCTTCTGTTTGATTCGAATGCTCGTATGTATAACGAAAGAACAGTAACCTGGTGAGTATTTCTATATGAACTTCATCACGATATCATCGAATACAACTCAGAGATACAATTATCATTTCGTCTAACCATTTAACCTTCTGTTCGATTCAGTCGCTAGTATGTGTAACGGAAGTACCGTCACCTGGTAAGTATCACTATATATACAGTATTGCGATATAATCGGATACCACCCAGATACATTGATTGTTCAGTCTATCCATTCAACTTTCTGTTCGTTTCGGTCGCTCGTATGTAAAACGGGAATACCGTCACCTAATGTGTATAACTATATACACAGCATAACATCATAATCGAATACAACCCAGATACTATCCATTCAACCTTCTGTTCGATTCGATTGCTCGTATGTATAACGGAAGAACAGTTACCTGGTGAGTATAACTATATAAACATAATCGAATACAACCCAGATACGATTATTGTTAAATCAATACTGAATTCAACCTTCTGCTCGATTCAGTCGCTCTTATGTATAACTGGAGAACAGTTACCTGTTGAGTATAACTATATAAACATCATCACGATATAATCGAATACAACCTCAGATACGATCATTGTTTAGTCTATCCATTCAACCTTCTGTTCAATTCAGTCGCTCGTATGTATAACGGAAGAACAGGTACCTGGTGAGTATAACTATATAAACCTAATCGAATACAACCCAGATACGATGAATTTTCAATCTATCCATTTAACCTTCTGCTCGATTCGGTCGCTTTTATGTAAAACGGAAGAACAGTTACCTGGTGAATATTGCTATATAAACATCATCACTATATCATCGAATACAACTCAGATACAATTATCGCTTCATCTAACCATTCAACCTTCTGTTCGATTCAGTCGCTAGTATGTGTAACGGAAGTACCGTCACCTGGTAAGTATCACTATATATACAGTATTGCGATATAATCGGATACCAACCAGATACATTGATTGTTCAGTCTATCCATTCAACTTTCTGTTCGTTTCGGTCGCTCGTATGTAAAACGGGTATACCGTCACCTAGTGTGTATAACTATATACACAGCATAACATCATAATCGAATACTACTCAGATACTATCCATTCAACCTTCTGTTCGATTCGGTTGTTCGTATGTATAACGAACGAACAGTAACCTGGTGAGTATTTCTATATGAACGTCATCACGATATAATCGAATACAACTCAGATACAATGATCATTCCGTCTATCCATCCAACCTTCTGTTCGATTGGGTCGCTCGTATGTATAACGCAAGAACAGTCACCTGGTGAGTATTACTATATAAACATCACCACGATATAATCGAATACAACTCAGTTACAATTATTGTTCCGTCTAATCATCCAACCTTATGTTCGATTCAGTTGCTCGTATGTGTAACAAAGAACTGTTACCTGGTTAGACATACGATATGATAATCATCACGATATAATCGAATACAACCCAGATACAATGATTGTTCAGTCTATCCATTCAACCTTCTGTTCAGTTCAGTCGCTCTTATGTATAACTGGAGAACAGTTACCTGGTGAGTATAACTATATGAACATCATCACGATATAATCGAATACAACCCCAGATACGATCATTGTTTAGTCTATCCATTCAACCTTCTGTTCAATTCAGTCGCTCGTATGTATAACGGAAGAACAGGTACCTGGTGAGTATTACTATATAAACATAATCAAATACAACCCAGATACGATGATTGTTCAATCTATAAATTTAACCTTCTGTTCGATTCGGTTGCTCGTATGTATAACGAAAGAACAGTAACCTGGTGAGTATTTCTATATGAACTTCATCACGATATAATCGAATACAACTCAGATACAATGATCATTCCGTCTATCCATCCAACCTTCTGTTCGATTGGGTCGCTCGTACGTATAACGCAAGAACAGTCACCTGGTGAGTATTACTATATAAACATTACCACGATATAATCGAATACAACTCAGTTAGAATTATCGTTCCGTCTAACCATCCAACCTTATGTTCGATTCAGACGCTCGTATGTGTAACGAAAGAACCGTTACATGGTAGGTGTATCTAATTATACAGCATAACGATATAATCGGAGACAACCCAGATACAATGATTTTTCAATCTATCCATTCAACCTTATGTTCGATTCGGTTGCTCGTATGTATAACGGAAGAACAGTTACCTGGTTAGACATAATATATAATAATCATCACGAAATAATCGAATACAACCCAGATACGATGATTATTCAGTCTATCCATTCAACCTTCTGTTCAGTTCAGTCGCTCTTATGTATAACTAGAGAACAGTTACCTGGTGAGTATAACTATATAAACATCATCACGATATCATCGAATACAACCCCAGATACGATCATTGTTTAGTCTATCCATTCAACCTTCTGTTCAATTCAGTCGCTCGTATGTATAACGGAAGAACAGTTACCTGGTGAGTATAACTATATAAACATAATCGAATACAACCCAGATACGATGATTGTTCAATCTATCTATTTAACCTTCTGCTCGATTCGGTCGCTTTTATGTAAAACGGAAGAACAGTTACCTGGTGAATATTGCTATATTAACATCATCACGATATCATCGAATACAACTCAGATACAATTATCGCTTCGTTTAACCATTTGACCTTCTGTTCGATTCAGTCGCTAGTATGTGTAACGGACGTACCGTCACCTGGTAAGTATCACTATATATACAGTATTGCGATATAATCGGATACCAACCAGATACATTGATTGTTCAGTCTATCCATTCAACTTTCTGTTCGTTTCGGTCGCTCGTATGTAAAACGAGAATACCGCCACCTAGTGTGTATAACTATATACACAGCATAACATCATAATCGAATACAACCCAGATACTATCCATTCAACCTTCTGTTTGATTCGAATGCTCGTATGTATAACGAAAGAACAGTAACCTGGTGAGTATTTCTATATGAACTTCATCACGATATCATCGAATACAACTCAGAGATACAATTATCATTTCGTCTAACCATTTAACCTTCTGTTCGATTCAGTCGCTAGTATGTGTAACGGAAGTACCGTCACCTGGTAAGTATCACTATATATACAGTATTGCGATATAATCGGATACCACCCAGATACATTGATTGTTCAGTCTATCCATTCAACTTTCTGTTCGTTTCGGTCGCTCGTATGTAAAACGGGAATACCGTCACCTAATGTGTATAACTATATACACAGCATAACATCATAATCGAATACAACCCAGATACTATCCATTCAACCTTCTGTTCGATTCGATTGCTCGTATGTATAACGGAAGAACAGTTACCTGGTGAGTATAACTATATAAACATAATCGAATACAACCCAGATACGATTATTGTTAAATCAATACTGAATTCAACCTTCTGCTCGATTCAGTCGCTCTTATGTATAACTGGAGAACAGTTACCTGTTGAGTATAACTATATAAACATCATCACGATATAATCGAATACAACCTCAGATACGATCATTGTTTAGTCTATCCATTCAACCTTCTGTTCAATTCAGTCGCTCGTATGTATAACGGAAGAACAGGTACCTGGTGAGTATAACTATATAAACCTAATCGAATACAACCCAGATACGATGAATTTTCAATCTATCCATTTAACCTTCTGCTCGATTCGGTCGCTTTTATGTAAAACGGAAGAACAGTTACCTGGTGAATATTGCTATATAAACATCATCACTATATCATCGAATACAACTCAGATACAATTATCGCTTCATCTAACCATTCAACCTTCTGTTCGATTCAGTCGCTAGTATGTGTAACGGAAGAACCGTCACCTGGTAAGTATCACTATATATACAGTATTGCGATATAATCGGATACCAACCAGATACATTGATTGTTCAGTCTATCCATTCAACTTTCTGTTCGTTTCGGTCGCTCGTATGTAAAACGGGTATACCGTCACCTAGTGTGTATAACTATATACACAGCATAACATCATAATCGAATACTACTCAGATACTATCCATTCAACCTTCTGTTCGATTCGGTTGTTCGTATGTATAACGAACGAACAGTAACCTGGTGAGTATTTCTATATGAACGTCATCACGATATAATCGAATACAACTCAGATACAATGATCATTCCGTCTATCCATCCAACCTTCTGTTCGATTGGGTCGCTCGTATGTATAACGCAAGAACAGTCACCTGGTGAGTATTACTATATAAACATCACCACGATATAATCGAATACAACTCAGTTATAATTATCGTTCCGTCTAACCATCCAACCTTATGATCGATTCAGACGCTCGTATGTGTAACGAAAGAACCGTTACATGGAAGGTGTAACTAAATATACAGCATAACGATATAATCGGAGACAACCCAGATACAATGATTGTTCAATCTATCCATCCAACCTCATGTTCGATTCGGTTGCTCGTATGTATAACGGAAGAACTGTTACCTGGTTAGACATAACATATGATAATAATCACGATATAATCTAACACAACCCAGATACGATGAATGTTCAGTCTATCCATTCAACCTTCTGTTCAGTTCAGTCGCTCTTATGTATAACTGGAGAACAGTTTCCTGGTGAGTATAACTATATGAACATCATTAAGATATAATCGAATACAACCCCAGATACGATTATTGTTTAGTCTATCCTTTCCACCATCTGTTCAATTCAGACGCTCGTATGTATAACGGAAGAACAGTTACCTGGTGAGTATAACTATATAAACATAATCGAATACAACCCAGATAAGATGATTGTTCAATCTATACTAAATTTAAGCTTCTGCTCGATACGGTCGCTTGTATGTAAAACGGAAGAACAGTTACCTGGTGAGTATTGCTATATAAACATCATCACGATATCATCGAATGAAACTCAGAGATACAATTATCGTTTCGTCTAACCATTTAACCTTCTGTTCGATTCAGTCGCTCGTATGTAAAACGGGAATACCGTCACCTTATGTGCATAACTATATACACAGCATAACATCATAATCGAAAACAACCCAGATACTATCCATTCAACCTTCTGTTCGATTCGTCTGCTCGTATGTATAACGAAAGTAAAGTAACCTGGTGAGTATTGCTATATAAACATCATCACGATATCATCGAATACAACTCAGAGATACAATTATCGTTTCGTATAACCATTTAATCTTCTGTTCGATTCAGTCGCTAGTATGTGTAACGGAAGTACCGTCACCTGGTAAGTATCACTATATATACAGTATTGCGATATAATCGGATACCACCCAGATACATTGATTGTTCAGTATATCCATTCAACTTTCTGTTCGTTTCGATCGCTCGTATGTAAAACGGGAATACCGTCACCTTATGTGCATAACTATATACACAGCATAACATCATAATCGAATACAACCCAGATACTATCCATTCAACCTTCTGTTCGATTCGAATGCTCGTATGTATAACGAAAGAACAGTAACCTGGTGAGTATTTCTATATGAACTTTATCACGATATCATCGAATACAACTCAGAGATACAATTATCATTTCGTCTAACCATTTAACCTTCTGTTCGATTCAGTCGCTAGTATGTGTAACGGAAGTACCGTCACCTGGTGAGTTTCACTATATATACATTATTGCGATATAATCGTATACCACCCAGATGCATTGATTGTTCAGTCTATCCATTCAACTTTCTGTTCAGTTCAGTCGCTCCTATGTATAACTGGAGAAAAGTTTCCTGGTGAGTATAACTATATGAACATCATCAAGATATAATCGAAAACAACCCCAGATACGATTATTGTTTAGTCTATCCATTCAACCTTCTGTTCAATTCAGTCGCTCGTATGTATAACGGAAGGACAGGTACCTGGAGAGTATAACTATATAAACATAATCAAATACAACCCAGATACGATGATTGTTCAATCTATACATTTAACCTTCTGCTCGATTCGGTCGCTTGTATGTGAAACGGAAGAATAGTTACCTGGTTATTATTGCTATATAAACATCATCACGATATCATCGGATACAACTCAGATACAATTATCGTTTCGTCTAACCATTCAACCTTCTGTTCGTTTCGGTCGCTCGTATGTAAAACAGGAATACCGTCACCTTATGTGTATAACTATATACACAGCATAACATCATAATCGAATACAACCCAGATACTATCCATTCAACCTTCTGTTCGATTCGTTTGCTCGTATGTATAACGAAAGAACAGTAACCTGGTGAGTATTTCTATATGAACGTCATCACGATATAATCGAATACAACTCAGATACAATGATTATTCCGTCTATTCATCCAACCTTCTGTTCGATTGAGTCGTTCGTATGTATAACGCAAGAACAGTCACCTGGTGAGTATTACTATATGAACATCACCACGATATAATCGAATACAACTCAGTTACAATTATCGTTCCGTCTAACCATCCAACCTTATGTTCGATTCAGACGCTCGTATGTGTAACGAAAGAACCGTTACATGGTAGGTGTAACTAAATATACAGCATAACGATATAATCGGAGACAACCCAGATACAATGATTGTTCAATCTATCCATCCAACCTTATGTTCGATTCGGTTGATCGTTTGTATAACGGAAGAACTGTTACCTGGTTAGACATACTATATGATAACAATCACGATATAATCAAATACAACCCAGATACGATGAATGTTCAGTCTATCCATTCAACCTTCTGTTCAGTTCAGTCGCTCTTATGTATAACTGGAGAACATTTTTCTGGTGAGTATAACTATATGAACAACATCAAGATATAATTGAATACAACCCCAGATACGATTATTGTTTAGTCTATCCATTCAACCTTCTTTTCAATTCAGTCGCTCGTATGTATAACGGAAGAACAGTTACCTGGTGAGTATAACTATATGAACATTATCGAATACAACCCAGATACGATGATTGTTCAATCTATACTAAATTTAATTCCAAGGGGGCCCCCTTTGATGCATTTTTTTTTCGATTTCGGTTTTTTCGATTGGAGAAATGAATTCAATGAAAAAAAAACAAGCAGATTGGTATGATCGAAGTTGAAAATCGGTCCATGCGTTCGGAAGTTAAGGCGATCTGAAGAATTCGAAAAAGTTCCAAGGGGGCCCCCTTTGATGCATTTTTTAATTCGATTTCGGTTTTTTCGATTGAAGAAATGGATTCTATGAAAAAAAAACAAGCAAATTGGTATGATCGAAGTTGAAAATCGGTCCATCCGTTCGGAAGTTAGGCGATCTGAAGAGTTCGAAAAAGTTCCAAGGGGGCCCCCTCTGATGCATTTTTTTTTTCGATTTCGGTTCTTTCGATCGGAGAAATGGATTCTATGAAAAAAAAACAAGCAGATTGGTATGATCGAAGTTGAAAATCGGTCCATCCGTTCGGATGTTAAGGCGATCTGAAGAATTCGAGAAAGTTCCAAGGGGGCCCCCTTTGATGCATTTTTTTTTCGATTTCGGTTTTTTTTTGATTGGAGAAATGGATTCTATGAAAAAAAAACAAGCAGATTGGTATGATCGAAGTTGAAAATCGGTCCATACGTTCGAAAGTTAAGGCAATCTGAATAATTCGAAAAAGTTCCAAGGGGGCCCCCTTTGATGAATTTTTTTTTCGATTTCGGTTTTTTTTGATCGGAGAAATGGATTCTATGGAAAAAAAAGCAGATTGGTATGATCGAAGTTGAAAATCGGTTCATCCGTTCGGAAGTTAAGTCGATCCGAAGAATTCGAAAAAGTTCCAAGGGGGCCCCCTTTGATGCATTTTTTTTTTCGATTTTGGTTTTTTCGATTGGAGAAATGGATTCTATGAAAAAAAAACAAGCAGATTCGTATGATCGAAGTTGAAAATCGGTCCATCCGTTCGGAAGTTAAGGCGATCTGAAGAATTCGAAAAAGTTCCAAGGGGGCCCCCTTTGATGCATTTTTTTTTTTCGATTTCGGTTTTTCCGATTGGAGAAATGGATTCTATGAAAAAAAACAAGCAGATTGGTATGATCGAAGTTGAAAATCGGTCCATACGTTCGAAAGTTAAGGCAATCTGAAGAATTCGAAAAAGTTCCAAGGGGGCCCCCTTTGATGCTTTTATTTTTTCGATTTCGGTTTTTTTGATCGGAGAAATGGATTCTATGGAAAAAAAAGCAGATTGGTATGATCGAAGTTGAAAATCGGTCCATCCGTTCGAAAGTTAAGTCGATCTGAAGAATTCGAAAAAGTTCCAAGGGGGCTCCCTTTGATGCTTTTTATTTTTTCGATTTCGGTTTTTTCGATTGTAGAAATGGATTCTATGAAAAAAAACAAGCAGATTCGTATGATCGAAGTTGAAAATCGGTCCATCCGTTCGGAAGTTAAGGCGATCTGAAGAATTCGAAGAAGTTCCAAGGGGGCTCCCTTCGATGCTATTTTTTTTTCGATTTCGGTTTTTTCGATTGGAGAAATGGATTCTATGAAAAAAACAAGCAGATTGGTATGATCGAAGTTGAAAATCGGTCCATCCGTTCGGAAGTTAAGGCGATCTGAAGAATTCGAAAAAGTTCCAAGGGGACCCCCTTTGATGCAATTTTTTTCGATTGGAGAAATGGATTCTATGAAAAAAACAAGCGAATTGGTATGCGCGAAATTGAAAATCGGTCCATCCGTTCGGAAGTTAAGGCGATCTGAAGAATTCGAAAAAGATACAAGGGGGCCCCCTTTGATGCATTTTTTTTTCGATTCCGGTTTTTTTGATTGGAGAAATGGATTCTATGAAAAAAAAACAAGCAGATTGGTATGATCGAAGTTGAAAATCGGTCCATCCGTTCATAAGTTAAGGCGATCTGAAGAATTCGAAAAAGTTCCAAGGGGGCCCCCTTTGATGCATTTTTTTTCGATTTTGGTTTTTTTGATTGGAGAAATGGATTCTATGAAAAAAAACAAGCAGATTGGTATGATCGAAGTTGAAAATCGGTCCATCCGTTCGGAAGTTAAGGCGATCTGAAGAATTCGAAAAAGTTCCAAGGGGGTCCCCTTTGGTGCATTTTTTTTCTCCATTTCGGTTTTTTCGATTATAGAAATGAATTCTATGAAAAAATACAAGCAGATTGGTATGATCGAAGTTGAAAATCGGTCCATCCGTTCGGAAGTTAAGGCGATCTGATGAAATCGAAAAAGTTCCAAGGAGGCCCCCTTTGATGCATTTTTTTTTTCGATTTCGGTTTTTTCGATTGGAGAAATGAATTCTATGAAAATAAAACAAGCAGATTGGTATGATCGAAGTTGAAAATCGGTCCATCCGTTTGGAAGTTAAGGCGATCTGAAGAATTCGAAAAAGTTCCAAGGGGGCCCCCTTTGATGCATTTTTTAATTCGATTTCGGTTTTTTCGATTGAAGAAATGGATTCTATGAAAAAAAAAAAAGCAAATTGTTATGATCGAAGTTGAAAATCGGTCCATCCGTTCGGAAGTTAGGCGATCTGAAGAATTCGAAAAAGTTCCAAGGGGGCCCCCTCTGATGCATTTTTTTTTCGATTTCGGTTCTTTCGATCGGAGAAATGGATTCTATGAAAAAAAAACAAGCAGATTGGTATGATCGAAGTTGAAAATCGGTCCATCCGTTCGGATGTTAAGGCGATCTGAAGAATTCGAAAAAGTTCCAAGGGGGCCCCCTTTGATGCATTTTTTTTTTCGATTTCGGTTTTTTTTTGATTGGAGAAATGGATTCTATGAGAAAAAAACAAGCAGATTGGTATGATCGAAGTTGAAAATCGGTCCATACGTTCGAAAGTTAAGGCAATCTGAAGAATTCGAAAAAGTTCCAAGGGGGCCCCCTTTGATGCATTTTTTTTTCGATTTCGGTTTTTTTGATCGGAGAAATGGATTCTATGGAAAAAAAAGCAGATTGGTATGATCGAAGTTGAAAATCGGTTCATCCGTTCGGAAGTTAAGTCGATCCGAAGAATTCGAAAAAGTTCCAAGGGGGCCCCCTTTGATGCATTTTTTTTTTCGATTTTGGTTCTTTCGATTGGAGAAATGGATTCTATGAAAAAAAACAAGCAGATTCCGTATGATCGAAGTTGAAAATCGGTCCATCCGTTCGGAAGTTAAGGCGATCTGAAGAATTCGAAAAAGTTTCAAGGGGGCCCCCTTTGATGCATTTTTTAATTCGATTTCGGTTTTTTCGATTGAAGAAATGGATTCTATGAAAAAAAAAACAAGCAAATTGGTATGATCGAAGTTGAAAATCGGTCCATCCGTTCGGAAGTTAGGCGATCTGAAGAATTCGAAAAAGTTCCAAGGGGGCTCCCTTTGATGCTTTTTTTTTTTTCGATTTCGGTTTTTTTGATTGGAGAAATGGATTCTATGAAAAAAAAACAAGCAGATTGGTATGATCGAAGTTGAAAATCGGTCCATACGTTCGAAAGTTAAGGCAATCTGAAGAATTCGAAAAAGTTCCAAGGGGGCCCCCTTTGATGCATTTTTTATTTTTGATTTCGGTTTTTTTGATCGGAGAAATGGATTCTATGAAAAAAAAAAAGCAGATTGGTATGATCGAAGTTGAAAATCGGTCCATCCGTTCGGAAGTTAAGTCGATCTGAAGAATTCGAAAAAGTTTCGAGGGGGCCTCCTTTGATGCATTTTTTTTCGATTTCGGTTTTTTCGATTAGAGAAATGGATTCTATGAAAAAAAACAAGCAGATTCGTATGATCGAAGTTGAAAATCGGTCCATCCGTTCGGAAGTTAAGGCGATCTGAAGAATTCGAAAAAGTTCCAAGGGAGCTCCCTTTGATGCTTTTTATTTTTTCGATTTCGGTTTTTTTGATTGGAGAAATGGATTCTATGAAAAAAAAACAAGCAGATTGGTATGATCGAAGTTGAAAATCGGTCCATACGTTCGAAAGTTAGGCGATCTGAAGAATTCGAAAAAGTTCCAAGGGGGCTCCCTTTGATGCTTTTTTTTTTTTCGATTTCGGTTTTTTTGATTGGAGAAATGGATTCTATGAAAAAAAAACAAGCAGATTGGTATGATCGAAGTTGAAAATCGGTCCATCCGTTCGGAAGTTAAGTCGATCTGAAGAATTCGAAAAAGTTCCAAGGGGGCTCCCTTTGATGCTTTTTTTTTTTCGATTTCGGTTTTTTTGATTGGAGAAATGGATTCTATGAAAAAAAAACAAGCAGATTGGTATGATCGAAGTTGAAAATCGGTCCATACGTTCGAAAGTTAAGGCAATCTGAAGAATTCGAAAAAGTTCCAAGGGGGCCCCCTTTGATGCATTTTTTATTTTTGATTTCGGTTTTTTTGATCGGAGAAATGGATTCTATGAAAAAAAAAAAGCAGATTGGTATGATCGAAGTTGAAAATCGGTCCATCCGTTCGGAAGTTAAGTCGATCTGAAGAATTCGAAAAAGTTTCGAGGGGGCCTCCTTTGATTCATTTTTTTTTCGATTTCGGTTTTTTCGATTAGAGAAATGGATTCTATGAAAAAAAACAAGCAGATTCGTATGATCGAAGTTGAAAATCGGTCCATCCGTTCGGAAGTTAAGGCGATCTGAAGAATTCGAAAAAGTTCCAAGGGAGCTCCCTTTGATGCTTTTTATTTTTTCGATTTCGGTTTTTTTGATTGGAGAAATGGATTCTATGAAAAAAAAACAAGCAGATTGGTATGATCGAAGTTGAAAATCGGTCCATCCGTTCGAAAGTTAAGGCGATCTGAAGAATTCGAAAAAGTTCCAAGTAAACCCCCTTTGATGCAATTTTTCTTTTCGATTTCGGTTTTTTCGATCGGAGAAATGGATTCTATGAAAAAAAACAAGCAGATTGGTATGATCGAAGTTGAAAATCGGTCCATCCGTTCGGAAGTTAAGGCGATCTGAAGAATTCAGAAAAGTTCCAAGGGGACCCCCTTTGATGCGATTTTTTTTTCGATTTTGGTTTTTTCGATTGGAGAAATGGATTCTATAAAAAAAAACAAGCAGATTGGTATGATCGAAGTTTAAAATCGGTCCATCCGTTCGGAAGTTAAGGCGATTTGAAGAATTCAGAAAAGTTCCAAGAGGACCCCCTTTGATAAATTTTTTTTTCAGATTTCGGTTTTTTCGATTGGAGAAATGGATTCTATGAAAAAAAAACAAGCAGTTTGGTATGATCGAAGTTGAAAATCGGTCCAACCGTTCGGAAGTTAAGGCGATCTGAAGAATTCGAAAAAGTTCCAAGGGGGCCCCCTTTGATGCATTTTTATTTTTTCGATTTCGGTTTATTTGATTGGAGAAATGGATTCTATGAAAAAAAACAAGCAGATTGGTATGATCGAAGTTGAAAATCGGTCCATACGTTCGAAAGTTATGGCAATCTGAAGAATTCGAAAAAGTTCCAAGGGGGCCCTCTTTGATGCATTTTTTTTTTCGATTTCGGTTTTTTTGATCGGAGAAATGGATTCTATGAAAAAAAAAGCAGATTGGTATGATCGAAGTTGAAAATCGGTCCATCCGTTCGGAAGTTAAGGCGATCTGAAGAATTCGAAAAAGTTCCAAGGGGGCCCCCTTTGATGCATTTTTTTTTCGATTTTGGTTTTTTCGATTGGAGAAATGGATTTTATGAAAAAAAACAAGCAGTTTGGTATGATCGAAGTTGAAAATCGGTCCATCCGTTTGGAAGTTAAGGCGATCTGAAGAATTCGAAAAAGTTCCAAGGGGGCTCCCTTTGATGCTTTTTATTTTTTCGATTCCGGTTTTTTTGATTGGAGAAATGGATTCTATGAAAAAAAACAAGCAGATTGGTATGATCGAAGTTGAAAATCGGTCCATCCGTTCGGATGTTAAGGCAATCTGAAGAATTCAGAAAAGTTCCAAGGGGACCCCCTTTGATAAATTTTTTTTTCGATTATGGTTTTTTCGATTGGAGAAATGGATTCTATGAAAAAAAACAAGCAGATTGGTACGATCGAAGTTGAAAATCGGTCCATCCGTTCGGAAGTTAAGGCGATTTGAAGAATTCGAAAAAGTTCCAAGGGGACCCCCTTTGATGCAATTTTTTTCAGATTTCGGTTTTTTCGATTGAAAAAATGGATTCTATGAAAAAAAAAACAAGCAGTTTGGTATGATCGAAGTTGAAAATCGGTCCATCCGTTCGGAAGTTAAGGCGATCTGAAGAATTCGAAAAAGTTCCAAGGGGGCCCCCTTTGATGCATTTTTTTTTTCGATTTCGGTTTTTTTGATTGGAGAAATGGATTCTTTGAAAAAAACAAGCAGATTGGAATGATCGAAGTTGAAAATCGGTCCATCCGTTCGGAAGCTAAGGCGATCTGAAGAATTCGAAAAAGTTCCAAGGGGGCCCCCTTTGATGCATTTTTTAATTCGATTTCGGTTTTTTCGATTGAAGAAATGGATTCTATGAAAACAAAAACAAGCAAATTGGTATGATCGAAGTTGAAAATCGGTCCATCCGTTCGGAAGTTAGGCGATCTGAAGAGTTCGAAAAAGTTCCAAGGGGGCTCCCTCTGATGCATTTTTTTGTCGATTTCGGTTCTTTCGATCGGAGAAATGGATTCTATGAAAAAAAAACAAGCAGATTGGTATGATCGAAGTTGAAAATCGGTCCATCCGTTCGGATGTTAAGGCGATCTGAAGAATTCGAGAAAGTTCCAAGGGGGCCCCCTTTGATGCATTTTTTTTTCGATTTCGGTTTTTTTTTTGATTGGAGAAATGGATTCTATGAAAAAAAACAAGCAGATTGGTATGATCGAAGTTGAAAATCGGTCCATACGTTCGAAAGTTAAGGCAATCTGAAGAATTCGAAAAAGTTCCAAGGGGGCCCCCTTTGATGAATTTTTTTTTCGAATTCGGTTTTTTTTGATCGGAGAAATGGATTCTATGGAAAAAAAAGCAGATTGGTATGATCGAAGTTGCAAATCGGTTCATCCGTTCGGAAGTTAAGTCGATCCGAAGAATTCGAAAAAGTTCCAAGGGGGCCCCCTTTGATGCATTTTTTTTTCGATTTTGGTTTTTTCGATTGGAGAAATGGATTCTATGAAAAAAAAACAAGCAGATTCGTATGATCGAAGTTGAAAATCGGTCCATCCGTTCGGAAGTTAAGGCGATCTGAAGAATTCGAAAAAGTTCCAAGGGGGCCCCCTTTGATGCATTTTTTTTTCGATTTCGGTTTTTTCGATTGGAGAAATGAATTCAATGAAAAAAAAACAAGCAGATTGGTATGATCGAAGTTGAAAATCGGTCCATCCGTTCGGAAGTTAAGGCGATCTGAAGAATTCGAAAAAGTTCCAAGGGAGCCCCCTTTGATGCATTTTTTAATTCGATTTCGGTTTTTTCGATTGAAGAAATGGATTCTATGAAAAAAAAAACAAGCAAATTGGTATGATCGAAGTTGAAAATCGGTCCATCCGTTCGGAAGTTAGGCGATCTGAAGAGTTCGAAAAAGTTCCAAGGGGGCCCCCTCTGATGCATTTTTTTTTCGATTTCGGTTCTTTCGATCGGAGAAATGGATTCTATGAAAAAAAACAAGCAGATTGGTATGATCGAAGTTGAAAATCGGTCCATCCGTTCGGATGTTAAGGCGATCTGAAGAATTCGAGAAAGTTCCAAGGGGGCCCCCTTTGATGCATTTTTTTTTCGATTTCGGTTTTTTTTTGATTGGAGAAATGGATTCTATGAAAAAAAAAACAAGCAGATTGGTATGATCGAAGTTGAAAATCGGTCCATACGTTCGAAAGTTAAGGCAATCTGAAGAATTCGAAAAAGTTCCAAGGGGGCCCCCTTTGATGAATTTTTTTTTCGATTTCGGTTTTTTTTGATCGGAGAAATGGATTCTATGGAAAAAAAAGCAGATTGGTATGATCGAAGTTGAAAATCGGTTCATCCGTTCGGAAGTTAAGTCGATCCGAAGAATTCGAAAAAGTTCCAAGGGGGCCCCCTTTGATGCATTTTTTTTTTCGATTTTGGTTTTTTCGATTGGAGAAATGGATTCTATGAAAAAAAAAACAAGCAGATTCGTATGATCGAAGTTGAAAATCGGTCCATCCGTTCGGAAGTTAAGGCGATCTGAAGAATTCGAAAAAGTTCCAAGGGGGCCCCCTTTGATGCATTTTTTTTTTCGATTTCGGTTTTTTCGATTGGAGAAATGGATTCTATGAAAAAAAACAAGCAGATTGGTATGATCGAAGTTGAAAATCGGTCCATACGTTCGAAAGTTAAGGCAATCTGAAGAATTCGAAAAAGTTCCAAGGGGGCCCCCTTTGATGCATTTTTTTTTTCGATTTCGGTTTTTTTGATCGGAGAAATGGATTCTATGGAAAAAAAAGCAGATTGGTATGATCGAAGTTGAAAATCGGTCCATCCGTTCGAAAGTTAAGTCGATCTGAAGAATTCGAAAAAGTTCCAAGGGGGCTCCCTTTGATGCTTTTTATTTTTTCGATTTCGATTTTTTCGATTGCAGAAATGGATTCTATGAAAAAAAAACAAGCAGATTCGTATGATCGAAGTTGAAAATCGGTCCATCCGTTCGGAAGTTAAGGCGATCTGAAGAATTCGAAGAAGTTCCAAGGGGGCTCCCTTCGATGCTATTTTTTTTCGATTTCGGTTTTTTCGATTGGAGAAATGGATTCTATGAAAAAAACAAGCAGATTGGTATGATCGAAGTTGAAAATCGGTCCATCCGTTCGGAAGTTAAGGCGATCTGAAGAATTCGAAAAAGTTCCAAGGGGACCCCCTTTCATGCAATTTTTTTCGATTGGAGAAATGGATTCCATGAAAAAAACAAGCGAATTGGTATGCGCGAAATTGAAAATCGGTCCATCCGTTCGGAAGTTAAGGCGATCTGAAGAATTCGAAAAAGTTACAAGGGGGCCCCCTTTGATGCATTTTTTTTTCGATTCCGGTTTTTTCGATTGAAGAAATGGATTCTATGGAAAAAAAAAACAAGCAAATTGGTATGATCGAAGTTGAAAATCGGTCCATCCGTTCGGAAGTTAGGCGATCTGAAGAATTCGAAAAAGTTTCAAGGGGGCTCCCTTTGATGCTCTTTATTTTTTCGATTTCGGTTTTTTTGATTGGAGAAATGGATTCTATGAAAAAAAAACAAGCAGATTGGTATGATCGAAGTTGAAAATCGGTCCATACGTTCGAAAGTTAAGGCAATCTGAAGAATTCGAAAAAGTTCCAAGGGGGCCCCCTTTGATGCATTTTTTATTTTTGATTTCGGTTTTTTTGATCGGAGAAATGGATTCTATGAAAAAAAAAAGCAGATTGGTATGATCGAAGTTGAAAATCGGTCCATCCGTTCGGAAGTTAAGTCGATCTGAAGAATTCGAAAAAGTTTCGAGGGGGCCTCCTTTGATGCATTTTTTTTTTCGATTTCGGTTTTTTCGATTAGAGAAATGGATTCTATGAAAAAAAAACAAGCAGATTCGTATGATCGAAGTTGAAAATCGGTCCATCCGTTCGGAAGTTAAGGCGATCTGAAGAATTCGAAAAAGTTCCAAGGGGGCTCCCTTTGATGCTTTTTATTTTTTCGATTTCGGTTTTTTTGATTGGAGAAATGGATTCTATGAAAAAAAAACAAGCAGATTGGTATGATCGAAGTTGAAAATCGGTCCATACGTTCGAAAGTTAAGGCAATCTGAAGAATTCGAAAAAGTTCCAAGGGGGTGGTCCCCTTTGATGCATTTTTTATTTTTGATTTCGGTTTTTTTGATCGGAGAAATGGATTCTATGAAAAAAAAAAGCAGATTGGTATGATCGAAGTTGAAAATCGGTCCATCCGTTCGGAAGTTAAGTCGATCTGAAGAATTCGAAAAAGTTTCGAGGGGGCCTCCTTTGATGCATTTTTTTTTTCGATTTCGGTTTTTTCGATTGCAGAAATGGATTCTTTGAAAAAAAAACAAGCAGATTCGTATGATCGAAGTTGAAAATCGGACCATCCGTTCGGAAGTTAAGGCGATCTGAAGAATTCGAAGAAGTTCCAAGGGGGCTTCCTTTGATGCTATTTATTTTTTCGATTTCGGTTTTTTTGATTGTAGAGATGGATTCTATGAAAAAAAAACAAGCAGATTGGTATGATCGAAGTTGAAAATCGGTCCATCCGTTCGAAAGTTAAGGCGATCTGAAGAATTCGAAAAAGTTCCAAGTAAACCCCCTTTGATGCAATTTTTCTTTTCGATTTCGGTTTTTTCGATCGGAGAAATGGATTCTATGAAAAAAAACAAGCAGATTGGTATGATCGAAGTTGAAAATCGGTCCATCCGTTCGGAAGTTAAGGCGATCTGAAGAATTCAGAAAAGTTCCAAGGGGACCCCCTTTGATGCGATTTTTTTTTCGATTTTGGTTTTTTCGATTGGAGAAATGGATTCTATAAAAAAAACAAGCAGATTGGTATGATCGGAGTTGAAAATCGGTCCATCCGTTCGGCAGTTAAGGCGATCTGAAGAATTCAGAAAAGTTCCAAGGGGACCCCCTTTGATGCGATTTTTTTTTCGATTTTGGTTTTTTCGATTGGAGAAATGGATTCTATAAAAAAAACAAGCAGATTGGTATGATCGAAGTTGAAAATCGGTCCATCCGTTCGGAAGTTAAGGCGATCTGAAGAATTCGAAAAAGTTCCAAGGGGGCCCCCTTTGATGCATTTTTATTTTTTCGATTTCGGTTTATTTGATTGGAGAAATGGATTCTATAAAAAAAAACAAGCAGATTGGTATGATCGAAGTTGAAAATCGGTCCATACGTTCGAAAGTTATGGCAATCTGAAGAATTCGAAAAAGTTCCAAGGGGGCCCTCTTTGATGCATTTTTTTTTTTCGATTTCGGTTTTTTTGATCGGAGAAATGGATTCTATGAAAAAAAAAGCAGATTGGTATGATCGAAGTTGGAAATCGGTCCATCCGTTCGGAAGTTAAGTCGATCTGAAGAATTCGAAAAAGTTCAAAGGGGGCCCCCATTGATGCATTTTTTTTTTTGATTTTGGTTTTTTCGATTGGAGAAATGGATTCTATGAAAAAAACAAGCAGATTGGTATGATCGAAGTTGAAAATCGGTCCATCCGTTCGGAAGTTAAGGCGATTTGAAGAATTCAGAAAAGTTCCAAGAGGATCCCCTTTGATAAATTTTTTTTTCAGATTTCGGTTTTTTCGATTGGAGAAATGGATTCTATGAAAAAAAAAACAAGCAGTTTGGTATGATCGAAGTTGAAAATCGGTCCATCCGTTCGGAAGTTAAGGCGATCTGAAGAATTCGAAAAAGTTCCAAGGGGGCCCCCTTTGATGCATTTTTATTTTTTCGATTTCGGTTTTTTTGATTGGAGAAATGGATTCTATGAAAAAAAACAAGCAGATTGGTATGATCGAAGTTGAAAATCGGTCCATACGTTCGAAAGTTATGGCAATCTGAAGAATTCGAAAAAGTTCCAAGGGGGCCCTCTTTGATGCATTTTTTTTTTCGATTTCGGTTTTTTTGATCGGAGAAATGGATTCTATGAAAAAAAAAGCAGATTGGTATGATCGAAGTTGAAAATCGGTCCATCCGTTCGGAAGTTAAGGCGATCTGAAGAATTCGAAAAAGTTCCAAGGGGGCCCCCTTTGATGCATTTTTTTTTTCGATTTTGGTTTTTTCGATTGGAGAAATGGATTTTATGAAAAAAAACAAGCAGTTTGGTATGATCGAAGTTGAAAATCGGTCCATCCGTTTGGAAGTTAAGGCGATCTGAAGAATTCGAAAAAGTTCCAAGGGGGCTCCCTTTGATGCTTTTTATTTTTTCGATTCCGGTTTTTTTGATTGGAGAAATGGATTCTATGAAAAAAAACAAGCAGATTGGTATGATCGAAGTTGAAAATCGGTCCATCCGTTCGGATGTTAAGGCAATCTGAAGAATTCAGAAAAGTTCCAAGGGGACCCCCTTTGATAAAATTTTTTTTCGATTATGGTTTTTTCGATTGGAGAAATGGATTCTATGAAAAAAAAACAAGCAGATTGGTACGATCGAAGTTGAAAATCGGTCCATCCGTTCGGAAGTTAAGGCGATTTGAAGAATTCGAAAAAGTTCCAAGGGGACCCCCTTTGATGCAATTTTTTTCAGATTTCGGTTTTTTCGATTGAAGAAATGGATTCTATGAAAAAAAAACAAGCAGTTTGGTATGATCGAAGTTGAAAATCGGTCCATCCGTTCGGAAGTTAAGGCGATCTGAAGAATTCGAAAAAGTTCCAAGGGGGCCCCCTTTGATGCATTTTTTTTTTCGATTTCGGTTTTTTTGATTGTAGAAATGGATTCTTTGAAAAAAACAAGCAGATTGGTATGATCGAAGTTGAAAATCGGTCCATCCGTTCGGAAGTTAAGGCGATCTGAAGAATTCGAAAAAGTTCCAAGGGGTCCCCTTTGGTGCATTTTTTTTCCATTTCGGTTTTTTCGATTATAGAAATGGATTCTATGAAAAAATACAAGCAGATTGGTATGATCGAAGTTGAAAATCGGTCCATCCGTTCGGAAGTTAAGGCGATCTGAAGAATTCGAAAAAGTTCCAAGGGGGCCCCCTTTGATGCATTTTTTTTTTTCGATTTCGGTTTTTTCGATTGGAGAAATGAATTCTATGAAAAAAAACAAGCAGATTGGTATGATCGAAGTTGAAAATCGGTCCATCCGTTCGGAAGTTAAGGCGATCTGAAGAATTCGAAAAAGTTCCAAGGGGGCCCCCTTTGATGCATTTTTTAATTCGATTTCGGTTTTTTCGATTGAAGAAATGGATTCTATGAAAACAAAAACAAGCAAATTGGTATGATCGAAGTTGAAAATCGGTCCATCCGTTCGGAAGTTAGGCGATCTGAAGAGTTCGAAAAAGTTCCAAGGGGGCTCCCTCTGATGCATTTTTTTTTCGATTTCGGTTCTTTCGATCGGAGAAATGGATTCTATGAAAAAAAACAAGCAGATTGGTATGATCGAAGTTGAAAATCGGTCCATCCGTTCGGATGTTAAGGCGATCTGAAGAATTCGAGAAAGTTCCAAGGGGGCCCCCTTTGATGCATTTTTTTTTTCGATTTCGGTTTTTTTTTGATTGGAGAAATGGATTCTATGAAAAAAAACAAGCAGATTGGTATGATCGAAGTTGAAAATCGGTCCATACGTTCGAAAGTTTAGGCAATCTGAAGAATTCGAAAAAGTTCCAAGGGGGCCCCCTTTGATGCATTTTTTTTTCGATTTCGGTTTTTTTGATCGGAGAAATGGATTATATGGAAAAAAAAGCAGATTGGTATGATCGAAGTTGAAAATCGGTCCATCCGTTCGAAAGTTAAGTCGATCTGAAGAATTCGAAAAATTTCCAAGGGGGCTCCCTTTGATGCTTTTTATTTTTTCGATTTCGGTTTTTTCGATTGCAGAAATGGATTCTATGAAAAAAAAACAAGCAGATTCGTATGATCGAAGTTGAAAATCGGTCCATCCGTTCGGAAGTTAAGGCGATCTGAAGAATTCGAAGAAGTTCCAAGGGGGCTCCCTTCGATGCTATTTTTTTTTGGATTTCGGTTTTTTCGATTGGAGAAATGGATTCTATGAAAAAAACAAGCAGATTGGTATGATCGAAGTTGATAATCGGTCCATCCGTTCGGAAGTTAAGGCGATCTGAAGAATTCGAAAAAGTTCCAAGGGGACCCCCTTTGATGCAATTTTTTTCGATTGGAGAAATGGATTTTGTGAAAGAAACAAGCGAATTGGTATGCGCGAAATTGAAAATCGGTCCATCTGTTCGGAAGTTAAGGCGATCTGAAGAATTCGAAAAAGTTACAAGGGGGCCCCCTTTGATGCATTTTTTTTTCGATTCCGGTTTTTTTGATTGGAGAAATGGATTCTATGAAAAAAAACAAGCAGATTGGTATGATCGAAGTTGAAAATCGGTCCATCCGTTCGGAAGTTAAGGCGATCTGAAGAATTCGAAAAAGTTCCAAGGGGGCCCCCTTTGATGCATTTTTTTTCGATTTCGGTTTTTTCGATTGGAGAAATGGATTCTATAAAAAAAAAACAAGCAGATTGGTATGATCGAAGTTGAAAATCGGTCCATCCATTCGGAAGTTAAGGCGATCTGAAGAATTCGAAAAAGTTCCAAGGGGGTCCCCTTTGGTGCATTTTTTTTTCCATTTCGGTTTTTTCGATTATAGAAATGGATTTTAT
The DNA here is from genome assembly GCA_029955515.1 of Chrysomela aeneicollis. Classification (NCBI taxonomy): domain Eukaryota; kingdom Metazoa; phylum Arthropoda; class Insecta; order Coleoptera; family Chrysomelidae; genus Chrysomela; species Chrysomela aeneicollis. Next base: position 10,915,677 of record JARUHQ010000013.1, on the reverse strand, counting down.
GAAAAAATACAAGCAGATTGGTATGATCGAAGTTGAAAATCGGTCCATCCGTTCGGAAGTTAAGGCGATCTGAAGAAATCGAAAAAGTTTCAAGGGGGCCCCCTTTGATGCATTTTTCTTTTCGATTTCGGTTTTTTCGATTGGAGAAATGAATTCTATGAAAATAAAACAAGCAGATTGGTATGATCGAAGTTGAAAATCGGTCCATCCGTTCGGAAGTTAAGGCGATCTGAAGAATTCGGAAAAGTTCCAAGGGGGCCCCCTTTGATGCATTTTTTAATTCGATTTCGGTTTTTTCGATTGAAGAAATGGATTCTATGAAAAAAAAAAACAAGCAAATTGGTATGATCGAAGTTGAAAATCGGTCCATCCGTTCGGAAGTTGAGGCGATCTGAAGAATTCGAAAAAGTTCCAAGGGGGTCCCCTTTGGTGCATTTTTTTTCCATTTCGGTTTTTTCGATTATAGAAATGGATTCTATGAAAAAATACAAGCAGATTGGTACGATCGAAGTTGAAAATCGGTCCATCCGTTCGGAAGTTAAGGCGATTTGAAGAATTCGAAAAAGTTCCAAGGGGACCCCCTTTGATGCAATTTTTTTCAGATTTCGGTTTTTTCGATTGAAGAAATGGATTCTATGAAAAAAAACAAGCAGTTTGGTATGATCGAAGTTGAAAATCGGTCCATCCGTTCGGAAGTTAAGGCGATCTGAAGAATTCGAAAAAGTTCCAAGGGGGCCCCCTTTGATGCATTTTTTTTTTTCGATTTCGGTTTTTTTGATTGGAGAAATGGATTCTTTGAAAAAAACAAGCAGATTGGTATGATCGAAGTTGAAAATCGGTCCATCCGTTCGGAAGTTAAGGCGATCTGAAGAATTCGAAAAAGTTCCAAGGGGTCCCCTTTGGTGCATTTTTTTCCATTTCGGTTTTTTCGATTATAGAAATGGATTCTATGAAAAAATACAAGCAGATTGGTATGATCGAAGTTGAAAATTGGTCCATCCGTTCGGAAGTTAAGGCGATCTGAAGAATTCGAAAAAGTTCCAAGGGGGCCCCCTTTGATGCATTTTTTTTTCGATTTCGGTTTTTTCGATTGGAGAAATGAATTCTATGAAAAAAAAACAAGCAGATTGGTATGATCGAAGTTGAAAATCGGTCCATCCGTTCGGAAGTCAAGGCGATCTGAAGAATTCGAAAAAGTTCCAAGGGGGCCCCCTTTGATGCATTTTTTAATTCGATTTCGGTTTTTTCGATTGAAGAAATGGATTCTATGAAAACAAAAACAAGCAAATTGGTATGATCGAAGTTGAAAATCGGTCCATCCGTTCGGAAGTTAGGCGATCTGAAGAGTTCGAAAAAGTTCCAAGGGGGCCCCCTCTGATGCATTTTTTTTCGATTTCGGTTCTTTCGATCGGAGAAATGGATTCTATGAAAAAAAACAAGCAGATTGGTATGATCGAAGTTGAAAATCGGTCCATCCGTTCGGATGTTAAGGCGATCTGAAGAATTCGAGAAAGTTCCAAGGGGGCCCCCTTTGATTCATTTTTTTTTTCGATTTCGGTTTTTTTTTGATTGGAGAAATGGATTCTATGAAAAAAAACAAGCAGATTGGTATGATCGAAGTTGAAAATCGGTCCATACGTTCGAAAGTTAAGGCAATCTGAAGAATTCGAACAAGTTCCAAGGGGGCCCCCTTTGATGAATTTTTTTTTCGATTTCGGTTTTTTTTGATCGGAGAAATGGATTCTATGGAAAAAAAAGCAGATTGGTATGATCGAAGTTGAAAATCGGTTCATCCGTTCGGAAGTTAAGTCGATCCGAAGAATTCGAAAAAGTTCCAAGGGGGCCCCCTTTGATGCATTTTTTTTTTTTTCGATTTTGGTTTTTTCGATTGGAGAAATGGATTCTATGAAAAAAAAACAAGCAGATTCGTATGATCGAAGTTGAAAATCGGTCCATCCGTTCGGAAGTTAAGGCGATCTGAAGAATTCGAAAAAGTTCCAAGGGGGCCCCCTTTGATGCATTTTTTTTTTCGATTTCGGTTTTTTCGATTGGAGAAATGGATTCTATGAAAAAAAACAAGCAGATTGGTATGATCGAAGTTGAAAATCGGTCCATACGTTCGAAAGTTAAGGCAATCTGAAGAATTCGAAAAAGTTCCAAGGGGGCCCCCTTTGATGCATTTTTTTTTCGATTTCGGTTTTTTTGATCGGAGAAATGGATTATATGGAAAAAAAAGCAGATTGGTATGATCGAAGTTGAAAATCGGTCCATCCGTTCGAAAGTTAAGTCGATCTGAAGAATTCGAAAAATTTCCAAGGGGGCTCCCTTTGATGCTTTTTATTTTTTCGATTTCGGTTTTTTCGATTGCAGAAATGGATTCTATGAAAAAAAAACAAGCAGATTCGTATGATCGAAGTTGAAAATCGGTCCATCCGTTCGGAAGTTAAGGCGATCTGAAGAATTCGAAGAAGTTCCAAGGGGGCTCCCTTCGATGCTATTTTTTTTTGGATTTCGGTTTTTTCGATTGGAGAAATGGATTCTATGAAAAAAACAAGCAGATTGGTATGATCGAAGTTGAAAATCGGTCCATCCGTTCGGAAGTTAAGGCGATCTGAAGAATTCGAAAAAGTTCCAAGGGGACCCCCTTTGATGCAATTTTTTTCGATTGGAGAAATGGATTCTATGAAAAAAACAAGCGAATTGGTATGCGCGAAATTGAAAATCGGTCCATCCGTTCGGAAGTTAAGGCGATCTGAAGAATTCGAAAAAGTTACAAGGGGGCCCCCTTTGATGCATTTTTTTTTCGATTACGGTTTTTTTGATTGGAGAAATGGATTCTATGAAAAAAAACAAGCAGATTGGTATGATCGAAGTTGAAAATCGGTCCATCCGTTCGGAAGTTAAGGCGATCTGAAGAATTCGAAAAAGTTCCAAGGGGGCCCCCTTTGATGCATTTTTTTTCGATTTCGGTTTTTTTGATTGGAGAAATGGATTCTATGAAAAAAAACAAGCAGATTGGTATGATCGAAGTTGAAAATCGGTCCATCCGTTCGGAAGTTAAGGCGATCTGAAGAATTCGAAAAAGTTCCAAGGGGGTCCCCTTTGGTGCATTTTTTTTTCCATTTCGGTTTTTTCGATTATAGAAATGGATTCTATGAAAAAATACAAGCAGATTGGTATGATCGAAGTTGAAAATCGGTCCATCCGTTCGGAAGTTAAGGCGATCTGAAGAAATCGAAAAAGTTCCAAGGGGGCCCCCTTTGATGCATTTTTTTTTTCGATTTCGGTTTTTCCGATTGGAGAAATGAATTCTATGAAAATAAAACAAGCAGATTGGTATGATCGAAGTTGAAAATCGGTCCATCCGTTCGGAAGTTAAGGCGATCTGAAGAATTCGAAAAAGTTCCAAGGGGGCCCCCTTTGATGCATTTTTTAATTCGATTTCGGTTTTTTCGATTGAAGAAATGGATTCTATGAAAAAAAAAACAAGCAAATTGGTATGATCGAAGTTGAAAATCGGTCCATCCGTTCGGAAGTTAGGCGATCTGAAGAATTCGAAAAAGTTCCAAGGGGGCCCCCTCTGATGCATTTTTTTTTCGATTTCGGTTCTTTCGATCAGAGAAATGGATTCTTTGAAAAAAAAACAAGCAGATTGGTATGATCGAAGTTGGAAATCGGTCCATCCGTTCGGATGTTAAGGCGATCTGAAGAATTCGAAAAAGTTCCAAGGGGGCCCCCTTTGATGCATTTTTTTTTTTCGATTTCGGTTTTTTTTTGATTGGAGAAATGGATTCTATGAAAAAAAAACAAGCAGATTGGTATGATCGAAGTTGAAAATCGGTCCATACGTTCGAAAGTTAAGGCAATCTGAAGAATTCGAAAAAGTTCCAAGGGGGCCCCCTTTGATGCATTTTTTTTTCGATTTCGGTTTTTTTGATCGGAGAAATGGATTCTATGGAAAAAAAAGCAGATTGGTATGATCGAAGTTGAAAATCGGTTCATCCGTTCGGAAGTTAAGTCGATCCGAAGAATTCGAAAAAGTTCCAAGGGGGCCCCCTTTGATGCATTTTTTTTTTCGATTTTGGTTTTTTCGATTGGAGAAATGGATTCTATGAAAAAAAACAAGCAGATTCCGTATGATCGAAGTTGAAAATCGGTCCATCCGTTCGGAAGTTAAGGCGATCTGAAGAATTCGAAAAAGTTCCAAGGGGGCCCCCTTTGATGCATTTTTTAATTCGATTTCGGTTTTTTCGATTGAAGAAATGGATTCTATGAAAAAAAAAACAAGCAAATTGGTATGATCGAAGTTGAAAATCGGTCCATCCGTTCGGAAGTTAGGCGATCTGAAGAATTCGAAAAAGTTCCAAGGGGGCCCCCTTTGATGCATTTTTATTTCGATTTCGGTTTTTTCGATTCAAGAAATGGATTCTATGAAAAAAAACTAGCAGATTCGTATGATCGAAGTTGAAAATCGGTCCATCCGTTCGGAAGTTAAGGCGATCTGAAGAATTCGAAAAAGTTCCAAGGGGGCTCCCTTTGATGCTTTTTATTTTTTCGATTTCGGTTTTTTTGATTGGAGAAATGGATTCTATGAAAAAAAACAAGCAGATTGGTATGATCGAAGTTGAAAATCGGTCCATACGTTCGAAAGTTAAGGCAATCTGAAGAATTCGAAAAAGTTCCAAGGGGGCCCCCTTTGATGCATTAATTATTTTTGATTTCGGTTTTTTTGATCGGAGAAATGGATTCTATGAAAAAAAAAAAGCAGATTGGTATGATCGAAGTTGAAAATCGGTCCATCCGTTCGGAAGTTAAGTCGATCTGAAGAATTCGAAAAAGTTTCGAGGGGGCCTCCTTTGATGCGATTTTTTTTTCGATTTTGGTTTTTTCGATTGGAGAAATGGATTCTATGAAAAAACAAGCAGATTGGTATGATCGAAGTTGAAAATCGGTCTATCCGTTCGGAAGTTAAGGCGATTTGAAGAATTCAGAAAAGTTCCAAGAGGACCCCCTTTGATAAATTTTTTTTTCAGATTTCGGTTTTTTCGATTGGAGAAATGGATTCTATGAAAAAAAAACAAGCAGTTTGGTATGATCGAAGTTGAAAATCGGTCCATCCGTTCGGAAGTTAAGGCGATCTGAAGAATTCGAAAAAGTTCCAAGGGGACCCCCTTTGATGCATTTTTTTTATTCGATTTCGGTTTTTTTGATCGGAGAAATGGATACTATGAAAAAAAAAGCAGATTGGTATGATCGAAGTTGGAAATCGGTCCATCCGTTCGGAAGTTAAGTCGATCTGAAGAATTCGAAAAAATTCCAAGGGGGCCCCCTTTGATGCATTTTTTTTTTGATTCTGGTTTTTTCGATTGGAGAAATGGATTCTATGAAAAAAACAAGCAGATTGGTATGATCGAAGTTGAAAATCGGTCCATCCGTTCGGAAGTTAAGGCGATTTGAAGAATTCAGAAAAGTTCCAAGAGGACCCCCTTTGATAAATTTTTTTTTCAGATTTCGGTTTTTTCGATTGGAGAAATGGATTCTATGAAAAAAAAACAAGCAGTTTGGTATGATCGAAGTTGAAAATCGGTCCATCCGTTCGGAAGTTAAGGCGATCTGAAGAATTCGAAAAAGTTCCAAGGGGGCCCCCTTTGATGCATTTTTATTTTTCCGATTTCAGTTTTTTTGATTGGAGAAATGGATTCTATGAAAAAAAACAAGCAGATTGGTATGATCGAAGTTGAAAATCGGTCCATACGTTCGAAAGTTATGGCAATCTGAAGAATTCGAAAAAGTTCCAAGGGGGCCCTCTTTGATGCATTTTTTTTTTCGATTTCGGTTTTTTTGATCGGAGAAATGGATTCTATGAAAAAAAAAGCAGATTGGTATGATCGAAGTTGAAAATCGGTCTATCCGTTCGGAAGTTAAGGCGATCTGAAGAATTCGAAAAAGTTCCAAGGGGGCCCCCTTTGATGCATTTTTTTTTCGATTTTGGTTTTTTCGATTGGAGAAATGGATTTTATGAAAAAAAACAAGCAGTTTGGTATGATCGAAGTTGAAAATCGGTCCATCCGTTTGGAAGTTAAGGCGATCTGAAGAATTCGAAAAAGTTCCAAGGGGGCTCCCTTTGATGCTTTTTATTTTTTCGATTTCGGTTTTTTCGATTGGAGAAATGGATTCTATGAAAAAAAACAAGCAGGTTGGTATGATCGAAGTTGAAAATCGGTCCATCCGTTCGGATGTTAAGGCAATCTGAAGAATTCAGAAAAGTTCCAAGGGGACCCCCTTTGATAAAATTTTTTTTCGATTATGGTTTCTTCGATTGGAGAAATGGATTCTATGAAAAAAAACAAGCAGATTGGTACGATCGAAGTTGAAAATCGGTCCATCCGTTCGGAAGTTAAGGCGATTTGAAGAATTCGGAAAAGTTCCAAGGGGACCCCCTTTGATGCAATTTTTTTCAGATTTCGGTTTTTTCGATTGAAGAAATGGATTTTATGAAAAAAAACAAGCAGTTTGGTATGATCGAAGTTGAAAATCGGTCCATCCGTTCGGAAGTTAAGGCGATCTGAAGAATTCGAAAAAGTTCCAAGGGGACCCCCTTTGATGCAATTTTTTTTTCGATTTCGGTTTTTTCTATTGAAGAAATGGATTCTATGAAAAAACAAGCAAATTGGTATGCGCGAAATTGAAAATCGGTCGATCCGTTCGGAAGTTGAGGCGGTCTGAAGAATTCGAAAAAGTTCCAAGGTGGCCCCCTTTGATGCATGTTTTTTTCGATTTCGGTTTTTTCGATTGGAGAAATTGATTCTATGAATGAAACAAGCAGATTGGTATGATCGAAGTTGAAAATCGGTCCATCCGTTCGGAAGTTAAGGCGATCTGAAGAATTCGAAAAAGTTCCAAGGGGACCCCCTTTGATGCAATTTTTTTTCGATTTCGGTTTTTTCGATTGGAGAAATGGATTCTATGAAAAAAACAAGCGTATTGGTATGATCGAAATTGAAAATCGGTCCATCCGTTTGGAAGTTAAGGCGATCTGAAGAATTCGAAAAAGTTCCAAGAAGGCCCCCTTTGATGCAATTTTTTTCGATTTCGGTTTTTTCGATTGGAGAAATGGATTCTATGAAAGAAAACAAGCAGATTGGTATGATCGAAGTTGAAAATCGGTCCATCCGTTCGGAAGTTAAGGCGATCTGAAGAATTCGAGAAAGTTCCAAGGGGGCCACAATTGATGCATTTTTTTTTCGATTTCAGTTTTTTCGATTGGAGAAATGGATTCTATGAAGAAAAAACAAGCAGATTGGTATGATCGAAGTTGAAAATCGGTCCATCCGTTCGGAAGTTAAGGCGATCTGAAGAATTCGAAAAAGTTCCAAGGGGGCCCCCTTTGATGCATTTTTTTTTCGATATTGGTTTTTTCGATTGGAGAAATGGATTCTATGAAGAAAAAACAAGCAGATTGGTATGATCGAAGTTGAAAATCGGTCCATCCGTTCGGAAGTTAAGGCGATCTGAAGAATTCGAAAAAGTTCCAAGGGGGCCCCCTTTGATGCATTTTTTTTTCGATTTTGGTTTTTTCGATTGGAGAAATGGATTTTATGAAAAAAAACAAGCAGTTTGGTATGATCGAAGTTGAAAATCGGTCCATCCGTTCGGATGTTAAGGCAATCTGAAGAATTCAGAAAAGTTCCAAGGGGACCCCCTTTGATAATTTTATTTTTCGATTATGGTTTTTTCGATTGGAGAAATGGATTCTATGAAAAAAAACAAGCAGATTGGTACGATCGAAGTTGAAAATCGGTCCATCCGTTCGGAAGTTAAGGCGATTTGAAGAATTCGGAAAAGTTCCAAGGGGACCCCCTTTGATGCAATTTTTTTCAGATTTCGGTTTTTTCGATTGAAGAAATGAATTCTATGAAAAAAAACAAGCAGTTTGGTATGATCGAAGTTGAAAATCGGTCCATCCGTTCGGAAGTTAAGGCGATCTGAAGAATTCGAAAAGGTTCCAAGGGGACCCCCTTTGATGCAATTTTTTTTTCGATTTCGGTTTTTTCTATTGAAGAAATGGATTCTATGAAAAAACAAGCAAATTGGTATGCGCGAAATTGAAAATCGGTCGATCCGTTCGGAAGTTGAGGCGGTCTGAAGAATTCGAAAAAGTTCCAAGGTGGCCCCCTTTGATGCATGTTTTTTTCGATTTCGGTTTTTTCGATTGGAGAAATGGATTCTATGAAAGAAACAAGCAGATTGGTATGATCGAAGTTGAAAATCGGTCCATCCCTTCGGAAGTTAAGGCGATCTGAAGAATTCGAAAAAGTTCCAAGGGGACCCCCTTTGATGCAATTTTTTTTCGATTTCGGTTTTTTCGATTGGAGAAATGGATTCTATGAAAAAAACAAGCGTATTGGTATGATCGAAATTGAAAATCGGTCCATCCGTTTGGAAGTTAAGGCGATCTGAAGAATTCGAAAAAGTTCCAAGAAGGCCCCCTTTGATGCATTTTTTTTCGATTTCGGTTTTTTCGATTGGAGAAATGGATTCTTTGAAAGAAAACAAGCAGATTGGTATGATCGAAGTTGAAAATCGGTCCATCCGTTCGGAAGTTAAGGCGATCTGAAGAATTCGAGAAAGTTCCAAGGGGGCCCCCATTGATGCATTTTTTTTTCGATTTCAGTTTTTTCGATTGGAGAAATGGATTATATGAAGAAAAAACAAGCAGATTGGTATGATCGAAGTTGAAAATCGGTCCATCCGTTCGGAAGTTAAGGCGATCTGAAGAATTCGAAAAAGTTCCAAGGGGGCCCCCTTTGATGCATTTTTTTTTCGATTTTGGTTTTTTCGATTGGAGAAATGGATTTTATGAAAAAAAACAAGCAGTTTGGTATGATCGAAGTTGAAAATCGGTCCATCCGTTCGGAAGTTAAGGCGATCTGAAGAATTCGAAAAAGTTCCAAGGGGGCATCCTTTGATGTACTTTTTTTTTTTTCGATTTCGGTTTTTTCGATTGAAGAAATGGATTCTATGAAAAAAAACAAGCAGATTGGTATGATCGAAGTTGAAAATCGGTCCATCCGTTCGGAAGTTAAGGCGATTTGAAGAATTCGAAAAAGTTCCAAGGGGACCCCCTTTGATGCAATTTTTTTTCAAATTTCGGTTTTTTCGATTGCAGAAATGGATTCTATGAAAAAAAAAAGCAGATTCGTATGATCGAAGTTGAAAATCGGTCCATCCGTTCGGAAGTTAAGGCGATCTGAAGAATTCGAAAAAGTTCCAAGGGGGCTCCCTTTGATGCTTTTTATTTTTTCGATTTCGGTTTTTTTGATTGGAGAAATGGATTCTATGAAAAAAAAAACAAGCATATTGGTATGATCGAAGTTGAAAATCGGTCCATCCGTTCGGAAGTTAAGGCGATCTGAAGAATTCGAAAAAGTTGCAAGGGGATCCCCTTTGATGCAATTTTTCTTTTTGATTTCGGTTTTTCCGATTGGAGAAATGGATTCTATGAAAAAAAACGAGCAGATTGGTATGATCGAAGTTGAAAATCGGTCCATCCGTTCGGAAGTTAAGGCGATCTGAAGAATTCAGAAAAGTTCCAAGGGGACCCCCTTTGATGCAATTTTTTTTTCAATTTTGGTTTTTTCGATTGGAGAAATGGATTCTATGAAAAAAAAACAAGCAGATTGGTATGATCGAAGTTGAAAATCGGTCCATCCGTTCGGAAGTTAAGGCGATTTGAAGAATTCGAAAAAGTTCCAAGGGGACCCCCTTTGATGCAATTTTTTTTTCAGATTTCGGTTTTTTCGATTGGAGAAATAAATTCTATGAAAAAAAACAAGCAGTTTGGTATGATCTAAGTTGAAAATCGGTCAATCCATTCGGAAGTTAAGGCGATCTGAAGAATTCGAAAAAGTTCCAAGGGGACACCCTTTGATGCAATTTTTTTTCGATTTCGGTTTTTTCTATTGAAGAAATGGATTCTATGAAAAAACAAGCAAATTGGTATGCTCGAAATTGAAAATCGGTCGATCCGTTCGGAAGTTGAGGCGGTCTGAAGAATTCGAAAAAGTTCCAAGTGGACACCCTTTGATGCAATTTTTTTTCGATTTCGGTTTTTTCTTTTGAAGAAATGGATTCTATGAAAAAAAAACAAGCAGATTGGTATGATCGAAGTTGAAAATCGGTCCATCCGTTCGGAAGTTGAGGCTATCTGAAGAATTCGAAAAAGTTCCAAGGGGGGGCCCCCTTTGATGCATTTTTTTGTCGATTTCGGTTTTTTCGATTGGAAAAATGGATTCTATGAAAGAAACAAGTAGATTGGCAGGATCGAAGTTGAAAATCGGTCCATCCGTTCGGAAGTTAAGGCGATCTGAAGAATTCGAAAAAGTTCCAAGGGGACCGCCTATGATGCAATTTTTTTTCGATTTCGGTTTTTTCGATTGGAAAAATGGATTCTATGAAAAAAACAAGCGAATTGATATGCGCGAAATTGAAAATCGGTCCATCCGTTCGGAAGTTAGGCGATCTGAAGAATTCGAAAAAGTTCCAAGGAGGCCCCCTTTGATGCATTTTTTTTTTTCGATTTCGGTTTTTTCGATTAGAGAAATGGATTCTATGAAAGAAACAAGCAGATTGGTATGATCGAAGTTGAAAATCGGTCCATCCGTTCGGAAGTTAAGGCGATCTGAAGAATTCGAAAAAGTTCCAAGGGGACCCCCTTTGATGCAATTTTTTTTCGATTTCGGTTTTTTCGATTGGAGAAATGGATTCTATGAAAAAAACAAGCGTATTGGTATGATCGAAATTGAAAATCGGTCCATCCGTTTGGAAGTTAAGGCGATCTGAAGAATTCGAAAAAGTTCCAAGAAGGCCCCCTTTGATGCATTTTTTTTCGATTTCGGTTTTTTCGATTGGAGAAATGGATTCTATGAAAGAAAACAAGCAGATTGGTATGATCGAAGTTGAAAATCGGTCCATCCGTTCGGAAGTTAAGGCGATCTGAAGAATTCGAGAAAGTTCCAAGGGGGCCCCCATTGATGCATTTTTTTTTCGATTTCAGTTTTTTCGATTGGAGAAATGGATTCTATGAAGAAAAAACAAGCAGATTGGTATGATCGAAGTTGAAAATCGGTCCATCCGTTCGGAAGTTAAGGCGATCTGAAGAATTCGAAAAAGTTCCAAGGGGGCCCCCTTTGATGCATTTTTTTTTTGATTTTGGTTTTTTCGATTGGAGAAATGGATTTTATGAAAAAAAACAAGCAGTTTGGTATGATCGAAGTTGAAAATCGGTCCATCCGTTTGGAAGTTAAGGCGATCTGAAGAATTCGAAAAAGTTCCAAGGGGGCTCCCTTTGATGCTTTTTATTTTTTCGATTTCGGTTTTTTCGATTGGAGAAATGGATTCTATGAAAAAAAAACAAGCAGGTTGGTATGATCGAAGTTGAAAATCGGTCCATCCGTTCGGATGTTAAGGCAATCTGAAGAATTCAGAAAAGTTCCAAGGGGACCCCCTTTGATAATTTTTTTTTTCGATTATGGTTTTTTCGATTGGAGAAATGGATTCTATGAAAAAAAACAAGCAGATTGGTACGATCGAAGTTGAAAATCGGTCCATCCGTTCGGAAGTTAAGGCGATTTGAAGAATTCGGAAAAGTTCCAAGGGGACCCCCTTTGATGCAATTTTTTTCAGATTTCGGTTTTTTCGATTGAAGAAATGGATTCTATGAAAAAAAACAAGCAGTTTGGTATGATCGAAGTTGAAAATCGGTCCATCCGTTCGGAAGTTAAGGCGATCTGAAGAATTCGAAAAAGTTCCAAGGGGACCCCCTTTGATGCAATTTTTTTTTTCGATTTCGGTTTTTTCTATTGAAGAAATGGATTCTATGAAAAAACAAGCAAATTGGTATGCGCGAAATTGAAAATCGGTCGATCCGTTCGGAAGTTGAGGCGGTCTGAAGAATTCGAAAAAGTTCCAAGGTGGCCCCCTTTGATGCAATTTTTTTTCGATTTCGGTTTTTTCGATTGGAGAAATGGATTCTATGAAAAAAACAAGCGTATTGGTATGATCGAAATTGAAAATCGGTCCATCCGTTTGGAAGTTAAGGCGATCTGAAGAATTCGAAAAAGTTCCAAGAAGGCCCCCTTTGATGCATTTTTTTTCGATTTCGGTTTTTTCGATTGGAGAAATGGATTCTATGAAAGAAAACAAGCAGATTGGTATAATCGAAGTTGAAAATCGGTCCATCCGTTCGGAAGTTAAGGCGATCTGAAGAATTCGAGAAAGTTCCAAGGGGGCCCCCATTGATGCATTTTTTTTTCGATTTCAGTTTTTTCGATTGGAGAAATGGATTCTATGAAGAAAAAACAAGCAGATTGGTATGATCGAAGTTGAAAATCGGTCCATCCGTTCGGAAGTTAAGGCGATCTGAAGAATTCGAAAAAGTTCCAAGGGGGCCCCCTTTGATGCATTTTTTTTTCGATTTTGGTTTTTTCGATTGGAGAAATGGATTTTATGAAAAAAAACAAGCAGTTTGGTATGATCGAAGTTGAAAATCGGTCCATCCGTTCGGAAGTTAAGGCGATCTGAAGAATTCGAAAAAGTTCCAAGGGGGCATCCTTTGATGTACTTTTTTTTTTTTCGATTTCGGTTTTGTCGATTGAAGAAATGGATTCTATGAAAAAAAACAAGCAGATTGGTATGATCGAAGTTGAAAATCGGTCCATCCGTTCGGAAGTTAAGGCGATTTGAAGAATTCGAAAAAGTTCCAAGGGGACCCCCTTTGATGCAATTTTTTTTCAGATTTCGGTTTTTTCGATTGCAGAAATGGATTCTATGAAAAAAAAAAGCAGATTCGTATGATCGAAGTTGAAAATCGGTCCATCCGTTCGGAAGTTAAGGCGATCTGAAGAATTCGAAAATGTTCCAAGGGGGCTCCCTTTGATGCTTTTTATTTTTTCGATTTCGGTTTTTTTGATTGGAGAAATGGATTCTATGAAAAAAAAAACAAGCATATTGGTATGATCGAAGTTGAAAATCGGTCCATCCGTTCGGAAGTTAAGGCGATCTGAAGAATTCAGAAAAGTTCCAAGGGGACCCCCTTTGATGCAATTTTTTTTTCAATTTTGGTTTTTTCGATTGGAGAAATGGATTCTATGAAAAAAAAACAAGCAGATTGGTATGATCGAAGTTGAAAATCGGTCCATCCGTTCGGAAGTTAAGGCGATTTGAAGAATTCGAAAAAGTTCCAAGGGGACCCCCTTTGATGCAATTTTTTTTTCAGATTTCGGTTTTTTCGATTAGAGAAATGAATTCTATGAAAAAAAACAAGCAGTTTGGTATGATCTAAGTTGAAAATCGGTCAATCCATTCGGAAGTTAAGGCGATCTGAAGAATTCGAAAAAGTTCCAAGGGGACACCCTTTGATGCAATTTTTTTTCGATTTCGGTTTTTTCTATTGAAGAAATGGATTCTATGAAAAAACAAGCAAATTGGTATGCTCGAAATTGAAAATCGGTCGATCCGTTCGGAAGTTGAGGCGGTCTGAAGAATTCGAAAAAGTTCCAAGTGGACACCCTTTGATGCAATTTTTTTTCGATTTCGGTTTTTTCTTTTGAAGAAATGGATTCTATGAAAAAAAAACAAGCAGATTGGTATGATCGAAGTTGAAAATCGGTCCATCCGTTCGGAAGTTAAGGCTATCTGAAGAATTCGAAAAAGTTCCAAGGGGGGGCCCCCTTTGATGCATTTTTTTTCGATTTCGGTTTTTTGGATTGGAAAAATGGATTCTATGAAAGAAACAAGTAGATTGGCAGGATCGAAGTTGAAAATCGGTCCATCCGTTCGGAAGTTAAGGCGATCTGAAGAATTCGAAAAAGTTCCAAGGGGACCCCCTATGATGCAATTTTTTTTCGATTTCGGTTTTTTCGATTGGAGAAATGGATTCTATGAAAAAAACAAGCGAATTGATATGCGCGAAATTGAAAATCGGTCTATCCGTTCGGAAGTTAGGCGATCTGAAGAATTCGAAAAAGTTCCAAGGAGGCCCCCTTTGATGCATTTTTTTTTTCGATTTCGGTTCTTTCGATCGGAGAAATGGATTATATGAAAAAAAAACAAGCAGATTGGTATGATCGAAGTTGAAAATCGGTCCATCCGTTCGGATGTTAAGGCGATCTGAAGAATTCGAAAAAGTTCCAAGGGGGCCCCCTTTGATGCATTTTTTTTTTCGATTTCGGTTCTTTCGATTGGAGAAATGGATTCTATGAAAAAAAACAAGCAGATTGGTATGATCGAAGTTGAAAATCGGTCCATACGTTCGAAAGTTAAGGCAATCTGAAGAATTCGAGAAAGTTCCAAGGGGGCCCCCTTTGATGCATTTTTTTTTTCGATTTCGGTTTTTTTGATCGGAGAAATGGATTCTATAAAAAAAAGCAGATTGGTATTATCGAAGTTGAAAATCGGTCCATCCGTTCGGAAGTTAAGTCGATCTGAAGAATTCGAAAAAGTTCCAAGGGGGCCCCCTTTGATGCATTTTTTTTTTCGATTTCGGTTTTTTCGATTGGAGAAATGGATTCTATGAAAAAAAACAAGCAGATTCGTATGATCGAAGTTGAAAATCGGTCCATCCGTTCGGAAGTTAAGGCGATCTGAAGTATTCGAAAAAGTTCCAAGGGGGCTCCCTTTGATGCTTTTTATTTTTTCGATTTCGGTTTTTTTGATTGGAGAAATGGATTCTATGAAAAAAAACGAGCAGATTGGTATGATCGAAGTTGAAAATCGGTCCATACGTTCGAAAGTTGAGGCAATCTGAAGAATTCGAAAAAGTTCCAAGGGGGCCCCCTTTGATACATTTTTTTTTCGATTTCGGATTTTTTGATCGGAGAAATGGATTCTATGAAAAAAAAAGCAGATTGGTATGATCGAAGTTGAAAATCGGTCCATCCGTTCGGAAGTTAAGTCGATCTGAAGAATTCGAAAAAGTTCCAAGGGGGCCCCCTTTGATGCATTTTTTTTTTCGATTTCGGTTTTTTCGATTGGAGAAATGGATTCTATGAAAAAAAAAAAAAAGCAGATTGGTATGATCGAAGTTGAAAATCGGTCCATCCGTTCGGAAGTTAAGTCGATCTGAAGAATTCGAAAAAGTTCCAAGGGGGCCCCCTTTGATGCATTTTTTTTTTCGATTTCGGTTTTTTCGATTGGAGAAATGGATTCTATGAAAAAAAAAACAAGCAGATTCGTATGATCGAAGTTGAAAATCGGTCCATTTGTTCGGAAGTTAAGGCGATCTGAAGAATTCGAAAAAGTTCCAAGGGGGCTCCCTTTGATGCTTTTTATTTTTTCGGTTTCGGTTTTTTTGATTGGAGAAATGGATTCTATGAAAAAAAACAAGCAGATTGGTATGATCGAAGTTGAAAATCGGTCCATCCGTTCGGAAGTTAAGGCGATCTGAAGAATTCGAAAAAGTTCCAAGGGGACCCCCTTTGATGCAATTTTTCTTTTCGATTTCGGTTTTTTCGATTGGAGAAATGGATTCTATGAAAAAAAAACAAGCAGATTGGTATGATCGAAGTTGAAAATCGGTCCATCCGTTCGGAAGTTAAGGCGATCTGAAGAATTCGAAAAAGTTCCAAGGAGACCCCCTTTGATGCAATTTTTTTTCGATTTCGGTTTTTTCTATTGAAGAAATGGATTCTATGAAAAAACAAGCAAATTGGTATGCGCGAAATTGAAAATCGGTCGATCCGTTCGGAAGTTGAGGCGGTCTGAAGAATTCGAAAAAGTTCCAAGGTGGCCCCCTTTGATGCATTTTATTTTTCGATTTTGGTTTTTCCGATTGAAGAAATGGATTCTATGAAAAAAAAACAAGCAGATTGGTATGATCGAATTTGAAAATCGGTCCATCCGTTCGGAAGTTAAGGCGATCTGAAGAATTCGAAAAAGTTCCAAGGAGGCCCCCTTTGATGCATTTTTTTTTTCGATTTCGGTTTTTTCGATTGGAGAAATGGATTCTATAAAAGAAACAAGCAGATTGGTATGATCGAAGTTGAAAATCGGTCCATCCGTTCGGAAGTTAAGGCGATCTGAAGAATTCGAAAAAGTTCCAAGGGGACCCCCTTTGATGCAATTTTTTTTCGATTTCGGTTTTTCCGATTGGAGAAATGGATTCTATGAAAAAAACAAGCGAATTGGTATGCGCGAAATTGAAAATCGGTCCATTCGTTCGGAAGTTAAGGCGATCTGAAGAATTCGAAAAAGTTCCAAGAAGGCCCCCTCTGATGCATTTTTTTTCGATTTCGGTTTTTTCGATTGGAGAAATGGATTCTATAAAAAAAAACAAGCAGATTGGTATGATCGAAGTTGAAAATCGGTCCATCCGTTCGGAAGTTAAGGCGATCTGAAGAATTCAAAAAAGTTCCAAGGGGGCCCCCTTTGATGCATTTTTTTTTTTCGATTGGATAAATGGATTCTATGATAAAAAACAAGCAGATTGGTATGATCGAAGTTGAAAATCGGTCCATCCGTTCGGAAGTTAAGGCGATCTGAAGAATTCGAAAAAGTTCCAAGGAGGCCCCCTTTGATGCATTTTTTTTTTGATTTCGGTTTTTTCGATTGGAGAAATGGATTCAAAAAAAAAACAAGCAGATTCGTATGATCGAAGTTGAAAATCGGTCCATCCGTTCGGAAGTTATGGCGATCTGAAGTATTCGAAAAAGTTCCAAGGGGGCTCCCTTTGATGCTTTTTATTTTTTTGATTTCGGTTTTTTTGATTGGAGAAATGGATTCTATGAAAAAAAAAAGCAGATTGGTATGATCGAAGTTGAAAATCGGTCCATACGTTCGAAAGTTGAGGCAATCTGAAGAATTCGAAAAAGTTCCAAGGGGGCCCCCTTTGATACATTTTTTTTTTCGATTTCGGTTTTTTCGATTGGAGAAATGGATTCTATGAAAAAAAAAAACAAGCAGATTCGTATGATCGAAGTTGAAAATCGGTCCATTTGTTCGGAAGTTAAGGCGATCTGAAGAATTCGAAAAAGTTCCAAGGGGGCCCCCTTTGATGCATTTTTTTTTTCGATTTCGGTTTTTTCGATTGGAGAAATGGATTCTATGAAAAAAAAAACAAGCAGATTCGTATGATCGAAGTTGAAAATCGGTCCATTTGTTCGGAAGTTAAGGCGATCTGAAGAATTCGAAAAAGTTCCAAAGGGGCTCCCTTTGATGCTTTTTATTTTTTCGGTTTCGGTTTTTTTGATTGGAGAAATGGATTCTATGAAAAAAAAACAAGCAGATTGGTATGATCGAAGTTGAAAATCGGTCCATCCGTTCGGAAGTTAAGGCGATCTGAAGAATTCGAAAAAGTTCCAAGGGGACCCCCTTTGATGCAATTTTTCTATTCGATTTCGGTTTTTTCGATTGGAGAAATGGATTCTATGAAAAAAAAACAAGCAGATTGGTATGATCGAAGTTGAAAATCGGTCCATCCGTTCGGAAGTTAAGGCGATCTGAAGAATTCAGAAAAGTTCCAAGGGGACCCCCTTTGATGCAATTTTTTTTTCGATTTTGGTTTTTTCGATTGGAGAAATGGATTCTATGAAAAAAAACAAGTAGATTGGTATGATCGAAGTTGAAAATCGGTCCATCCGTTCGGAAGTTAAGGCGATTTGAAGAATTCGAAAAAGATCCAAGGGGACCCCCTTTGATGCAATTTTTTTTCGATTTCGGTTTTTTCTATTGAAGAAATGGATTCTATGAAAAAACAAGCAAATTGGTATGCGCGAAATTGAAAATCGGTCGATCCGTTCGGAAGTTGAGGCGGTCTGAAGAATTCGAAAAAGTTCCAAGGTGGCCCCCTTTGATGCATTTTATTTTTCGATTTTGGTTTTTCCGATTGAAGAAATGGATTCTATGAAAAAAAAAACAAGCAGATTGGTATGATCGAATTTGAAAATCGGTCCATCCGTTCGGAAGTTAAGGCGATCTGAAGAATTCGAAAAAGTTCCAAGGGGGCCCCCTTTGATGCATTTTTTTTTTCGATTTCGGTTTTTTCGATTGGAGAAAAGGATTCTATAAAAGAAACAAGCAGATTGGTATGATCGAAGTTGAAAATCGGTCCATCCGTTCGGAAGTTAAGGCGATCTGAAGAATTCGAAAAAGTTTCAAGAAGACCCCCTTTGATGCAATTTTTTTTCGATTTCGGTTTTTCCGATTGGAGAAATGGATTCTATGAAAAAAACAAGCGAATTGGTATGCGCGAAATTGAAAATCGGTCCATCCGTTCGGAAGTTAAGGCGATCTGAAGAATTCGAAAAAGTTCCAAGAAGGCCCCCTTTGATGCATTTTTTTTTCGATTTCGGTTTTTTCGATTGGAGAAATGGATTCTATGAAAAAAAACAAGCAGATTGGTATGATCGAAGTTGAAAATCGGTCCATCCGTTCGGAAGTTAAGGCGATCTGAAGAATTCGAAAAAGTTCCAAGGGGGCCCCCTTTGATGCATTTTTTTTTTCGATTTCGGTTTTTCTGATCGGAGAAATGGATTCTATGAAAAAAACAAGCAGATTGGTATGATCGAAGTTGAAAATCGGTCCATACGTTCGAAAGTTAAGGCGATCTGAAGAATTCGAAAAAGTTCCAAGGGGCCCCCTTTGATGCATTTTTTTTCGATTTCGGTTTTTTCGATTGGAGAAAAGGATTCTATGAAAAAAAAACAAGCAGATTGGTATGATCGAAGTTGAAAATCGGTCCATCCGTTCGGAAGTTAAGGCGATCTGAAGAATTCGAAAAAGTTCCAAGGGGACCCCCTTTGATGCAATTTTTTTTTTTTCGATTTCGGTTTTTTCGATTGGAGAAAAGGATTCTATGAAAAAAAACAAGCAAATTGGTATGCACGAAGTTGAAAATCGGTCCATCCGTTCGGAAGTTAAGGCGATCTGAAGAAATCGAACAAGTTCCAAGGGGGCCCCCTTCGATGCATTTTTTTTTTTTCGATTTCGTTTTTTACGATTGGAGAAATGGATTCTACGAAAAAAAAAAACAAATTACAATTATCGTTCCGTCTAATCATCCAACCTTATGTTCGATGCATACGCTCGTATGTGTAACTAAAGAACCGTTACATGGTAGGTGTAACTAAATAAACAGCATAACGATATAATCGGAGACAACCCAGATACAATGATTGTTCAATCTATCCATTCAACCTTATGTTCGATTCGGTTGCTCGTATGTGTAACAGAAGAACTGTTACCTGGTTAGACATACTATATAAACATCATCACGATATAATCGAATACAACCTCAGATACGATCATTGTTCAGTCTATCCATTCAACCTTCTGTTCAATTCAGTCGCTCGTATGTATAACGAAAGAACAGTTACCTGGTGAGTATAACTATATAAACCTAATCGAATACAACCCAGATACGATGAATTTTCAATCTATCCATTTAACCTTCTGCTCGATTTGGTCGCTTTTATGTGAAACGGAAGAACAGTTAACTGGTGAATATTGCTATATAAACATCATCACGATATCATCGAATACAACTCAGATACAATTATCGCTTCGTCTAACCATTTAACCTTCCGTTCGATTCAGTCGCTAGTATGTGTAACGGAAGTACCGTCACCTTGTAAGTATCACTATATATACAGTATTGCGATATAATCGGATACCAACCAGATACATTGATTGTTCAGTCTATCCATTCAACTTTCTGTTCGTTTCGGTCGCTCGCATGTAAAACGGGAATACCGTCACCTAGTGTGTATAACTATATACACAGCATAACATCATAATCGAATACAACCCAGATAGCATCCATTCAACCTTCTGTTCGATTCGGTTGCTCGTATGTATAACGAAAGAACAGTAACCTGGTGAGTATTTCTATATGAACTTCATCACGATATAATCGAATACAACTCAGATACAATGATCATTCCGTCTATCCATCCAACCTTCTGTTCGATTGGGTCGCTCGTACGTATAACGCAAGAACAGTCACCTGGTGAGTATTACTATATAAACATTACTATGATATAATCGAATACAACTCAGTTACAATAATCGTTCCGTCTAACCATCCAACCTTATGTTCGATTCAGACGCTCGTATGTGTAACGAAAGAACCGTTACATGGTAGGTGTATCTAATTATACAGCATAACGATATAATCGGAGACAACCCAGATACAATGATTGTTCAATCTATCCATTCAACCTTATGTTCGTTTCGGTCGCTCGTATGTAAAACGGGAATACCGTCACCTAGTGTGTATAACTATATACACAGCATAACATCATAATCGAATACAACCAAGATACCATCCATTCAACCTTCTGTTCGATTCGGTTGCTCGTATGTATAACGAAAGAACAGTAACCTGGTGAGTATTTCTATATGAACTCCATCACGATATGATCGAATACAACTCAGATACAATGATCATTCCGTCTATCCATCCAACCTTCTGTTCGATTGGGTCGCTCGTACGTATAACGCAAGAACAGTCACCTGGTGAGTATTACTATATAAACATTACTACGATATAATCGAATACAACTCAGATACAATTATCGCTTCGTCTAACCATTCAACCTTCTGTTCGATTCAGTCGCTAGTATGTGTAACGGAAGTACCATCACCTGGTAAGTATCACTATATATACAGTATTGCGATATAATCGGATACCAACCAGATACATTGATTGTTCAGTCTATCCATTCAACTTTCTGTTCGTTTCGGTCGCTCGTATGTAAAACGGGAATACCGTCACCTAGTGTGTATAACTATATACACAGCATTACATCATAATCGAATACAACCCAGATACCATCCATTCAACCTTCTGTTCGATTCGGTTGCTCGTATGTATAACGAAAGAACAGTAACCTGATGAGTATTTCTATATGAACTTCATCACGATATAATCGAATACAACTCAGATACAATGATCATTCCGTCTATCCATCCAACTTTCTGTTCGATTGGGTCGCTCGTACGTATAACGCAAGAACAGTCACCTGGTGAGTATTACTATATAAACATCACCACGATACAATCGAATACAACTCAGTTACAATTATCGTTCCGTCTAACCATCCAACCTTATGTTCGATTCAGACGCTCGTATGTGTAACGAAAGAACCGTTACATGGTAGTTGTAACTAAATATACAGCATAACGATATAATCGGAGACAACCCAGATACAATGATTGTTCAATCTAAGGCGATCTGAAGAATTCGAAAAAGTTCCAAGGGGGCCCCCTTTGATGCAATTTTTTTTTCGATTTCTGTTTTTACGATTGGAGAAATGGATTCTTAAAAAAAACGAGCAGATTGGTATGATCGAAGTTGAAAATCGGTCCATCCGTTCGGATGTTTAGGCGATCTGAAGAATTCGAAAAAGTTCCAAGGGGGCCCCCTTTGATGCAATTTTTCTTTCGATTTCGGTTTTTTCGATTGGAGAAATGGATTCTATGAAAAAAACAAGCAGATTGGTATGATCGAAGTTGAAAATCGGTCCATCCGTTCGGAAGTTGAGGCGATCTGAAGAATTCGAAAAAGTTCGAAGGGGGCCCCCTTTGATGCATTTTTTTTTCGATTGGAGAAATGGATTCTATGAAAAAAACAAGCAGATTGGTATGATCGAAGTTGAAAATCGGTCCATCCGTTCGGAAGTTAAGGCGATCTGAAGAATTCGAAAAAGTTCCAAGGGGACCCCTTTTGATGCAATTTTTTTTTTTTTTTCGATTTCGGTTATTTCGATTGGAGAAATGGATTTTATGAAAAAAAAAAGCAAATTGGCATGCACAAAGTTGAAAATCGGTCCATTAGTTCGGAAGTTAAGGCGATCTGAAGAATTCGAAAAAGTTCCAAGGGGGCCCCCTTTGATGCATTTTTTTTCGATTTCGGTTTTTTCGATTGGAGAAATGGATTCAATGAAGAAAAAGCAAGCAGATTGGTATGATCGAAGTTGAAAATCGGTCCATCCGTTTGGAAGTTAAGGCGATCTGAAGAATTCGAAAAAGTTCTAAGAGGGCCCCCTTTGATGCATTTTTTTTTTCGATTTCGGTTTTTCCGATTGGAGAAATGGATTCTATGAAAAAAACAAGCAGATTGATATGATCGAAGTTGAAAATAGGTCCATCCGTTCGGAAGTTAAGGCGATCTGAAGAATTCGAAAAAGTTCCAAGGAGGCCCCCTTTGATGTATTTTTTTTTTCGATTTCGGTTTTTTTGATTGGAGAAATGGATTTTATGAAAAAAAACAAGCAGATTGGTATGATCGAAGTTGAAAATAGGTCCATCCGTTCGGAAGTTGAGGCGATCTGAAGAATTCGAAAAAGTTCCAAGGGGACCCCCTTTGATGCAATTTTTTTTTCAATTTCGGTTTTTTCGATTGGAGAAATGGATTTTATGGAAAAAAACAAGCAGATTGGTATGATCGAAGTTGAAAATCGGTCCATCCGTTCGGAAGTTAAGGCGATCTGAAGAATTCGAAAAAGTTCCTAGGGGGCCCCCTTTGATGCAATTTTTTTTTCGATTTCGGTTTTTTCGATTGGAGAAATGGATTCTATGAAAAAAAAACAAGCAGATTGGTATGATCGAAGTTGAAAATCGGTCCATCCGTTCGGAGGTTAAGGCGATCTGAAGAATTCGAAAAAGTTCCAAGAGGGCCCCCTTTGATGCAATTTTTTTTTCGATTTCGGTTTTTTCGATTCGAGAAATTGATTCTATGAACAAAAACAAGCAGATTGGTATGATCGAAGTTGAAAATCGGTCCATCCGTTCGGAAGTTAGGGTGATCTGAAGATTTCGAGAAAGTTCCAAGGGGACCCCCTTTGATGCAATTTTTTTTTCGATTTCGGTTTTTTCTATCGAAGAAATGGATTCTATGAAAAAACAAGCAAATTGGTATGCGCGAAATTGAAAATCGGTCCATCCGTTCGGAAGTTAAGGAGGTCTGAAGAATTCGAAAAAGTTCCAAGGGGGCCCCCTTTGATGCATTTTTTTTCGATTTCGGTTTTTTCGATTGGAGAAATGGATTCTATGAAAAAAACAAGCAGATTGGTATGATCGAAGTTGAAAATCGGTCCATCCGTTCGGAAGTTAAGGCGATCTGAAGAATTCGGAAAAGTTCCAAGGGGACCCCCTTTGATGCAATTTTTTTTTCGATTTCGGTTTTTTTGATTGAAGAAATGGATTCTATGAAGAAAAACAAGCAGTTTGGTATGATCGAAGTTGAAAAATCGGTCCATCCGTTTGGAAGTTAAGGCGATCTGAAGAATTCGAAAAAGTTCCAAGGGGGCCCCCTTTGATGCAAGTTTTTTTTTAGATTTCGGTTTCTTCGATTGGAGAAATGGATTCTATGAAAAAAAAAACAAGCAGATTGGTATGATCGAAGTTGAAAATCGGTCCATCCGTTTGGAAGTTAAGGCGATCTGAAGAATTCGAAAAAGTTCCAAGGGGACCCCCTTTGATGCAATTTTTTTTTCGATTTCGGTTTTTTCGATTGGAGAAATGGATTCTATGAAAAAAAAACAAGCAGTTTGGTATGATCGAAGTTGAAAATCGGTCCATCCGTTCGGAAGTTAAGGCGATCTGAAGAATTCGAGAAAGTTCCAAGAGGACCCCCATTGATGCAATTTTTTTTTTCGATTTCGGTTTTTTCTATTGAAGAAATGGATTCTATGAAAAAACAAGCAAATTGGTATGCGCGAAATTGAAAATCGGTCCATCCGTTCGGAAGTTAAGGCGGTCTGAAGAATTCGAAAAAGTTCCAAGGGGGCCCCCTTTGATGCAATTTTATTTATCGATTTCGGTTTTTTCGATTGGAGAAATGGATTCTATGAAAAAAACAAGCAGATTGGCATGATCGAAGTTGAGAATCGGTCCATCCGTTCGGAAGTTAAGGCGATCTGAAGAATTCGAAAAAGTTCCAAGGGGGCCCCCTTTGATGCATTTTTTTTTGATTTCGGTTTTTTCGATTGGAGAAATTGATTCTATGAAAAAAAACAAGCAGATTGGTATGATCGAAGTTGAAAATCGGTCCATCCGTTCGGAAGTTAAGGCGATCTGAAGAATTCGAAAAAGTTCCAAGGGGGCCCCCTTTGATGCATTTATTTTTTATTTCGTTTTTTTCGATTGAAGAAAAGGATTCTATGAAAAAAAAAACAAGCAGATTGGTATGATCGAAGTTGAAAATCGGTCCATCTGTTCGGAAGTTAAGGTGATCTGAAGAATTCGAAAAAGTTCCGAGGGGGCCCCCTTTGATGCAATTTTTTTTTAGATTTCGGTTTTTTCGATTGGAGAAATGGATTCTATGAAAAAAAAAACAAGCAGATTGGTATGATCGAAGTTGAAAATCGGTCCATCCGTTTGGAAGTTAAGGCGATCTGAAGAATTCGAAAAAGTTTCAAGGGGACCCCCTTTGATGCAATTTTTTTTTTGATTTCGGTTTTTTCGATTGAAGAATTGGATTCTATGAAAAAAAAACAAGCAGTTTGGTATGATCGAACTTGAAAATCGGTCCATCCGTTTGGAAGTTAAGGCGATCTGAAGAATTCGAAAAAGTTCCAAGGGGACCCCCTTTGATGCAATTTTTTTTTCGATTTCGGTTCTTTCGATTGAAGAAATGGATTCGATGAAAAAAAACAAGCAGTTTGGTATGATCGAAGTTGAAAATCGGTCCATCCGTTTGGAAGTTAAGGCGATCTGAAGAATTCGAAAAAGTTCCAAGGGGACCCCCTTTGATGCAATTTTTTTTTCGATTTCGGTTTTTTCTATTGAAGAAATGGATTCTATGAAAAAACAAGCAAATTGGTATGCGCGAAATTGAAAATCGGTCCATCCGTTCGGAAGTTAAGGCGGTCTGAAGAATTCGAAAAAGTTCCAAGGGGGCCCCCTTTGATGCATTTTTTTTTTTTCGATTTCGGTTTTTTCGATTGGAGAAATGGATTCGATGAAAAAAACTAGCAGATTGGTATGATCGAAGTTGAAAATCGGTCAAACCGTTCGGAAGTTAAGGCGATCTAAAGAATTCGAAAAAGTTCCAAGGGGGCCCCCTTTGATGCATTTTTTTTTTTAGATGTCGGTTTTTTCGATTGGAGAAATGGATTCTATAAAAAAAAACAAGCAGATTGGTATGATCGTAGTTGAAAATCGGTCCATCCGTTTGGAAGTTAAGGCGATCTGAAGAATTCGAAAAAGTTCCAAGGGGACCCCCTTTGATGCAATTTTTTTTTCGATTTCGGTTTTTTCGATTGGAGAAATGGATTCTATGAAAAAAAAACAAGCAGTTTGGTATGATCGAAGTTGAAAATCGGTCCATCCGTTTGGAAGTTAAGGCGATCTGAAGAATTCGAAAAAGTTCCAAGGGGACCCCCTTTGATGCAATTTTTTTTTCGATTTCGGTTTTTTCGATTGAAGAAATGGATTCTATGAAAAAAAAACAAGCAGTTTGGTATGATCGAAGTTGAAAATCGGTCCATCCGTTTGGAAGTTAAGGCGATCTGAAGAATTCGAAAAAGTTCCAAGGGGACCCCCTTTGATGCAATTTTTTTTTGATTTCGGTTTCTTCGATTGGAGAAATGGATTCTATAAAAAAAACAAGCAGATTGGTATGATCGAAGTTGAAAATCGGTCCATCCGTTTGGAAGTTAAGGCGATCTGAAGAATTCGAAAAAGTTCCAAGGGGACCCCCTTTGATGCAATTTTTTTTTCGATTTCGGTTTTTTCGATTGGAGATTCTATGAAAAAAAACCAACAGTTTGGTATGATCGAAGTTGAAAATCGGTCCATCCGTTCGGAGGTTAAGGCGATCTGAAGAATTCGAAAAAGTTCCAAGAGGACCCCCTTTGATGCAATTTTTTTTTTTCGATTTCGGTTTTTTCTATTGAAGAAATGGATTCTATGAAAAAACAAGCAAATTGGTATGCGCGAAATTGAAAATCGGTCCATCCGTTCGGAAGTTAAGGCGGTCTGAAGAATTCGAAAAAGTTCCAAGGGGGCCCCCTTTGATGCATTTTTTTTTTTTCGATTTCGGTTTTTTCGATTGGAGAAATGGATTCGATGAAAAAAACTAGCAGATTGGTATGATCGAAGTTGAAAATCGGTCAAACCGTTCGGAAGTTAAGGCGATCTAAAGAATTCGAAAAAGTTCCAAGGGGGCCCCCTTTGATGCATTTTTTTTTTTTAGATGTCGGTTTTTTCGATTGGAGAAATGGATTCTATAAAAAAAAACAAGCAGATTGGTATGATCGTAGTTGAAAATCGGTCCATCCGTTTGGAAGTTAAGGCGATCTGAAGAATTCGAAAAAGTTCCAAGGGGACCCCCTTTGATGCAATTTTTTTTTCGATTTCGGTTTTTTCGATTGGAGAAATGGATTCTATGAAAAAAAAACAAGCAGTTTGGTATGATCGAAGTTGAAAATCGGTCCATCCGTTTGGAAGTTAAGGCGATCTGAAGAATTCGAAAAAGTTCCAAGGGGACCCCCTTTGATGCAATTTTTTTTTCGATTTCGGTTTTTTCGATTGAAGAAATGGATTCTATGAAAAAAAAACAAGCAGTTTGGTATGATCGAAGTTGAAAATCGGTCCATCCGTTTGGAAGTTAGGCGATCTGAAGAATTCGAAAAAGTTCCAAGGGGACCCCCTTTGATGCAATTTTTTTTTGATTTCGGTTTCTTCGATTGGAGAAATGGATTCTATAAAAAAAACAAGCAGATTGGTATGATCGAAGTTGAAAATCGGTCCATCCGTTTGGAAGTTAAGGCGATCTGAAGAATTCGAAAAAGTTCCAAGGGGACCCCCTTTGATGCAATTTTTTTTTCGATTTCGGTTTTTTCGATTGGAGATTCTATGAAAAAAAACCAACAGTTTGGTATGATCGAAGTTGAAAATCGGTCCATCCGTTCGGAGGTTAAGGCGATCTGAAGAATTCGAAAAAGTTCCAAGAGGACCCCCTTTGATGCAATTTTTTTTTTTCGATTTCGGTTTTTTCTATTGAAGAAATGGATTCTATGAAAAAACAAGCAAATTGGTATGCGCGAAATTGAAAATCGGTCCATCCGTTCGGAAGTTAAGGAGGTCTGAAGAATTCGAAAAAGTTCCAAGGGGGCCCCCTTTGATGCATTTTTTTTTCGATTTCGGTTTTTTCGATTGAAGAAATGGATTCTATGAAAAAGCAAGCAAATTGGTATGCGCGAAATTGAAAATCGGTCCATCCGTTCGGAAGTTAAGGCGGTCTGAAGAATTCGAAAAAGTTCCAAGAGGGCCCCCTTTGATGCATTTTTTTTTTCGATTTCGGTTTTTTCGATTGGAGAAATGGATTCGATGAAAAAAACTAGCAGATTGGTATGATCGAAGTTGAAAATCGGTCAAACCGTTCGGAAGTTAAGGCGATCTAAAGAATTCGAAAAAGTTCCAAGGGGGCCCCCTTTGATGCATTTTTTTTAGATGTCGGTTTTTTCGATTGGAGAAATGGATTCTATGAAAAAAAACAAGCAGATTGGTATGATCGTAGTTGAAAATCGGTCCATCCGTTTGGAAGTTAAGGCGATCTGAAGAATTCGAAAAAGTTCCAAAGGGACCCCCTTTGATGCAATTTTTTTTTCGATTTCGGTTTTTTCGATTGAAGAAATGGATTCTATGAAAAAAAAACAAGCAGTTTGGTATGATCGAAGTTGAAAATCGGTCCATCCGTTTGGAAGTTAAGGCGATCTGAAGAATTCGAAAAAGTTCCAAGGGGACCCCCTTTGATGCAATTTTTTTTTTCGATTTCGGTTTCTTCGATTGGAGAAATGGATTCTATAAAAAAAACAAGCAGATTGGTATGATCGAAGTTGAAAATCGGTCCATCCGTTTGGAAGTTAAGGCGATCTGAAGAATTCGAAAAAGTTCCAAGGGGACCCCCTTTGATGCAATTTTTTTTTCGATTTCGGTTTTTTCGATTGGAGATTCTATGAAAAAAAACCAACAGTTTGGTATGATCGAAGTTGAAAATCGGTCCATCCGTTCGGAGGTTAAGGCGATCTGAAGAATTCGAAAAAGTTCCAAGAGGACCCCCTTTGATGCAATTTTTTTTTTTTCGATTTCGGTTTTTTCTATTGAAAAAATGGATTCTATGAAAAAACAAGCAAATTGGTATGCGCGAAATTGAAAATCGGTCCATCCGTTCGGAAGTTAAGGAGGTCTGAAGAATTCGAAAAAGTTCCAAGGGGGCCCCCTTTGATGCATTTTTTTTTCGATTTCGGTTTTTTCGATTGGAGAAATGGATTATATGAAAAAAACAAGCAGATTGGTATGATCGAAGTTGAAAATCGGTCCATCCGTTCGGAAGTTAAGGCGATGAAGAATTCGAAAAAGTTCCAAGGGGGCCCCCTTCGATGCAATTTTTCTTAGATTTCGGTTTTTTCGATTGGAGAAATGGATTCTATGAAAAAAAACAAGCAGATTGGTATGATCGAAGTTGAAAATCGGTCCATCCGTTTGGAAGTTATGGCGATCTGAAGAATTCGAAAAAGTTCCAAGGGGACCTCCTTTGATGCAATTTTTTTTCGATTTCGGTTTTTTCGATTGAAGAAATGGATTCTATGAAAAAAAACAAGCAGTTTGGTATGATCGAAGTTGAAAATCGGTCCATCCGTTTGGAAGTTAAGGCGATCTGAAGAATTCGAAAAAGTTCCAAGGGGGCCTCCTTTGATGCAATTTTTTTTTTAGATTTCGGTTTCTTCGATTGGAGAAATGGATTCTATGAAAAAAAACAAGCAGATTGGTATGATCGAAGTTGAAAATCGGTCCATCCGTTCGGAAGTTAAGGCGATCTGAAGAATTCGAGAAAGTTCCAAGAGGACCCCCATTGATGCAATTTTTTTTTTCGATTTCGGTTTTTTCTATTGAAGAAATGGATTCTATGAAAAATTGGTATGCGCGAAATTGAAAATCGGTCCATCCGTTCGGAAGTTAAGGCGGTCTGAAGAATTCGAAAAAGTTTCAAGGGGGCCCCCTTTGATGCAATTTTATTTTTCGATTTCGGTTTTTTCGATTGGAGAAATGGATTCTATGAAAAAAACAAGCAGATTGGTATGATCGAAGTTGAAAATCGGTCCATCCGTTCGGAAGTTAAGGCGATCTGAAGAATTCGAAAAAGTTCCAAGGGGGCCCCTTATGATGCAATTTTATTTTTCGATTTCGGTTTTTTCGATTGGAGAAATGGATTCTATGAAAAAAAAAACAAGCAGATTGGTATGATCGAAGTTGAAAATCGGTCCATCCGTTCGGAAGTTAAGGCGATCTGAAGAATTCGAAAAAGTTCCAAAGGGGCCCCCTTTGATGCATTTTTTTTTCGATTTCGGTTTTCTCGATTGGAGAAATGGATTCTATGAAAAAAAACAAGCAGCTTGGTATGATCGAAGTTGAAAATCGGTCCATCCGTTCGGAAGTTAAGGCGATCTGAAGAATTCGAGAAAGTTCCAAGCGGACCCCCATTGATGCAATTTTTTTTTTCGATTTCGGTTTTTTCTATTGAAGAAATGGATTCCATGAAAAAACAAGCAAATTGGTATGCGCGAAATTGAAAATCGGTCCATCCGTTCGGAAGTTAAGGCGGTCTGAAGAATTCGAAAAAGTTTCAAGGGGGCCCCCTATGATGCAATTTTATTTTTCGATTTCGGTTTTTTCGATTGGAGAAATGGATTCTATGAAAAAAACAAGCAGATTGGTATGATCGAAGTTGAAAATTGGTCCATCCGTTCGGAAGTTAAGGCGATCTGAAGAATTCGAAAAAGTTCCAAGGGGGCCCCTTATGATGCAATTTTATTTTTCGATTTCGGTTTTTTCGATTGGAGAAATGGATTCTATGAAAAAAAAAACAAGCAGATTGGTATGATCGAAGTTGAAAATCGGTCCATCCGTTCGGAAGTTAAGGCGATCTGAAGAATTCGAAAAAGTTCCAAAGGGTCCCCCTTTGATGCATTTTTTTTTCGATTTCGGTTTTCTCGATTGCAGAAATGGATTCTATGAAAGAAAACAAGCAAATTGGTATGATCGAAGTTGAAAATCGGTCCATCCGTTCGGAAGTTAGGCGATCTGAAGAATTCTAAAAAGTTCCAAGGGGGCCCCCTTTGATGCATTTTTTTTTTATTTCGGTTGTTTCGATTGGAGAAATTGATTCTATGAGAAAAAACAAGCAGTTAGGTATGATCGAAGTTGAAAATCGGTCCATTCGTTTGGAAGTTAAGGCGATCTGAATAATTCGAAAAAGTTCCAAGGGGACCCCCTTTGATGCAATTCTATTTTCGATTTCGGTTTTTTCGATCGAAGAAATGGATTCTATGAAAAAAATCAAGCAGATTGGTATGATCGAAGTTGAAAATCGGTCCATCCGTTTGGAAGTTAAGGCGATCTGAAGAATTCGAATAAGTTCCAAGGGGACCCCCTTTGATGCAATCTTGTTTTCGATTTCGGTTTTTTCGATTGAAGAAATGGATTCTATGAAAAAAAAACAAGCAGTTTGGTATGATCGAAGTTAAAAATCGGTCCATCCGTTTGGAAGTTAAGGCGATCTGAAGAATTCGAAAAAGTTCCAAGGGGACCCCCTTTGATGCAATTTTCTCTTCGATTTCGGTTTTTTCGATTGGAGAAATGGATTCTATGAAAAAAAACAAGCAGTTTGGTATGATCGAAGTTGAAAATCGGTCCATCCGTTCGGAAGTTAAAGCGATCTGAAGAATTCGAAAAAGTTCCAAGAGGACCCCCTTCGATGCAATTTTTTTTTCGATTTCGGTTTTTTCTATTGAAGAAATGGATTCTATGAAAAAAACAAGCAAATTGTTATGCGCGAAATTGAAAATCGGTCCATCCGTTCGGAAGTTAAGGCGGTCTGAAGAATGCGAAAAAGTTCCAAGGGGGCCACCTTTGATGCATTTTTTTTCGATTTCGGTTTTTTCGATTGGAGAAATGGATTCTATGAAAAAAACTAGCAGATTGGTATGATCGAAGTTGAAAATCGGTCAATCCGTTCGGAAGTTGAGGCGATCTGAAGAATTCGAAAAAGTTCCAAGGGGGCCCCCTTTGATGCAATTTTTTTTTCGGTCAATCCGTTCGGAAGTTAAGGCGATCTGAAGAATTCGAAAAAGTTCCAAGGGGGCCCCCTTTGATGCAATTTTTTTTTAGATTTCGGTTTTTTCGATTGGAGAAATGGATTCTATGAAAAAAAACAAGCAGATTGGTATGATCGTAGTTGAAAATCGGTCCATCCGTTTGGAAGTTAAGGCGATCTGAAGAATTCGAAAAAGTTCCAAGGGGACCCCCTTTGATGCAATTTTTTTTTCGATTTCGGTTTTTTCGATTGGAGAAATTTATTCTATGAAAAAAAAAACAAGCAGTTTGTTATGATCGAAGTTGAAAATCGGTCTATCCGTTTGGAAGTTAAGGCGATCTGAAGAATTCGAAAAAGTTTCAAGAGGACCCCCTTTGATGCAATTTTTTTTTCGATTTCGGTTTTTTCTATTGAAGAAATAGATTCTATGAAAAAACAAGCAAATTGGTATGCGCGAAATTGAAAATCGGTCCATCCGTTCGGAAGTTAAGGCGGTCTGAAGAATTCGAAAAAGTTCCAAGGGGGCCCCTTTGATGCATTTTTTTTTTTCGATTTCGGTTTTTTCGATCGAAGAAATGGATTCTATGAAAAAAACTAGCAGATTGGTATGATCGAAGTTGAAAATCGGTCAATCCGTTCGGAAGTTAAGGCGATCTGAAGAATTCGAAAAAGTTCCAAGGGGGCCCCCTTTGATGCAATTTTTTTTTTCGGTCAATCCGTTCGGAAGTTTAGGCGATCTGAAGAATTCGAAAAAGTTCCAAGGGGGCCCCCTTTGATGCAATTTTTTTTAGATTTCGGTTTTTTCGATCGGAGAAATGGATTTTATGAAAAAAAAACAAGCAGATTGGTATAATCGAAGTTGAAAATCGGTCCATCCGTTTGGAAGTTAAGGCGATCTGAAGAATTCGAAAAAGTTCCAAGGGGACCCCCTTTGATGCAATTTTTTTTTCGATTTCGGTTTTTTCGATTGAAGAAATGGATTCTATGAAAAAAAACAAGCAGTTTGGTATGATCGAAGTTGAAAATCGGTCCATCCGTTTGGAAGTTAAGGCGATCTGAAGAATTCGAATAAGTTCCAAAGGGGCCCCCTATGATGCAATTTTATTTTTCGATTTCGGTTTTTTCGATTGGAGAAATGGATTCTATGAAAAAAAAAACAAGCAGATTGGTATGATCGAACTTGAAAATCGGTCCATCCGTTCGGAAGTTAAGGCGATCTGAAGAATTCGAAAAAGTTCCAAAGGGGCCCCCTTTGATGCATTTTATTTTCGATTTCGGTTTTCTCGATTGCAGAAATGGATTCTATGAAAGAAAACAAGCAAATTGGTATGATCGAAGTTGAAAATCGGTCCATCCGTTCGGAAGTTAGGCGATCTGAAGAATTCTAAAAAGTTCCAAGGGGGCCCCCTTTGATGCATTTTTTTTTTGATTGGAGAAATGGATTCTATGAAAAAAACAAGCAGATTGGTATGATCGAAGTTGAAAATCGGTCCATCCGTTCGGAAGTTAAGGCGATCTGAAGAATTCGAAAAAGTTCCAAGGGGACCCCTTTTGATGCAATTTTTTTTTTCGATTTCGGTTATTTCGATTGGAGAAATGGATTTTATGAAAAAAAAAAAGCAAATTGGCATGCACGAAGTTGAAAATCGGTCCATCCGTTCGGAAGTTAAGGTGATCTGAAGATTTCGAAAAAGTTCCAAGAGGACCTCCTTTGATGCATTATTTTTCTCGATTTCGGTTTTTTCGATTGGAGAAATGGATTCTATGAAAAAAAACAAGCAAATTGGTATGCGCGAAGTTGAAAATCGGTCCATCCGTTCGGAAGTTAAGGCGATCTGAAGAATTCGAAAAAGTTCCAAGGGGGCCCCCTTTGATGCATTTTTTTTTTCGATTTCGGTTTTTTCGATTGGAGAAATGGATTCAATGAAGAAAAAGCAAGCAGATTGGTATGATCGAAGTTGAAAATCGGTCCATCCGTTTGGAAGTTAAGGCGATCTGAAGAATTCGAAAAAGTTCTAAGAGGGCCCCCTTTGATGCATTTTTTTTTCGATTTCGGTTTTTTCGATTGGAAAAATGGATTCTATGAAAAAAACAAGCAGATTGGTATGATCGAAGTTGAAAATAGGTCCATCCGTTCGGAAGTTAAGGCGATCTGAAGAATTCGAAAAAGTTCCAAGTAGGCCCCCTTTGATGCATTTTTTTTTTCGATTTCGGTTTTTTTGATTGGAGAAATGGATTTTATGAAAAAAAAAACAAGCAGATTGGTATGATCGAAGTTGAAAATAGGTCCATCCGTTCGGAAGTTGAGGCGATCTGAAGAATTCGAAAAAGTTCCAAGGGGACCCCCTTTGATGCAATTTTTTTTTCAATTTCGGTTTTTTCGATTGGAGAAATGGATTTTATGAAAAAAAACAAGCAGATTGGTATGATCGAAGTTGAAAATCGGTCCATCCGTTCGGAAGTTAAGGCGATCTGAAGAATTCGAAAAAGTTCCAAGGGGGCCCCCTTTGATGCAATTTTTTTTTCGATTCCGGTTTTTTCGATTGAAGAAATGGATTCTATGAAAAAAAAAACAAGCAGATTGGTATGATCGAAGTTGAAAATCGGTCCATCCGTTCGGAGGTTAAGGCGATCTGAAGAATTCGAAAAAGTTCCAAGAGGGCCCCCTTTGATGCAATTTTTCTTTCGATTTCGGTTTTTTCGATTCGAGAAATTGATTCTATGAACAAAAACAAGCAGATTGGTATGATCGAAGTTGAAAATCGGTCCATCCGTTCGGAAGTTAAGGTGATCTGAAGATTTCGAGAAAGTTCCAAGGGGACCCCCTTTGATGCAATTTTTTTTTTCGATTTCGGTTTTTTCAATCGAAGAAATGGATTCTATGAAAAAACAAGCAAATTGGTATGCGCGAAATTGAAAATCGGTCCATCCGTTCGGAAGTTAAGGAGGTCTGAAGAATTCGAAAGTGTTCCAAGGGGGCCCCCTTTGATGCATTTTTTTTTCGATTTCGGTTTTTTCGATTGGAGAAATGGATTCTATGAAAAAAACAAGCAGATTGGTATGATCGAAGTTGAAAATCGGTCCATCCGTTCGGAAGTTAAGGCGATCTGAAGAATTCGAAAAAGTTCCAAGGGGGCCCCCTTTGATGCAATTTTTTTTAGATTTCGGTTTTTTCGATTGGAGAAATGGATTCGATGGAAAAAAACAAGCAGATTGGTATGATCGAAGTTGAAAATCGGTCCATCCGTTTGGAAGTTAAGGCGATCTGAAGAATTCGAAAAAGTTCCAAGGGGACCCCCTTTGATGCAATTTTTTTTTCGATTTCGGTTTTTTTGATTGAAGAAATGGATTCTATGAAGAAAAACAAGCAGTTTGGTATGATCGAAGTTGAAAAATCGATCCATCCGTTTGGAAGTTAAGGCGATCTGAAGAATTCGAAAAAGTTCCAAGGAGGCCCCCTTTGATGCAAGTTTTTTTTTAGATTTCGGTTTCTTCGATTGGAGAAATGGATTCTATGAAAAAAACAAGCAGATTGGTATGATCGAAGTTGAAAATCGGTCCATCCGTTTGGAAGTTAAGGCGATCTGAAGAATTCGAAAAAGTTCCAAGGGGACCCCCTTTGATGCAATTTTTTTTTCGATTTCGGTTTTTTTGATTGGAGAAATGGATTCTATGAAAAAAAACAAGCAGTTTGGTATGATCGAAGTTGAAAATCGGTCCATCCGTTCGGAAGTTAAGGCGATCTGAAGAATTCGAGAAAGTTCCAAGAGGACCCCCATTGATGCAATTTTTTTTTTCGATTTCGGTTTTTTCTATTGAAGAAATGGATTCTATGAAAAAACAAGCAAATTGGTATGCGCGAAATTGAAAATCGGTCCATCCGTTCGGAAGTTAAGGCGGTCTGAAGAATTCGAGAAAGTTCCAAGGGGGCCCCCTTTGATGCAATTTTATTTTTCGATTTCGGTTTTTTCGATTGGAGAAATGGATTCTATGAAAAAAACAAGCAGATTGGCATGATCGAAGTTGAGAATCGGTCCATCCGTTCGGAAGTTAAGGCGATCTGAAGAATTCGAAAAAGTTCCAAGGGGGCCCCCTTCGATGCAATTTTATTTTTCGATTTCGGTTTTTTCGATTGGAGTAATGGATTCAATGAAAAAAAACAAGCAGATTGGTATGATCGAAGTTGAAAATCGGTCCATCCGTTCGGAAGTTAAGGCAATCTGAAGAATTCGAAAAAGTTCCAAGAGGGCCCCCTTTGATGCATTTTTTTTTCGATTTCGGTTTTTTCGATTGCAGAAATGGATTCTATGAAAGAAAACAAGCAAATTGGTATGATCGAAGTTGAAAATCGGTCCATCCGTTCGGAAGTTAGGCGATCTGAAGAATTCGAAAAAGTTCCAAGGGGGCCCCCTTTGATGCATTTTATTTTGATTTCGGTTTTTTCGATTGGAGAAATTGATTCTATGAAAAAAAAACAAGCAGATTGGTATGATCGAAGTTGAAAATCGGTCCATCCGTTCGGAAGTTAAGGCGATCTGAAGAATTCGAAAAAGTTCCAAGGGGGCCCCCTTTGATGCAATTTTTTTTTTCGGTCAATCCGTTCGGAAGTTTAGGCGATCTGAAGAATTCGAAAAAGTTCCAAGGGGGCCCCCTTTGATGCAATTTTTTTTAGATTTCGGTTTTTTCGATCGGAGAAATGGATTTTATGAAAAAAAAACAAGCAGATTGGTATAATCGAAGTTGAAAATCGGTCCATCCGTTTGGAAGTTAAGGCGATCTGAAGAATTCGAAAAAGTTCCAAGGGGACCCCCTTTGATGCAATTTTTTTTTCGATTTCGGTTTTTTCGATTGAAGAAATGGATTCTATGAAAAAAAACAAGCAGTTTGGTATGATCGAAGTTGAAAATCGGTCCATCCGTTTGGAAGTTAAGGCGATCTGAAGAATTCGAATAAGTTCCAAGGGGGCCCCCTATGATGCAATTTTATTTTTCGATTTCGGTTTTTTCGATTGGAGAAATGGATTCTATGAAAAAAAAAACAAGCAGATTGGTATGATCGAACTTGAAAATCGGTCCATCCGTTCGGAAGTTAAGGCGATCTGAAGAAATCGAAAAAGTTCCAAAGGGGCCCCCTTTGATGCATTTTTTTTTCGATTTCGGTTTTCTCGATTGCAGAAATGGATTCTATGAAAGAAAACAAGCAAATTGGTATGATCGAAGTTGAAAATCGGTCCATCCGTTCGGAAGTTAGGCGATCTGAAGAATTCTAAAAAGTTCCAAGGGGGCCCCCTTTGATGCATTTTTTTTTTCGATTGGAGAAATGGATTCTATGAAAAAAACAAGCAGATTGGTATGATCGAAGTTGAAAATCGGTCCATCCGTTCGGAAGTTAAGGCGATCTGAAGAATTCGAAAAAGTTCCAAGGGGACCCCTTTTGATGCAATTTTTTTTTTTTTTCGATTTCGGTTATTTCGATTGGAGAAATGGATTTTATGAAAAAAAAAAAAAGCAAATTGGCATGCACGAAGTTGAAAATCGGTCCATCCGTTCGGAAGTTAAGGTGATCTGAAGATTTCGAAAAAGTTCCAAGAGGACCTCCTTTGATGCATTTTTTTTCTCGATTTCGGTTTTTTCGATTGGAGAAATGGATTCTATGAAAAAAAACAAGCAAATTGGTATGCGCGAAGTTAAAAATCGGTCCATCCGTTCGGAAGTTAAGGCGATCTGAAGAATTCGAAAAAGTTCCAAGGGGGCCCCCTTTGATGCATTTTTTTTTTCGATTTCGGTTTTTTCGATTGGAGAAATGGATTCAATGAAGAAAAAGCAAGCAGATTGGTATGATCGAAGTTGAAAATCGGTCCATCCGTTTGGAAGTTAAGGCGATCTGAAGAATTCGAAATAGTTCTAAGAGGGCCCCCTTTGATGCATTTTTTTTTTTTCGATTTCGGTTTTTTCGATTGGAAAAATGGATTCTATGAAAAAAACAAGCAGATTGGTATGATCGAAGTTGAAAATAGGTCCATCCGTTCGGAAGTTAAGGCGATCTGAAGAATTCGAAAAAGTTCCAAGTAGGCCCCCTTTGATGCATTTTTTTTTTCGATTTCGGTTTTTTTGATTGGAGAAATGGATTTTATGAAAAAAAAACAAGCAGATTGGTATGATCGAAGTTGAAAATAGGTCCATCCGTTCGGAAGTTGAGGCGATCTGAAGAATTCGAAAAAGTTCCAAGGGGACCCCCTTTGATGCAATTTTTTTTTCAATTTCGGTTTTTTCGATTGGAGAAATGGATTTTATGAAAAAAAAAACAAGCAGATTGGTATGATCGAAGTTGAAAATCGGTCCATCCGTTCGGAAGTTAAGGCGATCTGAAGAATTCGAAAAAGTTCCAAGGGGGCCCCCTTTGATGCAATTTTTTTTTCGATTTCGGTTTTTTCGATTGAAGAAATGGATTCTATGAAAAAAAAACAAGCAGATTGGTATGATCGAAGTTGAAAATCGGTCCATCCGTTCGGAGGTTAAGGCGATCTGAAGAATTCGAAAAAGTTCCAAGAGGGCCCCCTTTGATGCAATTTTTTTTTCGATTTCGGTTTTTTCGATTCGAGAAATTGATTCTATGAACAAAAACAAGCAGATTGGTATGATCGAAGTTGAAAATCGGTCCATCCGTTCGGAAGTTAAGGTGATCTGAAGATTTCGAGAAAGTTCCAAGGGGACCCCCTTTGATGCAATTTTTTTTTTCGATTTCGGTTTTTTCTATCGAAGAAATGGATTCTATGAAAAAACAAGCAAATTGGTATGCGCGAAATTGAAAATCGGTCCATCCGTTCGGAAGTTAAGGAGGTCTGAAGAATTCGAAAAAGTTCCAAGGGGGCCCCCTTTGATGCATTTTTTTTTCGATTTCGGTTTTTTCGATTGGAGAAATGGATTCTATGAAAAAAACAAGCAGATTGGTATGATCGAAGTTGAAAATCGGTCCATCCGTTCGGAAGTTAAGGCGATCTGAAGAATTCGAAAAAGTTCCAAGGGGGCCCCCTTTGATGCAATTTTTTTTAGATTTCGGTTTTTTCGATTGGAGAAATGGATTCGATGGAAAAAAACAAGCAGATTGGTATGATCGAAGTTGAAAATCGGTCCATCCGTTTGGAAGTTAAGGCGATCTGAAGAATTCGAAAAAGTTCCAAGGGGACCCCCTTTGATGCAATTTTTTTTTCGATTTCGGTTTTTTTGATTGAAGAAATGGATTCTATGAAGAAAAACAAGCAGTTTGGTATGATCGAAGTTGAAAAATCGATCCATCCGTTTGGAAGTTAAGGCGATCTGAAGAATTCGAAAAAGTTCCAAGGGGGCCCCCTTTGATGCAAGTTTTTTTTTAGATTTCGGTTTCTTCGATTGGAGAAATGGATTCTATGAAAAAAAACAAGCAGTTTGGTATGATCGAAGTTGAAAATCGGTCCATCCGTTCGGAAGTTAAGGCGATCTGAAGAATTCGAGAAAGTTCCAAGAGGACCCCCATTGATGCAATTTTTTTTTTCGATTTCGGTTTTTTCTATTGAAGAAATGGATTCTATGAAAAAACAAGCAAATTGGTATGCGCGAAATTGAAAATCGGTCCATCCGTTCGGAAGTTAAGGCGGTCTGAAGAATTCGAGAAAGTTCCAAGGGGGCCCCCTTTGATGCAATTTTATTTTTCGATTTCGGTTTTTTCGATTGGAGAAATGGATTCTATGAAAAAAACAAGCGGATTGGCATGATCGAAGTTGAGAATCGGTCCATCCGTTCGGAAGTTAAGGCGATCTGAAGAATTCGAAAAAGTTCCAAGGGGGCCCCCTTTGATGCAATTTTATTTTTCGATTTCGGTTTTTTCGATTGGAGTAATGGATTCTATGAAAAAAAACAAGCAGATTGGTATGATCGAAGTTGAAAATCGGTCCATCCGTTCGGAAGTTAAGGCGATCTGAAGAATTCGAAAAAGTTCCAAGGGGGCCCCCTTTGATGCATTTTTTTTTCGATTTCGGTTTTTTCGATTGCAGAAATGGATTCTATGAAAGAAAACAAGCAAATTGGTATGATCGAAGTTGAAAATCGGTCCATCCGTTCGGAAGTTAGGCGATCTGAAGAATTCGAAAAAGTTCCAAGGGGGCCCCCTTTGATGCATTTTATTTTGATTTCGGTTTTTTCGATTGGAGAAATTGATTCTATGAAAAAAAAACAAGCAGATTGGTATGATCGAAGTTGAAAATCGGTCCATCCGTTCGGAAGTTAAGGCGATCTGAAGAATTCGAAAAAGTTCCAAGGGGGCCCCCTTTGATGCATTTTTTTTTTATTTCGTTTTTTTCGATTGAAGAAAAGGATTCTATGAAAAAAAAAACAAGCAGATTGGCATGATCGAAGTTGAACATCGGTCCATCTGTTCGGAAGTTAAGGCGATCTGAAGAATTCGAAAAAGTTCCGAGGGGGCCCCCTTTGATGCAATTTTTTTTTAGATTTCGGTTTTTTCGATTGGAGAAATGGATTCTATGAAAAAAAAAACAAGCAGATTGGTATGATCGAAGTTGAAAATCGGTCCATCCGTTTGGAAGTTAAGGCGATCTGAAGAATTCGAATAAGTTCCAAGGGGACCCCCTTTGATGCAATTTTTTTTTCGATTTCGGTTTTTTCGATTGAAGAAATGGATTCGATGAAAAAAAACAAGCAGTTTGGTATGATCGAAGTTGAAAATCGGCCCATCCGTTTGGAAGTTAAAGCGATCTGAAGAATTCGAAAAAGTTCCAAGAGGACCCCCTTTGATGCAAATTTTTTTTTCGATTTTGGTTTTTTCTATTGAAGAAATGGATTCTATGAAAAAACAAGCAAATTGGTATGCGCGAAATTGAAAATCGGTCCATCCGTTCGGAAGTTAAGGCGGTCTGAAGAATTCGAAAAAGTTCCAAGGGGGCCCCCTTTGATGCATTTTTTTTTTCGATTTCGGTTTTTTCGATTGGAGAAATGGATTCTATGAAAAAAAACAAGCAGTTTGGTATGATCGAAGTTGAAAATCGGTCCATCCGTTCGGAAGTTAAAGCGATCTGAAGAATTCGAAAAAGTTCCAAGAGGACCCCCTTTGATGCAAATTTTTTTTTCGATTTCGGTTTTTTCGATTGAAGAAATGGATTCTATGAAAAAAAAAACAAGCAGTTTGGTATGATCGAAGTTGAAAATCGGTCCATCCGTTTGGAAGTTAAGGCGATCTGAAGAATTCGAAAAAAATCCAAGGGGACCCCCTTTGATGCAATTTCTTTTTCGATTTCGGTTTTTTCGATTGGAGAAATGGATTCTATAAAAAAAAACAAGCAGATTGGTATGATCGAAGTTGAAAATCGGTCCATCCGTTTGGAAGTTAAGGCGATCTGAAGAATTCGAAAAAGTTCCAAGGGGACCCCCTTTGATGCAATTTTTTTTTTCGATTTCGGTTTTTTCGATTGGAGATTCTATGAAAAAAAACCAACAGTTTGGTATGATCGAAGTTGAAAATCGGTCCATCCGTTCGGAGGTTAAGGCGATCTGAAGAATTCGAAAAAGTTCCAAGAGGACCCCCTTTGATGCAATTTTTTTTTTCGATTTCGATTTTTTCTATTGAAGAAATGGATTCTATGAAAAAACAAGCAAATTGGTATGCGCGAAATTGAAAATCGGTCCATCCGTTCGGAAGTTAAGGAGGTCTGAAGAATTCGAAAAAGTTCCAAGGGGGCCCCCTTTGATGCATTTTTTTTTCGATTTCGGTTTTTTCGATTGGAGAAATGGATTCTATGAAAAAAACAAGCAGATTGGTATGATCGAAGTTGAAAATCGGTCCATCCGTTCGGAAGTTAAGGCGATCTGAAGAATTCGAAAAAGTTCCAAGGGGGCCACCTTTGATGCAATTTTTCTTAGATTTCGGTTTTTTTGATTGGAGAAATGGATTCTATGAAAAAAAACAAGCAGATTGGTATGATCGAAGTTGAAAATCGGTCCATCCGTTTGGAAGTTATGGCGATCTGAAGAATTCGAAAAAGTTCCAAGGGGACCCCCTTTGATGCAATTTTTTTTTCGATTTCGGTTTTTTCGATTGAAGAAATGGATTCTATGAAAAAAAACAAGCAGTTTGGTATGATCGAAGTTGAAAATCGGTCCATCCGTTTGGAAGTTAAGGCGATCTGAAGAATTCGAAAAAGTTCCAAGGGGGCCCCCTTAGATGCAATTTTTTTTTAGATTTCGGTTTCTTCGATTGGAGAAATGGATTCTATGAAAAAAAACAAGCAGATTGGTATGATCGAAGTTGAAAATCGGTCCATCCGTTCGGAAGTTAAGGCGATCTGAAGAATTCGAGAAAGTTCCAAGAGGACCCCCATTGATGCAATTTTTATTTTCGATTTCGTTTTTTTCTATTGAAAAAATGGATTCTATAAAAAAACAAGCAAATTGGTATGCGCGAAATTGAAAATCGGTCCATCCGTTCGGAAGTTAAGGCGATCTGAAGAATTCGAAAAAGTTCCAAGGGAGCCCCCTTTGATGCAATTTTTTTTTCGGTCAATCCGTTCGGAAGTTAAGGCGATCTGAAGAATTCGAAAAAGTTCCAAGGGGGCCCCCTTTGATGCAATTTTTTTTTAGAT
The DNA here is from genome assembly GCA_029955515.1 of Chrysomela aeneicollis. Classification (NCBI taxonomy): domain Eukaryota; kingdom Metazoa; phylum Arthropoda; class Insecta; order Coleoptera; family Chrysomelidae; genus Chrysomela; species Chrysomela aeneicollis. The sequence continues at coordinate 10,873,954 of JARUHQ010000013.1, read as the reverse complement.
TTCGGTTTTTTCGATTGGAGAAATGGATTCTATGAAAAAAAACAAGCAGATTGGTATGATCGTAGTTGAAAATCGTTCCATCCGTTTGGAAGTTAAGGCGATCTGAAGAATTCGAAAAAGTTCCAAGGGGACCCCCTTTGATGCAATTTTTTTTTCGATTTCGGTTTTTTCGATTGGAGAATAATAATAATAATAATAATAATAATAATCTTTATTTTCCAGTAGACATATACAAATGTATAGGATTCGTCGAATATTGCACACACACAAAACACACACATCAATAACACTTATATACAGAAATATAAGTTATGTAAATATTCATCTATATATAAATCATATACGAAAAATATAAATAAAAAGTATCAAACACTCAGTTGAAAACATTCACAGACGTTACGAATTAAAAAATTCCTCCAAAGTATAAAAACATCCTTGAATTAAAAACCTTTTCAACTCCCTACTAAATTTAATGAAATTTTGGGAATCCTTTATATGCTTTGGCAGTTTATTATAAATAATTTGTCCCATCACAGATGGTGAATTTGATGTAATTTTGTACTTACAGTACGGAATATAGAAGTTGAGTTTTTGTCTCGTGTTTATATTATGGATATTTGAATTCATTAGAAACTTATGCTTATTCTTGAAAACATAAACCGACAATTCAAAGATATGTACACAAACAAGAGTCATAACATTGAACTGCCTGAATAAAGTCCTGCAAGAATACGTTCTCTTAACTCCAGCCACTATTCTCAAACTCCGTTTCTGCACTATAAATACTTCTGATGCCAATGTAGAATTACCCCACAGGCATATGCCATATCTCAGCCTAGATGCAACCTGGGAGTGATATAAGGTAAGTAGTTGTTGTTCTGTCAAAACATCCCTAATATTTCTGAACAGATAACATAAAGAATTTACTTTACTTATTAGGAGTTCACAGTGTTTTCTCCAATTCAGACATGCATCCAGAGTAATACCTAAAAACTTTGTTTCCTCTGAATTTTGGAGTATTTGGTTTTGTATGTTGACTTTTATAATAGGACATTTTTTTTGGCGATTGTGAAATCTTATCAATTGTGTCTTACCGGCGTTGAGAAATAAGGAATTCGTTCCACACCAATTCTTAACCGATTGTAAAGTGTTTACGCACTTATCAGTCAAAACCTCTTCTGACTTTCCTGACACGATCAGTGAAGTATCGTCCGCATACATCGTCAGGAAAATATCTCTCAAAACGGTGTCCATTTCATTAATGTATAACAAAAATAGTACTGGACCCAACACAGATCCTTGAGGCACGCCCATGGAAATGTTTGCATATTTTGAGTGATATGTTTCTGTCGATGCAGCCTTATAATGGGTTATACTCACATACTGCTGTCTGCCCCCTAAAAACGATTGAATCCAATCATATGCCGTCCCTCTTATTCCATACGAATAAAGTTTCGATAAAAGATTTCTATGGTTGACACAATCGAAAGCCCTGCTTAGATCGCAGAAAATTCCAACAGGGCATTCTCCTGCTTCTATAAATTCAACCAAACGTTCAAAAAAATGAATCACCGCTGTATTTGTAGATTTGTCCAATCGAAAACCATGTTGCTGGTCACTAAGAATTTTGTGTTCACTCAAGAAATTTATTAGCCTATCCAAGTAGGAATATTCAAATAATTTTGAGAAACTAGAAGTTATTGTCACTGGTCTAAAATTTTCCAGTTTTTCTGGATCCTGTTTTTTATGTATGGGAACAACTTTCCCAATTTTCAGTATTTTTGGGAATAACCCTGTTACGAACGAAAGATTTATTAAGTGCGTCAAAGGCTCTATCATAATATGGATACATTTTTTTATCAGGAAAGATGGAACTTCATCATGGCCAGAAGAGTGTTTATTCTTCAATTTATTTCTCAATAGGGAAAGTAGTTCATCTGGATTGAAAGGCTTCAAAAATATGGAATGTTGATGAAAATTAATGAGACTCCCCTCCCTTACATTGTCATCAGTAATAATATTATTTACTATTCCTAGTGGCGTGTCAATGAAAAAATTATTGAAAAGATTTGAAACAATTGCAGGATCGTCGTAAATGATATCGTTTTGTTTGATCTGAATATTTGTTGATGTTTTTTGTTTGTTGGATAGTTCAGATATGACTTTCCATGCTGTTTTGCAAGGGTTTGAAGACTCAGTTATTCTGTTCTGATAATAAATCTTCTTGGAATTTTTCACCAAAATTTCATGCTCCTTTTTTGCTTTCTTGTACGCATCTTTCATAGTATCAGGATTTGAAATCTTTGAAAAATGCAGTTCTCTCAGAAATTTATTCTATGAAAAAAAAAACAAGCAGTTTGTTATGATCGAAGTTGAAAATCGGTCTATCCGTTTGGAAGTTAAGGCGATCTGAAGAATTCGAAAAAGTTTCAAGAGGACCCCCTTTTTTGCAATTTTTTTTTCGATTTCGGTTTTTTCTATTGAAGAAATGGATTCTATGAAAAAACAAGCAAATTGGTATGCGCGAAATTGAAAATCGGTCCATCCGTTCGGAAGTTAAGGCGGTCTGAAGAATTCGAAAAAGTTCCAAGGGGGCCCCTTTGATGCATTTTTTTTTTTCGATTTCGGATTTTTCGATTGGAGAAATGGATTCTATGAAAAAAACTAGCAGATTGGTATGATCGAAGTTGAAAATCGGTCAATCCGTTCGGAAGTTAAGGCGATCTGAAGAATTCGAAAAAGTTCCAAGGGGGCCCCCTTTGATGCAATTTTTTTTTCGGTCAATCCGTTCGGAAGTTTAGGCGATCTGAAGAATTCGAAAAAGTTCCAAGGAGGCCCCCTTTGATGCAACTTTTTTTAAATTTCGGTTTTTTCGATCGGAGAAATGGAATCTATGAAAAAAAACAAGCAGATTGGTATAATCGAAGTTGAAAATCGGTCCATCCGTTTGGAAGTTAAGGCGATCTGAAGAATTCGAAAACGTTCCAAGGGGACCCCCTTTGATGCAATTTTTTTTTCGATTTCGGTTTTTTCGATTGAAGAAATGGCTTCTATGAAAAAAAACAAGCAGTTTGGTATGATCGAAGTTGAAAATCGGTCCATCCGTTTGGAAGTTAAGGCGATCTGAAGAATTCGAAAAAGTTCCAAGGGGGCCCCCTATGATGCAATTTTATTTTTCGATTTCGGTTTTTTCGATTGGAGAAATGGATTCTATGAAAAAAAAAACAAGCAGATTGGTATGATCGAAGTTGAAAATCGGTCCATCCGTTCGGAAGTTAAGGCGATCTGAAGAATTCGAAAAAGTTCCAAAGGGGCCCCCTTTGATGCATTTTTTTTTCGATTTCGGTTTTCTCGATTGCAGAAATGGATTCTATGAAAGAAAACAAGCAAATTGGTATGATCGAAGTTGAAAATCGGTCCATCCGTTCGGAAGTTAGGCGATCTGAAGAATTCTAAAAAGTCCAAGGGGGCCCCCTTTGATGCATTTTTTTTTTCGATTTCGGTTTTTTCGATTGGAGAAATGGATTTTATGAAAAAAAAACAAGCAGATTGGTATGATCGAAGTTGAAAATAGGTCCATCCGTTCGGAAGTTGAGGCGATCTGAAGAATTCGAAAAAGTTCCAAGGGGACCCCCTATGATGCAATTTTATTTTTCGATTTCGGTTATTTCGATTGGAGAAATGGATTTTATGAAAAAAAAAGCAAATTGGCATGCACGAAGTTGAAAATCGGTCCATCCGTTCGGAAGTTAAGGTGATCTGAAGATTTCGAAAAAGTTCCAAGAGGACCTCCTTTGATGCATTTTTTTTCTCGATTTCGGTTTTTTCGATTGGAGAAATGGATTCTATGAAAAAAAACAAGCAAATTGGTATACGCGAAGTTGAAAATCGGTCCATCCGTTCGGAAGTTAAGGCGATCTTAAGAATTCGAAAAAGTTCCAAGGGGGCCCCCTTTGATGCATTTTTTTTTTCGATTTCGGTTTTTTTGATTGGAGAAATGGATTCAATGAAGAAAAAGCAAGCAGATTGGTATGATCGAAGTTGAAAATCGGTCCATCCGTTTGGAAGTTAAGGCGATCTGAAGAATTCGAAAAAGTTCTAAGAGGGCCCCCTTTGATGCATTTTTTTTTTTTTTCGATTTCGGTTTTTTCGATTGGAGAAATGGATTCTATGAAAAAAACAAGCAGATTGGTATGATCGAAGTTGAAAATAGGTCCATCCGTTCGGAAGTTAAGGCGATCTGAAGAATTCGAAAAAGTTCCAAGTAGGCCCCCTTTGATGCATTTTTTTTTTCGATTTCGGTTTTTTCGATTGGAGAAATGGATTTTATGAAAAAAAAACAAGCAGATTGGTATGATCGAAGTTGAAAATAGGTCCATCCGTTCGGAAGTTGAGGCGATCTGAAGAATTCGAAAAAGTTCCAAGGTTCATAGAATCCATTTCAGCAATCAAAAAAACCGAAATCGAAAAAAAAATGCATCAAAGGGGGCCCCCTTGGAACTTTTTCGAATTCTTCAGATCGCCTCAACTTCCGAACGGATGGACCGATTTTCAACTTCGATCATACCAATCTGCTTGTTTTTTTTTTCATAGAATCCATTTCTCCAATCGAAAAAACCGAAATCGAAAAATAAAATTGCATCAACGGGGGCTCCCTTGGAACTTTTTCGAATTCTTCAGATCGCCTTAACTTCCGAACGGATGGACCGATTTTCAACTTCGAACATACCAATCTGCTTGTTTTTTTTCATAGAATCCATTTCTCGAATCAAAAAAACCGAAATCGAAAAAAAAAATGCATCAAAGGGGGCCTCCTTGGAACTTTTTCGAATTCTTCAGACCGCCATAACTTCCGAACGGATGGACCGATTTTCAATTTCGCGCATACCAATTTGCTTATTTTTTCATAGAATCCATTTCTTCAATAGAAAAACCGAATTCGAAAAAATAAAAAGCATCAATGGGAGCCCCCTTGGAACTTTTTCGAATTCTTCAGATCGCCTTAACTTCCGAACGGATGGACCGATTTTCAACTTCGATCATACGAATCTGCTTGTTTATTTTCATAGAATCCATTTCTCCAATCAAAAAAACCGAAATCGAAAAAAAAATGCATCAAAGGGGGCCCCCTTGGAATTTTTTCGAATTCTTCAGATCGATTTATCTTCCGAACGGATGGACCGATTTTCAACTTCGATCATACCAATCTGCTTGTTTTTTTTTTCATAGAATCCATTTCTCCAATCGAAAAAACCGAAATCGAAAAAAAAATGGATCAAAGGGAGCCCCTTGAAACTTTTTCGAATTCTTCAGATCGCCTTAACTTTCGAACGTATGGACCGAATTTTCAACTTCGATCATACCAATCTGCTTGTTTTTTTTCATAGAATTCATTTCTCCGATCAAAAAAACCGGAATCGAAAAAAAAATGCATCAAAGGGGGCCCTCTTGGAACTTTTTCGAATTCTTCAGATTGCCTTAACTTACGAACGTATGGACCGATTTTCAACTTCGATCATACCAATCTGCTTGTTTTTTTTTTCATAGAATCCTTTTCTTCAATCAAAAAAACCGAAATAAAAAAAAAATGCATCAAAGGGAGCCCCCTTGGAACTTTTTCTTTGATGCAATTTTTTTTTTCAATTTCGGTTTTTTCGATTGGAGAAATGGATTTTATGAAAAAAAAACAAGCAGATTGGTATGATCGAAGTTGAAAATCGGTCCATCCGTTCGGAAGTTAAGGCGATCTGAAGAATTCGAAAAAGTTCCAAGGGGGCCCCCTTTGATGCAATTTTTTTTTCGATTTCGGTTTTTTCGATTGGAGAAATGGATTCTATGAGAAAAAAACAAGCAGATTGGTATGATCGAAGTTGAAAATCGGTCCATCCGTTCGGAGGTTAAGGCGATCTGAAGAATTCGAAAAAGTTCCAAGAGGGCCCCCTTTGATGCAAATTTTTTTTCGATTTCGGTTTTTTCGATTCGAGAAATTGATTCTATGAACAAAAACAAGCAGATTGGTATGATCGAAGTTGAAAATCGGTCCATCCGTTCGGAAGTTAAGGTGATCTGAAGATTTCGAGAAAGTTCCAAGGGGACCTCCTTTGATGCAATTTTTTTTTTCGATTTCGGTTTTTTCTATCGAAGAAATGGATTCTATGAAAAAACAAGCAAATTGGTATGCGCGAAATTGAAAATCGGTCCATCCGTTCGGAAGTTAAGGAGGTCTGAAGAATTCGAAAAAGTTCCAAGGGGGCTCCCTTTGATGCATTTTTTTTCGATTTCGGTTTTTTCGATTGGAGAAATGGATTCTATGAAAAAAACTAGCAGATTGGTGTGATCGAAGTTGAAAATCGGTCCATCCGTTCGGAAGTTAAGGCGATCTGAAGAATTCGAAAAAGTTCCAAGGGGGCCCCCTTTGATGCAATTTTTTTTAGATTTCGGTTTTTTCGATTGGAGAAATGGATTCTATGAAAAACACAAGCAGATTGGTATGATCGAAGTTGAAAATAGGTCCATCCGTTCGGAAGTTAAGGCGATCTGAAGAATTCGAAAAAGTTCCAAGTAGGCCCCCTTTGATGCATTTTTTTTTTCGATTTCGGTTTTTTCGATTGGAGAAATGGATTTTATGAAAAAAAAACAAGCAGATTGGTATGATCGAAGTTGAAAATCGGTCCATCCGTTCGGAAGTTAAGGCGATCTGAAGAATTCGAAAAAGTTCCAAGGGGGCCCCCTTTGATGCATTTTTTTTTTATTTCGTTTTTTTCGATTGAAGAAAAGGATTCTATGAAAAAAAAAACAAGCAGATTGGTATGATCGAAGTTGAAAATCGGTCCATCTGTTCGGAAGTTAAGGCGATCTGAAGAATTCGAAAAAGTTCCGAGGGGGCCCCCTTTGATGCAATTTTTTTTTAGATTTCGGTTTTTTTGATTGGAGAAATGGATTCTATGAAAAAAAAAACAAGCAGATTGGTATGATCGAAGTTGAAAATCGGTCCATCCGTTTGGAAGTTAAGGCGATCTGAAGAATTCGAAAAAGTTCCAAGGGGACCCCCTTTGATGCAATTTTTTTTTTGATTTCGGTTTTTTTGATTGAAGAATTGGATTCTATGAAAAAAAACAAGCAGTTTGGTATGATCGAAGTTGAAAATCGGTCCATCCGTTTGGAAGTTAAGGCGATCTGAAGAATTCGAAAAAGTTCCAAGCGGACCCCCTTTGATGCAATTTTTTTTTACTTCGGTTTTTTCGATTGGAGAAATGGATTCTATGAAAAAAACAAGCAGATTGGTATGATCGAAGTTGAAAATCGGTCCATCCGTTTGGAAGTTAAGGCGATCTGAAGAATTCGAATAAGTTCCAAGGGGACCCCCTTTGATGCAATTTTTTATTCGATTTCGGTTTTTTCGATTGAAGAAATGGATTCGATGAAAAAAAACAAGCAGTTTGGTATGATCGAAGTTGAAAATCGGCCCATCCGTTTGGAAGTTAAGGCGATCTGAAGAATTCGAAAAAGTTCCAAGGGGACCCCCTTTGATGCAATTTTTTTTTCGATTTCGGTTTTTTCGATTGGAGAAATGGATTCTATGAAAAAAAACAAGCAGTTTGGTATGATCGAAGTTGAAAATCGGTCCATCCGTTCGGAAGTTAAAGCGATCTGAAGAATTCGAAAAAGTTCCAAGAGGACCCCCTTTGATGCAAATTTTTTTTTCGATTTTGGTTTTTTCTATTGAAGAAATGGATTCTATGAAAAAACAAGCAAATTGGTATGCGCGAAATTGAAAATCGGTCCATCCGTTCGGAAGTTAAGGCGGTCTGAAGAATTCGAAAAAGTTCCAAGGGGGCCCCCTTTGATGCATTTTTTTTTTCGATTTCGGTTTTTTCGATTGGAGAAATGGATTCTATGAAAAAAAACAAGCAGTTTGGTATGATCGAAGTTGAAAATCGGTCCATCCGTTCGGAAGTTAAAGCGATCTGAAGAATTCGAAAAAGTTCCAAGAGGACCCCCTTTGATGCAAATTTTTTTTTCGATTTCGGTTTTTTCGATTGAAGAAATGGATTCTATGAAAAAAAAACAAGCAGTTTGGTATGATCGAAGTTGAAAATCGGTCCATCCGTTTGGAAGTTAAGGCGATCTGAAGAATTCGAAAAAGTTCCAAGGGGACCCCCTTTGATGCAATTTCTTTTTCGATTTCGGTTTTTTCGATTGGAGAAATGGATTCTATAAAAAAAAACAAGCAGATTGGTATGATCGAAGTTGAAAATCGGTCCATCCGTTTGGAAGTTAAGGCGATCTGAAGAATTCGAAAAAGTTCCAAGGGGACCCCCTTTGATGCAATTTTTTTTTTCGATTTCGGTTTTTTCGATTGGAGATTCTATGAAAAAAAACCAACAGTTTGGTATGATCGAAGTTGAAAATCGGTCCATCCGTTCGGAGGTTAAGGCGATCTGAAGAATTCGAAAAAGTTCCAAGAGGACCCCCTTTGATGCAATTTTTTGTTTTCGATTTCGATTTCTTCTATTGAAGAAATGGATTCTATGAAAAAACAAGCAAATTGGTATGCGCGAAATTGAAAATCGGTCCATCCGTTCGGAAGTTAAGGAGGTCTGAAGAATTCGAAAAAGTTCCAAGGGGGCCCCCTTTGATGCATTTTTTTTTCGATTTCGGTTTTTTCGATTGGAGAAATGGATTCTATGAAAAAAACAAGCAGATTGGTATGATCGAAGTTGAAAATCGGTCCATCCGTTCGGAAGTTAAGGCGATCTGAAGAATTCGAAAAAGTTCCAAGGGGGCCCCCTTTGATGCAATTTTTCTTAGATTTCGGTTTTTTCGATTGGAGAAATGGATTCTATGAAAAAAAACGAGCAGATTGGTATGATCGAAGTTGAAAATCGGTCCATCCGTTTGGAAGTTATGGCGATCTGAAGAATTCGAAAAAGTTCCAAGGGGACCCCCTTTGATGCAATTTTTTTTTCGATTTCGGTTTTTTCGATTGAAGAAATGGATTCTATGAAAAAAAACAAGCAGTTTGGTATGATCGAAGTTGAAAATCGGTCCATCCGTTTGGAAGTTAAGGCGATCTGAAGAATTCGAAAAAGTTCCAAGGGGGCCCCCTTAGATGCAATTTTTTTTTTAGATTTCGGTTTCTTCGATTGGAGAAATGGATTCTATGAAAAAAAACAAGCAGATTGGTATGATCGAAGTTGAAAATCGGTCCATCCGTTCGGAAGTTAAGGCGATCTGAAGAATTCGAGAAAGTTCCAAGAGGACCCCCATTGATGCAATTTTTATTTTCGATTTCGGTTTTTTCTATTGAAAAAATGGATTCTATGAAAAAACAAGCAAATTGGTATGCGCGAAATTGAAAATCGGTCCATCCGTTCGGAAGTTAAGGCGATCTGGAGAATTCGAAAAAGTTCCAAGGGGGCCCCCTTTGATGCAATTTTTTTTTCGGTCAATCCGTTCGGAAGTTAAGGCGATCTGAAGAATTCGAAAAAGTTCCAAGGGGGCCCCCTTTGATGCAATTTTTTTTTGGTTTCGGTTTTTTCGATTGGAGAAATGGATTCTATGAAAAAAAACAAGCAGATTGGTATGATCGTAGTTGAAAATCGGTCCATCCGTTTGGAAGTTAAGGCGATCTGAAGAATTCGAAAAAGTTCCAAGGGGACCCCCTTTGATGCAATTTTTTTTTCGATTTCGGTTTTTTCGATTGGAGAAATTTATTCTATGAAAAAAAAAACAAGCAGTTTGTTATGATCGAAGTTGAAAATCGGTCTATCCGTTTGGAAGTTAAGGCGATCTGAAGAATTCGAAAAAGTTTCAAGAGGACCCCCTTTGATGCAATTTTTTTTTCGATTTCGGTTTTTTCTATTGAAGAAATGGATTCTATGAAAAAACAAGCAAATTGGTATGCGCGAAATTGAAAATCGGTCCATCCGTTCGGAAGTTAAGGCGGTCTGAAGAATTCGAAAAAGTTCCAAGGGGGCCCCTTTGATGCATTTTTTTTTCCGATTTCGGTTTTTTCGATTGGAGAAATGGATTCTATGAAAAAAACTAGCAGATTGGTATGATCGAAGTTGAAAATCGGTCAATCCGTTCGAAAGTTAAGGCGATCTGAAGAATTCGAAAAAGTTCCAAGGGGGCCCCCTTTGATGCAATTTTTTTTTTCGGTCAATCCGTTCGGAAGTTTAGGCGATCTGAAGAATTCGAAAAAGTTCCAAGGGGGCCCCCTTTGATGCAATTTTTTTTAGATTTCGGTTTTTTCGATCGGAGAAATGGAATCTATGAAAAAAAACAAGCAGATTGGTATAATCGAAGTTGAAAATCGGTCCATCCGTTTGGAAGTTAAGGCGATCTGAAGAATTCGAAAAAGTTCCAAGGGGACCCCCTTTGATGCAATTTTTTTTTCGATTTCGGTTTTTTCGATTGAAGAAATGGATTCTATGAAAAAAAACAAGCAGTTTGGTATGATCGAAGTTGAAAATCGGTCCATCCGTTTGGAAGTTAAGGCGATCTGAAGAATTCGAAAAAGTTCCAAGGGGGCCCCCTATGATGCAATTTTATTTTTCGATTTTGGTTTTTTCGATTGGAGAAATGGATTCTATGAAAAAAAAAACAAGCAGATTGGTATGATCGAAGTTGAAAATCGGTCCATCCGTTCGGAAGTTAAGGCGATCTGAAGAATTCGAAAAAGTTCCAAAGGGGCCCCCTTTGATGCATTTTTTTTTCGATTTCGGTTTTCTCGATTGCAGAAATGGATTCTATGAAAGAAAACAAGCAAATTGGTATGATCGAAGTTGAAAATCGGTCCATCCGTTCGGAAGTTAGGCGATCTGAAGAATTCTAAAAAGTTCCAAGGGGGCCCCCTTTGATGCATTTTTTTTTTCGATTTCGGTTTTTTCGATTGGAGAAATGGATTTTATGAAAAAAAAAACAAGCAGATTGGTATGATCGAAGTTAAAAATAGGTCCATCCGTTCGGAAGTTGAGGAGATCTGAAGAATTCGAAAAAGTTCCAAGGGGACCCCCTATGATGCAATTTTATTTTTCGATTTCGGTTATTTCGATTGGAGAAATGGATTTTATGAAAAAAAAAGCAAATTGGCATGCACGAAGTTGAAAATCGGTCCATCCGTTCGGAAGTTAAGGTGATCTGAAGATTTCGAAAAAGTTCCAAGAGGACCTCCTTTGATGCATTTTTTTTCTCGATTTCGGTTTTTTCGATTGGAGAAATGGATTCTATGAAAAAAAAAAAAGCAAATTGGCATGCACGAAGTTGAAAATCGGTCCATCCGTTCGGAAGTTAAGGTGATCTGAAGATTTCGAAAAAGTTCCAAGAGGACCTCCTTTGATGCATTTTTTTTCTCGATTTCGGTTTTTTCGATTGGAGAAATGGATTCTATGAAAAAAAAACAAGCAAATTGGTATACGCGAAGTTGAAAATCGGTCCATCCGTTCGGAAGTTAAGGCGATCTGAAGAATTCGAAAAAGTTCCAAGTAGGCCCCCTTTGATGCATTTTTTTTTGATTTCGGTTTTTTCGATTGGAGAAATGGATTTTATGAAAAAAAAAAACAAGCAGATTGGTATGATCGAAGTTGAAAATAGGTCCATCCGTTCGGAAGTTGAGGCGATCTGAAGAATTCGAAAAATTTCCAAGGGGACCCCCTTTGATGCAATTTTTTTTTCAATTTCGGTTTTTTCGATTGGAGAAATGGATTTTATGAAAAAAAAACAAGCAGATTGGTATGATCGAAGTTGAAAATCGGTCCATCCGTTCGGAAGTTAAGGCGATCTGAAGAATTCGAAAAAGTTCCAAGGGGGCCCCCTTTGATGCAATTTTTTTTTCGATTTCGGTTTTTTTGATTGGAGAAATGGACTCTATGAGAAAAAAACAAGCAGATTGGTATGATCGAAGTTGAAAATCGGTCCATCCGTTCGGAGGTTAAGGCGATCTGAAGAATTCGAAAAAGTTCCAAGAGGGCCCCCTTTGATGCAAATTTTTTTTCGATTTCGGTTTTTTCGATTCGAGAAATTGATTCTATGAACAAAAACAAGCAGATTGGTATGATCGAAGTTGAAAATCGGTCCATCCGTTCGGAAGTTAAGGTGATCTGAAGATTTCGAGAAAGTTCCAAGGGGACCCCCTTTGATGCAATTTTTTTTTTCGATTTCGGTTTTTTCTATCGAAGAAATGGATTCTATGAAAAAACAAGCAAATTGGTATGCGCGAAATTGAAAATCGGTCCATCCGTTCGGAAGTTAAGGAGGTCTGAAGAATTCGAAAAAGTTCCAAGGGGGCCCCCTTTGATGCATTTATTTTCGATTTCGGTTTTTTCGATTGGAGAAATGGATTCGATGAAAAAAACAAGCAGATTGGTATGATCGAAGTTGAAAATCGGTCCATCCGTTCGGAAGTTAAGGCGATCTGAAGAATTCGAAAAAGTTCCAAGGGGGCCCCCTTTGATGCAATTTTTTTTAGATTTCGGTTTTTTCGATTGGAGAAATGGATTCGATGGAAAAAAACAAGCAGATTGGTATGATCGAAGTTGAAAATCGGTCCATCCGTTTGGAAGTTAAGGCGATCTGAAGAATTCGAAAAAGTTCCAAGGGGACCCCCTTTGATGCAATTTTTTTTTCGATTTCGGTTTTTTTGATTGAAGAAATGGATTCTATGAAGAAAAACAAGCAGTTTGGTATGATCGAAGTTGAAAAATCGGTCCATCCGTTTGGAAGTTAAGGCGATCTGAAGAATTCGAAAAAGTTTCAAGGGGGCCCCCTTTGATGCAAGTTTTTTTTTAGATTTCGGTTTCTTCGATTGGAGAAATGGATTCTATGAAAAAAAAAACAAGCAGATTGGTATGATCGAAGTTGAAAATCGGTCCATCCGTTTGGAAGTTAAGGCGATCTGAAGAATTCGAAAAAGTTCCAAGGGGACCCCCTTTGATGCAATTTTTTTTTCGATTTCGGTTTTTTTGATTGGAGAAATGGATTCTATGAAAAAAAAACAAGCAGTTTGGTATGATCGAAGTTGAAAATCGGTCCATCCGTTCGGAAGTTAAGGCGATCTGAAGAATTCGAGAAAGTTCCAAGGGGGCCCCTTTTGATGCATTTTTTTTTCGATTTCGGTTTTTTCGATTGGAGAAATGGATTCTATGAAAAAAAACAAGCAGTTTGGTATGATCGAAGTTGAAAATCGGTCCATCCGTTCGGAAGTTAAAGCGATCTGAAGAATTCGAAAAAGTTCCAAGAGGACCCCCTTTGATGCAAATTTTTTTCGATTTCGGTTTTTTCGATTGAAGAAATGGATTCTATGAAAAAAAAAACAAGCAGTTTGGTATGATCGAAGTTGAAAATCGGTCCATCCGTTTGGAAGTTAAGGCGATCTGAAGAATTCGAAAAAGTTCCAAGGGGACCCCCTTTGATGCAATTTCTTTTTCGATTTCGGTTTTTTCGATTGGAGAAATGGATTCTATGAAAAAAACAAGCAGATTGGTATGATCGAAGTTGAAAATCGGTCCATCCGTTTGGAAGTTAAGGCGATCTGAAGAATTCGAAAAAGTTCCAAGGGGACCCCCTTTGATGCAATTTTTTTTTTCGATTTCGGTTTTTTCGATTGGAGATTCTATGAAAAAAAACCAACAGTTTGGTATGATCGAAGTTGAAAATCGGTCCATCCGTTCGGAGGTTAAGGCGATCTGAAGAATTCGAAAAAGTTCCAAGAGGACCCCCTTTGATGCAATTTTTTTTTTCGATTTCGATTTTTTCTATTGGAGAAATGGATTCTATGAAAAAAACAAGCAGATTGGTATGATCGAAGTTGAAAATCGGTCCATCCGTTCGGAAGTTAAGGCGATCTGAAGAATTCGAAAAAGTTCCAAGGGGGCCCCCTTTGATGCAATTTTTCTTAGATTTCGGTTTTTTCGATTGGAGAAATGGATTCTATGAAAAAAAACAAGCAGATTGGTATGATCGAAGTTGAAAATCGTTCCATCCGTTTGGAAGTTATGGCGATCTGAAGAATTCGAAAAAGTTCCAAGGGGACCCCCTTTGATGCAATTTTTTTTTCGATTTCGGTTTTTTCGATTGAAGAAATGGATTCTATGAAAAAAAACAAGCAGTTTGGTATGATCGAAGTTGAAAATCGGTCCATCCGTTTGGAAGTTAAGGCGATCTGAAGAATTCGAAAAAGTTCCAAGGGGGCCCCCTTAGATGCAATTTTTTTTTTAGATTTCGGTTTCTTCGATTGAAGAAATGGATTCTATGAAAAAAAACAAGCAGATTGGTATGATCGAAGTTGAAAATCGGTCCATCCGTTCGGAAGTTAAGGCGATCTGAAGAATTCGAGAAAGTTCCAAGAGGACCCCCATTGATGCAATTTTTATTTTCGATTTCGGTTTTTTCTATTGAAAAAATGGATTCTATGAAAAAACAAGCAAATTGGTATGCGCGAAATTGAAAATCGGTCCATCCGTTCGGAAGTTAAGGCGATCTGAAGAATTCGAAAAAGTTCCAAGGGGGCCCCCTTTGATGCAATTTTTTTTTCGGTCAATCCGTTCGGAAGTTAAGGCGATCTGAAGAATTCGAAAAAGTTCCAAGGGGGCCCCCTTTGATGCAATTTTTTTTTTGGTTTCGGTTTTTTCGATTGGAGAAATGGATTCTATGAAAAAAAACAAGCAGATTGGTATGATCGTAGTTGAAAATCGGTCCATCCGTTTGGAAGTTAAGGCGATCTGAAGAATTCGAAAAAGTTCCAAGGGGACCCCCTTTGATGCAATTTTTTTTTCGATTTCGGTTTTTTCGATTGGAGAAATTTATTCTATGAAAAAAAAAAACAAGCAGTTTGTTATGATCGAAGTTGAAAATCGGTCTATCCGTTTGGAAGTTAAGGCGATCTGAAGAATTCGAAAAAGTTTCAAGAGGACCCCCTTTGATGCAATTTTTTTTTTCGATTTCGGTTTTTTCTATTGAAGAAATAGATTCTATGAAAAAACAAGCAAATTGGTATGCGCGAAATTGAAAATCGGTCCATCCGTTCGGAAGTTAAGGCGGTCTGAAGAATTCGAAAAAGTTCCAAGGGGGCCCCTTTGATGCATTTTTTTTTTCGATTTCGGTTTTTTCGATTGGAGAAATGGATTCTATGAAAAAAACTAGCAGATTGGTATGATCGAAGTTGAAAATCGGTCAATCCGTTCGGAAGTTAAGGCGATCTGAAGAATTCGAAAAAGTTCCAAGGGGGCCCCCTTTGATGCAATTTTTTTTTTCGGTCAATCCGTTCGGAAGTTTAGGCGATCTGAAGAATTCGAAAAAGTTCCAAGGGGGCCCCCTTTGATGCAATTATTTTTAGATTTCGGTTTTTTTGATCGGAGAAATGGAATCTATGAAAAAAAACAGGCAGATTGGTATAATCGAAGTTGAAAATCGGTCCATCCGTTTGGAAGTTAAGGCGATCTGAAGAATTCGAAAAAGTTCCAAGGGGACCCCCTTTGATGCAATTTTTTTTTCGATTTCGGTTTTTTCGATTGAAGAAATGGATTCTATGAAAAAAAACAAGCAGTTTGGTATGATCGAAGTTGAAAATCGGTCCATCCGTTTGGAAGTTAAGGCGATCTGAAGAATTCGAAAAAGTTCCAAGGGGGCCCCCTATGATGCAATTTTATTTTTCGATTTCGGTTTTTTCGATTGGAGAAATGGATTCTATGAAAAAAAAAACAAGCAGATTGGTATGATCGAAGTTGAAAATCGGTCCATCCGTTCGGAAGTTAAGGCGATCTGAAGAATTCGAAAAAGTTCCAAAGGGGCCCCCTTTGATGCATTTTTTTTTCGATTTCGGTTTTCTAGATTGCAGAAATGGATTCTATGAAAGAAAACAAGCAAATTGGTATGATCGAAGTTGAAAATCGGTCCATCCGTTCGGAAGTTAGGCGATCTGAAGAATTCTAAAAAGTTCCAAGGGGGCCCCCTTTGATGCATTTTTTTTTTCGATTTCGGTTTTTTCGATTGGAGAAATGGATTTTATGAAAAAAAAAAACAAGCAGATTGGTATGATCGAAGTTGAAAATAGGTCCATCCGTTGGGAAGTTGAGGCGATCTGAAGAATTCGAAAAAGTTCCAAGGGGACCCCCTATGATGCAATTTTATTTTTCGATTTCGGTTATTTCGATTGGAGAAATGGATTTTATGAAAAAAAAAAGCAAATTGGCATGCACGAAGTTGAAAATCGGTCCATCCGTTCGGAAGTTAAGGTGATCTGAAGATTTCGAAAAAGTTCCAAGAGGACCTCCTTTGATGC
The DNA here is from genome assembly GCA_029955515.1 of Chrysomela aeneicollis. Taxonomy (NCBI): domain Eukaryota; kingdom Metazoa; phylum Arthropoda; class Insecta; order Coleoptera; family Chrysomelidae; genus Chrysomela; species Chrysomela aeneicollis. The sequence continues at coordinate 10,857,672 of JARUHQ010000013.1, read as the reverse complement.
ATTTTTTTTCTTGATTTCGGTTTTTTCGATTGGAGAAATAGATTCTATGAAAAAAAACAAGCAAATTGGTATACGCGAAGTTGAAAATCGGTCCATCCGTTCGGAAGTTAAGGCGATCTGAAGAATTCGAAAAAGTTCCAAGGGGGCCCCCTTTGATGCATTTTTTTTTTCGATTTCGGTTTTTTTGATTGGAGAAATGGATTCAATGAAGAAAAAGCAAGCAGATTGGTATGATCGAAGTTGAAAATCGGTCCATCCGTTTGGAAGTTAAGGCGATCTGAAGAATTCGAAAAAGTTCTAAGAGGGCCCCCTTTGATGCATTTTTTTTTTCGATTTCGGTTTTTTCGATTGGAGAAATGGATTCTATGAAAAAAACAAGCAGATTGGTATGATCGAAGTTGAAAATAGGTCCATCCGTTCGGAAGTTAAGGCGATCTGAAGAATTCGAAAAAGTTCCAAGTAGGCCCCCTTTGTTGCATTTTTTTTTTCGATTTCGGTTTTTTCGATTGGAGAAATGGATTTTATGAAAAAAAAACAAGCAGATTGGTATGATCGAAGTTGAAAATAGGTCCATCCGTTCGGAAGTTGAGGCGATCTGAAGAATTCGAAAAAGTTCCAAGGGGACCCCCTTTGATGCAATTTTTTTTTCAATTTCGGTTTTTTCGATTGGAGAAATGGATTTTATGAAAAAAAAACAAGCAGATTGGTATGATCGAAGTTGAAAATCGGTCCATCCGTTCGGAAGTTAAGGCGATCTGAAGAATTCGAAAAAGTTAAAAGGGGGCCCCCTTTGATGCAATTTTTTTTTCGATTTCGGTTTTTTCGATTGGAGAAATGGATTCTATGAGAAAAAAACAAGCAGATTGGTATGATCGAAGTTGAAAATCGGTCCATCCGTTCGGAGGTTAAGGCGATCTGAAGAATTCGAAAAAGTTCCAAGAGGGCCCCCTTTGATGCAAATTTTTTTTCGATTTCGGTTTTTTCGATTCGAGAAATTGATTCTATGAACAAAAACAAGCAGATTGGTATGATCGAAGTTGAAAATCGGTCCATCCGTTCGGAAGTTAAGGTGATCTGAAGATTTCGAGAAAGTTCCAAGGGGACCCCCTTTGATGCAATTTTTTTTTTCGATTTCGGTTTTTTCTATCGAAGAAATGGATTCTATGAAAAAACAAGCAAATTGGTATGCGCGAAATTGAAAATCGGTCCATCCGTTCGGAATTTAAGGAGGTCTGAAGAATTCGAAAAAGTTCCAAGGGGGCCCCCTTTGATGCATTTTTTTTCGATTTCGGTTTTTTCGATTGGAGAAATGGATTCTCTGAAAAAAACAAGCAGATTGGTATGATCGAAGTTGAAAATCGGTCCATCCGTTCGGAAGTTAAGGCGATCTGAAGAATTCGAAAAAGTTCCAAGGGGGCCCCCTTTGATGCAATTTTTTTTAGATTTCGGTTTTTTCGATTGGAGAAATGGATTCGATGGAAAAAAACAAGCAGATTGGTATGATCGAAGTTGAAAATCGGTCCATCCGTTTGGAAGTTAAGGCGATCTGAAGAATTCGAAAAAGTTCCAAGGGGACCCCCTTTGATGCAATTTTTTTTTCGATTTCGGTTTTTTTGATTGAAGAAATGGATTCTATGAAGAAAAACAAGCAGTTTGGTATGATCGAAGTTGAAAAATCGGTCCATCCGTTTGGAAGTTAAGGCGATCTGAAGAATTCGAAAAAGTTTCAAGGGGGCCCCCTTTGATGCAAGTTTTTTTTTAGATTTCGGTTTCTTCGATTGGAGAAATGGATTCTATGAAAAAAAAACAAGCAGATTGGTATGATCGAAGTTGAAAATCGGTCCATCCGTTTGGAAGTTAAGGCGATCTGAAGAATTCGAAAAAGTTCCAAGGGGACCCCCTTTGATGCAATTTTTTTTTCGATTTCGGTTTTTTTGATTGGAGAAATGGATTCTATGAAAAAAAAACAAGCAGTTTGGTATGATCGAAGTTGAAAATCGGTCCATCCGTTCGGAAGTTAAGGCGATCTGAAGAATACGAGAAAGTTCCAAGAGGACCCCCATTGATGCAATTTTTTTTTCGATTTCGGTTTTTTCTATTGAAGAAATGGATTCTATGAAAAATCAAGCAAATTGGTATGCGCGAAATTGAAAATCGGTCCATCCGTTCGGAAGTTAAGGCGGTCTGAAGAATTCGAAAAAGTTCCAAGGGGACCCCCTTTGATGCAATTTTATTTTTCGATTTCGGTTTTTTCGATTGGAGAAATGGATTCTATGAAAAAAACAAGCAGATTGGCATGATCGAAGTTGGGAATCGGTCCATCCGTTCGGAAGTTAAGGCGATCTGAAGAATTCGAAAAAGTTCCAAGGGGGCCCCCTTTGATGCAATTTTATTTTTCGATTTCGGTTTTTTCGATTGGAGTAATGGATTCTATGAAAAAAAAACAAGCAGATTGGTATGATCGAAGTTGAATATCGGTCCATCCGTTCGGAAGTTAAGGCGATCTGAAGAATTCGAAAAAGTTCCAAGGGGGCCCCCTTTGATGCATTTTTTTTTCGATTTCGGTTTTTTCGATTGCAGAAATGGATTCTATGAAAGAAAACAAGCAAATTGGTATGATCGAAGTTGAAAATCGGTCCATCCGTTCGGAAGTTAGGCGATCTGAAGAATTCGAAAAAGTTCCTAGGGGGCCCCCTTTGATGCATTTTTTTTGATTTCGGTTTTTTCGATTGGAGAAATTGATTCTATGAAAAAAAACAAGCAGAATGGTATGATCGAAGTTGAAAATCGGTCCATCCGTTCGGAAGTTAAGGCGATCTGAAGAATTCGAAAAAGTTCCAAGGGGGCCCCCTTTGATGCATTTTTTTTTTATTTCGTTTTTCTCGATTGAAGAAAAGGATTCTATGAAAAAAAAAACAAGCAGATTGGTATGATCGAAGTTGAAAATCGGTCCATCTGTTCGGAAGTTAAGGCGATCTGAAGAATTCGAAAAAGTTCCGAGGGGGCCCCCTTTGATGCAATTTTTTTTTAGATTTCGGTTTCTTCGATTGGAGAAATGGATTCTATGAAAAAAAAAACAAGCAGATTGGTATGATCGAAGTTGAAAATCGGTTCATCCGTTTGGAAGTTAAGGCGATCTGAAGAATTCGAAAAAGTTCCAAGGGGACCCCCTTTGATGCAATTTTTTTTTGATTTCGGTTTTTTCGATTGAAGAATTGGATTCTATGAAAAAAAACAAGCAGTTTGGTATGTTCGAAGTTGAAAATCGGTCCATCCGTTTGAAAGTTAAGGCGATCTGAAGAATTCGAAAAAGTTCCAAGCGGACCCCCTTTGATGCAATTTTTTTTTATTTCGGTTTTTTCGATTGGAGAAATGGATTCTATGAAAAAAAACAAGCAGATTGGTATGATCGAAGTTGAAAATCGGTCCATCCTATTGGAAGTTAAGGCGATCTGAAGAATTCGAATAAGTTCCAAGGGGACCCCCTTTGATGCAATTTTTTTTTCGATTTCGGTTTTTTCGATTGAAGAAATGGATTCGATGAAAAAAAACAAGCAGTTTGGTATGATCGAAGTTGAAAATCGGTCCATCCGTTTGGAAGTTAAGGCGATCTGAAGAATTCGAAAAAGTTCCAAGGGGACCTCCTTTGATGCAATTTTTTTTTCGATTTCGGTTTTTTTGATTGGAGAAATGGATTCTATGAAAAAAAACAAGCAGTTTGGTATGATCGAAGTTGAAAATCGGTCCATCCGTTCGGAAGTTAAAGCGATCTGAAGAATTCGAAGAAGTTCCAAGAGGACCCCCTTTGATACAAATTTTTTTTTCGATTTTGGTTTTTTCTATTGAAGAAATGGATTCTATGAAAAAACAAGCAAATTGGTATGCGCGAAATTGAAAATCGGTCCATCCGTTCGGAAGTTAAGGCGGTCTGAAGAATTCGAAAAAGTTCCAAGGGGGCCCCCTTTGATGCATTTTTTTTTTCGATTACGGTTTTTTCGATTGGAGAAATGGATTCGATGAAAAAAACTAGCAGATTGGTATGATCGAAGTTGAAAATCGGTCAAACCGTTCGGAAGTTAAGGCGATCTAAAGAATTCGAAAAAGTTCCAAGGGGGCCCCCTTTGATGCATTTTTTTTTTAGATGTCGGTTTTTTCGATTGGAGAAATGGATTCTATGAAAAAAAACAAGCAGATTGGTATGATCGTAGTTGAAAATCGGTCCATCCGTTTGGAAGTTAAGGCGATCTGAAGAATTCGAAAAAGTTCCAAGGGGACCCCCTTTGATGCAATTTTTTTTTCGATTTCGGTTTTTTCGATTGGAGAAATGGATTCTATGAAAAAAAAACAAGCAGTTTGGTATGATCGAAGTTGAAAATCGGTCCATCCGTTTGGAAGTTAAGGCGATCTGAAGAATTCGAAAAAGTTCCAAGGGGACCCCCTTTGATGCAATTTTTTTTTCGATTTCGGTTTTTTCGATTGAAGAAATGGATTCTATGGAAAAAAAACAAGCAGTTTGGTATGATCGAAGTTGAAAATCGGTCCATCCGTTTGGAAGTTAAGGCGATCTGAAGAATTCGAAAAAGTTCCAAGGGGACCCCCTTTGATGCAATTTCTTTTTCGATTTCGGTTTTTTCGATTGGAGAAATGGATTCTATAAAAAAACAAGCAGATTGGTATGATCGAAGTTGAAAATCGGTCCATCCGTTTGGAAGTTAAGGCGATCTGAAGAATTCGAAAAAGTTCCAAGGGGACCCCCTTTGATGCAATTTCTTTTTCGATTTCGGTTTTTTCGATTGGAGAAATGGATTCTATAAAAAAAAACAAGCAGATTGGTATGATCGAAGTTGAAAATCGGTCCATCCGTTTGGAAGTTAAGGCGATCTGAAGAATTCGAAAAAGTTCCAAGGGGACCCCCTTTGATGCAATTTTTTTTTCGATTTCGGTTTTTTTGATTGGAGAAATGGATTCTATGAAAAAAAAACAAGCAGTTTGGTATGATCGAAGTTGAAAATCGGTCCATCCGTTCGGAAGTTAAGGCGATCTGAAGAATTCGAGAAAGTTCCAAGAGGACCCCCATTGATGCAATTTTTTTTTTCGATTTCGGTTTTTTCTATTGAAGAAATGGATTCTATGAAAAAACAAGCAAATTGGTATGCGCGAAATTGAAAATCGGTCCATCCGTTCGGAAGTTAAGGCGGTCTGAAGAATTCGAAAAAGTTCCAAGGGGGCCCCCTTTGATGCAATTTTATTTTTCGATTTCGGTTTTTTCGATTGGAGAAATGGATTCTATGAAAAAAACAAGCAGATTGGCATGATCGAAGTTGAGAATCGGTCCATCCGTTCGGAAGTTAAGGCGATCTGAAGAATTCGAAAAAGTTCCAAGGGGCCCCCATTGATGCAATTTTATTTTTCGATTTCGGTTTTTTCGATTGGAGTAATGGATTCTATGAAAAAAAAACAAGCAGATTGGTATGATCGAAGTTGAAAATCGGTCCATCCGTTCGGAAGTTAAGGCGATCTGAAGAATTCGAAAAAGTTCCAAGGGGGCCCCCTTTGATGCAAGTTTTTTTTTAGATTTCGGTTTTTTTGATTGAAGAAATGGATTCTATGAAGAAAAACAAGCAGTTTGGTATGATCGAAGTTGAAAAATCGGTCCATCCGTTTGGAAGTTAAGGCGATCTGAAGAATTCGAAAAAGTTTCAAGGGGGCCCCCTTTGATGCAAGTTTTTTTTTAGATTTCGGTTTCTTCGATTGGAGAAATGGATTCTATGAAAAAAAAACAAGCAGATTGGTATGATCGAAGTTGAAAATCGGTCCATCCGTTTGGAAGTTAAGGCGATCTGAAGAATTCGAAAAAGTTCCAAGGGGACCCCCTTTGATGCAATTTTTTTTTCGATTTCGGTTTTTTTGATTGGAGAAATGGATTCTATGAAAAAAAAACAAGCAGTTTGGTATGATCGAAGTTGAAAATCGGTCCATCCGTTCGGAAGTTAAGGCGATCTGAAGAATACGAGAAAGTTCCAAGAGGACCCCCATTGATGCAATTTTTTTTTCGATTTCGGTTTTTTCTATTGAAGAAATGGATTCTATGAAAAATCAAGCAAATTGGTATGCGCGAAATTGAAAATCGGTCCATCCGTTCGGAAGTTAAGGCGGTCTGAAGAATTCGAAAAAGTTCCAAGGGGACCCCCTTTGATGCAATTTTATTTTTCGATTTCGGTTTTTTCGATTGGAGAAATGGATTCTATGAAAAAAACAAGCAGATTGGCATGATCGAAGTTGGGAATCGGTCCATCCGTTCGGAAGTTAAGGCGATCTGAAGAATTCGAAAAAGTTCCAAGGGGGCCCCCTTTGATGCAATTTTATTTTTCGATTTCGGTTTTTTCGATTGGAGTAATGGATTCTATGAAAAAAAAACAAGCAGATTGGTATGATCGAAGTTGAATATCGGTCCATCCGTTCGGAAGTTAAGGCGATCTGAAGAATTCGAAAAAGTTCCAAGGGGGCCCCCTTTGATGCATTTTTTTTTCGATTTCGGTTTTTTCGATTGCAGAAATGGATTCTATGAAAGAAAACAAGCAAATTGGTATGATCGAAGTTGAAAATCGGTCCATCCGTTCGGAAGTTAGGCGATCTGAAGAATTCGAAAAAGTTCCTAGGGGGCCCCCTTTGATGCATTTTTTTTGATTTCGGTTTTTTCGATTGGAGAAATTGATTCTATGAAAAAAAACAAGCAGAATGGTATGATCGAAGTTGAAAATCGGTCCATCCGTTCGGAAGTTAAGGCGATCTGAAGAATTCGAAAAAGTTCCAAGGGGGCCCCCTTTGATGCATTTTTTTTTTATTTCGTTTTTCTCGATTGAAGAAAAGGATTCTATGAAAAAAAAAACAAGCAGATTGGTATGATCGAAGTTGAAAATCGGTCCATCTGTTCGGAAGTTAAGGCGATCTGAAGAATTCGAAAAAGTTCCGAGGGGGCCCCCTTTGATGCAATTTTTTTTTAGATTTCGGTTTCTTCGATTGGAGAAATGGATTCTATGAAAAAAAAAACAAGCAGATTGGTATGATCGAAGTTGAAAATCGGTTCATCCGTTTGGAAGTTAAGGCGATCTGAAGAATTCGAAAAAGTTCCAAGGGGACCCCCTTTGATGCAATTTTTTTTTGATTTCGGTTTTTTCGATTGAAGAATTGGATTCTATGAAAAAAAACAAGCAGTTTGGTATGTTCGAAGTTGAAAATCGGTCCATCCGTTTGAAAGTTAAGGCGATCTGAAGAATTCGAAAAAGTTCCAAGCGGACCCCCTTTGATGCAATTTTTTTTTATTTCGGTTTTTTCGATTGGAGAAATGGATTCTATGAAAAAAAACAAGCAGATTGGTATGATCGAAGTTGAAAATCGGTCCATCCTATTGGAAGTTAAGGCGATCTGAAGAATTCGAATAAGTTCCAAGGGGACCCCCTTTGATGCAATTTTTTTTTCGATTTCGGTTTTTTCGATTGAAGAAATGGATTCGATGAAAAAAAACAAGCAGTTTGGTATGATCGAAGTTGAAAATCGGTCCATCCGTTTGGAAGTTAAGGCGATCTGAAGAATTCGAAAAAGTTCCAAGGGGACCTCCTTTGATGCAATTTTTTTTTCGATTTCGGTTTTTTTGATTGGAGAAATGGATTCTATGAAAAAAAACAAGCAGTTTGGTATGATCGAAGTTGAAAATCGGTCCATCCGTTCGGAAGTTAAAGCGATCTGAAGAATTCGAAGAAGTTCCAAGAGGACCCCCTTTGATACAAATTTTTTTTTCGATTTTGGTTTTTTCTATTGAAGAAATGGATTCTATGAAAAAACAAGCAAATTGGTATGCGCGAAATTGAAAATCGGTCCATCCGTTCGGAAGTTAAGGCGGTCTGAAGAATTCGAAAAAGTTCCAAGGGGGCCCCCTTTGATGCATTTTTTTTTTCGATTACGGTTTTTTCGATTGGAGAAATGGATTCGATGAAAAAAACTAGCAGATTGGTATGATCGAAGTTGAAAATCGGTCAAACCGTTCGGAAGTTAAGGCGATCTAAAGAATTCGAAAAAGTTCCAAGGGGGCCCCCTTTGATGCATTTTTTTTTTAGATGTCGGTTTTTTCGATTGGAGAAATGGATTCTATGAAAAAAAACAAGCAGATTGGTATGATCGTAGTTGAAAATCGGTCCATCCGTTTGGAAGTTAAGGCGATCTGAAGAATTCGAAAAAGTTCCAAGGGGACCCCCTTTGATGCAATTTTTTTTTCGATTTCGGTTTTTTCGATTGGAGAAATGGATTCTATGAAAAAAAAACAAGCAGTTTGGTATGATCGAAGTTGAAAATCGGTCCATCCGTTTGGAAGTTAAGGCGATCTGAAGAATTCGAAAAAGTTCCAAGGGGACCCCCTTTGATGCAATTTTTTTTTCGATTTCGGTTTTTTCGATTGAAGAAATGGATTCTATGGAAAAAAAACAAGCAGTTTGGTATGATCGAAGTTGAAAATCGGTCCATCCGTTTGGAAGTTAAGGCGATCTGAAGAATTCGAAAAAGTTCCAAGGGGACCCCCTTTGATGCAATTTCTTTTTCGATTTCGGTTTTTTCGATTGGAGAAATGGATTCTATAAAAAAACAAGCAGATTGGTATGATCGAAGTTGAAAATCGGTCCATCCGTTTGGAAGTTAAGGCGATCTGAAGAATTCGAAAAAGTTCCAAGGGGACCCCCTTTGATGCAATTTCTTTTTCGATTTCGGTTTTTTCGATTGGAGAAATGGATTCTATAAAAAAAAACAAGCAGATTGGTATGATCGAAGTTGAAAATCGGTCCATCCGTTTGGAAGTTAAGGCGATCTGAAGAATTCGAAAAAGTTCCAAGGGGACCCCCTTTGATGCAATTTTTTTTTCGATTTCGGTTTTTTTGATTGGAGAAATGGATTCTATGAAAAAAAAACAAGCAGTTTGGTATGATCGAAGTTGAAAATCGGTCCATCCGTTCGGAAGTTAAGGCGATCTGAAGAATTCGAGAAAGTTCCAAGAGGACCCCCATTGATGCAATTTTTTTTTTCGATTTCGGTTTTTTCTATTGAAGAAATGGATTCTATGAAAAAACAAGCAAATTGGTATGCGCGAAATTGAAAATCGGTCCATCCGTTCGGAAGTTAAGGCGGTCTGAAGAATTCGAAAAAGTTCCAAGGGGGCCCCCTTTGATGCAATTTTATTTTTCGATTTCGGTTTTTTCGATTGGAGAAATGGATTCTATGAAAAAAACAAGCAGATTGGCATGATCGAAGTTGAGAATCGGTCCATCCGTTCGGAAGTTAAGGCGATCTGAAGAATTCGAAAAAGTTCCAAGGGGCCCCCATTGATGCAATTTTATTTTTCGATTTCGGTTTTTTCGATTGGAGTAATGGATTCTATGAAAAAAAAACAAGCAGATTGGTATGATCGAAGTTGAAAATCGGTCCATCCGTTCGGAAGTTAAGGCGATCTGAAGAATTCGAAAAAGTTCCAAGGGGGCCCCCTTCGATGCATTTTTTCTTCGATTTCGGTTTTTTCGATTGCAGAAATGGATTCTATGAAAGAAAACAAGCAAATTGGTATGATCGAAGTTGAAAATCGGTCCATCCGTTCGGAAGTTAGGCGATCTGAAGAATTCGAAAAAGTTCCAAGGGGGCCCCCTTTGATGCATTTTTTTTGATTTCGGTTTTTTCGATTGGAGAAATTGATTCTATGAAAAAAAACAAGCAGATTGGTATGATCGAAGTAGAAAATCGGTCCATCCGTTCGGAAGTTAAGGCGATCTGAAGAATTCGAAAAAGTTCCAAGGGGGCCCCCTTTGATGCATTTTTTTTTTATTTCGTTTTTTTCGATTGAAGAAAAGGATTCTATGAAAAAAAAACAAGCAGATTGGTATGATCGAAGTTGAAAATCGGTCCATCTGTTCGGAAGTTAAGGCGATCTGAAGAATTCGAAAAAGTTAAGAGGGGGCCCCCTTTGATGCAATTTTTTTTTAGATTTCGGTTTCTTCGATTGGAGAAATGGATTCTATGAAAAAAAAAACAAGCAGATTGGTATGATCGAAGTTGAAAATCGGTCCATCCGTTTGGAAGTTAAGGCGATCTGAAGAATTCGAAAAAGTTCCAAGGGGACCCCCTTTGATGCAATTTTTTTATGATTTCGGTTTTTTCGATTGAAGAATTGGATTCTATGAAAAAAAACAAGCAGTTTGGTATGATCGAAGTTGAAAATCGGTCGATCCGTTTGGAAGTTAAGGCGATCTGAAGAATTCGAAAAAGTTCCAAGCGGACCCCCTTTGATGCAATTTTTTTTTATTTCGGTTTTTTCGATTGGAGAAATGGATTCTATGAAAAAAAACAAGCAGATTGGTATGATCGAAGTTGAAAATCGGTCCATCCGTTTGGAAGTTAAGGCGATCTGAAGAATTCGAATAAGTTCCAAGGGGACCCCCTTTGATGCAATTTTTTTTTCGATTTCGGTTTTTTCGATTGAAGAAATGGATTCGATGAAAAAAAAGAAGCAGTTTGGTATGATCGAAGTTGAAAATCGGTCCATCCGTTTGGAAGTTAAGGCGATCTGAAGAATTCGAAAAAGTTCCAAGGGGACCCCCTTTGATGCAATTTTTTTTTGATTTCGGTTTTTTCGATTGGAGAAATGGATTCTATGAAAAAAAACAAGCAGTTTGGTATGATCGAAGTTGAAAATCGGTCCATCCGTTCGGAAGTTAAAGCGATCTGAAGAATTCGAAAAAGTTCCAAGAGGACCCCCTTTGATACAAATTTTTTTTTCGATTTTGGTTTTTTCTATTGAAGAAATGGATTCTATGAAAAAACAAGCAAATTGGTATGCGCGAAATTGAAAATCGGTCCATCCGTTCGGAAGTTAAGGCGGTCTGAAGAATTCGAAAAAGTTCCAAGGGGGCCCCCTTTGATGCATTTTTTTTTTCGATTTCGGTTTTTTCGATTGGAGAAATGGATTCGATGAAAAAAACTAGCAGATTGGTATGATCGAAGTTGAAAATCGGTCAAACCGTTCGGAAGTTAAGGCGATCTAAAGAATTCGAAAAAGTTCCAAGGGGGCCCCCTTTGATGCATTTTTTTTTAGATGTCGTTTTTTTCGATTGGAGAAATGGATTCTATGAAAAAAAACAAGCAGATTGGTATTATCGTAGTTGAAAATCGGTCCATCCGTTTGGAAGTTAAGGCGATCTGAAGAATTCGAAAAAGTTCCAAGGGGACCCCCTTTGATGCAATTTTTTTTTCGATTTCGGTTTTTTCGATTGGAGAAATGGATTCTATGAAAAAAAAACTAGCAGTTTGGTATGATCGAAGTTGAAAATCGGTCCATCCGTTTGAAAGTTAAGGCGATCTGAAGAATTCGAAAAAGTTCCAAGGGGACCCCCTTTGATGCAATTTTTTTTTCGATTTCGGTTTTTTCGATTGAAGAAATGGATTCTATGAAAAAAAACAAGCAGTTTGGTATGATCGAAGTTGAAAATCGGTCCATCCGTTTGGAAGTTAAGGCGATCTGAAGAATTCGAAAAAGTTCCAAGGGGGCCCCCTTAGATGCAATTTTTTTTTTAGATTTCGGTTTCTTTGATTGGAGAAATGGATTCTATGAAAAAAAACAAGCAGATTGGTATGATCGAAGTTGAAAATCGGTCCATCCGTTCGGAAGTTAAGGCGATCTGAAGAATTCGAGAAAGTTCCAAGAGGACCCCCATTGATGCAATTTTTTTTTTCGATTTCGGTTTTTTCTATTGAAAAAATGGATTCTATGAAAAAACAAGCAAATTGGTATGCGCGAAATTGAAAATCGGTCCATCCGTTCGGAAGTTAAGGCGGTCTGAAGAATTCGAAAAAGTTCCAAAGGGGCCCCCTTTGATGCAATTTTATTTTTCGATTTCGGTTTTTTCGATTAGAGAAATGGATTCTATGAAAAAAACAAGCAGATTGGTATGATCGAAGTTGAAAATCGGTCCATCCGTTCGGAAGTTAAGGCGATCTGAAGAATTCGAAAAAGTTCCAAGGGGGCCCCCTATGATGCAATTTTATTTTTCGATTTCGGTTTTTTCGATTGGAGAAATGGATTCTATGAAAAAAAAAACAAGCAGATTGGTATGATCGAAGTTGAAAATCGGTCCATCCGTTTGGAAGTTAAGGCGATCTGAAGAATTCGAAAAAGTTCCAAGGGGACCCCCTTTGATGCAATTTTTTTTTCGATTTCGGTTTTTTCGATTGAAGAAATGGATTCTATGAAAAAAAAACAAGCAGTTTGGTATGATCGAAGTTGAAAATCGGTCCATCCGTTTGGAAGTTAAGGCGATCTGAAGAATTCGAAAAAGTTCCAAGGGGACCCCCTTTGATGCAATTTTATTTTTCGATTTCGGTTTTTTCGATTGGAGTAATGGATTCTATGAAAAAAAAAACAAGCAGATTGGTATGATCGAAGTTGAAAATCGGTCCATCCGTTCGGAAGTTAAGGCGATCTGAAGAATTCGAAAAAGTTCCAAGGGGGCCCCCTTTGATGCATTTTTTTTTCGATTTCGGTTTTTTCGATTGCAGAAATGGATTCTATGAAAGAAAACAAGCAAATTGGTATGATCGAAGTTGAAAATCGGTCCATCCGTTCGGAAGTTAGGCGATCTGAAGAATTCGAAAAAGTTCCAAGGGGGCCCCTTTGATGCATTTATTTTTGATTTCGGTTTTTTCGATTGGAGAAATTGATTCTATGAAAAAAAACAAGCAGATTGGTATGATCGAAGTTGAAAATCGGTCCATCCGTTCGGAAGTTAAGGCGATCTGAAGAATTCGAAAAAGTTCCAAGGGGGCCCCCTTTGATGCATTTTTTTTTTTTATTTCGTTTTTTTCGATTGAAGAAAAGGATTCTATGAAAAAAAACAAGCAGATTGGTATGATCGAAGTTGAAAATCGGTCCATCTGTTCGGAAGTTAAGGCGATCTGAAGAATTCGAAAAAGTTCCGAGGGGGCCCCCTTTGATGCAATTTTTTTTTAGATTTCGGTTTTTTCGATTGGAGAAATGGATTCTATGAAAAAAAAAACAAGCAGATTGGTATGATCGAAGTTGAAAATCGGTCCATCCGTTTGGAAGTTAAGGCGATCTGAAGAATTCGAAAAAGTTCCAAGGGGACCCCCTTTGATGCAATTTTTTTTTTGATTTCGGTTTTTTCGATTGAAGAATTGGATTCTATGAAAAAAAACAAGCAGTTTGGTATGATCGAAGTTGAAAATCGGTCCATCCGTTTGGAAGTTAAGGCGATCTGAAGAATTCGAAAAAGTTCCAAGCGGACCCCCTTTGATGCATTTTTTTTTTATTTCGGTTTTTTCGATTGGAGAAATGGATTCTATGAAAAAAACAAGCAGATTGGTATGATCGAAGTTGAAAATCGGTCCATCCGTTTGGAAGTTAAGGCGATCTGAAGAATTCGAATAAAATCCAAGGGGACCCCCTTTGATGCAATTTTTTTTTCGATTTCGGTTTTTTCGATTGGAGAAATGGATTCTATGAAAAAAAACAAGCAGTTTGGTATGATCGAAGTTGAAAATCGGTCCATCCGTTCGGAAGTTAAAGCGATCTGAAGAATTCGAAAAAGTTCCAAGAGGACCCCCTTTGATGCAAATTTTTTTTTCGATTTCGGTTTTCTCTATTGAAGAAATGGATTCTATGAAAAAACAAGCAAATTGGTATGCGCGAAATTGAAAATCGGTCCATCCGTTCGGAAGTTAAGGCGGTCTGAAGAATTCGAAAAAGTTCCAAGGGGGCCCCCTTTGATGCATTTTTTTTTTCGATTTCGGTTTTTTCGATTGGAGAAATGGATTCGATGAAAAAAACTAGCAGATTGGTATGATCGAAGTTGAAAATCGGTCAAACCGTTCGGAAGTTAAGGCGATCTAAAGAATTCGAAAAAGTTCCAAGAGGACCCCCTTCGATGCAATTTTTTTTCGATTTCGGTTTTTTCTATTGAAGAAATGGATTCTATGAAAAAAACAAGCAAATTGTTATGCGCGAAATTGAAAATCGGTCCATCCGTTCGGAAGTTAAGGCGGTCTGAAGAATTCGAAAAAGTTCCAAGGGGGCCCCCTTTGATGCATTTTTTTTTCGATTTCGGTTTTTTCGATTGGAGAAATGGATTCTATGAAAAAAACTAGCAGATTGGTATGATCGAAGTTGAAAATCGGTCAATCCGTTCGGAAGTTAAGGCGATCTGAAGAATTCGAAAAAGTTCCAAGGGGGCCCCCTTTGATGCAATTTTTTTTTTCGGTCAATCCGTTCGGAAGTTAAGGCGATCTGAAGAATTCGAAAAAGTTCCAAGGGGACCCCCTTTGATGCAATTTTTTTTTCGATTTCGGTTTTTTCGATTGGAGATTCTATGAAAAAAAACCAACAGTTTGGTATGATCGAAGTTGAAAATCGGTCCATCCGTTCGGAGGTTAAGACGATCTGAAGAATTCGAAAAAGTTCCAAGAGGACCCCCTTTGATGCAATTTTTTTTTTCGATTTCGGTTTTTTCTATTGAAGAAATGGATTCTATGAAAAAACAAGCAAATTGGTATGCGCGAAATTGAAAATCGGTCCATCCGTTCGGAAGTTAAGGAGGTCTGAAGAATTCGAAAAAGTTCCAAGGGGGCCCCCTTTGATGCATTTTTTTTTCGATTTCGGTTTTTTCGATTGGAGAAATGGATTCTATGAAAAAAACAAGCAGATTGGTATGATCGAAGTCGAAAATCGGTCCATCCGTTCGGAAGTTAAGGCGATCTGAAGAATTCGAAAAAGTTCCAAGGGGGCCCCCTTTGATGCAATTTTTCTTAGATTTCGGTTTTTTCGATTGGAGAAATGGATTCTATGAAAAAAAACAAGCAGATTGGTATGATCGAAGTTGAAAATCGGTCCATCCGTTTGGAAGTTATGGCGATCTGAAGAATTCGAAAAAGTTCCAAGGGGACCCCCTTTGATGCAATTTTTTTTTTCGGTCAATCCGTTCGGAAGTTAAGGCGATCTGAAGAATTCGAAAAAGTTCCAAGGGGACCCCCTTTGATGCAATTTTTTTTTCGATTTCGGTTTTTTCGATTGGAGATTCTATGAAAAAAAACCAACAGTTTGGTATGATCGAAGTTGAAAATCGGTCCATCCGTTCGGAGGTTAAGACGATCTGAAGAATTCGAAAAAGTTCCAAGAGGACCCCCTTTGATGCAATTTTTTTTTTCGATTTCGGTTTTTTCTAGTGAAGAAATGGATTCTATGAAAAAACAAGCAAATTGGTATGCGCGAAATTGAAAATCGGTCCATCCGTTCGGAAGTTAAGGAGGTCTGAAGAATTCGAAAAAGTTCCAAGGGGGCCCCCTTTGATGCATTTTTTTTTCGATTTCGGTTTTTTCGATTGGAGAAATGGATTCTATGAAAAAAACAAGCAGATTGGTATGATCGAAGTCGAAAATCGGTCCATCCGTTCGGAAGTTAAGGCGATCTGAAGAATTCGAAAAAGTTCCAAGGGGGCCCCCTTTGATGCAATTTTTCTTAGATTTCGGTTTTTTCGATTGGAGAAATGGATTCTATGAAAAAAAACAAGCAGATTGGTATGATCGAAGTTGAAAATCGGTCCATCCGTTTGGAAGTTATGGCGATCTGAAGAATTCGAAAAAGTTCCAAGGGGACCCCCTTTGATGCAATTTTTTTTTCGATTTCGGTTTTTTCGATTGAAGAAATGGATTCTATGAAAAAAAACAAGCAGTTTGGTATGATCGAAGTTGAAAATCGGTCCATCCGTTTGGAAGTTAAGGCGATCTGAAGAATTCGAAAAAGTTCCAAGGGGGCCCCCTTTGATGCAATTTTTTTTTTAGATTTCGGTTTCTTCGATTGGAGAAATAAATTCTATGAAAAAAACAAGCAGATTGGTATGATCGAAGTTGAAAATCGGTCCATCCGTTCGGAAGTTAAGGCGATCTGAAGAATTCGAAAAAGTTCCAAGGGGGCCCCCTATGATGCAATTTTATTTTTCGATTTCGGTTTTTTCGATTGGAGAAATGGATTCTATGAAAAAAAAAACAAGCAGATTGGTATGATCGAAGTTGAAAATCGGTCCATCCGTTCGGAAGTTAAGGCGATCTGAAGAATTCGAAAAAGTTCCAAAGGGGCTCCCTTTGATGCATTTTTTTTTCGATTTCGGTTTTCTCGATTGCAGAAATGGATTCTATGAAAGAAAACAAGCAAATTGGTATGATCGAAGTTGAAAATCGGTCCATCCGTTCGGAAGTTAGGCGATCTGAAGAATTCTAAAAAGTTCCAAGGGGGCCCCCTTTGATGCATTTTTTTTTATTTCGGTTTTTTCGATTGGAGAAATTGATTCTATGAGAAAAAACAAGCAGTTAGGTATGATCGAAGTTGAAAATCGGTCCATTCGTTTGGAAGTTAAGGCGATCTGAATAATTCGAAAAAGTTCCAAGGGGACCCCCTTTGATGCAATTTTATTTTCGATTTCGGTTTTTTCGATCGGAGAAATGGATTCTATGAAAAAAATCAAGCAGATTGGTATGATCGAAGTTGAAAATCGGTCCATCCGTTTGGAAGTTAAGGCGATCTGAAGATTTCGAATAAGTTCCAAGGGGACCCCCTTTGATGCAATTTTGTTTTCGATTTCGGTTTTTTTGATTGAAGAAATGGATTCTATGAAAAAAAAAACAAGCAGTTTGGTATGATCGAAGTTGAAAATCGGTCCATCCGTTTGGAAGTTAAGGCGATCTGAAGAATTCGAAAAAGTTCCAAGGGGACCCCCTTTGATGCAATTTTTTTTTCGATTTCGGTTTTTTCGATTGGAGAAATGGATTCTATGAAAAAAAACAAGCAGTTTGGTATGATCGAAGTTGAAAATCGGTCCATCCGTTCGGAAGTTGAAGCGATCTGAAGAATTCGAAAAAGTTCCAAGAGGACCCCCTTCGAAGCAATTTTTTTTTCGATTTCGGTTTTTTCTATTGAAGAAATGGATTCTATGAAAAAAACAAGCAAATTGTTATGCGCGAAATTGAAAATCGGTCCATCCGTTCGGAAGTTAAGGCGGTCTGAAGAATGCGAAAAAGTTCCAAGGGGGCCCCCTTTGATGCATTTTTTTTCGATTTCGGTTTTTTCGATTGGAGAAATGGATTCTATGAAAAAAACTAGCAGATTGGTATGATCGAAGTTGAAAATCGGTCAATCCGTTCGGAAGTTAAGGCGATCTGAAGAATTCGAAAAAGTTCCAAGGGGGCCCCCTTTGATAAAATTTTTTTTTTCGGTCAATCCGTTCGGAAGTTAAGGCGATCTGAAGAATTCGAAAAAGTTCCAAGGGGGCCCCCTTTGATGCAATTTTTTTTTAGATTTCGGTTTTTTCGATTGGAGAAATGGATTCTATGAAAAAAAACAAGCAGATTGGTATGATCGTAGTTGAAAATCGGTCCATCCGTTTGGAAGTTAAGGCGATCTGAAGAATTCGAAAAAGTTCCAAGGGGACCCCCTTTGATGCAATTTTTTTTTCGATTTCGGTTTTTTCGATTGGAGAAATTTATTCTATGAAAAAAAAAAACAAGCAGTTTGTTATGATCGAAGTTGAAAATCGGTCTATCCGTTTGGAAGTTAAGGCGATCTGAAGAATTCGAAAAAGTTTCAAGAGGACCCCCTTTGATGCAATTTTTTTTTCGATTTCGGTTTTTTCTATTGAAGAAATGGATTCTATGAAAAAACAAGCAAATTGGTATGCGCGAAATTGAAAATCGGTCCATCCGTTCGGAAGTTAAGGCGGTCTGAAGAATTCGAAAAAGTTCCAAGGGGGCCCCTTTGATGCATTTTTTTTTTCGATTTCGGTTTTTTCGATTGGAGAAATGGATTCTATAAAAAAAACTAGCAGATTGGTATGATCGAAGTTGAAAATCGGTCAATCCGTTCGGAAGTTAAGGCGATCTGAAGAATTCGAAAAAGTTCCAAGGGGGCCCCCTTTGATGCAATTTTTTTTTTCGGTCAATCCGTTCGGGAGTTTAGGCGATCTGAAGAATTCGAAAAAGTTCCAAGGGGGCCCCCTTTGATGCAATTTTTTTTCAGATTTCGGTTTTTTCGATCGGAGAAATGGATTCTATGAAAAAAACAAGCAGATTGGTATGATCGAAGTTGAAAATCGGTCCATCCGTTTGGAAGTTAAGGCGATCTGAAGAATTCGAAAAAGTTCCAAGGGGACCCCCTTTGATGCAAATTTTTGTTCGATTTCGGTTTTTTCGATTGAAGAAATGGATTCTATGAAAAAAAACAAGCAGTTTGGTATGATCGAAGTTGAAAATCGGTCCATCCGTTTGGAAGTTAAGGCGATCTGAAGAATTCGATAAAGTTCCAAGGGGGCCCCCTATGATGCAATTTTATTTTTCGATTTCGGTTTTTTCGATTGGAGAAATGGATTCTATGAAAAAAAAAACAAGCAGATTGGTATGATCGAAGTTGAAAATCGGTCCATCCGTTCGGAAGTTAAGGCGATCTGAAGAATTCGAAAAAGTTCCAAAGGGGCCCCCTTTGATGCATTTTTTTTCGATTTCGGTTTTCTCGATTGCAGAAATGGATTCTATGAAAGAAAACAAGCAAATTGGTATGATCGAAGTTGAAAATCGGTCCATCCGTTCGGAAGTTAGGCGATCTGAAGAATTCTAAACAGTTCCAAGGGGGCCCCCTTTGATGCATTTTTTTTTATTTCGGTTTTTTCGATTGGAGAAATTGATTCTATGAGAAAAAACAAGCAGTTAGGTGTGATCGAAGTTGAAAATCGGTCCATTCGTTTGGAAGTTAAGGCGATCTGAATAATTCGAAAAAGTTCCAAGGGGACCCCCTTTGATGCAATTTTTTTTTTCGATTTCGGTTTTTTCGATCGGAGAAATGGATTCTATGAAAAAAATCAAGCAGATTGGTATGATCGAAGTTGAAAATCGGTCCATCCGTTTGGAAGTTAAGGCGATCTGAAGAATTCGAAAAAGTTCCAAGGGGACCCCCTTTGATGCAATTTTTTTTCAGATTTCGGTTTTTTCGATTGAAGAAATGGATTATATGGAAAAAAAACAAGCAGTTTGGTATGATCGAAGTTGAAAATCGGTCCATCCGTTTGGAAGTTAAGGCGATCTGAAGAATTCGAAAAAGATCCAAGGGGACCCCCTTTGATGCAATTTTTTTTTCGATTTCGGTTTTTTCGATTGGAGAAATGGATTCTATGAAAAAAAACAAGCAGTTTGGTATGATCGAAGTTGAAAATCGGTCCATCCGTTCGGAAGTTAAAGCGATCTGAAGAATTCGAAAAAGTTCCAAGAGGACCCCCTTCGATGCAATTTTTTTTCGATTTCGGTTTTTTCTATTGAAGAAATGGATTCTATGAAAAAAACAAGCAAATTGTTATGCGCGAAATTGAAAATCGGTCCATCCGTTCGGAAGTTAAGGCGGTCTGAAGAATTCGAAAAAGTTCCAAGGGGGCCCCCTTTGATGCATTTTTTTTCGATTTCGGTTTTTTCGATTAGAGAAATGGATTCTATGAAAAAAACTAGCAGATTGGTATGATCGAAGTTGAAAATCGGTCAATCCGTTCGGAAGTTAAGGCGATCTGAAGAATTCGAAAAAGTTCCAAGGGGGCCCCCTTTGATGCAATTTTTTTTGGTCAATCCGTTCGGAAGTTAAGGCGATCTGAAGAATTCGAAAAAGTTCCAAGGGGGCCCCCTTTGATGCAATTTTTTTTTAGATTTCGGTTTTTTCGATTGGAGAAATGGATTCTATGAAAAAAAACAAGCAGATTGGTATGATCGTAGTTGAAAATCGGTCCATCCGTTTGGAAGTTAAGGCGATCTGAAGAATTCGAAAATGTTTCAAGAGGACCCCCTTTGATGCAATTTTTTTTTCGATTTCGGTTTTTTCTATTGAAGAAATGGATTCTATGAAAAAACAAGCAAATTGGTATGCGCGAAATTGAAAATCGGTCCATCCGTTCGGAAGTTAAGGCGGTCTGAAGAATTCGAAAAAGTTCCAAGGGGGCCCCCTTTGATGCAATTTTTTTTTAGATTTCGGTTTTTTCGATTGGAGAAATGGATTCTATAAAAAAAAACAAGCAGATTGGTATGATCGTAGTTGAAAATCGGTCCATCCGTTTGGAAGTTAAGGCGATCTGAAGAATTCGAAAAAGTTCCAAGGGGACCCCCTTTGATGCAATTTTTTTTTCGATTTCGGTTTTTTCGATTGGAGAAATTTATTCTATGAAAAAAAAAAAAGCAGTTTGTTATGATCGAAGTTGAAAATCGGTCTATCCGTTTGGAAGTTAAGGCGATCTGAAGAATTCGAAAAAGTTTCAAGAGGACCCCCTTTGATGCAATTTTTTTTTTCGATTTCGGTTTTTTCTATTGAAGAAATGGATTCTATGAAAAAACAAGCAAATTGGTATGCGCGAAATTGAAAATCGGTCCATCCGTTCGGAAGTTAAGGCGGTCTGAAGAATTCGAAAAAATTCCAAGGGGGCCCCTTTGATGCATTTTTTTTTTCGATTTCGGTTTTTTCGATTGGAGAAATGGATTCTATAAAAAAAACTAGCAGATTGGTATGATCGAAGTTGAAAATCGGTCAATCCGTTCGGAAGTTAAGGCGATCTGAAGAATTCGAAAAAGTTCCAAGGGGGCCCCCTTTGATGCAATTTTTTTTTTCGGTCAATCCGTTCGGAAGTTTAGGCGATCTGAAGAATTCGAAAAAGTTCCAAGGGGGCCCCCTTTGATGCAATTTTTTTTCAGATTTCGGTTTTTTCGATCGGAGAAATGGATTCTATGAAAAAAACAAGCAGATTGGTATGATCGAAGTTGAAAATCGGTCCATCCGTTTGGAAGTTGAGGCGATCTGAAGAATTCGAAAAAGTTCCAAGGGGACCCCCTTTGATGCAATTTTTTTTTCGATTTCGGTTTTTTCGATTGAAGAAATGGATTCTATGAAAAAAAACAAGCAGTTTGGTATGATCGAAGTTGAAAATCGGTCCATCCGTTTGGAAGTTAAGGCGATCTGAAGAATTCGATAAAGTTCCAAGGGGGCCCCCTATGATGCAATTTTATTTTTCGATTTCGGTTTTTTCGATTGGAGAAATGGATTCTATGAAAAAAAAAACAAGCAGATTGGTAGGATCGAAGTTGAAAATCGGTCCATCCGTTCGGAAGTTAAGGCGATCTGAAGAATTCGAAAAAGTTCCAAAGGGGCCCCCTTTGATGCATTTTTTTTTCGATTTCGGTTTTCTCGACTGCAGAAATGGATTCTATGAAAGAAAACAAGCAAATTGGTATGATCGAAGTTGAAAATCGGTCCATCCGTTCGGAAGTTAGGCGATCTGAAGAATTCTAAAAAGTTCCAAGGGGGCCCCCTTTGATGCATTTTTTTTTATTTCGGTTTTTTCGATTGGAGAAATTGATTCTATGAGAAAAAACAAGCAGTTAGGTATGATCGAAGTTGAAAATCGGTCCATTCGTTTGGAAGTTAAGGCGATCTGAATAATTCGAAAAAGTTCCAAGGGGACCCCCTTTGATGCAATTTTTTTTTTCGATTTCGGTTTTTTCGATCGGAGAAATGGATTCTATGAAAAAAATCAAGCAGATTGGTATGTTCGAAGTTGAAAATCGGTCCATCCGTTTGGAAGTTAAGGCGATCTGAAGAATTCGAAAAAGTTCCAAGGGGACCCCCTTTGATGCAATTTTTTTTCAGATTTCGGTTTTTTCGATTGAAGAAATGGATTCTATGAAAAAAAAACAAGCAGTTTGGTATGATCGAAGTTGAAAATCGGTCCATCCGTTTGGAAGTTAAGGCGATCTGAAGAATTCTAAAAAGTTCCAAGGGGGCCCCCTTTGATGCATTTTTTTTTATTTCGGTTTTTTCGATTGGAGAAATTGATTCTATGAGAAAAAACAAGCAGTTAGGTATGATCGAAGTTGAAAATCGGTCCATTCGTTTGGAAGTTAAGGCGATCTGAATAATTCGAAAAAGATCCAAGGGGACCCCCTTTGATGCAATTTTTTTTCGATTTCGGTTTTTTCTATTGAAGAAATGGATTCTATGAAAAAAACAAGCAAATTGTTATGCGCGAAATTGAAAATCGGTCCATCCGTTCGGAAGTTAAGGCGGTCTGAAGAATTCGAAAAAGTTCCAAGGGGGCCCCCTTTGATGCATTTTTTTTTCGATTTCGGTTTTTTCGATTGGAGAAATGGATTCTATGAAAAAAACTAGCAGATTGGTATGATCGAAGTTGAAAATCGGTCAATCCGTTCGGAAGTTAAGGCGATCTGAAGAATTCGAAAAAGTTCCAAGGGGGCCCCCTTTGATGCAATTTTTTTTTTCGGTCAATCCGTTCGGAAGTTAAGGCGATCTGAAGAATTCGAAAAAGTTCCAAGGGGGCCCCCTTTGATGCAATTTATTTTTAGATTTCGGTTTTTTCGATTGGAGAAATGGATTCTATGAAAAAAAACAAGCAGATTGGTATGATCGTAGTTGAAAATCGGTCCATCCGTTTGGAAGTTAAGGCGATCTGAAGAATTCGAAAAAGTTTCAAGAGGACCCCCTTTGATGCAATTTTTTTTTCGATTTCGGTTTTTTCTATTGAAGAAATGGATTCTATGAAAAAACAAGCAAATTGGTATGCGCGAAATTGAAAATCGGTCCATCCGTTCGGAAGTTAAGGCGGTCTGAAGAATTCGAAAAAGTTCCAAGGGGGCCCCTTTGATGCATTTTTTTTTCGATTTCGGTTTTTTCGATTAGAGAAATGGATTCTATAAAAAAAACTAGCAGATTGGTATGATCGAAGTTGAAAATCGGTCAATCCGTTCGGAAGTTAAGGCGATCTGAAGAATTCGAAAAAGTTCCAAGGGGGCCCCCTTTGATGCAATTTTTTTTTTCGGTCAATCCGTTCGGAAGTTTAGGCGATCTGAAGAATTCGAAAAAGTTCCAAGGGGGCCCCCTTTGATGCAATTTTTTTTAAGATTTCGGTTTTCTCGATTGCAGAAATGGATTCTATGAAAGAAAACAAGCAAATTGGTATGATCGAAGTTGAAAATCGGTCCATCCGTTCGGAAGTTAGGCGATCTGAAGAATTCGAAAAAGTTCCAAGGGGACCCCCTTTGATGCAATTTTTTTTCAGATTTCGGTTTTTTCGATTGAAGAAATGGATTATATGGAAAAAAAACAAGCAGTTTGGTATGATCGAAGTTGAAAATCGGTCCATCCGTTTGGAAGTTAAGGCGATCTGAAGAATTCGAAAAAGATCCAAGGGGACCCCCTTTGATGCAATTTTTTTTTCGATTTCGGTTTTTTCGATTGGAGAAATGGATTCTATGAAAAAAAAACAAGCAGTTTGGTATGATCGAAGTTGAAAATCGGTCCATCCGTTCGGAAGTTAAAGCGATCTGAAGAATTCGAAAAAGTTCCAAGAGGACCCCCTTCGATGCAATTTTTTTTCGATTTCGGTTTTTTCTATTGAAGAAATGGATTCTATGAAAAAAACAAGCAAATTGTTATGCGCGAAATTGAAAATCGGTCCATCCGTTCGGAAGTTAAGGCGGTCTGAAGAATTCGAAAAAGTTCCAAGGGGGCCCCCTTTGATGCATTTTTTTTCGATTTCGGTTTTTTCGATTAGAGAAATGGATTCTATGAAAAAAACTAGCAGATTGGTATGATCGAAGTTGAAAATCGGTCAATCCGTTCGGAAGTTAAGGCGATCTGAAGAATTCGAAAAAGTTCCAAGGGGGCCCCCTTTGATGCAATTTTTTTTGGTCAATCCGTTCGGAAGTTAAGGCGATCTGAAGAATTCGAAAAAGTTCCAAGGGGGCCCCCTTTGATGCAATTTTTTTTTAGATTTCGGTTTTTTCGATTGGAGAAATGGATTCTATGAAAAAAAACAAGCAGATTGGTATGATCGTAGTTGAAAATCGGTCCATCCGTTTGGAAGTTAAGGCGATCTGAAGAATTCGAAAATGTTTCAAGAGGACCCCCTTTGATGCAATTTTTTTTTCGATTTCGGTTTTTTCTATTGAAGAAATGGATTCTATGAAAAAACAAGCAAATTGGTATGCGCGAAATTGAAAATCGGTCCATCCGTTCGGAAGTTAAGGCGGTCTGAAGAATTCGAAAAAGTTCCAAGGGGGCCCCCTTTGATGCAATTTTTTTTTAGATTTCGGTTTTTTCGATTGGAGAAATGGATTCTATAAAAAAAAACAAGCAGATTGGTATGATCGTAGTTGAAAATCGGTCCATCCGTTTGGAAGTTAAGGCGATCTGAAGAATTCGAAAAAGTTCCAAGGGGACCCCCTTTGATGCAATTTTTTTTTCGATTTCGGTTTTTTCGATTGGAGAAATTTATTCTATGAAAAAAAAAAAAGCAGTTTGTTATGATCGAAGTTGAAAATCGGTCTATCCGTTTGGAAGTTAAGGCGATCTGAAGAATTCGAAAAAGTTTCAAGAGGACCCCCTTTGATGCAATTTTTTTTTTCGATTTTGGTTTTTTCTATTGAAGAAATGGATTCTATGAAAAAACAAGCAAATTGGTATGCGCGAAATTGAAAATCGGTCCATCCGTTCGGAAGTTAAGGCGGTCTGAAGAATTCGAAAAAATTCCAAGGGGGCCCCTTTGATGCATTTTTTTTTTCGATTTCGGTTTTTTCGATTGGAGAAATGGATTCTATAAAAAAAACTAGCAGATTGGTATGATCGAAGTTGAAAATCGGTCAATCCGTTCGGAAGTTAAGGCGATCTGAAGAATTCGAAAAAGTTCCAAGGGGGCCCCCTTTGATGCAATTTTTTTTTTCGGTCAATCCGTTCGGAAGTTTAGGCGATCTGAAGAATTCGAAAAAGTTCCAAGGGGGCCCCCTTTGATGCAATTTTTTTTCAGATTTCGGTTTTTTCGATCGGAGAAATGGATTCTATGAAAAAAACAAGCAGATTGGTATGATCGAAGTTGAAAATCGGTCCATCCGTTTGGAAGTTGAGGCGATCTGAAGAATTCGAAAAAGTTCCAAGGGGACCCCCTTTGATGCAATTTTTTTTTCGATTTCGGTTTTTTCGATTGAAGAAATGGATTCTATGAAAAAAAACAAGCAGTTTGGTATGATCGAAGTTGAAAATCGGTCCATCCGTTTGGAAGTTAAGGCGATCTGAAGAATTCGATAAAGTTCCAAGGGGGCCCCCTATGATGCAATTTTATTTTTCGATTTCGGTTTTTTCGATTGGAGAAATGGATTCTATGAAAAAAAAAACAAGCAGATTGGTAGGATCGAAGTTGAAAATCGGTCCATCCGTTCGGAAGTTAAGGCGATCTGAAGAATTCGAAAAAGTTCCAAAGGGGCCCCCTTTGATGCATTTTTTTTTCGATTTCGGTTTTCTCGACTGCAGAAATGGATTCTATGAAAGAAAACAAGCAAATTGGTATGATCGAAGTTGAAAATCGGTCCATCCGTTCGGAAGTTAGGCGATCTGAAGAATTCTAAAAAGTTCCAAGGGGGCCCCCTTTGATGCATTTTTTTTTATTTCGGTTTTTTCGATTGGAGAAATTGATTCTATGAGAAAAAACAAGCAGTTAGGTATGATCGAAGTTGAAAATCGGTCCATTCGTTTGGAAGTTAAGGCGATCTGAATAATTCGAAAAAGTTCCAAGGGGACCCCCTTTGATGCAATTTTTTTTTTCGATTTCGGTTTTTTCGATCGGAGAAATGGATTCTATGAAAAAAATCAAGCAGATTGGTATGTTCGAAGTTGAAAATCGGTCCATCCGTTTGGAAGTTAAGGCGATCTGAAGAATTCGAAAAAGTTCCAAGGGGACCCCCTTTGATGCAATTTTTTTTCAGATTTCGGTTTTTTCGATTGAAGAAATGGATTCTATGAAAAAAAAACAAGCAGTTTGGTATGATCGAAGTTGAAAATCGGTCCATCCGTTTGGAAGTTAAGGCGATCTGAAGAATTCTAAAAAGTTCCAAGGGGGCCCCCTTTGATGCATTTTTTTTTATTTCGGTTTTTTCGATTGGAGAAATTGATTCTATGAGAAAAAACAAGCAGTTAGGTATGATCGAAGTTGAAAATCGGTCCATTCGTTTGGAAGTTAAGGCGATCTGAATAATTCGAAAAAGATCCAAGGGGACCCCCTTTGATGCAATTTTTTTTCGATTTCGGTTTTTTCTATTGAAGAAATGGATTCTATGAAAAAAACAAGCAAATTGTTATGCGCGAAATTGAAAATCGGTCCATCCGTTCGGAAGTTAAGGCGGTCTGAAGAATTCGAAAAAGTTCCAAGGGGGCCCCCTTTGATGCATTTTTTTTTCGATTTCGGTTTTTTCGATTGGAGAAATGGATTCTATGAAAAAAACTAGCAGATTGGTATGATCGAAGTTGAAAATCGGTCAATCCGTTCGGAAGTTAAGGCGATCTGAAGAATTCGAAAAAGTTCCAAGGGGGCCCCCTTTGATGCAATTTTTTTTTTCGGTCAATCCGTTCGGAAGTTAAGGCGATCTGAAGAATTCGAAAAAGTTCCAAGGGGGCCCCCTTTGATGCAATTTATTTTTAGATTTCGGTTTTTTCGATTGGAGAAATGGATTCTATGAAAAAAAACAAGCAGATTGGTATGATCGTAGTTGAAAATCGGTCCATCCGTTTGGAAGTTAAGGCGATCTGAAGAATTCGAAAAAGTTTCAAGAGGACCCCCTTTGATGCAATTTTTTTTTCGATTTCGGTTTTTTCTATTGAAGAAATGGATTCTATGAAAAAACAAGCAAATTGGTATGCGCGAAATTGAAAATCGGTCCATCCGTTCGGAAGTTAAGGCGGTCTGAAGAATTCGAAAAAGTTCCAAGGGGGCCCCTTTGATGCATTTTTTTTTCGATTTCGGTTTTTTCGATTAGAGAAATGGATTCTATAAAAAAAACTAGCAGATTGGTATGATCGAAGTTGAAAATCGGTCAATCCGTTCGGAAGTTAAGGCGATCTGAAGAATTCGAAAAAGTTCCAAGGGGGCCCCCTTTGATGCAATTTTTTTTTTCGGTCAATCCGTTCGGAAGTTTAGGCGATCTGAAGAATTCGAAAAAGTTCCAAGGGGGCCCCCTTTGATGCAATTTTTTTTTAGATTTCGGTTTTCTCGATTGCAGAAATGGATTCTATGAAAGAAAACAAGCAAATTGGTATGATCGAAGTTGAAAATCGGTCCATCCGTTCGGAAGTTAGGCGATCTGAAGAATTCTAAAAAGTTCCAAGGGGGCCCCCTTTGATGCATTTTTTTTATTTCGGTTTTTTCGATTGGAGAAATTGATTCTATGAGAAAAAACAAGCAGTTAGGTATGATCGAAGTTGAAAATCGGTCCATTCGTTTGGAAGTTAAGGCGATCTGAATAATTCGAAAAAGTTCCAAGGGGACCCCCTTTGATGCAATTTTTTTTTTTCGATTTCGGTTTTTTCGATCGGAGAAATGGATTCTATGAAAAAAATCAAGCAGATTGGTATGATCGAAGTTGAAAATCGGTCCATCCGTTTGGAAGTTAAGGCGATCTGAAGAATTCGAAAAAGTTCCAAGGGGACCCCCTTTGATGCAATTTTTTTTCAGATTTCGGTTTTTTCGATTGAAGAAATGGATTCTATGAAAAAAAAAACAAGCAGTTTGGTATGATCGAAGTTGAAAATCGGTCCATCCGTTTGGAAGTTAAGGCGATCTGAAAAAGATCCAAGGGGACCCCCTTTGATGCAATTTTTTTTTCGATTTCGGTTTTTTCGATTGGAGAAATGGATTCTATGAAAAAAAACAAGCAGTTTGGTATGATCGAAGTTGAAAATCGGTCCATCCGTTCGGAAGTTAAAGCGATCTGAAGAATTCGAAAAAGTTCCAAGAGGACCCCCTTCGATGCAATTTTTTTTTTCGATTTCGGTTTTTTCTATTGAAGAAATGGATTCTATGAAAAAAACAAGCAAATTGTTATGCGCGAAATTGAAAATCGGTCCATCCGTTCGGAAGTTAAGGCGGTCTGAAGAATTCGAAAAAGTTCCAAGGGGGCCCTCTTTGATGCAATTTTTTTTTTCGGTCAATCCGTTCGGAAGTTAAGGCGATCTGAAGAATTCGAAAAAGTTCCAAGGGGGCCCTCTTTGATGCAATTTTTTTTTTCGGTCAATCCGTTCGGAAGTTAAGGCGATCTGAAGAATTCGAAAAAGTTCCAAGGGGGCCCCCTTTGATGCAATTTTTTTTTAGATTTCGGTTTTTTCGATTGGAGAAATGGATTCTATGAAAAAAAACAAGCAGATTGGTATGATCGTAGTTGAAAATCGGTCCATCCGTTTGGAAGTTAAGGCGATCTGAAGAATTCGAAAAAGTTCCAAGGGGACCCCCTTTGATGCAATTTTTTTTTCGATTTCGGTTTTTTCGATTGGAGAAATTTATTCTATGAAAAAAAAAACAAGCAGTTTGTTATGATCGAAGTTGAAAATAGGTCTATCCGTTTGGAAGTTAAGGCGATCTGAAGAATTCGAAAAAGTTTCAAGAGGACCACCTTTGATGCAATTTTTTTTTCGATTTCGGTTTTTTCTATTGAAGAAATGGATTCTATGAAAAAACAAGCAAATTGGTATGCGCGAAATTGAAAATCGGTCCATCCGTTCGGAAGTTAAGGCGGTCTGAAGAATTCGAAAAAGTTCCAAGGGGGCCCCTTTGATGCATTTTTTTTTGATTTCGGTTTTTTCGATTGGAGAAATGGATTCCATGAAAAAAACTAGCAGATTGGTATGATCGAAGTTGAAAATCGGTCAATCCGTTCGGAAGTTAAGGCGATCTGAAGAATTCGAAAAAGTTCCAAGGGGGCCCCCTTTGATGCAATTTTTTTTTTTCGGTCAATCCGTTCGGAAGTTTAGGCGATCTGAAGAATTCGAAAAAGTTCCAAGGGGGCCCCCTTTGATGCAATTTTTTTTTAGATTTCGGTTTTTTCGATTGGAGAAATGGATTCTATGAAAAAAAACAAGCAGATTATTATGATCGAAGTTGAAAATCGGTCCATTCGTTTGGAAGTTAAGGCGATCTGAATAATTCGAAAAAGTTCCAAGGGGACCCCCTTTGATGCAATTTTTTTTTTCGATTTCGGTTTTTTCGATCGAAGAAATGGATTCTATGAAAAAAATCAAGCAGATTGGTATGATCGAAGTTGAAAATCGGTCCATCCGTTTGGAAGTTAAGGCGATCTGAAGAATTCGAAAAAGTTCCAAGGGGACCCCCTTTGATGCAATTTTTTTTCAGATTTCGGTTTTTTCGATTGAAGAAATGGATTCTATGAAAAAAAAACAAGCAGTTTGGTATGATCGAAGTTGAAAATCGGTCCATCCGTTTGGAAGTTAAGGCGATCTGAAGAATTCGAAAAAGATCCAAGGGGACCCCCTTTGATGCAATTTTTTTTTCGATTTCGGTTTTTTCGATTGGAGAAATGGATTCTATGAAAAAAAACAAGCAGTTTGGTATGATCGAAGTTGAAAATCGGTCCATCCGTTCGGAAGTTAAAGCGATCTGAAGAATTCGAAAAAGTTCCAAGAGGACCCCCTTCGATGCAATTTTTTTTTCGATTTCGGTTTTTTCTATTGAAGAAATGGATTCTATGAAAAAAACAAGCAAATTGTTATGCGCGAAATTGAAAATCGGTCCATCCGTTCGGAAGTTAAGGCGGTCTGAAGAATTCGAAAAAGTTCCAAGGGGGCCCCCTTTGATGCATTTTTTTTTCGATTTCGGTTTTTTCGATTGGAGAAATGGATTCTATGAAAAAAACTAGCAGATTGGTATGATCGAAGTTGAAAATCGGTCAATCCGTTCGGAAGTTAAGGCGATCTGAAGAATTCGAAAAAGTTCCAAGGGGGCCCCCTTTGATGCAATTTTTTTTTTCGGTCAATCCGTTCGGAAGTTAAGGCGATCTGAAGAATTCGAAAAAGTTCCAAGGGGGCCCCCTTTGATGCAATTTTTTTTAGATTTCGGTTTTTTCGATTGGAGAAATGGATTCTATGAAAAAAAACAAGCAGATTGGTATGATCGTAGTTGAAAATCGGTCCATCCGTTTGGAAGTTAAGGCGATCTGAAGAATTCGAAAAAGTTCCAAGGGGACCCCCTTTGATGCAATTTTTTTTTCGATTTCGGTTTTTTCGATTGGAGAAATTTATTCTATGAAAAAAAAACAAGCAGTTTGTTATGATCGAAGTTGAAAATAGGTCTATCCGTTTGGAAGTTAAGGCGATCTGAAGAATTCGAAAAAGTTTCAAGAGGACCCCCTTTGATGCAATTTTTTTTTCGATTTCGGTTTTTTCTATTGAAGAAATGGATTCTATGAAAAAACAAGCAAATTGGTATGCGCGAAATTGAAAATCGGTCCAAAGGGACCCCCTTTGATGCAATTTTTTTTTCGATTTCGGTTTTTTCGAATGAAGAAATGGATTCAATGAAAAAAAACAAGCAGTTTGGTATGATCGAAGTTGAAAATCGGTCCATCCGTTTGGAAGTTAAGGCGATCTGAAGAATTCGAAAAAGTTCCAAGGGGACCCCCTTTAATGCAATTTTTTTTTCGATTTCGGTTTTTTCGATTATAGAAATGGATTCTATGAAAAAAAACAAGCAGTTTGGTATGATCGAAGTTGAAAATCGGTCCATCCGTTTGGAAGTTAAGGCGATCTGAAGAATTTGAAAATGTTTCAAGGGGGCCCCCTTTGATGCAATTTTTTTTTATATTTCGGTTTTTTCGATTGGAGAAATGGATTCTATGAAAAAAAACAAGCAGATTGGTATGATCGAAGTTGAAAACCGGTCCATCCGTTTGGAAGTTAAGGCAATCTGAAGAATTTGAAAAAGTTCCAAGGGGGCCCCCTTTGATGCACTTTTTTTTTGATTTCGGTTTTTTTGATTGGAGAAATGGATTCTATGAAAATAAACAAGCAGATTCGTATGATCGAAGTTGAAAATCGGTCCATCCGTTCGGAAGTTAAGGCGATCTGAAAAATTCGAAAAAGTTCCAAGGGAGCTCCCATTGATGCTTTTTATTTTTTCGAATTCGTTTTTTTCGATTGAAGAAAAGGATTCTATGAAAAAAAAACAAGCAGATTGGTATGATCGAAGTTGAAAATCGGTCCATCCGTTCGGAAGTTAAGGCGATCTGAAGAATTCGAAAAAGTTCCGAAGGGGCCCCCTTTGATGCAATTTTTTTATAGATTTCGGTTTTTTCGATTGGAGAAATGGATTCTATGAAAAAAAAAACAAGCAGATTGGTATGATCGAAGTTGAAAATCGGTCCATCCGTTTGGAAGTTAAGGCGATCTGAAGAATTCGAAAAAGTTCCAAGGGGACCCCCTTTGATGCAATTTTTTTTCCGATTTCGGTTTTTTTGATTGAAGAAATGGATTCTATGAAAAAAAACAAGCAGTTTGGTATGATCGAAGTTGAAAATCGGTCCATCCGTTTGGAAGTTAAGGCGATCTGAAGAATTCGAAAAAGTTCCAAGGGGACCCCCTTTGATGCAATTTTGTTTTCGATTTCGGTTTTTTCGATTGGAGAAATGGATTCTATGAAAAAAAAACAAGCAGATTGGTATGATCGAAGTTGAAAATCGGTCCATCCGTTTGGAAGTTAAGGCGATCTGAAGAATTCGAATAAGTTCCAAGGGGACCCCCTTTGATGCAATTTTTTTTTCGATTTCGGTTTTTTCGATTGAAGAAATAGATTCTATGAAAAAAAAAAACAAGCAGTTTGGTATCATCGAAGTTGAAAATCGTTCCATCCGTTTGGAAGTCAAGGCGATCTGAAGAATTCGAAAAAGTTCCAAGGGGACCCCCTTTGATGCAATTTTTTTTTCGATTTCGGTTTTTTCGATTGGAGAGATGGATTCTATGAAAAAAAAACAAGCAGTTTGGTATGATCGAAGTTGAAAATCGGTCCATCCGTTCGGAAGTTAAAGCGATCTGAAGAATTCGAAAAAGTTCCAAGAGGACCCCCTTTGATGCACTTTTTTTTTTCGATTTCGGTTTTTTCTATTGAAGAAATGGATTCTATGAAAAAACAAGCAAATTGGTATGCGCGAAATTGAAAATCGGTCCATCCGTTCGGAAGTTAAGGCGGTCTGAAGAATTCGAAAAAGTTCCAAGGGGGCCCCCTTTGTTGCATTTTTTTGTTCGATTTCGGTTTTTTCGATTGGAGAAATGGATTCTATGAAAAAAACTAGCAGATTGGTATGATCGAAGTTGAAAATCGGTCAATCCGTTCGGAAGTTAAGGCGATCTGAAGAATTCGAAAAAGTTCCAAGGGGGCCCCCTTTGATGCAATTTTTTTTTTCGGTCAATCCGTTCGGAAGTTAAGGCGATCTGAAGAATTCGAAAAAGTTCCAAGGGGGCCCCCTTTGATGCAATTTTTTTTTAGATTTCGGTTTTTTCGATTGGAGAAATGGATTCTATAAAAAAAAAACAAGCAGATTGGTATGATCGTAGTTGAAAATCGGTCCATCCGTTTGGAAGTTAAGGCGATCTGAAGAATTCGAAAAAGTTCCAAGGGGACCCCCTTTGATGCAAATTTTTTTTTCGATTTCGGTTTTTTCGATTGGAGAAATGGATTCTATGAAAAAAAAACAAGCAGTTTGGTATGATCGAAGTTGAAAATCGGTCCATCCGTTTGGAAGTTGAGGCGATCTGAAGAATTCGAAAAAGTTTCAAGAGGGCCCCCTTTGATGCAATTTTTTTTTCGATTTCGGTTTTTTCTATTGAAGAAATGGATTCTATGAAAAAACAAGCAAATTGGTATGCGCGAAATTGAAAATCGGTCCATCCGTTCGGAAGTTAAGGCGGTCTGAAGAATTCGAAAAAGTTCCAAGGGGGCCCCCTTCGATGCATTTTTTTTTTTGATTTCGGTTTTTTCGATTGGAGAAATGGATTCTATGAAAAAAACTAGCAGATTGGTATGATTGAAGTTGAAAATCGGTGAATCCGTTCGGAAGTTGAGGCGATCTGAAGAATTCGAAAAAGTTCCAAGGGAGCCCCCTTTGATGCAATTTTTTTTCGGTCAATCCGTTCGGAAGTTAAGGCGATCTGAAGAATTCGAAAAAGTTCCAAGGGGGCCCCCTTTGATGCAATTTTTTTTTAGATTTCGGTTTTTTCGATTGGAGAAATGGATTCTATGAAAAAAAACAAGCAGATTGGTATAATCGAAGTTGAAAATCGGTCCATCCGTTTGGAAGTTAAGGCGATCTGAAGAATTCGAAAAAGTTCCAAGGGGACCCCCTTTGATGCAATTTTTTTTTCGATTTCGGTTTTTTCGATTGGAGAAATGAATTCTATGAAAAAAAACAAGCAGTTTGGTATGATCGAAGTTGAAAATCGGTCCATCCGTTTGGAAGTTAAGGCGATCTGAAGAATTCGAAAATGTTTCAAGGGGGCCCCCTTTGATGCAATTTTTTATTTAGATTTCGGTTTTTTCGATTGGAGAAATGGATTCTATGAAAAAAAACAAGCAGATTGGTATGATCGAAGTTGAAAATCGGTCCATCCGTTTGGAAGTTAAGGCGATCTGAAGAATTCGAAAAAGTTTCAAGGGGACCCCCTTTGATGCAATTTTTTTTTCGATTTCGGTTTTTTTGATTGGAGAAATGGATTCTATGAAAAAAAAAAGCAGTTTGGTATGATCGAAGTTGAAAATCGGTCCATCCGTTCGGAAGTTAAGGCGATCTGAAGAATTCGAGAAAGTTCCAAGAGGACCCCCTTTGATGTAATTTTTTTTTCGATTTCGGTTTTTTCTATTGAAGAAATGGATTCTATGAAAAAACAAGCAAATTGGTATGCGCGAAATTGAAAATCGGTCCATCCGTTCGGAAGTTAAGGCGGTCTGAAGAATTCGAAAAAGTTCCAAGGGGGCCCCCTTTGATGCATTTCTTTTTTCGATTTCGGTTTTTTCGATTGGAAAAATGGATTCTATGAAAAAAACAAGCAGATTGGTATGATCGAAGTTGAAAATCGGTCCATCCGTTCGGAAGTTAAGGCGATCTGAAGAATTCGAAAAAGTTCCAAGGGGGCCCCCGTTGATGCAATTTTATTTTTCGATTTCGGTTTTTTCGATTGGAGAAATGGATTCTATGAAAAAAAAAAACAAGCAGATTGGTATGATCGAAGTTGAAAATCGGTCCATCCGTTCGGAAGTTGAGGCGATCTGAAGAATTCGAAAAAGTTCCAAGGGGGCCCCCTTTGATGCATTTTTTTTTCGATTTCGGTTTTTCGATTGCTGAAATGGATTCTATGAAAGAAAAACAAGCAGATTGGTATGATCGAAGTTGAAAATCGGTCCATCTGTTCGGAAGTTAAGGCGATCTGAAGAATTTGAAAAAGTTCCAAGGGGGCCCCCTTTGATGCACTTTTTTTTTGATTTCGGTTTTTTCGATTGAAGAAAAGGATTCTATGGAAAAAAAAAAACAAGCAGATTGGTATGATCGAAGTTGAAAATCGGTCCATACGTTCGAAAGTTAAGGCGATCTGAAGAATTCGAAAAAGTTCCAAGGGGCCCCCTTCGATGCATTTTTTTTTCGATTTCGGTTTTTTCGATTGGAGAAATGGATTCTATGAAAAAAAACAAGCAGATTGGTATGATCGAAGTTGAAAATCGGTCCATCCGTTCGGAAGATAAGTCGATCTGAAGAATTCGAAAAAGTTCCAAGGGAGCTCCCATTGATGCTTTTTATTTTTTCGAATTCGTTTTTTTCGATTGAAGAAAAGGATTCTATGAAAAAAAAACAAGCAGATTGGTATGATCGAAGTTGAAAATCGGTCCATCCGTTCGGAAGTTAAGGCGATCTGAAGAATTCGAAAAAGTTCCGAGGGGGCCCCCTTTGATGCAATTTTTTTTTAGATTTCGGTTTTTTCGATTGGAGAAATGGATTCTATGAAAAAAAAAACAAGCAGATTGGTATGATCGAAGTTGAAAATCGGTCCATCCGTTTGGAAGTTGAGGCGATCTGAAGAATTCGAAAAAGTTCCAAGGGGACCCCCTTTGAAGCAATTTTTTTTCCGATTTCGGTTTTTTTGATTGAAGAAATGGATTCTATGAAAAAAAACAAGCAGTTTGGTATGATCGAAGTTGAAAATCGGTCCATCCGTTCGGAAGTTGAGGCGATCTGAAGAATTCGAAAAAGTTCCAAGGGGGCCCCCTTTGATGCATTTTTTTTTCGATTTCGGTTTTTCGATTGCTGAAATGGATTCTATGAAAGAAAACAAGCAAATTGGTATGATCGAAGTTGAAAATCGGTCCATCCGTTCGGAAGTTAGGCGATCTGAAGAATTCGAAAAAGTTCAAAGGGGGCCCCCTTTGATGCATTTTTTCTGATTTCGGTTTTTTCGATTGGAGAAATGGATTCTATGAAGAAAAACAAGCAGATTGGTATGATCGAAGTTGAAAATCGGTCCATCCGTTCGGAAGTTAAGGCGATCTGAAGAATTTGAAAAAGTTCCAAGGGGGCCCCCTTTGATGCACTTTTTTTTTGATTTCGGTTTTTTCGATTAAAGAAAAGGATTCTATGGAAAAAAAAACAAGCAGATTGGTATGATCGAAGTTGAAAATCGGTCCATACGTTCGAAAGTTAAGGCAATCTGAAGAATTCGAAAAAGTTCCAAGGGGGCTTCCTTTGATGCATTTTTTTTTCGATTCTGGTTTATTTGATCGGAGAAATGGATTCTATGAAAAAAAACAAGCTGATTGGTATGATCGAAGTTGAAAATCGGTCCATACGTTCGAAAGTTAAGGCGATCTGAAGAATTCGAAAAAGTTCCAAGGGGCCCCCTTTGATGCATTTATTTTTCGATTTCGGTTTTTTCGATTGGAGAAATGGATTCTATAAAAAAAACAAGCAGATTGGTATGATCGAAGTTGAAAATCGGTCCATCCGTTCGGAAGATAAGTCGATCTGAAGAATTCGAAAAAGTTCCAAGGGAGCTCCCATTGATGCTTTTTATTTTTTCGAATTCGTTTTTTTCGATTGAAGAAAAGGATTCTATGAAAAAAAAACAAGCAGATTGGTATGATCGAAGTTGAAAATCGGTCCATCCGTTCGGAAGTTAAGGCGATCTGAAGAATTCGAAAAAGTTCCGAGGGGGCCCCCTTTGATGCAATTTTTTTTTAGATTTCGGTTTTTTCGATTGGAGAAATGGATTCTATGAAAAAAAAAACAAACAGATTGGTATGATCGAAGTTGAAAATCGGTCCATCCGTTTGGAAGTTAAGGCGATCTGAAGAATTCGAAAAAGTTCCAAGGGGACCCCCTTTGATGCAATTTTTTTTCCGATTTCGGTTTTTTTGATTGAAGAAATGGATTCTATGAAAAAAAACAAGCAGTTTGGTATGATCGAAGTTGAAAATCGGTCCATCCGTTTGGAAGTTAAGGCGATCTGAAGAATTCGAAAAAGTTCCAAGGGGACCCCCTTTGATGCAATTTTTTTTTCGATTTCGGTTTTTTCGATTGGAGAAATGGATTCTATGAAAAAAAAACAAGCAGATTGGTATGATCGAAGTTGAAAATCGGTCCATCCGTTTGGAAGTTAAGGCGATCTGAAGAATTCGAATAAGTTCCAAGGGGACCCCCTTTGATGAAATTTTTTTTTCGATTTCGGTTTTTTCGATTGAAGAAATAGATTCTATGAAAAAAAAACAAGCAGTTTGGTATCATCGAAGTTGAAAATCGTTCCATCCGTTTGGAAGTCAAGGCGATCTGAAGAATTCGAAAAAGTTCCAAGGGGACCCCCTTTGATGCAATTTTTTTTCGATTTCGGTTTTTTCGATTGGAGAGATGGATTCTATGAAAAAAAACAAGCAGTTTGGTATGATCGAAGTTGAAAATCGGTCCATCCGTTCGGAAGTTAAAGCGATCTGAAGAATTCGAAAAAGTTCCAAGAGGACCCCCTTTGATGCACTTTTTTTTTTCGATTTCGGTTTTTTCTATTGAAGAAATGGATTCTATGAAAAAACAAGCAAATTGGTATGCGCGAAATTGAAAATCGGTCCATCCGTTCGGAAGTTAAGGCGGTCTGAAGAATTCGAAAAAGTTCCAAGGGGGCCCCCTTTGTTGCATTTTTTTGTTCGATTTCGGTTTTTTCGATTGGAGAAATGGATTCTATGAAAAAAACTAGCAGATTGGTATGATCGAAGTTGAAAATCGGTCAATCCGTTCGGAAGTTAAGGCGATCTGAAGAATTCGAAAAAGTTCCAAGGGGGCCCCCTTTGATGCAATTTTTTTTTTCGGTCAATCCGTTCGGAAGTTAAGGCGATCTGAAGAATTCGAAAAAGTTCCAAGGGGGCCCCCTTTGATGCAATTTTTTTTTAGATTTCGGTTTTTTCGATTGGAGAAATGGATTCTATAAAAAAAAAAAACAAGCAGATTGGTATGATCTTAGTTGAAAATCGGTCCATCCGTTTGGAAGTTAAGGCGATCTGAAGAATTCGAAAAAGTTCCAAGGGGACCCCCTTTGATGCAATTTTTTTTTTCGATTTCGGTTTTTTCGATTGGAGAAATGGATTCTATGAAAAAAAAACAAGCAGTTTGGTATGATCGAAGTTGAAAATCGGTCCATCCGTTTGGAAGTTGAGGCGATCTGAAGAATTCGAAAAAGTTTCAAGAGGGCCCCCTTTGATGCAATTTTTTTTTCGATTTCGGTTTTTTCTATTGAAGAAATGGATTCTATGAAAAAACAAGCAAATTGGTATGCGCGAAATTGAAAATCGGTCCATCCGTTCGGAAGTTAAGGCGGTCTGAAGAATTCGAAAAAGTTCCAAGGGGGCCCCCTTTGATGCATTTTTTTTTCGATTTCGGTTTTTTCGATT
Organism: Chrysomela aeneicollis; assembly: GCA_029955515.1. Taxonomy (NCBI): domain Eukaryota; kingdom Metazoa; phylum Arthropoda; class Insecta; order Coleoptera; family Chrysomelidae; genus Chrysomela; species Chrysomela aeneicollis. Next base: position 10,819,807 of record JARUHQ010000013.1, on the reverse strand, counting down.
GGAGAAATGGATTCTATGAAAAAAACCTAGCAGATTGGTATGATTGAAGTTGAAAATCGGTGAATCCGTTCGGAAGTTGAGGCGATCTGAAGAATTCGAAAAAGTTCCAAGGGAGCCCCCTTTGATGCAATTTTTTTTCGGTCAATCCGTTCGGAAGTTAAGGCGATCTGAAGAATTCGAAAAAGTTCCAAGGGGGCCCCCTTTGATGCAATTTTTTTTTAGATTTCGGTTTTTTTGATTGGAGAAATGGATTCTATGAAAAAAAACAAGCAGATTGGTATAATCGAAGTTGAAAATCGGTCCATCCGTTTGGAAGTTAAGGCGATCTGAAGAATTCGAAAAAGTTCCAAGGGGACCCCCTTTGATGCAATTTTTTTTTCGATTTCGGTTTTTTCGATTGGAGAAATGAATTCTATGAAAAAAAACAAGCAGTTTGGTATGATCGAAGTTGAAAATCGGTCCATCCGTTTGGAAGTTAAGGCGATCTGAAGAATTCGAAAATGTTTCAAGAGGGCCCCCTTTGAAGCATATTTTTATTTAGATTTCGGTTTTTTCGATTGGAGAAATGGATTCTATGAAAAAAAAACAAGCAGATTGGTATGATCGAAGTTGAAAATCGGTCCATCCGTTTGGAAGTTAAGGCGATCTGAAGAATTCGAAAAAGTTCCAAGGGGACCCCCTTTGATGCAATTTTTTCTTCGATTTCGGTTTTTTTGATTGGAGAAATGGATTCTATGAAAAAAAACAAGCAGTTTGGTATGATCGAAGTTGAAAATCGGTCCATCCGTTCGGAAGTTAAGGCGATCTGAAGAATTCGAGAAAGTTCCAAGAGGACCCCCTTTGATGTAATTTTTTTTTCGATTTCGGTTTTTTCTGTTGAAGAAATGGATTCTATGAAAAAACAAGCAAATTGGTATGCGCGAAATTGAAAATCGGTCCATCCGTTCGGAAGTTAAGGCGGTCTGAAGAATTCGAAAAAGTTCCAAGGGGGCCCCCTTTGATGCATTTTTTTTTTCGATTTCGGTTTTTTCGATTGGAGAAATGGATTCTATGAAAAAAACAAGCAGATTGGTATGATCGAAGTTGAAAATCGGTCCATCCGTTCGGAAGTTAAGGCGATCTGAAGAATTCGAAAAAGTTCCAAGGGGGCCCCCGTTGATGCAATTTTATTTTTCGATTTCGGTTTTTTCGATTGGAGAAATGGATTCTATGAAAAAAAAAACAAGCAGATTGGTATGATCGAAGTTGAAAATCGGTCCATACGTTCGAAAGTTAAGGCAATCTGAAGAATTCGAAAAAGTTCCAAGAGGGCCCCCTTTGATGCATTTTTTTTCCGATTCGGTTTTTTTGATCGGAGAAATGGATTCTATGAAAAAAAAACAAGCAGATTGGTATGATCGAAGTTGAAAATCGGTCCATACGTTCGAAAGTTATGGCGATCTGAAGAATTCGAAAAAGTTCCAAGGGGCCCCCTTTGATGCATTTTTTTTTCGATTTTGGTTTTTTCGATTGGAGAAATGGATTCTATGAAAAAAAAAAAAAGCAGATTGGTATGATCGAAGTTGAAAATCGGTCCATCCGTTCGGAAGATAAGTCGATCTGAAGAATTCGAAAAAGTTCCAAGGGGGCCCCCTTTGATGCATTTTTTTTTCGATTTCGGTTTTTTCGATTGGAGAAATGGATTCTATGAAAATAAACAAGCAGATTCGTATGATCGAAGTTGAAAATCGGTCCATCCGTTCGGAAGTTAAGGCGATCTGAAGAATTCGAAAAAGTTCCAAGGGGGCTCCCATTGATGCTTTTTATTTTTTCGAATTCGGTTTTTCTTGATTGGAGAAATGGATTCTATGAAAAAAATACAAGCAGATTGGTATGATCGAAGTTGAAAATCGGTCCATCCGTTCGGAAGTTAAGGCGATCTGAAGAATTCGAAAAAGTACCAAGGGGGCCCTCGTTGATGCATTTTTTTTCGATTTCGGTTTTTTTGATTGGAAAAATGGATTCTTTGAAAAAAAACAAGCAGATTGGTATGATCGAAGTTGAAAATCGGTCCATCCATTCGGAAGTTAAGGCGATCTGAGTATATATAGTATAACTATATAAACCAAATCGAATACAACCCAGATACGATGAATTTTCAATCTATCCATTTAACCTTCTGCTCGATTTGGTCGCTTTTATGTAAAACGGAAGAACAGTTACCTGGTGAGTATTGCTATATAAACATCATCACGATATCATCGAATACAACTCAGATACAATTATCGCTTCGTCTAACCATTTAACCTTCTGTTCGATTCAGTCGCTAGTATGTGTAACGGAAGTACCGTCACCTGGTAAGTATCACTATATATACAGTATTGCGATATAATCGGATACCAACCAGATACATTGATTGTTCAGTCTATCCATTCAACCTTATGTTCGATTCAGTTGCTCGTATGTGTAACAGAAGAACTGTTACCTGGTGAGTATTTCTATATAAACTTCATCACGATATAATCGAATACAACTCAGATACAATGATCATTCCGTCTATCCATCTAACCTTCTGTTCGATTGAGTCGCTCGTACGTATAACGAAAGAACAGTCACCTGGTGAGTATTACTATATAAACATTCCCACGATATAATCGAATACAACTCAGTTACAATTATCGTTCCGTCTAACCATCCAACCTTATGTTCGATTCAGACGCTCGTATGTGTAACGAAAGAACCGTTACATGGTAGGTGTATCTAAATATACAGCATAACGATATAATCGGAGACAACCCAGATACAATGATTGTTCAATCTATCCATTCAACCTCATGTTCGATTCGGTTGCTCGTATGTATAACGGAAGAACAGTTACCTGGTTAGACATAATATATAATAATCATCACGAAATAATCGAATACAACCCAGATACGATGATTGTTCAGTCTATCCATTCAACCTTCTTCTGTTCAGTTCAGTCGCTCTTATGTATAACTGGAGAACAGTTTCCTGGTGAGTATAACTATATAAACATCATCAAGATATAATCGAATACAACCCCAGATACGATTATTGTTTAGTCTATCCATTCAACCTTCTGTTCAATTCAGTCGCTCCTATGTATAACGGAAGAACAGTTACCTGGTGAGTATAACTATATGAACATGATCGAATACAACCCAGATAGGATTATTGTTCAATCTATCCATTCAACCTTCTGTTCAGTTCAGTCGCTCTTATGTATAACTGGAGAACAGTTATCTGTTGAGTACAACTATATAAACATCATCACGATATAATCGAATACAACCTCAGATACGATCATTGTTTAGTCTATCCATTCAACCTTCTGTTCAATTAAGTCGCTCGTATGTATAACGGAAGAACAGTTACCTGGTGAGTATAAGTATAAAAACCTAATCGAATACAACCCAGATACGATGATCAATCCGTCTATCCATCCAACTTTCTGTTCGATTGGGTCGCTCTTATGTATAACGCAAGAACAGTCACCTGGTGAGTATTACTATATAAACATCACCACGATATAATCGAATACAACTCAGTTACAATTATCGTTCCGTCTAATCATCCAACCTTATGTTCGATGCAGACGCTCGTATGTGTAACGAAAGAACCGTTACATGGTAGGTGTATCTAAATATACAGCATAACGATATAATCGGAGACAACCCAGATACAATGATTTTTCAGTCTATCCATTCAAATTTATGTTCGATTCGGTTGCTCGTATGTATAACGGAGGAACAGTAACCTGGTGAGTATAACTATATAAACATAATCGAATACAACCCAGATACGATGATTGTTCAATCTATACTAAATTTAAGCTTCTGCTCGATTCGGTCGCTTGTATGTAAAACGGAAGAACAGTCACCTGATGAGTATTTCTATATGAACTTCATCACGATATAATCGAATACAACTCAGATACAATGATCATTCTGTCTATCCATCCAACCTTCTGTTCGATTGGGTCGCTCGTACGTATAACGCAAGAACAGTCACCTGGTGAGTATTACTATATAAACATTACCACGATATAATCGAATACAACTCAGTTACAATTATCGTTCCGTCTAACCATCCAACCTTATGTTCGATTCAGACGCTCGTATGTGTAACGAAAGAACCGTTACATGGTAGGTGTATCTAAATATACAGCATAACGATATAATCGGGGACAACCCAGATACAATGATTGTTCAATCTATCCATCCGACCTTATGTTCGATTCGGTTGCTCGTATGTTAAACGGAAGAACTGTTACCTGGTTAGACATACTATATGATAATCATCACGATATACTCGAATACAACCCCAGATACGATTTTTGTTTAGTCTATCCATTCAACCTTCTGTTCAATTCAGTCGTTTTTATGTATAACGGAAAAACAGTTACCTGGTGAGTATAACTATATAAACCTAATCGAATACAACCCAGATACGATGAATTTCCAATATATCCATTTAACCTTCTGGTCGATTCGGTCGCTTTTATTTAAAACGCAAGAACAGTCACCTGGTGAGTATTACTATATGAACATCACCACGATATAATCGAATACAACTCAGTTACAATTATCGTTTCGTCTAACCATCCAACCTTATGTTCGATTCAGACGCTCGTATGTGTAACGAAAGAACCGTTACATGGTTGATGTATCTAAATATACAGCATAACTATATAATCGGAGACAACCCAGATACAATGATTTTTCAATCTATCCATTCAAACTTATGTTCGATTCGGTTGCTCGTATGTATAACGGAGGAACAGTAACCTGGTGAGTATAACTATATAAACATAATCGAATACAACCCAGATACGATGATTGTTCAATCTATACTAAATTTAAGCTTCTGCTCGATTCGGTCGCTTGTATGTAAAACGGAAGAACAGTCACCTGGTGAGTATTTCTATATGAACGTCATCACGATATAATCGAATACAACTCAGATACAATGATCATTCCGTCTATCCATCCAACCTTCTGTTCGATTGGGTCGCTCGTATGTATAACGCAAGAACAGTCACCTGGTGAGTATTGATATATAAACATCACCACGATATAATCGAATACAACTCAGTTACATTTATCGTTCCGTCTAACCATCCAACCTTATGTTCGATTCAGACGCTCGTATGTGTAACGAAAGAACCGTTACATGGTAGGTGTAACTAAATATACAGCATAACGATATAATCGGAGACAACCCAGATACAATGATTTTTCAATCTATCCATTCAAACTTATGTTCGATTCGGTTGCTCGTATGTATAACGGAGGAACAGTAACCTGGTGAGTATAACTATATAAACATAATCGAATACAACCCAGATACGATGATTGTTCAATCTATACTAAATTTAAGCTTCTGCTCGATTCGGTCGCTTGTATGTAAAACGGAAGAACAGTCACCTGGTGAGTATTTCTATATGAACGTCATCACGATATAATCGAATACAACTCAGATACAATGATCATTCCGTCTATCCATCCAACCTTCTGTTCGATTGGGTCGCTCATACGTATAACGCAAGAACAGTCACCTGGTGAGTATTGCTATATAAACATCATCACGATATCATCGAATACAACTCAGAGATACAATTATCGTTTCGTCTAACCATTTAACCTTCTGTTCGATTCAGTCGCTAGTATGTGTAACGGAAGTACCGTCACCTGGTAAGTATCACTATATATACAGTATCGCGATATAATCGGATACCACCCAGATACATTGATTGTTCAGTCTATCCATTCAACTTTCTGTTCGTTTCGGTCGCTCGTATGTGAAACGGGAATACCGTCACCTTATGTGTTTAACTATATACTCAGCATAACATCATAATCGAATACAACCCAGATACTATTCATTCAACCTTCTGTTCGATTCGGTTGCTCGTATGTATAACGAAAGAACAGTAACCTGGTGAGTATTTCTATATGATCGGCATCACGATATAATCGAATACAACTCAGATACAATGATCATTCCGTCTATCCATCCAACCTTGTAGCGGAACGCCCGGCTAAACGCCGCCACAGCTCAGGGGGTTGAAGTTCTTAGTAAAACAATACGGGTGACTTTTTCGTATTAGCAGTTTATTTGGTTTAGATTCCAACAACCTTAAAACATGAAATGAAAGAAACTTAGCCGAACCCGAGATAGATCGGCAGAGACACACTGTATGATGAAATGACAAACAAAATATCTACTAATCAATAACTATCAAGCAAGATATCTACGTATAAACGAATATAACAATCAAAATACATATATATTTATTGCCAAAATCGCAAAGGGGTACTAAAGCTCACCTTAAAAGGCAGGTACAACACTCCGTGAACCAAACCCTCAAGCCTTCCAGGATTGGGGAAAACTAAGACACAAAGTAAACACAACCACAATAAAGGACAAACGTGAAATATGCCCAATTCTTCCCGAGGTCCGTACACGGAGAGTATCGCAACGGCTCAAGTTTTTTTCCGCAGGCAAAAACAAAAAGGAGCAAAACCGCGTATAAAACGTCCGTTTTGGTCATAGCGATATACGTACAGGGCGTTTCGCCGCAACTTGCCCCCGAAGTCCTTCGATGGAATGGTTTCCTCAGGAGGACTTGAACTCAGGAGTTGAACGGCCGAAGATGACTGACGTGGAAATAGCCTCGATCCAACCCGGTACTAACATTTTCTAAGGCATATACGTGGTCATCCACGAGCTTTTTGATCCTAAACGGTCCCTCGAAAAGCAACATGAATTTCTTTATTTTAGAAGTGAGTACAGAGGAAACAGGATTGGAGCGTAAGAGCACCAAGTCGTTAATGGAATATTTTGGATAGGGGCGGCCAAGGTGAGTAGCCATACGCCGTTTGGCTTTGGATAAGAAGCTTTCCTTAGCTAAGAACAGCTTGACGTGGGCTTCGAGCTGAGGACCATCGGACGGATGAATTCTCTCCAGTGGAAGAATAGGTTCAGGGGGAGTGCCCAGTTGTAACTCCATCGGGGTTGACCCGGTGCTCTCATGCACAACATTATTCAACAAGTAGGCCAACTTAGGTACCTCACGGCCTCAACGGGTGTGTCTTTCACTACAAAATACTCGGAAAAGGCGTGAAAGCTCACGCATCCATCGTTCGGAGGGATTTGCCTGGGCGTGACGAACCGAAGTGTGAATGACCTGTACCTTATACTCACTTAGAACCTTTTTCCAAAGGGCAGAAGTGAACTGGGTCCCTTGGTCTGTAAGGATACGCTTAGGTGCGGTATGTCTTGAAAAGTACTCTTTCGTTAGCCTGTTGAGGATAGCTTCCGTAGTAGCGCGTTTTAGACTATACAGAGTGACATATTTAGTGAAAACGTCCACAACGACGCACAAGTACGAGACCCCACCGACAGAGGGAGGTAGTGGTCCGTAAAGGTCCAATGCCAGGAGATCATTAGGACCTTCTGGAACTATAGACTTCTGAGGAGGATCAGGCAAAGAACAGTGCTTGGTAACCTGACAAATCTGACATGACCTAACTTCCTTTTTTATGAGACGGTGCATGTTCCTAAAGTACACCTCACGTCTCAGGGAACACCACGTCTTATACACACCAAAATGGCCTATCGCACAATGAAAAATACGGATCACCTGGGGAACCAGACATTCCGGGATACATAAGAGAGTATTTTCTCGTCTACGCGAAAAAAGCACATTGTTAGACATCACAAAACGGCGGTGGTCTGGGTGATCAGAAACATTCATATTCGAAATTATTTTGGATAACTCAGCGTCCTGAACCTGTTTCTCCTCCAGCTCAGTCAAAATGCTGCGCAACTGGCTAGTGAACTCAGAAGTGAAGTTCTTGGTTGAGGCGCTGCAGGCTAATATCTGGAAGCATTTATCGACAGGAGTTGGAGGTCGAAGAGGGGGATTCCGGGACAAAATATCTGGGATCACGTTTTCCTTACCGGAAATATGTTCAACCACATAATCAAACTCTTGAAGAGCTAGAACCCAACGGGTAATCCGGGCCGAAAGGAGTCTACATGATTGGAGATATGATAATGCTCGATGGTCCGAAAGAACAGTGAAAGGCTTGCCTAGAAGGTAAATTCTCCAACGCTGGAGAGCCCAAACAATAGCCAAGGTTTCCTTTTCCGGAATACTATAATTCCTCTCTCGATCCAAAAGCAGTCTGCTGGCGAAAGCAATGCAGCATTTTTTCCCTGCTATCTTCTGAAACAATTGAGCCCCAATACCAAAATCACTGGCATCTGTTTGTACATAAAAATTCTTAGAATAATCCGGGTGGAACAAAAGAACCTCCTGGGATATAATTCTCTTAAGCTCCTGGAAGGCCCTGTCTTGCGAAGAGTCCCACTTCCATTTGTTCTTTTTTCGGAGCAACGACACCAATGGTTCAGAAACTGTTGCGAAGTTAGGACAGAAAGCCCTGTCATAATTACAAAGCCCAATAAATCCTTGGAGCTGCTTTATATTTTTTGGGGTAGGAAAATCAATAATAGCCTGAACCCTCTCAGGGTCGCTACGAAGTCCTATGGGAGAAATTATGTATCCCACAAATTTCATTTCTTCACGAAAAAACTTACATTTATTCACTCGAACGGTGAAGCCAATCTGACTCAGTCGACCTAGAACTCTATCGATGTGATCAAGATGATATTCAAAGGACTCTGATCTTATCAGAATGTCGTCAATGTAGGCTGTAACAAATGACTTGAAATCCGATCCCAGAAGACTATCTATACATCGAGTAAAAGACGAAACAGCTGTCTTCAATCGGAAAGGTAGAACTGTGAATTGATAACAGCGTGTTCCTACGACAAAACCAGTATATTTTTTCGCCTCCCTTCTGAGTGGTATTTGCCAATAAGAGTGAGTCAGATCTAAGGAAGATATAAACCTGACTCCGCTCAGACTCCTCACCATGTCATCTATTTTGTTTGGTAATTCGGAATCGGAAACCATAACCTTATTTAGTCGCCGAGCGTCCAAACACACCCGAACACTACCGTTCCTCTTAATATTAGTAACCAAAGGACTGCAAAATGGGGTGGAAGCCCTCTCGATGACACCCCATTTTTCCATGCGATCTAATTCCTCCTGAACTGCTTTTCGGTGCGCCACTGGTACGGGGTACGGCTTGATTTGAAAAGGAGTAGGATCAGTAAGTTGAATATCATGTAGATATCCCTTGACACGGCCAGGGGTGTCGGAAAACACGCGGTGATGTTTTTCTAGAAGATTCCTGAATTGTTCCTTCTGTGATGAACCCAAGTCACAATTCTCTATAAGAGCGTCAAAAAAATTCCCAAGATTGAAGACTCTTGGTTCCAGAGTCCCCACAGCTTCCGGAATCGACTTGTTGATGGCTAGAAGACGTAAGCTCAACGGAGGTGGCGGTTTGAAGTCATGTTCAAGAGTCATCTCTGGGATGCAAATATTTGAAGTACCAATTACCAGCTGTCTGCAGTGCAGGTCCAATCTGGCGTGTACCAACCTAAGCCAATCCACGCCAATGATTACTGGGTAGGCTAGGTCATGAATCACCAGAAATTCGTGCCGAAATGACTGTCTGGAAAAAGAAAATTCTAACAATACTTGATGACTAATCCTTCGTTGTTTCCCTCGAAATGCCCCCGAAACACGTACTCCAGCTACAGGAAATACTGGTATTTTGGGATCCAGGTGCTGGACTTGATCCCAAACTGGACCCGAGATACAACAAATGTTACTGCCAGTATCGAGAATAGCGGGAAAACCACAACCTAAGATTGAGATGGAAACAACCGGACACCTACAATCCATGGAATGATCAAACTGACAAATATCTTTACAGAGTTCTTCGCTAGGGTTAACGTGATCCATGCAAAATGGTAGGATATTTCCAGGGAGCTCACGTTTACCTTGACTTATTTTATCAGGAATTCCCTCAATGTTATTGGTAGCCCTACTGGTTAACGCCCTCACTCGTGGGCTGAGCGAGTGAAGGGTCTCTCTTTTTCCGACTGAAAGTGATTATCGTCTTTGAACGTCACTTTTGAGCGAGCTGGACTAGGAGACCTGCTTCTATTGAAAAAATTTGCTTCCCTTCGATTGTTCTCCTGATATTCTGGTCTGAATTGTCTCCGAGATTGAATAGAGTTAATGAAATCAGCTTGCCTGAGACGGTCCAAAGCATCTGCGACAGTTTTTGCGCCTATAAGCGATACCGCAATCTCGTTGGGATAACCACGACTTATAATTGCGACCAAAACCGGTTCGGGGTAAGGAGGCTCGATATATCTAGCTTTCGTAACTAAGTTCAAAAAGTAATCGACATAACTATTCCCTGATGAGGTATATTTGCTTGTTTCAACTTCTGATCGGCTTAAGGTTTGTTTCAATGGACCCCAAAATTGTTGTATAAAAGCATGCTTGAAATGTTCAAAATCTACGAATTGATTCAACAGAGCATTCGCCCACACCTTTGCGTTTTCGGAAAAACAATCATATAATAACAGTTTAACATAACTAAATGGGGTATTAATAACATCAATCACTGTTTCAACCTGTAACAAGAAATCTCTGGGATGCACAGTATCCCTACCAGTAAATTTAGGTAACAACTTCTCAAGATTTGGTAAATTCAAAACACTATTTGTATTATTTGGTAAAATCCTGACTTGGTTTGAATATATATTATTTGGATTATGTCGAGGATCATGTAACATTCCAGCATTATAGTTTGGTAACACATTATATCCTGTATTATTAGATTCACCAAGAAGACTATCCGATTGCATAATATTTGCATCACTAGGTATGAATTGAGGAACTGAATTCACTTTACTAGTACCACCCTGTATATTTGGTTGGTAAGTGTTTCTATTTACATCAGGTGTTACCCCGTGTGATGTGTAAATATTATGCGAAAACGAAGGAATATTCTGTGGGTGTAAATTCGTTCCTACAGGAGGACCACCCAGTAGGGTTTGGGTTGGTACCCAGTTCCACGAATTATTTCGGCCATCATGAACAGAATAACCCTGAGATGAATTTGGTACAGTACTATCACCTTGAACTTGAGATTGTGAATCGATAATAGTTGGTCCACCCTGTTGTTGTTGGCCAGGAATATTTCTTGGAAAGTTCACAGGAATTTTATTCAAAGTTCTTTTGAAAATATCGGAATTATGCTCATTACGTGAATATGCATGTTTTTCTGGTCCACCCTGTATATCATATGATCTATTTCCTATTATATTATGTGCTAAATTCGGTGGAGGAACAGAATAATTACAATTCATAAAGTTTTCAGGGAAATTTATACATTCATGTTCATTCATGTTCACTGGTAAACTAAGATTTGCATGTTCTCTATTGTGTGGCCTGAAATATTGGTCTTTTTTCGGAACACCTTTGTTTTTTGCTGAATGACTATTGCTCAAATTGTTAACATTTGGGACATCATTATTTCTAATTCCTGAATCCAAAGATTTGCTCATGAAACTAATATTTCTGTTATTGAAATCAACACTATCACTCACTCGATCCTCCTGCTCAAATACCTGGTGTGCACCCTGTAGATGGTAGGATGACGTGGTCAACCTTCTCGAAGATTGTGGTGACGGGACTGGTGGTATGCCCTCTGCTGCTGAAGTGAGATGACTATCACCTTTACTCCACATCCCTTTATGATTCCTTGGAATTGCCCCCGTCATTCCTGCAGGAGTTGGCAACTTCACTGGGGTGTTGGCAGATTCAGTCGAATTATTTTGCAGGCCTCTTCTTCGAGTGATGGGAGGTGATTTTCGCCCAGTAGTAGTGTTTTCTTTTGGTGATCTTGATAAGACCATTTTTCTTCACACCCTGTATTATTTTACGCCACTAGTTGGGTGTCAAAGATGTAGCGGAACGCCCGGCTAAACGCCGCCACAGCTCAGGGGGTTGAAGTTCTTAGTAAAACAATACGGGTGACTTTTTCGTATTAGCAGTTTATTTGGTTTAGATTCCAACAACCTTAAAACATGAAATGAAAGAAACTTAGCCGAACCCGAGATAGATCGGCAGAGACACACTGTATGATGAAATGACAAACAAAATATCTACTAATCAATAACTATCAAGCAAGATATCTACGTATAAACGAATATAACAATCAAAATACATATATATTTATTGCCAAAATCGCAAAGGGGTACTAAAGCTCACCTTAAAAGGCAGGTACAACACTCCGTGAACCAAACCCTCAAGCCTTCCAGGATTGGGGAAAACTAAGACACAAAGTAAACACAACCACAATAAAGGACAAACGTGAAATATGCCCAATTCTTCCCGAGGTCCGTACACGGAGAGTATCGCAACGGCTCAAGTTTTTTCCCGCAGGCAAAAACAAAAAGGAGCAAAACCGCGTATAAAACGTCCGTTTTGGTCATAGCGATATACGTACAGGGCGTTTCGCCGCAACCTTCTGTTCGATTGGGTCGCTCGTATGTATTACGCAAGAACAGTCACCTGGTGAGTATTACTATATAAACATCACCACGATATAATCGAATACAACTCAGTTATAATTATCGTTCCGTCTAACCATCCAACCTTATGTTCGATTCAGACGCTCGTATGTGTAAAGAAAGAACCGTTACATGGTAGGTGTAACTAAATATACAGCATAACGATATAATCGGAGACAACCCAGATACAATGATTGTTCAATCTATCCATCCAACCTTATGTTCGATTCGGTTGCTCGTATGTATAACGGAAGAACTGTTACCTGGTTAGACATAACATATGATAATAATCACGATATAATCTAACACAACCCAGATACGATGAATGTTCAGTCTATCCATTCAACCTTCTGTTCAGTTCTGTCGCTCTTATGTATAACTGGAGAACAGTTTCCTGGTGAGTATAACCATATGAACATCATCAAGATATAATCGAATACAACCCCAGATACGATTATTGTTTAGTCTATCCATTCAACCATCTGTTCAATTCAGTCGCTCGTATGTATAACGGAAGAACAGTTACCTGGTGAGTATAACTATATAAACATAATCGAATACAACCCAGATAAGATGATTGTTCAATATATACTAAATTTAAGCTTCTGCTCGATACGGTCGCTTGTATGTAAAACGGAAGAACAGTTACCTGGTGAGTATTGCTATATAAACATCACCACGATATCATCGAATACAACTCAGAGATACAATCATCGTTTCGTCTGACCATTTAACTTTCTGTTCGATTCAGTCGCTAGTATGTGTAACGGAAGTACCGTCACCTGGTGAGTATCACTATATATACAGTATTGCGATATAATCGGATACCACCCAGATACATTGATTGTTCAGTCTATCCATTCAACTTTCTGTTCGTTTCGGTCGCTCGTATGTAAAACGAGAATACCGTCACCTTATGTGTATAACTATATACACAGCATAACATCATAATCGAATACAACCCAGATACTATCCATTCAACCTTCTGTTCGATTCGTCCGCTCGTATGTATAACGAAAGAACAGTAACCTGGTGAGTATTTCTATATGAACGTCATCACGATATAATCGAATACAACTCAGATACAATTATCGTTCCGTCTAACCATCCAACCTTATGTTCGATTCAGACGCTCGTATGTGTAACGAAAGAACCGTTACCTGGTAGGTGTAACTAAATATACAGCATAACGATATAATCGGAGACAACCCAGATACAATGATTGTTCAATTTATCCATCCAACCTTATGTTCGATTCGGTTGCTCGTATGTATAACGGAAAAACTGTTACCTGGTTAGACATACTATATGATAATAATCACGATATAATCAAATACAATGAATGTTTTTTACGATGAATGTTCAGTCTATCCATTCAACCTTCTGTTCAGTTCAGTCGCTCTTATGTATAACTGGAGAACATTTTTCTGGGGAGTATAACTATATGAACATCATTAAGATATAATTGAATACAACCCCAGATACGATTATTGTTTAGTATATCCATTCAACCTTCTGTTCAATTCAGTCGCTCGTATGTCTAACGGAAGAACAGTTACCTGGTGAGTATAACTATATAAACATTATCGAATACAACCCAGATACGATGATTGTTCAATCTATACTAAATTTAAGCTTCTGCTCGATTCGGTCGCATGTATGTAAAACGGAAGAACAGTTACCTGGTGAGTATTGCTATATAAACATCATCACGATATCATCGAATACAACTCAGAGATACAATAATCGTTTCGTATAACCATTTAACCTTCTGTTCGATTCAGTCGCTAGTATGTGTAACGGAAGTACCGTCACCAGGTAAGTATCACTATATATAACGTATTGCGATATAATCGGATACCACCCAGATACATTGATTGTTCAGTCTATCCATTCAACTTTCTGTTCGTTTCGGTCGCTCGTATATAAAACGGAAATACCGTCACCTTATGTGTATAACTATATACACAGCATAACATCATAATCAAATACAACCCAGATACTATCCATTCAACCTTCTGTTCGATTTGGTTGCTCGTATGTATAACGAAAGAACAGTAACCTGGTGAGTATTTCTATATGAACGTCATCACGATATACTAAATTTAAGCTTCTGCTCGATTCGGTCGCTTGTATGTAAAACGGAAGAACAGTTACCTGGTGAGTATTGCTATATGAACATCACCACGATATAATCGAATACAACTCAGTTACAATTATCGTTCCGTCTAACCATCCAACCTTATGTTCGATTCAGACGCTCGTATGTGTAACGAAAGAACCGTTACATGGTAGGTGTAACTAAATATACAGCATAACGATTTAATCGGAGACAACCCAGATACAATGATTGTTCAATCTATCCATCCAACCTTATGTTCGATTCGGTTGCTCGTATGTATTACGAAAGAACTGTTACCTGGTTAGACATACTATATGATAATAATCACGATATAATCAAATACAACCCAGATACGATGAATGTTCAGTCTATCCATTCAACCTTCTGTTCAGTTCAGTCATTTTTATGTATAACTGGAGAACAGTTTTCTGGTGAGTATAACTATATGAATATCATCAAGATATAATCGAATACAACCCCAGATACGATTATTGTTTAGTCTATCCATTCAACCTTCTGTTCAATTCAGTCGCTCGTATGTATAACGGAAGAGCAGTTACCTGGTGAGTATATCTATATAAACATAATCGATTACAACCCAGATACGATGATTGTTCAATCTATACTAAATTTAAGCTTCTGCTCGATTCGGACGCTTGTATGTAAAACGGAAGAACAGTTACCTGGTGAGTATTGCTATAAAAATATCATCACGATATCATCGAATACAACTCAGATACAATTATCGCTTCGTCTAACCATTCAACCTTCTGTTCGATTCAGTCGCTAGTATGTGTAACGGAAGTACCGTCACCTGGTAAGTATAACTATATTAACATTATCGAATACAACCCAGATACGATGATTGTTCAATCTATACTAAATTTAAGCTTCTGCTCGATTCGGTCGCTTGTATGTAAAACGGAAGAATAGTTACCTGGTGAGTATCGCTATATGAACATCACCACGATATAATCGAATACAACTCAGTTACAATTATCGTTCCGTCTAACCATCCAACCTTATGTTCGATTCAGACGCTCGTATGTGTAACGAAAGAACCGTTACATGGTAGGTGTAACTAAATATACAGCATAACGATATAATCAAATACAACCCAGATACGATGAATGTTCAGTCTATCCATTCAACCTTCTGTTCAGTTCAGTCGCTCTAATGTATATTTGGAGAACAGTTTCCTGGTGAGTATAACTATATGAACATCATCAAGATATAATCGAATACAACCCCAGATACGATTATTATTTAGTCTATCCATTCAACCTTCTGTTCAATTCAGTCGCTCGTATGTATAACGGAAGAACATTTACCTGATGAGTATAACTATATAAACCTTATCGAATACAACCCAGATACGATGAATTTTCAATCTATCCATTTAACCTTCTGCTCGATTCGGTCGCTTTTATGTAAAACGGAAGAACAGCTACCTGGTAAGTATTGCTATAAAAATATCATCACGATATCATCGAATACAACTCAGATACAATTATCGTTTCGTCTAACCATTCAACATTCTGTTCGATTCAGTCACTAGTATGTATAACGGAAGAACAGTTACCTGGTGAGTATCACTATATATACAGTATTGCGATAAAATCGGATACCAACCAGATACATTGATTGTTCAGTCTAACCATTCAACTTTTAGTTTCGTTTCGGTCGCTCGTATGTGAAACGGGAATACCGTCACCTAATGTGTATAACTATATACACAGCATAACATCATAATCGAAAACAACTCAGATACTATCCATTCAACCTCCTGTTCGATTCGGTTGCACGTATGTATAACGAAAGAACAGTAACCTGGTGAGTATTTCTATATGAACTTCATCACGATATAATCGAATACAACTCAGATACAATGATCATTCCGTCTATCCATCCAACCTTCTGTTCGATTGGGTCGCTCGTACGTATAACGCAAGAACAGTCACCTGGTGAGTATTACTATATAAACATTACCACGATATAATCGAATACAACTCAGATACAATTATCTCTAACCATCCAACCTTATGTTCGATTCAGACGCTCGTATGTGTAACGAAAGAACCGTTACATGGTAGGTGTATCTAAATATACAGCATAACGATATAATCGGAGACAACCCAGATACAATGATTGTTCAATCTATCCATTCAACCTCATGTTCGATTCGGTTGCTCGTATGTATAACGAAAGAACAGTTACCTGGTTAGACATAATATATAATAATCATCACGAAATAATCGAATACAACCCAGATACGATGATTGTTCAGTCTATCCATACAACCTTCTGTTCAGTTCAGTCGCTCTTATGTATAACTGGAGAATAGTTACCTGGTGAGTATAACTATATAAACATCATCACGATATAATCGAATACAACCCCAGATACGATCATTGTTTAGTCTATCCATTCAACCTTCTGTTCAATTCAGTCGCTCGTATGTATAACGGAAGTACATTCACTTGGTGAGTATAACTATATAAACATAATCGAATACAACTCAGATACGATTATTGTTCAATCTATCCATTTAACCTTCTGCTCGATTCGGTCACTTGTATGTAAAACTGAAGGACAGTTACCTGGTGAGTATTGCTATATAAACATCATCACGATATCATCGAATACAACTCAGATACAATTATCGTTTCGTCTAACCATTCAACATTCTGTTCGATTCAGTCGCTAGTATGTATAACGGAAGAACAGTTACCTGGTGAGTATAACTATATGAACATAATCGAATACAACCCAGATATGATGATTGTTCAATCCATACTAAATTTAACCTTCTGCTCGATTCGGTCGCTTGTATGTGAAACGGAAAAACAGTTACCTGGTGAGTATTGCTATATAAACATCATCACGATATCATCGAATACAACTCAGATACAATTATCGTTTCGTCTTACCATTTAACCTTGAGTTCGATTCAGTCGCTAGTATGTGCAACGGAAGTACCGTCACCTGGTAAGTATCACTATATATACAGTATTGCGATATAATCGGATACCACCCAGATATATTGATTGTTCAGTCTATCCATTCAACTTTCTGTTCGTTTCGGTCGCTCGTATGTAAAACGGGAATACCGTCACCTAATGTGTATAACTATATACACAGCATAACATCATAATCGAATACAACCCAGATACTATCCATTCAACCTTCTGTTCGATTCGGTTGCTCGAATGTATAAAGAAAAAACAGTAACCTGGTGAGTATTTCTATATGAACGTCATCACGATATAATCGAATACAACTCAGATACAATGATCATTCCGTCTATTTATCCAAACTTCTGTTCGATTGGGTCGCTCGTATGTATAACGCAAGAACAATCACCTGGTGAGTATTACTATATAAACATCACCACGATATAATCGAATACAACTCAGTTACAATTATTGTTCCGTCTAATCATCCAACCTTATGTTCGATTCAGACGCTCGTATGTGTAACGAAAGAACCGTTACATGGTAGGTGTAACTTAATATACAGCATAACGATATAATCGGAGACAACCCAGATACAATGATTGTTCAATCTATCCATTCAACCTTATGTTCGATTCGGTTGCTCGTATGTGTAACAGAAGAACTGTTACCTGGTTATACATACTATATGATAATCATCACGATATAATCAAATACCACCCAGATACATTGATTGTTCAGTCTATCCATTCAACTTTCTGTTCAGTTCAGTCGCTCTCATGTATAACTGGAGAACAGTTTCCTGGTGAGTATAACTATATGAACATCATCAAGATATAATCGAATACAACCCCAGATACGATTATTGTTTAGTCTATCCATTCAACCTTCTGTTCAATTCAGTCGCTCGTATGTATAACGGAAGAACATTTACCTGGTGAGTATAACTATATAAACCTTATCGAATACAACCCAGATACGATGAATTTTCAATCTATCCATTTAACCTTCTGCTCGATTCGGTCGCTTTTATGTAAAACGGAAGAACAGCTACCTGGTGAGTATTGCTATGAAAATATCATCACGATATCATCGAATAAAACTCAGATACAATTATCGCTTCGTCTAACCATTCAACCTTCTGTTCGATTCAGTCGCTAGTATGTGTAACGGAAGTACCGTCACCTGGTAAGTATCACTATATATACAGTATTGCGATATAATCGGATACCAACCAGATATATTGATTGTTCAGTCTATACATTCAACTTTTAGTTTCGTTTCGGTCGCTCGTATGTAAAACGGGAATACCGTCACCTAGTGTGTATAACTATATACACAGCATAACATCATAATCGAATACAACTCAGATACTATCCATTCAACCTTCTGTTCAATTCAGTCGCTCGTATGTATAACGGAAGAACAGGTACCTGGTGAGTATAACTATATAAACATAATCAAATACAACCCAGATACGATGATTGTTCAATCTATACATTTAACCTTCTGCTCGATTCGGTCGCTTGTATGTGAAACGGAAGAATCGTTACCTGGTTATTATTGCTATATAAACATCATCACGATATCATCGGATACAACCCAGTATGTTATGCTGTGTATATAGTTATACACACTAGGTGACGGTATTCCCGTTTTACATACGAGCGACCGAAACGAACAGAAAGTTGAATGGATAGACTGAACAATCAATGTATCTGGTTGGTATCCGATTATATCGCAATACTGTATATACAGAACAGAAGGTTAAATGGTTAGACGAAGCGATAATTGTATCTGAGTTGTATTCGATGATATCGTGATGATGTTTATAGCAATACTCACCAGGTAACTGTTCTTACGTTTTTTATACAAGCGACCGAATCGAGCAGAAGGTTGAATAGATAGATTGATTATGTTTATATAGTTACACTCACCAGGTAACTGTTCGTCCGTTATACATACGAGCGACTGAATTGAAAAGAAGGTTGAATGGATAGACTAAACAATAATCGTATCTGGGGTTGTATTCGATTGAATCTTGATGATGTTCATATAGTTATACTCTCCAGGGAACTGTTCTCCAGTTATACATAAGAGCGACTGGACTGAACAGAAGGTTGAATGGATAGACTGAACATTCATCGTATCTGGGTTGTATTTGATTATATCGTGATTATTATCATATAGTATGTCTAACCAGGTAACAGTTTTTCCGTTATACATACGAGCAACCGAATCGAACATAAGGTTGGATGGATAGATTGAACAATCATTGTATCTGGGTTGTCTCCGATTATATCATTATGCTGTATATTTAGTTTCACCTACCATGTAACGGTTCTTTCGTTACACATACGAGCGTCTGAATCGAACATAAGGTTGGATGGTTAGACGGAACGATAATTGTAACTGAGTTGTATTCGATTATATCGTGGTGATGTTTATATAGTAATACTCACCATGTGACTGTTCTTGCGTTATACATACGAGCGACTCAATCGAACAAAAGGTTGGATGGTTAGACGGAACGATAATTGTAACTGAGTTGTATTCGATTATATCGTGGTGATGTTTATATAGTAATACTCACCAGGTGACTGTTCTTGCGTTTTAAATAAAAGCGACCGAATCGAGCAGAAGGTTAAATGGATAGATTGGAAATTCATCGTATCTGGGTTGTATTCGATTAGGTTTATATAGTTATACTCACCAGGTAACTGTTTTTTCGTTATACATAAGAACGACTGAATTGAACAGAAGGATGAATAGATAGACTAAACAATAATCGTATCTGGGGTTGTATTCGAGTATATCGTGATGATTATCATATAGTATGTCTAACCAGGTAACAGTTCTTTCGTTAAACATAATAATAATCTTTATTAATCCTTTTAGATCACATCATGATATAGGATACGTCAACGAACAAAAGCAAATTATTCCATTCAATAATGAAGAAATAATATATATATATACAATCCATCCATACATAGTATAACACAATTTCACATTTAACGAAACATTGTTATGAATGGGGCAAAACATATTATGTATATATTGAACATCATACACATTTGAACAAACAGTCAATTGATATTTTGAACTAGAAAGGCTTCACCTACCGAGATATTCATCGACACTGTAAAAACAATTCTTGAGTAGAAATTCCTTCAGTTTGGTTTTGAACCTTTTTTCTGTTGACTCATTTCTTATATCTTCAGGAAGATTATTAAAAAATGTCACCCCCGCATGTGATGGACAATTCTCAAATGATTTGGTTTTGTGTTTTTGGGCTCTTACGAGTTCACCATGCCTTGTGGGATAATTATGCATATCTGAGATTCTATTATACTTTCTTATATTTTTTTTCAGTGACAATACACATTTATAAATATAAATGCAGGGTAGGCACATAATTCCGTGGTTCATGAAATATTGTTTACAAGAGTCTCTATAGCCAAGGTTGAACATCAAGCGTATAACCTTTTTTTGAGAAACAAATATTTTATTAACATTTGTAGAGCAGCCCCACAAAGCTATGTTGTATGATATATGCGAATGTATAATTGCATAATACACGTTCAGCAGTTGATCTATACTTAGAATTGACTCCAATTGTCTTATCGCGTAATATCCGCTATTAACCTTTTTACTTATATGGCTTATACTAGAATCGAAAGTCATTCTACTATCGATGTAGGTACCAAGGAATCTGGTGCGATCAGAAGATTCGACATATTCTTCGCCAACCTTCACTCGAAAATTATTGATTTTTCTTTCATTTCTGAACAGAAACTGCATTAGAACCATTTTACTAGTATTCACGATCAGAGAGTTTTTGCAACACCATGTCGTAAACTCATGGGACAGTTCATTCAGCATTTCTTGCAATTCCGCAGGACTATCAGAGTCAGCTGCAAGTGTAGTTTCGTCAGCATATAAGACAATATGATCTGTACTCATATGTTTGGGCATATCGTTGATGAAGAGTAGAAAAATAAGTGGTCCCAAAATAGAACCTTGTGGGACTCCTAGATCCATGTTAAATGGTAAAGAATGACAGTCTTCTAATTTCACACGTATTTTTCTATCGGTTAAATATGATACTATCCTTGAGAGGAAATTACTTCTAGGGCGATTGAGTACAATTTACTCTGAATAATTTTGGGATCAATGATGTCGAATGCTTTTGATAGGTCAAAGAAAAGTGCACCAACGTATCTCCCTCTATCAAGTGAATCATATATATAATCGAAGAAGGTAGATGATGCACTCTCCGTCGACCTACCTGGGCAGAATCCATGTTGGACTTGAGAGATGATATTGAATTGATCCAAAAATGAAAGCATTTTCATGTAAACACATCTCTCGAATATTTTACAAATCACTGTGGGTACTGTTATTGGTCTATAGTTTCCGATTGAGGTTGGATCATCTTTCTTATGAAGTGGTGTTACCAAACCAACCTTCAGTTTGTCTGGGAATATTCCCATTTCTATAGATCTATTGAATATAAATGACAGTGGTTCACTTATAAGAGTTCTGATATTTTTCACAAGTTTATAAAATTATTTCACAAATATCACTTGGATGGACAGGGGTGAAGTAAAAAGTTTGAGGCATATACATGGTTGTGAAGTTGTTGAAAGATGTAGAGCCGAAATATTTGTTTATAGCATTAGGTGCTATGGTTGAGAAATATTCCTCAAAAGCGTTAACAATTTTATGTTTATCTCTAATACATTCTTCATTCAGTGAAATCTCAATATCCATATTTCGTTTAGTTTTACCTGTTTTATTCCCAACTAAGTTCCAAATTTGTTTTTGTGTTTGCAGTGACGTTTTATTTTGAAAAGAACGTTGGTGAAACTTGTATTTGGTTTCATGTAATTTACGCCTATACAATTTTTTTGAGATATCATAGTGCTCTTTGAGGTTGTTATTTTCTGCATTGACGGTTAGCCAAAATAGTTGCTTCAAATCATTTCCCATGGAGATTATCTCTTGAGTAACCCATTGCTTATTTTGCTTCGTTCCCAAATCAAGAGTTTTCGTCACGGTGGGGCATGTTAATTCAATGAAATAAATAATTATATTGGAGAATGACTCGTATGCAGAGTTGATATTGTCAAAGCTTTCATAAACTAAATGAAATGTCTCCTTCTCAAGACAAGTTTGGAGCCTAGTGATATTCTCAATACTCATGTTCAAATAAGTAATCTTTTTTCTTTTATCTAATTTTTGGATGTTAGAAAGGGATAAATTTAATGAAAGGCATAAATGGTCAGCTAGGTTCATATTCAGTACTTCTTCACTATATAGTGATTCAGGAATATTTGTAATGAAATAATCAATTTTTGAAGTAGTCGTTCTACCATTAGAAAAGGTGAAAATTCGTGTTGGCTCCAGGTTTTTACAGGTGAGGTTGAAGCTTTCCAATGAATCATTCAAAAGTGTTTTATTTTTTGAGTCACTTAGATAATTTATATTCAAATCACCACACAAGATGATATTTTTGAATTTTCCATCACAGTAATCAAGGGCATTGAATAATCTTTCGAAGAAAGTTTCGGTAGCATTTGGGGGCTTATACATTAAAACTAGACAATATTTTTCATGATTCATAGAAAATAAAATTGCACAGGTCTCGAATTCTAATTCCATTGATAGATTATTGATGTGAAGCTCCTGTTCAAATACCAAATCTTTTTTTATTACAATCAAAGTACCCCCGTGGATGTGGGTTTGTCTGGTAAAATGAGTCGCTAGAATATATCCATCGAACTGGATAGTGTTAATGTTGAAATCATTACACCAAGTCTCAGCTATGCACAGAATATCAGGACTCTGGTCAGTTAAAATTACTTCAATTTGATTCGTTTTGTTAAGTATACACTGTGAGTTCAAATGCATTATTTTAAAGTTTTCTTTCGGTACACTTACTTTTTTATGAAAATAACTAAAAGTCTTCCGACTGATGGTTCTGAAAGGGCTGTTGAGATGGTTTCCGAAATTGAAACCTCTTGACAATTACCTTATTCGGCCAGTTTGATGGATCATAAAGAGAATCTCGGAGTTGCATGTCAGCTCCTACTTTGAAGGATTTGAATCTCCCTTGTGAATTGAGTTGAGTTACGTAAAATTCAAACCCAGGAGATCGCTTCTCCAAGAATGCTTTCACTTTTTCTGTAGTTGTATGCGATTTGTAGCGTCCGACATATAGCCATAGCATCGGTTCCCCCCCGCTGAAGTCATTGTTTTCATCTGAAAGTGTTCCTATCACGGATCCACTTTTATTTCTTGTAATCGGTTCTTTGGGCTGTGATATCGGCTTTGCAGCAGTTGATCTGTTATCAGTTGTACTCGATTTTTTGTTCCGTTTTTTATTCGTCACTTCAATCCATGCTTGTTTATCGTCTACACGTTTTTCAACAGTGGGTTGAGAAATAACCGTATTGGCTGATGAACATGACAGAAAAGATTGATCTAGGTCACTTGGGATTGTGACACTCTTTTGTATTTCGGAAAGATTGCCTGATAAAAGTCTAACCATATCAATATTTGATTCCTTGAGATTTTGTACCTCCATACGAGCAACCGAATCGAACATAAGGTTGGATGGATAGATTGAACAATCATCGTATCTGTGTTGTATCAAATTATGTTTATATAGTTATACCCACCAAGTAACTGTTCTCCAGTTATACATAAGAGCGACTGAACTGAACAGAAGGTTGAATGGATAGACTGAATAATCATCGTATCTGGGTTGTATTCGATTATTTCGTGATGATTATTATATATTATGTCTAACCAGGTAACTGTTCTTTCGTTATACATACGAGCAACCGAATCGAACATAAGGTTGAATGGATAGATTGAAAAATCATTGTATCTGGGTTGTCTCCGATTATATCATTATGCTGTATAATTAGATACACCTACCATGTAACGGTTCTTTCGTTACACATACGAGCGTCTGAATCGAACATAAGGTTGGATGGTTAGACGGAACGATAATTGTAACTGAGTTGTATTCGATTATATCGTGGTAATGTTCATATAGTAATACTCACCAGGTGACTGTTCTTGCGTTATACGTACGAGCGACCCAATCGAGCAGAAGGTTGGATGGATAGACGGAATGATCATTGTATCTGAGTTGTATTCGATTATATCGTGATGAAGTTCATATAGAAATACTCACCAGGTTACTGTTCTTTCGTTATACATACGAGCAACCGAATCGAACAGAAGGTTGAATGGATGGTATCTGGGTTGTATTCGATTATGATGTTATGCTGTGTATATAGTTATAAACACTAGGTGACGGTATTTCCGTTTTACATACGAGCGACCGAAACGAACAGAAAGTTGAATGGATAGACTGAACAATCAATGTATCTGGTTGGTATTCGATTATATCGCAATACTGTATATATAGTGATACTTACCAGGTGACGGTACTTCCGTTACACATACTAGCGACTGAATCGAACAGAAGGTTAAATAGTTAGACGAAGCGATAATTGTATCCGAGTTGTATTCGATGATATCGTGATGATGTTTATATAGCAATACTCACCAGGTAACTGTTCTTCCGTTTTACATACAAACGACCGAATCAAGCAGAAGGTTAAATTTAGTATAGATTGAACAATCATCGTATCTGGGTTGTATTCGATTATGTTTATATAGTTATACTCACCAGGTAACTGTTCTTCCGTTATACATACGAGCGACTGAATTGAACAGAAGGTTGAATGGATAGACTAAACAATAATCGTATATGGGGTTGTATTCGATTATATCTTGATGATGTTCATATAGTTATACTCACCAGGAAACTGTTCTCCAGTTGTACATAAGAGCGACTGAACTGAACAGAAAGTTGAATGGATAGACTGAACAATCAATGTATCTGGGTGGTATCCGATTATATCGCAATACTGTATATATAGTGATACTTACCAGGTGACGGTACTTCCGTTACACATACTAGCGACTGAATCGAACAGAAGGTTAAATGGTTAGACGAAATGATAATTGTATCTCTGAGTTGTAATCGATGATATCGTGACGAAGTTCATATAGAAATACTCACCAGGTTACTGTTCTTTCGTTATACATACGAGCAACCGAATCGAACAGAAGGTTGAATGGATGGTATCTGGGTTATATTCGATTATGATGTTATGCTGTGTATATAGTTATAAACACTAGGTGACGGTATTTCCGTTTCACATACGAGCGACCGAAACGAACAGAAAGTTGAATGGATAGACTGAACAATCAATGTATCTGGTTGGTATTCGATTATATCGCAATACTGTATATATAGTGATACTTACCAGGTGACGGTACTTCCGTTACACATACTAGCGACTGAATCGAACAGAAGGTCAAATGGTTAGACGAAGCGATAATTGTATCTGAGTTGTATTCGATGATATCGTGATGATGTTTATATAGCAATACTCACCAGGTAACTGTTCTTCCGTTTTACATACAAACGACCGAATCAAGCAGAAGGTTAAATTTAGTATAGATTGAACAATCATCGTATCTGGGTTGTATTCGATTATGTTTATATAGTTATACTCACCAGGTAACTGTTCTTCCGTTATACATACGAGCGACTGAATTGAACAGAAGGTTGAATGGATAGACTAAACAATAATCGTATATGGGGTTGTATTCGATTATATCTTGATGATGTTCATATAGTTATACTCACCAGGAAACTGTTCTCCAGTTGTATATAAGAGCGACTGAACTGAACAGAAAGTTGAATGGATAGACTGAACAATCAATGTATCTGGGTGGTATCCGATTATATCGCAATACTGTATATATAGTGATACTTACCAGGTGACGGTTCTTCCGTTACACATACTAGCGACTGAATCGAACAGAAGGTTAAATGGTTAGACGAAATGATAATTGTATCTCTGAGTTGTATTCGATGATATCGTGATGAAGTTCATATAGAAATACTCACCAGGTTACTGTTCTATCGTTATACATACGAGCATTCGAATCGAACAGAAGGTTGAATGGATAGTATCTGGGTTGTATTCGATTAAGATGTTATGCTGTGTATATAGTTATACACACTAGGTGACGGTATTTCCGTTTTACATACGAGCGACCGAAACGAACAGAAAGTTGAATGGATAGACTGAACAATCAATGTATCTGGTTGGTATCCGATTATATCGCAATACTGTATATATAGTGATACTTACCAGGTGACGGTACTTCCGTTACACATACTAGCGACTGAATCGAACAGAATGTTAAATGGTTAGACGAAGCGATATTTGTATCTGAGTTGTATTCGATGATATCGTGATAATGTTTATATAGCAATATTCACCAGGTAACTGTTCTTCCGTTTTACATAAAAGCGACCGAATCGAGCAGAAGGTTAAATGGATAGATTGAAAATTCATCGTATCTGGGTTGTATTCGATTAGGTTTATATAGTTATACTCACCAGGTAACTGTTCTTCCGATATACATACGAGCGACTGAATTGAACAGAAGGTTGAATGGATAGACTAAATAATGATCGTATCTGAGGTTGTATTCGATTATATCGTGATGATGTTTATATAGTTATACTCAACAGGTAACTATTCTCCAGTTATACATAAAAGCGACTGAATCGAGCAGAAGGTTGAATTCAGTATTGATTGAACAATAATCGTATCTGGGTTGTATTCGATTATGTTTATAAAGTTATACTCACCAGGTAACTGTTCTTCCGTTATACATACGAGCAATCGAATCGAACAGAAGGTTGAATGGATAGTATCTGGGTTGTATTCGATTATGATGTTATGCTGTGTATATAGTTATACACATTAGGTGACGGTATTCCCGTTTTACATACGAGCGACCGAAACGAACAGAAAGTTGAATGGATAGACTGAAAAATCAATGTATCTGGGTGGTATCCGATTATATCGCAATACTGTATATAAAGTGATACTTACCAGGTGACGGTACTTCCGTTACGCATACTAGCGACTGAATCGAACAGAAGGTTAAATGGTTAGACGAAACGATAATTGTATCTGAGTTGAATTCGATGATATCGTGATGATGTTTATAGCAATACTCACCAGGTAACTGTTCTTCCGTTTTACATACAAGCGACCGAATCGAGCAGAAGGTTAAATAGATAGATTGAACAATTATCGTATCTGGGTTGTATTCGATTATGTTTATATAGTTATACTCACCAGGTAACTGTTCTTCCGTTATACATACGAGCGACTGAATTGAACAGAAGGTTGAATGGATAGACTAAACAATGATCGTATCTGGGGTTCTATTCGATGATATCGTGATGATGTTCATATAGTTATACTCACCAGGTAACTGTTCTCCAGTTATACATAAGAGCGACTGAACTGAACAGAAGGTTGAATGGATAGACTGAATAATCATCGTATCTGGGTTGTATTTGATTATTTCGTGATGATTATTATATATTATGTCCAACCAGGTAACTGTTTTAGAAAGAGAAATTAGTCTATCCAATTAGAATATCAAACATAGTTTGAAATGAATGTCTGGTAGACTACGAGCAGAAAACAACTACTTTCCTGGTGAATACCACGCAGAACATTGAATTATATCTGCTCGTAATCCATGCAACGATTCACACTGTGAATGCAGATCGCAAATGTTTCTTTCTTCCTAAGACGTGACAAATTCACATCGGGACAGGCACGCCTAACAACCTACAGACCGGTTTCGGGCTTATTGGCCCTCATCAGTGCAGGGTAGTTATCCGAGTAGAGACCGTAAGATCTCCACTCGAAGCGTTGCCTGTCCCAATGCACCTTCGTCGCGTTTATTTGACCGCACTGAGCCGCGTTCCAACAGACAATTGGAAGTGGCGACACCATGCGGCAGAAGAAAGAAACACTCCAGAACTAAATCTCCCAAATCACAGAACTTGGAAGTGGCTTATAGCTCGACTAAGCTAATAAATGAAAAATGGAAAAGCCATAAATTGGACAACAATTTTAGAAAGAGAAATTAGTCTATCTAATTAGAATATTCTAATTGGATAGACTAATTTCTCTCTCTAAAGATGTTGTCCAATTTATGGCTTTTCCATTTTTCAGGTAACTGTTCTTCCGTTATACATACGAGCAACCGAATCAAACATAAGGTTGGATGGATAGATTGAAAAATCATTGTATCTGGGTTGTCTCTGATTATATCGTTATGCTGTATAATTAGATACACCTACCATGTAACGGTTCTTTCGTTACACATACGAGCGTCTGAATCGAACATAAGGTTGGATGGTTAGAGATAATTGTAACTGAGTTGTATTCGATTATATCGTGGTAATGTTTATATAGTAATACTCACCAGGTGACTGTTCTTGCGTTATACGTACGAGCGACCCAATCGAACAGAAGGTTGGATGGATAGACGGAATGATCATTGTATCTGAGTTGTATTCGATTATATCGTGATGAAGTTCATATGGAAATACTCACCAGGTTACTGTTCTTTCGTTATACATACGAGCAACCGAATCGAACAGAAGGTTGAATGAATGGTATCTGGGTTGTATTCGATTATGATGTTATGCTGTATATATAGTTATACACACTAGGTGACGGTATTTCCGTTTTACATACGAGCGACCGAAACGAACAGAAAGTTGAATGGATAGACTGAACAATCAATGTATCTGGTTGGTATCCGATTATATCGCAATACTGTATATATAGTAATGCTTACCAGGTGACGGTACTTCCGTTACACATACTAGCGACTTAATCGAACAGAATGTTAAATGGTTAGACGAAGCGATAATTGTATCTTAGTTGTATTCGATTATATCGTGATGATGTTTATATAGTTATACTCAACAGGTAACTGTTCTCCAGTTATACATAAAAGCGACTGAATCGAGCAGAAGGTTGAATTCAGTATTGATTGAACAATAATCGTATCTGGGTTGTATTCGATTATGTTTATAAAGTTATACTCACCAGGTAACTGTTCTTCCGTTATACATACGAGCAATCGAATCGAACAGAAGGTTGAATGGATAGTATCTGGGTTGTATTCGATTATGATATTATGCTGTGTATATAGTTATACACATTAGGTAAAGGTATTCCCGTTTTACATACGAGCGACCGAAACGAACTGAAAGTTGAATGGATAGACTGAACAATCAATGTATCTGGGTGGTATCCGATTATATCGCAATACTGTATATAAAGTGATACTTACCAGGTGACGGTACTTCCGTTACGCATACTAGGGACTGAATCGAACAGAAGGTTGAATGGTTAGACGAAACGATAATTGTATCTGAGTTGAATTCGATGATATCGTGATGATGTTTATGGCAATACTCACCAGGTAACTGTTCTTCCGTTTTACATACAAGCGACCGGATCGAGCAGAAGGTTAAATAGATAGATCGAACAATCATCGTATCTGGGTTGTATTCGATTATGTTTATATAGTTATACTCACCAGGTAACTGTTCTTCCGTTATACATACGAGCGACTGAATTGAACAGAAGGTTGAATGGATAGACTAAACAATGATCGTATCTGGGGTTGTATTCGATGATATCGTGATGATGTTCATATAGTTATACTCACCAGGTAACTGTTCTCCAGTTATACATAAGAGCGACTGAACTGAACAGAAGGTTGAATGGATAGACTGAATAATCATCGTATCTGGGTTGTATTCGATTATTTCGTGATGATTATTATATATTATGTCTAACCAGGTAACTGTTTTAGAAAGAGAAATTAGTCTATCCAATTAGAATATTCTAATTAGATAGACTAATTTCTCTTTCTAAAATTGTTGTCCAATTTATGGCTTTCCCATTTTTCATTTATTAGCTTAGTCGAGCTATAAGCCACTTCCAAGTTCTGTGATTTGGGAGATTTAGTTCTGGAGTGTTTCTTTCTTCTGCCGCATGGTGTCGCCACTTCCAATTGTCTGTTGGAACGCGGCTCAGTGCGGTCAAATAAACGCGACGAAGGTGCATTGGGACAGGCATCGCTTCGAGTGGAGATCTTACGGTCTCAACTCGGATAACTAGAAACTTAGGATAAAAGAAAATTAGAATATTCTAATTGGATAGACTAATTGGATAGACTTATTTCTCTTTCTAAAATTGTTGTCCAATTAATGGCTTTTCCATTTTTCAGGTAACTGTTCTTCCGTTATACATACGAGCAACCGAATCAAACATAAGGTTGGATGGATAGATTGAAAAATCATTGTATCTGGGTTGTCTCTGATTATATCGTTATGCTGTATAATTAGATACACCTACCATGTAACGGTTCTTTCGTTACACATACGAGCGTCTGAATCGAACATAAGGTTGGATGGTTAGAGATAATTGTAACTGAGTTGTATTCGATTATATCGTGGTAATGTTTATATAGTAATACTCACCAGGTGACTGTTCTTGCGTTATACGTACGAGCGACCCAATCGAACAGAAGGTTGGATGGATAGACGGAATGATCATTGTATCTGAGTTGTATTCGATTATATCGTGATGAAGTTCATATAGAAATACTCACCAGGTTACTGTTCTTTCGTTATACATACGAGCAACCGAATCGAACAGAAGGTTGAATGAATGGTATCTGGGTTGTATTCGATTATGATGTTATGCTGTATATATAGTTATACACACTAGGTGACGGTATTTCCGTTTTACATACGAGCGACCGAAACGAACAGAAAGTTGAATGGATAGACTGAACAATCAATGTATCTGGTTGGTATCCGATTATATCGCAATACTGTATATATAGTGATGCTTACCGGTTGACGGTACTTCCGTTACAAATACTAGCGACTGAATCGAAAAGAATGTTAAATGGTTAGACGAAGCGATAATTGTATCTAAGTTGTATTCGATGATATCGTGATGATGTTTATATAGCAATATTCACCAGGTAACTGTTCTTCCGTATTACATAAAAGCGACCGAATCGAGCAGAAGGTTAAATGGATAGATTGAAAATTCATCGTATCTGGGTTGTATTCGATTAGGTTTATATAGTTATACTCATCAGGTAACTGTTCTTCCGATATACATACGAGCGACTGAATTGAACAGAAGGTTGAATGGATAGACTAAATAATGATCGTATCTGAGGTTGTATTCGATTATATAGTGATGATGTTTATATAGTTATACTCAACAGGTAACTGTTCTCCAGTTATACATAAAAGCGACTGAATCGAGCAGAAGGTTGAATTCAGTATTAATTGAACAATAATCGTATCTGGGTTGTATTCGATTATGTTCATAAAGTTATATACTCACCAGGTAACTGTTCTTCCGTTATACATACGAGCAATCGAATCGAACAGAAGGTTGAATGGATAGTATCTGGGTTGTATTCGATTATGATGTTATGCTGTGTATATAGTTATACACATTAGGTGACGGTATTCCCGTTTTACATACGAGCGACCGAAACGAACAGAAAGTTGAATGGATAGACTGAACAATCAATGTATCTGGGTGGTATCCGATTATATCGCAATACTGTATATAAAGTGATACTTACCAGGTGACGGTCCTTCCGTTACACATACTAGCGACTGAATCGAACAGAAGGTCAAATGGTTAGACGAAACGATAATTGTATCTGAGTTGAATTCGATGATATCGTGATGATGTTTATATAGCAATACTCACCAGGTAACTGCTCTTCCGTTTTACATACAAGCGACCGAATCGAGCAGAAGGTTAAATTTAGTATAGATTAAACAATCATCGTATCTGGGTTGTATTCGATTATGTTTATATAGTTATACTCACCAGGTAACTGTTCTTCCGTTATACATACGAGCGACTGAATTGAACAGAAGGTTGAATGGATAGACTAAACAATAATCGTATCTGGGGTTGTATTCGATTATATCTTGATGATGTTCATATAGTTATACTCACCAGGAAACTGTTCTCCAGTTTTACATAAGAGCGACTGAACTGAACAGAAAGTTGAATGGATAGACTGAACAATCAATGTATCTGGGTGGTATCCGATTATATCGCAATACTGTATATATAGTGATACTTACCAGGTGACGGTACTTCCGTTACACATACTAGCGACTGAATCGAACAGAAAGTTAAATGGTTGGACGAAATGATAATTGTATCTCTGAGTTGTATTCGATGATATCGTGATGAAGTTCATATAGAAATACTCACCAGGTTACTGTTCTTTCGTTATACATACGAGCATTCGAATCGAACAGAAGGTTGAATGGATAGTATCTGGGTTGTATTCGATTATGATGTTATGCTGTGTATATAGTTATACACACTAGGTGACGGTATTCCCGTTTTACATACGAGCGACCGAAACGAACAGAAAGTTGAATGGATAGACTGAACAATCAATGTATCTGGTTGGTATCCGATTATATCGCAATACTGTATATATAGTGATACTTACCAGGTGACGGTACTTCCGTTACACATACTAGCGACTGAATCGAACAGAAGGTTAAATGGTTAGACGAAGCGATAATTGTATCTGAGTTGTATTCGATGATATCGTGATGATGTTTATATAGCAATATTCACCAGGTAACTGTTCTTCCGTTTTACATAAAAGCGACCGAATCGAGCAGAAGGTTGAATGGATAGATTGAAAATTCATCGTATCTGGGTTGTATTCGATTAGGTTTATATAGTTATACTCACCAGGTAACTGTCCTTCCGTTATACATACGAGCGACTGAATTGAACAGAAGGTTGAATGGATAGACTAAACAATGATCGTATCTGGGGTTGTATTCGATTATATCGTGATGATGTTTATATAGTTATATTCAACAGGTAACTGTTCTCCAGTTATACATAAGAGCGACTGAACTGAACAGAAGGTTGAATGGATAGACTGAACAATCATTGTATCTGGGTTGTATTCGATTATATCGTGATGATTTTCATATAGTATGTCTAACCAGGTAACAGTTCTTCTGTTACACATAAGAGCAACCGAATCGAACATAAGGTTGAATGGATAGATTGAACAATCATTGTATCTGGGTTGTCTCCGATTATATCGTTATGCTGTATATTTAGTTACACCTACCATGTAACGGTTTTTTCGTTACACATACGAGCGTCTGCATCGAACATGAGGTTGGATGATTAGACGGAACGATAATTGTAACTGAGTTGTATTCGATGTTTATATAGTAATACTCACCACGTGACTGTTCTTGCGTTATACATACGAGCGACCAAATCGAACAGAAGGTTGGATGGATAGACGGAATGATCATTGTATCTGAGTTGTATTCGATTATATCGTGATGACGTTCATATAGAAATACTCACCAGGTTACTGTTCTTTCGTTATACATACGAGCAACCGAATCGAACAGAAGGTTGAATGGATAGTATCTGGGTTGTATTCGATTATGATGTTATGCTGTGTAAATAGTTATACACATTAGGTGACGGTACTCCCGTTTTACATACGAGCGACTGAAACGAACAGAAAGTTGAATGGATAGACTGAACAATCAATGTATCTGGATGGTATCCGATAATATCGCAATACTGAATATATAGTGATACTTACAGGTGACGGTTCTTCCGTTACACATACTAGCGACTGAATTGAACAGAAGGTTGAATGGATAGACTAAACAATGATCGTATCTGGGGTTGTATTCGATTATATCGTGATGATGTATATATGGTTATACTCACCAGGTAACTGTTCTCCAGTTATACATAAGAGCGACTGAACTGAACAGAAGGTTGAATGGATAGACTGAACAATCATTGTATCTGGGTTGTATTCGATTATATCGTGATGATTATCATATAGTATGTCTTACCAGGTAACAGTTCTTCTGTTACACATACGAGCAACCGAATCGAACCTAAGGTTGAATGGATAGATGGAACAATCATTGTATCTGGGTTGTCTCCGATTATATCGTAATGCTGTATATTTAGTTACACCTACAATGAAACGGTTCTTTCGTTACACATACGAGCGTCTGAATCGAACATAAGGTTGGATGATTAGACGGAACAATAATTGTAACTGAGTTGTATTCGATTATATCGTGGTGATGTTTATATAGTAATACTCACCAGGTGACTGTTCTTGCGTTATACATACGAGCGACCGAATCGAGCAGAAGGTTGAATAGATGGATTGAAAATTCATCGTATCTGGGTTGTATTCGATTAGGTTTATATAGTTATACTCACCAGGTAACTGTTTTTCCGTTATACATAAGAACGAAAGAAACGAACAGAAAGTTGAATGGATAGACTGAACAATCAATGTATCTGGATGGTATCCGATTATATCGCAATAATGTATATATAGTGATACTTACCAGGTGACGGTACTTCCGTTACACATACTAGCGACTGAATCGAACAGAAGGTTAAATGGTTAGACGAAACGATAATTGTATCTGAGTTGTATTCGATGATATCGTGATGATGTTTATATAGCAATACTCACCAGGTAACTGTTCTTCCGTTTTACATACAAGCGACCGAATCGAGCAGAAGGTTAAATTTAGTATAGATTGAACAATCATCGTAATTGGGTTGTATTCGATTATGTTCATATAGTTATACTCACCAGGTAACTGTTCTTCCGTTATACATACGAGCGACTGAATTGAACAGAAGGTTGAATGGATAGACTAAACAATAATCGTATCTGGGGTTGTATTCGATTATATCTTGATGATGTTCATATAGTTATACTCACCAGGAAACTGTTCTCTAGTTATACATAAGAGCGACTGAACTGAACAGAAAGTTGAATGGATAGACTGAACAATCAATGTATCTGGGTGGTATCCGATTATATCGCAATACTGTATATATAGTGATACTCACCAGGTGACGGTACTTCCGTTACACATACTAGAGACTGAATCGAACAGAAGGTTGAATGGTTAGACGAAACGATAATCGTATCTCTGAGTTGTATTCGATGATATCGTGATGATGTTTACATAGCAATACTCACCAGGTAACTGTTCTTTCGTTTTACATACAAGCGACCGAATCGGGCAGAAGCTTAAATTTAGTATAGATTGAACAATAATCGTATCTGGGGTTATATTCGATTATATCTTGATGATGTTCATATAGTTATACTCACCAGAAAACTGTTCTCCAGTTATACATAAGAGCGACCGAACTGAACAGAAGGTTGAATGGATAGACTGAACATTCATCGTATCTGGGTTGTATTTGATTATATCGTGATTATTATCATATAGTATGTCTAACCAGGTAATAGTTCTTCCGTTATACATACGAGCAACCGAATCGAACATAAGGTTGGATGGATATAGATTGAACAATCATTGTATCTGGGTTGTCTCCGATTATATCGTTATGCTGTATATTTAGTTACACCTACCATGTAACGGTACTTCCGTTACACATACGAGCATCTGAATCGAACATAAGGTTGGACGGTTAGACGGAACTATAATTGTAACTGAGTTGTATTCGATTATATCGTGGTGATGTTTATATAGTAATACTCACCAGGTGACTGTTCTTGCGTTATACATACGAGCGACCAAATCGAACAGAAGGTTGGATGGATAGACGGAATGATCATTGTATCTGAATTGTATTCGATTATATCGTGATGACGTTCATATAGAAATACGCACCAGGTTACTGTTCTTTCGTTATACATACGAGCAACCGAATCGAACAGAAGGTTGAATGGATAGTATCTGGGTTGTATTCGATTATGATGTTATGCTGTGTAAATGGTTATACACATTAGGTGACGGTACTCCCGTTTTACATACGAGCGACCGAAACGAACAGAAAGTTGAATGGATAGACTGAACAATCAATGTATCTGGATGGTATCCGATAATATCGCAATACTGAATATATAGGGATACTTACCAGGTGACGGTACTTCCGTTACACATACTAGCGACTGAATCGAACAGAATGTTAAATGGTTAGACGAAACGATAATTGTATCTGAGTTGTATTCGATGATATCGTGATGATGTTTATATAGAAATACTCACCAGGTAACTGTTCTTCCGTTATACATACGAGCGACTGAATTGAACAGAAGGTTGAATGGATAGACTAAACAATAATCGTATCTGGGGTTGTATAAAATTATATCTTGATGATGTTCATATAGTTATTCTCACCAGGAAACTGTTCTCCAGTTATACATAAGAGCGACTGAACTGAACAGAAGGTTGAATGGATAGTCTGAGCAATCATCGTATCTGGGTTGTATTTGATTATATCGTGATGATTATAATATTGTATGTCTAACCAGCTAACTGTTCTTCGGTTATACATACGAGCAACCGAATCGAACATAAGGTTGAATGTATCTGGGTTGTCTCAGATTATATCGTTATGCTGTATATTTAGTTACACCTACCATGTGAATGTTCTTTCGTTACACATACGAGCGTCTAAATCGAAAATAAGGTTGGATGGTTAGACGAACCGATAATTGTAACTGAGTTGTATTCGATTATATCGTGGTGATGTTTATATAGTAATATTCACCAGGTGACTGTTCTTGCGTTATACATACGAGCGACCCAATCGAACAGAAGGTTGGATGGATAGACGGAATGATCATTGTATCTTAGTTGTATTCTATTATATCGTGATGACGTTCATATAGAAATACTCACCAGGTTACTGTTCATTCGTTATACATACGAGCAACCGAAACGAACAGAAAGTTGAATGGATAGACTGAACAATCAATGTATCTGGGTGGTATGCGATTATATCGCAATACTGTATATATAGTGATACTTACCAGGTGACGGTACTTCCGTTACACATACTAGCGACTTAATCGAACAGAAGGTTGAATGGTTAGACGAAACGATAATTGTATCTGAGTTGTATTCGATGATATCGTGATGATGTTTATATAGCAATAATCACCAGGTAACTGTTCTTCCGTTTTACATACAAGCGACCGAATCGAGCAGAAGGTTAAATGTATAGATTGAACAATCATTGTATCTGGGTTGTATTTGATTATATCGTTATGCTGTATATTTAGTTACACCTACCATGAAACGGTTCTTTCGTTACACATACGAGCGTCTGAATCGAACATAAGGTTGGATGATTAGACGGAACAATAATTGTAACTGAGTTGTATTCGATTATATCGTGGTGATGTTTATATAGTAATACTCACCAGGTGACTGTTCTTGCGTTATACATACGAGCGACCCAATCGAACAGAAGTTTGGATGGATAGACGGAATGATCATTGTATCTGAGTTGTATTCGATTATATCGTGATGACGTTCATATAGAAATACTCACCAGGTTACTGTTTTTTCTTTATACATACAAGCAAACGAATAGAACAGAAGGTTGAATGGATAGTATCTGGGTTGTATTCGATTATGATGTTATGCTGTGTATATAGTTATACACATTAGGTGACGGTATTCCCGTTTCACATACGAGCGACCGAAACGAACAGAAAGTTGAATGGATATACTGAACAATCAATGTATCTGGGTGGTATCCGATTATATCGCGATACTGTATATATAGTGATACTTACCAGGTGACGGTACTTCCGTTGCACATACTAGCGACTGAATCGAACTTAAGGTTAAATGGTAAGACGAAACGATAATTGTATCTGAGTTGTATTCGATGATATCGTGATGATGTTTATATAGCAATACTCACCAGGTAACTGTTCTTCCGTTTTACATACAAGCGACCGAATCGAGCAGAAGGTCAAATTTAGTATGGATTGAACAATCATCGTATCTGGGTTGTATTCGATTATGTTTATATAGTTATACTCACCAGGTAACTGTTCTTCCGTTATACATACGAGCGACTGAATTGAACAGAAGGTTGAATGGATAGACTAAACAATAATCGTATCTGGGGTTGTATTCGATTATATCTTGATGATGTTTATATAGTTATACTCACCAGGAAACTGTTCTCCAGTTATACATAAGAGCGACTGAATTGAACAGGAGGTTGAATGGATAGACTGAACAATCATCGTATTTGGGTTGTATTTGATTATATCGTGATGATTATAATATAGTATGTCTAACCAGGTAACAGTTCTTCCGTTATACATA
The DNA here is from genome assembly GCA_029955515.1 of Chrysomela aeneicollis. Classification (NCBI taxonomy): domain Eukaryota; kingdom Metazoa; phylum Arthropoda; class Insecta; order Coleoptera; family Chrysomelidae; genus Chrysomela; species Chrysomela aeneicollis. The sequence goes on along the minus strand of JARUHQ010000013.1, from coordinate 10,781,025 downwards.
CGAGCAACCGAATCGAACATAAGGTTGAATGTATCTGGGTTGTCTCAGATTATATCGTTATGCTGTATATTTAGTTACACCTACCATGTAAAGGTTCTTTCGTTACACATACGAGCGTCTGAATCGAACATAAGGTTGGATGGTTAGACGAAACGATAATTGTAACTGAATTGTATTCGATTATATCGTGGTGATGTTTATATAGTAATATTCACCAGGTGACTGTTCTTGCGTTATACATACGAGCGACCCAATCGAACAGAAGGTTGGATGGATAGACGGAATGATCATTGTATCTTAGTTGTATTCTATTATATCGTGATGACGTTCATATAGAAATACTCACCAGGTTACTGTTCATTCGTTATACATACGAGCAACCGAATCGAACAGAAGGTTGAATGGATAGTATCTGGGTTGTATTCGATTATGATGTTATGCTGTGTATATAGTTATACACATTTGATGACGGTATTCCCGTTTTACATACGAGCGACCGAAACGAACAGAAAGTTGAATGGATAGACTGAACAATCAATGTATCTGGGTGGTATGCGATTATATCGCAATACTGTATATATAGTGATACTTACCAGGTGACGGTACTTCCGTTACACATACTAGCGACTGAATCGAACAGAAGGTTGAATGGTTAGACGAATCGATAATTGTATCTGAGATTGTATTCGATGATATCGTGATGATGTTTATATAGCAATAATCACCAGGTAACTGTTCTTCCGTTTTACATACAAGCGACCGAATCAAGCAGAAGGTTAAATGTATAGATTGAACAATCATCGTATCTGGGTTGTATTTGATTATGTTTATATAGTTTTACTCACCAGGTACCTGTTCTTCCGTTATACATACGAGCGACTGAATTGAACAGAAGGTTGAATGGATAGACTAAACAATGATCGTATCTGGGGTTGTATTCGATTATATCGTGATGATGTATATATAGTTATACTCACCAGGTAACTGTTCTCCAGTTATACATAAGAGCGACTGAACTGAACAGAAGGTTGAATGGATAGACTGAACAATCATTGTATCTGGGTTGTATTCGATTATATCGTGATGATTATCATATAGTATGTCTAACCAGGACACAGTTCTTCTGTTACACATACGAGCAACCGAATCGAACATAAGGTTGAATGGATAGATTGAACAATCATTGTATCTGGGTTGTCTCCGATTATATCGTTATGCTGTATATTAAGTTACACCTACCATGTAACGGTTCTTTCGTTACACATACGAGCGTCTGAATCGAACATAAGGTTGGATGATTAGACGGAACAATAATTGTAACTGAGTTGTATTCGATTATATCGTGGTGATGTTTATATAGTAATACTCACCAGGTGACTGTTCTTGCGTTATACATACGAGCGACCCAATCGAACAGAAGTTTGGATGGATAGACGGAATGATCATTGTATCTGAGTTGTATTCGATTATATCGTTATGACGTTCATATAGAAATACTCACCAGGTTACTGTTTTTTCTTTATACATAAAAGCAAACGAATAGAACAGAAGGTTGAATGGATAGTATCTGGGTTGTATTCGATTATGATGTTATGCTGTGTATATAGTTATACACATTAGGTGACGGTATTCCCGTTTTACATACGAGCGACCGAAACGAACAGAAAGTTGAATGGATAGACTGAACAATCAATGTATCTGGGTGGTATCTGATTATATCGCGATACAGTATATATGATGATACTTACCAGGTGACGGTACTTCCGTTGCACATACTAGCGACTGAATCGAACTTAAGGTTAAATGATAAGACGAAACGATAATTGTATCTGAGTTGTATTCGATGATATCGTGATGATGTTTATATAGCAATACTCACCAGGTAACTGTTCTTCCGTTTTACATACAAGCGACCGAATCGAGCAGAAGGTTAAATTTAGTATGGATTGAACAATCATCGTATCTGGGTTGTATTCGATTATGTTTATATAGTTATACTCACCAGGTAACTGTTCTTCCGTTATACATACTAGCGACTGAATCGAACAGAATGTTGAATGGATAGACGGAACGATAATTGTATCTGAGTTGTATTCGATGATATCGTGATGATGTTTATATAGCAATACTCACCAGGTAACTGTCCTTCAGTTTTACATACAAGTGACCGAATCGAGCAGAAGGTTAAATGGATAGATTGAACAATCATCGTATCTGAGTTGTATTCGATTATGTTTATATAGTTATACTCACCAGGTACCTGTTCTTCCGTTATACATACGAGCAACCGAATCGAACATAAGGTTGAATGGATAGATTGAACAATCATCGTATCTGAGTTGTATTCGATTATGTTTATATAGTTATACTCACCAAGTAACTGTTCTTCTGTTATACATACGAGCAACTGAATTGAACAGAAGGTTGAATGGATAGACTGAACAATGATCGTATCTGGGGTTGTATTCGATTATATCGTGATGATGTTTATATAGTTATACTCACCAGGTAACTGTTCTCCAGTTATACATAAGAGCGACTGAACTGAACAGACGGTTGTATGGATAGACTGAACAATCATCGTATCTGGGTTGTATTCGATTATTTCGTGATGATTATTATATATTATGTCTAACCAGGTAACTGTTCTTCTGTTATACATACGAGCAACCGAATCGAACATAAGGTTGAATGGATAGATTGAACAATCATTGTATCTGGGTTGTCTCCGATTATATCGTTATGCTGTATATTTAGATACACCTACCATGTAACGGTTCTTTCGTTACACATACCAGCGTCTGAATCGAACATAAGGTTGGATAATTAGACGGAACGATAATTGTAACTGAGTTGTATTCGATTATATCGTGGGAATGTTTATATAGTTATACTCACCAGGTAACTGTTCTTGCGTTATACGTACGAGCGACCCAATCGAACAGAAGGTTAGATGGATAGACGGAATGATCATTGTATCTGAGTTGTATTCGATTATATCGTGATGAAGTTCATATAGAAATACTCACCAGGTTACTGTTCTTTCGTTATACATACGAGCAACCGAATCGAACGAAAGGTTGAATGGATAGTATCTGAGTTGTATTCGATTATGATGTTATGCTGTGTATATAGTTATACACACTAGGTGACGGTATTCCCGTTTTACATACGAGCGACCGAAACGAACAGAAAGTTGAATGGATAGACTGAACAATCAATGTATCTAGTTGGTATCCGATTATATCGTTATACTGTATATATAGTGATACTTACCAGGTGACGGTACTTCCGTTACACATACTAGCGACTGAATCGAACAGAAGGTAAAATGGTTAGACGAAGCGATAATTGTATCTGAGTTGTATTCGATGATATCGTGATGATGTTTATATAGCAATACTCACCAGGTAACTGTTCTTCCGTTTTACATAAAAGCGACACAATCGAGCAGAAGGTTAAATAGATGAATTGAAAATTCATCGTATCTGGGTTGTATTCGATTAGGTTTATATAATTATACTCACCAGGTAACTGTTTTTCCGTTATACATAAGAACGACCAAAACGAACAGGAAGTTGAATGGATAGACTGAACAATCAATGTATCTGGATGGTATCCGATTATATCGCAATAATGTATATATAGTGATACTTACCAGGTGACGGGACTTCCGTTACACATACTAGCGACTGAATCGAACAGAAGGTTAAATGGTTAGACGAAACGATTATTGTATCTGAGTTGTATTCGATGATATCGTGATGATGTTCATATAGCAATACTCACCAGGTAACTGTTCTTTCGTTTTACATACAAGCGACCGAATCGAGCAGAAGGTTAAATTTAGTATAGATTGAACAATCATCGTATCTGGGTTGTATTCGATTATTTCGTGATGATTATTATATATTATGTCTAACCAGGTAACTGTTCTTTCGTTATACATACGAGCAACCAAATCGAACATAAGGTTGGATGGACAGATTGAAAAATCATTGTATCTGGGTTGTCTCCGATTATATCGTTATGCTGTATAATTAGATACACCTACCATGTAACGGTTCTTTCGTTACACATACGAGCGTCTGAATCGAACATAAGGTTGGATGGTTAGACGGAACTGAGTTGTATTCGATTATATCGTGGTAATGTTCATATAGTATTACTCACCAGATGACTGTTCTTGCGTTATACGTACGAGCGACCCAATCAAAGATATTCTAGGAGTATTCATTGACAAAGAAGGTGCGTTCGACAACACGTCCTTCGAGTCCATTTGTCAAGCAGCAGAGAGACACGGCATCGAGTCATCATTGATACGATGGATCAAGACAATGCTCTCCTGCCGACAGGTTAAAGCTGAACTGAGTGGTAGCGAGGCTAGCGCTCTGGTATCACGGGGATGTCCACAGGGGGGAGTGCTCTCCCCGCTCCTGTGGTGCCTAGTGGTAAACAGTATTATATCAGAGATGAACGAGTCTGGCATCTATGCTCAGGCGTATGCCGATGACATAGTCATCTTGGCCCAAGGTCCAAAACTGTGCCAATTGAGGGAATCTATGGAGGAAGCCCTTGAAATGGTAGAAAGTTGGTGTTTCACCGAAGGACTGAAAGTGAATCCACAAAAAGCTGAAATGGTGCTTTTCACCAGAAAGCGGAAACTGGGAGCTTTACCTGACATACATCTGTCTGGACAGATTTTGCAATATAAAGGGTCAACAAAGTATCTAGGAATTATCTTGGACTCTGAATTGACCTGGAACGAGCAAATTGCGAAGTGCACAACGAAGGCTACCAACGCCTTTTGGGGCTGTAGGAGAGCCTTCGGGAGCACATGGGGAGTTACACCGAAAATCCTACTCTGGATCTATAAGGCAGTAATTCGCCCTATCATCACATACGGGGCCGTGGTATGGTGGCCAGGTGTGAATAAGTGCAAGTCCAAGCCCCTTCTCGACAAAATACAACGACTTGCATGCATAGGGATAACAGGGGCAATGAGGACATCGCCCTCCAGAGCTCTTGAGGTTCTGATAGGACTTTCGCCCCTACACCTTGTTATTGAACATGAAGCCATGAGAACAGGCTTCATGGCTTAGGCCAATGGGCAAACGAGAATGACAACTACGGTCATTCTAGCATATGGAATCGAGCTGTAGAAGACTGCCCCATAATCTCCATGAGACGGGACGACTTTCTACCAATTCTGATTTTCAAAAAAGCTTCCGAAATCATGATTCCATCAAGGGAAGATTGGGTGAGTAAAGGTGAACGCCTGTTCCCGAATAATGCGACCGTCTGGTACACTGACGGATCCAAAGTCGGAAACAAAACAGGTGCAGGAGTCTATGGTGGCAGCAGGAGAGGAAACTACTCGTTCCCTCTCGGCACTGTCGCTACGGTGTTTCAGGCTGAAGTGTACGCGATTTTAGCCTGTACACAAGAGAACCTGAAAAGGGCCTACCAAGGAGGCCACGTCGTAATATGCTCGGACAGTAGGGCGGCACTATTGGCCATAGGGTCCAATAGAATCTCCTCGAAACTGGTGCTCGAGTGCCGCGAAGCTTTAGAGATATTAGGGACTGAAAACCGCGTCAGCCTCGCGTGGGTCCCAGGTCACTCGGGAGTGCCCGGAAACGAAGAAGCTGACAATTTGGCCAAAGCAGGGTCAACATCAACCCCAATTGGACCTGAACCCATCCTAGGAATTTCATATAGGATGGCGATAACACATATGAAAGACCGTCTCAACAGACAGTCTTTTCACGCCTGGATGGAAACACCTGGCATGAGGCAAGCGAAGATTCACATGAATGGACCTTCACCCAGACTCACTAGAGAACTTCTTTCTCTAAAAAGGAAGGATCTCAAAGTAATTGTTGGACTCCTAACAGGGCACAATCAACTAAACAGACACCTTAATCTCATCGGAATAACAGAGGATCTTGACTGAAGATTCTGTCTGGAGGATGAGGAAACCTCGACGCATATCCTCACGGAATGCCCTGCATTGGCAAGCCTAAGAGAGACACACTTTGGGAGCTGTATACTGAACCCAGAGGAAATTAAAGGGATTCACCCTCGAAAAATAATGGCCTTCTCAAAGGCCATTGGTATTTCTGCTTGAATCCTAGTAAATGTGGGTGCACAATGGGCCCGATTAAGAGGCCTACGTGCAGGGGTTCTTAACCCGCCCACAGTAAGAAGACCCAATCGAACAGAAGGTTGAATAGATAGACGGAATGATCATTGTATCTGAGTTGTATTCGATTATATCGTGATGAAGTTCATATAGAAATACTCACCAGGTTACTGTTCTTTCGTTATACATACGAGCAACCGAATCGAACAGAAGGTTGAATGGATGGTATCTGGGTTGTATTCGATTATGATGTTATGCTGTGTATATAGTTATACACACTAGGTGACGGTATTTCCGTTTTACATACGAGCGACCGAAAGGAACAGAATGTTGAATGGATAGACTGAACAATCAATGTATCTGGTTGGTATCCGATTATATCGCAATACTGTATATATAGTGATACTTACCAGGTGACGGTACTTCCGTTACACATACTAGCGACTGAATCGAACAGAAGGTTAAATGGTTAGACGAAGCGATAATTGTATCTGAGTTGTATTCGATGATATCGTGATGATGTTTATATAGCAATACTCACCAGGTAACTGTTCTTCCGTTTTACATACAAACAACCGAATCAAGCAGAAGGTTAAATTTAGTATAGATTGAACAATTATCGTATCTGGGTTGTATTCGATTATGTTTATATAGTTATACTCACCAGGTAACTGTTCTTCCGTTATACATACGAGCGACTGAATTGAACAGAAGGTTGCATGGATAGACTAAACAATAATCGTATATGGGGTTGTATTCGATTATATCTTGATGAGGTTTATATAGTTATACTCACCAGGAAACTGTTCTCCAGTTATACATAAGAGCGACTGAACTGAACAGAAAGTTGAATGGATAGACTGAACAATCAATGTATCTGGGTTGTATTCGATTATTTCGTGATGATTATCATATATTATGTCTAACCAGGTAACTGTTCTTCCGTTATACATATGAGCAACCGAATCGAACATAAGGTTGAATGGATAGATCGAACAATCAATGTATCTGGGTTGTCTCCGATTATATCGTTATGCTGTATATTTAGATACACCTACCATGTAACGGTTCTTTCGTTACACATACGAGCGTCTGAATCGAACATAAGGTTGGATGGTTAGACGAAACGATAATTGTAACTGAGTTGTATTCGATTATATCGTGGTAATGTTTATATAGTAAGACCCACCAGGTGACTGTTCTTGCGTTATACGTACGAGCGACCCAATCGAACAGAAGGTTGGATGGATAGACGGAATGATCATTGTATCTGAGCTGTATTCGATTATATCGTGATGAAGTTCATATAGAAATACTCACCAGGTTACTGTTCTTTCGTTATACATACGAGCAACCGAATCGAACAGAAGGTTGAATGGATAGTATCTGAGTTGTATTCGATTATGATGTTATGCTGTGTATATAGTTATACACACTAGGTGACGGTATTCCCGTTTTAGATACGAGCGACCGAAACGAACAGAAAGTTGAATGGATAGACTGAACAATCAATGTATCTGGTTGGTATCAGATTATATCGCAATACACTATATATAGTGATACTTACCAGGTGACGGTACTTCCGTTACACATACAAGCGACTGAATCGAACAGATGGTTAAATGGTTAGACGAAACGATAATTGTATCTGAGTTGTATTCGATGATATCGTGATGATGTTTATAGCAATACTCACCAGGTAACTGTTCTTTCGTTTTACATACAAGCGACCGAATCGAGCAGAAGGTTAAATAGATAGATTGAACAATCATCGTATCTGGGTTGTATTCAATTATGTTTATATAGTTATACTCATCAGGTAACTAGTCTCCAGTTATACATAAGAGCGACTGAACTGAACAGAAGGTTGAATGGATAGACTGAACAATCATCGTATCTGGGTTGTATTCGATTATTTCGTGATGATTATTATATATTATGTCTAACCAGGTAACTGTTCTTTCGTTATACATACTAGCAACCGAATCGAACATAAGGTTGGATAGATTGAACAATCATTGTATCTGGGTTGTCTCCGATTATATCGTTATGTTGTATATTTAACTACACCTACCATGTAACGGTTCTTTCGTTACACATACGAGCATCTGAATCGAACATAAGGTTGGATGGTTAGACGGAACGATAATTGTAACTAAGTTGTATTCGATTATATCGTGATGACGTTCATATAGAAATACTCACCAGGTTACTGTTCTTTCGTTATACATACGAGCAACCGAATCGAACAGAAGGTTGAATGGATGGTATCTGGGTTGTATTCGATTATGATGTTATGCTGTGTATATAGTTATACACACTAGGTGACGGTATTTCCGTTTTACATACGAGCGACCGAAAGGAACAGAATGTTGAATGGATAGTGTGAACAATCAATGTATCTGGTTGGTATCCGATTATATCGCAATACTGTATATATAGTGATACTTACCAGGTGACGGTACTTCCGTTACACATACTAGCGACTGAATCGAACAGAAGGTTAAATGGTTAGACGAAGCGATAATTGTATCTGAGTTGTATTCGATGATATCGTGATGATGTTTATATAGCAATACTCACCAGGTAACTGTTCTTCCGTTTTACATACAAACGACCGAATCAAGCAGAAGGTTAAATTTAGTATAGATTGAACAATCATCGTATCTGGGTTGTATTCGATTATGTTTATATAGTTATACTCACCAGGTAACTGTTCTTCCGTTATACATACGAGCGACTGAATTGAACAGAAGGTTGCATGGATAGACTAAACAATAATCGTATATGGGGTTGTATTCGATTATATCTTGATGAGGTTTATATAGTTATACTCACCAGGAAACTGTTCTCCAGTTATACATGAGAGCGACTGAACTGAACAGAAAGTTGAATGGATAGACTGAACAATCAATGTATCTGGGTTGTATTCGATTATTTCGTGATGATTATCATATATTATGTCTAACCAGGTAACTGTTCTTCCGTTATACATATGATCAACCGAATCGAACATAAGGTTGAATTGATAGATCGAACAATCAATGTATCTGGGTTGTCTCCGATTATATCGTTATGCTGTATATTTAGATACACCTACCATGTAACGGTTCTTTCGTTACACATACGAGCGTCTGAATCGAACATAAGGTTGGATGGTTAGACGAAACGATAATTGTAACTGAGTTGTATTCGATTATATCGTGGTAATGTTTATATAGTAAGACTCACCAGGTGACTGTTCTTGCGTTATACGTACGAGCGACCCAATCGAACAGAAGGTTGGATGGATAGACGGAATGATCATTGTATCTGAGCTGTATTCGATTATATCGTGATGAAGTTCATATAGAAATACTCACCAGGTTACTGTTCTTTCGTTATACATACGAGCAACCGAATCGAACAGAAGGTTGAATGGATAGTATCTGAGTTGTATTCGATTATGATGTTATGCTGTGTATATAGTTATACACACTAGGTGACGGTATTCCCGTTTTAGATACGAGCGACCGAAACGAACAGAAAGTTGAATGGATAGACTGAACAATCAATGTATCTGGTTGGTATCAGATTATATCGCAATACACTATATATAGTGATACTTACCAGGTGACGGTACTTCCGTTACACATACAAGCGACTGAATCGAACAGATGGTTAAATGGTTAGACGAAACGATAATTGTATCTGAGTTGTATTCGATGATATCGTGATGATGTTTATAGCAATACTCACCAGGTAACTGTTCTTTCGTTTTACATACAAGCGACCGAATCGAGCAGAAGGTTAAATAGATAGATTGAACAATCATCGTATCTGGGTTGTATTCAATTATGTTTATATAGTTATACTCACCAGGTAACTAGTCTCCAGTTATACATAAGAGCGACTGAACTGAACAGAAGGTTGAATGGATAGACTGAACAATCATCGTATCTGGGTTGTATTCGATTATTTCGTGATGATTATTATATATTATGTCTAACCAGGTAACTGTTCTTTCGTTATACATACTAGCAACCGAATCGAACATAAGGTTGGATAGATTGAACAATCATTGTATCTGGGTTGTCTCCGATTATATCGTTATGTTGTATATTTAACTACACCTACCATGTAACGGTTCTTTCGTTACACATACGAGCATCTGAATCGAACATAAGGTTGGATGGTTAGACGGAACGATAATTGTAACTAAGTTGTATTCGATTATATCGTGATGACGTTCATATAGAAATACTCACCAGGTTACTGTTCTTTCGTTATACATACGAGCAACCGAATCGAACAGAAGGTTGAATGGATAGTATCTGGGTTGTATTCGATTATGATGTTATGCTGTGTATATAATTATACACATAAGGTGACGGTATTCCCGTTTCACATACGAGCAACCGAAACGAACAGAAAGTTGAATGGATAGTCCGAACAATCAATGTATCTGGGTGGTATCCGATTATATCGCAATACTGTATATATAGTGATACTTACCAGGTGACGGTTCTTCCGTTACACATACTAGCAACTGAATCGAACAGAAGGTTAAATGGTTAGACGAAACGATAATTGTATCTGAGTTGTATTCGATGATATCGTGATGATGTTTATATAGCAATACTCACCAGGTAACTGTTCTTCCGTTTTACATACAAGCGACCGAATCGAGCAGAAGGTTGAATTCAGTATAGATTGAACAATCATCGTATCTGGGTTGTATTCGATTATGTTTATATAGTTATACTCACCAGGTAACTGTTCTTCCGTTATACATACGAGCGACTGAATTGAACAGAAGGTTGAATGGATAGTATATGGGTTGTATTCGATTATGATGTTATGCTGTGTATATAGTTATACACACTAGGAGACGGTATTCCCGTTTTACATACGAGCGACCGAAACGAAAAGAAAGTTGAATGGATAGACTGAACAATCAATGTATCTGGGTGGTATCCGATTATATCGCAATACTGTATATATAGTGATACTTACCAGGTGACGATACTTCCGTTACACATACTAGCGACTGAATCGAACAGAATGTTGAATGGTTAGACGAAACGATAATTGTATCTGAGTTGTATTCGATGATATCGTGATGATGTTTATATAGCAATACTCACCAGGTAACTGTCCTTCCGTTTTACATACAAGCGACCGAATCGAGCAGAAGGTTAAATGTATAGATTGAACAATCATCGTATCTGAGTTGCATTCGATTATGTTTATATAGATATACTCACCAGGTACCTGTTCTTCCGATATACATACGAGCAACCGAATCGAACATAAGGTTGAATGGATAGATTGAACAATCATCGTATCTGAGATGTATTCGATTATGTTTATATAGTTATACTCACCAGGTAACTGTTCTTCCGTTATACATACGAGCGACTGAATTGAACTGAAGGTTGAATGGATAGACTAAACAATGATCGTATCTGGGGTTGTATTCGATTATATCGTGATGATGTTTATATAGCAATATTCACCAGGTAACTGTTCTTCCGTTTCACATAAAAGCGACCGAATCGAGCAGAAGGTTAAATGGATAGATTGAAAATTCATCGTATCTGGGTTGTATTCGATTAGGTTTATATAGTTATACTCACCAGGTAACTGTTCTTCCGTTATACATACGGGCGACTGAATTGAACAGAAGGTTGAATGGATATACTAAACAATGATCGTATCTGAGGTTGAATTCGATTATATCGTGATGATGTTTATATAGTTATACTCAACAGGTAACTGTTCTCCAGTTATACATAAGAGAGACTGAACTGCACAGAAGGTTGTATGGATAGACTGAACAATCATCGTATCTGGGTTGTATTCGATTATTTCGTGATGATTATCATATATTATGTCTAACCAGGTAACTGTTCTTCCGTTATACATATGAGCAACCGAATCGAACATAAGGTTGAATGGATTGATGGAACAATCAATGTATCTGGGTTGTCTCCGATTATATCGTTATGCTGTATATTTAGATACACCTACCATGTAACGGTTCTTTCGTTACACATACGAGCGTCTGAATCGAACATAAGGTTGGATGGTTGGACGAAACGATAATTGTAACTGAGTTGTATTCGATTATATCGTGGTAATGTTTATATAGTAAGACTCACCAGGTGACTGTTCTTGCGTTATACGTACGAGCGACCCAATCGAACAGAAGGTTGGATGGATAGACGGAATGATCATTGTATCTGAGTTGTATTCGATTATATCGTGATGAAGTTCATATAGAAATACTCACTAGGTTACTGTTCTTTCGTTATACATACGAGCGACTGAATTGAACAGAAGGTTGAATGGATAGACTAAATAATGATCGTATCTGAGGTTGCATTCGATTATATCGTGATGATGTTTATATAGTTATACTCAACAGGTAACTGTTCTCCAGTTATACATAAGAGAGACTGAACTGCACAGAAGGTTGTATGGATAGACTGAACAATCATCGTATCTGGGTTGTATTCGATTATATCGCAATACTGTATATATAGTGATACTTACCAGGTGACGGTACTTCCGTTACACATACTAGAGACTGAATCGAACAGAAGGTTGAATGGTTAGACGAAACGATAATTGTATCTCTGAGTTGTATTCGATGATATCGTGATGATGTTTATATAGCAATACTCACCAGGTAACTATTCTTTCGTTTTACATACAAGCGACCGAATCGGGCAGAAGCTTAAATTTAGTATAGATTGAACAATAATCGTATCTGGGGTTGTATTCGATTATATCTTGATGATGTTCATATACTAATACTCACCAGGAAACTGTTCTTCAGTTATACATAAGAGCGACCGAACTGAACAGAAGGTTGAATGGATAGACTGAACATTCATCGTATCTGGGTTGTATTTGATTATATCGTGATTATTATCATATAGTATGTCGAACTGAACAGAAGGTTGAATGGATAGACTGAACATTCATCGTATCTGGGTTGTATTTGATTATATCGTGATTATTATCATATAGTATGTCTAACCAGGTAACAGTTCTTCCGTTATACATACGAGCAACCGGATCGAACATAAGGTTGGATGGATAGATTGAACAATCATTGTATCTGGGTTGTCTCCGATTATATCGTTATGCTGTATATTTAGTTTCACCTACCATGTAACGGTTCTTTCGTTACACATACGAGCGTCTGAATCGAACATTATGTTGGATGGTTAGACGGAACGATAATTGTAATTGAGTTGTATTCGATTATATCGTGGTGATGTTTATATAGTAATACTCACCAGGTGACTGTTCTTGCGTTATACATACGAGCGACCCAATCGAACAAAAGGTTGGATGGATAGACGGAATGATCATTGTATCTGAGTTGTATTCGATTATATCGTGATGACGTTCATATAGAAATACTCAACAGGTAACTGTTCTTCCGTTTTACATACAAGCGACCGAATCGAACAGAAGCTTAAATTTAGTATAGATTGAACAATCATCGTATCTGGGTTGTATTCGATTATGTTTATATAGTTATACTCACCAGGTGACTGTTCTTGCGTTTTAAATAAAAGCGACCGAATCGAGCAGAAGGTTAAATGGATAGATTGGAAATTCATCGTATCTGGGTTGTATTCGATTAGGTTTATTTAGTTATACTCACCAGGTAACTGTTTTTTCGTTATACATAAGAACGACTGAATTGAACAGAAGGTTGAATGGATAGACTAAACAATAATCGTATCTGGGGTTGTATTCGAGTATATCGTGATGATTATCATATAGTATGTCTAACCAGGTAACAGTTCTTCCGTTAAACATACGAGCAACCGATTCGAACATAAGGTTGGATGGATAGATTGAACAATCATTGTATCTGGGTTGTCTACGATTATATCGTTATGCTGTATATTTAGTTACACCTACCATGTAACGGTTCTTTCGTTACACATACGAGCGCCTGAATCGAACATAAGGTTGGATAGTTAGACGGAAAGATAATTGTAACTGAGTTGTATTCGATTATATCGTGGTGATGTTTATATAGTAATACTCACCAGGTGACTGTTCTTGCGTTATACATACGAGCGACCCAATCGAACAGAAGGTTGGATGGATAGACGGAATGATCATGGTATCTGAGTTGTATTCGATTATATCGTGATGACGTTCATATAGAAATACTCACCAGGTTACTGTTCTCTCGTTATACATACGAGCGACCCAATCGAACAGAAGGTTGGATGGATAGACGGAATGATCATGGTATCTGAGTTGTATTCGATTATATCGTGATGACGTTCATATAGAAATACTCACCAGGTTACTGTTCTCTCGTTATACATACGAGCAACCGAATCGAACAGAAGGTTGAATGGATAGTATCTGGGTTGTAATCGATTATGATGTTATGCTGTGTATATATTTATACACACTAGGTGACGGTTTTCCCGTTTTACATACGAGCGACCGAAACGAACAGAAAGTTGAATGGATAGACTGAACAATCAATGTATCTGGGTGGTATCCGATTATATCGCAATTCTGTATATAAAGTGATACTTACCAGGTGACGATACTTCCGTTACACATACTAGCGACTGAATCGAACAGAATGTTGAATGGATAGACGAAACGATAATTGTATCTGAGTTGTATTCGATGATATCGTGATGATGTTTATATAGCAATACTCACCAGGTAACTGTCCTTCCGTTTTACATACAAGCGACCGAATCGAGCAGAAGGTTAAATGGATAGATTGATCAATCATCGTATCTGGGTTGTATTCGATTATGTTTATATAGTTATACTCACCAGGTACCTGTTCTTCCGTTATACATACGAGCAACCGAATCGAACATAAGGTTTAATGGATAGATTGAACAATCATCGTATCTGAGTTGTATTCAATTATGTTTATATAGTTATACCCACCAAGTAACTGTTCTTCCGTTATACATACGAGCGACTGAATTGAACAGAAGGTTGAATGGATAGACTAAACAATGATCGTATCTGGGGTTGTATTCGATTATATCGTGATGATGTTTATATAGTTATACTCACCAGGTAACTGTTCTTCAGTTATACATAAGAGCGACTGAACTGAACAGGAGGTTGTATGGATAGACTGAACAATCATCGTATCTGGGTTGTATTTGATTATTTCGCGACCGAATCGAGCAGAAGCTTAAATAGATAGATTGAACAATCATCGTATCTGGGTTGTATTCGATTATGTTTATATAGTTATACTCACCAGGTAACTGTTCTTCCGTTATACATACGAGCGACTGAATTGAACAGAAGGTTGAATGGATAGACTAAACAATGATCGTATCTGGGGTTGTATTCGATGATATCGTGATGATGTTTATATAGTTATATAGTTATAGTTAACTGTTCTCCAGTTATACATAAGAGCGACTGAACTGAACAGAAGGTTGAATGGATAGACTGAATAATCATCGTATCTGGGTTGTATTCGATTATTTCGTGATGATTATTATATATTATGTCTAACCAGGTAACTGTTCTCTCGTTATACATACGAGCAACCGAATCGAACATAAGGTTGAATGGATAGATTGAAAAATCATTGTATCTGGGTTGTCTCCGATTATATCGTTATGCTGTATAATTAGATACACCTACCATGTAACGGTTCTTTCGTTACACATACGAGCGTCTGAATCGAACATAAGGTTGGATGGTTAGACGGAACGATAATTGTAACTGAGTTGTATTCGATTATATCGTGGTAATGTTCATATAGTAATACTCACCAGGTGACTGTTCTTGCGTTATACGTACGAGCGACCCAATCGAAGATATTCTAGGAGTATTCATTGACATAGAAGGTGCGTTCGACAACACGTCCTTCGAGTCCATTTGTCAAGCAGCAGAGAGACACGGCATCGAGTCATCATTGATACGATGGATCAAGACAATGCTCTCCTGCCGACAGGTTAAAGTTGAACTGAGTGGTAGCGAGGCTAGCGCTCTGGTATCACGGGGATGTCATGTCCACAGAGGGGAGTGCTCTCCCCGCTCCTGTGGTGCCTAGTGGTAAAAAGTATTATATCAGAGATGAACGAGTCTGGCATCTATGCTCAGGCGTATGCCGATGACATAGTCATCTTGGCCCAAGGTCCAAAACTGTGCCAATTGAGGAAATCTATGGAGGAAGCCCTTGAAATGGTAGAAAGTTGGTGTTTCACCGAAGGACTAAAAGTGAATACACAAAAAGCTGAAATGGTGCTTTTCACCAGAAAGCGGAAACTGGGAGCTTTACCTGACATACATCTGTCTGGACAGGTTTTGCAATATAAAGGGTCAACAAAGTATCTAGGAATTATCTTGGACTCTAAATTGACCTGGAACGAGCAAATTGCGAAGTGCACAACGAAGGCTACCAACGCCTTTTGGGGCTGTAGGAGAGCCTTCGGGAGCACATGGGGAGTTACACCAAAAATCCTACTCTGGATCTATAAGGCAGTAATTCGCCCAATCATCACATACGGGGCCGTGGTATGGTGGCCAGGTGTGAATAAGTGCAAGTCCAAGCTCCTTCTCGACAAAATACAACGACTTGCATGCATAGGGATAACAGGCCCTCCAGAGCTCTTGAGGTTCTGATAGGACTTTCGCCCCTACACCTTGTTATTGAACATGAAGCCATGAGAACAGGCTTCATGGCTTAGGCCAATGGGCAAACGAGAATGACAACTACGGTCATTCTAGCATATGGAATCGAGCTGTAGAAGACTGCCCCATAATCTCCATGAGACGGGACGACTTTCTACCAATTCTGAATTTCAAAAAAGCTTCCGAAATCATGATTCCATCAAGGGAAGATTGGGTGAGTAAAGGTGAACGCTTGTTCCCGAATAATGCGACCGTCTGGTACACTGACGGATCCAAAGTCGGAAACAAAACATTTGCAGGAGTTTATGGTGGCAGCAGGAGAGGAAACTACTCGTTCCCTCTCGGCACTTTCGCTACGGTGTTTCAGGCTGAAGTCTACGCGATTTTAGCCTGTACACAAGAGAACCTGAAAAGGGCCTACCAAGGAGGCCACGTCGTAATATGCTCGGACAGTAGGGCGGCACTATTGGCCATAGGGTCCAATAGAATCTCCTCGAAACTGGTGCTCGCGTGGGTCCCAGGTCACTCGGGAGTGCCCGGAAACGAAGAAGCTGACAAATTGGCCAAAGCAGGGTCAACATCAACCCCAATTGGACCTGAACCCATCCTAGGAATTTCATATAGGATGGCGATAACACATATGAAAGACCGTCTCAACAGACAGTCTTTTCACGCCTGGATGGAAACACCTGGCATGAGGCAAGC
Source organism: Chrysomela aeneicollis (assembly GCA_029955515.1). NCBI lineage: Eukaryota > Metazoa > Arthropoda > Insecta > Coleoptera > Chrysomelidae > Chrysomela > Chrysomela aeneicollis. Next base: position 10,763,525 of record JARUHQ010000013.1, on the reverse strand, counting down.
GAAGATTCACATGAATGGACCTTCACCCAGACTCACTAGAGAACTTCTTTCTCTGAAAAGGAAGGATCTTAAAGTAATTGTTGGACTCCTAACAGGGCACAATCAACTAAACAGACACCTTAATCTCATCGGAATAACAGAGGATCCCGACTGCAGATTCTGTCTGGAGGATGAGGAAACCTCGACGCATATCCTTACGGAATGCCCTGCATTGGCAAGCCTAAGAGAGACACACTTTGGGAGCTGTATACTGAACCCAGAGGAAATTGAAGGGATTCACCCTCGAAAAATAATGGCCTTCTCAAAGGCCATTGGTATTTCTGCTTGAATCCTAGTAAATGTGGGTGCACAATGGGCCCGATTAAGAGGCCTACGTGCAGGGGTTCTTAACCCGCTTACAGTAAGAAATAAGAATAAGAAGACCCAATCGAACAGAAGGTTGGATGGATAGACGGAATGATCATTGTATCTGAGTTGTATTCGATTATATCGTGATGAAGTTCATATAGAAATACTCACCAGGTTACTGTTCTTTCGTAATACATACGATCAACCGAATCGAACAGAAGGTTGAATTGATGGTATCTGGGTTGTATTCGATTATGATGTTATGCTGTGTATATAGTTATACACACTAGGTGACGGTATTTCCGTTTTACATACGAGCGACCGAAACGAACAGAATGTTGAATGGATAGACTGAACAATCAATGTATCTGGTTGGTATCCGATTATATCGCAATACTGTATATATAGTGATACTTACCAGGTGACGGTACTACCGTTACACATACTAGCGACTGAATCGAACAGAAGGTTGAATGGTTAGACGAAGCGATAATTGTATCTGAGTTGTATTCGATGATATCGTGATGATGTTTATATAGCAATACTCACTAGGTAACTGTTCTTTCGTTTTACATACAAACGACCGAATCAAGCAGAAGGTTAAATTTAGTATAGATTGAACAATCATCGTATCTGGGTTGTATTCGATTATGTTTATATAGTTATACTCACCAGGTAACTGTTCTTCCGTTATACATACGAGCGACTGAATTGAACAGAAGGTTGCATGGATAGACTAAACAATAATCGTATATGGGGTTGTATTCGATTATATCTTGATGATGTTTATATAGTTATACTCACCAGGAAACTGTTCTCCAGTTATACATAAGAGCGACTGAACTGAACAGAAATTTGAATGGATAGACTGAACAATCAATGTATCTGGGTGGTATCCGATTATATCGCAATACTGTATATATAGTGATACTTACCAGGTGACGGTACTTCCGTTACACATACTAGCGACTGAATCGAACAGAAGGTTAAATGGTTAGACGAAATGATAATTGTATCTCTGAGTTGTATTCGATGATATCGTGATGAAATTCATATAGAAATACTCACCAGGTTACTGTTCTATCGTTATACATACGAGCATTCGAATCGAACAGAAGGTTGAATGGATAGTATCTGGGTTGTATTCGATTATGATGTTGTGCTGTGTATATAGTTATACACACTAGGTGACGGTATTCCCGTTTCACATACGAGCGACCGAAACGAACAGAAAGTTGAATGGATAGACTGAACAATCAATGTATCTGGTTGGTATCCGATTATATCGCAACACTGTATATATAGTGATACTCACCAGGTGACGGTACTTCCGTTACACATACTAGCCACTGAATCGAACAGAAGGTTAAATGTTTAGACGAAGCGATAATTGTATCTGAGTTGTATTCGATGATATCGTGATGATGTTTATATAGCAATATTCACCAGGTAACTGTTCTTCCGTTTTACATAAAAGCGACCGATTCGAGCAGAAGTTTAAATGGATAGATTGAAGATTCATCGTATCTGGGTTGTATTCGATTAGGTTTATATAGTTATACTCACCAGGTAACTGTTCTTCCGTTATACATACGGGCGACTGAATTGAACAGAAGGTTGAATGGATATACTAAACAATGATCGTATCTGAGGTTGTATTCGATTATATCGTGATGATGTTTATATAGTTATACTCAACAGGTAACTGTTCTCTAGTTATACATAAGAGAGACTGAACTGAACAGAAGGTTGTATGGATAGACTGAACAATCATCGTATCTGGGTTGTATTCGATTATTTCGTGATGATTATCATATATTATGTCTAACCAGGTAACTGTTCTTCCGTTATACATATGAGCAACCGAATCGAACATAAGGTTGAATGGATAGATCGAACAATCAATGTATCTGGGTTGTCTCCGATTATATCGTTATGCTGTATATTTAGATACACCTACCATGTAACGGTTCTTTCGTTACACATACGAGCGTCTGAATCGAACATAAGGTTGGATGGTTAGACGAAACGATAATTGTAACTGAGTTGTATTCGATTATATCGTGGTAATGTTTATATAGTAAGACTCACCAGGTGACTGTTCTTGCGTTATACGTACGAGCGACCCAATCGAACAGAAGGTTGGATGGATAGACGGAATGATCATTGTATCTGAGTTGTATTCGATTATATCGTGATGAAGTTCATATAGAAATACTCACCAGGTTACTGTTCTTTCGTTATACATACGAGCAACCGAATCGAACAGAAGGTTGAATGGATAGTATCTGAATTGTATTCGATTATGATGTTATGCTGTGTATATAGTTATACACACTAGGTGACGGTATTCCCGTTTTAGATACGAGCGACCGAAACGAACAGAAAGTTGAATGGATAGACTGAACAATGTATCTGGTTGGTATCCGATTATATCGCAATACACTATATATAGTGATACTTACCAGGTGACGGTACTTTCGTTACACATACAAGCGACTGAATCGAACAGTTGGTTAAATGGTTAGACGAAACGATAATTGTATCTGAGTTGTATTCGATGATATCGTGATGATGTTTATAGCAATACTCACCAGGTAACTGTTCTTCCGTTTTTCATACAAGCGACCAAATCGAGCAGAAGGTTAAATAGATAGATTGAACAATCATCGTATCTGGGTTGTATTCGATTATGTTTATATAGTTATACTCACCAGGTAACTGTTCTTCCGTTATACATACGAGCGACTGAATTGAACAGAAGGTTGAATGGATAGACTAAACAATGATCGTATCTGGGGTTGTATTCGATGATATCGTGATGATGTTTATATAGTTATACTCACCAGGTAACTGTTCTCCAGTTATACATAAGAACGACTGAACTGAACAGAAGGTTGAATGGATAGACTGAATAATCATCGTATCTGGGTTGTATTCGATTATTTCGTGATGATTATTATATATTATGTCTAACCAGGTAACTGTTCTTCCGTTATACATACGAGCAACCGAATCGAACATAAGGTTGGATGGATAGATTGAAAAATCATTGTATCTGGGTTGTCTCTGATTATATCGTTATGCTGAATAATTAGATACACCTACCATGTAACGGTTCTTTCGTTACACATACGAGCGTCTGAATCGAACATAAGGTTGGATGGTTAGAGATAATTGTAACTGAGTTGTATTCGATTATATCGTGGTAATGTTTATATAGTAATACTCACCAGGTGACTGTTCTTGCGTTATACGTACGAGCGACCCATTCGAACAGAAGGTTGGATGGATAGACGGAATGATCATTGTATCTGAGTTGTATTCGATTATATCGTGATGAAGTTCATATAGAAATACTCACCAGGTTACTATCTGAGGTTGCATTCGATTATATCGTGATGATGTTTATATAGTTATATTCAACAGGTAACTGTTCTCCAGTTATACATAAGAGCGACTGAATCAAGCAGAAGGTTGAATTCAGTATTGATTGAACAATAATCGTATCTGGGTTGTATTCGATTATGTTTATATAGTTATACTCACCAGGTAACTGTTCTTCCGTTATACATACGAGCGACTGAATTGAACAGAAGGTTGAATGGATAGTATCTGGGTTGTATTCGATTATGATGTTATGCTGTGTATATAGTTATACACATTAGGTGACGGTATTCCCGTTTTACATACGAGCGACCGAAACGAACAGAGAGTTGAATGGATAGACTGAACAATCAATGTATCTGGGTGGTATCCGATTATATCGCAATACTGTATATAAAGTGATACTTACCAGGTGACGGTACTTCCGTTACACATACTAGCGACTGAATCGAACAGAAGGTTAAATGGTTAGACGAAACGATAATTGTATCTGAGTTGAATTCGATGATATCGTGATGATGTTTATATAGCAATACTCACCAGGTAACTGTTCTTTCGTTTTACATACAAGCGACCGAATCGAGCAGAAGGTTAAATTTAGTATAGATTGAACAATCATCGTATCTGGGTTGTATTCGATTATGTTTATATAGTTATACTCACCAGGTAACTGTTCTTCCGTTATACATACGAGCGACTGAATTGAACAGAAGGTTTAATGGATAGACTAAACAATAATCGTATCTGGGGTTGTATTCGATTATATCTTGATGATGTTCATATAGTTATACTCACCAGGAAACTGTTCTCCAGTTTTACATAAGAGCGACTGAACTGAACAGAAAGTTGAATGGATAGACTGAACAATCAATGTATCTGGGTGGTATCCGATTATATCGCAATACTGTATATATAGTGATACTCACCAGGTGACGGTACTTCCGTTACACATACTAGCGACTGAATCGAACAGAAGGTTGAATGGTTAGACGAAATGATAATTGTATCTCTGAGTTGTATTCGATGATATCGTGATGAAGTTCATATAGAAATACTCACCAGGTTACTGTTCTTTCGTTATACATACGAGCATTCGAATCGAACAGAAGGTTGAATGGATAGTATCTGGGTTGTATTCGATTATGATGTTATGCTGTGTATATAGTTATACACACTAGGTGACGGTATTCCCGTTTTACATACGAGCGACCGAAACGAACAGAAAGTTGAATGGATAGACTGAACAATCAATGTATCTGGTTGGTATCCGATTATATCGCAATACTGTATATATAGTGATACTATCCAGGTGACGGTACTTCCGTTACACATACTAGCGACTGAATCGAACAGAAGGTTGCATGGTTAGACGAAGCGATAATTGTATCTGAGTTGTATTCGATGATATCGTGATGATGTTTATATAGCAATATTCACCAGGTAACTGTTCTTCCGTTTTACATAAAAGCGACCGAATCGAGCAGAAGGTTGAATGGATAGATTGAAAATTCATCGTATCTGGGTTGTATTCGATTAGGTTTATATAGTTATACTCACCAGGTAACTGTCCTTCCGTTATACATACGAGCTACTGAATTGAACAGAAGGTTGATAGGATAGACTAAACAATGATCGTATCTGAGGTTGTATTCGATTATATCGTGATGATGTTTATATAGTTATACTCAACAGGTAACTGTTCTCCAGTTATACATAAGAGCGACTGAACTGAACAGAAGGTTGAATGGATAGACTGAACAATCATTGTATCTGGGTTGTATTCGATTATATCGTGATGATTTTCATATAGTATGTCTAACCAGGTAACAGTTCTTCTGTTACACATAAGAGCAACCGAATCGAACATAAGGTTGAATGGATAGATTGAACAATCATTGTATCTGGGTTGTCTCCGATTATATCGTTATGCTGTATATTTAGTTACTCCTACCATGTAACGGTTTTTTCGTTACACATACGAGCGTCTGCATCGAACATGAGGTTGGATGATTAGACGGAACGATAATTGTAACTGAGTTGTATTCGATGTTTATATAGTAATACTCACCAGGTGACTGTTCTTGCGTTATACATACGAGCGACCAAATCGAACAGAAGGTTGGATGGATAGACGGAATGATCATTGTATCTGAGTTGTATTCGATTATATCGTGATGACGTTCATATAGAAATACTCACCATGTAACTGTTTTTTCTTTATACATACAAGCAAACGAATAGAACAGAAGGTCGAATGGATAGTATCTGGGTTGTATTCGATTATGATGTTATGCTGTGTATATAGTTATACACATTAGGTGACGGTATTCCCGTTTTACATACGAGCGACCGAAACGAACAGAAAGTTGAATGGATAGACTGAAAAATCAATGTATCTGGGTGGTATCCGATTATATCGCGATACTGTATATATAGTGGTACTTACCAGGTGACGGTACTTCCTTCACACATACAAGCGACTGAATCAAACAGATGGTTAAATGGTCAGACGAAACGATAATTGTATCTGAGTTGTATTCGATGATATCGTGATGATGTTTATAAAAATACTCACCAGGTAACTGTTCTTCCGTTTTACATACAAGCGACCGAATCGAGCAGAAGGTTAAATAGATAGATTGAACAATTATCGTATCTGGGTTGTATTCGATTATGTTTATATAGTTATACTCACCAGGTAACTGTTCTTCCGTTATACATACGAGCGACTGAATTGAACAGAAGGTTGAATGGATAGACTAAACAATGATCGTATCTGGGGTTGTATTCGATGATATCGTGATGATGTTTATATAGTTATACTCACCAGGTAACTGTTCTCCAGTTATACATAAGAACGACTGAACTGAACAGAAGGTTGAATGGATAGACTGAATAATCATCGTATCTGGGTTGTATTCGATTATTTCGTGATGATTATTATATATAATGTCTAACCAGGTAACTGTTCTTCCGTTATACATACGAGCAACCGAATCGAACATAAGGTTGGATGGATAGATTGAAAAATCATTGTATCTGGGTTGTCTCTGATTATATCGTTATGCTGAATAATTAGATACACCTACCATGTAACGGTTCTTTCGTTACACATACGAGCGTCTGAATCGAACATAAGGTTGGATGGTTAGAGATAATTGTATCTGAGTTGTATTCGATTATATCGTGGTAATGTTTATATAGTAATACTCACCAGGTGACTGTTCTTGCGTTATACGTACGAGCGACCCAATCGAACAGAAGGTTGGATGGATAGACGGAATGATAATTGTATCTGAGTTGTATTCGATTATATCGTGATGAAGTTCATATAGAAATACTCACCAGGTTACTGTTCTTTCGTTATACATACGAGCGACTGAATTGAACAGAAGGTTGAATGGATAGACTAAATAATGATCGTATCTGAGGTTGCATTCGATTATATCGTGATGATGTTTATATAGTTATACTCAACAGAAAACTGTTCTCCAGTTATACATAAGAGCGACTGAATCGAGCAGAAGGTTGAATTCAGTATTGATTGAACAATAATCGTATCTGGGTTGTATTCGATTATGTTTATATAGTTATACTCACCAGGTAACTGTTCTTCCGTTATACATACGAGCAATCGAATCGAACAGAAGGTTGAATGGATAGTATCTGGGTTGTATTCGATTATGATGTTATGCTGTGTATATAGTTATACACATTAGGTGACGGTATTCCCGTTTTACATACGAGCGACCGAAACGAACAGAAAGTTGAATGGATAGACTGAACAATCAATGTATCTGGGTGGTATCCGATTATATCGCAATACTGTATATAAAGTGATACTTACCAGGTGACGGTACTTCCGTTACACATACTAGCGACTGAATCGAACAGAAGGTTAAATGGTTAGATTGGAAATTCATCGTATCTGGGTTGTATTCGATTAGGTTTATTTAGTTATACTCACCAGGTAACTGTTTTTTCGTTATACATAAGAACGACTGAATTGAACAGAAGGTTGAATGGATAGACTAAACAATAATCGTATCTGGGGTTGTATTCGAGTATATCGTGATGATTATCATATAGTATGTCTAACCAGGTAACAGTTCTTCCGTTAAACATACGAGCAACCGATTCGAACATAAGGTTGGATGGATAGATTGAACAATCATTGTATCTGGGTTGTCTACGATTATATCGTTATGCTGTATATTTAGTTACACCTACTATGTAACGGTTCTTTCGTTACACATACGAGCGCCTGAATCGAACATAAGGTTGGATAGTTAGACGGAAAGATAATTGTAACTGAGTTGTATTCGATTATATCGTGGTGATGTTTATATAGTAATACTCACCAGGTGACTGTTCTTGCGTTATACATACGAGCGACCCAATCGAACAGAAGGTTGGATGGATAGACGGAATGATCATGGTATCTGAGTTGTATTCGATTATATCGTGATGACGTTCATATAGAAATACTCACCAGGTTACTGTTCTCTCGTTATACATACGAGCGACCCAATCGAACAGAAGGTTGGATGGATAGACGGAATGATCATGGTATCTGAGTTGTATTCGATTATATCGTGATGACGTTCATATAGAAATACTCACCAGGTTACTGTTCTCTCGTTATACATACGAGCAACCGAATCGAACAGAAGGTTGAATGGATAGTATCTGGGTTGTAATCGATTATGATGTTATGCTGTGTATATATTTATACACACTAGGTGACGGTTTTCCCGTTTTACATACGAGCGACCGAAACGAACAGAAAGTTGAATGGATAGACTGAACAATCAATGTATCTGGGTGGTATCCGATTATATCGCAATTCTGTATATAAAGTGATACTTACCAGGTGACGATACTTCCGTTACACATACTAGCGACTGAATCGAACAGAATGTTGAATGGATAGACGAAACGATAATTGTATCTGAGTTGTATTCGATGATATCGTGATGATGTTTATATAGCAATACTCACCAGGTAACTGTCCTTCCGTTTTACATACAAGCGACCGAATCGAGCAGAAGGTTAAATGGATAGATTGATCAATCATCGTATCTGGGTTGTATTCGATTATGTTTATATAGTTATACTCACCAGGTACCTGTTCTTCCGTTATACATACGAGCAACCGAATCGAACATAAGGTTTAATGGATAGATTGAACAATCATCGTATCTGAGTTGTATTCAATTATGTTTATATAGTTATACCCACCAAGTAACTGTTCTTCCGTTATACATACGAGCGACTGAATTGAACAGAAGGTTGAATGGATAGACTAAACAATGATCGTATCTGGGGTTGTATTCAATTATATCGTGATGATGTTTATATAGTTATACTCACCAGGTAACTGTTCTCCAGTTATACATAAGAGCGACTGAACTGAACAGGAGGTTGTATGGATAGACTGAACAATCATCGTATCTGGGTTGTATTTGATTATTTCGCGACCGAATCGAGCAGAAGCTTAAATAGATAGATTGAACAATCATCGTATCTGGGTTGTATTCGATTATGTTTATATAGTTATACTCACCAGGTAACTGTTCTTCCGTTATACATACGAGCGACTGAATTGAACAGAAGGTTGAATGGATAGACTAAACAATGATCGTATCTGGGGTTGTATTCGATGATATCGTGATGATGTTTATATAGTTATATAGTTATAGTTAACTGTTCTCCAGTTATACATAAGAGCGACTGAACTGAACAGAAGGTTGAATGGATAGACTGAATAATCATCGTATCTGGGTTGTATTCGATTATTTCGTGATGATTATTATATATTATGTCTAACCAGGTAACTGTTCTTTCGTTATACATACGAGCAACCGAATCGAACATAAGGTTGAATGGATAGATTGAAAAATCATTGTATCTGGGTTGTCTCCGATTATATCGTTATGCTGTATAATTAGATACACCTACCATGTAACGGTTCTTTCGTTACACATACGAGCGTCTGAATCGAACATAAGGTTGGATGGTTAGACGGAACGATAATTGTAACTGAGTTGTATTCGATTATATCGTGGTAATGTTCATATAGTAATACTCACCAGGTGACTGTTCTTGCGTTATACGTACGAGCGACCCAATCGAAGATATTCTAGGAGTATTCATTGACATAGAAGGTGCGTTCGACAACACGTCCTTCGAGTCCATTTGTCAAGCAGCAGAGAGACACGGCATCGAGTCATCATTGATACGATGGATCAAGACAATGCTCTCCTGCCGACAGGTTAAAGTTGAACTGAGTGGTAGCGAGGCTAGCGCTCTGGTATCACGGGGATGTCATGTCCACAGGGGGGAGTGCTCTCCCCGCTCCTGTGGTGCCTAGTGGTAAACAGTATTATATCAGAGATGAACGAGTCTGGCATCTATGCTCAGGCGTATGCCGATGACATAGTCATCTTGGCCCAAGGTCCAAAACTGTGCCAATTGAGGGAATCTATGGAGGAAGCCCTTGAAATGGTAGAAAGTTGGTGTTTCACCGAAGGACTAAAAGTGAATACACAAAAAGCTGAAATGGTGCTTTTCACCAGAAAGCGGAAACTGGGAGCTTTACCTGACATACATCTGTCTGGACAGGTTTTGCAATATAAAGGGTCAACAAAGTATCTAGGAATTATCTTGGACTCTAAATTGACCTGGAACGAGCAAATTGCGAAGTGCACAACGAAGGCTACCAACGCCTTCTGGGGCTGTAGGAGAGCCTTCGGGAGCACATGGGGAGTTACACCGAAAATCCTACTCTGGATCTATAAGGCAGTAATTCGCCCAATCATCACATACGGGGCCGTGGTATGGTGGCCAGGTGTGAATAAGTGCAAGTCCAAGCTCCTTCTCGACAAAATACAACGACTTGCATGCATAGGGATAACAGGGGCAATGAGGACATCGCCCTCCAGAGCTCTTGAGGTTCTGATAGGACTTTCGCCCCTACACCTTGTTATTGAACATGAAGCCATGAGAACAGGCTTCATGGCTTAGGCCAATGGGCAAACGAGAATGACAACTACGGTCATTCTAGCATATGGAATCGAGCTGTAGAAGACTGCCCCATAATCTCCATGAGACGGGACGACTTTCTACCAATTCTGAATTTCAAAAAAGCTCCCGAAATCATGATTCCATCAAGGGAAGATTGGGTGAGTAAAGGTGAACGCTTGTTCCCGAATAATGCGACCGTCTGGTACACTGACGGATCCAAAGTCGGAAACAAAACAGGTGCAGGAGTTTATGGTGGCAGCAGGAGAGGAAACTACTCGTTCCCTCTCGGCACTTTCGCTACGGTGTTTCAGGCTGAAGTCTACGCGATTTTAGCCTGTACACAAGAGAACCTGAAAAGGGCCTACCAAGGAGGCCACGTCGTAATATGCTCGGACAGTAGGGCGGCACTATTGGCCATAGGGTCCAATAGAATCTCCTCGAAACTGGTGCTCGAGTGCCGCGAAGCTCTAGAGAAATTAGGGACTAAAAACCGCGTCAGCCTCGCGTGGGTCCCAGGTCACTCGGGAGTGCCCGGAAACGAAGAAGCTGACAAATTGGCCAAAGCAGGGTCAACATCAACCCCAATTGGACCTGAACCCATCCTAGGAATTTCATACAGGATGGCGATAACACATATGAAAGACCGTCTCAACAGACAGTCTTTTCACGCCTGGATGGAAACACCTGGCATGAGGCAAGCGAAGATTCACATGAATGGACCTTTACCCAGACTCACTAGAGAACTTCTTTCTCTGAAAAGGAAGGATCTTAAAGTAATTGTTGGACTCCTAACAGGGCACAATCAACTAAACAGACACCTTAATCTCATCGGAATAACAGAGGATCCCGACTGCAGATTCTGTCTGGAGGATGAGGAAACCTCGACGCATATCCTTACGGAATGCCCTGCATTGGCAAGCCTAAGAGAGACACACTTTGGGAGCTGTATACTGAACCCAGAGGAAATTGAAGGGATTCACCCTCGAAAAATAATGGCCTTCTCAAAGGCCATTGGTATTTCTGCTTGAATCCTAGTAAATGTGGGTGCACAATGGGCCCGATTAAGAGGCCTACGTGCAGGGGTTCTTAACCCGCCCACAGTAAGAAATAAGAATAAGAAGACCCAATCGAACAGAAGGTTGGATGGATAGACGGAATGATCATTGTATCTGAGTTGTATTCGATTATATCGTGATGAAGTTCATATAGAAATACTCACCAGGTTACTATCTGAGGTTGCATTCGATTATATCGTGATGATGTTTATATAGTTATACTCAACAGGTAACTGTTCTCCAGTTATACATAAGAGCGACTGAATCAAGCAGAAGGTTGAATTCAGTATTGATTGAACAATAATCGTATCTGGGTTGTATTCGATTATGTTTATATAGTTATACTCACCAGGTAACTGTTCTTCCGTTATACATACTAGCGACTGAATCGAACAGAAGGTTAAATGGTTAGACGAAACGATAATTGTATCTGAGTTGTATTCGATGATATCGTGATGATGTTTATATAGCAATACTCACCAGGTAACTGTTCTTCCGTTTTACATACAAGCGACCGAATCGAGCAGAAGGTTGAATTCAGTATAGATTGAACAATCATCGTATCTGGGTTGTATTCGATTATGTTTATATAGTTATACTCACCAGGTAACTGTTCTTCCGTTATACATACGAGCGACTGAATTGAACAGAAGGTTGAATGGATAGTATCTGGGTTGTATTCGATTATGATGTTATGCTGTGTATATAGTTATACACATTAGGTGACGGTATTCCCGTTTTACATACGAGCGACCGAAACGAACAGAAAGTTGAATGGATAGACTGAACAATCAATGTATTTGGGTGGTATCCGATTATATCGCAATACTGTATATAAAGTGATACTTACCAGGTGACGGTACTTCCGTTACACATACTAGCGACTGAATCGAACAGAAGGTTAAATGGTTAGACGAAACGATAATTGTATCTGAGTTGAATTCGATGATATCGTGATGATGTTTATATAGCAATACTCACCAGGTAACTGTTCTTCCGTTTTACATACAAGCGACCGAATCGAGCAGAAGGTTAAATTTAGTATAGATTGAACAATCATCGTATCTATGTTGTATTCGATTATGTTTATATAGTTATACTCACCAGGTAACTGTTCTTCCGTTATACATACGAGCGACTGAATTGAACAGAAGGTTTAATGGATAGACTAAACAATAATCGTATCTGGGGTTGTATTCGATTATATCTTGATGATGTTCATATAGTTATACTCACCTGGAAACTGTTCTCCAGTTTTACATAAGAGCGACTGAACTGAACAGAAAGTTGAATGGATAGACTGAACAATCAATGTATCTGGGTGGTATCCGATTATATCGCAATACTGTATATATAGTGATACTCACCAGGTGACGGTACTTCCGTTACACATACTAGCGACTGAATCGAACAGAAGGTTGAATGGTTAGACGAAATGATAATTGTATCTCTGAGTTGTATTCGATGATATCGTGATGAAGTTCATATAGAAATACTCACCAGGTTACTGTTCTTTCGTTATACATACGAGCATTCGAATCGAACAGAAGGTTGAATGGATAGTATCTGGGTTGTATTCGATTATGATGTTATGCTGTGTATATAGTTATACACACTAGGTGACGGTATTCCCGTTTTACATACGAGCGACCGAAACGAACAGAAAGTTGAATGGATAGACTGAACAATCAATGTATCTGGTTGGTATCCGATTATATCGCAATACTGTATATATAGTGATACTATCCAGGTGACGGTACTTCCGTTACACATACTAGCGACTGAATCGAACAGAAGGTTGCATGGTTAGACGAAGCGATAATTGTATCTGAGTTGTATTCGATGATATCGTGATGATGTTTATATAGCAATATTCACCAGGTAACTGTTCTTCCGTTTTACATAAAAGCGACCGAATCGAGCAGAAGGTTGAATGGATAGATTGAAAATTCATCGTATCTGGGTTGTATTCGATTAGGTTTATATAGTTATACTCACCAGGTAACTGTCCTTCCGTTATACATACGAGCTACTGAATTGAACAGAAGGTTGATAGGATAGACTAAACAATGATCGTATCTGAGGTTGTATTCGATTATATCGTGATGATGTTTATATAGTTATACTCAACAGGTAACTGTTCTCCAGTTATACATAAGAGCGACTGAACTGAACAGAAGGTTGAATGGATAGACTGGACAATCATTGTATCTGGGTTGTATTCGATTATATCGTGATGATTTTCATATAGTATGTCTAACCAGGTAACAGTTCTTCTGTTACACATAAGAGCAACCGAATCGAACATAAGGTTGAATGGATAGATTGAACAATCATTGTATCTGGGTTGTCTCCGATTATATCGTTATGCTGTATATTTAGTTACACCTACCATGTAACGGTTTTTTCGTTACACATACGAGCGTCTGCATCGAACATGAGGTTGGATGATTAGACGGAACGATAATTGTAACTGAGTTGTATTCGATGTTTATATAGTAATACTCACCAGGTGACTGTTCTTGCGTTATACATACGAGCGACCAAATCGAACAGAAGGTTGGATGGATAGACGGAATGATAATTGTATCTCTGAGTTGTATTCGATTATATCGTGATGACGTTCATATAGAAATACTCACCATGTAACTGTTTTTTCTTTATACATACAAGCAAACGAATAGAACAGAAGGTCGAATGGATAGTATCTGGGTTGTATTCGATTATGATGTTATGCTGTGTATATAGTTATACACATTAGGTGACGGTATTCCCGTTTTACATACGAGCGACCGAAACGAACAGAAAGTTGAATGGATAGACTGAAAAATCAATGTATCTGGGTGGTATCCGATTATATCGCGATACTGTATATATAGTGGTACTTACCAGGTGACGGTACTTCCTTCACACATACAAGCGACTGAATCGAACAGATGGTTAAATGGTCAGACGAAACGATAATTGTATCTGAGTTGTATTCGATGATATCGTGATGATGTTTATAAAAATACTCACCAGGTAACTGTTCTTCCGTTTTACATACAAGCGACCGAATCGAGCAGAAGGTTAAATAGATAGATTGAACAATTATCGTATCTGGGTTGTATTCGATTATGTTTATATAGTTATACTCACCAGGTAACTGTTCTTCCGTTATACATACGAGCGACTGAATTGAACAGAAGGTTGAATGGATAGACTAAACAATGATCGTATCTGGGGTTGTATTCGATGATATCGTGATGATGTTTATATAGTTATACTCACCAGGTAACTGTTCTCCAGTTATACATAAGAACGACTAAACTGAACAGAAGGTTGAATGGATAGACTGAATAATCATCGTATCTGGGTTGTATTCGATTATTTCGTGATGATTATTATATATAATGTCCAACCAGGTAAATGTTCTTCCGTTATACATACGAGCAACCGAATCGAACATAAGGTTGGATGGATAGATTGAAAAATCATTGTATCTGGGTTGTCTCTGATTATATCGTTATGCTGAATAATTAGATACACCTACCATGTAACGGTTCTTTCGTTACACATACGAGCGTCTGAATCGAACATAAGGTTGGATGGTTAGAGATAATTGTATCTGAGTTGTATTCGATTATATCGTGGTAATGTTTATATAGTAATACTCACCAGGTGACTGTTCTTGCGTTATACGTACGAGCGACCCAATCGAACAGAAGGTTGGATGGATAGACGGAATGATCATTGTATCTGAGTTGTATTCGATTATATCGTGATGAAGTTCATATAGAAATACTCACCAGGTTACTGTTCTTTCGTTATACATACGAGCGACTGAATTGAACAGAAGGTTGAATGGATAGACTAAATAATGATCGTATCTGAGGTTGCATTCGATTATATCGTGATGATGTTTATATAGTTATACTCAACAGAAAACTGTTCTCCAGTTATACATAAGAGCGACTGAATCGAGCAGAAGGTTGAATTCAGTATTGATTGAACAATAATCGTATCTGGGTTGTATTCGATTATGTTTATATAGTTATACTCACCAGGTAACTGTTCTTCCGTTATACATACGAGCAATCGAATCGAACAGAAGGTTGAATGGATAGTATCTGGGTTGTATTCGATTATGATGTTATGCTGTGTATATAGTTATACACATTAGGTGACGGTATTCCCGTTTTACATACGAGCGACCGAAACGAACAGAAAGTTGAATGGATAGACTGAACAATCAATGTATCTGGGTGGTATCCGATTATATCGCAATACTGTATATAAAGTGATACTTACCAGGTGACGGTACTTCCGTTACACATACTAGCGACTGAATCGAACAGAAGGTTAAATGGTTAGACGAAATGATAATTGTATCTCTGAGTTGTATTCGATGATATCGTGATGAAGTTCATATAGAAATACTCACCAGGTTACTGTTCTTTCGTTATACATAAAAGCGACCGAATCGAGCAGAAGGTTGAATTGATAGATTGAAAATTCATCGTATCTGGGTTGTATTCGATTAGGTTTATATAGTTATACTCACCAGGTAACTGTCCTTCCGTTATACATACGAGCGACTGAATTGAACAGAAGGTTGAATGGATAGACTAAACAATGATCGTATCTGAGGTTGTATTCGATTATATCGTGATGATGTTTATATAGTTATACTCAACAGGTAACTGTTCTCCAGTTATACATAAGAGCGACTGAACTGAACAGAAGGTTGAATGGATAGACTGAACAATCATTGTATCTGGGTTGTATTCGATTATATCGTGATGATTTTCATATAGTATGTCTAATCAGGTAACAGTTCTTCTGTTACACATAAGAGCAACCGAATCGAACATAAGGTTGAATGGATAGATTGAACAATCATTGTATCTGGGTTGTCTCCGATTATATCGTTATGCTGTATATTTAGTTACACCTACCATGTAACGGTTTTTTCGTTACACATAAGAGCGTCTGCATCGAACATGAGGTTGGATGATTAGACGGAACGATAATTGTAACTGAGCTGTATTCGATGTTTATATAGTAATACTCACCAGGTGACTGTTCTTGCGTTATACATACGAGCGACCAAATCGAACAGAAGGTTGGATGGATAGACGGAATGATCATTGTATCTGAGTTGTATTCGATTAAATCGTGATGACGTTCATATAGAAATACTCACCAGGTTACTGTTCTTTCGTTATACATACGAGCAACCGAATCGAACAGAAGGTTGAATGGATAGTATCTGGGTTGTATTCGATTATGATGTTATGCTGTGTAAATAGTTATACACATTAGGTGACGGTACCCCCGTTTAGAAAGTTGAATGGATAGACTAAACAGTCAATGTATCTGGATGGTATCCGATAATATCGCAATACTGAATATATAGTGATACTTACAGGTGACGGTACTTCCGTTACACATACTAGCGACTGAATTGAATAGAAGGTTGAATGGATAGACTAAACAATGATCGTATCTGGGGTTGTATTCGATTATATCGTGATGATTATCATATAGTATGTCTAACCAGGTAACAGTTCTTATGTTACACATACGAGCAACCGAATCGAACATAAGGTTGAATGGATAGATGGTACAATCATTGTATCTGGGTTGTCTCCGATTATATCGTTATGCTGTATATTTAGTTACACCTACCATGAAACGGTTCTTTCGTTACACATACGAGCGTCTGAATCGAACATAAGGTTGGATGATAAGACGGAACAATAATTGTAACTGAGTTGTATTCGATTATATCGTGGTGATGTTTATATAGTAATACTCACTAGGTGACTGTTCTTGCGTTATACATACGAGCGACCCAATCGAACAGAAGTTTGGATGGATAGACGGAATGATCATTGTATCTGAGTTGTATTCGATTATATCGTGATGACGTTTATATAGCAATACTCACCAGGTAACTGTTCTTCCGTTTTACATACAAGCGACCGAATCGAGCAGAAGGTTGAATTCAGTATAGATTGAACATTCATCGTATCTGGGTTGTATTCGATTATGTTTATATAGTTATACTCACCAGGTAACTGTTCTTCCGTTATACATACGAGCGACTGAATTGAACTTAAGGTTAAATGGTAAGACGAAACGATAATTGTATCTGAGTTGTATTCGATGATATCGTGATGATGTTTATATAGCAATACTCACCAGGTAACTGTTCTTCCGTTTTACATACAAGCGACCGAATCGAGCAGAAGGTTAAATTTAGTATGGATTGAACAATCATCGTATCTGGGTTGTATTCGATTATGTTCATATAGTTATACTCACCAGGTAACTGTTCTTCCGTTATACATACTAGCGACTGAATCGAACAGAATGTTGAATGGTTAGACGGAACGATAATTGTATCTGAGTTGTATTCGATGATATCGTGATGATGTTTATATAGCAATACTCACCAGGTAACTGTCCTTCGGTTTTACATACAAGTGACCGAATCGAGCAGAAGGTTAAATGAATAGATTGAACAATCATCGTATCTGAGTTGTATTCGATTATGTTTATATAGTTATACTCACCAGGTACCTGTTCTTCCGTTATACATACGAGCAACCGAATCGTACATAAGGTTGAATGGATAAATTGAACAATCATCGTATCTGAGTTGTATTCGATTATGTTTATATAGTTATACTCACCAAGTAACTGTTCTTCTGTTATACATACGAGCGACTGAATTGAAAAGAAGGTTGAATGGATAGATTAAACAATGATCGTATCTGGGGTTGTATTCGATTATATCGTGATGATGTTTATATAGTTATACTCACCAGGTAACTGTTCTCCAGTTATACATAAGAGCGACTGAACTGAACAGAAGGTTGTATGGATAGATTGAACAATCATTGTATCTGGGTTGTATCCGATTATATCGTTATGCTGTATATTCAGATACACCTGCCATGTAACGGTTCTTTCGTTACACATACGAGCGTCTGAATCGAACATAAGGTTGGATGGTTAGACGGAACGATAATTGTAACTGAGTTATATTCGATTATATCGTGGGAATGTTTATATAGTTATACTCACCAGGTAACTGTTCTTGCGTTATACATACGAGCGACCCAATCGAACAGAAGTTTGGATGGATAGACGGAATGATCATTGTATCTGAGTTGAATTCGATTATATCGTGATGACGTTCATATAGAAATACTCACCAGGTTACTGTTTTTTCTTTATACATACAAGCAAACGAATAGAACAGAAGGTTGAATGGATAGTATCTGGGTTGTATTCGATTATGATGTTATGCTGTGTATATAGTTATACACATTAGGTGACGGTATTCCCGTTTTACATACGAGCGACCGAAACGAACAGAAAGTTGAATGAATTGACTGAACAATCAATGTATCTGGGTGGTATCCGATTATATCGCGATACTGTATATATAGTGATACTTACCAGGTACGGTACTTCCGTTGCACATACAAGCGACTGAATCGAACTTAAGGTTAAATGGTAAGACGAAACGATAATTGTATCTGAGTTGTATTCGATGATATCGTGATGATGTTTATATAGCAATACTCACCAGGTAACTGTTCTTCCGTTTTACATACAAGCGACCGAATCGAGCAGAAGGTTAAATTTAGTATGGATTGAACAATCATCGTATCTGGGTTGTATTCGATTATGTTTATATAGTTATACTCACCAGGTAACTGTTCTTCCGTTATACATACGAGCGACTGAATTGAACAGAAGGTTGAATGGATAGTATATGGGTTGTATTCGATTATGATGTCATGATGTGTATATAGTTATACACACTAGGAGACGGTATTCCCGTTTTACATACGAGCGACCGAAACGAAAAGAAAGTTGAATGGATAGACTGAACAATCAATGTATCTGGGTGGTATCCGATTATATCGCAATACTGGATATATAGTAATACTTACCAGGTGACGATACTTCCGTTACACATACTAGCGACTGAATCGAACAGAATGTTGAATGCTTAGTCGAAACGATAATTGTATCTGAGTTGTATTCGATGATATCGTGATGATGTTTATATAGCAATACTCACCAGGTAACTGTTCTTCCGTTTTACATACAAGCGACCGAATCGAGCAGAAGGTTAAATGGATAGATTGAACAATCATCGTATCTGAGTTGTATTCGATTATGTTTATATAGATATACTCACCAGGTACCTGTTCTTCCGATATACATACGAGCAACCGAATCGAACATAAGGTTGAATGGATAGATTGAACAATCATCGTATCTGAGTTGTATTCGATTATGTTTATATAGTTATACTCACCAGGTTACTGTTCTTCCGTTATACATACGAGCGACTGAATTGAACTGAAGTTTGAATGGATAGACTAAACAATGATCGTATCTGGGGTTGTATTCGATTATATCGTGATGATGTTCATATAGTTATACTCACCAGGTAACTGTTCTCCAGTTATACATAAGAGCGACTGAACTGAACAGAAGGTTGAATGGATAGACTGAACAATCATCGTATCTGGGTTGTATTCGATTATTTCGTGATGATTATTATATATTATGTCTAACCAGGTAACTGTTCTTTCGTTATACATACTAGCAACCGAATCGAACATAAGGTTGAATGGATAGATTGAACAATCATTGTATCTGGGTTGTCTCCGATTATATCGTTATGTTGTATATTTAACTACACCTACCATGTAACGGTTCTTTCGTTACACATACGAGCATCTGAATCGAACATAAGGTTGGATGGTTAGACGGAACGATAATTGTAACTAAGTTGTATTCGATTATATCGTGATGACGTTCATATAGAAATACTCACCAGGTTACTGTTCTTTCGTTATACATACGAGCAACCGAATCGAACAGAAGGTTGAATGGATAGTATCTGGGTTGTATTCGATTATGATGTTATGCTGTGTATATAGTTATACACATAAGGTGACGGTATTCCCGTTTCACATACGAGCGACCGAAACGAACAGAAAGTTGAATGGATAGTCTGAACAATCAATGTATCTGGGTGGTATCCGATTATATCGCAATACTGTATATATAGTGATACTTACCAGGTGACGGTACTTCCGTTACACATACTAGCGACTGAATCGAACAGAAGGTTAAATGGTTAGACGAAACGATAATTGTATCTGAGTTGTATTCGATGATATCGTGATGATGTTTATATAGCAATACTCACCAGGTAACTGTTCTTCCGTTTTACATACAAGCGACCGAATCGAGCAGAAGGTTGAATTCAGTATAGATTGAACAATCATCGTATCTGGGTTGTATTCGATTATGTTTATATAGTTATACTCACCAGGTAACTGTTCTTCCGTTATACATACGAGCGACTGAATTGAACAGAAGGTTGAATGGATAGTATATGGGTTGTATTCGATTATGATGTTATGCTGTGTATATAGTTATACACACTAGGAGACGGTATTCCCGTTTTACATACGAGCGACCGAAACGAAAAGAAAGTTGAATGGATAGACTGAACAATCAATGTATCTGGGTGGTATCCGATTATATCGCAATACTGTATATATAGTGATACTTACCAGGTGACGATACTTCCGTTACACATACTAGCGACTGAATCGAACAGAATGTTGAATGGTTAGACGAAACGATAATTGTATCTGAGTTGTTTTCGATGATATCGTGATGATGTTTATATAGCAATACTCACCAGGTAACTGTCCTTCCGTTTTACATACAAGCGACCGAATCGAGCAGAAGGTTAAATGGATAGATTGAACAATCATCGTATCTGAGTTGTATTCGATTATGTTTATATAGATATACTCACCAGGTACCTGTTCTTCCGATATACATACGAGCAACCGAATCGAACATAAGGTTGAATGGATAGATTGAACAATCATCGTATCTGAGTTGTATTCGATTATGTTTATATAGTTATACTCACCAGGTAACTGTTCTTCCGTTATACATACGAGCGACTGAATTGAACTGAAGGTTGAATGGATAGACTAAACAATGATCGTATCTGGGGTTGTATTCGATTATATCGTGATGATGTTCATATAGTTATACTCACCAGGTAACTGTTCTCCAGTTATACATAAGAGCGACTGAACTGAACAGAAGATTGAATGGATAGACTGAACAATCATCGTATCTGGGTTGTATTCGATTATTTCGTGATGATTATTATATATTATGTCTAACCAGGTAACTGTTCTTTCGTTATACATACTAGCAACCGAATCGAACATAAGGTTGAATGGATAGATTGAACAATCATTGTATCTGGGTTGCCTCCGATTATATCGTTATGTTGTAAATTTAACTACACCTACCATGTAACGGTTCTTTCGTTACACATACGAGCGTCTGAATCGAACATAAGGTTGGATGGTTAGACGGAACGATATCGTAACTAAGTTGTATTCGATTATATCGTGATGACGTTCATATAGAAATACTCACCAGGTTACTGTTCTTTCGTTATACATACGAGCAACCGAATCGAACAGAAGGTTGAATGGATAGTATCTGGGTTGTATTCGATTATGATGTTATGCTGTGTAAATAGTTATACACATCAGGTGACGGTACCCCCGTTTTATATGAGAGCGACCGAAACGAACAGAAAGTTGAATGGATAGACTGAACAATCAATGTATCTGGATGGTATCCGATAATATCGCAATACTGAATATATAGTGATACTTACAGGTGACGGTACTTCCGTTACACATACTAGCGACTGAATTGAATAGAAGGTTGAATGGATAGACTAAACAATGATCGTATCTGGGGTTGTATTCGATTATGTCGTGATGATGTATATATAGTTATACTCACCAGGTAACTGTTCTCCAGTTATACATAAGAGCGACTGAACTGAACAGAATGTTAAATGGATAGACTGAACAATCATTGTATCTGGGTTGTATTCGATTATATCGTGATGATTATCATATAGTATGTCTAACCAGGTAACAGTTCTTATGTTACACATACGAGCAACCGAATCGAACATAAGGTTGAATGGATAGATTGAACAATCATTGTATCTGGGTTGTCTCCGATTATATCGTTATGCTGTATATTTAGTTACACCTACCATGAAACGGTTCTTTCGTTACACATACGAGCGTCTGAATCGAACATAAGGTTGGATGATAAGACGGAACAATAATTGTAACTGAGTTGTATTCGATTATATCGTGGTGATGTTTATATAGTTATACTCACTAGGTGACTGTTCTTGCGTTATACATACGAGCGACCCAATCGAACAGAAGTTTGGATGGATAGACGGAATGATCATTGTATCTGAGTTGTATTCGATTATATCGTGATGACGTTCATATAGAAATACTCACCAGGTTACTGTTTTTTCTTTATACATACAAGCAAACGAATAGAACAGAAGGTTGAATGGATAGTATCTGGGTTGTATTCGATTATGATGTTATGCTGTGTATATAGTTATACACATTAGGTGACGGTATTCCCGTTTTACATACGAGCGACCGAAACGAACAGAAAGTTGAATGGATAGACTGAAAAATCAATGTATCTGGGTGGTATCCGATTATATCGCGATACTGTATATATAGTGATACTTACCAGGTGACGGTACTTCTGTTGCACATACTAGCGACTGAATCGAACTTAATGTTAAATGGTAAGACGAAACGATAATTGTATCTGAGTTGTATTCGATGATATCGTGATGATGTTTATATAGCAATACTCACCAGGTAACTGTTCTTCCGTTTTACATACAAGCGACCGAATCGAGCAGAAGGTTAAATTTAGTATGGATTGAACAATCATCGTATCTGGGTTGTATTCGATTATGTTCATATAGTTATACTCACCAGGTAACTGTTCTTCCGTTATACATACTAGCGACTGAATCGAACAGAATGTTGAATGGTTAGACGGAACGATAATTGTATCTGAGTTGTATTCGATGATATCGTGATGATGTTTATATAGCAATACTTACCAGGTAACTGTCCTTCGGTTTTACATACAAGTGACCGAATCGAGCAGAAGGTTAAATGAATAGATTGAACAATCATCGTATCTGAGTTGTATTCGATTATGTTTATATAGTTATACTCACCAGGTACCTGTTCTTCCGTTATACATACGAGCAACCGAATCGTACATAAGGTTGAATGGATAAATTGAACAATCATCGTATCTGAGTTGTATTCGATTATGTTTATATAGTTATACTCACCAAGTAACTGTTCTTCTGTTATACATACGGGCGACTGAATTGAAAAGAAGGTTGAATGAATAGACTAAACAATGATCGTATCTGGGGTTGTATTCGATTATATCGTGATGATGTTTATATAGTTATACTCACCAGGTAACTGTTCTCCAGTTATACATAAGAGCGACTGAACTGAACAGAAGGTTGTATGGATAGATTGAACAATCATTGTATCTGGGTTGTCTCCGATTATATCGTTATGCTGTATATTCAGATACACCTACCATGTAACGGTTCTTTCGTTACACATACGAGCGTCTGAATCGAACATAAGGTTGGATGGTTAGACGGAACGATAATTGTAACTGAGTTGTATTCGATTATATCGTGGGAATGTTTATATAGTTATACTCACCAGGTAACTGTTCTTGCGTTATACATACGAGCGACCCAATCGAACAGAAGTTTGGATGGATAGACGGAATGATCATTGTATCTGAGTTGTATTCGATTATATCGTGATGACGTTCATATAGAAATACTCACCAGGTTACTGTTTTTTCTTTAAACATACAAGCAAACGAATAGAACAGAAGGTTGAATGGATAGTATCTGGGTTGTATTCGATTATGATGTTATGCTGTGTATATAGTTATACACATTAGGTGACGGTACCCCCGTTTTACATGAGAGCGACCGAAACGAACAGAAAGTTGAATGGATAGACTGAACAATCAATGTATCTGGATGGTATCCGATTATATCGCGATACTGTATATATAGTGATACTTACCATGTGACGGTACTTCCGTTGCACATACAAGCGACTGAATCGAACTTAAGGTTAAATGGTAAGACGAAACGATAATTGTATCTGAGTTGTATTCGATGATATCGTGATGATGTTTATATAGCAATACTCACCAGGTAACTGTTCTTCCGTTTTACATGCAAGCGACCGAATCGAGCAGAAGGTTAAATTTAGTATGGATTGAACAATCATCGTATCTGGGTTGTATTCGATTATGTTTATATAGTTATACTCACCAGGTAACTGTTCTTCCGTTATACATACGAGCGACTGAATTGAACAGAAGGTTGAATGGATAGTATATGGGTTGTATTCGATTATGATGTTATGCTGTGTATATAGTTATACACACTAGGAGACAGTATTCCCGTTTTACATACGAGCGACCGAAACGAAAAGAAAGTTGAATGGATAGACTAAACAATGATCGTATCTGAGGTTGTATTCGATTATATCGTGATGATGTTTATATAGTTATACTCAACAGGTAACTGTTCTCCAGTTATACATAAGAGCGACTGAACTGAACAGAAGGTTGAATGGATAGACTGAACAATCATTGTATCTGGGTTGTATTCGATTATATTGTGATGATTTTCATTAAGTATGTCTAACCAGGTAACAGTTCTTCTGTTACACATAAGAGCAACCGAATCGAACATAAGGTTGAATGGATAGATTGAACAATCATTGTATCTGGGTTGTCTCCGATTATATCGTTATGCTGTATATTTAGTTACACCTACCATGTAACGGTTTTTTCGTTACACATACGAGCGTCTGCATCGAACATGAGGTTGGATGATTAGACGGAACGATAATTGTAACTGAGTTGTATTCGATGTTTATATAGTAATACTCACCAGGTGACTGTTCTTGCGTTATACATACAAGCGACCAAATCGAACAGAAGGTTGGATGGATAGACGGAATGATCATTGTATCTGAGTTGTATTCGATTATATCGTGATGACGTTCATATAGAAATACTCACCAGGTTACTGTTCTTTCGTTATACATACGAGCAACCGAATCGAACAGAAGGTTGAATGGATAGTATCTGGGTTGTATTCGATTATGATGTTATGCTGTGTAAATAGTTATACACATTAGGTGACGGTACCCCCGTTTTACATGAGAGCGACCGAAACGAACAGAAAGTTGAATGGATAGACTGAACAATCAATGTATCTGGATGGTATCCGATAATATCGCAATACTGAATATATAGTGATACTTACAGGTGACGGTACTTCCGTTACACATACTAGCGACTGAATTGAATAGAAGGTTGAATGGATAGACTAAACAATGATCGTATCTGGGGTTGTATTCGATTATGTCGTGATGATGTATATATAGTTATACTCACCAGGTAACTGTTCTCCAGTTATACATAAGAGCGACTGAACTGAACAGAAGGTTGAATGGATAGACTGAACAATCATTGTATCTGGGTTGTATTCGATTATATCGTGATGATTATCATATAGTATGTCTAACCAGGTAACAGTTCTTATGTTACACATACGAGCAACCGAATCGAACATAAGGTTGAATGGATAGATGGTACAATCATTGTATCTGGGTTGTCTCCGATTATATCGTTATGCTGTATATTTAGTTACACCTACCATGAAACGGTTCTTTCGTTACACATACGAGCGTCTGAATCGAACATAAGGTTGGATGATAAGACGGAACAATAATTGTAACTGAGTTGTATTCGATTATATCGTGGTGATGTTTATATAGTAATACTCACTAGGTGACTGTTCTTGCGTTATACATACGAGCGACCCAATCGAACAGAAGTTTGGATGGATAGACGGAATGATAATTGTATCTGAGTTGTATTCGATTATATCGTGATGACGTTCATATAGAAATACTCACCAGGTTACTGTTTTTTCTTTATACATACAAGCAAACGAATAGAACAGAAGGTTGAATGGATAGTATCTGGGTTGTATTCGATTATGATGTTATGCTGTGTATATAGTTATACACATTAGGTGACGGTATTCCCGTTTTACATACGAGCGACCGAAACGAACAGAAAGTTGAATGGATAGACTGAAAAATCAATGTATCTGGGTGGTATCCGATTATATCGCGATACTGTATATATAGTGATACTTACCAGGTGACGGTACTTCTGTTGCACATACTAGCGACTGAATCGAACTTAATGTTGAATGGTAAGACGAAACGATAATTGTATCTGAGTTGTATTCGATGATATCGTGATGATGTTTATATAGCAATACTCACCAGGTAACTGTCCTTCGGTTTTACATACAAGTGACCGAATCGAGCAGAAGGTTAAATGAATAGATTGAACAATCATCGTATCTGAGTTGTATTCGATTATTTTTATATAGTTATACTCACCAGGTACCTGTTCTTCCGTTATACATACGAGCAACCGAATCGTACATAAGGTTGAATGGATAAATTGAACAATCATCGTATCTGAGTTGTATTGGATTATGTTTATATAGTTATACTCACCAAGTAACTGTTCTTCTGTTATACATACGAGCGACTGAATTGAAAAGAAGGTTGAATGGATAGACTAAACAATGATCGTATCTGGGGTTGTATTCGATTATATCGTGATGATGTTTATATAGTTATACTCACCAGGTAACTGTTCTCCAGTTATACATAAGAGCGACTGAACTGAACAGAAGGTTGTATGGATAGATTGAACAATCATTGTATCTGGGTTGTCTCCGATTATATCGTTATGCTGTATATTCAGATACACCTACCATGTAACGGTTCTTTCGTTACACATACGAGCGTCTGAATCGAACATAAGGTTGGATGGTTAGACGGAACGATAATTGTAACTGAGTTGTATTCGATTATATCGTGGGAATGTTTATATAGTTATACTCACCAGGTAACTGTTCTTGCGTTATACATACGAGCGACCCAATCGAACAGAAGTTTGGATGGATAGACGGAATGATCATTGTATCTGAGTTGTATTCGATTATATCGTGATGACGTTCATATAGAAATACTCACCAGGTTACTGTTTTTTCTTTATACATACAAGCAAACGAATAGAACAGAAGGTTGAATGGATAGTATCTGGGTTGTATTCGATTATGATGTTATGCTGTGTATATAGTTATACACATTAGGTGGCGGTATTCCCGTTTTATATACGAGCGACCGAAACGAACAGAAAGTTGAATGGATTGACTGAACAATCAATGTATCTGGGTGGTATCCGATTATATCTCGATACTGTATATATAGTGATACTTACCAGGTGACGGTACTTCCGTTGCACATACAAGCGACTGAATCGAACTTAAGGTTAAATGGTAAGACGAAACGATAATTGTATCTGAGTTGTATTCGATGATATCGTGATGATGTTTATATAGCAATACTCACCAGGTAACTGTTCTTCCGTTTTACATGCAAGCGACCGAATCGAGCAGAAGGTTAAATTTAGTATGGATTGAACAGTCATCGTATCTGGGTTGTATTCGATTATGTTTATATAGTTATACTCACCAGGTAACTGTTCTTCCGTTATACATACGAGCGACTGAATTGAACAGAAGGTTGAATGGATAGTATATGGGTTGTATTCGATTATGATGTTATGCTGTGTATATAGTTATACACACTAGGAGACAGTATTCCCGTTTTACATACGAGCGACCGAAACGAAAAGAAAGTTGAATGGATAGACTGAACAATCAATGTATCTGGGTGGTATCCGATTATATCGCAATACTGTTTATATAGTGATACTTACCAGGTGACGATACTTCCGTTACACATACTAGCGACTGAATCGAACAGAATGTTGAATGCTTAGACGAAACGATAATTGTATCTGAGTTGTATTCGATGATATCGTGATGATGTTTATATAGCAATACTCACCAGGTAACTGTCCTTCCGTTTTACATACAAGCGACCGAATCGAGCAGAAGGTTAAATGGATAGATTGAACAATCATCGTATCTGAGTTGTATTCGATTATGTTTATATAGATATACTCACCAGGTACCTGTTCTTCCGATATACATACGAGCAACCGAATCGAACATAAGGTTGAATGGATAGATCGAACAATCATCGTATCTGAGTTGTATTCGATTATGTTTATATAGTTATACTCACCAGGTTACTGTTCTTCCGTTATACATACGAGCGACTGAATTGAACTGAAGGTTGAATGGATAGACTAAACAATGATCGTATCTGGGGTTGTATTCGATTATATCGTGATGATATTCATATAGTTATACTCACCAGGTAACTGTTCTCCAGTTATACATAAGAGCGACTGAACTGAACAGAAGGTTGAATGGATAGACTGAACAATCATCGTATCTGGGTTGTATTCGATTATTTCGTGATGATTATTATATATTATGTCTAACCAGGTAACTGTTCTTTCGTTATACATAATAGCAACCGAATCGAACATAAGGTTGAATGGATAGATTGAACAATCATTGTATCTGGGTTGTCTCCGATTATATCGTTATGTTGTATATTTAACTACACCTACCATGTAACGGTTCTTTCGTTACACATACGAGCATCTGAATCGAACATAAGGTTGGATGGTTAGACGGAACGATAATTGTAACTAAGTTGTATTCGATTATATCGTGATGACGTTCATATAGAAATACTCACCAGGTTACTGTTCTTTCGTTATACATACGAGCAACCGAAACGAACAGAAAGTTGAATGGATAGTCTGAACAATCAATGTATCTGGGTGGTATCCGATTATATCGCAATACTGTATATATAGTGATACTTACCAGGTGACGGTACTTCCGTTACACATACTAGCGACTGAATCGAACAGAAGGTTGAATGTTTAGACGAAACGATAATTGTATCTGAGTTGTATTCGATGATATCGTGATGATGTTTATATAGCAATACTCACCAGGTAACTGTTCTTCCGTTTTACATACAAGCGACCGAATCGAGCAGAAGGTTGAATTCAGTATAGATTGAACAATCATCGTATCTGGGTTGTATTCGATTATGTTTATATAGTTATACTCACCAGGTAACTGTTCTTCCGTTATACATACGAGCGACTGAATTGAACAAAAGGTTGAATGGATAGTAAATGGGTTGTATTCGATTATGATGTTATGCTGTGTATATAGTTATACACACTAGGAGACGGTATTTCCGTTTTACATACGAGCGACCGAAACGAAAAGAAAGTTGAATGGATAGACTGAACAATCAATGTATCTGGGTGGTATCCGATTATATCGCAATACTGTATGTTGATATTAGGAGAAATCAGTACTTATGTGGAAATACTTTATTTTTACGAAAAAATACAATCTTGACAAACGTGTCAGATTGTCTATTTATCAATAACAAAAATATTTATGAAACTGCACAACAATCACCAAAGCACACGACCTCATCTATATATGGAGTGTTTTCTAACATACTCCCACCTTTCCAATTCACGTAATTGGAAATTAAATTACATTTCTAAGCGCTTTGGCACTTTCACTACACGTCCATATCTTGTAGTGACAGCCTGCTTCTCCAAGTTGCTACCTTCAACTTGTGAATTAAAATTCGATTTGTTGTCCAATTCTTTCTCAGAGTTGAGTTGTTTTTTCTGATCAGCTACTTTTTCTCCAAGACTTATGATTTCTTCTTCATACGGAGAGGAAATTTCTAAAGGAAATAACCGTTGAAAAGGTCTAAGCAGTTCTCCTCCCGACAATTTGACTTTAGCTATTCTTGCCACATTATCTTTGCCTGGATAAATCTGAAGAACTTTTGCTAAAGGCCAATTCACACGCTTCTTATTATCCACTTCTAATAATACAATGTCCCCTATTTGAATCCTGTCCGCCTTTCTGTGACCATAATGAACCAATTCTGCTAGGTACTCCTTCCTGAATCTTCCTCTCAAATTATCCCTCACATTTTGCAGATATTTTTGTCGTCCCAGTAGATATTTTCTATCTATAGTGTCAAGATCTGGCACTTCATTAGTCGATATACTCTGCAAAAACTGTAAAGGGCTGAGCGGAATCAATTCATCATTATCTGAGATATACGTCAAAGGCCTGGAGTTTATTATTGTTTCACAATCGCATAGTATTGTCATCAATTCTTCATAAGTAACGCTGGCTTTACCCAAATTTCTTCTTAGGAGTTCTTTAGTAATTCTAACCAATCGCTCCCACCATCCTCCCCACCATGCAGCTGTGGGAACGTTGAAAATCCATTTTATTCTTTTCACTGAGGAAAATTTCAAAATCTCTTCCCAATCAATTATTTTCAAGAGATTATTAGCTCCCACAAAGCTTGTTCCATTATCGGAATAAATCGTGGATATTCTGCCCCGTCTTGCAATAAACCTTCTGAGAGCACGAATGAATGCTTCTGTGGAAAGGGAAGTCACAAGTTCAAAATGTATCGCTCTATAAACAGCACAAGTGAATAATAATATCCATGCTTTTTCGCCACCCTTCAGAAAAAGCGGACCTGCATAATCCATACCAGTAACTTCAAACGTGGCAGCATTTTTCAATCGATTCTTTGGTAATGGTGCAAAAGGAGTTTTAACTGACTTCTGGTTATACCTTTTACAAACGACGCATTTTGAAATCACTTGTTTTACTGTTCTCCTAGATTTTAAAATCCAAAATCTTTCCCTTAATATAGCAAGAAGTGTTTTGAGACCAACATGACATGATGAACAATGTTGCTCAAAAATCAGTCTGTGAACTATATCGTGATGATTCGGTAATAAAATTGGGTATTTGAAATCTTCAGTATCTTCACTCAAAATCAGCTTAGTTTTTACCCTCAGCATACCATTTTCATCCTTCATCACTTGTAAATTCTGTACAACATCTGCATCTATCTTTCCAAGACTTTCCTGTTGAATCAATCTCAAAAGAAAAATTTCACCTCTCTGAAACTCTTCGCATGTCAATTCACCTGATCTTCTTTTATATTTATTCTTTACATTGTAACAAAATCTGAATATCCATGGAACCATTCTCACAATCTTCGAATATTTATAAAAGTACTTGAGATATTTGGTAAATTGTTGAGTTTCATGCACAACCGATGAAATGATAGATCTTTTCTTTTCAGACAGTAATTCTTCCTCATCGCAATAAATTTCAGATTTTGGCCAAAATTCCGGTGTTTTTCTCAACCATTCTGGACCTCTCCACCATCTATTTTCTGAAAGAATTTTAGCACTGCATCCTCTGGATGGTAAATCCGCAATATTCATATTTCCAGGTACATGGAACCAATCAACAGGATCGCTAATGGAACATATTTCGTTGACCCTATTACCGACAAAAGTAGTCCAATCTTCTTTAGTTTTAATCCATGAAAGTACTATCATGGAATCCGACCAGTAATATGTTTTCATGGAAGAAAATATTTTAACCTTTTTTACTGACTGACAAAGTCTGGCACCTATTACTGCTGCTAATAGTTCCAATCTTGGTAAATAAATCAATTTTATTGGAGCAATTCTTGTTTTTGCTTGAATCAGCTGAAGTGATATGACTTTGTTTTTCTCTGAACGTAGAAAAATACAAGTAGCATAAGCTATCTTACTTGAATCGCAGAATACATGTAAAGTATTCATCGTATCCTTCAAGGGATATTCACATATATGTCTAGGTATCATGCAAAAACTTAACCATGGAATTTGCTTCAACCAATTTTCGAAATCTTTGATGATATTTTCAGGCAATTCCTTATCCCAACCGAGTTTTAATTTCCAAGATTTTTGCAATAGTAATTTTGGAATCAAGGTTACCGGACAAGTGAATCCAATGGGATCAAATATTTTATGGGAAATAGACAATAAACCTCTTTTCGTCCTAGGAATATTATTAATGTCAGTAAGGGAACTTATATCACAAAAAATTGTATTATTCTTGAAATTCCAAGACATACCCAATACTGAACAGACATTCTCATCACAATTGACATCAACATTTGATTTTCCAAATGAATGAATCCAACCCCTGAGTTCAAACTGTGCACTGGACATGATTCTATTAGATTCATCTTTAAACTGTAATAAATCGGACATATTTTCCACGCTAGTGACACAATTATCGACGTAAAATGAATGTTTAAGTTTTTCTGCTGTTTCTTTCAAATAGTCTGGTACTCGTTCCAAATGATGGTTAATTGTTGCTACTAAGAGGAATGGACTTGAAGAAACTCCGAAAACTACTCTACGATGCCTGTATATCAATTTATCGTGATTTCCTTCATCTTTCCACCAGATAAATCTCAAAAAATCCCTATCTTCTTCCTTCAAGCTAATCTGTAGAAAAGCCTTCTTAATATCTGAAATTACACCAATCGCACCTATCCTGAATTGTAATAAAACTGTTGGAATTAATTCAATTAAATTTGGTCCCTTTTCAAGACAATCATTCAAAGAATGCCCTTTCTTATCTTTTGCGGATGCATCAAAAACAGGTCTGATTTTCGTTGTAGCACTTGAATCCTTTATTACAGCGTGGTGAGGCAAATAATAAGCACAATTTTCCATTTCATTTTCTGGAACCCTTTCTATAATATTCAATTTCTCCCACTCTTGAAACACTTGCTGATAATCTGAATACCTATTGAAATCTTTGAGCTTTTTTGTTACATTAAATAATCTGCTTTCTGCATTATCGTAATTGTTCATGAGTTTTGGGTGACCTTCTATCCATGGAAGACAAACCTGATACCTATTTTCATCTGTTAAGATTATCGTTTCATTGAAATGTCGCATGGTCTCGATTTGTAAATGTTCCTTTGATTTCATTTCTGAAGAATCTCTTATACCCAAAACTTCTAAACTCCATAAATCTGGTATTTGAAAACTACATAGAGATAATGTTAAAAAACAATTGATTGCTTTCTGTTGCTTTCCCATTAAAGTCCACCCAAGACGAGTTTCAATAGCGAATAATTCTTCGTCTACTTTCTCAATAATACCCGTAAATAAGTGTCCTATAACATCAGCACCCAGAAGAATCACAATTTCAGTTAATTTTGATTCTGAATCTGAAATTGTTATGTTTTTTCTTTTCAAATAATCTATGTACTTTTTATTTTGAAGTCTCGGTATATAATTACAAATCTTTGGTTGATCTAGTGCAACAAATTCTAATTTGAACGATTTGTTTAAACTTTCTATGTGGACCTCAAATAAACTGTGAATGTGCGATTCTGTTTCTGAACCTCCGAAAACACCCTGTATGATTCTTTCTTCTCGAATTTTATCAAAATTCATTTGTTTGGCATGGGTTGATAAAATATAGGACCTTTGGGAAGCCGAATCTAACAGTGCTCTCACAAGCATTGATTTTTCATCTTTTACTAATCGAATAATAATAGTTTGTAATAAGGTTTCAGTACAGCTATTAAGGCTAGTGAGGACATTTTCTGTATCGTTTGATTGTTCTTTTGCTGAACCGCTCATTTTGTCATTCGAAGATGATTTATTTGAAGGTAAATCGGGACACAATATTGGAAAATATTTTCTCCCACACAACAAACATTTAATGAATAACCTACAATTTTTTAGGTTATGATTAGGTCTAAGACATCCGAAGCAACAGTTTTTCTTTATTACCATGTCTTTTTTCTCATCAAATGTTAGTTTATTTGCACTCAAACAATCTTGACTAGAATGAGAACGGTCACAGAAGATACAATTCAGAACTTTCTTACCTTTTTTCTTTTCTGAAGTGAAAATAGTAGCTGCCGTATTCAATTCAGGATTATTGGACTGGTGTGATTTTACCTTTTGATTGTTCTGTGTTTTTCCGATTTCCTTATTCACTTGTGAAAAACTAGTTCGTGCTAGCCTGATCCTTTCTTCACTTTCAACTTCAGCTTTCAGAAAATCTAATAAAAGATTTAAATGATTAGTAGAGTTCTTATTATTGTTTTCACCTAAAGTATTGTTTGTTGATACTCGACTTTCTTCTGTACTATCTCTTGCAATAGAGCTTCGTTGTCTCTCCCAAACCTTAAGAACATCCTCGGGTAAAGCTGATTCTGCTAGGGGATATAACATCGCGGCATACTTGTCACTTGTGACCCCCAATGTTTCAAGAGCTCTCAATTGTGTTTCAAGCTTATCGTATAAGTTAGATAGAGACATACCTGTCTTATGCGTTATCGACTGCTTCAGCACGAGATTCAGGAGTTCCCTGACGTATACCTCAATCAAGAATTCGTCCCTAGTAAACCTGGTTTTTAACTGCTTGACGGCCTTTTCGTAATTGTCACCTGAAGGCGGAAAACTCTCGACCAATTCCCTCGCCGTGGAACCCTGTTCAGTAGCTTGAATCAAATACTGAAATTTGTCTTCATTGTCGATCGCAGGATCTTCGTGAATCTTCTTAAATTGACCCCAAAAACCGATCCAATTCTTCACCTCGCCGTCAAATCTCTTCAACTCAAGTTTGGGTAATTTGAAGTTCTTCCTCTTGGCTCCTCCGTTTGTAGAATTGACATTGCTGACTGTTTCTTCCTGTTTCGCCGCCTCGTTCAAATGAAAGTTACACCTGGTTCTGTAGTTTATGGATTCCTCTCTGAATAATTCAACTGAATTCCATTCTTCTTCGAATTCTTCATCGCCAACATCACTAGAGCATAGTGCTTCTCGAATTTGCTCATCTAAAACATGGAGACGGTCGCTCTTGTCTTCCAACTGGTTCAAGCGAGCCATCAAGTCTTCTTTATTGGATAGTTTGTTCTTCAATAAGTTATCCAAATCATTGCAAGTTTTCGTAAATGATCGCCTCAATTGAGTCCTTTCTTTCTGTAACTGGTTTGATTTCTCCATTGAAGTGTCCTGTCACGGTCGCCAAATGTTGATATTAGGAGAAATCAGTACTTATGTGGAAATACTTTATTTTTACGAAAAAATACAATCTTGACAAACGTGTCAGATTGTCTATTTATCAATAACAAAAATATTTATGAAACTGCACAACAATCACCAAAGCACACGACCTCATCTATATATGGAGTGTTTTCTCTGTATATATAGTGATACTTACCAGGTGACGATACTTCCGTTACACAAACTAGCGACTGAATCGAACAGAATGTTGAATGGTTAGACGAAACGATAATTGTATCTGAGTTGTATTCGATGATATCGTGATGATGTTTATATAGCAATACTCACCAGGTAACTGTCCTTCCGTTTTACATACAAGCGACCGAATCGAGCAGAAGGTTAAATGGATAGATTGAACAATCATCGTATCTGAGTTGTATTCGATTATGTTTATATAGATATACTCACCAGGTACCTGTTCTTCCGATATACATACGAGCAACCGAATCGAACATAAGGTTGAATGGATAGATTGAACAATCATCGTATCTGAGTTGTATTCGATTATGTTTATATAGTTATACTCACCAGGTAACTGTTCTTCCGTTATACATACGAGCGACTGAATTGAACTGAAGGTTGAATGGATAGACTAAACAATGATCGTATCTGGGGTTGTATTCGATTATATCGTGATGATGTTCATATAGTTATACTCACCAGGTAACTGTTCTCCAGTTATACATAAGAGCGACTGAACTGAACAGAAGATTGAATGGATAGACTGAACAATCATCGTATCTGGGTTGTATTCGATTATTTCGTGGTGATTATTATATATTATGTCTAACCAGGTAACTGTTCTTTCGTTATACATACTAGCAACCGAATCGAACATAAGGTTGAATGGATAGATTGAACAATCATTGTATCTGGGTTTTATTCGATTATGTTTATATAGATATACTCACCAGGTACCTGTTCTTCCGATATACATACGAGCAACCGAATCGAACATAAGGTTGAATGGATAGATTGAACAATCATCGTATCTGAGTTGTATTCGATTATGTTTATATAGATATACTCACCAGGTACCTGTTCTTCCGATATACATACGAGCAACCGAATCGAACATGAGGTTGAATGGATAGATTGAACAATCATCGTATCTGAGTTGTATTCGATTATGTTTATATAGATATACTCACCAGGTACCTGTTCTTCCGATATACATACGAGCAACCGAATCGAACATAAGGTTGAATGGATAGATTGAACAATCATTGTATCTGGGTTGTCTCCGATTATATCGTTATGTTGTATATTTAACTACACCTACCATGTAACGGTTCATTCGTTACACATACGAGCGTCTGAATCGAACATAAGGTTGGATGGTCAGACGGAACGATAATTGTAACTAAGTTGTATTCGATTATATCGTGATGACGTTCATATAGAAATACTCACCAGGTTACTGTTCTTTCGTTATACATACGAGCAACCGAATCGAACAGAAGGTTGAATGGATAGTATCTGGGTTATTTTCGTTTATGATGTTATGCTGTGTATATAGTTATACACATAAGGTGACGGTATTCCCGATTCACATACGAGCGACCGAAACGAACAGAAAGTTGAATGGATAGACTGAACAATCAATGTATCTGGGTGGTATCCGATTATATCGCAATACTGTATATATAGTGATACTTACCAGGTGACGGTACTTCCGTTACACATACTAGCGACTGAATCGAACAGAAGGTTAAATGGTTAGACGAAACGATAAATGTATCTGAGTTGTATTCGATGATATCGTGATGATGTTTATATAGCAATACTCACCAGGTAACTGTTCTTCCGTTTTACATACAAGCGACCGAATCGAGCAGAAGGTTGAATTCAGTATAGATTGAACAATCATCGTATCTGGGTTGTATTCGATTATGTTTATATAGTTATACTCACCAGGTAACTGTTCTTCCGTTATACATACGAGCGACTGAATTGAACAGAAGGTTGAATGGATAGAATATGGGTTGTATTCGATTATGATGTTATGCTGTGTATATAGTTATACACACTAGGAGACGGTATTCCCGTTTTACATACGAGCGACCGGAACAAAAAGAAAGTTGAATGGATAGACTGAACAATCAATGTATCTGGGTGGTATCCGATTATATCGCAATACTGTATATATAGTGATACTTACCAGGTGACGATACTTCCGTTACACATACTAGCGACTGAATCGAACAGAATGTTGAATGGTTAGGCGAAACGATAATTGTATCTGAGTTGTATTCGATGATATCGTGATGATGTTTATATAGCAATACTCACCAGGTAACTGTTCTTCCGTTTTACATACAAGCGACCGAATCGAGCAGAAGGTTGAATTCAGTATAGATTGAACAATCATCGTATCTGGGTTGTATTCGATTATGTTTATATAGTTATACTCACCAGGTAACTGTTCTTCCGTTATACATACGAGCGACTGAATTGAACAGAAGGTTGAATGGATAGTATATGGGTTGTATTCGATTATGATGTTATGCTGTGTATATAGTTATACACACTAGGAGACGGTATTCCCGTTTTACATACGAGCGACCGAAACGAAAAGAAAGTTGAATGGATAGACTGAACAATCAATGTATCTGGGTGGTATCCGATTATATCACAATACTGTATATATAGTGATACTTACCAGGTGACGATACTTCCGTTTTACATACAAGCGACCGAATCGAGCAGAAGGTTGAATTCAGTATAGATTGAACAATCATCGTATCTGGGTTGTATTCGATTATGTTTATATAGTTATACTCACCAGGTAACTGTTCTTCCGTTATACATACGAGCGACTGAATTGAACAGAAGGTTGAATGGATAGTATATGGGTTGTATTCGATTATGATGTTATGCTGTGTATATAGTTATACACACTAGGAGACGGTATTCCCGTTTTACATACGAGCGACCGAAACGAAAAGAAAGTTGAATGGATAGACTGAACAATCAATGTATCTGGGTGGTATCCGATTATATCGCAATACTGTATATATAGTGATACTTACCAGGTGACGATACTTCCGTTACACATACTAGCGACTGAATCGAACAGAATGTTGAATGGTTAGACGAAACGATAATTGTATCTGAGTTGTATTCGATGATATCGTGATGATGTTTATATAGCAATACTCACCAGGTAACTGTCCTTCCGTTTTAGATACAAGCGACCGAATCGAGCAGAAGGTTAAATGGATAGATTGATCAATCATCGTATCTGGGTTGTATTCGATTATGTTTATATAGTTGAACTCACCAGGTACCTGTTCTTCCGTTATACATACGAGCAACCGAATCGAGCAGAAGGTTAAATGGATAGATTGAACAATCATCGTATCTGAGTTGTATTCGATTATGTTTATATAGTTATACTCACCAGGTAACTGTTCTTCCGTTATACATACGAGCGACTGAATTGAACTGAAGGTTGAATGGATAGACTAAACAATGATCGTATCTGGGGTTGTATTCGATTATATCGTGATGATGTTCATATAGTTATACTCACCAGGTAACTGTTCTCCAGTTATACATAAGAGCGACTGAACTGAACAGAAGATTGAATGGATAGACTGAACAATCATCGTATCTGGGTTGTATTCGATTATTTCGTGGTGATTATTATATATTATGTCTAACCAGGTAACTGTTCTTTCGTTATACATACTAGCAACCGAATCGAACATAAGGTTGAATGGATAGATTGAACAATCATTGTATCTGGGTTGCCTCCGATTATATCGTTATGTTGTATATTTAACTACACCTACCATGTAACGGTTCTTTCGTTACACATACGAGCGTCTGAATCGAACATAAGGTTGGATGGTTAGACGGAACGATATTGTAACTAAGTTGTATTCGATTATATCGTGATGACGTTCATATAGAAATACTCACCAGGTTACTGTTCTTTCGTTATACATACGAGCAACCGAATCGAACAGAAGGTTGAATGGATAGTATCTGGGTTGTATTCGATTATGATGTTATGCTGTGTATATAGTTATACACATAAGGTGACGGTATTCCCGTTTCACATACGAGCGACCGAAACGAACAGAAAGTTGAATGGATAGACTGAACAATCAATGTATCTGGGTGGTATCCGATTATATCGCAATACTGTATATATAGTGATACTTACCAGGTGACGATACTTCCGTTACACATACTAGCGACTGAATCGAACAGAATGTTGAATGGTTAGACGAAACGATAATTCTATCTGAGTTGTATTCGATGATATCGTGATGATGTTTATATAGCAATACTCACCAGGTAACTGTCCTTCTGTTTTACATACAAGCGACCGAATCGAGCAGAAGGTTAAATGGATAGATTGAACAATCATCGTATCTGAGTTGTATTCGATTATGTTTATATAGATATACTCACCAGGTACCTGTTCTTCCGATATACATACGAGCAACCGAATCGAACATAAGGTTGAATAGATAGATTGAACAATCATCGTATCTGAGTTGTATTCGATTATGTTTATATAGTTATACTCACCAGGTAACTGTTCTTCCGTTATACATACGAGCGACTGAATTGAACTGAAGGTTGAATGGATAGACTAAACAATGATCGTATCTGGGGTTGTATTCGATTATATCGTGATGATGTTCATATAGTTATACTCACCAGGTAACTGTTCTCCAGTTATACATAAGAGCGACTGAACTGAACACAAGGTTGAATGGATAGACTGAACAATCATCGTATCTGGGTTGTATTCGAT
Source organism: Chrysomela aeneicollis (assembly GCA_029955515.1). NCBI lineage: Eukaryota > Metazoa > Arthropoda > Insecta > Coleoptera > Chrysomelidae > Chrysomela > Chrysomela aeneicollis. The sequence continues at coordinate 10,722,944 of JARUHQ010000013.1, read as the reverse complement.
TATTTCGTGATGATTATTATATATTATGTCTAACCAGGTAACTGTTCTTTCGTTATACATAATAATAATAATAATAATAATAATAATAATAATATTTATTCCTTGAATTGATCATATAAAATGATATAGGAATCGTCACTAAAATGTGTGAATTTGTCAAGAACACAAAAAAGATTAAATACATTAAAATACATTACGTATAAAAGTAAAGAAATAGGATTACATATTAAAAGTATTAAAGACAAACATTTGAAAAAATACATTAAAAAAATACATATTAAAAAGTAAAGTTGGGCAATTATTGGTATATATAAAAATAAATTATATTTAAAAATTTTAAATAAGTATGTATTCAAGTAAGATCGGTATTTAGATTTTTCTTTCAAGAAATTCATTGACAGAATAGAAACTCCCTTCCAACAAGAAATCTTTAACTTTTCTTTTGAAAATTGGAAAAGCTGATGTTTCCTTTATATCTGGGGGGAGGCAATTGAAGAACTTCGGTCCTGCTACAAAAGGCGACTTTTCAAATAACTGAGTGCGATGTTGTTTCAATCTCAGTAAGTTACCGCTCCTTGTCGGATAGGTATGAAGATCACAATTTGCTTCAAACTCGGATTTGTGTTTCTTTACATATATGACACAGTGGTAAATGAATATGGCTGGTAGTGTCAGAATCCTGTATTTTTTGAAAATAGGTCTACATGATTCTGTACAACGTAGACCATACACTAGTCGAATTATGCGTTTTTGACCAATAAAAGCCCGATTAATATTACTTCCATTACCCCACAGAAGAACATTATAGGAAAGTACTGAGTTCACCATTGCATAATATACATCCAAAAGATCATTTACATCCAAAACTTTTTTGAGCTGAAGCATAGCGTAAAAACTACTATTAATTTTTTTGCACACATGATTGATATGATCCTGCCATTTCAAACCGGTGTCTATGTATGTACCTAAAAATTTTGTTGTTTCTGAAGGCTGTACAGTAATGTTATTAATTTTCACAGTAATATTTGAGTCTGTGGCTTTCTTACCAAAGAATTGGATCAACACAGTCTTCTCTGCATTTACTATTAGCCTGTTATTATGACACCATGTAGTAAATCTTTCCCCTATGTTATTCAGTTCGGACTGAAGCTCCACAAGACTGTCAGCTTCAGCCGAGATCGAAGTGTCATCAGCAAATAGTGTGATTGATGTACGTCCTATATATTGTGGAAGATCGTTAATATAAAGTAAAAATATTAAAGGTCCCAAGACTGAGCCTTGTGGTACACCGATGTTTATGTCGAATAATTTTGAGTCAGTTTCCTCCCATTTAACGAATATTTTCCTATATTTCATGTAGGATATAATCCATGCAAGGAATTTTCCACGAATACCTATGGTATACAATTTATCGGCAAGTATGTTAAAGTCTATCGAGTCAAAAGCTTTGGATAAATCGAAGAAAAGCGCAGCAACATATTTTCCCCTATCAATACCACTATAGATATTTTCTAGGAATGCCGCAGCCGCACTTTCCGTCGACTTACCCGGACTAAAGCCGTTTTGATGCTCATTGATGACATTATACCTCACAAGGAAAGGATATAGTTTATTGTATATACATTTTTCCACTATTTTGCTGATGACACTTGGGATGGTAATTGGTCTGTAGTTATCAATTATAAGTGGATCATTTTTTTTAAATATCGGGATAATTTTTCCCACTTTCAGCATGTCTGGAAAAGTTTCTATTTCTACAGATTTATTTATTATAAATGCAAGTGGTTCACAGATATAATTCGTAATAAATTTCATGATTTTTGTGGAAAGGCAGTCCATACCGGTGGAACTTTTGTTTTCAAGCTCATTGATGACGTTAAAAACTTCAATTGGGGTAACGGGGTGAAAATAAAAAGTATTTAACATAATGTTGATATCAGTTGTGCCTACTACAACGTTATCTCGAAAGTGTTGCTGGAGACGACTTGAAACTATGTTTGAATAGTAATCAGCAAATTTGTTGGCTATAACTGAATTATCATTAACTAGCTTATTATCAATGTACAACTCTCGCGGATGTTCATTTTGGGTTTGTTTTCCTGTCAGTTTATGAACAGTTTTCCAGACTTGCTTTTGCTTGTTTTGTATGCTATCGGTTTCTGTAATCTTGTTCTGATAATATGCTCGTTTTGAGTCATTTATGTTGCGCCTATGCTGAGTTCTCATTTCACGATAGAATTCTAATGATCCTTCATTGCGGGTATTTTTTGTAGACCAATACAATTTCTTCAATTGCCTACCTTCAACTCTGATTTCATCAGTTATCCACTCATTTTTGTTGGTTTTTGTTTTGATTTGGATCTTTGTACTGGGACACGTTACATCCAGATAGTATTTCAGAATATTGAAAAAACTCTCGTAAGCATCGTTGACATTATTGTTGTTTCGATATACACATTGAAAATCTTCCTCACTCAACAATTCCCCCAACTTCACAAGGTTTTCGTTACATGTATCACGTCTAGTAGTAGTTTTTTTAAAAGAATATTCTTTCTGGTGATCCTCAATTCTCAGCATGAATAATAAACCATAATGATCACTCAAATCCATTTCTTCAACTTCCTCGCTAAATAACGGGCTTTCTATATTTGTAGCAAAGTAATCGATCTGCGAAATTGAAGTTAACCCGTTTTTATTAGTAGAAACTCTGGTAGGTTTTTCATTTTTAAAATAGAATCTGTAGCTTTTCAGCAAGTCAATAAACAGTTGTTTATCCTTTTCCTTTTGTGGACAATTTTTCAAGTTCAGATTATCAATATTCATATCTCCCCCTATAATCACATTGTTATAACGCCTAGTGTATTGGCCTAGAATTTCGGAGAATCTAGAGATAAATAAGTCCATTTTCCCCCCTGGAGGCCTATAGATATTTATCAAGCAATAATTTACACTTCCAATAGAAAAAGCAATTCCACAATGTTCTATATGCATCTCGTCATTTGCGCATTTCGGAATTTTCAAGTCTTTACATATTACATTTTTATGAACATAGATCATTACACCACCGTGTATGTGCTTTTGTCTATTGAAAGAGCTAGCTATCTTAAAATTACCTAATGCCATAGAATTTATACTGGCATCGGAGCACCATGTCTCTGATAAACATAAAATATCGATATTTTTCGTCTCTGTGAATAGTTCTAACTCATTGAGTTTGTTAGCCAATGATCTAATATTCACGTGAAAAATATTGAAACTATTAGATTCGCAAGCTTTTGATTTAAAATTCTGACTGGTTTCGAAATGTTTTCCGAAACTGAAATCTCTTAACTAAAACTTTATTTGGCCAGTGTGAAGGTTCATAAAGGATTTCTTTGAGTTGAATATTAGCTCCAACTCTAAACGACGAATACCTTCCTTCATTATTCAATTTTGTCACCTCAAAATCATAACCTGGAGACTTCTTGACAAGGTAAGATCTCACGTTCTCAGCGGTTGCCTCTGGTTTGCAGCGGCCGACATATAGCCACAGCATCGGATCCGCCCCGGCAAAAACTTCGTCCGAATCTTGACTTGAATCTGACCCTACGATAGGTTTAATGTTTCTACTTCCACTGCGGCGATTTTCTTGACGTGTGGTCACTTTCTGATGGTCTTGAATGTTTGTTCGTTTTTTTCCTTTCTTTTTATAGTGCACATCTGCCCACTGCTGAGTGGAGTCGTCTTTTGATGAGTAATCGTTTTGTTCAATGACTGTATTCCCCGACGAATTTGAAGTGAATGAGCTGTCTTCCACTGCTAAATTCATAATTTCGTTACATTTTTGTTGTGTTGCAATTTTCAGGAGCTCTGCAGACACCTGTTTCTCTTGTATATTCAGATCACCCTGTATGGGAATATCTCCTTGTTTTAGGACGTCATTTAGTTTTTGGAAATTCCCATTGTTTTTGCTTGTTGACTGACTCACTGCTTCATTTGTCTTTGTAGTGTATGTTTTTTTAGGCCCAGTTTTTTGTTGACCCTTTTTTGAGTTGTCTTGCCTTTCGAATTCGAATTCCTTCGTCGTTTTTGCTTCCTTCACGAAATGTTTTTCTTGATTGATTTTATTTTCAGCCAATTGAGCATTTCTCTGTTCCAAATAGAAAATTTTCTCGTTGAGCAAGTTTATTATATTTTGCTTATCTATTATGATAGTTTCTTTGTCTGCAATGATTTGTTTCAACAGCTTACTTTCCACAATTGAATAATCTTCGCTGGTTATTCCACTCCATTCCTGAGACTCGGCTTAATGTTTACATTCCGCTTCTTTCAATTCACCTGACCGTCTCAAACATGCAGGATGGTACAACTCTTTACACTTCATACATTTCACTTTATTTATTACTTTTTTTTGACAGTATTTACACTTTGTTATTTCAGTTTCAGAGAGCAGAAGTGACAACCCACTTGTTCCTTCCGCCATCTTCTCTCTCACTTCTCTCATACTAGCAACCGAATCGAACATAAGGTTGAATGGATAGATTGAACAATCATTGTATCTGGGTTGTCTCCGATTATATCGTTATGTTGTATATTCAACTACACCTACCATGTAACGGTTCTTTCGTTACACATACGAGCATCTGAATCGAACTTAAGGTTGGATGGTTAGACGGAACGATAATTGTAACTAAGTTGTATTCAATTATATCGTGATGACGTTCATATAGAAATACTCACCAGGTTACTGTTCTTTCGTTATACATACGAGCAACCGAATCGAACAGAAGGTTGAATGGATAGTATCTGGGTTGTATTCGATTATGATGTTATGCTGTGTATATAGTTATACACATAAGGTGACGGTATTCCCGTTTCACATACGAGCGACCGAAACGAACAGAAAGTTGAATGGATAGTCTGAACAATCAATGTATCTGGGTGGTATCCGATTATATCGCAATACTGTATATATAGTGATACTTACCAGGTGACGGTACTTCCGTTACACATACTAGCGACTGAATCGAACAGAAGGTTAAATGGTTAGACGAAACGATAATTGTATCTGAGTTGTATTCGATGATATCGTGATGATGTTTATATAGCAATACTCACCAGGTAACTATTCTTCCGTTTTACATACAAGCGACCGAATCGAGCAGAAGGTTGAATTCAGTATAGATTGAACAATCATCGTATCTGGGTTGTCTTCGATTATGTTTATATAGTTATACTCACCAGGTAACTGTTCTTCCGTTATACATACGAGCGACTGAATTGAACAGAAGGTTGAATGGATAGTATATGGGTTGTATTCGATTATGATGTTATGCTGTGTATATAGTTATACACACTAGGAGACGGTATTCCCTTTTACATACGAGCGACCGAAACGAAAAGAAAGTTGAATGGATAGACTGAACAATCAATGTATCTGGGTGGTATCCGATTATATCGCAATACTGTATATATAGTGATACTTACCAGGTGACGATACTTCCGTTACACATACTAGCGACTGAATCGAACAGAATGTTGAATGGTTAGACGAAACGATAATTGTATCTGAGTTGTATTCGATGATATCGTGATGGTGTTTATATAGCAATACTCACCAGGTAACTGTCCTTCCGTTTTACATACAAGCGACCGAATCGAGCAGAAGGTTAAATGGATAGATTGAACAATCATCGTATCTGAGTTGTATTCTATTATGTTTATATAGATATACTCACCAGGTACCTGTTCTTCCGATATACATACGAGCAACCGAATCGAACATAAGGTTGAATGGATAGATTGAACAATCATCGTATCTGAGTTGTATTCGATTATGTTTATATAGTTATACTCACCAGGTAACTGTTCTTCCGTTATACATACGAGCGACTGAATTGAACTGAAGGTTGAATGGATAGACTAAACAATGATCGTATCTGGTGTTGTATTCGATTATATCGTGATGATGTTCATATAGTTATACTCACCAGGTAACTGTTCTCCAGTTATACATAAGAGCGATTGAACTGAACAGAAGATTGAATGGATAGACTGAACGATCATCGTATCTGGGTTGTATTCGATTATTTCGTGATGATTATTATATATTATGTCTAACCAGGTAACTGTTCTTTCGTTATACATACTAGCAACCGAATCGAACATAAGGTTGAATGGATAGATTGAACAATCATTGTATCTGGGTTGCCTCCGATTATATCGTTATGTTGTATATTTAACTACACCTACCATGTAACGGTTCTTTCGTTACACATACGAGCGTCTGAATCGAACATAAGGTTGGATGGTTAGACGGAACGATATTGTAACTAAGTTGTATTCGATTATATCGTGATGACGTTCATATAGAAATACTCACCAGGTTACTGTTCTTTCATTATACATACGAGCAACCGAATCGAACAGAAGGTTGAATGGATAGTATCTGGGTTGTATTCGATTATGATGTTATGCTGTGTATATAGTTATACACATAAGGTGACGGTATTCCCGTTTCACATACGAGCGACCGAAACGAACAGAAAGTTGAATGGATAGACTGAACAATCAATGTATCTGGGTGGTATCCGATTATATCGCAATACTGTATATAAAGTGATACTTACCAGGTGACGATACTTCCGTTACACATACTAGCGACTGAATCGAACAGAATGTTGAATGGTTAGACGAAACGATAATTCTATCTGAGTTGTATTCGATGATATCGTGATGATGTTTATATAGCAATACTCACCAGGTAACTGTCCTTCTGTTTTACATACAAGCGACCGAATCGAGCAGAAGGTTAAATGGATAGATTGAACAATCATCGTATCTGAGTTGTATTCGATTATGTTTATATAGATATACTCACCAGGTACCTGTTCTTCCGATATACATACGAGCAACCGAATCGAACATAAGGTTGAATAGATAGATTGAACAATCATCGTATCTGAGTTGTATTCGATTATGTTTATATAGTTATACTCACCAGGTAACTGTTCTTCCGTTATACATACGAGCGACTGAATTGAACTGAAGGTTGAATGGATAGACTAAACAATGATCGTATCTGGGGTTGTATTCGATTATATCGTGATGATGTTCATATAGTTATACCCACCAGGTAACTGTTCTCCAGTTATACATAAGAGCGACTGAACTGAACAGAAGGTTGAATGGATAGACTGAACAATCATCGTATCTGGGTTGTATTCGATTATTTCGTGATGATTATTATATATTATGTCTAACCAGGTAACTGTTCTTTCGTTATACATACTAGCAACCGAATCGAACATAAGGTTGAATGGATAGATTGAACAATCATTGTATCTGGGTTGTCTCCGATTATATCGTCATGTTGTATATTCAACTACACCTACCATGTAACGGTTCTTTCGTTACACATACGACCGTCTGAATCGAACATAAGGTTGGATGGTTAGACGGAACGATAACTGTAACTAAGTTGTATTCGATTATATCGTGATGACGTTCATATAGAAATACTCACCAGGTTACTGTTCTTTCGTTATACATACGAGCAACCAAATCGAACAGAAGGTTGAATGGATAGTATCTGGGTTGTATTCGATTATGATGTTATGCTGTGTATATAGTTATACACATAAGGTGACGGTATTCCCGTTTCACATACAAGCGACCGAAACGAACAGAAAGTTGAATGGATAGACTGAACAATCAATGTATCAGGGTGGTATCCGATTATATCGCAATACTGTATATATAGTGATACTTACCAGGTGACGGTACTTCCGTTACACATACTAGCGACTGAATCGAACAGAAGGTTAAATGGTTAGACGAAACGATAATTGTATCTAAGTTGTATTCGATGATATCGTGATGATGTTTATATAGCAATACTCACCAGGTAACTGTTCTTCCGTTTTACATACAAGCGACCGAATCGAGCAGAAGGTTGAATTCAGTATAGATTGAACAATCATCGTGTCTGGGTTGTATTCGATTATGTTTATATAGTTATTCTCACCAGGTAACTGTTCTTCCGTTATACATACGAGCGACTGAATTGAACAGAAGGTTGAATGGATAGTATATGGGTTGTATTCGATTATGATGTTATGCTGTGTATATAGTTATACACACTAGGAGACGGTATTCCCGTTTTACATACGAGCGACCGAAACGAAAAGAAAGTTGAATGGATAGACTGAACAATCAATGTATCTGGGTGGTATCCGATTATATCGCAATACTGTATATATAGTGACGACCAGGTGACGATACTTCCGTTACACATACTAGCGACTGAATCGAACAGAATGTTGAATGGTTAGACGAAACGATAATTGTATCTGAGTTGTATTCGATGATATCGTGATGATGTTTATATAGCAATACTCACCAGGTAACTGTCCTTCCGTTTTACATACAAGCGACCGAATCGAACAGAAGGTTAAATGGATAGATTGAACAATCATCGTATCTGAGTTGTATTCGATTATGTTTATATAAATATACTCACCAGGTACCTGTTCTTCCGATATACATACGAGCAACCGAATCGAACATAAGGTTGAATGGATAGATTGAACAATCATTGTATCTGGGTTGTCTCCGATTATATCGTTATGTTGTATATTTAACTACACCTACCATGTAACGGTTCATTCGTTACACATACGAGCGTCTGAATCGAACATAAGGTTGGATGGTCAGACGGAACGATAATTGTAACTAAGTTGTATTCGATTATATCGTGATGACGTTCATATAGAAATACTCACCAGGTTACTGTTCTTTCGTTATACATACGAGCAACCGAATCGAACAGAAGGTTGAATGGATAGTATCTGGGTTGTATTCGATTATGATGTTATGCTGTGTATATAGTTATACACATAAGGTGACGGTATTCTTGTTTCACATACGAGCGACCGAAACGAACAGAAAGTTGAATGGATAGACTGAACAATCAATGTATCTGGGTGGTATCCGATTATATCGCAATACTGTATATATAGTGATACTTACCAGGTGACGGTACTTCCGTTACACATACTAGCGACTGAATCGAACAGAAGGTTAAATGGTTAGACGAAACGATAATTGTATCTGAGTTGTATTCGATGATATCGTGATGATGTTCATATAGCAATACTCACCAGGTAACTGTTCTTCCGTTTTACATACAAGCGACCGAATCGAGCAGAAGGTTGAATTCAGTATAGATTGAACAATCATCGTATCTGGGTTGTATTCGATTATGTTTATATAGTTATACTCACAAGGTAACTGTTCTTCCGTTATACATACGAGCGACTGAATTGAACAGAAGGTTGAATGGATAGAATATGGGTTGTATTCGATTATGATGTTATGCTGTGTATATAGTTATACACACTAGGAGACGGTATTCCCGTTTCACATACGAGCGACCGGAACAAAAAGAAAGTTGAATGGATAGACTGAACAATCAATGTATCTGGGTGGTATCCGATTATATCGCAATACTGTATATATAGTGATACTTACCAGGTGACGATACTTCCGTTACACATACTAGCGACTGAATCGAACAGAATGTTGAATGGTTAGACGAAACGATAATTGTATCTGAGTTGTATTCGATGATATCGTGATGATGTTTATATAGCAATACTCACCAGGTAACTGTTCTTCCGTTTTACATACAAGCGACCGAATCGAGCAGAAGGTTGAATGCATAGATTGAACAATCATCGTATCTGAGTTGTATTCGATTATGTTTATATAGATATACTCACCAGGTACCTGTTCTTCCGATATACATACGAGCAACCGAATCGAACATAAGGTTGAATGGATAGATAGAACAATCATCGTATCTGAGTTGTATTCAATTATGTTTATATAGTTATACCCACCAAGTAACTGTTCTCCAGTTATACATAAGAGCGACTGAACTGAACAGAAGGTTGAATGGATAGACTGAACAATCATCGTATCTGGGTTGTATTCGATTATTTCGTGATGATTATTATATATTATGTCTAACCAGGTAACTGTTCTTTCGTTATACATACTAGCAACCGAATCGAACATAAGGTTGAATGGATAGATTGAACAATCATTGTATCTGGGTTGTCTCTGATTATATCGTTATGATGTATATTTAACTACACCTACCATGTAACGGTTCTTTCGTTACACATACGACCGTCTGAATCGAACATAAGGTTGGATGGTCAGACGGAACGATAATTGTAACTAAGTTGTATTCGATTATATCGTGATGACGTTCATATAGAAATACTCACCAGGTTACTGTTCTTTCGTTATACATACGAGCAACCGAATCGAACAGAAGGTTGAATGGATAGTATCTGGGTTGTATTCGATTATGATGTTATGCTGTGTATATAGTTATACACATGAGGTGACGGTATCCCCGTTTCACATACAAGCGACCGAAACGAACAGAAAGTTGAATGGATAGACTGAACAATCAATGTATCAGGGTGGTATCCGATTATATCGCAATACTGTATATATAGTGATACTTACCAGGTGACGGTACTTCCGTTACACATACTAGCGACTGAATCGAACAGAAGGTTAAATGGTTAGACGAAACGATAATTGTATCTGAGTTGTATTCGATGATATCGTGATGATGTTTATATAGCAATACTCACCAGGTAACTGTTCTTCCGTTTTACATACAAGCGACCGAATCGAGCAGAAGGTTGAATTCAGTATAGATTGAACAATCATCGTATCTGGGTTGTATTCGATTATGTTTATATAGTTATACTCACCAGGTAACTGTTCTTCCGTTATACATACGAGCGACTAAATTGAACAGAAGGTTGAATGGATAGTATATGGAAAAAAATGGATTAGCCATAAATTGGAAAAAAAATTTTGAGAGAAAAATAGTCTATCCAATTAAAAATATCAAACATAGTTTGAAATGAATGTCTGGTAGACTACGAGCAGAAAACAACTACTTTCCTGGTAAATACCACGCAGAACATTGAATTATATCTGTTCGTAGTCCATGCAACGATTCACACTGTGAATGCAGATCGCAAATGTTTCTTTCTTCCTAAGACGTGACAAATTCACATCGAGACAGGCACGCCTAACAACATACAGACCGGTTTCGGGCTTATTGGCCCTCATCAGTGCAGGGTAGTTATCCGAGTAGAGACCGTGAGATCTCAACTCGAAGCGTTGCCTGTCCCAATGCATTTTTGTCGCGTCTATTTGACCGCACCGAGCCGCGTTCCAACAGACAATTGAAAGTGGCGACATCATGCGGCAGAAGAAAGAAACACTCCAGAACCGAATCTCCCAAGTTTTACAGAACTTGGAAGTGGCTGAGAGCTCGACTAAGCTCAATAAATGAAAAAAATGGATTAGCCATAAATTGGAAAAAAAAAAAATTTGAGAGAAAAATAGTCTATCCAATTAAAAATATCAAACATAGTTTGAAATGAATGTCTGGTAGACTACGAGCAGAAAACAACTACTTTCCTGGTAAATACCACGCAGAACATTGAATTATATCTGTTCGTAGTCCATGCAACGATTCACACTGTGAATGCAGATCGCAAATGTTTCTTTCTTCCTAAGACGTGACAAATTCACATCGAGACAGGCACGCCTAACAACCTACAGACCGGTTTCGGGCTTATTGGCCCTCATCAGTGCAGGGTAGTTATCCGAGTAGAGACCGTGAGATCTCAACTCGAAGCGTTGCCTGTCCCAATGCATTTTTGTCGCGTCTATTTGACCGCACCGAGCCGCGTCTCTCAAAATTTTTTTCCAATTTATGGCTAATCCATTTTTTTCATTTATTGAGCTTAGTCGAGCTCTCAGCCACTTCCAAGTTCTGTAAAACTTGGGAGATTCGGTTCTGGAGTGTTTCTTTCTTCTGCCGCATGATGTCGCCACTTTCAATTGTCTGTTGGAACGCGGCTCGGTGCGGTCAAATAGACGCGACAAAAATGCATTGGGACAGGCAACGCTTCGAGTTGAGATCTCACGGTCTCTACTCGGATAACTACCCTGCACTGATGAGGGCCAATAAGCCCGAAACCGGTCTGTAGGTTGTTAGGCGTGCCTGTCTCGATGTGAATTTGTCACGTCTTAGGAAGAAAGAAACATTTGCGATCTGCATTCACAGTGTGAATCGTTGCATGGACTACGAACAGATATAATTCAATGTTCTGCGTGGTATTTACCAGGAAAGTAGTTGTTTTCTGCTCGTAGTCTACCAGACATTCATTTCAAACTATGTTTGATATTTTTAATTGGATAGACTATTTTTCTCTCAAGATAGTATATGGGTTGTATTCGATTATGATGTTATGCTGTGTATATAGTTATACACACTAGGAGACGGTATTCCCGTTTTACATACGAGCGACCGAAACGAAAAGAAAGTTGAATGGATAGACTGAACAATCAATGAATCTGGATGGTATCCGATTATATCGCAATACTGTATATATAGTGACGACCAGGTGACGATACTTCCGTTACACATACTAGCGACTGAATCGAACAGAATGTTGAATGGTTAGACGAAACGATAATTGTATCTGAGTTGTATTCGATGATATCGTGATGATGTTTATATAGCAATACTCACCAGGTAACTGTCCTTCCGTTTTACATACAAGCGACCGAATCGAGCAGAAGGTTAAATGGATAGATTGAACAATCATCGTATCTGAGTTGTATTCGATTATGTTTATATAGATATACTCACCAGGTACCTGTTCTTCCGATATACATACGAGCAACCGAATCGAACAGAAGGTTGAATGGATAGTATCTGGGTTGTATTCGATTATGATGTTATGCTGTGTATATAGTTATACACATAAGGTGACGGTATTCCCGTTTCACATACGAGCGACCGAAACGAACAGAAAGTTGAATGGATAGACTGAACAATCAATGTATCTGGGTGGTATCCGATTATATCGCAATACTGTATATATAGTGATACTTACCAGGTGACGGTACTTCCGTTACACATACTAGCGACTGAATCGAACAGAAGGTTAAATGGTTAGACGAAACGATAATTGTATCTGAGTTGTATTCGATGATATCGTGATGATGTTTATATAGCAATACTCACCAGGTAACTGTTCTTCCGTTTTACATACAAGCGACCGAATCGAGCAGAAGGTTGAATTCAGTATAGATTGAACAATCATCGTATCTGAGTTGTATTCGATTATGTTTATATAGTTATACTCACCAGGTAACTGTTCTTCCGTTATACATACGAGCGACTGAATTGAACAAAAGGTTGAATGGATAGTATATGGGTTGTATTCGATTATGATGTTATGCTGTGTATATAGTTATACACACTAGGAGACGGTATTCCCGATTTACATACGAGCGACCGAAACAAAAAGAAAGTTGAATGGATAGACTGAACAATCAATGTATCTGGGTGGTATCCGATTATATCGCAATACTGTATATATAGTGATACTTACCAGGTGACGATACTTCCGTTACACATACTAGCGACTGAATCGAACAGAATGTTGAATGGTTAGACGAAACGATAATTGTATCTGAGTTGTATTCGATGATATCGTGATGATGTTTATATAGCAATACTCACCAGGTAACTGTTCTTCCGTTTTACATACAAGCGACCGAATCGAGCAGAAGGTTGAATTCAGTATAGATTGAACAATCATCGTATCTGGGTTGTATTCGATTATGTTTATATAGTTATACTCACCAGGTAACTGTTCTTCCATTATACATACGAGCGACTGAATTGAACAGGAGGTTGAATGGATAGTATATGGGTTGTATTCGATTATGATGTTATGCTGTGTATATAGTTATACACACTAGGAGACGGTATTCCCGTTTTACATACGAGCGACCGAAACGAAAAGAAAGTTGAATGGATAGACTGAACAATCAATGTATCTGGGTGGTATCCGATTATATCGCAATACTGTATATATAGTGATACTTACCAGGTGACGATACTTTCGTTACACATACTAGCGACTGAATCGAACAGAATGTTGAATGGTTAGACGAAACGATAATTGTATCTGAGTTGTATTCGATGATATCGTGATGATGTTTATATAGCAATACTCACCAGGTAACTGTCCTTCCGTTTTACATACAAGCGACCGAATCGAGCAGAAGGTTAAATGGATAGATTGAACAATCATCGTATCTGAGTTTTATTCGATTATGTTTATATAGATATACTCACCAGGTACCTGTTCTTCCGATATACATACGAGCAACCGAATCGAACATGAGGTTGAATGGATAGATTGAACAATCATCGTATCTGAGTTGTATTCGATTATGTTTATATAGTTATACTCACCAGGTAACTGTTCTTCCGTTATACATACGAGCGACTGATTTGAACTGAAGGTTGAATGGATAGACTAAACAATGATCGTATCTGGGGTTGTATTCGATTATATCGTGATGATGTTCATATAGTTATACTCACCAGGTAACTGTTTTCCAGTTATACATAAGAGCGACTGAACTGAACAGAAGGTTGAATGGATAGACTGAACAATCATCGTATCTGGGTTGTATTCGATTATTTCGTGATGATTATTATATATTATGTCTCACCAGGTAACTGTTCTTTCGTTATACATACTAGCAACCGAATCGAACAAAAGGTTGAATGGATAGATTGAACAATCATTGTATCTGGGTTGTCTCCGATTATATCGTTATGTTGTATATTTAACTACACCTACCATGTAACGGTTCTTTCGTTACACATACGAGCGTCTGAATCGAACATAAGGTTGGATGGTTAGACGGAACGATAATTGTTACTAAGTTGTATTCGATTATATCGTGATGACGTTCATATAGAAATACTCACCAGGTTACTGTTCTTTCGTTATACATACGAGCAACCGAATCGAACAGAAGGTTGAATGGATAGTATCTGGGTTGTATTCGATTATGATGTTATGCTGTGTATATAGTTATACACATAAGGTGACGGTATTCCCGTTTCACATACGAGCGACCGAAACGAACAGAAAGTGGAATGGATAGACTGAACAATCAATGTATTTGGGTGGTATCCGATTATATCGCAATACTGTATATATAGTGATACTTACCAGGTGACGGTACTTCCGTTACACATACTAGCGACTGAATCGAACAGAAGGTTAAATGGTTAGACGAAACGATAATTGTATCTGAGTTGTATTCGATGATATCGTGATGATGTTTATATAGCAATACTCACCAGGTAACTGTTCTCCCGTTTTACATACAAACGACCGAATCGAGCAGAAGGTTGAATTCGGTATAGATTGAACAATCATCGTATCTGGGTTGTATTCGATTATGTTTATATAGTTATACTCACCAGGTAACTGTTCTTCCGTTATACATACGAGCGAATGAATTGAACAGAAGGTTGAATGGATAGTATATGGGTTGTATTCGATTATGATGTTATGCTGTGTATATAGTTATACACACTAGGAGACGGTATTCCCGTTATACATACGAGCGACCGAAACAAAAAGAAAGTTGAATGGATAGACTGAACAATCAATGTATCTGGGTGGTATCCGATTATATCGCAATACTGTATATATAGTGATACTTACCAGGTGACGATACTTCCGTTACACATACTAGCGACTGAATCGAACAGAATGTTGAATGGTTAGACGAAACGATAATTGTATCTGAGTTGTATTCGATGATATCGTGATGATGTTTATATAGCAATACTCACTAGGTTACTGTTCCTTCGTTATACATACGAGCAACCTAATCGAACAGAAGGTTGAATGGATAGTATCTGGGTTGTATTCGATTATGATGTTATGCTGTGTATATAGTTATACACATAAGGTGACGGTATTCCCGTTTCACATACGAGCGACCGAAACGAACAGAAAGTTGAATGGATAGACTGAAAAATCAATGTATCTGGGTGGTATCCGATTATATCGCAATACTGTATATATAGTGATACTTACCAGGTGACGGTACTTCCGTTACACATACTAGCGACTGAATCGAACAGAAGGTTAAATGGTTAGACGAAACGATAATTGTATCTGAGTTGTATTCGATGATATCGTGATGATGTTTATATAGCAATACTCACCAGGTAACTGTCCTTCCGTTTTACATACAAGCGACCGAATAGAGCAGATGGTTAAATGGATAGATTGAACAATCATCGTATCTGAGTTGTATTCGATTATGTTTATATAGTTATACTCACCAGGTAACTGTTCTTCCGTTATACATACGAGCGACTGAATTGAACTGAAGGTTGAATGGATAGACTAAACAATGATCGTATCTGGGGTTGTATTCGATTATATCGTGATGATGTTCATATAGTTATACTCACCAGGTAACTGTTCTCCAGTTATACATGAGAGCGACTGAACTGAACAGGAGGTTGAATGGATAGACTGAACAATCATCGTATCTGGGTTGTATTCGATTATTTCGTGATGATTATTATATATTATGTCTTACCAGGTAACTGTTCTTTCGTTATACATACTAGTAACCGAATCGAACATGAGGTTGAATGGATGGATTGAACAATCATTGTATCTGGGTTGTCTCCGATTATATCGTTATGTTGTATATTTAACTACACCTACCATGTAACGGTTCTTTCGTTACACATACGAGCGTCTGAATCGATCATAAGATTGGATGGTTAGACGGAACGATAATTGTAACTAAGTTGTATTCGATTATATCGTGATGACGTTCATATAGAAATACTCACCAGGTTACTGTTCTTTCGTTATACATACGAGCAACCGAATCGAACAGAAGGTTGAATGGATAGTATCTGGGTTGTATTCGATTATGATGTTATGCTGTGTATATAGTTATACACATAAGGTGACGGTATTCCCGTTTCACATACGAGCGACCGAAACGAACAGAAAGTTGAATGGATAGACTGAACAATCAATGTATCTGGGTGGTATCCAATTATATCGCAATACTGTATATATAGTGATTCTTACCAGGTGACGGTACTTCCGTTACACATACTAGCGACTGAATCGAACAGAAGGTTGAATGGTTAGACGAAACGATAATTGTATCTGGGTTGTATTCGATGATATCGTGATGATGTTTATATAGCAATATACACCAGGTAACTATTCTTCCGTTTTACATACAAGCGACCGAATCGAGCAGAAGGTTGAATTCAGTATAGATTGAACAATCATCGTATCTGGGTTGTATTCGATTATGTTTATATTGTTATACTCACCAGGTAACTGTTCTTCCGTTATACATACGAGCGACTGAATTGAACAGAATGTTGAATGGATAGTATATGGGTTGTATTCGATTATGATGTTATGCTGTGTATATAGTTATAAACACTAGGAGACGGTATTCCCGTTTTACATACGAGCGACCGAAACAAAAAGAAAGTTGAATGGATAGACTGAACAATCAATGTATCTGGGTGGTATCCGATTATATCGCAATACTGTATATATAGTGATACTTACCAGGTGACGATACTTCCGTTACACATACTAGCGACTGAATCGAACAGAATGTTGAATGGTTAGACGAAACGATAATTGTATCTGAGTTGTATTCGATGATATCGTGATGATGATTATATAGCAATACTCACCAGGTTACTGTTCTTCCGTTTTACATACAAGCGACCGAATAGAGCAGATGGTTAAATGGATAGATTGAACAATCATCGTATCTGAGTTGTATTCGATTATGTTTATATAGATATACTCACCAGGTACCTGTTCTTCCGATATACATACGAGCAACCGAATCGAACATAAGGTTGAATGGATAGATTGAACAATCATCGTATCTGAGTTGTATTCGATTATGTTTATATAGTTATACTCACCAGGTAACTGTTCTTCCGTTATACATACGAGCGACTGAATTGAACTGAAGGTTGAATGGATAGACTAAACAATGATCGTATCTGGGGTTGTATTCGATTATATCGTGATGATGTTCATATAGTTATACTCACCAGGTAACTGTTCTCCAGTTATACATAAGAGCGACTGAACTGAACAGAAGGTTGAATGGATAGACTGAACAATCATCGTATCTGGGTTGTATTCGATTATTTCGTGATGATTATTATATATTATGTCTTACCAGGTAACTGTTCTTTCGTTATACATACTAGCAACCGAATCGAACATGAGGTTGAATGGATAGATTGAACAATCATTGTATCTTGGTTGTCTCCGATTATATCGTTATGTTGTATATTTAACTACACCTACCATGTAACGGTTCTTTCGTTACACATACGAGCGTCTGAATCTAACATAAGGTTGGATGGTTAGACGGAACGATAATTGTAACTAAGTTGTATTCGATTATTTTGTGATGATTATTATATATTATGTCTAACCAGGTAACTGTTCTTTCGTTATACATACGAGCAACCGAATCGAACAGAAGGTTGAATGGATAGTATCTGGGTTGTATTCGATTATGATGTTATGCTGTGTATATAGTTATACACATAAGGTGACGGTATTCCTGTTTCACATACGAACGACCGAAACGAACAGAAAGTTGAATGGATAGACTGAACAATCAATGTATCTGGGTGGTATCCGATTATATCGCAATACTGTATATATAGTGATACTTACCAGGTGACGGTACTTCCGTTACACATACTAGCGACTGAATCGAACAGAAGGTTAAATGGTTAGACGAAACGATAATTGTATCTGAGTTGTATTCGATGATATCGTGATGATGTTTATATAGCAATACTCACCAGGTAACTGTTCTTCCGTTTTACATACAAGCGACCGAATCGAGCAGAAGGTTAAATGGATAGATTGAATAATCATCGTATCTGAGTTGTATTCGATTATGTTTATATAGATATACTCACCAGGTACCTGTTCTTCCGATATACATACGAGCAACCGAATCGAACATAAGGTTGAATGGATAGATTGAACAATCATCGTATCTGAGTTGTATTCGATTATGTTTCTATAGTTATACTCACCAGGTAACTGTTCTTCCGTTATAAATACGAGCGACTGAATTGAACTGAAGGTTGAATGGATAGACTAAACAATGATCGTATCTGGGGTTGTATTCGATTATATCGTGATGATGTTCATATAGTTATACTCACCAGGTAACTGTTCTCCAGTTATACATAAGAGCGACTGAACTGAACCGAAGGTTGAATGGATAGACTGAACAATCATCGTATCTGGGTTGTATTCGATTATTTCGTGATGATTTTTATATATTATGTCTAACCAGGTAACTGTTCTTTCGTTATACATACTAGCAACCGAATCGAACATAAGGTTGAATGGATAGATTGAACAATCATTGTATCTGGGTTGTCTCCGATTATATCGTTATGTTGTATATTTAACTACACCTACCATGTAACGGTTCTTTCGTTACACATACGAGCGTCTAAATCGAACATAAGGTTGGATGGTTAGACGGAACGATAATTGTAACTAAGTTGTATTCGATTATATCGTGATGACGTTCATATAGAAATACTCACCAGGTTACTGTTCTTTCGTTATACATACGAGCAACCGAATCGAACAGAAGGTTGAATGGATAGTATCTGGGTTGTATCTGAGTTGTATTCGATGATATCGTGATGATGTTTATATAGCAATACTCACCAGGTAACTGTCCTTCCGTTTTACATACAAGCGACCGAATCGAGCAGAAGGTTAAATGGATAGATTGAACAATCATCGTATCTGAGTTGTATTCGATTATGTTTATATAGATATACTCACCAGGTACCTGTTCTTCCGATATACATACGAGCAACCGAATCGAACATAAGGTTGAATGGATAGATTGAACAATCATCGTATCTGAGTTGTATTCGATTATGTTAATATAGTTATACTCACCAGGTAACTGTTCTTCCGTTATACATACGAGCGACTGTATTGAACTTAAGGTTGAATGGATAGACTAAACAATGATCGTATCTGGGGTTGTATTCGATTATATCGTGATGATGTTCATATAGTTATACTCACCAGGTAACTGTTCTCCAGTTATACATACGAGCGACTGAACTGAACAGAAGGTTGAATGGATAGACTGAACAATCATCGTATCTGGGTTGTATTCGATTATTTTGTGATGATTATTATATATTATGTCTAACCAGGTAACTGTTCTTTCGTTATACATACTAGCAACCGAATCGAACATAAGGTTGAATGGATAGATTGAACAATCATTGTATCTGGGTTGTCTCCGATTATATCGTTATGTTGTATATTTAACTACACCTACCATGTAAGGGTTCTTTCGTTACACATACGAGCGTCTGAATCGAACATAAGGTTGGATGGTTAGACGGATCGATAATTGTAACTAAGTTGTATTCGATTATATCGTGATGACGTTCATATAGAAATACTCACCAGGTTACTGTTCTTTCGTTATACATACGAGCAACCGAATCGAACAGAAGGTTGAATGGATAGTATCTGGGTTGTATTCGATTATGATGTTATGCTGTGTATATAGTTATAGACATAAGGTGACGGTATTCCTGTTTCACATACGAACGACCGAAACGAACAGAAAGTTGAATGGATAGACTGAACAATCAATGTATCTGGGTGGTATCCGATTATATCGCAATACTGTATATATAGTGATACTTACCAGGTGACGGTACTTCCGTTACACATACTAGCGACTGAATCGAACAGAAGGTTAAATGGTTAGACGAAACGATAATTGTATCTGAGTTGTATTCGATGATATCGTGATGATGTTTATATAGCAATACTCACCAGGTAACTGTTCTTCCGTTTCACATACAAGCGACCGAATCGAGCAGAAGGTTGAATTCAGTATAGATTGAACAATCATCGTATCTGGGTTGTATTCGATTATGTTTATATAGTTATACTCACCAGGTAACTGTTCTTCTGTTATACATACGAGCGACTGAATTGAACAGAAAGTTGAATGGATAGTATCTGGGTTGTATTCGATTATGATGTTATGCTGTGTATATAGTTATACACATAAGGTGACGGTATTCCCGTTTCACATACGAGCGACCGAAACGAACAGAAAGTTGAATGGATAGACTGAACAATGTATCTGGGTGGTATCCGATTATATCGCAATACTGTATATATAGTGATACTTACCAGGTGACGGTAGTTCCGTTACACATACTAGCGACTGAATCGAACAAAAGGTTAAATGGTTAGACGAAACGATAATTGTATCTGAGTTGTATTCGATGATATCATGATGATGTTTATATAGCAATACTCACCAGGTAACTGTTCTTCCGTTTTACATACAAGCGACCGAATCGAGCAGAAGGTTGAATTCAGTATAGATTGAACAATCATCGTATCTGGGTTGTATTCGATTATGTTTATATAGTTATACTCACCAGGTAACTGTTCTTCCGTTATACATACGAGCGACTGAATTGAACAGAAGGATGAATGGATAGTATATGGGTTGTATTCGATTATGATGTTATGCTGTGTATATAGTTATACACACTAGGAGACGGTATTCCCGTTTTACATACGAGCGACCGAAACGAAAAGAAAGTTGAATGGATAGACTGAACAATCAATGTATCTGGGTGGTATCCGATTATATCGCAATACTGTATATATAGTGATACTTACCAGGTGACGATACTTCCGTTACACATACTAGCGACTGAATCGAACAGAATGTTGAATGGTTAGACGAAACGATAATTGTATCTGAGTTGTATTCGATGATATCGTGATGATGTTTATATAGCAATACTCACTAGGTAACTGTCCTTCCGTTTTACATACAAGCGACCGAATCGAGCAGAAGGTTAAATGGATAGATTGAACAATCATCGTATCTGAGTTGTATTCGATTATGTTTATATAGATATACTCACCAGGTACCTGTTCTTTCGTTATACATATGAGCAACCGAATCGAACATAAGGTTGAATGGATAGATTGAACAATCATCGTATCTGAGTTGTATTAGATTATGTTTATATAGTTATACTCACCAGGTAATTGTTCCTCCGTTATACATACGAGCGACTGAATTGAACTGAAGGTTGAATGGATAGACTGAACAATGATCGTATCTGGGGTTGTATTCGATTATATCGTGATGATGTTCATATAGTTATACTCACCAGGTAACTGTTCTCCAGTTATAAATAAGAGCGACTGAACTGAACAGAAGGTTGAATGGATAGACTGAACAATCATCGTATCTGGGTTGTATTCGATTATTTCGTGATGATTATTATATATTATGTCTAACCAGGTAACTGTTCTTTCGTTATACATACTAGCAACCGAATCGAACATAAGGTTGAATGGATAGATTGAACGATCATTGTATCTGGGTTGTCTCCGATTATATCGTTATGTTGTATATTTAACTACACCTACCATGTAACGGTTCTTTCGTTACACATACGAGCGTCTGAATCGAACATAAGGTTGGATGGTTAGACGGAACGATAATTGTAACTAAGTTGTATTCGATTATATCGTGATGACGTTCATATAGAAACACTCACCAGGTTACTGTTCTTTCGTTATACATACGAGCAACCGAATCGAACAGAAGGTTGAATTGATAGTATCTAAGTTGTATTCGATTATGATGTTATGCTGTGTATATAGTTATACACATAAGGTGACGGTATTCCCGTTTCACATACGAGCGACCGAAACGAACAGAAAGTTGAATGGATAGACTGAACAATCAATGTATCTGGGTGGTATCCGATTATATCGCAATACTGTATATATAGTGACACTCACCAGGTGACGGTACTTCCGTTACACATACTAGCGACTGAATCGAACAGAAGGTTGAATGGTTAGACGAAACGATAATTGTATCTGAGTTGTATTCGATGATATCGTGATGATGATTATATAGCAATACTCACCAGGTAACTGTTCTTCCGTTTTACATACAAGCGACCGAATCGAGCAGAAGGTTGAATTCAGTATAGATTGAACAATCATCGTATCTGGGTTGTATTCGATTATGTTTATATAGTTATACTCACCAGGTTACTGTTCTTTCGTTATACATACGAGCAACCGAATCGAACAGAAGGTTGAATGGATAGTATCTGGGTTGTATTCGATTATGATGTTATGCTGTGATATAGTTATACACATAAGGTGACGGTATTCCCGTTTCACATACGAGCGACCGAAACGAACAGAAAGTTGAATGGATAGACTGAACAATCAATGTATCTGGGTGGTATCCGATTATATCGCAATACTGTATAAATAGTGATACTTACCAGGTGACGGTACTTCCGTTACACATACTAGCGACTGAATCGAACAGAAGGTTAAATGGTTAGACGAAACGATAATTGTATCTGGGTTGTATTCGATGATATCGTGATGATGTTTATATAGCAATACTCACCAGGTAACTGTTCTTCCGTTTTACATACAAGCGACCGAATCGAGCAGAAGGTTGAATTCAGTATAGATTGAACAATCATCGTATCTGGGTTGTATTCGATTATGTTTATATAGTTATACTCACCAGGTAACTGTTCTTCCGTTATACATACGAGCGACTGAATTGAACAGAAGGTTGAATGGATAGTATATGGGTTGTATTCGATTATGATGTTATGCTGTGTATATAGTTATACACACTAGGAGACGGTATTCCCGTTTCACATACGAGCGACCGAAACGAAAAGAAAGTTGAATGGATAGACTGAACAATCAATGTATCTGGGTGGTATCCGATTATATCGCAATACTGTATATATAGTGATACTTACCAGGTGACGATACTTCCGTTACACATACTAGCGACTGAATCGAACAGAATGTTGAATGGTTAAACGAAACGATAATTGTATCTGAGTTGTATTCGATGATATCGTGATGATGTTTATATAGCAATACTCACCAGGTAACTGTCCTTCCGTTTTACATACAAGCGACCGAATCGAGCAGAAGGTTAAATGGATAGATTGAACAATCATCGTATCTGAGTTGTATTCGATTATGTTTATATAGATATACTCAATAGGTACCTGTTTTTCCGATATACATACGAGCAACCGAATCGAACATAAGGTTGAATGGATAGATTGAACAATCATCGTATCTGAGTTGTATTCGATTATGTTTATAAAGTTATACTCACCAGGTAACTGTTCTTCCGTTATACATACGGGCGACTGAATTGAACAGAAGGTTGAATGGATAGTATATGGGTTGTATTTGATTATGATGTTATGCTGTGTATATAGTTATACACACCAGGAGACGGTATTCCCGTTTTACATACGAGCGACCGAAACAAAAAGAAAGTTGAATGGATAGACTGAACAATCAATGTATCTGGGTGGTATCCGATTATATCGCAATACTGTATATATAGTGATACTTACCAGGTGACGATACTTCCGTTACACATACTAGCGACTGAATCGAACAGAATGTTGAATGGTTAGACGTAACGATAATTGTATCTGAGTTGTATTCGATTATTTTGTGATGATTATTATATATTATGTCTAACCAGGTAACTGTTCTTTCGTTATACATACGAGCAACCGAATCGAACAGAAGGTTGAATGGATAGTATCTGGGTTGTATTCGATTATGATGTTATGCTGTGTATATAGTTATACACATAAGGTGACGGTATTCCTGTTTCACATACGAACGACCGAAACGAACAGAAAGTTGAATGGATAGACTGAACAATCAATGTATCTGGGTGGTATCCGATTATATCGCAATACTGTATATATAGTGATACTTACCAGGTGACGGTACTTCCGTTACACATACTAGCGACTGAATCGAACAGAAGGTTAAATGGTTAGACGAAACGATAATTGTATCTGAGTTGTATTCGATGATATCGTGATGATGTTTATATAGCAATACTCACCAGGTAACTGTTCTTCCGTTTTACATACAAGCGACCGAATCGAGCAGAAGGTTAAATGAATAGATTGAATAATCATCGTATCTGAGTTGTATTCGATTATGTTTATATAGTTATACTCACCAGGTAACTGTTCTTCTGTTATACATACGAGCGACTGAATTGAACAGAAAGTTGAATGGATAGTATCTGGGTTGTATTCGATTATGATGTTATGCTGTGTATATAGTTATACACATAAGGTGACGGTATTCCCGTTTCACATACGAGCGACCGAAACGAACAGAAAGTTGAATGGATAGACTGAACAATCAATGTATCTGGGTGGTATCCGATTATATCGCAATACTGTATATATAGTGATACTTACCAGGTGACGGTAGTTCCGTTACACATACTAGCGACTGAATCGAACAAAAGGTTAAATGGTTAGACGAAACGATAATTGTATCTGAGTTGTATTCGATGATATCATGATGATGTTTATATAGCAATACTCACCAGGTAACTGTTCTTCCGTTTTACATACAAGCGACCGAATCGAGCAGAAGGTTGAATTCAGTATAGATTGAACAATCATCGTATCTGGGTTGTATTCGATTATGTTTATATAGTTATACTCACCAGGTAACTGTTCTTCCGTTATACATACGAGCGACTGAATTGAACAGAAGGTTGAATGGATAGTATATGGGTTGTATTCGATTATGATGTTATGCTGTGTATATAGTTATACACACTAGGAGACGGTATTCCCGTTTCACATACGAGCGACCGAAACGAAAAGAAAGTTGAATGGATAGACTGAACAATCAATGTATCTGGGTGGTATCCGATTATATCGCAATACTGTATATATAGTGATACTTACCAGGTGACGATACTTCCGTTACACATACTAGCGACTGAATCGAACAGAATGTTGAATGGTTAAACTAAACGATAATTGTATCTGAGTTGTATTCGATGATATCGTGATGATGTTTATATAGCAATACTCACCAGGTAACTGTCCTTCCGTTTTACATACAAGCGACCGAATCGAGCAGAAGGTTAAATGGATAGATTGAACAATCATCGTATCTGAGTTGTATTCGATTATGTTTATATAGATATACTCACCAGGTACCTGTTTTTCCGATATACATACGAGCAACCGAATCGAACATAAGGTTGAATGGATAGATTGAACAATCATCGTATCTGAGTTGTATTCGATTATGTTTATATAGTTATACTCACCAGGTAACTGTTCTTCCGTTATACATACGGGCGACTGAATTGAACAGAAGGTTGAATGGATAGTATATGGGTTGTATTTGATTATGATGTTATGCTGTGTATATAGTTATACACACCAGGAGACGGTATTCCCGTTTTACATACGAGCGACCGAAACAAAAAGAAAGTTGAATGGATAGACTGAACAATCAATGTATCTGGGTGGTATCCGATTATATCGCAATACTGTATATATAGTGATACTTACCAGGTGACGATACTTCCGTTACACATACTAGCGACTGAATCGAACAGAATGTTGAATGGTTAGACGTAACGATAATTGTATCTGAGTTGTATTCGATGATATCGTGATGATGTTTATATAGCAATACTCACCAGGTAACTGTTCTTCCGTTTTACATACAAGCGACCGAATCGAGCAGAAGGTTGAATTCAGTATAAATTGAACAATCATCGTATCTGGGTTGTATTCGATTATGTTTATATAGTTATACTCACCAGGTAACTGTTCTTCCGTTATACATACGAGCGACTGAATTGAACAGAAGGTTGAATGGATAGTATATGGGTTGTATTCGATTATGATGTTATGCTGTGTATATAGTTATACACACTAGGAGACGGTATTCCCGTTTCACATACGAGCGACCGAAACGAAAAGAAAGTTGAATGGATAGACTGAACAATCAATGTATCTGGGTGGTATCCGATTATATCGCAATACTGTATATATAGTGATACTTACCAGGTGACGATACTTCCGTTACACATACTAGCGACTGAATCGAACAGAATGTTGAATGGTTAAACGAAACGATAATTGTATCTGAGTTGTATTCGATGATATCGTGATGATGTTTATATAGCAATACTCACCAGGTAACTGTCCTTCCGTTTTACATACAAGCGACCGAATCGAGCAGAAGGTTAAATGGATAGATTGAACAATCATCGTATCTGAGTTGTATTCGATTATGTTTATATAGATATACTCACCAGGTACCTGTTTTTCCGATATACATACGAGCAACCGAATCGAACATAAGGTTGAATGGATAGATTGAACAATCATCGTATCTGAGTTGTATTCGATTATGTTTATATAGTTATACTCACCAGGTAACTGTTCTTCCGTTATACATACGAGCGACTGAATTGAACTGAAGGTTGAATGGATAGACTAAACAATGATCGTATCTGGGGTTGTATTCGATTATATCGTGATGATGTTCATATAGTTATACTCACCAGGTAACTGTTCTCCAGCTATACATAAAAGCGACTGAACTGAACAGAAGGTTGAATGGATAGACTGAACAATCATCGTATCTGGGTTGTATTCGATTATTTCGTGATGATTATTATATATTATGTCTAACCAGGTAACTGTTCTTTCGTTATACATACTAGCAACCGAATCGAACATAAGGTTGAATGGATAGATTGAACAATCATTGTATCTGGGTTTCTCCGATTATATCGTTATGTAGTATATTTAACTACACCTACCATGTAACGGTTCTTTCGTTACACATACGAGCATCTGAATCGAACATAAGGTTGGATGGTTAGACGGAACGATAATTGTAACTAAGTTGTATTCGATTATATCGTGATGACGTTCATATAGAAAAACTCACCAGGTTACTGTTCTTTCGTTATACATACGAGCAACCGAATCGAACAGAAGGTTGGATGGATAGTATCTGGGTTGTACTCGATTATGATGTTATGCTGTGTATATAGTTATACACATAAGGTGACGGTATTCCGGTTTAACATACGAGCGACCGAAACGAACAGAAAGTTGAAATGATAGACTGAACAATCAATGTATCTGGGTGGTATCCGATTATATCGCAAAACTGTATATATAGTGATACTTACCAGGTGACGGTACTTCCGTTACACATACTAGCGACTGAATCGAACAGAAGGTTAAATGGTTAGACGAAACGATAATTGTATCTGAGTTGTATTCGATGATATCGTGATGATGTTCATATAGGAATACTCACCAGGTAACTGTTCTTCCGTTTTACATACAAGCGACCGAATCGAGCAGAAGGTTGAATTCAGTATAGATTGAACAATCATCGTATCTGGGTTGTATTCGATTATGTTTATATAGTTATACTCACCAGGTAACTGTTCTTCCGTTATACATACGAGCGACTGAATTGAACAGAAGGTTGAATGGATAGTATATGGGTTGTATTCGATTATGATGTTATGCTGTGTATATAGTTATACACACCAGGAGACGGTATTCCCGTTTTACATACGAGCGACCGAAACAAAAAGAAAGTTGAATGGATAGACTGAACAATCAATGTATCTGGGTGGTATCCGATTATATCGCAATACTGTATATATAGTGATACTTACCAGGTGACGATACTTCCGTTACACATACTAGCGACTGAATCGAACAGAATGTTGAATGGTTAGACGTAACGATAATTGTATCTGAGTTGTATTCGATGATATCGTGATGATGTTTATATAGCAATACTCACCAGGTAACTGTTCTTCCGTTTTACATACAAGCGACCGAATCGAGCAGAAGGTTGAATTCAGTATAAATTGAACAATCATCGTATCTGGGTTGTATTCGATTATGTTTATATAGATACACTCACCAGGTACCTGTTCCTCCGATATACATACGAGCAACCGAATCGAACATAAGGTTGAATGGATAGATTGAACAATCATCGTATCTGAGTTGTATTCGATTATGTTTATATAGTTATACTCACCAATTAACTGTTCTTCCGTTATACATACGAGCGACTGAATTGAACTGAAGGTTGAATGGATAGACTGAACAATGATCGTATCTGGGGTTGTATTCGATTATATCGTGATGATGTTCATATAGTTATACTCACCAGGTAACTGTTCTCCAGTTATACATAAGAGCGACTGAACTGAACAGAAGGTTGAATGGATAGACTGAACAATCATCGTATCTGGGTTGTATTCGATTATTTCGTGATGATTATTATATATTATGTCTAACCAGGTAACTGTTCATTCGTTATACATACTAGCAACCGAATCGAACATAAGGTTGAATGGATAGATTGAACAATCATTGTATCTGGGTTGTCTCCGATTATATCGTTATGTTGTATATTTAACTACACCTACCATGTAACGGTTATTTCGTTACACATACGGGCGTCTGAATCGAACATAAGGTTGGATGGTTAGACGGAACGATAATTGTAACTAAGTTGTATTCGATTATATCGTGATGACGTTCATATAGAAATACTCACCAGGTTACTGTTCTTTCGTTATACATACGAGCAACCGAATCGAACAGAAGGTTGAATGGATAGTATCTGGGTTGTATTCGATTATGATGTTATGCTGTGATATAGTTATACACATAAGATGACGGTATTCCCGTTTCACATACGAGCGACCGAAACGAACAGAAAGTTGAATGGATAGACTGAACAATCAATGTATCTGGGTGGTATCCGATTATATCGCAATACTGTATATATAGTGATACTAACCAGGTGACGGTACTTCCGTTACACATACTAGCGACTGAATCGAACAGAAGGTTGAATGGTTAGACGAAACGATAATTGTATCTGAGTTGTATTCGATGATATCGTGATGATGTTTATATAGCAATACTCACCAGGTAACTGTTCTTTCGTTTTACATACAAGCGACCGAATCGAGCAGAAGGTTGAATTCAGTATAGATTGAACAATCATCGTATCTGGGTTGTATTCGATTATGTTTATATAGTTATACTCACCAGGTAACTGTTCTTCCGTTATACATACGAGCGACTGAATTGAACAGAAGGTTGAATGGATAGTATATAGGTTGTATTCGATTATGATGTTATGCTGTGTATATAGTTATACACACTAGGAGACGGTATTCCCGTTTTACATACGAGCGACCGAAACAAAAAGAAAGTTGAATGGATAGACTGAACAATCAATGTATCTGGGTGGTATCCGATTATATCGCAATACTGTATATATAGTGATACTTACCAGGTGACGATACTTCCGTTACACATACTAGCGACTGAATCGAACAGAATGTTGAATGGTTAGACGAAACGATAATTGTATCTGAGTTGTATTCGATGATATCGTGATGATGTTTATATAGCAATACTCACCAGGTAACTGTCCTTCCGTTTTACATACGAGCGACCGAATCGAGCAGAAGGTTAAATGGATAGATTGAACAATCATCGTATCTGAGTTGTATTCGATTATGATCATATAGATATACTCACCAGGTACCTGTTCTTCCGATATACATACGAGCAACCGAATCGAACATAAGGTTGAATGGAAATATTGAACAATCATCGTATCTGAGTTGTATTCGATTATGTTTATATAGTTATACTCACCAGGTAACTGTTCTTCCGTTATACATACGAGCGACTGAATTGAACTGAAGGTTGAATGGATAGACTAAACAATGATCGTATCTGGGGTTGTATTCGATTATATCGTGATGATGTTCATATAGTTATACTCACCAGGTAACTGTTCTCCAGTTATACATAAGAGCGACTGAACTGAACAGAAGGTTGAATGTATAGACTGAACAATCATCGTATCTGGGTTGTATTCGATTATTTCGTGATGATTATTATATATTATGTCTAACCAGGTAACTGTTCTTTCGTTATACATACTAGCAACCGAATCGAACATAAGGTTGAATGGATAGATTGAACAATCATTGTATCTGGGTTGTCTCCGATTATATCGTTATGTTGTATATTTAACTACACCTACCATGCAACGGTTCTTTCGTTACACATACGAGCGTCTGAATCGAACATAAGGTTGGATGGTTAGACGGAACGATAATTGTAACTAAGTTGTATTCGATTATATCGTGATGACGTTCATATAGAAATACTCACCAGGTTACTGTTCTCTCGTTATACATACGAGCAACCGAATCGAACAGAAGGTTGAATGGATAGTATCTGGTTTGTATTCGATTATGATGTTATGCTGTGTATATAGTTATACACATAAGGTGACGGTATTCCCGTTTCACATACGAGCGACCGAAACGAACAGAAAGTTGAATGGATAGACTGAACAATCAATGTATCTGGGTGGTATCCGATTATATCGCAATACTGTATAATATATAGTGATACTTACCAGGTGACGGTACTTCCGTTACACATACTAGCGACTGAATCGAACAGAAGGTTAAATGGTTAGACGAAACGATAATTGTATCTGAGTTGTATTCGATGATATCGTGATGATGTTTATATAGCAATACTCACCAGGTAACTGTTCTTCCGTTTTACATACAAGCGACCGAATCGAGCAGAAGGTTGAATTCAGTATAGATTGAACAATCATCGTATCTGGGTTGTATTCGATTATGTTTATATAGTTATACTCACCAGGAAACTGTTCTTCCGTTATACATACGAGCGACTGAATTGAATAGAAGGTTGAATGGATAGTATATGGGTTGTATTCGATTATGATGTTATGCTGTGTATATAGTTATACACACTAGGAGACGGTATTCCCGTTTTACATACGAGCGACCGAAACGAAAAGAAAGTTGAATGGATAGACTGAACAATCAATGTATCTGGGTGGTATCCGATTATATCGCAATACTGTATATATAGTGATACTTACCAGGTGACGATACTTCCGTTACACATACTAGCGACTGAATCGAACAGAATGTTGAATGGTTAGACGAAACGATAATTGTATCTGAGTTGTATTCGATGATATCGTGATGATGTTTATATAGCAATACTCACCAGGTAACTGTTCTTTCGTTTTACATACAAGCGACCGAATCGAGCAGAAGGTTGAATTCAGTATAGATTGAACAATCATCGTATCTGGGTTGTATTCGATTATGTTTATATAGTTATACTCACCAGGTAACTGTTCTTCCGTTATACATACGAGCGACTGAATTGAACAGAAGGTTGAATGGATAGTATATAGGTTGTATTCGATTATGATGTTATGCTGTGTATATAGTTATACACACTATGAGACGGTATTCCCGTTTTACATACGAGCGACCGAAACAAAAAGAAAGTTGATTGGATAGACTGAACAATCAATGTATCTGGGTGGTATCCGATTATATCGCAATACTGTATATATAGTGATACTTACCAGGTGACGATACTTCCGTTACACATACTAGCGACTGAATCGAACAGAATGTTGAATGGTTAGACGAAACGATAATTGTATCTGAGTTGTATTCGATGATATCGTGATGATGTTTATATAGCAATACTCACCAGGTAACTGTCCTTCCGTTTTACATACGAGCGACCGAATCGAGCAGAAGGTTAAATGGATAGATTGAACAATCATCGTATCTGAGTTGTATTCGATTATGATCATATAGATATACTCACCAGGTACCTGTTCTTCCGATATACATACGAGCAACCGAATCGAACATAAGGTTGAATGGATATATTGAACAATCATCGTATCTGAGTTGTATTCGATTATGTTTATATAGTTATACTCACCAGGTAACTGTTCTTCCGTTATACATACGAGCGACTGAATTGAACTGAAGGTTGAATGGATAGACTAAACAATGATCGTATCTGGGGTTGTATTCGATTATATCGTGATGATGTTCATATAGTTATACTCACCAGGTAACTGTTCTCCAGTTATACATAAGAGCGACTGAACTGAACAGAAGGTTGAATGTATAGACTGAACAATCATCGTATCTGGGTTGTATTCGATTATTTCGTGATGATTATTATATATTATGTCTAACCAGGTAACTGTTCTTTCGTTATACATACTAGCAACCGAATCGAACATAAGGTTGAATGGATAGATTGAACAATCATTGTATCTGGGTTGTCTCCGATTATATCGTTATGTTGTATATTTAACTACACCTACCATGCAACGGTTCTTTCGTTACACATACGAGCGTCTGAATCGAACATAAGGTTGGATGGTTAGACGGAACGATAATTGTAACTAAGTTGTATTCGATTATATCGTGATGACGTTCATATAGAAATACTCACCAGGTTACTGTTCTTTCGTTATACATACGAGCAACCGAATCGAACAGAAGGTTGAATGGATAGTATCTGGGTTGTATTCGATTATGATGTTATGCTGTGTATATAGTTATACACATAAGGTGACGGTATTCCCGTTTCACATACGAGCGACCGAAACGAACAGAAAGTTGAATGGATAGACTGAACAATCAATGTATCTGGGTGGTATCCGATTATATCGCAATACTGTATATATAGTGATACTTACCAGGTGACGGTACTTCCGTTACACATACTAGCGACTGAATCGAACAGAAGGTTAAATGGTTAGACGAAACGATAATTGTATCTGAGTTGTATTCGATGATATCGTGATGATGTTTATATATCAATACTCACCAGGTAACTGTTCTTCCGTTTTACATACAAGCGACCGAATCGAGCAGAAGGTTGAATTCAGTATAGATTGAACAATCATCGTATCTGGGTTGTATTCGATTATGTTTATATAGTTATACTCATCAGGAAACTGTTCTTCCGTTATACATACGAGCGACTGAATTGAATAGAAGGTTGAATGGATAGTATATGGGTTGTATTCGATTATGATGTTATGCTGTGTATATAGTTATACACACTAGGAGACGGTATTCCCGTTTTACATACGAGCGACCGAAACGAAAAGAAAGTTGAATGGATAGACTGAACAATCAATGTATCTGGGTGGTATCCGATTATATCGCAATACTGTATATATAGTGATACTTACCAGGTGACGATACTTCCGTTACACATACTAGCGACTGAATCGAACAGAATGTTGAATGGTTAGACGAAACGATAATTGTATCTGAGTTGTATTCGATGATATCGTGATGATGTTTATATAGCAATACTCACCAGGTAACTGTTCTTTCGTTTTACATACAAGCGACCGAATCGAGCAGAAGGTTGAATTCAGTATAGATTGAACAATCATCGTATCTGGGTTGTATTCGATTATGTTTATATAGTTATACTCACCAGGTAACTGTTCTTCCGTTATACATACGAGCGACTGAATTGAACAGAAGGTTGAATGGATAGTATATAGGTTGTATTCGATTATGATGTTATGCTGTGTATATAGTTATACACACTAGAAGACGGTATTCCCGTTTTACATACGAGCGATCGAAACAAAAAGAAAGTTGAATGGATAGACTGAACAATCAATGTATCTGGGTGGTATCCGATTATATCGCAATACTGTATATATAGTGATACTTACCAGGTGACGATACTTCCGTTACACATACTAGCGACTGAATCGAACAGAATGTTGAATGGTTAGACGAAACGATAATTGTATCTGAGTTGTATTCGATGATATCGTGATGATGTTTATATAGCAATACTCACCAGGTAACTGTCCTTCCGTTTTACATACGAGCGACCGAATCGAGCAGAAGGTTAAATGGATAGATTGAACAATCATCGTATCTGAGTTGTATTCGATTATGTTCATATAGATAGACTCACCAGGTACCTGTTCTCCCGATATACATACGAGCAACCGAATCGAACATAAGGTTGAATGGATATATTGAACAATCATCGTATCTGAGTTGTATTCGATTATGTTTATATAGTTATACTCACCAGGTAACTGTTCTTCCGTTATACATACGAGCGACTGAATTGAACTGAAGGTTGAATGGATAGACTAAACAATGATCGTATCTGGGGTTGTATTCGATTATATCGTGATGATGTTCATATAGTTATACTCACCAGGTAACTGTTCTCCAGTTATACATAAGAGCGACTGAACTGAACAGAAGGTTGAATGTATAGACTGAACAATCATCGTATCTGGGTTGTATTTGATTATTTCGTGATGATTATTATATATTATGTCTAACCAGGTAACTGTTCTTTCGTTATACATACTAGCAACCGAATCGAACATAAGGTTGAATGGATAGATTGAACAATCATTGTATCTGGGTTGTCTCCGATTATATCGTTATGTTGTATATTTAACTACACCTACCATGCAACGGTTCTTTCGTTACACATACGAGCGTCTGAATCGAACATAAGGTTGGATGGTTAGACGGAACGATAATTGTAACTAAGTTGTATTCGATTATATCGTGATGACGTTCATATAGAAATACTCACCAGGTTACTGTTCTTTCGTTATACATACGAGCAACCGAATCGAACAGAAGGTTGAATGGATAGTATCTGGGTTGTATTCGATTATGATGTTATGCTGTGTATATAGTTATACACATAAGGTGACGGTATTCCCGTTTCACATACGAGCGACCGAAACGAACAGAAAGTTGAATGGATAGACTGAACAATCAATGTATCTGGGTGGTATCCGATTATATCGCAATACTGTATATATAGTGATACTTACCAGGTGACGGTACTTCCGTTACACATACTAGCGACTGAATCGAACAGAAGGTTAAATGGTTAGACGAAACGATAATTGTATCTCAGTTGTATTCGATGATATCGTGATGATGTTTATATAGCAATACTCACCAGGTAACTGTTCTTCCGTTTTACATACAAGCGACCGAATCGAGCAGAAGGTTGAATTCAGTATAGATTGAACAATCATCGTATCTGGGTTGTATTCGATTATGTTTATATAGTTATACTCACCAGGAAACTGTTCTTCCGTTATACATACGAGCGACTGAATTGAATAGAAGGTTGAATGGATAGTATATGAGTTGTATTCGATTATGATGTTATGCTGTGTATATAGTTATACACACTAGGAGACGGTATTCCCGTTTTACATACGAGCGACCGAAACGAAAAGAAAGTTGAATGGATAGACTGAACAATCAATGTATCTGGGTGGTATCCGATTATATCGCAATACTGTATATATAGTGATACTTACCAGGTGACGGTACTTCCGTTACACATACTAGCGACTGAATCGAACAGAAGGTTAAATGGTTAGACGAAACGATAATTGTATCTGAGTTGTATTCGATGATATCGTGATGATGTTTATATAGCAATACTCACCAGGTAACTGTTCTTCCGTTTTACATACAAGCGACCGAATCGAGCAGAAGGTTGAATTCAGTATAGATTGAACAATCATCGTATCTGGGTTGTATTCGATTATGTTTATATAGTTATACTCACCAGGAAACTGTTCTTCCGTTATACATACGAGCGACTGAATTGAATAGAAGGTTGAATGGATAGTATATGGGTTGTATTCGATTATGATGTTATGCTGTGTATATAGTTATACACACTAGGAGACGGTATTCCCGTTTTACATACGAGCGACCGAAACGAAAAGAAAGTTGAATGGATAGACTGAACAATCAATGTATCTGGGTGGTATCCGATTATATCGCAATACTGTATATATAGTGATACTTACCAGGTGACGATACTTCCGTTACACATACTAGCGACTGAATCGAACAGAATGTTGAATGGTTAGACGAAACGATAATTGTATCTGAGTTGTATTCGATGATATCGTGATGATGTTTATATAGCAATACTCACCAGGTAACTGTTCTTTCGTTTTACATACAAGCGACCGAATCGAGCAGAAGGTTGAATTCAGTATAGATTGAACAATCATCGTATCTGGGTTGTATTCGATTATGTTTATATAGTTATACTCACCAGGTAACTGTTCTTCCGTTATACATACGAGCGACTGAATTGAACAGAAGGTTGAATGGATAGTATATAGGTTGTATTCGATTATGATGTTATGCTGTGTATATAGTTATACACACTATGAGACGGTATTCCCGTTTTACATACGAGCGACCGAAACAAAAAGAAAGTTGAATGGATAGACTGAACAATCAATGTATCTGGGTGGTATCCGATTATATCGCAATACTGTATATATAGTGATACTTACCAGGTGACGATACTTCCGTTACACATACTAGCGACTGAATCGAACAGAATGTTGAATGGTTAGACGAAACGATAATTGTATCTGAGTTGTATTCGATGATATCGTGATGATGTTTATATAGCAATACTCACCAGGTAACTGTCCTTCCGTTTTACATACGAGCGACCGAATCGAGCAGAAGGTTAAATGGATAGATTGAACAATCATCGTATCTGAGTTGTATTCGATTATGATCATATAGATATACTCACCAGGTACCTGTTCTTCCGATATACATACGAGCAACCGAATCGAACATAAGGTTGAATGGATATATTGAACAATCATCGTATCTGAGTTGTATTCGATTATGTTTATATAGTTATACTCACCAGGTAACTGTTCTTCCGTTATACATACGAGCGACTGAATTGAACTGAAGGTTGAATGGATAGACTAAACAATGATCGTATCTGGGGTTGTATTCGATTATATCGTGATGATGTTCATATAGTTATACTCACCAGGTAACTGTTCTCCAGTTATACATAAGAGCGACTGAACTGAACAGAAGGTTGAATGTATAGACTGAACAATCATCGTATCTGGGTTGTATTCGATTATTTCGTGATGATTATTATATATTATGTCTAACCAGGTAACTGTTCTTTCGTTATACATACTAGCAACCGAATCGAACATAAGGTTGAATGGATAGATTGAACAATCATTGTATCTGGGTTGTCTCCGATTATATCGTTATGTTGTATATTTAACTACACCTACCATGCAACGGTTCTTTCGTTACACATACGAGCGTCTGAATCGAACATAAGGTTGGATGGTTAGACGGAACGATAATTGTAACTAAGTTGTATTCGATTATATCGTGATGACGTTCATATAGAAATACTCACCAGGTTACTGTTCTTTCGTTATACATACGAGCAACCGAATCTAACAGAAGGTTGAATGGATAGTATCTGGGTTGTATTCGATTATGATGTTATGCTGTGTATATAGTTATACACATAAGGTGACGGTATTCCCGTTTCACATACGAGCGACCGAAACGAACAGAAAGTTGAATGGATAGACTGAACAATCAATGTATCTGGGTGGTATCCGATTATATCGCAATACTGTATATATAGTGATACTTACCAGGTGACGGTACTTCCGTTACACATACTAGCGACTGAATCGAACAGAAGGTTAAATGGTTAGACGAAACGATAATTGTATCTGAGTTGTATTCGATGATATCGTGATGATGTTTATATATCAATACTCACCAGGTAACTGTTCTTCCGTTTTACATACAAGCGACCGAATCGAGCAGAAGGTTGAATTCAGTATAGATTGAACAATCATCGTATCTGGGTTGTATTCGATTATGTTTATATAGTTATACTCACCAGGAAACTGTTCTTCCGTTATACATACGAGCGACTGAATTGAATAGAAGGTTGAATGGATAGTATATGGGTTGTATTCGATTATGATGTTATGCTGTGTATATAGTTATACACACTAGGAGACGGTATTCCCGTTTTACATACGAGCGACCGAAACGAAAAGAAAGTTGAATGGATAGACTGAACAATCAATGTATCTGGGTGGTATCCGATTATATCGCAATACTGTATATATAGTGATACTTACCAGGTGACGATACTTCCGTTACACATACTAGCGACTGAATCGAACAGAATGTTGAATGGTTAGACGAAACGATAATTGTATCTGAGTTGTATTCGATGATATCGTGATGATGTTTATATAGCAATACTCACCAGGTAACTGTTCTTTCGTTTTACATACAAGCGACCGAATCGAGCAGAAGGTTGAATTCAGTATAGATTGAACAATCATCGTATCTGGGTTGTATTCGATTATGTTTATATAGTTATACTCACCAGGTAACTGTTCTTCCGTTATACATACGAGCGACTGAATTGAACAGAAGGTTGAATGGATAGTATATAGGTTGTATTCGATTATGATGTTATGCTGTGTATATAGTTATACACACTAGAAGACGGTATTCCCGTTTTACATACGAGCGATCGAAACAAAAAGAAAGTTGAATGGATAGACTGAACAATCAATGTATCTGGGTGGTATCCGATTATATCGCAATACTGTATATATAGTGATACTTACCAGGTGACGATACTTCCGTTACACATACTAGCGACTGAATCGAACAGAATGTTGAATGGTTAGACGAAACGATAATTGTATCTGAGTTGTATTCGATGATATCGTGATGATGTTTATATAGCAATACTCACCAGGTAACTGTCCTTCCGTTTTACATACGAGCGACCGAATCGAGCAGAAGGTTAAATGGATAGATTGAACAATCATCGTATCTGAGTTGTATTCGATTATGTTCATATAGATATACTCACCAGGTACCTGTTCTCCCGATATACATACGAGCAACCGAATCGAACATAAGGTTGAATGGATATATTGAACAATCATCGTATCTGAGTTGTATTCGATTATGTTTATATAGTTATACTCACCAGGTAACTGTTCTTCCGTTATACATACGAGCGACTGAATTGAACTGAAGGTTGAATGGATAGACTAAACAATGATCGTATCTGGGGTTGTATTCGATTATATCGTGATGATGTTCATATAGTTATACTCACCAGGTAACTGTTCTCCAGTTATACATAAGAGCGACTGAACTGAACAGAAGGTTGAATGTATAGACTGAACAATCATCGTATCTGGGTTGTATTTGATTATTTCGTGATGATTATTATATATTATGTCTAACCAGGTAACTGTTCTTTCGTTATACATACTAGCAACCGAATCGAACATAAGGTTGAATGGATAGATTGAACAATCATTGTATCTGGGTTGTCTCCGATTATATCGTTATGTTGTATATTTAACTACACCTACCATGCAACGGTTCTTTCGTTACACATACGAGCGTCTGAATCGAACATAAGGTTGGATGGTTAGACGGAACGATAATTGTAACTAAGTTGTATTCGATTATATCGTGATGACGTTCATATAGAAATACTCACCAGGTTACTGTTCTTTCGTTATACATACGAGCAACCGAATCGAACAGAAGGTTGAATGGATAGTATCTGGGTTGTATTCGATTATGATGTTATGCTGTGTATATAGTTATACACATAAGGTGACGGTATTCCCGTTTCACATACGAGCGACCGAAACGAACAGAAAGTTGAATGGATAGACTGAACAATCAATGTATCTGGGTGGTATCCGATTATATCGCAATACTGTATATATAGTGATACTTACCAGGTGACGGTACTTCCGTTACACATACTAGCGACTGAATCGAACAGAAGGTTAAATGGTTAGACGAAACGATAATTGTATCTGAGTTGTATTCGATGATATCGTGATGATGTTTATATAGCAATACTCACCAGGTAACTGTTCTTCCGTTTTACATACAAGCGACCGAATCGAGCAGAAGGTTGAATTCAGTATAGATTGAACAATCATCGTATCTGGGTTGTATTCGATTATGTTTATATAGTTATACTCACCAGGAAACTGTTCTTCCGTTATACATACGAGCGACTGAATTGAATAGAAGGTTGAATGGATAGTATATGAGTTGTATTCGATTATGATGTTATGCTGTGTATATAGTTATACACACTAGGAGACGGTATTCCCGTTTTACATACGAGCGACCGAAACGAAAAGAAAGTTGAATGGATAGACTGAACAATCAATGTATCTGGGTGGTATCCGATTATATCGCAATACTGTATATATAGTGATACTTACCAGGTGACGATACTTCCGTTACACATACTAGCGACTGAATCGAACAGAATGTTGAATGGTTAGACGAAACGATAATTGTATCTGAGTTGTATTCGATGATATCGTGATGATGTTTATATAGCAATACTCACCAGGTAACTGTTCTTCCGTTTTACATACAAGCGACCGAATCGAGCAGAAGGTTGAATTCAGTATAGATTGAACAATCATCGTATCTGGGTTGTATTCGATTATGTTTATATAGTTATACTCACCAGGTAACTGTTCTTTCGTTATACATACGAGCGACTGAATTGAACAGAAGGTTGAATGGATAGTATATGGGTTGTATTCGATTATGATGTTATGCTGTGTATATAGTTATACACACTAGGAGACGGTACTCACCAGGTAATTGTTCTCCAGTTATACATAAGAGCGACTGAACTGAACAGAAGATTGAATGGATAGACTAAACAATAATCGTATCTGGGGTTGTATTCAATTATATCTTGATGATGTTCATATAGTTATACTCACCAGAAAAATGTTCTCCAGTTATACATAAGAGCGACTGAACTGAACAGAAGGTTGAATGGATAGACTGAACATTCATCGTATCTGGGTTGTATTCGATTATTTCGTGATGATTATGTAGCATTTTGAAAATCAATAATCCATATAGACGGGTACCGCTACCTATAAACGGCGTTTAATAAGTTCAGTCACCTCGACCTATTTCAGTTCAAACTAAATAGTCGTTTAGTTTTGCAGTTCGCACTTTGTAATAAGTGTGGCAGCTAGTCACGCGCTTCGCTAATAGGTGGTGTCTTACACGAATTTACACTAATTGATCGATATTGGTTGAATAAATAGAATTATTTGCAAATAACAATTTATTTATAGTTGTACATAATTACTAATACGTATACATAAGATGAATGGTACCTTAGTATCCTTACATGGGAGGATGAAACCTGAAAAGAAAATGGTTGAGTGAAAAGACTGGGATGTCGAGGTTGGGAAATGGAAAATGCTAACACTCACCTGTTGTATCCTTCGCTTCGTTCTGGAAGGTCGAGTCCTACTGCCTTTCCATCTCTTTGGGTCATTGTGCAGCTCTCCAACGTTTTCCAGTTTTTTTTTAATAGATTCAGGGTTCTTCTTGAACTGTGGGTTTCTGTTTGATAGATAGCGTTGCTTTCTCCTATGTAGTTTTCTATCACTCACCTGTAAGTAATTACTTCGCTCTGCATTACCTGAGGAGAGAGAGAGAAGGTGGAGGGAGGAGGTCCTTTTTGAGGTGGGTTGAAGTACCTATCGTGGTTTTGGGTGACCATTTTTATGATTTTGGTGATTTTGATATCATGGCCGATTAATCCTAGACCAACTGATTTTTGGCCTAACTACCTGGTATTACGAGGTGAACAGATGAGCTGTCTTGCCAGCGTTAATGGAAAAGCCTCCCCAGATATCGTCGGCTGTTTCGTTCTTCCAAATACGACATTTTTGTGCGACATCAAAAGCCGCTTTACTCTACGGATCGAGATGTTGGCTGAAGCCATTTTGTTTGGAGAGAGGGTTGTAAGATAGGCTCTATAATTTTTGATGAGGCAGCCTGAGTTGCCCTCGTTGTTTTTTTTTTGATGAATTACTATTTTGGGAAACTCCATTTTTTTACTCAACTAGAGGACCAGGACCTCGTTGGTTATCTGCATCCAACTGCAGGGGCGGCAGATTATCTTCCGATGTCCTACCACCACTAGTCAGGTTGATTTCCTCAGCCTGAGCTCAGAAACACCCATTGGACCTTGAACAGTGCCGGAATCACAGATAAGCTATCACTGAAAATCATATTGTAACCATTTTTCCATCTTACCCATTCGACAATTTAAATTCAATTAACACCTTTGCAGTTTCTTGATGTAATCTCATATATTTTTTTATTATCACCCTGCGCAACACTCAGTATACTGGATGTAGCCCTTTACCCTCTAGGGTAATTTATATAATATAAATACGTTTCATATCACATAGTAATACAATATAACTAAATAGGTGATAATTGAGAGGAACCAGTGAATATCAAAAATTGTTTTCTTGCATTGTTATAAATGTGAATATGGCCTTCTCGAGATGTGAACTACCAATTCAAATATGTTTCAAAGGGTGTGATTAGACGGATTCTGTTCAAATCGGTGTTTCTGAATAAAGTTATAGGATATTAAAAATGTACTTATGTTGTATTTCTCAACCTCTATTCTAACTGGACTATTGAAAGTTTTTTTTTATTTTATTCATGTTGAATTTTCCAACAAGTCATAAAAAAAAGTTTCTTTTTCTTGATTTTTTATGAAACTAAATTTTTCTCACAGATGAAATCAAGTGGTGCCCAATTTTTCAAATAAATAAAAAGTGCACATATTTAACAGAGTCCTTATCCACGATCTAGCTCTCCAAGACAATCAAGGCTGCCGGAGCCGTGATTTCCTTTTTTTTTACGAAGGTAAGTAAAAACATCACAAGTGGCGCCCAACGTGGGGGCCGATTGTGTTTTCATGTGTACTTTGTTCATCAATTTTGAATAGTCCATAGGAATGGCTGAGAAATGCATAGTACAGGGTGGTCCTAAAAACCTGACATGATGATTTATGAAATTTAAATTTTCAGAAATTAGTCAAATTATCAGTAGTCGTTTATTGGTATTGATAGCCAGGTAAAATATTGCAATTTTTTAGGAAATTATTTTTTTAATTCACAATCTTGATATGTATGTTGAAGAAGAAGAGGTGAGTTGAGCATTGCGTTTCGCATTCTTGATTTTCGCGGTTGACAGTTGACCATTTTCTGTTCAGTGTACATCCTTTGGGGGTAAAAGATTTTTCAAAATGGGGGAAATATTCAAACCGGTCCATTTACTTTTCGAAGAATTGAACTATGAACTTTCTATTAGAGGCATAAAGACTACAAAATCTCAAGATAACAGGAGGAAAATTCTTGCACGTTTGTTAGAGAAAGAGAGGAACAATCCAGGTTCAACCATCAATATGGCCTTGTATGATTTTAATTACGAAAATGAAAAATTAGCTATTGAAGGAACTTTGAGTTCAATAAGAGATTCAATGGCAGATTTTGAGGGTACTACAGAAGACTCTCTGTACAACACAAGTGACGCATCCAACGTGGGGCCCGATTGTGTTTTTATGTGTACTTTGTTTATCAATTTTGAATAGTCCATAGGAATGGCTGAGAAATGCATAGTACAGGGTGGTCCTAAAAACCTGACATGATGATTTATGAAATTTAAATTTTCAGAAATTAGTCAAATTATCAGTAGTCGTTTATTGGTATTGATAGCCAGGTAAAATATTGCAATTTTTTAGGAAATTATTTTTTTAATTCACAATCTTGATATGTATGTTGAAGAACAAGAGGTGAGTTGAGCATTTCGTTTCGCATTCTTGATTTTCGCGGTTGACAGTTGACCATTTTCTGTTCAGTGTACATCCTTTGGGGGTAGAAGATTTTTCAAAATGGGGGAAATATTCAAACCGGTCCATTTACTTTTCGAAGAATTGAACTATGAACTTTCTATTAGAGGCATAAAGACTACAAAATCTCAAGATGACAGGAGGAAAATTCTTGCACGTTTGTTAGAGAAAGAGAGGAACAATCCAGGTTCAACCATCAATATGGGCTTGTATGATTTTAATTACGAAAATGAAAAATTAGCTATTGAAGGAACTTTGAGTTCAATTAG
Organism: Chrysomela aeneicollis; assembly: GCA_029955515.1. Lineage (NCBI taxonomy): Eukaryota > Metazoa > Arthropoda > Insecta > Coleoptera > Chrysomelidae > Chrysomela > Chrysomela aeneicollis. The sequence continues at coordinate 10,678,223 of JARUHQ010000013.1, read as the reverse complement.
AGATTCAATGGCAGATCTTGAGGGTACTACAGAAGACTCTCTGTACAAACGGTTAAAATCTCGGTTAGTACATATTACAGGGAGAGTACAACGAATGACGATTCCCGTAGGAAACGAAGCAGATGCTTCCTCTTTTAAAAACGAATCACTAGCGTCATGTGTATTACTGGAGGCAGATTTGCACGAGAAACTTAGAACTCCTGATGCACCTGATCAAAATGATTCACGCTCCCTTCATGATTATGGTCAACCAATTATAAACGTGCCGGCACCCGTTGTAACTTATAGCGCGAGGCATTTACCAATTTCAGATTGTAGTATTAAATTTGGTGGCGATCCAAAGAAACTTTATTCTTTTCTAGACCGTATTACGGAATATGCTCAAGCTAGAGGTCTAGACCAGTCCGAGCTATTTAGATCCGCGGCAGAACTATTCACAGGGGATGTTTTTGTATGGTTTTTACAAGCTAAAACACATTTGAATGATTGGGATTCATTAGTATCACAATTAAAAGCTGACTTCTTGCCACCTCATGCTGAAGATGATATTTGGGAGAACATTAAAAGTAGGAAGCAAGGTAAACACGAGTCAATAGTTATTTTCTCTGCTGTCATGGAAAATCTTTTCAAACGACTTTCCCGATTTCCTCATGAGACCACCAGAGTGAAGGCCATTAGAAAAAATTTATTACCAGAGTACGTTTCACATTTGGCCCTCTCTGATATTGATTCTGTTTCAGACCTTATTAGGCTTTGTAAAAAATTAGAAGAGGCAGTTTATTTTAGGAATAAATCTACTTCTAAAGTAAAGGTACTTGAATTAAGTGAGTGTTCTTGTAGTCATCATGATGGTGCAGTAGCATCTGTAGAAGCTAGCGGCTCAAATAAATTCCCAAATAACCCCTCTGGAAACAGCAGTTGTAGAAGTAGTAATAGAAATTCGAATTATCACCCTAATGCGAAATCTCATAAAGGAAATCACTTCCAGACAAAAAATGTCCAGACCAAAAGTTTTAGTAGTAAACCAACTCCACCTAATACTAGAGCAGATATTGATCCTTCAACTAGCACTAGTTAAGGTAAATCAAGTAATTTAGTGTGTTGGAACTGTAAATTTCCTAACCATACGTTTCACAATTGTATGATGAAAAGAAATAAATTTTGTTTTAAATGCGGTAACCCAGGGGTCACGTTGAAAAATTGTAATAAATGTCAGGGAAACTGAGCAAGAGGGGCGGGATTTGCGGTCGTTCCAAACCTCCAAGATTTCAGACCGATGTAATTGAGAAAATATATTTCAAGAATTCTGACTGGAATGTTTGGTTAGAGTATGTTAAGAATTTTTAGAGAAATTATAAAATTTTGAATAAAGAAGGTCAGGTGGCACCATTAATGGTTAATAAGAAGGGCGACAATAGGCCTTATATTGTGGTCAAATTGTTTGATTATCCTATCACCGTTCTTTTAGATTCAGGATCAACTGTATGTTTAGTTGGAGGTGACGGAATAAGCCTTATTAAGAAGTTAGGGTTAGAAATAACTCCTCAGAAACACGCGGTCAAACACGTAACTACAGCTGACGGGACAAAAAATACTATTACAGGATTTGTCGATTTGCCCATACGCGTAGGAGATGTTTGCCGAATAGTGAAGGCTTTAGTAGTTCCAGTAATCACTCATGCGTTCATTTTAGGAAGTGATTTTGCAAATTTGTTCTCATTAATAATTAACTTCAAAGACAACTGTTGGGATATTGAGAGTACTTTGAGTAAAGAAAAGCTGAACGTTTTTGAGAGTGCCTGTGCCATAGAAGTACCGAAAGATTTGAATACTATTGATAATCTCTCTCGCGAACAAAGGAACCATGTCGAAGAAATAATTGCTTCATTTCGAAGGATTGGTGGAGGAAATAGACTTGGCCACACTGATAAAATCACGATGAGTATTGATACCGGTGACGCGAAACCAGTCCGTCAACGTCAGTATGCCATGTCCCCGTATATGTTGCAGAAATTGAATAAAGAGTTGGATGAGATGCTCCAGTTAGGTGTCGTAGAGCCCTCACAGAGCGCTTGGTGCTCCCCAGTTCTTTTGGTTAAAAAATCCAATGATGAGATGAGGATATGTTTCGACGGGCGCAAGTTAAACGAATTAACTAAACATGACAGTTATCCGCTACCACGTGTAGATAGAATATTAAGCATGCTACGTAATGCCAAGTTTATTTCATCAATTGACCTAAGAAAAGCTTTCTGGCAAATCCCACTAGATTCAGAATCGCGCGAGAAAACGGCGTTTAGTGTGGTCGGAAGAGGGTTATTCCACTTCAAAGTTGTCCCTTTTGGCCTTAGGAACTCTGCGCAAACACTATGCCGATTAATTGACGCCATTTTTGGGCCTAGATATGAGCCTCATATTTTTACGTAACTGGACGACATCATCGTTATTTCAGAGACTTTAGAAGAACATTTAAAGTTGTTAAAGGTAGTTCGTGAACGTTTAGAAGAATCTAATTTGACAGTTAATTTAAACAAGTGTGAGTTTTTCAAACCATCCTTGAAGTATCTAGGTTTTGTCGTGGATTTCAATGGTTTGCGGACTGATCCTGATAAGGTCTTAGCTATGGTAAACTACCCCCGGCCAACAACTTCGACTGAAGTGAAACGATTTCTAGGACTGTGCTCATGGTACAGACGATTTATTAGTAATTTTTCTACCTTAGTCTCTCCCATCAATGCTCTTTTGGCAGGTCGTAGAAAAGGCCAATCTATTTCTTGGACACAAGAGGCGGAAACTGCCTTCATTATAATTAAACAAGCGCTTGTATCCGCGCCGATACTCCGCAGCCCAGATTTTTCGCATAGTTTCACCATTCAGTGTGATGCAAGCGATACTGGCGTTGGGGGGGTTCTGTTACAAACCATAGACGGCGAAGAACGGGTTATTTTTTACGCCAGTAGATCTCTCTCACGATCTGAACGAAATTGGACAGTCACTCAAAGAGAACTATTAGCTGTTATTTTCAGCATTGAGAAGTTCAGGTCTTATGTAGAAGGGACCAAATTCACGGTCGAAACAGATCATTATTCTCTTCTTTGGCTTAACAATATGAAGAATCCAACTGGTAAGCTTGCTAGGTGGGCCGTTAAGCTACGTCAGTATTCTTTCGACCTCAAGCATCGACCAGGTCCCTCAAATATAGTTTCCGATGCGCTGTCTCGCATACCACCAAGTTTGCCAGAGGTAGCCTCAGTGAGTTTTGCCCCAAGTGAGAAAGATCAGTGGTATATCACCTTAGTCAAAAAAATAAGAGAAAATCCAGAGTCTTTTCCTCGATGGAAGTACGTTGATGAACGACTTCTCAAATTTATCCCAACAAAGGTCCCTTTAAAAACGAATGTCCAAGAATGGAAAATATTGGTTCCAAAGTCGAAAAGGAACGAATTGATAAAATCTCTGCATGATCCCCCCACGAGTAGCCATTTCGGGTTTTACAAAACTTTCAAGAGCTATATTACTGGCCGAAAATGCGTACAGATGTAATGAAGTACATCAAAACTTGCACTACTTGTGCATCACAGAAAATATCATCTGCACCTCGTATGGGGCTAATGGGGTCAGAGAAAGTTGCTAATTTTCCATGGCAGATTATTGCCGCGGATTTGATGGGTCCTTTCCCACGTTCTAAAAAAGGTAATTCCTATTTATTGGTAGTAGCCGATTGGTTTACTAAATATACCTTGCTATTCCCGATGAGGAAAGCAACGGCTCAAAATGTTTGCAATTTTATAGAGAAAAACGTGTTCCTAGTCTTCGGAGTTCCTCAGTATGTTATTGTTGATAACGGAGTTCAATTCGCGGGCACAGTTTTCAAAAAATTGGCGAATCAGTATGGCGTTCAAAAGATATGGTTTAATGCGCGTTATCATCCCCAATGTAATTTTGTGGAGCGTATCAACAAGACAGTTGGTACAGCAATCAGATGCTATATAAACCGCCATGAAGATTGGGATTTAGAAATTCCAAAAATAGCCCAAGCAATAAATACCGCTAAACATGAGTCTACAGGTTTTACACCAACTTTTTTAAATTTTGCAAGGCACGTCCCTTTATCTGGAAATTATTATGGAACTGTACAGTCTACTTCAGATGTTGAGATAATGCCGGGTGACAGGGAAAGTTATGCTTCAGAACTAAATTCCTTGAAGAACGTTTTCGAAGAAGTTCGAAAAAATCTTCATGACGCTTATGAGCGAAATTCGAAGAATTATAATTTCAGAAAGAGAGATTTCTCATTCGAAGTAGGAGACAAGGTTTGGCGCAGGAATAAAGTGCTATCTGATGCAGCACAGAAATTCTCAGCTAAGCTTGCCCCTAAATATGTTTTGTGTACCATTTCGAAAAAGTAATCGAGGCTGGTTAACACTCTACTAAATGATAAAGGTGCGCCAGCGGGAAACTGGCAAATCAAAGATTTAAAACCTTACTATGGGTCCAATTCGGACGTTTCGGTTGGTTGACCATCCTTAAAACTGATTTTTTTTGTAAATATTTTGTAAGTATGAATTCTTGTAGAAAACAAGAATAGGGCTATCTTTCTATTATTGGTTTTTCAGTAGGAAAATTTTACTCTAAATAGAATTTCGATCAGATGGGCAATGAAGTATCTTTCATTTATTTTTTTTATTGTATCCGTGCCATCACTTTGACACTTACACGATTTTGACAATTTCCCTATACATACATAGAATTACCTGAAATTGACATGAACCTGATTTTGTAATCCTTTATGGACGTTTGGTACGCGCAGATACCGAAAACAGTGAGCACGGGCGGATATAATCGAATTCTGTAAATTATCATTATAAGTATTTTGTAAATAAAACCACATTCCTTTCATTAGGGAATTCAACATAAAAAATAGCCTATTGCATAGTCTATTTTTTTTCCTTGGAAAGGGGTGGTGTAGCATTTTGAAAATCAATAATCTATATAGACGGGTACCGCTACCTATAAACGACGTTCAATAAGTTCAGTCACCTCGACCTATTTCAGTTCAAACTAAATAGTCGTTTAGTTTTGCAGTTCGCACTTTGTAATAAGTGTGGCAGCTAGTCACGCGCTTCGCTAATAGGTGGTGTCTTACACGAATTTACACTAATTAATAGATATTGGTTGAATAAATCAAATTTTTTGCAAATAACAATTTATTTATAGTTGTACATAATTACTAATACATATACATAAGATGAATGGTACCTTAGTATCCTTACATGGGAGGATGAAACCTGAAAAGAAAATGGTTGAGTGAAAAGACTGGGATGTCGAGGTTGGGAAATGGAAAATGCTAACACTCACCTGTTGTATCCTTCGCTTCGTTCTGGAAGGTCGAGTCCTACTGCCTTTCCATCTCTTTGGGTCATTGTGCAGCTCTCCAACGTTTTCCAGTTTTTTTTTAATAGATTCAGGGTTCTTCTTGAACTGTGGGTTTCTGTTTGATAGATAGCGTTGCTTTCTCCTATGTAGTTTTCTATCACTCACCTGTAAGTAATTACTTCGCTCTGCATTACCTGAGGAGAGAGAGTGAAGGTGGAGGAAGGAGGTCCTTTTTGAGGTGGGTTGAAGTACCTATCGTGGTTTTGGGTGACCATTTTTATGATTTTGGTGATTTTGATATCATGGCCGATTAATCCTAGACCAACTGATTTTTGGCCTAACTACCTGGTATTACGAGGTGAACAGATAAGCTGTCTTGCCAGCGTTAATGGAAAAGCCTCCCCAGATATCGTCGGCTGTTTCGTTCTTCCAAATACGACATTTTTGTGCGACATCAAAAGCCGCTTTACTCTACGGATCGAGATGTTGGCTGAAGCCATTTTGTTTGGAGAGAGGGTTGTAAGATAGGCTCTATAATTTTTGATGAGGCAGCCTGAGTTGCCCTCGTTGTTTTTTTTTGATGAATTACTATTTTGGGAAACTCCATTTTTTTACTCAACTAGAGGACCAGGACCTCGTTGGTTATCTGCATCCAACTGCAGGGGCGGCAGATTATCTTCCGATGTCCTACCACCACTAGTCAGGTTGATTTCCTCAGCCTGAGCTCAGAAACACCCATTGGACCTTGACCTCATATTTTTTTTTATTATCACCCTGCGCAACACTCAGTATACTGGATGTATCCCTTTACCCTCTTGGGTAATTTATATAATATAAATACGTTTCATATCACATAGTAATACAATATAACTAAATAGGTGATAATTGAGAGGAACCAGTGAATATCAAAAATTGTTTTCTTGCATTGTTATAAATGTGAATATGGCCTTTTCGAGATGTGAACTACCAGTTCAAATATGTTTCAAAGGGTGTGATTAGACGGATTCTGTTCATCTCTATTCTAACTGGACTATTGAAAGTTTTTTTTTATTTTATTCATGTTGAATTTTCCAACAAGTCATAAAAAAAGTTTCTTTTTCTTGATTTTTTATGAAACTAAATTTTTCTCACAGATGAAATCAAGTGGTGCCCAATTTTTCAAATAAATAAAAAGTGCACATATTTAACAGAGTCCTTATCCACGATCTAGCTCTCCAAGACAATCAAGGCTGCCGGAGCCGTGATTTCCTTTTTTTTTACGAAGGTAAGTAAAAACATCACAATTATTATATATTATGTCTAACCAGGTAACTGTTCTTTCGTTATACATACTAGCAACCGAATCGAACCTAAGGTTGAATGGATAGATTGAATAATCATTGTATCTGGGTTGTCTCCGATTATTACGTTATGTTGTATATTTAACTACACCTACCATGTAACGGTTCTTTCGTTACACATACGGGCGTCTGAATCGAACATAAGGTTGGATGGTTAGACGGAACGATAATTGTAACAAAGTTGTATTCGATTATATCGTGATGACGTTCATATAGAAATACTCACCAGGTTACTGTTCTTTCGTTATACATACGAGCAACCGAATCGAACAGAAGGTTGAATGGATAGTATCTGGGTTGTATTCGATAATGATGTTATGCTGTGTATATAGTTATACACATAAGGTGACGGTATTCCCGTTTCACATACGAGCGACCGAAACGAACAGAAAGTTGAATGGATAGACTGAACAATCAATGTATCTGGGTGGTATCCGATTATATCGCAATACTGTATATATAGTGATACTTACCAGGTGACGGTACTTCCGTTACACATACTAGCGACTGAATCGAACAGAAGGTTAAATGGTTAGACGAAACGATAATTGTATCTGAGTTGTATTCGATGATATCGTGATGATGTTTATATAGCAATACTCACCAGGTAACTGATCCTCCGTTTTACATACAAGCGACCGAATCGAGCAGAAGGTTGAATTCAGTATAGATTGAACAATCATCGTATCTGGGTTGTATTCGATTATGTTTATATAGTTATACTCACCAGGTAACTGTTCTTCCGTTATACATACGAGCGACTGAATTGAACAAAAGGTTGAATGGATAGTATATGGGTTGTATTCGATTATGATGTTATGCTGTGTATATAGTTATACACACTAGGAGACGGTATTTCCGTTTTACATACGAGCGACCGAAACGAAAAGAAAGTTGAATGGATAGACTGAACAATCAATGTATCTGGGTGGTATCCGATTATATCGCAATACTGTATATATAGTGATACTTACCAGGTGACGATACTTCCGTTACACATACTAGCGACTGAATCGAACAGAATGTTGAATGGTTAGACGAAACGATAATTGTATCTGAGTTGTATTCGATGATATCGTGATGATGTTTATATAGCAATACTCACCAGGTAACTGTCCTTCCGTTTTACATACAAGCGACCGAATCGAGCAGAAGGTTAAATGGATAGATTGAACAATCATCGTATCTGAGTTGTATTCGATTATGTTTATATAGTTATACTCAACAGGGAACTGTTCTTCCGTTATACATACGAGCGACTGAATTGAACTGAAGGTTGAATGGATAGACTAAACAATGATCGTATCTGGGGTTGTATTCGATTATATCGTGATGATGTTCATATAGTTATACTCACCAGGTAACTGTTCTCCAGTTATACATAAGAGCGACCGAACTGAACAGAAGGTTAAATGGATAGACTGAACAATCATCGTATCTGGGTTGTATTCGATTATTTCGTGATGATTATTATATATTATGTCTAACCAGGTAACTGTTCTTTCGTTATACATACTAGCAACTGAATCGAACATGAGGTTGAATGGATAGATTGAACAATCATTGTATCTGGGTTGTCTCCGATTATATCGTTATGTTGTATATTTAACTACACCTACCATGTAACGGTTCTTTCGTTACACATACGAGCGTCTGAATCGAACATAAGGTTGGATGGTTAGACGGAACGATAATTGTAACTAAGTTCATATAGAAATACTCACCAGGTTACTGTTCTTTCGTTAAACATACGAGCAACCGAATCTAACAGAAGGTTGAATGGATAGTATCTGGGTTGTATTCGATTATGATGTTATGCTGTGTATATAGTTATACACATAAGGTGACGGTATTCCCGTTTCACATACGAGCGACCGAAACGAACAGAAAGTTGAATGGATAGACTGAACAATCAATGTATCTGGGTGGTATCCGATTATATCGCAATACTGTATATATAGTGATACTTACCAGGTGACGATACTTCCGTTACACATACTAGCGACTGAATCGAACAGAATGTTGAATGGTTAGACGAAACGATAATTGTATCTGAGTTGTATTCGATGATATCGTGATGATGTTTATATAGCAATACTCACCAGGTAACTGTTCTTCCGTTTTACATACAAGCGACCAAATCGAGCAGAAGGTTGAATTTAGTATGGATTGAACAATCATCGTATCTGGGTTGTATTCGATTATGTTTATATAGTTATACTCACCAGGTAACTGTTCTTCCGTTATACATACTAGCGACTGAATCGAACAGAATGTTGAATGGTTAGACGAAACGATAATTGTATCTGAGTTGTATTCGATGATATCGTGATGATATTTATATAGCAATACTCACCAGGTAACTGTCCTTCAGTTTTACATACAAGTGACCGAATCGAGCAGAAGGTTAAATGGATAGATTGAACAATCATCGTATCTGAGTTGTATTCGATTATGTTTATATAGTTATACTCACCAGGTACCTGTTCTTTCGTTATACATACGAGCAACCGAATCGAATATAAGGTTGAATGGATAGATTGAACAATCATCGTATCTGAGTTGTATTCGATTATGTTTATATAGTTATACTCACCAAGTAACTGTTCTTCCGTTGTACATACGAGCGACTGAATTGAACAGAAGGTTGAATGGATAGACTAAACAATGATCGTATCTGGGGTTGTATTCGATTATATCGTGATGATGTTTATATAGTTATACTCACCAGGTAACTGTCCTCCAGTTATACATGAGAGCGACTGAACTGAACAGAAGGTTGTTTAGATAGACTGAACAATCATCGTATCTGGGTTGTATTCGATTATTTCGTGATGATTATTATATATTATGTCTAACCAGGTAACTGTTCTTCCGTTATACATACGAGCAACCGAATCGAACATAAGGTTGAATGGATAGATAGAACAATCATTGTATCTGGGTTGTCTCCGATTATATCGTTTTGCTGTATATTTAGATACACCTACCATGTAACGGTTCTTTCGTTACACATACGAGCGTCTGAATCGAACATAAGGTTGGATGGTTAGACGGAACGATGATTGTAACTGAGTTGTATTCGATTATATCGTGGGAATGTTTATATAGTAATACTCACCAGGTGACTGTTCTTTCGTTATACGTACGAGCGACCCAATCGAACAGAATGTTAGATGGATAAACGAAATGATCATTGTATCTGAGTTGTATTCGATTATATCGTGATGAAGTTTATATAGAAATACTCACCAGGTAACAGTTCTTCTGTTACACATACGAGCAACTGAATCGAACATAAGGTTGAATGGATAGATTGAACAATCATTGTATCTGGGTTGTCTCCGATTATATCGTTATGCTGTATACCTACCATGTAACGGTTCTTTCGTTACACATACGAGCGTCTGAATCGAACATAAGTTTGGATGATTAGACGGAACAATAATTGTAACTGAGTTGTATTCGATTATATCGTGGTGATGTTTATATAGTAATACTCACCAGGTGACTGTTCTTGCGTTATACATACGAGCGACCCAATCGAACAGAAGTTTGGATGGATAGACGGAATGATCATTGTATCTGAGTTGTATTCGATTATATCGTGCCGACGTTCATATAGAAATACTCACCAGGTTACTGTTTTTTTTGTATACATACGAGCAACCGAATCGAACAGAAGGTTGAATGGATAGTATCTGGGTTGTATTCGATTATGATGTTATGCTGTGTATATAGTTATACACATTAGGTGACGGTATTCCCGTTTTACATACGAGCCACTGAAACGAACAGAAAGTTGAATGGATAGACTTGACAATCAATGTATCTGGGTGGTATCCGATTATATCGCAATTCTGTATATATAGTGATACTTACCAGGTGACGGTACTTCCGTTGCACATACTAGCGACTGAATCGATCTTAAGGTTAAATGGTAAGACGAAACGATAATTGTATCTGAGTTGTATTCGATGATATCGTGATGATGTTTATATAGCAATACTCACCAGGTAACTGTTCTTCCGTTTTACATACAAGCGACCGAATCGAGCAGAAGGTTAAATTTAGTATGGATGGAACAATCATCGTATCTGAGTTGTATTCGAAAATGTTTATATAGTTATAATCACCAGGTAACTGTTCTTCCGTTATACATACTAGCGACTGAATCGAACAGAATGTTGAATGGTTAGACGAAACGATAATTGTATCTGAGTTGTATTCGATGATATCGTGATGATGTTTATATAGCAATACTCACCAGGTAACTGTCCTTCAGTTTTACATACAAGTGACCGAATCGAGCAGAAGGTTGAATGGATAGATTGAACAATCATCGTATCTGAGTTGTATTCGATTATGTTTATATAGTTATACTCACCAGGTACCTGTTCTTTCGTTATACATACGAGCAACCGAATCGAACAGAAGGTTGAATGGACAAATTGAACAATCATCGTATCTGAGTTGTATTCGATTATGTTTATATAGTTATACTCACCAAGTAACTGTTCTTTCGTTATACATACGAGCGACTGAATTGAACAGAAGGTTGAATGGATAGACTAAACAATGATTGTATCTGGGGTTGTATTCGATTATATCGTGATGATGTTCATATAGTTATACTCACCAGGTGACTGTTCTTTCGTTATACGTACGAGCGACCCAATCGAACAGAATGTTAGATGGATAAACGAAATGATCATTGTATCTGAGTTGTATTCGATTATATCGTGATGAAGTTTATATAGAAATACTCACCAGGTAACAGTTCTTCTGTTACACATACGAGCAACCGAATCGAACAGAAGGTTGAATGGACAAATTGAACAATCATCGTATCTGGGTTGTATTCGATTATTTCGTGATGATTATTATATATTATGTCTGACCAGGTAACTGTTCTTCCGTTATACATACGAGCAACCGAATCGAACATAAGGTTGAATGGATAGATTGAACAATCATTGTATCTGGGTTGTCTCCGATTATATCGTTATGCTGTATATTTGGATACACCTACCATGTAACGGTTCTTTCGTTACACATACGAGCGTCTAAATCGAACATAAGGTTGGATGGTTAGACGGAACAATAATTGTAACTGAGTTGTATTCGATTATATCGTGGTGATGTTTATATAGTAATACTCACCAGGTGACTGTTTTTGCGTTATACATACGAGCGACCCAATCGAACAGAAGGTTGGATGGATAGACGGAATGATTATTGTATCTGAGTTGTATTCGATTATATCGTGATGACGTTCATATAGAAATACTCACCAGGTTACTGTTCTTTCGTTATACATACGAGCAACCGAATCGAACAGAAGGTTGAATGGATAGTATCTGGGTTGTATTCGATTATGATGTTATGCTGTGTATATAGTTATACACATTAGGTGACGGTATTCCCGTTTTACATACGAGCGACCGAAACGAACAGAAAGTTGAATGGATAGACTGAACAATCAATATATCTGGGTGGTATCCGATTATATCGCAATACTGTATATATAGTGATACTTACCAGGTGACGGTACTTCCGTTACACATACTAGAGACTGAATCGAACAGAGGGTTAAATGGTTAGACGAAACGATAATTGTATCTCTGAGTTGTATTCGATGATATCGTGATGATGTTTATATAGCGATACTCACCAGGTAACTGTTCTCCCGTTTTACATACAAGCGACCGAATCGAGCAGAAGCTTAAATTTAGTAGAGATTGAACAATCATCGTATCTGGGTTGTATTCTATTATGTTTATATAGTTATACTCACCAGGTAACTGTTCTTTCGTTATACATACGAGCGACTGAATTGAACAGAAGGTTGAATGAATAGACTAAACAATAATCGTATCTGGGGTTGTATTCGATTATATCTTGATGATGTTCATATAGTTATACTCACCAGGAAACTGTTCTCCAGTTATACATAAGAGCGACTAAACTGAACAGAAAGTTGGATGGATAGACTGAACAATCAATGTATCTGGGTGGTATGCGATTATATCGCAATACTGTATATTTAGTGATACTTACCAGGTGACGGTACTTCCGTTACACATACTAGAGACTGAATCGAACAGAAGGTTAAATGGTTAGACGAAACGATAATTGTATCTCTGAGTTGTATTCGATGATATCGTGATGATGTTTATATAGCGATACTCACCAGGTAACTGTTCTTCCGTTTTACATACAAGCGACCGAATCGAGCAGAAGCTTAAATTTAGTAGAGATTGAACAATCATCGTATCTGGGTTGTATTCGATTATGTTTATATAGTTATATTCACTAGGTAAGGGTTCTTTCGTTACACATACGAGCGTCTGAATCGAACATAAGTTTGGATGATTAGACGGAACAATAATTGTAACTGAGTTGTATTCGATTATATCGTGGTGATGTTTATATAGTAATACTCACCAGGTGACTGTTCTTGCGTTATTCATACGAGCGACCCAATCGAACAGAAGTTTGGATGGATAGACGGAATGATCATTGTATCTGAGTTGTATTCGATTATATCGTGATGACGTTCATATAGAAATACTCACCAGGTTACTGTTTTTTCTTTATACATACGAGCAACCGAATCGAACAGAAGGTTGAATGGATAGTATCAGGGTTGTATTCGATTATGATGTTATGCTGTGTATATAGTTATACACATTAGGTGACGGTATTCCCGTTTTACATACGAGCGACCGAAACGAACAGAAAGTTGAATGGATAGACTTAACAATCAATGTATCTGGGTGGTATCCGATTATATCGCAATTCTGTATATAAAGTGATACTTACCAGGTGACGGTACTTCCGTTGCACATACTAGCGACTGAATCGAACTTAAGGTTAAATGGTAAGACGAAACGATAATTGTATCTGAGTTGTATTCGATTATATCGTGATGATGTTTATATAGCAATACTCACCAGGTAACTGTTCTTCCGTTTTACATACAAGCGACCGAATCGAGCAGAAGGTTAAATTTAGTATGGATTGAACAATCATCGTATCTGGGTTGTATTCTATTATGTTTATATAGTTATACTCACCAGGTAACTGTTCTTCCGTTATACATACTAGCGACTGAATCGAATAGAATGTTGAATGGTTAGACGAAACGATAATTGTATCTGAGTTGTATTCGATGATATCGTGATGATGTTTATATAGCAATACTCACCAGGTAACTGTCCTTCAGTTTTACATACAAGTGACCGAATCGAGCAGAAGGTTAAATGGATAGATTGAACAATCATCGTATCTGAGTTGTATTCGATCATGTTTATATAGTTATACTCACCAGGTACCTGTTCTTTCGTTATACATACGAGCAACCGAATAGGACAGAAGGTTGAATGGATAGTATCTGAGTTGTATTCGATTATGATGTTTTGCTGTGTATATAGTTATACACACTAGGTGACGGTATTCCCGTTTCACATACGAGCGACCGAAACGAACAGAAAGTTGAATGGATAGACTAAACAATCAATGTATCTGGTTGGTAACCGATTATATCGCAATACTGTATATATAGTGATACTTACCAGGTGACGGTACTTCCGTTACACATACTAGCGACTGAATCGAACAGAAGGTTAAATGGTTAGACGAAGCGATAATTGTATCTGAGTTGTATTCGATGATATCGTGATGATGTTTATATAGCAATACTCACCAGGTAACTGTTCTTCCGTTTCACATAAAAGCGACCAAATCGAGCAGAAGGTTAAATAGATAGATTGAAAATTCATCGTATCTGGGTTGCATTCGTTTGGGTTTATATAGTTATACTCACCAGGTAACTGTTTTTCCGTTATACATAAGAACGACTGAATTGAACAGAAGGTTGAATGGATAGACTAAACAATAATCGTATCTGGGGTCGTATTCGAGTATATCGTGATGATTATCATATAGTATGTCTAAACAGGTAACAGTTCTTCCGTTGAACATACGAGCAACCGAATCGAATATAAGGTTGGATGGATAGATTGAACAATCATTGTATCTGTTTTGTCTCCGAATATATCTTTATGCTGTATATTCAGTTACACCTACCATGTAACGGTTATTTCGTTACACATACGAGCGTCTGAATCGAACATAAGGTTGGATGGTTAGACGGAACGATAATTGTAACTGAGTTGTATTCGATTATATCGTGGTGATGTTTATATAGTAATACTCACCAGGTGACTGTTCTTGCGTTATACATACGAGCGACCCAATCGAACAGAAGGTTGGATGGATAGACGGAATGATCATTGTATCTGAGTTGTATTCGATTATATCGTGATGACGTTCATATAGAAATACTCACCAGGTTACTGTTCTTTCGTTATACATACGAGCAACCGAATCGAACAGAAGGTTGAATGGATAGTATCTGGGTTGTATTCGATTATGATGTTATGCTGTGTATATAGTTATACACATTAGGTGACGGTATTCCCGTTTTACATACGAGCGACCGAAACGAACAGAAAGTTGAATGGATAGACTGAACAATCAATGTATCTGGGTGGTATCCGATTATATCGCAATACTGTATATATAGTGATACTTACCAGGTGACGGTACTTCCGTTACACATACTAGAGACTGAATCGAACAGAAGGTTAAATGGTTAGACGAAACGATAATTGTATCTCTGAGTTGTATTCGATGATATCGTGATGATGTTTATATAGCGATACTCACCAGGTAACTGTTCTTCCGTTTTACATACAAGCGACCGAATCGAGCAGAAGCTTAAATTTAGTAGAGATTGAACAATCATCATATCTGGGTTGTATTCGATTATGTTTATATAGTTATACTCACCAGGTAACTATTCTTTCGTTATACATACGAGCGACTGAATTGAACAGAAGGTTGAATGGATAGACTAAACAATAATCGTATCTGGGGTTGTATTCGATTATATCTTGATGATGTTCATATAGTTATACTCACCAGGAAACTGTTCTCCAGTTATACATAAGAGCGACTAAACTGAACAGAAAGTTTTATGGATAGACTGAACAATCAATGTATCTGGGTGGTATCCGATTATATCGCAATACTGTATATTCAGTGATACTTACCAGGTGACGGTACTTCCGTTACACATACTAGAGACTGAATCGAACAGAAGGTTAAATGGTTAGACGAAACGATAATTGTATCTCTGAGTTGTATTCAATGATATCGTGATGATGTTTATATAGCGATACTCACCAGGTAACTGTTCTTCCGTTTTACATAAAAGCGACCGAATCGAGAAGAAGGTTAAATGAATAGATTGAAAATTCATCGTATCTGGGTTGTATTCGATTATGTTTATATAGTTATACTCACCAGGTAACTGTTCTTCCGTTTTTCATAAGAACGACTGAATTGAACAGAAAGTTGAATGGATAGACTAAACAATAATCGTATCTGGGGTTGTATTTGATTATATCGTGATTATTATCATATAGTATGTCTAACCAGGTAACAGTTCTTCCGTTATACATACGAGCAACCGAATCGAACATAAGGTTGGATGGATATAGATTGAACAATCATTGTATTTGGGTTGTCTCCGATTATATCGTTATGCTGTATATTTAGTTACACCTACCATGTAACGGTTCTTTCGTTACACATACGAGCATCTGATTCGAACATAAAGTTGGATGGTTATACGAAACTATAATTGTAACTGAGTTGTATTCGATTATATCGTGGTGATGTTTATATAGTAATACTCACCAGGTGACTGTTCTTGCGTTATACATACGAGCGACCCAATCGAACAGAAGGTTGGATGGATAGACGGAATGATCGATGTATCTGAGTTGTATTCGATTATATCGTGATGACGTTCATATAGAAATACTCACCAGGTTACTGTTCTTTCGTTATACATACGAGCAACCGAATCGAACAGAAGGTTGAATGGATAGTATCTGGGTTGTATTCGATTATGATGTTATGCTGTGTATATAGTTATACACATGAGGTGACGTTATTCCCGTTCTACTTACGAGCGACCGAAACGAACAGAAAGTTGAATGGATAGACTGAACAATCAATGTATCTGGGTGGTATCCGATTATATCGCAATACTGTATATATAGTGATACTTACCAGGTGACGGTACTTCCGTTACACATACTAGCGACTGAATCAAACAGAAGGTTAAATGGTTAGACGAAACGATAATTGTATCTCTGAGTTGTATTCGATGATATCGTGATGATGTTTGTATAGCAATACTCACCAGGTAACTGTTCTTCCGTTTTACATACAAGCGACCGAATCGAACAGAAAGTTGAATGGATAGACTGAACAATCAATGTATCTGGGTGGTATCCGATTATATCGCAATACTGTATATATAGTGATACTTACCAGGTGACGGTACTTCCGTTACACATACTAGCGACTGAATCAAACAGAAGGTTAAATGGTTAGACGAAACGATAATTGTATCTCTGAGTTGTATTCGATGATATCGTGATGATGTTTGTATAGCAATACTCACCAGGTAACTGTTCTTCCGTTTTACATACAAGCGACCGAATCGAGCAGAAGGTTAAATGGATAGATTGAACAATCATCGTATCTGAGTTGTATTCGATTATGTTTATATAGTTATACTCACCAGGTACCTGTTCTTCCGACATACATACGAGCAACCGAATCGAACATAAGGTTGAATGGATAGATTGAACAATCATCGTATCTGAGTTGTATTCGATTATGTTTATATAGTTATACTCACCATGTAACTGTTCTTCCGTTATACATACGAGCGACTGAATTGAACAGAAGGTTGAATGGACATACTAAACAATGATCGTATCTGGGGTTGTATTCGATTATATCGTGATGATGTTTATTTAGTTATACTCACCAGGTAACTGTTCTCCAGTTATACATAAGATCGACTGAACTGAACAGAAGGTTGTATAGATAGACTGAACAATCATCGTATCTGGGTTGTCTCCGATTATATCGTTATGCTGTATATTTAGATACACCTACCATGTAACGGTTCTTTCTTTACACATACGAGCGTCTGAATCGAACATAAGGTTGGATGGTTAGACGGAACGATAATTGTAACTGAGTTGTATTCGATTATATCGTGGGAATGTTCATATAGTAATACTCACCAGGTGACTGTTCTTGCGTTATACGTACGAGCGACCCAATCGAACAGAAGGTTAGATGGATAGACGGAATGATCATTGTATCTGAGTTGTATTCGATTATATCGTGATGAAGTTTATATAGGAATACTCACCAGGTTACTGTTCTTTCGTTATACATACGAGCAACCGAATCGAACAGAAGGTTGAATGGATAGTATCTGAGTTGTATTCGATTTTGATGTTATGCTGTGTATATAGTTATACATACTAGGTGACGGTATTCCCGTTTTACATACGTGCGACCGAAACGAACAGAATAATGAATGGATAGACTGAACAATCAATGTATCTGGTTGGTATCCGATTATATCGCAATACTGTATATATAGTGATACTTACCATGTGACGGTACTTCCGTTACACATACTAGCGACTGAATCGAACAGAAGGTTAAATGGTTAGACGAAGCGATAATTGTATCTGAGTTGTATTCGATGATATCGTGATGATGTTTATATAGCAATACTCACCAGGTAACTGTTCTTCCGTTTTACATAAGAGCGACCGAATCGAGCAGAAGGTTAAATGGATAGATTGAAAATTCATCGTATCTGGGTTGTATTCGATTAGGTTTATATAGTTATACTCACCAGGTAACTGTTTTTCCGTTATACATAAGAATGACTGAATTGAACAGAAGGTTGAATGGATAGACTAAACAATAATCGTATCTGGGGTTGTATTCGAGTATATCGTGATGATTATCATATAGTATGTCTAACCAGGTAACAGTTCTTCCGTTAAACATACGAGCAGCCGAATCGAACATAAGGTTGGATGGATAGATTGAACAATCATTGTATCTGGGTTGTCTCCGAATATATCTTTATGCTGTATATTCAGTTACACCTACCATGTAACGGTTATTTCGTTACACATACGAGCGTCTGAATCGAACATAAGGTTGGATGGTTAGACGGAACGATAATTGTAACTGAGTTGTATTCGATTATATCGTGGTGATGTTTATATAGTAATACTCACCAGGTGACTGTTCTTGCGTTATACATACGAGCGACTCAATCGAACAGAAGGTTGGATGGATAGACGGAATGATCATTGTATCTGAGTTGTATTCGATAATATCGTGATGACGTTCATATAGAAATACTCACCAGGTTACTGTTCTTCCGTTATACATACGAGCAACCGAATCGAACAGAAGGTTGAATGGATAGTATCTGGGTTGTATTCGATTATGATGTTATATGTATATAGTTATACACAATAGGTGACGGTATTCCCGTTTTACATACGAGCGACCGAAACAAACAGAAAGTTGAATGGATAGACTTAATAATCAATGTATCTGGGTGGTATCCGATTATATCGCAATACTGTATATATAGTGATACTTACCAGGTGACGGTACTTCCGTTACAAATACTAGAGACTGAATCGAACAGAAGGTTAAATGGTTAGACGAAACGATAATTGTATCTCTGAGTTGTATTCGATGATATCGTGATGATGTTTATATAGTGATACTCACCAGGTAACTGTTCTTCCGTTTTACATACAAGCGACCGAATCGAGCAGAAGCTTAAATTTAGTAGAGATTGAACAATCATCGTATCTGGGTTGTATTCGATTATGTTAATATAGTTATACTCACCAGGTAACTGTTCTTTCGTTATACATACGAGCGACTGAATTGAACAGAAGGTTGAATGGATAGACTAAACAATAATCGTATCTGGGGTTGTATTCGATTATATCTTGATGATGTTCATATAGTTATACTCACCAGGAAACTGTTCTCCAGTTATACATAAGAGCGACTAAACTGAACAGAAAGTTGGATGGATAGACTGAACAATCAATGTATCTGGGTGGTATGCGATTATATCGCAATACTGTATATTTAGTGATACTTACCAGGTGACGGTACTTCCGTTACACATACTAGAGACTGAATCGAACAGAAGGTTAAATGTTTAGACGAAACGATAATTGTATCTCTGAGTTGTATTCGATGATATCGTGATGATGTTTATATAGCGATACTCACCAGGTAACTGTTCTTCCGTTTTACATAAAAGCGACCGAATCGAGAAGAAGGTTAAATGAATAGATTGAAAATTCATCGTATCTGGGTTGTATTCGATTAGGTTCATATAGTTATACTCACCAGGTAACTGTTCTTCCGTTTTTCATAAGAACGACTGAATTGAACAGAAAGTTGAATGGATAGACTAAACAATAATCGTATCTGGGGTTGTATTTGATTATATCGTGATTATTATCATATAGTATGTCTAACCAGGTAACAGTTCTTCCGTTATACATACGAGCAACCGAATCGAACATAAGGTTGGATGGATATAGATTGAACAATCATTGTATCTGGGTTGTCTCCGATTATATCGTTATGCTGTATATTTAGTTACACCTACCATGTAACGGTTCTTTCGTTACACATACGAGCATCTGAATCGAATATAAAGTTGGATGGTTAGACGAAACTATAATTGTAACTGAGTTGTATTCGATTATATCGTGGTGATGTTTATATAGTAATACTCACCAGGTGACTGTTCTTGCGTTATACATACGAGCGACCCAATCGAACAGAAGGTTGGATGGATAGACGGAATGATCATTGTATCTGAGTTGTATTCGATTATATCGTGATGACGTTTATATAGAAATACTCACCAGGTTACTGTTCTTTCGTTATACATACGAGCAACCGAATCGAACAGAAGGTTGAATGGATAGTATATGGGTTGTATTCGATTATGATGTTATGCTGTGTATATAGTTATACACATGAGGTGACGGTATTCTTGTTTTACTTACGAGCGACCGAAACGAACAGAAAGTTGAATGGATAGACTGAACAATCAATGTATCTGGGTGGTGTCCGATTATATCGCAATACTGTATATATAGTGATACCAGGTGACGGTACTTCCGTTACACATACTAGCGACTGAATCGAACAGAAGGTTAAATGGTTAGACGAAACGATAATTGTATCTCTGAGTTGTATTCGATGATATCGTGATGATGTTTGTATAGCAATACTCACCAGGTAACTGTTCTTCCGTTATACATACAAGCGACCGAATCGAGCAGAAGGTTAAATGGATAGATTGAACAATCATCGTATCTGAGTTGTATTCGATTATGTTTATATAGTTATACTCACCAGGTACCTGTTCTTTCGATATACATACGAGCAACCGAATCGAACATAAGGTCGAATGGATAGATTGAACAATCATCGTATCTGAGTTGTATTCGATTATGTTTAAATAGTTATACTCACCAAGTAACTGTTCTTCCGTTATACATACGAGCGACTGAATTGAACAGAAGGTTGAATGGATATACTAAACAATGATCGTATCTGGGGTTGTATTCGATTATATCGTGATTATGTTTATATAGTTATACTCACCAGGTAACTGTTCTCCAGTTATACATAAGAGCGACTGAACTGAACAGAAGGTTGTATAGATAGACTGAACAATCATCGTATCTGGGTTGTATTCGATTATTTCGTGATGATTATTATATATTATGTCTAACCAGGTAACTGTTCTTCCGTTATACATACGAGCAACCGAATCGAACATAAGGTTGAATGGATAGATTGAACAATCATTGTATTTGGGTTGTCTCCGATTATATCGTTATGCTGTATATTTAGATACACCTACCATGTAACGGTTCTTTCGTTACACATACGAGCGTCTGAATCGAACATAAGGTTGGATGGTTAGACGGAACGATAATTGTAACTGAGTTGTATTCGATTATATCGTGGGAATGTTCATATAGTAATACTCACCAGGTGACTGTTCTTGCGTTATACGTACGAGCGACCCAATCGAACAGAAGGTTAGATGGATAGACGGAATGATCATTGTATCTGAGTTGTATTCGATTATATCGTGATGAAGTTTATATAGGAATACTCACCAGGTAACTGTTCTTCCGTTTTACATAAAAGCGACCGAATCGAGAAGAAGGTTAAATGAATAGATTGAAAATTCATCGTATCTGGGTTGTATTCGATTATGTTTATATAGTTATACTCACCAGGTAACTGTTCTTCCGTTTTTCATAAGAACGACTGAATTGAACAGAAAGTTGAATGGATAGACTAAACAATAATCGTATCTGGGGTTGTATTTGATTATATCGTGATTATTATCATATAGTATGTCTAACCAGGTAACAGTTCTTCCGTTATACATACGAGCAACCGAATCGAACATAAGGTTGGATGGATATAGATTGAACAATCATTGTATTTGGGTTGTCTCCGATTATATCGTTATGCTGTATATTTAGTTACACCTACCATGTAACGGTTCTTTCGTTACACATACGAGCATCTGATTCGAACATAAAGTTGGATGGTTAGACGAAACTATAATTGTAACTGAGTTGTATTCGATTATATCGTGGTGATGTTTATATAGTAATACTCACCAGGTGACTGTTCTTGCGTTATACATACGAGCGACCCAATCGAACAAAAGGTTGGATGGATAGACGGAATGATCGATGTATCTGAGTTGTATTCGATTATATCGTGATGACGTTCATATAGAAATACTCACCAGGTTACTGTTCTTTCGTTATACATACGAGCAACCGAATCGAACAGAAGGTTGAATGGATAGTATCTGGGTTGTATTCGATTATGATGTTATGCTGTGTATATAGTTATACACATGAGGTGACGTTATTCCCGTTCTACTTACGAGCGACCGAAACGAACAGAAAGTTGAATGGATAGACTGAACAATCAATGTATCTGGGTGGTATCCGATTATATCGCAATACTGTATATATAGTGATACTTACCAGGTGACGGTACTTCCGTTACACATACTAGCGACTGAATCAAACAGAAGGTTAAATGGTTAGACGAAACGATAATTGTATCTCTGAGTTGTATTCGATGATATCGTGATGATGTTTGTATAGCAATACTCACCAGGTAACTGTTCTTCCGTTTTACATACAAGCGACCGAATCGAACAGAAAGTTGAATGGATAGACTGAACAATCAATGTATCTGGGTGGTATCCGATTATATCGCAATACTGTATATATAGTGATACTTACCAGGTGACGGTACTTCCGTTACACATACTAGCGACTGAATCAAACAGAAGGTTAAATGGTTAGACGAAACGATAATTGTATCTCTGAGTTGTATTCGATGATATCGTGATGATGTTTGTATAGCAATACTCACCAGGTAACTGTTCTTCCGTTTTACATACAAGCGACCGAATCGAGCAGAAGGTTAAATGGATAGATTGAACAATCATCGTATCTGAGTTGTATTCGATTATGTTTATATAGTTATACTCACCAGGTACCTGTTCTTCCGTTTCACATAAAAGCGACCAAATCGAGCAGAAGGTTAAATAGATAGATTGAAAATTCATCGTATCTGGGTTGCATTCGTTTGGGTTTATATAGTTATACTCACCAGGTAACTGTTTTTCCGTTATACATAAGAACGACTGAATTGAACAGAAGGTTGAATGGATAGACTAAACAATAATCGTATCTGGGGTCGTATTCGAGTATATCGTGATGATTATCATATAGTATGTCTAACCAGGTAACAGTTCTTCCGTTGAACATACGAGCAACCGAATCGAATATAAGGTTGGATGGATAGATTGAACAATCATTGTATCTGTTTTGTCTCCGAATATATCTTTATGCTGTATATTCAGTTACACCTACCATGTAACGGTTATTTCGTTACACATACGAGCGTCTGAATCGAACATAAGGTTGGATGGTTAGACGGAACGATAATTGTAACTGAGTTGTATTCGATTATATCGTGGTGATGTTTATATAGTAATACTCACCAGGTGACTGTTCTTGCGTTATACATACGAGCGACCCAATCGAACAGAAGGTTGGATGGATAGACGGAATGATCATTGTATCTGAGTTGTATTCGATTATATCGTGATGACGTTCATATAGAAATACTCACCAGGTTACTGTTCTTTCGTTATACATACGAGCAACCGAATCGAACAGAAGGTTGAATGGATAGTATCTGGGTTGTATTCGATTATGATGTTATGCTGTGTATATAGTTATACACATTAGGTGACGGTATTCCCGTTTTACATACGAGCGACCGAAACGAACAGAAAGTTGAATGGATAGACTGAACAATCAATGTATCTGGGTGGTATCCGATTATATCGCAATACTGTATATATAGTGATACTTACCAGGTGACGGTACTTCCGTTACACATACTAGAGACTGAATCGAACAGAAGGTTAAATGGTTAGACGAAACGATAATTGTATCTCTGAGTTGTATTCGATGATATCGTGATGATGTTTATATAGCGATACTCACCAGGTAACTGTTCTTCCGTTTTACATACAAGCGACCGAATCGAGCAGAAGCTTAAATTTAGTAGAGATTGAACAATCATCATATCTGGGTTGTATTCGATTATGTTTATATAGTTATACTCACCAGGTAACTATTCTTTCGTTATACATACGAGCGACTGAATTGAACAGAAGGTTGAATGGATAGACTAAACAATAATCGTATCTGGGGTTGTATTCGATTATATCTTGATGATGTTCATATAGTTATACTCACCAGAAAACTGTTCTCCAGTTATACATAAGAGCGACTAAACTGAACAGAAAGTTTTATGGATAGACTGAACAATCAATGTATCTGGGTGGTATCCGATTATATCGCAATACTGTATATTCAGTGATACTTACCAGGTGACGGTACTTCCGTTACACATACTAGAGACTGAATCGAACAGAAGGTTAAATGGTTAGACGAAACGATAATTGTATCTCTGAGTTGTATTCAATGATATCGTGATGATGTTTATATAGCGATACTCACCAGGTAACTGTTCTTCCGTTTTACATAAAAGCGACCGAATCGAGAAGAAGGTTAAATGAATAGATTGAAAATTCATCGTATCTGGGTTGTATTCGATTATGTTTATATAGTTATACTCACCAGGTAACTGTTCTTCCGTTTTTCATAAGAACGACTGAATTGAACAGAAAGTTGAATGGATAGACTAAACAATAATCGTATCTGGGGTTGTATTTGATTATATCGTGATTATTATCATATAGTATGTCTAACCAGGTAACAGTTCTTCCGTTATACATACGAGCAACCGAAACGAACATAAGGTTGGATGGATATAGATTGAACAATCATTGTATTTGGGTTGTCTCCGATTATATCGTTATGCTGTATATTTAGTTACACCTACCATGTAACGGTTCTTTCGTTACACATACGAGCATCTGATTCGAACATAAAGTTGGATGGTTAGACGAAACTATAATTGTAACTGAGTTGTATTCGATTATATCGTGGTGATGTTTATATAGTAATACTCACCAGGTGACTGTTCTTGCGTTATACATACGAGCGACCCAATCGAACAGAAGGTTGGATGGATAGACGGAATGATCGATGTATCTGAGTTGTATTCGATTATATCGTGATGACGTTCATATAGAAATACTCACCAGGTTACTGTTCTTTCGTTATACATACGAGCAACCGAATCGAACAGAAGGTTGAATGGATAGTATCTGGGTTGTATTCGATTATGATGTTATGCTGTGTATATAGTTATACACATGAGGTGACGTTATTCCCGATCTACTTACGAGCGACCGAAACGAACAGAAAGTTGAATGGATAGACTGAACAATCAATGTATCTGGGTGGTATCCGATTATATCGCAATACTGTATATATAGTGATACTTACCAGGTGACGGTACTTCCGTTACACATACTAGCGACTGAATCAAACAGAAGGTTAAATGGTTAGACGAAACGATAATTGTATCTCTGAGTTGTATTCGATGATATCGTGATGATGTTTGTATAGCAATACTCACCAGGTAACTGTTCTTCCGTTTTACATACAAGCGACCGAATCGAGCAGAAGGTTAAATGGATAGATTGAACAATCATCGTATCTGAGTTGTATTCGATTATGTTTATATAGTTATACTCACCAGGTACCTGTTCTTCCGACATACATACGAGCAACCGAATCGAACATAAGGTTGAATGGATAGATTGAACAATCATCGTATCTGAGTTGTATTCGATTATGTTTATATAGTTATACTCACCATGTAACTGTTCTTCCGTTATACATACGAGCGACTGAATTGAACAGAAGGTTGAATGGACATACTAAACAATGATCGTATCTGGGGTTGTATTCGATTATATCGTGATGATGTTTATTTAGTTATACTCACCAGGTAACTGTTCTCCAGTTATACATAAGATCGACTGAACTGAACAGAAGGTTGTATAGATAGACTGAACAATCATCGTATCTGGGTTGTCTCCGATTATATCGTTATGCTGTATATTTAGATACACCTACCATGTAACGGTTCTTTCTTTACACATACGAGCGTCTGAATCGAACATAAGGTTGGATGGTTAGACGGAACGATAATTGTAACTGAGTTGTATTCGATTATATCGTGGGAATGTTCATATAGTAATACTCACCAGGTGACTGTTCTTGCGTTATACGTACGAGCGACCCAATCGAACAGAAGGTTAGATGGATAGACGGAATGATCATTGTATCTGAGTTGTATTCGATTATATCGTGATGAAGTTTATATAGGAATACTCACCAGGTTACTGTTCTTTCGTTATACATACGAGCAACCGAATCGAACAGAAGGTTGAATGGATAGTATCTGAGTTGTATTCGATTTTGATGTTATGCTGTGTATATAGTTATACATACTAGGTGACGGTATTCCCGTTTTACATACGTGCGACCGAAACGAACAGAATAATGAATGGATAGACTGAACAATCAATGTATCTGGTTGGTATCCGATTATATCGCAATACTGTATATATAGTGATACTTACCATGTGACGGTACTTCCGTTACACATACTAGCGACTGAATCGAACAGAAGGTTAAATGGTTAGACGAAGCGATAATTGTATCTGAGTTGTATTCGATGATATCGTGATGATGTTTATATAGCAATACTCACCAGGTAACTGTTCTTCCGTTTTACATAAGAGCGACCGAATCGAGCAGAAGGTTAAATGGATAGATTGAAAATTCATCGTATCTGGGCTGTATTCGATTAGGTTTATATAGTTATACTCACCAGGTAACTGTTTTTCCGTTATACATAAGAATGACTGAATTGAACAGAAGGATGAATGGATAGACTAAACAATAATCGTATCTGGGGTTGTATTCGAGTATATCGTGATGATTATCATATAGTATGTCTAACCAGGTAACAGTTCTTCCGTTAAACATACGAGCAGCCGAATCGAACATAAGGTTGGATGGATAGATTGAACAATCATTGTATCTGGGTTGTCTCCGAATATATCTTTATGCTGTATATTCAGTTACACCTACCATGTAACGGTTATTTCGTTACACATACGAGCGTCTGAATCGAACATAAGGTTGGATGGTTAGACGGAACGATAATTGTAACTGAGTTGTATTCGATTATATCGTGGTGATGTTTATATAGTAATACTCACCAGGTGACTGTTCTTGCGTTATACATACGAGCGACTCAATCGAACAGAAGGTTGGATGGATAGACGGAATGATCATTGTATCTGAGTTGTATTCGATAATATCGTGATGACGTTCATATAGAAATACTCACCAGGTTACTGTTCTTCCGTTATACATACGAGCAATCGAATCGAACAGAAGGTTGAATGGATAGTATCTGGGTTGTATTCGATTATGATGTTATATGTATATAGTTATACACAATAGGTGACGGTATTCCCGTTTTACATACGAGCGACCGAAACAAACAGAAAGTTGAATGGATAGACTGAATAATCAATGTATCTGGGTGGTATCCGATTATATCGCAATACTGTATATATAGTGATACTTACCAGGTGACGGTACTTCCGTTACACATACTAGAGACTGAATCGAACAGAAGGTTAAATGGTTAGACGAAACGATAATTGTATCTCTGAGTTGTATTCGATGATATCGTGATGATGTTTATATAGTGATACTCACCAGGTAACTGTTCTTCCGTTTTACATACAAGCGACCGAATCGAGCAGAAGCTTAAATTTAGTAGAGATTGAACAATCATCGTATCTGGGTTGTATTCGATTATGTTAATATAGTTATACTCACCAGGTAACTGTTCTTTCGTTATACATACGAGCGACTGAATTGAACAGAAGGTTGAATGGATAGACTAAACAATAATCGTATCTGGGGTTGTATTCGATTATATCTTGATGATGTTCATATAGTTATACTCACCAGGAAACTGTTCTCCAGTTATACATAAGAGCGACTAAACTGAACAGAAAGTTGGATGGATAGACTGAACAATCAATGTATCTGGGTGGTATGCGATTGTATCGCAATACTGTATATTTAGTGATACTTACCAGGTGACGGTACTTCCGTTACACATACTAGAGACTGAATCGAACAGAAGGTTAAATGTTTAGACGAAACGATAATTGTATCTCTGAGTTGTATTCGATGATATCGTGATGATGTTTATATAGCGATACTCACCAGGTAACTGTTCTTCCGTTTTACATAAAAGCGACCGAATCGAGAAGAAGGTTAAATGAATAGATTGAAAATTCATCGTATCTGGGTTGTATTCGATTAGGTTCATATAGTTATACTCACCAGGTAACTGTTCTTCCGTTTTTCATAAGAACGACTGAATTGAACAGAAAGTTGAATGGATAGACTAAACAATAATCGTATCTGGGGTTGTATTTGATTATATCGTGATTATTATCATATAGTATGTCTAACCAGGTAACAGTTCTTCCGTTATACATACGAGCAACCGAATCGAACATAAGGTTGGATGGATATAGATTGAACAATCATTGTATCTGGGTTGTCTCCGATTATATCGTTATGCTGTATATTTAGTTACACCTACCATGTAACGGTTCTTTCGTTACACATACGAGCATCTGAATCGAATATAAAGTTGGATGGTTAGACGAAACTATAATTGTAACTGAGTTGTATTCGATTATATCGTGGTGATGTTTATATAGTAATACTCACCAGGTGACTGTTCTTGCGTTATACATACGAGCGACCCAATCGAACAGAAGGTTGGATGGATAGACGGAATGATCATTGTATCTGAGTTGTATTCGATTATATCGTGATGACGTTTATATAGAAATACTCACCAGGTTACTGTTCTTTCGTTATACATACGAGCAACCGAATCGAACAGAAGGTTGAATGGATAGTATATGGGTTGTATTCGATTATGATGTTATGCTGTGTATAAAGTTATACACATGAGGTGACGGTATTCTTGTTTTACTTACGAGCGACCGAAACGAACAGAAAGTTGAATGGATAGACTGAACAATCAATGTATCTGGGTGGTGTCCGATTATATCGCAATACTGTATATATAGTGATACCAGGTGACGGTACTTCCGTTACACATACTAGCGACTGAATCGAACAGAAGGTTAAATGGTTAGACGAAACGATAATTGTATCTCTGAGTTGTATTCGATGATATCGTGATGATGTTTGTATAGCAATACTCACCAGGTAACTGTTCTTCCGTTATACATACAAGCGACCGAATCGAGCAGAAGGTTAAATGGATAGATTGAACAATCATCGTATCTGAGTTGTATTCGATTATGTTTATATAGTTATACTCACCAGGTACCTGTTCTTTCGATATACATACGAGCAACCGAATCGAACATAAGGTCGAATGGATAGATTGAACAATCATCGTATCTGAGTTGTATTCGATTATGTTTAAATAGTTATACTCACCAAGTAACTGTTCTTCCGTTATACATACGAGCGACTGAATTGAACAGAAGGTTGAATGGATATACTAAACAATGATCGTATCTGGGGTTGTATTCGATTATATCGTGATTATGTTTATATAGTTATACTCACCAGGTAACTGTTCTCCAGTTATACATAAGAGCGACTGAACTGAACAGAAGGTTGTATAGATAGACTGAACAATCATCGTATCTGGGTTGTATTCGATTATTTCGTGATGATTATTATATATTATGTCTAACCAGGTAACTGTTCTTCCGTTATACATACGAGCAACCGAATCGAACATAAGGTTGAATGGATAGATTGAACAATCATTGTATTTGGGTTGTCTCCGATTATATCGTTATGCTGTATATTTAGATACACCTACCATGTAACGGTTCTTTCGTTACACATACGAGCGTCTGAATCGAACATAAGGTTGGATGGTTAGACGGAACGATAATCGTAACTGAGTTGTATTCGATTATATCGTGGGAATGTTCATATAGTAATACTCACCAGGTGACTGTTCTTGCGTTATACGTACGAGCGACCCAATCGAACAGAAGGTTAGATGGATAGACGGAATGATCATTGTATCTGAGTTGTATTCGATTATATCGTGATGAAGTTTATATAGGAATACTCACCAGGTTACTGTTCTTTCGTTATACATACGAGCAACCGAATCGAACAGAAGGTTGAATGGATAGTATCTGAGTTGTATTCGATTATGATGTTATGCTGTGTATATAGTTATACATACTAGGTGACGGTATTCCCGTTTTACATACGAGCGACCGAAACGAACAGAAAGTTGAATGGATAGACTGAACAATCAATGTATCTGGTTGGTATCCGATTATATCGCAATACTGTATATATAGTGATACTTACCAGGTGACGGTACTTCCGTTACACATACTAGCGACTGAATCGAACAGAAGGTTAAATGGTTAGACGAAACGATAATTGTATCTCTGAGTTGTATTCGATGATATCGTGATGATGTTTGTATAGCAATACTCACCAGGTAACTGTTCTTCCGTTATACATACAAGCGACCGAATCGAGCAGAAGGTTAAATGGATAGATTGAACAATCATCGTATCTGAGTTGTATTCGATTATGTTTATATAGTTATACTCACCAGGTACCTGTTCTTTCGATATACATACGAGCAACCGAATCGAACATAAGGTCGAATGGATAGATTGAACAATCATCGTATCTGAGTTGTATTCGATTATGTTTAAATAGTTATACTCACCAAGTAACTGTTCTTCCGTTATACATACGAGCGACTGAATTGAACAGAAGGTTGAATGGATATACTAAACAATGATCGTATCTGGGGTTGTATTCGATTATATCGTGATTATGTTTATATAGTTATACTCACCAGGTAACTGTTCTCCAGTTATACATAAGAGCGACTGAACTGAACAGAAGGTTGTATAGATAGACTGAACAATCATCGTATCTGGGTTGTATTCGATTATTTCGTGATGATTATTATATATTATGTCTAACCAGGTAACTGTTCTTCCGTTATACATACGAGCAACCGAATCGAACATAAGGTTGAATGGATAGATTGAACAATCATTGTATTTGGGTTGTCTCCGATTATATCGTTATGCTGTATATTTAGATACACCTACCATGTAACGGTTCTTTCGTTACACATACGAGCGTCTGAATCGAACATAAGGTTGGATGGTTAGACGGAACGATAATCGTAACTGAGTTGTATTCGATTATATCGTGGGAATGTTCATATAGTAATACTCACCAGGTGACTGTTCTTGCGTTATACGTACGAGCGACCCAATCGAACAGAAGGTTAGATGGATAGACGGAATGATCATTGTATCTGAGTTGTATTCGATTATATCGTGATGAAGTTTATATAGGAATACTCACCAGGTTACTGTTCTTTCGTTATACATACGAGCAACCGAATCGAACAGAAGGTTGAATGGATAGTATCTGAGTTGTATTCGATTATGATGTTATGCTGTGTATATAGTTATACATACTAGGTGACGGTATTCCCGTTTTACATACGAGCGACCGAAACGAACAGAAAGTTGAATGGATAGACTGAACAATCAATGTATCTGGTTGGTATCCGATTATATCGCAATACTGTATATATAGTGATACTTACCAGGTGACGGTACTTCCGTTACACATACTAGCGACTGAATCGAACAGAAGGTTAAATGGTTAGACGAAGCGATAATTGTATCTGAGTTGTATTCGATGATATCGTGATGATGTTTATATAGCAATACTCACCAGGTAACTGTTCTTTCGTTTTACATAAAAGCGACCGAATCGAGCAGAAGGTTAAATGGATAGATTGAAAATTCATCGTATCTGGGTTGTATTCGATTAGGTTTATATAGTTATACTCACCAGGTAACTGTTTTTCCGTTATACATAAGAACGACTGAATTGAACAGAAGGTTGAATAAATAGACTAAACAATAATCGTATCTGGGGTTGTATTCGAGTATATCGTGATGATTATCATATAGTATGTCTAACCAGGTAACAGTTCTTCCGTTAAACATACGAGCAACCGAATCGAACATAAGGTTGGATGGATAGATTGAACAATCATTGTATCTGGGTTGTCTCCGATTATATCTTTATGCTGTATATTCAGTTACACCTACCATGTAACGGTTCTTTCGTTACACATACGAGCATCTGAATCGAACATAAAGTTGGATGGTTAGACGGAACGATAATTGTTACTGAGTTCTATTCGATTATATCGTGGTAATGTTTATATAGTAATACTCACCAGGTGACTGTTCTTGCGTTATACATACAAGCGACCCAATCGAACAGAAGGTTGGATGGATAGACGGAATGATCATTGTATCTTAGTTGTATTCTATTATATCGTGATGACGTTCATACAGAAATACTCACCAGGTTACTGTTCTTTCGTTATACATACGAGCAACCGAATCGAACAGAAGGTTGAATGGATAGTATCTGGGTTGTATTCGATTATGATGTTATGCTGTGTATATGGTTATACACATTTGATGACGGTATTCCCGTTTTACATACGAGCGACCGAAACGAACAGAAAGTTGAATGGATAGACTGAACAATCAATGTATCTGGGTGGTATGCGATTATATCGCAATACTGTATATATAGTGATACTTACCAGGTGACGGTACTTCCGTTACACATACTAGCGACTGAATCGAACAGAAGGATGAATGGTTAGACGAAACGATAATTGTATCTGAGTTGTATTCGATGATATCGTGATGACGTTTATATAGCAATAATCACCAGGTAACTGTTCTTCCGTTTTACATACAAGCGACCGAATCGAGCAGAAGGTTGAATTTAGTATAGATTGAACAATCATCGTATCTGGGTTGTATTCGATTATGTTCATATAGTTATACTCACCAGTTTACTGTTCTTCCGTTATACATAGGAGCGACTGAATTGAACAGAAGGTTGAATAGATAGACTGAACAATAATCGTATCTGGGGTTGTATTCGATTATATCGTGATGATGTTTATATAGAAATACTCACCAGGTTACTGTTCTTTCGTTATACATACGAGCAACCGAATCGAACAGAAAATTGAATGGATAGTATCTGGGTTGTATTCGATTATGATGTTATGCTGTGTATATAGTTATACACATTAGGTGACGGTATTCCCGTTTTACATACGAGCGACCGAAACGAACAGAAAGTTGAATGGATATACTAAACAATCAATGTATCTGGGTGGTATCCGATTAATTATCGCAATACTGTATATATAGTGATACTTACCAGGTGACGGTACTTCCGTTACACATACTAGAGACTGAATCGAACAGAAGGTTAAATGGTTAGACGAAACGAAAATTGTATCTCTGAGTTGTATTCGATGATATCGTGATAATGTTTATATAGCGATACTCACCAGGTAACTGTTCTTCCGTTTTACATACAAGCGACCGAATCGAGCAGAAGCTTAAATTTAGTAGAGATTGAACAATCATCGTAACTGGGTTGTATTCGATTATGTTTATATAGTTATACTCACCAGGTAACTGTTCTTTCGTTATACATACCAGCGACTGAATTGAACAGAAGGTTGAATGGATAGACTAAACAATAATCGTTTCTGGGGTTGTATTCGATTATATCTTGATGATGTTCATATAGTTATACTCACCAGGAAACTGTTCTCCAGTTATACATAAGAGCGACTGAACTGAACAGAAGGTTGAATGGATAAACTGAACAATCATTGTATCTGGGTTGTATTCGATTATATCGTGATGATTATCATATAGTATGTCTAAGCAGGTAACAGTTCTTCTGTTACACATACGAGCAACTGAATCGAACATAAGGTTGAATGGATAGATTGAACAATCATTGTATCTGGGTTGTCTCCGATTATATCGTTATGCTGTATATTTAGTTACACCTACCATGTAACGGTTCTTTCGTTACACATACGAGCGTCTGAATCGAACATAAGGTTGGATGATTAGACGGAACAATAATTGTAACTGAGTTGTATTCGATTATATCGTGGTGATGTTTATATAGTAATACTCACCAGGTGACTGTTCTTGCGTTATACATACGAGCGACCCAATCGAACAGAAGTTTGGATGGATAGACGAAATGATCATTGTATCTGAGTTGTATTCGATTATATCGTGATGACGTTCATATAGAAATACTCACCAGGTTACTGTTTTTTCTTTATACATACGAGCAACCGAATCGAACAGAAGGTTGAATGGATAGTATCTAGGTTGTATTCGATTATGATGTTATATATTTTGATTATGATATATTTTTTTTTCGGTGGCAAGATGGCCACAAGTGAGAATGTTTGTGTAGATAAGCTAAAGAAATTGTGCAAGTACTGCAAGAAAAATACCATTTCGGGACTACTGTGTGTGAAATGTGCCTCAGTGTTCCACAAAGCATGTGCCAATAGAACCAAAATCTGCTGTGACGAGCCAATCAAAGAAAAATACCTCACTGACACCTGCATGACAGAAGAAACATATATTACTGAAGAAAATTCTCTACTGAGGCAAATTATCATTGACAAAGGTACTATTATTGAAGATAAAGAGTCGCTAATTTCATTATTGAACGAGAAAATAGTATTTCTAGAAGATAAGCTGCGATTGTTTGAAAATAAAAATAATAATAGCCCAAATACAGTAACAACAAGAGAACCAATAAAAAACTCCGATGATTCTAGTGGAAAAAACAACCTCGCAAAAATAGATAGTTCTATAAAAACGGGTAATACTAATAACCTACTAACTACAACTGTGAGCAAGCCTGCTCGAAAAAACGAGACTTCACCAGATATTTCTATAAAATCATCTGGCACTCCTAATAAACAAGGTGGCTCTGTTTTGAAATCGATACAATTGGCAAATGAAATTCTGCATGTTCAGACTAAACGAAAGTGCGATGAAATTATAAATTTAGAGAGTCCCATTCATCTTAATCCTGGAAAAGCTGCCTCATCACAGCCAAACTTTCCTAACAGTAATGATGACAACGACGAGCATGACTGGCACACTGTCCGAAGGAAGAATGTCCCTAAAAGATACATCGGTCAATCGGATAATGTTGGAAAATTTAAAGGAGCAAAACCCAAAGTTTGGATGTTCTTATATAGAGTCGACAAGGATGTTGAAGAAGAAGACATTAAAATTTTCCTGACTGAACAAACGATGGACAATAGAGAAAACTTCACAGTAAATTACCTCAATACCGTGAACAATTTGAAAACCTTCATGGTTGGTGCCGATTTCAAATTCAAAGAGGATCTCTACAAGCCTTCCTTTTGGCCAAAGGGAGTGGGTTATAGAAGATTCGACTTTAGAAGAGACGTTCCTGGTAATAACAATAGACCCAATTCTTTTTTAGGTACAAGCAAACCCAACCAAATATTCACATGAATGAAACTAAATATTTTAACAATGGCTGCCTAACAGAAGCCATAAATTTTTTACGACTCAGTGAGTATATTCCACATAAATGCGCAATGCTTATCGAACAAATTAGAAAGAATTGAATTTTTCTTGAATGATTATCAGTTTGACTTATTATGTATCTCTGAACACTGGCAAAAAGCAGCAAATTTGAATAATATAAACATTCCTGGTTACAAGTTAGATGCCCATTTTTGTAGAACACATAGGTCTCATGGTGGTGTCGCTATTTTTCTGAGAGATTATATGGAATTTAAATCTGTGGACTTGAGCGCATACTGTGATGAACTCAATGTCGAAGTGTGTGGTGCTGAGCTAACTGATCTCAAATTATTCATTGTGACTGTTTATAGATCAAGTAGCTCTGGAGATCCCGAAACTTTCATAAAAAACTTGGAATCTCTGTTTGATAGATTCTTAAAGGTAGATAGGAAATTCATAATCCTAGGAGACTTCAATATTGACTTCAATAGTAATTCTTTGTTTTTGGATGACTTGCTATGTCTTGTGCATTCTTATGGTCTAACAGTCACGATAAGCGATTATACCAGATTATCTATTCAGAAGTCTAGCTGTCTGGACAATATCCTCACGAATATCAACTCAAACCACTACATAACGGGAGTACTGGAACCCTGTCTTTCTGATCATGCTGGCCAGTATATCATCATTGATCAAACGTCCAAGAAAACGGACAATCACACATGTACTAGGAGAATTACCGATTCTGGGTTAGAAAAATTCAAGTATGGTTTATCCCAATTGAATTTCAGTATATTTAAATATAATACAGATGTTGACTACTTGGCTTCTTTCCTGATCACTTCATTTCATGATCTAGTAGAAGAAATATTTCCTTTAATGAAGTCTACATTGAAAAAGAGTATTCGTCCTATTGAATGGTTCAACAATGAACTCAGACTACAAAGAAACACATTAATGGGCATAAAAACTGTAAGTGATTCGAGCAATGACCCACTGGATTTGAAGATTTATAAGTCGTTCAAAAAACAATACGATAAACAACTTGCATCAACTAAAAGAACAGCTTACAGTAATTATGTTGAGAAAGCTGAAAATAAATCAAAAGCTAGCTGGCGCTTGATAAACTTCGAGAGGAATCATACTAATGAGAGAAAGGAAAATATGGCTGATAACCTGTCCTGTTCTGATTTCATCGACTTTTTCAGCAACGTGGCAGAAAACATAATTAAATATCTGCCTGAGATGACAGAATCGAAACTGACGACTTACAAAAACTTTCCTTCTCCCTCCTCATCTTTTTTTATGCAACCCGTCACTACTACTGATGTTCATGAAGCTATATTATCACTGAAAAATTCTGCGTGTTTAGATATCCATGATCTTAATAGCAGAATCATAAAAGCAGTGAGTGAGATTATTGTAGAGCCTATAACTGACCTCATAAATACAATTTTTGTAACAGGTATATTTCCGGACATATTTAAATTCTCCAAAATTATCCCGATTTTCAAAAAGGGTGACAAAGCAGATGCTGGGAATTATCGTCCCATCTCGATCATATGTATCTTCTCGAAACTTATTGAGAGCATCATAAAACATCGACTAACCAAGTACTTTGAAGAAAACAACTTCTTGAACAACTCACAATTTGGCTTTAGGGCAAATCGTTCGACTGCCAAGGCAGCTATGAGTGTGCTCGAGAAAATAATAGAAGGTCTGGAAAAGAACTATCATATGGGAATCACTCTCTGTGACCTATCTAAGGCCTTTGACTGTGTCTCCCATGACATCCTCATTGAAAAGCTCAGATACTATGGAATTAGAGGTGTAACTCTCACTCTCATTGAATCATATTTAACGAATCGTTTTCAAGCTGTATATTTCAACAACAAACTATCTGAATTCAGAGGTGTGAGATTTGGTGTTCCACAAGGTTCTGTTTTGGGACCTTTACTATTCATAATCTACATCAATGACCTATGTCCATCTATGACTCCATACGAGAGTATCCTATTCGCAGATGATACAACACTGATTTATTCCCATGAAGATTATGACTCCTTAATTTCCCTGTCTGACGAAGTAGAAGAAAAAGCCGAACTTTGGTTTATCGAAAACAAACTGAAACTGAACAATGATAAAACACAGAAACTCTTAATCACTACTACCACATCCTTACAAGAAGAGGGAGTAGTAAAACTTTTGGGTATCACTCTGGACGATAAGCTCAATTGGTCGGGTCACGTTAGGCAATTGAATCTGAAACTATCTAGCTCACTTTTCATTATGCGACAACTAAGACGCATCACTAACACTACTACTCTCAGAACGGTATATTTCTCTTTAATTCAGTCTCACCTGAATTACGGAATTTTGCTTTGGGGTAACTCTTCGGCAGCTTCTACTGTCTTCAGACAACAAAAAAAAGCCATGAGAATCTTGAGCAACGCGAATCATAGGGAATCTTGCAGACCTCTTTTCAAGAAATTCAAGATCTTGACTCTTCCATCACTTTTCATCTGGAACACGGTTAATGAAATCCACAAAAAATATCCAATATTAACAACGCATGCAGACGTTCACCACCATGATACCAGAGGGGCGAAAATGATAAGATTACCTAGATATCGGCTCACTAAATCCAAGAAGAATTCAATAAACTATAGCCTATATAATATTCTTTCCACTGAAGTCAAAAACATGAATACATTCAACTTTGAAAAAACAATCAAAACATGTCTGATTGAAAATCCCTTCTATTCTCTTGATGAATATACAAATTTCATCAAAAAAGGTGGACATATACTCAATGAATCGTGAATCAAATCAAACCATTATATATCCAGCGTTTCTCTTATACTAATATTTTTAATCTACCGAGGAAATCGTTACCTGTTTTATTTTAATATGTGGTTTTGTAACATTTAGTTAGGAATTCATTTAGGAATTATTATCTATCTATACCATATTTCTTATACTTATGTTTTTATTTTGTGCTCATGTTGTTTTTACTGACATATTTTTTCTAGCATGTGACCTGTCATAAATGTATTTGTATATACATAACATGATCAATAAATCTATCTATCTATCTATCTATCTATCTATCTATCTATCTATCTATCTATCTATCTATCTATCTATCTATCTATCTATGCTGTGTATATAGTTATACAAATTAGGTGACGGTTTTCCCGTTTTACAAACGAGCGACCAAAACGAACAGAAAGTTGAATGGATAGACTGAACAATCAATGTATCTGGGTGGTATCCGATTATATCGCAATTCTGTATATATAGTGATATTTACCAGGTGACGGTACTTCCGTTGCACATACTAGCGACTGAATCGAACTTAAGGTTAAATGGTAAGACGAAACGATAATTGTATCTGAGTTGTATTCGATGATATCGTGATGATGTTGATATAGCAATACTCACCAGGTAACTGTTCTTCCGTTTCACATACAAGCGACAGAATCGAGCAGAAGGTTGAATTTAATATGGATTGAACAATCATCGTATCTGGGTTGTATTCGATTATGTTTATATAGTAATACACATCAGGTAACTGTTCTTCCGTTATACATACTAGCGACTGAATCGAACAGAATGTTGAATGGTTAGACGAAACGATAATTGTATCTGAGATGTATTCGATGATATCGTGATGATGTTTATATAGCAATACTCACCAGGTAACTGTCCTTCAGTTTTACATACAAGTGACCGAATCGAGCAGAAGGTTAAATGGATGGATTGAACAATCATCGTATCTGAGTTGTATTCGATTATGTTCATATAGTTATACTCACCAGGTACCTGTTCTTTCGTTATACATACGAGCAACCGAATCGAACATAAGGTTGAATGGATAGATTGAACAATCATCGTATCTGAGTTGTATTCGATTATGTTTATATAGTTATACTCACCAAGTAACTGTTCTTCCGTTATACATACGAGCGACTGAATTGAACAGAAGGTTGAATGGATAGTATATGGGTTGTATTCGATTATGATGTTATGCTGTGTATATAGTTATACACACTAGGAGACGGTATTCCCATTTTACATACGAGCGACCGAATCGAAAAGAAAGTTGAATGGATAGACTGAACAATCAATGTATCTGGGTGGTATCCGATTATATCGCAATAGTGTATATATAGTGATACTAACCAGGTGACGATACTTCCGTTACACATACTAGCGACTGAATCGAACAGAATGTTGAATGGTTAGACGAAACGATAATTGTATCTGAGTTGTATTCGATGATAATGATGTTTATATATGATGATGATGTTTATATAGCAATACTCACCAGGTAACTGTCCTTCCGTTTTACATACAAGCGACCGAATCGAGCAGAAGGTTGAATGGATAGATTGAACAATCATCGTATCTGAGTTGTATTCGATTATGTTTATATAGATATACTCACCAGGTACCTGTTCTTCCGATATACTAGACTGAACAATCATCGTATCTGGGTTGTATTCGATTATTTCGTGATGATTATTATATATTATGTCTAACCAGGTAACTGTTCTTTCGTTATACATACTAGCAACCGAATCGAACATAAGGTTGAATGGATAGATTGAACAATCATTGTATCTGGGTTGTCTCCGATTATATCGTTATGTTGTATATTTGACTACACCTACCATGTAACGGTTCTTTCGTTACACATACGAGCGTCTGAATCGAACATAAGGTTGGATGGTTAGACGGAACGATAATTGTAACTAAGTTGTATTCCATTATATCGTGATGACGTTCATATAGAAATACTCACCAGGTTACTGTTCTTTCGTTATACATACGAGCAACCGAATCGAACAGAAGGTTGAATGGATAGTATCTGGGTTGTATTCGATTATGATGTTATGCTGTGTATATAGTTATACACATAAGATGACGGTATTCCCGTTTCACATACGAGCGACCGAAACGAACAGAAAGTTGAATGGATAGACTGAACAATCAATGTATCTGGGTGGTATCCGATTATATCGCAATACTGTATATATAGTGATACTTACCAGGTGACGGTACTTCCGTTACACATACTAGCGACTGAATCGAACAGAAGGTTGAATGGTTAGACGAAACGATAATTGTATTTGAGTTGTATTCGAAGATATCGTGATGATGTTTATATAGCAATACTCACCAGGTAACTGTTCTTCCGTTTACATACAAGCGACCGAATCGAGCAGAAGGTTGAATTCAGTATAGATTATACAATCATCGTATCTGGGTTGTATTCGATTATGTTTATATAGTTATACTCACCAGGTAACTGTTCTTCCGTTATACATACGAGCGACTGAATTGAACAGAAGGTTGAATGGATAGTATATGGGTTGTATTCGATTATGATGTTATGCTGTGTATATAGTTATACACACTAGGAGACGGTATTCCCATTTTACATACGAGCGACCGAAACGAAAAGAAAGTTGAATGGATAGACTGAACAATCAATGTATCTGGGTGGTATCCGATTATATCGCAATACTGTATATATAGTGATACTTACCAGGTGACGATACTTCCGTTACACATACTAGCGACTGAATCGAACAGAATGTTGAATGGTTAGACGAAACGATAATTGTATCTGAGTTGTATTCGATGATGATGATGTTTATATATGATGATGATGTTTATATAGCAATACTCACCAGGTAACTGTCCTTCCGTTTTACATACAAGCGACCGAATCGAGCAGAAGGTTAAATGGATAGATTGAACAATCATCGTATCTGAGTTGTATTCGATTATGTTTATATAGATATACTCACCAGGTACCTGTTCTTCCGATATACATACGAGCAACCGAATCGAAC
This sequence comes from Chrysomela aeneicollis, assembly GCA_029955515.1. Lineage (NCBI taxonomy): Eukaryota > Metazoa > Arthropoda > Insecta > Coleoptera > Chrysomelidae > Chrysomela > Chrysomela aeneicollis. The sequence continues at coordinate 10,636,560 of JARUHQ010000013.1, read as the reverse complement.
ATAAGGTTGAATGGATAGATTGAACAATCATCGTATCTGAGTTGTATTCGATTATGTTTATATGGTTATACTCACCAGGTAACTGTTCTTCCGTTATACATACGAGCGACTGAATTGAACTGAAGGTTGAATGGATAGACTAAACAATGATCGTATCTGGGGTTGTATTCGATTATATCGTGATGATGTTCATATAGTTATACTCACCAGGTAACTGTTCTCCAGTTATACATAAGAGCGACTGAACTGAACAGAAGGTTGAATGGATAGACTGAACCATCATCGTATCTGGGTTGTATTCGATTATTTCGTGATGATTATTATATATTATGTCTAAACAGGTAACTGTTCTTTCGTTATACATACTAGCAACCGAATCGAACATAAGGTTGAATGGATAGATTGAACAATCATTGTATCTGGGTTGTCTCCGATTATATCGTTATGTTGTATATTTAACTACACCTACCATGTAACGGTTCATTCGTTACACATACGAGCGTCTGAATCGAACATATGGTTGGATGGTTAGACGGAACGATAAATGTAACTAAATTGTATTCGATTATATCGTGATGATGTTCATATAGAAATACTCACCAGGTTACTGTTCTTTCGTTATACATACGAGCAACCGAATCGAACAGAAGGTTGAATGGATAGTATCTGGGTTGTATTCGATTATGATGTTATGCTGTGTATATAGTTATACACATAAGGTGACGGTATTCCCGTTTCACATACGAGCGACCGAAACGAACAGAAAGTTGAATGGATAGACTGAACAATCAATGTATCTGGGTGGTATCCGATTATATCGCAATACTGTATACATAGTGATAATTACCAGGTGACGGTACTTCCGTTACACATACTAGCGACTGAATCGAACAGAAGGTTAAATGGTTAGACGAAACGATATATGTATCTGAGTTGTATTCGATGATATCGTGATGATGTTTATATAGCAATACTCAACAGGTAACTGTTCTTCCGTTTTACATACAAGCGACCGAATCGAGCAGAAGGTTGAATTCAGTATAGATTGAACAATCATCGTATCTGGGTTGTATTCGATTATGTTTATATAGTTATACTCACCAGGTAACTGTTCTTCCGTTATACATACGAGCGACTGAATTGAACAGAAGGTTGAATATATAGTATATGGGTTGTATTCGATCATAATGTTATGCTGTGTATATAGTTATACACACTAGGAGACGGTATTCCCGTTTTACAAACGAGCGACCGAAACGAAAAGAAAGTTGAATGGGACTGAACAATCAATGTATCTGGGTGGTATCCGATTATATCGCAATACTGTATATATAGTGATACTTAGGTGACGATACTTCCGTTACACATACTAGCGACTGAATCGAACAGAATGTTGAATGGTTAGACGAAACGATAATTGTATCTGAGTTGTATTCGATGATATCGTGATGATGTTTATATAGCAATACTCACCAGGTAACTGTCCTTCCGTTTTACACACAAGCGACCGAATCGAGCAGAAGGTTAAATGGTTAGATTGAACAATCATCGTATCTGAGTTGTATTCGATTATGTTTATATAGATATACTCAGCAGGTACCTGTTCTTCCGATATACATACGAGCAACCGAATCGAACATAAGGTTGAATGGATAGATTGAACAATCATCGTATCTGAGTTGTATTCGATTATGTTTATATAGTTATACTCACCAGGTAACTGTTCTCCAGTTATACATAAGAGCGACTGAACTGAACAGAAGGTTGAATGGATAGACTGAACAATCATCGTATCTGGGTTGTATTCGATTATTTCGTGATGATTATTATATATTATGTCTTACCAGGTAACTGTTCTTTCGTTATACATACTAGCAACCGAATCGAACATAAGGTTGAATGGATAGATTGAACAATCATTGTATCTGGGTTGTCTCCGATTATATCGTTATGTTGTATATTTAATTACACCTACCATGTAACGGTTCTTTCGTTACACATACGAGCGTCTGAATCGAACATAAGGTTGGATGGTTAGACGGAACGATAATTGTAACTAAGTTGTATTCGATTATATCGTGATGACGTTCATATAGAAATACTCACCAGGTTACTGTTCTTTCGTTATACATACGAGCAACCGAATCGAACAGAAGGTTGAATGGATAGTATCTGGGTTGTATTCGATTATGATGTTATGCTGTGTATATAGTTATACACATAAGGTGACGGTATTCCCGTTTCACATACGAGCGACCGAAACGAACAGAATGTTGAATGGATAGACTGAACAATCAATGTATCTGGGTGGTATCCGATTATATCGCAATACTGTATATATAGTGATACTTACCAGGTGACGGTACTTCCGTTACACATACTAGCGACTGAATCGAACAGAAGGTTAAATGGTTAGACGAAACGATAATTGTATCTGAGTTGTATTCGATGATATCGTGATGATGTTTATATAGCAATACTCACCAGGTAACTGTTCTTCCGTTTTACATACAAGCGACCGAATCGAGCAGAAGGTTGAATTCAGTATAGATTGAACAATCATCGTATCTGGGTTGTATTCGATTATGTTTATATAGTTATACTCACCAGGTTACTGTTCTTCCGTTATACATACGAGCGACTGAATTGAACAGAAGGTTGAATGGATAGTATATGGGTTGTATTCGATTATGATGTTATGCTGTGTATATAGTTATACACACCAGGAGACGGTATTCCCGTTTTACATACGAGCGACCGAAACAAAAAGAAAGTTGAATGGATAAACTGAACAATCAATGTATCTGGGTGGTATCCGATTATATCGCAATACTGTATATATAGTGATACTTACCAGGTGACGATACTTCCGTTACACATACTAGCGACTGAATCTAACAGAATGTTGAATGGTTAGACGAAACGATAATTGTATCTGAGTTGTATTCGATGATATCGTGATGATGTTTATATAGCAATACTCACCAGGTAACTGTTCTTCCGTTTTACATACAAGCGACCGAATCGAGCAGAAGGTTGAATTCAGTATAGATTGAACAATCATCGTATCTGGGTTGTATTCGATTATGTTTATATAGTTATAGTCACCAGGTAACTGTTCTTCCGTTATACATACGAGCGACTGAATTGAACAGAAGGTTGAATGGATAGTATATGGGTTGTATTCGATTATGATGTTATGCTGTGTATATAGTTATACACACTTGGAGACGGTATTCCCGTTTTACATACGAGCGACCGAAACGAAAAGAAAGTTGAATGGATAGACTGAACAATCAATGTATCTGGGTGGTATTCGATTATATCGCAATACTGTATATATAGTGATACTTACCAGGTGACGATACTTCCGTTATACATACTAGCGACTGAATCGAACAGAATGTTGAATGGTTAGACGAAACGATAATTGTATCTGAGTTGTATTCGATGATATCGTTATGATGTTTATATAGCGATACTCACCAGGTAACTGTCCTTCCGTTTTACATACAAGCGACCGAATCGAGCAGAAGGTTAAATGGATAGATTGAACAATCATCGTATCTGAGTTGTATTCGATTATGAATATATAGATATACTCACCAGGTACCTGTTCTTCCGATATACATACGAGCAACCGAATCGAACATAAGGTTGAATGGATAGATTGAACAATCATCGTATCTGAGTTGTATTCGATTATGTTTATATAGTTATACTCACCAGGTAACTGTTCTTCCGTTATACATACGAGCGACTGAATTGAACTGAAGGTTGAATGGATAGACTAAACAATGATCGTATCTGGGGTTGTATTCGATTATATCGTGATGATGTTCATATAGTTATACTCACCAGGTAACTGTTCTCCAGTTATACATAAGAGCGACTGAACTGAACAGAAGGTTGAATGGATAGACTGAACAATCATCGTATCTGGGTTGTATTCGATTATTTCGTGATGATTATTATATATTATGTCTAACCAGGTTACTGTTCTTTCGTTATACATACGAGCAACCGAATCGAACAGAAGGTTGAATGGATAGTATATGGGTTGTATTCGATTATGATGTTATGCTGTGTATATAGTTATACACATAAGGTGACGGTATTCCCGTTTCACATACGAGCGACCGAAAAAAACAGAAAGTTGAATGGATAGACTGAACAATCAATGTATCTGGGTGGTATCCGATTATATCGCAATACTGTATATATAGTGATACTTATCAGGTGACGGTACTTCCGTTACACATACTAGCTACTGAATCGAACAGAAGGTTAAATGGTTAGACGAAACGATAATTGTATCTGAGTTGTATTCGATGATATCGTGATGATGTTTATATAGCAATACTCACCAGGTAACTGTCCTTCCGTTTTACATACAAGCGACCAAATCGAGCAGAAGGTTAAATGGATAGATTGAACAATCATCGTATCTGAGTTGTATTCGATTATGTTTATATATATATACTCACCAGGTACCTGTTCTTCCGATATACATACGAGCAACCGAATCGAACATAAGGTTGAATGGATAGATTGAACAATCATCGTATCTGAGTTGTATTCGATTATGTGTATATATGTTATGCTGTATATATAGTTATACACATAAGGTGACGGTATTCCCGTTTCACATACGAGCGACCGAAACGAACAGAAAGTTGAATGGATAGACTGAACAATCAATGTATCTGGGTGGTATCCGATTATATCGCAATACTGTATATATAGTGATACTTACCAGGTGACGGTACTTCCGTTACACATACTAGCGACTGAATCGAACAGAAGGTTAAATGGTTAGAAGAAACGATAATTGTATCTGAGTTGTATTCGATGATATCGTGATGATGTTTATATAGCAATACTCACCAGGTAACTGTTCTTCCGTTTTACATACAAGCGACCGAATCGAGCAGAAGGTTGAATTCAGTATAGATTGAACAATCATCGTATCTGGGTTGTATTCGATTATGTTTATATAGTTATACTCACCAGGTTACTGGTCTTCCGTTATACATACGAGCGACTGAATTGAACAGAAGGTTGAATGGATAGTATATGGGTTGTATTCGATTATGATGTTATGCTGTGTATATAGTTATACACACCAGGAGACGGTATTCCCGTTTTACATACGAGCGACCGAAACAAAAAGAAAGTTGAATGGATAAACTGAACAATCAATGTATCTGGGTGGTATCCGATTATATCGCAATACTGTATATATAGTGATACTTACCAGGTGACGATACTTCCGTTATACATACTAGCGACTGAATCGAACAGAATGTTGAATGGTTAGACGAAACGATAATTGTATCTGAGTTGTATTCGATGATATCGTTATGATGTTTATATAGCAATACTCACCAGGTAACTGTCCTTCCGTTTTACATACAAGCGACCGAATCGAGCAGAAGGTTAAATGGATAGATTGAACAATCATCGTATCTGAGTTGTATTCGATTATGTATATATAGATATACTCACCAGGTACCTGTTCTTCCGATATACATACGAGCAACCGAATCGAACATAAGGTTGAATGGATAGATTGAACAATCATCGTATCTGAGTTGTATTCGATTATGTTTATATAGTTATACTCACCAGGTAACTGTTCTTCCGTTATACATACGAGCGACTGAATTGAACTGAAGGCTGAATGGATAGACTAAACAATGATCGTATCTGGGGTTGTATTCGATTATATCGTGATGATGTTCATATAGTTATACTCACCAGGTAACTGTTCTCCAGTTATACATAAGAGCGACTGAACTGAACAGAAGGTTGAATGGATAGACTGAACAATCATCGTATCTGGGTTGTATTCGATTATTTCGTGATGATTATTATATATTATGTCTAACCAGGTTACTGTTCTTTCGTTATACATACGAGCAACCGAATCGAACAGAAGGTTGAATGGATAGTATCTGGGTTGTATTCGATTATGATGTTATGCTGTGTATATAGTTATACACATAAGGTGACGGTATTCCCGTTTCACATACGAGCGACCGAAACGAACAGAAAGTTGAATGTATAGGCTGAACAATCAATGTATCTGGGTGGTATCCGATTATATCGCAATACTGTATATATAGTGATACTTACCAGGTGACGGTACTTCCGTTACACATACTAGCGACTGAATCGAACAGAAGGTTAAATGGTTAGACGAAACGATAATTGTATCTGAGTTGTATTCGATGATATCGTGATGATGTTTATATAGCAATACTCACCAGGTAAATGTCCTTCCGTTTTACATACAAGCGACCGAATCGAGCAGAAGGTTAAATGGATAGATTGAACAATCATCGTATCTGAGTTGTATTCGATTATGTTTATATAGATAAACTCACCAGGTACCTGTTCTTCCGATATACATACGAGCAACCGAATCGAACATAAGGTTGAGTGGATAGATTGAACAATCATCGTATCTGAGTTGTATTCGATTATGTTTATATAGTTATACTCACCAGGTAACTGTTCTTTCGTTATACAAACGAGCGACTGAATTGAACTGAAGGTTGAATGGATAGACTAAACAATGATCGTATCTGGGGTTGTATTCGATTATATCGTGATGATGTTCATATAGTTATACTCACCAGGTAACTGTTCTCCAGTTATACATAAGAGCGACTGAACTGAACAGAAGGTTGAATGGATAGACTGAACAATCATCGTATCTATGTTGTATTCGATTATTTCGTGATGATTATTATATAATATGTCTAACCAGGTAACTGTTCTTTCGTTATACATACTAGCAACCGAATCGAACATAAGGTTGAATGGATAGATTGAACAATCATTGTATCTGGGTTGTCTCCGATTATATCGTTATGTTGTATATTTAACTACACCTACCATGTAACGGTTCTTTCGTTACACATACGAGCGTCTGAATCGAACATAAGGTTGGATGGTTAGACGGAACGATAATTGTAACTAAGTTGTATTCGATTATATCGTGATGACGTTCATATAGAAATACTCACCAGGTTACTGTTCTTTCGTTATACATACGAGCAACCGAATCGAACAGAAGGTTGAATGGATAGTATCTGGGTTGTATTCGATTATGATGTTATGCTGTGTATATAGTTATACACATAAGGTGACGGTATTCCCGTTTCACATACGAGCGACCGATACGAACAGAAAGTTGAATAGATAGACTGAACAATCAATGTATCTGGGTGGTATCCGATTATATCGCAATACTGTATATATAGTGATACTTATCAGGTGACGGTACTTCCGTTACACATACTAGCGACTGAATCGAACAGAAGGTTAAATGGTTAGACGAAACGATAATTGTATCTGAGTTGTATTCGATGATATCGTGATGATGTTTATATAGCAATACTCACCAGGTAACTGTCCTTCCGTTTTACATACAAGCGACCGAATCGAGCAGAAGGTTGAATGGATAGATTGAACAATCATCGTATCTGAGTTGTATTCGATTATGTTTATATAGATATACTCACCAGGTACCTGTTCTTCCGTTATACATACGAGCAACCGAATCGAACATAAGGTTGAGTGGATAGATTGAACAATCATCGTATCTGAGTTGTATTCGATTATGTTTATATAGTTATACTCACCAGGTAACTGTTCTTCCGTTATACATACGAGCGACTGAATTGAACTGAAGGTTGAATGGATAGACTAAACAATGATCGTATCTGGGGTTGTATTCGATTATATCGTGATGATGTTCATATATTTATACTCACCAGGTAACTGTTCTCCAGTTATACATAAGAGCGACTGAACTGAACAGAAGGTTGAATGGATAGACTGAACAATCATCGTATCTATGTTGTATTCGATTATTTCGTGATGATTATTATATAATATGTCTAACCAGGTAACTGTTCTTTCGTTATACATACTAGCAACCGAATCGAACATAAGGTTGAATGGATAGATTGAACAATCATTGTATCTGGGTTGTCTCCGATTATATCGTTATGTTGTATATTTAACTACACCTACCATGTAACGGTTCTTTCGTTACACATACGAGCGTCTGAATCGAACATAAGGTTGGATGGTTAGACGGAACGATAATTGTAACTAAGTTGTATTCGATTATATCGTGATGACGTTCATATAGAAATACTCACCAGGTTACTGTTCTTTCGTTATACATACGAGCAACCGAATCGAACAGAAGGTTGAATGGATAGTTGTTACGTTTATATTGACTGTAGGCCTGAAAACAGTTAAAATATGATATTAAGATATGCCAATCGGGTTACCACAGCGGTGCTAGGGGTGGGTCGTTTAATACACAAAAAAAATAGAAAAGGGCGCCAAGTAATTTTGTCTGTCAATCAGCATATAATATAGTAACCAAAAAAAATGTAAATTACTAAAATATTTTTCTGTTTCTTCTAGATATTCAATGGTTTCAGTGCTTAAATTGAAGGGAGTTTTTCCACATATAGACATATATATATATAAACGAGTTTGCATAGAGAGGGATTTTTATTATGGATTTTTTGATCATATAATAGTGAAAATATTTATATCAATTCCTAGCTCTTGCAAGAGTATCGGAGCTGGGACCAGAAGTATATGAAATAAAAGAAAATTACAACCGAACTTCAGTCCAAACTCTGGTACATATTTGGGTGGAGATAAAGAAATAAATGGTTATAGGAGAATATGAACGAATAGTAAATGAGATTCAATTCTGATTAACTAAATTTCCCGCACTGGGGTACTTAAGTGTAAGCTGGGAGGTGTCCTTTGCGGCCCAATCGAATACCCGGGAGGACGGCACTGGAAGAAGTTTCGGTTCCCCAACAAAAGGTGAAGGTGGAATTTGCACTCTCCGTATAAAGCCTGATTTTCTATCCCTTCCAACGGGCGACGATGGAAAATTTGCACCCCCAATAAACGCCTAATACAAAAAACAATAGCAATTAATATCCCCAGAAAACTATTATATTAGAAAACTTCAATGACTAATTTTGAAGATGAAAATCGACACAGCAAAATAATTCAAAATCTTGACATTTTACAGATGATGAGGATGCTATATAATACATAGCAATAGAAAAAAACATTATATAGGTACATACCTCTAGCACAGGTTCCTTATTGCAGAGACGTTTCCGAAAAACAGCGAATGGCCTAGTTTGATCCGTATACAACGATGAAAATTGCGAGTAGGTACACCAATGGAACAACTCAACGATACCCGCAATTCGTGATATAATTATGATTGACTAGGATCCGTCTAAACGGTACTTCGGAAATTCCGAATGAAAAATGTCAACTCATATAGTTCTTTGACCACTGCTGGACAGCTTAACCACAAGTGACGCTTCTCGCGATCGAGCGATCGTTTCAGGCAGTCGTGCTGTTTTTTTCTTTCAATCCGACAAAAACTTCGAATATTTTGGCTATCGATATGATGAACAGGGTGATGCATATTAAAATATACCGAAACGAAAATATTCGTTTCATCCCCCCTTCACTTCAACTAAAAAAAAAAATTGAACCTAGTCAACCTTGATATCTTTTATGTGCCATGAGCCAAGAGATTGTCTCTTATCAACGGACTCGAGCTCATAAACATTAGTACTAATTTTACGGCGTACTATACATTTGATGAATTTGGGACACAATTTGGAGGAGAAATAATTACCAGCGTCTGACAAGGCAAAATTTCGTTTCCAAACCACTTGACCAATTTCCAATGAAAGGGGTCTGTGCCTCAAATTATACCTATTTGAACTCATTTGATATGATTTTTGTAAGCGAGATCTTACGTGTGAACATATATCTTGCAGACCTTTTACGTGCTCTGCTAGCGGTTCCCTACTCGCAAAGTCCATGTTAGTACTTCCTTGATACTCTGAATAGGATTTATACATTTTTCCCGAAATAAATGGATTACGTCCGAAATTCAAGTAAGCAGGTGAATACCCTGTAATTTCATGAACAGCTGTTCGGAGTGCAAATCCCAACTTCGGCAAATTGATATCCCAATCCCGCTGATTATCAGTAATATAGGAACGTATCATTGTTTTTAGGGTTTTGTTCACTCTTTCACAGGGGTTGGCCTGTGGACTATAAGCTGCATTATAAATGAACTTACAATCATAAGATGTTACCATTTTCTTGAAACTATTGCTTACATACTGTTTGCCATTGTCACAAATGAGAAACTGTGGAACCCCATATATGAGAAACATGTCCTCTTCAAGGTGTTTGACGAGAGCCGCCGAATGAGCAGATTTGAGAGGGAAAACTACCGAAAATTTTGTGAAGAGATCTGATACCACCAACACAAACCTATTTCGTTTCTTCGACATGGGAAATGGTCCCATAAAATCCGTGCAAACATATTGCCAAGGATAATCGACAACTCGCGGATGCATAACACCATGAGGCAACTTCTGTTAAGGTTTCTGACTCTTACAAATTTCGCAATTTCGAACAAATCGAGCTATATCTACATTCATTTTCGGCCAGTAGTAATAAGAAGAGATACGTTTGAGTGACTTGAAGTAGCCTAGATGACCTGAAGTGGCATCGGCATGGGTCTCCAAAAGGACGGCCTGACGTAAGTTTTTCGGTACTACCCATTTCCAATCGTATTCACCATCGTACTGAGGATGTCCTGAATCAACAAGTTTCTGAATTTTACCGTCTTTGATTCTGAATCTTGGAAATTTGTGAGGAGTTTCTGAAATATCCTTCAACAACGCAGAATACCAATTATCAAAATTCTTCTCTGTAATATCAATGAAGCATACCGCTCTAGAAAGTGCATCTGGTACAGAATGCATGGAACCTTTCCGATGTAACACTTGGAAATCATAGCCTTGCAGCCTTAACATCCAACGTACCAGTCTTCCACTAGGATTCTTTAAATTGAACAACCACTTGAGGCTAAAATGATCAGTTACTACATCAAATCGTACTCCATCGATATAAGGTCTAAACTTCTCAATCCCAAACACCACGGCTAAACACTCCAGTTCGGTAGTACTATATTTCGATTCCTGCTCAGTTAGTGAGCGACTCGCATATGCGATTACCTTGGAGCCGAAATAAGACACTGTTTGATATCCAAAAAAGCTTGTTCGGTAGATTCATCCCATACAAATTTTTGATTTTTCCTTGTTAACTTTGACAATGGAGACACCCTACTGGCAAAACCTGGGACAAATCTCCTATACCACGATATCAAACCAATGAATCGGCGAACCTCCTTCGCAGTTTTCGGGGTAGGAAAATTCACCATACTCTCAATCTTTGCTGGATCTGGTCGCAATCCATATTTATCTACCATAAATCCCAAATACCTCAATTCACTTTTAACGAATTCACATTTCTCTTTGTTGACTGTCAAACCAACCTTTTCGAGTCTAACAAAAACCTGTTTCAAAATCTTCAGATGAGTTTCAAAGTCGGGCGTAGCAATAATTATATCGTCTAAATATATGAATAGATATGGTTCCAAATCTGCTCCTAACTGATCAACGAGGCGCTGAAAACAAGATGGAGCATTTTGCAGTCCAAACGGCATCCTGGTAAATTGAAAGAGGCCCTTTTCTGGTACGGTAAAAGCGGTTTTCTCTTTTGACGATTCCTCCAAAGGAATCTGCCAATAAGCACTCTTCAAGTCGATGGAAGATAATACTTTTGCCCCTCGCAACCTATCAAGAATCATATTTATGTATGGGAGAGGATAAGCATCCCTTTTAGTTACCTCATTCACCTTTCGAAAATCTATGCAGAAACGGTACTCCCCGCTAGGTTTTTTAACAACCACTACAGGCGAAGACCATGGGGAATTAGACGGTTCTATCACCCCCAACTCCAACATTTTATTAACCTCATCATCAATAATTTTTTGCATATACGGCGACACAGGATAATATCGTTGCTTCACTGGAACGGCCTGACCCGTATCAATCTTATGAAAAACATTTTTAGCACAACCTAATACTCCAGTCTGTCTCTGAAAAAAATCTGCAATGACCTCTTTCAATGCCTCTGAGTCCTGTGTATTCAGCTGGTCAGTTTCAACAATGGAATGTATCTGTTCTACCTCTCCCAAGGTATATGTATTACTGCTGAAAGAAGGGATTATATCCATCTTCCGCCAAAAATCGATGCCTAAAATTATAGTCTCTTTTATTCCAAGAACCACTAACGCCCTGATAATAATAATCTTATCATCTAAGGAAATTGGTAAGTGCACTGATCCCAACACTTGACAATTTGATCCATCAGCTACCGTGACTGAAGGACAATTTTTCTCTAATTTCAAATCAATATTGAGGCGTTGTAATTTTTTCCAACCATCATTACCAATCACTGTACAAGAAGCACCACTATCCAACAAACCTGTAAATTTTATTCCATAAATATCGACAATGAGAAATGGACGGGTATCTCCGGTTCTTGAATTAAACATACTATTTATCTTATCCCTACGGTATTCAATCCTAACAAAATCTAACCAAGACTCCCACGAATAATCAGCCGGTTTATAACAGGAAACAGCCAAAGGACGACTCACCGATGGCTTCGTAGTCCGTTTTTTGAACATTTCTCACAAGAATAACGGGTTACTCCAGTCTTGCCACACCGGAAACAAAATTTGTTTGTGCGTCGCTTTGTACAACTTTGAAAACGATGGCCCTTTTCATGGCAATTCCAACACTTCAGATTTGATGACCCTTCGTCAGACTGAACAACCTCATTAACCCTATGACTCCTAGAAGTTTGAGATGTAACCTGTGTTTCACCTGCTAAGTCTGGCTCAATAGAACTTATGTGTGAATTAAGTGAGCTTCGCGGCCTAGAAGCTATTTGCCTGTTCACTTCCCATTTCTTACATAATGCTCGGAGCTCCTCCACACTGGCTACTGAATCCTGAGACCCTAAATGATGAATATAATACGGCAAAATATTTCGTCTAAGTACATATAGCTTTTCTTCGTCGGAAGCTGAATTGTCTAACCTGTTGAATAAATTGATCATACAAGCAAAGTACGCGCCAATAGATTCATTCGAGTTTTGATATCGAGCCCGTATCAACTCCCATAATCGTTCGTTATGATCATGAGGCAAATATTCCTCCTTGAATAGTTGTATAAACGTTTGCCAGGAATCAACTTGGGAACGAATCGAAATATACCAAGTGAGAGCATCACCCTGTAGGAGATCGACAAGAGAATTCTTCAATTCCTGTTCCGAAACATTTCGAGCCACCCTGTAGGTATCGATTTTCTCCAAAAACGCATTCACACTTAAACCAGTCTGTTTTCCATCAAAAGTAACTCCCCACTTGCTCACTGGAACTCTGCTTTCATGAACTACGACAGTAGACGACGACGAAACACCCTGTGGATTACATGTTGGAGGCGGATTCGGTGTATGATGAGTATTGAGAATAGGGGTCGATTCTTGCGAATCAGGAAGATTTGGGAAACTTCTATTATCCAAAGTTTCCTCAATGGTTTCTAATTGCCCTAACAAATCTTGAATACGGCTTTTCAAAATTTCTCCAGCTGGATCATCGGTCACCTTTAATCTACGTAATCGAGCAAACAAATGATGTAGAATCGAAAAAATATACAAGCCTCCGTCGCTACCAGGTTTCCCTTCGAATTTTTCAACAATATGTTTCAGCTCTATAGTTTTCCTGTTGCAAATATCAAGCTCACTTTCCATATCTGGATTGAATGATTCATGAGTGACAATTTGGCCGAATGCCTCGATATTCAGCTTTTCAATCAGCAATCGACGCATAGTTCGTACCGTTTCAGCACCAAAATCTGTATAACCCCTAACCGCCAACTCGTACTGAATTTGTTCTCGAGAAAGATGATGTGCATCCATGTCGATTTCCTTTTATGAATTTATTGAAGACAAAAAAAATATGAGAAACAGTATGTATAGCAATCAACGTATTGATGACGAAATTGAAATATAATAAAGAGTATTCCAAATCAACAACAGGTCAGTCCTCCCATCTCACACTACCGGCACCTAGCAATCGAAAAGAAAATTATGCTGACATCAAATCAATTATCAATGACCGTCAAACCCTATTCATGAAATCAATAGCGATAAGATTACAACAATAGTCGGTTTATATAACCACAATAATCAGACATTTCATAACAGTTTCATAAAAAGAAATAATGCCGTTCAATTATCGTACAATAATATTCAGCTGTAGTTATTGGTGTCACCCTGTATGTAGTGAAATTATAAACCAATGTATAACAAGTTCAATGTTTGAGAATCCACTGAACAAATAAAAGTGCATAAATCGTTCTAATTCAATAATAAACCATTTTATAAATTGTATGAGGGTATGTGAAGGAACATAAAAAAAATATTCAAATATCCAATTAGTACAATTCCAAATCAGATCAATTTATCGCAGTAATTTGGCGTTGTATTCTAAAACATTTCTTTCTTACATTCCACAACTAGGAAAAACTCTACCTTCTGAACAAAATAAATCGACAGTAAACATAGTCGTCACATAGGCCCCACGTTGGGCGCCAAAATAACTGTTACGTTTATATTGACTGTAGGCCTGAAAACAGTTAAAATATGCCAATCGGGTTACCACAGCGGTGCTAGGGGTGGGTCGTTTAATACACAAAAAAAATAGAAAAGGGCGCCAAGTAATTTTGTCTGTCAATCAGCATATAATATAGTAACCAAAAAAAATGTAAATTACTAAAATATTTTTCTGTTTCTTCTAGATATTCAATGGTTTCAGTGCTTAAATTGAAGGGAGTTTTTCCACATATAGACATATATATATATATATAAACGAGTTTGCATAGAGAGGGATTTTTATTATGGATTTTTTGATCATATGATAGTGAAAATATTTATATCAATTCCTAGCTCTTGCAAGAGTATCGGAGCTGGGACCAGAAGTATATGAAATAAAAGAAAATAACAACCGAACTTCAGTCCAAACTCTGGTACATATTTGGGTGGAGATAAAGAAATAAATGGTTATAGGAGAATATGAACGAATAGTAAATGAGATTCAATTCTGATTAACTAAATTTCCCGCACTGGGGTACTTAAGTGTAAGCTGGGAGGTGTCCTTTGCGGCCCAATCGAATACCCGGGAGGACGGCACTGGAAGAAGTTTCGGTTCCCCAACAAAAGGTGAAGGTGGAATTTGCACTCTCCGTATAAAGCCTGATTTTCTATCCCTTCCAACGGGCGACGATGGAAAATTTGCACCCCCAATAAACGCCTAATACAAAAAACAATAGCAATTAATATCCCCAGAAAACTATTATATTAGAAAACTTCAATGACTAATTTTGAAGATGAAAATCGACACAGCAAAATAATTCAAAATCTTGACATTTTACAGATGATGAGGATGCTATATAATACATAGCAATAGAAAAAAACATTATATAGGTACATACCTCTAGCACAGGTTCCTTATTGCAGAGACGTTTCCGAAAAACAGCGAATGGCCTAGTTTGATCCCTATACAACGATGAAAATTGCGAGTAGGTACACCAATGGAACAACTCAACGATACCCGCAATTCGTGATATAATTATGATTGACTAGGATCCGTCTAAACGGTACTTCGGAAATTCCGAATGAAAAATGTCAACTCATATAGTTCTTTGACCACTGCTGGACAGCTTAACCACAAGTGACGCTTCTCGCGATCGAGCGATCGTTTCAGGCAGTCGTGCTGTTTTTTTCTTTCAATCCGACAAAAACTTCGAATATTTTGGCTATCGATATGATGAACAGGGTGATGCATATTAAAATATACCGAAACGAAAATATTCGTTTCATAGTATCTGGGTTGTATTCGATTATGATGTTATGCTGTGTATATAGTTATACACATAAGGTGACGGTATTCCCGTTTCACATACGAGCGACCGAAACGAACAGAAAGTTGAATAGATAGACTGAACAATCAATGTATCTGGGTGGTATCCGATTATATCGCAATACTGTATATACAGGGAGGGCCAATGGAAACTTTCCACCCTAATTTGTAGGAGTTCAAATCAACATCTTGAAAAACGCTCGAATACGTCGATATTTGATTTTAGGGGGAACTAATTTTCAGTTTTTTTCACCCCCGTAGCTTCAACCCTGTAGCTGGGAGGTGAACAACCCTCAAAATTTGAATAGGGAAAAGGGGTCGTGCCATACCTCTTTCTGAAGGTCTCATTGAGTTCTTCATGACCCTATAATTTTGCCCTATTATTGTCATCGATAACGAAATGACAGGTTGTCAAAATCTTGGTAAGAGACTATTGTTTTCGTAATAAAAATACCAAATCATTCGAGTTACCAGTGCAATAATCAGGTGGACACGTCAAATTTAAATTCCAAGCTGTTCAAAATGTCAGCCATGAACATTCCACAATTTTGATTTTCAATCCCACAAATTTCCCACTCTATTTCCAAGAGTTTGACAACCTGTCATTTCGTTATCGATGACAATAATAGGGCAAAATTATAGGGTCATGAAGAACTCAATGAGACCTTCAAAAAGAGGTATGGCACGACCCCTTTTCCCTATTCAAATTTTGAGGGTTGTTCACCCCCCAGCTACAGGGTTAAAGCTACGGGGGTGAAAAAAACTGAAAATTAGTTCCCCCTAAAATCAAATATCGACGTATTCGAGCGTTTTTTTAAATGTTGATTTGAACTCCCACAAATTAGGGTGGAAAGTTTCCATTGGCCCTCCCTGTATAGTGATACTTATCAGGTGACGGTACTTCCGTTACACATACTAGCGACTGAATCGAACAGAAGGTTAAATGGTTAGACGAAACGATAATTGTATCTGAGTTGTATTCGATGATATCGTGATGATGTTTATATAGCAATACTCACCAGGTAACTGTCCTTCCGTTTTACATACAAGCGACCGAATCGAGCAGAAGGTTGAATGGATAGATTGAACAATCATCGTATCTGAGTTGTATTCGATTATGTTTATATAGATATACTCACCAGGTACCTGTTCTTCCGATATACATACGAGCAACCGAATCGAACATAAGGTTGAATGGATAGATTAAACAATCATCGTATCTGAGTTGTATTCGATTATGTTTATATAGTTATACTCACCAGGTAACTGTTCTTTCGTTATACATACGAGCGACTGAATTGAACTGAAGGTTGAATGGATAGACTAAACAATGATCTTATCTGGGGTTGTATTCGATTATTTCGTGATGATTATTATATATTATGTCTTACCAGGTAACTGTTCTTTCGTTATACATACTAGCAACCGAATCGAACATAAGGTTGAATGGATAGATTGAACAATCATTGTATCTGGGTTTTCTCCGATTATATCGTTATGTTGTATATTTAACTACACCTACCATGTAACGGTTCTTTCGTTACACATACGAGCGTCTGAATCGAACATAAGGTTGGATGGTTAGACGGAACGATAATTGTATCGAGTTGTATTCGATGATATCGTGATGATGTTTATATATATATACTCACCAGGTACCTGTTCTTCCGATATACATACGAGCAACCGAATCGAACATAAGGTTGAATGGATAGATTGAACAATCATCGTATCTGAGTTGTATTCGATTATGTTTATATATGTTATGCTGTATATATAGTTATACACATAAGGTGACGGTATTCCCGTTTCACATACGAGCGACCAAAACGAACAGAAAGTTGAATGGATAGACTGAACAATCAATGTATCTGGGTGGTATCCGATTATATCGCAATACTGTATATATAGTGAAACTTACCAGGTGACGGTACTTCCGTTACACATACTAGCGACTGAATCGAACAGAAGGTTAAATGGTTAGACGAAACGATAATTGTATCTGAGTTGTATTCGATGATATCGTGATGATGTTTATATAGCAATACTCACCAGGTAACTGTTCTTCCGTTTTACATACAAGCGACCGAATCGAGCAGAAGGTTGAATTCAGTATAGATCGAACAATCATCGTATCTGGGTTGTATTCGATTATGTTTATATAGCGACCGAATCGAGCAGAAGGTTAAATGGATAGATTGAACAATCATCGTATCTGAGTTGTATTCGATTATGTTTATATAGATAAACTCACCAGGTACCTGTTCTTCCGATATACATACGAGCAACCGAATCGAACATAAGGTTGAGTGGATAGATTGAACAATCATCGTATCTGAGTTGTATTCGATTATGTTTATATAGTTATACTCACCAGGTAACTGTTCTTTCGTTATACATACGAGCGACTGAATTGAACTGAAGGTTGAATGGATAGACTAAACAATGATCGTATCTGGGGTTGTATTCGATTATATCGTGATGATGTTCATATAGTTATACTCACCAGGTAACTGTTCTCCAGTTATACATAAGAGCGACTGAACTGAACAGAAGGTTGAATGGATAGACTGAACAATCATCGTATCTATGTTGTATTCGATTATTTCGTGATGATTATTATATAATATGTCTAACCAGGTAACTGTTCTTTCGTTATACATACTAGCAACCGAATCGAACATAAGGTTGAATGGATAGATTGAACAATCATTGTATCTGGGTTGTCTCCGATTATATCGTTATGTTGTATATTTAACTACACCTACCATGTAACGGTTCTTTCGTTACACATACGAGCGTCTGAATCGAACATAAGGTTGGATGGTTAGACGGAACGATAATTGTAACTAAGTTGTATTCGATTATATCGTGATGACGTTCATATAGAAATACTCACCAGGTTACTGTTCTTTCGTTATACATACGAGCAACCGAATCGAACAGAAGGTTGAATGGATAGTGTCTGGGTTGTATTCGATTATGATGTTATGCTGTGTATATAGTTATACACATAAGGTGACGGTATTGCCGTTTCACATACGAGCGACCGAAACGAACAGAAAGTTGAATAGATAGACTGAACAATCAATGTATCTGGGTGGTATCCGATTATATCGCAATACTGTATATATAGTGATACTTATCAGGTGACGGTACTTCCGTTACACATACTAGCGACTGAATCGAACAGAAGGTTAAATGGTTAGACGAAACGATAATTGTATCTGAGTTGTATTCGATGATATCGTGATGATGTTTATATAGCAATACTCACCAGGTAACTGTCCTTCCGTTTTACATACAAGCGACCGAATCGAGCAGAAGGTTGAATGGATAGATTGAACAATCATCGTATCTGAGTTGTATTCGATTATGTTTATATAGATATACTCACCAGGTACCTGTTCTTCCGATATACATACGAGCAACCGAATCGAACATAAGGTTGAATGGATAGATTGAACAATCATCGTATCTGAGTTGTATTCGATTATGTTTATATAGTTATACTCACCAGGTAACTGTTCTTCCGTTATACATACGAGCGACTGAATTGAACTGAAGGTTGAATGGATAGACTAAACAATGATCTTATCTGGGGTTGTATTCGATTATTTCGTGATGATTATTATATATTATGTCTTACCAGGTAACTGTTCTTTCGTTATATATACTAGCAACCGAATCGAACATAAGGTTGAATGGATAGATTGAACAATCATTGTATCTGGGTTGTCTCCGATTATATCGTTATGTTGTATATTTAACTACACCTACCATGTAACGGTTCTTTCGTTACACATACGAGCGTCTGAATCGAACATAAGGTTGGATGGTTAGACGGAACGATAATTGTATCTGAGTTGTATTCGATGATATCGTGATGATGTTTATATATATATACTCACCAGGTACCTGTTCTTCCGATATACATACGAGCAACCGAATCGAACATAAGGTTGAATGGATAGATTGAACAATCATCGTATCTGAGTTGTATTCGATTATGTTTATATATGTTATGCTGTATATATAGTTATACACATAAGGTGACGGTATTCCCGTTTCACATACGAGCGACCGAAACGAACAGAAAGTTGAATGGATAGACTGAACAATCAATGTATCTGGGTGGTATCCGATTATATCGCAATACTGTATATATAGTGATACTTACCAGGTGACGGTACTTCCGTTACACATACTAGCGACTGAATCGAACAGAAGGTTAAATGGTTAAAAGAAACGATAATTGTATCTGAGTTGTATTCGATGATATCGTGATGATGTTTATATAGCAATACTCACCAGGTAACTGTTCATCCGTTTTACATACAAGCGACCGAATCGAGCAGAAGGTTGAATTCAGTATAGATTGAACATTCATCGTATCTGGGTTGTATTCGATTATGTTTATATAGTTATACTCACCAGGTTACTGTTCTTCCGTTATACATACGAGCGACTGAATTGAACAGAAGGTTGAATGGATAGTATATGGGTTGTATTCGATTATGATGTTATGCTGTGTATAAAGTTATACACACCAGGAGACGGTATTCCCGTTTTACATACGAGCGACCGAAACAAAAAGAAAGTTGAATGGATAAACTGAACAATCAATGTATCTGGGTGGTATCCGATTATATCGCAATACTGTATATATAGTGATACTTACCAGGTGACGATACTTCCGTTATACATACTAGCGACTGAATCGAACAGAATGTTGAATGGTTAGACGAAACGATAATTGTATCTGAGTTGTATTCGATGATATCGTTATGATGTTTATATAGCAATACTCACCAGGTAACTGTCCTTCCGTTTTACATACAAGCGACCGAATCGAGCAGAAGGTTAAATGGATAGATTGAACAATCATCGTATCTGAGTTGTATTCGATTATGTATATATAGATATACTCACCAGGTACCTGTTCTTCCGATATACATACGAGCAACCGAATCGAACATAAGGTTGAATGGATAGATTGAACAATCATCGTATCTGAGTTGTATTCGATTATGTTTATATAGTTATACTCACCAGGTAACTGTTCTTCCGTTATACATACGAGCGACTGAATTGAACTGAAGGCTGAATGGATAGACTAAACAATGATCGTATCTGGGGTTGTATTCGATTATATCGTGATGATGTTCATATAGTTATACTCACCAGGTAACTGTTCTCCAGTTATACATAAGAGCGACTGAACTGAACAGAAGGTTGAATGGATAGACTGAACAATCATCGTATCTGGGTTGTATTCGATTATTTCGTGATGATTATTATATATTATGTCTAACCAGGTTACTGTTCTTTCGTTATACATACGAGCAACCGAATCGAACAGAAGGTTGAATGGATAGTATCTGGGTTGTATTCGATTATGATGTTATGCTGTGTATATAGTTATACACATAAGGTGACGGTATTCCCGTTTCACATACGAGCGACCGAAACGAACAGAAAGTTGAATGTATAGGCTGAACAATCAATGTATCTGGGTGGTATCCGATTATATCGCAATACTGTATATATAGTGATACTTACCAGGTGACGGTACTTCCGTTACACATACTAGCGACTGAATCGAACAGAAGGTTAAATGGTTAGACGAAACGATAATTGTATCTGAGTTGTATTCGATGATATCGTGATGATGTTTATATAGCAATACTCACCAGGTAAATGTCCTTCCGTTTTACATACAAGCGACCGAATCGAGCAGAAGGTTGAATGGATAGATTGAACAATCATCGTATCTGAGTTGTATTCGATTATGTTTATATAGATAAACTCACCAGGTACCTGTTCTTCCGATATACATACGAGCAACCGAATCGAACATAAGGTTGAGTGGATAGATTGAACAATCATCGTATCTGAGTTGTATTCGATTATGTTTATATAGTTATACTCACCAGGTTACTGTTCTTCCGTTATACATACGAGCGACTGAATTGAACTGAAGGTTGAATGGATAGACTAAACAATGATCGTATCTGGGGTTGTATTCGATTATATCGTGATGATGTTCATATAGTTATACTCACCAGGTAACTGTTCTCCAGTTATACATAAGAGCGACTGAACTGAACAGAAGGTTGAATGGATAGACTGAACAATCATCGTATCTATGTTGTATTCGATTATTTCGTGATGATTATTATATAATATGTCTAACCAGGTAACTGTTCTTTCGTTATACATACTAGCAACCGAATCGAACATAAGGTTGAATGGATAGATTGAACAATCATTGTATCTGGGTTGTCTCCGATTATATCGTTATGTTGTATATTTAACTACACCTACCATGTAACGGTTCTTTCGTTACACATACGAGCGTCTGAATCGAACATAAGGTTGGATGGTTAGACGGAACGATAATTGTAACTAAGTTGTATTCGATTATATCGTGATGACGTTCATATAGAAATACTCACCAGGTTACTGTTCTTTCGTTATACATACGAGCAACCGAATCGAACAGAAGGTTGAATGGATAGTATCTGGGTTGTATTCGATTATGATGTTATGCTGTGTATATAGTTATACACATAAGGTGACGGTATTCCCGTTTCACATACGAGCGACCGAAACGAACAGAAAGTTGGATAGATAGACTGAACAATCAATGTATCTGGGTGGTATCCGATTATATCGCAATACTGTATATATAGTGATACTTATCAGGTGACGGTACTTCCGTTACACATACTAGCGACTGAATCGAACAGAAGGTTAAATGGTTAGACGAAACGATAATTGTATCTGAGTTGTATTCGATGATATCGTGATGATGTTTATATAGCAATACTCACCAGGTAACTGTCCTTCCGTTTTACATACAAGCGACCGAATCGAGCAGAAGGTTGAATGGATAGATTGAACAATCATCGAATCTGAGTTGTATTCGATTATGTTTATATAGATATACTCACCAGGTACCTGTTCTTCCGATATACATACGAGCAACCGAATCGAACATAAGGTTGAATGGATAGATTGAACAATCATCGTATCTGAGTTGTATTCGATTATGTTTATATAGTTATACTCACCAGGTAACTGTTCTTCCGTTATACATACGAGCGACTGAATTGAACTGAAGGTTGAATGGATAGACTAAACAATGATCTTATCTGGGGTTGTATTCGATTATTTCGTGATGATTATTATATATTATGTCTTACCAGGTAACTGTTCTTTCGTTATACATACTAGCAACCGAATCGAACATAAGGTTGAATGGATAGATTGAACAATCATTGTATCTGGGTTGTCTCCGATTATATCGTTATGTTGTATATTTAACTACACCTACCATGTAACGGTTTTTTCGTTACACATACGAGCGTCTGAATCGAACATAAGGTTGGATGGTTAGACGGAACGATAATTGTATCTGAGTTGTATTCGATGATATCGTGATGATGTTTATATATATATACTCACCAGGTACCTGTTCTTCCGATATACATACGAGCAACCGAATCGAACATAAGGTTGAATGGATAGATTGAACAATCATCGTATCTGAGTTGTATTCGATTATGTTTATATATGTTATGCTGTATATATAGTTATACACATAAGGTGACGGTATTCCCGTTTCACATACGAGCGACCGAAACGAACAGAAAGTTGAATGGATAGACTGAACAATCAATGTATCTGGGTGGTATCCGATTATATCGCAATACTGTATATATAGTGAAACTTACCAGGTGACGGTACTTCCGTTAAACATACTAGCGACTGAATCGAACAGAAGGTTAAATGGTTAGACGAAACGATAATTGTATCTGAGTTGTATTCGATGATATCGTGATGATGTTTATATAGCAATACTCACCAGGTAACTGTTCTTCCGTTTTACATACAAGCGACCGAATCGAGCAGAAGGTTGAATTCAGTATAGATTGAACAATCATCGTATCTGGGTTGTATTCGATTATGTTTATATAGTTATACTCACCAGGTTACTGTTCTTCCGTTATACATACGAGCGACTGAATTGAACAGAAGGTTGAATGGATAGTATATGGGTTGTATTCGATTATGATGTTATGCTGTGTATATAGTTATACACACTAGGAGACGGTATTCCCGTTTTACATATGAGCGACCGAAACAAAAAGAAAGTTGAATGGATAAACTGAACAATCAATGTATCTGGGTGGTATCCGATTATATCGCAATACTGTATATATAGTGATACTTACCAGGTGACGATACTTCCGTTACACATACTAGCGACTGAATCGAACAGAATGTTGAATGGTTAGACGAAACGATAATTGTATCTGAGTTGTATTCGATGATATCGTGATGATGTTTATATAGCAATACTCACCAGGTAACTGTTCTTCCGTTTTACATACAAGCGACCGAATCGAGCAGAAGGTTGAATTCAGTATAGATTGAACAATCATCGTATCTGGGTTGTATTCGATTATGTTTATATAGTTGATAGTCACCAGGTAACTATTCTTCCGTTATACATACGAGCGACTGAATTGAACAGAAGGTTGAATGGATAGTATATGGGTTGTATTCGATTATGATGTTATGCTGTGTATATAGTTATACACACTAGGAGACGGTATTCCCGTTTTACATACGAGCGACCGAAACGAAAAGAAAGTTGAATGGATAGACTGAACAATCAATGTATCTGGGTGGTATCCGATTATATCGCAATACTGTATATATAGTGATACTTACCAGGTGACGATACTTCCGTTATACATACTAGCGACTGAATCGAACAGAATGTTGAATGGTTAGACGAAACGATAATTGTATCTGAGTTGTATTCGATGATATCGTTATGATGTTTATATAGCAATACTCACCAGGTAACTGTCCTTCCGTTTTACATACAAGCGACCGAATCGAGCAGAAGGTTAAATGAATAGATTGAACAATCATCGTATCTGAGTTGTATTCGATTATGTATATATAGATATACTCACCAGGTACCTGTTCTTCCGATATACATACGAGCAACCGAATCGAACATAAGGTTGAATGGATAGATTGAACAATCATCGTATCTGAGTTGTATTCGATTATGTTTATATAGTTATACTCACCAGGTAACTGTTCTTCCGTTATACATACGAGCGACTGAATTGAACTGAAGGTTGAATGGATAGACTAAACAATGATCGTATCTGGGGTTGTATTCGATTATATCGTGATGATGTTCATATAGTTATACTCACCAGGTAACTGTTCTCCAGTTATACATAAGAGCGACTGAACTGAACAGAAGGTTGAATGGATAGACTGAACAATCATCGTATCTGGGTTGTATTCGATTATTTCGTGATGATTATTATATATTATGTCTAACCAGGTAACTGTTCTTTCGTTATACATACTAGCAACAGAATCGAACATAAGGTTGAATGGATAGATTGAACAATCATTGTATCTGGGTTGTCTCCGATTATATCGTTATGTTGTATATTTAACTACACCTACCATGTAACGGTTCTTTCGTCACACATACGAGCGTCTGAATCGAACATAAGGTTGGATGGTTAGACGGAACGATAATTGTAACTAAGTTGTATTCGATTATATCGTGATGACGTTCATATAGAAATACTCACCAGGTTACTGTTCTTTCGTTATACATACGAGCAACCGAATCGAACAGAAGGTTGAATGGATAGTGTCTGGGTTGTATTCGATTATGATGTTATGCTGTGTATATAGTTATACACATAAGGTGACGGTATTCCCGTTTCACATACGAGCGACCGAAACGAACAGAAAGTTGAATGGATAGACTGAACAATCAATGTATCTGGGTGGTATCCGATTATATCGCAATACTGTATATATAGTGATACTTACCAGGTGACGGTACTTCCGTTACACATACTAGCGACTGAATCGAACAGAAGGTTAAATGGTTAGACGAAACGATAATTGTATCTGAGTTGTATTCGATGATATCGTGATGATGTTTATATAGCAATACTCACCAGGTTACTGTCCTTCCGTTTTACATACAAGCGACCGAATCGAGCAGAAGGTTAAATGGATAGATTGAACAATCATCGTATCTGAGTTGTATTCGATTATGTTTATATAGATATACTCACCAGGTACCTGTTCTTCCGATATACATACGAGCAACCGAATCGAACATAAGGTTGAGTGGATAGATTGAACAATCATCGTATCTGAGTTGTATTCGATTATGTTTATATAGTTATACTCACCAGGTAACTGTTCTTCCGTTATACATACGAGCGACTGAATTGAACTGAAGGTTGAATGGATAGACTAAATAATGATCGTATCTGGGGTTGTATTCGATTATATCGTGATGATGTTCATATAGTTATACTCACCAGGTAACTGTTTTCCAGTTATACATAAGAGCGACTGAACTGAACAGAAGGTTGAATGGATAGACTGAACAATCATCATATCTGGGTTGTATTCGATTATTTCGTGATAATTATTATATATTATGTCTAACCAGGTAACTGTTCTTTCGTTATACATACTAGCAACCGAATCGAACATAAGGTTGAATGGATAGATTGAACAATCATTGTATCTGGGTTGTCTCCGATTATATCGTTATGTTGTATATTTAACTACACCTACCATGTAACGGTTCTTTCGTTACACATACGAGCGTCTGAATCGAACATAAGGTTGGATGGTTAGACGGAACGATAATTGTAACTAAGTTGTATTCGATTATATCGTGATGACGTTCATATAGAAATACTCACCAGGTTACTGTTCTTTCGTTATACATACGAGCAACCGAATCGAACAGAAGGTTGAATGGATAGAATCTGGGTTGTATTCGATTATGATGTTATGCTGTGTATATAGTTATACACATAAGGTGACGGTATTCCCGTTTCACATACGAGCGACCGAAACGAACAGAAAGTTGAATGGATAGACTGAACAATCAATGTATCTGGGTGGTATCCGATTATATCGCAATACTGTATATATAGTGATACTTACCAGGTGACGGTACTTCCGTTACACATACTAGCGACTGAATCGAACAGAAGGTTGAATGGTTAGACGAAACGATAATTGTATCTGAGTTGTATTCGAAGATATCGTGATGATGTTTATATAGCAATACTCACCAGGTAACTGTTCTTCCGTTTACATACAAGCGACCGAATCGAGCAGAAGGTTGAATTCAGTATAGATTGAACAATCATCGTATCTGGGTTGTATTCGATTATGTTTATATAGTTATACTCACCAGGTAACTGTTCTTCCGTTATACATACGAGCGACTGAATTGAACAGAAGGTTGAATGGATAGTATATGGGTTGTATTCGATTATGATGTTATGCTGTGTATATAGTTATACACACTAGGAGACGGTATTCCCGTTTTACATACGAGCGACCGAAACGAAAAGAAAGTTGAATGGATAGACTGAACAATCAATGTATCTGGGTGGTATCCGATTATATCGCAATACTGTATATATAGTGATACTTACCAGGTGACGATACTTCCGTTATACATACTAGCGACTGAATCGAACAGAATGTTGAATGGTTAGACGAAACGATAATTGTATCTGAGTTGTATTCGATGATATCGTTATGATGTTTATATAGCAATACTCACCAGGTAACTGTCCTTCCGTTTTACATACAAGCGACCGAATCGAGCAGAAGGTTAAATGAATAGATTGAACAATCATCGTATCTGAGTTGTATTCGATTATGTATATATAGATATACTCACCAGGTACCTGTTCTTCCGATATACATACGAGCAACCGAATCGAACATAAGGTTGAATGGATAGATTGAACAATCATCGTATCTGAGTTGTATTCGATTATGTTTATATAGTTATACTCACCAGGTAACTGTTCTTCCGTTATACATACGAGCGACTGAATTGAACTGAAGGTTGAATGGATAGACTAAACAATGATCGTATCTGGGGTTGTATTCGATTATATCGTGATGATGTTCATATAGTTATACTCACCAGGTAACTGTTCTCCAGTTATACATAAGAGCGACTGAACTGAACAGAAGGTTGAATGGATAGACTGAACAATCATCGTATCTGGGTTGTATTCGATTATTTCGTGATGATTATTATATATTATGTCTAACCAGGTAACTGTTCTTTCGTTATACATACTAGCAACAGAATCGAACATAAGGTTGAATGGATAGATTGAACAATCATTGTATCTGGGTTGTCTCCGATTATATCGTTATGTTGTATATTTAACTACACCTACCATGTAACGGTTCTTTCGTCACACATACGAGCGTCTGAATCGAACATAAGGTTGGATGGTTAGACGGAACGATAATTGTAACTAAGTTGTATTCGATTATATCGTGATGACGTTCATATAGAAATACTCACCAGGTTACTGTTCTTTCGTTATACATACGAGCAACCGAATCGAACAGAAGGTTGAATGGATAGTGTCTGGGTTGTATTCGATTATGATGTTATGCTGTGTATATAGTTATACACATAAGGTGACGGTATTCCCGTTTCACATACGAGCGACCGAAACGAACAGAAAGTTGAATGGATAGACTGAACAATCAATGTATCTGGGTGGTATCCGATTATATCGCAATACTGTATATATAGTGATACTTACCAGGTGACGGTACTTCCGTTACACATACTAGCGACTGAATCGAACAGAAGGTTAAATGGTTAGACGAAACGATAATTGTATCTGAGTTGTATTCGATGATATCGTGATGATGTTTATATAGCAATACTCACCAGGTAACTGTCCTTCCGTTTTACATACAAGCGACCGAATCGAGCAGAAGGTTAAATGGATAGATTGAACAATCATCGTATCTGAGTTGTATTCGATTATGTTTATATAGATATACTCACCAGGTACCTGTTCTTCCGATATACATACGAGCAACCGAATCGAACATAAGGTTGAGTGGATAGATTGAACAATCATCGTATCTGAGTTGTATTCGATTATGTTTATATAGTTATACTCACCAGGTAACTGTTCTTCCGTTATACATACGAGCGACTGAATTGAACTGAAGGTTGAATGGATAGACTAAACAATGATCGTATCTGGGGTTGTATTCGATTATATCGTGATGATGTTCATATAGTTATACTCACCAGGTAACTGTTTTCCAGTTATACATAAGAGCGACTGAACTGAACAGAAGGTTGAATGGATAGACTGAACAATCATCATATCTGGGTTGTATTCGATTATTTCGTGATAATTATTATATATTATGTCTAACCAGGTAACTGTTCTTTCGTTATACATACTAGCAACCGAATCGAACATAAGGTTGAATGGATAGATTGAACAATCATTGTATCTGGGTTGTCTCCGATTATATCGTTATGTTGTATATTTAACTACACCTACCATGTAACGGTTCTTTCGTTACACATACGAGCGTCTGAATCGAACATAAGGTTGGATGGTTAGACGGAACGATAATTGTAACTAAGTTGTATTCGATTATATCGTGATGACGTTCATATAGAAATACTCACCAGGTTACTGTTCTTTCGTTATACATACGAGCAACCGAATCGAACAGAAGGTTGAATGGATAGAATCTGGGTTGTATTCGATTATGATGTTATGCTGTGTATATAGTTATACACATAAGGTGACGGTATTTCCGTTTCACATACGAGCGACCGAAACGAACAGAAAGTTGAATGGATAGACTGAACAATCAATGTATCTGGGTGGTATCCGATTATATCGCAATACTGTATATATAGTGATACTTACCAGGTGACGGTACTTCCGTTACACATACTAGCGACTGAATCGAACAGAAGGTTGAATGGTTAGACGAAACGATAATTGTATCTGAGTTGTATTCGAAGATATCGTGATGATGTTTATATAGCAATACTCACCAGGTAACTGTTCTTCCGTTTACATACAAGCGACCGAATCGAGCAGAAGGTTGAATTCAGTATAGATTGAACAATCATCGTATCTGGGTTGTATTCGATTATGTTTATATAGTTATACTCACCAGGTAACTGTTCTTCCGTTATACATACGAGCGACTGAATTGAACAGAAGGTTGAATGGTTAGACGAAACGATAATTGTATCTGAGTTGTATTCGAAGATATCGTGATGATGTTTATATAGCAATACTCACCAGGTAACTGTTCTTCCGTTTACATACAAGCGACCGAATCGAGCAGAAGGTTGAATTCAGTATAGATTGAACAATCATCGTATCTGGGTTGTATTCGATTATGTTTATATAGTTATACTCACCAGGTAACTGTTCTTCCGTTATACATACGAGCGACTGAATTGAACAGAAGGTTGAATGGATAGTATATGGGTTGTATTCGATTATGATGTTATGCTGTGTATATAGTTATACACACTAGGAGACGGTATTCCCATTTTACATATGAGCGACCGAAACGAAAAGAAAGTTGAATGGATAGACTGAACAATCAATGTATCTGGGTGGTATCCGATTATATCGCAATACTGTATATATAGTGATACTTACCAGGTGACGATACTTCCGTTACACATACTAGCGACTGAATCAAACAGAATGTTGAATGGTTAGACGAAACGATAATTGTATCTGAGTTGTATTCGATGATATCGTGATGATGTTTATATAGCAATACTCACCAGGTAACTGTCCTTCCGTTTTACATACAAGCGACCGAATCGAGCAGAAGGTTAAATGGATAGATTGAACAATCATCGTATCTGAGTTGTATTCGATTATGTTTATATAGTTATACTCACCAGGTAACTGTTCTTCCGTTATACATACGAGCGACTGAATTGAACTGAAGGTTGAATGGATAGACTAAACAATGATCGTATCTGGGGTTGTATTCGATTATATCGTGATGATGTTCATATAGTTATACTCACCAGGTAACTGTTCTTCCGTTTTACATACAAGCGACCGAATCGAGCAGAAGGTTGAATTCAGTATAGATTGAACAATCATCGTATCTGGGTTGTATTCGATTATGTTTATATAGTTATACTCACCAGGTAACTGTTCTTCCGTTATACATACGAGCGACTGAATTGAACAGAAGGTTGAATGGATAGTATATGGGTTGTATTCGATTATGATGTTATGCTGTGTATATAGTTATACACACTAGGAGACGGTATTCCCGTTTTACATACGAGCGACCGAAACAAAAAGAAAGTTGAATGGATAGACTGAACATTCAATGTATCTGGGTGGTATCCGATTATATCGCAATACTGTATATATAGTGATACTAACCAGGTGACGATACTTCCGTTACACATACTAGCGACTGAATCGAACAGAATGTTGAATGGTTAGACGAAACGATAATTGTATCTGGGTTGTATTCGATGATATCGTGATGATGTTTATATAGCAATACTCACCAGGTAACTGTTCTTCCGTTTTACATACAAGCGACCGAATCGAGCAGAAGGTTGAATTCAGTATAGATTGAACAATCATCGTATCTGGGTTGTATTCGATTATGTTTATATAGTTATAGTCACCAGGTAACTATTCTTCCGTTATACATACGGGCGACTGAATTGAACAGAAGGTTGAATGGATAGTATATGGGTTGTATTCGATTATGATGTTATGCTGTGTATATAGTTATACACACTAGGAGACGGTATTCCCGTTTTACATACGAGCGACCGAAACGAAAAGAAAGTTGAATGGATAGACTGAACAATCAATGTATCTGGGTGGTATCCGATTATATCGCAATACTGTATATATAGTGATACTTACCAGGTGACGATACTTCCGTTATACATACTAGCGACTGAATCGAACAGAATGTTGAATGGTTAGACGAAACGATAATTGTATCTGAGTTGTATTCGATGATATCGTGATGATGTTTATATAGCAATACTCACCAGGTAACTGTCCTTCCGTTTTACATACAAGCGACCGAATCGAGCAGAAGGTTAAATGGATAGATTGAACAATCATCGTATCTGAGTTGTATTCGATTATGTATATATAGATATACTCACCAGGTACCTGTTCTTCCGATATACATACGAGCAATCGAATCGAACATAAGGTTGAATGGATAGATTGAACAATCATCGTATCTGAGTTGTATTCGATTATGTTTATATAGTTATACTCACCAGGTAACTGTTCTTCCGTTATACATACGAGCGACTGAATTGAACTGAAGGTTGAATGAATAGACTAAACAATGATCGTATCTGGGGTTGTATTCGATTATATCGTGATGATGTTCATATAGTTATACTCACCAGGTAACTGTTCTCCAGTTATACATAAGAGCGACTGAACTGAACAGAAGGTTGAATAGATAGACTGAACAATCATCGTATCTGGGTTGTATTCGATTATTTCGTGATGATTATTATATATTATGTCTGAACAGGTAACTGTTCTTTCGTTATACATACTAGCAACAGAATCGAACATAAGGTTGAATGGATAGATTGAACAATCATTGTATCTGGGTTGTCTCCGATTATATCGTTATGTTGTATATTTAACTACACCTACCATGTAACGGTTCTTTCGTCACACATACGAGCGTCTGAATCGAACATAAGGTTGGATGGTTAGACGGAACGATAATTGTAACTAAGTTGTATTCGATTATATCGTGATGACGTTCATATAGAAATACTCACCAGGTTACTGTTCTTTCGTTATACATACGAGCAACCGAATCGAACAGAAGGTTGAATGGATAGTGTCTGGGTTGTATTCGATTATGATGTTATGCTGTGTATATAGTTATACACATAAGGTGACGGTATTCCCGTTTCACATACGAGCGACCGAAACGAACAGAAAGTTGAATGGATAGACTGAACAATCAATGTATCTGGGTGGTATCCGATTATATCGCAATACTGTATATATAGTGATACTTACCAGGTGACGGTACTTCCGTTACACATACTAGCGACTGAATCGAACAGAAGGTTAAATGGTTAGACGAAACGATAATTGTATCTGAGTTGTATTCGATGATATCGTGATGATGTTTATATAGCAATACTCACCAGGTAACTGTCCTTCCGTTTTACATACAAGCGACCGAATCGAGCAGAAGGTTAAATGGATAGATTGAACAATCATCGTATCTGAGTTGTATTCGATTATGTTTATATAGATATACTCACCAGGTACCTGTTCTTCCGATATACATACGAGCAACCGAATCGAACATAAGGTTGAGTGGATAGATTGAACAATCATCGTATCTGAGTTGTATTCGATTATGTTTATATAGTTATACTCACCAGGTAACTGTTCTTCCGTTATACATACGAGCGACTGAATTGAACTGAAGGTTGAATGGATAGACTAAACAATGATCGTATCTGGGGTTGTATTCGATTATATCGTGATGATGTTCATATAGTTATACTCACCAGGTAACTGTTTTCCAGTTATACATAAGAGCGACTGAACTGAACAGAAGGTTGAATGGATAGACTGAACAATCATCATATCTGGGTTGTATTCGATTATTTCGTGATAATTATTATATATTATGTCTAACCAGGTAACTGTTCTTTCGTTATACATACTAGCAACCGAATCGAACATAAGGTTGAATGGATAGATTGAACAATCATTGTATCTGGGTTGTCTCCGATTATATCGTTATGTTGTATATTTAACTACACCTACCATGTAACGGTTCTTTCGTTACACATACGAGCGTCTGAATCGAACATAAGGTTGGATGGTTAGACGGAACGATAATTGTAACTAAGTTGTATTCGATTATATCGTGATGACGTTCATATAGAAATACTCACCAGGTTACTGTTCTTTCGTTATACATACGAGCAACCGAATCGAACAGAAGGTTGAATGGATAGAATCTGGGTTGTATTCGATTATGATGTTATGCTGTGTATATAGTTATACACATAAGGTGACGGTATTTCCGTTTCACATACGAGCGACCGAAACGAACAGAAAGTTGAATGGATAGACTGAACAATCAATGTATCTGGGTGGTATCCGATTATATCGCAATACTGTATATATAGTGATACTTACCAGGTGACGGTACTTCCGTTACACATACTAGCGACTGAATCGAACAGAAGGTTGAATGGTTAGACGAAACGATAATTGTATCTGAGTTGTATTCGAAGATATCGTGATGATGTTTATATAGCAATACTCACCAGGTAACTGTTCTTCCGTTTACATACAAGCGACCGAATCGAGCAGAAGGTTGAATTCAGTATAGATTGAACAATCATCGTATCTGGGTTGTATTCGATTATGTTTATATAGTTATACTCACCAGGTAACTGTTCTTCCGTTATACATACGAGCGACTGAATTGAACAGAAGGTTGAATGGATAGTATATGGGTTGTATTCGATTATGATGTTATGCTGTGTATATAGTTATACACACTAGGAGACGGTATTCCCATTTTACATATGAGCGACCGAAACGAAAAGAAAGTTGAATGGATAGACTGAACAATCAATGTATCTGGGTGGTATCCGATTATATCGCAATACTGTATATATAGTGATACTTACCAGGTGACGATACTTCCGTTACACATACTAGCGACTGAATCAAACAGAATGTTGAATGGTTAGACGAAACGATAATTGTATCTGAGTTGTATTCGATGATATCGTGATGATGTTTATATAGCAATACTCACCAGGTAACTGTCCTTCCGTTTTACATACAAGCGACCGAATCGAGCAGAAGGTTAAATGGATAGATTGAACAATCATCGTATCTGAGTTGTATTCGATTATGTTTATATAGTTATACTCACCAGGTAACTGTTCTTCCGTTATACATACGAGCGACTGAATTGAACTGAAGGTTGAATGGATAGACTAAACAATGATCGTATCTGGGGTTGTATTCGATTATATCGTGATGATGTTCATATAGTTATACTCACCAGGTAACTGTTCTTCCGTTTTACATACAAGCGACCGAATCGAGCAGAAGGTTGAATTCAGTATAGATTGAACAATCATCGTATCTGGGTTGTATTCGATTATGTTTATATAGTTATACTCACCAGGTAACTGTTCTTCCGTTATACATACGAGCGACTGAATTGAACAGAAGGTTGAATGGATAGTATATGGGTTGTATTCGATTATGATGTTATGCTGTGTATATAGTTATACACACTAGGAGACGGTATTCCCGTTTTACATACGAGCGACCGAAACAAAAAGAAAGTTGAATGGATAGACTGAACATTCAATGTATCTGGGTGGTATCCGATTATATCGCAATACTGTATATATAGTGATACTAACCAGGTGACGGTACTTCCGTTACACATACTAGCGACTGAATCGAACAGAATGTTGAATGGTTAGACGAAACGATAATTGTATCTGGGTTGTATTCGATGATATCGTGATGATGTTTATATAGCAATACTCACCAGGTAACTGTTCTTCCGTTTTACATACAAGCGACCGAATCGAGCAGAAGGTTGAATTCAGTATAGATTGAACAATCATCGTATCTGGGTTGTATTCGATTATGTTTATATAGTTATAGTCACCAGGTAACTATTCTTCCGTTATACATACGGGCGACTGAATTGAACAGAAGGTTGAATGGATAGTATATGGGTTGTATTCGATTATGATGTTATGCTGTGTATATAGTTATACACACTAGGAGACGGTATTCCCGTTTTACATACGAGCGACCGAAACGAAAAGAAAGTTGAATGGATAGACTGAACAATCAATGTATCTGGGTGGTATCCGATTATATCGCAATACTGTATATATAGTGATACTTACCAGGTGACGATACTTCCGTTATACATACTAGCGACTGAATCGAACAGAATGTTGAATGGTTAGACGAAACGATAATTGTATCTGAGTTGTATTCGATGATATCGTGATGATGTTTATATAGCAATACTCACCAGGTAACTGTCCTTCCGTTTTACATACAAGCGACCGAATCGAGCAGAAGGTTAAATGGATAGATTGAACAATCATCGTATCTGAGTTGTATTCGATTATGTATATATAGATATACTCACCAGGTACCTGTTCTTCCGATATACATACGAGCAATCGAATCGAACATAAGGTTGAATGGATAGATTGAACAATCATCGTATCTGAGTTGTATTCGATTATGTTTATATAGTTATACTCACCAGGTAACTGTTCTTCCGTTATACATACGAGCGACTGAATTGAACTGAATGTTGAATGAATAGACTAAACAATGATCGTATCTGGGGTTGTATTCGATTATATCGTGATGATGTTCATATAGTTATACTCACCAGGTAACTGTTCTCCAGTTATACATAAGAGCGACTGAACTGAACAGAAGGTTGAATAGATAGACTGAACAATCATCGTATCTGGGTTGTATTCGATTATTTCGTGATGATTATTATATATTATGTCTGAACAGGTAACTGTTCTTTCGTTATACATACTAGCAACCGAATCGAACATAAGGTTGAATGGATAGATTGAACAATCATTGTATCTGGGTTGTCTCCGATTATATCGTTATGTTGTATATTTAACTACACCTACCATGTAACGGTTCGTTCGTTACACATACGAGCGTCTGAATCGAACATATGGTTGGATGGTTAGACGGAACGATAATTGTAACTAAGTTGTATTCGATTATATCGTGATGATGTTCATATAGAAATACTCACCAGGTTACTGTTCTTTCGTTATACATACGAGCAACCGAATCGATCAGAAGGTTGAATGGATAGTATCTGGGTTGTATTCGATTATGATGTTATGCTGTGTATATAGTTATACACATAAGGTGACGGTATTCCCGTTTCACATACGAGCGACCGAAACGAACAGAAAGTTGAATGGATAGACTGAACAATCAATGTATCTGGGTGGTATCCGATTATATCGCAATACTGTATATATAGTGATAATTACCAGGTGACGGTACTTCCTTTACACATACTAGCGACTGAATCGAACAGAAGGTTAAATGGTTAGACGAAACGATATATGTATCTGAGTTGTATTCGATGATATCGTGATGATGTTTATATAGCAATACTCAACAGGTAACTGTTCTTCCGTTTTACATACAAGCGACCGAATCGAGCAGAAGGTTGAATTCAGTATAGATTGAACATTCATCGTATCTGGGTTGTATTCGATTATGTTTATATAGTTATACTCACCAGGTAACTGTTCTTCCGTTATACATACGAGCGACTGAATTGAACAGAAGGTTGAATGGATAGTATATGGGTTGTATTCGATCATGATGTTATGCTGTGTATATAGTTATACACACTAGGAGACGGTATTCCCGTTTTACATATGAGCGACCGAAACAAAAAGAAAGTTGAATGGATAAACTGAACAATCAATGTATCTGGGTGGTATCCGATTATATCGCAATACTGTATATATAGTGATACTTACCAGGTGACGATACTTCCGTTACACATACTAGCGACTGAATCGAACAGAATGTTGAATGGTTAGACGAAACGATAATTGTATCTGAGTTGTATTCGATGATATCGTGATGATGTTTATATAGCAATACTCACCAGGTAACTCTTCTTCCGTTTTACATACAAGCGACCGAATCGAGCAGAAAGTTGAATTCAGTATAGATTGAACAATCATCGTATCTGGGTTGTATTCGATTATGTTTATATAGTTATAGTCACCAGGTAACTATTCTTCCGTTATACATACGAGCGACTGAATTGAACAGAAGGTTGAATGGATAGTATATGGGTTGTATTCGATTATGATGTTATGCTGTGTATATAGTTATACACACTAGGAGACGGTATTCCCGTTTTACATACGAGCGACCGAAACGAAAAGAAAGTTGAATGGATAGACTGAACAATCAATGTATCTGGGTGGTATCCGATTATATCGCAATACTGTATATATAGTGATACTTACCAGGTGACGATACTTCCGTTATACATACTAGCGACTGAATCGAACAGAATGTTGAATGGTTAGACGAAACGATAATTGTATCTGAGTTGTATTCGATGATATCGTTATGATGTTTATATAGCAATACTCACCAGGTAACTGTCCTTCCGTTTTACATACAAGCGACCGAATCGAGCAGAAGGTTAAATGAATAGATTGAACAATCATCGTATCTGAGTTGTATTCGATTATGTATATATAGATATACTCACCAGGTACCTGTTCTTCCGATATACATACGAGCAACCGAATCGAACATAAGGTTGAATGGATAGATTGAACAATCATCGTATCTGAGTTGTATTCGATTATGTTTATATAGTTATACTCACCAGGTAACTGTTCTTCCGTTATACATACGAGCGACTGAATTGAACTGAAGGTTGAATGGATAGACTAAACAATGATCGTATCTGGGGTTGTATTCGATTATATCGTGATGATGTTCATATAGTTATACTCACCAGGTAACTGTTCTCCAGTTATACATAAGAGCGACTGAACTGAACAGAAGGTTGAATGGATAGACTGAACAATCATCGTATCTGGGTTGTATTCGATTATTTCGTGATGATTATTATATATTATGTCTAACCAGGTAACTGTTCTTTCGTTATACATACTAGCAACAGAATCGAACATAAGGTTGAATGGATAGATTGAACAATCATTGTATCTGGGTTGTCTCCGATTATATCGTTATGTTGTATATTTAACTACACCTACCATGTAACGGTTCTTTCGTCACACATACGAGCGTCTGAATCGAACATAAGGTTGGATGGTTAGACGGAACGATAATTGTAACTAAGTTGTATTCGATTATATCGTGATGACGTTCATATAGAAATACTCACCAGGTTACTGTTCTTTCGTTATACATACGAGCAACCGAATCGAACAGAAGGTTGAATGGATAGTGTCTGGGTTGTATTCGATTATGATGTTATGCTGTGTATATAGTTATACACATAAGGTGACGGTATTCCCGTTTCACATACGAGCGACCGAAACGAACAGAAAGTTGAATGGATAGACTGAACAATCAATGTATCTGGGTGGTATCCGATTATATCGCAATACTGTATATATAGTGATACTTACCAGGTGACGGTACTTCCGTTACACATACTAGCGACTGAATCGAACAGAAGGTTAAATGGTTAGACGAAACGATAATTGTATCTGAGTTGTATTCGATGATATCGTGATGATGTTTATATAGCAATACTCACCAGGTAACTGTCCTTCCGTTTTACATACAAGCGACCGAATCGAGCAGAAGGTTAAATGGATAGATTGAACAATCATCGTATCTGAGTTGTATTCGATTATGTTTATATAGATATACTCACCAGGTACCTGTTCTTCCGATATACATACGAGCAACCGAATCGAACATAAGGTTGAGTGGATAGATTGAACAATCATCGTATCTGAGTTGTATTCGATTATGTTTATATAGTTATACTCACCAGGTAACTGTTCTTCCGTTATACATACGAGCGACTGAATTGAACTGAAGGTTGAATGGATAGACTAAACAATGATCGTATCTGGGGTTGTATTCGATTATATCGTGATGATGTTCATATAGTTATACTCACCAGGTAACTGTTCTTCCGTTTTACATACAAGCGACCGAATCGAGCAGAAGGTTGAATTCAGTATAGATTGAACAATCATCGTATCTGGGTTGTATTCGATTATGTTTATATAGTTATACTCACCAGGTAACTGTTCTTCCGTTATACATACGAGCGACTGAATTGAACAGAAGGTTGAATGGATAGTATATGGGTTGTATTTGATTATGATGTTATGCTGTGTATATAGTTATACACACTAGGAGACGGTATTCCCGTTTTACATACGAGCGACCGAAACAAAAAGAAAGTTGAATGGATAGACTGAACATTCAATGTATCTGGGTGGTATCCGATTATATCGCAATACTGTATATATAGTGATACTAACCAGGTGACGATACTTCCGTTACACATACTAGCGACTGAATCGAACAGAATGTTGAATGGTTAGACGAAACGATAATTGTATCTGGGTTGTATTCGATGATATCGTGATGATGTTTATATAGCAATACTCACCAGGTAACTGTTCTTCCGTTTTACATACAAGCGACCGAATCGAGCAGAAGGTTGAATTCAGTATAGATTGAACAATCATCGTATCTGGGTTGTATTCGATTATGTTTATATAGTTATAGTCACCAGGTAACTATTCTTCCGTTATACATACGGGCGACTGAATTGAACAGAAGGTTGAATGGATAGTATATGGGTTGTATTCGATTATGATGTTATGCTGTGTATATAGTTATACACACTAGGAGACGGTATTCCCGTTTTACATACGAGCGACCGAATCGAGCAGAAGGTTAAATGGATAGATTGAACAATCATCGTATCTGAGTTGTATTTGATTATGTATATATAGATATACTCACCAGGTACCTGTTCTTCCGATATACATACGAGCAATCGAATCGAACATAAGGTTGAATGGATAGATTGAACAATCATCGTATCTGAGTTGTATTCGATTATGTTTATATAGTTATACTCACCAGGTAACTGTTCTTCCGTTATACATACGAGCGACTGAATTGAACTGAAGGTTGAATGGATAGACTAAACAATGATCGTATCTGGGGTTGTATTCGATTATATCGTGATGATGTTCATATAGTTATACTCACCAGGTAACTGTTCTCCAGTTATACATAAGAGCGACTGAACTGAACAGAAGGTTGAATAGATAGACTGAACAATCATCGTATCTGGGTTGTATTCGATTATTTCGTGATGATTATTATATATTATGTCTGAACAGGTAACTGTTCTTTCGTTATACATACTAGCAACCGAATCGAACATAAGGTTGAATGGATAGATTGAACAATCATTGTATCTGGGTTGTCTCCGATTATATCGTTATGTTGTATATTTAACTACACCTACCATGTAACGGTTCGTTCGTTACACATACGAGCGTCTGAATCGAACATATGGTTGGATGGTTAGACGGAACGATAATTGTAACTAAGTTGTATTCGATTATATCGTGATGATGTTCATATAGAAATACTCACCAGGTTACTGTTCTTTCGTTATACATACGAGCAACCGAATCGATCAGAAGGTTGAATGGATAGTGTCTGGGTTGTATTCGATTATGATGTTATGCTGTGTATATAGTTATACACATAAGGTGACGGTATTCCCGTTTCACATACGAGCGACCGAAACGAACAGAAAGTTGAATGGATAGACTGAACAATCAATGTATCTGGGTGGTATCCGATTATATCGCAATACTGTATATATAATGATAATTACCAGGTGACGGTACTTCCGTTACACATACTAGCGACTGAATCGAACAGAAGGTTAAATGGTTAGACGAAACGATATATGTATCTGAGTTGTATTCGATGATATCGTGATGATGTTTATATAGCAATACTCAACAGGTAACTGTTCTTCCGTTTTACATACAAGCGACCGAATCGAGCAGAAGGTTGAATTCAGTATAGATTGAACATTCATCGTATCTGGGTTGTATTCGATTATGTTTATATAGTTATACTCACCAGGTAACTGTTCTTCCGTTATACATACGAGCGACTGAATTGAACAGAAGGTTGAATGGATAGTATATGGGTTGTATTCGATCATGATGTTATGCTGTGTATATAGTTATACACACTAGGAGACGGTATTCCCGTTTTTCATACGAGCGACCGAAACGAAAAGAAAGTTGAATGGGACTGAACAATCAATGTATCTGGGTGGTATCCGATTATATCGCAATACTGTATATATAGTGATACTTAGGTGACGATACTTCCGTTACACATACTAGCGACTGAATCGAACAGAATGTTGAATGGTAAGACGAAACGATAATTGTATCTGAGTTGTATTCGATGATATCGTGATGATGTTTATATAGCAATACTCACCAGGTAACTGTCCTTCCGTTTTACATACAAGCGACCGAATCGAGCAGAAGGTTAAATGGATAGATTGAACAATCATCGTATCTGAGTTGTATTCGATTATGTTTATATAGATATACTCACCAGGTACCTGTTCTTCCGATATACATACGAGCAACCGAATCGAACATAAGGTTGAATGGATAGATTGAACAATCATCGTATCTGAGTTGTATTCGATTATGTTTATATAGTTATACTCACCAGGTAACTGTTCTTCCGTTATACATACGAGCGACTTAATTAACTGAAGGTTGAATGGATAGACTAAACAATGATCGTATCTGGGGTTGTATTCGATTATATCGTGATGATGTTCATATAGTTATACTCACCAGGAAACTGTTCTCCAGTTATACATAAGAGCGACTGAACTGAACAGAAGGTTGAATGGATAGACTGAACAATCATCGTATCTGGGTTGTATTCGATTATTTCGTGATGATTATTATATATTATGTCTAACCAGGTAACTGTTCTTTCGTTATACATACTAGCAACCGAATCGAACATAAGGTTGAATGGATAGATTGAACAATCATTGTATCTGGGTTGTCTCCGATTATATCGTGATGTTGTATATTTAACTACACCTACCATGTAACGGTTCTTTCGTTACACATACGAGCGTCTGAATCGAACATAAGGTTGGATGGTTAGACGGAACGATAATTGTAACTAAGTTGTATTCGATTATATCGTGATGACGTTCATATAGAAATACTCACCAGGTTACTGTTCTTTCGTTATACATACGAGCAACCGAATCGAACAGAAGGTTGAATGGATAGTATCTGGGTTGTATTCGATTATGATGTTATGCTGTGTATATAGTTATACACATAAGGTGACGGTATTCCCGTTTCACATACGAGCGACCGAAACGAACAGAAAGTTGAATGGATGGACTGAACAATCAATGTATCTGGGTGGTATCCGATTATATCGCAATACTGTATATATAGTGATACTTACCAGGTGACGGTACTTCCGTTACACATACTGGCGACTGAATCGAACAGAAGGTTAAATGGTTAGACGAAACGATAATTGTATCTGAGTTGTATTCGATGATATCGTGATGATGTTTATATAGCAATACTCACCAGGTAACTGTCCTTCCGTTTTACATACAAGCGACCGAATCGAGCAGAAGGTTAAATGGATAGATTGAACAATCATCGTATCTGAGTTGTATTCGATTATGTTTATTTAGATATACTCACCAGGTACCTGTTCTTCCGATATACATACGAGCAACCGAATCGAACATAAGGTTGAATGGATAGATTGAACAATCATCGTATCTGAGTTGTATTCGATTATGTTTATATAGTTATACTCACCAGGTAACTGTTCTTCCGTTATACATACGAGCGACTTAATTAACTGAAGGTTGAATGGATAGACTAAACAATGATCGTATCTGGGGTTGTATTCGATTATATCGTGATGATGTTCATATAGTTATACTCACCAGGAAACTGTTCTCCAGTTATACATAAGAGCGACTGAACTGAACAGAAGGTTGAATGGATAGACTGAACAATCATCGTATCTGGGTTGTATTCGATTATTTCGTGATGATTATTATATATTATGTCTAACCAGGTAACTGTTCTTTCGTTATACATACTAGCAACCAAATCGAACATAAGGTTGAATGGATAGATTGAACAATCATTGTATCTGGGTTGTCTTCGATTATATCGTTATGTTGTATATTTAACTACACCTACCATGTAACGGTTCTTTCGTTACACATACGAGCGTCTGAATCGAACATAAGGTTGGATGGTTAGACGGAACGATAATTGTAACTAAGTTGTATTCGATTATATCGTGATGACGTTCATATAGAAATACTCACCAGGTTACTGTTCTTTCGTTATACATACGAGTAACCGAATCGAACAGAAGGTTGAATGGATAGTATCTGGGTTGTATTCGATTATGATGTTATGCTGTGATATAGTTATACACATAAGGTGACGGTATTCCCGTTTCACATACGAGCGACCGAAACGAACAGAAAGTTGAATGGATAGACTGAACAATCAATGTATCTGGGTGGTATCCGATTATATCGCAATACTGTATATATAGTGATACTTACCAGGTGACGGTACTTCCGTTACACATAC
Organism: Chrysomela aeneicollis; assembly: GCA_029955515.1. NCBI lineage: Eukaryota > Metazoa > Arthropoda > Insecta > Coleoptera > Chrysomelidae > Chrysomela > Chrysomela aeneicollis. The sequence continues at coordinate 10,592,425 of JARUHQ010000013.1, read as the reverse complement.
TAGCGACTGAATCGAACAGAAGGTTAAATGGTTAGACGAAACGATAATTGTATCTGAGTTGTATTCGATGATATCGTGATGATGTTTATATAGCAATACTCACCAGGTAACTGTTCTTCCGTTTTACATACAGGCGACCGAATCGAGCAGAAGGTTGAATTCAGTATAAATTGAACAATCATCGTATCTGGGTTGTATTCGATTATGTTTATATAGTTATACTCACCAGGTAACTGTTCTTCCGTTATACATACGAGCGACTGAATTGAACAGAAGGTTGAAAGGATAGTATATGGGTTGTATTCGATTATGATGTTATGCTGTGTATATAGTTATACACACTAGGAGACGGTATTCCCGTTTTACATACGAGCGACCGAAACGAAAATAAAGTTGAATGGATAGACTGAACAATCAATTTATCTGGGTGGTATCCGATTATATCGCAATACTGTATATATAGTGATACTTACCAGGTGACGATACTTCCGTTACACATACTAGCGACTGAATCGAACAGAATGTTGAATGGTTAGACGAAACGATAGTTGTATCTGAGTTGTATTCGATGATATCGTGATGATGTTCATATAGCAATACTCACCAGGTAACTGTCCTTCCGTTTTACATACAAGCGACCAAATCGAGCAGAAGGTTAAATGGATAGATTGAACAATCATCGTATCTGAGTTGTATTCGATTATGTTTATATAGATATACTCACCAGGTACCTGTTCTTCCGATATACATACGAGCAACCGAATCGAACATAAGGTTGAATGGATAGATTGAACAATCATCGTATCTGAGTTGTATTCGATTATGTTTATATAGTTACACTCACCAGGTAACTGTTCTTCCGTTATACATACGAGCGACTGAATTGAACTGAAGGTTGAATGGATAGACTAAACAATGATCGTATCTGGGGTTGTATTCGATTATATCGTGATGATGTTCATATAGTTATACTCACTAGGTAACTGTTCTCCAGTTATACATAAGAGCGACTGAACTGAACAGAAGGTTGAATGGATAGACTGAACAATCATCGTATCTGGGTTGTATTCGATTATTTCGTGATGATTATTATATATTATGTCTGAACAGGTAACTGTTCTTTCGTTATACATACTAGCAACCGAATCGAACATAAGGTTGAATGGATAGATTGAACAATCATTGTATCTGGGTTGTCTCCGATTATATCGTTATGTTGTATATTTAACTACACCTACCATGTAACGGTTCGTTCGTTACACATACGAGCGTCTGAATCGAACATATGGTTGGATGGTTAGACGGAACGATAATTGTAACTAAGTTGTATTCGATTATATCGTGATGATGTTCATATAGAAATACTCACCAGGTTACTGTTCTTTCGTTATACATACGAGCAACCGAATCGATCAGAAGGTTGAATGGATAGTATCTGGGTTGTATTCGATTATGATGTTATGCTGTGTATATAGTTATACACATAAGGTGACGGTATTCCCGTTTCACATACGAGCGACCGAAACGAACAGAAAGTTGAATGGATAGACTGAACAATCAATGTATCTGGGTGGTATCCGATTATATCGCAATACTGTATATATAGTGATAATTACCAGGTGACGGTACTTCCGTTACACATACTAGCGACTGAATCGAACAGAAGGTTAAATGGTTAGACGAAACGATATATGTATCTGAGTTGTATTCGATGATATCGTGATGATGTTTATATAGCAATACTCAACAGGTAACTGTTCTTCCGTTTTACATACAAGCGACCGAATCGAGCAGAAGGTTGAATTCAGTATAGATTGAACATTCATCGTATCTGGGTTGTATTCGATTATGTTTATATAGTTATACTCACCAGGTAACTGTTCTTCCGTTATACATACGAGCGACTGAATTGAACAGAAGGTTGAATGGATAGTATATGGGTTGTATTCGATCATGATGTTATGCTGTTTATATAGTTATACACACTAGGAGACGGTATTCCCGTTTTTCATACGAGCGACCGAAACGAAAAGAAAGTTGAATGGGACTGAACAATCAATGTATCTGGGTGGTATCCGATTATATCGCAATACTGTATATATAGTGATACTTAGGTGACGATACTTCCGTTACACATACTAGCGACTGAATCGAACAGAATGTTGAATGGTAAGACGAAACGATAATTGTATCTGAGTTGTATTCGATGATATCGTGATGATGTTTATATAGCAATACTCACCAGGTAACTGTCCTTCCGTTTTACATACAAGCGACCGAATCGAGCAGAAGGTTAAATGGATAGATTGAACAATCATCGTATCTGAGTTGTATTCGATTATGTTTATATAGATATACTCACCAGGTACCTGTTCTTCCGATATACATACGAGCAACCGAATCGAACATAAGGTTGAATGGATAGATTGAACAATCATCGTATCTGAGTTGTATTCGATTATGTTTATATAGTTATACTCACCAGGTAACTGTTCTTCCGTTATACATACGAGCGACTTAATTAACTGAAGGTTGAATGGATAGACTAAACAATGATCGTATCTGGGGTTGTATTCGATTATATCGTGATGATGTTCATATAGTTATACTCACCAGGAAACTGTTCTCCAGTTATACATAAGAGCGACTGAACTGAACAGAAGGTTGAATGGATAGACTGAACAATCATCGTATCTGGGTTGTATTCGATTATTTCGTGATGATTATTATATATTATGTCTAACCAGGTAACTGTTCTTTCGTTATACATACTAGCAACCGAATCGAACATAAGGTTGAATGGATAGATTGAACAATCATTGTATCTGGGTTGTCTCCGATTATATCGTGATGTTGTATATTTAACTACACCTACCATGTAACGGTTCATTCGTTACACTTACGAGCGTCTGAATCGAACATAAGGTTGGATGGTCAGACGGAACGATAATTGTAACTAAGTTGTATTCGATTATATCGTGATGACGTTCATATAGAAATACTCACCAGGTTACTGTTCTTTCGTTATACATACGAGCAACCGAATCGAACAGAAGGTTGAATGGATAGTATCTGGGTTGTATTCGATTATGATGTTATGCTGTGTATATAGTTATACACATAAGGTGACGGTATTCCCGTTTCACATACGAGCGACCGAAACGAACAGAAAGTTGAATGGATGGACTGAACAATCAATGTATCTGGGTGGTATCCGATTATATCGCAATACTGTATATATAGTGATACTTACCAGGTGACGGTACTTCCGTTACACATACTGGCGACTGAATCGAACAGAAGGTTAAATGGTTAGACGAAACGATAATTGTATCTGAGTTGTATTCGATGATATCGTGATGATGTTTATATAGCAATACTCACCAGGTAACTGTCCTTCCGTTTTACATACAAGCGACCGAATCGAGCAGAAGGTTAAATGGATAGATTGAACAATCATCGTATCTGAGTTGTATTCGATTATGTTTATTTAGATATACTCACCAGGTACCTGTTCTTCCGATATACATACGAGCAACCGAATCGAACATAAGGTTGAATGGATAGATTGAACAATCATCGTATCTGAGTTGTATTCGATTATGTTTATATAGTTATACTCACCAGGTAACTGTTCTTCCGTTATACATACGAGCGACTGAATTGAACTGAAGGTTGAATGGATAGACTAAACAATGATCGTATCTGGGGTTGTATTCGATTATATCGTGATGATGTTCATATAGTTATACTCACCAGGTAACTGATCTCCAGTTATACATAAGAGCGACTGAACTGAACAGAAGGTTGAATGGATAGACTGAACAATCATCGTATCTGGGTTGTATTCGATTATTTCGTGATGATTATTATATATTATGTCTAACCAGGTAACTGTTCTTTCGTTATACATACTAGCAACCAAATCGAACATAAGGTTGAATGGATAGATTGAACAATCATTGTATCTGGGTTGTCTTCGATTATATCGTTATGTTGTATATTTAACTACACCTACCATGTAACGGTTCTTTCGTTACACATACGAGCGTCTGAATCGAACATAAGGTTGGATGGTTAGACGGAACGATAATTGTAACTAAGTTGTATTCGATTATATCGTGATGACGTTCATATAGAAATACTCACCAGGTTACTGTTCTTTCGTTATACATACGAGTAACCGAATCGAACAGAAGGTTGAATGGATAGTATCTGGGTTGTATTCGATTATGATGTTATGCTGTGATATAGTTATACACATAAGGTGACGGTATTCCCGTTTCACATACGAGCGACCGAAACGAACAGAAAGTTGAATGGATAGACTGAACAATCAATGTATCTGGGTGGTATCCGATTATATCGCAATACTGTATATATAGTGATACTTACCAGGTGACGGTACTTCCGTTACACATACTAGCGACTGAATCGAACAGAAGGTTAAATGGTTAGACGAAACGATATATGTATCTGAGTTGTATTCGATGATATCGTGATGATGTTTATATAGCAATACTCAACAGGTAACTGTTCTTCCGTTTTACATACAAGCGACCGAATCGAGCAGAAGGTTGAATTCAGTATAGATTGAACATTCATCGTATCTGGGTTGTATTCGATTATGTTTATATAGTTATACTCACCAGGTAACTGTTCTTCCGTTATACATACGAGCGACTGAATTGAACAGAAGGTTGAATGGATAGTATATGGGTTGTATTCGATCATGATGTTATGCTGTGTATATAGTTATACACACTAGGAGACGGTATTCCCGTTTTTCATACGAGCGACCGAAACGAAAAGAAAGTTGAATGGGACTGAACAATCAATGTATCTGGGTGGTATCCGATTATATCGCAATACTGTATATATAGTGATACTTAGGTGACGATACTTCCGTTACACATACTAGCGACTGAATCGAACAGAATGTTGAATGGTAAGACGAAACGATAATTGTATCTGAGTTGTATTCGATGATATCGTGATGATGTTTATATAGCAATACTCACCAGGTAACTGTCCTTCCGTTTTACATACAAGCGACCGAATCGAGCAGAAGGTTAAATGGATAGATTGAACAATCATCGTATCTGAGTTGTATTCGATTATGTTTATATAGATATACTCACCAGGTACCTGTTCTTCCGATATACATACGAGCAACCGAATCGAACATAAGGTTGAATGGATAGATTGAACAATCATCGTATCTGAGTTGTATTCGATTATGTTTATATAGTTATACTCACCAGGTAACTGTTCTTCCGTTATACATACGAGCGACTTAATTAACTGAAGGTTGAATGGATAGACTAAACAATGATCGTATCTGGGGTTGTATTCGATTATATCGTGATGATGTTCATATAGTTATACTCACCAGGAAACTGTTCTCCAGTTATACATAAGAGCGACTGAACTGAACAGAAGGTTGAATGGATAGACTGAACAATCATCGTATCTGGGTTGTATTCGATTATTTCGTGATGATTATTATATATTATGTCTAACCAGGTAACTGTTCTTTCGTTATACATACTAGCAACCGAATCGAACATAAGGTTGAATGGATAGATTGAACAATCATTGTATCTGGGTTGTCTTCGATTATATCGTGATGTTGTATATTTAACTACACCTACCATGTAACGGTTCATTCGTTACACTTACGAGCGTCTGAATCGAACATAAGGTTGGATGGTCAGACGGAACGATAATTGTAACTAAGTTGTATTCGATTATATCGTGATGACGTTCATATAGAAATACTCACCAGGTTACTGTTCTTTCGTTATACATACGAGCAACCGAATCGAACAGAAGGTTGAATGGATAGTATCTGGGTTGTATTCGATTATGATGTTATGCTGTGTATATAGTTATACACATAAGGTGACGGTATTCCCGTTTCACATACGAGCGACCGAAACGAACAGAAAGTTGAATGGATGGACTGAACAATCAATGTATCTGGGTGGTATCCGATTATATCGCAATACTGTATATATAGTGATACTTACCAGGTGACGGTACTTCCGTTACACATACTGGCGACTGAATCGAACAGAAGGTTAAATGGTTAGACGAAACGATAATTGTATCTGAGTTGTATTCGATGATATCGTGATGATGTTTATATAGCAATACTCACCAGGTAACTGTCCTTCCGTTTTACATACAAGCGACCGAATCGAGCAGAAGGTTAAATGGATAGATTGAACAATCATCGTATCTGAGTTGTATTCGATTATGTTTATTTAGATATACTCACCAGGTACCTGTTCTTCCGATATACATACGAGCAACCGAATCGAACATAAGGTTGAATGGATAGATTGAACAATCATCGTATCTGAGTTGTATTCGATTATGTTTATATAGTTATACTCACCAGGTAACTGTTCTTCCGTTATACATACGAGCGACTGAATTGAACTGAAGGTTGAATGGATAGACTAAACAATGATCGTATCTGGGGTTGTATTCGATTATATCGTGATGATGTTCATATAGTTATACTCACCAGGTAACTGATCTCCAGTTATACATAAGAGCGACTGAACTGAACAGAAGGTTGAATGGATAGACTGAACAATCATCGTATCTGGGTTGTATTCGATTATTTCGTGATGATTATTATATATTATGTCTAACCAGGTAACTGTTCTTTCGTTATACATACTAGCAACCAAATCGAACATAAGGTTGAATGGATAGATTGAACAATCATTGTATCTGGGTTGTCTTCGATTATATCGTTATGTTGTATATTTAACTACACCTACCATGTAACGGTTCTTTCGTTACACATACGAGCGTCTGAATCGAACATAAGGTTGGATGGTTAGACGGAACGATAATTGTAACTAAGTTGTATTCGATTATATCGTGATGACGTTCATATAGAAATACTCACCAGGTTACTGTTCTTTCGTTATACATACGAGTAACCGAATCGAACAGAAGGTTGAATGGATAGTATCTGGGTTGTATTCGATTATGATGTTATGCTGTGATATAGTTATACACATAAGGTGACGGTATTCCCGTTTCACATACGAGCGACCGAAACGAACAGAAAGTTGAATGGATAGACTGAACAATCAATGTATCTGGGTGGTATCCGATTATATCGCAATACTGTATATATAGTGATACTTACCAGGTGACGGTACTTCCGTTACACATACTAGCGACTGAATCGAACAGAAGGTTAAATGGTTAGACGAAACGATAATTGTATCTGAGTTGTATTCGATGATATCGTGATGATGTTTATATAGCAATACTCACCAGGTAACTGTTCTTCCGTTTTACATACAGGCGACCGAATCGAGCAGAAGGTTGAATTCAGTATAAATTGAACAATCATCGTATCTGGGTTGTATTCGATTATGTTTATATAGTAATACTCACCAGGTAACTGTTCTTCCGTTATACATACGAGCGACTGAATTGAACAGAAGGTTGAATGGATAGTATATGGGTTGTATTCGATTATGATGTTATGCTGTGTATATAGTTATACACACTAGGAGACGGTATTCCCGTTTTACATACGAGCGACCGAAACGAAAAGAAAGTTGAATGGATAGACTGAACAATCAATTTATCTGGGTGGTATCCGATTATATCGCAATACTGTATATATAGTGATACTTACCAGGTGACGATACTTCCGTTACACATACTAGCGACTGAATCGAACAGAATGTTGAATGGTTAGACGAAACGATAGTTGTATCTGAGTTGTATTCGATGATATCGTGATGATGTTCATATAGCAATACTCACCAGGTAACTGTCCTTCCGTTTTACATACAAGCGACCAAATCGAGCAGAAGGTTAAATGGATAGATTGAACAATCATCGTATCTGAGTTGTATTCGATTATGTTTATATAGATATACTCACCAGGTACCTGTTCTTCCGATATACATACGAACAACCGAATCGAACATAAGGTTGAATGGATAGATTGAACAATCATCGTATCTGAGTTGTATTCGATTATGTTTATATAGTTACACTCACCAGGTAACTGTTCTTCCGTTATACATACGAGCGACTGAATTGAACTGAAGGTTGAATGGATAGACTAAACAATGATCGTATCTGGGGTTGTATTCGATTATATCGTGATGATGTTCATATAGTTATACTCACTAGGTAACTGTTCTCCAGTTATACATAAGAGCGACTGAACTGAACAGAAGGTTGAATGGATAGACTGAACAATCATCGTATCTGGGTTGTATTCGATTATTTCGTGATGATTATTATATATTATGTCTAACCAGGTAACTGTTCTTTCGTTATACATACTAGCAACCGAATCGAACCTAAGGTTGAATGAATAGATTGAACAATCATTGTATCTGGGTTGTCTCCGATTATATCGTTATGTTGTATATTTAACTACACCTACCATGTAACGGTTCTTTCGTTACACATACGAGCGTCTGAATCGAACATAAGGTTGGATGGTTAGACGGAACGATAATTGTAACTAAGTTGTATTCGATTATATCGTGATGACGTTCATATAGAAATACTCACCAGGTTACTGTTCTTTCGTTATACATACGAGCAACCGAATCGAACAGAAGGTTGAATGGATAGTATCTGGGTTGTATTCGATAATGATGTTATGCTGTGTATATAGTTATACACATGAGGTGACGGTATTCCCGTTTCACATACGAGCGACCGAAACGAACAGAAAGTTGAATGGATAGACTGAACAATCAATGTATCTGGGTGGTATCCGATTATATCGCAATACTGTATATATAGTGATACTAACCAGGTGACGGTACTTCCGTTACACATACTAGCGACTGAATCGAACATAAGGTTAAATGGTTAGACGAAACGATGATTGTATCTGAGTTGTATTCGATGATATCGTGATGATGTTTATATAGCAATACTCACCAGGTAACTGTTCTTCCGTTTTACATACAAGCGACCGAATCGAGCAGCAGGTTGAATTCAGTATACATTGAACAATCATCGTATCTGGGTTGTATTCGATTATGTTTATATAGTTATACTCACCAGGTTACTGTTCTTCCGTTATACATACGAGCGACTGAATTGAACAGAAGGTTGAATGGATAGTATATATAGGTTGTATTCGATTATGATGTTATGCTGTGTATATAGTTATACACACTAGGAGACGGTATTCCCGTTTTACATACGAGCGACCGAAACGAACAGAAAGTTGAATGGATAGACTGAACAATCAATGTATCTGGGTGGTATCCGATTATATCGCAATACTGTATATATAGTGATACTTACCAGGTGACGATACTTCCGTTACACATACTAGCGACTGAATCGAACAGAATGTTGAATGGTTAGACGAAACGATAATTGTATCTGAGTTGTATTCGATGATATCGTGATGATGTATATATAGCAATACTCACCAGGTAACTGTTCTTCCGTTTTACATACAAGCGACCGAATCGAGCAGAAGGTTGAATTCAGTATAGATTGAACAATCATCGTATCTGGGTTGTATTCGATTATGTTTATATAGTTATACTCACCAGGTAACTGTTCTTCCGTTATACATACGAGCGACTGAATTGAACAGAAGGTTGAATGGATAGTATCTGGGTTGTATTCGATTATGATGTTATGCTGTGTATATAGTTATACACATAAGGTGATGGTATTCCCGTTTCACATACGAGCGACCGAAACGAACAGAAAGTTGAATGGATAGACTGAACAATCAATGTATCTGGGTGGTATCCGATTATATCGCAATACTGTATATATAGTGATACTTACCAGGTGACGGTACTTCCGTTACACATTCTAGCGACTGAATCGAACAGAAGGTTGAATGGTTAGACGAAACGATAATTGTATCTGAGTTGTATTCGATGATATCGTGATGATGTTTATATAGCAATACTCACCAGGTAACTGTTCTTCCGTTTTACATACAAGCGACCGAATCGAGCAGAAGGTTGAATTCAGTATAGATTGAACAATCATCGTATCTGGGTTGTATTCGATTATGTTTATATAGTTATACTCACCAGGTAACTGTTCTTCCGTTATACATACGAGCGACTGAATTGAACTGAAGGTTGAATGGATAGACTAAACAATGATCGTATCTGGGGTTGTATTCGATTATATCGTGATGATGTTCATATAGTTATACTCACCAGGTAACTGATCTCCAGTTATACATAAGAGCGACTGAACTGAACAGAAGGTTGAATGGATAGACTGAACAATCATCGTATCTGGGTTGTATTCGATTATTTCGTGATGATTATTATATATTATGTCTAACCAGGTAACTGTTCTTTCGTTATACATACTAACAACCGAATCTAACATAAGGTTGAATGGATAGATTGAACAATCATTGTATCTGGGTTGTCTCCGATTATATCGTTATGTTGTATATTAAACTACACCTACCATGTAACGGTTCTTTCGTTACACATACGAGCGTCTGAATCGAACATAAGGTTGGATGGTTAGACGGAACGATAATTGTAACTAAGTTGTATTCGATTATATCGTGATGACGTTCATATAGAAATACTCACCAGGTTACTGTTCTTTCGTTATACATACGAGCAACCGAATCGAACAGAAGGTTGAATGGATAGTATATGGGTTGTATTCGATTATGATGTTATGCTGTGATATAGTTATACACATAAGGTGACGGTATTCCCGTTTCACATACGAGCGACCGAAACGAACAGAAAGTTGGATGGATAGACTGAACAATCAATGTATCTGGGTGGTATCCGATTATATCGCAATACTGTATATATATTGATACTTACCAGGTGACGGTACTTCCGTTACACATACTAGCGACTGAATCGAACAGAAGGTTAAATGGTTAGACGAAACGATAATTGTATCTGAGTTGTATTCGATGATATCGTGATGATGTTTATATAGCAATACTCACCAGGTAACTGTTCTTCCGTTTTACATACAAGCGACCGAATCGAGCAGAAGGTTGAATTCAGTATAGATTGAACAATCATCGTATCTGGGTTTTATTCGATTATGTTTATATAGTTATACTCACCAGGTAACTGTTCTTCCGTTATACATACGAGCGACTGAATTGAACAGAAGGTTGAATGGATAGTATATGAGTTGTATTCGATTATGATGTTATGCTGTGTATATAGTTATACACACTAGGAGACGGTATTCCCGTTTTACATACGAGCGACCGAAACGAAAAGAAAGTTGAATGGATAGACTGAACAATCAATGTATCTGGGTGGTATCCGATTATATCGCAATACTGTATATATAGTGATACTTACCAGGTGACGATACTTCCGTTACACATACTAGCGACTGAATCGAACAGAATATATATATATATATATATATATATATCACTCTTTATTAGCAAATAATGCTCTTCATTGTACAGTCAGTCACTTGAAAATACAAAACAAAAAAATATAAAAATGGAGACAAGTCACATTTTAAAAACAAGAAACAAGAAAACAAGACAAATTATTGATGACTATCACTTGAAATATATTCGATACATTTTCTTTTGAATGAATTTATTGAATCACAGCTTTTTATATGACCAGGCAAATTATTGAATGCAATCAGACCAGAACTATACAGAGTCACAACCAGAACTATACAAAGAGTCACAACCTATATGCTCTCTGTTGATATAAAAATGTTGAATGGTTAGACGAAACGATAATTGTATCTGAGTTGTATTCGATGATATCGTGATGATGTTTATATAGCAATACTCACCAGGTAACTGTCCTTCCGTTTTACATACAAGCGACCGAATCGAGCAGAAGGTTGAATGGATAGATTGAACAATCATCGTATCTGGGTTGTATTCGATTATGTTTATATAGTTATACTCACCAGGTAACTGTTCTTCCGTTATACATACGAGCGACTGAATTGAACAGAAGGTTGAATGGATAGTATCTGGGTTGTATTCGATTATGATGTTATGCTGTGTATATAGTTATACACATAAGGTGATGGTATTCCCGTTTCACATACGAGCGACCGAAACGAACAGAAAGTTGAATGGATAGACTGAACAATCAATGTATCTGGGTGGTATCCGATTATATCGCAATACTGTATATATAGTGATACTTACCAGGTGACGGTACTTCCGTTACACATTCTAGCGACTGAATCGAACAGAAGGTTGAATGGTTAGACGAAACGATAATTGTATCTGAGTTGTATTCGATGATATCGTGATGATGTTTATATAGCAATACTCACCAGGTAACTGTTCTTCCGTTTTACATACAAGCGACCGAATCGAGCAGAAGGTTGAATTCAGTATAGATTGAACAATCATCGTATCTGGGTTGTATTCGATTATGTTTATATAGTTATACTCACCAGGTAACTGTTCTTCCGTTATACATACGAGCGACTGAATTGAACTGAAGGTTGAATGGATAGACTAAACAATGATCGTATCTGGGGTTGTATTCGATTATATCGTGATGATGTTCATATAGTTATACTCACCAGGTAACTGATCTCCAGTTATACATAAGAGCGACTGAACTGAACAGAAGGTTGAATGGATAGACTGAACAATCATCGTATCTGGGTTGTATTCGATTATTTCGTGATGATTATTATATATTATGTCTAACCAGGTAACTGTTCTTTCGTTATACATACTAACAACCGAATCTAACATAAGGTTGAATGGATAGATTGAACAATCATTGTATCTGGGTTGTCTCCGATTATATCGTTATGTTGTATATTAAACTACACCTACCATGTAACGGTTCTTTCGTTACACATACGAGCGTCTGAATCGAACATAAGGTTGGATGGTTAGACGGAACGATAATTGTAACTAAGTTGTATTCGATTATATCGTGATGACGTTCATATAGAAATACTCACCAGGTTACTGTTCTTTCGTTATACATACGAGCAACCGAATCGAACAGAAGGTTGAATGGATAGTATATGGGTTGTATTCGATTATGATGTTATGCTGTGATATAGTTATACACATAAGGTGACGGTATTCCCGTTTCACATACGAGCGACCGAAACGAACAGAAAGTTGGATGGATAGACTGAACAATCAATGTATCTGGGTGGTATCCGATTATATCGCAATACTGTATATATATTGATACTTACCAGATGACGGTACTTCCGTTACACATACTAGCGACTGAATCGAACAGAAGGTTAAATGGTTAGACGAAACGATAATTGTATCTGAGTTGTATTCGATGATATCGTGATGATGTTTATATAGCAATACTCACCAGGTAACTGTTCTTCCGTTTTACATACAAGCGACCGAATCGAGCAGAAGGTTGAATTCAGTATAGATTGAACAATCATCGTATCTGGGTTGTATTCGATTATGTTTATATAGTTATACTCACCAGGTAACTGTTCTTCCGTTATACATACGAGCGACTGAATTGAACAGAAGGTTGAATGGATAGTATATGAGTTGTATTCGATTATGATGTTATGCTGTGTATATAGTTATACACACTAGGAGACGGTATTCCCGTTTTACATACGAGCGACCGAAACGAAAAGAAAGTTGAATGGATAGACTGAACAATCAATGTATCTGGGTGGTATCCGATTATATCGCAATACTGTATATATAGTGATACTTACCAGGTGACGATACTTCCGTTACACATACTAGCGACTGAATCGAACAGAATATATATATATATATATATATCACTCTTTATTAGCAAATAATGCTCTTCATTGTACAGTCAGTCACTTGAAAATACAAAACAAAAAAATATAAAAATGGAGACAAGTCACATTTTAAAAACAAGAAACAAGAAAACAAGACAAATTATTGATGACTATCACTTGAAATATATTCGATACATTTTCTTTTGAATGAATTTATTGAATCACAGCTTTTTATATGACCAGGCAAATTATTGAATGCAATCAGACCAGAACTATACAGAGTCACAACCAGAACTATACAAAGAGTCACAACCTATATGCTCTCTGTTGATATAAAAATGTTGAATGGTTAGACGAAACGATAATTGTATCTGAGTTGTATTCGATGATATCGTGATGATGTTTATATAGCAATACTCACCAGGTAACTGTCCTTCCGTTTTACATACAAGCGACCGAATCGAGCAGAAGGTTGAATGGATAGATTGAACAATCATCGTATCTGAGTTGTATTCGATTATGTTTATATAGATATACTCACCAGGTACCTGTTTTTCCGATATACATACGAGCAACCGAATCGAACATAAGGTTGAATGGATATATTGAACAATCATCGTATCTGAGTTGTATTCGATTATGTTTATATAGTTATACTCACCAGGTAACTGTTCTTCCGTTATACATACGAGCGACTGAATTGAACTGAAGGTTGAATGGATAGACTAAACAATGATCGTATCTGGGGTTGTATTCGATTATATCGTGATGATGTTCATATAGTTATACTCACCAGGTAACTGTTCTCCAGTTATACATAATAGCGACTGAACTGAACAGAAGGTTGAATGGAAAGACTGAACAATCATCGTATCTGGGTTGTTTTCGATTATTTCGTGATGATTATTATATATTATGTCTAACCAGGTAACTGTTCTTTCGTTATACATACTAGCAACCGAATCTAACATTAGGTTGAATGGATAGATTGAACAATCATTGTATCTGGGTTGTCTCCGATTATATCGTTATGTTGTATATTTAACTACACCTACCATGTAACGGTTCTTTCGTTACACATACGAGCGTCTGAATCGAACATAAGGTTGGATGGTTAGACGGAACGATAATTGTAACTAAGTTGTATTCGATTATATCGTGATGACGTTCATATAGAAATACTCACCAGGTTACTGTTCTTTCGTTATACATTCGAGCAACCGAATCGAACTGAAGGTTGGATGGATAGTATCTGGGTTGTATTCGATTATGATGTTATGCTGTTTATATAGTTATACACATAAGGTGACGGTCCTTCCGTTTTACATACAAGCGACCGAATCGAGCAGAAGGTTGAATGGATAGATTGAACAATCATCGTATCTGAGTTGTATTCGATTATGTTTATATAGATATACTCACCAGGTACCTGTTCTTCCGATATACATACGAGCAACCGAATCGAACATAAGGTTGAATGGATATATTGAACAATCATCGTATCTGAGTTGTATTCGATTATGTTTATATAGTTATACTCACCAGGTAACTGTTCTTCCGTTATACATACGAGCGACTGAATTGAACTGAAGGTTGAATGGATAGACTAAACAATGATCGTATCTGGGGTTGTATTCGATTATATCGTGATGATGTTCATATAGTTATACTCACCAGGTAACTGTTCTCCAGTTATACATAATAGCGACTAAACTGAACAGAAGGTTGAATGGAAAGACTAAACAATCATCGTATCTGGGTTGTATTCGATTATTTCGTGATGATTATTATATATTATGTCTAACCAGGTAACTGTTCTTTCGTTATACATACTAGCAACCGAATCTAACATAAGGTTGAATGGATAGATTGAACAATCATTGTATCTGGGTTGTCTCCGATTATATCGTTATGTTGTATATAACTACACCTACCATGTAACGGTTCTTTCGTTACACATAAGAGCGTCTGAATCGAACATAAGGTTGGATGGTTAGACGGAACGATAATTGTAACTAAGTTGTATTCGATTATATCGTGATGACGTTCATATAGAAATACTCACCAGGTTACTGTTCTTTCGTTATACATTCGAGCAACCGAATCGAACAGAAGGTTGGATGGATAGTATCTGGGTTGTATTCGATTATGATGTTATGCTGTGTATATAGTTATACACATAAGGTGACGGTATTCCCGTTTCACATACGAGCGACCGAAACGAACAGAAAGTTGAAATGATAGACTGAACAATCAATGTATCTGGGTGGTATCCGATTATATCGCAATACTGTATATATAGTGATACTAACCAGGTGACGGTACTTCCGTTACACATACTAGCGACTGAATCGAACAGAAGGTTAAATGGTTAGACGAAACGATAATTGTATCTGAGTTGTATTCGATGATATCGTGATGATGTTTATATAGCAATACTCACCAGGTAACTGTTCTTCCGTTTTGCATACAAGCGACCGAATCGAGCAGAAGGTTGAATTCAGTATAGATTGAACAATCATCGTATCTGGGTTGTATTCGATTATGTTTATATAGTTATACTCACCAGATAACTGTTCTTCCGTTATACATACGAGCGACTGAATTGAACAGAAGGTTGAATGGATAGTATATGGGTTGTATTCGATTATGATGTTATGCTGTGTATATAGTTATACACACTAGGAGACGGTATTCCCGTTTTACATACGAGCGACCGAAACGAAAAGAAAGTTGAATGGATAGACTGAACAATCAATGTATCTGGGTGGTATCCGATTATATCGCAATACTGTATATATAGTGATACTTGCCAGGTGACGATACTTCCGTTACACATACTAGCGTCTGAATCGAACAGAATGTTGAATGGTTAGACGAAACGATAATTGTATCTGTGTTGTATTCGATGATATCGTGATGATGTTTATATAGCAATACTCACCAGGTAACTGTTCTTCCGTTTTACATACAAGCGACCGAATCGAGCAGAAGGTTGAATGGATAGATTGAACAATCATCGTATCTGAGTTGTATTCGATTATGTTTATATAGTTATACTCACCAGGTAACTGTTCTTCCGTTATACATACGAGCGACTGAATTGAACTGAAGGTTGAATGGATAGACTGAACAATCATCGTATCTGGGTTGTATTCGATTATTTCGTGATGATTATTATATATTATGTCTAACCAGGTAACTGTTCTTTCGTTATACATACTAGCAACCGAATCGAACATAAGGTTGAATGGATAGATTGAACAATCATTGTATCTGTTATGTTGTATATTTAACTACACCTACCATGTAACGGTTCTTTCGTTACACATACGAGCGTCTGAATCGAACATAAGGTTGGATGGTTAGACGGAACGATAATTGTAACTAAGTTGTATTCGATTATATCGTGATGACGTTCATATAGAAATACTCACCAGGTTACTGTTCTTTCGTTATACAACCGAATCGAACAGGAGGTTGAATGGATAGTATCTGGGTTGTATTCGATTATGATGTTATGCTGTGATATAGTTATACACATAAGGTGACGGTATTCCCGTTTCACATACGAGCGACCGAAACGAACAGAAAGTTGAATGGATAGACTGAACAATCAATGTATCTGGGTGGTATCCGATTATATCGCAATACTGTATATATAGTGATACTTACCAGGTGACGGTACTTCCGTTACACATACTAGCGACTGAATCGAACAGAAGGTTAAATGGTTAGACGAAACGATAATTGTATCTGAGTTGTATTCGATGATATTGTGATGATGCTTATATAGCAATACTCACCAGGTAACTGTTCTTCCGTTTTACATACAAGCGACCGAATCGAGCAGAAGGTTGAATTCAGTATAGATTGAACAATCATCGTATCTGGGTTGTATTCGATTATGTTTATATAGTTATACTCACCAGGTTACTGTTCTTCCGTTATACATACGAGCGACTGAATTGAACAGAAGGTTGAATGGATAGTATATGGGTTGTATTCGAATATGATGTTATGCTGTGTATATAGTTATACACACTAGGAGACGGTATTCCCGTTTTACATACGAGCGACCGAAACGAAAAGAAAGTTGAATGGATAGACTGAACAATCAATGTATCTGGGTGGTATCCGATTATATCGCAATACTGTATATATAGTGATACTTACCAGGTGACGATACTTCCGTTACACATACTAGCGACTGAATCGAACAGAATGTTGAATGGTTAGACGAAACGATAATTGTATCTGAGTTGTATTCGATGATATCGTGATGATGTTTATATAGCAATACTCACCAAGTAACTGTCCTTCCGTTTTACATACAAGCGACCGAATCGAGCAGAAGGTTAAATGGATAGATTGAACAATCATCGTATCTGAGTTGTATTCGATTATGTTTATATAGATATACTCACCAGGTACCTGTTCTTCCGATATACATACGAGCAACCGAATCGAACATAAGGTTGAATGGATAGATTGAACAATCATCGTATCTGAGTTGTATTCGATTATGTTTATATAGTTATACTCACCAGGTAACTGTTCTTCCGTTATACATACGAGCGACTGAATTGAACTGAACGTTGAATGGATAGACTAAACAATGATCGTATCTGGGGTTGTATTCGATTATATCGTGATGATGTTCATATAGTTATACTCACCAGGTAACTGTTCCCCAGTTATACATAAGAGCGACTGAACTGAACAGAAGGTTGAATGGATAGACTGAACAATCATCGTATCTGGGTTGTATTCGATTATTTCGTGATGATTATTATATATTATGTCTAACCAGGTAACTGTTCTTTCGTTATACATACTAGCAACCAAATCGAACATAAGGTTGAATGGATAGATTGAACAATCATTGTATCTGGGTTGTCTCCGATTATATCGTTATGTTGTATATTTAACTACACCTACCATGTAACGGTTCTTTCGTTACACATACGAGCGTCTGAATCGAACATGAGGTTGGATGGTTAGACGGAACGATAATTGTAACTAAGTTGTATTCGATTATATCGTGATGACGTTCATATAGAAATACTCACCAGGTTACTGTTCTTTCGTTATACATACGAGCAACCGAATCGAACAGAAGGTTGAATGGATAGTATCTGGGTTGTATTCGATTATGATGTTATGCTGTGTATATAGTTATACACATAAGGTGAAGGTATTCCCGTTTCACATACGAGCGACCGAAACGAACAGAAAGTTGAAATGATAGACTGAACAATCAATGTATCTGGGTGGTATCCGATTATATCGCAATACTGTATATATAGTGATACTCACCAGGTGACGGTACTTCCGTTACACATACTAGCGACTGAATTGAACAGAAGGTTGAATGGATAGTATATGGGTTGTATTCGATTATGATGTTATGCTGTGTATATAGTTATACACACTAGGAGACGGTATTCCCGTTTTACATACGAGCGACCGAAACAAAAAGAAAGGTGAATGGATAGACTGAACAATCAATGTATCTGGGTGGTATCCGATTATATCGCAATACTGTATATATAGTGATACTTACCAGGTGACGATACTTCCGTTACACATATTAGCGACTGAATCGAACAGAATGTTGAATGGTTAGACGAAACGATAATTGTATCTGAGTTGTATTCGATGATATCGTGATGATGTTTATAAAGCAATACTCACCAGGTAACTGTTCTTCCGTTTTACATACAAGCGACCGAATCGAGCAGAAGGTTGAATTCAGTATAAATTGAACAATCATCGTATCTGGGTTGTATTCGATTATGTTTATATAGTTATACTCACCAGGTAACTGTTCTTCCGTTATACATACGAGCGACTGAATTGAACAGAAGGTTGAATGGATAGTATATGGGTTGTATTCGATTATGATGTTATGCTGTGTATATAGTTATACACACTAGGAGACGGTATTCCCGTTTTACATACGAGCGACCGAAACAAAAAGAAAGGTGAATGGATAGACTGAACAATCAATGTATCTGGGTGGTATCCGATTATATCGCAATACTGTATATATAGTGATACTTACCAGGTGACGATACTTCCGTTACACATATTAGCGACTGAATCGAACAGAATGTTGAATGGTTAGACGAAACGATAATTGTATCTGAGTTGTATTCGATGATATCGTGATGATGTTTATAAAGCAATACTCACCAGGTAACTGTTCTTCCGTTTTACATACAAGCGACCGAATCGAGCAGAAGGTTGAATTCAGTATAAATTGAACAATCATCGTATCTGGGTTGTATTCGATTATGTTTATATAGTTATACTCACCAGGTAACTGTTCTTCCGTTATACATACGAGCGACTGAATTGAACAGAAGGTTGAATGGATAGTATATGGGTTGTATTCGATTATGATGTTATGCTGTGTATATAGTTATACACACTAGGAGACGGTATTCCCGTTTTACATACGAGCGACCGAAACGAAAAGAAAGTTGAATGGATAGACTGAACAATCAATTTATCTGGGTGGTATCCGATTATATCGCAATACTGTATATATAGTGATACTTACCAGGTGACGATACTTCCGTTACACATACTAGCGACTGAATCGAACAGAATGTTGAATGGTTAGACGAAACGATAATTGTATCTGAGTTGTATTCGATGATATCGTGATGATGTTCATATAGCAATACTCACCAGGTAACTGTCCTTCCGTTTTACATACAAGCGACCGAATCGAGCAGAAGGTTAAATGGATAGATTGAACAATCATCGTATCTGAGTTGTATTCGATTATGTTTATATAGATAAACTCACCAGGTACCTGTTCTTCCGATATACATACGAGCAACCGAATCGAACATAAGGTTGAATGGATAGATTGAACAATCATCGTATCTGAGTTGTATTCGATTATGTTTATATAGTTTCACTCACCAGGTAACTGTTCTTCCGTTATACATACGAGGGACTGAATTGAACTGAAGATTGAATGGATAGACTAAACAATGATCGTATCTGGGGTTGTATTCGATAATATCGTGATGATGTTCATATAGTTATACTCACCAGGTAACTGTTCTCCAGTAATACATAAGAGCGACTGAACTGAACAGAAGGTTGAATGGATAGACTGAACAATCATCGTATCTGGGTTGTATTCGATTATTTCGTGATGATTATTATATATTATGTCTAACCAGGTAACTGTTCTTTCGTTATACATACTAGCAACCAAATCGAACATAAGGTTGAATGGATAGATTGAACAATCATTGTATCTGGGTTGTCTCCGATTATATCGTTATGTTGTATATTTAACTACACCTACCATGTAACGGTTCTTTCGTTACACATACGAGCGTCTGAATCGAACATAAGGTTGGATGGTTAGACGGAACGATAATTGTAACTAAGTTGTATTCGATTATATCGTGATGACGTTCATATAGAAATACTCACCAGGTTACTGTTCTTTCGTTATACAACCGAATCGAACAGGAGGTTGAATGGATAGTATCTGGGTTGTATTCGATTATGATGTTATGCTGTGATATAGTTATACACATAAGGTGACGGTATTCCCGTTTCACATACGAGCGACCGAAACGAACAGAAAGTTGAATGGATAGACTGAACAATCAATGTATCTGGGTGGTATCCGATTATATCGCAATACTGTATATATAGTGATACTTACCAGGTGACGGTACTTCCGTTACACATACTAGCGACTGAATCGAACAGAAGGTTAAATGGTTAGACGAAACGATAATTGTATCTGAGTTGTATTCGATGATATTGTGATGATGCTTATATAGCAATACTCACCAGGTAACTGTTCTTCCGTTTTACATACAAGCGACCGAATCGAGCAGAAGGTTGAATTCAGTATAGATTGAACAATCATCGTATCTGGGTTGTATTCGATTATGTTTATATAGTTATACTCACCAGGTAACTGTTCTTCCGTTATACATACGAGCGACTGAATTGAACAGAAGGTTGAATGGATAGTATATGGGTTGTATTCGAATATGATGTTATGCTGTGTATATAGTTATACACACTAGGAGACGGTATTCCCGTTTTACATACGAGCGACCGAAACGAAAAGAAAGTTGAATGGATAGACTGAACAATCAATGTATCTGGGTGGTATCCGATTATATCGCAATACTGTATATATAGTGATACTTACCAGGTGACGATACTTCCGTTACACATACTAGCGACTGAATCGAACAGAATGTTGAATGGTTAGACGAAACGATAATTGTATCTGAGTTGTATTCGATGATATCGTGATGATGTTTATATAGCAATACTCACCAAGTAACTGTCCTTCCGTTTTACATACAAGCGACCGAATCGAGCAGAAGGTTAAATGGATAGATTGAACAATCATCGTATCTGAGTTGTATTCGATTATGTTTATATAGATATACTCACCAGGTACCTGTTCTTCCGATATACATACGAGCAACCGAATCGAACATAAGGTTGAATGGATAGATTGAACAATCATCGTATCTGAGTTGTATTCGATTATGTTTATATAGTTATACTCACCAGGTAACTGTTCTTCCGTTATACATACGAGCGACTGAATTGAACTGAAGGTTGAATGGATAGACTAAACAATGATCGTATCTGGGGTTGTATTCGATTATATCGTGATGATGTTCATATAGTTATACTCACCAGGTAACTGTTCCCCAGTTATACATAAGAGCGACTGAACTGAACAGAAGGTTGAATGGATAGACTGAACAATCATCGTATCTGGGTTGTATTCGATTATTTCGTGATGATTATTATATATTATGTCTAACCAGGTAACTGTTCTTTCGTTATACATACTAGCAACCAAATCGAACATAAGGTTGAATGGATAGATTGAACAATCATTGTATCTGGGTTGTCTCCGATTATATCGTTATGTTGTATATTTAACTACACCTACCATGTAACGGTTCTTTCGTTACACATACGAGCGTCTGAATCGAACATGAGGTTGGATGGTTAGACGGAACGATAATTGTAACTAAGTTGTATTCGATTATATCGTGATGACGTTCATATAGAAATACTCACCAGGTTACTGTTCTTTCGTTATACATACGAGCAACCGAATCGAACAGAAGGTTGAATGGATAGTATCTGGGTTGTATTCGATTATGATGTTATGCTGTGTATATAGTTATACACATAAGGTGAAGGTATTCCCGTTTCACATACGAGCGACCGAAACGAACAGAAAGTTGAAATGATAGACTGAACAATCAATGTATCTGGGTGGTATCCGATTATATCGCAATACTGTATATATAGTGATACTCACCAGGTGACGGTACTTCCGTTACACATACTAGCGACTGAATCGAACAGAAGGTTAAATGGTTAGACGAAACGATAATTGTATCTGAGTTGTATTCGATGATATCGTGGTGATGTTTATATAGCAATACTCACCAGGTAACTGTTCTTCCGTTTTACATACAAGCGACCAGATCGAGCAGAAGGTTGAATTCAGTATAGATTGAACAATCATCGTATCTGGGTTGTATTCGATTATGTTTATATAGTTATACTCACCAGGTAACTGTTCTTCCGTTATACATACGAGCGACTGAATTGAACAGAAGGTTGAATGGATAGTATATGGGTTGTATTCGATTATGATGTTATGCTGTGTATATAGTTATACACACTAGGAGACGGTATTCCCGTTTTACATACGAGCGACCGAAACAAAAAGAAAGGTGAATGGATAGACTGAACAATCAATGTATCTGGGTGGTATCCGATTATATCGCAATACTGTATATATAGTGATACTTACCAGGTGACGATACTTCCGTTACACATATTAGCGACTGAATCGAACAGAATGTTGAATGGTTAGACGAAACGATAATTGTATCTGAGTTGTATTCGATGATATCGTGATGATGTTTATAAAGCAATACTCACCAGGTAACTGTTCTTCCGTTTTACATACAAGCGACCGAATCGAGCAGAAGGTTGAATTCAGTATAAATTGAACAATCATCGTATCTGGGTTGTATTCGATTATGTTTATATAGTTATACTCACCAGGTAACTGTTCTTCCGTTATACATACGAGCGACTGAATTGAACAGAAGGTTGAATGGATAGTATATGGGTTGTATTCGATTATGATGTTATGCTGTGTATATAGTTATACACACTAGGAGACGGTATTCCCGTTTTACATACGAGCGACCGAAACGAAAAGAAAGTTGAATGGATAGACTGAACAATCAATTTATCTGGGTGGTATCCGATTATATCGCAATACTGTATATATAGTGATACTTACCAGGTGACGATACTTCCGTTACACATACTAGCGACTGAATCGAACAGAATGTTGAATGGTTAGACGAAACGATAATTGTATCTGAGTTGTATTCGATGATATCGTGATGATGTTCATATAGCAATACTCACCAGGTAACTGTCCTTCCGTTTTACATACAAGCGACCGAATCGAGCAGAAGGTTAAATGGATAGATTGAACAATCATCGTATCTGAGTTGTATTCGATTATGTTTATATAGATAAACTCACCAGGTACCTGTTCTTCCGATATACATACGAGCAACCGAATCGAACATAAGGTTGAATGGATAGATTGAACAATCATCGTATCTGAGTTGTATTCGATTATGTTTATATAGTTTCACTCACCAGGTAACTGTTCTTCCGTTATACATACGAGGGACTGAATTGAACTGAAGATTGAATGGATAGACTAAACAATGATCGTATCTGGGGTTGTATTCGATAATATCGTGATGATGTTCATATAGTTATACTCACCAGGTAACTGTTCTCCAGTAATACATAATAGCGACGGAACTGAACAGAAGGTTGAATGGAAAGACTGATCAATCATCGTATCTGGGTTGTATTCGATTATTTCGTGATGATTATTATATATTATGTCTAACCAGGTAACTGTTCTTTCGTTATACATACTAGCAACCGAATCTAACATAAGGTTGAATGGATAGATTGAACAATCATTGTATCTGGGTTGTCTCCGATTATATCGTTATGTTGTATATTTAACTACACCTACCATGTAACGGTTCTTTCGTCACACATACGAGCGTCTGAATCGAACATAAGGTTGGATGGTTAGACGGAACGATAATTGTAACTAAGTTGTATTCGATTATATCGTGATGACGTTCATATAGAAATACTCACCAGGTTACTGGTCTTTCGTTATACATTCGAGCAACCGAATCGAACAGAAGGTTGGATGGATAGTATCTGGGTTGTATTCGATTATGATGTTATGCTGTTTATATAGTTATACACATAAGGTGACGGTCCTTCCGTTTTACATACAAGCGACCGAATCGAGCAGAAGGTTGAATGGATAGATTGAACAATCATCGTATCTGAGTTGTATTCGATTATGTTTATATAGATATACTCACCAGGTACCTGTTCTTCCGATATACATACGAGCAACCGAATCGAACATAAGGTTGAATGGATATATTGAACAATCATCGTATCTGAGTTGTATTCGATTATGTTTATATAGTTATACTCACCAGGTAACTGTTCTTCCGTTATACATACGAGCGACTGAATTGAACTGAAGGTTGAATGGATAGACTAGACAATGATCGTATCTGGGGTTGTATTCGATTATATCGTGATGATGTTCATATAGTTATACTCACCAGGTAACTGTTCTCCAGTTATACATAATAGCGACTGAACTGAACAGAAGGTTGAATGGAAAGACTGAACAATCATCGTATCTGGGTTGTATTCGATTATTTCGTGATGATTATTATATATTATGTCTAACCAGGTAACTGTTCTTTCGTTATACATACTAGCAACCGAA
Source organism: Chrysomela aeneicollis (assembly GCA_029955515.1). NCBI lineage: Eukaryota > Metazoa > Arthropoda > Insecta > Coleoptera > Chrysomelidae > Chrysomela > Chrysomela aeneicollis. The sequence continues at coordinate 10,566,789 of JARUHQ010000013.1, read as the reverse complement.
TCTAACATAAGGTTGAATGGATAGATTGAACAATCATTGTATCTGGGTTGTCTCCGATTATATCGTTATGTTGTATATTTAACTACACCTACCATGTAACGGTTCTTTCGTTACACATACGAGCGTCTGAATCGAACATAAGGTTGGATGGTTAGACGGAACGATAATTGTAACTAAGTTGTATTCGATTATATCGTGATGACGTTCATATAGAAATACTCACCAGGTTACTGTTCTTTCGTTATACATTCGAGCAACCGAATCGAACAGAAGGTTGGATGGATAGTATCTGGGTTGTATTCGATTATGATGTTATGCTGTGTATATAGTTATACACATAAGGTGACGGTATTCCCGTTTCACATACGAGCGACCGAAACGAATAGAAAGTTGAAATGATAGACTGAACAATCAATGTATCTGGGTGGTATCCGATTATATCGCAATACTATATATATAGTGATACTTACCAAGTGACGGTACTTCCGTTACACATACTAGCGACTGAATCGAACAGAAGGTTAAATGGTTAGACGAAACGATAATTGTATCTGAGTTGTATTCGATGATATCGTGATGATGTTTATATAGCAATACTCACCAGGTAACTGTTCTTCCGTTTTACATACAAGCGACCGAATCGAGCAGAAGGTTGAATTCAGTATAGATTGAACAATCATCGTATCTGGGTTGTATTCGATTATGTTTATATAGTTATACTCACCAGATAACTGTTCTTCCGTTATACATACGAGCGACTGAATTGAACAGAAGGTTGAATGGATAGTATATGGGTTGTATCCGATTATGATGTTATGCTGTGTATATAGTTATACACACTAGGAGACGGTATTCCCGTTTTACATACGAGCGACCGAAACGAAAAGAAAGTTGAATGGATAGACTGAACAATCAATGTATCTGGGTGGTATCCGATTATATCGCAATACTGTATATATAGTGATACTTGCCAGGTGACGATACTTCCGTTACACATACTAGCGACTGAATCGAACAGAATGTTGAATGGTTAGACGAAACGATAATTGTATCTGAGTTGTATTCGATGATATCGTGATGATGTTTATATAGCAATACTCACCAGGTAACTGTTCTTCCGTTTTACATACAAGCGACCGAATCGAGCAGAAGGTTGAATGGATAGATTGAACAATCATCGTATCTGAGTTGTATTCGATTATGTTTATATAGTAATACTCACCAGGTAACTGTTCTTCCGTTATACATACGAGCGACTGAATTGAACTGAAGGTTGAATGGATAGACTAAACAATAATCGTATCTGGGGTTGTATTCGAATATATCGTGATGATGTTCATATAGTTATACTCACCAGGTAACTGTTCTCCAGTTATACATAAGAGCGACTGAACTGAACAGAAGGTTGAATGGATAGACTGAACAATCATCGTATCTGGATTGTATTCGATTATTTCGTGATGATTATTATATATTATGTCTAACCAGGTAACTGTTCTTTCGTTATACATACTAGCAAACGAATCGAACATACGGTTGAATGGATAGATTGAACCATCATTGTATCTGGGTTGTCTCCGATTATATCGTTATGTTGTATATTTAACTACACCTACCATGTAACGGTTCTTTCGTTACACATACGAGCGTCTGAATCGAACATAAGGTTGGATGGTTAGACGGAACGATAATTGTAACTAAGTTGTATTCGATTATATCGTGATGACGTTCATATAGAAATACTCACCAGGTTACTTTTCTTTCGTTATACAACCGAATCGAACAGGAGGTTGAATGGATAGTATCTGGGTTGTATTCGATTATGATGTTATGCTGTGATATAGTTATACACATAAGGTGACGGTATTCCCGTTTCACATACGAGCGACCGAAACGAACAGAAAGTTGAATGGATAGACTGAACAATCAATGTATCTGGGTGGTATCCGATTATATCGCAATACTGTATATATAGTGATACTTACCAGGTGACGGTACTTCCGTTACACATACTAGCGACTGAATCGAACAGAAGGTTAAATGGTTAGACGAAACGATAATTGTATCTGAGTTGTATTCGATGATATTGTGATGATGCTTATATAGCAATACTCACCAGGTAACTGTTCTTCCGTTTTACATACAAGCGACCGAATCGAGCAGAAGGTTGAATTCAGTATAGATTGAACAATCATCGTATCTGGGTTGTATTCGATTATGTTTATATAGTTATACTCACCAGGTAACTGTTCTTCCGTTATACATACGAGCGACTGAATTGAACAGAAGGTTGAATGGATAGTATATTCGATTATGATGTTATGCTGTGTATATAGTTATACACACTAGGAGACGGTATTCCCGTTTTACATACGAGCGACCGAAACGAAAAGAAAGTTGAATGGATAGACTGAACAATCAATGTATCTGGGTGGTATCCGATTATATCGCAATACTGTATATATAGTGATACTTACCAGGTGACGATACTTCCGTTACACATACTAGCGACTGAATCGAACAGAATGTTGAATGGTTAGACGAAACGATAATTGTATCTGAGTTGTATTCGATGATATCGTGATGATGTTTATATAGCAATACTCACCAAGTAACTGTCCTTCCGTTTTACATACAAGCGACCGAATCGAGCAGAAGGTTAAATGGATAGATTGAACAATCATCGTATCTGAGTTGTATTCGATTATGTTTATATAGATATACTCACCAGGTACCTGTTCTTCCGATATACATACGAGCAACCGAATCGAACATAAGGTTGAATGGATAGATTGAACAATCATCGTATCTGAGTTGTATTCGATTATGTTTATATAGTTATACTCACCAGGTAACTGTTCTTCCGTTATACATACGAGCGACTGAATTGAACTGAAGGTTGAATGGATAGACTAAACAATGATCGTATCTGGGGTTGTATTCGATTATATCGTGATGATGTTCATATAGTTATACTCACCAGGTAACTGTTCTCCAGTTATACATAAGAGCGACTGAACTGAACAGAAGGTTGAATGGATAGACTGAACAATCATCGTATCTGGGTTGTATTCGATTATTTCGTGATGATTATTATATATTATGTCTAACCAGGTAACTGTTCTTTCGTTATACATACTAGCAACCAAATCGAACATAAGGTTGAATGGATAGATTGAACAATCATTGTATCTGGGTTGTCTCCGATTATATCGTTATGTTGTATATTTAACTACACCTACCATGTAACGGTTCTTTCGTTACACATACGAGCGTCTGAATCGAACATAAGGTTGGATGGTTAGACGGAACGATAATTGTAACTAAGTTGTATTCGATTATATCGTGATGACGTTCATATAGAAATACTCACCAGGTTACTGTTCTTTCGTTATACATACGAGCAACCGAATCGAACAGAAGGTTGAATGGATAGTATCTGGGTTGTATTCGATTATGATGTTATGCTGTGTATATAGTTATACACATAAGGTGAAAGTATTCCCGTTTCACATACGAGCGACCGAAACGAACAGAAAGTTGAAATGATAGACTGAACAATCAATGTATCTGGGTGGTATCCGATTATATCGCAATACTGTATATATAGTGATACTCACCAGGTGACGGTACTTCCGTTACACATACTAGCGACTGAATCGAACAGAAGGTTAAATGGTTAGACGAAACGATAATTGTATCTGAGTTGTATTCGATGATATCGTGATGATGTTTATATAGCAATACTCACCAGGTAACTGTTCTTCCGTTTTACATACAAGCGACCGAATCGAGCAGAAGGTTGAATTCAGTATAGATTGAACAATCATCGTATCTGGGTTGTATTCGATTATGTTTATATAGTTATACTCACCAGGTAACTGTTCTTCCGTTATACATACGAGCGACTGAATTGAACAGAAGGTTGAATGGATAGTATATGGGTTGTATTCGATTATGATGTTATGCTGTGTATATAGTTATACACACTAGGAGACGGTATTCCCGTTTTACATACGAGCGATTGAAACAAAAAGAAAGTTGAATGGATAGACTGAACAATCAATGTATCTGGGTGGTATCCGATTATATCGCAATACTGTATATATAGTGATACTTACCAGGTGACGATACTTCCGTTACACATATTAGCGACTGAATCGAACAGAATGTTGAATGGTTAGACGAAACGATAATTGTATCTGAGTTGTATTCGATGATATCGTGATGATGTTTATATAGCAATACTCACCAGGTAACTGTTCTTCCGTTTTACATACAAGCGACCGAATCGAGCAGGAGGTTGAATTCAGTATAAATTGAACAATCATCGTATCTGGGTTGTATTCGATTATGTTTATATAGTTATACTCACCAGGTAACTGTTCTTCCGTTATACATACGAGCGACTGAATTGAACAGAAGGTTGAATGGATAGTATATGGGTTGTATTCGATTATGATGTTATGCTGTGTATATAGTTATACACACTAGGAGACGGTATTCCCGTTTTACATACAAGCGACCGAAACGAAAAGAAAGTTGAATGGATAGACTGAACAATCAATTTATCTGGGTGGTATCCGATTATATCGCAATACTGTATATATAGTGATACTTACCAGGTGACGATACTTCCGTTGCACATACTAGCGACTGAATCGAACAGAATGTTGAATGGTTAGACGAAACGATAATTGTATCTGAGTTGTATTCGATGATATCGTGATGATGTTTATATAGCAATACTCACCAGGTAACTGTCCTTCCGTTTTACATACAAGCGACCGAATCGAGCAGAAGGTTAAATGGATAGATTGAACAATCATCGTATCTGAGTTGTATTCGATTATGTTTATATAGTTACACTCACCAGGTAACTGTTCTTCCGTTATACATACGAGGGACTGAATTGAACTGAAGATTGAATGGATAGACTAAACAATGATCGTATCTGGGGTTGTATTCGATAATATCGTGATGATGTTCATATAGTTATACTCACCAGGTAACTGTTCTCCAGTTAAACATAAGAGCGACTGAACTGAACAGAAGGTTGAATGGATAGACTGAACAATCATCGTATCTGGGTTGTATTCGATTATTTCGTGATGATTATTATATATTATGTCTAACCAGGTAACTGTTCTTTCGTTATACATACTAGCAACCGAATCGAACCTAAGGTTGAATGGATAGATTGAACAATCATTGTATCTGGGTTGTCTCCGATTATATCGTTATGTTGTATATTTAACTACACCTACCATGTAACGGTTCTTTCGTTACACATACGAGCGTCTGAATCGAACATAAGGTTGGATGGTTAGACGGAACGATAATTGTAACTAAGTTGTATTCGATTATATCGTGATGACGTTCATATAGAAATACTCACCAGGTTACTGTTCTTTCGTTATACATACGAGCAACCGAATCGAACAGAAGGTTGAATGGATAGTATCTGGGTTGTATTCGATAATGATGTTATGCTGTGTATATAGTTATACACATAAGGTGACGGTATTCCCGTTTCACATACGAGCGACCGAAACGAACAGAAAGTTGAATGGATAGACTGAACAATCAATGTATCTGGGTGGTATCCGATTATATCGCAATACTGTATATATAGTGATACTTACCAGGTGACGGTACTTCCGTTACCCATACTAGCGACTGAATCGAACAGAAGGTTAAATGGTTAGACGAAACGATAATTGTATCTGAGTTGTATTCGATGATATCGTGATGATGTTTATATAGCAATACTCACCAGGTAACTGTTCTTCCGTTTTACATACAAGCGACCGAATCGAGCAGAAGGTTGAATTCAGTATAGATTGAACAATCATCGTATCTGGGTTGTATTCGATTATGTTTATATAGTTATACTCACCAGGTAACTGTTCTTCCGTTATACATACGAGCGACTGAATTGAACAGAAGGTTGAATGGATAGTATATAGGTTGTATTCGATTATGATGTTATGCTGTGTATATAGTTATACACACTAGGAGACGGTATTCCCGTTTTACATACGAGCGACCGAAACGAACAGAAAGTTGAATGGATAGACTGAACAATCAATGTATCTGGGTGGTATCCGATTATATCGCAATACTGTATATATAGTGATACTTACCAGGTGACGATACTTCCGTTACACATACTAGCGACTGAATCGAACAGAATGTTGAATGGTTAGACGAAACGATAATTGTATCTGAGTTGTATTCGATGATATCGTGATGATGTTTATATAGCAATACTCACCAGGTAACTGTTCTTCCGTTTTACATACAAGCGACAGAATCGAGCAGAAGGTGGAATTCAGTATAGATTGAACAATCATCGTATCTGGGTTGTATTCGATTATGTTTAGTTATACTCACCAGGTAACTGTTCTTCCGTTATACATACGAGCGACTGAATTGAACAGAAGGTTGAATGGATAGTATATGGGTTGTATTCGATTATGATGTTATGCTGTGTATATAGTTATACACACTAGGAGACGGTATTCCCGTTTTACATACGAGCGACCGAAACGAAAAGAAAGTTGAATGGATAGACTGAACAATCAATGTATCTGGGTGGTATCCGATTATATCGCAATACTGTATATATAGTGATACTTACCAGGTGACGATACTTCCGTTACACATACTAGCGACTGAATCGAACAGAATGTTGAATGGTTAGACGAAACGATAATTGTATCTGAGTTGTATTCGATGATATCGTGATGATGTTTATATAGCAATACTCACCAGGTAACTGTCCTTCCGTTTTACATACAAGCGACCGAATCGAGCAGAAGGTTAAATGGATAGATTGAACAATCATCGTATCTGAGTTGTATTCGATTATGTTTATATAGTTATACTCACCAGGTAACTGTTCTTCCGTTATACATACGAGCGACTGAATTGAACTGAAGGTTGAATGGATAGACTAAACAATGATCGTATCTGGGGTTGTATTCGATTATATCGTGATGATGTTCATATAGTTATACTCACCAGGTAACTGTTCTCCAGTTATAAATAAGAGCGACTGAACTGAACAGAAGGTTGAATGAATAGACTGAACAATCATCGTATCTGGGTTGTATTCGATTATTTCGTGATGATTATTATATATTATGTCTTACCAGGTAACTGTTCTTTCGTTATACATACTAGCAGACGAATCGAACATAAGGTTGAATGGATAGATTGAACAATCATTGTATCTGGGTTGTCTCCGATTATATCGTTATGTTGTATATTTAACTACACCTACCATGTAACGGTTCTTTCGTTACACATACGAGCGTCTGAATCGAACATAAGGTTGGATGGTTAGACGGAACGATAATTGTATCTGAGTTGTATTCGATGATATCGTGATGATGTTTATATAGCAATACTCACCAGGTAACTGTCCTTCCGTTTTACATACAAGCGACCGAATCGAGCAGAAGGTTAAATGGATAGATTGAACAATCATCGTATCTGAGTTGTATTCGATTATGTTTATATAGATATACTCACCAGGTACCTGTTCTTCCGATATACATACGAGCAACCGAATCGAACATGAGGTTGAATGGATAGATTGAACAATCATCGTATCTGAGTTGTATTCGATTATGTTTATATAGTTACACTCACCAGGTAACTGTTCTTCCGTTATACATACGAGCGACTGAATTGAACTGAAGATTGAATGGATAGACTAAACAATGATCGTATCTGGGGTTGTATTCGATTATATCGTGATGATGTTCATATAGTTATACTCACCAGGTAACTGTTCTCCAGTTATACATAAGAGCGACTGAACTGAACAGAAGGTTGAATGGATAGACTGAACAATCATCGTATCTGGGTTGTATTCGATTATTTCGTGATGATTATTATATATTATGTCTAACCAGGTAACTGTTCTTTCGTTATACATACTAGCAACCGAATCGAACCTAAGGTTGAATGGATAGATTGAACAATCATTGTATCTGGGTTGTCTCCGATTATATCGTTATGTTGTATATTTAACTACACCTACCATGTAACGGTTCTTTCGTTACACATACGAGCGTCTGAATCGAACATAAGGTTGGATGGTTAGACGGAACGATAATTGTAACTAAGTTGTATTCGATTATATCGTGATGACGTTCATATAGAAATACTCACCAGGTTACTGTTCTTTCGATATACATACGAGCAACCGAATCGAACAGAAGGTTGAATGGATAGTATCTGGGTTGTATTCGATAATGATGTTATGCTGTGTATATAGTTATACACATAAGGTGACGGTATTCCCGTTTCACATACGAGCGACCGAAACGAACAGAAAGTTGAATGGATAGACTGAACAATCAATGTATCTGGGTGGTATCCGATTATATCGCAATACTGTATATATAGTGATACTTACCAGGTGACGGTACTTCCGTTACACATACTAGCGACTGAATCGAACAGAAGGTTAAATGGTTAGACGAAACGATAATTGTATCTGAGTTGTATTCGATGATATTGTGATGATGTTTATATAGCAATACTCACCAGGTAACTGTTCTTCCGTTTTACATACAAGCGACCGAATCGAGCAGAAGGTTGAATTCAGTATAGATTGAACAATCATCGTATCTGGGTTGTATTCGATTATGTTTATATAGTTATACTCACCAGGTAACTGTTCATCCGTTATACATACGAGCGACTGAATTGAACAGAAGGTTGAATGAATAGTATAAGGGTTGTATTCGATTATGATGTTATGCTGTGTATATAGTTATACACACTAGGAGACGGTATTCCCGTTTTACATACGAGCGACCGAAACGAAAAGAAAGTTGAATGGATAGACTGAACAATCAATGTATCTGGGTGGTATCCGATTATATCGCAATACTGTATATATAGTGATACTTACCAGGTGACGATACTTCCGTTACACATACTAGCGACTGAATCGAACAGAATGTTGAATGGTTAGACGAAACGATAATTGTATCTGAGTTGTATTCGATGATATCGTGATGATGTTTATATAGCAATACTCACCAAGTAACTGTCCTTCCGTTTTACATACAAGCGACCGAATCGAGCAGAAGGTTAAATGGATAGATTGAACAATCATCGTATCTGAGTTGTATTCGATTATGTTTATATAGATATACTCACTAGGTACCTGTTCTTCCGATATACATACGAGCAACCGAATCGAACATAAGGTTGAATGAATAGATTGAACAATCATCGTATCTGAGTTGTATTCGATTATGTATATATAGTTATACTCACCAGGTAACTGTTCTTCCGTTATACATACGAGCGACTGAATTGAACTGAAGGTTGAATGGATAGACTAAACAATGATCGTATCTGGGGTTGTATTCGATTATATCGTGATGATGTTCATATAGTTATACTCACCAGGTAACTGTTCTCCAGTTATACATAAGAGCGACTGAACTGAACAGAAGGTTGAATGGATAGACTGAACAATCATCGTATCTGGGTTGTATTCGATTATGTTTATATAGTTATACTCACCAGGTAACTGTTCTTCCGTTATACATACGAGCGACTGAATTGAACAGAAGGTTGAATGGATAGTATATGGGTTGTATTCGATTATGATGTTATGCTGTGTATATAGTTATACACACTAGGAGACGGTATTCCCGTTTTACATACGAGCGACCGAAACAAAAAGAAAGTTGAATGGATAGACTGAACAATCAATGTATCTGGGTGGTATCCGATTATATCGCAATACTGTATATATAGTGATACTTACCAGGTGACGATACTTCCGTTACACATATTAGCGACTGAATCGAACAGAATGTTGAATGGTTAGACGAAACGATAATTGTATCTGAGTTGTATTCGATGATATCGTGATGATGTTTATATAGCAATACTCACCAGGTAACTGTTCTTCCGTTTTACATACAAGCGACCGAATCGAGCAGAAGGTTGAATTCAGTATAAATTGAACAATCATCGTATCTGGGTTGTATTCGATTATGTTCATATAGTTATACTCACCAGGTAACTGTTCTTCCGTTATACATACGAGCGACTGAATTGAACAGAAGGTTGAATGGATAGTATATAGGTTGTATTCGATTATGATGTTATGCTGTGTATATAGTTATACACACTAGGAGACGATATTCCCGTTTTACATACGAGCGACCGAAACGAACAGAAAGTTGAATGGATAGACTGAACAATCAATGTATCTGGGTGGTATCCGATTATATCGCAATACTGTATATATAGTGATACTTACCAGGTGACGATACTTCCGTTACACATACTAGCGACTGAATCGAACAGAATGTTGAATGGTTAGACGAAACGATAATTGTATCTGAGTTGTATTCGATGATATCGTGATGATGTTTATATAGCAATACTCACCAGGTAACTGTTCTTCCGTTATACATACGAGCGACTGAATTGAACAGAAGGTTGAATGGATAGTATATGGGTTGTATTCGATTATGATGTTATGCTGTGTATATAGTTATACACACTAGGAGACGGTATTCCCGTTTTACATACGAGCGACCGAAACGAAAAGAAAGTTGAATGGATAGACTGAACAATCAATGTATCTGGGTGGTATCCGATTATATCGCAATACTGTATATATAGTGATACTTACCAGGTGACGATACTTCCGTTACACATACTAGCGACTGAATCGAACAGAATGTTGAATGGTTAGACGAAACGATAATTGTATCTGAGTTGTATTCGATGATATCGTGATGATGTTTATATAGCAATACTCACCAGGTAACTGTCCTTCCGTTTTACATACAAGCGACCGAATCGAGCAGAAGGTTAAATGGATAGATTGAACAATCATCGTATCTGAGTTGTATTCGATTATGTTTATATAGATATACTCACCAGGTACCTGTTCTTCCGATATACATACGAGCAACCGAATCGAACATAAGGTTGAATGGATAGATTGAACAATCATCGTATCTGAGTTGTATTCGATTATGTTTATATAGTTATACTCACCAGGTAACTGTTCTTCCGTTATACATACGAGCGACTGAATTGAACTGAAGGTTGAATGGATAGACTAAACAATGATCGTATCTGGGGTTGTATTCGATTATATCGTGATGATGTTCATATAGTTACACTCACCAGGTAACTGTTCTCCAGTTATACATAAGAGCGACTGAACTGAACATAAGGTTGAATGGATAGATTGAACAATCATTGTATCTGGGTTGTCTCCGATTATATCGTTATGTTGTATATTTAACTAAACCTACCATGTAACGGTTCTTTCGTTACACATACGAGCGTCTGAATCGAACATAAGGTTGGATGGTTAGACGGAACGATAATTGTAACTAAGTTGTATTCGATTATATCGTGATGACGTTCATATAGAAATACACACCAGGTTACTGTTCTTTCGTTATACAAACGAGCTACCGAATCGAACAGAAGGTTGAATGGATAGTATCTGGGTTGTATTCGATTATGATGTTATGCTGTGTATATAGTTATACACATAAGGTGACGGTATTCCCGTTTCACATACGAGCGACCGAAACGAACAGAAAGTTGAATGGATAGACTGAACAATCAATGTATCTGGGTGGTATCCGATTATATCGCAATACTGTATATATAGTGATACTTACCAAGTGACGGTACTTCCGTTACACATACTAGCGACTGAATCGAACAGAAGGTTAAATGGTTAGACGAAACGATAATTGTATCTGAGTTGTATTCGATGATATCGTGATGATGTTTATATAGCAATACTCACCAGGTAACTGTTCTTCCGTTTTACATACAAGCGACCGAATCGAGCAGAAGGTTGAATTCAGTATACATTGAACAATCATCGTATCTGGGTTGTATTCGATTATGTTTATATAGTTATACTCACCAGGTAACTGTTCTTCCGTTATACATACGAGCGACTGAATTGAACAGAAGGTTGAATGGATAGTATATGGGTTGTATTCGATTATGATGTTATGCTGTGTATATAGTTATACACACTAGGAGACGGTATTCCCGTTTTACATACGAGCGACCGAAACGAAAAGAAAGTTGAATGGATAGACTGAACAATCAATGTATCTGGGTGGTATCCGATTATATCGCAATACTGTATATATAGTGATACTTACCAGGTGACGATACTTCCGTTACACATACTAGCGTCTGAATCGTACAGAATGTTGAATGGTTAGACGAAACGTTAATTGTATCTGAGTTGTATTCGATGATATCGTGATGATGTTTATATAGCAATACTCACCAGGTAACTATCCTTCCGTTTTACATACAAGCGACCGAATCGAGCAGAAGGTTAAATGGATAGATTGAACAATCATCGTATCTGAGTTGTATTCGATTATACTCACCAGGTAACTGTTCTTCCGTTATACATACGAGCGACTGAATTGAACTGAAGGTTGAATGGATAGACTAAACAATGATCGTATCTGGGGTTGTATTCGATTATATCGTGATGATGTTCATATAGTTATACTCACCAGGTAACTGTTCTCCAGTTATAAATAAGAGCGACTGAACTGAACAGAAGGTTGAATGGATAGACTGAACAATCATCGTATCTGGGTTGTATTCGATTATTTCGTGATGATTTTTATATATTGTCTTACCAGGTAACTGTTCTTTCGTTATACATACTAGCAGACGAATCGAACATAAGGTTGAATAGATAGATTGAACAATCATTGTATCTGGGTTGTCTCCGATTATATCGTTATGTTGTATATTTAACTACACCTACCATGTAACGGTTCTTTCGTTACTTATACGAGCGTCTGAATCGAACATAAGGTTGGATGGTTAGACGGAACGATAATTGTAACTAAGTTGTATTCGATTATATCGTGATGACGTTCATATAGAAATACTCACCAGGTTACTGTTCTTTCGTTATACATACGAGCAACCGAATCGAACAGAAGGTTGAATGGATAGTATCTGGGTTGTATTCGATTATGATGTTATGCTGTATATATAGTTATACACATAAGGTGACGGTATTCCCGTTTCACATACGAGCGACCGAAACGAACAGAAAGTTGAATGGATAGACTGAACAATCAATGTATCTGGGTGGTATCCGTTTATAACCCAATACTGTATATATAGTGATACTTACCAGGTGACGGTACTTCCGTTACACACACTGAATCGAACAGAAGGTTAAATGGTTAGACGAAACGATAATTGTATCTGAGTTGTATTCGAAGATATCGTGATGATGTTTATATAGCAATACTCACCAGGTAACTGTTGTTCCGTTTTACATACAAGCGACCGAATCGAGCAGAAGGTTGAATTCAGTATAGATTGAACAATCATCGTATCTGGGTTGTATTCGATTATGTTTATATAGATATACTCACCAGGTAACTGTTCTTCCGTTATACATACGAGCGACTGAATTGAACAGAAGGTTGAATGGATAGTATATGGGTTGTATTCGATTATGATGTTATGCTGTGTATATAGTTATACACACTAGGAGACGGTATTCCAGTTTCACATACGAGCGACCGAAACAAAAAGAAAGTTGAATGGATAGACTGAACAATCAATATATCTGGTTGGTATCCGATTAAATCGCAATACTGTATATATAGTGATACTTACCAGGTGACGATACTTCCGTTACACATACTAGCGACTGAATCGAACAGAATGTTGAATGGTTAGAAGAAACGATAATTGTATCTGAGTTGTATTCGATGATATCGTGATGATGTTTATATAGCAATACTCACCAGGTAACTGTCCTTCCGTTTTACATACAAGCGACCGAATCGAGCAGAAGGTTGAATTCAGTATAGATTGAACAATCATCGTATCTGGGTTGTATTCGATTATGTTTATATAGATATACTCACCAGGTAACTGTTCTTCCGTTATACATACGAGCGACTGAATTGAACAGAAGGTTGAATGGATAGTATATGGGTTGTATTCGATTATGATGTTATGCTGTGTATATAGTTATACACACTAGGAGACGGTATTCCAGTTTCACATACGAGCGACCGAAACAAAAAGAAAGTTGAATGGATAGACTAAACAATCAATGTATCTGGGTGGTATCCGATTATATCGCAATACTGTATATATAGTGATACTCACCAGGTAACGATACTTCCGTTACACATACTAGCGACTGAATCGAACAGAATGTTGAATGGTTAGACGAAACGATAATTGTATCTGAGTTGTATTCGATGATATCGTGATGATGTTTATATAGCAATACTCACCAGGTAACTGTCCTTCCGTTTTACATACAAGCGACCGAATCGAGCAGAAGGTTAAATGGATAGATTGAACAATCATCGTATCTGAGTTGTATTCGATTATGTTTATATAGTTATACTCACCAGGTGACTGTTCTTCCGTTATACATACGAGCGACTGAATTGAACTGAAGATTGAATGGATAGACTAAACAATGATCGTATCTGGGGTTGTATTCGATTATATCGTGATGATGTTCATATAGTTATACTCACCAGGTAACTGTTCTCCAGTTATACATAAGAGCGACTGAACAGAAGGTTGAATGGATAGACTGAACAATCATCGTATCTGGGTTGTATTCGATTATTTCGTGATGATTTTTATATATTGTCTTACCAGGTAACTGTTCTTTCGTTATACATACTAGCAGACGAATCGAACATAAGGTTGAATAGATAGATTGAACAATCATTGTATCTGGGTTGTCTCCGATTATATCGTTATGTTGTATATTTAACTACACCTACCATGTAACGGTTCTTTCGTTACACATACGAGCGTCTGAATCGAACATAAGGTTGGATGGTTAGACGGAACGATAATTGTAACTAAGTTGTATTCGATTATATCGTGATGACGTTCATATAGAAATACTCACCAGGTTACTGTTCTTTCGTTATACATACGAGCAACCGAATCGAACAGAAGGTTGAATGGATAGTATCTGGGTTGTATTCGATTATGATGTTATGCTGTATATATAGTTATACACATAAGGTGACGGTATTCCCGTTTCACATACGAGCGACCGAAACGAACAGAAAGTTGAATGGATAGACTGAACAATCAATGTATCTGGGTGGTATCCGTTTATAACCCAATACTGTATATATAGTGATACTTACCAGGTGACGGTACTTCCGTTACACACACTGAATCGAACAGAAGGTTAAATGGTTAGACGAAACGATAATTGTATCTGAGTTGTATTCGATGATATCGTGATGATGTTTATATAGCAATACTCACCAGGTAACTGTTGTTCCGTTTTACATACAAGCGACCGAATCGAGCAGAAGGTTGAATTCAGTATAGATTGAACAATCATCGTATCTGGGTTGTATTCGATTATGTTTATATAGATATACTCACCAGGTAACTGTTCTTATGTTATACATACGAGCGACTGAATTGAACAGAAGGTTGAATGGATAGTATATGGGTTGTATTCGATTATGATGTTATGCTGTGTATATAGATACACACTAGGAGACGGTATTCCAGTTTCACATACGAGCGACCGAAACAAAAAGAAAGTTGAATGGATAGACTGAACAATCAATATATCTGGTTGGTATCCGATTAAATCGCAATACTGTATATATAGTGATACTTACCAGGTGACGATACTTCCGTTACACATACTAGCGACTGAATCGAACAGAATGTTGAATGGTTAGAAGAAACGATAATTGTATCTGAGTTGTATTCGATGATATCGTGATGATGTTTATATAGCAATACTCACCAGGTAACTGTCCTTCCGTTTTACATACAAGCGACCGAATCGAGCAGAAGGTTGAATTCAGTATAGATTGAACAATCATCGTATCTGGGTTGTATTCGATTATGTTTATATAGATATACTCACCAGGTAACTGTTCTTCCGTTATACATACGAGCGACTGAATTGAACAGAAGGTTGAATGGATAGTATATGGGTTGTATTCGATTATGATGTTATGCTGTGTATATAGTTATACACACTAGGAGACGGTATTCCAGTTTCACATACGAGCGACCGAAACAAAAAGAAAGTTGAATGGATAGACTAAACAATCAATGTATCTGGGTGGTATCCGATTATATCGCAATACTGTATATATAGTGATACTCACCAGGTGACGATACTTCCGTTACACATACTAGCGACTGAATCGAACAGAATGTTGAATGGTTAGACGAAACGATAATTGTATCTGAGTTGTATTCGATGATATCGTGATGATGTTTATATAGCAATACTCACCAGGTAACTGTCCTTCCGTTTTACATACAAGCGACCGAATCGAGCAGAAGGTTAAATGGATAGATTGAACAATCATCGTATCTGAGTTGTATTCGATTATGTTTATATAGTTATACTCACCAGGTGACTGTTCTTCCGTTATACATACGAGCGACTGAATTGAACTGAAGATTGAATGGATAGACTAAACAATGATCGTATCTGGGGTTGTATTCGATTATATCGTGATGATGTTCATATAGTTATACTCACCAGGTAACTGTTCTCCAGTTATACATAAGAGCGACTGAACAGAAGGTTGAATGGATAGACTGAACAATCATCGTATCTGGGTTGTATTCGATTATTTCGTGATGATTTTTATATATTGTCTTACCAGGTAACTGTTCTTTCGTTATACATACTAGCAGACGAATCGAACATAAGGTTGAATAGATAGATTGAACAATCATTGTATCTGGGTTGTCTCCGATTATATCGTTATGTTGTATATTTAACTACACCTACCATGTAACGGTTCTTTCGTTACACATACGAGCGTCTGAATCGAACATAAGGTTGGATGGTTAGACGGAACGATAATTGTAACTAAGTTGTATTCGATTATATCGTGATGACGTTCATATAGAAATACTCACCAGGTTACTGTTCTTTCGTTATACATACGAGCAACCGAATCGAACAGAAGGTTGAATGGATAGTATCTGGGTTGTATTCGATTATGATGTTATGCTGTATATATAGTTATACACATAAGGTGACGGTATTCCCGTTTCACATACGAGCGACCGAAACGAACAGAAAGTTGAATGGATAGACTGAACAATCAATGTATCTGGGTGGTATCCGTTTATAACCCAATACTGTATATATAGTGATACTTACCAGGTGACGGTACTTCCGTTACACACACTGAATCGAACAGAAGGTTAAATGGTTAGACGAAACGATAATTGTATCTGAGTTGTATTCGATGATATCGTGATGATGTTTATATAGCAATACTCACCAGGTAACTGTTGTTCCGTTTTACATACAAGCGACCGAATCGAGCAGAAGGTTGAATTCAGTATAGATTGAACAATCATCGTATCTGGGTTGTATTCGATTATGTTTATATAGATATACTCACCAGGTAACTGTTCTTATGTTATACATACGAGCGACTGAATTGAACAGAAGGTTGAATGGATAGTATATGGGTTGTATTCGATTATGATGTTATGCTGTGTATATAGTTATACACACTAGGAGACGGTATTCCAGTTTCACATACGAGCGACCGAAACAAAAAGAAAGTTGAATGGATAGACTGAACAATCAATATATCTGGTTGGTATCCGATTATATCGCAATACTGTATATATAGTGATACTTACCAGGTGACGATACTTCCGTTACACATACTAGCGACTGAATCGAACAGAATGTTGAATGGTTAGAAGAAACGATAATTGTATCTGAGTTGTATTCGATGATATCGTGATGATGTTTATATAGCAATACTCACCAGGTAACTGTCCTTCCGTTTTACATATAAGCGACCGAATCGAGCAGAAGGTTTAATGGATAGATTGAACAATCATCGTATCTGAGTTGTATTCGATTATGTTTATATAGATATACTCACCAGGTACCTGTTCTTCCGATATACATACGAGCAACCGAATCGAACATAAGGTTGAATGGATAGATTGAACAATCATCGTATCTGAGTTGTATTCGATTATGTTTATATAGTTATACTCACCAGGTAACTGTTCTTCCGTTATACATACGAGCGACTGAATTGAACTGAAGGTTGAATGGATAGACTAAACAATGATCGTATCTGGGGTTGTATTCGATTATATCGTGATGATGTTCATATAGTTATACTCACCAGGAAACTGTTCTCCAGTTATACATAAGAGCGACTGAACTGAACAGAAGGTTGAATGGATAGACTGAACAATCATCGTATCTGGGTTGTATTCGATTATTTCGTGATGATTATTATATATTATGTCTTACCAGGTAACTGTTCTTTCGTTATACATACTAGCAACCGAATCGAACATAAGGTTGAATGGATAGATTGAACAATCATTGTATCTGGGTTGTCTCCGATTATATCGTTGTTGTATATTTAACTACACCTACCATGTAACGGTTCTATCGTTACACATACGAGCGTCTAAATCGAACATAACTAAGTTGTATTCGATTATATCGTGATGACGTTCATATAGAAATACTCACCAGGTTACTGTTCTTTCGTTATACATACGAGCAACCGAATCGAACAGAAGGTTGAATGGATAGTATCTGGGTTGTATTCGATTATGATGTTATGCTGTGTATATAGTTAAACACATAAGGTGACGGTATTCCCGTTTCACATACGAGCGACCGAAACGAACAGAAAGTTGAATGGATAGACTGAACAATCAATGTATCTGGGTGGTATCCGTTTATATCGCAATACTGTATATATAGTGATACTTACCAGGTGACGGTACTTCCGTTACACATACTAGCGACTGAATCGAACAGAAGGTTAAATGGTTAGACGAAACGATAATTGTATCTGAGTTGTATTCGATGATATCGTGATGATGTTTATATAGCAATACTCACCAGGTAACTGTTCTTCCGTTTTACATACAAGCGACCGAATCGAGCAGAAGGTTGAATTCAGTATAGATTGAACAATCATCGTATCTGGGTTGTATTCGATTATGTTTATATAGTTATACTCACCAGGTAACTGTTCTTCCGTTATACATACGAGCGACTGAATTGAACAGAAGGTTGAATGGATAGTATATGGGTTGTATTCGATTATGATGTTATGCTGTGTATATAGTTATACACATAAGGTGACGGTATTCCCGTTTCACATACGAGCGACCGAAACGAACAGAAAGTTGAATGGATAGACTGAACAATCAATGTATCTGGGTGGTATCCGATTATATCGCAATACTGTATATATAGTGATACTTACCAGGTGACGGTACTTCCGTTACACATACTAGCGACTGAATCGAACAGAAGGTTAAATGGTTAGACGAAACGATAATTGTATCTGAGTTGTATTCGAAGATATCGTGACGATGTTTATATAGCAATACTCACCAGGTAACTGTTCTTCCGTTTACATACAAGCGACCGAATCGAGCAGAAGGTTGAATTCAGTATAGATTGAACAATCATCGTATCTGGGTTGTATTCGATTATGTTTATATAGTTATACTCACCAGGTAACTGTTCTTCCGTTATACATACGAGCGACTGAATTGAACAGAAGGTTGAATGGATAGTATATGGGTTGTATTCGATTATGATGTTATGCTGTGTATATAGTTATACACACTAGGAGACGTATTCCCGTTTTACATACGAGCGACCGAAACGAAAAGAAAGTTGAATGGATAGACTGAACAATCAATGTATCTGGGTGGTATCCGATTATATCGCAATACTGTATATATAGTGATAATTACCAGGTGACGATACTTCCGTTACACATACTAGCGACTGAATCGAACAGAATGTTGAATGGTTAGACGAAACGATAATTGTATCTGAGTTGTATTCGATGATATCGTGATGATGTTTATATAGCAATACTCACCAGGTAACTGTCCTTCCGTTTCACATACAAGCGACCGAATCGAGCAGAAGGTTAAATGGATAGATTGAACAATCATCGTATATGAGTTGTATTCGATTATGTTTATATAGATATACTCACCAGGTACCTGTTCTTCCGATATACATACGAGCAACCGAATCGAACATAAGGTTGAATGGATAGATTGAACAATCATCGTATCTGAGTTGTATTCGATTATGTTTATATAGTTATACTCACCAGGTAACTGTTCTTCCGTTATACATACGAGCGACTGAATTGAACTGGAGGTTGAATGGATAGACTAAACAATGATCGTATCTGGGGTTGTATTCGATTATATCGTGATGATGTTCATATAGTTATACTCACCAGGTAACTGTTCTCC
This sequence comes from Chrysomela aeneicollis, assembly GCA_029955515.1. Classification (NCBI taxonomy): domain Eukaryota; kingdom Metazoa; phylum Arthropoda; class Insecta; order Coleoptera; family Chrysomelidae; genus Chrysomela; species Chrysomela aeneicollis. Next base: position 10,546,446 of record JARUHQ010000013.1, on the reverse strand, counting down.
AGTTATACATAAGAGCGACTGAACTGAACAGAAGGTTGAATGGATAGACTGAACAATCATCGTATCTGGGTTGTATTCGATTATTTCGTGATGATTATTATATATTATGTCTAACCAGGTAACTGTTCTTTCGTTATACATACTAGCAACCGAATCGAACATAAGGTTGAATGGATAGATTGAACAATCATTGTATTTGGGTTGTCTCCGATTATATCGTTATGTTGTATATTTAACTACACCTACCATGTAACGGTTCTTTCGTTACACATACGAGCGTCTGAATCGAACATAAGGTTGGATGGTTAGACGGAACGATAATTGTAACTATGTTGTATTCGATTATATCGTGATGACGTTCATATAAAAATACTCACCAGGTTACTGTTCTTTCGTTATACATACGAGCAACCGAATCGAACAGAAGGTTGAATGGATAGTATCTGGGTTGTATTCGATTATGATGTTATGCTGTGTATATAGTTAAACACATAAGGTGACGGTATTCCCGTTTCACATACGAGCGACCGAAACGAACAGAAAGTTGAATGGATAGACTGAACAATCAATGTATCTGGGTGGTATCCGATTATATCGCAATACTGTATATATACTGTATATATATATACTTACCAGGTGACGGTACTTCCGTTACACATACTAGCGACTGAATCGAAAAGAAAGTTGAATGGATAGACTGTACAATCAATGTATCTGGGTGGTATCCGATTATATCGCAATACTGTATATATAGTGATACTTACCAGGTGACGATACTTCCGTTACACATACTAGCGACTGAATCGAACAGAATGTTGAATGGTTAGACGAAACGATAATTGTATCTGAGTTGTATTCGATGATATCGTGATGATGTTTATATAGCAATACTCACCAGGTAACTGTCCTTCCGTTTTACATACAAGCGACCGAATCGAGCAGAAGGTTAAATGGATAGATTGAACAATCATCGTATCTGAGTTGTATTCGATTGTTTATATAGATATACTCACCAGGTACCTGTTCTTCCGATATACATACGAGCAACCGAATCGAACATAATGTTGAATGGATAGATTGAACAATCATCGTATCTGAGTTGTATTCGATTATGTTTATATAGTTATACTCACCAGGTAACTGTTCTTCCGTTATACATACGAGCGACTGAATTGAACTGAAGGTTGAATGGATAGACTAAACAATGATCGTATCTGGGGTTGTATTCGATTATATCGTGATGATGTTCATATAGTTATACTCACCAGGTAACTGTTCTCCAGTTATACATAAGAGCGACTGAACTGAACAGGAGGTTGAATGGATAGACTGAACAATCATCGTATCTGGGTTGTATTCGATTATTTCGTGATGATTATTATATATTATGTCTAACCAGGTAACTGTTCTTTCGTTATACATACTAGCAACCGAATCGAACATAAGGTTGAATGGATAGATTGAACAATCATTGTATCTGGGTTGTCTCCGATTATATCGTTATGTTGTATATTTAACTACACCTACCATGTAACGGTTCTTTCGTTACACATACGAGCGTCTGAATCGAACATAAGGTTGGATGGTTAGACGGAACGATAATTGTAACTAAGTTGTATTCGATTATATCGTGATGACGTTCATATAGAAATACTCACCAGGTTACTGTTCTTTCGTTATACATACGAGCAACCGAATCGAACAGAAGGTTGAATGGATAGTATCTGGGTTGTATTCGATTATGATGTTATGCTGTGTAAATAGTTATACACATAAGGTGACGGTATTCCCGTTTCACATACGAGCGACCGAAACGAACAGAAAGTTGAATGGATAGACTGAACAATCAATGTATCTGGGTGGTATCCGATAATATCGCAATACTGTATATATAGTGATACTTACCAAGTGACGGTACTTCCGTTACACATACTAGCGACTGAATCGAACAGAAGGTTAAATGGTTAGACGAAACGATAATTGTATCTGAGTTGTATTCGATGATATCGTGATGATGTTTATATAGCAATACTCACCAGGTAACTGTTCTTCCGTTTTACATACAAGCGACCGAATCGAGCAGAAGGTTGAATTCAGTATAGATTGAACAATCATCGTATCTGGGTTGTATTCGATTATGTTTATATAGTTATACTCACCAGGTAATTGTTCTTCCGTTATACATACGAGTGACTGAATTGAACAGAAGGTTGAATGGATAGTATCTGGGTTGTATTCGATTATGATGTGTATGCTGTGTATATAGTTATACACATAAAGTGACGGTATTCCCTTTTCACATACGAGCGACAGAAACGAACAGAAAGTTGAATGGATAGACTGAACAATCAATGTATCTGGGTGGTATCCGATTATATCGCAATACTGTATATATAGTGATACTTACCAGGTGACGGTACTTCCGTTACACATACTAGCGACTGAATCGAACAGAAGGTTAAATGGTTAGACGAAACGATAATTGTATCTGAGTTGTATTCGATGATATCGTGATGATGTTTATATAACAATACTCACCAGGTAACTGTTCTTCCGTTTCACATATAAGCGACCGAATCGAGCAGAAGGTTGAATTCAGTATAGATTGAACAATCATCGTATCTGGGTTGTATTCGATTATGTTTATATAGTTATACTCACCAGGTAACTGTTCTTCCGTTATACATACGAGCGACTGAATTGAACAGAAGGTTGAATGGATAGTATATGGGTTGTATTCGATTATGATGTTATGCTGTGTATATAGTTATACACATAAGGTGAAGGTATTACCGTTTCACATACGAGCGACCGAAACGAACAGAAAGTTGAATGGATAGACTGAACAATCAATGTAACTGGGTGGTATCCGATTATATCGCAATACTGTATATATAGTGATACTTACCAGGTGACGGTACTTCCGTTACACATACTAGCGACTGAATCGAACAGAAGTTTAAATGGTTAGACGAAACGATAATTGTATCTGAGTTGTATTCGAAGATATCGTGATGATGTTTATATAGCAATACTCACCAGGTAACTGTTCTTCCGTTTACATACAAGCGACCGAATCGAGCAGAAGGTTGAATTCAGTATAGATTGAACAATCATCGTATCTGGGTTGTATTCGATTATGTTTATATAGTTATACTCACCAGGTAACTGTTCTTCCGTTATACATACGAGCGACTGAATTGAACAGAAGGTTGAATGGATAGTATATGGGTTGTATTCGATTATGATGTTATGCTGTGTATATAGTTATACACACTAGGAGACGGTATTCCCGTTTTACATACGAGCGACCGAAACGAAAAGAAAGTTGAATGGATAGACTGAACAATCAATGTATCTGGGTGGTATCCGATTATATCGCAATACTGTATATATAGTGATACTTACCAGGTGACGATACTTCCGTTACACATACTAGCGACTGAATCGAACAGAATGTTGAATGGTTAGACGAAACGATAATTGTATCTGAGTTGTATTCGATGATATCGTGATCATGTTTATATAGCGATACTCACCAGGTAACTGTCCTTCCGTTTTACATACAAGCGACCGAATCGAGCAGAAGGTTAAATGGATAGATTGAACAATCATCGTATATGTGTTGTATTCGATTATGTTTATGTAGTTATACTCACCAGGTAACTGTTCTTCCGTTATACATACGAGCGACTGAATTGAACTGAAGGTTGAATGGATAGACTAAACAATGATCGTATCTGGGGTTGTATTCGATTATATCGTGATGATGTTCATATAGTTATATTCACCAGGTAACTAATCTCCAGTTATACATAAGAGCGACTGAACTGAACAGAAGGTTGAATGGATAGACTGAACAATCATCGTATCTGGGTTGTATTCGATTATTTCGTGATGATTATTATATATTATGTCTAACCAGGTAACTGTTCTTTCGTTATACATACTAGCAACCGAATCGAACATAAGGTTGAATGGATAGATTGAACAATCATTGTATCTGGGTTGTCTCCGATTATATCGTTATGTTGTATATTTAACTACACCTACCATGTAACGGTTCTTTCGTTACACATACGAGCGTCTGAATCGAACATAAGGTTGGATGGTTAGACGGAACGATAATTTTAACTAAGTTGTATTCGATTATATCGTGATGACGTTCATATATAAATACTCACCAGGTTACTGTTCTTTCGTTATACATACGAGCAACCGAATCGAACAGAAGGTTGAATGGATAGTATCTGGGTTGTATTCGATTATGATGTTATGCTGTGTATATAGTTATACACATAAGGTGACGGTATTCCCTTTTCACATACGAGCGACCGAAACGAACAGAAAGTTGAATGGATAGACTGAACAATCAATGTATCTGGGTGGTATCCGATTATATCGCAATACTGTATATATAGTGATACTTACCAGGTGACGGTACTTCCGTTACACATACTAGCGACTGAATCGAACAGAAGGTTAAATGGTTAGACGAAACGATACATGTATCTGAGTTGTATTCGATGATATCGTGATGATGTTTATATAGCAATACTCAACAGGTAACTATTCCTCCGTTTTACATACAAGCGACCGAATCGAGCAGAAGGTTGAATTCAGTATAGATTGAACAATCATCGTATCTGGGTTGTATTCGATTATGTTTATATAGTTATACTCACCAGGTAACTGTTCTTCCGTTATACATACGAGCGACTGAATTGAACAGAAGGTTGAATGTATAGTATATGGGTTGTATTCGATTATGATGTTATGCTGTGTATATAGTTATACACACTAGGTGACGGTATTCCCGTTTCACATACGAGCGACCGAAACGAACAGAAAGTTGAATGGATAGACTGAACAATCAATGTATCTGTGTGGTATCCGATTATATCGCAATACTGTATATATAGTGATACTTACCAGGTGACGGTACTTCCGTTACACATGCTGGCGACTGAATCGAACAGAAGGTTAAATAGTTAGACGAAACGATAATTGTATCTGAGTTGTATTCGATGATATCGTGATGATGTTTATATAGCAATACTCACCAGGTAATTGTCCTTCCGTTTTACATACAAGCGACCGAATCGAGCAGAAGGTTAAATGGATAGATTGAACAATCATCGTATCTGAGTTGTATTCGATTATGTTTATATAGATATACTCACCAGGTACCTGTTCTTTCGATATACATACGAGCAACCGAATCGAACATAAGGTTGAATGGATAGATTGAACAATCATCGTTTCTGAGTTGTATTCGATTATGTTTATATGATTATACTCACCAGGTAACTGTTCTTCCGTTATACATACGAGCGACTGAATTGAACTGAAGGTTGAATGGATAGACTAAACAATGATCGTATCTGGGGTTGTATTCGATTATATCGTGATGATGTTCATATAGTTATACTCACCAGGTAACTGTTCTCCAGTTATACATAAGAGCGACTGAACTGAACAGAAGGTTGAATGGATAGATTGAACAATCATCGTATCTGGGTTGTATTCGATTATTTCGTGATGATTATTATATATTATGTCTAACCAGGTAACTGTTCTTTCGTTATACATACTAGCAACCGAATCGAACATAAGGTTGAATGGATAGATTGAACAATCATTGTATCTGGGTTGTCTCCGATTATATCGTTATGTTGTATATTTAACTACACCTACCATGTAACGGTTCTTTCGTTACACATACGAGCATCTGAATCGAACATAAGGTTGGATGGTTAGACGGAACGATAATTGTAACTAAGTTGTATTCGATTATATCGTGATGACGTTCATATAGAAATACTCACCAGGTTACTGTTCTTTCGTTATACATACGAGCAACCGAATCGAACAGAAGGTTGAATGGATAGTATCTGGGTTGTATTCGATTATGATGTTATGCTGTGTATATAGTTATACACATAAGGTGACGGTATTCCCGTTTCACATACGAGCGACCAAAACGAACAGAAAGTTGAATGGATAGACTGAACAATCAATGTATCTGGGTGGTATCCGATTATATCGCAATACTGTATATATAGTGATACTTACCAGGTGACGGTACTTCCGTTACACATACTAGCGACTGAATCGAACAGAAGGTTAAATGGTTAGACGAAACGATAATTGTATCTGAGTTGTATTCGATGATATCGTGATGATGTTTATATAGCAATACTCACCAGGTAACTGTTCTTTCGTTTTACATACAAGCGACCGAATCGAGCAGAAGGTTGAATTCAGTATAGATTGAACAATCATCGTATCTGGGTTGTATTCGATTATGTTCATATAGTTATACTCACCAGGTAACTGTTCTTCCGTTATACATACGAGCGACTGAATTGAACAAAAGGTTGAATGGATAGTATATGGGTTGTAATCGATTATAATGTTATGCTGTGTATATAGTTATACACACTAGGAGACGGTATTCCCGTTTTACATACGAGCGACCGAAACGAAAAGAAAGTTGAATGGATAGACTGAACAATCAATGTATCTGGGTGGTATCCGATTATATCGCAATACTGTATATATAGTGATATTTACCAGGTGACGATACTTCCGTTACACATACTAGCGACTGAATCGAACAGAATGTTGAATGGTTAGACGAAACGATAATTGTATCTGAGTTGTATTCGATGATATCGTGATGATGTTTATATAGCAATACTCACCAGGTAACTGTCCTTCCGTTTTACATACAAGCAACCGAATCGAGCAGAAGGTTAAATGGATCGATTGAACAATCATCGTATCTGAGTTGTATTCGATTATGTTTACATAGATATACTCACCAGGTAACTGTTCTTCCGTTATACATACGAGTGACTGAATTGAACAGAAGGTTGAATGGATAGTATCTGGGTTGTATTCGATTATGATGTTATGCTGTGTATATAGTTATACACATAAGGTGACGGTATTCCCGTTTCACATACGAGCGACCGAAACAAACAGAAAGTTGAATGGATAGACTGAACAATCAATGTATCTGGGTGGTATCCGATTATATCGCAATACTGTATATATAGTGATACTTACCAGGTGACGGTACTTCCGTTACACATACTAGCGACTGAATCGAACAGAAGGTTAAATGGTTAGACGAAACGAAAATTGTATCTGAGTTGTATTCGATGATATCGTGATGATGTTTATATAGCAATACTCACCAGGTAACTGTTCTTCCGTTATACATACGAGCGACTGAATTGAACAGAAGGTTGAATGGATAGTATATGGGTTGTAATCGATTATGATGTTATGCTGTGTATATAGTTATACACACTAGGAGACGGTATTCCCGTTTTACATACGAGCGACCGAAACGAAAAGAAAGTTGAATGGATAGACTGAACAATCAATGTATCTGGGTGGTATCCGATTATATCGCAATACTGTATATATAGTGATATTTACCAGGTGACGATACTTCCGTTACACACACTAGCGACTGAATCGAACAGAATGTTGAATGGTTAGACGAAACGATAATTGTATCTGAGTTGTATTCGATGATATCGTGATGATGTTTATATAGCAATACTCACCAGGTAACTGTCCTTCCGTTTTACATACAAGCAACCGAATCGAGCAGAAGGTTAAATGGATAGATTGAACAATCATCGTATCTGAGTTGTATTCGATTATGTTTATATAGATATACTCACCAGGTACCTGTTCTTCCGATATACATACGAGCAACCGAATCGAACATAAGGTTGAATGGATAGATTGAACAATCATCGTATCTGAGTTGTATTCGATTATGTTTATATAGTTATACTCACCAGGTAACTGTTCTTCCGTTATACATACGAGCGACTGAATTGAACTGAAGGTTGAATGGATAGACTAAACAATGATCGTATCTGGGGTTCTATTCGATTATATCGTGATGATGTTCATATAGTTATACTCACCAGGTAACTGTTCTCCAGTTATACATAAGAGCGACTGAACTGAACAGAAGGTTGAATGGATAGACTGAACAATCATCGTATCTGGGTTGTATTCGATTATTTCGTGATGATTATTATATATTATGTCTAACCAGGTAACTGTTCTTTCGTTATACATACTAGCAACCGAATCGAACATAAGGTTGAATGGATAGATTGAACAATCATTGTATCTGGGTTGTCTCCGATTATATCGTTATGTTGTATATTTAACTACACCTACCATGTAACGGTTCTTTCGTTACACATACGAGCGTCTGAATCGAACATAAGGTTGGATGGTTAGACGGAACGATAATTGTAACTAAGTTGTATTCGATTATATCGTGATGACGTTCATATAGAAATACTCACCAGGTTACTGTTCTTTCGTTATACATACAAGCAACCGAATCGAACAGAAGGTTGAATGGATAGTATCTGGGTTGTATTCGATTATGATGTTATGCTGTGTATATAGTTATACACATAAGGTGACGGTATTCCCGTTTCACATACGAGCGACCGAAACGAACAGAAAGTTGAATGGATAGACTGAACAATCAATGTATCTGGGTGGTATCCGATTATATCGCAATACTGTATATATAGTGATACTTACCAGGTGACGGTACTTCCGTTACACATACTAGCGACTGAATCGAACAGAAGGTTAAATGGTTAGACGGAACGATAATTGTATCTGAGTTGTATTCGATGATATCGTGATGATGTTTATATAGCAAAACTCACCAGGTAACTGTTTATCCGTTTCACATACAAGCGACCGAATCGAGCAGAAGGTTGAATTAAGTATAGATTGAACAATCATCGTATCTGGGTTGTATTCGATTCTGTTTATATAGTTATACTCACCAGGTAACTGTTCTTCCGTTATACATACGAGTGACTGAATTGAACAGAAGGTTGAATGGATAGTATCTGGGTTGTATTCGATTATGATGTTATGCTGTGTATATAGTTATACACATAAGGTGACGGTATTCCCGTTTCACATACGAGCGACCAAAACGAACAGAAAGTTGAATGGATAGACTGAACAATCAATGTATCTGGGTGGTATCCGATTATATCGCAATACTGTATATATAGTGATACTTACCAGGTGACGGTACTTCCGTTACACATACTAGCGACTGAATCGAACAGAAGGTTAAATGGTTAGACGAAACGATAATTGTATCTGAGTTGTATTCGATGATATCGTGATGATGTTTATATAGCAATACTCACCAGGTAACTGTTCTTTCGTTTTACATACAAGCGACCGAATCGAGCAGAAGGTTGAATTCAGTATAGATTGAACAATCATCGTATCTGGGTTGTATTCGATTATGTTTATATAGTTATACTCACCAGGTAACTGTTCTTCCGTTATACATACGAGCGACTGAATTGAACAAAAGGTTGAATGGATAGTATATGGGTTGTAATCGATTATGATGTTATGCTGTGTATATAGTTATACACACTAGGAGACGGTATTCCCGTTTTACATACGAGCGACCGAAACGAAAAGAAAGTTGAATGGATAGACTGAACAATCAATGTATCTGGGTGGTATCCGATTATATCGCAATACTGTATATATAGTGATATTTACCAGGTGACGATACTTCCGTTACACATACTAGCGACTGAATCGAACAGAATGTTGAATGGTTAGACGAAACGATAATTGTATCTGAGTTGTATTCGATGATATCGTGATGATGTTTATATAGCAATACTCACCAGGTAACTGTTTATCCGTTTCACATACAAGCGACCGAATCGAGCAGAAGGTTGAATTAAGTATAGATTGAACAATCATCGTATCTGGGTTGTATTCGATTCTGTTTATATAGTTATACTCACCAGGTAACTGTTCTTCCGTTATACATACGAGTGACTGAATTGAACAGAAGGTTGAATGGATAGTATCTGGGTTGTATTCGATTATGATGTTATGCTGTGTATATAGTTATACACATAAGGTGACGGTATTCCCGTTTCACATACGAGCGACCGAAACGAACAGAAAGTTGAATGGATAGACTGAACAATCAATGTATCTGGGTGGTATCCGATTATATCGCAATACTGTATATATCTCATTCCATATCATCTTTGATGGTCTTACTAAATTAATTTTATTCTATTATTATTTTTATTAGTGTACTTTTATATATATATTTGTAACTATGTTTCAATGACAATGCTTTATATATTGCATTTTTTTTATTGTTCTGTGTATTTATTGTATTGCTTAACTGTAAATCATTGACGTATTCTATATCATCTTTGATGATCTTACTGAATAAATTTTATTATTATTATTATTATAGTGATACTTACCAGGTGACGGTACTTCCGTTACACATACTAGCGACTGAATCGAACAGAAGGTTAAATGGTTAGACGAAACGAAAATTGTATCTGAGTTGTATTCGATGATATCGTGATGATGTTTATATAGCAATACTCACCAGGTAACTGTTCTTCCGTTTTACATACAAGCGACCGAATCGAGCAGAAGGTTGAATACAGTATAGATTGAACAATCATCGTATCTGGGTTGTATTCGATTATATCGTTATGTTGTATATTTAACTACACCTACCAAGTAACGGTTCTTTCGTTACACATACGAGCGTCTGAATCGAACATAAGGTTGGATGGTTAGACGGAACGATAATTGTAACTAAGTTGTATTCGATTATATCGTGATGATGTTTATATAGCAAAACTCACCAGGTAACTGTTTATCCGTTTCACATACAAGCGACCGAATCGAGCAGAAGGTTGAATTAAGTATAGATTGAACAATCATCGTATCTGGGTTGTATTCGATTATGTTTATATAGTTATACTCACCAGGTAACTGTTCTTCCGTTATACATACGAGCGACTGAATTGAACAGAAGGTTGAATGGATAGTATATGGGTTGTATTCGATTATGATGTTATGCTGTGTATATAGTTATACACACTAGGAGACGGTATTCCCGTTTTACATACGTGCGACCGAAACGAAAAGAAAGTTGAATGGATAGACTGAACAATCAATGTATCTGGGTGGTATCCGATTATATCGCAATACTGTATATATAGTGATACTTACCAGGTGACGATACTTCCGTTACACATACTAGCGACTGAATCGAACAGAATGTTGAATGGTTAGACGAAACGATAATTGTATCTGAGTTGTATTCGATGATATCGTGATGATGTTTATATAGCAATACTCACCAGGTAACTGTCCTTCCGTTTTACATACAAGCGACCGAATCGAGCAGAAGGTTAAATGGATAGATTGAACAATCATCGTATCTGAGTTGTATTCGATTATGTTTATATAGAAATACTCACCAGGTACCTGTTCTTCCGATATACATACGAGCAACCGAATCGAACATAAGGTTGAATGGATAGATTGAACAATCATCGTATCTGAGTTGTATTCGATTATGTTTATATAGTTATACTCACCAGGTAACTGTTCTTCCGTTATACATACGAGCGACTGAATTGAACTGAAGGTTGAATGGATAGACTAAACAATGATCGTATCTGAGTTGTATTCGATAATGTTTATATAGTTATACTCACCAGGTTACTGTTCTCCAGTTATACATAAGAGCGACTGAACTGAACAGAAGGTTGAATGGATAGACTGAACAATCATCGTATCTGGGTTGTATTCGATTATTTCGTGATGATTATTATATATTATGTCTAACCAGGTAACTGTTCTTTCGTTATACATACTAGCAACCGAATCGAACATAAGGTTGAATGGATAGATTGAACAATCATTGTATCTGGGTTGTCTCCGATTATATCGTTATGTTGTATATTTAACTACACCTACCAAGTAACGGTTCTTTCGTTACACATACGAGCGTCTGAATCGAACATAAGGTTGGATGGTTAGACGGAACGATAATTGTAACTAAGTTGTATTCGGTTATATCGTGATGACGTTCATATAGAAATACTCACCAGGTTACTGTTCTTTCGTTATACATACGGGCAACCGAATCGAACAGAAGGTTGAATGGATAGTATCTGGGTTGTTTTCGATTATGATGTTATGCTGTGATATAGTTATACACATAAGGTGACGGTATTCCCGTTTCACATACGAGCGACCGAAACGAACAGAAAGTTGAATGGATAGACTGAACAATCAATGTATCTGGGTGGTATCCGATTATAACGCAATACTGTATATATAGTGATACTTACCAGGTGACGGTACTTCCGTTACACATACTAGCGACTGAATCGAACAGAAGGTTAAATGGTTAGACGAAACGATAATTGTATCTGAGTTGTATTCGATGATATCGTGATGATGTTTATATAGCAATACTCACCAGGTAACTGTTCTTTCGTTTTACATACAAGCGACCGAATCGAGCAGAAGGTTGAATTCAGTATAGATTGAACAATCATCGTATCTGGGTTGTATTCGATTATGTTTATATAGTTATACTCACCAGGTAACTGTTCTTCCGTTATACATACGAGCGACTGAATTGAACAGAAGGTTGAATGGATAGTATATGGGTTGTATTCGATTATGATGTTATGCTGTGTATATAGTTATACACACTAGGAGACGGTATTCCCGTTTTACATACGAGCGACCGAAACGAAAAGAAAGTTTAATGGATAGACTGAACAATCAATGTATCTGGGTGGTATCTGATTATATCGCGATACTGTATATATAGTGATACTTACCAGGTGACGGTACTTCCGTTACACATACTAGCGACTGAATCGAACAGAAGGTTAAATGGTTAGACGAAACGATAATTGTATCTGAGTTGTATTCGATGATATCGTGATGATGTTTATATAGCAATACTCACCAGGTAACTGTTCTTTCGATTTACATACAAGCGACCGAATCGAGCAGAAGGTTGAATTCAGTATAGATTGAACAATCATCGTATCTGGGTTGTATTCGATTATGATGTTATGCTGTGTATATAGTTATACACACTAGGAGACGGTATTCCCGTTTTACATACGAGCGACCGAAACAAAAAGAAAGTTGAATGGATAGACTGAACAATCAATGTATCTGGGTGGTATCCGATTATATCGCAACACTGTATATATAGTGATACTTACCAGGTGACGATACTTCCGTTACACATACTAGCGACTGAATCGAACAGAATGTTGAATGGTTAGACGAAACGATAATTGTATCTGAGTTGTATTCGATGATATCGTGATGATGTTTATATAGCAATACTCACCAGGTAACTGTTCTTCCGTTTTACATACAAGCGACCGAATCGAGCAGAAGGTTGAATTCAGTATAAATTGAACAATCATCGTATCTGGGTTGTATTCGATTATGTTTATATATATATATACTCACCAGGTACCTGTTCTTCCGATATACATACGAGCAACCGAATCGAACATAAGGTTGAATGGATAGATTGAACAATCATCGTATCTGAGTTGTATTCGATTATGTTCATATAGTTATACTCACCAGGTAACTGTTCTTTCGTTATACATACGAGCGACTGAATTGAACTGAAGGTTGAATGGATAGACTAAACAATGATCGTATCTGGGGTTGTATTCGATTATATCGTGATGATGTTCATATAGTTATACTCACCAGGTAACTGTTCTCCAGTTATACATAAGAGCGACTGAACTGAACAGAAGGTTGAATGGATAGACTGAACAATCATCGTATCTGGGTTGTATTTGATTATTTCGTGATGATTATTATATATTATGTCTAACCAGGTAACTGTTCTTTCGTTATACATACTAGCAACCGAATCGAACATAAGGTTGAATGGATAGATTGAACAATCATTGTATCTGGGTTGTCTCCGATTATATCGTTATGTTGTATATTTAACTACACCTACCATGTAACGGTTCTTTCGTTACACATTCGAGCGTCTGAATCGAACATAAGGTTGGATGGTTAGACGGAACGATAATTGTAACTAAGTTGTATTCGATTATATCGTGATGACGTTCATATAGAAATACTCACCAGGTTACTGTTCTTTCGTTATACATACGAGCAACCGAATCGAACAGAAGGTTGAATGGATAGTATCTGGGTTGTATTCGATTATGATGTTATGCTGTGATATATTTATACACATAAGGTGACGGTATTCCCGTTTCACATACGAGCGACCGAAACGAACAGAAAGTTGAATGGATAGACTGAACAATCAATGTATCTGGGTGGTATCCGATTATATCGCAATACTGTATATATAGTGATACTTACCAGGTGACGGTACTTCCGTTACACATACTAGCGACTGAATCGAACAGAAGGTTAAATGGTTAGACGAAACGATAATTGTATCTGAGTTGTATTCGATGATATCGTGATGATGTTTATATAGCAATACTCACCAGGTAACTGTTCTTCCGTTTTACATACAAGCGACCGAATCGAGCAGAAGGTTGAATTCAGAATAGATTGAACAATCATCGTATCTGGGTTTTATTCGATTATGTTTATATAGTTATACTCACCAGGTAACTGTTCTTCCGTTATACATACGAGCGACTGAATTGAACAGAAGGTTGAATGGATAGTATATGGGTTGTATTCGATTATGATGTTATGCTGTGTATATAGTTATACACACTAGGAGACGGTATTCCCGTTTTACTTACGAGCGACCGAAACGAAAAGAAAGTTGAATGGATAGACTGAACAATCAATGTATCTGGGTGGTATCCGATTATATCGCAATACTGTATATATGGTGATACTTACCAGGTGATGATACTTCCGTTACACATACTAGCGACTGAATCGAACAGAATGTTGAATGGTTAGACGAAACGATAATTGTATCTGAGTTGTATTCGATGATATCGTGATGATGTTTATATAGCAATACTCACCAGGTAACTGTTCTTCCGTTTTACATACAAGCGACCGAATCGAGCAGAAGGTTGAATTCAGTATAAATTGAACAATCATCGTATCTGGGTTGTATTCGATTATGTTTATATATATATACTCACCAGGTACCTGTTCTTCCGATATACATACGAGCAACCGAATCGAACATAAGGTTGAATGGATAGATTGAACAATCATCGTATCTGAGTTGTATTCGATTATGTTTATATAGTTATACTCACCAGGTAACTGTTCTTCCGTTATACATACGAGCGACTGAATTGAACTGAAGGTTGAATGGATAGACTAAACAATGATCGTATCTGGGGTTGTATTCGATTATATCGTGATGATGTTCATATAGTTATACTCACCAGGTAACTGTTCTCCAGTTATACATAAGAGCGACTGAACTGAACAGAAGGTTGAATGGATAGACTGAACAATCATCGTATCTGGGTTGTTTGATTATTTCGTGATGATTATTATATATTATGTCTAACCAGGTAACTGTTCTTTCGTTATACATACTAGCAACCGAATCGAACATAAGGTTGAATGGATAGATTGAACAATCATTGTATCTGGGTTGTCTCCGATTATATCGTTATGTTGTATATTTAACTACACCTACCATGTAACGGTTCTTTCGTTACACATTCGAGCGTCTGAATCGAACATAAGGTTGGATGGTTAGACGGAACGATAATTGTAACTAAGTTGTATTCGATTATATCGTGATGACGTTCATATAGAAATACTCACCAGGTTACTGTTCTTTCGTTATACATACGAGCAACCGAATCGAACAGAAGGTTGAATGGATAGTATCTGGGTTGTATTCGATTATGATGTTATGCTGTGATATATTTATACACATAAGGTGACGGTATTCCCGTTTCACATACGAGCGACCGAAACGAACAGAAAGTTGAATGGATAGACTGAACAATCAATGTATCTGGGTGGTATCCGATTATAACGCAATACTGTATATATAGTGATACTTACCAGGTGACGGTACTTCCGTTACACATACTAGCGACTGAATCGAACAGAAGGTTAAATGGTTAGACGAAACGATAATTGTATCTGAGTTGTATTCGATGATATCGTGATGATGTTTATATAGCAATACTCACCAGGTAACTGTTCTTCCGTTTTACATACAAGCGACCGAATCGAGCAGAAGGTTGAATTCAGAATAGATTGAACAATCATCGTATCTGGGTTGTATTCGATTATGTTTATATAGTTATACTCACCAGGTAACTGTTCTTCCGTTATACATACGAGCGACTGAATTGAACAGAAGGTTGAATGGATAGTATATGGGTTGTATTCGATTATGATGTTATGCTGTGTATATAGTTATACACACTAGGAGACGGTATTCCCGTTTTACTTACGAGCGACCGAAACGAAAAGAAAGTTGAATGGATAGACTGAACAATCAATGTATCTGGGTGGTATCCGATTATATCGCAATACTGTATATATGGTGATACTTACCAGGTGACGATACTTCCGTTACACATACTAGCGACTGAATCGAACAGAATGTTGAATGGTTAGACGAAACGATAATTGTATCTGAGTTGTATTCGATGATATCGTGATGATGTTTATATAGCAATACTCACCAGGTAACTGTCCTTCCGTTTTAAATACAAGCGACCGAATCGAGCAGAAGGTTAAATGGATAGATTGAACAATCATCGTATCTGAGTTGTATTCGATTATGTTTATATAGATATACTCACCAGGTACCTGTTCTTCCGATATACATACGAGCAACCGAATCGAACATAAGGTTGAATGGATAGATTGAACAATCATCGTATCTGAGTTGTATTCGATTATGTTTATATAGTTATACTCACCAGGTAACTGTTCTTCCGTTATACATACGAGCGACTGAATTGAACTGAAGGTTGAATGGATAGACTAAAAAATGATCGTATCTGGGGTTGTATTCGATTATATCGTGATGATGTTCATATAGTTATACCCACCAGGTAACTGTTTTCCAGTTATACATAAGAGCGACTGAACTGAATAGGAGGTTGAATGGATAGACTGAACAATCATCGTATCTGGGTTGTATTCGATTATTTCGTGATGATTATTATATATTATGTCTAACCAGGTAACTGTTCTTTCGTTATACATACTAGCAACCGAATCGAACAGAAGGTTGAATGGATAGTATCTGGGTTGTATTCGATTATGATGTTATGCTGTGTATATAGTTATACACATAAGGTGACGGTATTCCCGTTTCACATACGAGCGACCGAAACGAACAGAAAGTTGAATGGATAGACTGAACAATCAATGTATCTAGGTGGTATCCGATTATATCGCAATACTGTATATATAGTGATACTTACCAGGTGACGGTACTTCCGTTACACATACTAGCGACTGAATCGAACAGAAGGTTAAATGGTTAGACGAAACGATAATTGTATCTGAGTTGTATTCGATGATATCGTGATGATGTTAATATAGCAATACTCACCAGGTAACTGTTCTTCCGTTTTACATACAAGCGACCGAATCGAGCAGAAGGTTGAATTCAGTATAGATTGAACAATCATCGTATCTGGGTTGTATTCGATTATGTTTATATAGTTATACTCACCAGGTAACTGTTCTTTCGTTATACATACGAGCAACCGAATCGAACAGAAGGTTGAATGGATAGTATCTGGGTTGTATTCGATTATGATGTTATGCTGTGTATATAGTTATACACACTAGGAGACGGTATTCCCGTTTTACATACGAGCGACCGAAACGAAAAGAAAGTTTAATGGATAGACTGAACAATCAATGTATCTGGGTGGTATCCGATTATATCGCAATTCTGTATATTTAGTGATACTTACCAGGTGACGATACATCCGTTACATATACTAGCGACTGAATCGAACAGAATGTTGAATGGTTAGACGAAACGATAATTGTATCTGAGTTGTATTCGATGATATCGTGATGATGTTTATATAGCAATACTCACCAGGTAACTGTCCTTCCGTTTTACATACAAGCGACCGAATCGAGCAGAAGGTTAAATGGATAGATTGAACAATCATCGTATCTGAGTTGTATTCGATTATGTTTATATAGATATACTCACCAGGTACCTATTCTTCCGATATACATACGAGCAACCGAATCGAACATAAGGTTGAATGGATAGATTGAACAATCATCGTATCTGAGTTGTATTCGATTATGTTTATATAGTTATACTCACCAGGTAACTGTTCTTCCGTTATACATACGAGCGACCGAATTGAACTGAAGGTTGAATGGATAGACTAAACAATGATCGTATCTGAGGTTATATTCGATTATATCGTGATGATGTTCATATAGTTATACTCACCAGGTAACTGTTATACATAAGAGCGACTGAACTGAACAGAAGGTTAAATGGATAGACTGAACAATCATCGTATCTGGGTTGTATTCGATTATTTCGTGATGATTATTATATATTATGTCTAACCAGGTAACTGTTCTTTCGTTATACATACTAGCAACCGAATCGAACATAAGGTTGAATGGATAGATTGAACAATCATTGTATCTGGGTTGTCTCCGATTATTTCGTTATGTTGTATATTTAACTACACCTACCATGTAACGGTTCTTTCGTTACACATACGAGCGTCTGAATCGAACATAAGGTTGGATGGTTAGACCGAACGATAATTGTAACTAAGTTGTATTCGATTATATCGTGATGACGTTCATATAGCAATACTCACCAGGTTACTGTTCTTTCGTTATACATACGAGCAACCGAATCGAACAGAAGGTTGAATGGATAGTATCTGGGTTGTATTCGATTATGATGTTATGCTGTGTATATAGTTATACACATAAGGTGACGGTATTCCCGTTTCACATACGAGCGACCGAAACGAACAGAAAGTTGAATGGATAGACTGAAAAATCAATGTATCTGGGTGGTATCCGATTATATCGCAATACTGTATATATGATACTTACCAGGTGACGGTACTTCCGTTACACATACTAGCGACTGAATCGAACAGAAGGTTAAATGGTTAGAGGAAACGATAATTGTATCTGAGTTTTATTCGATGATATCGTGATGATGTTTATATAGCAATACTCACCAGTATTCATACAAGCGTTTTACATACAAGCGACCGAATCGAGCAGAAGGTTGAATTCAGTATAGATTGAACAATCTTCGTATCTGGGTTGTATTCGATTATGTTTATATAGTTATACTCACCAGGTAACTGTTCTTCCGTTATACATACGAGCGACTGAATTGAACAGAAGGTTGAATGGATTGTATATAGGTTGTATTCGATTATGAGGTTATGCTGTGTATATAGTTATACACACTAGGAGACGGTATTCCCGTTTTACATACGAGCGACCGAAACAAAAAGAAAGTTGAATGGATAGACTGAACAATCAATGTATCTGGGTGGTATCCGATTATATCGCAATACTGTATATATAGTGATACTTACCAGGTGACGATACTTCCGTGACACATACTAGCGACTGAATCGAACAGAATGTTGAATGGTTAGACGAAACGATAATTGTATCTGAGTTGTATTCGATGATATCGTGATGATGTTTATATAGCAATACTCACCAGGTAACTGTTCTTCCGTTTTACATACAAGCGACTGAATCGAGCAGAAGGTTGAATTCAGTATAGATTGAACAATCATCGTATCTGGGTTGTATTCGATTATGTTTATATAGTTATACTCACCAGGTAACTGTTCTTCCGTTATACATACGAGCGACTGAATTGAACAGAAGGTTGAATGGATAGTATATGGGTTGTATTCGATTATGATGTTATGCTGTGTATATAGTTATACACACTAGGAGACGGTATTCCCGTTTTACATACGAGCGACCGAAACGAAAAGAAAGTTGAATGGATAGACTGAACAATCAATGTATCTGGGTGGTATCCGATTATATCGCAATACTGTATATATAGTGATACTTACCAGGTGACGATACTTCCGTTACACATACTAGCGACTGAATCGAACAGAATGTTGAATGGTTAGACGAAACGATAATTGTATCTGAGTTGTATTCGATGATATCGTGATGATGTTCATATAGCAATACTCACCAGGTAACTGTCCTTCCGTTTTACATACAAGCGACCGAATCGAGCAGAAGGTTAAATGGATAGATTGAACAATCATCGTATCTGAGTTGTATTCGATTATGTTTATATAGTTATACTCACCAGGTAACTGTTCTTCCGTTATACATACGAGCGACTGAATTGAACTGAAGGTTGAATGGATAGACTAAACAATGATCGTATCTGGGGTTGTATTCGATTATATCGTGATGATGTTCATATAGTTATACTCACCAGGTAACTGTTCTCCAGTTATACATAAGAGCGACTGAACTGAACAGAAGGTTGAATGGATAGACTGAACAATCATCGTATCTGGGTTGTATTCGATTATTTCGTGATGATTTTTATATATTATGTCTAACCAGGTAACTGTTCTTTCGTTATACATACTAGCAACCGAATCGAACATAAGGTTGAATGGATAGATTGAACAATCATTGTATCTGGGTTTGTTTCCGATTTTATCGTTATGTTGTATATTCAACTACACCTACCATGTAACGGTTCTTTCGTTACACATACGAGCGTCTGAATCGAACATAAGGTTGGATGGTTAGACGGAACGATAATTGTAACTAAGTTGTATTCGATTATATCGTGATGACGTTCATATAGAAATACTCACCAGGTTACTGTTCTTTCGTTATACATACGAGCAACCGAATCGAACAGAAGGTTGAATGGATAGTATCTGGGTTGTATTCGATTATGATGTTATGCTGTGTATATAGTTATACACATAAGGTGACGGTATTCCCGTTTTACATACGAGCGACCGAAACGAACAGAAAGTTGAATGGATAGACTGAACAATCAATGTATCTGGGTGGTATCCGATTATATCGCAATACTGTATATATAGTGATACTTACCAGGTGAAGGTACTTCCGTTACACATACTAGCGACTGAATCGAACAGAAGGTTAAATGGTTAGACGAAACGATAATTGTATCTGAGTTGTATTCGATGATATCGTAATGATGTTTATATAGCAATACTCACCAGGTAACTGTTCTTCCGTTTTACATACAAGCGACCGAATCGAGCAGAAGGTTGAATTCAGTATAGATTGAACAATCATCGTATCTGGGTTGTACTCGATTATGTTTATATAGTTATACTCACCAGGTAACTGTTCTTCCGTTATACATACGAGCGACTGAATTGAACAGAAGGTTGAATGGATAGTATATGGGTTGTATTCGATTATGATGTTATGCTGTGTATATAGTTATACACACTAGGAGACGGTATTCCCGTTTTACATACGAGCGACCGAAACGAAAAGAAAGTTTAATGGATAGACTGAACAATCAATGTATCTGGGTGGTATCCGATTATATCGCGATACTGTATATTTAGTGATACTTACCAGGTGACGATACTTCCGTTACACATACTAGCGACTGAATCGAACAGAATGTTGAATGGTTAGACGAAACGATAATTGTATCTGAGTTGTATTCGATGATATCGTGATGATGTTTAAATAGCAATACTCACCAGGTAACTGTCCTTCCGTTTTACATACAAGCGACCGAATCGAGCAGAAGGTTAAATGAAAAGATTGAACAATCATCGTATCTGGGTTGTATTCGATTATGTTTATATAGTAATACTCACCAGGTAACTGTTCTTCCGTTTTACATACAAGCGACCGAATCGAGCAGAAGGTTAAATTTGGTATAGATTGAACAATCATCGTATCTGGGTTGTATTCGATTATGTTTATATAGTTATAATCACCAGGTAACTGTTCTTCCGTTATACATACGAGCGACTGAATTGAACAGAAGGTTGAATGGATAGACTGAACAATCATCGTATCTGGGTTGTATTTGATTATATCGTGATTATCATCACATAGTATGTCTAACCAGGTAACAGTTCTTCCGTTATACATACGAGCAACCAAATCAAACATAAGGTTGAATGGATAGATTGAACAATCATTGTATCTGGGTTGTTTCCGATTATATCGTTATGCTGTATATTTAGTTACACCTACCATGTAACGGTTCTTTCGTTACACATACGAGCGTCTGAATCGAACATAAGGTTGGATGGTTAGACGGAACGATAATTGTAACTGAGTTGTATTCGATTATATCGTGGTGATGTTCACATAGTAATACTCACCAGGTGACTGTTCTTGCGTTATACATACGAGCGACCCAATCGAACATAAGGTTGGATGGATAGACGGAATGATCATTGTATCTGAGTTGTATTCGATTATATCGTGATGACGTTCATATAGAAATACTCACCAGGTTACTGTTCTTTCGTTATACATACGAGAAACCGAATCGAACAGAAGGTTGAATGGATAGTATCTGGGTTGTATTCGATTATGATGTTATGCTGTGTATATAGTTATACACACTAGGTGACGGTATTCACGTTTTACATACGAGCGACCGAAACGAACAGAAAGTTGAATGGATAGACTGAACAATCAATGTATCTGGTTGGTATCCGATTATATCGCAATACTGTATATATAGTGATACTTACCAGGTGACGGTACTTCCGTTACACATACTAGCGACTGAATCGAACAGAAGGTTAAATTTTGAGAGAAAAATAGTCTATCCAATTAAAAATATCAAACATAGTTTGAAATGAATGTCTGGTAGACTACGAGCAGAAAACAACTACTTTCCTGGTAAATACCACGCAGAACATTGAATTATATCTGTTCGTAGTCCAGTGTGAATCGTTGCATGGACTACGAACAGATATAATTCAATGTTCTGCGTGGTATTTACCAGGAAAGTAGTTGTTTTCTGCTCGTAGTCTACCAGACATTCATTTCAAACTATGTTTGATATTTTTAATTGGATAGACTATTTTTCTCTCAAAATTTTTTTCCAATTTATGGCTAATCCATTTTTTCAGAAGGTTAAATGGTTAGACGAAGCGATAATTGTATCTGAGTTGTATTCGATTATATCGTGATGATGTTTATATAGCAATATTCACCAGGTAACTGTTCTTCCGTTTCACATAGAAGCGACCGAATCGAGCAGAAGGTTAAATGAATAGATTGAAAATTCATCGTATCTGGGTTGTATTCGATTAGGTTTATATAGTTATTCTCACCAGGTAACTGTTCTTCCGTTATACATACGAGCAACCAAATCGAACATAAGGTAGAATGGATAGATTGAACAATCATTGTATCTGGGTTGTCTCCGATTATATCGTTATGTTGTATATTTAACTACACCTACCATGTAACGGTTCTTTCGTTACACATACGAGCGTCTGAATCGAACATAAGGTTGGATGGTTAGACGGAACGATAATTGTAACTGAGTTGTATTAGATTATATCGTGATGACGTTCATATAGAAATACTCACCAGGTTACTGTTCTTTCGTTATACATACGAGCAACCGAATCGAACAGAAGGTTGAATGGATAGTATCTGGGTTGTATTCGATTATGATGTTATGCTGTGTATATAGTTATACACATAAGGTGACGGTATTCCCGTTTCACATACGAGCGACCGAAACGAACAGAAAGTTGAATGGATAGACTGAACAATCAATGTATCTGGGTGGGATCCGATTATATCGCAATACTGTATATATAGTGATACTTACCAGGTGACGGTACTTCCGTTACACATACTAGCGACTGAATCGAACAGAAGGTTAAATGGTTAGACGAAACGATAATTGTATCTGAGTTGTATTCGATGATATCGTGATGATGTTTATATAGCAATACTCACCAGGTAACTGTTCTTCCGTTTTATATACGAGCGACCGAATCGAGCAGAAGGTTGAATTCAGTATAGATTGAACAATCATCGTATCTGGGTTGTATTCAATTATGTTTATATAGGTATACTCACCAGGTAACTGTTCTTCCGTTATACATACGAGCGACTGAATTGAACAGAAGGTTGAATGGATAGTATATGGGTTGTATTCGATTATGATGTTATGCTGTGTATATAGTTATACACACTAGGAGACGGTATTCCCGTTTTACATACGAGCGACCGAAACGAAAAGAAAGTTGAATAGATAGACTGAACAATCAATGTATCTGGGTGGTATCCGATTATATCGCAATACTGTATATATAGTGATACTTACCAGGTGACGGTACTTCCGTTACACATGCTAGCGACTAAATCGAACAGAAGGTTGAATGGTTAGACGAAACGATAATTGTATCTGAGTTGTATTCGATGATATCGTGATGATGTTTATATAGCAATACTCACCAGGTAACTGTTCTTCCGTTTTACATACAAGCGACCGAATCGAGCAGAAGGTTGAATTTAGTATAGATTGAACAATCATCGTATCTGGGTTGTATTCGATTAGGTTTATATAGTTATACTCACCAGGTAACTGTTCTTCCGTTATACATACGAGCGACTGAATTGAACAGAAGGTTGAATGGATAGACTAAACAATAATCGTATCTGGGGTTGTATTCGATTATATCTTGATGATGTTCATATAATTATACTCACCAGGAAACTGTTCTCCAGTTATACATAAGAGCGACTGAACTGAACAGAAGGTTGAATGGATAGACTGAACAATCATCGTATCTGGGTTGTATTTGATTATATCGTGATTATCATCACATAGTATGTCTAACCAGGCAACAGTTCTTCCGTTATACATACGAGCAACCAAATCGAACATGAGGTAGAATGGATAGATTGAACAATCATTGTATCTGGGTTGTCTCCGATTATATCGTTATGCTGTATATTTAGTTACACCTACCATGTAACGGTTCTTTCGTTACACATACGAGCGTCTGAATCGAACATAAGGTTGGATGGTTAGACGGAACGATAATTGTAACTGAGTTGTATTCGATTATATCGTGGTAATGTTTATATAGTAATACTCACCAGGTGACTAATCTTGCGTTATAAATACGAGCGACCCAATCGAACATAAGGTTGGATGGATAGACGGAATGATCATTGTATCTGAGTTGTATTCGATTATATCGTGATGACGTTCATATAAAAATACTCACCAGGTTACTGTTCTTTCGTTATACATACGAGCAACCGAATCGAACAGAAGGTTGAATGGATAGTATCTGGGTTGTTTTCGATTATGATGTTATGCTGTGTATATAGTTATACACATAAGGTGACGGTATTCCCGTTTCACATACGAGCGACCGAAACGAACAGAAAGTTGAATGGATAGACTGAACAATCAATGTATCTGGGTGGTATCCGATTATATCGCAATACTGAATATATAGTGATACTTTCCAGGTGACAGTACTTCCGTTACACATACTAGCGACTGAATCGAACAGAAGGTTAAATGGTTAGACGAAACGATAATTGTATCTGAGTTGTGTTCGATGATATCGTGATGATGTTTATATGGCAATACTCACCAGGTAACTGTTCTTCCGTTTTATATACAAGCGACCGAATAGAGCAGAAGGTTGAATTCAGTATAGATTGAACAATCATCGTATCTGGGTTGTATTCAATTATGTTTATATAGGTATACTCACCAGGTAACTGTTCTTCCGTTATACATACGAGCAACCAAATCGAACATAAGGTAGAATGGATAGATTGAACAATCATTGTATCTGGGTTGTCTCCGATTATATCGTTATGCTGTATATTTAGTTACACCTACCATGTAACGGTTCTTTCGTTATACATACGAGCGTCTGAATCGAACATAAGGTTGGATGGTCAGACGGAACGATAATTGTAACTGAGTTGTATTCGATTATATCGTGGTGATGTTTATATAGTAATACTCACCAGGTGACTAATCTTGCGTTATACATACGAGCGACCCAATCGAACATAAGGTTGGATGGATAGACGGAATGATCATTGTATCTGAGTTGTATTCGATTATATCGTGATGACGTTCATATACATACGAGCAACCGAATCGAACAGAAGGTTGAATGGATAGTATCTGGGTTGTATTCGATTATGATGTTATGCTGTGTATATAGTTATACACATAAGGTGACGGTATTCCCGTTTCACATACGAGCGACCGAAACGAACAGAAAGTTGAATGGATAGACTGAACTATCAATGTATCTGGGTGGTATCCGATTATATCGCAATACTGTATATATAGTGATACTTACCAGGTGACAGTACTTCCGTTACACATACTAGCGACTGAATCGAACAGAAGGTTAAATGGTTAGACGAAACGATAATTGTATCTGAGTTGTATTCGATGATATCGTGATGATGTTTATATAGCAATACTCACCAGGTAACTGTTCTTCCGTTTTATATACAAGCGACCGAATCGAGCAGAAGGTTGAATTCAGTATAGATTGAACAATCATCGTATCTGGGTTGTATTCAATTATGTTTATATAGGTATACTCACCAGGTAACTGTTCTTCCGTTATACATACGAGCGACTGAATTGAACAGAAGGTTGAATGGATACTATATGGGTTGTATTCGATTATGATGTTATGCTGTGTATATAATTATACACACTAGGAGACGGTATTCCCGTTTTACATACGAGCGACCGAAACGAAAAGAAAGTTGAATAGATAGACTGAACAATCAATGTATCTGGGTGGTATCCGATTATATCGCAATACTGTATATATAGTGATACTTACCAGGTGACGGTACTTCCGTTACACATGCTAGCGACTAAATCGTACAGAAGGTTGAATGGTTAGACGAAACGATAATTGTATCTGAGTTGTATTCGATGATATCGTGATGATGTTTATATAGCAATACTCACCAGGTAACTGTTCTTCCGTTTTACATACAAGCGACCGAATCGAGCAGAAGGTTGAATTTAGTATAGATTGAACAATCATCGTATCTGGGTTGTATTCGATTATGTTCATATAGTTTAACTCACCAGGTAACTGTTCTTCCGTTATACATACGAGCGACTGAATTGAACAGAAGGTTGAATGGATAGACTAAACAATAATCGTATCTGGGGTTGTATTCGATTATATCTTGATGATGTTCATATAATTATACTCACCAGGAAACTGTTCTCCAGTTATACATAAGAGCGACTGAACTGAACAGAAGGTTGAATGGATAGACTGAACAATCATCGTATCTGGGTTGTATTTGATTATATCGTGATTATCATTACATAGTATGTCTAACCAGGCAACAGTTCTTCCGTTATACATACGAGCAACCAAATCGAACATAAGGTAGAATGGATAGATTGAACAATCATTGTATCTGGGTTGTCTCCGATTATATCGTTATGCTGTATATTTAGTTACACCTACCATGTAACGGTTCTTTCGTTACACATACGAGCGTCTGAATCGAACATAAGGTTGGATGGTTAGACGGAACGATAATTGTAACTGAATTGTATTCGATTATATCGTGGTGATGTTTATATAGTAATACTCACCAGGTGACTAATCTTGCGTTATACATACGAGCGACCCAATCGAACATAAGGTTGGATGGATAGACGGAATGATCATTGTATCTGAGTTGTATTCGATTATATCGTGATGACGTTCATATAGAAATACTCACCAGGTTACTGTTCTTTCGTTATACATACGAGAAACCGAATCGAACAGAAGGTTGAATGGATAGTATCTGGGTTGTATTCGATTATGATGTTATGCTGTGTATATAGTTATACACACTAGGTGACGGTATTCCCGTTTTACATACGAGCGACCGAAACGAACGGAAAGTTGAATGGATAGACTGAACAATCAATGTATCTGGTTGGTATCCGATTATATCGCAATACTGTATATATAGTGATACTACCAGGTGACGGTACTTCCGTTACACATACTAGCGACTGAATCGAACAGAAGGTTAAATGGTTAGACGAAGCGATAATTGTATCTGAGTTGTATTCGATTATATCGTGATGATGTTTATATAGCAATATTCACCAGGTAACTGTTCTTCCGTTTTACATAGAAGCGACCGAATCGAGCAGAAGGTTAAATGAATAGATTGAAAATTCATCGTATCTGGGTTGTATTCGATTAGGTTTATATAGTAATACTCACCAGGTAACTGTTCTTCCGTTTTTCATAAGAACGACTGAATTGAACAGAAAGTTGAATGGATAGACTAAACAATAATCGTATCTGGGGTTGTATTCGAGTATATCGTGATGATTATCATATAGTATGTCTAACCAGGTAACAGTTCTTCCGTTATACATACGAGCAACCGAATCGAACATAAGGTTGAATGGATAGATCGAACAATCATTGTATCTGAGTTGTCTCCGATTATATCGTTATGTTGTATATTTAACTACACCTACCATGTAACGGTTCTTTCGTTACACATACGAGCGTCTGAATCGAACATAAGGTTGGATGGTTAGACGGAACGATAATTGTAACTGAGTTGTATTAGATTATATCGTGATGACGTTCATATAGAAATACTCACCAGGTTACTGTTCTTTCGTTTTACATACGAGCAACCGAATCGAACAGAAGGTTGAATGGATAGTATCTGGGTTGTATTCGATTATGATGTTATGCTGTGTATATAGTTATACACATAAGGTGATGGTATTCCCGTTTCACATACGAGCGACCGAAACGAACAGAAAGTTGAATGGATAGACTGAACAATCAATGTATCTGGGTGGTATCCGATTATATCGCAATACTGTATATATAGTGATACTAACCAGGTGACAGTACTTCCGTTACACATACTAGCGACTGAATCGAACAGAAGGTTAAATGGTTAGACGAAACGATAATTGTATCTGAGTTGTATTCGATGATATCGTGATGATGTTTATATAGCAATACTCACCAGGTAACTGTTCTTCCGTTTTATATACAAGCGACCGAATCGAGCAGAAGGTTGAATTCAGTATAGATTGAACAATCATCGTATCTGGGTTGTATTCAATTATGTTTATATAGGTATACTCACCAGGTAACTGTTCTTCCGTTATACATACGAGCGACTGAATTGAACAGAAGGTTGAATGGATACTATATGGGTTGTATTCGATTATGATGTTATGCTGTGTATATAATTATACACACTAGGAGACGGTATTCCCGTTTTACATACGAGCGACCGAAACGAAAAGAAAGTTGAATAGATAGACTGAACAATCAATGTATCTGGGTGGTATCCGATTATATCGCAATACTGTATATATAGTGATACTTACCAGGTGACGGTACTTCCGTTACACATGCTAGCGACTAAATCGTACAGAAGGTTGAATGGTTAGACGAAACGATAATTGTATCTGAGTTGTATTCGATGATATCGTGATGATGTTTATATAGCAATACTCACCAGGTAACTGTTCTTCCGTTTTACATACAAGCGACCGAATCGAGCAGAAGGTTGAATTTAGTATAGATTGAACAATCATCGTATCTGGGTTGTATTCGATTATGTTCATATAGTTTAACTCACCAGGTAACTGTTCCTCCGTTATACATACGAGCGACTGAATTGAACAGAAGGTTGAATGGATAGACTAAACAATAATCGTATCTGGGGTTGTATTCGATTATATCTTGATGATGTTCATATAATTATACTCACCAGGAAACTGTTCTCCAGTTATACATAAGAGCGACTGAACTGAACAGAAGGTTGAATGGATAGACTGAACAATCATCGTATCTGGGTTGTATTTGATTATATCGTGATTATCATCACATAGTATGTCTAACCAGGCAACAGTTCTTCCGTTATACATACGAGCAACCAAATCGAACATGAGGTAGAATGGATAGATTGAACAATCATTGTATCTGGGTTGTCTCCGATTATATCGTTATGCTGTATATTTAGTTACACCTACCATGTAACGGTTCTTTCGTTACACATACGAGCGTCTGAATCGAACATAAGGTTGGATGGTTAGACGGAACGATAATTGTAACTGAGTTGTATTCGATTATATCGTGGTGATGTTTATATAGTAATACTCACCAGGTGACTAATCTTGCGTTATAAATACGAGCGACCCAATCGAACATAAGGTTGGATGGATAGACGGAATGATCATTGTATCTGAGTTGTATTCGATTATATCGTGATGACGTTCATATAAAAATACTCACCAGGTTACTGTTCTTTCGTTATACATACGAGCAACCGAATCGAACAGAAGGTTGAATGGATAGTATCTGGGTTGTTTTCGATTATGATGTTATGCTGTGTATATAGTTATACACATAAGGTGACGGTATTCCCGTTTCACATACGAGCGACCGAAACGAACAGAAAGTTGAATGGATAGACTGAACAATCAATGTATCTGGGTGGTATCCGATTATATCGCAACACTGAATATATAGTGATACTTTCCAGGTGACAGTACTTCCGTTACACATACTAGCGACTGAATCGAACAGAAGGTTAAATGGTTAGACGAAACGATAATTGTATCTGAGTTGTGTTCGATGATATCGTGATGATGTTTATATGGCAATACTCACCAGGTAACTGTTCTTCCGTTTTATATACAAGCGACCGAATCGAGCAGAAGGTTGAATTCAGTATAGATTGAACAATCATCGTATCTGGGTTGTATTCAATTATGTTTATATAGGTATACTCACCAGGTAACTGTTCTTCCGTTATACATACGAGCAACCAAATCGAACATAAGGTAGAATGGATAGATTGAACAATCATTGTATCTGGGTTGTCTCCGATTATATCGTTATGCTGTATATTTAGTTACACCTACCATGTAACGGTTCTTTCGTTATACATACGAGCGTCTGAATCGAACATAAGGTTGGATGGTCAGACGGAACGATAATTGTAACTGAGTTGTATTCGATTATATCGTGGTGATGTTTATATAGTAATACTCACCAGGTGACTAATCTTGCGTTATACATACGAGCGACCCAATCGAACATAAGGTTGGATGGATAGACGGAATGATCATTGTATCTGAGTTGTATTCGATTATATCGTGATGACGTTCATATACATACGAGCAACCGAATCGAACAGAAGGTTGAATGGATAGTATCTGGGTTGTATTCGATTATGATGTTATGCTGTGTATATAGTTATACACATAAGGTGACGGTATTCCCGTTTCACATACGAGCGACCGAAACGAACAGAAAGTTGAATGGATAGACTGAACTATCAATGTATCTGGGTGGTATCCGATTATATCGCAATACTGTATATATAGTGATACTTACCAGGTGACAGTACTTCCGTTACACATACTAGCGACTGAATCGAACAAAAGGTTAAATGGTTAGACGAAACGATAATTGTATCTGAGTTGTATTCGATGATATCGTGATGATGTTTATATAGCAATACTCACCAGGTAACTGTTCTTCCGTTTTATATACAAGCGACCAAATCGAGCAGAAGATTGAATTCAGTATAGATTGAACAATCATCGTATCTGGGTTGTATTCAATTATGTTTATATAGGTATACTCACCAGGTAACTGTTCTTCCGTTATACATACGAGCGACTGAATTGAACAGAAGGTTGAATGGATACTATATGGGTTGTATTCGATTATGATGTTATGCTGTGTATATAGTTATACACACTAGGAGACGGTATTCCCGTTTTACATACGAGCGACCGAAACGAAAAGAAAGTTGAATAGATAGACTGAACAATCAATGTATCTGGGTGGTATCCGATTATATCGCAATACTGTATATATAGTGATACTTACCAGGTGACGGTACTTCCGTTACACATGCTAGCGACTAAATCGTACAGAAGGTTGAATGGTTAGACGAAACGATAATTGTATCTGAGTTGTATTCGATGATATCGTGATGATGTTTATATAGCAATACTCACCAGGTAACTGTTCTTCCGTTTTACATACAAGCGACCGAATCGAGCAGAAGGTTGAATTTAGTATAGATTGAACAATCATCGTATCTGGGTTGTATTCGATTATGTTCATATAGTTATACTCACCAGGTAACTGTTCTTCCGTTATACATACGAGCGACTGAATTGAACAGAAGGTTGAATGGATAGACTAAACAATAATCGTATCTGGGGTTGTATTCGATTATATCTTGATGATGTTCATATAATTATACTCACCAGGAAACTGTTCTCCAGTTATACATAAGAGCGACTGAACTGAACAGAAGGTTGAATGGATAGACTGAACAATCATCGTATCTGGGTTGTATTTGATTATATCGTGATTATCATTACATAGTATGTCTAACCAGGCAACAGTTCTTCCGTTATACATACGAGCAACCAAATCGAACATAAGGTAGAATGGATAGATTGAACAATCATTGTATCTGGGTTGTCTCCGATTATATCGTTATGCTGTATATTTAGTTACACCTACCATGAAACGGTTCTTTCGTTACACATACGAGCGTCTGAATCGAACATAAGGTTGGATGGTTAGACGGAACGATAATTGTAACTGAATTGTATTCGATTATATCGTGGTGATGTTTATATAGTAATACTCACCAGGTGACTAATCTTGCGTTATACATACGAGCGACCCAATCGAACATAAGGTTGGATGGATAGACGGAATGATCATTGTATCTGAGTTGTATTCGATTATATCGTGATGACGTTCATATAGAAATACTCACCAGGTTACTGTTCATTCGTTATACATACGAGAAACCGAATCGAACAGAAGGTTGAATGGATAGTATCTGGGTTGTATTCGATTATGATGTTATGCTGTGTATATAGTTATACACACTAGGTGACGGTATTCCCGTTTTACATACGAGCGACCGAAACGAACGGAAAGTTGAATGGATAGACTGAACAATCAATGTATCTGGTTGGTATCCGATTATATCGCAATACTGTATATATAGTGATACTACCAGGTGACGGTACTTCCGTTACACATACTAGCGACTGAATCGAACAGAAGGTTAAATGGTTAGACGAAGCGATAATTGTATCTGAGTTGTATTCGATTATATCGTGATGATGTTTATATAGCAATATTCACCAGGTAACTGTTCTTCCGTTTTACATAGAAGCGACCGAATCGAGCAGAAGGTTAAATGAATAGATTGAAAATTCATCGTATCTGGGTTGTTTTCGATTAGGTTTATATAGTAATACTCACCAGGTAACTGTTCTTCCGTTTTTCATAAGAACGACTGAATTGAACAGAAAGTTGAATGGATAGACTAAACAATAATCGTATCTGGGGTTGTATTCGAGTATATCGTGATGATTATCATATAGTATGTCTAACCAGGTAACAGTTCTTCCGTTATACATACGAGCAACCGAATCGAACATAAGGTTGAATGGATAGATCGAACAATCATTGTATCTGGGTTGTCTCCGATTATATCGTTATGTTGTATATTTAACTACACCTACCATGTAACGGTTCTTTCGTTACACATACGAGCGTCTGAATCGAACATAAGGTTGGATGGTTAGACGGAACGATAATTGTAACTGAGTTGTATTAGATTATATCGTGATGACGTTCATATAGAAATACTCACCAGGTTACTGTTCTTTCGTTTTACATACGAGCAACCGAATCGAACAGAAGGTTGAATGGATAGTATCTGGGTTGTATTCGATTATGATGTTATGCTGTGTATATAGTTATACACATAAGGTGATGGTATTCCCGTTTCACATACGAGCGACCGAAACGAACAGAAAGTTGAATGGATAGACTGAACAATCAATGTATCTGGGTGGTATCCGATTATATCGCAATACTGTATATATAGTGATACTAACCAGGTGACAGTACTTCCGTTACACATACTAGCGACTGAATCGAACAGAAGGTTAAATGGTTAGACGAAACGATAATTGTATCTGAGTTGTATTCGATGATATCGTGATGATGTTTATATAGCAATACTCACCAGGTAACTGTTCTTCCGTTTTATATACAATCGACCGAATCGAGCAGAAGGTTGAATTCAGTATGGATTGAACAATCATCGTATCTGGGTTGTATTCAATTATGTTTATATAGGTATACTCACCAGGTAACTGTTCTTCCGTTATACATACGAGCGACTGAATTGAACAGAAGGTTGAATGGATAGTATATGGGTTGTATTCGATTATGATGTTATGCTGTGTATATAGTTATACACACTAGGAGACGGTATTCCCGTTTTACATACGAGCGACCGAAACGAAAAGAAAGTTGAATAGATAGACTGAACAATCAATGTATCTGGGTGGTATCCGATTATATCGCAATACTGTATATATAGTGATACTTACCAGGTGACGGTACTTCTGTTACACATGCTAGCGACTAAATCGAACAGAAAGTTGAATGGTTAGACGAAACGATAATTGTATCTGAGTTGTATTCGATGATATCGTGATGATGTTTATATAGCAATACTCACCAGGTAACTGTTCTTCCGTTTTACATACAAGCGACCGAATCGAGCAGAAGGTTGAATTTAGTATAGATTAAACAATCATCGTATCTGGGTTGTATTCGATTATGTTTATATAGTTATACTCACCAGGTAACTGTTCTTCCGTTAAACATACGAGCGACTGAATTGAACAGAAGGTTGAATGGATAGACTAAACAATAATCGTATCTGGGGTTGTATTCGATTATATCTTGATGATGTTCATATAATTATACTCACCAGGAAACTGTTCTCCAGTTATACATAAGAGCGACTGAACTGAACAGAAGGTTGAATGGATAAACTGAACAATCATCGTATCTGGGTTGTATTTGATTATATCGTGATTATCATCACATAGTATGTCTAACCAGGCAACAGTTCTTCCGTTATACATACGAGCAACCAAATCGAACATAAGGTAGAATGGATAGATTGAACAATCATTGTATCTGGGTTGTCTCCGATTATATCGTTATGCTGTATATTTAGTTACACCTACCATGTAACGGTTCTTTCGTTACACATACGAGCGTCTGAATCGAACATAAGGTTGGATGGTTAGACGGAACGATAATTGTAACTGAGTTGTATTCGATTATATCGTGGTGATGTTTATATAGTAATACTCACCAGATGACTAATCTTGCGTTATACATACGAGCGACCCACTCGAACATAAGGTTGGATATATAGACGGAATGATCATTGTATCTGAGTTGTATTCGATTATATCGTGATGTCGTTCATATAGAAATACTCACCAGGTAACTGTTCTTTCGTTATACATACGAGAAACCGAATCGAACAGAAGGTTGAATGGATAGTATCTGGGTTGTATTCGATTATGATGTTATGCTGTGTATATAGTTATACACACTAGGTGACGGTATTCCCGTTTTACATACGAGAGACCGAAACGAACGGAAAGTTGAATGGATAGACTGAACAATCAATGTATCTGGTTGGTATCCGATTATATCGCAATACTGTATATATAGTGATACTTACCAGGTGACGGTACTTCCGTTACACATACTAGCGACTGAATCGAACAGAAGGTTAAATGGTTAGACGAAGCGATATTTGTATCTGAGTTGTATTCGATTATATCGTGATGATGTTTATATAGCAATATTCACCAGGTAACTATTCTTCCGTTTTACATAAAAGCGACCAAATCGAGCAGAAGGTTAAATGAATAGATTGAAAATTCATCGTATCTGGGTTGTATTCGATTAGGTTTATATAGTTATACTCACCAGGTAACTGTTCTTCCGTTTTTCATAAGAACGACTGAATTGAACAGAAAGTTGAATGGATAGACTAAACAATAATCGTATCTGGGGTTTTATTCGAGTATATCGTGATGATTATCATATAGTATGTCTAACCAGGTAACAGTTCTTCCGTTAAACATATGAGCAACCGAATCGAACATAAGGTTGGATGTATAGATTGAACAATCATTGTATCTGGGTTGTCTCCGATTATATCGTTATGCTGTATATTTAGTTACACCTACCATGTAACGGTTCTTTCGTTACACATACGAGCGTCTAAATCGAACATAAGGTTGGATGGTTAGACGGAACGATAATTGTATCTGAGTTGTATTCGATTATATCGTGGTGATGTTTATATAGTAATACTCACCAGGTGACTGATCTTGCGTTATACATACGAGCGACCCAATCGAACAGAAGGTTAAATGGTTAGACGAAACGATAATTGTATCTGAGTTGTATTCGATGATATCGTGATGATGTTTATATAGCAATACTCACCAGGTAACTGTTCTTCCGTTTTATATACAATCGACCGAATCGAGCAGAAGGTTGAATGGATAGTATGTGGGTTGTATTCGATTATGATGTTATGCTGTGTATATAATTATACACACTAGGTGACGGTATTCCCGTTTTACATACAAGCGACCGAAACGAACAGAAAGTTGAATGGATAGACTGAACAATCAATGTATCTGGGTGGTATCCGATTATATCGCAATACTGTATATATAGTGATAATTACCAGGTGACGGTACTTCCTTTACAAATACTAGCGACTGAATCGAACAGAATGTTGAATGGTTAGACGAAGCGATAATTGTATCTGAGTTGTATTCGATGATATCGTGATGATGTTCATATAGTTATACTCACCAGGTAACTGTTCTTCCGTTATACATACGAGCGACTGAATTGAACAGAAGGTTGAATGGATAGTATATGGGTTGTATTCGATTATGATGTTATGCTGTGTATATAGTTATACACACTAGGTGACGGTATTCCCGTTTTACATACGAGCGACCGAAACGAAAAGAAAGTTGAATGGATAGACTGAACAATCAATGTTTCTGGGTTTCTGGTTAGATTATATATGAGAACTGTTACCTGGTTAGACATACTATAAGATAATCATCACGATATACTCGAATACAACCCCAGATACGATTATTGTTTAGTCTATCCATTCAACCTTCTGTTCAATTCAGTCGTTCTTATGTATAATGGAAGAACAGTTACCTAGTGAGTATTGCTATATAAACATCATCACGATATCATCGAATACAACTCAGATACAATTATCGCTTCGTCTAACCATTTAACCTTCTGTTCGATTCAGTCGCTAGTATGTGTAACGGAAGTACCGTCACCTGGTAAGTGTCACTATATATACAGTATTGCGATATAATCGGATACCAACCAGATACATTGATTGTTCAGTATATCCATTCAACTTTCTATTCGTTTCGGTCGCTCGTATGTAAAACGGGAATACCGTCACCTAGTGTGTAAAACTATATACACAGCATAACATCATAATCGAATACAACCCAGATACTATCCATTCAACCTTCTGTTCGATTCGGTTGCTCGTATATATAACGAAAGAACAGTAACCTGGTGAGTATCCTAACCTAACCTAACCTAACCTAACCTGGTGAGTATTTCCATATGAACTTCATCACGATATAATCGAATACAACTCAGATATAATGGTCATTCCGTCTATCCATCCAACCTTCTGTTCGATTTGGTCGCTCGTACGTATAACGCAAGAACAGTCACCTGGTGAGTATTACTATATAAACATTACCACGATATAATCGAATACAACTCAGTTACAATTATCGTTCCGTCTAACCATCCAACCTTATGTTCGATTCAGACGCTCGTATGTTTAACGAAAGAACCGTTACATGGTAGGTTTATCTAAATATACAGCATAACGATATAATCGAAAACAACCCAGATACAATGATTGTTCCATCTATCCATTCAACCTTATGTTCGATTCGTTTGCTGGTATGTATAACGGAAAAACAGTTACCTGGTTAAACATAATATATAATAATCATCACGAAATAATCGAATACAACCCAGATACGATGATTGTTCAGTCTATCCATTCAACCTTCTGTTCAGTTCAGTCGCTCTTATGTATAACTGGAGAACAGTTACCTGGTGAGTATAACTATATAAACATCATCACGATATAATCGAATACAACCCCAGATACGATCATTGTTTAGTCTATCCATTCAACCTCCTGTTCAATTCAGTCGCTCGTTTGTATAACGGAAGAACAGTTACCTGGTGAGTATAAATATATAAACATAATCGAATACAACCCAGATACGATGATTGTTCAATTTATACTGAATTCAACCTTCTGCTCGATTCGGTCGCTTGTATGTAAAACGGAAGAACAGTTACCTGGTGAGTATTGCTATATAAACATCATCATGATATCATCGAATACAACTCAGATACAATTATCGTTTCGTCTAATCATTTAACCTTCTGTTCGATTCAGTCGCTAGTATGTATAACTGGAGTACCGTCACCTGGTAAGTATCACTATATATACAGTATTGCGATATAATCGGATACCACCCAGGTACATTGATTGTTCAGTCTATCCATTCAACTTTCTGTTCGTTTCGGTCGCTCGTATGTAAAACGGGAATACCGTCACCTTATGTGTATAACTATATACACAGCATAACATCATAATCGAATACAACCCAGATACTATCCATTCAACCTTCTGTTCGATTCGGTTTCTCGTATGTATAACGAAAGAACAGTAACCTGGTGAGTATTTCCATATGAACGTCATCACGATATAATCGAATACAACTCAGATACAATGATCATTCCGTCTATCCATCCAACCTTTTTTTCGATTGGGTCGCTCGTATGTATAACGCAAGAACAGTAACCTGATGAGTATTACTATATAAACATCACCACGATATAATCGAATACACCTTAGTTACAATTATCGTTCCGTCTAACCATCCAACCTTATGTTCGTTTCAGACGCTCGTAGGTGTAACGAAAGAACCGTTACATGGTAGGTGTATTCAAATATACAGCATTACGATATAATCGGAGACAACCCAGATACAATGATTGTTCAATCTATCCATTCAACCTTATGTTCGATTCGGTTGCCCGTATGTTTAACGGAAGAACTGTTACCTGGTTAGACATACTATATGATAATCATCACGATATACTCGAATACAACCCCAGATACGATTATTGTTTAGTCTATCCATTCAACCTTCTGTTCAATTCAGTCGTTCTTATGTATAACGGAAGAACAGTTACCTGGTGAGTATAACTATATAAACCTAATCGAATACAACCCAGATACGATGAATTTTCAATCTATCCATTTAACCTTCTGCTCGATTCGGTCGCTTTTATGTAAAACGGAAGAACAGTTACCTGGTGAGTATTGCTATATAAACATCATCACGATATCATCGAATACAACTCAGAGATACAATTATCGTTTCGTCTAACCATTTAACCTTCTGTTCGATTCAGTCGCTAGTATGTGTAACGGAAGTACCGTCACCTGGTAAGTATCACTATATACAGTATTGCGATTTAATCGGATACCACCCAGATACATTGATTGTTCAGTCTATCCATTCAACTTTCTGTTCGTTTCGGTCGCTCGTATGTAAAACGGGAATACCGTCACCTTATGTGTATAACTATATACACAGCATAACATCATAATCGAATACAACCCAGATACTATCCATTCAACCTTCTGTTCGATTCGTTTGCTCGTATGTATAACGAAAGAACAGTAACCTGGTGAGTATTTCTATATGAACGTCATCACGATATAATCGAATACAACTCAGATACATTGATTATTCCGTCTATCCATCCAACCTTCTGTTCGATTGAGTCGTTCGTATGTATAACGCAAGAACAGTCACCTGGTGAGTATTACTATATGAACATCACCACGATATAATCGAATACAACTCAGTTACAATTATCGTTCCGTCTAACCATCCAACCTTATGTTCGATTCAGACGCTCGTATGTATAACGGAAGAACTGTTACCTGGTTAGACATACTATATGATAATAATCACGATATAATCAAATACAACCCAGATACGATGAATGTTCAGTCTATCCATTCAACCTTCTGTTCAGTTCAGTCGCTCTTATGTATAACTGGAGAACATTTTTCTGGTGAGTATAACTATATGAACAACATCAAGATATAATTGAATACAACCCCAGATACGATTATTGTTTAGTCTATCCATTCAACCTTCTGTTCAATTCAGTCGCTCGTATGTATAACGGAAGAACAGTTACCTGGTGAGTATAAATATATAAACATTATCGAATACAACCCAGATACGATGATTGTTCAATCTATACTAAATTTAAGCTTCTGCTCGATTCGGTCGCTTGTATGTAAAACGGAAGAACAGTTACCTGGTGAGTATTGCTATATAAACATCACCACGATATAATCGAATACAACTCAGTTACAATTATCGTTCCGTCTATCCATCCAACCTTCTGTTCGATTGGGTCGCTCGTATGTATAACGCAAGAACAGTCACCTGGTGAGTATTACTATATAAACATCACCACGATATAATAGAATACAACTCAGTTACAATTATCGTTTCGTCTAACCATCCAACCTTATGTTCGATTCAGACGCTCGTATGTGTAACGAAAGAACCTTTACATGGTAGGTGTAACTAAATATACAGCATAACGATATAATCGAAGACAACCCAGATACAATGATTGTTCAATCTATCCATTCAACCTTATGTTCAATTTGGTTGCTCGTATGTATAACGGAAGAGCTGTTACCTGGTTAGACATACTATATGATAATCATCACGATATAATCAAATACAACCCAGATACGATGATTGTTCAGTCTATCCATTCAACCTCCTGTTCAGTTCAGTCGCTCTTATGTGTAACTGGAGAACAGTTTCCTGGTGAGTATAACTATATAAACATCATCAAGATATAATCGAATACAACCCCAGATACGATTATTGTTTAGTCTATCCATTCAACCATCTGTTCAATTCAGTCGCTCGTATGTATAACGGAAGAACAGTTACCTGGTGAGTAAAACTATATAAACAATCGAATACAACCCAGATAAGATGATTGTTCAATCTATACTAAATTTAAGCTTCTGCTCGATACGGTCGCTTGTATGTAAAACGGAAGAACAGTTACCTGGTGAGTATTGCTATATAAACATCATCACGATATCATCGAATACAACTCAGAGATACAATTATCGTTTCGTCTAACCATTTAACCTTCTGTTCGATTCAGTCGCTAGTATGTGTAACGGAAGTACCGTCACCAGGTAAGTATCACTATATACAGTATTGCGATTTAATCGGATACCACCCAGATACATTGATTGTTCAGTCTATCGATTCAACTTTCTGTTCGTTTCGGTCGCTCGTATGTAAAACGGGAATACCGTCACCTTATGTGTATAACTATATAAACAGCATAACATCATAATCGAATACAACCCAGATACTATCCATTCAACCTTCTGTTCGATTCGTTTGCTCGTATGTATAACGAAAGAACAGTAACCTGGTGAGTATTTCTATATGAACGTCATCACGATATAATCGAATACAACTCAGATACATTGATTATTCCGTCTATCCATCCAACCTTCTGTTCGATTGAGTCGTTCGTATGTATAACGCAAGAACAGTCACCTGGTGAGTATTACTATATGAACATCACCACGATATAATCGAATACAACTCAGTTACAATTATCGTTCCGTCTAACCATCCAACCTTATGTTCGATTCAGACGCTCGTATGTATAACGGAAGAACTGTTACCTGGTTAGACATACTATATGATAATAATCACGATATAATCAAATACAACCCAGATACGATGAATGTTCAGTCTATCCATTCAATCTTCTGTTCAGTTCGGTCGCTCTTATGTATAACTGGAGAACATTTTTCTGGTGAGTATAACTATATGAACAACATCAAGATATAATTGAATACAACCCCAGATACGATTATTGTTTAGTCTATCCATTCAACCTTCTGTTCAATTCAGTCGCTCGTATGTATAACGGAAGAACAGTTACCTGGTGAGTATAAATATATAAACATTATCGAATACAACCCAGATACGATGATTGTTCAATCTATACTAAATTTAAGCTTCTGCTCGATTCGGTCGCTTGTATGTAAAACGGAAGAACAGTTACCTGGTGAGTATTGCTATATAAACATCACCACGATATAATCGAATACAACTCAGTTACAATTATCGTTCCGTCTAACCATCCAACCTTATGTTCGATTCATACGCTCGTATGTGTAACGAAAGAACCGTTACATGGTAGGTGTAACTAGATATACAGCATAACGATATAATCGGAGACAACCCAGATACAATGATTGTTCAATCTATCCATCCAACCATATGTTCGATTCGGTTGCTCGTATGTATTACGAAAGAACTGTTACCTGGTTAGACATACTATATGATAATAATCACGATATAATCAAATACAACCCAGATACGATGAATGTTCAGTCTATCCATTCAACCTTCTGTTCAGTTCAGTCGCTCTTATGTATAACTGGAGAACAGTTTCCTGGTGAGTATAACTATATGAACATCATCAAGATATAATCGAATACAACCCCAGATACGATTTTTGTTTAGTCTATCCATTCAACCTTCTGTTCAATTCAGTCGCTCGTATGTATAACGGAAGAGCAGTTACCTGGTGAGTATAACTATATGAACATAATCGATTACAACCCAGATACGATGATTGTTCAATCTATACTAAATTTAAGCTTCTGCTCGATTCGGTCGCTTGTATGTAAAACGAAAGAACAGTTACCTGGTGAGTATTGCTATATAAACATCATCACGATATCATCGAATACAACTCAGAGATACAATTATCATTTCGTCTAACCATTCAACTTTCTGTTCGATTCAGTCGCTAGTATGTGTAACGGAAGTACCGTCACCTGGTAAGTATCACTATATATACAGTATTGCGATATAATCGGATACCACCCAGATACATTGATTGTTCAGTCTATCCATTCAACTTTCTGTTCAGGTCAGTCGCTCTTATGTATAACTGGAGAACAGTTTCCTGGTGAGTATAACTATATGAACATCATCAAGATATAATCGAATACAACCACAGATACGATTATTGATTAGTCTATCCATTCAACCTTCTGTTCAATTCAGTCGCTCGTATGTATAACGGAAGAACATTTACCTGGTGAGTATAACTATATGAACCTTATCGAATACAACCCAGATACGATGAATTTTTAATCTATCCATTTAACCTTCTGCTCGATTCGGTCGCTTTTATGTAAAACGGAATAACAGCTACCTGGTGAGTATTGCTATATAAACATCATCACGATATCATCGAATACAACTCAGATACAATTATCGCTTCGTCTAACCATTCAACCTTCTGTTCGATTCAGTCGCTAGTATGTGTAACGGAAGTACCGTCAGCTGGTAAGTATCACTATATATACAGTATTGCGATATAATCGGATACCAACCAGATACATTGATTGTTCAGTCTATCCATTCAACTTTCTGTTCGTTTCGGTCGCTCGTATGTAAAACGGGAATACCGTCACCTAGTGTGTATAACTATATACACAGCATAACATCATAATCGAATACAACTCAGATACTATCCATTCAACCTTCTGTTCGATTCGGTTGCTCGTATGTATAACGAAAGAACAGTAACCTGGTGAGTATTTCTATATAAACTTCATCAAGATATAATCGAATACAACTCAGATACAATGATCATTCCGTCTATCCATCTAACCTTCTGTTCGATTGGGTTGCTCGTACGTATAACGCAAGAACAGTCACCTGGTTAGTATAACTATATAAACATTCCCACGATATAATCGAATACAACTCAGTTACAATTATCGTTCCGTCTAATCATCCAACCTTATGTTCGATTCAGACGCTCGTATGTGTAACGAAAGAACCGTTACATGGTAGGTGTAACTAAATATACAGCATAACGATATAATCGGAGACAACCCAGATACAATGATTGTTCAGTCTATCCATTCAACTTTCTGTTCGTTTCGGTCGCTCGTATGTAAGACGGGAATACCGTCATCAAATGTGTATAACTATATACACAGCATAACATCATAATCGAATACAACCCAGATACTATCCATTCAACCTTCTGTTCGATTCGGTTGCTCGTATGTATAACGAAAGAACAGTAACCTGGTGAGTATTTCTATATGAACGTCATCACGATATAATAGAATACAACTAAGATACAATGATCAATCCGTCCATCCATCCAACCTTCTTTTCGATTGGGTCGCTCGTATGTATAACGCAAGAACAGTCACCTGGTGAGTATTACTATATAAACATCACCACGATATAATCGAATACAAATCAGTTACAATTATCGTTTCGTCTAACCATCCAACCTTATGTTCCATTCAGACGCTCGTATGTGTAACGAAAGAACTCACCTGGTGAGTATTACTATATAAACATTACCACGATATAATCGAATACAACTCAGTTACAATTATCGTTCCGTCTAACCAATCCAACCTTATGTTCGATTCAGACGCTCGT
Source organism: Chrysomela aeneicollis (assembly GCA_029955515.1). Classification (NCBI taxonomy): domain Eukaryota; kingdom Metazoa; phylum Arthropoda; class Insecta; order Coleoptera; family Chrysomelidae; genus Chrysomela; species Chrysomela aeneicollis. Next base: position 10,501,970 of record JARUHQ010000013.1, on the reverse strand, counting down.
ATGTGTAACGAAAGAACCGTTACATGGTAGGTGTATCTAATTATACAGCATAACGATATAATCGGAGACAACCCAGATACAATGATTTTTCAATCTATCCATTCAACCTTATGTTCGATTCGGTTGCTCGTATGTACAACGGAAGAACAGTTACCTGGTTAGACATAATATATAATAATCATCACGAAATAATCGAATACAACCCAGATACGATGATTATTCAGTCTATCCATTCAACCTTCTGTTCAGTTCAGTCGCTCTTATGTATAACTAGAGAACAGTTACCTGGTGAGTATAACTATATAAACATCATCACGATATCATCGAATACAACCCCAGATACGATCATTGTTTAGTCTATCCATTCAACCTTCTGTTCAATTCAGTCGTTCGTATGTATAACGGAAGAACAGTTACCTGGTGAGTATAACTATATAAACATAATCGAATACAACCCAGAAACGATGATTGTTCAATCTATCTATTTAACCTTCTGCTCGATTCGGTCGCTTGTATGTACAACGGAAGAACAGTTACCTGGTGAGTATTGCTATAAACATCATCACGATATCATCGAATACAACTCAGATACAATTATCGTTTCGTCTAACCATTTAACCTTCTGTTCGATTCAGTCGCTTGTATGTGTAAAGGAAATACCGTCACCTGGTAAGTATCACTATATATACAGGATTGCGATATAATCGGATACCACCCAGATACATTAATTGTTCAGTTTTCCATTCAACTTTCTGTTCGTTTCGGTCGCTCGTATGTAAAACGGGAATACCGTCACCTAGTGTGTATAACTATATACACAGCATAACATCATAATCGAATACAACCCAGATACTATCCATTCAACCTCCTGTTCGATTCGGTTGCTCGTATGTATAACGAAAGAACAGTAACCTGGTGAGTATTTCTATATGAACGTCATCACGATATAATCGAATACAATTCAGATGCAATTATCATTCCGTCTATCCACCCAACCTTCTGTTCGATTGGGTCGCTCGTATGTATACCGCAAGAACAGTCACCTTGTGAGTATAACTATATAAACTTCACCACGATGCAATCGAATACAACTCAGTTGCAATTATCGTTCCGTATAATCATCCAACCTTATGTTCGATTCAGACGCTCGTATGTGTAACGAAAGAACCGTTACATGGTAGGTGTAACTAAATATCTAGCATAACGATATAATCGGAGACAACTCAGATACAATGATTGTTCAATCTATCCATCCAACCTTATGTTCGATTCGGTTGCTCGTATGTTTAACGGAAGAACTGTTACCTGGTTAGACATACTATATGATAATCATCACGATATAATCGAATACAACCCAGATACGATGATTGTTCAGTCTATCCATTCAACCTTCTGTTCAGTTCAGTCGCTCTTATGTATAACTGGAGAACAGTTACCTGGTGAGTATAACTATATAAACATCATCACGATATACTCGAATACAACACCAGATACGATTATTGTTTAGTCTAACCATTCAACCTTCTGTTCAATTCGGTCGCTCGTATGTATAACGGAAAAACAGTTACCTGGTGAGTATAACTATATAAACATTATCGAATACAACCCATATGCGATGATTGTTCAATTTATCCATTTAACCTTCTGCTCGATTCGGTCGCTTGTAAGTGAAACGGAAGAACAGTAACCTGTTGAGTATTTCTATATGAACGTTATCACGATATAATCGAATACAACTCGGATACAATTATCATTCCGTCTATCCATCCAACCTTCTGTTCGATTGGGTCGCTCGTATGTATAACGCAAGAACAGTCACCTGGTGAGTATTACTATATAAACATCACCACGATATAATCGAATACAACTCAGTTACAATTATCGTTCCGCCAAACCATCCAACCTTATGTTCGATTCAGACGCTCGTATGTGTAACGAAAGAACCGTTACATGGTAGGTGTAACTAAATATACAGCATAACGATATATTCGGATACAACCCAGGTACAATGATTGTTCAATCTATCCATTCAACCTTATGTTCGATTCGGTTGCTCGTATGTATAACGGGAGATTTGTTACTTGGTTAGAAATACTATATGATAATCATCACGATATAATCGAATACAACCCAGAAAGGATGATTGTACAGTCTATCCACTCAACCTTCTCTTCGATTCGGTCGCTCTTACGTATAACGAAAGGACAGTTACCTGGTGATTTTAACTATAAAAACATCATCACGATATAATCAAATACAACCCAGATACGATGATTGTTCAGTCTATCCATTCAACCTTCTGTTCAGTTCAGTCGCTCATATGTATAACTGGAGAACAGTTACCTGGTGAGTATAACTATATAAACATAATCGAATACAACCCAGATACAATGATTGTTCAATCTATCCATTCAACCTTATGTTCGATTCGGTTGCTCGTATGTGTAACAGAAGAACTGTTACCTGGTTAGACATACTATATGATAATCATCTCGATATAATCGAATACAACCCAGATACAATGATTGTTCAGTCTATCCATTCAACCTTCTGTTCAGTTCAGTCGCTCTTATGTATAACTGGAGAACAGTTTCCTGTTGAGTATAACTATACAAACATCATCACGATATAATCGAATACAACCTCAGATACGATCATTGTTTAGTCTATCCATTCAACCTTCTGTTCAATTCAGTCGCTCGTATGTATAACGGAAGAACAGTTACCTGGTGAGTATAACTATATAAACATAATCGAATACAACTCATATACGATGATTGTTCTATCTATCTATTTAACCTTCTGCTCGATTCGGTCGCTTGTATGTAAAGCGGAAGAACAATTACCTGGTGAGTATCGCTATAAACATCATCACGATATCATCGAATACAACTCAGATACAATTATCGTTTCGTCTAACAATTTAACCTTCTGTTCGATTCAGTCGCTAGTATGTGTAACGGAAGTACCGTCACCTGGTAAGTATCACTATATACAGAGTGGCCACTTTTTTAATGGGATTGTATTGGTAACTTTCAAACCATAAGAGTTAGAAAGTTGGTCAAATGGAGAAAAAGTTGCATTCATAGAAGCATTGTCAAGCAGTTCAAACAAATCGAGATTATCAGGGCCGGTTATTGAGATATCATAAGAAAAGTAAATTCTGTCATTTTGATTTTTCTTTTTTTCCCACTTTATTTCGAATATTATCAAAAAATGTCACATGAGTTTTTTATTCGACAGTAAATTATCCTCATTTTGAAATAATCAGATTTTGTATCCAACGTTTCGTACGCTCTGGGCCACCCTCAACCTCATTTTTTTCATCAATATCGTTTTTCTTTGAACATATGGTGCGGTTTGTTGAATAATAAATTACTGGGACCCTAATTTATTGACGGCAACCTAACCGGTGCAAAATATGTAGAAATTATAGAAGAAATGTTGGACGATCTTCCTATACGGTATCGACGTAATAGTCCATGGTTCCAACAAGACGGGTGTGGTCCACACAACTCAAGAATAGTCACAGACTATCTAAATCGAACTTTTCCCGATTCATGGATTGGAACAAGAGGTCCAGTAGCATGGCCTGCCAGATCTCCGGATTTGAATCCACTCGATTTTTATTTGTGGGGATATCTCAAAAATAAAATTTATGATACTACGAACCCGACAATAGAGATTTTTCGCGAGAAGATTGAGAATGTATTGGAAGGTATTCAAGGAGACGAAATAAGCAAATGTATAAGAAGTATGGGTTCCAGAACCGCAAAGTGCATTTTACAAAATGGTGGACATTTCGAACAATTACTTCATTAATGTTCATCATTTACTTTTGAATAACCATATAATTTTTCATTCATCAAATGATAGTTTCGTTTAATTATTATGAATTAGGTTTTTCACCTCTTGAAATTTGTAAATAATTATTACTTGTTTCTTGCTTTGATTCTGTTACGTTCCATTCAGTTGAAGATGAGTAAGTTGATTTTCTTATCAAAATGTATCGCATGATCACCTGAAAATCAACTTTGAATGACATTGTATGATACGTTGAATGTAGAATTAAAAGTTATTTCGAAAAGTGTCATAAAATATGAAGGTCCGTATTGAAAAAAATGAGGTTGAGTGTGGCCCAGAGCGTTCGAAACGTTGGATACAAAATCTGATTATTTCAAAATGAGGATAATTTACTGTCGAATAAAAAACTCCTGTGACATTTTTTGATAATATTCGAAATAAAGTGGAAAAAAAAAGAAAAATCAAAATGACAGAATTTACTTTTCTTATGATATCTCAATAACCGGCCCTGATAATCTCGATTTGTTTGAACTGCTTGACAATGCTTCTATGAATGCAACTTTTTCTCCATTTGACCGACCTTCTAACTCTCATGGTTTAAAAGTTACCAATACAATCCCATTAAAAAAGTGGCCACTCTGTATACAGTATTGCGATATAATCGGATACCACCCAGATACATTGATTGTTCAGTCTATCCATTCAACTTTCTGTTCGTTTCGGTCGCTCGTATGTAAATCGGGAATACCGTCACCTAGTGTGTATAACTATATACACAGCATAACATCATAATCGAAAACAACCCAGATACTATCCATTCAACCTCCTGTTCGATTCGGTTGCTCGTATGTATAACGAAAGAACAGTAACCTGGTGAGTATTTCTATATGAACGTCATCACGATATAATCGAATACAACTCAGATACAATTATCATTCCGTCTCTCGATCCAACCTTCTGTTCGATTGGGTCGCTCGTATGTATAACGCAAGAACAGTCACCTGGTGAGTATTACTATATAAACATCACCACGATACAATCGAATACAACTCAGTTACAATTATCGTTCCGTCTAACCATCCAACCTTATGTTCGATTCAGACGCTCATATGTGTAACGAAAGAACCGTTACATGGTAATTGTAACTAAATATACAGCATAACGATATAATCGGAGACAACCCAGATACAATGATTGTTCAATCTCCAAGGGGGCCTCCTTTGATGCAATTTTTTTTTCGATTTCGGTTTTTTCGATTGGAGAAATGGATTTTATGAAAAAAAAAAGCAAATTGGTATGCGCGAAGTTGAAAATCGGTCCATCCGTTCGGAAGTTAAGGCGATCTGAAGAATTCGAAAAAGTTCCAAGGGGGCCCCCTTTGATGCAATTTTTTTTTCGATTTCGGTTTTTTCGATTGGAGAAATGGATTCTATGAAAGAAAGCAAGCAGATTGGTATGATCGAAGTTGAAAATCGGTCCATCCGTTCGGAAGTTGAGGCGATCTGAAGAATTCGAAAAAGTTCCAAGGGGGCCCCCTTTGATGCATTTTTTTTTTTCGATTGGAGAAATGGATTCTATGAAAGAAACAAGCAGATTGGTATGATCGAAGTTGAAAATCGGTCCATCCGTTCGGAAGTTAAGGCGATCTGAAGAATTCGAAAAAGTTCCAAGGGTGCCCCCTTTGATGCAATTTTTTTTTCGATTTCGGTTTTTTCGATTGGAGAAATGGATTCTATGAAAAAAACAAGCATATTGGTATGATCGATGTTGAAAATCGGTCCATCCGTTCTGAAGTTAAGGCGATCTGAAGAATTCGAAAAAGTTCCAAGGGGATCCCCATTGATACAATTTTTTTTTCGATATCGGTTTTTTCGATTGAAGAAATGGATTCTCTAAGGAAAAACAAGCAGATTGGTATGATCGAAGTTGAAAATCGGTCCATCCGTTCGGAAGTTAAGGCGATCTGAAGAATTCGAAAAAGTTCCAAGGGGACCCCTTTTGATGCAATTTTTTTTTCGATTTCGGTTTTTTCGATAGAAGAAATGGATTTTATGAAAAAAAAAACTAGCAAATTGGCATGCACGAAGTTGAAAATCGGTCCATCCGTTCGGAAGTTAAGGTGATCTGAAGATTTCGAAAAAGTTCCAAGGGGACCCCCTTTGATGCATTTTTTTTTTCGATCTCGGTTTTTTCGATTGAAGAAATGGATTCTATGAAAAAAAAACAAGCAAATTGGTATGCGCGAAGTTGAAAATCGGTCCATCCGTTCGGAAGTTAAGGTGATCTGAAGATTTCGAAAAAGTTCCAAGGGGGCCCCCATTGATGCATTTTTTTTTTCGATTTCGGTTTCTTCGATTGAAGAAATGGATTCTATGAAAAAAACAAGCAGATTGGTATGATCGAAGTTGAAAATCGATCCATCCGTTCGGAAGTTAAGGCGATCTGAAGAATTCGAAAAAGTTCCAAAGGGGCCCTCTTTGATGCATTTTTTTTTTCGATTTCGGTTTTTTCGATTGGAGAAATGGATTCTCTGAGGAAAAACAAGCAGATTGGTATGATCGAAGTTGAAAATCGGTCCATCCGTTCGGAAGTTAAGGCGATCTGAAGAATTCGAAAAAGTTCCAAGGGGACCCCTTTTGATGCAATTTTTTTTCGATTTCGGTTTTTTCGATTGGAGAAATGGATTTTATGAAAAAAAAACAAGCAAATTGGCATGCACGAAGTTGAAAATCGGTCCATCCGTTCGGAAGTTAAGGTGATCTGAAGATTTCGAAAGAGTTCCAAGGGGACCCCCTTTGATGCATTTTTTTTTCGATTTCGGTTTTTTTCGATTGGAGAAATGGATTCTATGAAAAAAAACAAGCAAATTGGTATGCGCGAAGTTGAAAATCGGTCCATCCGTTCGGAAGTTAAGGTGATCTGAAGATTTCGAAAAAGTTCCAAGGGGGCCCCCTTTGATGCATTTTTTTTTCGATTTCGGTTTCTTCGATTGAAGAAATGGATTCTATGAAAAAAACAAGCAGATTGGTATGATCGAAGTTGAAAATCGATCCATCCGTTCGGAAGTTAAGGCGATCTGAAAAATTCGAAAAAGTTCCAAGGGGGCCCCCTTTGATGCAATTTTTTTTTTGATTTCGGTTTTTTCGATTGGAGAAATGGATTCTATGAGAGAAAGCAAGCAGATTGGTATGATCGAAGTTGAAAATCGGTCCATCCGTTCGGAAGTTGAGGCGATCTGAAGAATTCGAAAAAGTTCCAAGGGGGCCCCCTTTGATGCATTTTTTTTTCGATTGGAGAAATGGATTCCATGAAAGAAACAAGCAGATTGGTATGATCGAAGTTGAAAATCGGTCCATCCGTTCGGAAGTTAAGGCGATCTGAAGAATTCGAAAAAGTTCCAAAGGGATCCCCTTTGATGCAATTTTTTTTTTCGATTTCGGTTTTTTCGATTGAAGAAATGGATTCTCTGAGGAAAAACAAGCAGATTGGTATGATCGAAGTTGAAAATCGGTCCATCCGTTCGGAAGTTAAGGCGATCTGAAGAATTCGAAAAATTTCCAAGGGGACCCCTTTTGATGCAATTTTTTTTTCGATTTCGGTTTTTTCGATAGGAGAAATGGATTTTATGAAAAAAAAACAAGCAAATTGGCATGCACGAAGTTGAAAATCGGTCCATCCGTTCGGAAGTTAAGGTGATCTGAAGATTTCGAAAAAGTTCCAAGAGGACCCCCTTTGATGCATTTTTTTTCGATCTCGGTTTTTTCGATTGGAGAAATGGATTCTATGAGAAAAAACAAGCAAATTGGTATGCGCGAAGTTGAAAATCGGTCCATCCGTTCGGAAGTTAAGGTGATCTGAAGATTTCGAAAAAGTTCCAAGGGGGCCCCCTTTGATGCATTTTTTTTTCGATTTGGGTTTCTTCGATTGAAGAAATGGATTCTATGAAAAAAACAAGCAGATTGGTATGATCGAAGTTGAAAATCGATCCATCCGTTCGGAAGTTAAGGCGATCTGAAGAATTCGAAAAAGTTCCAAAGGGGCCCTCTTTGATGCATATTTTTTTCGATTTCGGTTTTTTCGATTGGAGAAATGGATTCTATAAAAAAAAAACAAACAGATTGGTATGATCGAAGTTGAAAATCGGTCAATCCGTTCGGAAGTTAAGGCGATCTGAAGAATTCGAAAAAGTTCCAAGGGGGCCCCCTTTGATGCATTTTTTTTTCGATTTCGGTTTTTTCGATTGGAGAAATGGATTCTATGAAAAAAACAAGCATATTGGTATGATCGAAGTTGAAAATCGGTCCATCCGTTCGGAAGTTAAGGCGATCTGAAGAATTCGAAAAAGTTCCAAGGGGATCCCCTTCGATGCAATTTTTTTTTTCGATTTCGGTTTTTTCGATTGAAAAAATGGATTCTCTGAGGAAAAACAAGCAGATTGGTATGATCGAAGTTGAAAATCGGTCCATCCGTTCGGAAGTTAAGGCGATCTGAAGAATTCGAAAAAGTTTCAAGGGGACCCCTTTTGATGCAATTTTTTTTTTCGATTTCGGTTTTTTTGATTGGAGAAATGGATTTTATGAAAAAAAAACAAGCAAATTGGCATGCACGAAGTTGAAAATCGGTCCATCCGTTCGGAAGTTAAGGTGATCTGAAGATTTCGAAAGAGTTCCAAGGGGACCCCCTTTGATGCATTTTTTTTTTCGATTTCGGTTTTTTCGATTGGAGAAATGGATTCTATGAAAAAAAAAAGCAAATTGGTATGCGCGAAGTTGAAAATCGGTCCATCCGTTCGGAAGTTAAGGTGATCTGAAGATTTCGAAAAAGTTCCAAGGGGGCCCCCTTTGATGCATTTTTTTTTCGATTTCGGTTTCTTCGATTGAAGAAATGGATTCTATGAGAAAAACAAGCAGATTGGTATGATCGAAGTTGAAAATCGATCCATCCGTTCGGAAGTTAAGGCGATCTGAAGAATTCGAAAAAGTTCCAAGGGGGCCCCCTTTGATGCATTTTTTTTTTTTCGATTTCGGTTTTTTCGATTGGAGAAATGGATTCTATGAAAAAAAACAAGCAGATTGGTATGATGGAAGTTGAAAATCGGTCCATCCGTTCGGAAGTTAAGGCGATCTGAAGAATTCGAAAAAGTTCCAAGGGGACCCCCTTTGATGCAATTTTTTTTTCGATTTCGGTTTTTTTGATTGGGGAAATGGATTCTATAAAAAAAACAAGCAGATTGGTATGATCGAAGTTGAAAATAGGTCCATCCGTTCGAAAGTTGAGGCGATCTGAAGAATTCGAAAAAGTTCCAAGGGGACCCCCTTTGATGCAATTGTTTTTTCGATTTCGGTTTTTTTGATTGGAGAAATGGATTTTATAAAAAAAACAAGCAGATTGGTATGATCGAAGTTGAAAATCGGTCCATCCGTTCGGAAGTTAAGGCGATCTGAAGAATTCGAAAAAATTCCAAGGGGGCCCCCTTTGATGCAATTTTTTTTTTCGATTTCGGTTTTTTCGATTGGAGAAATGGATTCTATGAAAAAAAAAACTAGCAGATTGGTATGATCGAAGTTGAAAATCGGTCCATCCGTTCGGAGGTTAAGGCGATCTGAAGAATTCGAAAAAGTTCCAAGGGGGCCCCCTTTGATGCAATTTTTTTTTCGATTTCGGTTTTTTCGATTCGAGAAATTGATTCTATGAAAAAAAAACGAGCAGATTGGTATGATCGAAGTTGAAAATCGGTCCATCCGTTCGGAAGTTAAGGCGATCTGAAGAATTCGAAAAAGTTCCAAGGGGGCCCCCTTTGATGCATTTTTTTTTTCGAATTCGGTTTTTCCGATTGGAGAAATGGATTTTATGAAAAAAAAACAAACAGATTGGTATGATCGAAGTTGAAAATCGGTCCATCCGTTCGGAAGTTGAGGCGATCTGAAGAATTCGAAAAAGTTCCAAGGGGGCCCCCTTTGATGAATTTTTTTTTTCGATATCGGTTTCTTCGATTGGAGAAATGGATTCTATGAAAAAAAACAAGCAGATTGGCATGATCGAAGTTGAAAATCGGTTCATCCGTTCGGAAGTTAAGGCGATCTGAAGAATTCGAAGAAATTCCAAGGGGGCCCCCTTTGATGCATTTTATTTTTCGATTTCGGATTTTTCGATTGAAGAAATGGATTCTATAAAAAAAAAACAGATTGGTATGATCGAAGTTGAAAATCGGTCCATCCGTTCGGAAGTTAAGGCGATCTGAAGAATTCGAAAAAGTTCCAAGGGGGCCCCCTTTGATGCATTTTTTTCTCGATTTCGGTTTTCTCGATTGGAGAAATGGATTCTATGAAAAAAACAAGCAGATTGGTATGATCGAAGTTGAAAATCGGTGCATCCGTTCGGGAGTTAAGGCGATCCGAAGAATTCGAAAAAATTCCAAGAGGCCCCCCTTTGATGTACTTTTTTTTCGATTCCGGTTTTTTTGATTGGAGAAATGAATTCTATAAGAAAAAAAAACAGATTGGTATGATCGAAGTTGAAAATCGGTCCATCCGTTCGGAAGTTAAGGCGATCTGAAGAATTCGAAAAAGTTCCAAGGGGGCCCCATTTGATGTATTTTTTTCTTCGATTTTGGTTCTTTCGTTCGAAGAAATGGATTCTATGAAAAAAAACAAGCAGATTGGTATGATCGAAGTTGAAAATCGGTCCATCCGTTCGGAAGTTAAGGCGATCTGAAGAATTCGAAAAAGTTCCAAGAGGGCCCCCTTTGGTGCATTTTCTTTTCGATTTCGGTTTTTTAGATTGAAGAAATGGGTTCTATGAAAAAAACAAACAGATTGGTATGTTCGAAGTTGAAAATCGGTCCATCCGTTCGGAAGTTAAGGCGATCTGAAGAATTCGAAAAAGTTCCAAGGGGGCCCCCTCTGATGCATTTTTTTTTTCGATTTCGGTTTCTTCGATTAAAGAAATGAATTCTATGAAAAAAAACAGATTGGTATGATCGAAGTTGAAAATTGGTCCATCCGTTCGGAAGTTAAGGCGATCTGAAGAATTCGAAAAAGTTCCAAGGGGGCCCCCTTTGATGCATTTTTTTATCTCTTTTTTTTTTATTGGAGAAATGGATTCTATGAAAAAAACAAGCAGATTTGTATGTTCGAAGTTGAAAATCGGTCCATCCGTTCGGAAGTTAAGGCGATCTGAAGAATTCGAAAAAGTTCCAAGGGGGCACCCTTTGATGCATTTTTTTTTTCGATTTCGGTTTTTTCGATTGGAGAAATGGATTCTTTGAAAAAAAACAAGCAGATTGGTATGATCGAAGTTGAAAATCGGTCCATCCGTTCGGAAGTTAAGGCGATCTGAAGAATTCAAAAAAGTTCCAAGGGGACCCCCTTTGATGCAATTTTTTTTTCGATTTCGGTTTTTTCGATTGGAGAAATGGATTCTTTGAAAAAAAAACGAGCAGATTGGTATGATCGAAGTTGAAAATCGGTCCATCCGTTCGGAAGTTAAGGCGATCTGAAGAATTCGAAAAAGTTCCAAGGAGGCCCCCTTTGATGCAATTTTTTTTCTATTTCGGTTTTTTCGATTGGAGAAATGAATTCTATGAAAAAATACAAGCAGATTGGTATGATCGAAGTTGAAAATCGGTCCATCCGTTCGGAAATTAAGGCGATCTGAAGAATTCGAAAAAGTTCCAAGGGGACCCCCTTTGATGCAATTTTTTTTTCGATTTCGGTTTTTTCGATTGAAGAAATGGATTCTATGAAAAAAAACAAGCAGATTGGTATGATCGAAATTGAAAATCGGTCCATCCGTTCGGAAGTTAAGGCGATCTGATGAATTCGAAAAAGTTCCAAGGGGACCCCCTTTGATGCAATTTTTTTTTCGATTTCGGTTTTTTCGATTAGAGAAATTGATTCTATGAAAAAAAACAAGCAAATTGGTATGCGCGAAGTTGAAAATCGGTCCATCCGTTCGGAAGTTAAGGCGATCTGAAGAATTCGAAAAAGTTCCAAGGGGGCCCCCTTTGATGCATTTTTTTTTTTTTCGATTTCGGTTTTTTCGATTGGAGAAATGGATTCTATAAAAAAAAATCAGATTGGTATGATCGAAGTTGAAAATCTGTCCATCCGTTCGGAAGTTAAGGCGATCTGAAGAATCCGAAAAAGTTCCAAGAGGGCCCCCTTTGATGCCTTTTTTTTTTCGATTTCGGTTTTTTCGATTGGAGAAATGGATTCTATGAAAAAAAACAAGCGGATTGGTATGAGCGAAGTTGAAGATCGGTCCATCCGTTCGGAAGTTAAGGCGATCTGAAGAATTCGAAAAAGTTCCAAGGGGGCCCCCTTTGATGCATTTTTTTTTTCGATTTCGGTTCTTTCGATTGGAGAAATGGATTCTATAAAAAAAAATCAGATTGGTATGATCGAAGTTGAAAATCGGTCCATCCGTTCGGAAGTTAAGGCGATCTGAAGAATTCGAAAAAGTTCCAAGAGGGCCCCCTTTGGTGCATTTTCTTTTCGATTTCGGTTTTTTAGATTGAAGAAATGGATTCTATGAAAAAAACAAACAGATTGGTATGATCGAAGTTGAAAATCGGTCCATCCGTTCGGAAGTTAAGGCGATCTGAAGAATTCGAAAAAGTTCCAAGGGAGCCCCCTTTGATGCAATTTTTTTTTCGATTTCGGTTTTTTTGATTGGAGAAATGGATTTTATAAAAAAAACAAGCAGATTGGTATGATCGAAGTTGAAAATCGGTCCATCCGTTCGGAAGTTAAGGCGATTTGAAGAATTCGAAAAAATTCCAAGGGGGCCCCCTTTGATGCAATTTTTTTTTTCGATTTCGGTTTTTTCGATTGGAGAAATGGATTCTATGAAAAAAAAAAAACTAGCAGATTGGTATGATCGAAGTTGAAAATCGGTCCATCCGTTCGGAGGTTAAGGCGATCTGAAGAATTCGAAAAAGTTCCAAGGGGACCCCCTTTGATGCAATTTTTTTTTCGATTTCGGTTTTTTTGATTGGAGAAATGGATTTTATAAAAAAAACAAGCAGATTGGTATGATCGAAGTTGAAAATCGGTCCATCCGTTCGGAAGTTAAGGCGATCTGAAGAATTCGAAAAAATTCCAAGGGGGCCCCCTTTGATGCATTTTTTTTTCGATTTCGGTTTTTTCGATTGGAGAAATGGATTCTATGAATAAAAAAACTAGCAGATTGGTATGATCGAAGTTGAAAATCGGTCCATCCGTTCGGAAGTTAAGGCGATCTGAAGAATTCGAAAAAGTTCCAAGGGGGCCCCCTTTGATGCATTTTTTTTTCGATTTCGGTTTTTTCGATTGGAGAAATGGATTCTATGAAAAAAAAACAAGCAGATTGGTATGATGGAAGTTGAAAATCGGTCCATCCGTTCGGAAGTTAAGGCGATCTGAAGAATTCGAAAAAGTTCCAAGGGGACCCCCTTTGATGCAATTTTTTTTTTCGATTTCGGTTTTTTTGATTGGGGAAATGGATTCTATAAAAAAAACAAGCAGATTGGTATGATCGAAGTTGAAAATAGGTCCATCCGTTCGAAAGTTGAGGCGATCTGAAGAATTCGAAAAAGTTCCAAGGGGACCCCCTTTGATGCAATTTTTTTTTCGATTTCGGTTTTTTTGATTGGAGAAATGGATTTTATAAAAAAAACAAGCAGATTGGTATGATCGAAGTTGAAAATCGGTCCATCCGTTCGGAAGTTAAGGCGATCTGAAGAATTCGAAAAAATTCCAAGGGGGCCCCCTTTGATGCAATTTTTTTTTTCGATTTCGGTTTTTTCGATTGGAGAAATGGATTCTATGAAAAAAAAAAAAACTAGCAGATTGGTATGATCGAAGTTGAAAATCGGTCCATCCGTTCGGAGGTTAAGGCGATCTGAAGAATTCGAAAAAGTTCCAAGGGGGCCCCCTTTGATGCAATTTTTTTTTCGATTTCGGTTTTTTCGATTCGAGAAATTGATTCTATGAAAAAAAACAAGCAGATTGGTATGATCGAAGTTGAAAATCGGTCCATCCGTTCGGAAGTTAAGGCGATTTGAAGAATTCGGAAAAGTTCCAAGGGGGCCCCCTTTGATGCATTTTTTTTTTTCGATTTCGGTTTTTTCGATTGGAGAAATGGATTCAATGAAAAAAACAAGCAGATTGGTATGATCGAAGTTGAAAATCGGTCCATGTGTTTGGAAGTTAAGGCGATCTGAAGAATTCGAAGAAATTCCAAGGGGGCCCCCTTTGATGCATTTTATTTTTCGATTTCGGTTTTTTCGATTGAAGAAATGGATTCTATAAAAAAAAAACAGATTGGTATGATCGAAGTTGAAAATCGGTCCATCCGTTCGGAAGTTAAGGCGATCTGAAGAATTCGAAAAAGTTCCAAGGGGGCCCCCTTTGATGCATTTTTTTTTCGATCTCGGTTTTCTCGATTGGAGAAATGGATTCTATGAAAAAAACAAGCAGATTGGTATGATCGAAGTTGAAAATCGGTGCATCCGTTCGGGAGTTAAGGCGATCCGAAGAATTCGAAAAAATTCCAAGAGGCCCCCCTTTGATGTATTTTTTTTTCGATTCCGGTTTTTTTGATTGGAAAAATGAATTCTATAAGAAAAAAAACAGATTGGTATGATCGAAGTTGAAAATCGGTCCATCCGTTCGGAAGTTAAGGCGATCTGAAGAATTCGAAAAAGTTCCAAGGGGGCCCCATTTGATGTATTTTTTTCTTCGATTTCGGTTCTTTCGTTCGAAGAAATGGATTCTATGAAAAAAAACAAGCAGATTGGTATGATCGAAGTTGAAAATCGGTCCATCCGTTCGGAAGTTAAGGCGATCTGAAGAATTCGAAAAAGTTCCAAGAGGGCCCCCTTTGGTGCATTTTCTTTTCGATTTCGGTTTTTTAGATTGAAGAAATGGATTCTATGAAAAAAACAAACAGATTGGTATGTTCGAAGTTGAAAATCGGTCCATCCGTTCGGAAGTTAAGGCGATCTGAAGAATTCGAAAAAGTTCCAAGGGGGCCCCCTCTGATGCATTTTTTTTTTCGATTTCGGTTTCTTCGATTAAAGAAATGAATTCTATGAAAAAAAAACAGATTGGTATGATCGAAGTTGAAAATTGGTCCATCCGTTCGGAAGTTAAGGCGATCTGAAGAATTCGAAAAAGTTCCAAGGGGGCCCCCTTTGATGCATTTTTTATCTCTTTTTTTTTATTGGAGAAATGGATTCTATGAAAAAAACAAGCAGATTTGTATGTTCGAAGTTGAAAATCGGTCCATCCGTTCGGAAGTTAAGGCGATCTGAAGAATTCGAAAAAGTTCCAAGGGGGCACCCTTTGATGCATTTTTTTTCGATTTCGGTTTTTTCGATTGGAGAAATGGATTCTATGAAAAAAAACAAGCAGATTGGTATGATCGAAGTTGAAAATCGGTCCATCCGTTCGGAAGTTAAGGCGATCTGAAGAATTCAAAAAAGTTCCAAGGGGACCCCCTTTGATGCAATTTTTTTTTCGATTTCGGTTTTTTCGATTGGATAAATGGATTCTTTGAAAAAAAAACGAGCAGATTGGTATGATCGAAGTTGAAAATCGGTCCATTCGTTCGGAAGTTAAGGCGATCTGAAGAATTCGAAAAAGTTCCAAGGAGGCCCCCTTTGATGCAATTTTTTTTCTATTTCGGTTTTTTCGATTGGAGAAATGAATTCTATGAAAAAATACAAGCAGATTGGTATGATCGAAGTTGAAAATCGGTCCATCCGTTCGGAAATTAAGGCGATCTGAAGAATTCGAAAAAGTTCCAAGGGGACCCCCTTTGATGCAATTTTTTTTTCGATTTCGGTTTTTTCGATTGAAGAAATGGATTCTATGAAAAAAAACAAGCAGATTGGTATGATCGAAATTGAAAATCGGTCCATCCGTTCGGAAGTTAAGGCGATCTGATGAATTCGAAAAAGTTCCAAGGGGACCCCCTTTGATGCAATTTTTTTTTCGATTTCGGTTTTTTCGATTAGAGAAATTGATTCTATGAAAAAAAACAAGCAAATTGGTATGCGCGAAGTTGAAAATCGGTCCATCCGTTCGGAAGTTAAGGCGATCTGAAGAATTCGAAAAAGTTCCAAGGGGGCCCCCTTTGATGCATTTTTTTTTTCGATTTCGGTTTTTTCGATTGGAGAAATGGATTCTATAAAAAAAAATCAGATTGGTATGATCGAAGTTGAAAATCTGTCCATCCGTTCGGAAGTTAAGGCGATCTGAAGAATCCGAAAAAGTTCCAAGAGGGCCCCCTTTGATGCCTTTTTTTTTTTCGATTTCGGTTTTTTCGATTGGAGAAATGGATTCTATGAAAAAAAACAAGCGGATTGGTATGAGCGAAGTTGAAGATCGGTCCATCCGTTCGGAAGTTAAGGCGATCTGAAGAATTCGAAAAAGTTCCAAGGGGGCCCCCTTTGATGCATTTTTTTTTTCGATTTCCGTTTTTTCGATTGGAGAAATGGATTCTATAAAAAAAAATCAGATTGGTATGATCGAAGTTGAAAATCGGTCCATCCGTTCGGAAGTTAAGGCGATCTGAAGAATTCGAAAAAGTTCCAAGAGGGCCCCCTTTGGTGCATTTTCTTTTCGATTTCGGTTTTTTAGATTGAAGAAATGGATTAAATGAAAAAAACAAACAGATTGGTATGATCGAAGTTGAAAATCGGTCCATCCGTTCGGAAGTTAAGGCGATCTGAAGAATTCGAAAAAGTTCCAAGGGGGCCCCCTTTGATGCATTTTTTTTTCGATTTCGGTTTTTTCGATTGGAGAAATGGATTCTATAGAAAAATACAAGCAGATTGGTATGATCGAAGTTGAAAATCGGTCCATCCGTTCGGAAGTTAAGGCGATCTGAAAAATTCGAAAAAGTTCCAAGGGGGCCCCCTTTGATGCATTTTTTTTTTCGATTTCGGTTTTTTCGATTGGAGAAATGGATTCTATGAAAAAAACAAGCAGATTGGTATGATCGAAGTTGAAAATCGGTCAATCCGTTCGGAAGTTAAGGCGATCTGAAAAATTCGGAAAAGTTCCAAGGGGGCCCCCTTTGATGCATTTTTTTTTTTCGATTTCGGTTTTTTCGATTGGAGAAATGGATTCAATGAAAAAAACAAGCAGATTGGTATGATCGAAGTTGAAAATCGGTCCATCCGTTCGGATGTTAAGGCGATCTGAAGAATTCGAAGAAATTCCAAGGGGGCCCCCTTTGATGCATTTTATTTTTCGATTTCGGTTTTTTCGATTGAAGAAATGGATTCTATGAAAAAAAACGATCAGATTGGTATGATCGAATTTGAAAATCGGTCCATACGTTCGAAAGTTAAGGCAATCTGAAGAATTCGAAAAATTTCCAAGGGGGCCCCCTTTGATGCATTTTTTTTTTCGATTTCGTTTTTTTTTTATCGGAGAAATGGATTCTATGAAAAAAAAAGCAGATTGGTATGATCGAAATTGAAAATCGGTCCATCCGTTCGGAAGTTAAGTCGATCTGAAGAATTCGAAAAAGTTCCAAGGGGGCCCCCTTTGATGCATTTTTTTTTCGATTTCGGTTTTTTCGATTGGAGAAATGGATTCTATGAAAAAAAAAACAAGCAGATTCGTATGATCGAAGTTGAAAATCGGTCCATCCGTTCGGAAGTTAAGGCGATCTGAAGAATTCGAAAAAGTTCCAAGAGGGCTCCCTTTGATGCTTTTTATTTTTTCGATTTCGGTTTTTTTGATTGGAGAAATGGATTCTATGAAAAAAAAACAAGCAGATTGGTATGATCGAAGTTGAAAATCGGTCCATCCGTTCGGAAGTTAAGGCGATCTGAAGAATTCGAAAAAGTTCCAAGGGGACCCCTTTTGATGCAATTTTCCTTTGCGATTTCGGTTTTTTCGATTAGAGAAATGGATTCTATGAAAAAAAACAAGCAGATTGGTATGATCGAAGTTGAAAATCGGTCCATCCGTTCGGAAGTTAAGGCGATCTGAAGAATTCAGAAAAGTTCCAAGGGGACTCCCTTTGATGCATTTTTTTTTTCGATTTTGGTTTTTTCGATTGGAGAAATGGATTCTATGAAAAACAAACAAGAAGATTGGTATGATCGAAGTTGAAAATCGGTCCATCCGTTCGGAAGTTGAGGCGATTTGAAGAATTCGAAAAAGTTCCAAGGGGACCCCCTCTGATGCAATTTTTCTTCAGATTTCGGTTTTTACGATTGGAGAAATGGATTCTATGAAAAAAAACAAGCAGTTTGGTATGATCGAAGTTGAAAATCGGTCCATCCGTTCGGAAGTTAAGGCGATCTGAAGAATTCGAAAAAGTTTCAAGGGGGCCCCCTTTGATGCATTTTTTTTTTCGATTTCGGTTCTTTCGTTTGAAGAAATGGATTCTATGAAAAAACAAGCAAATTGGTATGATCGAAGTTGAAAATCGGTCCATCCGTTCGGAAGTTAAGGCGATCTGAAGAATTCGAAAAAGTTCCAAGGGGGCCCCCTTTGATGCATTTTTTTTTCTTTCGATTTTGGTTTTTTTGATTGGAGAAATGGATTTTATGAAAAAAAAACAAGAAGATTGGTATGATCGAAGTTGAAAATCGGTCCATCCGTTCGGAAGTTAAGGCGATTTGAAGAATTCGAAAAAGTTCCAAGCGGACCCCCTCTGATGCAATTTTTCTTCAGATTTCGGTTTTTACGATTGGAGAAATGGATTCTATGAAAAAAAACAAGCAGTTTGGTATGATCGAAGTTGAAAATCGGTCCACCCGTTCGGAAGTTAAGGCGATCTGAAGAATTCGAAAAAGTTTCAAGGGGGCCCCCTGTGATGCATTTTTTTTTTTCGATTTCGGTTCTTTCGTTTGAAGAAATGGATTCTATGAAAAAACAAGCAAATTGGTATGATCGAAGTTGAAAATCGGTCCATCCGTTCGGAAGTTAAGGCGATCTGAAGAATTCGAAAAAGTTCCAAGGGGGCCCCCTTTGATGCATTTTTTTTTTCGATTTCGGTTTCTTCGATTGGAGAAATGGATTCTATGAAAAAAAAACGAACAGATTGGTACGATCGAATTTGAAAATCGGTCCATCCGTTCGGAAGTTAAGGCGATCTGAAGAATTCGAAAAAGTTCCAAGGGGGGCCCCTTCGATGCATTTTTTTTATTTCGGTTTTTTCTATTGGAGAAATGAATTCTATGGAAAAAAAAACAAGCAGATTTGTATGTTCGAAGTTGAAAATCGGTCCATCCGTTCGGAAGTTAAGGCGATCTGAAGAATTCGAAAAAGTTCCAAGGGGGCACCCTTTGATGCATTTTTTTTTTTGAATTTGGTTCTTTCGATTGGAGAAATGGATTCTATGAAAAAAAACAAGCAGATTGGTATGATCGAAGTTGAAAATCGGTCCATCCGTTCGGAAGTTTAGGCGATCTGAAGAATTCGAAAAAGTTCCAAGGGGACCCCATTTGATGCAATTTTTTTTTCGATTTCGGTTTTTTCCATTGAAGAAATGGATTCTAGGAAAAAAAAAAACAAACAGATTGGTATGATCGAAGTTGAAAATCGGTCCATCCGTTCGGAAGTTAAGGCGATCTGAAGAATTCGAAAAAGTTCCAAGGGGGCCCCCTTTGATGCATTTTTTATTCGATTTCGGTTCTTTCGTTTGAAGAAATGGATTCTATAAAAAAAAAACAAGCAGATTGGTATGATCGAAGTTGAAAATCGGTCCATCCGTTCGGAAGTTAAGGCGATCTGAAGAATTCGAAAAAGTTCCGAGAGGGCCCCCTTTGGTGCATTTTCTTTTCGATTTCGGTTTTTAAGATTGGAGAAATGGATTCTATGAAAAAAACAAACAGATTGGTATGATCGAAGTTGAAAATCGGTCCATCCGTTCGGAAGTTAAAGCGATCTGAAGAATTCGAAAAAGTTCCAAGGGGGCCCCCTT
Source organism: Chrysomela aeneicollis (assembly GCA_029955515.1). Lineage (NCBI taxonomy): Eukaryota > Metazoa > Arthropoda > Insecta > Coleoptera > Chrysomelidae > Chrysomela > Chrysomela aeneicollis. Next base: position 10,482,233 of record JARUHQ010000013.1, on the reverse strand, counting down.
TGATGCATTTTTTTTTCTATTTCGGTTTCTTCGATTGGAGAAATGGATTCTATGGAGAAAAACAAACAGATTGGTTTGATCGAAGTTGAAAATCGGTCCATCCGTTCGGAAGTTAAGGCGATCTGAAGAATTCGAAAAAGTTCCAAGGGGGCCCCCTTTGATGCATTTTTTTTTCGATTTCGGTTTCTTCGATTGGAGAAATGGATTCTATGAAAAAAAACAAACAGATTGGTATGATCGAAGTTGAAAATCGGTCCATCCGTTCGGAAGTTAAGGCGATCTGAAGAATTCGAAAAAGTTCCAAGGGTGCCCCCTTTGATGCATTTTTTTTTATTTCGGTTTTTTCTATTGGAGAAATGGATTCTATATAAATCGTTTATTTAGCCAATGACTAATACATAAAGTTTGTCAATTACATAAAAAAGTATGGAATCAGAAAATTAAAATTAATGTTTAAATATATACACAGTCATAAATATAGGTCAATAAGTTTTTGAATACAAACATACATAAAAACACATTGAAAAAACACATTAAAACCAATTTGATACAAGAATGATCCTAAAAATAAAATCTAGCCAGGAGAAAACACGAAAAATGTCTCACTATCATCTGGTCATTAAAAAATTTCTTAACTTCACTTTGAACGATCCAAGAGATGCACTATTTTTTATTTCATTTGGTAATTCATTATACTCATTCAAACCTTTGAAAAATACATTATTCTGGGTGGATTTTTTTGAAAATTGCGGAAAAAAAACAAGCAGATTTGTATGTTCGAAGTTGAAAATCGGTCCATCCGTTCGGAAGTTAAGGCGATCTGAAGAATTCGAAGAAGTTCCAAGGGGGCACCCTTTGATTCAATTTTTTTTTCGATTTCGGTTTTTTCGATTGAAGAAATGGATTCTTTGAAAAAAAAACAATCAAATTGGTATGCGCGAAGTTGAAAATCGGTCCATCCGTTCGGAAGTTAAGGCGATCTGAAGAATTCGAAAAAGTTCCAAGGGGGCCCCCTTTGATGCATTTTTTTTTCGATTTCGGTTTTTTTGATTGGAGAAATGGATTCTATGAAAAAAAAAGCAGATTGGTATGATCGAAGTTGGAAATCGGTCTATCCGTTCGGAAGTTAAAGCGATCTGAAAAATTCGAAAAAGTTCCAAGGGGGCCCCCTTTGGTGCATTTTTTTTTTCGATTCCGGTTTTTTCGATTGGAGAAATGGATTCTATGAAAAAAACAAGCAGATTGGTATGATCGAAGTTGAAAATCGGTCAATCCGTTCGGAAGTTAAGGCGATCTGAAGAATTCGAAAAAGTTCCAAGGGGGCCCCCTTTGATGCAATTTTTTTTTTAGATTTCGGTTTTTACGATTGGAGAAATGGATTCTATTAAAAAAATAAGCAGATTGGTATGATCGAAGTTGAAAATCGGTTCATCCGTTCGGAAGTTAAGGCGATCTGAAGAATTCGGAAAAGTTCCAAAGGGACCCTCTTTGATGCAACTTTTTTTCAATTTCGGTTTTTTCGATTGGAGAAATGGATTCTATGAAAAAAAACAAGCAGATTGGTATGATCGAAGTTGAAAATCGGTCCATCCGTTCGGAAGTTAAGGCGATCTGAAGAATTCAGAAAAGTTCCAAGGGGACTCCCTTTGATGCATTTTTTTTTTCGATTTTGGTTTTTTCGATTGGAGAAATGGATTCTATGAAAAACAAACAAGAAGATTGGTATGATCGAAGTTGAAAATCGGTCCATCCGTTCGGAAGTTGAGGCGATTTGAAGAATTCGAAAAAGTTCCAAGGGGACCCCCTCTGATGCAATTTTTCTTCAGATTTCGGTTTTTACGATTGGAGAAATGGATTCTATGAAAAAAAACAAGCAGTTTGGTATGATCGAAGTTGAAAATCGGTCCATCCGTTCGGAAGTTAAGGCGATCTGAAGAATTCGAAAAAGTTTCAAGGGGGCCCCCTTTGATGCATTTTTTTTTTTCGATTTCGGTTCTTTCGTTTGAAGAAATGGATTCTATGAAAAAACAAGCAAATTGGTATGATCGAAGTTGAAAATCGGTCCATCCGTTCGGAAGTTAAGGCGATCTGAAGAATTCGAAAAAGTTCCAAGGGGGCCCCCTTTGATGCATTTTTTTTTCTTTCGATTTTGGTTTTTTTGATTGGAGAAATGGATTTTATGAAAAAAAAACAAGAAGATTGGTATGATCGAAGTTGAAAATCGGTCCATCCGTTCGGAAGTTAAGGCGATTTGAAGAATTCGAAAAAGTTCCAAGCGGACCCCCTCTGATGCAATTTTTCTTCAGATTTCGGTTTTTACGATTGGAGAAATGGATTCTATGAAAAAAAACAAGCAGTTTGGTATGATCGAAGTTGAAAATCGGTCCATCCGTTCGGAAGTTAAGGCGATCTGAAGAATTCGAAAAAGTTTCAAGGGGGCCCCCTGTGATGCATTTTTTTTTTTCGATTTCGGTTCTTTCGTTTGAAGAAATGGATTCTATGAAAAAACAAGCAAATTGGTATGATCGAAGTTGAAAATCGGTCCATCCGTTCGGAAGTTAAGGCGATCTGAAGAATTCGAAAAAGTTCCAAGGGGGCCCCCTTTGATGCATTTTTTTTTTCGATTTCGGTTTCTTCGATTGGAGAAATGGATTCTATGAAAAAAAAACGAACAGATTGGTACGATCGAATTTGAAAATCGGTCCATCCGTTCGGAAGTTAAGGCGATCTGAAGAATTCGAAAAAGTTCCAAGGGGGGCCCCTTCGATGCATTTTTTTTATTTCGGTTTTTTCTATTGGAGAAATGAATTCTATGGAAAAAAAAACAAGCAGATTTGTATGTTCGAAGTTGAAAATCGGTCCATCCGTTCGGAAGTTAAGGCGATCTGAAGAATTCGAAAAAGTTCCAAGGGGGCACCCTTTGATGCATTTTTTTTTTTGAATTTGGTTCTTTCGATTGGAGAAATGGATTCTATGAAAAAAAACAAGCAGATTGGTATGATCGAAGTTGAAAATCGGTCCATCCGTTCGGAAGTTTAGGCGATCTGAAGAATTCGAAAAAGTTCCAAGGGGACCCCATTTGATGCAATTTTTTTTTCGATTTCGGTTCTTTCCATTGAAGAAATGGATTCTAGGAAAAAAAAAACAAACAGATTGGTATGATCGAAGTTGAAAATCGGTCCATCCGTTCGGAAGTTAAGGCGATCTGAAGAATTCGAAAAAGTTCCAAGGGGGCCTTCTTTGATGCATTTTTTATTCGATTTCGGTTCTTTCGTTTGAAGAAATGGATTCTATAAAAAAAAAACAAGCAGATTGGTATGATCGAAGTTGAAAATCGGTCCATCCGTTCGGAAGTTAAGGCGATCTGAAGAATTCGAAAAAGTTCCGAGAGGGCCCCCTTTGGTGCATTTTCTTTTCGATTTCGGTTTTCAAGATTGGAGAAATGGATTCTATGAAAAAAACAAACAGATTGGTATGATCGAAGTTGAAAATCGGTCCATCCGTTCGGAAGTTAAAGCGATCTGAAGAATTCGAAAAAGTTCCAAGGGGGCCCCCTTTGATGCATTTTTTTTTCTATTTCGGTTTCTTCGATTGGAGAAATGGATTCTATGGAGAAAAACAAACAGATTGGTTTGATCGAAGTTGAAAATCGGTCCATCCGTTCGGAAGTTAAGGCGATCTGAAGAATTCGAAAAAGTTCCAAGGGGGCCCCCTTTGATGCATTTTTTTTTCGATTTCGGTTTCTTCGATTGGAGAAATGGATTCTATGAAAAAAAACAAACAGATTGGTATGATCGAAGTTGAAAATCGGTCCATCCGTTCGGAAGTTAAGGCGATCTGAAGAATTCGAAAAAGTTCCAAGGGTGCCCCCTTTGATGCATTTTTTTTATTTCGGTTTTTTCTATTGGAGAAATGGATTCTATATAAATCGTTTATTTAGCCAATGACTAATACATAAAGTTTGTCAATTACATAAAAAAGTATGGAATCAGAAAATTAAAATTAATGTTTAAATATATACACAGTCATAAATATAGGTCAATAAGTTTTTGAATACAAACATACATAAAAACACATTGAAAAAACACATTAAAACCAATTTGATACAAGAATGATCCTAAAAATAAAATCTAGCCAGGAGAAAACACGAAAAATGTCTCACTATCATCTGGTCATTAAAAAATTTCTTAACTTCACTTTGAACGATCCAAGAGATGCACTATTTTTTATTTCATTTGGTAATTCATTATACTCATTCAAACCTTTGAAAAATACATTATTCTGGGTGGATTTTTTTGAAAATTGCGGAAAAAAAACAAGCAGATTTGTATGTTCGAAGTTGAAAATCGGTCCATCCGTTCGGAAGTTAAGGCGATCTGAAGAATTCGAAGAAGTTCCAAGGGCGCACCCTTTGATTCAATTTTTTTTTCGATTTCGGTTTTTTCGATTGAAGAAATGGATTCTTTGAAAAAAAAACAATCAAATTGGTATGCGCGAAGTTGAAAATCGGTCCATCCGTTCGGAAGTTAAGGCGATCTGAAGAATTCGAAAAAGTTCCAAGGGGGCCCCCTTTGATGCATTTTTTTTTCGATTTCGGTTTTTTTGATTGGAGAAATGGATTCTATGAAAAAAAAAGCAGATTGGTATGATCGAAGTTGGAAATCGGTCTATCCGTTCGGAAGTTAAAGCGATCTGAAAAATTCGAAAAAGTTCCAAGGGGGCCCCCTTTGGTGCATTTTTTTTTTCGATTCCGGTTTTTTCGATTGGAGAAATGGATTCTATGAAAAAAACAAGCAGATTGGTATGATCGAAGTTGAAAATCGGTCAATCCGTTCGGAAGTTAAGGCGATCTGAAGAATTCGAAAAAGTTCCAAGGGGGCCCCCTTTAATGCAATTTTTTTTTAGATTTCGGTTTTTACGATTGGAGAAATGGATTCTATTAAAAAAATAAGCAGATTGGTATGATCGAAGTTGAAAATCGGTTCATCCGTTCGGAAGTTAAGGCGATCTGAAGAATTCGGAAAGGTTCCAAAGGGACCCTCTTTGATGCAACTTTTTTTTCAATTTCGGTTTTTTCGATTGGAGAAATGGATTCTATGAAAAAAAACAAGCAGATTGCTATGATCGAAGTTGAAAATCGGTCTATCCGTTTGGAAGTTGAGGCGATCTGAAGAATTCGAAAAAGTTCCAAGGGGACCCCCTTTGATAAAATTTTTTTTTTCGATTTCGGTTTTTTCGATTGGTGAAATGGATTCTATGAAAAAAAAACAAACAGTTTGGTATGATCGAAGTTGAAAATCGGTCCATCCGTTCGGAAGTTTAGGCGATCTGAAGAATTCGAAGAAGTTCTAAGGGGACCCCCATTGATGCAATTTTTTTTCGATTTCGGTTTTTTCTATTGAAGAAATGGATTCTATGAAAAAACAATCAAATTGGTACGCGCGAAATTGAAAATCGGTCCATCCGTTCGGAAGTTAAGGCGGTCTGAAGAATTCGAAAAAGTTCCAAGGGGGCCCCCTTTGATGCATTTTTTTTTCGATTTTGGTTTTTCCGATTGGAGAAATGGATTCTATGAAATAAAACAAGCAGATTGGTATGATCGAAGTTGAAAATCGGTCCATCCGTTCGGAAGTTATGGCGATCTGAAGAATTCGAAAAAGTTCCAAGGGGGCCCCCTTTGATGCATTTTTTTTTCGATTTCGGTTTTTTCGATTGGAGAAATGGATTCTATGAAAAAAACAAGCAGATTGGTATGATCGAAGTTGAAAATCGGTCCATCCGTTCGGAAGTTAAGGCGATCTGAAGAATTCGAAAAAGTTCCAAGGGGACCCCCTTTGATGCAATTTTTTTCGATTGGAAAAAAATGGAAAAAACAAGCTGATTGGTATGCGCGAAATTGAAAATCGGTCCATCCGTTCAGAAGTTAAGGCGATCTGAAGAATTCGAAAAAGTTCCAAGGGGGCCCCCTTTGATGCATTTTTTTTTCGATTCCGGTTTTTTCGATTGAAGAAATGGATTCTATGAAAAAAAACAAGCAGATTGGTATGATCGAAGTTGAAAATCGGTCCATCCGTTCGGATGTTAAGGCGATCTGAAGAATTCGAAAAAGTTCCAAGGGGGCCCCCTTTGATGCATTTATTTTTTTCGATTTCGGTTTTTTCGATTAGAGAAATGGATTCTATGAAAAAAAATCAAGCAGATTGGCATGATCGAAGTTGAAAATCGGTCCATACGTTCGAAAGTTAAGGCAATCTGAAGAATTCGGAAAAGTTCCAAAGGGACCCTCTTTGATGCAACTTTTTTTTCAATTTCGGTTTTTTCGATTGGAGAAATGGATTCTATGAAAAAAAACAAGCAGATTGGTATGATCGAAGTTGAAAATCGGTCCATCCGTTCGGAAGTTAAGTCGATCTGAAGAATTCGAAAAAGTTCCAAGGGGGCCCCCTTTGATGCATTTTTTTTTGATTTCGGTTTTTCCGATTGCAGTAATGGATTCTATGAAAAAAAACAAGCAGATTCGTATGATCGAAGTTTAAAATCGGTCCATCCGTTCGGAAGTTAAGGCGATCTGAAGAATTCGAAAAAGTTTCAAGGGGGCTCCCTTTGATGCTTTTTATTTTTTCGATTTCGGTTTTTTTGATTGGAGAAATGGATTCTATAAAAAAAAACAAGCAGATTGGTATGATCGAAGTTGTAAATCGGTCCATCCGTTCGGAAGTTGAGGCGATCTGAAGAATTCGAAAAAGTTCCAAGGGGGCCCCCCCTTTGATGCATTTTTTTTCGATTTCGGTTTTTTCGATTAGAGAAATGGATTCTATGAAAAAAAACAAGCAGATTGGTATGATCGAAGTTGAAAATCGGTCCATCTGTTCGGAAGTTAAGGCGATTTGAAGAATTCGAAAAAGTTCCAAGGGGGCCTCCTTTGATGCATTATTTTTTTTCGATTTCGGTTTTTTCGAAAAAAAACAAGCAGATTGGTATGATCGAAGTTGAAAATCGGTCCATCCGTTCGGATGTTAAGGCGATCTGAAGAATTCGAAAAAGTTCCAAGGGGGCCCCCTTTGATGCATTTTTTTGTTTCGATTTCGGTTTTTTCGATTGGAGAAATAGATTCTATGAAAAAAAAACAAGCAGATTGGTATGATCGAAGTTGAAAATCGGTCCATACGTTCGAAAGTTAAGGCAATCTGAAGAATTCGAAAAAGTTCCAAGGGGGCCCCCTTTGATGCATTTTTTTTTTCGATTTCGGTTTTTTTGATCGGAGAAATGGATTCTATGGAAAAAAAAAAGCAGATTGGTATGATCGAAGTTGAAAATCGGTCCATCCGTTCGGAAGTTAAGTCGATCTGAAGAATTCGAGAAAGTTCCAAGGGGGCCCCCTTTGATGCATTTTTTTTTCGATTTCGGTTTTTTCGATTGCAGAAATGGATTCTATGAAAAAAAAAACAAGCAGATTCGTATGATCGAAGTTGAAAATCGGTCCATCCGTTCGAAAGTTAAGGCGATATAAAGAATTCAAAAAAGTTCCAAGGGGGCTCCCTTTGATGCTTTTTATTTTATCGATTTCGGTTTTTTTGATTGGAGAAATGGATTCTATGAAAAAAAAAACAATAAGATTGGTATGATCGAAGTTGAAAATCGGTCCATCCGTTCGGAAGTTGAGGCGATCTGAAGAATTCGAAAATGTTCCAAGGGGGCCCCCTTTGATCTTTTTTTTTTTCGATTTCGGTTTTTTTCGAAAAAAAAAAAGCAGATTGGTATGATCGAAGTTGAAAATCGGTCCATCCGTTCGGATGTTAAGGCGATCTGAAGAATTCGAAAAAGTTCCAAGGGGGCCCCCTTTGATGCATTTATTTTTTTCGATTTCGGTTTTTTCGATTGGAGAAATGGATTCTATGAAAAAAAAACAAGCAGATTGGTATGATCGAAGTTGAAAATCGGTCCATACGTTCGAAAGTTAAGGCAATCTGAAGAATTCGAAAAAGTTCCAAGGGGGCCCCCTTCGATGCATTTTTTTTTTTTCGATTTCGGTTTTTTTGATCGGAGAAATGGATTCTATGGAAAAAAAAAGCAGATTGGTATGATCGAAGTTGAAAATCGGTCCATCCGTTCGGAAGTTAAGTCGATCTGAAGAATTCGAAAAAGTTCCAAGGGGGCTCCCTTTGATGCTTTTAATTTTTTCGATTTCGGTTTTTTTGATTGGAGGAATGGATTCTATGAAATGAAACAAGCAGATTGGTATGATCGAAGTTGAAAATCGGTCCATCCGTTCGGAAGTTAAGGCGATCTGAAGAATTCGAAAAAGTTCCAAGGGGGCCCCCTTTGATGCATTTTTTTTCGATTTCGGTTTTTTCGATTGGAGAAATGGATTCTATGAAAAAAACAAGCAGATTGGTATGATCGAAGTTGAAAATCGGTCCATCCGTTCGGAAGTTAAGGCGATCTGAAGAATTCGAAAAAGTTCCAAGGGGACCCCCTTTGATGCAATTTTTTTCGATTGGAGAAATGGATTCTATGGAAAAAACAAGCGAATTGGTATGCGCGAAATTGAAAATCGGTCCATCCTTTCGGAAGTTAAGGCGATCTGAAGAATTCGAAAAAGTTCCAAGGGGGCCCCCTTTGATGCATTTTTTTTTCGATTCCGGTTTTTTCGATTGGAGAAATGGATTCTATGAAAAAAAACAAGCAGATTGGTATGTTCGAAGTTGAAAATCGGTCCATCCGTTCGGATGTTAAGGCGATCTGAAGAATTCGAAAAAGTTCCAAGGGGGCCCCCTTCGATGCATTTATTTTTTTCGATTTCGGTTTTTTCGATTGGAGAAATGGATTCTATGAAAAAAAACGAGCAGATTAGTATGATCGAAGTTGAAAATCGGTCCATACGTTCGAAAGTTAAGGCAATCTGAAGAATTCGAAAAAGTTCCAAGGGCGCCCCCTTTGATGCATTTTTTTTTTCGATTTCGGTTTTTTTGATCGAAGAAATGGATTCTATAGAAAAAAAAAAAGCAGATTGGTATGATCGAAGTTGAAAATCGGTCCATCCGTTCGGAAGTTAAGTCGATCTGAAGAATTCGAAAAAGTTCCAAGGGGGCCCCCTTAGATGCATTTTTTTTTATTTCGGTTTTTTCGATTGGAGAAATGGATTCTATGAAAAAAAACAAGCAGATTCGTATGATCGAAGTTGAAAATCGGTCCATCCGTTCGGAAGTTAAGGCGATCTGAAGAATTCGAAAATGTTCCAAGGGGGCTCCCTTTGATGCTTTTTATTTTTTCGATTTCGGTTTTTTTGATTGGAGAAATGGATTCTATGAAAAAGAAACAAGCAGATTGGTATGATCGGAGTTGAAAATCGGTCCATACGTTCGAAAGTTAAGGCAATCTGAAGAATTCGAAAAAGTTCCAAGGGGGCCCCCTTTGATGAATTTTTTTCTTAGATTTCGGTTTTTTTGATCGGAGAAATGGATTCTATAAAAAAAAACAAGCAGATTGGCATGATCGAAGTTGAAAATCGGTCCATCCGTTCGGAACTTAAGGCGATCTGAAGAATTCGAAAAAGTTCCAAGGGGGCCCCCTTAGATGCATTTTTTTTTTCGATTTCGGTTTTTTCGATTGGAAAAATGGATTCTATGAAAAAAAACAAGCAGATTGGTATGATCGAAGTTGAAAATCGGTCCATCCGTTCGGAAGTTAAGGCGATCTGAAGAATTCGAAAAAGTTCCAAGGGGGCCCCCTTAGTAGCATTTTTTTTTCGATTTCGGTTTTTTCGAAAAAAAAACAAGCAGATTGGTATGATCGAAGTTGAAAATCGGTCCATCCGTTCGGATGTTAAGGCGATCTGAAGAATTCGAAAAAGTTCCAAGGGGGCCCATTTTGATGCATTTATTTTTTTCGATTTCGGTTTTTTCGATTGGAGAAATGGATTCTATGAAAAAAAACAAGCAGATTGGTATGATCGAAGTTGAAAATCGGTCCATACGTTCGAAAGTTAGGGCAATCTGAAGAATTCGAAAAAGTTCCAAGGGGGCCCCCTTTGATGCATTTTTTTTTTCGATTTCGGTTTTTTTGATCGGAGAAATGGATTCTATGGAAAAAAAGCAGATTGGTATGATCGAAGTTGAAAATCGGTCCATCCGTTCGGAAGTTAAGTCGATCTGAAGAATTCGAAAAAGTTCCAAGGGGGCTCCCTTAGATGCATTTTTTTTTATTACGGTTTTTTCGATTGGAGAAATGGATTCTATGAAAAAAAACAAGCAGATTCGTATGATCGAAGTTGAAAATCGGTCCATCCGTTCGGAAGTTAAGGCGATCTGAAGAATTCGAAAATGTTCCAAGGGGGCTCCCTTTGATGCTTTTTATTTTTTCGATTTCGGTTTTTTGATTGGAGAAATGGATTCTATGAAATAAAACAAGCAGATTGGTATGATCGAAGTTGAAAATCGGTCCATCCGTTCGGAAGTTAAGGCGATCTGAAGAATTCGAAAAAGTTCCAAGGGGGCCCCCTTTGATGCATTTTTTTTCGATTTCGGTTTTTTCGATTGGAGAAATGGATTCTATGAAAAAATCAAGCAGATTGGTATGATCGAAGTTGAAAATCGGTCCATCCGTTCGGAAGTTAAGGCGATCTGAAGAATTCGAAAAAGTTCCAAGGGGACCCCCTTTGATGCAATTTTTTTCAATTGGAGAAATGGATTTTATGGAAAAAACAAGCGAATTGGTATGCGCGAAATTGAAAATCGGTCCATCCGTTCGGAAGTTAAGGCGATCTGAAAAATTCGAAATAGTTCCAAGGGGGCCCCCTTTGATGCATTTTTTTTTCGATTCCGGTTTTTTCGATTGGAGAAATGGATTCTATGAAAAAAAACAAGCAGATTGGTGTGTTCGAAGTTGAAAATCGGTCCATCCGTTCGGAAGTTAAGGCGATCTGAAGAATTCGAAAAAGTTCCAAGGGGGCTCCCTTTGATGCTTTTTATTTTTTCGATTTCGGTTTTATTGATTGAAGAAATGGATTCTATGAAAAAAAAAACAAGAAGATTGGTATGATCGGAGTTAAAAATCGGTCCATACGTTCGAAAGTTAAGGCAATCTGAAGAATTCGAAAAAGTTCCAAGGGGGCCCCCTTTGATGCATTTTTTTTTTAGATTTCGGTTTTTTTGATCGGAGAAATGGATTCTATAGAAAAAAAAGCAGATTGGTATGATCGAAGTTGAAAATCGGTCCATCCGTTCGGAAGTTAAGGCGATCTGAAGAATTCGAAAAAGTTCCAAGGAGGCCCCCTTTGATGCATTTTTTTTGTCGATTTCGGTTTTTTCGATTGCAGAAATGGATTCTATGAAAAAAAAACAAGCAGATTCGTATGATCGAAGTTGAAAATCGGTCCATCCGTTCGGAAGTTAAGGCGATCTGAAGAATTCGAAAAAGTTCCAAGGGGGCTCTCTTTGATGCTTTTTATTTTTTCGATTTCGGTTTTTTTGATTGGAGAAATGAATTCTATGAAAAAAAACAAGCAGATTGGTATGATCGAAGTTGAAAATCGGTCCATCCGTTCGGAAGTTAAGGCGATCTGAAGAATTCGAAAAAGTTCCAAGGGGGCACCCTTAGATGCATTTTTTTTTCGATTTCGGTTTTTTTGATTGCAGAAATGGATTCTATGAAAAAAAACAAGCAGATTCGTATGATCGAAGTTGAAAATCGGTCCATCCGTTCGAAAGTTAAGGCGATATAAAGAATTCGAAAAAGTTCCTTTGATGCTTTTTATTTTTTCGATTTCGGTTGTTTTGATTGGAGAAATGGATTCTATGAAAAAAAACAAGCAGATTGGTATGATCGAAGTTGAAAATCGGTCCATCCGTTCGGAAGTTGGGGCGATCTGATGAATTCGAAAAAGTTCCAAGGGGGCCTTCTTTGATGCATTTTTTTTTTTCGATTTCGGTTTTTTCGATTGCAGAAATGGATTCTATGAAAAAAAACAAGCAGATTCGTATGATCGAAGTTGAAAATCGGTCCATCCGTTCGGAAGTTAAGGCGATCTGAAGAATTCGAAAAAGTTCCAAGGGGCTCTCTCTGATGCTTTTTATTTTTTCGATTTCGGTTTTTTTGATTGGAGAAATGAATTCTATGAAAAAAAAACAAGCAGATTGGTATGATCGAAGTTGAAAATCGGTCCATCCGTTCGGAAGTTAAGGCGATCTGAAGAATTCGAAAAAGTTCCAAGGGGGCCCCCTTAGATGCATTTTTTTTCGATTTCGGTTTTTTCGATTGCAGAAATGGATTCTATGAAAAAAAACAAGCAGATTCGTATGATCGAAGTTGAAAATCGGTCCATCCGTTCGAAAGTTAAGGCGATATAAAGAATTTGAAAAAGTTTCTTTGATGCTTTTTATTTTTTCGATTTCGGTTTTTTCGATTGAAGAAATGGATTCTATGAAAAAAAAACAAGCAGATTCGTATGATCGGAGTTGAAAATCGGTACATCCGTTCGGAAGTTAAGGCGATCTGAAGAATTCGAAAAAGTTCCAAGGGGGCTCCCTTTGATGCTTTTTATTTTTTCGATTTCGGTTTTATTGATTGAAGAAATGGATTCTATGAGAAAAAAAACAAGCAGATTGGTATGATCGGAGTTGAAAATCGGTCCATACGTTCGAAAGTTAAGGCAATCTGAAGAATTCGAAAAAGTTTCAAGGGGGCCCCCTTTGATGCATTTTTTTTTTAGATTTCGGTTTTTTTGATCGGAGAAATGGATTCTATGAAAAAAAAAGCAGATTGGTATGATCGAAGTTGAAAATCGGTCCATCCGTTCGGAAGTTAAGTCGATCTGAAGAATTCGAAAAAGTTCCAAGGAGGCCCCCTTTGATGCATTTTTTTTGTCGATTTCGGTTTTTTCGATTGCAGAAATGGATTCTATGAAAAAAAAAAACAAGCAGATTCGTATGATCGAAGTTGAAAATCGGTCCATCCGTTCGGAAGTTAAGGCGATCTGAAGAATTCGAAAAAGTTTCAAGGGGGCTCTCTCTGATGCTTTTTTTTTTTCGATTTCGGTTTTTTTGATTGGAGAAATGAATTCTATGAAAAAAAAAACAAGCAGATTGGTATGATCGAAGTTGAAAATCGGTCCATCCGTTCGGAAGTTAAGGCGATCTGAAGAATTCGAAAAAGTTCCAAGGGGGCCCCCTTAGATGCATTTTTTTTCGATTTCGGTTTTTTCGATTGCAGAAATGGATTCTATGAAAAAAAACAAGCAGATTCGTATGATCGAAGTTGAAAATCGGTCCATCCGTTCGAAAGTTAAGGCGATATAAAGAATTCGAAAAAGTTCCTTTGATGCTTTTTATTTTTTCGATTTCGGTTTTTTCGATTGGAGAAATGGATTCTATGAAAAAAAAAAACAAGCAGATTCGTATGATCGAAGTTGAAAATCGGTCCATCCGTTCGGAAGTTAAGGCGATCTGAAGAATTCGAAAAAGTTCCAAGGGGGCTCCCTTTGATGCTTTTTATTTTTTCGATTTCGGTTTTATTGATTAAAGAAATGGATTCTATGAAAAAAAAAACAAGCAGATTGGTATGATCGGAGTTGAAAATCGGTCCATACGTTCGAAAGTTAAGGCAATCTGAAGAATTCGAAAAAGTTCCAAGGGGGCCCCCTTTGATGCATTTTTTTTTTAGATTTCGGTTTTTTTGATCGGAGAAATGGATTCTATGAAAAAGAAAAGCAGATTGGTATGATCGAAGTTGAAAATCGGTCCGTCCGTTCGGAAGTTAAGTCGATCTGAAGAATTCGAAAAAGTTCCAAGGAGGCCCCCTTTGATGCATTTTTTTTGTCGATTTCGGTTTTTTCGATTGCAGAAATGGATTCTATGAAAAAAAAACAAGCAGATTCGTATGATCGAAGTTGAAAATCGGTCCATCCGTTCGGAAGTTAAGGCGATCTGAAGAATTCGAAAAAGTTCCAAGGGGGCTCTCTTTGATGCTTTTTATTTTTTCGATTTCGGTTTTTTTGATTGGAGAAATGAATTCTATGAAAAAAAACAAGCAGATTGGTATGATCGAAGTTGAAAATCGGTCCATCCGTTCGGAAGTTAAGGCGATCTGAAGAATTCGAAAAAGTTCCAAGGGGGCACCCTCAGATGCAATTTTTTTTTCGATTTCGGTTTTTTCGATTGCAGAAATGGATTCTATGAAAAAAAACAAGCAGATTCGTATGATCGAAGTTGAAAATCGGTCCATCCGTTCGAAAGTTGAGGCGATATAAAGAATTCGAAAAAGTTCCTTTGATGCTTTTTATTTTTTCGATTTCGGTTGTTTTGATTGGAGAAATGGATTATATGAAAAAAAACAAGCAGATTGGTATGATCGAAGTTGAAAATCGGTCCATCCGTTCGGAAGTTGGGGCGATCTGAAGAATTCGAAAAAGTTCCAAGGGGGCCCCCTTTGATGCATTTTTTTTTTTCGATTTCGGTTTTTTCGATTGCAGAAATGGATTCTATGAAAAAAAACAAGCAGATTCGTATGATCGAAGTTGAAAATCGGTCCATCCGTTCGGAAGTTAAGGCGATCTGAAGAATTCGAAAAAGTTCCAAGGGGGCTCTCTCTGATGCTTTTTATTTTTTCGATTTCGGTTTTTTTGATTGGAGGAATGAATTCTATGAAAAAAAAACAAGCAGATTGGTATGATCGAAGTTGAAAATCGGTCCATCCGTTCGGAAGTTAAGGCGATCTGAAGAATTCGAAAAAGTTCCAAGGGGGCCCCCTTAGATGCATTTTTTTTCGATTTCGGTTTTTTCGATTGCAGAAATGGATTCTATGAAAAAAAACAAGCAGATTCGTATGATCGAAGTTGAAAATCGGTCCATCCGTTCGAAAGTTAAGGCGATATAAAGAATTTGAAAAAGTTCCTTTGATGCTTTTTATTTTTTCGATTTCGGTTTTTTCGATTGGAGAAATGGATTCTATGAAAAAAAAACAAGCAGATTCGTATGATCGAAGTTGAAAATCGGTCCATCCGTTCGGAAGTTAAGGCGATCTGAAGAATTCGAAAAAGTTCCAAGGGGGCTCCCTTTGATGCTTTTTATTTTTTCGATTTCGGTTTTATTGATTGAAGAAATGGATTCTATGAGAAAAAAAACAAGCAGATTGGTATGATCGGAGTTGAAAATCGGTCCATACGTTCGAAAGTTAAGGCAATCTGAAGAATTCGAAAAAGTTCCAAGGGGGCCCCCTTTGATGCATTTTTTTTTTAGATTTCGGTTTTTTTGATCGGAGAAATGGATTCTATGAAAAAAAAAGCAGATTGGTATGATCGAAGTTGAAAATCGGTCCATCCGTTCGGAAGTTAAGTCGATCTGAAGAATTCGAAAAAGTTCCAAGGAGGCCCCCTTTGATGCATTTTTTTTGTCGATTTCGGTTTTTTCGATTGCAGAAATGGATTCTATGAAAAAAAAAACAAGCAGATTCGTATGATCGAAGTTGAAAATCGGTCCATCCGTTCGGAAGTTAAGGCGATCTGAAGAATTCGAAAATGTTCCAAGGGGGCTCCCTTTGATGCTTTTTATTTTTTCGATTTCGGTTTTTTTGATTGGAGAAATGGATTCTATGAAATAAAACAAGCAGATTGGTATGATCGAAGTTGAAAATCGGTCCATCCGTTCGGAAGTTAAGGCGATCTGAAGAATTCGAAAAAGTTCCAAGTTGATGCATTTTTTTTTCGATTTTGGTTTTTTCGATTGGAGAAATGGATTCTATGAAAAAAACAAGCAGATTGGTATGATCGAAGTTGAAAATCGGTCCATCCGTTCGGAAGTTAAGGCGATCTGAAGAATTCGAAAAAGTTTCAAGGGGACCCCCTTTGATGCAATTTTTTTCGATTGGAGAAATGGATTCTATGGAAAAAACAAGCGAATTGGTATGCGCGAAATTGAAAATCGGTCCATCCGTTCGGAAGTTAAGGCGATCTGAAGAATTCGAAAAAGTTCCAAGGGGGCCCCCTTTGATGCATTTTTTTTTTATCCCGGTTTTTTCGATTGGAGAAATGGATCCTTTGAAAAAAAACAAGCAGATTGGTATGTTCGAAGTTGAAAATCGGTCCATCCGTTCGGATGTTAAGGCGATCTGAAGAATTCGAAAAAGTTCCAAGGGGGCCCCCTTTGATGCATTTATTTTTTTCAAGTTCGGTTTTTTCGATTGGAGAAATGGATTCTATGAAAAAAAACAAGCAGATTAGTATGATCGAAGTTGAAAATCGGTCCATACGTTCGAAAGTTAAGGCAATCTGAAGAATTCGAAAAAGTTTCAAGGGGGCCCCCTTTGATGCATTTTTTTTTCGATTTCGGTTTTTTTGATCGGAGAAATGGATTCTTTAGAAAAAAAAAGCAGATTGGTATGATCGAAGTTGAAAATCGGTCCATCATTTCGGAAGTTAAGTCGATCTGAAGAATTCGAAAAAGTTCCAAGGGGGCCCCCTTAGATGCATTTTTTTTTATTTCGGTTTTTTCGATTGGAGAAATGGATTCTATGAAAAAAAAACAAGCAGATTCGTATGATCGAAGTTGAAAATCGGTCCATCCGTTCGGAAGTTAAGGCGATCTGAAGAATTCGAAAATGTTCCAAGGGGGCTCCCTTTGATGCTTTTTATTTTTTCGATTTCGGTTTTTTTGATTGGAGAAATGGATTCTATGAAAAAAAAACAAGCAGATTGGTATGATCGGAGTTGAAAATCGGTCCATACGCTCGAAAGTTAAGGCAATCTGAAGAATTCGAAAAAGTTCCAAGGGGGCCCCCTTTGATGCATTTTTTTTTTAGATTTCCGTTTTTTTGATCGGAGAAATGGATTCTATAAAAAAAAGCAGATTGGTATGATCGAAGTTGAAAATCGGTCCATCCGTTCGGAAGTTAAGTCGATCTGAAGAATTCGAAAAAGTTCCAAGGAGGCCTCCTTTGATGCATTTTTTTTTTCGATTTCGGTTTTTTCGATTGCAGAAATGGATTCTATGAAAAAAAACAAGCAGATTCGTATGATCGAAGTTGAAAATCGGTACATCCGTTCGGAAGTTAAGGCGATCTGAAGAATTCGAAAAAGTTCCAAGGGGGCTCTCTTTGATGCTTTTTATTTTTTCGATTTCGGTTGTTTTGATTGGAGAAATGGATTATATGAAAAAAAACAAGCAGATTGGTATGATCGAAGTTGAAAATCGGTCCATCCGTTCGGAAGTTGGGGCGATCTGAAGAATTCGAAAAAGTTCCAAGGGGGCCCCCTTTGATGCATTTTTTTTTTTCGATTTCGGTTTTTTCGATTGCAGAAATGGATTCTATGAAAAAAAACAAGCAGATTCGTATGATCGAAGTTGAAAATCGGTCCATCCGTTCGGAAGTTAAGGCGATCTGAAGAATTCGAAAAAGTTCCAAGGGGGCTCTCTCTGATGCTTTTTATTTTTTCGATTTCGGTTTTTTTGATTGGAGGAATGAATTCTATGAAAAAAAAACAAGCAGATTGGTATGATCGAAGTTGAAAATCGGTCCATCCGTTCGGAAGTTAAGGCGATCTGAAGAATTCGAAAAAGTTCCAAGGGGGCCCCCTTAGATGCATTTTTTTTCGATTTCGGTTTTTTCGATTGCAGAAATGGATTCTATGAAAAAAAACAAGCAGATTCGTATGATCGAAGTTGAAAATCGGTCCATCCGTTCGAAAGTTAAGGCGATATAAAGAATTTGAAAAAGTTCCTTTGATGCTTTTTATTTTTTCGATTTCGGTTTTTTCGATTGGAGAAATGGATTCTATGAAAAAAAAACAAGCAGATTCGTATGATCGAAGTTGAAAATCGGTCCATCCGTTCGGAAGTTAAGGCGATCTGAAGAATTCGAAAAAGTTCCAAGGGGGCTCCCTTTGATGCTTTTTATTTTTTCGATTTCGGTTTTATTGATTGAAGAAATGGATTCTATGAGAAAAAAAACAAGCAGATTGGTATGATCGGAGTTGAAAATCGGTCCATACGTTCGAAAGTTAAGGCAATCTGAAGAATTCGAAAAAGTTCCAAGGGGGCCCCCTTTGATGCATTTTTTTTTTAGATTTCGGTTTTTTTGATCGGAGAAATGGATTCTATGAAAAAAAAAGCAGATTGGTATGATCGAAGTTGAAAATCGGTCCATCCGTTCGGAAGTTAAGTCGATCTGAAGAATTCGAAAAAGTTCCAAGGAGGCCCCCTTTGATGCATTTTTTTTGTCGATTTCGGTTTTTTCGATTGCAGAAATGGATTCTATGAAAAAAAAAACAAGCAGATTCGTATGATCGAAGTTGAAAATCGGTCCATCCGTTCGGAAGTTAAGGCGATCTGAAGAATTCGAAAATGTTCCAAGGGGGCTCCCTTTGATGCTTTTTATTTTTTCGATTTCGGTTTTTTTGATTGGAGAAATGGATTCTATGAAATAAAACAAGCAGATTGGTATGATCGAAGTTGAAAATCGGTCCATCCGTTCGGAAGTTAAGGCGATCTGAAGAATTCGAAAAAGTTCCAAGTTGATGCATTTTTTTTTCGATTTTGGTTTTTTCGATTGGAGAAATGGATTCTATGAAAAAAACAAGCAGATTGGTATGATCGAAGTTGAAAATCGGTCCATCCGTTCGGAAGTTAAGGCGATCTGAAGAATTCGAAAAAGTTTCAAGGGGACCCCCTTTGATGCAATTTTTTTCGATTGGAGAAATGGATTCTATGGAAAAAACAAGCGAATTGGTATGCGCGAAATTGAAAATCGGTCCATCCGTTCGGAAGTTAAGGCGATCTGAAGAATTCGAAAAAGTTCCAAGGGGGCCCCCTTTGATGCATTTTTTTTTTATCCCGGTTTTTTCGATTGGAGAAATGGATCCTTTGAAAAAAAACAAGCAGATTGGTATGTTCGAAGTTGAAAATCGGTCCATCCGTTCGGATGTTAAGGCGATCTGAAGAATTCGAAAAAGTTCCAAGGGGGCCCCCTTTGATGCATTTATTTTTTTCAAGTTCGGTTTTTTCGATTGGAGAAATGGATTCTATGAAAAAAAACAAGCAGATTAGTATGATCGAAGTTGAAAATCGGTCCATACGTTCGAAAGTTAAGGCAATCTGAAGAATTCGAAAAAGTTTCAAGGGGGCCCCCTTTGATGCATTTTTTTTTCGATTTCGGTTTTTTTGATCGGAGAAATGGATTCTTTAGAAAAAAAAAGCAGATTGGTATGATCGAAGTTGAAAATCGGTCCATCATTTCGGAAGTTAAGTCGATCTGAAGAATTCGAAAAAGTTCCAAGGGGGCCCCCTTAGATGCATTTTTTTTTATTTCGGTTTTTTCGATTGGAGAAATGGATTCTATGAAAAAAAAACAAGCAGATTCGTATGATCGAAGTTGAAAATCGGTCCATCCGTTCGGAAGTTAAGGCGATCTGAAGAATTCGAAAATGTTCCAAGGGGGCTCCCTTTGATGCTTTTTATTTTTTCGATTTCGGTTTTTTTGATTGGAGAAATGGATTCTATGAAAAAAAAACAAGCAGATTGGTATGATCGGAGTTGAAAATCGGTCCATACGCTCGAAAGTTAAGGCAATCTGAAGAATTCGAAAAAGTTCCAAGGGGGCCCCCTTTGATGCATTTTTTTTTTAGATTTCCGTTTTTTTGATCGGAGAAATGGATTCTATAAAAAAAAGCAGATTGGTATGATCGAAGTTGAAAATCGGTCCATCCGTTCGGAAGTTAAGTCGATCTGAAGAATTCGAAAAAGTTCCAAGGAGGCCTCCTTTGATGCATTTTTTTTTTCGATTTCGGTTTTTTCGATTGCAGAAATGGATTCTATGAAAAAAAACAAGCAGATTCGTATGATCGAAGTTGAAAATCGGTACATCCGTTCGGAAGTTAAGGCGATCTGAAGAATTCGAAAAAGTTCCAAGGGGGCTCTCTTTGATGCTTTTTATTTTTTCGATTTCGGTTTTTTTGATTGGAGAAATGAATTCTATGAAAAAAAAAACAAGCAGATTGGTATGATCGAAGTTGAAAATCGGTCCATCCGTTCGGAAGTTAAGGCGATCTGAAGAATTCGAAAAAGTTCCAAGGGGGCCCCCTTAGATGCATTTTTTTTTCGATTTCGGTTTTTTCGATTGGAGAAATGGATTCTATGAAAAAAAACAAGCAGATTGGTATGATCGAAGTTGAAAATCGGTCCATCCGTTCGGAAGTTAAGGCGATCTGAAGAATTCGAAAAAGTTCCAAGAGGGCCCCCTTAGAAGCATTTTTTTTTTCGATTTCGGTTTTTTCGGAAAAAAAACAAGCAGATTGGTATGATCGAAGTTGAAAATCGGTCCATCCGTTCGGATGTTAAGGCGATCTGAAGAATTCGAAAAAGTTCCAAGGGGGCCCCCTTTGATGCATTTATTTTTTTCGATTTCGGTTTTTTCGATTGGAGAAATGGATTCTATGAAAAAAAACAAGCAGATTAGTATGATCGAAGTTGAAAATCGGTCCATACGTTCGAAAGTTAAGGCGATCTGAAGAATTCGAAAAAGTTCCAAGGGGGCCCCCTTAGATGCATTTTTTTTATTTCGGTTTTTTCGATTGGAGAAATGGATTCTATGAAAAAAAACAAGCAGATTCGTATGATCGAAGTTGAAAATCGGTCCATCCGTTCGGAAGTTAAGGCGATCTGGAGAATTCGAAAATGTTCCAAGGGGGCTCCCTTTGATGCTTTTTATTTTTTCGATTTCGGTTTTTTTGATTGGAGAAATGGATTCTATGAAAAAAAAAACAAGCAGATTGGTATGATCGGAGTTGAAAATCGGTCCATACGTTCGAAAGTTAAGGCAATCTGAAGAATTCGAAAAAGTTCCAAGGGGGCCCCCTTTGATGCATTTTTTTTTTAGATTTCGGTTTTTTTGATCGGAGAAATGGATTCTATGAAAAAAAAAGCAGATTGGTATGATCGAAGTTGAAAATCGGTCCATCCGTTCGGAAGTTAAGTCGATCTGAAGAATTCGAAAAAGTTCCAAGGAGGCCCCCTTTGATGCATTTTTTTTTTCGATTTCGGTTTTTTCGATTGCAGAAATGGATTCTATGAAAAAAAACAAGCAGATTCGTATGATCGAAGTTGAAAATCGGTCCATCCGTTCGGAAGTTAAGGCGATCTGAAGAATTCGAAAAAGTTCCAAGGGGGCTCTCTTTGATGCTTTTTATTTTTTCGATTTCGGTTTTTTTGATTGGAGAAATGAATTCTATGAAAAAAAACAAGCAGATTGGTATGATCGAAGTTGAAAATCGGTCCATCCGTTCGGAAGTTAAGGCGATCTGAAGAATTCGAAAAAGTTCCAAGGGGGCCCCCTTAGATGCATTTTTTTTTCGATTTCGGTTTTTTCGATTGCAGAAATGGATTCTATGAATAAAAACAAGCAGATTGGTATGATCGAAGTTGAAAATCGGTCCATCCGTTCGGAAGTTAAGGCGATCTGAAGAATTCGAAAAAGTTCCAAGGGGGCCCCCTTTGATGCATTTTTTTTCGATTTCGATTTTTTCGATTGGAGAAATGGATTCTATGAAAAAAAACAAGTAGATTCGTATGATCGAAGTTGAAAATCGGTCCATCCGTTCGGAAGTTAAGGCGATCTGAAGAATTCGAAAAAGTTCCAAGGGGGCTCCCTTTGATGCATTTTATTTTTGCGATTTCGGCTTTATTGATTGAAGAAATGGATTCTATGAAAAAAAAACAAGCAGATTGGTATGATCGGAGTTGAAAATCGGTCCATACGTTCGAAAGTTAAGGCAATCTGAAGAATTCGAAAAAGTTCCAAGGGTGCCTCCTTTGATGCATTTTCTTTTAGGTTTCGGTTTTTTTGATCGGAGAAATGGATTCTATGAAAAAAAAAGCAGATTGGTATGATCGAAGTTGAAAATCGGTCCATCCGTTCGGAAGTTAAGGCGATCTGAAGAATTCGAAAAAGTTCCAAGGGGGCCCCCTTAGATGCATTTTTTTTTTCGATTTCGGTTTTTTCGATTGCAGAAATGGATTCTATGAAAAAAAAACAAGCAGATTCGTATGATCGAAGTTGAAAATCGGTCCATCCGTTCGAAAGTTAAGGCGATATAAAGAATTCGAAAAAGTTCCTTTGATGCTTTTTATTTTTTCGATTTCGGTTGTTTTGATTGGAGAAATGGATTCTATGAAAAAAAACAAGCAGATTGGTATGATCGAAGTTGAAAATCGGTCCATCCGTTCGGAAGTTGAGGCGATCTGAAGAATTCGAAAAAGTTCCAAGGGGGCCCCCTTTGATGCATTTTTTTCTTGATTTCGGTTTTTTCGATTGGAGAAATGGATTCTATGAAAAAAAAAACAAGCAGATTGGTATGATCGAAGTTGAAAATCGGTCCATCCGTTCGGAAGTTAAGGCGATCTGAAGAATTCGAAAAAGTTCCAAGGGGGCCCCCTTTGATGCTTTTTTTTTTCGATTTCGGTTTTTTCGAAAAAAAACAAGCAGATTGGTATGATCGAAGTTGAAAATCGGTCCATCCGTTCGGAAGTTGAGGCGATCTGAAGAATTCGAAAAAGTTCCAAGGGGGCCCCCTTTGATGCATTTATTTTTTTCGATTTCGGTTTTTTCGATTGGAGAAATGGATTCTATGAAAAAAAACAAGCAGATTGGTATGATCGAAGTTGAAAATCGGTCCATACGTTCGAAAGTTAAGGCAATCTGAAGAATTCGAAAAAGTTCCAAGGGGGCCCCCTTTGATGCATTTTTTTTTCGATTTCGGTTTTTTTGATCGGAGAAATGGATTCTATGGAAAAAAAAGCAGATTGGTATGATCGAAGTTGAAAATCGGTCCATCCGTTCGGAAGTTAAGTCGATCTGAAGAATTCGAAAAAGTTCCAAGGGGACCCCTTTAGATGCATTTTTTTTTGATTTCGGTTTTTTTGATTGGAGAAATGGATTCTATGAAAAAAAAACAAGCAGATTCGTATGATCGAAGTTGAAAATCCGTCCATCCGTTCGGAAGTTAAGGCGATCTGAAGAATTCGAAAATGTTCCAAGGGGGCTCCCTTTGATGCTTTTTATTTTTTCGATTTCGGTTTTTTTGATTGGAGAAATGGATTCTATGAAATTAAACAAGCAGATTGGTATGATCGAAGTTGAAAATCGGTCCATCCGTTCGGAAGTTAAGGCGATCTGAAGAATTCGAAAAAGTTCCAAGGGGGCCCCCTTTGATGCATTTTTTTTCGATTTCGGTTTTTTCGATTGGAGAAATGGATTCTATGAAAAAAACAAGCAGATTGGTATGATCGAAGTTGAAAATCGGTCCATCCGTTCGGAAGTTAAGGCGATCTGAAGAATTCGAAAAAGTTCCAAGGGGACCCCCTTTGATGCAATTTTTTTCGATTGGAGAAATGGATTCTATGGAAAAAACAAGCGAATTGGTATGCGCGAAATTGAAAATCGGTCCATCCGTTCGGAAGTTAAGGCGATCTGAAGAATTCGAAAAAGTTCCAAGGGGGCCCCCTTTTTGATGCATTTTTTTTATTCCGGTTTTTTCGATTGGAGAAATGGATTCTTTGAAAAAAACAAGCAGATTGGTATGTTCGAAGTTGAAAATCGGTCCATCCGTTCGGATGTTAAGGCGATCTGAAGAATTCGAAAAAGTTCCAAGGGGGCCCCCTTTGATGCATTTATTTTTTTCAATTTCGGTTTTTTCGATTGGAGAAATGGATTCTATGAAAAAAAACAAGCAGATTAGTATGATCGAAGTTGAAAATCGGTCCATACGTTCGAAAGTTAAGGCAATCTGAAGAATTCGAAAAAGTTCCAAGGGGGCCCCCTTTGATGCATTTTTTTTCGATTTCGGTTTTTTTGATCGGAGAAATGGATTCTATAGAAAAAAAAAGCAGATTGGTATGATCGAAGTTGAAAATCGGTCCATCCTTTCGGAAGTTAAGTCGATCTGAAGAATTCGAAAAAGTTCCAAGGGGGCTCCCTTTGATGCATTTTTTTTTAGATTTCGGTTTTTTTGATCGGATAAATGGATTCTATAAAAAAAAGCAGATTGGTATGATCGAAGTTGAAAATCGGTCCATCCGTTCGGAAGTTAAGTCGATCTGAAGAATTCGAAAAAGTTCCAAGGAGGCCCCCTTTGAAGGATTTTTTTTTTTCGATTTCGGTTTTTTCGATTGCAGAAATGGATTCTATGAAAAAAACAAGCAGATTCGTATGATCGAAGTTGAAAATCGGTCCATCCGTTCGGAAGTTAAGGCGATCTGAAGAATTCGAAAAAGTTCCAAGGGAGCCCCCTTTGATGCATTTTCTTTTAGGTTTCGGTTTTTTTGATCGGAGAAATGGATTCTATGAAAAAAAAAGCAGATTGGTATGATCGAAGTTGAAAATCGGTCCATCCGTTCGGAAGTTAAGGCGATCTGAAGAATTCGAAAAAGTTCCAAGGGGGCCCCCTTAGATGCATTTTTTTTTTCGATTTCGGTTTTTTCGATTGCAGAAATGGATTCTATGAAAAAAAAACAAGCAGATTCGTATGATCGAAGTTGAAAATCGGTCCATCCGTTCGAAAGTTAAGGCGATATAAAGAATTCGAAAAAGTTCCTTTGATGCTTTTTATTTTTTCGATTTCGGTTGTTTTGATTGGAGAAATGGATTCTATGAAAAAAAACAAGCAGATTGGTATGATCGAAGTTGAAAATCGGTCCATCCGTTCGGAAGTTGAGGCGATCTGAAGAATTCGAAAAAGTTCCAAGGGGGCCCCCTTTGATGCATTTTTTTCTCGATTTCGGTTTTTTCGATTGGAGAAATGGATTCTATGAAAAAAAAAACAAGCAGATTGGTATGATCGAAGTTGAAAATCGGTCCATCCGTTCGGAAGTTAAGGCGATCTGAAGAATTCGAAAAAGTTCCAAGGGGGCCCCCTTTGATGCTTTTTTTTTTCGATTTCGGTTTTTTCGAAAAAAAACAAGCAGATTGGTATGATCGAAGTTGAAAATCGGTCCATCCGTTCGGAAGTTGAGGCGATCTGAAGAATTCGAAAAAGTTCCAAGGGGGCCCCCTTTGATGCATTTATTTTTTTCGATTTCGGTTTTTTCGATTGGAGAAATGGATTCTATGAAAAAAAACAAGCAGATTGGTATGATCGAAGTTGAAAATCGGTCCATACGTTCGAAAGTTAAGGCAATCTGAAGAATTCGAAAAAGTTCCAAGGGGGCCCCCTTTGATGCATTTTTTTTTCGATTTCGGTTTTTTTGATCGGAGAAATGGATTCTATGGAAAAAAAAAGCAGATTGGTATGATCGAAGTTGAAAATCGGTCCATCCGTTCGGAAGTTAAGTCGATCTGAAGAATTCGAAAAAGTTCCAAGGGGACCCCTTTAGATGCATTTTTTTTTGATTTCGGTTTTTTTGATTGGAGAAATGGATTCTATGAAAAAAAAACAAGCAGATTCGTATGATCGAAGTTGAAAATCCGTCCATCCGTTCGGAAGTTAAGGCGATCTGAAGAATTCGAAAATGTTCCAAGGGGGCTCCCTTTGATGCTTTTTATTTTTTCGATTTCGGTTTTTTTGATTGGAGAAATGGATTCTATGAAATTAAACAAGCAGATTGGTATGATCGAAGTTGAAAATCGGTCCATCCGTTCGGAAGTTAAGGCGATCTGAAGAATTCGAAAAAGTTCCAAGGGGGCCCCCTTTGATGCATTTTTTTTCGATTTCGGTTTTTTCGATTGGAGAAATGGATTCTATGAAAAAAACAAGCAGATTGGTATGATCGAAGTTGAAAATCGGTCCATCCGTTCGGAAGTTAAGGCGATCTGAAGAATTCGAAAAAGTTCCAAGGGGACCCCCTTTGATGCAATTTTTTTCGATTGGAGAAATGGATTCTATGGAAAAAACAAGCGAATTGGTATGCGCGAAATTGAAAATCGGTCCATCCGTTCGGAAGTTAAGGCGATCTGAAGAATTCGAAAAAGTTCCAAGGGGGCCCCCTTTTTGATGCATTTTTTTTATTCCGGTTTTTTCGATTGGAGAAATGGATTCTTTGAAAAAAACAAGCAGATTGGTATGTTCGAAGTTGAAAATCGGTCCATCCGTTCGGATGTTAAGGCGATCTGAAGAATTCGAAAAAGTTCCAAGGGGGCCCCCTTTGATGCATTTATTTTTTTCAATTTCGGTTTTTTCGATTGGAGAAATGGATTCTATGAAAAAAAACAAGCAGATTAGTATGATCGAAGTTGAAAATCGGTCCATACGTTCGAAAGTTAAGGCAATCTGAAGAATTCGAAAAAGTTCCAAGGGGGCCCCCTTTGATGCATTTTTTTTCGATTTCGGTTTTTTTGATCGGAGAAATGGATTCTATAGAAAAAAAAAGCAGATTGGTATGATCGAAGTTGAAAATCGGTCCATCCTTTCGGAAGTTAAGTCGATCTGAAGAATTCGAAAAAGTTCCAAGGGGGCTCCCTTTGATGCATTTTTTTTTAGATTTCGGTTTTTTTGATCGGATAAATGGATTCTATAAAAAAAAGCAGATTGGTATGATCGAAGTTGAAAATCGGTCCATCCGTTCGGAAGTTAAGTCGATCTGAAGAATTCGAAAAAGTTCCAAGGAGGCCCCCTTTGATGGATTTTTTTTTTTCGATTTCGGTTTTTTCGATTGCAGAAATGGATTCTATGAAAAAAAACAAGCAGATTCGTATGATCGAAGTTGAAAATCGGTCCATCCGTTCGGAAGTTAAGGCGATCTGAAGAATTCGAAAAAGTTCCAAGGGGGCTCTCTTTGATGCTTTTTATTTTTTCGATTTCGGTTTTTTTGATTGGAGAAATGAATTCTATGAAAAAAAACAAGCAGATTGGTATGATCGAAGTTGAAAATCGGTCCATCCGTTCGGAAGTTAAGGCGATCTGAAGAATTCGAAAAAGTTCCAAGGGGGCCTCCTTAGATGCATTTTTTTTTCGATTTCGGTTTTTTCGATTGGAGAAATGGATTCTATGAAAAAAAACAAGCAGATTGGTATGATCGAAGTTGAAAATCGGTCCATCCGTTCGGAAGTTAAGGCGATCTGAAGAATTCGAAAAAGTTTCAAGAGGGCCCCCTTAGAAGCATTTTTTTTTCGATTTCGGTTTTTTCGAAAAAAAAAAACAAGCAGATTGGTATGATCGAAGTTGAAAATCGGTCCATCCGTTCGGAAGTTAAGGCGATCTGAAGAATTCGAAAAAGTTCCAAGAGGGCCCCCTTAGAAGCATTTTTTTTTCGATTTCGGTTTTTTCGAAAAAAAAAAAAAAGCAGATTGGTATGATCGAAGTTGAAAATCGGTCCATCCGTTCGGAAGTTAAGTCGATCTGAAGAATTCGAAAAAGTTCCAAGGAGGCCCCCTTTGATGCATTTATTTTTTTCGATTTCGGTTTTTTCGATTGGAGAAATGGATTCTATGAAAAAAAACAAGCAGATTGGTATGATCGAAGTTGAAAATCGGTCCATACGTTCGAAAGTTAAGGCAATCTGAAGAATTCGAAAAAGTTCCAAGGGGGCCCCCTTTGATGCATTTTTTTTTTGATCTCGGTTTTATTGATCTGAGAAATGGATTCTATGGAAAAAAAAAGCAGATTGGTATGATCGAAGTTGAAAATCGGTCCATCCGTTCGGAAGTTAAGTCGATCTGAAGAATTCGAAAAAGTTCCAAGGGGGCCCCCTTAGATGCATTTTTTTTTATTTCGGTTTTTTCGATTGGAGAAATGGATTCTATGAAAAAAAACAAGCAGATTCGTAT
This sequence comes from Chrysomela aeneicollis, assembly GCA_029955515.1. Classification (NCBI taxonomy): domain Eukaryota; kingdom Metazoa; phylum Arthropoda; class Insecta; order Coleoptera; family Chrysomelidae; genus Chrysomela; species Chrysomela aeneicollis. Next base: position 10,454,492 of record JARUHQ010000013.1, on the reverse strand, counting down.
GATCGAAGTTGAAAACCGGTCCATCCGTTCGGAAGTTAAGGCGATCTGAATAATTCGAAAATGTTCCAAGGGGGCTCCCTTTGATGCTTTTTATTTTTTCGATTTCGGTTCTTTTGATTGGAGAAATGGATTCTATGAAAAAAAAAAAAACAAGCAGATTGGTATGATCGAAGTTGAAAATCGGTCCATACGTTCGAAAGTTAAGGCAATCTGAAGAATTCGAAAAAGTTCCAAGGGGGCCCCCTTTGATGCATTTTTTTTTCGATTTCGGTTTTTTTGATCGGAGAAATGGATTCTATGAAAAAAAAAGCAGATTGGTATGATCGAAGTTGAAAATCGGTCCATCCGTTCGGAAGTTAAGTCGATCTGAAGAATTCGAAAAAGTTCCAAGGGGGCCCCCTTTGATGCATTTTTTTTTTCGATTTCGGTTTTTTCGATTGCAGAAATGGATTCTATGAAAAAAAACAAGCAGATTCGTATCATCGAAGTTGAAAATCGGTCCATCCGTTCGGAAGTTAAGGCGATCTGAAGAATTCAAAAAAGTTCCGAGGGGACCCCCTTTGATGCAATTTTATTTTTCGATTTCATTTTTTTCGATTGGAGAAATGGATTCTATGAAAAAAAACAAGCAGATTGGTATGATCGAAGTTGAAAATCGGTCCATCCGTTCGGAAGTTAAGGCGATCTGAAGAATTCGAAAAAGTTCCAAGGGGGCCCCCTTTGATGCATTTTTTTTCCATTTCGGTTCTTTCGATCGGAGAAATGGATTCTATAAAAAAAACGAGCAGATTGGTATGATCGAAGTTGAAAATCGGTCCATACGTTCGAAAGTTAAGGCAATCTGAAGAATTCGAAAAATTTCCAAGGGAGCCCCCTTTGACGCATTTTTTTTCGGTTACGGTTTTTTTGATCGGAGAAATGGATTCTATGAAAAAAAAACAAGCAGAATGGTATGATCGAAGTTGAAAATCGGTCCATCCGTTCGGAAGTTAAGGCGATCTGAAGAATTCGAAAGAGTTCCAAGGGGACCCCCGTTGATGCAATTTTTCTTTTCGATTTCAGTTTTTTCGATTAGAGAAATGGATTCTATGAAAAAAACAAGCAGATTGGTATGATCGAAGTTGAAAATCGGTCCATCCGTTCGGAAGTTAAGGCGATCTGAAGAATTCAGAAAAGTTCCAAGGGGACCCCCTTTGATGCAATTTTTTTTTGATTTCGGTTTTTTCGATTGGAGAAATGGATTCTATGAAAAAAAAAACAAGCAGATTGGTATGATCGAAGTTGAAAATCGGTCCATCCGTTCGGAAGTTGAGGCGATTTGAAGAATTCGAAAAAGTTCCAAAGGGAACCCCTTTGATGCAATTTTTTTCAGATTTCGGTTTTTTCGATTGGAGAAATGGATTCTATGAAAAAAAAACAAGCAGTTTGGTATGATCGAAGTTGAAAATCGGTCCATCCGTTCGGAAGTTAAGGCGGTCTGAAGAATTCGAAAAAGTTCCAAGAGGGCCCCCTTTGGTGCATTTTCTTTTCGATTTCGGTTTTTCAGATTGGAGAAATGGATTCTATGAAAAAAACAAACAGATTGGTATGATCGAAGTTGAAAATCGGTCCATCCGTTCGGAAGTTAAGGCGATCTGAAGAATTCGAAAAAGTTCCAAGGGGGCCCCCTTTGATGCATTTTTTTTTTGATTTCGGTTTCTTCGATTGGAGAAATGGATTCTATGAAAAAAAAAACAAACAGATTGGTATGATCGAAGTTGAAAATCGGTCCATCCGTTCGGAAGTTGAGGCGATCTGAAGAATTCGAAAAAGTTCCAAAGGGGCCCCCTTTGATGCATTTTTTTTTATTTCGGTTTCTTTCATTGGAGAAATGGATTCTATGAAAAAAAACAAGCAGATTTGTATGTTCGAAGTTGAAAATCGGTCCATCCGTTCGGAAGTTAAGGCGATCTGAAGAATTCGAAAAAGTTCCAAGGGGGCCCCCTTTGATGCATTTTTTTTTATTTCGGTTTCTTTTATTGGAGAAATGGATTCTATGAAAAAAAACAAGCAGATTTGTATGTTCGAAGTTGAAAATCGGTCCATCCGTTCGGAAGTTAAGGCGATCTGAAGAATTCGAAAAATTTCCAAGGGGGCACCCTTAGATGCAATTTTTTTTTCGATTTCGGTTTTTTCGATTGGAGAAATGGATTCTATAAAAAAAACAAGCAGATTGGTATGATCGAAGTTGAAAATCGGTCCATCCGTTCGGAAGTTAAGGCGATCTGAAGAATTCAAAAAAGTTTCAAAGGGACCCCCTTTGATGCAATTTTTTTTCGATTTCGGTTTTTTCGATTGGAGAAATGGATTCTATGAAAAAAAAAACAAACAGATTGGTATGATCGAAGTTGAAAATCGGTCCATCCGTTCGGAAGTTAAGGCGATCTGAAGAATTCGAAAAATTTCCAAGGGGGCCCCCTTTGATGCATTTTTTTTTCGATTTCGATTCTTTCGTTTGAAGAAATGGATTCTATGGAAAAAAACAAGCAGATTGGTATGATCGAAGTTGAAAATTGGTCCATCCGTTCGGAAGTTAAGGCGATCTGAAGAATTCGAAAAAGTTCCAAGAGGGCCCACTTTGGTGCATTTTATTTTCGATTTCGGTTTTTTAGATTGGAGAAATGGATTCTATGAAAAAAACAAGCAGATTGGTATGATCGAAGTTGAAAATCGGTCCATCCGTTCGGAAGTTAAGGCGATCTGAAGAATTCGAAAAAGTTCCAAGGGGGCCCCCTTTGATGCATTTTTTTTTCGATTTCGGTTTCTTCGATTGGAGAAATGGATTCTATGGAAAAAACAAACAGATTGGTATGATCGAAGTTGAAAATCGGTCCATCCGTTCGGAAGTTAGGGCGATCTGAAGAATTCGAAAAAGTTCCAAGGGGGCCCCCTTTGATGCATTTTTTTTTTCGATTTCGGTTTCTTCGATTGGAGAAATGGATTCTATGAAAAAAACAAGCAGATTGGTATGATCGAAGTTGAAAATCGGTCCATCCGTTCGGAAGTTAAGGCGATCTGAAGAATTCGAAAAAGTTCCAAGGGGGCCCCCTTTGATGCATTTTTTTTTCGATTTCGGTTTCTTCGATTGGAGAAATGGATTCTATGGAAAAAACAAACAGATTGGTATGATCGAAGTTGAAAATCGGTCCATCCGTTCGGAAGTTAGGGCGATCTGAAGAATTCGAAAAAGTTCCAAGGGGGCCCCCTTTGATGCATTTTTTTTTTTCGATTTCGGTTTCTTCGATTGGAGAAATGGATTCTATGAAAAAAAAAACAAACAGATTGGTATGATCGAAGTTGAAAATCGGTCCATCCGTTCGGAAGTTAAGGCGATCTGAAGAATTCGAAAAAGTTCCAAGGGGGCCCCCTTTGATGCATTTTTTTTTATTTCGGTTTTTTCTATTGGAGAAATGAATTCTATGAAAAAAAACGAGCAGATTGGTATGATCGAAGTTGAAAATCGGTCCATACGTTCGAAAGTTAAGGCAATCTGAAGAATTCGAAAAATTTCCAAGGGAGCCCCCTTTGACGCATTTTTTTTTTTCGATTTCGGTTTTTTTGATCGGAGAAATGGATTCCATGAAAAAAAAAGCAGATTGGTATGATCGAAGTTGAAAATCGTTCCATCCGTTCGGAAGTTAAGTCGATCTGAAGAATTCGAAAAAGTTCCAAGGGGGCCCCCTTTGATGCATTTTTTTTGTCGATTTCGGTTTTTTCGATTGGAGAAATGGATTCTATGAAAAAAAACAAGCAGATTCGTATGATCGAAGTTGAAAATCGGTCCATCCGTTCGGAAGTTAAGGCGATCTGAAGAATTCGAAAAAGTTCCAAGGGGGCTCCCTTTGATGCTTTTTATTTTTTCGATTTCGGTTTTTTTGATTGGAGAAATGGATTCTATGAAAAAAAAACAAGCAGAATGGTATGATCGAAGTTGAAAATCGGTCCATCCGTTCGGAAGTTAAGGCGATCTGAAGAATTCGAAAGAGTTCCCGTTGATGCAATTTTTCTTTTCGATTTCAGTTTTTTCGATTAGAGAAATGGATTCTATGAAAAAAACAAGCAGATTGGTATGATCGAAGTTGAAAATCGGTCCATCCGTTCGGAAGTTAAGACGATCTGAAGAATTCAGAAAAGTTCCAAGGGGACCCCCTTTGATGCAATTTTTTTTCGATTTCGGTTTTTTTGATTGGAGCAATGGATTCTATGAAAAAAAAACAAGCAGATTGGTATGATCGAAGTTGAAAATCGGTCCATCCGTTCGGAAGTTGAGGCGATTTGAAGAATTCGAAAAAGTTCCAAAGGGAACCCCTTTGATGCAATTTTTTTTCAGATTTCGGTTTTTTCGATTGGAGAAATGGATTCTATGAAAAAAAAACAAGCAGTTTGGTATGATCGAAGTTGAAAATCGGTCCATCCGTTCGGAAGTTAAGGCGGTCTGAAGAATTCGAAAAAGTTCCAAGAGGGCCCCCTTTGATGCATTTTTTTTTTCGATTTCGGTTCTTTCGTTTGAAGAAATGGATTCTATGATAAAACAAGCAAATTGGTATGATCGAAGTTGAAAATCGGTCCATCCGTTCGGAAGTTAAGGCGATCTGACGAATTCGAAAAAGTTCCAAGAGGGCCCCCTTTGGTGCATTTTCTTTTCGATTTCGGTTTTTCAGATTGAAGAAATGGATTCTATGAAAAAAACAAACAGATTGGTATGATCGCAGTTGAAAATCGTTCCATCCGTTCGGAAGTTAAGGCGATCTGAAGAATTCGAAAAAGTTCCAAGGGGGCCCCCTTTGATGCATTTTTTTTGATTTCGATTTCTTCGATTGGAGAAATGGATTCTATGAAAAAAAACAAACAGATTGGTATGATCGAAGTTGAAAATCGGTCCATCCGTTCGGAAGTTGAGGCGATCTGAAGAATTCGAAAAAGTTCCAAAGGGGCCCCCTTTGATGCATTTTTTTTTTATTTCGGTTTCTTTTATTGGAGAAATCGATTCTATGAAAAAAACAAGCAGATTTGTATGTTCGAAGTTGAATATCGGTCCATCCGTTCGGAAGTTAAGGCGATCTGAAGAATTCGAAAAAGTTCCAAGGGGGCACCCTTAGATGCAATTTTTTTTTCGATTTCGGTTTTTTCGATTGGAGAAATGGATTCTATAAAAAAAACAAGCAGATTGGTATGATCGAAGTTGAAAATCGGTCCATCCGTTCGGAAGTTAAGGCGATCTGAAGAATTCAAAAAAGTTCCAAGGGGACCCCCTTTGATGCAATTTTTTTTCGATTTCGGTTTTTTCGATTGGAGAAATGGATTCTATGAAAAAAAAAACAAACAGATTGGTATGATCGAAGTTGAAAATCGGTCCATCCGTTCGGAAGTTAAGGCGATCTGAAGAATTCGAAAAATTTCCAAGGGGGCCCCCTTTGATGCATTTTTTTTTCGATTTCGATTCTTTCGTTTGAAGAAATGGATTCTATGGAAAAAAACAAGCAGATTGGTATGATCGAAGTTGAAAATTGGTCCATCCGTTCGGAAGTTAAGGCGATCTGAAGAATTCGAAAAAGTTCCAAGAGGGCCCCCTTTGGTGCATTTTCTTTTCGATTTCGGTTTTTCAGATTGGAGAAATGGATTCTATGAAAAAAACAAGCAGATTAGTATGATCGAAGTTGAAAATCGGTCCATACGTTCGAAAGATAAGGCAATCTGAAGAATTCGAAAAAGTTCCAAGGGGGCCCCCTTTGATGCATTTTTTTTCGATTTCGGTTTTTTTGATCGAAGAAATGGATTCTATAGACAAAAAAAAGCAGATTGGTATGATCGAAGTTGAAAATCGGTCCATCCTTTCGGAAGTTGAGTCGATCTCACGAATTCGAAAAAGTTCCAAGGGGGCCCCCTTAGATGCATTTTTTTTTATTTCGGTTTTTTCGATTGGAGAAATGGATTCTATGAAAAAAAAACAAGCAGATTCGTATGATCGAAGTTGAAAATCGGTCCATCCGTTCGGAAGTTAAGGCGATCTGAAGAATTCGAAAATGTTCCAAGGGGGCTCCCTTTGATGCTTTTTATTTTTTCGATATCGGTTTTTTTGATTGGAGAAATGGATTCTATGAAAAAAAAAACAAGCAGATTGGTATGATCGGAGTTGAAAATCGGTCCATACGTTCGAAAGTTAAGGCAATCTGAAGAATTCGAAAAAGTTCCAAGGGGGCCCCCTTTGATGCATTTTTTTTCAGATTTCGGTTTTTTTGATCGGAGAAATGGATTCTATAAAAAAAAGCAGATTGGTATGATCGAAGTTGAAAATCGGTCCATCCGTTCGGAAGTTAAGTCGATCTGAAGAATTCGAAAAAGTTCCAAGGAGGCCCCCTTTGATGCATTTTTTTTTTCGATTTCGGTTTTTTCGATTGCAGAAATGGATTCTATGAAAAAAAACAAGCAGATTCGTATGATCGAAGTTGAAAATCGGTCCATCCGTTCGGAAGTTAAGGCGATCTGAAGAATTCGAAAACGTTCCAAGGGGGCCCCCTTGGAGGCATTTTTTTTTTCGATTTCGGTTTTTTTGATTGGAGAAATGGATTCTATGAAAAAAAAACAAGCAGATTGGTATGATCGAAGTTGAAAATCGGTCCATCCGTTCGGAAGTTAAGGCGATCTGAAGAATTCGAAAAAGTTCCAAGAGGGCCCCCTTAGAAGCATTTTTTTTTTCGATTTTGGTTTTTTCGAAAAAAAAAAAACAAGCAGATTGGTATGATCGAAGTTGAAAATCGGTCCATCCGTTCGGATGTTAAGGCGATCTGAAGAATTCGAAAAAGATTCAAGGGGGCCCCCTTTGATGCATTTATTTTTTTCGATTTCGGTTTTTTCGATTGGAGAAATGGATTCTATGAAAAAAAAACAAGCAGATTGGTATGATCGAAGTTGAAAATCGGTCCATACGTTCGAAAGTTAAGGCAATCTGAAGAATTCGGAAAAGTTCCAAGGGGGCCCCCTTTGATGCATTTTTTTTTTCGATTTCGGTTTTATTGATCGGAGAAATGGATTCTATGGAAAAAAAAAGCAGATTGGTATGATCGAAGTTGAAAATCGGTCCATCCGTTCGGAAGTTAAGTCGATTTGAAGAATTCGAAAAAGTTCCAAGGGGGCCCCCTTAGATGCATTTTTTTTTATTTCGGTTTTTTCGATTGGAGAAATGGATTCTATGAAAAAAAACAAGCAGATTCGTATGATCGAAGTTGAAAACCGGTCCATCCGTTCGGAAGTTAAGGCGATCTGAAGAATTCGAAAATGTTCCAAGGGGGCTCCCTTTGATGCTTTTTATTTTTTCGATTTCGGTTCTTTTGATTGGAGAAATGGATTCTATGAAAAAAAAAACAAGCAGATTGGTATGATCGAAGTTGAAAATCGGTCCATACGTTCGAAAGTTAAGGCAATCTGAAGAATTCGAAAAAGTTCCAAGGGGGCCCCCTTTGATGCATTTTTTTTTCGATTTCGGTTTTTTTGATCGGAGAAATGGATTCTATGAAAAAAAAAGCAGATTGGTATGATCGAAGTTGAAAATCGGTCCATCCGTTCGGAAGTTAAGTCGATCTGAAGAATTCGAAAAAGTTCCAAGGGGGCCCCCTTTGATGCATTTTTTTTTTCGATTTCGGTTTTTTTGATTGGAGAAATGGATTCTATTAAAAAAAACAAGCAGATTGGTATGATCGAAGTTGAAAATCGGTTCGGAAGTTAAGGCGATCTGAAGAATTCGAAAAAGTTCCAAGGGGGCTCCCTTTGATGCTTTTTATTTTTTCGATTTCGGTTTTTTCGATTGGAGAAATGGATTCTATGAAAAAAAACCAGCAGATTGGTATGATCGAAGTTGAAAATCGGTCCATCCGTTCGGAAGTTAAGGCGATCTGAAGAATTCGAAAAAGTTCCAAGGGGGCCCCCTTTGATGCATTTTTTTTCCATTTTGGTTCTTTCGATCAGAGAAATGGATTCTATAAAAAAAAAAGCAGATTGGTATGATCGAAGTTGAAAATCGGTCCATCCGTTCGGATGTTAAGGCGATCTGAAGAATTCGAAAAAGTTCCAAGGGGGCCCCCTTTGATGCATTTTTTTTTCGATTTCGGTTTTTTCGATTGGAGAAATGAATTCTATGAAAAAAAACGAGCAGATTGGTATGATCGAAGTTGAAAATCGGTCCATACGTTCGAAAGTTAAGGCAATCTGAAGAATTCGAAAAATTTCCAAGGGAGCCCCCTTTGACGCATTTTTTTTTCGATTTCGGTTTTTTTGATCGGAGAAATGGATTCTATGAAAAAAAAAGCAGATTGGTATGATCGAAGTTGAAAACCGGTCCATCCGTTCGGAAGTTAAGGCGATCTGAAGAAGAATTCGAAAAAGTTCCAAGGGGGCCCCCTTTGATGCATTTTTTTTGTCGATTTCGGTTTTTTCGATTGGAGAAATGGATTCTATGAAAAAAAACAAGCAGATTCGTATGATCGAAGTTGAAAATCGGTCCATCCGTTCGGAAGTTAAGGCGATCTGAAGAATTCGAAAAAGTTCCAAGGGGGCTCCCTTTGATGCTTTTTATTTTTTCGATTTCGGTTTTTTTGATTGGAGAAATGGATTCTATGAAAAAAAAACAAGCAGAATGGTATGATCGAAGTTGAAAATCGGTCCATCCGTTCGGAAGTTAAGGCGATCTGAAGAATTCGAAAGAGTTCCAAGGGGACCCCCGTTGATGCAATTTTTCTTTTCGATTTCAGTTTTTTCGATTAGAGAAATGGATTCTATGAAAAAAACAAGCAGATTGGTATGATCGAAGTTGAAAATCGGTCCATCCGTTCGGAAGTTAAGGCGATCTGAAGAATTCAGAAAAGTTCCAAGGGGACCCCCTTTGATGCAATTTTTTTTCGATTTCGGTTTTTTCGATTGGAGAAATGGATTCTATGAAAAAAAAACAAGCAGATTGGTATGATCGAAGTTGAAAATCGGTCCATCCGTTCGGAAGTTGAGGCGATTTGAAGAATTCGAAAAAGTTCCAAAGGGAACCCTTTTGATGCAATTTTTTTTCAGATTTCGGTTTTTTCGATTGGAGAAATGGATTCTATGAAAAAAAAACAAGCAGTTTGGTATGATCGAAGTTGAAAATCGGTCCATCCGTTCGGAAGTTAAGGCGGTCTGAAGAATTCGAAAAAGTTCCAAGAGGGCCCCCTTTGATGCATTTTTTTTTCCGATTTCGGTTCTTTCGTTTGAAGAAATGGATTCTATGATGAAACAAGCAAATTGGTATGATCGAAGTTGAAAATCGGTCCATCCGTTCGGAAGTTAAGGCGATCTGACGAATTCGAAAAAGTTCCAAGAGGGCCCCCTTTGGTGCATTTTCTTTTCGATTTCGGTTTTTCAGATTGGAGAAATGGATTCTATGAAAAAAACAAACAGATTGGTATGATCGAAGTTGAAAATCGGTCCATCCGTTCGGAAGTTAAGGCGATCTGAAGAATTCGAAAAAGTTCCAAGGGGGCCCCCTTTGATGCATTTTTTTTTTTGATTTCGGTTTCTTCGATTGGAGAAATGGATTCTATGAAAAAAACAAACAGATTGGTATGATCGAAGTTGAAAATCGGTCCATCCGTTCGGAAGTTGAGGCGATCTGAAGAATTCGAAAAAGGTCCAAAGGGGCCCCCTTTGATGCATTTTTTTTTATTTCGGTTTCTTTTATTGGAGAAATGGATTCTATGAAAAAAAACAAGCAGATTTGTATGTTCGAAGTTGAAAATCGGTCCATCCGTTCGGAAGTTAAGGCGATCTGAAGAATTCGAAAAAGTTCCAAGGGGGCACCCTTAGATGCAATTTTTTTTTCGATTTCGGTTTTTTCGATTGGAGAAATGGATTCTATAAAAAAAACAAGCAGATTGGTATGATCGAAGTTGAAAATCGGTCCATCCGTTCGGAAGTTAAGGCGATCTGAAGAATTCAAAAAAGTTCCAAGGGGACCCCCTATGATGCATTTTTTTTTCGATTTCGGTTTTTTCGATTGGAGAAATGGATTCTATGAAAAAAAAAACAAACAGATTGGTATGATCGAAGTTGAAAATCGGTCCATCCGTTCGGAAGTTAAGGCGATCTGAAGAATTCGAAAAATTTCCAAGGGGGCCCCCTTTGATGCATTTTTTTTTTCGATTTCGATTCTTTCGTTTGAAGAAATGGATTCTATGGAAAAAAACAAGCAGATTGGTATGGTCGAAGTTGAAAATTGGTCCATCCGTTCGGAAGTTAAGGCGATCTGAAGAATTCGAAAAAGTTCCAAGAGGGCCCCCTTTGGTGCATTTTCTTCTCGATTTCGGTTTTTTAGATTGGAGAAATGGATTCTATGAAAAAAACAAGCAGATTGGTATGATCGAAGTTGAAAATCGGTCCATCCGTTCGGAAGTTAAGGCGATCTGAAGAATTCGAAAAAGTTCCAAGGGGGCCCCCTTTGATGCATTTTTTTTTCGATTTCGGTTTCTTCGATTGGAGAAATGGATTCTATGGAAAAAACAAACAGATTGGTATGATCGAAGTTGAAAATCGGTCCATCCGTTCGGAAGTTAGGGCGATCTGAAGAATTCGAAAAAGTTCCAAGGGGGCCCCCTTTGATGCATTTTTTTTTTCGATTTCGGTTTCTTCGATTGGAGAAATGGATTCTATGAAAAAAAAAAACAAACAGATTGGTATGATCGAAGTTGAAAATCGGTCCATCCGTTCGGAAGTTAAGGCGATCTGAAGAATTCGAAAAAGTTCCAAGGGGGCCCCCTTTGATGCATTTTTTTTTATTTCGGTTTTTTCTATTGGAGAAATGGATTCTATGAAAAAAAACAAGCAGATTTGTATGTTCGAAGTTGAAAATCGGTCCATCCGTTCGGATGTTAAGGCGATCTGAAGAATTCGAAAAAGTTCCAAGGGGGCCCCCTTTAAGGTTTTTTTTTTCGATTTCGGTTTTTTCGATTGGAGAAATGAATTCTATGAAAAAAAAACGAGCAGATTGGTATGATCGAAGTTGAAAATCGGTCCATACGTTCGAAAGTTAAGGCAATCTGAAGAATTCGAAAAATTTCCAAGGGATTCCCCTTTGACGCATTTTTTTTTTCGATTTCGGTTTTTTTGATCGGAGAAATGGATTCTATGAAAAAAAAAGCAGATTGGTATGATCGAAGTTGAAAATCGTTCCATCCGTTCGGAAGTTAAGTCGATCTGAAGAATTCGAAAAAGTTCCAAGGGGGCCCCCTTTGATGCATTTTTTTTTGTCGATTTCGGTTTTTTCGATTGGAGAAATGGATTCTATGAAAAAAAACAAGCAGATTCGTATGATCGAAGTTGAAAATCGGTCCATCCGTTCGGAAGTTAAGGCGATCTGAAGAATTCGAAAAAGTTCCAAGGGGGCTCCCTTTGATGCTTTTTATTTTTTCGATTTCGGTTTTTTTGATTGGAGAAATGGATTCTATGAAAAAAAAACAAGCAGAATGGTATGATCGAAGTTGAAAATCGGTCCATCCGTTCGGAAGTTAAGGCGATCTGAAGAATTCGAAAGAGTTCCAAGGGGACCCCCGTTGATGCAATTTTTCTTTTCGATTTCAGTTTTTTCGATTAGAGAAATGGATTCTATGAAAAAAACAAGCAGATTGGTATGATCGAAGTTGAAAATCGGTCCATCCGTTCGGAAGTTAAGGCGATCTGAAGAATTCAGAAAAGTTCCAAGGGGACCCCCTTTGATGCAATTTTTTTTCGATTTCGGTTTTTTCGATTGGAGAAATGGATTCTATGAAAAAAAAACAAGCAGATTGGTATGATCGAAGTTGAAAATCGGTCCATCCGTTCGGAAGTTGAGGCGATTTGAAGAATTCGAAAAAGTTCCGAAGGGAACCCCTTTGATGCAATTTTTTTTCAGATTTCGGTTTTTTCGATTGGAGAAATGGATTCTATGAAAAAAAAAACAAGCAGTTTGGTATGATCGAAGTTGAAAATCGGTCCATCCGTTCGGAAGTTAAGGCGGTCTGAAGAATTCGAAAAAGTTCCAAGAGGGCCCCCTTTGATGCATTTTTTTTTTCCGATTTCGGTTCTTTCGTTTGAAGAAATGGATTCTATGATAAAACAAGCAAATTGGTATGATCGAAGTTGAAAATCGGTCCATCCGTTCGGAAGTTAAGGCGATCTGACGAATTCGAAAAAGTTCCAAGAGGGCCCCCTTTGGTGCATTTTCTTTTCGATTTCGGTTTTTCAGATTGGAGAAATGGATTCTATGAAAAAAACAAACAGATTGGTATGATCGAAGTTGAAAATCGGTCCATCCGTTCGGAAGTTAAGGCGATCTGAAGAATTCGAAAAAGTTCCAAGGGGGCCCCCTTTGATGCATTTTTTTTTTGATTTCGGTTTCTTCGATTGGAGAAATGGATTCTATGAAAAAAAAACAAACAGATTGGTATGATCGAAGTTGAAAATCGGTCCATCCGTTCGGAAGTTGAGGCGATCTGAAGAATTCGAAAAAGTTCCAAAGGGGCCCCCTTTGATGCATTTTTTTTTATTTCGGTTTCTTTTATTGGAGAAATGGATTCTATGAAAAAAAAACAAGCAGATTTGTATGTTCGAAGTTGAAAATCGGTCCATCCGTTCGGAAGTTAAGGCGATCTGAAGAATTCGAAAAAGTTCCAAGGGGGCACCCTTAGATGCAATTTTTTTTTCGATTTCGGTTTTTTCGATTGGAGAAATGGATTCTATAAAAAAAACAAGCAGATTGGTATGATCGAAGTTGAAAATCGGTCCATCCGTTCGGAAGTTAAGGCGATCTGAAGAATTCAAAAAAGTTCCAAGGGGACCCCCTTTGATGCAATTTTTTTTCGATTTCGGTTTTTTCGATTGGAGAAATGGATTCTATGAAAAAAAAAACAAACAGATTGGTATGATCGAAGTTGAAAATCGGTCCATCCGTTCGGAAGTTAAGGCGATCTGAAGAATTCGAAAAATTTCCAAGGGGGCCCCCTTTGATGCATTTTTTTTTCGATTTCGATTCTTTCGTTTGAAGAAATGGATTCTATGGAAAAAAACAAGCAGATTGGTATGATCGAAGTTGAAAATTGGTCCATCCGTTCGGAAGTTAAGGCGATCTGAAGAATTCGAAAAAGTTCCAAGAGGGCCCCCTTTGGTGCATTTTCTTTTCGATTTCGGTTTTTTAGATTGGAGAAATGGATTCTATGAAAAAAACAAGCAGATTGGTATGATCGAAGTTGAAAATCGGTCCATCCGTTCGGAAGTTAAGGCGATCTGAAGAATTCGAAAAAGTTCCAAGGGGGCCCCCTCTGATGCATTTTTTTTTTTTCGATTTCGGTTTCTTCGATTGGAGAAATGGATTCTATGGAAAAAACAAACAGATTGGTATGATCGAAGTTGAAAATCGGTCCATCCGTTCGGAAGTTTGGGCGATCTGAAGAATTCGAAAAAGTTCCAAGGGGGCCCCCTTTGATGCATTTTTTTTTTTCGATTTCGGTTTCTTCGATTGGAGAAATGGATTCTATGAAAAAAAAAAAAACAGATTGGTATGATCGAAGTTGAAAATCGGTCCATCCGTTCGGAAGTTAAGGCGATCTGAAGAATTCGAAAAAGTTCCAAGGGGGCCCCCTTTGATGCATTTTTTTTATTTCGGTTTTTTCTATTGGAGAAATGGATTCTATGAAAAAAAACAAGCAGATTTGTATGTTCGAAGTTGAAAATCGGTCCATCCGTTCGGAAGTTAAGGCGATCTGAAGAATTCGAAAAAGTTCCAAGGGGGCACCCTTTGATGCAATTTTTTTTTCGATTTCGATTTTTTCGATTGGAGAAATGGATTCCATGAAAAAAACAAGCAAATTGGTATGCGCGAAGTTGAAAATCGGTCCATCCGTTCGGAAGTTAAGGCGATCTGAAGAATTCGAAAAAGTTCCAAGGGGTCCCCCTTTGATGCATTTTTTTTGATTTCGGTTTTTTCGATTGGAGAAATGGATTCTATGGAAAAAAAAGCAGATTGGTATGATCGAAGTTGAAAATCGGTCCATCCGTTCGGAAGTTAAGGCGATCTTAAGAATTCGAAAAAGTTCCAAGAGGGCCCCCTTTGATGCATTTTTTTTTTCGATTTCGGTTTTTTTGATTGGAGAAATGGATTCTATGAAAAAAAAAACAAGCGGATTGGTATGATCGAAGTTGAAAATCGGTCCATCCGTTCGGAAGTTAAGGCGATCTGAAGAATTCGAATAAATTCCAAGGGGGCCCCCTTTGATGCAATTTTTTTTTCGATTTTGGTTTTTCCGATTGGAGAAATGGATTCTATGAAAAAAAAACAAGCAGATTTGTATGATCGAAGTTGAAAATCGGTCTATCCGTTCGGAAGTTAAGGCGATCTGAAAAATTCGAAAAAGTTCCAAGGGGGCCCCCTTTGATGCATTTTTTTTTCGATTTCGGTTTTTTCGATTGGAGAAATGGATTCTATGAAAAAAACAAGCAGATTGGTATGATCGAAGTTGAAAATCGGTCAATCCGTTCGGATGTTAAGGCGATCTGAAGAATTCGAAAATGTTCCAAGGGGGCCCCCTTTGATGAAATTTTTTTCTAGATTTCGGTTTTTTCGATTGGAGAAATGGATTCTATGAAAAAAAAACCAAGCAGATTGCTATGATCGAAGTTGAAAATCGGTCCATCCGTTTGGAAGTTAAGGCGATCTGAAGAATTCGCAAAAGTACCAAGGAGACCCCCTTTGATGCAATTTTTTTTTCGATTTCGGTTTTTTCGATTGGAGAAATGGATTCTATGAAAAAAAACAAGCAGTTTGGTATGATCGAAGTTGAAAATCGGTCCATCCGTTCGGAAGTTTAGGCGATCTGAAGAATTCGAAAAAGTTCTAAGGGGACCCCCTTTGATGCAATTTTTTTTTCGATTTCGGTTTTTTCTATCGAAGAAATGGATTCTATGAAAGAACAATCAAATTGGTATGCGCGAAATTGAAAATCGGTCCATCCGTTCGGAAGTTAAGGCGGTCTGAAGAATTCGAAAAAGTTCCAAGGGGGCCCCCTTTGATGCATTTTTTTTTCGATTTCGGTTTTTTCGATTGGAGAAATGGATTCTATGAAATAAAACAAGCAGATTGGTATGATCGAAGTTGAAAATCGGTCCATCCGTTCGGAAGTTAAGGCGATCTGAAGAATTCGAAAAAGTTCCAAGGGGGCCCCCTTTGATGCATTTTTTTCTCGATTTCGGTTTTTTCGATTGGAGAAATGGATTCTATGAAAAAAAACAAGCAGATTTGTATGTTCGAAGTTGAAAATCGGTCCATCCGTTCGGAAGTTAAGACGATCTGAAGAATTCGAAAAAGTTCCAAGGGGGCCCCCTTTGATGCATTTTTTTTTTGATTTCGGTTTTTTCGATTGGAGAAATGGATTCTATGGAAAAAAAAGCAGATTGGTATGATCGAAGTTGAAAATCGGTCCATCCGTTCGGAAGTTAAGGCGATCTGAAGAATTCGAAAAAGTTCCAAGAGGGCCCCCTTTGATGCATTTTTTTTTCGATTTCCGTTTTTTTGATTGGAGAAATGGATTCTATGAAAAAAAACAAGCGGATTGGTATGATCGAAGTTGAAAATCGGTCCATCCGTTCGGAAGTTAAGGCGATCTGAAGAATTCGAATAAATTCCAAGGGGGCCCCCTTTGATGCAATTTTTTTTTCGATTTTGGTTTTTCCGATTGGAGAAATGGATTCTATGAAAAAAAACAAGCAGATTTGTATGATCGAAGTTGAAAATCGGTCTATCCGTTCGGAAGTTAAGGCGATCTGAAAAATTCGAAAAAGTTCCAAGGGGGCCCCCTTTGATGCATTTTTTTTTCGATTTCGGTTTTTTTGATTGGAGAAATGGATTCTATGAAAAAAACAAGCAGATTGGTATGATCGAAGTTGAAAATCGGTCAATCCGTTCGGATGTTAAGGCGATCTGAAGAATTCGAAAATGTTCCAAGGGGGCCCCCTTTGATGAAATTTTTTTCTAGATTTCGGTTTTTTCGATTGGAGAAATGGATTCTATGAAAAAAAAACCAAGCAGATTGCTATGATCGAAGTTGAAAATCGGTCCATCCGTTTGGAAGTTAAGGCGATCTGAAGAATTCGAAAAAGTTCCAAGGAGACCTCCTTTGATGCAATTTTTTTTTCGATTTCGGTTTTTTCGATTGGAGAAATGGATTCTATGAAAAAAAACAAGCAGTTTGGTATGATCGAAGTTGAAAATCGGTCCATCCGTTCGGAAGTTTAGGCGATCTGAAGAATTCGAAAAAGTTCCAAGGGGACCCTCTTTGATGCAATTTTTTTTTCGATTTCGGTTTTTTCTATCGAAGAAATGGATTCTATGAAAGAACAATCAAATTGGTATGCGCGAAATTGAAAATCGGTCCATCCGTTCGGAAGTTAAGGCGGTCTGAAGAATTCGAAAAAGTTCCAAGGGGGCCCCCTTTGATGCATTTTTTTTTTTCGATTTCGGTTTTTTCGATTGGAGAAATGGATTCTATGAAATAAAACAAGCAGATTGGTATGATCGAAGTTGAAAATCGGTCCATCCGTTCGGAAGTTAAGGCGATCTGAAGAATTCGAAAAAGTTCCAAGGGGGCCCCCTTTGATGCATTTTTTTTTCGATTTCGGTTTTTTCGATTGGAGAAATGGATTCTATGAAAAAAACAAGCAGATTGGTATGATCGAAGTTGAGAATCGGTCCATCCGTTCGGAAGTTAAGGCGATCTGAAGAATTCGAAAAAGTTCCAAGGGGACCCCCTTTGATGCAATTTCTTTCGATTGGAGAAATGGATTCTATGGAAAAAACAAGCGAATTGGTATGCGCGAAATTGAAAATCGGTCCATCCGTTCGGAAGTTAAGGCGATCTGAAGAATTCGAAAAAGTTCCAAGGGGGCCCCCTTTGATGCATTTTTTTTTCGATTCCGGATTTTTCGATTGGAGAAATGGATTCTATGGAGAAAAAAAGCAGATTGATATGATCGAAGTTGAAAATCGGTCCATCCGTTCGGAAGTCGATCTGAAGAATTCGAAAAAGTTCCAAGGGGGCCCCCTTAGATGCATTTTTTTTTATTTCGGTTTTTTCGATTGGAGAAATGGATTCTATGAAAAAAAACAAGCAGATTCGTATCATCGAAGTTGAAAATCGGTCCATCCGTTCGGAAGTTAAGGCGATCTGAAGAATTCGAAAATGTTCCAAGAGGGCTCCCTTTGATGCTTTTTATTTTTTCGATTTCGGTTTTTTTGATTGGAGAATTAGATTCTATGAACAAAAAACAAGCAGATTGGTATGATCGAAGTTGAAAATCGGTCCATCCGTTCGGAAGTTAAGGCGATCTGAAAAATTCGAAAAAGTTCCAAGGGAGCCCCCTTTGATGCATTTTTTTTTTCGATTTCGGTTTTTTCGATTGCAGAAATGGATTCTATGAAAAAAAACAAGCAGATTCGTATGATCGAAGTTGAAAATCGGTCCATACGTTCGAAAGTTAAGTCGATCTGAAGAATTCGAAAAAGTTCCAAGGGAGCCCCCTTTGATGCATTTTTTTTTTCGATTTCGGTTTTTTTAATTGGAGAAATGGATTCTATGAAAAAAAAACAAGCAGATTTGTATGTTCGAAGTTGAAAATCGGTCCATCCGTTCGGAAGTTAAGGCGATCTGAAGAATTCGAAAAAGTTCCAAGGGGGCACCCTTTGATGCAATTTTTTTTTCGATTTCGATTTTTTCGATTGGAGAAATGGATTCTATGAAAAAAAACAAGCAAATTGGTATGCGCGAAGTTGAAAATCGGTCCATCCGTTCGGAAGTTAAGGCGATCTGAAGAATTCGAAAAAGTTCCAAGGGGGCCCCCTTTGATGCATTTTTTTTTTATTTCGGTTTTTTTGATTGGAGAAATGGATTCTATGAAAAAAAAAGCAGATTGGTATGATCGAAGTTGAAAATCGGTCCATCCGTTCGGAAGTTAAGGCGATCTGAAGAATTCGAAAAAGTTCCAAGAGGGCCCCCTTTGATGCATTTTTTTTTTTCGATTTCGGTTTTTCCGATTGGAGAAATGGATTCTATGAAAAAAAACAAGCAGATTGGTATGATCGAAGTTGAAAATCGGTCTATCCGTTCGGAAGTTAAGGCGATCTGAAAAATTCGAAAAAGTTCCAAGGGGGCCCCCTTTGATGCATTTTTTTTTCGATTTCGGTTTTTTCGATTGGAGAAATGGATTCTATGAAAAAAACAAGCAGATTGGTATGATCGAAGTTGAAAATCGGTCAATCCGTTCGGATGTTAAGGCGATCTGAAGAATTCGAAAATGTTCCAAGGGGGCCCCCTTTGATGCAATTTTTTTCTAGATTTCGGTTTTTTCGATTGGAGAAATGGATTCTATGAAAAAAAAACAAGCAGATTGCTATGATCGAAGTTGAAAATCGGTCCATCCGTTTGGAAGTTAAGGCGATCTGAAGAATTCGAAAAAGTTCCAAGGGGACCCCCTTTGATGCAATTTTTTTTTCGATTTCGGTTTTTTCGATTGGAGAAATGGATTCTATGAAAAAAAACAAGCAGTTTGGTATGATCGAAGTTGAAAATCGGTCCATCCGTTCGGAAGTTTAGGCGATCTGAAGAATTCGAAAAAGTTCCAAGGGGACCCCCTTTGATGCAATTTTTTTTTCGATTTCGGTTTTTTCTATCGAAGAAATGGATTCTATGAAAAAACAATTAAATTGGTATGCGCGAAATTGAAAATCGGTCCATCCGTTCGGAAGTTAAGGCGGTCTGAAGAATTCGAAAAAGTTCCAAGGGGGCCCCCTTTGATGCATTTTTTTTCGATTTCGGTTTTTCCGATTGGAGAAATGGATTCTATGAAATAAAACAAGCAGATTGGTATGATCGAAGTTGAAAATCGGTCCATCCGTTCGGAAGTTAAGGCGGTCTGAAGAATTCGAAAAAGTTCCAAGGGGGCCCCCTTTGATGAATTTTTTTTCGATTTCGGTTTTTCCGATTGGAGAAATGGATTCTATGAAAAAAACAAGCAGATTGGTATGATCGAAGTTGAGAATCGGTCCATCCGTTCGGAAGTTAAGGCGATCTGAAGAATTCGAAAAAGTTCCAAGGGGACCCCCTTTGATGCAATTTCTTTCGATCGGAGAAATGGATTCTATGGAAAAAACAAGCGAATTGGTATGCGCGAAATTGAAAATCGGTCCATCCGTTCGGAAGTTAAGGCGATCTGAAGAATTCGAAAAAGTTCCAAGGGGGCCCCCTTTGATGCATTTTTGTTTTGATTTCGGTTCTTTCGATTGGAGAAATGGATTCTATGAAAAAAAACAAGCAGATTCGTATGATCGAAGTTGAAAATCGGTCCATCCGTTCGGAAGTTAAGGCGATCTGAAGAATTCGAAAATGTTCCAAGAGGGCTCCCTTTGATGCTTTTTATTTTTTCGATTTCGGTTTCTTTGATTGGAGAATTGGATTCTATGAAAAAAAAAACAAGCAGATTGGTATGATCGAAGTTGAAAATCGGTCCATACGTTCGAAAGTTAAGTCGATCTGAAGAATTCGAAAAAGTTCCAAGGGAGCCCCCTTTGATGCATTCTTTTTTCGATTTCGGTTTTTTCGATTGCAGAAATGGATTCTATGAAAAAAAAACAAGCAGATTCGTATGATCGAAGTTGAAAATCGGTCCATCCGTTCGGAAGTTAAGGCGATCTGAAGAATTCGAAAAAGTTCCAAGGAGGCTCCCTTTGATGCTTTTTATTTTTTCGATTTCGGTTTTTTTGATTGGAGAAATGGATTCTATGAAAAAAAAAACAAGCAGATTGGTATGATCGAAGTTGAAAATCGGTCCTTCCGTTCGGAAGTTAAGGCGATCTGAAGAATTCGAATAAATTCCAAGGGGGCCCCCTTTGATGCAATTTTTTTTTCGATTTTGGTTTTTCCGATTGGAGAAATGGATTCTATGAAAAAAAAACAAGCAGATTTGTATGATCGAAGTTGAAAATCGGTCTATCCGTTCGGAAGTTAAGGCGATCTGAAAAATTCGAAAAAGTTCCAAGGGGGCCCCCTTTGATGCATTTTTTTTTCGATTTCGGTTTTTTCGATTGGAGAAATGGATTCTATGAAAAAAACAAGCAGATTGGTATGATCGAAGTTGAAAATCGGTCAATCCGTTCGGATGTTAAGGCGATCTGAAGAATTCGAAAATGTTCCAAGGGGGCCCCCTTTGATGAAATTTTTTTCTAGATTTCGGTTTTTTTGATTGGAGAAATGGATTCTATGAAAAAAAAAACCAAGCAGATTGCTATGATCGAAGTTGAAAATCGGTCCATCCGTTTGGAAGTTAAGGCGATCTGAAGAATTCGAAAAAGTTCCAAGGAGACCCCCTTTGATGCAATTTTTTTTTCGATTTCGGTTTTTTTGATTGGAGAAATGGATTCTATGAAAAAAAACAAGCAGTTTGGTATGATCGAAGTTGAAAATCGGTCCATCCGTTCGGAAGTTTAGGCGATCTGAAGAATTCGAAAAAGTTCCAAGGGGACCCCCTTTGATGCAATTTTTTTTTCGATTTCGGTTTTTTCTATCGAAGAAATGGATTCTATGAAAGAACAATCAAATTGGTATGCGCGAAATTGAAAATCGGTCCATCCGTTCGGAAGTTAAGGCGGTCTGAAGAATTCGAAAAAGTTCCAAGGGGGCCCCCTTTGATGCATTTTTTTTTTTCGATTTCGGTTTTTTCGATTGGAGAAATGGATTCTATGAAATAAAACAAGCAGATTGGTATGATCGAAGTTGAAAATCGGTCCATCCGTTCGGAAGTTAAGGCGATCTGAAGAATTCGAAAAAGTTCCAAGGGGGCCCCCTTTGATGCATTTTTTTTCGATTTCGGTTTTTTCGATTGGAGAAATGGATTCTATGAAAAAAACAAGCAGATTGGTATGATCGAAGTTGAGAATCGGTCCATCCGTTCGGAAGTTAAGGCGATCTGAAGAATTCGAAAAAGTTCCAAGGGGACCCCCTTTGATGCAATTTCTTTCGATTGGAGAAATGGATTCTATGGAAAAAACAAGCGAATTGGTATGCGCGAAATTGAAAATCGGTCCATCCGTTCGGAAGTTAAGGCGATCTGAAGAATTCGAAAAAGTTCCAAGGGGGCCCCCTTTGATGCATTTTTTTTTCGATTCCGGTTTTTTCGATTGGAGAAATAAATTCTATGAAGAAAAAAAGCAGATTGATATGATCGAAGTTGAAAATCGGTCCATCCGTTCGGAAGTCGATCTGAAGAATTCGAAAAAGTTCCAAGGGGGCCCCCTTAGATGCATTTTTTTTTATTTCGGTTTTTTCGATTGGAGAAATGGATTCTATGAAAAAAAACAAGCAGATTCGTATGATCGAAGTTGAAAATCGGTCCATCCGTTCGGAAGTTGAGGCGATCTGAAGAATTCGAAAATGTTCCAAGAGGGCTCCCTTTGATGCTTTTTATTTTTTCGATTTCGGTTTTTTTGATTGGAGAATTGGATTCTATGAACAAAAAACAAGCAGATTGGTATGATCGAAGTTGAAAATCGGTCCATACGTTCGAAAGTTAAGTCGATCTGAAGAATTCGAAAAAGTTCCAAGGGAGCCCCCTTTGATGCATTTTTTTTTTCGATTTCGGTTTTTTTGATTGCAGAAATGGATTCTATGAAAAAAAACAAGCAGATTCGTATGATCGAAGTTGAAAATCGGTCCATACGTTCGAAAGTTAAGTCGATCTGAAGAATTCGAAAAAGTTCCAAGGGAGCCCCCTTTGATGCATTTTTTTTTTCGATTTCGGTTTTTTTGATTGGAGAAATGGATTCTATGAAAAAAAAACAGGCAGATTTGTATGTTCGAAGTTGAAAATCGGTCCATCCGTTCGGAAGTTAAGGCGATCTGAAGAATTCGAAAAAGTTCCAAGGGGGCACCCTTTGATGCAATTTTTTTTTCGATTTCGATTTTTTCGATTGGAGAAATGGATTCTATGAAAAAAACAAGCAAATTGGTATGCGCGAAGTTGAAAATCGGTCCATCCGTTCGGAAGTTAAGGCGATCTGAAGAATTCGAAAAAGTTCCAAGGGGGCCCCCTTTGATGCATTTTTTTTTTTATTTCGGTTTTTTTGATTGGAGAAATGGATTCTATGAAAAAAAAAGCAGATTGGTATGATCGAAGTTGAAAATCGGTCCATCCGTTCGGAAGTTAAGGCGATCTGAAGAATTCGAAAAAGTTCCAAGAGGGCCCCCTTTGATGCATTTTTTTTTTCGATTTCGGTTTTTCCGATTGAAGAAATGGATTCTATAAAAAAAAACAAGCAGATTGGTATGATCGAAGTTGAAAATCGGTCTATCCGTTCGGAAGTTAAGGCGATCTGAAAAATTCGAAAAAGTTCCAAGGGGGCCCCCTTTGATGCATTTTTTTTTTCGATTTCGGTTTTTTCGATTGGAGAAATGGATTCTATGAAAAAAACAAGCAGATTGGTATGATCGAAGTTGAAAATCGGTCAATCCGTTCGGATGTTAAGGCGATCTGAAGAATTCGAAAATGTTCCAAGGGGGCCCCCTTTGATGCAATTTTTTTCTAGATTTCGGTTTTTTCGATTGGAGAAATGGATTCTATGAAAAAAAAACAAGCAGATTGCTATGATCGAAGTTGAAAATCGGTCCATCCGTTTGGAAGTTAAGGCGATCTGAAGAATTCGAAAAAGTTCCAAGGGGACCCCCTTTGATGCAATTTTTTTTTCGATTTCGGTTTTTTCGATTGGAGAAATGGATTCTATGAAAAAAAAACAAGCAGTTTGGTATGATCGAAGTTGAAAATCGGTCCATCCGTTCGGAAGTTTAGGCGATCTGAAGAATTCGAAAAAGTTCCAAGGGGACCCCCTTTGATGCAATTTTTTTTTCGATTTCGGTTTTTTCTATCGAAGAAATGGATTCTATGAAAAAACAATTAAATTGGTATGCGCGAAATTGAAAATCGGTCCATCCGTTCGGAAGTTAAGGCGGTCTGAAGAATTCGAAAAAGTTCCAAGGGGGCCCCCTTTGATGCATTTTTTTCGATTTCGGTTTTTCCGATTGGAGAAATGGATTCTATGAAATAAAACAAGCAGATTGGTATGATCGAAGTTGAAAATCGGTCCATCCGTTCGGAAGTTAAGGCGGTCTGAAGAATTCGAAAAAGTTCCAAGGGGGCCCCTTTGATGAATTTTTTTTCGATTTCGGTTTTTTCGATTGGAGAAATGGATTCTATGGAAAAAACAAGCGAATTGGTATGCGCGAAATTGAAAATCGGTCCATCCGTTCGGAAGTT
The DNA here is from genome assembly GCA_029955515.1 of Chrysomela aeneicollis. Lineage (NCBI taxonomy): Eukaryota > Metazoa > Arthropoda > Insecta > Coleoptera > Chrysomelidae > Chrysomela > Chrysomela aeneicollis. The sequence goes on along the minus strand of JARUHQ010000013.1, from coordinate 10,431,113 downwards.
AAGGCGATCTGAAGAATTCGAAAAAGTTCCAAGGGGGCCCCCTTTGATGCATTTTTTTTTCGATTCCGGTTTTTTTCGTTTGAAGAAATGGATTCTATGGAGAAAAAAAGCAGATTGATATGATCGAAGTTGAAAATCGGTCCATCCGTTCGGAAGTCGATCTGAAGAATTCGAAAAAGTTCCAAGGGGGCCCCCTTAGATGCATTTTTGTTTTGATTTCGATTCTTTCGATTGGAGAAATGGATTCTATGAAAAAAAACAAGCAGATTCGTATGATCGAAGTTGAAAATCGGTCCATCCGTTCGGAAGTTAAGGCGATCTGAAGAATTCGAAAATGTTCCAAGAGGGCTCCCTTTGATGCTTTTTATTTTTTCGATTTCGGTTTCTTTGATTGGAGAATTGGATTCTATGAAAAAAAAACAAGCAGATTGGTATGATCGAAGTTGAAAATCGGTCCATACGTTCGAAAGTTAAGTCGATCTGAAGAATTCGAAAAAGTTCCAAGGGAGCCCCCTTTGATGCATTCTTTTTTCGATTTCGGTTTTTTCGATTGCAGAAATGGATTCTATGAAAAAAAAACAAGCAGATTCGTATGATCGAAGTTGAAAATCGGTCCATCCGTTCGGAAGTTAAGGCGATCTGAAGAATTCGAAAAAGTTCCAAGGGGGCTCCCTTTGATGCTTTTTATTTTTTCGATTTCGGTTTTTTTGTTTGGAGAAATGGATTCTATGAAAAAAAAAACAAGCAGATTGAAATGATCGAAGTTGAAAATCGGTCCTTCCGTTCGGAAGTTAAGGCGATTTGAAGAATTCGAAAAAGTTCCGAGGGGACCCCCTTTGATGCAATTCTTCTTTTCGATTTCGGTTTTTTCGATTGGAGAAATGGATTCTATGAAAAAAAACAAGCAGATTGGTATGATCGAAGTTGAAAATCGGTCCATCCGTTCGGAAGTTAAGGCGATCTGAAGAATTCAGAAAAGTTCCAAGGGGACCCCCTTTGATGCATTTTTTTTTTTCGATTTTGGTTTTTTTGATTGGAGAAATGGATTCTATGAAAAAAAACAAGCAGTTTGGTATGATCGAAGTTGAAAATCGGTCCATCCGTTCGGAAGTTAAAGCGATCTGAAGAATTCGAAAAAGTTCCAACGGGACCCCCTTTGATGCAATTTTTTCTTCGAGTTCGGTTTTTTCTATTGAAGAAATGGATTCTATGAAAAAACAAGCAAATTGGTATGCGCGAAATTGAAAATCGGTCGATCCGTTCGGAAGTTGAGGCGGTCTGAAGAATTCGAAAAAGTTTCAAGGTGGCCCCCTCTGATGCATTTTTTTTTTCGATTTCGGGTTTTCCGATTGGAGAAATGGATTCTATGAAAAAAAAAACAAGCAGATTGGTATGATCGAAGTTGAAAATCGGTCCATCCGTTCGGAAGTTAAGGCGATCTGAAAAATTCGAAAAAGTTCCAAGGGGGCCCCCTTTGATGCATTTTTTTTTTCGATTTCGGTTTTTTCGATTGGAGAAATGGATTCTATGAAAGAAACAAGCAGATTGGTATGATCGAAGTTGAAAATCGGTCCATCCGTTCGGAAGTTAAGGCGATCTGAAGAATTCGAAAAAGTTCCAAGGGGACCCCATTCGATGCAATTTTTTTTTGATTTCGGTTTTTTCGATTGGAGAAATGGATTCTATGAAAAAAACAAGCAGATTGGTATGATCGAAGTTGAAAATCGATCAATCCGTTCGGAAGTTAAGGCGATCTGAAGAATTCGAAAAAGTTCCAAGAAGGCCCCCTTTGATGCATTTCTTTTCCGATTTCGGTTTTTTCGATTGGAGAAATGGATTCTATGAAAGAAAACAAGCAGATTGGTATGATCGAAGTTGAAAATCGTTCCATCCGTTCGGAAGTTAAGGCGATCTGAAGAATTCGAGAAAGTTCCAAGGGGGCCCCCTTTGATGCATTTTTTTTTTCGATTTCAGTTTTTTCGATTGGAGAAATGGATTCTATAAAAAAAAAACAAGCAGATTGGTATGATCGAAGTTGAAAATCGGTCCATCCGTTCGGAAGTTAAGGCGATCTGAAGAATTCGAAAAAGTTTCAAGGGGGCCCCCTTTGATGCATTTTTTTTTCGATTTCGGTTTTTTCGATTGGAGAAATGGATTCTATGAAAAAAACAAGCAGATTGGTATGATCGAAGTTGAAAATCGGTCAATCCGTTCGGAAGTTAAGGCGATCTGAAGAATTCGGATAAGTTCCAAAGGGACCCCCTTTGATGCAACTTTTTTTTCGATTTCGGTTTTTTTGATTGGAGAAATGGATTCTATGAAAAAAAACAAGCAGATTGCTATGATCGAAGTTGAAAATCGGTCCATCCGTTTGGAAGTTAAGGCGATCTGAAGAATTCGAAAAAGTTTCAAGGGGACCCCCTTTGATGCAATTTTTTCTTAGATTTCGGTTTTCTCGATTGAAGAAATGGATTCTATGAAAAAAAACAAGCAGATTGGTATGATCGAAGTTGAAAATCGGTCCATCCGTTCGGAAGTTTAGGCGATCTGAAGAATTCGAAAAAGTTCCAAGGGGACCCCCTTTGATGCAATTTTTTTTTCGATTTCGGTTTTTTCCATTGAAGAAATGGATTCTATGAAAAAAAAATCAAATTGGTATGCGCGAAATTGAAAATCGGTCCATCCGTTCGGAAGTTAAGGCGATCTGAAGAATTCGAAAAAGTTCCAAGGGGGCCTCCTTTGATGCATTTTTTTTTTATTTCGGTTTTTTCGATTGAAAAAAAACAAGCAGATTATTATGATCGAAGTTGAAAATCGGTCCATCCGTTCGGAAGTTGAGGCGATCTGAAGAATTCGAAAAAGTTCCAAGGGGGCCCCCTTTGATGCATTTTTTTTTTCGATTTCGATTTTTTCGATTGGAGAAATGGATTCTATAAAAAAGAACAAGCAGATTGGTATGATCGAAGTTGAAAATCGGTCCATCCATTCGGAAGTTAAGGCGATCTGAAGAATTCGAAAAAGTTCCAAGGGGGCCCCCTTTGATGCAACTTTTTTTTCGATTTCGGTTTTCTCGATTGGAGAAATGGATTCTATGAAAAAAACGAGCAGATTGGTATGATCGAAGTTGAAAATCGGTCAATCCGTTCGGAAGTTAATGGCGATCTGAAGAATTCGAAAAAGTTCCAAGGGGGCCCCCTTTGATGCAATTTTTTTTTTAGATTTCGGTTTTTTCGATTGGAGAAATGGATTCTATGAAAAAAAACAAGCAGTTTGGTATGATCGAAGTTGAAAATCGGTCCATCCGTTCGGAAGTTTAGGCGATCTGAAGAATTCGAAAAAGTTCCAAGGGGACCCCCTTTGATGCAACTTTTTTTTCGATTTCGGTTTTCTCGATTGGAGAAATGGATTCTATGAAGAAAACGAGCAGATTGGTATGATCGAAGTTGAAAATCGGTCAATCCGTTCGGAAGTTAATGGCGATCTGAAGAATTCGAAAAAGTTCCAAGGGGGCCCCCTTTGATGCAATTTTTTTTTTAGATTTCGGTTTTTTCGATTGGAGAAATGGATTCTATGAAAAAAACGAGCAGATTGGTATGATCGAAGTTGAAAATCGGTCAATCCGTTCGGAAGTTAATGGCGATCTGAAGAATTCGAAAAAGTTCCAAGGAGGCCCCCTTTGATGCAATTTGTTTTTAGATTTCGGTTTTTTCGATTGGAGAAATGGATTCTATGAAAAAAAACAAGCAGTTTGGTATGATCGAAGTTGAAAATCGGTCCATCCGTTCGGAAGTTAAGGCGGTCTGAAGAATTCGAAAAAGTTCCAAGGGGGCCCCCTTTGATGTTTTTTTTTTCGATTTCGGTTTTTCCGATTGGAGAAATGGATTCTATGAAATCACACAAGCAGATTGGTATGATCGAAGTAGAAAATCGGTCCATCCGTTCGGAAGTTAAGGCGATCTGAAGAATTCGAAAAAGTTTCAAGGGGACCCCCTTTGATGCAACTTTTTTGTCGATTGGAGAAATGGATTCTATGGAAAAAACAAGCAAATTGGTATGCGCGAAATTGAAAATCGGTCCATCCGTTCGGAAGTTAAGGCGATCTGAAGAATTCGAAAAAGTTACAAGGGGTCCCCCCTTGATGCATTTTTTTTTTCGATTCCGGTTTTTTCGATTGGAGAAATGGATTATACGAAAAAAAAACAAGCAGATTGGTATGATCGAAGTTGAAAATCGGTCCATCCGTTCGGAAGTTAAGGCGATCTGAAGAATTCGGATAAGTTCCAAAGGGACCCCCTTTGATGCAACTTTTTTTTTCGATTTCGGTTTTTTCGATTGGAGAAATGGATTCTATGAAGAAAAAACAAGCAGATTGCTATGATCGAAGTTGAAAATCGGTCCATCCGTTTGGAAGTTAAGGCGATCTGAAAATTTCGAAAAAGTTCCAAGGGGACCTCCTTTGATGCAATTTTTTTTTCGATTTCGGTTTTTTCGATTGGAGAAATGGATTCTATGAAAAAAAACAAGCAGTTTGGTATGATCGAAGTTGAAAATCGGTCCATCCGTTCGGAAGTTTAAGCGATCTGAAGAATTCGAAAAAGTTCCAAGGGGACCCCCTTTGATGAAATTTTTTTTTCGATTTCGGTTTTTTCTATTGAAGAAATGGATTCTATGAAAAAACAATCAAATTGGTATGCGCGAAATTGAAAATCGGTCCATCCGTTCGGAAGTTAAGGCGATCTGAAGAATTCGAAAAAGTTCCAAAGGGGTCCCCTTTGATGCTTTTTTTTTCCATTTCGGTTTTTTCGATTATAGAAATGGATTCTATGAAAAAATACAAGCAGATTGGTATGATCGAAGTTGAAAATCGGTCCATTCGTTCGGAAGTTAAGGCGATCTGAAGAATTCGAAAAAGTTCCAAGGGGGCCCCCTTTGATGCATTTTTTTTGTTCGATTTCGGTTTTTTCGATTGGAGAAATGGATTTTATGAAAAAAAACAAGCAGATTGGTATGATCGAAGGTGAGAATCGGTCCATCCGTTCGGAAGTTAAGGCGATCTGAAGAATTCGAAAAAGTTCCAAGGGGGCCCCCTTTGATGCATTTTTTTTTCGATTTCGGTTTTTTCGATTGGAGAAATGGATTTTATGGAAAAAAAAAACGAGCAAATTGGTATGATCGAAGTTGAAAATCGGTCCATCCGTTCGGAAGTTAGGCGATCTGAAGAATTCGAAAAAGTTCCAAGGGGGCTTCCTTTGATGCATTTTTTTTCTCGATTTCGGTTCTTCCGATCGGAGAAATGGATTCCATGAAAAAAAAACAAGCAGATTGGTATGATCGAAGTTGAAAATCGGTCCATCCGTTCGGATGTTGAGGCGATCTGAAGAATTCGAAAAAGTTCCAAGGGGGCCCCCTTTGATGCATTTTTTTTTCTCGATTTCGGTTTTTTCGATTGGATAAATGGATTCTATGAAAAAAAAACAAGCAGATTGGTATGATCGAAGTTGAAAATCGGTCCATACGTTCGAAAGTTAAGTCGATCTGAAGAATTCGAAAAAGTTCCAAGGGGGCTCCCTTTGATGCTTTTTAGTTTTTCGATTTCGGTTTTTTTGATTGGAGAAATGGATTCTATGAAAAAAAAAAACAAGCAGATTGGTATGATCGAAGTTGAAAATCGGTCCATCCGTTCGGAAGTTAAGGCGATCTGAAGAATTCGAAAAAGTTCCGAGGGGACCCCCTTTGATGCAATTCTTCTTTTCGATTTCGGTTTTTTCGATTGGAGAAATGGATTCTATGAAAAAAAACAAGCAGATTGGTATGATCGAAGTTGAAAATCGGTCCATCCGTTCGGAAGTTAAGGCGATCTGAAGAATTCAGAAAAGTTCCAAGGGGACCCCCTTTGATGCAATTTTTTTTTTATTTTGGTTTTTTTGATTGGAGAAATGGATTCTATGAAAAAAAAACAAGCAGTTTGGTATGATCGAAGTTGAAAATCGGTCCATCCGTTCGGAAGTTAAGGCGATCTGAAGAATTCGAAAAAGTTCCAACGGGACCCCCTTTGATGCAATTTTTTCTTCGAGTTCGGTTTTTTCTATTGAAGAAATGGATTCTATGAAAAAACAAGCAAATTGGTATGCGCGAAATTGAAAATCGGTCGATCCGTTCGGAAGTTGAGGCGGTCTGAAGAATTCGAAAAAGTTTCAAGGTGGCCCCCTCTGATGCATTTTTTTTTCGATTTCGGGTTTTCCGATTGGAGAAATGGATTCTATGAAAAAAAAAACAAGCAGATTGGTATGATCGAAGTTGAAAATCGGTCCATCCGTTCGGAAGTTAAGGCGATCTGAAGAATTCGAAAAAGTTCCAAGGGGGCCCCCTTTGATGCATTTTTTTTCTTGATTTCGGTTTTTTCGATTGGAGAAATGGATTCTATGAAAGAAACAAGCAGATTGGTATGATCGAAGTTGAAAATCGGTCCATCTGTTCGGAAGTTAAGGCGATCTGAAGAATTCGAAAAAGTTCCAAGGGGACCCCATTCGATGCAATTTTTTTTCGATTTCGGTTTTTTCGATTGGAGAAATGGATTCTATGAAAAAAACAAGCAGATTGGTATGATCGAAGTTGAAAATCGATCAATCCGTTCGGAAGTTAAGGCGATCTGAAGAATTCGAAAAAGTTCCAAGAAGGCCCCCTTTGATGCATTTTTTTTCCGATTTCGGTTTTTTCGATTGGAGAAATGGATTCTATGAAAGAAAACAAGCAGATTGGTATGATCGAAGTTGAAAATCGGTCCATCCGTTCGGAAGTTAAGGCGATCTGAAGAATTCGAGAAAGTTCCAAGGGGGCCCCCATTGATGCATTTTTTTTTTCGATTTCAGTTTTTTCGATTGGAGAAATGGATTCTATAAAAAAAAACAAGCAGATTGGTATGATCGAAGTTGAAAATCGGTCCATCCGTTCGGAAGTTAAGGCGATCTGAAGAATTCGAAAAAGTTTCAAGGGGGCCCCCTTTGATGCATTTTTTTTTTTCGATTTCGGTTTTTTCGATTGGAGAAATGGATTCTATGAAAAAAACAAGCAGATTGGTATGATCGAAGTTGAAAATCGGTCAATCCGTTCGGAAGTTAAGGCGATCTGAAGAATTCGGATAAGTTCCAAAGGGACCCCCTTTGATGCAACTTTTTTTTCGATTTCGGTTTTTTTGATTGGAGAAATGGATTCTATGAAAAAAAACAAGCAGATTGCTATGATCGAAGTTGAAAATCGGTCCATCCGTTTGGAAGTTAAGGCGATCTGAAGAATTCGAAAAAGTTTCAAGGGGACCCACTTTGATGCAATTTTTTTTAAGATTTCGGTTTTCTCGATTGAAGAAATGGATTCTATGAAAAAAAACAAGCAGATTGGTATGATCGAAGTTGAAAATCGGTCCATCCGTTCGGAAGTTTAGGCGATCTGAAGAATTCGAAAAAGTTCCAAGGGGACCCCCTTTGATGCAATTTTTTTTCGATTTCGGTTTTTTCTATTGAAGAAATGGATTCTATGAAAAAACAATCAAATTGGTATGCGCGAAATTGAAAATCGGTCCATCCGTTCGGAAGTTAAGGCGATCTGAAGAATTCGAAAAAGTTCCAAGGGGGCCTCCTTTGATGCATTTTTTTTTTATTTCGGTTTTTTCGATTGAAAAAAAACAAGCAGATTATTATGATCGAAGTTGAAAATCGGTCCATCCGTTCGGAAGTTAAGGCGATCTGAAGAATTCGAAAAAGTTCCAAGGGGGCCCCCTTTGATGCATTTTTTTTTTTCGATTTCGATTTTTTCGATTGGAGAAATGGATTCTATAAAAAAGAACAAGCAGATTGGTATGATCGAAGTTGAAAATCGGTCCATCCGTTCGGAAGTTAAGGCGATCTGAAGAATTCGAAAAAGTTCCAAGGGGGCCCTCTTTGATGCAACTTTTTTTTCGATTTCGGTTTTTTCGATTGGAGAAATGGATTCTATGAAAAAAACGAGCAGATTGGTATGATTGAAGTTGAAAATCGGTCAATCCGTTCGGAAGTTAATGGCGATCTGAAGAATTCGAAAAAGTTCCAAGGGGGCCCCCTTTGATGCAATTTTTTTTTAGATTTCGGTTTTTTCGATTGAAGAAATGGATTCTATGAGAAAAAACAAGCAGTTTGGTATGATCGAAGTTGAAAATCGGTCCATCCGTTCGGAAGTTTAGGCGATCTGAAGAATTCGAAAAAGTTCCAAGGAACCCCCTTTGATGCAATTTTTTTTTCGATTTCGGTTTTTTCGATTGGAGAAATGGATTCTATGAAAAAAACGAGCAGATTGGTATGATCGAAGTTGAAAATCGGTCAATCCGTTCGGAAGTTAATGGCGATCTGAAGAATTCGAAAAAGTTCCAAGGGGGCCCCCTTTGATGCAATTTTTTTTTAGATTTCGGTTTTTTCGATTGGAGAAATGGATTCTATGAAAAAAAACAAGCAGTTTGGTATGATCGAAGTTGAAAATCGGTCCATCCGTTCGGAAGTTAAGGCGGTCTGAAGAATTCGAAAAAGTTCCAAGGGGGCCCCCTTTGATGTTTTTTTTTTTCGATTTCGGTTTTTCCGATTGGAGAAATGGATTCTATGAAATCACACAAGCAGATTGGTATGATCGAAGTTGAAAATCGGTCCATCCGTTCGGAAGTTAAGGCGATCTGAAGAATTCGAAAAAGTTCCAAGGGGGCCCCCTTTGATGCATTTTTTTTTTCGATTTCAGTTTTTTCGATTGGAGAAATGGATTCTATAAAAAAAAACAAGCAGATTGGTATGATCGAAGTTGAAAATCGGTCCATCCGTTCGGAAGTTAAGGCGATCTGAAGAATTCGAAAAAGTTCCAAGGGGACCTCCTTTGATGCAACTTTTTTGTCGATTGGAGAAATGGATTCTATGGAAAAAACAAGCGAATTGGTATGCGCGAAATTGAAAATCGGTCCATCCGTTCGGAAGTTAAGGCGATCTGAAGAATTCGAAAAAGTTACAAGGGGGCCCCCCTTGATGCATTTTTTTTTTCGATTCCGGTTTTTTCGATTGGAGAAATGGATTATATGAAAAAAAACAAGCAGATTGGTATGATCGAAGTTGAAAATCGGTCCATCCGTTCTGAAGTTAAGGCGATCTGAAGTATTCGAATAAGTTCCAAAGGGACCCCCTTTGATGCAACTTTTTTTTCGATTTCGGTTTTTTCGATTGGAGAAATGGATTCTATGAAAAAACAAGCAAATTGGTATGCGCGAAATTGAAAATCGGTCCATCAGTTCGGAAGTTAAGGCGGTCTGAAGAATTCGAAAAAGTTCCAAGGGGGCCCCCTTTGATGCAATTTTATTTTCGATTTCGGTTTTTTCGATTGGAGAAATGGGTTCTATGAAAAAAAAACAAGCAGTTTGGTATGATCGAAGTTGAAAATCGGTCCATCCGTTTGGAAGTTAAGGCGATCTGAAAAATTCGAAAAAGTTCCAAGGGGGCCCCCTTTGATGCAATGTTGTTTGTAGATTTCGGTTTTTTCGATTGGAGAAATGGATTCTATGAAAAAAAAACAAGCAGATTGGTATGATCGAAGTTGAAAATCGGTCCATCCGTTCGGATGTTAAGGCGATCTGAAGAATTCGAAAAAGTTCCAAGGGGGCCCCCTTTGATGCATTTTTTTGTCTCGATTTCGGTTTTTTCGATTGGATAAATGGATTCTATGAAAAAAAAACAAGCAGATTGGTATGATCGAAGTTGAAAATCGGTCCATACGTTCGAAAGTTAAGTCGATCTGAAGAATTCGAAAAAGTTCCAAGGGAGCCCCCTTTGATGCATTTTTTTTTTTCGATTTCGGTTTTTTCGATTGCAGAAATGGATTCTATGAAAAAAAAACAAGCAGATTCGTATGATCGAAGTTGAAAATCGGTCCATCCGTTCGGAAGTTAAGGCGATCTGAAGAATTCGAAAAAGTTCCAAGGGGGCTCCCTTTGATGCTTTTTATTTTTTCGATTTCGGTTTTTTTGATTGGAGAAATGGATTCTATGAAAAAAAAACAAGCAGATTGGTATGATCGAAGTTGAAAATCGGTCCATCCGTTCGGAAGTTAAGGCGATCTGAAGAATTCGAAAAAGTTCCGAGGGGACCCCCTTTGATGCAATTCTTCTTTTCGATTTCGGATTTTTCGATTGGAGAAATGGATTCTTTGAAAAAAAACAAGCAGATTGGTATGATCGAAGTTGAAAATCGGTCCATCCGTTCGGAAGTTAAGGCGATCTGAAGAATTCAGAAAAGTTCCAAGGGGACCCCCTTTGATGCAATTTTTTTTCGATTTTGGTTTTTTTGATTGGAGAAATGGATTCTATGAAAAAAAACAAGCAGTTTGGTGTGATCGAAGTTGAAAATCGGTCCATCCGTTCGGAAGTTAAGGCGATCTGAAGAATTCGAAAAAGTTCCAACGGGACCCCCTTTGATGCAATTTTTTCTTCGAGTTCGGTTTTTTCTATTGAAGAAATGGATTCTATGAAAAAACAAGCAGATTGGTATGATCGAAGTTGAAAATCGATCAATCCGTTCGGAAGTTAAGGCGATCTGAAGAATTCGAAAAAGTTCGAAGAAGGCCCCCTTTGATGCATTTTTTTTTTCGATTTCGGTTTTTTCGATTGAAGAAATGGATTCTATGAAAGAAAACAAGCAGATTGGTATGATCGAAGTTGAAAATCGGTCCATACGTTCGAAAGTTAAGTCGATCTGAAGAATTCGAAAAAGTTCCAAGGGAGCCCCCTTTGATGCATTTTTTTTTTGATTTCGGTTTTTTCGATTGCAGAAATGGATTCTATGAAAAAAAAACAAGCAGATTCGTATGATCGAAGTTGAAAATCGGTCCATCCGTTCGGAAGTTAAGGCGATCTGAAGAATTCGAAAAAGTTTCAAGGGGGCCCCCTTTGATGCATTTTTTTTTTCGATTTCGGTTTTTTCGATTGGAGAAATGGATTCTATGAAAAAACAAGCAGATTGGTATGATCGAAGTTGAAAATCGGTCAATCCGTTCGGAAGTTAAGGCGATCTGAAGAATTCGGATAAGTTCCAAAGGGACCCCCTTTGATGCAACTTTTTTTTCGATTTCGGTTTTTTTTATTGGAGAAATGGATTCTATGAAAAAAAACAAGCAGATTGCTATGATCGAAGTTGAAAATCGGTCCATCCGTTTGGAAGTTAAGGCGATCTGAAGAATTCGAAAAAGTTTCAAGGGGACCCCCTTTGATGCAATTTTTTTTTAGATTTCGGTTTTCTCGATTGAAGAAATGGATTCTATGAAAAAAAACAAGCAGATTGGTATGATCGAAGTTGAAAATCGGTCCATCCGTTCGGAAGTTTAGGCGATCTGAAGAATTCGAAAAAGTTCCAAGGGGACCCCCTTTGATGCAATTTTTTTTCGATTTCGGTTTTTTCTATTGAAGAAATGGATTCTATGAAAAAACAATCAAATTGGTATGCGCGAAATTGAAAATCGGTCCATCCGTTCGGAAGTTAAGGCGATCTGAAGAATTCGAAAAAGTTCCAAGGGGGCCTCCTTTGATGCATTTTTTTTTTATATCGGTTTTTTCGATTGAAAAAAAAACAAGCAGATTATTATGATCGAAGTTGAAAATCGGTCCATCCGTTCGGAAGTTAAGGCGATCTGAAGAATTCGAAAAAGTTCCAAGGGGGCCCCCTTTGATGCATTTTTTTTTCGATTTCGATTTTTTCGATTGGAGAAATGGATTCTATAAAAAAGAACAAGCAGATTGGTATGATCGAAGTTGAAAATCGGTCCATCCGTTCGGAAGTTAAGGCGATCTGAAGAATTCGAAAAAGTTCCAAGGGGGCCCCCTTTGATGCAACTTTTTTTTCGATTTCGGTTTTTTCGATTGGAGAAATGGATTCTATGAAAAAAACGAGCAGATTGGTATGATCGAAGTTGAAAATCGGTCAATCCGTTCGGAAGTTAATGGCGATCTGAAGAATTCGAAAAAGTTCCAAGGGGGCCCCCTTTGATGCAATTTTTTTTTAGATTTCGGTTTTTTCGATTGGAGAAATGGATTCTATGAGAAAAAACAAGCAGTTTGGTATGATCGAAGTTGAAAATCGGTCCATCCGTTCGGAAGTTTAGGCGATCTGAAGAATTCGAAAAAGTTCCAAGGGGACCCCCTATGATGCAATATTTTTTTCGATTTCGGTTTTTTCGATTGGAGAAATGGATTCTATGAAAAAAACGAGCAGATTGGTATGATCGAAGTTGAAAATCGGTCAATCCGTTCGGAAGTTAATGGCGATCTGAAGAATTCGAAAAAGTTCCAAGGGGGCCCCCTTTGATGCAATTTATTTTTAGATTTCGGTTTTTTCGATTGGAGAAATGGATTCTATGAAAAAAAACAAGCAGTTTGGTATGATCGAAGTTGAAAATCGGTCCATCCGTTCGGAAGTTGAGGCGGTCTGAAGAATTCGAAAAAGTTCCAAGGGGGCCCCCTTTGATGTTTTTTTTTTTTCGATTTCGGTTTTTCTGATTGGAGAAATGGATTCTATGAAATCACACAAGCAGATTGGTATGATCGAAGTTGAAAATCGGTCCATCCGTTCGGAAGTTAAGGCGATCTGAAGAATTCGAAAAAGTTCCAAGGGGGCCCCCTTTGATGCATTTTTTTTTTTCGATTTCAGTTTTTTCGATTGGAGAAATGGATTCTATGAAAAAAAACAAGCAGATTGGTATGATCGAAGTTGAAAATCGGTCCATCCGTTTGGAAGTTGAGGCGATCTGAAGAATTCGAAAAAGTTTCAAGGGGACCCCCTTTGATGCAATTTTTTTTTAGATTTCGGTTTTCTCGATTGAAGAAATGGATTCTATGAAAAAAAAACAAGCAGATTGGTATGATCGAAGTTGAAAATCGGTCCATCCGTTCGGAAGTTAAGGCGATCTGAAGAATTCGAAAAAGTTTCAAGGGTGCCCCCTTTGATGCATTTTTTTTTTCGATTTCGGTTTTTTCGATTGGAGAAATGGATTCTATGAAAAAAACAAGCAGATTGGTATGATCGAAGTTGAAAATCGGTCAATCCGTTCGGAAGTTAAGGCGATCTGAAGAATTCGGATAAGTTCCAAAGGGACCCCCTTTGATGCAACTTTTTTTTCGATATCGGTTTTTTTGATTGGAGAAATGGATTCTATGAAAAAAAACAAGCAGATTGTTATGATCGAAGTTGAAAATCGGTCCATCCGTTTGGAAGTTAAGGCGATCTGAAGAATTCGAAAAAGTTTCAAGGGGACCCCCTTTGATGCATTTTTTTTTTAGATTTCGGTTTTCTCGATTGAAGAAATGGATTCTATGAAAAAAAACAAGCAGATTGGTATGATCGAAGTTGAAAATCGGTCCATCCGTTCGGAAGTTTAGGCGATCTGAAGAATTCGAAAAAGTTCCAAGGGGACCCCCTTTGATGCAATTTTTTTTCGATTTCGGTTTTTTTTATTGAAGAAATGGATTCTATGAAAAAACAATCAAATTGGTATGCGCGAAATTGAAAATCGGTCCATCCGTTCGGAAGTTAAGGCGATCTGAAGAATTCGAAAAAGTTCCAAGGGGGCCTCCTTTCAAGGGGACCCCCTATGATGCAATTTTTTTTTAGATTTCGGTTTTCTCGATTGAAGAAATGGATTCTATGAAAAAAAACAAGCTGATTGGTATGATCGAAGTTGAAAATCGGTCCATCCGTTCGGAAGTTTAGGCGATCTGAAGAATTCGAAAAAGATCCAAGGGGACCCCCTTTGATGCAATTTTTTTTCGATTTCGGTTTTTTCTATTGAAGAAATGGATTCTATGAAAAAACAATCAAATTGGTATGCGCGAAATTGAAAATCGGTCCATCCGTTCGGAAGTTAAGGCGATCTGAAGAATTCGAAAAAGTTTCAAGGGGGCCTCCTTTGATGCATTTTTTTTTTATTTCGGTTTTTTCGATTGAAAAAAAACAAGCAGATTATTATGATCGATGTTGAAAATCGGTCCATCCGTTCGGAAGTTAAGGCGATCTGAAGAATTCGAAAAAGTTCCAAGGGGGCCCCCTTTGATGCAATTTTTTTTAGATTTCGGTTTTTTCGATTGGAGAAATGGATTTTATGAAAAAAAACAAGCAGTTTGGTATGATCGAAGTTGAAAATCGGTCCATCCGTTCGGAAGTTAAGGCGGTATGAAGAATTCGAAAAAGTTCCAAGGGGGCCCCCTTTGATGTTTTTTTTTTTCGATTTCGGTTTTTCCGATTGGAGAAATGGATTCTATGAAATCACACAAGCAGATTGGTATGATCGAAGTTGAAAATCGGTCCATCCGTTCGGAAGTTAAGGCGATCTGAAGAATTCGAAAAAGTTCCAAGGGGGCCCCCTTTGATGCATTTTTTTTTTCGATTTCAGTTTTTTCGATTGGAGAAATGGATTCTATGAAAAAAAACAAGCAGATTGGTATGATCGAAGTTGAAAATCGGTCCATCCGTTTGGAACTTAAGGCGATCTGAAGAATTCGAAAAAGTTTCAAGGGGACCCCCTTTGATGCAATTTTTTTTAGATTTCGGTTTTCTCGATTGAAGAAATGGATTCTATGAAAAAAAAACAAGCATATTGGCATGATCGAAGTTGAAAATCGGTCCATCCGTTCGGAAGTTAAGGCGATCTGAAGAATTCGAAAAAGTTTCAAGGGGGCCCCCTTTGATGCATTTTTTTTTCGATTTCGGTTTTTTCGATTGGAGAATGGATTCTATGAAAAAAAAAAGCAGATTGCTATGATCGAAGTTGAAAATCGGTCCATCCGTTTGGAAGTTAAGGCGATCTGAAGAATTCGGATAAGTTCCAAAGGGACCCCCTTTGATGCAACTTTTTTTTCGATTTCGGTTTTTTTGATTGTAGAAATGGATTCTATGAAAAAAAACAAGCAGATTGCTATGATCGAAGTTGAAAATCGGTCCATCCGTTTGGAAGTTAAGGCGATCTGAAGAATTCGAAAAAGTTTCAAGGGGACCCCCTTTGATGCAATTTTTTTTTAGATTTCGGTTTTCTCGATTGAAGAAATGGATTCTATGAAAAAAAACAAGCAGATTGGTATGATCGAAGTTGAAAATCGGTCCATCCGTTCGGAAGTTTAGGCGATCTGAAGAATTCGAAAAAGTTCCAAGGGGACCCCCTTTGTTGCAATTTTTTTTCGATTTCGGTTTTTTCTATTGAAGAAATGGATTCTATGAAAAAACAATCAAATTGGTATGCGCGAAATTGAAAATCGGTCCATCCGTTCGGAAGTTAAGGCGATCTGAAGAATTCGAAAAAGTTCCAAGGGGGCCTCCTTTGATGCATTTTTTTTTATTTCGGTTTTTTCGATTGAAAAAAAACAAGCAGATTATTATGATCGAAGTTGAAAATCGGTCCATCCGTTCGGAAGTTAAGGCGATCTGAAGAATTCGAAAAAGTTCCAAGGGGGCCCCCTTTGATGAATTTTTTTTTCGATTTCGATTTTTTCGATTGGAGAAATGGATTATATAAAAAAGAACAAGCAGATTGGTATGATCGAAGTTGAAAATCGGTCCATCCGTTCGGAAGTTAAGGCGATCTGAAGAATTCGAAAAAGTTCCAAGGGGGCCCCCTTTGATGCAACTTTTTTTTCGATTTCGGTTTTTTCGATTGGAGAAATGGATTCTATGAAAAAAACGAGCAGATTGGTATGATCGAAGTTGAAAATCGGTCAATCCGTTCGGAAGTTAATGGCGATCTGAAGAATTCGAAAAAGTTCCAAGGGGGCCCCCTTTGATGCAATTTTTTTTTAGATTTCGGTTTTTTCGATTGGAGAAATGGATTCTATGAGAAAAAACAAGCAGTTTGGTATGATCGAAGTTGAAAATCGGTCCATCCGTTCGGAAGTTTAGGCGATCTGAAGAATTCGAAAAAGTTCCAAGGGGACCCCCTTTGATGCAATTTTTTTTCGATTTCGGTTTCTTCGATTGGAGAAATGGATTCTATGAAAAAAACGAGCAGATTGGTATGATCGAAGTTGAAAATCGGTCAATCCGTTCGGAAGTTAATGGCGATCTGAAGAATTCGAAAAAGTTCCAAGGGGGCCCCCTTTGATGCAATTTTTTTTTAGATTTCGGTTTTTTCGATTGGAGAAATGGATTCTATGAAAAAAAACAAGCAGTTTGGTATGATCGAAGTTGAAAATCGGTCCATCCGTTCGGAAGTTAAGGCGGTCTGAAGAATTCGAAAAAGTTCCAAGGGGGCCCCCTTTGATGTTTTTTTTTTTTCGATTTCGGTTTTTCCGATTGGAGAAATGGATTCTATGAAATCACACAAGCGAATTGGTATGCGCGAAATTGAAAATCGGTCCATCCGTTCGGAAGTTAAGGCGATCTGAAGAATTCGAAAAAGTTCCAAGGGGGCCCCCTTTGATGCATTTTTTTTTTCGATTTCAGTTTTTTCGATTGGAGAAATGGATTCTATGAAAAAAAACAAGCAGATTGGTATGATCGAAGTTGAAAATCGGTCCATCCGTTCGGAAGTTAAGGCGATCTGAAGAATTCGAAAAAGTTCCAAAGGGACCCCCTTTGATGCAACTTTTCATTCGATTTCGGTTTTTTCGATTGGAGAAATGGATTCTATGAAAAAAAACAAGCAGATTGCTATGATCGAAGTTGAAAATCGGTCCATCCGTTCGGAAGTTAAGGCGATCTGAAGAATTCGAAAAAGTTCCAAGGGGGTCCCCTTTGATGCATTTTTTTTTTCATTTCGGTTTTTTCGATTGGAGAAATGGATTCTTTGAAAAAATACAAGCAGATTGGTATGATCGAAGTTGAAAATCGGTCCATCCGTTCGGAATATAAGGCGATCTGAAGAATTCGAAAAAGTTCCAAAGGGGCCCCCATGGATGCATTTTTTTTCCGATTTCGGTTTTTTCGATTGGAGAAATGGATTCTATGAAAAAAAACAAGCAGTTTGGTATGATCGAAGTTGAAAATCGGTCCATCCGTTCGGAAGTTTAAGCGATCTGAAAAATTCGAAAAAGTTCCAAGGGGACCCCCTTTGATAAAATTTTTTTTTCGATTTCGGTTTTTTCTATTGAAGAAATGGTTTCTATGAAAAAACAATCAAATTGGTATGCGCGAAATTGAAAATCGGTCCATCCGTTCGGAAGTTAAGGCGGTCTGAAGAATTCGAAAAAGTTCCAAGGGGGCCCCCTTTGATGCATTTTTTTTTTCGATTTCAGTTTTTCCGATTGAAGAAATGGATTCTATGAAATTAAACAAGCAGATTGGTATGATCGAAGTTGAAAATCGGTCCATTCGTTCGGAAGTTAAGGCGATCTGAAGAATTCGAAAAAGTTCCAAGGGGGCCACCTTTGATGCATTTTTTTTTCGATTTCGGTTTTTTCGATTGGATAAATGAATTCTATGAAAAAAACAAGCAGATTGGTATGCGCGAAATTGAAAATCGGTCCATCCGTTCGGAAGTTAAGGCGATCTGAAGAATTCGAAAAAGTTACAAGGGGGCCCCCTTTGATGCATTTTGTTTTCGATTCCGGTTTTTTCGATTGGAGAAATGGATTCTATGAAAAAAAAAAAACAAGCAGATTGGTATGATCGAAGTTGAAAATCGGTCCATCCGTTCGGAAGTTGAGGCGATCTGAAGAATTCGAAAAAGTTCCAAGGGGGCCCCCTTTGATGCATTTTTTTTTTTCGATTTCGGTTTTTTTGATTGGAGAAATGGATTCTATGAAAAAAAACAAGCAGATTGGTATGATCGAAGTTGAAAATCGGTCCATCCGTTCGGAAGTTAAGGCGATCTGAAGAATTCGAAAAAGTTCCAAGGGGGTCCCCTTTGATGCTTTTTTTTTTCCATTTCGGTTTTTTCGATTATAGAAATGGATTCTATGAAAAAATACAAGCAGATTGGTATGATCGAAGTTGAAAATCGGTCCATCCGTTCGGAAGTTAAGGCGATCTGAAGAATTCGAAAAAGTTCCAAGGGGGCCCCCTTTGATGCATTTTTTTTTTCGATTTCGGTTTTTTCGATTGGAGAAATGGATTCTATGAAAAAAAACAAGCAGATTGGTATGGTCGAAGGTGAGAATCGGTCCATCCGTTCGGAAGTTAAGGCGATCTGAAGAATTCGAAAAAGTTCCAAGGGGGCCCCCTTTGATGCATTTTTTTTTCGATTTCGGTTTTTTCGATTGGAGAAATGAATTTTATGGAAAAAAAAAAACAAGCAAATTGGTATGATCGAAGTTGAAAATCGGTCCATCCGTTCGGAAGTTAGGCGATCTGAAGAATTCGAAAAAGTTCCAAGGGGGCTTCCTTTGATGCATTTTTTTTCTCGATTTCGGTTCTTCCGATCGGAGAAATGGATTCTATGAAAAAAAAACAAGCAGATTGGTATGATCGAAGTTGAAAATCGGTCCATCCCTTCGGATGTTAAGGCGATCTGAAGAATTCGAAAAAGTTCCAAGGGGGCCCCCTTTGATGCATTTTTTTTTTCGATTTCGGTTTTTTTGATCGGAGAAATGGATTCTATGGAAAAAAAAGCAGATTGGTATGATCGAAGTTGAAAATCGGTCCATCCGTTCGGAAGTTAAGTCGATCTGAAGAATTCGAAAAAGTTCCAAGGGGGCCCCCTTTGATGCATTTTTTTCTCGATTTTGGTTTTTTCGATTGGAGAAATGGATTCTATGAACAAAAAACAAGCAGATTCGTATGATCGAAGTTGAAAATCGGTCCATCCGTTCGGAAGTTAAGGCGATCTGAAGAATTCGAAAAAGTTCCAAGGGGGCCCCCTTTGATGCATTTTTTTTTTTTCGATTTCGGTTTCTTCGATTGAAGAAATGGATTCTATGAAAAAAAACAAGCAGATTGGTATGATCGAAGTTGAAAATCGGTCCATACGTTCGAAAGTTAAGGCAATCTGAAGAATTCGAAAAAGTTCCAAGGGGGCCCCCTTTGATGCATTTTTTTTTGATTTCGGTTTTTTTGATCGGAAAAATGGATTCGATGGAAAAAAAAACAGATCGGTATGATCGAAGTTGAAAATCGGTCCATCCGTTCGGAAGTTAAGTCGATCTGAAGAATTCGAAAAAGTTCCAAGGGGGCCCCCTTTAATGCATTTTTTTTTCGATTTCGGTTTTTCCGATTGGAGAAATGGATTCTATGAAAAAAACAAGCAGTATGATCGAAGTTGAAAATCGGTCCATCCGTTCGGAAGTTAAGGCGATCTGAAGAATTCGAAAAAGTTCCAAGCGGACCCCCTTTGATGCAATTTTATTCGATTGGAGAAATGGATTCTATGGAAAAAACAAGCGAATTGGTATGCGCGAAATTGAAAATCGGTCCATCCGTTCGGAAATTAAGGCGATCTGAAGAATTCGAAAAAGTTACAAGGGGGCCCCCTTTGATGCAGTTTTTTTCGATTCCGGTTTTTTTGATTGAAGAAATGGATTCGATGAAAAAAAACAAGCAGATTGGTATGATCGAAGTTGAAAATCGGTCCATCCGTTCGGAAGTTAAGGCGATCTGAAGAATTCGAAATAGTTCCAAGGGGGCCCCCTTTGATGCATTTTTTTTTTCGATTTCGGTTTTTTTGATTGGAGAAATGGATTCTATGAAAAAAAAACAAGCAGATTGGCATGATCGAAGTTGAAAATCGGTCCATCCGTTCGGAAGTGCTGTAGTATCAGACTGGCTTCGAGGAAAATTATCGCTGTGGTTATATACAGACCACCAGCAGGAGATTTTAAGGAGTTTTTGGAATTACTTGATGGTATGTTAACTGAACTGTGCAGCGAAATATTTGATATAGTCATAGGGGGAGATTTTAATCTGAATTTTTTGCTCCCCAGTGTAAATCACTCAATACTTATAGACTTATTAGCGTCCTATAATATTGAGGCTTGTGTGAAAACTGCTACTAGAGTAACTCCTCACTCGGAGACATGCATTGATAATTTTCTGATCAGGTGTAGCAGGTGCTTTGAAGTAGCGGTGAAGGACCTGCATCTGTCTGACCATTTTGCGCAGTTCGTATACATGAAAGATGAGACAGTAAAAGATAAGAATAAAAATCCTTACTACTACCGCAGAGACTGTTGTACAGAAAATATTTCAATATTCCAGAACTACCTGAAACAGGAAGACTGGTCCGAAACGTATGCAATAGAGTGTCCAAATCTGGCGTATAAAAAATTTTCAGAGACTTTACTATACTATTTTGAAATTTCGTTTCCAATGAGAAGATTCTATATAAAAAAAAGTAGAGGAAATGACTATATCATGACACCAGAATTAGAAGAACTGAAAAATAAAGTAACATTATACACCTCAATTGCCAGGTATGATGATACCTATAAAGAAATCAGTAAATACTTCAACAAGAGTTATAGGGAAAAATTAAGAAGTGCAAGGAAGGAATATCATGATTTTCAGATTCTAAACTCAAATTATAAACCGAAAACTACCTGGCAAATTATCAATAATATTCAAAAAAACCCAAAAGAGAGAATAAAATTGTTATCAAGGAAAACGAGGTCATTATCGAAGATACAATACTAGCTGAAAAATTTAATGAAAATTTCTTGAGAACACTCGTCGAAATAAATACGAATGATTCGAAATTTCTTGGGGACAATGTACCGTCTAACGTAAATAGTTTCTTCATGACGGCCGTTTGTGAGAGTGATGTAATAGAGCTTATTGCCCAACTAAAAAACTCTAATGCATGTGGGTATGACTATATTTCCAACAACCTGTTGAAAAAATGTCGGTATGAACTCTGTAGCCCTTTAACTTTCCTCATAAATTCATCATCTTCAAAGGGAATTTACCCAAACAATTTGAAACTCGCAACAGTATGCCCTATCTATAAAAAAGGTGATGGGAACAATTTAGATAATTACAGAGCAATAAGTCTGCTATCAAGTCTCTCTAAACCATTTGAACTAAACATAAACAGACAATTAACAAGCTTCTTTGAGAGAAATAAAACTCTATCGACATCGCAGCATGGGTTCACCAAGTCCAAAAGCACAGAATCAGCATTATGTGAGTTTCAAACCAGAATTATCAATGCCCTGGACCAAAGGAAGTGTGTTCTAGGGCTATTTATAGACTTCTCTCGTGCCTTCGACTGTGTAGATCATGAATTGTTACTCTCAAAACTATTCAGATCAGGTATGAGAGGTGTTCCACATGATTTAGTTACGTCATATCTTAAGGAAAGAAGACAAAGAGTAAAAATTGGCAAATGTATCAGCAGTGAATCTGAAATTGGCCAGGGAGTACCTCAAGGATCTAATCTGGGTCCATTATTCTTCTTGGTGTTCGCTAACGATCTTATAACATTCATTAGCAATAACACCACAACATTTGTTACCAGTTACGCAGATGACACCAACATACTAATAATAGAAGAAAATATGGAAAGCCTCAGGAAAACCACAGCAGATATATACAGCAAAATAAATCTTTGGTCGGAAAAGAATAACTTAAAACTCAACAAAGGCAAAACTAACATCGTCTTATTTTCTAATCGCAGTCTAAACAACTTGGAGTTATCTTTAAATGATGAAACGATAAGCCCAGTGGAAACAGTAAACATGCTGGGAATTACTCTGGACCGAAAACTATCATGGCACCCTCATATCGATGCACTTTGTACTAAATTAAAAAAATGTTGCTTCTCCATTAGGTTCATGTCTAATCACTGTAGTATCAATGTATTGAAAACATTATATCACGCCAATTTTCATTCTCACATTCGTTATGGGATTCTGAACTGGGGTACTGGTGCAGCCGTGCAAAGGGTATTCCTAATTCAAAAATATGTGATAAGAATAATTGCTCAACTAGGATACAGGGAGTCATGCAGAAATGCATTCAAAGATCTGAATATTCTGACAGTCGCCAGCACATATATATTAGAATCCTGTGCATATGTTTTTAGACATAAACCAATCTTTCAACCATATCAACATGACCACAATACTCGTTCCAAGGGTCTTCTGGTGTCAAATGCTCATAGAACAGCATTGTATGAAAAAAGTGTAGATTTCAATGGCTGTAAATTCTACAATATTCTTCCTGAAGATATCAAGGTTTCTCCCAGTTCTCATGTTTTCAAATATAGGCTGAAGAAACTGCTGCTTCAAATGAACTGCTATACCTTTCAGGAATTTATCGAACAACTATAAATTATAGACTGAGCAAAAGCTCAATCATATCCAAAATATTGACTTATCATCTTCTATGCTATGATGATAAATTACTCAATTAATTTTATATATAGGTACTTAATTACTTGTTAGTTCTGTCCGACTTTACAATTTTATATTTATACTTATAGCCGACATATGCTTTTGACGACTCTTCTTCAATTATTGTACATTGTAACAGTATTGCAACAACTGTACTTTTCAATTTGAGAAATAAAGATTATTATTATTATTATTATTATATAAGTTAAGGCGATCTGAAGAATTCGAAAAAGTTCCAAGGGGGTCCCCTTTGATGAATTTTTTTTTCCATTTCGGTTTTTTCGATTATAGAAATGGATTCTATGAAGAAATACAAGCAGATTGGTATGATCGAAGTTGAAAATCGGTCCATCCGTTCGGAAGTTAAGGCGATATGAAGAATTCGAAAAAGTTCCAAGGGGGCCCCCTTTGATGCATTTTTTTTTTCGATTTCGGTTTTTTCGATTGGAGAAATGGATTCTATGAAAAAAAAAACAAGCAAATTGGTATGATCGAAGTTGAAAATCGGTCCATCCGTTCGGAAGTTAGGCGATCTGAAGAATTCGAAAAAGTTCCAAGGGGGCCCCCTTTGATGCATTTTTTTTTTCCATTTCGGTTTTTTCGATTATAGAAATGGATTCTATGAAAAAATACAAGCAGATTGGTATGATCGAAGTTGAAAATCAGTCCATCCGTTCGGAAGTTAAGGCGATATGAAGAATTCGAAAAAGTTCCAAGGGGGCCCCCTTTGATGCATTTTTTTTTCGATTTCGGTCCTTTCGATCGGAGAAATGGATTCTATGAAAAAAAAAAAGAAGCAGATTGGTATGATCGAAGTTGAAAATCGGTCCATCCGTTCGGATGTTAAGGCGCTCTGAAGAATTCGAAAAAGTTCCAAGGGGGCCCCCTTTGGTGCATTTTTTCTTTCGATTTCGGTTTTTTCGATTGGAGAAATGGATTCTATGAATAAAAACAAGCAGATTGGTATGATCGAAGTTGAAAATCGGTCCATACGTTCGAAAGTTAAGGCAATCTGAAGAATTCGAAAAAGTTCCAAGGGGGCCCCCTTTGATGCATTTTTTTTTTTTCGATTTCGGTTTTTTTGATCGGAGAAATGGATTCTATGGAAGAAAAAAGCAGATTGGTGTGATCGAAGTTGAAAATCGGTCCATCCGTTCGGAAGTTAAGTCGATCTGAAAAATTCGAAAAAGTTCCAAGGGGGCCCCCTTTGATGCATTTTTTTTATTTTGGTTTTTTCGATTGGAGAAATGGATTCTATGAAGAAAAACAAGCAAATTCGTATGATCGAAGTTGAAAATCGGTCCATCCGTTCGGAAGTTAAGGCGATCTGAAGAATTCGAAAAAGTTCCAAGGGGGCCCCCTTTGATCCTTTTTTTTTCGATTTCGGTTTTTTCGATTGGAGAAATGGATTCTATGAAAAAAAACAAGCAGATTGGTATGATCGAAGTTGAAAATCGGTCCATACGTTCGAAAGTTAAGGCAATCTGAAGAATTCGAAAAAGTTCCAAGGGGGCCCCCTTTGATGCATTTTTTTTTTCGATTTCGAATTTTTTGATCGGAGAAATGGATTCTATGGAAAAAAAAGGCAGATTGGTATGATCGAAGTTGAAAATCGGTCCATCCGTTCGGAAGTTAAGTCGATCTGAAGAATTCGAAAAAGTTCCAAGGGGGCCCCCTTTGATGCATTTTTTTTTCGATTTCGGTTTTTTCGATTGGAGAAATGGATTCTATGAAAAAAAACAAGCAGATTCGTATGATCGAAGTTGAAAATCGGTCCATCCGTTCGGAAGTTAAGGCGATCTGAAGAATTCGAAAAAGTTCCAAGGGGTCTCCCTTTGATGCTTTTTATTTTTTAGATTTCGGTTTTTTTGATTGGAGAAATGGATTCTAAGAAAAAAAAAGCAGATTGGTATGATCGAAGTTGAAAATCGGTCCACAAGTTCGAAAGTTAAGGCAATCTGAAGAATTCGAAAAAGTTCCAAGGGGGCCTCCTTAGATGCATTTTTTTTTTTCGATTTCGGTTTTTTTGATCGGAGATATGGATTCTATGAAAAAAAAAGCAAATTGGTATGATCGAAGTTGAAAATCGGTCCATCCGTTCGGAAGTTAAGTCGATCTGAAGAATTCGAAAAAGTTCCAAGGGGGCCCCCTTTGATGCATTTTTTTTTTTTCGATTTCGGTTTTTTCGATTGCAGAAATGGATTCTATAAAAAAAACAAGCAGATTGGTATGATCGAAGTTGAAAATCGGTCCATCCGTTCGGAAGTTAAGGCGATCTGAAGAATTCGAAAAAGTTCCAAGGGGACCCCCTTTGATGCAATTTTTCTTTTCGATTTCGGTTTTTTCGATTAGAGAAATGGATTCTATGAAAAAAAACAAGCAGATTGGTATGATCGAAGTTGAAAATCGGTCCATCCGTTCGTAAGTTAAGGCGATCTGAAGAATTCAGAAAAGTTCCAAGGGGACCCCCTTTGATGCGATTTTATTTTTCGATTTTGGTTTTTTCGATTGGATAAATGGATTCCATGAAAAAAAAACAAGCAGATTCGTATGATCGAAGTTGAAAATCGGTCCATCCGTTCGGAAGTTAAGGCGATCTGAAGAATTCGAAAAAGTTCCAAGGGGGTTCCCTTTGATGCATTTTTTTTTTCGATTTCGGTTTTTTCGATTGGAGAAATGGATTCTATGAAAAAAACAAGCAGATTGGTATGATCGAAGTTGAAAATCGGTCCATACGTTCGAAAGTTAAGGCAATCTGAAGAATTCGAAAAAGTTCCAAGGGGGCCCCCTTTGATGCATTTTTTTTTTTCGATTTCGGTTTTTTTGATTGGAGAAATGGATTCTATGAAAAAAAAAACAAGCAGATTGGTATGATCGAAGTTGAAAATCGGTCCATAAGTTCGAAAGTTATGGCAATCTGAAGAATTCGAAAAAGTTCCAAGGGGGCCCCCTTTGATGCATTTTTTTTTCGATTTCGGTTTTGATCGGAGAAATGGATTCTATGAAAAAAAAAGCAAATTGGTATGATCGAAGTTGAAAATCGGTCCATCCGTTCGGAAGTTAAGTCGATCTGAAGAATTCGAAAAAGTTCCAAGGGGGCCCCCTTTGATGCATTTTTTTTTCGATTTCGGTTTTTTCGATTGCAGAAATGGATTTTATGAAAAAAAACAAGCAGATTCGTATGATCGAAGTTGAAAATCGGTCCATCCGTTCGGAAGTTAAGGCGATCTGAAGAATTCGAAGAAGTTCCAAGGGGGCTCCCTTTGATGCTTTTTATTTTTTCGATTTCGGTTTTTTTGATTGGAGAAATGGATTCTATGAAAAAAAAAAACAAGCAGATTGGTATGATCGAAGTTGAAAATCGGTCCATCCGTTCGGAAGTTAAGGCGATCTGAAAAATTCGAAAAAGTTCCAAGGGGACCCCCTTTGATGCAATTTTTCTTTTCGATTTCGGTTTTTTCGATTGGAGAAATGGATTCTATGAAAAAAAACAAGCAGATTGGTATGATCGAAGTTGAAAATCGGTCCATCTGTTCGGAAGTTAAGGCGATCTGAAGAATTCAGAAAAGTTCCAAGGGGACCCCCTTTGATGCGATTTTTTTTTTCGATTTTTGTTTTTTCGATTGGATAAATGGATTCTATGAAAAAAAACAAGCAGATTGGTATGATCGAAGTTGAAAATCGGTCCATCCGTTCGGAAGTTAAGGCGATTTGAAGAATTCGAAAAAGTTCCAAGGGGACCCCCTTTGATGCAATTTTTTTTCAGATTTCGGTTTTTTCGATTGGAGAAATGGATTCTATGAAAAAAAAACAAGCTGTTTGGTATGATCGAAGTTGAAAATCGGTCCATTTGTTCGGAAGTTAAGGCGATCTGAAGAATTCGAAAAAGTTCCAAGGGGGCCCCCTTTGATGAATTTATTTTTTCGATTTCGGTTTTTTTGATCGGAGAAATGGATTCTATGAAAAAAAAAGCAGATTGGTATGATCGAAGTTGAAAATCGGTCCATCCGTTCGGAAGTTAAGTCGATCTGAAGAATTCGAAAAAGTTCCAAGGGGGTCCCCTTTGATGCATTTTTTTTTTCATTTCGGTTTTTTCGATTGGAGAAATGGATTCTATGAAAAAAAAAAGCAGATTGGTATGATCGAAGTTGAAAATCGGTCCATCCGTTCGGAAGTTAAGGCGTTCTGAAGAATTCGAAAAAGTTCCAAGGGGGCCCCCTTTGATGCATTTTTATTTTTTCGATTTCGGTTTTTTCGATTGCAGAAATGGATTCTATGAAAAAAAAAAGCAGATTCGTATGATCGAAGTTGAAAATCGGTCCATCCGTTCGGAAGTTAAGGCGATCTGAAGAATTCGAAAAAGTTCCAAGGGGGCTCCCTTTGATGCTTTTTATTTTTTCGATTTCGGTTTTTTCGATTGGAGAAATGGATTCTATGAAAAAAAAAGAGCAGATTGGTATGATCGAAGTTGAACATCGGTCCATCCGTTCGGAAGTTAAGGCGGTCTGAAGAATTCAGAAAAGTTCCAAGGGGACCCCCTTTGATAAAAATTTTTTTTCGATTTTGGTTTTTTCGATTGGAGAAATGGATTCAATGAAAAAAAAACAAGCAGATTGGTACGATCGAAGTTGAAAATCGGTCCATCCGTTCGGAAGTTAAGGCGATTTGAAGAATTCGAAAAAGTTCCAAGGGGACCCCCTTTGATGCAATTTTTTTTTCAGATTTTGGTTTTTTCGATTGGAGAAATGGATTCTATGAAAAAAAACAAGCAGTTTGGTATGATCGAAGTTTAAAATCGGTCCATCCGTTCGGAAGTTAAGGCGATCTGAAGAATTCGAAAAAGTTCCAACGGGACCCCCTCTGATGCAATTTTTTTTTCGATTTCGGTTTTTTCCATTGAAGAAATGGATTCTATGAAAAAACAAGCAAATTGGTATGCGCGAAATTGAAAATCGGTCGATCCGTTCGGAAGTTGAGGCGGTCTGAAGAATTCGAAAAAGTTCCAAGGTGGCCCCCTTTGATGCATTTTTGTTTCGATTTCGGTTTTTTCGATTGGAGAAATGGATTCTATGAAAGAAACAAGCAGATTGGTATGATCGAAGTTGAAAATCTGTCCATCCGTTCGGAAGTTAAGGCGATCTGAAGAATTCGAAAAAGTTCCAAGGTGGCCCCCTTTGATGCATTTTTGTTTCGATTTCGGTTTTTTCGATTGGAGAAATGGATTCTATGAAAAAAACAAGCGAATTGGTATGCGCGAAATTGAAAATCGGTCCATCCGTTCGGAAGTTAAGGCGATCTGAAGAATTCGAAAATGTTCTAAGAAGGCCCCCTTTGATGCATTTTTTTTTCGATTTCGGTTTTCTCGATTGGAGAAATGGATTCTATGAAAGAAAACAAGCAGATTGGTATGATCGAAGTTGAAAATCGGTCCCTCCGTTCGGAAGTTAAGGCGATCTGAAGAATTCGAGAAAGTTCCAAGGGGGCCCTCATTGATGCATTTTTTTTTCGATTTCAGTTTTTTCGATTGAAGAAATGGATTCTATGAAGAAAAAACAAGCAGATTGGTATGATCGAAGTTGAAAATCGGTCCATCCGTTCGGAAGTTAAGGCGATCTGAAGAATTCGAAAAAGTTCCAAGGGGGCCCCCTTTGATGCATTTTTTTCTCGATTTCGGTTTTTTCGATTGGAGAAATGGATTCTATGAAAAAAAACAAGCAGTTTGGTATGATCGAAGTTGAAAATCGGTCCATCCGTTCGGAAGTTAAGGCGATCTGAAGAATTCGAAAAAGTTCCAAGGGTGCCCCCTTTGATGCATTTTTTTTTTCGATTTCGGTTTTTTCGATTGCAGAAATGGATTCTATGAAAAAAAAAAGCAGATTCGTATGATCGAAGTTGAAAATCGGTCCATCCGTTCGGAAGTTAAGGCGATCTGAAGAATTCGAAAAAGTTCCAAGGGGGCTCCCTTTGATGCTTTTTATTTTTTCGATTTCGGTTTTTTTGATTGGAGAAATGGATTCTATGAAAAAAAACAAGCAGTTTGGTATGATCGAAGTTGAAAATCGGTCCATACGTTCGAAAGTTAAGGCAATCTGAAGAATTCGAAAAAGTTCCAAGGGGGCCCCCTTTGATGCATTTTTTTTTTCGATTTCGGTTTTTTTGATCAGAGAAATGGTTTCTATGAAAAAAAAAAGCAGATTGGTATGATCGAAGTCGAAAATCGGTCCATCCGTTCGGAAGTTAAGTCGATCTGAAGAATTCGAAAAAGTTCCAAGGGGGCCCCCTTTGATGCATTTTTTTTTTCGATTTCGGTTTTCTCGATTGCAGAAATGGATTCTATGAAAAAAAAAACAAGCAGATTGGTATGATCGAAGTTGAAAATCGGTCCATCCGTTCGGAAGTTAAGGCGATTTGAAGAATTCGAAAAAGTTCCAAGGGGACCCCCTTTGATGCAATTTCTTTTCAGATTTCGGTTTTTTCGATTGGAGAAATGAATTCTATGAAAAAAAACAAGCAGTTTGGTATGATCGAAGTTGAAAATCGGTCAATCCGTTCGGAAGTTAAGGCGATCTGAAGAATTCGAAAAAGTTCCAAGGGGACCCCCTTTGATGCAATTTTTTTTTCGATTTCGGTTTTTTCTATTGAAGAAATGGATTCTATGAAAAAACAAGCAATTTGGTATGCGCGAAATTGAAAATCGGTCGATCCGTTCGGAAGTTGAGGCGGTCTGAAGAATTCGAAAAAGTTCCAAGGTGGCCCCCTTAGATGCATTTTTTTTTTCGATTTCGGTTTTTCCGATTGGAGAAATGGATTCTATGAAAAAATAACAAGCAGATTGGTATGTATGATCGAAGTTGAAAATCGGTCCATCCGTTCGGAAGTTAAGGCGATCTGAAGAATTCGAAAAAGTTCCAAGGAAATGTATGTATGTATGTCCTTTATTTAGTCAATGACTAGTACAATTAATACACTTATTACATATTAATACACAAATTATTATACGATTAACACATATAATAGTCAAATAACAGAGAGTAAAGACACTTATGTCAACATATATTTGAGTATAGCATTGTGGTAGGTGCAGGTAATTATAAAATTGTCAATAAAACGATTAGTTATTAAATATTATAATGGTTAACACAAGAGTGAAACAGTTCATGATATACAAAAATGAATAATATAATAAAAGAAGAATAATAAAACACCGTATAGGAAAATCGGTTGAGTCATTCGTTGTTCATAATATAATGTCGCAATTGTACTTTAAATTTTTCCAAAGTATGGCATTTTAATTCAATCGGTAACTCATTGTATGCTGTAATTCCCATATCATAAATGCTCTTTTTAGTGATCATAAGATTTGTTTGTTTTATATGTATATGGTTTCTTTGGCGTGTATTGTATGAGTGAATGTCGTACCGGAACTGTAGGTTCCTTGAGAGATATTCAGGAAGCATATTATTTACTAGTTTATGAATGAATATTAAGGTTCGAAATTTTATTAGTTTCTTCAAAGGCATCCACCGAAGCTGTAGTTGCATATTCTCTATAGTTACAAATCGATTACACCCCAAAAGGAAACGCATACATCTATTTTGTAGAATTTGTAGCTTTTGAAAATCTGTGTCTTTGCACATAAACAGAATAGAAGAACAGTATTCAAAGTGAGGTTTTGATTATGCTGTTATATATCATATGTTTACTGAACTGAGTAAGATTTTTGCTTATTCTATATGCGAATCCAATCTTTTTCGATATTATTTTTGAGATATATTCAATGTGCTCGCTAAAACATAGTTTCTCGTCAATGACAATGCCTAGATACTTTATACTTTTAACACGCTCGAGGTTTAGATCATTATATTTAATATTTTCATTGATTGAATCATTCAATTGTCGTCTACTCACTAATTCTTGCAAGGCTGCTATTTATCTTTCTTTTCAAGCTGTTAGTTTCATTCCCCATGATGTATATTATAGTGTCGTCGGCGAATAAATGAATATTGCATTTACCCAAATCCAATTTGAGCATGTCATTGACAAAACATATAAAAAGTAAAGCGCCCAGAACGCTTCCTTGAGGTACTCCCGATATCACATTTTTTGCATTGGATATAATACCATTAACTTTTGTTTTTTGCAACCTATTTTGTAAGTAGGACTCGAACCATTCATATGCATGTCCGCTTACTCCGAAATAAAGATTGAGTTTTTTTAGAAGAATTTCTCTATCTACAACTTCGAATAAGTCCAAAAAAACTGCTATAACTATATTACCTTTGTCAATCGAAGATTTGAAGTCATTTATAACTTTCTGTAATGCAGTTTCACATGAAAAACCACTACGGAATCCTGATTGGTTTTGACCCAGTAAACTTTGTTTATCAAGATAATTTGTGAATTGCTTATAAACTGACAGTTCAAGTATTTTTTCTAGACATGGCAGAGTGTTTATAGGCCTGTATTCTTCAATATTTCTAGTTCTAGCTATCTTCGGTATGGGAATTACAACGGATGTTTTCAAATCATCAGGAAATGAACCATTTCTTAATGATGTATTAATACAATGCAAAAGGGGGTAGCCTATTGTATCGAAGGTATTTTTAATCAATTTGAAACTCACTTCATCCTCTGAGAATTTATTTTTTTGTTTAAAAATTATCGATTTTAGGTCTGATAGTGTTATTTCACTGAAAGATTGTAAGCCACTTTCGAGATAACTGACTTGATTAACGAACATTGCAATATCATTTACAACAAATTCATCAAAATTTTCATTGGTAATTATATTATCAATACTTGTCACAAAGTATTCATTAAATTCATTTTCAATATCTTCTGAAGTTTCAACTCCATTTTTGAGTATATTCGATATTTTACTTTCACATTTCGTGCTTACTAACGACTTCAGTGTTTTCCACATCAATTGTGAGTTGTTTTTAACCTTATCGATCTTAGATTCATAAAATCTTTTTTTGGAATTACGAATCACGTTCACAACATTATTACGTTTTTGTGTATAGGCAAACCAGTTCGTTTCGTTCTTGTTTATGATGAATTTGTTGTATGCTGTGTTGCGTTCATATACGGCTTTTCTAGTGTTTTCATCAAACCATTCTTTTGATTTTTTAACTCTCCTATTCTGTTTGGGGCATTCATTATCCAATACATCTTTCATGTTACAAACAAAATTATTGAATACATCATTGACATTGACAGAACCATAAAGCCAGTCTTTTCCAATAAGAGCCATATTAACTTCATTATAATCGACATGTCTATATATATAAAGGTCCTGTGTGATTTCAATACTAGGTTGGGGTATATTTACTATTAATGTTTCGTGGTCTGTAATTTTCGGGTTTATTTTTGAAACTTCAATATCGTAATTATTAGAAAATACTAGGTCTATTGTACTCTTACTGAACCGTGCTACTCTAGTATAAAATGTGACGAACTGTTTTACGCCATACAAAGAACATACATTTTTTAGCTTTCTTGTGTATGTGTCATCATATATGTCCCACCGTATATTGAAATCGCCCATAAAAATATAATTCTGACTGAAATCCATTTCTTCTAACAGTGTTTCAAAATATTTGCAGAATTCAGAGTGGCTAGCATTCGGTGAGTGGTAAATACACCCCAGATGCCAGGTGTTGTTTTCTATAATCAGTGTGATTAATAATATCCAGTAATAAGACTCAATTGATAGGTTTTTCAGCACAGAGAATTTTAGGTTGCTACGAATATATACAATTACACCCCCAGTGTGTCTGTTTTGTGAATCACATCTAATACAATTATATCCACTTATACATATCTCCGAGTCACAAATGTCATTTGTTATACGCGTTTCAGTCAAACATATCACTAGGGGACATTTTTTACACACAAGATCATATATTTCATCAAAGTGTGCACTTAGACTTTCTGAGTTTATACATAATATACTACTGGTGATTTTACCTTTATATAGTTCTCTTTTCTTGCAGTTATCTGTTTCTAGGTTTGTAAGTTGGTCTCCGTAGTTTGTCGTAAAAAACGGGAGTTGTATCGGTTGACACCTACATATTCAAGCCATAGATCAGGGTTTGTGAATTTGCTTCCATCATTAGCTGGCACAGCCACCTCAAATGATGCATAAATATCATGATATTTCGATTGCATTTGCTCACATTTGACATTTGAAATATTTTTCTCACGTAGGTATTTTTCAAGTGTATCACATGTCATATCCAAAGGACAGCGAAACACGTGATAATCAATGAATCTGGTCACCCCCTTGAATGTTTCATCGTTTTTTGAGTTTCCATAAATTACATTATTTCTTTTCCTTGTTCTACGTCCCTGTTGCTGCCACACGTCATTAATGCCACTATTGTTCTGGTTTTCTTCTTGTAAAATCACTTGAGGTTCTTTATTTTCATGTATGTTTTCATACTTTGAAGCATTGCTATTAGAAGCATCGTCATTCGAAACATCGCCATTGACCCTTTTTTTAGTAGTTGAAAGAGTCTCAGTTTTTGACAAATTGATTATTTCATTGCATTTTATCCTGGATTGCACATTTAATAATTCTAACGATAATTGTTTTTCATTTGTTTCGGAATTCTCTTTATTTTTATTGTTTGGGATATTTTTTACCCGAGCTCCGCTGTTATCTGTGTTTTTATTCGGAAAAGTTTTTTTACTCTCTTTATCATCATTTTGCTTCATATCGACCTGTGAGTATTGCTTATTTCCTTAGTTAAGAATGTCAATATGGGAATTCAATATGGAAATCTTATCACGTAACTCCTGGATTATTATATCCTTCTGCTTCAATAAATACGCAACTATATGAGTATCCATTTTCTTCTCGACTTGAGCGTTGTCTAAGGCATCAAAGAATTCATTATCTGTATTTGCTTCAGCACAGGAGATGAAGTTTTTCATTTCGCAACACTCCACGTATTTCTTATCGTCAAAAAACTTCACATTTCTACTATTCTTGGCGCAGCTCACGTGGAAGCTACTATTACAATTTTTACACTTAATGTCGTTGATCACTTTTGATTTACATTTCTTGCATACTATAGCGATAGGACTCACGTCTGCACTCGTCGACATCTCGACCAAAAGGGGGCCCCCTTTGATGCATTTTTTTTTTCGATTTCGGTTTTTTCGATTGGAGAAATAGATTCTATGAAAGAAACAAGCAGATTGGTATGATCGGAGTTGAAAATCGGTCCATCCGTTCGGAAGTTAAGGCGATCTGAAGAATTCGAAAAAGTTCCAAGGGGACCCCCTTTGATGCAATTTTTTTTCGATTTCGGTTTTTTCGATTGGAGAAATGGATTCTATGAAAAAACAAGCGAATTGATATGCGCGAAATTGAAAATCGGTCCATCCGTTCGGAAGTTAAGGCGATCTGTAGAATTCGAAAAAGTTCCAAGAAGGCCCCCTTTGATGCATTTTTTTTCGATTTCGGTTTTTTCGATTCGAGAAATGGATTCTATGAAAGAAAACAAGCAGATTGGTATGATCGAAGTTGAAAATCGGTCCATCCGTTCGGAAGTTAAAGCGATCTGAAAAATTCGAGAAAGTTCCAAGGGGGCCCCCTTTGATGCATTTTTTTTTTCGATTCCGGTTTTTTCGATTGGAGAAATGGATTCTATGGAAAAAACAAGCGAATTGGTATGCGCGAAATTGAAAATCGGTCCATCCGTTCGGAAGTTGAGGCGATCTGAAGAATTCGAAAAAGTTCCAAGGGGGCCCCCTTCGATGCATTTTTTTTCGATTCCGGTTTTTTCGATTGGAGAAATGGTTTCTATGAAAAAAAACAAGCAGATTGGTATGATCGAAGTTGAAAATCGGTCCATCCGTTCGGAAGTTAATGCGATTTGAAGAATTCGAAAAAGTTCCAAGGGGGCCCCCTTTGATGTATTTTTTTTTCGATTTCGGTTTTTTCGATTGGAGAAATGGATTCTATGAAAAAAACAAGCAGATTGGTATGATCGAAGTTGAAAATCGGTCCATCCGTTCGGAAGTTAAGGCGATCTGAAGGATTCGAAAAAGTTCCAAGGGGGTCCCCTTCGATGCATTTTTTTTTCCATTTCAGTGATTTCGATTGGAGAAATGGATTCTTTGAAAAAACACAAGCAGATTGGTATAATCGAAGTTGAAAATCGGTCCATCCGTTCGGAAGTTAAGGCGATCTGAAGAATTCGAAGAAGTTCCAAAGGGGCCCCCATGGATGCATTTTTTTTTCGATTTCAGTTTTTTCGATTGGAGAAATGGATTCTATGAAAAAAAACAAGCAGATTGGTATGATCGAAGTTGAAAATCGGTCCATCCGTTCGGAAGTTAAGGCGATTTGAAGAATTCGAAAAAGTTCCAAGGGGGCCCCCTTTGATGCATTTTTTTTTTGATTTCGGTTTTTTCGATTGGAGAAATGGATTCTATGGAAAAAAAACAAGCAAATTGGTATGATCGAAGTTGAAAATCGGTCCATCCGTTCGGAAGTTTAGGCGATCTGAAGATTTCGAAGAAGTTCCAAGGGGACCCCCTTTGATGCAATTTTTTTTTTTGATTTCGGTTTCTTCTATTGAAGAAATGGATTCTATGAAAAAACAATCAAATTGGTATGCGCGAAATTGAAAATCGGTCCATCCGTTCGGAAGTGAAGGCGGTCTGAAGAATTCGAAAAAGTTCCAAGGGGGCCTCCTTTGATGCATTTTTTTTTTCGATTTCGGTTTTTCCGATTGGAGAAATGGATTCTATGAAATAAAACAAGCAGATTGGTATGATCGAAGTTGAAAATCGGTCCATCCGTTCGGAAGGTAAGGCGATCTGAAGAATTCGAAAAAGTTCCAAGGGGGCCCCCTTTGATGCATTTTTTTCTCGATTTCGGTTTTTTCGATTGGAGAAATGGATTCTATGAAAAAAACAAGCAGATTGGTATGATCGAATTTGAAAATCGGTCCATCCGTTCGGAAGTTAAGGCGATCTGAAGAATTCGAAAAAGTTCCAAGGGGACCCCCTTTGATGCAATTTTTTTCGATTGGAGAAATGGATTCTATGGAAAAAACAAGCGAATTGGTATGCGCGAAATTGAAAATCGGTCCATCCGTTCGGAAGTTGAGGCGATCTGAAGAAATCAAAAAAGTTCCAAGGGGGCCCCCTTCGATGCATTTTTTTTTTCGATTCCGGTTTTTTCGATTGGAGAAATGGATTCTATGAAAAAAAAACAAGCAGATTGGTATGATCGAAGTTGAAAATCGGTCCATCCGTTCGGAAGTTAATGCGATCTGAAGAATTCGAAAAAGTTCCAAGGGGGCCCCCTTTGATGCATTTTTTTTTTTCGATTTCGGTTTTTCGATTGGAGAAATGGATTCTATGAAAAAAACAAGCAGATTGGTATGATCGAAGTTGAAAATCGGTCCATCCGTTCGGAAGTTAAGGCGATCTGAAGAATTCGAAAAAGTTCCAAGGGGGTCCCCTTTGATGCATTTTTTTTTTCATTTCGGTTTTTTCGATTGGAGAAATGGATTCTTTGAAAAAATACAAGCAGATTGGTATGATCGAAGTTGAAAATCGGTCCATCCGTTCGGAATATAAGGCGATCTGAAGAATTCGAAAAAGTTCCAAAGGGGCCCCCATGGATGCATTTTTTTTCCGATTTCGGTTTTTTCGATTGGAGAAATGGATTCTATGAAAAAAAACAAGCAGATTGGTATGATCGAAGTTGAAAATCGGTCCATACGTTCGAAAGTTAAGGCAATCTGAAGAATTCGAAAAAGTTCCAAGGGGGCCCCCTTTGATGCATTTTTTTTTCGATTTCGGATTTTTTGATCGGAGAAATGGATTCTATGAAAAAAAAAGCAGATTGGTATGATCGAAGTTGAAAATCGGTCCATCCGTTCGGAAATTGAGTCGATCTGAAGAATTCGAAAAAATTCCAAGGGGGCCCCCTTTGATGCATTTTTTTTTTCGATTTCGGTTTTTTCGATTGGAGAAATGGATTCTATGCAAAAAATCAAGCAGATTCGTATGATCGAAGTTGAAAATCGGTCTATCCGTTCGGAAGTTAAGGCGATCTGAAGAATTCGAAAAAGTTCCAAGGGGCCTCCCTTTGATGCTTTTTATTTTTTCGATTTCGGTTTTTTTGATTGGAGAAATGGATTCTATGAAAAAAAAAGCAGTTTCGTATGATCGAAGTTGAAAATCGGTCCATCCGTTCGGAAGTTAAGGCGATCTGAAGAATTCGAAAAAGTTCCAAGGGGGCTCCCTCTGATGCTTTTTATTTTTTCGATTTCGGTTTTTTCGATTGGAGAAATGGATTCTATGAAAAAAAAACAAGCAGATTGGTATGATCGAAGTTGAAAATCGGTCCATCCGTTCGGAAGTTAAGGCGGTCTGAAGAATTCAGAAAAGTTCCAAGGGGACCCCCTTTGATAAAATTTTTTTTTCGATTTTGGTTTTTTCGATTGGAGAAATGGAGTCTATAAAAAAAAACAAGCAGATTGGTACGATCGAAGTTGAAAATCGGTCCATCCGTTCGGAAGTTAAGGCGATTTGAAGAATTCGATAAAGTTCCAAGGGGACCCCCTTTGATGCAATTTTTTTTCAGATTTCGGTTTTTTCGATTGGAGAAATGGATTCTATGAAAAAAAACAAGCAGTTTGGTATGATCGAAGTTGAAAATCGGTTCATCCGTTCGGAAGTTAAGGCGATCTGAAGAATTCGAAAAAGTTCCAAGGGGACCCCCTTTGATGCAATTTTTTTTCGATTCCGGTTTTTTCTTTTGTAGAAATGGATTCTATGAAAAAACAAGCAAATTGGTATGCGCGAAATTGAAAATCGGTCGATCCGTTCGGAAGTTGAGGCGGTCTGAAGAATTCGAAAAAGTTCCAAGGTGGCCCCCTTTGATGCATTTTTTTTTTCGATTTCGGTTTTTCCGATTGGAGAAATGGATTCTATAAAAAAAACAAGCAGATTGGTATGATCGAAGTTGAAAATCGGTCCATCCGTTCGGATGTTAAGGCGATCTGAAGAATTCGAAAAAGTTCCAAAGGGGCCTCCATGGATGCATTTTTTTTCGATGTCGGTTTTTTCGATTGGAGAAATGGATTCTATGAAAAAAAACAAGCAGATTGGTATGATCGAAGTTGAAAATCGGTCCATCCGTTCGGAAGTTAATGCGATCTGAAGAATTCGAAAAAGTTCCAAGGGGGACCCCTTTGATGCATTTTTTTTCGATTTCGGTTTTTTCGATTGGAGAAATGGATTCTATGAAAAAAAAAAACAAGCAAATTGGTATGATCGAAGTTGAAAATCGGTCCATCCGTTCGGAAGTTAGGCGATCTGAAGAATTCGAAAAAGTTCCAAGGGGGCCCCCTTTAATGCATTTTTTTTTCGATTTCGGTTCTTTCGATCGGAAAAATGGATTCTATGAAAAAAAACAAGCAGATTGGTATGATCGAAGTTGAAAATCGGTCCATCCGTTCGGATGTTAAGGCGATCTGAAGAATTCGAAAAAGTTCCAAGGGGGCCCCCTTTGATGCATTTTTGTTTTCGATTTCGGTTTTTTCGATTGGAGAAATGGATTCTATGAAAAAAAAACAAGCAGATTGGTATGATCGAAGTTGAAAATCGGTCCATACGTTCGAAAGTTAAGGCAATCTGAAGAATTCGAAAAAGTTCCAAGGGGGCCCCCTTTGATGCATTTTTTTTTCGATTTCGGATTTTTTGATCGGAGAAATGGATTCTATGAAAAAAAAAAACAGATTGGTATGATCGAAGTTGAAAATCGGTCCATCCGTTCGGAAATTAAGTCGATCTGAAGAATTCGAAAAAGTTCCAAGGGGGCCCCCTTTGATGCATTTTTTTTTTCGATTTCGGTTTTTTCGATTGGAGAAATGGATTCTATGCAAAAAAACAAGCAGATTCGTATGATCGAAGTTGAAAATCGGTCTATCCGTTCGGAAGTTAAGGCGATCTGAAGAATTCGAAAAAGTTCCAAGGGGGCTCCCTTTGATGCTTTTTATTTTTTCGATTTCGGTTTTTTTGATTGGAGAAATGGATTCTATGAAAAAAAAAGCAGATTCGTATGATCGAAGTTGAAAATCGGTCCATCCGTTCGGAAGTTAAGGCGATCTGAAGAATTCGAAAAAGTTACAAGGGGGCTCCCTCTGATGCTTTTTATTTTTTCGATTTCGGTTTTTTCGATTGGAGAAATGGATTCTATGAAAAAAAACAAGCAGATTGGTATGATCGAAGTTGAAAATCGGTCCATCCGTTCGGAAGTTAAGGCGGTCTGAAGAATTCAGAAAAGTTCCAAGGGGACTCCCTTTGATAAAATGTTTTTTTCGATTTTGGTTTTTTCGATTGGAGAAATGGAGTCTATAAAAAAAAACAAGCAGATTGGTATGATCGAAGTTGAAAATCGGTTCATCCGTTCGGAAGTTAAGGCGATCTGAAGAATTCGAAAAAGTTCCTAGGGGACCCCCTTTGATGCAATTTTTTTTTCGATTTCGGTTTTTTTTTGTAGAAATGGATTCTATGAAAAAACAAGCAAATTGGTATGCGCGAATTTGAAAATCGGTCGATCCGTTCGGAAGTTGAGGCGGTCTGAAGAATTCGAAAAAGTTCCAAGGTGGCCCCCTTTGATGCATTTTTTTTTTTCGATTTCGGTTTTTCCGATTGGAGAAATGGATTCTATAAAAAAAAAACAAGCAGATTGGTATGATCGAAGTTGAAAATCGGTCCATCCGTTCGGATGTTAAGGCGATCTGAAGAATTCGAAAAAGTTCCAAAGGGGCCCCCATGGATGCATTTTTTTTTTTCGATTTCGGTTTTTTCGATTGGAGAAATGGATTCTATGAAAAAAAACAAGCAGATTGGTATGATCGAAGATGAAAATCGGTCCATCCGTTCGGAAGTTAATGCGATCTGAAGAATTCGAAAAAGTTCCAAGGGGGCCCCCTTTGATGCATTTTTTTTCGATTTCGGTTTTTTCGATTGGAGAAATGGATTCTATGAAAAAAAAACAAGCAAATTGGTATGATCGAAGTTGAAAATCGGTCCATCCGTTCGGAAGTTAGGCGATCTGAAGAATTCGAAAAAGTTCCAAGGGGGCCCCCTTTGATGCATTTTTTTTCGATTTCGGTTCTTTCGATCGGAGAAATGGATTCTATGAAAAAAAACAAGCAGATTGGTATGATCGAAGTTGAAAATCGGTCCATCCGTTCGGATGTTAAGGCGATCTGAAGAATTCGAAGAAGTTCCAAGGGGGCCCCCTTTGATGCATTTTTTTTTTTCGATTTCGGTTTTTTCGATTGGAGAAATGGATTCTATGAAAAAAAACAAGCAGATTGGTATGATCGAAGTTGAAAATCGGTCCATACGTTCGAAAGTTAAGGCAATCTGAAGAATTCGAAAAAGTTCCAAGGGGGCCCCCTTTGATGCATTTTTTTTTCGATTTCGGTTTTTTTGATCGAAGAAATGGATTCTATGAAAAATAAAGCAGATTGGTATGATCGAAGTTGAAAATCGGTCCATCCGTTCGGAAGTTAAGTCGATCTGAAGAATTCGAAAAAGTTCCAAGGGGGCCCCCTTTGATGCATTTTTTTTTTTCTATTTCGGTTTTTTCGATTGGAGAAATGGATTCTATGAAAAAAAAAACAAGCAGATTCGTATGATCGAAGTTGAAAATCGGTCCATCCGTTCGGAAGTTAAGGCGATCTGAAGAATTCGAAAAATTTCCAAGGGGGCTCCCTTTGATGCTTTTTATTTTTTCGATTTTGGTTTTTTTGATTGGAGAAATGGATTCTATAAAAAAAAACAAGCAGATTGGTATGATCGAAGTTGAAAATCGGTCCATACGTTCGAAAGTTAAGGCAATCTGAAGAATTCGAAAAAGTTCCAAGGGGGCCCCCTTTGATGCATTTTTTTTTTTCGATTTCGGATTTTTTGATCGGAGAAATGGATTCTATGAAAAAAAAAAGCAGATTGGTATGATCGAAGTTGAAAATCGGTCCATCCGTTCGGAAATTAAGTCGATCTGAAGAATTCGAAAAAGTTCCAAGGGGGCCCCCTTTGATGCATTTTTTTTTCGATTTCGGTTTTTTCGATTGGAGAAATGGATTCTATGAAAAAAAAAGCAGATTCGTATGATCGAAGTTGAAAATCGGTCCATCCGTTCGGAAGTTAAGACGATCTGAAGAATTCGAAAAAGTTCCAAGGGGGCTCCCTTTGATGCTTTTTATTTTTTCCATTTCGGTTTTTTTGATTGGAGAAATGGATTTCATGAAAAAAAAAACAGATTCGTATGATCGAAGTTGAAAATCGGTCCATCCGTTCGGAAGTTAAGGCGATCTGAAGAATTCGAAAAAGTTCCAAGGGGGCTGCCTTTGATGCTTTTTATTTTTTCGATTTCGGTTTTTTCGATTGGAGAAATGGATTCTATGAAAAAAAACAAGCAGATTGGTATGATCGAAGTTGAAAATCGGTCCATCCGTTCGGAAGTTAAGGCGGTCTGAAGAATTCAGAAAAGTTCCAAGGGGACCCCCTTTGATAAAAATTTTTTTTCGATTTTGGTTTTTTCGATTGGAGAAATGGATTCTATGAAAAAAAACGAGCAGATTGGTACGATCGAAGTTGAAAATCGGTCCATCCGTTCGGAAGTTAAGGCGATTTGAAGAATTCGATAAAGTTCCAAGGGGACCCCCTTTGATGCAATTTTTTTCAGATTTCGGTTTTTTCGATTGGAGAAATGGATTCTATGAAAAAAAACAAGCAGTTTGGTATGATCGAAGTTGAAAATCGGTTCATCCGTTCGGAAGTTAAGGCGATCTGAAGAATTCGAAAAAGTTCCAAGGGGACCCCCTTTGATGCAATTTTTTTTTCGATTTCGGTTTTTTCAATTGAAGAAATGGATTCTATGAAAAAACAAGCAAATTGGTATGCGCGAAATTGAAAATCGGTCGATCCGTTCGGAAGTTGAGGCGGTCTGAAGAATTCGAAAAAGTTCCAAGGTGGCCCCCTTTGATGCATTTTTTTTTTTCGATTTCGGTTTTTCCGATTGGAGAAATGGATTCTATAAAAAAAAACAAGCAGATTGGTATGATCGAACTTGAAAATCGGTCCATCCGTTCGGATGTTAAGGCGATCTGAAGAATTCGAAAAAGTTCCAAGGGGGCCCCCTTTGATGCATTTTTTTTTCGATTTCGGTTTTTTCGAATGGAGAAATGGATTCTATGAAAGAAACAAGCAGATTGGTATGATCGAAGTTGAAAATCGGTCCATCCGTTCGGAAGTTAAGGCGATCTGAAGAATTCGAAAAAGTTCCAAGGGGACCCCCTTTGATGCAATTTTTTTTCGATTTCGGTTTTTTCGATTGGAGAAATGGATTCTATGGAAAAAACAAGCAGATTGGTATGATCGAAGTTGAAAATCGGTCCATCCGTTCGGAAGTTAAGGCGATCTGAAGAATTCGAAAAAGTTCCAAGGGGGCCCCCTTAGAAATGGATTCTATGAAAAAAAAAACAAGCAGTTTGGTATGATCGGAGTTGAAAATCGGTCCATCCGTTCGGAAGTTAAGGCGATCTGAAGAATTCGAAAAAGTTCCAAGGGGGCCCCCTTTGATGCAATTTTTTTTCGATTTCGGTTGTTCCGATTGGAAAAATGGATTCTATGAAAAAAAAAACAAGCAGATTGGTATGATCGAAGTTGAAAATCGGTCCATCCGTTCGGAAGTTAAGGCGATTTGAAGAATTCGAAAAAGTTCCAAGGGGACCCCCTTTGATGCAATTTTTTTTCAGATTTTGGTTTTTTCGATTGGAGAAATGGATTCTATGAAAAAAAACAAGCAGTTTGGTATGATCGAAGTTGAAAATAGGTCCATCCGTTCGGAAGTTAAGGCGATCTGAAGAATTCGAAAAAGTTCCAAGGGGACCCTTTTTGATGCAATTTTTTTATCGATTTCTGTTTTTTCTATTGAAGAAATGGATTCTATGAAAAAACAAGCAAATCGGTCCATACGTTCGAAAGTTAAGGCAATCTGAAGAATTCGAAAAAATTCCAAGGGGGCCCCCTTTGATGCATTTTTTTTTTCGATTTCGGTTTTTTTGATCGGAGAAATGGATTCTATGAAAAAAATCAGATTGGTATGATCGAAGTTGAAAATCGGTCCATCCGTTCGGAAGTTAAGTCGATCTGAAGAATTCGAAAAAGTTCCAAGGGGGCCCCCTTTGATGCTTTTTATTTTTTCGATTTCGGTTTTTTTGATTGGAGAAATGGATTCTATGAAAAAAAAAAAACAAGCAGATTGGTATGATCGAAGTTGAAAATCGGTCCATACGTTCGAAAGTTAAGGCAATCTGAAGAATTCGAAAAAGTTCCAAATAGGGCCCCCTTTGATGCATTTTTTTTTTCGATTTCGGTTTTTTTGATTGGAGAAATGGATTCTATGAAAAAAAAAAAAACAAGCAGATTGGTATGATCGAAGTTGAAAATCGGTCCATACGTTCGAAAGTTAAGGCAATCTGAAGAATTCGAAAAAGTTCCAAGGGGGCCCCCTTTGATGCAATTTTTTTTCGATTTCGGTTGTTCCGATTGGAAAAATGGATTCTATGAAAAAAAAAACAAGCAGATTGGTATGATCGAAGTTGAAAATCGGTCCATCCGTTCGGAAGTTAAGGCGATCTGAAGAATTCGAAAAAGTTCCAAGGGGGCTCCCTTAGAAATGGATTCTATGAAAAAAAAAACAAGCAGTTTGGTATGATCGGAGTTGAAAATCGGTCCATCCGTTCGGAAGTTAAGGCGATCTGAAGAATTCGAAAAAGTTCCAAGGGGGCCCCCTTTGATGCAATTTTTTTTCGATTTCGGTTGTTCCGATTGGAAAAATGGATTCTATGAAAAAAAAAACAAGCAGATTGGTATGATCGAAGTTGAAAATCGGTCCATCCGTTCGGAAGTTAAGGCGATTTGAAGAATTCGAAAAAGTTCCAAGGGGGCCCCCTTTGATGCATTTTTTTTTTTCGATTTCGGTTTTTTCGATTGGAGAAATGGATTCTATGAAAAAAAACAAGCAGATTGGTATGATCGAAGTTGAAAATCGGTCCATACGTTCGAAAGTTAAGGCAATCTGAAGAATTCGAAAAAGTTCCAAGGGGGCCCCCTTTGATGCATTTTTTTTTCGATTTCGGTTTTTTTGATCGAAGAAATGGATTCTATGAAAAATAAAGCAGATTGGTATGATCGAAGTTGAAAATCGGTCCATCCGTTCGGAAGTTAAGTCGATCTGAAGAATTCGAAAAAGTTCCAAGGGGGCCCCCTTTGATGCATTTTTTTTTTTCTATTTCGGTTTTTTCGATTGGAGAAATGGATTCTATGAAAAAAAAAACAAGCAGATTCGTATGATCGAAGTTGAAAATCGGTCCATCCGTTCGGAAGTTAAGGCGATCTGAAGAATTCGAAAAATTTCCAAGGGGGCTCCCTTTGATGCTTTTTATTTTTTCGATTTTGGTTTTTTTGATTGGAGAAATGGATTCTATAAAAAAAAACAAGCAGATTGGTATGATCGAAGTTGAAAATCGGTCCATACGTTCGAAAGTTAAGGCAATCTGAAGAATTCGAAAAAGTTCCAAGGGGGCCCCCTTTGATGCATTTTTTTTTTTCGATTTCGGATTTTTTGATCGGAGAAATGGATTCTATGAAAAAAAAAAGCAGATTGGTATGATCGAAGTTGAAAATCGGTCCATCCGTTCGGAAATTAAGTCGATCTGAAGAATTCGAAAAAGTTCCAAGGGGGCCCCCTTTGATGCATTTTTTTTTCGATTTCGGTTTTTTCGATTGGAGAAATGGATTCTATGAAAAAAAAAGCAGATTTGTATGATCGAAGTTGAAAATCGGTCCATCCGTTCGGAAGTTAAGACGATCTGAAGAATTCGAAAAAGTTCCAAGGGGGCTCCCTTTGATGCTTTTTATTTTTTCCATTTCGGTTTTTTTGATTGGAGAAATGGATTTCATGAAAAAAAAAACAGATTCGTATGATCGAAGTTGAAAATCGGTCCATCCGTTCGGAAGTTAAGGCGATCTGAAGAATTCGAAAAAGTTCCAAGGGGGCTGCCTTTGATGCTTTTTATTTTTTCGATTTCGGTTTTTTCGATTGGAGAAATGGATTCTATGAAAAAAAACAAGCAGATTGGTATGATCGAAGTTGAAAATCGGTCCATCCGTTCGGAAGTTAAGGCGGTCTGAAGAATTCAGAAAAGTTCCAAGGGGACCCCCTTT
Organism: Chrysomela aeneicollis; assembly: GCA_029955515.1. Classification (NCBI taxonomy): domain Eukaryota; kingdom Metazoa; phylum Arthropoda; class Insecta; order Coleoptera; family Chrysomelidae; genus Chrysomela; species Chrysomela aeneicollis. The sequence goes on along the minus strand of JARUHQ010000013.1, from coordinate 10,386,541 downwards.
GATAAAAATTTTTTTTCGATTTTGGTTTTTTCGATTGGAGAAATGGATTCTATGAAAAAAAACGAGCAGATTGGTACGATCGAAGTTGAAAATCGGTCCATCCGTTCGGAAGTTAAGGCGATTTGAAGAATTCGATAAAGTTCCAAGGGGACCCCCTTTGATGCAATTTTTTTCAGATTTCGGTTTTTTCGATTGGAGAAATGGATTCTATGAAAAAAAAACAAGCAGTTTGGTATGATCGAAGTTGAAAATCGGTTCATCCGTTCGGAAGTTAAGGCGATCTGAAGAATTCGAAAAAGTTCCAAGGGGACCCCCTTTGATGCAATTTTTTTTTCGATTTCGGTTTTTTCAATTGAAGAAATGGATTCTATGAAAAAACAAGCAAATTGGTATGCGCGAAATTGAAAATCGGTCGATCCGTTCGGAAGTTGAGGCGGTCTGAAGAATTCGAAAAAGTTCCAAGGTGGCCCCCTTTGATGCATTTTTTTTTTTCGATTTCGGTTTTTCCGATTGGAGAAATGGATTCTATAAAAAAAAACAAGCAGATTGGTATGATCGAACTTGAAAATCGGTCCATCCGTTCGGATGTTAAGGCGATCTGAAGAATTCGAAAAAGTTCCAAGGGGGCCCCCTTTGATGCATTTTTTTTTCGATTTCGGTTTTTTCGAATGGAGAAATGGATTCTATGAAAGAAACAAGCAGATTGGTATGATCGAAGTTGAAAATCGGTCCATCCGTTCGGAAGTTAAGGCGATCTGAAGAATTCGAAAAAGTTCCAAGGGGACCCCCTTTGATGCAATTTTTTTTCGATTTCGGTTTTTTCGATTGGAGAAATGGATTCTATGGAAAAAACAAGCAGATTGGTATGATCGAAGTTGAAAATCGGTCCATCCGTTCGGAAGTTAAGGCGATCTGAAGAATTCGAAAAAGTTCCAAGGGGGCCCCCTTAGAAATGGATTCTATGAAAAAAAAAACAAGCAGTTTGGTATGATCGGAGTTGAAAATCGGTCCATCCGTTCGGAAGTTAAGGCGATCTGAAGAATTCGAAAAAGTTCCAAGGGGGCCCCCTTTGATGCAATTTTTTTTCGATTTCGGTTGTTCCGATTGGAAAAATGGATTCTATGAAAAAAAAAACAAGCAGATTGGTATGATCGAAGTTGAAAATCGGTCCATCCGTTCGGAAGTTAAGGCGATTTGAAGAATTCGAAAAAGTTCCAAGGGGACCCCCTTTGATGCAATTTTTTTTCAGATTTTGGTTTTTTCGATTGGAGAAATGGATTCTATGAAAAAAAACAAGCAGTTTGGTATGATCGAAGTTGAAAATAGGTCCATCCGTTCGGAAGTTAAGGCGATCTGAAGAATTCGAAAAAGTTCCAAGGGGACCCTTTTTGATGCAATTTTTTTATCGATTTCTGTTTTTTCTATTGAAGAAATGGATTCTATGAAAAAACAAGCAAATCGGTCCATACGTTCGAAAGTTGAGGCAATCTGAAGAATTCGAAAAAATTCCAAGGGGGCCCCCTTTGATGCATTTTTTTTTTCGATTTCGGTTTTTTTGATCGGAGAAATGGATTCTATGAAAAAAATCAGATTGGTATGATCGAAGTTGAAAATCGGTCCATCCGTTCGGAAGTTAAGTCGATCTGAAGAATTCGAAAAAGTTCCAAGGGGGCCCCCTTTGATGCTTTTTATTTTTTCGATTTCGGTTTTTTTGATTGGAGAAATGGATTCTATGAAAAAAAAAAAACAAGCAGATTGGTATGATCGAAGTTGAAAATCGGTCCATACGTTCGAAAGTTAAGGCAATCTGAAGAATTCGAAAAAGTTCCAAATAGGGCCCCCTTTGATGCATTTTTTTTTTCGATTTCGGTTTTTTTGATTGGAGAAATGGATTCTATGAAAAAAAAAAAAACAAGCAGATTGGTATGATCGAAGTTGAAAATCGGTCCATACGTTCGAAAGTTAAGGCAATCTGAAGAATTCGAAAAAGTTCCAAGGGGGCCCCCTTTGATGCATTTTTTTTTTCGATTTCGGTTTTTTTGATCGGAGAAATGGATTCTATGAAAAAAAAAGCAGATTGGTATGATCGAAGTTGAAAATCGGTCCATCCGTTCGGAAGTTAAGTCGATCTGAAGAATTCGAAAAAGTTCCAAGGGGGCCCCCAATGATGCATTTTTTTTTTGATTTCGGTTTTTTCGATTGCAGAAATGGATTCTATGAAAAAAAAAGCAGATTCGTATGATCGAAGTTGAAAATCGTTCCATCCGTTCGGAAGTTAAGGCGATCTGAAGAATTCGAAAAAGTTCCAAGGGGGGTCCCTTTGATGCTTTTTATTTTTTCGATTTCGGTTTTTTTGATTGGAGAAATGGATTCTATGAAAAAAAAAACAAGCAGATTGGTATGATCGAATTTGAAAATCGGTCCATCCGTTCGGAAGTTAAGGCGATCTGAAGAATTCAGAAAAGTCCCAAGGAGACCCCCTTTGATGCAATTTTTTCTTCGATTTTGTTTTTTTCGATTGGAGAAATGGATTCTATAAAAAAAAACAAGCAGATTGGTATGATCGAAGTTGAAAATCGGTCCATCCGTTCGGAAGTTAAGGCGATTTGAAGAATTCGAAAAAGTTCCAAGGGGACCCCCTTTGATGCAATTTTTTCTTCAGATTTCGGTTTTTTCGATTGAAGAAATGAATTCTATGAAAAGAACAAGCAGTTTGGTATGATCGAAGTTGAAAATCGGTCAATCCGTTCGGAAGTTAAGGCGATCTGAAGAATTCGAAAAAGTTCCAAGGGGACCCCCTTTGATGCAATTTTTTTTTCGATTTCGGTTTTTTCTATTGAAGAAATGGATTCTATGAAAAAACAAGCAATTTGGTATGCGCGAAATTGAAAATCGGTCGATCCGTTCGGAAGTTGAGGCGGTATGAAAAATTCGAAAAAGTTCCAAAGTGGCCCCCTTTGATGCATTTTTTCTTCGATTTCGGTTTTTCCGATTGGAGAAATGGATTCTATAAAAAAAAACAAGCAGATTGGTATGATCGAAGTTGAAAATCGGTCCATTCGTTCGGAAGTTAAGGCGATCTGAAGAATTCGAAAAAGTTCCAAGGGGACCCCCTTTGATGCAATTTTTTTTCGATTTCGGTTTTTTTGATTGAAGAAATGGATTCTATGAAAAAACAAGCGAATTGATATGCGCGAAATTGAAAATCGGTCCATCCGTTCGGAAGTTAAGGCGATCTGTAGAATTCGAAAAAGTTCCAAGAAGGCCCCCTTTGATGCATTTTCTTTTTCGATTTCGGTTTTTTCGATTAGAGAAATGGATTCTATGAAAGAAAACAAGCAGATTGGTATGATCGAAGTTGAAAATCGGTCCATCCGTTCGGAAGTTAAAGCGATCTGAAGAATTCGAGAAAGTTCCAAGGGGGCCCCCATTGATGCATTTTTTTTTTTCGATTTCAGTTTTTTCGATTGGAGAAATGGATTCTATGAAGAAAAAACAAGCAGATTGGTATGATCGAAGTTGAAAATCGGTCCATCCGTTCGGAAGTTAAGGCGATCTGAAGAATTCGAAAAAGTTCCAAGGGGGCCCCCATTGATGCATTTTTTTTTTCGATTTCGGTTTTTTCGATTGGAGAAATGGATTCTATGAAGAAAAAACAAGCAGATTGGTATGATCGAAGTTGAAAATCGGTCCATCCGTTCGGAAGTTAAAGCGATCTGAAGAATTCGAGAAAGTTCCAAGGGGGCCCCCATTGATGCATTTTTTTTTTCGATTTCGGTTTATTCGATTGGAGAAATGGATTCTATGAAAAAAAAAACAAGCAGATTGGTATGATCGAAGTTGAAAATCGGTCCATCCGTTCGGAAGTTAAGGCGATCTGAAGAATTCGAAAAAGTTCCAAGGGGGCCCCCTTTGATGCATTTTTTTTTCGATTTCGGTTTTTTCGATCGGAAAAATGGATTCTATAAAAAAAACAAGCAGATTGGTATGATCGAAGTTGAAAATCGGTCCATCCGTTCGGAAGTTAAGGCGATCTGAAGAATTCGAAAAAGTTCCAAGGGGGCCCCCTTCGATGCAACTTTTTTTTCGATTTAGGTTATTTCGATTGGAGAAATGGATTCTATGAAAAAAAACAAGCAGATTGCTATGATCGAAGTTGAAAATCAATCCATCCGTTTGGAAGTTAAGGCGATCTGAAGAATTCGAAAAAGTTCCAAGGGGACTCCCTTTGATGCAATTTTTTTTTCGATTTCGGTTTTTTCGATTGAAGAAATGGATTCTATGAAAAAAAACAAGCAGTTTGGTATGATCGAAGTTGAAAATCGGTCCATCCGTTCGGAAGTTTAGGCGATCTGAAGAGTTCGAAGAAGTTCCAAGGGGACCCCCTTTGATGCAATTTTTTTTTCGATTTCGGTTTTTTCTATTGAAGAAATGGATTCTATGAAAAAACAATCAAATTGGTATGCGCGAAATTGAAGATCGGTCCATCCGTTCGGAAGTTAAGGCGGTCTGAAGAATTCGAAAAAGTTCCAAGGGGGCCTCCTTTGATGCATTTTTTTTTTACGATTTCGGTTTTTTCGATTGGAGAAATGGATTCTATGACATAAAACAAGCAGATTGGCATGATCGAAGTTGAAAATCGGTCCATCCGTTCGGAAGTTAAGGCGATCTGAAGAATTCGAAAAAGTTCCAAGGGGGCCCCCTTTGATGCATTTTTTTTTCGATTTCGGTTTTTTCGATCGGAAAAATGGATTCTATAAAAAAAACAAGCAGATTGGTATGATCGAAGTTGAAAATCGGTCCATCCGTTCGGAAGTTAAGGCGATCTGAAGAATTCGAAAAAGTTCCAAGGGGGCCCCCTTCGATGCAACTTTTTTTTCGATTTAGGTTATTTCGATTGGAGAAATGGATTCTATGAAAAAAAACAAGCAGATTGCTATGATCGAAGTTGAAAATCAATCCATCCGTTTGGAAGTTAAGGCGATCTGAAGAATTCGAAAAAGTTCCAAGGGGACTCCCTTTGATGCAATTTTTTTTTCGATTTCGGTTTTTTCGATTGAAGAAATGGATTCTATGAAAAAAAACAAGCAGTTTGGTATGATCGAAGTTGAAAATCGGTCCATCCGTTCGGAAGTTTAGGCGATCTGAAGAGTTCGAAGAAGTTCCAAGGGGACCCCCTTTGATGCAATTTTTTTTTCGATTTCGGTTTTTTCTATTGAAGAAATGGATTCTATGAAAAAACAATCAAATTGGTATGCGCGAAATTGAAGATCGGTCCATCCGTTCGGAAGTTAAGGCGGTCTGAAGAATTCGAAAAAGTTCCAAGGGGGCCTCCTTTGATGCATTTTTTTTTTACGATTTCGGTTTTTTCGATTGGAGAAATGGATTCTATGACATAAAACAAGCAGATTGGCATGATCGAAGTTGAAAATCGGTCCATCCGTTCGGAAGTTAAGGCGATCTGATGAATTCGAAAAAGTTCCAAGGGGGCCCCCTTTGATGCATTTTTTTTTCGACTTCGGTTTTTTCGATTGGAGAAATGGATTCTATGAAAAAAACAAGCAGATTGGTATGATCGAAGTTGAAAATCGGTCCATCCGTTCGGAAGTTGAGGCGATCTGAAGAATTCGAAAAAGTTCCAAGGGGGCCCCCTTTGATGCATTTTTTTTTCGATTCCGGTTTTTTTGATTGGAGAAATGGATTCTATAAAAAAAAACAAGCAGATTGGTATGATCGAAGTTGAAAATCGGTCCATTCGTTCGGAAGTTAAGGCGATCTGAAGAATTCGAAAAAGTTCCAAGGGGACCCCCTTTGATGCAATTTTTTTTCGATTTCGGTTTTTTTGATTGAAGAAATGGATTCTATGAAAAAACAAGCGAATTGATATGCGCGAAATTGAAAATCGGTCCATCCGTTCGGAAGTTAAGGCGATCTGTAGAATTCGAAAAAGTTCCAAGAAGGCCCCCTTTGATGCATTTTCTTTTTCGATTTCGGTTTTTTCGATTAGAGAAATGGATTCTATGAAAGAAAACAAGCAGATTGGTATGATCGAAGTTGAAAATCGGTCCATCCGTTCGGAAGTTAAAGCGATCTGAAGAATTCGAGAAAGTTCCAAGGGGGCCCCCATTGATGCATTTTTTTTTTTCGATTTCAGTTTTTTCGATTGGAGAAATGGATTCTATGAAGAAAAAACAAGCAGATTGGTATGATCGAAGTTGAAAATCGGTCCATCCGTTCGGAAGTTAAGGCGATCTGAAGAATTCGAAAAAGTTCCAAGGGGGCCCCCATTGATGCATTTTTTTTTTCGATTTCGGTTTTTTCGATTGGAGAAATGGATTCTATGAAGAAAAAACAAGCAGATTGGTATGATCGAAGTTGAAAATCGGTCCATCCGTTCGGAAGTTAAAGCGATCTGAAGAATTCGAGAAAGTTCCAAGGGGGCCCCCATTGATGCATTTTTTTTTTCGATTTCGGTTTATTCGATTGGAGAAATGGATTCTATGAAAAAAAAAAACAAGCAGATTGGTATGATCGAAGTTGAAAATCGGTCCATCCGTTCGGAAGTTAAGGCGATCTGAAGAATTCGAAAAAGTTCCAAGGGGGCCCCCTTTGATGCATTTTTTTTTCGATTTCGGTTTTTTCGATCGGAAAAATGGATTCTATAAAAAAAACAAGCAGATTGGTATGATCGAAGTTGAAAATCGGTCCATCCGTTCGGAAGTTAAGGCGATCTGAAGAATTCGAAAAAGTTCCAAGGGGGCCCCCTTCGATGCAACTTTTTTTTCGATTTAGGTTATTTCGATTGGAGAAATGGATTCTATGAAAAAAAACAAGCAGATTGCTATGATCGAAGTTGAAAATCAATCCATCCGTTTGGAAGTTAAGGCGATCTGAAGAATTCGAAAAAGTTCCAAGGGGACTCCCTTTGATGCAATTTTTTTTTCGATTTCGGTTTTTTCGATTGAAGAAATGGATTCTATGAAAAAAAACAAGCAGTTTGGTATGATCGAAGTTGAAAATCGGTCCATCCGTTCGGAAGTTTAGGCGATCTGAAGAGTTCGAAGAAGTTCCAAGGGGACCCCCTTTGATGCAATTTTTTTTTCGATTTCGGTTTTTTCTATTGAAGAAATGGATTCTATGAAAAAACAATCAAATTGGTATGCGCGAAATTGAAGATCGGTCCATCCGTTCGGAAGTTAAGGCGGTCTGAAGAATTCGAAAAAGTTCCAAGGGGGCCTCCTTTGATGCATTTTTTTTTACGATTTCGGTTTTTTCGATTGGAGAAATGGATTCTATGACATAAAACAAGCAGATTGGCATGATCGAAGTTGAAAATCGGTCCATCCGTTCGGAAGTTAAGGCGATCTGAAGAATTCGAAAAAGTTCCAAGGGGGCCCCCTTTGATGCATTTTTTTTTCGATTTCGGTTTTTTCGATCGGAAAAATGGATTCTATAAAAAAAACAAGCAGATTGGTATGATCGAAGTTGAAAATCGGTCCATCCGTTCGGAAGTTAAGGCGATCTGAAGAATTCGAAAAAGTTCCAAGGGGGCCCCCTTCGATGCAACTTTTTTTTCGATTTAGGTTATTTCGATTGGAGAAATGGATTCTATGAAAAAAAACAAGCAGATTGCTATGATCGAAGTTGAAAATCAATCCATCCGTTTGGAAGTTAAGGCGATCTGAAGAATTCGAAAAAGTTCCAAGGGGACTCCCTTTGATGCAATTTTTTTTTCGATTTCGGTTTTTTCGATTGAAGAAATGGATTCTATGAAAAAAAACAAGCAGTTTGGTATGATCGAAGTTGAAAATCGGTCCATCCGTTCGGAAGTTTAGGCGATCTGAAGAGTTCGAAGAAGTTCCAAGGGGACCCCCTTTGATGCAATTTTTTTTTCGATTTCGGTTTTTTCTATTGAAGAAATGGATTCTATGAAAAAACAATCAAATTGGTATGCGCGAAATTGAAGATCGGTCCATCCGTTCGGAAGTTAAGGCGGTCTGAAGAATTCGAAAAAGTTCCAAGGGGGCCTCCTTTGATGCATTTTTTTTTTACGATTTCGGTTTTTTCGATTGGAGAAATGGATTCTATGACATAAAACAAGCAGATTGGCATGATCGAAGTTGAAAATCGGTCCATCCGTTCGGAAGTTAAGGCGATCTGATGAATTCGAAAAAGTTCCAAGGGGGCCCCCTTTGATGCATTTTTTTTTCGACTTCGGTTTTTTCGATTGGAGAAATGGATTCTATGAAAAAAACAAGCAGATTGGTATGATCGAAGTTGAAAATCGGTCCATCCGTTCGGAAGTTAAGGCGATCTGAAGAATTCGAAAAAGTTCCAAGGGGACCTCCTTTGATGCAATTTTTTTCGATTGGAGAAATGGATTCTATGGAAAAAACAAGCGAATTGGTATGCGCGAAATTGAAAATCGGTCCATCCGTTCGGAAGTTAAGGCGATCTGTAGAATTCGAAAAAGTTCCAAGAAGGCCCCCTTTGATGCATTTTTTTTTCGATTTCGGTTTTTTCGATTAGAGAAATGGATTCTATGAAAGAAATCAAGCAGATTGGTATGATCGAAGTTGAAAATCGGTCCATCCGTTCGGAAGTTAAAGCGATCTGAAGAATTCGAGAAAGTTCCAAGGGGGCCCCCATTGATGCATTTTTTTTTTTTCGATTTCAGTTTTTTCGATTGGGGAAATGGATTCTATGAAGAAAAAACAAGCAGATTGGTATGATCGAAGTTGAAAATCGGTCCATCCGTTCGGAAGTTAAGGCGATCTGAAGAATTCGAAAAAGTTCCAAGGGGGCCCCCTTTGATGCATTTTTTTTTTCGATTTCGGTTTTTTCGATTGGAGAAATGGATTCTTTGAAAAAAAACAAGCAGATTGGTATGATCGAAGTTGAAAATCGGTTCATCCGTTCGGAAGTTAAGGCGATCTGAAGAACTCGAAAAAGTTCCAAGGGGGCCCCCTTTGATGCATTTTTTTTTTTCGATTCCGGTTTTTTCGATTGGATAAATGGATTCTATAAAAAAAACAAGCAGATTGGTATGATCGAAGTTGAAAATCGGTCCATCCGTTCGGAAGTTAAGGCGATCTGAAGAATTCGAAAAAGTTCCAAGGGGGCCCCCTTTGATGCAACTTTTTTTTCGATTTAGGTTATTTCGATTGGAGAAATGGATTCTATGAAAAAAAAACAAGCAGATTGCTATGATCGAAGTTGAAAATCGGTCCATCCGTTTGGAAGTTAAGGCGATCTGAAGAATTCGAAAAAGTTCCAAGGGGACCCCCTTTGATGCAATTTTTTTCTCGATTGCGGTTTTTTCGATTGAAGAAATGGATTCTATGAAAAAAAACAAGCAGTTTGGTATGATCGAAGTTGAAAATCGGTCCATCCGTTCGGAAGTTTAGGCGATCTGAAGAATTCGAAGAAGTTCCAAGGGGACCCCCGTTGATGCAATTTTTTTTTCGATTTCGGTTTTTTCTATTGAAGAAATGGATTCTATGAAAAAACAATCAAATTGGTATGCGCGAAATTGAAAATCGGTCCATCCGTTCGGAAGTTAATGCGGTCTGAAGAATTCGAAAAAGTTCCAAGGGGGCCTCCTTTGATGCATTTTTTTACGATTTCGGTTTTTTCGATTGGAGAAATGGATTCTATGACATAAAACAAGCAGATTGGCATGATCGAAGTTGAAAATCGGTCCATCCGTTCGGAAGTTAAGGCGATCTGAAGAATTCGAAAAAGTTCCAAGGGGGCCCCCTTCGATGCATTTTTTTTTCGATTTCGGTTTTCTCGATTGGAGAAATGGATTCTATGAAAAAAACAAGCAGATTGGTATGATCGAAGTTGAAAATCGGTCCATCCGTTCGGAAGTTAAGGCGATCTGAAGAATTCGAAAAAGTTCCAAGGGGACCTCCTTTGATGCAATTTTTTTCGATTGGAGAAATGGATTCTATGGAAAAAACAAGCGAATTGGTATGCGCGAAATTGAAAATCGATCCATCCGTTCGGAATTTGAGGCGATCTGAAGAATTCGAAAAAGTTCCAATGGGGCCCCCTTCGATGCATTTTTTTTTCGATTCCGGTTTTTTCGATTGGAGAAATGGATTCTATGAAAAAAAACAAGCAGATTGGTATGATCGAAGTTGAAAATCGGTCCATCCGTTCGGAAGTTAAGGCAATCTGAAGAATTCGAAAAAGTTCCAAGGGGGTCCCCTTCGATGCATTTTTTTTCCATTTCGGTTATTTCGATTGGAGAAATGGATTCTTTGAAAAAATACAAGCAGATTGGTATGATCGAAGTTGAAAATCGGTCCATCCGTTCGGAAGTTAAGCCGATCTGAAGAATTCGAAAAAGTTCCAAGGGGGCCCCCTTTGATGCATTTTTTTTTTCGATTTTGGTTTTTTCGATTGGAGAAATGGATTCTATGAAAAAACAAGCAGATTCGTATGATCGAAGTTGAAAATCGGTCCATCCGTTCGGAAGTTAAGGCGATCTGAAGAATTCGAAAAAGTTCCAAGGGGCTCCCTTTGATGCTTTTTATTTTTTCGATTTCGCTTTTTTTGATTGGAGAAATGGATTCTATGAAAAAAAACAAGCAGATTGGTATGATCGAAGTTGAAAATCGGTCCATACGTTCGAAAGTTAAGGCAATCTGAAGAATTCGAAAAAGTTCCAAGGGGGCCCCCTTTGATGCATTTTTTTTTCGATTTCGGATTTTTTGATCGGAGAAATGGATTCTATAAAAAAAAAGCAGATTGGTATGATCGAAGTTGAAAATCGGTCCATCCGTTCGGAAGTTAAGTCGATCTGAAGAATTCGAAAAAGTTCCAAGTAGGCCCCCTTTGAAGCATTTTTTTTTTTTTCGATTTCGGTTTTTTCGATTGGAGAAATGGATTTTATGAAAAAAAACAAGCAGAAGTTGAAAATCGGTCTATCCGTTCGGAAGTTAAGGCGATCTGAAGAATTCGAAAAAGTTCCAAGGGGGCTCCCTTTGATGCTTTTTATTTTTTCGATTTCGGTTTTTTTGATTGGAGAAATGGATTCTATGAAAAAGAAACAAGCAGATTGGTATAATCGAAGTTGAAAATCGGTCCATCCGTTCGGAAGTTAAGGCGATCTGAAGAATTCGAAAAAGTTCCAAGGGGACCCCCTTTGATGCAATTTTTTTTTTCGATTTTGGTTTTTTCGATTGGAGAAATGGATTCTATCGAAAAAAACAAGCAGATTGGTATGATCGAAGTTGAAAATCGGTCCATCCGTTCGGAAGTTAAGGCGATTTGAAGAATTCGAAAAAGTTCCAAGGGGACCCCCTTTGATGCAATTTTTTTTCAGATTTCGGTTGTTTCGATTGGAGAAATAGATTCTATAAAGAAAAACAAGCAGTTTGGCATGATCGAAGTTGAAAATCGGTCAATCCGTTCGGAAGTTAAGGCGATCTGAAGAATTCGAAAAAGTTCCAAGGGGACCCCCTTTGATGCAATTTTTTTTCGATTTCAGTTTTTTTATTGAATTAATGGATTCTATGAAAAAACAAGCAAATTGGTATGCGCGAAATTGAAAATCGGTCGATCCGTTCGGAAGTTGAGGCGGTCTGAAGAATTCGAGAAAGTTCCAAGGTGGCCCCCTTTGATGCATTTTTTTCGATTTCGGTTTTTCCGATTGGAGAAATGGATTCTATGAAAAAAAACAAGCAGATTGGTATGATCGAAGTTGAAAATCGGTCCATCCGTTCGGAAGTTAAGGCGATCTGAAGAATTCGAAAAAGTTCCAAGGGGGCCCCCTTTGATGCATTTTTTTTCGATTCCGGTTTTTTCGATTGGAGAAATGGATTCTATGAAAGAAACAAGCGAATTGGTATGCGCGAAATTGAAAATCGGTCCATCCGTTCGGAAGTTAAGGCGATCTGAAGAATTCGAAAAAGTTCCAAGAAGGCCCCCTTTGATGCATTTTTTCTTTTCGATTTCGGTTTTTTCGATTGGAGAAATGGATTCTATGAAAGAAAACAAGCAGATTGGTATGATCGAAGTTGAAAATCGGTCCATCCGTTCGGAAGTTAAGGCGATCTGAAGAATTCGAAAAAGTTCCAAGGGGCCCCCTTTGATGCATTTTTTTTTTTCGATTTCGGTTTTTTCGATTGGAGAAATGGATTCTATGAAGAAAAACAAGCAGATTGATATGATCGAAGTTGAAAATCGGTCCATCCGTTCGGAAGTTAAGGCGATCTGAAGAATTCGAAAAAGTTCCAAGGGGGCCCCCTTTGATGCATTTTTTTTTCGATTTCGGTTTTTTCGATTGGAGAAATGGATTATATGGAAAAAAACAAGCAGATTGGTATGATCGAAGTTGAAAATCGGTCCATCCGTTCGGAAGTTAAGGCGATCTAAAGAATTCGAAAAAGTTCCAAGGGGGCCCCCTTTGATGAATTTTTTTTTCGATTTCGGTTTTTTCGATTGGAGAAATGGATTCTATAAAAAAACAAGCAGATTGGTATGATCGAAGTTGAAAATCGGTCCATCTGTTCGGAAGTTAAGGCGATCTGAAGAATTCGAAAAAGTTCCAAGGGGGCCCCCTTTGATGCATTTTTTTTTCATTTCGGTTTTTTCGATTGGAGAAATGGACTCTATGAAAAAAAACAAGCAGATTGGTATGATCGAAGTTGAAAATCGGTCCATCCGTTCGGAAGTTAAGGCGATCTGAAGAATTCGAAAAAGTTCCAAGGGGGCCCCCTTTGATGCATTTTTTTTTCGATTTCGGTTTTTTCGATTAGTGAAATGGATTCTATGAAAAAAAACAAGCAGATTGGTATGATCGAAGTTGAAAATCGGTCCATCCGTTCGGAAGTTAAGGCGATCTGAAGAATTCGAAAAAGTTCCAAGGGGGCCCCCTTTGATGCATTTTTTTTTCGATTTCGGTTTTTTCGATTGGAGAAATGGATTCTATGAAAGAAACCAAGCAGATTGGTATGATCGAAGTTGAAAATCGGTCCATCCGTTCGGAAGTTAGGCGATGTGAAGAATTCGAAAAAGTTCCAAGGGGGCCCCCTTTGATGCATTTTTTTTTCGATTTCGGTTTTTTCGATTGGAGAAATGGATTCTATAAAAAAAACAAGCAGTTTGGTATGATCGAAGTTGAAAATCGGTCCATCCGTTCGGAAGTTTAGGCGATCTGAAGAATTCGAAAAAGTTCCAAGGGGACCCCCTTTGATGCAATTTTTTTTTTCGGTTTCGGTTTTTTCTATTGAAGAAATGGATTTTATGAAAAAACAATCAAATTGGTATGCGCGAAATTGAAAAGCGGTCCATCCGTTCGGAAGTTAAGGCGGTCTGAAGAATTCGAAAAAGTTCCAAGGGGGCCCCCTTTGATGCATTTTTTTTAGATTTCGGTTTTTCCGATTGGAGAAATGGATTCTATGAAATTAAACAAGCAGATTGGTATGATCGAAGTTGAAAATCGGTCCATCCGTTCGGAAGTTAAGGCGATCTGAAGAATTCGAAAAAGTTCCAAGGGGGTCCCCTTTGATTCCTTTTTTTTGTCGATTTCGGTTTTTTCGATTGAAGAAATGGATTCTATGAAAAAAACAAGCAGATTGGCATGATCGAAGTTGAAAATCGGTCCATCCGTTCGGAAGTTAAGGCGATCTGAAGAATTCGAAAAAGTTCCAAGGGGACCCCCTTTGATGCAATTTTTTTCGATTGGAGAAATGGATTCTATGGAAAAAACAAGCGAATTGGTATGCGCGAAATTGAAAATCGGTCCATCCGTTCGGAAGTTAAGGCGATCTGAAGAATTCGAAAAAGTTACAAGGGGCCCCCCTTTGATGCATTTTTTCTCGATTCCGGTTTTTTTGATTGGAGAAATGGATTCTATGAAAAAAAACAAGCAGATTGGTATGATCGAAGTTGAAAATCGGTCCATCCGTTCGGAAGTTAAGGCGATCTGAAGAATTCGAAAAAGTTCCAAGGGGGCCCCCTTTGATGAATTTTTTTTTCGATTTCGGTTTTTTTGATTGGAGAAATGGATTCTTTGAAAAAAACAAGCAGATTGGTATGATCAAAGTTGAAAATCGGTCCATCCGTTCGGAAGTTGAGGCGATCTGAAGAATTCGAAAAAGTTCCAAGGGGACCCCCTTTGATGCAATTTTTTTCTCGATTGCGGTTTTTTCGATTGAATAAATGGATTCTATGAAAAAAAACAAGCAGTTTGGTATGATCGAAGTTGAAAATCGGTCCATCCGTTCGGAAGTTTAGGCGATCTGAAGAATTCGAAGAAGTTCCAAGGGGACCCCCGTTGATGCAATTTTTTTTTCGATTTCGGTTTTTTCTATTGAAGAAATGGATTCTATGAAAAAACAATCAAATTGGTATGCGCGAAATTGAAAATCGGTCCATCCGTTCGGAAGTTAAGGCGGTCTGAAGAATTCGAAAAAGTTCCAAGGGGGCCTCCTTTGATGCATTTTTTTACGATTTCGGTTTTTTCAATTGGAGAAATGGATTCTATGACATAAAACAAGCAGATTGGCATGATCGAAGTTGAAAATCGGTCCATCCGTTCGGAAGTTAAGGCGATCTGAAGAATTAGAAAAAGTTCCAAGGGGGCCCCCTTCGATGCATTTTTTTTTCGATTTCGGTTTTTTCGATTGGAGAAATGGATTCTATGAAAAAAACAAGCAGATTGGTATGATCGAAGTTGAAAATCGGTCCATCCGTTCGGAAGTTAAGGCGATCTGAAGAATTCGAAAAAGTTCCAAGGGGACCTCCTTTGATGCAATTTTTTTCGATTGGAGAAATGGATTCTATGGAAAAAACAAGCGAATTGGTATGCGCGAAATTGAAAATCGATCCATCCGTTCGGAATTTGAGGCGATCTGAAGAATTCGAAAAAGTTCCAATGGGGCCCCCTTCGATGCATTTTTTTTTCGATTTCGGTTTTTTCGATTGGAGAAATGGATTCTTTGAAAAAAAACAAGCAGATTGGTATGATCGAAGTTGAAAATCGGTCCATCCGTTCGGAAGTTAAGGCGATCTGAAGAACTCGAAAAAGTTCCAAGGGGGCCCCCTTTGATGCATTTTTTTTTCGATTTCGGTTTTTTCGATTGGATAAATGGATTCTATAAAAAAAACAAGCAGATTGGTATGATCGAAGTTGAAAATCGGTCCATCCGTTCGGAAGTTAAGGCGATCTGAAGAATTCAAAAAAGTTCCAAGGGGGCCCCCTTTGATGCAACTTTTTTTTCGATTTAGGTTATTTCGATTGGAGAAATGGATTCTATGAAAAAAAACAAGCAGATTGCTATGATCGAAGTTGAAAATCGGTCCATCCGTTTGGAAGTTAAGGCGATCTGAAGAATTCGAAAAAGTTCCAAGGGGACCCCCTTTGATGCAATTTTTTTCTCGATTGCGGTTTTTTCGATTGAAGAAATGGATTATATGAAAAAAAACAAGCAGTTTGGTATGATCGAAGTTGAAAATCGGTCCATCCGTTCGGAAGTTTAGGCGATCTGAAGAATTCGAAGAAGTTCCAAGGGGACCCCCGTTGATGCAATTTTTTTTTCGATTTCGGTTTTTTCTATTGAAGAAATGGATTCTATGAAAAAACAATCAAATTGGTATGCGCGAAATTGAAAATCGGTCCATCCGTTCGGAAGTTAATGCGGTCTGAAGAATTCGAAAAAGTTCCAAGGGGGCCTCCTTTGATGCATTTTTTTACGATTTCGGTTTTTTCGATTGGAGAAATGGATTCTATGACATAAAACAAGCAGATTGGCATGATCGAAGTTGAAAATCGGTCCATCCGTTCGGAAGTTAAGGCGATCTGAAGAATTCGAAAAAGTTCCAAGGGGGCCCCCTTCGATGCATTTTTTTTTCGATTTCGGTTTTTTCGATTGGAGAAATGGATTCTATGAAAAAAACAAGGAGATTGGTATGATCGAAGTTGAAAATCGGTCCATCCGTTCGGAAGTTAAGGCGATCTGAAGAATTCGAAAAAGTTCCAAGGGGACCTCCTTTGATGCAATTTTTTTCGATTGGAGAAATGGATTCTATGGAAAAAACAAGCGAATTGGTATGCGCGAAATTGAAAATCGATCCATCCGTTCGGAATTTGAGGCGATCTGAAGAATTCGAAAAAGTTCCAATGGGGCCCCCTTCGATGCATTTTTTTTTCGATTCCGGTTTTTTCGATTGGAGAAATGGATTCTATGAAAAAAAACAAGCAGATTGGTATGATCGAAGTTGAAAATCGGTCCATCCGTTCGGAAGTTAAGGCAATCTGAAGAATTCGAAAAAGTTCCAAGGGGGTCCCCTTTGATGCATTTTTTTTTCCATTTCGGTTATTTCGATTGGAGAAATGGATTCTTTGAAAAAATACAAGCAGATTGGTATGATCGAAGTTGAAAATCGGTCCATCCTTTCGGATGTTAAGGCGATCTGAAGAATTCGAAAAAGTTCTAAGGGGGCCCCCTTTGATGCATTTTTTTTTCGATTTCGGTTTTTTTGATCGGAGAAATGGATTCTATAAAAAAAAGCAGATTGGTATGATCGAAGTTGAAAACCGGTCCATCCGTTCGGAAGTTAAGCCGATCTGAAGAATTCGAAAAAGTTCCAAGGGGGCCCCCTTTGATGCATTTTTTTTTCCGATTTTGGTTTTTTCGATTGGAGAAATGGATTCTATGAAAAAAACAAGCAGATTCGTATGATCGAAGTTGAAAATCGGTCCATCCGTTCGGAAGTTAAGGCGATCTGAAGAATTCGAAAAAGTTCCAAGGGGCTCCCTTTGATGCTTTTTATTTTTTCGATTTCGCTTTTTTTGATTGGAGAAATGGATTCTATGAAAAAAAACAAGCAGATTGGTATGATCGAAGTTGAAAATCGGTCCATACGTTCGAAAGTTAAGGCAATCTGAAGAATTCGAAAAAGTTCCAAGGGGGCCCCCTTTGATGCATTTTTTTTTCGATTTCGGATTTTTTGATCGGAGAAATGGATTCTATAAAAAAAAAGCAGATTGGTATGATCGAAGTTGAAAATCGGTCCATCCGTTCGGAAGTTAAGTCGATCTGAAGAATTCGAAAAAGTTCCAAGGGGGCTCCCTTTGATGCTTTTTATTTTTTCGATTTCGGTTTTTTTGATTGGAGAAATGGATTCTATGAAAAAGAAACAAGCAGATTGGTATGATCGAAGTTGAAAATCGGTCCATCCGTTCGGAAGTTAAGGCGATCTGAAGAATTCGAAAAAGTTCCAAGGGGACCCCCTTTGATGCAATTTTTTTTTCGATTTTGGTTTTTTCGATTGGAGAAATGGATTCTATCGAAAAAAACAAGCAGATTGGTATGATCGAAGTTGAAAATCGGTCCATCCGTTCGGAAGTTAAGGCGATTTGAAGAATTCGAAAACGTTCCAAGGGGACCCCCTTTGATGCAATTTTTTTTCAGATTTCGGTTGTTTCGATTGGAGAAATAGATTCTATGAAGAAAAACAAGCAGTTTGGCATGATCGAAGTTGAAAATCGGTCAATCCGTTCGGAAGTTAAGGCGATCTGAAGAATTCGAAAAAGTTCCAAGGGGACCCCCTTTGATGCAATTTTTTTTCGATTTCAGTTTTTTTTATTGAATTAATGGATTCTATGAAAAAACAAGCAAATTGGTATGCGCGAAATTGAAAATCGGTCGATCCGTTCGGAAGTTGAGGCGGTCTGAAGAATTCGAGAAAGTTCCAAGGTGGCCCCCTTTGATGCATTTTTTTTTCGATTTCGGTTTTTCCGATTGGAGAAATGGATTCTATGAAAAAAAACAAGCAGATTGGTATGATCGAAGTTGAAAATCGGTCCATCCGTTCGGAAGTTAAGGCGATCTGAAGAATTCGAAAAAGTTCCAAGGGGGCCCCCTTTGATGCATTATTTTTTCGATTCCGGTTTTTTCGATTGGAGAAATGGATTCTATGAAAGAAACAAGCGAATTGGTATGCGCGAAATTGAAAATCGGTCCATCCGTTCGGAAGTTAAGGCGATCTGAAGAATTCGAAAAAGTTCCAAGAAGGCCCCCTTTGATGCATTTTTTCTTTTCGATTTCGGTTTTTTCGATTGGAGAAATGGATTCTATGAAAGAAAACAAGCAGATTGGTATGATCGAAGTTGAAAATCGGTCCATCCGTTCGGAAGTTAAGGCGATCTGAAGAATTCGAAAAAGTTCCAAGGGGCCCCCTTTGATGCATTTTTTTTTTTCGATTTCGGTTTTTTCGATTGGAGAAATGGATTCTATGAAGAAAAACAAGCAGATTGATATGATCGAAGTTGAAAATCGGTCCATCCGTTCGGAAGTTAAGGCGATCTGAAGAATTCGAAAAAGTTCCAAGGGGGCCCCCTTTGATGCATTTTTTCTTCGATTTCGGTTTTTTCGATTGGAGAAATGGATTATATGGAAAAAAACAAGCAGATTGGTATGATCGAAGTTGAAAATCGGTCCATCCGTTCGGAAGTTAAGGCGATCTAAAGAATTCGAAAAAGTTCCAAGGGGGCCCCCTTTGATGAATTTTTTTTTCGATTTCGGTTTTTTCGATTGGAGAAATGGATTCTATAAAAAAACAAGCAGATTGGTATGATCGAAGTTGAAAATCGGTCCATCTGTTCGGAAGTTAAGGCGATCTGAAGAATTCGAAAAAGTTCCAAGGGGGCCCCCTTTGATGCATTTTTTTTTTCATTTCGGTTTTTTCGATTGGAGAAATGGACTCTATGAAAAAAAACAAGCAGATTGGTATGATCGAAGTTGAAAATCGGTCCATCCGTTCGGAAGTTAAGGCGATCTGAAGAATTCGAAAAAGTTCCAAGGGGGCCCCCTTTGATGCATTTTTTTTTCGATTTCGGTTTTTTCGATTAGTGAAATGGATTCTATGAAAAAAAACAAGCAGATTGGTATGATCGAAGTTGAAAATCGGTCCATCCGTTCGGAAGTTAAGGCGATCTGAAGAATTCGAAAAAGTTCCAAGGGGGCCCCCTTTGATGCATTTTTTTTTCGATTTCGGTTTTTTCGATTGGAGAAATGGATTCTATGAAAGAAACCAAGCAGATTGGTATGATCGAAGTTGAAAATCGGTCCATCCGTTCGGAAGTTAGGCGATCTGAAGAATTCGAAAAAGTTCCAAGGGGGCCCCCTTTGATGCATTTTTTTTTCGATTTCGGTTTTTTCGATTGGAGAAATGGATTCTATAAAAAAAACAAGCAGTTTGGTATGATCGAAGTTGAAAATCGGTCCATCCGTTCGGAAGTTTAGGCGATCTGAAGAATTCGAAAAAGTTCCAAGGGGACCCCCTTTGATGCAATTTTTTTTTTCGATTTCGGTTTTTTCTATTGAAGAAATGGATTTTATGAAAAAACAATCAAATTGGTATGCGCGAAATTGAAAAGCGGTCCATCCGTTCGGAAGTTAAGGCGGTCTGAAGAATTCGAAAAAGTTCCAAGGGGGCCCCCTTTGATGCATTTTTTTTTAGATTTTGGTTTTTCCGATTGGAGAAATGGATTCTATGAAATTAAACAAGCAGATTGGTATGATCGAAGTTGAAAATCGGTCCATCCGTTCGGACGTTAAGGCGATCTGAAGAATTCGAAAAAGTTCCAAGGGGGTCCCCTTTGATTCCTTTTTTTTGTCGATTTCGGTTTTTTCGATTGAAGAAATGGATTCTATGAAAAAAACAAGCAGATTGGCATGATCGAAGTTGAAAATCGGTCCATCCGTTCGGAAGTTAAGGCGATCTGAAGAATTCGAAAAAGTTCCAAGGGGACCCCCTTTGATGCAATTTTTTTCGATTGGAGAAATGGATTCTATGGAAAAAACAAGCGAATTGGTATGCGCGAAATTGAAAATCGGTCCATCCGTTCGGAAGTTAAGGCGATCTGAAGAATTCGAAAAAGTTACAAGGGGCCCCCCTTTGATGCATTTCTTTCTTGATTCCGGTTTTTTTGATTGGAGAAATGGATTCTATGAAAAAAAACAAGCAGATTGGTATGATCGAAGTTGAAAATCGGTCCATCCGTTCGGAAGTTAAGGCGATCTGAAGAATTCGAAAAAGTTCCAAGGGGGCCCCCTTTGATGAATTTTTTTTTCGATTTCGGTTTTTTTGATTGGAGAAATGGATTCTTTGAAAAAAACAAGCAGATTGGTATGATCAAAGTTGAAAATCGGTCCATCCGTTCGGAAGTTGAGGCGATCTGAAGAATTCGAAAAAGTTCCAAGGGGACCCCCTTTGATGCAATTTTTTTCTCGATTGCGGTTTTTTCGATTGAAGAAATGGATTCTATGAAAAAAAACAAGCAGTTTGGTATGATCGAAGTTGAAAATCGGTCCATCCGTTCGGAAGTTTAGGCGATCTGAAGAATTCGAAGAAGTTCCAAGGGGACCCCCGTTGATGCAATTTTTTTTTCGATTTCGGTTTTTTCTATTGAAGAAATGGATTCTATGAAAAAACAATCAAATTGGTATGCGCGAAATTGAAAATCGGTCCATCCGTTCGGAAGTTAAGGCGGTCTGAAGAATTCGAAAAAGGTCCAAGGGGGCCTCCTTTGATGCATTTTTTTACGATTTCGGTTTTTTCGATTGGAGAAATGGATTCTATGACATAAAACAAGCAGATTGGCATGATCGAAGTTGAAAATCGGTCCATCCGTTCGGAAGTTAAGGCGATCTGAAGAATTCGAAAAAGTTCCAAGGGGGCCCCCTTTGATGCATTTTTTTTTCGATTTCGGTTTTTTCGATTGGAGAAATGGATTCTATGAAAAAAACAAGCAGATTGGTATGATCGAAGTTGAAAATCGGTCCATCCGTTCGGAAGTTGAGGCGATCTGAAGAATTCGAAAAAGTTCCAAGGGGACCTCCTTTGATGCAATTTTTTTCGATTGGAGAAATGGATTCTATGGAAAAAACAAGCGAATTGGTATGCGCGAAATTGAAAATCGATCCATCCGTTCGGAATTTGAGGCGATCTGAAGAATTCGAAAAAGTTCCAATGGGGCCCCCTTCGATGCATTTTTTTTTCGATTCCGGTTTTTTCGATTGGAGAAATGGATTCTATGAAAAAAAACAAGCAGATTGGTATGATCGAAGTTGAAAATCGGTCCATCCGTTCGGAAGTTAAGGCAATCTGAAGAATTCGAAAAAGTTCCAAGGGGGTCCCCTTTGATGCATTTTTTTTTTCCATTTCGGTTATTTCGATTGGAGAAATGGATTCTTTGAAAAAATACAAGCAGATTGGTATGATCGAAGTTGAAAATCGGTCCATCCTTTCGGATGTTAAGGCGATCTGAAGAATTCGAAAAAGTTCTAAGGGGGCCCCCTTTGATGCATTTTTTTTTCGATTTCGGTTTTTTCGATTGGAGAAATGGATTCTATGAAAAAAACAAGCAGATTCGTATGATCGAAGTTGAAAATCGGTCCATCCGTTCGGAAGTTAAGGCGATCTGAAGAATTCGAAAAAGTTCCAAGGGGGCTCCCTTTGATGCTTTTTATTTTTTCGATTTCGCTTTTTTTGATTGGAGAAATGGATTCTATGAAAAAAAACAAGCAGATTGGTATGATCGAAGTTGAAAATCGGTCCATACGTTCGAAAGTTAAGGCAATCTGAAGAATTCGAAAAAGTTCCAAGGGGGCCCCCTTTGATGCATTTTTTTTTCGATTTCGGATTTTTTGATCGGAGAAATGGATTCTATAAAAAAAAAGCAGATTGGTATGATCGAAGTTGAAAATCGGTCCATCCGTTCGGAAGTTAAGTCGATCTGAAGAATTCGAAAAAGTTCCAAGTAGGCCCCCTTTGAAGCATTTTTTTTTTCGATTTCGGTTTTTTCGATTGGAGAAATGGATTTTATGAAAAAAAACAAGCAGATTCGTATGTTCGAAGTTGAAAATCGGTCTATCCGTTCGGAAGTTAAGGCGATCTGAAGAATTCGAAAAAGTTCCAAGGGGGCTCCCTTTGATGCTTTTTATTTTTTCGATTTCGGTTTTTTTGATTGGAGAAATGGATTCTATGAAAAAGAAACAAGCAGATTGGTATGATCGAAGTTGAAAATCGGTCCATCCGTTCGGAAGTTAAGGCGATCTGAAGAATTCGAAAAAGTTCCAAGGGGACCCCCTTTGATGCAATTTTTTTTTTCGATTTTGGTTTTTTCGATTGGAGAAATGGATTCTATCGAAAAAAACAAGCAGATTGGTATGATCGAAGTTGAAAATCGGTCCATCCGTTCGGAAGTTAAGGCGATTTGAAGAATTCGAAAAAGTTCCAAGGGGACCCCCTTTGATGCAATTTTTTTTCAGATTTCGGTTGTTTCGATTGGAGAAATGGATTCTATGAAGAAAAACAAGCAGTTTGGCATGATCGAAGTTGAAAATCGGTCAATCCGTTCGGAAGTTAAGGCGATCTGAAGAATTCGAAAAAGTTCCAAGGGGACCCCCTTTGATGCAATTTTTTTTCGATTTCAGTTTTTTTTATTGAATTAATGGATTCTATGAAAAAACAAGCAAATTGGTATGCGCGAAATTGAAAATCGGTCGATCCGTTCGGAAGTTGAGGCGGTCTGAAGAATTCGAGAAAGTTCCAAGGTGGCCCCCTTTGATGCATTTTTTTTTCGATTTCGGTTTTTCTGATTGGAGAAATGGATTCTATGAAAAAAAACAAGCAGATTGGTATGATCGAAGTTGAAAATCGGTCCATCCGTTCGGAAGTTAAGGCGATCTGAAGAATTCGAAAAAGTTCCAAGGGGGCCCCCTTTGATGCATTTTTTTTTTCGATTCCGGTTTTTTCGATTGGAGAAATGGATTCTATGAAAGAAACAAGCGAATTGGTATGCGCGAAATTGAAAATCGGTCCATCCGTTCGGATGTTAAGGCGATCTGAAGAATTCGAAAAAGTTCCAAGAAGGCCCCCTTTGATGCATTTTTTCTTTTCGATTTCGGTTTTTTCGATTGGAGAAATGGATTCTATGAAAGAAAACAAGCAGATTGGTATGATCGAAGTTGAAAATCGGTCCATCCGTTCGGAAGTTAAGGCGATCTGAAGAATTCGAAAAAGTTCCAAGGGGCCCCCTTTGATGCATTTTTTTTTTCGATTTCGGTTTTTTCGATTGGAGAAATGGATTCTATGAAGAAAAACAAGCAGATTGATATGATCGAAGTTGAAAATCGGTCCATCCGTTCGGAAGTTAAGGCGATCTGAAGAATTCGAAAAAGTTCCAAGGGGGCCCCCTTTGATGCATTTTTTTTTTCGATTTCGGTTTTTTCGATTGGAGAAATGGATTATATGGAAAAAAACAAGCAGATTGGTATGATCGAAGTTGAAAATCGGTCCATCCGTTCGGAAGTTAAGGCGATCTAAAGAATTCGAAAAAGTTCCAAGGGGGCCCCCTTTGATGAATTTTTTTTTCGATTTCGGTTTTTTCGATTGGAGAAATGGATTCTATAAAAAAACAAGCAGATTGGTATGATCGAAGTTGAAAATCGGTCCATCTGTTCGGAAGTTAAGGCGATCTGAAGAATTCGAAAAAGTTCCAAGGGGGCCCCCTTTGATTCCTTTTTTTTTTCATTTCGGTTTTTTCGATTGGAGAAATGGACTCTATGAAAAAAAACAAGCAGATTGGTATGATCGAAGTTGAAAATCGGTCCATCCGTTCGGAAGTTAAGGCGATCTGAAGAATTCGAAAAAGTTCCAAGGGGGCCCCCTTTGATGCATTTTTTTTTCGATTTCGGTTTTTTCGATCAGAGAAATGGATTCTATGAAAAAAAACAAGCAGATTGGTATGATCGAAGTTGAAAATCGGTCCATCCGTTCGGAAGTTAAGGCGATCTGAAGAATTCGAAAAAGTTCCAAGGGGGCCCCCTTTGATGCATTTTTTTTCGATTTCGGTTTTTTCGATTGGAGAAATGGATTCTATGAAAGAAAACAAGCAGATTGGTATGATCGAAGTTGAAAATCGGTCCATCCGTTCGGAAGTTGGGCGATCTGAAGAATTCGAAAAAGTTCCAAGGGGGCCCCCTTTGATGCATTTTTTTTTCGATTTCGGTTTTTTCGATTGGAGAAATGGATTCTATAAAAAAAAACAAGCAGTTTGGTATGATCGAAGTTGAAAATCGGTCCATCCGTTCGGAAGTTTAGGCGATCTGAAGAATTCGAAAAAGTTCCAAGGGAACCCCCTTTGATGCAATTTTTTTTTTCGATTTCGGTTTTTTCTATTGGAGAAATGGATTTTATGAAAAAAAACAAGCAGATTCGTATGTTCGAAGTTGAAAATCGGTCTATCCGTTCGGAAGTTAAGGCGATCTGAAGAATTCGAAAAAGTTCCAAGGGGGCTCCCTTTGATGCTTTTTATTTTTTCGATTTCGGTTTTTTTGATTGGAGAAATGGATTCTATGAAAAAGAAACAAGCAGATTGGTATGATCGAAGTTGAAAATCGGTCCATCCGTTCGGAAGTTAAGGCGATCTGAAGAATTCGAAAAAGTTCCAAGGGGACCCCCTTTGATGCAATTTTTTTTTTTCGATTTTGGTTTTTTTGATTGGAGAAATGGATTCTATCGAAAAAAACAAGCAGATTGGTATGATCGAAGTTGAAAATCGGTCCATCCGTTCGGAAGTTAAGGCGATTTGAAGAATTCGAAAAAGTTCCAAGGGGACCCCCTTTGATGCAATTTTTTTTCAGATTTCGGTTGTTTCGATTGGAGAAATGGATTCTATGAAGAAAAACAAGCAGTTTGGCATGATCGAAGTTGAAAATCGGTCAATCCGTTCGGAAGTTAAGGCGATCTGAAGAATTCGAAAAAGTTCCAAGGGGACCCCCTTTGATGCAATTTTTTTTCGATTTCAGTTTTTTTTATTGAATTAATGGATTCTATGAAAAAACAAGCAAATTGGTATGCGCGAAATTGAAAATCGGTCGATCCGTTCGGAAGTTGAGGCGGTCTGAAGAATTCGAGAAAGTTCCAAGGTGGCCCCCTTTGATGCATTTTTTTTTCGATTTCGGTTTTTCTGATTGGAGAAATGGATTCTATGAAAAAAAACAAGCAGATTGGTATGATCGAAGTTGAAAATCGGTCCATCCGTTCGGAAGTTAAGGCGATCTGAAGAATTCGAAAAAGTTCCAAGGGGGCCCCCTTTGATGCATTTTTTTTTCGATTCCGGTTTTTTCGATTGGAGAAATGGATTCTATGAAAGAAACAAGCGAATTGGTATGCGCGAAATTGAAAATCGGTCCATCCGTTCGGAAGTTAAGGCGATCTGAAGAATTCGAAAAAGTTCCAAGAAGGCCCCCTTTGATGCATTTTTTCTTTTCGATTTCGGTTTTTTCGATTGGAGAAATGGATTCTATGAAAGAAAACAAGCAGATTGGTATGATCGAAGTTGAAAATCGGTCCATCCGTTCGGAAGTTAAGGCGATCTGAAGAATTCGAAAAAGTTCCAAGGGGCCCCCTTTGATGCATTTTTTTTTTCGATTTCGGTTTTTTCGATTGGAGAAATGGATTCTATGAAGAAAAACAAGCAGATTGATATGATCGAAGTTGAAAATCGGTCCATCCGTTCGGAAGTTAAGGCGATCTGAAGAATTCGAAAAAGTTCCAAGGGGGCCCCCTTTGATGCATTTTTTTTTCGATTTCGGTTTTTTCGATTGGAGAAATGGATTATATGGAAAAAAACAAGCAGATTGGTATGATCGAAGTTGAAAATCGGTCCATCCGTTCGGAAGTTAAGGCGATCTAAAGAATTCGAAAAAGTTCCAAGGGGGCCCCCTTTGATGAATTTTTTTTTCGATTTCGGTTTTTTCGATTGGAGAAATGGATTCTATAAAAAAACAAGCAGATTGGTATGATCGAAGTTGAAAATCGGTCCATCTGTTCGGAAGTTAAGGCGATCTGAAGAATTCGAAAAAGTTCCAAGGGGGCCCCCTTTGATTCCTTTTTTTTTTCATTTCGGTTTTTTCGATTGGAGAAATGGACTCTATGAAAAAAAACAAGCAGATTGGTATGATCGAAGTTGAAAATCGGTCCATCCGTTCGGAAGTTAAGGCGATCTGAAGAATTCGAAAAAGTTCCAAGGGGGCCCCCTTTGATGCATTTTTTTTTCGATTTCGGTTTTTTCGATCAGAGAAATGGATTCTATGAAAAAAAACAAGCAGATTGGTATGATCGAAGTTGAAAATCGGTCCATCCGTTCGGAATTTAAGGCGATCTGAAGAATTCGAAAAAGTTCCAAGGGGGCCCCCTTTGATGCATTTTTTTTTCGATTTCGGTTTTTTCGATTGGAGAAATGGATTCTATGAAAGAAAACAAGCAGATTGGTATGATCGAAGTTGAAAATCGGTCCATCCGTTCGGAAGTTAGGCGATCTGAAGAATTCGAAAAAGTTCCAAGGGGGCCCCCTTTGATGCATTTTTTTTTCGATTTCGGTTTTTTCGATTGGAGAAATGGATTCTATAAAAAAAAACAAGCAGTTTGGTATGATCGAAGTTGAAAATCGGTCCATCCGTTCGGAAGTTTAGGCGATCTGAAGAATTCGAAAAAGTTCCAAGGGGACCCCCTTTGATGCAATTTTTTTTTTCGATTTCGGTTTTTTCTATTGAAGAAATGGATTTTATGAAAAAACAATCAAATTGGTATGCGCGAAATTGAAAAGCGGTCCATCCGTTCGGAAGTTAAGGCGGTCTGAAGAATTCGAAAAAGTTCCAAGGGGGCCCCCTTTGATGCATTTTTTTTTAGATTTCGGTTTTTCCGATTGGAGAAATGGATTCTATGAAATTAAACAAGCAGATTGGTATGATCGAAGTTGAAAATCGGTCCATCCGTTCGGAAGTTAAGGCGATCTGAAGAATTCGAAAAAGTTCCAAGGGGGTCCCCTTTGATTCCTTTTTTTTGTCGATTTCGGTTTTTTCGATTGAAGAAATGGATTCTATGAAAAAAACAAGCAGATTGGCATGATCGAAGTTGAAAATCGGTCCATCCGTTCGGAAGTTAAGGCGATCTGAAGAATTCGAAAAAGTTCCAAGGGGACCCCCTTTGATGCAATTTTTTTCGATTGGAGAAATGGATTCTATGGAAAAAACAAGCGAATTGGTATGCGCGAAATTGAAAATCGGTCCATCCGTTCGGAAGTTAAGGCGATCTGAAGAATTCGAAAAAGTTACAAGGGGCCCCCCTTTGATGCATTTTTTTCTCGATTCCGGTTTTTTTGATTGGAGAAATGGATTCTATGAAAAAAAACAAGCAGATTGGTATGATCGAAGTTGAAAATCGGTCCATCCGTTCGGAAGTTAAGGCGATCTGAAGAATTCGAAAAAGTTCCAAGGGGGCCCCCTTTGATGCATTTTTTTTTCGATTTCGGTTTTTTTGATTGGAGAAATGGATTCTTTGAAAAAAATAAGCAGATTGGTATGATCAAAGTTGAAAATCGGTCCATCCGTTCGGAAGTTGAGGCGATCTGAAGAATTCGAAAAAGTTCCAAGGGGGCCCCCTTTGATGCATTTTTTTTTTCGATTTCGGTTTTTTCGATTGGAGAAATGAATTCAATGAAAAAAAAACAAGCAGATTGGTATGATCGAAGTTGAAAATCGGTCCATCCGTTCGGAAGTTAAGGCGATCTGAAGAATTCGAAAAAGTTCCAAGGGGGCCCCCTTTGATGCATTTTTTAATTCGATTTCGGTTTTTTCGATTGAAGAAATGGATTCTATGAAAAAAAAAAACAAGCAAATTGGTATGATCGAAGTTGAAAATCGGTCCATCCGTTCGGAAGTTAGGCGATCTGAAGAGTTCGAAAAAGTTCCAAGGGGGCCCCCTCTGATGCATTTTTTTTTCGATTTCGGTTCTTTCGATCGGAGAAATGGATTCTATGAAAAAAAAACAAGCAGATTGGTATGATCGAAGTTGAAAATCGGTCCATCCGTTCGGATGTTAAGGCGATCTGAAGAATTCGAGAAAGTTCCAAGGGGGCCCCCTTTGATGCATTTTTTTTTCGATTTCGGTTTTTTTTTGATTGGAGAAATGGATTCTATGAAAAAAAACAAGCAGATTGGTATGATCGAAGTTGAAAATCGGTCCATACGTTCGAAAGTTAAGGCAATCTGAAGAATTCGAAAAAGTTCCAAGGGGGCCCCCTTTGATGAATTTTTTTTTCGATTTCGGTTTTTTTTGATCGGAGAAATGGATTCTATGGAAAAAAAAGCAGATTGGTATGATCGAAGTTGAAAATCGGTTCATC
Source organism: Chrysomela aeneicollis (assembly GCA_029955515.1). NCBI lineage: Eukaryota > Metazoa > Arthropoda > Insecta > Coleoptera > Chrysomelidae > Chrysomela > Chrysomela aeneicollis. Next base: position 10,358,328 of record JARUHQ010000013.1, on the reverse strand, counting down.
CGTTCGGAAGTTAAGTCGATCCGAAGAATTCGAAAAAGTTCCAAGGGGGCCCCCTTTGATGCATTTTTTTTTTCGATTTTGGTTTTTTCGATTGGAGATATGGATTCTATGAAAAAAAAACAAGCAGATTCGTATGATCGAAGTTGAAAATCGGTCCATCCGTTCGGAAGTTAAGGCGATCTGAAGAATTCGAAAAAGTTCCAAGGGGGCCCCCTTTGATGCATTTTTTTTTTCGATTTCGGTTTTTCCGATTGGAGAAATGGATTCTATGAAAAAAAACAAGCAGATTGGTATGATCGAAGTTGAAAATCGGTCCATACGTTCGAAAGTTAAGGCAATCTGAAGAATTCGAAAAAGTTCCAAGGGGGCCCCCTTTGATGCATTTTTTTTTTCGATTTCGGTTTTTTTGATCGGAGAAATGGATTCTATGGAAAAAAAAGCAGATTGGTATGATCGAAGTTGAAAATCAGTCCATCCGTTCGAAAGTTAAGTCGATCTGAAGAATTCGAAAAAGTTCCAAGGGGGCTCCCTTTGATGCTTTTTATTTTTTCGATTTCGGTTTTTTCGATTGCAGAAATGGATTCTATGAAAAAAAAACAAGCAGATTCGTATGATCGAAGTTGAAAATCGGTCCATCCGTTCGGAAGTTAAGGCGATCTGAAGAATTCGAAGAAGTTCCAAGGGGGCTCCCTTCGATGCTATTTTTTTTTCGATTTCGGTTTTTTCGATTGGAGAAATGGATTCTATGAAAAAAACAAGCAGATTGGTATGATCGAAGTTGAAAATCGGTCCATCCGTTCGGAAGTTAAGGCGATCTGAAGAATTCGAAAAAGTTCCAAGGGAGCCCCCTTTGATGCATTTTTTAATTCGATTTCGGTTTTTTCGATTGAAGAAATGGATTCTATGAAAAAAAAAAAACAAGCAAATTGGTATGATCGAAGTTGAAAATCGGTCCATCCGTTCGGAAGTTAGGCGATCTGAAGAGTTCGAAAAAGTTCCAAGGGGGCCCCCTCTGATGCATTTTTTTTTCGATTTCGGTTCTTTCGATCGGAGAAATGGATTCTATGAAAAAAAAAACAAGCAGATTGGTATGATCGAAGTTGAAAATCGGTCCATCCGTTCGGATGTTAAGGCGATCTGAAGAATTCGAGAAAGTTCCAAGGGGGCCCCCTTTGATGCATTTTTTTTTCGATTTCGGTTTTTTTTGATTGGAGAAATGGATTCTATGAAAAAAAAACAAGCAGATTGGTATGATCGAAGTTGAAAATCGGTCCATACGTTCGAAAGTTAAGGCAATCTGAAGAATTCGAAAAAGTTCCAAGGGGGCCCCCTTTGATGAATTTTTTTTTCGATTTCGGTTTTTTTTGATCGGAGAAATGGATTCTATGGAAAAAAAAGCAGATTGGTATGATCGAAGTTGAAAATCGGTTCATCCGTTCGGAAGTTAAGTCGATCCGAAGAATTCGAAAAAGTTCCAAGGGGGCCCCCTTTGATGCATTTTTTTTTTCGATTTTGGTTTTTTCGATTGGAGAAATGGATTCTATGAAAAAAAAACAAGCAGATTCATATGATCGAAGTTGAAAATCGGTCCATCCGTTCGGAAGTTAAGGCGATCTGAAGAATTCGAAAAAGTTCCAAGGGGGCCCCCTTTGATGCATTTTTTTTTCGATTTCGGTTTTTTCGATTGGAGAAATGGATTCTATGAAAAAAAACAAGCAGATTGGTATGATCGAAGTTGAAAATCGGTCCATACGTTCGAAAGTTAAGGCAATCTGAAGAATTCGAAAAAGTTCCAAGGGGGCCCCCTTTGATGCATTTTTTTTTTCGATTTCGGTTTTTTTGATCGGAGAAATGGATTCTATGGAAAAAAAAGCAGATTGGTATGATCGAAGTTGAAAATCGGTCCATCCGTTCGAAAATTAAGTCGATCTGAAGAATTCGAAAAAGTTCCAAGGGGGCTCCCTTTGATGCTTTTTATTTTTTCGATTTCGGTTTTTTCGATTGCAGAAATGGATTCTATGAAAAAAAACAAGCAGATTCGTATGATCGAAGTTGAAAATCGGTCCATCCGTTCGGAAGTTAAGGCGATCTGAAGAATTCGAAGAAGTTCCAAGTGGGCTCCCTTCGATGCTATTTTTTTTTCGAATTCGGTTTTCTCGATTGGAGAAATGGATTCTATGAAAAAAACAAGCAGATTGGTATGATCGAAGTTGAAAATCGGTCCATCCGTTCGGAAGTTAAGGCGATCTGAAGAATGCGAAAAAGTTCCAAGGGGACCCCCTTCGATGCAATTTTTTTCGATTGGAGAAATGGATTCTATGAAAAAAACAAGCGAATTGGTATGCGCGAAATTGAAAATCGGTCCATCCGTTCGGAAGTTAAGGCGATCTGAAGAATTCGAAAAAGTTACAAGGGGGCCCCCTTTGATGCATTTTTTTTTCGATTCCGGTTTTTTTGATTGATGAAATGGATTCTATGAAAAAAAACAAGCAGATTGGTATGATCGAAGTTGAAAATCGGTCCATCCGTTCGGAAGTTAAGGCGATCTGAAGAATTCGAAAAAGTTTCAAGGGGGCCCCCTTTGATGCATTTTTTCTTCGATTTTGGTTTTTTCGATTGGAGAAATTTATTCTATGAAAAATGACAAGCAGATTGGTATGATCGAAGTTGAAAATCGGTCCATCCGTTCGGAAGTTAAGGCGATCTGAAGAATTCGAAAAAGTTCCAAGGGGGTCCCCTTTGGTGCATTTTTTTTCCATTTCGGTTTTTTCGATTATAGAAATGAATTCTATGAAAAAATACAAGCAGATTGGTATGATCGAAGTTGAAAATCGGTCCATCCGTTCGGAAGTTAAGGCGATCTGAAGAAATCGAAAAAGTTCCAAGGGGGCCCCCTTTGATGCATTTTTTTTTTTTTTTTTTTCGATTTAGGTTTTTTCGATTGGAGAAATGGATTCTATGAAAAAAAAAACAAGCAAATTGGTATGATCGAAGTTGAAAATCGGTCCATCCGTTCGGAAGTTAGGCGATCTGAAGAAGTCGAAAAAGTTCCAAGAAGGCCCCCTCTGATGCATTTTTCTTTCGATTTCGGTTCTTTCGATCGGAGAAATGGATTCTATGAAAAAAAAACAAGCAGATTGGTATGATCGAAGTTGAAAATCGGTCCATCCGTTCGGATGTTAAGGCGATCTGAAGAATTCGAAAAAGTTCCAAGGGGGCCCCCTTTGATGCATTTTTTTGTTCGATTTCGTTTCTTTTTTGATTGGAGAAATGGATTCTATAAAAAAAAACAAGCAGATTGGTATGATCGAAGTTGAAAATCGGTCCATCCGTTCGGAAGTTAAGGCGATTTGAAGAATTCAGAAAAGTTCGAAGAGGACCCCCTTTGATAAATTTTTTTTTCAGATTTCGGTTTTTTCGATTATAGAAATGGATTCTATGAAAAAAAACAAGCAGTTTGGTATGATCGAAGTTGAAAATCGGTCCAACCGTTCGGAAGTTAAGGCGATCTGAAGAATTCGAAAAAGTTCCAAGGGGGCCCCCTTTGATGCATTTTTATTTTTTCGATTTCGGTTTATTTGATTGGAGAAATGGATTCTATGAAAAAAAACAAGCAGATTGGTATGATCGAAGTTGAAAATCGGTCCATACGTTCGAAAGTTATGGCAATCTGAAGAATTCGAAAAAGTTCCAAGGGGGCCCTCTTTGATGCATTTTTTTTTTTTTCGATTTCGGTTTTTTTGATCGGAGAAATGGATTCTATGAAAAGAAAAGCAGATTGGTATGATCGAAGTTGGAAATCGGTCCATCCGTTCGGAAGTTAAGTCGATCTGAAGAATTCGAAAAAGTTCCAAGGGGGCCCCCATTGATGCATTTTTTTTTTGATTTTGGTTTTTTCGATTGGAGAAATGGATTCTATGAAAAAAACAAGCAGATTGGTATGATCGAAGTTGAAAATCGGTCCATCCGTTCGGAAGTTAAGGCGATTTGAAGAATTCAGAAAAGTTCCAAGAGGACCCCCTTTGATAAAATTTTTTTTCAGATTCCGGTTTTTTCGATTGGAGAAATGGATTCTATGAAAAAAAAACAAGCAGTTTGGTATGATCGAAGTTGAAAATCGGTCCATCCGTTCGGAAGTTAAGGCGATCTGAAGAATTCGAAAAAGTTCCAAGGGGGCCCCCTTTGATGCATTTTTATTTTTTCGATTTCGGTTTTTTTGATTGGAGAAATGGATTCTATGAAAAAAAACAAGCAGATTGGTATGATCGAAGTTGAAAATCGGTCCATACGTTCGAAAGTTATGGCAATCTGAAGAATTCGAAAAAGTTCCAAGGGGGCCCTCTTTGATGCATTTTTTTTTTCGATTTCGGTTTTTTTGATCGGAGAAATGGATTCTATGAAAAAAAAAGCAGATTGGTATGATCGAAGTTGAAAATCGGTCCATCCGTTCGGAAGTTAAGGCGATCTGAAGAATTCGAAAAAGTTCCAAGGGGGCCCCCTTTGATGCATTTTTTTTTCGATTTTGGTTTTTTCGATTGGAGAAATGGATTTTATGAAAAAAAACAAGCAGTTTGGTATGATCGAAGTTGAAAATCGGTCCATCCGTTTGGAAGTTAAGGCGATCTGAAGAATTCGAAAAAGTTCCAAGGGGGCTCCCTTTGATGCTTTTTATTTTTTCGATTTCGGTTTTTTTGATTGGAGAAATGGATTCTATGAAAAAAAACAAGCAGATTGGTATGATCGAAGTTGAAAATCGGTCCATCCGTTCGGATGTTAAGGCAATCTGAAGAATTCAGAAAAGTTCGAAGGGGACCCCCTTTGATAAAATTTTTTTTCGATTATGGTTTTTTCGATTGGAGAAATGGATTCTATGAAAAAAAACAAGCAGATTGGTACGATCGAAGTTGAAAATCGGTCCATCCGTTCGGAAGTTAAGGCGATTTGAAGAATTCGAAAAAGTTCCAAGGGGACCCCCTTTGATGCAATTTTTTTCAGATTTCGGTTTTTTCGATTGAAGAAATGGATTCTATGAAAAAAAAAACAAGCAGTTTGGTATGATCGAAGTTGAAAATCGGTCCATCCGTTCGGAAGTTAAGGCGATCTGAAGAATTCGAAAAAGTTCCAAGGGGGCCCCCTTTGATGCATTTTTTTTTTCGATTTCAGTTTTTTTGATTGGAGAAATGGATTCTTTGAAAAAAACAAGCAGATTGGTATGATCGAAGTTGAAAATCGGTCCATCCGTTCGGAAGTTAAGGCGATCTGAAGAATTCGAAAAAGTTCCAAGGGGTCCCCTTTGGTGCATTTTTTTTTTCCATTTCGGTTTTTTCGATTATAGAAATGGATTCTATGAAAAAATACAAGCAGATTGGTATGATCGAAGTTGAAAATCGGTCCATCCGTTCGGAAGTTAAGGCGATCTGAAGAATTCGAAAAAGTTCCAAGGGGGCCCCCTTTGATGCATTTTTTTTTCGATTTCGGTTTTTTCGATTGGAGAAATGAATTCTATGAAAAAAAAACAAGCAGATTGGTATGATCGAAGTTGAAAATCGGTCCATCCGTTCGGAAGTTAAGGCGATCTGAAGAATTCGAAAAAGTTCCAAGGGGGCCCCCTTTGATGCATTTTTTAATTCGATTTCGGTTTTTTCGATTGAAGAAATGGATTCTATGAAAACAAAAACAAGCAAATTGGTATGATCGAAGTTGAAAATCGGTCCATCCGTTCGGAAGTTAGGCGATCTGAAGAGTTCGAAAAAGTTCCAAGGGGGCCCCCTCTGATGCATTTTTTTTTCGATTTCGGTTCTTTCGATCGGAGAAATGGATTCTATGAAAAAAAACAAGCAGATTGGTATGATCGAAGTTGAAAATCGGTCCATCCGTTCGGATGTTAAGGCGATCTGAAGAATTCGAGAAAGTTCCAAGGGGGCCCCCTTTGATGCATTTTTTTTTCGATTTCGGTTTTTTTTTGATTGGAGAAATGGATTCAATGAAAAAAAACAAGCAGATTGGTATAATCGAAGTTGAAAATCGGTCCATACGTTCGAAAGTTAAGGCAATCTGAAGAATTCGAAAAAGTTCCAAGGGGGCCCCCTTTGATGAATTTTTTTTTCGATTTCAGTTTTTTTTGATCGGAGAAATGGATTCTATGGAAAAAAAAGCAGATTGGTATGATCGAAGTTGCAAATCGGTTCATCCGTTCGGAAGTTAAGTCGATCCGAAGAATTCGAAAAAGTTCCAAGGGGGCCCCCTTTGATGCATTTTTTTTTTCGATTTTGGTTTTTTCCATTGGAGAAATGGATTCTATGAAAAAAAAACAAGCAGATTCGTATGATCGAAGTTGAAAATCGGTCCATCCGTTCGGAAGTTAAGGCGATCTGAAGAATTCGAAAAAGTTCCAAGGGGGCCCCCTTTGATGCATTTTTTTTTTCGATTTCGGTTTTTTCGATTGGAGAAATGGATTCTATGAAAAAAAACAAGCAGATTGGTATGATCGAAGTTGAAAATCGGTCCATACGTTCGGAAGTTAAGTCGATCTGAAGAATTCGAAAAAGTTCCAAGGGGGCCCCCATTGATGCATTTTTTTTTATTTTGGTTTTTTCGATTGGAGAAATGGATTCTATGAAAAAAACAAGCAGATTGGTATGATCGAAGTTGAAAATCGGTCCATCCGTTCAGAAGTTAAGGCGATTTGAAGAATTCAGAAAAGTTCCAAGAGGACCCCCTTTGATAAATTTTTTTTTCAGATTTCGGTTTTTTCGATTGGAGAAATGGATTCTATGAAAAAAAAACAAGCAGTTTGGTATGATCGAAGTTAAAAATCGGTCCATCCGTTCGGAAGTTGAGGCGATCTGAAGAATTCGAAAAAGTTCCAAGTGGGCCCCCTTTGATGCATTTTAATTTTTTTGATTTCGGTTTTTTTGATTGGAGAAATGGATTCTATGAAAAAAAACAAGCAGATTGGTGTGATCGAAGTTGAAAATCGGTCCATACGTTCGAAAGTTATGGCAATCTGAAGAATTCGAAAAAGTTCCAAGGGGGCCCTCTTTGATGCATTTTTTTTTTTTCGATTTCGGTTTTTTTGATCGGAGAAATGGATTCTATGAAAAAAAAAGCAGATTGGTATGATCGAAGTTGAAAATCGGTACATCCGTTCGGAAGTTAAGGCGATCTGAAGAATTCGAAAAAGTTCCAAGGGGGCCCCCTTTGATGCATTTTTTTTTCGATTTTGGTTTTTTCGATTGGAGAAATGGATTTTATGAAAAAAAACAAGCAGTTTGGTATGATCGAAGTTGAAAATCGGTCCATCCGTTTGGAAGTTAAGGCGATCTGAAGAATTCGAAAAAGTTCCAAGGGGGCTCCCTTTGATGCTTTTTATTTTTTCGATTTCGGTTTTTTTGATTGGAGAAATGGATTCTATGAAAAAAAACAAGCAGATTGGTATGATCGAAGTTGAAAATCGGTCCATCCGTTCGGATGTTAAGGCAATCTGAAGAATTCAGAAAAGTTCCAAGGGGACCCCCTTTGATAAATTTTTTTTTCGATTATGGTTTTTTCGATTGGAGAAATGGATTCTATGAAAAAAAACAAGCAGATTGGTACGATCGAAGTTGAAAATCGGTCCATCCGTTCGGAAGTTAAGGCGATTTGAAGAATTCGAAAAAGTTCCAAGGGGACCCCCTTTGATGCAATTTTTTTCAGATTTCGGTTTTTTCGATTGAAGAAATGGATTCTATGAAAAAAAAACAAGCAGTTTGGTATGATCGAAGTTGAAAATCGGTCCATCCGTTCGGAAGTTAAGGCGATCTGAAGAATTCGAAAAAGTTCCATGCATTTTTTTTTTTCGATTTCGGTTTTTTTGATTGGAGAAATGGATTCTTTGAAAAAAACAAGCAGATTGGTATGATCGAAGTTGAAAATCGGTCCATCCGTTCGGAAGTTAAGGCGATCTGAAGAATTCGAAAAAGTTCCAAGGGGTCCCCTTTGGTGCATTTTTTTTCCATTTCGGTTTTTTCGATTATAGAAATGGATTCTATGAAAAAATACAAGCAGATTGGTATGATCGAAGTTGAAAATCGGTCTATCCGTTCGGAAGTTAAGGCGATCTGAAGAATTCGAAAAAGTTCCAAGGGGGCCCCCTTTGATGCATTTTTTTTCGATTTCGGTTTTTTCGATTGGAGAAATGAATTCTATGAAAAAAAAAACAAGCAGATTGGTATGATCGAAGTTGAAAATCGGTCCATCCGTTCGGAAGTTAAGGCGATCTGAAGAATTCGAAAAAGTTCCAAGGGGGCCCCCTTTGATGCATTTTTTAATTCGATTTCGGTTTTTTCGATTGGAGATATGGATTCTATGAAAACAAAAACAAGCAAATTGGTATGATCGAAGTTGAAAATCGGTCCATCCGTTCGGAAGTTAGGCGATCTGAAGAGTTCGAAAAAGTTCCAAGGGGGCCCCCTCTGATGCATTTTTTTTTGATTTCGGTTCTTTCGATCGGAGAAATGGATTCTATGAAAAAAAAACAAGCAGATTGGTATGATCGAAGTTGAAAATCGGTCCATCCGTTCGGATGTTAAGGCGATCTGAAGAATTCGAGAAAGTTCCAAGGGGGCCCCCTTTGATGCATTTTTTTTTCGATTTCGGTTTTTTTTTGATTGGAGAAATGGATTCTATGAAAAAAAACAAGCAGATTGGTATGATCGAAGTTGAAAATCGGTCCATACGTTCGAAAGTTAAGGCAATCTGAAGAATTCGAAAAAGTTCCAAGGGGGCCCCCTTTGATGAATTTTTTTTTCGATTTCGGTTTTTTTTGATCGGAGAAATGGATTCTATGGAAAAAAAAGCAGATTGGTATGATCGAAGTTGCAAATCGGTTCATCCGTTCGGAAGTTAAGTCGATCCGAAGAATTCGAAAAAGTTCCAAGGGGGCCCCCTTTGATGCATTTTTTTTCTCGATTTTGGTTTTTTCGATTGGAGAAATGGATTCTATGAAAAAAAAACAAGCAGATTCGTATGATCGAAGTTGAAAATCGGTCCATCCGTTCGGAAGTTAAGGCGATCTGAAGAATTCGAAAAAGTTCCAAGGGGGCCCCCTTTGATGCATTTTTTTTTTCGATTTCGGTTTTTTCGATTGGAGAAATGGATTCTATGAAAAAAAACAAGCAGATTGGTATGATCGAAGTTGAAAATCGGTCCATACGTTCGAAAGTTAAGGCAATCTGAAGAATTCGAAAAAGTTCCAAGGGGGCCCCCTTTGATGCATTTTTTTTTCGATTTCGGTTTTTTTGATCGGAGAAATGGATTATATGGAAAAAAAAGCAGATTGGTATGATCGAAGTTGAAAATCGGTCCATCCGTTCGAAAGTTAAGTCGATCTGAAGAATTCGAAAAATTTCCAAAGGGGCTCCCTTTGATGCTTTTTATTTTTTCGATTTCGGTTTTTTCGATTGCAGAAATGGATTCTATGAAAAAAAAACAAGCAGATTCGTATGATCGAAGTTAAAAATCGGTCCATCCGTTCGGAAGTTAAGGCGATCTGAAGAATTCGAAGAAGTTCCAAGGGGGCTCCCTTCGATGCTATTTTTTTTTGGATTTCGGTTTTTTCGATTGGAGAAATGGATTCTATGAAAAAAACAAGCAGATTGGTATGATCGAAGTTGAAAATCGGTCCATCCGTTCGGAAGTTAAGGCGATCTGAAGAATTCGAAAAAGTTCCAAGGGGGCCCCCTTTGATGCATTTTTTTTCGATTTCGGTTTTTTGATTGGAGAAATGGATTCTATGAAGAAAAACAAGCAGATTGGTATGATCGAAGTTGAAAATCGGTCCATCCGTTCGGAAGTTAAGGCGATCTGAAGAATTCGAAAAAGTTCCAAGGGGGTCCCCTTTGGTGCATTTTTTTTTCCATTTCGGTTTTTTCGATTATAGAAATGGATACTATGAAAAAATACAAGCAGATTGGTATGATCGAAGTTGAAAATCGGTCCATCCGTTCGGAAGTTAAGGCGATCTGAAGAAATCGAAAAAGTTCCAAGCGGGCCCCCTTTGATGCATTTTTTTTTTCGATTTCGGTTTTTTCGATTGGAGAAATGAATTCTATGAAAATAAAACAAGCAGATTGGTATGATCGAAGTTGAAAATCGGTCCATCCGATCGGAAGTTAAGGCGATCTGAAGAATTCGAAAAAGTTCCAAGGGGGCCCCCTTTGATGCATTTTTTAATTCGATTTCGGTTTTTTCGATTGAAGAAATGGATTCTATGAAAAAAAAAAAACAAGCAAATTGGTATGATCGAAGTTGAAAATCGGTCCATCCGTTCGGAAGTTAAGGCGATCTGAAGAATTCGAAAAAGTTCCAAGGGGGTCCCCTTTGGTGCATTTTTTTTTCCATTTCGGTTTTTTCGATTATAGAAATGGATTCTATGAAAAAATACAAGCAGATTGGTACGATCGAAGTTGAAAATCGGTCCATCCGTTCGGAAGTTAAGGCGATTTGAAGAATTCGAAAAAGTTCCAAGGGGACCCCCTTTGATGCAATTTTTTTCAGATTTCGGTTTTTTCGATTGAAGAAATGGATTCTATGAAAAAAAAACAAGCAGTTTGGTATGATCGAAGTTGAAAATCGGTCCATCCGTTCGGAAGTTACGGCGATCTGAAGAATTCGAAAAAGTTCCAAGGGGGCCCCCTTTGATGCATTTTTTTTTTCGATTTCGGTTTTTTTGATTGGAGAAATGGATTCTTTGAAAAAAACAAGCAGATTGGTATGATCGAAGTTGAAAATCGGTCCATCCGTTCGGAAGTTAAGGCGATCTGAAGAATTCGAAAAAGTTCCAAGGGGGCCCACTTTGATTCATTTTTTAATTCGATTTCGGTTTTTTCGATTGGAGAAATGGATTCTATGAAAAAAAACAAGCAGATTGGTACGATCGAAGTTGAAAATCGGTCCATCCGTTCGGAAGTTAAGGCGATTTGAAGAATTCGGAAAAGTTCCAAGGGGACCCCCTTTGATGCAATTTTTTTCAGATTTCGGTTTTTTCGATTAAAGAAATGGATTCTATGAAAAAAAAACAAGCAGATTGGTATGATCGAAGTTGAAAATCGGTCCATCCGTTCGGATGTTAAGGCGATCTGAAGAATTCGAGAAAGTTCCAAGGGGGCCCCCTTTGATGCATTTTTTTTTCGATTTCGGTTTTTTTTTGATTGGAGAAATGGATTCTATGAAAAAAAAAACAAGCAGATTGGTATGATCGAAGTTGAAAATCGGTCCATACGTTCGAAAGATAAGGCAATCTGAAGAATTCGAAAAAGTTCCAAGGGGGCCCCCTTTGATGAATTTTTTTTTCGATTTCGGTTTTTTTTGATCGGAGAAATGGATTCTATGGAAAAAAAAGCAGATTGGTATGATCGAAGTTGAAAATCGGTTCATCCGTTCGGAAGTTAAGTCGATCCGAAGAATTCGAAAAAGTTCCAAGGGGGCCCCCTTTGATGCATTTTTTTTTTCGATTTTGGTTTTTTCGATTGGAGAAATGGATTCTATGAAAAAAAAAAGCAGATTCGTATGATCGAAGTTGAAAATCGGTCCATCCGTTCGGAAGTTGAGGCGATCTGAAGAATTCGAAAAAGTTCCAAGTGGGCCCCCTTTGATGCATTTTTTTTTTCGATTTCGGTTTTTTCGATTGGAGAAATGGATTCTATGAAAAAAAACAAGCAGATTGGTATGATCGAAGTTGAAAATCGGTCCATACGTTCGAAAGTTAAGGCAATCTGAAGAATTCGAAAAAGTTCCAAGGGGGCCCCCTTTGATGCATTTTTTGTTCGATTTCGGTTTTTTTGATCGGAGAAATGGATTATATGGAAAAAAAAGCAGATTGGTATGATCGAAGTTGAAAATCGGTCCATCCGTTCGAAAGTTAAGTCGATCTGAAGAATTCGAAAAATTTCCAAGGGGGCTCCCTTTGATGCTTTTTATTTTTTCGATTTCGGTTTTTTCGATTGCAGAAATGGATTCTATGAAAAAAAAACAAGCAGATTCGTATGATCGAAGTTGAAAATCGGTCCATCCGTTCGGAAGTTAAGGCGATCTGAAGAATTCGAAGAAGTTCCAAGGGGGCTCCCTTCGATGCTATTTTTTTTTGGATTTCGGTTTTTTCGATTGGAGAAATGGATTCTGTGAAAAAAACAAGCAGATTGGTATGATCGAAGTTGAAAATCGGTCCATCCGTTCGGTAGTTAAGGCGATCTGAAGAATTCGAAAAAGTTCCAAGGGGACCCCCTTTGATGCAATTTTTTTCGATTGGAGAAATGGATTCTATGAAAAAAACAAGCGAATTGGTATGCGCGAAATTGAAAATCGGTCCATCCGTTCGGAAGTTAAGGCGATCTGAAGAATTCGAAAAAGTTACAAGGGGGCCCCCTTTGATGCATTTTTTTTTCGATTCCGGTTTTTTTGATTGGAGAAATGGATTCTATGAAAAAAAACAAGCAGATTGGTATGATCGAAGTTGAAAATCGGTCCATCCGTTCGGAAGTTAAGGCGATCTGAAGAATTCGAAAAAGTTCCAAGGGGGCCCCCTTTGATGCATTTTTTTTCGATTTCGGTTTTTTTGATTGGAGAAATGGATTCTATGAAAAAAAACAAGCAGATTGGTATGATCGAAGTTGAAAATCGGTCCATCCGTTCGGAAGTTAAGGCGATCTGAAGAATTCGAAAAAGTTCCAAGGGGGTCCCCTTTGGTGCATTTTTTTTTCCATTTCGGTTTTTTCGATTATAGAAATGGATTCTATGAAAAAATACAAGCAGATTGGTATGATCGAAGTTGAAAATCGGTCCATCCGTTCGGAAGTTAAGGCGATCTGAAGAATTCAGAAAAGTTCCAAGGGGACCCCCTTTGATGCGATTTTTTTCTCGATTTTGGTTTTTTTGATTGGAGAAATGGATTCTATGAAAAAACAAGCAGATTGGTATGATCGAAGTTGAAAATCGGTCCATCCGTTCGGAAGTTAAGTCGATCCGAAGAATTCGAAAAAGTTCCAAGGGGGCCCCCTTTGATGCATTTTTTTTTTCGATTTCGGTTTTTTTGATTGGAGAAATGGATTCTTTAAAAAAAACAAGCAGATTGGTATGATCGAAGTTGAAAATCGGTCCATCCGTTCGGAAGTTAAGGCGATCTGAAGAATTCGAAAAAGTTCCAAGGGGTCCCCTTTGGTGCATTTTTTTTCCATTTCGGTTTTTTCGATTATAGAAATGGATTCTATGAAAAAATACAAGCAGATTGGTATGATCGAAGTTGAAAATCGGTCTATCCGTTCGGAAGTTAAGGCGATCTGAAGAATTCGAAAAAGTTCCAAGGGGGCCCCCTTTGATGCATTTTTTTTCGATTTCGGTTTTTTCGATTGGAGAAATGGATTCTATGAAAAAAAAAACAAGCAGTTTGGTATGATCGAAGTTGAAAATCGGTCCATCCGTTCGGAAGTTAAGGCGATCTGAAGAATTCGAAAAAGTTCCAAGGGGGCCCCCTTTGATGCATTTTTTAATTCGATTTCGGTTTTTTCGATTGAAGAAATGGATTCTATGAAAACAAAAACAAGCAAATTGGTATGATCGAAGTTGAAAATCGGTCCATCCGTTCGGAAGTTAGGCGATCTGAAGAGTTCGAAAAAGTTCCAAGGGGGCCCCCTCTGATGCATTTTTTTTTGATTTCGGTTCTTTCGATCGGAGAAATGGATTCTATGAAAAAAAAACAAGCAGATTGGTATGATCGAAGTTGAAAATCGGTCCATCCGTTCGGATGTTAAGGCGATCTGAAGAATTCGAGAAAGTTCCAAGGGGGCCCCCTTTGATGCATTTTTTTTTCGATTTCGGTTTTTTTTGATTGGAGAAATGGATTCTATGAAAAAAAACAAGCAGATTGGTATGATCGAAGTTGAAAATCGGTCCATACGTTCGAAAGTTAAGGCAATCTGAAGAATTCGAAAAAGTTCCAAGGGGGCCCCCTTTGATGAATTTTTATTTCGATTTCGGTTTTTTTTGATCGGAGAAATGGATTCTATGGAAAAAAAAGCAGATTGGTATGATCGAAGTTGCAAATCGGTTCATCCGTTCGGAAGTTAAGTCGATCCGAAGAATTCGAAAAAGTTCCAAGGGGGCCCCCTTTGATGCATTTTTTTTTTTTATTTTGATTTTTTCGATTGGAGAAATGGATTCTATGAAAAAAAAACAAGCAGATTCGTATGATCGAAGTTGAAAATCGGTCCATCCGTTCGGAAGTTAAGGCGATCTGAAGAATTCGAAAAAGTTCCAAGGGGGCCCCCTTTGATGCATTTTTTTTTTTCGATTTCGGTTTTTTCGATTGGAGAAATGGATTCTATGAAAAAAAACAAGCAGATTGGTATGATCGAAGTTGAAAATCGGTCCATACGTTCGAAAGTTAAGGCAATCTGAAGAATTCGAAAAAGTTCCAAGGGGTCCCCCTTTGATGCATTTATTTTTCGATTTCGGTTTTTTTGATCGGAGAAATGGATTATATGGAAAAAGAAGCAGATTGGTATGATCGAAGTTGAAAATCGGTCCATCCGTTCGAAAGTTATGTCGATCTGAAGAATTCGAAAAATTTCCAAAGGGGCTCCCTTTGATGCTTTTTATTTTTTCGATTTCGGTTTTTTCGATTGCAGAAATGGATTCTATGAAAAAAAAAACAAGCAGATTCGTATGATCGAAGTTGAAAATCGGTCCATCCGTTCGGAAGTTAAGGCGATCTGAAGAATTCGAAGAAGTTCCAAGGAGGCTCCCTTCGATGCTATTTTTTTTTGGATTTCGGTTTTTTTGATTGGAGAAATGGATTCTATGAAAAAAACAAGCAGATTGGTATGATCGAAGTTGAAAATCGGTCCATCCGTTCGGAAGTTAAGGCGATCTGAAGAATTCGAAAAAGTTCCAAGGGGGCCCCCTTTGATGCATTTTTTTTCGATTTCGGTTTTTGGATTGGAGAAATGGATTCTATGAAGAAAAACAAGCAGATTGGTATGATCGAAGTTGAAAATCGGTCCATCCGTTCGGAAGTTAAGGCGATCTGAAGAATTCGAAAAAGTTCCAAGGGGGTCCCCTTTGGTGCATTTTTTTTTCCATTTCGGTTTTTTCGATTATAGAAATGGATTCTATGAAAAAATACAAGCAGATTGGTATGATCGAAGTTGAAAATCGGTCCATCCGTTCGGAAGTCAAGGCGATCTGAAGAAATCGAAAAAGTTCCAAGGGGGCCCCCTTTGATGCATTTTTTTTTTCGATTTCGGTTTTTTCGATTGGAGAAATGAATTCTATGAAAATAAAACAAGCAGATTGGTGTGATCGAAGTTGAAAATCGGTCCATCCGTTCGGAAGTTAAGGCGATCTGAAGAATTCGAAAAAGTTCCAAGGGGGCCCCCTTTGATGCATTTTTTAATTCGATTTCGGTTTTTTCGATTGAAGAAATGGATTCTATGAAAAAAAAAAACAAGCAAATTGGTATGATCGAAGTTGAAAATCGGTCCATCCGTTCGGAAGTTAAGGCGATCTGAAGAATTCGAAAAAGTTCCAAGGGGGTCCCCTTTGGTGCATTTTTTTTTCCATTTCGGTTTTTTCGATTATAGAAATGGATTCTATGAAAAAATACAAGCAGATTGGTACGATCGAAGTTGAAAATCGGTCCATCCGTTCGGAAGTTAAGGCGATTTGAAGAATTCGAAAAAGTTCCAAGGGGACCCCCTTTGATGCAATTTTTTTCAGATTTCGGTTTTTTCGATTGAAGAAATGGATTCTATGAAAAAAAAACAAGCAGATTGGTATGATCGAAGTTGAAAATCGGTCCATCCGTTCGGAAGTTAAGGCGATCTGAAGAATTTGAAAAAGTTCCAAGGGGACCCCCTTTGATGCAATTTTTTTCGATTGGAGAAATGGATTCTATGAAAAAAACAAGCGAATTGGTATGCGCGAAATTGAAAATCGGTCCATCCGTTCGGAAGTTAAGGCGATCTGAAGAATTCGAAAAAGTTACAAGGGGGCCCCCTTTGATGCATTTTTTTTTCGATTTCGGTTTTTTTGATTGGAGAAATGGATTATTTGAAAAAAACAAGCAGATTGGTATGATCGAAGTTGAAAATCGGTCCATCCGTTCGGAAGTTAAGGCGATCTGAAGAATTCGAAAAAGTTCCAAGGGGTCCCCTTTGGTGCATTTTTTTTCCATTTCGGTTTTTTCGATTATAGAAATGGATTCTATGAAAAAATACAAGCAGATTGGTATGATCGAAGTTGAAAATCGGTCCATCCGTTCGGAAGTTAAGGCGATCTGAAGAATTCGAAAAAGTTCCAAGGGGGCCCCCTTTGATGCATTTTTTTTTCGATTTCGGTTTTTTCGATTGGAGAAATGAATTCCATGAAAAAAAAAACAAGCAGATTGGTATGATCGAAGTTGAAAATCGGTCCATCCGTTCGGAAGTTAAGGCGATTTGAAGAATTCGGAAAAGTTCCAAGGGGACCCCCTTTGATGCAAATTTTTTCAGATTTCGGTTTTTTCGATTGAAGAAATGGATTCTATGAAAAAAAAACAAGCAGATTGGTATGATCGAAGTTGAAAATCGGTCCATCCGTTCGGATGTTAAGGCGATCTGAAGAATTCGAGAAAGTTCCAAGGGGGCCCCCTTTGATGCATTTTTTTTTCGATTTCGGTTTTTTTTTGATTGGAGAAATGGATCCTATGAAAAAAAAACAAGCAGATTGGTATGATCGAAGTTGAAAATCGGTCCATACGTTCGAAAGATAAGGCAATCTGAAGAATTCGAAAAAGTTCCAAGGGGGCCCCCTTTGATGAATTTTTTTTTCGATTTCGGTTTTTTTTGATCGGAGAAATGGATTCTATGGAAAAAAAAGCAGATTGGTATGATCGAAGTTGAAAATCGGTTCATCCGTTCGGAAGTTAAGTCGATCCGAAGAATTCGAAAAAGTTCCAAGGGGGCCCCCTTTGATGCATTTTTTTTTTCGATTTTGGTTTTTTCGATTGGAGAAATGGATTCTATGAAAAAAAAAGAAGCAGATTCGTATGATCGAAGTTGAAAATCGGTCCATCCGTTCGGAAGTTAAGGCGATCTGAAGAATTCGAAAAAGTTCCAAGGGGGCCCCCTTTGATGCAATTTTTTTTTCGATTTCGGTTTTTTCGATTGGAGAAATGGATTCTATGAAAAAAAACAAGCAGATTGGTATGATCGAAGTTGAAAATCGGTCCATAAGTTCGAAAGTTAAGGCAATCTGAAGAATTCGAAAAAGTTCCAAGGGGGCCCCCTTTGATGCATTTTTTTTTCGATTTCGGTTTTTTTGATCGGAGAAATGGATTATATGGAAAAAAAAGCAGATTGGTATGATCGAAGTTGAAAATCGGTCCATCCGTTCGAAAGTTAAGTCGATCTGAAGAATTCGAAAAATTTCCAAGGGGGCTCCCTTTGATGCTTTTTATTTTTTCGATTTCGGTTTTTTCGATTGCAGAAATGGATTCTATGAAAAAAAAACAAGCAGATTCGTATGATCGAAGTTGAAAATCGGTCCATCCGTTCGGAAGTTAAGGCGATCTGAAGAATTCGAAGAAGTTCCAAGGGGGCTCCCTTCGATGCTATTTTTTTTTGGATTTCGGTTTTTTCGATTGGAGAAATGGATTCTATGAAAAAAACAAGCAGATTGGTATGATCGAAGTTGAAAATCGGTCCATCCGTTCGGAAGTTAAGGCGATCTGAAGAATTTGAAAAAGTTCCAAGGGGACCCCCTTTGATGCAATTTTTTTCGATTGGAGAAATGGATTCTATGAAAAAAACAAGCGAATTGGTATGCGCGAAATTGAAAATCGGTCCATCCGTTCGGAAGTTAAGGCGATCTGAAGAATTCGAAAAAGTTACAAGGGGGCCCCCTTTGATGCATTTTTTTTTCGATTCCGGTTTTTTTGATTGGAGAAATGGATTCTATGAAAAAAAACAAGCAGATTGGTATGATCGAAGTTGAAAATCGGTCCATCCGTTCGGAAGTTAAGGCGATCTGAAGAATTCGAAAAAGTTCCAAGGGGGCCCCCTTTGATGCATTTTTTTTCGATTTCGGTTTTTTTGATTGGAGAAATGGATTCTATGAAAAAAAACAAGCAGATTGGTATGATCGAAGTTGAAAATCGGTCCATCCGTTCGGAAGTTAAGGCGATCTGAAGAATTCGAAAAAGTTCCAAGGGGGTCCCCTTTGGTGCATTT
The DNA here is from genome assembly GCA_029955515.1 of Chrysomela aeneicollis. NCBI lineage: Eukaryota > Metazoa > Arthropoda > Insecta > Coleoptera > Chrysomelidae > Chrysomela > Chrysomela aeneicollis. Next base: position 10,340,086 of record JARUHQ010000013.1, on the reverse strand, counting down.
TTTTTTCCATTTCGGTTTTTTCGATTATAGAAATGGATTCTATGAAAAAATACAAGCAGATTGGTATGATCGAAGTTGAAAATCGGTCCATCCGTTCGGAAGTTAAGGCGATCTGAAGAATTCAGAAAAGTTCCAAGGGGACCCCCTTTGATGCGATTTTTTTTTCGATTTTGGTTTTTTCGATTGGAGAAATGGATTCTATGAAAAAACAAGCAGATTGGTATGATCGAAGTTGAAAATCGGTCCATCCGTTCGGAAGTTAAGGCGATTTGAAGAATTCAGAAAAGTTCCAAGAGGACCCCCTTTGATAAAATTTTTTTTCAGATTTCGGTTTTTTCGATTGGAGAAATGATGAAAAAAAAACAAGCAGTTTGGTATGATCGAAGTTGAAAATCGGTCCATCCGTTCGGAAGTTAAGGCGATCTGAAGAATTCGAAAAAGTTCCAAGGGGGCCCCCTTTGATGCATTTTTATTTTTTCGATTTCGGTTTATTTGATTAGAGAAATGGATTCTATGAAAAAAAAACAAGCAGATTGGTATGATCGAAGTTGAAAATCGGTCCATACGTTCGAAAGTTATGGCAATCTGAAGAATTCGAAAAAGTTCCAAGGGGGCCCTCTTTGATGCATTTTTTTTTCGATTTCGGTTTTTTTGATCGGAGAAATGGATTCTATGAAAAAAAAAGCAGATTGGTATGATCGAAGTTGGAAATCGGTCCATCCGTTCGGAAGTTAAGTCGATCTGAAGAATTCGAAAAAGTTCCAAGGGGGCCCCCTTTGATGCATTTTTTTTTTGATTTTGGTTTTTTCGATTGGAGAAATGGATTCTATGAAAAAAACAAGCAGTTTGGTATGATCGAAGTTGAAAATCGGTCCATCCGTTCGGAAGTTAAGGCGATTTGAAGAATTCAGAAAAGTTCCAAGAGGACCCCCTTTGATAAATTTTTTTTTCAGATTTCGGTTTTTTCGATTGGAGAAATGGATTCTATAAAAAAAAACAAGCAGTTTGGTATGATCGAAGTTGAAAATCGGTCCATCCGTTCGGAAGTTAAGGCGATCTGAAGAATTCGAAAAAGTTCCAAGGGGGCCCCCTTTGATGCATTTTTATTTTTTCGATTTCGGTTTTTTTGATTGGAGAAATGGATTCTATGAGAAAAAACAAGCAGATTGGTATGATCGAAGTTGAAAATCGGTCCATACGTTCGAAAGTTATGGCAATCTGAAGAATTCGAAAAAGTTCCAAGGGGGCCCTCTTTGATGCATTTTTTTTTTCGATTTCGGTTTTTTTGATCGGAGAAATGGATTCTATGAAAAAAAAGCAGATTGGTATGATCGAAGTTGAAAATCGGTCTATCCGTTCGGAAGTTAAGGCGATCTGAAGAATTCGAAAAAGTTCCAAGGGGGCCCCCTTTGATGCATTTTTTTTTCGATTTTGGTTTTTTCGATTGAAGAAATGGATTTTATGAAAAAAAACAAGCAGTTTGGTATGATCGAAGTTGAAAATCGGTCCATCCGTTTGGAAGTTAAGGCGATCTGAAGAATTCGAAAAAGTTCCAAGGGGGCTCCCTTTGATGCTTTTTATTTTTTCGATTTTGGTTTTTTCGATTGGAGAAATGGATTCTATGAAAAAAAACAAGCAGGTTGGTATGATCGAAGTTGAAAATCGGTCCATCCGTTCGGATGTTAAGGCAATCTGAAGAATTCAGAAAAGTTCCAAGGGGGCCCCCTTTGATGCATTTTTTAATTCGATTTCGGTTTTTTCGATTGAAGAAATGGATTCTATGAAAACAAAAACAAGCAAATTGGTATGATCGAAGTTGAAAATCGGTCCATCCGTTCGGAAGTTAGGCGATCTGAAGAGTTCGAAAAAGTTCCAAGGGGGCCCCCTCTGATGCATTTTTTTTTCGATTTCGGTTTTTTCGATCGGAGAAATGGATTCTATGAAAAAAAACAAGCAGATTGGTATGATCGAAGTTGAAAATCGGTCCATCCGTTCGGATGTTAAGGCGATCTGAAGAATTCGAGAAAGTTCCAAGGGGGCCCCCTTTGATGCATTTTTTTTTCGATTTCGGTTTTTTTTTGATTGGAGAAATGGATTCTATGAAAAAAAACAAGCAGATTGGTATGATCGAAGTTGAAAATCGGTCCATACGTTCGAAAGATAAGGCAATCTGAAGAATTCGAAAAAGTTCCAAGGGGGCCTCCTTTGATGAATTTTTTTTTCGATTTCGGTTTTTTTTGATCGGAGAAATGGATTCTATGGAAAAAAAAGCAGATTGGTATGATCGAAGTTGAAAATCGGTTCATCCGTTCGGAAGTTAAGTCGATCCGAAGAATTCGAAAAAGTTCCAAGGGGGCCCCCTTTGATGCATTTTTTTTCGATTTTGGTTTTTTCGATTGGAGAAATGGATTCTATGAAAAAAAACAAGCAGATTCGTATGATCGAAGTTGAAAATCGGTCCATCCGTTCGGAAGTTAAGGCGATCTGAAGAATTCGAAAAAGTTCCAAGGGGGCCCCCTTTGATGCATTTTTTTTTTCGATTTCGGTTTTTTCGATTGGAGAAATGGATTCTATGAAAAAAAACAAGCAGATTGGTATGATCGAAGTTGAAAATCGGTCCATACGTTCGAAAGTTAAGGCAATCTGAAGAATTCGAAAAAGTTCCAAGGGGGCCCCCTTTGATGCATTTTTTTTTCGATTTCGGTTTTTTTGATCGGAGAAATGGATTATATGGAAAAAAAAGCAGATTGGTATGATCGAAGTTGAAAATCGGTCCATCCGTTCGAAAGTTAAGTCTATCTGAAGAATTCGAAAAATTTCCAAGGGGGCTCCCTTTGATGCTTTTTATTTTTTCGATTTCGGTTTTTTCGATTGCAGAAATGGATTCTATGAAAAAAAAACAAGCAGATTCGTATGATCGAAGTTGAAAATCGGTCCATCCGTTCGGAAGTTAAGGCGATCTGAAGAATTCGAAGAAGTTCCAAGGGGGCTCCCTTCGATGCTATTTTTTTTTGGATTTCGGTTTTTTCGATTGGAGAAATGGATTCTATGAAAAATACAAGCAGATTGGTATGATCGAAGTTGAAAATCGGTCCATCCGTTCGGAAGTTAAGGCGATCTGAAGAATTCGAAAAAGTTCCAAGGGGACCCCCTTTGATGCAATTTTTTTCGATTGGAGAAATGGATTCTATGAAAAAAAACAAGCAGATTGGTATGATCGAAGTTGAAAATCGGTCCATCCGTTCGGAAGTTAAGGCGATCTGAAGAATTCGAAAAAGTTCCAAGGGGGCCCCCTTTGATGCATTTTTTTTCGATTTCGGTTTTTTTGATTGGAGAAATGGATTCTATGAAAAAAAACAAGCAGATTGGTATGATCGAAGTTGAAAATCGGTCCATCCGTTCGGAAGTTAAGGCGATCTGAAGAATTCGAAAAAGTTCCAAGGGGGTCCCCTTTGGTGCATTTTTTTTTCCATTTCGGTTTTTTCGATTATAGAAATGGATTCTATGAAAGAATACAAGCAGATTGGTATGATCGAAGTTGAAAATCGGTCCATCCGTTCGGAAGTTAAGGCGATCTGAAGAATTCAAAAAAGTTCCAAGGGGACCCCCTTTGATGCGATTTTTTTTTCGATTTTGGTTTTTTCGATTGGAGAAATGGATTCTATGAAAAAACAAGCAGATTGGTATGATCGAAGTTGAAAATCGGTCCATCCGTTCGGAAGTTAAGACGATTTGAAGAATTCAAAAAAAGTTCCAAGAGGACCCCCTTTGATAAAATTTTTTTTCAGATTTCGGTTTTTTCGATTGGAGAAATGATGAAAAAAAACAAGCAGTTTGGTATGATCGAAGTTGAAAATCGGTCCATCCGTTCGGAAGTTAAGGCGATCTGAAGAATTCGAAAAAGTTCCAAGGGGGCCCCCTTTGATGCATTTTTATTTTTTTGATTTCGGTTTATTTGATTGGAGAAATGGATTCTATGAAAAAAAAACAAGCAGATTGGTATGATCGAAGTTGAAAATCGGTCCATACGTTCGAAAGTTATGGCAATCTGAAGAATTCGAAAAAGTTCCAAGGGGGCCCTCTTTGATGCATTTTTTTTTTCGATTTCGGTTTTTTTGATCGGAGAAATGGATTCTATGAAAAAAAAAGCAGATTGGTATGATCGAAGTTGGAAATCGGTCCATCCGTTCGGAAGTTAAGTCGATCTGAAGAATTCGAAAAAGTTCCAAGGGGGCCCCCTTTGATGCATTTTTTTTTTATTTTGGTTTTTTCGATTGGAGAAATGGATTCTATGAAAAAAACAAGCAGATTGGTATGATCGAAGTTGAAAATCGGTCCATCCGTTCGGAAGTTAAGGCGATTTGAAGAATTCAGAAAAGTTCCAAGAGGACCCCCTTTGATAAAATTTTTTTTCAGACTTCGGTTTTTTCGATTGGAGAAATGGATTCTAAAAAAAAAAAACAAGCAGTTTGGTATGATCGAAGTTGAAAATCGGTCCATCCGTTCGGAAGTTAAGGCGATCTGAAGAATTCGAAAAAGTTCCAAGGGGGCCCCCTTTGATGCATTTTTATTTTTTCGATTTCGGTTTTTTTGATTGGAGAAATGGATTCTATGAAAAAAAACAAGCAGATTGGTATGATCGAAGTTGAAAATCGGTCCATACGTTCGAAAGTTATGGCAATCTGAAGAATTCGAAAAAGTTCCAAGGGGGCCCTCTTTGATGCATTTTTTTTTTCGATTTCGGTTTTTTTGATCGGAGAAATGGATTCTATGAAAAAAAAGCAGATTGGTATGATCGAAGTTGAAAATCGGTCTATCCGTTCGGAAGTTAAGGCGATCTGAAGAATTCGAAAAAGTTCCAAGGGGGCCCCCTTTGATGCATTTTTTTTTCGATTTTGGTTTTTTCGATTGGAGAAATGGATTTTATGAAAAAAAACAAGCAGTTTGGTATGATCGAAGTTGAAAATCGGTCCATCCGTTTGGAAGTTAAGGCGATCTGAAGAATTCGAAAAAGTTCCAAGGGGGCTCCCTTTGATGCTTTTTATTTTTTCGATTTCGGTTTTTTCGATTGGAGAAATGGATTCTATGAAAAAAAACAAGCAGGTTGGTATGATCGAAGTTGAAAATCGGTCCATCCGTTCGGATGTTAAGGCAATCTGAAGAATTCAGAAAAGTTCCAAGGGGACCCCTTTGATAAAATTTTTTTTCGATTATGGTTTTTTCGATTGGAGAAATGGATTCTATGAAAAAAAACAAGCAGATTGGTACGATCGAAGTTGAAAATCGGTCCATCCGTTCGGAAGTTAAGGCGATTTGAAGAATTCGGAAAAGTTCCAAGGGGACCCCCTTTGATGCAATTTTTTTCAGATTTCGGTTTTTTCGATTGAAGAAATGGATTCTATGAAAAAAAACAAGCAGTTTGGTATGATCGAAGTTGAAAATCGGTCCATCCGTTCGGAAGTTAAGGCGATCTGAAGAATTCGAAAAAGTTCCAAGGGGACCCCCTTTGATGCAATTTTTTTTTCGATTTCGGTTTTTTCTATTGAAGAAATGGATTCTATGAAAAAACAAGCAAATTGGTATGCGCGAAATTGAAAATCGGTCGATCCGTTCGGAAGTTGAGGCGGTCTGAAGAATTCGAAAAAGTTCCAAGGTGGCCCCCTTTGATGCATGTTTTTTTCGATTTCGGTTTTTTCGATTGGAGAAATGGATTCTATGAAAGAAACAAGCAGATTGGTATGATCGAAGTTGAAAATCGGTCCATCCGTTCGGAAGTTAAGGCGATCTGAAGAATTCGAAAAAGTTCCAAGGGGACCCCCTTTGATGCAATTTTTTTTCGATTTCGGTTTTTTCGATTGGAGAAATGGATTCTATGAAAAAAACAAGCGTATTGGTATGATCGAAATTGAAAATCGGTCCATCCGTTTGGAAGTTAAGGCGATCTGAAGAATTCGAAAAAGTTCCAAGAAGGCCCCCTTTGATGCATTTTTTTTCGATTTCGGTTTTTTCGATTGGAGAAATGGATTCTATGAAAGAAAACAAGCAGATTGGTATGATCGAAGTTGAAAATCGGTCCATCCGTTCGGAAGTTAAGGCGATCTGAAGAATTCGAGAAAGTTCCAAGGGGGCCCCCATTGATGCATTTTTTTTTCGATTTCAGTTTTTTCGATTGGAGAAATGGATTCTATGAAGAAAAAACAAGCAGTTTGGTATGATCGAAGTTGAAAATCGGTCCATCCGTTCGGAAGTTAAGGCGATCTGAAGAATTCGAAAAAGTTCCAAGGGGGCCCCCTTTGATGCATTTTTTTTTCGATTTCGGTTTTTTCGATTGAAGAAATGGATTCTATGAAAAAAAACAAGCAGATTGGTATGATCGAAGTTGAAAATCGGTCCATCCGTTCGGAAGTTAAGGCGATTTGAAGAATTCGAAAAAGTTCCAAGGGGACCCCCTTTGATGCAATTTTTTTTCAGATTTCGGTTTTTTCGATTGCAGAAATGGATTCTATGAAAAAAAAAAGCAGATTCGTATGATCGAAGTTGAAAATCGGTCCATCCGTTCGGAAGTTAAGGCGATCTGAAGAATTCGAAAAAGTTCCAAGGGGGCTCTCTTTGATGCTTTTTATTTTTTCGATTTCGGTTTTTTTGATTGGAGAAATGGATTCTATGAAAAAAAAAACAAGCAGATTGGTATGATCGAAGTTGAAAATCGGTCCATCCGTTCGGAAGTTAAGGCGATCTGAAGAATTCGAAAAAGTTCCAAGGGGATCCCCTTTGATGCAATTTTTCTTTTTGATTTCGGTTTTTCCGATTGGAGAAATGGATTCTATGAAAAAAAACGAGCAGATTGGTATGATCGAAGTTGAAAATCGGTCCATCCGTTCGGAAGTTAAGGCGATCTGAAGAATTCAGAAAAGTTCCAAGGGGACCCCCTTTGATGCAATTTTTTTTTCAATTTTGGTTTTTTCGATTGGAGAAATGGATTCTATGAAAAAAAAACAAGCAGATTGGTATGATCGAAGTTGAAAATCGGTCCATCCGTTCGGAAGTTAAGGCGATTTGAAGAATTCGAAAAAGTTCCAAGGGGTCCCCTTTGATGCAATTTTTTTTTCAGATTTCGGTTTTTTCGATTGGAGAAATGAATTCTATGAAAAAAAACAAGCAGTTTGGTATGATCTAAGTTGAAAATCGGTCAATCCATTCGGAAGTTAAGGCGATCTGAAGAATTCGAAAAAGTTCCAAGGGGACACCCTTTGATGCAATTTTTTTTCGATTTCGGTTTTTTCTATTGAAGAAATGGATTCTATGAAAAAACAAGCAAATTGGTATGCTCGAAATTGAAAATCGGTCGATCCGTTCGGAAGTTGAGGCGGTCTGAAGAATTCGAAAAAGTTCCAAGTGGACACCCATTGATGCAATTTTTTTTCGATTTCGGTTTTTTCTATTGAATAAATGGATTCTATGAAAAAAAAAACAAGCAGATTGGTATGATCGAAGTTGAAAATCGGTCCATCCGTTCGGAAGTTAAGGCTATCTGAAGAATTCGAAAAAGTTCCAAGGGGGGCCCCCTTTGATGCATTTTTTTTTCGATTTCGGTTTTTTCGATTGGAAAAATGGATTCTATGAAAGAAACAAGCAGATTGGTATGATCGAAGTTGAAAATCGGTCCATCCGTTCGGAAGTTAAGGCGATCTGAAGAATTCGAAAAAGTTCCAAGGGGACCCCCTATGATGCAATTTTTTTTCGATTTCGGTTTTTTCGATTGGAGAAATGGATTCTATGAAAAAAACAAGCGAATTGATATGCGCGAAATTGAAAATCGGTCCATCCGTTCGGAAGTTAGGCGATCTGAAGAATTCGAAAAAGTTCCAAGGAGGCCCCCTTTGATGCATTTTTTTTTTCGATTTCGGTTCTTTCGATCGGAGAAATGGATTCTATGAAAAAAAAAACAAGCAGATTGGTATGATCGAAGTTGAAAATCGGTCCATCCGTTCGGATGTTAAGGCGATCTGAAGAATTCGAAAAAGTTCCAAGGGGGCCCCCTTTGATGCATTTTTTTTTTCGATTTCGGTTCTTTCGATTGGAGAAATGGATTCTATGAAAAAAAACAAGCAGATTGGTATGATCGAAGTTGAAAATCGGTCCATACGTTCGAAAGTTAAGGCAATCTGAAGAATTCGAGAAAGTTCCAAGGGGGCCCCCTTTGATGCATTTTTTTTTTCGATTTCGGTTTTTTTGATCGGAGAAATGGATTCTATAAAAAAAAGCAGATTGGTATTATCGAAGTTGGAAATCGGTCCATCCGTTCGGAAGTTAAGTCGATCTGAAGAATTCGAAAAAGTTCCAAGGGGGCTCCCTTTGATGCTTTTTATTTTTTCGATTTCGGTTTTTTTGATTGGAGAAATGGATTCTATGAAAAAAAACGAGCAGATTGGTATGATCGAAGTTGAAAATCGGTCCATACGTTCGAAAGTTGAGGCAATCTGAAGAATTCGAAAAAGTTCCAAGGGGGCCCCCTTTGATACATTTTTTTTTCGATTTCGGATTTTTTGATCGGAGAAATGGATTCTATGAAAAAAAAAGCAGATTGGTATGATCGAAGTTGAAAATCGGTCCATCCGTTCGGAAGTTAAGTCGATCTGAAGAATTCGAAAAAGTTCCAAGGGGGCCCCCTTTGATGCATTTTTTTTTTCGATTTCGGTTTTTTCGATTGGAGAAATGGATTCTATGAAAAAAAAAACAAGCAGATTCGTATGATCGAAGTTGAAAATCGGTCCATTTGTTCGGAAGTTAAGGCGATCTGAAGAATTCGAAAAAGTTCCAAGGGGGCTCCCTTTGATGCTTTTTATTTTTTCGGTTTCGGTTTTTTTGATTGGAGAAATGGATTCTATGAAAAAAAAACAAGCAGATTGGTATGATCGAAGTTGAAAATCGGTCCATCCGTTCGGAAGTTAAGGCGATCTGAAGAATTCGAAAAAGTTTCAAGGGGACCCCCTTTGATGCAATTTTTCTTTTCGATTTCGGTTTTTTCGATTGGAGAAATGGATTCTATGAAAAAAAACAAGCAGATTGGTATGATCGAAGTTGAAAATCGGTCCATCCGTTCGGAAGTTAAGGCGATCTGAAGAATTCAGAAAAGTTCCAAGGGGACCCCCTTTGATGCAATTTTTTTTTCGATTTTGGTTTTTTCGATTGGAGAAATGGATTCTATGAAAAAAAACAAGTAGATTGGTATGATCGAAGTTGAAAATCGGTCCATCCGTTCGGAAGTTAAGGCGATTTGAAGAATTCGAAAAGGTTCCAAGGGGACCCCCTTAGATGCAATTTTTTTTCGATTTCGGTTTTTTCTATTGGAGAAATGGATTCTATGAAAAAAACAAGCGAATTGGTATGCGCGAAATTGAAAATCGGTCCATCCGTTCGGAAGTTAAGGCGATCTGAAGAATTCGAAAAAGTTCCTAGAAGGCCCCCTTTGATGCATTTTTTTTTTCGATTTCGGTTTTTTCGATTGGAGAAATGGATTCTATGAAAAAAAACAAGCAGATTGGTATGATCGAAGTTGAAAATCGGTCCATCCGTTCGGAAGTTAAGGCGATCTGAAGAATTCGAAAAAGTTCCAAGGGGGCCCCCTTTGATGCATTTTTTTTTTCGATTGGATAAATGGATTCTATGATAAAAAACAAGCAGATTGGTATGATCGAAGTTGAAAATCGGTCCATCCGTTCGGAAGTTAAGGCGATCAGATGAATTCGAAAAAGTTCCAAGGAGGCCCCCTTTGATGCATTTTTTTTTTCGATTTCGGTTTTTTCGATTGGAGAAATGGATTAAAAAAAAAAACAAGCAGATTCGTATGATCGAAGTTGAAAATCGGTCCATCCGTTCGGAAGTTAAGGCGATCTGAAGTATTCGAAAAAGTTCCAAGGAGGCTCCCTTTGATGCTTTTTATTTTTTCGATTTCGGTTTTTTGATTGGAGAAATGGATTCTATGAAAAAAACGAGCAGATTGGTATGATCGAAGTTGAAAATCGGTCCATACGTTCGAAAGTTGAGGCAATCTGAAGAATTCGAAAAAGTTCCAAGGGGGCCCCCTTTGATACATTTTTTTTCGATTTCGGATTTTTTGATCGGAGAAATGGATTCTATGAAAAAAAAAAGCAGATTGGTATGATCGAAGTTGAAAATCGGTCCATCCGTTCGGAAGTTAAGTCGATCTGAAGAATTCGAAAAAGTTCCAAGGGGGCCCCCTTTGATGCATTTTTTTTTTTCGATTTTGGTTTTTTTGATTGGAGAAATGGATTCTATGAAAAAAAAACAAGCAGATTGGTATGATCGAAGTTGAAAATCGGTCCATCCGTTCGGAAGTTAAGGCGATCTGAAGAATTCGAAAAAGTTCCAAGGGGACCCCCTTTGATGCAATTTTTCTTTTCGATTTCGGTTTTTTCGATTGGAGAAATGGATTCTATGAAAAAAAACAAGCAGATTGGTATGATCGAAGTTGAAAATCGGTCCATCCGTTCGGAAGTTAAGGCGATCTGAAGAATTCAGAAAAGTTCCCAGGGGACCCCCTTTGATGCAATTTTTTTTTCGATTTTGGTTTTTTCGATTGGAGAAATGGATTCTATGAGAAAAACAAGTAGATTGGTATGATCGAAGTTGAAAATCGGTCCATCCGTTCGGAAGTTAAGGCGATTTGAAGAATTCGAAAAAGTTCCAAGGGGACCCCCTTTGATGCAATTTTTTTTCGATTTCGGTTTTTTCTATTGAAGAAATGGATTCTATGAAGAAACAAGCAAATTGGTATGCGCGAAATTGAAAATCGGTCGATCCGTTCGGAAGTTGAGGCGGTCTGAAGAATTCGAAAAAGTTCCAAGGTGGCCCCCTTTGATGCATTTTATTTTTCGATTTTGGTTTTTCCGATTGAAGAAATGGATTCTATGAAAAAAAAACAAGCAGATTGGTATGATCGAATTTGAAAATCGGTCCATCCGTTCGGAAGTTAAGGCGATCTGAAGAATTCGAAAAAGTTCCAAGGGGGCCCCCTTTGATGCATTTTTTTTTCGATTTCGGTTTTTTCGATTGGAGAAATGGATTCTATAAAAGAAACAAGCAGATTGGTATGATCGAAGTTGAAAATCGGTCCATCCGTTCGGAAGTTAAGGCGATCTGAAGAATTCGAAAAAGTTCCAAGGGGACCCCCTTTGATGCAATTTTTTTTCGATTTCGGTTTTTCCGATTGGAGAAATGGATTCTATGAAAAAAACAAGCGAATTGGTATGCGCGAAATTGAAAATCGGTCCATCCGTTCGGAAGTTAAGGCGATCTGAAGAATTCGAAAAAGTTCCAAGAAGGCCCCCTTTGATGCATTTTTTTTTTCGATTTCGGTTTTTTCGATTGGAGAAATGGATTCTATAAAAAAAAACAAGCAGATTGGTATGATCGAAGTTGAAAATCGGTCCATCCGTTCGGAAGTTAAGGCGATCTGAAGAATTCGAAAAAGTTCCAAGGGGGCCCCCTTTGATGCATTTTTTTTTCGATTGGATAAATGGATTCTATGATAAAAAACAAGCAGATTGGTATGATCGAAGTTGAAAATCGGTCCATCCGTTCGGAAGTTAAGGCGATCTGAAGAATTCGAAAAAGTTCCAAGGAGGCCCCCTTTGATGCATTTTTTTTTTCGATTTCGGTTTTTTCGATTGGAGAAATGGATTCAAAAAAAAAAACAAGCAGATTGGTATGATCGAAGTTGAAAATCGGTCCATCCGTTCGGAAGTTAAGGCGATCTGAAGAATTCGAAAAAGTTCCAAGGGGGCCCCCTTTGATGCATTTTTTTTTCGATTGGAGAAATATATTCTATGATAAAAAACAAGCAGATTGGTATGATCGAAGTTGAAAATCGGTCCATCCGTTCGGATGTTAAGGCGATCTGAAGAATTCGAAAAAGTTCCAAGGGGGCCCCCTTTGATGCATTTTTTTTTTTCGATTCCGGTTTTTTCGATTGGAGAAATGGATTCTATGAAAAAAAAACAAGCAGATTGGTATGATCGAATTTGAAAATCGGTCCATCCGTTCGGAAGTTAAGGCGATCTGAAGAATTCGAAAAAGTTCCAAGGGGGCCCCCTTTGATGCATTTTTTTTTTCGATTTCGGTTTTTTCGATTGGAGAAATGGATTTTAAGAAAAAAAAAACAAGCAGATTGTTATGATCGAAGTTGAAAATCGGTCCATCCGTTCGGAAGTTAAGGCGATCTGAAGAATTCGAGAAAGTTCCAAGGGGGCCCCCTTTGATGCATTTTTTTTCGATTTCGATTTTTTCGATTGGAGAAATGGATTCTATGAAAGAAAACAAGCAGATTGGTATGATCGAAGTTGAAAATCGGTCCATCCGTTCGGAAGTTAGGCGATCTGAAGAATTCGAAAAAGTTCCAAGGGGGCCCCCTTTGATGCATTTTTTTTTCGATTTCGGTTTTTTCGATTGGAGAAATGGATTCTATGAAAAAAAACAAACAGATTGGTATGATCGAAGTTGAAAATCGGTCCATCCGTTCGGAAGTTAAGGCGATCTGAAGAATTCGAAAAAGTTCCAAGGGGGCCCCCTTTGATGCATTTTTTTTTCGATTTCGGTTTTTCTGATCGGAGAAATGGATTCTATGAAAAAAACAAGCAGATTGGTATGATCGAAGTTGAAAATCGGTCCATACGTTCGAAAGTTAAGGCGATCTGAAGAATTCGAAAAAGTTCCAAGGGGCCCCCTTTGATGCATTTTTTTTTCGATTTCGGTTTTTTCGATTGGAGAAATGGATTCTATGAAAAAAAAACAAGCAGTTTGGTATGATCGAAGTTGAAAATCGGTCCATCCGTTCGGAAGTTAAGGCGATCTGAAGAATTCGAAAAAGTTCCAAGGGGACCCCCTATGATGCAATTTTTTTTCGATTTCGGTTTTTTCGATTGGAGAAATGGATTCTATGAAAAAAACAAGCGAATTGATATGCGCGAAATTGAAAATCGGTCCATCCGTTCGGAAGTTAGGCGATCTGAAGAATTCGAAAAAGTTCCAAGGAGGCCCCCTTTGATGCATTTTTTTTTTCGATTTCGGTTCTTTCGATCGGAGAAATGGATTCTATGAAAAAAAAAACAAGCAGATTGGTATGATCGAAGTTGAAAATCGGTCCATCCGTTCGGATGTTAAGGCGATCTGAAGAATTCGAAAAAGTTCCAAGGGGGCCCCCTTTGATGCATTTTTTTTTTCGATTTCGGTTCTTTCGATTGGAGAAATGGATTCTATGAAAAAAAACAAGCAGATTGGTATGATCGAAGTTGAAAATCGGTCCATACGTTCGAAAGTTAAGGCAATCTGAAGAATTCGAGAAAGTTCCAAGGGGGCCCCCTTTGATGCATTTTTTTTTTCGATTTCGGTTTTTTTGATCGGAGAAATGGATTCTATAAAAAAAAGCAGATTGGTATTATCGAAGTTGAAAATCGGTCCATCCGTTCGGAAGTTAAGTCGATCTGAAGAATTCGAAAAAGTTCCAAGGGGGCCCCCTTTGATGCATTTTTTTTTTCGATTTCGGTTTTTTCGATTGGAGAAATGGATTCTATGAAAAAAAACAAGCAGATTCGTATGATCGAAGTTGAAAATCGGTCCATCCGTTCGGAAGTTAAGGCGATCTGAAGTATTCGAAAAAGTTCCAAGGGGGCTCCCTTTGATGCTTTTTATTTTTTCGATTTCGGTTTTTTTGATTGGAGAAATGGATTCTATGAAAAAAAACGAGCAGATTGGTATGATCGAAGTTGAAAATCGGTCCATACGTTCGAAAGTTGAGGCAATCTGAAGAATTCGAAAAAGTTCCAAGGGGGCCCCCTTTGATACATTTTTTTTTCGATTTCGGATTTTTTGATCGGAGAAATGGATTCTATGAAAAAAAAAGCAGATTGGTATGATCGAAGTTGAAAATCGGTCCATCCGTTCGGAAGTTAAGTCGATCTGAAGAATTCGAAAAAGTTCCAAGGGGGCCCCCTTTGATGCATTTTTTTTTCGATTTCGGTTTTTTCGATTGGAGAAATGGATTCTATGAAAAAAAAAAAACAAGCAGATTCGTATGATCGAAGTTGAAAATCGGTCCATTTGTTCGGAAGTTAAGGCGATCTGAAGAATTCGAAAAAGTTCCAAGGGGGCTCCCTTTGATGCTTTTTATTTTTTCGGTTTCGGTTTTTTTGATTGGAGAAATGGATTCTATGAAAAAAAAACAAGCAGATTGGTATGATCGAAGTTGAAAATCGGTCCATCCGTTCGGAAGTTAAGGCGATCTGAAGAATTCGAAAAAGTTCCAAGGGGACCCCCTTTGATGCAATTTTTCTTTTCGATTTCGGTTTTTTCGATTGGAGAAATGGATTCTATGAAAAAAAACAAGCAGATTGGTATGATCGAAGTTGAAAATCGGTCCATCCGTTCGGAAGTTAAGGCGATCTGAAGAATTCAGAAAAGTTCCAAGGGGACCCCCTTTGATGCAATTTTTTTTTCGATTTTGGTTTTTTCGATTGGAGAAATGGATTCTATGAAAAAAAACAAGTAGATTGGTATGATCGAAGTTGAAAATCGGTCCATCCGTTCGGAAGTTAAGGCGATTTGAAGAATTCGAAAAGGTTCCAAGGGGACCCCCTTTGATGCAATTTTTTTTCGATTTCGGTTTTTTCTATTGGAGAAATGGATTCTATGAAAAAAACAAGCGAATTGGTATGCGCGAAATTGAAAATCGGTCCATCCGTTCGGAAGTTAAGGCGATCTGAAGAATTCGAAAAAGTTCCTAGAAGGCCCCCTTTGATGCATTTTTTTTTTCGATTTCGGTTTTTTCGATTGGAGAAATGGATTCTATGAAAAAAAACAAGCAGATTGGTATGATCGAAGTTGAAAATCGGTCCATCCGTTCGGAAGTTAAGGCGATCTGAAGAATTCGAAAAAGTTCCAAGGGGGCCCCCTTTGATGCATTTTTTTTTTCGATTGGATAAATGGATTCTATGATAAAAAACAAGCAGATTGGTATGATCGAAGTTGAAAATCGGTCCATCCGTTCGGAAGTTAAGGCGATCAGAAGAATTCGAAAAAGTTCCAAGGAGGCCCCCTTTGATGCATTTTTTTTTTCGATTTCGGTTTTTTCGATTGGAGAAATGGATTCAAAAAAAAAACAAGCAGATTCGTATGATCGAAGTTGAAAATCGGTCCATCCGTTCGGAAGTTAAGGCGATCTGAAGTATTCGAAAAAGTTCCAAGGAGGCTCCCTTTGATGCTTTTTATTTTTTCGATTTCGGATTTTTTGATCGGAGAAATGGATTCTATGAAAAAAAAAAGCAGATTGGTATGATCGAAGTTGAAAATCGTTCGGAAGTTAAGTCGATCTGAAGAATCCGAAAAAGTTCCAAGGGGGCCCCCTTTGATGCATTTTTTTTTTTTCGATTTTGGTTTTTTTGATTGGAGAAATGGATTCTATGAAAAAAAAACAAGCAGATTGGTATGATCGAAGTTGAAAATCGGTCCATCCGTTCGGAAGTTAAGGCGATCTGAAGAATTCGAAAAAGTTCCAAGGGGACCCCCTTTGATGCAATTTTTCTTTTCGATTTCGGTTTTTTCGATTGGAGAAATGGATTCTATGAAAAAAAACAAGCAGATTGGTATGATCGAAGTTGAAAATCGGTCCATCCGTTCGGAAGTTAAGGCGATCTGAAGAATTCAGAAAAGTTCCCAGGGGACCCCCTTTGATGCAATTTTTTTTTCGATTTTGGTTTTTTCGATTGGAGAAATGGATTCTATGAGAAAAACAAGTAGATTGGTATGATCGAAGTTGAAAATCGGTCCATCCGTTCGGAAGTTAAGGCGATTTGAAGAATTCGAAAAAGTTCCAAGGGGACCCCCTTTGATGCAATTTTTTTTCGATTTCGGTTTTTTCTATTGAAGAAATGGATTCTATGAAAAAACAAGCAAATTGGTATGCGCGAAATTGAAAATCGGTCGATCCGTTCGGAAGTTGAGGCGGTCTGAAGAATTCGAAAAAGTTCCAAGGTGGCCCCCTTTGATGCATTTTATTTTTCGATTTTGGTTTTTCCGATTGAAGAAATGGATTCTATGAAAAAAAAACAAGCAGATTGGTATGATCGAATTTGAAAATCGGTCCATCCGTTCGGAAGTTAAGGCGATCTGAAAAATTCGAAAAAGTTCCAAGGGGGCCCCCTTTGATGCATTTTTTTTTCGATTTCGGTTTTTTCGATTGGAGAAATGGATTCTATAAAAGAAACAAGCAGATTGGTATGATCGAAGTTGAAAATCGGTCCATCCGTTCGGAAGTTAAGGCGATCTGAAGAATTCGAAAAAGTTCCAAGGGGACCCCCTTTGATGCAATTTTTTTTCGATTTCGGTTTTTCCGATTGGAGAAATGGATTCTATGAAAAAAACAAGCGAATTGGTATGCGCGAAATTGAAAATCGGTCCATCCGTTCGGAAGTTAAGGCGATCTGAAGAATTCGAAAAAGTTCCAAGAAGGCCCCCTTTGATGCATTTTTTTTTTCGATTTCGGTTTTTTCGATTGGAGAAATGGATTCTATAAAAAAAAACAAGCAGATTGGTATGATCGAAGTTGAAAATCGGTCCATCCGTTCGGAAGTTAAGGCGATCTGAAGAATTCGAAAAAGTTCCAAGGGGGCCCCCTTTGATGCATTTTTTTTTCGATTGGATAAATGGATTCTATGATAAAAAACAAGCAGATTGGTATGATCGAAGTTGAAAATCGGTCCATCCGTTCGGAAGTTAAGGCGATCTGAAGAATTCGAAAAAGTTCCAAGGAGGCCCCCTTTGATGCATTTTTTTTTTCGATTTCGGTTTTTTCGATTGGAGAAATGGATTCAAAAAAAAAAAAACAAGCAGATTGGTATGATCGAAGTTGAAAATCGGTCCATCCGTTCGGAAGTTAAGGCGATCTGAAGAATTCGAAAAAGTTCCAAGGGGGCCCCCTTTGATGCATTTTTTTTTCGATTGGAGAAATATATTCTATGATAAAAAACAAGCAGATTGGTATGATCGAAGTTGAAAATCGGTCCATCCGTTCGGATGTTAAGGCGATCTGAAGAATTCGAAAAAGTTCCAAGGGGGCCCCCTTTGATGCATTTTTTTTTTCGATTCCGGTTTTTTCGATTGGAGAAATGGATTCTATGAAAAAAAAACAAGCAGATTGGTATGATCGAATTTGAAAATCGGTCCATCCGTTCGGAAGTTAAGGCGATCTGAAGAATTCGAAAAAGTTCCAAGGGGGCCCCCTTTGATGCATTTTTTTTTTCGATTTCGGTTTTTTCGATTGGAGAAATGGATTCTAAGAAAAAAAAAACAAGCAGATTGTTATGATCGAAGTTGAAAATCGGTCCATCCGTTCGGAAGTTAAGGCGATCTGAAGAATTCGAGAAAGTTCCAAGGGGGCCCCCTTTGATGCATTTTTTTTCGATTTCGATTTTTTCGATTGGAGAAATGGATTCTATGAAAGAAAACAAGCAGATTGGTATGATCGAAGTTGAAAATCGGTCCATCCGTTCGGAAGTTAGGCGATCTGAAGAATTCGAAAAAGTTCCAAGGGGGCCCCCTTTGATGCATTTTTTTTTCGATTTCGGTTTTTTCGATTGGAGAAATGGATTCTATGAAAAAAAACAAACAGATTGGTATGATCGAAGTTGAAAATCGGTCCATCCGTTCGGAAGTTAAGGCGATCTGAAGAATTCGAAAAAGTTCCAAGGGGGCCCCCTTTGATGCATTTTTTTTTCGATTTCGGTTTTTCTGATCGGAGAAATGGATTCTATGAAAAAAACAAGCAGATTGGTATGATCGAAGTTGAAAATCGGTCCATACGTTCGAAAGTTAAGGCGATCTGAAGAATTCGAAAAAGTTCCAAGGGGCCCCCTTTGATGCATTTTTTTTTCGATTTCGGTTTTTTCGATTGGAGAAATGGATTCTATGAAAAAAAAACAAGCAGTTTGGTATGATCGAAGTTGAAAATCGGTCCATCCGTTCGGAAGTTAAGTCGATCTGAAGAATTCGAAAAAGTTCCAAAGGGGCCCCCTTTGATGCATTTTTTTTTTCGATTTCGGTTTTTTCGATTGAAGAAATGGATTCTATGAAAAAAAAACAAGCAGATTGGTATGATCGAAGTTGGAAATCGGTCCATCCGTTCGGAAGTTAAGGCGATCTGAAGAATTCGAAAAAGTTCCAAGGGGACCCCCTTTGATGCAATTTTTTTTTTTCGATTTCGGTTTTTTCGATTGGAGAAAAGGATTCTATGAAAAAAAAACAAGCAGATTGGTATGATCGAAGTTGAAAATCGGTCCATCCGTTCGGAAGTTAAGGCGATCTGAAGAATTCGAAAAAGTTCCAAGGGGACCCCCTTTGATGCAATTTTTTTTTTTTTGATTTCGGTTTTTTCGATTGGAGAAAAGGATTCTATGAAAAAAAACAAGCAAATTGGTATGCGCGAAGTTGAAAATCGGTCCATCCGTTCGGAAGTTAAGGCGATCTGAAGAAATCGAACAAGTTCCAAGGGGGCCCCCTTCGATGCATTTTTTTTTTCGATTTCGTTTTTTACGATTGGAGAAATGGATTCTACGAAAAAAAAAAACAAATTACAATTATCGTTCCGTCTAATCATCCAACCTTATGTTCGATGCATACGCTCGTATGTGTAACTAAAGAACCGTTACATGGTAGGTGTAACTAAATAAACAGCATAACGATATAATCGGAGACAACCCAGATACAATGATTGTTCAATCTATCCATTCAACCTTATGTTCGATTCGGTTGCTCGTATGTGTAACAGAAGAACTGTTACCTGGTTAGACATACTATATAAACATCATCACGATATAATCGAATACAACCTCAGATATGATCATTGTTCAGTCTATCCATTCAACCTTCTGTTCAATTCAGTCGCTCGTATGTATAACGAAAGAACAGTTACCTGGTGAGTATAACTATATAAACCTAATCGAATACAACCCAGATACGATGAATTTTCAATCTATCCATTTAACCTTCTGCTCGATTTGGTCGCTTTTATGTGAAACGGAAGAACAGTTAACTGGTGAATATTGCTATATAAACATCATCACGATATCATCGAATACAACTCAGATACAATTATCGCTTCGTCTAACCATTTAACCTTCCGTTCGATTCAGTCGCTAGTATGTGTAACGGAAGTACCGTCACCTGGTAAGTATCACTATATATACAGTATTGCGATATAATCGGATACCAACCAGATACATTGATTGTTCAGTCTATCCATTCAACTTTCTGTTCGTTTCGGTCGCTCGCATGTAAAACGGGAATACCGTCACCTAGTGTGTATAACTATATACACAGCATAACATCATAATCGAATACAACCCAGATAGCATCCATTCAACCTTCTGTTCGATTCGGTTGCTCGTATGTATAACGAAAGAACAGTAACCTGGTGAGTATTTCTATATGAACTTCATCACGATATAATCGAATACAACTCAGATACAATGATCATTCCGTCTATCCATCCAACCTTCTGTTCGATTGGGTCGCTCGTACGTATAACGCAAGAACAGTCACCTGGTGAGTATTACTATATAAACATTACTATGATATAATCGAATACAACTCAGTTACAATAATCGTTCCGTCTAACCATCCAACCTTATGTTCGATTCAGACGCTCGTATGTGTAACGAAAGAACCGTTACATGGTAGGTGTATCTAATTATACAGCATAACGATATAATCGGAGACAACCCAGATACAATGATTGTTCAATCTATCCATTCAACCTTATGTTCGTTTCGGTCGCTCGTATGTAAAACGGGAATACCGTCACCTAGTGTGTATAACTATATACACAGCATAACATCATAATCGAATACAACCCAGATACCATCCATTCAACCTTCTGTTCGATTCGGTTGCTCGTATGTATAACGAAAGAACAGTAACCTGGTGAGTATTTCTATATGAACTCCATCACGATATAATCGAATACAACTCAGATACAATGATCATTCCGTCTATCCATCCAACCTTCTGTTCGATTGGGTCGCTCGTACGTATAACGCAAGAACAGTCACCTGGTGAGTATTACTATATAAACATTAATACGATATAATCGAATACAACTCAGATACAATTATCGCTTCGTCTAACCATTCAACCTTCTGTTCGATTCAGTCGCTAGTATGTGTAACGGAAGTACCATCACCTGGTAAGTATCACTATATATACAGTATTGCGATATAATCGGATACCAACCAGATACATTGATTGTTCAGTCTATCCATTCAACTTTCTGTTCGTTTCGGTCGCTCGTATGTAAAACGGGAATACCGTCACCTAGTGTGTATAACTATATACACAGCATAACATCATAATCGAATACAACCCAGATACCATCCATTCAACCTTCTGTTCGATTCGGTTGCTCGTATGTATAACGAAAGAACAGTAACCTGATGAGTATTTCTATATGAACTTCATCACGATATAATCGAATACAACTCAGATACAATGATCATTCCGTCTATCCATCCAACTTTCTGTTCGATTGGGTCGCTCTAACGTATAACGCAAGAACAGTCACCTGGTGAGTATTACTATATAAACATCACCACGATACAATCGAATACAACTCAGTTACAATTATCGTTCCGTCTAACCATCCAACCTTATGTTCGATTCAGACGCTCGTATGTGTAACGAAAGAACCGTTACATGGTAGTTGTAACTAAATATACAGCATAACGATATAATCGGAGACAACCCAGATACAATGATTGTTCAATCTAAGGCGATCTGAAGAATTCGAAAAAGTTCCAAGGGGGCCCCCTTTGATGCAATTTTTTTTTCGATTTCGGTTTTTTCAATTGGAGAAATGGATTCTATGAAAAAAAACAAGCAGATTGGTATGATCGAAGTTGAAAATCGGTCCATCCGTTCGGAAGTTACGGCGATCTGAAGAATTCGAAAAAGTTCCAAGGGGGCCCCCTTTGATGCATTTTTTTTTTCGATTTCTGTTTTTTCGATTGGAGAAATGGATTTTTAAAAAAAAACAAGCAGATTGGTATGATCGAAGTTGAAAATCGGTCCATCCGTTCGGAAGTTAAGGCGATCTGAAGAATTCGAAAAAGTTCCAAGGGGGCCCCCTTTGATGCAATTTTTCTTTCGATTTCGGTTTTTTCGATTGGAGAAATGGATTCTATGAAAAAAACAAGCAGATTGGTATGATCGAAGTTGAAAATCGGTCCATCCGTTCGGAAGTTGAGGCGATCTGAAGAATTCGAAAAAGTTCGAAGGGGGCCCCCTTTGATGCATTTTTTTTTTTCGATTGGTGAAATGGATTCTATGAAAAAAACAAGCAGATTGGTATGATCGAAGTTGAAAATCGGTCCATCCGTTCGGAAGTTAAGGCGATCTGAAGAATTCGAAAAAGTTCCAAGGGGACCCCTTTTGATGCAATTTTTTTTTTTTCGATTTCGGTTATTTCGATTGGAGAAATGGATTTTATGAAAAAAAAAAGCAAATTGGCATGCACGAAGTTGAAAATCGGTCCATCCGTTCGGAAGTTAAGGTGATCTGAAGATTTCGAAAAAGTTCCAAGAGGACCTCCTTTGATGCATTTTTTTTCTCGATTTCGGTTTTTTTGATTGGAGAAATGGATTCTATGAAAAAAAACAAGCAAATTGTTATGCGCGAAGTTGAAAATCGGTCCATCCGTTCGGAAGTTAAGGCGATCTGAAGAATTCGAAAAAGTTCCAAGGGGGCCCCCTTTGATGCATTTTTTTTTCGATTTCGGTTTTTTCGATTGGAGAAATGGAATCTATAAAAAAAACAAACAGATTGGTATGATCGAAGTTGAAAATCGGTCCATCCGTTCGGAAGTTAAGGCGATCTGAAGAATTCGAAAAAGCTCCAAGGGGGCCCCCTTTGATGCATTTTTTTTTCGATTTCGGTTTTTTCGATTGGAGAAATGGATTCAATGAAGAAAAAGCAAGCAGATTGGTATGATCGAAGTTGAAAATCGGTCCATCCATTTGGAAGTTAAGGCGATCTGAAGAATTCGAAAAAGTTCTAAGAGGGCCCCCTTTGATGCATTTTTTTTTCGATTTCGGTTTTTCCGATTGGAGAAATGGATTCTATGAAAAAAACAAGCAGATTGATATGATCGAAGTTGAAAATAGGTCCATCCGTTCGGAAGTTAAGGCGATCTGAAGAATTCGAAAAAGTTCCAAGGAGGCCCCCTTTGATGTATTTTTTTTTTCGATTTCGGTTTTTTTGATTGGAGAAATGGATTTTATGAAAAAAAACAAGCAGATTGGTATGATCGAAGTTGAAAATAGGTCCATCCGTTCGGAAGTTGAGGCGATCTGAAGAATTCGAAAAAGTTCCAAGGGGACCCCCTTTGATGCAATTTTTTTTTCAATTTCGGTTTTTTCGATTGGAGAAATGGATTTTATGGAAAAAAACAAGCAGATTGGTATGATCGAAGTTGGAAAATCGGTCCATCCGTTCGGAAGTTAAGGCGATCTGAAGAATTCGAAAAAGTTCCTAGGGGGCCCCCTTTGATGCAATTTTTTTTTCGATTTCGGTTTTTTTGATTGGAGAAATGGATTCTATGAAAAAAAAACAAGCAGATTGGTATGATCGAAGTTGAAAATCGGTCCATCCGTTCGGAAGTTAAGGCGATCTGAAGAATTCGAAAAAGTTCCTAGGGGGCCCCCTTTGATGCAATTTTTTCTAGATTTCGGTTTTTTTGATTGAAGAAATGGATTCTATGAAGAAAAACAAGCAGTTTGGTATGATCGAAGTTGAAAAATCGGTCCATCCGTTTGGAAGTTAAGGCGATCTGAAGAATTCGAAAAAGTTCCAAGGGGGCCCCCTTTGATGCAAGTTTTTTTTTAGATTTCGGTTTTTTCGATTGGAGAAATGGATTCTATGAAAAAAAAACAAGCAGATTGGTATGATCGAAGTTGAAAATCGGTCCATCCGTTTGGAAGTTAAGGCGATCTGAAGAATTCGAAAAAGTTCCAAGGGGACCCCCTTTGATGCAATTTTTTTTTTCGATTTCGGTTTTTTTGATTGGAGAAATGAATTCTATGAAAAAAAACAAGCAGTTTGGTATGATCGAAGTTGAAAATCGGTCCATCCGTTCGGAAGTTAAGGCGATCTGAAGAATTCGAGAAAGTTCCAAGAGGACCCCCATTGATGCAATTTTTTTTTTCGATTTCGGTTTTTTCTTTTGAAGAAATGGATTCTATGAAAAAACAAGCAAATTGGTATGCGCGAAATTGAAAATCGGTCCATCCGTTCGGAAGTTAAGGCGGTCTGAAGAATTCGAAAAAGTTCCAAGGGGGCCCCCTTTGATGCAATTTTATTTATCGATTTCGGTTTTTTCGATTGGAGAAATGGATTCTATGAAAAAAACAAGCAGATTGGCATGATCGAAGTTGAGAATCGGTCCATCCGTTCGGAAGTTAAGGCGATCTGAAGAATTCGAAAAAGTTCCAAGGGGGCCCCCTTTGATGCAATTTTATTTTTCGATTTCGGTTTTTTCGATTGGAGTAATGGATTCTATGAAAAAAAAACAAGCAGATTGGTATGATCGAAGTTGAAAATCGGTCCATCCGTTCGGAAGTTAAGGCGATCTGAAGAATTCGAAAAAGTTCCAAGGGGGCCCCCTTTGATGCATTTTTTTTTCGATTTCGGTTTTTTCGATTGCAGAAATGGATTCTATGAAAGAAAACAAGCAAATTGGTATGATCGAAGTTGAAAATCGGTCCATCCGTTCGGAAGTTAGGCGATCTGAAGAATTCGAAAAAGTTCTAAGGGGGCCCCCTTTGATGCATTTTTTTTTGATTTCGGTTTTTTCGATTGGAGAAATTGATTCTATGAAAAAAAACAAGCAGATTGGTATGATCGAAGTTGAAAATCGGTCCATCCGTTCGGAAGTTAAGGCGATCTGAAGAATTCGAAAAAGTTCCAAGGGGGCCCCCTTTGATGCATTTATTTTTTATTTCGTTTTTTTCGATTGAAGAAAAGGATTCTATGAAAAAAAAACAAGCAGATTGGTATGATCGTAGTTGAAAATCGGTCCATCCGTTTGGAAGTTAAGGCGGTCTGAAGAATTCGAAAAAGTTCCAAGGGGGCCCCTTTGATGCATTTTTTTTATCGATTTCGGTTTTTTCGATTGAAGAAATTTATTCTATGAAAAAAAAAAACAAGCAGTTTGTTATGATCGAAGTTGAAAATCGGTCCATCCGTTCGGAAGTTAAGGCGGTCTGAAGAATTCGAAAAAGTTCCAAGGGGGCCCCCTTTGATGCAATTTTTTTTTTCGGTCAATCCGTTCGGAAGTTAAGGCGATCTGAAGAATTCGAAAAAGTTCCAAGGGGGCCCCCTTTGATGCAATTTTTTTTTTAGATTTCGGTTTTTTCGATTGGAGAAATGGATTCAATGAAAAAAAAAACAAGCAGATTGGTATGATCGAAGTTGAAAATCGGTCCATCCGTTTGGAAGTTAAGGCGATCTGAAGAATTCGAAAAAGTTCCAAGGGGACCCCCTTTGATGCAATTTTTTTTTATTTCGGTTTTTTCGATTGAAGAATTGGATTCTATGAAAAAAAAACAAGCAGTTTGGTATGATCGAAGTTGAAAATCGGTCCATCCGTTTGGAAGTTAAGGCGATCTGAAGAATTCGAAAAAGTTCCAAGGGGACCCCCTTTGATGCAATTTTTTTTTATTTCGGTTTTTTCGATTGAAGAATTGGATTCTATGAAAAAAAAACAAGCAGTTTGGTATGATCGAAGTTGAAAATCGGTCCATCCGTTTGGAAGTTAAGGCGATCTGAAGAATTCGAAAAAGTTCCAAGCGGACCCCCTTTGATGCAATTTTTTTTTATTTCGGTTTTTTCGATTGAAGAATTGGATTCTATGAAAAAAAAACAAGCAGTTTGGTATGATCGAAGTTGAAAATCGGTCCATCCGTTTGGAAGTTAAGGCGATCTGAAGAATTCGAAAAAGTTCCAAGCGGACCCCCTTTGATGCAATTTTTTTTATTTCGGTTTTTTCGATTGGAGAAATGGATTCTATGAAAAAAAAACAAGCAGATTGGTATGATCGAAGTTGAAAATCGGTCCATCCGTTTGGAAGTTAAGGCGATCTGAAGAATTCGAATAAGTTCCAAGGGGACCCCCTTTGATGCAATTTTTTTTTCGATTTCGGATTTTTCGATTGAAGAAATGGATTCGATGAAAAAAAACAAGCAGTTTGGTACGATCGAAGTTGAAAATCGGTCCATCCGTTTGGAAGTTAAGGCGATCTGAAGAATTCGAAAAAGTTCCAAGGGGACCCCCTTTGATGCAATTTTTTTTTCGATTTCGGTTTTTTCTATTGAAGAAATGGATTCTATGAAAAAACAAGCAAATTGGTATGCGCGAAATTGAAAATCGGTCCATCCGTTCGGAAGTTAAGGCGGTCTGAAGAATTCGAAAAAGTTCCAAGGGGGCCCCCTTTGATGCATTTTTTTTTTCGATTTCGGTTTTTTCGATTGGAGAAATGGATTCGATGAAAAAAACTAGCAGATTGGTATGATCGAAGTTGAAAATCGGTCAAACCGTTCGGAAGTTAAGGCGATCTAAAGAATTCGAAAAAGTTCCAAGGGGGCCCCCTTTGATGCATTTTTTTTTTTAGATGTCGGTTTTTTCGATTGGAGAAATGGATTCTATGAAAAAAACAAGCAGATTGGTATGATCGTAGTTGAAAATCGGTCCATCCGTTTGGAAGTTAAGGCGATCTGAAGAATTCTAAAAAGTTCCAAGGGGACCCCCTTTGATGCAATTTTTCTTTCGATTTCGGTTTTTTCGATTGGAGAAATGGATTCTATGAAAAAAAAACAAGCAGTTTGGTATGATCGAAGTTGAAAATCGGTCCATCCGTTTGGAAGTTGAGGCGATCTGAAGAATTCGAAAAAGTTCCAAGGGGACTCCCTTTGATGCAATTTTTTTTTCGATTTCGGTTTTTTCGATTGAAGAAATGGATTCTATGAAAAAAAAAACAAGCAGTTTGGTATGATCGAAGTTGAAAATCGGTCCATCCGTTTGGAAGTTAAGGCGATCTGAAGAATTCGAAAAAGTTCCAAGGGGACCCCCTTTGATGCAATTTTTTTTTCGATTTCGGTTTTTTTGATTGGAGAAATGGATTCTATAAAATAAAACAAGCAGATTGGTATGATCGAAGTTGAAAATCGGTCCATCCGTTTGGAAGTTAAGGCGATCTGAAGAATTCGAAAAAGTTCCAAGGGGACCCCCTTTGATGCAATTTTTTTTTTCGATTTCGGTTTTTTCGATTGGAGATTCTATGAAAAAAAACCAACAGTTTGGTATGATCGAAGTTGAAAATCGGTCCATCCGTTCGGAGGTTAAGGCGATCTGAAGAATTCGAAAAAGTTCCAAGAGGACCCCCTTTGATGCAATTTTTTTTTTTCGATTTCGGTTTTTTCTATTGAAGAAATGGATTCTATGAAAAAACAAGCAAATTGGTATGCGCGAAATTGAAAATCGGTCCATCCGTTCGGAAGTTAAGGAGGTCTGAAGAATTCGAAAAAGTTCCAAGGGGGCCCCCTTCGATGCAATTTTTCTTAGATTTCGGTTTTTTCGATTGGAGAAATGGATTCTATGGAAAAAAAACAAGCAGATTGGTATGATCGAAGTTGAAAATCGGTCCATCCGTTTGGAAGTTATGGCGATCTGAAGAATTCGAAAAAGTTCCAAGGGGACCCCCTTTGATGCAATTTTTTTTTAGATTTCGGTTTCTTCGATTGGAGAAATGGATTCTATGAAAAAAACAAGCAGATTGGTATGATCGAAGTTGAAAATCGGTCCATCCGTTCGGAAGTTAAGGCGATCTGAAGAATTCGAGAAAGTTCCAAGAGGACCCCCATTGATGCAATTTTTTTTTTCGATTTCGGTTTTTTCTATTGAAGAAATGGATTCTATGAAAAAACAAGCAAATTGGTATGCGCGAAATTGAAAATCGGTCCATCCGTTCGGAAGTTAAGGCGGTCTGAAGAATTCGAAAAAGTTTCAAGGGGGCCCCCTTTGATGCAATTTTATTTTTCGATTTCGGTTTTTTCGATTGGAGAAATGGATTCTATGAAAAAAACAAGCAGATTGGTATGATCGAAGTTGAAAATCAGTCCATCCGTTCGGAAGTTAAGGCGATCTGAAGAATTCGAAAAAGTTTCAAGGGGGCCCCTTATGATGCAATTTTATTTTTCGATTTCGGTTTTTTCGATTGGAGAAATGGATTCTATGAAAAAAAAAACAAGCAGATTGGTATGATCGAAGTTGAAAATCGGTCCATCCGTTCGGAAGTTAAGGCGATCTGAAGAATTCGAAAAAGTTCCAAAGGGGCCCCCTTTGATGCATTTTTTTTTCGATTTCGGTTTTCTCGATTGGAGAAATGGATTCTATGAAAAAAAACAAGCAGATTGGTATGATCGAAGTTGAAAATCGGTCCATCCGTTCGGAAGTTAAGGCGATCTGAAGAATTCGAGAAAGTTCCAAGAGGACCCCCATTGATGCAATTTTTTTTTTCGATTTCGGTTTTTTTTATTGAAGAAATGGATTCTATGAAAAAACAAGCAAATTGGTATGCGCGAAATTGAAAATCGGTCCATCCGTTCGGAAGTTAAGGCGGTCTGAAGAATTCGAAAAAGTTTCAAGGGGGCCCCCTTTGATGCAATTTCATTTTTCGATTTCGGTTTTTTCGATTGGAGAAATGGATTCTATGAAAAAAACAAGCAGATTGGTATGATCGAAGTTGAAAATCGGTCCATCCGTTTGGAAGTTAAGGCGATCTGAAGAATTCGAAAAAGTTCCAAGGGGACCCCCTTTGATGCAATTATTTTTTCGATTTCGGTTTTTTCGATTGGAGATTCTATGAAAAAAAACCAACAGTTTGGTATGATCGAAGTTGAAAATCGGTCCATCCGTTCGGAGGTTAAGGCGATCTGAAGAATTCGAAAAAGTTCCAAGAGGACCCCCTTTGATGCAATTTTTTTTTTCGATTTCGGTTTTTTCTATTGAAGAAATGGATTCTATGAAAAAACAAGCAAATTGGTATGCGCGAAATTGAAAATCGGTCCATCCGTTCGGAAGTTAAGGAGGTCTGAAGAATTCGAAAAAGTTCCAAGGGGGCCCCCTTCGATGCAATTTTTCTTAGATTTCGGTTTTTTCGATTGGAGAAATGGATTCTATGAAAAAAAAACAAGCAGATTGGTATGATCGAAGTTGAAAATCGGTCCATCCGTTTGGAAGTTATGGCGATCTGAAGAATTCGAAAAAGTTCCAAGGGGACCCCCTTTGATGCAATTTTTTTTTCGATTTCGGTTTTTTCGATTGAAGAAATGGATTCTATGAAAAAAAACAAGCAGTTTGGTATGATCGAAGTTGAAAATCGGTCCATCCGTTTGGAAGTTAAGGCGATCTGAAGAATTCGAAAAAGTTCCAAGGGGGCCCCCTTTGATGCAATTTTTTTTTAGATTTCGGTTTCTTCGATTGGAGAAATGGATTCTATGAAAAAAAACAAGCAGATTGGTATGATCGAAGTTGAAAATCGGTCCATCCGTTCGGAAGTTAAGGCGATCTGAAGAATTCGAGAAAGTTCCAAGAGGACCCCCATTGATGCAATTTTTTTTTTCGATTTCGGTTTTTTTTATTGAAGAAATGGATTCTATGAAAAAACAAGCAAATTGGTATGCGCGAAATTGAAAATCGGTCCATCCGTTCGGAAGTTAAGGCGGTCTGAAGAATTCGAAAAAGTTTCAAGGGGGCCCCCTTTGATGCAATTTTATTTTTCGATTTCGGTTTTTTCGATTGGAGAAATGGATTCTATGAAAAAAACAAGCAGATTGGTATGATCGAAGTTGAAAATCGGTCCATCCGTTTGGAAGTTAAGGCGATCTGAAGAATTCGAAAAAGTTCCAAGGGGACCCCCTTTGATGCAATTATTTTTTCGATTTCGGTTTTTTCGATTGGAGATTCTATGAAAAAAAACCAACAGTTTGGTATGATCGAAGTTGAAAATCGGTCCATCCGTTCGGAGGTTAAGGCGATCTGAAGAATTCGAAAAAGTTCCAAGAGGACCCCCTTTGATGCAATTTTTTTTTTCGATTTCGGTTTTTTCTATTGAAGAAATGGATTCTATGAAAAAACAAGCAAATTGGTATGCGCGAAATTGAAAATCGGTCCATCCGTTCGGAAGTTAAGGAGGTCTGAAGAATTCGAAAAAGTTCCAAGGGGGCCCCCTTCGATGCAATTTTTCTTAGATTTCGGTTTTTTCGATTGGAGAAATGGATTCTATGAAAAAAAACAAGCAGATTGGTATGATCGAAGTTGAAAATCGGTCCATCCGTTTGGAAGTTATGGCGATCTGAAGAATTCGAAAAAGTTCCAAGGGGACCCCCTTTGATGCAATTTTTTTTTCGATTTCGGTTTTTTCGATTGAAGAAATGGATTCTATGAAAAAAAACAAGCAGTTTGGTATGATCGAAGTTGAAAATCGGTCCATCCGTTTGGAAGTTAAGGCGATCTGAAGAATTCGAAAAAGTTCCAAGGGGGCCCCCTTTGATGCAATTTTTTTTTAGATTTCGGTTTCTTCGATTGGAGAAATGGATTCTATGAAAAAAACAAGCAGATTGGTATGATCGAAGTTGAAAATCGGTCCATCCGTTCGAAAGTTAAGGCGATCTGAAGAATTCGAGAAAGTTCCAAGAGGACCCCCATTGATGCAATTTTTTTTTTCGATTTCGGTTTTTTCTATTGAAGAAATGGATTCTATGAAAAAACAAGCAAATTGGTATGCGCGAAATTGAAAATCGGTCCATCCGTTCGGAAGTTAAGGCGGTCTGAAGAATTCGAAAAAGTTTCAAGGGGGCCCCCTTTGATGCAATTTTATTTTTCGATTTCGGTTTTTTCGATTGGAGAAATGGATTCTATGAAAAAAACAAGCAGATTGGTATGATCGAAGTTGAAAATCAGTCCATCCGTTCGGAAGTTAAGGCGATCTGAAGAATTCGAAAAAGTTCCAAGGGGGCCCCTTATGATGCAATTTTATTTTTCGATTTCGGTTTTTTCGATTGGAGAAATGGATTCTATGAAAAAAAAAACAAGCAGATTGGTATGATCGAAGTTGAAAATCGGTCCATCCGTTCGGAAGTTAAGGCGATCTGAAGAATTCGAAAAAGTTCCAAAGGGGCCCCCTTTGATGCATTTTTTTTTTTTCGATTTCGGTTTTCTCGATTGGAGAAATGGATTCTATGAAAAAAAACAAGCAGATTGGTATGATCGAAGTTGAAAATCGGTCCATCCGTTCGGAAGTTAAGGCGATCTGAAGAATTCGAGAAAGTTCCAAGAGGACCCCCATTGATGCAATTTTTTTTTTCGATTTCGGTTTTTTTTATTGAAGAAATGGATTCTATGAAAAAACAAGCAAATTGGTATGCGCGAAATTGAAAATCGGTCCATCCGTTCGGAAGTTAAGGCGATCTGAAGAATTCGAAAAAGTTCCAAGGGGGCCCCTTATGATGCAATTTTATTTTTCGATTTCGGTTTTTTCGATTGGAGAAATGGATTCTATGAAAAAAAAACAAGCAGATTGGTATGATCGAAGTTGAAAATCGGTCCATCCGTTCGGAAGTTAAGGCGATCTGAAGAATTCGAAAAAGTTCCAAAGGGGCCCCCTTTGATGCATTTTTTTTTTCGATTTCGGTTTTCTCGATTGCAGAAATGGATTCTATGGAAGAAAACAAGCAAATTGGTATGATCGAAGTTGAAAATCGGTCCATCCGTTCGGAAGTTAGGCGATCTGAAGAATTCTAAAAAGTTCCAAGGGGGCCCCCTTTGATGCATTTTTTTTATTTCGGTTTTTTTGATTGGAGAAATTGATTCTATGAGAAAAAACAAGCAGTTAGGTATGATCGAAGTTGAAAATCGGTCCATTCGTTTGGAAGTTAAGGCGATCTGAATAATTCGAAAAAGTTCCAAGGGGACCCCCTTTGATGCAATTTTATTTTCGATTTCGGTTTTTTCGATCGAAGAAATGGATTCTATGAAAAAAATCAAGCAGATTGGTATGATCGAAGTTGAAAATCGGTCCATCCGTTTGGAAGTTAAGGCGATCTGAAGAATTCGAATAAGTTCCAAGGGGACCCCCTTTGATGCAATCTTGTTTTCGATTTCGGTTTTTTCGATTGAAGAAATGGATTCTATGAAAAAAAAACAAGCAGTTTGGTATGATCGAAGTTAAAAATCGGTCCATCCGTTTGGAAGTTAAGGCGATCTGAAGAATTCGAAAAAGTTCCAAGGGGACCCCCTTTGATGCAATTTTTTCTTCGATTTCGGTTTTTTCGATTGGAGAAATGGATTCTATGAAAAAAAACAAGCAGTTTGGTATGATCGAAGTTGAAAATCGGTCCATCCGTTCGGAAGTTAAAGCGATCTGAAGAATTCGAAAAAGTTCCAAGAGGACCCCCTTCGATGCAATTTTTTTTTCGATTTCGGTTTTTTCTATTGAAGAAATGGATTCTATGAAAAAAACAAGCAAATTGTTATGCGCGAAATTGAAAATCGGTCCATCCGTTCGGAAGTTAAGGCGGTCTGAAGAATGCGAAAAAGTTCCAAGGGGGCCACCTTTGATGCATTTTTTTTCGATTTCGGTTTTTTCGATTGGAGAAATGGATTCTATGAAAAAAACTAGCAGATTGGTATGATCGAAGTTGAAAATCGGTCAATCCGTTCGGAAGTTAAGGCGATCTGAAGAATTCGAAAAAGTTCCAAGGGGGCCCCCTTTGATGCAATTTTTTTTTCGGTCAATCCGTTCGGAAGTTAAGGCGATCTGAAGAATTCGAAAAAGTTCCAAGGGGGCCCCCTTTGATGCAATTTTTTTTTAGATTTCGGTTTTTTCGATTGGAGAAATGGATTCTATAAAAAAAAACAAGCAGATTGGTATGATCGTAGTTGAAAATCGGTCCATCCGTTTGGAAGTTAAGGCGATCTGAAGAATTCGAAAAAGTTCCAAGGGGACCCCCTTTGATGCAATTTTTTTTTCGATTTCGGTTTTTTCGATTGGAGAAATTTATTCTATGAAAAAAAAAACAAGCAGTTTGTTATGATCGAAGTTGAAAATCGGTCCATCCGTTCGGAAGTTAAGGCGGTCTGAAGAATTCGAAAAAGTTCCAAGGGGGCCCCTTTGATGCATTTTTTTTTTTCGATTTCGGTTTTTTCGATTGAAGAAATGGATTCTATGAAAAAAACTAGCAGATTGGTATGATCGAAGTTGAAAATCGGTCAATCCGTTCGGAAGTTAAGGCGATCTGAAGAATTCGAAAAAGTTCCAAGGGGGCCCCCTTTGATGCAATTTTTTTTTTCGGTCAATTCGTTCTGAAGTTTAGGCGATCTGAAGAATTCGAAAAAGTTCCAAGGGGGCCCCCTTTGATGCAATTTTTTTTAGATTTCGGTTTTTTCGATCGGAGAAATGGATTCTATGAAAAAAAACAAGCAGATTGGTATAATCGAAGTTGAAAATCGGTCCATCCGTTTGGAAGTTAAGGCGATCTGAAGAATTCGAAAAAGTTCCAAGGGGACCCCCTTTGATGCAATTTTTTTTTCGATTTCGGTTTTTTCGATTGAAGAAATGGATTCTATGAAAAAAACAAGCAGTTTGGTATGATCGAAGTTGAAAATCGGTCCATCCGTTTGGAAGTTAAGGCGATCTGAAGAATTCGAATAAGTTCCAAGGGGGCCCCCTATGATGCAATTTTATTTTTCGATTTCGGTTTTTTCGATTGGAGAAATGGATTCTATGAAAAAAAAAACAAGCAGATTGGTATGATCGAAGTTGAAAATCGGTCCATCCGTTCGGAAGTTAGGCGATCTGAAGAATTCTAAAAAGTTCCAAGGGGGCCCCCTTTGATGCATTTTTTTTTTGATTGGAGAAATGGATTCTATGAAAAAAACAAGCAGATTGGTATGATCGAAGTTGAAAATCGGTCCATCCGTTCGGAAGTTAAGGCGATCTGAAGAATTCGAAAAAGTTCCAAGGGGACCCCTTTTGATGCAATTTTTTTTTTTCGATTTCGGTTATTTCGATTGGAGAAATGGATTTCATGAAAAAAAAAAAGCAAATTGGCATGCACGAAGTTGAAAATCGGTCCATCCGTTCGGAAGTTAAGGTGATCTGAAGATTTCGAAAAAGTTCCAAGAGGACCTCCTTTGATGCATTTTTTTTCTCGATTTCGGTTTTTTCGATTGGAGAAATGGATTCTATGAAAAAAAACAAGCAAATTGGTATGCGCGAAGTTGAAAATCGGTCCATCCGTTCGGAAGTTAAGGCGATCTGAAGAATTCGAAAAAGTTCCAAGGGGGCCCCCTTTGATGCATTTTTTTTTTCGATTTCGGTTTTTTCGATTGGAGAAATGGATTCAATGAAGAAAGCAAGCAGATTGGTTTGATCGAAGTTGAAAATCGGTCCATCCGTTCGGAAGTTAAGGCGATCTGAAGAATTCGAAAAAGTTCCAAGTAGGCCCCCTTTGATGCATTTTTTTTTCGATTTCGGTTTTTTTGATTGGAGAAATGGATTTTATGAAAAAAAAACAAGCAGATTGGTATGATCGAAGTTGAAAATAGGTCCATCCGTTCGGAAGTTGAGGCGATCTGAAGAATTCGAAAAAGTTCCAAGGGGACCCCCTTTGATGCAATTTTTTTTTCAATTTCGGTTTTTTCGATTGGAGAAATGGATTTTATGAAAAAAAAACAAGCAGATTGGTATGATCGAAGTTGAAAATCGGTCCATCCGTTCGGAAGTTAAGGCGATCTGAAGAATTCGAAAAAGTTCCAAGGGGGCCCCCTTTGATGCAATTTTTTTTTCGATTTCGGTTTTTTCGATTGAAGAAATGGATTCTATGAAAAAAAAACAAGCAGATTGGTATGATCGAAGTTGAAAATCGGTCCATCCGTTCGGAGGTTAAGGCGATCTGAAGAATTCGAAAAAGTTCCAAGAGGGCCCCCTTTGATGCAATTTTTTTTTCGATTTCGGTTTTTTCGATTCGAGAAATTGATTCTATGAACAAAAACAAGCAGATTGGTATGATCGAAGTTGAAAATCGGTCCATCCGTTCGGAAGTTAAGGTGATCTGAAGATTTCGAGAAAGTTCCAAGGGGACCCCCTTTGATGCAATTTTTTTTTTTCGATTTCGGTTTTTTCGATTGGAGAAATGGATTCAATGAAGAAAGCAAGCAGATTGGTATGATCGAAGTTGAAAATCGGTCCATCCGTTCGGAAGTTAAGGCGATCTGAAGAATTCGAAAAAGTTCCAAGTAGGCCCCCTTTGATGCATTTTTTTTTTCGATTTTGGTTTTCTTGATTGGAGAAATGGATTTTATGAAAAAAAAACAAGCAGATTGGTATGATCGAAGTTGAAAATAGGTCCATCCGTTCGGAAGTTGAGGCGATCTGAAGAATTCGAAAAAGTTCCAAGGGGACCCCCTTTGATGCAATTTTTTTTTCAATTTCGGTTTTTTCGATTGGAGAAATGGATTTTATGAAAAAAAAACAAGCAGATTGGTATGATCGAAGTTGAAAATCGGTCCATCCGTTCGGAAGTTAAGGCGATCTGAAGAATTCGAAAAAGTTCCAAGGGGGCCCCCTTTGATGCAATTTTTTTTTCGATTACGGTTTTTTCGTTTGAAGAAATGGATTCTATGAAAAAAAAACAAGCAGATTGGTATGATCGAAGTTGAAAATCGGTCCATCCGTTCGGAGGTTAAGGCGATCTGAAGAATTCGAAAAAGTTCCAAGAGGGCCCCCTTTGATGCAATTTTTTTTTCGATTTCGGTTTTTTCGATTCGAGAAATTGATTCTATGAACAAAAACAAGCAGATTGGTATGATCGAAGTTGAAAATCGGTCCATCCGTTCGGAAGTTAAGGTGATCTGAAGATTTCGAGAAAGTTCCAAGGGGACCCCCTTTGATGCAATTTTTTTTTTTCGATTTCGGTTTTTTCTATCGAAGAAATGGATTCTATGAAAAAACAAGCAAATTGGTATGCGCGAAATTGAAAATCGGTCCATCCGTTCGGAAGTTAAGGCGATCTGAAGAATTCGAAAAAGTTCCAAGGGGGCCCCCTTTGATGCAATTTTTTTTAGATTTCGGTTTTTTCGATTGGAGAAATGGATTCGATGGAAAAAAACAAGCAGATTGGTATGATCGAAGTTGAAAATCGGTCCATCCGTTTGGAAGTTAAGGCGATCTGAAGAATTCGAAAAAGTTCCAAGGGGCCCCCTTTGATGCAAGTTTTTTTTTAGATTTCGGTTTCTTCGATTGGAGAAATGGATTCTATGAAAAAAAAAACAAGCAGATTGGTATGATCGAAGTTGAAAATCGGTCCATCCGTTTGGAAGTTAAGGCGATCTGAAGAATTCGAAAAAGTTCCAAGGGGACCCCCTTTGATGCAATTTTTTTTTCGATTTCGGTTTTTTTGATTGGAGAAATGGATTCTATGAAAAAAAACAAGCAGTTTGGTATGATCGAAGTTGAAAATCGGTCCATCCGTTCGGAAGTTAAGGCGATCTGAAGAATTCGAGAAAGTTCCAAGAGGACCCCCATTGATGCAATTTTTTTTTTCGATTTCGGTTTTTTCTATTGAAGAAATGGATTCTATGAAAAAACAAGCAAATTGGTATGCGCGAAATTGAAAATCGGTCCATCCGTTCGGAAGTTGAGGCGGTCTGAAGAATTCGAAAAAGTTCCAAGCAGGCCCCCTTTGATGCAATTTTATTTTTCGATTTCGGTTTTTTCGATTGGAGAAATGGATTCTATGAAAAAAACAAGCAGATTGGCATGATCGAAGTTGAGAATCGGTCCATCCGTTCGGAAGTTAAGGCGATCTGAAGAATTCGAAAAAGTTCCAAGGGGGCCCCCTTTGATGCAATTTTATTTTTCGATTTCGGTTTTTTCGATTGGAGTAATGGATTCTATGAAAAAAAAACAAGCAGATTGGTATGATCGAAGTTGAAAATCGGTCCATCCTTTCGGAAGTTAAGGCGATCTGAAGAATTCGAAAAAGTTCCAAGGGGGCCCCCTTTGATGCATTTTTTTTTCGATTTCGGTTTTTTCGATTGCAGAAATGGATTCTATGAAAGAAAACAAGCAAATTGGTATGATCGAAGTTGAAAATCGGTCCATCCGTTCGGAAGTTAGGCGATCTGAAGAATTCGAAAAAGTTCCAAGGGGGCCCCCTTTGATGCATTTTATTTTGATTTCGGTTTTTTCGATTGGAGAAATTGATTCTATGAAAAAAAACAAGCAGATTGGTATGATCGAAGTTGAAAATCGGTCCATCCGTTCGGAAGTTAAGGCGATCTGAAGAATTCGAAAAAGTTCCAAGGGGGCCCCCTTTGATGCATTTTTTTTTTATTTCGTTTTTTTCGATTGAAGAAAAGGATTCTATGAAAAAAAAACAAGCAGATTGGTATGATCGAAGTTGAAAATCGGTCCATCTGTTCGGAAGTTAAGGCGATCTGAAGAATTCGAAAAAGTTCCGAGGGGGCCCTCTTTGATGCAATTTTTTTTTAGATTTCGGTTTTTTCGATTGGAGAAATGGATTCTATGAAAAAAAAAACAAGCAGATTGGTATGATCGAAGTTGAAAATCGGTCCATCCGTTTGGAAGTTAAGGCGATCTGAAGAATTCGAAAAAGTTCCAAGGGGACCCCCTTTGATGCAATTTTTTTTTTGATTTCGGTTTTTTCGATTGAAGAATTGGATTCTATGAAAAAAAACAAGCAGTTTGGTATGATCGAAGTTGAAAATCGGTCAATCCGTTTGGAAGTTAAGGCGATCTGAAGAATTCGAAAAAGTTCCAAGCGGACCCCCATTGATGCAATTTTTTTTTTTATTTCGGTTTTTTCGATTGGAGAAATGGATTCTATGAAAAAAAACAAGCAGATTGGTATGATCGAAGTTGAAAATCGGTCCATCCGTTTGGAAGTTAAGGCGATCTGAAGAATTCGAATAAGTTCCAAGGGGACCCCCTTTGATGCAATTTTTTTTTCGATTTCGGTTTTTTCGATTGAAGAAATGGATTCGATGAAAAAAAACAAGCAGTTTGGTATGATCGAAGTTGAAAATCGGTCCATCCGTTTGGAAGTTAAGGCGATCTGAAGAATTCGAAAAAGTTCCAAGGGGACCCCCTTTGATGCAATTTTTTTTTCGATTTCGGTTTTTTCGATTGGAGAAATGGATTCTATGAAAAAAAACAAGCAGTTTGGTATGATCGAAGTTGAAAATCGGTCCATCCGTTCGGAAGTTAAAGCGATCTGAGGAATTCGAAAAAGTTCCAAGAGGACCCCCTTTGATGCAAATTTTTTTTTCGATTTTGGTTTTTTCTATTGAAGAAATGGATTCTATGAAAAAACAAGCAAATTGGTATGCGCGAAATTGAAAATCGGTCCATCCGTTCGGAAGTTAAGGCGGTCTGAAGAATTCGAAAAAGTTCCAAGGGGGCCCCCTTTGATGCATTTTTTTTTTTCGATTTCGGTTTTTTCGATTGGAGAAATGGAATCGATGAAAAAAACTAGCAGATTGGTATGATCGAAGTTGAAAATCGGTCAAACCGTTCGGAAGTTAAGGCGATCTAAAGAATTCGAAAAAGTTCCAAGGGGGCCCCCTTTGATGCATTTTTTTTAGATGTCGGTTTTTTCGATTGGAGAAATGGATTCTATGAAAAAAAACAAGCAGATTGGTATGATCGTAGTTGAAAATCGGTCCATCCGTTTGGAAGTTAAGGCGATCTGAAGAATTCGAAAAAGTTCCAAGGGGACCCCCTTTGATGCAATTTTTTTTTCGATTTCGGTTTTTTCGATTGGAGAAATGGATTCTATGAAAAAAAAAACAAGCAGTTTGGTATGATCGAAGTTGAAAATCGGTCCATCCGTTTGGAAGTTAAGGCGATCTGAAGAATTCGAAAAAGTTCCAAGGGGACCCCTTTTGATGCAATTTTTTTTTCGATTTCGGTTTTTTCGATTGAAGAAATGGATTCTATGAAAAAAAACAAGCAGTTTGGTATGATCGAAGTTGAAAATCGGTCCATCCGTTTGGAAGTTAAGGCGATCTGAAGAATTCGAAAAAGTTCCAAGGGGACCCCCTTTGATGCAATTTCTTTTTCGATTTCGGTTTTTTTGATCGGAGAAATGGATTCTATAAAAAAAAAGCAGATTGGTATGATCGAAGTTGAAAACCGGTCCATCCGTTCGGAAGTTAGGCCGATCTGAAGAATTCGAAAAAGTTCCAAGGGGGCCCCCTTTGATGCATTTTTTTTTTCGATTTTGGTTTTTTCGATTGGAGAAATGGATTCTATGAAAAAAACAAGCAGATTCGTATGATCGAAGTTGAAAATCGGTCCATCCGTTCGGAAGTTAAGGCGATCTGAAGAATTCGAAAAAGTTCCAAGGGGCTCCCTTTGATGCTTTTTATTTTTTCGATTTCGCTTTTTTTGATTGGAGAAATAGATTCTATGGAAAAAAACAAGCAGATTGGTATGATCGAAGTTGAAAATCGGTCCATACGTTCGAAAGTTAAGGCAATCTGAAGAATTCGAAAAAGTTCCAAGGGGGCCCCCTTTGATGCATTTTTTTTTCGATTTCGGATTTTTTGATCGGAGAAATGGATTCTATAAAAAAAAAGCAGATTGGTATGATCGAAGTTGAAAATCGGTCCATCCGTTCGGAAGTTAAGTCGATCTGAAGAATTCGAAAAAGTTCCAAGTAGGCCCCCTTTGAAGCATTTTTTTTTTTCGATTTCGGTTTTTTCGATTGGAGAAATGGATTTTATGAAAAAAAACAAGCAGATTCGTATGTTCGAAGTTGAAAATCGGTCTATCCGTTCGGCAGTTAAGGCGATCTGAAGAATTCGAAAAAGTTCCAAGGGGGCTCCCTTTGATGCTTTTTATTTTTTCGATTTCGGTTTTTTTGATTGGAGAAATGGATTCTATGAAAAAGAAACAAGCAGATTGGTATGATCGAAGTTGAAAATCGGTCCATCCGTTCGGAAGTTAAGGCGATCTGAAGAATTCGAAAAAGTTCCAAGGGGACCCCCTTTGATGCAATTTTTTTTTTCGATTTTGGTTTTTTCGATTGGAGAAATGGATTCTATCGAAAAAAACAAGCAGATTGGTATGATCGAAGTTGAAAATCGGTCCATCCGTTCGGAAGTTAAGGCGATTTGAAGAATTCGAAAACGTTCCAAGGGGACCCCCTTTGATGCAATTTTTTTTCAGATTTCGGTTGTTTCGATTGGAGAAATAGATTCTATGAAGAAAAACAAGCAGTTTGGCATGATCGAAGTTGAAAATCGGTCAATCCGTTCGGAAGTTAAGGCGATCTGAAGAATTCGAAAAAGTTCCAAGGGGACCCCCTTTGATGCAATTTTTTTTCGATTTCAGTTTTTTTATTGAATTAATGGATTCTATGAAAAAACAAGCAAATTGGTATGCGCGAAATTGAAAATCGGTCGATCCGTTCGGAAGTTGAGGCGGTCTGAAGAATTCGAGAAAGTTCCAAGGTGGCCCCCTTTGATGCATTTTTTTTTCGATTTCGGTTTTTTCGATTGGAGAAATGGATTCTATGAAAAAAAACAAGCAGATTGGTATGATCGAAGTTGAAAATCGGTCCATCCGTTCGGAAGTTAAGGCGATCTGAAGAATTCGAAAAAGTTCCAAGGGGGCCCCCTTTGATGCATTTTTTTTTCGATTCCGGTTTTTTCGATTGGAGAAATGGATTCTATGAAAGAAACAAGCGAATTGGTATGCGCGAAATCGAAAATCGGTCCATCCGTTCGGAAGTTAAGGCGATCTGAAGAATTCGAAAAAGTTCCAAGAAGGCCCCCTTTGATGCATTTTTTCTTTTCGATTTCGGTTTTTTCGATTGGAGAAATGGATTCTATGAAAGAAAACAAGCAGATTGGTATGATCGAAGTTGAAAATCGGTCCATCCGTTCGGAAGTTAAGGCGATCTGAAGAATTCGAAAAAGTTCCAAGGGGCCCCCTTTGATGCATTTTTTTTTTCGATTTCGGTTTTTTCGATTGGAGAAATGGATTCTATGAAGAAAAACAAGCAGATTGATATGATCGAAGTTGAAAATCGGTCCATCCGTTCGGAAGTTAAGGCGATCTGAAGAATTCGAAAAAGTTCCAAGGGGGCCCCCTTTGATGCATTTTTTCTTCGATTTCGGTTTTTTCGATTGGAGAAATGGATTATATGGAAAAAAACAAGCAGATTGATATGATCGAAGTTGAAAATCGGTCCATCCGTTCGGAAGTTAAGGCGATCTGAAGAATTCGAAAAAGTTCCAAGGGGGCCCCCTTTGATGCATTTTTTCTTCGATTTCGGTTTTTTCGATTGGAGAAATGGATTATATGGAAAAAAACAAGCAGATTGGTATGATCGAAGTTGAAAATCGGTCCATCCGTTCGGAAGTTAAGGCGATCTAAAGAATTCGAAAAAGTTCCAAGGGGGCCCCCTTTGATGAATTTTTTTTTCGATTTCGGTTTTTTCGATTGGAGAAATGGATTCTATAAAAAAACAAGCAGATTGGTATGATCGAAGTTGAAAATCGGTCCATCCGTTTGGAAGTTAAGGCGATCTGAAGAATTCGAAAAAGTTCCAAGGGGACCCCCTTTGATGCAATTTTTTTTTCGATTTCGGTTTTTTCGATTGGAGAAATGGATTCTATGAAAAAAAACAAGCAGTTTGGTATGATCGAAGTTGAAAATCGGTCCATCCGTTCGGAAGTTAAAGCGATCTGAGGAATTCGAAAAAGTTCCAAGAGGACCCCCTTTGATGCAAATTTTTTTTTCGATTTTGGTTTTTTCTATTGAAGAAATGGATTCTATGAAAAAACAAGCAAATTGGTATGCGCGAAATTGAAAATCGGTCCATCCGTTCGGAAGTTAAGGCGGTCTGAAGAATTCGAAAAAGTTCCAAGGGGGCCCCCTTTGATGCATTTTTTTTTTTCGATTTCGGTTTTTTCGATTGGAGAAATGGAATCGATGAAAAAAACTAGCAGATTGGTATGATCGAAGTTGAAAATCGGTCAAACCGTTCGGAAGTTAAGGCGATCTAAAGAATTCGAAAAAGTTCCAAGGGGGCCCCCTTTGATGCATTTTTTTTAGATGTCGGTTTTTTCGATTGGAGAAATGGATTCTATGAAAAAAAACAAGCAGATTGGTATGATCGTAGTTGAAAATCGGTCCATCCGTTTGGAAGTTAAGGCGATCTGAAGAATTCGAAAAAGTTCCAAGGGGACCCCCTTTGATGCAATTTTTTTTTCGATTTCGGTTTTTTCGATTGGAGAAATGGATTCTATGAAAAAAAAAACAAGCAGTTTGGTATGATCGAAGTTGAAAATCGGTCCATCCGTTTGGAAGTTAAGGCGATCTGAAGAATTCGAAAAAGTTCCAAGGGGACCCCTTTTGATGCAATTTTTTTTTCGATTTCGGTTTTTTCGATTGAAGAAATGGATTCTATGAAAAAAAACAAGCAGTTTGGTATGATCGAAGTTGAAAATCGGTCCATCCGTTTGGAAGTTAAGGCGATCTGAAGAATTCGAAAAAGTTCCAAGGGGACCCCCTTTGATGCAATTTCTTTTTCGATTTCGGTTTTTTTGATCGGAGAAATGGATTCTATAAAAAAAAAGCAGATTGGTATGATCGAAGTTGAAAACCGGTCCATCCGTTCGGAAGTTAGGCCGATCTGAAGAATTCGAAAAAGTTCCAAGGGGGCCCCCTTTGATGCATTTTTTTTTTCGATTTTGGTTTTTTCGATTGGAGAAATGGATTCTATGAAAAAAACAAGCAGATTCGTATGATCGAAGTTGAAAATCGGTCCATCCGTTCGGAAGTTAAGGCGATCTGAAGAATTCGAAAAAGTTCCAAGGGGCTCCCTTTGATGCTTTTTATTTTTTCGATTTCGCTTTTTTTGATTGGAGAAATAGATTCTATGAAAAAAAACAAGCAGATTGGTATGATCGAAGTTGAAAATCGGTCCATACGTTCGAAAGTTAAGGCAATCTGAAGAATTCGAAAAAGTTCCAAGGGGGCCCCCTTTGATGCATTTTTTTTTCGATTTCGGATTTTTTGATCGGAGAAATGGATTCTATAAAAAAAAAGCAGATTGGTATGATCGAAGTTGAAAATCGGTCCATCCGTTCGGAAGTTAAGTCGATCTGAAGAATTCGAAAAAGTTCCAAGTAGGCCCCCTTTGAAGCATTTTTTTTTTTCGATTTCGGTTTTTTCGATTGGAGAAATGGATTTTATGAAAAAAAACAAGCAGATTCGTATGTTCGAAGTTGAAAATCGGTCTATCCGTTCGGCAGTTAAGGCGATCTGAAGAATTCGAAAAAGTTCCAAGGGGGCTCCCTTTGATGCTTTTTATTTTTTCGATTTCGGTTTTTTTGATTGGAGAAATGGATTCTATGAAAAAGAAACAAGCAGATTGGTATGATCGAAGTTGAAAATCGGTCCATCCGTTCGGAAGTTAAGGCGATCTGAAGAATTCGAAAAAGTTCCAAGGGGACCCCCTTTGATGCAATTTTTTTTTTCGATTTTGGTTTTTTCGATTGGAGAAATGGATTCTATCGAAAAAAACAAGCAGATTGGTATGATCGAAGTTGAAAATCGGTCCATCCGTTCGGAAGTTAAGGCGATTTGAAGAATTCGAAAACGTTCCAAGGGGACCCCCTTTGATGCAATTTTTTTTCAGATTTCGGTTGTTTCGATTGGAGAAATAGATTCTATGAAGAAAAACAAGCAGTTTGGCATGATCGAAGTTGAAAATCGGTCAATCCGTTCGGAAGTTAAGGCGATCTGAAGAATTCGAAAAAGTTCCAAGGGGACCCCCTTTGATGCAATTTTTTTTCGATTTCAGTTTTTTTATTGAATTAATGGATTCTATGAAAAAACAAGCAAATTGGTATGCGCGAAATTGAAAATCGGTCGATCCGTTCGGAAGTTGAGGCGGTCTGAAGAATTCGAGAAAGTTCCAAGGTGGCCCCCTTTGATGCATTTTTTTTTCGATTTCGGTTTTTTCGATTGGAGAAATGGATTCTATGAAAAAAAACAAGCAGATTGGTATGATCGAAGTTGAAAATCGGTCCATCCGTTCGGAAGTTAAGGCGATCTGAAGAATTCGAAAAAGTTCCAAGGGGGCCCCCTTTGATGCATTTTTTTTTCGATTCCGGTTTTTTCGATTGGAGAAATGGATTCTATGAAAGAAACAAGCGAATTGGTATGCGCGAAATCGAAAATCGGTCCATCCGTTCGGAAGTTAAGGCGATCTGAAGAATTCGAAAAAGTTCCAAGAAGGCCCCCTTTGATGCATTTTTTCTTTTCGATTTCGGTTTTTTCGATTGGAGAAATGGATTCTATGAAAGAAAACAAGCAGATTGGTATGATCGAAGTTGAAAATCGGTCCATCCGTTCGGAAGTTAAGGCGATCTGAAGAATTCGAAAAAGTTCCAAGGGGCCCCCTTTGATGCATTTTTTTTTTCGATTTCGGTTTTTTCGATTGGAGAAATGGATTCTATGAAGAAAAACAAGCAGATTGATATGATCGAAGTTGAAAATCGGTCCATCCGTTCGGAAGTTAAGGCGATCTGAAGAATTCGAAAAAGTTCCAAGGGGGCCCCCTTTGATGCATTTTTTCTTCGATTTCGGTTTTTTCGATTGGAGAAATGGATTATATGGAAAAAAACAAGCAGATTGATATGATCGAAGTTGAAAATCGGTCCATCCGTTCGGAAGTTAAGGCGATCTGAAGAATTCGAAAAAGTTCCAAGGGGGCCCCCTTTGATG
Source organism: Chrysomela aeneicollis (assembly GCA_029955515.1). Taxonomy (NCBI): domain Eukaryota; kingdom Metazoa; phylum Arthropoda; class Insecta; order Coleoptera; family Chrysomelidae; genus Chrysomela; species Chrysomela aeneicollis. Next base: position 10,296,144 of record JARUHQ010000013.1, on the reverse strand, counting down.
CATTTTTTCTTCGATTTCGGTTTTTTCGATTGGAGAAATGGATTATATGGAAAAAAACAAGCAGATTGGTATGATCGAAGTTGAAAATCGGTCCATCCGTTCGGAAGTTAAGGCGATCTAAAGAATTCGAAAAAGTTCCAAGGGGGCCCCCTTTGATGAATTTTTTTTTCGATTTCGGTTTTTTCGATTGGAGAAATGGATTCTATAAAAAAACAAGCAGATTGGTATGATCGAAGTTGAAAATCGGTCCATCTGTTCGGAAGTTAAGGCGATCTGAAGAATTCGAAAAAGTTCCAAGGGGGCCCCCTTTGATGCATTTTTTTTTCATTTCGGTTTTTTCGATTGGAGAAATGGACTCTATGAAAAAAAACAAGCAGATTGGTATGATCGAAGTTGAAAATCGGTCCATCCGTTCGGAAGTTAAGGCGATCTGAAGAATTCGAAAAAGTTCCAAGGGGGCCCCCTTTGATGCATTTTTTTTTCGATTTCGGTTTTTTCGATTAGTGAAATGGATTCTATGAAAAAAAACAAGCAGATTGGTATGATCGAAGTTGAAAATCGGTCCATCCGTTCGGAAGTTAAGGCGATCTGAAGAATTCGAAAAAGTTCCAAGGGGGCCCCCTTTGATGCATTTTTTTTTCGATTTCGGTTTTTTTGATTGGAGAAATGGATTCTATGAAAGAAACCAAGCAGATTGGTATGATCGAAGTTGAAAATCGGTCCATCCGTTCGGAAGTTAGGCGATCTGAAGAATTCGAAAAAGTTCCAAGGGGGCCCCCTTTGATGCATTTTTTTTTCGATTTCGGTTTTTTCGATTGGAGAAATGGATTCTATAAAAAAAACAAGCAGTTTGGTATGATCGAAGTTGAAAATCGGTCCATCCGTTCGGAAGTTTAGGCGATCTGAAGAATTCGAAAAAGTTCCAAGGGGACCCCCTTTGATGCAATTTTTTTTTTCGATTTCGGTTTTTTCTATTGAAGAAATGGATTTTATGAAAAAACAATCAAATTGGTATGCGCGAAATTGAAAAGCGGTCCATCCGTTCGGAAGTTAAGGCGGTCTGAAGAATTCGAAAAAGTTCCAAGGGGGCCCCCTTTGATGCATTTTTTTTTAGATTTCGGTTTTTCCGATTGGAGAAATGGATTCTATGAAATTAAACAAGCAGATTGGTATGATCGAAGTTGAAAATCGGTCCATCCGTTCGGAAGTTAAGGCGATCTGAAGAATTCGAAAAAGTTCCAAGGGGGTCCCCTTTGATTCCTTTTTTTTGTCGATTTCGGTTTTTTCGATTGAAGAAATGGATTCTATGAAAAAAACAAGCAGATTGGCATGATCGAAGTTGAAAATCGGTCCATCCGTTCGGAAGTTAAGGCGATCTGAAGAATTCGAAAAAGTTCCAAGGGGACCCCCTTTGATGCAATTTTTTTCGATTGGAGAAATGGATTCTATGGAAAAAACAAGCGAATTGGTATGCGCGAAATTGAAAATCGGTCCATCCGTTCGGAAGTTAAGGCGATCTGAAGAATTCGAAAAAGTTACAAGGGGCCCCCCTTTGATGCATTTTTTTCTCGATTCCGGTTTTTTTGATTGGAGAAATGGATTCTATGAAAAAAAAACAAGCAGATTGGTATGATCGAAGTTGAAAATCGGTCCATCCGTTCGGAAGTTAAGGCGATCTGAAGAATTCGAAAAAGTTCCAAGGGGGCCCCCTTTGATGAATTTTTTTTTCGATTTCGGTTTTTTTGATTGGAGAAATGGATTCTTTGAAAAAAACAAGCAGATTGGTATGATCAAAGTTGAAAATCGGTCCATCCGTTCGGAAGTTGAGGCGATCTGAAGAATTCGAAAAAGTTCCAAGGGGACCCCCTTTGATGCAATTTTTTTCTCGATTGCGGTTTTTTCGATTGAAGAAATGGATTCTATGAAAAAAAACAAGCAGTTTGGTATGATCGAAGTTGAAAATCGGTCCATCCGTTCGGAAGTTTAGGCGATCTGAAGAATTCGAAGAAGTTCCAAGGGGACCCCCGTTGATGCAATTTTTTTTTCGATTTCGGTTTTTTCTATTGAAGAAATGGATTCTATGAAAAAACAATCAAATTGGTATGCGCGAAATTGAAAATCGGTCCATCCGTTCGGAAGTTAAGGCGGTCTGAAGAATTCGAAAAAGTTCCAAGGGGGCCTCCTTTGATGCATTTTTTTACGATTTCGGTTTTTTCGATTGGAGAAATGGATTCTATGACATAAAACAAGCAGATTGGCATGATCGAAGTTGAAAATCGGTCCATCCGTTCGGAAGTTAAGGCGATCTGAAGAATTCGAAAAAGTTCCAAGGGGGCCCCCTTTGATGCATTTTTTTTTCGATTTCGGTTTTTTCGATTGGAGAAATGGATTCTATGAAAAAAACAAGCAGATTGGTATGATCGAAGTTGAAAATCGGTCCATCCGTTCGGAAGTTAAGGCGATCTGAAGAATTCGAAAAAGTTCCAAGGGGACCTCCTTTGATGCAATTTTTTTCGATTGGAGAAATGGATTCTATGGAAAAAACAAGCGATTTGGTATGCGCGAAATTGAAAATCGATCCATCCGTTCGGAATTTGAGGCGATCTGAAGAATTCGAAAAAGTTCCAATGGGGCCCCCTTCGATGCATTTTTTTTTCGATTCCGGTTTTTTCGATTGGAGAAATGGATTCTATGAAAAAAAACAAGCAGATTGGTATGATCGAAGTTGAAAATCGGTCTATCCGTTCGGAAGTTAAGGCAATCTGAAGAATTCGAAAAAGTTCCAAGGGGGTCCCCTTTGATGCATTTTTTTTTCCATTTCGGTTATTTCGATTGGAGAAATGGATTCTTTGAAAAAATACAAGCAGATTGGTATGATCGAAGTTGAAAATCGGTCCATCCTTTCGGATGTTAAGGCGATCTGAAGAATTCGAAAAAGTTCTAAGGGGGCCCCCTTTGATGCATTTTTTTTTCGATTTCGGTTTTTTCGATTGGAGAAATGGATTCTATGAAAAAAACAAGCAGATTCGTATGATCGAAGTTGAAAATCGGTCCATCCGTTCGGAAGTTAAGGCGATCTGAAGAATTCGAAAAAGTTCCAAGGGGGCTCCCTTTGATGCTTTTTATTTTTTCGATTTCGCTTTTTTTGATTGGAGAAATGGATTCTATGAAAAAAAACAAGCAGATTGGTATGATCGAAGTTGAAAATCGGTCCATACGTTCGAAAGTTAAGGCAATCTGAAGAATTCGAAAAAGTTCCAAGGGGGCCCCCTTTGATGCATTTTTTTTTCGATTTCGGATTTTTTGATCGGAGAAATGGATTCTATAAAAAAAAAGCAGATTGGTATGATCGAAGTTGAAAATCGGTCCATCCGTTCGGAAGTTAAGTCGATCTGAAGAATTCGAAAAAGTTCCAAGTAGGCCCCCTTTGAAGCATTTTTTTTTTTCGATTTCGGTTTTTTCGATTGGAGAAATGGATTTTATGAAAAAAAACATGCAGATTCGTATGTTCGAAGTTGAAAATCGGTCTATCCGTTCGGAAGTTAAGGCGATCTGAAGAATTCGAAAAAGTTCCAAGGGGGCTCCCTTTGATGCTTTTTATTTTTTCGATTTCGGTTTTTTTGATTGGAGAAATGGATTCTATGAAAAAGAAACAAGCAGATTGGTATGATCGAAGTTGAAAATCGGTCCATCCGTTCGGAAGTTAAGGCGATCTGAAGAATTCGAAAAAGTTCCAAGGGGACCCCCTTTGATGCAATTTTTTTTTCGATTTTGGTTTTTTCGATTGGAGAAATGGATTCTATCGAAAAAAACAAGCAGATTGGTATGATCGAAGTTGAAAATCGGTCCATCCGTTCGGAAGTTAAGGCGATTTGAAGAATTCGAAAAAGTTCCAAGGGGACCCCCTTTGATGCAATTTTTTTTCAGATTTCGGTTGTTTCGATTGGAGAAATGGATTCTATGAAGAAAAACAAGCAGTTTGGCATGATCGAAGTTGAAAATCGGTCAATCCGTTCGGAAGTTAAGGCGATCTGAAGAATTCGAAAAAGTTCCAAGGGGACCCCCTTTGATGCAATTTTTTTTCGATTTCAGTTTTTTTTATTGAATTAATGGATTCTATGAAAAAACAAGCAAATTGGTATGCGCGAAATTGAAAATCGGTCGATCCGTTCGGAAGTTGAGGCGGTCTGAAGAATTCGAGAAAGTTCCAAGGTGGCCCCCTTTGATGCATTTTTTTTTCGATTTCGGTTTTTCTGATTGGAGAAATGGATTCTATGAAAAAAAACAAGCAGATTGGTATGATCGAAGTTGAAAATCGGTCCATCCGTTCGGAAGTTAAGGCGATCTGAAGAATTCGAAAAAGTTCCAAGGGGGCCCCCTTTGATGCATTTTTTTTTCGATTCCGGTTTTTTCGATTGGAGAAATGGATTCTATGAAAGAAACAAGCGAATTGGTATGCGCGAAATTGAAAATCGGTCCATCCGTTCGGAAGTTAAGGCGATCTGAAGAATTCGAAAAAGTTTCAAGAAGGCCCCCTTTGATGCATTTTTTCTTTTCGATTTCGGTTTTTTCGATTGGAGAAATGGATTCTATGAAAGAAAACAAGCAGATTGGTATGATCGAAGTTGAAAATCGGTCCATCCGTTCGGAAGTTAAGGCGATCTGAAGAATTCGAAAAAGTTCCAAGGGGCCCCCTTTGATGCATTTTTTTTTTCGATTTCGGTTTTTTCGATTGGAGAAATGGATTCTATGAAGAAAAACAAGCAGATTGATATGATCGAAGTTGAAAATCGGTCCATCCGTTCGGAAGTTAAGGCGATCTGAAGAATTCGAAAAAGTTCCAAGGGGGCCCCCTTTGATGCATTTTTTTTCGATTTCGGTTTTTTCGATTGGAGAAATGGATTATATGGAAAAAAACAAGCAGATTGGTATGATCGAAGTTGAAAATCGGTCCATCCGTTCGGAAGTTAAGGCGATCTAAAGAATTCGAAAAAGTTCCAAGGGGGCCCCCTTTGATGAATTTTTTTTTCGATTTCGGTTTTTTCGATTGGAGAAATGGATTCTATAAAAAAACAAGCAGATTGGTATGATCGAAGTTGAAAATCGGTCCATCTGTTCGGAAGTTAAGGCGATCTGAAGAATTCGAAAAAGTTCCAAGGGGGCCCCCTTTGATGCATTTTTTTTTCATTTCGGTTTTTTCGATTGGAGAAATGGACTCTATGAAAAAAAACAAGCAGATTGGTATGATCGAAGTTGAAAATCGGTCCATCCGTTCGGAAGTTAAGGCGATCTGAAGAATTCGAAAAAGTTCCAAGGGGGCCCCCTTTGATGCATTTTTTTTTCGATTTCGGTTTTTTCGATCAGAGAAATGGATTCTATGAAAAAAAACAAGCAGATTGGTATGATCGAAGTTGAAAATCGGTCCATCCGTTCGGAAGTTAAGGCGATCTGAAGAATTCGAAAAAGTTCCAAGGGGGCCCCCTTTGATGCATTTTTTTTTCGATTTCGGTTTTTTCGATTGGAGAAATGGATTCTATGAAAGAAAACAAGCAGATTGGTATGATCGAAGTTGAAAATCGGTCCATCCGTTCGGAAGTTAGGCGATCTGAAGAATTCGAAAAAGTTCCAAGGGGGCCCCCTTTGATGCATTTTTTTTTCGATTTCGGTTTTTTCGATTGGAGAAATGGATTCTATAAAAAAAAACAAGCAGTTTGGTATGATCGAAGTTGAAAATCGGTCCATCCGTTCGGAAGTTTAGGCGATCTGAAGAATTCGAAAAAGTTCCAAGGGGACCCCCTTTGATGCAATTTTTTTTTTCGATTTCGGTTTTTTCTATTGAAGAAATGGATTTTATGAAAAAACAATCAAATTGGTATGCGCGAAATTGAAAAGCGGTCCATCCGTTCGGAAGTTAAGGCGGTCTGAAGAATTCGAAAAAGTTCCAAGGGGGCCCCCTTTGATGCATTTTTTTTTAGATTTCGGTTTTTCCGATTGGAGAAATGGATTCTATGAAATTAAACAAGCAGATTGGTATGATCGAAGTTGAAAATCGGTCCATCCGTTCGGAAGTTAAGGCGATCTGAAGAATTCGAAAAAGTTCCAAGGGGGTCCCCTTTGATTCCTTTTTTTTGTCGATTTCGGTTTTTTCGATTGAAGAAATGGATTCTATGAAAAAAACAAGCAGATTGGCATGATCGAAGTTGAAAATCGGTCCATCCGTTCGGAAGTTAAGGCGATCTGAAGAATTCGAAAAAGTTCCAAGGGGACCCCCTTTGATGCAATTTTTTTCGATTGGAGAAATGGATTCTATGGAAAAAACAAGCGAATTGGTATGCGCGAAATTGAAAATCGGTCCATCCGTTCGGAAGTTAAGGCGATCTGAAGAATTCGAAAAAGTTACAAGGGGCCCCCCTTTGATGCATTTTTTTCTCGATTCCGGTTTTTTTGATTGGAGAAATGGATTCTATGAAAAAAAACAAGCAGATTGGTATGATCGAAGTTGAAAATCGGTCCATCCGTTCGGAAGTTAAGGCGATCTGAAGAATTCGAAAAAGTTCCAAGGGGGCCCCCTTTGATGCATTTTTTTTTCGATTTCGGTTTTTTTTTGATTGGAGAAATGGATTCTTTGAAAAAAATAAGCAGATTGGCATGATCAAAGTTGAAAATCGGTCCATCCGTTCGGAAGTTGAGGCGATCTGAAGAATTCGAAAAAGTTCCAAGGGGGCCCCCTTTGATGCATTTTTTTTTCGATTTCGGTTTTTTCGATTGGAGAAATGAATTCAATGAAAAAAAAACAAGCAGATTGGTATGATCGAAGTTGAAAATCGGTCCATCCGTTCGGAAGTTAAGGCGATCTGAAGAATTCGAAAAAGTTCCAAGGGGGCCCCCTTTGATGCATTTTTTTTTTCGATTTTGGTTTTTTCGATTGGAGATATGGATTCTATGAAAAAAAAACAAGCAGATTCGTATGATCGAAGTTGAAAATCGGTCCATCCGTTCGGAAGTTAAGGCGATCTGAAGAATTCGAAAAAGTTCCAAGGGGGCCCCCTTTGATGCATTTTTTTTTTCGATTTCGGTTTTTTCGATTGGAGAAATGGATTCTATGAAAAAAAACAAGCAGATTGGTATGATCGAAGTTGAAAATCGGTCCATACGTTCGAAAGTTAAGGCAATCTGAAGAATTCGAAAAAGTTCCAAGGGGGCCCCCTTTGATGCATTTTTTTTTTCGATTTCGGTTTTTTTGATCGGAGAAATGGATTCTATGGAAAAAAAAGCAGATTGGTACCCGGTAAACATTTTTTCCACGAATACATAAATGATACATCAATTTTATGTCATATAAATGATGGTCAACATCATTAATACGTATCTGAAAGACGTATTTTCTGAGGCGATAAGTCCCAACTTTCAGCGTTGTATATACGTCAGATAAAAACCGTCTTATTTGCATCTTCAGAATGATGTAACGTAACGAATGTTCAAGAAACATATTCAAATATACGTCACTAAATGTATGCAAATCTTATGTTTTGAATAAAATGGTATTTTTTGAGGCGATAAGTCCCAACTTTCAGCGTTGTATATACGTCAGATAAAAACCGCCTTATTTGCATCTTCAGAATGATATAACGTAACGAATGTTCAACTTACATATTCAAATATACGTCATAAAATAGATGCAACTCTTGTAATTTGAATAAAATGGTCTTTTTTCAGGCGATAAGTCCCAACTTTCAGCGTTGTATATACGTCAAATAAAAACCGTCATATTTGCATCTTCAGAATGATGTAACGTAACGAATGTTCAACATACATATTAAAATATACGTCATAAAATAGATGCAACTCTTATGTTTTAAATAAAATGGTCTTTTTTCGGGCGATAAGTCTCAACTTTCAGCGTTGTATATACGTCAAATAGAAACCGTCTTATTTGCATCTTCAGAATGATGTGACGTAACGAATGTTTAACATACATATTCAAATATACGTCATAAAATAGATGCAAATCTTATGTTTTGTATAAAATGGTCTTTTTTGAGGCGATAATTCCAAATTTTCCGCGATTCACATACGTCTGTTCAAAAATGTCATATTTGCATCTTCAAAGTGATATATTATAATGTATGTTCAGAACACATAATTATAATTACGTCAGAAGATGGATTGAAAAATTTCGTTCCAAATAAAATGGTAGTATATAATCGATCATAATATTTATTTCATAATGGGTAACTCTAGAAACTATAAAGATACTCAATGATAAAGTCAAAATTATGGAAGTGAATAAATAAAAATTCAAAACCTACCTATAAATAATAACAAAAAATAATAGAACCCCAATCTATCTTTCTAGTAGGTATGTACAATACATTGATATTTTCACAGAACAAAACATATGTTTTATACTAAGTACCTACCCAAAAAAATATTAAGATACTAATTAACGAAAACTCAAGATTTCAGAATAAAAATTAAATGAAATTTATACCAACAGCTGCAATATTTTTCAATTTCTTCAAGCCGGGCAACCATTCCGTTATTCTGGTTTTTTGTGGCCACTTAGTAGGTAATAGTCATTTTTCAAATCTGAAAATAAAGTCGAGTATGTATGTATATGTTTTCAAATTCTTAGGTTGGGTTAGGTTCTACAGAAATAATATACTATAAAATGAAAAATTCATTGATTTGCTTTGAAAGTTTTCAAATTTTTTCGACTCAGTATTATAGTATGAACTTATCTTTCTCAACTTCTGAAATCAATGTAATTTCTCAAACATTTGGAAGTGAATAATGAAGGTCAAGTGAATTGTCAAAAAAAGCATTTTCGTCACATTCATAAATTCTGAATTTTTTTGAAGAAAAAGTTGAGAACTCATGCTACTTTGAATTAACAAATAATCTGAGAAAATTTAAATGTACCTATTCATACTGGAACTGATGGATTCAATCAAGGAAATAAACTTACCATTTTGAAGTGTCAGTTATGAAGATATCATTGTTTTGTTGGCCTTGTTTTCTATCTAGCGCAAATTATATTTTTAGAAGGTTCTTGATCAGATTCAATTTCATCGATACATATTCCTCGACCCTCCTGCCCGACTCTATTACCTGTTATTGAGTGTAACTGCTGAAATTAAATAACATATACAAGATAAATGATACAAACAATATTTTAGATGCATCGAGAAAATATGAACCTTGATAGCAATATTCTATTGCCTACAATTATTGAGAATATATTTTATTCAAATTATTGGGAAAAGTTTCAACTTACCACACAAGTCTTTATTATTTTTCTCAAGGAATCAACTGGGCCCAAGAACTCTTCTTCCCTCTGACTGAAGGCAAGTCTTCATTTCCACTCAGTATATCCAAAACCTGTCCAGCCAACTTTATTTTCTTTGAGGCCCTGGTGAAGTCATCTAAAAAATAGTGATATTTTTCATATACTTCTATAAATACCTTGATGATTTATAATTCCCAAATTATTCATCATTCAAAAAAATGTATTGACTATTTTTTCATATAATCTGACCTAATTAGGGCTTTTTGTTTAGGGCTTTGAAAAAATGATACCAGTCATGATTACATCAGGTAACTTCAAATAAAAAACGAACCACCCTGAGTTTTGTTGATACATAGAAAATTGAGGTCAGATTCATAAAAAAATTTCTCAAGAGAAGTTTTCGAATGACAAATATATGTTGATGATAACAAAATCATTGGGGTTGACACCTCATTCAGATTTATATCCACTGATTAGAATATGGAAAGATTAATCTCCACATGAATAGATCAGTCTCACCTTCCTCATAAACAGTTGTAGCTACACTATAATATATCTTACAATTTGCTGCAAAAAGGAATCACTTCTTCTGGGTGATCTTGAAAAATGTTATTGATTTAGTGGTGGTCAGGCACTAAACTCAATTTATTTTTTCTTGAGGGTTGGCCAATTTTCATGGATTGTAGGCACTCCATATCAGCATCTGAAAAAAATATATTGCCACACAAACCATTTTCTGAATACTAGCAAAAATAATAAATTATTCTACATGCTTTTGCGTTGTCTCAAGGTCAGTACAGTACAAGAAGCGTAGGGCCACGCCTGGCGTCATGTGAATTCAATAATGGACTGGCCCAAATCGAAAACTTTTTAATTTTGTAGCCTTCGATGTAGGTAGGTATTCAGACTATTCAGAGGGATAGGTTTTATTACATAAAATATGAGACAACAGCCTGATCGGCTCACAACAGCACCAACAAAAAAAACTTAGGTTAGGTGTGTCTTTTATGGTTGTGGAAATCATTGTCATCAAATGAGAATTCTGTTCATAACGATCCAATTCAACCAAACAGAAGTAGTCAGTACGTACGTAGTACTAGTTTTCTTTGATTCAACGACGGAATTAAGCCAGAAAATGCCTATGAATGCGAGTTACGGTAATTGTTCACACCGAGGTTCACACATAGGTATCATTTTCTATTATACTATAACGTAACGTGTAGCCAAAGTTTGTGTAGCTTACCTGATACTATTTAGACGAATTATTGCTCACACTAGCACCAAAAATTATACAAATAACCGTCCAACGCTGCGTTGTTGTGATCAAAATACAAGAACCATGGACGACCGCGCATCTGAGATGCTTTTGCTTTGCATTGCATCAAGGTCAGTACAAGAAGCGTCTGGCCGGCCACGTCTGGCGTCATGTGAATTCAATAATGGACTGGACCAAGCGGGATCGGGCTCATGTCATCTAACGGGTATAGATATGATGGCGGGAACTTTGAATATGAGAAATCCATGAGAATTTTCTACACTACAATGGGGGAGATATCATTTTGTGAAGAGGGTAACAGCGAATTCGATTGGAAATAACCTAGGGAATTCCCTATGCATTCAGTATATTTATCTAATTCCTTTTCGATATGTAGTGAAAATAAAATGTACCTATACACTCTAGAGTCTGGAGTGCGTACTAGTTTCTTGAATTGATTTCTCTATTAGTATTCAATTTATTGTTTTGTCTTGCCATTTCTTGAATAAAATAGGTTTAATTATTTTTATCGGACGCATCAACGTTATAAAGACGTAATAAAGACGTTTAATAGACACATCTGAAATATGTAAAAAACCCAACGTTTAATTGACGCTGAGTATTGGTCATCAAATTATTCAGGGTATTTTTCTACGAGAAGTCATCACGATGTAGACGTCAAATACACCTTGATCGACCATCACTGTGCTGCCTGGGTGGTAGCTTTCAGTATCAAGACTTATATTATTATAAGTGGTAGACTAATCTTGGAGATATCAGGAACACTTTCGTAGCGACTATGTATTTCACATAAACCTACAAGTTGAGTTGAGAAAAAAAGTTCTGAAGCAACGAAATCTGCAAAATATACTATCTGACTTCTCGAATTTCATATACCTATTACATAAGTTTGTTGTGGATTGATGCACTTGAAATCGCCTGAAACTAATTGATCCCCAACTATATAGTCACCATATAAGTTATTATGTATATTTATGGCCGAAGGATTATTATTCATGATTTTAATCAGGAACTTCATATCAGTTCACCTAGTAAACGTATCGAGTGTGTTGCTCGTGAATTATAGCCATAGATGTCTAACGAATGGTATTCACAAGAAATAATCGTCTTTTGGAATATTGAGTATTCGAACAATCTAATAATTACATATATTTACGTATACGATTTCAATCGATCTTTAATTTCACCATCATATCAGAAATATATGAATGATGAAAAAATTATGATTGAAACTTTCATTCAAGATCGACTTCTGAATGCTGACCTCGCTTTTCCAATTCCCAATACCAAGACCAACTACCAAAAGTCAAAACTTGTGCGAGGTGAAGGAGAGCGGAACCCTACAGCTTATAGTGCATTCCAAACCACTTCTAAGGCGTCGGTCGAAACGACGACACGATAAAAACCGTGAACCAGTTATTTTTATAACATGATACACTTCTTACAGGACTCGGAACACTATCACCGAACAACTGATGTCGCTAGTGGGGGCTTTGGCTATACTCGCCCCTATGAAACCTCAAATCTGATGACCTTTATTCTCCGTATATCACCTCAACAATGTAATAATAATTCGATATTTGGTAGAAATCGTTAAACATTTTTTTGCTGCCATTCAATAACATATCAAATATATTCGTTTTCAATATTCAATATTATCATAATTCGAGAGATACATTCATGTCCGAAAAATCGTTATCAAAGATTGGACATGACATGAGTTTGATATGTATTGGCATATATATCAAGTCACGGATATGATCGACCTTCAACGTCTAATGCAGGAAAAAAACATCATTTTTCGATTATTGAATTGATTATCTTTGGAAAGTGATTGTTGCAATAGCATCTAAACAATGTAATAATTCGATATTTTGCCCGTTCTAGAACGTTTTCTTGATGATATTCGATAAATTATCGAAAATATACGTTTTCAATCGATCTTCGATATTATCATCAAATAAAGGATATATTTATGATAAAAAAATCGTGATCGAACATTTCGATCAAGACATAAGTTTGAAGTCATATGACAAATGACTGGACTGTGTTGAACATATATTGGCATATATTCAGTCATGGATATGATCGACTTTCGACGTCTAACGCGGTATGAAGATGAACATCATTTTTCAATCCTCAAATTGATCGTCTTCAAAAAAACATTTTTGCAATGTCATATAAACGATGTAATGATTCGATATCTTGCCAGTGATTACTGAAACGTTTTCTTGATGATATTCCGATAAAATATCGAAAATACACGTTTTCAATCGATCTTCAATATAATCATCATGAAAGGGATGTATTCATGATCAAATAATCGTGATCGAAGATTTCAATCAAGAACTCGACATAACCTAATGTCATATTATGGCAAACGTCTTTAGTGGGTTGATCATAATTTAGCATATATTCAGTCATGGATATGATCGTTTTTCGACGTCAAACGCGGTATAGAAAAAACATCATTTTTCAATCCTTAAATTGATCGCCTTCAAACAAACATTTTTGCAATATCATCTGAACAATGTAATGATTCGATATCCTGCCCGTAATTTCTGAAATTTTTTCTTGATGATTATTCGATAAAATATCGAAAATATACGTATTCATTCGATCTTTAATATTATCATCATATAAGGGATGTATTCATGATCAAAGAATCGTGATCGAAGATTTCAATCAAGAACTCGACATAACCTAATGTCATATTATGGCAAACGTCTTTAGTGGGTTGATCATAATTTAGCATATATTCAGTCATGGATATGATCGTTTTTCGACGTCAAACGCGGTATAGAAAAAACATCATTTTTCAATCCTTAAATTGATCGCCTTCAAACAAACATTTTTGCAATATCATCTGAACAATGTAATGATTCGATATCCTGCCCGTAATTTCTGAAATTTTTTCTTGATGATTATTCGATAAAATATCGAAAATATACGTATTCATTCGATCTTTAATATTATCATCATATAAGGGATGTATTCATGATCAAAAATCGTGATCGGAGATTTCAATCAAGAACTCGACATAACCTAATGTCATATTATGGCAAACGTCTGTAGTGGGTTGATCATAATTTAGCATATATTCAGTCATGGATATGATCGTTTTTCGACGTCAAACGCTGTATAGAAAAAACATCATTTTTCAATCCTTAAATTGATCGTCGTCAAACAAACATTTCTGCAATATCATCTGAACAATGTAATGATTTGATATCCTGCCCGTAATTTCTGGAATTTTTTCTTAATGATATTCGATAAAATATCGAAAATATACGTATTCATTCGATCTTCAATATTATCATCATATAAGGGATGTATTCATGATCAAAGAATCGTGATCGAAGATTTCAATCAAGAACTTGACATAAGTTTGATGTCATATGGCAAACGTCTGGAGTGTGTTGATCATAAATTGGTATATATTCAGTCATGGATATGATCGTTTTTCGACGTCAAACGCGGTATAGAAAAAACATCATTTTTCAATCCTTAAATTGATCGTCTTGAAAAAAACATTTTTGCAATATCATCTAAACAATGTAATGATTCGATATCCTGCCCGTAATTTCTGGAATTTTTTCTTGATGATATTCAATAAAATATCGAAAATAAACGTATTCATTCGATCTTCAATATTATCATCATATAAGGGATGTATTCATGATCAAAGAATCGTGATCGAAGATTTCAATCAAGAACTTGACATAAGTTTGATGTCATATGGCAAACGTCTGGAGTGTGTTGATCATAAATTGGTATATATTCAGTCATGGATATGATCGTTTTTCGACGTCAAACGCGGTATAGAAAAAACATCATTTTTCAATCCTTAAATTGATCGTCTTGAAAAAAACATTTTTGCAATATCATCTAAACAATGTAATGATTCGATATCCTGCCCGTAATTTCTGGAATTTTTTCTTGATGATATTCAATAAAATATCGAAAATATACGTATTCATTCGATCTTCAATATTATCATCATATAAGGGATGTATTCATGATCAAAGAATCGTGATCGAAGGTTTCAATCAAGAACTTGACATAAGTTTGATGTCATATGGCAAACGTCTGGACTGTGTTGATCATAAATTGGTATATATTCAGTCATGGATATGATCGTTTCTCGACGTCAAACGCGGTATAGAAAAAACATCATTTTTCAATCCTTAAATTGATCGTCGTCAAACAAACATTTTTGCAATATCATCTGAACAATGTAATGATTCGATATCCTGCCCGTAATTTCTGGAATTTTTTCTCAATGATATTCGATAAAATATCGAAAATATACGTATTCATTCGATCTTCAATATCATCATCATATAAGGGATGTATTCATGATCAAAGAATCGTGATCGAAGATTTCAATCAAGAACTCGATAATTAGTTTGATATCATATTACAAACGTCTGGAGTGTGTTTATCACCAATTGGCATATATTCAGTCATAGATATGATCGACTCACGACATCTGACGTGGTATAAAAAATACATAATTTTTCAATTCTTAAAACGATCGTCTTTGAAGGAACATTTTTGCAATATCATCTAAACAATGTAATGATTCGATATTTTGCCCGTAATTTCTGTAACGTTTTCTTAATGATATTCGATAAAATATCGAAAATATACGTTTTCAATCGATCTTCAATATTATCATCATATAATTGATGTATTCATGATCAAAGAATCGTGATCGAAGATTTTAATCAAGAACTTGACATAAGTTTGATGTCATATGGCAAACATCTGGAGTATGATGATCGTATATTGGCATACATTTAGTCTCGGATGTGATCGATTTCTAACGTACGTTTATATGTACTTCATTAAACGTCGTTCATGATACGTTTCACAAAAACCATCATATGACTGAAATGTGTGAACACAAATGTTTACCGGGTATGATCGAAGTTGAAAATCAGTCCATCCGTTCGAAAGTTAAGTCGATCTGAAGAATTCGAAAAAGTTCCAAGGGGGCTCCCTTTGATGCTTTTTATTTTTTCGATTTCGGTTTTTTCGATTGCAGAAATGGATTCTATGAAAAAAAAACAAGCAGATTCGTATGATCGAAGTTGAAAATCGGTCCATCCGTTCGGAAGTTAAGGCGATCTGAAGAATTCGAAGAAGTTCCAAGGGGGCTCCCTTCGATGCTATTTTTTTTTCGATTTCGGTTTTTTCGATTGGAGAAATGGATTCTATGAAAAAAACAAGCAGATTGGTATGATCGAAGTTGAAAATCGGTCCATCCGTTCGGAAGTTAAGGCGATCTGAAGAATTCGAAAAAGTTCCAAGGGGGCCCCCTTTGATGCATTTTTTAATTCGATTTCGGTTTTTTCGATTGAAGAAATGGATTCTATGAAAAAAAAAAACAAGCAAATTGGTATGATCGAAGTTGAAAATCGGTCCATCCGTTCGGAAGTTAGGCGATCTGAAGAGTTCGAAAAAGTTCCAAGGGGGCCCCCTCTGATGCATTTTTTTTTCGATTTCGGTTCTTTCGATCGGAGAAATGGATTCTATGAAAAAAAAAACAAGCAGATTGGTATGATCGAAGTTGAAAATCGGTCCATCCGTTCGGATGTTAAGGCGATCTGAAGAATTCGAGAAAGTTCCAAGGGGGCCCCCTTTGATGCATTTTTTTTTCGATTTCGGTTTTTTTTTGATTGGAGAAATGGATTCTATGAAAAAAAAAACAAGCAGATTGGTATGATCGAAGTTGAAAATCGGTCCATACGTTCGAAAGTTAAGGCAATCTGAAGAATTCGAAAAAGTTCCAAGGGGGCCCCCTTTGATGAATTTTTTTTTCGATTTCGGTTTTTTTTGATCGGAGAAATGGATTCTATGGAAAAAAAAGCAGATTGGTATGATCGAAGTTGAAAATCGGTTCATCCGTTCGGAAGTTAAGTCGATCCGAAGAATTCGAAAAAGTTCCAAGGGGGCCCCCTTTGATGCATTTTTTTTTTTCGATTTTGGTTTTTTCGATTGGAGAAATGGATTCTATGAAAAAAAAACAAGCAGATTCGTATGATCGAAGTTGAAAATCGGTCCATCCGTTCGGAAGTTAAGGCGATCTGAAGAATTCGAAAAAGTTCCAAGGGGGCCCCCTTTGATGCATTTTTTTTTCGATTTCGGTTTTTTCGATTGGAGAAATGGATTCTATGAAAAAAAACAAGCAGATTGGTATGATCGAAGTTGAAAATCGGTCCATACGTTCGAAAGTTAAGGCAATCTGAAGAATTCGAAAAAGTTCCAAGGGGGCCCCCTTTGATGCATTTTTTTTTTCGATTTCGGTTTTTTTGATCGGAGAAATGGATTCTATGGAAAAAAAAGCAGATTGGTATGATCGAAGTTGAAAATCGGTCCATCCGTTCGAAAGTTAAGTCGATCTGAAGAATTCGAAAAAGTTCCAAGGGGGCTCCCTTTGATGCTTTTTATTTTTTCGATTTCGGTTTTTTCGATTGCAGAAATGGATTCTATGAAAAAAAACAAGCAGATTCGTATGATCGAAGTTGCAAATCGGTCCATCCGTTCGGAAGTTAAGGCGATCTGAAGAGTTCGAAAAAGTTCCAAGGGGGCCCCCTCTGATGCATTTTTTTTTCGATTTCGGTTCTTTCGATCGGAGAAATGGATTCTATGAAAAAAAAAACAAGCAGATTGGTATGATCGAAGTTGAAAATCGGTCCATCCGTTCGGATGTTAAGGCGATCTGAAGAATTCGAGAAAGTTCCAAGGGGGCCCCCTTTGATGCATTTTTTTTTCGATTTCGGTTTTTTTTTGATTGGAGAAATGGATTCTATGAAAAAAAAAACAAGCAGATTGGTATGATCGAAGTTGAAAATCGGTCCATACGTTCGAAAGTTAAGGCAATCTGAAGAATTCGAAAAAGTTCCAAGGGGGCCCCCTTTGATGAATTTTTTTTTCGATTTCGGTTTTTTTTGATCGGAGAAATGGATTCTATGGAAAAAAAAGCAGATTGGTATGATCGAAGTTGAAAATCGGTTCATCCGTTCGGAAGTTAAGTCGATCCGAAGAATTCGAAAAAGTTCCAAGGGGGCCCCCTTTGATGCATTTTTTTTTTTCGATTTTGGTTTTTTCGATTGGAGAAATGGATTCTATGAAAAAAAAACAAGCAGATTCGTATGATCGAAGTTGAAAATCGGTCCATCCGTTCGGAAGTTAAGGCGATCTGAAGAATTCGAAAAAGTTCCAAGGGGGCCCCCTTTGATGCATTTTTTTTTCGATTTCGGTTTTTTCGATTGGAGAAATGGATTCTATGAAAAAAAACAAGCAGATTGGTATGATCGAAGTTGAAAATCGGTCCATACGTTCGAAAGTTAAGGCAATCTGAAGAATTCGAAAAAGTTCCAAGGGGGCCCCCTTTGATGCATTTTTTTTTTCGATTTCGGTTTTTTTGATCGGAGAAATGGATTCTATGGAAAAAAAAGCAGATTGGTATGATCGAAGTTGAAAATCGGTCCATCCGTTCGAAAGTTAAGTCGATCTGAAGAATTCGAAAAAGTTCCAAGGGGGCTCCCTTTGATGCTTTTTATTTTTTCGATTTCGGTTTTTTCGATTGCAGAAATGGATTCTATGAAAAAAAACAAGCAGATTCGTATGATCGAAGTTGAAAATCGGTCCATCCGTTCGGAAGTTAAGGCGATCTGAAGAATGCGAAAAAGTTCCAAGGGGACCCCCTTCGATGCAATTTTTTTCGATTGGAGAAATGGATTCTATGAAAAAAACAAGCGAATTGGTATGCGCGAAATTGAAAATCGGTCCATCCGTTCGGAAGTTAAGGCGATCTGAAGAATTCGAAAAAGTTACAAGGGGGCCCCCTTTGATGCATTTTTTTTTCGATTCCGGTTTTTTTGATTGATGAAATGGATTCTATGAAAAAAAACAAGCAGATTGGTATGATCGAAGTTGAAAATCGGTCCATCCGTTCGGAAGTTAAGGCGATCTGAAGAATTCGAAAAAGTTTCAAGGGGGCCCCCTTTGATGCATTTTTTTTTCGATTTTGGTTTTTTCGATTGGAGAAATGGATTCTATGAAAAAAAACAAGCAGATTGGTATGATCGAAGTTGAAAATCGGTCCATCCGTTCGGAAGTTAAGGCGATCTGAAGAATTCGAAAAAGTTCCAAGGGGGTCCCCTTTGATGCATTTTTTTTCCATTTCGGTTTTTTCGATTATAGAAATGAATTCTATGAAAAAATACAAGCAGATTGGTATGATCGAAGTTGAAAATCGGTCCATCCGTTCGGAAGTTAAGGCGATCTGAAGAAATCGAAAAAGTTCCAAGGGGGCCCCCTTTGATGCATTTTTTTTTTTTCGATTTAGGTTTTTTCGATTGGAGAAATGAATTCTATGAAAATAAAACAAGCAGATTGGTACGATCGAAGTTGAAAATCGGTCCATCCGTTTGGAAGTTAAGGCGATCTGAAGAATTCGAAAAAGTTCCAAGGGGGCCCCCTTTGATGCATTTTTTAATTCGATTTCGGTTTTTTCGATTGAAGAAATGGATTCTATGAAAAAAAAAACAAGCAAATTGGTATGATCGAAGTTGAAAATCGGTCCATCCGTTCGGAAGTTAGGCGATCTGAAGAAGTCGAAAAAGTTCCAAGAAGGCCCCCTCTGATGCATTTTTCTTTCGATTTCGGTTCTTTCGATCGGAGAAATAGATTCTATGAAAAAAAAACAAGCAGATTGGTATGATCGAAGTTGAAAATCGGTCCATCCGTTCGGATGTTAAGGCGATCTGAAGAATTCGAAAAAGTTCCAAGGGGGCCCCCTTTGATGCATTTTTTTGTTCGATTTCGGTTTTTTTTTGATTGGAGAAATGGATTCTATAAAAAAAAACAAGCAGATTGGTATGATCGAAGTTGAAAATCGGGCCATCCGTTCGGAAGTTAAGGCGATTTGAAGAATTCAGAAAAGTTCGAAGAGGACCCCCTTTGATAAATTTTTTTTTCAGATTTCGGTTTTTTTGATTATAGAAATGGATTCTATGAAAAAAAACAAGCAGTTTGGTATGATCGAAGTTGAAAATCGGTCCAACCGTTCGGAAGTTAAGGCGATCTGAAGAATTCGAAAAAGTTCCAAGGGGGCCCCCTTTGATGCATTTTTATTTTTTCGATTTCGGTTTATTTGATTGGAGAAATGGATTCTATGAAAAAAAACAAGCAGATTGGTATGATCGAAGTTGAAAATCGGTCCATACGTTCGAAAGTTATGGCAATCTGAAGAATTCGAAAAAGTTCCAAGGGGGCCCTCTTTGATGCATTTTTTTTTTTTCGATTTCGGTTTTTTTGATCGGAGAAATGGATTCTATGAAAAGAAAAGCAGATTGGTATGATCGAAGTTGGAAATCGGTCCATCCGTTCGGAAGTTAAGTCGATCTGAAGAATTCGAAAAAGTTCCAAGGGGGCCCCCATTGATGCATTTTTTTTTTGATTTTGGTTTTTTCGATTGGAGAAATGGATTCTATGAAAAAAACAAGCAGATTGGTATGATCGAAGTTGAAAATCGGTCCATCCGTTCGGAAGTTAAGGCGATTTGAAGAATTCAGAAAAGTTCCAAGAGGACCCCCTTTGATAAAATTTTTTTTCAGATTCCGGTTTTTTCGATTGGAGAAATGGATTCCATGAAAAAAAAACAAGCAGTTTGGTATGATCGAAGTTGAAAATCGGTCCATCCGTTCGGAAGTTAAGGCGATCTGAAGAATTCGAAAAAGTTCCAAGGGGGCCCCCTTTGATGCATTTTTATTTTTTCGATTTCGGTTTTTTTGATTGGAGAAATGGATTCTATGAAAAAAAACAAGCAGATTGGTATGATCGAAGTTGAAAATCGGTCCATACGTTCGAAAGTTATGGCAATCTGAAGAATTCGAAAAAGTTTCAAGGGGGCCCTCTTTGATGCATTTTTTTTTTCGATTTCGGTTTTTTTGATCGGAGAAATGGATTCTATGAAAAAAAAAGCAGATTGGTATGATCGAAGTTGAAAATCGGTCCATCCGTTCGGAAGTTAAGGCGATCTGAAGAATTCGAAAAAGTTCCAAGGGGGCCCCCTTTGATGCATTTTTTTTTCGATTTTGGTTTTTTCGATTGGAGAAATGGATTTTATGAAAAAAAACAAGCAGTTTGGTATGATCGAAGTTGAAAATCGGTCCATCCGTTTGGAAGTTAAGGCGATCTGAAGAATTCGAAAAAGTTCCAAGGGGGCTCCCTTTGATGCTTTTTATTTTTTCGATTTCGGTTTTTTTGATTGGAGAAATGGATTCTATGAAAAAAAACAAGCAGATTGGTATGATCGAAGTTGAAAATCGGTCCATCCGTTCGGATGTTAAGGCAATCTGAAGAATTCAGAAAAGTTCGAAGGGGACCCCCTTTGATAAAATTTTTTTTCGATTATGGTTTTTTCGATTGGAGAAATGGATTCTATAAAAAAAAACAAGCAGATTGGTACGATCGAAGTTGAAAATCGGTCCATCCGTTCGGAAGTTAAGGCGATTTGAAGAATTCGAAAAAGTTCCAAGGGGACCCCCTTTGATGCAATTTTTTTCAGATTTCGGTTTTTTCGATTGAAGAAATGGATTCTATGAAAAAAAAAACAAGCAGTTTGGTATGATCGAAGTTGAAAATCGGTCCATCCGTTCGGAAGTTAAGGCGATCTGAAGAATTCGAAAAAGTTCCAAGGGGGCCCCCTTTGATGCATTTTTTTTTTCGATTTCGGTTTTTTTGATTGGAGAAATGGATTCTTTGAAAAAAACAAGCAGATTGGTATGATCGAAGTTGAAAGTCGGTCCATCCGTTCGGAAGTTAAGGCGATCTGAAGAATTCGAAAAAGTTCCAAGGGGTCCCCTTTGGTGCATTTTTTTTTCCATTTCGGTTTTTTCGATTATAGAAATGGATTCTATGAAAAAATACAAGCAGATTGGTATGATCGAAGTTGAAAATCGGTCCATCCGTTCGGAAGTTAAGGCGATCTGAAGAATTCGAAAAAGTTCCAAGGGGGCCCCCTTTGATGCATTTTTTTTTCGATTTCGGTTTTTTCGATTGGAGAAATGAATTCTATGAAAAAAAAACAAGCAGATTGGTATGATCGAAGTTGAAAATCGGTCCATCCGTTCGGAAGTTAAGGCGATCTGAAGAATTCGAAAAAGTTCCAAGGGGGCCCCCTTTGATGCATTTTTTAATTCGATTTCGGTTTTTTCGATTGAAGAAATGGATTCTATGAAAACAAAAACAAGCAAATTGGTATGATCGAAGTTGAAAATCGGTCCATCCGTTCGGAAGTTAGGCGATCTGAAGAGTTCGAAAAAGTTCCAAGGGGGCCCCCTCTGATGCATTTTTTTTTCGATTTCGGTTCTTTCGATCGGAGAAATGGATTCTATGAAAAAAAACAAGCAGATTGGTATGATCGAAGTTGAAAATCGGTCCATCCGTTCGGATGTTAAGGCGATCTGAAGAATTCGAGAAAGTTCCAAGGGGGCCCCCTTCGATGCATTTTTTTTTCGATTTCGGTTTTTTTTTGATTGGAGAAATGGATTCAATGAAAAAAAACAAGCAGATTGGTATAATCGAAGTTGAAAATCGGTCCATACGTTCGAAAGTTAAGGCAATCTGAAGAATTCGAAAAAGTTCCAAGGGGGCCCCCTTTGATGAATTTTTTTTTCGATTTCGGTTTTTTTTGATCGGAGAAATGGATTCTATGGAAAAAAATGCAGATTGGTATGATCGAAGTTGCAAATCGGTTCATCCGTTCGGAAGTTAAGTCGATCCGAAGAATTCGAAAAAGTTCCAAGGGGGCCCCCTTTGATGCATTTTTTTTTTCGATTTTGGTTTTTTCGATTGGAGAAATGGATTCTATGAAAAAAAAACAAGCAGATTCGTATGATCGAAGTTGAAAATCGGTCCATCCGTTCGGAAGTTAAGGCGATCTGAAGAATTCGAAAAAGTTCCAAGGGGGCCCCCTTTGATGCATTTTTTTTTTCGATTTCGGTTTTTTCGATTGGAGAAATGGATTCTATGAAAAAAAACAAGCAGATTGGTATGATCGAAGTTGAAAATCGGTCCATACGTTCGGAAGTTAAGTCGATCTGAAGAATTCGAAAAAGTTCCAAGGGGGCCCCCATTGATGCATTTTTTTTTTTATTTTGGTTTTTTCGATTGGAGAAATGGATTCTATGAAAAAAACAAGCAGATTGGTATGATCGAAGTTGAAAATCGGTCCATCCGTTCAGAAGTTAAGGCGATTTGAAGAATTCAGAAAAGTTCCAAGAGGACCCCCTTTGATAAATTTTTTTTTCAGATTTCGGTTTTTTCGATTGGAGAAATGGATTCTATGAAAAAAAAACAAGCAGTTTGGTATGATCGAAGTTAAAAATCGGTCCATCCGTTCGGAAGTTGAGGCGATCTGAAGAATTCGAAAAAGTTCCAAGTGGGCCCCCTTTGATGCATTTTAATTTTTTTGATTTCGGTTTTTTTGATTGGAGAAATGGATTCTATGAAAAAAAACAAGCAGATTGGTATGATCGAAGTTGAAAATCGGTCCATACGTTCGAAAGTTATGGCAATCTGAAGAATTCGAAAAAGTTCCAAGGGGGCCCTCTTTGATGCATTTTTTTTTTTTCGATTTCGGTTTTTTGATCGGAGAAATGGATTCTATGAAAAAAATAGCAGATTGGTATGATCGAAGTTGAAAATCGGTACATCCGTTCGGAAGTTAAGGCGATCTGAAGAATTCGAAAAAGTTCCAAGGGGGCCCCCTTTGATGCATTTTTTTTTCGATTTTGGTTTTTTCGATTGGAGAAATGGATTTTATGAAAAAAAACAAGCAGTTTGGTATGATCGAAGTTGAAAATCGGTCCATCCGTTTGGAAGTTAAGGCGATCTAAAGAATTCGAAAAAGTTCCAAGGGGGCTCCCTTTGATGCTTTTTATTTTTTCGATTTCGGTTTTTTTGATTGGAGAAATGGATTCTATGAAAAAAAACAAGCAGATTGGTATGATCGAAGTTGAAAATCGGTCCATCCGTTCGGATGTTAAGGCAATCTGAAGAATTCAGAAAAGTTCCAAGGGGACCCCCTTTGATAAATTTTTTTTTCGATTATGGTTTTTTCGATTGGAGAAATGGATTCTATGAAAAAAAACAAGCAGATTGGTACGATCGAAGTTGAAAATCGGTCCATCCGTTCGGAAGTTAAGGCGATTTGAAGAATTCGAAAAAGTTCCAAGGGGACCCCCTTTGATGCAATTTTTTTCAGATTTCGGTTTTTTCGATTGAAGAAATGGATTCTATGAAAAAAAAACAAGCAGTTTGGTATGATCGAAGTTGAAAATCGGTCCATCCGTTCGGAAGTTAAGGCGATCTGAAGAATTCGAAAAAGTTCCAAGGGGGCCCCCTTTGATGCATTTTTTTTTTCGATTTCGGTTTTTTTGATTGGAGAAATGGATTCTTTGAAAAAAACAAGCAGATTGGTATGATCGAAGTTGAAAATCGGTCCATCCGTTCGGAAGTTAAGGCGATCTGAAGAATTCGAAAAAGTTCCAAGGGGTCCCCTTTGGTGCATTTTTTTTTCCATTTCGGTTTTTTCGATTATAGAAATGGATTCTATGAAAAAATACAAGCAGATTGGTATGATCGAAGTTGAAAATCGGTCTATCCGTTCGGAAGTTAAGGCGATCTGAAGAATTCGAAAAAGTTCCAAGGGGGCCCCCTTTGATGCATTTTTTTTCGATTTCGGTTTTTTCGATTGGAGAAATGAATTCTATGAAAAAAAAAAACAAGCAGATTGGTATGATCGAAGTTGAAAATCGGTCCATCCGTTCGGAAGTTAGGCGATCTGAAGAGTTCGAAAAAGTTCCAAGGGGGCCCCCTCTGATGCATTTTTTTTTGATTTCGGTTCTTTCGATCGGAGAAATGGATTCTATGAAAAAAAAACAAGCAGATTGGTATGATCGAAGTTGAAAATCGGTCCATCCGTTCGGATGTTAAGGCGATCTGAAGAATTCGAGAAAGTTCCAAGGGGGCCCCCTTTGATGCATTTTTTTTCGATTTCGGTTTTTTTTTGATTGGAGAAATGGATTCTATGAAAAAAAACAAGCAGATTGGTATGATCGAAGTTGAAAATCGGTCCATACGTTCGAAAGTTAAGGCAATCTGAAGAATTCGAAAAAGTTCCAAGGGGGCCCCCTTTGATGAATTTTTTTTTCGATTTCGGTTTTTTTTGATCGGAGAAATGGATTCTATGGAAAAAAAAGCAGATTGGTATGATCGAAGTTGCAAATCGGTTCATCCGTTCGGAAGTTAAGTCGATCCGAAGAATTCGAAAAAGTTCCAAGGGGGCCCCCTTTGATGCATTTTTTTTTTCGATTTTGGTTTTTTCGATTGGAGAAATGGATTCTATGAAAAAAAAACAAGCAGATTCGTATGATCGAAGTTGAAAATCGGTCCATCCGTTCGGAAGTTAAGGCGATCTGAAGAATTCGAAAAAGTTCCAAGGGGGCCCCCTTTGATGCATTTTTTTTTTTTCGATTTCGGTTTTTTCGATTGGATAAATGGATTCTATGAAAAAAAACAAGCAGATTGGTATGATCGAAGTTGAAAATCGGTCCATACGTTCGAAAGTTAAGGCAATCTGAAGAATTCGAAAAAGTTCCAAGGGGGCCCCCTTTGATGCATTTTTTTTTCGATTTCGGTTTTTTTGATCGGAGAAATGGATTATATGGAAAAAAAAGCAGATTGGTATGATCGAAGTTGAAAATCGGTCCATCCGTTCGAAAGTTAAGTCGATCTGAAGAATTCGAAAAATTTCCAAAGAGGCTCCCTTTGATGCTTTTTATTTTTTCGATTTCGGTTTTTTCGATTGCAGAAATGGATTCTATGAAAAAAAAACAAGCAGATTCGTATGATCGAAGTTGAAAATCGGTCCATCCGTTCGGAAGTTAAGGCGATCTGAAGAATTCGAAGAAGTTCCAAGGGGGCTCCCTTCGATGCTATTTTTTTTTGGATTTCGGTTTTTTCGATTGGAGAAATGGATTCTATGAAAAAAACAAGCAGATTGGTATGATCGAAGTTGAAAATCGGTCCATCCGTTCGGAAGTTAAGGCGATCTGAAGAATTCGAAAAAGTTCCAAGGGGGCCCCCTTTGATGCATTTTTTTTCGATTTCGGTTTTTTGATTGGAGAAATGGATTCTATGAAGAAAAACAAGCAGATTGGTATGATCGAAGTTGAAAATCGGTCCATCCGTTCGGAAGTTAAGGCGATCTGAAGAATTCGAAAAAGTTCCAAGGGGGTCCCCTTTGGTGCATTTTTTTTTTCCATTTCGGTTTTTTCGATTATAGAAATGGATTCTATGAAAAAATACAAGCAGATTGGTATGATCGAAGTTGAAAATCGGTCCATCCGTTCGGAAGTTAAGGCGATCTGAAGAAATCGAAAAAGTTCCAAGCGGGCCCCCTTTGATGCATTTTTTTTTTCGATTTCGGTTTTTTCGATTGGAGAAATGAATTCTATGAAAATAAAACAAGCAGATTGGTATGATCGAAGTTGAAAATCGGTCCATCCGTTCGGAAGTTAAGGCGATCTGAAGAATTCGAAAAAGTTCCAAGGGGGCCCCCTTTGATGCATTTTTTAATTCGATTTCGGTTTTTTCGATTGAAGAAATGGATTCTATGAAAAAAAAAAAACAAGCAAATTGGTATGATCGAAGTTGAAAATCGGTCCATCCGTTCGGAAGTTAAGGCGATCTGAAGAATTCGAAAAAGTTCCAAGGGGGTCCCCTTTGGTGCATTTTTTTTTCCATTTCGGTTTTTTCGATTATAGAAATGGATTCTATGAAAAAATACAAGCAGATTGGTACGATCGAAGTTGAAAATCGGTCCATCCGTTCGGAAGTTAAGGCGATTTGAAGAATTCGAAAAAGTTCCAAGGGGACCCCCTTTGATGCAATTTTTTTCAGATTTCGGTTTTTTCGATTGAAGAAATGGATTCTATGAAAAAAAAACAAGCAGTTTGGTATGATCGAAGTTGAAAATCGGTCCATCCGTTCGGAAGTTACGGCGATCTGAAGAATTCGAAAAAGTTCCAAGGGGGCCCCCTTTGATGCATTTTTTTTTCGATTTCGGTTTTTTTGATTGGAGAAATGGATTCTTTGAAAAAAACAAGCAGATTGGTATGATCGAAGTTGAAAATCGGTCCATCCGTTCGGAAGTTAAGGCGATCTGAAGAATTCGAAAAAGTTCCAAGGGGGCCCACTTTGATGCATTTTTTAATTCGATTTCGGTTTTTTCGATTGGAGAAATGGATTCTATGAAAAAAAACAAGCAGATTGGTACGATCGAAGTTGAAAATCGGTCCATCCGTTCGGAAGTTAAGGCGATTTGAAGAATTCGGAAAAGTTCCAAGGGGACCCCCTTTGATGCAATTTTTTTCAGATTTCGGTTTTTTCGATTGAAGAAATGGATTCTATGAAAAAAAAACAAGCAGATTGGTATGATCGAAGTTGAAAATCGGTCCATCCGTTCGGATGTTAAGGCGATCTGAAGAATTCGAGAAAGTTCCAAGGGGGCCCCCTTTGATGCATTTTTTTTTCGATTTCGGTTTTTTTTTGATTGGAGAAATGGATTCTATGAAAAAAAACAAGCAGATTGGTATGATCGAAGTTGAAAATCGGTCCATACGTTCGAAAGATAAGGCAATCTGAAGAATTCGAAAAAGTTCCAAGGGGGCCCCCTTTGATGAATTTTTTTTTCGATTTCGGTTTTTTTTGATCGGAGAAATGGATTCTATGGAAAAAAAAGCAGATTGGTATGATCGAAGTTGAAAATCGGTTCATCCGTTCGGAAGTTAAGTCGATCCGAAGAATTCGAAAAAGTTCCAAGGGGGCCCCCTTTGATGCATTTTTTTTTTCGATTTTGGTTTTTTCGATTGGAGAAATGGATTCTATGAAAAAAAAAAAAGCAGATTCGTATGATCGAAGTTGAAAATCGGTCCATCCGTTCGGAAGTTAAGGCGATCTGAAGAATTCGAAAAAGTTCCAAGGGGGCCCCCTTTGATGCATTTTTTTTTTTCGATTTCGGTTTTTTCGATTGGAGAAATGGATTCTATGAAAAAAAACAAGCAGATTGGTATGATCGAAGTTGAAAATCGGTCCATACGTTCGAAAGTTAAGGCAATCTGAAGAATTCGAAAAAGTTCCAAGGGGGCCCCCTTTGATGCATTTTTTTTTCGATTTCGGTTTTTTTGATCGGAGAAATGGATTATATGGAAAAAAAAGCAGATTGGTATGATCGAAGTTGAAAATCGGTCCATCCGTTCGAAAGTTAAGTCGATCTGAAGAATTCGAAAAATTTCCAAGGGGGCTCCCTTTGATGCTTTTTATTTTTTCGATTTCGGTTTTTTCGATTGCAGAAATGGATTCTATGAAAAAAAAACAAGCAGATTCGTATGATCGAAGTTGAAAATCGGTCCATCCGTTCGGAAGTTAAGGCGATCTGAAGAATTCGAAGAAGTTCCAAGGGGGCTCCCTTCGATGCTATTTTTTTTTGGATTTCGGTTTTCTCGATTGGAGAAATGGATTCTATGAAAAAAACAAGCAGATTGGTATGATCGAAGTTGAAAATCGGTCCATCCGTTCGGTAGTTAAGGCGATCTGAAGAATTCGAAAAAGTTCCAAGGGGACCCCCTTTGATGCAATTTTTTTCGATTGGAGAAATGGATTCTATGAAAAAAACAAGCGAATTGGTATGCGCGAAATTGAAAATCGGTCCATCCGTTCGGAAGTTAAGGCGATCTGAAGAATTCGAAAAAGTTACAAGGGGGCCCCCTTTGATGCATTTTTTTTTCGATTCCGGTTTTTTTGATTGGAGAAATGGATTCTATGAAAAAAAACAAGCAGATTGGTATGATCGAAGTTGAAAATCGGTCCATCCGTTCGGAAGTTAAGGCGATCTGAAGAATTCGAAAAAGTTCCAAGCGGGCCCCCTTTGATGCATTTTTTTTCGATTTCGGTTTTTTTGATTGGAGAAATGGATTCTATGAAAAAAAACAAGCAGATTGGTATGATCGATGTTGAAAATCGGTCCATCCGTTCGGAAGTTAAGGCGATCTGAAGAATTCGAAAAAGTTCCAAGGGGGTCCCCTTTGGTGCATTTTTTTTTCCATTTCGGTTTTTTCGATTATAGAAATGGATTCTATGAAAAAATACAAGCAGATTGGTATGATCGAAGTTGAAAATTGGTCCATCCGTTCGGAAGTTAAGGCGATCTGAAGAATTCAGAAAAGTTCCAAGGGGACCCCCTTTGATGCGATTTTTTTCTCGATTTTGGTTTTTTTGATTGGAGAAATGGATTCTATGAAAAAACAAGCAGATTGGTATGATCGAAGTTGAAAATCGGTCCATCCGTTCGGAAGTTAAGTCGATCCGAAGAATTCGAAAAAGTTCCAAGGGGGCCCCCTTTGATGCATTTTTTTTTTCGATTTCGGTTTTTTTGATTGGAGAAATGGATTCTTTGAAAAAAACAAGCAGATTGGTATGATCGAAGTTGAAAATCGGTCCATCCGTTCGGAAGTTAAGGCGATCTGAAGAATTCGAAAAAGTTCCAAGGGGTCCCCTTTGGTGCATTTTTTTTCCATTTCGGTTTTTTCGATTATAGAAATGGATTCTATGAAAAAATACAAGCAGATTGGTATGATCGAAGTTGAAAATCGGTCTATCCGTTCGGAAGTTAAGGCGATCTGAAGAATTCGAAAAAGTTCCAAGGGGGCCCCCTTTGATGCATTTTTTTTCGATTTCGGTTTTTTCGATTGGAGAAATGGATTCTATGAAAAAAAAAACAAGCAGTTTGGTATGATCGAAGTTGAAAATCGGTCCATCCGTTCGGAAGTTAAGGCGATCTGAAGAGTTCGAAAAAGTTCCAAGGGGGCCCCCTCTGATGCATTTTTTTTTGATTTCGGTTCTTTCGATCGGAGAAATGGATTCTATGAAAAAAAAACAAGCAGATTGGTATGATCGAAGTTGAAAATCGGTCCATCCGTTCGGATGTTAAGGCGATCTGAAGAATTCGAGAAAGTTCCAAGGGGGCCCCCTTTGATGCATTTTTTTTTCGATTTCGGTTTTTTTTTGATTGAAGAAATGGATTCTATGAAAAAAAACAAGCAGATTGGTATGATCGAAGTTGAAAATCGGTCCATACGTTCGAAAGTTAAGGCAATCTGAAGAATTCGAAAAAGTTCCAAGGGGGCCCCCTTTGATGAATTTTTTTTTCGATTTCGGTTTTTTTTGATCGGAGAAATGGATTCTATGGAAAAAAAAGCAGATTGGTATGATCGAAGTTGCAAATCGGTTCATCCGTTCGAAAGTTAAGTCGATCCGAAGAATTCGAAAAAGTTCCAAGGGGGCCCCCTTTGATGCATTTTTTTTTTTTTTATTTTGATTTTTTCGATTGGAGAAATGGATTCTATGAAAAAAAAACAAGCAGATTCGTATGATCGAAGTTGAAAATCGGTCCATCCGTTCGGAAGTTAAGGCGATCTGAAGAATTCGAAAAAGTTCCAAGGGGGCCCCCTTTGATGCATTTTTTTTTTTCGATTTCGGTTTTTTCGATTGGAGAAATGGATTTTATGAAAAAAAACAAGCAGATTGGTATGATCGAAGTTGAAAATCGGTCCATACGTTCGAAAGTTAAGGCAATCTGAAGAATTCGAAAAAGTTCCAAGGGGTCCCCCTTTGATGCATTTTTTTTTCGATTTCGGTTTTTTTGATCGGAGAAATGGATTATATGGAAAAAAAAGCAGATTGGTATGATCGAAGTTGAAAATCGGTCCATCCGTTCGAAAGTTAAGTCGATCTGAAGAATTCGAAAAATTTCCAAAGGGGCTCCCTTTGATGCTTTTTATTTTTTCGATTTCGGTTTTTTCGATTGCAGAAATGGATTCTATGAAAAAAAAACAAGCAGATTCGTATGATCGAAGTTGAAAATCGGTCCATCCGTTCGGAAGTTAAGGCGATCTGAAGAATTCGAAGAAGTTCCAAGGAGGCTCCCTTCGATGCTATTTTTTTTGGATTTCGGTTTTTTCGATTGGAGAAATGGATTCTATGAAAAAAACAAGCAGATTGGTATGATCGAAGTTGAAAATCGGTCCATCCGTTCGGAAGTTAAGGCGATCTGAAGAATTCGAGAAAGTTCCAAGGGGGCCCCCTTTGATGCATTTTTTTTCGATTTCGGTTTTTTGATTGGAGAAATGGATTCTATGAAGAAAAACAAGCAGATTGGTATGATCGAAGTTGAAAATCGGTCCATCCGTTCGGAAGTTAAGGCGATCTGAAGAATTCGAAAAAGTTCCAAGGGGGTCCCCTTTGGTGCATTTTTTTTTCCATTTCGGTTTTTTCGATTATAGAAATGGATTCTATGAAAAAATACAAGCAGATTGGTATGATCGAAGTTGAAAATCGGTCCATCCGTTCGGAAGTCAAGGCGATCTGAAGAAATCGAAAAAGTTCCAAGGGGGCCCCCTTTGATGCATTTTTTTTTTTGATTTCGGTTTTTTCGATTGGAGAAATGAATTCTATGAAAATAAAACAAGCAGATTGGTGTGATCGAAGTTGAAAATCGGTCCATCCGTTCGGAAGTTAAGGCGATCTGAAGAATTCGAAAAAGTTCCAAGGGGGCCCCCTTTGATGCATTTTTTAATTCGATTTCGGTTTTTTCGATTGAAGAAATGGATTCTATGAAAAAAAAAAAACAAGCAAATTGGTATGATCGAAGTTGAAAATCGGTCCATCCGTTCGGAAGTTAAGGCGATCTGAAGAATTCGAAAAAGTTCCAAGGGGGTCCCCTTTGGTGCATTTTTTTTCCATTTCGGTTTTTTCGATTATAGAAATGGATTCTATGAAAAAATACAAGCAGATTGGTACGATCGAAGTTGAAAATCGGTCCATCCGTTCGGAAGTTAAGGCGATTTGAAGAATTCGAAAAAGTTCCAAGGGGACCCCCTTTGATGCAATTTTTTTCAGATTTCGGTTTTTTCGATTGAAGAAATGGATTCTATGAAAAAAAAACAAGCAGTTTGGTATGATCGAAGTTGAAAATCGGTCCATCCGTTCGGAAGTTAAGGCGATCTGAAGAATTCGAAAAAGTTCCAAGGGGGCCCCCTTTGATGCATTTTTTTTTCGATTTCGGTTTTTTTGATTGGAGAAATGGATTCTTTGAAAAAAACAAGCAGATTGGTATGATCGAAGTTGAAAATCGGTCCATCCGTTCGGAAGTTAAGGCGATCTGAAGAATTCGAAAAAGTTCCAAGGGGTCCCCTTTGGTGCATTTTTTTTCCATTTCGGTTTTTTCGATTATAGAAATGGATTCTATGAAAAAATACAAGCAGATTGGTATGATCGAAGTTGAAAATCGGTCCATCCGTTCGGAAGTTAAGGCGATCTGAAGAATTCGAAAAAGTTCCAAGGGGGCCCCCTTTGATGCATTTTTTTTTCGATTTCGGTTTTTTCGATTGGAGAAATGAATTCTATGAAAAAAAAACAAGCAGATTGGTATGATCGAAGTTGAAAATCGGTCCATCCGTTCGGAAGTTAAGGCGATTTGAAGAATTCGGAAAAGTTCCAAGGGGACCCCCTTTGATGCAATTTTTTTCAGATTTCGGTTTTTTCGATTGAAGAAATGGATTCTATGAAAAAAAAAACAAGCAGATTGGTATGATCGAAGTTGAAAATCGGTCCATCCGTTCGGATGTTAAGGCGATCTGAAGAATTCGAGAAAGTTCCAAGGGGGCCCCCTTTGATGCATTTTTTTTTCGATTTCGGTTTTTTTTTGATTGGAGAAATGGATTCTATGAAAAAAAACAAGCAGATTGGTATGATCGAAGTTGAAAATCGGTCCATACGTTCGAAAGATAAGGCAATCTGAAGAATTCGAAAAAGTTCCAAGGGGGCCCCCTTTGATGAATTTTTTTTTCGATTTCGGTTTTTTTTGATCGGAGAAATGGATTCTATGGAAAAAAAGCAGATTGGTATGATCGAAGTTGAAAATCGGTTCATCCGTTCGGAAGTTAAGTCGATCCGAAGAATTCGAAAAAGTTCCAAGGGGGCCCCCTTTGATGCATTTTTTTTTTCGATTTTGGTTTTTTCGATTGGAGAAATGGATTCTATGAAAAAAAAAAAACAGATTCGTATGATCGAAGTTGAAAATCGGTCCATCCGTTCGGAAGTTAAGGCGATCTGAAGAATTCGAAAAAGTTCCAAGGGGGCCCCCTTTGATGCAATTTTTTTTTCGATTTCGGTTTTTTCGATTGGAGAAATGGATTCTATGAAAAAAAACAAGCAGATTGGTATGATCGAAGTTGAAAATCGGTCCATAAGTTCGAAAGTTAAGGCAATCTGAAGAATTCGAAAAAGTTCCAAGGGGGCCCCCTTTGATGCATTTTTTTTTCGATTTCGGTTTTTTTGATCGGAGAAATGGATTATATGGAAAAAAAAGCAGATTGGTATGATCGAAGTTGAAAATCGGTCCATCCGTTCGAAAGTTAAGTCGATCTGAAGAATTCGAAAAATTTCCAAGGGGGCTCCCTTTGATGCTTTTTATTTTTTCGATTTCGGTTTTTTCGATTGCAGAAATGGATTCTATGAAAAAAAAACAAGCAGATTCGTATGATCGAAGTTGAAAATCGGTCCATCCGTTCGGAAGTTAAGGCGATCTGAAGAATTCGAAGAAGTTCCAAGGGGGCTCCCTTCGATGCTATTTTTTTTTGGATTTCGGTTTTTTCGATTGGAGAAATGGATTCGATGAAAAAAACAAGCAGATTGGTATGATCGAAGTTGAAAATCGGTCCATCCGTTCGGAAGTTAAGGCGATCTGAAGAATTTGAAAAAGTTCCAAGGGGACCCCCTTTGATGCAATTTTTTTCGATTGGAGAAATGGATTCTATGAAAAAAACAAGCGAATTGGTATGCGCGAAATTGAAAATCGGTCCATCCGTTCGGAAGTTAAGGCGATCTGAAGAATTCGAAAAAGTTACAAGGGGGCCCCCTTTGATGCATTTTTTTTTCGATTCCGGTTTTTTTGATTGGAGAAATGGATTCTATGAAAAAAAACAAGCAGATTGGTATGATCGAAGTTGAAAATCGGTCCATCCGTTCGGAAGTTAAGGCGATCTGAAGAATTCGAAAAAGTTCCAAGGGGGCCCCCTTTGATGCATTTTTTTTCGATTTCGGTTTTTTTGATTGGAGAAATGGATTCTATGAAAAAAAACAAGCAGATTGGTATGATCGAAGTTGAAAATCGGTCCATCCGTTCGGAAGTTAAGGCGATCTGAAGAATTCGAAAAAGTTCCAAGGGGGTCCCCTTTGGTGCATTTTTTTTTCCATTTCGGTTTTTTCGATTATAGAAATGGATTCTATGAAAAAATACAAGCAGATTGGTATGATCGAAGTTGAAAATCGGTCCATCCGTTCGGAAGTTAAGGCGATCTGAAGAATTCAGAAAAGTTCCAAGGGGACCCCCTTTGATGCGATTTTTTTTTCGATTTTGGTTTTTTCGATTGGAGAAATGGATTCTATGAAAAAACAAGCAGATTGGTATGATCGAAGTTGAAAATCGGTCCATCCGTTCGGAAGTTAAGGCGATTTGAAGAATTCAGAAAAGTTCCAAGGGGGCCCCCTTTGATGCATTTTTATTTTTTCGATTTCGGTTTATTTGATTAGAGAAATGGATTCTATGAAAAAAAAACAAGCAGATTGGTATGATCGAAGTTGAAAATCGGTCCATACGTTCGAAAGTTATGGCAATCTGAAGAATTCGAAAAAGTTCCAAGGGGGCCCTCTTTGATGCATTTTTTTTTTCGATTTCGGTTTTTTTGATCGGAGAAATGGATTCTATGAAAAAAAAAGCAGATTGGTATGATCGAAGTTGGAAATCGGTCCATCCGTTCGGAAGTTAAGTCGATCTGAAGAATTCGAAAAAGTTCCAAGGGGGCCCCCTTTGATGCATTTTTTTTTTGATTTTGGTTTTTTCGATTGGAGAAATGGATTCTATGAAAAAAACAAGCAGTTTGGTATGATCGAAGTTGAAAATCGGTCCATCCGTTCGGAAGTTAAGGCGATTTGAAGAATTCAGAAAAGTTCCAAGAGGACCCCCTTTGATAAATTTTTTTTTCAGATTTCGGTTTTTTCGATTGGAGAAATGGATTCTATAAAAAAAAACAAGCAGTTTGGTATGATCGAAGTTGAAAATCGGTCCATCCGTTCGGAAGTTAAGGCGATCTGAAGAATTCGAAAAAGTTCCAAGGGGGCCCCCTTTGATGCATTTTTATTTTTTCGATTTCGGTTTTTTTGATTGGAGAAATGGATTCTATGAGAAAAAACAAGCAGATTGGTATGATCGAAGTTGAAAATCGGTCCATACGTTCGAAAGTTATGGCAATCTGAAGAATTCGAAAAAGTTCCAAGGGGGCCCTCTTTGATGCATTTTTTTTTTCGATTTCGGTTTTTTTGATCGGAGAAATGGATTCTATGAAAAAAAAGCAGATTGGTATGATCGAAGTTGAAAATCGGTCTATCCGTTCGGAAGTTAAGGCGATCTGAAGAATTCGAAAAAGTTCCAAGGGGGCCCCCTTTGATGCATTTTTTTTTCGATTTTGGTTTTTTCGATTGAAGAAATGGATTTTATGAAAAAAAACAAGCAGTTTGGTATGATCGAAGTTGAAAATCGGTCCATCCGTTTGGAAGTTAAGGCGATCTGAAGAATTCGAAAAAGTTCCAAGGGGGCTCCCTTTGATGCTTTTTATTTTTTCGATTTTGGTTTTTTCGATTGGAGAAATGGATTCTATGAAAAAAAACAAGCAGGTTGGTATGATCGAAGTTGAAAATCGGTCCATCCGTTCGGATGTTAAGGCAATCTGAAGAATTCAGAAAAGTTCCAAGGGGGCCCCCTTTGATGCATTTTTTAATTCGATTTCGGTTTTTTCGATTGAAGAAATGGATTCTATGAAAACAAAAACAAGCAAATTGGTATGATCGAAGTTGAAAATCGGTCCATCCGTTCGGAAGTTAGGCGATCTGAAGAGTTCGAAAAAGTTCCAAGGGGGCCCCCTCTGATGCATTTTTTTTTCGATTTCGGTTCTTTCGATCGGAGAAATGGATTCTATGAAAAAAAACAAGCAGATTGGTATGATCGAAGTTGAAAATCGGTCCATCCGTTCGGATGTTAAGGCGATCTGAAGAATTCGAGAAAGTTCCAAGGGGGCCCCCTTTGATGCATTTTTTTTTCGATTTCGGTTTTTTTTTGATTGGAGAAATGGATTCTATGAAAAAAAACAAGCAGATTGGTATGATCGAAGTTGAAAATCGGTCCATACGTTCGAAAGATAAGGCAATCTGAAGAATTCGAAAAAGTTCCAAGGGGGCCCCCTTTGATGAATTTTTTTTTCGATTTCGGTTTTTTTTGATCGGAGAAATGGATTCTATGGAAAAAAAAGCAGATTGGTATGATCGAAGTTGAAAATCGGTTCATCCGTTCGGAAGTTAAGTTGATCCGAAGAATTCGAAAAAGTTCCAAGGGGGCCCCCTTTGATGCATTTTTTTTTTCGATTTTGGTTTTTTCGATTGGAGAAATGGATTCTATGAAAAAAAACAAGCAGATTCGTATGATCGAAGTTGAAAATCGGTCCATCCGTTCGGAAGTTAAGGCGATCTGAAGAATTCGAAAAAGTTCCAAGGGGGCCCCCTTTGATGCATTTTTTTTTTTCGATTTCGGTTTTTTCGATTGGAGAAATGGATTCTATGAAAAAAAACAAGCAGATTGGTATGATCGAAGTTGAATATCGGTCCATACGTTCGAAAGTTAAGGCAATCTGAAGAATTCGAAAAAGTTCCAAGGGGGCCCCCTTTGATGCATTTTTTTTTCGATTTCGGTTTTTTTGATCGGAGAAATGGATTATATGGAAAAAAAAGCAGATTGGTATGATCGAAGTTGAAAATCGGTCCATCCGTTCGAAAGTTAAGTCGATCTGAAGAATTCGAAAAATTTCCAAGGGGGCTCCCTTTGATGCTTTTTATTTTTTTGATTTCGGTTTTTTCGATTGCAGAAATGGATTCTATGAAAAAAAAACAAGCAGATTCGTATGATCGAAGTTGAAAATCGGTCCATCCGTTCGGAAGTTAAGGCGATCTGAAGAATTCGAAGAAGTTCCAAGGGGGCTCCCTTCGATGCTATTTTTTTTTGGATTTCGGTTTTTTCGATTGGAGAAATGGATTCTATGAAAAATACAAGCAGATTGGTATGATCGAAGTTGAAAATCGGTCCATCCGTTCGGAAGTTAAGGCGATCTGAAGAATTCGAAAAAGTTCCAAGGGGACCCCCTTTGATGCAATTTTTTTCGATTGGAGAAATGGATTCTATGAAAAAAACAAGCGAATTGGTATGCGCGAAATTGAAAATCGGTCCATCCGTTCGGAAGTTAAGGCGATCTGAAGAATTCGAAAAAGTTACAAGGGGGCCCCCTTTGATGCATTTTTTTTTCGATTCCGGTTTTTTTGATTGGAGAAATGGATTCTATGAAAAAAAACAAGCAGATTGGTATGATCGAAGTTGAAAATCGGTCCATCCGTTCGGAAGTTAAGGCGATCTGAA
Source organism: Chrysomela aeneicollis (assembly GCA_029955515.1). NCBI lineage: Eukaryota > Metazoa > Arthropoda > Insecta > Coleoptera > Chrysomelidae > Chrysomela > Chrysomela aeneicollis. The sequence goes on along the minus strand of JARUHQ010000013.1, from coordinate 10,258,923 downwards.
GAATTCGAAAAAGTTCCAAGGGGGCCCCCTTTGATGCATTTTTTTTCGATTTCGGTTTTTTTGATTGGAGAAATGGATTCTATGAAAAAAAACAAGCAGATTGGTATGATCGAAGTTGAAAATCGGTCCATCCGTTCGGAAGTTAAGGCGATCTGAAGAATTCGAAAAAGTTCCAAGGGGGTCCCCTTTGGTGCATTTTTTTTTCCATTTCGGTTTTTTCGATTATAGAAATGGATTCTATGAAAAAATACAAGCAGATTGGTATGATCGAAGTTGAAAATCGGTCCATCCGTTCGGAAGTTAAGGCGATCTGAAGAATTCAGAAAAGTTCCAAGGGGACCCCCTTTGATGCGATTTTTTTTTCGATTTTGGTTTTTTCGATTGGAGAAATGGATTCTATGAAAAAACAAGCAGATTGGTATGATCGAAGTTGAAAATCGGTCCATCCGTTCGGAAGTTAAGACGATTTGAAGAATTCAAAAAAAGTTCCAAGAGGACCCCCTTTGATAAAATTTTTTTTCAGATTTCGGTTTTTTCGATTGGAGAAATGAAGAAAAAAAAACAAGCAGTTTGGTATGATCGAAGTTGAAAATCGGTCCATCCGTTCGGAAGTTAAGGCGATCTGAAGAATTCGAAAAAGTTCCAAGGGGGCCCCCTTTGATGCATTTTTATTTTTTCGATTTCGGTTTATTTGATTGGAGAAATGGATTCTATGAAAAAAAAAACAAGCAGATTGGTATGATCGAAGTTGAAAATCGGTCCATACGTTCGAAAGTTATGGCAATCTGAAGAATTCGAAAAAGTTCCAAGGGGGCCCTCTTTGATGCATTTTTTTTTTCGATTTCGGTTTTTTTGATCGGAGAAATGGATTCTATGAAAAAAAAAGCAGATTGGTATGATCGAAGTTGGAAATCGGTCCATCCGTTCGGAAGTTAAGTCGATCTGAAGAATTCGAAAAAGTTCCAAGGGGGCCCCCTTTGATGCATTTTTTTTTTTATTTTGGTTTTTTCGATTGGAGAAATGGATTCTATGAAAAAAACAAGCAGATTGGTATGATCGAAGTTGAAAATCGGTCCATCCGTTCGGAAGTTAAGGCGATTTGAAGAATTCAGAAAAGTTCCAAGAGGACCCCCTTTGATAAAATTTTTTTTCAGACTTCGGTTTTTTCGATTGGAGAAATGGATTCTAAAAAAAAAAAACAAGCAGTTTGGTATGATCGAAGTTGAAAATCGGTCCATCCGTTCGGAAGTTAAGGCGATCTGAAGAATTCGAAAAAGTTCCAAGGGGGCCCCCTTTGATGCATTTTTATTTTTTCGATTTCGGTTTTTTTGATTGGAGAAATGGATTCTATGAAAAAAAACAAGCAGATTGGTATGATCGAAGTTGAAAATCGGTCCATACGTTCGAAAGTTATGGCAATCTGAAGAATTCGAAAAAGTTCCAAGGGGGCCCTCTTTGATGCATTTTTTTTTTCGATTTCGGTTTTTTTGATCGGAGAAATGGATTCTATGAAAAAAAAGCAGATTGGTATGATCGAAGTTGAAAATCGGTCTATCCGTTCGGAAGTTAAGGCGATCTGAAGAATTCGAAAAAGTTCCAAGGGGGCCCCCTTTGATGCATTTTTTTTTCGATTTTGGTTTTTTCGATTGGAGAAATGGATTTTATGAAAAAAAACAAGCAGTTTGGTATGATCGAAGTTGAAAATCGGTCCATCCGTTTGGAAGTTAAGGCGATCTGAAGAATTCGAAAAAGTTCCAAGGGGGCTCCCTTTGATGCTTTTTATTTTTTCGATTTCGGTTTTTTCGATTGGAGAAATGGATTCTATGAAAAAAAAACAAGCAGGTTGGTATGATCGAAGTTGAAAATCGGTCCATCCGTTCGGATGTTAAGGCAATCTGAAGAATTCAGAAAAGTTCCAAGGGGACCCCTTTGATAAAATTTTTTTTCGATTATGGTTTTTTCGATTGGAGAAATGGATTCTATGAAAAAAAACAAGCAGATTGGTACGATCGAAGTTGAAAATCGGTCCATCCGTTCGGAAGTTAAGGCGATTTGAAGAATTCGGAAAAGTTCCAAGGGGACCCCCTTTGATGCAATTTTTTTCAGATTTCGGTTTTTTCGATTGAAGAAATGGATTCTATGAAAAAAAACAAGCAGTTTGGTATGATCGAAGTTGAAAATCGGTCCATCCGTTCGGAAGTTAAGGCGATCTGAAGAATTCGAAAAAGTTCCAAGGGGACCCCCTTTAATGCAATTTTTTTTTCGATTTCGGTTTTTTCTATTGAAGAAATGGATTCTATGAAAAAACAAGCAAATTGGTATGCGCGAAATTGAAAATCGGTCGATCCGTTCGGAAGTTGAGGCGGTCTGAAGAATTCGAAAAAGTTCCAAGGTGGCCCCCTTTGATGCATGTTTTTTTCGATTTCGGTTTTTTCGATTGGAGAAATGGATTCTATGAAAGAAACAAGCAGATTGGTATGATCGAAGTTGAAAATCGGTCCATCCGTTCGAAAGTTAAGGCGATCTGAAGAATTCGAAAAAGTTCCAAGGGGACCCCCTTTGATGCAATTTTTTTTCGATTTCGGTTTTTTCGATTGGAGAAATGGATTCTATGAAAAAAACAAGCGTATTGGTATGATCGAAATTGAAAATCGGTCCATCCGTTTGGAAGTTAAGGCGATCTGAAGAATTCGAAAAAGTTCCAAGAAGGCCCCCTTTGATGCATTTTTTTTCGATTTCGGTTTTTTCGATTGGAGAAATGGATTCTATGAAAGAAAACAAGCAGATTGGTATGATCGAAGTTGAAAATCGGTCCATCCGTTCGGAAGTTAAGGCGATCTGAAGAATTCGAGAAAGTTCCAAGGGGGCCCCCATTGATGCATTTTTTTTTCGATTTCAGTTTTTTCGATTGGAGAAATGGATTCTATGAAGAAAAAACAAGCAGTTTGGTATGATCGAAGTTGAAAATCGGTCCATCCGTTCGGAAGTTAAGGCGATCTGAAGAATTCGAAAAAGTTCCAAGGGGGCCCCCTTTGATGCATTTTTTTTTCGATTTCGGTTTTTTCGATTGAAGAAATGGATTCTATGAAAAAAAACAAGCAGATTGGTATGATCGAAGTTGAAAATCGGTCCATCCGTTCGGAAGTTAAGGCGATTTGAAGAATTCGAAAAAGTTCCAAGGGGACCCCCTTTGATGCAATTTTTTTTCAGATTTCGGTTTTTTCGATTGCAGAAATGGATTCTATGAAAAAAAAAAGCAGATTCGTATGATCGAAGTTGAAAATCGGTCCATCCGTTCGGAAGTTAAGGCGATCTGAAGAATTCGAAAAAGTTCCAAGGGGGCTCTCTTTGATGCTTTTTATTTTTTCGATTTCGGTTTTTTTGATTGGAGAAATGGATTCTATGAAAAAAAAAACAAGCAGATTGGTATGATCGAAGTTGAAAATCGGTCCATCCGTTCGGAAGTTAAGGCGATCTGAAGAATTCGAAAAAGTTCCAAGGGGATCCCCTTTGATGCAATTTTTCTTTTTGATTTCGGTTTTTCCGATTGGAGAAATGGATTCTATGAAAAAAAACGAGCAGATTGGTATGATCGAAGTTGAAAATCGGTCCATCCGTTCGGAAGTTAAGGCGATCTGAAGAATTCAGAAAAGTTCCAAGGGGACCCCCTTTGATGCAATTTTTTTTTCAATTTTGGTTTTTTCGATTGGAGAAATGGATTCTATGAAAAAAAAACAAGCAGATTGGTATGATCGAAGTTGAAAATCGGTCCATCCGTTCGGAAGTTAAGGCGATTTGAAGAATTCGAAAAAGTTCCAAGGGGTCCCCTTTGATGCAATTTTTTTTTCAGATTTCGGTTTTTTCGATTGGAGAAATGAATTCTATGAAAAAACAAGCAAATTGGTATGCTCGAAATTGAAAATCGGTCGATCCGTTCGGAAGTTGAGGCGGTCTGAAGAATTCGAAAAAGTTCCAAGTGGACACCCTTTGATGCAATTTTTTTTCGATTTCGGTTTTTTCTATTGAAGAAATGGATTCTATGAAAAAAAAAACAAGCAGATTGGTATGATCGAAGTTGAAAATCGGTCCATCCGTTCGGAAGTTAAGGCTATCTGAAGAATTCGAAAAAGTTCCAAGGGGGGCCCCCTTTGATGCATTTTTTTTTCGATTTCGGTTTTTTCGATTGGAAAAATGGATTCTATGAAAGAAACAAGCAGATTGGTATGATCGAAGTTGAAAATCGGTCCATCCGTTCGGAAGTTAAGGCGATCTGAAGAATTCGAAAAAGTTCCAAGGGGACCCCCTATGATGCAATTTTTTTTCGATTTCGGTTTTTTCGATTGGAGAAATGGATTCTATAAAAAAAACAAGCGAATTGATATGCGCGAAATTGAAAATCGGTCCATCCGTTCGGAAGTTAGGCGATCTGAAGAATTCGAAAAAGTTCCAAGGAGGCCCCCTTTGATGCATTTTTTTTTTCGATTTCGGTTCTTTCGATCGGAGAAATGGATTCTATGAAAAAAAAAAACAAGCAGATTGGTATGATCGAAGTTGAAAATCGGTCCATCCGTTCGGATGTTAAGGCGATCTGAAGAATTCGAAAAAGTTCCAAGGGGGCCCCCTTTGATGCATTTTTTTTTTCGATTTCGGTTCTTTCGATTGGAGAAATGGATTCTATGAAAAAAAACAAGCAGATTGGTATGATCGAAGTTGAAAATCGGTCCATACGTTCGAAAGTTAAGGCAATCTGAAGAATTCGAGAAAGTTCCAAGGGGGCCCCCTTTGATGCATTTTTTTTTTCGATTTCGGTTTTTTTGATCGGAGAAATGGATTCTATAAAAAAAAGCAGATTGGTATTATCGAAGTTGAAAATCGGTCCATCCGTTCGGAAGTTAAGTCGATCTGAAGAATTCGAAAAAGTTCCAAGGGGACCCCCTTTGATGCATTTTTTTTTTCGATTTCGGTTTTTTCGATTGAAGAAATGGATTCTATGAAAAAAAACAAGCAGATTCGTATGATCGAAGTTGAAAATCGGTCCATCCGTTCGGAAGTTAAGGCGATCTGAAGTATTCGAAAAAGTTCCAAGGGGGCTCCCTTTGATGCTTTTTATTTTTTCGATTTCGGTTTTTTTGATTGGAGATATGGATTCTATGAAAAAAAACGAGCAGATTGGTATGATCGAAGTTGAAAATCGGTCCATACGTTCGAAAGTTGAGGCAATCTGAAGAATTCGAAAAAGTTCCAAGGGGGCCCCCTTTGATACATTTTTTTTTCGATTTCGGATTTTTTGATCGGAGAAATGGATTCTATGAAAAAAAAAGCAGATTGGTATGATCGAAGTTGAAAATCGGTCCATCCGTTCGGAAGTTAAGTCGATCTGAAGAATTCGAAAAAGTTCCAAGGGGGCCCCCTTTGATGCATTTTTTTTTTCGATTTCGGTTTTTTCGATTGGAGAAATGGATTCTATGAAAAAAAAAACAAGCAGATTCGTATGATCGAAGTTGAAAATCGGTCCATTTGTTCGGAAGTTAAGGCGATCTGAAGAATTCGAAAAAGTTCCAAGGGGGCTCCCTTTGATGCTTTTTTTTTTTCGGTTTCGGTTTTTTTGATTGGAGAAATGGATTCTATGAAAAAAAAACAAGCAGATTGGTATGATCGAAGTTGAAAATCGGTCCATCCGTTCGGAAGTTAAGGCGATCTGAAGAATTCGAAAAAGTTCCAAGGGGACCCCCTTTGATGCAATTTTTCTTTTCGATTTCGGTTTTTTCGATTGGAGAAATGGATTCTATGAAAAAAAACAAGCAGATTGGTATGATCGAAGTTGAAAATCGGTCCATCCGTTCGGAAGTTAAGGCGATCTGAAGAATTCAGAAAAGTTCCAAGGGGACCCCCTTTGATGCAATTTTTTTTTTCGATTTTGGTTTTTTCGATTGGAGAAATGGATTCTATGAAAAAAAACAAGTAGATTGGTATGATCGAAGTTGAAAATCGGTCCATCCGTTCGGAAGTTAAGGCGATTTGAAGAATTCGAAAAGGTTCCAAGGGGACCCCCTTTGATGCAATTTTTTTTCGATTTCGGTTTTTTCTATTGGAGAAATGGATTCTATGAAAAAAACAAGCGAATTGGTATGCGCGAAATTGAAAATCGGTCCATCCGTTCGGAAGTTAAGGCGATCTGAAGAATTCGAAAAAGTTCCTAGAAGGCCCCCTTTGATGCATTTTTTTTTTCGATTTCGGTTTTTTCGATTGGAGAAATGGATTCTATGAAAAAAAACAAGCAGATTGGTATGATCGAAGTTGAAAATCGGTCCATCCGTTCGGAAGTTAAGGCGATCTGAAGAATTCGAAAAAGTTCCAAGGGGGCCCCCTTTGATGCATTTTTTTTTTCGATTGGATAAATGGATTCTATGATAAAAAACAAGCAGATTGGTATGATCGAAGTTGAAAATCGGTCCATCCGTTCGGAAGTTAAGGCGATCAGAAGAATTCGAAAAAGTTCCAAGGAGGCCCCCTTTGATGCATTTTTTTTTTCGATTTCGGTTTTTTCGATTGGAGAAATGGATTCAAAAAAAAACAAGCAGATTCGTATGATCGAAGTTGAAAATCGGTCCATCCGTTCGGAAGTTAAGGCGATCTGAAGTATTCGAAAAAGTTCCAAGGAGGCTCCCTTTGATGCTTTTTATTTTTTCGATTTCGGTTTTTTGATTGGAGAAATGGATTCTATGAAAAAAACGAGCAGATTGGTATGATCGAAGTTGAAAATCGGTCCATACGTTCGAAAGTTGAGGCAATCTGAAGAATTCGAAAAAGTTCCAAGGGGGCCCCCTTTGATACATTTTTTTTCGATTTCGGATTTTTTGATCGGAGAAATGGATTCTATGAAAAAAAAAAGCAGATTGGTATGATCGAAGTTGAAAATCGGTCCATCCGTTCGGAAGTTAAGTCGATCTGAAGAATTCGAAAAAGTTCCAAGGGGGCCCCCTTTGATGCATTTTTTTTTTTTCGATTTTGGTTTTTTTGATTGGAGAAATGGATTCTATGAAAAAAAAACAAGCAGATTGGTATGATCGAAGTTGAAAATCGGTCCATCCGTTCGGAAGTTAAGGCGATCTGAAGAATTCGAAAAAGTTCCAAGGGGACCCCCTTTGATGCAATTTTTCTTTTCGATTTCGGTTTTTTCGATTGGAGAAATCTATTCTATGAAAAAAAACAAGCAGATTGGTATGATCGAAGTTGAAAATCGGTCCATCCGTTCGGAAGTTAAGGCGATCTGAAGAATTCAGAAAAGTTCCCAGGGGACCCCCTTTGATGCAATTTTTTTTTCGATTTTGGTTTTTTCGATTGGAGAAATGGATTCTATGAGAAAAACAAGTAGATTGGTATGATCGAAGTTGAAAATCGGTCCATCCGTTCGGAAGTTAAGGCGATTTGAAGAATTCGAAAAAGTTCCAAGGGGACCCCCTTTGATGCAATTTTTTTTCGATTTCGGTTTTTTCTATTGAAGAAATGGATTCTATGAAAAAACAAGCAAATTGGTATGCGCGAAATTGAAAATCGGTCGATCCGTTCGGAAGTTGAGGCGGTCTGAAGAATTCGAAAAAGTTCCAAGGTGGCCCCCTTTGATGCATTTTATTTTTCGATTTTGGTTTTTCCGATTGAAGAAATGGATTCTATGAAAAAAAAACAAGCAGATTGGTATGATCGAATTTGAAAATCGGTCCATCCGTTCGGAAGTTAAGGCGATCTGAAGAATTCGAAAAAGTTCCAAGGGGGCCCCCTTTGATGCATTTTTTTTCGATTTCGGTTTTTTCGATTGGAGAAATGGATTCTATAAAAGAAACAAGCAGATTGGTATGATCGAAGTTGAAAATCGGTCCATCCGTTCGGAAGTTAAGGTGATCTGAAGAATTCGAAAAAGTTCCAAGGGGACCCCCTTTGATGCAATTTTTTTTCGATTTCGGTTTTTCCGATTGGAGAAATGGATTCTATGAAAAAAACAAGCGAATTGGTATGCGCGAAATTGAAAATCGGTCCATCCGTTCGGAAGTTAAGGCGATCTGAAGAATTCGAAAAAGTTCCAAGAAGGCCCCCTTTGATGCATTTTTTTTTTCGATTTCGGTTTTTTCGATTGGAGAAATGGATTCTATAAAAAAAAACAAGCAGATTGGTATGATCGAAGTTGAAAATCGGTCCATCCGTTCGGAAGTTAAGGCGATCTGAAGAATTCGAAAAAGTTCCAAGGGGGCCCCCTTTGATGCATTTTTTTTTCGATTGGATAAATGGATTCTATGATAAAAAACAAGCAGATTGGTATGATCGAAGTTGAAAATCGGTCCATCCGTTCGGAAGTTAAGGCGATCTGAAGAATTCGAAAAAGTTCCAAGGAGGCCCCCTTTGATGCATTTTTTTTTTCGATTTCGGTTTTTTCGATTGGAGAAATGGATTCAAAAAAAAAAAAACAAGCAGATTGGTATGATCGAAGTTGGAAATCGGTCCATCCGTTCGGAAGTTAAGGCGATCTGAAGAATTCGAAAAAGTTCCAAGGGGGCCCCCTTTGATGCATTTTTTTTTCGATTGGAGAAATATATTCTATGATAAAAAACAAGCAGATTGGTATGATCGAAGTTGAAAATCGGTCCATCCGTTCGGATGTTAAGGCGATCTGAAGAATTCGAAAAAGTTCCAAGGGGGCCCCCTTTGATGCATTTTTTTTTTTCGATTCCGGTTTTTTCGATTGGAGAAATGGATTCTATGAAAAAAAAACAAGCAGATTGGTATGATCGAATTTGAAAATCGGTCCATCCGTTCGGAAGTTAAGGCGATCTGAAGAATTCGAAAAAGTTCCAAGGGGGCCCCCTTTGATGCATTTTTTTTTTCGATTTCGGTTTTTTCGATTGGAGAAATGGATTTTAAGAAAAAAAAAAACAAGCAGATTGTTATGATCGAAGTTGAAAATCGGTCCATCCGTTCGGAAGTTAAGGCGATCTGAAGAATTCGAGAAAGTTCCAAGGGGGCCCCCTTTGATGCATTTTTTTTCGATTTCGATTTTTTCGATTGGAGAAATGGATTCTATGAAAGAAAACAAGCAGATTGGTATGATCGAAGTTGAAAATCGGTCCATCCGTTCGGAAGTTAGGCGATCTGAAGAATTCGAAAAAGTTCCAAGGGGGCCCCCTTTGATGCATTTTTTTTTCGATTTCGGTTTTTTCGATTGGAGAAATGGATTCTATGAAAAAAAACAAACAGATTGGTATGATCGAAGTTGAAAATCGGTCCATCCGTTCGGAAGTTAAGGCGATCTGAAGAATTCGAAAAAGTTCCAAGGGGGCCCCCTTTGATGCATTTTTTTTTCGATTTCGGTTTTTCTGATCGGAGAAATGGATTCTATGAAAAAAACAAGCAGATTGGTATGATCGAAGTTGAAAATCGGTCCATACGTTCGAAAGTTAAGGCGATCTGAAGAATTCGAAAAAGTTCCAAGGGGCCCCCTTTGATGCATTTTTTTTTCGATTTCGGTTTTTTCGATTGGAGAAATGGATTCTATGAAAAAAAAACAAGCAGTTTGGTATGATCGAAGTTGAAAATCGGTCCATCCGTTCGGAAGTTAAGGCGATCTGAAGAATTCGAAAAAGTTCCAAGGGGACCCCCTATGATGCAAATTTTTTTCGATTTCGGTTTTTTCGATTGGAGAAATGGATTCTATGAAAAAAACAAGCGAATTGATATGCGCGAAATTGAAAATCGGTCCATCCGTTCGGAAGTTAGGCGATCTGAAGAATTCGAAAAAGTTCCAAGGAGGCCCCCTTTGATGCATTTTTTTTTTCGATTTCGGTTCTTTCGATCGGAGAAATGGATTCTATGAAAAAAAAAACAAGCAGATTGGTATGATCGAAGTTGAAAATCGGTCCATCCGTTCGGATGTTAAGGCGATCTGAAGAATTCGAAAAAGTTCCAAGGGGGCCCCCTTTGATGCATTTTTTTTTTCGATTTCGGTTCTTTCGATTGGAGAAATGGATTCTATGCAAAAAAACAAGCAGATTGGTATGATCGAAGTTGAAAATCGGTCCATACGTTCGAAAGTTAAGGCAATCTGAAGAATTCGAGAAAGTTCCAAGGGGGCCCCCTTTGATGCATTTTTTTTTTCGATTTCGGTTTTTTTGATCGGAGAAATGGATTCTATAAAAAAAAGCAGATTGGTATTATCGAAGTTGAAAATCGGTCCATCCGTTCGGAAGTTAAGTCGATCTGAAGAATTCGAAAAAGTTCCAAGGGGGCCCCCTTTGATGCATTTTTTTTTTCGATTTCGGTTTTTTCGATTGGAGAAATGGATTCTATGAAAAAAAACAAGCAGATTCGTATGATCGAAGTTGAAAATCGGTCCATCCGTTCGGAAGTTAAGGCGATCTGAAGTATTCGAAAAAGTTCCAAGGGGGCTCCCTTTGATGCTTTTTATTTTTTCGATTTCGGTTTTTTTGATTGGAGAAATGGATTCTATGAAAAAAAAAACGAGCAGATTGGTATGATCGAAGTTGAAAATCGGTCCATACGTTCGAAAGTTGAGGCAATCTGAAGAATTCGAAAAAGTTCCAAGGGGGCCCCCTTTGATACATTTTTTTTTCGATTTCGGATTTTTTGATCGGAGAAATGGATTCTATGAAAAAAAAAGCAGATTGGTATGATCGAAGTTGAAAATCGGTCCATCCGTTCGGAAGTTAAGTCGATCTGAAGAATTCGAAAAAGTTCCAAGGGGGCCCCCTTTGATGCATTTTTTTTTTCGATTTCGGTTTTTTCGATTGGAGAAATGGATTCTATGAAAAAAAAAACAAGCAGATTCGTATGATCGAAGTTGAAAATCGGTCCATTTGTTCGGAAGTTAAGGCGATCTGAAGAATTCGAAAAAGTTCCAAGGGGGCTCCCTTTGATGCTTTTTATTTTTTCGGTTTCGGTTTTTTTGATTGGAGAAATGGATTCTATGAAAAAAAAACAAGCAGATTGGTATGATCGAAGTTGAAAATCGGTCCATCCGTTCGGAAGTTAAGGCGATCTGAAGAATTCGAAAAAGTTCCAAGGGGACCCCCTTTGATGCAATTTTTCTTTTCGATTTCGGTTTTTTCGATTGGAGAAATGGATTCTATGAAAAAAAACAAGCAGATTGGTATGATCGAAGTTGAAAATCGGTCCATCCGTTCGGAAGTTAAGGCGATCTGAAGAATTCAGAAAAGTTCCAAGGGGACCCCCTTTGATGCAATTTTTTTTTCGATTTTGGTTTTTTCGATTGGAGAAATGGATTCTATGAAAAAAAACAAGTAGATTGGTATGATCGAAGTTGAAAATCGGTCCATCCGTTCGGAAGTTAAGGCGATTTGAAGAATTCGAAAAGGTTCCAAGGGGACCCCCTTTGATGCAATTTTTTTTCGATTTCGGTTTTTTCTATTGGAGAAATGGATTCTATGAAAAAAACAAGCGAATTGGTATGCGCGAAATTGAAAATCGGTCCATCCGTTCGGAAGTTAAGGCGATCTGAAGAATTCGAAAAAGTTCCTAGAAGGCCCCCTTTGATGCATTTTTTTTTTCGATTTCGGTTTTTTCGATTGGAGAAATGGATTCTATGAAAAAAAACAAGCAGATTGGTATGATCGAAGTTGAAAATCGGTCCATCCGTTCGGAAGTTAAGGCGATCTGAAGAATTCGAAAAAGTTCCAAGGGGGCCCCCTTTGATGCATTTTTTTTTCGATTTCGGTTTTTTCGATTGGAGAAATGGATTCAAAAAAAAACAAGCAGATTCGTATGATCGAAGTTGAAAATCGGTCCATCCGTTCGGAAGTTAAGGCGATCTGAAGTATTCGAAAAAGTTCCAAGGAGGCTCCCTTTGATGCTTTTTATTTTTTCGATTTCGGTTTTTTGATTGGAGAAATGGATTCTATGAAAAAAACGAGCAGATTGGTATGATCGAAGTTGAAAATCGGTCCATACGTTCGAAAGTTGAGGCAATCTGAAGAATTCGAAAAAGTTCCAAGGGGGCCCCCTTTGATACATTTTTTTTCGATTTCGGATTTTTTGATCGGAGAAATGGATTCTATGAAAAAAAAAAGCAGATTGGTATGATCGAAGTTGAAAATCGGTCCATCCGTTCGGAAGTTAAGTCGATCTGAAGAATTCGAAAAAGTTCCAAGGGGGCCCCCTTTGATGCATTTTTTTTTTTTCGATTTTGGTTTTTTTGATTGGAGAAATGGATTCTATGAGAAAAAAACAAGCAGATTGGTATGATCGAAGTTGAAAATCGGTCCATCCGTTCGGAAGTTAAGGCGATCTGAAGAATTCGAAAAAGTTCCAAGGGGACCCCCTTTGATGCAATTTTTCTTTTCGATTTCGGTTTTTTCGATTGGAGAAATGGATTCTATGAAAAAAAACAAGCAGATTGGTATGATCGAAGTTGAAAATCGGTCCATCCGTTCGGAAGTTAAGGCGATCTGAAGAATTCAGAAAAGTTCCCAGGGGACCCCCTTTGATGCAATTTTTTTTTCGATTTTGGTTTTTTCGATTGGAGAAATGGATTCTATGAGAAAAACAAGTAGATTGGTATGATCGAAGTTGAAAATCGGTCCATCCGTTCGGAAGTTAAGGCGATTTGAAGAATTCGAAAAAGTTCCAAGGGGACCCCCTTTGATGCAATTTTTTTTCGATTTCGGTTTTTTCTATTGAAGAAATGGATTCTATGAAAAAACAAGCAAATTGGTATGCGCGAAATTGAAAATCGGTCGATCCGTTCGGAAGTTGAGGCGGTCTGAAGAATTCGAAAAAGTTCCAAGGTGGCCCCCTTTGATGCATTTTATTTTTCGATTTTGGTTTTTCCGATTGAAGAAATGGATTCTATGAAAAAAAAACAAGCAGATTGGTATGATCGAATTTGAAAATCGGTCCATCCGTTCGGAAGTTAAGGCGATCTGAAGAATTCGAAAAAGTTCCAAGGGGGCCCCCTTTGATGCATTTTTTTTTCGATTTCGGTTTTTTCGATTGGAGAAATGGATTCTATAAAAGAAACAAGCAGATTGGTATGATCGAAGTTGAAAATCGGTCCATCCGTTCGGAAGTTAAGGCGATCTGAAGAATTCGAAAAAGTTCCAAGGGGACCCCCTTTGATGCAATTTTTTTTCGATTTCGGTTTTTCCGATTGGAGAAATGGATTCTATGAAAAAAACAAGCGAATTGGTATGCGCGAAATTGAAAATCGGTCCATCCGTTCGGAAGTTAAGGCGATCTGAAGAATTCGAAAAAGTTCCAAGAAGGCCCCCTTTGATGCATTTTTTTTTCGATTTCGGTTTTTTCGATTGGAGAAATGGATTCTATAAAAAAAAACAAGCAGATTGGTATGATCGAAGTTGAAAATCGGTCCATCCGTTCGGAAGTTAAGGCGATCTGAAGAATTCGAAAAAGTTCCAAGGGGGCCCCCTTTGATGCATTTTTTTTTCGATTGGATAAATGGATTCTATGATAAAAAACAAGCAGATTGGTATGATCGAAGTTGAAAATCGGTCCATCCGTTCGGAAGTTAAGGCGATCTGAAGAATTCGAAAAAGTTCCAAGGAGGCCCCCTTTGATGCATTTTTTTTTTCGATTTCGGTTTTTTCGATTGGAGAAATGGATTCAAAAAAAAAAACAAGCAGATTGGTATGATCGAAGTTGAAAATCGGTCCATCCGTTCGGAAGTTAAGGCGATCTGAAGAATTCGAAAAAGTTCCAAGGGGGCCCCCTTTGATGCATTTTTTTTTCGATTGGAGAAATATATTCTATGATAAAAAACAAGCAGATTGGTATGATCGAAGTTGAAAATCGGTCCATCCGTTCGGATGTTAAGGCGATCTGAAGAATTCGAAAAAGTTCCAAGGGGGCCCCCTTTGATGCATTTTTTTTTTCGATTCCGGTTTTTTCGATTGGAGAAATGGATTCTATGAAAAAAAAACAAGCAGATTGGTATGATCGAATTTGAAAATCGGTCCATCCGTTCGGAAGTTAAGGCGATCTGAAGAATTCGAAAAAGTTCCAAGGGGGCCCCCTTTGATGCATTTTTTTTTTCGATTTCGGTTTTTTCGATTGGAGAAATGGATTCTAAGAAAAAAAAAACAAGCAGATTGTTATGATCGAAGTTGAAAATCGGTCCATCCGTTCGGAAGTTAAGGCGATCTGAAGAATTCGAGAAAGTTCCAAGGGGGCCCCCTTTGATGCATTTTTTTTCGATTTCGATTTTTTCGATTGGAGAAATGGATTCTATGAAAGAAAACAAGCAGATTGGTATGATCGAAGTTGAAAATCGGTCCATCCGTTCGGAAGTTAGGCGATCTGAAGAATTCGAAAAAGTTCCAAGGGGGCCCCCTTTGATGCATTTTTTTTTCGATTTCGGTTTTTTCGATTGGAGAAATGGATTCTATGAAAAAAACAAGCAGATTGGTATGATCGAAGTTGAAAATCGGTCCATACGTTCGAAAGTTAAGGCGATCTGAAGAATTCGAAAAAGTTCCAAGGGGCCCCCTTTGATGCATTTTTTTTTCGATTTCGGTTTTTTCGATTGGAGAAATGGATTCTATGAAAAAAAAACAAGCAGTTTGGTATGATCGAAGTTGAAAATCGGTCCATCCGTTCGGAAGTTAAGTCGATCTGAAGAATTCGAAAAAGTTCCAAAGGGGCCCCCTTTGATGCATTTTTTTTTTCGATTTCGGTTTTTTCGATTGAAGAAATGGATTCTATGAAAAAAAAACAAGCAGATTGGTATGATCGAAGTTGGAAATCGGTCCATCCGTTCGGAAGTTAAGGCGATCTGAAGAATTCGAAAAAGTTCCAAGGGGACCCCCTTTGATGCAATTTTTTTTTTTCGATTTCGGTTTTTTCGATTGGAGAAAAGGATTCTATGAAAAAAAAACAAGCAGATTGGTATGATCGAAGTTGAAAATCGGTCCATCCGTTCGGAAGTTAAGGCGATCTGAAGAATTCGAAAAAGTTCCAAGGGGACCCCCTTTGATGCAATTTTTTTTTTTTCGATTTCGGTTTTTTCGATTGGAGAAAAGGATTCTATGAAAAAAAACAAGCAAATTGGTATGCGCGAAGTTGAAAATCGGTCCATCCGTTCGGAAGTTAAGGCGATCTGAAGAAATCGAACAAGTTCCAAGGGGGCCCCCTTCGATGCATTTTTTTTTTCGATTTCGTTTTTTACGATTGGAGAAATGGATTCTACGAAAAAAAAAAACAAATTACAATTATCGTTCCGTCTAATCATCCAACCTTATGTTCGATGCATACGCTCGTATGTGTAACTAAAGAACCGTTACATGGTAGGTGTAACTAAATAAACAGCATAACGATATAATCGGAGACAACCCAGATACAATGATTGTTCAATCTATCCATTCAACCTTATGTTCGATTCGGTTGCTCGTATGTATAACGAAAGAACAGTTACCTGGTGAGTATAACTATATAAACCTAATCGAATACAACCCAGATACGATGAATTTTCAATCTATCCATTTAACCTTCTGCTCGATTTGGTCGCTTTTATGTGAAACGGAAGAACAGTTAACTGGTGAATATTGCTATATAAACATCATCACGATATCATCGAATACAACTCAGATACAATTATCGCTTCGTCTAACCATTTAACCTTCCGTTCGATTCAGTCGCTAGTATGTGTAACGGAAGTACCGTCACCTGGTAAGTATCACTATATATACAGTATTGCGATATAATCGGATACCAACCAGATACATTGATTGTTCAGTCTATCCATTCAACTTTCTGTTCGTTTCGGTCGCTCGCATGTAAAACGGGAATACCGTCACCTAGTGTGTATAACTATATACGCAGCATAACATCATAATCGAATACAACCCAGATAGCATCCATTCAACCTTCTGTTCGATTCGGTTGCTCGTATGTATAACGAAAGAACAGTAACCTGGTGAGTATTTCTATATGAACTTCATCACGATATAATCGAATACAACTCAGATACAATGATCATTCCGTCTATCCATCCAACCTTCTGTTCGATTGGGTCGCTCGTACGTATAACGCAAGAACAGTCACCTGGTGAGTATTACTATATAAACATTACTATGATATAATCGAATACAACTCAGTTACAATAATCGTTCCGTCTAACCATCCAACCTTATGTTCGATTCAGACGCTCGTATGTGTAACGAAAGAACCGTTACATGGTAGGTGTATCTAATTATACAGCATAACGATATAATCGGAGACAACCCAGATACAATGATTGTTCAATCTATCCATTCAACCTTATGTTCGTTTCGGTCGCTCGTATGTAAAACGGGAATACCGTCACCTAGTGTGTATAACTATATACACAGCATAACATCATAATCGAATACAACCCAGATACCATCCATTCAACCTTCTGTTCGATTCGGTTGCTCGTATGTATAACGAAAGAACAGTAACCTGGTGAGTATTTCTATATGAACTCCATCACGATATAATCGAATACAACTCAGATACAATGATCATTCCGTCTATCCATCCAACCTTCTGTTCGATTGGGTCGCTCGTACGTATAACGCAAGAACAGTCACCTGGTGAGTATTACTATATAAACATTAATACGATATAATCGAATACAACTCAGATACAATTATCGCTTCGTCTAACCATTCAACCTTCTGTTCGATTCAGTCGCTAGTATGTGTAACGGAAGTACCATCACCTGGTAAGTATCACTATATATACAGTATTGCGATATAATCGGATACCAACCAGATACATTGATTGTTCAGTCTATCCATTCAACTTTCTGTTCGTTTCGGTCGCTCGTATGTAAAACGGGAATACCGTCACCTAGTGTGTATAACAATATACACAGCATAACATCATAATCGAATACAACCCAGATACCATCCATTCAACCTTCTGTTCGATTCGGTTGCTCGTATGTATAACGAAAGAACAGTAACCTGATGAGTATTTCTATATGAAATTCATCACGATATAATCGAATACAACTCAGATACAATGATCATTCCGTCTATCCATCCAACTTTCTGTTCGATTGGGTCGCTCGTACGTATAACGCAAGAACAGTCACCTGGTGAGTATTACTATATAAACATCACCACGATACAATCGAATACAACTCAGTTACAATTATCGTTCCGTCTAACCATCCAACCTTATGTTCGATTCAGACGCTCGTATGTGTAACGAAAGAACTGTTACATGGTAGTTGTAACTAAATATACAGCATAACGATATAATCGGAGACAACCCAGATACAATGATTGTTCAATCTAAGGCGATCTGAAGAATTCGAAAAAGTTCCAAGGGGGCCCCCTTTGATGCAATTTTTTTTTCGATTTCGGTTTTTTCAATTGGAGAAATGGATTCTATGAAAAAAAACAAGCAGATTGGTATGATCGAAGTTGAAAATCGGTCCATCCGTTCGGAAGTTACGGCGATCTGAAGAATTCGAAAAAGTTCCAAGGGGGCCCCCTTTGATGCATTTTTTTTTTCGATTTCTGTTTTTTCGATTGGAGAAATGGATTTTTAAAAAAAAACAAGCAGATTGGTATGATCGAAGTTGAAAATCGGTCCATCCGTTCGGAAGTTAAGGCGATCTGAAGAATTCGAAAAAGTTCCAAGGGGGCCCCCTTTGATGCAATTTTTCTTTCGATTTCGGTTTTTTCGATTGGAGAAATGGATTCTATGAAAAAAACAAGCAGATTGGTATGATCGAAGTTGAAAATCGGTCCATCCGTTCGGAAGTTGAGGCGATCTGAAGAATTCGAAAAAGTTCGAAGGGGGCCCCCTTTGATGCATTTTTTTTTTTCGATTGGTGAAATGGATTCTATGAAAAAAACAAGCAGATTGGTATGATCGAAGTTGAAAATCGGTCCATCCGTTCGGAAGTTAAGGCGATCTGAAGAATTCGAAAAAGTTCCAAGGGGACCCCTTTTGATGCAATTTTTTTTTTCGATTTCGGTTATTTCGATTGGAGAAATGGATTTTATGAAAAAAAAAAGCAAATTGGCATGCACGAAGTTGAAAATCGGTCCATCCGTTCGGAAGTTAAGGTGATCTGAAGATTTCGAAAAAGTTCCAAGAGGACCTCCTTTGATGCATTTTTTTTCTCGATTTCGGTTTTTTTGATTGGAGAAATGGATTCTATGAAAAAAAACAAGCAAATTGTTATGCGCGAAGTTGAAAATCGGTCCATCCGTTCGGAAGTTAAGGCGATCTGAAGAATTCGAAAAAGTTCCAAGGGGGCCCCCTTTGATGCATTTTTTTTTCGATTTCGGTTTTTTCGATTGGAGAAATGGAATCTATAAAAAAAACAAACAGATTGGTATGATCGAAGTTGAAAATCGGTCCATCCGTTCGGAAGTTAAGGCGATCTGAAGAATTCGAAAAAGCTCCAAGGGGGCCCCCTTTGATGCATTTTTTTTTCGATTTCGGTTTTTTCGATTGGAGAAATGGATTCAATGAAGAAAAAGCAAGCAGATTGGTATGATCGAAGTTGAAAATCGGTCCATCCGTTTGGAAGTTAAGGCGATCTGAAGAATTCGAAAAAGTTCTAAGAGGGCCCCCTTTGATGCATTTTTTTTTCGATTTCGGTTTTTCCGATTGGAGAAATGGATTCTATGAAAAAAACAAGCAGATTGATATGATCGAAGTTGAAAATAGGTCCATCCGTTCGGAAGTTAAGGCGATCTGAAGAATTCGAAAAAGTTCCAAGGAGGCCCCCTTTGATGTATTTTTTTTTTCGATTTCGGTTTTTTTGATTGGAGAAATGGATTTTATGAAAAAAAACAAGCAGATTGGTATGATCGAAGTTGAAAATAGGTCCATCCGTTCGGAAGTTGAGGCGATCTGAAGAATTCGAAAAAGTTCCAAGGGGACCCCCTTTGAAGCAATTTTTTTTTCAATTTCGGTTTTTTCGATTGGAGAAATGGATTTTATGGAAAAAAACAAGCAGATTGGTATGATCGAAGTTGAAAATCGGTCCATCCGTTCGGAAGTTAAGGCGATCTGAAGAATTCGAAAAAGTTCCTAGGGGGCCCCCTTTGATGCAATTTTTTTTTCGATTTCGGTTTTTTTGATTGGAGAAATGGATTCTATGAAAAAAAAACAAGCAGATTGGTATGATCGAAGTTGAAAATCGGTCCATCCGTTCGGAAGTTAAGGCGATCTGAAGAATTCGAAAAAGTTCCTAGGGGGCCCCCTTTGATGCAATTTTTTCTAGATTTCGGTTTTTTTGATTGAAGAAATGGATTCTATGAAGAAAAACAAGCAGTTTGGTATGATCGAAGTTGAAAAATCGGTCCATCCGTTTGGAAGTTAAGGCGATCTGAAGAATTCGAAAAAGTTCCAAGGGGGCCCCCTTTGATGCAAGTTTTTTTTTAGATTTCGGTTTTTTCGATTGGAGAAATGGATTCTATGAAAAAAAACAAGCAGATTGGTATGATCGAAGTTGAAAATCGGTCCATCCGTTTGGAAGTTAAGGCGATCTGAAGAATTCGAAAAAGTTCCAAGGGGACCCCCTTTGATGCAATTTTTTTTTTCGATTTCGGTTTTTTTGATTGGAGAAATGGATTCTATGAAAAAAAACAAGCAGTTTGGTATGATCGAAGTTGAAAATCGGTCCATCCGTTCGGAAGTTAAGGCGATCTGAAGAATTCGAGAAAGTTCCAAGAGGACCCCCATTGATGCAATTTTTTTTTTCGATTTCGGTTTTTTCTTTTGAAGAAATGGATTCTATGAAAAAACAAGCAAATTGGTATGCG
This sequence comes from Chrysomela aeneicollis, assembly GCA_029955515.1. NCBI lineage: Eukaryota > Metazoa > Arthropoda > Insecta > Coleoptera > Chrysomelidae > Chrysomela > Chrysomela aeneicollis. The sequence goes on along the minus strand of JARUHQ010000013.1, from coordinate 10,239,130 downwards.
CGAAATTGAAAATCGGTCCATCCGTTCGGAAGTTAAGGCGGTCTGAAGAATTCGAAAAAGTTCCAAGGGGGCCCCCTTTGATGCAATTTTATTTATCGATTTCGGTTTTTTCGATTGGAGAAATGGATTCTATGAAAAAAACAAGCAGATTGGCATGATCGAAGTTGAGAATCGGTCCATCCGTTCGGAAGTTAAGGCGATCTGAAGAATTCGAAAAAGTTCCAAGGGGGCCCCCTTTGATGCAATTTTATTTTTCGATTTCGGTTTTTTCGATTGGAGTTATGGATTCTATGAAAAAAAAACAAGCAGATTGGTATGATCGAAGTTGAAAATCGGTCCATCCGTTCGGAAGTTAAGGCGATCTGAAGAATTCGAAAAAGTTCCAAGGGGGCCCCCTTTGATGCATTTTTTTTTCGATTTCGGTTTTTTCGATTGCAGAAATGGATTCTATGAAAGAAAACAAGCAAATTGGTATGATCGAAGTTGAAAATCGGTCCATCCGTTCGGAAGTTAGGCGATCTGAAGAATTCGAAAAAGTTCTAAGGGGGCCCCCTTTGATGCATTTTTTTTTATTTCGGTTTTTTCGATTGGAGAAATTGATTCTATGAAAAAAAACAAGCAGATTGGTATGATCGAAGTTGAAAATCGGTCCATCCGTTCGGAAGTTAAGGCGATCTGAAGAATTCGAAAAAGTTCTAAGGGGGCCCCCTTTGATGCATTTATTTTTTATTTCGTTTTTTTCGATTGAAGAAAAGGATTCTATGAAAAAAAAAAACAAGCAGATTGGTATGATCGTAGTTGAAAATCGGTCCATCCGTTTGGAAGTTAAGGCGGTCTGAAGAATTCGAAAAAGTTCCAAGGGGGCCCCTTTGATGCATTTTTTTTTTCGATTTCGGTTTTTTCGATTGAAGAAATTTATTCTATGAAAAAAAAAACAAGCAGTTTGTTATGATCGAAGTTGAAAATCGGTCCATCCGTTCGGAAGTTAAGGCGGTCTGAAGAATTCGAAAAAGTTCCAAGGGGGCCCCCTTTGATGCAATTTTTTTTTTCGGTCAATCCGTTCGGAAGTTAAGGCGATCTGAAGAATTCGAAAAAGTTCCAAGGGGGCCCCCTTTGATGCAATTTTTTTTTTCGGTCAATCCGTTCGGAAGTTTAGGCGATCTGAAGAATTCGAAAAAGTTCCAAGGGGGCCCCCTTTGATGCAATTTTTTTTTTAGATTTCGGTTTTTTCGATTGGAGAAATGGATTCTATGAAAAAAAAAACAAGCAGATTGGTATGATCGAAGTTGAAAATCGGTCCATCCGTTTGGAAGTTAAGGCGATCTGAAGAATTCGAAAAAGTTCCAAGGGGACCCCCTTTGATGCAATTTTTTTTTATTTCGGTTTTTTCGATTGAAGAATTGGATTCTATGAAAAAAAAACAAGCAGTTTGGTATGATCGAAGTTGAAAATCGGTCCATCCGTTTGGAAGTTAAGGCGATCTGAAGAATTCGAAAAAGTTCCAAGCGGACCCCCTTTGATGCAATTTTTTTTTATTTCGGTTTTTTCGATTGGAGAAATGGATTCTATGAAAAAAAACAAGCAGATTGGTATGATCGAAGTTGAAAATCGGTCCATCCGGTTGGAAGTTAAGGCGATCTGAAGAATTCGAATAAGTTCCAAGGGGACCCCCTTTGATGCAATTTTTTTTTCGATTTCGGATTTTTCGATTGAAGAAATGGATTCGATGAAAAAAAACAAGCAGTTTGGTATGATCGAAGTTGAAAATCGGTCCATCCGTTTGGAAGTTAAGGCGATCTGAAGAATTCGAAAAAGTTCCAAGGGGACCCCCTTTGATGCAATTTTTTTTTCGATTTCGGTTTTTTCTATTGAAGAAATGGATTCTATGAAAAAACAAGCAAATTGGTATGCGCGAAATTGAAAATCGGTCCATCCGTTCGGAAGTTAAGGCGGTCTGAAGAATTCGAAAAAGTTCCAAGGGGGCCCCCTTTGATGCATTTTTTTTTTCGATTTCGGTTTTTTCGATTGGAGAAATGGATTCGATGAAAAAAACTAGCAGATTGGTATGATCGTAGTTGAAAATCGGTGCATCCGTTTGGAAGTTAAGGCGATCTGAAGAATTCGAAAAAGTTCCAAGGGGACCCCCTTTGATGCAATTTTTCTTTCGATTTCGGTTAATTCGATTGGAGAAATGGATTCTATGAAAAAAAAAACAAGCAGTTTGGTATGATCGAAGTTGAAAATCGGTCCATCCGTTTGGAAGTTGAGGCGATCTGAAGAATTCGAAAAAGTTCCAAGGGGACTCCCTTTGATGCAATTTTTTTTTCGATTTCGGTTTTTTCGATTGAAGAAATGGATTCTATGAAAAAAAACAAGCAGATTGGTATGATCGAAGTTGAAAATAGGTCCATCCGTTCGGAAGTTAAGGCGATCTGAAGAATTCGAAAAAGTTCCAAGGAGGCCCCCTTTGATGTATTTTTTTTTTCGATTTCGGTTTTTTTGATTGGAGAAATGGATTTTATGAAAAAAAACAAGCAGATTGGTATGATCGAAGTTGAAAATAGGTCCATCCGTTCGGAAGTTGAGGCGATCTGAAGAATTCGAAAAAGTTCCAAGGGGACCCCCTTTGATGCAATTTTTTTTTCAATTTCGGTTTTTTCGATTGGAGAAATGGATTTTATGGAAAAAAACAAGCAGATTGGTATGATCGAAGTTGAAAATCGGTCCATCCGTTCGGAAGTTAAGGCGATCTGAAGAATTCGAAAAAGTTCCTAGGGGGCCCCCTTTGATGCAATTTTTTTTTCGATTTCGGTTTTTTTGATTGGAGAAATGGATTCTATGAAAAAAAAACAAGCAGATTGGTATGATCGAAGTTGAAAATCGGTCCATCCGTTCGGAAGTTAAGGCGATCTGAAGAATTCGAAAAAGTTCCTAGGGGGCCCCCTTTGATGCAATTTTTTCTAGATTTCGGTTTTTTTGATTGAAGAAATGGATTCTATGAAGAAAAACAAGCAGTTTGGTATGATCGAAGTTGAAAAATCGGTCCATCCGTTTGGAAGTTAAGGCGATCTGAAGAATTCGAAAAAGTTCCAAGGGGGCCCCCTTTGATGCAAGTTTTTTTTTAGATTTCGGTTTTTTCGATTGGAGAAATGGATTCTATGAAAAAAAACAAGCAGATTGGTATGATCGAAGTTGAAAATCGGTCCATCCGTTTGGAAGTTAAGGCGATCTGAAGAATTCGAAAAAGTTCCAAGGGGACCCCCTTTGATGCAATTTTTTTTTTCGATTTCGGTTTTTTTGATTGGAGAAATGGATTCTATGAAAAAAAACAAGCAGTTTGGTATGATCGAAGTTGAAAATCGGTCCATCCGTTCGGAAGTTAAGGCGATCTGAAGAATTCGAGAAAGTTCCAAGAGGACCCCCATTGATGCAATTTTTTTTTTCGATTTCGGTTTTTTCTTTTGAAGAAATGGATTCTATGAAAAAACAAGCAAATTGGTATGCGCGAAATTGAAAATCGGTCCATCCGTTCGGAAGTTAAGGCGGTCTGAAGAATTCGAAAAAGTTCCAAGGGGGCCCCCTTTGATGCAATTTTATTTATCGATTTCGGTTTTTTCGATTGGAGAAATGGATTCTATGAAAAAAACAAGCAGATTGGCATGATCGAAGTTGAGAATCGGTCCATCCGTTCGGAAGTTAAGGCGATCTGAAGAATTCGAAAAAGTTCCAAGGGGGCCCCCTTTGATGCAATTTTATTTTTCGATTTCGGTTTTTTCGATTGGAGTTATGGATTCTATGAAAAAAAAACAAGCAGATTGGTATGATCGAAGTTGAAAATCGGTCCATCCGTTCGGAAGTTAAGGCGATCTGAAGAATTCGAAAAAGTTCCAAGGGGGCCCCCTTTGATGCATTTTTTTTTCGATTTCGGTTTTTTCGATTGCAGAAATGGATTCTATGAAAGAAAACAAGCAAATTGGTATGATCGAAGTTGAAAATCGGTCCATCCGTTCGGAAGTTAGGCGATCTGAAGAATTCGAAAAAGTTCTAAGGGGGCCCCCTTTGATGCATTTTTTTTTATTTCGGTTTTTTCGATTGGAGAAATTGATTCTATGAAAAAAAACAAGCAGATTGGTATGATCGAAGTTGAAAATCGGTCCATCCGTTCGGAAGTTAAGGCGATCTGAAGAATTCGAAAAAGTTCTAAGGGGGCCCCCTTTGATGCATTTATTTTTTATTTCGTTTTTTTCGATTGAAGAAAAGGATTCTATGAAAAAAAAAAACAAGCAGATTGGTATGATCGTAGTTGAAAATCGGTCCATCCGTTTGGAAGTTAAGGCGGTCTGAAGAATTCGAAAAAGTTCCAAGGGGGCCCCTTTGATGCATTTTTTTTTTTCGATTTCGGTTTTTTCGATTGAAGAAATTTATTCTATGAAAAAAAAAACAAGCAGTTTGTTATGATCGAAGTTGAAAATCGGTCCATCCGTTCGGAAGTTAAGGCGGTCTGAAGAATTCGAAAAAGTTCCAAGGGGGCCCCCTTTGATGCAATTTTTTTTTTCGGTCAATCCGTTCGGAAGTTAAGGCGATCTGAAGAATTCGAAAAAGTTCCAAGGGGGCCCCCTTTGATGCAATTTTTTTTTTCGGTCAATCCGTTCGGAAGTTTAGGCGATCTGAAGAATTCGAAAAAGTTCCAAGGGGGCCCCCTTTGATGCAATTTTTTTTTTAGATTTCGGTTTTTTCGATTGGAGAAATGGATTCTATGAAAAAAAAAACAAGCAGATTGGTATGATCGAAGTTGAAAATCGGTCCATCCGTTTGGAAGTTAAGGCGATCTGAAGAATTCGAAAAAGTTCCAAGGGGACCCCCTTTGATGCAATTTTTTTTTATTTCGGTTTTTTCGATTGAAGAATTGGATTCTATGAAAAAAAAACAAGCAGTTTGGTATGATCGAAGTTGAAAATCGGTCCATCCGTTTGGAAGTTAAGGCGATCTGAAGAATTCGAAAAAGTTCCAAGCGGACCCCCTTTGATGCAATTTTTTTTTATTTCGGTTTTTTCGATTGGAGAAATGGATTCTATGAAAAAAAACAAGCAGATTGGTATGATCGAAGTTGAAAATCGGTCCATCCGGTTGGAAGTTAAGGCGATCTGAAGAATTCGAATAAGTTCCAAGGGGACCCCCTTTGATGCAATTTTTTTTTCGATTTCGGATTTTTCGATTGAAGAAATGGATTCGATGAAAAAAAACAAGCAGTTTGGTATGATCGAAGTTGAAAATCGGTCCATCCGTTTGGAAGTTAAGGCGATCTGAAGAATTCGAAAAAGTTCCAAGGGGACCCCCTTTGATGCAATTTTTTTTTCGATTTCGGTTTTTTCTATTGAAGAAATGGATTCTATGAAAAAACAAGCAAATTGGTATGCGCGAAATTGAAAATCGGTCCATCCGTTCGGAAGTTAAGGCGGTCTGAAGAATTCGAAAAAGTTCCAAGGGGGCCCCCTTTGATGCATTTTTTTTTTCGATTTCGGTTTTTTCGATTGGAGAAATGGATTCGATGAAAAAAACTAGCAGATTGGTATGATCGTAGTTGAAAATCGGTGCATCCGTTTGGAAGTTAAGGCGATCTGAAGAATTCGAAAAAGTTCCAAGGGGACCCCCTTTGATGCAATTTTTCTTTCGATTTCGGTTAATTCGATTGGAGAAATGGATTCTATGAAAAAAAAAACAAGCAGTTTGGTATGATCGAAGTTGAAAATCGGTCCATCCGTTTGGAAGTTGAGGCGATCTGAAGAATTCGAAAAAGTTCCAAGGGGACTCCCTTTGATGCAATTTTTTTTTCGATTTCGGTTTTTTCGATTGAAGAAATGGATTCTATGAAAAAAAAACAAGCAGTTTGTTATGATCGAAGTTGAAAATCGGTCCATCCGTTTGGAAGTTAAGGCGATCTGAAGAATTCGAAAAAGTTCCAAGGGGACCCCCTTTGATGCAATTTTTTTTTCGATTTCGGTTTTTTTGATTGGAGAAATGGATTCTATAAAATAAAACAAGCAGATTGGTATGATCGAAGTTGAAAATCGGTCCATCCGTTTGGAAGTTAAGGCGATCTGAAGAATTCGAAAAAGTTCCAAGGGGACCCCCTTTGATGCAATTTTTTTTTCGATTTCGGTTTTTTCGATTGGAGATTCTATGAAAAAAAACCAACAGTTTGGTATGATCGAAGTTGAAAATCGGTCCATCCGTTCGGAGGTTAAGGCGATCTGAAGAATTCGAAAAAGTTCCAAGAGGACCCCCTTTGATGCAATTTTTTTTTTTCGATTTCGGTTTTTTCTATTGAAGAAATGGATTCTATGAAAAAACAAGCAAATTGGTATGCGCGAAATTGAAAATCGGTCCATCCGTTCGGAAGTTAAGGAGGTCTGAAGAATTCGAAAAAGTTCCAAGGGGGCCCCCTTCGATGCAATTTTTCTTAGATTTCGGTTTTTTCGATTGGAGAAATGGATTCTATGAAAAAAAACAAGCAGATTGGTATGATCGAAGTTGAAAATCGGTCCATCCGTTTGGAAGTTATGGCGATCTGAAGAATTCGAAAAAGTTCCAAGGGGACCCCCTTTGATGCAATTTTTTTTTAGATTTCGGTTTCTTCGATTGGAGAAATGGATTCTATGAAAAAAACAAGCAGATTGGTATGATCGAAGTTGAAAATCGGTCCATCCGTTCGGAAGTTAAGGCGATCTGAAGAATTCGAGAAAGTTCCAAGAGGACCCCCATTGATGCAATTTTTTTTTTCGATTTCGGTTTTTTCTATTGAAGAAATGGATTCTATGAAAAAACAAGCAAATTGGTATGCGCGAAATTGAAAATCGGTCCATCCGTTCGGAAGTTAAGGCGGTCTGAAGAATTCGAAAAAGTTTCAAGGGGGCCCCCTTTGATGCAATTTTATTTTTCGATTTCGGTTTTTTCGATTGGAGAAATGGATTCTATGAAAAAAACAAGCAGATTGGTATGATCGAAGTTGAAAATCAGTCCATCCGTTCGGAAGTTAAGGCGATCTGAAGAATTCGAAAAAGTTCCAAGGGGGCCCCTTATGATGCAATTTTATTTTTCGATTTCGGTTTTTTCGATTGGAGAAATGGATTCTATGAAAAAAAAAACAAGCAGATTGGTATGATCGAAGTTGAAAATCGGTCCATCCGTTCGGAAGTTAAGGCCATCTGAAGAATTCGAAAAAGTTCCAAAGGGGCCCCCTTTGATGCATTTTTTTTTCGATTTCGGTTTTCTCGATTGGAGAAATGGATTCTATGAAAAAAAACAAGCAGATTGGTATGATCGAAGTTGAAAATCGGTTCATCCGTTCGGAAGTTAAGGCGATCTGAAGAATTCGAGAAAGTTCCAAGAGGACCCCCATTGATGCAATTTTTTTTTTCGATTTCGGTTTTTTTTATTGAAGAAATGGATTCTATGAAAAAACAAGCAAATTGGTATGCGCGAAATTGAAAATCGGTCCATCCGTTCGGAAGTTAAGGCGGTCTGAAGAATTCGAAAAAGTTTCAAGGGGGCCCCCTTTGATGCAATTTTATTTTTCGATTTCGGTTTTTTCGATTGGAGAAATGGATTCTATGAAAAAAACAAGCAGATTGGTATGATCGAAGTTGAAAATCGGTCCATCCGTTTGGAAGTTAAGGCGATCTGAAGAATTCGAAAAAGTTCCAAGGGGACCCCCTTTGATGCAATTTTTTTTTCGATTTCGGTTTTTTCGATTGGAGATTCTATGAAAAAAAACCAACAGTTTGGTATGATCGAAGTTGAAAATCGGTCCATCCGTTCGGAGGTTAAGGCGATCTGAAGAATTCGAAAAAGTTCCAAGAGGACCCCCTTTGATGCAATTTTTTTTTTTCGATTTCGGTTTCTTCTATTGAAGAAATGGATTCTATGAAAAAACAAGCAAATTGGTATGCGCGAAATTGAAAATCGGTCCATCCGTTCGGAAGTTAAGGAGGTCTGAAGAATTCGAAAAAGTTCCAAGGGGGCCCCCTTCGATGCAATTTTTCTCAGATTTCGGTTTTTTCGATTGGAGAAATGGATTCTATGAAAAAAAACAAGCAGATTGGTATGATCGAAGTTGAAAATCGGTCCATCCGTTTGGAAGTTAAGGCGATCTGAAGAATTCGAAAAAGTTCCAAGGGGGCCCCCTTTGATGCAATTTTTTTTTAGATTTCGGTTTCTTCGATTGGAGAAATGGATTCTATGAAAAAAACAAGCAGATTGGTATGATCGAAGTTGAAAATCGGTCCATCCGTTCGAAAGTTAAGGCGATCTGAAGAATTCGAGAAAGTTCCAAGAGGACCCCCATTGATGCAATTTTATTTTTCGATTTCGGTTTTTTCGATTGGAGAAATGGATTCTATGAAAAAAACAAGCAGATTGGTATGATCGAAGTTGAAAATCAGTCCATCCGTTCGGAAGTTAAGGCGATCTGAAGAATTCGAAAAAGTTCCAAGGGGGCCCCTTATGATGCAATTTTATTTTTCGATTTCGGTTTTTTCGATTGGAGAAATGGATTCTATGAAAAAAAAAACAAGCAGATTGGTATGATCGAAGTTGAAAATCGGTCCATCCGTTCGGAAGTTAAGGCGATCTGAAGAATTCGAAAAAGTTCCAAAGGGGCCTCCTTTGATGCATTTTTTTTTCGATTTCGGTTTTCTCGATTGGAGAAATGGATTCTATGAAAAAAAAAACAAGCAGATTGGTATGATCGAAGTTGAAAATCGGTCCATCCGTTCGGAAGTTAAGGCGATCTGAAGAATTCGAGAAAGTTCCAAGAGGACCCCCATTGATGCAATTTTTTTTTTCGATTTCGGTTTTTTTTATTGAAGAAATGGATTCTATGAAAAAACAAGCAAATTGGTATGCGCGAAATTGAAAATCGGTCCATCCGTTCGGAAGTTAAGGCGATCTGAAGAATTCGAAAAAGTTCCAAGGGGGCCCCTTATGATGCAATTTTATTTTTCGATTTCGGTTTTTTCGATTGGAGAAATGGATTCTATGAAAAAAAACAAGCAGATTGGTATGATCGAAGTTGAAAATCGGTCCATCCGTTCGGAAGTTAAGGCGATCTGAAGAATTCGAAAAAGTTCCAAAGGGGCCCCCTTTGATGCATTTTTTTTTTTTCGATTTCGGTTTTCTCGATTGCAGAAATGGATTCTATGGAAGAAAACAAGCAAATTGGTATGATCGAAGTTGAAAATCGGTCCATCCGTTCGGAAGTTAGGCGATCTGAAGAATTCTAAAAAGTTCCAAGGGGGCCCCCTTTGATGCATTTTTTTTATTTCGGTTTTTTTGATTGGAGAAATTGATTCTATGAGAAAAAACAAGCAGTTAGGTATGATCGAAGTTGAAAATCGGTCCATTCGTTTGGAAGTTAAGGCGATCTGAATAATTCGAAAAAGTTCCAAGGGGACCCCCTTTGATGCAATTTTATTTTCGATTTCGGTTTTTTCGATCGAAGAAATGGATTCTATGAAAAAAATCAAGCAGATTGGTATGATCGAAGTTGAAAATCGGTCCATCCGTTTGGAAGTTAAGGCGATCTGAAGAATTCGAATAAGTTCCAAGGGGACCCCCTTTGATGCAATCTTGTTTTCGATTTCGGTTTTTTCGATTAAAGAAATGGATTCTATGAAAAAAAAACAAGCAGTTTGGTATGATCGAAGTTAAAAATCGGTCCATCCGTTTGGAAGTTAAGGCGATCTGAAGAATTCGAAAAAGTTCCTAGGGGACCCCCTTTGATGCAATTTTTTCTTCGATTTCGGTTTTTTCGATTGGAGAAATGGATTCTATGAAAAAAATCAAGCAGATTGGTATGATCGAAGTTGAAAATCGGTCCATCCGTTTGGAAGTTAAGGCGATCTGAAGAATTCGAATAAGTTCCAAGGGGACCCCCTTTGATGCAATCTTGTTTTCGATTTCGGTTTTTTCGATTGAAGAAATGGATTCTATGAAAAAAAAACAAGCAGTTTGGTATGATCGAAGTTAAAAATCGGTCCATCCGTTTGGAAGTTAAGGCGATCTGAAGAATTCGAAAAAGTTCCTAGGGGACCCCCTTTGATGCAATTTTTTCTTCGATTTCGGTTTTTTCGATTGGAGAAATGGATTCTATGAAAAAAAACAAGCAGTTTGGTATGATCGAAGTTGAAAATCGGTCCATCCGTTCGGAAGTTAAAGCGATCTGAAGAATTCGAAAAAGTTCCAAGAGGACCCCTTTCGATGCAATTTTTTTTTCGATTTCGGTTTTTTCTATTGAAGAAATGGATTCTATGAAAAAAACAAGCAAATTGTTATGCGCGAAATTGAAAATCGGTCCATCCGTTCGGAAGTTAAGGCGGTCTGAAGAATGCGAAAAAGTTCCAAGGGGGCCACCTTTGATGCATTTTTTTTCGATTTCGGTTTTTTCGATTGGAGAAATGGATTCTATGAAAAAAACTAGCAGATTGGTATGATCGAAGTTGAAAATCGGTCAATCCGTTCGGAAGTTAAGGCGATCTGAAGAATTCGAAAAAGTTCCAAGGGGGCCCCCTTTGATGCAATTTTTTTTTCGGTCAATCCGTTCGGAAGTTAAGGCGATCTGAAGAATTCGAAAAAGTTCCAAGGGGGCCCCCTTTGATGCAATTTTTTTTTAGATTTCGGTTTTTTCGATTGGAGAAATGGATTCTATAAAAAAAAACAAGCAGATTGGTATGATCGTAGTTGAAAATCGGTCCATCCGTTTGGAAGTTAAGGCGATCTGAAGAATTCGAAAAAGTTCCAAGGGGACCCCCTTTGATGCAATTTTTTTTTCGATTTCGGTTTTTTCGATTGGAGAAATTTATTCTATGAAAAAAAAAAACAAGCAGTTTGTTATGATCGAAGTTGAAAATCGGTCCATCCGTTCGGAAGTTAAGGCGGTCTGAAGAATTCGAAAAAGTTCCAAGGGGGCCCCTTTGATGCATTTTTTTTTTCGATTTCGGTTTTCTCGATTGAAGAAATGGATTCTATGAAAAAAACTAGCAGATTGGTATGATCGAAGTTGAAAATCGGTCAATCCGTTCGGAAGTTAAGGCGATCTGAAGAATTCGAAAAAGTTCCAAGGGGGCCCCCTTTGATGCAATTTTTTTTTTCGGTCAATCCATTCTGAAGTTTAGGCGATCTGAAGAATTCGAAAAAGTTCCAAGGGGGCCCCCTTTGATGCAATTTTTTTTAGATTTCGGTTTTTTCGATCGGAGAAATAGATTCTATGAAAAAAAACAAGCAGATTGGTATAATCGAAGTTGAAAATCGGTCCATCCGTTTGGAAGTTAAGGCGATCTGAAGAATTCGAAAAAGTTCCAAGGGGACCCCCTTTGATGCAATTTTTTTTTCGATTTCGGTTTTTTCGATTGAAGAAATGGATTCTATGAAAAAAAACAAGCAGTTTGGTATGATCGAAGTTGAAAATCGGTCCATCCGTTTGGAAGTTAAGGCGATCTGAAGAATTCGAATAAGTTCCAAGGGGGCCCCCTATGATGCAATTTTATTTTTCGATTTCGGTTTTTTCGATTGGAGAAATGGATTCTATGAAAAAAAAAACAAGCAGATTGGTATGATCGAAGTTGAAAATCGGTCCATCCGTTCGGAAGTTAGGCGATCTGAAGAATTCTAAAAAGTTCCAAGGGGGCCCCCTTTGATGCATTTTTTTTTCGATTGGAGAAATGGATTCTATGAAAAAAACAAGCAGATTGGTATGATCGAAGTTGAAAATCGGTCCATCCGTTCGGAAGTTAAGGCGATCTGAAGAATTCGAAAAAGTTCCAAGGGGACCCCTTTTGATGCAATTTTTTTTTTTTCGATTTCGGTTATTTCGATTGGAGAAATGGATTTCATGAAAAAAAAAAAAGCAAATTGGCATGCACGAAGTTGAAAATCGGTCCATCCGTTCGGAAGTTAAGGTGATCTGAAGATTTCGAAAAAGTTCCAAGAGGACCTCCTTTGATGCATTTTTTTTCTCGATTTCGGTTTTTTCGATTGGAGAAATGGATTCTATGAAAAAAAACAAGCAAATTGGTATGCGCGAAGTTGAAAATCGGTCCATCCGTTCGGAAGTTAAGGCGATCTGAAGAATTCGAAAAAGTTCCAAGGGGGCCCCCTTTGATGCATTTTTTTTTTCGATTTCGGTTTTTTCGATTGGAGAAATGGATTCAATGAAGAAAGCAAGCAGATTGGTATGATCGAAGTTGAAAATCGGTCCATCCGTTCGGAAGTTAAGGCGATCTGAAGAATTCGAAAAAGTTCCAAGTAGGCCCCCTTTGATGCATTTTTTTTTTCGATTTCGGTTTTTTTGATTGGAGAAATGGATTTTATGAAAAAAAAACAAGCAGATTGGTATGATCGAAGTTGAAAATAGGTCCATCCGTTCGGAAGTTGAGGCGATCTGAAGAATTCGAAAAAGTTCCAAGGGGACCCCCTTTGATGCAATTTTTTTTTCAATTTCGGTTTTTTCGATTGGAGAAATGGATTTTATGAAAAAAAAACAAGCAGATTGGTATGATCGAAGTTGAAAATCGGTCCATCCGTTCGGAAGTTAAGGTGATCTGAAGATTTCGAGAAAGTTCCAAGGGGACCCCCTTTGATGCAATTTTTTTTTTTCGATTTCGGTTTTTTCGATTGGAGAAATGGATTCAATGAAGAAAGCAAGCAGATTGGTATGATCGAAGTTGAAAATCGGTCCATCCGTTCGGAAGTTAAGGCGATCTGAAGAATTCGAAAAAGTTCCAAGTAGGCCCCCTTTGATGCATTTTTTTTTTTCGATTTTGGTTTTCTTGATTGGAGAAATGGATTTTATGAAAAAAAACAAGCAGATTGGTATGATCGAAGTTGAAAATAGGTCCATCCGTTCGGAAGTTGAGGCGATCTGAAGAATTCGAAAAAGTTCCAAGGGGACCCCCTTTGATGCAATTTTTTTTTCAATTTCGGTTTTTTCGATTGGAGAAATGGATTTTATGAAAAAAAAACAAGCAGATTGGTATGATCGAAGTTGAAAATCGGTCCATCCGTTCGGAAGTTAAGGCGATCTGAAGAATTCGAAAAAGTTCCAAGGGGGCCCCCTTTGATGCAATTTTTTTTTCGATTTCGGTTTTTTCGATTGAAGAAATGGATTCTATGAAAAAAAAACAAGCAGATTGGTATGATCGAAGTTGAAAATCGGTCCATCCGTTCGGAGGTTAAGGCGATCTGAAGAATTCGAAAAAGTTCCAAGAGGGCCCCCTTTGATGCAATTTTTTTTTCGATTTCGGTTTTTTCGATTCGAGAAATTGATTCTATGAACAAAAACAAGCAGATTGGTATGATCGAAGTTGAAAATCGGTCCATCCGTTCGGAAGTTAAGGTGATCTGAAGATTTCGAGAAAGTTCCAAGGGGACCCCCTTTGATGCAATTTTTTTTTTTTTCGATTTCGGTTTTTTCTATCGAAGAAATGGATTCTATGAAAAAACAAGCAAATTGGTATGCGCGAAATTGAAAATCGGTCCATCCGTTCGGAAGTTAAGGCGATCTGAAGAATTCGAAAAAGTTCCAAGGGGGCCCCCTTTGATGCAATTTTTTTTAGATTTCGGTTTTTTCGATTGGAGAAATGGATTCGATGGAAAAAAACAAGCAGATTGGTATGATCGAAGTTGAAAATCGGTCCATCCGTTTGGAAGTTAAGGCGATCTGAAGAATTCGAAAAAGTTCCAAGGGGCCCCCTTTGATGCAAGTTTTTTTTTAGATTTCGGTTTCTTCGATTGGAGAAATGGATTCTATGAAAAAAAAAACAAGCAGATTGGTATGATCGAAGTTGAAAATCGGTCCATCCGTTTGGAAGTTAAGGCGATCTGAAGAATTCGAAAAAGTTCCAAGGGGACCCCCTTTGATGCAATTTTTTTTTCGATTTCGGTTTTTTTGATTGGAGAAATGGATTCTATGAAAAAAACAAGCAGTTTGGTATGATCGAAGTTGAAAATCGGTCCATCCGTTCGGAAGTTAAGGCGATCTGAAGAATTCGAGAAAGTTCCAAGAGGACCCCCATTGATGCAATTTTTTTTTTCGATTTCGGTTTTTTCTATTGAAGAAATGGATTCTATGAAAAAACAAGCAAATTGGTATGCGCGAAATTGAAAATCGGTCCATCCGTTCGGAAGTTAAGGCGGTCTGAAGAATTCGAAAAAGTTCCAAGCAGGCCCCCTTTGATGCAATTTTATTTTTCGATTTCGGTTTTTTCGATTGGAGAAATGGATTCTATGAAAAAAACAAGCAGATTGGCATGATCGAAGTTGAGAATCGGTCCATCCGTTCGGAAGTTAAGGCGATCTGAAGAATTCGAAAAAGTTCCAAGGGGGCCCCCTTTGATGCAATTTTATTTTTCGATTTCGGTTTTTTTGATTGGAGTAATGGATTCTATGAAAAAAAAACAAGCAGATTGGTATGATCGAAGTTGAAAATCGGTCCATCTTTTCGGAAGTTAAGGCGATCTGAAGAATTCGAAAAAGTTCCAAGGGGGCCCCCTTTGATGCATTTTTTTTTCGATTTCGGTTTTTTCGATTGCAGAAATGGATTCTATGAAAGAAAACAAGCAAATTGGTATGATCGAAGTTGAAAATCGGTCCATCCGTTCGGAAGTTAGGCGATCTGAAGAATTCGAAAAAGTTCCAAGGGGGCCCCCTTCGATGCATTTTATTTTGATTTCGGTTTTTTCGATTGGAGAAATTGATTCTATGAAAAAAAACAAGCAGATTGGTATGATCGAAGTTGAAAATCGGTCCATCCGTTCGGAAGTTAAGGCGATCTGAAGAATTCGAAAAAGTTCCAAGGGGGCCCCCTTTGATGCATTTTTTTTTTATTTCGTTTTTTTCGATTGAAGAAAAGGATTCTATGAAAAAAAAACAAGCAGATTGGTATGATCGAAGTTGAAAATCGGTCCATCTGTTCGGAAGTTAAGGCGATCTGAAGAATTCGAAAAAGTTCCGAGGGGGCCCTCTTTGATGCAATTTTTTTTTAGATTTCGGTTTTTTCGATTGGAGAAATGGATTCTATGAAAAAAAAAACAAGCAGATTGGTATGATCGAAGTTGAAAATCGGTCCATCCGTTTGGAAGTTAAGGCGATCTGAAGAATTCGAAAAAGTTCCAAGGGGACCCCCTTTGATGCAATTTTTTTTTTGATTTCGGTTTTTTCGATTGAAGAATTGGATTCTATGAAAAAAAACAAGCAGTTTGGTATGATCGAAGTTGAAAATCGGTCAATCCGTTTGGAAGTTAAGGCGATCTGAAGAATTCGAAAAAGTTCCAAGCGGACCCCCTTTGATGCAATTTTTTTTTTATTTCGGTTTTTTCGATTGGAGAAATGGATTCTATGAAAAAAAACAAGCAGATTGGTATGATCGAAGTTGAAAATCGGTCCATCCGTTTGGAAGTTAAGGCGATCTGAAGAATTCGAATAAGTTCCAAGGGGACCCCCTTTGATGCAATTTTTTTTTCGATTTCGGTTTTTTCGATTGAAGAAATGGATTCGATGAAAAAAAACAAGCAGTTTGGTATGATCGAAGTTGAAAATCGGTCCATCCGTTTGGAAGTTAAGGCGATCTGAAGAATTCGAAAAAGTTCCAAGGGGACCCCCTTTGATGCAATTTTTTTTTCGATTTCGGTTTTTTCGATTGGAGAAATGGATTCTATGAAAAAAAACAAGCAGTTTGGTATGATCGAAGTTGAAAATCGGTCCATCCGTTCGGAAGTTAAAGCGATCTGAGGAATTCGAAAAAGTTCCAAGAGGACCCCCTTTGATGCAAATTTTTTTTTCGATTTTGGTTTTTTCTATTGAAGAAATGGATTCTATGAAAAAACAAGCAAATTGGTATGCGCGAAATTGAAAATCGGTCCATCCGTTCGGAAGTTAAGGCGGTCTGAAGAATTCGAAAAAGTTCCAAGGGATCCCCCTTTGATGCATTTTTTTTTTTTCGATTTCGGTTTTTTCGATTGGAGAAATGGAATCGATGAAAAAAACTAGCAGATTGGTATGATCGAAGTTGAAAATCGGTCAAACCGTTCGGAAGTTAAGGCGATCTAAAGAATTCGAAAAAGTTCCAAGGGGGCCCCCTTTGATGCATTTTTTTTTAGATGTCGGTTTTTTCGATTGGAGAAATGGATTCTATGAAAAAAAACAAGCAGATTGGTATGATCGTAGTTGAAAATCGGTCCATCCGTTTGGAAGTTAAGGCGATCTGAAGAATTCGAAAAAGTTCCAAGGGGACCCCCTTTGATGCAATTTTTTTTTCGATTTCGGTTTTTTCGATTGGAGAAATGGATTCTATGAAAAAAAAACAAGCAGTTTGGTATGATCGAAGTTGAAAATCGGTCCATCCGTTTGGAAGTTAAGGCGATCTGAAGAATTCGAAAAAGTTCCAAGGGGACCCCCTTTGATGCAATTTTTTTTTCGATTTCGGTTTTTTCGATTGAAGAAATGGATTCTATGAAAAAAAACAAGCAGTTTGGTATGATCGAAGTTGAAAATCGGTCCATCCGTTTGGAAGTTAAGGCGATCTGAAGAATTCGAAAAAGTTCCAAGGGGACCCCCTTTGATGCAATTTCTTTTTCGATTTCGGTTTTTTCGATTGGAGAAATGGATTCTATAAAAAAAAAAACAAGCAGATTGGTATGATCGAAGTTGAAAATCGGTCCATCCGTTAGGAAGTTAAGGCGATCTGAAGAATTCGAAAAAGTTCCTTTGATGCAATTTTTTTTTTCGATTTCGGTTTTTTTGATTGGAGATTCTATGAAAAAAAACCAACAGTTTGGTATGATCGAAGTTGAAAATCGGTCCATCCGTTCGGAGGTTAAGGCGATCTGAAGAATTCGAAAAAGTTCCAAGAGGACCCCCTTTGATGCAATTTTTTTTTTTCGATTTCGATTTTTTCTATTGAAGAAATGGATTCTATGAAAAAACAAGCAAATTGGTATGCGCGAAATTGAAAATCGGTCCATCCGTTCGGAAGTTAAGGAGGTCTGAAGAATTCGAAAAAGTTCCAAGGGGGCCCCTTCGATGCATTTTTTTTTTCGATTTCGGTTTTTTCGATTGGAGAAATGGATTCTATGAAAAAAACAAGCAGATTGGTATGATCGAAGTTGAAAATCGGTCCATCCGTTTGGAAGTTATGGCGATCTGAAGAATTCGAAAAAGTTCCAAGGGGACCCCCTTTGATGCAATTTTTTTTTCGATTTCGGTTTTTTCGATTGAAGAAATGGATTCTATGAAAAAAAACAAGCAGTTTGGTATGATCGAAGTTGAAAATCGGTCCATCCGTTTGGAAGTTAAGGCGATCTGAAGAATTCGAAAAAGTTCCAAGAGGGCCCCCTTAGATGAAATTTTTTTTTTTGATTTCGGTTTCTTCGATTGGAGAAATGGATTCTATGAAAAAAAACAAGCAGATTGGTATGATCGAAGTTGAAAATCGGTCCATCCGTTCGGAAGTTAAGGCGATCTGAAGAATTCGAGAAAGTTCCAAGAGGACCCCCATTGATGCAATTTTTATTTTCAATTTCGGTTTTTTCTATTGAAAAAATGGATTCTATGAAAAAACAAGCAAATTGGTATGCGCGAAATTGAAAATCGGTCCATCCGTTCGGAAGTTAAGGCGATCTGAAGAATTCGAAAAAGTTCCAAGGGGGCCCCCTTTGATGCAATTTTTTTTTCGGTCAATCCGTTCGGAAGTTAAGGCGATCTGAAGAATTCGAAAAAGTTCCAAGGGGGCCCCCTTTTGATGCAATTTTTTTTCAGATTTCGGTTTTTTCGATTGGAGAAATGGATTCTATGAAAAAAAACAAGCAGATTGGTATGATCGTAGTTGAAATTCGGTCCATCCGTTTGGAAGTTAAGGCGATCTGAAGAATTCGAAAAAGTTCCAAGGGGACCCCCTTTGATGCAATTTTTTTTTCGATTTCGGTTTTTTCGATTGGAGAAATTTATTCTATGAAAAAAAAACAAGCAGTTTGTTATGATCGAAGTTGAAAATCGGTCTATCCGTTTGGAAGTTAAGGCGATCTGAAGAATTCGAAAAAGTTTCAAGAGGACCCCCTTTGATGCAATTTTTTTTTCGATTTCGGTTTTTTCTATTGAAGAAATGGATTCTATGAAGAAACAAGCAAATTGGTATGCGCGAAATTGAAAATCGGTCCATCCGTTCGGAAGTTAAGGCGGTCTGAAGAATTCGAAAAAGTTCCAAGGGGGCCCCTTTGATGCATTTTTTTTTCGATTTCGGTTTTTTCGATTGGAGAAATGGATTCTATGAAAAAAACTAGCAGATTGGTATGATCGAAGTTGAAAATCGGTCAATCCGTTCGGAAGTTAAGGCGATCTGAAGAATTCGAAAAAGTTCCAAGTAGGCCCCCTTTGATGCATTTTTTTTTTCGATTTCGGTTTTTTTGATTGGAGAAATGGATTTTATGAAAAAAAAACAAGCAGATTGGTATGATCGAAGTTGAAAATAGGTCCATCCGTTCGGAAGTTGAGGCGATCTGAAGAATTCGAAAAAGTTCCAAGGGGACCCCCTTTGATGCAATTTTTTTTTCAATTTCGGTTTTTTCGATTGGAGAAATGGATTTTATGAAAAAAAAACAAGCAGATTGGTATGATCGAAGTTGAAAATCGGTCCATCCGTTCGGAAGTTAAGGCGATCTGAAGAATTCGAAAAAGTTCCAAGGGGGCCCCCTTTGATGCAATTTTTTTTTCGATTTCGGTTTTTTCGATTGAAGAAATGGATTTTATGAAAAAAAAAAACAAGCAGATTGGTATGATCGAAGTTGAAAATCGGTCCATCCGTTCGGAGGTTAAGGCGATCTGAAGAATTCGAAAAAGTTCCAAGAGGGCCCCCTTTGATGCAATTTTTTTTTCGATTTCGGTTTTTTCGATTCGAGAAATTGATTCTATGAACAAAAACAAGCAGATTGGTATGATCGAAGTTGAAAATCGGTCCATCCGTTCGGAAGTTAAGGTGATCTGAAGATTTCGAGAAAGTTCCAAGGGGACCCCCTTTGATGCAATTTTTTTTTTCGATTTCGGTTTTTTCTATCGAAGAAATGGATTCTATGAAAAAACAAGCAAATTGGTATGCGCGAAATTGAAAATCGGTCCATCCGTTCGGAAGTTAAGGAGGTCTGAAGAATTCGAAAAAGTTCCAAGGGGGCCCCCTTTGATGCATTTTTTTCGATTTCGGTTTTTTCGATTGGAGAAATGGATTCTATGAAAAAAACAAGCAGATTGGTATGATCGAAGTTGAAAATCGGTCCATCCGTTCGGAAGTTAAGGCGATCTGAAGAATTCGAAAAAGTTCCAAGGGGGCCCCCTTTGATGCAATTTTTTTTAGATTTCGGTTTTTTCGATTGGAGAAATGGATTCGATGGAAAAAAACAAGCAGATTGGTATGATCGAAGTTGAAAATCGGTCCATCCGTTTGGAAGTTAAGGCGATCTGAAGAATTCGAAAAAGTTCCAAGGGGACCCCCTTTGATGCAATTTTTTTTTCGATTTCGGTTTTTTTGATTGAAGAAATGGATTCTATGAAGAAAAACAAGCAGTTTGGTATGATCGAAGTTGAAAAATCGGTCCATCCGTTTGGAAGTTAAGGCGATCTGAAGAATTCGAAAAAGTTCCAAGGGGGCCCCCTTTGATGCAAGTTTTTTTTTAGATTTCGGTTTCTTCGATTGGAGAAATGGATTCTATGAAAAAAAAACAAGCAGATTGGTATGATCGAAGTTGAAAATCGGTCCATCCGTTTGGAAGTTAAGGCGATCTGAAGAATTCGAAAAAGTTCCAAGGGGACCCCCTTTGATGCAATTTTTTTTTCGATTTCGGTTTTTTTGATTGGAGAAATGGATTCTATGAAAAAAAACAAGCAGTTTGGTATGATCGAAGTTGAAAATCGGTCCATCCGTTCGGAAGTTAAGGCGATCTGAAGAATTCGAGAAAGTTCCAAGAGGACCCCCATTGATGCAATTTTTTTTTTCGATTTCGGTTTTTTCTATTGAACAAATGGATTCTATAAAAAAACAAGCAAATTGGTATGCGCGAAATTGAAAATCGGTCCATCCGTTCGGAAGTTAAGGCGGTCTGAAGAATTCGAAAAAGTTCCAAGCAGGCCCCCTTTGATGCAATTTTATTTTTCGATTTCGGTTTTTTCGATTGGAGAAATGGATTCTATGAAAAAAACAAGCAGATTGGCATGATCGAAGTTGAGAATCGGTCCATCCGTTCGGAAGTTAAGGCGATCTGAAGAATTCGAAAAAGTTCCAAGGGGGCCCCCTTTGATGCAATTTTATTTTTCGATTCCGGTTTTTTCGATTGGAGTAATGGATTCTATGAAAAAAAAACAAGCAGATTGGTATGATCGAAGTTGAAAATCGGTCCATCCGTTCGGAAGTTAAGGCGATCTGAAGAATTCGAAAAAGTTCCAAGGGGGCCCCCTTTGATGCATTTTTTTTCGATTTCGGTTTTTTCGATTGCAGAAATGGATTCTATGAAAGAAAACAAGCAAATTGGTATGATCGAAGTTGAAAATCGGTCCATCCGTTCGGAAGTTAGGCGATCTGAAGAATTCGAAAAAGTTCCAAGGGGGCCCCCTTTGATGCATTTTATTTTGATTTCGGTTTTTTCGATTGGAGAAATTGATTCTATGAAAAAAAACAAGCAGATTGGTATGATCGAAGTTGAAAATCGGTCCATCCGTTCGGAAGTTAAGGCGATCTGAAGAATTCGAAAAAGTTCCAAGGGGGCCCCCTTTGATGCATTTTTTTTTTATTTCGTTTTTTTCGATTGAAGAAAAGGATTCTATGAAAAAAAAAAACAAGCAGATTGGTATGATCGAAGTTGAAAATCGGTCCATCTGTTCGGAAGTTAAGGCGATCTGAAGAATTCGAAAAAGTTCCGAGGGGGCCCTCTTTGATGCAATTTTTTTTTAGATTTCGGTTTTTTCGATTGGAGAAATGGATTCTATGAAAAAAAAACAAGCAGATTGGTATGATCGAAGTTGAAAATCGGTCCATCCGTTTGGAAGTTAAGGCGATCTGAAGAATTCGAATAAGTTCCAAGGGGACCCCCTTTGATGCAATT
The DNA here is from genome assembly GCA_029955515.1 of Chrysomela aeneicollis. Taxonomy (NCBI): domain Eukaryota; kingdom Metazoa; phylum Arthropoda; class Insecta; order Coleoptera; family Chrysomelidae; genus Chrysomela; species Chrysomela aeneicollis. The sequence goes on along the minus strand of JARUHQ010000013.1, from coordinate 10,217,996 downwards.
TTTTTTTCGATTTCGGTTTTTTCGATTGAAGAAATGGATTCGATGAAAAAAAACAAGCAGTTTGGTATGATCGAAGTTGAAAATCGGTCCATCCGTTTGGAAGTTAAGGCGATCTGAAGAATTCGAAAAAGTTCCAAGGGGACCCCCTTTGATGCAATTTTTTTTTCGATTTCGGTTTTTTCGATTGGAGAAATGGATTCTATGAAAAAAAACAAGCAGTTTGGTATGATCGAAGTTGAAAATCGGTCCATCCGTTCGGAAGTTAAAGCGATCTGAAGAATTCGAAAAAGTTCCAAGAGGACCCCCTTTGATGCAAATTTTTTTTTCGATTTTGGTTTTTTCTATTGAAGAAATGGATTCTATGAAAAAACAAGCAAATTGGTATGCGCGAAATTGAAAATCGGTCCATCCGTTCGGAAGTTAAGGCGGTCTGAAGAATTCGAAAAAGTTCCAAGGGGGCCCCCTTTGATGCATTTTTTTTTTTTCGATTTCGGTTTTTTCGATTGGAGAAATGGAATCGATGAAAAAAACTAGCAGATTGGTATGATCGAAGTTGAAAATCGGTCAAACCGTTCGGAAGTTTAGGCGATCTAAAGAATTCGAAAAAGTTCCAAGGGGGCCCCCTTTGATGCATTTTTTTTTAGATGTCGGTTTTTTCGATTGGAGAAATGGATTCTATGAAAAAAAACAAGCAGATTGGTATGATCGTAGTTGAAAATCGGTCCATCCGTTTGGAAGTTAAGGCGATCTGAAGAATTCGAAAAAGTTCCAAGGGGACCCCCTTTGATGCAATTTTTTTTTCGATTTCGGTTTTTTCGATTGGAGAAATGGATTCTATGAAAAAAAAAACAAGCAGTTTGGTATGATCGAAGTTGAAAATCGGTCCATCCGTTTGGAAGTTAAGGCGATCTGAAGAATTCGAAAAAGTTCCAAGGGGACCCCCTTTGATGCAATTTTTTTTTCGATTTCGGTTTTTTCGATTGAAGAAATGGATTCTATGAAAAAAAACAAGCAGTTTGGTATGATCGAAGTTGAAAATCGGTCCATCCGTTTGGAAGTTAAGGCGATCTGAAGAATTCGAAAAAGTTCCAAGGGGACCCCCTTTGATGCAATTTCTTTTTCGATTTCGGTTTTTTCGATTGGAGAAATGGATTCTATAAAAAAAAAACAAGCAGATTGGTATGATCGAAGTTGAAAATCGGTCCATCCGTTTGGAAGTTAAGGCGATCTGAAGAATTCGAAAACGTTCCAAGGGGACCCCCTTTGATGCAATTTTTTTTTCGATTTCGGTTTTTTTGATTGGAGATTCTATGAAAAAAAACCAACAGTTTGGTATGATCGAAGTTGAAAATCGGTCCATCCGTTCGGAGGTTAAGGCGATCTGAAGAATTCGAAAAAGTTCCAAGAGGACCCCCTTTGATGCAATTTTTTTTTTTCGATTTCGATTTTTTCTATTGAAGAAATGGATTCTATGAAAAAACAAGCAAATTGGTATGCGCGAAATTGAAAATCGGTCCATCCGTTCGGAAGTTAAGGAGGTCTGAAGAATTCGAAAAAGTTCCAAGGGGGCCCCCTTTGATGCATTTTTTTTTCGATTTCGGTTTTTTCGATTGGAGAAATGGATTCTATGAAAAAAACAAGCAGATTGGTATGATCGAAGTTGAAAATCGGTCCATCCGTTCGGAAGTTAAGGCGATCTGAAGAATTCGAAAAAGTTCCAAGGGGGCCCCCTTTGATGCAATTTTTTTTTCGATTTCGGTTTTTTCGATTCGAGAAATTGATTCTATGAACAAAAACAAGCAGATTGGTATGATCGAAGTTGAAAATCGGTCCATCCGTTCGGAAGTTAAGGTGATCTGAAGATTTCGAGAAAGTTCCAAGGGGACCCCCTTTGATGCAATTTTTTTTTTCGATTTCGGTTTTTTCTATCGAAGAAATGGATTCTATGAAAAAACAAGCAAATTGGTATGCGCGAAATTGAAAATCGGTCCATCCGTTCGGAAGTTAAGGAGGTCTGAAGAATTCGAAAAAGTTCCAAGGGGGCCCCCTTTGATGCATTTTTTTCGATTTCGGTTTTTTCGATTGGAGAAATGGATTCTATGAAAAAAACAAGCAGATTGGTATGATCGAAGTTGAAAATCGGTCCATCCGTTCGGAAGTTAAGGCGATCTGAAGAATTCGAAAAAGTTCCAAGGGGGCCCCCTTTGATGCAATTTTTTTTAGATTTCGGTTTTTTCGATTGGAGAAATGGATTCGATGGAAAAAAACAAGCAGATTGGTATGATCGAAGTTGAAAATCGGTCCATCCGTTTGGAAGTTAAGGCGATCTGAAGAATTCGAAAAAGTTCCAAGGGGACCCCCTTTGATGCAATTTTTTTTTCGATTTCGGTTTTTTTGATTGAAGAAATGGATTCTATGAAGAAAAACAAGCAGTTTGGTATGATCGAAGTTGAAAAATCGGTCCATCCGTTTGGAAGTTAAGGCGATCTGAAGAATTCGAAAAAGTTCCAAGGGGGCCCCCTTTGATGCAAGTTTTTTTTTAGATTTCGGTTTCTTCGATTGGAGAAATGGATTCTATGAAAAAAAACAAGCAGATTGGTATGATCGAAGTTGAAAATCGGTCCATCCGTTTGGAAGTTAAGGCGATCTGAAGAATTCGAAAAAGTTCCAAGGGGACCCCCTTTGATGCAATTTTTTTTTCGATTTCGGTTTTTTTGATTGGAGAAATGGATTCTATGAAAAAAAACAAGCAGTTTGGTATGATCGAAGTTGAAAATCGGTCCATCCGTTCGGAAGTTAAGGCGATCTGAAGAATTCGAGAAAGTTCCAAGAGGACCCCCATTGATGCAATTTTTTTTTTCGATTTCGGTTTTTTCTATTGAACAAATGGATTCTATAAAAAAACAAGCAAATTGGTATGCGCGAAATTGAAAATCGGTCCATCCGTTCGGAAGTTAAGGCGGTCTGAAGAATTCGAAAAAGTTCCAAGCAGGCCCCCTTTGATGCAATTTTATTTTTCGATTTCGGTTTTTTCGATTGGAGAAATGGATTCTATGAAAAAAACAAGCAGATTGGCATGATCGAAGTTGAGAATCGGTCCATCCGTTCGGAAGTTAAGGCGATCTGAAGAATTCGAAAAAGTTCCAAGGGGGCCCCCTTTGATGCAATTTTATTTTTCGATTCCGGTTTTTTCGATTGGAGTAATGGATTCTATGAAAAAAAAACAAGCAGATTGGTATGATCGAAGTTGAAAATCGGTCCATCCGTTCGGAAGTTAAGGCGATCTGAAGAATTCGAAAAAGTTCCAAGGGGGCCCCCTTTGATGCATTTTTTTTCGATTTCGGTTTTTTCGATTGCAGAAATGGATTCTATGAAAGAAAACAAGCAAATTGGTATGATCGAAGTTGAAAATCGGTCCATCCGTTCGGAAGTTAGGCGATCTGAAGAATTCGAAAAAGTTCCAAGGGGGCCCCCTTTGATGCATTTTATTTTGATTTCGGTTTTTTCGATTGGAGAAATTGATTCTATGAAAAAAAACAAGCAGATTGGTATGATCGAAGTTGAAAATCGGTCCATCCGTTCGGAAGTTAAGGCGATCTGAAGAATTCGAAAAAGTTCCAAGGGGGCCCCCTTTGATGCATTTTTTTTTTATTTCGTTTTTTTCGATTGAAGAAAAGGATTCTATGAAAAAAAAAAACAAGCAGATTGGTATGATCGAAGTTGAAAATCGGTCCATCTGTTCGGAAGTTAAGGCGATCTGAAGAATTCGAAAAAGTTCCGAGGGGGCCCTCTTTGATGCAATTTTTTTTTAGATTTCGGTTTTTTCGATTGGAGAAATGGATTCTATGAAAAAAAAACAAGCAGATTGGTATGATCGAAGTTGAAAATCGGTCCATCCGTTTGGAAGTTAAGGCGATCTGAAGAATTCGAATAAGTTCCAAGGGGACCCCCTTTGATGCAATTTTTTTTTCGATTTCGGTTTTTTCGATTGAAGAAATGGATTCGATGAAAAAAAACAAGCAGTTTGGTATGATCGAAGTTGAAAATCGGTCCATCCGTTTGGAAGTTAAGGCGATCTGAAGAATTCGAAAAAGTTCCAAGGGGACCCCCTTTGATGCAATTTTTTTTTCGATTTCGGTTTTTTCGATTGGAGAAATGGATTCTATGAAAAAAAACAAGCAGTTTGGTATGATCGAAGTTGAAAATCGGTCCATCCGTTCGGAAGTTAAAGCGATCTGAAGAATTCGAAAAAGTTCCAAGAGGACCCCCTTTGATGCAAATTTTTTTTTCGATTTTGGTTTTTTCTATTGAAGAAATGGATTCTATGAAAAAACAAGCAAATTGGTATGCGCGAAATTGAAAATCGGTCCATCCGTTCGGAAGTTAAGGCGGTCTGAAGAATTCGAAAAAGTTCCAAGGGGGCCCCCTTTGATGCATTTTTTTTTTTTCGATTTCGGTTTTTTCGATTGGAGAAATGGAATCGATGAAAAAAACTAGCAGATTGGTATGATCGAAGTTGAAAATCGGTCAAACCGTTCGGAAGTTAAGGCGATCTAAAGAATTCGAAAAAGTTCCAAGGGGGCCCCCTTTGATGCATTTTTTTTTAGATGTCGGTTTTTTCGATTGGAGAAATGGATTCTATGAAAAAAAACAAGCAGATTGGTATGATCGTAGTTGAAAATCGGTCCATCCGTTTGGAAGTTAAGGCGATCTGAAGAATTCGAAAAAGTTCCAAGGGGACCCCCTTTGATGCAATTTTTTTTTCGATTTCGGTTTTTTCGATTGGAGAAATGGATTCTATGAAAAAAAAAACAAGCAGTTTGGTATGATCGAAGTTGAAAATCGGTCCATCCGTTTGGAAGTTAAGGCGATCTGAAGAATTCGAAAAAGTTCCAAGGGGACCCCCTTTGATGCAATTTTTTTTTCGATTTCGGTTTTTTCGATTGAAGAAATGGATTCTATGAAAAAAAACAAGCAGTTTGGTATGATCGAAGTTGAAAATCGGTCCATCCGTTTGGAAGTTAAGGCGATCTGAAGAATTCGAAAAAGTTCCAAGGGGACCCCCTTTGATGCAATTTCTTTTTCGATTTCGGTTTTTTCGATTGGAGAAATGGATTCTATAAAAAAAAAACAAGCAGATTGGTATGATCGATGTTGAAAATCGGTCCATCCGTTTGGAAGTTAAGGCGATCTGAAGAATTCGAAAACGTTCCAAGGGGACCCCCTTTGATGCAATTTTTTTTTCGATTTCGGTTTTTTTGATTGGAGATTCTATGAAAAAAAACCAACAGTTTGGTATGATCGAAGTTGAAAATCGGTCCATCCGTTCGGAGGTTAAGGCGATCTGAAGAATTCGAAAAAGTTCCAAGAGGACCCCCTTTGATGCAATTTTTTTTTTTCGATTTCGATTTTTTCTATTGAAGAAATGGATTCTATGAAAAAACAAGCAAATTGGTATGCGCGAAATTGAAAATCGGTCCATCCGTTCGGAAGTTAAGGAGGTCTGAAGAATTCGAAAAAGTTCCAAGGGGGCCCCCTTTGATGCATTTTTTTTTCGATTTCGGTTTTTTCGATTGGAGAAATGGATTCTATGAAAAAAACTAGCAGATTGGTATGATCGAAGTTGAAAATCGGTCCATCCGTTCGGAAGTTAAGGCGATCTGAAGAATTCGAAAAAGTTCCAAGGGGGCCCCCTTTGATGCAATTTTTCTTAGATTTCGGTTTTTTCGATTGGAGAAATGGATTCTATGAAAAAAAACAAGCAGATTGGTATGATCGAAGTTGAAAATCGGTCCATCCATTTGGAAGTTATGGCGATCTGAAGAATTCGAAAAAGTTCCAAGGGGACCCCCTTTGATGCAATTTTTTTTTCGATTTCGGTTTTTTCGATTGAAGAAATGGATTCTATGAAAAAAAACAAGCAGTTTGGTATGATCGAAGTTGAAAATCGGTCCATCCGTTTGGAAGTTAAGGCGATCTGAAGAATTCGAAAAAGTTCCAAGGGGGCCCCCTTAGATGCAATTTTTTTTTTAGATTTCGGTTTCTTCGATTGGAGAAATGGATTCTATGAAAAAAAACAAGCAGATTGGTATGATCGAAGTTGAAAATCGGTCCATCCGTTCGGAAGTTAAGGCGATCTGAAGAATTCGAAAAAGTTCCAAGGGGGCCCCCTTTGATGCAATTTTTTTTTCGGTCAATCCGTTCGGAAGTTAAGGCGATCTGAAGAATTCGAAAAAGTTCCAAGGGGGCCCCCTTTGATGCAATTTTTTTTCAGATTTCGGTTTTTTCGATTGGAGAAATGGATTCTATGAAAAAAAACAAGCAGATTGGTATGATCGTAGTTGAAAATCGGTCCATCCGTTTGGAAGTTAAGGCGATCTGAAGAATTCGAAAAAGTTCCAAGGGGACCCCCTTTGATGCAATTTTTTTTTCGATTTCGGTTTTTTCGATTGGAGAAATTTATTCTATGAAAAAAAAAAAACAAGCAGTTTGTTATGATCGAAGTTGAAAATCGGTCTATCCGTTTGGAAGTTAAGGCGATCTGAAGAATTCGAAAAAGTTTCAAGAGGACCCCCTTTGATGCAATTTTTTTTTCGATTTCGGTTTTTTCTATTGAAGAAATGGATTCTATGAAAAAACAAGCAAATTGGTATGCGCGAAATTGAAAATCGGTCCATCCGTTCGGAAGTTAAGGCGGTCTGAAGAATTCGAAAAAGTTCCAAGGGGGCCCCTTTGATGCATTTTTTTTTTTCGATTTCGGTTTTTTCGATTGGAGAAATGGATTCTATGAAAAAAACTAGCAGATTGGTATGATCGAAGTTGAAAATCGGTCAATCCGTTCGGAAGTTAAGGCGATTTGAAGAATTCGAAAAAGTTCCAAGTAGGCCCCCTTTGATGCATTTTTTTTTTCGATTTCGGTTTGTTTGATTGGAGAAATGGATTTTATGAAAAAAAAACAAGCAGATTGGTATGATCGAAGTTGAAAATAGGTCCATCCGTTCGGAAGTTGAGGCGATCTGAAGAATTCGAAAAAGTTCCAAGGGGACCCCCTTTGATGCAATTTTTTTTTTCAATTTCGGTTTTTTCGATTGGAGAAATGGATTTTATGAAAAAAAAAACAAGCAGATTGGTATGATCGAAGTTGAAAATCGGTCCATCCGTTCGGAAGTTAAGGCGATCTGAAGAATTCGAAAAAGTTCCAAGGGGGCCCCCTTTGATGCAATTTTTTTTTCGATTTCGGTTTTTTCGATTGAAGAAATGGATTTTATGAAAAAAAAAACAAGCAGATTGGTATGATCGAAGTTGAAAATCGGTCCATCCGTTCGGAGGTTAAGGCGATCTGAAGAATTCGAAAAAGTTCCAAGAGGGCCCCTTTGATGCACTTTTTTTTTCGATTTCGGTTTTTTCGATTCGAGAAATTGATTCTATGAACAAAAACAAGCAGATTGGTATGATCGAAGTTGAAAATCGGTCCATCCGTTCGGAAGTTAAGGTGATCTGAAGATTTCGAGAAAGTTCCAAGGGGACCCCCTTTGATGCAATTTTTTTTTTCGATTTCGGTTTTTTCTATCGAAGAAATGGATTCTATAAAAAAACAAGCAAATTGGTATGCGCGAAATTGAAAATCGGTCCATCCGTTCGGAAGTTAAGGAGGTCTGAAGAATTCGAAAATGTTCCAAGGGGGCCCCCTTTGATGCATTTTTTTCGATTTCGGTTTTTTCGATTGGAGAAATGGATTCTATGAAAAAAACAAGCAGATTGGTATGATCGAAGTTGAAAATCGGTCCATCCGTTCGGAAGTTAAGGCGATCTGAAGAATTCGAAAAAGTTCCAAGGGGGCCCCCTTTGATGCAATTTTTTTTAGATTTCGGTTTTTTCGATTGGAGAAATGGATTCGATGGAAAAAAACAAGCAGATTGGTATGATCGAAGTTGAAAATCGGTCCATCCGTTTGGAAGTTAAGGCGATCTGAAGAATTCGAAAAAGTTCCAAGGGGACCCCCTTTGATGCAATTTTTTTTTCGATTTCGGTTTTTTTGATTGAAGAAATGGATTCTATGAAGAAAAACAAGCAGTTTGGTATGATCGAAGTTGAAAAATCGGTCCATCCGTTTGGAAGTTAAGGCGATCTGAAGAATTCGAAAAAGTTCCAAGGGGGCCCCCTTTGATGCAAGTTTTTTTTAGATTTCGGTTTCTTCGATTGGAGAAATGGATTCTATGAAAAAAAAAACAAGCAGATTGGTATGATCGAAGTTGAAAATCGGTCCATCCGTTTGGAAGTTAAGGCGATCTGAAGAATTCGAAAAAGTTCCAAGGGGACCCCCTTTGATGCAATTTTTTTCTCGATTTCGGTTTTTTTGATTGGAGAAATGGATTCTATGAAAAAAAACAAGCAGTTTGGTATGATCGAAGTTGAAAATCGGTCCATCCGTTCGGAAGTTAAGGCGATCTGAAGAATTCGAGAAAGTTCCAAGAGGACCCCCATTGATGCAATTTTTTTTTTCGATTTCGGTTTTTTCTATTGAAGAAATGGATTCTATGAAAAAACAAGCAAATTGGTATGCGCGAAATTGAAAATCGGTCCATCCGTTCGGAAGTTAAGGCGGTCTGAAGAATTCGAAAAAGTTCCAAGCAGGCCCCCTTTGATGCAATTTTATTTTTCGATTTCGGTTTTTTCGATTGGAGTAATGGATTCTATGAAAAAAAAACAAGCAGATTGGTATGATCGAAGTTGAAAATCGGTCCATCCGTTCGGAAGTTAAGGCGATCTGAAGAATTCGAAAAAGTTCCAAGGGGGCCCCCTTTGATGCATTTTTTTTCGATTTCGGTTTTTTCGATTGCAGAAATGGATTCTATGAAAGAAAACAAGCAAATTGGTATGATCGAAGTTGAAAATCGGTCCATCCGTTCGGAAGTTAGGCGATCTGAAGAATTCGAAAAAGTTCCAAGGGAGCCCCCTTTGATGCATTTTATTTTGATTTCGGTTTTTTCGATTGGAGAAATTGATTCTATGAAAAAAAACAAGCAGATTGGTATGATCGAAGTTGAAAATCGGTCCATCCGTTCGGAAGTTAAGGCGATCTGAAGAATTCGAAAAAGTTCCAAGGGGGCCCCCTTTGATGCATTTTTTTTTATTTCGTTTTTTTCGATTGAAGAAAAGGATTCTATGAAAAAAAAAACAAGCAGATTGGTATGATCGAAGTTGAAAATCGGTCCATCTGTTCGGAAGTTAAGGCGATCTGAAGAATTCGAAAAAGTTCCGAGGGGGCCCTCTTTGATGCAATTTTTTTTTAGATTTCGGTTTTTTCGATTGGAGAAATGGATTCTATGAAAAAAAAACAAGCAGATTGGTATGATCGAAGTTGAAAATCGGTCCATCCGTTTGGAAGTTAAGGCGATCTGAAGAATTCGAAAAAGTTCCAAGGGGACCCCCTTTGATGCAATTTTTTTTTCGATTTCGGTTTTTTCGATTGGAGAAATGGATTCTATGAAAAAAAACAAGCAGTTTGGTATGATCGAAGTTGAAAATCGGTCCATCCGTTCGGAAGTTAAAGCGATCTGAAGAATTCGAAAAAGTTCCAAGAGGACCCCCTTTGATGCAAATTTTTTTTTCGATTTTGGTTTTTTTCTATTGAAGAAATGGATTCTATGAAAAAACAAGCAAATTGGTATGCGCGAAATTGAAAATCGGTCCATCCGTTCGGAAGTTAAGGCGGTCTGAAGAATTCAAAAAAGTTCCAAGGGGGCCCCCTTTGATGCATTTTTTTTTTTTCGATTTCGGTTTTTTCGATTGGAGAAATGGATTCGATGAAAAAAACTAGCAGATTGGTATGATCGAAGTTGAAAATCGGTCAAACCGTTCGGAAGTTAAGGCGATCTAAAGAATTCGAAAAAGTTCCAAGGGGGCCCCCTTTGATGCATTTTTTTTTAGATGTCGGTTTTTTCGATTGGAGAAATGGATTCTATGAAAAAAAACAAGCAGATTGGTATGATCGTAGTTGAAAATCGGTCCATCCGTTTGGAAGTTAAGGCGATCTGAAGAATTCGAAAAAGTTCCAAGGGGACCCCCTTTGATGCAATTTTTTTTTCGATTTCGGTTTTTTCGATTGGGGAAATGGATTCTATGAAAAAAAAACAAGCAGTTTGGTATGATCGAAGTTGAAAATCGGTCCATCCGTTCGGAAGTTAAGGCGATCTGAAGAATTCGAAAAAGTTCCAAGGGGACCCCCTTTGATGCAATTTCTTTTTCGATTTCGGTTTTTTCGATTGGAGAAATGGATTCTATAAAAAAAACAAGCAGATTGGTATGATCGAAGTTGAAAATCGGTCCATCCGTTTGGAAGTTAAGGCGATCTGAAGAATTCGAAAAAGTTCCAAGGGGACCCCCTTTGATGCAATTTTTTTTTTCGATTTCGGTTTTTTCGATTAGAGATTCTATGAAAAAAAACCAACAGTTTGGTATGATCGAAGTTGAAAATCGGTCCATCCGTTCGGAGGTTAAGGCGATCTGAAGAATTCGAAAAAGTTCCAAGAGGACCCCCTTTGATGCAATTTTTTTTTTTCGATTTCGATTTTTTCTATTGAAGAAATGGATTCTATGAAAAAACAAGCAAATTGGTATGCGCGAAATTGAAAATCGGTCCATCCGTTCGGAAGTTAAGGAGGTCTGAAGAATTCGAAAAAGTTCCAAGGGGGCCCCCTTTGATGCAATTTTACTTAGATTTCGGTTTTTTCGATTGGAGAAATGGATTCTATGAAAAAAAACAAGCAGATTGGTATGATCGAAGTTGAAAATCGGTCCATCCGTTTGGAAGTTATGGCGATCTGAAGAATTCGAAAAAGTTCCAAGGGGACCCCCTTTGATGCAATTTTTTTTTCGATTTCGGTTTCTTCGATTGGAGAAATGGATTCTATGAAAAAAAACAAGCAGTTTGGTATGATCGAAGTTGAAAATCGGTCCATCCGTTCGGAAGTTAAGGCGATCTGAAGAATTCGAGAAAGTTCCAAGAGGACCCCCATTGATGCAATTTTTTTTTTCGATTTCGGTTTTTTCTATTGAAGAAATGGATTCTATGAAAAAACAAGCAAATTGGTATGCGCGAAATTGAAAATCGGTCCATCCGTTCGGAAGTTAAGGCGGTCTGAAGAATTCGAAAAAGTTCCAAGCAGGCCCCCTTTGATGCAATTTTATTTTTCGATTTCGGTTTTTTCGATTGGAGTAATGGATTCTATGAAAAAAAAACAAGCAGATTGGTATGATCGAAGTTGAAAATCGGTCCATCCGTTCGGAAGTTAAGGCGATCTGAAGAATTCGAAAAAGTTCCAAGGGGGCCCCCTTTGATGCATTTTTTTTCGATTTCGGTTTTTTCGATTGCAGAAATGGATTCTATGAAAGAAAACAAGCAAATTGGTATGATCGAAGTTGAAAATCGGTCCATCCGTTCGGAAGTTAGGCGATCTGAAGAATTCGAAAAAGTTCCAAGGGAGCCCCCTTTGATGCATTTTATTTTGATTTCGGTTTTTTCGATTGGAGAAATTGATTCTATGAAAAAAAACAAGCAGATTGGTATGATCGAAGTTGAAAATCGGTCCATCCGTTCGGAAGTTAAGGCGATCTGAAGAATTCGAAAAAGTTCCAAGGGGGCCCCCTTTGATGCATTTTTTTTTATTTCGTTTTTTTCGATTGAAGAAAAGGATTCTATGAAAAAAAAAACAAGCAGATTGGTATGATCGAAGTTGAAAATCGGTCCATCTGTTCGGAAGTTAAGGCGATCTGAAGAATTCGAAAAAGTTCCGAGGGGGCCCTCTTTGATGCAATTTTTTTTTAGATTTCGGTTTTTTCGATTGGAGAAATGGATTCTATGAAAAAAAAACAAGCAGATTGGTATGATCGAAGTTGAAAATCGGTCCATCCGTTTGGAAGTTAAGGCGATCTGAAGAATTCGAAAAAGTTCCAAGGGGACCCCCTTTGATGCAATTTTTTTTTCGATTTCGGTTTTTTCGATTGGAGAAATGGATTCTATGAAAAAAAACAAGCAGTTTGGTATGATCGAAGTTGAAAATCGGTCCATCCGTTCGGAAGTTAAAGCGATCTGAAGAATTCGAAAAAGTTCCAAGAGGACCCCCTTTGATGCAAATTTTTTTTTCGATTTTGGTTTTTTTCTATTGAAGAAATGGATTCTATGAAAAAACAAGCAAATTGGTATGCGCGAAATTGAAAATCGGTCCATCCGTTCGGAAGTTAAGGCGGTCTGAAGAATTCAAAAAAGTTCCAAGGGGGCCCCCTTTGATGCATTTTTTTTTTTTCGATTTCGGTTTTTTCGATTGGAGAAATGGATTCGATGAAAAAAACTAGCAGATTGGTATGATCGAAGTTGAAAATCGGTCAAACCGTTCGGAAGTTAAGGCGATCTAAAGAATTCGAAAAAGTTCCAAGGGGGCCCCCTTTGATGCATTTTTTTTTAGATGTCGGTTTTTTCGATTGGAGAAATGGATTCTATGAAAAAAAACAAGCAGATTGGTATGATCGTAGTTGAAAATCGGTCCATCCGTTTGGAAGTTAAGGCGATCTGAAGAATTCGAAAAAGTTCCAAGGGGACCCCCTTTGATGCAATTTTTTTTTCGATTTCGGTTTTTTCGATTGGGGAAATGGATTCTATGAAAAAAAAACAAGCAGTTTGGTATGATCGAAGTTGAAAATCGGTCCATCCGTTTGGAAGTTAAGGCGATCTGAAGAATTCGAAAAAGTTCCAAGGGGACCCCCTTTGATGCAATTTCTTTTTCGATTTCGGTTTTTTCGATTGGAGAAATGGATTCTATAAAAAAAACAAGCAGATTGGTATGATCGAAGTTGAAAATCGGTCCATCCGTTTGGAAGTTAAGGCGATCTGAAGAATTCGAAAAAGTTCCAAGGGGACCCCCTTTGATGCAATTTTTTTTTTCGATTTCGGTTTTTTCGATTAGAGATTCTATGAAAAAAAACCAACAGTTTGGTATGATCGAAGTTGAAAATCGGTCCATCCGTTCGGAGGTTAAGGCGATCTGAAGAATTCGAAAAAGTTCCAAGAGGACCCCCTTTGATGCAATTTTTTTTTTTCGATTTCGATTTTTTCTATTGAAGAAATGGATTCTATGAAAAAACAAGCAAATTGGTATGCGCGAAATTGAAAATCGGTCCATCCGTTCGGAAGTTAAGGAGGTCTGAAGAATTCGAAAAAGTTCCAAGGGGGCCCCCTTTGATGCAATTTTACTTAGATTTCGGTTTTTTCGATTGGAGAAATGGATTCTATGAAAAAAAAACAAGCAGATTGGTATGATCGAAGTTGAAAATCGGTCCATCCGTTTGGAAGTTATGGCGATCTGAAGAATTCGAAAAAGTTCCAAGGGGACCCCCTTTGATGCAATTTTTTTTTCGATTTCGGTTTCTTCGATTGGAGAAATGGATTCTATGAAAAAAAACAAGCAGATTGGTATGATCGAAGTTGAAAATCGGTCCATCCGTTCGGAAGTTAAGGCGATCTAAAGAATTCGAAAAAGTTCCAAGGGGGCCCCCTTTGATGCATTTTTTTTTTTAGATGTCGGTTTTTTCGATTGGAGAAATGGATTCTATGAAAAAAACAAGCAGATTGGTATGATCGTAGTTGAAAATCGGTCCATCCGTTTGGAAGTTAAGGCGATCTGAAGAATTCGAAAAAGTTCCAAGGGGACCCCCTTTGATGCAATTTTTTTTTCGATTTCGGTTTCTTCGATTGGAGAAATGGATTCTATGAAAAAAACTAGCAGATTGGTATGATCGAAGTTGAAAATCGGTCAATCCGTTCGGAAGTTAAAGCGATCTGAAGAATTCGAAAAAGTTCCAAGGGGGCCCCCTTTGATGCAATTTTTTTTTTCGGTCAATCCGTTCGGAAGTTTAGGCGATCTGAAGAATTCGAAAAAGTTCCAAGGGGGCCCCCTTTGATGCAATTTTTTTTAGATTTCGGTTTTTTCGATCGGAGAAATGGATTCTATGAAAAAAAACATGCAGATTGGTATAATCGAAGTTGAAAATCGGTCCATCCGTTTGGAAGTTAAGGCGATCTGAAGAATTCGAAAAAGTTCCAAGGGGACCCCCTTTGATGCAATTTTTTTTTCGATTTCGGTTTTTTCGATTGAAGAAATGGATTCTATGAAAAAAAACAAGCAGTTTGGTATGATCGAAGTTGAAAATCGGTCCATCCGTTTGGAAGTTAAGGCGATCTGAAGAATTCGAAAAAGTTCCAAGGGGGCCCCCTATGATGCAATTTTATTTTTCGATTTCGGTTTTTTCGATTGGAGAAATGGATTCTATGAAAAAAAAAACAAGCAGATTGGTATGATCGAAGTTGAAAATCGGTCCATCCGTTCGGAAGTTAAGGCGATCTGAAGAATTCGAAAAAGTTCCAAAGGGGCCCCCTTTGATGCATTTTTTTTTCGATTTCGGTTTTCTCGATTGCAGAAATGGATTCTATGAAAGAAAACAAGCAAATTGGTATGATCGAAGTTGAAAATCGTTCCATCCGTTCGGAAGTTAGGCGATCTGAAGAATTCTAAAAAGTTCCAAGGGGGCCCCCTTTGATGCATTTTTTTTTTCGATTGGAGAAATGGATTCTATGAAAAAAACAAGCAGATTGGTATGATCGAAGTTGAAAATCGGTCCATCCGTTCGGAAGTTAAGGCGATCTGAAGAATTCGAAAAAGTTCCAAGGGGACCCCTTTTGATGCAATTTTTTTTTTTTCGATTTCGGTTATTTCGATTGGAGAAATGGATTTTATGAAAAAAAAAAGCAAATTGGCATGCACGAAGTTGAAAATCGGTCCATCCGTTCGGAAGTTAAGGTGATCTGAAGATTTCGAAAAAGTTCCAAGAGGACCTCCTTTGATGCATTTTTTTTCTCGATTTCGGTTTTTTCGATTGGAGAAATGGATTCTATGAAAAAAAACAAGCAAATTGGTATGCGCGAAGTTGAAAATCGGTCCATCCGTTCGGAAGTTAAGGCGATCTGAAGAATTCGAAAAAGTTCCAAGGGGGCCCCCTTTGATGCATTTTTTTTTTCGATTTCGGTTTTTTCGATTGGAGAAATGGATTCAATGAAGAAAAAGCAAGCAGATTGGTATGATCGAAGTTGAAAATCGGTCCATCCGTTTGGAAGTTAAGGCGATCTGAAGAATTCGAAAAAGTTCTAAGAGGGCCCCCTTTGATGCATTTTTTTTTTCGATTCCGGTTTTTTCGTTCGGAGAAATGGATTCTATGAAAAAAACAAGCAGATTGGTATGATCGAAGTTGAAAATAGGTCCATCCGTTCGGAAGTTAAGGCGATCTGAAGAATTCGAAAAAGTTCCAAGTAGGCCCCCTTTGATGCATTTTTTTTTTCGATTTCGGTTTTTTCGATTGGAGAAATGGATTTTATGAAAAAAAAACAAGCAGATTGGTATGATCGAAGTTGAAAATAGGTCCATCCGTTCGGAAGTTGAGGCGATCTGAAGAATTCGAAAAAGTTCCAAGGGGACCCCCTTTGATGCAATTTTTTTTTCAATTTCGGTTTTTTTGATTGGAGAAATGGATTTTATGAAAAAAAAACAAGCAGATTGGTATGATCGAAGTTGAAAATCGGTCCATCCGTTCGGAGGTTAAGGCGATCTGAAGAATTCGAAAAAGTTCCAAGAGGGCCCCCTTTGATGCAATTTTTTTTTCGATTTCGGTTTTTTCGATTCGAGAAATTGATTCTATGAACAAAAACAAGCAGATTGGTATGATCGAAGTTGAAAATCGGTCCATCCGTTCGGAAGTTAAGGTGATCTG
The DNA here is from genome assembly GCA_029955515.1 of Chrysomela aeneicollis. Lineage (NCBI taxonomy): Eukaryota > Metazoa > Arthropoda > Insecta > Coleoptera > Chrysomelidae > Chrysomela > Chrysomela aeneicollis. The sequence goes on along the minus strand of JARUHQ010000013.1, from coordinate 10,202,180 downwards.
AAGATTTCGAGAAAGTTCCAAGGGGACCCCCTTTGATGCAATTTTTTTTTTCGATTTCGGTTTTTTCTATCGAAGAAATGGATTCTATAAAAAAACAAGCAAATTGGTATGCGCGAAATTGAAAATCGGTCCATCCGTTCGGAAGTTAAGGAGGTCTGAAGAATTCGAAAAAGTTCCAAGGGGGCCCCCTTTGATGCATTTTTTTTCGATTTCGGTTTTTTCGATTGGAGAAATGGATTCTATGAAAAAAACAAGCAGATTGGTATGATCGAAGTTGAAAATCGGTCCATCCGTTCGGAAGTTAAGGCGATCTGAAAAATTCGAAAAAGTTCCAAGGGGGCCCCCTTTGATGCAATTTATTTTAGATTTCGGTATTTTCGATTGGAGAAATGGATTCGATGGAAAAAAAACAAGCAGATTGGTATGATCGAAGTTGAAAATCGGTCCATCCGTTTGGAAGTTAAGGCGATCTGAAGAATTCGAAAAAGTTCCAAGGGGACCCCCTTTGATGCAATTTTTTTTTCGATTTCGGTTTTTTTGATTGAAGAAATGGATTCTATGAAGAAAAACAAGCAGTTTGGTATGATCGAAGTTGAAAAATCGGTCCATCCGTTTGGAAGTTAAGGCGATCTGAAGAATTCGAAAAAGTTCCAAGGGGGCCCCCTTAGATGCAAGTTTTTTTTTAGATTTCGGTTTCTTCGATTGGAGAAATGGATTCTATGAAAAAAAAAAAACAAGCAGATTGGTATGATCGAAGTTGAAAATCGGTCCATCCGTTTGGAAGTTAAGGCGATCTGAAGAATTCGAAAAAGTTCCAAGGGGACCCCCTTTGATGCAATTTTTTTTTCGATTTCGGTTTTTTTGATTGGAGAAATGGATTCTATGAAAAAAAAACAAGCAGTTTGGTATGATCGAAGTTGAAAATCGGTCCATCCGTTCGGAAGTTAAGGCGATCTGAAGAATTAGAGAAAGTTCCAAGAGGACCCCCATTGATGCAATTTTTTTTTTCGATTTCGGTTTTTTCTATTGAAGAAATGGATTCTATGAAAAAACAAGCAAATTGGTATGCGCGAAATTGAAAATCGGTCCATCCGTTCGGAAGTTAAGGCGGTCTGAAGAATTCGAAAAAGTTCCAAGGGGGCCCCCTTTGATGCAATTTTATTTTTCGATTTCGGTTTTTTCGATTGGAGAAATGGATTCTATGAAAAAAACAAGCAGATTGGCATGATCGAAGTTGAGAATCGGTCCATCCGTTCGGAAGTTAAGGCGATCTGAAGAATTCGAAAAAGTTCCAAGGGGGCCCCCTTTGATGCAATTTTATTTTTCGATTTCGGTTTTTTCGATTGGAGTAATGGATTCTATGAAAAAAAAACAAGCAGATTGGTATGATCGAAGTTGAAAATCGGTCCATCCGTTCGGAAGTTAAGGCGATCTGAAGAATTCGAAAAAGTTCCAAGGGGGCCCCCTTTGATGCATTTTTTTTTTCGATTTCGGTTTTTTCGATTGCAGAAATGGATTCTATGAAAGAAAACAAGCAAATTGGTATGATCGAAGTTGAAAATCGGTCCATCCGTTCGGAAGTTAGGCGATCTGAAGAATTCGAAAAAGTTCCAAGGGGGCCCCCTTTGATGCATTTTTTTTTGATTTCGGTTTTTTCGATTGGATAAATTGATTCTATAAAAAAAAACAAGCAGATTGGTATGATCGAAGTTGAAAATCGGTCCATCCGTTCGGAAGTTAAGGCGATCTGAAGAATTCGAAAAAGTTTCAAGGGGGCCCCCTTTGATGCATTTTTTTTATTTCGTTTTTTTCGATTGAAGAAAAGGATTCTATGAAAAAAAAAACAAGCAGATTGGTATGATCGAAGTTGAAAATCGGTCCATCTGTTCGGAAGTTAAGGCGATCTGAAGAATTCAAAAAAGTTCCGAGGGGGCCCCCTTTGATGCAATTTTTTTTTAGATTTCGGTTTTTTCGATTGGAGAAATGGATTCTATGAAAAAAAAAAACAAGCAGATTGGTATGATCGAAGTTGAAAATCGGTCCATCCGTTCGGAAGTTAAGGCGATCTGAAGAATTCGAAAAAGTTCCAAGGGGGCCCCCTTTGATGCATTTTTTTTTCGATTTCGGTTTTTTCGATTGCAGAAATGGATTCTATGAAAGAAAACAAGCAAATTGGTATGATCGAAGTTGAAAATCGGTCCATCCGTTCGGAAGTTAGGCGATCTGAAGAATTCGAAAAAGTTCCAAGGGGGCCCCCTTTGATGCATTTTTTTTTGATTTCGATTTTTTCGATTGGATAAATTGATTCTATAAAAAAAAACAAGCAGATTGGTATGATCGAAGTTGAAAATCGGTCCATCCGTTCGGAAGTTAAGGCGATCTGAAGAATTCGAAAAAGTTCCAAGGGGGCCCCCTTTGATGCATTTTTTTTATTTCGTTTTTTTCGATTGAAGAAAAGGATTCTGTGAAAAAAAAAAAACAAGCAGATTGGTATGATCGAAGTTGAAAATCGGTCCATCTGTTCGGAAGTTAAGGCGATCTGAAGAATTCGAAAAAGTTCCGAGGGGGCCCCCTTTGATGCAATTTTTTTTTAGATTTCGGTTTTTTCGATTGGAGAAATGGATTCTATGAAAAAAAAAACAAGCAGATTGGTATGATTGATGTTGAAAATCGGTCCATCCGTTTGGAAGTTAAGGCGATCTGAAGAATTCGAAAAAGTTCCAAGGGGACCCCCTTTGATGCAATTTTTTTTTTTATTTCGGTTTTTTCGATTGAAGAATTGGATTCTATGAAAAAAAACAAGCAGTTTGGTATGATCGAAGTTGAAAATCGGTCCATCCGTTTGGAAGTTAAGGCGATCTGAAGAATTCGAAAAAGTTCCAAGCGGACCCCCTTTGATGCAATTTTTTTTTATTTCGGTTTTTTCGATTGGAGAAATGGATTCTACGAAAAAAAACAAGCAGATTGGTATGATCGAAGTTGAAAATCGGTCCATCCGTTTGAAAGTTAAGGCGATCTGAAGAATTCGAATAAGTTCCAAGGGGACCCCCTTTGATGCAATTTTTTTTTCGATTTCGGTTTTTTCGATTGAAGAAATGGATTCGATGAAAAAAAAACAAGCAGTTTGGTATGATCGAAGTTGAAAATCGGTCCATCCGTTTGGAAGTTAAGGCGATCTGAAGAATTCGAAAAAGTTCCAAGGGGACCCCCTTTGATGCAATTTTATTTTCGATTTCGGTTTTTTCGATTGAAGAAATGGATTCTACGAAAAAAAACAAGCAGATTGGTATGATCGAAGTTGAAAATCGGTCCATCCGTTTGGAAGTTAAGGCGATCTGAAGAATTCGAATAAGTTCCAAGGGGACCCCCTTTGATGCAATTTTTTTTTCGATTTCGGTCTTTTCGATTGAAGAAATGGATTCGATGAAAAAAAACAAGCAGTTTGGTATGATCGAAGTTGAAAATCGGTCCATCCGTTCGGAAGTTAAGGCGGTCTGAAGAATGCGAAAAAGTTCCAAGGGGGCCCCCTTTGATGCATTTTTTTTCGATTTCGGTTTTTTCGATTGGAGAAATGGATTCTATGAAAAAAACTAGCAGATTGGTATGATCGAAGTTGAAAATCGGTCAATCCGTTCGGAAGTTAAGGCGATCTGAAGAATTCGAAAAAGTGCCAAGGGGGCCCCCTTTGATGCAATTTTTTTTTTCGGTCAATCCGTTCGGAAGTTAAGGCGATCTGAAGAATTCGAAAAAGTTCCAAGGGGGCCCCCTTTGATGCAATTTTTTTTTAGATTTCGGTTTTTTCGATTGGAGAAATGGATTCTATGAAAAAAAACAAGCAGATTGGTATGATCGTAGTTGAAAATCGGTCCATCCGTTTGGAAGTTAAGGCGATCTGAAGAATTCGAAAAAGTTCCAAGGGGACCCCCTTTGATGCATTTTTTTTTCAGATGTCGGTTTTTTCGATTGCAGAAATGGATTCTATGAAAGAAAACAAGCAAATTGGTATGATCGAAGTTGAAAATCGGTCCATCCGTTCGGAAGTTAGGCGATCTGAAGAATTCGAAAAAGTTCCAAGGGGGCCCCTTTGATGCATTTTTTTTTGATTTCGGTTTTTTTGATTGGAGAAATTGATTCTATGAAAAAAAACAAGCAGATTGGTATGATCGAAGTTGAAAATCGGTCCATCCGTTCGGAAGTTAAGGCGATCTGAAGAATTCGAAAAAGTTCCAAGGGGGCCCCCTTTGATGCATTTTTTTTTTATTTCGTTTTTTTCGATTGAAGAAAAGGATTCTATGAAAAAAAAACATGCAGATTGGTATGATCGAAGTTGAAAATCGGTCCATCTGTTCGGAAGTTAAGGCGATCTGAAGAATTCGAAAAAGTTCCGAGGGGGCCCCCTTTGATGCATTTTTTTTTTAGATTTCCGTTTTTTCGATTGGAGAAATGGATTCTATGAAAAAGAAAAAAAGGAGATTGGTATGATCGAAGTTGAAAATCGGTCCATCCGTTTGGAAGTTAAGGCGATCTGAAGAATTCGAAAAAGTTCCAAGGGGACCCCCTTTGATGCAATTTTTTTTTTGATTTCGGTTTTTTCGATTGAAGAATTGAATTCTATGAAAAAAAAACAAGCAGTTTGGTATGATCGAAGTTGAAAATCGGTCCATCCGTTTGGAAGTTAAGGCGATCTGAAGAATTCGAAAAAGTTCCAAGCGGACCCCCTTTGATGCATTTTTTTTTTATTTCGGTTTTTTCGATTGGAGAAATGGATTCTATGAAAAAAAAACAAGCAGATTGGTATGATCGAAGTTGAAAATCGGTCCATCCGTTTGGAAGTTAAGGCGATCTGAAGAATTCGAATAAGTTCCAAGGGGACCCCCTTTGATGCAATTTTTTTTTCGATTTCGGTTTTTTCGATTGAAGAAATGGATTCGATGAAAAAAAACAAGCAGTTTGGTATGATCGAAGTTGAAAATCGGTCCATCCGTTTGGAAGTTAAGGCGATCTGAAGAATTCGAAAAAGTTCCAAGGGGACCCCCTTTGATGCAATTTTTTTTTCGATTTCGGTTTTTTCGATTGGAGAAATGGATTCTATGAAAAAAAACAAGCAGTTTGGTATGATCGAAGTTGAAAATCGGTCAATCCGTTCGGAAGTTAAAGCGATCTGAAGAATTCGAAAAAGTTCCAAGAGGACCCCCTTTGATGCAAATTTTTTTTTCGATTTTGGTTTTTTCTATTGAAGAAATGGATTCTATGAAAAAACAAGCAAATTGGTATGCGCGAAATTGAAAATCGGTCCATCCGTTCGGAAGTTAAGGCGGTCTGAAGAATTCGAAAAAGTTCCAAGGGGGCCCCCTTTGATGCATTTTTTTTTTTCGATTTCGGTTTTTTCGATTGGAGAAATGGATTCGATGAAAAAAACTAGCAGATTGGTATGATCGAAGTTGAAAATCGGTCAAACCGTTCGGAAGTTAAGGCGATCTAAAGAATTCGAAAAAGTTCCAAGGGGGCCCCCTTTGATGCATTTTTTTTTTTGTGTCGGTTTTTTCGATTGGAGAAATGGATTCTATGAAAAAAAACAAGCAGATTGGTATGATCGTAGTTGAAAATCGGTCCATCCGTTTGGAAGTTAAGGCGATCTGAAGAATTCGAAAAAGTTCCAAGGGGACCCCCTTTGATGCAATTTTTTTTTCGATTTCGGTTTTTTCGATTGAAGAAATGGATTCTATGAAAAAAAAACAAGCAGTTTGGTATGATCGAAGTTGAAAATCGGTCCATCCGTTTGGAAGTTAAGGCGATCTGAAGAATTCGAAAAAGTTCCAAGGGGACCCCCTTTGATGCAATTTTTTTTTCGATTTCGGTTTTTTCGATTGGAGAAATGGATTCTATAAAAAAAAACAAGCAGATTGGTATGATCGAAGTTGAAAATCGGTCCATCCGTTTGGAAGTTAAGGCGATCTGAAGAATTCGAAAAAGTTCCAAGGGGACCCCCTTTGATGCAATTTTTTTTTCGATTTCGGTTTTTTCGATCGGAGATTCTATGAAAAAAAACCAACAGTTTGGTATGATCGAAGTTGAAAATCGGTCCATCCGTTCGGAGGTTGAGGCGATCTGAAGAATTCGAAAAAGTTCCAAGAGGACCCCCTTTGATGCAATTTTTTTTTTCGATTTCGGTTTTTTCTATTGAAGAAATGGATTCTATGAAAAAACAAGCAAATTGGTATGCGCGAAATTGAAAATCGGTCCATCCGTTCGGAAGTTAAGGAGGTCTGAAGAATTCGAAAAAGTTCCAAGGGGGCCCCCTTTGTTGCATTTTTTTTTCGATTTCGGTTTTTTCGATTGGAGAAATGGATTCTATGAAAAAAACAAGCAGATTGGTATGATCGAAGTTGAAAATCGGTCCATCCGTTCGGAAGTTAAGGCGATCTGAAGAATTCGAAAAAGTTCCAAGGGGGACCCCTTTGATGCAATTTTTCTTAGATTTCGGTTTTTTCGATTGGAGAAATGGATTCTATGAAAAAAAACAAGCAGATTGGTATGATCGAAGTTGAAAATCGGTCCATCCGTTTGGAAGTTATGGCGATCTGAAGAATTCGAAAAAGTTCCAAGGGGACCCCCTTTGATGCAATTTTTTTTTCGATTTCGGTTTTTTCGATTGAAGAAATGGATTCTATGAAAAAAAACAAGCAGATTGGTATGATCGTAGTTGAAAATCGGTCCATCCGTTTGGAAGTTAAGGCGATCTGAAGAATTCGAAAAAGTTCCAAGGGGACCCCCTTTGATGCAATTTTTTTTTCGATTTCGGTTTTTTCGATTGAAGAAATGGATTCTATGAAAAAAAAACAAGCAGTTTGGTATGATCGAAGTTGAAAATCGGTCCATCCGTTTGGAAGTTAAGGCGATCTGAAGAATTCGAAAAAGTTCCAAGGGGACCCCCTTTGATGCAATTTTTTTTTCGATTTCGGTTTTTTCGATTGGAGAAATGGATTCTATAAAAAAAAACAAGCAGATTGGTATGATCGAAGTTGAAAATCGGTCCATCCGTTTGGAAGTTAAGGCGATCTGAAGAATTCGAAAAAGTTCCAAGGGGACCCCCTTTGATGCAATTTTTTTTTCGATTTCGGTTTTTTCGATCGGAGATTCTATGAAAAAAAACCAACAGTTTGGTATGATCGAAGTTGAAAATCGGTCCATCCGTTCGGAGGTTGAGGCGATCTGAAGAATTCGAAAAAGTTCCAAGAGGACCCCCTTTGATGCAATTTTTTTTTTCGATTTCGGTTTTTTCTATTGAAGAAATGGATTCTATGAAAAAACAAGCAAATTGGTATGCGCGAAATTGAAAATCGGTCCATCCGTTCGGAAGTTAAGGAGGTCTGAAGAATTCGAAAAAGTTCCAAGGGGGCCCCCTTTGTTGCATTTTTTTTTCGATTTCGGTTTTTTCGATTGGAGAAATGGATTCTATGAAAAAAACAAGCAGATTGGTATGATCGAAGTTGAAAATCGGTCCATCCGTTCGGAAGTTAAGGCGATCTGAAGAATTCGAAAAAGTTCCAAGGGGGACCCCTTTGATGCAATTTTTCTTAGATTTCGGTTTTTTCGATTGGAGAAATGGATTCTATGAAAAAAAACAAGCAGATTGGTATGATCGAAGTTGAAAATCGGTCCATCCGTTTGGAAGTTATGGCGATCTGAAGAATTCGAAAAAGTTCCAAGGGGACCCCCTTTGATGCAATTTTTTTTTCGATTTCGGTTTTTTCGATTGAAGAAATGGATTCTATGAAAAAAAACAAGCAGTTTGGTATGATCGAAGTTGAAAATCGGTCCATCCGTTTGGAAGTTAAGGCGATCTGAAGAATTCGAAAAAGTTCCAAGGGGGCCTCCTTTGATGCAATTTTTTTTTTAGCTTTCGGTTTCTTCGATTGGAGAAATAAATTCTATGAAAAAAACAAGCAGATTGGTATGATCGAAGTTGAAAATCGGTCCATCCGTTCGGAAGTTAAGGCGATCTGAAGAATTCGAAAAAGTTCCAAGGGGCCCCCCTATGATGCAATTTTATTTTTCGATTTCGGTTTTTTCGATTGGAGAAATGGATTCTATGAAAAAAAAAACAAGCAGATTGGTATGATCGAAGTTGAAAATCGGTCCATCCGTTCGGAAGTTAAGGCGATCTGAAGAATTCGAAAAAGTTCCAAAGGGGCCCCCTTTGATGCATTTTTTTTTCGATTTCGGTTTTCTCGATTGCAGAAATGGATTCTATGAAAGAAAACAAGCAAATTGGTATGATCGAAGTTGAAAATCGGTCCATCCGTTCGGAAGTTAGGCGATCTGAAGAATTCTAAAAAGTTCCAAGGGGGCCCCCTTTGATGCATTTTTTTTATTTCGGTTTTTTCGATTGGAGAAATTGATTCTATGAGAAAAAACAAGCAGTTAGGTATGATCGAAGTTGAAAATCGGTCCATTCGTTTGGAAGTTAAGGCGATCTGAATAATTCGAAAAAGTTCCAAGGGGACCCCCTTTGATGCAATTTTATTTTCGATTTCGGTTTTTTCGATTGAAGAAATGGATTCTATGAAAAAAAAACAAGCAGTTTGGTATGATCGAAGTTGAAAATCGGTCCATCCGTTCGGAAGTTGAAGCGATCTGAAGAATTCGAAAAAGTTCCAAGGGGACCCCCTTTGATGCAATTTTTTTTTCGATTTCGGTTTTTTATATTGAAGAAATGGATTCTATGAAAAAAACAAGCAAATAGTTATGCGCGAAATTGAAAATCGGTCCATCCGTCCGAAAGTTAAGGCGGTCTGAAGAATGCGAAAAAGTTCCAAGGGGGCCCCCTTTGATGCATTTTTTTTCGATTTCGGTTTTTTCGATTGGAGAAATGGATTCTATGAAAAAAACTAGCAGATTGGTATGATCGAAGTTGAAAATCGGTCAATCCGTTCGGAAGTTAAGGCGATCTGAAGAATTCGAAAAAGTTCCAAGGGGGCCCCCTTTGATGCAATTTTTTTTTAGATTTCGGTTTTTTCGATTGGAGAAATGGATTCTATGAAAAAAAAACAAGCAGATTGGTATGATCGTAGTTGAAAATCGGTCCATCCGTTTGGAAGTTAAGGCGATCTGAAGAATTCAAAAAAGTTCCAAGGGGACCCCCTTTGATGCAATTTTTTTTTCGATTTCGGTTTTTTCGATTGGAGAAATTTATTCTATGAAAAAAAAAAACAAGCAGTTTGTTATGATCGAAGTTGAAAATCGGTCTATCCGTTTGGAAGTTAAGGCGATCTGAAGAATTCGAAAAAGTTTCAAGAGGACCCCCTTTGATGCAATTTTTTTTTCGATTTCGGTTTTTTCTATTGAAGAAATGGATTCTATGAAAAAACAAGCAAATTGGTATGCGCGAAATTGATAATCGGTCCATCCGTTCGGAAGTTAAGGCGGTCTGAAGAATTCGAAAAAGTTCCAAGGGGGCCCCTTTGATGCATTTTTTTTTTCGATTTCGGTTTTTTCGATTGGAGAAATGGATTCTATGAAAAAAAAATTGCAGATTGGTATGATCGAAGTTGAAAATCGGTCAATCCGTTCGGAAGTTAAGGCGATCTGAAGAATTCGAAAAAGTTCCAAGGGGGCCCCCTTTGATGCAATTTTTTTTTTTCGGTCAATCCGTTCGGAAGTTTAGGCGATCTGAAGAATTCGAAAAAGTTCCAAGGGGGCCCCCTTTGATGCAATTTTTTTTTAGATTTCGGTTTTTTCGATCGGAGAAATGGATTCTATGAAAAAAAACAAGCAGATTGGTATGATCGAAGTTGAAAATCGGTCCATCCGTTTGGAAGTTAAGGCGATCTGAAGAATTCGAAAAAGTTCCAAGGGGACCCCCTTTGATGCAATTTTTTTTTCGATTTCGGTTTTTTCGATTGAAGAAATGGATTCTATGAAAAAAAACAAGCAGTTTGGTATGATCGAAGTTGAAAATCGGTCCATCCGTTTGGAAGTTAAGGCGATCTGAAGAATTCGAAAAAGTTTCAAGGGGGCCCCCTATGATGCAATTTTATTTTTCGATTTCGGTTTTTTCGATTGGAGAAATGGATTCTATGAAAAAAAAACAAGCAGATTGGTATGATCGAAGTTGAAAATCGGTCCATCCGTTCGGAAGTTAGGCGATCTGAAGAATTCTAAAAAGTTCCAAGGGGGCCCCCTTTGATGCATTTTTTTTTATTTCGGTTTTTTCGATTGGAGAAATTGATTCTATGAGAAAAAACAAGCAGTTAGGTATGATCGAAGTTGAAAATCGGTCCATTCGTTTGGAAGTTAAAGCGATCTGAATAATTCGAAAAAGTTCCAAGGGGACCCCCTTTGATGCAATTTTTTTTTTCGATTTCAGTTTTTTCGATCGGAGAAATGGATTCTATGAAAAAAATCAAGCAGATTGGTATGATCGAAGTTGAAAATCGGTCCATCCGTTTGGAAGTTAAGGCGATCTGAAGAATTCGAAAAAGTTCCAAGGGGACCCCCTTTGATGCAATTTTTTTTCAGATTTCGGTTTTTTCGATTGAAGAAATGGATTCTATGAAAAAAAAAACAAGCAGTTTGGTATGATCGAAGTTGAAAATCGGTCCATCCGTTTGGAAGTTAAGGCGATCTGAAGAATTCTAAAAAGATCCAAGGGGACCCCCTTTGATGCAATTTTTTTTTCGATTTCGGTTTTTTCGATTGGAGAAATGGATTCTATGAAAAAAAAACAAGCAGTTTGGTATGATCGAAGTTGAAAATCGGTCCATCCGTTCGGAAGTTAAAGCGATCTGAAGAATTCGAAAAAGTTCCAAGAGGACCCCCTTCGATGCAATTTTTTTTTCGATTTCGGTTTTTTATATTGAAGAAATGGATTCTATGAAAAAAACAAGCAAATTGTTATGCGCGAAATTGAAAATCGGTCCATCCGTTCGGAAGTTAAGGCGGTCTGAAGAATTCGAAAAAGTTCCAAGGGGGCCCCCTTTGATGCATTTTTTTTTTCGATTTCGGTTTTTTCGATTGGAGAAATGGATTCTATGAAAAAAACTAGCAGATTGGTATGATCGAAGTTGAAAATCGGTCAATCCGTTCGGAAGTTAAGGCGATCTGAAGAATTCGAAAAAGTTCCAAGGGGGCCCCCTTTGATGCAATTTTTTTTTTTTCGGTCAATCCGTTCGGAAGTTAAGGCGATCTGAAGAATTCGAAAAAGTTCCAAGGGGGCCCCCTTTGATGCAATTTTTTTTTAGATTTCGGTTTTTTCGATTGGAGAAATGGATTCTATGAAAAAAAACAAGCAGATTGGTATGATCGTAGTTGAAAATCGGTCCATCCGTTTGGAAGTTAAGGCGATCTGAAGAATTCGAAAAAGTTCCAAGGGGACCCCCTTTGATGCAATTTTTTTTTCGATTTCGGTTTTTTCGATTGGAGAAATTTATTCTATGAAAAAAAAAACAAGCAGTTTGTTATGATCGAAGTTGAAAATAGGTCTATCCGTTTGGAAGTTAAGGCGATCTGAAGAATTCGAAAAAGTTTCAAGAGGACCCCCTTTGATGCAATTTTTTTTTCGATTTCGGTTTTTTCTATTGAAGAAATGGATTCTATGAAAAAACAAGCAAATTGGTATGCGCGAAATTGAAAATCGGTCAATCCGTTCGGAAGTTAAGGCGGTCTGAAGAATTCGAAAAAGTTCCAAGGGGGCCCCTTTGATGCATTTTTTTTTCGATTTCGGTTTTTTCGATTGGAGAAATGGATTCTATGAAAAAAACTAGCAGATTGGTATGATCGAAGTTGAAAATCGGTCAATCCGTTCGGAAGTTAAGGCGTTCTGAAGAATTCGAAAAAGTTCCAAGGGGGCCCCCTTTGATGCAATTTTTTTTTCGGTCAATCCGTTCGGAAGTTTAGGCGATCTGAAGAATTCGAAAAAGTTCCAAGGGGGCCCCCTTTGATGCAATTTTTTTTTAGATTTCGGTTTTTTCGATTGGAGAAATGGATTCTATGAAAAAAAACAAGCAGATTGGTATGATCGTAGTTGAAAATCGGTCCATCCGTTTGGAAGTTAAGGCGATCTGAAGAATTCGAAAAAGTTCCAAGGGGACCCCCTTTGATGCAATTTTTTTTTCGATTTCGGTTTTTTCGATTGGAGAAATTTATTCTATGAAAAAAAAAAAACAAGCAGTTTGTTATGATCGAAGTTGAAAATCGGTCTATCCGTTTGGAAGTTAAGGCGATCTGAAGAATTCGAAAAAGTTTCAAGAGGACCCCCTTTGATGCAATTTTTTTTCGATTTCGGTTTTTTCTATTGAAGAAATGGATTCTATGAAAAAAAACAAGCAGATTGGTATGATCGTAGTTGAAAATCGGTCCATCCGTTCGGAAGTTAAAGCGATCTGAAGAATTCGAAAAAGTTCCAAGAGGACCCCCTTCGATGCAATTTTTTTTTCGATTTCGGTTTTTTATATTGAAGAATTGGATTCTATGAAAAAAAACAAGCAGTTTGGTATGATCGAAGTTGAAAATCGGTCCATCCGTTTGGAAGTTAAGGCGATCTGAAGAATTCGAAAAAGTTCCAAGCGGACCCCCTTTGATGCAATTTTTTTTTTATTTCGGTTTTTTCGATTGGAGAAATGGATTCTACGAAAAAAAACAAGCAGATTGGTATGATCGAAGTTGAAAATCGGTCCATCCGTTTGAAAGTTAAGGCGATCTGAAGAATTCGAATAAGTTCCAAGGGGACCCCCTTTGATGCAATTTTTTTTTCGATTTCGGTTTTTTCGATTGAAGAAATGGATTCGATGAAAAAAAACAAGCAGTTTGGTATGATCGAAGTTGAAAATCGGTCCATCCGTTTGGAAGTTAAGGCGATCTGAAGAATTCGAAAAAGTTCCAAGGGGACCCCCTTTGATGCAATTTTATTTTCGATTTCGGTTTTTTCGATTGAAGAAATGGATTCTACGAAAAAAAACAAGCAGATTGGTATGATCGAAGTTGAAAATCGGTCCATCCGTTTGGAAGTTAAGGCGATCTGAAGAATTCGAATAAGTTCCAAGGGGACCCCCTTTGATGCAATTTTTTTTTCGATTTCGGTTTTTTCGATTGAAGAAATGGATTCGATGAAAAAAAACAAGCAGTTTGGTATGATCGAAGTTGAAAATCGGTCCATCCGTTCGGAAGTTAAGGCGGTCTGAAGAATGCGAAAAAGTTCCAAGGGGGCCCCCTTTGATGCATTTTTTTTCGATTTCGGTTTTTTCGATTGGAGAAATGGATTCTATGAAAAAAACTAGCAGATTGGTATGATCGAAGTTGAAAATCGGTCAATCCGTTCGGAAGTTAAGGCGATCTGAAGAATTCGAAAAAGTGCCAAGGGGGCCCCCTTTGATGCAATTTTTTTTTTCGGTCAATCCGTTCGGAAGTTAAGGCGATCTGAAGAATTCGAAAAAGTTCCAAGGGGGCCCCCTTTGATGCAATTTTTTTTTAGATTTCGGTTTTTTCGATTGGAGAAATGGATTCTATGAAAAAAAACAAGCAGATTGGTATGATCGTAGTTGAAAATCGGTCCATCCGTTTGGAAGTTAAGGCGATCTGAAGAATTCGAAAAAGTTCCAAGGGGACCCCCTTTGATGCATTTTTTTTTCAGATGTCGGTTTTTTCGATTGCAGAAATGGATTCTATGAAAGAAAACAAGCAAATTGGTATGATCGAAGTTGAAAATCGGTCCATCCGTTCGGAAGTTAGGCGATCTGAAGAATTCGAAAAAGTTCCAAGGGGGCCCCTTTGATGCATTTTTTTTTGATTTCGGTTTTTTTGATTGGAGAAATTGATTCTATGAAAAAAAACAAGCAGATTGGTATGATCGAAGTTGAAAATCGGTCCATCCGTTCGGAAGTTAAGGCGATCTGAAGAATTCGAAAAAGTTCCAAGGGGGCCCCCTTTGATGCATTTTTTTTTTATTTCGTTTTTTTCGATTGAAGAAAAGGATTCTATGAAAAAAAAACAAGCAGATTGGTATGATCGAAGTTGAAAATCGGTCCATCTGTTCGGAAGTTAAGGCGATCTGAAGAATTCGAAAAAGTTCCGAGGGGGCCCCCTTTGATGCATTTTTTTTTTAGATTTCCGTTTTTTCGATTGGAGAAATGGATTCTATGAAAAAGAAAAAAAGGAGATTGGTATGATCGAAGTTGAAAATCGGTCCATCCGTTTGGAAGTTAAGGCGATCTGAAGAATTCGAAAAAGTTCCAAGGGGACCCCCTTTGATGCAATTTTTTTCTTGATTTCGGTTTTTTCGATTGAAGAATTGGATTCTATGAAAAAAAACAAGCAGTTTGGTATGATCGAAGTTGAAAATCGGTCCATCCGTTTGGAAGTTGAGGCGATCTGAAGAATTCGAAAAAGTTCCAAGCGGACCCCCTTTGATGCATTTTTTTTTATTTCGGTTTTTTCGATTGGAGAAATGGATTCTATGAAAAAAAACAAGCAGATTGGTATGATCGAAGTTGAAAATCGGTCCATCCGTTTGGAAGTTAAGGCGATCTGAAGAATTCGAATAAGTTCCAAGGGGACCCCCTTTGATGCAATTTTTTTTTCGATTTCGGTTTTTTCGATTGAAGAAATGGATTCGATGAAAAAAAACAAGCAGTTTGGTATGATCGAAGTTGAAAATCGGTCCATCCGTTTGGAAGTTAAGGCGATCTGAAGAATTCGAAAAAGTTCCAAGGGGACCCCCTTTGATGCAATTTTTTTTTCGATTTCGGTTTTTTCGATTGGAGAAATGGATTCTATGAAAAAAAACAAGCAGTTTGGTATGATCGAAGTTGAAAATCGGTCAATCCGTTCGGAAGTTAAAGCGATCTGAAGAATTCGAAAAAGTTCCAAGAGGACCCCCTTTGATGCAAATTTTTTTTTCGATTTTGGTTTTTTCTATTGAAGAAATGGATTCTATGAAAAAACAAGCAAATTGGTATGCGCGAAATTGAAAATCGGTCCATCCGTTCGGAAGTTAAGGCGGTCTGAAGAATTCGAAAAAGTTCCAAGGGGGCCCCCTTTGATGCATTTTTTTTTTTCGATTTCGGTTTTTTCGATTGGAGAAATGGATTCGATGAAAAAAACTAGCAGATTGGTATGATCGAAGTTGAAAATCGGTCAAACCGTTCGGAAGTTAAGGCGATCTAAAGAATTCGAAAAAGTTCCAAGGGGGCCCCCTTTGATGCATTTTTTTTTAAGATGTCGGTTTTTTCGATTGGAGAAATGGATTCTATGAAAAAAAACAAGCAGATTGGTATGATCGTAGTTGAAAATCGGTCCATCCGTTTGGAAGTTAAGGCGATCTGAAGAATTCGAAAAAGTTCCAAGGGGACCCCCTTTGATGCAATTTTTTTTTCGATTTCGGTTTTTTCGATTGAAGAAATGGATTCTATGAAAAAAAAACAAGCAGTTTGGTATGATCGAAGTTGAAAATCGGTCCATCCGTTTGGAAGTTAAGGCGATCTGAAGAATTCGAAAAAGTTCCAAGGGGACCCCCTTTGATGCAATTTTTTTTTCGATTTCGGTTTTTTCGATTGGAGAAATGGATTCTATAAAAAAAAACAAGCAGATTGGTATGATCGAAGTTGAAAATCGGTCCATCCGTTTGGAAGTTAAGGCGATCTGAAGAATTCGAAAAAGTTCCAAGGGGACCCCCTTTGATGCAATTTTTTTTTCGATTTCGGTTTTTTCGATCGGAGATTCTATGAAAAAAAACCAACAGTTTGGTATGATCGAAGTTGAAAATCGGTCCATCCGTTCGGAGGTTGAGGCGATCTGAAGAATTCGAAAAAGTTCCAAGAGGACCCCCTTTGATGCAATTTTTTTTTTCGATTTCGGTTTTTTCTATTGAAGAAATGGATTCTATGAAAAAACAAGCAAATTGGTATGCGCGAAATTGAAAATCGGTCCATCCGTTCGGAAGTTAAGGAGGTCTGAAGAATTCGAAAAAGTTCCAAGGGGGCCCCCTTTGTTGCATTTTTTTTTCGATTTCGGTTTTTTCGATTGGAGAAATGGATTCTATGAAAAAAACAAGCAGATTGGTATGATCGAAGTTGAAAATCGGTCCATCCGTTCGGAAGTTAAGGCGATCTGAAGAATTCGAAAAAGTTCCAAGGGGGCCCCCTTTGATGCAATTTTTCTTAGATTTTGGTTTTTTCGATTGAAGAAATGGATTCTATGAAAAAAAACAAGCAGATTGGTATGATCGAAGTTGAAAATCGGTCCATCCGTTTGGAAGTTATGGCGATCTGAAGAATTCGAAAAAGTTCCAAGGGGACCCCCTTTGATGCAATTTTTTTTTCGATTTCGGTTTTTTCGATTGAAGAAATGGATTCTATGAAAAAAAACAAGCAGTTTGGTATGATCGAAGTTGAAAATCGGTCCATCCGTTTGGAAGTTAAGGCGATCTGAAGAATTCGAAAAAGTTCCAAGGGGGCCTCCTTTGATGCAATTTTTTTTTTAGATTTCGGTTTCTTCGATTGGAGAAATAAATTCTATGAAAAAAACAAGCAGATTGGTATGATCGAAGTTGAAAATCGGTCCATCCGTTCGGAAGTTAAGGCGATCTGAAGAATTCGAAAAAGTTCCAAGGGGCCCCCCTATGATGCAATTTTATTTTTCGATTTCGGTTTTTTCGATTGGAGAAATGGATTCTATGAAAAAAAAAACAAGCAGATTGGTATGATCGAAGTTGAAAATCGGTCCATCCGTTCGGAAGTTAAGGCGATCTGAAGAATTCGAAAAAGTTCCAAAGGGGCCCCCTTTGATGCATTTTATTTTCGATTTCGGTTTTCTCGATTGCAGAAATGGATTCTATGAAAGAAAACAAGCAAATTGGTATGATCGAAGTTGAAAATCGGTCCATCCGTTCGGAAGTTAGGCGATCTGAAGAATTCTAAAAAGTTCCAAGGGGGCCCCCTTTGATGCATTTTTTTTATTTCGGTTTTTTCGATTGGATAAATTGATTCTATAAGAAAAAACAAGCAGTTAGGTATGATCGAAGTTGAAAATCGGTCCATTCGTTTGGAAGTTAAGGCGATCTGAATAATTCGAAAAAGTTCCAAGGGGACCCCCTTTGATGCAATTTTATTTTCGATTTCGGTTTTTTCGATTGAAGAAATGGATTCTATGAAAAAAAAAAACAAGCAGTTTGGTATGATCGAAGTTGAAAATCGGTCCATCCGTTCGGAAGTTGAAGCGATCTGAAGAATTCGAAAAAGTTCCAAGGGGACCCCCTTTGATGCAATTTTTTTTTCGATTTCGGTTTTTTATATTGAAGAAATGGATTCTATGAAAAAAACAAGCAAATTGTTATGCGCGAAATTGAAAATCGGTCCATCCGTTCGGAAGTTAAGGCGGTCTGAAGAATGCGAAAAAGTTCCAAGGGGGCCCCCTTTGATGCATTTTTTTTCGATTTCGGTTTTTTCGATTGGAGAAATGGATTCTATGAAAAAAACTAGCAGATTGGTATGATCGAAGTTGAAAATCGGTCAATCCGTTCGGAAGTTAAGGCGATCTGAAGAATTCGAAAAAGTTCCAAGGGGGCCCCCTTTGATGCAATTTTTTTTTAGATTTCGGTTTTTTCGATTGGAGAAATGGATTCTATGAAAAAAAAACAAGCAGATTGGTATGATCGTAGTTGAAAATCGGTCCATCCGTTTGGAAGTTAAGGCGATCTGAAGAATTAAAAAAAGTTCCAAGGGGACCCCCTTTGATGCAATTTTTTTTTCGATTTCGGTTTTTTCGATTGGAGAAATTTATTCTATGAAAAAAAAAAACAAGCAGTTTGTTATGATCGAAGTTGAAAATCGGTCTATCCGTTTGGAAGTTAAGGCGATCTGAAGAATTCGAAAAAGTTTCAAGAGGACCCCCTTTGATGCAATTTTTTTTTCGATTTCGGTTTTTTCTATTGAAGAAATGGATTCTATGAAAAAACAAGCAAATTGGTATGCGCGAAATTGAAAATCGGTCCATCCGTTCGGAAGTTAAGGCGGTCTGAAGAATTCGAAAAAGTTCCAAGGGGGCCCCTTTGATGCATTTTTTTTTTCGATTTCGGTTTTTTCGATTGGAGAAATGGATTCTATGAAAAAAAAATTGCAGATTGGTATGATCGAAGTTGAAAATCGGTCAATCCGTTCGGAAGTTAAGGCGATCTGAAGAATTCGAAAAAGTTCCAAGGGGGCCCCCTTTGATGCAATTTTTTTTTTCGGTCAATCCGTTCGGAAGTTTAGGCGATCTGAAGAATTCGAAAAAGTTCCAAGGGGGCCCCCTTTGATGCAATTTTTTTTTAGATTTCGGTTTTTTCGATCGGAGAAATGGATTCTATGAAAAAAAACAAGCAGATTGGTATGATCGAAGTTGAAAATCGGTCCATCCGTTTGGAAGTTAAGGCGATCTGAAGAATTCGAAAAAGTTCCAAGGGGACCCCCTTTGATGCAATTTTTTTTTCGATTTCGGTTTTTTCGATTGAAGAAATGGATTCTATGAAAAAAAACAAGCAGTTTGGTATGATCGAAGTTGAAAATCGGTCCATCCGTTTGGAAGTTAAGGCGATCTGAAGAATTCGAAAAAGTTCCAAGGGGGCCCCCTATGATGCAATTTTATTTTTCGATTTCGGTTTTTTCGATTGGAGAAATGGATTCTATGAAAAAAAAACAAGCAGATTGGTATGATCGAAGTTGAAAATCGGTCCATCCGTTCGGAAGTTAGGCGATCTGAAGAATTCTAAAAAGTTCCAAGGGGGCCCCCTTTGATGCATTTTTTTTTATTTCGGTTTTTTCGATTGGAGAAATTGATTCTATGAGAAAAAACAAGCAGTTAGGTATGATCGAAGTTGAAAATCGGTCCATTCGTTTGGAAGTTAAAGCGATCTGAATAATTCGAAAAAGTTTCAAGGGGACCCCCTTTGATGCAATTTTTTTTTTCGATTTCAGTTTTTTCGATCGGAGAAATGGATTCTATGAAAAAAATCAAGCAGATTGGTATGATCGAAGTTGAAAATCGGTCCATCCGTTTGGAAGTTAAGGCGATCTGAAGAATTCGAAAAAGTTCCAAGGGGACCCCCTTTGATGCAATTTTTTTTCAGATTTCGGTTTTTTCGATTGAAGAAATGGATTCTATGAAAAAAAAAACAAGCAGTTTGGTATGATCGAAGTTGAAAATCGGTCCATCCGTTTGGAAGTTAAGGCGATCTGAAGAATTCGAAAAAGATCCAAGGGGACCCCCTTTGATGCAATTTTTTTTTCGATTTCGGTTTTTTCGATTGGAGAAATGGATTCTATGAAAAAAAAACAAGCAGTTTGGTATGATCGAAGTTGAAAATCGGTCCATCCGTTCGGAAGTTAAAGCGATCTGAAGAATTCGAAAAAGTTCCAAGAGGACCCCCTTCGATGCAATTTTTTTTTCGATTTCGGTTTTTTATATTGAAGAAATGGATTCTATGAAAAAAACAAGCAAATTGTTATGCGCGAAATTGAAAATCGGTCCATCCGTTCGGAAGTTAAGGCGGTCTGAAGAATTCGAAAAAGTTCCAAGGGGGCCCCCTTTGATGCATTTTTTTTTTCGATTTCGGTTTTTTCGATTGGAGAAATGGATTCTATGAAAAAAACTAGCAGATTGGTATGATCGAAGTTGAAAATCGGTCAATCCGTTCGGAAGTTAAGGCGATCTGAAGAATTCGAAAAAGTTCCAAGGGGGCCCCCTTTGATGCAATTTTTTTTTTCGGTCAATCCGTTCGGAAGTTAAGGCGATCTGAAGAATTCGAAAAAGTTCCAAGGGGGCCCCCTTTGATGCAATTTTTTTTTAGATTTCGGTTTTTTCGATTGGAGAAATGGATTCTATGAAAAAAAACAAGCAGATTGGTATGATCGTAGTTGAAAATCGGTCCATCCGTTTGGAAGTTAAGGCGATCTGAAGAATTCGAAAAAGTTCCAAGGGGACCCCCTTTGATGCAATTTTTTTTTCGATTTCGGTTTTTTCGATTGGAGAAATTTATTCTATGAAAAAAAAAACAAGCAGTTT
The DNA here is from genome assembly GCA_029955515.1 of Chrysomela aeneicollis. Classification (NCBI taxonomy): domain Eukaryota; kingdom Metazoa; phylum Arthropoda; class Insecta; order Coleoptera; family Chrysomelidae; genus Chrysomela; species Chrysomela aeneicollis. The sequence continues at coordinate 10,182,146 of JARUHQ010000013.1, read as the reverse complement.
GTTATGATCGAAGTTGAAAATAGGTCTATCCGTTTGGAAGTTAAGGCGATCTGAAGAATTCGAAAAAGTTTCAAGAGGACCCCCTTTGATGCAATTTTTTTTTCGATTTCGGTTTTTTCTATTGAAGAAATGGATTCTATGAAAAAACAAGCAAATTGGTATGCGCGAAATTGAAAATCGGTCAATCCGTTCGGAAGTTAAGGCGGTCTGAAGAATTCGAAAAAGTTCCAAGGGGGCCCCTTTGATGCATTTTTTTTTCGATTTCGGTTTTTTCGATTGGAGAAATGGATTCTATGAAAAAAACTAGCAGATTGGTATGATCGAAGTTGAAAATCGGTCAATCCGTTCGGAAGTTAAGGCGTTCTGAAGAATTCGAAAAAGTTCCAAGGGGGCCCCCTTTGATGCAATTTTTTTTTCGGTCAATCCGTTCGGAAGTTTAGGCGATCTGAAGAATTCGAAAAAGTTCCAAGGGGGCCCCCTTTGATGCAATTTTTTTTTAGATTTCGGTTTTTTCGATTGGAGAAATGGATTCTATGAAAAAAAACAAGCAGATTGGTATGATCGTAGTTGAAAATCGGTCCATCCGTTTGGAAGTTAAGGCGATCTGAAGAATTCAAAAAAGTTCCAAGGGGACCCCCTTTGATGCAATTTTTTTTTCGATTTCGGTTTTTTCTATTGAAGAAATGGATTCTATGAAAAAAAACAAGCAGATTGGTATGATCGTAGTTGAAAATCGGTCCATCCGTTCGGAAGTTAAAGCGATCTGAAGAATTCGAAAAAGTTCCAAGAGGACCCCCTTCGATGCAATTTTTTTTTTGATTTCGGTTTTTTATATTGAAGAATTGGATTCTATGAAAAAAACAAGCAAATTGTTATGCGCGAAATTGAAAATCGGTCCATCCGTTCGGAAGTTAAGGCGGTCTGAAGAATTCGAAAAAGTTCCAAGGGGGCCCCCTTTGATGCATTTTTTTTTTCGATTTCGGTTTTTTCGATTGGAGAAATGGATTCTATGAAAAAAACTAGCAGATTGGTATGATCGAAGTTGAAAATCGGTCAATCCGTTCGGAAGTTAAGGCGATCTGAAGAATTCGAAAAAGTTCCAAGGGGGCCCCCTTTGATGCAATTTTTTTTTTCGGTCAATCCGTTCGGAAGTTAAGGCGATCTGAAGAATTCGAAAAAGTTCCAAGGGGGCCCCCTTTGATGCAATTTTTTTTTAGATTTCGGTTTTTTCGATTGGAGAAATGGATTCTATGAAAAAAAACAAGCAGATTGGTATGATCGTAGTTGAAAATCGGTCCATCCGTTTGGAAGTTAAGGCGATCTGAAGAATTCGAAAAAGTTCCAAGGGGACCCCCTTTGATGCAATTTTTTTTTCGATTTCGGTTTTTTCGATTGGAGAAATTTATTCTATGAAAAAAAAAACAAGCAGTTTGTTATGATCGAAGTTGAAAATAGGTCTATCCGTTTGGAAGTTAAGGCGATCTGAAGAATTCGAAAAAGTTTTAAGAGGACCCCCTTTGATGCAATTTTTTTTTCGATTTCGGTTTTTTCTATGAAAAAACAAGCAAATTGGTATGCGCGAAATTGAAAATCGGTCCATCCGTTCGGAAGTTAAGGCGGTCTGAAGAATTCGAAAAAGTTCCAAGGGGGCCCCTTTGATGCATTTTTTTTTCGATTTCGGTTTTTTCGATTGGAGAAATGGATTCTATGAAAAAAACTAGCAGATTGGTATGATCGAAGTTGAAAATCGGTCAATCCGTTCGGAAGTTTAGGCGATCTGAAGAATTCGAAAAAGTTCCAAGGGGGCCCCCTTTGATGCAATTTTTTTTTAGATTTCGGTTTTTTCGATTGGAGAAATGGATTCTATGAAAAAAAACAAGCAGATTATTATGATCGAAGTTGAAAATCGGTCCATCCGTTTGGAAGTTAAGGCGATCTGAAGAATTCGAAAAAGTTCCAAGGGGACCCCCTTTGATGCAATTTTTTTTTCGATTTCGGTTTTTTCGAATGAAGAAATGGATTCAATGAAAAAAAACAAGCAGTTTGGTATGATCGAAGTTGCAAATCGGTCCATCCGTTTGGAAGTTAAGGCGATCTGAAGAATTCGAAAAAGTTCCAAGGGGACCCCCTTTAATGCAATTTTTTTTTCGATTTCGGTTTTTTCGATTGGAGAAATGGATTCTATGAAAAAAAACAAGCAGTTTGGTATGATCGAAGTTGAAAATCGGACAATCCGTTTGGAAGTTATGGCGATCTGAAGAATTTGAAATTGTTCCAAGGGGGCCCCCTTTGATGCAATTTTTTTTTATATTTCGGTTTTTTCGATTGGAGAAATGGATTCTATGAAAAAAAAACAAGCAGTTTGGTATGATCGAAGTTGAAAATCGGTCCATCCGTTTGGAAGTTAAGGCGATCTGAAGAATTCGAAAAAGTTCCAAGGGGACCCCCTTTGATGCAATTTTTTTTTCGATTTCGGTTTTTTCGAATGAAGAAATGGATTCAATGAAAAAAAACAAGCAGTTTGGTATGATCGAAGTTGCAAATCGGTCCATCCGTTTGGAAGTTAAGGCGATCTGAAGAATTCGAAAAAGTTCCAAGGGGACCCCCTTTAATGCAATTTTTTTTTCGATTTCGGTTTTTTCGATTGGAGAAATGGATTCTATGAAAAAAAACAAGCAGTTTGGTATGATCGAAGTTGAAAATCGGTCCATCCGTTTGGAAGTTAAGGCGATCTGAAGAATTTGAAATTGTTCCAAGGGGGCCCCCTTTGATGCAATTTTTTTTTATATTTCGGTTTTTTCGATTGGAGAAATGGATTCTATGAAAAAAAAACAAGCAGATTGGTATGATCGAAGTTGAAAATCGGTCCATCCGTTTGGAAGTTAAGGCGATCTGAAGAATTCGAAAAAGTTTCAAAGGGACCCCCTTTGATGCAATTTTTTTTTTCGATTTCGGTTTCTTTGATTGGAGAAATGGATTCTATGAAAAAAAACAAGCAGTTTGGTATGATCGAAGTTGAAAATCGGTCCATCCGTTCGGAAGTTAAGGCGATCTGAAGAATTCGAGAAAGTTCCAAGAGGACCCCCTTTGATGTAATTTTTTTTTCGATTTCGGTTTTTTCTATTGAAGAAATGGATTCTATGAAAAAACAAGCAAATTGGTATGCGCGAAATTGAAAATCGGTCCATCCGTTCGGAAGTTAAGGCGGTCTGAAGAATTCGAAAAAGTTCCAAGGGGGCCCCCTTTGATGCATTTCTTTTTTCGATTTCGGTTTTTTCGATTGGAAAAATGGATTCTATGAAAAAAACAAGCAGATTGGTATGATCGAAGTTGAAAATCGGTCCATCCGTTCGGAAGTTAAGGCGATCTGAAGAATTCGAAAAAGTTCCAAGGGGGCCCCCGTTGATGCAATTTTATTTTTCGATTTCGGTTTTTTCGATTGGAGAAATGGATTCTATGAAAAAAAAACAAGCAGATTGGTATGATCGAAGTTGAAAATCGGTCCATCCGTTCGGAAGTTGAGGCGATCTGAAGAATTCGAAAAAGTTCCAAGGGGGCCCCCTTTGATGCATTTTTTTTTCGATTTCGGTTTTTCGATTGCTGAAATGGATTCTATGAAAAAAACAAGCAGATTGGTATGATCGAAGTTGAAAATCGGTCCATCCGTTCGGAAGTTAAGGCGATCTGAAGAATTCGAAAAAGTTCCAAGGGGGCCCCCGTTGATGCAATTTTATTTTTCGATTTCGGTTTTTTCGATTGGAGAAATGGATTCTATGAAAAAAAAACAAGCAGATTGGTATGATCGAAGTTGAAAATCGGTCCATCCGTTCGGAAGTTAAGGCGATCTGAAGAATTTGAAAAAGTTCCAAGGGGGCCCCCTTTGATGCACTTTTTTTTGATTTCGGTTTTTTCGATTGAGGAAAAGGATTCTATGGAAAAAAAAACAAGCAGATTGGTATGATCGAAGTTGAAAATCGGTCCATACGTTCGAAAGTTAAGGCAATCTGAAGAATTCGAAAAAGTTCCAAGGGGGCTTCCTTTGATGCATTTTTTTTCGATTCTGGTTTATTTGATCGGAGAAATGGATTCTATGAAAAAAAACAAGCAGATTGGTATGATCGAAGTTGAAAATCGGTCCATACGTTCGAAAGTTAAGGCGATCTGAAGAATTCGAAAAAGTTCCAAGGGGCCCCCTTTGATGCATTTTTTTTTCGATTTCGGTTTTTTCGATTGGAAAAAATGAAATATGAAAAAAAAACAAGCAGATTGGTATGATCGAAGTTGAAAATCGGTCCATCCGTTCGGAAGATAAGTCGATCTGAAGAATTCGAAAAAGTTCCAAGGGGGCCCCCTTTGATGCATTTTTTTTTCGATTTCGGTTTTTTTGATTGGAGAAATGGATTCTATGAAAATAAACAAGCAGATTCGTATGATCGAAGTTGAAAATCGGTCCATCCGTTCGGAAGTTAAGGCGATCTGAAGAATTCGAAAAAGTTCCAAGGGAGCTCCCATTGATGCTTTTTATTTTTTCGAATTCGTTTTTTTCGATTGAAGAAAAGGATTCTATGAAAAAAAAACAAGCAGATTGGTATGATCGAAGTTGAAAATCGGTCCATCCGTTCGGAAGTTAAGGCGATCTGAAGAATTCGAAAAAGTTCCGAGGGGGCCCCCTTTGATGCAATTTTTTTTTTTTTTCGGTTTTTTCGATTGGAGAAATGGATTCTATGAAAAAAAAAACAAGCAGATTGGTATGATCGAAGTTGAAAATCGGTCCATCCGTTTGGAAGTTAAGGCGATCTGAAGAATTCGAAAAAGTTCCAAGGGGACCCCCTTTGATGCAATTTTTTTTCCGATTTCGGTTTTTTTGATTGAAGAAATGGATTCTATGAAAAAAAACAAGCAGTTTGGTATGATCGAAGTTGAAAATCGGTCCATCCGTTTGGAAGTTAAGGCGATCTGAAGAATTCGAAAAAGTTCCAAGGGGACCCCCTTTGATGCAATTTTTTTTTCGATTTCGGTTTTTTCGATTGGAGAAATGGATTCTATGAAAAAAAAACAAGCAGATTGGTATGATCGAAGTTGAAAATCGGTACATCCGTTTGGAAGTTAAGGCGATCTGAAGAATTCGAATAAGTTCCAAGGGGACCCCCTTTGATGCAATTTTTTTTTCGATTTCGGTTTTTTCGATTGAAGAAATAGATTCTATGAAAAAAAAACAAGCAGTTTGGTATCATCGAAGTTGAAAATCGTTCCATCCGTTTGGAAGTCAAGGCGATCTGAAGAATTCGAAAAAGTTCCAAGGGGACCCCCTTTGATGCAATTTTTTTTTCGATTTCGGTTTTTTCGATTGGAGAGATGGATTCTATGAAAAAAAACAAGCAGTTTGGTATGATCGAAGTTGAAAATCGGTCCATCCGTTCGGAAGTTAAAGCGATCTGAAGAATTCGAAAAAGTTCCAAGAGGACCCCCTTTGATGCACTTTTTTTTTTTCGATTTCGGTTTTTTCTATCGAAGAAATGGATTCTATGAAAAAACAAGCAAATTGGTATGCGCGAAATTGAAAATCGGTCCATCCGTTCGGAAGTTATGGCGGTCTGAAGAATTCGAAAAAGTTCCAAGGGGGCCCCCTTTGTTGCATTTTTTTGTTCGATTTCGGTTTTTTCGATTGGAGAAATGGATTCTATGAAAAAAACTAGCAGATTGGTATGATCGAAGTTGAAAATCGGTCAATCCGTTCGGAAGTTAAGGCGATCTGAAGAATTCGAAAAAGTTCCAAGGGGGCCCCCTTTGATGCAATTTTTTTTTTCGGTCAATCCGTTCGGAAGTTAAGGCGATCTGAAGAATTCGAAAAAGTTCCAAGGGGGCCCCCTTTGATGCAATTTTTTTTAGATTTCGGTTTTTTCGATTGGAGAAATGGATTCTATAAAAAAAAAACAAGCAGATTGGTATGATCGTAGTTGAAAATCGGTCCATCCGTTTGGAAGTTAAGGCGATCTGAAGAATTCGAAAAAGTTCCAAGGGGACTTTGATGCAATTTTTTTTTTCGATTTCGGTTTTTGCGATTGGAGAAATGGATTCTATGAAAAAAAACAAGCAGTTTGGTATGATCGAAGTTGAAAATCGGTCCATCCGTTTGGAAGTTGAGGCGATCTGAAGAATTCGAAAAAGTTTCAAGAGGGCCCCCTTTGATGCAATTTTTTTTTCGATTTCGGTTTTTTCTATTGAAGAAATGGATTCTATGAAAAAACAAGCAAATTGGTATGCGCGAAATTGAAAATCGGTCCATCCGTTCGGAAGTTAAGGCGGTCTGAAGAATTCGAAAAAGTTCCAAGGGGGCCCCCTTTGATGCATTTTTTTTTGATTTCGGTTTTTTCGATTGGAGAAATGGATTCTATGAAATAAACTAGCAGATTGGTATGATTGAAGTTGAAAATCGGTGAATCCGTTCGGAAGTTGAGGCGATCTGAAGAATTCGAAAAAGTTCCAAGGGAGCCCCCTTTGATGCAATTTTTTTTCGGTCAATCCGTTGGGAAGTTAAGGCGATCTGAAGAATTCGAAAAAGTTCCAAGGGGGCCCCCTTTAATGCAATTTTTTTTTAGATTTCGGTTTTTTCGATTGGAGAAATGGATTCTATGAAAAAAAACAAGCAGATTGGTATAATCGAAGTTGAAAATCGGTCCATCCGTTTGGAAGTTAAGGCGATCTGAAGAATTCGAAAAAGTTCCAAGGGGACCCCCTTTGATGCAATTTTTTTTTCGATTTCGGTTTTTTCGATTGGATAAATGAATTCTATGAAAAAAAACAAGCAGTTTGGTATGATCGAAGTTGAAAATCGGTCCATCCGTTTGGAAGTTAAGGCGATCTGAAGAATTCGAAAATGTTTCAAGGGGGCCCCCTTTGATGCAATTTTTTATTTAGATTTCGGTTTTTTCGATTGGAGAAATGGATTCTATGAAAAAAAAACAAGCAGATTGGTATGATCGAAGTTGAAAATCGGTCCATCCGTTTGGAAGTTAAGGCGATCTGAAGAATTCGAAAAAGTTCCAAGGGGACCCCCTTTGATGCAATTTTTTTTTCGATTTCGGTTTTTTTGATTGGAGAAATGGATTCTATGAAAAAAAACAAGCAGTTTGGTATGATCGAAGTTGAAAATCGGTCCATCCGTTCGGAAGTTAAGGCGATCTGAAGAATTCGAGAAAGTTCCAAGAGGACCCCCTTTGATGTAATTTTTTTTTCGATTTCGGTTTTTTCTATTGAAGAAATGGATTCTATGAAAAAACAAGCAAATTGGTATGCGCGAAATTGAAAATCGGTCCATCCGTTCGGAAGTTAAGATAGATATAGATATTTATTTATTTCAACAGAGTATTTTATAGTCATTCACAAGAGTGGCAGAATATTTTTGTCTGAGAAAAACGTCAAAAAACTAGCTTTACATAAACATTATAAAGATACATAGAAACAGTCAAAATGAATAGATTCATGTTTCAAACACGATTAGAAACAATTTAAAATATGGGACATATTTCACATGTTTCAATAAATACATACATATATACATGCACAGCACAATTTAAATAAAATTTGATTCATATATTTCTGCAGGCCAGAAAATATTCCTCAGTATTATAGGGCTCTAGATTACATAAAAATTCTCTTACAGACTTCAGAAATCTGTTACCAACAACAATATCTCTGATACCTTGTGGGAGGTTATTATAAAATTTTATTGCACTGTAGATAGTGCTACGTTCATATAAGGATTTTGCGTGAATGGGATATGAGAAATCTTTTTTCCGTCTTGTCTCGTAAATATGCGTTTTGCGATGTGTGTCAAAAAGGCCTGGATGATTGACAACAAATTTAATCAATTCATATATATAGATTGCTGACACAGTCAGTATTTTATTCAACTTGAAACTTCCTCTGCAGGAGTCTCTTTTATTTATATTGAAAAGTATTCTGATTATTTTTTTTTGACATAGGAAAACTCTATTCAATCCATGACTTGAACCCCAGATTATTATTCCTAGTCTCAGAGAAGAGTAAAAATTAGCATAATATACTGTTATTAGTGCATATAAGTCAACATTTTTTTTTAGAACTCTCATGGCGTATGTTACCGAGGATAGTTTATTGCATAGATTGTCTATCTGACTAGTCCAGCTTAATGTGTCATCAATGTGTATACCCAGAAACTTGACTGAAGTGTTACAAATAATTTTTTGATTGTCCATAATTATGTTTTGTGGTGTTTCTATACTGTTATTGGTTTTGAACATGATACAATCTGTTTTTCCATCATTCAAGACTAACTTATTCTCTAGAAAATAATCTTTGGATTGTTCTATTATTTTGCTGCCATTTTTTATGATATCTGGTAAGGTTGCACCAGTTAATAAAAGATTGGTATCATCAGCATAGTTAATCATGTGAGCAGTGTTTTTGTCTGCTATAACTTTATTAATGTCATTGATAAATATAATAAACAATATTGGACCGAGAATACTACCCTGTGGGACTCCCAGAGACACACACAAAGCCTCTGATCTAGCGGTATTATCTTTTTGATTGAGTTCTACTATTTGCTTTCTGTTTTTTAGATATGAATTGAGCCAGTTGTAAGAGTTTCCGCGAATTCCATATTTATAAAGTTTCCGCAATAAAATATCGTGATCTATGCAATCAAAAGCTTTGGATAAATCCATGAAGATCCCACAGGATAGATCTCCCTTGTCCATTGCTTCTATAATTTCGTTGTTGAAGTAAACTAAAGCAGTTTCAATAGATTTATTTTTCAGATAGCCATGCTGGTTATTAGAAAACATGTTAAAGTGAGTAAAGAAATTCACTATTCGCTTAGCCATTGCTATTTCGATAATTTTTGATACACATGTCAGAAGACTGATTGGCCTAAAGTTAGATATGTCTGACTTATTTCCTTTTTTGTGAAGTGGTTTCACTATCGCTATTTTCAGTTCATCTGGAAAAATTCCTTCTTCAAATGATTTATTAATGAGAAATGTCAAAATACGTACAATCTCTTGGGCACAACTTTTCAATATGTGTATTGGTACATCATCAATTCCTGTACTTCTCTTGTTCTTCATATTGTTTATTATTGAGAGTAACTCATTTTCTGTGACTGGGTTCAAGAACAAGGTGTGACTGTGAAAGGCTATAGACCTTACAAAACCGCTTACCTTACCAATATCTTTTTGTGTTGACAGGAGTTGAGGGGCGGCGTTTGTGAAGTATTCATTGAAGCTATTGGCTACCTCAAATGGATTATCGTATTCAAATTGTTTAGATTGGACTGTACCTGTCACTTCTTTGATAATCTGCCACATCGTTTTAGATTTATTATCTGACTCAACAATTTTGTTTCTATAATGATCTTTTTTTGCTGATTCCAAGAGATTGTTATATTTTATTTTCAACTCTTTATACATTGATCCGTATTCTGGATCGATTTTAGAAATTGATTGATAAAAAACTAATTGGTTTTTCATTTGCGTAATCTCAGGTGAGTTGAAAAACTCGTTTTCAGTAGGTTTTTGTTGTTTACACGTTTTCGTAAAGTGCAGAACAAAGTAAAAATTAAAAGTATTACTGAAGTTTGAGAAAGCTTCATTTATATCTTTTGCGCTGTATACATTTGTACAGTTCTCAGACTTGAGTTTTGTGCGAAATTCATTTATCGATTTGGAGTTATAATAACGTCTCTCAACTTTTGATGCTGAATGAGTTTTGATCAGGTCGCATAACAACACTTGCCCTGAGTGATCGGAGATACCTGTTTCAAAGACTATCCCCTTCTTATCACCTTCAAGGTTCGTAATAATGTTATCTAGGCAGGAACTGGAGTTGGGAGTAACCCTCGTTGGATTCGTAATGGTTAAAATGGAATTATAGGTAACTAACAGATTTCTGAAGTCTTTACAGGTATTACTTTTAAGACAAGAAGTGTCTATGTTAAAATCACCTGCTATAAAATATATACAATTTTTTTCATATAAAATATCTAACATGCATTGAAATTTCGTTAAAAACAATTTTACTTCGCTTGATGGGGACCTGTAGATGCAGACTACGTTGAACTTTGTACCACCCAATTTGCAGGCTGCACTGCAGCACTCAAAAACATAGTCTTCAGCTAAGACATTCACTTCGTCAATGGGACTGCTAACAATCTCCTTGGATACATAAACAGCTGATCCTCCATGTTGGCTTTCCTTTCTGCAATGTGTCGACACTTGATTGTGATCTTTAAAGGTGTAGTTCTTTATATTATGTTGTGTTTGCCAATGTTCTGTAATACAAACTACAGGGCATTTCAGATCTTCAATGACTTTTTGCATCATGTTGAGGCTATTTCCTAAAGACTGAACATTTTGGTGCATTAAAAAATGTTTTATATCAGGGTATTTTGAGATTGATTCCCTCCTAAAAAAGTAGCAGGCTGGTTTGGATTTTCTTTTTTTGTGCATTGGTTGTTGAGAAGATGTTGGCCTCTCCTGAAGTTAAATCGCTCAAAACCAATGTTTTTTGGCCAGAAACTGGGATCATATACCTTCTCCTTCAGACTCTGTCCTACACCTATCATAAATGATTGGTTATTGCGCCTTGTATTTTGTGTCAGTAGTCTTTTTACTTCAATTTCATGATTTTCAGGCAATTGCTCTATCTGTGTTTCTATATGTTTTTTTATGTTTTCTTCCTCAATATTATCAGGGACTTTAGTTATGAATAACCATATCTTTTTGTGTTGTTCATTATGCCCATGAAAATTATTGTCTCCTTCACCACTGCCAATGTTTAATTTGTTTTTATTTTTTCGATTCTTAGCTACCACCTCTTGAAAACCTTCATTGCTCTCACTATCATCATTTAAATTAATGATGTTTGTCATAATTTTCTTTTGTTTGTTTTCCAGAGCAATTTTTTGGTTTACAGTTTGTGGCTTGTTACCAACTTTTGACTCGCTGCTTGTGTCACCCTGTATGTTTTGGATTCTCACAATGTCTGATTCGTCCATGTATTGTTGGATATGTTTTTCCTGGTTACTTCTTTTGGGCGTTTTTTTGGGGATAACTTCTTTTTCAACGGATCCTTCATTTTTTGTTGGGATTGTGATTTTATGTTTTGTGGTTTGGATTGGTTTATCTTTCGGCAATTTGTCTTCCAAAAATGCAATTTTCTCTCGCAGTAATAGAATTACTTGTTCTTTGTCTGCAATTATGGTGTTACGTTCCGGGCTTTTTATATGGATAGCAAGATAAATAAGAATAATAAATAAAATAATTACCGCTGGTCTATACCAGTTATTGAAACTTAAAAGAAATAATTCATCAAATTTCTTTAGCCAGGGTTGCCGGTTCACCCAGTCGTGAATCGTGGGTTGGTATGTGAGGGGATTGTTAAATAAAATAGGCGCCACCCGTTTGCCCGAACCCTGTGATGCTAAAGAATACGTATCTAAACGGGAAGATAAGCAAACTGAAGAAAGTATGATAAATTTTGGAAGGTATACTGAGCCTGTTATATAATTATATTCTGCAAAATTCAAATTATAATGAATACAAGTATATATGATATGATAAGGTCATAACATCATTTTTCGGATTATTTCGATCCGATCGTTACACCAAGTATAGCTATAGATGGCTCACAAAACCTTTTCTTTTAACTTATACTATAAAAGAAATAATATATTCTTGTCCAGGTATTTTCGCCCATAAGTTGAGTTGAAGATTCCGTTTGACAACACAGGAAGATATACACATATAAGGAAAGATCTTATCTTGTTTTGGTTGACGATTTTCCCTCGATGGTGCTTTGAGAGCCTGTTCGTCACAATTCACATCCAATATCGGCTAGGGTAGGATGAATTATATTATATAATATGTATCGCTGGACTGGACTGCCGGCTTCAATCAGCAAGACGCCGCATCTAGTAAAAACAGATACGTTTGGAAATCGATTCCCTTTGAATTTGGAGAGTTCTCCATATAAGTCCTTCAAGTCAGATATAACTGTGCCAAGACTATCCCGAAATATAGTAAAAATCAATGGCGGTCTGATATACCGACGTGTTCAGAACAATACGAAAGTACTCACGTGTTGTCGACGAAGATCCACAAAATGTGATATTTATAAAGGTGGCCACAACCAAGTATATAACGGCAACTATCGATAACGGCAATATGCTACTTTTCCATATGCCAAAAATCCTAAGTATCAAAACAAATGGCACACTCTTTATAAAACGAAATGTCGGACAACGGAGTTTTTCTATCAATGACCAATTCTGATCAGGTTGTCCTTCTATTCAAGACACAAATCAAACCGGGATAGAAAAGGACTCAATAAATCCTATATATAAAAAATCATATTTGATAGCGGATTTCTTGAAAACGAAATGGCAACCATGCGAAATATCCATATCTTTGCATTGACTAATGAGTATATTCCTAATTTGACCCATATAGAATATCCTTCCTTATCGCACCTTGTGTAAGCAAAGTCGAGCTGAAGAGAGACGACATGATCGAACGCCAAAATAGTAGTATACACTATTTAGGACATAAGTACTGACTTTTGAATATAGGCTAATAACTTGACAATTCGGAACCCGTATCAATAAACAATAATGGTACATGGAAATCGAGGTTATGAGTCCTTTTTATCATAGATTCGTATAAGTGCTGCAATAAGTGAAATGATCAAACGTCTAACTGTAATGTTGTGAATTATGATTTGAATGAAAGTGATTCGCTATAAGGTTTGTTTTAAATTACATTATGCCTATCTAACTGGTTTGTTTACGAACTGTCACTTACACACTCACTAGTTGGAATGGACAATAGGACTGGAAATTCTATAATATAAGGGCTGTTATAGGGCCTAACTAAGAATAAGATCTCTCAGAATCATTCGTACTGATTAACATCCCAAGCAAGGTTTGAATATCAGCTTGTTTCCCTGAATACCATGTTGTCCTCAATATGGTCCAAAATCGCATGCAAGACTAATGAATGGCATAGGGAATAGTCCCTAGAAACCGAAATATTGTTTGTGAAAATGTGGTCCGAATGAATAAAAAAAAACAAATTATTGGTTCTGTCGCTATACAGGGCGATAACTCACAATTGACCTGTAACAACTCCCCTCCTACCCAGAAGAAAATAACTTCCTATTATTTTCAATTACAGAAAATCGAGATTTTCAACACCTTTTTTTAAAAAAAATTTATTATATAATTCTACAACTATACTAACGTACATTATCATAGCAATGTTCTGTACTTACTATACATCAATATTACACGTTTCTTTATCTACCTCGTCAATATCTTCTTTATTCGTATCTATGTCAGCTTTAAGGTCTTTGCAGTGCCAAACTCCGCAATCTTTATTCCCGGAATCTTTCAAAACATAAGTCCACGGACTTAATTTCTTGTGAATCGTGAAAGGACCAAGAAAATTTGGTGCTAATTTTGATGTGAAATAATTCCCAGCATTAGATAGGGCATAATTTTTTCTCCATACTTTCTGACCAATTTCGAAAGTTATATTGCGCCTACGTAAATCATAAGTTTTCTTACTCCTTCCAAACGCTTGATTCAACCGGAGTCTGATATCTTTAAAAAGTTTGGAAAATTCTATGGATCTATTTTCCGTAGAGGGTTCCTCATTAATTGAAACAATTTTATTGTGGTCACCACCCGACAAAATCATTTCCCGTCCGAAATTCGCGAAGTACGGAGTAACATTGGTTGCTTCACTTCTTGCAGTGCGGATAGCGCATGCGACTTTTTGTAGGTACTTGTCCCAATTCCTATGATTGTCTTTGACATAAGAAGTCAACATTGTCTTAAGAACCCTATGTTGTCTTTCGCAAAAATTGGCTTGTGGGTGATAACGAGCCACATGCACTAAGTTGATACCATAGGATTTCGAGAGGGATTTGAATTCACGACTAACAAATTGTTTTCCGTTATCAGTTAACAACGTACGCGGTATTCCGAAGAGAAGAAGAACATTATCTTCTAGAAGTCTGCATATAGTTTTAGCATTAGCCTGACGCATCGGTAAAAAAACACAAAATTTACTAATATAATCTCTAATGCTCAAAATATACATGTTACCGTTCGTCGACTTTGGTAATGGACCTACTATATCTACGGAAATTAATTCCCAAGGGTATTTAGCATCTGATCTTCCACATAATAATCCCGGAGGAGGTTTTTGCTCAACTTTGGTACTCAAACAAACTTTACAGCCATTAACATATTTTGCTACATCAGCTTTCATTTTTGGCCAGTAGTATCGCGTGCATATCCTATGAAAGGTTTTGAATATTCCACCGTGCCCGGCGGTTGGAACGTCGTGATTATTTCTCAATATCGAAAGTCGTTTACCTTTTGGTATAACTTCTTTCCAATCAAATTCGCTGCCAGAAAGCTTCGAATAACCGTTGGCGATATACTTATATAGTTTACCGCCTTCTACTCGCCAATTAGGGTATTTCAGAGGGACACTACTGACGTTCTGATATTGTTTCTTGAACCATTTATCTAAGATATCTGGTTCAAAAGGTTTCGTTTCGGTATTCATCGTGTTAATTTCTGGTACTGTCCTGGAGAGCATATCCGGTATTATATTATCGCGACCTTTTCTATAAGTGATGCTGAAATCGAATTGTTGGAGACGCATTATCCACCTAGCTAGTCTACCACTAGGCTGGGGTAACTTATACAGCCACGTTAGGGAATGATGGTCTGTAATAACGGAAAAGGTATACCCCTCCAAGTAAGCCCTGAGTTTTTCGACGGCCCACACAATAGCTAGACACTCTCTTTCTACGGTGCTGTAGTTTCGTTCGACACGCGTTAGGGAACGACTTATATACGTTATAACGTGTTCCTGTCCATCTTCATCATTTTGGGACAAAACTGCTCCAATTCCATAAGCGGAAGCGTCCGTTTGGAGTTGGAAAGGGAGCTTAAAATTGGGACAGCTCAGAATAGGTGCAGAAACTAAGTAACTTTTAATTTTATTCAAGGATTCCTCACATTCGTAGGACCATATGAATTTCCGACTCTTACGGAGTAAATCCGTCATAGGAGCGATAACGGTCGAAAAATTTGGTATAAATCTCCTATACCAAGAAGCAGTACCCAGTATTCTGCGTATTTCGGTGATATTTTTAGGGGAAGGTATTTCCAAGATGGCTCTAACTTTGTCGGGATCAACATGTAAGCCTTGATGATCAACGACGTAACCGAGATACTTAAGCTCCGGTCGACAAAACCTACATTTTTCCCTTGAAAGAGTTATCCCAGCTTGCAAGAATCTCTCAAACACCTCGCTGAGAATTTTCCGATGTAATTCAAAAGTTTCGGTCACAATGATTACGTCATCCAGATAAATGAAAACGAAAGGTTCGAGTTCTGGTCCCAATATTTGATCCATTAGCCTTTGAAAGGTCGCTGGAGAGTTTGACAGCCCGAATGGCATTCTTTTAAAATGGTATAATCCCCTACCTGGGACAGTAAAGGCAGTATACTCTCGGGATTCGTCTGAAATGGGAACTTGAAAGAAAGCCGATTCCACATCAACAGAACTCAAATATTTGGCGTTTCTTAATCTATCTAGAATGGTCGAGATGAATGGGATTGGATACGCGTCTTTTTTTGTTCGCTTATTTAACTGCCGAAAATCAACACAGAATCTATAAGAGCCTTTTTCTTTTTTCGGAACCATAACTACAGGAAAAGAGAACGCGGATTTTGAGGGTTCTATAATATCGTTCTCGAGCATATATTTAACTTCTTTATCAATCAGCTCCTGAATAGCTGGAGATATTCGATAAGGTCGTAATTTAATTGGTTCTGTGTTGGTTAGAAAAATTTTGTGTTCAATTACCGAAGTTTTTCCCAACTTGGCACCCATTTTCGCGAAATATGTCTCCGTTAAATCAACAAGTTGTTTTGATTGATCTTCCATTAGAGTATCTTGGGTTTGGATGGTATTAACTGAAAAATGTGGATTTGGAAATTTCGAATCGAATGACCAACACGCGTTTCTGAAATCAGGTATTATACCCATAGCAAGCCAAAAATCCATGCCAAGAATTAATGCATTTGGTAATTCCGGCACAACCAAAACAGACAAAGTTTTAACAGTTTTTTCTAAGTTGAAGGGAATGCTAACTAAACCAATAACCTTACATGACTCATTATTCGCAACGGCACACGACAAAATATTTGATGAGCGGAGTTTTAAACCACAGCTTCTAATAATATCCCAACCAGTTTTCCCTAAAACTGTACGGTTCGCACCAGAGTCCAAGAGACCCATAATCTTGATCCCAAATACGTCCACGGTGAGGTAAGGACGGTTATCATTTTTACAACTTGCAAATATATATGACAGAATTGGGCGAATATTATTGATTATTTCTGCACTCGTGGGTTTGGTCATGATCGAGCCATCCGAGCACACTGTATGACCATCTAGTGTCTCGGTGTGGCGTTTCCCGAACAATTACTACAAGTGCGTACCGTAACGTCGGGCTTCCCACAGCGGAAACAGACACGACGAACAGGTTGTGTACAAGATGCTCGAAAATGACCGGCCTGATTACAGTTCCAACATTTTGCAGCACCATGGGTTATTCTGGTATTGCTAGAGTCATGTACGATTGCAGTTGTAGTAAAAACGTTAGGTGAATCTATAGTATTGTCACTTGATGTAGGGACTGGGTGAGTAAGATTTGAATTGTAACTCATCGTAGAAGGTTGCAATAATGATACAGAAGTTGTACGATAATTTGGCCGACGGTACTCCAACCCAGGTTCTACCGAATTCCGCGGGTTGATGGGCGGAGACTGGTATTCTTGCGCACTGGCATGTGCTTCTTCTACATCGCGGCTGACCTGAATCAAATCGGTTATATTTTCTATAGGTTTACCAGCCAAAGATACTTGTAAGTGTGGCAACATCTTGCTCCGCATGAAATTAACCCGTTCGAGTTCCGAAGGTTTATCCGATAATTTGTTGAATAGCCCCTCTATGTGGGCTACGTAAATAACGACTGACTCCGTAGGTCCTTGAGTGCGATGTCTCAATATTTCTTTTATTCTATCCTCATAATTTCTTGGTAGAAATGTTGAGCGGAACAAAATACAGAATTCTTTGTAAGAACTAATCCTATTCCTCGCAAAGCGATACCATATAGATACATCACCCTCAAGTAGCTCAGAGATTGAATTCAACATTTGATCTTCCGAAACACCACGAGAAATGCGCATCTCTTCTAGACTCTCGAGAAAATCGGTTACGCTCGTCGAACCATTGAATCTCAAGCGCCACCTACTAACGTCAACGAACTTATCGGAAGTAAAGATTTTACTCTGGACTCCGCGAGGAGTTGAGCTGCTTGTAGCTTCTCCTTGTCCAAGATTTGTTAGGAAGTTAATTTGCTTGGGAACCGCATCTGTAGTTATATTGCTTTTATTATCATGGAGTTGAATATTATCTGTAGTGTAGTGTAAATTACTCAAATTAATCTCTTTGAATTTTTCCGATAATCTATTGACCCTGGCGGTGATGTCGCCCTGTGTAACCCGATCATCATCTTTGCCGACTGTTCTAGCATCCTCCCCGCTTGAGTATGTGTTTTGGCCAATATCTATTAGATCCGCGTAACAAAAGGCATCATTATTAGTATTGGTGGAAAAGGGGTTATCAAACTGGTAGCTTTTTGAGTTATCCCGGGACACATGTTCTGATTTGTTAATGACCTCTGGTAGGAGCTCGATAGGTTGATCTATTATTGATGTCTCAGGAATACCTTCTTGATTATTGATAGAAATGTAAAGAGTCTCAAGTGATTTCAATAATTCTTGAACAAATACTATCGAATCATCTGTCTGCTTTCGTGTACTTTCATCTATAGGAACAATTTTTTCTAATCTCCCCTGTACATGAAGCAATCTAGTTTTGATTCGACGATATTCATTAGCCCCGTTAATTACGTTGAATTCTTGAATAGCCCCTAGGAGTTCTTCTAATTTGGCGGAACAAATATTCAATTCTTTGGAAGCAAAGAAACAAATATTTCTTTCATTAGACATACCTAGCCTTTCCTTTCTAAGTACTTGTCTGAGTAGGTTTCTTTTACACTCGACGATGCCATTACCCAAATCTGACCCACGAATTAACAATTCCCAAGTCAACTCGTCGCTGAGCAACCGATTTATATCCATAGTGGACAAAAGATAACTATTCTAAAGCAAAATATCCGGAGAAAAAAACTCTATCTAAATAACAGACCGTATCTGAATCCACGATCACCCCCTCCCGAAAAAAAAAGAGACGAGAGAGAAAAAGAAAAAAAAAAAAGGAAAAAAAACAGCGAAATTGACAGAAGCCGGCAGCCAGAAATACACAAATACATACAATTTTTTTCTCAAGGAATTGAAGTAACCGACAGCAGCCTGTGAGAGATGAATAAACAAACAATCTACCTACCTGATCTAGGTATTGTTAGCAAAAAAAACATGCAAACTGTAATGAATTTATTTCGGTTAGCTGAATGGCGGTCACCTTAATATCTCCCCATTTATGTGAAATACTCAACTGTATATTTGTAATAACAAAATAAAAAAATATGTTGATAATTTATCCGCCCTGTACGAAGAAAAGGACATAAATATCTATAGGGGCATATCAATTATGACAATTTTAAATTCCATTTGTACATAATAAAATTATTAATAAGTAGTGAGCCAATAGTGGTCCTCCTTGTATACAGTATAATTCCGACGGATTTATGGTGTAATGTACAAAAGAAAAATAAAATTTCATTCAAAGGGCAAAACATACACTGGACCGAGAATAAATCACGTTGGGCGCCACTGTTACGTTCCGGGCTTTTTATATGGATAGCAAGATAAATAAGAATAATAAATAAAATAATTACCGCTGGTCTATACCAGTTATTGAAACTTAAAAGAAATAATTCATCAAATTTCTTTAGCCAGGGTTGCCGGTTCACCCAGTCGTGAATCGTGGGTTGGTATGTGAGGAGATTGTTAAATAAAATAGGCGCCACCCGTTTGCCCGAACCCTGTGATGCTAAAGAATACGTATCTAAACGGGAAGATAAGCAAACTGAAGAAAGTATGATAAATTTTGGAAGGTATACTGAGCCTGTTATATAATTATATTCTGCAAAATTCAAATTATAATGAATACAAGTATATATGATATGATAAGGTCATAACATCATTTTTCGGATTATTTCGATCCGATCGTTACACCAAGTATAGCTATAGATGGCTCACAAAACCTTTTCTTTTAACTTATACTATAAAAGAAATAATATATTCTTGTCCAGGTATTTTCGCCCATAAGTTGAGTTGAAGATTCCGTTTGACAACACAGGAAGATATACACATATAAGGAAAGATCTTATCTTGTTTTGGTTGACGATTTTCCCTCGATGGTGCTTTGAGAGCCTGTTCGTCACAATTCACATCCAATATCGGCTAGGGTAGGATGAATTATATTATATAATATGTATCGCTGGACTGGACTGCCGGCTTCAATCAGCAAGACGCCGCATCTAGTAAAAACAGATACGTTTGGAAATCGATCCCCTTTGAATTTGGAGAGTTCTCCATATAAGTCCTTCAAGTCAGATATAACTGTGCCAAGACTATCCCGAAATATAGTAACAATCAATGGCGGTCTGATATACCGACGTGTTCAGAACAATACGAAAGTACTCACGTGTTGTCGACGAAGATCCACAAAATGTGATATTTATAAAGGTGGCCACAACCAAGTATATAACGGCAACTATCGATAACGGCAATATGCTACTTTTCTATATGCCAAAAATCCTAAGTATCAAAACAAATGGCACACTCTTTATAAAACGAAATGTCGGACAACGGAGTTTTTCTATCAATGACCAATTCTGATCAGGTTGTCCTTCTATTCAAGACACAAATCAAACCGGGATAGAAAAGGACTCAATAAATCCTATATATAAAAAATCATATTTGATAGCGGATTTCTTGAAAACGAAATGGCAACCATGCGAAATATCCATATCTTTGCATTGACTAATGAGTATATTCCTAATTTGACCCATATAGAATATCCTTCCTTATCGCACCTTGTGTAAGCAAAGTCGAGCTGAAGAGAGACGACATGATCGAACGCCAAAATAGTAGTATACACTATTTAGGACATAAGTACTGACTTTTGAATATAGGCTAATAACTTGACAATTCGGAACCCGTATCAATAAACAATAATGGTACATGGAAATCGAGGTTATGAGTCCTTTTTATCATAGATTCGTATAAGTGCTGCAATAAGTGAAATGATCAAACGTCTAACTGTAATGTTGTGAATTATGATTTGAATGAAAGTGATTCGCTATAAGGTTTGTTTTAAATTACATTATGCCTATCTAACTGGTTTGTTTACGAACTGTCACTTACACACTCACTAGTTGGAATGGTCAATAGGACTGGAAATTCTATAATATAAGGGCTGTTATAGGGCCTAACTAAGAATAAGATCTCTCAGAATCATTCGTACTGATTAACATCCCAAGCAAGGTTTGAATATCAGCTTGTTTCCCTGAATACCATGTTGTCCTCAATATGGTCCAAAATCGCATGCAAGACTAATGAATGGCATAGGGAATAGTCCCTAGAAACCGAAATATTGTTTGTGAAAATGTGGTCCGAATGAATAAAAAAAACAAATTATTGGTTCTGTCGCTATACAGGGCGATAATTCACAATTGACCTGTAACAATGGATTCCTTATCTGCAGAAATTTGTCTAAGTAATTTATTTTCTTCTCTCAGGAAGTCTTCTTCAGATAAATAAAGTATGTCATCACCTTGTCTATCAGGTTCATGTTTGCATTCCGCTTTTTTTAGGTCACTGGATTGCTTGAGACACTTTGGATGGAAGTAGTCACTGCATTTGATACACTTTACTTTGTTCACAACTTTTTTTGAGCAATGTTTGCAAATAAAAATTTCATTTTCTTTGGGAGCCGGCGACGAACAACCTGCTCGATCCGCCATAATAATATCATATAATCATATCAGGCGGTCTGAAGAATTCGAAAAAGTTCCAAGGGGGCCCCCTTTGATGCATTTTTTTTTTTCGATTTCGGTTTTTTCGATTGGAGAAATGGATTCTATGAAAAAAACAAGCAGATTGGTATGATCGAAGTTGAAAATCGGTCCATCCGTTCGGAAGTTAAGGCGATCTGAAGAATTCGAAAAAGTTCCAAGGGGGCCCCCGTTGATGCAATTTTATTTTTCGATTTCGGTTTTTTCGATTGGAGAAATGGATTCTATGAAAAAAAAAACAAGCAGATTGGTATGATCGAAGTTGAAAATCGGTCCATACGTTCGAAAGTTAAGGCAATCTGAAGAATTCGAAAAAGTTCCAAGAGGGCCCCCTTTGATGCATTTTTTTTCCGATTCGGTTTTTTTGATCGGAGAAATGGATTCTATGAAAAAAAACAAGCAGATTGGTATGATCGAAGTTGAAAATCGGTCCATACGTTCGAAAGTTAAGGCGATCTGAAGAATTCGAAAAAGTTCCAAGGGGCCCCCTTTGATGCATTTTTTTTTCGATTTTGGTTTTTTCGATTGGAGAAATGGATTCTATGAATAAAAAAACAAGCAGATTGGTATGATCGAAGTTGAAAATCGGTCCATCCGTTCGGAAGATAAGTCGATCTGAAGAATTCGAAAAAGTTCCAAGGGGGCCCCCTTTGATGCATTTGTTTTTCGATTTCGGTTTTTTCGATTGGAGAAATGGATTCTATAAAAATAAACAAGCAGATTCGTATGATCGAAGTTGAAAATCGGTCCATCCGTTCGGAAGTTAAGGCGATCTGAAGAATTCGAAAAAGTTCCAAGGGGGCCCCCATTGATGCTTTTTATTTTTTCGAATTCGGTTTTTCTTGATTGGAGAAATGGATTCTATGCAAAAAATACAAGCAGATTGGTATGATCGAAGTTGAAAATCGGTCCATCCGTTCGGAAGTTAAGGCGATCTGAAGAATTCGAAAAAGTACCAAGGGGGCCCTCGTTGATGCATTTTTTTTCGATTTCGGTTTCTTTGATTGGAAAAATGGATTCTTTAAAAAAAAACAAGCAGATTGGTATGATCGAAGTTGAAAATCGGTCCATCCATTCGGAAGTTAAGGCGATCTGAGTATATATAGTATAACTATATAAACCAAATCGAATACAACCCAGATACGATGAATTTTCAATCTATCCATTTAACCTTCTGCTCGATTTGGTCGCTTTTATGTAAAACGGAAAAACAGTTACCTGGTGAGTATTTCTATATAAACATCATCACGATATCATCGAATACAACTCAGATACAATTATCGCTTCGTCTAACCATTTAACCTTCTGTTCGATTCAGTCGCTAGTATGTGTAACGGAAGTACCGTCATCTGGTAAGTATCACTATATATACAGTATTGCGATATAATCGGATACCAACCAGATACATTGATTGTTCAGTCTATCCATTCAACCTTATGTTCGATTCAGTTGCTCGTATGTGTAACAGAAGAACTGTTACCTGGTGAGTATTTCTATATAAACTTCATCACGATATAATCGAATACAACTCAGATACAATGATCATTCCGTCTATCCATCTAACCTTCTGTTCGATTGGGTCGCTCGTACGTATAACGAAAGAACAGTCACCTGGTGAGTATTACTATATAAACATTCCCACGATATAATCGAATACAACTCAGTTACAATTATCGTTCCGTCTAACCATCCAACCTTATGTTCGATTCAGACGCTCGTATGTGTAACGAAAGAACCGTTACATGGTAGGTGTATCTAAATATACAGCATAACGATATAATCGGAGACAACCCAGATACAATGATTGTTCAATCTATCCATTCAACCTCATGTTCGATTCGGTTGCTCGTATGTATAACGGAAGAACAGTTACCTGGTTAGACATAATATATAATAATCATCACGAAATAATCGAATACAACCCAGATACGATGATTGTTCAGTCTATCCATTCAACCTTCTTCAGTTCAGTTCAGTCGCTCTTATGTATAACTGGAGAACAGTTTCCTGGTGAGTATAACTATATAAACATCATCAAGATATAATCGAATACAACCCCAGATACGATTATTGTTTAGTCTATCCATTCAACCTTCTGTTCAATTCAGTCGCTCCTATGTATAACGGAAGAACAGTTACCTGGTGAGTATAACTATATGAACATGATCGAATACAACCCAGATAGGATTATTGTTCAATCTATCCATTCAACCTTCTGTTCAGTTCAGTCGCTCTTATGTATAACTGGAGAACAGTTATCTGTTGAGTACAACTATATAAACATCATCACGATATAATCGAATACAACCTCAGATACGATCATTGTTTAGTCTATCCATTCAACCTTCTGTTCAATTCAGTCGCTCGTATGTATAACGGAAGAACAGTTACCTGGTGAGTATAAGTATATAAACCTAATCGAATACAACCCAGATACGATGATCAATCCGTCTATCCATCCAACTTTCTGTTCGATTGGGTCGCTCTTATGTATAACGCAAGAACAGTCACCTGGTGAGTATTACTATATAAACATCACCACGATATAATCGAATACAACTCAGTTACAATTATCGTTCCGTCTAATCATCCAACCTTATGTTCGATGCAGACGCTCGTATGTGTAACGAAAGAACCGTTACATGGTAGGTGTATCTAAATATACAGCATAACGATATAATCGGAGACAACCCAGATACAATGATTTTTCAGTCTATCCATTCAAATTTATGTTCGATTCGGTTGCTCGTATGTATAACGGAGGAACAGTAACCTGGTGAGTATAACTATATAAACATAATCGAATACAACCCAGATACGATGATTGTTCAATCTATACTAAATTTAAGCTTCTGCTCGATTCGGTCGCTTGTATGTAAAACGGAAGAACAGTCACCTGATGAGTATTTCTATATGAACTTCATCACGATATAATCGAATACAACTCAGATACAATGATCATTCTGTCTATCCATCCAACCTTCTGTTCGATTGGGTCGCTCGTACGTATAACGCAAGAACAGTCACCTGGTGAGTATTACTATATAAATATTACCACGATATAATCGAATACAACTCAGTTACAATTATCGTTCCGTCTAACCATCCAACCTTATGTTCGATTCAGACGCTCGTATGTGTAACGAAAGATCCGTTACATGGTAGGTGTATCTAAATATACAGCATAACGATATAATCGGGGACAACCCAGATACAATGATTGTTCAATCTATCCATCCGACCTTATGTTCGATTCGGTTGCTCGTATGTTTAACGGAAGAACTGTTACCTGGTTAGACATACTATATGATAATCATCACGATATACTCGAATACAACCCCAGATACGATTTTTGTTTAGTCTATCCATTCAACCTTCTGTTCAATTCAGTCGTTTTTATGTATAACGGAAAAACAGTTACCTGGTGAGTATAACTATATAAACCTAATCGAATACAACCCAGATACGATGAATTTCCAATATATCCATTTAACCTTCTGGTCGATTCGGTCGCTTTTATTTAAAACGCAAGAACAGTCACCTGGTGAGTATTACTATATGAACATCACCACGATATAATCGAATACAACTCAGTTACAATTATCGTTTCGTCTAACCATCCAACCTTATGTTCGATTCAGACGCTCGTATGTGTAACGAAAGAACCGTTACATGGTTGATGTATCTAAATATACAGCATAACTATATAATCGGAGACAACCCAGATACAATGATTTTTCAATCTATCCATTCAAACTTATGTTCGATTCGGTTGCTCGTATGTATAACGGAGGAACAGTAACCTGGTGAGTATAACTATATGAACATAATCGAATACAACCCAGATACGATGATTGTTCAATCTATACTAAATTCAAGCTTCTGCTCGATTCGGTCGCTTGTATGTAAAACGGAAGAACAGTCACCTGGTGAGTATTTCTATATGAACGTCATCACGATATAATCGAATACAACTCAGATACAATGATCATTCCGTCTATCCATCCAACCTTCTGTTCGATTGGGTCGCTCGTATGTATAACGCAAGAACAGTCACCTGGTGAGTATTACTATATAAACATCACCACGATATAATCGAATACAACTCAGTTACATTTATCGTTCCGTCTAACCATCCAACCTTATGTTCGATTCAGACGCTCGTATGTGTAACGAAAGAACAGTTACATGGTAGGTGTAACTAAATATACAGCATAACGATATAATCGGAGACAACCCAGATACAATGATTTTTCAATCTATCCATTCAAACTTATGTTCGATTTGGTTGCTCGTATGTATAACGGAGGAACAGTAACCTGGTGAGTATAACTATATAAACATAATCGGATACAACCCAGATACGATGATTGTTCAATCTATACTAAATTTAAGCTTCTGCTCGATTCGGTCGCTTGTATGTAAAACGGAAGAACAGTCACCTGGTGAGTATTTCTATATGAACGTCATCACGATATAATCGAATACAACTCAGATACAATGATCATTCCGTCTATCCATCCAACCTTCTGTTCGATTGGGTCGCTCATACGTATAACGCAAGAACAGTCACCTGGTGAGTATTGCTATATAAACATCATCACGATATCATCGAATACAACTCAGAGATACAATTATCGTTTCGTCTAACCATTTAACCTTCTGTTCGATTCAGTCGCTAGTATGTGTAACGGAAGTACCGTCACCTGGTAAGTATCACTATATATACAGTATCGCGAAATAATCGGATACCACCCAGATACATTGATTGTTCAGTCTATCCATTCAACTTTCTGTTCGTTTCGGTCGCTCGTATGTGAAACGGGAATACCGTCACCTTATGTGTTTAACTATATACTCAGCATAACATCATAATCGAATACAACCCAGATACTATTCATTCAACCTTCTGTTCGATTCGGTTGCTCGTATGTATAACGAAAGAACAGTAACCTGGTGAGTATTTCTATATGATCGGCATCACGATATAATCGAATACAACTCAGATACAATGATCATTCCGTCTATCCATCCAACCTTCTGTTCGATTGGGTCGCTCGTATGTATTACGCAAGAACAGTCACCTGGTGAGTATTACTATATAAACATCACCACGATATAATCGAATACAACTCAGTTATAATTATCGTTCCGTCTAACCATCCAACCTTATGTTCGATTCAGACGCTCGTATGTGTAAAGAAAGAACCGTTACATGGTAGGTGTAACTAAATATACAGCATAACGATATAATCGGAGACAACCCAGATACAATGATTGTTCAATCTATCCATCCAACCTTATGTTCGATTCGGTTGCTCGTATGTATAACGGAAGAACTGTTACCTGGTTAGACATAACATATGATAATAATCACGATATAATCTAACACAACCCAGATACGATGAATGTTCAGTCTATCCATTCAACCTTCTGTTCAGTTCTGTCGCTCTTATGTATAACTGGAGAACAGTTTCCTGGTGAGTATAACTATATGAACATCATCAAGATATAATCGAATACAACCCCAGATACGATTATTGTTTAGTCTATCCATTCAACCATCTGTTCAATTCAGTCGCTCGTATGTATAACGGAAGAACAGTTACCTGGTGAGTATAACTATATAAACATAATCGAATACAACCCAGATAAGATGATTGTTCAATATATACTAAATTTAAGCTTCTGCTCGATACGGTCGCTTGTATGTAAAACGGAAGAACAGTTACCTGGTGAGTATTGCTATATAAACATCATCACGATATCATCGAATACAACTCAGAGATACAATCATCGTTTCGTCTAACCATTTAACTTTCTGTTCGATTCAGTCGCTAGTATGTGTAACGGAAGTACCGTCACCTGGTGAGTATCACTATATATACAGTATTGCGATATAATCGGATACCACCCAGATACATTGATTGTTCAGTCTATCCATTCAACTTTCTGTTCGTTTCGGTCGCTCGTATGTAAAACGAGAATACCGTCACCTTATGTGTATAACTATATACACAGCATAACATCATAATCGAATACAACCCAGATACTATCCATTCAACCTTCTGTTCGATTCGTCCGCTCGTATGTATAACGAAAGAACAGTAACCTGGTGAGTATTTCTATATGAACGTCATCACGATATAATCGGATACAACTCAGATACAATTATCGTTCCGTCTAACCATCCAACCTTATGTTCGATTCAGACGCTGTATGTGTAACGAAAGAACCGTTACCTGGTAGGTGTAACTAAATATACAGCATAACGATATAATCGGAGACAACCCAGATACAATGATTGTTCAATTTATCCATCCAACCTTATGTTCGATTCGGTTGCTCGTATGTATAACGGAAAAACTGTTACCTGGTTAGACATACTATATGATAATAATCACGATATAATCAAATACAATGAATGTTTTTTACGAAGAATGTTCAGTCTATCCATTCAACCTTCTGTTCAGTTTAGTCGCTCTTATGTATAACTGGAGAACATTTTTCTGGGGAGTATAACTATATGAACATCATTAAGATATAATTGAATACAACCCCAGATACGATTATTGTTTAGTATATCCATTCAACCTTCTGTTCAATTCAGTCGCTCGTATGTCTAACGGAAGAACAGTTACCTGGTGAGTATAACTATATAAACATTATCGAATACAACCCAGATACGATGATTGTTCAATCTATACTAAATTTAAGCTTCTGCTCGATTCGGTCGCTTGTATGTAAAACGGAAGAACAGTTACCTGGTGTGTATTGCTATATAAACATCATCACGATATCATCGAATACAACTCAGAGATACAATAATCGTTTCGTATAACCATTTAACCTTCTGTTCGATTCAGTCGCTAGTATGTGTAACGGAAGTACCGTCACCAGGTAAGTATCACTATATATAACGTATTGCGATATAATCGGATACCACCCAGATACATTGATTGTTCAGTCTATCCATTCAACTTTCTGTTCGTTTCGGTCGCTCGTATATAAAACGGAAATACCGTCACCTTATGTGTATAACTATATACACAGCATAACATCATAATCAAATACAACCCAGATACTATCCATTCAACCTTCTGTTCGATTTGATTGCTCGTATGTATAACGAAAGAACAGTAACCTGGTGAGTATTTCTATATGAACGTCATCACGATATACTAAATTTAAGCTTCTGCTCGATTCGGTCGCTTGTATGTAAAACGGAAGAACAGTTACCTGGTGAGTATTGCTATATGAACATCACCACGATATAATCGAATACAACTCAGTTACAATTATCGTTCCGTCTAACCATCCAACCTTATGTTCGATTCAGACGCTCGTATGTGTAACGAAAGAACCGTTACATGGTAGGTGTAACTAAATATACAGCATAACGATTTAATCGGAGACAACCCAGATACAATGATTGTTCAATCTATCCATCCAACCTTATGTTCGATTCGGTTGCTCGTATGTATTACGAAAGAACTGTTACCTGGTTAGACATACTATATGATAATAATCACGATATAATCAAATACAACCCAGATACGATGAATGTTCAGTCTATCCATTCAACCTTCTGTTCAGTTCAGTCGCTCTTATGTATAACTGGAGAACAGTTTTCTGGTGAGTATAACTATATGAATATCATCAAGATATAATCGAATACAACCCCAGATATAATCAAATACAACCCAGATACGATGAATGTTCAGTCTATCCATTCAACCTTCTGTTCAGTTCAGTCGCTCTTATGTATATTTGGAGAACAGTTTCCTGGTGAGTATAACTATATGAACATCATCAAGATATAATCGAATACAACCCCAGATACGATTATTGTTTAGTCTATCCATTCAACCTTCTGTTCAATTCAGTCGCTCGTATGTATAACGGAAGAACATTTACCTGATGAGTATAACTATATAAACCTTATCGAATACAACCCAGATACGATGAATTTTCAATCTATCCATTTAACCTTCTGCTCGATTCGGTCGCTTTTATGTAAAACGGAAGAACAGCTACCTGGTAAGTATTGCTATAAAAATATCATCACGATATCATCGAATACAACTCAGATACAATTATCGTTTCGTCTAACCATTCAACATTCTGTTCGATTCAGTCACTAGTATGTATAACGGAAGAACAGTTACCTGGTGAGTATCACTATATATACAGTATTGCGATAAAATCGGATACCAACCAGATACATTGATTGTTCAGTCTATCCATTCAACTTTAAGTTTCGTTTCGGTCGCTCGTATGTGAAACGGGAATACCGTCACCTAGTGTGTATAACTATATACACAGCATAACATCATAATCGAAAACAACTCAGATACTATCCATTCAACCTCCTGTTCGATTCGGTTGCACGTATGTATAACGAAAGAACAGTAACCTGGTGAGTATTTCTATATAAACTTCATCACGATATAATCGAATACAACTCAGTTACAATGATCATTCCGTCTATCCATCCAACCTTCTGTTCGATTGGGTTGCTCGTACGTATAACGCAAGAACAGTCACCTGGTGAGTATTATTATATAAACATTCCCACGATATAATCGAATACAACTCAGTTACAATTATCGTTCCGTCTAACCATCCAACCTTATGTTCGATTCAGACGCTCGTATGTGTAACGAAAGAACCGTTACATGGTAGGTGTATCTAAATATACAGCATAACGATATAATCGGAGACAACCCAGATACAATGATTGTTCAATCTATCCATTCAACCTCATGTTCGATTCGGTTGCTCGTATGTATAACGAAAGAACAGTTACCTGGTTAGACATAATATATAATAATCATCACGAAATAATCGAATACAACCCAGATACGATGATTGTTCAGTCTATCCATACAACCTTCTGTTCAGTTCAGTCGCTCTTATGTATAACTGGAGAATAGTTACCTGGTGAGTATAACTATATAAACATCATCACGATATAATCGAATACAACCCCAGATACGATCATTGTTTAGTCTATCCATTCAACCTTCTGTTCAATTCAGTCGCTCGTATGTATAACGGAAGTACATTCACTTGGTGAGTATAACTATATAAACATAATCGAATACAACTCAGATACGATGATTGTTCAATCTATCCATTCAACCTTATGTTCGATTCGGTTGCTCGTATGTATAACGGAAGAACAGGTACCTGGTGAGTATAACTATATAAACATAATCGAATACAACTCAGATACGATTATTGTTCAATCTATCCATTTAACCTTCTGCTCGATTCGGTCACTTGTATGTAAAACTGAAGGACAGTTACCTGGTGAGTATTGCTATATAAACATCATCACGATATCATCGAATACAACTCAGATACAATTATCGTTTCGTCTAACCATTCAACATTCTGTTCGATTCAGTCGCTAGTATGTATAACGGAAGAACAGTTACCTGGTGAGTATAACTATATGAACATAATCGAATACAACCCAGATATGATGATTGTTCAATCCATACTAAATTTAACCTTCTGCTCGATTCGGTCGCTTGTATGTGAAACGGAAAAACAGTTACCTGGTGAGTATTGCTATATAAACATCATCACGATATCATCGAATACAACTCAGATACAATTATCGTTTCGTCTTACCATTTAACCTTGAGTTCGATTCAGTCGCTAGTATGTGCAACGGAAGTACCGTCACCTGGTAAGTATCACTATATATACAGTATTGCGATATAATCGGATACCACCCAGATATATTGATTGTTCAGTCTATCCATTCTACTTTCTGTTCGTTTCGGTCGCTCGTATGTAAAACGGGAATACCGTCACCTAATGTGTATAACTATATACACAGCATAACATCATAATCGAATACAACCCAGACACTATCCATTCAACCTTCTGTTCGATTCGGTTGCTCGAATGTATAAAGAAAAAACAATCACCTGGTGAGTATTACTATATAAACATCACCACGATATAATCGAATACAACTCAGTTACAATTATTGTTCCGTCTAATCATCCAACCTTATGTTCGATTCAGACGCTCGTATGTGTAACGAAAGAACCGTTACATGGTAGGTGTAACTTAATATACAGCATAACGATATAATCGGAGACAACCCAGATACAATGATTGTTCAATCTATCCATTCAACCTTATGTTCGATTCGGTTGCTCGTATGTGTAACAGAAGAACTGTTACCTGGTTATACATACTATATGATAATCATCACGATATAATCGAATACCACCCAGATACATTGATTGTTCAGTCTATCCATTCAACTTTCTGTTCAGTTCAGTCGCTCTCATGTATAACTGGGGAACAGTTTCCTGGTGAGTATAACTATATGAACATCATCAAGATATAATCGAATACAACCCCAGATACGATTATTGTTTAGTCTATCCATTCAACCTTCTGTTCAATTCAGTCGCTCGTATGTATAACGGAAGAACATTTACCTGGTGAGTATAACTATATAAACCTTATCGAATACAACCCAGATACGATGAATTTTCAATCTATCCATTTAACCTTCTGCTCGATTCGGTCGCTTTTATGTAAAACGGAAGAACAGCTACCTGGTGAGTATTGCTATGAAAATATCATCACGATATCATCGAATAAAACTCAGATACAATTATCGCTTCGTCTAACCATTCAACATTCTGTTCGATTCAGTCGCTAGTATGTGTAACGGAAGTACCGTCACCTGGTAAGTATCACTATATATACAGTATTGCGATATAATCGGATACCAACCAGATATATTGATTGTTCAGTCTATACATTCAACTTTTAGTTTCGTTTTGGTCGCTCGTATGTAAAACGGGAATACCGTCACCTAGTGTGTATAACTATATACACAGCATAACATCATAATCGAATACAACTCAGATACTATCCATTCAACCTTCTGTTCAATTCAGTCGCTCGTATGTATAACGGAAGAACAGGTACCTGGTGAGTATAACTATATAAACATAATCAAATACAACCTAGATACGATGATTGTTCAATCTATACATTTAACCTTCTGCTCGATTCGGTCGCTTGTATGTGAAACGGAAGAATCGTTACCTGGTTATTATTGCTATATAAACATCATCACGATATCATCGGATACAACCCAGTATGTTATGCTGTGTATATAGTTATACACACTAGGTGACGGTATTCCCGTTTTACATACGAGCGACCGAAACGAACAGAAAGTTGAATGGATAGACTGAACAATCAATGTATCTGGTTGGTATCCGATTATATCGCAATACTGTATATATAGTGATACTTACCAGGTGACGGTACTTCCGTTACACATACTAGCGACTGAATCGAACAGGAGGTTAAATGGTTAGACGAAGCGATAATTGTATCTGAGTTGTATTCGATGATATCGTGATGATGTTTATAGCAATACTCACCAGGTAACTGTTCTTACGTTTTACATACAAGCGACCGAATCGAGCAGAAGGTTAAATAGATAGATTGATTATGTTTATATAGTTATACTCACCAGGTAACTGTTCGTCCGTTATACATACGAGCGACTGAATTGAAAAGAAGGTTGAATGGATAGACTAAACAATAATCGTATCTGGGGTTGTATTCGATTGAATCTTGATGATGTTCATATAGTTATACTCTCCAGGGAACTGTTCTCCAGTTATACATAAGAGCGACTGAACTGAACAGAAGGTTGAATGGATAGACTGAACATTCATCGTATCTGGGTTGTATTTGATTATATCGTGATTATTATCATATAGTATGTCTAACCAGGTAACAGTTCTTCCGTTATAAATACGAGCAACCGAATCGAACATAAGGTTGGATGGATAGATTGAACAATCATTGTATCTGGGTTGTCTCCGATTATATCGTTATGCTGTATATTTAGTTTCACCTACCATGTAACGGTTCTTTCGTTACACATACGAGCGTCTGAATCGAACATAAGGTTGGATGGTTAGACGGAACGATAATTGAAACTGAGTTGTATTCGATTATATCGTGGTGATGTTTATATAGTAATACTCACCATGTGACTGTTCTTGCGTTATACATACGAGCGACCCAATCGAACAAAAGGTTGGATGGTCAGACGGAACGATAATTGTAACTGAGTTGTATTCGATTATATCGTGGTGATGTTTATATAGTAATACTCACCAGGTGACTGTTCTTGCGTTTTAAATAAAAGCGACCGAATCTAGCAGAAGGTTAAATGGATAGATTGGAAATTCATCGTATCTGGGTTGTATTCGATTAGGTTTATATAGTTATACTCACCAGGTAACTGTTTTTTCGTTATACATAAGAACGACTGAATTGAACAGAAGGATGAATAGATAGACTAAACAATAATCGTATCTGGGGTTGTATTCGAGTATATCGTGATGATTATCATATAGTATGTCTAACCAGGTAACAGTTCTTTCGTTAAACATAATAATAATCTTTATTAATCCTTTTAGATCACATCATGATATAGGATACGTCAACGAACAAAAGCAAATTATTCCATTCAATAATGAAGAAATAATATATATATATACAATCCATCCATACATAGTATAACACAATTTCACATTTAACGAAACATTGTTATGAATGGGGCAAAACATATTATGTATATATTGAACATCATACACATTTAAACAAACAGTCAATTGATATTTTGAACTAGAAAGGCCTCACCTACCGAGATATTCATCGACACTGTAAAAACAATTCTTGAGTAGAAATTCCTTCAGTTTGGTTTTGAACCTTTTTTCTGTTGACTCATTTCTTATATCTTCAGGAAGATTATTAAAAAATGTCACCCCCGCATGTGATGGACAATTCTCAAATGATTTGGTTTTGTGTTTTTGGGCTCTTACGAGTTCACCATGCCTTGTGGGATAATTATGCATATCTGAGATTCTATTATACTTTCTTATATTTTTTTTCAGTGACAATACACATTTATAAATATAAATGCAGGGTAGGCACATAATTCCGTGGTTCATGAAATATTGTTTACAAGAGTCTCTATAGCCAAGGTTGAACATCAAGCGTATAACCTTTTTTTGAGAAACAAATATTTTATTAACATTCGTAGAGCAGCCCCACAAAGCTATGTTGTATGATATATGCGAATGTATAATTGCATAATACACGTTCAGCAGTTGATCTATACTTAGAATTGACTTCAATTGTCTTATCGCGTAATATCCGCTATTAACCTTTTTACTTATATGGCTTATACTAGAATCGAAAGTCATTCTACTATCGATGTAGGTACCAAGGAATCTGGTGCGATCAGAAGATTCGACATATTCTTCGCCAACCTTCACTCGAAAATTATTGATTTTTCTTTCATTTCTGAACAGAAACTGCATTAGAACCGTTTTACTAGTATTCACGATCAGAGAGTTTTTGCAACACCATGTCGTAAACTCATGAGACAGTTCATTCAGCATTTCTTGCAATTCCGCAGGACTATCAGAGTCAGCTGCAAGTGTAGTTTCGTCAGCATATAAGACAATATGATCTGTACTCATATGTTTGGGCATATCGTTGATGAAGAGTAGAAAAATAAGTGGTCCCAAAATAGAACCTTGTGGGACTCCTAGATCCATGTTAAATGGTAAAGAATGACAGTCTTCTAATTTCACACGTATTTTTCTATCGGTTAAATATGATACTATCCATGAGAGGAAATTACCCCTAAAGCCGATTGAGTACAATTTACTCTGAATAATTTTGGGATCAATGATGTCGAATGCTTTTGATAGGTCAAAGAAAAGTGCACCAACGTATCTCCCTCTATCAAGTGAATCATATATATAATCGAAGAAGGTAGATGATGCACTCTCCGTCGACCTACCTGGGCAGAATCCATGTTGGACTTGAGAGATGATATTGAATTGATCCAAAAATGAAAGCATTTTCATGTAAACACATCTCTCGAATATTTTACAAATCACTGTGGGTACTGTTATTGGTCTATAGTTTCCGATTGAGGTTGGATCATCTTTCTTATGAAGTGGTGTTACCAAACCAACCTTCAGTTTGTCTGGGAATATTCCCATTTCTATAGATCTATTGAATATAAATGACAGTGGTTCACTTATAAGAGTTCTGATATTTTTCACAAGTTTTGTTGGTATGCAATCTATTCCCACAGAATTTGTATTTTTTAGTGATAAAATTATTTCACAAATATCACTTGGATGGACAGGGGTGAAGTAAAAAGTTTGAGGCATATACATGGTTGTGAAGTTGTTGAAAGATGTAGAGCCGAAATATTTGTTTATAGCATTAGGTGCTATGGTTGAGAAATATTCCCCAAAAGCGTTAACAATTTTATGTTTATCTCTAATACATTCTTCATTCAGTGGAATCTCAATATCCATATTTCGTTTAGTTTTACCTGTTTTATTCCCAACTAAGTTCCAAATTTGTTTTTGTGTTTGCAGTGACGTTTTATTTTGAAAAGAACGTTGGTGAAACTTGTATTTGGTTTCATGTAGTTTACGCCTATACAATTTTTTTGAGATATCATAGTGCTCTTTGAGGTTGTTATTTTCTGCATTGACGGTTAGCCAAAATAGTTGCTTCAAATCATTTCCCATGGAGATTATCTCTTGAGTAACCCATTGCTTATTTTGCTTCGTTCCCAAATCAAGAGTTTTCGTCACGGTGGGGCATGTTAATTCAATGAAATAAATAATTATATTGGAGAATGACTCGTATGCAGAGTTGATATTGTCAAAGCTTTCATAAACTAAATGAAATGTCTCCTTCTCAAGACAAGTTTGGAGCCTAGTGATATTTTCAATACTCATGTTCAAATAAGTAATCTTTTTTCTTTTATCTAATTTTTGGATGTTAGAAAGGGATAAATTTAATGAAAGGCATAAATGGTCAGCTAGGTTCATATTCAGTACTTCTTCACTATATAGTGATTCAGGAATATTTGTAATGAAATAATCAATTTTTGAAGTAGTCGTTCTACCATTAGAATAGGTGAAAATTCGTGTTGGCTCCAGGTTTTTACAGGTGAGGTTGAAGCTTTCCAATGAATTATTCAAAAGTGTTTTATTTTTTGAGTCACTTAGATAATTTATATTCAAATCACCACACAAGATGATATTTTTGAATTTTCCATCACAGTAATCAAGGGCATTGAATAATCTTTCGAAGAAAGTTTCGGTAGCATTTGGGGGCCTATACATTAAAACTAGACAATATTTTTCATGATTCATAGAAAATAAAATTGCACAGGTCTCGAATTCTAATTCCATTGATAGATTATTGATGTGAAGCTCCTGTTCAAATACCAAACCTTTTTTTATTACAATCAAAGTACCCCCGTGGATGTGGGTTTGTTTGGTAAAATGAGTCGCTAGAATATATCCATCGAACTGGATAGTGTTTATGTTGAAATCATTACACCAAGTCTCAGATATGCACAGAATATCAGGACTCTGGTCAGTTAAAATTACTTCAATTTGATTCGTTTTGTTAAGTATACACTGTGAGTTCAAATGCATTATTTTAAAGTTTTCTTTCGGTACACTTACTTTTTTATGAAAATAACTAAAAGTCTTCCGACTGATGGTTCTGAAAGGGCTGTTGAGATGGTTTCCGAAATTGAAACCTCTTGACAATTACCTTATTCGGCCAGTTTGATGGATCATAAAGAGAATCTCGGAGTTGCATGTCAGCTCCTACTTTGAAGGATTTGAATCTCCCTTGTGAATTGAGTTGAGTTACGTCAAATTCAAACCCAGGAGATCGCTTCTCCAAGAATGCTTTCACTTTTTCTGTAGTTGTATGCGATTTGCAGCGTCCGACATATAGCCATAGCATCGGTTCCCCCCCGCTGAAGTCATTGTTTTCATCTGAAAGTGTTCCTATCACGAATCCACTTTTATTTCTTGTAATCGGTTCTTTGGGCTGTGATATCGGCTTTGCAGCAGTTGATCTGTTATCAGTTGTACTCGATTTTTTGTTCCGTTTTTTATTCGTCACTTCAATCCATGCTTGTTTATCGTCTACACGTTTTTCAACAGTGGGTTGAGAAATAACCGTATTGGCTGATGAACATGACAGAAAAGATTGATCTAGGTCACTTGGGATTGTGACACTCTTTTGTATTTCGGAAAGATTGCCTGATAAAAGTCTAACCATATCAATATTTGATTCCTTGAGATTTTGTACCTCCATACGAGCAACCGAATCGAACATAAGGTTGGATGGATAGATTGAACAATCATCGTATCTGTGTTGTATCAAATTATGTTTATATAGTTATATCCACCAAGTAACTGTTCTTCCGTTATACATACGAGCGACTGAATTGAACAGAAGGTTGAATGGATAGACTAAACAATGATCGTATCTGGGGTAGTATTCGATGATATCGTGATGATGTTTATAAAGTTATACTCACCAGGTAACTGTTCTCCAGTTATACATAAGAGCGACTGAACTGATCAGAAGGTTGAATGGATAGACTGAATAATCATCGTATCTGGGTTGTATTCGATTATTTCGTGATGATTATTATATATTATGTCTAACCAGGTAACTGTTCTTTCGTTATACATACGAGCAACCGAATCGAACATAAGGTTGAATGGATAGATTGAAAAATCATTGTATCTGGGTTGTCTCCGATTATATCATTATGCTGTATAATTAGATACACCTACCATGTAACGGTTCTTTCGTTACACATACGAGCGTCTGAATCGAACATAAGGTTGGATGGTTAGACGGAACGATAATTGTAACTGAGTTGTATTCGATTATATCGTGGTAATGTTCATATAGTAATACTCACCAGGTGACTGTTCTTGCGTTATACGTACGAGCGACCCAATCGAGCAGAAGGTTGGATGGATAGACGAAATGATCATTGTATCTGAGTTGTATTCGATTATATCGTGATGAAGTTCATATAGAAATACTCACCAGGTTACTGTTCTTTCGTTATACATACGAGCAACCGAATCGAACAGAAGGTTGAATGGATGGTATCTGGGTTGTATTCGATTATGATGTTATGCTGTGTATATAGTTATAAACACTAGGTGACGGTATTTCCGTTTTACATACGAGCGACCGAAACGAACAGAAAGTTGAATGGATAGACTGAACAATCAATGTATCTGGTTGGTATTCGATTATATCGCAATACTGTATATATAGTGATACTTACCAGGTGACGGTACTTCCGTTACACATACTAGCGACTGAATCGAACAGAAGGTTAAATGGTTAGACGAAGCGATAATTGTATCCGAGTTGTATTCGATGATATCGTGATGATGTTTATATAGCAATACTCACCAGGTAACTGTTCTTCCGTTTTACATACAAACGACCGAATCAAGCAGAAGGTTAAATTTAGTATAGATTGAACAATCATCGTATCTGGGTTGTATTCGATTATGTTTATATAGTTATACTCACCAGGTAACTGTTCTTCCGTTATACATACGAGCGACTGAATTGAAC
This sequence comes from Chrysomela aeneicollis, assembly GCA_029955515.1. Taxonomy (NCBI): domain Eukaryota; kingdom Metazoa; phylum Arthropoda; class Insecta; order Coleoptera; family Chrysomelidae; genus Chrysomela; species Chrysomela aeneicollis. The sequence goes on along the minus strand of JARUHQ010000013.1, from coordinate 10,143,452 downwards.
AGAAGGTTGAATGGATAGACTAAACAATAATCATATATGGGGTTGTATTCGATTATATCTTGATGATGTTCATATAGTTATACTCACCAGGAAACTGTTCTCCAGTTGTACATAAGAGCGACTGAACTGAACAGAGAGTTGAATGGATAGACTGAACAATCAATGTATCTGGGTGGTATCCGATTATATCGCAATACTGTATATATAGTGATACTTACCAGGTGACGGTACTTCCGTTACACATACTAGCGACTGAATCGAACAGAAGGTTAAATGGTTAGACGAAATGATAATTGTATCTCTGAGTTGTAATCGATGATATCGTGATGAAGTTCATACAGATATACTCACCAGGTTACTGTTCTATCGTTATACATACGAGCATTCGAATCGAACAGAAGGTTGAATGGATAGTATCTGGGTTGTACTCGATTATGATGTTATGCTGTGTATATAGTTATACACACTAGGTGACGGTATTCCCGTTTTACATACGAGCGACCAAAACGAACAGAAAGTTGAATGGATAGACTGAACAATCAATGTATCTGGTTGGTATCCGATTTTATCGCAACACTGTATATATAGTGATACTTACCAGGTGACGGTACTTCCGTTACACATACTAGCGACTGAATCGAACAGAAGGTTAAATGGTTAGACGAAGCGATAATTGTATCTGAGTTGTATTCGATGATATCGTGATGATGTTTATATAGCAATATTCACCAGGTAACTGTTCTTCCGTTTTACATAAAAGCAACCGAATCGAGCAGAAGGTTAAATGGATAGATTGAAAATTCATCGTATCTGGGTTGTATTCGATTAGGTTTATATAGTTATACTCACCAGGTAACTGTTCTTCCGTTATACATACGAGCGACTGAATTGAACAGAAGGTTGAATGGATATACTAAACAATGATCGTATCTGAGGTTGTATTCGATTATATCGTGACGATGTTTATATAGTTATACTCAACAGGTAACTGTTCTCCAGTTATACATAAGAGAGACTGAACTGAATAGAAGGTTGTATGGATAGACTGAACAATCATCGTATCTGGGTTGTATTCGATTATTTCGTGATGATTATCATATATTATGTCTAACCAGGTAACTGTTCTTCCGTTATACATATGAGCAACCGAATCGAACATAAGGTTGAATGGATAGATCGATCAATCAATGTATCTGGGTTGTCTCCGATTATATCGTTATGCTGTATATTTAGATACACCTACCATGTAACGGTTCTTTCGTTACACATACGAGCGTCTGAATCGAACATAAGGTTGGATGGTTAGACGGAACGATAATTGTAACTGAGTTGTATTCGATTATATCGTGGTAATGTTCATATAGTAATACTCACCAGGTGACTGTTCTTGCGTTATACGTACGAGCGACCCAATCGAACAGAAGGTTGGATGGATAGACGGAATGATCATTGTATCTGAGTTGTATTCGATTATATCGTGATGAAGTTCATATAGAAATACTCACCAGGTTACTGTTCTATCGTTATACATACGAGCATTCAAATCGAACAGAAGGTTGAATGGATAGTATCTGGGTTGTATTCGATTAAGATGTTATGCTGTGTATATAGTTATACACACTAGGTGACGGTATTCCCGTTTTACATACGAGCGACCGAAACGAACAGAAAGTTGAATGGATAGACTGAACAATCAATGTATCTGGTTGGTATCCGATTTTATCGCAACACTGTATATATAGTGATACTTACCAGGTGACGGTACTTCCGTTACACATACTAGCGACTGAATCGAACAGAAGGTTAAATGGTTAGACGAAGCGATTATTGTATCTGAGTTGTATTCGATGATATCGTGATGATGTTTATATAGCAATATTCACCAGGTAACTGTTCTTCCGTTTTACATAAAAGCGACCGAATCGAGCAGAAGGTTAAATGGATTGATTGAAAATTCATCGTATCTGGGTTGTATTCGATTAGGTTTATATAGTTATACTCACCAGGTAACTGTTCTTCCGTTATACATACGAGCGACTGAATTGAACAGAAGGTTGAATGGATATACTAAACAATGATCGTATCTGAGGTTGTATTCGATTATATCGTGACGATGTTTATATAGTTATACTCAACAGGTAACTGTTCTCCAGTTATACATAAGAGAGACTGAACTGAACAGAAGGTTGTATGGATAGACTGAACAATCATCGTATCTGGGTTGTATTCGATTATTTCGTGATGATTATCATATATTATGTCTAACCAGGTAACTGTTCTTCCGTTATACATACGAGCAACCGAATCAAACATAAGGTTGGATGGATAGATTGAAAAATCATTGTATCTGGGTTGTCTCTGATTATATCGTTATGCTGTATAATTAGATACACCTACCATGTAACGGTTCTTTCGTTACACAGACGAGCGTCTGAATCGAACATAAGGTTGGATGGTTAGACGAAACGATAATTGTGACTGAGTTGTATTCGATTATATCGTGGTAATGTTTATATAGTAATACTCACCAGGTGACTGTTCTTGCGTTATACGAACGAGCGACCCAATCGAACAGAAGGTTGGATGGATAGACGGAATGATCATTGTATCTGAGTTGTATTCGATTATATCGTGATGAAGGTTATATAGAAATACTCATCAGGTTACTGTTCTTTCGTTATACATACGAGCAACCGAATCGAACAGAAGGTTGAATGGATAGTATCTGAGTTGTATTTGATTATGATGTTATGCTGTGTATATAGTTATACACACTAGGTGACGGTATTCCCGTTTTAGATACGAGCGACCGAAACGAACAGAAAGTTGAATGGATAGACTGAACAATCAATGTATCTGGTTGGTATCCGATTATATCGCAATACTCTATATATAGTGATACTTATCAGGTGACGGCACTTCCGTTACACATACAAGCGACTGAATCGAACATATGGTTAAATGGTTAGACGAAACGATAATTGTATCTGAATTGTATTCGATGATATCGTGATGATGTTTATAGCAATACTCACCAGGTAAGTGTTCTTCCGTTTTACATACAAGCGACCGAATCGAGCAGAAGGTTGAATAAATAGATTGAACAATCATCGTATCTGGGTTGTATTCGATTATGTTTATATAGTTATACTCACCAGGTAACTGTTCTTTCGTTATACATACGAGCGACTGAATTGAACAGAAGGTTGAATGGATAGACTAAACAATGATCGTATCTGGGGTTGTATTCGATGATATCGTGATGATGTTTATATAGTTATACTCACCAGGTAACTGTTCTCCAGTTATACATAAGAGCGACTGAACTGAACAGAAGGTTGAATGTATAGACTGAATAATCATCGTATCTGGGTTGTATTCGATTATTTCGTGATCATTATTATATATAATGTCTAACCAGGTAACTGTTCTTCCGTTATACATACGAGCAACCGAATCAAACATAAGGTTGGATGGATAGATTGAAAAATCATTGTATCTGGGTTGTCTCTGATTATATCGTTATGCTGTATAATTAGATACACCTACCATGTAACGGTTCTTTCGTTACACATACGAGCGTCTGAATCGAACATAAGGTTGGATGGTTAGAGATAATTGTAACTGAGTTGTATTCGATTATATCGTGGTAATGTTTATATAGTAATACTCACCAGGTGACTGTTCTTGCGTTATACGTACGAGCGACCCAATCGAACAGAAGGTTGGATGGATAGACGGAATGATCATTGTATCTGAGTTGTATTCGATTATATCGTGATGAAGTTCATATAGAAATACTCACCAGGTTACTGTTCTTTCGTTATACATACGAGCAACCGAATCGAACAGAAGGTTGAATGAATGGTATCTGGGTTGTATTCGATTATGATGTTATGCTGTGTATATAGTTATACACACTAGGTGACGGTATTTCCGTTTTACATAGGAGCGACCGAAACGAACAGAAAGTTGAATGGATAGACTGAACAATCAATGTATCTGGTTGGTATCCGATTATATCGCAATACTGTATATATAGTGATACTTACCAGGTGACGGTACTTCCGTTACACATACTAGCGACTGAATCGAACAGAATGTTAAATGGTTAGACGAAGCGATAATTGTATCTGAGTTGTATTCGATGATATCGTGATGATGTTTATATAGCAATATTCACCAGGTAACTGTTCTTCCGTTTTACATAAAAGCGACCGAATCGAGCAGAAGGTGAAATGGATAGATTGAATATTCATCGTATCTGGGTTGTATTCGATTAGGTTTATATAGTTATACTCACCAGGTAACTGTTCTTCCGATATACATACGAGCGACTGAATTGAACAGAAGGTTGAATGGATAGACTAAATAATGATCGTATCTGAGGTTGTATTCGATTATATCGTGATGATGTTTATATAGTTATACTCAACAGGTTACTATTCTCCAGTTATACATAAAAGCGACTGAATCGAGCAGAAGGTTGAATTCAGTATTGATTGAACAATAATCGTATCTGGGTTGTATTCGATTATGTTTATAAAGTTATACTCACCAGGTAACTGTTCTTCCGTTATACATACGAGCAATCGAATCGAACAGAAGGTTGAATTGATAGTATCTGGGTTGTATTCGATTATGATGTTATGCTGTGTATATAGTTATACACATTAGGTGACGGTATTCCCGTTTTACATACGAGCGACCGAAACGAACAGAAAGTTGAATGGATAGACTGAACAATCAATGTATCTGGGTGGTATCCGATTATATCGCAATACTGTATATAAAGTGATACTTACCAGGTGACGGTACTTCCGTTACGCATACTAGCGACTGAATCGAACAGAAGGTTAAATGGTTAGACGAAACGATAATTGTATCTGAGTTGAATTCGATGATATCGTGATGATGTTTATAGCAATACTCACCAGGTAACTGTTCTTCCGTTTTACATACAAGCGACCGAATCGAGCAGAAGGTTAAATAGATAGATTGAACAATTATCGTATCTGGGTTGTATTCGATTATGTTTATATAGTTATACTCACCAGGTAACTGTTCTTCCGTTATACATACGAGCGACTGAATTGAACAGAAGGTTGAATGGATAGAATAAACAATGATCGTATCTGGGGTTGTATTCGATAATATCGTGATGATGTTCATATAGTTATACTCACCAGGTAACTGTTCTCCAGTTATACATAAGAGCGACTGAACTGAACAGAAGGTTGAATGGATAGACTGAATAATCATCGTATCTGGGTTGTATTCGATTATTTCGTGATGATTATTATATATTATGTCCAACCAGGTAACTGTTTTAGAAAGAGAAATTAGTCTATCCAATTAGAATATCAAACATAGTTTGAAATGAATGTCTGGTAGACTACGAGCAGAAAACAACTACTTTCCTGGTAAATACCACGCAGAACATTGAATTATATCTGCTCGTAATCCATGCAACGATTCACACTGTGAATGCAGATCGCAAATGTTTCTTTCTTCCTAAGACGTGACAAATTCACATCGGGACAGGCACGCCTAACAACCTACAGACCGGTTTCGGACTTATTGGCCCTCATCAGTGCAGGGTAGTTATCCGAGTAGAGACCGTAAGATCTCCACTCGAAGCGTTGCCTGTCCCAATGCACCTTCGTCGCGTTTATTTGACCGCACTGAGCCGCGTTCCAACAGACAATTGGAAGTGGCGACACCATGCGGCAGAAGAAAGAAACACTCCAGAACTAAATCTCCCAAATCACAGAACTTGGAAGTGGCTTATAGCTCGACTAAGCTAATAAATGAAAAATGGAAAAGCCATAAATTGGACAACAATTTTAGAAAGAGAAATTAGTCTATCTAATTAGAATATTCTAATTGGATAGACTAATTTCTCTTTCTAAAGATGTTGTCCAATTTATGGCTTTTCCATTTTTCAGGTTACTGTTCTTCCGTTATACATACGAGCAACCGAATCAAACATAAGGTTGGATGGATAGATTGAAAAATCATTGTATCTGGGTTGTCTCTGATTATATCGTTATGCTGTATAATTAGATACACCTACCATGTAACGGTTCTTTCGTTACACATACGAGCGTCTGAATCGAACATAAGGTTGGATGGTTAGAGATAATTGTAACTGAGTTGTATTCGATTATATCGTGGTAATGTTTATATAGTAATACTCACCAGGTGACTGTTCTTGCGTTATACGTACGAGCGACCCAATCGAACAGAAGGTTGGATGGATAGACGGAATGATCATTGTATCTGAGTTGTATTCGATTATATCGTGATGAAGTTCATATGGAAATACTCACCAGGTTACTGTTCTTTCGTTATACATACGAGCAACCGAATCGAACAGAAGGTTGAATGAATGGTATCTGGGTTGTATTCGATTATGATGTTATGCTGTATATATAGTTATACACACTAGGTGACGGTATTTCCGTTTTACATACGAGCGACCGAAACGAACAGAAAGTTGAATGGATAGACTGAACAATCAATGTATCTGGTTGGTATCCGATTATATCGCAATACTGTATATATAGTAATGCTTACCAGGTGACGGTACTTCCGTTACACATACTAGCGACTGAATCGAACAGAATGTTAAATGGTTAGACGAAGCGATAATTGTATCTAAGTTGTATTCGATTATATCGTGATGATGTTTATATAGTTATACTCAACAGGTAACTGTTCTCCAGTTATACATAAAAGCGACTGAATCGAGCAGAAGGTTGAATTCAGTATTGATTGAACAATAATCGTATCTGGGTTGTATTCGATTATGTTTATAAAGTTATACTCACCAGGTAACTGTTCTTCCGTTTTACATACGAGCAATCGAATCGAACAGAAGGTTGAATGGATAGTATCTGGGTTGTATTCGATTATGATGTTATGCTGTATATATAGTTATACAAACTAGGTGACGGTATTCCCGTTTTACATACGAGCGACCGAAACGAACAGAAAGTTGGATGGATAGACTGAACAATCAATGTATCTGGGTGGTATCCGATTATATCGCAATACTGTATATAAAGTGATACTTACCAGGTGACGGTACTTCCGTTACGCATACTAGCGACTGAATCGAACAGAAGGTTAAATGGTTAGACGAAACGATAATTGTATCTGAGTTGAATTCGATGATATCGTGATGATGTTTATAGCAATACTCACCAGGTAACTGTTCTTCCGTTTTACATACAAGCGACCGAATCGAGCAGAAGGTTAAATAGATAGATTGAACAATCATCGTATCTGGGTTGTATTCGATTATGTTTATATAGTTATACTCACCAGGTAACTGTTCTTCCGTTATACATACGAGCGACTGAATTGAACAGAAGGTTGAATGGATAGACTAAACAATGATCGTATCTGGGGTTGTATTCGATGATATCGTGATGATGTTCATATAGTTATACTCACCAGGTAACTGTTCTCCAGTTATACATAAGAGCGACTGAACTGAACAGAAGGTTGAATGGATAGACTGAATAATCATCGTATCTGGGTTGTATTCGATTATTTCGTGATGATTATTATATATTATGTCTAACCAGGTAACTGTTTTAGAAAGAGAAATTAGTCTATCCAATTAGAATATCAAACATAGTTTGAAATGAATGTCTGGTAGACTACGAGCAGAAAACAACTACTTTCCTGGTAAATACCACGCAGAACATTGAATTATATCTGCTCGTAATCCATGCAACGATTCACACTGTGAATGCAGATCGCAAATGTTTCTTTCTTCCTAAGACGTGACAAATTCACATCGGGACAGGCACGCCTAACAACCTACAGACCGGTTTCGGGCTTATTGGCCCTCATCAGTGCTGGGTAGTTATCCGAGTAGAGACCGTAAGATCTCCACTCGAAGCGTTGCCTGTCCCAATGCACCTTCGTCGCGTTTATTTGACCGCACTGAGCCGCGTTCCAACAGACAATTGGAAGTGGCGACACCATGCGGCAGAAGAAAGAAACACTCCAGAACTAAATCTCCCAAATCACAGAACTTGGAAGTGGCTTGTAGCTCGACTAAGCTAATAAATGAAAAATGGAAAAGCCATAAATTGGACAACAATTTTAGAAAGAGAAATTAGTCTATCTAATTAGAATATTCTGATTGGATAGACTAATTTCTCTTTCTAAAATTGTTGTCCAATTTATGGCTTTTCCATTTTTCAGGTAACTGTTCTTCCGTTATACATACGAGCAACCGAATCAAACATAAGATTGGATGGATAGATTGAAAAATCATTGTATCTGGGTTGTCTCTGATTATATCGTTATGCTTTCGTTACACATACGAGCGTCTGAATCGAACATAAGGTTGGATGGTTAGAGATAATTGTAACTGAGTTGTATTCGATTATATCGTGGTAATGTTTATATAGTAATACTCACCAGGTGACTGTTCTTGCGTTATACGTACGAGCGACCCAATCGAACAGAAGGTTGGATGGATAGACGGAATGATCCTTGTATCTGAGTTGTATTCGATTATATCGTGATGAAGTTCATATGGAAATACTCACCAGGTTACTGTTCTTTCGTTATACATACGAGCAACCGAATCGAACAGAAGGTTGAATGAATGGTATCTGGGTTGTATTCGATTATGATGTTATGCTGTATATATAGTTATACACACTAGGTGACGGTATTTCCGTTTTACATACGAGCGACCGAAACGAACAGAAAGTTGAATGGATAGACTGAACAATCAATGTATCTGGTTGGTATCCGATTATATCGCAATACTGTATATATAGTAATGCTTACCAGGTGACGGTACTTCCGTTACACATACTAGCGACTGAATCGAACAGAATGTTAAATGGTTAGACGAAGCGATAATTGTATCTAAGTTGTATTCGATTATATCGTGATGATGTTTATATAGTTATACTCAACAGGTAACTGTTCTCCAGTTATACATAAAAGCGACTGAATCGAGCAGAAGGTTGAATTCAGTATTGATTGAACAATAATCGTATCTGGGTTGTATTCGATTATGTTTATAAAGTTATACTCACCAGGTAACTGTTCTTCCGTTATACATACGAGCAATCGAATCGAACAGAAGGTTGAATGGATAGTATCTGGGTTGTATTTGATTATGATGTTATGCTGTGTATATAGTTATACACATTAGGTGAAGGTATTCCCGTTTTACATACGAGCGACCGAAACGAACAGAAAGTTGAATGGATAGACTGAACAATCAATGTATCTGGGTGGTATCCGATTATATCGCAATACTGTATATAAAGTGATACTTACCAGGTGACGGTACTTCCGTTACGCATACTAGGGACTGAATCGAACAGAAGGTTGAATGGTTGGACGAAACGATAATTGTATCTGAGTTGAATTCGATGATATCGTGATGATGTTTATGGCAATACTCACCAGGTAACTGTTCTTCCGTTTTACATACAAGCGACCGAATCGAGCAGAAGGTTAAATAGATAGATTGAACAATCATCGTATCTGGGTTGTATTCGATTATGTTTATATAGTTATACTCACCAGGTAACTGTTCTTCCGTTATACATACGAGCGACTGAATTGAACAGAAGGTTGAATGGATAGACTAAACAATGATCGTATCTGGTGTTGTATTCGATGATATCGTGATGATGTTCATATAGTTATACTCACCAGGTAACTGTTCTCCAGTTATACATAAGAGCGACTGAACTGAACAGAAGGTTGAATGGATAGACTGAATAATCATCGTATCTGGGTTGTATTCGATTATTTCGTGATGATTATTATATATTATGTCTAACCAGGTAACTGTTTCAGAAAGAGAAATTAGTCTATCCAATTAGAATATTCTAATTAGATAGACTAATTTCTCTTTCTAAAATTGTTGTCCAATTTATGGCTTTTCCATTTTTCATTTATTAGCTTAGTCGGGCTATAAGCCACTTCCAAGTTCTGTGATTTGGGAGATTTAGTTCTGGAGTGTTTCTTTCTTCTGCCGCATGGTGTCGCCACTTCCAATTGTCTGTTGGAACGCGGCTCAGTGCGGTCAAATAAACGCGACGAAGGTGCATTGGGACAGGCATCGCTTCGAGTGGAGATCTTACGGTCTCTACTCGGATAACTAGAAACTTAGGATAAAAGAAAATTAGAATATTCTAATTGGATAGACTAATTGGATAGACTAATTTCTCTTTCTAAAATTGTTGTCCAATTAATGGCTTTTCCATTTTTCAGGTAACTGTTCTTCCGTTATACATACGAGCAACCAAATCAAACATAAGGTTGGATAGATAGATTGAAAAATCATTGTATCTGGGTTGTCTCTGATTATATCGTTATGCTGTATAATTAGATACACCTACCATGTAACGGTTCTTTCGTTACACATACGAGCGTCTGAATCGAACATAAGGTTGGATGGTTAGAGATAATTGTAACTGAGTTGTATTCGATTATATCGTGGTAATGTTTATATAGTAATACTCACCAGGTGACTGTTCTTGCGTTATACGTACGAGCGACCCAATCGAACAGAAGGTTGGATGGATAGACGGAATGATCATTGTATCTGAGTTGTATTCGATTATATCGTGATGAAGTTCATATAGAAATACTCACCAGGTTACTGTTCTTTCGTTATACATACGAGCAACCGAATCGAACAGAAGGTTGAATGAATGGTATCTGGGTTGTATTCGATTATGATGTTATGCTGTATATATAGTTATACACACTAGGTGACGGTATTTCCGTTTTACATACGAGCGACCGAAACGAACAGAAAGTTGAATGGATAGACTGAACAATCAATGTATCTGGTTGGTATCCGATTATATCGCAATACTGTATATATAGTGATGCTTACCAGGTGACGGTACTTCCGTTACACATACTAGCGACTGAATCGAAAAGAATGTTAAATGGTTAGACGAAGCGATAATTGTATCTAAGTTGTATTCGATGATATCGTGATGATGTTTATATAGCAATATTCACCAGGTAACTGTTCTTCCGTATTACATAAAAGCGACCGAATCGAGCAGAAGTTTAAATGGATAGATTGAAAATTCATCGTATCTGGGTTGTATTCGATTAGGTTTATATAGTTATACTCACCAGGTAACTGTTCTTCCGATATACATACGAGCGACTGAATTGAACAGAAGGTTGAATGGATAGACTAAATAATGATCGTATCTGAGGTTGTATTCGATTATATAGTGATGATGTTTATATAGTTATACTCAACAGGTAACTGTTCTCCAGTTATACATAAAAGCGACTGAATCGAGCAGAAGGTTGAATTCAGTATTAATTGAACAATAATCGTATCTGGGTTGTATTCGATTATGTTCATAAAGTTATATACTCACCAGGTAACTGTTCTTCCTTTATACATACGAGCAATCGAATCGAACAGAAGGTTGAATGGATAGTATCTGGGTTGTATTCGATTATGATGTTATGCTGTGTATATAGTTATACACATTAGGTGACGGTATTCCCGTTTTACATACGAGCGACCGAAACGAACAGAAAGTTGAATGGATAGACTGAACAATCAATGTATCTGGGTGGTATCCGATTATATCGCAATACTGTATATAAAGTGATACTTACCAGGTGACGGTACTTCCGTTACACATACTAGCGACTGAATCGAACAGAAGGTCAAATGGTTAGACGAAACGATAATTGTATCTGAGTTGAATTCGATGATATCGTGATGATGTTTATATAGCAATACTCACCAGGTAACTGCTCTTCCGTTTTACATACAAGCGACCGAATCGAGCAGAAGGTTAAATTTAGTATAGATTGAACAATCATCGTATCTGGGTTGTATTCGATTATGTTTATATAGTTATACTCACCAGGTAACTGTTCTTCCGTTATACATACGAGCGACTGAATTGAACAGAAGGTTGAATGGATAGACTAAACAATAATCGTATCTGGGGTTGTATTCGATTATATCTTGATGATGTTCATATAGTTATACTCACCAGGAAACTGTTCTCCAGTTTTACATAAGAGCGACTGAACTGAACAGAAAGTTGAATGGATAGACTGAACAATCAATGTATCTGGGTGGTATCCGATTATATCGCAATACTGTATATATAGTGATACTTACCAGGTGACGGTACTTCCGTTACACATACTAGCGACTGAATCGAACAGAAAGTTAAATGGTTGGACGAAATGATAATTGTATCTCTGAGTTGTATTCGATGATATCGTGATGAAGTTCATATAGAAATACTCACCAGGTTACTGTTCTTTCGTTATACATACGAGCATTCGAATCGAACAGAAGGTTGAATGGATAGTATCTGGGTTGTATTCGATTATGATGTTATGCTGTGTATATAGTTATACACACTAGGTGACGGTATTCCCGTTTTACATACGAGCGACCGAAACGAACAGAAAGTTGAATGGATAGACTGAACAATCAATGTATCCGGTTGGTATCCGATTATATCGCAATACTGTATATATAGTGATACTTACCAGGTGACGGTACTTCCGTTACACATACTAGCGACTGAATCGAACACAAGGTTAAATGGTTAGACGAAGCGATAATTGTATCTGAGTTGTATTCGATGATATCGTGATGATGTTTATATAGCAATATTCACCAGGTAACTGTTCTTCCGTTTTACATAAAAGCGACCGAATCGAGCAGAAGGTTGAATGGATAGATTGAAAATTCATCGTATCTGGGTTGTATTCGATTAGGTTTATATAGTTATACTCACCAGGTAACTGTCCTTCCGTTATACATACGAGCGACTGAATTGAACAGAAGGTTGAATGGATAGACTAAACAATGATCGTATCTGAGGTTGTATTCGATTATATCGTGATGATGTTTATATAGTTATATTCAACAGGTAACTGTTCTCCAGTTATACATAAGAGCGACTGAACTGAACAGAAGGTTGAATGGATAGACTGAACAATCATTGTATCTGGGTTGTATTCGATTATATCGTGATGATTTTCATATAGTATGTCTAACCAGGTAACAGTTCTTCTATTACACATAAGAGCAACCGAATCGAACATAAGGTTGAATGGATAGATTGAACAATCATTGTATCTGGGTTGTCTCCGATTATATCGTTATGCTGTATATTTAGTTACACCTACCATGTAACGGTTTTTTCGTTACACATACGAGCGTCTGCATCGAACATGAGGTTGGATGATTAGACGGAACGATAATTGTAACTGAGTTGTATTCGATGTTTATATAGTAATACTCACCACGTGACTGTTCTTGCGTTATACATACGAGCGACCAAATCGAACAGAAGGTTGGATGGATAGACGGAATGATCATTGTATCTGAGTTGTATTTGATTATATCGTGATGACGTTCATATAGAAATACTCACCAGGTTACTGTTCTTTCGTTATAAATACGAGCAACCGAATCGAACAGAAGGTTGAATGGATAGTATCTGGGTTGTATTCGATTATGATGTTATGCTGTGTAAATAGTTATACACATTAGGTGACGGTACTCCCGTTTCACATACGAGCGACTGAAACGAACAGAAAGTTGAATGGATAGACTGAACAATCAATGTATCTGGATGGTATCCGATAATATCGCAATACTGAATATATAGTGATACTTACAGGTGACGGTACTTCCGTTACACATACTAGCGACTGAATTGAACAGAAGGTTGAATGGATAGACTAAACAATGATCGTATCTGGGGTTGTATTCGATTATATCGTGATGATGTATATATGGTTATACTCACCAGGTAACTGTTCTCCAGTTATACATAAGAGCGACTGAACTGAACAGAAGGTTGAATGGATAGACTGAACAATCATTGTATCTGGGTTGTATTCGATTATATCGTGATGATTATCATATAGTATGTCTTACCAGGTAACAGTTCTTCTGTTACACATACGAGCAACCGAATCGAACATAAGGTTGAATGGATAGATGGAACAATCATTGTATCTGGGTTGTCTCCGATTATATCGTAATGCTGTATATTTAGTTACACCTACCATGAAACGGTTCTTTCGTTACACATACGAGCGTCTGAATCGAACATAAGGTTGGATGATTAGACGGAACAATAATTGTAACTGAGTTGTATTCGATTATATCGTGGTGATGTTTATATAGTAATACTCACCAGGTGACTGTTCTTGCGTTATACATACGAGCGACCGAATCGAGCAGAAGGTTGAATAGATGGATTGAAAATTCATCGTATCTGGGTTGTATTCGATTAGGTTTATATAGTTATACTCACCAGGTAACTGTTTTTCCGTTATACATAAGAACGAAAGAAACGAACAGAAAGTTGAATGGATAGACTGAACAATCGATGTATCTGGATGGTATCCGATTATATCGCAATAATGTATATATAGTGATACTTACCAGGTGACGGTACTTCCGTTACACATACTAGCGACTGAATCGAACAGAAGATTAAATGGTTAAACGAAACGATAATTGTATCTGAGTTGTATTCGATGATATCGTGATGATGTTTATATAGCAATACTCACCAGGTAACTGTTCTTCCGTTTTACATACAAGCGACCGAATCGAGCAGAAGGTTAAATTTAGTATAGATTGAACAATCATCGTATTTGGGTTGTATTCGATTATGTTCATATAGTTATACTCACCAGGTAACTGTTCTTCCGTTATACATACGAGCGACTGAATTGAACAGAAGGTTGAATGGATAGACTAAACAATAATCGTATCTGGGGTTGTATTCGATTATATCTTGATGATGTTCATATAGTTATACTCACCAGGAAACTGTTCTCTAGTTATACATAAGAGCGACTGAACTGAACAGAAAGTTGAATGGATAGACTGAACAATCAATGTATCTGGGTGGTATCCGATTATATCGCAATACTGTATATATAGTGATACTTACCAGGTGACGGTACTTCCGTTACACATACTAGAGACTGAATCGAACAGAAGGTTGAATGGTTAGACGAAACGATAATTGTATCTCTGAGTTGTATTCGATGATATCGTGATGATGTTTATATAGCAATACTCACCAGGTAACTGTTCTTTCGTTTTACATACAAGCGACCGAATCGGGCAGAAGCTTAAATTTAGTATAGATTGAACAATAATCGTATCTGGGGTTATATTCGATTATATCTTGATGATGTTCATATAGTTATAATCACCAGAAAACTGTTCTCCAGTTATACATAAGAGCGACCGAACTGAACAGAAGGTTGAATGGATAGACTGAACATTCATCGTATCTGGGTTGTATTTGATTATATCGTGATTATTATCATATAGTATGTCTAACCAGGTAATAGTTCTTCCGTTATACATACGAGCAACCGAATCGAACATAAGGTTGGATGGATATAGATTGAACAATCATTGTATCTGGGTTGTCTCCGATTAAATCGTTATGCTGTATATTTAGTTACACCTACCATGTAACGGTACTTTCGTTACACATACGAGCATCTGAATCGAACATAAGGTTGGATGGTTAGACGGAACTATAATTGTAACTGAGTTGTATTCGATTATATCGTGGTGATGTTTATATAGTAATACTCACCAGGTGACTGTTCTTGCGTTATACATACGAGCGACCAAATCGAACAGAAGGTTGGATGGATAGACGGAATGATCATTGTATCTGAGTTGTATTCGATTATATCGTGATGACGTTCATATAGAAATACTCACCAGGTTACTGTTCTTTCGTTATACATACGAGCAACCGAATCGAACAGAAGGTTGAATGGATAGTATCTGGGTTGTATTCGATTATGATGTTATGCTGTGTAAATGGTTATACACATTAGGTGACGGTACTCCCGTTTTACATACGAGCGACCGAAACGAACAGAAAGTTGAATGGATAGACTGAACAATCAATGTATCTGGATGGTATCCGATAATATCGCAATACTGAATATATAGTGATACTTACCAGGTGACGGTACTTCCGTTACACATACTAGCGACTGAATCGAACAGAATGTTAAATGGTTAGACGAAACGATAATTGTATCTGAGTTGTATTCGATGATATCGTGATGATGTTTATATAGAAATACTCACCAGGTAACTGTTCTTCCGTTATACATACGAGCGACTGAATTGAACAGAAGGTTGAATGGATAGACTAAACAATAATCGTATCTGGGGTTGTATAAAATTATATCTTGATGATGTTCATATAGTTATTCTCACCAGGAAACTGTTCTCCAGTTATACATAAGAGCGACTGAACTGAACAGAAGGTTGAATGGATAGTCTGAGCAATCATCGTATCTGGGTTGTATTTGATTATATCGTGATGATTATAATATAGTATGTCTAACCAGCTAACTGTTCTTCGGTTATACATACGAGCAACCGAATCGAACATAAGGTTGAATGTATCTGGGTTGTCTCAGATTATATCGTTATGCTGTATATTTAGTTACACCTACCATATAAATGTTCTTTCGTTACACATACGAGCGTCTAAATCGAACATAAGGTTGGATGGTTAGACGAACCGATAATTGTAACTGAGTTGTATTCGATTTTATCGTGGTGATGTTTATATAGTAATATTCACCAGGTGACTGTTCTTGCGTTATACATACGAGCGACCCAATCGAACAGAAGGTTGGATGGATAGACGGAATGATCATTGTATCTTAGTTGTATTCTATTATATCGTGATGACGTTCATATAGAAATACTCACCAGGTTACTGTTCATTCGTTATACATACGAGCAACCGAAACGAACAGAAAGTTGAATGGATAGACTGAACAATCAATGTATCTGTGTGGTATGCGATTATATCGCAATACTGTATATATAGTGATACTTACCAGGTGACGGTACTTCCGTTACACATACTAGCGACTGAATCGAACAGAAGGTTGAATGGTTAGACGAAACGATAATTGTATCTGAGTTGTATTCGATGATATCGTGATGATGTTTATATAGCAATAATCACCAGGTAACTGTTCTTCCGTTTTACATACAAGCGACCGAATCGAGCAGAAGGTTAAATGTATAGATTGAACAATCATCGTATCTGGGTTGTATTTGATTATGTTTATATAGTTTTACTCACCAGGTACCTGTTCTTCCGTTATACATACGAGCGACTGAATTGAACAGAAGGTTGAATGGATAGACTAAACAATGATCGTATCTGGGGTTGTATTCGATTATATCGTGATGATGTATATATAGTTATACTCACCAGGTAACTGTTCTCCAGTTATACACAAGAGCGACTGAACTGAACAGAAGGTTGAATGGATAGACTGAACAATCAATGTATCTGGGTTGTATTCGATTATATCGTGATGATTATCATATAGTATGTCTACCAGGTAACAGTTCTTCTGTTACACATACGAGCAGCCGAATCGAACATAAGTTTGAATGGATAGATTGAACAATCATTGTATCTGGGTTGTCTCCGATTATATCGTTATGCTGTATATTTAGTTACACCTACCATGAAACGGTTCTTTCGTTACACATACGAGCGTCTGAATCGAACATAAGGTTGGATGATTAGACGGAACAATAATTGTAACTGAGTTGTATTCGATTATATCGTGGTGATGTTTATATAGTAATACTCACCAGGTGACTGTTCTTGCGTTATACATACGAGCGACCCAATCGAACAGAAGTTTGGATGGATAGACGGAATGATCATTGTATCTGAGTTGTATTCGATTATATCGTGATGACGTTCATATAGAAATACTCACCATCTTACTGTTTTTTCTTTATACATACAAGCAAACGAATAGAACAGAAGGTTGAATGGATAGTATCTGGGTTGTATTCGATTATGATGTTATGCTGTGTATATAGTTATACACATTAGGTGACGGTATTCCCGTTTCACATACGAGCGACCGAAACGAACAGAAAGTTGAATGGATATACTGAACAATCAATGTATCTGGGTGGTATCCGATTATATCGCGATACTGTATATATAGTGATACTTACCAGGTGACGGTACTTCCGTTGCACATACTAGCGACTGAATCGAACTTAAGGTTAAATGGTAAGACGAAACGATAATTGTATCTGAGTTGTATTCGATGATATCGTGATGATGTTTATATAGCAATACTCACCAGGTAACTGTTCTTCCGTTTTACATACAAGCGACCGAATCGAGCAGAAGGTTAAATTTAGTATGGATTGAACAATCATCGTATCTGGGTTGTATTCGATTATGTTT
Organism: Chrysomela aeneicollis; assembly: GCA_029955515.1. Lineage (NCBI taxonomy): Eukaryota > Metazoa > Arthropoda > Insecta > Coleoptera > Chrysomelidae > Chrysomela > Chrysomela aeneicollis. The sequence continues at coordinate 10,125,141 of JARUHQ010000013.1, read as the reverse complement.
ATATAGTTATACTCACCAGGTAACTGTTCTTCCGTTATACATACTAGCGACTGAATTGAACAGAATGTTGAATGGTTAGACGGAACGATAATTGTATCTGAGTTGTATTCGATGATATCGTGATGATGTTTATATAGCAATACTCACCAGGTACCCAATAAACACACATACGTTTATAATACGTTTATAATGTTATATACACCAATTAAGAAATACGTGTTCCTATTACGTAGAATCAACTCAAAAATGTCGCGGTTTTAAACGTTGTAGGAGCCGAATAAGCACACGTTTAATATACTCACATAAAATACGACTATTTAACGTGTTCGCTTATCATATTTTCAACGTTCTCAAAAACGTTAAATATCCTCATGTTTTAAACGTGTATTTAAGGTTGAAAATGTCCTTATATAAACGTTCCGTTCAACGTTTTCGAAACATTATTTCACACTAAAAAATAAACGATTTTTTTTTGTTTCTACTAACGATTATACAAGGTTCTACAGCTAGAAGGGAGAATGAGAGACACGCAATTTGCTAGACTGAATATAGAATCGTTGGTTAAAACTTATCTTATTCCAAAGTTGCTCCAAAAGTCCAAGATGATTTTTTTTTTAGGTTTTTCGAAAGCCGCTCATATATTGCCGAGCAACTTTGAATATTGATGAGTTTTGTCCAATCATGTTATTATCAATCCAGGAACTTGTAGTTCTGTTCACCCTCCAAACTGTGGCACCTAGTAAATCAGTGACGTGTATTAATAAGATAAGTTTCTTCTCACAGCTAGATTTATTTCTGAAACGTCAACATAAAATTAAGGTACATTACAAATGCAACAGCCATAATGACAAAACAATACTGTTTAAAATAACAAATAACAAAACATAATGATGTATAAACTCTAAAACATGAAAAATGAGTCAATTTGTTGAATTTCTCATGTATGCAATGAGATACAAATGTTGTCATTGAGAAATGTTTGGAAACTCAAAAAAGAAACATTCTGGATAATAAATTATACAATGTAAAAAACGAATCAACACTTGATTTTGTATTAATGTTAATAGTTTTTTGTTACACTTAAGTGCAAATGGTTATTAAAGTTTTTCTTAAAACATAAAAAACGAACAAAAGGAAAAAACATTCAAAAAATATGTACATGAAGAACAAAACTAAAAACCTACAGTCTACCTATTTTTGATATTCTGATTGAGTCGAGTTGATGAATGTTTAAGCCATTCTTTCACTGCCCATGCAACTTGCAAATCATTCTTTTCATTTGCTGGAAAGTTCAGTTTCGCCGCTTCTGAAATATTTCTTAATGTCAATATCAATGGGTAAAATTATCTTTTTCAATACCTAAAACAATATCCATGGTTGTGGTCTTTTCAAAACCAATTTTGTTATAACGTCCTTTCCAATTGAACTGAATCCCTAGTTGATTTGCCATCAAATATTTCATGATTCGTCTCGTCACCCCTTCGATTCCTGAACCACCTAGGGCCGCCAACCTCCGTACCTGTGGAATAAGTGGTAACAATACACAAAAAGCATTTTTGTATTTAGTGAATCTAGTCAGACAATCTGCACAAGTACTTTTGAAATTGCGAATATTCGTCGATTATTTTAATTTATTTCAAATTCACTTATTATATTCATGAGATGAACTATTGAACAAAAAAAAAACAATTGGGATACAATGGTCGAAGAGTCATGAAAATACGGTGAAAGAAAAAAGATCACAGACAGTTGAATGTTAACTCACCATAAATTGATTGATTATGGGGTCTTCTTTTGCGAGATTTTCGAAACTTATGAATTCCTCATACGATTTCATTGGAAAAGTTGGCAAGTTTTCTGGTGCTATCAACTTTTCCAATGCAATTTTTTTGTTATACCTCAAAATTTCTTGCATAGTTAATAATATTTGTTCATTGGTTGTTTGCAATTTTGCGATCGATGTTAAAACGGTCTCTTGAAAACCTGTAAAAAAAGATTGAAGTTTCTAAATGTATGAAGTAGATGAATATCATGTATATAAATGCATTTTTTCATTCATACATGTATACGGAGAAGGGTATCTGACCTGAGGTATAAGTCCCATAAACAGTTGCATCCACAAGAGTCTCATTATTATCTGAAACGGCAATATTAACAATATTCAATATAAGAAAATAAGGTTCATACCAATCAGTACATCATGATTCAAGGCCTCGGTTATTATAGAGTTGGTGCTAAATGGAGTCATCGTTGAAGTAGATGAAGCACTTGGTGTCTGTGGTAAACATACATTATGGTCGCTTTGTGAAGCCTGGACAGAAGCAGGAAGGATGATAGGAACTCGCTGAAGAGGAGCAAATTCTGCTACTAAATTTGAAGCTGCATTTATAGACTTGTTCATACCCTCAACCGTAACGACCTCTGCTAATAAATTTGGATCTGAGTCTGTGAATTTCATTCGAAATTAGGAGAATGTCTTAGAATCAATCATTGATTGTACCTACTTTTCACTTGTTCTGTCCTTTGTTTTTTTGTTGGCATTGGTAACTCATCTTCATCACTTGATCCGCTTGATTCGGATGGAACACATTTTCTCCCGACACTTCTATTACTCGCAGTGGATAGAGTATTTGATGTTTCGTATTCCTCAATAAGACGGTCTACTTCCTGTTCGGCCAAATCATAGTGAACTGAAAAAGTTTATTTTTTGTACGTTTGCATATTTTCATCAAATTGAAATACTCACGTGTTTTCAGATGTACTTTATGTACTGAATAATGTGGCCAATTCTTATTAGGCGGGGTGCATGCTTTAACAAACGTCGATAGTGGTACCTTTTTAGTTCTAGTAGGCCAATAGCATCTTCTTTCATTCTTGATGAGCCATATTAATGGTACTACAGCAAGCTCTTTGGAATCCAGTCTCTTAGATTTGAATTCTACCACCCCGTAAAACATATTTCGTATTGCAGTAATAACTCTATAGTGCAGAGAAAAAATTGAAAAAAAAAATAAATGCAGCCGTTGAAGAATGAAACGAATAGTGATAATGAAATATGTTAGCAGTGGTTCAATGGAAAAAATGCAAAACCATCCTTATGTGGCATGAGAAATCCTTTACAATATATTTGTTCATTGGAAAAATTGATTGCATTTTTTTCACTGAAGCTTTTGCAGTAGAATATGTTCAAATCAGAAGAAGGCATAGGTACCGAATACAAATCATACATCGCAGAAATTAGTCCCTCAAATTTGATTGTTTTACCTATCACATGAATTTCCTTGATGACACAAACCTTTCTAGATTTCGTAAGGATACAATTATCAGGCGAAGTATTCGACAACACATATTGAGTGAAGCATATTTTTTTGCAGTTATATGATATTAGTTCACCACTTATGATATTGAAGACTTCATTGAAAATATGCTTGGATTTGAAGTCGTGTGAGTCCTTCAAGTTTTGTTTTTCTTCCATAACAGACTGTTTCGCAGATTTCTCCTTTTCTGAAAGTCTGTGATGTACTTGTTGCAGCACATGTTTTTTTGAACGTACTATCCTTTTCAGATTTCCCAGATAATTCTCAAAAGGAAAACAAGAGTACGTATTAATTGGACCATATCTGCGAACGTCTTCCACTAGATGAATGAGACTGTGGACGTTATAAACTACAAAGTCGTCGCCTAATATATTTGATGCAGTCGCTACGAATTCTTTCAAAAATAAGTCAGCTTTATCAATAAATTTTGCGATGAAATATTCATTGGACAATATAGTTACTGAACAATGTAGTAATAAGAAATGCTTGAACTGTTCAGTTCTTAGTCCTTCATATAGTACCACTACTCCGTGATACAATACGAAACTCCTATATTCAGTCGCTTTCCATCGTTTTATTTCAAAAAATGACCTACATTTTCGTGCAAAGTCGGATGGTTGGAATCTCTTTATAATAGATATCTTAGAATTCATCAAATCTATCAGTTTACGAGAAAGTTTGTAGGGGGCTTTACCTTCGATGTAACAATTCAAAAGAATTCGTTTCGCTACCCCCAAAAATATTAGGTGCATGGGATCAAGTGGAAACTGGGTGACCAGCCTGATACCGATATCTAAAAGTGGAGATTTTGACTTTATGAAAGGTTTGTCTCCTGTTATGAAATCTTCATCTGTGATCGGCAAATAATCTTGATCATGCACAAAATTTATGCGATGATTTTGATAGCGTCCAACAATACAGCATTTTTCACACCCGTGCCGACCTGTATGTCCTACGATGCCCTTCAAATATGCTCTAGCAGGTGCATCACAAGTGAAAAAGTCTATGTCTATGTCATAATGCTTCTCATTGAAATCAAAACCAATTGCTTTCAATGTTTTGAATTCGGCCATGAACGGCTCTAAAAAAGTTCTTAGAGGATCCGGTTTACCTGTTCCAGAAAAACAAGCTATTGCAAATGGAGCATCGTTCATAAAATCAGCACAAAGGCCAAGAATGGGATATAGTTCTACATTGGAGCTTTTGAATAAGGGTAATCCGTCTATATTTATCTGAAGGAGAACTTTCGTAACATTTACTTTCAACCCACAATCCATCCTGATGAGCAGTTGGTTGAGAATACCTGAATAAAACATTTCTCCGTTGTTGAGAGAAATAGTTTGGGTTCCTCGAGGGGTTTCGAGCAAACTTCTATAATCACTAGGTAAAAATTGATAACGAGGCTTCAAAATTTTCAAAAGTTCTGTAACTGCTGTTCCAGTTATATTATTTCTACAAGCCCATATTCTCAATTCATCTTTTAAAGAATCGGGAGAATATTCAGAATTTGTATTAATCGAACTCGAGCTACCAGAATCTACAGAAGGAAACCATGATTGAGAATCATCTTCAAATTCTGGCAGATCAATTGGATGTGAAAAATCTGAACTGCTACTCTCCTCAGATGACAATATGGATGGTGTGATTTGAACCCTAGGAATAAAAGGTGCCAAAGATGGACGTGATGTACAAGGACCAGTTTCATTATCACTATTTGTTAGTAAACAACTTTGTCTCAATAAATCAGCTTGTTTTTTTATTTTTCTCTGCATTTGACGTTTTGACAAGAACTTGAAAGATGACATACTATTGCATTCACCTGAAAATAGAAATGTTGATGGAGAATATCGATATATTTCGGAAATATCGAAAGTTGATATAAAATCATGAGGCATTTATCGATTGTGACACATTACAAAAAAAATTCAATGTCTTTTGCACTGAAACAAAAAAATGAATGAATATTTTGTATCAATTCTCTGACTTAACTTATTTTCTTCCCAAGTAGAGTGTATATATTCCATTTCTCAATACTGTTGATTAAACGTATACGTGCGACGGTGTAAAAAACGTTGATTTCGTTCAATATTTCGACGAATTCAAAAATGTGAAGGGAATCAGAGAAGATATGTTTTGAATCTCTTTTGCATTCGAATATTCGCAAAAAGTTGTCATTATTGATGAAATCTAAATTGGTGATTCGTTGAAAGGTATGAATAAGAAATTTTATTTTCCCGAATAGAAATTATACGAAGAAATGCCTTCATTTTATCTTGTGCATGGTCAGTTGTGAAAAAGACGCCGATGTTGACACAATGCAACATGCCTTCAATAATTCATATAAAATGGTTATTGCTATCACCAATAATATTTGTTTTTCGATAATTGCACTAATAGGATCATATAACTACTCGTATTGAAATTTTACTTACCCAAACACAAGCAGATGCAGGCAGGGATCACATACAGAAACCGTGAAAAACTAGCTCGATGGCGTTGCTTCACATGCGAATATGAGACTACAAACTGAAGGAAGACTCTCAGTGTGTACGTGACCTATACCACGTGATCATTCTTTTACCAATCAGACTGCTCCAATCGTCAAAACCGTTTATGAAACGTTTGTTCAAACGTGTAAAAAACGTTGATATGTTCTTAATTTTCAACGCATCCGAAAACTTTTGAAATGAAATATGTATGTGTGGATCCCATATTATTTTTATTCATTATCCACGAAATTCACCTTCGATGTACAATCCAGATGTGTGATAAAGATATACAAATTGAACGAATTTGGAACGATGTTTTTTGGCACTAAAATTGTGAGACTAAATTGAGATGTTTGTGAAGGTTATTGTAAAATTATAATATTGTGATAAGTCATATAAAAATCGAACAGATTCGGAATACCTTTATCAAGGTCAAATCATTTTTGAAACCATCCAGATGATTATTGAATATTAACTAAATCAATATGTTACGGCCGTGTATAATTATCATTTTTAAAATATAAGTCATAATATACATTACAGAAACGTTTATGAAAATAGTATATCTAGTTCACTGCAATAAACGTTATTTCAACGTGGCATTATTGGTATCTCAGATTATGGTCAGAAAACTACGTATTTATAACGTTGAGATGAAACGGTATTTTTCTAACCAAAATATAAACCGTTTATATTTCAACGCAACACGGTTTATCAACCAATGACACGTTGATAATACGTTTATTGAACGTACATGTGTTTACTGGGTAACTGTCCTTCAGTTTTAGATACAAGCGACCGAATCGAGCAGAAGGTTGAATTTAGTATAGATTGAACAATCATCGTATCTGGGTTGTATTCGATTATGTTCATATAGTTATACTCACCAGGTAACTGTTCTTCCGTTATACATACGAGCGACTGAATTGAACAGAAGGTTGAATGGATAGACCGAACAATCATCGTATCTGGGTTGTATTTAATTATATCGTGATGATTATAATATAGTATGTCTAACCAGGTAACAGTTCTTCCGTTATACTGTAGCATTTAAAATTGCTACCTTTTTGATTTGTTTCTTTATATAGCAAATTTTTCATTTATTTGGCAATAGCAACAGTACTCACAAAGAACATTCAGTCTTGTAATCAAATAGAACATCTATCAAAACCACTATATTCCAAAACAAACATCACATAGAGTGAATGCAAGTAAATTCGCAGGTTTCCAACCCTAGGTATTACTTTTGCTTCTGACATTCTAAAGGCTGTTGGAAGTGATGTAACAAGCTGCAGGAATCTTATGATTTCTGGCTACCTGTCTGATCCTAGGCCTGGAATTGAAGAAAATAGAGTATGAAAACATCCTTTCACATGTAAGCAGGTGACATACCGTTGATGTGTTCTCTAGTGTGATGAAATCTCGGCTATTGAACTTATTGAAGGCTATTTCAGGATTTTTCGATCTGAATGTGATCTTGATTGGGTTATTGGGGTTGTTTTGTTTATTTTTCAGAATTTTATTTTCTAGACGTCGATGTCATTGCTTGGTCTGTCATTGATCTTCTGTCATTGATCTTCTGTCATGGATTTTCTGTCATCGATCTTCGGTCTCAAGTTGGTTAGCCGTAAGTGTTCGTGCCCGTAGCAGAAAAGAAAGAAGAGGAATGATGGTCTTCTCTGATTATCTTCGTTGTACTTCGTCTGTCAAACGGGATAGCATTTGTGGTTCTGACCAATGAGAGGCTAGGATTTCAAAACTGGCGCTGATTTCACACAGGATGTGAGTTTTTTTGGCAATTTTCGGGAATAGGAGATGGTATCCGTCCTCTAGCTGCGAACTCGAGGCTTTTTGCTGGTGGCCATGATGAGGTGCGCTTGACTCGATATAGATATTCTTTTTTCGGTGTGTTTAACCGAAAATTAACCCTTTTGGGGAATTTACGTGAGTGCCGTTGGGGCCGAGTTCAAGTCGCACCCATCGATTGTGGTTTTGGAGCCTTTTTATGGGGATTTGTGCCGACCACCAGGAGACTGCCATGCGGTAGGAACGCCGCCATTTTGTCCTGATGTCCTGTTTGCCGTTTTGACTATCTTCTAGTTTTACCTCCCTTCTCAGAAGGTAAGTTATGACTTATAAACCAGCAATGATATCTTCAGGGGGGAAATATACCTATTTTTTTGGGTTTTTTCGTTGGCACATGTCCTCTCATGAGGCTATTTTTGTTAGGGTGTTAGGGTACAGCTTAGCCCTCATCAGACTCCTGGCATCGAACGAACGACTCTTGTGGCACCTCTTGACTCTGGTCAAGATTCCCACGAGGGCCAACATCGAGTCACTTTTAAATCTTGGCCAGAGTCGACAGACAACCACCGGATGAGGACCAGTAGAGCCGGTAGAGACTGGCGCCTTGCTGAGCTACACCATCGACCCCTGGCTGACCTGGGAGTGTGAGCCTTCTTCTAGTCTTCTCTTCGTCATCTTCCTGTGCTGTTTCCTGTCTTCTTCCTGTCTTCGTCTTCATCTTCGCAGAGTCTTCCTGCAGTACACCCAATGGACCTTGGATAGAGGCTACCTAGTATGGACCATTGAAAAGGATCAAGGACCATAACACCAGGTTTTTTACACCTTCAGTGTTTTTGAATTTCGTTTAAGACATAATCATATATATCATATATAATCACACATAGTTGATGAATAATATAACCTCTAGAGCTCTTGTGAAGCTCTCACATAGTACTATGCGACAGCGGATCTAGTTTACAGGTTTATTACCCTACAAATATCATATTTCCTATTGGTTATTTTAAGAGGTAAAATCTTTCAGGGAAACCTAGGTACAACATCAGGTATATTAATGTATGTGTATTTTTATGATGTATCATTCCTTATTTTCCTAAAATATCTGATTTGATATTTCAACTGGTTCATGATACTTTAAATAGCCTTGTCCATTTTGGTGTTTTATTATATGTACTTGTATGTGATATGGTTTTATTCTTCTATTTGTCCAACCCAGATATCTAAGAAACTTTAATTCTATACTTTCAGGTATTGTTAAAAGGTAGGTATTTGGTTTCTCAATTTTCCAAATATATAATAACTTACTATTAAATTGAGTGGCGCCCTCTATAATTTGAATTTTCAATCATTGAGCCAAATAAAATCCGAACTCACTATATCTGTTCTCCGGCGAACAGCTGCCGTCAGCATAATGTGAACTACTTTGTTTTGATTTCCTTTTTTTGAGTTATAAAGTAGGCCACATAAATAGCGTCCAACGTGTGGGGCCCGAAAATTCGAAATTTTATGTTAAATAAATTTTTGTAAAACCTGAATTTGATTTTCTTAGATTGTTTGGTTGGGAACATTTAGTTGAATAAATAGCCTATCCATCAAGTCTGGTTTATTTGAAGACAGACATTTCAGGAACAGCTTTAGGTGTTTTCAAACAGGTGAACAGGATAGGTATTTTTTTCTAAGAGATATCTTGGATTTTATCACACTGGAGAGCATTTCGGTGTGTGTGTTTGTTTGTAATAATTATATATTTTGGAGCTAAGATAGCAATTTTTGAAAATTTCCTTTTTTGAAAATAAATTTCTGGTAACAATTTTGACAGACATTTTTCATAGGAATTTTCATAGATATTTTTGTGACTGACAACTACTTTGGAATTTATTTAGATATTTCATTTGCTTTCATTTGTTTCTGCTCATATTCATCATTATGGATTCACTTAAGGTGAAACACTTGCTGATAGCTGAGATCAACTATGAGTTGAGGATCAGAGGTGTTATTTCTGATCGCAATATGGATGATAAGAGGAAAATTTTAGGTCGTTTGATTTCAAAAGAGATTCAACAAGGACAGAATGTTCTTGCTTTAGTAGATCCATCCTTTAATTTTGAGATTGAAAAAACAGAGATAGAAAACACATTAACTTCTATTAAATTTTTAATCAGTGATTTTGATGGTCCTTCTACAGATTCCACTTATAAAAGAGCAGTATCTAGATTAGGTCATGTGACTTTGAGGATTCAGAGAATTTCATTAAACAACACTGATGAAAATTTTGAAGAAAAGTCATTGTTTAAAAATGAATCTTATGCCACATCTCTACAATTAGATGCTGAATTACATGACAAGGTGTCAGAACCAGAATCTGAACCAGTTAATGTGCCATTAATGAATTCCACTGTCAATCCTTCTCTGAGACAATCTACCAGTAATTCTTTCTCTCCAAATTTTTTGAAATCAACTCCTGTCTACAAATTGGGAATACAATTTGATGGGGATTCTAAAAACCTCTTGTCATTCATTGAGCGTATTGAAGAACTTGCACAAGCAAGACATATATCTAAACTTGAATTGTTTGAGTCTGCTAGTGATCTTTTTACTGGTAAAGCCACTTTTTGGTTTAGATACATTAAATCTCAAGTCACTGATTGGGACTCTTTAACTTTAAAAATGAGGAAAGATTTTTTAATGTCAGATTTTGAAGATGAAGTGTGGCAACAGATAAAGAACCGGAAACAGGGAAATTCGGAACCTGTAGTTATCTATATTGCTTGTATGGAAGCACTTTTTAATAGGCTCAGTCATGGAGCAGCGGAAGTGACTAAAATTAGATATATCAAAATGGGACTAAAATCTGATTATCGGAGTAGGTTGGCATTGTGTGATATCGATTCAGTTTCACATCTTGGAACTTTATGTAAAAAGTTAGAGGAATCTGATGCATTATGCCCCAGTAGTTCTAGTTCCCAGAGTAGATCAGTATCTATGTTAGATGATCCGGAGTTAGCTTTCATTTCAAATAGTCCTAAGAATAAAGATTCTGGAAATAAATTCCGGAAAAATAAATTCAGAAATGCCATTTCTACTTCAAATCCTTCACCTTCAAATTTTCCAAATAGCACTTCTGCCCCCTCCTCATCAGTTGGTACAGCTACCAGTAAAGTGGGAAACTCTAAAGTGAGAAATCCTGTTATTTGCTGGAGATGCAATTTAGCAAATCATACTTATCAAGATTGTAAGTCAGGCATCAAGAAAAAGTTTTGCTTTAAATGTGGAACACCAAATGTCGTTTTCAAAGACTGTGATAGGTGTAAGGGAAACGAATAAAGGAGAATGTTGTTAAAGGCTCTCAATTTTCTCCAAATATTCCAAGAGCCAATAGTTTAAATTTTAATATTGAGAAAGATCCTTCAAATTTTGTAGCTCCTTTATTGTTTAAGAAAAATAATGATAATAAGCCTTATGTAAAAATCCAACTTTTTGACACAGATGTCATTGCACTTTTAGACAGTGGTGCCAACATGTCCGTCATAGGTCAAGGAGGTTTAAGGACAATAAAAAATCTTGATTTACTAATCAGAAGTCCTCACTTGAACCATGTATTAACTGCTGATGGTACACAGCAAAAAGTTGATGGAATAGTAGATTTGCCTATTCACATAAATGGAGACGTACAAATTATTCCTGCATTAGTGGTACCTTCCCTATCACAATCTTTTATTTTGGGCAGTGATTTCTGTAGTAAATTTGGTGTGTCCATTGATTTTCAAAATTTTAGTTGGGACATTAAATGTCGAGTTTCAGGTGAAACTGTAGACATTGTTGCCACTTCTCAACAATGTAGTATTTTTGAGACAAGTCTTGAGACAAATATTGATGATGAGCTCACACAGGAACAGATGAGACAAATGAAAGATCTTGTAAACTCATTTAAGGAAATTAGTAGTGATTCTCGTTTAGGTCGAACAAATAAGATAACTTTAGAGATTGATACCGGTGATGCAAAACCGTTTAAACAGAGGCAATATTTAATGTCACCATATATGTTGAACATGCTTAATGATGAACTAGATGACATGCTCAGATTGGGTGTTGTTGAACCATCACACAGTCCTTGGAACAGTCCCGTCCTGTTAGTTAAGAAATCATCTGGTGAATACCGATTTTGTTTTGATGGACGTAAGTTGAATGAACTTACTAAACACGATAGTTATCCACTACCAAGGATAGACAGAATCTTAACTTTGTTGAGAAACGCTAAGTATATATCGAGTATCGATTTAAGGAAAGCTTTTTGGCAAGTTCCACTTACAGAGTCGTCTAAAGAAAAGACTGCGTTTAGTATTCCAGGACGAGGGTTATTTCACTTTAAAGTTATGCCGTTTGGCTTATGCAACAGCGCGCAGACGCAACAAAGACTGTGTGATGCGTTGTTCGGCCCCCGATTTGAGCCTCATTTATTCACATATTTGGATGATATAATTATTATTTCATCTACTTTTGAGGAGCATGTGAATCTTTTATACGAAGTAAAGGGTATCTTGAAAGATGCTAATTTAACCATAAATTTAAAGAAATGCGAGTTTTTTAGAACATCTCTTAAATATCTCGGTTTTGTAATAGATAGGCAAGGAATCAAGACTGATCCTTCCAAAGTTTCAGTTATGGTTAATTATGCTCGTCCAACTACTAGTACTGAGATAAAACGATTTATGGGTCTTTGTTCATGGTATAGGAGATTTATTGATAATTTTTCTACTTTAATAGCCCCTATTAGCGCTTTGTTGGAAGGGAAAGGTAAAAAGCAACTTATAGAGTGGACTCCTGAGGCGGAAGCTTCCTTTCTCGCCATCAAGAATGCTCTTGTGTCAGCACCCATTTTATGTCCTCCTGATTTTGCTTTGCCATTTACCATCCAGTGCGATGCAAGTGATGTAGGCGTGGGTGGTGTGTTGACTCAGGAGGTTCAGGGTGTCGAGAGAGTCATTGCCTATGCCTCAAGGTCCCTGTCCAAGTCAGAAAGAAATTACAGTGTAACAGAGAGGGAATTATTGAGTTTAATCTTTTTGATAGATAAATTTCGTCCTTATATTGAAGGAACTGTTTTCAAGGTGACTACAGATCACCATAGCCTCCTCTGGCTCCATAATCTTAAAGATCCTTCAGGGAGATTAGCCAGATGGGCTGTTAAATTGAGGCAACACACTTTTGAGTTGACCTATACAAAGGGTGCTAATAATCGAGTGCCAGATTTTCTCTCCAGAATTCCTTCAGTTGAAATGGACAAGTTAGAAGTAAATCTAATAGATATTGTATCTAAAGATTCAGATACCTGGTATTCCTCTCTGCGAGCTAAAGTTTTACAAGATCCTGTTGCCTATTCCCATTTCAAAGTAGATAATGATTTGATATATAAATATGTTCCTTCAAAAGTACCCATTAAATCTAATATCGTTGAATGGAAAGTAGTTGTGCCGAAATCACAAAGAATTTCTGTAATAAAAGATTCACATGATCCATCAATTTGCAGTCACTTTGGTTTTTTTAAGACACTATCGAGAGTTCAAGATCACTACTATTGGCCTAAAATGAGGTACGATATCTTAAGATATGTAAAGTCGTGTAAAGTCTGCCAGTCGCAAAAATTATCGAACACTCCTCGTATGGGACTTATGGGTGCTCAACGTTCCGTCAAATATCCTTTCCAGACTATTGCTGTTGATATTATGGGACCATTTCCCAGATCTTCTAAAGGTTTTACTTATTTATTGGTTGTTTCGGATTTCTTTACTAAATATACACTGTTGTGTCCAATGCGAGATGCCAAGGCACCTAGCATAATTAAATTTATGGAAAATCAAGTTTTTTTGATATTTGGAGTACCACAGTTCATCATCTGTGATAACGGAACACAGTTTGCTGGAAAACAGTTTAAAAAGTTAGCTGAAACATATAAGGTTCAGAAAATATGGTACACTCCTCGTTACTCAGCACAGTGTAATTTTGTAGAAAGAACCAATAAAACCATAGGTCAAGCCATTAGAAGTTATGTGGATGAACACAAAGATTGGGATAAAGAATTGTTTAAGATTCAACAGGCAATAAATACAGCAACCCATGAAGTCACCCATTATTCCCCTGCCTTTCTAAATTTTGGTCGTAATGTGCCTATTTCTGGTAATTTTTATGGTAACCTTCCTAACACTCAAGACATAGAACTTTTACCTGATTGTAGGGATAGTTATGTTCAAGATGTCAAGGGTCTTAGTGAAGTATTTGTGACTATCCAGGATAGACTACATAAAGCTTATCAGAGGAATGCAAAATCTTACAATCTCCGGAAAAGAGATCATGTATTTAATGAGGGTGATAAGGTTTGGAAAAGGAATAAAATTCTTTCTGATGCTTCGATTAAATTCAGCGCCAAATTAGCTCCGAAATATATATTATGTACAGTGAAGAAGCGAAAATCTCGTTTAGTTTATTCCTTAGATAATATGGATGGTTCTCCTGCTGGAGAATGGCATATTGAAGACCTAAAGGAATATTTTGGATCCAATTCAGATGTTTCTGTTGGATAGTTATTTAATTCAAACCGTAATTTTTGATTTGTACACAGAGTATATCTGTAGTGGTTTGGTTAAATGTTCAGTTTAAGTAAACTTGATGCTAAAGTTTTACAATTTTTTGGTGCGTTGGTGCACAATTTTTTGGTGCGATGGTGCACAATATTAAGTAATTGCAATTACAAATTTTGAGGTCAATTTTTGACAATTTTTGCTGGTGCAACTTAGGAAACCTTGGTTGGTTTTCCCGTATTTTAGAGAAAATAATTAGTAGAAAATCTAATTATAAATGTTTCCTTGAGAGTATGCATACTTCAATTCAATTTTTCCCTGTTGATGTTTCAGATAGGTCTGGCCAACCTGAACTGAATATCATGATTTCCTTGTGTAAATATTTCTTTTATTATTTGGCAATTCATTAAATTTACTAGTGATTTTGATAAAATGGATTTGACCTACTGATTTTGACCTGTAAACCGATTTTGACCTGTAAACCGATTTTGACTTTTCCCTATATAGACACAATACTGATTTTTGACTTCCTTAAGGAACGTTTGGTACGCGAAGATACTATAAATAAATCCATTATTGTCACTAAGTAGCTACTACCTCATAAAAATTTGTTTACAAATTTTTACTCTTCGGAGAGGGGTATGTGTAGCATTTAAAATTGCTACCTTTTTGATTTGTTTCTTTATATAGCAAATTTTTCATTTATTTGGCAATAGCAACAGTACTCACAAAGAACATTCAGTCTTGTAATCAAATAGAACATCTATCAAAACCACTATATTCCAAAACAAACATCACATAGAGTGAATGCAAGTAAATTCGCAGGTTTCCAACCCTAGGTATTACTTTTGCTTCTGACATTCTAAAGGCTGTTGGAAGTGATGTAACAAGCTGCAGGAATCTTATGATTTCTGGCTACCTGTCTGATCCTAGGCCTGGAATTGAAGAAAATAGAGTATGAAAACATCCTTTCACATGTAAGCAGGTGACATACCGTTGATGTGTTCTCTAGTGTGATGAAATCTCGGCTATTGAACTTATTGAAGGCTATTTCAGGATTTTTCGATCTGAATGTGATCTTGATTGGGTTATTGGGGTTGTTTTGTTTATTTTTCAGAATTTTATTTTCTAGACGTCGATGTCATTGCTTGGTCTGTCATTGATCTTCTGTCATTGATCTTCTGTCATGGATTTTCTGTCATCGATCTTCGGTCTCAAGTTGGTTAGCCGTAAGTGTTCGTGCCCGTAGCAGAAATGAAAGAAGAGGAATGATGGTCTTCTCTGATTATCTTCGTTGTACTTCGTCTGTCAAACGGGATAGCATTTGTGGTTCTGACCAATGAGAGGCTAGGATTTCAAAACTGGCGCTGATTTCACACAGGATGTGAGTTTTTTTGGCAATTTTCGGGAATAGGAGATGGTGTCCGTCCTCTAGCTGCGAACTCGAGGCTTTTTGCTGGTGGCCATGATGAGGTGCGCTTGACTCGATATAGATATTCTTTTTTCGGTGTGTTTAACCGAAAATTAACCCTTTTGGGGAATTTACGTGAGTGCCGTTGGGGCCGAGTTCAAGTCGCACCCATCGATTGTGGTTTTGGAGCCTTTTTATGGGGATTTGTGCCGACCACCAGGAGACTGCCATGCGGTAGGAACGCCGCCATTTTGTCCTGATGTCCTGTTTGCCGTTTTGACTATCTTCTAGTTTTACCTCCCTTCTCAGAAGGTAAGTTATGACTTATAAACCAGCAATGATATCTTCAGGGGGAAAATATACCTATTTTTTTGGGTTTTTTCGTTGGCACATGTCCTCTCATGAGGCTATTTTTGTTAGGGTGTTAGGGTACAGCTTAGCCCTCATCAGACTCCTGGCATCGAACGAACGACTCTTGTGGCACCTCTTGACTCTGGTCAAGATTCCCACGAGGGCCAACATCGAGTAACTTTTAAATCTTGGCCAGAGTCGACAGACAACCACCGGATGAGGACCAGTAGAGCCGGTAGAGACTGGCGCCTTGCTGAGCTACACCATCGACCCCTGGCTGACCTGGGAGTGTGAGCCTTCTTCTAGTCTTCTCTTCGTCATCTTCCTGTGCTGTTTCCTGTCTTCTTCCTGTCTTCGTCTTCATCTTCGCAGAGTCTTCCTGCAGTACACCCAATGGACCTTGGATAGAGGCTACCTAGTATGGACCATTAAAAAGGATCAAGGACCATAACACCAGGTTTTTTACACCTTCAGTGTTTTTGAATTTCGTTTAAGACATAATCATATATATCATATATAATCACACATAGTTGATGAATAATATAACCTCTAGAGCTCTTGTGAAGCTCTCACATAGTACTATGCGACAGCGGATCTAGTTTACAGGTTTATTACCCTACAAATATCATATTTCCTATTGGTTATTTTAAGAGGTAAAATCTTTCAGGGAAACCTAGGTACAACATCAGGTATATTAATGTATGTGTATTTTTATGATGTATCATTCCTTATTTTCCTAAAATATCTGATTTGATATTTCAACTGGTTCATGATACTTTAAATAGCCTTGTCCATTTTGGTGTTTTATTATATGTACTTGTATGTGATATGGTTTTATTCTTCTATTTGTCCAACCCAGATATCTAAGAAACTTTAATTCTATACTTTCAGGTATTGTTAAAAGGTAGGTATTTGGTTTCTCAATTTTCCAAATATATAATAACTTACTATTAAATTGAGTGGCGCCCTCTATAATTTGAATTTTCAATCATTGAGCCAAATAAAATCCGAACTCACTATATCTGTTCTCCGGCGAACAGCTGCCGTCAGCATAATGTGAACTACTTTGTTTTGATTTCCTTTTTTTGAGTTATAAAGTAGGCCACAATACATACGAGCAACCGAATCGAACATAAGGTTGAATGTATCTGGGTTGTCTCAGATTATATCGTTATGCTGTATATTTAGTTACACCTACCATGTAAAGGTTCTTTCGTTACACATACGAGCGTCTGAATCGAACATAAGGTTGGATGGTTAGACGAAACGATAATTGTAACTGAGTTGTATTCGATTATATCGTGGTGATGTTTATATAGTAATATTCACCAGGTGACTGTTCTTGCGTTATACATACGAGCGACCCAATCGAACAGAAGGTTGGATGGATAGACGGAATGATCATTGTATCTTAGTTGTATTCTATTATATCGTGATGACGTTCATATAGAAATACTCACCAGGTTACTGTTCATTCGTTATACATACGAGCAACCGAATCGAACAGAAGGTTGAATGGATAGTATCTGGGTTGTATTCGATTATGATGTTATGCTGTGTATATAGTTATACACATTTGATGACGGTATTCCCGTTTTACATACGAGCGACCGAAACGAACAGAAAGTTGAATGGATAGACTGAACAATCAATGTATCTGGGTGGTATGCGATTATATCGCAATACTGTATATATAGTGATACTTACCAGGTGACGGTACTTCCGTTACACATACTAGCGACTGAATCGAACAGAAGGTTGAATGGTTAGACGAATCGATAATTGTATCTGAGATTGTATTCGATGATATCGTGATGATGTTTATATAGCAATAATCACCAGGTAACTGTTCTTCCGTTTTACATACAAGCGACCGAATCGAGCAGAAGGTTAAATGTATAGATTGAACAATCATCGTATCTGGGTTGTATTTGATTATGTTTATATAGTTTCACTCACCAGGTACCTGTTCTTCCGTTATACATACGAGCGACTGAATTGAACAGAAGGTTGAATGGATAGACTAAACAATGATCGTATCTGGGGTTGTATTCGATTATATCGTGATGATGTATATATAGTTATACTCACCAGGTAACTGTTCTCCAGTTATACATAAGAGCGACTGAACTGAACAGAAGGTTGAATGGATAGACTGAACAATCATTGTATCTGGGTTGTATTCGATTATATCGTGATGATTATCATATAGTATGTCTAACCAGGACACAGTTCTTCTGTTACACATACGAGCAACCGAATCGAACATAAGGTTGAATGGATAGATTGAACAATCATTGTATCTGGGTTGTCTCCGATTATATCGTTATGCTGTATATCAAGTTACACCTACCATGTAACGGTTCTTTCGTTACACATACGAGCGTCTGAATCGAACATAAGGTTGGATGATTAGACGGAACAATAATTGTAACTGAGTTGTATTCGATTATATCGTGGTGATGTTTATATAGTAATACTCACCAGGTGACTGTTCTTGCGTTATACATACGAGCGACCCAATCGAACAGAAGTTTGGATGGATAGACGGAATGATCATTGTATCTGAGTTGTATTCGATTATATCGTTATGACGTTCATATAGAAATACTCACCAGGTTACTGTTTTTTCTTTATACATAAAAGCAAACGAATAGAACTGAAGGTTGAATGGATAATATCTGGGTTGTATTCGATTATGATGTTATGCTGTGTATATAGTTATACACATTAGGTGACGGTATTCCCGTTTTACATACGAGCGACCGAAACGAACAGAAAGTTGAATGAATAGACTGAACAATCAATGTATCTGGGTGGTATCTGATTATATCGCGATACAGTATATATGATGATACTTACCAGGTGACGGTACTTCCGTTGCACATACTAGCGACTGAATCGAACTTAAGGTTAAATGATAAGACGAAACGATAATTGTATCTGAGTTGTATTCGATGATATCGTGATGATGTTTATATAGCAATACTCACCAGGTAACTGTTCTTCCGTTTTACATACAAGCGACCGAATCGAGCAGAAGGTTAAATTTAGTATGGATTGAACAATCATCGTATCTGGGTTGTATTCGATTATGTTTATATAGTTATACTCACCAGGTACCTGTTCTTCCGTTATACATACGAGCAACCGAATCGAACATAAGGTTGAATGGATAGATTGAACAATCATCGTATCTGAGTTGTATTCGATTATGTTTATATAGTTATACTCACCAAGTAACTGTTCTTCTGTTATACATACGAGCAACTGAATTGAACAGAAGGTTGAATGGATAGACTGAACAATGATCGTATCTGGGGTTGTATTCGATTATATCGTGATGATGTTTATATAGTTATACTCACCAGGTAACTGTTCTCCAGTTATACATAAGAGCGACTGAACTGAACAGACGGTTGTATGGATAGACTGAACAATCATAGTATCTGGGTTGTATTCGATTATTTCGTGATGATTATTATATATCATGTCTAACCAGGTAACTGTTCTTCCGTTATACATACGAGCAACCGAATCGAACATAAGGTTGAATGGATAGATTGAACAATCATTGTATCTGGGTTGTCTCCGATTATATCGTTATGCTGTATATTTAGATACACCTACCATGTAACGGTTCTTTCGTTACACATACCAGCGTCTGAATCGAACATAAGGTTGGATAATTGGACGGAACGATAATTGTAACTGAGTTGTATTCGATTATATCGTGGGAATGTTTATATAGTTATACTCACCAGGTAACTGTTCTTGCGTTATACGTACGAGCGACCCAATCGAACAGAAGGTTAGATGGATAGACGGAATGATCATTGTATCTGAGTTGTATTCGATTATATCGTGATGAAGTTCATATAGAAATACTCACCAGGTTACTGTTCTTTCGTTATACATACGAGCAACCGAATCGAACGAAAGGTTGAATGGATAGTATCTGAGTTGTATTCGATTATGATGTTATGCTGTGTATATAGTTATACACACTAGGTGACGGTATTCCCGTTTTACATACGAGCGACCGAAACGAACAGAAAGTTGAATGGATAGACTGAACAATCAATGTATCTGGTTGGTATCCGATTATATCGTTATACTGTATATATAGTGATACTTACCAGGTGACGGTACTTCCGTTACACATACTAGCGACTGAATCGAACAGAAGGTTAAATGGTTAGATGAAGCGATAATTGTATCTGAGTTGTATTCGATGATATCGTGATGATGTTTATATAGCAATACTCACCAGGTAACTGTTCTTCCGTTTTACATAAAAGCGACACAATCGAGCAGAAGGTTAAATAGATGGATTGAAAATTCATCGTATCTGGGTTGTATTCGATTAGGTTTATATAATTATACTCACCAGGTAACTGTTTTTCCGTTATACATAAGAACGACCGAAACGAACAGAATGTTGAATGGATAGACTGAACAATCAATGTATCTGGTTGGTATCCGATTATATCGCAACACTGTATATATAGTGATACTTACCAGGTGACGGTACTTCCGTTACACATACTAGCGACTGAATCGAACAGAAGGTTAAATGGTTAGACGAAGCGATAATTGTATCTGAGTTGTATTCGATGATATCGTGATGATGTTTATATAGCAATACTCACCAGGTAACTGTTCTTCCGTTTTACATACAAACGACCGAATCAAGCAGAAGGTTAAATTTAGTATAGATTGAACAATCATCGTATCTGGGTTGTATTCGATTATTTCGTGATGATTATTATATATTATGTCTAACCAGGTAACTGTTCTTCCGTTATACATACGAGCGACTGAATTGAACAGAAGGTTGCATGGATAGACTAAACAATAATCGTATATGGGGTTGTATTCGATTATATCTTGATGATGTTTATATAGTTATACTCACCAGGAAACTGTTCTCCAGTTATACATAAGAGCGACTGAACTGAACAGAAAGTTGAATGGATAGACTGAACAATCAATGTATCTGGGTGGTATCCGATTATATCGCAATACTGTATATATAGTGATACTTACCAGGTGACGGTACTTCCGTTACACATACTAGTGACTGAATCGAACAGAAGGTTAAATGGTTAGACGAAATGATAATTGTATTTCTGAGTTGTATTCGATGATATCGTGATGAAATTCATATAGAAATACTCACCAGGTTACTGTTCTATCGTTATACATACGAGCATTCAAATCAAACAGAAGGTTGAATGGATAGTATCTGGGTTGTATTCGATTATGATGTTATGCTGTGTATATAGTTATACACACTAGGTGACGGAATTCCCGTTTCACATACGAGCGACCGAAACGAACAGAAAGTTGAATGGATAGACTGAACAATCAATGTATCTGGTTGGTATCCGATTATATCGCAACACTGTATATATAGTGATACTTACCAGGTGACGGTACTTCCGTTACACATACTAGCGACTGAATCGAACAGGAGGTTAAATGGTTAGACGAAGCGATAATTGTATCTGAGTTGTATTCGATGATATCGTGATGATGTTTATATAGCAATATTCACCAGGTAACTGTTCTTCCGTTTTACATAAAAGCGACCGAATCGAGCAGAAGGTTAAATGGATAGATTGAAAATTCATCGTATCTGGGTTGTATTCGATTAGGTTTATATAGTTATACTCACCAGGTAACTGTTTTTCCGTTATACGTACGAGCGACCCAATCGAACAGAAGGTTGGATGGATAGACGGAATGATCATTGTATCTGAGTTGTATTCGATTATATCGTGGTGAAGTTCATATAGAAATACTCACCAGGTTACTGTTCTTTCGTTATACATACGAGCAACCGAATCGAACATAAGGTTGGATGGATAGATTGAAAAATCATTGTATCTGGGTTGTCTCTGATTATATCGTTATGCTGAATAATTAGATACACCTACCATGTAACGGTTCTATCGTTACACATACGAGCGTCTGAATCGAACATAAGGTTGGATGGTTAGAGATAATTGTAACTGAGTTGTATTCGATTATATCGTGGTAATGTTTATATAGTAATACTCACCAGGTGACTGTTCTTGCGTTATACGTACGAGCGACCCAATCGAACAGAAGGTTGGATGGATAGACGGAATGATCATTGTATCTGAGTTGTATTCGATTATATCGTGGTGAAGTTCATATAGAAATACTCACCAGGTTACTGTTCTTTCGTTATACATACGAGCGACTGAATTGAACAGAAGGTTGAATGGATAGACTAAATATTGATCGTATCTGAGGTTGCATTCGATTATATCGTGATGATGTTTATATAGTTATACTCAACAGGTAACTGTTCTCCAGTTATACATAAGAGCGACTGAATCGAGCAGAAGGTTGAATTCAGTATTGATTGAACAATAATCGTATCTGGGTTGTATTCGATTATGTTTATATAGTTATACTCACCAGGTTACTGTTCTTCCGTTATACATACGAGCAATCGAATCGAACAGAAGGTTGAATGGATAGTATCTGGGTTGTATTCGATTATGATGTTATGCTGTGTATATAGTTATACACATTAGGTGACGGTATTCCCGTTTTACATACGAGCGACCGAAACGAACAGAAAGTTGAATGGATAGACTGAACAATCAATGTATCTGGGTGGTATCCGATTATATCGCAATACTGTATATAAAGTGATACTTACCAGGTGACGGTACTTAAATGGTTAAACGAAACGATTATTGTATCAGAGTTGAATTCGATGATATCGTGATGATGTTTATATAGCAATACTCACCAGGTAACTGTTCTTCCGTTATACATACAAGCGACCGAATCGAGCAGAAGGTTAAATTTAGTATAGATTGAACAATCATCGTATCTGGGTTGTATTCGATTATGTTTATATAGTTATACTCACCAGGTAACTGTTCTTCCGTTATACATACGAGCGACTGAATTGAACAGAAGGTTTAATGGATAGACTAAACAATAATCGTATCTGGGGTTGTATTCGATTATATCTTAATGATGTTCATATAGTTATACTCACCAGGAAACTGTTGTCCAGTTTTACATGAGAGCGACTGAACTGAACAGAAAGTTGAATGGATAGACTGAACAATCAATGTATCTGGGTGGTATCCGATTATATCGCAATACTGTATATATAGTGATACTCACCAGGTGACGGTACTTCCGTTACACATACTAGCGACTGAATCGAACAGAAGGTTAAATGGTTAGACGAAATGATAATTGTATCTCTGAGTTGTATTCGATGATATCGTGATGAAGTTCATACAGCAATATTCACCAGGTAACTGTTCTTCCGTTTTACATAAAAGCGACCGAATCGAGCAGAAGGTTGAATGGATAGATTGAAAATTCATCGTATCTGGGTTGTATTCGATTAGGTTTATATAGTTATACTCACCAGGTAACTGTCCTTCCGTTATACATACGAGCGACTGAATTGAACAGAAGGTTGAATGGATAGACTAAACAATGATCGTATCTGAGGTTGTATTCGATTATATCGTGATGATGTTTATATAGTTATACTCAACAGGTAACTGTTCTCCAGTTATACATAAGAGCGACTGAACTGAACAGAAGGTTGAATGGATAGACTGAACAATCATTGTATCTGGGTTGTATTCGATTGTATCGTGATGATTTTCATATTGTATGTCTAACCAGGTAACAGTTCTTCTGTTACACATAAGAGCAACCGAATCGAACATAAGGTTGAATGGATAGATTGAACAATCATTGTATCTGGGTTGTCTCCGATTATATCGTTATGCTGTATATTTAGTTACCTACCATGTAACGGTTTCTTCGTTACACATACGAGCGTCTGCATCGAACATGAGGTTGGATGATAAGACGGAACGATAATTGTAACTGAGTTGTATTCGATGTTTATATAGTAATACTCACCAGGTGACTGTTCTTGCGTTATACATACGAGCGACCAAATCGAACAGAAGGTTGGATGGATAGACGGAATGATCATTGTATCTGAGTTGTATTCGATTATATCGTGATGACGTTCATATAGAAATACTCACCAGGTTACTGTTCTTTCGTTATACATACGAGCAACCGAATCGAACAGAAGGTTGAATGGATAGTATCTGGGTTGTATTCGATTATGATGTTATGCTGTGTAAATAGTTATACACATTAGGTGACGGTACTCCCGTTTTACATACGAGCGACCGAAACGAACAGAAAGTTGAATGGATAGACTGAACAATCAATGTATCTGGATGGTATCCGATAATATCGCAATACTGAATATATAGTGATACTTACAGGTGACGGTACTTCCGTTACACATACTAGCGACTGAATTGAACAGAAGGTTGAATGGATAGACTAAACAATGATCGTATCTGGGGTTGTATTCGATTATATCGTGATGATGTATATATAGTTATACTCACCAGGTAACTGTTCTCCAGTTATACATAAGAGCGACTGAACTGAACAGAAGGTTGAATGGATAGACTGAACAATCATTGTATCTGGGTTGTATTCGATTATATCGTGATGATTATCATATAGTATGTCTAACCAGGTAACAGTTCTTCTGTTACACATACGAGCAACTGAATCGAACATAAGGTTGAATGGATAGATGGAACAATCATTGTATCTGGGTTGTCTCCGATTATATCGTTATGCTGTATATTTAGTTACACCAACCATGAAACGGTTCTTTCGTTACACATACGAGCGTCTGAATCGAACATAAGGTTGGATGATTAGACGGAACAATAATTGTAACTGAGTTGTATTCGATTATATCGTGGTGATGTTTATATAGTAATACTCACTAGGTGACTGTTCTTGCGTTATACATACGAGCGACCCAATCGAACAGAAGTTTGGATGGATAGACGGAATGATCATTGTATCTGAGTTGTATTCGATTATATGGTGATGACGTTCATATAGAAATACTCACCAGGTTACTGTTTTTTCTTTATACATACAAGCAAACGAATAGAACAGAAGGTTGAATGGATAGTATCTGGGTTGTATTCGATTATGATGTTATGCTGTGTATATAGTTATACACATTAGGTGACGGTATTCCCGTTTCACATACGAGCGACCGAAACGAACAGAAAGTTGAATGGATATACTGAACAATCAATGTATCTGGGTGGTATCCGATTATATCGCGATACTGTATATATAGTGATACTTACCAGGTGACGGTACTTCCGTTGCACATACTAGCGACTGAATCGAACTTAAGGTTAAATGGTAAGACGAAACGATAATTGTATCTGAGTTGTATTCGATGATATCGTGATGATGTTTATATAGCAATACTCACCAGGTAACTGTTCTTCCGTTTTACATACAAGCGACCGAATCGAGCAGAAGGTTAAATTTAGTATGGATTGAACAATCATCGTATCTGGGTTGTATTCGATTATGTTTATATAGTTATACTCACCAGGTAACTGTTCTTCCGTTATACATACTAGCGACTGAATTGAACAGAATGTTGAATGGTTAGACGGAACGATAATTGTATCTGAGTTGTATTCGATGATATCGTGATGATGTTTATATAGCAATACTCACCAGGTAACTGTCCTTCAGTTTTAGATACAAGCGACCGAATCGAGCAGAAGGTTGAATTTAGTATAGATTGAACAATCATCGTATCTGGGTTGTATTCGATTATGTTCATATAGTTATACTCACCAGGTAACTGTTCTTCCGTTATACATACGAGCGACTGAATTGAACAGAAGGTTGAATGGATAGACCGAACAATCATCGTATCTGGGTTGTATTTAATTATATCGTGATGATTATAATATAGTATGTCTAACCAGGTAACAGTTCTTCCGTTATACTGTAGCATTTAAAATTGCTACCTTTTTGATTTGTTTCTTTATATAGCAAATTTTTCATTTATTTGGCAATAGCAACAGTACTCACAAAGAACATTCAGTCTTGTAATCAAATAGAACATCTATCAAAACCACTATATTCCAAAACAAACATCACATAGAGTGAATGCAAGTAAATTCGCAGGTTTCCAACCCTAGGTATTACTTTTGCTTCTGACATTCTAAAGGCTGTTGGAAGTGATGTAACAAGCTGCAGGAATCTTATGATTTCTGGCTACCTGTCTGATCCTAGGCCTGGAATTGAAGAAAATAGAGTATGAAAACATCCTTTCACATGTAAGCAGGTGACATACCGTTGATGTGTTCTCTAGTGTGATGAAATCTCGGCTATTGAACTTATTGAAGGCTATTTCAGGATTTTTCGATCTGAATGTGATCTTGATTGGGTTATTGGGGTTGTTTTGTTTATTTTTCAGAATTTTATTTTCTAGACGTCGATGTCATTGCTTGGTCTGTCATTGATCTTCTGTCATTGATCTTCTGTCATGGATTTTCTGTCATCGATCTTCGGTCTCAAGTTGGTTAGCCGTAAGTGTTCGTGCCCGTAGCAGAAAAGAAAGAAGAGGAATGATGGTCTTCTCTGATTATCTTCGTTGTACTTCGTCTGTCAAACGGGATAGCATTTGTGGTTCTGACCAATGAGAGGCTAGGATTTCAAAACTGGCGCTGATTTCACACAGGATGTGAGTTTTTTTGGCAATTTTCGGGAATAGGAGATGGTATCCGTCCTCTAGCTGCGAACTCGAGGCTTTTTGCTGGTGGCCATGATGAGGTGCGCTTGACTCGATATAGATATTCTTTTTTCGGTGTGTTTAACCGAAAATTAACCCTTTTGGGGAATTTACGTGAGTGCCGTTGGGGCCGAGTTCAAGTCGCACCCATCGATTGTGGTTTTGGAGCCTTTTTATGGGGATTTGTGCCGACCACCAGGAGACTGCCATGCGGTAGGAACGCCGCCATTTTGTCCTGATGTCCTGTTTGCCGTTTTGACTATCTTCTAGTTTTACCTCCCTTCTCAGAAGGTAAGTTATGACTTATAAACCAGCAATGATATCTTCAGGGGGGAAATATACCTATTTTTTTGGGTTTTTTCGTTGGCACATGTCCTCTCATGAGGCTATTTTTGTTAGGGTGTTAGGGTACAGCTTAGCCCTCATCAGACTCCTGGCATCGAACGAACGACTCTTGTGGCACCTCTTGACTCTGGTCAAGATTCCCACGAGGGCCAACATCGAGTCACTTTTAAATCTTGGCCAGAGTCGACAGACAACCACCGGATGAGGACCAGTAGAGCCGGTAGAGACTGGCGCCTTGCTGAGCTACACCATCGACCCCTGGCTGACCTGGGAGTGTGAGCCTTCTTCTAGTCTTCTCTTCGTCATCTTCCTGTGCTGTTTCCTGTCTTCTTCCTGTCTTCGTCTTCATCTTCGCAGAGTCTTCCTGCAGTACACCCAATGGACCTTGGATAGAGGCTACCTAGTATGGACCATTGAAAAGGATCAAGGACCATAACACCAGGTTTTTTACACCTTCAGTGTTTTTGAATTTCGTTTAAGACATAATCATATATATCATATATAATCACACATAGTTGATGAATAATATAACCTCTAGAGCTCTTGTGAAGCTCTCACATAGTACTATGCGACAGCGGATCTAGTTTACAGGTTTATTACCCTACAAATATCATATTTCCTATTGGTTATTTTAAGAGGTAAAATCTTTCAGGGAAACCTAGGTACAACATCAGGTATATTAATGTATGTGTATTTTTATGATGTATCATTCCTTATTTTCCTAAAATATCTGATTTGATATTTCAACTGGTTCATGATACTTTAAATAGCCTTGTCCATTTTGGTGTTTTATTATATGTACTTGTATGTGATATGGTTTTATTCTTCTATTTGTCCAACCCAGATATCTAAGAAACTTTAATTCTATACTTTCAGGTATTGTTAAAAGGTAGGTATTTGGTTTCTCAATTTTCCAAATATATAATAACTTACTATTAAATTGAGTGGCGCCCTCTATAATTTGAATTTTCAATCATTGAGCCAAATAAAATCCGAACTCACTATATCTGTTCTCCGGCGAACAGCTGCCGTCAGCATAATGTGAACTACTTTGTTTTGATTTCCTTTTTTTGAGTTATAAAGTAGGCCACATAAATAGCGTCCAACGTGTGGGGCCCGAAAATTCGAAATTTTATGTTAAATAAATTTTTGTAAAACCTGAATTTGATTTTCTTAGATTGTTTGGTTGGGAACATTTAGTTGAATAAATAGCCTATCCATCAAGTCTGGTTTATTTGAAGACAGACATTTCAGGAACAGCTTTAGGTGTTTTCAAACAGGTGAACAGGATAGGTATTTTTTTCTAAGAGATATCTTGGATTTTATCACACTGGAGAGCATTTCGGTGTGTGTGTTTGTTTGTAATAATTATATATTTTGGAGCTAAGATAGCAATTTTTGAAAATTTCCTTTTTTGAAAATAAATTTCTGGTAACAATTTTGACAGACATTTTTCATAGGAATTTTCATAGATATTTTTGTGACTGACAACTACTTTGGAATTTATTTAGATATTTCATTTGCTTTCATTTGTTTCTGCTCATATTCATCATTATGGATTCACTTAAGGTGAAACACTTGCTGATAGCTGAGATCAACTATGAGTTGAGGATCAGAGGTGTTATTTCTGATCGCAATATGGATGATAAGAGGAAAATTTTAGGTCGTTTGATTTCAAAAGAGATTCAACAAGGACAGAATGTTCTTGCTTTAGTAGATCCATCCTTTAATTTTGAGATTGAAAAAACAGAGATAGAAAACACATTAACTTCTATTAAATTTTTAATCAGTGATTTTGATGGTCCTTCTACAGATTCCACTTATAAAAGAGCAGTATCTAGATTAGGTCATGTGACTTTGAGGATTCAGAGAATTTCATTAAACAACACTGATGAAAATTTTGAAGAAAAGTCATTGTTTAAAAATGAATCTTATGCCACATCTCTACAATTAGATGCTGAATTACATGACAAGGTGTCAGAACCAGAATCTGAACCAGTTAATGTGCCATTAATGAATTCCACTGTCAATCCTTCTCTGAGACAATCTACCAGTAATTCTTTCTCTCCAAATTTTTTGAAATCAACTCCTGTCTACAAATTGGGAATACAATTTGATGGGGATTCTAAAAACCTCTTGTCATTCATTGAGCGTATTGAAGAACTTGCACAAGCAAGACATATATCTAAACTTGAATTGTTTGAGTCTGCTAGTGATCTTTTTACTGGTAAAGCCACTTTTTGGTTTAGATACATTAAATCTCAAGTCACTGATTGGGACTCTTTAACTTTAAAAATGAGGAAAGATTTTTTAATGTCAGATTTTGAAGATGAAGTGTGGCAACAGATAAAGAACCGGAAACAGGGAAATTCGGAACCTGTAGTTATCTATATTGCTTGTATGGAAGCACTTTTTAATAGGCTCAGTCATGGAGCAGCGGAAGTGACTAAAATTAGATATATCAAAATGGGACTAAAATCTGATTATCGGAGTAGGTTGGCATTGTGTGATATCGATTCAGTTTCACATCTTGGAACTTTATGTAAAAAGTTAGAGGAATCTGATGCATTATGCCCCAGTAGTTCTAGTTCCCAGAGTAGATCAGTATCTATGTTAGATGATCCGGAGTTAGCTTTCATTTCAAATAGTCCTAAGAATAAAGATTCTGGAAATAAATTCCGGAAAAATAAATTCAGAAATGCCATTTCTACTTCAAATCCTTCACCTTCAAATTTTCCAAATAGCACTTCTGCCCCCTCCTCATCAGTTGGTACAGCTACCAGTAAAGTGGGAAACTCTAAAGTGAGAAATCCTGTTATTTGCTGGAGATGCAATTTAGCAAATCATACTTATCAAGATTGTAAGTCAGGCATCAAGAAAAAGTTTTGCTTTAAATGTGGAACACCAAATGTCGTTTTCAAAGACTGTGATAGGTGTAAGGGAAACGAATAAAGGAGAATGTTGTTAAAGGCTCTCAATTTTCTCCAAATATTCCAAGAGCCAATAGTTTAAATTTTAATATTGAGAAAGATCCTTCAAATTTTGTAGCTCCTTTATTGTTTAAGAAAAATAATGATAATAAGCCTTATGTAAAAATCCAACTTTTTGACACAGATGTCATTGCACTTTTAGACAGTGGTGCCAACATGTCCGTCATAGGTCAAGGAGGTTTAAGGACAATAAAAAATCTTGATTTACTAATCAGAAGTCCTCACTTGAACCATGTATTAACTGCTGATGGTACACAGCAAAAAGTTGATGGAATAGTAGATTTGCCTATTCACATAAATGGAGACGTACAAATTATTCCTGCATTAGTGGTACCTTCCCTATCACAATCTTTTATTTTGGGCAGTGATTTCTGTAGTAAATTTGGTGTGTCCATTGATTTTCAAAATTTTAGTTGGGACATTAAATGTCGAGTTTCAGGTGAAACTGTAGACATTGTTGCCACTTCTCAACAATGTAGTATTTTTGAGACAAGTCTTGAGACAAATATTGATGATGAGCTCACACAGGAACAGATGAGACAAATGAAAGATCTTGTAAACTCATTTAAGGAAATTAGTAGTGATTCTCGTTTAGGTCGAACAAATAAGATAACTTTAGAGATTGATACCGGTGATGCAAAACCGTTTAAACAGAGGCAATATTTAATGTCACCATATATGTTGAACATGCTTAATGATGAACTAGATGACATGCTCAGATTGGGTGTTGTTGAACCATCACACAGTCCTTGGAACAGTCCCGTCCTGTTAGTTAAGAAATCATCTGGTGAATACCGATTTTGTTTTGATGGACGTAAGTTGAATGAACTTACTAAACACGATAGTTATCCACTACCAAGGATAGACAGAATCTTAACTTTGTTGAGAAACGCTAAGTATATATCGAGTATCGATTTAAGGAAAGCTTTTTGGCAAGTTCCACTTACAGAGTCGTCTAAAGAAAAGACTGCGTTTAGTATTCCAGGACGAGGGTTATTTCACTTTAAAGTTATGCCGTTTGGCTTATGCAACAGCGCGCAGACGCAACAAAGACTGTGTGATGCGTTGTTCGGCCCCCGATTTGAGCCTCATTTATTCACATATTTGGATGATATAATTATTATTTCATCTACTTTTGAGGAGCATGTGAATCTTTTATACGAAGTAAAGGGTATCTTGAAAGATGCTAATTTAACCATAAATTTAAAGAAATGCGAGTTTTTTAGAACATCTCTTAAATATCTCGGTTTTGTAATAGATAGGCAAGGAATCAAGACTGATCCTTCCAAAGTTTCAGTTATGGTTAATTATGCTCGTCCAACTACTAGTACTGAGATAAAACGATTTATGGGTCTTTGTTCATGGTATAGGAGATTTATTGATAATTTTTCTACTTTAATAGCCCCTATTAGCGCTTTGTTGGAAGGGAAAGGTAAAAAGCAACTTATAGAGTGGACTCCTGAGGCGGAAGCTTCCTTTCTCGCCATCAAGAATGCTCTTGTGTCAGCACCCATTTTATGTCCTCCTGATTTTGCTTTGCCATTTACCATCCAGTGCGATGCAAGTGATGTAGGCGTGGGTGGTGTGTTGACTCAGGAGGTTCAGGGTGTCGAGAGAGTCATTGCCTATGCCTCAAGGTCCCTGTCCAAGTCAGAAAGAAATTACAGTGTAACAGAGAGGGAATTATTGAGTTTAATCTTTTTGATAGATAAATTTCGTCCTTATATTGAAGGAACTGTTTTCAAGGTGACTACAGATCACCATAGCCTCCTCTGGCTCCATAATCTTAAAGATCCTTCAGGGAGATTAGCCAGATGGGCTGTTAAATTGAGGCAACACACTTTTGAGTTGACCTATACAAAGGGTGCTAATAATCGAGTGCCAGATTTTCTCTCCAGAATTCCTTCAGTTGAAATGGACAAGTTAGAAGTAAATCTAATAGATATTGTATCTAAAGATTCAGATACCTGGTATTCCTCTCTGCGAGCTAAAGTTTTACAAGATCCTGTTGCCTATTCCCATTTCAAAGTAGATAATGATTTGATATATAAATATGTTCCTTCAAAAGTACCCATTAAATCTAATATCGTTGAATGGAAAGTAGTTGTGCCGAAATCACAAAGAATTTCTGTAATAAAAGATTCACATGATCCATCAATTTGCAGTCACTTTGGTTTTTTTAAGACACTATCGAGAGTTCAAGATCACTACTATTGGCCTAAAATGAGGTACGATATCTTAAGATATGTAAAGTCGTGTAAAGTCTGCCAGTCGCAAAAATTATCGAACACTCCTCGTATGGGACTTATGGGTGCTCAACGTTCCGTCAAATATCCTTTCCAGACTATTGCTGTTGATATTATGGGACCATTTCCCAGATCTTCTAAAGGTTTTACTTATTTATTGGTTGTTTCGGATTTCTTTACTAAATATACACTGTTGTGTCCAATGCGAGATGCCAAGGCACCTAGCATAATTAAATTTATGGAAAATCAAGTTTTTTTGATATTTGGAGTACCACAGTTCATCATCTGTGATAACGGAACACAGTTTGCTGGAAAACAGTTTAAAAAGTTAGCTGAAACATATAAGGTTCAGAAAATATGGTACACTCCTCGTTACTCAGCACAGTGTAATTTTGTAGAAAGAACCAATAAAACCATAGGTCAAGCCATTAGAAGTTATGTGGATGAACACAAAGATTGGGATAAAGAATTGTTTAAGATTCAACAGGCAATAAATACAGCAACCCATGAAGTCACCCATTATTCCCCTGCCTTTCTAAATTTTGGTCGTAATGTGCCTATTTCTGGTAATTTTTATGGTAACCTTCCTAACACTCAAGACATAGAACTTTTACCTGATTGTAGGGATAGTTATGTTCAAGATGTCAAGGGTCTTAGTGAAGTATTTGTGACTATCCAGGATAGACTACATAAAGCTTATCAGAGGAATGCAAAATCTTACAATCTCCGGAAAAGAGATCATGTATTTAATGAGGGTGATAAGGTTTGGAAAAGGAATAAAATTCTTTCTGATGCTTCGATTAAATTCAGCGCCAAATTAGCTCCGAAATATATATTATGTACAGTGAAGAAGCGAAAATCTCGTTTAGTTTATTCCTTAGATAATATGGATGGTTCTCCTGCTGGAGAATGGCATATTGAAGACCTAAAGGAATATTTTGGATCCAATTCAGATGTTTCTGTTGGATAGTTATTTAATTCAAACCGTAATTTTTGATTTGTACACAGAGTATATCTGTAGTGGTTTGGTTAAATGTTCAGTTTAAGTAAACTTGATGCTAAAGTTTTACAATTTTTTGGTGCGTTGGTGCACAATTTTTTGGTGCGATGGTGCACAATATTAAGTAATTGCAATTACAAATTTTGAGGTCAATTTTTGACAATTTTTGCTGGTGCAACTTAGGAAACCTTGGTTGGTTTTCCCGTATTTTAGAGAAAATAATTAGTAGAAAATCTAATTATAAATGTTTCCTTGAGAGTATGCATACTTCAATTCAATTTTTCCCTGTTGATGTTTCAGATAGGTCTGGCCAACCTGAACTGAATATCATGATTTCCTTGTGTAAATATTTCTTTTATTATTTGGCAATTCATTAAATTTACTAGTGATTTTGATAAAATGGATTTGACCTACTGATTTTGACCTGTAAACCGATTTTGACCTGTAAACCGATTTTGACTTTTCCCTATATAGACACAATACTGATTTTTGACTTCCTTAAGGAACGTTTGGTACGCGAAGATACTATAAATAAATCCATTATTGTCACTAAGTAGCTACTACCTCATAAAAATTTGTTTACAAATTTTTACTCTTCGGAGAGGGGTATGTGTAGCATTTAAAATTGCTACCTTTTTGATTTGTTTCTTTATATAGCAAATTTTTCATTTATTTGGCAATAGCAACAGTACTCACAAAGAACATTCAGTCTTGTAATCAAATAGAACATCTATCAAAACCACTATATTCCAAAACAAACATCACATAGAGTGAATGCAAGTAAATTCGCAGGTTTCCAACCCTAGGTATTACTTTTGCTTCTGACATTCTAAAGGCTGTTGGAAGTGATGTAACAAGCTGCAGGAATCTTATGATTTCTGGCTACCTGTCTGATCCTAGGCCTGGAATTGAAGAAAATAGAGTATGAAAACATCCTTTCACATGTAAGCAGGTGACATACCGTTGATGTGTTCTCTAGTGTGATGAAATCTCGGCTATTGAACTTATTGAAGGCTATTTCAGGATTTTTCGATCTGAATGTGATCTTGATTGGGTTATTGGGGTTGTTTTGTTTATTTTTCAGAATTTTATTTTCTAGACGTCGATGTCATTGCTTGGTCTGTCATTGATCTTCTGTCATTGATCTTCTGTCATGGATTTTCTGTCATCGATCTTCGGTCTCAAGTTGGTTAGCCGTAAGTGTTCGTGCCCGTAGCAGAAATGAAAGAAGAGGAATGATGGTCTTCTCTGATTATCTTCGTTGTACTTCGTCTGTCAAACGGGATAGCATTTGTGGTTCTGACCAATGAGAGGCTAGGATTTCAAAACTGGCGCTGATTTCACACAGGATGTGAGTTTTTTTGGCAATTTTCGGGAATAGGAGATGGTGTCCGTCCTCTAGCTGCGAACTCGAGGCTTTTTGCTGGTGGCCATGATGAGGTGCGCTTGACTCGATATAGATATTCTTTTTTCGGTGTGTTTAACCGAAAATTAACCCTTTTGGGGAATTTACGTGAGTGCCGTTGGGGCCGAGTTCAAGTCGCACCCATCGATTGTGGTTTTGGAGCCTTTTTATGGGGATTTGTGCCGACCACCAGGAGACTGCCATGCGGTAGGAACGCCGCCATTTTGTCCTGATGTCCTGTTTGCCGTTTTGACTATCTTCTAGTTTTACCTCCCTTCTCAGAAGGTAAGTTATGACTTATAAACCAGCAATGATATCTTCAGGGGGAAAATATACCTATTTTTTTGGGTTTTTTCGTTGGCACATGTCCTCTCATGAGGCTATTTTTGTTAGGGTGTTAGGGTACAGCTTAGCCCTCATCAGACTCCTGGCATCGAACGAACGACTCTTGTGGCACCTCTTGACTCTGGTCAAGATTCCCACGAGGGCCAACATCGAGTAACTTTTAAATCTTGGCCAGAGTCGACAGACAACCACCGGATGAGGACCAGTAGAGCCGGTAGAGACTGGCGCCTTGCTGAGCTACACCATCGACCCCTGGCTGACCTGGGAGTGTGAGCCTTCTTCTAGTCTTCTCTTCGTCATCTTCCTGTGCTGTTTCCTGTCTTCTTCCTGTCTTCGTCTTCATCTTCGCAGAGTCTTCCTGCAGTACACCCAATGGACCTTGGATAGAGGCTACCTAGTATGGACCATTAAAAAGGATCAAGGACCATAACACCAGGTTTTTTACACCTTCAGTGTTTTTGAATTTCGTTTAAGACATAATCATATATATCATATATAATCACACATAGTTGATGAATAATATAACCTCTAGAGCTCTTGTGAAGCTCTCACATAGTACTATGCGACAGCGGATCTAGTTTACAGGTTTATTACCCTACAAATATCATATTTCCTATTGGTTATTTTAAGAGGTAAAATCTTTCAGGGAAACCTAGGTACAACATCAGGTATATTAATGTATGTGTATTTTTATGATGTATCATTCCTTATTTTCCTAAAATATCTGATTTGATATTTCAACTGGTTCATGATACTTTAAATAGCCTTGTCCATTTTGGTGTTTTATTATATGTACTTGTATGTGATATGGTTTTATTCTTCTATTTGTCCAACCCAGATATCTAAGAAACTTTAATTCTATACTTTCAGGTATTGTTAAAAGGTAGGTATTTGGTTTCTCAATTTTCCAAATATATAATAACTTACTATTAAATTGAGTGGCGCCCTCTATAATTTGAATTTTCAATCATTGAGCCAAATAAAATCCGAACTCACTATATCTGTTCTCCGGCGAACAGCTGCCGTCAGCATAATGTGAACTACTTTGTTTTGATTTCCTTTTTTTGAGTTATAAAGTAGGCCACAATACATACGAGCAACCGAATCGAACATAAGGTTGAATGTATCTGGGTTGTCTCAGATTATATCGTTATGCTGTATATTTAGTTACACCTACCATGTAAAGGTTCTTTCGTTACACATACGAGCGTCTGAATCGAACATAAGGTTGGATGGTTAGACGAAACGATAATTGTAACTGAGTTGTATTCGATTATATCGTGGTGATGTTTATATAGTAATATTCACCAGGTGACTGTTCTTGCGTTATACATACGAGCGACCCAATCGAACAGAAGGTTGGATGGATAGACGGAATGATCATTGTATCTTAGTTGTATTCTATTATATCGTGATGACGTTCATATAGAAATACTCACCAGGTTACTGTTCATTCGTTATACATACGAGCAACCGAATCGAACAGAAGGTTGAATGGATAGTATCTGGGTTGTATTCGATTATGATGTTATGCTGTGTATATAGTTATACACATTTGATGACGGTATTCCCGTTTTACATACGAGCGACCGAAACGAACAGAAAGTTGAATGAATAGACTGAACAATCAATGTATCTGGGTGGTATCTGATTATATCGCGATACAGTATATATGATGATACTTACCAGGTGACGGTACTTCCGTTGCACATACTAGCGACTGAATCGAACTTAAGGTTAAATGATAAGACGAAACGATAATTGTATCTGAGTTGTATTCGATGATATCGTGATGATGTTTATATAGCAATACTCACCAGGTAACTGTTCTTCCGTTTTACATACAAGCGACCGAATCGAGCAGAAGGTTAAATTTAGTATGGATTGAACAATCATCGTATCTGGGTTGTATTCGATTATGTTTATATAGTTATACTCACCAGGTACCTGTTCTTCCGTTATACATACGAGCAACCGAATCGAACATAAGGTTGAATGGATAGATTGAACAATCATCGTATCTGAGTTGTATTCGATTATGTTTATATAGTTATACTCACCAAGTAACTGTTCTTCTGTTATACATACGAGCAACTGAATTGAACAGAAGGTTGAATGGATAGACTGAACAATGATCGTATCTGGGGTTGTATTCGATTATATCGTGATGATGTTTATATAGTTATACTCACCAGGTAACTGTTCTCCAGTTATACATAAGAGCGACTGAACTGAACAGACGGTTGTATGGATAGACTGAACAATCATAGTATCTGGGTTGTATTCGATTATTTCGTGATGATTATTATATATCATGTCTAACCAGGTAACTGTTCTTCCGTTATACATACGAGCAACCGAATCGAACATAAGGTTGAATGGATAGATTGAACAATCATTGTATCTGGGTTGTCTCCGATTATATCGTTATGCTGTATATTTAGATACACCTACCATGTAACGGTTCTTTCGTTACACATACCAGCGTCTGAATCGAACATAAGGTTGGATAATTGGACGGAACGATAATTGTAACTGAGTTGTATTCGATTATATCGTGGGAATGTTTATATAGTTATACTCACCAGGTAACTGTTCTTGCGTTATACGTACGAGCGACCCAATCGAACAGAAGGTTAGATGGATAGACGGAATGATCATTGTATCTGAGTTGTATTCGATTATATCGTGATGAAGTTCATATAGAAATACTCACCAGGTTACTGTTCTTTCGTTATACATACGAGCAACCGAATCGAACGAAAGGTTGAATGGATAGTATCTGAGTTGTATTCGATTATGATGTTATGCTGTGTATATAGTTATACACACTAGGTGACGGTATTCCCGTTTTACATACGAGCGACCGAAACGAACAGAAAGTTGAATGGATAGACTGAACAATCAATGTATCTGGTTGGTATCCGATTATATCGTTATACTGTATATATAGTGATACTTACCAGGTGACGGTACTTCCGTTACACATACTAGCGACTGAATCGAACAGAAGGTTAAATGGTTAGATGAAGCGATAATTGTATCTGAGTTGTATTCGATGATATCGTGATGATGTTTATATAGCAATACTCACCAGGTAACTGTTCTTCCGTTTTACATAAAAGCGACACAATCGAGCAGAAGGTTAAATAGATGGATTGAAAATTCATCGTATCTGGGTTGTATTCGATTAGGTTTATATAATTATACTCACCAGGTAACTGTTTTTCCGTTATACATAAGAACGACCGAAACGAACAGAATGTTGAATGGATAGACTGAACAATCAATGTATCTGGTTGGTATCCGATTATATCGCAACACTGTATATATAGTGATACTTACCAGGTGACGGTACTTCCGTTACACATACTAGCGACTGAATCGAACAGAAGGTTAAATGGTTAGACGAAGCGATAATTGTATCTGAGTTGTATTCGATGATATCGTGATGATGTTTATATAGCAATACTCACCAGGTAACTGTTCTTCCGTTTTACATACAAACGACCGAATCAAGCAGAAGGTTAAATTTAGTATAGATTGAACAATCATCGTATCTGGGTTGTATTCGATTATTTCGTGATGATTATTATATATTATGTCTAACCAGGTAACTGTTCTTCCGTTATACATACGAGCGACTGAATTGAACAGAAGGTTGCATGGATAGACTAAACAATAATCGTATATGGGGTTGTATTCGATTATATCTTGATGATGTTTATATAGTTATACTCACCAGGAAACTGTTCTCCAGTTATACATAAGAGCGACTGAACTGAACAGAAAGTTGAATGGATAGACTGAACAATCAATGTATCTGGGTGGTATCCGATTATATCGCAATACTGTATATATAGTGATACTTACCAGGTGACGGTACTTCCGTTACACATACTAGTGACTGAATCGAACAGAAGGTTAAATGGTTAGACGAAATGATAATTGTATTTCTGAGTTGTATTCGATGATATCGTGATGAAATTCATATAGAAATACTCACCAGGTTACTGTTCTATCGTTATACATACGAGCATTCAAATCAAACAGAAGGTTGAATGGATAGTATCTGGGTTGTATTCGATTATGATGTTATGCTGTGTATATAGTTATACACACTAGGTGACGGAATTCCCGTTTCACATACGAGCGACCGAAACGAACAGAAAGTTGAATGGATAGACTGAACAATCAATGTATCTGGTTGGTATCCGATTATATCGCAACACTGTATATATAGTGATACTTACCAGGTGACGGTACTTCCGTTACACATACTAGCGACTGAATCGAACAGGAGGTTAAATGGTTAGACGAAGCGATAATTGTATCTGAGTTGTATTCGATGATATCGTGATGATGTTTATATAGCAATATTCACCAGGTAACTGTTCTTCCGTTTTACATAAAAGCGACCGAATCGAGCAGAAGGTTAAATGGATAGATTGAAAATTCATCGTATCTGGGTTGTATTCGATTAGGTTTATATAGTTATACTCACCAGGTAACTGTTTTTCCGTTATACGTACGAGCGACCCAATCGAACAGAAGGTTGGATGGATAGACGGAATGATCATTGTATCTGAGTTGTATTCGATTATATCGTGGTGAAGTTCATATAGAAATACTCACCAGGTTACTGTTCTTTCGTTATACATACGAGCAACCGAATCGAACATAAGGTTGGATGGATAGATTGAAAAATCATTGTATCTGGGTTGTCTCTGATTATATCGTTATGCTGAATAATTAGATACACCTACCATGTAACGGTTCTATCGTTACACATACGAGCGTCTGAATCGAACATAAGGTTGGATGGTTAGAGATAATTGTAACTGAGTTGTATTCGATTATATCGTGGTAATGTTTATATAGTAATACTCACCAGGTGACTGTTCTTGCGTTATACGTACGAGCGACCCAATCGAACAGAAGGTTGGATGGATAGACGGAATGATCATTGTATCTGAGTTGTATTCGATTATATCGTGGTGAAGTTCATATAGAAATACTCACCAGGTTACTGTTCTTTCGTTATACATACGAGCGACTGAATTGAACAGAAGGTTGAATGGATAGACTAAATATTGATCGTATCTGAGGTTGCATTCGATTATATCGTGATGATGTTTATATAGTTATACTCAACAGGTAACTGTTCTCCAGTTATACATAAGAGCGACTGAATCGAGCAGAAGGTTGAATTCAGTATTGATTGAACAATAATCGTATCTGGGTTGTATTCGATTATGTTTATATAGTTATACTCACCAGGTTACTGTTCTTCCGTTATACATACGAGCAATCGAATCGAACAGAAGGTTGAATGGATAGTATCTGGGTTGTATTCGATTATGATGTTATGCTGTGTATATAGTTATACACATTAGGTGACGGTATTCCCGTTTTACATACGAGCGACCGAAACGAACAGAAAGTTGAATGGATAGACTGAACAATCAATGTATCTGGGTGGTATCCGATTATATCGCAATACTGTATATAAAGTGATACTTACCAGGTGACGGTACTTAAATGGTTAAACGAAACGATTATTGTATCAGAGTTGAATTCGATGATATCGTGATGATGTTTATATAGCAATACTCACCAGGTAACTGTTCTTCCGTTATACATACAAGCGACCGAATCGAGCAGAAGGTTAAATTTAGTATAGATTGAACAATCATCGTATCTGGGTTGTATTCGATTATGTTTATATAGTTATACTCACCAGGTAACTGTTCTTCCGTTATACATACGAGCGACTGAATTGAACAGAAGGTTTAATGGATAGACTAAACAATAATCGTATCTGGGGTTGTATTCGATTATATCTTAATGATGTTCATATAGTTATACTCACCAGGAAACTGTTGTCCAGTTTTACATGAGAGCGACTGAACTGAACAGAAAGTTGAATGGATAGACTGAACAATCAATGTATCTGGGTGGTATCCGATTATATCGCAATACTGTATATATAGTGATACTCACCAGGTGACGGTACTTCCGTTACACATACTAGCGACTGAATCGAACAGAAGGTTAAATGGTTAGACGAAATGATAATTGTATCTCTGAGTTGTATTCGATGATATCGTGATGAAGTTCATACAGCAATATTCACCAGGTAACTGTTCTTCCGTTTTACATAAAAGCGACCGAATCGAGCAGAAGGTTGAATGGATAGATTGAAAATTCATCGTATCTGGGTTGTATTCGATTAGGTTTATATAGTTATACTCACCAGGTAACTGTCCTTCCGTTATACATACGAGCGACTGAATTGAACAGAAGGTTGAATGGATAGACTAAACAATGATCGTATCTGAGGTTGTATTCGATTATATCGTGATGATGTTTATATAGTTATACTCAACAGGTAACTGTTCTCCAGTTATACATAAGAG
This sequence comes from Chrysomela aeneicollis, assembly GCA_029955515.1. NCBI lineage: Eukaryota > Metazoa > Arthropoda > Insecta > Coleoptera > Chrysomelidae > Chrysomela > Chrysomela aeneicollis. Next base: position 10,083,773 of record JARUHQ010000013.1, on the reverse strand, counting down.
CGACTGAACTGAACAGAAGGTTGAATGGATAGACTGAACAATCATTGTATCTGGGTTGTATTCGATTGTATCGTGATGATTTTCATATTGTATGTCTAACCAGGTAACAGTTCTTCTGTTACACATAAGAGCAACCGAATCGAACATAAGGTTGAATGGATAGATTGAACAATCATTGTATCTGGGTTGTCTCCGATTATATCGTTATGCTGTATATTTAGTTACCTACCATGTAACGGTTTCTTCGTTACACATACGAGCGTCTGCATCGAACATGAGGTTGGATGATAAGACGGAACGATAATTGTAACTGAGTTGTATTCGATGTTTATATAGTAATACTCACCAGGTGACTGTTCTTGCGTTATACATACGAGCGACCAAATCGAACAGAAGGTTGGATGGATAGACGGAATGATCATTGTATCTGAGTTGTATTCGATTATATCGTGATGACGTTCATATAGAAATACTCACCAGGTTACTGTTCTTTCGTTATACATACGAGCAACCGAATCGAACAGAAGGTTGAATGGATAGTATCTGGGTTGTATTCGATTATGATGTTATGCTGTGTAAATAGTTATACACATTAGGTGACGGTACTCCCGTTTTACATACGAGCGACCGAAACGAACAGAAAGTTGAATGGATAGACTGAACAATCAATGTATCTGGATGGTATCCGATAATATCGCAATACTGAATATATAGTGATACTTACAGGTGACGGTACTTCCGTTACACATACTAGCGACTGAATTGAACAGAAGGTTGAATGGATAGACTAAACAATGATCGTATCTGGGGTTGTATTCGATTATATCGTGATGATGTATATATAGTTATACTCACCAGGTAACTGTTCTCCAGTTATACATAAGAGCGACTGAACTGAACAGAAGGTTGAATGGATAGACTGAACAATCATTGTATCTGGGTTGTATTCGATTATATCGTGATGATTATCATATAGTATGTCTAACCAGGTAACAGTTCTTCTGTTACACATACGAGCAACTGAATCGAACATAAGGTTGAATGGATAGATGGAACAATCATTGTATCTGGGTTGTCTCCGATTATATCGTTATGCTGTATATTTAGTTACACCAACCATGAAACGGTTCTTTCGTTACACATACGAGCGTCTGAATCGAACATAAGGTTGGATGATTAGACGGAACAATAATTGTAACTGAGTTGTATTCGATTATATCGTGGTGATGTTTATATAGTAATACTCACTAGGTGACTGTTCTTGCGTTATACATACGAGCGACCCAATCGAACAGAAGTTTGGATGGATAGACGGAATGATCATTGTATCTGAGTTGTATTCGATTATATGGTGATGACGTTCATATAGAAATACTCACCAGGTTACTGTTTTTTCTTTATACATACAAGCAAACGAATAGAACAGAAGGTTGAATGGATGGTATCTGGGTTGTAGTCGATTATGATGTTATGCTGTGTATATAGTTATACACATTAGGTGACGGTATTCCCGTTTTACATACGAGCGACCGAAACGAACAGAAAGTTGAATGGATAGACTGAAGAATCAATGTATCTGGGTGGTATCCGATTATATCGCGATACTGTATATATAGTGATACTTACCAGGTGACGGTACTTCTGTTGCACATACTAGCGACTGATTCGTACTTAAGGTTAAATGGTAAGACGAAACGATAATTGTATCTGAGTCGTATTCGATGATATCGTGATGATGTTTATATAGCAATACTCACCAGGTAACTGTTCTTCCGTTTTACATACAAGCGACCGAATCGAGCAGAAGGTTAAATTTAGTATGGATTGAACAATCATCGTATCTGGGTTGTATTCGATTATGTTTATATAGTTATACTCACCAGGTAACTGTTCTTCCGTTATACATACTAGCGACTGAATCGAACAGAATGTTGAATGGTTAGACGGAACGATGATTGTATCTGAGTTGTATTCGGTGATATCGTGATGATGTTTATATAGCAATACTCACCAGGTAACTGTCCTCCAGTTTTACATACAAGCGACCGAATCGGGCAGAAGCTTAAATTTAGTATAGATTGAACAATAATCGTATCTGGGGTTGTATTCGATTATATCTTGATGATGTTCATATAGTAATACTCACCAGGAAACTGTTCTCCAGTTATACATAAGAGCGACCGAACTGAACAGAAGGTTGAATGGATAGACTGAACATTCATCGTATCTGGGTTGTATTTGATTATATCGTGATTATTATCATATAGTATGTCTAACCAGGTAACAGTTCTTCCGTTATACATACGAGCAACCGAATCGAACATAAGGTTGGATGGATAGATTGAACAATCATTGTATCTGGGTTGTCTCCGATTATATCGTTATGCTGTATATTTAGTTTCACCTACCATGTAACGGTTCTTTCGTTACACAAACGAGCGTCTGAATCGAACATTTTGTTGGATAATTAGACGGAACGATAATTGTAATTGAGTTGTATTCGATTATATCGTGGTGATGTTTATATAGTAATACTCACCAGGTGACTGTTCTTGCGTTATACATACGAGCGACCCAATCGAACAAAAGGTTGGATGGATAGACGGAATGATCATTGTATCTGAGTTGTATTCGATTATATCGTGATGACGTTCATATAGAAATACTCAACAGGTAACTGTTCTTCCGTTTAACATACAAGCGACCGACTTAAATTTAGTATAGATTGAACAATCATCGTATCTGGGTTGTATTCGATTATGTTTATATAGTTATACTCACCAGGTGACTGTTCTTGCGTTTTAAATAAAAGCGACCGAATCGAGCAGAAGGTTAAATGGATAGATTGGAAATTCATCGTATCTGGGTTGTATTCGATTAGGTTTATATAGTTATACTCACCAGGTAACTGTTTTTTCGTTATACATAAGAACGACTGAATTGAACAGAAGGTTGAATGGATAGACTAAACAATAATCGTATCTGGGGTTGTATTCGAGTATATCGTGATGATTATCATATAGTATGTCTAACCAGGTAACAGTTCTTCCGTTAAACATACGAGCAACCGAATCGAACATAAGGTTGGATGGATAGATTGAACAATCATTGTATCTGGGTTGTCTACGATTATATCGTTATGCTGTATATTTAGTTACACCTACCATGTAACGGTTCTTTCGTTACACATACGAGCGCCTGAATCGAACATAAGGTTGGATAGTTAGACGGAAAGATAATTGTAACTGAGTTGTATTCGATTATATCGTGGTGATGTTTATATAGTAATACTCACCAGGTGACTGTTCTTGCGTTATACATACGAGCGACCCAATCGAACAGAAGGTTGGATGGATAGACGGAATGATCATTGTATCTGAGTTGTATTCGATTATATCGTGATGAAGTTCATATAGAAATACTCATCAGGTTACTGTTCTTTCGTTATACATACGAGCGACTGAATTGAACAGAAGGTTGAATGGATAGACTAAATAATGATCGTATCTGAAGTTGCATTCGATTATATCGTGATGATGTTTATATAGTTATACTCAACAGGTAACTGTTCTCCAGTTATACATAAGAGCGACTGAATCGAGCAGAAGGTTGAATTCAGTATTGATTGAACAATAATCGTATCTGGGTTGTATTCGATTATGTTTATATAGTTATACTCACCAGGTAACTGTTCTTCCGTTATACATACGAGCAATCGAATCGAACAGAAGGTTGAATGGATAGTATCTGGGTTGTATTCGATTATGATGTTATGCTGTGTATATAGTTATACTCACCAGGAAACTGTTTCACAGTTTTACATAAGAGCGACTGAACTGAACAGAAAGTTGAATGGATAGACTGAACAATCAATGTATCTGGGTGGTATCCGATTATATCGCAATACTGTATATATAGTTATACTCACCAGGTGACGGTACTTCCGTTACACATACTAGCGACTGAATCGAACAGAAGGTTAAATGGTTAGACGTAATGATAATTGTATCTCTGAGTTGTATTCGATGATATCGTGATGAAGTTCATATAGAAATACTCACCAGGTTACTGTTCTTTCGTTATACATACGAGCATTCGAATCGAACAGAAGGTTGAATGGATAGTATCTGGGTTGTATTCGATTATGATGTTATGCTGTGTATATTGTTATACACATCAGGTGACGGTATTCCCGTTTTACATACGAGCGACCGAAACGAACAGAAAGTTGAATGGATAGACTGAACAATCAATGTATCTGGTTGGTATCCGATTATATCGCAATACTGTATATATAGTGATACTATCCAGGTGACGGTACTTCCGTTACACATACTAGCGACTGAATCGAACAGAAGGTTGAATGGTTAGACGAAGCGATAATTGTTTCTGAGTTGTATTCGATGATATCGTGATGATGTTTATATAGCAATATTCACCAGGTAACTGTTCTTCCGTTTTACATAAAAGCGACCGAATCGAGCAGAAGGTTGAATGGATAGATTGAAAATTCATCGTATCTGGGTTGAATTCGATTAGGTTTATATAGTTATACTCACCAGGTAACTGTCCTTCCGTTATACATACGAGCGACTGAATTGAACAGAAGGTTGAATGGATAGACTAAACAATGATCGTATCTGAGGTTGTATTCGATTATATCGTGATGATGTTTATATAGTTATACTCAACAGGTAACTGTTCTCCAGTTATACATAAGAGCGACTGAACTTAACAGAAGGTTGAATGGATAGACTGAACAATCATTGTATCTGGGTTGTATTCGATTATATCGTGATGATTTTCATATAGTATGTCTAAGCAGGTAACAGTTCTTGTGTTACACATAAGAGCAACCGAATCGAACATAAGGTTGAATGGATAGATTGAACAATCATTGTATCTGGGTTGTCTCCGATTATATCGTTATGCTGTATATTTAGTTACACCTACCATGTAACGGTTTTTTCGTTACACATACGAGCGTCTGCATCGAACATGAGGTTGGATGATTAGACGGAACGATAATTGTAACTGAGTTGTATTCGATGTTTATATAGTAATACTCACCAGGTGACTGTTCTTGCGTTATACATACGAGCGACCAAATCGAACAGAAGGTTGGATGGATAGACGGAATGATCATTGTATCTGAGTTGTATTCGATTATATCGTGATGACGTTCATATAGAAATACTCACCAGGTTACTGTTCTTTCGTTATACATACGAGCAACCGAATCGAACAGAAGGTTGAATGGATAGTATCTGGGTTGTATTCGATTATGATGTTATGCTGTGTAAATAGTTATACACATTAGGTGACGGTACTCCCGTTTTACATACGAGCGACCGAAACGAACAGAAAGTTGAATGGATAGACTGAACAATCAATGTATCTGGATGGTATCCGATAATATCGCAATACTGAATATATAGTAATACTTACAGGTGACGGTACTTCCGTTACACATACTAGCGACTGAATTGAACAGAAGGTTGAATGGGTAGACTAAACAATGATCGTATCTGGGGTTATATTCGATTATGTCGTGATGATGTATATATAGTTATACTCACCAGGTAACTGTCCTTCAGTTTTACATACAAGTGACCGAATCGAGCAGAAGGTTAAATGAATAGATTGAACAATCATCGTATCTGAGTTGTATTCGATTATGTTTATATAGTTATACTCACCAGGTACCTGTTCTTCCGTTATACATACGAGCAACCGAATCGTACATAAGGTTGAATGGATAAATTGAACAATCATCGTATCTGAGTTGTATTCGATTATGTTTATATAGTTATATTCACCAGGTAACTGTTCTTCCGTTATACATACGAGCGACTGAATTGAACTGAAGGTCGAATGGATAGACTAAATAATGATCGTATCTGGGGTTGTATTCGATTATATCGTGATGATGTTCATATAGTTATACTCACCAGGTAACTGTTCTCCAGTTATACATAAGAGCGACTGAACTGAACAGAAGGTTGAATGGATAGACTGAACAATCATCGTATCTGGGTTGTATTCGATTATTTCGTGATGATTATTATATATTATGTCTAACCAGGTAACTGTTCTTTCGTTATACATACTAGCAACCGAATCGAACATAAGGTTGGATAGATTGAACAATCATTGTATCTGGGTTGTCTCCGATTATATCGTTATGTTGTATATTTAACTACACCTACCATGTAACGGTTCTTTCGTTACACATACGAGCATCTGAATCGAACATAAGGTTGGATGGTTAGACGGAACGATAATTGTAACTAAGTTGTATTCGATTATATCGTTATGTCGTTCATATAGAAATACTCACCAGGTTACTGTTCTTTCGTTATACATACGAGCAACCGAATCGAACAGAAGGTTGAATGGATAGTATCTGGGTTGTATTCGATTATGATGTTATGCTGTGTAAATAGTTATACACATTAGGTGACGGTACTCCCGTTTTACATACGAGCGACCGAAACGAACAGAAAGTTGAATGGATAGACTGAACAATCAATGTATCTGGATGGTATCCGATAATATCGCAATACTGAATATATAGTAATACTTACAGGTGACGGTACTTCCGTTACACATACTAGCGACTGAATTGAACAGAAGGTTGAATGGGTAGACTAAACAATGATCGTATCTGGGGTTATATTCGATTATGTCGTGATGATGTATATATAGTTATACTCACCAGGTAACTGTCCTTCAGTTTTACATACAAGTGACCGAATCGAGCAGAAGGTTAAATGAATAGATTGAACAATCATCGTATCTGAGTTGTATTCGATTATGTTTATATAGTTATACTCACCAGGTACCTGTTCTTCCGTTATACATATGAGCAACCGAATCGAACATAAGGTTGAATGGATTGATCGAACAATCAATGTATCTGGGTTGTCTCCGATTATATCGTTATGCTGTATATTTAGATACACCTACCATGTAACGGTTCTTTCGTTACACATACGAGCGTCTGAATCGAACATAAGGTTGGATGGTTAGACGAAACGAAAATTGTAACTGAGTTGTATTCGATTATATCGTGGTAATGTTTATATAGTAAGACTCACCAGGTGACTGTTCTTGCGTTATACGTACGAGCGACCCAATCGAACAGAAGGTTGGATGGATAGACGGAATGATCATTGTATCTGAGTTGTATTCGATTATATCGTGATGAAGTTCATATAGAAATACTCACCAGGTTACTGTTCTTTCGTTATACATACGAGCGACTGAATTGAACAGAAGGTTGAATGGATAGACTAAATAATGATCGTATCTGAGGTTGCATTCGATTATATCGTGATGATGTTTATATAGTTATACTCAACAGGTAATTGTTCTCCAGTTATACATAAGAGAGACTGAACTGCACAGAAGGTTGTATGGATAGACTGAACAATCATCGTATCTGGGTTGTATTCGATTATTTCGTGATGATTATCATATATTATGTCTAACCAGGTAACTGTTCTTCCGTTATACATATGAGCAACCGAATCGAACATAAGGTTGAATGGATAGATCGAACAATCAATGTATCTGGGTTGTCTCCGATTATATCGTTATGCTGTATATTTAGATACACCTACCATGTAACGGTTCTTTCGTTACACATACTAGCGACTGAATCGAACAGAAGGTTAAATGGTTAGACGAAATGATTTATAATTGTATCTCTGAGTTGTATTCGATGATATCGTGATGAAGTTCATATAGAAATACTCACCAGGTTACTGTTCTTTCGTTATACTGTGGCCTACTTTATAACTCAAAAAAGGAAATCAAAACAAAGTAGTTCACATTATGCTGACGGCAGCTGTTCGCCGGAGAACAGATATAGTGAGTTCGGATTTTATTTGGCTCAATGATTGAAAATTCAAATTATAGAGGGCGCCACTCAATTTAATAGTAAGTTATTATATATTTGGAAAATTGAGAAACCAAATACCTACCTTTTAACAATACCTGAAAGCATAGAATTAAACTTTCTTAGATATCTGGGTTGAACAAATAGAAGAATAAAACCATATCACATACAAGTACATATAATAAAACACCAAAATGGACAAGGCTATTTAAAGTATCATGAACCAGTTGAAATATCAAATCAGATATTTTAGGAAAATAAGGAATGATACATCATAAAAATACACATACATTAATATACCTGATGTTGTACCTAGGTTTCACTGAAAGATTTTACCTCTTAAAATAACCAATAGGAAATATGATATTTGTAGGGTAATAAGCCTGTAAACTAGATCCGCTGTCGCATAGTACTATGTGAGAGCTTCACAAGAGCTCTAGAGGTTATATTATTCATCAACTATGTGTGATTATATATGATATATATGATTATGTCTTAAACGAAATTCAAAAACACTGAAGGTGTAAAAAACCTGGTGTTATGGTCCTTGATCCTTTTCAATGGTCCATACTAGGTAGCCTCTATCCAAGGTCCATTGGGTGTACTGCAGGAAGACTCTGCGAAGATGAAGACGAAGACAGGAAGAAGACAGGAAACAGCACAGGAAGATGACGAAGAGAAGACTAGAAGAAGGCTCACACTCCCAGGTCAGCCAGGGGTCGATGGTGTAGCTCAGCAAGGCGCCAGTCTCTACCGGCTCTACTGGTCCTCATCCGGTGTTGTCTGTCGACTCTGGCCAAGATTTAAAAGTGACTCGATGTTGGCCCTCGTGGGAATCTTGACCAGAGTCAAGAGGTGCCACAAGAGTCGTTCGTCGATGCCAGGAGTCTGATGAGGGCTAAGCTGTACCCTAACACCCTTCTGAGAAGGGAGGTAAAACTAGAAGATAGTCAAAACGGCAAACAGGACATCAGGACAAAATGGCGGCGTTCCTACCGCATGGCAGTCTCCTGGTGGTCGGCACAAATCCCCATAAAAAGGCTCCAAAACCACAATCGATGGGTGCGACTTGAACTCGGCCCCAACGGCACTCACGTAAATTCCCCAAAAGGGTTAATTTTCGGTTAAACACACCGAAAAAAGAATATCTATATCGAGTCAAGCGCACCTCATCATGGCCACCAGCAAAAAGCCTCGAGTTCGCAGCTAGAGGACGGATACCATCTCCTATTCCCGAAAATTGCCAAAAAAACTCACATCCTGTGTGAAATCAGCGCCAGTTTTGAAATCCTAGCCTCTCATTGGTCAGAACCACAAATGCTATCCCGTTTGACAGACGAAGTACAACGAAGATAATCAGAGAAGACCATCATTCCTCTTCTTTCTTTTCTGCTACGGGCACGAACACTTACGGCTAACCAACTTGAGACCGAAGATCGATGACAGAAAATCCATGACAGAAGATCAATGACAGAAGATCAATGACAGACCAAGCAATGACATCGACGTCTAGAAAATAAAATTCTGAAAAGTAAACAAAACAACCCCAATAACCCAATCAAGATCACATTCAGATCGAAAAATCCTGAAATAGCCTTCAATAGCCTAGATTTCACCACACTAGAGAACACAACGGTATGTCACCTGCTTACATGTGAAAGGATGTTGTCATACTCTATTTTCTTCAATTCCAGGCCTAGGATCAGACAGGTAGCCAGAAATCATAAGATTCCTGCAGCTTGTTACATTACTTCCAACAGACTTTAGAATGTCAGAAGCAAAAGTAATACCTAGGGTTGGAAACCTGCGAATTTACTTGCATTCACTCTATGTGATGTTTGTTTTGGAATATAGTGGTTTTGATAGATGTTCTATTTGATTACAAGACTGAATGTTCTTTGTGAGTACTGTTGCTATTGCCAAATAAATGAAAAATTTGCTATATAAAGAAACAAATCAAAAAGGTAGCAATTTTAAATGATACACATACCCCTCTCCGAAGAGTAAAAATTTGTAAACAAATTTTTATGAGATAGTAGCTACTTAGTGACAATAATGGATTTATTTATAGTATCTTCGCGTACCAAACGTTCCTTAAGGAAGTCAAAAATCAGTATTGTGTCTATATAGGGAAAAGTCAAAATCGGTTTACAGGTCAAAATCGGTTTACAGGTCAAAATCAGTAGGTCAAATCCATTTTATCAAAATCACTAGTAAATTTAATGAATTGCCAAATAATAAAAGAAATATTTACACAAGGAAATCATGATATTCAGTTCAGGTTGGCCAGACCTATCTGAAACATCAACAGGGAAAAATTGAATTGAAGTATGCATACTCTCAAGGAAACATTTATAATTAGATTTTCTACTAATTATTTTCTCTAAAATACAGGAAAACCAACCAAGGTTTCCTAAGTTGCACCAGCAAAAATTGTCAAAAATTGACCTCAAAATTTGTAATTGCAATTACTTAATATTGTGCACCATCGCACCAAAAAAATTGTGCACCAACGCACCAAAAAATTGTGCACCAACGCACCAAAAAAATTTTAGTAAAACTTTGGCATCAAGTTTACTTAAACTGAACATTTAACCAAACCACTACAGATATACTGTGTACAAATCAAAAATTACGGTTTGAATTAAATAACTATCCAACAGAAACATCTGAATTGGATCCAAAATATTCCTTCAGGTCTTTGATATGCCATTCTCCAGCAGGAGAACCATCCATATTATCTAAGGAATAAACTAAACGAGATTTTCGCTTCTTCACTGTACATAATATATATTTCGGAGCTAATTTGGCGCTGAATTTAATCGAAGCATCAGAAAGAATTTTATTCCTTTTCCAAACCTTATCACCCTCATTAAATACATGATCTCTTTTCCGGAGATTGTAAGATTTTGCATTCCTCTGATAAGCTTTATGTAGTCTATCCTGGATAGTCACAAATACTTCACTAAGACCCTTGACATCTTGAACATAACTATCCCTACAATCAGGTAAAAGTTCTATGTCTTGAGTGTTAGGAAGGTTACCATAAAAATTACCAGAAATAGGCACATTACGACCAAAATTTAGAAAGGCAGGGGAATAATGGGTGACTTCATGGGTTGCTGTATTTATTGCCTGTTGAATCTTAAACAATTCTTTATCCCAATCTTTGTGTTCATCCACATAACTTCTAATGGCTTGACCTATGGTTTTATTGGTTCTTTCTACAAAATTACACTGTGCTGAGTAACGAGGAGTGTACCATATTTTCTGAACCTTATATGTTTCAGCTAACTTTTTAAACTGTTGTCCAGCAAACTGTGTTCCGTTATCACAGATGATGAACTGTGGTACTCCAAATATCAAAAAAACTTGATTTTCCATAAATTTAATTATGCTAGGTGCCTTGGCATCTCGCATTGGACACAACAGTGTATATTTAGTAAAGAAATCCGAAACAACCAATAAATAAGTAAAACCTTTAGAAGATCTGGGAAATGGTCCCATAATGTCAACAGCAATAGTCTGGAAAGGATATTTGACGGAACGTTGAGCACCCATAAGTCCCATACGAGGAGTGTTCGATAATTTTTGCGACTGGCAGACTTTACACGACTTTACATATCTTAAGATATCGTACCTCATTTTAGGCCAATAGTAGTGATCTTGAACTCTCGATAGTGTCTTAAAAAAACCAAAGTGACTGCAAATTGATGGATCATGTGAATCTTTTATTACAGAAATTCTTTGTGATTTCGGCACAACTACTTTCCATTCAACGATATTAGATTTAATGGGTACTTTTGAAGGAACATATTTATATATCAAATCATTATCTACTTTGAAATGGGAATAGGCAACAGGATCTTGTAAAACTTTAGCTCGCAGAGAGGAATACCAGGTATCTGAATCTTTAGATACAATATCTATTAGATTTACTTCTAACTTGTCCATTTCAACTGAAGGAATTCTGGAGAGAAAATCTGGCACTCGATTATTAGCACCCTTTGTATAGGTCAACTCAAAAGTGTGTTGCCTCAATTTAACAGCCCATCTGGCTAATCTCCCTGAAGGATCTTTAAGATTATGGAGCCAGAGGAGGCTATGGTGATCTGTAGTCACCTTGAAAACAGTTCCTTCAATATAAGGACGAAATTTATCTATCAAAAAGATTAAACTCAATAATTCCCTCTCTGTTACACTGTAATTTCTTTCTGACTTGGACAGGGACCTTGAGGCATAGGCAATGACTCTCTCGACACCCTGAACCTCCTGAGTCAACACACCACCCACGCCTACATCACTTGCATCGCACTGGATGGTAAATGGCAAAGCAAAATCAGGAGGACATAAAATGGGTGCTGACACAAGAGCATTCTTGATGGCGAGAAAGGAAGCTTCCGCCTCAGGAGTCCACTCTATAAGTTGCTTTTTACCTTTCCCTTTCAACAAAGCGCTAATAGGGGCTATTAAAGTAGAAAAATTATCAATAAATCTCCTATACCATGAACAAAGACCCATAAATCGTTTTATCTCAGTACTAGTAGTTGGACGAGCATAATTAACCATAACTGAAACTTTGGAAGGATCAGTCTTGATTCCTTGCCTATCTATTACAAAACCGAGATATTTAAGAGATGTTCTAAAAAACTCGCATTTCTTTAAATTTATGGTTAAATTAGCATCTTTCAAGATACCCTTTACTTCGTATAAAAGATTCACATGCTCCTCAAAAGTAGATGAAATAATAATTATATCATCCAAATATGTGAATAAATGAGGCTCAAATCGGGGGCCGAACAACGCATCACACAGTCTTTGTTGCGTCTGCGCGCTGTTGCATAAGCCAAACGGCATAACATTAAAGTGAAATAATCCTCGTCCTGGAATACTAAACGCAGTCTTTTCTTTAGACGACTCTGTAAGTGGAACTTGCCAAAAAGCTTTCCTTAAATCGATACTCGATATATACTTAGCGTTTCTCAACAAAGTTAAGATTCTGTCTATCCTTGGTAGTGGATAACTATCGTGTTTAGTAAGTTCATTCAACTTACGTCCATCAAAACAAAATCGGTATTCACCAGATGATTTCTTAACTAACAGGACGGGACTGTTCCAAGGACTATGTGATGGTTCAACAACACCCAATCTGAGCATGTCATCTAGTTCATCATTAAGCATGTTCAACATATATGGTGACATTAAATATTGCCTCTGTTTAAACGGTTTTGCATCACCGGTATCAATCTCTAAAGTTATCTTATTTGTTCGACCTAAACGAGAATCACTACTAATTTTCTTAAATGAGTTTACAAGATCTTTCATTTGTCTCATCTGTTCCTGTGTGAGCTCATCATCAATATTTGTCTCAAGACTTGTCTCAAAAATACTACATTGTTGAGAAGTGGCAACAATGTCTACAGTTTCACCTGAAACTCGACATTTAATGTCCCAACTAAAATTTTGAAAATCAATGGACACACCAAATTTACTACAGAAATCACTGCCCAAAATAAAAGATTGTGATAGGGAAGGTACCACTAATGCAGGAATAATTTGTACGTCTCCATTTATGTGAATAGGCAAATCTACTATTCCATCAACTTTTTGCTGTGTACCATCAGCAGTTAATACATGGTTCAAGTGAGGACTTCTGATTAGTAAATCAAGATTTTTTATTGTCCTTAAACCTCCTTGACCTATGACGGACATGTTGGCACCACTGTCTAAAAGTGCAATGACATCTGTGTCAAAAAGTTGGATTTTTACATAAGGCCTATTATCATTATTTTTCTTAAACAATAAAGGAGCTACAAAATTTGAAGGATCTTTCTCAATATTAAAATTTAAACTATTGGCTCTTGGAATATTTGGAGAAAATTGAGAGCCTTTAACAACATTCTCCTTTATTCGTTTCCCTTACACCTATCACAGTCTTTGAAAACGACATTTGGTGTTCCACATTTAAAGCAAAACTTTTTCTTGATGCCTGACTTACAATCTTGATAAGTATGATTTGCTAAATTGCATCTCCAGCAAATAACAGGATTTCTCACTTTAGAGTTTCCCACTTTACTGGTAGCTGTACCAACTGATGAGGAGGGGGCAGAAGTGCTATTTGGAAAATTTGAAGGTGAAGAATTTGAAGTAGAAATGGCATTTCTGAATTCATTTTTCCGGAATTTATTTCCAGAATCTTTATTCTTAGGACTATTTGAAATGAAAGCTAACTCCGGATCATCTAACATAGATACTGATCTACTCTGGGAACTAGAACTACTGGGGCATAATGCATCAGATTCCTCTAACTTTTTACATAAAGTTCCAAGATGTGAAACTGAATCGATATCACACAATGCCAACCTACTCCGATAATCAGATTTTAGTCCCATTTTGATATATCTAATTTTAGTCACTTCCGCTGCTCCATGACTGAGCCTATTAAAAAGTGCTTCCATACAAGCAATATAGATAACTACAGGTTCTGAATTTCCCTGTTTCCGGTTCTTTATCTGTTGCCACACTTCATCTTCAAAATCTGACATTAAAAAATCTTTCCTCATTTTTAAAGTTCTGTTCTATTCTGTGATATAGGGGTCTTGTACACTGCGACCTATATAGATCTATTGTGCCCCCTTCTGCTGCTTAGCCGTTCAGGATGTCTCAACGACTAAAGCAGTCCCTCCAGTCCTATGGCTTTCAGAAAGTTCAGGATATCGGATGGCTTCAAGTTAGGTAGATCTCCCTCTTCTATTTGATGTTCTCCGAGATATCGTAACCTCGGATTTTGCAAGGAGATGCATTCTGAGAGAATGTGGATAGAGGTTTCATCCTCTTCCTCGCAGAATCTGCATTCTTCTTCTTCCACTAATCCGAGTTTCCTAAGGTGTCCTTTCAACCGGCAGTGCCCTGTTAGGATTCCTGTTAGTATTCTGAGCTTGTTTTTGCTCATGCAAATGCAGTCATTTGATCTCTTCTGGTTATAGTTCCCCAGTAGTATCTTGGCCTGCCTCATTCCTTGTGATTCTATCCAGTGCTGGGATCTTTTGTTGTGTACTTCTTTTTCAAGTTCATGGAATATTCTACTGGTGCTTATTCCGCAAAAGGGTTCAGGTCCCAGAAATGGTGTTTCAGCCCCTTTTTTCGCGAGTATATCTGCTATTTCATTACCTTCCACTCCAGTGTGTCCTGGAACCCATAGGAGGGTAACCGCATTATTCTTGCCTAGTTCATTTAGTTTTTCTAGACACTCCCAAACCATTCTGGAGTTGATTACATGGGAGTTCAGAGCATTAATGGCTGCTTGGCTGTCTGACATGATGATAATCTCTTGTCGACGAAGATTTCTTTCCATGTTGAACTGGACGCATTTTCCGATGGCGTAAATTTCCGCTTGGAAGATGCTCGGAAATTTGCCCAGACTTTCTGAGTATTTGGTTCCAGGCCCATATACTCCTATTCCAGTACCATCTATTGTTCTGGATCCGTCTGTGTACCATTTAATGGCACTTCTCCTGAGTTTGTCGATGGTTTCTTTATCCCATTCATTCTTGTTACTTAGCCTCGTGTTGAATTCTTTCACGAAGCTAAACTTTCTTGTCATCTCGTCTTGGGGCATGTCCCAGGTTTGATGGTTACCAGAGAGGGGTCTAAATTTGCCTTTGGTGGTTCCCTTTCTAGTCATTCTGTATGTTGTCCTTATTGCTATATTCTCTAATTCTATATGAAGGGGGGTAAGGCTTAGGATTACCTCCATAGCGGCCGTTGGGCACGTTCTCATTGCACCTGTTATGCATACACAGGCTAGTCTTTGGATTTTCGAAAGATTAGCTCTTGTACTAGTTAGCCTAGTTCTGCTGCTCCAGACCACTGCCCCATAAGTGATGATTGGTCTCACTATTGACGTGTACATCCACCGCAGGGTATTTGGGTTACATCCCCAGTTCTTTCCTGCAAAGTTTCTGCACACCATTAGGGCTCTCGTGGCTTTGTTGGTTACTTCTTTTTCGTGCTTGTTCCAGATAAGTTTGTCATCTAGTATAAGTCCTAGATATTTGACCTCTGTCTTCCATTCAATAACTTTTCCATCCAACTCAATGGTTTTGAGGTTAATGTTCCTTTTCCTTGTAAAGGCAACTAGGGTAGTCTTGGTGGGGTTGACGTTTAGTCCCATAGCTTGACACCATTCTTTAGTGTAGTCAAGTCCTCTTTGAACTATGTCACAAAGAGTACTTTCGAATTTTCCCCTCGCGATTATGACTATGTCATCTGCATAGCCTTGACACGATATACCGATCTCGGTCAAACCGCAGAGGAGTCGATCTACTGTTAGGCTCCACATAAGTGGGGAGGCCACTCCCCCTTGTGGACATCCTCTAGTTGTGCAGATGGAGATAGTGTTTTGTCCTATCTTAGTCTCTGCTATTCTGGTAGATAATAATTGCGACAACCATCTAGTTGTCGTGTTGTCTACTCCTCTGTCTTCAAGTGCTCTTCTGACAGCTTCATGTGGTGTGTTGTCAAAAGCCCCTTCTATGTCTAGAAAGGCACATATTACTGTTTCTTTACTTCCCAGTGCATCCTGGATTTCATCTGTTAATTGTACCAATGCGGTTTCCGTAGATTTACCCGTTTGGTATGCATGCTGTCGGGGGTGCAGAGGCACCCGCTCCAGGATTTCTGATCTGATGTAGTTATCAGTTGCTTTCTCCACCGTCTTTAGGACGAACGATGTGAGACTGATTGGTCGTTGTGATTTGGGGTGGGTTGTGTCCCTTTTTCCAGCTTTAGGAATAAAGGTGACCCTAGCCCTCCTCCATACTTCTGGTATATATCCCAGTTCAAGACTGCTGCGACTAATCCTCACTATGTGTGGTAGAATTTCTTCTTGTGCGTACTGGAGCAGGGCAGGAAATATTCCATCAACTCCTGCTGATTTGAACGGTTGGAAGGTGTTCATGGCCCATCTTATCCGTCTACTGCTGCAAATATGTTTGGCCATTACTATGGCTTCTCTGGTAGGTCTACAATGCTGTTCTGGAGTGTGCCCTATGAGAATAGGTTCATTCCCAGGGAAGTGAGTGTCTAGTAAAAGCTGCGCTCTTTCTTCCTCACTTTCTGTATAGCTACCATCTGACTTCTTTAGTGCCATTGCGTTATCGACTCTGCTTTTTGCAATGACTTTGAATAGTCTTGTTGCAGCGGGTGTTGAGTCTATATCCTCACAGAATTTCCTGAAGCTATTTCGTTTCGCTTTTCTCAGTTCTTTATTGTAGGTGGTTAGTTTCTCGGTGTAACTCTGCCAATCTCCGCTACTTCTTGCTCTATTAAAGAGCTTTCGTGTTTCGGATCTTAGTTTTGCCAGATTACTATTCCACCAAGGTGCGTCCCTACAGTTTTTGCTTCTTTGTTCGGGGCAGCTCGATTCATAAGCATCGAGTATTGCCCCGTTCATTTCTTCAAGGGCATTTTCCAGTTCTAGGTGGTGTCTAGCCCTTCTGGTCTGGATATGTGCTAAATTTGTTTTCAGATTGGTTTTGTATTTTTCCCAATTTGTTTTTCTAGGATTCCTTCTGAGGATTGGCTCAGGAGGATCTGTCTCTAATCTGAAAGTGATTATTCTATGATCAGACATTGACGGTTCATTCGATACCCTCCAGTTTTTCACTAGATCTTTTAGGATCGGAGTACTTACCGTAATGTCTAATACTTCTTCTCTTACCCTTGTTACAAACGTTGGAGTATTTCCTATATTATGTACTATTAGGTTCTTTTCAAAAATAAATTCTAATAATTGCTCACCCCTCTGGTTGGTGTCACTACTGCCCCAAACCGTGTTGTGAGCGTTAGCGTCACATCCTAGTAGTAGTGGCAGTTTCTTCCTCTGGCAGTACTCTGCTAACCCATGGACTTCTGGAGGCGGTACAGGCCCGTCTCCTGCCATATAGCATGATGCTATTACCACTTCTTGAAGTTTCTTCTTACATTCGAGGTAGGCTCGAATAGGGACGAGGTCTCTCGTCATGAATTCTGAAAGACAAAAATAATTAATGTTTTTTCTCACCATGATACATGTTCTAGCTGTATTCTCACTAATGTGGTATATTACCTTGGAGTCCTGACAGGTTAGACCTCTTACCTGGTTTTCGTAGACCCAAGGCTCTTGGATCAACACTACCCCTAGTTGGTTCTTGGTGAACGTTCTAGAGGTCACCGCCGAGGCTCCCTTGGCATGATGAACGTTCACCTGGGCGAAGTCAATGCCCGCCATCTTCTTGGGTTTTGATGGGGCTGTCCCCACCAGTAAGAGTGCGGTCCTCTTCTGCCACTTCTTCAACCTCCATGGTTGCTTCGGATGTTGTTTCTCCGCTGCAGAGGATGGAGATGTGAGGGCTTCCCGTGCTCTCCACATCTTCCTCAGGGGTGTTGGGAGTCACTTCCTCCACTTTTCCTTCTTTTTCTTTCTCCTTTCTTTCCTCATTTTTCCTGAGGCCATGCACGGGGATCTTCCCAAACCTGTAGTGGATGGTGAACCCGTTGTCCTTGATCCTTTGGCAGGATAAATCGTCTATCCCTGCCCTCAAGATTTGGCCCGTACCTTCTTCTTTAAGGCTGATTACCTTCCACTGAGATGTTCTCAGCTCTTCGTTCTGAGCTTCTAATAATTTCAGAAGCTTGTCTTCTGTCATATTTTGACTTCTAGGGAGAAAGATAGTGATGGTGTGTACTTTTGGGATGTCGTCTCCCGCACACACCATCAGTTCCACTCCCTTCCAGCTCTTCAGCTGTGGAACTTTTGTTCGCACCCATTCCGCTGACTGTGGTGTTTCACAGTCGACCAGTATCATACCTGGACGAAAATGGATGCCTCCGAACTGTAACTTGTGCTCCCATCCGGCGCACATTTCTTCCACTATTGCCTCCTCCAGTAAGGTTTGTTCGTCCGTGCTGAGGGTAGTCTCAGGGAACGCTTTAGGGAGGATAGCAATCTTCTCTGTTTTCAAGGCAGCTGCATAGCTGCCTCCCGTGGTGGTAGCGGTGCTTTTTCCCGCTTTCCTCCTCTTCGGTTCTTGCTTTTGCGGGGTGATGTTTGTCTCATCCCGCTTTCGCTTCTTATCTTCGGGTTGGATTGTTTGTTCCAACCCTTGAGTCTTGTGCTCCACGGCTTTTTTCCTGGCTTCCTCAGGTGCAAGCCCTTGTCTGAGGTAGCGCAGGTACCACTTAACTCCTGCCCCACTGAGTCCTTGCCTCATCAGGTCGTCTCTACCCCCGGGTTGTCCCAGTTCGGGTAGTGGAGATGGATTTTTGTATTCTCTCTTCCGGGGTGCTTCCCGTCTCCTTGAGTAATACGAGGAGGATGTAGAGGGAGCATGTCTGCTCCTTGTCTCTTTCTCTCCTTTCTTATCTCCCTCTGTCCTATTTTTGTGAGGTGGTCTCACATGAGAGGATGAGGGTTTCTTGTGTGAACGGATGACATGCTCCGTTTCAGATTGGGTGGCGGGGATGTCCCGCTGTTTGGTTTCTTTTTTATTTTCTTCCATGGTGAATCCCACGAGTAGCAAGGGAACTAAAAGGTCGACTCCTGCAGAGCCCCGCATGCAGGAGCAAGGGTATTGAAACTGGAGGTCCCCAGGTCTCCAGAGTTTTGTCGCTAATGACCGGGTACCCCCCGGCCACTCATCCCTTCGGCGCGCACAATACCTTGAGATTGGGGAGGATTTAAAGTGTCCTCACCACGCAGTCCGGGCGGTTAAGCCAGGGCTCCCGTGCCCCTTGTGACACGTACCGCCGGGCACTGGGTGACCGACGGGTCGTTGCATCACAAGCGGTTTACGGTTTGAGTCGTGAGCTGGTCCGCGGCGACGCTTTTGCAAAGGATTTGGGAGATTTTTAGGTCTCCGCACCCTACTTATGGCAATCGCTGGCCCAGGCCGTGATGACCCAGGCCGTTCCCTATCCGCCACCTGGGACGCGCCTGGTAGGTGACTCAACCCCCATTTTTAAAGTTAAAGAGTCCCAATCAGTGACTTGAGATTTAATGTATCTAAACCAAAAAGTGGCTTTACCAGTAAAAAGATCACTAGCAGACTCAAACAATTCAAGTTTAGATATATGTCTTGCTTGTGCAAGTTCTTCAATACGCTCAATGAATGACAAGAGGTTTTTAGAATCCCCATCAAATTGTATTCCCAATTTGTAGACAGGAGTTGATTTCAAAAAATTTGGAGAGAAAGAATTACTGGTAGATTGTCTCAGAGAAGGATTGACAGTGGAATTCATTAATGGCACATTAACTGGTTCAGATTCTGGTTCTGACACCTTGTCATGTAATTCAGCATCTAATTGTAGAGATGTGGCATAAGATTCATTTTTAAACAATGACTTTTCTTCAAAATTTTCATCAGTGTTGTTTAATGAAATTCTCTGAATCCTCAAAGTCACATGACCTAATCTAGATACTGCTCTTTTATAAGTGGAATCTGTAGAAGGACCATCAAAATCACTGATTAAAAATTTAATAGAAGTTAATGTGTTTTCTATCTCTGTTTTTTCAATCTCAAAATTAAAGGATGGATCTACTAAAGCAAGAACATTCTGTCCTTGTTGAATCTCTTTTGAAATCAAACGACCTAAAATTTTCCTCTTATCATCCATATTGCGATCAGAAATAACACCTCTGATCCTCAACTCATAGTTGATCTCAGCTATCAGCAAGTGTTTCACCTTAAGTGAATCCATAATGATGAATATGAGCAGAAACAAATGAAAGCAAATGAAATATCTAAATAAATTCCAAAGTAGTTGTCAGTCACAAAAATATCTATGAAAATTCCTATGAAAAATGTCTGTCAAAATTGTTACCAGAAATTTATTTTCAAAAAAGGAAATTTTCAAAAATTGCTATCTTAGCTCCAAAATATATAATTATTACAAACAAACACACACACCGAAATGCTCTCCAGTGTGATAAAATCCAAGATATCTCTTAGAAAAATACCTATCCTGTTCACCTGTTTGAAAACACCTAAAGCTGTTCCTGAAATGTCTGTCTTCAAATAAACAAGACTTGATGGACAGGCTGTTTATTCGACTAAATGTTCCAAACCAAACAATCTAAGAAAATCAAATTCAGGTTTTACAAAAATTTATTCAACATAAAATTTGAATTTTCGGGCCCCACACGTTGGACGCTATTTATGTGGCCTACTTTATAACTCAAAAAAGGAAATCAAAACAAAGTAGTTCACATTATGCTGACGGCAGCTGTTCGCCGGAGAACAGATATAGTGAGTTCGGATTTTATTTGGCTCAATGATTGAAAATTCAAATTATAGAGGGCGCCACTCAATTTAATAGTAAGTTATTATATATTTGGAAAATTGAGAAACCAAATACCTACCTTTTAACAATACCTGAAAGTATAGAATTAAACTTTCTTAGATATCTGGGTTGGACAAATAGAAGAATAAAACCATATCACATACAAGTACATATAATAAAACACCAAAATGGACAAGGCTATTTAAAGTATCATGAACCAGTTGAAATATCAAATCAGATATTTTAGGAAAATAAGGAATGATACATCATAAAAATACACATACATTAATATACCTGATGTTGTACCTAGGTTTCACTGAAAGATTTTACCTCTTAAAATAACCAATAGGAAATATGATATTTGTAGGGTAATAAGCCTGTAAACTAGATCCGCTGTCGCATAGTACTATGTGAGAGCTTCACAAGAGCTCTGGAGGTTATATTATTCATCAACTATGTGTGATTATATATGATATATATGATTATGTCTTAAACGAAATTCAAAAACACTGAAGGTGTAAAAAACCTGGTGTTATGGTCCTTGATCCTTTTCAATGGTCCATACTAGGTAGCCTCTATCCAAGGTCCATTGGGTGTACTGCAGGAAGACTCTGCGAAGATGAAGACGAAGACAGGAAGAAGACAGGAAACAGCACAGGAAGATGACGAAGAGAAGACTAGAAGAAGGCTCACACTCCCAGGTCAGCCAGGGGTCGATGGTGTAGCTCAGCAAGGCGCCAGTCTCTACCGGCTCTACTGGTCCTCATCCGGTGTTGTCTGTCGACTCTGGCCAAGATTTAAAAGTGACTCGATGTTGGCCCTCGTGGGAATCTTGACCAGAGTCAAGAGGTGCCACAAGAGTCGTTCGTCGATGCCAGGAGTCTGATGAGGGCTAAGCTGTACCCTAACACCCTTCTGAGAAGGGAGGTAAAACTAGAAGATAGTCAAAACGGCAAACAGGACATCAGGACAAAATGGCGGCGTTCCTACCGCATGGCAGTCTCCTGGTGGTCGGCACAAATCCCCATAAAAAGGCTCCAAAACCACAATCGATGGGTGCGACTTGAACTCGGCCCCAACGGCACTCACGTAAATTCCCCAAAAGGGTTAATTTTCGGTTAAACACACCGAAAAAAGAATATCTATATCGAGTCAAGCGCACCTCATCATGGCCACCAGCAAAAAGCCTCGAGTTCGCAGCTAGAGGACGGATACCATCTCCTATTCCCGAAAATTGCCAAAAAAACTCACATCCTGTGTGAAATCAGCGCCAGTTTTGAAATCCTAGCCTCTCATTGGTCAGAACCACAAATGCTATCCCGTTTGACAGACGAAGTACAACGAAGATAATCAGAGAAGACCATCATTCCTCTTCTTTCTTTTCTGCTACGGGCACGAACACTTACGGCTAACCAACTTGAGACCGAAGATCGATGACAGAAAATCCATGACAGAAGATCAATGACAGAAGATCAATGACAGACCAAGCAATGACATCGACGTCTAGAAAATAAAATTCTGAAAAGTAAACAAAACAACCCCAATAACCCAATCAAGATCACATTCAGATCGAAAAATCCTGAAATAGCCTTCAATAGCCTAGATTTCACCACACTAGAGAACACAACGGTATGTCACCTGCTTACATGTGAAAGGATGTTGTCATACTCTATTTTCTTCAATTCCAGGCCTAGGATCAGACAGGTAGCCAGAAATCATAAGATTCCTGCAGCTTGTTACATTACTTCCAACAGCCTTTAGAATGTCAGAAGCAAAAGTAATACCTAGGGTTGGAAACCTGCGAATTTACTTGCATTCACTCTATGTGATGTTTGTTTTGGAATATAGTGGTTTTGATAGATGTTCTATTTGATTACAAGACTGAATGTTCTTTGTGAGTACTGTTGCTATTGCCAAATAAATGAAAAATTTGCTATATAAAGAAACAAATCAAAAAGGTAGCAATTTTAAATGCTACAATACATACGAGCATTCGAATCGAACAGAAGGTTGAATGGATAGTATCTGGGTTGTATTCGATTATGATGTTATGCTGTGTATATAGTAATACACACTAGGTGACGGTATTCCCGTTTTACATACGAACGATCGAAACGAACAGAAAGTTGAATGGATAGACTGAACAATCAATGTATCTGGTTGGTATCCGATTATATCGCAATACTGTATATATAGTGATAATATCCAGGTGACGGTACTTCCGTTACACATACTAGCGACTGAATCGAACAGAAGGTTGAATGGTTAGACGAAGCGATAATTGTATCTGAGTTGTATTCGATGATATCGTGATGATGTTTATATAGCAATATTCTCCAGGTAACTGTTCTTCCGTTTTACATAAAAGCGACCGAATCGAGCAGAAGGTTGAATGGATAGATTGAAAATTCATCGTATCTGGGTTGTATTCGATTAGGTTTATATAGTTATACTCACCAGGTAACTGTCCTTCCGTTATACATACGAGCGACTGAATTGAACAGAAGGTTGAATGGATAGACTAAACAATGATCGTATCTGAGGTTGTATTCGATTATATCGTGATGATGTTTATATAGTTATACTCAACAGGTAACTGTTCTCCAGTTATACATAAGAGCGAATGCTGAACAGAAGGTTGAATAAATAGACTGAACAATCATTGTATCTGGGTTGTATTCGATTATATCGTGATGATCTTCATATAGTATGTCTAACCAGGTAACAGTTCTTCTGTTACACATAAGAGCAACCGAATCGAACATAAGGTTGAATGGATAGATTGAACAATCATTGTATCTGGGTTGTCTCCGATTATATCGTTATGCTGTATATTTAGTTACACCTACCATGTAACGGTTTTTTCGTTACACATACGAGCGTCTGCATCGAACATGAGGTTGGATGATTAGACGGAACGATAATTGTAACTGAGTTGTATTCGATGTTTATATAGTAATACTCACCAGGTGACTGTTCTTGCGTTATACATACGAGCGACCAAATCGAACAGAAGGTTGGATGGATAGACGGAATGATCATTGTATCTGAGTTTTATTCGATTATATCGTGATGACGTTCATATAGAAATACTCACCAGGTTACTGTTCTTTCGTTATACATACGAGCAACCGAATCGAACAGAAGGTTGAATGGATAGTATCTGGGTTGTATTCGGTTATGATGTTATGCTGTGTAAATAGTTATACACAATAGGTGACGGTACTGCCGTTTTACATACGAGCGACCGAAACGAACAGAAAGTTGAATGGATAGACTTAACAATCAATGTATCTGGATGGTATCCGATAATATCGCAATACTGAATATATAGTGATACTTACATGTGACGGTACTTCCGTTACACATACTAGCGACTGAATTGAACAGAAGGTTGAATGGATAGACTAAACAATGATCGTATCTGGGGTTGTATTCGATTATGTCGTGATGATGTATATATAGTTATACTCACCAGGTAACTGTCCTTCAGTTTTACATTCAAGTGACCGAATCGAGCAGAAGGTTAAATGAATAGATTGAATAATCATCGTATCTGAGTTGTATTCGATTATGTTTATATAGTTATACTCACCAGGTACCTGTTCTTCCGTTATACATACGAGCAACCGAATCGTACATAAGGTTGAATGGATAAATCGAACAATCATCGTATCTGAGTTGTATTCGATTATGTTTATATAGTTATACTCACCAAGTAACTGTTCTTCTGTTATACATACGAGCGACTGAATTGAAAAGAAGGTTGAATGGATAGACTAAACAATGATCGTATCTGGGGTTGTATTCGATTATATCGTGATGATGTTTATATAGTTATACTCACCAGGTAACTGTTCTCCAGTTATACATAAGAGCGACTGAACTGAACAGAAGGTTGTATGGATAGACTGAACAATCATCGTATCTGGGTTGTATTCGATTATTTCGTGATGATTATTATATATTATGTCTAACCAGGTAACTGTTCTTCCGTTATACATACGAGCAACCGAATCGAACATAAGGTTGAATGGATAGATTGAACAATCATTGTATCTGGGTTGTCCCCGATTATATCGTTATGCTGTATATTTAGATACACCTACCATGTAACGGTTCTTTCGTTACACGTACGAGCGTCTGAATCGAACATAAGGTTGGATGGTTAGACTGAACGATAATTGTAACTGAGTTGTATTCGATTATATCGTGGGAATGTTTATATAGTTATACTCACCAGGTAACTGTTCTTGCGTTATACATACGAGCGACCCAATCGAACAGAAGTTTGGATGGATAGACGGAATGATCATTGTATCTGAGTTGTATTCGATTATATCGTGATGACGTTCATATAGAAATACTCACCAGGTTACTGTTTTTTCTTTATACATACAAGCAAACGAATAGAACAGAAGGTTGAATGGATAGTATCTGGGTTGTATTCGATTATGATGTTATGCTGTGTATATAGTTATACACATCAGGTGACGGTATTCCCGTTTTACATACGAGCGACAGAAACGAACAGAAAGTTGAATGGATTGACTGAACAATCAATGTATCTGGGTGGTATCCGATTATATCGCGATACTGTATATATAGTGATACTTACCAGGTAACGGTACTTCCGTTGCACATACAAGCGACTGAATCGAACTTAAGGTTAAATGGTAAGACGAAACGATAATTGTATCTGAGTTGTATTCGATGATATCGTGATGATGTTTATATAGCAATACTCACCAGGTAACTGTTCTTCCGTTTTACATACAAGCGACCGAATCGAGCAGAAGGATAAATTTAATATGGATTGAACAATCATCGTATCTGGGTTGTATTCGATTATGTTCATATAGTTATACTCACCAGGTAACTGTTCTTCCGTTATACATACGAGCGACTGAATTGAACAGAAGGTTGAATGGATAGTATATGGGTTGTATTGGATTATGATGTTATGCTGTGTATATAGTTATACACACTAGGAGACGGTATTCCCGTTTTACATACGAGCGACCGAAACGAAAAGAAAGTTGAATGGATAGACTGAACAATCAATGTATCTGGGTGGTATCCGATTATATCGCAATACTGTATATATAGTGATACTTACCAGGTGACGATACTTCCGTTACACATACTAGTGACTGAATCGAACAGAATGTTGAATGCTTAGACGAAACGATAATTGTATCTGAGTTGAATTCGATGATATCGTGATGATGTTTATATAGCAATACTCACCAGGTAACTGTCCTTCCGTTTTACATACAAGCGACCGAATCGAGCAGAAGGTTAAATGGATAGATTGAACAATCATCGTATCTGAGTTGTATTCGATTATGTTTATATAGATATACTCACCAGGTACCTGTTCTTCCGATATACATACGAGCAACCGAATCGAACATAAGGTTGAATGGATAGATTGAACAATCATCGTATCTGAGTTGTATTCGATTATGTTTATAAAGGTATATTCACCAGGTAACTGTTCTTCCGTTATACATACGAGCGACTGAATTGAACTGAAGGTTGAATGGATAGACTAAACAATGATCGTATCTGGGGTTGTATTCGATTATATCGTGATGATGTTCATATAGTTATACTCACCAGGTAACTGTTCTCCAATTATACATAAGAGCGACTGAACTGAACAGAAGGTTGAATGGATAGACTGAACAATCATCGTATCTGGGTTGTATTCGATTATTCCGTGATGATTATTATATATTATGTCTAACCAGGTAACTGTTCTTTCGTTATACATACTAGCAACCGAATCGAACATGAGGTTGAATGGATAGATTGAACAATCATTGTATCTGGGTTGTCTCCGATTATATCGTTATGTTGTATATTTAACTACACCTACCATGTAACGGTTCTTTCGTTACACATACGAGCATCTGAATCGAACATGAGGTTGGATGGTTAGACGGAACGATAATTGTAACTAAGTTGTATTCGATTATATCGTGATGACGTTCATATAGAAATACTCACCAGGTTACTGTTCTTTCGTTATACATACGAGCAACCGAATCGAACAGAAAGTTGAATGGATAGTCTGAACAATCAATGTATCTGGGTGGTATCCGATTATATCGCAATACTGTATATATAGTGATACTTACCAGGTGACGGTACTTCCGTTACACATACTAGCGACTGAATCGAACAGAAGGTTAAATGGTTAGACGAAACGATAATTGTATCTGAGTTGTATTCGATGATATCGTGATGATGTTTATATAGCAATACTCACCAGGTAACTGTCCTTCCGTTTTACATACAAGCGACCGAATCGAGCAGAAGGTTAAATGGATAGATTGAACAATCATCGTATCTGAGTTGTATTCGATTATGTTTATATAGATATACTAACCAGGTACCTGTTCTTCCGATATACATACGAGCAACCGAATCGAACATAAGGTTGAATGGATAGATTGAACAATCATCGTATCTGAGATGTATTCGATTATGTTTATATAGTTATACTCACCAGGTAACTGTTCTTCCGTTATACATACGAGCGACTGAATTGAACTGAATGTTGAATGGATAGACTAAACAATGATCGTATCTGGGGTTGTATTCGATTATATCGTGATGATGTTCATATAGTTATACTCACCAGGTAACTGTTCTCCAGTTATACATAAGAGCGACTGAACTGAACAGAAGATTGAATGGATAGACTGAACAATCATCGTATCTGGGTTGTATTCGATTATTTCGTGATGATTATTATATATTATTTCTAACCAGGTAACTGTTCTTTCGTTATACATACTAGCAACCGAATCGAACATAAGGTTGAATGGATAGATTGAACAATCATTGTATCTGGGTTGTCTCCGATTATATCGTTATGTTGTATATTTAACTACACCTACCATGTAACGGTTCTTCCGTTACACATACGAGCGTCTGAATCGAACATAAGGTTGGATGGTTAGACGGAACGATAATTGTAACTAAGTTGTATTCGATTATATCGTGATGACGTTCATATAGAAATACTCACCAGGTTACTGTTCTTTCGTTATACATACGAGCAACCGAATCGAACAGAAGGTTGAATGGATAGTATCTGGGTTGTATTCGATTATGATGTTATGCTGTGTATATAGTTATACACATAAGGTGACGGTATTCCCGTTTCACATACGAGCGACCGAAACGAACAGAAAGTTGAATGGATAGACTGAAAAATCAATGTATCTGGGTGGTATCCGATTATATCGCAATACTGTATATATAGTGATACTTACCAGGTGACGGTACTTCCGTTACACATACTAGCGACTGAATCGAACAGAAGGTTAAATGGTTAGACGAAACGATAATTGTATCTGAGTTGTATTCGATGATATCGTGATGATGTTTATATAGCAATACTCACCAGGTAACTGTTCTTCCGTTTTACATACAAGCGACCGAATCGAGCAGAAGGTTGAATTCAGTATAGATTGAACAATCATCGTATCTGGGTTGTATTCGATTATGTTTAAATAGTTATACTCACCAGGTAACTGTTCTTTCGTTATACATACGAGCGACTGAATTAAACAGAAGGTTGAATGGATAGTATATGGGTTGTATTCGATTATAATGTTATGCTGTGTATATAGTTATACACACTAGGAGACGGTATTCCCGTTTTACATACGAGCGACCGAAACGAAAAGAAAGTTGAATGGATAGACTGAACAATCAATGTATCTGGGTGGTATCCGATTATATCGCAATACTGTATATATAGTGACGACCAGGTGACGATACTTCCGTTACACATACTAGCGACTGAATCGAACAGAATGTTGAATGGTTAGACGAAACGATAATTGTATCTGAGTTGTATTCGATGATATCGTGATGATGTTTATATAGCAATACTCACCAGGTAACTGTCCTTCCGTTTTACATACAAGCGACCGAATCGAGCAGAAGGTTAAATGGATAGATTGAACAATCATCGTATCTGAGTTGTATTCGATTATGTTTATATAGATATACTCACCAGGTACCTGTTCTTCCGATATACATACGAGCAACCGAATCGAACATAAGGTTGAATATATAGATTGAACAATCATTGTATCTGGGTTGTCTCCGATTATATCGTTATGTTGTATATTTAACTACACCTACCATGTAACGGTTCTTTCGTTACACATACGAGCGTCTGAATCGAACATAAGGTTGGATGGTTAGACGGAACGATAATTGTAACTGAGTTGTATTCGATTATATCGTGATGACGTTCATATAGAAATACTCACCAGGTTACTGTTCTTTCGTTATACATACGAGCAACCGAATCGAACAGAAGGTTGAATGGATAGTATCTGGGTTGTATTCGATTATGATGTTATGCTGTGTATATAGTTATACACATAAGGTGACGGTATTCCCGTTTCACATACGAGCGACCGAAACGAACAGAAAGTTGAATGGATAGACTTAACAATCAATGTATCTGGGTGGTATCCGATTATATCGCAATACTGTATATATAGTGATACTTACCAGGTGACGATACTTCCGTTACACATACTAGCGACTGAATCGAACAGAATGTTGAATGGTTAGACGAAACGATAATTGTATCTGAGTTGTATTCGATGATATCGTGATGATGTTTATATAGCAATACTCACCAGGTAACTGTTCTTCCGTTTCACATACAAGCGACCAAATCGAGCAGAAGGTAGAATTCAGTATAGATTGAACAATCATCGTATCTGGGTTGTATTCGATTATGTTTATATAGTTATACTCACCAGGTAACTGTTCTTCCGTTATACATACGAGCGACTGAATTGAACAGAAGGTTGAATGGATAGTATATGGGTTGTATTCGATTATGATGTTATGCTGTGTATATAGTTATACACACTAGGAGACGGTATTCCCGTTTTACATACGAGCGACCAAAACGAAAAGAAAGTTGAATGGATAGACTGAACAATCAATGTATCTGGGTGGTATCCGATTATATCGCAATACTGTATATATAGTGACGACCAGGTGACAATACTTCCGTTACACATACTAACGACTGAATCGAACAGAATGTTGAATGGTTAGACGAAACGATAATTGTATCTGAGTTGTATTCGATGATATCGTGATGATGTTTATATAGCAATACTCACCAGGTAACTGTCCTTTCGTTTTACATACAAGCGACCGAATCGAGCAGAAGGTTAAATGGATAGATTGAACAATCATCGTATCTGAGTTGTATTCGATTATGTTTATATAGATATACTCACCAGGTACCTGTTCTTCCGATATACATACGAGCAACCGAATCGAACATAAGGTTGAATATATAGATTGAACAATCATTGTATCTGGGTTGTCTCCGATTATATCGTTATGTTGTATATTCAACTACACCTTCCATGTAACGGTTCTTTCGTTACACATACGAGCGTCTGAATCGAACATAAGGTTGGATAGTTAGACGGAACGATAATTGTAACTGAGTTGTATTCGATTATATCGTGATGACGTTCATATAGAAATACTCACCAGGTTACTGTTCTTTCGTTATACATACGAGCAACCGAATCGAACAGAAGGTTGAATGGATAGTATCTGGGTTGTATTCGATTATGATGTTATGCTGTGTATATAGTTATACACATAAGGTGACGGTATTCCCGTTTCACATACGAGCGATCGAAACGAACAAAAAGTTGAATGGATAGACTGAACAATCAATGTATCTGGGTGGTATCCGATTATATCGCAATACTGTATATATAGTGATACTTACCAGGTGACGGTACTTCCGTTACACATACTAGCGACTGAATCGAACAGAAGGTTAACTGGTTAGACGAAACGATAATTGTATCTGAGTTGTATTCGATGATATCGTGATGATGTTTATATAGCAATACTCACCAGGTAACTGTTCTTCCGTTTTACATACAAGCGACCGAATCGAGCAGAAGGTTGAATTCAGTATAGATTGAACAATCATCGTATCTGGGTTGTATTCGATTATGTTTATATAGTTATACTCACCAGGTAACTGTTCTTCCGATATACATACGAGCAACCGAATCGAACATAAGGTTGAATGGATAGATTGAACAATCATTGTATCTGGGTTGTCTCCGATTAAATCGTTATGTTGTATATTTAACTACACCTACCATGTAACGGTTCTTTCGTTACACATACGAGCGTCTGAATCGAACATAAGGTTGGATGGTTAGACGGAACGATAATTGTAACTGAGTTGTATTCGATTATATCGTGATGACGTTCATATAGAAATACTCACCAGGTTACTGTTCTTTCGTTATACATACGAGCAACCGAATCGAACAGAAGGTTGAATGGATAGTATCTGGGTTGTATTCGATTATGATGTTATGCTGTGTATATAGTTATAAACACTAGGAGACGGTATTCCCGTTTTACATACGAGCGACCGAAACGAAAAGAAAGTTGAATGGATAGACTGAACAATCAATGTATCTGGGTGGTATCCGATTATATCGCAATACTGTATATATAGTGACGACCAGGTGACGATACTTCCGTTACACATACTAGCGACTGAATCGAACAGAATGTTGAATGGTTAGACGAAACGATAATTGTATCTGAGTTGTATTCGATGATATCGTGATGATGTTTATATAGCAATACTCACCAGGTAACTGTCCTTCCGTTTTACATACAAGCGACCGAATCGAGCAGAAGGTTAAATGGATAGATTGAACAATCATCGTATCTGAGTTGTATTCGATTATGTTTATATAGATATACTCACCAGGAACCTGTTCTTCCGATATACATACGAGCAACCGAATCGAACATAAGGTTGAATGGATAGATTGAACAATCATTGTATCTGGGTTGTCTCCGATTAAATCGTTATGTTGTATATTCAACCACACCTACCATGTAACGGTTCTTTCGTTACACATACGAGCGTCTGAATCGAACATGAGGTTGGATGGTTAGACGGAACGATAATTGTAACTAAGTTGTTTTCGATTATATCGTGATGACGTTCATATAGAAATACTCACCAGGTTACTGTTCTTTCGTTATACATACGAGCAACCGAATCGAACAGAAGGTTGAATGGATAGTATCTGGGTTGTATTCGGTTATGATGTTATGCTGTGTATATAGTTATACACACTAGGAGACGGTATTCCCGTTTTACATACGAGAGACCGAAACGAAAAGAAAGTTGAATGGATAGACTGAACAATCAATGTATCTGGGTGGTATCCGATTATATCGCAATACTGTATATATAGTGATACTCACCAGGTGACGATACTTCCGTTACACATACTAGCGACTGAATCGAACAGAATGTTGAATGGTTAGACGAAACGATAATTGTATGTGAGTTGTATTCGATGATATCGTGATGATGTTTATATAGCAATACTCACCAGGTAACTGTCCTTCCGTTTTACATACAAGCGACCGAATGGAGCAGAAGGTTAAATGGATAGATTGAACAATCATCGTATCTGAGTGGTATTCGATTATGTTTATATAGATATACTCACCAGCTACCTGTTCTTCCGATATACATACGAGCAACCGAATCGAACATAAGGTTGAATGGATAGATTGAACAATCATCGTATCTGAGTTGTATTCGAATATGTTTATATAGTTATACTCACCAGGTAACTGTTCTTCCGTTATACATACGAGCGACTGAATTGAACTGAAGGTTGAATGGATAGACTAAACAATGATCGTATCTGGGGTTGTATTCGATTATATCGTGATGATGTTCATATAGTTATACTCACCAGGTAACTGTTCTCCAGTTATACATAAGAGCGACTGAACTGAACAGAAGGTTGAATGGATAGACTGAACAATCATCGTATCTGGGTTGTATTCGATTATTTCGTGATGATTATTATATATTATGTCTAACCAGGTAACTGTTCATTCGTTATACATACTAGCAACCGAATCGAACATAAGGTTGAATGGATAGATTGAACAATCATTGTATCTGGGTTGTCTCCGAGTATATCGTTATGTTGTATATTCAACTACACCTACCATGTAACGGTTCTTTCGTTACACATACGAGCGTCTGAATCGAACATAAGGTTGGATGGTTAGACGGAACGATAATTGTAACTAAGTTGTATTCGATTATATCGTGATGACGTTCATATAGAAATACTCACCAGGTTACTGTTCTTTCGTTATACATACGAGCAACCGAATCGAACAGAAGGTTGAATGGATAGTATCTGGGTTGTATTCGATTATGATGTTATGCTGTGTATATAGTTATACACATAAGGTGACGGTATTCCCGTTTCACATACGAGCGACCGAAACGAACAGAAAGTTGAATGGATAGACTGAACAATCAATGTATCTGGGTGGTATCCGATTATATCGCAATACTGTATATATAGTGATACTTACCAGGTGACGGTACTTCCGTTACACATACTAGCGACTGAATCGAACAGAAGGTTAAATGGTTAGACGAAACGATAATTGTATCTGAGTTGTATTCGATGATATCGAGATGATGTTTATATAGCAATACTCACCAGGTAACTGTCCTTCCGTTTTACATACAAGCGACCGAATCGAGCAGAAGGTTAAATGGATAGATTGAACAATCATCGTATCTGAGTTGTATTCGATTATGTTTATATAGATATACTCACCAGGTACCTGTTCTTCCGATATACATACGAGCAAACGAATCGAACATAAGGTTGAATGGATAGATTGAACAATCATCGTATCTGAGTTGTATTCGATTATGTTTATATAGTTATACTCACCAGGTAACTGTTCTTCCGTTATACATACGAGCGACTGAATTGAACTGAAGGTTGAATGGATAGACTAAACAATGATCGTATCTGGGGTTGTATTCGATTATATCGTGATGATGTTCATATAGTTATACTCACCAGGTAACTGTTCTCCAGTTATACATAAGAGCGACTGAACTGAACAGAAGGTTGAATGGATAGACTGAACAATCATCGTATCTGGGATGTATTCGATTATTTCGTGATGATTATTATATATTATGTCTAACCAGGTAACTGTTCTTTCGTTATACATACTAGCAACCGAATCGAACATAAGGTTGAATGGATAGATTGAACAATCATTGTATTTGGGTTGTCTCCGATTATATCGTTATGTTGTATATTTAACTACACCTACCATGTAACGGTTCTTTCGTTACACATACGAGCAACCGAATCGAACAGACGGTTGAATGGATAGTATCTGGGTTGTATTCGATTATGATGTTATGCTGTGTATATAGTTATACACATAAGGTGACGGTATTCCCGTTTCAAATACGAGCGACCGAAACGAACAGAAAGTTGAATGGATAGACTGAACAATCAATGTATCTGGGTGGTATCCGATTATATCGCAATACTTTATATATAGTGATACTTACCAGGTGACGATACTTCCGTTACACATACTAGCGACTGAATCGAACAGAATGTTGAATGGTTAGACGAAACGATAATTGTATCTGAGTTGTATTCGATGATATCGTGATGATGTTTATATAGCAATACTCACCAGGTAACTGTTCTTCCGTTTTACATACAAGCGACCGAATCGTGCAGAAGGTTGAATTCATTATAGATTGAACAATCATCGTATCTGGGTTGTATTCGATTATGTTTATATAGTTATACTCACCAGGTAACTGTTCTTCCGTTATACATACGAGCGACTGAATTGAACAGAAGGTTGAATGGATAGTATATGGGTTGTATTCGATTATGATGTTATGCTGTGTATATAGTTATACACACCAGGAGACGGTATTCCCGTTTTACATACGAGCGACCGAAACGAAAAGAAAGTTGAATGGATAGACTGAACAATCAATGTATCTGGGTGGTATCCGATTATATCGCAATACTGTATATATAGTGATACTTACCAGGTGACGATACTTCCGTTACACATACTAGCGACTGAATCGAACAGAATGTTGAATGGTTAGACGAAACGATAATTGTATCTGAGTTGTATTCGATGATATCGTGATGATGTTTATATAGCAATACTCACCAGGTAACTGTCCTTCCGTTTTACATACA
The DNA here is from genome assembly GCA_029955515.1 of Chrysomela aeneicollis. NCBI lineage: Eukaryota > Metazoa > Arthropoda > Insecta > Coleoptera > Chrysomelidae > Chrysomela > Chrysomela aeneicollis. The sequence goes on along the minus strand of JARUHQ010000013.1, from coordinate 10,048,409 downwards.
AGCGACCGAATGGAGCAGAAGGTTAAATGGATAGATTGAACAATCATCGTATCTGAGTTGTATTCGATTATGTTTATATAGATATACTCACCAGTTACCTGTTCTTCCGATATACATACGAGCAACCGAATCGAACATAAGGTTGAATGGATAGATTGAACAATCATCGTATCTGAGTTGTATTCGATAATGTTTATATAGTTATACTCACCAGGTAACTGTTCTTCCGTTATACATACGAGCGACTGAATTGAACTGAAGGTTGAATGGATAGACTAAACAATGATCGTATCTGGGGTTGTATTCGATTATATCGTGATGATGTTCATATAGTTATACTCACCAGGTAACTGTTCTCCAGTTATACATAAGAGCGACTGAACTGAACAGAAGGTTGAATAGATAGACTGAACAATCATCGTATCTGGGTTGTATTCGATTATTTCGTGATGATTATTATATATTATGTCTTACCAGGTAACTGTTCTTTCGTTATACATACTAGCAACCGAATCGAACATAAGGTTGAATGGATAGATTGAACAATCATTGTATCTGGGTTGTCTACGATTATATCGTTATGTTGTATATTTAACTACACCTACCATGTAACGGTTCTTTCGTTACATATACGAGCGTCTGAATCGAACATAAGGTTGGATGGTTAGACGGAACGATAATTGTAACTAAGTTGTATTCGATTATATCGTGATGACGTTTATATAGAAATACTCACCAGGTTACTGTTCTTTCGTTATACATACGAGCAACCGAATCGAACAGAAGGTTGAATGGATAGTATCTGGGTTGTATTCGATTATGATGTTATGCTGTGTATATAGTTATACACATAAGGTGACGGTATTCCCGTTTCACATACGAGCGACCGAAACGAACAGAAAGTTGAATGGATAGACTGAACAATCAATGTATCTGGGTGGTATCCGATTATATCGCAATACTGTATATATAGTGATACTTACCAGGTGACGGTACTTCCGTTACACATACTAGCGACTGAATCGAACAGAAGGTTAAATGGTTAGACGAAACGATAATCGTATCTGAGTTGTATTCGATGATATCGTGATGATGTTTATATAGCAATACTCACCAGGTAACTGTTCTTCCGTTTTACATACAAGCGACCGAATCGAGCAGAAGGTTGAATTCAGTATAGATTGAACAATCATCGTATCTGGGTTGTATTCGATTATGTTTATATAGTTATACTCACCAGGTAACTGTTCATCCGTTATACATACGAGCGACTGAATTGAACAGAAGGTTGAATGGATAGTATATGGGTTGTATTCGATTATGATGTTATGCTGTGTATATAGTTATACACACTAGGAGACGGTATTCTCGTTTTACATGCGAGCGACCGAAACGAAAAGAAAGTTGAATGGATAGACTGAACCATCAATGTATCTGGGTGGTATCCGATAATATCGCAATACTGTATATATAGTGATACTTACCAGGTGACGATACTTCCGTTACACATACTAGCGACTGAATCGAACAGAATGTTGAATGGTTAGACGAAACGATAATTGTATCTGAGTTGTATTCGATGATATCGTGATGATGTTTATATAGCAATACTCACCAGGTAACTGTCCTTCCGTTTTACATACAAGCGACCGAATCGAGCAGAAGGTTAAATGGATAGATTGAACAATCATCGTATCTGAGTTGTATTCGATTATGTTTATATAGATATACTCACCAGGTACCTGTTCTTCCGATATACATACGAGCAACCGAATCGAACATAAGGTTGAATGGATAGATTGAACAATCATCGTATCTGAGTTGTATTCGATTATGTTTATATAGTTATACTCACCAGGTAACTGTTCTTCCGTTATACATACGAGCGACTGAATTGAACTGAAGGATGAATGGATAGACTAAACAATGATCGTATCTGGGGTTGTATTCGATTATATCGTGATGATGTTCATATAGTTATACTCACCAGGTAACTGTTCTCCAGTTATACATAAGAGCGACTGAACTGAACAGAAGGTTGAATGGATAGACTGAACAATCATCGTATCTGGGATGTATTCGATTATTTCGTGATGATTATTATATATAATGTCTAACCAGGTAACTGTTCTTTCGTTATACATACTAGCAACCGAATCGAACATAAGGTTGAATGGATAGATTGAACAATCATTGTATCTGGGTTGTCTCCGATTATATCGTTATGTTGTATATTTAACTACAAATACCATGTAACGGTTCTTTCGTTACACATACGAGCGTCTGAATCGAACATAAGGTTGGATGGTTAGACGGAACGATAATTGTAACTAAGTTGTATTCGATTATATCGTGATGACGTTCATATAGAAATACTCACCAGGTTACTGTTCTTTCGTTATACATACGAGCAACCGAATCGAACAGAAGGTTGAATGGATAGTATCTGGGTTGTATTCGATTATGATGTTATGCTGTGTATATAGTTATACACATAAGGTGACGGTATTCCCGTTTCAAATACGAGCGACCGAAACGAACAGAAAGTTGAATGGATAGACTGAACAATCAATGTATCTGGGTGGTATCCGATTATATCGCAATACTTTATATATAGTGATACTTACCAGGTGACGATACTTCCGTTACACATACTAGCGACTGAATCGATCAGAATGTTGAATGGTTAGACGAAACGATAATTGTATCTGAGTTGTATTCGATGATATCGTGATGATGTTTATATAGCAATACTCACCAGGTAACTGTTCTTCCGTTTTACATACAAGCGACCGAATCGAGCAGAAGGTTGAATTCAGTATAGATTGAACAATCATCGTATCTGGGTTGTATTCGATTATGTTTATATAGTTATACTCACCAGGTAACTGTTCTTCCGTTATACATACGAGCGACTGAATTGAACAGAAGGTTGAATGGATAGTATATGGGTTGTATTCGATTATGATGTTATGCTGTGTATATAGTTATACACACTAGGAGACGGTATTCCCGTTTTACATACGAGCGACCGAAACGAAAAGAAAGTTGAATGGATAGACTGAACAATCAATGTATCTGGGTGGTATCCGATTATATCGCAATACTGTATATATAGTGATACTTACCAGGTGACGATACTTCCGTTACACATACTAGCGACTGAATCGAACAGAATGTTGAATGGTTAGACGAAACGATAATTGTATCTGAGTTGTATTCGATGATATCGTGATGATGTTTATATAGCAATACTCACCAGGTAACTGTCCTTCCGTTTTACATACAAGCGACCGAATGGAGCAGAAGGTTAAATGGATAGATTGAACAATCATCGTATCTGAGTTGTATTCGATTATGTTTATATAGATATACTCACCAGGTACCTGTTCTTCCGATATACATACGAGCAACCGAATCGAACATAAGGTTGAATGGATAGATTGAACAATCATCGTATCTGAGTTGTATTCGATAATGTTTATATAGTTATACTCACCAGGTAACTGTTCTTCCGTTATACATACGAGCGACTGAATTGAACTGAAGGTTGAATGGATAGACTAAACAATGATCGTATCTGGGGTTGTATTCGATTATATCGTGATGATGTTCATATAGTTATACTCACCAGGTAACTGTTCTCCAGTTATACATAAGAGCGACTGAACTGAACAGAAGGTTGAATGGATAGACTGAACAATCATCGTATCTGGGTTGTATTTGATTATTTCGTGATGATTATTATATATTATGTCTTACCAGGTAACTGTTCTTTCGTTATACATACTAGCAACCGAATCGAACATAAGGTTGAATGGATAGATTGAACAATCATTGTATCTGGGTTGTCTACGATTATATCGTTATGTTGTATATTTAACTACACCTACCATGTAACGGTTCTTTCGTTACACATACGAGCGTCTGAATCGAACATAAGGTTGGATGGTTAGACGAAACGATAATTGTAACTAAGTTGTATTCGATTATATCGTGATGACGTTTATATAAAAATACTCACCAGGTTACTGTTCTTTCGTTATACATACGAGCAACCGAATCGAACAGAAGGTTGAATGGATAGTATCTGGGTTGTATTCGATTATGATGTTATGCTGTGTATATAGTTATACACATAAGGTGACGGTATTCCCGTTTCACATACGAGCGACCGAAACGAACAGAAAGTTGAATGGATAGACTGAACAATCAATGTATCTGGGTGGTATCCGATTATATCGCAATACTGTATATATAGTGATACTTACCAGGTGACGGTACTTCCGTTACACATACTAGCGACTGAATCGAACAGAAGGTTAAATGGTTAGACGAAACGATAATTGTATCTGAGTTGTATTCGATGATATCGTGATGATGTTTATACAGCAATACTCACCAGGTAACTGTTCTTCCGTTTTACATACAAGCGACCGAATCGAGCAGAAGGTTGAATTCAGTATAGATTGAACAATCATCGTATCTGAGTTGTATTCGATTATGTTTATATAGTTATACTCACCAGGTAACTGTTCTTCCGTTATACATACGAGCGACTGAATTGAACAGAAGGTTGAATGGATAGTATATGGGTTGTATTCGATTATGATGTTATGCTGTGTATATAGTTATACACACTAGGAGACGGTATTCTCGTTTTACATACGAGCGACCGAAACGAAAAGAAAGTTGAATGGATAGACTGAACCATCAATGTATCTGGGTGGTATCCGATAATATCGCAATACTGTATATATAGTGAAACTTACCAGGTGACGATACTTCCGTTACACATACTAGCGACTGAATCGAACAGAATGTTGAATGGTTAGACGAAACGATAATTGTATCTGAGTTGTATTCGATGATATCGTGATGATGTTTATATAGCAATACTCACCAGGTAACTGTCCTTCCGTTTTACATACAAGCGACCGAATCGAGCAGAAGGTTAAATGGATAGATTGAACAATCATCGTATCTGAGTTGTATTCGATTATGTTTATATAGATATACTCACCAGGTACCTGTTCTTCCGATATACATACGAGCAACCAAATCGAACATAAGGTTGAATGGATAGATTGAACAATCATCGTATCTGAGTTGTATTCGATTATGTTTATATAGTTATACTCACCAGGTAACTGTTCTTCCGTTATACATACGAGCGACTGATTTTAACTGAATGTTGAATGGATAGACTAAACAATGATCGTATCTGGGGTTGTATTCGATTATATCGTGATAATGTTCATATAGTTATACTCACCAGGTAACTGTTTTTCAGTTATACATAAGAGCGACTGAACTGAACAGAAGGTTGAATGGATAGACTGAACAATCATCGTATCTGGGTTGTATTCGATTATTTCGTGATGATTATTATATATTATGTCTTACCAGGTAACTGTTCTTTCGTTATACATACTAGAAACCGAATCGAACAAAAGGTTGAATGGATAGATTGAACAATCATTGAATCTGGGTTGTCTCCGATTATATCGTTATGTTGTATATTTAACTACACCTACCATGTAACGGTTCTTTCGTTACACATACGAGCGTCTGAATCGAACATAAGATTGGATGGTTGGACGGAACGATAATTGTAACTAAGTTGTATTCGATTATATCGTGATGACGTTCATATAGAAATACTCACCAGGTTACTGTTCTTTCGTTATACATACGAGCAACCGAATCGAACAGAAGGTTGAATGGATAGTATCTGGGTTGTATTCGATTATGATGTTATGCTGTGTATATAGTTATACACATAAGGTGACGGTATTCCCGTTTCACATACGAGCGACCGAAACGAACAGAAAGTTTAATGGATAGACTGAACAATCAATGTATCTGGGTGGTATCCGATTATATCGCAATACTGTATATATAGTGATACTTACCAGGTGACGGTACTTCCGTTACACATACTAGCGACTGAATCGAACAGAAGGTTAAATGGTTAGACGAAACGATAATTGTATCTGAGTTGTATTCGATGATATCGTGATGATGTTTATATAGCAATACTCACCAGGTAACTGTTCTTCCGTTTTACATACAAACGACCGAATCGAGCAGAAGGTTGAATTCGGTATAGATTGAACAATCATCGTATCTGGGTTGTATTCGATTATGTTTATTTATACTCACCAGGTAACTGTTCTTCCGTTATACATACGAGCGAATGAATTGAACAGAAGGTTGAATGGATAGTATATGGGTTGTATTCGATTATGATGTTATGCTGTGTATATAGTTATACACACTAGGAGACGGTATTCCCGTTATACATACGAGCGACCGAAACAAAAAGAAAGTTGAATGGATAGACTGAACAATCAATGTATCTGGGTGGTATCCGATTATATCGCAATACTGTATATATAGTGATACTTACCAGGTGACGATACTTCCGTTACACATACTAGCGACTGAATCGAACAGAATGTTGAATGGTTAGACGAAACGATAATTGTATCTGAGTTGTATTCGATGATATCGTGATGATGTTTATATAGCAATACTCACCAGGTTACTGTTCCTTCGTTATACATACGAGCAACCGAATCGAACAGAAGGTTGAATGGATAGTATCTGGGTTGCATTCGATTATGATGTTATGCTGTGTATATAGTTATACACATAAGGTGACGGTATTCCCGTTTCACATACGAGCGACCGAAACGAACAGAAAGTTGAATGGATAGACTGAACAATCAATGTATCTGGGTGGTATCCGATTATATCGCAATACTGTATATATAGTGATTCTTACCAGGTGACGGTACTTCCGTTACACATACTAGCGACTGAATCGAACAGAAGGTTAAATGGTTAGACGAAACGATAATTGTATCTGAGTTGTATTCGATGATATCGTGATGATGTTTATATAGCAATACTCACCAGGTAACTGTTCTTCCGTTTTACATACAAGCGACCGAATCGAGCAGAAGGTTGAATTCAGTATAGATTGAACAATCATCGTATCTGGGTTGTATTCGATTATGTTAATATTGTTATACTCACCAGGTAACTGTTCTTCCGTTATACATACGAGCGACTGAATTGAACAGAATGTTGAATGGATAGTATATGGGTTGTATTCGATTATGATGTTATGCTGTGTATATAGTTATACACACTAGGAGACGGTATTCCCGTTTTACATACGAGCGACCGAAACAAAAAGAAAGTTGAATGGATAGACTGAACAATCAATGTATCTGGGTGGTATCCGATTATATCGCAATACTGTATATATAGTGATACTTACCAGGTGACGATACTTCCGTTACACATACTAGCGACTGAATCGAACAGAATGTTGAATGGTTAGACGAAACGATAATTGTATCTGAGTTGTATTCGATGATATCGTGATGATGTTTATATAGCAATACTCACCAGGTTACTGTTCTTTCGTTATACATACGAGCAACCGAATCGAGCAGAAGGTTGAATTCAGTATAGATTGAACAATCGTCGTATCTGGGTTGTATTCGATTATGTTTATATAGTTATACTCACCAGGTTACTGTTCTTCCGTTATACATACGAGCGACTGAATTGAACAGAAGGTTGAATGGATAGTATATGGGTTGTATTCGATTATGATGTTATGCTGTGTATATAGTTATACACACTAGGAGACGGTATTCCCGTTTTACATACGAGCGACCGAAACGAAAAGAAAGTTGAATGGATAGACTGAACAATCAATGTATCTGGGTGGTATCCGATTATATCGCAATACTGTATATATAGTGATACTTACCAGGTGACGATACTTCCGTTACACATACTAGCGACTGAATCGAACAGAATGTTGAATGGTTAGACGAAACGATAATTGTATCTGAGTTGTATTCGATGATATCGTAATGATGTTTATATGGCAATACTCACCAGGTAACTGTCCTTCCGTTTTACATACAAGCGACCGAATCGAGCAGAAGGTTAAATGGATAGATTGAACAATCATCGTATCTGAGTTGTATTCGATTATGTTTATATAGATATACTCACCAGGTACCTGTTCTTCCGATATACATACATTCGGTTCGATGTATTGTACTGAATAGTCGCGTAGTTGAATTGCTCTCAAGAAACAGTTATAAACGGGGTCTGAAAGTGTGAATTTTACAATCAATTCTGATAATTTGTGTGGGTATCCAGTGACTGTTTGTGTTAATATCCATCAGTTCTTACTCGATCATAATGACTACTAAAAATAAGATCCATGATATTAACAATATTATAAAGGAATCGATCAATGGCTTATTTCAAGATAAGGAATTTATTGCCAACTTGGCAAAAAAATCAACAGATAAGATCGAACAAAAACTGATAGCACTTCATGATGAAATAAAAAGCCAAAACGGAAAGATCAACTCCCTAGAACAAAAAATTGATTATCTTCAACAACAAGAAAAACGAATTTGAAATGAATGTCTGGTAGACTACGAGCAGAAAACAACTACTTTCCTGGTAAATACCACGCAGAACATTGAATTATATCTGTTCGTAGTCCATGCAACGATTCACACTGTGAATGCAGATCGCAAATGTTTCTTTCTTCCTAAGACGTGACAAATTCACATCGAGACAGGCACGCCTAACAACCTACAGACCGGTTTCGGGCTTATTGGCCCTCATCAGTGCAGGGAAGTTATCCGAGTAGAGACCGTAAGATCTCCACTCGAAGCGTTGCCTGTCCCAATGCATTTTCGTCGCGTCTATTTGACCGCACCGAGCCGCGTTCCAACAGACAATTGAAAGTGGCGACATCATGCGGCAGAAGAAAGAAACACTCCAGAACCGAATCTCCCAAGTTTTACAGAACTTGGAAGTGGCTGAGAGCTCGACTAAGCTCAATAAATGAAAAAATGGATTAGCCATAAATTGGAAAAAATTTTGAGAGAAAAAAAAAAAACTACCCTGCACTGATGAGGGCCAATAAGCCCGAAACCGGTCTGTAGGTTGTTAGGCGTGCCTGTCTCGATGTGAATTTGTCACGTCTTAGGAAGAAAGAAACATTTGCGATCTGCATTCACAGTGTGAATCGTTGCATGGACTACGAACAGATATAATTCAATGTTCTGCGTGGTATTTACCAGGAAAGTAGTTGTTTTCTGCTCGTAGTCTACCAGACATTCATTTCAAACTATGTTTGATATTTTTATTTGGATAGACTATTTTTTTTTTTTTTTGTCTCTCAAATTTTTTTCCAATTTATGGCTAATCCATTTTTTCAAGAAAAACGAAACAATATCTGCATATACCTGAAGATAATGAAGAAAATCTCAAGATTAAAATTATGCAACTGCTGAATAAAAACTCAACAGTAATGAAAGAAGAGTCCGTTAATAGTTGCTACAGAGTTGGAAATATAACAGAAAGGAATAGAAAACCCAGACCGATTATTCTAAAATTATCATGCCCGGCAACCAAGCATGAAATCTTCAAAAATGACAAGAATCTGAGAAATAAGAACATATTTTTGGCGGATGATCTCACTAAAGCGAAACGTATATTACTGAAAACTACCAAGTCCAGACTTCCTGGAAAAAAAGTGTGGACATACAATGGCCATATATACGTTAACATCGACCCCATATATCATAAAATTACTTGTGAAGATGAAATTAAGAAATATATTTGAACATATTTGTAATAGAACATTGATTTATATTACCTTTGAGTTAGCAATTCTATAACCTTTCTATTTTTCCAATACTATTTGTCTGTTCTCTCATCATACTTTTGTTCCAAACCTTACTATAATACTTGTCTCATTATACACATTGCACATACCTCATTACTTTCGATTTTCAACCTGTTTCATTCCAGCTTTGAGTGCGATAATGTTGGATTACTTAAATGAATTAGAATCATACGAAGAAAGAGAAACAATTGAATGCGACAATATTAATGATCATATTCATAAATTTGCAGGTGAGTGTTACTACAATATACTTCATCTCAATATAAGAAGCATAAATAAAAATTTCGATGAATTCCTTTTATACTTGGAAACTTTCAACAGAAACAACATTGATATTATAATTATGTCTGAAACCTGGCTCATTGATGATCTCAGTTACTTCTCCATTCCAGATTTTGGAATACATTACAACGAATCTAGATTCAATCAAAATGATGGCTTAATCATTCATGTCAGAAAGGAGGTTGATTGTAAAGTTACGACTCAACAATTAACTGAAGTGAATTTATTGAATATATCTTTCACGGTGGATAAAGTCTTATATTCCATAACGGCATCATATAGACCACCAGCCACAAACACTGATATTTATTTGACAGACAGAGAAGTATCTATCCGAAATCAATATCTCAGATATAAATATATTTATTGGTGATATAAATTTATATATATTGAATACTTCTGACTCAAAAACTAATAAATACATTTGTCTTATGGCCAACATGGGTTACTTTTCATTCATAAATAAACCTACAAGAGTCACACAATCAACATCTGGACTAATCGACCATGCATTTGTGAGAATTGGCAAGAAAAACATTCTAGAAGAGAAAATCAATTCTTACATTTTCAAAACAGACTTAACTGATCACTTCATGATCCTCTTGTCTTTCAATATGCCTACAAAAAATCATGACGTCACATTCGATTCTTCAAAAACCTACAAATATTTGAATCACTTCAAACTGAAAAAGTACCTGCATCAGGAAAAGTGGTTATCCGTCTATCAAAGTGAGGATCCTGAAACCAAGTACAACACTTTCATCAACACAATTGATAAATATATTGAGAAATGCACCCAAATCCATCAACAAAAAAATAACAAACAAGTAAAGTTGAAACCATGGATGACGTCAGCACTACTGAATTCAATCAGACATAGAGATTTTCTGGAGCAAAAACTAAACAAAAATGACTATGCTGAAAATAAAAGGGAATACAAACACTATAGAAACTTACTATGTAATTTATTGAGGTCCGCAAAACAGAACCACTATGAACAAAGATTAACAGAAAGTAAAAACAATATAAAAAAATTGTGGGAAAATATCAATGAAATCACTAACACTAAACTAAACATTAACTCAGATCACCTAGTCATTGTTGATGAACATGATTCGAAATTGTCATCTGATGAAGAAATAGCTAACCACTTCAACTACTTCTTCTCTAACATTGGTGCCAAAATGGCTCAAGAAATAAACAAACCTCCAAATCCGACTCAACAAACAAACATGCGTTCTAAAGACTCTATATTCCTACACCCAATATCCAATAATGAAATAATTTTCACCATCTCTAGCTTAAAAAATAACACATCATCTGGCCCTGATAAAATATCTGTACATTTCATAAAAAAATATAATAATTTTCTCATAGAACCCCTACGTCACATCTTGAACTTGACTTTGACAAAAGGTAAAGTACCATCAGCGTTCAAAGACTCTATAACAACTCCCATTTTCAAATCTGGATGCCGTAAACTAGCTACAAATTATAGACCTATAACAGTGATAAACAACTCTGCCAAAATTTTCGAAAAATGCATTAAGAATAGAATAATGGATTTTTGCAATAGAAACAAAATATTATCCCCATCACAATTCGGTTTCAGAGAGAATCTATCAACCGAAAAAGCGGTATTCGAATTAGTAAATAATATATTAACTGGTTTCCACAATAAAAAAAAAAGTCTTACAGTATTCTTGGATTTAGCGAAAGCGTTTGATACCGTTGACCACACGCTCCTATTTGAACGCCTTGATTTCATTGGAATCAGAGGTGTTACTTTGGATTTGTTGAAAGATTATTTGACTAATAGAACACAAATTGTCAAAATCAAAAGAACACTGAGTAACCCCTTACCAATAACAATGGGTGTCCCACAGGGGACAGTTTTGGGGCCAATATTATTTATTCTATATCTGAATCATTTGTTTTCTATAATCAATTTCGAAGGTAAATTAATTTCTTACGCTGATGACACTGCAGTCACATTTATCGGAAATACCTGGGCAGAAACTTACCATAACGCAGAAATTGGTATGAAAATAATATATAATTGGCTCAATAGTAGTCTCCTGAGTCTCAATATTTCTAAAACAAAATTTATTGCCTTTTCCTCAACATCCAGAGACCTTGACATCCCAAATGAACTTTTCCTTCACTCACATAATTGCACTGACTTGCTCCCATGTTCTTGTCAGGCAATAATGATGACAAATTCAATTAAATACCTAGGTGTTTTTGTAGACCGTTACATACGATGGGATGTTCACATCAGCTACACAGTTAAAAGACTTCGGAAACTAATCCATAAATTTTATGAGCTAAGGAACATTTTGAACAAAAAAACGCTTTTAACTGTATACAATGCACTCGTCGAGTCTTTATTGCGATACTGCCTTGTTGTTTGGGGTGGATTTTTCAAAACATCTATGCACAATTTGGAGATAATACAAAAAACTTTACTAAAAATAATTCTTAGAAAAAATAAACGATTTTCTACAAAACTTTTGTTTGAGGAGTCAGAAGTATTCAATTTACAAAAATTATATATTTATCAATCGCTTATATGGATGACAAATACGCCACGTTCAACAGATATGCTTGCCTATGATACACGTAGAACCGCCATGCAGGCTCTTCCAATACCCTGCTTCAGACTCACCCACAATCAAAAATTCATGACCTTTCTTGGCCCAAAACTTTATAATATGCTTCCTATTGACATAAGGAATATCCGAAGTCTGAAATCACGAAAAAAACGTATAAAACATTATGTGAAAACTCACCCGCAATCTTTTCTAAAAATTATTAATCAAGTATAAGACCACATTCATTTCGTCATTATTTTTTAATATCAATATTTTGGTAATATTCGTTTTCTCTCTCTTCGTACTTCTGATATAGGTTTGAAATCAGATTCACTGACATTTATTATTTTCGATATGTATATTAATGGTATATAGATATTACTCAGAAGAAGATTTACATCACAAGCCCGGCTTAGGTGGCTTCTTCTGTTCATATTTCTCTGATCATACATACTGATTAATACTGAATTCATGTTTTGATTTACATAATATTGTACATTCATGAGTTATTAATTACCTACTGAACAGATATTCAATCATAATTTTCTACTAAAATGTTTATATACTTATACTTATAAGGAAAATTCAAATACACTTCTGTATACATCTGCGCAAACTTTAACTGAATAAATTACTTACTTACTTACATACGAGCAACCGAATCGAACATAAGGTTGAATGGATAGATTGAACAATCATCGTATCTGAGTTGTATTCGATTATGTTTATATAGTTATACTCACCAGGTAACTGTTCTTCCGTTATACATACGAGCGACTGAATTGAACTGAAGGTTGAATGGATAGACTGAACAATGATCGTATCTGGGGTTGTATTCGATTATATCGTGATGATGTTCATATAGTTATACTCACCAGGTAACTGTTCTCCAGTTATACATAAGAGCGACTGAACTGAAAAGAAGGTTGAATAGATAGACTGAACAATCATCGTATCTGGGTTGTATTCGATTATTTCGTGATGATTATTATATATTATGTCTAACCAGGTAACTGTTCTTTCGTTATACATACTAGCAACCGAATCGAACATAAGGTTGAATGGATAGATTGAACAATCATTGTATCTGGGTTGTCTCCGATTATATCGTTATGTTGTATATTTAACTACACCTACCATGTAACGGTTCTTTCGTTACACATACGAGCGTCTGAATCAAACATAAGGTTGGATGGTTAGACGAAACGATAATTGTATCTGAGTTGTATTCGATGATATCGTGATGATGTTTATATAGCAATACTCACCAGGTTACTGTTCTTTCGTTATACATACGAGCAACCGAATCGAACAGAAGGTTGAATGGATAGTATCTGGGTTGTATTCGATTATGATGTTATGCTGTGTATATAGTTATACACATAAGGTGACGGTATTCCCGTTTCACATACGAGCGACCGAAACGAACAGAAAGTTGAATGGATAGACTGAACAATCAATGTATCTGGGTGGTATCCGATTATATCGCAATACTGTATATATAGTGATACTTACCAGGTGACGGTACTTCCGTTACACATACTAGCGACTGAATCGAACAGAAGGTTAAATGGTTAGACGAAACGATAATTGTATCTGAGTTGTATTCGATGATATCGTGATGATGTTTATATAGCAATACTCACCAGGTAACTGTCCTTCCGTTTTACATACAAGCGACCGAATCGAGCAGAAGGTTGAATGGATAGATTAAACAATCATCGTATCTGAGTTGTATTCGATTATGTTTATATAGATATACTCACCAGGTACCTGTTCTTCCGATATTCATACGAGCAACCGAATCGAACATAAGGTTGAATGGATAGATTGAACAATCATCGTATCTGAGTTGTATTCGATTATGTTTATATAGTTATACTCACCAGGTAACTGTTATTCCGTTATACATACGAGCGACTGAATTGAACTGAAGGTTGAATGGATAGACTAAACAATGATCGTATCTGGGGTTGTATTCGATTATATCGTGATGATGTTCATATAGTTATACTCACCAGGTAACTGTTCTCCAGTTATACATAAGAGCGACTGAACTGAACAGAAGGTTGAATGGATAGACTGAACAATCATCGTATCTGGGTTGTATTCGATTATTTCGTGATGATTATTATATATTATGTCTAACCAGGTAACTGTTCTTTCGTTATACATACTAGCAACCGAATCGAACATAAGGTTGAATGGATAGATTGAACAATCATTGTATCTGGGTTGTCTCCGATTATATCGTTATGTTGTATATTTAACTACACCTACCATGTAACGGTTCTTTCGTTACACATACGAGCGTCTGTATCAAACATAAGGTTGGATGGTTAGACGAAACGATAATTGTATCTGAGTTGTATTCGATGATATCGTGATGATGTTTATATAGCAATACTCACCAGGTTACTGTTCTTTCGTTATACATACGAGCAACCGAATCGAACAGAAGGTTGAATGGATAGTATCTGGGTTGTATTCGATTATGATGTTATGCTGTGTATATAGTTATACACATAAGGTGACGGTATTCCCGTTTCACATACGAGCGACCGAAACGAACAGAATGTTGAATGGATAGACTGAACAATCAATGTATCTGGGTGGTATCCGATTATATCGCAATACTGTATATATAGTGATACTCACCAGGTGACGGTACTTCCGTTACACATACTAGCGACTGAATCGAACAGAAGGTTAAATGGTTAGACGAAACGATAATTGTATCTGAGTTGAATTCGATGATATCGTGATGATGTTTATATAGCAATACTCACCAGGTAACTGTCCTTCCGTTTTACATACAAGCGACCGAATCGCGCAGAAGGTTAAATGGATAGATTGAACAATCATCGTATCTGAGTTGTATTCGATTATGTTTATATAGATATACTCACCAGGTACCTGTTCTTCCGATATACATACGAGCAACCGAATCGAACATAAGGTTGAATGGATAGATTGAACAATCATCGTATCTGAGTTGTATTCGATTATGTTTATATAGTTATACTCACCAGGTAACTGTTATTCCGTTATACATACGAGCGACTGAATTGAACTGAAGGTTGAATGGATAGACTAAACAATGATCGTATCTGGGGTTGTATTCGATTATATCGTGATGATGTTTATATAGCAATACTCACCAGGTAACTGTTCTTCCGTTTTACATACAAGCGACCGAATCGAGCAGAAGGTTGAATTCAGTATAGATTGAACAATCATCGTATCTGGGTTGTATTCGATTATGTTTATATAGTTATACTCACCAGGTAACTGTTCTTCCGTTATACATACGAGCGACTGAATTGAACAGAAGGTTGAATGGATAGTATATGGGTTGTATTCGATTATGATGTTATGCTGTGTATATAGTTATACACACTAGGAGACGGTATTCCCGTTTTACATACGAGCGACCGAAACGAAAAGAAAGTTGAATGGATAGACTGAACAATCAATGTATCTGGGTGGTATCCGATTATATCGCAATACTGTATATATAGTGATACTTACCAGGTGACGATACTTCCGTTACACATACTAGCGACTGAATCGAACAGAATGTTGAATGGTTAGACGAAACGATAATTGTATCTGAGTTGTATTCGATGATATCGTGATGATGTTTATATAGCAATACTCACCAGGTAACTGTCCTTCCGTTTTACATACAAGCGACCGAATCGAGCAAAAGGTTAAATGGATAGATTGAACAATCATCGTATCTGAGTTGTATTCGATTATGTTCATATAGATATACTCACCAGGTACCTGTTCTTCCGATATACATACGAGCAACCGAATCAAACATAAGGTTGAATGGATAGATTGAACAATCATCGTATCTGAGTTGTATTCGATTATGTTTATATAGTTATACTCACCAGGTAACTGTTCTTCCGTTATACATACGAGCGACTGAATTGAACTGAAGGTTGAATGGATAGACTAAACAATGATCGTTTCTGGGGTTGTATTCGATTATATCGTGATGATGTTCATATAGTTATACTCACCAGGTAACTGTTCTCCAGTTATACATAAGAGCGACCGAACTGAACAGAAGGTTGAATGGATAGACTGAACAATCATCGTATCTGGGTTGTATTCGATTATTTCGTGATGATTATTATATATTATGTGTAACCAGGTAACTGTTCTTTCGTTATACATACTAGCAACCGAATCGAACATAAGGTTGAATGGATAGATTGAACAATCATTGTATCTGGGTCGTCTCCGATTATATCGTTATGTTGTATATTTAACTACACCTACCATGTAACGGTTCTTTCGTTACACATACGAGCGTCTGAATCGAACATAAGGTTGGATGGTTAGACGGAACGATAATTGTAACTAAGTTGTATTCGATTATATCGTGATGACGTTCATATAGAAATACTCACCAGGTTACTGTTCTTTCGTTATACATACGAGCAGCCGAATCGAACAGAAGGTTGAATGGATAGTATCTGGGTTGTATTCGATTATGATGTTATGCTGTGTATATAGTTATACACATAAGGTGACGGTATTCCCGTTTCACATACGAGCAACCGAAACGAACAGAAAGTTGAATGGATAGACTGAACAATCAATGTATCTGGGTGGTATCCGATTATATCGCAATACTGTATATATAGTGATACTTACCAGGTGACGGTACTTCCGTTACACATACTAGCGACTGAATCGAACAGAAGGTTAAATGGTTAGACGAAACGATACATGTATCTGAGTTGTATTCGATGATATCGTGATGATGTTCATATAGCAATACTCAACAGGTAACTGTTCTGCCGTTTTACATACAAGCGACCGAATCGAGCAAAAGGTTGAATTCAGTATAGATTGAACAATCATCGTATCTGGGTTGTATTCGATTATGTTTATATAGTTATACTCACCAGGTAACTGTTCTTCCGTTATACATACGAGCGACTGAATTGAACAGAAGGTTGAATGGATAGTATATGGGTTGTATTCGATTATGATGTTATGCTGTGTATATAGTTATACACACTAGGAGACGGTATTCCCGTTTTACATACGAGCGACTGAAACGAAAAGAAAGTTGAATGGATAGACTGAACAATCAATGTATCTGGGTGGTATCCGATTATATCGCAATACTGTATATATAGTGATACTTACCAGGTGACGATACTTCCGTACTACATACTAGCGACTGAATCGAACAGAATGTTGAATGGTTAGACGAAACGATTATTGTATCTGAGTTGTATTCGATGATATCGTGATGATGTTTATACAGCAATACTCACCAGGTAACTGTCCTTCCGTTTTACATACAAGCGACCGAATCGAGCAGAAGGTTAAATGGATGGATTGAACAATCATCGTATCTGAGTTGTATTCGATTATGTTTATATAGATATACTCACCAGGTACCTGTTCTTCCGATATACATACGAGCAACCGAATCGAACATAAGGTTGAATGGATAGATTGAACAATCATCGTATCTGAGTTGTATTCGATTATGTTTATATAGTTATACTCACCAGGTAACTGTTCTTCCGTTATACATACGAGCGACTGAATTGAACTGAAGGTTGAATGGATAGACTAAACAATGATCGTATCTGGGGTTGTATTCGATTATATCGTGATGATGTTCATATAGTTATACTCACCAGGTAACTGTTCTCCAGCTATACATAAGAGCGACTGAACTGAACAGAAGGTTGAATGGATAGACTGAACAATCATCGTATCTGGGTTGTATTCGATTATTTCGTGATGATTATTATATATTATGTCTAACCAGGTAACTGTTCTTTCGTCATACATACTAGCAACCGAATCGAACATAAGGTTGAATGGATAGATTGAACAATCTTTGTATCTGGGTTGTCTCCGATTATATCGTTATGTTGTATATTTAACTATACCTACCATGTAACGGTTCTTCCGTTACGCATACTAGCGACTGAATCGAACAGAAGGTTAAATGGTTAGACGAAACGATAATTGTATCTGAGTTGAATTCGATGATATCGTGATGATGTTTATATAGCAATACTCACCAGGTAACTGTCCTTCCGTTTTACATACAAGCGACCGAATCGCGCAGAAGGTTAAATGGATAGATTGAACAATCATCGTATCTGAGTTGTATTCGATTATGTTTATATAGTTATACTCACCTGGTAACTGTTATTCCGTTATACATACGAGCGACTGAATTGAACTGAAGGTTGAATGGATAGACTAAACAATGATCGTATCTGGGGTTGTATTCGATTATATCGTGATGATGTTTATATAGCAATACTCACCAGGTAACTGTTCTTCCGTTTTACATACAAGCGACCGAATCGAGCAGAAGGTTGAATTCAGTATAGATTGAACAATCATCGTATCTGGGTTGTATTCGATTATGTTTATATAGTTATACTCACTAGGTAACTGTTCTTCCGTTATACATACGAGCGACTGAATTGAACAGAAGGTTTAATGGATAGTATATGGGTTGTATTCGATTATGATGTTATGCTGTGTATATAGTTATACACACTAGGAGACGGTAT
Source organism: Chrysomela aeneicollis (assembly GCA_029955515.1). Classification (NCBI taxonomy): domain Eukaryota; kingdom Metazoa; phylum Arthropoda; class Insecta; order Coleoptera; family Chrysomelidae; genus Chrysomela; species Chrysomela aeneicollis. The sequence goes on along the minus strand of JARUHQ010000013.1, from coordinate 10,029,216 downwards.
TCCCGTTTTACATACGAGCGACCGAAACAAAAAGAAAGTTGAATGGATAGACTGAACAATCAATGTATCTGGGTGGTATCCGATTATATCGCAATACTGTATATATAGTGATACTTACCAGGTGACGATACTTCCGTTACACATACTAGCGACTGAATCGAACAGAATGTTGAATGGTTAGACGAAACGATAATTGTATCTGAGTTGTATTCGATGATATCGTGATGATGTTTATATAGCAATACTCACCAGGTAACTATTCTTCCGTTTTACATACAAGCGACCGAATCGAGCAGAAGGTTGAATTCAGTATAGATTGAACAATCATCGTATCTGGGTTGTATTCGATTATGTTTATATAGTTATACTCACCAGGTAACTGTTCTTCCGTTATACATACGAGCGACTGAATTGAACAGAAGGTTGAATGGATAGTATATGGGTTGTATTCGATTATGATGTTATGCTGTGTATATAGTTATACACACTAGGAGACGGTATTCCCGTTTTACATACGAGCGACCGAAACAAAGAGAAAGTTGAATGGATAGACTGAACAATCAATGTATCTGGGTGGTATCCGATTATATCGCAATACTGTATATATAGTGATACTTACCAGGTGACGATACTTTCGTTACACATACTAGCGACTGAATCGAACAGAATGTTGAATGGTTAGACGAAACGATAATTGTATCTGAGTTGTATTCGATGATATCGTGATGATGTTTATATAGCAATACTCACCAGGTAACTGTTCTTCCGTTTTACATACAAGCGACCGAATCGAGCAGAAAGTTGAATTCAGTATAGATTGAACAATCATCGTATCTGGGTTGTATTCGATTATGTTTATATAGTTATACTCACCAGGTAACTGTTCTTCCGTTATACATACGAGCGACTGAATTGAACAGAAGGTTGAATGGATAGTATATGGGTTGTATTCGATTATGATGTTATGCTGTGTATATAGTTATACACACTAGGAGACGGTATTCCCGTTTTACATACGAGCGACCGAAACGAAAAGAAAGTTGAATGGATAGACTGAACAATCAATGTATCTGGGTGGTATCCGATTATATCGCAATACTGTATATATAGTGATACTTACCAGGTGACGATACTTCCGTTACACATACTAGCGACTGAATCGAACAGAATGTTGAATGGTTAGACGAAACGATAATTGTATCTGAGTTGTATTCGATGATATCGTGATGATGTTTATATAGCAATACTCACCAGGTAACTGTCCTTCCGTTTTACATACAAGCGACCGAATCGAGCAAAAGGTTAAATGGATAGATTGAACAATCATCGTATCTGAGTTGTATTCGATTATGTTTATATAGATATACTCACCAGGTACCTGTTCTTCCGATATACATACGAGCAACCGAATCAAACATAAGGTTGAATGGATAGATTGAACAATCATCGTATCTGAGTTGTATTCGATTATGTTTATATAGTTATACTCACCAGGTAACTGTTCTTCCGTTATACATACGAGCGACTGAATTGAACTGAAGGTTGAATGGATAGACTAAACAATGATCGTATCTGGGGTTGTATTCGATTATATCGTGATGATGTTCATAAAGTTATACTCACCAGGTAACTGTTCTCCAGTTATACATAAGAGCGACCGAACTGAACAGAAGGTTGAATGGATAGACTGAACAATCATCGTATCTGGGTTGTATTCGATTATTTCGTGATGATTATTATATATTATGTCTAACCAGGTAACTGTTCTTTCGTTATACATACTAGCAACCGAATCGAACATAAGGTTGAATGGATAGATTGAACAATCATTGTATCTGGGTCGTCTCCGATTATATCGTTATGTTGTATATTTAACTACACCTACCATGTAACGGTTCTTTCGTTACACATACGAGCGTCTGAATCGAACATAAGGTTGGATGGTTAGACGGAACGATAATTGTAACTAAGTTGTATTCGATTATATCGTGATGACGTTCATATAGAAATACTCACCAGGTTACTGTTCTTTCGTTATACATACGAGCAGCCGAATCGAACAGAAGGTTGAATGGATAGTATCTGGGTTGTATTCGATTATGATGTTATGCTGTGTATATAGTTATACACATAAGGTGACGGTATTCCCGTTTCACATACGAGCAACCGAAACGAACAGAAAGTTGAATGGATAGACTGAACAATCAATGTATCTGGGTGGTATCCGATTATATCGCAATACTGTATATATAGTGATACTTACCAGGTGACGGTACTTCCGTTACACATACTAGCGACTGAATCGAACAGAAGGTTAAATGGTTAGACGAAACGATACATGTATCTGAGTTATATTCGATGATATCGTGATGATGTTTATATAGCAATACTCAACAGGTAACTGTTCTGCCGTTTTACATACAAGCGACCGAATCGAGCAAAAGGTTGAATTCAGTATAGATTGGACAATCATCGTATCTGGGTTGTATTCGATTATGTTTATATAGTTATACTCACCAGGTAACTGTTCTTCCGTTATACATACGAGCGACTGAATTGAACAGAAGGTTGAATGGATAGTATATGGGTTGTATTCGATTATGATGTTATGCTGTGTATATAGTTATACACACTAGGAGACGGTATCCCCGTTTTACATACGAGCGACTGAAACGAAAAGAAAGTTGAATGGATAGACTGAACAATCAATGTATCTGGGTGGTATCCGATTATATCGCAATACTGTATATATAGTGATACTTACCAGGTGACGATACTTCCGTACTACATACTAGCGACTGAATCGAACAGAATGTTGAATGGTTAGACGAAACGATTATTGTATCTGAGTTGTATTCGATGATATCGTGATGATGTTTATACAGCAATACTCACCAGGTAACTGTCCTTCCGTTTTACATACAAGCGACCGAATCGAGCAGAAGGTTAAATGGATAGATTGAACAATCATCGTATCTGAGTTGTATTCGATTATGTTTATATAGATATACTCACCAGGTACCTGTTCTTCCGATATACATACGAGCAACCGAATCGAACATAAGGTTGAATGGATAGATTGAACAATCATCGTATCTGAGTTGTATTCGATTATGTTTATATAGTTATACTCACCAGGTAACTGTTCTTCCGTTATACATACGAGCGACTGAATTGAACTGAAGGTTGAATGGATAGACTAAACAATGATCGTATCTGGGGTTGTATTCGATTATATCGTGATGTTGTTCATATAGTTATACTCACCAGGTAACTGTTCTCCAGCTATACATAAGAGCGACTGAACTGAACAGAAGGTTGAATGGATAGACTGAACAATCATCGTATCTGGGTTGTATTCGATTATTTCGTGATGATCATTATATATTATGTCTAACCAGGTAACTGTTCTTTCGTTATACATACTAGCAACCGAATCGAACATAAGGTTGAATGGATAGATTAAACAATCTTTGTATCTGGGTTGTCTCCGATTATATCGTTATGTTGTATATTTAACTACACCTACCATGTAACGGTTCTTTCGTTACACATACGAGCGTCTGAATCGAACATAAGGTTGGATGGTTAGACGGAACGATAATTGTAACTAAGTTGTATTCGATTATATCGTGATGACGTTCATATAGAAATACTCACCAGGTTACTGTTCTTTCGTTATACATACGAGCAACCGAATCGAACAGAAGGTTGAATGGATAGTATCTGGGTTGTATTCGATTATGATGTTATGCTGTGTATATAGTTATACACATAAGGTGACGGTATTCCCGTTTCACATACGAGCAACCGAAACGAACAGAAAGTTGAATGGATAGACTGAACAATCAATGTATCTGGGTGGTATCCGATTATATCGCAATACTGTATATATAGTGATACTTACCAGGTGACGGTACTTCCGTTACACATACTAGCGACTGAATCGAACAGAAGGTTAAATGGTTAGACGAAACGATACATGTATCTGAGTTATATTCGATGATATCGTGATGATGTTTATATAGCAATACTCAACAGGTAACTGTTCTGCCGTTTTACATACAAGCGACCGAATCGAGCAAAAGGTTGAATTCAGTATAGATTGGACAATCATCGTATCTGGGTTGTATTCGATTATGTTTATATAGTTATACTCACCAGGTAACTGTTCTTCCGTTATACATACGAGCGACTGAATTGAACAGAAGGTTGAATGGATAGTATATGGGTTGTATTCGATTATGATGTTATGCTGTGTATATAGTTATACACACTAGGAGACGGTATCCCCGTTTTACATACGAGCGACTGAAACGAAAAGAAAGTTGAATGGATAGACTGAACAATCAATGTATCTGGGTGGTATCCGATTATATCGCAATACTGTATATATAGTGATACTTACCAGGTGACGATACTTCCGTACTACATACTAGCGACTGAATCGAACAGAATGTTGAATGGTTAGACGAAACGATTATTGTATCTGAGTTGTATTCGATGATATCGTGATGATGTTTATACAGCAATACTCACCAGGTAACTGTCCTTCCGTTTTACATACAAGCGACCGAATCGAGCAGAAGGTTAAATGGATAGATTGAACAATCATCGTATCTGAGTTGTATTCGATTATGTTTATATAGATATACTCACCAGGTACCTGTTCTTCCGATATACATACGAGCAACCGAATCGAACATAAGGTTGAATGGATAGATTGAACAATCATCGTATCTGAGTTGTATTCGATTATGTTTATATAGTTATACTCACCAGGTAACTGTTCTTCCGTTATACATACGAGCGACTGAATTGAACTGAAGGTTGAATGGATAGACTAAACAATGATCGTATCTGGGGTTGTATTCGATTATATCGTGATGTTGTTCATATAGTTATACTCACCAGGTAACTGTTCTCCAGCTATACATAAGAGCGACTGAACTGAACAGAAGGTTGAATGGATAGACTGAACAATCATCGTATCTGGGTTGTATTCGATTATTTCGTGATGATTATTATATATTATGTCTAACCAGGTAACTGTTCTTTCGTTATACATACTAGCAACCGAATCGAACATAAGGTTGAATGGATAGATTGAACAATCTTTGTATCTGGGTTGTCTCCGATTATATCGTTATGTTGTATATTTAACTACACCTACCATGTAACGGTTCTTTCGTTACACATACGAGCGTCTGAATCGAACATAAGGTTGGATGGTTAGACGGAACGATAATTGTAACTAAGTTGTATTCGATTATATCGTGATGACGTTCATATAGAAATACTCACCAGGTTACTGTTCTTTCGTTATACATACGAGCAACCGAATCGAACAGAAGGTTGAATGGATAGTATCTGTGTTGTATTCGATTATGATGTTATGCTGTGTATATAGTTATACACATAAGGTGACGGTATTCTCGTTTCACATACGAGCGACCGAAACGAACAGAATGTTGAATGGATAGACTGAACAATCAATGTATCTGGGTGGTATCCGATTATATCGCAATACTGTATATATAGTGATAATTACCAGGTGACGGTACTTCCGTTACACATACTGGCGACTGAATCGAACAGAAGGTTAAATGGTTAGACGAAACGATAATTGTATCTGAGTTGTATTCGATGATATCGTGATGATGTTTATATAGCAATACTCACCAGGTAACTGTTCTTCCGTTTTACATACAAGCGACCGAATCGAGCAGAAGGTTAAATGGATAGATTGAACAATCATCGTATCTGAGTTGTATTCGATTATGTTTATATGGATATACTCACCAGGTACCTGTTCTTCCGATATACATACGAGCAACCGAATCGAACATAAGGATGAATGGATAGATTGAACAATCATCGTATCTGAGTTGTATTCGATTATGTTTATATAGTTATACTCACCAGGTAACTGTTCTTCCGTTATACATACGAGCGACTGAATTGAACTGAAGGTTGAATGGATAGACTAAACAATGATCGTATCTGGGGTTGTATTCGATTATATCGTGATGATGTTCATATAGTTATACTCACCAGGTAACTGTTCTCCAGTTATACATAAGAGCGACTGAACTGAACAGAAGGTTGGATGGATTGACTGAACAATCATCGTATCTGGGTTGTATTCGATTATTTCGTGATGATTATTATATATTATGTCTAACCAGGTAACTGTTCTTTCGTTATACATACTAGCAACCGAATCGAACATAAGGTTGAATGGATAGATTGAACAATCATTGTATCTGGGTTGTCTCCGATTATATCGTTATGTTGTATATTTAACTACACCTACCATGTAACGGTTCTTTCGTTACACATACGAGCGTCTGAATCGAACATAAGGTTGGATGGTTAGACGGAACGATAATTGTAACTAAGTTGTATTCGATTATATCGTGATGACGTTCATATAGAAATACTCACCAGGTTACTGTTCTTTCGTTATACATACGAGCAACCGAATCGAACAGAAGGTTGAATGGATAGTATCTGGGTTGTATTCGATTATGATGTTATGCTGTGTATATAGTTATACACATAAGGTGACGGTATTCCCGTTTCACATACGAGCGACCGAAACGAACAGAAAGTTGAATGGATAGACTGAACAATAGTAGATGTTTTATGCCGATTCTAGACCTCCTCCCAAGGTCACACACCCCCCATGTGGCATTGGGGGGTCAATGACCTTGGGGGGTCAATGACCTTGGGAGGAGTGACCTTGGGAGGAGTGACCTTGGGGTGAATGACCTTGGGAGGAGTGACCTTGAGAGGAGTGACCTTGGGGTGAATGACCCCGATGTGATCTTGGGAGGAGTGACCTCGAGTTGGCGACCTTGAGAGGAGGGTGCCCTTGGGAGTTGGTGTGGCCTTGAGAGGAGCGCGTCCTTGAGGAGGGCTCTCTTTTTCTGTGAGCATGTCCTTGTGTTTTCACACCTCTGAAATGGGAGGGGGTGCGACCTTGAACGCTGCTTCTGCGTGCGCATGCGCCATTCCCCCACTAGAGTTCAAGATCGCGTTGGTGAGAGTGGGCTAGGTGGTACTCCTATAAATTCAAGGATGCGCAGAGTGGAGCACAGTTTCTTGAGAATCACATATTAATCAGCATTTTTTGTTTGTTCGTGAGTGATAAAAGCGTTTTTATACATCATCATCATGTTGACCTGCAGTGCTTGTTTCCAAACCTTTACGCGTAGTGATAATTTACGCCGCCATCAAAGAATTTCATGTGTTGGTGATTTGAGTGATTTGGGCGAGCCTAGTGCAAAAAGGGCTCGATTGGATATTTCGAATCCGCCAGCGCCATCGACATCTAGAAGTATGCAAAGATGTGTGCCCTGCGCTAAAGATGTTCCATCAGATAGGATGGGTGCTCATAAGAGAACCTTGGAGCATCGCTCTAATGCGTGCATGCACTACAGATATGTTGTATATGCGATCGAGAGCGCGTTCAAATGCCGCATTATTAGCTACAGGTTAGAGTGTAGAATGAACATTTTAGATTACAATGCGTTCTTCAATGAGAATAGAGCTACAATTATATCTCTATTGGAAAATATGCTACTGATCCATCACTCGATTAAAGTGAACATGGAAGTTTTTGGTAGATATGTCATTGAAACCCGAGATGTGGGAGATGTGAAATCTTTCATGGCTCCGAATCGCATAATTGCTTCATCGCCAGATTTGGAAGATATCGTTGACGCATTTCGGGATTGTCTTTCGAATCTTGCTATCGAATTCGAGGAACGTGATTCTGGTGAGTTGTTTGAAAAAATCAGATGTCGACTAAGTTTGCTTATTTCTTTTTTTTTTACTTTGATATTACAGGTTGGGCTTTAGAAGAGATTTTGTTTCTAGCAATAAATATTAATAAATACAGCCCATTAGGGGGTGGGTCTTACATAAAGCTACCCACCTTTATTGCGAACAAGAAAGCGGTGGTTAACATTATTAATCAGGATGAGCATTGTTTCGCCTGGGCAGTTACATCAGCTTTGTATCCTGCGAGGATAAGGAATACCGAAACATCTTCCTACCCACACTTTTCTACAGTATTGAATCTGGTTGGTATAGAGTTTCCTATGAAAGTAAGTGATATTCCAAAGTTCGAAAATCAAAATGATTGCTCCATCAATGTTTATGGGTTAGAGAGCGTATTCAATGATCAAAAAATGAAATATAGGGTTATTGGGCCGCTTCATTATGCTAAGAATAGATTGGGTAGGCATGTAAACTTACTTTATATCTCGGACGATTCCGGTAAGGGGCATTATTGCTGGATAAAAAATTTATCGCGATTAGTGTCAAGCCAATTAAATGCCAGAGGGCATAGGAATTTCTTTTGCGATGGGTGTCTGATATGTTTCTCCGATGAGTCGAAGTTGCTACGTCATAAATTGAATGATTGCAATCATACATACACTACGGTTTCATCTCCAGAAATCAAGGTTGATAAATTCGGAAATAGCGCTCCCGGGAATATTTTAAAATTCGAAAGTTTTGAGAAACAGATGAAAGTACCATTCGTTATTTATGCAGATTTTGAATCTGTTCTGAAACCCATCCAAACTTGTGAACCAGATCCTACGGGGTCGTATACTAATAAAACATTCGCTCACGAGCCGCATTCATTTGCATATCTCATCAAATGCTCCTACGATGATTCCCTCACTAAATTTGTTTCATTCCGAGGAAAAGGTGTAGCAAGAAAGTTTGTCTCCAGTTTAGTCGATAATGTTAAGGCTATATATAATATGCATTTGAAACGTGTTGTTCCTATGGCTAAATTGAGTGCTGCAGAAAAGCTTGATTTCGCTACCGCTACAATTTGCAACATTTGTGATAAGCCACTTGATTCCACAGATGTTAAAGTTAGAGACCATTGTCACCTGACTGGTAAAATGAGAGATGGCGCCGCACATTCTAAATGTAATTTAAATTTCAAGCTACCTAACTTCATCCCCATCTTTTTCCATAATATGAGCGGGTATGATAGCCACCTCTTCATCAAACAATTGTTCGAGCATGAAGAGAGGGTGGATTGTATCGCTCAAACTGAGGAAAAGTATGTTTCATTCACGAAACATGTTTTTGTCGATGAGTACTTGGGAAAAGATGGGAAAAATCATAAAATGTTCATAAAGTTGCGCTTTTTAGATACTTATAAATTTCTTTCTGATCCGCTGCATTCTCTAGCTGAAAATCTGACTACGGAACAGTGTGTTGAGACAGCGAGAGCATTTCAAGATCGCGAACAATTTAAGCTAATGACGCGAAAAGGTTTGTTTCCGTATAGTTTTATTACATCTATCGATAAATTGGAGCATAAAGGTTTACCTTCTCAAAATGACTTTTTCGATAATTTATCGAATGAACACATTTCGAATGAGGATTATCGTAGAGCTGAGCGTATTTGGAAGATATTCAAATGTAAAACGCTTGGGGATTATTCAGACGTATATCTGAAATCGGATGTTTTGTTATTATGCGATGTTTTTGAAAATTTTCGGAAGGTTAGTTTGAAGACATACAAGTTGGACCCATGTCAATATTATACAGACCCTGGTCTATCGTGGGATGCTATGTTGCGCTACACAAAAGTGGAATTGGAACTCTTAACTGACATCGACATGGTGAATTTCTTTAAGAAGGGAATAAGAGGCGGTGTCAGCCAGTGTAGTATGAGAAGCCATGTAGCTAATAATAAATTCCTCCCAAATTTCAACCCTGATGATCCATCGTCGTTTATAATGTATTTGGATGCGACCAACTTGTATGGTCATAGTATGTCGCAACCACTACCTACATCTGGTTTCACATGGTTAACTGATGTTGAAATCTCAAATTTGGATATCTCGAATGTTGCAGATGATGATCCGTTCGGGTATGTTCTCGAAGTAGATATTCACTACCCTGAAAATTTACATGATGCACACTCGGATTTACCTCTTCTTGTGGAATCCATCAGCCCGCCAGGTTCAAAATCCGCTCATAAGAAACTGATTCCGAATTTATCGAATAAGTTAAATTATATAATCCATTATCGAAATTTGAAACAGGCGATTAGAAATGGTTTAATCTTGACGCGAATACATAGAGTTCTTAAATTCAATCAATCTCGCTGGTTGAAGAAATATGTAGACCTCAATACTGAGATGCGCAATAAAAGTACGAACAAAGCCGATAATGGATTATTTAAAAAGATGGTCAACTGTGTGTATGGTGAAACTATGGAAAATGTCGATAGAAGGACCGATATCAAACTTGTGACCCATTGGGAGAGTATCAGGAAGCGGAAGGGTGCTAATGCATTGACGGCCCTTCCCAATTATAAGACTTGCACGATATTTCATGAAAATTTCGTTGCAATTCACATGGGTAGGGTTAGCGTGCATTATGATAAACCGCTCTATGTGGGCTTCAGCATATTAGATGTGTCGAAAATTGTAATCTATGATTTCTTATATGATTGTATCAAGAAAAATTTTCCTGGACATCATCATCATTATTGTATACCGATACTGATTCCCTCATCTTGAAAATTGATAGCGAAAATTTCTATGATTTTATGAAAGAAAACATAGAATATTTCGACACGTCTAATTATCCTGTAAAAAATAACTTCAACATGCCTCGCACAGAATCGATCGTCGGCAAAATGAAAGATGAATTCCCAAACAACCCCTTAATTAGTTTTTATGGTACTGGCGCCAAAGCTTATTGCGTCAAATCAACGACTAGCGAGGTGAAAAAAGCGAAAGGCGTTTCCAGGGCTGTTATAAGAAACGAACTATCTCTAGATAGTTATAAAGACATCGTTGAGAAAGGTGGTTTGATATTTCGCAAGATGAATACTTTTCGTAGCTATAAGCATGACATCTTCACGGAGATGAGAAACAAAGTTGCTCTTTCATATCACGACGATAAGTGGTTTATTATTCCCAATACTGTCAGAACTCTTCCTTGGGGTCATAATGATATAGATTTTTATCGATTTAGTCCAGAGCAAAATTCAATTTGGTTACATCAGGCAATAAGCGACTTGTCGCAGAATGATCAGGGGGAGGATAATGAACGGTCCAAAAGATTAGACTCGCTAATTGAAATGTTGATGGAGCAATTAGAACCTCAGCAGTGAGCTCTATACCGGAAGAGGGGGTAGGGGGAGGGGAGGATTGTTCGCTACATGCCCTATAAGGGGTATAAGATATTTCCATTCCTCCGAGTTGGTGACTAGCTGCGATATTGGCAACAGCAGTTGAGATGACTACCGAGGTCAGCGTGACGCTTGCGAAACTTTCAATTCAGGAGCATGATAAAGAAAAGGGGAAAGCTGTGAGTATATTTTTTATTCGATAATATTCTCGATTTTGGGAATCATTTCCATATTATAAATGTATATTTTCTTCTTGCAGCCTTCCAAAAACGCTGTTGGGCAGCAAGACATAGACAATTTCACGGATGAAGGATACGATGACGTCGAATGCAGCGAAAAAGCACTTGAGCGAAATAAATTCATGAATGTTTCTCGGTCATTCTTATGTACATTATGTAATCGAACACTTCACGAAACAATTGTGACAGGTGTTGCTCCTATTTGTTGCAATGTACGCAGCAAAGTTTATATTTACCATTTTTTAAGTTATGTAATCGAAAACTTCATGAAACAATTGCGGTAGGTGTTGCTCCTATTTGTTGCAATATATGTAGTGAAGTTTATATTTACCATTTTTGAAGTAATAATATTTTTCTATACTCGAAACATTTATTGTAATATTATTGCGCAGTAGGCTATAATCCCCCCACCCCTCAGCCATTCTTGATATTCTTCACCGCAAAGGTGTGTTAGAGTCAGTTGTACGAAAGGCGGCCACCATGAAACTACTCGCTGTTGACATGCAAGGTTTCGTGCTTGGTGATAATAGTGTATTCCACCCCAAAGAAATATCTATCACAGATGGGGAGAAAACTAATCATTACATGTTGAAACCGCCTAAACCCTATAACAGTTTAACTCGGAGTGAAAAAAAGCAAGTAACCTATGTGGAACGAAACATCCACGGTATAAGATACTCGAGTGGGCTCATCGACTATGATCAACTGATGGGTGAGGTGCTTGAGCCTATTGCGAGCGCTAGTATAGTTTATGTGAAGGGGCATCAAAAGTTTGAGATTTTACAACAGTATGTAGAACAATTGGCCTATAAGCCATACATTGTGAATATTGAAAAATATCAGCATGATATGTGTCTTCAAAACCCTGTACATTCAAAATACAACCAAATACGGGTACAGAACACTTCCTAATTGACAGTTGGCATGATTGGCGATAACTGACGTGACAGGTGACAATTGGCAGGGCAGCTGTCACGGCGGCCATCTTAGGCGGAAAGAGCATTGAAAAGCGGAGGAGGTAGCAATTTTAACCATAGCAATTTCAACTCCTGAGTCGAGCAGTAGTCATTGAATTGTTATAGAACCATCTACAAGTGAGCATTCAATTATGTCTGGACAATATCAAAATATGTCCATGAGACAAATGGTGGCCGCCATACGGGAGAGACAACGCACCAACCCGGTGGAGATCGACGAAATGGTGCAGAGACACTTGGACGAGCGGCGGGCCGATGAGATCCTGCAGGAGTTTTTAGACCAGCGGCGGGCCGAGATGGGGAACAACAACGAACTCGACCCTGGATCAGACTCCGATGAAACTATCATTTTAGCTCCCGTTATCACAAGAAGGGAGCTACGCAGGAAGAAGAAGTCGAGAGTGCCGCCTTACACGGCTAAAAGGTTGAAGCCGAAAGTGAAGTGAACAAACATATATCGTTTTTTATATTATATATTTCAATAAATTTTTTCATAATACAAATTGTTTGTCATGATTTGAATACACCATTAATAAGTAAGAAGTGGTCCTCGAGTGTCTACCGTTTCAATTTCTCTCGTAGATGCCTAACTGTTCTCACAAAAGAAGTGAAAATCCCATATTTATGTGAATCACAGTCGCACACGCAAAAACAATAATGCATACATTTCCTGCATGCAAGCCCATCTACGAAATCGTTGTATTCGAATAGATAGAAACATTTTCTGCGGCAGCAATAACGCCTTGATGTAACTGGGCATTGATACTCCAACGCGCGAACCATGTTAGACGGAGTTTAAATGATGTCTGAGAAGTAGGGCGAATATTAGAAACCAAAGTGATGGGCGTTAACAAGAAGCGGGCAAGCGTAATGAGGTCCGAGCGTAACGACCAATGGGAGAAGCCAAAGGGCTGGGCCTCAACAAGTGGGAGGGCCTCAAATTGGCTACGCCCCCCCCCCGAGGAAGCTCCGCCCCCCAAAACTCCGCCCCCCCAAAACTCCGCCCCCCAAAACTCTGCCCCCCTTGGAGCACCACCCCTAAGATCTGTGTCAAGGTGGGATTCGATCAGCACCCCTCCCCCCATGAAATCCAAAATCCTTGCCGAGGTATCAAAAATTTGTGTCAAGGTGGAATTCGATCAGCACCCCCCCCCCCCCCGGGGAGCACCTCAGTTTTCTCAGTTAATATTATTTGAACCTTATAAATTTTTTCAACTTGTGAAAATATTACTTGTATTTAATGCTGGGCGATATAATTTGGAACTCTTGTCAAATTTATCAAAATAAAATAGATAATTTATTTTTATTTTTTTCATTCATTCATTGTACACTCTTCCATAACTATATACACTTTCAAATTTCAAATATATACAAAATAAAATCTTATGAACTAGAAATACATAAATATATACAAAATAAAAACTTATAAATAGAAAAATAAATAATCAAATATATATACACTAATTCAATAGTCTCCTTCAATATCACCCCTATAGTATCTAAACGTTGGAGCCGGCACCTCCAAATACCTAGCCCTTCTTCGAAGTCTCTCTTCGAGGGGTAGGCACCAACACTTGTCCAAATGTTCGGAGGGCCCCCTATAAAAGTGGCCCACCACCTCGCAAAAGAATTTCTTGCTGAAATTGCAACCTCTGCAAATCCCTTGCCAGCAATCATTCCGATATTGCCGGCAGCTTCTACATCTATGGAAGTACAGCCTTCTACCCATGCTGCATTCCTGGCATGTTGGGCGGCAGATTCCAAAGTTGGAATTCCTCAGCTTTTTACAGCACCTATCGCATCGGGCTCCGGAACTTGGTGACTGCGCTGGTACAGGAGATGGGGGCCCCGTTCTTGTCGTATTCGCCAACGAGCAACGCTGGCACATTCCCGTGCTGGGATTGAGGTCTCCTGGCACGAAGGCGTCCCCGCAATTGTGGCAGCATATCGCCCCATTCGCGATAAGCGGCCTCACTGCAATAATTGGCTTGTTATCCCAGGCACTCGGATACATATTAACTGAAGAATAATTGAGGAGTTCTTCTCAAACTAGTGGTCGACTCAGGAGTTGAAACCGCTATGACCTCCGCTTTTCAATACTCTTTCCGACTAAGATGGCCGCCGTGACAGTCGCCCTGTCAATTGTCATCTGCCAGCTATCACCCGATATCAGTAGCGTCACTCGCCATCAGTAGCGCCACTTGCCATTAGTAGCGCCACCTGCTATTAAGGCTAATGACCTTGAAACAGGGGCGCCATCTACCACAATCACTATTATTTGCCATACCAAACTATCGCGAAGTGTTCCGTGCCCGTAGTTGGTCGTTGAGGTGTTTCGTGTCAGCTGTCATCCGCCATCAGTAGCGCCATCATCATCTGTCACCCGTCATCAGTCACTCCCACTCTCAGCTAGGAGGGAGGAAAGAGCACAAAAGCGAAGCGCGCACTCGAATTTATCATTCTTCTGCCTGCCTTCCTCTTCGACTAGACCTGCCTACTAGACGCTGCTAGATCAATTGTGAGTATTACCTTTTGACTGTGTATAGTGAATTTGTATATATCTCCATATTTTTGTACTTGTGATTTTGTATTATATTCTAAGTGGTGAATCTGGGACTTGTAGATTTCTCTCGTTGTGATAACATCAGATTATTTCTGTTTCTTTGACTCTGAATATTTTTCTCATTGCATTAATATCGAATCATTTTTAAAGTGAAAGAAGTTGGGACTTGAACATTTTTTCTTGTTGTGATAATATTAGATTATTTCTATTTGTCCGACTCTGAATGTTTGTTCCACATTGTTCCAATTTCGAATTATTTTTCAAAGTGGAACACTCTAACTCTTTTAATTTTTCTCATTATATTAATATTGAATCTTTTTCCAAGTGATAGAATCTGCAAACCGTTTCACTCATTCTGCTGCCCGCCTTCCTCTTCGACTAGACCTGCCTACTAGACGCCGTTAGATCAATTGTGAGTATTACCTTTTGGCTGTGTATAGTGAATTTGTATATAGGTATCTCTATATTTTTGTACTTGTGATTTTGTGTTATATTCTGAGTGGTGAATGTAGGACTTATATATTTTTCTCATTGTGATAACATTAGATTATTTCTATTTCTTCGACTCTGAATGTTTTCTCATTGCATTGATATCGAATCATTTTCAAAGTGATAGAAGCTGGGACTTTAACATTTTTTTCGTTGTGATAATATTAGATTATTTCTATTTGTCCGACTCTGAATGTTTTTCCTCACTGCTCCAATGTCGAATTATTTTTCCAAAGTGGAAAACTCTTACTCTTGTTTTTTTTGCATTATACTAATGTTGAATCTTTTTCCAAGTGATAGAATCTTCGAGTGTTTTCATCTTCAACCCATTCTGTTCGCTGCCTTCCTGTTGGGCTACTCAGACTAGACGCTCCTAGACCAACTGTGAGTATTACCTTTGAAGTGTGTATAGTGAATTTGTATACATCTTCATATTTTTGTACTTGTGATATCGAATTATATTCTAAGTGGTGAATGTAGGACTTGTACATTTTTCTCATTGTGATAACATTAGATTATTTCTATTTCTTTGACTCTGAATGTTTTCTCATTGCATTGATATCGAATCATTTTTCAAAGTGAAAGAAGTTGGGACTTTTGAACATTTTTCTCCTTGTGATAATATCAGATTATTTCTATTTCTCCAACTCTGAATGTTTTTCCTCATTGCTTCAATGTCGAATTATTTTTCCGAAGTGGAAAACTCTTACCCTTGTTTTTTTTTTCATTATACTAATATTGAATCTTTTTCCAAGTTGTAGAATCTTCAAGTGTTTTTTGGACCCGGTCTAGAAGACACCGTTGCTTGCCCTCCTCTCGAGCTACCACACCACCGGCTAATTTTTTTTTTTGGATTATTACTTTTGAACCAATTGTAAGTATTTCCTTGTGAGTGCATATAGTGAAATATAAATTTTCGAGTTCTATAACATACTTCATTCTCATTGTGATATAGTCGAGTTTTGCTAAGTGCTATAATAACCTATAACTTATAATATTTTTCTTTGCGATAATTTCATAATTTCTCTATACAATGCAATACACGACTTAACATGTTTTCATTGTTATAGAAATACGAGATGGCCTTCAACAACTCCGCCGCCGCTCAATCCTCTGCCGCTCCCGACAATTCTGAGGAGCTCCAGCAATTAAGTATGTTATTTTCAACTCTTTTTCTTGTAACACCATCCTAATATTTTTCTCGAAATTTTTCAGGCATCAATTCATCATTTTTCGAGAACATCGCCATGGACGCATTTGATGTTCCCGAAGATGATATTGATCTTGGAGCTCTTCTCGCTGACACGTGGGATAGCATGCGCGGCGACGATACCGTGGGTGCGGCTGGCACCCGGGGTAAGAAGAGGCCGGCGATGTCGCAAGGGGCATCTTCCAAGGGGGCTAAGATGAGCTGTCGCAGGGCGCATGGCGCTTTCAGACAAAGCGTCAATGTTGGTTGAAAGCCTGCCCGAAGATGACAATGCTGATGATTTCGCGCCACAAACCAAGAAAATAAAGGTTTGTGGCGCGAAATCATCGGGGTCTGTTGGGAAGAAGAGCATGTCCTCGTCAAAAAGGAAGGTTGCTAACCCCCTTCAACATATCTTTCTCGATGATAGCGAGGATGATTTTGCACCACCACCGCAACCAAAGAAAAAGATCTTTGGTAGCCGTGTTGGTGGAAAGAGGGCGTTATCATCGAGGGCATCGACGTCTTTGAAAGCGTCGCCCAAGGCACCTTCGAAGAAGAGGAAGATTAGCCCGAAGGCGGTTGCGGGGCCTCCTAAGGCCAGCCCTAGCAAGAAGGGCAAATCTTCCTCTTCTTCAATGATACTCCGCAAGTTCCTCAATAATAGTGGCAAGGCAAACCCCTACCGCGGAGGTGATATTGCTGAGTGGTACGCGGAACGGCGTACCGCTCAACAAGAGCGAAAGCCGGCAATCAACGTCCTCAGAGTGGACGTGATCAAGCCGGCTAGTGCTCGAACCAATGCGGACGGTGATGCGATCGCCGCCATTGATGAGGGAACCAGTGGAGTAGGCGCCGTGGGTGATGCACCGGAAGTGGCTAATGCCAATAAAATTAAACAGTCTGGAAGCATCAGCATCGTCACCATCTCCGACGATGAAGGTGCTACTGCTGCTGAGGGCGCGGATGTTGGCGAAAACAATGGTGGTGATGCCATCGTTCATGAGGCTGCAGTTGCCGCCACTCCGCCGCCTGATGACGAAGTTATCACCATCGCTGTTTTCGCCGACGCCGCGCCACCTCATGAAGATGCCACCCCGCGACCTCCCCAACAACCATCGCCGGCGCTGGAGGCAGAGGTTGCGGCGACGCCCCCATCATCCCCACCACCACCATCGCCATCGCCAGCAGCTGAGGCGGAGGTTGCGACACCATCCCCGGCGGGTATTGCGTCACCCTCGCCGCTAGCGGAGGATGTGCCGCCGTCGCAGCCGTCGCCGCCATCTTCACCGGCAGCTGGAGGTGCGGCTTCGCCTTCACAGGCGGAGAGTGAGGATGCCGCGCCGCCGACGCCTTCCCCGTCAAACAGCATTCCGCCGGGACCAGTACTGCCTTCCACCCAATTGCGAAAATATGACGCCGAGTTGAGGCAGTGGTTGGCAGTGATGAGCAACCGCAAAACGAGAACTCTTCACGACAACGCGCAGGTTGAAGCTCAGCTGGTTGAGATTGAAGCTCAGCTGGCTGAGATTTTAGCTCAGAAAGCTGAGCTTCAGCGAATTTCTGCAATGCAGAAAGAGAGCATAGCCGAAATCGATGTGGAGGTTTCTCGTTATGGGGGACATGCCGACGCGAATGCTGTTTTACTGGGGAAGGAAACCTAGTTGTATATAGTTTTTTGTAAATTTTAGTTAAGGCCCTAATTGTAAATAGTTTTTGTAAATATAAATTAAGATGTATATATAGTTGTAAGTATGTAAATAAATTATTGTAAATATTAGTAAAAGATGTGTGTATATAAAGATGATTGTGTATATAGTTGAAAATAAAGTTTTTTATAAATATAAATAAAGGTGTATATAGTTGTGAATATATATTTATGTTTGTGTTCATCATATTATTTGCAAATTTTCATAATAAAATATATTAAATTCTGATGCGACTTTTTCTTATTGGGTGAAAATTGGGTAGGAAAGAAATAGGCGATAGGAAATGTCAACAGACTCATTTATTAAAAAAAAAAATTAAATACTTCAAACAATTGCAGATTTATCAAGCCAAGAATTATGCTCTTCAGAAAATCCTAGCCACTTGACAAATATCTTATTCCCCTTCGTTTTCAACACTTTCTCAACTAGATATGCATTTGGCTCAGCTGTTTTCAACAATTCCAATTCATAAAAGCATCCCTTGATAGGGCGACCTTTGACATCTTTGATGTTGTATGTCGTCGGATTGGTAATATTCACTTTAGATATGGTGAATAATTCTGTGGAAAAATTGGCTGAGTATCCTTTCTCGAAAACTCCTTTGAATTTGCTTATTCTGACAACATCTCCAACATTATATTTTGCTGGTGGCGCTATTTTCAGGTGGCTATATACTTTAAGTATTGTTGAAGGTGTTACGTCAGCAGGTTTCATACCAATTGTTCTATGTTTTTCTATTATTATACTCGTTAGCAAAATTTGCGAGAATGTCGAGCCACTTATAGTCACCTCTGGCGGAGAATTCTCTATAGATCCAAGTCTTCAATGTTCTAATTACTCGCTCCACAATAGCTGCTTTCATTATACTATAAGTTGAATAGTGATTGATCTTATATCTCTGCATCAAATTTTCGAAGCGTGAATTGTAGAATTCTTTGCCTAAATCACTTTGAATATTTTTTGGAGAATATTCAGCTCGCTTCAGCACTTTTTCCATAGCTTTTGTCACTTCCACACCAGTTTTATTTTTTATCGGTTCAACCCATAAATATTTTGAATAGCAATCGATAACGAATAGTATATATCGATAGCCCATATTCTCATCTGCATATATTTGCATTTCAGCCAAATCAATTTGCCACAGGTCAGCAAATCCTTTGATTATCGTTCTCCTCCTTTTGAAGTTACGCCTCGCGGGTTTGTGTAATTCATTAGCAATCGCCCTTTTGGTTGGGCTTATTTTCATCTTCCACTTCGTAGATTTCCCGCTGCGATTACTTCGGCTTTCATTTATATACTAATAACTAATCTTCCAAACTCGCATATACATATGGCGCTCGCACTTTGAAAAATCAACGTATGATACCTTCTTCACGCAATTCCTCTATTATCGACATTATTTCATTATCATGCCCTGTATGACCAACCATTTTAGAACTCCACAATAATCGAAGACGTTCCACCAATTCTGCAGCATCATTCCAATAAACAAATTCTTTCCGCTTTCTATTCAGAACTTTTTTGCGCGGTATTGCCCCCACTACTCCTTTACCGCCTTTGATATCAAATCGTTGAGGATTACTCCTCATATAATGTGGGCTATCTATGAGAGGTTTGATGATTTGTCGATATTTCTTTTTCGAGTTAGAGGATTCAGCATTCAAACCTCCTCTAATATCATAATTTTTATATGCGGATCCTGTAGTCTTCAGAATGGAGGTATATATCTGCTTATCTCGATCGCTAATAGATCCAGGTGCTTGATTCATAAAAATCAAATCATATAGTTCAGAAGAAGCTGGAAATACCTTACTCCTTCTATTATCACGCCATAATTCGATTTGATCATTCAAAAAACGGATTTCCATATTACCCATCCTTAATTTACCCGTATTGGGATCGATACGAACACCATATACTGTATCATAATTAGATTCTCCAGTTTTCAAGTTATCCAAATGCTGCTGCACTCGATCTTGTAGAGTTGTTGTATCAATAGCGGTAGTATTATCGCTAGAAATGTGTGAAGTTGATGATGTTGGTGGTGTTTCCATCATTGTCACATAATCGAGTTCGCTCTGCATCAATTGCGAATTTTTGCTGGAATTTCCAGATTCCAAATGTTTATCAAACATTTCTGTAGCATCTCCCACCGTTTTCCTACGCATCGGCGTAGAATGGTGCGTAGGCTGCGGTATTTTAAGGATAGGCGGTACTTTCAGACCCGATATTTGGGAGGGGGCTATCGCTACCGCAGCAGCTTCTGAGATAGCTTTCAATGGTTCCGTTAGCGGTTTGTATACCTTCTCAAGCATTATCTGATCGCTGAGGTGGGCGCTCTTCAAACTTTTGAATTTTTTTCTCACCGCATCAGTTGCTTCGACAAGTTTCTGCTTGAGACATATTTCATCCATTTTTTCACTGCTAGATGCGCTCATTTTGCCATCCAGCGATCAAATGATTCAACCACATCAGGGTATCACGGATATATGGAGCAATCAAACCCTTTTCTATAGCGTCCCTCGCAAATCTCACTATCCTTATCGATAACGAGAAAACCATATTTATCCGTCCAACTATGTGCGCACATATCCCGAAATTGATTGAATGTCACATCTGGGGATACATGATCGGAAAATATGTGATGAAGATTCATTTCATCCTGTTTGAACATGATTATGAAATTCGCATTATCGCGAATTAGTTGTTTAGGCACTCTCGAATAGGTTTGCGCAAGATAGAAACAATCGACATTCCTATGACGCCCCATCGAAAAATAAGATCTAATCACATCCTGTTTCTCACATATAACATCATCGAATATAAATATACTCTCAGGTTTTGCATCGGCAGGTTCAACTATGTCTGCATTGTTACTGTAAGTGTGATAACCCAACCCCTTTATCGGTTCCAATACTTTACGTAAATACTCATACTTGGGTTGATACAATGATTTTGAATAGAGGTATATGTTGGCGAATCGTAAGCCATTCTGATTGGTGAGCAGTGATATCATAACATTCGTCTTGCCACAATTCGATGGGCCAATAATCAAACTTCGAATTGTATTGGGAAATAGATCCCCATGCCTACGCTGTGGAATTGCACTATTTCCTAACCCAACTTTTTCATCAAAATTTTCCACACTGAATGTCTCATTTTGTCGAACAATCTGCATCATGCGACTGTCAAGTACTTTATAATGATCTGCGAGTGTCGCAAAGCTCATTTATATTATGAACGCCAAGCGATACACTTCAACAAAGAAAAAAAGTTGGCGTATTTATCGTAAGGGGAAAACAACAAATATAATGAAGGGAAAAAGGCGCTTTGGTATGGGGTGCGGCGGTAGTGTGCTGAAAAGGAAGAAGAAGCGGACCACGCCCAAACGCATGAGAAAGATAGCTTTTGGATCGGGAATAGTGCACAAAGTTCGACATGCGCTACGCCAAATGGGGAACAGGGGAACGCTCACCAGAAACTTGGGTGAAACAACTCTAAAGGCCGTCGGTGCAGCTAAAAAATTCGTGAGAATGGCAGGAGGAAGGAGAAATATTCGAACACCCCGCATAATACCAATCCCCAAAGTTGGCGGCATTCTCCCACTAATCCCAATTTTTGCTGGATTATCAGCATTGGGTAGTTTGGCTGCAGATAGTGCAAGCGTTGTTCGTGCTATCAATTCCGCCCAAGAAAGTAAAGAGAAACTCGCTGAGGCGAACCGCCACAACACACATATGGAGGCTATTGCTCTAGGTAAAATGGGCAAGGGGGTCTATCTGAAACCATACCGCAAAGGGTTGGGTATCTATTTGAAGTCCCAAACTCCAAAAAACTAGATGGCCTACCTCGAAGGGCTTTAACAGATGTGGACCTATCACGACATATAAAAAAGATAGGAATACCAAACTTTCGAGGTATATATATGAGGGATAATTTACCCTCATCCGGCCCATATCGTACAGAATCCGCCATATTGAATTTAGATAGCGAACAAGGTGATGGCACACATTGGGTTGCATATAAAAAAAGCGGTAAAGTAGTCGAGTATTATGATAGCTATGGCGATTTACCCCCACCAAAAGAGTTGGTGAAATATCTGAATAGAGGGCCGCAGGCGCTTAGAGCTACCAAAATAGTATATAACTATGAGCGCCAACAAGAATACAACACAGTCTGGTGCGGGCATTTGTGCTTGAAATTTCTCTCGAAGAAGAACACAAACGAAAAGTAGCTCATCATGGATCGAGAAAGCATCAAAGAAATGGCCCATGCGTTGTTAGCTTACTCTAAATCACGCTCTCTCTTAAAAATGACTGAGAAAGAACTCGCCGACCTACCAAAGGAAGTACTGATTGGATTGGCCTCCCAAGAAATAGCTCTAGTATGGGATAAGCTACCGCAACGATTGAAAGACGATCCAGAGGTGTCGAAATACCAATTTTGTGAGGATCATCATCACGAGAAATGCGATAATCAACCAGACGGTGTTGATGTCAACGATGGACCAATACCACGAAAAGTGTTTTGCTGCTTTTGTCGAATGAAAATGTAGATGTGGCAATATGTAATAAAAAATTTTTATATATAAATGATTATCAATGCGAAAATAAAAACATTCTTCAATGTCTCGCATAGCGATCAAGTTGCAGCTGTTGAATGTTCATTGAGGTTTGTTACCCATTTTCGCCGTTTTCTTTACACACCACCAACATTATGTCGCAAACATTCACCATATCGGGTGGTCATAGTGTTTTGAGCGCTGATTTTTACCCACCAATTGAACTAGATGCGAGAAGAACTTACGGTTTGGGATTACATGGCTTTTATTCTTACAATTCCATAGCCAATATAGATGAGACTAATAACGCTTTGGGTTATTGGGATGAGAAAGAAGGTCGCATCTCTGAGAACTTGAAAATGATTCATATACCACCAGGCGCCTATGAAATAGAAGAAATCAATATAGTTATACAAGAAGCTATATCATCTTCGAACCCCTCCTCTGATAGTAAAAAAAGTAAAAATAATATTGAATGTTATCTTCGCGCTAATAATAACACTCTAATGTGTGAAATGAAATCTTCATATAGAATTATGTTGTCAGTTGAGAATTCCATAGCCGAAGTGTTGGGTTTCGAGAAAAAATTCTACCCATCCAACTTTCTACATAAATCCACCAAGCCTGTGAAAATTATTAAAGTTCGCCTAATACGCATCGATTGCAATATCACGAGCGGGGCGTACCTGAATGGGAAAGAGGTTCACACGTTGTATGAATTCGACATCAATGTGGATCCTGGATATAAGCTGTCGAAGGAGCCGAAAAACATTATATATCTACCAATCAGCCCGACCGGACGTCAGTCTATCGATAACATTACACTGAGAATTTTGGATGATGAAAATTGTTTGGTCGATTTCCGAGGAGAGAAGATCATTGTGAAGCTTGAACTGAAACAACTAGATTGATCTCGAAAAATAGCAGAGAAAAGATGGGGTTCTGCTTCGGTAACCAATCAAAGCGAATATCCACCACCACATCCCATAATGATCGCAGAAATAATAAAAAGAAGTGTAAACGCGGTCGCGGATTCATTCGCAATCGACGTCTCAATCAGACAAGGCGGCATCATAACCTATCTGAGAGCGATATTGATTTCTTGAAATCTATCGGACTGAAAGTGCTACAGAAAAAATAGAGATGGTTTCCACAACTTCTACTAGCCTCCAATTGGAAGTGTTTGATGAACCAATCTTCGATCATTCCCTAATCAGTCTGCATGAACACACATACAAACCATATGGTTCACCATTATTCAAGAACTCTGACGAAATAAGAATAGCTGTCAACTTTCAAGATTTGATATTAGATATTGCAGAGAGCTACATCTACATCGAAGGAAAATTCATACCAGATAATTTGACAGCAGATTGCTATTTATCCAATAATGCTTTAGCATTCCTCTTCGACGAAATTCGCTATGAGATGGGTGGCGAACAAGTGTGTATGATTCGAAAACCAGGCATCACTACAGCTATGAAATGTATGATCTCCTATGGGGAATCGAATAAAAAATTTCTAGAGACCCTCGGTTGGGGAATTGATGATGATAATCAACCGATCCTAGACAAAATCAATCACGTATTCAGCGGAAAATTACCACTCAAATACTTGATGGGATTCGCTGAGGACTATAATAAGGGTGTCTTGAATATAAAACAAGAGTTGATACTAATCATTGCTCGCTCATTCAAAAACTCCTACATGGGAGTAGTCAATGCGAAAATAGAAATTGATGAGATTGAATGGAGAATAAGGCATATCATGCCGTCAGATAAACAAAAACTCAAACTATTGAATCGCATCAATAAAAGTTCCACTGCGAAGATAAAAATAGCATATAGGATGTGGGATTTGTATGAGTTACCAACTATCCGTGAAACATCTTCAGACATTTGGGCTGTCAAAACTACCAACAGCCTCGAGCGACCGCGATACATTATCATAGGATTCCAGAAATCTACTAATACGGATGATGTATCCCAAGATGCCACCCAATTCATTAATGCTGACAATAATAATATTCGAGTGTATTTGAATTCAGAAGTATACCCATACGAGCGGTGGAATTTAGAATTCGACAGGAAGTTGGATGCTATAGCCTATTATGCTTACGAAAATTTCCGAAAGAGTTACTATGGTAAAGATATGAGTGAGCCGATGATGGGTATAGAAGAATTCAGGAAGAACCCATTATTTATCATCGATTGCAGCCATCAAGCCGACGCCATGAAATCCTCAACAGTTGATATCAAATTGGAATTTGAGACTCGCAAATCAAAATTTCCAGCCAATACAAGAGTGTATGCGCTCATTCTACATGACGCAGTCATGACATATAGCGCTCTAGATGGCTCCATACAGATGGGTGTATGAACGAAGAATTATGAAGCTATGATCAGATGAATCACTACCACCATAGTTTAAGATATATATATTTGTAGCAGTTTTTTTTCGGATAATAAAAGATGTAAAATGTTGAATAATGTTTTATTTTTCCTATTATGTACAATGATTGAAATAGTGAGTCTAAAGACTATAAGAGCATACTAGATACCCCCTTGTACCCCGCCACCTTCTTGTTCTTCCCCAACTTCTTCTTCCCCTTCTTCGCCTTCTTCGCCTTCTCCACCTTCTTCTTCTTCTTCTGAAGCTTCCCTCGAACCGTATTTTTCGATGATGATAGTTGGTAGGAATTCAACTAAATCATGAAGGAAGCATTCCAAACCCTCCTTCACCATTTCTTCAAGAAACTTCTCCAAAGTTATACTCCCGTGTTCTAGGCGACTGCATAGAAAATGACCGATTTTATATCGATCAGCATCCGCTAAAATCTCTCGAGCTCGTTCTTGATTGAAACATGCGCTCATATCATAGTTGGCTGCATGGAGTGAATCACGCTCCAAATCGATGAGTTCACATTCAAGTCTGCTGACTGCTGATTCGATGTCTTCAGCAGCTGGCCAAAACTGGCTAGAATAGTGCATTCACATATCCTTAGAAGTTGAGTACTGGAGTCTACAAATAAATAAACAAAAAAAAAGAGTTCAGGAGATAATTCAACAAATACGTTTCATATTACATAGCTCATACCCTCAGCTTAAAAAAACTACTCACCATAAATGGTAAATGCGACGACGAGGGTGGCGAGAATGTAAGAACTACTATATACATATAATCTTTAAACTCCCTTTCACTAATACTAAACTAATCATAAAAATAATTCAATTAATTACTGAGGCGAAGTCTCGCTAAGGGGTATTTCTTTTATGCCGAACCTAATAAGCGTTCGCGTTTTCGCACCAGCATATGATGGTTCACTCTGCCCCAGGTATGCTATTGTATAAAGCCCGCGGGAGTTGATCAAATGGAGATCGCTTTCTTCAATCACATCTGAAACTCTTTTGAGCAACCAACATTTCACAGTTTCCCCACTTTCTTCATCTAATAATATAACGGTGGCAGATCTACCAAATCTAGTTTCAAATATTGTCATTGTCTTGATCAGATAAGGCTTATTCAAGATCAGCGATGATATCAACACTTGCTTGGTGAATTCATACCCTTCAGCGATTTGAATATTGATCGCGATCAAATCAATTTTAGGCGAACCCATCTCTAGATCAAACACGTGAAAGAGAGTACAAAAGAATATATAGAATATAGGAATTTTCTTACATAAAAATAACACTTGTTATCACGCAAGGATACGCACACGCTTTACGAGTCAATATTTATTTCTATTGATTGCTAGTTATACTGCTGCTTCTGCTTGTGGCAACTATAGCACTGAATCGCCAATTTATAGGAACTCCCCCACTCTCACCAATGCGATCTTGAACTCTAGTGGGGGAATGGCGCATGCGCACGCAGAAGCAGCGTTCAAGGTCGCACCCCCTCCCATTTCAGAGGTGTGAATACACAAGGACATGCTCACAGAAAAAGAGAGCCCTCCTCAAGGACGCGCTCCTCTCAAGGCCACACCAACTCCCAAGGGCACCCTCCTCTCAAGGTCGCCAACTCGAGGTCACTCCTCCCAAGATCACATCGGGGTCATTCACCCCAAGGTCACTCCTCCCAAGGTCATTCACCCCAAGGTCACTCCTCCCAAGGTCACTCCTCCCAAGGTCATTGACCCCCCAAGGTCATTGACCCCCAAGGCCACGTGGGGGGTGTGTGACCTTGGGAGGAGGTCTAGAATCGGCATAAAACATCTACTAACAATCAATGTATCTGGGTGGTATCCGATTATATCGCAATACTGTATATATAGTGATACTTACCAGGTGACGGTACTTCCGTCACACATACTAGCGACTGAATCGAACAGAAGGTTAAATGGTTAGACGAAACGATAATTGTATTTGAGTTGTATTCGATGATATCGGGATGATGTTTATATAGCAATACTCACCAGGTAACTGTCCTTCCGTTTTACATACAAGCGACCGAATCGAGCAGAAGGTTAAATGGATAGATTGAACAATCATCGTATCTGAGTTGTATTCGATTATGTTTATATAGATATACTCACCAGGTACCTGTTCTTCCGATATACATACGAGCAACCGAATCGAACATAAGGTTGATTAGATAGATTGAACAATCATCGTATCTGAGTTGTATTCGATTATGTTTATATAGTTATACTCACCAGGTAACTGTTCTTCCGTTATACATACGAGCGACTGAATTGAACTGAAGGTTGAATGGATAGACTAAACAATGATCGTATCTGGGGTTGTATTCGATTATATCGTGATGATGTTCATATAGTTATACTCACCAGGTAACTGTTCTCCAGTTATACATAAGAGCGACTGAACTGAACAGAAGTTGAATGGATAGACTGAACAATCATCGTATCTGGGTTGTATTCGATCATTTCGTGATGATTATTATATATTATGTCTAACCAGGTAACTGTTCTTTCGTTATACATACTAGCAACCGAATCGAACATAAGGTTGAATGGATAGATTGAACATTCATTGTATCTGGGTTGTCTCCGATTATATCGTTATGTTGTATATTTAACTACACCTACCATGTAACGGTTCTTTCGTTACACATACGAGCGTCTGAATCGAACATAAGGTTGGATGGTTAGACGGAACGATAATTGTAACTAAGTTGTATTCGATTATATCGTGATGATGTTCATATAGAAATACTCACCAGGTTACTGTTCTTTCGTTATACATACGAGCAACCGAATCGAACAGAAGGTTGAATGGATAGTATCTGGGTTGTATTCGATTATGATGTTATGCTGTGTATATAGTTATACACATAAGGTGACGGTATTCCCGTTTCACATACGAGCGAAGAAAGTTGAATGGATAGACTGAACAATCAATGTATCTGGGTGGTATCCGATTATATCGCAATACTGTATATATAGTGATACTTACCAGTTGAACAACTGTTGAATTTGAGACTCGCAAATCAAAATTTCCAGCCAATACAAGAGTGTATGCGCTCATTCTACATGACGCAGTCATGACATATAGCGCTCTAGATGGCTCCATACAGATGGGTGTATGAACGAAGAATTATGAAGCTATGATCAGATGGATCACTACCACCATAGTTTGAGATATATATATTTGTAGCAGTTTTTTTTCGGATAATAAAAGATGTAAAATGTTGAATAATGTTTTATTTTTCCTATTATGTACAATGATTGAAATAGTGAGTCTAAAGACTATAAGAGCATACTAGATACCCCCTTGTACCCCGCCACCTTCTTGTTCTTCCCTAACTTCTTCTTCCCCTTCTTCGCCTTCTTCGCCTTCTTCGCCTTCTCCACCTTCTTCTTCTTCTTCTGAAGCTTTCCTCAAACCGTATTTTTCGATGATGATAGTTGGTAGGAATTCAACTAAATCATGAAGGAAGCATTCCAAACCCTCCTTCACCATTTCTTCAAGAAACTTCTCCAAAGTTATACTCCCGTGTTCTAGGCGACTGCATAGAAAATGACCATTTTATATCGATCAGCATCCGCTAAAATCTCTCGAGCTCGTTCTTGATTGAAACATGCGCTCATATCATAGTTGGCTGCATGGAGTGAATCACGCTCCAAATCGATGAGTTCACATTTAAGTCTGCTGACTGCTGATTCGATGTCTTCAGCAGCTGGCCAAAACTGGCTAGAATAGTGCATCCACATATCCTTAGAAGTTGAGTACTGGAGTCTACAAATAAATAAACAAAAAAAAAGAGTTTGGGAGATAATTCAACAAATACGTTTCATATTACATAGCTCATACCCTCAGCTTAAAAAAACTACTCACCATAAATGGTGAATGCGACGACGAGGATGGCGAGAATGTAAGAACTACTATATACATATAATCTTTAAACTTCCTTTCACTAATACTAAACTAATCATAAAAATAATTCAATTAATTACTGAGGCGAAGTCTCGCTAAGGGGTATTTCTTTTATGCCGAACCTAATAAGCGTTCGCGTTTTCGCACCAGCATATGATGGTTCACTCTGCACCAGGTATGCTATTGTATAAAGCCCGCGGGAGTTGATCAAATGGAGATCGCTTTCTTCAATCACATCTGAAACTCTTTTGGGCAACCAACATTTCACAGTTTCCCCACTTTCTTCATCTAATAATATAACGGTGGCAGATCTACCAAATCTAGTTTCAAATATTGTCATTTTCTTGATCAGATAAGGCTTATTCAAGATCAGCGATGATATCAACACTTGCTTGGTGAATTCATACCCTTCAGCGATCTGATTATTGATCGCGATCAAATCAATTTTAGGCGAACCCATCTCTAGATTAAACACGTGAAAGAGAGTACAAAAGAATATATAGAATATAGGAATTTACTTACATAAAAATAACACTTGTTATCACGCAAGGAGACGCACACGCTTTACGAGTCAATATTTATTTCTATTGATTGCTAGTTATACTGCTGCTACTGCTTGTGGCAACTATAGCACTGAATCGCCAATTTATAGGAACTCCCCCACTCTCACCAATGCGATCTTGAACTCTAGTGGGGGAATGGCGCATGCGCACGCAGAAGCAGCGTTCAAGGTCGCACCCCCTCCCATTTCAGAGGTGTGAATACACAAGGACATGCTCACAGAAAAAGAGAGCCCTCCTCAAGGACGCGCTCCTCTCAAGGCCACACCAACTCCCAAGGGCACCCTCCTCTCAAGGTCGCCAACTCGAGGTCACTCCTCCCAAGATCACATCGGGGTCATTCACCCCAAGGTCACTTCTCTCAAGGTCACTCCTCCCAAGGTCATTCACCCCAAGGTCACTCCTCCCAAGGTCACTCCTCCCAAGGTCACTCCTCCCAAGGTCATTGACCCCCCCAAGGTCATTGACCCCCCAAGGCCACGTGGGGGGTGTGTGACCTTGGGAGGAGGTCTAGAATCGGCATAAAACATCTACTAACAATCAATGTATCTGGGTGGTATCCGATTATATCGCAATACTGTATATATAGTGATACTTACCAGGTGACGATACTTCCGTTACACATACTAGTCACTGAATCGAACAGAAGGTTAAATGGTTAGACGAAACGATAATTGTATCTGAGTTGTATTCGATGATATCGTGATGATGTTTATATAGCAATACTCACCAGGTAACTGTCCTTCCGTTTTACATACAAGCGACCGAATCGAGCAGAAGGTTAAATGGATAGATTGAACAATCATCGTATCTGAGTTGTATTCGATTATGTTTATATAGATATACTCACCAGGTACCTTTTCTTCCGATATACATACGAGCAACCGAATCGAACATAAGGTTGAATGGATAGATTGAACAATCATCGTATCTGAGTTGTATTCGATTATGTTTATATAGTTATACTCACCAGGTAACTGTTCTCCAGTTATACATAAGAGCGACTGAACTGAACAGAAGGTTGAATGGATAGACTGAACAATCATCGTATCTGGGTTGTATTCGATTATTTCGTGATGATTATTATATATTATGTCTAACCAGGTAACTGTTCTTTCGTTATAGATACTAGCAACCGAATAGAACATAAGGTTGAATGGATAGATTGAACAATCATTGTATCTGGGTTGTCTCCGATTATATCGTTATGTTGTATATTTAACTACACCTACCATGTAACGGTTCTTTCGTTACACATACGAGCGTCTGAATCGAACATAAGGTTGGATGGTTAGACGGAACGATAATTGTAACTAAGTTGTATTCGATTATATCGTGATGACGTTTATATAGAAATACTCACCAGGTTACTGTTCTTTCGTTATACATACGAGCAACCGAATCGAACAGAAGGTTGAATGGATAGTATCTGGGTTGTATTCGATTATGATGTTATGCTGTGTATATAGTTATACACATAAGGTGACGGTATTCCCGTTTCACATACGAGCGACCGAAACGAACAGAAAGTTGAATGGATAGACAGAACAATCAATGTATCTGGGTGGTATCCGATTATATCGCAATACTGTATATATAGTGATACTTACCAGGTGACGGTACTTCCGTTACACATACTAGCGACTGAATCGAACAGAAGGTGTAATGGTTAGACGAAACGATACATGTATCTGAGTTGTATTCGATGATATCGTGATGATGTTTATATAGCAATACTCAACAGGTAACTGTTCTTCCGTTTTACATACAAGCGACCGAATCAAGCAGAAGGTTGAATTCAGTATAGATTGAACAATCATCGTATCTGGGTTGTATTCGATTATGTTTATATAGTTATACTCACCAGGTAACTGTTCTTCCGTTATACATACGAGCGACTGAATTGAACAGAAGGTTGAATGGATAGTATATGGGTTGTATTCGATTATGATGTTATGCTGTGTATATAGTTATACACACTAGGAGACGGTATTCCGTTTTACATACGAGCGACCGAAACGAAAAGAAAGTTGAATGGATAGACTGAACAATCAATGTATCTGGGTGGTATCCGATTATATCGCAATACTGTATATATAGTGATACTTACCAGGTGACGATACTTCCGTTACACATACTAGCGACTGAATCGAACAGAATGTTGAATGGTTAGACGAAACGATAATTGTATCTGAGTTGTATTCGATGATATCGTGATGATGTTTATATAGCAATACTCACCAGGTAACTGTCCTTCCGTTTTACATACAAGCGACCGAATCGAGCAGAAGGTTAAATGGATAGATTGAACAATCATCGTATCTGAGTTGTATTCGATTATGTTTATATAGATATACTCACCAGGTACCTGTTCTTCCGATATACATACGAGCAACCGAATCGAACATAAGGTTGAATAGATAGATTGAACAATCATCGTATCTGAGTTGTATTCGATTATGTTTATATAGTTATACTCACCAGGTAACTGTTCTTCCGTTATACATACGAGCGACTGAATTGAACTGAAGGTTGAATGGATAGACTAAACAATGATCGTATCTGGGGTTGTATTCGATTATATCGTGATGATGTTCATATAGTTATACTCACCAGGTAACTGTTCTCCAGTTATACATAAGAGCGACTGAACTGAACAGAAGGTTGAATGGATAGACTAAACAATCATCGTATCTGGGTTGTATTCGATTATTTCGTGATGATTATTATATATTATGTCTAACCAGGTAACTGTTCTTTCGTTATACATACTAGCAACCGAATCGAACATAAGGTTGAATGGATAGATTGAACAATCATTGTATCTGGGTTGTCTCCGATTATATCGTTATGTTGTATATTCAACTACACCTACCATGTAACGGTTCTTTCGTTACACATACGAGCGTCTGAATCGAACATAAGGTTGGATGGTTAGACGGAACGATAATTGTAACTAAGTTGTATTCGATTATATCGTGTTGACGTTCATATAGAAATACTCACCAGGTTACTATTCTTTCGTTATACATACGAGCAACCGAATCGAACAGAAGGTTGAATGGATAGTATCTGGGTTGTATTCGATTATGATGTTATGCTGTGTATATAGTTATACACATAAGGTGACGGTATTCCCGTTTCACATACGAACGACCGAAACGAACAGAAAGTTGAATGGATAGACTGAACAATCAATATATCTGGGTGGTATTCGATTATATCGCAATACTGTATATATAGTGATACTTACCAGGTGGCGGTACTTCCGTTACACATACTAGCGACTGAATCGAACAGAAGGTTAAATGGTTAGACGAAACGATAATTGTATCTGAGTTGTATTCGATGATATCGTGATGATGTTTATATAGCAATACTCACCAGGTAACTGTTCTTCCGTTTTACATACAAGCGACCGAATCGAGCAGAAGGTTGAATTCTGTATAGATTGAACAATCATCGTATCTGGGTTGTATTCGATTATGTTAATATAGTTATACTCACCACGTAACTGTTCTTCCGTTATACATACGAGCGACTGAATTGAACAGAAGGTTGAATGGATAGTATCTGGGTTGTATTCGATTATGATGTTATGCTGTGTATATAGTTATACACATAAGGTGACGGTATTCCCGTTTCACATACGAGCGACCGAAACGAACAGAAAGTTGAATGGATAGACTGAACAATCAATGTATCTGGGTGGTATCCGATTATATCGCAATACTGTATATATAGTGATACTTACCAGGTGACGGTACTTCCGTTACACATACTAGCGACTGAATCGAACAGAAGGTTAAATGGTTAGACGAAACGATAATTGTATCTGAGTTGTATTCGATGATATCGTGATGATGTTTATATAGCAATACTCTCCAGGTAACTGTTCTTCCGTTTCACATACAAGCGACCGAATCGAGCAGAAGGTTGAATTCAGTATAGATTGAACAATCATCGTATCTGGGTTGTATTCGATTATGTTTATATAGTTATACTCACCCGGTAACTGTTCTTCCGTTATACATACGAGCGACTGAATTGAACAGAAGGTTGAATGGATAGTATATGGGTTGTATTCGATTATGATGTTATGCTGTGTATATAGTTATACACACTAGGAGACGGTATTCCCGTTTTACATACGAGCGACCGAAACGAAAAGAAAGTTGAATGGATAGACTGAACAATCAATGTATCTGGGTGGTATCCGATTATATCGCAATACTGTATATATAGTGATACTTACCAGGTGACGATACTTCCGTTACACATACTAGCGACTGATTCGAACAGAATGTTGAATGGTTAAACGAAACGATAATTGTATCTGAGTTGTATTCGATGATATCGTGATGATGTTTATATAGCAATACTCACCAGGTAACTGTCCTTCCGTTTTACATACAAGCGACCGAGTCGAGCAGAAGGTTAAATGGATAGATTGAACAATCATCGTATCTGAGTTGTATTCGATTATGTTTATATAGATATACTCACCAGGTACCTGTTCTTCCGATATACATACGAGCAACCGAATCGAACATAAGGTTGAATGGATAGATTGAACAATCATCGTATCTGAGTTGTATTCGATTATGTTTATATAGTTATACTCACCAGGTAACTGTTCTTTCGTTATACATACGAGCGACTGAATTGAACTGAAGGTTGAATGGATAGACTATACAATAATCGTATCTGGGGTTGTATTCGATTATATCGTGATGATGTTCATATAGTTATACTCACCAGGTAACTGTTCTCCAGTTATACATAAGAGCGACTGAACTGAACAGAAGGTTGAATGGATAGACTGAACAATCATCGTATCTGGGTTGTATTCGATTATTTCGTGATGATTATTATATATTATGTCTAACCAGGTAACTGTTCTTTCGTTATACATACTAGCAACCGAATCGAACATAAGGTTGAATGGATAGATTGAACAATCATTGTATCTGGGTTGTCTCCGATTATATCGTTATGTTGTATATTTAACTACACCTACCATGTAACGGTTCTTTCGTTACACATACGAGCGTCTGAATCGAACATAAGGTTGGATGGTTAGACGGAACGATAATTGTAACTAAGTTGTATTCGATTATATCGTGATGACGTTCATATAGAAATACTCACCAGGTTACTGTTCTTTCGTTATACATACGAGCAACCGAATCGAACAGAAGGTTGAATGGATAGTATCTGGGTTGTATTCGATTATGATGTTATGCTGTGATATAGTTATACACATAAGGTGACGGTATTCCCGTTTCACATACGAGCGACCGAAACGAACTGAAAGTTGAATGGATAGACTGAACAATCAATGTATCTGGGTGGTATCCGATTATATCGCAATACTGTATATATAGTGATACTTACCAGGTGACGGTACTTCCGTTACACATAATAGCGACTGAATCGAACAGAAGGTTAAATGGTTAGACGAAACGATAATTGTATCTGAGTTGTATTCGATTATATCGTGATGATGTTTATATAGCAATACTCACCAGGTAACTGTCCTTCCGTTTTACATACAAGCGACCGAATCGAGCAGAAGGTTAAATGGATAGATTGAACAATCATCGTATCTGAGTTGTATTCGATTATGTTTATATAGATATACTCACCAGGTACCTGTTCTTCCGATATACATACGAGCAACCGAATCGAACATAAGGTTGAATGGATATATTGAACAATCATCGTATCTGAGTTGTATTCGATTATGTTTGTATAGTTATACTCACCAGGTAACTGTTCTTCCGTTATACATACGAGCGACTGAATTGAACTGAAGGTTGAATGGATAGACTAAACAATGATCGTATCTGGAGTTGTATTCGATTATATCGTGATGATGTTCATATAGTTATACTCACCAGGTAACTGTTCTCCAGTTATACATAAGAGCGACTGAACTGAACAGAAGGTTGAATGGATAGACTGAACAATCATCGTATCTGGGTTGTATTCGATTATTTCGTGATGATTATTATATATTATGTCTAACCAGGTAACTGTTCTTTCGTTATACATACTAGCAACCGAATCGAACATAAGGTTGAATGGATAGATTGAACAATCATTGTATCTGGGTTGTCTCCGATTATATCGTTATGTTGTATATTTAACTACACCTACCATGTAACGGTTCTTTCGTTACACATACGAGCGTCTGAATCGAACATAAGGTTGGATGGTTAGACGGAACGATAATTGTAACTAAGTTGTATTCGATTATATCGTGATGACGTTCATATAGAAATACTCACCAGGTTACTGTTCTTTCGTTATACATACGAGCAACCGAATCGAACAGAAGGTTGAATGGATAGTATCTGGGTTGTATTCGATTATGATGTTATGCTGTGATATAGTTATACACATAAGGTGACGGTATTCCCGTTTCACATACGAGCGACCGAAACGAACAGAATGTTGAATGGATAGACTGAACAATCAATGTATCTGGGTGGTATCCGATTATATCGCAATACTGTATATATAGTGATACTTACCAGGTGACGGTACTTCCGTTACACATAATAGCGACTGAATCGAACAGAAGGTTAAATGGTTAGACGAAACGATAATTGTATCTGAGTTGTATTCGATGATATCGTGATGATGTTTATATAGCAATACTCACCAGGTAACTGTCCTTCCGTTTTACATACAAGCGACCGAATCGAGCAGAAGGTTAAATGGATAGATTGAACAATCATCGTATCTGAGTTGTATTCGATTATGTTTATATAGATATACTCACCAGGTACCTGTTCTTCCGATATACATACGAGCAACCGAATCGAACATAAGGTTGAATGGATATATTGAACAATCATCGTATCTGAGTTGTATTCGATTATGTTTATATAGTTATACTCACCAGGTAACTGTTCTTCCGTTATACATACGAGCGACTGAATCGAACAGAATGTTGAATGGTTAGACGAAACGATAATTGTATCTGAGTTGTATTCGATGATATCGTGATGATGTTTATATAGCAATACTCACCAGGTAACTGTCCTTCCGTTTTACATACAAGCGACCGAATCGAGCAGAAGGTTAAATGAATAGATTGAACAATCATCGTATCTGAGTTGTATTCGATTATGTTTATATAGATATACTCACCAGGTACCTGTTCTTCCGATATACATACGAGCAACCGAATCGAACATAAGGTTGAATGGATAGATTGAACAATCATCGTATCTGAGTTGTATTCGATTATGTTTATATAGTTATACTCAACAGGTAACTGTTCTTCCGTTATACATACGAGCGACTGAATTGAACTGAAGGTTGAATGGATAGACTAAACAATGATCGTATCTGGGGTTGTATTCGATTATATCGTGATGATGTTCATATAGTTATACTCACCAGGTAACTGTTCTCCAGTTTTACATAAGAGCGACTGAACTGAACAGAAGGTTGAATGGATAGACTGAACAATCATCGTATCTGGGTTGTATTCGATTATTTCGTGATGATTATTATATATTATGTCTAACCAGGTAACTGTTCTTTCGTTATACATACTAGCAACCGAATCGAACATAAGGTTGAATGGATAGATTGAACAATCATTGTATCTGGGTTGTCTCCGATTATATCGTTATGTTGTATATTTCTACACCTACCATGTAACGGTTCTTTCGTTACACATACGAGCGTCTGAATCGAACATAAGGTTGGATGGTTAGACGGAACGATAATTGTAACTAAGTTGTATTCGATTATATCGTGATGACGTTCATATAGAAATACTCACCAGGTTACTGTTCTTTCGTTATACATACGAGCAACCGAATCGAACAGAAGGTTGAATGGATAGTATCTGGGTTGTATTCGATTATGATGTTATGCTGTGATATAGTTATACACATAAGGTGACGGTATTCCCGTTTCACATACGAGCGACCGAAACGAACAGAATGTTGAATGGATAGACTGAACAATCAATGTATCTGGGTGGTATCCGATTATATCGCAATACTGTATATATAGTGATACTTACCAGGTGACGGTACTTCCGTTACACATAATAGCGACTGAATCGAACAGAAGGTTAAATGGTTAGACGAAACGATAATTGTATCTGAGTTGTATTCGATGATATCGTGATGATGTTTATATAGCAATACTCACCAGGTAACTGTCCTTCCGTTTTACATACAAGCGACCGAATCGAGCAGAAGGTTAAATGGATAGATTGAACAATCATCGTATCTGAGTTGTATTCGATTATGTTTATATAGATATACTCACCAGGTACCTGTTCTTCCGATATACATACGAGCAACCGAATCGAACATAAGGTTGAATGGATATATTGAACAATCATCGTATCTGAGTTGTATTCGATTATGTTTATATAGTTATACTCACCAGGTAACTGTTCTTCCGTTATACATACGAGCGACTGAATCGAACAGAATGTTGAATGGTTAGACGAAACGATAATTGTATCTGAGTTGTATTCGATGATATCGTGATGATGTTTATATAGCAATACTCACCAGGTAACTGTCCTTCCGTTTTACATACAAGCGACCGAATCGAGCAGAAGGTTAAATGAATAGATTGAACAATCATCGTATCTGAGTTGTATTCGATTATGTTTATATAGATATACTCACCAGGTACCTGTTCTTCCGATATACATACGAGCAACCGAATCGAACATAAGGTTGAATGGATAGATTGAACAATCATCGTATCTGAGTTGTATTCGATTATGTTTATATAGTTATACTCAACAGGTAACTGTTCTTCCGTTATACATACGAGCGACTGAATTGAACTGAAGGTTGAATGGATAGACTAAACAATGATCGTATCTGGGGTTGTATTCGATTATATCGTGATGATGTTCATATAGTTATACTCACCAGGTAACTGTTCTCCAGTTTTACATAAGAGCGACTGAACTGAACAGAAGGTTGAATGGATAGACTGAACAATCATCGTATCTGGGTTGTATTCGATTATTTCGTGATGATTATTATATATTATGTCTAACCAGGTAACTGTTCTTTCGTTATACATACTAGCAACCGAATCGAACATAAGGTTGAATGGATAGATTGAACAATCATTGTATCTGGGTTGTCTCCGATTATATCGTTATGTTGTATATTTCTACACCTACCATGTAACGGTTCTTTCGTTACACATACGAGCGTCTGAATCGAACATAAGGTTGGATGGTTAGACGGAACGATAATTGTAACTAAGTTGTATTCGATTATATCGTGATGACGTTCATATAGAAATACTCACCAGGTTACTGTTCTTTCGTTATACATACGAGCAACCGAATCGAACAGAAGGTTGGATGGATAGTATCTGGGTTGTATTCGATTATGATGTTATGCTGTGTATATAGTTATACACATAAGGTGACGGTATTCCCGTTTCACATACGAGCGACCGAAACGAACAGAAAGTTGAAATGATAGACTGAACAATCAATGTATCTGGGTGGTATCCGATTATATCGCAATACTGTATATATAGTGATACTTACCAGGTGACGGTACTTCCGTTACACATACTAGCGACTGAATCGAACAGAAGGTTAAATGGTTAGACGAAACGATAATTGTATCTGAGTTGTATTCGATGATATCGTGATGATGTTTATATAGCAATACTCACCAGGTAACTGTTCTTCCGTTTTACATACAAGCGACCGAATCGAGCAGAAGGTTGAATTCAGTATAGATTGAACAATCATCGTATCTGGGTTGTATTCGATTATGTTTATATAGTTATACTCACCAGGTAACTGTTCTTCCGTTATACATACGAGCGACTGAATTGAACAGAAGGTTGAATGGATAGTATATGGGTTGTATTCGATTATGATGTTATGCTGTGTATATAATAATAATAATAATAATAATAATAATATTTATTCACATCCAGATCATACATTGACACAAATAAATCGTAACTGTAAATAAATAATCTACTCGATAAGTGACTGAAACACTTGTTTCGAGGAAATGAAATGACGAAATATGACTAGTGAACAGATAATTGTAAATGTTTAAGACAATATAATGAAGACAAAATTAGAATAAAAATAAGTTTTTATAACAATATCAAGTTTCATCAGGTACAGAATATATTCTATAAATGAATAAATAAACAGAGAATAAAAATGTATCTATATAAAATAGGGTAAAATCGTTTTATACATCAAAGAGACTACGTATCATATGTCTGGAATGTTGCTGTATAAACTTTTTCAATAGTTTCTTGAATTTTCTGTTTTCATTCATACATTTCAATTCATTAGGAATGGTATTGTATAATTTTGGTGCTAAGTAGTTGAACATTATCTGCGTTGTTACTTCGACCATCAAGGGTGGCACATAATTATTTTTTTTTCGAGTATTGTAGTTGTGGGTTGGGAGTTGATTGCAATGTTTTGTTCCGTGATATTTTAAGCACGTGAGGAAGAAGTATAATTGTCTTAGGTCAAAGATATTGGATTCAGAATATAGTGAGTCAGTTGAATACCTGAAATCTTTTGAAAAAATCAGTTTTATGAATCTCGTCTGTATCACTTCCAATGGATATAGATGTGTTTTCAGAGCCCCACCCCATGCCAGAATTCCATAACGTATATGACTTTCAACTAGAGCATGATATAAAGTTTTCATTTGACTGGAAAGTAGGACATCCTTGAGTTTTTTGAATCTATACAATATACATCTCAATTTTTTCATCACGAACATTATGTGATGGTTCCATTTTAAGTGGGAATCAATTATAATACCTAAGTCTTTGATTTCTTTCACAGGTTCTATAGAGAACTGTTTGTTATTATTCATTGTAATGTTCAGTTTGTCGAAATTAGGCAGGCCACGAGTATTACAGCTGAATGGTAGATAGTTTGTCTTATCCGTGTTTATTGTGAGTAATTTATAGTCGAACCATGTTTTTATTGATTTGAAGTCAGATTCCACTTTTTGCTTCAGATTGTCCCAGTTATCAGACTTGTAGAAAATTGCTGTATCGTCAGCAAATCCGAAAATGTCTCCGTTGTTGTCGAGTGAAAATAGTCCATTTATATAGATGTTAAATAAAATTGGCCCTAAAACTGTTCCTTGTGGTATGCCATAGTCAATTTTTTCGACACCGCTAACCACACCATCAACACTCACAGCTTGGGTTCTTTCGCTTAAATAGCACTTGAAGAGTTTTAGACAATTGCCTCTTACACCAATGGCTTCCATTGATTCTAAGAGGAGTTTGTGGCTAACAGTGTCAAAGGCTTTTGACAAGTCTATGAATATGCATAAACATGGGTTGCTTTCGTTTAGTGCTTCTGTTATTTTTGATGTTAAAGCTAGAATTGCATCTTGGGTTGACATATTTTCTCTGAATCCGAATTGATTATGAGAGATAACGGTAAATTTATTCAAATAGGAAACTAGTCTATTTTTCAGAATTTTTTCAAATATTTTTGAGAGGTGGGTGATCAGAGATATTGGTCGGTAATTTCCTACTTTCTGAGTATTGCCTTTTTTATGGAGGGGAACTACTACTGTGTGTTTGAATGCCGATGGATACTTTCCTACCTCCATACACAGATTGAAAATTTTGACCAATGGCTCTTGGATATAGCTAGAAATGATCTTTATAGTTTCGGCTTTGATCTTGTCAACACCTACGGCTTTCTTATTTTTTAGTTGACTGATTACGTTCTGTATCTCAATTGATTCCACGGGGGTGAGGACGAGAGAATTTGGCATAATGGAACGGTTTGGAATATAATTAGGATCGTTTTCTATCTTACTGGCTAGATTCCTTCCCATTTCTGAGAATTTGGAATTGAATTCATTTGCTATAAGTTCATTGTCAGTTAATATCCTGCCGTCCTCACTTTCAATAGAATCTATGGGATGACGTGTCTTTTTTGTTTTACTAACTTCCTGTACTATTTCCCACAGTTTTTTTGAATCGTTGTTATTTTTTTCGATTTGTTTATTATGATAGTTGTATTTAGTTTTTTTGATTAGTGCATTCAATCTGTTCCTATAATTTCTGTATTCATTTCTTAATTGATCATTATTTGGATATTTTCGCAGATTCTTATTCATTAAATTTTTTTCGTTTATTGATTTGAGTAAACCATTTGTTACCCAGGGTGCAATTTTGACGTGTTTTCTGTTGTATTTCTTCACTTCCGTACACACATTAAAGGCTTCTATAATGATATCGATGAATGTGTTTGTAGCAGTGTTTGGTTCATTTGATGATAATACTGATGTCCAGGATATATTTCTGAATGTTTCATGGAGCTTTTTGGTATTGATGAACTCAGTTGTTTTGATTTCTTCTTGTTTGATATCGTTATTTAACACAATTTGGAAAATTGTCGCGTAATGATCTGTAACAGATGTTTTGAGAATTATCGGAACGATTCTCTCGTAGATATCAACTGGAGATTTCATAAAAATATGATCAATACAGGAACTACTGTTTGCTTGGACTCTAGTTGGATTATTTATTGTAGAGATGTATCCATATTCGTTCAAAACATTTGAATAATCGGAACATGCATTCTCGCCCGGGTCTAATAAGTCAATATTTAGATCTCCCGTAAATAAACATATATCATTGAAATTATTGCCGTTGTTCGTTTCTAAATACTGGTTCATGCTATTTATGAATCCTTTAGGGTCTGTGTCAGGAGATCTATAGACAGCTGTAACAAGTATACTTCTTCCTTCATTCGATTGAATTTTTATTTGTATGGCTTTGATAGTTTGGTAGATTTCTGTTATTTTATAGGAATATTTCAATGTTGATTTTATGTATGCTACAACACCATCATTTTGATTGAAGTTACTTTCGTTATAAATCATATCGTATCCATCAATGTTAAATAAGCCCTGGTCTATAATATTCCACGTTTCTGTAAGTATCAAACAGTCAATATTCGCATTCAAATTGTGTAAAACGATCTTGAACTCATCTAAATTTTTATTTATACTGCGTATATTCATGTTGAGAATTTTGAAATTATTATTGAGGTTATTAACTCTCAGTATTTCGGTGCATTCTGAAGTTTGCGCGAGAGAGTAGGTTTCGATATTATTGACTTCAAAGTCTCGTATGTATTGATCCATTTCGTGTATCCTATCAGTGTATTACAAATTGGGGAAAAATCACATTTCAATACAGGAGATCACTCTAAAAATATGAACTGAAATAATTATTCAGGTATGAGGGTTATCGTTACTAATATAGAGAATTTATGAGATTATATAGGTTTTTTGTTTCTCAGTGTTCTGATGTCCTTCTCCTTGTTCTTTGCTGGGGGGTTCACCTTGGTTTCTTTGTTATAATCTCTGTTCGTTGTTGTTTTTAAATCAGTTGGATTGTTTCTGGATGATGATGAGAAAAGTAAGTTAGGATGCAGCTGCTCTGGTCTTACTTCCAGTAAGTTTTTTTCTGATTCTTCTGAATATTTCGGTCTGATTGTCGGGGTTGCTGGAGCACTATTATTCTTCTGATCAGGAATGTTATCGATTTCCACGTCGGATTCAACTTCAGTTGATGATGGATCCTCTAGTTCCTCGGCTGTATATGGTACCGCATCCACATACAATTTGAAGTTCTTGATTTTCGCTATATGGTTCGAGGATCGAGCTTTTTTCAAATGCTTCACAAGTATTTTATTAGTTTTTTGATCCTCTGGGCGCAGATCATTTGTGATGGAAATCTCGGTCCCTTTAAGTTTATGTAACTGCTGAAAAATCTTCTTTTTTTGCAGGTATGAAACGAATTCCACAATGATTGTATTCTTCTTTCCTATACTATAGATGTTATTTATATCTTTCTCTATGAGGTTATTTTTGAAAATTGAATTGAGTTGTGTGAGTGTGGTTTCCAAAAGATTTTCCTTTTCTGTTTGTAATCCGAAAATATATAGTATATAGTTATACACACTAGGAGACGGTATTCCCGTTTTACATACGAGCGACCGAAACGAAAAGAAAGTTGAATGGATAGACTGAACAATCAATGTATCTGGGTGGTATCCGATTATATCGCAATACTGTATATATAGTGATACTTACCAGGTGACGATACTTCCGTTACACATACTAGCGACTGAATCGAACAGAATGTTGAATGGTTAGACGAAACGATAATTGTATCTGAGTTGTATTCGATGATATCGTGATGATGTTTATATAGCAATACTCACCAGGTAACTGTCCTTCCGTTTCACATACAAGCGACCGAATCGAGCAGAAGGTTAAATGGATAGATTGAACAATCATCGTATCTGAGTTGTATTCGATTATGTTTATATAGATATACTCACCAGGTACCTGTTCTTCCGATATACATACGAGCAACCGAATCGAACATAAGGTTGAATGGATAGATTGAACAATCATCGTATCTGAGTTGTATTCGATTATGTTTATATAGTTATACTCACCAGGTAACTGTTCTTCCGTTATACATACGAGCGACTGAATTGAACTGAAGGTTGAATGGATAGACTAAACAATGATCGTATCTGGGGTTGTATTCGATTATATCGTGATGATGTTCATATAGTTATACTCACCAGGTAACTGTTCTCCAGTTAACATAAGAGCGACTGAACTGAACAGAAGGTTGAATGGATATACTGAACAATCATCGTATCTGGGTTGTATTCGATTATTTCGTGATGATTATTATATATTATGTCTAACCAGGTAACTGTTCTTTCGTTATACATACTAGCAACCGAATCGAACATAAGGTTGAATGGATAG
This sequence comes from Chrysomela aeneicollis, assembly GCA_029955515.1. Classification (NCBI taxonomy): domain Eukaryota; kingdom Metazoa; phylum Arthropoda; class Insecta; order Coleoptera; family Chrysomelidae; genus Chrysomela; species Chrysomela aeneicollis. Next base: position 9,984,578 of record JARUHQ010000013.1, on the reverse strand, counting down.
ATTGAACAATCATTGTATCTGGGTTGTCTCCGATTATATCGTTATGTTGTATATTTAACTACACCTACCATGTAACGGTTCTTTCGTTACACATACGAGCGTCTGAATCGAACATAAGGTTGGATGGTTAGACGGAACGATAATTGTAACTAAGTTGTATTCGATTATATCGTGATGACGTTCATATAGAAATACTCACCAGGTAACTGTTCTTCCGTTTTACATACAAGCGACCGAATCGAGCAGGAGGTTGAATTCAGTATAGATTGAACAATCATCGTATCTGGGTTGTATTCGATTATGTTAATATAGTTATACTCACCAGGTAACTGTTCTTCCGTTATACATACGAGCGACTGAATTGAACAGAAGGTTGAATGGATAGTATATGGGTTGTATTCGATTATGATGTTATGCTGTGTATATAGTTATACACACTAGGAGACGGTATTCCCGTTTTACATACGAGCGACCGAAACGAAAAGAAAGTTGAATGGATAGACTGAACAATCAATTTATCTGGGTGGTATCCGATTATATCGCAATACTGTATATATAGTGATACTTACCAGGTGACGATACTTCCGTTACACATACTAGCGACTGAATCGAACAGAATGTTGAATGGTTAGACGAAACGATAATTGTATCTGAGTTGTATTCGATGATATCGTGATGATGTTCATATAGCAATACTCACCAGGTAACTGTCCTTCCGTTTTACATACAAGCGACCGAATCGAGCAGAAGGTTAAATGGATAGATTGAACAATCATCGTATCTGAGTTGTATTCGATTATGTTTATATAGATATACTCACCAGGTACCTGTTCTTCCGATATACATACGAGCAACCGAATCGAACATAAGGTTGAATGGATAGATTGAACAATCATCGTATCTGAGTTGTATTCGATTATGTTTATATAGTTATACTCACCAGGTAACTGTTCTTCCGTTATACATACGAGCGACTGAATTGAACTGAAGGTTGAATGGATAGACTAAACAATGATCGTATCTGGGGTTGTATTCGATTATATCGTGATGATGTTCATATAGTTATACTCACCAGGTAACTGTTCTCCAGGTATACATAAGAGCGACTGAACTGAACAGAAGGTTCAATGGATAGACTGAACATTCATCGTATCTGGGTTGTATTCGATTATTTCGTGATGATTATTATATATTATGTCTAACCAGGTAACTGTTCTTTCGTTATACATACTAGCAACCGAATCGAACCTAAGGTTGAATGGATAGATTGAACAATCATTGTATCTGGGTTGTCTCCGATTATAACGTTATGTTGTATATTTAACTACACCTAAACATGTAACGGTTCTTTCGTCACACATACGAGCGTCTGAATCGAACATAAGGTTGGATGGTTAGACGGAACGATAATTGTAACTAAGTTGTATTCGATTATATCGTGATGACGTTCATATAGAAATACTCACCAGGTTACTGTTCTTTCGTTATACATACGAGCAACCGAATCGAACAGAAGGTTGAATGGATAGTATCTGGGTTGTATTCCGATAATGATGTTATGCTGTGTATATAGTTATACACATAAGGTGACGGTATTCCCGTTTCACATACGAGCGACCGGAACGAACAGAAAGTTGAATGGATAGACTGAACAATCAATGTATCTGGGTGGTATCCGATTATATCGCAATACTGTATATATAGTGATACTTACCAGCTGACGGTACTTCCGTTACACATACTAGCGACTGAATCGAACAGAAGGTTAAATGGTTAGACGAAACGATAATTGTATCTGAGTTGTATTCGATGATATCGCGATGATGTTTATATAGCAATACTCACCAGGTAACTGTTCTTCCGTTTTACATACAAGCGACCGAATCGAGCAGAAGGTTGAATTCAGTATAGATTGAACAATCATCGTATCTGGGTTGTATTCGATTATGTTTATATAGTTAAACTCACCAGGTAACTGTTCTTCCGTTATACATACGAGCGACTGAATTGAACAGAAGGTTGAATGGATAGTATATGGGTTGTATTCGAGTTTGATGTTATGCTGTGTATATAGTTATACACACTAGGAGACGGTATTTTCGTTTTACATACGAGCGACCGAAACGAAAAGAAAGTTGAATGGATAGACTGAACAATCAATGTATCTGGGTGGTATCCGATTATATCGCAATACTGTATATATAGTGATACTTACCAGGTGACGATACTTCCGTTACACATACTAGCGACTGAATCGAACAGAATGTTGAATGGTTAGATGAAACGATAATTGTATCTGAGTTGTATTCGATGATATCGTGATGATGTTTATATAGTAACTGTTCTTTCGTTATACATACTAGCAACCGAATCGAACATAAGGTTGAATGGATAGATTGAACAATCATTGTATCTGGGTTGTCTCCGATTATATCGTTATGTTGTATATTTAACTACACCTACCATGTAACGGTTCATTCGTTACACATACGAGCGTCTGAATCGAACATAAGGTTGGATGGTTAGACGGAACGATAATTGTAACTAAGTTGTATTCGATTATATCGTGATGACGTTCATATAAAAATACTCACCAGGTTATTGTTCTTTCGTTATACATACGAGCAACCGAATCGAACAGAAGGTTGAATGGATAGTATCTGGGTTGTATTCGATTATGATGTTATGCTGTGTATATAGTTATACACACAAGGAGACGGTATTTCCATTTTACATACGAGCGACCGAAACGAAAAGAAAGTTGAATGGATAGACTGAACAATCAATGTATCTGGGTGGTATCCGATCATATCGCAATACTGTATATATAGTGATACTTACCAGGTGACGATACTTCCGTTACACATACTAGCGACTGAATCGAACAGAAGGTTAAATGGTTAGACGAAACGATAATTGTATCTGAGTTGTATTCGATGATATCGTGATGATGTTTATATAGCAATACTCACCAGGTAACTGTTTTTCCGTTTTACATACAAGCGACCGAATCGAGCAGAAGGTTGAATACAGTATAGATTGAACAATCATCGTATCTGGGTTGTATTCGATTATGTTTATATAGTAATACTCACCAGGTAACTGTTCTTCCGTTTTACATACGAGCGACTGAATCGATCAGAAGGTTGAATTTAGTATAGATTGAACAATCATCGTATCTGGGTTGTATTCGATTATGTTTATATAGATATACTCACCAGGTAACTGTTCTTCCGTTATACATACGAGCGACTGAATTGAACCGAAGGTTGAATGGATGGACTAAACAATAATCGTATCTGGGGTTGTATTCGATTATATCTTGATGATGTTCATATTATTATACTCACCAGGAAACTGTTCTCCAGTTATACATAAGAGCGACTGAACTGAACAGAAGGTTAAATGGTTAGACGAAGCGATAATTGTTACACCTAAGGCTAAAAAAGCGCACAATTTTTTCAGCATTCATTGATTACAAAAGGGCCTTTGATTCTATTAATCATGCCCTCCTTTGGCAAAAGCTGTACGCTATGGGTGTGAGCTCAAGAATGATCTCTATCATGAGAAATATCTATGAACAGGCCACAATCAAAGTTAGAGCATCGGACGGACTCTCTAGACCATTTGATATCACTACTGGCGTTTTACAGGGTGAACCTCTGAGCCCCCTTCTATTCTCTTTATTTCTAGCTGACATAGACCATTTCTTCACAACCAATGGAGCGAGAGGTATCAATATTGATAACAAAACCGACCTACTGATTCTTACTTACGCAGACGACCTAGTGATACTGGCAGATTCGGAAATTGACCTCAGCAGAAAACTAAAGTTACTAGAACGATATAGTGATCAAAATCTACTCACAGTCAACACGAAAAAAACTAAAATCCTCCCGTTTTCGAAGGGTCCCCGACCCAACAACTACAATTTCACTTACAAATCTAACCCTATCGAAGTTGTCAATAAGTTCGTGTATCTAGGTGTTACATTCGCCAGCTCCCTTCTCTTTCGCAAAATGTCATCTATCACGGCCGACAAAGCAAAGCAAGCAATTGGCCACATAATTGCCCTGATGGCCAAATCAAAAATGGACTCATGGGCATCGAGAATCCGTCTTTTTGATTCACTAGTTCTTAGCATTCTATCAAATTGTATCCCAGTCTGGGGCATCAGATACGGTGATGTCTTGGAGCGTGTCCAACTCACCTTCTTCAAGCGCCTTTTATCGCTTCCCATCTGTACCCCAGACTATGCTGTTCGGCTAGAGACAAACAAAGTCAAACTGGCCTACGTGACTTTCAAACACACCCTCAACTGGCTCATCAAGCTTCTTGACATGGAGAATCATCGACTCCCAAAAATTTGTTTTCTACGGCAAATTCAATTGAGTAATGTAGCTCTAAACTATAACTGGACACGCCAAGTGAAACAAGAACTTGAATTTGCTGGATATTTGATCCCCTGGATCAACACAACTGGTGATGTTATGAGACAAAAACGAAACTCATTACTATTCAACTATAGAAACAAATTACTAGAAGCTGACAAAGTATCATTATCCCGATCAACCTTTTTGACTATCTATAATCATTTACCACATGCCTCTAGAAGCTACCTCCACTTCAGAGTTCCAATACAAATAATTCGTACGATCGCACAGCTGAGATTATGCAACCAGTTTGAATTGAAATTCACCCTCAAAGGCTCCACCTACCGCATTAACCCAAAAGAGATATGCTCAATCTGTAATATGGGCCTCCACGAAACAGTTCACCATCTACTATTCGAATGCCCCATATACACCTCACTGAGACCACGAGACAACAACTCCTTCACTGATCTAAATCATTTAGTTGAGAACCTCAACGTTATTACGCCAGCCCTCGCAAAAATTATTTCTTCACATATCTGGAATATTATCAAATTACGCTCATTTATCATCAATGAATAACATCTAACCTGATAATACTTTGTACATGATGCATGTGACTTTCTATTATGTACTGATAAACATATTGTTGTATCCTATCACTTATAACCTTCTAGTTTCTTTTCTTTTTATATTAACCCATAATTTATAATTGTTTTTTTTTTTTTTTTGCTATTCACGAAATATCTTGCTACTCTAAACCAAACTCTTTGTTATAAAACTGTATGTTTTTTGAAACAATAAAAATTGATTGATTGATTGATTGATAATTGTATCTGAGTTGTATTCGATTATGTCGTGATGATGTTTATATAGCAATATTCACCAGGTAACTGTTCTTCCGTTTTACATAAAAGCGACCAAATCGAGCAGAAGGTTAAATGAATAGATTGAAAATTTATCGTATCTGGGTTGTATTCGATTAGGTTTATATAGTTATACTCACCAGGTAACTGTTCTTCCGTTTTTCATGAGAACGACTGAATTGAACAGAAAGTTGAATGGATAGACTAAACAATAATCGTATCTGGGGTTGTATTCGAGTATATCGTGATGATTATCATATAGTATGTCTAACCAGGTAACAGTTCTTCCGTTAAACATACGAGCAACCGAATCGAACATAAGGTTGGATGGATAGATTGAACAATCATTGTATCTGGGTTGTCTCCGATTATATCGTTATGCCGTATATTTAGTTACACCTACCATGTAACGGTTCTTTCGTTACACATACGAGCGTCTAAATCGAACATAAGGTTATATGGTTAGACGGAACGATAATTGTAACTGAGTTGTATTCGATTATACCGTGATGACGTTCATATAGAAATACTCACCAGGTTACTGTTCTTTCGTTATACATACGAGAAACCGAATCGAACAGAAGGTTGAATGGATAGTATCTGGGTTGTATTCGATTATGATGTTATGCTGTGTATATAGTTATACACACTAGGTGACGGTATTCCCGTTTTACATACGAGCGACCGAAACGAACGGAAAGTTGAATGGATAGACTGAACAATCAATGTATCTGGTTGGTATCCGATTATATCGCAATACTGTATATATAGTGATACTTACCAGGTGACGGTACTTCCGTTACACATACTAGCGACTGAATCGAACAGAAGGTTAAATGGTTAGACGAAGCAATAATTGTATCTGAGTTGTATTCGATTATATCGTGATGATGTTTATATAGCAATATTCACCAGGTAACTGTTCTTCCGTTTTACATAAAAGCGACCAAATCGAGCAGAAGGTTAAATGAATAGATTGAAAATTCATCGTATCTGGGTTGTATTCGATTAGGTTTATATAGTTATACTCGCCAGGTAACTGTTCTTCCGTTTTTCATAAGAACTACTGAATTGAACAGAAAGTTGAATGGATAGACTAAACAATAATCGTATCTGGGGTTGTATTCGAGTATATCGTGATGACTATCATATAGTATGTCTAACCAGGTAACAGTTCTTCCGTTAAACATACGAGCAACCGAATCGAACATAAGGTTGGATGGATAGATTGAACAATCATTGTATCTGGGTTGTCTTCGATTATATCGTTATGCTGTATATTTAGTTACATCTACCATGTAACGGTTCTTTCGTTACACATACGAGCGTCTAAATCGAACATAAGGTTGGATGGTTAGACGGAACGATAATTGTAACTGAGTTGTATTCGATTATATCGTGGTGATGTTTATATAGTAATACTCACCAGGTGACTGTTCTTGCGTTATACATACGAGCGACCCAATCGAACAGAAGTTTGGATGGATAGACGGAATGATCATTGTATCTGAGTTGTATTCGATTATATCGTGATGACGTTCATATAGAAATACTCACCAGGTTACTGTTCTTTCGTTATACATACGAGCAACCGAATCGAACAGAAGGTTGAATGGATAGTATGTGGGTTGTATTCGATTATGATGTTATGCTGTGTATATAATTATACACATCAGGTGACGGTATTCCCGTTTTACATACGAGCGACCGAAACGAACAGAAAGTTGAATGGATAGACTGAACAATCAATGTATCTGGGTGGTATCCGATTATATCGCAATACTGTATATATAGTGATACTTACCAGGTGACGGTACTTCCTTTACACATACTAGCGACTGAATCGAACAGAATGTTGAATGGTTAGACGAAGCGATAATTGTATCTGAGTTGTATTCTGAAGAATTCGAAAAAGTTCCAAGGGGGCCCCCTTCAGCGACTGAATCGAACAGAATGTTGAATGGTTAGACGAAACGATAATTGTATCTGAGTTGTATTCGATGATATCGTGATGATGTTTATATAGCAATACTCACCAGGTAACTGTTCTTCCGTTTTATATACAAGCGACCGAATCGAGCAGAAGGTTGAATTCAGTATAGATTGAACAATCATCGTATCTGGGTTGTATTCAATTATGTTTATATAGGTATACTCACCAGGTAACTGTTCTTCCGTTATACATACGAGCGACTGAATTGAACAGAAGGTTGAATGGATAGTATATGGGTTGTATTCGATTATGATGTTATGCTGTGTATATAGTTATACACACTAGGAGACGGTATTCCCGTTTTACATACGAGCGACCGAAACGAACAGAAAGTTGAATGGATAGACTGAACAATCAATGTATCTGGGTGGTATCCGATTATATCGCAATACTGTATATATAGTGATACTTACCAGGTGACGGTACTTCCGTTACACATACTAGCGACTGAATCGAACAGAAGGTTAAATGGTTAGACGAAACGATAATTGTATCTGAGTTGTATTTGATGATATCGTGATGATGTTTATATAGCAATACTCACCAGGTAACTGTTCTTCCGTTTTACATACAAGCGACCGAATCGAGCAGAAGGTTGAATTCAGTATAGATTGAAAAATCATCGTATCTGGGTTGTATTCGATTATGTTTATATAGTTAAACTCACCAGGTAACTGTTCTTCCGTTATACATACGAGCGAATGAATTGAACAGAAGGTTGAATGGATAGTATATGGGTTGTATTCGATTATGATGTTATGCTGTGTATATAGTTATAAACACTAGGAGACGGTATTCCCGTTTTACATACGAGCGACCGACACAAAAAGAAAGTTGAAAGGATAGACTGAACAATCAATGTATCTGGGTGGTATCCGATTATATCGCAATACTGTATATATAGTGATACTTACTAGGTGACGATACTTCCGTTACACATACTAGCGACTGAATCGAACAGAATGTTGAATGGTTAGACGAAACGATAATTGTATCTGAGTTGTATTCGATGATATCGTGATGATGTTTATATAGCAATACTCACCAGGTTACTGTTCTTTCGTTATACATACGAGAAATCGAATCGAACAGAAGGTTGAATTATATCGTTATGCTGTATATTTAGTTACACCTACCATGTTGTAAGGCTCTTTTTTCGGTAAAGAGCCCTACAAAGGGCCTCAGGGCTTAGTTCTCTATTTACTTTAGAGCGGTTGCCTCGAGCGCCAGTTTTTTTTGAAGTGGTATGCTCCACTTTCTTCCAGAACTAGGAGTTCTTTGGAAGGCCCTAGGGTAGCTACAGTGAAGAAGGGACGCAGAGTAAATCCATACAATGCACCCCCTTGTGTAAACCAGAGGTCAGCTAGTTAGACCAGGATAACAATAAACTTCTAAGAAAATGTAGTCTTTAGTTACACCTCCTTAGACTAGACTGGAATACAAGCTACGTTAAACAGAATTGATGTTATTTTATTTTAAACTAAGTTTCGGTTTCAACAGGATTTATTGAAATTCACTAAATAGATAATAATCTACAGGCAAAATCAAATCAGAAATTCACTCAATAAAAAATTCGGGGTCGGTTTTATATTATTTATTACATAAACTTCAACTTTCCACACATTGTCAGATTTTCAGGAAAATATGAAATAATATCAAACAGCCTTAAAACAGTAAAAAGAAACAACACAGATAATACAGGAAATCCACCACTGAAGCAAAGGCAATGACAAATCGTTCGTTCTACTTTGATTCTATCGCGGATTTTATTATACAGGGCGGTTCGTGAGATCTGGGTCTTGACAAATCGGGAAAATAATTTATTAGATTTCAGGCGATATGCAATTTGAAACGGGTGTCAGGTTAAGTGCAATTCTGGTTTCTGGTTCAATGAAATTATTTTCTGGGTTGTTATAGTGATTCTCGGGCAGGATTTTCTGAACTGAATTTAAATACGACAGTGAAAAATCTCAGGAATTTTTATACTTTCAATATAACTCACGATTCTGGCTTACAGGGTTTCCGGGTGGTACGCAGCAAAATATACCACCGGTTCAGCTAATCCTTATTTTCAGGAACCCTCTCACGATACAGGGTGTTTTACAGGCAACACTCTGCGGCACACAATTAATCGGAAACCCGGAAACAAAATCGAACACGGCTTCAAAAGTTTTTAATCACGGCTCACGTCTTGGCAATCACTTGATTCTCACGCACCCAGGTTCTAACTGACTCTCGTTCTCCAACTGACTAACTCAATGCACTCTTCGGTTTTCCAAAAAATCAGGATAAAAACGGTACAGATTGTCCTTGCTTGACATTGTTTGTCATTGTTTGACCTCTAAAACGGAGCAAGAAATGAACCAAAATACACTCAGTTAAAAACAGGTAACAGAGTGTTGGAAAGAATATATAAAAAAAATACCAGGAATAACATTTCTTCTGAATAGGATATATATGAATACTTATAATGAGGAATGTACCAATATCTCCGATTTTCTGGAAAATTATATATCGAATCATTGCCCATGCTTTTATACAATTTAAACATAAGAATCTCGAAAACAGGAACGAAATATCAGATATAATATTTTACAACAGGTTAACCTAGCAAAATACTAATTATTCGAATAATATACCGAGGGTTTTATGTATCCGACCTGTAGTAATGAAGGTCGCTGAAAAACACTTCATTACAATGTAACGGTTCTTTCGTTACACATACGAGCGTCTAAATCGAACATAAGGTTGGATGGTTAGACGGAACGATAATTGTAACTGAGTTGTATTCGATTATATCGTGGTGATGTTTATATAGTAATACTCACCAGGTGACTGTTCTTGCGTTATACATACGAGCGACCCAATCGAACAGAAGTTTGGATGGATAGACGGAATGATCATTGTATCTGAGTTGTATTCGATTATATCGTGATGACGTTCATATAGAAATACTCACCAGGTTACTGTTCTTTCGTTATACATACGAGCAACCGAATCGAACAGAAGGTTGAATGGATAGTATGTGGGTTGTATTCGATTATGATGTTATGCTGTGTATATAATTATACACATTAGGTGACGGTATTCCCGTTTTACATACGAGCGACCGAAACGAACAGAAAGTTGAATGGATAGACTGAACAATCAATGTATCTGGGTGGTATCCGATTATATCGCAATACTGTATATATAGTGATACTTACCAGGTGACGGTACTTCCTTTACACATACTAGCGACTGAATCGAACAGAATGTTGAATGGTTAGACGAAGCGATAATTGTATCTGAGTTGTATTCTGAAGAATTCGAAAAAGTTCCAAGGGGGCCCCCTTTAGCGACTGAATCGAACAGAATGTTGAATGGTTAGTCGAAACGATAATTGTATCTGAGTTGTATTCGATGATATCGTGATGATGTTTATATAGCAATACTCACCAGGTAACTGTTCTTCCGTTTTATATACAAGCGACCGAATCGAGCAGAAGGTTGAATTCAGTATAGATTGAACAATCATCGTATCTGGGTTGTATTCAATTATGTTTATATAGGTATACTCACCAGGTAACTGTTCTTCCGTTATACATACGAGCGACTGAATTGAACAGAAGGTTGAATGGATAGTATATGGGTTGTATTCGATTATGATGTTATGCTGTGTATATAGTTATACACACTAGGAGACGGTATTCCCGTTTTACATACGAGCGACCGAAACGAACAGAAAGTTGAATGGATAGACTGAACAATCAATGTATCTGGGTGGTATCCGATTATATCGCAATATTGTATATATAGTGATACTTACCAGGTGACGATACTTCCGTTACACATACTAGCGACTGAATCGAACAGAATGTTGAATGGTTAGACGAAACGATAATTGTATCTGAGTTGTATTCGATGATATCGTGATGATGTTTATATAGCAATACTCACCAGGTAACTGTTCTTCCGTTTTACATACAAGCGACCGAATCGAGCAGAAGGTTGAATTCAGTATAGATTGAAAAATCATCGTATCTGGGTTGTATTCGATTATGTTTATATAGTTAAACTCACCAGGTAACTGTTCTTCCGTTATACATACGAGCGAATGAATTGAACAGAAGGTTGAATGGATAGTATATGGGTTGTATTCGATTATGATGTTATGCTGTGTATAAAGTTATACACACTAGGAGACGGTATTCCCGTTTTACATACGAGCGACCGAAACAAAAAGAAAGTTGAAAGGATAGACTGAACAATCAATGTATCTGGGTGGTATCCGATTATATCGCAATATTGTATATATAGTGATACTTACCAGGTGACGATACTTCCGTTACACATACTAGCGACTGAATCGAACAGAATGTTGAATGGTTAGACGAAACGATAATTGTATCTGAGTTGTATTCGATGATATCGTGATGATGTTTATATAGCAATACTCACCAGGTTACTGTTCTTTCGTTATACATACGAGAAACCGAATCGAACAGAAGGTTGAATGGATAGTATCTGGGTTGTATTCGATTATGATGTTATGCTGTGTATATAGTTATACACACTAGGTGACGGTATTCCCGTTTCACATACGAGCGACCGAAACGAACAGAAAGTTGAATGGATAGACTGAACAATCAATGTATCTGGGTGGTATCCGATAATATCGCAATACTGTATATATAGTGATACTTACCAGGTGACGGTACTCCCGTTACACATACTAGCGACTGAATCGAACAGAAGGTTAAATGGTTAGACGAAGCGATAATTGTATCTGAGTTGTATTCGATGATATCGTGATGATGTTTATATAGCAATACTCACCAGGTAACTGTCCTTCCATTTTACATAGAAGCGACCGAATCGAGCAGAAGGTTAAATGGATAGATTGAACAATCATCGTATCTGAGTTTTATTCGATTATGTTTATATAGATATACTCACCAGGTACCTGTTCTTCCGATATACATACGAGCAACCGAATCGAACATAAGGTTGAATGGATAGATTGAACAATCATCGTATCTGAGTTGTATTCGATTATGTTTATATAGTTATACTCACCAGGTAACTGTTCTTCCGTTATACATACGAGCGACTGAATTGAACTGAAGGTTGAATGGATAGACTAAACAATGATCGTATCTGGGGTTGTATTCGATTATATCGTGATGATGTTCATATAGTTATACTCACCAGGGACCTGTTCTCCAGTTATACATTAGAGCGACTGAACTGAACAGAAGGTTGAATGGATAGACTGAACAATCATCGTATCTGGGTTGTATTCGATTATTTCGTGATGATTATTATATATTATGTCTTACCAGGTAACTGTTCTTTCGTTATACATACTAGCAACCGAATCGAACATAAGGTTGAATGGATAGATTGAACAATCATTGTATCTGGGTTGTCTCCGATTATATCGTTATGTTGTATATTTAACTACACCTACCATGTAACGGTTCTTTCGTTACACATACGAGCGCCTGAATCGAACATAAGGTCGGATGGTTAGACGAAACGATAATTGTAACTAAGTTGTATTCGATTATTTCGTGATGACGTTCATATAGAAATACTCACCAGGTTACTGTTCTTTCGTTATACATACGAGCAACCGAATCGAACAGAAGGTTGAATGGATAGTATCTGGGTTTTATTCGATTATGATGTTATGCTGTATATATAGTTATACACATAAGGTGACGGTATTCCCGTTTCACATACGAGCGACCGAAACGAACAGAAAGTTGAATGGATAGACTGAACAATCAATGTATCTGGGTGGTATCCGATTATATCGCAATACTGTATATATAGTGATACTTGCCAGGTGACGGTACTTCCGTTACACATACTAGCGACTGAATCGAACAGAAGGTTAAATGGTTAGACGAAACGATAATTGTATCTGAGTTGTATTCGATGATATCGTGATGATGTTTATATAGCAATACTCACCAGGTAACTGTTCTTCCGTTTTACATACAAGCGACCGAATCGAGCAGAAGGTTGAATTCAGTATAGATTGAACAATCATCGTATCTGGGTTGTATTCGATTATGTTTATATAGTTATACTCACCAGGTAACTGTTCTTCCGTTATACATACGAGCGACTGAATTGAACAAAAGGTTGAATGGATAGTATATGGGTTGTATTCGATTTTGATGTTATGCTGTGTATATAGTTATACACACTAGGAGACGGTATTCCCGTTTTACATACGAGCGACCGAAACAAAAAGAAAGTTGAATGGATAGACTGAACAATCAATGTATCTGGGTGGTATCCGATTATATCGCAATACTGTATATATAGTGATACTTACCAGGTGACGATACTTCCGTTACACATACTAGCGACTGAATCTAACAGAATGTTGAATGGTTAGACGAAACGATAATTGTATCTGAGTTGTATTCGATGATATCGTGATGATGTTTATATAGCAATACTCACCAGGTAACTGTCCTTCCGTTTTACATACAAGCGACCGAATCGAGCAGAAGGTTAAATGGATAGATTGAACAATCACCGTATCTGAGTTGTATTCGATTATGTTTATATAGATATACTCACCAGGTAACTGTTCTTCCGTTATACATACGAGCGACTGAATTGAACAGAAGGTTGAATGGATAGTAAATGGATTGTATTCGATTATGATGTTATGCTGTGTATATAGTTATACACACTAGGAGACGGTATTCCCGTTTTACATACGTGCGACCGAAACGAAAAGAAAGTTGAATGGATAGACTGAACAATCAATGTATCTGGGTGGTATCCAATTATATCGCAATACTGTATATATAGTGATACTTACCAGGTGACGATACTTCCGTTACACATACTAGCGACTGAATCGAACAGAATGTTGAATGGTTAGACGAAACGATAATTGTATCTGAGTTGTATTCGATGATATCGTGATGATGTTTATATAGCAATACTCACCATGTAACTGTCCTTCCGTTTTACATACAAGCGACCGAATCGAGCAGAAGGTTAAATGGATAGATTGAACAAACATCGTATCTGAGTTTTATTCGATTATGTTTATATAGATATACTCACCAGGTACCTGTTCTTCCGATATACATACGAGCAACCGAATCGAACATAAGGTTGAATGGATAGATTTAACAATCATCGTATCTGAGTTGTATTCGATTATGTTTATATAGTTATACTCACCAGGTAACTGTTCTTCCGTTATACATACGAGCGACTGAATTGAACTGAAGGTTGGATGGATAGATTGAACAATCATTGTATCTGGGTTGTCTTCGATTATATCGTTATGCTGTATATTTAGTTACACCTACCATGTAACGGTTCTTTCGTTACACATACGAGCGTCTAAATCGAACATAAGGTTGGATGGTTAGACGGAACGATAATTGTAACTGAGTTATATTCGATTATATCGTGGTGATGTTTATATAGTAATACTCACCAGGTGACTGTTCTTGCGTTATACATACGAGCGACCCAATCGAACAGAAGTTTGGATGGATAGACGGAATGATCATTGTATCAGAGTTGTATTCGATTATATCGTGATGACGTTCATATAGAAATACTCACCAGGTTACTGTTCCTTCGTTATACATACGAGCAACCGAATCGAACAGAAGGTTGAATGGATAGTATGTGGGTTGTATTCGATTATGATGTTATGCTGTGTATATAATTATACACATTAGGTGACGGTATTCCCGTTTTACATACGAGCGACCGAAACGAACAGAAAGTTGAATGGATAGACTGAACAATCAATGTATCTGGGTGGTATCCGATTATATCGCAATACTGTATATATAGTGATACTTACCAGGTGACGGTACTTCCTTTACACATACTAGCGACTGAATCGAACAGAATGTTGAATGGTTAGACGGAGCGATAATTGTATCTGAGTTGTATTCTGAAGAATTCGAAAAAGTTCCAAGGGGGCCCCCTTTAGCGACTGAATCGAACAGAATGTTGAATGGTTAGACGAAACGATAATTGTATCTGAGTTGTATTCGATGATATCGTGATGATGTTTAATAGCAATACTTACCAGGTAACTGTTCTTCCGTTTTATATACAAGCGACCGAATCGAGCAGAAGGTTGAATTCAGTATAGATTGAACAATCATCGTATCTGGGTTGTATTCAATTATGTTTATATAGGTATACTCACCAGGTAACTGTTCTTCCGTTATACATACGAGCGACTGAATTGAACAGAAGGTTGAATGGATAGTATATGGGTTGTATTCGATTATGATGTTATGCTGTGTATATAGTTATACACACTAGGAGACGGTATTCCCGTTTTACATACGAGCGACCGAAACGAACAGAAAGTTGAATGGATAGACTGAACAATCAATGTATCTGGGTGGTATCCGATTATATCGCAATACTGTATATATAGTGATACTTACCAGGTGACGGTACTTCCGTTACACATACTAGCGACTGAATCGAACAGAAGGTTAAATGGTTAGACGAAACGATAATTGTATCTGAGTTGTATTCGATGATATCGTGATGATGTTTATATAGCAATACTCACCAGGTAACTGTTCTTCCGTTTTACATACAAGCGACCGAATCGAGCAGAAGGTTGAATTCAGTATAGATTGAAAAATCATCGTATCTGGGTTGTATTCGATTATGTTTATATAGTTGAACTCACCAGGTAACTGTTCTTCCGTTATACATACGAGCGAATGAATTGAACAGAAGGTTGAATGGATAGTATATGGGTTGTATTCGATTATGATGTTATGCTGTGTATATATGCTGTGTGTATATATATATACACTAGGAGACGGTATTCCCGTTTTACATACGAGCGACCGAAACAAAAAGAAAGTTGAATGGATAGACTGAACAATCAATGTATCTGGGTGGTATCCGATTATATCGCAATACTGTATATATAGTGATACTTACCAGGTGACGATACTTCCGTTACACATACTAGCGACTGAATCGAACAGAATGTTGAATGGTTAGACGAAACGATAATTGTATCTGAGTTGTATTCGATGATATCGTGATGATGTTTATATAGCAATACTCACCAGGTTACTGTTCTTTCGTTATACATACGAGAAACCGAATCGAACAGAAGGTTGAATGGATAGTATCTGGGTTGTATTCGATTATGATGTTATGCTGTGTATATAGTTATACACACTAGGTGACGGTATTCCCGTTTCACATACGAGCGACCGAAACGAACAGAAAGTTGAATGGATAGACTGAACAATCAATGTATCTGGGTGGTATCCGATAATATCGCAATACTGTATATATAGTGATACTTACCAGGTGACGGTACTTCCGTTACACATACTAGCGACTGAATCGAACAGAAGGTTAAATGGTTAGACGAAGCGATAATTGTATCTGAGTTGTATTCGATGATATCGTGATGATGTTTATATAGCAATACTCACCAGGTAACTGTCCTTCCGTTTTACATAGAAGCGACCGAATCGAGCAGAAGGTTAAATGGATAGATTGAACAATCATCGTATCTGAGTTTTATTCGATTATGTTTATATAGATATACTCACCAGGTACCTGTTCTTCCGATATACATACGAGCAACCGAATCGAACATAAGGTTGAATGGATAGATTGAACAATCATCGTATCTGAGTTTTATTCGATTATGTTTATATAGTTATACTCACCAGGTAACTGTTCTTCCGTTATACATACGAGCGACTGAATTGAACTGAAGGTTGAATGGATAGACTAAACAACGATCGTATCTGGGGTTGTATTCGATAATATCGTGATGATGTTCATATAGTTATACTCACCAGGGACCTGTTCTCCAGTTATACATAAAAGCGACTGAACTGAACAGAAGGTTGAATGGATAGACTGAACAATCATCGTATCTGGGTTGTATTCGATTATTTCGTGATGATTATTATATATTATGTCTTACCAGGTAACTGTTCTTTCGTTATACATACTAGCAACCGAATCGAACATAAGGTTGAATGGATAGATTGAACAATCATTGTATCTGGGTTGTCTCCGATTATATCGTTATGTTGTAAATTTAACTACACCTACCATGTAACGGTTCTTTCGTTACACATACGAGCGTCTGAATCGAACATAAGGTTGGATGGTTAGACGAAACGATAATTGTAACTAAGTTGTATTCGATTATTTCGTGATGACGTTCATATAGAAATACTCACCAGGTTACTGTTCTTTCGTTATACATACGAGCAACCGAATCGAACAGAAGGTTGAATGGATAGTATCTGGGTTTTATTCGATTATGATGTTATGCTGTATATATAGTTATACACATAAGGTGACGGTATTCCCGTTCCACATACGAGCGACCGAAACGAACATAAGGTTGAATGGATAGATTGAACAATCATCGTATCTGAGTTGTATTCGATTATGTTTATATAGTTATACTCACCAGGTAACTGTTCTTCCGTTATACATACGAGCGAATGAATTGAACAGAAGGTTGAATGGATAGTATATGGGTTGAATTCGATTATGATGTTATGCTGTGTATATAGTTATACACACTAGGAGACGGTATTCCCGTTTTACATACGAGCGACCGAAACAAAAAGAAAGTTGAATGGATAGACTGAACAATCAATGTATCTGGGTGGTATCCGATTATATCGCAATACTGTATATATAGTGATACTTACCAGGTGACGATACTTCCGTTACACATACTAGCGACTGAATCGAACAGAATGTTGAATGGTTAGACGAAACGATAATTGTATCTGAGTTGTATTCGATGATATCGTGATGATGTTTATATAGCAATACTCACCAGGTTACTGTTCTTTCGTTATACATACGTGAAACCGAATCGAACAGAAGGTTGAATGGATAGTATCTGGGTTGTATTCGATTATGATGTTATGCTGTGTATAAAGTTATACACACTAGGTGACGGTATTCCCGTTTCACAAACGAGCGACCGAAACGAACAGAAAGTTGAATGGATAGACTGAACAATCAATGTATCTGGGTGGTATCCGATAATATCGCAATACTGTATATATAGTGATACTTACCAGGTGACGGTACTTCCGTTACACATACTAGCGACTGAATCGAACAGAAGGTTAAATGGTTAGACGAAGCGATAATTGTATCTGAGTTGTATTCGATGATATCGTGATGATGTTTATATAGCAATACTCACCAGGTAACTGTCCTTCCGTTTTACATAGAAGCGACCGAATCGAGCAGATGGTTAAATGGATAGATTGAACAATCATCGTATCTGAGTTTTATTCGATTATGTTTATATAGATATACTCACCAGGTACCTGTTCTTCCGATATACATACGAGCAACCGAATCGAACATAAGGTTGAATGGATAGATTGAACAATCATCGTATCTGAGTTGTATTCGATTATGTTTATATAGTTATACTCACCAGGTAACTGTTCTTCCGTTATACATACGAGCGACTGAATTGAACTGAAGGTTGAATGGATAGACTAAACAATGATCGTATCTGGGGTTGTATTCGATTATATCGTGATGATGTTCATATAGTTATACTCACCAGGGACCTGTTCTCCAGTTATACATAAAAGCGACTGAACTGAACAGAAGGTTGAATGGATAGACTGAACAATCATCGTATCTGGGTTGTATTCGATTATTTCGTGATGATTATTATATATTATGTCTTACCAGGTAACTGTTCTTTCGTTATACATACTAGCAACCGAATCGAACATAAGGTTGAATGGATAGATTGAACAATCATTGTATCTGGGTTGTCTCCGATTATATCGTTATGTTGTATATTTAACTACACCTACCATGTAACGGTTCTTTCGTTACACATACGAGCGTCTGAATCGAACATAAGGTTGGATGGTTAGACGAAACGATAATTGTAACTAAGTTGTATTCGATTATTCGTGATGACGTTCATATAGAAATACTCACCAGGTTACTGTTCTTTCGTTATACATACGAGCAACCGAATCGAACAGAAGGTTGAATGGATAGTATCTGGGTTTTATTCGATTATGATGTTATGCTGTATATATAGTTATACACATAAGGTGACGGTATTCCCGTTTCACATACGAGCGACCGAAACGAACATAAGGTTGAATGAACAATCATCGTATCTGAGTTGTATTCGATTATGTTTATATAGTTATACTCACCAGGTAACTGTTCTTCCGTTATACATACGAGCGACTGAATTGAACTGAAGGTTGGATGGATAGATTGAACAATCATTGTATCTGGGTTGTCTTCGATTATATCGTTATGCTGTATATTAAGTTACACCTACCATGTAACGGTTCTTTCGTTACACATACGAGCGTCTAAATCGAACATAAGGTTGGATGGTTAGACGGAACGATAATTGTAACTGAGTTGTATTCGATTATATCGTGGTGATGTTTATATAGTAATACTCACCAGGTGACTGTTCTTGCGTTATACATACGAGCGACCCAATCGAACAGAAGTTTGGATGGATAGACGGAATGATCATTGTATCTGAGTTGTATTCGATTATATCGTGATGACGTTCATATAGAAATACTCACCAGGTTACTGTTCTTTCGTTATACATACGAGCAACCGAATCGAACAGAAGGTTGAATGGATAGTATGTGGGTTGTATTCGATTATGATGTTATGCTGTGTATATAATTATACACATTAGGTGACGGTATTCCCGTTTTACATACGAGCGACCGAAACGAACAGAAAGTTGAATGGATAGACTGAACAATCAATGTATCTGGGTGGTATCCGATTATATCGCAATACTGTATATATAGTGATACTTACCAGGTGACGGTACTTCCTTTACACATACTAGCGACTGAATCGAACAGAATGTTGAATGGTTAGACGAAGCGATAATTGTATCTGAGTTGTATTCTGAAGAATTCGAAAAAGTTCCAAGGGGGCCCCCTTTAGCGACTGAATCGAACAGAATGTTGAATGGTTAGACGAAACGATAATTGTATCTGAGTTGTATTCGATGATATCGTGATGATGTTTAATAGCAATACTCACCAGGTAACTGTTCTTCCGTTTTATATACAAGCGACCGAATCGAGCAGAAGGTTGAATTCAGTATAGATTGAACAATCATCGTATCTGGGTTGTATTCAATTATGTTTATATAGGTATACTCACCAGGTAACTGTTCTTCCGTTATACATACGAGCGACTGAATTGAACAGAAGGTTGAATGGATAGTATATGGGTTGTATTCGATTATGATGTTATGCTGTGTATATAGTTATACACACTAGGAGACGGTATTCCCGTTTTACATACGAGCGACCGAAACGAACAGAAAGTTGAATGGATAGACTGAACAATCAATGTATCTGGGTGGTATCCGATTATATCGCAATACTGTATATATAGTGATACTTACCAGGTGACGGTACTTCCGTTACACATACTAGCGACTGAATCGAACAGAAGGTTAAATGGTTAGACGAAACGATAATTGTATCTGAGTTGTATTCGATGATATCGTGATGATGTTTATATAGCAATACTCACCAGGTAACTGTTCTTCCGTTTTACATACAAGCGACCGAATCGAGCAGAAGGTTGAATTCAGTATAGATTGAAAAATCATCGTATCTGGGTTGTATTCGATTATGTTTATATAGTTAAACTCACCAGGTAACTGTTCTTCCGTTATACATACGAGCGAATGAATTGAACAGAAGGTTGAATGGATAGTATATGGGTTGTATTCGATTATGATGTTATGCTGTGTATATAGTTATACACACTAGGAGACGGTATTCCCGTTTTACATACGAGCGACCGAAACAAAAAGAAAGTTGAATGGATAGACTGAACAATCAATGTATCTGGGTGGTATCCGATTATATCGCAATACTGTTTATATAGTGATACTTACCAGGTGACGATACTTCCGTTACACATACTAGCAACTGAATCGAACAGAATGTTGAATGGTTAGACGAAACGATAATTGTATCTGAGTTGTATTCGATGATATCGTGATGATGTTTATATAGCAATACTCACCAGGTTACTGTTCTTTCGTTATACATACGAGAAACCGAATCGAACAGAAGGTTGAATGGATAGTATCTGGGTTGTATTCGATTATGATGTTATGCTGTGTTTATAGTTATACACACTAGGTGACGGTATTCCCGTTTCACATACGAGCGACCAAAACGAACAGAAAGTTGAATGGATAGACTGAACAATCAATGTATCTGGGTGGTATCCGATTATATCGCAATACTGTATATATAGTGATACTTACCAGGTGACGGTACTTCCGTTACACATACTAGCGACTGAATCGAACAGAAGGTTAAATGGTTAGACGAAGCGATAATTGTATCTGAGTTGTATTCGATGATATCGTGATGATGTTTATATAGCAATACTCACCAGGTAACTGTCCTTCCGTTTTACATAGAAGCGACCGAATCGAGCAGAAGGTTAAATGGATAGATTGAACAATCATCGTATCTGAGTTTTATTCGATTATGTTTATATAGATATACTCACCAGGTACCTGTTCTTCCGATATACATACGAGCAACCGAATCGAACATAAGGTTGAATGGATAGATTGAACAATCATCGTATCTGAGTTGTATTCGATTATGTTTATATAGTTATACTCACCAGGTAACTGTTCTTCCGTTATACATACGAGCGACTGAATTGAACTGAAGGTTGAATGGATAGACTAAACAATGATCGTATCTGGGGTTGTATTCGATTATATCGTGATGATGTTCATATAGGTATACTCACCAGGAACCTGTTCTCCAGTTATACATAAAAGCGACTGAACTGAACAGAAGGTTGAATGGATAGACTGAACAATCATCGTATCTGGGTTGTATTCGATTATTTCGTGATGATTATTATATATTATGTCTTACCAGGTAACTGTTCTTTCGTTATACATACCAGCAACCGAATCGAACATAAGGTTGAATGGATAGATTGAACAATCATTGTATCTGGGTTGTCTCCGATTATATCGTTATGTTGTATATTTAACTACACCTACCATGTAACGGTTCTTTCGTTACACATACGAGCGTCTGAATCGAACATAAGGTTGGATGGTTTGACGGAACGATAATTGTAACTAAGTTGTATTCGATTATTTCGTGATGACGTTCATATAGAAATACTCACCAGGTTACTGTTCTTTCGTTATACATACGAGCAACCGAATCGAACAGAAGGTTGAATGGATAGTATCTGGGTTTTATTCAATTATGATGTTATGCTGTATATATAGTTATACACATAAGGTGACGGTATTCCCGTTTCACATACGAGCGACCGAAACGAACAGAAAGTTGAATGGATAGACTGAACAATCAATGTATCTGGGTGGTATCCGATTATATCGCAATACTGTATATATAGTGATACTTGCCAGGTGACGGTACTTCCGTTACACATACTAGCGACTGAATCGAACAGAAGGTTAAATGGTTAGACGAAACGATAATTGTATCTGAGTTGTATTCGATGATATCGTGATGATGTTTATATAGCAATACTCACAAGGTAACTGTTCTTTCGTTTTACATACAAGCGACCGAATCGAGCAGAAGGTTGAATTCAGTATAGATTGAACAATCATCGTATCTGGGTTGTATTCGATTATGTTTATATAGTTATACTCACCAGGTAACTGTTCTTCCGTTATACATACGAGCGACTGAATTGAACAGAAGGTTGAATGGATAGTATATGGGTTGTATTCGATTATGATGTTATGCTGTGTATATAGTTATACACACTAGGAGACGGTATTCCCGTTTTACATACGAGCGACCGAAACGAAAAGAAAGTTGAATGGATAGACTGAACAATCAATGTATCTGGGTGGTATCCGATTATATCGCAATACTGTATATATAGTGATACTTACCAGGTGACGATACTTCCGTTACACATACTAGCGACTAAATCGAACAGAATGTTGAATGGTTAGACGAAACGATAATTGTATCTGAGTTGTATTCGATGATATCGTGATGATGTTTATATAGCAATACTCACCAGGTAACTGTTCTTCCGTTTTACATACAAGCGACCGAATCGAGCAAAAGGTTGAATCCAGTATAGATTGAACAATCATCGTATCTGGGTTGTATTCGATTATGTTTATATAGTTATACTCACCAGGTAACTGTTCTTCCGTTATACATACGAGAAACTGAATTGAACAGAAGGTTGAATGGATAGTATATGGGTTGTATTCGATTATGATGTTATGCTGTGTATATAGTTATACACACTAGGAGACGGTATTCCCGTTTTACATACGAGCGACCGAAACGAAAAGAAAGTTGAATGGATAGACTGAACAATCAATGTATCTGGGTGGTATCCGATTATATCGCAATACTGTATATATAGTGATACTTACCAGGTGACGGTACTTCCGTTACACCTGCTAGCGACTAAATCGAACAGAAGGTTGAATGGTTAGACGAAACGATAATTGTATCTGAGTTGTATTCGATGATATCGTGATGATGTTTATATAGCAATACTCACCAGGTAACTGTTCTTCCGATTTACATACAAGCGACCGAATCGAGCAGAAGGTTAAATGAATAGATTGAACAATCATCGTATCTGGGTTGTATTCGATTATGTTTATATAGTAATACTCACCAGGTAACTGTTCTTCCGTTTTACATACAAGCGACCGAATCGAGCAGAAGGTTAAATTTAGTATAGATTGAACAATCATCGTATCTGGGTTGTATTCAATTATGTTTATATAGGTATACTCACCAGGTAATTGTTCTTCCGTTATACATACGAGCGACTGAATTGAACTGAAGGTTGAATGGATCGACTAAACAATGATCGTATCTGGGGTTGTATTCGATTATATCGTGATGATGTTCATATAGTTATACTCACCAGGTAACTGTTCTCCAGTTATACATAAGAGCGACTGAACTGAACCGAATCGAACATAAGGTTGAATGGATAGATTGAACAATCATTGTTTCTGGGTTGTCTCCGATTATATCGTTATGTTGTATATTTAACTACACCTACCATGTAACGGTTCTTTCGTTACACATACGAGCGTCTGATGCGAACATAAGGTTGGATGGTTAGACGGAACGATAATTGTAACTAAGTTGTATTCGATTATATCGTGATGACGTTCATATAGAAATACTCACCAGGTTACTGTTCTTTCGTTATACATACGAGCAACCGAATCGAACAGAAGGTTGAATGGATAGTATATGGGTTGTATTCGATTATGATGTTATGCTGTGTATATAGTTATACACATAAGGTGACGGTATTCCCGTTTCACATACGAGCGACCGAAACGAACAGAAAGTTGAATGGATAGACTGAACAATCAATGTATCTGGGTGGTATCCGATTATATCGCAATACTGTATATATAGTGATACTAACCAGGTGACGGTACTTCCGTTACACATACTAGCGACTGAATCGAACAGAAGGTTAAATGGTTAGACGAAACGATAATTGTATCTGAGTTGTATTCGATGATATCGTGATGATGTTTATATAGCAATACTCACCAGGTACCTGTTCCTCCGTTTTACATACAAGCGACCGAATCGAGCAGAAGGTTGAATTCAGTATAGATTGAAAAATCATCGTATCTGGGTTGTATTCGATTATGTTTATATAGTTATACTCACCAGGTAACTGTTCTTCCGTTATACATACGAGCGAATGAATTGAACAGAAGGTTGAATGGATAGTATATGGGTTGTATTCGATTATGATGTTATGCTGTGTATGTAGTTATACACACTAGGAGACGGTATTCCCGTTTTACATACGAGCGACCGAAACAAAAAGAAAGTTGAATGGATAGACTGAACAATCAATGTATCTGTGTGGTATCCGATTATATCGCAATACTGTATATATAGTGATACTTACCAGGTGACGATACTTCCGTTACACATACTAGCGACTGAATCGAACAGAATGTTGAATGGTTAGACGAAACGATAATTGTATCTGAGTTGTATTCGATGATATCGTGATGATGTTTATATAGCAATACTCACCAGGTTACTGTTCTTTTGTTATACATACGAGCAACCGAATCGAACAGAAGGTTGAATGGATAATATCTGGGTTGTATTCGATTATGATGTTATGCTGCGTATATAGTTATACACATAAGGTGACGGTATTCCAGTTTCACATACGAGCGACCGAAACGAACAGAAAGTTGAATGGATAGACTGAACAATCAATGTATCTGGGTGGTATCCGATTATATCGCAATACTGAATATATAGTGATACTTACCAGGTGACGGTACTTCCGTTACACATACTAGCGACTGAATCGAACAGAAGGTTAAATGGTTAGACGAAACGATAATTGTATCTGAGTTGTATTCGATGATATCGTGATGATGTTTATATAGCAATACTCACCAGGTAACTGTCCTTCCGTTTTACATACAAGCGACCGAATCGAGCAGAAGGTTAAATGGATAGATTGAACAATCATCGTATCTGGGTTGTATTCAATTATGTTTATATAGGTATACTCACCAGGTAATTGTTCTTCCGTTATACATACGAGCGACTGAATTGAACTGAAGGTTGAATGGATCGACTAAACAATGATCGTATCTGGGGTTGTATTCGATTATATCGTGATGATGTTCATATAGTTATACTCACCAGGTAACTGTTCTCCAGTTATACATAAGAGCGACTGAACTGAACCGAATCGAACATAAGGTTGAATGGATAGATTGAACAATCATTGTTTCTGGGTTGTCTCCGATTATATCGTTATGTTGTATATTTAACTACACCTACCATGTAACGGTTCTTTCGTTACACATACGAGCGTCTGATGCGAACATAAGGTTGGATGGTTAGACGGAACGATAATTGTAACTAAGTTGTATTCGATTATATCGTGATGACGTTCATATAGAAATACTCACCAGGTTACTGTTCTTTCGTTATACATACGAGCAACCGAATCGAACAGAAGGTTGAATGGATAGTATATGGGTTGTATTCGATTATGATGTTATGCTGTGTATATAGTTATACACATAAGGTGACGGTATTCCCGTTTCACATACGAGCGACCGAAACGAACAGAAAGTTGAATGGATAGACTGAACAATCAATGTATCTGGGTGGTATCCGATTATATCGCAATACTGTATATATAGTGATACTAACCAGGTGATGGTACTTCCGTTACACATACTAGCGACTGAATCGAACAGAAGGTTAAATGGTTAGACGAAACGATAATTGTATCTGAGTTGTATTCGATGATATCGTGATGATGTTTATATAGCAATACTCACCAGGTACCTGTTCCTCCGTTTTACATACAAGCGACCGAATCGAGCAGAAGGTTGAATTCAGTATAGATTGAAAAATCATCGTATCTGGGTTGTATTCGATTATGTTTATATAGTTATACTCACCAGGTAACTGTTCTTCCGTTATACATACGAGCGAATGAATTGAACAGAAGGTTGAATGGATAGTATATGGGTTGTATTCGATTATGATGTTATGCTGTGTATGTAGTTATACACACTAGGAGACGGTATTCCCGTTTTACATACGAGCGACCGAAACAAAAAGAAAGTTGAATGGATAGACTGAACAATCAATGTATCTGTGTGGTATCCGATTATATCGCAATACTGTATATATAGTGATACTTACCAGGTGACGATACTTCCGTTACACATACTAGCGACTGAATCGAACAGAATGTTGAATGGTTAGACGAAACGATAATTGTATCTGAGTTGTATTCGATGATATCGTGATGATGTTTATATAGCAATACTCACCAGGTTACTGTTCTTTTGTTATACATACGAGCAACCGAATCGAACAGAAGGTTGAATGGATAATATCTGGGTTGTATTCGATTATGATGTTATGCTGTGTATATAGTTATACACATAAGGTGACGGTATTCCTGTTTCACATACGAGCGACCGAAACGAACAGAAAGTTGAATGGATAGACTGAACAATCAATGTATCTGGGTGGTATCCGATTATATCGCAATACTGAATATATAGTGATACTTACCAGGTGACGGTACTTCCGTTACACATACTAGCGACTGAATCGAACAGAAGGTTAAATGGTTAGACGAAACGATAATTGTATCTGAGTTGTATTCGATGATATCGTGATGATGTTTATATAGCAATACTCACCAGGTAACTGTCCTTCCGTTTTACATACAAGCGACCGAATCGAGCAGAAGGTTAAATGGATAGATTGAACAATCATCGTATCTGAGTTGTATTCGATTATGTTTATATAGTTATACTCACCAGGTAACTGTTCTTCCGTTATACATACGAGCGACTGAATTGAACTGAAGGTTGAATGGATAGACTAAACAATGATCGTATCTGGGGTTGTATTCGATTATATCGTGATGATGTTCATATAGTTATACTCACCAGGTAACTGTTCTCCAGTTATACATAAGAGCGACTGAACTGAACAGAAGGTTGAATGGATAGACTGAACAATCATCGTATCTGGGTTGTATTCGATTATTTCGTGATGATTATTATATATTATGTCTTACCAGGTAACTGTTCTTTCGTTATACATACTAGCAACCGAATCGAACATAAGGTTGAATGGATAGATTGAACAATCATTGTATCTGGGTTGTCTCCGATTATATCGTTATGTTGTATATTTAACTACACCTACCATGTAACGGTTCTTTCGTTACACATACGAGCAACCGAATCGAACAGAAGGTTGAATGGATAGTATCTGGGTTTTATTCGATTATGATGTTATGCTGTATATATAGTTATACACATAAGGTGACGGTATTCCCGTTTCACATACGAGCGACCGAAACGAACAGAAAGTTGCATGGATAGACTGAACAATCAATGTATCTGGGTGGTATCCGATTATATCGCAATACTGTATATATAGTGATACTTACCAGGTGACGGTACTTCCGTTACACATACTAGCGACTGAATCGAACAGAAGGTTAAATGGTTAGACGAAACGATAATTGTATCTGAGTTGTATTCGATGATATCGTGATGATATTCATATAGCAATACTCACCAGGTAACTGTTCTTCCGTTTTACATACAAGCGACCGAATCGAGCAGAAGGTTGAATTCAGTATAGATTGAACAATCATCGTATCTGGGTTGTATTCGATTATGTTTATATAGTTATACTCACCAGGTAACTGTTCTTCCGTTATACATACGAGCGAATGAATTGAACAGAAGGTTGAATGGATAGTATATGGGTTGTATTCGATTATGATGTTATGCTGTGTATGTAGTTATACACACTAGGAGACGGTATTCCCGTTTTACATACGAGCGACCGAAACAAAAAGAAAGTTGAATGGATAGACTGAACAATCAATGTATCTGTGTGGTATCCGATTATATCGCAATACTGTATATATAGTGATACTTACCAGGTGACGATACTTCCGTTACACATACTAGCGACTGAATCGAACAGAATGTTGAATGGTTAGACGAAACGATAATTGTATCTGAGTTGTATTCGATGATATCGTGATGATGTTTATATAGCAATACTCACCAGGTTACTGTTCTTTTGTTATACATACGAGCAACCGAATCGAACAGAAGGTTGAATGGATAATATCTGGGTTGTATTCGATTATGATGTTATGCTGTGTATATAGTTATACACATAAGGTGACGGTATTCCTGTTTCACATACGAGCGACCGAAACGAACAGAAAGTTGAATGGATAGACTGAACAATCAATGTATCTGGGTGGTATCCGATTATATCGCAATACTGAATATATAGTGATACTTACCAGGTGACGGTACTTCCGTTACACATACTAGCGACTGAATCGAACAGAAGGTTAAATGGTTAGACGAAACGATAATTGTATCTGAGTTGTATTCGATGATATCGTGATGATGTTTATATAGCAATACTCACCAGGTAACTGTCCTTCCGTTTTACATACAAGCGACCGAATCGAGCAGAAGGTTAAATGGATAGATTGAACAATCATCGTATCTGAGTTGTATTCGATTATGTTTATATAGTTATACTCACCAGGTAACTGTTCTTCCGTTATACATACGAGCGACTGAATTGAACTGAAGGTTGAATGGATAGACTAAACAATGATCGTATCTGGGGTTGTATTCGATTATATCGTGATGATGTTCATATAGTTATACTCACCAGGTAACTGTTCTCCAGTTATACATAAGAGCGACTGAACTGAACAGAAGGTTGAATGGATAGACTGAACAATCATCGTATCTGGGTTGTATTCGGTTATTTCGTGATGATTATTATATATTATGTCTTACCAGGTAACTGTTCTTTCGTTATACATACTAGCAACCGAATCGAACATAAGGTTGAATGGATAGATTGAACAATCATTGTATCTGGGTTGTCTCCGATTATATCGTTATGTTGTATATTTAACTACACCTACCATGTAACGGTTCTTTCGTTACACATACGAGCAACCGAATCGAACAGAAGGTTGAATGGATAGTATCTGGGTTTTATTCGATTATGATGTTATGCTGTATATATAGTTATACACATAAGGTGACGGTATTCCCGTTTCACATACGAGCGACCGAAACGAACAGAAAGTTGCATGGATAGACTGAACAATCAATGTATCTGGGTGGTATCCGATTATATCGCAATACTGTATATATAGTGATACTTACCAGGTGACGATACATCCGTTTCACATACTAGCGACTGAATCTAACAGAATGTTGAATGGTTAGACGAAACGATAATTGTATCTGAGTTGTATTCGATGATATCGTGATGATGTTTATATAGCAATACTCACCAGGTAACTGTTCTTCCGTTTTTCATACAAGCGACCGAATCGAGCAGAAGGTTGAATTCAGTATAGATTGAACAATCATCGTATCTGGGTTGTATTCGATTATGTTAATATAGTTATACTCACCAGGTAACTGTTCTTCCGTTATACATACGAGCGACTGAATTGAACAGAAGGTTGAATGGATAGTATATGGGTTGTATTCGATTATGATGTTATGCTGTGTATATAGTTATACACACTAGGATACGGTATTCCCGTTTTACATACGAGCGACCGAAACGAAAAGAAAGTTGAATGGATAGATTGAACATTCAATGTATCTGGGTGGTATCCGATTATATCGCAATACTGTATATATAGTGATACTTACCAGGTGACGATACTTCCGTTACACATACTAGCGACTGAATCGAACAGAATGTTGAATGGTTAGACGAAACGATAATTGTATCTGAGTTGTATTCGATGATATCGTGATGATGTTTATATAGCAATACTCACCAGGTAACTGTCCTTCCGTTTTACATACAAGCGACCGAATCGAGCAGAAGGTTAAATGGATAGATTGAACAATCATCGTATCTGAGTTGTATTCGATTATGTTTATATAGATATACTCACCAGGTACCTGTTCTTCCGATATACATACGTGCAACCGAATCGAACATAAGGTTGAATGGATAGATTGGACAATCATCGTATCTGAGTTGTATTCGATTATGTTTATATAGTTATACTCACCAGGTAACTGTTCTTCCGTTATACATACGAGCGACTGAACTGAACAGAAGGTTGAATGGATAGACTGAACAATCATCGTATCTGGGTTGTATTCGATTATTTCGTGATGATTATTATATATTATGTCTAACCACGTAACTGTTCTTTCGTTATACATACTAGCAACCGAATCGAACATAAGGTTGGATGGATAGATTGAACAATCATTGTATCTGGGTTGTCTCCGATTATATCGTTATGTTGTATATTTAACTACACCTACCATGTAACGGTTCTTTCGTTACACATACGAGCGTCTGAATCGAACATAAGGTTGGATGGTTAGACGGAACGATAATTGTAACTAAGTTGTATTCGATTATATCGTGATGACGTTCATATAGAAATACTCACCAGGTTACTGTTCTTTCGTTATACATACGAGCAACCGAATCGAACAGAAGGTTGAATGGATAGTATCTGGGTTGTATTCGATTATGATGTTATGCTGTGTATATAGTTATACACATAAGGTGACGGTATTCCCGTTTCACATACATGCGACCGAAACGAACAGAAAGTTGAATGGATAGACTGAACAGTCAATGTATCTGGGTGGTATCCGATTATATCGCAATACTGTATATATAGTGATACTTACCAGGTGACGGTACTTCCGTTACACTTACTAGCGACTGAATCGAACAGAAGGTTAAATGGTTAGACGAAACGATAATTGTATCTGAGTTGTATTCGATGATATCGTGATGATGTTTATATAGCAATACTCACCAGGTAACTGTCCTTCCGTTTTACATACAAGCGACCGAATCGAGCAGAAGGTTGAATTGATAGATTGAACAATCATCGTATCTGAGCTGTATTCGATTATGTTTATATAGATATACTCACCAGGTAACTGTTCTTCCGTTATACATACGAGCGACTGAATTGAACAGAAGGTTGAATGGATAGTATATGGGTTGTATTCGATTATGATGTTATGCTGTGTATATAGTTATACACACTAGGAGACGGTACTCCCGTTTTACATACGAGCGACCGAAACGAAAAGAAAGTTGAATGGATAGAGTGAACAATCAATGTATCTGGGTGGTATCCGATTATATCGCAATACTGTATATATAGTGATACTTACCAGGTGACGATACTTCCGTTACACATACTAGCGACTGAATCGAACAGAATGTTGAATGGTTAGACGAAACGATAATTGTATCTGAGTTGTATTCGATGATATCGTGATGATGTTTATATAGCAATACTCACCAGGTAACTGTCCTTCCGTTTTACATACAAGCGACCGAATCGAGCAGAAGGTTAAATGGATAGATTGAACAATCATCGTATCTGAGTTGTATTCGATTATGTTTATATAGATATACTCACCAGGTACCTGTTCTTCCGATATACATACGAGCAACCGAATCGAACATAAGGTTGAATGGATAGATTGAACAATCATCGTATCTGAGTTGTATTCGATTATGTTTATATAGTTATACTCACCAGGTAACTGTTCTTCCGTTATACATACGAGCGACTGAATTGAACTGAAGGTTGAATGGATAGACTAAACGATGATCGTATCTGGGGTTGTATTCGATTATATCGTGATGATGTTCATATACTTATACTCACCAGGTAACTGTTCTCCAGTTATACATAAGAGCGACTGAACTGAACAGAAGATTGAATGGATAGACTGAACAATCATCGTATCTGGGTTGTATTCGATTATTTCGTGATGATTATTATATATTATGTCTAACCAGGTAACTGTTCTTTCGTTATACATACTAGCAACCGAATCGAACATAAGGTTGAATGGATAGATTGAACTATCATTGTATCTGGGTTGTCTCCGATTATATCGTTATGTTGTATATTTAACTACACCACCATGTAACGGTTCTTTCGTTACACATACGAGCGTCTGAATCGAACATAAGGTTGGATGGTTAGACGGAACGATAATTGTAACTAAGTTGTATTCGATTATATCGTGATGACGTTCATATAGAAATACTCACCAGGTTACTGTTCTTTCGTTATACATACGAGCAACCGAATCAAACAGAAGGTTGAATGGATAGTATCTGGGTTGTATTCGATTATGATGTTATGCTGTGTATATAGTTATACACATAAGGTGACGGTATTCCCGTTTCACATACGAGCGACCGAAACTAACAGAAAGTTGAAATGATAGACTGAACAATCAATGTATCTGGGTGGTATCCGATTATATCGCAATTCTGTATATATAGTGATACTTACCAGGTGACGGTACTTCCGTTACACATACTAGCGACTGAATCGAACAGAAGGTTAAATGGTTAGACGAAACGATAATTGTATCTGAGTTGTATTCGATGATATCGTGATGATGTTTATATAGCAATACTCACCAGGTAACTGTTCTTCCGTTTTACATACAAGCGACCGAATCGAGCAGAAGGTTGAATTCAGTATAGATTGAACAATCATCGTATCTGGGTTGTATTCGATTATGTTTATATAGTTATACTCACCAGGTAACTGTTCTTCCGTTATACATACGAGCGACTGAATTGAACAGAAGGTTGAATGGATAGTATATGGGTTGTATTCGATTATGATGTTATGCTGTGTATATAGTTATACACACTAGGAGACGGTATTCCCGTTTTACATACGAGCGACCGAAACAAAAAGAAAGTTGAATGGTTAGACTGAACAATCAATGTATCTGGGTGGTATCCGATTATATCGCAATACTGTATATATAGTGATACTTACCAGGTGACGATACTCCCGTTACACATACTAGCGACTGAATCGAACAGAATGTTGAATGGTTAGACGAAACGATAATTGTATCTGAGTTGTATTCGATGATATCGTGATGATGTTTATATAGCAATACTCACCAGGTAACTGTTCTTTCGTTTTACATACAAGCGACCGAATCGAGCAGAAGGTTGAATTCAGTATAAATTGAACAATCATCGTATCTGGGTTGTATTCGATTATGTTTATATAGATATACTCACCAGGTACCTGTTCTTCCGATATACATACGAGCAACCGAATCGAACATAAGGTTGAATGGATAGATTGAACAATCATCGTATCTGAGTTGTATTCGATTATGTTCATATAGTTATACTCACCAGGTAACTGTTCTCTAGTTATACATAAGAGCGACTGAACTGAACAGAAGGTTGAATGGATAGACTGAACAATCATCGTATCTGGGTTGTATTCGATTATTTCGTGATGATTATTATATATTATGTCTAACCAAGTAACTGTTCTTTCGATATACATACTAGCAACCGAATCGAACATAAGGTTGAATGGATAGATTGAACAATCATTGTATCTGGGTTGTCTCCGATTATATCGTTATGTTGTATATTCAACTACACCTACCATGTAACGGTTCTTTCGTTACACATACGAGCGTCTGAATCGAACATAAGGTTGGATGGTTAGACGGAACGATAATTGTAACTAAGTTGTATTCGATTATATCGTGATGACGTTCATATAGAAATACTCACCAGGTTACTGTTCTTTCGTTATACATACGAGCAACCGAATCGAACAGAAGGTTGAATGGATAGTATCTGGGTTGTATTCGATTATGATGTTATGCTGTGATATAGTTATACACATAAGGTGACGGTATTCCCGTTTCACAAACGAGCGACCGAAACGAACAGAAAGTTGAATGGATAGACTGAACAATCAATGTATCTGGGTGGTATCCGATTATATCGCAATACTGTATATATAGTGATACTTACCAGGTGACGGTACTTCCGTTACACATACTAGCGACTGAATCGAACAGAAGGTTGAATGGTTAGACGAAACGATAATTGTATCTGAGTTATATTCGATGATATCGTGATGATGTTTATATAGCAATACTCACCAGGTAACTGTTCTTCCGTTTTACATACAAGCGACCGAATCGAGCAGAAGGTTGAATTCAGTATAGATTGAACAATCATCGTATCTGGGTTGTATTCGATTATGTTTATATAGTTATACTCACCAGGTAACTGTTCTTCCGTTATACATACGAGCGACTGAATTGAACAGAAGGTTGAATGGATAGTATATGGGTTGTATTCGATTATGATGTTATGCTGTGTATATAGTTATACACACTAGGAGACGGTATTCCCGTTTTACATACGAGCGACCGAAACGAAAAGAAAGTTGAATGGATAGACTGAACAATCAATGTATCTGGGTGGTATCCGATTATATCGCAATACTGTATATATAGTGATACTTAACAGGTGACGATACTTCCGTTACACATACTAGCGACTGAATCGAACAGAATGTTGAATGGTTAGACGAAACGATAATTGTATCTGAGTTGTATTCGATGATATCGTGATGATGTTTATATAGCAATACTCACCAGGTAACTGTCCTTCCGTTTTACATACAAGCGACCGAATCGTGCAGAAGGTTAAATGGATAGATTGAACAATCATCGTATCTGAGTTGCATTCGATTATGTTTATATAGATATACTCACCAGGTACCTGTTCTTCCGATATACATACGAGCAACCGAATCGTACATAAGGTTGAATGGATAGATTGAACAATCATCGTATCTGAGTTGTATTCGATTATGTTTATATAGTTATACTCACCAGGTAACTGTTCTTCCGTTATACATACGAGCGACTAAATTGAACTGAAGGTTGAATGGATAGACTAAACAATGATCGTATCTGGGGTTGTATTCGATTATATCGTGATGATGTTCATATAGTTATACTCACCAGGTAACTGTTCTCCAGTTATACATACGAGCGACTGAATTGAACAGAAGGTTGAATGGATAGTATATGGGTTGTATTTGATTATGATGTTATGCTGTGTATATAGTTATACACACTAGGAGACGGTATTCCCGTTTTACATACGAGCGACCGAAACAAAAAGAAAGTTGAATGGATAGACTGAACAATCAATGTATCTGGGTGGTATCCGATTATATCGCAATACTGTATATATAGTGATACTTACCAGGTGACGATACTTCCGTTACACATACTAGCGACTGAATCGAACAGAATGTTTAATGGTTAGACGAAACGATAATTGTATCTGAGTTGTATTCGATGATATCGTGATGATGTTTATATAGCAATACTCACCAGGTAACTGTTCTTCCGTTTCACATACAAGCGACCGAATCGAGCAGAAGGTTGAATTCAGTATAAATTGAACAATCATCGTATCTGGGTTGTATTCGATTATGTTTATATAGTTATACTCACCAGGTAACTGTTCTTCCGTTATACATACGAGCGACTGAATTGAACAGAAGGTTGAATGGATAGTATATGGGTTGTATTCGATTATGATGTTATGCTGTGTATATAGTTATACACACTAGGAGACGGTATTCCCGTTTTACATACGAGCGACCGAAACGAAATGAAAGTTGAATGGATAGACTGAACAATCAATTTATCTGGGTGGTATCCGATTATATCGCAATACTGTATATATAGTGATACTTACCAGGTGACGATACTTCCGTTACCCATACTAGCGACTGAATCGAACAGAATGTTGAATGGTTAGACGAAACAATAATTGTATCTGAGTTGTATTCGATGATATCGTGATGATGTTTATATAGCAATACTCACCAGGTAACTGTCCTTCCGTTTTACATACAAGCGACCGAATCGAGCAGAAGGTTAAATGGATAGATTGAACAATCATCGTATCTGAGTTGTATTCGATTATGTTCATATAGATATACTCACCAGGTACCTGTTCTTCCGATATACATACGAGCAACCGATTCGAACATAAGGTTGAATGGATAGATTGAACAATCATCGTATCTGAGTTGTATTCGATTATGTTTATATAGTTATACTCACCAGGTAACTGTTCTTCCGTTATACATACGAGCGACTGAATTGAACTGAAGGTTGAATGAATAGACTGAACAATCATCGTATCTGGGTTGTATTCGATTATTTCGTGATGATTATTATATATTATGTCTAACCAGGTAACTGTTCTTTCGTTATACATACTAGCAACCGAATCGAACCTAAGGTTGAATGGATAGATTGAACAATCATTGTATCTGGGTTGTCTCCGATTATATCGTTATGTTGTATATTTAACTACACCTACCATGTAACGGTTCTTTCGTTACACATACGAGCGTCTGAATCGAACATAAGGTTGGATGGTTAGACGGAACGATAATTGTAACTAAGTTGTATTCGATTATATCGTGATGACGTTCATATAGAAATACTCACCAGGTTACTGTTCTTTCGTTATACATACGAGCAACCGAATCGTACAGAAGGTTGAATGGATAGTATCTGGGTTGTATTCGATAATGATGTTATGCTGTGTATATAATTATACACATAAGGTGACGGTATTCCCGTTTCACATACGAGCGACCGAAACGAACAGATAGTTGAATGGATAGACTAAACAATCAATGTATCTGGGTGGTATCCGATTAAATCGCAATACTGTATATATAGTTATACTTACCAGGTGACGGTACTTCCGTTACACATACTAGCGACTGAATCGAAGAGAAGGTTAAATGGTTAGACGAAACGATAATTGTATCTGAGTTGTATTCGATGATATCGTGATAATGTTAATATAGCAATACTCACCAGGTAACTGTTCTTCCGTTTTACATACAAGCGACCGAATCGAGCAGAAGGTTGAATTCAGTATAGATTGAACAATCATCGTATCTGGGTTGTATTCGATTATGTTTATATAGTTATACTCACCAGGTAACTGTTCTTCCGTTATACATACGAGCGACTGAATTGAACAGAAGGTTCAATGGATAGTATATGGGTTGTATTCGATTATGATGTTATGCTGTGTATATAGTTAGTTATACACACTAGGAGACGGTATTCCCGTTTTACATACGAGCGACCGAAACGAAAAGAAAGTTGAATGGATAGACTGAACAATCAATGTATCTGGGTGGTATCCGATTATATCGCAATACTGTATATATAGTGATACTTACCAGGTGACGATACTTCCGTTACACATACTAGCGACTGAATCGAACAGAATGTTGAATGGTTAGACGAAACGATAATTGTATCTGAGTTGTATTCGATGATATCGTGATGATGTTTATATAGCAATACTCACCAGGTAACTGTCCTTCCGTTTCACATACAAGCGACCGAATCGAGCAGAAGGTTGAATGGATAGATTGAACAATCATCGTATCTGAGTTGTATTCGATTATGTTTATATAGATATACTCACCAGGTACCTGTTCTTCCGATATACATACGAGCAACCGAATCGAACATAAGGTTGAATGGATAGATTGAACAATCATCGTATCTGAGTTGTATTCGATTATGTTTATATAGTTATACTCACCAGGTAACTGTTCTCCAGTTATACATAAGAGCGACTGAACTGAACAAAAGCTTAAATGGATAGACTGAACAATCATCGTATCTGGGTTGTATTCGATTATTTCGTGATGATTATTATATATTATGTCTAACCAGGTAAATGTTCTTTCGTTATACATACTATCAACCGAATCGAACATAAGGTTGAATGGATAGATTGAACAATCATTGTATCTGGGTTGTCTCCGATTATATCGTTATGTTGTATATTTAACTACACCTACCATGTAACGGTTCTTTCGTTACACATACGAGCGTCTGAATCGAACATAAGGTTGGATGGTTAGACGGAACGATAATTGTAACTAAGTTGTATTCGATTATATCGTAATGACGTTCATATAGAAATACTCACCAGGTTACTGTTCTTTCGTTATACTTACGAGCAACCGAATCGAACAGAAGGTTGAATGGATAGTATCTGGGTTGTATTCGATTATGATGTTATGCTGTGTATATAGTTATACACATAAGGTGACGGTATTCCTGTTTCACATACGAGCGACCGAAACGAACAGAAAGTTGAATGGATAGACTGAACAATCAATGTATCTGGGTGGTATCCGATTATATCGCAATACTGTATATATAGTGATACTTACCAGGTGACGGTACTTCCGTTACACATACTAGCGACTGAATCGAACAGAAGGTTAAATGGTTAGACGAAACGATGATTGTATCTGAGTTGTATTCGATGATATCGTGATGATGTTTATATAGCAATACTCACCAGGTAACTGTTCTTCCGTTTTACATACAAGCGACCGAATCGAGCAGAAGGTTGAATTCAGTATAGATTGAACAATCATCGTATCTGGGTTGTATTCGATTATGTTTATATAGTTATACTCACCAGGTAACTGTTCTTCCGTTATACATACGAGCGACTGAATTGAACAGAAGGTTGAATGGATAGTATATAGGTTGTATTCGATTATGATGTTATGCTGTGTATATAGTTATACACACTAGGAGACGGTATTCACGTTTTACATACGAGCGACCGAAACAAAAAGAATGTTGAATGATTAGACTGAATAATCAATGTATCTGGGTGGTATCCGATTATATCGCAATACTGTATATATAGTGATACTAACCAGGTGACGATACTTCCGTTACACATACTAGCGACTGAATCGAACAGAATGTTGAATGGTTAGACGAAACGATAATTGTATCTGAGTTGTATTCGATGATATCGTGATGATGTTTATATAGCAATACTCACCAGGTAACTGTTGTTCCGTTTTACATACAAGCGACCGAATCGAGCAGAAGGTTGAATTCAGTATAGATTGAACAATCATCGTATCTGGGTTGTATTCGATTATGTTTATATAGTTATACTCACCAGGTAACTGTTCTTCCGTTATACATACGAGCGACTGAATTGAACAGAAGGTTGAATGGATAGTATATGGGTTGTATTCGATTATGATGTTATGCTGTGTATATAGTTATACACACTAGGAGACGGTATTCCCGTTTTACATACGAGCGACCGAAACGAAAAGAAAGTTGAATGGATAGACTGAACAATCAGTGTATCTGGGTGGTATCCGATTATATCGCAATACTGTATATATAGTGATACTTACCAGGTGACGATACTTCCGTTACACATACTAGCGACTGAATCTAACAGAATGTTGAATGGTCAGACGAAACGATAATTTTATCTGAGTTGTATTCGATGATATCGTGATGATGTTTATATAGCAATACTCACCAGGTAACTGTCCTTCCGTTTTACATACAAGCGACCGAATCGAGCAGAAGGTTGAATTCAGTATAGATTGAACAATCATCGTATCTGGGTTGTATTCGATTATGTTTATATA
Organism: Chrysomela aeneicollis; assembly: GCA_029955515.1. Classification (NCBI taxonomy): domain Eukaryota; kingdom Metazoa; phylum Arthropoda; class Insecta; order Coleoptera; family Chrysomelidae; genus Chrysomela; species Chrysomela aeneicollis. Next base: position 9,944,331 of record JARUHQ010000013.1, on the reverse strand, counting down.
GTTATACTCACCAGGTAACTGTTCTTCCGTTATACATACGAGAAACTGAATTGAACAGAAGGTTGAATGGATAGTATATGGGTTGTATTCGATTATGATGTTATGCTGTGTATATAGTTATACACACTAGGAGACGGTATTCCCGTTTTACATACGAGCGACCGAAACTAAAAGAAAGTTGAATGGATAGACTGAACAATCAATGTATCTGGGTGGTATACGATTATATCGCAATACTGTATATATAGTGATGCTTACCAGGAGACGATACTTCCGTTACACATACTAGCGACTGAATCGAACAGAAGGTTAAATGGTTAGACGAAACGATAATTGTATCTGAGTTGTATTCGATGATATCGTGATGATGTTTATATAGCAATACTCACCAGGTAACTGTTCTTCCGTTTTATATACAAGCGACCGAATCGAGCAGAAGGTTGAATTCAGTATAGATTGAACAATCATCGTATCTGGGTTGTATTCAATTATTTTTATATAGGTATACTCACCAGGTAACTGTTCTTCCGTTATACATACGAGCGACTGAATTGAACAGAAGGTTGAATGGATAGTATATGGGTTGTATTCGATTATGATGTTATGCTGTGTATATAGTTATACACACTAGGAGACGGTATTCCCGTTTTACATACAAGTGACCGAAACGAAAAGAAAGTTGAATGGATAGACTGAACAATCAATGTATCTGGGTGGTATCCGATTATATCGCAATACTGTATATATAGTGATACTTACCAGGTGACGGTACTTCCGTTACACATGCTAGCGACTGAATCGAACAGAAGGTTGAATGGTTAGACGAAACGATAATCGTATCTGAGTTGTATTCGATGATATCGTGATGATGTTCATATAGCAATACTCACCAGGTAACTGTTATTCCGTTTTACATACAAGCGACCGAATCGAGCAGAAGGTTAAATGAATAGATTGAACAATCATCGTATCTGGGTTGTATTCGATTATGTTTATATAGTAATACTCACCAGGTAACTGTTCTTCCGTTTTACATACAAGCGACAGAATCGAGCAGAAGGTTAAATTTAGTATAGATTGAACAATCATCGTATCTGGGTTGTATTCGATTATGTTCATATAGTTATACTCACCAGTTACCTGTTCTTCCGATATACATACGAGCAACCGAATCGAACATAAGGTTGAATGGATAGATTGAACAATCATCGTATCTGAGTTGTTTTCGATTATGTTTATATAGTTATACTCACCAGGTAACTGTTCTCCAGTTATACATAAGAGCGACTGAACTGAACAAAAGGTTAAATGGATAGACTGAACAATCATCGTATCTGGGTTGTATTCGATTATTTCGTGATGATTATTATATATTATGTCTAACCAGGTAAATGTTCTTTCGTTATACATACTATCAACCGAATCGAACATAAGGTTGAATGGATAGATTGAACAATCATTGTATCTGGGTTGTCTCCGATTATATCGTTATGTTGTATATTTAACTACACCTACCATGTAACGGTTCTTTCGTTACACATACGAGCGTCTGAATCGAACATAAGGTTGGATGGTTAGACGGAACGATAATTGTAACTAAGTTGTATTCGATTATATCGTAAAGACGTTCATATAGAAATACTCACCAGGTTACTGTTCTTTCGTTATACTTACGAGCAACCAAATCGAACAGAAGGTTGAATGGATAGTATCTGGGTTGTATTCGATTATGATGTTATGCTGTGTATATAGTTATACACATAAGGTGACGGTATTCCCGTTTCTCATACGAGCGACCGAAACGAACAGAAAGTTGAATGGATAGACTGAACAATCAATGTATCTGGGTGGTATCCGATTATATCGCAATACTGTATATATAGTGATACTTACCAGGTGACGGTACTTCCGTTACACATACTAGCGACTGAATCGAACAGAAGGTTAAATGGTTAGACGAAACGATGATTGTATCTGAGTTGTATTCGATGATATCGTGATGATGTTTATATAGCAATACTCACCAGGTAACTGTTCTTCCGTTTTACATACAAGCGACCGAATCGAGCAGAAGGTTGAATTCAGTATAGATTGAACAATCATCGTATCTGGGTTGTATTCGATTATGTTTATATAGTTATACTCACCAGGTAACTGTTTTTCCGTTATACATACGAGCGACTGAATTGAACAGAAGGTTGAATGGATAGTATATGGGTTGTATTCGATTATAATGTTATGCTGTGTATATAGTTATACACACTAGGAGACGGTATTCCCGTTTTACATACGAGCGACCGAAACGAAAAGAAAGTTGAATGGATAGACTGAACAATCAGTGTATCTGGGTGGTATCCGATTATATCGCAATACTGTATATATAGTGATACTTACCAGGTGACGATACTTCCGTTACACATACTAGCGACTGAATCTAACAGAATGTTGAATGGTCAGACGAAACGATAATTGTATCTGAGTTGTATTCGATGATATCGTGATGATGTTTATATAGCAATACTCACCAGGTAACTGTCCTTCCGTTTTACATACAAGCGACCGAATCGAGCAGAAGGTTGAATTCAGTATAGATTGAACAATCATCGTATCTGGGTTGTATTCGATTATGTTTATATAGTTATACTCACCAGGTAACTGTTCTTCCGTTATACATACGAGAAACTGAATTGAACAGAAGGTTGAATGGATAGTATATGGGTTGTATTCGATTATGATGTTATGCTGTGTATATAGTTATACACACTAGGAGACGGTATTCCCGTTTTACATACGAGCGACCGAAACTAAAAGAAAGTTGAATGGATAGACTGAACAATCAATGTATCTGGGTGGTATACGATTATATCGCAATACTGTATATATAGTGATGCTTACCAGGAGACGATACTTCCGTTACACATACTAGCGACTGAATCGAACAGAAGGTTAAATGGTTAGACGAAACGATAATTGTATCTGAGTTGTATTCGATGATATCGTGATGATGTTTATATAGCAATACTCACCAGGTAACTGTTCTTCCGTTTTATATACAAGCGACCGAATCGAGCAGAAGGTTGAATTCAGTATAGATTGAACAATCATCGTATCTGGGTTGTATTCAATTATGTTTATATAGGTATACTCACCAGGTAACTGTTCTTCCGTTATACATACGAGCGACTGAATTGAACAGAAGGTTGAATGGATAGTATATGGGTTGTATTCGATTATGATGTTATGCTGTGTATATAGTTATACACACTAGGAGACGGTATTCCCGTTTTACATACAAGTGACCGAAACGAAAAGAAAGTTGAATGGATAGACTGAACAATCAATGTATCTGGGTGGTATCCGATTATATCGCAATACTGTATATATAGTGATACTTACCAGGTGACGGTACTTCCGTTACACATGCTAGCCACTGAATCGAACAGAAGGTTGAATGGTTAGACGAAACGATAATCGTATCTGAGTTGTATTCGATGATATCGTGATGATGTTCATATAGCAATACTCACCAGGTAACTGTTATTCCGTTTTACATACAAGCGACCGAATCGAGCAGAAGGTTGAATGAATAGATTGAACAATCATCGTATCTGGGTTGTATTCGATTATGTTTATATAGTAATACTCACCAGGTAACTGTTCTTCCGTTTTACATACAAGCGACCGAATCGAGCAGAAGGTTAAATTTAGTATAGATTGAACAATCATCGTATCTGGGTTGTATTCGATTATGTTCATATAGTTATACTCACCAGGTAACTGTTCTTCCGTTATACATACGAGCGACTGAATTGAACAGAAGGTTGAATGGATAGACTAAACAATAATCGTATCTGGGGTTGTATTCGATTATATCTTGATGATGTTCATATAATTATACTCACCAGGAAACTGTTCTCCAGTTATACATAAGAGCGACTGAACTGAACAGAAGGTTGAATGTATAGACTGAACAATCATCGTATCTGGGTTGTATTTGATTATATCGTGATTATCATCACATAGTATGTCCCACCAGGTAACAGTTCTTCCGTTATACATACGAGCAACCAAATCGAACATAAGGTTGAATGGATAGATTGAACAATCATTGTATCTGAGTTGTATTCGATGATATCGTGATGATGTTTATATAGCAATACTCACCAGGTAACTGTTCTTCCGTTTTATATACAAGCGACCGAATCGAGCAGAAGGTTGAATTCAGTATAGATTGAACAATCATCGTATCTGGGTTGTATTCAATTATGTTTATATCGGTATACTCACCAGGTAACTGTACTTCCGTTATACATACGAGCGACTGAATTGAACAGAAGGTTGAATGGATAGTATATGGGTTGTATTCGATTATGATGTTATGCTGTGTATATAGTTTTACACACTAGGAGACGGTATTCCCGTTTTACATACAAGTGACCGAAACGAAAAGAAAGTTGAATGGATAGACTGAACAATCAATGTATCTGGGTGGTATCCGATTATATCGCAATACTGTATATATAGTGATACTTACCAGGTGACGGTACTTCCGTTACACATGCTAGCGACTGAATCGAACAGAAGGTTGAATGGTTAGACGAAACGATAATCGTATCTGAGTTGTATTCGATGATATCGTGATGATGTTCATATAGCAATACTCACCAGGTAACTGTTATTCCGTTTTACATACAAGCGACCGAATCGAGCAGAAGGTTAAATGAATAGATTGAACAATCATCGTATCTGGGTTGTATTCGATTATGTTTATATAGTAATACTCACCAGGTAACTGTTCTTCCGTTTTACATACAAGCGACCGAATCGAGCAGAAGGTTAAATTTAGTATAGATTGAACAATCATCGTATCTGGGTTGTATTCGATTATGTTCATATAGTTATACTCACCAGGTAACTGTTCTTCCGTTATACATACGAGCGACTGAATTGAACAGAAGGTTGAATGGATAGACTAAACAATAATCGTATCTGGGGTTGTATTCGATTATATCTTGATGATGTTCATATAATTATACTCACCAGGAAACTGTTCTCCAGTTATACATAAGAGCGACTGAACTGAACAGAAGGTTGAATGTATAGACTGAACAATCATCGTATCTGGGTTGTATTTGATTATATCGTGATTATCATCACATAGTATGTCTCACCAGGTAACAGTTCTTCCGTTATACATACGAGCAACCAAATCGAACATAAGGTTGAATGGATAGATTGAACAATCATTGTATCTGGGTTGTCTCCGATTATATCGTTATGCTGTATATTTAGTTACACCTACCATGTAACGGTTCTCTCGTTACACATACGAGCGTCTGAATCGAACATAAGGTTGGATGGTTAGACGGAACGATAATTGTAACTAAGTTGTATTCGATTATATCGTAATGACGTTCATATAGAAATACTCACCAGGTTACTGTTCTTTCGTTATACTTACGAGCAACCGAATCGAACAGAAGGTTGAATGGATAGTATCTGGGTTGTATTCGATTATGATGTTATGCTGTGTATATAGTTATACACATAAGGTGACGGTATTCCCGTTTCACATACGAGCGACCGAAACGAACAGAAAGTTGAATGGATAGACTGAACAATCAATGTATCTGGGTGGTATCCGATTATATCGCAATACTGTATATATAGTGATACTTACCAGGTGACGGTACTTCCGTTACACATACTAGCGACTGAATCGAACAGAAGGTTAAATGGTTAGACGAAACGATGATTGTATCTGAGTTGTATTCGATGATATCGTGATGATGTTTATATAGCAATACTCACCAGGTAACTGTCCTTCCGTTTTACATACAAGCGACCGAATCGAGCAGAAGGTTGAATGGATAGATTGAACAATCATCGTATCTGAGTTGTATTCGATTATGTTTATATAGATATACTCACCAGGTACCTGTTCTTCCGATATACATACGAGCAACCGAATCGAACATAAGGTTGAATGGATAGATTGAACAATCATCGTATCTGAGTTGTATTCGATTATGTTTATATAGTTATACTCACCAGGTAACTGTTCTCCAGTTATACATAAGAGCGACTGAACTGAACAAAAGGTTAAATGGATAGACTGAACAATCATCGTATCTGGGTTGTATTCGATTATTTCGTGATGATTATTATATATTATGTCTAACCAGGTAAATGTTCTTTCGTTATACATACTAGCAACCGAATCGAACATAAGGTTGAATGGATAGATTGAACAATCATTGTATCTGGGTTGTCTCCGATTATATCGTTATGTTGTATATTTAACTACACCTACCATGTAACGGTTCTTTCGTTACACATACGAGCGTCTGAATCGAACATAAGGTTGGATGGTTAGACGGAACGATAATTGTAACTAAGTTGTATTCGATTATATCGTAATGACGTTCATATAGAAATACTCACCAGGTTACTGTTCTTTCGTTATACATACGAGCGACTGAATTGAACAGAAGGTTGAATGGATAGTATATAGGTTGTATTCGATTATGATGTTATGCTGTGTATATAGTTATACACACTAGGAGACGGTATTCACGTTTTACATACGAGCGACCGAAACAAAAAGAAAGTTGAATGATTAGACTGAATAATCAATGTATCTGGGTGGTATCCGATTATATCGCAATACTGTATATATAGTGATACTAACCAGGTGACGATACTTCCGTTACACATACTAGCGACTGAATCGAACAGAATAATGAATGGTTAGACGAAACGATAATTGTATCTGAGTTGTATTCGATGATATCGTGATGATGTTTATATAGCAATACTCACCAGGTAACTGTTCTTCCGTTTTACATACAAGCGACCGAATCGAGCAGAAGGTTGAATTCAGTATAGATTGAACAATCATCGAATCTGGGTTGTATTCGATTATGTTTATATAGTTATACTCACCAGGTAACTGTTCTTCCGTTATACATACGAGCGACTGAATTGAACAGAAGGTTGAATGGATAGTATATGGGTTGTATTCGATTATGATGTTATGCTGTGTATATAGTTATACACACTAGGAGACGGTATTCCCGTTTTACATACGAGCGACCGAAACGAAAAGAAAGTTGAATGGATAGACTGAACAATCAATGTATCTGGGTGGTATACGATTATATCGCAATACTGTATATATAGTGATGCTTACCAGGAGACGATACTTCCGTTACACATACCAGCGACTGAATCGAACAGAAGGTTAAATGGTTAGACGAAACGATAATTGTATCTGAGTTGTATTCGATGATATCGTGATGATGTTTATATAGCAATACTCACCAGGTAACTGTTCTTCCGTTTTATATACAAGCGACCGAATCGAGCAGAAGGTTGAATTCAGTATAGATTGAACAATCATCGTATCTGGGTTGTATTCAATTATGTTTATATAGGTATACTCACCAGGTAACTGTTCTTCCGTTATACATACGAGCGACTGAATTGAACAGAAGGTTGAATGGATAGTATATGGGTTGTATTCGATTATGATGTTATGCTGTGTATATAGTTATACACACTAGGAGACGGTTTTCCCGTTTTACATACAAGTGACCGAAACGAAAAGAAAGTTGAATGGATAGACTGAACAATCAATGTATCTGGGTGGTATCCGATTATATCGCAATACTGTATATATAGTGATACTTACCAGGTGACGGTACTTCCGTTACACATGCTAGCGACTGAATCGAACAGAAGGTTGAATGGTTAGACGAAACGATAATCGTATTTGAGTTGTATTCGATGATATCGTGATGATGTTCATATAGCAATACTCACCAGGTAACTGTTATTCCGTTTTACATACAAGCGACCGAATCGAGCAGAAGGTTAAATGAATAGATTGAACAATCATCGTATCTGGGTTGTATTCGATTATGTTTATATAGTAATACTCACCAGGTAACTGTTCTTCCGTTTTACATACAAGCGACCGAATCGAGCAGAAGGTTAAATTTAGTATAGATTGAACAATCATCGTATCTGAGTTGTATTCGATTATGTTCATATAGTTATACTCACCAGGTAACTGTTCTTCCGTTATACATACGAGCGACTGAATTGAACAGAAGGTTGAATGGATAGACTAAACAATAATCGTATCTGGGGTTGTATTCGATTATATCTTGATGATGTTCATATAATTATACTCACCAGGAAACTGTTCTCCAGTTATACATAAGAGCGACTGAACTGAACAGAAGGTTGAATGTATAGACTGAACAATCATCGTATCTGGGTTGTATTTGATTATATCGTGATTATCATCACATAGTATGTCTCACCAGGTAACAGTTCTTCCGTTATACATACGAGCAACCAAATCGAACATAAGGTTGAATGGATAGATTGAACAATCATTGTATCTGGGTTGTCTCCGATTATATCGTTATGCTGTATATTTAGTTACACCTACCATGTAACGGTTCTTTCGTTACACATACGAGCGTCTGAATCGAACATAAGGTTGGATGGTTAGACGGAACGATAATTGTAACTGAGTTGTATTCGATTATATCGTGGTGATGTTTATATAGTAATACTCACCAGGTGACTGTTCTTGCGTTAAACATACGAGCGACCCAATCGAACAGAAGGTTGAATGGATAGTATCTGGGTTGTATTCGATTATGATGTTATGTTGTGTATATAGTTATACACACTAGGTGACGGTATTCCCGTTTTACATACGAGCGACCGAAACGAACGGAAAGTTGAATGGATAGACTGAACAATCAATGTATCTGGTTGGTATCCGATTATATCGCAATACTGTATATATAGTGATACTTACCAGGTGACGGTACTTCCCTTACACATACTAGCGACTGAATCGAACAGAAGGTTAAATGGTTAGACGAAACGATAATTGTATCTGAGTTGTATTCGATGATATCGTGATGATGTTTATATAGCAATACTCACCAGGTAACTGTTCTTCCGTTTTATATACAAGCGACCGAATCGAGCAGAAGGTTGAATTCAGTATAGATTGAACAATCATCGTATCTGGGTTGTATTCAATTATGTTTATATAGGTATACTCACCAGGTAACTGTTCTTCCGTTATACATACGAGCGACTGAATTGAACAGAAGGTTGAATGGATAGTATATGGGTTGTATTCGATTATGATGTTATGCTGTGTATATAGTTATACACACTAGGAGACGGTATTCCCGTTTTACATACGAGCGACCGAAACGAAAAGAAAGTTGAATGGATAGACTGAACAATCAATATATCTGGGTGGTATCCGATTATATCGCAATACTGTATATATAGTGATACTTACCAGGTGACGATACTTCCGTTACACATGCTAGCGACTAAATCGAACAGAAGGTTGAATGGTTAGACGAAACGATAATCGTATCTGAGTTGTATTCGATGATATCGTGATGATGTTCATATAGCAATACTCACCAGGTAACTGTTCTTCCGTTTTACATACAAGCGACCGAATCGAGCAGAAGGTTAAATGAATAGATTGAACAATCTATCTGGGTTGTATTCGATTATGTTTATATAAAAATACTCACCAGGTAACTGTTCTTCCGTTATACATACGAGCGACTAAATTGAACAGAAGGTTGAATGGATAGACTAAACAATAATCGTATCTGGGGTTGTATTCGATTATATCTTGATGATGTTCATATAATTATACTCACCAGGAAACTGTTCTCCAGTTATACATAAGAGCGACTGAACTGAACAGAAGGTTGAATGTATAGACTGAACAATCATCGTATCTGGGTTGTATTTGATTATATCGTGATTATCATCACATAGTATGTCTCACCATGTAACAGTTCTTCCGTTATACATACGAGCAACCAAATCGAACATAAGGTTGAATGGATAGATTGAACAATCATTGTATCTGGGTTGTCTCCGATTATATCGTTATGCTGTATATTTAGTTACACCTACCATGTAACGGTTCTTTCGTTACACATACGAGCGTCTGAATCGAACATAAGGTTGGATGGTTAGACGGAACGATAATTGTAACTGAGTTGTATTCGATTATATCGTGGTGATGTTTATATAGTAATACTCACCAGGTGACTGTTCTTGCGTTATATATACGAGCGACCCAATCGAACATTAGGTAGGATGGATAGACGGAATGATCATTGTATCTGAGTTGTATTCGATTATATCGTGATGACGTTCATATAGAAATACTCACCAGGTTACTGTTCTTTCGTTATACATACGAGAAACCGAATCGAACAGAAGGTTGAATGGATAGTATCTGGGTTGTATTCGATTATGATGTTATGCTGTGTATATAGTTATATACACTAGGTGACGGTATTCTTGTTTTACATACGAGCGACCGAAACGAACGGAAAGTTGAATGGATAGACTGAACAATCAATGTATCTGGTTGGTATCCGATTATATCGCAATACTGTATATATAGTGATACTTACCAGGTGACGGTACTTCCGTTACACATACTAGCGACTGAATAGAACAGAAGGTTAAATGGTTAGACGAAGCGATAATTGTATCTGAGTTGTATTCGATTATATCGTGATGATGTTTATATAGCAATATTCACCAGGTAACTGTTCTTCCGTTTTACATAGAAGCGACCGAATCGAGCAGAAGGTTAAATGAATAGATTGAAAATTCATCGTATCTGGGTTGTATTCGATTAGGTTTATATAGTTATACTCACCAGGTAACTGTTCTTCCGTTTTCCATAAGAACGACTGAATTGAACAGAAAGTTGAATGGATAGACTAAACAATAATCGTATCTGGGGTTGTATTCGAGTATATCGTGATGATTATCATATAGTATGTCAAACCAGGTAACAGTTCTTCCGTTATACATACGAGCAACCGAATCGAACGAAAGGTTGAATGGATAGATTGAACAATCATTTTATCTGGGTTGTCTCCGATTATATCGTTATGTTGTATATTTAACTACACCTACCATGTAACGGTTCATTCGTTACACATACGAGCGTCTGAATCGAACATAAGCTTGGATGGTTAGACGGAACGATAATTGTAACTGAGTTGTATTCGATTATATCGTGATGACGTTCATATAGAAATACTCACCAGGTTACTGTTCTTTCGTTATACATACGAGCAACCGAATCGAACAGAAGGTTGAATGGATAGTATCTGGGTTGTATTCGATTATGATGTTATGCTGTGTATATAGTTATACACATAAGGTGACGGTATTCCCGTTTCACATACGAGCGACCGAAACGAACAGAAAGTTGAATGGATAGACTGAACAATCAATGTATCTGGGTGGTATCCGATTATATCGCAATACTGTAATATAGTGATACTTACCAGGTGACAGTACTTCCGTTACACATACTAGCGACTGAATTGAACAGAAGGTTAAATGGTTAGACGAAACGATAATTGTATCTGAGTTGTATTCGATGATATCGTGATGATGTTTATATAGCAATACTCACCAGGTAACTGTTCTTCCGTTTTATATTCAAGCGACCGAATCGAGCAGAAGGTTGAATTCAGTATAGATTGAACAATCATCGTATCTGGGTTGTATTCAATTATGTTTATATAGTTATATTCACCAGGTAACTGTTCTTCCGTTATACATACGAGCGACTGAATTGAACAGAAGGTTGAATGGATAGACTAAACAATAATCGTATCTGGGGTTGTATTTGATTATATCGTGATTATCATCACATAGTATGTCTAACCAGGTAACAGTTCTTCCGTTATACATACGAGCAACCAAATCGAACATAAGGTAGAATGGATAGATTGAACAATCATTGTATTTGGGTTGTCTCCGATTATATCGTTATGCTGTATATTTAGTTACACCTACCATGTAACGGTTCTTTCGTTACACAAACGAGCGTCTGAATCGAACATAAGGTTGGATGGTTAGACGGAACGATAATTGTAACTGAGTTGTATTCGATTATATCGTGGTGATGTTTATATAGTAATACTCACCAGGTGACTAATCTTGCGTTATACATACGAGCAACCCAATCGAACATAAGGTTGGATGGATAGACGGAATGATCATTGTATCTGAGTTGTATTCGATTATATGGTGATGACGTTCATATAGAAATACTCACCAGGTTACTGTTCTTTCGTTATAAATACGAGAAACCGAATCGAACAGAAGGTTGAATGGATAGTATCTGGGTTGTATTCGATTATGATGTTATGCTGTGTATATAGTTATACACACTAGGTGACGGTATTCCCGTTTTACATACGAGCGACCGAAACGAACGGAAAGTTGAATGGATAGACTGAACAATCAATGTATCTGGTTGGTATCCGATTATATCGCAATACTGTATATATAGTGATACTTACCAGGTGACGGTACTTCCGTTACACATACTAGCGACTGAATCGAACAGAAGGTTAAATGGTTAGACGAAGCGATAATTTTATCTGAGTTGTATTCGATTATATCGTGATGATGTTTATATAGCAATATTCACCAGGTAACTGTTCTTCCGTTTTACATAAAAGCGACCAAATCGAGCAGAAGGTTGAATGAATAGATTGAAAATTTATCGAATCTGGGTTGTATTCGATTAGGTTTATATAGTTATACTCACCAGGTAACTGTTCTTCCGTTTTTCATAAGAACGACTGAATTGAACAGAAAGTTGAATGGATAGACTAAACAATAATCGTATCTGGGGTTGTATTCGAGTATATCGTGATGATTATCATATAGTATGTCTAACCAGGTAACAGTTCTTCCGTTAAACATACGAGCAACCGAATCGAACATAAGGTTGGATGGATAGATTGAACAATCATTGTATCTGGGTTGTCTCCGATTATATCGTTATGCTGTATATTTAGTTACACCTACCATGTAACGGTTCTTTCGTTACACAAACGAGCGTCTAAATCGAACATAAGGTTGGATGGTTAGACGGAACGATAATTGTAACTGAGTTGTATTCGATTATATCGTGGTGATGTTTATATAGTAATACTCACCAGGTGACTGTTCTTGCGTTATACATACGAGCGACCCAATCGAACAGAAGGTTGGATGGATAGACGGAATGATCATTGTATCTGAGTTGTATTCGATTATATCGTGATGACGTTCATATAGAAATACTCACCAGGTTACTGTTCTTTCGTTATACATACGAGAAACCGAATCGAACAGAAGGTTGAATGGATAGTATCTGGGTTGTATTCGATTATGATGTTATGCTGTGTATATAGTTATACACACTAGGTGACGGTATTCCCGTTTTACATACGAGCGACCGAAACGAACGGAAAGTTGAATGGATAGACTGAACAATCAATGTATCTGGTTGGTATCCGATTATATCGCAATACTGTATATATAGTGATACTTACCAGGTGACGGTACTTCCGTTACACATACTAGCGACTGAATCGAACAGAAGGTTAAATGGTTAGACGAAGCGATAATTGTATCTGAGTTGTATTCGATTATATCGTGATGATGTTTATATAGCAATATTCACCAGGTAACTGTTCTTCCGTTTTACATAAAAGCGACCAAATCGAGCAGAAGGTTGAATGAATAGATTGAAAATTCATCGTATCTGGGTTGTATTCGATTAGGTTTATATAGTTATACTCACCAGGTAACTGTTCTTCCGTTTTTCATAAGAACGACTGAATTGAACAGAAAGTTGAATGGATAGACTAAACAATAATCGTATCTGGGGTTGTATTCGAGTATATCGTGATGATTATCATATAGTATGTCTAACCAGGTAACAGTTCTTCCGTTAAACATACGAGCAACCGAATCGAACATAAGGTTGGATGGATAGATTGAACAATCATTGTATCTGGGTTGTCTCCGATTATATCGTTATGCTGTATATTTAGTTACACCTACCATGTAACGGTTCTTTCGTTACACATACGAGCGTCTTAATCGAACATAAGGTTGGATGGTTAGACGGAACGATAATTGTAACTGAGTTGTATTCGATTATATCGTGGTGATGTTTATATAGTAATACTCACCAGGTGACTGTTCTTGCGTTATACATACGAGCGACCCAATCGAACAGAAGGTTGGATGGATAGACGGAATGATCATTGTATCTGAGTTGTATTCGATTATATCGTGATGACGTTCATATAGAAATACTCACCAGGTTACTGTTCTTTCGTTATACATTCGAGCAACCGAATCGAACAGAAGGTTGAATGGATAGTATGTGGGTTGTATTCGATTATGATGTTATGCTGTGTATATAATTATACACATTAGGTGACGGTATTCCCGTTTTACATACGAGCGACCGAAACGAACAGAAAGTTGAATAGATAGACTGAACAATCAATGTATCTGGGTGGTATCCGATTATATCGCAATACTGTATATATAGTGATACTTACCAGGTGACGGTACTTCCTTTACACATACTAGCGACTGAATCGAACAGAATGTTGAATGGTTAGACGAAGCGATAATTGTATCTGAGTTGTATTCTGAAGAATTCGAAAAAGTTCCAAGGGGGCCCCCTTTGATGCATTTTTTTTCGATTTCGGTTTTTTCGATTGGAGAAATGGATTCTATGAAAGAAACAAGCAGATTGGTATGATCGAAGTTGAAAATCGGTCCATCCGTTCGGAAGTTAAGGCGATCTGAAGAATTCGAAAAAGTTCCAAGGGGACCCCCTTTGATGCAATTTTTTTTCGATTTCGGTTTTTTCGATTGGAGAAATGGATTCTATGAAAAAAACAAGCGAATTGGTATGCGCGAAATTGAAAATCGGTCCATCCGTTCGGAAATTAAGGCGATCTGAAGAATTCGAAAAAATTCCAAGTAGGCCCCCTTTGATGCATTTTTTTTTCGATTTCGGTTTTTTCGATTGGAGAAATGAATTCTATGAAAGAAAACAAGCAGATTGGTTAGATCGAAGTTGAAAATCAGTCCATACGTTCGGAAGTTGAGGCGATCTGAAGAATTCGAAAAAGTTCCAAGGGGGCTCCCTTTGATGGTTTTTATTTTTTCGATTTCGGTTTGTTTGATTGGAGAAATGGATTCTATGAAGAAAAAACAAGCAGATTGGTATGATCGAAGTTGAAAATCGGTCCATACGTTCGAAAGTTAAGGCAATCTGAAGAATTCGAAAAAGTTCCAAGGGGGCCCCCGTTGATGCATTTTTTATTTTCGATTTATGTTTTTTCGATCGGAGAAATGGATTCTATGAAAAAAAAAAGCAGATTGGTATGATCGAAGTTGAAAATCGGTCCATCCGTTCGGAAGTTAAGTCGATCTGAAGAATTCGAAAAAGTTCCAAGGGGGCCCCCTTTGATGCATTTTTTTTTTCGATTTCGGTCTTTTCGATTGCAGAAATGGATTCTATGAAAAAAAACAAGCAGATTCGTATAATCGAAGTTGAAAATCGGTCCATCCGTTCGGAAGTTAAGGCGATCTGAAGAATTCGAAGAAGTTCCAAGGGGGCTCCCTTTGATGCTATTTATTTTTTCGATTTCGGTTTTTTTGATTGGAGAAATGGATTCTATGAAAAAAAAACAAGCAGATTGGTATGATCGAAGTTGAAAATCGGTCCATCCGTTCGGAAATTAAGGCGATCTGAAGAATTCGAAAAAGTTCCAAGGGGACTCCCTCTGTTGCAATTTTTCTTTTCGATTTCGGTTTTTTCGATTGGAGAAATGGATTCTATGAAAAAAAACAAGCAGATTGGTATGATCGAAGTTGAAAATCGGTCCATCCGTTCGGAAGTTAAGGCGAACTGAAGAATTCAGAAAAGTTCCAAGGGGACCCCCTTTGATGCAATTTTTTTTCAGATTTTGGTTTTTGCGATTGGAGAAATGGATTCTATGAGAAAAAACAAGCAGTTTGGTATGATCGAAGTTGAAAATCGGTCCATCCGTTCGGAAGTTAAGGCGATCTGAAGAATTCGAAAAAGTTCCAAGGGGGCCCCCTTTGATGCAATTTTTTTTCAGATTTCGGTTTTTTTGATTGAAGAAATGGATTCTATGAGAAAAAACAAGCAGTTTGGTATGATCGAAGTTGAAAATCGGTCCATCCGTTCGGAAGTTAAGGCGATCTGAAGAATTCGAAAAAGTTCCAAGGGGGCCCCCTTTGATGCATTTTTTTGTTTCGATTTCGGTTTTTTTGATCGGAAAAATGGATTCTATGAAAAAAAAAAGCAGATTAGTATGATCGAAGTTGAAAATCGGTCCATCCGTTCGGAAGTTAAGGCGATCTGAAGAATTCGAAAAAGTTCCAAGGGGGCCCCCTTTGATGCATTTTTTTTTTATTTCGGTTCTTTCGATTGCAGAAATGGATTCTATGAAAAAAAACAAGCAGATTCGTATGATCGAAGTTGAAAATCGGTCCATCCGTTCGGAAGTTAAGGCGATCTGAAGAATTCGAAAAAGTTCCAAGGGGACCCCCTTTGATGCAATTTTTTTTTCGATTTCGGTTTTTTCGATTGGAGAAATGAATTCTATGAAAAAAAACAAGCAGTTTGGTATGATCGAAGTTGAAAATCGGTCCATCCGTTCGGAAGTTAAGGCGATCTGAAGAATTCGAAAAAGTTCCAAGGGGACACCCTTTGATGCAATTTTTTTTTCGATTTCGGTTTTTTCCATTGAAGAAATGGATTCTATGAAAAAACAAGCAAATTGGTATGCGCGAAATTGAAAATCGGTCGATCCGTTCGGAAGTTGAGGCGGTCTGAAGAATTCGAAAAAGTTCCAAAGTGGCCCCCTTTGATGCATTTTTTTTTTCGATTTCGGTTTTTTCGATTGGAGAAATGGATTCTATGGAAAAAAAAAGTAGATTGGTATGATCGAAGTTGAAAATCGGTCCATCCGTTCGGAAGTTAAGGCGATCTGAAGAATTCGAAAAAGTTTCAAGGGGGCCCCCTTTGATGCATTTTTTTTTTCGATTTCGGTTTTTTCGATTGGAGAAATGGATTCTATGAAAGAAAACAAGCAGATTGGTATGATCGAAGTTGAAAATCGGTCCATCCGTTCGGAAGTTAAGGCGATCTGAAGAATTCGAAAAAGTTCCAAGATGGCCCCCTTTGATGCATTTTTTTTTTTTCGATTTCGATTTTTTCGTTTGGAGAAATGGATTCTATGAAAAAAAAACAAACAGATTCGCATGATCGAAGTTGAAAATCGGTCCATCCGTTCGGAAGTTAAGGCGATCTGAAGAATTCGAAAAAGTTCCAAGGGGGCTCCCTTTGATGCTTTTTATATTTCGATTTCAGTTTCTTTGATTGGAGAAATAGATTCTATGAAAAAAAAACAAGCAGATTGGTATGATCGAAGTAGAAAATCGGTCCATACGTTCGAAAGTTAAGGCAATCTGAAGAATTCGAAAAAGTTCCAAGGGGGCCCCCTTTGATGCATTTTTTATTTTCGATTTCGGTTTTTTTGATCGGAGAAATGGATTCTATGAAAAAAAAAGCAGATTGGTATGATCGAAGTTGAAAATCGGTCCATCCGTTCGGAAGTTAATTCGATCTGAAGAATTCGAAAAAGTTCCAAGGGGGCCCTCTTTGATGCATTTTTTTTTTCGATTTCGGTCTTTTCGATTGCAGAAATGGATTCTATGAAAAAAAACAAGCAGATTCGTATAATCGAAGTTGAAAATCGGTCCATCCGTTCGGAAGTTAAGGCGATCTGAAGTATTCGAAGAAGTTTCAAGAAGGCTCCCTTTGATGCTATTTATTTTTTCGATTTCGGTTTTTTTGATTGGAGAAATGGATTCTATGAAAAAAAAACAAGCAGATTGGTATGATCGAAGTTGAAAATCGGTCCATCCGTTCGGAAGTTAAGGCGATCTGAAGAATTCGAAAAAGTTCCAAGGGGACCCCCTCTGTTGCAATTTTTCTTTTCGATTTCGGTTTTTTCGATTGGAGAAATGGATTCTATGAAAAAAAAAACAAGCAGTTTGGTATGATCGAAGTTGAAAATCGGTCCATCCGTTCGGAAGTTAAGGTGATCTGAAGAATTCGAAAAAGTTCCAAGGGGGCCCCCTTTGATGCAATTTTTTTTCAGATTTCGGTTTTTTCGATTGGAGAAATGGATTCTATGAGAAAAAACAAGCAGTTTGGTATGATCGAAGTTGAAAATCGGTCCATCCGTTCGGAAGTTAAGGCGATCTGAAGAATTCGAAAAAGTTCCAAATGGGCCCCCTTTGATGCATTTTTTTGTTTCGATTTCGGTTTTTTTGATCGGAAAAATGGATTCTATGAAAAAAAAGCAGATTGGTATGATCGAAGTTGAAAATCGGTCCATCCGTTCGGAAGTTAAGTCGATCTGAAGAATTCGAAAAAGTTCCAAGGGGGCCCCCGTTGATGCATTTTTTATTTTCGATTTATGTTTTTCCGATCGGAGAAATGGATTCTATGAAAAAAAAAGCAGATTCGTGTAATCGAAGTTGAAAATCGGTCCATCCGTTCGGAAGTTAAGGCGATCTGAAGAATTCGAAGAAGTCCCAAGGGGGCTCCCTTTGATGCTATTTATTTTTTCGATTTCGGTTTTTTTGATTGGAGAAATGGATGAAATGGATGAAAAAAAAACAAGCAGATTGGTATGATCGAAGTTGAAAATCGGTCCATACGTTCGAAAGTTAAGGCAATCTGAAGAATTCGAAAAAGTTCCAAGGGGGCCCCCGTTGATGCATTTTTTATTTTCGATTTATGTTTTTTCGATCGGAGAAATGGATTCTATGAAAAAAAAAGCAGATTGGTATGATCGAAGTTGAAAATCGGTCCATCCGTTCGGAAGTTAAGTCGATCTGAAGAATTCAAAAAAGTTCCAAGGGGGCCCCCTTTGATGCATTTTTTTTTCGATTTCGGTCTTTTCGATTGCAGAAATGGATTCTATGAAAAAAAACAAGCAGATTCGTATAATCGAAGTTGAAAATCGGTCCATCCGTTCGGAAGTTAAGGCGATCTGAAGAATTCGAAGAATTTCCAAGGGGGCTCCCTTTGATGCTATTTATTTTTTCGATTTTGGATTTTTCGATTGGAGAAATGGATTCTATGAAAAAAAAACAAGCAGATTGGTATGATCGAAGTTGAAAATCGGTCCATCCGTTCGGAAATTAAGGCGATCTGAAGAATTCGAAAAAGTTCCAAGGGGACCCCCTCTGTTGCAATTTTTCTTTTCGATTTCGGTTTTTTCGATTGAAGAAATGGATTCTATGAAAAAAAAAACAAGCAGATTGGTATGATCGAAGTTGAAAATCGGTCCATCCGTTCGAAAGTTGAGGCGAACTGAAGAATTCAGAAAAGTTCCAAGGGGACCCCCTTTGATGCAATTTTTTTCAGATTTCGGTTTTTTCGATTGGAGAAATGGATTCTATGAGAAAAAACAAGCAGTTTGGTATGATCGAAGTTGAAAATCGGTCCATCCGTTCGGAAGTTAAGGCGATCTGAAGAATTCGAAAAAGTTCCAAGGGGGCCCCCTTTGATGCAATTTTTTTTCAGATTTTGGTTTTTTCGATTGGAGAAATGGATTCTATGAGAAAAAAAGAGCAGTTTGGTATGATCGAAGTTGAAAATCGGTCCATCCGTTCGGAAGTTAAGGCGATCTGAAGAATTCGAAAAAGTTCCAAGGGGGCCCCCTTTGATGCATTTTTTTGTTTCGATTTCGGTTTTTTTGATCGGAAAAATGGATTCTATGAAAAAAAAGCAGATTAGTATGATCGAAGTTGAAAATCGGTCCATCCGTTCGGAAGTTAAGGCGATCTGAAGAATTCGAAAAAGTTCCAAGGGGGCCCCCTTTGATGCATTTTTTTTTTGATTTCGGTTCTTTCGATTGCAGAAATGGATTCTATGAAAAAAAACAAGCAGATTCGTATGATCGAAGTTGAAAATCGGTCCATCCGTTCGGAAGTTAAGGCGATCTGAAGAATTCGAAAAAGTTCCAAGGGGACCCCCTTTGATGCAATTTTTTTTTCGATTTTGGTTTTTTCGATTGGAGAAATGAATTCTATGAAAAAAAACAAGCAGTTTGGTATGATCGAAGTTGAAAATCGGTCCATCCGTTCGGAAGTTAAGGCGATCTGAAGAATTCGAAAAAGTTCCAAGGGGACACCCTTTGATGCAATTTTTTTTTCGATTTCGGTTTTTTCCATTGAAGAAATGGATTCTATGAAAAATCAAGCAAATTGGTATGCGCGAAATTGAAAATCGGTCGATCCGTTCGGAAGTTGAGGCGGTCTGAAGAATTCGAAAAAGTTCCAAAGTGGCCCCCTTTGATGCATTTTTTTTTTCGATTTCGGTTTTTTCGATTGGAGAAATGGATTCTATGGAAAAAAAAAAGCAGATTGGTATGATCGAAGTTGAAAATCGGTCCATCCGTTCGGAAGTTAAGGCGATCTGAAGAATTCGAAAAAGTTTCAAGGGGGCCCCCTTTGATGCATTTTTTTTTCGATTTCGGTTTTTTCGATTGGAGAAATGGATTCTATGAAAGAAACAAGCGAATTGATATGCGCGAAATTGAAAATCGGTCCATCCGTTCGGAAGTTAGGCGATCTGAAGAATTCGAAAAAATTCCAAGGAGGCCCCCTTTCATGCATTTTTTTTTTCGATTTCGGTTCTTTCGATCAGAGAAATGGATTCTATGAAAAAAAAAACAAGCAGATTGGTATGATCGAAGTTGAAAATCGGTCCATCCGTTCGGAAGTTAAGGCGATCTGAAGAATTCGAAAAAGTTCCAAGGGGACCCCCTTTGATGCAATTTTTTTTCGATTTCGGTTTTTTCGATTGGAGAAATGGATTCTATGAAAAAAACAAGCGAATTGGTATGCGCGAAATTGAAAATCGGTCCATCCGTTCGGAAGTTAAGGCGATCTGAAGAATTCGAAAAAATTCCAAGAAGGCCCCCTTTGATGCATTTTTTTTTTCGATTTCGGTTTTTTCGATTGCAGAAATGGATTCTATGAAAAAAAAGCAGATTCGTATGATCGAAGTTGAAAATCGGTCCATCCGTTCGGAAGTTAAGGCGATCTGAAGAATTCAGAAAAGTTCCAAGGGGACCCCCTTTGATGAATTTTTTTTTTCGATTTCGTTTTTTTCGATTGATGAAATGGATTCTATGAAAAAAAAAAGCAGTTTGGTATGATCGAAGTTGAAAATCGGTCCATCCGTTCGGAAGTTAAGGCGAGCTGAAGAATTCGAAAAAGTTCCAAGGGGACCCCCTTTGATGCAATTTTTTTTTCGATTTCGGTTTTTTCTATTGAAGAAATGGATTCTATGAAGAAACAAGCAAATTGGTATGCGCGAAATTGAAAATCGGTCGATCCGTTCGGAAGTTGAGGCGGTCTGAAGAATTCGAAAAAGTTCCAAGGTGGCCCCCTTTGATGCATTTTTTTTTCGATTTCGGTTT
The DNA here is from genome assembly GCA_029955515.1 of Chrysomela aeneicollis. NCBI lineage: Eukaryota > Metazoa > Arthropoda > Insecta > Coleoptera > Chrysomelidae > Chrysomela > Chrysomela aeneicollis. The sequence continues at coordinate 9,922,891 of JARUHQ010000013.1, read as the reverse complement.
TTCCGATTGAAGAAATGGATTCTATGAAAAAAAACAAGTAGATTGGTATGATCGAAGTTGAAAATCGGTCCATCCGTTCGGAAGTTAAGGCGATCTGAAGAATTCGAAAAAGTTCCAAGGGGGCCCCCTTTGATGCATGTTTTTTTCGATTTCGGTTTTTTTGATTGAAGAAATTCTATAAAAAAAACAAGCAGATTGGTATGATCGAAGTTGAAAATCGGTCAATCCGTTCGGAAGTTAAGGCGATCTGAAGAATTCGAAAAAGTTCCAAGGGGGCCCCCTCTGATGCAATTTTTTTTTTAGATTTCGGTTTTTTCGATTGAAGAAATGCATTTTATAAAAAAAAACAAGCAGATTGGTATGATCGAAGTTGAAAATCGGTCCATCCGTTCGGAAGTTAAGGCGATCTGAAGAATTCGAAAAAGTTCCAAGGGGACACCCTTTGATGCAATTTTTTTTTTCGATTTCGGTTTTTTCCATTGAAGAAATGGATTCTATGAAAAAACAAGCAATTTGGTATGCGCGAAATTGAAAATCGGTCGATCCGTTCGGAAGTTGAGGCGGTCTGAAGAATTCGAAAAAGTTCCAAGGTGGCCCCCTTTGATGCATTTTTTTTTTTTTGATTTCGGTTTTTCCGATTGGAGAAATGGATTCTATGAAAAAATAACAAGCAGATTGGTATGATCGAAGTTGAAAATCGGTCCATCCGTTCGGAAGTTAAGGCGATCTGAAGAATTCGAAAAAGTTCCAAGGAAATGTATGTATGTATGTCCTTTATTTAGTCAATGACTAGTACAATTAATACACTTATTACATATTAATACACAAATTATTATACGATTTACACATATAATAGTCAAATAACAGAGAGTAAAGACACTTATGTCAACATATATTTGAGTATAGCACCATTGTGGTAGGTGCAGGTAATTATAAAATTGTCAATAAAACGATTAGTTATTAAATATTATAATGGTTAACACAAGAGTGAAACAGTTCATGATATACAAAAATGAATAATATAATAAAAGAAGAATAATAAAACACCGTATAGGAAAATCGGTTGAGTCATTCGTTGTTCATAATATGATGTCGCAATTGTACTTTAAATTTTTCCAAAGTATGGCATTTTAATTCAATCGGTAACTCATTGTATGCTGTAATTCCCATATCATAAATGCTCTTTTTAGTGATCATAAGATTTGTTTGTTTTATATGTATATGGTTTCTTTGGCGTGTATTGTATGAGTGAATGTCGTACCGGAACTGTAGGTTCCTTGAGAGATATTCAGGAAGCATATTATTTACTAGTTTATGAATGAATATTAAGGTTCGAAATTTTATTAGTTTCTTTAAAGGCATCCACCGAAGCTGTAGTTGCATATTCTCTATACTTACAAATCGATTACACCCCAAAAGGAAACGCATACATCTATTTTGTAGAATTTGTAGCTTTTGAAAATCTGTGTCTTTGCACATAAACAGAATAGAAGAACAGTATTCAAAGTGAGGTTTTGATTATGCTGTTATATATCATATGTTTACTGAACTGAGTAAGATTTTTGCTTATTCTATATGCGAATCCAATCTTTTTCGATATCATTTTTGAGATATATTCAATGTGCTCGCTAAAACATAGTTTCTCGTCAATGACAATGCCTAGATACTTTATACTTTTAACACGCTCGAGGTTTAGATCATTATATTTAATATTTTCATTGATTGAATCATTCAATTGTCGTCTACTCACTAATTCTTGCAAGGCTGCTATTTATCTTTCTTTTCAAGCTGTTAGTTTCATTCCCCATGATGTATATTATAGTGTCGTCGGCGAATAAATGAATATTGCATTCACCCAAATCCAATTTGAGCATGTCATTGACAAAACATACAAAAAGTAAAGCGCCCTGAACGCTTCCTTGAGGTACTCCCGATATCACATTTTTTGCATTGGATATAATACCATTAACTTTTGTTTTTTGCAACCTATTTTGTAAGTAGGACTCGAACCATTCATATGCATGTCCGCTTACTCCGAAATAAAGATTGAGTTTTTTTAGAAGAATTTCTCTATCTACAACTTCGAATGCCCGCCGTAAGTCCAAAAAAACTGCTATAACTATATTACCTTTGTCAATCGAAGATTTGAAGTCATTTATAACTTTCTGTAATGCAGTTTCACATGAAAAACCACTACGGAATCCTGATTGGTTTTGACCCAGTAAACTTTGTTTATCAAGATAATTTGTGAATTGCTTATAAACTGACAGTTCAAGTATTTTTTCTAGACATGGCAGAGTGTTTATAGGCCTGTATTCTTCAATATTTCTAGTTCTAGCTATCTTCGGTATGGAAATTACAACGGATGTTTTCAAATCATCAGGAAATGAACCATTTCTTAATGATGTATTAATACAATGCAAAAGGGGGTAGCCTATTGTATCGAAGGTATTTTTAATCAATTTGAAACTCACTTCATCCTCTGAGAATTTATTTTTTTGTTTAAAAATTATCGATTTTAGGTCTGATAGTGTTATTTCACTGAAAGATTGTAAGCCACTTTCGAGATAACTGACTTGATTAACGAACATTGCAATATCATTTACAACAAATTCATCAAAATTTTCATTGGTAATTATATTATCAATACTTGTCACAAAGTATTCATTAAATTCATTTTCAATATCTTCTGAAGTTTCAACTCCATTTTTGAGTATATTCGATATTTTACTTTCACATTTCGTGCTTACTAACGACTTCAGTGTTTTCCACATCAATTGTGAGTTGTTTTTAACCTTATCGATCTTAGATTCATAAAATCTTTTTTTGGAATTACGAATCACGTTCACAACATTATTACGTTTTTGTGTATAGGCAAACCAGTTCGTTTCGTTCTTGTTTATGATGAATTTGTTGTATGCTGTGTTGCGTTCATATACGGCTTTTCTAGTGTTTTCATCAAACCATTCTTTTGATTTTTTAACTCTCCTATTCTGTTTGGGGCATTCATTATCCAATACATCTTTCATGTTACAAACAAAATTATTGAATACATCATTGACATTGACAGAACCATAAAGCCAGTCTTTTCCAATAAGAGCCATATTAACTTCATTATAATCGACATGTCTATATATATAAAGGTCCTGTGTGATTTCAATACTAGGTTGGGGTATATTTACTATTAATGTTTCGTGGTCTGTAATTTTCGGGTTCATTTTTGAAACTTCAATATCGTAATCATTAGAAAATACTAGGTCTATTGTACTCTTACTGAACCGTGCTACTCTAGTATAAAATGTGACGAACTGTTTTACGCCATACAAAGAACATACATTTTTTAGCTTTCTTGTGTATGTGTCATCATATATGTCCCACCGTATATTGAAATCGCCCATAAAAATATAATTCTGACTGAAATCCATTTCTTCTAACAGTGTTTCAAAATATTTGCAGAATTCAGAGTGGCTAGCATTCGGTGAGTGGTAAATACACCCCAGATGCCAGGTGTTGTTTTCAATAATCAGTGTGATTAATAATATCCAGTAATTAGACTCAATTGATAGGTTTTTCAGAACAGAGAATTTTAGGTTGCTACGAATATATACAATTACACCCCCAGTGTGTCTGTTTTGTGAATCACATCTAATACAATTATATCCACTTATACATATCTCCGAGTCACAAATGTCATTTGTTATACGCGTTTCAGTCAAACATATCACTAGGGGACATTTTTTACACACAAGATCATATATTTCATCAAAGTGTGCACTTAGACTTTCTGAGTTTATACATAATATACTACTGGTGATTTTACCTTTATATAGTTCTTTTTTCTTGCAGTTATCTGTTTCTAGGTTTGTAAGTTGGTCTCCGTAGTTTGTCGTAAAAAACGGGAGTTGTATCGGTTGACACCTACATATTCAGGCCATAGATCAGGGTTTGTGAATTTGCTTACATCATTAGCTGGCACAGCCACCTTAAATGATGCATAAATATCATGATATTTCGATTGCATTTGCTCACATTTGACATTTGAAATATTTTTCTCACGTAGGTATTTTTCAAGTGTATCACATGTCATATCCAAAGGACAGCGAAACACGTGATAATCAATGAATCTGGTCACCCCCTTGAATGTTTCATCGTTTTTTGAGTTTCCATAAATTACATTATTTCTTTTCCTTGTTCTACGTCCCTGTTGCTGCCACACGTCATTAATGCCACTATTGTTCTGGTTTTCTTCTTGTAAAATCACTTGAGGTTCTTTATTTTCATGTATGTTTTTATACTTTGAAGCATTGCTATTAGAAGCATCGTCATTCGAAACATCGCCATTGACCCTTTTTTTAGTAGTTGAAAGAGTCTCAGTTTTTGACAAATTGATTATTTCATTGCATTTTATCCTGGATTGCACATTTAATAATTCTAACGATAATTGTTTTTCATTTGTTTGGGAATTCTCTTTATTTTTATTGTTTGGGATATTTTTTACCCGAGCTCCGCTGTTATCTGTGTTTTTATTCGGAAAAGTTTTTTTACTCTCTTTATCATCATTTTGCTTCATATCGACCTGTGAGTATTGCTTATTTCCTTTGTTAAGAATGTCAATATGGGAATTCAATATGGAAATCTTATCACGTAACTCCTGGATTATTATATCCTTCTGCTTCAATAAATACGCAACTATATGAGTATCCATTTTCTTCTCGACTTGAGCGTTGTCTAAGGCATCAAAGAATTCATTATCTGTATTTGCTTCAGCACAGGAGATGAAGTTTTTCATTTCGCAACACTCCACGTATTTCTTATCGTCAAAAAACTTCACATTTCTACTATTCTTGGCGCAGCTCACGTGGAAGCTACTATTACAATTTTTACACTTAATGTCGTTGATCACTTTTGATTTACATTTCTTGCATACTATAGCGATAGGACTCACGTCTGCACTCGTCGACATCTCGACCAAAAGGGGGCCCCCTTTGATGCATTTTTTTTTCGATTTCGGTTTTTTCGATTGGAGAAATAGATTCTATGAAAGAAACAAGCAGATTGGTATGATCGGAGTTGAAAATCGGTCCATCCGTTCGGAAGTTAAGGCGATCTGAAGAATTCGAAAAAGTTCCAAGGGGACCCCCTTTGATGCAATTTTTTTTCGATTTCGGTTTTTTCGATTGGAGGAATGGATTCTATGAAAAAACAAGCGAATTGATATGCGCGAAATTGAAAATCGGTCCATCCGTTCGGAAGTTAAGGCGATCTGTAGAATTCGAAAAAGTTCCAAGAAGGCCCCCTTTGATGCATTTTTTTTTCGATTTCGGTTTTTTCGATTCGAGAAATGGATTCTATGAAAGAAAACAAGCAGATTGGTATGATCGAAGTTGAAAATCGGTCCATCCGTTCGGAAGTTAAAGCGATCTGAAAAATTCGAGAAAGTTCCAAGGGGGCCCCCTTTGATGCATTTTTTTTTTCGATTCCGGTTTTTTCGATTGGAGAAATGGATTCTATGGAAAAAACAAGCGAATTGGTATGCGCGAAATTGAAAATCGGTCCATCCGTTCGGAAGTTGAGGCGATCTGAAGAATTCGAAAAAGTTCCAAGGGGGCCCCCTTCGATGCATTTTTTTTTTCGATTCTGGTTTTTTCGATTGGAGAAATGGTTTCTATGAAAAAAAACAAGCAGATTGGTATGATCGAAGTTGAAAATCGGTCCATCCGTTCGGAAGTTAATGCGATTTGAAGAATTCGAAAAAGTTCCAAGGGGGCCCCCTTTGATGTATTTTTTTTCGATTTCGGTTTTTTCGATTGGAGAAATGGATTCTATGAAAAAAACAAGCAGATTGGTATGATCGAAGTTGAAAATCGGTCCATCCGTTCGGAAGTTAAGGCGATATGAAGGATTCAAAAAAGTTCCAAGGGGGTCCCCTTTGATGCATTTTTTTTTCCATTTCAGTGATTTCGATTGGAGAAATGGATTCTTTGAAAAAACACAAGCAGATTGGTATGATCGAAGTTGAAAATCGGTCCATCCGTTCGGAAGTTAAGGCGATCTGAAGAATTCGAAGAAGTTCCAAAGGGGCCCCTATGGATGCATTTTTTTTTCGATTTCGGTTTTTTCGATTGGAGAAATGGATTCTATAAAAAAAAAACAAGCAGATTGGTATGATCGAAGTTGAAAATCGGTCCATCCGTTCGGAAGTTAAGGCGATCTGAAGCATTCGAAAAAGTTCCAAGGGGGCCCCCTTTGATGCATTTTTTTTTTGATTTCGGTTTTTTCGATTGGAGAAATGGATTCTATGGAAAAAAAACAAGCAAATTGGTATGATCGAAGTTGAAAATCGGTCCATCCGTTCGGAAGTTTAGGCGATCTGAAGATTTCGAAGAAGTTCCAAGGGGACCCCCTTTGATGCAATTTTTTTTTTTCGATTTCGGTTTTTTCTATTGAAGAAATGGATTCTATGAAAAAACAATCAAATTGGTATGCGCGAAATTGAAAATCGGTCCATCCGTTCGGAAGTGAAGGCGGTCTGAAGAATTCGAAAAAGTTCCAAGGGGGCCTCCTTTGATGCATTTTTTTTTTTCGATTTCGGTTTTTCCGATTGGAGAAATGGATTCTATGAAATAAAACAAGCAGATTGGTATGATCGAAGTTGAAAATCGGTCCATCCGTTCGGAAGGTAAGGCGATCTGAAGAATTCGAAAAAGTTCCAAGGGGGCCCCCTTTGATGCATTTTTTTCTCGATTTCGGTTTTTTTGATTGGAGAAATGGATTCTATGAAAAAAAAAGCAGATTCGTATGATCGAAGTTGAAAATCGGTCCATCCGTTCGGAAGTTAAGGCGATCTGAAGAATTCGAAAAAGTTCCAAGGGGGCTCCCTCTGATGCTTTTTATTTTTTCGATTTCAGTTTTTTCGATTGGAGAAATGGATTCTATGAAAAAAAAACAAGCAGATTGGTATGATCGAAGTTGAAAATCGGTCCATCCGTTCGGAAGTTAAGGCGGTCTGAAGAATTCATAAAAGTTCCAAGGGGACCCCCTTTGATAAAATTTTTTTTTCGATTTTGGTTTTTTCGATTGGAGAAATGGAGTCTATAAAAAAAACAAGCAGATTGGTACGATCGAAGTTGAAAATCGGTCCATCCGTTCGGAAGTTAAGGCGATTTGAAGAATTCGATAAAGTTCCAAGGGGACCCCCTTTGATGCAATTTTTTTTCAGATTTCGGTTTTTTCGATTGGAGAAATGAATTCTATAAAAAAAACAAGCAGTTTGGTATGATCGAAGTTGAAAATCGGTTCATCCGTTCGGAAGTTAAGGCGATCTGAAGAATTCGAAAAAGTTCCAAGGGGACCCCCTTTGATGCAATTTTTTTTTCGATTTCGGTTTTTTCTTTTGTAGAAATGGATTCTATGAAAAAACAAGCAAATTGGTATGCGCGAAATTGAAAATCGGTCGATCCGTTCGGAAGTTGAGGCGGTCTGAAGAATTCGAAAAAGTTCCAAGGTGGCCCCCTTTGATGCATTTTTTTTTTCGATTTCGGTTTTTCCGATTGGAGAAATGGATTCTATAAAAAAAACAAGCAGATTGGTATGATCGAAGTTGAAAATCGGTCCATCCGTTCGGATGTTAAGGCGATCTGAAGAATTCGAAAAAGTTCCAAAGGGGCCCCCATGGATGCATTTTTTTTTCGATTTCGGTTTTTTTGATTGGAGAAATGGATTCTATGAAAAAAAACAAGCAGATTGGTATGATCGAAGTTGAAAATCGGTCCATCCGTTCGGAAGTTAATGCGATCTGAAGAATTCGAAAAAGTTCCAAGGGGGACCCCTTTGATGCATTTTTTTTCGATTTCGGTTTTTTCGATTGGAGAAATGGATTCTATGAAAAAAAAACAAGCAAATTGGTATGATCGAAGTTGAAAATCGGTCCATCCGTTCGGAAGTTAGGCGATCTGAAGAATTCGAAAAAGTTCCAAGGGGGCCCCCTTTGATGCATTTTTTTTTTCGATTTCGGTTCTTTCGATCGGAGAAATGGATTCTATGAAAAAAAAACAAGCAGATTGGTATGATCGAAGTTGAAAATCGGTCCATCCGTTCGGATGTTAAGGCGATCTGAAGAATTCGAAAAAGTTCCAAGGGGGCCCCCTTTGATGCATTTTTTTTTTCGATTTCGGTTTTTTCGATTGGAGAAATGGATTCTATGAAAAAAAACAAGCAGATTGGTATGATCGAAGTTGAAAATCGGTCCATACGTTCGAAAGTTAAGGCAATCTGAAGAATTCGAAAAAGTTCCAAGGGGGCCCCCTTTGATGCATTTTTTATTTTGATTTCGGATTTTTTGATCGGAGAAATGGATTCTATGAAAAAAAAAAAGCAGATTGGTATGATCGAAGTTGAAAATCGGTCCATCCGTTCGGAAATTAAGTCGATCTGAAGAATTCGAAAAAGTTCCAAGGGGGCCCCCTTTGATGCATTTTTTTTTATTCGATTTCGGTTTTTTCGATTGGAGAAATGGATTCTATGCAAAAAAACAAGCAGATTCGTATGATCGAAGTTGAAAATCGGTCTATCCGTTCGGAAGTTAAGGCGATCTGAAGAATTCGAAAAAGTTCCAAGGGGGCACCCTTTGATGCTTTTTATTTTTTCGATTTCGGTTTTTTCGATTGGAGAAATGGATTCTATGAAAAAAAACAAGCAGATTGGTATGATCTAAGTTGAAAATCGGTCCATCCGTTCGGAAGTTAAGGCGGTCTGAAGAATTCAGAAAAGTTCCAAGGGGACCCCCTTTGATAAAATGTTTTTTTCGATTTTGGTTTTTTCGGTTGGAGAAATGGAGTCTATAAAAAAAAACAAGCAGATTGGTACGATCGAAGTTGAAAATCGGTCCATCCGTTCGGAAGTTAAGGCGATTTGAAGAATTCGATAAAGTTCCAAGGGGACCTCCTTTGATGCAATTTTTTTTCAGATTTCGGTTTTTTTGATTGGAGAAATGGATTCTATGAAAAAAAAACAAGCAGTTTGGTATGATCGAAGTTGAAAATCGGTTCATCCGTTCGGAAGTTAAGGCGATCTGAAGAATTCGAAAAAGTTCCAAGGGGACCCCCTTTGATGCAATTTTTTTTTCGATTTCGGTTTTTTTTTTGTAGAAATGGATTCTATGAAAAAACAAGCAAATTGGTATGCGCGAAATTGAAAATCGGTCGATCCGTTCGGAAGTTGAGGCGGTCTGAAGAATTCGAAAAAGTTCCAAGGTGGCCCCCTTTGATGCATTTTTTTTTCGATTTCGGTTTTTCCGATTGGAGAAATGGATTCTATAAAAAAAAACAAGCAGATTGGTATGATCGAAGTTGAAAATCGGTCCATCCGTTCGGATGTTAAGGCGATCTGAAGAATTCGAAAGAGTTCCAAAGGGGCCCCCATGGATGCATTTTTTTTTCGATTTCGGATTTTTCGATTGGAGAAATGGATTCTATGAAAAAAAAACAAGCAGATTGGTATGATCGAAGTTGAAAATCGGTCCATCCGTTCGGAAGTTAATGCGATCTGAAGAATTCGAAAAAGTTCCAAGGGGGCCCCCTTTGATGCATTTTTTTTCGATTTCGGTTTTTTCGATTGGAGAAATGGATTCGATGAAAAAAAAACAAGCAAATTGGTATGATCGAAGTTGAAAATCGGTCCATCCGTTCGGAAGTTAGGCGATCTGAAGAATTCGAAAAAGTTCCAAGGGGGCCCCCTTTGATGCATTTTTTTTTTCGATTTCGGTTCTTTCGATCGGAGAAATGGATTCTATGAAAAAAAACAAGCAGATTGGTATGATCGAAGTTGAAAATCGGTCCATCCGTTCGGATGTTAAGGCGATCTGAAGAATTCGAAAAAGTTCCAAAGGGGCCCCCTTTGATGCTTTTTTATTTTTCGATTTCGGTTTTTTCGATTGAAGAAATGGATTCTATGAAAAAAAACAAGCAGATTGGTATGATCGAAGTTGAAAATCGGTCCATACGTTCGAAAGTTAAGGCAATCTGAAGAATTCGAAAAAGTTCCAAGGGGGCCCCCTTTGATGCATTTGTTTTTTTGATTTCGGTTTTTTTGATCGAAGAAATGGATTCTATGAAAAATAAAGCAGATTGGTATGATCGAAGTTGAAAATCGGTCCATCCGTTCGGAAGTTAAGTCGATCTGAAGAATTCGAAAAAGTTCCAAGGGTGCCCCCTTTGATGCATTTTTTTTTCTATTTCGGTTTTTTCGATTGGAGAAATGGATTCTATGAAAAAAAACAAGCAGATTCGTATGATCGAAGTTGAAAATCGGTCCATCCGTTCGGAAGTTAAGGCGATCTGAAGAATTCGAAAAAGTTCCAAGGGGGCTCCCTTTGATGCTTTTTATTTTTTCGATTTCGGTTTTTTTGATTGGAGAAATGGATTCTATGAAAAAAAACAAGCAGATTGGTATGATCGAAGTTGAAAATCGGTCCATACGTTCGAAAGTTAAGGCAATCTGAAGAATTCGAAAAAGTTCCAAGGGGGCCCCCTTTGATGCATTTTTTTTTTTCGATTTCGGATTTTTTGATCGGAGAAATGGATTCTATGAAAAAAAAAAGCAGATTGGTATGATCGAAGTTGAAAATCGGTCCATCCGTTCGGAAATTAAGTCGATCTGAAGAATTCGAAAAAGTTCTAAGAAGGCCCCCTTTGATGCATTTTTTTTTTTTCGATTTCGGTTTTTTCGATTGGAGAAATGGATTCTATGCAAAAAAACAAGCAGATTCGTATGATCGAAGTTGAAAATAGGTCTATCCGTTCGGAAGTTAAGGCGATCCGAAGAATTCGAAAAAGTTCCAAGGGGGCTCCCTTTGATGCTTTTTATTTTTTCCATTTCGGTTTTTTTGATTGGAGAAATGGATTCTATGAAAAAAAAAGCAGATTCGTATGATCGAAGTTGAAAATCGGTCCATCCGTTCGGAAGTTAAGACGATCTGAAGAATTCGAAAAAGTTCCAAGGGGGTCCCCTTTGATGCATTTTTTTTCGATTTCGGTTCTTTCGATCGGAGAAATGGATTCTATGAAAAAAAAACAAGCAGATTGGTATGATCGAAGTTGAAAATCAGTCCATCCGTTCGGATGTTAAGGCGATCTGAAGAATTCGAAAAAGTTCCAAGGGGGCCCCCTTTGATGCATTTTTTTTTTTCGATTTCGGTTTTTTCGATTGGAGAAATGGATTCTATGAAAAAAAACAAGCAGATTGGTATGATCGAAGTTGAAAATCGGTCCATACGTTCGAAAGTTAAGGCAATCTGAAGAATTCGAAAAAGTTCCAAGGGGGCCCCCTTTGATGCATTTTTTTTTCGATTTCGGATTTTTTGATCGGAGAAATGGATTCTATGAATAAAAAAAGCAGATTGGTATGATCGAAGTTGAAAATCGGTCCATCCGTTCGGAAATTAAGTCGATCTGAAGAATTCGAAAAAGTTCCAAGGGGGCCCCCTTTGATGCATTTTTTTTTTCGATTTCGCTTTTTTCGATTGGAGAAATGGATTCTATGCAAAAAACAAGCAGATTCGTATGATCGAAGTTGAAATTCGGTCTATCCGTTCGGAAGTTAAGGCGATCTGAAGAATTCGAAAAAGTTCCAAGGGGGCTCCCTTTGATGCTTTTTATTTTTTCGATTTCGGTTTTTTTGATTGGAGAAATGGATTCTATGAAAAAAAAAAGCAGATTCGTATGATCGAAGTTGAAAATCGGTCCATCCGTTCGGAAGTTAAGGCGATCTGAAGAATTCGAAAAAGTTCCAAGGGCCCTCCCTCTGATGCTTTTTATTTTTTCGATTTCGGTTTTTTCGATTGGAGAAATGGATTCTATGAAAAAAAAACAAGCAGATTGGTATGATCGAAGTTGAAAATCGGTCCATCCGTTCGGAAGTTAAGGCGGTCTGAAGAATTCAGAAAAGTTCCAAGGGGACCCCCTTTGATAAAATGTTTTTTTCGATTTTGGTTTTTTCGATTGGAGAAATGGAGTCTATAAAAAAAACAAGCAGATTGGTACGATCGAAGTTGAAAATCGGTCCATCCGTTCGGAAGTTAAGGCGATTTGAAGAATTCGATAAAGTTCCAAGGGGACCCCCTTTGATGCAATTTTTTTTCAGATTTCGGTTTTTTCGATTGGAGAAATGGATTCTATGAAAAAAAAAACAAGCAGTTTGGTATGATCGAAGTTGAAAATCGGTTCATCCGTTCGGAAGTTAAGGCGATCTGAAGAATTCGAAAAAGTTCCAAGGGGACCCCCTTCGATGCAATTTTTTTTTCGATTTCGGTTTTTTTTTGTAGAAATGGATTCTATGAAAAAACAAGCAAATTGGTATGCGCGAAATTGAAAATCGGTCGATCCGTTCGGAAGTTGAGGCGGTCTGAAGAATTCGAAAAAGTTCCAAGGTGGCCCCCTTTGATGCATTTTTTTTTTCGATTTCGGTTTTTTCGATTGGAGAAATGGATTCTATAAAAAAAAACAAGCAGATTGGTATGATCGAAGTTGAAAATCGGTCCATCCGTTCGGATGTTAAGGCGATCTGAAGAATTCGAAAAAGTTCCAAAGGGGCCCCCATGGATGCATTTTTTTTTCGATTTCGGTTTTTTCGATTGGAGAAATGGATTCTATGAAAAAAAAACAAGCAGATTGGTATGATCGAAGTTGAAAATCGGTCCATCCGTTCGGAAGTTAATGCGATCTGAAGAATTCGAAAAAGTTCCAAGGAGGCCCCCTTTGATGCATTTTTTTTCGATTTCGGTTTTTTCGATTGGAGAAATGGATTCTATGAAAAAAAAACAAGCAAATTGGTATGATCAAAGTTGAAAATCGGTCCATCCGTTCGGAAGTTAGGCGATCTGAAGAATTCGAAAAAGTTCCAAGGGGGCCCCCTTTGATGCATTTATTTTTCGATTTCGGTTCTTTCGATCGGAGAAATGGATTCTATGAAAAAAAACAAGCAGATTGGTATGATCGAAGTTGAAAATCGGTCCATCCGTTCGGATGTTAAGGCGATCTGAAGAATTCGAAAAAGTTCCAAGGGGGCCCCTTTGATGCATTTGTTTTTTCGATTTCGGTTTTTTTGATCGAAGAAATGGATTCTATGAAAAATAAAGCAGATTGGTATGATCGAAGTTGAAAATCGGTCCATCCGTTCGGAAGTTAAGTCGATCTGAAGAATTCGAAAAAGTTCCAAGGGGGCCCCCTTTGATGCATTTTTTTTTTCTATTTCGGTTTTTTCGATTGGAGAAATGGATTCTATGAAAAAAAACAAGCAGATTCGTATGATCGAAGTTGAAAATCGGTCCATCCGTTCGGAAGTTAAGGCGATCTGAAGAATTCGAAAAAGTTCCAAGGGGGCTCCCTTTGATGCTTTTTATTTTTTCGATTTCGGTTTTTTTGATTGGAGAAATGGATTCTATGAAAAAAAACAAGCAGATTGGTATGATCGAAGTTGAAAATCGGTCCATAAGTTCGAAAGTTAAGGCAATCTGAAGAATTCGAAAAAGTTCCAAGGGGGCCCCCTTTGATGCATTTTTTTTTTCGATTTCGGATTTTTTGATCGGAGAAATGGATTCTATGAAAAAAAAAAAAGCAGATTGGTATGATCGAAGTTGAAAATCGGTCCATTCGTTCGGAAATTAAGTCGATCTGAAGAATTCGAAAAAGTTCCAAGAAGGCCCCCTTTGATGCATTTTTTTTTGATTTCGGTTTTTTCGATTGGAGAAATGGATTCTATGCAAAAAAACAAGCAGATTCGTATGATCGAAGTTGAAAATAGGTCTATCCGTTCGGAAGTTAAGGCGATCCGAAGAATTCGAAAAAGTTCCAAGGGGGCTCCCTTTGATGCTTTTTATTTTTTCCATTTCGGTTTTTTTGATTGGAGAAATGGATTCTATGAAAAAAAAAGCAGATTCGTATGATCGAAGTTGAAAATCGGTCCATCCGTTCGGAAGTTAAGACGATCTGAAGAATTCGAAAAAGTTCCAAGGGGGTCCCCTTTGATGCATTTTTTTTTCGATTTCGGTTTTTTTGATTGGAGAAATGGATTTTATAAAAAAAAACAAGCAGATTGGTATGATCGAAGTTGAAAATCGGTCGATCCGTTCGGAAGTTGAGGCGGTCTGAAGAATTCGAAAAAGTTCCAATGTGGCCCCCTTTGATGCATTTTTTTTTTCGATTCCGGTTTTTCCGATTGGAGAAATGGATTCTATAAAAAAAAACAAGCAGATTGGTATGATCGAAGTTGATAATCGGTCCATCCGTTCGGATGTTAAGGCGATCTGAAGAATTCGAAAAAGTTCCAAGGGGGCTGCCTTTGATGCTTTTTATTTTTTCGATTTCGGTTTTTTCGATTGGAGAAATGGATTCTATGAAAAAAAAAAGCAGATTGGTATGATCGAAGTTGAAAATCGGTCCATCCGTTCGGAAGTTAAGGCGGTCTGAAGAATTCAGAAAAGTTCCAAGGGGACCCCCTTTGATAAAATTTTTTTTTCGATGTTGGTTTTTTCGATTGGAGAAATGGATTCTATGAAAAAAAACGAGCAGATTGGTACGATCGAAGTTGAAAATCGGTCCAACCGTTCGGAAGTTAAGGCGATTTGAAGAATTCGATAAAGTTCCAAGGGGACCCCCTTTGATGCAATTTTTTTCAGATTTCGGTTTTTTCAATTGAAGAAATGGATTCTATGAAAAAACAAGCAAATTGGTATGCGCGAAATTGAAAATCGGTCGATCCGTTCGGAAGTTGAGGCGGTCTGAAGAATTCGAAAAAGTTCCAATGTGGCCCCCTTTGATGCATTTTTTTTTTCGATTCCGGTTTTTCCGATTGGAGAAATGGATTCTATAAAAAAAAACAAGCAGATTGGTATGATCGAAGTTGATAATCGGTCCATCCGTTCGGATGTTAAGGCGATCTGAAGAATTCGAAAAAGTTCCAAGGGGGCCCCCTTTGATGCATTTTTTTTTCGATTTCGGTTTTTTCGAATGGAGAAATGGATTCTATGAAAGAAACAAGCAGATTGGTATGATCGAAGTTGAAAATCGGTCCATCCGTTCGGAAGTTAAGGCGATCTGGAGAATTCGAAAAAGTTCCAAGGGGACCCCCTTTGATGCAATTTTTTTTCGATTTCGGTTTTTTCGATTGGAGAAATGGATTCTATGAAAAAAACAAGCAGATTGGTATGATCGAAGTTGAAAATCGGTCCATCCGTTCGGAAGTTAAGGCGATCTGAAGAATTCGAAAAAGTTCCAAGGGGGCCCCCTTAGAAATGGATTTATGAAAAAAAAACAAGCAGTTTGGTATGATCGGAGTTGAAAATCGGTCCATCCGTTCGGAAGTTAGGCGTTCTGAAGAATTCGAAAAAGTTCCAAGGGGGCCCCCTTTGATGCATTTTTTTTTTTCGATTTCGGTTCTTTCGATCGGAGAAATGGATTCTATGAAAAAAAAACAAGCAGATTGGTATGATCGAAGTTGAAAATCGGTCCATCCGTTCGGATGTTAAGGCGATCTGAAGAATTCGAAAAAGTTCCAAGGGGGCCCCCTTTGATGCATTTTTTTTTTCGATTTCGGTTTTTTCGATTGGAGAAATGGATTCTATGAAAAAAAACAAGCAGATTGGTATGATCGAAGTTGAAAATCGGTCCATACGTTCGAAAGTTAAGGCAATCTGAAGAATTCGAAAAAGTTCCAAGGGGGCCCCCTTTGATGCATTTGTTTTTTCGATTTCGGTTTTTTTGATCGAAGAAATGGATTCTATGAAAAATAAAGCAGATTGGTATGATCGAAGTTGAAAATCGGTCCATCCGTTCGGAAGTCAAGTCGATCTGAAGAATTCGAAAAAGTTCCAAGGGGGCCCCCTTTGATGCATTTTTTTTTCTATTTCGGTTTTTTCGATTGGAGAAATCGATTCTATGAAAAAAAACAAGCAGATTCGTATGATCGAAGTTGAAAATCGGTCTATCCGTTCGGAAGTTAAGGCGATCTGAAGAATTCGAAAAAGTTCCAAGGGGGCTCCCTTTGATGCTTTTTATTTTTTCGATTTCGGTTTTTTTGATTGGAGAAATGGATTCTATGAAAAAAAACAAGCAGATTGGTATGATCGAAGTTGAAAATCGGTCCATACGTTCGAAAGTTAAGGCAATCTGAAGAATTCGAAAAAGTTCCAAGGGGGCCCCCTTTGATGCATTTTTTTTTCGATTTCGGATTTTTTGATCGGAGAAATGGATTCTATGAAAAAAAAAGCAGATTGGTATGATCGAAGTTGAAAATAGGTTTATCCGTTCGGAAGTTAAGGCGATCTGAAGAATTCGAAAAAGTTCCAAGGGGGCTCCCTTTGATGCTTTTTATTTTTTCCATTTCGGTTTTTTTGATTGGAGAAATGGATTCTATGAAAAAAAAAAGCAGATTCGTATGATCGAAGTTGAAAATCGGTCCATCCGTTCGAAAGTTAAGACGATCTGAAGAATTCGAAAAAGTTCCAAGGGGGTCCCCTTTGATGCATTTTTTTTTCGATTTCATTTTTTTTTGATTGGAGAAATGGATTTTATAAAAAAAAAACAAGCAGAATGGTATGATCGAAGTTGAAAATCGGTCTATCCGTTCGGAAGTTAAGGCGATCTGAAGAATTCGAAAAAGTTCCAAGGGGGCTCCCTTTGATGCTTTTTATTTTTTCCATTTCGGTTTTTTTGATTGGAGAAATGGATTCTATGAAAAAAAAAACAGATTCGTATGATCGAAGTTGAAAATCGGTCCATCCGTTCGGAAGTTAAGGCGATCTGAAGAATTCGAAAAAGTTCCAAGGGGGCTGCCTTTGATGCTTTTTATTTTTTCGATTTCGGTTTTTTCGATTGGAGAAATGGATTCTATGAAAAAAAACAAGCAGATTGGTATGATCGAAGTTGAAAATCGGTCCATCCGTTCGGAAGTTAAGGCGGTCTGAAGAATTCAGAAAAGTTCCAAGGGGACCCCCTTTGATAAAATTTTTTTTTCGATGTTGGTTTTTTCGATTGGAGAAATGGATTCTATGAAAAAAAACGAGCAGATTGGTACGATCGAAGTTGAAAATCGGTCCATCCGTTCGGAAGTTAAGGCGATTTGAAGAATTCGATAAAGTTCCAAGGGGACCCCCTTTGATGCAATTTTTTTCAGATTTCGGTTTTTTCGATTGGAGAAATGGATTCTATGAAAAAAAACAAGCAGTTTGGTATGATCGAAGTTGAAAATCGGTTCATCCGTTCGGAAGTTAAGGCGATCTGAAGAATTCGAAAAAGTTCCAAGGGGACCCCCTTTGATGCAATTTTTTTTTCGATTTCGGTTTTTTCAATTGAAGAAATGGATTCTATGAAAAAACAAGCAAATTGGTATGCGCGAAATTGAAAATCGGTCGATCCGTTCGGAAGTTGAGGCGGTCTGAAGAATTCGAAAAAGTTCCAAGGTGGCCCCCTTTGATGCATTTTTTTTTTTCGATTCCGGTTTTTCCGATTGGAGAAATGGATTCGATAAAAAAAAACAAGCAGATTGGTATGATCGAAGTTGATAATCGGTCCATCCGTTCGGATGTTGAGGCGATCTGAAGAATTCGAAAAAGTTCCAAGGGGGCCCCCTTTGATGCATTTTTTTTTCGATTTCGGTTTTTTCGAATGGAGAAATGGATTCTATGAAAGAAACAAGCAGATTGGTATGATCGAAGTTGAAAATCGGTCCATCCGTTCGGAAGTTAAGGCGATCTGAAGAATTCGAAAAAGTTCCAAGGGGACCCCCTTTGATGCAATTTTTTCTCGATTTCGGTTTTTTCGATTGGAGAAATGGATTCTATGAAAAAAACAAGCAGATTGGTATGATCGAAGTTGAAAATCGGTCCATCCGTTCGGAAGTTAAGGCGATCTGAAGAATTCGAAAAAGTTCCAAGGGGGCTCCCTTAGAAATGGATTCTATGAAAAAAAAAACAAGCAGTTTGGTATGATCGGAGTTGAAAATCGGTCCATCCGTTCGGAAGTTAAGGCGATCTGAAGAATTCGAAAAAGTTCCAAGGGGGCCCCCTTTGATGCAATTTTTTTTCGATTTCGGTTTTTCCGATTGGAAAAATGGATTCTATGAAAAAAAAACAAGCAGATTGGTATGATCGAAGTTGAAAATCGGTCCATCCGTTCGGAAGTTAAGGCGATTTGAAGAATTCGAAGAAGTTCCAAGGGGACCCCCTTTGATGCAATTTTTTTTCAGATTTCGGTTTTTTCGATTGGAGAAATGGATTCTATAAAAAAAACAAGCAGTTTGGTATGATCGAAGTTGAAAATAGGTCCATCCGTTCGGAAGTTAAGGCGATCTGAAGAATTCGAAAAAGTTCCAAGGGGACCCCCTTTGATGCAATTTTTTTATCGATTTCTGTTTTTTCTATTGAAGAAATGGATTCTATGAAAAAACAAGCAAATCGGTCCATACGTTCGAAAGTTAAGGCAATCTGAAGAATTCGAAAAAGTTCCAAGGGGGCCCCCTTTGATGCATTTTTTTTTTCGATTTCGGTTTTTTTGATCGGAGAAATGGATTCTATGAAAAAAAGCAGATTGGTATGATCGAAGTTGAAAATCGGTCCATCCGTTCGGAAGTTAAGTCGATCTGAAGAATTCGAAAAAGTTCCAAGGGGGCCCCCTTTGATGCTTTTTATTTTTTCGATTTCGGTTTTTTTGATTGGAGAAATGGATTCTATGAAAAAAAAACCAGCAGATTGGTATGATCGAAGTTGAAAATCGGTCCATACGTTCGAAAGTTAAGGCAATCTGAAGAATTCGAAAAAGTTCCAAGGGGGCCCCCTTTGATGCATTTTTTTTTTCGATTTCGGTTTTTTTGATTGGAGAAATGGATTCTATGAAAAAAAAAACAAGCAGATTGGTATGATCGAAGTTGAAAATCGGTCCATACGTTCGAAAGTTAAGGCAATCTGAAGAATTCGAAAAAGTTCCAAGGGGGCCCCCTTTGATGCATTTTTTTTTCGATTTCGGTTTTTTTGATCGGAGAAATGGATTCTATGAAAAAAAAAGCAGATTGGTATGATCGAAGTTGAAAATCGGTCCATCCGTTCGGAAGTTAAGTCGATCTGAAGAATTCGAAAAAGTTCCAAGGGGGCCCCCAATGATGCATTTTTTTTTTTGATTTCGGTTTTTTCGATTGCAGAAATGGATTCTATGAAAAAAAAAAGCAGATTCGTATGATCGAAGTTGAAAATCGTTCCATCCGTTCGGAAGTTAAGGCGATCTGAAGAATTCGAAAAAGTTCCAAGGGGGGTCCCTTTGATGCTTTTTATTTTTTCGATTTCGGTTTTTTCGATTGGAGAAATGGATTCTATGAAAAAAAAAACAAGCAGATTGGTATGATCGAAGTTGAAAATCGGTCCATCCGTTCGGAAGTTAAGGCGATCTGAAGAATTCAGAAAAGTCCCAAGGAGACCCCCTTTGATGCAATTTTTTCTTCGATTTTGTTTTTTTCGATTGGAGAAATGGATTCTATAAAAAAAACAAGCAGATTGGTATGATCGAAGTTGAAAATCGGTCCATCCGTTCGGAAGTTAAGGCGATTTGAAGAATTCGAAAAAGTTCCAAGGGGACCCCCTTTGATGCAATTTTTTCTTCAGATTTCGGTTTTTTCGATTGGAGAAATGAATTCTATGAAAAAAAACAAGCAGTTTGGTATGATCGAAGTTGAAAATCGGTCAATCCGTTCGGAAGTTAAGGCGATCTGAAGAATTCGAAAAAGTTCCAAGGGGACCCCCTTTGATGCAATTTTTTTTTCGATTTCGGTTTTTTCTATTGAAGAAATGGATTCTATGAAAAAACAAGCAATTTGGTATGCGCGAAATTGAAAATCGGTCCATCCGTTCGGAAGTTAAGGCGATCTGTAGAATTCGAAAAAGTTCCAAGAAGGCCCCCTTTGATGCATTTTTTTTTTCGATTTCGGTTTTTTCGATTAGAGAAATGGATTCTATGAAAGAAAACAAGCAGATTGGTATGATCGAAGTTGAAAATCGGTCCATCCGTTCGGAAGTTAAAGCGATCTGAAGAATTCGAGAAAGTTCCAAGGGGGCCCCCATTGATGCATTTTTTTTTTCGATTTCAGTTTTTTCGATTGGAGAAATGGATTCTATGAAGAAAAAACAAGCAGATTGGTATGATCGAAGTTGAAAATCGGTCCATCCGTTCGGAAGTTAAGGCGATCTGAAGAATTCGAAAAAGTTCCAAGGGGGCCCTCTTTGATGCATTTTTTTTTCGATTTCGGTTTTTTCGATTGGAGAAATGGATTCTATGAAAAAAAACAAGCAGATTGGTATGATCGAAGTTGAAAATCGGTCCATCCGTTCGGAAGTTAAGGCGATCTGAAGAATTCGAAAAAGTTCCAAGGGGGCCCCCTTTGATGCATTTTTTTTTCGATTTCGGTTTTTTCGATCGGAAAAATGGATTCTATAAAAAAAAACAAGCAGATTGGTATGATCGAAGTTGAAAATCGGTCCATCCGTTCGGAAGTTAAGGCGATCTGAAGAATTCGAAAAGGTTCCAAGGGGGCCCCCTTTGATGCAACTTTTTTTTCGATTTAGGTTATTTCGATTGGAGAAATGGATTCTATGAAAAAAAACAAGCAGATTGCTATGATCGAAGTTGAAAATCGGTCCATCCGTTTGGAAGTTAAGGCGATCTGAAGAATTCGAAAAAGTTCCAAGGGGACTCCCTTTGATGCAATTTTTTTTTCGATTTCGGTTTTTTCGATTGAAGAAATGGATTCTATGAAAAAAAAACAAGCAGTTTGGTATGATCGAAGTTGAAAATCGGTCCATCCGTTCGGAAGTTTAGGCGATCTGAAGAATTCGAAGAAGTTCCAAGGGGACCCCCTTTGATGCAATTTTTTTTTCGATTTCGGTTTTTTCTATTGAAGAAATGGATTCAATGAAAAAACAATCAAATTGGTATGCGCGAAATTGAAAATCGGTCCATCCGTTCGGAAGTTAAGGCGGTCTGAAGAATTCGAAAAAGTTCCAAGGGGGCCTCCTTTGATGCATTTTTTTTTACGATTTCGGTTTTTTCGATTGGAGAAATGGATTCTATGACATAAAACAAGCAGATTGGCATGATCGAAGTTGAAAATCGGTCCATCCGTTCGGAAGTTAAGGCGATCTGATGAATTCGAAAAAGTTCCAAGGGGGCCCCCTTTGATGCATTTTTTTTTCGACTTCGGTTTTTTCGATTGGAGAAATGGATTCTATGAAAAAAACAAGCAGATTGGTATGATCGAAGTTGAAAATCGGTCCATCCGTTCGGAAGTTAAGGCGATCTGAAGAATTCGAAAAAGTTCCAAGGGGACCTCCTTTGATGCAATTTTTTTCGATTGGAGAAATGGATTCTATGGAAAAAACAAGCGAATTGGTATGCGCGAAATTGAAAATCGGTCCATCCGTTCGGAAGTTAAGGCGGTCTGAAGAATTCGAAAAAGTTCCAAGGGGGCCTCCTTTGATGCATTTTTTTACGATTTCGGTTTTTTTGATTGGAGAAATGGATTCTATGACATAAAACAAGCAGATTGGCATGATCGAAGTTGAAAATCGGTCCATCCGTTCGGAAGTTAAGGCGATCTGAAGAATTCGAAAAAGTTCCAAGGGGGCCCCCTTTGATGCATTTTTTTTTCGATTTCGGTTTTTTCGATTGGAGAAATGGATTTTATGAAAAAAACAAGCAGATTGGTATGATCGAAGTTGAAAATCGGTCCATCCGTTCGGAAGTTAAGGCGATCTGAAGAATTCGAAAAAGTTCCAAGGGGACCTCCTTTGATGCAATTTTTTTCGATTGGAGAAATGGATTCTATGGAAAAAACAAGCGAATTGGTATGCGCGAAATTGAAAATCGGTCCATCCGTTCGGAATTTGAGGCGATCTGAAGAATTCGAAAAAGTTCCAAGGGGGCCCCCTTCGATGCATTTTTTTTTCGATTCCGGTTTTTTCGATTGGAGAAATGGATTCTTTGAAAAAATACAAGCAGATTGGTATGATCGAAGTTGAAAATCGGTCCATCCTTTCGGATGTTAAGGCAATCTGAAGAATTCGAAAAAGTTCCAAGGGGGCCCCCTTTGATGCATTTTTTTTTCGATTTCGGATTTTTTGATCGGAGAAATGGATTCTATGAAAAAAAAAGCAGATTGGTATGATCGAAGTTGAAAATCGGTCCATCCGTTCGGAAGTTAAGTCGATCTGAAGAATTCGAAAAAGTTCCAAGTAGGCCCCCTTTGAAGCATTTTTTTTTTGATTTCGGTTTTTTCGATTGGAGAAATGGATTTTATGAAAAAAAACAAGCAGATTCGTATGTTCGAAGTTGAAAATCGGTCTATCCGTTCGGAAGTTAAGGCGATCTGAAGAATTCGAAAAAGTTCCAAGGGGGCTCCCTTTGATGCTTTTTATTTTTTCGATTTCGGTTCTTTTGATTGGAGAAATGGATTCTATGAAAAAGAAACAAGCAGATTGGTATAATCGAAGTTGAAAATCGGTCCATCCGTTCGGAAGTTAAGGCGATCTGAAGAATTCGAAAAAGTTTCAAGGGGACCCCCTTTGATGCAATTTTTTTTTCGATTTTGGTTTTTTCGATTGGAGAAATGGATTCTATCGAAAAAAACAAGCAGATTGGTATGATCGAAGTTGAAAATCGGTCCATCCGTTCGGAAGTTAAGGCGATTTGAAGAATTCGAAAAAGTTCCAAGGGGACCCCCTTTGATGCAATTTTTTTTCAGATTTCGGTTGTTTCGATTGGAGAAATGGATTCTATGAAGAAAAACAAGCAGTTTGGCATGATCGAAGTTGAAAATCGGTCAATCCGTTCGGAAGTTAAGGCGATCTGAAGAATTCGAAAAAGTTCCAAGGGGACCCCCTTTTATGCAATTTTTTTTCGATTTCGGTTTTTTTTATTGAATTAATGGATTCTATGAAAAAACAAGCAAATTGGTATGCGCGAAATTGAAAATCGGTCGATCCGTTCGGAAGTTGAGGCGGTCTGAAGAATTCGAGAAAGTTCCAAGGTGGCCCCCTTTGATGCATTTTTTTTTCGATTTCGGTTTTTCCGATTGGAGAAATGGATTCTATGAAAAAAAAAACAAGCAGATTGGTATGATCGAAGTTGAAAATCGGTCCATCCGTTCGGAAGTTAAGGCGATCTGAAGAATTCGAAAAAGTTCCAAGGGGGCCCCCTTTGATGCATTTTTTTTTTTTCGATTCCGGTTTTTTCGATTGGAGAAATGGATTCTATGAAAGAAACAAGCGAATTGGTATGCGCGAAGTTGAAAATCGGTCCATCCGTTCGGAAGTTAAGGCGATCTGAAGAATTCGAAAAAGTTCCAAGAAGGCCCCCTTTGATGCATTTTTTCTTTTCGATTTCGATTTTTTCGATTGGAGAAATGGATTCTATGAAAGAAAACAAGCAGATTGGTATGATCGAAGTTGAAAATCGGTCCATCCGTTCGGAAGTTAAGGCGATCTGAAGAATTCGAAAAAGTTCCAAGGGGCCCCCTTTGATGCATTTTTTTTTTCGATTTCGGTTTTTTCGATTAGAGAAATGGATTCTATGAAAAAAAAACAAGCAGATTGGTATGATCGAAGTTGAAAATCGGTCCATCCGTTCGGAAGTTAAGGCGATCTGAAGAATTCGAAAAAGTTCCAAGGTGGCCCCCTTTGATGCAATTTTTTTTCGATTTCGGTTTTTTTTATTGAATTAATGGATTCTATGAAAAAACAAGCAAATTGGTATGCGCGAAATTGAAAATCGGTCGATCCGTTCGGAAGTTGAGGCGGTCTGAAGAATTCGAGAAAGTTCCAAGGTGGCCCCCTTTGATGCATTTTTTTTTCGATTTCGGTTTTTCCGATTGGAGAAATGGATTCTATGAAAAAAAAAACAAGCAGATTGGTATGATCGAAGTTGAAAATCGGTCCATCCGTTCGGAAGTTAAGGCGATCTGAAGAATTCGAAAAAGTTCCAAGGGGGCCCCCTTTGATGCATTTTTTTTTTTTCGATTCCGGTTTTTTCGATTGGAGAAATGGATTCTATGAAAGAAACAAGCGAATTGGTATGCGCGAAGTTGAAAATCGGTCCATCCGTTCGGAAGTTAAGGCGATCTGAAGAATTCGAAAAAGTTCCAAGAAGGCCCCCTTTGATGCATTTTTTCTTTTCGATTTCGATTTTTTCGATTGGAGAAATGGATTCTATGAAAGAAAACAAGCAGATTGGTATGATCGAAGTTGAAAATCGGTCCATCCGTTCGGAAGTTAAGGCGATCTGAAGAATTCGAAAAAGTTCCAAGGGGCCCCCTTTGATGCATTTTTTTTTTCGATTTCGGTTTTTTCGATTAGAGAAATGGATTCTATGAAAAAAAAACAAGCAGATTGGTATGATCGAAGTTGAAAATCGGTCCATCCGTTTGGAAGTTAAGGCGATCTGAAGAATTCGAAAAAGTTCCAAGGGGGCCCCCTTTGATGCATTTTTTTTTCGATTTCGGTTTTTTTGATCGGAGAAATGGATTCTATGAAAAAAAAAGCAGATTGGTATGATCGAAGTTGAAAATCGGTCCATCCGTTCGGAAGTTAAGTCGATCTGAAGAATTCGAAAAAGTTCCAAGGGGGCCCCCAATGATGCATTTTTTTTTTTGATTTCGGTTTTTTCGATTGCAGAAATGGATTCTATGAAAAAAAAAAGCAGATTCGTATGATCGAAGTTGAAAATCGTTCCATCCGTTCGGAAGTTAAGGCGATCTGAAGAATTCGAAAAAGTTCCAAGGGGGGTCCCTTTGATGCTTTTTATTTTTTCGATTTCGGTTTTTTCGATTGGAGAAATGGATTCTATGAAAAAAAAAACAAGCAGATTGGTATGATCGAAGTTGAAAATCGGTCCATCCGTTCGGAAGTTAAGGCGATCTGAAGAATTCAGAAAAGTCCCAAGGAGACCCCCTTTGATGCAATTTTTTCTTCGATTTTGTTTTTTTCGATTGGAGAAATGGATTCTATAAAAAAAACAAGCAGATTGGTATGATCGAAGTTGAAAATCGGTCCATCCGTTCGGAAGTTAAGGCGATTTGAAGAATTCGAAAAAGTTCCAAGGGGACCCCCTTTGATGCAATTTTTTCTTCAGATTTCGGTTTTTTCGATTGGAGAAATGAATTCTAGGAAAAAAAACAAGCAGTTTGGTATGATCGAAGTTGAAAATCGGTCAATCCGTTCGGAAGTTAAGGCGATCTGAAGAATTCGAAAAAGTTCCAAGAGGACCCCCTTTGATGCAATTTTTTTTTCGATTTCGGTTTTTTCTATTGAAGAAATGGATTCTATGAAAAAACAAGCAATTTGGTATGCGCGAAATTGAAAATCGGTCCATCCGTTCGGAAGTTAAGGCGATCTGTAGAATTCGAAAAAGTTCCAAGAAGGCCCCCTTTGATGCATTTTTTTTTTCGATTTCGGTTTTTTCGATTAGAGAAATGGATTCTATGAAAGAAAACAAGCAGATTGGTATGATCGAAGTTGAAAATCGGTCCATCCGTTCGGAAGTTAAAGCGATCTGAAGAATTCGAGAAAGTTCCAAGGGGGCCCCCATTGATGCATTTTTTTTTTCGATTTCAGTTTTTTCGATTGGAGAAATGGATTCTATGAAGAAAAAACAAGCAGATTGGTATGATCGAAGTTGAAAATCGGTCCATCCGTTCGGAAGTTAAGGCGATCTGAAGAATTCGAAAAAGTTCCAAGGGGGCCCTCTTTGATGCATTTTTTTTTCGATTTCGGTTTTTTCGATTGGAGAAATGGATTCTATGAAAAAAAACAAGCAGATTGGTATGATCGAAGTTGAAAATCGGTCCATCCGTTCGGAAGTTAAGGCGATCTGAAGAATTCGAAAAAGTTCCAAGGGGGCCCCCTTTGATGCATTTTTTTTTCGATTTCGGTTTTTTCGATCGGAAAAATGGATTCTATAAAAAAAAACAAGCAGATTGGTATGATCGAAGTTGAAAATCGGTCCATCCGTTCGGAAGTTAAGGCGATCTGAAGAATTCGAAAAGGTTCCAAGGGGGCCCCCTTTGATGCAACTTTTTTTTCGATTTAGGTTATTTCGATTGGAGAAATGGATTCTATGAAAAAAAACAAGCAGATTGCTATGATCGAAGTTGAAAATCGGTCCATCCGTTTGGAAGTTAAGGCGATCTGAAGAATTCGAAAAAGTTCCAAGGGGACTCCCTTTGATGCAATTTTTTTTTCGATTTCGGTTTTTTCGATTGAAGAAATGGATTCTATGAAAAAAAAACAAGCAGTTTGGTATGATCGAAGTTGAAAATCGGTCCATCCGTTCGGAAGTTTAGGCGATCTGAAGAATTCGAAGAAGTTCCAAGGGGACCCCCTTTGATGCAATTTTTTTTTCGATTTCGGTTTTTTCTATTGAAGAAATGGATTCAATGAAAAAACAATCAAATTGGTATGCGCGAAATTGAAAATCGGTCCATCCGTTCGGAAGTTAAGGCGGTCTGAAGAATTCGAAAAAGTTCCAAGGGGGCCTCCTTTGATGCATTTTTTTTTACGATTTCGGTTTTTTCGATTGGAGAAATGGATTCTATGACATAAAACAAGCAGATTGGCATGATCGAAGTTGAAAATCGGTCCATCCGTTCGGAAGTTAAGGCGATCTGATGAATTCGAAAAAGTTCCAAGGGGGCCCCCTTTGATGCATTTTTTTTTCGACTTCGGTTTTTTCGATTGGAGAAATGGATTCTATGAAAAAAACAAGCAGATTGGTATGATCGAAGTTGAAAATCGGTCCATCCGTTCGGAAGTTAAGGCGATCTGAAGAATTCGAAAAAGTTCCAAGGGGACCTCCTTTGATGCAATTTTTTTCGATTGGAGAAATGGATTCTATGGAAAAAACAAGCGAATTGGTATGCGCGAAATTGAAAATCGGTCCATCCGTTCGGAAGTTAAGGCGGTCTGAAGAATTCGAAAAAGTTCCAAGGGGGCCTCCTTTGATGCATTTTTTTACGATTTCGGTTTTTTTGATTGGAGAAATGGATTCTATGACATAAAACAAGCAGATTGGCATGATCGAAGTTGAAAATCGGTCCATCCGTTCGGAAGTTAAGGCGATCTGAAGAATTCGAAAAAGTTCCAAGGGGGCCCCCTTTGATGCATTTTTTTTTCGATTTCGGTTTTTTCGATTGGAGAAATGGATTTTATGAAAAAAACAAGCAGATTGGTATGATCGAAGTTGAAAATCGGTCCATCCGTTCGGAAGTTAAGGCGATCTGAAGAATTCGAAAAAGTTCCAAGGGGACCTCCTTTGATGCAATTTTTTTCGATTGGAGAAATGGATTCTATGGAAAAAACAAGCGAATTGGTATGCGCGAAATTGAAAATCGGTCCATCCGTTCGGAATTTGAGGCGATCTGAAGAATTCGAAAAAGTTCCAAGGGGGCCCCCTTCGATGCATTTTTTTTTCGATTCCGGTTTTTTCGATTGGAGAAATGGATTCTTTGAAAAAATACAAGCAGATTGGTATGATCGAAGTTGAAAATCGGTCCATCCTTTCGGATGTTAAGGCAATCTGAAGAATTCGAAAAAGTTCCAAGGGGGCCCCCTTTGATGCATTTTTTTTTTGATTTCGGTTTTTTCGATTGGAGAAATGGATTTTATGAAAAAAAACAAGCAGATTCGTATGTTCGAAGTTGAAAATCGGTCTATCCGTTCGGAAGTTAAGGCGATCTGAAGAATTCGAAAAAGTTCCAAGGGGGCTCCCTTTGATGCTTTTTATTTTTTCGATTTCGGTTCTTTTGATTGGAGAAATGGATTCTATGAAAAAGAAACAAGCAGATTGGTATAATCGAAGTTGAAAATCGGTCCATCCGTTCGGAAGTTAAGGCGATCTGAAGAATTCGAAAAAGTTTCAAGGGGACCCCCTTTGATGCAATTTTTTTTTTTCGATTTTGGTTTTTTCGATTGGAGAAATGGATTCTATCGAAAAAAACAAGCAGATTGGTATGATCGAAGTTGAAAATCGGTCCATCCGTTCGGAAGTTAAGGCGATTTGAAGAATTCGAAAAAGTTCCAAGGGGACCCCCTTTGATGCAATTTTTTTTCAGATTTCGGTTGTTTCGATTGGAGAAATGGATTCTATGAAGAAAAACAAGCAGTTTGGCATGATCGAAGTTGAAAATCGGTCAATCCGTTCGGAAGTTAAGGCGATCTGAAGAATTCGAAAAAGTTCCAAGGGGACCCCCTTTTATGCAATTTTTTTTCGATTTCGGTTTTTTTTATTGAATTAATGGATTCTATGAAAAAACAAGCAAATTGGTATGCGCGAAATTGAAAATCGGTCGATCCGTTCGGAAGTTGAGGCGGTCTGAAGAATTCGAGAAAGTTCCAAGGTGGCCCCCTTTGATGCATTTTTTTTTCGATTTCGGTTTTTCCGATTGGAGAAATGGATTCTATGAAAAAAAAAACAAGCAGATTGGTATGATCGAAGTTGAAAATCGGTCCATCCGTTCGGAAGTTAAGGCGATCTGAAGAATTCGAAAAAGTTCCAAGGGGGCCCCCTTTGATGCATTTTTTTTTTTTCGATTCCGGTTTTTTCGATTGGAGAAATGGATTCTATGAAAGAAACAAGCGAATTGGTATGCGCGAAGTTGAAAATCGGTCCATCCGTTCGGAAGTTAAGGCGATCTGAAGAATTCGAAAAAGTTCCAAGAAGGCCCCCTTTGATGCATTTTTTCTTTTCGATTTCGATTTTTTCGATTGGAGAAATGGATTCTATGAAAGAAAACAAGCAGATTGGTATGATCGAAGTTGAAAATCGGTCCATCCGTTCGGAAGTTAAGGCGATCTGAAGAATTCGAAAAAGTTCCAAGGGGCCCCCTTTGATGCATTTTTTTTTTCGATTTCGGTTTTTTCGATTAGAGAAATGGATTCTATGAAAAAAAAACAAGCAGATTGGTATGATCGAAGTTGAAAATCGGTCCATCCGTTCGGATGTTAAGGCGATCTGAAGAATTCGAGAAAGTTCCAAGGTGGCCCCCTTTGATGCATTTTTTTTTCGATTTCGGTTTTTTTTTGATTGGAGAAATGGATTCTATGAAAAAAAAACAAGCAGATTGGTATGATCGAAGTTGAAAATCGGTCCATCCGTTCGGAAGTTAAGGCGATCTGAAGAATTCGAAAAAGTTCCAAGGGGGCCCCCTTTGATGCATTTTTTTTTTCGATTCCGGTTTTTTCGATTGGAGAAATGGATTCTATGAAAGAAACAAGCGAATTGGTATGCGCGAAGTTGAAAATCGGTCCATCCGTTCGGAAGTTAAGGCGATCTGAAGAATTCGAAAAAGTTCCAAGAAGGCCCCCTTTGATGCATTTTTTCTTTTCGATTTCGATTTTTTCGATTGGAGAAATGGATTCTATGAAAGAAAACAAGCAGATTGGTATGATCGAAGTTGAAAATCGGTCCATCCGTTCGGAAGTTAAGGCGATCTGAAGAATTCGAAAAAGTTCCAAGGGGCCCCCTTTGATGCATTTTTTTTTTCGATTTCGGTTTTTTCGATTAGAGAAATGGATTCTATGAAAAAAAAACAAGCAGATTGGTATGATCGAAGTTGAAAATCGGTCCATCCGTTCGGATGTTAAGGCGATCTGAAGAATTCGAGAAAGTTCCAAGGGGGCCCCCTTTGATGCATTTTTTTTTCGATTTCGGTTTTATTTTGATTGGAGAAATGGATTCTATGAAAAAAAAACAAGCAGATTGGTATGATCGAAGTTGAAAATCGGTCCATACGTTCGAAAGTTAAGGCAATCTGAATAATTCGAAAAAGTTCCAAGGGGGCCCCCTTTGATGAATTTTTTTTTCGATTTCGGTTTTTTTTTGATCGGAGAAATGGATTCTATGGAAAAAAAAGCAGATTGGTATGATCGAAGTTGAAAATCGGTTCATCCGTTCGGAAGTTAAGTCGATCCGAAGAATTCGAAAAAGTTCCAAGGGGGCCCCCTTTGATGCATTTTTTTTTCGATTTTGGTTTTTTCGATTGGAGAAATGGATTCTATGAAAAAAAAACAAGCAGATTCGTATGATCGAAGTTGAAAGTCGGTCCATCCGTTCGGAAGTTAAGGCGATCTGAAGAATTCGAAAAAGTTCCAAGAGGGCCCCCTTTGATGCATTTTTTTTTTCGATTTCGGTTTTTTCGATTGGAGAAATGGATTCTATGAAAAAAAACAAGCAGATTGGTATGATCGAAGTTGAAAATCGGTCCATCCGTTCGGAAGTTAAAGCGATCTGAAGAATTCGAGAAAGTTCCAAGGGGGCCCCCATTGATGCATTTTTTTTTTTCGATTTCAGTTTTTTCGATTGGGGAAATGGATTCTATGAAGAAAAAACAAGCAGATTGGTATGATCGAAGTTGAAAATCGGTCCATCCGTTCGGAAGTTAAGGCGATCTGAAGAATTCGAAAAAGTTCCAAGGGGGCCCCCTTTGATGCATTTTTTTTTTCGATTTCGGTTTTTTCGATTGGAGAAATGGATTCTATGAAAAAAAACAAGCAGATTGGTATGATCGAAGTTGAAAATCGGTCCATCCGTTCGAAAGTTAAGGCGATCTGAAGAACTCGAAAAAGTTCCAAGGGGGCCCCCTTTGATGCATTTTTTTTTCGATTTTGGTTTTTTCGATTGGATAAATGAATTCTATAAAAAAAACAAGCAGATTGGTATGATCGAAGTTGAAAATCGGTCCATCCGTTCGAAAGTTAAGGCGATCTGAAGAACTCGAAAAAGTTCCAAGGGGGCCCCCTTTAATGCATTTTTTTTTCGATTTCGGTTTTTTAGATTGGATAAATGGATTCTATAAAAAAAACAAGCAGATTGGTATGATCGAAGTTGAAAATCGGTCCATCCGTTCGGAAGTTAAAGCGATCTGAAGAATTCGAGAAAGTTCCAAGGGGGCCCCCATTGATGCATTTTTTTTTTTCGATTTCAGTTTTTTCGATTGGGGAAATGGATTCTATGAAGAAAAAACAAGCAGATTGGTATGATCGAAGTTGAAAATCGGTCCATCCGTTCGGAAGTTAAGGCGATCTGAAGAATTCGAAGAATTTCCAAGGGGACCCCCTTTGATGCAATTTTTTTTTCGATTTCGGTTTTTTCTATTGAAGTAATGGATTCTATGAAAAAACAATCAAATTGGTATGCGCGAAATTGAAAATCGGTCCATCCGTTCGGAAGTTAAGGCGGTCTGAAGAATTCGAAAAAGTTCCAAGGGGGCCTCCTTAGATGCATTTTTTTACGATTTCGTTTTTTTCGATTGGAGAAATGGATTCTATGACATAAAACAAGCAGATTGGCATGATCGAAGTTGAAAATCGGTCCATCCGTTCGGAAGTTAAGGCGATCTGAAGAATTCGAAAAAGTTCCAAGGGGGCCCCCTTTGATGCATTTTTTTTTCGATTTCGGTTTTTTCGATTGGAGAAATGGATTTTATGAAAAAAACAAGCAGATTGGTATGATCGAAGTTGAAAATCGGTCCATCCGTTCGGAAGTTAAGGCGATCTGAAGAATTCGAAAAAGTTCCAAGGGGACCTCCTTTGATGCAATTTTTTTTCGAGTGGAGAAATGGATTCTATGGAAAAAACAAGCGAATTGGTATGCGCGAAATTGAAAATCGGTCCATCCGTTCGGAATTTGAGGCGATCTGAAGAATTCGAAAAAGTTCCAAGGGGGCCCCCTTCGATGCATTTTTTTTTCGATTCCGGTTTTTTCGATTGGAGAAATGGATTCTATGAAAAAAAACAAGCAGATTGGTATGATCGAAGTTGAAAATCGGTCCATCCGTTCGGAAGTTAAGGCAATCTGAAGAATTCGAAAAAGTTCCAAGGGGGTCCCCTTTGATGCATTTTTTTTTTCCATTTCGGTTATTTCGATTGGAGAAATGGATTCTTTGAAAAAATACAAGCAGATTGGTATGATCGAAGTTGAAAATCGGTCCATCCTTTCGGATGTTAAGGCGATCTGAAGAATTCGAAAAAGTTCCAAGGGGGCCCCCTTTGATGCATTTTTTTTTTCGATTTCGGTTTTTTTGATCGGAGAAATGGATTCTATAAAAAAAAAGCAGATTGGTATGATCGAAGTTGAAAACCGGTCCATCCGTTCGGAAGTTAAGCCGATCTGAAGAATTCGAAAAAGTTCCAAGGGGGCCCCCTTTGATGCATTTTTTTTTCGATTTTGGTTTTTTCGATTGGAGAAATGGATTCTATGAAAAAAACAAGCAGATTCGTATGATCGAAGTTGAAAATCGGTCCATCCGTTCGGAAGTTAAGGCGATCTGAAGAATTCGAAAAAGTTCCAAGGGGGCTCCCTTTGATGCTTTTTATTTTTTCGATTTCGGTTTTTTTGATTGGAGAAATGGATTCTATGAAAAAAAAACAAGCAGATTGGTATGATCGAAGTTGAAAATCGGTCCATACGTTCGAAAGTTAAGGCGGTCTGAAGAATTCGAAAAAGTTCCAAGGGGGCCTCCTTTGATGCATTTTTTTACGATTTCGGTTTTTTTGATTGGAGAAATGGATTCTATGACATAAAACAAGCAGATTGGCATGATCGAAGTTGAAAATCGGTCCATCCGTTCGGAAGTTAAGGCGATCTGAAGAATTCGAAAAAGTTCCAAGGGGGCCCCCTTTGATGCATTTTTTTTTCGATTTCGGTTTTTTCGATTGGAGAAATGGATTTTATGAAAAAAACAAGCAGATTGGTATGATCGAAGTTGAAAATCGGTCCATCCGTTCGGAAGTTAAGGCGATCTGAAGAATTCGAAAAAGTTCCAAGGGGACCTCCTTTGATGCAATTTTTTTCGATTGGAGAAATGGATTCTATGGAAAAAACAAGCGAATTGGTATGCGCGAAATTGAAAATCGGTCCATCCGTTCGGAATTTGAGGCGATCTGAAGAATTCGAAAAAGTTCCAAGGGGGCCCCCTTCGATGCATTTTTTTTTCGATTCCGGTTTTTTCGATTGGAGAAATGGATTCTTTGAAAAAATACAAGCAGATTGGTATGATCGAAGTTGAAAATCGGTCCATCCTTTCGGATGTTAAGGCAATCTGAAGAATTCGAAAAAGTTCCAAGGGGGCCCCCTTTGATGCATTTTTTTTTTGATTTCGGTTTTTTCGATTGGAGAAATGGATTTTATGAAAAAAAACAAGCAGATTCGTATGTTCGAAGTTGAAAATCGGTCTATCCGTTCGGAAGTTAAGGCGATCTGAAGAATTCGAAAAAGTTCCAAGGGGGCTCCCTTTGATGCTTTTTATTTTTTCGATTTCGGTTCTTTTGATTGGAGAAATGGATTCTATGAAAAAGAAACAAGCAGATTGGTATAATCGAAGTTGAAAATCGGTCCATCCGTTCGGAAGTTAAGGCGATCTGAAGAATTCGAAAAAGTTTCAAGGGGACCCCCTTTGATGCAATTTTTTTTTTTCGATTTTGGTTTTTTCGATTGGAGAAATGGATTCTATCGAAAAAAACAAGCAGATTGGTATGATCGAAGTTGAAAATCGGTCCATCCGTTCGGAAGTTAAGGCGATTTGAAGAATTCGAAAAAGTTCCAAGGGGACCCCCTTTGATGCAATTTTTTTTCAGATTTCGGTTGTTTCGATTGGAGAAATGGATTCTATGAAGAAAAACAAGCAGTTTGGCATGATCGAAGTTGAAAATCGGTCAATCCGTTCGGAAGTTAAGGCGATCTGAAGAATTCGAAAAAGTTCCAAGGGGACCCCCTTTTATGCAATTTTTTTTCGATTTCGGTTTTTTTTATTGAATTAATGGATTCTATGAAAAAACAAGCAAATTGGTATGCGCGAAATTGAAAATCGGTCGATCCGTTCGGAAGTTGAGGCGGTCTGAAGAATTCGAGAAAGTTCCAAGGTGGCCCCCTTTGATGCATTTTTTTTTCGATTTCGGTTTTTCCGATTGGAGAAATGGATTCTATGAAAAAAAAAACAAGCAGATTGGTATGATCGAAGTTGAAAATCGGTCCATCCGTTCGGAAGTTAAGGCGATCTGAAGAATTCGAAAAAGTTCCAAGGGGGCCCCCTTTGATGCATTTTTTTTTTTTCGATTCCGGTTTTTTCGATTGGAGAAATGGATTCTATGAAAGAAACAAGCGAATTGGTATGCGCGAAGTTGAAAATCGGTCCATCCGTTCGGAAGTTAAGGCGATCTGAAGAATTCGAAAAAGTTCCAAGAAGGCCCCCTTTGATGCATTTTTTCTTTTCGATTTCGATTTTTTCGATTGGAGAAATGGATTCTATGAAAGAAAACAAGCAGATTGGTATGATCGAAGTTGAAAATCGGTCCATCCGTTCGGAAGTTAAGGCGATCTGAAGAATTCGAAAAAGTTCCAAGGGGCCCCCTTTGATGCATTTTTTTTTTCGATTTCGGTTTTTTCGATTAGAGAAATGGATTCTATGAAAAAAAAACAAGCAGATTGGTATGATCGAAGTTGAAAATCGGTCCATCCGTTCGGATGTTAAGGCGATCTGAAGAATTCGAGAAAGTTCCAAGGTGGCCCCCTTTGATGCATTTTTTTTTCGATTTCGGTTTTTTTTTGATTGGAGAAATGGATTCTATGAAAAAAAAACAAGCAGATTGGTATGATCGAAGTTGAAAATCGGTCCATCCGTTCGGAAGTTAAGGCGATCTGAAGAATTCGAAAAAGTTCCAAGGGGGCCCCCTTTGATGCATTTTTTTTTTCGATTCCGGTTTTTTCGATTGGAGAAATGGATTCTATGAAAGAAACAAGCGAATTGGTATGCGCGAAGTTGAAAATCGGTCCATCCGTTCGGAAGTTAAGGCGATCTGAAGAATTCGAAAAAGTTCCAAGAAGGCCCCCTTTGATGCATTTTTTCTTTTCGATTTCGATTTTTTCGATTGGAGAAATGGATTCTATGAAAGAAAACAAGCAGATTGGTATGATCGAAGTTGAAAATCGGTCCATCCGTTCGGAAGTTAAGGCGATCTGAAGAATTCGAAAAAGTTCCAAGGGGCCCCCTTTGATGCATTTTTTTTTTCGATTTCGGTTTTTTCGATTAGAGAAATGGATTCTATGAAAAAAAAACAAGCAGATTGGTATGATCGAAGTTGAAAATCGGTCCATCCGTTCGGATGTTAAGGCGATCTGAAGAATTCGAGAAAGTTCCAAGGGGGCCCCCTTTGATGCATTTTTTTTTCGATTTCGGTTTTTTTTTGATTGGAGAAATGGATTCTATGAAAAAAAAACAAGCAGATTGGTATGATCGAAGTTGAAAATCGGTCCATACGTTCGAAAGTTAAGGCAATCTGAATAATTCGAAAAAGTTCCAAGGGGGCCCCCTTTGATGAATTTTTTTTTCGATTTCGGTTTTTTTTTGATCGGAGAAATGGATTCTATGGAAAAAAAAGCAGATTGGTATGATCGAAGTTGAAAATCGGTTCATCCGTTCGGAAGTTAAGTCGATCCGAAGAATTCGAAAAAGTTCCAAGGGGGCCCCCTTTGATGCATTTTTTTTTCGATTTTGGTTTTTTCGATTGGAGAAATGGATTCTATGAAAAAAAAACAAGCAGATTCGTATGATCGAAGTTGAAAGTCGGTCCATCCGTTCGGAAGTTAAGGCGATCTGAAGAATTCGAAAAAGTTCCAAGAGGGCCCCCTTTGATGCATTTTTTTTTTCGATTTCGGTTTTTTCGATTGGAGAAATGGATTCTATGAAAAAAAACAAGCAGATTGGTATGATCGAAGTTGAAAATCGGTCCATCCGTTCGGAAGTTAAAGCGATCTGAAGAATTCGAGAAAGTTCCAAGGGGGCCCCCATTGATGCATTTTTTTTTTTCGATTTCAGTTTTTTCGATTGGGGAAATGGATTCTATGAAGAAAAAACAAGCAGATTGGTATGATCGAAGTTGAAAATCGGTCCATCCGTTCGGAAGTTAAGGCGATCTGAAGAATTCGAAAAAGTTCCAAGGGGGCCCCCTTTGATGCATTTTTTTTTTCGATTTCGGTTTTTTCGATTGGAGAAATGGATTCTATGAAAAAAAACAAGCAGATTGGTATGATCGAAGTTGAAAATCGGTCCATCCGTTCGAAAGTTAAGGCGATCTGAAGAACTCGAAAAAGTTCCAAGGGGGCCCCCTTTGATGCATTTTTTTTTCGATTTTGGTTTTTTCGATTGGATAAATGAATTCTATAAAAAAAACAAGCAGATTGGTATGATCGAAGTTGAAAATCGGTCCATCCGTTCGAAAGTTAAGGCGATCTGAAGAACTCGAAAAAGTTCCAAGGGGGCCCCCTTTAATGCATTTTTTTTTCGATTTCGGTTTTTTAGATTGGATAAATGGATTCTATAAAAAAAACAAGCAGATTGGTATGATCGAAGTTGAAAATCGGTCCATCCGTTCGGAAGTTAAAGCGATCTGAAGAATTCGAGAAAGTTCCAAGGGGGCCCCCATTGATGCATTTTTTTTTTTCGATTTCAGTTTTTTCGATTGGGGAAATGGATTCTATGAAGAAAAAACAAGCAGATTGGTATGATCGAAGTTGAAAATCGGTCCATCCGTTCGGAAGTTAAGGCGATCTGAAGAATTCGAAGAATTTCCAAGGGGACCCCCTTTGATGCAATTTTTTTTTCGATTTCGGTTTTTTCTATTGAAGTAATGGATTCTATGAAAAAACAATCAAATTGGTATGCGCGAAATTGAAAATCGGTCCATCCGTTCGGAAGTTAAGGCGGTCTGAAGAATTCGAAAAAGTTCCAAGGGGGCCTCCTTAGATGCATTTTTTTACGATTTCGGTTTTTTCGATTGGAGAAATGGATTCTATGACATAAAACAAGCAGATTGGCATGATCGAAGTTGAAAATCGGTCCATCCGTTCGGAAGTTAAGGCGATCTGAAGAATTCGAAAAAGTTCCAAGGGGGCCCCCTTTGATGCATTTTTTTTTCGATTTCGGTTTTTTCGATTGGAGAAATGGATTTTATGAAAAAAACAAGCAGATTGGTATGATCGAAGTTGAAAATCGGTCCATCCGTTCGGAAGTTAAGGCGATCTGAAGAATTCGAAAAAGTTCCAAGGGGACCTCCTTTGATGCAATTTTTTTTCGAGTGGAGAAATGGATTCTATGGAAAAAACAAGCGAATTGGTATGCGCGAAATTGAAAATCGGTCCATCCGTTCGGAATTTGAGGCGATCTGAAGAATTCGAAAAAGTTCCAAGGGGGCCCCCTTCGATGCATTTTTTTTTCGATTCCGGTTTTTTCGATTGGAGAAATGGATTCTATGAAAAAAAACAAGCAGATTGGTATGATCGAAGTTGAAAATCGGTCCATCCGTTCGGAAGTTAAGGCAATCTGAAGAATTCGAAAAAGTTCCAAGGGGGTCCCCTTTGATGCATTTTTTTTTTCCATTTCGGTTATTTCGATTGGAGAAATGGATTCTTTGAAAAAATACAAGCAGATTGGTATGATCGAAGTTGAAAATCGGTCCATCCTTTCGGATGTTAAGGCGATCTGAAGAATTCGAAAAAGTTCCAAGAGGGCCCCCTTTGATGCATTTTTTTTTTCGATTTCGGTTTTTTTGATCGGAGAAATGGATTCTATAAAAAAAAAGCAGATTGGTATGATCGAAGTTGAAAACCGGTCCATCCGTTCGGAAGTTAAGCCGATCTGAAGAATTCGAAAAAGTTCCAAGGGGGCCCCCTTTGATGCATTTTTTTTTCGATTTTGGTTTTTTCGATTGGAGAAATGGATTCTATGAAAAAAACAAGCAGATTCGTATGATCGAAGTTGAAAATCGGTCCATCCGTTCGGAAGTTAAGGCGATCTGAAGAATTCGAAAAAGTTCCAAGGGGGCTCCCTTTGATGCTTTTTATTTTTTCGATTTCGGTTTTTTTGATTGGAGAAATGGATTCTATGAAAAAAAAACAAGCAGATTGGTATGATCGAAGTTGAAAATCGGTCCATACGTTCGAAAGTTAAGGCAATCTGAAGAATTCGAAAAAGTTCCAAGGGAGCCCCCTTTGATGCATTTTTTTTTCGATTTCGGATTTTTTGATCGGAGAAATGGATTCTATGAAAAAAAAAGCAGATTGGTATGATCGAAGTTGAAAATCGGTCCATCCGTTCGGAAGTTAAGTCGATCTGAAGAATTCGAAAAAGTTCCAAGTAGGCCCCCTTTGAAGCATTTTTTTTTTCGATTTCGGTTTTTTCGATTGGAGAAATGGATTTTATGAAAAAAAACAAGCAGATTCGTATGTTCGAAGTTAAAAATCGGTCTATCCGTTCGGAAGTTAAGGCGATCTGAAGAATTCGAAAAAGTTCCAAGGGGGCTCCCTTTGATGCTTTTTATTTTTTCGATTTCGGTTTTTTTGATTGGAGAAATGGATTCTATGAAAAAGAAACAAGCAGATTGGTATGATCGAAGTTGAAAATCGGTCCATCCGTTCGGAAGTTAAGGCGATCTGAAGAATTCGAAAAAGTTCCAAGGGGACCCCCTTTGATGCAATTTTTTTTTTTTCGATTTTGGTTTTTTCGATTGGAGAAATGGATTCTATCGAAAAAAACAAGCAGATTGGTATGATCGAAGTTGAAAATCGGTCCATCCGTTCGGAAGTTAAGGCGATTTGAAGAATTCGAAAAAGTTCCAAGGGGACCCCCTTTGATGCAATTTTTTTCAGATTTCGGTTGTTTCGATTGGAGAAATGGATTCTATGAAGAAAAACAAGCAGTTTGGCATGATCGAAGTTGAAAATCGGTCAATCCGTTCGGAAGTTAAGGCGATCTGAAGAATTCGAAAAAGTTCCAAGGGGACCCCCTTTGATGCAATTTTTTTTCGATTTCGGTTTTTTTTATTGAATTTATGGATTCTATGAAAAAACAAGCAAATTGGTATGCGCGAAATTGAAAATCGGTCGATCCGTTCGGAAGTTGAGGCGGTCTGAAGAATTCGAGAAAGTTCCAAGGTGGCCCCCTTTGATGCATTTTTTTTTTCGATTTCGGTTTTTCCGATTGGAGAAATGGATTCTATGAAAAAAAACAAGCAGATTGGTATGATCGAAGTTGAAAATCGGTCCATCCGTTCGGAAGTTAAGGCGATCTGAAGAATTCGAAAAAGTTCCAAGGGGGCCCCCTTTGATGCATTTTTTTTTCGATTCCGGTTTTTTCGATTGGAGAAATGGATTCTATGAAAGAAACAAGCGAATTGGTATGCGCGAAGTTGAAAATCGGTCCATCCGTTCGGAAGTTAAGGCGATCTGAAGAATTCGAAAAAGTTCCAAGAAGGCCCCCTTTGATGCATTTTTTCTTTCCGATTTCGGTTTTTTCGATTGGAGAAATGGATTCTATGAAAGAAAACAAGCAGATTGGTATGATCGAAGTTGAAAATCGGTCCATCCGTTCGGAAGTTAAGGCGATCTGAAGAATTCGAAAAAGTTCCAAGGGGCCCCCTTTGATGAATTTTTTTTTGATTTCGGTTTTTTCGATTGGAGAAATGGATTCTATGAAAAAAAAAGCAGATTGGTATGATCGAAGTTGAAAATCGGTCCATCCGTTCGGAAGTTAAGTCGATCTGAAGAATTCGAAAAAGTTCCAAGTAGGCCCCCTTTGAAGCATTTTTTTTTTTCGATTTCGGTTTTTTCGATTGGAGAAATGGATTTTATGAAAAAAAACAAGCAGATTCGTATGTTCGAAGTTAAAAATCGGTCTATCCGTTCGGAAGTTAAGGCGATCTGAAGAATTCGAAAAAGTTCCAAGGGGGCTCCCTTTGATGCTTTTTATTTTTTCGATTTCGGTTTTTTTGATTGGAGAAATGGATTCTATGAAAAAGAAACAAGCAGATTGGTATGATCGAAGTTGAAAATCGGTCCATCCGTTCGGAAGTTAAGGCGATCTGAAGAATTCGAAAAAGTTCCAAGGGGACCCCCTTTGATGCAATTTTTTTTTTTTCGATTTTGGTTTTTTCGATTGGAGAAATGGATTCTATCGAAAAAAACAAGCAGATTGGTATGATCGAAGTTGAAAATCGGTCCATCCGTTCGGAAGTTAAGGCGATTTGAAGAATTCGAAAAAGTTCCAAGGGGACCCCCTTTGATGCAATTTTTTTTCAGATTTCGGTTGTTTCGATTGGAGAAATGGATTCTATGAAGAAAAACAAGCAGTTTGGCATGATCGAAGTTGAAAATCGGTCAATCCGTTCGGAAGTTAAGGCGATCTGAAGAATTCGAAAAAGTTCCAAGGGGACCCCCTTTGATGCAATTTTTTTTCGATTTCGGTTTTTTTTATTGAATTTATGGATTCTATGAAAAAACAAGCAAATTGGTATGCGCGAAATTGAAAATCGGTCGATCCGTTCGGAAGTTGAGGCGGTCTGAAGAATTCGAGAAAGTTCCAAGGTGGCCCCCTTTGATGCATTTTTTTTTCGATTTCGGTTTTTCCGATTGGAGAAATGGATTCTATGAAAAAAACAAGCAGATTGGTATGATCGAAGTTGAAAATCGGTCCATCCGTTCGGAAGTTAAGGCGATCTGAAGAATTCGAAAAAGTTCCAAGGGGGCCCCTTTTGATGCATTTTTTTTTCGATTCCGGTTTTTTCGATTGGAGAAATGGATTCTATGAAAGAAACAAGCGAATTGGTATGCGCGAAGTTGAAAATCGGTCCATCCGTTCGGAAGTTAAGGCGATCTGAAGAATTCGAAAAAGTTCCAAGAAGGCCCCCTTTGATGCATTTTTTCTTTCCGATTTCGGTTTTTTCGATTGGAGAAATGGATTCTATGAAAGAAAACAAGCAGATTGGTATGATCGAAGTTGAAAATCGGTCCATCCGTTCGGAAGTTAAGGCGATCTGAAGAATTCGAAAAAGTTCCAAGGGGCCCCCTTTGATGAATTTTTTTTTGATTTCGGTTTTTTCGATTGGAGAAATGGATTCTATGAAGAAAAACAAGCAGATTGATATGATCGAAGTTGAAAATCGGTCCATCCGTTCGGAAGTTAAGGCGATCTGAAGAATTCGAAAAAGTTCCAAGGGGGCCCCCTTTGATGCATTTTTTTTTCGATTTCGGTTTTTTCGATTGGAGAAATGGATTTTATGGAAAAAAACAAGCAGATTGGTATGATCGAAGTTGAAAATCGGTCCATCCGTTCGGAAGTTAAGGCGATCTAAAGAATTCGAAAAAGTTCCAAGGGGGCCCCCTTTGATGAATTTTTTTTTCGATTGAAGAAATGGATTCTATAAAAAAAACAAGCAGATTGGTATGATCGAAGTTGAAAATCGGTCCATCTGTTCGGAAGTTAAGGCGATCTGAAGAATTCGAAAAAGTTCCAAGGGGGCCCCCTTTGATGCATTTTTTTTTCATTTCGGTTTTTTCGATTGGAGAAATGGACTCTATGAAAAAAAACAAGCAGATTGGTATGATCGAAGTTGAAAATCGGTCCATCCGTTCGGAAGTTAAGGCGATCTGAAGAATTCGAAAAAGTTCCAAGGGGGCCCCCTTTGATGCATTTTTTTTTCGATTTCGGTTTTTTCGATTAGAGAAATGGATTCTATGAAAAAAAACAAGCAGATTGGTATGATCGAAGTTGAAAATCGGTCCATCCGTTCGGAAGTTAAGGCGATCTGAAGAATTCGAAAAAGTTCCAAGGGGGCCCCCTTTGATGCATTTTTTTTTCGATTTCGGTATTCTCGATTGGAGAAATGGATTCTATGAAAGAAAACAAGCAGATTGGTATGATCGAAGTTGAAAATCGGTCCATCCGTTCGGAAGTTAGGCGATCTGAAGAATTCGAAAAAGTTCCAAGGGGGCCCCCTTTGATGCATTATTTTTTCGATTTCGGTTTTTTCGATTGGAGAAATGGATTCTATGAAAAAAAACAAGCAGTTTGGTATGATCGAAGTTGAAAATCGGTCCATCCGTTCGGAAGTTTAGGCGATCTGAAGAATTCGAAAAAGTTCCAAGGGGACCCCCTTTGATGCAATTTTTTTTTCGATTTCGGTTTTTTCTATTGAAGAAATGGATTCTATGAAAAAACAATCAAATTGGTATGCGCGAAATTGAAAATCGGTCCATCCGTTCGGAAGTTAAGGCGGTCTGAAGAATTCGAAAAAGTTCCAAGGGGGCCCCCTTTGATGCATTTCTCTTTAGATTTCGGTTTTTCCGATTGGAGAAATGGATTCTATGAAATTAAACAAGCAGATTGGTATGATCGAAGTTGAAAATCGGTCCATCCGTTCGGAAGTTAAGGCGATCTGAAGAATTCGAAAAAGTTCCAAGGGGGCCCCCTTTGATTCCTTTTTTTTGTCGATTTCGGTTTTTTCGATTGGAGAAATGGATTCTATGAAAAAAACAAGCAGATTGGCATGATCGAAGTTGAAAATCGGTCCATCCGTTCGGAAGTTAAGGCGATCTGAAGAATTCGAAAAAGTTCCAAGGGGACCCCCTTTGATGCAATTTTTTTCGATTGGAGAAATGGATTCTATGGAAAAAACAAGCGAATTGGTATGCGCGAAATTGAAAATCGGTCCATCCGTTCGGAAGTTAAGGCGATCTGAAGAATTCGAAAAAGTTACAAGGGGGCCCCCTTTGATGCATTTTTTTCTCGATTCCGGTTTTTTTGATTGGAGAAATGGATTCTATGAAAAAAAAACAAGCAGATTGGTATGATCGAAGTTGAAAATCGGTCCATCCGTTCGGAAGTTAAGGCGATCTGAAGAATTCGAAAAAGTTCCAAGGGGGCCCCCTTTGATGCATTTTTTTTTCGATTTCGGTTTTTTATGATTGGAGAAATGGATTCTTTGAAAAAAACAAGCAGATTGGTATGATCAAAGTTGAAAATCGGTCCATCCGTTCGGAAGTTGAGGCGATCTGAAGAATTCGAAAAAGTTCCAAGGGGTCCCCTTTGGTGCATTTTTTTTCCATTTCGGTTTTTTCGATTATAGAAATGGATTCTATGAAAAAATACAAGCAGATTGGTATGATCGAAGTTGAAAATCGGTCCATCCGTTCGGAAGTTAAGGCGATCTGAAGAATTCGAAAAAGTTCCAAGGTGGCCCCCTTTGATGCATTTTTTTTTCGATTTCGGTTTTTCCGATTGGAGAAATGGATTCTATGAAAAAAAACAAGCAGATTGGTATGATCGAAGTTGAAAATCGGTCCATCCGTTCGGAAGTTAAGGCGATCTGAAGAATTCGAAAAAGTTCCAAGGGGGC
Organism: Chrysomela aeneicollis; assembly: GCA_029955515.1. Classification (NCBI taxonomy): domain Eukaryota; kingdom Metazoa; phylum Arthropoda; class Insecta; order Coleoptera; family Chrysomelidae; genus Chrysomela; species Chrysomela aeneicollis. The sequence continues at coordinate 9,879,648 of JARUHQ010000013.1, read as the reverse complement.
CCCCTTTGATGCATTTTTTTTTTCGATTCCGGTTTTTTCGATTGGAGAAATGGATTCTATGAAAGAAACAAGCGAATTGGTATGCGCGAAGTTGAAAATCGGTCCATCCGTTCGGAAGTTAAGGCGATCTGAAGAATTCGAAAAAGTTCCAAGAAGGCCCCCTTTGATGCATTTTTTCTTTTCGATTTCGGTTTTTTCGATTGGAGAAATGGATTCTATGAAAGAAAACAAGCAGATTGGTTTGATCGAAGTTGAAAATCGGTCCATCCGTTCGGAAGTTAAGGCGATCTGAAGAATTCGAAAAAGTTCCAAGGGGCCCCCTTTGATGAATTTTTTTTTGATTTCGGTTTTTTCGATTGAAGAAATGGATTCTATGAAGAAAAACAAGCAGATTGATATGATCGAAGTTGAAAATCGGTCCATCCGTTCGGAAGTTAAGGCGATCTGAAGAATTCGAAAAAGTTCCAAGGGGGCCCCCTTTGATGCATTTTTTTTTCGATTTCGGTTTTTTCGATTGGAGAAATGGATTTTATGGAAAAAAACAAGCAGATTGGTATGATCGAAGTTGAAAATCGGTCCATCCGTTCGGAAGTTAAGGCGATCTAAAGAATTCGAAAAAGTTCCAAGAGGGCCCCCTTTGATGAATTTTTTTTTCGATTGAAGAAATGGATTCTATAAAAAAAACAAGCAGATTGGTATGATCGAAGTTGAAAATCGGTCCATCTGTTCGGAAGTTAAGGCGATCTGAAGAATTCGAAAAAGTTCCAAGGGGGCCCCCTTTGATGCATTTTTTTTCATTTCGGTTTTTTCGATTGGAGAAATGGACTCTATGAAAAAAAACAAGCAGATTGGTATGATCGAAGTTGAAAATCGGTCCATCCGTTCGGAAGTTAAGGCGATCTGAAGAATTCGAAAAAGTTCCAAGGGGGCCCCCTTTGATGCATTTTTTTTTCGATTTCGGTTTTTTCGATTAGAGAAATGGATTCTATGAAAAAAAACAAGCAGATTGGTATGATCGAAGTTGAAAATCGGTCCATCCGTTCGGAAGTTAAGGCGATCTGAAGAATTCGAAAAAGTTCCAAGGGGGCCCCCTTTGATGCATTTTTTTTTCGATTTCGGTTTTCTCGATTGGAGAAATGGATTCTATGAAAGAAAACAAGCAGATTGGTATGATCGAAGTTGAAAATCGGTCCATCCGTTCGGAAGTTAGGCGATCTGAAGAATTCGAAAAAGTTCCCAGGGGGCCCCCTTTGATGCATTATTTTTTCGATTTCGGTTTTTTCGATTGGAGAAATGGATTCTATGAAAAAAAACAAGCAATTTGGTATGATCGAAGTTGAAAATCGGTCCATCCGTTCGGAAGTTTAGGCGATCTGAAGAATTCGAAAAAGTTCCAAGGGGACCCCCTTTGATGCAATTTTTATTTCGATTTCGGTTTTTTCTATTGAAGAAATGGATTCTATGAAAAAACAATCAAATTGGTATGCGCGAAATTGAAAATCGGTCCATCCGTTCGGAAGTTAAGGCGGTCTGAAGAATTCGAAAAAGTTCCAAGGGGGCCCCCTTTGATGCATTTTTCTTTAGATTTCGGTTTTTCCGATTGGAGAAATGGATTCTATGAAATTAAACAAGCAGATTGGTATGATCGAAGTTGAAAATCGGTCCATCCGTTCGGAAGTTAAGGCGATCTGAAGAATTCGAAAAAGTTCCAAGGGGGCACCCTTTGATTCCTTTTTTTTGTCGATTTCGGTTTTTTCGATTGGAGAAATGGATTCTATGAAAAAAACAAGCAGATTGGCATGATCGAAGTTGAAAATCGGTCCATCCGTTCGGAAGTTAAGGCGATCTGAAGAATTCGAAAAAGTTCCAAGGGGACTCCCTTTGATGCAATTTTTTTCGATTGGAGAAATGGATTCTATGGAAAAAACAAGCGAATTGGTATGCGCGAAATTGAAAATCGGTCCATCCGTTCGGAAGTTAAGGCGATCTGAAGAATTCGAAAAAGTTACAAGGGGGCCCCCTTTGATGCATTTTTTTCTCGATTCCGGTTTTTTTGATTGGAGAAATGGATTCTATGAAAAAAAAACAAGCAGATTGGTATGATTGAAGTTGAAAATCGGTCCATCCGTTCGGAAGTTAAGGCGATCTGAAGAATTCGAAAAAGTTCCAAGGGGGCCCCCTTTGATGCATTTTTTTTTCGATTTCGGTTTTTTTGATTGGAGAAATGGATTCTTTGAAAAAAACAAGCAGATTGGTATGATCAAAGTTGAAAATCGGTCCATCCGTTCGGAAGTTGAGGCGATCTGAAGAATTCGAAAAAGTTCCAAGGGGTCCCCTTTGGTGCATTTTCTTTCCATTTCGGTTTTTTCGATTATAGAAATGGATTCTATGAAAAAATACAAGCAGATTGGTATGATCGAAGTTGAAAATCGGTCCATCCGTTCGGAAGTTAAGGCGATCTGAAGAATTCGAAAAAGTTCCAAGGGGGCCCCCTTTGATGCATTTTTCTTTAGATTTCGGTTTTTCCGATTGGAGAAATGGATTCTATGAAATTAAACAAGCAGATTGGTATGATCGAAGTTGAAAATCGGTCCATCCGTTCGGAAGTTAAGGCGATCTGAAGAATTCGAAAAAGTTCCAAGGGGGCCCCCTTTGATTCCTTTTTTTTGTCGATTTCGGTTTTTTCGATTGGAGAAATGGATTCTATGAAAAAAACAAGCAGATTGGCATGATCGAAGTTGAAAATCGGTCCATCCGTTCGGAAGTTAAGGCGATCTGAAGAATTCGAAAAAGTTCCAAGGGGACCCCCTTTGATGCAATTTTTTTCGATTGGAGAAATGGATTCTATGGAAAAAACAAGCGAATTGGTATGCGCGAAATTGAAAATCGGTCCATCCGTTCGGAAGTTAAGGCGATCTGAAGAATTCGAAAAAGTTACAAGGGGGCCCCCTTTGATGCATTTTTTTCTCGATTCCGGTTTTTTTGATTGGAGAAATGGATTCTATGAAAAAAAAACAAGCAGATTGGTATGATCGAAGTTTAAAATCGGTCCATCCGTTCGGAAGTTAAGGCGATCTGAAGAATTCGAAAAAGTTCCAAGGGGGCCCCCTTTGATGCATTTTTTTTTTCGATTTCGGTTTTTTTTTTGATTGGAGAAATGGATTCTATGAAAAAAAAACAAGCAGATTGGTATGATCGAAGTTGAAAATCGGTCCATACGTTCGAAAGTTAAGGCAATCTGAATAATTCGAAAAAGTTCCAAGGGGGCCCCCTTTGAAGAATTTTTTTTTTCGATTTCGGTTTTTTTTGATCGGAGAAATGGATTCTATGGAAAAAAAAGCAGATTGGTATGATCGAAGTTGAAAATCGGTTCATCCGTTCGGAAGTTAAGTCGATCCGAAGAATTCGAAAAAGTTCCAAGGGGGCCCCCTTTGATGCATTTTTTTTTTCGATTTTGGTTTTTTCGATTGGAGAAATGGATTCTATGAAAAGAATAACAAGCAGATTCGTATGATCGAAGTTGAAAATCGGTCCATCCGTTCGGAAGTTAAGGCGATCTGAAGAATTCGAAAAAGTTCCAAGGGGGCCCCCTTTGATGCATTTTTTTTTTCGATTTCGGTTTTTTCGATTGGAGAAATGGATTCTATGAAAAAAAACAAGCAGATTGGTATGATCGAAGTTGAAAATCGGTCCATACGTTCGAAAGTTAAGGCAATCTGAAGAATTCGAAAAAGTTCCAAGGGGGCCCCCTTTGATGCATTTTTTTTTTTTCGATTTCGGTTTTTTTGATCGGAGAAATGGATTCTATGGAAAAAAAAAGCAGATTGGTATGATCGAAGTTGAAAATCGGTCCATCCGTTCGAAAGTTAAGTCGATCTGAAGAATTCGAAAAAGTTCCAAGGGGGCTCCCTTTGATGCTTTTTATTTTTTCGATTTCGGTTTTTTCGATTGCAGAAATGGATTCTATGAAAAAAAAACAAGCAGATTCGTATGATCGAAGTTGAAAATCGGTCCATCCGTTCGGAAGTTACGGCGATCTGAAGAATTCGAAGAAGTTCCAAGGGGGCTCCCTTCGATGCTATTTTTTTTTCGATTTCGGTTTTTTCGATTGGAGAAATGGATTCTATGAAAAAAACAAGCAGATTGGTATGATCGAAGTTGAAAATCGGTCCATCCGTTCGGAAGTTAAGGCGATCCGAAGAATTCGAAAAAGTTCCAAGGGGACCCCCTTTGATGCAATTTTTTTTGATTGGAGAAATGGATTCTATGAAAAAAAAACAAGCAGATTGGTATGATCGAAGTTGAAAATCGGTCCATCCGTTCATAAGTTAAGGCGATCTGAAGAATTCGAAAAAGTTCCAAGGGGGCCCCCTTTGATGCATTTTTTTTCGATTTTGGTTTTTTTGATTGGAGAAATGGATTCTATGAAAAAAAACAAGCAGATTGGTATGATCGAAGTTGAAAATCGGTCCATCCGTTCGGAAGTTAAGGCGATCTGAAGAATTCGAAAAAGTTCCAAGGGGGTCCCCTTTGGTGCATTTTTTTTTCCATTTCGGTTTTTTCGATTATAGAAATGAATTCTATGAAAAAATACAAGCAGATTGGTATGATCGAAGTTGAAAATCGGTCCATCCGTTCGGAAGTTAAGGCGATCTGATGAAATCGAAAAAGTTCCAAGGGGGCCCCCTTTGATGCATTTTTTTTTCGATTTCGGTTTTTTCGATTGGAGAAATGAATTCTATGAAAATAAAACAAGCAGATTGGTATGATCGAAGTTGAAAATCGGTCCATCCGTTTGGAAGTTAAGGCGATCTGAAGAATTCGAAAAAGTTCCAAGGGGGCCCCCTTTGATGCATTTTTTAATTCGATTTCGGTTTTTTCGATTGAAGAAATGGATTCTATGAAAAAAAAAAACAAGCAAATTGGTATGATCGAAGTTGAAAATCGGTCCATCCGTTCGGAAGTTAGGCGATCTGAAGAATTCGAAAAAGTTCCAAGGGGGCCCCCTCTGATGCATTTTTTTTTCGATTTCGGTTCTTTCGATCGGAGAAATGGATTCTATGAAAAAAAAACAAGCAGATTGGTATGATCGAAGTTGAAAATCGGTCCATCCGTTCGGATGTTAAGGCGATCTGAAGAATTCGAAAAAGTTCCAAGGGGGCCCCCTTTGATGCATTTTTTTTTTCGATTTCGGTTTTTTTTTGATTGGAGAAATGGATTCTATGAAAATAAACAAGCAGATTGGTATGATCGAAGTTGAAAATCGGTCCATACGTTCGAAAGTTAAGGCAATCTGAAGAATTCGAAAAAGTTCCAAGGGGGCCCCCTTTGATGCATTTTTTTTTTCGATTTCGGTTTTTTTGATCGGAGAAATGGATTCTATGGAAAAAAAAGCAGATTGGTATGATCGAAGTTGAAAATCGGTTCATCCGTTCGGAAGTTAAGTCGATCCGAAGAATTCGAAAAAGTTCCAAGGGGGCCCCCTTTGATGCATTTTTTTTTTCGATTATGGTTTTTTCGATTGGAGAAATGGATTCTATGAAAAAAAACAAGCAGATTCCGTATGATCGAAGTTGAAAATCGGTCCATCCGTTCGGAAGTTAAGGCGATCTGAAGAATTCGAAAAAGTTCCAAGGGGGCCCCCTTTGATGCATTTTTTAATTCGATTTCGGTTTTTTCGATTGAAGAAATGGATTCTATGAAAAAAAAACAAGCAAATTGGTATGATCGAAGTTGAAAATCGGTCCATCCGTTCGGAAGTTAGGCGATCTGAAGAATTCGAAAAAGTTCCAAGGGGGCTCCCTTTGATGCTTTTTATTTTTTCGATTTCGGTTTTTTTGATTGGAGAAATGGATTCTATGAAAAAAAAAACAAGCAGATTGGTATGATCGAAGTTGAAAATCGGTCCATACGTTCGAAAGTTAAGGCAATCTGAAGAATTCGAAAAAGTTCCAAGGGGGCCCCCTTTGATGCATTTTTTATTTTTGATTTCGGTTTTTTTGATCGGAGAAATGGATTCTATGAAAAAAAAAAAGCAGATTGGTATGATCGAAGTTGAAAATCGGTCCATCCGTTCGGAAGTTAAGTCGATCTGAAGAATTCGAAAAAGTTCCAAGGGGGCCCCCTTTGATGCATTTTTTTTTCGATTTCGGTTTTCTCGATTGGAGAAATGGATTCTATGAAAGAAAACAAGCAGATTGGTATGATCGAAGTTGAAAATCGGTCCATCCGTTCGGAAGTTAGGCGATCTGAAGAATTCGAAAAAGTTCCAAGGGGGCCCCCTTTGATGCATTATTTTTTCGATTTCGGTTTTTTCGATTGGAGAAATGGATTCTATGAAAAAAAACAAGCAGTTTGGTATGATCGAAGTTGAAAATCGGTCCATCCGTTCGGAAGTTTAGGCGATCTGAAGAATTCGAAAAAGTTCCAAGGGGACCCCCTTTGATGCAATTTTTTTTTCGATTTCGGTTTTTTCTATTGAAGAAATGGATTCTATGAAAAAACAATCAAATTGGTATGCGCGAAATTGAAAATCGGTCCATCCGTTCGGAAGTTAAGGCGGTCTGAAGAATTCGAAAAAGTTCCAAGGGGGCCCCCTTTGATGCATTTTTCTTTAGATTTCGGTTTTTCCGATTGGAGAAATGGATTCTATGAAATTAAACAAGCAGATTGGTATGATCGAAGTTGAAAATCGGTCCATCCGTTCGGAAGTTAAGGCGATCTGAAGAATTCGAAAAAGTTCCAAGGGGGCCCCCTTTGATTCCTTTTTTTTGTCGATTTCGGTTTTTTCGATTGGAGAAATGGATTCTATGAAAAAAACAAGCAGATTGGCATGATCGAAGTTGAAAATCGGTCCATCCGTTCGGAAGTTAAGGCGATCTGAAGAATTCGAAAAAGTTCCAAGGGGACCCCCTTTGATGCAATTTTTTTCGATTGGAGAAATGGATTCTATGGAAAAAACAAGCGAATTGGTATGCGCGAAATTGAAAATCGGTCCATCCGTTCGGAAGTTAAGGCGATCTGAAGAATTCGAAAAAGTTACAAGGGGGCCCCCTTTGATGCATTTTTTTCTCGATTCCGGTTTTTTTGATTGGAGAAATGGATTCTATGAAAAAAAAACAAGCAGATTGGTATGATCGAAGTTGAAAATCGGTCCATCCGTTCGGAAGTTAAGGCGATCTGAAGAATTCGAAAAAGTTCCAAGGGGGCCCCCTTTGATGCATTTTTTTTTCGATTTCGGTTTTTTTTTTGATTGGAGAAATGGATTCTATGAAAAAAAACAAGCAGATTGGTATGATCGAAGTTGAAAATCGGTCCATACGTTCGAAAGTTAAGGCAATCTGAATAATTCGAAAAAGTTCCAAGGGGGCCCCCTTTGAAGAATTTTTTTTTCGATTTCGGTTTTTTTTGATCGGAGAAATGGATTCTATGGAAAAAAAAGCAGATTGGTATGATCGAAGTTGAAAATCGGTTCATCCGTTCGAAAGTTAAGTCGATCCGAAGAATTCGAAAAAGTTCCAAGGGGGCCCCCTTTGATGCATTTTTTTTTCGATTTTGGTTTTTTCGATTGGAGAAATGGATTCTATGAAAAAAATAACAAGCAGATTCGTATGATCGAAGTTGAAAATCGGTCCATCCGTTCGGAAGTTAAGGCGATCTGAAGAATTCGAAAAAGTTCCGAGGGGGCCCCCTTTGATGCATTTTTTTTTTCGATTTCGGTTTTTTCGATTGGAGAAATGGATTCTATGAAAAAAAACAAGCAGATTGGTATGATCGAAGTTGAAAATCGGTCCATACGTTCGAAAGTTAAGGCAATCTGAAGAATTCGAAAAAGTTCCAAGGGGGCCCCCTTTGATGCATTTTTTTTTTTTCGATTTCGGTTTTTTTGATCGGAGAAATGGATTCTATGGAAAAAAAAAGCAGATTGGTATGATCGAAGTTGAAAATCGGTCCATCCGTTCGAAAGTTAAGTCGATCTGAAGAATTCGAAAAAGTTCCAAGGGGGCTCCCTTTGATGCTTTTTATTTTTTCGATTTCGGTTTTTTCGATTGCAGAAATGGATTCTATGAAAAAAAAACAAGCAGATTCGTATGATCGAAGTTGAAAATCGGTCCATCCGTTCGGAAGTTACGGCGATCTGAAGAATTCGAAGAAGTTCCAAGGGGGCTCCCTTCGATGCTATTTTTTTTTCGATTTCGGTTTTTTCGATTGGAGAAATGGATTCTATGAAAAAAACAAGCAGATTGGTATGATCGAAGTTGAAAATCGGTCCATCCGTTCGGAAGTTAAGGCGATCTGAAGAATTCGAAAAAGTTCCAAGGGGACCCCCTTTGATGCAATTTTTTTTGATTGGAGAAATGGATTCTATGAAAAAAAAACAAGCAGATTGGTATGATCGAAGTTGAAAATCGGTCCATCCGTTCATAAGTTAAGGCGATCTGAAGAATTCGAAAAAGTTCCAAGGGGGCCCCCTTTGATGCATTTTTTTTCGATTTTGGTTTTTTTGATTGGAGAAATGGATTCTATGAAAAAAAACAAGCAGATTGGTATGATCGAAGTTGAAAATCGGTCCATCCGTTCGGAAGTTAAGGCGATCTGAAGAATTCGAAAAAGTTCCAAGGGGGTCCCCTTTGGTGCATTTTTTTTTTCCATTTCGGTTTTTTCGATTATAGAAATGAATTCTATGAAAAAATACAAGCAGATTGGTATGATCGAAGTTGAAAATCGGTCCATCCGTTCGGAAGTTAAGGCGATCTGATGAAATCGAAAAAGTTCCAAGGGGGCCCCCTTTGATGCATTTTTTTTTTCGATTTCGGTTTTTTCGATTGGAGAAATGAATTCTATGAAAATAAAACAAGCAGATTGGTATGATCGAAGTTGAAAATCGGTCCATCCGTTTGGAAGTTAAGGCGATCTGAAGAATTCGAAAAAGTTCCAAGGGGGCCCCCTTTGATGCATTTTTTAATTCGATTTCGGTTTTTTCGATTGAAGAAATGGATTCTATGAAAAAAAAAAACAAGCAAATTGGTATGATCGAAGTTGAAAATCGGTCCATCCGTTCGGAAGTTAGGCGATCTGAAGAATTCGAAAAAGTTCCAAGGGGGCCCCCTCTGATGCATTTTTTTTTCGATTTCGGTTCTTTCGATCGGAGAAATGGATTCTATGAAAAAAAAACAAGCAGATTGGTATGATCGAAGTTGAAAATCGGTCCATCCGTTCGGATGTTAAGGCGATCTGAAGAATTCGAAAAAGTTCCAAGGGGGCCCCCTTTGATGCATTTTTTTTTTTCGATTTCGGTTTTTTTTTGATTGGAGAAATGGATTCTATGAAAAAAAACAAGCAGATTGGTATGATCGAAGTTGAAAATCGGTCCATACGTTCGAAAGTTAAGGCAATCTGTAGAATTCGAAAAAGTTCCAAGGGGGCCCCCTTTGATGCATTTTTTTTTTCGATTTCGGTTTTTTTGATCGGAGAAATGGATTCTATGGAAAAAAAAGCAGATTGGTATGATCGAAGTTGAAAATCGGTTCATCCGTTCGGAAGTTAAGTCGATCCGAAGAATTCGAAAAAGTTCCAAGGGGGCCCCCTTTGATGCATTTTTTTTTTCGATTATGGTTTTTTCGATTGGAGAAATGGATTCTATAAAAAAAACAAGCAGATTCCGTATGATCGAAGTTGAAAATCGGTCCATCCGTTCGGAAGTTAAGGCGATCTGAAGAATTCGAAAAAGTTCCAAGGGGGCCCCCTTTGATGCATTTTTTAATTCGATTTCGGTTTTTTCGATTGAAGAAATGGATTCTATGAAAAAAAAAACAAGCAAATTGGTATGATCGAAGTTGAAAATCGGTCCATCCGTTCGGAAGTTAGGCGATCTGAAGAATTCGAAAAAGTTCCAAGGGGGCTCCCTTTGATGCTTTTTATTTTTTCGATTTCGGTTTTTTTGTTTGGAGAAATGGATTCTATAAAAAAAAAACAACCAGATTGGTATGATCGAAGTTGAAAATCGGTCCATACGTTCGAAAGTTAAGGCAATCTGAAGAATTCGAAAAAGTTCCAAGGGGGCCCCCTTTGATGCATTTTTTATTTTTGATTTCGGTTTTTTTGATCGGAGAAATGGATTCTATGAAAAAAAAAAAGCAGATTGGTATGATCGAAGTTGAAAATCGGTCCATCCGTTCGGAAGTTAAGTCGATCTGAAGAATTCGAAAAAGTTTCGAGGGGGCCTCCTTTGATGCATTTTTTTTTTCGATTTCGGTTTTTTCGATTAGAGAAATGGATTCTATGAAAAAAAACAAGCAGATTCGTATGATCGAAGTTGAAAATCGGTCCATCCGTTCGGAAGTTAAGGCGATCTGAAGAATTCGAAAAAGTTCCAAGGGGGCTCCCTTTGATGCTTTTTATTTTTTCGATTTCGGTTTTTTTGATTGGAGAAATGGATTCTATGAAAAAAAAACAAGCAGATTGGTATGATCGAAGTTGAAAATCGGTCCATACGTTCGAAAGTTAAGGCAATCTGAAGAATTCGAAAAAGTTAAGAGGGGGCCTCCTTTGATGCATTTTTTTTTTTCGATTTCGGTTTTTTCGATTGCAGAAATGGATTCTTTGAAAAAAAAACAAGCAGATTCGTATGATCGAAGTTGAAAATCGGACCATCCGTTCGGAAGTTAAGGCGATCTGAAGAATTCGAAGAAGTTCCAAGGGGGCTCCCTTTGATGCTATTTATTTTTTCGATTTCGGTTTTTTTGATTGGAGAAATGGATTCTATGAAAAAAAACAAGCAGATTGGTATGATCGAAGTTGAAAATCGGTCCATCCGTTCGAAAGTTAAGGCGATCTGAAGAATTCGAAAAAGTTCCAAGTAAACCCTCTTTGATGCAATTTTTCTTTTCGATTTCGGTTTTTTCGATCGGAGAAATGGATTCTATGAAAAAAAACAAGCAGATTGGTATGATCGAAGTTGAAAATCGGTCCATCCGTTCGGAAGTTAAGGCGATCTGAAGAATTCAGAAAAGTTCCAAGGGGACCCCCTTTGATGCGATTTTTTTTTCGATTTTGGTTTTTTCGATTGGAGAAATGGATTCTATAAAAAAAACAAGCAGATTGGTATGATCGAAGTTGAAAATCGGTCCATCCGTTCGGAAGTTAAGGCGATTTGAAGAATTCAGAAAAGTTCCAAGAGGACCCCCTTTGATAAAATTTTTTTTCAGATTTTGGTTTTTTCGATTGGAGAAATGGATTCTATGAAAAAAAAAACAAGCAGTTTGGTATGATCGAAGTTGAAAATCGGTCCAACCGTTCGGAAGTTAAGGCGATCTGAAGAATTCGAAAAAGTTCCAAGGGGGCCCCCTTTGATGCATTTTTATTTTTTCGATTTCGGTTTATTTGATTGGAGAAATGGATTCTATGAAAAAAAACAAGCAGATTGGTATGATCGAAGTTGAAAATCGGTCCATACGTTCGAAAGTTATGGCAATCTGAAGAATTCGAAAAAGTTCCAAGGGGGCCCTCTTTGATGCATTTTTTTTTTCGATTTCGGTTTTTTTGATCGGAGAAATGGATTCTATGAAAAAAAACAAGCAGTTTGGTATGATCGAAGTTGAAAATCGGTCCATCCGTTTGGAAGTTAAGGCGATCTGAAGAATTCGAAAAAGTTCCAAGGGGGCTCCCTTTGATGCTTTTTATTTTTTCGATTCCGGTTTTTTTGATTGGAGAAATGGATTCTATGAAAAAAAAACAAGCAGATTGGTATGATCGAAGTTGAAAATCGGTCCATCCGTTCGGATGTTAAGGCAATCTGAAGAATTCAGAAAAGTTCCAAGGGGACCCCCTTTGATAAAATTTTTTTTCGATTATGGTTTTTTCGATTGGAGAAATGGATTCTATGAAAAAAAAACAAGCAGTTTGGTATGATCGAAGTTGAAAATCGGTCCATCCGTTCGGAAGTTAAGGCGATCTGAAGAATTCGAAAAAGTTCCAAGGGGGCCCCCTTTGATGCATTTTTTTTTTCGATTTCGGTTTTTTTGATTGGAGAAATGGATTCTTTGAAAAAAACAAGCAGATTGGTATGATCGAAGTTGAAAATCGGTCCATCCGTTCGGAAGTTAAGGCGATCTGAAGAATTCGAAAAAGTTCCAAGGGGGCCCCCTTTGATGCATTTTTTTTTTCGATTTCGGTTTTTTCGATTGGAGAAATGAATTCTATGAAAAAAAAACAAGCAGATTGGTATGATCGAAGTTGAAAATCGGTCCATCCGTTCGGAAGTTAAGGCGATCTGAAGAATTCGAAAAAGTTCCAAGAAGGCCCCCTTTGATGCATTTTTTAATTCGATTTCGGTTTTTTCGATTGAAGAAATGGATTCTATGAAAACAAAAACAAGCAAATTGGTATGATCGAAGTTGAAAATCGGTCCATCCGTTCGGAAGTTAGGCGATCTGAAGAGTTCGAAAAAGTTCCAAGGGGGCTCCCTCTGATGCATTTTTTGTCGATTTCGGTTCTTTCGATCGGAGAAATGGATTCTATGAAAAAAAAAACAAGCAGATTGGTATGATCGAAGTTGAAAATCGGTCCATCCGTTCGGATGTTAAGGCGATCTGAAGAATTCGAGAAAGTTCCAAGGGGGCCCCCTTTGATGCATTTTTTTATCGATTTCGGTTTTGTTTTGATTGGAGAAATGGATTCTATGAAAAAAAACAAGCAGATTGGTATGATCGAAGTTGAAAATCGGTCCATACGTTCGAAAGTTAAGGCAATCTGAAGAATTCGAAAAAGTTCCAAGGGGGCCCCCTTTGATGAATTTTTTTTTCGATTTCGGTTTTTTTTGATCGGAGAAATGGATTCTATGGAAAAAAAAGCAGATTGGTATGATCGAAGTTGCAAATCGGTTCATCCGTTCGGAAGTTAAGTCGATCCGAAGAATTCGAAAAAGTTCCAAGGGGGCCCCCTTTGATGCATTTTTTTTTCGATTTGTGTTTTTTCGATTGGAGAAATGGATTCTATGAAAAAAAAACAAGCAGATTCGTATGATCGAAGTTGAAAATCGGTCCATCCGTTCGGAAGTTAAGGCGATCTGAAGAATTCGAAAAAGTTCCAAGGGGGCCCCCTTTGATGCATTTTTTTTTCGATTTCGGTTTTTTCGATTGGAGAAATGAATTCAATGAAAAAAAAAACAAGCAGATTGGTATGATCGAAGTTGAAAATCGGTCCATCCGTTCGGAAGTTAAGGCGATCTGAAGAATTCGAAAAAGTTCCAAGGGGGCCCCCTTTGATGCATTTTTTAATTCGATTTCGGTTTTTTCGATTGAAGAAATGGATTCTATGAAAAAAAAAACAAGCAAATTGGTATCATCGAAGTTGAAAATCGGTCCATCCGTTCGGAAGATAGGCGATCTGAAGAGTTCGAAAAAGTTCCAAGGGGGCCCCCTCTGATGCATTTTTTTTTCGATTTCGGTTCTTTCGATCGGAGAAATGGATTCTATGAAAAAAAACAAGCAGATTGGTATGATCGAAGTTGAAAATCGGTCCATACGTTCGAAAGTTAAGGCAATCTGAAGAATTCGAAAAAGTTCCAAGGGGGCCCCCTTTGATGAATTTTTTTTTCGATTTCGGTTTTTTTTGATCGGAGAAATGGATTCTATGGAAAAAAAAGCAGATTGGTATGATCGAAGTTGAAAATCGGTTCATCCGTTCGGAAGTTAAGTCGATCCGAAGAATTCGAAAAAGTTCCAAGGGGGCCCCCTTTGATGCATTTTTTTTTTCGATTTTGGTTTTTTCGATTGGAGAAATGGATTCTATGAAAAAAAAACAAGCAGATTCGTATGATCGAAGTTGAAAATCGGTCCATCCGTTCGGAAGTTAAGGCGATCTGAAGAATTCGAAAAAGATCCAAGGGGGCCCCCTTTGATGCATTTTTTTTTTCGATTTCGGTTTTTTCGATTGGAGAAATGGATTCTATGAAAAAAAACAAGCAGATTGGTATGATCGAAGTTGAAAATCGGTCCATACGTTCGAAAGTTAAGGCAATCTGAAGAATTCGAAAAAGTTCCAAGGGGGCCCCCTTTGATGCATTTTTTTTTTCGATTTCGGTTTTTTTGATCGGAGAAATGGATTCTATGGAAAAAAAAGCAGATTGGTATGATCGAAGTTGAAAATCGGTCCATCCGTTCGAAAGTTAAGTCGATCTGAAGAATTCGAAAAAGTTCCAAGGGGGCTCCCTTTGATGCTTTTTATTTTTTCGATTTCGGTTTTTTCGATTGCAGAAATGGATTCTATGAAAAAAAAACAAGCAGATTCGTATGATCGAAGTTGAAAATCGGTCCATCCGTTCGGAAGTTAAGGCGATCTGAAGAATTCGAAGAAGTTCCAAGGAGGCTCCCTTCGATGCTATTTTTTTTTCGATTTCGGTTTTTTCGATTGGAGAAATGGATTCTATGAAAAAAACAAGCAGATTGGTATGATCGAAGTTGAAAATCGGTCCATCCGTTCGGAAGTTAAGGCGATCTGAAGAATTCGAAAAAGTTCCAAGGGGACCCCCTTTCATGCAATTTTTTTCGATTGGAGAAATGGATTCCATGAAAAAAACAAGCGAATTGGTATGCGCGAAATTGAAAATCGGTCCATCCGTTCGGAAGTTAAGGCGATCTGAAGAATTCGAAAAAGTTACAAGGGGGCCCCCTTTGATGCATTTTTTTTTCGATTCCGGTTTTTTCGATTGAAGAAATGGATTCTATGAAAAAAAAAACAAGCAAATTGGTATGATCGAAGTTGAAAATCGGTCCATCCGTTCGGAAGTTAGGCGATCTGAAGAATTCGAAAAAGTTCCAAGGGGGCTCCCTTTGATGCTTTTTATTTTTTCGATTTCGGTTTTTTTGATTGGAGAAATGGATTCTATGAAAAAAAAACAAGCAGATTGGTATGATCGAAGTTGAAAATCGGTCCATACGTTCGAAAGTTAAGGCAATCTGAAGAATTCGAAAAAGTTCCAAGGGGGCCCCCTTTGATGCATTTTTTATTTTTGATTTCGGTTTTTTTGATCGGAGAAATGGATTCTATGAAAAAAAAAAGCAGATTGGTATGATCGAAGTTGAAAATCGGTCCATCCGTTCGGAAGTTAAGTCGATCTGAAGAATTCGAAAAAGTTTCGAGGGGGCCTCCTTTGATGCATTTTTTTTTTCGATTTCGGTTTTTTCGATTAGAGAAATGGATTCTATGAAAAAAAACAAGCAGATTCGTATGATCGAAGTTGAAAATCGGTCCATCCGTTCGGAAGTTAAGGCGATCTGAAGAATTCGAAAAAGTTCCAAGGGGGCTCCCTTTGATGCTTTTTATTTTTTCGATTTCGGTTTTTTTGATTGGAGAAATGGATTCTATGAAAAAAAAACAAGCAGATTGGTATGATCGAAGTTGAAAATCGGTCCATACGTTCGAAAGTTAAGGCAATCTGAAGAATTCGAAAAAGTTCCAAGGGGGTGGTCCCCTTTGATGCATTTTTTATTTTTGATTTCGGTTTTTTTGATCGGAGAAATGGATTCTATGAAAAAAAAAAGCAGATTGGTATGATCGAAGTTGAAAATCGGTCCATCCGTTCGGAAGTTAAGTCGATCTGAAGAATTCGAAAAAGTTTCGAGGGGGCCTCCTTTGATGCATTTTTTTTTTTCGATTTCGGTTTTTTCGATTGCAGAAATGGATTCTTTGAAAAAAAAACAAGCAGATTCGTATGATCGAAGTTGAAAATCGGACCATCCGTTCGGAAGTTAAGGCGATCTGAAGAATTCGAAGAAGTTCCAAGGGGGCTTCCTTTGATGCTATTTATTTTTTCGATTTCGGTTTTTTTGATTGGAGAAATGGATTCTATGAAAAAAAACAAGCAGATTGGTATGATCGAAGTTGAAAATCGGTCCATCCGTTCGACAGTTAAGGCGATCTGAAGAATTCGAAAAAGTTCCAAGTAAACCCCCTTTGATGCAATTTTTCTTTTCGATTTCGGTTTTTTCGATCGGAGAAATGGATTCTATGAAAAAAAACAAGCAGATTGGTATGATCGAAGTTGAAAATCGGTCCATCCGTTCGGATGTTAAGGCAATCTGAAGAATTCAGAAAAGTTCCAAGGGGACCCCCTTTGATAAAATTTTTTTTTGATTATGGTTTTTTCGATTGGAGAAATGGATTCTATGAAAAAAAACAAGCAGATTGGTACGATCGAAGTTGAAAATCGGTCCATCCGTTCGGAAGTTAAGGCGATTTGAAGAATTCGAAAAAGTTCCAAGGGGACCC
Organism: Chrysomela aeneicollis; assembly: GCA_029955515.1. NCBI lineage: Eukaryota > Metazoa > Arthropoda > Insecta > Coleoptera > Chrysomelidae > Chrysomela > Chrysomela aeneicollis. The sequence continues at coordinate 9,863,379 of JARUHQ010000013.1, read as the reverse complement.
CCTTTGATGCAATTTTTTTCAGATTTCGGTTTTTTCGATTGAAGAAATGGATTCTATGAAAAAAAAACAAGCAGTTTGGTATGATCGAAGTTGAAAATCGGTCCATCCGTTCGGAAGTTAAGGCGAACTGAAGAATTCGAAAAAGTTCCAAGGGGGCCCCCTTTGATGCATTTTTTTTTTTCGATTTCGGTTTTTTTGATTGGAGAAATGGATTCTTTGAAAAAAACAAGCAGATTGGTATGATCGAAGTTGAAAATCGGTCCATCCGTTCGGAAGTTAAGGCGATCTGAAGAATTCGAAAAAGTTCCAAGGGGGCCCCCTTTGATGCATTTTTTTTTTCGATTTCGGTTTTTTTGATTGGAGAAATGAATTCTATGAAAAAAAAAACAAGCAGATTGGTATGATCGAAGTTGAAAATCGGTCCATCCGTTCGGAAGTTAAGGCGATCTGAAGAATTCGAAAAAGTTCCAAGAAGGCCCCCTTTGATGCATTTTTTAATTCGATTTCGGTTTTTTCGATTGAAGAAATGGATTCTATGAAAACAAAAACAAGCAAATTGGTATGATCGAAGTTGAAAATCGGTCCATCCGTTCGGAAGTTAAGGCGATCTGAAGAATTCGAAAAAGTTCCAAGAAGGCCCCCTTTGATGCATTTTTTAATTCGATTTCGGTTTTTTCGATTGAAGAAATGGATTCTATGAAAACAAAAACAAGCAAATTGGTATGATCGAAGTTGAAAAAATCGGTCCATCCGTTCGGAAGTTAGGCGATCTGAAGAGTTCGAAAAAGTTCCAAGGGGGCTCCCTCTGATGCATTTTTTTTTCGATTTCGGTTCTTTCGATCGGAGAAATGGATTCTATGAAAAAAAAACAAGCAGATTGGTATGATCGAAGTTGAAAATCGGTCCATCCGTTCGGATGTTAAGGCGATCTGAAGAATTCGAGAAAGTTCCAAGGGGGCCCCCTTTGATGCATTTTTTTTTCATTTTCGGTTTTGTTTTGATTGGAGAAATGGATTCTATGAAAAAAAACAAGCAGATTGGTATGATCGAAGTTGAAAATCGGTCCATACGTTCGAAAGTTAAGGCAATCTGAAGAATTCGAAAAAGTTCCAAGGGGGCCCCCTTTGATGAATTTATTTTTCGATTTCGGTTTTTTTTGATCGGAGAAATGGATTCTATGGAAAAAAAAGCAGATTGGTATGATCGAAGTTGCAAATCGGTTCATCCGTTCGGAAGTTAAGTCGATCCGAAGAATTCGAAAAAGTTCCAAGGGGGCCCCCTTTGATGCATTTTTTTTTTCGATTTTGGTTTTTTCGATTGGAGAAATGGATTCTATGAAAAAAAAACAAGCAGATTCGTATGATCGAAGTTGAAAATCGGTCCATCCGTTCGGAAGTTAAGGCGATCTGAAGAATTCGAAAAAGTTCCAAGGGGGCCCCCTTTGATGCATTTTTTTTTCGATTTCGGTTTTTTCGATTGGAGAAATGAATTCAATGAAAAAAAAAACAAGCAGATTGGTATGATCGAAGTTGAAAATCGGTCCATCCGTTCGGAAGTTAAGGCGATCTGAAGAATTCGAAAAAGTTCCAAGGGGGCCCCCTTTGATGCATTTTTTAATTCGATTTCGGTTTTTTCGATTGAAGAAATGGATTCTATGAAAAAAAAACAAGCAAATTGGTATGATCGAAGTTGAAAATCGGTCCATCCGTTCGGAAGTTAGGCGATCTGAAGAGTTCGAAAAAGTTCCAAGGGGGCCCCCTCTGATGCATTTTTTTTTCGATTTCGGTTTTTTCGATTGGAGAAATGGATTCTATGAAAAAAAACAAGCAGATTGGTATGATCGAAGTTGAAAATCGGTCCATACGTTCGAAAGTTAAGGCAATCTGAAGAATTCGAAAAAGTTTCAAGGGGGCCCCCTTTGATGCATTTTTTTTTTCGATTTCGGTTTTTTCGATTGGAGAAATGGATTCTATGAAAAAAAACAAGCAGATTGGTATGATCGAAGTTGAAAATCGGTCCATACGTTCGAAAGTTAAGGCAATCTGAAGAATTCGAAAAAGTTCAAAGGGGGCCCCCTTTGATGCATTTTTTTTTTTCGATTTCGGTTTTTTTGATCGGAGAAATGGATTCTATGGAAAAAAAAGCAGATTGGTATGATCGAAGTTGAAAATCGGTCCATCCGTTCGAAAGTTAAGTCGATCTGAAGAATTCGAAAAAGTTCCAAGGGGGCTCCCTTTGATGCTTTTTATTTTTTCGATTTCGGTTTTTTCGATTGCAGAAATGGATTCTATGAAAAAAAAACAAGCAGATTCGTATGATCGAAGTTGAAAATCGGTCCATCCGTTCGGAAGTTAAGGCGATCTGAAGAATTCGAAGAAGTTCCAAGGGGGCTCCCTTCGATGCTATTTTTTTTCGATTTCGGTTTTTTCGATTGGAGAAATGGATTCTATGAAAAAAACAAGCAGATTGGTATGATCGAAGTTGAAAATCGGTCCATCCGTTCGGAAGTTAAGGCGATCTGAAGAATTCGAAAAAGTTCCAAGGGGACCCCCTTTCATGCAATTTTTTTCGATTGGAGAAATGGATTCCATGAAAAAAACAAGCGAATTGGTATGCGCGAAATTGAAAATCGGTCCATCCGTTCGGAAGTTAAGGCGATCTGAAGAATTCGAAAAATTTACAAGGGGGCCCCCTTTGATGCATTTTTTTTTCGATTCCGGTTTTTTCGATTGAAGAAATGGATTCTATGAAAAAAAAACAAGCAAATTGGTATGATCGAAGTTGAAAATCGGTCCATCCGTTCGGAAGTTAGGCGATCTGAAGAATTCGAAAAAGTTCCAAGGGGGCTCCCTTTGATGCTTTTTATTTTTTCGATTTCGGTTTTTTTGATTGGAGAAATGGATTCTATGAAAAAAAAAACAAGCAGATTGGTATGATCGAAGTTGAAAATCGGTCCATACGTTCGAAAGTTAAGGCAATCTGAAGAATTCGAAAAAGTTCCAAGGGGGCCCCCTTTGATGCATTTTTTATTTTTGATTTCGGTTTTTTTGATCGGAGAAATGGATTCTATGAAAAAAAAAAGCAGATTGGTATGATCGAAGTTGAAAATCGGTCCATCCGTTCGGAAGTTAAGTCGATCTGAAGAATTCGAAAAAGTTTCGAGGGGGCCTCCTTTGATGCATTTTTTTTTTTCGATTTCGGTTTTTTCGATTAGAGAAATGGATTCTATGAAAAAAAACAAGCAGATTCGTATGATCGAAGTTGAAAATCGGTCCATCCGTTCGGAAGTTAAGGCGATCTGAAGAATTCGAAAAAGTTCCAAGGGGGCTCCCTTTGATGCTTTTTATTTTTTCGATTTCGGTTTTTTTGATTGGAGAAATGGATTCTATGAAAAAAAAACAAGCAGATTGGTATGATCGAAGTTGAAAATCGGTCCATACGTTCGAAAGTTAAGGCAATCTGAAGAATTCGAAAAAGTTCTAAGGGGGTGGTCCCCTTTGATGCATTTTTTATTTTTGATTTCGGTTTTTTTGATCGGAGAAATGGATTCTATGAAAAAAAAAAGCAGATTGGTATGATCGAAGTTGAAAATCGGTCCATCCGTTCGGAAGTTAAGTCGATCTGAAGAATTCGAAAAAGTTTCGAGGGGGCCTCCTTTGATGCATTTTTTTTTTCGATTTCGGTTTTTTCGATTGCAGAAATGGATTCTTTGAAAAAAAAACAAGCAGATTCGTATGATCGAAGTTGAAAATCGGACCATCCGTTCAAAAGTTAAGGCGATCTGAAGAATTCGAAGAAGTTCCAAGGGGGCTTCCTTTGATGCTATTTATTTTTTCGATTTCGGTTTTTTTGATTGGAGAAATGGATTCTATGAAAAAAAACAAGCAGATTGGTATGATCGAAGTTGAAAATCGGTCCATCCGTTCGAAAGTTAAGGCGATCTGAAGAATTCGAAAAAGTTCCAAGTAAACCCCCTTTGATGAAATTTTTCTTTTCGATTTCGGTTTTTTCGATCGGAGAAATGGATTCTATGAAAAAAAACAAGCAGATTGGTATGATCGAAGTTGAAAATCGGTCCATCCGTTCGGAAGTTAAGGCGATCTGAAGAATTCAAAAAAGTTCCAAAGGGAACCCCCTTTGATGCGATTTTTTTTTCGATTTTGGTTTTTTCGATTGGAGAAATGGATTCTATAAAAAAAACAAGCAGATTGGTATGATCGAAGTTGAAAATCGGTCCATCCGTTCGGAAGTTAAGGCGATTTGAAGAATTCAGAAAAGTTCCAAGGGGGCCCCCTTTGATGCATTTTTATTTTTTCGATTTCGGTTTATTTGATTGGAGAAATGGATTCTATGAAAAAAAACAAGCAGATTGGTATGATCGAAGTTGAAAATCGGTCCATACGTTCGAAAGTTATGGCAATCTGAAGAATTCGAAAAAGTTCCAAGGGGGCCCTCTTTGATGCATTTTTTTTTTCGATTTCGGTTTTTTTGATCGGAGAAATGGATTCTATGAAAAAAAAAGCAGATTGGTATGATCGAAGTTGGAAATCGGTCCATCCGTTCGGAAGTTAAGTCGATCTGAAGAATTCGAAAAAGTTCAAAGGGGGCCCCCATTGATGCATTTTTTTTTTATTTCGGTTTTTTCGATTGGAGAAATGGATTCTATGAAAAAAACAAGCAGATTGGTATGATCGAAGTTGAAAATCGGTCCATCCGTTCGGAAGTTAAGGCGATTTGAAGAATTCAGAAAAGTTCCAAGAGGACCCCCTTTGATAAAAGTTTTTTTCAGATTTCGGTTTTTTCGATTGAAGAAATGGATTCTATGAAAAAAAAACAAGCAGTTTGGTATGATCGAAGTTGAAAATCGGTCCATCCGTTCGGAAGTTAAGGCGATCTGAAGAATTCGAAAAAGTTCCAAGGGGGCCCCCTTTGATGCATTTTTATTTTTTCGATTTCGGTTTTTTTGATTGGAGAAATGGATTCTATGAAAAAAAACAAGCAGATTGGTATGATCGAAGTTGAAAATCGGTCCATACGTTCGAAAGTTATGGCAATCTGAAGAATTCGAAAAAGTTCCAAGGGGGCCCTCTTTGATGCATTTTTTTTTTCGATTTCGGTTTTTTTGATCGGAGAAATGGATTCTATGAAAAAAAAAGCAGATTGGTATGATCGAAGTTGAAAATCGGTCCATCCGTTCGGAAGTTAAGGCGATCTGAAGAATTCGAAAAAGTTCCAAGGAGGCCCCCTTTGATGCATTTTTATTTTTTCGATTTCGGTTTTTTCGATTGGAGAAATGGATTCTATAAAAAAAACAAGCAGATTGGTATGATCGAAGTTGAAAATCGGTCCATCCGTTCGGAAGTTAAGGCGATTTGAAGAATTCAGAAAAGTTCCAAGGGGGCCCCCTTTGATGCATTTTTATTTTTTCGATTTCGGTTTATTTGATTGGAGAAATGGATTCTATGAAAAAAAACAAGCAGATTGGTATGATCGAAGTTGAAAATCGGTCCATACGTTCGAAAGTTATGGCAATCTGAAGAATTCGAAAAAGTTCCAAGGGGGCCCTCTTTGATGCATTTTTTTTTTCGATTTCGGTTTTTTTGATCGGAGAAATGGATTCTATGAAAAAAAAAGCAGATTGGTATGATCGAAGTTGGAAATCGGTCCATCCGTTCGGAAGTTAAGTCGATCTGAAGAATTCGAAAAAGTTCAAAGGGGGCCCCCATTGATGCATTTTTTTTTTTATTTCGGTTTTTTCGATTGGAGAAATGGATTCTATGAAAAAAACAAGCAGATTGGTATGATCGAAGTTGAAAATCGGTCCATCCGTTCGGAAGTTAAGGCGATTTGAAGAATTCAGAAAAGTTCCAAGAGGACCCCCTTTGATAAAAGTTTTTTTCAGATTTCGGTTTTTTCGATTGAAGAAATGGATTCTATGAAAAAAAAACAAGCAGTTTGGTATGATCGAAGTTGAAAATCGGTCCATCCGTTCGGAAGTTAAGGCGATCTGAAGAATTCGAAAAAGTTCCAAGGGGGCCCCCTTTGATGCATTTTTATTTTTTCGATTTCGGTTTTTTTGATTGGAGAAATGGATTCTATGAAAAAAAACAAGCAGATTGGTATGATCGAAGTTGAAAATCGGTCCATACGTTCGAAAGTTATGGCAATCTGAAGAATTCGAAAAAGTTCCAAGGGGGCCCTCTTTGATGCATTTTTTTTTTCGATTTCGGTTTTTTTGATCGGAGAAATGGATTCTATGAAAAAAAAAGCAGATTGGTATGATCGAAGTTGAAAATCGGTCCATCCGTTCGGAAGTTAAGGCGATCTGAAGAATTCGAAAAAGTTCCAAGGGGGCCCCCTTTGATGCATTTTTTTTTCGATTTTGGTTTTTTCGATTGGAGAAATGGATTTTATGAAAAAAAACAAGCAGTTTGGTATGATCGAAGTTGAAAATCGGTCCATCCGTTTGGAAGTTAAGGCGATCTGAAGAATTCGAAAAAGTTCCAAAGGGGCTCCCTTTGATGCTTTTTATTTTTTCGATTTCGGTTTTTTTGATTGGAGAAATGGATTCTATGAAAAAAAACAAGCAGATTGGTATGATCGAAGTTGAAAATCGGTCCATCCGTTCGGATGTTAAGGCAATCTGAAGAATTCAGAAAAGTTCCAAGGGGACTCCCTTTGATAAAATTTTTTTTCGAATATGGTTTTTTCGATTGGAGAAATGGATTCTATGAAAAAAAACAAGCAGATTGGTAGGATCGAAGTTGAAAATCGGTCCATCCGTTCGGAAGTTAAGGCGATTTGAAGAATTCGAAAAAGTTCCAAGGGGACCCCCTTTGATGCAATTTTTTTCAGATTTCGGTTTTTTCGATTGAAGAAATGGATTCTATGAAAAAAAAACAAGCAGTTTGGTATGATCGAAGTTGAAAATCGGTCCATCCGTTCGGAAGTTAAGGCGATCTGAAGAATTCGAAAAAGTTCCAAGGGGGCCCCCTTTGATGCATTTTTTTTTTCGATTTCGGTTTTTTTGATTGGAGAAATGGATTCTTTGAAAAAAACAAGCAGATTGGTATGATCGAAGTTGAAAATCGGTCCATCCGTTCGGAAGTTAAGGCGATCTGAAGAATTCGAAAAAGTTCCAAGGGGTCCCCTTTGGTGCATTTTTTTTCCATTTCGGTTTTTTCGATTATAGAAATGGTTTCTATGAAAAAATACAAGCAGATTGGTATGATCGAAGTTGAAAATCGGTCCATCCGTTCGGAAGTTAAGGCGATCTGAAGAATTCGAAAAAGTTCCAAGGGGGCCCCCTTTGATGCATTTTTTTTTTCGATTTTGGTTTTTTCGATTGGAGAAATGAATTCTATGAAAAAAAAACAAGCAGATTGGTATGATCGAAGTTGAAAATCGGTCCATCCGTTCGGAAGTTAAGGCGATCTGAAGAATTCGAAAAAGTTCCAAGGGGGCCCCCTTTGATGCATTTTTTAATTCGATTTCGGTTTTTTCGATTGAAGAAATGGATTCTATGAAAACAAAAACAAGCAAATTGGTATGATCGAAGTTGAAAATCGGTCCATCCGTTCGGAAGTTAGGCGATCTGAAGAGTTCGAAAAAGTTCCAAGGGAGCTCCCTCTGATGCATTTTTTTTTCGATTTCGGTTCTTTCGATCGGAGAAATGGATTCTATGAAAAAAAAACAAGCAGATTGGTATGATCAAAGTTGAAAATCGGTCCATCCGTTCGGATGTTAAGGCGATCTGAAGAATTCGAGAAAGTTCCAAGGGGGCCCCCTTTGATGCATTTTTTTTTTCGATTTCGGTTTTTTTTTGATTGGAGAAATGGATTCTATGAAAAAAAACAAGCAGATTGGTATGATCGAAGTTGAAAATCGGTCCATACGTTCGAAAGTTAAGGCAATCTGAAGAATTCGAAAAAGTTCCAAGGGGGCCCCCTTTGATGAATTTTTTTTTCGATTTCGGTTTTTTTTGATCGGAGAAATGGATTCTATGGAAAAAAAAGCAGATTGGTATGATCGAAGTTGCAAATCGGTTCATCCGTTCGGAAGTTAAGTCGATCCGAAGAATTCGAAAAAGTTTCAAGGGGGCCCCCTTTGATGCATTTTTTTTTTCGATTTTGGTTTTTTCGATTGGAGAAATGGATTCTATGAAAAAAAAACAAGCAGATTCGTATGATCGAAGTTGAAAATCGGTCCATCCGTTCGGAAGTTAAGGTGATCTGAAGAATTCGAAAAAGTTCCAAGGGGGCCCCCTTTGATGCATTTTTTTTTTCGATTTCGGTTTTTTCGATTGGAGAAATGGATTCTATGAAAAAAAACAAGCAGATTGGTATGATCGAAGTTGAAAATCGGTCCATACGTTCGAAAGTTAAGGCAATCTGAAGAATTCGAAAAAGTTCCAAGGGGGCCCCCTTTGATGCAATTTTTTTTCGGTTTCGGTTTTTTTGATCGGAGAAATGGATTATATGGAAAAAAAAGCAGATTGGTATGATCGAAGTTGAAAATCGGTCCATCCGTTCGAAAGTTAAGTCGATCTGAAGAATTCGAAAAATTTCCAAGGGGGCTCCCTTTGATGCTTTTTATTTTTTCGATTTCGGTTTTTTCGATTGCAGAAATGGATTCTATGAAAAAAAAACAAGCAGATTCGTATGATCGAAGTTGAAAATCGGTCCATCCGTTCGGAAGTTAAGGCGATCTGAAGAATTCGAAGAAGTTCCAAGGGGGCTCCCTTCGATGCTATTTTTTTTTGGATTTCGGTTTTTTCGATTGAAGAAATGGATTCTATGAAAAAAACAAGCAGATTGGTATGATCGAAGTTGAAAATCGGTCCATCCGTTCGGAAGTTAAGGCGATCTGAAGAATTCGAAAAAGTTCCAAGGGGACCCCCTTTGATGCAATTTTTTTCGATTGGAGAAATGGATTCTATGAAAAAAACAAGCGAATTGGTATGCGCGAAATTGAAAATCGGTCCGGTTCGGTTTTTTTGATTGGAGAAATGGATTCTATGAAAAAAAACAAGCAGATTGGTATGATCGAAGTTGAAAATCGGTCCATCCGTTCGGAAGTTAAGGCGATCTGAAGAATTCGAAAAAGTTCCAAGGGGGCCCCCTTTGATGCATTTTTTTTCGATTTCGGTTTTTTTGATTGGAGAAATGGATTCTATAAAAAAAAACAAGCAGATTGGTATGATCGAAGTTGAAAATCGGTCCATCCGTTCGGAAGTTAAGGCGATCTGAAGAATTCGAAAAAGTTCCAAGGGGGTCCCCTTTGGTGCATTTTTTTTTCCATTTCGGTTTTTTCGATTATAGAAATGGATTCTATGAAAAAATACAAGCAGATTGGTATGATCGAAGTTGAAAATCGGTCCATCCGTTCGGAAGTTAAGGCGATCTGAAGAAATCGAAAAAGTTTCAAGGGGGCCCCCTTTGATGCATTTTTCTTTTCGATTTCGGTTTTTTCGATTGGAGAAATGAATTCTATGAAAATAAAACAAGCAGATTGGTATGATCGAAGTTGAAAATCGGTCCATCCGTTCGGAAGTTAAGGCGATCTGAAGAATTCGAAAAAGTTCCAAGGGGGCCCCCTTTGATGCATTTTTTAATTCGATTTCGGTTTTTTCGATTGAAGAAATGGATTCTATGAAAAAAAATACAAGCAGATTGGTACGATCGAAGTTGAAAATCGGTCCATCCGTTCGGAAGTTAAGGCGATTTGAAGAATTCGAAAAAGTTCCAAGGGGACCCCCTTTGATGCAATTTTTTTCATATTTCGGTTTTTTCGATTGAAGAAATGGATTCTATGAAAAAAAACAAGCAGTTTGGTATGATCGAAGTTGAAAATCGGTCCATCCGTTCGGAAGTTAAGGCGATCTGAATAATTCGAAAAAGTTCCAAGGGGGCCCCCTTTGATGCATTTTTTTTTTCGATTTCGGTTTTTTTGATTGGAGAAATGGATTCTTTGAAAAAAACAAGCAGATTGGTATGATCGAAGTTGAAAATCGGTCCATCCGTTCGGAAGTTAAGGCGATCTGAAGAATTCGAAAAAGTTCCAAGGGGTCCCCTTTGGTGCATTTTTTTTCCATTTCGGTTTTTTCGATTATAGAAATGGATTCTATGAAAAAATACAAGCAGATTGGTATGATCGAAGTTGAAAATCGGTCCATCCGTTCGGAAGTTAAGGCGATCTGAAGAATTCGAAAAAGTTCCAAGGGGGCCCCCTTTGATGCATTTTTTTTTTCGATTTCGGTTTTTTCGATTGGAGAAATGAATTCTATGAAAAAAAACAAGCAGATTGGTATGATCGAAGTTGAAAATCGGTCCATCCGTTCGGAAGTCAAGGCGATCTGAAGAATTCGAAAAAGTTCCAAGGGGGCCCCCTTTGATGCATTTTTTAATTCGATTTCGGTTTTTTCGATTGAAGAAATGGATTCTATGAAAACAAAAACAAGCAAATTGGTATGATCGAAGTTGAAAATCGGTCCATCCGTTCGGAAGTTAGGCGATCTGAAGAGTTCGAAAAAGTTCCAAGGGGGCCCCCTCTGATGCATTTTTTTTCGATTTCGGTTCTTTCGATCGGAGAAATGGATTCTATGAAAAAAAAACAAGCAGATTGGTATGATCGAAGTTGAAAATCGGTCCATCCGTTCGGATGTTAAGGCGATCTGAAGAATTCGAGAAAGTTCCAAGGGGGCCCCCTTTGATGCATTTTTTTTTTCGATTTCGGTTTTTTTTTGATTGGAGAAATGGATTCTATGAAAAAAAACAAGCAGATTGGTATGATCGAAGTTGAAAATCGGTCCATACGTTCGAAAGTTAAGGCAATCTGAAGAATTCGAACAAGTTCCAAGGGGGCCCCCTTTGATGAATTTTTTTTTCGATTTCGGTTTTTTTTGATCGGAGAAATGGATTCTATGGAAAAAAAGCAGATTGGTATGATCGAAGTTGAAAATCGGTTCATCCGTTCGGAAGTTAAGTCGATCCGAAGAATTCGAAAAAGTTCCAAGGGGGCCCCCTTTGATGCATTTTTTTTTTCGATTTTGGTTTTTTCGATTGGAGAAATGGATTCTATGAAAAAAAAACAAGCAGATTCGTATGATCGAAGTTGAAAATCGGTCCATCCGTTCGGAAGTTAAGGCGATCTGAAGAATTCGAAAAAGTTCCAAGGGGGCCCCCTTTGATGCATTTTTTTTTTCGATTTCGGTTTTTTCGATTGGAGAAATGGATTCTATGAAAAAAAACAAGCAGATTGGTATGATCGAAGTTGAAAATCGGTCCATACGTTCGAAAGTTAAGGCAATCTGAAGAATTCGAAAAAGTTCCAAGGGGGCCCCCTTTGATGCATTTTTTTTCGATTTCGGTTTTTTTGATCGGAGAAATGGATTATATGGAAAAAAAAGCAGATTGGTATGATCGAAGTTGAAAATCGGTCCATCCGTTCGAAAGTTAAGTCGATCTGAAGAATTCGAAAAAATTTCCAAGGGGGCTCCCTTTGATGCTTTTTATTTTTTCGATTTCGGTTTTTTCGATTGCAGAAATGGATTCTATGAAAAAAAAAACAAGCAGATTCGTATGATCGAAGTTGAAAATCGGTCCATCCGTTCGGAAGTTAAGGCGATCTGAAGAATTCGAAGAAGTTCCAAGGGGGCTCCCTTCGATGCTATTTTTGTTTGGATTTCGGTTTTTTCGATTGGAGAAATGGATTCTATGAAAAAAACAAGCAGATTGGTATGATCGAAGTTGAAAATCGGTCCATCCGTTCGGAAGTTAAGGCGATCTGAAGAATTCGAAAAAGTTCCAAGGGGACCCCCTTTGATGCAATTTTTTTCGATTGGAGAAATGGATTCTATGAAAAAAACAAGCGAATTGGTATGCGCGAAATTGAAAATCGGTCCATCCGTTCGGAAGTTAAGGCGATCTGAAGAATTCGAAAAAGTTACAAGGGGGCCCCCTTTGATGCATTTTTTTTTCGATTCCGGTTTTTTTGATTGGAGAAATGGATTCTATGAAAAAAAACAAGCAGATTGGTATGATCGAAGTTGAAAATCGGTCCATCCGTTCGGAAGTTAAGGCGATCTGAAGAATTCGAAAAAGTTCCAAGGGGGCCCCCTTTGATGCATTTTTTTTCGATTTCGGTTTTTTTGATTGGAGAAATGGATTCTATGAAAAAAAACAAGCAGATTGGTATGATCGAAGTTGAAAATCGGTCCATCCGTTCGGAAGTTAAGGCGATCTGAAGAATTCGAAAAAGTTCCAAGGGGGTCCCCTTTGGTGCATTTTTTTTCCATTTCGGTTTTTTCGATTATAGAAATGGATTCTATGAAAAAATACAAGCAGATTGGTATGATCGAAGTTGAAAATCGGTCCATCCGTTCGGAAGTTAAGGCGATCTGAAGAAATCGAAAAAGTTCCAAGGGGGCCCCCTTTGATGCATTTTTTTTTTCGATTTCGGTTTTTTCGATTGGAGAAATGAATTCTATGAAAATAAAACAAGCAGATTGGTATGATCGAAGTTGAAAATCGGTCCATCCGTTCGGAAGTTAAGGCGATCTGAAGAATTCGAAAAAGTTCCAAGGGGGCCCCCTTTGATGCATTTTTTAATTCGATTTCGGTTTTTTCGATTGAAGAAATGGATTCTATGAAAACAAAAACAAGCAAATTGGTATGATCGAAGTTGAAAATCGGTCCATCCGTTCGGAAGTTAGGCGATCTGAAGAGTTCGAAAAAGTTCCAAGGGGGCCCCCTCTGATGCATTTTTTTTCGATTTCGGTTCTTTCGATCGGAGAAATGGATTCTATGAAAAAAAAACAAGCAGATTGGTATGATCGAAGTTGAAAATCGGTCCATCCGTTCGGATGTTAAGGCGATCTGAAGAATTCGAGAAAGTTCCAAGGGGGCCCCCTTTGATGCATTTTTTTTTTCGATTTCGGTTTTTTTTTGATTGGAGAAATGGATTCTATGAAAAAAAACAAGCAGATTGGTATGATCGAAGTTGAAAATCGGTCCATACGTTCGAAAGTTAAGGCAATCTGAAGAATTCGAACAAGTTCCAAGGGGGCCCCCTTTGATGAATTTTTTTTTCGATTTCGGTTTTTTTTGATCGGAGAAATGGATTCTATGGAAAAAAAGCAGATTGGTATGATCGAAGTTGAAAATCGGTTCATCCGTTCGGAAGTTAAGTCGATCCGAAGAATTCGAAAAAGTTCCAAGGGGGCCCCCTTTGATGCATTTTTTTTTTCGATTTTGGTTTTTTCGATTGGAGAAATGGATTCTATGAAAAAAAAACAAGCAGATTCGTATGATCGAAGTTGAAAATCGGTCCATCCGTTCGGAAGTTAAGGCGATCTGAAGAATTCGAAAAAGTTCCAAGGGGGCCCCCTTTGATGCATTTTTTTTTTTCGATTTCGGTTTTTTCGATTGGAGAAATGGATTCTATGAAAAAAAACAAGCAGATTGGTATGATCGAAGTTGAAAATCGGTCCATACGTTCGAAAGTTAAGGCAATCTGAAGAATTCGAAAAAGTTCCAAGGGGGCCCCCTTTGATGCATTTTTTTTCGATTTCGGTTTTTTTGATCGGAGAAATGGATTATATGGAAAAAAAAAGCAGATTGGTATGATCGAAGTTGAAAATCGGTCCATCCGTTCGAAAGTTAAGTCGATCTGAAGAATTCGAAAAAATTTCCAAGGGGGCTCCCTTTGATGCTTTTTATTTTTTCGATTTCGGTTTTTTCGATTGCAGAAATGGATTCTATGAAAAAAAAAACAAGCAGATTCGTATGATCGAAGTTGAAAATCGGTCCATCCGTTCGGAAGTTAAGGCGATCTGAAGAATTCGAAGAAGTTCCAAGGGGGCTCCCTTCGATGCTATTTTTGTTTGGATTTCGGTTTTTTCGATTGGAGAAATGGATTCTATGAAAAAAACAAGCAGATTGGTATGATCGAAGTTGAAAATCGGTCCATCCGTTCGGAAGTTAAGGCGATCTGAAGAATTCGAAAAAGTTCCAAGGGGACCCCCTTTGATGCAATTTTTTTCGATTGGAGAAATGGATTCTATGAAAAAAACAAGCGAATTGGTATGCGCGAAATTGAAAATCGGTCCATCCGTTCGGAAGTTAAGGCGATCTGAAGAATTCGAAAAAGTTACAAGGGGGCCCCCTTTGATGCATTTTTTTTTCGATTCCGGTTTTTTTGATTGGAGAAATGGATTCTATGAAAAAAAACAAGCAGATTGGTATGATCGAAGTTGAAAATCGGTCCATCCGTTCGGAAGTTAAGGCGATCTGAAGAATTCGAAAAAGTTCCAAGGGGGCCCCCTTTGATGCATTTTTTTTCGATTTCGGTTTTTTTGATTGGAGAAATGGATTCTATGAAAAAAAACAAGCAGATTGGTATGATCGAAGTTGAAAATCGGTCCATCCGTTCGGAAGTTAAGGCGATCTGAAGAATTCGAAAAAGTTCCAAGGGGGTCCCCTTTGGTGCATTTTTTTTCCATTTCGGTTTTTTCGATTATAGAAATGGATTCTATGAAAAAATACAAGCAGATTGGTATGATCGAAGTTGAAAATCGGTCCATCCGTTCGGAAGTTAAGGCGATCTGAAGAAATCGAAAAAGTTCCAAGGGGGCCCCCTTTGATGCATTTTTTTTTTCGATTTCGGTTTTTTCGATTGGAGAAATGAATTCTATGAAAATAAAACAAGCAGATTGGTATGATCGAAGTTGAAAATCGGTCCATCCGTTCGGAAGTTAAGGCGATCTGAAGAATTCGAAAAAGTTCCAAGGGGGCCCCCTTTGATGCATTTTTTAATTCGATTTCGGTTTTTTCGATTGAAGAAATGGATTCTATGAAAAAAAAAACAAGCAAATTGGTATGATCGAAGTTGAAAATCGGTCCATCCGTTCGGAAGTTAGGCGATCTGAAGAATTCGAAAAAGTTCCAAGGGGGCCCTCTTTGATGCATTTTTTAATTCGATTTCGGTTTTTTCGATTGAAGAAATGGATTCTATGAAAAAAAAAACAAGCAAATTGGTATGATCGAAGTTGAAAATCGGTCCATCCGTTCGGAAGTTAGGCGATCTGAAGAATTCGAAAAAGTTCCAAGGGGGCCCCCTTTGATGCATTTTTTTTTCGATTTCGGTTTTTTCGATTAGAGAAATGGATTCTATGAAAAAAAACAAGCAGATTCGTATGATCGAAGTTGAAAATCGGTCCATCCGTTCGGAAGTTAAGGCGATCTGAAGAATTCGAAAAAGTTCCAAGGGGGCTCCCTTTGATGCTTTTTATTTTTTCGATTTCGGTTTATTTGATTGGAGGAATGGATTCTATGAAAAAAAACAAGCAGATTGGTATGATCGAAGTTGAAAATCGGTCCATACGTTCGAAAGTTAAGGCAATCTGAAGAATTCGAAAAAGTTCCAAGGGGGCCCCCTTTGATGCATTTTTTATTTTTGATTTCGGTTTTTTTGATCGGAGAAATGGATTCTATATATAAATCGTTTATTTAGCCAATGACTAATACATAAAGTTTGTCAATTACATAAAAAAGTATGGAATCAGAAAATTAAAATTAATGTTTAAATATATACACAGTCATAAATATAGGTCAATAAGTTTTTGAATACAAACATACATAAAAACACATTGAAAAAACACATTAAAACCAATTTGATACAAGAATGATCCTAAAAATAAAATCTAGCCAGGAGATAACACGAAAAATGTCTCACTATCATCTGGTCATTAAAAAATTTCTTAACTTCACTTTGAACGATCCAAGAGATGCACTATTTTTTATTTCATTTGGTAATTCATTATACTCATTCAAACCTTTGAAAAATACATTATTCTGGGTGGATTTTTTTGAAAATTGCGGAATATGGAAATTTTGCCGTCCTCTAGTATTATGTTCATGAATGTCCGTGTTGTAGAGTATCTTATCCTGCAAATATCTAGGAGTAAGACCATGTTTCACTTTATGAATGAAGATCATAGTATACAATTTCACAAAATTTTCTACTGTGAGCCATCCTAATACCACTAGCATTTCTTTAATTGATGTGAGTCTGGAACATTCCAAAATGATTCTCATACTCCTGTTTTGTAATTTTTGTAGACGATTAATTTCATTCTGGTTCAGTAGATATAAAACTGTTGAACAGTAATTAAAATGAGGTAGTATGCAAGTGTTATAAATTGTTAGCTTTGCCCATTGACTAATACATTTACATCTACTCAAATAATTTACTTTATATGCTATATTCTTGGATATGTAATTACAATGTTCTTTAAATTTTAAATTTCTGTCTATAATGACTCCTAAATATTTATATTTTGTGACTTCTTCTATGATTTCCTCACCAATATTTATTTTATTAGAGACACACGTTTTCGCGTTTGCACCATTTCCAATAAGCATCCACTTAGTTTTTTTCACATTAACTTTCAATAAATTAGCACAGCAATATTTGTACACAATTTCTAAATTATTATTAATATTTATGAAGCAGTCGTTAATGCTTGGGCTTTCATAGTATATCAGAGTATCATCAGCAAATAAATGAATTTTACAATCAACATATTCAATTATGTCATTTATGTATACCAAGAATAACAACGGACCCAAAACACTTCCTTGTGGGACACCCATTTTATTCTGTATTTCTGTAGATATCATATTATTCAATTTAAGTTTTTGTGTTCTCTTATCTAGGTAATCTGTCAGCCATTGCAAAGCCAACCCCTGAATCCCTATTTGATGTAGTTTCTTCAGCAATCTAGATCTATCAACGGTTTCAAATGCCCTCTGTAAATCTAAAAATACAGCTAGAGTTATATGATTTTGCTGAAGGTTTGATTTCCATTCTGCCAGCACACACTGAATGGTATACTCACAGTTATTCTTGCTACGAAAACCAGATTGGTACATTGTTATTCTCTCATTTTTTTCCAGAAAGTCTATTAACTGTTCATAAACAACTTTTTCAAGTACTTTTCCCAAAGAACAAATCATATTAACTGGGCGTAAATCACAGGCATTTAACGAATTTGATACTTTTGGTATAGGTACAATTGTAGCTTTTTTCATCTCATTTGGTACTTTCCCCACCAGCATTGACGAGTTAATCACATTCAGAATTGGATTACTCAAATTTTCATAACATTTTTTAATCAATGAAATATCAATCTCATCAGGACTTCTTTTATTGGGTAGATTAAATATTATGGTTTTGAGTTCTGAATAGGTCACTAACTTGAAATGCTCAAGTTTAACTCCAACACAATTATCATCAATGGAAAATTCTGGTCCTGATATACTTTCAATTCGATCACTGATCATTTGTATACTCTTGACATAATAATTATTCAACACATCAGGAATTACTAATGGGTTGGTATATGTTTCATCATCATCAATTTTCAATTCTAGAATATTGACATTACCTTCATTTTTCTTTGGAATGATTTTCTTGAGCGTCTTCCACATCTCAATAGAATCACCCTTGTTACAATCTATCATATGTTCATAGTATTTATGAAAAAAAAAGCAGATTGGTATGATCGAAGTTGAAAATCGGTCCATCCGTTCGGAAGTTAAGTCGATCTGAAGAATTCAGAAAAGTTCCAAGAGGACCCCCTTTGATAAATTTTTTTTTCAGATTTCGGTTTTTTCGATTGGAGAAATGGATTCTATGAAAAAAAAACAAGCAGTTTGGTATGATCGAAGTTGAAAATCGGTCCATCCGTTCGGAAGTTAAGGCGATCTGAAGAATTCGAAAAAGTTCCAAGGGGGCCCCCTTTGATGCATTTTTCTTGATTTCGGTTTTTTCGATTGGAGAAATGGATTCTATGAACAAAAACAAGCAGATTGGTATGATCCGTTCGGAAGTTAAGGCGATCTGAAGAATTCGAAAAAGTTCCAAAGGGGCTCCCTTTGATGCTTTTTATTTTTTCGATTTCGGTTTTTTCGATTGCAGAAATGGATTCTATGAAAAAAAAAACAAGCAGATTCGTATGATCGAAGTTGAAAATCGGTCCATCCGTTCGGAAGTTAAGGCGATCTGAAGATTTCGAAGAAGTTCCAAGGGGGCTCCCTTCGATGCTATTTTTTTTTGGATTTCGGTTTTTTCGATTGGAGAAATGGATTCTATGAAAAAAACAAGCAGATTGGTATGATCGAAGTTGAAAATCGGTCCATCCGTTCGGAAGTTAAGGCGATCTGAAGAATTCGAAAAAGTTCCAAGGGGGCCCCCTTTGATGCATTTTTCTTGATTTCGGTTTTTTCGATTGGAGAAATGGATTCTATGAACAAAAACAAGCAGATTGGTATGATCCGTTCGGAAGTTAAGGCGATCTGAAGAATTCGAAAAAGTTCCAAAGGGGCTCCCTTTGATGCTTTTTATTTTTTCGATTTCGGTTTTTTTGATTGCAGAAATGGATTCTATGAAAAAAAAACAAGCAGATTCGTATGATCGAAGTTGAAAATCGGTCCATCCGTTCGGAAGTTAAGGCGATCTGAAGAATTCGAAGAAGTTCCAAGGGGGCTCCCTTCGATGCTATTTTTTTTTGGATTTCGGTTTTTTCGATTGGAGAAATGGATTCTATGAAAAAAACAAGCAGATTGGTATGATCGAAGTTGAAAATCGGTCCATCCGTTCGGAAGTTAAGGCGATCTGAAGAATTCGAAAAAGTTCCAAGGGGACCCCCTTTGATGCAATTTTTTTCGATTGGAGAAATGGATTCTATGAAAAAAACAAGCGAATTGGTATGCGCGAAATTGAAAATCGGTCCATCCGTTCGGAAGTTAAGGCGATCTGAAGAATTCGAAAAAGTTACAAGGGGGCCCCCTTTGATGCATTTTTTTTTGATTCCGGTTTTTTTGATTGGAGAAATGGATTCTATGAAAAAAAACAAGCAGATTGGTATGATCGAAGTTGAAAATCGGTCCATCCGTTCGGAAGTTAAGGCGATCTGAAGAATTCGAAAAAGTTCCAAGGGGGCCCCCTTTGATGCATTTTTTTTCGATTTCGGTTTTTTTGATTGGAGAAATGGATTCTATGAAAAAAAACAAGCAGATTGGTATGATCGAAGTTGAAAATCGGTCCATCCGTTCGGAAGTTAAGGCGATCTGAAGAATTCGAAAAAGTTCCAAGGGGGTCCCCTTTGGTGCATTTTTTTTCCATTTCGGTTTTTTCGATTATAGAAATGGATTCTATGAAAAAATACAAGCAGATTGGTATGATCGAAGTTGAAAATCGGTCCATCCGTTCGGAAGTTAAGGCGATCTGAAGAAATCGAAAAAGTTCCAAGGGGGCCCCCTTTGATGCATTTTTTTTTTCGATTTCGGTTTTTTCGATTGGAGAAATGAATTCTATGAAAATAAAACAAGCAGATTGGTATGATCGAAGTTGAAAATCGGTCCATCCGTTCGGAAGTTAAGGCGATCTGAAGAATTCGAAAAAGTTCCAAGGGGGCCCCCTTTGATGCATTTTTTAATTCGATTTCGGTTTTTTCGAATGAAGAAATGGATTCTATGAAAAAAAAAACAAGCAAATTGGTATGATCGAAGTTGAAAATCGGTCCATCCGTTCGGAAGTTAGGCGATCTGAAGAATTCGAAAAAGTTCCAAGGGGGCCCTCTTTGATGCATTTTTTAATTCGATTTCGGTTTTTTCGATTGAAGAAATGGATTCTATGAAAAAAAAAACAAGCAAATTGGTATGATCGAAGTTGAAAATCGGTCCATACGTTCGAAAGTTAAGGCAATCTGAAGAATTCGAAAAAGTTCCAAGGGGGCCCCCTTTGATGCATTTTTTTTCGATTTCGGTTTTTTTGATCGGAGAAATGGATTATATGGAAAAAAAAGCAGATTGGTATGATCGAAGTTGAAAATCGGTCCATCCGTTCGAAAGTTAAGTCGATCTGAAGAATTCGAAAAATTTCCAAGGGGGCTCCCTTTGATGCTTTTTATTTTTTCGATTTCGGTTTTTTCGATTGCAGAAATGGATTCTATGAAAAAAAAAACAAGCAGATTCGTATGATCGAAGTTGAAAATCGGTCCATCCGTTCGGAAGTTAAGGCGATCTGAAGAATTCGAAGAAGTTCCAAGGGGGCTCCCTTCGATGCTTTTTTTTTTTGGATTTCGGTTTTTTCGATTGGAGAAATGGATTCTATGAAAAAAACAAGCAGATTGGTATGATCGAAGTTGAAAATCGGTCCATCCGTTCGGAAGTTAAGGCGATCTGAAGAATTCGAAAAAGTTCCAAGGGGACCCCCTTTGATGCAATTTTTTTCGATTGGAGAAATGGATTCTATGAAAAAAACAAGCGAATTGGTATGCGCGAAATTGAAAATCGGTCCATCCGTTCGGAAGTTAAGGCGATCTGAAGAATTCGAAAAAGTTACAAGGGGGCCCCCTTTGATGCATTTTTTTTCGATTCCGGTTTTTTTGATTGGAGAAATGGATTCTATGAAAAAAAACAAGCAGATTGGTATGATCGAAGTTGAAAATCGGTCCATCCGTTCGGAAGTTAAGGCGATCTGAAGAATTCGAAAAAGTTCCAAGGGGGCCCCCTTTGATGCATTTTTTTTCGATTTCGGTTTTTTTGATTGGAGAAATGGATTCTATGAAAAAAAACAAGCAGATTGGTATGATCGAAGTTGAAAATCGGTCCATCCGTTCGGAAGTTAAGGCGATCTGAAGAATTCGAAAAAGTTCCAAGGGGGTCCCCTTTGGTGCATTTTTTTTCCATTTCGGTTTTTTCGATTATAGAAATGGATTCTATGAAAAAATACAAGCAGATTGGTATGATCGAAGTTGAAAATCGGTCCATCCGTTCGGAAGTTAAGGCGATCTGAAGAAATCGAAAAAGTTCCAAGGGGGCCCCCTTTGATGCATTTTTTTTTTCGATTTCGGTTTTTTCGATTGGAGAAATGAATTCTATGAAAATAAAACAAGCAGATTGGTATGATCGAAGTTGAAAATCGGTCCATCCGTTCGGAAGTTAAGGCGATCTGAAGAATTCGAAAAAGTTCCAAGGGGGCCCCCTTTGATGCATTTTTTAATTCGATTTCGGTTTTTTCGATTGAAGAAATGGATTCTATGAAAAAAAAAACAAGCAAATTGGTATGATCGAAGTTGAAAATCGGTCCATCCGTTCGGAAGTTAGGCGATCTGAAGAATTCGAAAAAGTTCCAAGGGGGCCCTCTTTGATGCATTTTTTAATTCGATTTCGGTTTTTTCGATTGAAGAAATGGATTCTATGAAAAAAAAAAACAAGCAAATTGGTATGATCGAAGTTGAAAATCGGTCCATCCGTTCGGAAGTTAGGCGATCTGAAGAATTCGAAAAAGTTCCAAGGGGGCCCCCTTTGATGCATTTTTTTTTCGATTTCGGTTTTTTCGATTAGAGAAATGGATTCTATGAAAAAAAAACAAGCAGATTCGTATGATCGAAGTTGAAAATCGGTCCATCCGTTCGGAAGTTAAGGCGATCTGAAGAATTCGAAAAAGTTCCAAGGGGGCTCCCTTTGATGCTTTTTATTTTTTCGATTTCGGTTTATTTGATTGGAGAAATGGATTCTATGAAAAAAAACAAGCAGATTGGTATGATTGAAGTTGAAAATCGGTCCATACGTTCGAAAGTTAAGGCAATCTGAAGAATTCGAAAAAGTTCCAAGGGGGCCCCCTTTGATACATTTTTTATTTTTGATTTCGGTTTTTTTGATCGGAGAAATGGATTCTATGAAAAAAAAAGCAGATTGGTATGATCGAAGTTGAAAATCGGTCCATCCGTTCGGAAGTTAAGTCGATCTGAAGAATTCAGAAAAGTTCCAAGTGGACCCCCTTTGATAAAATTTTTTTTCAGATTTCGGTTTTTTCGATTGGAGAAATGGATTCTATGAAAAAAAAACAAGCAGTTTTGTATGATCGAAGTTGAAAATCAGTCCATCCGTTCGGAAGTTAAGGCGATCTGAAGAATTCGAAAAAGTTCCAAGGGGGCCCCCTTTGATGCATTTTTCTTGATTTCGGTTTTTTCGATTGGAGAAATGGATTCAATGAACAAAAACAAGCAGATTGGTATGATCCGTTCGGAAGTTAAGGCGATCTGAAGAATTCGAAAAAGTTCCAAAGGGGCTCCCTTTGATGCTTTTTATTTTTTCGATTTCGGTTTTTTCGATTGCAGAAATGGATTCTATGAAAAAAAAAACAAGCAGATTCGTATGATCGAAGTTGAAAATCGGTCCATCCGTTCGGAAGTTAAGGCGATCTGAAGAATTCGAAGAAGTTCCAAGGGGGCTCCCTTCGATGCTATTTTTTTTTGGATTTCGGTTTTTTCGATTGGAGAAATGGATTCTATGAAAAAAACAAGCAGATTGGTATGATCGAAGTTGAAAATCGGTCCATCCGTTCGGAAGTTAAGGCGATCTGAAGAATTCGAAAAAGTTCCAAGGGGACCCCCTTTGATGCAATTTTTTTCGATTGGAGAAATGGATTCTATGAAAAAAACAAGCGAATTGGTATGCGCGAAATTGAAAATCGGTCCATCCGTTCGGAAGTTAAGGCGATCTGAAGAATTCGAAAAAGTTACAAGGGGGCCCCCTTTGATGCATTTTTTTTCGATTCCGGTTTTTTTGATTGGAGAAATGGATTCTATGAAAAAAAACAAGCAGATTGGTATGATCGAAGTTGAAAATCGGTCCATCCGTTCGGAAGTTAAGGCGATCTGAAGAATTCGAAAAAGTTCCAAGGGGGCCCCCTTTGATGCATTTTTTTTCGATTTCGATTTTTTTGATTGGAGAAATGGATTCTATGAAAAAAAACAAGCAGATTGGTATGATCGAAGTTGAAAATCGGTCCATCCGTTCGGAAGTTAAGGCGATCTGAAGAATTCGAAAAAGTTCCAAGGGGGTCCCCTTTGGTGCATTTTTTTTCCATTTCGGTTTTTTCGATTATAGAAATGGATTCTATGAAAAAATACAAGCAGATTGGTATGATCGAAGTTGAAAATCGGTCCATCCGTTCGGAAGTTAAGGCGATCTGAAGAAATCGAAAAAGTTCCAAGGGGGCCCCCTTTGATGCATTTTTTTTTTCGATTTCGGTTTTTTCGATTGGAGAAATGAATTCTATGAAAATAAAACAAGCAGATTGGTATGATCGAAGTTGAAAATCGGTCCATCCGTTCGGAAGTTAAGGCGATCTGAAGAATTCGAAAAAGTTCCAAGGGGGCCCCCTTTGATGCATTTTTTAATTCGATTTCGGTTTTTTCGATTGAAGAAATGGATTCTATGAAAAAAAAAACAAGCAAATTGGTATGATCGAAGTTGAAAATCGGTCCATCCGTTCGGAAGTTAGGCGATCTGAAGAATTCGAAAAAGTTCCAAGGGGGCCCTCTTTGATGCATTTTTTAATTCGATTTCGGTTTTTTCGATTGAAGAAATGGATTCTATGAAAAAAAAAAAACAAGCAAATTGGTATGATCGAAGTTGAAAATCGGTCCATACGTTCGAAAGTTAAGGCAATCTGAAGAATTCGAAAAAGTTCCAAGGGGGCCCCCTTTGATGCATTTTTTTTCGATTTCGGTTTTTTTGATCGGAGAAATGGATTATATGGAAAAAAAAGCAGATTGGTATGATCGAAGTTGAAAATCGGTCCATCCGTTCGAAAGTTAAGTCGATCTGAAGAATTCGAAAAATTTCCAAGGGGGCTCCCTTTGATGCTTTTTATTTTTTCGATTTCGGTTTTTTCGATTGCAGAAATGGATTCTATGAAAAAAAAAACAAGCAGATTCGTATGATCGAAGTTGAAAATCGGTCCATCCGTTCGGAAGTTAAGGCGATCTGAAGAATTCGAAGAAGTTCCAAGGGGGCTCCCTTCGATGCTTTTTTTTTTTGGATTTCGGTTTTTTCGATTGGAGAAATGGATTCTATGAAAAAAACAAGCAGATTGGTATGATCGAAGTTGAAAATCGGTCCATCCGTTCGGAAGTTAAGGCGATCTGAAGAATTCGAAAAAGTTCCAAGGGGACCCCCTTTGATGCAATTTTTTTCGATTGGAGAAATGGATTCTATGAAAAAAACAAGCGAATTGGTATGCGCGAAATTGAAAATCGGTCCATCCGTTCGGAAGTTAAGGCGATCTGAAGAATTCGAAAAAGTTACAAGGGGGCCCCCTTTGATGCATTTTTTTTCGATTCCGGTTTTTTTGATTGGAGATATGGATTCTATGAAAAAAAACAAGCAGATTGGTATGATCGAAGTTGAAAATCGGTCCATCCGTTCGGAAGTTAAGGCGATCTGAAGAATTCGAAAAAGTTCCAAGGGGGTCCCCTTTGATGCATTTTTTTTCGATTTCGGTTTTTTTGATTGGAGAAATGGATTCTATGAAAAAAAACAAGCAGATTGGTATGATCGAAGTTGAAAATCGGTCCATCCGTTCGGAAGTTAAGGCGATCTGAAGAATTCGAAAAAGTTCCAAGGGGGTCCCCTTTGGTGCATTTTTTTTCCATTTCGGTTTTTTCGATTATAGAAATGGATTCTATGAAAAAATACAAGCAGATTGGTATGATCGAAGTTGAAAATCGGTCCATCCGTTCGGAAGTTAAGGCGATCTGAAGAAATCGAAAAAGTTCCAAGGGGGCCCCCTTTGATGCATTTTTTTTTTCGATTTCGGTTTTTTCGATTGGAGAAATGAATTCTATGAAAATAAAACAAGCAGATTGGTATGATCGAAGTTGAAAATCGGTCCATCCGTTCGGAAGTTAAGGCGATCTGAAGAATTCGAAAAAGTTCCAAGGGGGCCCCCTTTGATGCATTTTTTAATTCGATTTCGGTTTTTTCGATTGAAGAAATGGATTCTATGAAAAAAAAAAACAAGCAAATTGGTATGATCGAAGTTGAAAATCGGTCCATCCGTTCGGAAGTTAGGCGATCTGAAGAATTCGAAAAAGTTCCAAGGGGGCCCTCTTTGATGCATTTTTTAATTCGATTTCGGTTTTTTCGATTGAAGAAATGGATTCTATGAAAAAAAAAAACAAGCAAATTGGTATGATCGAAGTTGAAAATCGGTCCATCCGTTCGGAAGTTAGGCGATCTGAAGAATTCGAAAAAGTTCCAAGGGGGCCCCCTTTGATGCATTTTTTTTTCGATTTCGGTTTTTTCGATTAGAGAAATGGATTCTATAAAAAAAAACAAGCAGATTCGTATGATCGAAGTTGAAAATCGGTCCATCCGTTCGGAAGTTAAGGCGATCTGAAGAATTCGAAAAAGTTCCAAGGGGGCTCCCTTTGATGCTTTTTATTTTTTCGATTTCGGTTTATTTGATTGGAGAAATGGATTCTATGAAAAAAAACAAGCAGATTGGTATGATCGAAGTTGAAAATCGGTCCATACGTTCGAAAGTTAAGGCAATCTGAAGAATTCGAAAAAGTTCCAAGGGGGCCCCCTTTGATGCATTTTTTATTTTTGATTTCGGTTTTTTTGATCGGAGAAATGGATTCTATGAAAAAAAAAGCAGATTGGTATGATCGAAGTTGAAAATCGGTCCATCCGTTCGGAAGTTAAGTCGATCTGAAGAATTCAGAAAAGTTCCAAGAGGACCCCCTTTGATAAGATTTTTTTTCAGATTTCGGTTTTTTCGATTGGAGAAATGGATTCTATGAAAAAAAAACAAGCAGTTTGGTATGATCGAAGTTGAAAATCGGTCCATCCGTTCGGAAGTTAAGGCGATCTGAAGAATTCGAAAAAGTTCCAAGGGGGCCCCCTTTGATGCATTTTTATTTTTTCGATTTCGGTTTATTTGATTGGAGAAATGGATTCTATAAAAAAAACAAGCAGATTGGTATGATCGAAGTTGAAAATCGGTCCATACGTTCGAAAGTTATGGCAATCTGAAGAATTCGAAAAAGTTCCAAGGGGGCCCTCTTTGATGCATTTTTTTTATTCGATTTCGGTTTTTTTGATCGGAGAAATGGATTCTATGAAAAAAAAAGCAGATTGGTATGATCGAAGTTGGAAATCGGTCCATCCGTTCGGAAGTTAAGTCGATCTGAAGAATTCGAAAAAGTTCCAAGGGGGCCCCCTTTGATGCATTTTTTTTTTGATTTTGGTTTTTTCGATTGGAGAAATGGATTCTATGAAAAAAACAAGCAGATTGGTATGATCGAAGTTGAAAATCGGTCCATCCGTTCGGAAGTTAAGGCGATTTGAAGAATTCAGAAAAGTTCCAAGAGGACCCCCTTTGATAAAATTTTTTTTCAGATTTCGGTTTTTTCGATTGGAGAAATGGATTCTATGAAAAAAAAACAAGCAGTTTGGTATGATCGAAGTTGAAAATCGGTCCATCCGTTCGGAAGTTAAGGCGATCTGAAGAATTCGAAAAAGTTCCAAGGGGGCCCCCTTTGATGCATTTTTATTTTTCCGATTTCAGTTTTTTTGATTGGAGAAATGGATTCTATGAAAAAAAACAAGCAGATTGGTATGATCGAAGTTGAAAATCGGTCCATACGTTCGAAAGTTATGGCAATCTGAAGAATTCGAAAAAGTTCCAAGAGGGCCCTCTTTGATGCATTTTTTTTTTCGATTTCGGTTTTTTTGATCGGAGAAATGGATTCTATGAAAAAAAAAGCAGATTGGTATGATCGAAGTTGAAAATCGGTCTATCCGTTCGGAAGTTAAGGCGATCTGAAGAATTCGAAAAAGTTCCAAGGGGGCCCCCTTTGATGCATTTTTTTTTCGATTTTGGTTTTTTCGATTGGAGAAATGGATTTTATGAAAAAAAACAAGCAGTTTGGTATGATCGAAGTTGAAAATCGGTCCATCCGTTTGGAAGTTAAGGCGATCTGAAGAATTCGAAAAAGTTCCAAGGGGGCTCCCTTTGATGCTTTTTATTTTTTCGATTTCGGTTTTTTCGATTGGAGAAATGGATTCTATGAAAAAAAACAAGCAGGTTGGTATGATCGAAGTTGAAAATCGGTCCATCCGTTCGGATGTTAAGGCAATCTGAAGAATTCAGAAAAGTTCCAAGGGGACCCCCTTCGATAAAATTTTTTTTCGATTATGGTTTTTTCGATTGGAGAAATGGATTCTATGAAAAAAAAACAAGCAGATTGGTACGATCGAAGTTGAAAATCGGTCCATCCGTTCGGAAGTTAAGGCGATTTGAAGAATTCGGAAAAGTTCCAAGGGGACCCCCTTTGATGCAATTTTTTTCAGATTTCGGTTTTTTCGATTGAAGAAATGGATTCTATGAAAAAAAACAAGCAGTTTGGTATGATCGAAGTTGAAAATCGGTCCATCCGTTCGGAAGTTAAGGCGATCTGAAGAATTCGAAAAAGTTCCAAGGGGACCCCCTTTGATGCAATTTTTTTTTCGATTTCGGTTTTTTCTATTGAAGAAATGGATTCTATGAAAAAACAAGCAAATTGGTATGCGCGAAATTGAAAATCGGTCGATCCGTTCGGAAGTTGAGGCGGTCTGAAGAATTCGAAAAAGTTCCAAGGTGGCCCCCTTTGATGCATGTTTTTTTCGATTTCGGTTTTTTCGATTGGAGAAATGGATTCTATGAAAGAAACAAGCAGATTGGTATGATCGAAGTTGAAAATCGGTCCATCCGTTCGGAAGTTAAGGCGATCTGAAGAATTCGAAAAAGTTCCAAGGAGACCCCCTTTGATGCAATTTTTTTTCGATTTCGGTTTTTTCGATTGGAGAAATGGATTCTATGAAAAAAACAAGCGTATTGGTATGATCGAAATTGAAAATCGGTCCATCCGTTTGGAAGTTAAGGCGATCTGAAGAATTCGAAAAAGTTCCAAGAAGGCCCCCTTTGATGCATTTTTTTTCGATTTCGGTTTTTTCGATCGGAGAAATGGATTCTATGAAAGAAAACAAGCAGATTGGTATGATCGAAGTTGAAAATCGGTCCATCCGTTCGGAAGTTAAGGCGATCTGAAGAATTCGAGAAAGTTCCAAGGGGGCCCCCATTGATGCATTTTTTTTTCGATTTCAGTTTTTTCGATTGGAGAAATGGATTCTATGAAGAAAAAACAGGCAGATTGGTATGATCGAAGTTGAAAATCGGTCCATCCGTTCGGAAGTTAAGGCGATCTGAAGAATTCGAAAAAGTTCCAAGGGGGCCCCCTTTGATGCATTTTTTTTTCGATTTTGGTTTTTTCGATTGGAGAAATGGATTTTATGAAAAAAAACAAGCAGTTTGGTATGATCGAAGTTGAAAATCGGTCCATCCGTTTGGAAGTTAAGGCGATCTGAAGAATTCGAAAAAGTTCCAAGGGGGCTCCCTTTGATGCTTTTTATTTTTTCGATTTCGGTTTTTTCGATTGGAGAAATGGATTCTATGAAAAAAAAAACAAGCAGGTTGGTATGATCGAAGTTGAAAATCGGTCCATCCGTTCGGATGTTAAGGCAATCTGAAGAATTCAGAAAAGTTCCAAGGGGACCCCCTTTGATAATTTTTTTTTTCGATTATGGTTTTTTCGATTGGAGAAATGGATTCTATGAAAAAAAACAAGCAGATTGGTACGATCGAAGTTGAAAATCGGTCCATCCGTTCGGAAGTTAAGGCGATTTGAAGAATTCGGAAAAGTTCCAAGGGGACCCCCTTTGATGCAATTTTTTTCAGATTTCGGTTTTTTCGATTGAAGAAATGGATTCTATGAAAAAAAACAAGCAGTTTGGTATGATCGAAGTTGAAAATCGGTCCATCCGTTCGGAAGTTAAGGCGATCTGAAGAATTCGAAAAAGTTCCAAGGGGACCCCCTTTGATGCAATTTTTTTTTCGATTTCTGTTTTTTCTATTGAAGAAATGGATTCTATGAAAAAACTAGCAAATTGGTATGCGCGAAATTGAAAATCGGTCGATCCGTTCGGAAGTTGAGGCGGTCTGAAGAATTCGAAAAAGTTCCAAGGTGGCCCCCTTTGATGCATGTTTTTTTCGATTTCGGTTTTTTCGATTGGAGAAATGGATTCTATGAAAGAAACAAGCAGATTGGTATGATCGAAGTTGAAAATCGGTCCATCCCTTCGGAAGTTAAGGCGATCTGAAGAATTCGAAAAAGTTCCAAGGGGACCCCCTTTGATGCAATTTTTTTTCGATTTCGGTTTTTTCGATTGGAGATATGGATTCTATGAAAAAAACAAGCGTATTGGTATGATCGAAATTGAAAATCGGTCCATCCGTTTGGAAGTTAAGGCGATCTGAAGAATTCGAAAAAGTTCCAAGAAGGCCCCCTTTGATGCATTTTTTTTCGATTTCGGTTTTTTCGATTGGAGAAATGGATTCTATGAAAGAAAACAAGCAGATTGGTATGATCGAAGTTGAAAATCGGTCCATCCGTTCGGAAGTTAAGGCGATCTGAAGAATTCGAGAAAGTTCCAAGGGGGCCCCCATTGATGCATTTTTTTTTCGATTTCAGTTTTTTCGATTGGAGAAATGGATTCTATGAAGAAAAAACAAGCAGATTGGTATGATCGAAGTTGAAAATCGGTCCATCCGTTCGGAAGTTAAGGCGATCTGAAGAATTCGAAAAAGTTCCAAGGGGGCCCCCTTTGATGCATTTTTTTTTCGATTTTGGTTTTTTCGATTGGAGAAATGGATTTTATGAAAAAAAACAAGCAGTTTGGTATGATCGAAGTTGAAAATCGGTCCATCCGTTCGGAAGTTAAGGCGATCTGAAGAATTCGAAAAAGTTCCAAGGGGGCATCCTTTGATGTACTTTTTTTTTTTTCGATTTCGGTTTTTTCGATTGAAGAAATGGATTCTATGAAAAAAAACAAGCAGATTGGTATGATCGAAGTTGAAAATCGGTCCATCCGTTCGGAAGTTAAGGCGATTTGAAGAATTCGAAAAAGTTCCAAGGGGACCCCCTTTGATGCAATTTTTTTCAGATTTCGGTTTTTTCGATTGCAGAAATGGATTCTATGAAAAAAAAAAGCAGATTCGTATGATCGAAGTTGAAAATCGGTCCATCCGTTCGGAAGTTAAGGCGATCTGAAGAATTCGAAAAAGTTCCAAGGGGGCTCCATTTGATGCTTTTTATTTTTTCGATTTCGGTTTTTTTGATTGGAGAAATGGATTCTATGAAAAAAAAAACAAGCATATTGGTATGATCGAAGTTGAAAATCGGTCCATCCGTTCGGAAGTTAAGGCGATCTGAAGAATTCGAAAAAGTTCCAAGGGGATCCCCTTTGATGCAATTTTTCTTTTTGATTTCGGTTTTTCCGATTGGAGAAATGGATTCTATGAAAAATAACGAGCAGATTGGTATGATCGAAGTTGAAAATCGGTCCATCCGTTCGGAAGTTAAGGCGATCTGAAGAATTCAGAAAAGTTCCAAGGGGACCCCCTTTGATGCAATTTTTTTTTCAATTTTGGTTTTTTCGATTGGAGAAATGGATTCTATGAAAAAAAAACAAGCAGATTGGTATGATCGAAGTTGAAAATCGGTCCATCCGTTCGGAAGTTAAGGCGATTTGAAGAATTCGAAAAAGTTCCAAGGGGACCCCCTTTGATGCAATTTTTTTTTCAGATTTCGGTTTTTTCGATTGGAGAAATGAATTCTATGAAAAAAAACAAGCAGTTTGGTATGATCTAAGTTGAAAATCGGTCAATCCATTCGGAAGTTAAGGCGATCTGAAGAATTCGAAAAAGTTCCAAGGGGACACCCTTTGATGCAATTTTTTTTCGATTTCGGTTTTTTCTATTGAAGAAATGGATTCTATGAAAAAACAAGCAAATTGGTATGCTCGAAATTGAAAATCGGTCGATCCGTTCGGAAGTTGAGGCGGTCTGAAGAATTCGAAAAAGTTCCAAGTGGACACCCTTTGATGCAATTTTTTTTCGATTTCGGTTTTTTCTTTTGAAGAAATGGATTCTATGAAAAAAAAACAAGCAGATTGGTATGATCGAAGTTGAAAATCGGTCCATCCGTTCGGAAGTTAAGGCTATCTGAAGAATTCGAAAAAGTTCCAAGAGGGGGCCCCCTTTGATGCATTTTTTTTTCGATTTCGGTTTTTTCGATTGGAAAAATGGATTCTATGAAAGAAACAAGTAGATTGGCAGGATCGAAGTTGAAAATCGGTCCATCCGTTCGGAAGTTAAGGCGATCTGAAGAATTCGAAAAAGTTCCAAGGGGACCCCCTATGATGCAATTTTTTTTCGATTTCGGTTTTTTCGATTGGAGAAATGGATTCTATGAAAAAAACAAGCGAATTGATATGCGCGAAATTGAAAATCGGTCCATCCGTTCGGAAGTTAGGCGATCTGAAGAATTCGAAAAAGTTCCAAGGAGGCCCCCTTTGATGCATTTTTTTTTTCGATTTCGGTTTTTTCGATTGGAGAAATGGATTCTATGAAAGAAACAAGCAGATTGGTATGATCGAAGTTGAAAATCGGTCCATCCGTTCGGAAGTTAAGGCGATCTGAAGAATTCGAAAAAGTTCCAAGGGGACCCCCTTTGATGCAATTTTTTTTCGATTTCGGTTTTTTCGATTGGAGAAATGGATTCTATGAAAAAAACAAGCGTATTGGTATGATCGAAATTGAAAATCGGTCCATCCGTTTGGAAGTTAAGGCGATCTGAAGAATTCGAAAAAGTTCCAAGAAGGCCCCCTTTGATGCATTTTTTTTCGATTTCGGTTTTTTCGATTGGAGAAATGGATTCTATGAAAGAAAACAAGCAGATTGGTATGATCGAAGTTGAAAATCGGTCCATCCGTTCGGAAGTTAAGGCGATCTGAAGAATTCGAGAAAGTTCCAAGGGGGCCCCCATTGATGCATTTTTTTTTCGATTTCAGTTTTTTCGATTGGAGAAATGGATTCTATGAAAAAAAAAACAAGCATATTGGTATGATCGAAGTTGAAAATCGGTCCATCCGTTCGGAAGTTAAGGCGATCTGAAGAATTCGAAAAAGTTCCAAGGGGATCCCCTTTGATGCAATTTTTCTTTTTGATTTCGGTTTTTCCGATTGGAGAAATGGATTCTATGAAAAATAACGAGCAGATTGGTATGATCGAAGTTGAAAATCGGTCCATCCGTTCGGAAGTTAAGGCGATCTGAAGAATTCAGAAAAGTTCCAAGGGGACCCCCTTTGATGCAATTTTTTTTTCAATTTTGGTTTTTTCGATTGGAGAAATGGATTCTATGAAAAAAAAACAAGCAGATTGGTATGATCGAAGTTGAAAATCGGTCCATCCGTTCGGATGTTAAGGCAATCTGAAGAATTCAGAAAAGTTCCAAGGGGACCCCCTTCGATAAAATTTTTTTTCGATTATGGTTTTTTCGATTGGAGAAATGGATTCTATGAAAAAAAAACAAGCAGATTGGTACGATCGAAGTTGAAAATCGGTCCATCCGTTCGGAAGTTAAGGCGATTTGAAGAATTCGGAAAAGTTCCAAGGGGACCCCCTTTGATGCAATTTTTTTCAGATTTCGGTTTTTTCGATTGAAGAAATGGATTCTATGAAAAAAAACAAGCAGTTTGGTATGATCGAAGTTGAAAATCGGTCCATCCGTTCGGAAGTTAAGGCGATCTGAAGAATTCGAAAAAGTTCCAAGGGGACCCCCTTTGATGCAATTTTTTTTTCGATTTCGGTTTTTTCTATTGAAGAAATGGATTCTATGAAAAAACAAGCAAATTGGTATGCGCGAAATTGAAAATCGGTCGATCCGTTCGGAAGTTGAGGCGGTCTGAAGAATTCGAAAAAGTTCCAAGGTGGCCCCCTTTGATGCATGTTTTTTTCGATTTCGGTTTTTTCGATTGGAGAAATGGATTCTATGAAAGAAACAAGCAGATTGGTATGATCGAAGTTGAAAATCGGTCCATCCGTTCGGAAGTTAAGGCGATCTGAAGAATTCGAAAAAGTTCCAAGGAGACCCCCTTTGATGCAATTTTTTTTCGATTTCGGTTTTTTCGATTGGAGAAATGGATTCTATGAAAAAAACAAGCGTATTGGTATGATCGAAATTGAAAATCGGTCCATCCGTTTGGAAGTTAAGGCGATCTGAAGAATTCGAAAAAGTTCCAAGAAGGCCCCCTTTGATGCATTTTTTTTCGATTTCGGTTTTTTCGATCGGAGAAATGGATTCTATGAAAGAAAACAAGCAGATTGGTATGATCGAAGTTGAAAATCGGTCCATCCGTTCGGAAGTTAAGGCGATCTGAAGAATTCGAGAAAGTTCCAAGGGGGCCCCCATTGATGCATTTTTTTTTCGATTTCAGTTTTTTCGATTGGAGAAATGGATTCTATGAAGAAAAAACAAGCAGATTGGTATGATCGAAGTTGAAAATCGGTCCATCCGTTCGGAAGTTAAGGCGATCTGAAGAATTCGAAAAAGTTCCAAGGGGGCCCCCTTTGATGCATTTTTTTTTCGATTTTGGTTTTTTCGATTGGAGAAATGGATTTTATGAAAAAAAACAAGCAGTTTGGTATGATCGAAGTTGAAAATCGGTCCATCCGTTTGGAAGTTAAGGCGATCTGAAGAATTCGAAAAAGTTCCAAGGGGGCTCCCTTTGATGCTTTTTATTTTTTCGATTTCGGTTTTTTCGATTGGAGAAATGGATTCTATGAAAAAAAAAACAAGCAGGTTGGTATGATCGAAGTTGAAAATCGGTCCATCCGTTCGGATGTTAAGGCAATCTGAAGAATTCAGAAAAGTTCCAAGGGGACCCCCTTTGATAATTTTTTTTTTCGATTATGGTTTTTTCGATTGGAGAAATGGATTCTATGAAAAAAAACAAGCAGATTGGTACGATCGAAGTTGAAAATCGGTCCATCCGTTCGGAAGTTAAGGCGATTTGAAGAATTCGGAAAAGTTCCAAGGGGACCCCCTTTGATGCAATTTTTTTCAGATTTCGGTTTTTTCGATTGAAGAAATGGATTCTATGAAAAAAAACAAGCAGTTTGGTATGATCGAAGTTGAAAATCGGTCCATCCGTTCGGAAGTTAAGGCGATCTGAAGAATTCGAAAAAGTTCCAAGGGGACCCCCTTTGATGCAATTTTTTTTTCGATTTCGGTTTTTTCTATTGAAGAAATGGATTCTATGAAAAAACTAGCAAATTGGTATGCGCGAAATTGAAAATCGGTCGATCCGTTCGGAAGTTGAGGCGGTCTGAAGAATTCGAAAAAGTTCCAAGGTGGCCCCCTTTGATGCATGTTTTTTTCGATTTCGGTTTTTTCGATTGGAGAAATGGATTCTATGAAAGAAACAAGCAGATTGGTATGATCGAAGTTGAAAATCGGTCCATCCCTTCGGAAGTTAAGGCGATCTGAAGAATTCGAAAAAGTTCCAAGGGGACCCCCTTTGATGCAATTTTTTTTCGATTTCGGTTTTTTCGATTGGAGATATGGATTCTATGAAAAAAACAAGCGTATTGGTATGATCGAAATTGAAAATCGGTCCATCCGTTTGGAAGTTAAGGCGATCTGAAGAATTCGAAAAAGTTCCAAGAAGGCCCCCTTTGATGCATTTTTTTTCGATTTCGGTTTTTTCGATTGGAGAAATGGATTCTATGAAAGAAAACAAGCAGATTGGTATGATCGAAGTTGAAAATCGGTCCATCCGTTCGGAAGTTAAGGCGATCTGAAGAATTCGAGAAAGTTCCAAGGGGGCCCCCATTGATGCATTTTTTTTTCGATTTCAGTTTTTTCGATTGGAGAAATGGATTCTATGAAGAAAAAACAAGCAGATTGGTATGATCGAAGTTGAAAATCGGTCCATCCGTTCGGAAGTTAAGGCGATCTGAAGAATTCGAAAAAGTTCCAAGGGGGCCCCCTTTGATGCATTTTTTTTTCGATTTTGGTTTTTTCGATTGGAGAAATGGATTTTATGAAAAAAAACAAGCAGTTTGGTATGATCGAAGTTGAAAATCGGTCCATCCGTTCGGAAGTTAAGGCGATCTGAAGAATTCGAAAAAGTTCCAAGGGGGCCCCCTTTGATGCATTTTTTTTTCGATTTCGGTTTTTTCGATTGAAGAAATGGATTCTATGAAAAAAAACAAGCAGATTGGTATGATCGAAGTTGAAAATCGGTCCATCCGTTCGGAAGTTAAGGCGATTTGAAGAATTCGAAAAAGTTCCAAGGGGACCCCCTTTGATGCAATTTTTTTCAGATTTCGGTTTTTTCGATTGCAGAAATGGATTCTATGAAAAAAAAAAGCAGATTCGTATGATCGAAGTTGAAAATCGGTCCATCCGTTCGGAAGTTAAGGCGATCTGAAGAATTCGAAAAAGTTCCAAGGGGGCTCCATTTGATGCTTTTTATTTTTTCGATTTCGGTTTTTTTGATTGGAGAAATGGATTCTATGAAAAAAAAAACAAGCATATTGGTATGATCGAAGTTGAAAATCGGTCCATCCGTTCGGAAGTTAAGGCGATCTGAAGAATTCGAAAAAGTTCCAAGGGGATCCCCTTTGATGCAATTTTTCTTTTTGATTTCGGTTTTTCCGATTGGAGAAATGGATTCTATGAAAAATAACGAGCAGATTGGTATGATCGAAGTTGAAAATCGGTCCATCCGTTCGGAAGTTAAGGCGATCTGAAGAATTCAGAAAAGTTCCAAGGGGACCCCCTTTGATGCAATTTTTTTTTCAATTTTGGTTTTTTCGATTGGAGAAATGGATTCTATGAAAAAAAAACAAGCAGATTGGTATGATCGAAGTTGAAAATCGGTCCATCCGTTCGGAAGTTAAGGCGATTTGAAGAATTCGAAAAAGTTCCAAGGGGACCCCCTTTGATGCAATTTTTTTTTCAGATTTCGGTTTTTTCGATTGGAGAAATGAATTCTATGAAAAAAAACAAGCAGTTTGGTATGATCTAAGTTGAAAATCGGTCAATCCATTCGGAAGTTAAGGCGATCTGAAGAATTCGAAAAAGTTCCAAGGGGACACCCTTTGATGCAATTTTTTTTCGATTTCGGTTTTTTCTATTGAAGAAATGGATTCTATGAAAAAACAAGCAAATTGGTATGCTCGAAATTGAAAATCGGTCGATCCGTTCGGAAGTTGAGGCGGTCTGAAGAATTCGAAAAAGTTCCAAGTGGACACCCTTTGATGCAATTTTTTTTCGATTTCGGTTTTTTCTTTTGAAGAAATGGATTCTATGAAAAAAAAACAAGCAGATTGGTATGATCGAAGTTGAAAATCGGTCCATCCGTTCGGAAGTTAAGGCTATCTGAAGAATTCGAAAAAGTTCCAAGAGGGGGCCCCCTTTGATGCATTTTTTTTTCGATTTCGGTTTTTTCGATTGGAAAAATGGATTCTATGAAAGAAACAAGTAGATTGGCAGGATCGAAGTTGAAAATCGGTCCATCCGTTCGGAAGTTAAGGCGATCTGAAGAATTCGAA
Organism: Chrysomela aeneicollis; assembly: GCA_029955515.1. Classification (NCBI taxonomy): domain Eukaryota; kingdom Metazoa; phylum Arthropoda; class Insecta; order Coleoptera; family Chrysomelidae; genus Chrysomela; species Chrysomela aeneicollis. The sequence continues at coordinate 9,827,022 of JARUHQ010000013.1, read as the reverse complement.
AAAGTTCCAAGGGGACCCCCTATGATGCAATTTTTTTTCGATTTCGGTTTTTTCGATTGGAGAAATGGATTCTATGAAAAAAACAAGCGAATTGATATGCGCGAAATTGAAAATCGGTCCATCCGTTCGGAAGTTAGGCGATCTGAAGAATTCGAAAAAGTTCCAAGGAGGCCCCCTTTGATGCATTTTTTTTTTCGATTTCGGTTTTTTCGATTGGAGAAATGGATTCTATGAAAGAAACAAGCAGATTGGTATGATCGAAGTTGAAAATCGGTCCATCCGTTCGGAAGTTAAGGCGATCTGAAGAATTCGAAAAAGTTCCAAGGGGACCCCCTTTGATGCAATTTTTTTTCGATTTCGGTTTTTTCGATTGGAGAAATGGATTCTATGAAAAAAACAAGCGTATTGGTATGATCGAAATTGAAAATCGGTCCATCCGTTTGGAAGTTAAGGCGATCTGAAGAATTCGAAAAAGTTCCAAGAAGGCCCCCTTTGATGCATTTTTTTTCGATTTCGGTTTTTTCGATTGGAGAAATGGATTCTATGAAAGAAAACAAGCAGATTGGTATGATCGAAGTTGAAAATCGGTCCATCCGTTCGGAAGTTAAGGCGATCTGAAGAATTCGAGAAAGTTCCAAGGGGGCCCCCATTGATGCATTTTTTTTTCGATTTCAGTTTTTTCGATTGGAGAAATGGATTCTATGAAAAAAAAAACAAGCATATTGGTATGATCGAAGTTGAAAATCGGTCCATCCGTTCGGAAGTTAAGGCGATCTGAAGAATTCGAAAAAGTTCCAAGGGGATCCCCTTTGATGCAATTTTTCTTTTTGATTTCGGTTTTTCCGATTGGAGAAATGGATTCTATGAAAAATAACGAGCAGATTGGTATGATCGAAGTTGAAAATCGGTCCATCCGTTCGGAAGTTAAGGCGATCTGAAGAATTCAGAAAAGTTCCAAGGGGACCCCCTTTGATGCAATTTTTTTTTCAATTTTGGTTTTTTCGATTGGAGAAATGGATTCTATGAAAAAAAAACAAGCAGATTGGTATGATCGAAGTTGAAAATCGGTCCATCCGTTCGGAAGTTAAGGCGATTTGAAGAATTCGAAAAAGTTCCAAGAGGACCCCCTTTGATGCAATTTTTTTTTCAGATTTCGGTTTTTTCGATTGGAGAAATGAATTCTATGAAAAAAAACAAGCAGTTTGGTATGATCTAAGTTGAAAATCGGTCAATCCATTCGGAAGTTAAGGCGATCTGAAGAATTCGAAAAAGTTCCAAGGGGACACCCTTTGATGCAATTTTTTTTCGATTTCGGTTTTTTCTATTGAAGAAATGGATTCTATGAAAAAACAAGCAAATTGGTATGCTCGAAATTGAAAATCGGTCGATCCGTTCGGAAGTTGAGGCGGTCTGAAGAATTCGAAAAAGTTCCAAGTGGACACCCTTTGATGCAATTTTTTTTCGATTTCGGTTTTTTCTTTTGAAGAAATGGATTCTATGAAAAAAAAACAAGCAGATTGGTATGATCGAAGTTGAAAATCGGTCCATCCGTTCGGAAGTTAAGGCTATCTGAAGAATTCGAAAAAGTTCCAAGAGGGGGCCCCCTTTGATGCATTTTTTTTTCGATTTCGGTTTTTTCGATTGGAAAAATGGATTCTATGAAAGAAACAAGTAGATTGGCAGGATCGAAGTTGAAAATCGGTCCATCCGTTCGGAAGTTAAGGCGATCTGAAGAATTCGAAAAAGTTCCAAGGGGACCCCCTATGATGCAATTTTTTTTCGATTTCGGTTTTTTCGATTGGAGAAATGGATTCTATGAAAAAAACAAGCGAATTGATATGCGCGAAATTGAAAATCGGTCCATCCGTTCGGAAGTTAGGCGATCTGAAGAATTCGAAAAAGTTCCAAGGAGGCCCCCTTTGATGCATTTTTTTTTCGATTTCGGTTTTTTCGATTGGAGAAATGGATTCTATGAAAGAAACAAGCAGATTGGTATGATCGAAGTTGAAAATCGGTCCATCCGTTCGGAAGTTAAGGCGATCTGAAGAATTCGAAAAAGTTCCAAGGGGACCCCCTTTGATGCAATTTTTTTTCGATTTCGGTTTTTTCGATTGGAGAAATGGATTCTATGAAAAAAACAAGCGTATTGGTATGATCGAAATTGAAAATCGGTCCATCCGTTTGGAAGTTAAGGCGATCTGAAGAATTCGAAAAAGTTCCAAGAAGGCCCCCTTTGATGCATTTTTTTTCGATTTCGGTTTTTTCGATTGGAGAAATGGATTCTATGAAAGAAAACAAGCAGATTGGTATGATCGAAGTTGAAAATCGGTCCATCCGTTCGGAAGTTAAGGCGATCTGAAGAATTCGAGAAAGTTCCAAGGGGGCCCCCATTGATGCATTTTTTTTTCGATTTCAGTTTTTTCGATTGGAGAAATGGATTCTATGAAGAAAAAACAAGCAGATTGGTATGATCGAAGTTGAAAATCGGTCCATCCGTTCGGAAGTTAAGGCGATCTGAAGAATTCGAAAAAGTTCCAAGGGGGCCCCCTTTGATGCATTTTTTTTTCGATTTTGGTTTTTTCGATTGGAGAAATGGATTTTATGAAAAAAAACAAGCAGTTTGGTATGATCGAAGTTGAAAATCGGTCCATCCGTTTGGAAGTTAAGGCGATCTGAAGAATTCGAAAAAGTTCCAAGGGGGCTCCCTTTGATGCTTTTTATTTTTTCGATTTCGGTTTTTTCGATTGGAGAAATGGATTCTATGAAAAAAAAACAAGCAGGTTGGTATGATCGAAGTTGAAAATCGGTCCATCCGTTCGGATGTTAAGGCAATCTGAAGAATTCAGAAAAGTTCCAAGGGGACCCCCTTTGATAATTTTTTTTTTTCGATTATGGTATTTTCGATTGGAGAAATGGATTCTATGAAAAAAAACAAGCAGATTGGTACGATCGAAGTTGAAAATCGGTCCATCCGTTCGGAAGTTAAGGCGATTTGAAGAATTCGGAAAAGTTCCAAGGGGACCCCCTTTGATGCAATTTTTTTCAGATTTCGGTTTTTTCGATTGAAGAAATGGATTCTATGAAAAAAAACAAGCAGTTTGGTATGATCGAAGTTGAAAATCGGTCCATCCGTTCGGAAGTTAAGGCGATCTGAAGAATTCGAAAAAGTTCCAAGGGGACCCCCTCTGATGCAATTTTTTTTTCGATTTCGGTTTTTTCTATTGAAGAAATGGATTCTATGAAAAAACAAGCAAATTGGTATGCGCGAAATTGAAAATCGGTCGATCCGTTCGGAAGTTGAGGCGGTCTGAAGAATTCGAAAAAGTTCCAAGGTGGCCCCCTTTGATGCATGTTCTTTTCGATTTCGGTTTTTTCGATTGGAGAAATGGATTCTATGAAAGAAACAAGCAGATTGGTATGATCGAAGTTGAAAATCGGTCCATCCCTTCGGAAGTTAAGGCGATCTGAAGAATTCGAAAAAGTTCAAAGGGGACCCCCTTTGATGCAATTTTTTTTCGATTTCGGTTTTTTCGATTGGAGAAATGGATTCTATGAAAAAAACAAGCGTATTGGTATGATCGAAATTGAAAATCGGTCCATCCGTTTGGAAGTTAAGGCGATCTGAAGAATTCGAAAAAGTTCCAAGAAGGCCCCCTTTGATGCATTTTTTTTCGATTTCGGTTTTTTCGATTGGAGAAATGGATTCTATGAAAGAAAACAAGCAGATTGGTATGATCGAAGTTGAAAATCGGTCCATCCGTTCGGAAGTTAAGGCGATCTGAAGAATTCGAGAAAGTTCCAAGGGGGCCCCCATTGATGCATTTTTTTTTCGATTTCAGTTTTTTCGATTGGAGAAATGGATTCTATGAAGAAAAAACAAGCAGATTGGTATGATCGAAGTTGAAAATCGGTCCATCCGTTCGGAAGTTAAGGCGATCTGAAGAATTCGAAAAAGTTCCAAGGGGGCCCCCTTTGATGCATTTTTTTTTCGATTTTGGTTTTTTCGATTGGAAAAATGGATTTTATGAAAAAAAACAAGCAGTTTGGTATGATCGAAGTTGAAAATCGGTCCATCCGTTTGGAAGTTAAGGCGATCTGAAGAATTCGAAAAAGTTCCAAGGGGGCTCCCTTTGATGCTTTTTATTTTTTCGATTTCGGTTTTTTCGATTGGAGAAATGGATTCTATGAAAAAAAAACAAGCAGGTTGGTATGATCGAAGTTGAAAATCGGTCCATCCGTTCGGATGTTAAGGCAATCTGAAGAATTCAGAAAAGTTCCAAGGGGACCCCCTTTGATAATTTTTTTTTTTCGATTATGGTATTTTCGATTGGAGAAATGGATTCTATGAAAAAAAACAAGCAGATTGGTACGATCGAAGTTGAAAATCGGTCCATCCGTTCGGAAGTTAAGGCGATTTGAAGAATTCGGAAAAGTTCCAAGGGGACCCCCTTTGATGCAATTTTTTTCAGATTTCGGTTTTTTCGATTGAAGAAATGGATTCTATGAAAAAAAACAAGCAGTTTGGTATGATCGAAGTTGAAAATCGGTCCATCCGTTCGGAAGTTAAGGCGATCTGAAGAATTCGAAAAAGTTCCAAGGGGACCCCCTCTGATGCAATTTTTTTTTCGATTTCAGTTTTTTCTATTGAAGAAATGGATTCTATGAAAAAACAAGCAAATTGGTATGCGCGAAATTGAAAATCGGTCGATCCGTTCGGAAGTTGAGGCGGTCTGAAGAATTCGAAAAAGTTCCAAGGTGGCCCCCTTTGATGCATGTTCTTTTCGATTTCGGTTTTTTCGATTGGAGAAATGGATTCTATGAAAGAAACAAGCAGATTGGTATGATCGAAGTTGAAAATCGGTCCATCCCTTCGGAAGTTAAGGCGATCTGAAGAATTCGAAAAAGTTCAAAGGAGACCCCCTTTGATGCAATTTTTTTTCGATTTCGGTTTTTTCGATTGGAGAAATGGATTCTATGAAAAAAACAAGCGTATTGGTATGATCGAAATTGAAAATCGGTTCATCCGTTTGGAAGTTAAGGCGATCTGAAGAATTCGAAAAAGTTCCAAGAAGGCCCCCTTTGATGCATTTTTTTTCGATTTCGGTTTTTTCGATTGGAGAAATGGATTCTATGAAAGAAAACAAGCAGATTGGTATGATCGAAGTTGAAAATCGGTCCATCCGTTCGGAAGTTAAGGCGATCTGAAGAATTCGAGAAAGTTCCAAGGGGGCCCCCATTGATGCATTTTTTTTTCGATTTCAGTTTTTTCGATTGGAGAAATGGATTCTATGAAGAAAAAACAAGCAGATTGGTATGATCGAAGTTGAAAATCGGTCCATCCGTTCGGAAGTTAAGGCGATCTGAAGAATTCGAAAAAGTTCCAAGGGGGCCCCCTTTGATGCATTTTTTTTTCGATTTTGGTTTTTTCGATTGGAGAAATGGATTTTATGAAAAAAAACAAGCAGTTTGGTATGATCGAAGTTGAAAATCGGTCCATCCGTTCGGAAGTTAAGGCGATCTGAAGAATTCGAAAAAGTTCCAAGGGGGCATCCTTTGATGTACTTTTTTTTTTTTCGATTTCGGTTTTTTCGATTGAAGAAATGGATTCTATGAAAAAAAACAAGCAGATTGGTATGATCGAAGTTGAAAATCGGTCCATCCGTTCGGAAGTTAAGGCGATTTGAAGAATTCGAAAAAGTTCCAAGGGGACCCCCTTTGATGCAATTTTTTTTCAGATTTCGGTTTTTTCGATTGCAGAAATGGATTCTATAAAAAAAAAGCAGATTCGTATGATCGAAGTTGAAAATCGGTCCATCCGTTCGGAAGTTAAGGCGATCTGAAGAATTCGAAAAAGTTCCAAGGGGGCTCCCTTTGATGCTTTTTATTTTTTCGATTTCGGTTTTTTTGATTGGAGAAATGGATTTTATGAAAAAAAAAACAAGCATATTGGTATGATCGAAGTTGAAAATCGGTCCATCCGTTCGGAAGTTAAGGCGATCTGAAGAATTCGAAAAAGTTCAAAGGGGATCCCCTTTGATGCAATTTTTCTTTTTGATTTCGGTTTTTCCGATTGGAGAAATGGATTCTATGAAAAAAAACGAGCAGATTGGTATGATCGAAGTTGAAAATCGGTCCATCCGTTCGGAAGTTAAGGCGATCTGAAGAATTCAGAAAAGTTCCAAGGGGACCCCCTTTGATGCAATTTTTTTTTCAATTTTGGTTTTTTCGATTGGAGAAATGGATTCTATGAAAAAAAAACAAGCAGATTGGTATGATCGAAGTTGAAAATCGGTCCATCCGTTCGGAAGTTAAGGCGATTTGAAGAATTCGAAAAAGTTCCAAGGGGACCCCCTTTGATGCAATTTTTTTTTCAGATTTCGGTTTTTTCGATTGGAGAATTGAATTCTATGAAAAAAAAACAAGCAGTTTGGTATGATCTAAGTTGAAAATCGGTCAATCCATTCGGAAGTTAAGGCGATCTGAAGAATTCGAAAAAGTTTCAAGGGGACACCCTTTGATGCAATTTTTTTTCGATTTCGGTTTTTTCTATTGAAGAAATGGATTCTATGAAAAAACAAGCAAATTGGTATGCTCGAAATTGAAAATCGGTCGATCCGTTCGGAAGTTGAGGCGGTCTGAAGAATTCGAAAAAGTTCCAAGTGGACATCCTTTGATGCAATTTTTTTTCGATTTCGGTTTTTTCTTTTGAAGAAATGGATTCTATGAAAAAAAAACAAGCAGATTGGTATGATCGAAGTTGAAAATCGGTCCATCCGTTCGGAAGTTAAGGCTATCTGAAGAATTCGAAAAAGTTCCAAGGGGGGGCCCCCTTTGATGCATTTTTTTTTCGATTTCGGTTTTTTCGATTGGAAAAATGGATTCTATGAAAGAAACAAGTAGATTGGCAGGATCGAAGTTGAAAATCGGTCCATCCGTTCGGAAGTTAAGGCGATCTGAAGAATTCGAAAAAGTTCCAAGGGGACCCCCTATGATGCAATTTTTTTTCGATTTCGGTTTTTTCGATTGGAGAAATGGATTCTATGAAAAAAACAAGCGAATTGATATGCGCGAAATTGAAAATCGGTCCATCCGTTCGGAAGTTAGGCGATCTGAAGAATTCGAAAAAGTTCCAAGGAGGCCCCCTTTGATGCATTTTTTTTTTCGATTTCGGTTCTTTCGATCGGAGAAATGGATTATATGAAAAAAAAAAACAAGCAGATTGGTATGATCGAAGTTGAAAATCGGTCCATCCGTTCGGATGTTAAGGCGATCTGAAGAATTCGAAAAAGTTCCAAGTGGGCCCCCTTTGATGCATTTTTTTTTTCGATTTCGGTTCTTTCGATTGGAGAAATGGATTCTATGAAAAAAAACAAGCAGATTGGTATGATCGAAGTTGAAAATCGGTCCATACGTTCGAAAGTTAAGGCAATCTGAAGAATTCGAGAAAGTTCCAAGGGGGCCCCCTTTGATGCATTTTTTTTTCGATTTCGGTTTTTTATCGGAGAAATGGATTCTATAAAAAAAAGCAGATTGGTATTATCGAAGTTGAAAATCGGTCCATCCGTTCGGAAGTTAAGTCGATCTGAAGAATTCGAAAAAGTTCCAAGGGGGCCCCCTTTGATGCATTTTTTTTTTCGATTTCGGTTTTTTCGATTGGAGAAATGGATTCTATGAAAAAAAACAAGCAGATTCGTATGATCGAAGTTGAAAATCGGTCCATCCGTTCGGAAGTTAAGGCGATCTGAAGTATTCGAAAAAGTTCCAAGGGGGCTCCCTTTGATGCTTTTTATTTTTTCGATTTCGGTTTTTTTGATTGGAGAAATGGATTCTATGAAAAAAACGAGCAGATTGGTATGATCGAAGTTGAAAATCGGTCCATACATTCGAAAGTTGAGGCAATCTGAAGAATTCGAAAAAGTTCCAAGGGGGCCCCCTTTGATACAATTTTTTTTCGATTTCGGATTTTTTGATCGGAGAAATGGATTCTATGAAAAAAAAAGCAGATTGGTATGATCGAAGTTGAAAATCGGTCCATCCGTTCGGAAGTTAAGTCGATCTGAAGAATTCGAAAAAGTTCCAAGGGGGCCCCCTTTGATGCATTTTTTTTTTCGATTTCGGTTTTTTCGATTGGAGAAATGGATTCTATGAAAAAAAAAACAAGCAGATTCGTATGATCGAAGTTGAAAATCGGTCCATTTGTTCGGAAGTTAAGGCGATCTGAAGAATTCGAAAAAGTTCCAAGGGGGCTCCCTTTGATGCTTTTTATTTTTTCGGTTTCGGTTTTTTTGATTGGAGAAATGGATTCTATGAAAAAAAAACAAGCAGATTGGTATGATCGAAGTTGAAAATCGGTCCATCCGTTCGGAAGTTAAGGCGATCTGAAGAATTCGAAAAAGTTCCAAGGGGACCCCCTTTGATGCAATTTTTCTTTTCGATTTCGGTTTTTTCGATTGGAGAAATGGATTCTATGAAAAAAAACAAGCAGATTGGTATGATCGAAGTTGAAAATCGGTCCATCCGTTCGGAAGTTAAGGCGATCTGAAGAATTCAGAAAAGTTCCAAGGGGACCCCCTTTGATGCAATTTTTTTTTCGATTTTGGTTTTTTCGATTGAAGAAATGGATTCTATGAAAAAAAAACAAGTAGATTGGTATGATCGAAGTTGAAAATCGGTCCATCCGTTCGGAAGTTAAGGCGATTTGAAGAATTCGAAAAAGTTCCAAGGGGACCCCCTTTGATGCAATTTTTTTTCGATTTCGGTTTTTTCTATTGAAGAAATGGATTCTATGAAAAAACAAGCAAATTGGTATGCGCGAAATTGAAAATCGGTCGATCCGTTCGGAAGTTGAGGCGGTCTGAAGAATTCGAAAAAGTTCCAAGGTGGCCCCCTTTGATGCATTTTATTTTTCGATTTTGGTTTTTCCGATTGAAGAAATGGATTCTATGAAAAAAAACAAGCAGATTGGTATGATCGAATTTGAAAATCGGTCCATCCGTTCGGAAGTTAAGGCGATCTGAAGAATTCGAAAAAGTTCCAAGGAGGCCCCCTTTGATGCATTTTTTTTTCCGATTTCGGTTTTTTCGATTGGAGAAATGGATTCTATAAAAGAAACAAGCAGATTGGTATGATCGAAGTTGAAAATCGGTCCATCCGTTCGGAAGTTAAGGCGATCTGAAGAATTCGAAAAAGTTCCAAAGGGACCCCCTTTGATGCAATTTTTTTTCGATTTCGGTTTTTCCGATTGGAGAAATGGATTCTATGAAAAAAACAAGCGAATTGGTATGCGCGAAATTGAAAATCGGTCCATCCGTTCGGAAGTTAAGGCGATCTGAAGAATTCGAAAATGTTCCAAGAAGGCCCCCTTTGATGCATTTTTTTTTTCGATTTCGGTTGTTTCGATTGGAGAAATGGATTCTATAAAAAAAAACAAGCAGATTGGTATGATCGAAGTTGAAAATCGGTCCATCCGTTCGGAAGTTAAGGCGATCTGAAGAATTCGAAAAAGTTCCAAGGGGGCCCCCTTTGATGCATTTTTTTTTTCGATTGGATAAATGGATTCTATGATAAAAAACAAGCAGATTGGTATGATCGAAGTTGAAAATCGGTCCATCCGTTCGGAAGTTAAGGCGATCTGAAGAATTCGAAAAAGTTCCAAGGAGGCCCCCTTTGATGCATTTTTTTTTCGATTTCGGTTTTTTCGATTGGAGAAATGGATTCAAAAAAAAAACAAGCAGATTCGTATGATCGAAGTTGAAAATCGGTCCATCCGTTCGGAAGTTATGGCGATCTGAAGTATTCGAAAAAGTTCCAAGGGGGCTCCCTTTGATGCTTTTTATTTTTTTTGATTTCGGTTTTTTTGATTGGAGAAATGGATTCTATGAAAAAAAACGAGCAGATTGGTATGATCGAAGTTGAAAATCGGTCCATACGTTCGAAAGTTGAGGCAATCTGAAGAATTCGAAAAAGTTCCAAGGGGGCCCCCTTTGATACATTTTTTTTCTCGATTTCGGATTTTTTGATCGGAGAAATGGATTCTATGAAAAAAAAAAGCAGATTGGTATGATCGAAGTTGAATATCGGTCCATCCGTTCGGAAGTTAAGTCGATCTGAAGAATTCGAAAAAGTTCCAAGGGGGCCCCCTTTGATGCATTTTTTTTTTCGATTTCGGTTTTTTCGATTGGAGAAATGGATTCTATGAAAAAAAACAAGCAGATTCGTATGATCGAAGTTGAAAATCGGTCCATTTGTTCGGAAGTTAAGGCGATCTGAAGAATTCGAAAAAGTTCCAAAGGGGCTCCCTTTGATGCTTTTTATTTTTTCGGTTTCGGTTTTTTTGATTGGAGAAATGGATTCTATGAAAAAAAAACAAGCAGATTGGTATGATCGAAGTTGAAAATCGGTCCATCCGTTCGGAAGTTAAGGCGATCTGAAGAATTCGAAAAAGTTCCAAGGGGACCCCCTTTGATGCAATTTTTCTTTTCGATTTCGGTTTTTTCGATTGGAGAAATGGATTCTATGAAAAAAAAACAAGCAGATTGGTATGATCGAAGTTGAAAATCGGTCCATCCGTTCGGAAGTTAAGGCGATCTGAAGAATTCAGAAAAGTTCCAAGGGGACCCCCTTTGATGCAATTTTTTTTTCGATTTTGGTTTTTTCGATTGGAGAAATGGATTCTATGAAAAAAAACAAGTAGATTGGTATGATCGAAGTTGAAAATCGGTCCATCCGTTCGGAAGTTAAGGCGATTTGAAGAATTCGAAAAAGTTCCAAGGGGACCCCCTTTGATGCAATTTTTTTTCGATTTCGGTTTTTTCTATTGAAGAAATGGATTCTATGAAAAAACAAGCAAATTGGTATGCGCGAAATTGAAAATCGGTCGATCCGTTCGGAAGTTGAGGCGGTCTGAAGAATTCGAAAAAGTTCCAAGGTGGCCCCCTTTGATGCATTTTATTTTTCGATTTTGGTTTTTCCGATTGAAGAAATGGATTCTATGAAAAAAAAAAACAAGCAGATTGGTATGATCGAATTTGAAAATCGGTCCATCCGTTCGGAAGTTAAGGCGATCTGAAGAATTCGATAAAGTTCCAAGGGGGCCCCCTTTGATGCATTTTTTTTTTCGATTTCGGTTTTTTCGATTGGAGAAATGGATTCTATAAAAGAAACAAGCAGATTGGTATGATCGAAGTTGAAAATCGGTCCATCCGTTCGGAAGTTAAGGCGATCTGAAGAATTCGAAAAAGTTCCAAGAAGACCCCCTTTGATGCAATTTTTTTTCGATTTCGGTTTTTCCGATTGGAGAAATGGATTCTATGAAAAAAACAAGCGAATTGCTATGCGCGAAATTGAAAATCGGTCCATCCGTTCGGAAGTTAAGGCGATCTGAAGAATTCGAAAAAGTTCCAAGAAGGCCCCCTTTGATGCATTTTTTTTTCGATTTCGGTTTTTTCGATTGGAGAAATGGATTCTATGAAAAAAAACAAGCAGATTGGTATGATCGAAGTTGAAAATCGGTCCATCCGTTCGGAAGTTAAGGCGATCTGAAGAATTCGAAAAAGTTCCAAGGGGGCCCCCTTTGATGCATTTTTTTTTCGATTTCGGTTTTTCTGATCGGAGAAATGGATTCTATGAAAAAAACAAGCAGATTGGTATGATCGAAGTTGAAAATCGGTCCATCCGTTCGGAAGTTAAGGCGATCTGAAGAATTCGAAAAAGTTCCAAGGGGACCCCCTTTGATGCAATTTTTCTTTTCGATTTCGGTTTTTTCGATTGGAGAAATGGATTCTATGAAAAAAAAACAAGCAGATTGGTATGATCGAAGTTGAAAATCGGTCCATCCGTTCGGAAGTTAAGGCGATCTGAAGAATTCAGAAAAGTTCCAAGGGGACCCCCTTTGATGCAATTTTTTTTTCGATTTTGGTTTTTTCGATTGAAGAAATGGATTCTATGAAAAAACAAGCAAATTGGTATGCGCGAAATTGAAAATCGGTCGATCCGTTCGGAAGTTGAGGCGGTCTGAAGAATTCGAAAAAGTTCCAAGGTGGCCCCCTTTGATGCATTTTATTTTTCGATTTTGGTTTTTCCGATTGAAGAAATGGATTCTATGAAAAAAAAAACAAGCAGATTGGTATGATCGAATTTGAAAATCGGTCCATCCGTTCGGAAGTTAAGGCGATCTGAAGAATTCGATAAAGTTCCAAGGGGGCCCCCTTTGATGCATTTTTTTTTTCGATTTCGGTTTTTTCGATTGAAGAAATGGATTCTATAAAAGAAACAAGCAGATTGGTATGATCGAAGTTGAAAATCGGTCCATCCGCTCGGAAGTTAAGGCGATCTGAAGAATTCGAAAAAGTTCCAAGAAGACCCCCTTTGATGCAATTTTTTTTCGATTTCGGTTTTTCCGATTGGAGAAATGGATTCTATGAAAAAAACAAGCGAATTGCTATGCGCGAAATTGAAAATCGGTCCATCCGTTCGGAAGTTAAGGCGATCTGAAGAATTCGAAAAAGTTCCAAGAAGGCCCCCTTTGATGCATTTTTTTTTCGATTTCGGTTTTTTCGATTGGAGAAATGGATTCTATGAAAAAAAACAAGCAGATTGGTATGATCGAAGTTGAAAATCGGTCCATCCGTTCGGAAGTTAAGGCGATCTGAAGAATTCGAAAAAGTTCCAAGGGGGCCCCCTTTGATGCATTTTTTTTTCGATTTCGGTTTTTCTGATCGGAGAAATGGATTCTATGAAAAAAACAAGCAGATTGGTATGATCGAAGTTGAAAATCGGTCCATCCGTTCGGAAGTTAAGGCGATCTGAAGAATTCGAAAAAGTTCCAAGGGGACCCCCTTTGATGCAATTTTTCTTTTCGATTTCGGTTTTTTCGATTGGAGAAATGGATTCTATGAAAAAAAACAAGCAGATTGGTATGATCGAAGTTGAAAATCGGTCCATCCGTTCGGAAGTTAAGGCGATCTGAAGAATTCAGAAAAGTTCCAAGGGGACCCCCTTTGATGCAATTTTTTTTTCGATTTTGGTTTTTTCGATTGAAGAAATGGATTCTATGAAAAAAAACAAGTAGATTGGTATGATCGAAGTTGAAAATCGGTCCATCCGTTCGGAAGTTAAGGCGATTTGAAGAATTCGAAAAAGTTCCAAGGGGACCCCCTTTGATGCAATTTTTTTTCGATTTCGGTTTTTTCTATTGAAGAAATGGATTCTATGAAAAAACAAGCAAATTGGTATGCGCGAAATTGAAAATCGGTCGATCCGTTCGGAAGTTGAGGCGGTCTGAAGAATTCGAAAAAGTTCCAAGGTGGCCCCCTTTGATGCATTTTATTTTTCGATTTTGGTTTTTCCGATTGAAGAAATGGATTCTATGAAAAAAAACAAGCAGATTGGTATGATCGAATTTGAAAATCGGTCCATCCGTTCGGAAGTTAAGGCGATCTGAAGAATTCGAAAAAGTTCCAAGGAGGCCCCCTTTGATGCATTTTTTTTTCCGATTTCGGTTTTTTCGATTGGAGAAATGGATTCTATAAAAGAAACAAGCAGATTGGTATGATCGAAGTTGAAAATCGGTCCATCCGTTCGGAAGTTAAGGCGATCTGAAGAATTCGAAAAAGTTCCAAGGGGACCCCCTTTGATGCAATTTTTTTTCGATTTCGGTTTTTCCGATTGGAGAAATGGATTCTATGAAAAAAACAAGCGAATTGGTATGCGCGAAATTGAAAATCGGTCCATCCGTTCGGAAGTTAAGGCGATCTGAAGAATTCGAAAAAGTTCCAAGAAGGCCCCCTTTGATGCATTTTTTTTTTTCGATTTCGGTTGTTTCGATTGGAGAAATGGATTCTATAAAAAAAAACAAGCAGATTGGTATGATCGAAGTTGAAAATCGGTCCATCCGTTCGGAAGTTAAGGCGATCTGAAGAATTCGAAAAAGTTCCAAGGGGGCCCCCTTTGATGCATTTTTTTTTTCGATTGGATAAATGGATTCTATGATAAAAAACAAGCAGATTGGTATGATCGAAGTTGAAAATCGGTCCATCCGTTCGGAAGTTAAGGCGATCTGAAGAATTCGAAAAAGTTCCAAGGAGGCCCCCTTTGATGCATTTTTTTTTCGATTTCGGTTTTTTTGATTGGAGAAATGGATTCAAAAAAAAAACAAGCAGATTCGTATGATCGAAGTTGAAAATCGGTCCATCCGTTCGGAAGTTATGGCGATCTGAAGTATTCGAAAAAGTTCCAAGGGGGCTCCCTTTGATGCTTTTTATTTTTTTGATTTCGGTTTTTTTGATTGGAGAAATGGATTCTATGAAAAAAAACGAGCAGATTGGTATGATCGAAGTTGAAAATCGGTCCATACGTTCGAAAGTTGAGGCAATCTGAAGAATTCGAAAAAGTTCCAAGGGGGCCCCCTTTGATACATTTTTTTTTTCGATTTCGGATTTTTTGATCGGAGAAATGGATTCTATGAAAAAAAAAAGCAGATTGGTATGATCGAAGTTGAAAATCGGTCCATCCGTTCGGAAGTTAAGTCGATCTGAAGAATTCGAAAAAGTTCCAAGGGGGCCCCCTTTGATGCATTTTTTTTTTTTCGATTTCGGTTTTTTCGATTGGAGAAATGGATTCTATGAAAAAAAAACAAGCAGATTCGTATGATCGAAGTTGAAAATCGGTCCATTTGTTCGGAAGTTAAGGCGATCTGAAGAATTCGAAAAAGTTCCAAAGGGGCTCCCATTGATGCTTTTTATTTTTTCGGTTTCGGTTTTTTTGATTGGAGAAATGGATTCTATGAAAAAAAAACAAGCAGATTGGTATGATCGAAGTTGAAAATCGGTCCATCCGTTCGGAAGTTAAGGCGATCTGAAGAATTCGAAAAAGTTCCAAGGGGACCCCCTTTGATGCAATTTTTCTTTTCGATTTCGGTTTTTTCGATTGGAGAAATGGATTCTATGAAAAAAAACAAGCAGATTGGTATGATCGAAGTTGAAAATCGGTCCATCCGTTCGGAAGTTAAGGCGATCTGAAGAATTCAGAAAAGTTCCAAGGGGACCCCCTTTGATGCAATTTTTTTTTCGATTTTGGTTTTTTCGATTGGAGAAATGGATTCTATGAAAAAAAACAAGTAGATTGGTATGATCGAAGTTGAAAATCGGTCCATCCGTTCGGAAGTTAAGGCGATTTGAAGAATTCGAAAAAGTTCCAAGGGGACCCCCTTTGATGCAATTTTTTTTCGATTTCGGTTTTTTCTATTGAAGAAATGGATTCTATGAAAAAACAAGCAAATTGGTATGCGCGAAATTGAAAATCGGTCGATCCGTTCGGAAGTTGAGGCGGTCTGAAGAATTCGAAAAAGTTCCAAGGTGGCCCCCTTTGATGCATTTTATTTTTCGATTTTGGTTTTTCCGATTGAAGAAATGGATTCTATGAAAAAAAAAACAAGCAGATTGGTATGATCGAATTTGAAAATCGGTCCATCCGTTCGGAAGTTAAGGCGATCTGAAGAATTCGATAAAGTTCCAAGGGGGCCCCCTTTGATGCATTTTTTTTTTCGATTTCGGTTTTTTCGATTGGAGAAATGGATTCTATAAAAGAAACAAGCAGATTGGTATGATCGAAGTTGAATATCGGTCCATCCGTTCGGAAGTTAAGGCGATCTGAAGAATTCGAAAAAGTTCCAAGAAGACCCCCTTTGATGCAATTTTTTTTCGATTTCGGTTTTTCCGATTGGAGAAATGGATTCTATGAAAAAAACAAGCGAATTGGTATGCGCGAAATTGAAAATCGGTCCATCCGTTCGGAAGTTAAGGCGATCTGAAGAATTCGAAAAAGTTCCAAGAAGGCCCCCTTTGATGCATTTTTTTTTCGATTTCGGTTTTTTCGATTGGAGAAATGGATTCTATGAAAAAAAACAAGCAGATTGGTATGATCGAAGTTGAAAATCGGTCCATCCGTTCGGAAGTTAAGGCGATCTGAAGAATTCGAAAAAGTTCCAAGGGGGCCCCCTTTGATGCATTTTTTTTTCGATATCGGTTTTTCTGATCGGAGAAATGGATTCTATGAAAAAAACAAGCAGATTGGTATGATCGAAGTTGAAAATCGGTCCATACGTTCGAAAGTTAAGGCGATCTGAAGAATTCGAAAAAGTTCCAAGGGGCCCCCTTTGATGCATTTTTTTTTCGATTTCGGTTTTTTCGATTGGAGAAATGGATTCTATGAAAAAAAACAAGCAGTTTGGTATGATCGAAGTTGAAAATCGGTCCAACCGTTCGGAAGTTAAGTCGATCTGAAGAATTCGAAAAAGTTCCAAAGGGGCCCCCTTTGATGCATTTTTTTTTTCGATTTCGGTTTTTTCGATTAGAGAAATGGATTCTATGAAAAAAAAACAAGCAGATTGGTATGATCGAAGTTGGAAATCGGTCCATCCGTTCGGAAGTTAAGGCGATCTGAAGAATTCGAAAAAGTTCCAAGGGGACCCCCATTGATGCAATTTTTTTTTTTTTCGATTTCGGTTTTTTTGATTGGAGAAAAGGATTCTATGAAAAAAAAACATGCAGATTGGTATGATCGAAGTTGAAAATCGGTCCATCCGTTCGGAAGTTAAGGCGATCTGAAGAATTCGAAAAAGTACCAAGGGGACCCCCTTTAATGCAATTTTTTTTTTTTCGATTTCGGTTTTTTCGATTGGAGAAAAGGATTCTATGAAAAAAAACAAGCAAATTGGTATGCGCGAAGTTGAAAATCGGTCCATCCGTTCGGAAGTTAAGGCGATCTGAAGAAATCGAACAAGTTCCAAGGGGGCCCCCTTCGATGCATTTTTTTTTTTCGATTTCGTTTTTTACGATTGGAAAAATGGATTCTACGAAAAAAAAAACAAATTACAATTATCGTTCCGTCTAATCATCCAACCTTATGTTCGATGCATACGCTCGTATGTGTAACTAAAGAACCGTTACATGGTAGGTGTAACTAAATAAACAGCATAACGATATAATCGGAGACAACCCAGATACAATGATTGTTCAATCTATCCATTCAACCTTATGTTCGATTCGGTTGCTCGTATGTGTAACAGAAGAACTGTTACCTGGTTAGACATACTATATAAACATCATCACGATATAATCGAATACAACCTCAGATACGATCATTGTTCAGTCTATCCATTCAACCTTCTGTTCAATTCAGTCGCTCGTATGTATAACGAAAGAACAGTTACCTGGTGAGTATAACTATATAAACCTAATCGAATACAACCCAGATACGATGAATTTTCAATCTATCCATTTAACCTTCTGCTCGATTTGGTCGCTTTTATGTGAAACGGAAGAACAGTTAACTGGTGAATATTGCTATATAAACATCATCACGATATCATCGAATACAACTCAGATACAATTATCGCTTCGTCTAACCATTTAACCTTCCGTTCGATTCAGTCGCTAGTATGTGTAACGGAAGTACCGTCACCTGGTAAGTATCACTATATATACAGTATTGCGATATAATCGGATACCAACCAGATACATTGATTGTTCAGTCTATCCATTCAACTTTCTGTTCGTTTCGGTCGCTCGCATGTAAAACGGGAATACCGTCACCTAGTGTGTATAACTATATACACAGCATAACATCATAATCGAATACAACCCAGATAGCATCCATTCAACCTTCTGTTCGATTCGGTTGCTCGTATGTATAACGAAAGAACAGTAACCTGGTGAGTATTTCTATATGAACTTCATAACGATATAATCGAATACAACTCAGATACAATGATCATTCCGTCTATCCATCCAACCTTCTGTTCGATTGGGTCGCTCGTACGTATAACGCAAGAACAGTCACCTGGTGAGTATTACTATATAAACATTACTATGATATAATCGAATACAACTCAGTTACAATAATCGTTCCGTCTAACCATCCAACCTTATGTTCGATTCAGACGCTCGTATGTGTAACGAAAGAACCGTTACATGGTAGGTGTATCTAATTATACAGCATAACGATATAATCGGAGACAACCCAGATACAATGATTGTTCAATCTATCCATTCAACCTTATGTTCGTTTCGGTCGCTCGTATGTAAAACGGGAATACCGTCACCTAGTGTGTATAACTATATACACAGCATAACATCATAATCGAATACAACCCAGATACCATCCATTCAACCTTCTGTTCGATTCGGTTGCTCGTATGTATAACGAAAGAACAGTAACCTGGTGAGTATTTCTATATGAACTCCATCACGATATGATCGAATACAACTCAGATACAATGATCATTCCGTCTATCCATCCAACCTTCTGTTCGATTGGGTCGCTCGTACGTATAACGCAAGAACAGTCACCTGGTGAGTATTACTATATAAACATTACTACGATATAATCGAATACAACTCAGATACAATTATCGCTTCGTCTAACCATTCAACCTTCTGTTCGATTCAGTCGCTAGTATGTGTAACGGAAGTACCATCACCTGGTAAGTATCACTATATATACAGTATTGCGATATAATCGGATACCAACCAGATACATTGATTGTTCAGTCTATCCATTCAACTTTCTGTTCGTTTCGGTCGCTCGTATGTAAAACGGGAATACCGTCACCTAGTGTGTATAACTATATACACAGCATAACATCATAATCGAATACAACCCAGATACCATCCATTCAACCTTCTGTTCGATTCGGTTGCTCGTATGTATAACGAAAGAACAGTAATCTGATGAGTATTTCTATATGAACTTCATCACGATATAATCGAATACAACTCAGATACAATGATCATTCCGTCTATCCATCCAACTTTCTGTTCGATTGGGTCGCTCGTACGTATAACGCAAGAACAGTCACCTGGTGAGTATTACTATATAAACATCACCACGATACAATCGAATACAACTCAGTTACAATTATCGTTCCGTCTAACCATCCAACCTTATGTTCGATTCAGACGCTCGTATGTGTAACGAAAGAACCGTTACATGGTAGTTGTAACTAAATATACAGCATAACGATATAATCGGAGACAACCCAGATACAATGATTGTTCAATCTAAGGCGATCTGAAGAATTCGAAAAAGTTCCAAGGGGGCCCCCTTTGATGCAATTTTTTTTTCGATTTCGGTTTTTTCAATTGGAGAAATGGATTCTATGAAAAAAAACAAGCAGATTGGTATGATCGAAGTTGAAAATCGGTCCATCCGTTCGGAAGTTACGGCGATCTGAAGAATTCGAAAAAGTTCCAAGGGGGCCCCCTTTGATGCATTTTTTTTTTCGATTTCTGTTTTTTCGATTGGAGAAATGGATTCTTAAAAAAAACAAGCAGATTGGTATGATCGAAGTTGAAAATCGGTCCATCCGTTCGGATGTTAAGGCGATCTGAAGAATTCGAAAAAGTTCCAAGGGGGCCCCCTTTGATGCAATTTTTCTTTCGATTTCGGTTTTTTCGATTGGAGAAATGGATTTTATGAAAAAAACAAGCAGATTGGTATGATCGAAGTTGAAAATCGGTCCATCCGTTCGGAAGTTGAGGCGATCTGAAGAATTCGAAAAAGTTCGAAGGGGGCCCCCTTTGATGCATTTTTTTTTCGATTGGAGAAATGGATTCTATGAAAAAAACAAGCAGATTGGTATGATCGAAGTTGAAAATCGGTCCATCCGTTCGGAAGTTAAGGCGATCTGAAGAATTCGAAAAAGTTCCAAGGGGACCCCTTTTGATGCAATTTTTTTTTTTTTGATTTCGGTTATTTCGATTGGAGAAATGGATTTTATGAAAAAAAAAAGCAAATTGGCATGCACGAAGTTGAAAATCGGTCCATCCGTTCGGAAGTTAAGGTGATCTGAAGATTTCGAAAAAGTTCCAAGAGGACCTCCTTTGATGCATTTTTTTTCTCGATTTCGGTTTTTTCGATTGGAGAAATGGATTCTATGAAAAAAAACAAGCAAATTGGTATGCGCGAAGTTGAAAATCGGTCCATTAGTTCGGAAGTTAAGGCGATCTGAAGAATTCGAAAAAGTTCCAAGGGGGCCCCCTTTGATGCATTTTTTTTTTCGATTTCGGTTTTTTCGATTGGAGAAATGGAATCTATAAAAAAAACAAACAGATTGGTATGATCGAAGTTGAAAATCGGTCCATCCGTTCGGAAGTTAAGGCGATCTGAAGAATTCGAAAAAGCTCCAAGGGGGCCCCCTTTGATGCATTTTTTTTTCGATTTCGGTTTTTTCGATTGGAGAAATGGATTCAATGAAGAAAAAGCAAGCAGATTGGTATGATCGAAGTTGAAAATCGGTCCATCCGTTTGGAAGTTAAGGCGATCTGAAGAATTCGAAAAAGTTCTAAGAGGGCCCCCTTTGATGCATTTTTTTTTTCGATTTCGGTTTTTCCGATTGGAGAAATGGATTCTATGAAAAAAACAAGCAGATTGATATGATCGAAGTTGAAAATAGGTCCATCCGTTCGTAAGTTAAGGCGATCTGAAGAATTCGAAAAAGTTCCAAGGAGGCCCCCTTTGATGTATTTTTTTTTTCGATTTCGGTTTTTTTGATTGGAGAAATGGATTTTATGAAAAAAAACAAGCAGATTGGTATGATCGAAGTTGAAAATAGGTCCATCCGTTCGGAAGTTGAGGCGATCTGAAGAATTCGAAAAAGTTCCAAGGGGACCCCCTTTGATGCAATTTTTTTTTCAATTTCGGTTTTTTCGATTGGAGAAATGGATTTTATGGAAAAAAACAAGCAGATTGGTATGATCGAAGTTGAAAATCGGTCCATCCGTTCGGAAGTTAAGGCGATCTGAAGAATTCGAAAAAGTTCCTAGGGGGCCCCCTTTGATGCAATTTTTTTTTCGATTTCGGTTTTTTCGATTGGAGAAATGGATTCTATGAAAAAAAAACAAGCAGATTGGTATGATCGAAGTTGAAAATCGGTCCATCCGTTCGGAGGTTAAGGCGATCTGAAGAATTCGAAAAAGTTCCAAGAGGGCCCCCTTTGATGCAATTTTTTTTTCGATTTCGGTTTTTTCGATTCGAGAAATTGATTCTATGAACAAAAACAAGCAGATTGGTATGATCGAAGTTGAAAATCGGTCCATCCGTTCGGAAGTTAAGGTGATCTGAAGATTTCGAGAAAGTTCCAAGGGGACCCCCTTTGATGCAATTTTTTTTTTCGATTTCGGTTTTTTCTATCGAAGAAATGGATTCTATGAAAAAACAAGCAAATTGGTATGCGCGAAATTGAAAATCGGTCCATCCGTTCGGAAGTTAAGGAGGTCTGAAGAATTCGAAAAAGTTCCAAGGGGGCCCCCTTTGATGCATTTTTTTTCGATTTCGGTTTTTTCGATTGGAGAAATGGATTCTATGAAAAAAACAAGCAGATTGGTATGATCGAAGTTGAAAATCGGTCCATCCGTTCGGAAGTTAAGGCGATCTGAAGAATTCGGAAAAGTTCCAAGGGGACCCCCTTTGATGCAATTTTTTTTTCGATTTCGGTTTTTTTGATTGAAGAAATGGATTCTATGAAGAAAAACAAGCAGTTTGGTATGATCGAAGTTGAAAAATCGGTCCATCCGTTTGGAAGTTAAGGCGATCTGAAGAATTCGAAAAAGTTCCAAGGGGCCCCCCTTTGATGCAAGTTTTTTTTTAGATTTCGGTTTCTTCGATTGGAGAAATGGATTCTATGAAAAAAAAACAAGCAGTTTGGTATGATCGAAGTTGAAAATCGGTCCATCCGTTCGGAAGTTAAGGCGATCTGAAGAATTCGAGAAAGTTCCAAGAGGACCCCCATTGATGCAATTTTTTTTTTCGATTTCGGTTTTTTTTATTGAAGAAATGGATTCTATGAAAAAACAAGCAAATTGGTATGCGCGAAATTGAAAATCGGTCCATCCGTTCGGAAGTTAAGGCGGTCTGAAGAATTCGAAAAAGTTCCAAGGGGGCCCCCTTTGATGCAATTTTATTTATCGATTTCGGTTTTTTCGATTGGAGAAATGGATTCTATGAAAAAAACAAGCAGATTGGCATGATCGAAGTTGAGAATCGGTCCATCCGTTCGGAAGTTAAGGCGATCTGAAGAATTCGAAAAAGTTCCAAGGGGGCCCCCTTTGATGCATTTTTTTTTGATTTCGGTTTTTTCGATTGGAGAAATTGATTCTATGAAAAAAAACAAGCAGATTGGTATGATCGAAGTTGAAAATCGGTCCATCCGTTCGGAAGTTAAGGCGATCTGAAGAATTCGAAAAAGTTCCAAGGGGGCCCCCTTTGATGCATTTATTTTTTATTTCGTTTTTTTCGATTGAAGAAAAGGATTCTATGAAAAAAAAAACAAGCAGATTGGTATGATCGAAGTTGAAAATCGGTCCATCTGTTCGGAAGTTAAGGTGATCTGAAGAATTCGAAAAAGTTCCGAGGGGGCCCCCTTTGATGCAATTTTTTTTTAGATTTCGGTTTTTTCGATTGGAGAAATGGATTCTATGAAAAAAAAAAAAACAAGCAGATTGGTATGATCGAAGTTGAAAATCGGTCCATCCGTTTGGAAGTTAAGGCGATCTGAAGAATTCGAAAAAGTTCCAAGGGGACCCCCTTTGATGCAATTTTTTTTTTGATTTCGGTTTTTTCGATTGAAGAATTGGATTCTATGAAAAAAAAACAAGCAGTTTGGTATGATCGAAGTTGAAAATCGGTCCTTTCTTTTGGAAGTTAAGGCGATCTGAAGAATTCGAAAAAGTTCCAAGCGGACCCCCTTTGATGCAATTTTTTTTTATTTCGGTTTTTTCGATTGGAGAAATGGATTCTATGAAAAAAAACAAGCAGATTGGTATGATCGAAGTTGAAAATCGGTCCATCCGTTTGGAAGTTAAGGCGATCTGAAGAATTCGAATAAGTTCCAAGGGGACCCCCTTTGATGCAATTTTTTTTTCGATTTCGGTTTTTTCGATTGAAGAAATGGATTCGATGAAAAAAAACAAGCAGTTTGGTATGATCGAAGTTGAAAATCGGTCCATCCGTTTGGAAGTTAAGGCGATCTGAAGAATTCGAAAAAGTTCCAAGGGGACCCCCTTTGATGCAATTTTTTTTTCGATTTCGGTTTTTTCGATTGAAGAAATGGATTCGATGAAAAAAAACAAGCAGTTTGGTATGATCGAAGTTGAAAATCGGTCCATCCGTTTGGAAGTTAAGGCGATCTGAAGAATTCGAAAAAGTTCCAAGGGGACCCCCTTTGATGCAATTTTTTTTTCGATTTCGGTTTTTTCTATTGAAGAAATGGATTCTATGAAAAAACAAGCAAATTGGTATGCGCGAAATTGAAAATCGGTCCATCCGTTCGGAAGTTAAGGCGGTCTGAAGAATTCGAAAAAGTTCCAAGGGGGCCCCCTTTGATGCATTTTTTTTTTTCGATTTCGGTTTTTTCGATTGGAGAAATGGATTCGATGAAAAAAACTAGCAGATTGGTATGATCGAAGTTGAAAATCGGTCAAACCGTTCGGAAGTTAAGGCGATCTAAAGAATTCGAAAAAGTTCCAAGGGGGCCCCCTTTGATGCATTTTTTTTTTAGATGTCGGTTTTTTCGATTGGAGAAATGGATTCTATGAAAAAAAACAAGCAGATTGGTATGATCGTAGTTGAAAATCGGTCCATCCGTTTGGAAGTTAAGGCGATCTGAAGAATTCGAAAAAGTTCCAAGGGGACCCCCTTTGATGCAATTTTTTTTTCGATTTCGGTTTTTTCGATTGGAGAAATGGATTCTATGAAAAAAAAACAAGCAGTTTGGTATGATCGAAGTTGAAAATCGGTCCATCCGTTTGGAAGTTAAGGCGATCTGAAGAATTCGAAAAAGTTCCAAGGGGACCCCCTTTGATGCAATTTTTTTTTCGATTTCGGTTTTTTCGATTGAAGAAATGGATTCTATGAAAAAAAACAAGCAGTTTGGTATGATCGAAGTTGAAAATCGGTCTATCCGTTTGGAAGTTAAGGCGATCTGAAGAATTCGAAAAAGTTCCAAGGGGACCCCCTTTGATGCAATTTTTTTTTCGATTTCGGTTTCTTCGATTGGAGAAATGGATTCTATAAAAAAAACAAGCAGATTGGTATGATCGAAGTTGAAAATCGGTCCATCCGTTTGGAAGTTAAGGCGATCTGAAGAATTCGAAAAAGTTCCAAGGGGACCCCCTTTGATGCAATTTTTTTTTCGATTTCGGTTTTTTCGATTGGAGATTCTATGAAAAAAAACCAACAGTTTGGTATGATCGAAGTTGAAAATCGGTCCATCCGTTCGGAGGTTAAGGCGATCTGAAGAATTCGAAAAAGTTCCAAGAGGACCCCCTTTGATGCAATTTTTTTTTTTCGATTTCGGTTTTTTCTATTGAAGAAATGGATTCTATGAAAAAACAAGCAAATTGGTATGCGCGAAATTGAAAATCGGTCCATCCGTTCGGAAGTTAAGGAGGTCTGAAGAATTCGAAAAAGTACCAAGGGGGCCCCCTTTGATGCATTTTTTTTTCGATTTCGGTTTTTTCGATTGGAGAAATGGATTCTATGAAAAAAACAAGCAGATTGGTATGATCGAAGTTGAAAATCGGTCCATCCGTTCGGAAGTTAAGGCGATCTGAAGAATTCGAAAAAGTTCCAAGGGGGCCCCCTTCGATGCAATTTTTCTTAGATTTCGGTTTTTTCGATTGGAGAAATGGATTCTATGAAAAAAAACAAGCAGATTGGTATGATCGAAGTTGAAAATCGGTCCATCCGTTTGGAAGTTATGGCGATCTGAAGAATTCGAAAAAGTTCCAAGAAGACCCCCTTTGATGCAATTTTTTTTTCGATTTCGGTTTTTTCGATTGAAGAAATGGATTCTATGAAAAAAAACAAGCAGTTTGGTATGATCGAAGTTGAAAATCGGTCCATCCGTTTGGAAGTTAAGGCGATCTGAAGAATTCGAAAAAGTTCCAAGGGGGCCCCCTTTGATGCAATTTTTTTTTTAGATTTCGGTTTCTTCGATTGGAGAAATGGATTCTATGAAAAAAAACAAGCAGATTGGTATGATCGAAGTTGAAAATCGGTCCATCCGTTCGGAAGTTAAGGCGATCTGAAGAATTCGAGAAAGTTCCAAGAGGACCCCCATTGATGCAATTTTTTTTTTCGATTTCGGTTTTTTCTATTGAAGAAATGGATTCTATGAAAAATTGGTATGCGCGAAATTGAAAATCGGTCCATCCGTTCGGATGTTAAGGCGGTCTGAAGAATTCGAAAAAGTTTCAAGGGGGCCCCCTTTGATGCAATTTTATTTTTCGATTTCGGTTTTTTCGATTGGAGAAATGGATTCTATGAAAAAAACAAGCAGATTGGTATGATCGAAGTTGAAAATCGGTCCATCCGTTCGGAAGTTAAGGCGATCTGAAGAATTCGAAAAAGTTCCAAGGGGGCCCCTTATGATGCAATTTTATTTTTCGATTTCGGTTTTTTCGATTGGAGAAATGGATTCTATGAAAAAAAAACAAGCAGATTGGTATGATCGAAGTTGAAAATCGGTCCATCCGTTCGGAAGTTAAGGCGATCTGAAGAATTCGAAAAAGTTCCAAAGGGGCCCCCTTTGATGCATTTTTTTTTCGATTTCGGTTTTCTCGATTGGAGAAATGGATTCTATGAAAAAAAACAAGCAGATTGGTATGATCGAAGTTGAAAATCGGTCCATCCGTTCGGAAGTTAAGGCGATCTGAAGAATTCGAGAAAGTTCCAAGAGGACCCCCATTGATGCAATTTTTTTTTTCGATTTCGGTTTTTTCTATTGAAGAAATGGATTCTATGAAAAAACAAGCAAATTGGTATGCGCGAAATTGAAAATCGGTCCATCCGTTCGGAAGTTAAGGCGGTCTGAAGAATTCGAAAAAGTTTCAAGGGGGCCCCCTTTGATGCAATTTTATTTTTCGATTTCGGTTTTTTCGATTGGAGAAATGGATTCTATGAAAAAAACAAGCAGATTGGTATGATCGAAGTTGAAAATCGGTCCATCCGTTCGGAAGTTAAGGCGATCTGAAGAATTCGAAAAAGTTCCAAGGGGGCCCCTTATGATGCAATTTTATTTTTCGATTTCGGTTTTTTCGATTGGAGAAATGGATTCTATGAAAAAAAAAACAAGCAGATTGGTATGATCGAAGTTGAAAATCGGTCCATTCGTTTGGAAGTTAAGGCGATCTGAATAATTCGAAAAAGTTCCAAGGGGACCCCCTTTGATGCAATTCTATTTTCGATTTCGGTTTTTTCGATCGAAGAAATGGATTCTATGAAAAAAATCAAGCAGATTGGTATGATCGAAGTTGAAAATCGGTCCATCCGTTTGGAAGTTAAGGCGATCTGAAGAATTCGAATAAGTTCCAAGGGGACCCCCTTTGATGCAATCTTGTTTTCGATTTCGGTTTTTTCGATTGAAGAAATGGATTCTATGAAAAAAAAACAAGCAGTTTGGTATGATCGAAGTTAAAAATCGGTCCATCCGTTTGGAAGTTAAGGCGATCTGAAGAATTCGAAAAAGTTCCAAGGGGACCCCCTTTGATGCAATTTTTTCTTCGATTTCGATTTTTTCGATTGGACAAATGGATTCTATGAAAAAAAACAAGCAGTTTGGTATGATCGAAGTTGAAAATCGGTCCATCCGTTCGGAAGTTAAAGCGATCTGAAGAATTCGAAAAAGTTCCAAGAGGACCCCCTTCGATGCAATTTTTTTTTCGATTTCGGTTTTTTCTATTGAAGAAATGGATTCTATGAAAAAAACAAGCAAATTGGTATGATCGAAGTTGAAAATCGGTCAATCCGTTCGGAAGTTAAGGCGATCTGAAGAATTCGAAAAAGTTCCAAGGGGGCCCCCTTTGATGCAATTTTTTTTTCGGTCAATCCGTTCGGAAGTTAAGGCGATCTGAAGAATTCGAAAAAGTTCCAAGGGGGCCCCCTTTGATGCAATTTTTTTTTAGATTTCGGTTTTTTCGATTGGAGAAATGGATACTATGAAAAAAAACAAGCAGATTGGTATGATCGTAGTTGAAAATCGGTCCATCCGTTTGGAAGTTAAGGCGATCTGAAGAATTCGAAAAAGTTCCAAGGGGACCCCCTTTGATGCAATTTTATTTTTCGATTTCGGTTTTTTCGATTGGAGAAATGGATTCTATGAAAAAAACAAGCAGATTGGTATGATCGAAGTTGAAAATCGGTCCATCCGTTCGGAAGTTAAGGCGATCTGAAGAATTCGAAAAAGTTCCAAGGGGGCCCCTTATGATGCAATTTTATTTTTCGATTTCGGTTTTTTCGATTGGAGAAATGGATTCTATGAAAAAAAAAACAAGCAGATTGGTATGATCGAAGTTGAAAATCGGTCCATCCGTTCGGAAGTTAAGGCGATCTGAAGAATTCGAAAAAGTTCCAAAGGGGCCCCCTTTGATGCATTTTTTTTTCGATTTCGGTTTTCTCGATTGGAGAAATGGATTCTATGAAAAAAAACAAGCAGATTGGTATGATCGAAGTTGAAAATCGGTCCATCCGTTCGGAAGTTAAGGCGATCTGAAGAATTCGAGAAAGTTCCAAGAGGACCCCCATTGATGCAATTTTTTTTTTCGATTTCGGTTTTTTCTATTGAAGAAATGGATTCTATGAAAAAACAAGCAAATTGGTATGCGCGAAATTGAAAATCGGTCCATCCGTTCGGAAGTTAAGGCGGTCTGAAGAATTCGAAAAAGTTTCAAGGGGGCCCCCTTTGATGCAATTTTATTTTTCGATTTCGGTTTTTTCGATTGGAGAAATGGATTCTATGAAAAAAACAAGCAGATTGGTATGATCGAAGTTGAAAATCGGTCCATCCGTTCGGAAGTTAAGGCGATCTGAAGAATTCGAAAAAGTTCCAAGGGGGCCCCTTATGATGCAATTTTATTTTTCGATTTCGGTTTTTTCGATTGGAGAAATGGATTCTATGAAAAAAAAAACAAGCAGATTGGTATGATCGAAGTTGAAAATCGGTCCATCCGTTCGGAAGTTAAGGCGATCTGAAGAATTCGAAAAAGTTCCAAAGGGGCCCCCTTTGATGCATTTTTTTTTCGATTTCGGTTTTCTCGATTGCAGAAATGGATTCTATGAAAGAAAACAAGCAAATTGGTATGATCGAAGTTGAAAATCGGTCCATCCGTTCGGAAGTTAGGCGATCTGAAGAATTCTAAAAAGTTCCAAGGGGGCCCCCTTTGATGCATTTTTTTTTATTTCGGTTGTTTCGATTGGAGAAATTGATTCTATGAGAAAAAACAAGCAGTTAGGTATGATCGAAGTTGAAAATCGGTCCATTCGTTTGGAAGTTAAGGCGATCTGAATAATTCGAAAAAGTTCCAAGGGGACCCCCTTTGATGCAATTCTATTTTCGATTTCGGTTTTTTCGATCGAAGAAATGGATTCTATGAAAAAAATCAAGCAGATTGGTATGATCGAAGTTGAAAATCGGTCCATCCGTTTGGAAGTTAAGGCGATCTGAAGAATTCGAATAAGTTCCAAGGGGACCCCCTTTGATGCAATCTTGTTTTCGATTTCGGTTTTTTCGATTGAAGAAATGGATTCTATGAAAAAAAAACAAGCAGTTTGGTATGATCGAAGTTAAAAATCGGTCCATCCGTTTGGAAGTTAAGGCGATCTGAAGAATTCGAAAAAGTTCCAAGGGGACCCCCTTTGATGCAATTTTTTCTTCGATTTCGATTTTTTCGATTGGAGAAATGGATTCTATGAAAAAAAACAAGCAGTTTGGTATGATCGAAGTTGAAAATCGGTCCATCCGTTCGGAAGTTAAAGCGATCTGAAGAATTCGAAAAAGTTCCAAGAGGACCCCCTTCGATGCAATTTTTTTTTCGATTTCGGTTTTTTCTATTGAAGAAATGGATTCTATGAAAAAAACAAGCAAATTGTTATGCGCGAAATTGAAAATCGGTCCATCCGTTCGGAAGTTAAGGCGGTCTGAAGAATGCGAAAAAGTTCCAAGGGGGCCACCTTTGATGCATTTTTTTTCGATTTCGGTTTTTTCGATTGAAGAAATGGATTCTATGAAAAAAACTAGCAGATTGGTATGATCGAAGTTGAAAATCGGTCAATCCGTTCGGAAGTTAAGGCGATCTGAAGAATTCGAAAAAGTTCCAAGGGGGCCCCCTTTGATGCAATTTTTTTTTCGGTCAATCCGTTCGGAAGTTAAGGCGATCTGAAGAATTCGAAAAAGTTCCAAGGGGGCCCCCTTTGATGCAATTTTTTTTTAGATTTCGGTTTTTTCGATTGGAGAAATGGATACTATGAAAAAAAACAAGCAGATTGGTATGATCGTAGTTGAAAATCGGTCCATCCGTTTGGAAGTTAAGGCGATCTGAAGAATTCGAAAAAGTTCCAAGGGGACCCCCTTTGATGCAATTTTTTTTTCGATTTCGGTTTTTTCGATTGGAGAAATTTATTCTATGAAAAAAAAAACAAGCAGTTTGTTATGATCGAAGTTGAAAATCGGTCTATCCGTTTGGAAGTTAAGGCGATCTGAAGAATTCGAAAAAGTTTCAAGAGGACCCCCTTTGATGCAATTTTTTTTTCGATTTCGGTTTTTTCTATTGAAGAAATGGATTCTATGAAAAAACAAGCAAATTGGTATGCGCGAAATTGAAAATCGGTCCATCCGTTCGGAAGTTAAGGCGGTCTGAAGAATTCGAAAAAGTTCCAAGGGGGCCCCTTTGATGCATTTTTTTTTTCGATTTCGGTTTTTTCGATTGAAGAAATGGATTCTATGAAAAAAACTAGCAGATTGGTATGATCGAAGTTGAAAATCGGTCAATCCGTTCGGAAGTTAAGGCGATCTGAAGAATTCGAAAAAGTTCCAAGGGGGCCTCCTTTGATGCAATTTTTTTTTTCGGTCAATCCGTTCGGAAGTTTAGGCGATCTGAAGAATTCGAAAAAGTTCCAAGGGGGCCACCTTTGATGCAATTTTTTTTAGATTTCGGTTTTTTCGATCGGAGAAATGGATTCTATGAAAAAAAACAAGCAGATTGGTATAATCGAAGTTGAAAATCGGTCCATCCGTTTGGAAGTTAAGGCGATCTGAAGAATTCGAAAAAGTTCCAAGGGGACCCCCTTTGATGCAATTTTTTTTCGATTTCGGTTTTTTCGATTGAAGAAATGGATTCTATGAAAAAAAACAAGCAGTTTGGTATGATCGAAGTTGAAAATCGGTCCATCCGTTTGGAAGTTAAGGCGATCTGAAGAATTCGAATAAGTTCCAAGGGGGCCCCCTATGATGCAATTTTATTTTTCGATTTCGGTTTTTTCGATTGGAGAAATGGATTCTATGAAAAAAAAAAAAAGCAGATTGGTATGATCGAAGTTGAAAATCGGTCCATCCGTTCGGAAGTTAAGGCGATCTGAAGAATTCGAAAAAGTTCCAAAGGGGCCCCCTTTGATGCATTTTTTTTTCGATTTCGGTTTTCTCGATTGCAGAAATGGATTCTATGAAAGAAAACAAGCAAATTGGTATGATCGAAGTTGAAAATAGGTCCATCCGTTCGGAAGTTAGGCGATCTGAAGAATTCTAAAAAGTTCCAAGGGGGCCCCCTTCGATGCATTTTTTTTTCGATTGGAGAAATGGATTCTATGAAAAAAACAAGCAGATTGGTATGATCGAAGTTGAAAATCGGTCCATCCGTTCGGAGGTTAAGGCGATCTGAAGAATTCGAAAAAGTTCCAAGAGGGCCCCCTTTGATGCAATTTTTTTTTCGATTTCGGTTTTTTCGATTCGAGAAATTGATTAGATGAACAAAAACAAGCAGATTGGTATGATCGAAGTTGAAAATCGGTCCATCCGTTCGGAAGTTAAGGTGATCTGAAGATTTCGAAAAAGTTCCAAGAGGACCTCCTTTGATGCATTATTTTTCTCGATTTCGGTTTTTTCGATTGGAGAAATGGATTCTATGAAAAAAAACAAGCAAATTGGTATGCGCGAAGTTGAAAATCGGTCCATCCGTTCGGAAGTTAAGGCGATCTGAAGAATTCGAAAAAGTTCCAAGGGGGCCCCCTTTGATGCATTTTTTTTTTCGATTTCGGTTTTTTCGATTGGAGAAATGGATTCAATGAAGAAAAAGCAAGCAGATTGGTATGATCGAAGTTGAAAATCGGTCCATCCGTTTGGAAGTTAAGGCGATCTGAAGAATTCGAAAAAGTTCTAAGAGGGCCCCCTTTGATGCATTTTTTTTTTCGATTTCGGTTTTTTCGATTGGAGAAATGGATTCTATGAAAAAAACAAGCAGATTGGTATGATCGAAGTTGAAAATAGGTCCATCCGTTCGGAAGTTAAGGCGATCTGAAGAATTCGAAAAAGTTCCAAGTAGGCCCCCTTTGATGCATTTTTTTTTTCGATTTCGGTTTTTTTGATTGGAGAAATGGATTTTATGAAAAAAAAACAAGCAGATTGGTATGATCGAAGTTGAAAATAGGTCCATCCGTTCGGAAGTTGAGGCGATCTGAAGAATTCGAAAAAGTTCCAAGGGGACCCCCTTTGATGCAATTTTTTTTTCAATTTCGGTTTTTTCGATTGGAGAAATGGATTTTATGAAAAAAAAACAAGCAGATTGGTATGATCGAAGTTGAAAATCGGTCCATCCGTTCGGAAGTTAAGGCGATCTGAAGAATTCGAAAAAGTTTCAAGGGGGCCCCCTTTGATGCAATTTTTTTTTCGATTTCGGTTTTTTCGATTGAAGAAATGGATTCTATGAAAAAAAAACAAGCAGATTGGTATGATCGAAGTTGAAAATCGGTCCATCCGTTCGGAGGTTAAGGCGATCTGAAGAATTCGAAAAAGTTCCAAGAGGGCCCCCTTTGATGCAATTTTTTTTTCGATTTCGGTTTTTTCGATTCGAGAAATTGATTATATGAACAAAAACAAGCAGATTGGTATGATCGAAGTTGAAAATCGGTCCATCCGTTCGGAAGTTAAGGTGATCTGAAGATTTCGAGAAAGTTCCAAGGGGACTCCCTTTGATGCAATTTTTTTTTTCGATTTCGGTTTTTTCTATCGAAGAAATGGATTCTATGAAAAAACAAGCAAATTGGTATGCGCGAAATTGAAAATCGGTCCATCCGTTCGGAAGTTAAGGAGGTCTGAAGAATTCGAAAAAGTTCCAAGGGAGCCCCCTTTGATGCATTTTTTTTCGATTTCGGTTTTTTCGATTGGAGAAATGGATTCTATGAAAAAAACAAGCAGATTGGTATGATCGAAGTTGAAAATCGGTCCATCCGTTCGGAAGTTAAGGCGATCTGAAGAATTCGAAAAAGTTTCAAGGGGGCCCCCTTTGATGCAATTTTTTTTAGATTTCGGTTTTTTCGATTGGAGAAATGGATTCGATGGAAAAAAACAAGCAGATTGGTATGATCGAAGTTGAAAATCGGTCCATCCGTTTGGAAGTTAAGGCGATCTGAAGAATTCGAAAAAGTTCCAAGGGGACCCCCTTTGATGCAATTTTTTTTTCGATTTCGGTTTTTTTGATTGAAGAAATGGATTCTATGAAGAAAAACAAGCAGTTTGGTATGATCGAAGTTGAAAAATCGGTCCATCCGTTTGGAAGTTAAGGCGATCTGAAGAATTCGAAAAAGTTCCAAGGGGGCCCCCTTTGATGCAAGTTTTTTTTTAGATTTCGGTTTCTTCGATTGGAGAAATGGATTCTATGAAAAAAACAAGCAGATTGGTATGATCGAAGTTGAAAATCGGTCCAACCGTTTGGAAGTTAAGGCGATCTGAAGAATTCGAAAAAGTTCCAAGGGGACCCCCTTTGATGCAATTTTTTTTCGATTTCGGTTTTTTTGATTGGAGAAATGGATTCTATGAAAAAAAACAAGCAGTTTGGTATGATCGAAGTTGAAAATCGGTCCATCCGTTCGGAAGTTAAGGCGATCTGAAGAATTCGAGAAAGTTCCAAGAGGACCCCCATTGATGCAATTTTTTTTTTCGATTTCGGTTTTTTCTATTGAAGAAATGGATTCTATGAAAAAACAAGCAAATTGGTATGCGCGAAATTGAAAATCGGTCCATCCGTTCGGAAGTTAAGGCGGTCTGAAGAATTCGAAAAAGTTCCAAGGGGGCCCCCTTTGATGCAATTTTATTTTTCGATTTCGGTTTTTTCGATTGGAGAAATGGATTCTATGAAAAAAACAAGCAGATTGGCATGATCGAAGTTGAGAATCGGTCCATCCGTTCGGAAGTTAAGGCGATCTGAAGAATTCGAAAAAGTTCCAAGGGGGCCCCCTTTGATGCAATTTTATTTTTCGATTTCGGTTTTTTCGATTGGAGTAATGGATTCTATGAAAAAAAACAAGCAGATTGGTATGATCGAAGTTGAAAATCGGTCCATCCGTTCGGAAGTTAAGGCGATCTGAAGAATTCGAAAAAGTTCCAAGGGGGCCCCCTTTGATGCATTTTTTTTTCGATTTCGGTTTTTTCGATTGCAGAAATGGATTCTATGAAAGAAAACAAGCAAATTGGTATGATCGAAGTTGAAAATCGGTCCATCCGTTCGGAAGTTAGGCGATCTGAAGAATTCGAAAAAGTTCCAAGGGGGCCCCCTTTGATGCATTTTATTTTGATTTCGGTTTTTTCGATTGGAGAAATTGATTCTATGAAAAAAAAAACAAGCAGATTGGTATGATCGAAGTTGAAAATCGGTCCATCCGTTCGGAAGTTAAGGCGATCTGAAGAATTCGAAAAAGTTCCAAGGGGGCCCCCTTTGATGCATTTTTTTTTTTATTTCGTTTTTTTCGATTGAAGAAAAGGATTCTATGAAAAAAAAAAACAAGCAGATTGGTATGATCGAAGTTGAAAATCGGTCCATCTGTTCGGAAGTTAAGGCGATCTGAAGAATTCGAAAAAGTTCCGAGGGGGCCCCCTTTGATGCAATTTTTTTTTAGATTTCGGTTTTTTCGATTGGAGAAATGGATTCTATGAAAAAAAAAAAAACAAGCAGATTGGTATGATCGAAGTTGAAAATCGGTCCATCCGTTTGGAAGTTAAGGCGATCTGAAGAATTCGAATAAGTTCCAAGGGGACCCCCTTTGACGCAATTTTTTTTTCGATTTCGGTTTTTTCGATTGAAGAAATGGATTCGATGAAAAAAAAACAAGCAGTTTGGTATGATCGAAGTTGAAAATCGGCCCATCCGTTTGGAAGTTAAAGCGATCTGAAGAATTCGAAAAAGTTCCAAGAGGACCCCCTTTGATGCAAATTTTTTTTTCGATTTTGGTTTTTTCTATTGAAGAAATGGATTCTATGAAAAAACAAGCAAATTGGTATGCGCGAAATTGAAAATCGGTCCATCCGTTCGGAAGTTAAGGCGGTCTGAAGAATTCGAAAAAGTTCCAAGGGGGCCCCCTTTGATGCATTTTTTTTTTCGATTTCGGTTTTTTCGATTGGAGAAATGGATTCTATGAAAAAAAACAAGCAGTTTGGTATGATCGAAGTTGAAAATCGGTCCATCCGTTCGGAAGTTAAAGCGATCTGAAGAATTCGAAAAAGTTCCAAGAGGACCCCCTTTGATGCAAATTTTTTTTTCGATTTCGGTTTTTTCGATTGAAGAAATGGATTCTATGAAAAAAAAACAAGCAGTTTGGTATGATCGAAGTTGAAAATCGGTCCATCCGTTTGGAAGTTAAGGCGATCTGAAGAATTCGAAAAAGTTCCAAGGGGACCCCCTTTGATGCAATTTCTTTTTCGATTTCGGTTTTTTCGATTGGAGAAATGGATTCTATAAAAAAAACAAGCAGATTGGTATGATCGAAGTTGAAAATCGGTCCATCCGTTTGGAAGTTAAGGCGATCTGAAGAATTCGAAAAAGTTCCAAGGGGACCCCCTTTGATGCAATTTTTTTTTTCGATTTCGGTTTTTTCGATTGGAGATTCTATGAAAAAAAACCAACAGTTTGGTATGATCGAAGTTGAAAATCGGTCCATCCGTTCGGAGGTTAAGGCGATCTGAAGAATTCGAAAAAGTTCCAAGAGGACCCCCTTTGATGCAATTTTTTTTTTCGATTTCGATTTTTTCTATTGAAGAAATGGATTCTATGAAAAAACAAGCAAATTGGTATGCGCGAAATTGAAAATCGGTCCATCCGTTCGGAAGTTAAGGAGGTCTGAAGAATTCGAAAAAGTTCCAAGGGGGCCCCCTTTGATGCATTTTTTTTTCGATTTCGGTTTTTTCGATTGGAGAAATGGATTCTATGAAAAAAACAAGCAGATTGGTATGATCGAAGTTGAAAATCGGTCCATCCGTTCGGAAGTTAAGGCGATCTGAAGAATTCGAAAAAGTTCCAAGGGGGCCCCCTTTGATGCAATTTTTCTTAGATTTCGGTTTTTTCGATTGGAGAAATGGATTCTATGAAAAAAAACAAGCAGATTGGTATGATCGAAGTTGAAAATCGGTCCATCCGTTTGGAAGTTATGGCGATCTGAAGAATTCGAAAAAGTTCCAAGGGGACCCCCTTTGATGCAATTTTTTTTTCGATTTCGGTTTTTTCGATTGAAGAAATGGATTCTATGAAAAAAAACAAGCAGTTTGGTATGATCGAAGTTGAAAATCGGTCCATCCGTTTGGAAGTTAAGGCGATCTGAAGAATTCGAAAAAGTTCCAAGGGGGCCCCCTTAGATGCAATTTTTTTTTTAGATTTCGGTTTCTTCGATTGGAGAAATGGATTCTATGAAAAAAAACAAGCAGATTGGTATGATCGAAGTTGAAAATCGGTCCATCCGTTCGGAAGTTAAGGCGATCTGAAGAATTCGAGAAAGTTCCAAGAGGACCCCCATTGATGCAATTTTTATTTTCGATTTCGGTTTTTTCTATTGAAAAAATGGATTCTATGAAAAAACAAGCAAATTGGTATGCGCGAAATTGAAAATCGGTCCATCCGTTCGGAAGTTAAGGCGATCTGAAGAATTCGTAAAAGTTCCAAGGGGGCCCCCTTTGATGCAATTTTTTTTTCGGTCAATCCGTTCGGAAGTTAAGGCGATCTGAAGAATTCGAAAAAGTTCCAAGGGGGCCCCCTTTGATGCAATTTTTTTTTAGATTTCGGTTTTTTCGATTGGAGAAATGGATTCTATGAAAAAAAACAAGCAGATTGGTATGATCGTAGTTGAAAATCGGTCCATCCGTTTGGAAGTTAAGGCGATCTGAAGAATTCGAAAAAGTTCCAAGGGGACCCCCTTTGATGCAATTTTTTTTTCGATTTCGGTTTTTTCGATTGGAGAAATTTATTCTATGAAAAAAAAAACAAGCAGTTTGTTATGATCGAAGTTGAAAATCGGTCTATCCGTTTGGAAGTTAAGGCGATATGAAGAATTCGAAAAAGTTTCAAGAGGACCCCCTTTGATGCATATTTTTTTCGATTTCGGTTTTTTCTATTGAAGAAATGGATTCTATGAAAAAACAAGCAAATTGGTATGCGCGAAATTGAAAATCGGTCCATCCGTTCGGAAGTTAAGGCGGTCTGAAGAATTCGAAAAAGTTTCAAGGGGGCCCCTTTGATGCATTTTTTTTTTCGATTTCGGTTTTTTCGATTGGAGAAATGGATTCTATGAAAAAAACTAGCAGATTGGTATGATCGAAGTTGAAAATCGGTCAATCCGTTCGGAAGTTAAGGCGATCTGAAGAATTCGAAAAAGTTCCAAGGGGGCCCCCTTTGATGCAATTTTTTTTTCGGTCAATCCGTTCGGAAGTTTAGGCGATCTGAAGAATTCGAAAAAGTTCCAAGGGGGCCCCCTTTGATGCAATTTTTTTTAGATTTCGATTTTTTCGATCGGAGAAATGGAATCTATGAAAAAAAACAAGCAGATTGGTATAATCGAAGTTGAAAATCGGTCCATCCGTTTGGAAGTTAAGGCGATCTGAAGAATTCGAAAAAGTTTCAAGGGGACCCCCTTTGATGCAATTTTTTTTTCGATTTCGGTTTTTTCGATTGAAGAAATGGATTCTATGAAAAAAAACAAGCAGTTTGGTATGATCGAAGTTGAAAATCGGTCCATCCGTTTGGAAGTTAAGGCGATCTGAAGAATTCGAAAAAGTTCCAAGGGGGCCCCCTATGATGCAATTTTATTTTTCGATTTCGGTTTTTTCGATTGGAGAAATGGATTCTATGAAAAAAAAAACAAGCAGATTGGTATGATCGAAGTTGAAAATCGGTCCATCCGTTCGGAAGTTAAGGCGATCTGAAGAATTCGAAAAAGTTCCAAAGGGGCCCCCTTTGATGCATTTTTTTTTCGATTTCGGTTTTCTCGATTGCAGAAATGGATTCTATGAAAGAAAACAAGCAAATTGGTATGATCGAAGTTGAAAATCGGTCCATCCGTTCGGAAGTTAGGCGATCTGAAGAATTCTAAAAAGTTCCAAGGGGGCCCCCTTTGATGCATTTTTTTTTTCGATTTCGGTTTTTTCGATTGGAGAAATGGATTTTATGAAAAAAAAACAAGCAGATTGGTATGATCGAAGTTGAAAATAGGTCCATCCGTTCGGAAGTTGAGGCGATCTGAAGAATTCGAAAAAGTTCCAAGGGGACCCCCTATGATGCAATTTTATTTTTCGATTTCGGTTATTTCGATTGGAGAAATGGATTTTATGAAAAAAAAAAGCAAATTGGCATGCACGAAGTTGAAAATCGGTCCATCCGTTCGGAAGTTAAGGTGATCTGAAGATTTCGAAAAAGTTCCAAGAGGACCTCCTTTGATGCATTTTTTTTCTCGATTTCGGTTTTTTCGATTGGAGAAATGGATTCTATGAAAAAAAACAAGCAAATTGGTATACGCGAAGTTGAAAATCGGTCCATCCGTTCGGAAGTTAAGGCGATCTGAAGAATTCGAAAAAGTTCCAAGGGGGCCCCCTTTGATGCATTTTTTTTTCGATTTCGGTTTTTTTGATTGGAGAAATGGATTCAATGAAGAAAAAGCAAGCAGATTGGTATGATCGAAGTTGAAAATCGGTCCATCCGTTTGGAAGTTAAGGCGATCTGAAGAATTCGAAAAAGTTCTAAGAGGGCCCCCTTTGATGCATTTTTTTTTTCGATTTCGGTTTTTTCGATTGGAGAAATGGATTCTATGAAAAAAACAAGCAGATTGGTATGATCGAAGTTGAAAATAGGTCCATCCGTTCGGAAGTTAAGGCGATCTGAAGAATTCGAAAAAGTTCCAAGTAGGCCCCCTTTGATGCAATTTTTTTTTCAATTTCGGTTTTTTCGATTGGAGAAATGGATTTTATGAAAAAAAAACAAGCAGATTGGTATGATCGAAGTTGAAAATCGGTCCATCCGTTCGGAAGTTAAGGCGATCTGAAGAATTCGAAAAAGTTCCAAGGGGGCCCCCTTTGATGCAATTTTTTTTTCGATTTCGGTTTTTTCGATTGGAGAAATGGATTCTATGAGAAAAAAACAAGCAGATTGGTATGATCGAAGTTGAAAATCGGTCCATCCGTTCGGAGGTTAAGGCGATCTGAAGAATTCGAAAAAGTTCCAAGGGGGCCCCCTTTGATGCAAATTTTTTTTCGATTTCGGTTTTTTCGATTCGAGAAATTGATTCCATGAACAAAAACAAGCAGATTGGTATGATCGAAGTTGAAAATCGGTCCATCCGTTCGGAAGTTAAGGTGATCTGAAGATTTCGAGAAAGTTCCAAGGGGACCCCCTTTGATGCAATTTTTTTTTTCGATTTCGGTTTTTTCTATCGAAGAAATGGATTCTATGAAAAAACAAGCAAATTGGTATGCGCGAAATTGAAAATCGGTCCATCCGTTCGGAAGTTAAGGAGGTCTGAAGAATTCGAAAAAGTTCCAAGGGGGCCCCCTTTGATGCATTTTTTTTCGATTTCGGTTTTTTCGATTGGAGAAATGGATTCTATGAAAAAAACAAGCAGATTGGTATGATCGAAGTTGAAAATCGGTCCATCCGTTCGGAAGTTAAGGCGATCTGAAGAATTCGAAAAAGTTCCAAGGGGGCCCCCTTTGATGCAATTTTTTTTAGATTTCGGTTTTTTCGATTGGAGAAATGGATTCTATGAAAAAAACAAGCAGATTGGTATGATCGAAGTTGAAAATAGGTCCATCCGTTCGGAAGTTAAGGCGATCTGAAGAATTCGAAAAAGTTACAAGTAGGCCCCCTTTGATGCATTTTTTTTTTCGATTTCGGTTTTTTCGATTGGAGAAATGGATTTTATGAAAAAAAAACAAGCAGATTGGTATGATCGAAGTTGAAAATCGGTCCATCCGTTCGGAAGTTAAGGCGATCTGAAGAATTCGAAAAAGTTCCAAGGGGGCCCCCTTTGATGCATTTTTTTTTTATTTCGTTTTTTTCGATTGAAGAAAAGGATTCTATGAAAAAAAAAACAAGCAGATTGGTATGATCGAAGTTGAAAATCGGTCCATCTGTTCGGAAGTTTAGGCGATCTGAAGAATTCGAAAAAGTTCCGAGGGGGCCCCCTTTGATGCAATTTTTTTTTAGATTTCGGTTTTTTCGATTGGAGAAATGGATTCTATGAAAAAAAAAAACAAGCAGATTGGTATGATCGAAGTTGAAAATCGGTCCATCCGTTTGGAAGTTAAGGCGATCTGAAGAATTCGAAAAAGTTCCAAGGGGACCCCCTTTGATGCAATTTTTTTTTTGATTTCGGTTTTTTCGATTGAAGAATTGGATTCTATGAAAAAAAACAAGCAGTTTGGTATGATCGAAGTTGAAAATCGGTCCATCCGTTTGGAAGTTAAGGCGATCTGAAGAATTCGAAAAAGTTCCAAGCGGACCCCCTTTGATGCAATTTTTATTTTACTTCGGTTTTTTCGATTGGAGAAATGGATTCTATGAAAAAAAACAAGCAGATTGGTATGATCGAAGTTGAAAATCGGTCCATCCGTTTGGAAGTTAAGGCGATCTGAAGAATTCGAATAAGTTCCAAGGGGACCCCCTTTGATGCAATTTTTGTTTCGATTTCGGTTTTTTCGATTGAAGAAATGGATTCGATGAAAAAAAACAAGCAGTTTGGTATGATCGAAGTTGAAAATCGGCCCATCCGTTTGGAAGTTAAGGCGATCTGAAGAATTCGAAAAAGTTCCAAGGGGACCCCCTTTGATGCAGTTTTTTTTTCGATTTCGGTTTTTTCGATTGGAGAAATGGATTCTATGAAAAAAAACAAGCAGTTTGGTATGATCGAAGTTGAAAATCGGTCCATCCGTTCGGAAGTTAAAGCGATCTGAAGAATTCGAAAAAGTTCCAAGAGGACCCCCTTTGATGCAAATTCTTTTTTCGATTTTGGTTTTTTCTATTGAAGAAATGGATTCTATGAAAAAACAAGCAAATTGGTATGCGCGAAATTGAAAATCGGTCCATCCGTTCGGAAGTTAAGGCGGTCTGAAGAATTCGAAAAAGTTCCAAGGGGGCCCCCTTTGATGCATTTTTTTTTTCGATTTCGGTTTTTTCGATTGGAGAAATGGATTCTATGAAAAAAAACAAGCAGTTTGGTATGATCGAAGTTGAAAATCGGTCCATCCGTTCGGAAGTTAAAGCGATCTGAAGAATTCGAAAAAGTTCCAAGAGGACCCCCTTTGATGCCAATTTTTTTTTCGATTTCGGTTTTTTCGATTGAAGAAATGGATTCTATGAAAAAAAAACAAGCAGTTTGGTATGATCGAAGTTGAAAATCGGTCCATCCGTTTGGAAGTTAAGGCGATCTGAAGAATTCGAAAAAGTTCCAAGGGGACCCCCTTTGATGCAATTTCTTTTTCGATTTCGGTTTTTTCGATTGGAGAAATGGATTCTATAAAAAAAAAACAAGCAGATTGGTATGATCGAAGTTGAAAATCGGTCCATCCGTTTGGAAGTTAAGGCGATCTGAAGAATTCGAAAAAGTTCCAAGGGGACCCCCTTTGATGCAATTTTTTTTTTCGATTTCGGTTTTTTCGATTGGAGATTCTATGAAAAAAAACCAACAGTTTGGTATGATCGAAGTTGAAAATCGGTCCATCCGTTCGGAGGTTAAGGCGATCTGAAGAATTCGAAAAAGTTCCAAGAGGACCCCCTTTGATGCAATTTTTTTTTTTCGATTTCGATTTCTTCTATTGAAGAAATGGATTCTATGAAAAAACAAGCAAATTGGTATGCGCGAAATTGAAAATCGGTCCATCCGTTCGGAAGTTAAGGAGGTCTGAAGAATTCGAAAAAGTTCCAAGGCGGCCCCCTTTGATGCATTTTTTTTTCGATTTCGGTTTTTTCGATTGGAGAAATGGATTCTATGAAAAAAACAAGCAGATTGGTATGATCGAAGTTGAAAATCGGTCCATCCGTTCGGAAGTTAAGGCGATCTGAAGAATTCGAAAAAGTTCCAAGGGGGCCCCCTTTGATGCAATTTTTCTTAGATTTCGGTTTTTTCGATTGGAGAAATGGATTCTATGAAAAAAAACGAGCAGATTGGTATGATCGAAGTTGAAAATCGGTCCATCCGTTTGGAAGTTATGGCGATCTGAAGAATTCGAAAAAGTTCCAAGGGGACCCCCTTTGATGCAATTTTTTTTCGATTTCGGTTTTTTCGATTGAAGAAATGGATTCTATGAAAAAAAACAAGCAGTTTGGTATGATCGAAGTTGAAAATCGGTCCATCCGTTTGGAAGTTAAGGCGATCTGAAGAATTCGAAAAAGTTCCAAGGGGGCCCCCTTAGATGCAATTTTTTTTTTAGATTTCGGTTTCTTCGATTGGAGAAATGGATTCTATGAAAAAAAACAAGCAGATTGGTATGATCGAAGTTGAAAATCGGTCCATCCGTTCGGAAGTTAAGGCGATCTGAAGAATTCGAGAAAGTTCCAAGAGGACCCCCATTGATGCAATTTTTATTTTCGATTTCGGTTTTTTCTATTGAAAAAATGGATTCTATGAAAAAACAAGCAAATTGGTATGCGCGAAATTGAAAATCGGTCCATCCGTTCGGAAGTTAAGGCGATCTGAAGAATTCGAAAAAGTTCCAAGGGGGCCCCCTTTGATGCAATTTTTTTTTCGGTCAATCCGTTCGGAAGTTAAGGCGATCTGAAGAATTCGAAAAAGTTCCAAGAGGGCCCCCTTTGATGCAATTTTTTTTTAGATTTCGGTTTTTTCGATTGGAGAAATGGATTCTATGAAAAAAAAAACAAGCAGATTGGTATGATCGAAGTTGAAAATCGGTCCATCCGTTTGGAAGTTAAGGCGATCTGAAGAATTCGAAAAAGTTCCAAGGGGACCCCCTTTGATGCAATTTTTTTTTTGATTTCGGTTTTTTCGATTGAAGAATTGGATTCTATGAAAAAAAACAAGCAGTTTGGTATGATCGAAGTTGAAAATCGGTCCATCCGTTTGGAAGTTAAGGCGATCTGAAGAATTCGAAAAAGTTCCAAGCGGACCCCCTTTGATGCAATTTTTTTTTTACTTCGGTTTTTTCGATTGGAGAAATGGATTCTATGAAAAAAAACAAGCAGATTGGTATGATCGAAGTTGAAAATCGGTCCATCCGTTTGGAAGTTAAGGCGATCTGAAGAATTCGAATAAGTTCCAAGGGGACCCCCTTTGATGCAATTTTTGTTTCGATTTCGGTTTTTTCGATTGAAGAAATGGATTCGATGAAAAAAAACAAGCAGTTTGGTATGATCGAAGTTGAAAATCGGCCCATCCGTTTGGAAGTTAAGGCGATCTGAAGAATTCGAAAAAGTTCCAAGGGGACCCCCTTTGATGCAGTTTTTTTTTCGATTTCGGTTTTTTCGATTGGAGAAATGGATTCTATGAAAAAAAACAAGCAGTTTGGTATGATCGAAGTTGAAAATCGGTCCATCCGTTCGGAAGTTAAAGCGATCTGAAGAATTCGAAAAAGTTCCAAGAGGACCCCCTTTGATGCAAATTCTTTTTTCGATTTTGGTTTTTTCTATTGAAGAAATGGATTCTATGAAAAAACAAGCAAATTGGTATGCGCGAAATTGAAAATCGGTCCATCCGTTCGGAAGTTAAGGCGGTCTGAAGAATTCGAAAAAGTTCCAAGGGGGCCCCCTTTGATGCAATTTCTTTTTCGATTTCGGTTTTTTCGATTGGAGAAATGGATTCTATAAAAAAAAACAAGCAGATTGGTATGATCGAAGTTGAAAATCGGTCCATCCGTTTGGAAGTTAAGGCGATCTGAAGAATTCGAAAAAGTTCCAAGGGGACCCCCTTTGATGCAATTTTTATTTTCGATTTCGGTTTTTTCGATTGGAGATTCTATGAAAAAAAACCAACAGTTTGGTATGATCGAAGTTGAAACTCGGTCCATCCGTTCGGAGGTTAAGGCGATCTGAAGAATTCGAAAAAGTTCCAAGAGGACCCCCTTTGATGCAATTTTTTTTTTTCGATTTCGATTTCTTCTATTGAAGAAATGGATTCTATGAAAAAACAAGCAAATTGGTATGCGCGAAATTGAAAATCGGTCCATCCGTTCGGAAGTTAAGGAGGTCTGAAGAATTCGAAAAAGTTCCAAGGGGGCCCCCTTTGATGCATTTTTTTTTCGATTTCGGTTTTTTCGATTGGAGAAATGGATTCTATGAAAAAAACAAGCAGATTGGTATGATCGAAGTTGAAAATCGGTCCATCCGTTCGGAAGTTAAGGCGATCTGAAGAATTCGAAAAAGTTCCAAGGGGGCCCCCTTTGATGCAATTTTTCTTAGATTTCGGTTTTTTCGATTGGAGAAATGGATTCTATGAAAAAAAACGAGCAGATTGGTATGATCGAAGTTGAAAATCGGTCCATCCGTTTGGAAGTTATGGCGATCTGAAGAATTCGAAAAAGTTCCAAGGGGACCCCCTTTGATGCAATTTTTTTTCGATTTCGGTTTTTTCGATTGAAGAAATGGATTCTATGAAAAAAAACAAGCAGTTTGGTATGATCGAAGTTGAAAATCGGTCCATCCGTTTGGAAGTTAAGGCGATCTGAAGAATTCGAAAAAGTTTCAAGGGGGCCCCCTTAGATGCAATTTTTTTTTTAGATTTCGGTTTCTTCGATTGGAGAAATGGATTCTATGAAAAAAAACAAGCAGATTGGTATGATCGAAGTTGAAAATCGGTCCATCCGTTCGGAAGTTAAGGCGATCTGAAGAATTCGAGAAAGTTCCAAGAGGACCCCCATTGATGCAATTTTTATTTTCGATTTCGGTTTTTTCTATTGAAAAAATGGAATCTATGAAAAAACAAGCAAATTGGTATGCGCGAAATTGAAAATCGGTCCATCCGTTCGGAAGTTAA
The DNA here is from genome assembly GCA_029955515.1 of Chrysomela aeneicollis. Taxonomy (NCBI): domain Eukaryota; kingdom Metazoa; phylum Arthropoda; class Insecta; order Coleoptera; family Chrysomelidae; genus Chrysomela; species Chrysomela aeneicollis. The sequence continues at coordinate 9,782,748 of JARUHQ010000013.1, read as the reverse complement.
GGCGATCTGAAGAATTCGAAAAAGTTCCAAGGGGGCCCCCTTTGATGCAATTTTTTTTTCGGTCAATCCGTTCGGAAGTTAAGGCGATCTGAAGAATTCGAAAAAGTTCCAAGGGGGCCCCCTTTGATGCAATTTTTTTTTAGATTTCGGTTTTTTCGATTGGAGAAATGGATTCTATGAAAAAAAAACAAGCAGATTGGTATGATCGTAGTTGAAAATCGGTCCATCCGTTTGGAAGTTAAGGCGATCTGAAGAATTCGAAAAAGTTCCAAGGGGACCCCCTTTGATGCAATTTTTTTTTCGATTTCGGTTTTTTCGATTGGAGAAATTTATTCTATGAAAAAAAAAAACAAGCAGTTTGTTATGATCGAAGTTGAAAATCGGTCTATCCGTTTGGAAGTTAAGGCGATCTGAAGAATTCGAAAAAGTTTCAAGAGGACCCCCTTTGATGCAATTTTTTTTTCGATTTCGGTTTTTTCTATTGAAGAAATGGATTCTATGAAAAAACAAGCAAATTGGTATGCGCGAAATTGAAAATCGGTCCATCCGTTCGGAAGTTAAGGCGGTCTGAAGAATTCGAAAAAGTTCCAAGGGGGCCCCTTTGATGCATTTTTTTTTTCGATTTCGGTTTTTTCGATTGGAGAAATGGATTCTATGAAAAAAACTAGCAGATTGGTATGATCGAAGTTGAAAATCGGTCCATCCGTTCGGAAGTTAAGGCGATCTGAAGAATTCGAGAAAGTTCCAAGAGGACCCCCATTGATGCAATTTTTATTTTCGATTTCGGTTTTTTCTATTGAAAAAATGGATTCTATGAAAAAACAAGCAAATTGGTATGCGCGAAATTGAAAATCGGTCCATCCGTTCGGAAGTTAAGGCGATCTGAAGAATTCGAAAAAGTTTCAAGGGGGCCCCCTTAGATGCAATTTTTTTTTTAGATTTCGGTTTCTTCGATTGGAGAAATGGATTCTATGAAAAAAAACAAGCAGATTGGTATGATCGAAGTTGAAAATCGGTCCATCCGTTCGGAAGTTAAGGCGATCTGAAGAATTCGAGAAAGTTCCAAGAGGACCCCCATTGATGCAATTTTTTTTTTACTTCGGTTTTTTCGATTGGAGAAATGGATTCTATGAAAAAAAACAAGCAGATTGGTATGATCGAAGTTGAAAATCGGTCCATCCGTTTGGAAGTTAAGGCGATCTGAAGAATTCGAATAAGTTCCAAGGGGACCCCCTTTGATGCAATTTTTGTTTCGATTTCGGTTTTTTCGATTGAAGAAATGGATTCGATGAAAAAAAACAAGCAGTTTGGTATGATCGAAGTTGAAAATCGGCCCATCCGTTTGGAAGTTAAGGAGATCTGAAGAATTCGAAAAAGTTCCAAGGGGACCCCCTTTGATGCAGTTTTTTTTTTGATTTCGGTTTTTTCGATTGGAGAAATGGATTCTATGAAAAAAAACAAGCAGTTTGGTATGATCGAAGTTGAAAATCGGTCCATCCGTTCGGAAGTTAAAGCGATCTGAAGAATTCGAAAGAGTTCCAAGAGGACCCCCTTTGATGCAAATTCTTTTTTCGATTTTGGTTTTTTCTATTGAAGAAATGGATTCTATGAAAAAAGAAGCAAATTGGTATGCGCGAAATTGAAAATCGGTCCATCCGTTCGGAAGTTAAGGCGGTCTGAAGAATTCGAAAAAGTTCCAAGGGGGCCCCCTTTGATGCATTTTTTTTTTCGATTTCGGTTTTTTCGATTGGAGAAATGGATTCTATGAAAAAAAACTAGCAGTTTGGTATGATCGAAGTTGAAAATCGGTCCATCCGTTCGGAAGTTAAAGCGATCTGAAGAATTCGAAAAAGTTCCAAGAGGACCCCCTTTGATGCCAATTTTTTTTTCGATTTCGGTTTTTTCGATTGAAGAAATGGATTCTATGAAAAAAAAACAAGCAGTTTGGTATGATCGAAGTTGAAAATCGGTCCATCCGTTTGGAAGTTAAGGCGATCTGAAGAATTCGAAAAAGTTCCAAGGGGACCCCCTTTGATGCAATTTCTTTTTCGATTTCGGTTTTTTCGATTGGAGAAATGGATTCTATAAAAAGAAAACAAGCAGATTGGTATGATCGAAGTTGAAAATCGGTCCATCCGTTTGGAAGTTAAGGCGATCTGAAGAATTCGAAAAAGTTCCAAGGGGACCCCCTTTGATGCAATTTTTTTTTTCGATTTCGGTTTTTTCGATTGGAGATTCTATGAAAAAAAACCAACAGTTTGGTATGATCGAAGTTGAAAATCGGTCCATCCGTTCGGAGGTTAAGGCGATCTGAAGAATTCGAAAAAGTTCCAAGAGGACCCCCTTTGATGCAATTTTTTTTTTTCGATTTCGATTTCTTCTATTGAAGAAATGGATTCTATGAAAAAACAAGCAAATTGGTATGCGCGAAATTGAAAATCGGTCCATCCGTTCGGAAGTTAAGGAGGTCTGAAGAATTCGAAAAAGTTCCAAGGGGGCCCCCTTTGATGCATTTCTTTTTCGATTTCGGTTTTTTCGATTGGAGAAATGGATTCTATGAAAAAAACAAGCAGATTGGTATGATCGAAGTTGAAAATCGGTCCATCCGTTCGGAAGTTAAGGCGATCTGAAGAATTCGAAAAAGTTCCAAGGGGGCCCCCTTTGATGCAATTTTTCTTAGATTTCGGTTTTTTCGATTGGAGAAATGGATTCTATGAAAAAAAACGAGCAGATTGGTATGATCGAAGTTGAAAATCGGTCCATCCGTTTGGAAGTTATGGCGATCTGAAGAATTCGAAAAAGTTCCAAGGGGACCCCCTTTGATGCAATTTTTTTTCGATTTCGGTTTTTTCGATTGAAGAAATGGATTCTATGAAAAAAAACAAGCAGTTTGGTATGATCGAAGTTGAAAATCGGTCCATCCGTTTGGAAGTTAAGGCGATCTGAAGAATTCGAAAAAGTTCCAAGGGGGCCCCCTTAGATGCAATTTTTTTTTTAGATTTCGGTTTCTTCGATTGGAGAAATGGATTCTATGAAAAAAACAAGCAGATTGGTATGATCGAAGTTGAAAATCGGTCCATCCGTTCGGAAGTTAAGGCGATCTGAAGAATTCGAGAATGTTCCAAGAGGACCCCCATTGATGCAATTTTTATTTTCGATTTCGGTTTTTTCTATTGAAAAAATGGATTCTATGAAAAAACAAGCAAATTGGTATGCGCGAAATTGAAAATCGGTCCATCCGTTCGGAAGTTAAGGCGATCTGAAGAATTCGAAAAAGTTCCAAGGGGGCCCCCTTTGATGCAATTTTTTTTTCGGTCAATCCGTTCGGAAGTTAAGGCGATCTGAAGAATTCGAAAAAGTTCCAAGGGGGCCCCCTTTGATGCAATTTTTTTTTAGATTTCGGTTTTTTCGATTGGAGAAATGGATTCTATGAAAAAAAAACAAGCAGATTGGTATGATCGTAGTTGAAAATCGGTCCATCCGTTTGGAAGTTAAGGCGATCTGAAGAATTCGAAAAAGTTCCAAGGGGACCCCCTTTGATGCAATTTTTTTTTCGATTTCGGTTTTTTCGATTAGAGAAATTTATTCTATGAAAAAAAAAAACAAGCAGTTTGTTATGATCGAAGTTGAAAATCGGTCTATCCGTTTGGAAGTTAAGGCGATCTGAAGAATTCGAAAAAGTTTCAAGAGGACCCCCTTTGATGCAATTTTTTTTTCGATTTCGGTTTTTTCTATTGAAGAAATGGATTCTATGAAAAAACAAGCAAATTGGTATGCGCGAAATTGAAAATCGGTCCATCCGTTCGGAAGTTAAGGCGGTCTGAAGAATTCGAAAAAGTTCCAAGGGGGCCCCTTTGATGCATTTTTTTTTTCGATTTCGGTTTTTTCGATTGGAGAAATGGATTCTATGAAAAAAACTAGCAGATTGGTATGATCGAAGTTGAAAATCGGTCAATCCGTTCGGAAGTTAAGGCGATCTGAAGAATTCGAAAAAATTCCAAGGGGGCCCCCTTTGATGCAATTTTTTTTTTCGGTCAATCCGTTCGGAAGTTTAGGCGATCTGAAGAATTCGAAAAAGTTCCAAGGAGGCCCCCTTTGATGCAATTTTTTTTAGATTTCGGTTTTTTCGATCGGAGAAATGGAATCTATGAAAAAAAACAAGCAGATTGGTATAATCGAAGTTGAAAATCGGTCCATCCGTTTGGAAGTTAAGGCGATCTGAAGAATTCGAAAAAGTTCCAAGGGGACCCCCTTTGATGCAATTTTTTTTTCGATTTCGGTTTTTTCGATTGAAGAAATGGATTCTATGAAAAAAAACAAGCAGATTGGTATGATCGAAGTTGAAAATCGGTCCATCCGTTCGGAAGTTAAGGCGATTTGAAGAATTCGAAAAAGTTCCAAGGGGACCCCCTTTGATGCAATTTTTTTTCAGATTTCGGTTTTTTCGATTGGAGAAATGGATTCTATGAAAAAAAAAACAAGCAGATTGGTATGATCGAAGTTGAAAATCGGTCCATCCGTTCGGAAGTTAAGGCGATCTGAAGAGTTCGAAAAAGTTCCAAAGGGGCCCCCTTTGATGCATTTCTTTTTCGATTTCGGTTTTCTCGATTGCAGAAATGGATTCTATGAAAGAAAACATGCAAATTGGTATGATCGAAGTTGAAAATCGGTCCATCCGTTCGGAAGTTAGGCGATCTGAAGAATTCTAAAAAGTTCCAAGGGGGCCCCCTTTGATGCATTTTTTTTTTTCGATTTCGGTTTTTTCGATTGGAGAAATGGATTTTATGAAAAAAAAACAAGCAGATTGGTATGATCGAAGTTGAAAATAGGTCCATCCGTTCGGAAGTTGAGGCGATCTGAAGAATTCGAAAAAGTTCCAAGGGGACCCCCTATGATGCAATTTTATTTTTCGATTTCGGTTATTTCGATTGGAGAAATGGATTTTATGAAAAAAAAAGCAAATTGGCATGCACGAAGTTGAAAATCGGTCCATCCGTTCGGAAGTTAAGGTGATCTGAAGATTTCGAAAAAGTTCCAAGAGGACCTCCTTTGATGCATTTTTTTTCTCGATTTCGGTTTTTTCGATTGGAGAAATGGATTCTATGAAAAAAAACAAGCAAATTGGTATACGCGAAGTTGAAAATCGGTCCATCCGTTCGGAAGTTAAGGCGATCTGAAGAATTCGAAAAAGTTCCAAGGGGGCCCCCTTTGATGCATTTTTTTTTTCGATTTCGGTTTTTTTGATTGGAGAAATGGATTCAATGAAGAAAAAGCAAGCAGATTGGTATGATCGAAGTTGAAAATCGGTCCATCCGTTTGGAAGTTAAGGCGATCTGAAGAATTCGAAAAAGTTCTAAGAGGGCCCCCTTTGATGCATTTTTTTTTTCGATTTCGGTTTTTTCGATTGGAGAAATGGATTCTATGAAAAAAACAAGCAGATTGGTATGATCGAAGTTGAAAATAGGTCCATCCGTTCGGAAGTTAAGGCGATCTGAAGAATTCGAAAAAGTTCCAAGTAGGCCCCCTTTGATGCATTTTTTTTTTCGATTTCGGTTTTTTTGATTGGAGAAATGGATTTTATGAAAAAAAAACAAGCAGATTGGTATGATCGAAGTTGAAAATAGGTCCATCCGTTCGGAAGTTGAGGCGATCTGAAGAATTCGAAAAAGTTCCAAGGGGACCCCCTTTGATGCAATTTTTTTTTCAATTTCGGTTTTTTCGATTGGAGAAATGGATTTTATGAAAAAAAAACAAGCAGATTGGTATGATCGAAGTTGAAAATCGGTCCATCCGTTCGGAAGTTAAGGCGATCTGAAGAATTCGAAAAAGTTCCAAGGGGGCCCCCTTTGATGCAATTTTTTTTTCGATTCCGGTTTTTTCGATTGGAGAAATGGATTCTATGAGAAAAAAACAAGCAGATTGGTATGATCGAAGTTGAAAATCGGTCCATCCGTTTGGAAGTTAAGGCGATCTGAAGAATTCGAAAAAGTTCCAAGGGGACCCCCTTTGATGCAATTTTTTTTTCGATTTCGGTTTTTTTGATTGAAGAAATGGATTCTATGAAGAAAAACAAGCAGTTTGGTATGATCGAAGTTGAAAAATCGGTCCATCCGTTTGGAAGTTAAGGCGATCTGAAGAATTCGAAAAAGTTTCAAGGGGGCCCCCTTTGATGCAAGTTTTTTTTTAGATTTCGGTTTCTTCGATTGAAGAAATGGATTCTATGAAAAAAAAACAAGCAGATTGGTATGATCGAAGTTGAAAATCGGTCCATCCGTTTGGAAGTTAAGGCGATCTGAAGATTTCGAAAAAGTTCCAAGGGGACCCCCTTTGATGCAATTTTTTTTTCGATTTCGGTTTTTTTGATTGGAGAAATGGATTCTATGAAAAAAAAACAAGCAGTTTGGTATGATCGAAGTTGAAAATCGGTCCATCCGTTCGGAAGTTAAGGCGATCTGAAGAATTCGAGAAAGTTCCAAGGGGGCCCCCTTTGATGCATTTTTTTTTTCGATTTCGGTTTTTTCGATTGGAGAAATGGATTCTATGAAAAAAAACAAGCAGTTTGGTATGATCGAAGTTGAAAATCGGTCCATCCGTTCGGAAGTTAAAGCGATCTGAAGAATTCGAAAAAGTTCCAAGAGGACCCCCTTTGATGCAAATTTTTTTTTCGATTTCGGTTTTTTCGATTGAAGAAATGGATTCTATGAAAAAAAAACAAGCAGTTTGGTATGATCGAAGTTGAAAATCGGTCCATCCGTTTGGAAGTTAAGGCGATCTGAAGAATTCGAAAAAGTTCCAAGGGGACCCCCTTTGATGCAATTTCTTTTTCGATTTCGGTTTTTTCGATCGGAGAAATGGATTCTATAAAAAAAACAAGCAGATTGGTATGATCGAAGTTGAAAATCGGTCCATCCGTTTGGAAGTTAAGGCGATCTGAAGAATTCGAAAAAGTTCCAAGGGGACCCCCTTTGATGCAATTTTTTTTTTCGATTTCGGTTTTTTCGATTGGAGATTCTATGAAAAAAAACCAACAGTTTGGTATGATCGAAGTTGAAAATCGGTCCATCCGTTCGGAAGTTAAGGAGGTCTGAAGAATTCGAAAAAGTTCCAAGGGGGCCCCCTTTGATGCATTTTTTTTTCGATTTCGGTTTTTTCGATTGGAGAAATGGATTCTATGAAAAAAACAAGCAGATTGGTATGATCGAAGTTGAAAATCGGTCCATCCGTTCGGAAGTTAAGGCGATCTGAAGAATTCGAAAAAGTTACAAGGGGGCTCCCTTTGATGCAATTTTTCTTAGATTTCGGTTTTTTCGATTGGAGAAATGGATTCTATGAAAAAAAACAAGCAGATTGGTATGATCGAAGTTGAAAATCGGTCCATCCGTTTGGAAGTTATGGCGATCTGAAGAATTCGAAAAAGTTCCAAGGGGACCCCCTTTGATGCAATTTTTTTTTCGATTTCGGTTTTTTCGATTGAAGAAATGGATTCTATGAAAAAAAACAAGCAGTTTGGTATGATCGAAGTTGAAAATCGGTCCATCCGTTTGGAAGTTAAGGCGATCTGAAGAATTCGAAAAAGTTCCAAGGGGGCCCCCTTAGATGCAATTTTTTTTTAGATTTCGGTTTCTTCGATTGGAGAAATGGATTCTATGAAAAAAAAACAAGCAGATTGGTATGATCGAAGTTGAAAATCGGTCCATCCGTTCGGAAGTTAAGGCGATCTGAAGAATTCGAGAAAGTTCCAAGAGGACCCCCATTGATGCAATTTTTATTTTCGATTTCGGTTTTTTCTATTGAAAAAATGGATTCTATGAAAAAACAAGCAAATTGGTATGCGCGAAATTGAAAATCGGTCCATCCGTTCGGAAGTTAAGGCTATCTGAAGAATTCGAAAAAGTTCCAAGGGGGCCCCCTTTGATGCAATTTTTTTTTCGGTCAATCCGTTCGGAAGTTAAGGCGATCTGAAGAATTCGAAAAAGTTCCAAGGGGGCCCCCTTTGATGCAATTTTTTTTTAGATTTCGGTTTTTTCGATTGGAGAAATGGATTCTATGAAAAAAAACAAGCAGATTGGTATGATCGTAGTTGAAAATCGGTTTATCCGTTTGGAAGTTAAGGCGATCTGAAGAATTCGAAAAAGTTCCAAGGGGACCCCCTTTGATGCAATTTTTTTTTCGATTTCGGTTTTTTCGATTGGAGAAATTTATTCTATGAAAAAAAAAACAAGCAGTTTGTGATGATCGAAGTTGAAAATCGGTCTATCCGTTTGGAAGTTAAGGCGATCTGAAGAATTCGAAAAAGTTTCAAGAGGACCCCCTTTGATGCAATTTTTTTTTCGATTTCGGTTTTTTCTATTGAAGAAATGGATTCTATGAAAAAACAAGCAAATTGGTATGTGCGAAATTGAAAATCGGTCCATCCGTTCGGAAGTTAAGGCGGTCTGAAGAATTCGAAAAAGTTCCAAGGGGGCCCCTTTGATGCATTTTTTTTTTCGATTTCGGTTTTTTCGATTGGAGAAATGGATTCTATGAAAAAAACTAGCAGATTGGTATGATCGAAGTTGAAAATCGGTCAATCCGTTCGGAAGTTAAGGCGATCTGAAGAATTCGAAAAAGTTCCAAGGGGGCCCCCTTTGATGCAATTTTTTTTTTCGGTCAATCCGTTCGGAAGTTTAGGCGATCTGAAGAATTCGAAAAAGTTCCAAGGGGGCCCCCTTTGATGCAATTTTTTTTAGATTTCGGTTTTTTCGATCGGAGAAATGGAATCTATGAAAAAAACAAGCAGATTGGTATAATCGAAGTTGAAAATCGGTCCATCCGTTTGGAAGTTAAGGCGATCTGAAGAATTCGAAAAAGTTCCAAGGGGACCCCCTTTGATGCAATTTTTTTTTCGATTTCGGTTTTTTCGATTGAAGAAATGGATTCTATGAAAAAAAACAAGCAGTTTGGTATGATCGAAGTTGAAAATCGGTCCATCCGTTTGGAAGTTAAGGCGATCTGAAGAATTCGAAAAAGTTCCAAGGGGGCCCCCTATGATGCAATTTTATTTTTCGATTTCGGTTTTTTCGATTGGAGAAATGGATTCTATGAAAAAAAAAACAAGCAGATTGGTATGATCGAAGTTGAAAATCGGTCCATCCGTTCGGAAGTTAAGGCGATCTGAAGAATTCGAAAAAGTTCCAAAGGGGCCCCCTTTGATGCATTTTTTTTTCGATTTCGGTTTTCTCGATTGCAGAAATGGATTCTATGAAAGAAAACAAGCAAATTGGTATGATCGAAGTTGAAAATCGGTCCATCCGTTCGGAAGTTAGGCGATCTGAAGAATTCTAAAAACTTCCAAGGGGGCCCCCTTTGTTGCATTTTTTTTTTCGATTTCGGTTTTTTCGATTGGAGAAATGGATTTTATGAATAAAAAACAAGCAGATTGGTATGATCGAAGTTGAAAATAGGTCCATCCGTTCGGAAGTTGAGGCGATCTGAAGAATTCGAAAAAGTTCCAAGGGGACCCCCTATGATGCAATTTTATTTTTCGATTTCGGTTATTTCGATTGGAGAAATGGATTTTATGAAAAAAAAAGCAAATTGGCATGCACGAAGTTGAAAATCGGTCCATCCGTTCGGAAGTTAAGGTGATCTGAAGATTTCGAAAAAGTTCCAAGAGGACCTCCTTTGATGCATTTTTTTTCTCGATTTCGGTTTTTTCGATTGGAGAAATGGATTCTATAAAAAAAAAACAAGCAAATTGGTATACGCGAAGTTGAAAATCGGTCCATCCGTTCGGAAGTTAAGGCGATCTGAAGAATTCGAAAAAGTTCCAAGGGGGCCCCCTTTGATGCATTTTTTTTTTCGATTTCGGTTTTTTTGATTGGAGAAATGGATTCAATGAAGAAAAAGCAAGCAGATTGGTATGATCGAAGTTGAAAATCGGTCCATCCGTTTGGAAGTTAAGGCGATCTGAAGAATTCGAAAAAGTTCTAAGAGGGCCCCCTTTGATGCATTTTTTTTTTTCGATTTCGGTTTTTTCGATTGGAGAAATGGATTCTATGAAAAAAACAAGCAGATTGGTATGATCGAAGTTGAAAATAGGTCCATCCGTTCGGAAGTTAAGGCGATCTGAAGAATTCGAAAAAGTTCCAAGTAGGCCCCCTTTGATGCATTTTTTTTTTCGATTTCGGTTTTTTCGATTGGAGAAATGGATTTTATGAAAAAAAAACAAGCAGATTGGTATGATCGAAGTTGAAAATAGGTCCATCCGTTCGGAAGTTGAGGCGATCTGAAGAATTCGAAAAAGTTCCAAGGGGACCCCCTTTGATGCAATTTTTTTTTCAATTTCGGTTTTTTCGATAGGAGAAATGGATTTTATGAAAAAAAAACAAGCAGATTGGTATGATCGAAGTTGAAAATCGGTCCATCCGTTCGGAAGTTAAGGCGATCTGAAGAATTCGAAAAAGTTCCAAGGAGGCCCCCTTTGATGCAATTTTTTTTTCGATTTCGGTTTTTTCGATTGGAGAAATGGATTCTATGAGAAAAAAACAAGCAGATTGGTATGATCGAAGTTGAAAATCGGTCCATCCGTTCGGAGGTTAAGGCGATCTGAAGAATTCGAAAAAGTTCCAAGAGGGCCCCCTTTGATGCAAATTTTTTTTCGATTCCGGTTTTTTCGATTCGAGAAATTGATTCCATGAACAAAAACAAGCAGATTGGTATGATCGGAGTTGAAAATCGGTCCATCCGTTCGGAAGTTAAGGTGATCTGAAGATTTCGAGAAAGTTCCAAGGGGACCCCCTTTGATGCAATTTTTTTTTTCGATTTCGGTTTTTTCTATCGAAGAAATGGATTCTATGAAAAAACAAGCAAATTGGTATGCGCGAAATTGAAAATCGGTCCATCCGTTCGGAATTTAAGGAGGTCTGAAGAATTCGAAAAAGTTCCAAGGGGGCCCCCTTTGATGCATTTTTTTTCGATTTCGGTTTTTTCGATTGGAGAAATGGATTCTATGAAAAAAACAAGCAGATTGGTATGATCAAAGTTGAAAATCGGTCCATCCGTTCGGAAGTTAAGGCGATCTGAAGAATTCGAAAAAGTTCCAAGGGGGCCCCCTTTGATGCAATTTTTTTTAGATTTCGGTTTTTTCGATTGGAGAAATGGATTCGATGGAAAAAAACAAGCAGATTGGTATGATCGAAGTTGAAAATCGGTCCATCCGTTTGGAAGTTAAGGCGATCTGAAGAATTCGAAAAAGTTCCAAGGGGACCCCCTTTGATGCAATTTTTTTTTCGATTTCGGTTTTTTTGATTGAAGAAATGGATTCTATGAAGAAAAACAAGCAGTTTGGTATGATCGAAGTTGAAAAATCGGTCCATCCGTTTGGAAGTTAAGGCGATCTGAAGAATTCGAAAAAGTTTCAAGGGGGCCCCCTTTGATGCAAGTTTTTTTTTAGATTTCGGTTTCTTCGATTGGAGAAATGGATTCTATGAAAAAAAAACAAGCAGATTGGTATGATCGAAGTTGAAAATCGGTCCATCCGTTCGGAAGTTAAGGCGGTCTGAAGAATTCGAAAAAGTTCCAAGGGGACCCCCTTTGATGCAATTTTATTTTTCGATTTCGGTTTTTTCGATTGGAGAAATGGATTCTATGAAAAAAACAAGCAGATTGGCATGATCGAAGTTGAGAATCGGTCCATCCGTTCGGAAGTTAAGGCGATCTGAAGAATTCGAAAAAGTTCCAAGGGGGCCCCCTTTGATGCAATTTTATTTTTCGATTTCGGTTTTTTCGATTGGAGTAATGGATTCTATGAAAAAAAAAACAAGCAGATTGGTATGATCGAAGTTGAAAATCGGTCCATCCGTTCGGAAGTTAAGGCGATCTGAAGAATTCGAAAAAGTTCCAAGGGGGCCCCCTTTGATGCATTTTTTTTTCGATTTCGGTTTTTTCGATTGCAGAAATGGATTCTATGAAAGAAAACGAGCAAATTGGTATGATCGAAGTTGAAAATCGGTCCATCCGTTCGGAAGTTAGGCGATCTGAAGAATTCGAAAAAGTTCCAAGGGGGCCCCCTTTGATGCATTTTTTTTTGATTTCGGTTTTTTCGATTGGAGAAATTGATTCTATGAAAAAAAACAAGCAGATTGGTATGATCGAAGTTGAAAATCGGTCCATCCGTTCGGAAGTTAAGGCGATCTGAAGAATTCGAAAAAGTTCCAAGGGGGCCCCCTTTGATGCATTTTTTTTTTATTTCGTTTTTTACGATTGAAGAAAAGGATTCTATGAAAAAAAAAAACAAGCAGATTGGTATGATCGAAGTTGAAAATCGGTCCATCTGTTCGGAAGTTAAGGCGATCTGAAGAATTCGAAAAAGTTCCGAGGGGGCCCCCTTTGATGCAATTTTTTTTAGATTTCGGTTTCTTCGATTGGAGAAATGGATTCTATGAAAAAAAAAACAAGCAGATTGGTATGATCGAAGTTGAAAATCGGTCCATCCGTTTGGAAGTTAAGGCGATCTGAAGAATTCGAAAAAGTTCCAAGGGGACCCCCTTTGATGCAATTTTTTTTTGATTTCGGTTTTTTCGATTAAAGAATTGGATTCTATGAAAAAAAACAAGCAGTTTGGTATGATCGAAGTTGAAAATCGGTCCATCCGTTTGGAAGTTAAGGCGATCTGAAGTATTCGAAAAAGTTCCAAGCGGACCCCCTTTGATGCAATTTTTTTTTTATTTCGGTTTTTTCGATTGGAGAAATGGATTCTATGAAAAAAAACAAGCAGATTGGTATGATCGAAGTTGAAAATCGGTCCATCCGTTTGGAAGTTAAGGCGATCTGAAGAATTCGAATAAGTTCCAAGGGGACCCCCTTTGATGCAATTTTTTTTTCGATTTCGGTTTTTTCGATTGAAGAAATGGATTCGATGAAAAAAAACAAGCAGTTTGGTATGATCGAAGTTGAAAATCGGTCCATCCGTTTGGAAGTTAAGGCGATCTGAAGAATTCGAAAAAGTTCCAAGGGGACCCCCTTTGATGCAATTTTTTTTTCGATTTCGGTTTTTTCGATTGGAGAAATGGATTCTATGAAAAAAAACAAGCAGTTTGGTATGATCGAAGTTGAAAATCGGTCCATCCGTTCGGAAGTTAAAGCGATCTGAAGAATTCGAAAAAGTTCCAAGAGGACCCCCTTTGATACAAATTTTTTTTTCGATTTTGGTTTTTTCTATTGAAGAAATGGATTCTATGAAAAAACAAGCAAATTGGTATGCGCGAAATTGAAAATCGGTCCATCCGTTCGGAAGTTAAGGCGGTCTGAAGAATTCGAAAAAGTTCCAAGGGGGCCCCCTTTGATGCATTTTATTTTTCGATTTCGGTTTTTTCGATTGGAGAAATGGATTCGATGAAAAAAACTAGCAGATTGGTATGATCGAAGTTGAAAATCGGTCAAACCGTTCGGAAGTTAAGGCGATCTAAAGAATTCGAAAAAGTTCCAAGGGGGCCCCCTTTGATGCATTTTTTTTTTAGATGTCGGTTTTTTCGATTGGAGAAATGGATTCTATGAAAAAAACAAGCAGATTGGTATGATCGTAGTTGAAAATCGGTCCATCCGTTTGGAAGTTAAGGCGATCTGAAGAATTCGAAAAAGTTTCAAGGGGACCCCCTTTGATGCAATTCCTTTTTCGATTTCGGTTTTTTCGATTGGAGAAATGGATTCTATAAAAAAAAAACAAGCAGATTGGTATGATCGAAGTTGAAAATCGGTCCATCCGTTTGAAAGTTAAGGCGATCTGAAGAATTCGAAAAAGTTCCAAGGGGACCCCCTTTGATGCAATTTCTTTTTCGATTTCGGTTTTTTCGATTGGAGAAATGGATTCTATAAAAAAAACAAGCAGATTGGTATGATCGAAGTTGAAAATCGGTCCATCCGTTTGGAAGTTAAGGCGATCTGAAGAATTCGAAAAAGTTCCAAGGGGACCCCCTTTGATGCAATTTTTTTTTCGATTTCGGTTTTTTTGATTGGAGAAATGGATTCTATGAAAAAAAAACAAGCAGTTTGGTATGATCGAAGTTGAAAATCGGTCCATCCGTTCGGAAGTTAAGGCGATCTGAAGAATTCGAGAAAGTTCCAAGAGGACCCCCATTGATGCAATTTTTTTTTCGATTTCGGTTTTTTCTATTGAAGAAATGGATTCTATGAAAAAACAAGCAAATTGGTATGCGCGAAATTGAAAATCGGTCCATCCGTTCGGAAGTTAAGGCGGTCTGAAGAATTCGAAAAAGTTCCAAGGGGGCCCCCTTTGATGCAATTTTATTTTTCGATTTCGGTTTTTTCGATTGGAGAAATGGATTCTATGAAAAAAACAAGCAGATTGGCATGATCGAAGTTGAGAATTGGTCCATCCGTTCGGAAGTTAAGGCGATCTGAAGAATTCGAAAAAGTTCCAAGGGGGCCCCCTTTGATGCAATTTTATTTTTCGATTTCGGTTTTTTCGATTGGAGTAATGGATTCTATGAAAAAAAAACAAGCAGATTGGTATGATCGAAGTTGAAAATCGGTCCATCCGTTCGGAAGTTAAGGCGATCTGAAGAATTCGAAAAAGTTCCAAGGGGGCCCCCTTTGATGCATTTTTTTTTCGATTTCGGTTTTTTCGATTGCAGAAATGGATTCTATGAAAGGAAACAAGCAAATTGGTATGATCGAAATTGAAAATCGGTCAAACCGTTCGGAAGTTAAGGCGATCTAAAGAATTCGAAAAAGTTCCAAGGGGGCCCCCTTTGATGCATTTTTTTTTTAGATGTCGGTTTTTTCGATTGGAGAAATGGATTCTATGAAAAAAACAAGCAGATTGGTATGATCGTAGTTGAAAATCGGTCCATCCGTTTGGAAGTTAAGGCGATCTGAAGAATTCGAAAAAGTTTCAAGGGGACCCCCTTTGATGCAATTTCTTTTTCGATTTCGGTTTTTTCGATTGGAGAAATGGATTCTATAAAAAAAAAACAAGCAGATTGGTATGATCGAAGTTGAAAATCGGTCCATCCGTTTGAAAGTTAAGGCGATCTGAAGAATTCGAAAAAGTTCCAAGGGGACCCCCTTTGATGCAATTTCTTTTTCGATTTCGGTTTTTTCGATTGGAGAAATGGATTCTATAAAAAAAACAAGCAGATTGGTATGATCGAAGTTGAAAATCGGTCCATCCGTTTGGAAGTTAAGGCGATCTGAAGAATTCGAAAAAGTTCCAAGGGGACCCCCTTTGATGCAATTTTTTTTTCGATTTCGGTTTTTTTGATTGGAGAAATGGATTCTATGAAAAAAAAACAAGCAGTTTGGTATGATCGAAGTTGAAAATCGGTCCATCCGTTCGGAAGTTAAGGCGATCTGAAGAATTCGAGAAAGTTCCAAGAGGACCCCCATTGATGCAATTTTTTTTTCGATTTCGGTTTTTTCTATTGAAGAAATGGATTCTATGAAAAAACAAGCAAATTGGTATGCGCGAAATTGAAAATCGGTCCATCCGTTCGGAAGTTAAGGCGGTCTGAAGAATTCGAAAAAGTTCCAAGGGGGCCCCCTTTGATGCAATTTTATTTTTCGATTTCGGTTTTTTCGATTGGAGAAATGGATTCTATGAAAAAAACAAGCAGATTGGCATGATCGAAGTTGAGAATTGGTCCATCCGTTCGGAAGTTAAGGCGATCTGAAGAATTCGAAAAAGTTCCAAGGGGGCCCCCTTTGATGCAATTTTATTTTTCGATTTCGGTTTTTTCGATTGGAGTAATGGATTCTATGAAAAAAAAACAAGCAGATTGGTATGATCGAAGTTGAAAATCGGTCCATCCGTTCGGAAGTTAAGGCGATCTGAAGAATTCGAAAAAGTTCCAAGGGGGCCCCCTTTGATGCATTTTTTTTTCGATTTCGGTTTTTTCGATTGCAGAAATGGATTCTATGAAAGGAAACAAGCAAATTGGTATGATCGAAGTTGAAAATCGGTCCATCCGTTCGGAAGTTAGGCGATCTGAAGAATTCGAAAAAGTTCCAAGGGGGCCCCCTTTGATGCATTTTTTTTTGATTTCGGTTTTTTCGATTGGAGAAATTGATTCTATGAAAAAAAACAAGCAGATTGGTATGATCGAAGTAGAAAATCGGTCCATCCGTTCGGAAGTTAAGGCAATCTGAAGAATTCGAAAAAGTTCCAAGGGGGCCCCCTTTGATGCATTTTTTTTTTATTTCGTTTTTTTCGATTGAAGAAAAGGATTCTATGAAAAAAAAAAACAAGCAGATTGGTATGATCGAAGTTGAAAATCGGTCCATCTGTTCGGAAGTTAAGGCGATCTGAAGAATTCGAAAAAGTTCCGAGGGGGCCCCCTTTGATGCAATTTTTTTTTAGATTCCGGTTTCTTCGATTGGAGAAATGGATTCTATGAAAAAAAAAACAAGCAGATTGGTATGATCGAAGTTGAAAATCGGTCCATCCGTTTGGAAGTTAAGGCGGTCTGAAGAATTCGAAAAAGTTCCAAGGGGGCCCCCTTTGATGCATTTTTTTTTTCGATTTCGGTTTTTTCGATTGGAGAAATGGATTCGATGAAAAAAACTAGCAGATTGGTATGATCGAAGTTGAAAATCGGTCAAACCGTTCGGAAGTTAAGGCGATCTAAAGAATTCGAAAAAGTTCCAAGGGGGCCCCCTTTGATGCATTTTTTTTTAGATGTCGGTTTTTTCGATTGGAGAAATGGATTCTATGAAAAAAAACAAGCAGATTGGTATGATCGTAGTTGAAAATCGGTCCATCCGTTTGGAAGTTAAGGCGATCTGAAGAATTCGAAAAAGTTCCAAGGGGACCCCCTTTGATGCAATTTTTTTTTCGATTTCGGTTTTTTCGATTGGAGAAATGGATTCTATGAAAAAAAAACAAGCAGTTTGGTATGATCGAAGTTGAAAATCGGTCCATCCGTTTGGAAGTTAAGGCGATCTGAAGAATTCGAAAAAGTTCCAAGGGGACCCCCTTTGATGCAATTTTTTTTCGATTTCGGTTTTTTCGATTGAAGAAATGGATTCTATGAAAAAAAACAAGCAGTTTGGTATGATCGAAGTTGAAAATCGGTCCATCCGTTTGGAAGTTAAGGCGATCTGAAGAATTCGAAAAAGTTCCAAGGGGGCCCCCTTAGATGCAATTTTTTTTTAGATTTCGGTTTCTTCGATTGGAGAAATGGATTCTATGAAAAAAAACAAGCAGATTGGTATGATCGAAGTTGAAAATCGGTCCATCCGTTCGGAAGTTAAGGCGATCTGAAGAATTCGAGAAAGTTCCAAGAGGACCCCCATTGATGCAATTTTTTTTTTCGATTTCGGTTTTTTCTATTGAAAAAATGGATTCTATGAAAAAACAAGCAAATTGGTATGCGCGAAATTGAAAATCGGTCCATCCGTTCGGAAGTTAAGGCGGTCTGAAGAATTCGAAAAAGTTCCAAGGGGGCCCCCTTTGATGCAATTTTATTTTTCGATTTCGGTTTTTTTGATTAGAGAAATGGATTCTATGAAAAAAACAAGCAGATTGGTATGATCGAAGTTGAAAATCGGTCCATCCGTTCGGAAGTTAAGGCGATCTGAAGAATTCTAAAAAGTTCCAAGGGGGCCCCCTATGATGCAATTTTATTTTTCGATTTCGGTTTTTTCGATTGGAGAAATGGATTCTATGAAAAAAAAAACAAGCAGATTGGTATGATCGAAGTTGAAAATCGGTCCATCCGTTTGGAAGTTAAGGCGATCTGAAGAATTCGAAAAAGTTCCAAGGGGACCCCCTTTGATGCAATTTTTTTTTCGATTTCGGTTTTTTCGATTGAAGAAATGGATTCTATGAAAAAAAAACAAGCAGTTTGGTATGATCGAAGTTGAAAATCGGTCCATCCGTTTGGAAGTTAAGGCGATCTGAAGAATTCGAAAAAGTTCCAAGGGGACCCCCTTTGATGCAATTTTATTTTTCGATTTCGGTTTTTTCGATTGGAGTAATGGATTCTATGAAAAAAAAAACAAGCAGATTGGTATGATCGAAGTTGAAAATCGGTCCATCCGTTCGGAAGTTGAGGCGATCTGAAGAATTCGAAAAAGTTCCAAGGGGGCCCCCTTTGATGCATTTTGTTTTCGATTTCGGTTTTTTCGATTGCAGAAATGGATTCTATGAAAGAAAACAAGCAAATTGGTATGATCGAAGTTGAAAATCGGTCCATCCGTTCGGAAGTTAGGCGATCTGAAGAATTCGAAAAAGTTCCAAGGGGGCCCCTTTGATGCATTTATTTTTGATTTCGGTTTTTTCGATTGGAGAAATTGATTCTATGAAAAAAAACAAGCAGATTGGTATGATCGAAGTTGAAAATCGGTCCATCCGTT
Source organism: Chrysomela aeneicollis (assembly GCA_029955515.1). NCBI lineage: Eukaryota > Metazoa > Arthropoda > Insecta > Coleoptera > Chrysomelidae > Chrysomela > Chrysomela aeneicollis. The sequence goes on along the minus strand of JARUHQ010000013.1, from coordinate 9,764,394 downwards.
CGGAAGTTAAGGCGATCTGAAGAAATCGAAAAAGTTCCAAGGGGGCCCCCTTTGATGCATTTTTTTTTTATTTCGTTTTTTTCGATTGAAGAAAAGGATTCTATGAAAAAAAACAAGCAGATTGGTATGATCGAAGTTGAAAATCGGTCCATCTGTTCGGAAGTTAAGGCGATCTGAAGAATTCGAAAAAGTTCCGAGGGGGCCCCCTTTGATGCAATTTTTTTTTAGATTTCGGTTTTTTCGATTGGAGAAATGGATTCTATGAAAAAAAAAACAAGCAGATTGGTATGATCGAAGTTGAAAATCGGTCCATCCGTTTGGAAGTTAAGGCGATCTGAAGAATTCGAAAAAGTTCCAAGGGGACCCCCTTTGATGCAATTTTTTTTTTATTTCGGTTTTTTCGATTGAAGAATTGGATTCTATGAAAAAAAACAAGCAGTTTGGTATGATCGAAGTTGAAAATCGGTCCATCCGTTTGGAAGTTAAGGCGATCTGAAGAATTCGAAAAAGTTCCAAGGGGACCCCCTTTGATGCAATTTTTTTTTCGATTTCGGTTTTTTCGATTGGAGAAATGGATTCTATGAAAAAAAAAACAAGCAGATTGGTATGATCGAAGTTGAAAATCGGTCCATCCGTTTGGAAGTTAAGGCGATCTGAAGAATTCGAAAAAGTTCCAAGGGGACCCCCTTTGATGCAATTTTTTTTTCGATTTCGGTTTTTTCGATTGAAGAAATGGATTCGATGAAAAAAAACAAGCAGTTTGGTATGATCGAAGTTGAAAATCGGTCCATCCGTTTGGAAGTTAAGGCGATCTGAAGAATTCGAAAAAGTTCCAAGGGGACCCCCTTTGATGCAATTTTTTTTTCGATTTCGGTTTTTTCGATTGGAGAAATGGATTCTATGAAAAAAAAACAAGCAGTTTGGTATGATCGAAGTTGAAAATCGGTCCATCCGTTCGGAAGTTAAAGCGATCTGAAGAATTCGAAAAAGTTCCAAGAGGACCCCCTTTGATGCAAATTTTTTTTTCGATTTCGGTTTTTTCTATTGAAGAAATGGATTCTATGAAAAAACAAGCAAATTGGTATGCGCGAAATTGAAAATCGGTCCATCCGTTCGGAAGTTAAGGCGGTCTGAAGAATTCGAAAAAGATCCAAGGGGGCCCCCTTTGATGCATTTTTTTTTCGATTTCGGTTTTTTCGATTGGAGAAATGGATTCGATGAAAAAAACTAGCAGATTGGTATGATCGAAGTTGAAAATCGGTCAAACCGTTCGGAAGTTAAGGCGATCTAAAGAATTCGAAAAAGTTCCAAGGGGGCCCCCTTTGATGCATTTTTTTTTTTAGATGTCGGTTTTTTCGATTGGAGAAATGGATTCTATGAAAAAAAACAAGCAGATTGGTATGATCGTAGTTGAAAATCGGTCCATCCGTTTGGAAGTTAAGGCGATCTGAAGAATTCGAAAAAGTTCCAAGGGGACCCCCTTTGATGCAATTTTTTTTTCGATTTTGGTTTTTTCGATTGAAGAAATGGATTCTATGAAAAAAAAACAAGCAGTTTGGTATGATCGAAGTTGAAAATCGGTCCATCCGTTTGGAAGTTAAGGCGATCTGAAGAATTCGAAAAAGTTCCAAGGGGACCCCCTTTGATGCAATTTTTTTTCGATTTCGGTTTTTTCGATTGGAGAAATGGATTCTATGAAAAAAAAACAAGCAGTTTGGTATGATCGAAGTTGAAAATCGGTCCATCCGTTTGGAAGTTAAGGCGATCTGAAGAATTCGAAAAAGTTCCAAGGGGACCCCCTTTGATGCAATTTTTTTCTCGATTTCGGTTTTTTCGATTGAAGAAATGGATTCTATGAAAAAAAACAAGCAGTTTGGTATGATCGAAGTTGAAAATCGGTCCATCCGTTTGGAAGTTAAGGCGATCTGAAGAATTCGAAAAAGTTCCAAGGGGGCCCCCTTAGATGCAATTTTTTTTTTAGATTTCGGTTTCTTCGATTGGAGAAATGGATTCTATGAAAAAAAACAAGCAGATTGGTATGATCGAAGTTGAAAATCGGTCCATCCGTTCGGAAGTTAAGGCGATCTGAAGAATTCGAGAAAGTTCCAAGAGGACCCCCATTGATGCAATTTTTTTTTTCGATTTCGGTTTTTTCTATTGAAAAAATGGATTCTATGAAAAAACAAGCAAATTGGTATGCGCGAAATTGAAAATCGGTCCATCCGTTCGGAAGTTAAGGCGGTCTGAAGAATTCGAAAAAGTTCCAAGGGGGCCCCCTTTGATGCAATTTTATTTTTCGATTTCGGTTTTTTTGATTAGAGAAATGGATTCTATGAAAAAAACAAGCAGATTGGTATGATCGAAGTTGAAAATCGGTCCATCCGTTCGGAAGTTAAGGCGATCTGAAGAATTCTAAAAAGTTCCAAGGGGGCCCCCTATGATGCAATTGTATTTTTCGATTTCGGTTTTTTCGATTGGAGAAATGGATTCTATGAAAAAAAAAAACAAGCAGATTGGTATGATCGAAGTTGAAAATCGGTCCATCCGTTTGGAAGTTAAGGCGATCTGAAGAATTCGAAAAAGTTCCAAGGGGACCCCCTTTGATGCAATTTTTTTTTCGATTTCGGTTTTTTCGATTGAAGAAATGGATTCTATGAAAAAAAAACAAGCAGTTTGGTATGATCGAAGTTGAAAATCGGTCCATCCGTTTGGAAGTTAAGGCGATCTGAAGAATTCGAAAAAGTTCCAAGGGGACCCCCTTTGATGCAATTTTATTTTTCGATTTCGGTTTTTTCGATTGGAGTAATGGATTCTATGAAAAAAAAACAAGCAGATTGGTATGATCGAAGTTGAAAATCGGTCCATCCGTTCGGAAGTTAAGGCGATCTGAAGAATTCGAAAAAGTTCCAAGGGGGCCCCCTTTGATGCATTTTGTTTTCGATTTCGGTTTTTTCGATTGCAGAAATGGATTCTATGAAAGAAAACAAGCAAATTGGTATGATCGAAGTTGAAAATCGGTCCATCCGTTCGGAAGTTAGGCGATCTGAAGAATTCGAAAAAGTTCCAAGGGGACCCCTTTGATGCATTTATTTTTGATTTCGGTTTTTTCGATTGGAGAAATTGATTCTATGAAAAAAAACAAGCAGATTGGTATGATCGAAGTTGAAAATCGGTCCATCCGTTCGGAAGTTAAGGCGATCTGAAGAAATCGAAAAAGTTCCAAGGGGGCCCCCTTTGATGCATTTTTTTTTTATTTCGTTTTTTTCGATTGAAGAAAAGGATTCTATGAAAAAAAAACGAGCAGATTGGTATGATCGAAGTTGAAAATCGGTCCATCTGTTCGGAAGTTAAGGCGATCTGAAGAATTCGAAAAAGTTCCGAGGGGGCCCCCTTTGATGCAATTTTTTTTTAGATTTCGGTTTTTTCGATTGGAGAAATGGATTCTATGAAAAAAAAAACAAGCAGATTGGTATGATCGAAGTTGAAAATCGGTCCATCCGTTTGGAAGTTAAGGCGATCTGAAGAATTCGAAAAAGTTCCAAGGGGACCCCCTTTGATGCAATTTTTTTTTTGATTTCGGTTTTTTCGATTGAAGAATTGGATTCTATGAAAAAAAACAAGCAGTTTGGTATGATCGAAGTTGAAAATCGGTCCATCCGTTTGGAAGTTAAGGCGATCTGAAGAATTCGAAGAAGTTCCAAGCGGACCCCCTTTGATGCATTTTTTTTTATTTCGGTTTTTTCGATTGGAGAAATGGATTCTATGAAAAAAACAAGCAGATTGGTATGATCGAAGTTGAAAATCGGTCCATCCGTTTGGAAGTTAAGGCGATCTGAAGAATTCGAAAAAGTTCCAAGGGGACCCCCTTTGATGCAATTTTTTTTTCGATTTCGGTTTTTTCGATTGGAGAAATGGATTCTATGAAAAAAAAACAAGCAGTTTGGTATGATCGAAGTTGAAAATCGGTCCATCCGTTCGGAAGTTAAAGCGATCTGAAGAATTCGAAAAAGTTCCAAGAGGACCCCCTTTGATGCAAATTTTTTTTTCGATTTCGGTTTTTTCTATTGAAGAAATGGATTCTATGAAAAAACAAGCAAATTGGTATGCGCGAAATTGAAAATCGGTCCATCCGTTCGGAAGTTAAGGCGGTCTGAAGAATTCGAAAAAGTTCCAAGGGGGCCCCCTTTGATGCATTTTTTTTTCGATTTCGGTTTTTTCGATTGGAGAAATGGATTCGATGAAAAAAACTAGCAGATTGGTATGATCGAAGTTGAAAATCGGTCAAACCGTTCGGAAGTTAAGGCGATCTAAAGAATTCGAAAAAGTTCCAAGGGGGCCCCCTTTGATGCATTTTTTTTAAGATGTCGGTTTTTTCGATTGGAGAAATGGATTTTATGAAAAAAAACAAGCAGATTGGTATGATCGTAGTTGAAAATCGGTCCATCCGTTTGGAAGTTAAGGCGATCTGAAGAATTCGAAAAAGTTCCAAGGGGACCCCCTTTGATGCAATTTTTTTTTCGATTTTGGTTTTTTCGATTGAAGAAATGGATTCTATGAAAAAAAAACAAGCAGTTTGGTATGTTCGAAGTTGAAAATCGGTCCATCCGTTTGGAAGTTAAGGCGATCTGAAGAATTCGAAAAAGTTCCAAGGGGACCCCCTTTGATGCAATTTTTTTTCGATTTCGGTTTTTTCGATTGGAGAAATGGATTCTATAAAAAAAAACAAGCAGATTGGTATGATCGAAGTTGAAAATCGGTCCATCCGTTTGGAAGTTAAGGCGATCTGAAGAATTCGAAAAAGTTCCAAGGGGACCCCCTTTGATGCAATTTTTTTTTCGATTTCGGTTTTTTCGATTGGAGATTCTATGAAAAAAAACCAACAGTTTGGTATGATCGAAGTTGAAAATCGGTCCATCCGTTCGGAGGTTAAGGCGATCTGAAGAATTCGAAAAAGTTCCAAGAGGACCCCCTTTGATGCAATTTTTTTTTTCGATTTCGGTTTTTTCTATTGAAGAAATGGATTCTATGAAAAAACAAGCAAATTGGTATGCGCGAAATTGAAAATCGGTCCATCCGTTCGGAAGTTAAGGAGGTCTGAAGAATTCGAAAAAGTTCCAAGGGGGCCCCCTTTGATGCATTTTTTTTTCGATTTCGGTTTTTTCGATTGGAGAAATGGATTCTATGAAAAAAACAAGCAGATTGGTATGATCGAAGTTGAAAATCGGTCCATCCGTTCGGAAGTTAAGGCGATCTGAAGAATTCGAAAAAGTTCCAAGGGGGCCCCCTTTGATGCAATTTTTCTTAGATTTCGGTTTTTTCGATTGGAGAAATGGATTCTATGAAAAAAACAAGCAGATTGGTATGATCGAAGTTGAAAATCGGTCCATCCGTTTGGAAGTTATGGCGATCTGAAGAATTCGAAAAAGTTCCAAGGGGACCCCCTTTGATGCAATTTTTTTTTCGATTTCGGTTTTTTCGATTGAAGAAATGGATTCTATGAAAAAAAACAAGCAGTTTGGTATGATCGAAGTTGAAAATCGGTCCATCCGTTTGGAAGTTAAGGCGATCTGAAGAATTCGAAAAAGTTCCAAGGGGGCCCCCTTTGATGCAATTTTTTTTTTAGATTTCGGTTTCTTCGATTGGAGAAATAAATTCTATGAAAAAAACAAGCAGATTGGTATGATCGAAGTTGAAAATCGGTCCATCCGTTCGGAAGTTAAGGCGATCTGAAGAATTCGAAAAAGTTCCAAGGGGGCCCCCTATGATGCAATTTTATTTTTCGATTTCGGTTTTTTCGATTGGAGAAATGGATTCTATGAAAAAAAAAACAAGCAGATTGGTATGATCGAAGTTGAAAATCGGTCCATCCGTTCGGAAGTTAAGGCGATCTGAAGAATTCGAAAAAGTTCCAAAGGGGCCCCCTTTGATGCATTTTTTTTTCGATTTCGGTTTTCTCGATTGCAGAAATGGATTCTATGAAAGAAAACAAGCAAATTGGTATGATCGAAGTTGAAAATCGGTCCATTCGTTTGGAAGTTAAGGCGATCTGAATAATTCGAAAAAGTTCCAAGGGGACCCCCTTTGATGCAATTTTATTTTCGATTTCGGTTTTTTCGATCGGAGAAATGGATTCTATGAAAAAAATCAAGCAGATTGGTATGATCGAAGTTGAAAATCGGTCCATCCGTTTGGAAGTCAAGGCGATCTGAAGAATTCGAATAAGTTCCAAGGGGACCCCCTTTGATGCAATTTTGTTTTCGATTTCGGTTTTTTTGATTGAAGAAATGGATTCTATGAAAAAAAAAACAAGCAGTTTGGTATGATCGAAGTTGAAAATCGGTCCATCCGTTTGGAAGTTAAGGCGATCTGAAGAATTCGAAAAAGTTCCAAGGGGACCCCCTTTGATGCAATTTTTTTTTCGATTTCGGTTTTTTCGATTGGAGAAATGGATTCTATGAAAAAAAACAAGCAGTTTGGTATGATCGAAGTTGAAAATCGGTCCATCCGTTCGGAAGTTGAAGCGATCTGAAGAATTCGAAAAAGTTCCAAGAGGACCCCCTTCGATGCAATTTTTTTTTCGATTTCGGTTTTTTCTATTGAAGAAATGGATTCTATGAAAAAAACAAGCAAATTGTTATGCGCGAAATTGAAAATCGGTCCATCCGTTCGGAAGTTAAGGCGGTCTGAAGAATGCGAAAAAGTTCCAAGGGGGCCCCCTTTGATGCATTTTTTTTCGATTTCGGTTTTTTCGATTGGAGAAATGGATTCTATGAAAAAAACTAGCAGATTGGTATGATCGAAGTTGAAAATCGGTCAATCCGTTCGGAAGTTAAGGCGATCTGAAGAATTCGAAAAAGTTCCAAGGGGGCCCCCTTTGATGCAATTTTTTTTTTCGGTCAATCCGTTCGGAAGTTAAGGCGATCTGAAGAATTCGAAAAAGTTCCAAGGGGGCCCCCTTTGATGCAATTTTTTTTTAGATTTCGGTTTTTTCGATTGGAGAAATGGATTCTATGAAAAAAAACAAGCAGATTGGTATGATCGTAGTTGAAAATCGGTCCATCCGTTTGGAAGTTAAGGCGATCTGAAGAATTCGAAAAAGTTCCAAGGGGACCCCCTTTGATGCAATTTTTTTTTCGATTTCGGTTTTTTCGATTGGAGAAATTTATTCTATGAAAAAAAAAACAAGCAGTTTGTTATGATCGAAGTTGAAAATCGGTCTATCCGTTTGGAAGTTAAGGCGATCTGAAGAATTCGAAAAAGTTTCAAGAGGACCCCCTTTGATGCAACTTTTTTTTCGATTTCGGTTTTTTCTATTGAAGAAATGGATTCTATCAAAAAACAAGCAAATTGGTATGCGCGAAATTGAAAATCGGTCCATCCGTTCGGAAGTTAAGGCGGTCTGAAGAATTCGAAAAAGTTCCAAGGGGGCCCCTTTGATGCATTTTTTTTTTCGATTTCGGTTTTTTCGATTGGAGAAATGGATTCTATAAAAAAAACTAGCAGATTGGTATGATCGAAGTTGAAAATCGGTCAATCCGTTCGGAAGTTAAGGCGATCTGAAGAATTCGAAAAAGTTCCAAGGGGGCCCCCTTTGATGCAATTTTTTTTTTCGGTCAATCCGTTCGGAAGTTTAGGCGATCTGAAGAATTCGAAAAAGTTCCAAGGGGGCCCCCTTTGATGCAATTTTTTTTCAGATTTCGGTTTTTTCGATCGGAGAAATGGATTCTATGAAAAAAACAAGCAGATTGGTATGATCGAAGTTGAAAATCGGTCCATCCGTTTGGAAGTTAAGGCGATCTGAAGAATTCGAAAAAGTTCCAAGGGGACCCCCTTTGATGCAATTTTTTTTTCGATTTCGGTTTTTTCGATTGAAGAAATGGATTCTATGAAAAAAAACAAGCAGTTTGGTATGATCGAAGTTGAAAATCGGTCCATCCGTTTGGAAGTTAAGGCGATCTGAAGAATTCGATAAAGTTCCAAGGGGGCCCCCTATGATGCAATTTTATTTTTCGATTTCGGTTTTTTCGATTGGAGAAATGGATTCTATGAAAAAAAAAACAAGCAGATTGGTATGATCGAAGTTGAAAATCGGTCCATCCGTTCGGAAGTTAAGGCGATCTGAAGAATTCGAAAAAGTTCCAAAGGGGCCCCCTTTGATGCATTTTTTTTTCGATTTCGGTTTTCTCGATTGCAGAAATGGATTCTATGAAAGAAAACAAGCAAATTGGTATGATCGAAGTTGAAAATCGGTCCATCCGTTCGGAAGTTAGGCGATCTGAAGAATTCTAAAAAGTTCCAAGGGGGCCCCCTTTGATGCATTTTTTTTTATTTCGGTTTTTTCGATTGGAGAAATTGATTCTATGAGAAAAAACAAGCAGTTAGGTATGATCGAAGTTGAAAATCGGTCCATTCGTTTGGAAGTTAAGGCGATCTGAATAATTCGAAAAAGTTCCAAGGGGACCCCCTTTGATGCAATTTTTTTTTTCGATTTCGGTTTTTTCGATCGGAGAAATGGGTTCTATGAAAAAAATCAAGCAGATTGGTATGATCGAAGTTGAAAATCGGTCCATCCGTTTGGAAGTTAAGGCGATCTGAAGAATTCGAGAAAGTTCCAAGGGGACCCCCTTTGATGCAATTTTTTTTCAGATTTCGGTTTTTTCGATTGAAGAAATGGATTCTATGAAAAAAAAAACAAGCAGTTTGGTATGATCGAAGTTGAAAATCGGTCCATCCGTTTGGAAGTTAAGGCGATCTGAAGAATTCGAAAAAGATCCAAGGGGACCCCCTTTGATGCAATTTTTTTTTCGATTTCGGTTTTTTCGATTGGAGAAATGGATTCTATGAAAAAAAACAAGCAGTTTGGTATGATCGAAGTTGAAAATCGGTCCATCCGTTCGGAAGTTAAAGCGATCTGAAGAATTCGAAAAAGTTCCAAGAGGACCCCCTTCCATGCAATTTTTTTTCGATTTCGGTTTTTTCTATTGAAGAAATGGATTCTATGAAAAAAACAAGCAAATTGTTATGCGCGAAATTGAAAATCGGTCCATCCGTTCGGAAGTTAAGGCGGTCTGAAGAATTCGAAAAAGTTCCAAGGGGGCCCCCTTTGATGCATTTTTTTTTCGATTTCGGTTTTTTCGATTGGAGAAATGGATTCTATGAAAAAAACTAGCAGATTGGTATGATCGAAGTTGAAAATCGGTCAATCCGTTCGGAAGTTAAGGCGATCTGAAGAATTCGAAAAAGTTCCAAGGGGGCCCCCTTTGATGCAATTTTTTTTTTCGGTCAATCCGTTCGGAAGTTAAGGCGATCTGAAGAATTCGAAAAAGTTCCAAGGGGGCCCCCTTTGATGCAATTTTTTTTTAGATTTCGGTTTTTTCGATTGGAGAAATGGATTCTATGAAAAAAAACAAGCAAATTGGTATGCGCGAAATTGAAAATCGGTCCATCCGTTCGGAAGTTAAGGCGGTCTGAAGAATTCGAAAAAGTTCCAAGGGGGCCCCTTTGATGCATTTTTTTTTCGATTTCGGTTTTTTCGATTGGAGAAATGGATTCTATGAAAAAAACTAGCAGATTGGTATGATCGAAGTTGAAAATCGGTCAATCCGTTCGGAAGTTAAGGCGATCTGAAGAATTCGAAAAAGTTCCAAGGGGGCCCCCTTTGATGCAATTTTTTTTTTCGGTCAATCCGTTCGGAAGTTTAGGCGATCTGAAGAATTCGAAAAAGTTCCAAGGGGGCCCCCTTTGATGCAATTTTTTTTTAGATTTCGGTTTTCTCGATTGCAGAAATGGATTCTATGAAAGAAAACAAGCAAATTGGTATGATCGAAGTTGAAAATCGGTCCATCCGTTCGGAAGTTAGGCGATCTGAAGAATTCTAAAAAGTTCCAAGGGGGCCCCCTTTGATGCATTTTTTTTATTTCGGTTTTTTCGATTGGAGAAATTGATTCTATGAGAAAAAACAAGCAGTTAGGTATGATCGAAGTTGAAAATCGGTCCATTCGTTTGGAAGTTAAGGCGATCTGAATAATTCGAAAAAGTTCCAAGGGGACCCCCTTTGATGCAATTTTTTTTTTCGATTTCGGTTTTTTCGATCGGAGAAATGGATTCTATGAAAAAAAACAAGCAGTTTGGTATGATCGAAGTTGAAAATCGGTCCATCCGTTCGGAAGTTGAAGCGATCTGAAGAATTCGAAAAAGTTCCAAGAGGACCCCCTTCGATGCAATTTTTTTTTCGATTTCGGTTTTTTCTATTGAAGAAATGGATTCTATGAAAAAAACAAGCAAATTGTTATGCGCGAAATTGAAAATCGGTCCATCCGTTCGGAAGTTAAGGCGGTCTGAAGAATGCGAAAAAGTTCCAAGGGGGCCCCCTTTGATGCATTTTTTTTCGATTTCGGTTTTTTCGATTGGAGAAATGGATTCTATGAAAAAAACTAGCAGATTGGTATGATCGAAGTTGAAAATCGGTCAATCCGTTCGGAAGTTAAGGCGATCTGAAGAATTCGAAAAAGTTCCAAGGGGGCCCCCTTTGATGCAATTTTTTTTTTCGGTCAATCCGTTCGGAAGTTAAGGCGATCTGAAGAATTCGAAAAAGTTCCAAGGGGGCCCCCTTTGATGCAATTTTTTTTTAGATTTCGGTTTTTTCGATTGGAGAAATGGATTCTATGAAAAAAAACAAGCAGATTGGTATGATCGTAGTTGAAAATCGGTCCATCCGTTTGGAAGTTAAGGCGATCTGAAGAATTCGAAAAAGTTCCAAGGGGACCCCCTTTGATGCAATTTTTTTTTCGATTTCGGTTTTTTCGATTGGAGATTCTATGAAAAAAAACCAACAGTTTGGTATGATCGAAGTTGAAAATCGGTCCATCCGTTCGGAGGTTAAGGCGATCTGAAGAATTCGAAAAAGTTCCAAGAGGACCCCCTTTGATGCAATTTTTTTTTTCGATTTCGGTTTTTTCTATTGAAGAAATGGATTCTATGAAAAAACAAGCAAATTGGTATGCGCGAAATTGAAAATCGGTCCATCCGTTCGGAAGTTAAGGAGGTCTGAAGAATTCGAAAAAGTTCCAAGGGGGCCCCCTTTGATGCATTTTTTTTTCGATTTCGGTTTTTTCGATTGGAGAAATGGATTCTATGAAAAAAACAAGCAGATTGGTATGATCGAAGTTGAAAATCGGTCCATCCGTTCGGAAGTTAAGGCGATCTGAAGAAGAATTCGAAAAAGTTCCAAGGGGGCCCCCTTTGATGCAATTTTTCTTAGATTTCGGTTTTTTCGATTGGAGAAATGGATTCTATGAAAAAAACAAGCAGATTGGTATGATCGAAGTTGAAAATCGGTCCATCCGTTTGGAAGTTATGGCGATCTGAAGAATTCGAAAAAGTTCCAAGGGGACCCCCTTTGATGCAATTTTTTTTTCAGATTTCGGTTTCTTCGATTGGAGAAATAAATTCTATGAAAAAAACAAGCAGATTGGTATGATCGAAGTTGAAAATCGGTCCATCCGTTCGGAAGTTAAGGCGATCTGAAGAATTCGAAAAAGTTCCAAGGGGGCCCCCTATGATGCAATTTTATTTTTCGATTTCGGTTTTTTCGATTGGAGAAATGGATTCTATGAAAAAAAAAACAAGCAGATTGGTATGATCGAAGTTGAAAATCGGTCCATCCGTTCGGAAGTTAAGGCGATCTGAAGAATTCGAAAAAGTTCCAAAGGGGCCCCCTTTGATGCATTTTTTTTTCGATTTCGGTTTTCTCGATTGCAGAAATGGATTCTATGAAAGAAAACAAGCAAATTGGTATGATCGAAGTTGAAAATCGGTCCATCCGTTCGGAAGTTAGGCGATCTGAAGAATTCTAAAAAGTTCCAAGGGGGCCCCCTTTGATGCATTTTTTTTTATTTCGGTTTTTTCGATTGGAGAAATTGATTCTATGAGAAAAAACAAGCAGTTAGGTATGATCGAAGTTGAAAATCGGTCCATTCGTTTGGAAGTTAAGGCGATCTGAATAATTCGAAAAAGTTCCAAGGGGACCCCCTTTGATGCAATTTTATTTTCGATTTCGGTTTTTTCGATCGGAGAAATGGATTCTATGAAAAAAATCAAGCAGATTGGTATGATCGAAGTTGAAAATCGGTCCATCCGTTTGGAAGTCAAGGCGATCTGAAGAATTCGAATAAGTTCCAAGGGGACCCCCTTTGATGCAATTTTGTTTTCGATTTCGGTTTTTTTGATTGAAGAAATGGATTCTATGAAAAAAAAAAACAAGCAGTTTGGTATGATCGAAGTTGAAAATCGGTCCATCCGTTTGGAAGTTAAGGCGATCTGAAGAATTCGAAAAAGTTCCAAGGGGACCCCCTTTGATGCAATTTTTTTTTCGATTTCGGTTTTTTCGATTGGAGAAATGGATTCTATGAAAAAAAACAAGCAGTTTGGTATGATCGAAGTTGAAAACCGGTCCATCCGTTCGGAAGTTGAAGCGATCTGAAGAATTCGAAAAAGTTCCAAGAGGACCCCCTTCGATGCAATTTTTTTTTCGATTTCGGTTTTTTCTATTGAAGAAATGGATTCTATGAAAAAAACAAGCAAATTGTTATGCGCGAAATTGAAAATCGGTCCATCCGTTCGGAAGTTAAGGCGGTCTGAAGAATGCGAAAAAGTTCCAAGGGGACCCCCTTTGATGCATTTTTTTTCGATTTCGGTTTTTTCGATTGGAGAAATGGATTCTATGAAAAAAACTAGCAGATTGGTATGATCGAAGTTGAAAATCGGTCAATCCGTTCGGAAGTTAAGGCGATCTGAAGAATTCGAAAAAGTTCCAAGGGGGCCCCCTTTGATGCAATTTTTTTTTTCGGTCAATCCGTTCGGAAGTTAAGGCGATCTGAAGAATTCGAAAAAGTTCCAAGGGGGCCCCCTTTGATGCAATTTTTTTTCAGATTTCGGTTTTTTCGATTGGAGAAATGGATTCTATGAAAAAAAACAAGCAGATTGGTATGATCGTAGTTGAAAATCGGTCCATCCGTTTGGAAGTTAAGGCGATCTGAAGAATTCGAAAAAGTTCCAAGGGGACCCCCTTTGATGCAATTTTTTTTTCGATTTCGGTTTTTTCGATTGGAGAAATTTATTCTATGAAAAAAAAAACAAGCAGTTTGTTATGATCGAAGTTGAAAATCGGTCTATCCGTTTGGAAGTTAAGGCGATCTGAAGAATTCGAAAAAGTTTCAAGAGGACCCCCTTTGATGCAATTTTTTTTTCGATTTCGGTTTTTTCTATTGAAGAAATGGATTCTATCAAAAAACAAGCAAATTGGTATGCGCGAAATTGAAAATCGGTCCATCCGTTCGGAAGTTAAGGCGGTCTGAAGAATTCGAAAAAGTTCCAAGGGGGCCCCTTTGATGCATTTTTTTTTTCGATTTCGGTTTTTTTGATTGGAGAAATGGATTCTATAAAAAAAACTAGCAGATTGGTATGATCGAAGTTGAAAATCGGTCAATCCGTTCGGAAGTTAAGGCGATCTGAAGAATTCGAAAAAGTTCCAAGGGGGCCCCCTTTGATGCAATTTTTTTTTTCGGTCAATCCGTTCGGAAGTTTAGGCGATCTGAAGAATTCGAAAAAGTTCCAAGGGGGCCCCCTTTGATGCAATTTTTTTTTCAGATTTCGGTTTTTTCGATCGGAGAAATGGATTCTATGAAAAAAACAAGCAGATTGGTATGATCGAAGTTGAAAATCGGTCCATCCGTTTGGAAGTTAAGGCGATCTGAAGAATTCGAAAAAGTTCCAAGGGGACCCCCTTTGATGCAATTTTTTTTTCGATTTCGGTTTTTTCGATTGAAGAAATGGATTCTATGAAAAAAAACAAGCAGTTTGGTATGATCGAAGTTGAAAATCGGTCCATCCGTTTGGAAGTTAAGGCGATCTGAAGAATTCGATAAAGTTCCAACGGGGCCCCCTATGATGCAATTTTATTTTTCGATTTCGGTTTTTTCGATTGGAGAAATGGATTCTATGAAAAAAAAAAACAAGCAGATTGGTATGATCGAAGTTGAAAATCGGTCCATCCGTTCGGAAGTTAAGGCGATCTGAAGAATTCGAAAAAGTTCCAAAGGGGCCCCCTTTGATGCATTTTTTTTTCGTTTTCGGTTTTCTCGATTGCAGAAATGGATTCTATGAAAGAAAACAAGCAAATTGGTATGATCGAAGTTGAAAATCGGTCCATCCGTTCGGAAGTTAGGCGATCTGAAGAATTCTAAAAAGTTCCAAGGGGGCCCCCTTTGATGCATTTTTTTTTATTTCGGTTTTTTCGATTGGATAAATTGATTCTATGAGAAAAAACAAGCAGTTAGGTATGATCGAAGTTGAAAATCGGTCCATTCGTTTGGAAGTTAAGGCGATCTGAATAATTCGAAAAAGTTCCAAGGGGACCCCCTTTGATGCAATTTTTTTTTTCGATTTCGGTTTTTTCGATCGGAGAAATGGATTCTATGAAAAAAATCAAGCAGATTGGTATGATCGAAGTTGAAAATCGGTCCATCCGTTTGGAAGTTAAGGCGATCTGAAGAATTCGAAAAAGTTCCAAGGGGACCCCCTTTGATGCAATTTTTTTTCAGATTTCGGTTTTTTCGATTGAAGAAATGGATTCTATGAAAAAAAAACAAGCAGTTTGGTATGATCGAAGTTGAAAATCGGTCCATCCGTTTGGAAGTTAAGGCGATCTGAAGAATTCGAAAAAGATCCAAGGGGACCCCCTTTGATGCAATTTTTTTTTCGATTTCGGTTTTTTCGATTGGAGAAATGGATTCTATGAAAAAAAACAAGCAGTTTGGTATGATCGAAGTTGAAAATCGGTCCATCCGTTCGGAAGTTAAAGCGATCTGAAGAATTCGAAAAAGTTCCAAGAGGACCCCCTTCGATGCAATTTTTTTTCGATTTCGGTTTTTTCTATTGAAGAAATGGATTCTATAAAAAAAACAAGCAAATTGTTATGCGCGAAATTGAAAATCGGTCCATCCGTTCGGAAGTTAAGGCGGTCTGAAGAATTCGAAAAAGTTCCAAGGGGGCCCCCTTTGATGCATTTTTTTTTCGATTTCGGTTTTTTCGATTGGAGAAATGGATTCTATGAAAAAAACTAGCAGATTGGTATGATCGAAGTTGAAAATCGGTCAATCCGTTCGGAAGTTAAGGCGATCTGAAGAATTCGAAAAAGTTCCAAGGGGGCCCCCTTTGATGCAATTTTTTTTTTCGGTCAATCCGTTCGGAAGTTAAGGCGATCTGAAGAATTCGGAAAAGTTCCAAGGAGGCCCCCTTTGATGCAATTTTTTTTTAGATTTCGGTTTTTTCGATTGGAGAAATGGATTCTATGAAAAAAAACAAGCAAATTGGTATGCGCGAAATTGAAAATCGGTCCATCCGTTCGGAAGTTAAGGCGGTCTGAAGAATTCGAAAAAGTTCCAAGGGGGCCCCTTTGATGCATTTTTTTTTCGATTTCGGTTTTTTCGATTGGAGAAATGGATTCTATGAAAAAAACTAGCAGATTGGTATGATCGAAGTTGAAAATCGGTCAATCCGTTCGGAAGTTAAGGCGATCTGAAGAATTCGAAAAAGTTCCAAGGGGGCCCCCTTTGATGCAATTTTTTTTTTCGGTCAATCCGTTCGGAAGTTTAGGCGATCTGAAGAATTCGAAAAAGTTCCAAGGGGGCCCCCTTTGATGCAATTTTTTTTTAGATTTCGGTTTTCTCGATTGCAGAAATGGATTCTATGAAAGAAAACAAGCAAATTGGTATGATCGAAGTTGAAAATCGGTCCATCCGTTCGGAAGTTAGGCGATCTGAAGAATTCTAAAAAGTTCCAAGGGGGCCCCCTTTGATGCATTTTTTTTATTTCGGTTTTTTCGATTGGAGAAATTGATTCTATGAGAAAAAACAAGCAGTTAGGTATGATCGAAGTTGAAAATCGGTCCATTCGTTTGGAAGTTAAGGCGATCTGAATAATTCGAAAAAGTTCCAAGGGGACCCCCTTTGATGCAATTTTTTTTTCGATTTCGGTTTTTTCGATCGGAGAAATGGATTCTATGAAAAAAATCAAGCAGATTGGTATGATCGAAGTTGAAAATCGGTCCATCCGTTTGGAAGTTAAGGCGATCTGAAGAATTCGAAAAAGTTCCAAGGGGACCCCCTTTGATGCAATTTTTTTTCAGATTTCGGTTTTTTCGATTGGAGAAATGGATTCTATGAAAAAAAACAAGCAGTTTGGTATGATCGAAGTTGAAAATCGGTCCATCCGTTCGGAAGTTGAAGCGATCTGAAGAATTCGAAAAAGTTCCAAGAGGACCCCCTTCGATGCAATTTTTTTTTCGATTTCGGTTTTTTCTATTGAAGAAATGGATTCTATGAAAAAAACAAGCAAATTGTTATGCGCGAAATTGAAAATCGGTCCATCCGTTCGGAAGTTAAGGCGGTCTGAAGAATGCGAAAAAGTTCCAAGGGGGCCCCCTTTGATGCATTTTTTTTCGATTTCGGTTTTTTCGATTGGAGAAATGGATTCTATGAAAAAAACTAGCAGATTGGTATGATCGAAGTTGAAAATCGGTCAATCCGTTCGGAAGTTAAGGCGATCTGAAGAATTCGAAAAAGTTCCAAGGGGGCCCCCTTTGATGCAATTTTTTTTTTCGGTCAATCCGTTCGGAAGTTAAGGCGATCTGAAGAATTCGAAAAAGTTCCAATGGGGCCCCCTTTGATGCAATTTTTTTTTAGATTTCGGTTTTTTCGATTGGAGAAATGGATTCTATGAAAAAAAACAAGCAGATTGGTATGATCGTAGTTGAAAATCGGTCCATCCGTTTGGAAGTTAAGGCGATCTGAAGAATTCGAAAAAGTTCCAAGGGGACCCCCTTTGATGCAATTTTTTTTTCGATTTCGGTTTTTTCGATTGGAGAAATTTATTCTATGAAAAAAAAAACAAGCAGTTTGTTATGATCGAAGTTGAAAATCGGTCTATCCGTTTGGAAGTTAAGGCGATCTGAAGAATTCGAAAAAGTTTCAAGAGGACCCCCTTTGATGCAATTTTTTTTTCGATTTCGGTTTTTTCTATTGAAGAAATGGATTCTATCAAAAAACAAGCAAATTGGTATGCGCGAAATTGAAAATCGATCCATCCGTTCGGAAGTTAAAGCGGTCTGAAGAATTCGAAAAAGTTCCAAGGGGGCCCCTTTGATGCATTTTTTTTTTCGATTTCGGTTTTTTCGATTGGAGAAATGGATTCTATAAAAAAAACTAGCAGATTGGTATGATCGAAGTTGAAAATCGGTCAATCCGTTCGGAAGTTAAGGCGATCTGAAGAATTCGAAAAAGTTTCAAGGGGGCCCCCTTTGATGCAATTTTTTTTTTCGGTCAATCCGTTCGGAAGTTTAGGCGATCTGAAGAATTCGAAAAAGTTCCAAGGGGGCCCCCTTTGATGCAATTTTTTTTCAGATTTCGGTTTTTTCGATCGGAGAAATGGATTCTATGAAAAAAACAAGCAGATTGGTATGATCGAAGTTGAAAATCGGTCCATCCGATTGGAAGTTAAGGCGATCTGAAGAATTCGAAAAAGTTCCAAGGGGACCCCCTTTGATGCAATTTTTTTTTCGATTTCGGTTTTTTTGATTGAAGAAATGGATTCTATGAAAAAAAACAAGCAGTTTGGTATGATCGAAGTTGAAAATCGGTCCATCCGTTTGGAAGTTAAGGCGATCTGAAGAATTCGATAAAGTTCCAAGGGGGCCCCCTATGATGCAATTTTATTTTTCGATTTCGGTTTTTTCGATTGGAGAAATGGATTCTATGAAAAAAAAAACAAGCAGATTGGTATGATCGAAGTTGAAAATCGGTCCATCCGTTCGGAAGTTAAGGCGATCTGAAGAATTCGAAAAAGTTCCAAAGGGGCCCCCTTTGATGCATTTTTTTTTCGATTTCGGTTTTCTCGATTGCAGAAATGGATTCTATGAAAGAAAACAAGCAAATTGGTATGATCGAAGTTGAAAATCGGTCCATCCGTTCGGAAGTTAGGCGATCTGAAGAATTCTAAAAAGTTCCAAGGGGGCCACCTTTGATGCATTTTTTTTTATTTCGGTTTTTTCGATTGGAGAAATTGATTCTATGAGAAAAAACAAGCAGTTAGGTATGATCGAAGTTGAAAATCGGTCCATTCGTTTGGAAGTTAAGGCGATCTGAATAATTCGAAAAAGTTCCAAGGGGACCCCCTTTGATGCAATTTTTTTTTTCGATTTCGGTTTTTTCGATCGGAGAAATGGATTCTATGAAAAAAATCAAGCAGATTGGTATGATCGAAGTTGAAAATCGGTCCATCCGTTTGGAAGTTAAGGCGATCTGAAGAATTCGAAAAAGTTCCAAGGGGACCCCCTTTGATGCAATTTTTTTTCAGATTTCGGTTTTTTCGATTGAAGAAATGGATTCTATGAAAAAAAAAACAAGCAGTTTGGTATGATCGAAGTTGAAAATCGGTCCATCCGTTTGGAAGTTAAGGCGATCTGAAGAATTCGAAAAAGATCCAAGGGGACCCCCTTTGATGCAATTTTTTTTTCGATTTCGGTTTTTTCGATTGGAGAAATGGATTCTATGAAAAAAAACAAGCAGTTTGGTATGATCGAAGTTGAAAATCGGTCCATCCGTTTGGAAGTTAAGGCGATCTGAAGAATTCGAAAAAGTTCCAAGGGGACCCCCTTTGATGCAATTTTTTTTTCGATTTCGGTTTTTTCGATTGGAGAAATTTATTCTATGAAAAAAAAAACAAGCAGTTTGTTATGATCGAAGTTGAAAATCGGTCTATCCGTTTGGAAGTTAAGGCGATCTGAAGAATTCGAAAAAGTTTCAAGAGGACCCCCTTTGATGCAATTTTTTTTTCGATTTCGGTTTTTTCGATTGGAGAAATGGATTCTATGAAAAAAAACAAGCAGTTTGGTATGATCGAAGTTGAAAATCGGTCAATCCGTTCGGAAGTTAAGGCGATCTGAAGAATTCGAAAAAGTTCCAAGGGGGCCCCCTTTGATGCAATTTTTTTTTTCGGTCAATCCGTTCGGAAGTTAAGGCGATCTGAAGAATTCGAAAAAGTTCCAAGGGGGCCCCCTTTGATGCAATTTTTTTTTAGATTTCGGTTTTTTCGATTGGAGAAATGGATTCTATGAAAAAAAACAAGCAGATTGGTATGATCGTAGTTGAAAATCGGTCCATCCGTTTGGAAGTTAAGGCGATCTGAAGAATTCGAGAAAGTTTCAAGAGGACCCCCTTTGATGCAATTTTTTTTTCGATTTCGGTTTTTTCTATTGAAGAAATGGATTCTATGAAAAAACAAGCAAATTGGTATGCGCGAAATTGAAAATCGGTCCATCCGTTCGGAAGTTAAGGCGGTCTGAAGAATTCGAAAAAGTTCCAAGGGGGCCCCTTTGATGCATTTTTTTTTCGATTTCGGTTTTTTCGATTGGAGAAATGGATTCTATGAAAAAAACTAGCAGATTGGTATGATCGAAGTTGAAAATCGGTCAATCCGTTCGGAAGTTAAGGCGATCTGAAGAATTCGAAAAAGTTCCAAGGGGGCCCCCTTTGATGCAATTTTTTTTTTCGGTCAATCCGTTCGGAAGTTTAGGCGATCTGAAGAATTCGAAAAAGTTCCAAGGGGGCACCCTTTGATGCAATTTTTTTTTAGATTTCGGTTTTCTCGATTGCAGAAATGGATTCTATGAAAGAAAACAAGCAAATTGGTATGATCGAAGTTGAAAATCGGTCCATCCGTTCGGAAGTTAGGCGATCTGAAGAAATCTAAAAAGTTCCAAGGGGGCCCCCTTTGATGCATTTTTTTTATTTCGGTTTTTTCGATTGGAGAAATTGATTCTATGAGAAAAAACAAGCAGTTAGGTATGATCGAAGTTGAAAATCGGTCCATTCGTTTGGAAGTTAAGGCGATCTGAATAATTCGAAAAAGTTCCAAGGGGACCCCCTTTGATGCAATTTTTTTTTTCGATTTCGGTTTTTTCGATCGGAGAAATGGATTCTATGAAAAAAATCAAGCAGATTGGTATGATCGAAGTTGAAAATCGGTGCATCCGTTTGGAAGTTAAGGCGATCTGAAGAATTCGAAAAAGTTCCAAGGGGACCCCCTTTGATGCAATTTTTTTTCAGATTTCGGTTTTTTCGATTGAAGAAATGGATTCTATGAAAAAAAAAACAAGCAGTTTGGTATGATCGAAGTTGAAAATCGGTCCATCCGTTTGGAAGTTAAGGCGATCTGAAAAAGATCCAAGGGGACCCCCTTTGATGCAATTTTTTTTTCGATTTCGTTTTTTTCGATTGGAGAAATGGATTCTATGAAAAAAAAAAAGCAGTTTGGTATGATCGAAGTTGAAAATCGGTCCATCCGTTCGGAAGTTAAAGCGATCTGAAGAATTCGAAAAAGTTCCAAGAGGACCCCCTTCGATGCAATTTTTTTTTCGATTTCGGTTTTTTCTATTGAAGAAATGGATTCTATGAAAAAAACAAGCAAATTGTTATGCGCGAAATTGAAAATCGGTCCATCCGTTCGGAAGTTAAGGCGGTCTGAAGAATTCGAAAAAGTTCCAAGGGGGCCCCCTTTGAGGCATTTTTTTTTCGATTTCGGTTTTTTCGATTGGAGAAATGGATTCTATGAAAAAAACTAGCAGATTGGTATGATCGCAGTTGAAAATCGGTCAATCCGTTCGGAAGTTAAGGCGATCTGAAGAATTCGAAAAAGTTCCAAGGGGGCCCCCTTTGATGCAATTTTTTTTTTCGGTCAATCCGTTCGGAAGTTAAGGCGATCTGAAGAATTCGAAAAAGTTCCAAGGGGGCCCCCTTTGATGCAATTTTTTTTAGATTTCGGTTTTTTCGATTGGAGAAATGGATTCTATGAAAAAAAACAAGCAGATTGGTATGATCGTAGTTGAAAATCGGTCCATCCGTTTGGAAGTTAAGGCGATCTGAAGAATTCGAAAAAGTTCCAAGGGGACCCCCTTTGATGCAATTTTTTTTTCGATTTCGGTTTTTTCGATTGGAGAAATTTATTCTATGAAAAAAAAAACAAGCAGTTTGTTATGATCGAAGTTGAAAATAGGTCTATCCGTTTGGAAGTTAAGGCGATCTGAAGAATTCGAAAAAGTTTCAAGAGGACCACCTTTGATGCAATTTTTTTTTCGATTTCGGTTTTTTCTATTGAAGAAATGGATTCTATGAAAAAACAAGCAAATTGGTATGCGCGAAATTGAAAATCGGTCCATCCGTTCGGAAGTTAAGGCGGTCTGAAGAATTCGAAAAAGTTCCAAGGGGGCCCCTTTGATGCATTTTTTTTTCGATTTCGGTTTTTTCGATTGGAGAAATGGATTCTATGAAAAAAACTAGCAGATTGGTATGATCGAAGTTGAAAATCGGTCAATCCGTTCGGAAGTTAAGGCGATCTGAAGAATTCGAAAAAGTTCCAAGGGGGCCCCCTTTGATGCAATTTTTTTTTTCGGTCAATCCGTTCGGAAGTTTAGGCGATCTGAAGAATTCGAAAAAGTTCCAAGGGGGCCCCCTTTGATGCAATTTTTTTTTAGATTTCGGTTTTTTCGATTGGAGAAATGGATTCTATGAAAAAAAACAAGCAGATTATTATGATCGAAGTTGAAAATCGGTCCATTCGTTTGGAAGTTAAGGCGATCTGAATAATTCGAAAAAGTTCCAAGGGGACCCCCTTTGATGCAATTTTTTTTTCGATTTCGGTTTTTTCGATCGGAGAAATGGATTCTATGAAAAAAATCAAGCAGATTGGTATGATCGAAGTTGAAAATCGGTCCATCCGTTTGGAAGTTAAGGCGATCTGAAGAATTCGAAAAAGTTCCAAGGGGACCCCCTTTGATGCAATTTTTTTTCAGATTTCGGTTTTTTCGATTGAAGAAATGGATTCTATGAAAAAAAAAACAAGCAGTTTGGTATGATCGAAGTTGAAAATCGGTCCATCCGTTTGGAAGTTAAGGCGATCTGAAGAATTCGAAAAAGATCCAAGGGGACCCCCTTTGATGCAATTTTTTTTTCGATTTCGGTTTTTTCGATTGGAGAAATGGATTCTATGAAAAAAAACAAGCAGTTTGGTATGATCGAAGTTGAAAATCGGTCCATCCGTTCGGAAGTTAAAGCGATCTGAAGAATTCGAAAAAGTTCCAAGAGGACCCCCTTCGATGCAATTTTTTTTTCGATTTCGGTTTTTTCTATTGAAGAAATGGATTCTATGAAAAAAACAAGCAAATTGTTATGCGCGAAATTGAAAATCGGTCCATCCGTTCGGAAGTTAAGGCGGTCTGAAGAATTCGAAAAATTTCCAAGGGGACCCCCTTTGATGCAATTTTTTTTTCGATTTCGGTTTTTTCGATTGGAGAAATGGATTCTATGAAAAAAAACAAGCAGTTTGGTATGATCGAAGTTGAAAATCGGTCCATCCGTTCGGAAGTTAAAGCGATCTGAAGAATTCGAAAAAGTTCCAAGAGGACCCCCTTCGATGCAATTTTTTTTTCGATTTCGGTTTTTTCTATTGAAGAAATGGATTCTATGAAAAAAACAAGCAAATTGTTATGCGCGAAATTAAAAATCGGTCCATCCGTTCGGAAGTTAAGGCGGTCTGAAGAATTCGAAAAAGTTCCAAGGGGGCCCCCTTTGATGCATTTTTTTTTCGATTTCGGTTTTTTCGATTGGAGAAATGGATTCTATGAAAAAAACTAGCAGATTGGTATGATCGAAGTTGAAAATCGGTCAATCCGTTCGGAAGTTAAGGCGATCTGAAGAATTCGAAAAAGTTCCAAGGGGGCCCCCTTTGATGCAATTTTTTTTTTCGGTCAATCCGTTCGGAAGTTAAGGCGATCTGAAGAATTCGAAAAAGTTCCAAGGGGGCCCCCTTTGATGCAATTTTTTTTTAGATTTCGGTTTTTTCGATTGGAGAAATGGATTCTATGAAAAAAAACAAGCTGATTGGTATGATCGTAGTTGAAAATCGGTCCATCCGTTTGGAAGTTAAGGCGATCTGAAGAATTCGAAAAAGTTCCAAGGGGACCCCCTTTGATGCAATTTTTTTTTCGATTTCGGTTTTTTCGATTGGAGAAATTTATTCTATGAAAAAAAAAACAAGCAGTTTGTTATGATCGAAGTTGAAAATAGGTCTATCCGTTTGGAAGTTAAGGCGATCTGAAGAATTCGAAAAAGTTTCAAGAGGACCCCCTTTGATGCAATTTTTTTTTTGATTTCGGTTTTTTCTATTGAAGAAATGGATTCTATGAAAAAACAAGCAAATTGGTATGCGCGAAATTGAAAATCGGTCCATCCGTTCGGAAGTTAAGGCGGTCTGAAGAATTCGAAAAAGTTCCAAGGGGGCCCCTTTGATGCATTTTTTTTTCTATTTCGGTTTTTTCGATTGGAGAAATGGATTCTATGAAAAAAACTAGCAGATTGGTATGATCGAAGTTGAAAATCGGTCAATCCGTTCGGAAGTTAAGGCGATCTGAAGAATTCGAAAAAGTTCCAAGGGGGCCCCCTTTGATGCAATTTTTTTTTTCGGTCAATCCGTTCGGAAGTTTAGGCGATCTGAAGAATTCGAAAAAGTTCCAAGGGGGCCCCCTTTGATGCAATTTTTTTTTAGATTTCGGTTTTTTCGATTGGAGAAATGGATTCTATGAAAAAAAACAAGCAGATTATTATGATCGAAGTTGAAAATCGGTCCATCCGTTTGGAAGTTAAGGCGATCTGAAGAATTCGAAAAAGTTTCAAGGGGACCCCCTTTGATGCAATTTTTTTTTCGATTTCGGTTTTTTCGAATGAGGAAATGGTTTCATTAAAAAAAAACAAGCAGTTTGGTATGATCGAAGTTGAAAATCGGTCCATCCGTTTGGAAGTTAAGGCGATCTGAAGAATTCGAAAAAGTTCCAAGGGGACCCCCTTTAATGCAATTTTTTTCGATTTCGGTTTTTTCGATTGGAGAAATGGATTCTATGAAAAAAAACAAGCAGTTTGGTATGATCGAAGTTGAAAATCGGTCCATCCGTTTGGAAGTTAAGGCGATCTGAAGAATTTGAAAATGTTCCAAGGGGGCCCCCTTTGATGCAATTTTTTTTATATTTCGGTTTTTTCGATTGGAGAAATGGATTCTATGAAAAAAAACAAGCAGATTGGTATGATCGAAGTTGAAAATCGGTCCATCCGTTTGGAAGTTAAGGCGATCTGAAGAATTCGAAAAAGTTTCAAAGGGACCCCCTTTGATGCAATTTTTTTTTCGATTTCGGTTTCTTTGATTGGAGAAATGGATTCTATGAAAAAAAAACAAGCAGTTTGGTATGATCGAAGTTGAAAATCGGTCCATCCGTTCGGAAGTTAAGGCGATCTGAAGAATTCGAGAAAGTTCCAAGAGGACCCCCTTTGATGTAATTTTTTTTTCGATTTCGGTTTTTTCTATTGAAGAAATGGATTCTATGAAAAAACAAGCAAATTGGTATGCGCGAAATTGAAAATCGGTCCATCCGTTCGGAAGTTAAGGCGGTCTGAAGAATTCGAAATAGTTCCAAGGGGGCTTCCTTTGATGCATTTCTTTTTTCGATTTCGGTTTTTTCGATTGGAGAAATGGATTCTATGAAAAAAACTAGCAGATTGGTATGATCGAAGTTGAAAATCGGTCAATCCGTTCGGAAGTTAAGGCGATCTGAAGAATTCGAAAAAGTTCCAAGGGGGCCCCCTTTGATGCAATTTTTTTTTTCGGTCAATCCGTTCGGAAGTTTAGGCGATCTGAAGAATTCGAAAAAGTTCCAAGGGGGCCCCCTTTGATGCAATTTTTTTTTAGATTTCGGTTTTTTCGATTGGAGAAATGGATTCTATGAAAAAAAACAAGCAGTTTGGTATGATCGAAGTTGAAAATCGGTCCATCCGTTTGGAAGTTAAGGCGAACTGAAGAATTTGAAAATGTTCCAAGGGGGCCCCCTTTGATGCAATTTTTTTTATATTTCGGTTTTTTCGATTGGAGAAATGGATTCTATGAAAAAAAACAAGCAGATTGGTATGATCGAAGTTGAAAATCGGTCCATCCGTTTGGAAGTTAAGGCGATCTGAAGAATTCGAAAAAGTTTCAAAGGGACCCCCTTTGATGCAATTTTTTTTTCGATTTCGGTTTCTTTGATTGGAGAAATGGATTCTATGAAAAAAAACAAGCAGTTTGGTATGATCGAAGTTGAAAATCGGTCCATCCGTTCGGAAGTTAAGGCGATCTGAAGAATTCGAGAAAGTTCCAAGAGGACCCCCTTTGATGTAATTTTTTTTTCGATTTCGGTTTTTTCTATTGAAGAAATGGATTCTATGAAAAAACAAGCAAATTGGTATGCGCGAAATTGAAAATCGGTCCATCCGTTCGGAAGTTAAGGCGGTCTGAAGAATTCGAAATAGTTCCAAGGGGGCTTCCTTTGATGCATTTCTTTTTTCGATTTCGGTTTTTTCGATTGGAAAAATGGATTCTATGAAAAAAACAAGCAGATTGGTATGATCGAAGTTGAAAATCGGTCCATCCGTTCGGAAGTTAAGGCGATCTGAAGAATTCGAAAAAGTTCCAAGGGGGCCCCCGCTGATGCAATTTTATTTTTCGATTTCGGTTTTTTCGATTGGAGAAATGGATTCTATGAAAAAAAAAACAAGCAGATTGGTATGATCGAAGTTGAAAATCGGTCCATCCGTTCGGAAGTTGAGGCGATCTGAAGAATTCGAAAAAGTTCCAAGGGGGCCCCCTTTGATGCATTTTTTCTTCGATTTCGGTTTTTCGATTGCTGAAATGGATTCTATGAAAGAAAACAAGCAAATTGGTATGATCGAAGTTGAAAATCGGTCCATCCGTTCGGAAGTTAGGCGATCTGAAGAATTCGAAAAAGTTCAAAGGGGGCCCCCTTTGATGCATTTTTTTCTGATTTCGGTTTTTTCGATTGGAGAAATGGATTCTATGAAGAAAAACAAGCAGATTGGTATGATCGAAGTTGAAAATCGGTCCATCCGTTCGGAAGTTAAGGCAATCTGAAGAATTTGAAAAAGTTCCAAGGGGGCCCCCTTTGATGCACTTTTTTTTTGATTTCGGTTTTTTCGATTGAAGAAAAGGATTCTATGGAAAAAAAAACAAGCAGATTGGTATGATCGAAGTTGAAAATCGGTCCATACGTTCGAAAGTTAAGGCAATCTGAAAAATTCGAAAAAGTTCCAAGGGGGCTTCCTTTGATGCATTTTTTTTTCGATTCTGGTTTATTTGATCGGAGAAATGGATTCTATGAAAAAAAACAAGCAGATTGGTATGATCGAAGTTGAAAATCGGTCCATACGTTCGAAAGTTAAGGCGATCTGAAGAATTCGAAAAAGTTCCAAGGGGCCCCCTTTGATGCATTTTTTTTTCGATTTCGGTTTTTTCGATTGGAGAAATGATTTCTATGAAAAAAAACAAGCAGATTGGTATGATCGAAGTTGAAAATCGGTCCATACGTTCGAAAGTTAAGGCGATCTGAAGAATTCGAAAAAGTTCCAAGGGGCCCCCTTTGATGCATTTTTTTTTCGATTTCGGTTTTTTCGATTGGAGAAATGGATTCTATGAAAAAAAACAAGCAGATTGGTATGATCGAAGTTGAAAATCGGTCCATCCGTTTGGAAGTTAAGGCGATCTGAAGAATTTGAAAATGTTCCAAGGGGGCCCCCTTTGATGCAATTTTTTTTATATTTCGGTTTTTTCGATTGGAGAAATGGATTCTATGAAAAAAAACAAGCAGATTGGTATGATCGAAGTTGAAAATCGGTCCATCCGTTTGAAAGTTAAGGCGATCTGAAGAATTCGAAAAAGTTTCAAAGGGACCCCCTTTGATGCAATTTTTTTTTCGATTTCGGTTTCTTTGATTGGAGAAATGGATTCTATGAAAAAAAACAAGCAGTTTGGTATGATCGAAGTTGAAAATCGGTCCATCCGTTCGGAAGTTAAGGCGATCTGAAGAATTCGAGAAAGTTCCAAGAGGACCCCCTTTGATGTAATTTTTTTTTCGATTTCGGTTTTTTCTATTGAAGAAATGGATTCTATGAAAAAACAAGCAAATTGGTATGCGCGAAATTGAAAATCGGTCCATCCGTTCGGAAGTTGAGGCGGTCTGAAGAATTCGAAATAGTTCCAAGGGGGCTTCCTTTGATGCATTTCTTTTTTCGATTTCGGTTTTTTCGATTGGAAAAATGGATTCTATGAAAAAAACAAGCAGATTGGTATGATCGAAGTTGAAAATCGGTCCATCCGTTCGGAAGTTAAGGCGATCTGAAGAATTCGAAAAAGTTCCAAGGGGGCCCCCGCTGATGCAATTTTATTTTTCGATTTCGGTTTTTTCGATTGGAGAAATGGATTCTATGAAAAAAAAAACAAGCAGATTGGTATTATCGAAGTTGAAAATCGGTCCATCCGTTCGGAAGTTAGGCGATCTGAAGAATTCGAAAAAGTTCAAAGGGGGCCCCCTTTGATGCATTTTTTTCTGATTTCGGTTTTTTCGATTGGAGAAATGGATTCTATGAAGAAAAACAAGCAGATTGGTATGATCGAAGTTGAAAATCGGTCCATCCGTTCGGAAGTTAAGGCAATCTGAAGAATTTGAAAAAGTTCCAAGGGGGCCCCCTTTGATGCACTTTTTTTTTGATTTCGGTTTTTTCGATTGAAGAAAAGGATTCTATGGAAAAAAAAACAAGCAGATTGGTATGATCGAAGTTGAAAATCGGTCCATACGTTCGAAAGTTAAGGCAATCTGAAGAATTCGAAAAAGTTCCAAGGGGGCTTCCTTTGATGCATTTTTTTTTCGATTCTGGTTTATTTGATCGGAGAAATGGATTCTATGAAAAAAAACAAGCAGATTGGTATGATCGAAGTTGAAAATCGGTCCATACGTTCGAAAGTTAAGGCGATCTGAAGAATTCGAAAAAGTTCCAAGGGGCCCCCTTTGATGCATTTTTTTTTCGATTTCGGTTTTTTCGATTGGAGAAATGGATTCTATGAAAAAAAACAAGCAGATTGGTATGATCGAAGTTGAAAATCGGTCCATCCGTTCGGAAGATAAGTCGATCTGAAGAATTCGAAAAAGTTCCAAGGGGGCCCCCTTTGATGCATTTTTTTTCGATTTCGGTTTTTTTGATTGGAGAAATGGATTCTATGATAATAAACAAGCAGATTCGTATGATCGAAGTTGAAAATCGGTCCATCCGTTCGGAAGTTAAGGCGATCTGAAAAATTCGAAAAAGTTCCAAGGGAGCTCCCATTGATGCTTTTTATTTTTTCGAATTCGTTTTTTTCGATTGAAGAAAAGGATTCTATGAAAAAAAAACAAGCAGATTGGTATGATCGAAGTTGAAAATCGGTCCATCCGTTCGGAAGTTAAGGCGATCTGAAGAATTCGAAAAAGTTCCGAGGGGGCCCCCTTTGATGCAATTTTTTTTTAGATTTCGGTTTTTTCGATTGGAGAAATGGATTCTATGAAAAAAAAAACAAGCAGATTGGTATGATCGAAGTTGAAAATCGGTCCATCCGTTTGGAAGTTAAGGCGATCTGAAGAATTCGAAAAAGTTCCAAGGGGACCCCCTTTGATGCAATTTTTTTCCGATTTCGGTTTTTTTGATTAAAGAAATGGATTCTATGAAAAAAAACAAGCAGTTTGGTATGATCGAAGTTGAAAATCGGTCCATCCGTTTGGAAGTTAAGGCGATCTGAAGAATTCGAAAAAGTTCCAAGGGGACCCCCTTTGATGCAATTTTTTTTTCGATTTCGGTTTTTTCGATTGGAGAAATGGATTCTATGAAAAAAAAACAAGCAGATTGGTATGATCGAAGTTGAAAATCGGTCCATCCGTTTGGAAGTTGAGGCGATCTGAAGAATTCGAATAAGTTCCAAGGGGACCCCCTTTGATGCAATTTTTTTTTCGATTTCGGTTTTTTCGATTGAAGAAATAGATTCTATGAAAAAAAAACAAGCAGTTTGGAATCATCGAAGTTGAAAATCGTTCCATCCGTTTGGAAGTCAAGGCGATCTGAAGAATTCGAAAAAGTTCCAAGGGGACCCCCTTTGATGCAATTTTTTTTTCGATTTCGGTTTTTTCGATTGGAGAGATGGATTCTATGAAAAAAAAACAAGCAGTTTGGTATGATCGAAGTTGAAAATCGGTCCATCCGTTCGGAAGTTAAAGCGATCTGAAGAATTCGAAAAAGTTCCAAGAGGACCCCCTTTGATGCACTTTTTTTTTTCGATTTCGGTTTTTTCTATTGAAGAAATGGATTCTATGAAAAAACAAGCAAATTGGTATGCGCGAAATTGAAAATCGGTCCATCCGTTCGGAAGTTAAGGCGGTCTGAAGAATTCGAAAAAGTTCCAAGGGGGCCCCCTTTGTTGCATTTTTTTGTTCGATTTCGGTTTTTTCGATTGGAGAAATGGATTCTATGAAAAAAACTAGCAGATTGGTATGATCGAAGTTGAAAATCGGTCAATCCGTTTGGAAGTTAAGGCGATCTGAAGAATTCGAAAAAGTTCCAAGGGGGCCCCCTTTGATGCAATTTTTTTTTTCGGTCAATCCGTTCGGAAGTTAAGGCGATCTGAAGAATTCGAAAAAGTTCCAAGGGGGCCCCCTTTGATGCAATTTTTTTTTAGATTTCGGTTTTTTCGATTGGAGAAATGGATTCTATAAAAAAAAAACAAGCAGATTGGTATGATCGTAGTTGAAAATCGGTCCATCCGTTTGGAAGTTAAGGCGATCTGAAGAATTCGAAAAAGTTCCAAGGGGACCCCCTTTGATGCAATTTTTTTTTTCGATTTCGGTTTTTTCGATTGGAGAAATGGATTCTATGAAAAAAAACAAGCAGTTTGGTATGATCGAAGTTGAAAATCGGTCCATCCGTTTGGAAGTTGAGGCGATCTGAAGAATTCGAAAAAGTTTCAAGAGGGCCCCCTTTGATGCAATTTTTTTTTCGATTTCGGTTTTTTCTATTGAAGAAATGGATTCTATGAAAAAACAAGCAAATTGGTATGCGCGAAATTGAAAATCGGTCCATCCGTTCGGAAGTTAAGGCGGTCTGAAGAATTCGAAAAAGTTCCAAGGGGGCCCCCTTTGATGCATTTTTTTTTTCGATTTCGGTTTTTTCGATTGGAGAAATGGATTCTATGAAAAAAACTAGCAGATTGGTATGATTGAAGTTGAAAATCGGTGAATCCGTTCGGAAGTTGAGGCGATCTGAAGAATTCGAAAAAGATCCAAGGGAGCCCCCTTTGATGCAATTTTTTTTCGGTCAATCCGTTCGGAAGTTAAGGCGATCTGAAGAATTCGAAAAAGTTCCAAGGGGGCCCCCTTTGATGCAATTTTTTTTAGATTTCGGTTTTTTCGATTGGAGAAATGGATTCTATGAAAAAAAACAAGCAGATTGGTATAATCGAAGTTGAAAATCGGTCCATCCGTTTGGAAGTTAAGGCGATCTGAAGAATTCGAAAAAGTTCCAAGGGGACCCCCTTTGATGCAACTTTTTTTTCGATTTCGGTTTTTTCGATTGGAGAAATGAATTCTATGAAAAAAAACAAGCAGTTTGATATGATCGAAGTTGAAAATCGGTCCATCCGTTTGGAAGTTAAGACGATCTGAAGAATTCGAAAATGTTTCAAGGGGGCCCCCTTTGATGCAATTTTTTATTAAGATTTCGGTTTTTTCGATTGGAGAAATGGATTCTATGAAAAAAAACAAGCAGATTGGTATGATCAAAGTTGAAAATCGGTCCATCCGTTTGGAAGTTAAGGCGATCTGAAGAATTCGAAAAAGTTCCAAGGGGACCCCCTTTGATGCAATTTTTTTTTCGATTTCGGTTTTTTTGATTGGAGAAATGGATTCTATGAAAAAAAAAAGCAGTTTGGTATGATCGAAGTTGAAAATCGGTCCATCCGTTCGGAAGTTAAGGCGATCTGAAGAATTCGAGAAAGTTCCAAGAGGACCCCCTTTGATGTAATTTTTTTTTCGATTTCGGTTTTTTCTATTGAAGAAATGGATTCTATGAAAAAACAAGCAAATTGGTATGCGCGAAATTGAAAATCGGTCCATCCGTTCGGAAGTTAAGGCGGTCTGAAGAATTCGAAAAAGTTCCAAGGGGGCCCCCTTTGATGCATTTCTTTTTTCGATTTCGGTTTTTTCGATTGGAAAAATGGATTCTATGAAAAAAACAAGCAGATTGGTATGATCGAAGTTAAAAATCGGTCCATCCGTTCGGAAGTTAAGGCGATCTGAAGAATTCGAAAAAGTTCCAAGGGGGCCCCCGTTGATGCAATTTTATTTTTCGATTTCGGTTTTTTCGATTGGAGAAATGGATTCTATGAAAAAAAAAACAAGCAGATTGGTATGATCGAAGTTGAAAATCGGTCCATCCGTTCGGAAGTTGAGGCGATCTGAAGAATTCGAAAAAGTTCCAAGGGGGCCCCCTTTGATGCATTTTTTTTTCGATTTCGGTTTTTCGATTGCTGAAATGGATTCTATGAAAGAAAACAAGCAAATTGGTATGATCGAAGTTGAAAATCGGTCCATCCGTTCGGAAGTTAGGCGATCTGAAGAATTCGAAAAAGTTCAAAGGGGGCCCCCTTTGATGCATTTTTTCTGATTTCGGTTTTTTCGATTGAAGAAAAGGATTCTATGGAAAAAAAAAACAAGCAGATTGGTATGATCGAAGTTGAAAATCGGTCCATACGTTCGAAAGTTAAGGCAATCTGAAGAATTCGAAAAAGTTCCAAGGGGGCTTCCTTTGATGCATTTTTTTTTCGATTCTGGTTTATTTGATCGGAGAAATGGATTCTATGAAAAAAAACAAGCAGATTGGTATGATCGAAGTTGAAAATCGGTCCATACGTTCGAAAGTTAAGGCGATCTGAAGAATTCGAAAAAGTTCCAAGGGGCCCCCTTTGATGCATTTTTTTGATTTCGGTTTTTTCGATTGGAGAAATGGATTCTATGAAAAAAAACAAGCAGATTGGTATGATCGAAGTTGAAAATCGGTCCATCTGTTCGGAAGATAAGTCGATCTGAAGAATTCGAAAAAGTTCCAAGGGAGCTCCCATTGATGCTTTTTATTTTTTCGAATTCGTTTTTTTCGATTGAAGAAAAGGATTCTATGAAAAAAAAACAAGCAGATTGGTATGATCGAAGTTGAAAATCGGTCCATCCGCTCGGAAGTTAAGGCGATCTGAAGAATTCAAAAAAGTTCCAAGGGGGCCCCCGCTGATGCAATTTTATTTTTCGATTTCGGTTTTTTCGATTGGAGAAATGGATTCTATGAAAAAAAAAACAAGCAGATTGGTATGATCGAAGTTGAAAATCGGTCCATCCGTTCGGAAGTTGAGGCGATCTGAAGAATTCGAAAAAGTTCCACGGGGGCCCCCTTTGATGCATTTTTTCTTCGATTTCGGTTTTTCGATTGCTGAAATGGATTCTATGAAAGAAAACAAGCAAATTGGTATGATCGAAGTTGAAAATCGGTCCATCCGTTCGGAAGTTAGGCGATCTGAAGAATTCGAAAAAGTTCAAAGGGGGCCCCCTTTGATGCATTTTTTTCTGATTTCGGTTTTTTCGATTGGAGAAATGGATTCTATGAAGAAAAACAAGCAGATTGGTATGATCGAAGTTGAAAATCGGTCCATCCGTTCGGAAGTTAAGGCAATCTGAAGAATTTGAAAAAGTTCCAAGGGGGCCCCCTTTGATGCACTTTTTTTTTGATTTCGGTTTTTTCGATTGAAGAAAAGGATTCTATGGAAAAAAAACAAGCAGATTGGTATGATCGAAGTTGAAAATCGGTCCATACGTTCGAAAGTTAAGGCAATCTGAAGAATTCGAAAAAGTTCCAAGGGGGCTTCCTTTGATGCATTTTTTTTTCGATTCTGGTTTATTTGATCGAAGAAATGGATTCTATGAAAAAAAACAAGCAGATTGGTATGATCGAAGTTGAAAATCGGTCCATACGTTCGAAAGTTAAGGCGATCTGAAGAATTCGAAAAAGTTCCAAGGGGCCCCCTTTGATGCATTATTGTTTCGATTTCGGTTTTTTCGATTGAAGAAATGGATTCTATGAAAAAAAACAAGCAGATTGGTATGATCGAAGTTGAAAATCGGTCCATACGTTCGAAAGTTAAGGCGATCTGAAGAATTCGAAAAAGTTCCAAGGGGCCCCCTTTGATGCATTTTTTTTTCGATTTCGGTTTTTTCGATTGGAGAAATGGATTCTATGAAAAAAAACAAGCAGATTGGTATGATCGAAGTTGAAAATCGGTCCATCCGTTTGGAAGTTAAGGCGATCTGAAGAATTTGAAAATGTTCCAAGGGGGCCCCCTTTGATGCAATTTTTTTTATATTTCGGTTTTTTCGATTGGAGAAATGGATTCTATGAAAAAAAACAAGCAGATTGGTATGATCGAAGTTGAAAATCGGTCCATCCGTTTGGAAGTTAAGGCGATCTGAAGAATTCGAAAAAGTTTCAAAGGGACCCCCTTTGATGCAATTTTTTTTTCGATTTCGGTTTCTTTGATTGGAGAAATGGATTCTATGAAAAAAAACAAGCAGTTTGGTATGATCGAAGTTGAAAATCGGTCCATCCGTTCGGAAGTTAAGGCGATCTGAAGAATTCGAGAAAGTTCCAAGAGGACCCCCTTTGATGTAATTTTTTTTTCGATTTCGGTTTTTTCTATTGAAGAAATGGATTCTATGAAAAAACAAGCAAATTGGTATGCGCGAAATTGAAAATCGGTCCATCCGTTCGGAAGTTAAGGCGGTCTGAAGAATTCGAAATAGTTCCAAGGGGGCTTCCTTTGATGCATTTCTTTTTTCGATTTCGGTTTTTTCGATTGGAAAAATGGATTCTATGAAAAAAACAAGCAGATTGGTATGATCGAAGTTGAAAATCGGTCCATCCGTTCGGAAGTTAAGGCGATCTGAAGAATTCGAAAAAGTTCCAAGGGGGCCCCCGCTGATGCAATTTTATTTTTCGATTTCGGTTTTTTCGATTGGAGAAATGGATTCTATGAAAAAAAAAACAAGCAGATTGGTATGATCGAAGTTGAAAATTGGTCCATCCGTTCGGAAGTTGAGGCGATCTGAAGAATTCGAAAAAGTTCCAAGGGGGCCCCCTTTGATGCATTTTTTCTTCGATTTCGGTTTTTCGATTGCTGAAATGGATTCTATGAAAGAAAACAAGCAAATTGGTATGATCGAAGTTGAAAATCGGTCCATCCGTTCGGAAGTTAGGCGATCTGAAGAATTCGAAAAAGTTCAAAGGGGGCCCCCTTTGATGCATTTTTTTCTGATTTCGGTTTTTTCGATTGGAGAAATGGATTCTATGAAGAAAAACAAGCAGATTGGTATGATCGAAGTTGAAAATCGGTCCATCCGTTCGGAAGTTAAGGCAATCTGAAGAATTTGAAAAAGTTCCAAGGGGGCCCCCTTTGATGCACTTTTTTTTTGATTTCGGTTTTTTCGATTGAAGAAAAGGATTCTATGGGAAAAAAAACAAGCAGATTGGTATGATCGAAGTTGAAAATCGGTCCATACGTTCGAAAGTTAAGGCAATCTGAAGAATTCGAAAAAGTTCCAAGGGGGCTTCCTTTGATGCATTTTTTTTCGATTCTGGTTTATTTGATCGGAGAAATGGATTCTATGAAAAAAAACAAGCAGATTGGTATGATCGAAGTTGAAAATCGGTCCATACGTTCGAAAGTTAAGGCGATCTGAAGAATTCGAAAAAGTTCCAAGGGGCCCCCTTTGATGCATTTTTTTTTCGATTTCGGTTTTTTCGATTGGAGAAATGGATTCTATGACAAAAAAAAGCAGATTGGTAT
This sequence comes from Chrysomela aeneicollis, assembly GCA_029955515.1. Classification (NCBI taxonomy): domain Eukaryota; kingdom Metazoa; phylum Arthropoda; class Insecta; order Coleoptera; family Chrysomelidae; genus Chrysomela; species Chrysomela aeneicollis. The sequence continues at coordinate 9,729,507 of JARUHQ010000013.1, read as the reverse complement.
GATCGAAGTTGAAAATCGGTCCATCCGTTCGGAAGATAAGTCGATCTGAAGAATTCGAAAAAGTTCCAAGGGGGCCCCCTTTGATGCATTTTTTTTCGATTTCGGTTTTTTTGATTGGAGAAATGGATTCTATGATAATAAACAAGCAGATTCGTATGATCGAAGTTGAAAATCGGTCCATCCGTTCGGAAGTTAAGGCGATCTGAAAAATTCGAAAAAGTTCCAAGGGAGCTCCCATTGATGCTTTTTATTTTTTCGAATTCGTTTTTTTCGATTGAAGAAAAGGATTCTATGAAAAAAAACAAGCAGATTGGTATGATCGAAGTTGAAAATCGGTCCATCCGTTCGGAAGTTAAGGCGATCTGAAGAATTCGAAAAAGTTCCGAGGGGGCCCCCTTTGATGCAATTTTTTTTTAGATTTCGGTTTTTTCGATTGGAGAAATGGATTCTATGAAAAAAAAAACAAGCAGATTGGTATGATCGAAGTTGAAAATCGGTCCATCCGTTTGGAAGTTAAGGCGATCTGAAGAATTCGAAAAAGTTCCAAGGGGACCCCCTTTGATGCAATTTTTTTTTCGATTTCGGTTTTTTTGATTAAAGAAATGGATTCTATGAAAAAAAACAAGCAGTTTGGTATGATCGAAGTTGAAAATCGGTCCATCCGTTTGGAAGTTAAGGCGATCTGAAGAATTCGAAAAAGTTCCAAGGGGACCCCCTTTGATGCAATTTTTTTTTCGATTTCGGTTTTTTCGATTGGAGAAATGGATTCTATGAAAAAAAAACAAGCAGATTGGTATGATCGAAGTTGAAAATCGGTCCATCCGTTTGGAAGTTGAGGCGATCTGAAGAATTCGAATAAGTTCCAAGGGGACCCCCTTTGATGCAATTTTTTTTTCGATTTCGGTTTTTTCGATTGAAGAAATAGATTCTATGAAAAAAAAACAAGCAGTTTGGTATCATCGAAGTTGAAAATCGTTCCATCCGTTTGGAAGTCAAGGCGATCTGAAGAATTCGAAAAAGTTCCAAGGGGACCCCCTTTGATGCAATTTTTTTTTCGATTTCGGTTTTTTCGATTGGAGAGATGGATTCTATGAAAAAAAAACAAGCAGTTTGGTATGATCGAAGTTGAAAATCGGTCCATCCGTTCGGAAGTTAAAGCGATCTGAAGAATTCGAAAAAGTTCCAAGAGGACCCCCTTTGATGCACTTTTTTTTTTCGATTTCGGTTTTTTCTATTGAAGAAATGGATTCTATGAAAAAACAAGCAAATTGGTATGCGCGAAATTGAAAATCGGTCCATCCGTTCGGAAGTTAAGGCGGTCTGAAGAGTTCGAAAAAGTTCCAAGGGGGCCCCCTTTGTTGCATTTTTTTGTTCGATTTCGGTTTTTTCGATTGGAGAAATGGATTCTATGAAAAAAACTAGCAGATTGGTATGATCGAAGTTGAAAATCGGTCAATCCGTTTGGAAGTTAAGGCGAACTGAAGAATTCGAAAAAGTTCCAAGGGGGCCCCCAATTTTTTATTTAGATTTCGGTTTTTTCGATTGGAGAAATGGATTCTATGAAAAAAAACAAGCAGATTGGTATGATCAAAGTTGAAAATCGGTCCATCCGTTTGGAAGTTAAGGCGATCTGAAGAATTCGAAAAAGTTCCAAGAGGACCCCCTTTGATGCAATTTTTTTTTCGATTTCGGTTTTTTTGATTGGAGAAATGGATTCTATGAAAAAAAAAAGCAGTTTGGTATGATCGAAGTTGAAAATCGGTCCATCCGTTCGGAAGTTAAGGCGATCTGAAGAATTCGAGAAAGTTCCAAGAGGACCCCCTTTGATGTAATTTTTTTTTCGATTTCGGTTTTTTCTATTGAAGAAATGGATTCTATGAAAAAACAAGCAAATTGGTATGCGCGAAATTGAAAATCGGTCCATCCGTTCGGAAGTTAAGGCGGTCTGAAGAATTCGAAAAAGTTCCAAGGGGGCCCATTTTGATGCATTTCTTTTTTCGATTTCGGTTTTTTCGATTGGAAAAATGGATTCTATGAAAAAAACAAGCAGATTGGTATGATCGAAGTTAAAAATCGGTCCATCCGTTCGGAAGTTAAGGCGATCTGAAGAATTCGAAAAAGTTCCAAGGGGGCCCCCGTTGATGCAATTTTATTTTTCGATTTCGGTTTTTTCGATTGGAGAAATGGATTCTATGAAAAAAAAAACAAGCAGATTGGTATGATCGAAGTTGAAAATCGGTCCATCCGTTCGGAAGTTGAGGCGATCTGAAGAATTCGAAAAAGTTCCAAGGGGGCCCCCTTTGATGCATTTTTTTTTCGATTTCGGTTTTTCGATTGCTGAAATGGATTCTATGAAAGAAAACAAGCAAATTGGTATGATCGAAGTTGAAAATCGGTCCATCCGTTCGGAAGTTAGGCGATCTGAAGAATTCGAAAAAGTTCAAAGGGGGCCCCCTTTGATGCATTTTTTCTGATTTCGGTTTTTTCGATTGAAGAAAAGGATTCTATGGGAAAAAAAACAAGCAGATTGGTATGATCGAAGTTGAAAATCGGTCCATACGTTCGAAAGTTAAGGCAATCTGAAGAATTCGAAAAAGTTCCAAGGGGGCTTCCTTTGATGCATTTTTTTTTCGATTCTGGTTTATTTGATCGGAGAAATGGATTCTATGAAAAAAAACAAGCAGATTGGTATGATCGAAGTTGAAAATCGGTCCATACGTTCGAAAGTTAAGGCGATCTGAAGAATTCGAAAAAGTTCCAAGGGGCCCCCTTTGATGCATTTTTTTTTCGATTTCGGTTTTTTCGATTGGAGAAATGGATTCTATGAAAAAAAACAAGCAGATTGGTATGATCGAAGTTGAAAATCGGTCCATCCGTTCGGAAGATAAGTCGATCTGAAGAATTCGAAAAAGTTCCAAGGGAGCTCCCATTGATGCTTTTTATTTTTTCGAATTCGTTTTTTTCGATTGAAGAAAAGGATTCTATGAAAAAAAAACAAGCAGATTGGTATGATCGAAGTTGAAAATCGGTCCTTCCGCTCGGAAGTTAAGGCGATCTGAAGAATTCAAAAAAGTTCCGAGGGGGCCCCCTTTGATGCAATTTTTTTTTAGATTTCGGTTTTTTCGATTGGAGAAATGGATTCTATGAAAAAAAAAAAACAAGCAGATTGGTATGATCGAAGTTGAAAATCGGTCCATCCGTTTGGAAGTTAAGGCGATCTGAAGAATTCGAAAAAGTTCCAAGGGGACCCCCTTTGATGCAATTTTTTTTCCGATTTCGGTTTTTTTGATTGAAGAAATGGATTCTATGAAAAAAAACAAGCAGTTTGGTATGATCGAAGTTGAAAATCGGTCCATCCGTTTGGAAGTTAAGGCGATCTGAAGAATTCGAAAAAGTTCCAAGGGGACCCCCTTTGATGCAATTTTTTTTTCGATTTCGGTTTTTTCGATTGGAGAAATGGATTCTATGAAAAAAAAACAAGCAGATTGGTATGATCGAAGTTGAAAATCGGTCCATCCGTTTGGAAGTTAAGGCGATCTGAAGAATTCGAATAAGTTCCAAGGGGACCCCCTTTGATGCAATTTTTTTTTCGATTTCGGTTTTTTCGATTGAAGAAATAGATTCTATGAAAAAAAAAAACAAGCAGTTTGGTATCATCGAAGTTGAAAATCGTTCCATCCGTTTGGAAGTCAAGGCGATCTGAAGAATTCGAAAAAGTTCCAAGGGGACCCCCTTTGATGCAATTTTTTTTTCGATTTCGGTTTTTTCGATTGGAGAGATGGATTCTATGAAAAAAAACAAGCAGTTTGGTATGATCGAAGTTGAAAATCGGTCCATCCGTTCGGAAGTTAAAGCGATCTGAAGAATTCGAAAAAGTTCCAAGAGGACCCCCTTTGATGCACTTTTTTTTTTTCGATTTCGGTTTTTTCTATTGAAGAAATGGATTCTATGAAAAAACAAGCAAATTGGTATGCGCGAAATTGAAAATCGGTCTATCCGTTCGGAAGTTAAGGCGGTCTGAAGAATTCGAAAAAGTTCCAAGGGGGCCCCCTTTGTTGCATTTTTTTGTTCGATTTCGGTTTTTTCGATTGGAGAAATGGATTCTATGAAAAAAACTAGCAGATTGGTATGATCGAAGTTGAAAATCGGTCAATCCGTTCGGAAGTTAAGGCGATCTGAAGAATTCGAAAAAGTTCCAAGGGGGCCCCCTTTGATGCAATTTTTTTTTTCGGTCAATCCGTTCGGAAGTTAAGGCGATCTGAAGAATTCGAAAAAGTTCCAAGGGGGCCCCCTTTGATGCAATTTTTTTTTAGATTTCGGTTTTTTCGATTGGAGAAATGGATTCTATAAAAAAAAAAAAACAAGCAGATTGGTATGATCGTAGTTGAAAATCGGTCCATCCGTTTGAAAGTTAAGGCGATCTGAAGAATTCGAAAAAGTTCCAAGGGGACCCCCTTTGATGCAATTTTTTTTTTCGATTTCGGTTTTTTCGATTGGAGAAATGGATTCTATGAAAAAAAAACAAGCAGTTTGGTATGATCGAAGTTGAAAATCGGTCCATCCGTTTGGAAGTTGAGGCGATCTGAAGAATTCGAAAAAGTTTCAAGAGGGCCCCCTTTGATGCAATTTTTTTTTCGATTTCGGTTTTTTCTATTGAAGAAATGGATTCTATGAAAAAACAAGCAAATTGGTATGCGCGAAGTTAAGGCGGTCTGAAGAATTCGAAAAAGTTCCAAGGGGGCCCCCTTTGATGCATTTTTTTTTTCGATTTCGGTTTTTTCGATTGGAGAAATGGATTCTATGAAAAAAACTAGCAGATTGGTATGATTGAAGTTGAAAATCGGTGAATCCGTTCGGAAGTTGAGGCGATCTGAAGAATTCGAAAAAGTTCCAAGGGAGCCCCCTTTGATGCAATTTTTTTTCGGTCAATCCGTTCGGAAGTTAAGGCGATCTGAAGAATTCGAAAAAGTTTCAAGGGGGCCCCCTTTGATGCAATTCTCTTTTAGATTTCGGTTTTTTTGATTGGAGAAATGGATTCTATGAAAAAAAACAAGCAGATTGGTATAATCGAAGTTGAAAATCGGTCCATCCGTTTGGAAGTTAAGGCGATCTGAAGAATTCGAAAAAGTTCCAAGGGGACCCCCTTTGATGCAATTTTTTTTTCGATTTCGGTTTTTTCGATTGGAGAAATGAATTCTATGAAAAAAAACAAGCAGTTTGGTATGATCGAAGTTGAAAATCGGTCCATCCGTTTGGAAGTTAAGGCGATCTGAAGAATTCGAAAATGTTTCAAGGGGGCCCCCTTTGATGCAATTTTTTATTTAGATTTCGGTTTTTTCGATTGGAGAAATGGATTCTATGAAAAAAAAACAAGCAGATTGGTATGATCGAAGTTGAAAATCGGTCCATCCGTTTGGAAGTTAAGGCGATCTGAAGAATTCGAAAAAGTTCCAAGGGGACCCCCTTTGATGCAATTTTTTTTTCGATTTCGGTTTTTTTGATTGGAGAAATGGATTCTATGAAAAAAAACAAGCAGTTTGGTATGATCGAAGTTGAAAATCGGTCCATCCGTTCGGAAGTTAAGGCGATCTGAAGAATTCGAGAAAGTTTCAAGGGGACCCCCTTTGATGTAATTTTTTTTTCGATTTCGGTTTTTTCTATTGAAGAAATGGATTCTATGAAAAAACAAGCAAATTGGTATGCGCGAAATTGAAAATCGGTCCATCCGTTCGGAAGTTAAGGCGGTCTGAAGAATTCGAAAAAGTTCCAAGGGGGCCCCCTTTGATGCATTTTTTTTTCGATTTCGGTTTTTTCGATTGGAGAAATGGATTCTATGAAAAAAACAAGCAGATTGGTATGATCGAAGTTGAAAATCGGTCCATCCGTTCGGAAGTTAAGGCGATCTGAAGAATTCGAAAAAGTTCCAAGGGGGCCCCCGTTGATGCAATTGTATTTTTCGATTGGAGAAATGGATTCTATGAAAAAAAAAAAACAAGCAGATTGGTATGATCGAAGTTGAAAATCGGTCCATACGTTCGAAAGTTAAGGCAATCTGAAGAATTCGAAAAAGTTCCAAGAGGGCCCCCTTTGATGCATTTTTTTTCCGATTCGGTTTTTTTGATCGGAGAAATGGATTCTATGAAAAAAAAACAAGCAGATTGGTATGATCGAAGTTGAAAATCGGTCCATACGTTCGAAAGTTAAGGCGATCTGAAGAATTCGAAAAAGTTCCAAGGGGCCCCCTTTGATGCATTTTTTTTTCGATTTTGGTTTTTTCGATTGAAGAAATGGATTCTATGAAAAAAAAAAAGCAGATTGGTATGATCGAAGTTGAAAATCGGTCCATCCGTTCGGAAGATAAGTCGATCTGAAGAATTCGAAAAAGTTCCAAGGGGGCCCCCTTTGATGCATTTTTTTTTCGATTTCGGTTTTTTCGATTGGAGAAATGGATTCTATGAAAATAAACAAGCAGATTCGTATGATCGAAGTTGAAAATCGGTCCATCCGTTCGGAAGTTAAGGCGATCTGAAGAATTCGAAAAAGTTCCAAGGGGGCTCCCATTGATGCTTTTTATTTTTTCGAATTCGGTTTTTCTTGATTGGAGAAATGGATTCTATGAAAAAAATACAAGCAGATTGGTATGATCGAAGTTGAAAATCGGTCCATCCGTTCGGAAGTTAAGGCGATCTGAAGAATTCGAAAAAGTACCAAGGGGGCCCTCGTTGATGCATTTTTTTTCGATTTCGGTTTTTTTGATTGGAAAAATGGATTCTTAAAAAAAAAACAAGCAGATTGGTATGATCGAAGTTGAAAATCGGTCCATCCATTCGGAAGTTAAGGCGATCTGAGTATATATAGTATAACTATATAAACCAAATCGAATACAACCCAGATACGATGAATTTTCAATCTATCCATTTAACCTTCTGCTCGATTTGGTCGCTTTTATGTAAAACGGAAGAACAGTTACCTGGTGAGTATTGCTATATAAACATCATCACGATATCATCGAATACAACTCAGATACAATTATCGCTTCGTCTAACCATTTAACCTTCTGTTCGATTCAGTCGCTAGTATGTGTAACGGAAGTACCGTCACCTGGTAAGTATCACTATATATACAGTATTGCGATATAATCGGATACCACCCAGATACATTGATTGTTCAGTCTATCCATTCAACCTTATGTTCGATTCAGTTGCTCGTATGTGTAACAGAAGAACTGTTACCTGGTGAGTATTTCTATATAAACTTCATCACGATATAATCGAATACAACTCAGTTACAATTATCGTTCCGTCTAACCATCCAACCTTATGTTCGATTCAGACGCTCGTATGTGTAACGAAAGAACCGTTACATGGTAGGTGTATCTAAATATACAGCATAACGATATAATCGGGGACAACCCAGATACAATGATTGTTCAATCTATCCATCCGACCTTATGTTCGATTCGGTTGCTCGTATGTTTAACGGAAGAACTGTTACCTGGTTAGACATACTATATGATAATCATCACGATATACTCGAATACAACCCCAGATACGATTTTTGTTTAGTCTATCCATTCAACCTTCTGTTCAATTCAGTCGTTTTTATGTATAACGGAAAAACAGTTACCTGGTGAGTATAACTATATAAACCTAATCGAATACAACCCAGATACGATGAATTTCCAATATATCCATTTAACCTTCTGGTCGATTCGGTCGCTTTTATTTAAAACGCAAGAACAGTCACCTGGTGAGTATTACTATATGAACATCACCACGATATAATCGAATACAACTCAGTTACAATTATCGTTTCGTCTAACCATCCAACCTTATGTTCGATTCAGACGCTCGTATGTGTAACGAAAGAACCGTTACATGGTTGATGTATCTAAATATACAGCATAACTATATAATCGGAGACAACCCAGATACAATGATTTTTCAATCTATCCATTCAAACTTATGTTCGATTCGGTTGCTCGTATGTATAACGGAGGAACAGTAACCTGGTGAGTATAACTATATAAACATAATCGAATACAACCCAGATACGATGATTGTTTAATCTATACTAAATTTAAGCTTCTGCTCGATTCGGTCGCTTGTATGTAAAACGGAAGAACAGTCACCTGGTGAGTATTTCTATATGAACGTCATCACGATATAATCGAATACAACTCAGATACAATGATCATTCCGTCTATCCATCCAACCTTCTGTTCGATTGGGTCGCTCGTATGTATAACGCAAGAACAGTCACCTGGTGAGTATTACTATATAAACATCACCACGATATAATCGAATACAACTCAGTTACATTTATCGTTCCGTCTAACCATCCAACCTTATGTTCGATTCAGACGCTCGTATGTGTAACGAAAGAACCGTTACATGGTAGGTGTAACTAAATATACAGCATAACGATATAATCGGAGACAACCCAGATACAATGATTTTTCAATCTATCCATTCAAACTTATGTTCGAATCGGTTGCTCGTATGTATAACGGAGGAACAGTAACCTGGTGAGTATAACTATATAAACATAATCGAATACAACCCAGATACGATGATTGTTCAATCTATACTAAATTTAAGCTTCTGCTCGATTCGGTCGCTTGTATGTAAAACGGAAGAACAGTCACCTGGTGAGTATTTCTATATGAACGTCATCACGATATAATCGAATACAACTCAGATACAATGATCATTCCGTCTATCCATCCAACCATCTGTTCGATTGGGTCGCTCATACGTATAACGCAAGAACAGTCACCTGGTGAGTATTGCTATATAAACATCATCACGATATCATCGAATACAACTCAGAGATACAATTATCGTTTCGTCTAACCATTTAACCTTCTGTTCGATTCAGTCGCTAGTATGTGTAACGGAAGTACCGTCACCTGGTAAGTATCACTATATATACAGTATCGCGATATAATCGGATACCACCCAGATACATTGATTGTTCAGTCTATCCATTCAACTTTCTGTTCGTTTCGGTCGCTCGTATGTGAAACGGGAATATCGTCACCTTATGTGTTTAACTATATACTCAGCATAACATCATAATCGAATACAACCCAGATACTATTCATTCAACCTTCTGTTCGATTCGGTTGCTCGTATGTATAACGAAAGAACAGTAACCTGGTGAGTATTTCTATATGATCGGCATCACGATATAATCGAATACAACTCAGATACAATGATCATTCCGTCTATCCATCCAACCTTCTGTTCGATTGGGTCGCTCGTATGTATTACGCAAGAACAGTCACCTGGTGAGTATTACTATATAAACATCACCACGATATAATCGAATACACCTCAGTTATAATTATCGTTCCGTCTAACCATCCAACCTTATGTTCGATTCAGACGCTCGTATGTGTAAAGAAAGAACCGTTACATGGTAGGTGTAACTAAATATACAGCATAACGATATAATCGGAGACAACCCAGATACAATGATTGTTCAATCTATCCATCCAACCTTATGTTCGATTCGGTTGCTCGTATGTATAACGGAAGAACTGTTACCTGGTTAGACATAACATATGATAATAATCACGATATAATCTAACACAACCCAGATACGATGAATGTTCAGTCTATCCATTCAACCTTCTGTTCAGTTCTGTCGCTTTTATGTATAACTGGAGAACAGTTTCCTGGTGAGTATAACTATATGAACATCATCAAGATATAATCGAATACAACCCCAGATACGATTATTGTTTAGTCTATCCATTCAACCATCTGTTCAATTCAGTCGCTCGTATGTATAACGGAAGAACAGTTACCTGGTGAGTATAACTATATAAACATAATCGAATACAACCCAGATAAGATGATTGTTCAATATATACTAAATTTAAGCTTCTGCTCGATACGGTCGCTTGTATGTAAAACGGAAGAACAGTTACCTGGTGAGTATTGCTATATAAACATCATCACGATATCATCGAATACAACTCAGAGATACAATCATTGTTTCGTCTAACCATTTAACTTTCTGTTCGATTCAGTCGCTAGTATGTGTAACGGAAGTACCGTCACCTGGTGAGTATCACTATATATACAGTATTGCGATATAATCGGATACCACCCAGATACATTGATTGTTCAGTCTATCCATTCAACTTTCTGTTCGTTTCGGTCGCTCGTATGTAAAACGAGAATACCGTCACCTTATGTGTATAACTATATACACAGCATAACATCATAATCGAATACAACCCAGATACTATCCATTCAACCTTCTGTTCGATTCGTCCGCTCGTATGTATAACGAAAGAACAGTAACCTGGTGAGTATTTCTATATGAACGTCATCACGATATAATCGAATACAACTCAGAAACAATTATCGTTCCGTCTAACCATCCAACCTTATGTTCGATTCAGACGCTCGTATGTGTAACGAAAGAACCGTTACCTGGTAGGTGTAACTAAATATACAGCATAACGATATAATCGGAGACAACCCAGATACAATGATTGTTCAATTTATCCATCCAACCTTATGTTCGATTCGGTTGCTCGTATGTATAACGGAAAAACTGTTACCTGGTTAGACATACTATATGATAATAATCACGATATAATCAAATACAATGAATGGTTTTTACGATGAATGTTCAGTCTATCCATTCAACCTTCTGTTCAGTTCAGTCGCTCTTATGTATAACTGGAGAACATTTTTCTGGGGAGTATAACTATATGAACATCATTAAGATATAATTGAATACAACCCCAGATACGATTATTGTTTAGTATATCCATTCAACCTTCTGTTCAATTCAGTCGCTCGTATGTCTAACGAAAGAACAGTTACCTGGTGAGTATAACTATATAAACATTATCGAATACAACCCAGATACGATGATTGTTCAATCTATACTAAATTTAAGCTTCTGCTCGATTCGGTCGCTTGTATGTAAAACGGAAGAACAGTTACCTGGTGAGTATTGCTATATAAACATCATCACGATATCATCGAATACAACTCAGAGATACAATAATCGTTTCGTATAACCATTTAACCTTCTGTTCGATTCAGTCGCTAGTATGTGTAACGGAAGTACCGTCACCAGGTAAGTATCACTATATATAACGTATTGCGATATAATCGGATACCACCCAGATACATTGATTGTTCAGTCTATCCATTCAACTTTCTGTTCGTTTCGGTCGCTCGTATATAAAACGGAAATACCGTCACCTTATGTGTATAACTATATACACAGCATAACATCATAATCAAATACAACCCAGATACTATCCATTCAACCTTCTGTTCGATTTGGTTGCTCGTATGTATAACGAAAGAACAGTAACCTGGTGAGTATTTCTATATGAACGTCATCACGATATACTAAATTTAAGCTTCTGCTCGATTCGGTCGCTTGTATGTAAAACGGAAGAACAGTTACCTGGTGAGTATTGCTATATGAACATCACCACGATATAATCGAATACAACTCAGTTACAATTATCGTTCCGTCTAACCATCCAACCTTATGTTCGATTCAGACGCTCGTATGTGTAACGAAAGAACCGTTACACGGTAGGTGTAACTAAATATACAGCATAACGATTTAATCGGAGATAACCCAGATACAATGATTGTTCAATCTATCCATCCAACCTTATGTTCGATTCGGTTGCACGTATGTATTACGAAAGAACTGTTACCTGGTTAGACATACTATATGATAATAATCACGATATAATCAAATACAACCCAGATACGATGAATGTTCAGTCTATCCATTCAACCTTCTGTTCAGTTCAGTCGCTCTTATGTATATTTGGAGAACAGTTTCCTGGTGAGTATAACTATATGAACATCATCAAGATATAATCGAATACAACCCCAGATACGATTATTGTTTAGTCTATCCATTCAACCTTCTGTTCAATTCAGTCGCTCGTATGTATAACGGAAGAACATTTACCTGATGAGTATAACTATATAAACCTTATCGAATACAACCCAGATACGATGAATTTTCAATCTATCCATTTAACCTTCTGCTCGATTCGGTCGCTTTTATGTAAAACGGAAGAACAGCTACCTGGTAAGTATTGCTATAAAAATATCATCACGATATCATCGAATACAACTCAGATACAATTATCGTTTCGTCTAACCATTCAACATTCTGTTCGATTCAGTCACTAGTATGTATAACGGAAGAACAGTTACCTGGTGAGTATCACTATATATACAGTATTGCGATAAAATCGGATACCAACCAGATACATTGATTGTTCAGTCTATCCATTCAACTTTTAGTTTCGTTTCGGTCGCTCGTATGTGAAACGGGAATACCGTCACCTAGTGTGTATAACTATATACACAGCATAACATCATAATCGAAAACAACTCGGATACTATCCATTCAACCTCCTGTTCGATTCGGTTGCACGTATGTATAACGAAAGAACAGTAACCTGGTGAGTATTTCTATATAAACTTCATCACGATATAATCGAATACAACTCAGTTACAATGATCATTCCGTCTATCCATCCAACCTTCTGTTCGATTGGGTTGCTCGTACGTATAACGCAAGAACAGTCACCTGGTGAGTATTACTATATAAACATTCCCACGATATAATCGAATACAACTCAGTTACAATTATCGTTCCGTCTAACCATCCAACCTTATGTTCGATTCAGACGCTCGTATGTGTAACGAAAGAACCGTTACATGGTAGGTGTATCTGAATATACAGCATAACGATATAATCGGAGACAACCCAGATACAATGATTGTTCAATCTATCCATTCAACCTCATGTTCGATTCGGTTGCTCGTATGTATAACGAAAGAACAGTTACCTGGTTAGACATAATATATAATAATCATCACGAAATAATCGAATACAACCCAGATACGATGATTGTTCAGTCTATCCATACAACCTTCTGTTCAGTTCAGTCGCTCTTATGTATAACTGGAGAATAGTTACCTGGTGAGTATAACTATATAAACATCATCACGATATAATCGAATACAACCCCAGATACGATCATTGTTTAGTCTATCCATTCAACCTTCTGTTCAATTCAGTCGCTCGTATGTATAACGGAAGTACATTCACTTGGTGAGTATAACTATATAAACATAATCGAATACAACTCAGATACGATGATTGTTCAATCTATCCATTCAACCTTATGTTCGATTCGGTTGCTCGTATGTATAACGGAAGAACAGGTACCTGGTGAGTATAACTATATAAACATAATCGAATACAACTCAGATACGATTATTGTTCAATCTATCCATTTAACCTTCTGCTCGATTCGGTCACTTGTATGTAAAACTGAAGGACAGTTACCTGGTGAGTATTGCTATATAAACATCATCACGATATCATCGAATACAACTCAGATACAATTATCGTTTCGTCTAACCATTCAACATTCTGTTCGATTCAGTCGCTAGTATGTATAACGGAAGAACAGTTACCTGGTGAGTATAACTATATGAACATAATCGAATACAACCCAGATATGATGATTGTTCAATCCATACTAAATTTAACCTTCTGCTCGATTCGGTCGCTTGTATGTGAAACGGAAAAACAGTTACCTGGTGAGTATTGCTATATAAACATCATCACGATATCATCGAATACAACTCAGATACAATTATCGTTTCGTCTTACCATTTAACCTTGAGTTCGATTCAGTCGCTAGTATGTGCAACGGAAGTACCGTCACCTGGTAAGTATCACTATATATACAGTATTGCGATATAATCGGATACCACCCAGATATATTGATTGTTCAGTCTATCCATTCAACTTTCTGTTCGTTTCGGTCGCTCTCATGTATAACTGGAGAACAGTTTCCTGGTGAGTATAACTATATGAACATCATCAAGATATAATCGAATACAACCCCAGATACGATTATTGTTTAGTCTATCCATTCAACCTTCTGTTCAATTCAGTCGCTCGTATGTATAACGGAAGAACATTTACCTGGTGAGTATAACTATATAAACCTTATCGAATACAACCCAGATACGATGAATTTTCAATCTATCCATTTAACCTTCTGCTCGATTCGGTCGCTTTTATGTAAAACGGAAGAACAGCTACCTGGTGAGTATTGCTATGAAAATATCATCACGATATCATCGAATAAAACTAAGATACAATTATCGCTTCGTCTAACCATTCAACCTTCTGTTCGATTCAGTCGCTAGTATGTGTAACGGAAGTACCGTCACCTGGTAAGTATCACTATATATACAGTATTGCGATATAATCGGATACCAACCAGATATATTGATTGTTCAGTCTATACATTCAACTTTTAGTTTCGTTTCGGTCGCTCGTATGTAAAACGGGAATACCGTCACCTAGTGTGTATAACTATATACACAGCATAACATCATAATCGAATACAACTCAGATACTATCCATTCAACCTTCTGTTCAATTCAGTCGCTCGTATGTATAACGGAAGAACAGGTACCTGGTGAGTATAACTATATAAACATAATCAAATACAACCCAGATACGATGATTGTTCAATCTATACATTTAACCTTCTGCTCGATTCGGTCGCTTGTATGTGAAACGGAAGAATCGTTACCTGGTTATTATTGCTATATAAACATCATCACGATATCATCGGATACAACCCAGTATGTTATGCTGTGTATATAGTTATACACACTAGGTGACGGTATTCCCGTTTTACATACGAGCGACCGAAACGAACAGAAAGTTGAATGGATAGACTGAACAATCAATGTATCTGGTTGGTATCCGATTATATCGCAATACTGTATATACAGAACAGAACAGAAGGTTAAATGGTTAGACGAAGCGATAATTGTATCTGAGTTGTATTCGATGATATCGTGATGATGTTTATAGCAATACTCACCAGGTAACTGTTCTTACGTTTTACATACAAGCGACCGAATCGAGCAGAAGGTTAAATAGATAGATTGATTATGTTTATATAGTTATACTCACCAGGTAACTGTTCGTCCGTTATACATACGAGCGACTGAATTGAAAAGAAGGTTGAATGGATAGACTAAACAATAATCGTATCTGGGGTTGTATTCGATTGAATCTTGATGATGTTCATATAGTTATACTCTCCAGGGAACTGTTCTCCAGTTATACATAAGAGCGACTGAACTGAACAGAAGGTTGAATGGATAGACTGAACATTCATCGTATCTGGGTTGTATTTGATTATATCGTGATTATTATCATATAGTATGTCTAACCAGGTAACAGTTTTTCCGTTATACATACGAGCAACCGAATCGAACATAAGGTTGGATGGATAGATTGAACAATCATTGTATCTGGGTTGTCTCCGATTATATCGTTATGCTGTATATTTAGTTTCACCTACCATGTAACGGTTCTTTCGTTACACATACGAGCGTCTGAATCGAACATAAGGTTGGATGGTTAGACGGAACGATAATTGTAACTGAGTTGTATTCGATTATATCGTGGTGATGTTTATATAGTAATACTCACCATGTGACTGTTCTTGCGTTATACATACGAGCGACCCAATCGAACAAAAGGTTGGATGGTTAGACGGAACGATAATTGTAACTGAGTTTTATTCGATTATATCGTGGTGATGTTTATATAGTAATACTCACCAGGTGACTGTTCTTGCGTTTTAAATAAAAGCGACCGAATCGAGCAGAAGGTTAAATGGATAGATTGGAAATTCATCGTATCTGGGTTGTATTCGATTAGGTTTATATAGTTATACTCACCAGGTAACTGTTTTTTCGTTATACATAAGAACGACTGAATTGAACAGAAGGATGAATAGATAGACTAAACAATAATCGTATCTGGGGTTGTATTCGAGTATATCGTGATGATTATCATATAGTATGTCTAACCAGGTAACAGTTCTTTCGTTAAACATAATAATAATCTTTATTAATCCTTTTAGATCACATCATGATATAGGATACGTCAACGAACAAAAGCAAATTATTCCATTCAATAATGAAGAAATAATATATATATATACAATCCATCCATACATAGTATAACACAATTTCACATTTAACGAAACATTGTTATGAATGGGGCAAAACATATTATGTATATATTGAACATCATACACATTTAAACAAACAGTCAATTGATATTTTGAACTAGAAAGGCTTCACCTACCGAGATATTCATCGACACTGTAAAAACAATTCTTGAGTAGAAATTCCTTCAGTTTGGTTTTGAACCTTTTTTCTGTTGACTCATTTCTTATATCTTCAGGAAGATTATTAAAAAATGTCACCCCCGCATGTGATGGACAATTCTCAAATGATTTGGTTTTGTGTTTTTGGGCTCTTACGAGTTCACCATGCCTTGTGGGATAATTATGCATATCTGAGATTCTATTATACTTTCTTATATTTTTTTTCAGTGACAATACACATTTATAAATATAAATGCAGGGTAGGCACATAATTCCGTGGTTCATGAAATATTGTTTACAAGAGTCTCTATAGCCAAGGTTGAACATCAAGCGTATAACCTTTTTTTGAGAAACAAATATTTTATTAACATTTGTAGAGCAGCCCCACAAAGCTATGTTGTATGATATATGCGAATGTATAATTGCATAATACACGTTCAGCAGTTGATCTATACTTAGAATTGACTTCAATTGTCTTATCGCGTAATATCCGCTATTAACCTTTTTACTTATATGGCTTATACTAGAATCGAAAGTCATTCTACTATCGATGTAGGTACCAAGGAATCTGGTGCGATCAGAAGATTCGACATATTCTTCGCCAACCTTCACTCGAAAATTATTGATTTTTCTTTCATTTCTGAACAGAAACTGCATTAGAACCATTTTACTAGTATTCACGATCAGAGAGTTTTTGCAACACCATGTCGTAAACTCATGAGACAGTTCATTCAGCATTTCTTGCAATTCCGCAGGACTATCAGAGTCAGCTGCAAGTGTAGTTTCGTCAGCATATAAGACAATATGATCTGTACTCATATGTTTGGGCATATCGTTGATGAAGAGTAGAAAAATAAGTGGTCCCAAAATAGAACCTTGTGGGACTCCTAGATCCATGTTAAATGGTAAAGAATGACAGTCTTCTAATTTCACACGTATTTTTCTATCGGTTAAATATGATACTATCCATGAGAGGAAATTACCCCTAAAGCCGATTGAGTACAATTTACTCTGAATAATTTTGGAATCAATGATGTCGAATGCTTTTGATAGGTCAAAGAAAAGTGCACCAACGTATCTCCCTCTATCAAGTGAATCATATATATAATCGAAGAAGGTAGATGATGCACTCTCCGTCGACCTACCTAGGCAGAATCCATGTTGGACTTGAGAGATGATATTGAATTGATCCAAAAATGAAAGCATTTTCATGTAAACACATCTCTCGAATATTTTACAAATCACTGTGGGTACTGTTATTGGTCTATAGTTTCCGATTGAGGTTGGATCATCTTTCTTATGAAGTGGTGTTACCAAACCAACCTTCAGTTTGTCTGGGAATATTCCCATTTCTATAGATCTATTGAATATAAATGACAGTGGTTCACTTATAAGAGTTCTGATATTTTTCACAAGTTTTGTTGGTATGCAATCTATTCCCACAGAATTTGTATTTTTTAGTGATAAAATTATTTCACAAATATCACTTGGATGGACAGGGGTGAAGTAAAAAGTTTGAGGCATATACATGGTTGTGAAGTTGTTGAAAGATGTAGAGCCGAAATATTTGTTTATAGCATTAGGTGCTATGGTTGAGAAATATTCCCCAAAAGCGTTAACAATTTTATGTTTATCTCTAATACATTCTTCATTCAGTGAAATCTCAATATCCATATTTCGTTTAGTTTTACCTGTTTTATTCCCAACTAAGTTCCAAATTTGTTTTTGTGTTTGCAGTGACGTTATATTTTGAAAAGAACGTTGGTGAAACTTGTATTTGGTTTCATGTAGTTTACGCCTATACAATTTTTTTGAGATATCATAGTGCTCTTTGAGGTTGTTATTTTCTGCATTGACGGTTAGCCAAAATAGTTGCTTCAAATCATTTCCCATGGAGATTATCTCTTGAGTAACCCATTGCTTATTTTGCTTCGTTCCCAAATCAAGAGTTTTCGTCACGGTGGGGCATGTTAATTCAATGAAATAAATAATTATATTGGAGAATGACTCGTATGCAGAGTTGATATTGTCAAAGCTTTCATAAACTAAATGAAATGTCTCCTTCTCAAGACAAGTTTGGAGCCTAGTGATATTTTCAATACTCATGTTCAAATAAGTAATCTTTTTTCTTTTATCTAATTTTTGGATGTTAGAAAGGGATAAATTTAATGAAAGGCATAAATGGTCAGCTAGGTTCATATTCAGTACTTCTTCACTATATAGTGATTCAGGAATATTTGTAATGAAATAATCAATTTTTGAAGTAGTCGTTCTACCATTAGAATAGGTGAAAATTCGTGTTGGCTCCAGGTTTTTACAGGTGAGGTTGAAGCTTTCCAATGAATTATTCAAAAGTGTTTTATTTTTTGAGTCACTTAGATAATTTATATTCAAATCACCACACAAGATGATATTTTTGAATTTTCCATCACAGTAATCAAGGGCATTGAATAATCTTTCGAAGAAAGTTTCGGTAGCATTTGGGGGCCTATACATTAAAACTAGACAATATTTTTCATGATTCATAGAAAATAAAATTGCACAGGTCTCGAATTCTAATTCCATTGATAGATTATTGATGTGAAGCTCCTGTTCAAATACCAAATCTTTTTTTATTACAATCAAAGTACCCCCGTGGATGTGGGTTTGTCTGGTAAAATGAGTCGCTAGAATATATCCATCGAACTGGATAGTGTTTATGTTGAAATCATTACACCAAGTCTCAGATATGCACAGAATATCAGGACTCTGGTCAGTTAAAATTACTTCAATTTGATTCGTTTTGTTAAGTATACACTGTGAGTTCAAATGCATTATTTTAAAGTTTTCTTTCGGTACACTTACTTTTTTATGAAAATAACTAAAAGTCTTCCGACTGATGGTTCTGAAAGGGCTGTTGAGATGGTTTCCGAAATTGAAACCTCTTGACAATTACCTTATTCGGCCAGTTTGATGGATCATAAAGAGAATCTCGGAGTTGCATGTCAGCTCCTACTTTCAAGGATTTGAATCTCCCTTGTGAATTGAGTTGAGTTACGTCAAATTCAAACCCAGGAGATCGCTTCTCCAAGAATGCTTTCACTTTTTCTGTAGTTGTATGCGATTTGCAGCGTCCGACATATAGCCATAGCATCGGTTCCCCCCCGCTGAAGTCATTGTTTTCATCTGAAAGTGTTCCTATCACGGATCCACTTTTATTTCTTGTAATCGGTTCTTTGGGCTGTGATATCGGCTTTGCAGCAGTTGATCTGTTATCAGTTGTACTCGATTTTTTGTTCCGTTTTTTATTCGTCACTTCAATCCATGCTTGTTTATCGTCTACACGTTTTTCAACAGTGGGTTGAGAAATAACCGTATTGGCTGATGAACATGACAGAAAAGATTGATCTAGGTCACTTGGGATTGTGACACTCTTTTGTATTTCGGAAAGATTGCCTGATAAAAGTCTAACCATATCAATATTTGATTCCTTGAGATTTTGTACCTCCATACGAGCAACCGAATCGAACATAAGGTTGGATGGATAGATTGAACAATCATCGTATCTGTGTTGTATCAAATTATGTTTATATAGTTATACCCACCAAGTAACTGTTCTTCCGTTATACATACGAGCGACTGAATTGAACAGAAGGTTGAATGGATAGACTAAACAATGATCGTATCTGGGGTAGTATTCGATGATATCGTGATGATGTTTATAAAGTTATACTCACCAGGTAACTGTTCTCCAGTTATACATAAGAGCGACTGAACTGAACAGAAGGTTGAATGGATAGACTGAATAATCATCGTATCTGGGTTGTATTCGATTATTTCGTGATGATTATTATATATTATGTCTAACCAGGTAACTGTTCTTTCGTTATACATACGAGCAACCGAATCGAACATAAGGTTGAATGGATAGATTGAAAAATCATTGTATCTGGGTTGTCTCCGATTATATCATTATGCTGTATAATTAGATACACCTACCATGTAACGGTTCTTTCGTTACACATACGAGCGTCTGAATCGAACATAAGGTTGGATGGTTAGACGGAACGATAATTGTAACTGAGTTGTATTCGATTATATCGTGGTAATGTTCATATAGTAATACTCACCAGGTGACTGTTCTTGCGTTATACGTACGAGCGACCCAATCGAGCAGAAGGTTGGATGGATAGACGGAATGATCATTGTATCTGAGTTGTATTCGATTATATCGTGATGAAGTTCATATAGAAATACTCACCAGGTTACTGTTCTTTCGTTATACATACGAGCAACCGAATCGAACAGAAGGTTGAATGGATGGTATCTGGGTTGTATTCGATTATGATGTTATGCTGTGTATATAGTTATAAACACTAGGTGACGGTATTTCCGTTTTACATACGAGCGACCGAAACGAACAGAAAGTTGAATGGATAGACTGAACAATCAATGTATCTGGTTGGTATTCGATTATGTTCGATTCAGACGCTCGTATATGTAACGAAACAACCGTTACATGGTAGGTGTAACTAAATATACAGCGTAACGATATAATCGGAGACAACCCAGATACAATGATTGTTCAGTCTATCCATTCAACTTTCTGTTCGTTTCGGTCGCTCGTATGTAAAACGGGAATACCGTCATCAAATGTGTATAACTATATACACAGCATAACATCATAATCGAATACAACCCAGATACTATCCATTCAACCTTCTGTTCGATTCGGTTGCTCGTATGTATAACGAAAGAACAGTAACCTGGTGAGTATTTCTATATGAACGTCATCACGATATAATAGAATACAACTAAGATACAATGATCATTCCGTCTATCCATCCAACCTTCTTTTCGATTGGGTCGCTCGTATGTATAACGCAAGAACAGTCACCTGGTGAGTATTACTATATAAACATCACCACGATATAATCGAATACAAATCAGTTACAATTATCGTTTCGTCTAACCATCCAACGATCAATTTCTTTTCTGGGTCTCACAATCGACACAAGACTAGACTGGAAATGTCATATTGAAAAATTATCGACGAGTATATCTAGTTATAGTTATGCTTTAAAAGTTATTTCACTGCATATTTCCCCAGAAGTTGCCTTGTTGTCCTTCAATGCATATGTACAATCGCGTATCAGATATGGTATAATTTTTTGGGGTTTCAGTAGTACAGCAACTCAAATCTTTATATTACAAAAAAGGTGCATAAGAAGAATTTTTAATATGAAAATGACTGATAGCTGTAAACATTTATTTATAGAAAAGAAAATAATGACTCTGATATGTCTTATAATATATGAGTCAGTTCTGTTTGTTGCCAAAAATATGGACTTATTTGCAGGATATGCTAGAGATCATCATGAACATCACACAAGATACAAGTATCACCTATTGAATATGAAAACTGATCTGACATATGTTCAAAAAAATATTCCATACACTGTCATTAAAATTTATAACAAATTACCCAAGTCGCTCATATTATTGCCCCCAAAGAAACTCAAATTCAAACTAAAAGATATTCTTATATCAAGAGCATACTACACAATAGAGGAGTATTTCTCTGAGAGTTGGCAACTCTAAATTGAATTTTATATCTACACCATTTATGTGTTATTTTTATGTCTGTGAATGGATGTCCCTCATACACTTCTGTATAATTATCTTTTTATGTACTTAATATTATTATTTCATGTATTTTTTTTGTGTCTATATACTGTATCTTGACAAGTTCTACGCCTCTTTTGGCTTTGATTTTCAGAGAACGAATAAAGATTATCTATCTATCTATCTATCTATCTATCTATCTATCTATGTTCGATTCAGACGCTCGTATGTGTAACGAAAGAACTGTTACCTGGTTAGACAAACTATATTATAATCATCACGATATAATCAAATACAACCCAGATACGATGATTGTTCAGTCTATCCATTCAACCTTCTGTTCAGTTCAGTCGCTCTTATGTATAACTGGAGAACAGTTTCCTGATGAGTATAACTATATGAACATCATCAAGATATAATCGAATACAACCCCAGATACGATTATTGTTTAGTCTATCCATTCAACCTTCTGTAAAATTCAGTCGCTCGTATGTATAACGGAAGAACAGTTACCTGGTGAGTATAACTATATGAACATAATCGAATACAACCCAGATACGATGATTGTTCAATCTATACTAAATTCAACCTTCTGCTCGATTCGGTCGCTTGTATGTAAAACGGAAGAACAGTTACCTGGTGAGTATTTCTATATAAACATCATCACGATATCATCGAATACAACTCAGATACAATTATCGTTTCGTCTAACCATTTAACCTTCTGTTCGATTCAGTCGCTAGTATGTGTAACGGAAGTACCGTCACCTGGTAAGTATCACTATATATTCAGTATTGCGATATAATCGGATACCACCCAGATACATTGATTGTTCAGTCTATCCATTCAACTTTCTGTTCGTTTCGGTCGCTCGTATGTAAAACGGGAGTACCGTCACCTAATGTGTATAACTATATACACAGCATAACATCATAATCGAATACAACCCAGATACTATCCATTCAACCTTCTGTTCGATTCGGTTGCTCGTATGTATAACGAAAGAACAGTAACCTGGTGAGTATTTCTATATGAACGTCATCACGATATAATCGAATACAACTCAGATACAATGATAATTCCGTCTATCCATCCAACCTTCTGTTCGATTGGGTCGCTCGTATGTATAACGCAAGAACAGACACCTGGTGAGTATTACTATATAAACATCACCACGATATAATCGAATACAACTCAGTTACAATTATCGTTCCGTCTAATCATCCAACCTTATGTTCGATGCAGACGCTCGTATGTGTAACGAAAGAACCGTTACATGGTAGGTGTAACTGAATATACAGCATAACGATATAATCGGAGACAACCCAGATACAATGATTGTTCAATCTATGCATTCAACCTCATGTTCGATTCGGTTGCTCGTATGTGTAACAGAAGAACTGTTACCTGGTTAGACATACTATATTATAATCATCACGATATAATCGAATACAACCCAGATACAATGATTGTTCAGTCTATCCATTCAACCTTCTGTTCAGTTCAGACGCTCTTATGTATAACTGGAAAACAGTTACCTGTTGAGTATAACTATATAAACATCATCACGATATAATCGAATACAACCTCAGATACGATCATTGTTTAGTCTATCCAATCAACCTTCTGTTCAATTCAGTCGCTCGTATGTATAACGGAAGAACAGTTACCTGGTGAGTATAACTATATAAACCTAATCGAATACAACCCAGATACGATGAATTTTCAATCTATCCATTTAACCTTCTGCTCGATTCGGTCGCTTTTATGTGAAACGGAAGAACAGTTACCTGGTGAGTATTGCTATAAACATCATCACGATATCATCGAATACTACTCAGATACAATAATCGTTCCGACTAACCATCCAACCTTATGTTCGATTCAGACGCTCGTATGTGTAACGAAAGAACCATTACATGGTAGGTGTATCTAATTATACAGCACAACGATATAATCGGAGACAACCCAGATACAATGATTTTTCAATCTATCCATTTAACCTTATGTTCGATTCGGTTGCTCGTATGTATAACGGAAGAACAGTTACCTGGTTAGACATAATATATAATAATCATCACGAAATAATCGAATACAACCCAGATACGATGATTATTCAGTCTATCCTTTCAACCTTCTGTTCAGTTCAGTCGCTCTCATGTATAACTGGAGAACAGTTACCTGGTAAGTATAACTATATGAACATCATCACGATATCATCGAATACAACCCCAGATACGATCATTGTTTAGTCTATCCATTCAACCTTTTGTTCAATTCAGTCGCTCGTATGTATAACGGAAGAACAGTTACCTGGTGAGTATAACTATATAAACATAATCGAATACAACCCAGATACGATGATTGTTCAATCTATCTATTCAACCTTCTGCTCGATTCGGTCGCTTGTATGTAAAACGTAAGAACAGTTACCTGGTGAGTATTGCTATAAACATCATCACGATATCATCGAATACAACTCAGATACAATATTCGTTCCGACTAACCATCCAACCTTATGTTCGATTCAGACGCTCGTATGTGTAACGAAAGAACCATTACATGGTAGGTGTATCTAATTATACAGCACAACGATATAATCGGAGACAACCCAGACACAATGATTTTTCAATCTATCCATTCAACCTTATGTTCGATTCGGTTGCTCGTATGTATAACGGAAGAACAGTTACCTGGTTAGACATAATATATAATAATCATCACAAAATAATCGAATACAACCCAGATACGATGATTATTCAGTCTATCCATTCAACCTTCTGTTCAGTTCAGTCGCTCTCATGTATAACTGGAGAACAGTTACCTGGTAAGTATAACTATATGAACATCATCACGATATCATCGAATACAACCCCAGATACGATCATTGTTCAGTCTATCCATTCAACCTTTTGTTCAATTCAGTCGCTCGTAAGTATAACGGAAGAACAGTTACCTGGTGAGTATAACTATATAAACATAATCGAATACAACCCAGATACGATGATTGTTCAATCTATCTATTCAACCTTCTGTTCGATTCGGTTGCTCGTATGTATAACGAAAGAACAGTAACCTGGTGAGTATTTCTATATAAACTTCATCACGATATAATCGAATACAACTCAGATACAATGATCATTTCGTCTATCCATCCAACATTCTCTTCGATTGGGTCGCTCGTACGTATAACGCAAGAACAGTCACCTGGTGAGTATTACTATATAAACATTACCACGATATAATCGAATACAACTCAGTTACAATTATCGTTCCGTCTAACCAATCCAACCTTATGTTCGATTCAGACGCTCGTATGTGTAACGAAAGAACCGGTACATGGTAGGTGTATCTAATTATACAGCATAACGATATAATCGGAGACAACCCAGATACAATGATTTTTCAATCTATCCATTCAACCTTATGTTCGATTCGGTTGCTCGTATGTACAACGGAAGAACAGTTACCTGGTTAGACATAATATATAATAATCATCACGAGATAATCGAATACAACCCAGATACGATGATTATTCAGTCTATCCATTCAACCTTCTGTTCAGTTCAGTCGCTCTTATGTATAACTGGAGAACAGTTACCTGGTGAGTATAACTATATAAACATCATCACGATATCATCGAATACAACCCCAGATACGTACATTGTTTAGTCTATCCATTCAACCTTCTGTTCAATTCTGTCGTTCGTATGTATAACGGAAGAACAGTTACCTGGTGAGTATAACTATATGAACATAATCGAATACAACCCAGAAACGATGATTGTTCAATCTATCTATTTAACCTTCTGCTCGATTCGGTCGCTTGTATGTGAAACGAAAGAACAGTTACCTGGTGAGTATTGCTATAAACATCATCACGATATCATCGAATACAACTCAGATACAATTATCGTTTCGTCTAACCATTTAACCTTCTGTTCGATTCAGTCGCTTGTATGTGTAAAGGAAGTACCGTCACCTGGTAAGTATCACTATATATACAGTATTGCGATATAATCGGATACCACTCAGATACATTAATTGTTCAGTTTATCCATCCAACTTTCTGTTCGTTTCGGTCGCTCGTATGTAAAACGGGAATACCGTCACCTAGTGTGTATAACTATATACACAGCATAACATCATAATCGAATACAACCCAGATACTATCCATTCAACCTCCTGTTCGATTCGGTTGCTCGTATGTATAACGAAAGAACAGTCACCTGGTGAGTAGTTCTATATGAACGTCATCACGATATAATCGAATACAATTCAGATGCAATTATCATTCCGTCTATCCATCCAACCTTCTGTTCGATTGGGTCGCTCGTATGTATAACGCAAGAACAGTCACCTTGTGAGTATAACTATATAAACATCACCACGATGCAATCGAATACAACTCAGTTGCAATTATCGTTCCGTATAATCATCCAACCTTATGTTCGATTCAGACGCTCGTATGTGTAACGAAAGAACCGTTACATGGTAGGTGTAACTAAATATCTAGCATAACGATATAATCGGAGACAACTCAGATACAATGATTGTTCAATCTATCCATCCAACCTTATGTTTGATTCGGTTGCTCGTATGTTTAACGGAAGAACTGTTACCTGGTTAGATATACTATATGATAATCATCACGATATAATCGAATACAACCCAGATACGATGATTATTCAGTCTATCCATTCAACCTTCTGTTCAGTTCAGTCGCTCTTATGTATAACTGGAGAACAGTTACCTGGTGAGTATAACTATATAAACATCATCACGATATACTCGAATACAACCCCAGATACGATTATTGTTTAGTCTAACCATTCAACCTTCTGTTCAATTCAGTCGCTCGTATGTATAACGGAAGAACAGTTACCTGGTGAGTATAACTATATAAACATAATCGAATACAACCCAGATACGATGATTGTTCAATCTATCTATTCAACCTTCTGCTCGATTCGGTCGCTT
Organism: Chrysomela aeneicollis; assembly: GCA_029955515.1. NCBI lineage: Eukaryota > Metazoa > Arthropoda > Insecta > Coleoptera > Chrysomelidae > Chrysomela > Chrysomela aeneicollis. The sequence continues at coordinate 9,702,692 of JARUHQ010000013.1, read as the reverse complement.
GTATGTAAAACGTGAGAACAGTTACCTGGTGAGTATTGCTATAAACATCATCACGATATCATCGAATAAAACTCAGATACAATCATCGTTTCGTCTAACCATCCAACCTTCTGTTCGATTGGGTCGCTCGTATGTATAACGCAAGAACAGTCACCTGGTGAGTATTACTATATAAACATCACCACGATATAATCGAATACAACTCAGTTACAATTATCGTTCCGTCTAATCATCCAACCTTATGTTCGATGCATACGCTCGTATGTGTAACGAAAGAACCGTTACATGGTAGGTGTAACTAAATATACAGCATAAAGATATAATCGGAAACAACCCAGATACAATGATTGTTCAATCTATCCATTCAACCTTATGTTCGATTCGGTTGCTCGTATGTGTAACAGAAGAACTGTTACCTGGTTGGACATACTATATGATAGTCATCACGATATAATCGAATACAACCCAGATACAATGATTGTTCAGTCTATCCATTCAACCTTCTGTTCAGTTCAGTCGCTCTTATGTATAACTGGAGAACAGTTACCTATTGAGTATAACTATATAAACATTATCACGATATAATCGAATACAACCTCAGATACGATCATTGATTAGTCTATCCATTCAACCTTCTGTTCAATTCAGTCGCTCGTATATATAACGGAAGAACAGTTACCTGGTGAGTATAACTATATAAACCTAATCGAATACAACCCAGATACGATGAATTTTCAATCTATCCATTTAACCTTCTGCTCGATTCGGTCGCTTTTATGTAAAACGGAAGAACAGTTACCTGGTGAATATTGCTATATAAACATCATCACGATATCATCGAATACAACTCAGATACAATTATCGCTTCGTCTAACCATTTAACCTTCTGTTCGATTCAGTCGCTACTATGTGTAACGGAAGTACCGTCACCTGGTAAGTATCACTATATATACAGTATTGCGATATAATCGGATACCAACCAGATACATTGATTGTTCAGTCTATCCATTCAACTTTCTGTTCGTTTCGGTCGCTCGTATGTGAAACGGGAATACCGTCACCTAGTGTGTATAACTATATACACAGCATAACATCATAATCGAATACAACCCAGATACCATCCATTCAACCTTCTGTTCGATTCGGTTGCTCGTATGTATAACGAAAGAACAGTAACCTGGTGAGTATTTCTATATAAACTTCATCACGATATAATCGAATACAACTCAGATACAATGATCATTTCGTCTATCCATCCAACATTCTCTTCGATTGGGTCGCTCGTACGTATAACGCAAGAACAGTCACCTGGTGAGTATTACTATATAAACATTACCACGATATAATCGAATACAACTCAGTTACAATTATCGTTCCGTCTAACCAATCCAACCTTATGTTCGATTCAGACGCTCGTATGTGTAACGAAAGAACCGGTACATGGTAGGTGTATCTAATTATACAGCATAACGATATAATCGGAGACAACCCAGATACAATGATTTTTCAATCTATCCATTCAACCTTATGTTCGATTCGGTTGCTCGTATGTACAACGGAAGAACAGTTACCTGGTTAGACATAATATATAATAATCATCACGAAATAATCGAATACAACCCAGATACGATGATTATTCAGTCTATCCATTCAACCTTCTGTTCAGTTCAGTCGCTCTCATGTATAACTAAAGAACAGTTACCTGGTGAGTATAACTATATGAACATCATCACGATATCATCGAATACAACCCCAGATACGTACATTGTTTAGTCTATCCATTCAACCATCTGTTCAATTCTGTCGTTCGTATGTATAACGGAAGAACAGTAACCTGGTGAGTATAACTATATGAACATAATCGAATACAACCCAGAAACGATGATTGTTCAATCTATCTATTTAACCTTCTGCTCGATTCGGTCGCTTGTATGTGAAACGGAAGAACAGTTACCTGGTGAGTATTGCTATAAACATCATCACGATATCATCGAATACAACTCAGATACAATTATCGTTTCGTCTAACCATTTAACCTTCTGTTCGATTCAGTCGCTTGTATGTGTAAAGGAAGTACCGTCACCTGGTAAGTATCACTATATATACAGTATTGCGATATAATCGGATACCACTCAGATACATTAATTGTTCAGTTTATCCATCCAACTTTCTGTTCGTTTCGGTCGCTCGTATGTAAAACGGGAATACCGTCACCTAGTGTGTATAACTATATACACAGCATAACATCATAATCGAATACAACCCAGATACTATCCATTCAACCTCCTGTTCGATTCGGTTGCTCGTATGTATAACGAAAGAACAGTCACCTGGTGAGTATTTCTATATGAACGTCATCACGATATAATCGAATACAATTCAGATGCAATTATCATTCCGTCTATCCATCCAACCTTCTGTTCGATTGGGTCGCTCGTATGTATAACGCAAGAACAGTCACCTTGTGAGTATAACTATATAAACATCACCACGATGCAATCGAATACAACTCAGTTGCAATTATCGTTCCGTATAATCATCCAACCTTATGTTCGATTCAGACGCTCGTATGTGTAACGAAAGAACCGTTACATGGTAGGTGTAACTAAATATCTAGCATAACGATATAATCGGAGACAACCCAGATACAATGATTGTTCAATCTATCCATCCAACCTTATGTTCGATTCGGTTGCTCGTATGTTTAACGGAAGGACTGTTACCTGGTTAGACATACTATATGATAATCATCACGATATAATCGAATACAACCCAGATACGATGATTGTTCAGTCTATCCATTCAACCTTCTGTTCAGTTCAGTCGCTCTTATGTATAACTGGAGAACAGTTACCTGGTGAGTATAACTATATAAACATCATCACGATATACTCGAATACAACCCCAGATACGATTATTGTTTAGTCTAACCATTCAACCTTCTGTTCAATTCAGTCGCTCGTATGTATAACGGAAAAACAGTTACCTGGTGAGTATAACTATATAAACATTATCGAATACAACCCATATGCGATGATTTATCCATTTAACCTTCTGCTCGATTCGGTCGCTTGTAAGTGAAACGGAAGAACAGTAACCTGTTGAGTATTTCTATATGAACGTTATCACGATATAATCGAATACAACTCGGATACAATTATCATTCCGTCTATCCATCCAACCTTCTGTTCGATTGGGTCGCTCGTATGTATAACGCGAGAACAGTCACCTGGTGAGTATTACTATATAAACATCACCACGATATAATCGAATACAACTCAGTTACAATTATCGTTCCGCCAAACCATCCAACCTTATGTTCGATTCAGACGCTCGTATGTGTAACGAAAGAACCGTTACATGATAGGTGTAACTAAATATACAGCATAACGATATATTCGGATACAACCCAGGTACAATGATTGTTCAATCTATCCATTCAACCTTATGTTCGATTCGGTTGCTCGTATGTATAACGGAAGATTTGTTACTTGGTTAGACATACTATATGATAATCATCACGATATAATCGAATACAACCCAGAAAGGATGATTGTACAGTCTATCCACTCAACCTCCTCTTCGAAGTTACCTGGTGATTATAACTATAAAAACATCATCACGATATAATCAAATACAACCCAGATACGATGATTGTTCAGTCTATCCATTCAACCTTCTGTTCAGTTCAGTCGCTCATATGTATAACTGGAGAACAGTTACCTGGTGAGTATAACTATATAAACATAATCGAATACAACCCAGATACGATGATTGTTCAATCTATACTAAATTCAACCTTCTGCTCGATTCGGTCGCTTGTATGTAAAACGAAAGAACAGTTACCTGGTGAGTATTTCTATATAAACATCATCACGATATCATCGAATACAATTCAGATACAATTATCGTTTCGTCTAAGCATTAAACCCTTCTGTTCGATTCAGTCGCTAGTATGTGTAACGGAAGTACCGTCACCTGGTAAGTATCACTATATATTCAGTATTGCGATATAATCGGATACCACCCAGATACATTGATTGTTCAGTCTATCCATTCAACTTTCTGTTCGTTTCGGTCGCTCGTATGTAAAACAGGAATACCGTCACCTAATGTGTATAACTATATACACAGCATAACATCATAATCGAATACAACCCAGATACTATCCATTCAACCTTCTGTTCGATTCGGTTGCTCGTATGTATAACGAAAGAACAGTAACCTGGTGAGTATTTCTATATGAACGTCATCACGATATAATCGAATACAACTCAGATACAACTCAGATACAATTATCCATCCAACCTTCTGTTCGATTGGGTCGCTCGTATGTATAACGCAGGAACGGTCACCTGGTGAGTATTACAAAATAAACATCACCACGATATAATCGAATACAACTCAGTTACAATTATCGTTCCGTCTAATCATCCAACCTTATGTTCGATGCATACGCTCGTATGTGTAGTTACGAACGCCACTACAATGGACCACCTTGTTAGAAGATGAACTACGCAGCTAGCAAGAAGATGAATCATGACCTTCAATTGACAATGTTTAATTGTTCTATTCATATCATTAGATTTAGCTAGCCTGCTATTTTGATGTTTACTTGGATTTGTATTTGTGCATAGAGAATCAATCTTATTCCAACTTCGAAGAGATTCACTAGTTTTGTAGAAAAGTCCACAATAAAGTTTTTTTAAAAATCAATTCTCCTCATTACGAAACGTAATTGGCGCAGTCTGGGTAGGATCCACAGAGGAATTTTCTATCGCAGAAAAATTCTTTTCGTTTCAACGATTAATCAGTGGAAAAGAAAAAAATTTGGAGATTTGAAAGATAGTGCGGGACAAACATCGCCTAATCTATCAGAAAAACCTACGTGGACAACAAGACAACGAGAGGCAGCAGGAGGACAAAAATCGCCGAATCTGTCAATCCAGTCTTCCAGTGATCCCGAACAAAAATCGTCGAGACCTGGCTTAGAAGTAAGAAGAAACCTTAGAAGTAAGAAGAAACCCTTAGCCGTGAGAAACCAACATCGCAGATCCCGAAGAAAGAAATGCTAGTCATCACAGTACTGTAAGTGCTCAAAATTCCAGAAATCCAAAACCATTCCAAAACTCATTCCTATATAATATTCATAGTCGTTTATTCATAAATTTGATGGAGTTATAGTATTCATTTTATGTCAATATCACCAGATATACTTGACGTTATTGAATATTTTTCTAATATCAATTTGGAAAATAATTCGGAAACTAATTTGAATACAATTCAGAATAGTTTGTTGAATAATTCTGAAAACATGACAAGCTCTACAAATGTACCTCTTATGAGATATCAAGCTGATAACATCCCAACATTCGATGGTACCCCGAAACAACTTTTAAGATTCTTCACAGCATGTGAAAATTTTATTAAGAATTTTCAAAATAGAACTGATCCATTAGATGCGATAAATGTTTGTATACTTGACACAATCTTGAGTAAATTGAAAGATCGTGCAGCTGATTTGATTTATAGTCGAAGTGAATTAACAACATGGACTGATATAAAAACTCTTTCAACATTGACATTCAGCGATCAAAGAAGTATAGATTGTTTAATCCAAGATTTGATCACGTTGAAACCAATAAAAAATGAAACACCAATCCAAATCGGAATGAGAATTCAAGATGCTAGGAGTCTTTTATTTTCGAAATTAAGTTCAGAAATAACTGATCCTATGGAACAAAAAATAAAAGTAAAACATCATGATGAATTTGCTCTCAAAACATTCATTAATGGATTACCCTATAATCTTCAGTTAGTTGTGAGATTAAGAAATCCTACGAATATCGAAACAGCCCTCGCAGTAGTGAGAGAAGAAGAAAATTTTGTTTATTTCAAATCAGGAAAAAACACGAATTTATTGAATTCAACTTATAAAGCGCAACCAAATATGAATCAATTTGTTCAAAGACCAAATAATCCCCAAACTTTACAGAATTCGAGAACATTTCAACCTCAAAATTCTATGCCGAGATATTATTCCCCAAATATACCGAGTTTTTCACAATTCCAAACTCGCCCAATTTGGAGACCACCAAGTTTTAATCAACCTTTGAGTAACAATTTTACAAGACCACCCTATAATAACTTCCAGCCATATAGTAACAGATTTCAATTTCAACAACATCCAAATATTGACGATCCAAGATCAAGTACTATAAAAAGAAATCAACCACAAAGAAATGTACCCCAATTCAAAGTAGAACCAATGGACACTAGTTCAGGAAATACCAGAATAAAACAAATGCATAATCATGTTATTCAAACTGAAGAACCTGAAAACTCAGAATTCGTGAAACACAATTTTTCTGATCCATGCAATGAAAATCAATATCTTCCAATGAATACCCAAGAAGCTTATTTGAGTGAATATAATTATGAAGATTATTCTCCTCAGTATTACGACGTACAAGAAGATATTTATAATTTCGATAACTTTGGAAATGACCAAAATGCTCAAAACGTTCAATCAAATGAAAACACACAAAGCGTAAATTTTACTACAACCCTGAACCAGAAAACTCACAGATAATACAAGTGAATACTCATAGATTAGACCTACCATATATTCATATCCCTGAAATCGATGGATACTTTTTGATTGACACCGGTAGTTCTAAATCTCTAGTAAACCCAAAAATTGCCAATAAATATTTCAAACAATTTTTAATGAAAGAAGATTTCTATATTAAAACTGCTCATGGTTTAACTAAACATGACCAAATAATAAAAATTCCTGTTTTCGATTGGAGAAATGGATTCTATGAAAAAAACAAGCAGATTGGTATGATCGAAGTTGAAAATCGGTCCATCCGTTCGGAAGTTTAGGCGATTTGAAGAATTCGAAAAAGTTCCAAGGGGACCCCATTTGATGCAATTTTTTTTTCGATTTCGGTTTTTTCTATTGAAGAAATAGATTCTAGGAAAAAACAATCAAATTGGAATGCGCGAAATTGAAAATCGGTCCATCCGTTCGGAAGTTAAGGCGGTCTGAAGAATTCGAAAAAGTTCCAAGGGGGCCCCCTTTGATGCAATTTTCTTTAGATTTCGGTTTTTTCGATTGGAGAAATGGATTCTATGAAAAAAAAAAACAAGCAGATTGGTATGATCGAAGTTGAAAATCGGTCCATCCGTTCGGAAGTTAAGGCGATCTGAAGAATTCGGAAAAGTTCCAAGGGGGCCCCCTTTGATGCAATTTTCTTTAGATTTCGGTTTTTGCGATTGGAGAAATGGATTCTATGAAAAAAAAACAAGCAGATTGGTATGATCGAAGTTGAAAATCGGTCCATCCGTTCGGAAGTTAAGGCGATCTGAAGAATTCGGAAAAGTTCCAAAGGGACCCCCTTTGATGCAACTTTTTTTTCGATTTCGGTTTTTTCGATTGGAGAAATGGATTCTATTAAAAAAAACAAGCAGATTGCTATGATCGAAGTTGAAAATCGGTCCATCCGTTTGGAAGTTAAGGCGATCTGAAGAATTCGAAAAAGTTCCAAGGGGACCCCCTTTGATGCAATTTTTTTTTCGATTTCGGTTTTTTCGAATGAAGAAATGGATTCTATGAAAAAAAACAAGCAGTTTGGTATGATCGAAGTTGAAAATCGGTCCATCCGTTCGGAAGTTTAGGCGATCTGAAGAATTCGAAAAAGTTCCAAGGGGACCCCATTTGATGCAATTTTTTTTTCGATTTCGGTTTTTTCTATTAAAGAAATAGATTCTAGGAAAAAACAATCAAATTGGAATGCGCGAAATTGAAAATTGGTCCATCCGTTCGGAAGTTGAGGCGGTCTGAAGAATTCGAAAAAGTTCCAAGGGGGCCCCCTTTGATGCATTTTTTTTTCGATTTCGGTTTTTTCGATTGGAGAAATGGATTCTATGAAATAAAACAAGCAGAATGGTATGATCGAAGTTGAAAATCGGTCCATCCGTTCGGAAGTTAAGGCGATCTGAAGAATTCGAAAAAGTTCCAAGGGGGCCCCCTTTGATGCATTTTTTTTTCGATTTCGGATTTTTCGATTGGAGAAATGGATTCTATGATAAAAAAACAAGCAGATTGGTATGATCGAAGTTGAAAATCGGTCCATCCGTTCGGAAGTTAAGGCGATCTGGAGAATTCGAAAAAGTTCCAAAGGGACCCCCTTTGATGCAATTTTTCTCGATTGGAGAAATGGATTCTATGGAACAAACAAGCGAATTGGTATGCGCGAAATTGAAAATCGGTCCATCCGTTCGGAAGTTCAGGCGATCTGAAGAATTCGAAAAAGTTCCAAGGGGGCCCCCTTTGATGCATTATTTTTTCGAATCCGGTTTTTTCGATTGGAGAAATGGATTCTATGAAAAAAAACAAGCAGATTGGTATGATCGAAGTTGAAAATCGGTCCATCCGTTCGGAAGTTAAGGCGATCTGAAGAATTCGAAAAAGTTCCAAGGGGGCCCCCTTTGATGCATTTTTTTTTTCGATTTCAATTTTTTCGATTGAAGAAATGTATTCTATGAAAAAAAACAAGCAGATTGGTATGATCGAAGTAGAAAATCGGTCCATCCGTTCGGAAGTTAAGGCGATCTGAAGAATTCGAAAAAGTTCCAAGGGGGCTCCCTTTGATGCTTTTTATTTTTTCGATTTCGGTTTTTTTGATTGGAGAAATGGATTCTATGAAAAAAAAACAAGCAGATTGGTATGATCGAAGTTGAAAATCGGTCCATCCGTTCGGAAGTTTAGGCGATCTGAAGAATTCGAAAAAGTTCCAAGGGGACCCCATTTGATGCAATTTTTTTTTTGATTTCGGTTTTTTCTATTGAAGAAATGGATTCTAGGAAAAAAAAAACCAACAGATTGGTATGATCGAAGTTGAAAATTGGTCCATCCGTTCGGAAGTTAAGGCGATCTGAAGAATTCGAAAAAGTTCCAAGGGGGCCCCCTTTGATGCATTTTTTTTTCGATTTCGGTTCTTTCGTTTGAAGAAATGGATTCTATAAAAAAAACAAGCAGATTGGTATGATCGAAGTTGAAAATCGGTCCATCCGTTCGGAAGTTAAGGCGATCTGAAGAATTCGAAAAAGTTCCGAGAGGGCCCCCTTTGGTGCATTTTCTTTTCGATTTCGGTTTTTAAGATTGGAGAAATGGATTCTATGAAAAATACAAACAGATTGGTATGATCGAAGTTGAAAATCGGTCCATCCGTTCGGAAGTTAAAGCGATCTGAAGAATTCGAAAAAGTTCCAAGGGGGCCCCCTTTGATGCATTTTTTTTCTATTTCGGTTTCTTCGATTGGAGAAATGGATTCTATGGAAAAAAACAAACAGATTGGTTTGATCGAAGTTGAAAATCGTTCCATCCGTTCGGAAGTTAAGGCGATCTGAAGAATTCGAAAAAGTTCCAAGGGGGCCCCCTTTGATGCATTTTTTTTTTTCGATTTCGGTTTCTTCGATTGGAGAAATGGATTCTATGAAAAAAAAACAAACAGATTGGTATGATCGAAGTTGAAAATCGGTCCATCCGTTCGGAAGTTGAGGCGATCTGAAGAATTCGAAAAAGTTCCAAGGGGGCCCCCTTTGATGCATTTTTTTTATTTCGGTTTTTTCTATTGGAGAAATGGATTCTATAAAAAAAAAACAAGCAGATTTGTATGTTCGAAGTTGAAAATCGGTCCATCCGTTCGGAAGTTGAGGCGATCTGAAGAATTCGAAAAAGTTCCAAGGGGGCCCCCTTTGATGCATTTTCTTTATTTCGGTTTTTTCTATTGGAGAAATGGATTCTATAAAAAAAAAACAAGCAGATTTGTATGTTCGAAGTTGAAAATCGGTCCATCCGTTCGGAAGTTAAGGCGATCTGAAGAATTCGAAGAAGTTCCAAGGGGGCACCCTTTGATGCAATTTTTTTTTCGATTTCGGTTTTTTTGATTGAAGAAATGGATTCTTTGAAAAAAAACAAGCAAATTGGTATGCGCGAAGTTGAAAATCGGTCCATCCGTTCGGAAGTTAAGGCGATCTGAAGAATTCGAAAAAGTTCCAAGGGGGCCCCCTTTGATGCATTTTTTTTTTCGATTTCGGTTTTTTCGATTGGAGAAATGGATTCTATGAAAAAAAAAAGCAGATTGGTATGATCGAAGTTGGAAATCGGTCTATCCGTTCGGAAGTTAAAGCGATCTGAAAAATTCGAAAAAGTTCCAAGGGGGCCCCCTTTGATGCATTTTTTTTTTCGATTTCGGTTTTTTCGATTGGAGAAATGGATTCTATGAAAAAAACAAGCAGATTGGTATGATCGAAGTTGAAAATCGGTCAATCCGTTCGGAAGTTAAGGCGATCTGAAGAATTCGAAAAAGTTCCAAGGGGGCCCCCTTTGATGCAATTTTTTTTTTTTAGATTTCGGTTTTCACGATTGGAGAAATGGATTCTATAAAAAAAATAAGCAGATTGGTATGATCGAAGTTGAAAATCGGTTCATCCGTTCGGAAGTTAAGGCGATCTGAAGAATTCGGAAAAGTTCCAAAGGGACCCCCTTTGATGCAATTTTTTTTTCAATTTCGGTTTTTTCGATTGGAGAAATGGATTCTATGAAAAAAAACAAGCAGATTGCTATGATCGAAGTTGAAAATCGGTCTATCCGTTTGGAAGTTAAGGCGATCTGAAGAATTCGAAAAAGTTCCAAGGGGACCCCCTTTGATGCAATTTTTTTTTCGATTTCGGTTTCTTCGATTGGAGAAATGGATTCTATGAAGAAAAAACAAGCAGTTTGGTATGATCGAAGTTGAAAATCGGTCCATCCGTTCGGAAGTTTAGGCGATCTGAAGAATTGGAAAAAGTTCCAAAGGGACCCCCTTTGATGCAACTTTTTTTTCAATTTCGGTTTTTTCGATTGGAGAAATGGATTCTATGAAAAAAAACAAGCAGATTGCTATGATCGAAGTTGAAAATCGGTCTATCCGTTTGGAAGTTAAGGCGATCTGAAGAATTCGAAAAAGTTCCAAGGGGACCCCCTTTGATGCAATTTTTTTTTCGATTCCGGTTTTTTCTATTGAAGAAATGGATTCTATGAAAAAACAATCAAATTGGTATGCGCGAAATTGAAAATCGGTCCATCCGTTTGGAAGTTAAGGCGGTCTGAAGAATTCGAAAAAGTTCCAAGGGGGCCCCCTTTGATGCATTTTTTTTTCGATTTCGGTTTTTCCGATTGGAGAAATGGATTCTATGAAATAAAACAAGCAGATTGGTATGATCGAAGTTGAAAATCGGTCCATCCGTTCGGAAGTTATGGCGATCTGAAGAATTCGAAAAAGTTCCAAGGGGGCCCCCTTTGATGCATTTTTTTTTTTTCGATTTCGATTTTTTCGATTGGAGAAATGGATTCTATGAAATAAACAAGCAGATTGGTATGATCGAAGTTGAAAATCGGTCCATCCGTTCGGAAGTTAAAGCGATCTGAAGAATTCGAAAAAGTTCCAAGGGGGCCCCCTTTGATGCATTTTTTTTTCTATTTCGGTTTCTTCGATTGGAGAAATGGATTCTATGGAAAAAAACAAACAGATTGGTTTGATCGAAGTTGAAAATCGTTCCATCCGTTCGGAAGTTAAGGCGATCTGAAGAATTCGAAAAAGTTCCAAGGGGGGCCCCTTTGATGCATTTTTTTTTTCGATTTCGGTTTCTTCGATTGGAGAAATGGATTCTATGAAAAAAAAACAAACAGATTGGCATGATCGAAGTTGAAAATCGGTCCATCCGTTCGGAAGTTGAGGCGATCTGAAGAATTCGAAAAAGTTCCAAGGGGGCCCCCTTTGATGCATTTTTTTTATTTCGGTTTTTTCTATTGAAGAAATGGATTCTATAAAAAAAAACAAGCAGATTTGTATGTTCGAAGTTGAAAATCGGTCCATCCGTTCGGAAGTTAAGGCGATCTGAAGAATTCGAAGAAGTTCCAAGGGGGCACTTTTTGATGCAATTTTTTTTTCGATTTCGGTTTTTTTGATTGAAGAAATGGATTCTTTGAAAAAAAACAAGCAAATTGGTATGCGCGAAGTTGAAAATCGGTCCATCCGTTCGGAAGTTTAGGCGATCTGAAGAATTGGAAAAAGTTCTAAGGGGACCCCCATTGATGCAATTTTTTTTTCGATTCCGGTTTTTTCTATTGAAGAAATGGATTCTATGAAAAAACAATCAAATTGGTATGCGCGAAATTGAAAATCGGTCCATCCGTTTGGAAGTTAAGGCGGTCTGAAGAATTCGAAAAAGTTCCAAGGGGGCCCCCTTTGATGCATTTTTTTTTCGATTTCGGTTTTTCCGATTGGAGAAATGGATTCTATGAAATAAAACAAGCAGATTGGTATGATCGAAGTTGAAAATCGGTCCATCCGTTCGGAAGTTATGGCGATCTGAAGAATTCGAAAAAGTTCCAAGGGGGCCCCCTTTGATGCATTTTTTTTTTTTTTCGATTTCGGTTTTTTCGATGGGAGAAATGGATTCTATGAAATAAACAAGCAGATTGGTATGATCGAAGTTGAAAATCGGTCCATCCGTTCGGAAGTTAAAGCGATCTGAAGAATTCGAAAAAGTTCCAAGGGGGCCCCCTTTGATGCATTTTTTTTTCTATTTCGGTTTCTTCGATTGGAGAAATGGATTCTATGGAAAAAAACAAACAGATTGGTTTGATCGAAGTTGAAAATCGTTCCATCCGTTCGGAAGTTAAGGCGATCTGAAGAATTCGAAAAAGTTCCAAGGGGGGCCCCTTTGATGCATTTTTTTTTTCGATTTCGGTTTCTTCGATTGGAGAAATGGATTCTATGAAAAAAAAACAAACAGATTGGCATGATCGAAGTTGAAAATCGGTCCATCCGTTCGGAAGTTGAGGCGATCTGAAGAATTCGAAAAAGTTCCAAGGGGGCCCCCTTTGATGCATTTTTTTTATTTCGGTTTTTTCTATTGAAGAAATGGATTCTATAAAAAAAAACAAGCAGATTTGTATGTTCGAAGTTGAAAATCGGTCCATCCGTTCGGAAGTTAAGGCGATCTGAAGAATTCGAAGAAGTTCCAAGGGGGCACCCTTTGATGCAATTTTTTTTTCGATTTCGGTTTTTTTGATTGAAGAAATGGATTCTTTGAAAAAAAAACAAGCAAATTGGTATGCGCGAAGTTGAAAATCGGTCCATCCGTTCGGAAGTTAAGGCGATCTGAAGAATTCGAAAAAGTTCCAAGGGGGCCCCCTTTGATGAATTTTTTTTTTCGATTTCGGTTTTTTCGATTGGAGAAATGGATTCTATGAAAAAAAAAGCAGATTGGTATGATCGAAGTTGGAAATCGGTCTATCCGTTCGGAAGTTAAAGCGATCTGAAAAATTCGAAAAAGTTCCAAGGGGGCCCCCTTTGATGCATTTTTTTTTTCGATTTCGGTTTTCTCGATTGGAGAAATGGATTCTATGAAAAAAACAAGCAGATTGGTATGATCGAAGTTGAAAATCGGTCAATCCGTTCGGAATTTAAGGCGATCTGAAGAATTCGAAAAAGTTCCAAGGGGGCCCTCTTTGATGCAATTTTTTTTTTTAGATTTCGGTTTTTACGATTGGAGAAATGGATTCTATAAAAAAAATAAGCAGATTGGTATGATCGAAGTTGAAAATCGGTTCATCCGTTCGGAAGTTAAGGCGATCTGAAGAATTCGGAAAAGTTCCAAAGGGACCCCCTTTGATGCAACTTTTTTTTCAATTTCGGTTTTTTCGATTGGAGAAATGGATTCTATGAAAAAAAACAAGCAGATTGCTATGATCGAAGTTGAAAATCGGTCTATCCGTTTGGAAGTTAAGGCGATCTGAAGAATTCGAAAAAGTTCCAAGGGGACCCCCTTTGATGCAATTTTTTTTTCGATTTCGGTTTCTTCGTATGGAGAAATGGATTCTATGAAGAAAAAACAAGCAGTTTGGTATGATCTAAGTTGAAAATCGGTCCATCCGTTCGGAAGTTTAGGCGATCTGAAGAATTCGAAAAAGTTCTAAGGGGACCCCCATTGATGCAATTTTTTTTTCGATTCCGGTTTTTTCTATTGAAGAAATGGATTCTATGAAAAAACAATCAAATTGGTATGCGCGAAATTGAAAATCGGTCCATCCGTTTGGAAGTTGAGGCGGTCTGAAGAATTCGAAAAAGTTCCAAGGGGGCCCCCTTTGATGCATTTTTTTTTTGATTTCGGTTTTTCCGATTGGAGAAATGGATTCTATGAAATAAAACAAGCAGATTGGTATGATCGAAGTTGAAAATCGGTCCATCCGTTCGGAAGTTATGGCGATCTGAAGAATTCGAAAAAGTTCCAAGGGGGCCCCCTTTGATGCATTTTTTTTTTCGATTTCGGTTTTTTCGATTGGAGGAATGGATTCTATGAAAAAAACAAGCAGATTGGTATGATCGAAGTTGAAAATCGGTCCATCCGTTCGGAAGTTAAGGCGATCTGAAGAATTCGAAAAAGTTCCAAGGGGACCCCCTATGATGCAAATTTTTTCGATTGGAAAAAAATGGAAAAAACAAGCGAATTGGTATGCGCGAAATTGAAAATCGGTCCATCCGTTCAGAAGTTAAGGCGATCTGAAGAATTCGAAAAAGTTCCAAGGGGGCCCCCTTCGATGCATTTTTTTTTTTCGATTTCGGTTCTTTCGTTTGAAGAAATGGATTCAATAAAAAAAAACAAGCAGATTGGTATGATCGAAGTTGAAAATCGGTCCATCCGTTCGGAAGTTAAGGCGATCTGAAGAATTCGAAAAAGTTCCGAGAGGGCCCCCTTTGGTGCATTTTCTTTTCGATTTCGGTTTTTAAGATTGGAGAAATGGATTCTATGAAAAAAACAAACAGATTGGTTTGATCGAAGTTGAAAATCGTTCCATCCGTTCGGAAGTTAAGGCGATCTGAAGAATTCGAAAAAGTTCCAAGGGGGCCCCCTTTGATGCATTTTTTTTTTCGATTTCGGTTTCTTCGATTGGAGAAATGGATTTTATGAAAAAAAAAACAAACAGATTGGTATGATCGAAGTTGAAAATCGGTCCATCCGTTCGGAAGTTAAGGCGATCTGAAGAATTCGAAAAAGTTCCAAGGGGGCCCCCTTTGATGCATTTTTTTATTTCGGTTTTTTCTATTGGAGAAATGTTTTCTATGGAAAAAAAACAAGCAGATTTGTATGTTCGAAGTTGAAAATCGGTCCATCCGTTCGGAAGTTAAGGCGATCTGAAGAATTCGAAGAAGTTCCAAGGGGGCACCCTTTGATGCAATTTTTTTTTCGATTTCGGTTTTTTCAATTGAAGAAATGGATTCTTTGAAAAAAAACAAGCAAATTGGTATGCGCGAAGTTGAAAATCGGTCCATCCGTTCGGAAGTTAAGGCGATCTGAAGAATTCGAAAAAGTTCCAAGGGGGCCCCCTTTGATGCATTTTTTTTTTTTCGATTTCGGTTTTTTCGATTGGAGAAATGGATTCTATGAAAAAAAAGCAGATTGGTATGATCGAAGTTGGAAATCGGTCTATCCGTTCGGAAGTTAAAGCGATCTGAAAAATTCGAAAAAGTTCCAAGGGGGCCCCCTTTGATGCATTTTTTTTTTGTTTTCGGTTTTTTCGATTGGAGAAATGGATTCTATGAAAAAAACAAGCAGATTGGTATGATCGAAGTTGAAAATCGGTCAATCCGTTCGGAAGTTAAGGCGATCTGAAGAATTCGAAAAAGTTCCAAGGGGGCCCCCTTTGATGCAATTTTTTTTTTAGATTTCGGTTTTTACGATTGGGGAAATCGATTCTATGAAAAAAAACAAGCAGTTTGGTATGATCGAAGTTTAAAATCGGTCCATCCGTTCGGAAGTTTAGGCGATCTGAAGAATTCGAAAAAGTTCTAAGGGGACCCTCATTGATGCAATTTTTTTTTCGATTTCGGTTTTTGCTATTGAAGAAATGGATTCTATGAAAAAACAATCAAATTGGTATGCGCGAAATTGAAAATCGGTCCATCCGTTTAGAAGTTAAGGCGGTCTGAAGAATTCGAAAAAGTTCCAAGGGGGCCTCCTTTGATGCATTTTTTTTTCGATTTCGGTTTTTCCGATTGGAGAAATGGATTCTATGAAATAAAACAAGCAGATTGGTATGATCGAAGTTGAAAATCGGTCCATCCGTTCGGAAGTTATGGCGAACTGAAGAATTCGAAAAAGTTCCAAGGGGGCCCCCTTTGATGCATTTTTTTTTTCGATTTCGGTTTTTTCGATTGGAGAAATGGATTCTATGAAAAAAACAAGCAGATTGGTATGATCGAAGTTGAAAATCGGTCCATCCGTTCGGAAGTTAAGGCGATCTGAAGAATTCGAAAAAGTTCCAAGCGGACCCCCTTATATGCAATTTTTTTCGATTGGAAAAAAATGGAAAAAACAAGCGAATTGGTATGCGCGAAATTGAAAATCGGTCCATCCGTTCAGAAGTTAAGGCGATCTGAAGAATTAGAAAAAGTTCCAAGGGGGCCCCCTTTGATGCATTTTTTTTTCGATTCCGGTTTTTTCGATTGAAGAAATGGATTCTATGAAAAAAAACAAGCAGATTGGTATGATCGAAGTTGAAAATCGGTCCATCCGTTCGGATGTTAAGGCGATCTGAAGAATTCGGAAAAGTTCCAAAGGGACCCCCTTTGATGCAACTTTTTTTTCAATTTCGGTTTTTTCGATTGGAGAAATGGATTCTATGAAAAAAAACAAGCAGATTGCTATGATCGAAGTTGAAAATCGGTCTATCCGTTTGGAAGTTAAGGCGATCTGAAGAATTCGAAAAAGTTCCAAGGGGACCCCCTTTGATGCAATTTTTTTTTCGATTTCGGTTTCTTCGATTGGAGAAATGGATTCTATGAAGAAAAAACAAGCAGTTTGGTATGATCGAAGTTGAAAATCGGTCCATCCGTTCGGAAGTTTAGGCGATCTGAAGAATTGGAAAAAGTTCTAAGGGGACCCCCATTGATGCAATTTTTTTTTCGATTCCGGTTTTTTTTATTGAAGAAATGGATTCTATGAAAAAACAATCAAATTGGTATGCGCGAAATTGAAAATCGGTCCATCCGTTTGGAAGTTAAGGCGGTCTGAAGAATTCGAAAAAGTTCCAAGGGGGCCCCCTTTGATGCATTTTTTTTTCGATTTCGGTTTTTCCGATTGGAGAAATGGATTCTATGAAATAAAACAAGCAGATTGGTATGATCGAAGTTGAAAATCGGTCCATCCGTTCGGAAGTTATGGCGATCTGAAGAATTCGAAAAAGTTCCAAGGGGGCCCCCTTTGATGCATTTTTTTTTTTTCGATTTCGGTTTTTTCGATTGGAGAAATGGATTCTATGAAATAAACAAGCAGATTGGTATGATCGAAGTTGAAAATCGGTCCATCCGTTCGGAAGTTAAAGCGATCTGAAGAATTCGAAAAAGTTCCAAGGGGGCCCCCTTTGATGCATTTTTTTTTCTATTTCGGTTTCTTCGATTGGAGAAATGGATTCTATGGAAAAAAACAAACAGATTGGTTTGATCGAAGTTGAAAATCGTTCCATCCGTTCGGAAGTTAAGGCGATCTGAAGAATTCGAAAAAGTTCCAAGGGGGGCCCCTTTGATGCATTTTTTTTTTCGATTTCGGTTTCTTCGATTGGAGAAATGGATTCTATGAAAAAAAAACAAACAGATTGGCATGATCGAAGTTGAAAATCGGTCCATCCGTTCGGAAGTTGAGGCGATCTGAAGAATTCGAAAAAGTTCCAAGGGGGCCCCCTTTGATGCATTTTTTTTATTTCGGTTTTTTCTATTGAAGAAATGGATTCTATAAAAAAAAACATGCAGATTTGTATGTTCGAAGTTGAAAATCGGTCCATCCGTTCGGAAGTTAAGGCGATCTGAAGAATTCGAAGAAGTTCCAAGGGGGCACCCTTTGATGCAATTTTTTTTTCGATTTCGGTTTTTTTGATTGAAACAATGGATTCTTTGAAAAAAAACAAGCAAATTGGTATGCGCGAAGTTGAAAATCGGTCCATCCGTTCGGAAGTTAAGGCGATCTGAAGAATTCGAAAAAGTTCCAAGGGGGCCCCCTTTGATGCATTTTTTTTTTCGATTTCGGTTTTTTCGATTGGAGAAATGGATTCTATGAAAAAAAAAGCAGATTGGTATGATCGAAGTTGGAAATCGGTCTATCCGTTCGGAAGTTAAAGCGATCTGAAAAATTCGAAAAAGTTCCAAGGGGGCCCCCTTTGATGCATTTTTTTTCGATTTCGGTTTTCTCGATTGGAGAAATGGATTCTATGAAAAAAACAAGCAGATTGGTATGATCGAAGTTGAAAATCGGTCCATCCGTTCGGAAGTTTAGGCGATCTGAAGAATTGGAAAAAGTTCTAAGGGGACCCCCATTGATGCAACTTTTTTTTCGATTCCGGTTTTTTCTATTGAAGAAATGGATTCTATGAAAAAACAATCAAATTGGTATGCGCGAAATTGAAAATCGGTCCATCCGTTTGGAAGTTAAGGCGGTCTGAAGAATTCGAAAAAGTTCCAAGGGGGCCCCCTTTGATGCATTTTTTTTTCGATTTCGGTTTTTCCGATTGGAGAAATGGATTCTATGAAATAAAACAAGCAGATTGGTATGATCGAAGTTAAAAATCGGTCCATCCGTTCGGAAGTTATGGCGATCTGAAGAATTCGAAAAAGTTCCAAGGGGGCCCCCTTTGATGCATTTTTTTTTTTTTTTCGATTTCGGTTTTTTCGATTGGAGAAATGGATTCTATGAAATAAACAAGCAGATTGGTATGATCGAAGTTGAAAATCGGTCCATCCGTTCGGAAGTTAAAGCGATCTGAAGAATTCGAATAAGTTCCAAGGGGACCCCCTTTGATGCAATTTTGTTTTCGATTTCGGTTTTTTTGATTGGAGAAATGGATTCTATGAAAAAAAAACAAACAGATTGGCATGATCGAAGTTGAAAATCGGTCCATCCGTTCGGAAGTTGAGGCGATCTGAAGAATTCGAAAAAGTTCCAAGGGGGCCCCCTTTGATGCATTTTTTTTATTTCGGTTTTTTCTATTGAAGAAATGGATTCTATAAAAAAAAACAAGCAGATTTGTATGTTCGAAGTTGAAAATCGGTCCATCCGTTCGGAAGTTAAGGCGATCTGAAGAATTCGAAGAAGTTCCAAGGGGGCACCCTTTGATGCAATTTTTTTTTCGATTTCGATTTTTTTGATTGAAGAAATGGATTCTTTGAAAAAAAACAAGCAAATTGGTATGCGCGAAGTTGAAAATCGGTCCATCCGTTCGGAAGTTAAGGCGATCTGAAGAATTCGAAAAAGTTCCAAGGGGGCCCTCTTTGATGCATTTTTTTTTTCGATTTCGGTTTTTTCGATTGGAGAAATGGATTCTATGAAAAAAAAAGCAGATTGGTATGATCGAAGTTGGAAATCGGTCTATCCGTTCGGAAGTTAAAGCGATCTGAAAAATTCGAAAAAGTTCCAAGGGGGCCCCCTTTGATGCATTTTTTTTCGATTTCGGTTTTCTCGATTGGAGAAATGGATTCTATGAAAAAAACAAGCAGATTGGTATGATCGAAGTTGAAAATCGGTCAATCCGTTCGGAATTTAAGGCGATCTGAAGAATTCGAAAAAGTTCCAAGGGGGCCCCCTTTGATGCAATTTTTTTTTTTAGATTTCGGTTTTTACGATTGGAGAAATGGATTCTATAAAAAAAATAAGCAGATTGGTATGATCGAAGTTGAAAATCGGTTCATCCGTTCGGAAGTTAAGGCGATCTGAAGAATTCGGAAAAGTTCCAAAGGGACCCCCTTTGATGCAACTTTTTTTTCAATTTCGGTTTTTTCGATTGGAGAAATGGATTCTATGAAAAAAAACAAGCAGATTGCTATGAACGAAGTTGAAAATCGGTCTATCCGTTTGGAAGTTAAGGCGATCTGAAGAATTCGAAAAAGTTCCAAGGGGACCCCCTTTGATGCAATTTTTTTTTCGATTTCGGTTTCTTCGATTGGAGAAATGGATTCTATGAAGAAAAAACAAGCAGTTTGGTTCGATCTAAGTTGAAAATCGGTCCATCCGTTCGGAAGTTTAGGCGATCTGAAGAATTCGAAAAAGTTCGAAGGGGACCCCCATTGATGCAATTTTTTTTTCGATTCCGGTTTTTTCTATTGAAGAAATGGATTCTATGAAAAAACAATCAAATTGGTATGCGCGAAATTGAAAATCGGTCCATCCGTTTGGAAGTTGAGGCGGTCTGAAGAATTCGAAAAAGTTCCAAGGGGGCCCCCTTTGATGCATTTTTTTTTCGATTTCGGTTTTTCCGATTGGAGAAATGGATTCTATGAAATAAAACAAGCAGATTGGTATGATCGAAGTTGAAAATCGGTCCATCCGTTCGGAAGTTATGGCGATCTGAAGAATTCGAAAAAGTTCCAAGGGGGCCCCCTTTGATGCATTTTTTTTTTTCGATTTCGGTTTTTTCGATTGGAGGAATGGATTCTATGAAAAAAACAAGCAGATTGGTATGATCGATGTTGAAAATCGGTCCATCCGTTCGGAAGTTAAGGCGATCTGAAGAATTCGAAAAAGTTCCAAGGGGACCCCCTATGATGCAATTTTTTTCGATTGGAAAAAAATGGAAAAAACAAGCGAATTGGTATGCGCGAAATTGAAAATCGGTCCATCCGTTCAGAAGTTAAGGCGATCTGAAGAATTCGAAAAAGTTCCAAGGGGGCCCCCTTTGATGCATTTTTTTTTCGATTCCGGTTTTTTCGATTGAAGAAATGGATTCTATAAAAAAAACAAGCAGATTGGTATGATCGAAGTTGAAAATCGGTCCATCCGTTCGGAAGTTTAGGCGATCTGAAGAATTCGAAAAAGTTCCAAGGGGACCCCATTTGATGCAATTTTTTTTTCGATTTCGGTTTTTTTTATTGAAGAAATGGATTCTAGGAAAAAAAAAAACAAACAGATTGGTATGATCGAAGTTGAAAATCGGTCCATCCGTTCGGAAGTTAAGGCGATCTGAAGAATTCGAAAAAGTTCCAAGGGGGCCCCCTTCGATGCATTTTTTTTTTTTCGATTTCGGTTCTTTCGTTTGAAGAAATGGATTCTATAAAAAAAAAACAAGCAGATTGGTATGATCGAAGTTGAAAATCGGTCCATCCGTTCGGAAGTTAAGGCGATCTGAAGAATTCGAAAAAGTTCCGAGAGGGCCCCCTTTGGTGCATTTTCTTTTCGATTTCGGTTTTCAAGATTGGAGAAATGGATTCTATGAAAAAAACAAACAGATTGGTATGATCGAAGTTGAAAATCGGTCCATCCGTTCGGAAGTTAAAGCGATCTGAAGAATTCGAAAAAGTTCCAAGAGGGCCCCCTTTGATGCATTTTTTTTTCTATTTTGGTTTCTTCGATTGGAGAAATTGATTCTATGGAAAAAAACAAACAGATTGGTTTGATCGAAGTTGAAAATCGTTCCATCCGTTCGGAAGTTAAGGCGATCTGAAGAATTCGAAAAAGTTCCAAGGGGGCCCCCTTTGATGCATTTTTTTTTTCGATTTCGGTTTCTTCGATTGGAGAAATGGATTTTATGAAAAAAAAAACAAACAGATTGGTATGATCGAAGTTGAAAATCGGTCCATCCGTTCGGAAGTTAAGGCGATCTGAAGAATTCGAAAAAGTTCCAAGGGGACTCCCTTTGATGCATTTTTTTTATTTCGGTTTTTTCTATTGGAGAAATGGATTCTATGAAAAAAAAGCAGATTGGTATGATCGAAGTTGGAAATCGGTCTATCCGTTCGGAAGTTAAAGCGATCTGAAGAATTCGGAAAAGTTCCAAAGGGACCCCCTTTGATGCAATTTTTTTTTCGATTTCGGTTTCTTCGATTGGAGAAATGGATTCTATGAAAAAAAAACAAGCAGTTTGGTATGATCGAAGTTGAAAATCGGTCCATCCGTTCGGAAGTTTAGGCGATCTGAAGAATTCGAAAAAGTTCTAAGGAGACCCCCATTGATGCAATTTTTTTTTCGATTTCGGTTTTTGCTATTGAAGAAATGGATTCTATGAAAAAACAATCAAATTGGTATGCGCGAAATTGAAAATCGGTCCATCCGTTTAGAAGTTAAGGCGGTCTGAAGAATTCGAAAAAGTTCCAAGGGGGCCCCCTTTGATGCATTTTTTTTTCGATTTCGGTTTTTCCGATTGGAGAAATGGATTCTATGAAATAAAACAAGCAGATTGGTATGATCGAAGTTGAAAATCGGTCCATCCGTTCGGAAGTTATGGCGATCTGAAGAATTCGAAAAAGTTCCAAGGGGGCCCCCTTTGATGCATTTTTTTTTTCGATTTCGGTTTTTTCGATTGGAGAAATGGATTCTATGAAAAAAAACAAGCAGATTGGTATGATCTAAGTTGAAAATCGGTCCATCCGTTCGGAAGTTAAGGCGATCTGAAGAATTCGAAAAAGTTCCAAGGGGACCCCCTTATATGCAAATTTTTTCGATTGGAAAAAAATGGAAAAAACAAGCGAATTGGTATGCGCGAAATTGAAAATCGGTCCATCCGTTCAGAAGTTAAGGCGATCTGAAGAATTAGAAAAAGTTCCAAGGGGGCCCCCTTTGATGCATTTTTTTTTCGATTCCGGTTTTTTCGATTGAAGAAATGGATTCTATGAAAAAAAACAAGCAGATTGGTATGATCGAAGTTGAAAATCGGTCCATCCGTTCAGAAGTTAAGGCGATCTGAAGAATTAGAAAAAGTTCCAAGGGGGCCCCCTTTGATGCATTTTTTTTTTTCGATTCCGGTTTTTTCGATTGAAGAAATGGATTCTATGAAAAAAAACAAGCAGATTGGTATGATCGAAGTTGAAAATCGGTCCATCCGTTCGGATGTTAAGGCGATCTGAAGAATTCGAAAAAGTTCCAAGGGGACCCCCTTTGATGCAATTTTTTTCGATTGGAAAAAAATGGAAAAAACAAGCGAATTGGTATGCGCGAAATTGAAAATCGGTCCATCCGTTCAGAAGTTAAGGCGATCTGAAGAATTCGAAAAAGTTCCAAGGGGGCCCCCTTTGATGCATTTTTTTTTCGATTCCGGTTTTTTCGATTAAAGAAATGGATTCTATAAAAAAAACAAGCAGATTGGTATGATCGAAGTTGAAAATCGGTCCATCCGTTCGGAAGTTTGGGCGATCTGAAGAATTCGAAAAAGTTCCAAGGGGACCCCATTTGATGCATTTTTTTTTTTCGATTTCGGTTTTTTCTATTGAAGAAATGGATTCTAGGAAAAAAAAAACAGACAGATTGGTATGATCGAAGTTGAAAATCGGTCCATCCGTTCGGAAGTTAAAGCGATCTGAAGAATTCGAAAAAGTTCCAAGAGGGCCCCCTTTGATGCATTTTTTTTTCTATTTCGGTTTCTTCGATTGGAGAAATGGATTCTATGGAAAAAAACAAACAGATTGGTTTGATCGAAGTTGAAAATCGTTCCATCCGTTCGGAAGTTAAGGCGATCTGAAGAATTCGAAAAAGTTCCAAGGGGGCCCCCTTTGATGCATTTTTTTTTTTTCGATTTCGGTTTCTTCGATTGGAGAAATGGATTCTATGAAAAAAAAAACAAACAGATTGGTATGATCGAAGTTGAAAATCGGTCCATCCGTTCGGAAGTTAAGGCGATCTGAAGAATTCGAAAAAGTTCCAAGGGGGCCCCCTTTGATGCATTTTTTTTATTTCGGTTTTTTCTATTGGAGAAATGGATTCTATGGAAAAAAAACAAGCAGATTTGTATGTTCGAAGTTGAAAATCGGTCCATCCGTTCGGAAGTTAAGGCGATCTGAAGAATTCGAAGAAGTTCCAAGGGGGCACCCTTTGATGCAATTTTTTTTTCGATTTCGGTTTTTTCGATTGAAGAAATGGATTCTTTGAAAAAAAACAAGCAAATTGGTATGCGCGAAGTTGAAAATCGGTCCATCCGTTCGGAAGTTAAGGCGATCTGAAGAATTCGAAAAAGTTCCAAGGGGGCCCCCTTTGATGCATTTTTTTTTCGATTTCGGTTTTTTCGATTGAAGAAATGGATTCTATGAAAAAAAAGCAGATTGGTATGATCGAAGTTGGAAATCGGTCTATCCGTTCGGAAGTTAAAGCGATCTGAAAAATTCGAAAAAGTTCCAAGGGGGCCCCCTTTGATGCATTTTTTTTTCGTTTTCGGTTTTTTCGATTGGAGAAATGGATTCTATGAAAAAAACAAGCAGATTGGTATGATCGAAGTTGAAAATCGGTCAATCCGTTCGGAAGTTAAGGCGATCTGAAGAATTCGAAAAAGTTCCAAGAGGGCCCCCTTTGATGCAATTTTTTTTTTTAGATTTCTGTTTTTACGATTGGAGAAATGGATTCTATAAAAAAAATAAGCAGATTGGTATGATCGAAGTTGAAAATCGGTTCATCCGTTCGGAAGTTAAGGCGATCTGAAGAATTCGGAAAAGTTCCAAAGGGACCCCCTTTGATGCAATTTTTTTTCGATTTCGGTTTCTTCGATTGGAGAAATGGATTCTATGAAAAAAAACAAGCAGTTTGGTATGATCGAAGTTGAAAATCGGTCCATCCGTTCGGAAGTTTAGGCGATCTGAAGAATTCGAAAAAGTTCTAAGGAGACCCCCATTGATGCAATTTTTTTTTCGATTTCGGTTTTTGCTATTGAAGAAATGGATTCTATGAAAAAACAATCAAATTGGTATGCGCGAAATTGAAAATCGGTCCATCCGTTTAGAAGTTAAGGCGGTCTGAAGAATTCGAAAAAGTTCCAAGGGGGCCCCCTTTGATGCATTTTTTTTTCGATTTCGGTTTTTCCGATTGGAGAAATGGATTCTATGAAATAAAACAAGCAGATTGGTATGATCGAAGTTGAAAATCGGTCCATCCGTTCGGAAGTTATGGCGATCTGAAGAATTCGAAAAAGTTCCAAGGGGGCCCCCTTTGATGCATTTTTTTGTTTCGATTTCGGTTTTTTCGATTGGAGAAATGGATTCTATGAAAAAAACAAGCAGATTGGTATGATCGAAGTTGAAAATCGGTCCATCCGTTCGGAAGTTAAGGCGATCTGAAGAATTCGAAAAAGTTCCAAGGGGACCCCCTTATATGCAATTTCTTTCGATTGGAAAAAAATGGAAAAAACAAGCGAATTGGTATGCGCGAAATTGAAAATCGGTCCATCCGTTCAGAAGTTAAGGCGATCTGAAGAATTAGAAAAAGTTCCAAGGGGGCCCCCTTTGATGCATTTATTTTTTTCGATTTCGGTTTTTTCGATTGGAGAAATGGATTCTATGAAAAAAACAAACAGATTGGTATAATCGAAGTTGAAAATCGGTCCATCCGTTCGGAAGTTAAAGCGATCTGAAGAATTCGAAAAAGTTCCAAGATGGCCCCCTTTGATGCATTTTTTTTTTTCGATTTCGGTTTTTTCGATTGGAGAAATGGATTCTATGAAAAAAAACAAGCAGATTGGTATGATCGAAGTTGAAAATCGGTCCATCCGTTCGGAAGTTAAGGCGATCTGAAGAATTCGAAAAAGTTCCAAGGGGACCCCCTTATATGCAATTTTTTTCGATTGGAAAAAAATGGAAAAAACAAGCGAATTGGTATGCGCGAAATTGAAAATCGGTCCATCCGTTCAGAAGTTAAGGCGATCTGAAGAATTAGAAAAAGTTCCAAGGGGGCCCCCTTTGATGCATTTTTTTTTCGATTCCGGTTTTTTCGATTGAAGAAATGGATTCTATGAAAAAAAACAAGCAGATTGGTATGATCGAAGTTGAGAATCGGTCCATCCGTTCAGAAGTTAAGGCGATCTGAAGAATTAGAAAAAGTTCCAAGGGGGCCCCCTTTGATGCATTTTTTTTTTTCGATTCCGGTTTTTTCGATTGAAGAAATGGATTCTATGAAAAAAAACAAGCAGATTGGTATGATCGAAGTTGAAAATCGGTCCATCCGTTCGGATGTTAAGGCGATCTGAAGAATTCGAAAAAGTTCCAAGGGGACCCCCTTTGATGCAATTTTTTTCGATTGGAAAAAAATGGAAAAAACAAGCGAATTGGTATGCGCGAAATTGAAAATCGGTCCATCCGTTCAGAAGTTAAGGCGATCTGAAGAATTCGAAAAAGTTCCAAGGGGGCCCCCTTTGATGCATTTTTTTTTCGATTCCGGTTTTTTCGATTAAAGAAATGGATTCTATAAAAAAAACAAGCAGATTGGTATGATCGAAGTTGAAAATCGGTCCATCCGTTCGGAAGTTTGGGCGATCTGAAGAATTCGAAAAAGTTCCAAGGGGACCCCATTTGATGCATTTTTTTTTTTCGATTTCGGTTTTTTCTATTGAAGAAATGGATTCTAGGAAAAAAAAAACAAACAGATTGGTATGATCGAAGTTGAAAATCGGTCCATCCGTTCGGAAGTTAAAGCGATCTGAAGAATTCGAAAAAGTTCCAAGAGGGCCCCCTTTGATGCATTTTTTTTTCTATTTCGGTTTTTTCTATTGAAGAAATGGATTCTAGGAAAAAAAAAACAAACAGATTGGTATGATCGAAGTTGAAAATCGATCCATCCGTTCGGAAGTTAAAGCGATCTGAAGAATTCGAAAAAGTTCCAAGAGGGCCCCCTTTGATGCATTTTTTTTTCTATTTCGGTTTCTTCGATTGGAGAAATGGATTCTATGGAAAAAAACAAACAGATTGGTTTGATCGAAGTTGAAAATCGTTCCATCCGTTCGGAAGTTAAGGCGATCTGAAGAATTCGAAAAAGTTCCAAGGGGGCCCCCTTTGATGCATTTTTTTTTTCGATTTCGGTTTCTTCGATTGGAGAAATGGATTCTATGAAAAAAAAAACAAGCGAATTGGTATGCGCGAAATTGAAAATCGGTCCATCCGTTCAGAAGTTAAGGCGATCTGAAGAATTCGAAAAAGTTCCAAGGGGGCCCCCTTTGATGCATTTTTTTTTTCGATTCCGGTTTTTTCGATTAAAGAAATGGATTCTATAAAAAAAACAAGCAGATTGGTATGATCGAAGTTGAAAATCGGTCCATCCGTTCGGAAGTTTGGGCGATCTGAAGAATTCGAAAAAGTTCCAAGGGGACCCCAATTGATGCATTTTTTTTTTTCGATTTCGGTTTTTTCTATTGAAGAAATGGATTCTAGGAAAAAAAAAACAAACAGATTGGTATGATCGAAGTTGAAAATCGGTCCATCCGTTCGGAAGTTAAAGCGATCTGAAGAATTCGAAAAAGTTCCAAGAGGGCCCCCTTTGATGCATTTTTTTTTCTATTTCGGTTTCTTCGATTGGAGAAATGGATTCTATGGAAAAAAACAAACAGATTGGTTTGATCGAAGTTGAAAATCGTTCCATCCGTTCGGAAGTTAAGGCGATCTGAAGAATTCGAAAAAGTTCCAAGGGGGCCCCCTTTGATGCATTTTTTTTTCGATTTCGGTTTTTTCGATTGAAGAAATGGATTCTTTGAAAAAAAACAAGCAAATTGGTATGCGCGAAGTTGAAAATCGGTCCATCCGTTCGGAAGTTAAGGCGATCTGAAGAATTCGAAAAAGTTCCAAGGGGGCCCCCTTTGATGCATTTTTTTTTCGATTTCGGTTTTTTCGATTGGAGAAATGGATTCTATGAAAAAAAAGCAGATTGGTATGATCGAAGTTGGAAATCGGTCTATCCGTTCGGAAGTTAAAGCGATCTGAAAAATTCGAAAAAGTTCCAAGGGGGCCCCCTTTGATGCATTTTTTTTTCGTTTTCGGTTTTTTCGATTGGAGAAATGGATTCTATGAAAAAAACAAGCAGATTGGTATGATCGAAGTTGAAAATCGGTCAATCCGTTCGGAAGTTAAGGCGATCTGAAGAATTCGAAAAAGTTCCAAGAGGGCCCCCTTTGATGCAATTTTTTTTTTAGATTTCGGTTTTTACGATTGGAGAAATGGATTCTATAAAAAAAATAAGCAGATTGGTATGATCGAAGTTGAAAATCGGTTCATCCGTTCGGAAGTTAAGGCGATCTGAAGAATTCGGAAAAGTTCCAAAGGGACCCCCTTTGATGCAATTTTTTTTCGATTTCGGTTTCTTCGATTGGAGAAATGGATTCTATGAAAAAAAACAAGCAGTTTGGTATGATCGAAGTTGAAAATCGGTCCATCCGTTCGGAAGTTTAGGCGATCTGAAGAATTCGAAAAAGTTCTAAGGAGACCCCCATTGATGCAATTTTTTTTTCGATTTTGGTTTTTGCTATTGAAGAAATGGATTCTATGAAAAAACAATCAAATTGGTATGCGCGAAATTGAAAATCGGTCCATCCGTTTAGAAGTTAAGGCAATCTGAAGAATTCGAAAAAGTTCCAAGGGGGCCCCCTTTGATGCATTTTTTTTCGATTTCGGTTTTTCCGATTGGAGAAATGGATTCTATGAAATAAAACAAGCAGATTGGTATGATCGAAGTTGAAAATCGGTCCATCCGTTCGGAAGTTATGGCGATCTGAAGAATTCGAAAAAGTTCCAAGGGGGCCCCCTTTGATGCATTTTTTTGTTTCGATTTCGGTTTTTTCGATTGGAGAAATGGATTCTATGAAAAAAACAAGCAGATTGGTATGATCGAAGTTGAAAATCGGTCCATCCGTTCGGAAGTTAAGGCGATCTGAAGAATTCGAAAAAGTTCCAAGGGGACCCCCTTATATGCAATTTTTTTCGATTGGAAAGAAATGGAAAAAACAAGCGAATTGGTATGATCGAAGTTGAAAATCGGTCCATCCGTTCAGAAGTTAAGGCGATCTGAATAATTAGAAAAAGTTCCAAGGGGGCCCCCTTTGATGCATTTATTTTTTTCGATTTCGGTTTTTTCGATTGGAGAAATGGATTCTATGAAAAAAACAAACAGATTGGTATGATCGAAGTTGAAAATCGGTCCATCCGTTCGGAAGTTAAAGCGATCTGAAGAATTCGAAAAAGTTCCAAGAAGGCCTCCTTTGATGCATTTTTTTTCCGATTTCGGTTTTTTCGATTGGAGAAATGGATTCTATGAAAAAAACAAACAGATTGGTATGATCGAAGTTGAAAATCGATCAATCCGTTCGGAAGTTAAGGCGATCTGAAGAATTCGAAAAAGTTCCAAGAAGGCCCCCTTTGATGCATTTTTTTTCCGATTTCGGTTTTTTCGATTGGAGAAATGGATTCTATGAAAAAAAACAAGCAGATTGGTATGATCGAAGTTGAAAATCGGTCCATACGTTCGAAAGTTAAGGCAATCTGAAGAATTCGAAAAAGTTCCAAGGGGGCCGCCTTTGATGCATTTTTTTTTCGATTTGAAATGGATTCTATGGAAAAAAAAGTAGATTGGTATGATCGAAGTTGAAAATCGGTCCATCCGTTCGGAAGTTAAGTCGATCTGAAGAATTCGAAAAAGTTCCAAGGGGGCCCCCTTTGATGCATTTTTTTTTGTCGATTTCGGTTTTTTCGATTGCAGAAATGAATTCTATGAAAAAAAACAAGCAGATTCGTATGATCGAAGTTGAAAATCGGTCCATCCGTTCGGAAGTTAAGGCGATCTGAAGAATTCAAAAAAGTTTCAAGGGGGCTCCCTTTGATGCATTTTTTTTCCGATTTCGGTTTTTTCGAATGGAGAAATGGATTCTATGAAAAAAAACAAGCAGATTGGTATGATCGAAGTTGAAAATCGGTCCATACGTTCGAAAGTTAAGGCAATCTGAAGAATTCGAAAAAGTTCCAAGGGGGCCGCCTTTGATGCATTTTTTTTTCGATTTGAAATGGATTCTATGGAAAAAAAGTAGATTGGTATGATCGAAGTTGAAAATCGGTCCATCCGTTCGGAAGTTAAGTCGATCTGAAGAATTCGAAAAAGTTCCAAGGGGGCCCCCTTTGATGCATTTTTTTTTGTCGATTTCGGTTTTTTCGATTGCAGAAATGAATTCTATGAAAAAAAACAAGCAGATTCGTATGATCGAAGTTGAAAATCGATCAATCCGTTCGGAAGTTAAGGCGATCTGAAGAATTCGAAAAAGTTCCAAGAAGGCCCCCTTTGATGCATTTTTTTTCCGATTTCGGTTTTTTTGATTGGAGAAATGGATTCTATGAAAAAAAACAAGCAGATTGGTATGATCGAAGTTGAAAATCGGTCCATCCGTTCGGAAGTTGAGGCGATCTGAAGAATTCGAAAAAGTTCCAAGGGGGCTCCCTTTGATGCATTTATTTTCGATTTCGGTTTTTTCGATTGGAGAAATGGATTCTATGAAAAAAAAACAAGCAGATTGGTATGATCGAAGTTGAAAATCGGTCCATCTGTTCGGAAGTTAAGGCGATCTGAAGAATTCGAAAAAGTTCCAAGGGGGCCCCCTTTGATGCATTATTTTTTTTGATTTCGGTTTTTTCGAAAAAAAAACAAGCAGATTGGTATGATCGAAGTTGAAAATCGGTCCATCCGTTCGGATGTTAAGGCGATCTGAAGAATTCGAAAAAGTTCCAAGGGGGCCCCCTTTGATGCATTTATTTTTTTCGATTTCGGTTTTTTCGATTGGAGAAATGGATTCTATGAAAAAAAACAAGCAGATTGGTATGATCGAAGTTGAAAATCGGTCCATACGTTCGAAAGTTAAGGCAATCTGAAGAATTCGAAAAAGTTCCAAGGGGGCCCCCTTTGATGCATTTTTTTTTTCGATTTCGGTTTTTTTGATCGGAGAAATGGATTCTATGGAAAAAAAAAAGCAGATTGGTATGATCGAAGTTGAAAATCGGTCCATCCGTTCGGAAGTTAAGTCGATCTGAAGAATTCGAAAAAGTTCCAAGGGGGCCCCCTTTGATGCATTTTTTTTTTCGATTTCGGTTTTTTCGATTGCAGAAATGGATTCTATGAAAAAAAACAAGCAGATTCGTATGATCGAAGTTGAAAATCGGTCCATCCGTTCGAAAGTTAAGGCGATATAAAGAATTCGAAAAAGTTCCAAGGGGGCTCCCTTTGATGGTTTTTATTTTTTTGATTTCGGTTTTTTTGATTGGAGAAATGGATTCTATGAAAAAAAAACAAGCAGATTGGTATGATCGAAGTTGAAAATCGGTCCATCCGTTCGGAAGTTGAGGCGATCTGAAGAATTCGAAAAAGTTCCAAGGGGGCCCCCTTTGATGCATTTTTTTTTCGATTTCGGTTTTTTCGATTGGAGAAATTAATTCTATGAAAAAAAAACAAACAGATTGGTATGATCGAAGTTGAAAATCGGTCCATCCGTTCGGATGTTAAGGCGATCTGAAGAATTCGAAAAAGTTCCAAGGGGGCCCCCTTTGATGCATTTATTTTTTTCGATTTCGGTTTTTTCGATTGGAGAAATGGATTCTATGAAAAAAAAACAAGCAGATTGGTATGATCGAAGTTGAAAATCGGTCCATACGTTCGAAAGTTAAGGCAATCTGAAGAATTCGAAAAAGTTCCAAGGGGGCCCCCTTTGATGCATTTTTTTTTTTCGATCTCGGTTTTTTTGATCGGAGAAATGGATTCGATGGAAAAAAAAAAGCAGATTGGTATGATCGAAATTGAAAATCGGTCCATCCGTTCGGAAGTTAAGTCGATCTGAAGAATTCGAAAAAGTTCCAAGGGGGCCCCCTTGGATGCATTTTTTTTTATTTCGGTTTTTTCGATTGGAGAAATGGATTCTATGAAAAAAAAAAAACAAGCAGATTCGTGTGATCGAAGTTGAAAATCCGTCCATCCGTTCGGAAGTTAAGGCGATCTGAATAATTCGAAAATGTTCCAAGGGGGCTCCCTTTGATGCTTTTTATTTTTTCGATTTCGGTTTTTTTGATTGAAGAAATGGATTCTATGAAATAAAACAAGCAGATTGGTATGATCGAAGTTGAAAATCGGTCCATCCGTTCGGAAGTTAAGGCGATCTGAAGAATTCGAAAAAGTTCCAAGGGGGCCCCCTTTGATGCATTTTTTTTCGATTTCGGTTTTTTCGATTGGAGAAATGGATTCTATAAAAAAAACAAGCAGATTGGTATGATCGAAGTTGAAAATCGGTCTATCCGTTCGGAAGTTAAGGCGATCTGAAGAATTCGAAAAAGTTCCAAGGGGACCCCCTTTGATGCAATTTTTTTCGATTGGAGAAATGGATTCTATGGAAAAAACAAGCGAATTGGTATGCGCGAAATTGAAAATTGGTCCATCCGTTCGGAAGTTAAGGCGATCTGAAGAATTCGAAAAAGTTCCAAGGGGGCCCCCTTTGATGCATTTTTTTTTCGATTCCGGTTTTTTCTATTGGAGAAATGGATTCTATGAAAAAAAACAAGCAGATTGGTATGTTCGAAGTTGAAAATCGGTCCATCCGTTCGGATGTTAAGGCGATCTGAAGAATTCGAAAAGGTTCCAAGGGGGCCCCCTTTGATGCATTTATTTTTTTCGATTTCGGTTTTTTCGATTAGAGAAATGGATTCTATGAAAAAAAACGAGCAGATTAGTATGATCGAAGTTGAAAATCGATACATACGTTCGAATGTTAAGGCAATCTGAAGAATTCGAAAAAGTTCCAAGGGGGCCCCCTTTGATGCATTTTTTTTTTCGATTTCGGTTTTTTTGATCGGAGAAATGGATTCTATAGAAAAAAAAAGCATATTGGTATGATCGAAGTTGAAAATCGGTCCATCCGTTCGGATGTTAAGGCGATCTGAAGAATTCGAAAAAGTTCCAAGGGGGCCCCCTTTGATGCATTTATTTTTTTCGATTTCGGTTTTTTCGATTGGAGAAATGGATTCTATGAAAAAAAACAAGCAGATTGGTATGATCGAAGTTGAAAATCGGTCCATACGTTCGAAAGTTAAGGCAATCTGAAGAATTCGAAAAAGTTCCAAGGGGGCCCCCTTTGATGCATTTTTTTTTTCGATTTCGGTTTTTTTGATCGGAGAAATGGATTCTATGGAAAAAAAAAAAAGCAGATTGGTATGATCGAAGTTGAAAATCGGTCCATCCGTTCGGAAGTTAAGTCGATCTGAAGAATTCGAAAAAGTTCCAAGGGGGCCCCCTTTGATGCATTTTTTTTTTCGATTTCGGTTTTTTCGATTGCAGAAATGGATTCTATGAAAAAAAACAAGCAGATTCGTATGATCGAAGTTGAAAATCGGTCCATCCGTTCGAAAGTTAAGGCGATATAAAGAATTCGAAAAAGTTCCAAGGGGGCTCCCTTTGATGGTTTTTATTTTTTTGATTTCGGTTTTTTTGATTGGAGAAATGGATTCTATGAAAAAAAAACAAGCAGATTGGTATGATCGAAGTTGAAAATCGGTCCATCCGTTCGGAAGTTGAGGCGATCTGAAGAATTCGAAAAAGTTCCAAGGGGGCCCCCTTTGATGCATTTTTTTTTCGATTTCGGTTTTTTCGATTGGAGAAATTAATTCTATGAAAAAAAAACAAACAGATTGGTATGATCGAAGTTGAAAATCGGTCCATCCGTTCGGATGTTAAGGCGATCTGAAGAATTCGAAAAAGTTCCAAGGGGGCCCCCTTTGATGCATTTATTTTTTTCGATTTCGGTTTTTTCGATTGGAGAAATGGATTCTATGAAAAAAAAACAAGCAGATTGGTATGATCGAAGTTGAAAATCGGTCCATACGTTCGAAAGTTAAGGCAATCTGAAGAATTCGAAAAAGTTCCAAGGGAGCCCCCTTTGATGCATTTTTTTTTTCGATCTCGGTTTTTTTGATCGGAGAAATGGATTCGATGGAAAAAAAAAGCAGATTGGTATGATCGAAATTGAAAATCGGTCCATCCGTTCGGAAGTTAAGTCGATCTGAAGAATTCGAAAAAGTTCCAAGGGGGCCCCCTTGGATGCATTTTTTTTTTATTTCGGTTTTTTCGATTGGAGAAATGGATTCTATGAAAAAAAAAAAAAACAAGCAGATTCGTGTGATCGAAGTTGAAAATCCGTCCATCCGTTCGGAAGTTAAGGCGATCTGAATAATTCGAAAATGTTCCAAGGGGGCTCCCTTTGATGCTTTTTATTTTTTCGATTTCGGTTTTTTTGATTGGAGAAATGGATTCTATGAAATAAAACAAGCAGATTGGTATGATCGAAGTTGAAAATCGGTCCATCCGTTCGGAAGTTAAGGCGATCTGAAGAATTCGAAAAAGTTCCAAGGGGGCCCCCTTTGATGCATTTTTTTTCGATTTCGGTTTTTTCGATTGGAGAAATGGATTCTATAAAAAAAACAAGCAGATTGGTATGATCGAAGTTGAAAATCGGTCTATCCGTTCGGAAGTTAAGGCGATCTGAAGAATTCGAAAAAGTTCCAAGGGGACCCCCTTTGATGCAATTTTTTTCGATTGGAGAAATGGATTCTATGGAAAAAACAAGCGAATTGGTATGCGCGAAATTGAAAATTGGTCCATCCGTTCGGAAGTTAAGGCGATCTGAAGAATTCGAAAAAGTTCCAAGGGGGCCCCCTTTGATGCATTTTTTTTTCGATTCCGGTTTTTTCTATTGGAGAAATGGATTCTATGAAAAAAAACAAGCAGATTGGTATGTTCGAAGTTGAAAATCGGTCCATCCGTTCGGATGTTAAGGCGATCTGAAGAATTCGAAAAGGTTCCAAGGGGGCCCCCTTTGATGCATTTATTTTTTTCGATTTCGGTTTTTTCGATTAGAGAAATGGATTCTATGAAAAAAAACGAGCAGATTAGTATGATCGAAGTTGAAAATCGGTACATACGTTCGAATGTTAAGGCAATCTGAAGAATTCGAAAAAGTTCCAAGGGGGCCCCCTTTGATGCATTTTTTTTTTCGATTTCGGTTTTTTTGATCGGAGAAATGGATTCTATAGAAAAAAAAAGCATATTGGTATGATCGAAGTTGAAAATCGGTCCATCCGTTCGGAAGTTAAGTCGATCTGAAGAATTCGACAAAGTTCCAAGGGGGCCCCCTTGGATGCATTTTTTTTATTTCGGTTTTTTCGATTGGAGAAATGGATTCTATGAAAAAAAACAAGCAGATTCGTATGATCGAAGTTGAAAATCGGTCCATCCGTTCGGAAGTTAAGGCGATCTGAAGAATTCGAAAATGTTCCAAGGGGGCTCCCTTTGATGCTTTTTATTTTTTCGATTTCGGTTTTTTTGATTGGAGAAATGGATTCTATGAAGAAAAAACAAGCAGATTGGTATGATCGGAGTTGAAAATCGGTCCATACGTTCGAAAGTTAAGGCAATCTGAAGAATTCGAAAAAGTTCCAAGGGGGCCCCCTTTGATGCATTTTTTTTTAGATTTCGGTTTTTTTGATCGGAGAAATGGATTCTATGAAAAAAAAAGCAGATTGGTATGATCGAAGTTGAAAATCGGTCCATCCGTTCGGAAGTTAAGTCGATCTGAAGAATTCGAAAAAGTTCCAAGGAGGCCCTCTTTGATGCATTTTTTTTTTCGATTTCGGTTTTTTCGATTGCAGAAATGGATTCTATGAAA
The DNA here is from genome assembly GCA_029955515.1 of Chrysomela aeneicollis. NCBI lineage: Eukaryota > Metazoa > Arthropoda > Insecta > Coleoptera > Chrysomelidae > Chrysomela > Chrysomela aeneicollis. Next base: position 9,667,177 of record JARUHQ010000013.1, on the reverse strand, counting down.
AAAAAACAAGCAGATTCGTATGATCGAAGTTGAAAATCGGTCCATCCGTTCGGAAGTTAAGGCGATCTGATGAATTCGAAAAAGTTCCAAGGGGGCTCTCTTTGATGCTTTTTATTTTTTCGATTTCGGTTTTTTTGATTGGAGAAATGAATTCTATGAAAAAAAAACAAGCAGATTGGCATGATCGAAGTTGAAAATCGGTCCATCCGTTCGGAAGTTAAGGCGATCTGAAGAATTCGAAAAAGTTCCAAGGAGGCCCCCTTGGATGCATTTTTTTTTATTTCGGTTTTTTCGATTGGAGAAATGGATTCTATGAAAAAAAACAAGCAGTTTGGTATGATCGAAGTTGAAAATCGGTCCATCCGTTCGGAAGTTAAGGCGATCTGAAGAATTCGAAAAAGTTCCAAGGGGGCCCCCTTAGATGCATTTTTTTTTTTCGATTTCGGTTTTGTCGAAAAAAAAAACAAGCAGATTGGTATGATCGAAGTTGAAAATCGGTCCATCCGTTCGGATGTTAGGGCGATCTGAAGAATTCTAAAAAGTTCCAAGGGGGCCCCCTTTGATGCATTTATTTTTTTCGATTTCGGTTTTTTCGATTGGAGAAATGGATTCTATGAAAAAAAAAAGCAGATTGGTATGATCGGAGTTGAAAATCGGTCCATACGTTCGAAAGTTAAGGCAATCTGAAGAATTCGAAAAAGTTCCAAGGGGGCCCCCTTAGATGCATTTTTTTTTATTTCGGTTTTTTCGATTGGAGAAATGGATTCTATGAAAAAAAACAAGCAGATTCGTATGATCGAAGTTGAAAATCGGTCCATCCGTTCGGAAGTTAAGGCGATCTGAAGAATTCGAAAATGTTCCAAGGGGGCTCCCTTTGATGCTTTTTATTTTTTCGATTTCGGTTTTTTTGATTGGAGAAATGGATTCTATGAAGAAAAAACAAGCAGATTGGTATGATCGGAGTTGAAAATCGGTCCATACGTTCGAAAGTTAAGGCAATCTGAAGAATTCGAAAAAGTTCCAAGGGGGCCCCCTTTGATGCATTTTTTTTTTAGATTTCGGTTTTTTTGATCGGAGAAATGGATTCTATGAAAAAAAAAGCAGATTGGTATGATCGAAGTTGAAAATCGGTCCATCCGTTCGGAAGTTAAGTCGATCTGAAGAATTCGAAAAAGTTCCAAGGAGGCCCTCTTTGATGCATTTTTTTTTTCGATTTCGGTTTTTTTGATTGGAGAAATGAATTCTATGAAAAAAAACAAGCAGATTGGCATGATCGAAGTTGAAAATCGGTCCATCCGTTCGGAAGTTAAGGCGATCTGAAGAATTCGAAAAAGTTCCAAGGAGGCCCCCTTGGATGCATTTTTTTTTTATTTCGGTTTTTTCGATTAGAGAAATGGATTCTATAAAAAAAAACAAGCAGTTTGGTATGATCGAAGTTGAAAATCGGTCCATCCGTTCGGAAGTTAAGGCGATCTGAAGAATTCGAAAAAGTTCCAAGGGGGCCCCCTTAGATGCATTTTTTTTTTTCGATTTCGGTTTTGTCGAAAAAAAAAACAAGCAGATTGGTATGATCGAAGTTGAAAATCGGTCCATCCGTTCGGATGTTAAGGCGATCTGGAGAATTCTAAAAAGTTCCAAGGGGGCCCCCTTTGATGCATTTATTTTTTTCGATTTCGGTTTTTTCGATTGGAGAAATGGATTCTATGAAAAAAAACAAGCAGATTGGTATGATCGGAGTTGAAAATCGGTCCATACGTTCGAAAGTTAAGGCAATCTGAAGAATTCGAAAAAGTTCCAAGGGGGCCCCCTTAGATGCATTTTTTTTTATTTCGGTTTTTTCGATTGGAGAAATGGATTCTATAGAAAAAAAAAGCAGATTGGTATGATCGAAGTTGAAAATCGGTCCATCCGTTCGGAAGTTAAGTCGATCTGAAGAATTCGAAAAAGTTCCAAGGAGGCCCCCTTAGATGCATTTATTTTTTTCGATTTCGGTTTTTTCGATTGGAGAAATGGATTCTATGAAAAAAAACGAGCAGATTAGTATGATCGAAGTTGAAAATCGGTACATACGTTCGAATGTTAAGGCAATCTGAAGAATTCGAAAAAGTTCCAAGGGGGCCCCCTTTGATGCATTTTTTTTTCGATTTCGGTTTTTTTGATCGGAGAAATGGATTCTATAGAAAAAAAAAGCAGATTGGTATGATCGAAGTTGAAAATCGGTCCATCCGTTCGGAAGTTAAGTCGATCTGAAGAATTCGAAAAAGTTCCAAGGGGGCCCCCTTGGATGCATTTTTTTTTATTTCGGTTTTTTCGATTGGAGAAATGGATTCTATGAAAAAAAACAAGCAGATTCGTATGATCGAAGTTGAAAATCGGTCCATCCGTTCGGAAGTTAAGGCGATCTGAAGAATTCGAAAATGTTCCAAGGGGGCTCCCTTTGATGCTTTTTATTTTTTCGATTCCGGTTTTTTTGATTGGAGAAATGGATTCTATGAAAAAAAAACAAGCAGATTGGTATGATCGGAGTTGAAAATCGGTCCATACGTTCGAAAGTTAAGGCAATCTGAAGAATTCGAAAAAGTTCCAAGGGGGCCCCCTTTGATGCATTTTTTTTAGATTTCGGTTTTTTTGATCGGAGAAATGGATTCTATGAAAAAAAAAGCAGATTGGTATGATCGAAGTTGAAAATCGGTCCATCCGTTCGGAAGTTAAGTCGATCTGAAGAATTCGAAAAAGTTCCAAGGAGGCCCTCTTTGATGCATTTTTTTTTTCGATTTCGGTTTTTTCGATTGCAGAAATGGATTCTATGAAAAAAAACAAGCAGATTCGTATGATCGAAGTTGAAAATCGGTCCATCCGTTCGGAAGTTAAGGCGATCTGAAGAATTCGAAAAAGTTCCAAGGGGGCTCTCTTAGATGCATTTTTTTTTTTCGATTTCGGTTTTGTCGAAAAAAAAAACAAGCAGATTGGTATGATCGAAGTTGAAAATCGGTCCATCCGTTCGGATGTTAAGGCGATCTGAAGAATTCTAAAAAGTTCCAAGGGGGCCCCCTTTGATGCATTTATTTTTTTCGATTTCGGTTTTTTCGATTGGAGAAATGGATTCTATGAAAAAAAACAAGCAGATTCGTATGATCGAAGTTGAAAATCGGTCCATCCGTTCGGAAGTTAAGGCGATCTGAAGAATTCGAAAAAGTTTCAAGGGGGTTCCCTTTGATGCATTTTTGTTATTTCGGTTTTTTCGATTGGAGAAATGGATTCTATAGAAAAAAAAAGCAGATTGGTATGATCGAAGTTGAAAATCGGTCCATCCGTTCGGAAGTTAAGTCGATCTGAAGAATTCGAAAAAGTTCCAAGGAGGCCCCCTCAGATGCATTTTTTTTTATTTCGGTTTTTTCGATTGGAGAAATGGATTCTATGAAAAAAAACAAGCAGATTCGTATGATCGAAGTTGAAAATCGGTCCATCCGTTCGGAAGTTAAGGCGATCTGAAGAATTCGAAAATGTTCCAAGGGGGCTCCCTTTGATGCTTTTTATTTTTTCGATTTCGGTTTTTTTGATTGGAGAAATGGATTCTATGAAAAAAAAACAAGCAGATTGGTATGATCGGAGTTGAAAATCGGTCCATACGTTCGAAAGTTAAGGCAATCTGAAGAATTCGAAAAAGTTCCAAGGGGGCCCCCTTTGATGCATTTTTTTTTTGTTTCGGTTTTTTTGATCGGAGAAATGGATTCTATGAAAAAAAAAACAGATTGGTATGATCGAAGTTGAAAATCGGTCCATCCGTTCGGAAGTTAAGTCGATCTGAAGAATTCGAAAAAGTTCCAAGGTGGCCCCCTTTGATGCATTTTTTTTTTCGATTTCAGTTTTTTCGATTGCAGAAATGGATTCTATGAAAAAAAACAAGCAGATTCGTATGATCGAAGTTGAAAATCGGTCCATCCGTTCGGAAGTTAAGGCGATCTGAAGAATTCGAAAAAGTTCCAAGGGGGCTCTCTTTGATGCTTTTTATTTTTTCGATTTCGGTTTTTTTGATTGGAGAAATGAATTCTATGAAAAAAAAACAAGCAGATTGGTATGATCGAGGTTGAAAATCGGTCCATCCGTTCGGAAGTTAAGGCGATCTGAAGAATTCGAAAAAGTTCCAAGGGGGCCCCCTTAGATGCATTTTTTTTATCGATTTCGGTTTTTTCGAAAAAAAAACAAGCAGATTGGTATGATCGAAGTTGAAAATCGGTCCATCCGTTCGGATGTTAAGGCGATCTGAAGAATTCGAAAAAGTTCCAAGGGGGCCCCCTTTGATGCATTTATTTTTTTTTGATTTCGGTTTTTTTGATCGGAGAAATGGATTCTATGGAAAAAAAAAGCAGATTGGTATGATCGAAGTTGAAAATCGGTCCATCCGTTCGGAAGTTAAGTCGATCTGAAGAATTCGAAAAAGTTCCAAGGGGGCCCCCTTAGATGAATTTTTTTTTATTTCGGTTTTTTCGATTGAAGAAATGGATTCTATGAAAAAAACAAGCAGATTCGTATAATCGAAGTTGAAAATCGGTCCATCCGTTCGGAAGTTAAGGCGATCTGAAGAATTCGAAAATGTTCCAAGGGGGCTCCCTTTGATGCTTTTTATTTTTTCGATTTCGGTTTTTTTGATTGGAGAAATGGATTCTATGAAAAAAAACGAGCAGATTAGTATGATCGAAGTTGAAAATCGGTACATACGTTCGAATGTTAAGGCAATCTGAAGAATTCGAAAAAGTTCCAAGGGGGCCCCCTTTGATGCATTTTTTTTTTCGATTTCGGTTTTTTTGATCGGAGAAATGGATTCTATAGAAAAAAAAAGCATATTGGTATGATCGAAGTTGAAAATCGGTCCATCCGTTCGGAAGTTAAGTCGATCTGAAGAATTCGACAAAGTTCCAAGGGGGCCCCCTTGGATGCATTTTTTTTATTTCGGTTTTTTCGATTGGAGAAATGGATTCTATGAAAAAAAACAAGCAGATTCGTATGATCGAAGTTGAAAATCGGTCCATCCGTTCGGAAGTTAAGGCGATCTGAAGAATTCGAAAATGTTCCAAGGGGGCTCCCTTTGATGCTTTTTATTTTTTCGATTTCGGTTTTTTTGATTGGAGAAATGGATTCTATGAAGAAAAAACAAGCAGATTGGTATGATCGGAGTTGAAAATCGGTCCATACGTTCGAAAGTTAAGGCAATCTGAAGAATTCGAAAAAGTTCCAAGGGGGCCCCCTTTGATGCATTTTTTTTTAGATTTCGGTTTTTTTGATCGGAGAAATGGATTCTATGAAAAAAAAAGCAGATTGGTATGATCGAAGTTGAAAATCGGTCCATCCGTTCGGAAGTTAAGTCGATCTGAAGAATTCGAAAAAGTTCCAAGGAGGCCCTCTTTGATGCATTTTTTTTTTCGATTTCGGTTTTTTCGATTGCAGAAATGGATTCTATGAAAAAAAAACAAGCAGATTCGTATGATCGAAGTTGAAAATCGGTCCATCCGTTCGGAAGTTAAGGCGATCTGAAGAATTCGAAAAAGTTCCAAGGGGGCTCTCTTTGATGCTTTTTATTTTTTCGATTTCGGTTTTTTTGATTGGAGAAATGAATTCTATGAAAAAAAAACAAGCAGATTGGCATGATCGAAGTTGAAAATCGGTCCATCCGTTCGGAAGTTAAGGCGATCTGAAGAATTCGAAAAAGTTCCAAGGAGGCCCCCTTGGATGCATTTTTTTTTATTTCGGTTTTTTCGATTGGAGAAATGGATTCTATGAAAAAAAACAAGCAGTTTGGTATGATCGAAGTTGAAAATCGGTCCATCCGTTCGGAAGTTAAGGCGATCTGAAGAATTCGAAAAAGTTCCAAGGGGGCCCCCTTAGATGCATTTTTTTTTTTCGATTTCGGTTTTGTCGAAAAAAAAAACAAGCAGATTGGTATGATCGAAGTTGAAAATCGGTCCATCCGTTCGGATGTTAGGGCGATCTGAAGAATTCTAAAAAGTTCCAAGGGGGCCCCCTTTGATGCATTTATTTTTTTCGATTTCGGTTTTTTCGATTGGAGAAATGGATTCTATGAAAAAAAAAAAGCAGATTGGTATGATCGGAGTTGAAAATCGGTCCATACGTTCGAAAGTTAAGGCAATCTGAAGAATTCGAAAAAGTTCCAAGGGGGCCCCCTTAGATGCATTTTTTTTTATTTCGGTTTTTTCGATTGGAGAAATGGATTCTATGAAAAAAAACAAGCAGATTCGTATGATCGAAGTTGAAAATCGGTCCATCCGTTCGGAAGTTAAGGCGATCTGAAGAATTCGAAAATGTTCCAAGGGGGCTCCCTTTGATGCTTTTTATTTTTTCGATTTCGGTTTTTTTGATTGGAGAAATGGATTCTATGAAGAAAAAACAAGCAGATTGGTATGATCGGAGTTGAAAATCGGTCCATACGTTCGAAAGTTAAGGCAATCTGAAGAATTCGAAAAAGTTCCAAGGGGGCCCCCTTTGATGCATTTTTTTTTTAGATTTCGGTTTTTTTGATCGGAGAAATGGATTCTATGAAAAAAAAAGCAGATTGGTATGATCGAAGTTGAAAATCGGTCCATCCGTTCGGAAGTTAAGTCGATCTGAAGAATTCGAAAAAGTTCCAAGGAGGCCCTCTTTGATGCATTTTTTTTTTCGATTTCGGTTTTTTTGATTGGAGAAATGAATTCTATGAAAAAAAACAAGCAGATTGGCATGATCGAAGTTGAAAATCGGTCCATCCGTTCGGAAGTTAAGGCGATCTGAAGAATTCGAAAAAGTTCCAAGGAGGCCCCCTTGGATGCATTTTTTTTTTATTTCGGTTTTTTCGATTAGAGAAATGGATTCTATAAAAAAAAACAAGCAGTTTGGTATGATCGAAGTTGAAAATCGGTCCATCCGTTCGGAAGTTAAGGCGATCTGAAGAATTCGAAAAAGTTCCAAGGGGGCCCCCTTAGATGCATTTTTTTTTTTCGATTTCGGTTTTGTCGAAAAAAAAAACAAGCAGATTGGTATGATCGAAGTTGAAAATCGGTCCATCCGTTCGGATGTTAAGGCGATCTGGAGAATTCTAAAAAGTTCCAAGGGGGCCCCCTTTGATGCATTTATTTTTTTCGATTTCGGTTTTTTCGATTGGAGAAATGGATTCTATGAAAAAAAACAAGCAGATTGGTATGATCGGAGTTGAAAATCGGTCCATACGTTCGAAAGTTAAGGCAATCTGAAGAATTCGAAAAAGTTCCAAGGGGGCCCCCTTAGATGCATTTTTTTTTATTTCGGTTTTTTCGATTGGAGAAATGGATTCTATAGAAAAAAAAAGCAGATTGGTATGATCGAAGTTGAAAATCGGTCCATCCGTTCGGAAGTTAAGTCGATCTGAAGAATTCGAAAAAGTTCCAAGGAGGCCCCCTTAGATGCATTTATTTTTTTCGATTTCGGTTTTTTCGATTGGAGAAATGGATTCTATGAAAAAAAACGAGCAGATTAGTATGATCGAAGTTGAAAATCGGTACATACGTTCGAATGTTAAGGCAATCTGAAGAATTCGAAAAAGTTCCAAGGGGGCCCCCTTTGATGCATTTTTTTTTCGATTTCGGTTTTTTTGATCGGAGAAATGGATTCTATAGAAAAAAAAAGCAGATTGGTATGATCGAAGTTGAAAATCGGTCCATCCGTTCGGAAGTTAAGTCGATCTGAAGAATTCGAAAAAGTTCCAAGGGGGCCCCCTTGGATGCATTTTTTTTTATTTCGGTTTTTTCGATTGGAGAAATGGATTCTATGAAAAAAAACAAGCAGATTCGTATGATCGAAGTTGAAAATCGGTCCATCCGTTCGGAAGTTAAGGCGATCTGAAGAATTCGAAAATGTTCCAAGGGGGCTCCCTTTGATGCTTTTTATTTTTTCGATTCCGGTTTTTTTGATTGGAGAAATGGATTCTATGAAAAAAAAACAAGCAGATTGGTATGATCGGAGTTGAAAATCGGTCCATACGTTCGAAAGTTAAGGCAATCTGAAGAATTCGAAAAAGTTCCAAGGGGGCCCCCTTTGATGCATTTTTTTTAGATTTCGGTTTTTTTGATCGGAGAAATGGATTCTATGAAAAAAAAAGCAGATTGGTATGATCGAAGTTGAAAATCGGTCCATCCGTTCGGAAGTTAAGTCGATCTGAAGAATTCGAAAAAGTTCCAAGGAGGCCCTCTTTGATGCATTTTTTTTTTCGATTTCGGTTTTTTCGATTGCAGAAATGGATTCTATGAAAAAAAACAAGCAGATTCGTATGATCGAAGTTGAAAATCGGTCCATCCGTTCGGAAGTTAAGGCGATCTGAAGAATTCGAAAAAGTTCCAAGGGGGCTCTCTTAGATGCATTTTTTTTTTTCGATTTCGGTTTTGTCGAAAAAAAAAACAAGCAGATTGGTATGATCGAAGTTGAAAATCGGTCCATCCGTTCGGATGTTAAGGCGATCTGAAGAATTCTAAAAAGTTCCAAGGGGGCCCCCTTTGATGCATTTATTTTTTTCGATTTCGGTTTTTTCGATTGGAGAAATGGATTCTATGAAAAAAAACAAGCAGATTCGTATGATCGAAGTTGAAAATCGGTCCATCCGTTCGGAAGTTAAGGCGATCTGAAGAATTCGAAAAAGTTTCAAGGGGGTTCCCTTTGATGCATTTTTGTTATTTCGGTTTTTTCGATTGGAGAAATGGATTCTATAGAAAAAAAAAGCAGATTGGTATGATCGAAGTTGAAAATCGGTCCATCCGTTCGGAAGTTAAGTCGATCTGAAGAATTCGAAAAAGTTCCAAGGAGGCCCCCTCAGATGCATTTTTTTTTATTTCGGTTTTTTCGATTGGAGAAATGGATTCTATGAAAAAAAACAAGCAGATTCGTATGATCGAAGTTGAAAATCGGTCCATCCGTTCGGAAGTTAAGGCGATCTGAAGAATTCGAAAATGTTCCAAGGGGGCTCCCTTTGATGCTTTTTATTTTTTCGATTTCGGTTTTTTTGATTGGAGAAATGGATTCTATGAAAAAAAAACAAGCAGATTGGTATGATCGGAGTTGAAAATCGGTCCATACGTTCGAAAGTTAAGGCAATCTGAAGAATTCGAAAAAGTTCCAAGGGGGCCCCCTTTGATGCATTTTTTTTTTGTTTCGGTTTTTTTGATCGGAGAAATGGATTCTATGAAAAAAAAAACAGATTGGTATGATCGAAGTTGAAAATCGGTCCATCCGTTCGGAAGTTAAGTCGATCTGAAGAATTCGAAAAAGTTCCAAGGTGGCCCCCTTTGATGCATTTTTTTTTTCGATTTCAGTTTTTTCGATTGCAGAAATGGATTCTATGAAAAAAAACAAGCAGATTCGTATGATCGAAGTTGAAAATCGGTCCATCCGTTCGGAAGTTAAGGCGATCTGAAGAATTCGAAAAAGTTCCAAGGGGGCTCTCTTTGATGCTTTTTATTTTTTCGATTTCGGTTTTTTTGATTGGAGAAATGAATTCTATGAAAAAAAAACAAGCAGATTGGTATGATCGAGGTTGAAAATCGGTCCATCCGTTCGGAAGTTAAGGCGATCTGAAGAATTCGAAAAAGTTCCAAGGGGGCCCCCTTAGATGCATTTTTTTTATCGATTTCGGTTTTTTCGAAAAAAAAACAAGCAGATTGGTATGATCGAAGTTGAAAATCGGTCCATCCGTTCGGATGTTAAGGCGATCTGAAGAATTCGAAAAAGTTCCAAGGGGGCCCCCTTTGATGCATTTATTTTTTTTTGATTTCGGTTTTTTTGATCGGAGAAATGGATTCTATGGAAAAAAAAAGCAGATTGGTATGATCGAAGTTGAAAATCGGTCCATCCGTTCGGAAGTTAAGTCGATCTGAAGAATTCGAAAAAGTTCCAAGGGGGCCCCCTTAGATGAATTTTTTTTTATTTCGGTTTTTTCGATTGAAGAAATGGATTCTATGAAAAAAACAAGCAGATTCGTATAATCGAAGTTGAAAATCGGTCCATCCGTTCGGAAGTTAAGGCGATCTGAAGAATTCGAAAAAGTTCCTAGGGGGCTCTCTTTGATGCTTTTTATTTTTTCGATTTCGGTTTTTTTGATTGGAGAAATGAATTCTATGAAAAAAAAACAAGCAGATTGGTATGATCGAAGTTGAAAATCGGTCCATCCGTTCGGAAGTTAAGGCGATCTGAAGAATTCGAAAAAGTTCCAAGAAGGCCCCCTTAGATGCATTTTTTCTTTCGATTTCGGTTTTTTCGAAAAAAAAACAAGCAGATTGGTATGATCGAAGTTGAAAATCGGTCCATCCGTTCGGATGTTAAGGCGATCTGAAAAATTCGAAAAAGTTCCAAGGGGGCCCCCTTTGATGCTTTTAATTTTTTCGATTTCGGTTTTTTCGATTGCAGAAATGGATTCTATGAAAAAAAACAAGCAGATTCGTAGAAGAAGAAGAAGAAGAAGAACTTTATTAATCCATAAAATACCATAGTTACATGGTGTTGGACAAGTCAACAACAAATGTGTTACAAAAGATATTCTTCAATAGAAGCATGTATGAAATATAGATACAATAAAATAAATAATTAAAATACAGTTAAAAAGCTCATTGAGTATCAATAAAATACAATTACAGTTTATTCATTAGGATCTATTATTGTTCAAAAACTCATTCACACTGTAGGGAGCCTCAGATATTAAAACATCCTTGCACTGACTTTTGAACTTTTCGTATGAAGTAATGCATTTCAGTTCGCAGGGAAGGGCGTTAAATAGTTTTATAGAGATGAAATTGGGCGATTTCTGGTACATTGCAGTTTTATGCCTCGGTAAGTCCAAGTTAATATGGCGTGTTTGATATTCATGATGTTTTTGAGAAACATCACTAATATTACTCTTAATGAAAGTGAGGCATTTCAAAATAAATATTCCTGAAAAGGTTAGAATTTGTTTCTTTTTAAATGTATTTCTGCAACTTTCCCTATAACCTAGTTGAAAAATGAGTCTGATTAGACGCTTTTGTGCAATGAAAACCCTTTCCCAACTATTTGATGAACCCCATGCTATAATATTGTAGGATATATGACTGTATGCAAAAGCATAGTACAAGTCTATTAAACCTTTTTCATTCAGATAAGGTTTCATTTGTAGTATAGCGTAATATGCTTTATTGAGTTTCGTACAGACATGATTCACTTGAGTACTGAAAGAAAGTTGAGAGTCAAGATATGTTCCTAACAATTTTACATCCTTAGTAAATGACAGATCCTCAGGTAACTGGAAGAGTGACGGAACCTCACGGCGCAGATAAAAATTGATACATTCAGTTTTACCTTTATTCAATATTAGTCTATTGCATGAACACCAAGCCGCCATCTCATTATAGGTAACTTTGATGTGATTTTGTAGCTCCTCTGGGGTCGTTGCTGATACAGTAATGGTAGTATCATCCGCAAACATGGTAGTTTGTCCTACGCCGATATTTCTCGGTAAATCGTTAGCAAAGATTAAGAAAATAAGTGGTCCCAAAACTGATCCTTGGGGAACACCCAGGAGAACTTCATGGTTTTCTGATAGTTCGTTTTCAATTTTCACCAATATTTTTCTATTAGTTAGATAGCAATGTATCCAATCTAACATGACTCCTCTAATGCCAATAGAGTATATTTTTTCAAGAATGAATTGTAAATCTAGACTGTCGAATGCCTTAGACAGGTCAAACATCAATGAAGCAACATACTTCCCACAATCTAACTCTTGATATACGTAATTCAAGAGGTGGTTTGTTGCTGTTTCTACGGATTTACATTTTCTGAAGCCGTGCTGTGATATAGATATTATATTATTTTTTTCAATGAAACCTATTATTATATCATATGCTGCTCGTTCAAGGATTTTGGATGTAACTGGTAACAGTGCTATTTGACGGTAGTTATCTATGGAATGCAAATCGCCTTTTTTGAAGAGAGGAAAAATAAGGGCGACTTTCATCAAATCTGGAAATATTCCGGATTGTAATGATAGGTTGACGAGCCATGTTAAAGGTAATAGAATGGCGTCAGCAATAATTTTGATTATTTTTGGAGAGATGTCATCAATTCCGGTAGAATTTTTGTTTTTTAAATTTTTAATGATATTTAATATGTCATGCTCATGAATGAATGGAATAAAAATACTTGATAGTACTCTGTCAGAGATAGTGCATGAACTAGAGGTGTCTGAACCAAAAGAATCAGTGATTTTTTCCTGGCACTTTGCGGTGAAATAAGATGCAAAAGTGTTTGCCAGCTCCTTGGCGTTAGAAATTGTTCTGCCCTTGTCATGCAAAGAAATTGCTTTAGACAAATTATTACTCCTACCTAGGTTTTCATTTATGATTTTCCATGTTTCTTTAATTTGGTTTTGTGATTGCATTATTCTTTGTTGATAGTAATTATTCTTAGCATTTTTTAGTTGATTTCTGTATTGTTTTTTCTTTTCTCTGTAAATGTTTACCGCATTGTCCAAATCAGTGAATGTCATGTAGAAGTGAAATGTGTTCAATATATCCCTACTTTCTGCTAGGTCAGATGAGTACCATTTTTTTATTGTTGGAGTTGTTTTTTTTATTTTCTTAATTACTGGACAACTAGCATCAAAACACCATTTGACATTGGAAATAAATTCTATATATGCTTCATTTATGTCTGACATGTCGTAGAAGTGAGTCCACTCAATTTTATTCAGTAGGTACAGTAAATGACTTATATTATCAGGTCTTAAATCCCGTGTGGTATATTCATTTACGTTCTCAGAATTAATTGATAATGGAGATAAATCTTCGCTTTGAAAAAGGTGTGCAAAATGATCGCCTAAGTGTACATTCACTACCTCACATTTAAATGAGACAGAAGAAATATTCGTTACCAAATAGTCAATGGTGCTAGTATATGTAACACCATTGACATCAGTAAAAATACGGGTAGGCTGATTTGTTGTTATCTCAAGTTGGTATGATTGCAATATATCTGTTAAAATTTTGGTTTCCATAGAAATAGGTTTATCTTGTTGTACATTGAAATCACCGGTTAAAATAATGTTTTCGAATTTTTTGAATAAAGTATTGAGGGCGAATGTTAATCGTTCCTCGAATACTCGGATGTCGCCTGTGCCGGGTCTGTAGACTGTTAGTATAGCAGCTTGCTGATTACCAAAGAAATGACTTACCCCACATATTTCAATTTGACGTTCAATGGAAAGATGTTTTATCTCTGAAATGTCAGTACATTTGTGATTATTTTTGGAGAAAATGGCAGTACCACCATGGATATGTTCAGATCTAGAAAAATGTGATATGAGCTTGTAACCAGGAATATTAACATATTCAATATCATTGTTCATAAACCAGTGTTCACAAATACAGAAAACGTCAACATTATATTGGTCTAGTATCACTTCAACTTCATTCAATTTGTTATTCAGACATTGTATGTTGATATGTAAAAGTGTATTGTTCATAGTTCTTTTACCATCGATCGAAGTTGAAAATCGGTCCATCCGTTCGAAAGTTAAGGCAATATAAAGAATTCGAAAAAGTTTCTTTGATGCTTTTTATTTTTTCGATTTCGGTTGTTTTGATTGGAGAAATGGATTCTATGAAAAAAAACAAGCAGATTGGTATGATCGAAGTTGAAAATCGGTCCATCCGTTCGGAAGTTGAGGCGATCTGAAGAATTCGAAAAAGTTCCAAGGGGGCCCCCTTTGATGCATTTTTTTCTCGATTTCGGTTTTTTCGATTAAAGAAATGGATTCTATGAAAAAAAAACAAGCAGATTGGTATGATCGAAGTTGAAAATCGGTCCATCCGTTCGGAAGTTAAGGCGATCTGAAGAATTCGAAAAAGTTCCAAGGGGGCCCCCTTTGATGCTTTTTTTTTTCGATTTCGGTTTTTTCGAAAAAAAAAACAAGCAGATTGGTATGATCGAAGTTGAAAATCGGTCCATCCGTTCGGATGTTAAGGCGATCAGAAGAATTCGAAAAAGTTCCAAGGGGGCCACCTTTGATGCATTTATTTTTTTCGATTTCGGTTTTTTCGATTGGAGAAATGGATTCTATGAAAAAAAAACAAGCAGATTGGTATGATCGAAGTTGAAAATCGGACCATACGTTCGAAAGTTAAGGCAATCTGAAGAATTCGAAAAAGTTCCAAGGGGGCCCCCTTGGATGCATTTTTTTTTTGATTTCGGTTTTTTCGATTGGAGAAATGGATTCTATGAAAAAAAAACAAGCAGATTCGTGTGATCGAAGTTGAAAATCCGTCCATCCGTTCGGAAGTTAAGGCGATCTGAAGAATTCGAAAATGTTCCAAGGGGGCTCCCTTTGATGCTTTTTATTTTTTCGATTTCGGTTTTTTTGATTGGAGAAATGGATTCTATGAAATAAAACGAGCAGATTGGTATGATCGAAGTTGAAAATCGGTCCATCCGTTCGGAAGTTAAGGCGATCTGAAGAATTCGAAAAAGTTCCAAGGGGGCCCCCTTTGATGCATTTTTTTTCGATTTCGGTTTTTTCGATTGGAGAAATGGATTCTATAAAAAAAACAAGCAGATTGGTATGATCGAAGTTGAAAATCGGTCTATCCGTTCGGAAGTTAAGGCGATCTGAAGAATTCGAAAAAGTTCCAAGGGGACCCCCTTTGATGCAATTTTTTTCGATTGGAGAAATGGATTCTATGGAAAAAACAAGCGAATTGGTATGCGCGAAATTGAAAATTGGTCCATCCGTTCGGAAGTTAAGGCGATCTGAAGAATTCGAAAAAGTTCCAAGGGGGCCCCCTTTGATGCATTTTTTTTTCGATTCCGGTTTTTTCTATTGGAGAAATGGATTCTATGAAAAAAAACAAGCAGATTGGTATGTTCGAAGTTGAAAATCGGTCCATCCGTTCGGATGTTAAGGCGATCTGAAGAATTCGAAAAGGTTCCAAGGGGGCCCCCTTTGATGCATTTATTTTTTTCGATTTCGGTTTTTTCGATTGGAGAAATGGATTCTATGAAAAAAAACGAGCAGATTAGTATGATCGAAGTTGAAAATCGGTACATACGTTCGAATGTTAAGGCAATCTGAAGAATTCGAAAAAGTTCCAAGGGGGCCCCCTTTGATGCATTTTTTTTTTCGATTTCGGTTTTTTTGATCGGAGAAATGGATTCTATAGAAAAAAAAAGCAGATTGGTATGATCGAAGTTGAAAATCGGTCCATCCGTTCGGAAGTTAAGTCGATCTGAAGAATTCGAAAAAGTTCCAAGGGGGCCCCCTTGGATGCATTTTTTTTTATTTCGGTTTTTTCGATTGGAGAAATGGATTCTATGAAAAAAAACAAGCAGATTCGTATGATCGAAGTTGAAAATCGGTCCATCCGTTCGGAAGTTAAGGCGATCTGAAGAATTCGAAAATGTTCCAAGGGGGCTCCCTTTGATGCTTTTTATTTTTTCGATTTCGGTTTTTTTGATTGGAGAAATGGATTCTATGAAGAAAAAACAAGCAGATTGGTATGATCGGAGTTGAAAATCGGTCCATACGTTCGAAAGTTAAGGCAATCTGAAGAATTCGAAAAAGTTCCAAGGGGGCCCCCTTTGATGCAATTTTTTTAGATTTCGGTTTTTTTGATCGGAGAAATGGATTCTATGAAAAAAAAAGCAGATTGGTATGATCGAAGTTGAAAATCGGTCCATCCGTTCGGAAGTTAAGTCGATCTGAAGAATCCGAAAAAGTTCCAAGGAGGCCCTCTTTGATGCATTTTTTTTTTCGATTTCGGTTTTTTCGATTGCAGAAATGGATTCTATGAAAAAAAAAACAAGCAGATTCGTATGATCGAAGTTGAAAATCGGTCCATCCGTTCGGAAGTTAAGGCGATCTGAAGAATTCGAAAAAGTTCCAAGGGGGCTCTCTTTGATGCTTTTCATTTTTTCGATTTCGGTTTTTTTGATTGGAGAAATGAATTCTATGAAAAAAAACAAGCAGATTGGCATGATCGAAGTTGAAAATCGGTCCATCCGTTCGGAAGTTAAGGCGATCTGAAGAATTCGAAAAAGTTCCAAGGAGGCCCCCTTGGATGCATTTTTTTTTATTTCGGTTTTTTCGATTGGAGAAATGGATTCTATGAAAAAAAAACAAGCAGTTTGGTATGATCGAAGTTGAAAATCGGTCCATCCGTTCGGAAGTTAAGGCGATCTGAAGAATTCGAAAAAGTTCCAAGGGGGCCCCCTTAGATGCATTTTTTTTTTCGATTTCGGTTTTGTCGAAAAAAAAAACAAGCAGATTGGTATGATCGAAGTTGAAAATCGGTCCATCCGTTCGGATGTTAAGGCGATCTGAAGAATTCTAAAAAGTTCCAAGGGGGCCCCCTTTGATGCATTTATTTTTTTCGATTTCGGTTTTTTCGATTGGAGAAATGGATTCTATGAAAAAAAACAAGCAGATTGGTATGATCGGAGTTGAAAATCGGTCCATACGTTCGAAAGTTAAGGCAATCTGAAGAATTCGAAAAAGTTCCAAGGGGGCCCCCTTAGATGCATTTTTTTTTATTTCGGTTTTTTCGATTGGAGAAATGGATTCTATAGAAAAAAAAAGCAGATTGGTATGATCGAAGTTGAAAATCGGTCCATCCGTTCGGAAGTTAAGTCGATCTGAAGAATTCGAAAAAGTTCCAAGGAGGCCCCCTTAGATGCATTTATTTTTTTCGATTTCGGTTTTTTCGATTGGAGAAATGGATTCTATGAAAAAAAAACGAGCAGATTAGTATGATCGAAGTTGAAAATCGGTACATACGTTCGAATGTTAAGGCAATCTGAAGAATTCGAAAAAGTTCCAAGGGGGCCCCCTTTGATGCATTTTTTTTTCGATTTCGGTTTTTTTGATCGGAGAAATGGATTCTATAGAAAAAAAAAGCAGATTGGTATGATCGAAGTTGAAAATCGGTCCATCCGTTCGGAAGTTAAGTCGATCTGAAGAATTCGAAAAAGTTCCAAGGGGGCCCCCTTGGATGCATTTTTTTTTATTTCGGTTTTTTCGATTGGAGAAATGGATTCTATGAAAAAAAACAAGCAGATTCGTATGATCGAAGTTGAAAATCGGTCCATCCGTTCGGAAGTTAAGGCGATCTGAAGAATTCGAAAATGTTCCAAGGGGGCTCCCTTTGATGCTTTTTATTTTTTCGATTCCGGTTTTTTTGATTGGAGAAATGGATTCTATGAAAAAAAAACAAGCAGATTGGTATGATCGGAGTTGAAAATCGGTCCATACGTTCGAAAGTTAAGGCAATCTGAAGAATTCGAAAAAGTTCCAAGGGGGCCCCCTTTGATGCATTTTTTTTTAGATTTCGGTTTTTTTGATCGGAGAAATGGATTCTATGAAAAAAAAAGCAGATTGGTATGATCGAAGTTGAAAATCGGTCCATCCGTTCGGAAGTTAAGTCGATCTGAAGAATTCGATAAAGTTCCAAGGAGGCCCTCTTTGATGCATTTTTTTTTTCGATTTCGGTTTTTTCGATTGCAGAAATGGATTCTATGAAAAAAAAACAAGCAGATTCGTATGATCGAAGTTGAAAATCGGTCCATCCGTTCGGAAGTTAAGGCGATCTGAAGAATTAGAAAAAGTTCCAAGGGGGCTCTCTTAGATGCATTTTTTTTTTTTCGATTTCGGTTTTGTCGAAAAAAAAAACAAGCAGATTGGTATGATCGAAGTTGAAAATCGGTCCATCCGTTCGGATGTTAAGGCGATCTGAAGAATTCTAAAAAGTTCCAAGGGGGCCCCCTTTGATGCATTTATTTTTTTCGATTCCGGTTTTTTCGATTGGAGAAATGGATTCTATGAAAAAAAACAAGCAGATTGGTATGATCGGAGTTGAAAATCGGTCCATACGTTCGAAAGTTAAGGCAATCTGAAGAATTCGAAAAAGTTCCAAGGGGGCCCCCTTAGATGCATTTTTTTTATTTCGGTTTTTTCGATTGGAGAAATGGATTCTATAGAAAAAAAAAGCAGATTGGTATGATCGAAGTTGAAAATCGGTCCATCCGTTCGGAAGTTAAGTCGATCTGAAGAATTCGAAATAGATCCAAGGAGGCCCCCTCAGATGCATTTTTTTTTATTTCGGTTTTTTCGATTGGAGAAATGGATTCTATGAAAAAAAACAAGCAGATTCGTATGATCGAAGTTGAAAATCGGTCCATCCGTTCGGAAGTTAAGGCGATCTGAAGAATTCGAAAATGTTCCAAGGGGGCTCCCTTTGATGCTTTTTATTTTTTCGATTTCGGTTTTTTTGATTGGAGAAATGGATTCTATGAAATAAAACGAGCAGATTGGTATGATCGAAGTTGAAAATCGGTCCATCCGTTCGGAAGTTAAGGCGATCTGAAGAATTCGAAAAAGTTCCAAGGGGGCCCCCTTTGATGCATTTTTTTTCGATTTCGGTTTTTTCGATTGGAGAAATGGATTCTATAAAAAAAACAAGCAGATTGGTATGATCGAAGTTGAAAATCGGTCTATCCGTTCGGAAGTTAAGGCGATCTGAAGAATTCGAAAAAGTTCCAAGGGGACCCCCTTTGATGCAATTTTTTTCGATTGGAGAAATGGATTCTATGGAAAAAACAAGCGAATTGGTATGCGCGAAATTGAAAATTGGTCCATCCGTTCGGAAGTTAAGGCGATCTGAAGAATTCGAAAAAGTTCCAAGGGGGCCCCCTTTGATGCATTTTTTTTTCGATTCCGGTTTTTTCTATTGGAGAAATGGATTCTATGAAAAAAAACAAGCGGATTGGTATGTTCGAAGTTGAAAATCGGTCCATCCGTTCGGATGTTAAGGCGATCTGAAGAATTCGAAAAGGTTCCAAGGGGGCCCCCTTTGATGCATTTATTTTTTTCGATTTCGGTTTTTTCGATTGGAGAAATGGATTCTATGAAAAAAAACGAGCAGATTAGTATGATCGAAGTTGAAAATCGGTACATACGTTCGAATGTTAAGGCAATCTGAAGAATTCGAAAAAGTTCCAAGGGGGCCCCCTTTGATGCATTTTTATTTTCGATTTCGGTTTTTTTGATCGGAGAAATGGATTCTATAGAAAAAAAAAGCAGATTGGTATGATCGAAGTTGAAAATCGGTCCATCCGTTCGGAAGTTAAGTCGATCTGAAGAATTCGAAAAAGTTCCAAGGAGGCCCTCTTTGATGCATTTTTTTTTTGATTTCGGTTTTTTCGATTGCAGAAATGGATTCTATGAAAAAAAAACAAGCAGATTCGTATGATCGAAGTTGAAAATCGGTCCATCCGTTCGGAAGTTAAGGCGATCTGAAGAATTCGAAAAAGTTCCAAGGGGGCTCTCTTTGATGCTTTTCATTTTTTCGATTTCGGTTTTTTTGATTGGAGAAATGAATACTATGAAAAAAAAACAAGCAGATTGGCATGATCGAAGTTGAAAATCGGTCCATCCGTTCGGAAGTTAAGGCGATCTGAAGAATTCGAAAAAGTTCCAAGGAGGCCCCCTTGGATGCATTTTTTTTTATTTCGGTTTTTTCGATTGGAGAAATGGATTCTATGAAAAAAAACAAGCAGTTTGGTATGATCGAAGTTGAAAATCGGTCCATCCGTTCGGAAGTTAAGGCGATCTGAAGAATTCGAAAAAGTTCCAAGGGGGCCCCCTTAGATGCATTTTTTTTTTCGATTTCGGTTTTGTCGAAAAAAAAAACAAGCAGATTGGTATGATCGAAGTTGAAAATCGGTCCATCCGTTCGGATGTTAAGGCGATCTGAAGAATTCTAAAAAGTTCCAAGGGGGCCCCCTTTGATGCATTTATTTTTTTCGATTTCGGTTTTTTCGATTGGAGAAATGGATTCTATGAAAAAAAAACAAGCAGATTGGTATGATCGGAGTTGAAAATCGGTCCATACGTTCGAAAGTTAAGGCAATCTGAAGAATTCGAAAAAGTTCCAAGGGGGCCCCCTTAGATGCATTTTTTTTTATTTCGGTTTTTTCGATTGAAGAAATGGATTCTATAGAAAAAAAAAGCAGATTGGTATGATCGAAGTTGAAAATCGGTCCATCCGTTCGGAAGTTAAGTCGATCTGAAGAATTCGAAAAAGTTCCAAGGAGGCCCCCTTAGATGCATTTATTTTTTTCGATTCCGGTTTTTTCGATTGGAGAAATGGATTCTATGAAAAAAAACGAGCAGATTAGTATGATCGAAGTTGAAAATCGGTACATACGTTCGAATGTTAAGGCAATCTGAAGAATTCGAAAAAGTTCCAAGGGGGCCCCCTTTGATGCATTTTTTTTTAGATTTCGGTTTTTTTGATCGGAGAAATGGATTCTATGAAAAAAAAAGCAGATTGGTATGATCGAAGTTGAAAATCGGTCCATCCGTTCGGAAGTTAAGTCGATCTGAAGAATTCGAAAAAGTTCCAAGGAGGCCCTCTTTGATGCATTTTTTTTTCGATTTCGGTTTTTTCGATTGCAGAAATGGATTCTATGAAAAAAAAACAAGCAGATTCGTATGATCGAAGTTGAAAATCGGTCCATCCGTTCGGAAGTTAAGGCGATCTGAAGAATTCGAAAAAGTTCCAAGGGGGCTCTCTTAGATGCATTTTTTTTTTTTCGATTTCGGTTTTGTCGAAAAAAAAAAACAAGCAGATTGGTATGATCGAAGTTGAAAATCGGTCCATCCGTTCGGATGTTAAGGCGATCTGAAGAATTCTAAAAAGTTCCAAGGGGCCCCCCTTTGATGCATTTATTTTTTTCGATTTCGGTTTTTTCGATTGGAGAAATGGATTCTATGAAAAAAAACAAGCAGATTGGTATGATCGGAGTTGAAAATCGGTCCATACGTTCGAAAGTTAAGGCAATCTGAAGAATTCGAAAAAGTTCCAAGGGGGCCCCCTTAGATGCATTTTTTTTATTTCGGTTTTTTCGATTGGAGAAATGGATTCTATAGAAAAAAAAAGCAGATTGGTATGATCGAAGTTGAAAATCGGTCCATCCGTTCGGAAGTTGAGTCGATCTGAAGAATTCGAAATAGTTCCAAGGAGGCCCCCTCAGATGCATTTTTTTTATTTCGGTTTTTTCGATTGGAGAAATGGATTCTATGAAAAAAAACAAGCAGATTCGTATGATCGAAGTTGAAAATCGGTCCATCCGTTCGGAAGTTAAGGCGATCTGAAGAATTCGAAAATGTTCCAAGGGGGCTCCCTTTGATGCTTTTTATTTTTTCGATTTCGGTTTTTTTGATTGGAGAAATGGATTCTATGAAAAAAAACAAGCAGATTGGTATGATCGGAGTTGAAAATCGGTCCATACGTTCGAAAGTTAAGGCAATCTGAAGAATTCGAAAAAGTTCCAAGGGGGCCCCCTTTGATGCATTTTTTTTTGGTTTCGGTTTTTTTGATCGGAGAAATGGATTCTATGAAAAAAAAAAGCAGATTGGTATGATCGAAGTTGAAAATCGGTCCATCCGTTCGGAAGTTAAGTCGATCTGAAGAATTCGAAAAAGTTCCAAGGTGGCCCCCTTTGATGCATTTTTTTTTCGATTTCAGTTTTTTCGATTGCAGAAATGGATTCTATGAAAAAAAACAAGCAGATTCGTATGATCGAAGTTGAAAATCGGTCCATCCGTTCGGAAGTTAAGGCCATCTGAAGAATTCGAAAAAGTTCCAAGGGGGCTCTCTTTGATGCTTTTTATTTTTTCGATTTCGGTTTTTTCGAAAAAAAAACAAGCAGATTGGTATGATCGAAGTTGAAAATCGGTCCATCCGTTCGGATGTTAAGGCGATCTGAAGAATTCGAAAAAGTTCCAAGGGGGCCCCCTTCGATGCATTTATTTTTTTTCGATTTCGGTTTTTTTGATCGGAGAAATGGATTCTATGGAAAAAAAAAGCAGATTGGTATGATCGAAGTTGAAAATCGGTCCATCCGTTCGGAAGTTAAGTCGATCTGAAGAATTCGAAAAAGTTCCAAGGGGGCCCCCTTAGATGAATTTTTTTTTATTTCGGTTTTTTCGATTGAAGAAATGGATTCTATGAAAAAAAACAAGCAGATTCGTATAATCGAAGTTGAAAATCGGTCCATCCGTTCGGAAGTTAAGGCGATCTGAAGAATTCGAAAAAGTTCCTAGGGGGCTCTCTTTGATGCATTTTTTTTTGATTTCGGTTTTTTCGATTGGAGAAATGAATTCTATGAAAAAAAAACAAGCAGATTGGTATGATCGAAGTTGAAAATCGGTCCATCCGTTCGGAAGTTAAGGCGATCTGAAGAATTCGAAAAAGTTCCAAGAAGGCCCCCTTAGATGCATTTTTTTTTTCGATTTCGGTTTTTTCGAAAAAAAAACAAGCAGATTGGTATGATCGAAGTTGAAAATCGGTCCATCCGTTCGGATGTTAAGGCGATCTGAAAAATTCGAAAAAGTTCCAAGGGGGCCCCCTTTGATGCATTCATTTTTTTCGATTTCGGTTTTTCCGATTGGAGAAATGGATTCTATGAAAAAAAAACAAGCAGATTGGTATGATCGATGTTGAAAATCGGTCCATACGTTCGAAAGTTAAGGCGATCTGAAGAATTCGAAAAAGTTCCAAGGGGGCCCCCTTTGATGCATTTTTTTTCGATTTCGGTTTTTTCGATTGGAGAAATGGATTCTATAAAAAAAACAAGCAGATTGGTATGATCGAAGTTGAAAATCGGTCTATCCGTTCGGAAGTTAAGGCGATCTGAAGAATTCGAAAAAGTTCCAAGGGGACCCCCTTTGATGCAATTTTTTTCGATTGGAGAAATGGATTCTATGGAAAAAACAAGCGAATTGGTATGCGCGAAATTGAAAATTGGTCCATCCGTTCGGAAGTTAAGGCGATCTGAAGAATTCGAAAAAGTTCCAAGGGGGCCCCCTTTGATGCATTTTTTTTTCGATTCCGGTTTTTTCTATTGGAGAAATGGATTCTATGAAAAAAAACAAGCAGATTGGTATGTTCGAAGTTGAAAATCGGTCCATCCGTTCGGATGTTAAGGCGATCTGAAGAATTCGAAAAGGTTCCAAGGGGGCCCCCTTTGATGCATTTATTTTTTTCGATTTCGGTTTTTTCGATTGGAGAAATGGATTCTATGAAAAAAAACGAGCAGATTAGTATGATCGAAGTTGAAAATCGGTACATACGTTCGAATGTTAAGGCAATCTGAAGAATTCGAAAAAGTTCCAAGGGGGCCCCCTTTGATGCATTTTTATTTTCGATTTCGGTTTTTTTGATCGGAGAAATGGATTCTATAGAAAAAAAAAGCAGATTGGTATGATCGAAGTTGAAAATCGGTCCATCCGTTCGGAAGTTAAGTCGATCTGAAGAATTCGAAAAAGTTCCAAGGGGGCCCCCTTGGATGCATTTTATTTTATTTCGGTTTTTTCGATTGGAGAAATGGATTCTATGAAAAAAAACAAGCAGATTCGTATGATCGAAGTTGAAAATCGGTCCATCCGTTCGGAAGTTAAGGCGATCTGAAGAATTCGAAAATGTTCCAAGGGGGCTCCCTTTGATGCTTTTTATTTTTTCGATTTCGGTTTTTTTGATTGGAGAAATGGATTCTATGAAGAAAAAACAAGCAGATTGGTATGATCGGAGTTAAAAATCGGTCCATACGTTCGAAAGTTAAGGCAATCTGAAGAATTCGAAAAAGTTCCAAGGGGGCCCCCTTTGATGCATTTTTTTTAGATTTCGGTTTTTTTGATCGGAGAAATGGATTCTATGAAAAAAAAAGCAGATTGGTATGATCGAAGTTGAAAATCGGTCCATCCGTTCGGAAGTTAAGTCGATCTGAAGAATTCGAAAAAGTTCCAAGGAGGCCCTCTTTGATGCATTTTTTTTTTTCGATTTCGGTTTTTTCGATTGCAGAAATGGATTCTATGAAAAAAAAACAAGCAGATTCGTATGATCGAAGTTGAAAATCGGTCCATCCGTTCGGAAGTTAAGGCGATCTGAAGAATTCGAAAAAGTTCCAAGGGGGCTCTCTTTGATGCTTTTCATTTTTTCGATTTCGGTTTTTTTGATTGGAGAAATGAATTCTATGAAAAAAAAACAAGCAGATTGGCATGATCGAAGTTGAAAATCGGTCCATCCGTTCGGAAGTTAAGGCGATCTGAAGAATTCGAAAAAGTTCCAAGGAGGCCCCCTTGGATGCATTTTTTTTTATTTCGGTTTTTTCGATTGGAGAAATGGATTCTATGAAAAAAAACAAGCAGTTTGGTATGATCGAAGTTGAAAATCGGTCCATCCGTTCGGAAGTTAAGGCGATCTGAAGAATTCGAAAAAGTTCCAAGGGGGCCCCCTTAGATGCATTTTTTTTTTCGATTTCGGTTTTGTCGAAAAAAAAAACAAGCAGATTGGTATGATCGAAGTTGAAAATCGGTCCATCCGTTCGGATGTTAAGGCGATCTGAAGAATTCTAAAAAGTTCCAAGGGGGCCCCCTTTGATGCATTTATTTTTTTCGATTTCGGTTTTTTCGATTGGAGAAATGGATTCTATGAAAAAAAACAAGCAGATTGGTATGATCGGAGTTGAAAATCGGTCCATACGTTCGAAAGTTAAGGCAATCTGAAGAATTCGAAAAAGTTCCAAGGGGGCCCCCTTAGATGCATTTTTTTTTATTTCGGTTTTTTCGATTGAAGAAATGGATTCTATAGAAAAAAAAAGCAGATTGGTATGATCGAAGTTGAAAATCGGTCCATCCGTTCGGAAGTTAAGTCGATCTGAAGAATTCGAAAAAGTTCCAAGGAGGCCCCCTTAGATGCATTTATTTTTTTCGATTTCGGTTTTTTCGATTGGAGAAATGGATTCTATGAAAAAAAACGAGCAGATTAGTATGATCGAAGTTGAAAATCGGTACATACGTTCGAATGTTAAGGCAATCTGAAGAATTCGAAAAAGTTCCAAGGGGGCCCCCTTTGATGCATTTTTTTTCAGATTTCGGTTTTTTTGATCGGAGAAATGGATTCTATGAAAAAAAAAAGCAGATTGGTATGATCGAAGTTGAAAATCGGTCCATCCGTTCGGAAGTTAAGTCGATCTGAAGAATTCGAAAAAGTTCCAAGGAGGCCCTCTTTGATGCATTTTTTTTTTTCGATTTCGGTTTTTTCGATTGCAGAAATGGATTCTATGAAAAAAAAACAAGCAGATTCGTATGATCGAAGTTGAAAATCGGTCCATCCGTTCGGAAGTTAAGGCGATCTGAAGAATTCGAAAAAGTTCCAAGGGGGCTCTCTTAGATGCATTTTTTTTTTTCGATTTCGGTTTTGTCGAAAAAAAAAACAAGCAGATTGGTATGATCGAAGTTGAAAATCGGTCCATCCGTTCGGATGTTAAGGCGATCTGAAGAATTCTAAAAAGTTCCAAGGGGCCCCCCTTTGATGCATTTATTTTTTTCGATTTCGGTTTTTTCGATTGGAGAAATGGATTCTATGAAAAAAAACAAGCAGATTGGTATGATCGGAGTTGAAAATCGGTCCATACGTTCGAAAGTTAAGGCAATCTGAAGAATTCGAAAAAGTTCCAAGGGGGCCCCCTTAGATGCATTTTTTTTATTTCGGTTTTTTCGATTGGAGAAATGGATTCTATAGAAAAAAAAAGCAGATTGGTATGATCGAAGTTGAAAATCGGTCCATCCGTTCGGAAGTTGAGTCGATCTGAAGAATTCGAAATAGTTCCAAGGAGGCCCCCTCAGATGCATTTTTTTTTATTTCGGTTTTTTCGATTGGAGAAATGGATTCTATGAAAAAAAACAAGCAGATTCGTATGATCGAAGTTGAAAATCGGTCCATCCGTTCGGAAGTTAAGGCGATCTGAAGAATTCGAAAATGTTCCAAGGGGGCTCCCTTTGATGCTTTTTATTTTTTCGATTTCGGTTTTTTTGATTGGAGAAATGGATTCTATGAAAAAAAAACAAGCAGATTGGTATGATCGGAGTTGAAAATCGGTCCATACGTTCGAAAGTTAAGGCAATCTGAAGAATTCGAAAAAGTTCCAAGGGGGCCCCCTTTGATGCATTTTTTTTTGGTTTCGGTTTTTTTGATCGGAGAAATGGATTCTATGAAAAAAAAAAGCAGATTGGTATGATCGAAGTTGAAAATCGGTCCATCCGTTCGGAAGTTAAGTCGATCTGAAGAATTCGAAAAAGTTCCAAGGTGGCCCCCTTTGATGCATTTTTTTTTTCGATTTCAGTTTTTTCGATTGCAGAAATGGATTCTATGAAAAAAAACAAGCAGATTCGTATGATCGAAGTTGAAAATCGGTCCATCCGTTCGGAAGTTAAGGCCATCTGAAGAATTCGAAAAAGTTCCAAGGGGGCTCTCTTTGATGCTTTTTATTTTTTCGATTTCGGTTTTTTTGATTGGAGAAATGAATTCTATGAAAAAAAAACAAGCAGATTGGTATGATCGAGGTTGAAAATCGGTCCATCCGTTCGGAAGTTAAGGCGATCTGAAGAATTCGAAAAAGTTCCAAGGGGGCCCCCTTAGATGCATTTTTTTTTTTCGATTTCGGTTTTTTCGAAAAAAAAACAAGCAGATTGGTATGATCGAAGTTGAAAATCGGTCCATCCGTTCGGATGTTAAGGCGATCTGAAGAATTCGAAAAAGTTCCAAGGGGGCCCCCTTCGATGCATTTATTTTTTTTCGATTTCGGTTTTTTTGATCGGAGAAATGGATTCTATGGAAAAAAAAAGCAGATTGGTATGATCGAAGTTGAAAATCGGTCCATCCGTTCGGAAGTTAAGTCGATCTGAAGAATTCGAAAAAGTTCCAAGGGGGCCCCCTTGGATGAATTTTTTTTTATTTCGGTTTTTTCGATTGAAGAAATGGATTCTATGAAAAAAAACAAGCAGATTCGTATAATCGAAGTTGAAAATCGGTCCATCCGTTCGGAAGTTAAGGCGATCTGAAGAATTCGAAAAAGTTCCTAGGGGGCTCTCTTTGATGCATTTTTTTTTGATTTCGGTTTTTTCGATTGGAGAAATGAATTCTATGAAAAAAAAACAAGCAGATTGGTATGATCGAAGTTGAAAATCGGTCCATCCGTTCGGAAGTTAAGGCGATCTGAAGAATTCGAAAAAGTTCCAAGAAGGCCCCCTTAGATGCATTTTTTTTTTCGATTTCGGTTTTTTCGAAAAAAAAACAAGCAGATTGGTATGATCGAAGTTGAAAATCGGTCCATCCGTTCGGATGTTAAGGCGATCTGAAAAATTCGAAAAAGTTCCAAGGGGGCCCCCTTTGATGCATTCATTTTTTTCGATTTCGGTTTTTCCGATTGGAGAAAAGGATTCTATGAAAAAAAAACAAGCAGATTGGTATGATCGATGTTGAAAATCGGTCCATACGTTCGAAAGTTAAGGCAATCTGAAGAATTCGAAAAAGTTCCAAGGGGGCTCCCTTTGATGCTTTTTATTTTTTCGATTTCGGTTTTTTCGATTGCAGAAATGGATTCTATGAAAAAAAACAAGCAGATTCGTATGATCGAAGTTGAAAATCGGTCCATCCGTTCGAAAGTTAAGGCGATATAAAGAATTCGAAAAAGTTCCTTTGATGCTTTTTATTTTTTCGATTTCGGTTGTTTTGATTGGAGAAATGGATTCTATGAAAAAAAACAAGCAGATTGGTATGATCGAAGTTGAAAATCGGTCCATCCGTTCGGAAGTTGAGGCGATCTGAAGAATTCGAAAAAGTTCCAAGGGGGCCCCCTTTGATGCATTTTTTTCTCGATTTCGGTTTTTTCGATTAGAGAAATGGATTCTATGAAAAAAAAAACAAGCAGATTGGTATGATCGAAGTTGAAAATCGGTCCATCCGTTCGGAAGTTAAGGCGATCTGAAGAATTCGAAAAAGTTCCAAGGGGGCCCCCTTTGATGCTTTTTTTTTTTTCGATTTCGGTTTTTTCGAAAAAAAAAACAAGCAGATTGGTATGATCGAAGTTGAAAATCGGTCCATCCGTTCGGATGTTAAGGCGATCAGAAGAATTCGAAAAAGTTCCAAGGGGGCCACCTTTGATGCATTTATTTTTTTCGATTTCGGTTTTTTCGATTGGAGAAATGGATTCTATGAAAAAAAAACAAGCAGATTGGTATGATCGAAGTTGAAAATCGGTCCATACGTTCGAAAGTTAAGGCAATCTGAAGAATTCGAAAAAGTTCCAAGGGGGCCCCCTTTGATGCATTTTTTTTTTCGATTTCGGTTTTTTTGATCGGAGAAATGGATTCTATGGAAAAAAAAAGCAGATTGGTATGATCGAAGTTGAAAATCGGTCCATCCGTTCGGAAGTTAAGTCGATCTGAAGAATTCGAAAAAGTTCCAAGGGGGCCCCCTTAGATGCATTTTTTTTTGATTTCGGTTTTTTCGATTGGAGAAATGGATTCTATGAAAAAAAAAACAAGCAGATTCGTATGATCGAAGTTGAAAATCCGTCCATCCTTTCGGAAGTTAAGGCGATCTGAAGAATTCGAAAATGTTCCAAGGGGGCTCCCTTTGATGCTTTTTATTTTTTCGATTTCGGTTTTTTTTGATTGGAGAAATGGATTCTATGAAATAAAACAAGCAGATTGGTATGATCGAAGTTGAAAATCGGTCCATCCGTTCGGAAGTTAAGGCGATCTGAAGAATTCGAAAAAGTTCCAAGGGGGCCCCCTTTGATGCATTTTTTTTCGATTTCGGTTTTTTCGATTGGAGAAATGGATTCTATGAAAAAAACATGCAGATTGGTATGATCGAAGTTGAAAATCGGTCCATCCGTTCGGAAGTTAAGGCGATCTGAAGAATTCGAAAAAGTTCCAAGGGGACCCCCTTTGATGCAATTTTTTTCGATTGGAGAAATGGATTCTATGGAAAAAACAAGCGAATTGGTATGCGCGAAATTGAAAATCGGTCCATCCGTTCGGAAGTTAAGGCGATCTGAAGAATTCGAAAAAGTTCCAAGGGGACCCCCTTTGATGCAATTTTTTTCGATAGGAGAAATGGATTCTATGGAAAAAACAAGCGAATTGGTATGCGCGAAATTGAAAATCGGTCCATACGTTCGAAAGTTAAGGCAATCTGAAGAATTCGAAAAAGTTCCCAGGGGGCCCCCTTCGATGCATTTTTGTTTTAGATTTCGGTTTTTTTGATCGGAGAAATGGATTCTATAAAAAAAAGCAGATTGGTATGATCGAAGTTGAAAATCGGTCCATCCGTTCGGAAGTTAAGTCGATCTGAAGAATTGGAAAAAGTTCCAAGGAGGCCCCCTTTGATGCATTTTTTTTTCGATTTCGGTTTTTTCGATTGCAGAAATGGATTCTATGAAAAAAAACAAGCAGATTCGTATGATCGAAGTTGAAAATCGGTCCATCCGTTCGGAAGTTAAGGCGATCTGAAGAATTCGAAAAAGTTCCAAGGGGGCTCTCTTTGATGCTTTTTATTTTTTCGATTTCGGTTTTTTGATTGGAGAAATGAATACTTTGAAAAAAAAACAAGCAGATTGGTATGATCGAAGTTGAAAATCGGTCCATCCGTTCGGAAGTTAAGGCGATCTGAAGAATTCGAAAAAGTTCCAAGGGGTCCCCCTTAGATGCATTTTTTTTTTCGATTTCGGTTTTTTCGATTGGAGAAATGGATTCTATGAAAAAAAACAAGCAGATTGGTATGATCGAAGTTGAAAATCGGTCCATCCGTTCGGAAGTTAAGGCATTCTGAAGAATTCGAAAAAGTTCCAAGAGGGCCCCCTTAGATGCATTTTTTTTTTTCGATTTCGGTTTTTTCGAAAAAAAAACAAGCAGATTGGTATGATCGAAGTTGAAAATCGGTCCATCCGTTCGGATGTTAAGGCGATCTGAAGAATTCGAAAAAGTTCCAAGGGGGCCCCCTTCGATGCATTTATTTTTTTTCGATTTCGGTTTTTTTGATCGGAGAAATGGATTCTATGGAAAAAAAAAGCAGATTGGTATGATCGAAGTTGAAAATCGGTCCATCCGTTCGGAAGTTAAGTCGATCTGAAGAATTCGAAAAAGTTCCAAGGGGGCCCCCTTGGATGAATTTTTTTTTATTTCGGTTTTTTCGATTGAAGAAATGGATTCTATGAAAAAAAACAAGCAGATTCGTATAATCGAAGTTGAAAATCGGTCCATCCGTTCGGAAGTTAAGGCGATCTGAAGAATTCGAAAAAGTTCCTAGGGGGCTCTCTTTGATGCATTTTTTTTTGATTTCGGTTTTTTCGATTGGAGAAATGAATTCTATGAAAAAAAAACAAGCAGATTGGTATGATCGAAGTTGAAAATCGGTCCATCCGTTCGGAAGTTAAGGCGATCTGAAGAATTCGAAAAAGTTCCAAGAAGGCCCCCTTAGATGCATTTTTTTTTTCGATTTCGGTTTTTTCGAAAAAAAAACAAGCAGATTGGTATGATCGAAGTTGAAAATCGGTCCATCCGTTCGGATGTTAAGGCGATCTGAAAAATTCGAAAAAGTTCCAAGGGGGCCCCCTTTGATGCATTCATTTTTTTCGATTTCGGTTTTTCCGATTGGAGAAAAGGATTCTATGAAAAAAAAACAAGCAGATTGGTATGATCGATGTTGAAAATCGGTCCATACGTTCGAAAGTTAAGGCAATCTGAAGAATTCGAAAAAGTTCCAAGGGGGCTCCCTTTGATGCTTTTTATTTTTTCGATTTCGGTTTTTTCGATTGCAGAAATGGATTCTATGAAAAAAAACAAGCAGATTCGTATGATCGAAGTTGAAAATCGGTCCATCCGTTCGAAAGTTAAGGCGATATAAAGAATTCGAAAAAGTTCCTTTGATGCTTTTTATTTTTTCGATTTCGGTTGTTTTGATTGGAGAAATGGATTCTATGAAAAAAAACAAGCAGATTGGTATGATCGAAGTTGAAAATCGGTCCATCCGTTCGGAAGTTGAGGCGATCTGAAGAATTCGAAAAAGTTCCAAGGGGGCCCCCTTTGATGCATTTTTTTCTCTATTTCGGTTTTTTCGATTAGAGAAATGGATTCTATGAAAAAAAAAACAAGCAGATTGGTATGATCGAAGTTGAAAATCGGTCCATCCGTTCGGAAGTTAAGGCGATCTGAAGAATTCGAAAAAGTTCCAAGGGGGCCCCCTTTGATGCTTTTTTTTTTTTCGATTTCGGTTTTTTCGAAAAAAAAAACAAGCAGATTGGTATGATCGAAGTTGAAAATCGGTCCATCCGTTCGGATGTTAAGGCGATCAGAAGAATTCGAAAAAGTTCCAAGGGGGCCACCTTTGATGCATTTATTTTTTTCGATTTCGGTTTTTTCGATTGGAGAAATGGATTCTATGAAAAAAAAACAAGCAGATTGGTATGATCGAAGTTGAAAATCGGTCCATACGTTCGAAAGTTAAGGCAATCTGAAGAATTCGAAAAAGTTCCAAGGGGGCCCCCTTTGATGCATTTTTTTTTTCGATTTCGGTTTTTTTGATCGGAGAAATGGATTCTATGGAAAAAAAAAGCAGATTGGTATGATCGAAGTTGAAAATCGGTCCATCCGTTCGGAAGTTAAGTCGATCTGAAGAATTCGAAAAAGTTCCAAGGGGGCCCCCTTAGATGCATTTTTTTTTGATTTCGGTTTTTTCGATTGGAGAAATGGATTCTATGAAAAAAAAAACAAGCAGATTCGTATGATCGAAGTTGAAAATCCGTCCATCCGTTCGGAAGTTAAGGCGATCTGAAGAATTCGAAAATGTTCCAAGGGGGCTCCCTTTGATGCTTTTTATTTTTTCGATTTCGGTTTTTTTTGATTGGAGAAATGGATTCTATGAAATAAAACAAGCAGATTGGTATGATCGAAGTTGAAAATCGGTCCATCCGTTCGGAAGTTAAGGCGATCTGAAGAATTCGAAAAAGTTCCAAGGGGGCCCCCTTTGATGCATTTTTTTTCGATTTCGGTTTTTTCGATTGGAGAAATGGATTCTATGAAAAAAACATGCAGATTGGTATGATCGAAGTTGAAAATCGGTCCATCCGTTCGGAAGTTAAGGCGATCTGAAGAATTCGAAAAAGTTCCAAGGGGACCCCCTTTGATGCAATTTTTTTCGATTGGAGAAATGGATTCTATGGAAAAAACAAGCGAATTGGTATGCGCGAAATTGAAAATCGGTCCATCCGTTCGGAAGTTAAGGCGATCTGAAGAATTCGAAAAAGTTCCAAGGGGACCCCCTTTGATGCAATTTTTTTCGATAGGAGAAATGGATTCTATGGAAAAAACAAGCGAATTGGTATGCGCGAAATTGAAAATCGGTCCATACGTTCGAAAGTTAAGGCAATCTGAAGAATTCGAAAAAGTTCCCAGGGGGCCCCCTTCGATGCATTTTTGTTTTAGATTTCGGTTTTTTTGATCGGAGAAATGGATTCTATAAAAAAAAGCAGATTGGTATGATCGAAGTTGAAAATCGGTCCATCCGTTCGGAAGTTAAGTCGATCTGAAGAATTGGAAAAAGTTCCAAGGAGGCCCCCTTTGATGCATTTTTTTTTCGATTTCGGTTTTTTCGATTGCAGAAATGGATTCTATGAAAAAAAACAAGCAGATTCGTATGATCGAAGTTGAAAATCGGTCCATCCGTTCGGAAGTTAAGGCGATCTGAAGAATTCGAAAAAGTTCCAAGGGGGCTCTCTTTGATGCTTTTTATTTTTTCGATTTCGGTTTTTTGATTGGAGAAATGAATACTTTGAAAAAAAAACAAGCAGATTGGTATGATCGAAGTTGAAAATCGGTCCATCCGTTCGGAAGTTAAGGCGATCTGAAGAATTCGAAAAAGTTCCAAGGGGTCCCCCTTAGATGCATTTTTTTTTTCGATTTCGGTTTTTTCGATTGGAGAAATGGATTCTATGAAAAAAAACAAGCAGATTGGTATGATCGAAGTTGAAAATCGGTCCATCCGTTCGGAAGTTAAGGCATTCTGAAGAATTCGAAAAAGTTCCAAGAGGGCCCCCTTAGATGCATTTTTTTTTTTCGATTTCGGTTTTTTCGAAAAAAAAACAAGCAGATTGGTATGATCGAAGTTGAAAATCGGTCCATCCGTTCGGATGTTGAGGCGATCTGAAGAATTCGAAAAAGTTTCAAGGGGGCCCCCTTTGATGCATTTATTTTTTTCTATTTCGGTTTTTTCGATTGGAGAAATGGATTCTATTAAAAAAAAACAAGCAGATTGGTATGATAGAAGTTAAAAATCGGTCCATACGTTCGAAAGTTAAGGCAATCTGAAGAATTCGAAAAAGTTCCAAGGGGGCCCCCTTTGATGCATTTTTTTCTCGATTTCGGTTTTTTCGATTAGAGAAATGGATTCTATGAAAAAAAAACAAGCAGATTGGTATGATCGAAGTTGAAAATCGGTCCATCCGTTCGGAAGTTAAGGCGATCTGAAGAATTCGAGAAAGTTCCAAGGGGGCCCCCTTTGATGCTTTTTTTTTTTCGATTTCGGTTTTTTCGAAAAAAAAAACAAGCAGATTGGTATGATCGAAGTTGAAAATCGGTCCATCCGTTCGGATGTTAAGGCGATCAGAAGAATTCGAAAAAGTTCCAAGGGGGCCCCCTTTGATGCATTTATTTTTTTCGATTTCGGTTTTTTCGATTGGAGAAATGGATTCCATGAAAAAAAAACAAGCAGATTGGTATGATCGAAGTTGAAAATCGGTCCATACGTTCGAAAGTTAAGGCAATCTGAAGAATTCGAAAAAGTTCCAAGGGGGCCCCCTTTGATGCATTTTTTTTTTCGATTTCGGTTTTTTTGATCGGAGAAATGGATTCTATGGAAAAAAAAAGCAGATTGGTATGATCGAAGTTGAAAATCGGTCCATCCGTTCGGAAGTTAAGTCGATCTGAAGAATTCGAAAAAGTTCCAAGGGGGCCCCCTTAGATGCATTTTTTTTTTATTTCGGTTTTTTCGATTGGAGAAATGGATTCTATGAAAAAAAAAACAAGCAGATTCGTATGATCGAAGTTGAAAATCCGTCCATCCGTTCGGAAGTTAAGGCGATCTGAAGAATTCGAAAATGTTCCAAGGGGGCTCCCTTTGATGCTTTTTATTTTTTCGATTTCGGTTTTTTTGATTGGAGAAATGGATTCTATGAAATAAAACAAGCACATTGGTATGATCGAAGTTGAAAATCGGTCCATCCGTTCGGAAGTTAAGGCGATATGAAGAATTCGAAAAAGTTCCAAGGGGGCCCCCTTTGATGCATTCTTTTTCGATTTCGGTTTTTTTGATTGGAGAAATGGATTCTATGAAAAAAACAAGCAGATTGGTATGATCGAAGTTGAAAATCGGTCCATCCGTTCGGAAGTTAAGGCGATCTGAAGAATTCGAAAAAGTTCCAAGGGGACCCCCTTTGATGCAATTTTTGTTCGATTGGAGAAATGGATTCTATGGAAAAAACAAGCGAATTGGTATGCGCGAAATTGAAAATCGGTCCATCCGTTCGGAAGTTAAGGCGATCTGAAGAATTCGAAAAAGTTCCAAGGGGACCCCCTTTGATGCAATTTTTTTCGATAGGAGAAATGGATTCTATGGAAACAACAAGCGAATTGGCATGCGCGAAATTGAAAATCGGTCCATACGTTCGAAAGTTAAGGCAATCTGAAGAATTCGAAAAAGTTCCCAGGGGGCCCCCTTCGATGCATTTTTGTTTTAGATTTCGGTTTTTTTGATCGGAGAAATGGATTCTATAAAAAAAAGCAGATTGGTATGATCGAAGTTGAAAATCGGTCCATCCGTTCGGAAGTTAAGTCGATCTGAAGAATTGGAAAAAGTTCCAAGGAGGCCCCCTTTGATGCATTTTTTTTTCGATTTCGGTTTTTTCGATTGCAGAAATGGATTCTATGAAAAAAAACAAGCAGATTCGTATGATCGAAGTTGAAAATCGGTCCATCCGTTCGGAAGTTAAGGCGATCTGAAGAATTCGAAAAAGTTCCAAGGGGGCTCTCTTTGATGCTTTTTATTTTTTCGATTTCGGTTTTTTGATTGGAGAAATGAATTCTATGATAAAAAAACAAGCAGATTGGTATGATCGAAGTTGAAAATCGGTCCATCCGTTCGGATGTTAAGGCGATCTGAAGAATTCGAAAAAGTTCCAAGGGGGCCCCCTTAGATGCATTTTTTTTTTCCGATTTCGGTTTTTTCGATCGGAGAAATGGATTCTATGAAAAAAAACAAGCAGATTGGTATGATCGAAGTTGAAAATCGGTCCATCCGTTCGGAAGTTAAGGCGATCTGAAGAATTCGAAAAAGTTCCAAGAGGGCCCCCTTAGATGCATTTTTTTTTTTCGATTTCGGTTTTTTCGAAAAAAAAACAAGCAGATTGGTATGATCGAAGTTGAAAATCGGTCCATCCGTTCGGATGTTAAGGCGATCTGAAGAATTCGAAAAAGTTTCAAGGGGGCCCCCTTTGATGCATTTATTTTTTCGATTTCGGTTCTATTGATCGGAGAAATGGATTCAATGGAAAAAAAAACAGATTGGTATGATCGAAGTTGAAAATCGGTCCATCCGTTCGGAAGTTAAGTCGATCTGAAGTATTCGAAAAAGTTCCAAGGGGGCCCCCTTAGATGCATTTTTTTTTATTTCGGTTTTTTCGATTGGAGAAATGGATTCTATGAAAAAAAAACAAGCAGGTTCGTATGATCGAAGTTAAAAGTCGGTCCATCCGTTCGGAAGTTAAGGCGATCTGAAGAATTCGAAAATGTTCCAAGGGGGCTCCCTTTGATGCTTTTTATTTTTTCGATTTCGGTTTTTTTTATTGGAGAAATGGATTCTATGAAAAAAAAAACAAGCAGATTGGTATGATCGAAGTTGAAAATCGGTCCATACGTTCGAAAGTTAAGGCAATCTGAAGAATTCGAAAAAGTTCCAAGGGGGCCCCCTTTGATGCATTTTTTTTTTTCGATTTCGGTTTTTTTGATCGGAGAAATGGATTCTATGAAAAAAAAAGCAGATTGGTATGATCGAAGTTGAAAATCGGTCCATCCGTTCGGAAGTTAAGTCGATCTGAAGAATTCGAAAAAGATCCAAGGGGGCCCCCTTTGATGCATTTTTTTTTTTTCGATTTCGGTTTTTTCGATTGCAGAAATGGATTCTATGAAAAAAAACAAGCAGATTCGTATCATCGATGTTGAAAATCGGTCCATCCGTTCGGAAGTTAAGGCGATCTGAAGAATTCGAAAAAGTTCCAAGGGGGCTCCCTTTGATGCTTTTTATTTTTTCGATTTCGGTTTTTTGATTGGAGAAATGAATTCTATGATAAAAAAACAAGCAGATTGGTATGATCGAAGTTGAAAATCGGTCCATCCGTTCGGATGTTAAGGCGATCTGAAGAATTCGAAAAAGTTCCAAGGGGGCCCCCTTAGATGCATTTTTTTTTTCCGATTTCGGTTTTTTCGATCGGAGAAATGGATTCTATGAAAAAAAACAAGCAGATTGGTATGATCGAAGTTGAAAATCGGTCCATCCGTTCGGAAGTTAAGGCGATCTGAAGAATTCGAAAAAGTTCCAAGGGGGCCCCCTTTGATGCATTTATTTTTTTCGATTTCGGTTTTTTTGATTGGAGAAATGGATTCTATGAAAAAAAACAAGCAGATTGGTATGATCGAAGTTGAAAATCGGTCCATCCGTTCGGAAGTTAAGTCGATCTGAAGAATTCGAAAAAGTTCCAAGGGGGCCCCCTTTGATGCATTTTTTTTTTTCGATTTCGGTTTTTTTGATCGGAGAAATGGATTCTATGAAAAAAAAAGCAGATTGGTATGATCGAAGTTGAAAATCGGTCCATCCGTTCGGAAGTTAAGGCGATCTGAAGAATTCGAAAAAGTTCCAAGGGGGCCCCCTTTGATGCATTTATTTTTTTCGATTTCGGTTTTTTTGATTGGAGAAATGGATTCTATGAAAAAAAACAAGCAGATTGGTATGATCGAAGTTGAAAATCGGTCCATCCGTTCGGAAGTTAAGGCGATCTGAAGAATTCGAAAAAGTTCCAAGGGGGCCCCCTTTGATGCATTTTTTTTTTTCGATTTCGGTTTTTTTGATCGGAGAAATGGATTCTATGAAAAAAAAAGCAGATTGGTATGATCGAAGTTGAAAATCGGTCCATCCGTTCGGAAGTTAAGTCGATCTGAAGAATTCGAAAAAGATCCAAGGGGGCCCCCTTTGATGCATTTTTTTTTTTTCGATTTCGGTTTTTTCGATTGCAGAAATGGATTCTATGAAAAAAAACAAGCAGATTCGTATCATCGATGTTGAAAATCGGTCCATCCGTTCGGAAGTTAAGGCGATCTGAAGAATTCGAAAAAGTTCCAAGGGGGCTCCCTTTGATGCTTTTTATTTTTTCGATTTCGGTTTTTTGATTGGAGAAATGAATTCTATGATAAAAAAACAAGCAGATTGGTATGATCGAAGTTGAAAATCGGTCCATCCGTTCGGATGTTAAGGCGATCTGAAGAATTCGAAAAAGTTCCAAGGGGGCCCCCTTAGATGCATTTTTTTTTTCCGATTTCGGTTTTTTCGATCGGAGAAATGGATTCTATGAAAAAAAACAAGCAGATTGGTATGATCGAAGTTGAAAATCGGTCCATCCGTTCGGAAGTTAAGGCGATCTGAAGAATTCGAAAAAGTTCCAAGGGGGCCCCCTTAGATGCATTTTTTTTATTTCGGTTTTTTCGATTGGAGAAATGGATTCTATAGAAAAAAAAAGCAGATTGGTATGATCGAAGTTGAAAATCGGTCCATCCGTTCGGAAGTTGAGTCGATCTGAAGAATTCGAAATAGTTCCAAGGAGGCCCCCTCAGATGCATTTTTTTTATTTCGGTTTTTTCGATTGGAGAAATGGATTCTATGAAAAAAAACAAGCAGATTCGTATGATCGAAGTTGAAAATCGGTCCATCCGTTCGGAAGTTAAGGCGATCTGAAGAATTCGAAAATGTTCCAAGGGGGCTCCCTTTGATGCTTTTTATTTTTTCGATTTCGGTTTTTTTGATTGGAGAAATGGATTCTATGAAAAAAAACAAGCAGATTGGTATGATCGGAGTTGAAAATCGGTCCATACGTTCGAAAGTTAAGGCAATCTGAAGAATTCGAAAAAGTTCCAAGGGGGCCCCCTTTGATGCATTTTTTTTTGGTTTCGGTTTTTTTGATCGGAGAAATGGATTCTATGAAAAAAAAAAGCAGATTGGTATGATCGAAGTTGAAAATCGGTCCATCCGTTCGGAAGTTAAGTCGATCTGAAGAATTCGAAAAAGTTCCAAGGTGGCCCCCTTTGATGCATTTTTTTTTCGATTTCAGTTTTTTCGATTGCAGAAATGGATTCTATGAAAAAAAACAAGCAGATTCGTATGATCGAAGTTGAAAATCGGTCCATCCGTTCGGAAGTTAAGGCCATCTGAAGAATTCGAAAAAGTTCCAAGGGGGCTCTCTTTGATGCTTTTTATTTTTTCGATTTCGGTTTTTTCGAAAAAAAAACAAGCAGATTGGTATGATCGAAGTTGAAAATCGGTCCATCCGTTCGGATGTTAAGGCGATCTGAAGAATTCGAAAAAGTTCCAAGGGGGCCCCCTTCGATGCATTTATTTTTTTTCGATTTCGGTTTTTTTGATCGGAGAAATGGATTCTATGGAAAAAAAAAGCAGATTGGTATGATCGAAGTTGAAAATCGGTCCATCCGTTCGGAAGTTAAGTCGATCTGAAGAATTCGAAAAAGTTCCAAGGGGGCCCCCTTAGATGAATTTTTTTTTATTTCGGTTTTTTCGATTGAAGAAATGGATTCTATGAAAAAAAACAAGCAGATTCGTATAATCGAAGTTGAAAATCGGTCCATCCGTTCGGAAGTTAAGGCGATCTGAAGAATTCGAAAAAGTTCCTAGGGGGCTCTCTTTGATGCATTTTTTTTTGATTTCGGTTTTTTCGATTGGAGAAATGAATTCTATGAAAAAAAAACAAGCAGATTGGTATGATCGAAGTTGAAAATCGGTCCATCCGTTCGGAAGTTAAGGCGATCTGAAGAATTCGAAAAAGTTCCAAGAAGGCCCCCTTAGATGCATTTTTTTTTTCGATTTCGGTTTTTTCGAAAAAAAAACAAGCAGATTGGTATGATCGAAGTTGAAAATCGGTCCATCCGTTCGGATGTTAAGGCGATCTGAAAAATTCGAAAAAGTTCCAAGGGGGCCCCCTTTGATGCATTCATTTTTTTCGATTTCGGTTTTTCCGATTGGAGAAATGGATTCTATGAAAAAAAAACAAGCAGATTGGTATGATCGATGTTGAAAATCGGTCCATACGTTCGAAAGTTAAGGCGATCTGAAGAATTCGAAAAAGTTCCAAGGGGGCCCCCTTTGATGCATTTTTTTTCGATTTCGGTTTTTTCGATTGGAGAAATGGATTCTATAAAAAAAACAAGCAGATTGGTATGATCGAAGTTGAAAATCGGTCTATCCGTTCGGAAGTTAAGGCGATCTGAAGAATTCGAAAAAGTTCCAAGGGGACCCCCTTTGATGCAATTTTTTTCGATTGGAGAAATGGATTCTATGGAAAAAACAAGCGAATTGGTATGCGCGAAATTGAAAATTGGTCCATCCGTTCGGAAGTTAAGGCGATCTGAAGAATTCGAAAAAGTTCCAAGGGGGCCCCCTTTGATGCATTTTTTTTTCGATTCCGGTTTTTTCTATTGGAGAAATGGATTCTATGAAAAAAAACAAGCAGATTGGTATGTTCGAAGTTGAAAATCGGTCCATCCGTTCGGATGTTAAGGCGATCTGAAGAATTCGAAAAGGTTCCAAGGGGGCCCCCTTTGATGCATTTATTTTTTTCGATTTCGGTTTTTTCGATTGGAGAAATGGATTCTATGAAAAAAAACGAGCAGATTAGTATGATCGAAGTTGAAAATCGGTACATACGTTCGAATGTTAAGGCAATCTGAAGAATTCGAAAAAGTTCCAAGGGGGCCCCCTTTGATGCATTTTTATTTTCGATTTCGGTTTTTTTGATCGGAGAAATGGATTCTATAGAAAAAAAAAGCAGATTGGTATGATCGAAGTTGAAAATCGGTCCATCCGTTCGGAAGTTAAGTCGATCTGAAGAATTCGAAAAAGTTCCAAGGGGGCCCCCTTGGATGCATTTTATTTTATTTCGGTTTTTTCGATTGGAGAAATGGATTCTATGAAAAAAAACAAGCAGATTCGTATGATCGAAGTTGAAAATCGGTCCATCCGTTCGGAAGTTAAGGCGATCTGAAGAATTCGAAAATGTTCCAAGGGGGCTCCCTTTGATGCTTTTTATTTTTTCGATTTCGGTTTTTTTGATTGGAGAAATGGATTCTATGAAGAAAAAACAAGCAGATTGGTATGATCGGAGTTAAAAATCGGTCCATACGTTCGAAAGTTAAGGCAATCTGAAGAATTCGAAAAAGTTCCAAGGGGGCCCCCTTTGATGCATTTTTTTTAGATTTCGGTTTTTTTGATCGGAGAAATGGATTCTATGAAAAAAAAAGCAGATTGGTATGATCGAAGTTGAAAATCGGTCCATCCGTTCGGAAGTTAAGTCGATCTGAAGAATTCGAAAAAGTTCCAAGGAGGCCCTCTTTGATGCATTTTTTTTTTTCGATTTCGGTTTTTTCGATTGCAGAAATGGATTCTATGAAAAAAAAACAAGCAGATTCGTATGATCGAAGTTGAAAATCGGTCCATCCGTTCGGAAGTTAAGGCGATCTGAAGAATTCGAAAAAGTTCCAAGGGGGCTCTCTTTGATGCTTTTCATTTTTTCGATTTCGGTTTTTTTGATTGGAGAAATGAATTCTATGAAAAAAAAACAAGCAGATTGGCATGATCGAAGTTGAAAATCGGTCCATCCGTTCGGAAGTTAAGGCGATCTGAAGAATTCGAAAAAGTTCCAAGGAGGCCCCCTTGGATGCATTTTTTTTTATTTCGGTTTTTTCGATTGGAGAAATGGATTCTATGAAAAAAAACAAGCAGTTTGGTATGATCGAAGTTGAAAATCGGTCCATCCGTTCGGAAGTTAAGGCGATCTGAAGAATTCGAAAAAGTTCCAAGGGGGCCCCCTTAGATGCATTTTTTTTTTCGATTTCGGTTTTGTCGAAAAAAAAAACAAGCAGATTGGTATGATCGAAGTTGAAAATCGGTCCATCCGTTCGGATGTTAAGGCGATCTGAAGAATTCTAAAAAGTTCCAAGGGGGCCCCCTTTGATGCATTTATTTTTTTCGATTTCGGTTTTTTCGATTGGAGAAATGGATTCTATGAAAAAAAACAAGCAGATTGGTATGATCGGAGTTGAAAATCGGTCCATACGTTCGAAAGTTAAGGCAATCTGAAGAATTCGAAAAAGTTCCAAGGGGGCCCCCTTAGATGCATTTTTTTTTATTTCGGTTTTTTCGATTGAAGAAATGGATTCTATAGAAAAAAAAAGCAGATTGGTATGATCGAAGTTGAAAATCGGTCCATCCGTTCGGAAGTTAAGTCGATCTGAAGAATTCGAAAAAGTTCCAAGGAGGCCCCCTTAGATGCATTTATTTTTTTCGATTTCGGTTTTTTCGATTGGAGAAATGGATTCTATGAAAAAAAACGAGCAGATTAGTATGATCGAAGTTGAAAATCGGTACATACGTTCGAATGTTAAGGCAATCTAAAGAATTCGAAAAAGTTCCAAGGGGGCCCCCTTTGATGCATTTTTTTTTAGATTTCGGTTTTTTTGATCGGAGAAATGGATTCTATGAAAAAAAAAAGCAGATTGGTATGATCGAAGTTGAAAATCGGTCCATCCGTTCGGAAGTTAAGTCGATCTGAAGAATTCGAAAAAGTTCCAAGGAGGCCCTCTTTGATGCATTTTTTTTTTTCGATTTCGGTTTTTTCGATTGCAGAAATGGATTCTATGAAAAAAAAACAAGCAGATTCGTATGATCGAAGTTGAAAATCGGTCCATCCGTTCGGAAGTTAAGGCGATCTGAAGAATTCGAAAAAGTTCCAAGGGGGCTCTCTTAGATGCATTTTTTTT
Source organism: Chrysomela aeneicollis (assembly GCA_029955515.1). Classification (NCBI taxonomy): domain Eukaryota; kingdom Metazoa; phylum Arthropoda; class Insecta; order Coleoptera; family Chrysomelidae; genus Chrysomela; species Chrysomela aeneicollis. The sequence continues at coordinate 9,625,149 of JARUHQ010000013.1, read as the reverse complement.
TTTCGATTTCGGTTTTGTCGAAAAAAAAAACAAGCAGATTGGTATGATCGAAGTTGAAAATCGGTCCATCCGTTCGGATGTTAAGGCGATCTGAAGAATTCTAAAAAGTTCCAAGGGGCCCCCCTTTGATGCATTTATTTTTTTCGATTTCGGTTTTTTCGATTGGAGAAATGGATTCTATGAAAAAAAACAAGCAGATTGGTATGATCGGAGTTGAAAATCGGTCCATACGTTCGAAAGTTAAGGCAATCTGAAGAATTCGAAAAAGTTCCAAGGGGGCCCCCTTAGATGCATTTTTTTTATTTCGGTTTTTTCGATTGGAGAAATGGATTCTATAGAAAAAAAAAGCAGATTGGTATGATCGAAGTTGAAAATCGGTCCATCCGTTCGGAAGTTGAGTCGATCTGAAGAATTCGAAATAGTTCCAAGGAGGCCCCCTCAGATGCATTTTTTTTTATTTCGGTTTTTTCGATTGGAGAAATGGATTCTATGAAAAAAAACAAGCAGATTCGTATGATCGAAGTTGAAAATCGGTCCATCCGTTCGGAAGTTAAGGCGATCTGAAGAATTCGAAAATGTTCCAAGGGGGCTCCCTTTGATGCTTTTTATTTTTTCGATTTCGGTTTTTTTGATTGGAGAAATGGATTCTATGAAAAAAAAACAAGCAGATTGGTATGATCGGAGTTGAAAATCGGTCCATACGTTCGAAAGTTAAGGCAATCTGAAGAATTCGAAAAAGTTCCAAGGGGGCCCCCTTTGATGCATTTTTTTTTGGTTTCGGTTTTTTTGATCGGAGAAATGGATTCTATGAAAAAAAAAAGCAGATTGGTATGATCGAAGTTGAAAATCGGTCCATCCGTTCGGAAGTTAAGTCGATCTGAAGAATTCGAAAAAGTTCCAAGGTGGCCCCCTTTGATGCATTTTTTTTTTCGATTTCAGTTTTTTCGATTGCAGAAATGGATTCTATGAAAAAAAACAAGCAGATTCGTATGATCGAAGTTGAAAATCGGTCCATCCGTTCGGAAGTTAAGGCCATCTGAAGAATTCGAAAAAGTTCCAAGGGGGCTCTCTTTGATGCTTTTTATTTTTTCGATTTCGGTTTTTTTGATTGGAGAAATGAATTCTATGAAAAAAAAACAAGCAGATTGGTATGATCGAGGTTGAAAATCGGTCCATCCGTTCGGAAGTTAAGGCGATCTGAAGAATTCGAAAAAGTTCCAAGGGGGCCCCCTTAGATGCATTTTTTTTTTCGATTTCGGTTTTTTCGAAAAAAAAACAAGCAGATTGGTATGATCGAAGTTGAAAATCGGTCCATCCGTTCGGATGTTAAGGCGATCTGAAGAATTCGAAAAAGTTCCAAGGGGGCCCCCTTCGATGCATTTATTTTTTTTCGATTTCGGTTTTTTTGATCGGAGAAATGGATTCTATGGAAAAAAAAAGCAGATTGGTATGATCGAAGTTGAAAATCGGTCCATCCGTTCGGAAGTTAAGTCGATCTGAAGAATTCGAAAAAGTTCCAAGGGGGCCCCCTTGGATGAATTTTTTTTTATTTCGGTTTTTTCGATTGAAGAAATGGATTCTATGAAAAAAAACAAGCAGATTCGTATAATCGAAGTTGAAAATCGGTCCATCCGTTCGGAAGTTAAGGCGATCTGAAGAATTCGAAAAAGTTCCTAGGGGGCTCTCTTTGATGCATTTTTTTTTGATTTCGGTTTTTTCGATTGGAGAAATGAATTCTATGAAAAAAAAACAAGCAGATTGGTATGATCGAAGTTGAAAATCGGTCCATCCGTTCGGAAGTTAAGGCGATCTGAAGAATTCGAAAAAGTTCCAAGAAGGCCCCCTTAGATGCATTTTTTTTTTCGATTTCGGTTTTTTCGAAAAAAAAACAAGCAGATTGGTATGATCGAAGTTGAAAATCGGTCCATCCGTTCGGATGTTAAGGCGATCTGAAAAATTCGAAAAAGTTCCAAGGGGGCCCCCTTTGATGCATTCATTTTTTTCGATTTCGGTTTTTCCGATTGGAGAAAAGGATTCTATGAAAAAAAAACAAGCAGATTGGTATGATCGATGTTGAAAATCGGTCCATACGTTCGAAAGTTAAGGCAATCTGAAGAATTCGAAAAAGTTCCAAGGGGGCTCCCTTTGATGCTTTTTATTTTTTCGATTTCGGTTTTTTCGATTGCAGAAATGGATTCTATGAAAAAAAACAAGCAGATTCGTATGATCGAAGTTGAAAATCGGTCCATCCGTTCGAAAGTTAAGGCGATATAAAGAATTCGAAAAAGTTCCTTTGATGCTTTTTATTTTTTCGATTTCGGTTGTTTTGATTGGAGAAATGGATTCTATGAAAAAAAACAAGCAGATTGGTATGATCGAAGTTGAAAATCGGTCCATCCGTTCGGAAGTTGAGGCGATCTGAAGAATTCGAAAAAGTTCCAAGGGGGCCCCCTTTGATGCATTTTTTTCTCGATTTCGGTTTTTTCGATTAGAGAAATGGATTCTATGAAAAAAAAAACAAGCAGATTGGTATGATCGAAGTTGAAAATCGGTCCATCCGTTCGGAAGTTAAGGCGATCTGAAGAATTCGAAAAAGTTCCAAGGGGGCCCCCTTTGATGCTTTTTTTTTTTTCGATTTCGGTTTTTTCGAAAAAAAAAACAAGCAGATTGGTATGATCGAAGTTGAAAATCGGTCCATCCGTTCGGATGTTAAGGCGATCAGAAGAATTCGAAAAAGTTCCAAGGGGGCCACCTTTGATGCATTTATTTTTTTCGATTTCGGTTTTTTCGATTGGAGAAATGGATTCTATGAAAAAAAAACAAGCAGATTGGTATGATCGAAGTTGAAAATCGGTCCATACGTTCGAAAGTTAAGGCAATCTGAAGAATTCGAAAAAGTTCCAAGGGGGCCCCCTTTGATGCATTTTTTTTTTCGATTTCGGTTTTTTTGATCGGAGAAATGGATTCTATGGAAAAAAAAAGCAGATTGGTATGATCGAAGTTGAAAATCGGTCCATCCGTTCGGAAGTTAAGTCGATCTGAAGAATTCGAAAAAGTTCCAAGGGGGCCCCCTTAGATGCATTTTTTTTTGATTTCGGTTTTTTCGATTGGAGAAATGGATTCTATGAAAAAAAAAACAAGCAGATTCGTATGATCGAAGTTGAAAATCCGTCCATCCGTTCGGAAGTTAAGGCGATCTGAAGAATTCGAAAATGTTCCAAGGGGGCTCCCTTTGATGCTTTTTATTTTTTCGATTTCGGTTTTTTTTGATTGGAGAAATGGATTCTATGAAATAAAACAAGCAGATTGGTATGATCGAAGTTGAAAATCGGTCCATCCGTTCGGAAGTTAAGGCGATCTGAAGAATTCGAAAAAGTTCCAAGGGGGCCCCCTTTGATGCATTTTTTTTCGATTTCGGTTTTTTCGATTGGAGAAATGGATTCTATGAAAAAAACATGCAGATTGGTATGATCGAAGTTGAAAATCGGTCCATCCGTTCGGAAGTTAAGGCGATCTGAAGAATTCGAAAAAGTTCCAAGGGGACCCCCTTTGATGCAATTTTTTTCGATTGGAGAAATGGATTCTATGGAAAAAACAAGCGAATTGGTATGCGCGAAATTGAAAATCGGTCCATCCGTTCGGAAGTTAAGGCGATCTGAAGAATTCGAAAAAGTTCCAAGGGGACCCCCTTTGATGCAATTTTTTTCGATAGGAGAAATGGATTCTATGGAAAAAACAAGCGAATTGGTATGCGCGAAATTGAAAATCGGTCCATACGTTCGAAAGTTAAGGCAATCTGAAGAATTCGAAAAAGTTCCCAGGGGGCCCCCTTCGATGCATTTTTGTTTTAGATTTCGGTTTTTTTGATCGGAGAAATGGATTCTATAAAAAAAAGCAGATTGGTATGATCGAAGTTGAAAATCGGTCCATCCGTTCGGAAGTTAAGTCGATCTGAAGAATTGGAAAAAGTTCCAAGGAGGCCCCCTTTGATGCATTTTTTTTTCGATTTCGGTTTTTTCGATTGCAGAAATGGATTCTATGAAAAAAAACAAGCAGATTCGTATGATCGAAGTTGAAAATCGGTCCATCCGTTCGGAAGTTAAGGCGATCTGAAGAATTCGAAAAAGTTCCAAGGGGGCTCTCTTTGATGCTTTTTATTTTTTCGATTTCGGTTTTTTGATTGGAGAAATGAATACTTTGAAAAAAAAACAAGCAGATTGGTATGATCGAAGTTGAAAATCGGTCCATCCGTTCGGAAGTTAAGGCGATCTGAAGAATTCGAAAAAGTTCCAAGGGGTCCCCCTTAGATGCATTTTTTTTTTCGATTTCGGTTTTTTCGATTGGAGAAATGGATTCTATGAAAAAAAACAAGCAGATTGGTATGATCGAAGTTGAAAATCGGTCCATCCGTTCGGAAGTTAAGGCATTCTGAAGAATTCGAAAAAGTTCCAAGAGGGCCCCCTTAGATGCATTTTTTTTTTTCGATTTCGGTTTTTTCGAAAAAAAAACAAGCAGATTGGTATGATCGAAGTTGAAAATCGGTCCATCCGTTCGGATGTTAAGGCGATCTGAAGAATTCGAAAAAGTTCCAAGGGGGCCCCCTTCGATGCATTTATTTTTTTTCGATTTCGGTTTTTTTGATCGGAGAAATGGATTCTATGGAAAAAAAAAGCAGATTGGTATGATCGAAGTTGAAAATCGGTCCATCCGTTCGGAAGTTAAGTCGATCTGAAGAATTCGAAAAAGTTCCAAGGGGGCCCCCTTGGATGAATTTTTTTTTATTTCGGTTTTTTCGATTGAAGAAATGGATTCTATGAAAAAAAACAAGCAGATTCGTATAATCGAAGTTGAAAATCGGTCCATCCGTTCGGAAGTTAAGGCGATCTGAAGAATTCGAAAAAGTTCCTAGGGGGCTCTCTTTGATGCATTTTTTTTTGATTTCGGTTTTTTCGATTGGAGAAATGAATTCTATGAAAAAAAAACAAGCAGATTGGTATGATCGAAGTTGAAAATCGGTCCATCCGTTCGGAAGTTAAGGCGATCTGAAGAATTCGAAAAAGTTCCAAGAAGGCCCCCTTAGATGCATTTTTTTTTTCGATTTCGGTTTTTTCGAAAAAAAAACAAGCAGATTGGTATGATCGAAGTTGAAAATCGGTCCATCCGTTCGGATGTTAAGGCGATCTGAAAAATTCGAAAAAGTTCCAAGGGGGCCCCCTTTGATGCATTCATTTTTTTCGATTTCGGTTTTTCCGATTGGAGAAAAGGATTCTATGAAAAAAAAACAAGCAGATTGGTATGATCGATGTTGAAAATCGGTCCATACGTTCGAAAGTTAAGGCAATCTGAAGAATTCGAAAAAGTTCCAAGGGGGCTCCCTTTGATGCTTTTTATTTTTTCGATTTCGGTTTTTTCGATTGCAGAAATGGATTCTATGAAAAAAAACAAGCAGATTCGTATGATCGAAGTTGAAAATCGGTCCATCCGTTCGAAAGTTAAGGCGATATAAAGAATTCGAAAAAGTTCCTTTGATGCTTTTTATTTTTTCGATTTCGGTTGTTTTGATTGGAGAAATGGATTCTATGAAAAAAAACAAGCAGATTGGTATGATCGAAGTTGAAAATCGGTCCATCCGTTCGGAAGTTGAGGCGATCTGAAGAATTCGAAAAAGTTCCAAGGGGGCCCCCTTTGATGCATTTTTTTCTCGATTTCGGTTTTTTCGATTAGAGAAATGGATTCTATGAAAAAAAAAACAAGCAGATTGGTATGATCGAAGTTGAAAATCGGTCCATCCGTTCGGAAGTTAAGGCGATCTGAAGAATTCGAAAAAGTTCCAAGGGGGCCCCCTTTGATGCTTTTTTTTTTTTCGATTTCGGTTTTTTCGAAAAAAAAAACAAGCAGATTGGTATGATCGAAGTTGAAAATCGGTCCATCCGTTCGGATGTTAAGGCGATCAGAAGAATTCGAAAAAGTTCCAAGGGGGCCACCTTTGATGCATTTATTTTTTTCGATTTCGGTTTTTTCGATTGGAGAAATGGATTCTATGAAAAAAAAACAAGCAGATTGGTATGATCGAAGTTGAAAATCGGTCCATACGTTCGAAAGTTAAGGCAATCTGAAGAATTCGAAAAAGTTCCAAGGGGGCCCCCTTTGATGCATTTTTTTTTTCGATTTCGGTTTTTTTGATCGGAGAAATGGATTCTATGGAAAAAAAAAGCAGATTGGTATGATCGAAGTTGAAAATCGGTCCATCCGTTCGGAAGTTAAGTCGATCTGAAGAATTCGAAAAAGTTCCAAGGGGGCCCCCTTAGATGCATTTTTTTTTGATTTCGGTTTTTTCGATTGGAGAAATGGATTCTATGAAAAAAAAAACAAGCAGATTCGTATGATCGAAGTTGAAAATCCGTCCATCCGTTCGGAAGTTAAGGCGATCTGAAGAATTCGAAAATGTTCCAAGGGGGCTCCCTTTGATGCTTTTTATTTTTTCGATTTCGGTTTTTTTTGATTGGAGAAATGGATTCTATGAAATAAAACAAGCAGATTGGTATGATCGAAGTTGAAAATCGGTCCATCCGTTCGGAAGTTAAGGCGATCTGAAGAATTCGAAAAAGTTCCAAGGGGGCCCCCTTTGATGCATTTTTTTTCGATTTCGGTTTTTTCGATTGGAGAAATGGATTCTATGAAAAAAACATGCAGATTGGTATGATCGAAGTTGAAAATCGGTCCATCCGTTCGGAAGTTAAGGCGATCTGAAGAATTCGAAAAAGTTCCAAGGGGACCCCCTTTGATGCAATTTTTTTCGATTGGAGAAATGGATTCTATGGAAAAAACAAGCGAATTGGTATGCGCGAAATTGAAAATCGGTCCATCCGTTCGGAAGTTAAGGCGATCTGAAGAATTCGAAAAAGTTCCAAGGGGACCCCCTTTGATGCAATTTTTTTCGATAGGAGAAATGGATTCTATGGAAAAAACAAGCGAATTGGTATGCGCGAAATTGAAAATCGGTCCATACGTTCGAAAGTTAAGGCAATCTGAAGAATTCGAAAAAGTTCCCAGGGGGCCCCCTTCGATGCATTTTTGTTTTAGATTTCGGTTTTTTTGATCGGAGAAATGGATTCTATAAAAAAAAGCAGATTGGTATGATCGAAGTTGAAAATCGGTCCATCCGTTCGGAAGTTAAGTCGATCTGAAGAATTGGAAAAAGTTCCAAGGAGGCCCCCTTTGATGCATTTTTTTTTCGATTTCGGTTTTTTCGATTGCAGAAATGGATTCTATGAAAAAAAACAAGCAGATTCGTATGATCGAAGTTGAAAATCGGTCCATCCGTTCGGAAGTTAAGGCGATCTGAAGAATTCGAAAAAGTTCCAAGGGGGCTCTCTTTGATGCTTTTTATTTTTTCGATTTCGGTTTTTTGATTGGAGAAATGAATACTTTGAAAAAAAAACAAGCAGATTGGTATGATCGAAGTTGAAAATCGGTCCATCCGTTCGGAAGTTAAGGCGATCTGAAGAATTCGAAAAAGTTCCAAGGGGTCCCCCTTAGATGCATTTTTTTTTTCGATTTCGGTTTTTTCGATTGGAGAAATGGATTCTATGAAAAAAAACAAGCAGATTGGTATGATCGAAGTTGAAAATCGGTCCATCCGTTCGGAAGTTAAGGCATTCTGAAGAATTCGAAAAAGTTCCAAGAGGGCCCCCTTAGATGCATTTTTTTTTTTCGATTTCGGTTTTTTCGAAAAAAAAACAAGCAGATTGGTATGATCGAAGTTGAAAATCGGTCCATCCGTTCGGATGTTGAGGCGATCTGAAGAATTCGAAAAAGTTTCAAGGGGGCCCCCTTTGATGCATTTATTTTTTTCTATTTCGGTTTTTTCGATTGGAGAAATGGATTCTATTAAAAAAAAACAAGCAGATTGGTATGATAGAAGTTAAAAATCGGTCCATACGTTCGAAAGTTAAGGCAATCTGAAGAATTCGAAAAAGTTCCAAGGGGGCCCCCTTTGATGCATTTTTTTCTCGATTTCGGTTTTTTCGATTAGAGAAATGGATTCTATGAAAAAAAAACAAGCAGATTGGTATGATCGAAGTTGAAAATCGGTCCATCCGTTCGGAAGTTAAGGCGATCTGAAGAATTCGAGAAAGTTCCAAGGGGGCCCCCTTTGATGCTTTTTTTTTTTCGATTTCGGTTTTTTCGAAAAAAAAAACAAGCAGATTGGTATGATCGAAGTTGAAAATCGGTCCATCCGTTCGGATGTTAAGGCGATCAGAAGAATTCGAAAAAGTTCCAAGGGGGCCCCCTTTGATGCATTTATTTTTTTCGATTTCGGTTTTTTCGATTGGAGAAATGGATTCCATGAAAAAAAAACAAGCAGATTGGTATGATCGAAGTTGAAAATCGGTCCATACGTTCGAAAGTTAAGGCAATCTGAAGAATTCGAAAAAGTTCCAAGGGGGCCCCCTTTGATGCATTTTTTTTTTCGATTTCGGTTTTTTTGATCGGAGAAATGGATTCTATGGAAAAAAAAAGCAGATTGGTATGATCGAAGTTGAAAATCGGTCCATCCGTTCGGAAGTTAAGTCGATCTGAAGAATTCGAAAAAGTTCCAAGGGGGCCCCCTTAGATGCATTTTTTTTTTATTTCGGTTTTTTCGATTGGAGAAATGGATTCTATGAAAAAAAAACAAGCAGATTCGTATGATCGAAGTTGAAAATCCGTCCATCCGTTCGGAAGTTAAGGCGATCTGAAGAATTCGAAAATGTTCCAAGGGGGCTCCCTTTGATGCTTTTTATTTTTTCGATTTCGGTTTTTTTGATTGGAGAAATGGATTCTATGAAATAAAACAAGCACATTGGTATGATCGAAGTTGAAAATCGGTCCATCCGTTCGGAAGTTAAGGCGATATGAAGAATTCGAAAAAGTTCCAAGGGGGCCCCCTTTGATGCATTCTTTTTCGATTTCGGTTTTTTTGATTGGAGAAATGGATTCTATGAAAAAAACAAGCAGATTGGTATGATCGAAGTTGAAAATCGGTCCATCCGTTCGGAAGTTAAGGCGATCTGAAGAATTCGAAAAAGTTCCAAGGGGACCCCCTTTGATGCAATTTTTGTTCGATTGGAGAAATGGATTCTATGGAAAAAACAAGCGAATTGGTATGCGCGAAATTGAAAATCGGTCCATCCGTTCGGAAGTTAAGGCGATCTGAAGAATTCGAAAAAGTTCCAAGGGGACCCCCTTTGATGCAATTTTTTTCGATAGGAGAAATGGATTCTATGGAAACAACAAGCGAATTGGCATGCGCGAAATTGAAAATCGGTCCATACGTTCGAAAGTTAAGGCAATCTGAAGAATTCGAAAAAGTTCCCAGGGGGCCCCCTTCGATGCATTTTTGTTTTAGATTTCGGTTTTTTTGATCGGAGAAATGGATTCTATAAAAAAAAGCAGATTGGTATGATCGAAGTTGAAAATCGGTCCATCCGTTCGGAAGTTAAGTCGATCTGAAGAATTGGAAAAAGTTCCAAGGAGGCCCCCTTTGATGCATTTTTTTTTCGATTTCGGTTTTTTCGATTGCAGAAATGGATTCTATGAAAAAAAACAAGCAGATTCGTATGATCGAAGTTGAAAATCGGTCCATCCGTTCGGAAGTTAAGGCGATCTGAAGAATTCGAAAAAGTTCCAAGGGGGCTCTCTTTGATGCTTTTTATTTTTTCGATTTCGGTTTTTTGATTGGAGAAATGAATTCTATGATAAAAAAACAAGCAGATTGGTATGATCGAAGTTGAAAATCGGTCCATCCGTTCGGATGTTAAGGCGATCTGAAGAATTCGAAAAAGTTCCAAGGGGGCCCCCTTAGATGCATTTTTTTTTTCCGATTTCGGTTTTTTCGATCGGAGAAATGGATTCTATGAAAAAAAACAAGCAGATTGGTATGATCGAAGTTGAAAATCGGTCCATCCGTTCGGAAGTTAAGGCGATCTGAAGAATTCGAAAAAGTTCCAAGAGGGCCCCCTTAGATGCATTTTTTTTTTTCGATTTCGGTTTTTTCGAAAAAAAAACAAGCAGATTGGTATGATCGAAGTTGAAAATCGGTCCATCCGTTCGGATGTTAAGGCGATCTGAAGAATTCGAAAAAGTTTCAAGGGGGCCCCCTTTGATGCATTTATTTTTTCGATTTCGGTTCTATTGATCGGAGAAATGGATTCAATGGAAAAAAAAACAGATTGGTATGATCGAAGTTGAAAATCGGTCCATCCGTTCGGAAGTTAAGTCGATCTGAAGTATTCGAAAAAGTTCCAAGGGGGCCCCCTTAGATGCATTTTTTTTTATTTCGGTTTTTTCGATTGGAGAAATGGATTCTATGAAAAAAAAACAAGCAGGTTCGTATGATCGAAGTTAAAAGTCGGTCCATCCGTTCGGAAGTTAAGGCGATCTGAAGAATTCGAAAATGTTCCAAGGGGGCTCCCTTTGATGCTTTTTATTTTTTCGATTTCGGTTTTTTTTATTGGAGAAATGGATTCTATGAAAAAAAAAACAAGCAGATTGGTATGATCGAAGTTGAAAATCGGTCCATACGTTCGAAAGTTAAGGCAATCTGAAGAATTCGAAAAAGTTCCAAGGGGGCCCCCTTTGATGCATTTTTTTTTTTCGATTTCGGTTTTTTTGATCGGAGAAATGGATTCTATGAAAAAAAAAGCAGATTGGTATGATCGAAGTTGAAAATCGGTCCATCCGTTCGGAAGTTAAGTCGATCTGAAGAATTCGAAAAAGATCCAAGGGGGCCCCCTTTGATGCATTTTTTTTTTTCGATTTCGGTTTTTTCGATTGCAGAAATGGATTCTATGAAAAAAAACAAGCAGATTCGTATCATCGATGTTGAAAATCGGTCCATCCGTTCGGAAGTTAAGGCGATCTGAAGAATTCGAAAAAGTTCCAAGGGGGCTCCCTTTGATGCTTTTTATTTTTTCGATTTCGGTTTTTTTGATTGGAAAAACGGATTTTTTAAAAAAAAACAAGCAGATTGGTATGATCGAAGTTGAAAATCGGTTCGGAAGTTAAGGCGATCTGAAGAATTCGAAAAAGTTCCGAGGGGACCCCCTTTGATGCAATTTTTCTTTTCGATTTCGGTTTTTTCGATCGGAGAAATGGATTCTATAAAAAAAAAGCAGATTGGTATGATCGAAGTTGAAAATCGGTCCATCCGTTCGGAAGTTAAGTCGATCTGAAGAATTCGAAAAAGTTCCAAGGGGGCCCCCTTTGATGCATTTTTTTTGTCGATTTCGGTTTTTTTGATTGGAGAAATATGAAAAAAAACAAGCAGATTCGTATGATCGAAGTTGAAAATCGGTCCATCCGTTCGGAAGTTAAGGCGATCTGAAGAATTCGAAATAGTTCCAAGGGGGCTCCCTTTGATGCTCTTTATTTTTTCGATTTCGGTTTTTTTGATTGGAGAAATGGATTCTATGAAAAAAAAACAAGCAGATTGGTATGATCGAAGTTGAAAATCGGTCCATCCGTTCGGAAGTTAAGGCGATCTGAAGAATTCGAAAAAGTTCCAAGGGGACCCCCTTTGATGCAATTTTTTTTTTCGATTTCAGTTTTTTTGATTAGAGAAATGGATTCTATGAAAAAAACGAGCAGATTGGTATGATCGAAGTTGAAAATCGGTCCATCCGTTCGGAAGTTAAGGCGATCTGAAGAATTCAGAAAAGTTCCAAGGGGACCCCCTTTGATGCAATTTTTTTTCGATTTCGGTTTTTTCGATTGGAGAAATGGATTCTATGAAAAAAAACAAGCAGATTGGTATGATCGAAGTTGAAAATCGGTCCATCCGTTCGGAAGTTGAGGCGATTTGAAGAATTCGAAAAAGTTCCAATGGGACCCCCTTTGATGCAATTTTTTTTCAGATTTCGGTTTTTTCGATTGGAGAAATGGATTCTATGAAAAAAAAACAAGCAGTTTGGTATGATCGAAGTTGAAAATCGGTCCATCCGTTCGGAAGTTAAGGCGATCTGAAGAATTCGAAAAAGTTCCAAGGGGGCTTCCTTTGATGCATTTTTTTTTCGATTTCGGTTTTTTCGTTTGAAGAAATGGAATCTATGAAAAAACAAGCAAATTGGTATGATCGAAGTTGAAAATCGGTCCATCCGTTCGGAAGTTAAGGCGATCTGAAGAATTCGAAAAAGTTCCAAGAGGGCCCCCTTTGGTGTATTTTGTTTTTGATTTCGGTTTTTTAGATTGGAGAAATGGATTCTATGAAAAAAACAAACAGATTGGTATGATCGAAGTTGAAAATCGGTCCATCCGTTCGGAAGTTGAGGCGATCTGAAGAATTCGAAAAAGTTCCAAAGGGGCCCCCTTCGATGCATTTTTTTTATTTCGGTTTCTTTTATTGAAGAAATGGATTCTATGAAAAAAAAACAAGCAGATTTGTATGTTCGAAGTTGAAAATCGGTCCATCCGTTCGGAAGTTAAGGCGATCTGAAGAATTCGAAAAAGTTCCAAGGGGGCACCCTTAGATGCAATTTTTTTTTCGATTTCGGTTTTTTCGATTGGAGAAATGGATTCTATAAAAAAAACAAGCAGATTGGTATGATCGAAGTTGAAAATCGGTCCATCCGTTCGGAAGTTAAGGCGATCTGAAGAATTCAAAAAAGTTCCAAGGGGACCCCCTTTGATGCATTTTTTTTTCGATTTCGGTTTTTTCGATTGGAGAAATGGATTCCATGAAAAAAAAAACAAACAGATTGGTATGATCGAAGTTGAAAATCGGTCCATCCGTTCGGAAGTTAAGGCGATCTGAAGAATTCGAAAAAGTTCCAAGGGGGCCCCCTTTTGATGCAATTTTTTTTTCGATTTCGGTTTCTTCGATTGGAGAAATGGATTCTATGGAAAAAACAAACAGATTGGTATGATCGAAGTTGAAAATCGGTCCATCCGTTCGGAAGTTAGGGCGATCTGAAGAATTCGAAAAAGTTCCAAGGGGGCCCCCTTTGATGCATTTTTTTTTTTTCGATTTCGGTTTCTTCGATTGGAGAAATGGATTCTATGAAAAAAAAACAAACAGATTGGTATGATCGAAGTTGAAAATCGGTCCATCCGTTCGGAAGTTAAGGCGATCTGAAGAATTCGAAAAAGTTCCAAGGGGGCCCCCTTTGATGCATTTTCTTTTATTTCGGTTTTTTCTATCGGAGAAATGGATTCTATAAAAAAAACAAGCAGATTTGTATGTTCGAAGTTGAAAATCGGTCCATCCGTTCGGAAGTTAAGGCGATCTGAAGAATTCGAAAAAGATCCAAGGGGGCACCCTTTGATGCAATTTTTTTTTTCGATTTCAGTTTTTTCGATTGGAGAAATGGATTTTATGAAAAAAACAAGAAAATTGGTATGCGCGAAGTTGAAAATCGGTCCATCCGTTCGGAAGTTGAGGCGATCTGAAGAATTCGAAAAAGTTCCAAGGGGGCACCCTTAGATGCATTTTTTTTTTATTTCGGTTTTTTCGATTGGAGAAATGGATTCTATGAAAAAAAAACAAGCAGATTCGTATGATCGAAGTTGAAAATCCGTCCATCCGTTCGGAAGTTAAGGCGATCTGAAGAATTCGAAAATGTTCCAAGGGGGCTCCCTTTGATGCTTTTTATTTTTTCGATTTCGGTTTTTTTGATTGGAGAAATGGATTCTATGAAATAAAACAAGCACATTGGTATGATCGAAGTTGAAAATCGGTCCATCCGTTCGGAAGTTAAGGCGATATGAAGAATTCGAAAAAGTTCCAAGGGGGCCCCCTTTGATGCATTTTTTTTCGATTTCGGTTTTTTTGATTGGAGAAATGGATTCTATGAAAAAAACAAGCAGATTGGTATGATCGAAGTTGAAAATCGGTCCATCCGTTCGGAAGTTAAGGCGATCTGAAGAATTCGAAAAAGTTCCAAGGGGACCCCCTTTGATGCAATTTTTGTTCGATTGGAGAAATGGATTCTATGGAAAAAACAAGCGAATTGGTATGCGCGAAATTGAAAATCGGTCCATCCGTTCGGAAGTTAAGGCGATCTGAAGAATTCGAAAAAGTTCCAAGGGGACCCCCTTTGATGCAATTTTTTTCGATAGGAGAAATGGATTCTATGGAAACAACAAGCGAATTGGCATGCGCGAAATTGAAAATCGGTCCATACGTTCGAAAGTTAAGGCAATCTGAAGAATTCGAAAAAGTTCCCAGGGGGCCCCCTTCGATGCATTTTTGTTTTAGATTTCGGTTTTTTTGATCGGAGAAATGGATTCTATAAAAAAAAGCAGATTGGTATGATCGAAGTTGAAAATCGGTCCATCCGTTCGGAAGTTAAGTCGATCTGAAGAATTGGAAAAAGTTCCAAGGAGGCCCCCTTTGATGCATTTTTTTTTCGATTTCGGTTTTTTCGATTGCAGAAATGGATTCTATGAAAAAAAACAAGCAGATTCGTATGATCGAAGTTGAAAATCGGTCCATCCGTTCGGAAGTTAAGGCGATCTGAAGAATTCGAAAAAGTTCCAAGGGGGCTCTCTTTGATGCTTTTTATTTTTTCGATTTCGGTTTTTTGATTGGAGAAATGAATTCTATGATAAAAAAACAAGCAGATTGGTATGATCGAAGTTGAAAATCGGTCCATCCGTTCGGATGTTAAGGCGATCTGAAGAATTCGAAAAAGTTCCAAGGGGGCCCCCTTAGATGCATTTTTTTTTCCGATTTCGGTTTTTTCGATCGGAGAAATGGATTCTATGAAAAAAAACAAGCAGATTGGTATGATCGAAGTTGAAAATCGGTCCATCCGTTCGGAAGTTAAGGCGATCTGAAGAATTCGAAAAAGTTCCAAGAGGGCCCCCTTAGATGCATTTTTTTTTTCGATTTCGGTTTTTTCGAAAAAAAAACAAGCAGATTGGTATGATCGAAGTTGAAAATCGGTCCATCCGTTCGGATGTTAAGGCGATCTGAAGAATTCGAAAAAGTTTCAAGGGGGCCCCCTTTGATGCATTTATTTTTTTCTATTTCGGTTTTTTCGATTGGAGAAATGGATTCTATTAAAAAAAAACAAGCAGATTGGTATGATCGAAGTTAAAAATCGGTCCATACGTTCGAAAGTTAAGGCAATCTGAAGAATTCGAAAAAGTTCCAAGGGGGCCCCCTTTGATGCATTTTTTTTTTCGATTTCGGTTCTATTGATCGGAGAAATGGATTCAATGGAAAAAAAAAACAGATTGGTATGATCGAAGTTGAAAATCGGTCCATCCGTTCGGAAGTTAAGTCGATCTGAAGTATTCGAAAAAGTTCCAAGGGGGCCCCCTTAGATGCATTTTTTTTTATTTCGGTTTTTTCGATTGGAGAAATGGATTCTATGAAAAAAAAACAAGCAGGTTCGTATGATCGAAGTTAAAAGTCGGTCCATCCGTTCGGAAGTTAAGGCGATCTGAAGAATTCGAAAATGTTCCAAGGGGGCTCCCTTTGATGCTTTTTATTTTTTCGATTTCGGTTTTTTTTATTGGAGAAATGGATTCTATGAAAAAAAAAACAAGCAGATTGGTATGATCGAAGTTGAAAATCGGTCCATACGTTCGAAAGTTAAGGCAATCTGAAGAATTCGAAAAAGTTCCAAGGGGGCCCCCTTTGATGCATTTTTTTTTTTCGATTTCGGTTTTTTTGATCGGAGAAATGGATTCTATGAAAAAAAAAGCAGATTGGTATGATCGAAGTTGAAAATCGGTCCATCCGTTCGGAAGTTAAGTCGATCTGAAGAATTCGAAAAAGATCCAAGGGGGCCCCCTTTGATGCATTTTTTTTTTTTCGATTTCGGTTTTTTCGATTGCAGAAATGGATTCTATGAAAAAAAACAAGCAGATTCGTATCATCGATGTTGAAAATCGGTCCATCCGTTCGGAAGTTAAGGCGATCTGAAGAATTCGAAAAAGTTCCAAGGGGGCTCCCTTTGATGCTTTTTATTTTTTCGATTTCGGTTTTTTTGATTGGAAAAATGGATTCTATTAAAAAAAACAAGCAGATTGGTATGATCGAAGTTGAAAATCGGTTCGGAAGTTAAGGCGATCTGAAGAATTCGAAAAAGTTCCGAGGGGACCCCCTTTGATGCAATTTTTCTTTTCGATTTCGGTTTTTTCGATCGGAGAAATGGATTCTATAAAAAAAAAGCAGATTGGTATGATCGAAGTTGAAAATCGGTCCATCCGTTCGGAAGTTAAGTCGATCTGAAGAATTCGAAAAAGTTCCAAGGGGGCCCCCTTTGATGCATTTTTTTTGTCGATTTCGGTTTTTTTGATTGGAGAAATATGAAAAAAAACAAGCAGATTCGTATGATCGAAGTTGAAAATCGGTCCATCCGTTCGGAAGTTAAGGCGATCTGAAGAATTCGAAATAGTTCCAAGGGGGCTCCCTTTGATGCTCTTTATTTTTTCGATTTCGGTTTTTTTGATTGGAGAAATGGATTCTATGAAAAAAAAACAAGCAGATTGGTATGATCGAAGTTGAAAATCGGTCCATCCGTTCGGAAGTTAAGGCGATCTGAAGAATTCGAAAAAGTTCCAAGGGGACCCCCTTTGATGCAATTTTTTTTTTCGATTTCAGTTTTTTTGATTAGAGAAATGGATTCTATGAAAAAAACGAGCAGATTGGTATGATCGAAGTTGAAAATCGGTCCATCCGTTCGGAAGTTAAGGCGATCTGAAGAATTCAGAAAAGTTCCAAGGGGACCCCCTTTGATGCAATTTTTTTTCGATTTCGGTTTTTTCGATTGGAGAAATGGATTCTATGAAAAAAAACAAGCAGATTGGTATGATCGAAGTTGAAAATCGGTCCATCCGTTCGGAAGTTGAGGCGATTTGAAGAATTCGAAAAAGTTCCAAGGGGACCCCCTTTGATGCAATTTTTTTTCAGATTTCGGTTTTTTCGATTGGAGAAATGGATTCTATGAAAAAAAAACAAGCAGTTTGGTATGATCGAAGTTGAAAATCGGTCCATCCGTTCGGAAGTTAAGGCGATCTGAAGAATTCGAAAAAGTTCCAAGAAGGCCCCCTTAGATGCATTTTTTTTTTTCGATTTCGGTTTTTTCGAAAAAAAAACAAGCAGATTGGTATGATCGAAGTTGAAAATCGGTCCATCCGTTCGGATGTTAAGGCGATCTGAAAAATTCGAAAAAGTTCCAAGGGGGCCCCCTTTGATGCATTCATTTTTTTCGATTTCGGTTTTTCCGATTGGAGAAATGGATTCTATGAAAAAAAAACAAGCAGATTGGTATGATCGATGTTGAAAATCGGTCCATACGTTCGAAAGTTAAGGCAATCTGAAGAATTCGAAAAAGTTCCAAGGGGGCTCCCTTTGATGCTTTTTATTTTTTCGATTTCGGTTTTTTCGATTGCAGAAATGGATTCTATGAAAAAAAACAAGCAGATTCGTATGATCGAAGTTGAAAATCGGTCCATCCGTTCGAAAGTTAAGGCGATATAAAGAATTCGAAAAAGTTCCTTTGATGCTTTTTATTTTTTCGATTTCGGTTGTTTTGATTGGAGAAATGGATTCTATGAAAAAAAACAAGCAGATTGGTATGATCGAAGTTGAAAATCGGTCCATCCGTTCGGAAGTTGAGGCGATCTGAAGAATTCGAAAAAGTTCCAAGGGGGCCCCCTTTGATGCATTTTTTTCTCGATTTCGGTTTTTTCGATTAGAGAAATGGATTCTATGAAAAAAAAAACAAGCAGATTGGTATGATCGAAGTTGAAAATCGGTCCATCCGTTCGGAAGTTAAGGCGATCTGAAGAATTCGAAAAAGTTCCAAGGGGGCCCCCTTTGATGCTTTTTTTTTTTTCGATTTCGGTTTTTTCGAAAAAAAAAACAAGCAGATTGGTATGATCGAAGTTGAAAATCGGTCCATCCGTTCGGATGTTAAGGCGATCAGAAGAATTCGAAAAAGTTCCAAGGGGGCCACCTTTGATGCATTTATTTTTTTCGATTTCGGTTTTTTCGATTGGAGAAATGGATTCTATGAAAAAAAAACAAGCAGATTGGTATGATCGAAGTTGAAAATCGGTCCATCCGTTCGGAAGTTAAGGCGGTCTGAAGAATTCGAAAAAGTTTCAAGGGGGCCCCTTTGATGCATTTTTTTTTTCGATTTCGGTTTTTTCGATTGGAGAAATGGATTCTATAAAAAAAACAAGCAGATTGGTATGATCGAAGTTGAAAATCGGTCCATCCGTTCGGAAGTTAAGGCGATCTGAAGAATTCAAAAAAGTTCCAAGGGGACCCCCTTTGATGCATTTTTTTTTCGATTTCGGTTTTTTCGATTGGAGAAATGGATTCCATGAAAAAAAAAACAAACAGATTGGTATGATCGAAGTTGAAAATCGGTCCATCCGTTCGGAAGTTAAGGCGATCTGAAGAATTCGAAAAAGTTCCAAGGGGGCCCCCTTTTGATGCAATTTTTTTTTCGATTTCGGTTTCTTCGATTGGAGAAATGGATTCTATGGAAAAAACAAACAGATTGGTATGATCGAAGTTGAAAATCGGTCCATCCGTTCGGAAGTTAGGGCGATCTGAAGAATTCGAAAAAGTTCCAAGGGGGCCCCCTTTGATGCATTTTTTTTTTTTCGATTTCGGTTTCTTCGATTGGAGAAATGGATTCTATGAAAAAAAAACAAACAGATTGGTATGATCGAAGTTGAAAATCGGTCCATCCGTTCGGAAGTTAAGGCGATCTGAAGAATTCGAAAAAGTTCCAAGGGGGCCCCCTTTGATGCATTTTTTTTTATTTCGGTTTTTTCTATCGGAGAAATGGATTCTATAAAAAAAACAAGCAGATTTGTATGTTCGAAGTTGAAAATCGGTCCATCCGTTCGGAAGTTAAGGCGATCTGAAGAATTCGAAAAAGATCCAAGGGGGCACCCTTTGATGCAATTTTTTTTGTCGATTTCAGTTTTTTCGATTGGAGAAATGGATTTTATGAAAAAAACAAGAAAATTGGTATGCGCGAAGTTGAAAATCGGTCCATCCGTTCGGAAGTTGAGGCGATCTGAAGAATTCGAAAAAGTTCCAAGGGGGCACCCTTTGATGCATTTTTTTTTCGATTTCGGTTTTTTTGATCGGAGAAATGGATTCTATGAAAAAAAAAAGCAGATTGGTATGATCGAAGTTGAAAATCGGTCCATCCGTTCGGAAGTTAAGTCGATCTGAAGAATTCGAAAAAGATCCAAGGGGGCCCCCTTTGATGCATTTTTTTTTTTCGATTTCGGTTTTTTCGATTGCAGAAATGGATTCTATGAAAAAAAACAAGCAGATTCGTATCATCGAAGTTGAAAATCGGTCCATCCGTTCGGAAGTTAAGGCGATCTGAAGAATTCGAAAAAGTTCCAAGGGGGCTCCCTTTGATGCTTTTTATTTTTTCGATTTCGGTTTTTTTGATTGGAGAAATGGATTCTATTAAAAAAAACAAGCAGATTGGTATGATCGAAGTTGAAAATCGGTTCGGAAGTTAAGGCGATCTGAAGAATTCGAAAAAGTTCCGAGGGGACCCCCTTTGATGCAATTTTTCTTTTCGATTTCGGTTTTTTCGATCGGAGAAATGGATTCTATAAAAAAAAGCAGATTGGTATGATCGAAGTTGAAAATCGGTCCATCCGTTCGGAAGTTAAGTCGATCTGAAGAATTCGAAAAAGTTCCAAGGGGGCCCCCATCTATGATGCATTTTTTTTGTCGATTTCGGTTTTTTTGATTGGAGAAATATGAAAAAAAACAAGCAGATTCGTATGATCGAAGTTGAAAATCGGTCCATCCGTTCGGAAGTTAAGGCGATCTGAAGAATTCGAAATAGTTCCAAGGGGGCTCCCTTTGATGCTTTTTATTTTTTCGATTTCGGTTTTTTTGATTGGAGAAATGGATTCTATGAAAAAAAAACAAGCAGATTGGTATGATCGAAGTTGAAAATCGGTCCATCCGTTCGGAAGTTAAGGCGATCTGAAGAATTCGAAAAAGTTCCAAGGGGACCCCCTTTGATGCAATTTTTCTTTTCGATTTCAGTTTTTTTGATTAGAGAAATGGATTCTATGAAAAAAACGAGCAGATTGGTATGATCGAAGTTGAAAATCGGTCCATCCGTTCGGAAGTTAAGGCGATCTGAAGAATTCAGAAAAGTTCCAAGGGGACCCCCTTTGATGCAATTTTTTTTCGATTTCGGTTTTTTCGATTGGAGAAATGGATTCTATGAAAAAAAACAAGCAGATTGGTATGATCGAAGTTGAAAATCGGTCCATCCGTTCGGAAGTTGAGGCGATTTGAAGAATTCGAAAAAGTTCCAAGGGGACCCCCTTTGATGCAATTTTTTTTCAGATTTCGGTTTTTTCGATTGGAGAAATGGATTCTATGAAAAAAAAACAAGCAGTTTGGTATGATCGAAGTTGAAAATCGGTCCATCCGTTCGGAAGTTAAGGCGATCTGAAGAATTCGAAAAAGTTCCAAGGGGGCTTCCTTTGATGCATTTTTTTTTTCGATTTCGGTTTTTTCGTTTGAAGAAATGGAATCTATGAAAAAACAAGCAAATTGGTATGATCGAAGTTGAAAATCGGTCCATCCGTTCGGATGTTAAGGCGATCAGAAGAATTCGAAAAAGTTCCAAGGGGGCCCCCTTTGATGCATTTATTTTTTTCGATTTCGGTTTTTTCGATTGGAGAAATGGATTCCATGAAAAAAAAACAAGCAGATTGGTATGATCGAAGTTGAAAATCGGTCCATACGTTCGAAAGTTAAGGCAATCTGAAGAATTCGAAAAAGTTCCAAGGGGGCCCCCTTTGATGCATTTTTTTTTTCGATTTCGGTTTTTTTGATCGGAGAAATGGATTCTATGGAAAAAAAAAGCAGATTGGTATGATCGAAGTTGAAAATCGGTCCATCCGTTCGGAAGTTAAGTCGATCTGAAGAATTCGAAAAAGTTCCAAGGGGGCCCCCTTAGATGCATTTTTTTTTTATTTCGGTTTTTTCGATTGGAGAAATGGATTCTATGAAAAAAAAACAAGCAGATTCGTATGATCGAAGTTGAAAATCCGTCCATCCGTTCGGAAGTTAAGGCGATCTGAAGAATTCGAAAATGTTCCAAGGGGGCTCCCTTTGATGCTTTTTATTTTTTCGATTTCGGTTTTTTTGATTGGAGAAATGGATTCTATGAAATAAAACAAGCAGATTGGTATGATCGAAGTTGAAAATCGGTCCATCCGTTCGGAAGTTAAGGCGATATGAAGAATTCGAAAAAGTTCCAAGGGGGCCCCCTTTGATGCATTTTTTTTCGATTTCGGTTTTTTTGATTGGAGAAATGGATTCTATGAAAAAAACAAGCAGATTGGTATGATCGAAGTTGAAAATCGGTCCATCCGTTCGGAAGTTAAGGCGATCTGAAGAATTCGAAAAAGTTCCAAGGGGACCCCCTTTGATGCAATTTTTGTTCGATTGGAGAAATGGATTCTATGGAAAAAAACAAGCGAATTGGTATGCGCGAAATTGAAAATCGGTCCATCCGTTCGGAAGTTAAGGCGATCTGAAGAATTCGAAAAAGTTCCAAGGGGACCCCCTTTGATGCAATTTTTTTCGATAGGAGAAATGGATTCTATGGAAACAACAAGCGAATTGGCATGCGCGAAATTGAAAATCGGTCCATACGTTCGAAAGTTAAGGCAATCTGAAGAATTCGAAAAAGTTCCCAGGGGGCCCCCTTCGATGCATTTTTGTTTTAGATTTCGGTTTTTTTGATCGGAGAAATGGATTCTATAAAAAAAAGCAGATTGGTATGATCGAAGTTGAAAATCGGTCCATCCTTTCGGAAGTTAAGTCGATCTGAAGAATTGGAAAAAGTTCCAAGGAGGCCCCCTTTGATGCATTTTTTTTTCGATTTCGGTTTTTTCGATTGCAGAAATGGATTCTATGAAAAAAAACAAGCAGATTCGTATGATCGAAGTTGAAAATCGGTCCATCCGTTCGGAAGTTAAGGCGATCTGAAGAATTCGAAAAAGTTCCAAGGGGGCTCTCTTTGATGCTTTTTATTTTTTCGATTTCGGTTTTTTGATTGGAGAAATGAATTCTATGAAAAAAAAACAAGCAGATTGGTATGATCGAAGTTGAAAATCGGTCCATCCGTTCGGATGTTAAGGCGATCTGAAGAATTCGAAAAAGTTCCAAGGGGGCCCCCTTAGATGCATTTTTTTTTTCCGATTTCGGTTTTTTCGATCGGAGAAATGGATTCTATGAAAAAAAACAAGCAGATTGGTATGATCGAAGTTGAAAATCGGTCCATCCGTTCGGAAGTTAAGGCGATCTGAAGAATTCGAAAAAGTTCCAAGAGGGCCCCCTTAGATGCATTTTTTTTTTCGATTTCGGTTTTTTCGAAAAAAAAACAAGCAGATTGGTATGATCGAAGTTGAAAATCGGTCCATCCGTTCGGATGTTAAGGCGATCTGAAGAATTCGAAAAAGTTTCAAGGGGGCCCCCTTTGATGCATTTATTTTTTTCTATTTCGGTTTTTTCGATTGGAGAAATGGATTCTATTAAAAAAAAACAAGCAGATTGGTATGATCGAAGTTAAAAATCGGTCCATACGTTCGAAAGTTAAGGCAATCTGAAGAATTCGAAAAAGTTCCAAGGGGGCCCCCTTTGATGCATTTTTTTTTTCGATTTCGGTTCTATTGATCGGAGAAATGGATTCAATGGAAAAAAAAACAGATTGGTATGATCGAAGTTGAAAATCGGTCCATCCGTTCGGAAGTTAAGTCGATCTGAAGTATTCGAAAAAGTTCCAAGGGGGCCCCCTTAGATGCATTTTTTTTTATTTCGGTTTTTTCGATTGGAGAAATGGATTCTATGAAAAAAAAAACAAGCAGGTTCGTATGATCGAAGTTAAAAGTCGGTCCATCCGTTCGGAAGTTAAGGCGATCTGAAGAATTCGAAAATGTTCCAAGGGGGCTCCCTTTGATGCTTTTTATTTTTTCGATTTCGGTTTTTTTGATTGGAGAAATGGATTCTATGAAAAAAAAAACAAGCAGATTGGTATGATCGAAGTTGAAAATCGGTCCATACGTTCGAAAGTTAAGGCAATCTGAAGAATTCGAAAAAGTTCCAAGGGGGCCCCCTTTGATGCATTTTTTTTTCGATTTCGGTTTTTTTGATCGGAGAAATGGATTCTATGAAAAAAAAAAGCAGATTGGTATGATCGAAGTTGAAAATCGGTCCATCCGTTCGGAAGTTAAGTCGATCTGAAGAATTCGAAAAAGATCCAAGGGGGCCCCCTTTGATGCATTTTTTTTTTTGATTTCGGTTTTTTCGATTGCAGAAATGGATTCTATGAAAAAAAACAAGCAGATTCGTATCATCGATGTTGAAAATCGGTCCATCCGTTCGGAAGTTAAGGCGATCTGAAGAATTCGAAAAAGTTCCAAGGGGGCTCCCTTTGATGCTTTTTATTTTTTCGATTTCGGTTTTTTTGATTGGAGAAATGGATTCTATTAAAAAAAACAAGCAGATTGGTATGATCGAAGTTGAAAATCGGTTCGGAAGTTAAGGCGATCTGAAGAATTCGAAAAAGTTCCGAGGGGACCCCCTTTGATGCAATTTTTCTTTTCGATTTCGGTTTTTTCGATCGGAGAAATGGATTCTATAAAAAAAAAGCAGATTGGTATGATCGAAGTTGAAAATCGGTCCATCCGTTCGGAAGTTAAGTCGATCTGAAGAATTCGAAAAAGTTCCAAGGGGGCCCCCTTTGATGCATTTTTTTTGTCGATTTCGGTTTTTTTGATTGGAGAAATATGAAAAAAAACAAGCAGATTCGTATGATCGAAGTTGAAAATCGGTCCATCCGTTCGGAAGTTAAGGCGATCTGAAGAATTCGAAATAGTTTCAAGGGGGCTCCCTTTGATGCTCTTTATTTTTCCGATTTCGGTTTTTTTGATTGGAGAAATGGATTCTATGAAAAAAAAACAAGCAGATTGGTATGATCGAAGTTGAAAATCGGTCCATCCGTTCGGAAGTTAAGGCGATCTGAAGAATTCGAAAAAGTTCCAAGGGGGCTCCCTTTGATGCTTTTTATTTTTTCGATTTCGGTTTTTTTGATTGGAGAAATGGATTCTATTAAAAAAAACAAGCAGATTGGTATGATCGAAGTTGAAAATCGGTTCGGAAGTTAAGGCGATCTGAAGAATTCGAAAAAGTTCCGAGGGGACCCCCTTTGATGCAATTTTTCTTTTCGATTTCGGTTTTTTCGATCGGAGAAATGGATTCTATAAAAAAAAAGCAGATTGGTATGATCGAAGTTGAAAATCGGTCCATCCGTTCGGAAGTTAAGTCGATCTGAAGAATTCGAAAAAGTTCCAAGGGGGCCCCCTTTGATGCATTTTTTTTGTCGATTTCGGTTTTTTTGATTGGAGAAATATGAAAAAAAACAAGCAGATTCGTATGATCGAAGTTGAAAATCGGTCCATCCGTTCGGAAGTTAAGGCGATCTGAAGAATTCGAAATAGTTCCAAGGGGGCTCCCTTTGATGCTCTTTATTTTTCCGATTTCGGTTTTTTTGATTGGAGAAATGGATTCTATGAAAAAAAAACAAGCAGATTGGTATGATCGAAGTTGAAAATCGGTCCATCCGTTCGGAAGTTAAGGCGATCTGAAGAATTCGAGAAAGTTCCAAGGGGACCCCCTTTGATGCAATTTTTTTTTTGATTTCAGTTTTTTTGATTAGAGAAATGGATTCTATGAAAAAAACGAGCAGATTGGTATGATCGAAGTTGAAAATCGGTCCATCCGTTCGGAAGTTAAGGCGATCTGAAGAATTCAGAAAAGTTCCAAGGGGACCCCCTTTGATGCAATTTTTTTTCGATTTCGGTTTTTTCGATTGGAGAAATGGATTCTATGAAAAAAAACAAGCAGATTGGTATGATCGAAGTTGAAAATCGGTCCATCCGTTCGGAAGTTGAGGCGATTTGAAGAATTCGAAAAAGTTCCAAGGGGACCCCCTTTGATGCAATTTTTTTTCAGATTTCGGTTTTTTCGATTGGAGAAATGGATTCTATGAAAAAAAAACAAGCAGTTTGGTATGATCGAAGTTGAAAATCGGTCCATCCGTTCGGAAGTTAAGGCGATCTGAAGAATTCGAAATAGTTCCAAGGGGGCTTCCTTTGATGCATTTTTTTTTCGATTTCGGTTTTTTCGTTTGAAGAAATGGAATCTATAAAAAAACAAGCAAATTGGTATGATCGAAGTTGAAAATCGGTCCATCCGTTCGGAAGTTAAGGCGATCTGAAGAATTCGAAAAAGTTCCAAGAGGGCCCCCTTTGGTGTATTTTGTTTTTGATTTCGGTTTTTCAGATTGGAGAAATGGATTCTATGAAAAAAACAAACAGATTGGTATGATCGAAGTTGAAAATCGGTCCATCCGTTCGGAAGTTGAGGCGATCTGAAGAATTCGAAAAAGTTCCAAAGGGGCCCCCTTCGATGCATTTTTTTTATTTCGGTTTCTTTTATTGGAGAAATGGATTCTATGAAAAAAAAACAAGCAGATTTGTATGTTCGAAGTTGAAAATCGGTCCATCCGTTCGGAAGTTAAGGCGATCTGAAGAATTCGAAAAAGTTCCAAGGGGGCACCCTTAGATGCAATTTTTTTTTCGATTTCGGTTTTTTCGATTGGAGAAATGGATTCTATAAAAAAAACAAGCAGATTGGTATGATCGAAGTTGAAAATCGGTCCATCCGTTCGGAAGTTAAGGCGATCTGAAGAATTCAAAAAAGTTCCAAGGGGACCCCCTTTGATGCATTTTTTTTTCGATTTCGGTTTTTTCGATTGGAGAAATGGATTCCATGAAAAAAAAAACAAACAGATTGGTATGATCGAAGTTGAAAATCGGTCCATCCGTTCGGAAGTTAAGGCGATCTGAAGAATTCGAAAAAGTTCCAAGGGGGCCCCCTTTTGATGCAATTTTTTTTTCGATTTCGGTTTCTTCGATTGGAGAAATGGATTCTATGGAAAAAACAAACAGATTGGTATGATCGAAGTTGAAAATCGGTCCATCCGTTCGGAAGTTAGGGCGATCTGAAGAATTCGAAAAAGTTCCAAGGGGGCCCCCTTTGATGCATTTTTTTTTTTTCGATTTCGGTTTCTTCGATTGGAGAAATTGATTCTATGAAAAAAAAAACAAACAGATTGGTATGATCGAAGTTGAAAATCGGTCCATCCGTTCGGAAGTTAAGGCGATCTGAAGAATTCGAAAAAGTTCCAAGGGGGCCCCCTTTGATGCATTTTTTTTTATTTCGGTTTTTTCTATCGGAGAAATGGATTCTATAAAAAAAACAAGCAGATTTGTATGTTCGAAGTTGAAAATCGGTCCATCCGTTCGGAAGTTAAGGCGATCTGAAGAATTCGAAAAAGATCCAAGGGGGCACCCTTTGATGCAATTTTTTTTTTCGATTTCAGTTTTTTCGATTGGAGAAATGGATTTTATGAAAAAAACAAGAAAATTGGTATGCGCGAAGTTGAAAATCGGTCCATCCGTTCGGAAGTTGAGGCGATCTGAAGAATTCGAAAAAGTTCCAAGGGGGCCCCCTTTGATGCATTTTTTTTTCGATTTCGGTTTTTTTGATCGGAGAAATGGATTCTATGAAAAAAAAAGCAGATTGGTATGATCGAAGTTGAAAATCGGTCCATCCGTTCGGAAGTTAAGTCGATCTGAAGAATTCGAAAAAGATCCAAGGGGGCCCCCTTTGATGCATTTTTTTTTTTCGATTTCGGTTTTTTCGATTGCAGAAATGGATTCTATGAAAAAAAACAAGCAGATTCGTATCATCGAAGTTGAAAATCGGTCCATCCGTTCGGAAGTTAAGGCGATCTGAAGAATTCGAAAAAGTTCCAAGGGGGCTCCCTTTGATGCTTTTTATTTTTTCGATTTCGGTTTTTTTGATTGGAGAAATGGATTCTATTAAAAAAAACAAGCAGATTGGTATGATCGAAGTTGAAAATCGGTTCGGAAGTTAAGGCGATCTGAAGAATTCGAAAAAGTTCCGAGGGGATCCCCTTTGATGCAATTTTTCTTTTCGATTTCGGTTTTTTCGATCGGAGAAATGGATTCTATAAAAAAAAGCAGATTGGTATGATCGAAGTTGAAAATCGGTCCATCCGTTCGGAAGTTAAGTCGATCTGAAGAATTCGAAAAAGTTCCAAGGGGGCCCCCTTTGATGCATTTTTTTTGTCGATTTCGGTTTTTTTGATTGGAGAAATATGAAAAAAAACAAGCAGATTCGTATGATCGAAGTTGAAAATCGGTCCATCCGTTCGGAAGTTAAGGCGATCTGAAGAATTCGAAATAGTTCCAAGGGGGCTCCCTTTGATGCTTTTTATTTTTTCGATTTCGGTTTTTTTGATTGGAGAAATGGATTCTATGAAAAAAAAACAAGCAGATTGGTATGATCGAAGTTGAAAATCGGTCCATCCGTTCGGAAGTTAAGGCGATCTGAAGAATTCGAAAAAGTTCCAAGGGGACCCCCTTTGATGCAATTTTTCTTTTCGATTTCAGTTTTTTTGATTAGAGAAATGGATTCTATGAAAAAAACGAGCAGATTGGTATGATCGAAGTTGAAAATCGGTCCATCCGTTCGGAAGTTAAGGCGATCTGAAGAATTCAGAAAAGTTCCAAGGGGACCCCCTTTGATGCAATTTTTTTTCGATTTCGGTTTTTTCGATTGGAGAAATGGATTCTATGAAAAAAAACAAGCAGATTGGTATGATCGAAGTTGAAAATCGGTCCATCCGATCGGAAGTTGAGGCGATTTGAAGAATTCGAAAAAGTTCCAAGGGGACCCCCTTTGATGCAATTTTTTTTCAGATTTCGGTTTTTTCGATTGGAGAAATGGATTCTATGAAAAAAAAACAAGCAGTTTGGTATGATCGAAGTTGAAAATCGGTCCATCCGTTCGGAAGTTAAGGCGATCTGAAGAATTCGAAAAAGTTCCAAGGGGGCTTCCTTTGATGCATTTTTTTTTTCGATTTCGGTTTTTTCGTTTGAAGAAATGGAATCTATGAAAAAACAAGCAAATTGGTATGATCGAAGTTGAAAATCGGTCCATCCGTTCGGAAGTTAAGGCGATCTGAAGAATTCGAAAAAGTTCCAAGAGGGCCCCCTTTGGTGCATTTTGTTTTCGATTTCGGTTTTTTAGATTGGAGAAATGGATTCTATGAAAAAAACAAACAGATTGGTATGATCGAAGTTGAAAATCGGTCCATCCGTTCGGAAGTTAAGGCGATCTGAAGAATTCGAAAAAGTTCCAAGGGGGCCCCCTTTGATGCATTTTTTTTTCGATTTCGGTTTCTTCGATTGGAGAAATGGATTCTATGAAAAAAAACAAACAGATTGGTATGATCGAAGTTGAAAATCGGTCCATCCGTTCGGAAGTTGAGGCGATCTGAAGAATTCGAAAAAGTTCCAAAGGGGCCCCCTTCGATGCATTTTTTTTATTTCGGTTTCTTTTATTGGAGAAATGGATTCTATGAAAAAAAACAAGCAGATTTGTATGTCCGAAGTTGAAAATCGGTCCATCCGTTCGGAAGTTAAGGCGATCTGAAGAATTCGAAAAAGTTCCAAGGGGGCACCCTTAGATGCAATTTTTTTTTCGATTTCGGTTTTTTCGATTGGAGAAATGGATTCTATAAAAAAAACAAGCAGATTGGTATGATCGAAGTTGAAAATCGGTCCATCCGTTCGGAAGTTAAGGCGATCTGAAGAATTCAAAAAAGTTCCAAGGGGACCCCCTTTGATGCATTTTTTTTTCGATTTCGGTTTTTTCGATTGGAGAAATGGATTCCATGAAAAAAAAAACAAACAGATTGGTATGATCGAAGTTGAAAATCGGTCCATCCGTTCGGAAGTTAAGGCGATCTGAAGAATTCGAAAAAGTTCCAAGGGGGCCCCCTTTTGATGCAATTTTTTTTTCGATTTCGGTTTCTTCGATTGGTGAAATGGATTCTATGGAAAAAACAAACAGATTGGTATGATCGAAGTTGAAAATCGGTCCATCCGTTCGGAAGTTAGGGCGATCTGAAGAATTCGAAAAAGTTCCAAGGGGGCCCCCTTTGATGCATTTTTTTTTTCGATTTCGGTTTCTTCGATTGGAGAAATGGATTCTATGAAAAAAAAAACAAACAGATTGGTATGATCGAAGTTGAAAATCGGTCCATCCGTTCGGAAGTTAAGGCGATCTGAAGAATTCGAAAAAGTTCCAAGGGGGCCCCCTTTGATGCATTTTTTTTTTATTTCGGTTTTTTCTATTGGAGAAATGGATTCTATAAAAAAAACAAGCAGATTTGTATGTTCGAAGTTGAAAATCGGTCCATCCGTTCGGAAGTTAAGGCGATCTGAAGAATTCGAAAAAGTTCCAAGGGGGCACCCTTTGATGCAATTTTTTTTTTCGATTTCGGTTTTTTCGATTGGAGAAATGGATTTTATGAAAAAAACAAGAAAATTGGTATGCGCGAAGTTGAAAATCGGTCCATCCGTTCGGAAGTTGAGGCGATCTGAAGAATTCGAAAAAGTTCCAAGGGGGCCCCCTTTGATGCATTTTTTTTTGATTTCGGTTTTTTCGATTGGAGAAATGGATTCTATGAAAAAAAAAAAGCAGATTGGTATGATCGAAGTTGAAAATCGGTCCATCCGTTCGGAAGTTAAGGCGATCTGAAGAATTCGAAAAAGTTCCAAGAGGGCCCCCTTTGATGCATTTTTTTTTCGATTTCGGTTTTTTTGATTGGAGAAATGGATTCTATGAAAAAAAAACAAGCGGATAGGTATGATCGAAGTTGAAAATCGGTCCATCCGTTCGGAAGTTAAGGCGATCTGAAGAATTCGAATAAGTTCCAAGGGGGCCCCCTTTGATGCAATTTTTTTCTTGATTTCGGTTTTTCCGATTGGAGAAATGGATTCCATGAAAAAAAACAAGCAGATTGGTATGATCGAAGTTGAAAATCGGTCTATCCGTTCGGAAGTTAAGGCGATCTGAAAAATTCGAAAAAGTTCCAAGGGGGCCCCCTTTGATGCAATTTTTTTTTAGATTTCGGTTTTTTCGATTGGAGAAATGGATTCTATAAAAAAAAAACAAGCAGATTGCTATGATCGAAGTTGAAAATCGGTCCATCCGTTTGGAAGTTAAGGCGATCTGAAGAATTCGAAAAAGTTCCAAGGGGACCCCCTTTGATGCAATTTTTTTTTCGATTTCGGTTTTTTCGATTGGAGAAATGGATTCTATGAAAAAAACAGGCAGTTTGGTATGATCGAAGTTGAAAATTGGTCCATCCGTTCGGAAGTTTAGGCGATCTGAAGAATTCGAAAAAGTTCCAAGGGGACCCCCTTTGATGCAATTTTTTTTTTCGATTTCGGTTTTTTCTATTGAAGAAATGGATTCTATGAAAAAACAATCAAATTGGTATGCGCGAAATTGAAAATCGGTCCATCCGTTCGGAAGTTAAGGCGGTCTGAAGAATTCGAAAAAGTTCCAAGGGGGCCCCCTTTGATGCATTTTTTTTTTCGATTTCGGTTTTTCAGATTGGAGAAATGGATTCTATGAAAAAACAATCAGATTGGTATGATCGAAGTTGAGAATCGGTCCATCCGTTCGGAAGTTAAGGCGATCTGAAGAATTCGAAAAAGTTCCAAGGGGACCCCCTTTGATGCAATTTCTTTCGATTGGAGAAATGGATTCTATGGAAAAACCAAGCGAATTGGTATGCGCGAAATTGAAAATCGGTCCATCCGTTCGGAAGTTAAGGCGATCTGAAGAATTCGAAAAAGTTCCAAGGGGGCCCCCTTTGATGCATTTTTTTTTTGATTCCGGTTTTTTCGATTGGAGAAATGGATTCTATGGAAAAAAACAAGCAGATTGGTATGATCGAAGTTGAAAATCGGTCCATCCGTTCGGAAGTTAAGGCGATCTGAAGAATTCGAAAAAGTTCCAAGGGGGCCCCCTTTGATGCATTTTTTTTTTCGATTTTGGTTTTTTTGATTGGAGAAATGGATACTATGAAAAAAAACAAGCAGATTGGTATGATCGAAGTTGAAAATCGGTCCATCCGTTCGGAAGTTAAGGCAATCTGAAGAATTCGAAAAAGTTCCAAGCGGGTCCCCTTTGATGCATTTTTTTTCCCATTTCGGTTTTTTCGATTGGAGAAATGGATTCTATGAAAAAAAAAAGCAGATTGGTATGATCGAAGTTGAAAATCGGTCCATCCGTTCGGAAGTTGAGGCGATCTGAAGAATTCGAAAAAGTTCCAAGGGGGCCCCCTTCGATGCATTTTTTTTTCGATTTCGGTTTTTTCGATTGGAGAAATGGTTTCTATGAAAAAAAACAAGCAGATTGGTATGATCGAAGTTGAAAATCGGTCCATCCGTTCGGAAGTTAAGGCGATCTGAAGAATTCGAAAAAGTTCCAAGGGGCCCCCCTTTGATGCATTTTTTTTTTTCGATTTCGGTTTTTTCGAAAAAAAACAAGCAGATTGGTATGATCGAAGTTGAAAATCGGTCCATCCGTTCGGAAGTTAAGGCGATCTGAAGAATTCGAAAAAGTTCCAAGGGGGCCCCCTTTGATGCATTTTTTTTTATTTCGGTTTTTTCTATTGAAGAAATGGATTCTATGAAAAAAAACAAGCAGATTTGTATGTTCGAAGTTGAAAATCGGTCCATCCGTTCGGAAGTTAAGGCGATCTGAAGAATTCGAAAAAGTTCCAAGGGGGCACCCTTTGATGCAATTTTTTTTTCGATTTCGGTTTCTTCGATTGAAGAAATGGATTCTATGGAAAAAACAAACAGATTGGTATGATCGAAGTTGAAAATCGGTCCATCCGTTCGGAAGTTAGGGCGATCTGAAGAATTCGAAAAAGTTCCAAGGGGGCCCCCTTTGATGCATTTTTTTTTCGATTTCGGTTTCTTCGATTAGAGAAATGGATTCTATGAAAAAAAAAACAAACAGATTGGTATGATCGAAGTTGAAAATCGGTCCATCCGTTCGGAAGTTAAGGCGATCTGAAGAATTCGAAAAAGTTCCAAGGGGGCCCCCTTTGATGCATTTTTTTTTATTTCGGTTTTTTTTATTGGAGAAATGGATTCTATGAAAAAAAACAAGCAGATTTGTATGTTCGAAGTTGAAAATCGGTCCATCCGTTCGGAAGTTAAGGCGATCTGAAGAATTCGAAAAAGTTCCAAGGGGGCACCCTTTGATGCAATTTTTTTTTCGATTTCGGTTTTTTTGATTGGAGAAATGGATTTTATAAAAAAAACAAGCAAATTGGTATGCGCGAAGTTGAAAATCGGTCCATCCGTTCGGGAGTTGAGGCGATCTGAAGAATTCGAAAAAGTTCCAAGGGGGCCCCCTTTGATGCATTTTTTTTTTGATTTCGGTTTTTTCGATTGGAGAAATGGATTCTATGAAAAAAAAAGCAGATTGGTATGATCGAAGTTGAAAATCGGTCCATCCGATCGGAAGTTAAGGCGATCTGAAGAATTCGAAAAAGTTCCAAGAGGGCCCCCTTTGATGCATTTTTTTTCGATTTCGGTTTTTTCGATTGGAGAAATGGATTCTATGAAAAAAAAAACAAGCGGATAGGTATGATCGAAGTTGAAAATCGGTCCATCCGTTCGGAAGTTAAGGCGATCTGAAGAATTCGAATAAGTTCCAAGGGGGCCCCCTTTGATGCAATTTATTTTTCGATTTCGGTTTTTCCGATTGGAGAAATGGATTCTATGAAAAAAAACAAGCAGATTGGTATGATCGAAGTTGAAAATCGGTCTATCCGTTCGGAAGTTAAGGCGATCTGAAAAATTCGAAAAAGTTCCAAGGGGGCCCCCTTTGATGCAATTTTTTTTCAGATTTCGGTTTTTTCGATTGAAGAAATGGATTCTATGAAAAAAAAAACAAGCAGATTGCTATGATCGAAGTTGAAAATCGGTCCATCCGTTCGGAAGTTAAGGCGGTCTGAAGAATTCGAAAAAGTTCCAAGGGGGCCCCCTTTGATGCATTTTTTTTTCGATTTTGGTTTTTCAGATTGGAGAAATGGATTCTATGAAATAAAACAAGCAGATTGGTATGATCGAAGTTGAAAATCGGTCCATCCGTTCGGAAGTTAAGGCGATCTGAAGAATTCGAAAAAGTTCCAAGGGGACCCCCTTTGATGCAATTTTTTTTCAGATTTCGGTTTTTTCGATTGGAGAAATGGATTCTATAAAAAAAAAAAACAAGCAGATTGCTATGATCGAAGTTGAAAATCGGTCCATCCGTTCGGAAGTTAAGGCGATCTGAAGAATTCAGAAAAGTTCCAAGGGGACCCCCTTTGATGCAATTTTTTTTCGATTTCGGTTTTTTCGATTGGAGAAATGGATTCTATGAAAAAAAACAAGCAGATTGGTATGATCGAAGTTGAAAATCGGTCCATCCGTTCGGAAGTTGAGGCGATTTGAAGAATTCGAAAAAGTTTCAAGGGGACCCCCTTTGATGCAATTTTTTTTCAGATTTCGGTTTTTTCGATTGGAGAAATGGATTCTATGAAAAAAAAACAAGCAGTTTGGTATGATCGAAGTTGAAAATCGGTCCATCCGTTCGGAAGTTAAGGCGATCTGAAGAATTCGAAAAAGTTCCAAGGGGGCCCCCTTTGATGCATTTTTTTTTTTTTCGATTTCGATTTTTTCGTTTGAAGAAATGGATTCTATGAAAAAACAAGCAAATTGGTATGATCGAAGTTGAAAATCGGTCCATCCGTTCGGAAGTTAAGGCGATCTGAAGAATTCGAAAAAGTTCCAAGAGGGCCCCCTTTGGTGCATTTTCTTTTCGATTTCGGTTTTCTAGATTGAAGAAATGGATTCTATGAAAAAAACAAACAGATTGGTATGATCGAAGTTGAAAATCGGTCCATCCGTTCGGAAGTTAAGGCGATCTGAAGAATTCGAAAAAGTTCCAAGGGGACCCCCTTTGATGCATTTTTTTTTCGATTTCGGTTTCTTCGATTGGAGAAATGGATTCTATGAAAAAAAACAAACAGATTGGTATGATCGAAGTTGAAAATCGGTCCATCCGTTCGGAAGTTGAGGCGATCTGAAGAATTCGAAAAAGTTCCAAAGGGGCCCCCTTCGATGCATTTTTTTTATTTCGGTTTCTTTCATTGGAGAAATGGATTCTATGAAAAAAAAACAAGCAGATTTGTATGTTCGAAGTTGAAAATCGGTCCATCCGTTCGGAAGTTAAGGCGATCTGAAGAATTCGAAAAAGTTCCAAGGGGGCACCCTTAGATGCAATTTTTTTTTCGATTTCGGTTTTTTCGATTGGAGAAATGGATTCTATAAAAAAAACAAGCAGATTGGTATGATCGAAGTTGAAAATCGGTCCATCCGTTCGGAAGTTAAGGCGATCTGAAGAATTCAAAAAAGTTCCAAGGGGACACCCTTTGATGCATTTTTTTTTCGATTTCGGTTTTTTCGATTGGAGAAATGGATTCCATGAAAAAAAAACAAACAGATTGGTATGATCGAAGTTGAAAATCGGTCCATCCGTTCGGAAGTTAAGGAGATCTGAAGAATTCGAAAAATTTCCAAGGGGGCCCCCTTTGATGCATTTTTTTTTCGATTTCAGTTCTTTCGTTTGAAGAAATGGATTCTATGAAAAAAAACAAGCAGATTGGTATGATCGAAGTTGAAAATTGGTCCATCCGTTCGGAAGTTAAGGCGATCTGAAGAATTCGAAAAAGTTCCAAGAGGGCCCCCTTTGGTGCATTTTCTTTTCGATTTCGGTTTTTTAGATTGGAGAAATGGATTCTATGAAAAAAACAAACAGATTGGTATGATCGAAGTTGAAAATCGGTCCATCCGTTCGGAAGTTAAGGCGATCTGAAGAATTCGAAAAAGTTCCAAGGGGGCCCCCTTTGATGCATTTTTTTTTTCGATTTCGGTTTCTTCGATTGAAGAAATGGATTCTATGGAGAAAACAAACAGATTGGTATGATCGAAGTTGAAAATCGGTCCATCCGTTCGGAAGTTAGGGCGATCTGAAGAATTCGAAAAAGTTCCGAGGGGGCCCCCTTCGATGCATTTTTTTTTTCGATTTCGGTTTCTTCGATTGGAGAAATGGATTCTATGAAAAAAAAAACAAACAGATTGGTATGATCGAAGTTGAAAATCGGTCCATCCGTTCGGAAGTTAAGGCGATATGAAGAATTCGAAAAAGTTCCAAGGGGGCCCCCTTTGATGCATTTTTTTTTCATTTCGGTTTTTTCCATTGGAGAAATGGATTCTATGAAAAAAAACAAGCAGATTTGTATGTTCGAAGTTGAAAATCGGTCCATCCGTTCGGAAGTTAAGGCGATCTGAAGAATTCGAAAAAGTTCCAAGGGGGCACCCTTTGATGCAATTTTTTTTTCGATTTCGGTTTTTTCGATTGGAGAAATGGATTTTATGAAAAAAACAAGCAAATTGGTATGCGCGAAGTTGAAAATCGGTCCATCCGTTCGGAAGTTGAGGCGATCTGAAGAATTCGAAAAAGTTCCAAGGGGGCCCCCTTTGATGCATTTTTTTTTGATTTCGGTTTTTTCGATTGTAGAAATGGATTCTATGAAGAAAAAAAGCAGATTGGTATGATCGAAGTTGAAAATCGGTCCATCCGTTCGGAAGTTAAGGCGATCTGAAGAATTCGAAAAAGTTCCAAGAGGGCCCCCTTTGATGCATTTTTTTTTCGATTTCGGTTTTTTCGATTGGAGAAATGGATTCTATGAAAAAAAACAAGCAGATTGGTATGATCGAAGTTGAAAATCGGTCTATCCGTTCGGAAGTTAAGGCGATCTGAAAAATTCGAAAAAGTTCCAAGGGGGCCCCCTTTGATCCAATTTTTTTTTAGATTTCGGTTTTTTCGATTGGAGAAATGGATTCTATGAAAAAAAAACAAGCAGATTGCTATGATCGAAGTTGAAAATCGGTCCATCCGTTTGGAAGTTAAGGCGATCTGAAGAATTCGAAAAAGTTCCAAGGGGACCCCCTTTGATGCAATTTTTTTTTCGATTTCGGTTTCTGTGATTGGAGAAATGGATTCTATGAAAAAAAACAAGCAGTTTGGTATGATCGAAGTTGAAAATCGGTCCATCCGTTCGGAAGTTTAGGCGATCTGAAGAATTCAAAAAAGTTCCAAGGGGACCCCCTTTGATGCAATTTTTTTTTCGATTTCGGTTTTTTCTATTGGAGAAATGGATTCTATGAAAAAACAATCAAATTGGTATGCGCGAAATTGAAAATCGGTCCATCCGTTCGGAAGTTAAGGCGGTCTGAAGAATTCGAAAAAGTTCCAAGGGGGCCCCCTTTGATGCATTTTTTTTTTTCGATTTCGGTTTTTCCGATTGGAGAAATGGATTCTATGAAATAAAACAAGCAGATTGGTATGATCGAAGTTGAAAATCGGTCCATCCGTTCGGAAGTTAAGACGATCTGAAGAATTCGAAAAAGTTCCATGGGGGCCCCCTTTGATGCATTTATTTTTCGATTTCGGTTTTTTCGATTGGAGAAATGGATTCTATGAAAAAAACAAGCAGATTGGTATGATCGAAGTTGAAAATCGGTCCATCCGTTCGGAAGTTAAGGCGGTCTGAAGAATTCGAAAAAGTTCCAAGGGGACCCCCTTTGATGCATTTTTTTTTCGATTCCGGTTCATTCGATTGGAGAAATGGATTCTATGAAAAAAAACAAGCCAATTGGTATGCGCGAAATTGAAAATCGGTCCATCCGTTCGGAAGTTAACGCGATCTGAAGAATTCGAAAAAGTTCCAAGGGGGCCCCCTTTGATGCATTTTTTTTTCGATTCCGGTTCATTCGATTGGAGAAATGGATTCTATGAAAAAAAACAAGCAGATTGGTATGATCGAAGTTGAAAATCGGTCCATCCGTTCGGAAGTTAACGCGATCTGAAGAATTCGAAAAAGTTCCAAGCGGGTCCCCTTTGATGCATTTTTTTTTCCATTTCGGTTTTTTCGATTGGAGAAATGGATTCTATGAAAAAATACAAGCAGATTGGTATGATCGAAGTTGAAAATCGGTCCATCCGTTCGGAAGTTGAGGCGATCTGAAGAATTCGAAAAAGTTCCAAGGGGGCCCCCTTCGATGCATTTTTTTTTCTATTTCGGTTTTTTCGATTCGAGAAATGGTTTCTATGAAAAAAAACAAGCAGATTGGTATGATCGAAGTTGAAAATCGGTCCATCCGTTCGGAAGTTAAGGCGATCTGAAGAATTCGAAAAAGTTCCAAGGGGCCCCCCTTTGATGCATTTTTTTCTTTGATTTCGGTTTTTTCGAAAAAAAACAAGCAGATTGGTATGATCGAAGTTGAAAATCGGTTCATCCGTTCGGATGTTAAGGCGATCTGAAGAATTCGAAAAAGTTCCAAGGGGGCCCTTTTTGATGCATTTTTTTTTTCGATTTCGGTTTTTTCGACTGGAGAAATGGATTCTATAAAAAAAAACAAGCAGATTGGTATGATCGAAGTTGAAAATCGGTCCATACGTTCGAAAGTTAAGGCAATCCGAAGAATTCGAAAAAGTTCCAAGGGAGCCCCCTTTGATGCATTTTTTTTTTCGATTTCGGTTTTTTTGATCGGAGAAATGGATTCTATGGAGAAAAAAAGCAGATTGATATGATCGAAGTTGAAAATCGGTCCATCCGTTCGGAAGTCGATCTGAAGAATTCGAAAAAGTTCCAAGGGGGCCCGCTTAGATGCATTTTTTTTTTGATTTCGGTTTTTTCGATTGGAGAAATGGATTCTATGAAAAAAAAACAAGCAGATTGCTATGATCGAAGTTGAAAATCGGTCCATCCGTTTGGAAGTTAAGGCGATCTGAAGAATTCGAAAAAGTTCCAAGGGGACCCCCTTTGATGCAATTTTTTTTTCGATTTCGGTTTTTTCGATTGGAGAAATGGATTCTATGAAAAAAAACAAGCAGTTTGGTATGATCGAAGTTGAAAATCGGTCCATCCGTTCGGAAGTTTAGGCGATCTGAAGAATTCGAAAAAGTTCCAAGGGGACCCCCTTTGATGCAATTTTTTTTTCGATTTCGGTTTTTTCTATTGGAGAAATGGATTCTATGAAAAAACAATCAAATTGGTATGCGCGAAATTGAAAATCGGTCCATCCGTTCGGAAGTTAAGGCGGTCTGAAGAATTCGAAAAAGTTCCAAGGGGGCCCCCTTTGATGCATTTTTTTTTTCGATTTCGGTTTTTCCGATTGGAGAAATGGATTCTATGAAATAAAACAAGCAGATTGGTATGATCGAAGTTGAAAATCGGTCCATCCGTTCGGAAGTTAAGACGATCTGAAGAATTCGAAAAAGTTCCAAGGGGGCCCCCTTTGATGCATTTATTTTTCGATTTCGGTTTTTTCGATTGGAGAAATGGATTCTATGAAAAAAACAAGCAGATTGGTATGATCGAAGTTGAGAATCGGTCCATCCGTTCGGAAGTTAAGGCGATCTGAAGAATTCGAAAAAGTTCCAAGGGGACCCCCTTTGATGCAATTTCTTTCGATTGGAGAAATGGATTCTATGGAAAAAACAAGCCAATTGGTATGCGCGAAATTGAAAATCGGTCCATCCGTTCGGAAGTTAAGGCGATCTGAAGAATTCGAAAAAGTTCCAAGGGGGCCCCCTTTGATGCATTTTTATTTCGATTCCGGTTCTTTCGATTGGAGAAATGGATTCTATGAAAAAAAACAAGCAGATTGGTATGATCGAAGTTGAAAATCGGTCCATCCGTTCGGAAGTTAACGCGATCTGAAGAATTCGAAAAAGTTCCAAGCGGGTCCCCTTTGATGCATTTTTTTTTCCATTTCGGTTTTTTCGATTGGAGAAATGGATTCTATGAAAAAATACAAGCAGATTGGTATGATCGAAGTTGAAAATCGGTCCATCCGTTCGGAAGTTGAGGCGATCTGAAGAATTCGAAAAAGTTCCAAGGGGGCCCCCTTCGATGCATTTTTTTTTCGATTTCGGTTTTTTCGATTCGAGAAATGGTTTCTATGAAAAAAAACAAGCAGATTGGTATGATCGAAGTTGAAAATCGGTCCATCCGTTCGGAAGTTAAGGCGATCTGAAGAATTCGAAAAAGTTTCAAGGGGCCCCCCTTTGATGCATTTTTTTCTTTGATTTCGGTTTTTTCGAAAAAAAACAAGCAGATTGGTATGATCGAAGTTGAAAATCGGTTCATCCGTTCGGATGTTAAGGCGATCTGAAGAATTCGAAAAAGTTCCAAGGGGGCCCTTTTTGATGCATTTTTTTTTTCGATTTCGGTTTTTTCGACTGGAGAAATGGATTCTATAAAAAAAAACAAGCAGATTGGTATGATCGAAGTTGAAAATCGGTCCATACGTTCGAAAGTTAAGGCAATCCGAAGAATTCGAAAAAGTTCCAAGGGAGCCCCCTTTGATGCATTTTTTTTTTCGATTTCGGTTTTTTTGATCGGAGAAATGGATTCTATGGAGAAAAAAAGCAGATTGATATGATCGAAGTTGAAAATCGGTCCATCCGTTTGGAAGTTAAGGCGATCTGAAGAATTCGAAAAAGTTCCAAGGGGGCCCCCTTAGATGCATTTTTTTTTTTTGATTTCGGTTTTTTCGATTGGAGAAATGGATTCTATGAAAAAAAAACAAGCAGATTGCTATGATCGAAGTTGAAAATAGGTCCATCCGTTTGGAAGTTAAGGCGATCTGAAGAATTCGAAAAAGTTCCAAGGGGACTCCCTTTGATGCAATTTTTTTTTCGATTTCGGTTTTTTCGATTGGAGAAATGGATTCTATGAAAAAAAACAAGCAGTTTGGTATGATCGAAGTTGAAAATCGGTCCATCCGTTCGGAAGTTTAGGCGATCTGAAGAATTCGAAAAAGTTCCAAGGGGACCCCCTTTGATGCAATTTTTTTTCGATTTCGGTTTTTTCGATTTGAGAAATGGTTTCTATGAAAAAAAACAAGCAGATTGGTATGATCGAAGTTGAAAATCGGTCCATCCGTTCGGAAGTTAAGGCGATCTGAAGAATTCGAAAAAGTTCCAAGGGGCCCCCCTTTGATGCATTTTTTTCTTTGATTTCGGTTTTTTCGAAAAAAAACAAGCAGATTGGTATGATCGAAGTTGAAAATCGGTTCATCCGTTCGGATGTTAAGGCGATCTGAAGAATTCGAAAAAGTTCCAAGGGGGCCCTTTTTGATGCATTTTTTTTTTCGATTTCGGTTTTTTCGACTGGAGAAATGGATTCTATGAAAAAAAACAAGCAGTTTGGTATGATCGAAGTTGAAAATCGGTCCATCCGTTCGGAAGTTTAGGCGATCTGAAGAATTCGAAAAAGTTCCAAGGGGACCCCCTTTGATGCAATTTTTTTTCGATTTCGGTTTTTTCGATTTGAGAAATGGTTTCTATGAAAAAAAACAAGCAGATTGGTATGATCGAAGTTGAAAATCGGTCCATCCGTTCGGAAGTTAAGGCGATCTGAAGAATTCGAAAAAGTTCCAAGGGGACCCCCTTTGATGCAATTTTTTTTCGATTTCGGTTTTTTCGATTTGAGAAATGGTTTCTATGAAAAAAAACAAGCAGATTGGTATGATCGAAGTTGAAAATCGGTTCATCCGTTCGGATGTTAAGGCGATCTGAAGAATTCGAAAAAGTTTCAAGGGGGCCCTTTTTGATGCATTTTTTTTTCGATTTCGGTTTTTTCGATTGGAGAAATGGATTCTATGAGAAAAAAACAAGCAGATTGGTATGATCGAAGTTGAAAATCGGTCCATACGTTCGAAAGTTAAGGCAATCCGAAGAATTCGAAAAAGTTCCAAGGGAGCCCCCTTTGATGCATTTTTTTTTTCGATTTCGGTTTTTTTGATCGGAGAAATGGATTCTATGGAGAAAAAAAGCAGATTGATATGATCGAAGTTGAAAATCGGTCCATCCGTTCGGAAGTCGATCTGAAGAATTCGAAAAAGTTCCAAGGGGGCCCCCTTAGATGCATTTTTTTTTTGATTTCGGTTTTTTCGATTGGAGAAATGGATTCTATGAAAAAAAAACAAGCAGATTGCTATAATCGAAGTTGAAAATCGGTCCATCCGTTTGAAAGTTAAGGCGATCTGAAGAATTCGAAAAAGTTCCAAGGGGACCCCCTTTGATGCAATTTTTTTTTCGATTTCGGTTTTTTCGATTGGAGAAATGGATTCTATGAAAAAATACAAGCAGTTTGGTATGATCGAAGTTGAAAATCGGTCCATCCGTTCGGAAGTTTAGGCGATCTGAAGAATTCGAAAAAGTTCCAAGGGGACCCCCTTTGATGCAATTTTTTTTTCGATTTCGGTTTTTTCTATTGAAGAAATGGATTCTATGAAAAAACAATCAAATTGGTATGCGCGAAATTGAAAATCGGTCCATCCGTTCGGAAGTTAAGGCGGTCTGAAGAATTCGAAAAAGTTCCAAGGGGGCCCCCTTTGATGCATTTTTTTTCGATTTCGGTTTTTCAGATTGGAGAAATGGATTCTATGAAATAAAACAAGCAGATTGGTATGATCGAAGTTGAAAATCGGTCCATCCGTTCGGAAGTTAAGGCGATCTGAAGAATTCGAAAAAGTTCCAAGGGGGCCCCCTATGATGCATTTTTTTTTCGATTTC
Organism: Chrysomela aeneicollis; assembly: GCA_029955515.1. Lineage (NCBI taxonomy): Eukaryota > Metazoa > Arthropoda > Insecta > Coleoptera > Chrysomelidae > Chrysomela > Chrysomela aeneicollis. The sequence goes on along the minus strand of JARUHQ010000013.1, from coordinate 9,583,481 downwards.
GGTTTTTTCGATTGGAGAAATGGATTCTATGAAAAAAACAAGCAGATTGGTATGATCGAAGTTGAGAATCGGTCCATCCGTTCGGAAGTTAAGGCGATCTGAAGAATTCGAAAAAGTTCCAAGGGGACCCCCTTTGATGCAATTTCTTTCGATTGGAGAAATGGATTCTATGGAAAAAACAAGCGAATTGGTATGCGCGAAATTGAAAATCGGTCCATCCGTTCGGAAGTTTAGGCGATCTGAAGAATTCGAAAAAGTTCCAAGCGGGTCCCCTTTGATGCATTTTTTTCCCATTTCGGTTTTTTCGATTGTAGAAATGGATTCTATGAAAAAATACAAGCAGATTGGTATGATCGAAGTTGAAAATCGGTCCATCCGTTCGGAAGTTGAGGCGATCTGAAGAATTCGAAAAAGTTCCAAGGGGGCCCCCTTCGATGCATTTTTTTTTTTCGATTTCGGTTTTTTCGATTTGAGAAATGGATTCTATGAAAAAAAAACAAGCAGTTTGGTATGATCGAAGTTGAAAATCGGTCCATCCGTTCGGAAGTTAAGGCGATCTGAAGAATTCGAAAAAGTTCCAAGGGGGCCCCCTTTGATGCATTTTTTTTTTTTTTCGATTTCGGTTTTTTCGTTTGAAGAAATGGATTTTATGAAAAAACAAGCGAATTGGTATGATCGAAGTTGAAAATCGGTCCATCCGTTCGGAAGTTAAGGCGAACTGAAGAATTCGAAAAAGTTCCAAGAGGGCCCCCTTTGGTGCATTTTCTTTTCGATTTCAGTTTTTTAGATTGGAGAAATGGATTCTATGAAAAAAACAAACAGATTGGTATGATCGAAGTTGAAAATCGGTCCATCCGTTCGGAAGTTAAGGCGATCTGAAGAATTCGAAAAAGTTCCAAGGGGACCCCCTTTGATGCATTTTTTTTTCGATTTCGGTTTCTTCGATTGGAGAAATGGATTCTATGAAAAAAAACAAACAGATTGGTATGATCGAAGTTGAAAATCGGTCCATCCGTTCGGAAGTTGAGGCGATCTGAAGAATTCGAAAAAGTTCCAAAGGGGCCCCGTTCGATGCATTTTCTTTATTTCGGTTTCTTTCATTGGAGAAATGGATTCTATGAAAAAAAACAAGCAGATTTGTATGTTCGAAGTTGAAAATCGGTCCATCCGTTCGGAAGTTAAGGCGATCTGAAGAATTCGAAAAAGTTCCAAGGGGGCACCCTTAGATGCAATTTTTTTTTCGATTTCGGTTTTTTCGATTGGAGAAATGGATTCTATAAAAAAAACAAGCAGATTGGTATGATCGAAGTTGAAAATCGGTCCATCCGTTCGGAAGTTAAGGCGATCTGAAGAATTCAAAAAAGTTCCAAGGGGACCCCCTTTGATGCATTTTTTTTTCGATTTCGGTTTTTTCGATTGGAGAAATGGATTCCATGAAAAAAAAAACAAACAGATTGGTATGATCGAAGTTGAAAATCGGTCCATCCGTTCGGAAGTTAAGGCGATCTGAAGAATTCGAAAAATTTCCAAGGGGGCCCCCTTTGATGCATTTTTTTTTCGATTTCGGTTCTTTCGTTTGAAGAAATGGATTCTATGAAAAAAAACAAGCAGATTGGTATGATCGAAGTTGAAAATTGGTCCATCCGTTCGGAAGTTAAGGCGATCTGAAGAATTCGAAAAAGTTCCAAGAGGGCCCCCTTTGGTGCATTTTCTTTTCGATTTCGGTTTTTTAGATTGGAGAAGTGGATTCTATGAAAAAAACAAACAGATTGGTATGATCGAAGTTGAAAATCGGTCCATCCGTTCGGAAGTTAAGGCGATCTGAAGAATTCGAAAAAGTTCCAAGGGGGCCCCCTTTGATGCATTTTTTTTTCGATTTCGGTTTCTTCGATTGGAGAAATGGATTCTATGGAAAAAACAAACAGATTGGTATGATCGAAGTTGAAAATCCGGTCCATCCGTTCGGAAGTTAGAGCGATCTGAAGAATTCGAAAAAGTTCCAAGGGGGCCCCCTTCGATGCATTTTTTTTTCGATTTCGGTTTCTTCGATTGGAGAAATGGATTCTATGAAAAAAAAAACAAACAGATTGGTATGATCGAAGTTGAAAATCGGTCCATCCGTTCGGAAGTTAAGGCGATATGAAGAATTCGAAAAAGTTTCAAGGGGGCCCTTTTTGATGCTTTTTTTTTTCGATTTCGGTTTTTTCGATTGGAGAAATGGATTCTATGAAAAAAAAACAAGCAGATTGGTATGATCGAAGTTGAAAATCGGTCCATACGTTCGAAAGTTAAGGCAATCCGAAGAATTCGAAAAAGTTCCAAGGGAGCCCCCTTTGATGCATTTTTTTTTTGATTTCGGTTTTTTTGATCGGAGAAATGGATTCTATGGAGAAAAAAAGCAGATTGATATGATCGAAGTTGAAAATCGGTCCATCCGTTCGGAAGTCGATCTGAAGAATTCGAAAAAGTTCCAAGGGGGCCCCCTTAGATGCATTTTTTTTTGATTTCGGTTTTTTCGATTGGAGAAATGGATTCTATGAAAAGAAAACAAGCAGATTGCTATGATCGAAGTTGAAAATCGGTCCATCCGTTCGGAAGTTGAGGCGATCTGAAGAATTCGAAAAAGTTCCAAGGGGGCCCCCTTCGATGCATTTTTTTTTCGATTTCGGTTTTTTCGATTTGAGAAATGGATTCTATGAAAAAAAAACAAGCAGTTTGGTATGATCGAAGTTGAAAATCGGTCCATCCGTTCGGAAGTTGAGGCGATCTGAAGAATTCGAAAAAGTTCCAAGAGGGCCCCCTTTGATGCATTTTTTTTTTCGATTTCGGTTTTTTCGTTTGAAGAAATGGATTCTATGAAAAAAGAAGCAAATTGGTATGATCGAAGTTGAAAATCGGTCCATCCGTTCGGAAGTTAAGGCGAACTGAAGAATTCGAAAAAGTTCCAAGAGGGCCCCCTTTGGTGCATTTTCTTTTCGATTTCGGTTTTTTAGATTGGAGAAATGGATTCTATGAAAAAAACAAACAGATTGGTATGATCGAAGTTGAAAATCGGTCCATCCGTTCGGAAGTTAAGGCGATCTGAAGAATTCGAAAAAGTTCCAAGGGGACCCCCTTTGATGCATTTTTTTTTCGATTTCGGTTTCTTCGATTGGAGAAATGGATTCTATGAAAAAAAACAAACAGATTGGTATGATCGAAGTTGAAAATCGGTCCATCCGTTCGGAAGTTGAGGCGATCTGAAGAATTCGAAAAAGTTCCAAAGGGGCCCCCTTCGATGCATTTTTTTTATTTCGGTTTCTTTCATTGGAGAAATGGATTCTATAAAAAAAAACAAGCAGATTTGTATGTTCGAAGTTGAAAATCGGTCCATCCGTTCGGAAGTTAAGGCGATCTGAAGAATTCGAAAAAGTTCCAAGGGGGCACCCTTAGATGCAATTTTTTTTTCGATTTCGGTTTTTTCGATTGGAGAAATGGATTCTATAAAAAAAACAAGCAGATTGGTATGATCGAAGTTGAAAATCGGTCCATCCGTTCGGAAGTTAAGGCGATCTGAAGAATTCAAAAAAGTTCCAAGGGGACCCCCTTTGATGCATTTTTTTTTTCGATTTCGGTTTTTTCGATTGGAGAAATGGATTCCATGAAAAAAAAAACAAACAGATTGGTATGATCGAAGTTGAAAATCGGTCCATCCGTTCGGAAGTTAAGGCGATCTGAAGAATTCGAAAAATTTCCAAGGGGGCCCCCTTTGATGCATTTTTTTTTCGATTTCGGTTCTTTCGTTTGAAGAAATGGATTCTATGAAAAAAAACAAGCAGATTGGTATGATCGAAGTTGAAAATTGGTCCATCCGTTCGGAAGTTAAGGCGATCTGAAGAATTCGAAAAAGTTCCAAGAGGGCCCCCTTTGGTGCATTTTCTTTTCGATTTCGGTTTTTTAGATTGGAGAAGTGGATTCTATGAAAAAACAAACAGATTGGTATGATCGAAGTTGAAAATCGGTCCATCCGTTCGGAAGTTAAGGCGATCTGAAGAATTCGAAAAAGTTCCAAGGGGGCCCCCTTTGATGCATTTTTTTTTTCGATTTCGGTTTCTTCGATTGGAGAAATGGATTCTATGGAAAAAACAAACAGATTGGTATGATCGAAGTTGAAAATCGGTCCATCCGTTCGGAAGTTAGAGCGATCTGAAGAATTCGAAAAAGTTCCAAGGGGGCCCCCGTCGATGCATTTTTTTTTTCGATTTCGGTTTCTTCGATTGGAGAAATGGATTCTATGAAAAAAAAAACAAACAGATTGGTATGATCGAAGTTGAAAATCGGTCCATCCGTTCGGAAGTTGAGGCGATATGAAGAATTCGAAAAAGTTCCAAGGGGGCCCCCTTTGATGCATTTTTTTTATTTCGGTTTTTTCTATTGGAGAAATGGATTCTATGAAAAAAAACAAGCAGATTTGTATGTTCGAAGTTGAAAATCGGTCCATCCGTTCGGAAGTTAAGGCGATCTGAAGAATTCGAAAAAGTTCCAAGGGGGCACCCTTTGATGCAATTTTTTTTTCGATTTCGGTTTTTTCGATTGGAGAAATGGATTTTATGAAAAAAACAAGCAAATTGGTATGCGCGAAGTTGAAAATCGGTCCATCCGTTCGGAAGTTGAGGCGATCTGAAGAATTCGAAAAAGTTCCAAGGGGGCCCCCTTTGATGCATTTTTTTTTGATTTCGGTTTTTTCGATTGGAGAAATGGATTCTATGAAGAAAAAAAGCAGATTGGTATGATCGAAGTTGAAAATCGGTCCATCCGTTCGGAAGTTAAGGCGATCTGAAGAATTCGAAAAAGTTCCAAGAGGGCCCCCTTTGATGCATTTTTTTTTCGATTTCGGTTTTTTCGATTGGAGAAATGGATTCTATGAAAAAAAAACAAGCGGATAGGTATGATCGAAGTTGAAAATCGGTCCATCCGTTCGGAAGTTAAGGCGATCTGAAGAATTCGAATAAGTTCCAAGGGGGCCCCCTTTGATGCAATTTTTTTTTCGATTTCGGTTTTTCCGATTGGAGAAATGGATTCTATGAAAAAAAACAAGCAGATTGGTATGATCGAAGTTGAAAATCGGTCTATCCGTTCGGAAGTTAAGGCGATCTGAAAAATTCGAAAAAGTTCCAAGGGGGCCCCCTTTGATGCAAATTTTTTTTAGATTTCGGTTTTTTCGATTGGAGAAATGGATTCTATGAAAAAAAAACAAGCAGATTGCTATGATCGAAGTTGAAAATCGGTCCATCCGTTTGGGAGTTAAGGCGATCTGAAGAATTCGAAAAAGTTCCAAGGGGACCCCCTTTGATGCAATTTTTTTTTCGATTTCGGTTTCTGTGATTGGAGAAATGGATTATATGAAAAAAAACAAGCAGTTTGGTATGATCGAAGTTGAAAATCGGTCCATCCGTTCGGAAGTTTAGGCGATCTGAAGAATTCGAAAAAGTTCCAAGGGGACCCCCTTTGATGCAATTTTTTTTTGGATTTCGGTTTTTTCTATTGAAGAAATGGATTCTATGAAAAAACAATCAAATTGGTATGCGCGAAATTGAAAATCGGTCCATCCGTTCGGAAGTTAAGGCGGTCTGAAGAATTCGAAAAAGTTCCAAGGGGGCCCCCTTTGATGCATTTTTTTTTTTCGATTTCGGTTTTTCCGATTGGAGAAATGGATTCTATGAAATAAAACAAGCAGATTGGTATGATCGAAGTTGAAAATCGGTCCATCCGTTCGGAAGTTAAGGCGATCTGAAGAATTCGAAAAAGTTCCAAGGGGGCCCCCTTTGATGCATTCATTTTTCGATTTCGGTTTTTTCGATTGGAGAAATGGATTCTATGAAAAAAACAAGCAGATTGGTATGATCGAAGTTGAGAATCGGTCCATCCGTTCGGAAGTTAAGGCGATCTGAAGAATTCGAAAAAGTTCCAAGGGGACCCCCTTTGATGCAATTTCTTTCGATTGGAGAAATGGATTCTATGGAAAAAGCAAGCGAATTGGTATGCGCGAAATTGAAAATCGGTCCATCCGTTCGGAAGTTAAGGCGATCTGAAGATTTCGAAAAAGTTCCAAGGGGGCCCCCTTTGATGCATTTATTTTTCGATTCCGGTTCTTTCGATTGGAGGAATGGATTCTATGAAAAATAACAAGCAGATTGGTATGATCGAAGTTGAAAATCGGTCCATCCGTTCGGAAGTTAAGGCGATCTGAAGAATTCGAAAAAGTTCCAAGGGGGCCCCCTTTGATGCATTTTTTTTTTTCGATTTCGGTTTTTTTCATTGGAGAAATGGATTCTATGAAAAAAAAACAAGCAGATTGGTATGATCGAAGTTGAAAATCGGTCCATCCGTTCGGAAGTTAACGCGATCTGAAGAATTCGAAAAAGTTCCAAGCGGGTCCCCTTTGATGCATTTTTTTTCCATTTCGGTTTTTTCGATTGGAGAAATGGATTCTATGAAAAAATACAAGCAGATTGGTATGATCGAAGTTGAAAATCGGTCCATCCGTTCGGAAGTTGAGGCGATCTGAAGAATTCGAAAAAGTTCCAAGGGGGCCCCCTTCGATGCATTTTTTTTTCGATTTCGGTTTTTTCGATTTGAGAAATGGTTTCTATGAAAAAAAACAAGCAGATTGGTATGATCGAAGTTGAAAATCGGTCCATCCGTTCGGAAGTTAAGGCGATCTGAAGAATTCGAAAAAGTTCCAAGGGGCCCCCCTTTGATGCATTTTTTTTTTCGATTTCGGTTTTTTCGAAAAAAAACAAGCAGATTGGTATGATCGAAGTTGAAAATCGGTTCATCCGTTCGGATGTTAAGGCGATCTGAAGAATTCGAAAAAGTTCCAAGGGGGCCCTTTTTGATGCATTTTTTTTTCGATTTCGGTTTTTTTCATTGGAGAAATGGATTCTATGAAAAAAAAACAAGCAGATTGGTATGATCGAAGTTGAAAATCGGTCCATCCGTTCGGAAGTTAACGCGATCTGAAGAATTCGAAAAAGTTCCAAGCGGGTCCCCTTTGATGCATTTTTTTTTTCATTTCGGTTTTTTCGATTGGAGAAATGGATTCTATGAAAAAATACAAGCAGATTGGTATGATCGAAGTTAAAAATCGGTCCATCCGTTCGGAAGTTGAGGCGATCTGAAGAATTCGAAAAAGTTCCAAGGGGGCCCCCTTCGATGCATTTTTTTTTCGATTTCGGTTTTTTCGATTTGAGAAATGGTTTCTATGAAAAAAAACAAGCAGATTGGTATGATCGAAGTTGAAAATCGGTCCATCCGTTCGGAAGTTAAGGCGATCTGAAGAATTCGAAAAAGTTCCAAGGGGCCCCCCTTTGATGCATTTTTTTTTCGATTTCGGTTTTTTAGAAAAAAAAACAAGCAGATTGGTATGATCGAAGTTGAAAATCGGTTCATCCGTTCGGATGTTAAGGCGATCTGAAGAATTCGAAAAAGTTCCAAGGGGGCCCTTTTTAGATGCATTTTTTTTTTCGATTTCGGTTTTTTCGATTGGAGAAATGGATTCTATGAAAAAAAAACAAGCAGATTGGTATGATCGAAGTTGAAAATCGGTCCATACGTTCGAAAGTTAAGGCAATCCGAAGAATTCGAAAAAGTTCCAAGGGAGCCCCCTTTGATGCATTTTTTTTTTCGATTTCGGTTTTTTTGATCGGAGAAATGGATTCTATGGAGAAAAAAAGCAGATTGATATGATTGAAGTTGAAAATCGGTCCATCCGTTCGGAAGTCGATCTGAAGAATTCGAAAAAGTTCCAAGGGGGCCCCCTTAGATGCATTTTTTTTTTGATTTCGGTTTTTTCGATTGAAGAAATGGATTCTATGAAAAAAAAAACAAGCAGATTCGTATGATCGAAGTTGAAAATCGGTCCATCCGTTCGGAAGTTAAGGCGATCTGAAGAATTCGAAAATGTTCCAAGAGGGCTCCCTTTGATGCTTTTTATTTTTTCGATTTCGGTTTTTTTGATTGGAGAATTGGATTCTATGAAAAAAAAACAAGCAGATTGGCATGATCGAAGTTGAAAATCGGTCCATACGTTCGAAAGTTAAGTCGATCTGAAGAATTCGAAAAAGTTCCAAGGGAGCCCCCTTTGATGCATTTGTTCTTTCGATTTCAGTTTTTTCGATTGCAGAAATGGATTCTATGAAAAAAAAAACAAGCAGATTCGTATGATCGAAGTTGAAAATCGGTCCATCCGTTCGGAAGTTAAGGCGATCTGAAGAATTCGAAAAAGTTCCAAGGGGGCTCCCTTTGATGCTTTTTATTTTTTCGATTTCGGTTTTTTTGATTGGAGAAATGGATTCTATGAAAAAAAAACAAGCATATTGGTATGATCGAAGTTGAAAATCGGTCCATCCGTTCGGAAGTTAAGGCGATCTGAAGAATTCGAAAAAGTTCCGAGGGGACCCCCTTTGATGCAATTTTTTTTTTCGATTTCGGTTTTTTCGATTGGAGAAATGGATTCTATGAAAAAAAACAAGCAGATTGGTATGATCGAAGTTGAAAATCGGTCCATCCGTTCGGAAGTTAAGGCGATCTGAAGAATTCAGAAAAGTTCCAAGGGGACCCCCTTTGATGCAATTTTTTTTTCGATTTTGGTTTATTTGATTGGAGAAATGGATTCTATGAAAAAAAAACAAGCAGTTTGGTATGATCGAAGTTGAAAATCGGTCCATCCGTTCGGAAGTTAAGGCGATCTGAAGAATTCGAAAAAGTTCCAACGGGACCCCCTTTGATGCAATTTTTTTTTCGAGTTCGGTTTTTTCTATTGAAGAAATGGATTCTATGAAAAAACAAGCAAATTGGTATGCGCGAAATTGAAAATCGGTCGATCCGTTCGGAAGTTGAGGCGGTCTGAAGAATTCGAAAAAGTTTCAAGGTGGCCCCCTCTGATGCATTTTTTTTTCGATTTCGGGTTTTCCGATTGGAGAAATGGATTCTATGAAGAAAAAAACAAGCAGATTGGTATGATCGAAGTTGAAAATCGGTCCATCCGTTCGGAAGTTAAGGCGATCTGAAGAATTCGAAAAATTTCCAAGGGGGCCCCCTTTGATGCATTTTTTTTTTTTCGATTTCGGTTTTTTCGATTGGAGAAATGGATTCTATGAAAGAAACAAGCAGATTGGTATGATCGAAGTTGAAAATCGGTCCATCCGTTCGGAAGTTAAGGCGATCTGAAGAATTCGAAAAAGTTCCAAGGGGACCCCATTTGATGCAATTTTTTTTCGATTTCGGTTTTTTCGATTGAAGAAATGGATTCTATGAAAAAAACAAGCAGATTGGTATGATCGAAGTTGAAAATCGATCAATCCGTTCGGAAGTTAAGGCGATCTGAAGAATTCGAAAAAGTTCCAAGAAGGCCCCCTCTGATGCATTTTTTTTTCGATTTCGGTTTTTTCGATTGGAGAAATGGATTCTATGAAAGAAAACAAGCAGATTGGTATGATCGAAGTTGAAAATCGGTCCATCCGTTCGGAAGTTAAGGCGATCTGAAGAATTCGAGAAAGTTCCAAGGAGGCCCCCATTGATGCATTTTTTGTTTCGATTTCAGTTTTTTTGATTGGAGAAATGGATTCTATAAAAAAACAAGCAGATTGGTATGATCGAAGTTGAAAATCGGTCCATCCGTTCAGAAGTTAAGGCGATCTGAAGAATTCGAAAAAGTTTCAAGGGGGCCCCCTTTGATGCATTTTTTTTTTTCGATTTCGGTTTTTTCGATTGGAGAAATGGATTCTATGAAAAAAACAAGCAGATTGGTATGATCGAAGTTGAAAATCGGTCAATCCGTTCGGAAGTTTAGGCGATCTGAAGAATTCGGATGAGTTCCAAAAAGACCCCCTTTGATGCAACTTTTTTTTCGATTTCGGTTTTTTAGATTGGAGAAATGGATTCTATGAAAAAAAACAAGCAGATTGCTATGATCGAAGTTGAAAATCGGTCCATCCGTTTGGAAGTTAAGGCGATCTGAAGAATTCGAAAAAGTTCCAAGGGAACCCCCTTTGATGCAATTTTTTTTAGATTTCGGTTTTCTCGATTGGAGAAATGGATTCTATGAAAAAAAACAAGCAGATTGGTATTATCGAAGTTGAAAATCGGTCCATCCGTTCGGAAGTTAAGGCGATCTGAAGAATTCGAAAAAGTTCCAAGGGGGCCCCCTTTGATGCAATTTTGTTTTAGATTTCGGTTTTTTCGATTGGAGAAATGGATTTTATGAAAAAAAACAAGCAGTTTGGTATGATCGAAGTTGAAAATCGGTCCATCCGTTCGGAAGTTTAGGCGATCTGAAGAATTCGAAAAAGTTCCAAGGGGGCTTCCTTTGATGCATTTTTTTTTCGATTTCGGTTTTTTCGTTTAAAGAAATGGAATCTATGAAAAAACAAGCAAATTGGTATGATCGAAGTTGAAAATCGGTCCATCCGTTCGGAAGTTAAGGCGATCTGAAGAATTCGAAAAAGTTCCAAGAGGGCCCCCTTTGGTGTATTTTGTTTTTGATTTCGGTTTTTTAGATTGGAGAAATGGATTCTATGAAAAAAACAAACAGATTGGTATGATCGAAGTTGAAAATCGGTCCATCCGTTCGGAAGTTGAGGCGATCTGAAGAATTCGAAAAAGTTCCAAAGGGGCCCCCTTCGATGCATTTTTTTTATTTCGGTTTCTTTTATTGGAGAAATGGATTCTATGAAAAATAAACAAGCAGATTTGTATGTTCGAAGTTGAAAATCGGTCCATCCGTTCGGAAGTTAAGGCGATCTGAAGAATTCGAAAAAGTTCCAAGGGGACCCCCTTTGATGCAATTTTTTTTAGATTTCGGTTTTCTCGATTGGAGAAATGGATTCTATGAAAAAATACAAGCAGATTGGTATGATCGAAGTTAAAAATCGGTCCATCCGTTCGGAAGTTGAGGCGATCTGAAGAATTCGAAAAAGTTCCAAGGGGGCCCCCTTCGATGCATTTTTTTTTCGATTTCGGTTTTTTCGATTTGAGAAATGGTTTCTATGAAAAAAAACAAGCAGATTGGTATGATCGAAGTTGAAAATCGGTCCATCCGTTCGGAAGTTAAGGCGATCTGAAGAATTCGAAAAAGTTCCAAGGGGCCCCCCTTTGATGCATTTTTTTTTCGATTTCGGTTTTTTCGAAAAAAAAACAAGCAGATTGGTATGATCGAAGTTGAAAATCGGTTCATCCGTTCGGATGTTAAGGCGATCTGAAGAATTCGAAAAAGTTCCAAGGGGGCCCTTTTTAGATGCATTTTTTTTTCGATTTCGGTTTTTTCGATTGGAGAAATGGATTCTATGAAAAAAAAACAAGCAGATTGGTATGATCGAAGTTGAAAATCGGTCCATACGTTCGAAAGTTAAGGCAATCCGAAGAATTCGAAAAAGTTCCAAGGGAGCCCCCTTTGATGCATTTTTTTTTTTCGATTTCGGTTTTTTTGATCGGAGAAATGGATTCTATGGAGAAAAAAAGCAGATTGATATGATCGAAGTTGAAAATCGGTCCATCCGTTCGGAAGTCGATCTGAAGAATTCGAAAAAGTTCCAAGGGGGCCCCCTTAGATGCATTTTTTTTTTTGATTTCGGTTTTTTCGATTGGAGAAATGGATTCTATGAAAAAAAAAAACAAGCAGATTCGTATGATCGAAGTTGAAAATCGGTCCATCCGTTCGGAAGTTAAGGCGATCTGAAGAATTCGAAAATGTTCCAAGAGGGCTCCCTTTGATGCTTTTTATTTTTTCGATTTCGGTTTTTTTGATTGGAGAATTGGATTCTATGAAAAAAAAAACAAGCAGATTGGCATGATCGAAGTTGAAAATCGGTCCATACGTTCGAAAGTTAAGTCGATCTGAAGAATTCGAAAAAGTTCCAAGGGAGCCCCCTTTGATGCATTTGTTCTTTCGATTTCAGTTTTTTCGATTGCAGAAATGGATTCTATGAAAAAAAAAAACAAGCAGATTCGTATGATCGAAGTTGAAAATCGGTCCATCCGTTCGGAAGTTAAGGCGATCTGAAGAATTCGAAAAAGTTCCAAGGGGGCTCCCTTTGATGCTTTTTATTTTTTCGATTTCGGTTTTTTTGATTGGAGAAATGGATTCTATGAAAAAAAAACAAGCAGATTGGTATGATCGAAGTTGAAAATCGGTCCATCCGTTCGGAAGTTAAGGCGATCTGAAGAATTCGAAAAAGTTCCGAGGGGACCCCCTTTGATGCAATTTTTTTTTTCGATTTCGGTTTTTTCTATTGAAGAAATGGATTCTATGAAAAAACAAGCAAATTGGTATGCGCGAAATTGAAAATCGGTCGATCCGTTCGGAAGTTGAGGCGGTCTGAAGAATTCGAAAAAGTTTCAAGGTGGCCCCCTCTGATGCATTTTTTTTTCGATTTCGGGTTTTCCGATTGGAGAAATGGATTCTATGAAGAAAAAAACAAGCAGATTGGTATGATCGAAGTTGAAAATCGGTCCATCCGTTCGGAAGTTAAGGCGATCTGAAGAATTCGAAAAATTTCCAAGGGGGCCCCCTTTGATGCATTTTTTTTTTTTCGATTTCGGTTTTTTCGATTGGAGAAATGGATTCTATGAAAGAAACAAGCAGATTGGTATGATCGAAGTTGAAAATCGGTCCATTCTTTCGGAAGTTAAGGCGATCTGAAGAATTCGAAAAAGTTCCAAGGGGACCCCATTTGATGCAATTTTTTTTCGATTTCGGTTTTTTCGATTGAAGAAATGGATTCTATGAAAAAAACAAGCAGATTGGTATGATCGAAGTTGAAAATCGATCAATCCGTTCGGAAGTTAAGGCGATCTGAAGAATTCGAAAAAGTTCCAAGAAGGCCCCCTCTGATGCATTTTTTTTTCGATTTCGGTTTTTTCGATTGGAGAAATGGATTCTATGAAAGAAAACAAGCAGATTGGTATGATCGAAGTTGAAAATCGGTCCATCCGTTCGGAAGTTAAGGCGATCTGAAGAATTCGAGAAAGTTCCAAGGAGGCCCCCATTGATGCATTTTTTGTTTCGATTTCAGTTTTTTTGATTGGAGAAATGGATTCTATAAAAAAACAAGCAGATTGGTATGATCGAAGTTGAAAATCGGTCCATCCGTTCAGAAGTTAAGGCGATCTGAAGAATTCGAAAAAGTTTCAAGGGGGCCCCCTTTGATGCATTTTTTTTTTTCGATTTCGGTTTTTTCGATTGGAGAAATGGATTCTATGAAAAAAACAAGCAGATTGGTATGATCGAAGTTGAAAATCGGTCAATCCGTTCGGAAGTTTAGGCGATCTGAAGAATTCGGATGAGTTCCAAAAAGACCCCCTTTGATGCAACTTTTTTTTCGATTTCGGTTTTTTCGATTGGAGAAATGGATTCTATGAAAAAAAACAAGCAGATTGCTATGATCGAAGTTGAAAATCGGTCCATCCGTTTGGAAGTTAAGGCGATCTGAAGAATTCGAAAAAGTTCCAAGGGAACCCCCTTTGATGCAATTTTTTTTAGATTTTGGTTTTTTCGATTGGAGAAATGGATTCTATGAAAAAAAACAAGCAGATTGGTATTATCGAAGTTAAAAATCGGTCCATCCGTTCGGAAGTTAAGGCGATCTGAAGAATTCGAAAAAGTTCCAAGGGGGCCCCCTTTGATGCAATTTTGTTTTAGATTTCGGTTTTTTCGATTGGAGAAATGGATTATATGAAAAAAAACAAGCAGTTTGGTATGATCGAAGTTGAAAATCGGTCCATCCGTTCGGAAGTTTAGGCGATCTGAAGAATTCGAAAAAGTTCCAAGGGGGCTTCCTTTGATGCATTTTTTTTTCGATTTCGGTTTTTTCGTTTAAAGAAATGGAATCTATGAAAAAACAAGCAAATTGGTATGATCGAAGTTGAAAATCGGTCCATCCGTTCGGAAGTTAAGGCGATCTGAAGAATTCGAAAAAGTTCCAAGAGGGCCCCCTTTGGTGTATTTTGTTTTTGATTTCGGTTTTTTAGATTGGAGAAATGGATTCTATGAAAAAAACAAACAGATTGGTATGATCGAAGTTGAAAATCGGTCCATCCGTTCGGAAGTTGAGGCGATCTGAAGAATTCGAAAAAGTTCCAAAGGGGCCCCCTTCGATGCATTTTTTTTATTTCGGTTTCTTTTATTGGAGAAATGGATTCTATGAAAAATAAACAAGCAGATTTGTATGTTCGAAGTTGAAAATCGGTCCATCCGTTCGGAAGTTAAGGCGATCTGAAGAATTCGAAAAAGTTCCAAGGGGACCCCCTTTGATGCAATTTTTTTTAGATTTCGGTTTTCTCGATTGGAGAAATGGATTCTATGAAAAAATACAAGCAGATTGGTATGATCGAAGTTAAAAATCGGTCCATCCGTTCGGAAGTTGAGGCGATCTGAAGAATTCGAAAAAGTTCCAAGGGGGCCCCCTTCGATGCATTTTTTTTTCGATTTCGGTTTTTTCGATTTGAGAAATGGTTTCTATGAAAAAAAACAAGCAGATTGGTATGATCGAAGTTGAAAATCGGTCCATCCGTTCGGAAGTTAAGGCGATCTGAAGAATTCGAAAAAGTTCCAAGGGGCCCCCCTTTGATGCATTTTTTTTTCGATTTCGGTTTTTTCGAAAAAAAAAAAAGCAGATTGGTATGATCGAAGTTGAAAATCGGTTTATCCGTTCGGATGTTAAGGCGATCTGAAGAATTCGAAAAAGTTCCAAGGGGGCCCTTTTTAGATGCATTTTTTTTTTCGATTTCGGTTTTTTCGATTGGAGAAATGGATTCTATGAAAAAAAAAACAAGCAGATTGGTATGATCGAAGTTGAAAATCGGTCCATACGTTCGAAAGTTAAGGCAATCCGAAGAATTCGAAAAAGTTCCAAGGGAGCCCCCTTTGATGCATTTTTTTTTTTCGATTTCGGTTTTTTTGATCGGAGAAATGGATTCTATGGAGAAAAAAAGCAGATTGATATGATCGAAGTTGAAAATCGGTCCATCCGTTCGGAAGTCGATCTGAAGAATTCGAAAAAGTTCCAAGGGGGCCCCCTTAGATGCATTTTTTTTTTGATTTCGGTT
The DNA here is from genome assembly GCA_029955515.1 of Chrysomela aeneicollis. Lineage (NCBI taxonomy): Eukaryota > Metazoa > Arthropoda > Insecta > Coleoptera > Chrysomelidae > Chrysomela > Chrysomela aeneicollis. The sequence continues at coordinate 9,568,397 of JARUHQ010000013.1, read as the reverse complement.
TTTTCGATTGGAGAAATGGATTCTATGAAAAAAAAAACAAGCAGATTCGTATGATCGAAGTTGAAAATCGGTCCATCCGTTCGGAAGTTAAGGCGATCTGAAGAATTCGAAAATGTTCCAAGAGGGCTCCCTTTGATGCTTTTTATTTTTTCGATTTCGGTTTTTTTGATTGGAGAATTGGATTCTATGAAAAAAAAAACAAGCAGATTGGCATGATCGAAGTTGAAAATCGGTCCATACGTTCGAAAGTTAAGTCGATCTGAAGAATTCGAAAAAGTTCCAAGGGAGCCCCCTTTGATGCATTTGTTCTTTCGATTTCAGTTTTTTCGATTGCAGAAATGGATTCTATGAAAAAAAAAACAAGCAGATTCGTATGATCGAAGTTGAAAATCGGTCCATCCGTTCGGAAGTTAAGGCGATCTGAAGAATTCGAAAAAGTTCCAAGGGGGCTCCCTTTGATGCTTTTTATTTTTTCGATTTCGGTTTTTTTGATTGGAGAAATGGATTCTATGAAAAAAAAAACAAGCAGATTGGTATGATCGAAGTTGAAAATCGGTCCATCCGTTCGGAAGTTAAGGCGATCTGAAGAATTCGAAAAAGTTCCGAGGGGACCCCCTTTGATGCAATTTTTTTTTTCGATTTCGGTTTTTTCGATTGGAGAAATGGATTCTATGAAAAAAAACAAGCAGATTGGTATGATCGAAGTTGAAAATCGGTCCATCCGTTCGGAAGTTAAGGCGATCTGAAGAATTCGAAAAAGTTCCAACGGGACCCCCTTTGATGCAATTTTTTTTTCGAGTTCGGTTTTTTCTATTGAAGAAATGGATTCTATGAAAAAACAAGCAAATTGGTATGCGCGAAATTGAAAATCGGTCGATCCGTTCGGAAGTTGAGGCGGTCTGAAGAATTCGAAAAAGTTTCAAGGTGGCCCCCTCTGATGCATTTTTTTTTCGATTTCGGGTTTTCCGATTGGAGAAATGGATTCTATGAAGAAAAAAACAAGCAGATTGGTATGATCGAAGTTGAAAATCGGTCCATCCGTTCGGAAGTTAAGGCGATCTGAAGAATTCGAAAAATTTCCAAGGGGGCCCCCTTTGATGCATTTTTTTTTTTCGATTTCGGTTTTTTCGATTGGAGAAATGGATTCTATGAAAGAAACAAGCAGATTGGTATGATCGAAGTTGAAAATCGGTCCATCCGTTCGGAAGTTAAGGCGATCTGAAGAATTCGAAAAAGTTCCAAGGGGACCCCATTTGATGCAATTTTTTTTCGATTTCGGTTTTTTCGATTGGAGAAATGGATTCTATGAAAAAAACAAGCAGATTGGTATGATCGAAGTTGAAAATCGATCAATCCGTTCGGAAGTTAAGGCGATCTGAAGAATTCGAAAAAGTTCCAAGGGGACCCCCTTTGATGCAATTTTTTTTCGATTTCGGTTTTTTCTATTGAAGAAATGGATTCTTTGAAAAAACAATCAAATTGGTATGCGCGAAATTGAAAATCGGTCCATCCGTTCGGAAGTTAAGGCGATCTGAAGAATTCGAAAAAGTTCCAAGGGGGCCTCCTTTGATGCATTTTTTTTTATTTCGGTTTTTTCGATTGAAAAAAAACAAGCAGATTATTATGATCGAAGTTGAAAATCGGTCCATCCGTTCGGAAGTTAAGGCGATCTGAAGAATTCGAAAAAGTTCCAAGGGGGCCCCTTTCGATGCATTTTTTTTTCGATTTCGATTTTTTCGATTGGAGAAATGGATTCTATAAAAAAGAACAAGCAGATTGGTATGATCGAAGTTGAAAATCGGTCCATCCGTTCGGAAGTTAAGGCGATCTGAAGAATTCGAAAAAGTTCCAAGGGGGCCCCCTTTGATGCAACTTCTTTTTCGATTTCGGTTTTTTCGATTGGAGAAATGGGTTCTATGAAAAAAACGAACAGATTGGTATGATCGAAGTTGAAAATCGGTCAATCCGTTCGGAAGTTAAGGCGATCTGAAGAATTCGAAAAAGTTCCAAGGGGGCCCCCTTTGATGCAATTTTGTTTTAGATTTCGGTTTTTTCGATTGGAGAAATGGATTATATGAAAAAAAACAAGCAGTTTGGTATGATCGAAGTTGAAAATCGGTCCATCCGTTCGGAAGTTTAGGCGATCTGAAGAATTCGAAAAAGTTCCAAGGGGACCCCCTTTGATGCAATTTTTTTCTCGATTTCGGTTTTTTCTATTGAAGAAATGGATTCTATGAAAAAACAAACAAATTGGTATGCGCGAAATTGAAAATCGGTCCATCCGTTCGGAAGTTAAGGCGGTCTGAAGAATTTGAAAAAGTTCCAAGGGGGCCCCCTTTGATGTTTTTTTTTTTTCGATTTCGGTTTTTCCGATTAGAGAAATGGATTCTATGAAATTAAACAAGCAGATTGGTATGATCGAAGTTGAAAATCGGTCCATCCGTTCGGAAGTTAAGGCGATCTGAAGAATTCGAAAAAGTTCCAAGGGGGCCCCCCTTGATGCATTTTTTTTTTCGATTCCGGTTTTTTCGATTGAAGAAATGGATTATATGAAAAAAAAACAAGCAGATTGGTATGATCGAAGTTGAAAATCGGTCCATCCGTTCGGAAGTTAAGGCGATCTGAAGAATTCGGATAAGTTCCAAAGGGACCCCCTTTGATGCAACTTTTTTTTCGATTTCGGTTTTTTCGATTGGAGAAATGGATTCTATGAAAAAAAACAAGCAGATTGCTATGATCGAAGTTGAAAATCGGTCCATCCGTTTGGAAGTTAAGGCGATCTGAAAATTTCGAAAAAGTTCCAAGGGGACCCCCTTTGATGCAATTTTTTTTTCGATTTCGGTTTTTTCGATTGAAGGAATGGATTCTATGAAGAAAACGAGCAGTTTGGTATGATCAAAGTTGAAAATCGGTCCATCCGTTCGGAAGTTTAAGCGATCTGAAGAATTCGAAAAAGTTCCAAGGGGACCCCCTTTGATGCAAATTTTTTTTTCGATTTCGGTTTTTTCTATCGAAGAAATGGATTCTATAAAAAAACAATCAAATTGGTATGCGCGAAATTGATAATCGGTCCATCCGTTCGGAAGTTAAGGCGGTCTGAAGAATTCGAAAAAGTTCCAAGGGGGCCCCCTTTGATGCATTTTTTTTCGATTTCGGTTTTTCCGATTGGAGAAATGGATTCTATGAAATTAAACAAGCAGATTGGTATGATCGAAGTTGAAAATCGGTCCATCCGTTCGGAAGTTAAGGCGATCTGAAGAATTCGAAAAAGTTCCAAGGGGGCCACCTTTGATGCATTTTTTTTTCGATTTCGGTTTTTTCGATTGGAGAAATGGATTCTATGAAAAAAACAAGCAGATTGGTATGCGCGAAATTGAAAATCGGTCCATCCGTTCGGAAGTTAAGGCGATCTGAAGAATTCGAAAAAGTTACAAGGGGGCCCCCTTTGATGCATTTTTTTTTCGATTCCGGTTTTTTCGATTGGAGAAATGGATTCTATGAAAAAAAACAAGCAGATTGGTATGATCGAAGCTGAAAATCGGTCCATCCGTTCGGAAGTTAAGGCGATCTGAAGAATTCGAAAAAGTTCCAAGGGGGCCCCCTTTGATGCATTTTTTTTGTCGATTTCGGTTTTTTTGATTGGAGAAATGGATTCTATGAAAAAAAAACAAGCAGATTGGTATGATCGAAGTTGAAAATCGGTCCATCCGTTCGGAAGTTAAGGCGATCTGAAGAATTCGAAAAAGTTCCAAGGGGGTCCCCTTTGATGCATTTTTTTTTCATTTCGGTTTTTCCGATTATAGAAATGGATTCTATGAAAAAATACAAGCAGATTGGTATGATCGAAGTTGAAAATCGGTCCATCCGTTCGGAAGTTAAGGCGATCTGAAGAATTCGAAAAAGTTCCAAGGGGGCCCCCTTTGATGCATTTTTTTTTTTCGATTTCGGTTTTTTCGATTGGAGAAATGGATTCTATGAAAAAAAACAAGCAGATTGGTATGATCGAAGTTGAGAATCGGTCAATCCGTTCGGAAGTTAGGCGATCTGAAGAATTCGAAGAAGTTCCAAGGGGGCCCCCTTTGATGCATTTTTTTTTCTATTTCGGTTTTTTCGATTGGATAAATGGATTCTATGAAGAAAAACAAGCAGATTGGTATGATCGAAGTTGAAAATCGGTGCATACGTTCGAAAGTTAAGACAATCTGAAGAATTCGAAAAAGTTCCGAGGAGGCCCCTTTTGATGCATTTTTTTTTCGATTTCGGTTTTTTTGATCGGAGAAATGGATTCTATGAAAAAAAAAGCAGATTGGTATGATCGAAGTTGAAAATCGGTCCATCCGTTCGGAAGTTAAGTCGATCTGAAGAATTCGAAAAAGTTCCAAGGGGGCCCCCTTTGATGCATTTTTTTCTCGATTTTGGTTTTTTCGATTGGAGAAATGGATTCTATAAAAAAAAACAAGCAGATTCGTATGATCGAAGTTGAAAATCGGTCCATCCATTCGGAAGTTAAGGCGATCTGAAGAATTCGAAAAAGTTTCAAGGGGGCCCCCTTTGATGCATTTTTTTTTCGATTTCGGTTATTTCGATTGGAGAAATGGATTCTATGAAAAAAAAAACAAGCAGATTGGTATGATCGAAGTTGAAAATCGGTCCATACGTTCGAAAGTTAAGGCAATCTGAAGAATTCGAAAAAGTTCCAAGGGGGCCCCCTTTGATGCATTTTTTTTTCGATTTCGGTTTTTTTGATCGGAGAAATGGATTCGATGAAAAAAAAAACAGATTGGTATGATCGAAGTTGAAAATCGGTCCATCCGTTCGGAAGTTAAGTCGATCTGAAGAATTCGAAAAAGTTCCAAGGGGGCCCCCTTTGATGCATTTTTTTTTCGATTTCGGTTTTTTCGATTGGAGAAATGGATTCTATGGAAAAAACAAGCGAATTGGTATGCGCGAAATTGAAAATCGGTCCATCCGTTCCGAAGTTAAGGCGATCTGAAGAATTCGAAAAAGTTACAAGGGGGCCCCTTTGATGCATTTTTTTTTCGATTCCGGTTTTTTCGATTGAAGAAATGGATTCTATGAAAAAAAACAAGCAGATTGGTATGATCGAAGTTGAAAATCGGTCCATCCGTTCGGAAGTTAAGGCGATCTGAAGAATTCGAAAAAGTTCCAAGGGGGCCCCCTTTGATGCATTTTTTTTTGATTTCGGTTTTTTCGATTGGAGAAATGGATTCTATGAAAAAAAAAACAAGCAAATTGGTATGATCGAAGTTGAAAATCGGTCCATCCGTTCGGAAGTTAGGCAGTCTGAAGAATTCGAAAAAGTTCCAAGGGGGCCCCCTTTGATGCATTTTTTTTCCATTTCGGTTTTTTCGATTATAGAAATGGATTCTATGAAAAAATACAAGCAGATTGGTATGATCGAAGTTGAAAATCGGTCCATCCGTTCGGAAGTTAAGGCGATATGAAGAATTCGGAAAAGTTCCAAGGGGGCCCCCTATGATGCATTTTTTTTTCGATTTCGGTTTTTTCGATTGGAGGAATGGATTCTATGAAAAAAAAACAAGCAAATTGGTATGATCGAAGTTGAAAATCGGTCCATCTGTTCGGAAGTTAGGCGCTCTAAAGAATTCGAAAAAGTTCCAAGGGGGCCCCCTTTGATGCATTTTTTCTTTCGATTTCGGTTTTTTCGATTGGAGAAATGGATTCTATAAATAAAAACAAGCAGATTGGTATGATCGAAGTTGAAAATCGGTCCATACGTTCGAAAGTTAAGGCAATCTGAAGAATTCGAAAAAGTTCCAAGGGGGCACCCTTTGATGCATTTTTTTTTTCGATTTCGGTTTTTTTGATCAGAGAAATGGATTCTATGGAAAAAAAAGCAGATTGGTGTGATCGAAGTTGAAAATCGGTCCATCCGTTCGGAAGTTAAGTCGATCTGAAGAATTCGAAAAAGTTCCAAGGGGGCCCCCTTTGATGCATTTTTTTTTTATTTTGGTTTTTTCGATTGGAGAAATGGATTCTATGAAAAAAAAACAAGCAGATTCGTATGATCGAAGTTGAAAATCGGTCCATCCGTTCGGAAGTTAAGGCGATCTGAAGAATTCGAAAAAGTTCCAAGGGGGCCCCCTTTGATGGATTTTTTTTTTTCGATTTCGGTTTTTTCGATTGGAGAAATGGATTCTATGAAAAAAAACAAGCAGATTGGTATGATCGAAGTTGAAAATCGGTCCATACGTTCGAAAGTTAAGGCAATCTGAAGAATTCGAAAAAGTTCCAAGGGGGCCCCCTTTGATGCATTTTTTTTTTCGATTTCGGTTTTTTTGATCGGAGAAATGGATTCTATGGAAAAAAAAAGCAGATTGGTATGATCGAAGTTGAAAATCGGTCCATCCGTTCGGAAGTTAAGTCGATCTGAAGAATTCGAACAAGTTCCAAGGGGGCCCCCTTTGATGCATTTTTTTTTCGATTTCGGTTTTTTCGATTGGAGAAATGGATTCTATGAAAAAAAACAAGCAGATTGGTATGATCGAAGTTGAAAATCGGTCCATCCGTTCGGAAGTTAAGGCGATCTGAAGAATTCGAAAAAGTTCCAAGGGGGCCCCCCTTGATGCATTTTTTTTTTCGATTCCGGTTTTTTCGATTGAAGAAATGGATTATATGAAAAAAAAACAAGCAGATTGGTATGATCGAAGTTGAAAATCGGTCCATCCGTTCGGAAGTTAAGGCGATCTGAAGAATTCGGATAAGTTCCAAAGGGACCCCCTTTGATGCAACTTTTTTTTCGATTTCGGTTTTTTCGATTGGAGAAATGGATTCTATGAAAAAAAACAAGCAGATTGCTATGATCGAAGTTGAAAATCGGTCCATCCGTTTGGAAGTTAAGGCGATCTGAAAATTTCGAAAAAGTTCCAAGGGGACCCCCTTTGATGCAATTTTTTTTTCGATTTCGGTTTTTTCGATTGAAGGAATGGATTCTATGAAGAAAACGAGCAGTTTGGTATGATCAAAGTTGAAAATCGGTCCATCCGTTCGGAAGTTTAAGCGATCTGAAGAATTCGAAAAAGTTCCAAGGGGACCCCCTTTGATGCAAATTTTTTTTTCGATTTCGGTTTTTTCTATCGAAGAAATGGATTCTATAAAAAAACAATCAAATTGGTATGCGCGAAATTGATAATCGGTCCATCCGTTCGGAAGTTAAGGCGGTCTGAAGAATTCGAAAAAGTTCCAAGGGGGCCCCCTTTGATGCATTTTTTTTCGATTTCGGTTTTTCCGATTGGAGAAATGGATTCTATGAAATTAAACAAGCAGATTGGTATGATCGAAGTTGAAAATCGGTCCATCCGTTCGGAAGTTAAGGCGATCTGAAGAATTCGAAAAAGTTCCAAGGGGGCCACCTTTGATGCATTTTTTTTTCGATTTCGGTTTTTTCGATTGGAGAAATGGATTCTATGAAAAAAACAAGCAGATTGGTATGCGCGAAATTGAAAATCGGTCCATCCGTTCGGAAGTTAAGGCGATCTGAAGAATTCGAAAAAGTTACAAGGGGGCCCCCTTTGATGCATTTTTTTTTCGATTCCGGTTTTTTCGATTGGAGAAATGGATTCTATGAAAAAAAACAAGCAGATTGGTATGATCGAAGCTGAAAATCGGTCCATCCGTTCGGAAGTTAAGGCGATCTGAAGAATTCGAAAAAGTTCCAAGGGGGCCCCCTTTGATGCATTTTTTTTGTCGATTTCGGTTTTTTTGATTGGAGAAATGGATTCTATGAAAAAAAAACAAGCAGATTGGTATGATCGAAGTTGAAAATCGGTCCATCCGTTCGGAAGTTAAGGCGATCTGAAGAATTCGAAAAAGTTCCAAGGGGGTCCCCTTTGATGCATTTTTTTTTCATTTCGGTTTTTCCGATTATAGAAATGGATTCTATGAAAAAATACAAGCAGATTGGTATGATCGAAGTTGAAAATCGGTCCATCCGTTCGGAAGTTAAGGCGATCTGAAGAATTCGAAAAAGTTCCAAGGGGGCCCCCTTTGATGCATTTTTTTTTTCGATTTCGGTTTTTTCGATTGGAGAAATGGATTCTATGAAAAAAAACAAGCAGATTGGTATGATCGAAGTTGAGAATCGGTCAATCCGTTCGGAAGTTAGGCGATCTGAAGAATTCGAAGAAGTTCCAAGGGGGCCCCCTTTGATGCATTTTTTTTTCTATTTCGGTTTTTTCGATTGGATAAATGGATTCTATGAAGAAAAACAAGCAGATTGGTATGATCGAAGTTGAAAATCGGTGCATACGTTCGAAAGTTAAGACAATCTGAAGAATTCGAAAAAGTTCCGAGGAGGCCCCTTTTGATGCATTTTTTTTTCGATTTCGGTTTTTTTGATCGGAGAAATGGATTCTATGAAAAAAAAAGCAGATTGGTATGATCGAAGTTGAAAATCGGTCCATCCGTTCGGAAGTTAAGTCGATCTGAAGAATTCGAAAAAGTTCCAAGGGGGCCTCCTTTGATGCATTTTTTTCTCGATTTTGGTTTTTTCGATTGGAGAAATGGATTCTATAAAAAAAAACAAGCAGATTCGTATGATCGAAGTTGAAAATCGGTCCATCCATTCGGAAGTTAAGGCGATCTGAAGAATTCGAAAAAGTTTCAAGGGGGCCCCCTTTGATGCATTTTTTTTTCGATTTCGGTTATTTCGATTGGAGAAATGGATTCTATGAAAAAAAAAACAAGCAGATTGGTATGATCGAAGTTGAAAATCGGTCCATACGTTCGAAAGTTAAGGCAATCTGAAGAATTCGAAAAAGTTCCAAGGGGGCCCCCTTTGATGCATTTTTTTTTCGATTTCGGTTTTTTTGATCGGAGAAATGGATTCGATGAAAAAAAAAACAGATTGGTATGATCGAAGTTGAAAATCGGTCCATCCGTTCGGAAGTTAAGTCGATCTGAAGAATTCGAAAAAGTTCCAAGGGGGCCCCCTTTGATGCATTTTTTTTTCGATTTCGGTTTTTTCGATTGGAGAAATGGATTCTATGGAAAAAACAAGCGAATTGGTATGCGCGAAATTGAAAATCGGTCCATCCGTTCCGAAGTTAAGGCGATCTGAAGAATTCGAAAAAGTTACAAGGGGGCCCCTTTGATGCATTTTTTTTTCGATTCCGGTTTTTTCGATTGAAGAAATGGATTCTATGAAAAAAAACAAGCAGATTGGTATGATCGAAGTTGAAAATCGGTCCATCCGTTCGGAAGTTAAGGCGATCTGAAGAATTCGAAAAAGTTCCAAGGGGGCCCCCTTTGATGCATTTTTTTTTGATTTCGGTTTTTTCGATTGGAGAAATGGATTCTATGAAAAAAAAAACAAGCAAATTGGTATGATCGAAGTTGAAAATCGGTCCATCCGTTCGGAAGTTAGGCAGTCTGAAGAATTCGAAAAAGTTCCAAGGGGGCCCCCTTTGATGCATTTTTTTTCCATTTCGGTTTTTTCGATTATAGAAATGGATTCTATGAAAAAATACAAGCAGATTGGTATGATCGAAGTTGAAAATCGGTCCATCCGTTCGGAAGTTAAGGCGATATGAAGAATTCGGAAAAGTTCCAAGGGGGCCCCCTATGATGCATTTTTTTTTCGATTTCGGTTTTTTCGATTGGAGGAATGGATTCTATGAAAAAAAAACAAGCAAATTGGTATGATCGAAGTTGAAAATCGGTCCATCTGTTCGGAAGTTAGGCGCTCTAAAGAATTCGAAAAAGTTCCAAGGGGGCCCCCTTTGATGCATTTTTTCTTTCGATTTCGGTTTTTTCGATTGGAGAAATGGATTCTATAAATAAAAACAAGCAGATTGGTATGATCGAAGTTGAAAATCGGTCCATACGTTCGAAAGTTAAGGCAATCTGAAGAATTCGAAAAAGTTCCAAGGGGGCACCCTTTGATGCATTTTTTTTTTCGATTTCGGTTTTTTTGATCAGAGAAATGGATTCTATGGAAAAAAAAGCAGATTGGTGTGATCGAAGTTGAAAATCGGTCCATCCGTTCGGAAGTTAAGTCGATCTGAAGAATTCGAAAAAGTTCCAAGGGGGCCCCCTTTGATGCATTTTTTTTTTATTTTGGTTTTTTCGATTGGAGAAATGGATTCTATGAAAAAAAAACAAGCAGATTCGTATGATCGAAGTTGAAAATCGGTCCATCCGTTCGGAAGTTAAGGCGATCTGAAGAATTCGAAAAAGTTCCAAGGGGGCCCCCTTTGATGGATTTTTTTTTTTCGATTTCGGTTTTTTCGATTGGAGAAATGGATTCTATGAAAAAAAACAAGCAGATTGGTATGATCGAAGTTGAAAATCGGTCCATACGTTCGAAAGTTAAGGCAATCTGAAGAATTCGAAAAAGTTCCAAGGGGGCCCCCTTTGATGCATTTTTTTTTTCGATTTCGGTTTTTTTGATCGGAGAAATGGATTCTATGGAAAAAAAAAGCAGATTGGTATGATCGAAGTTGAAAATCGGTCCATCCGTTCGGAAGTTAAGTCGATCTGAAGAATTCGAACAAGTTCCAAGGGGGCCCCCTTTGATGCATTTTTTTTTCGATTTCGGTTTTTTCGATTGGAGAAATGGATTCTATGAAAAAAAACAAGCAGATTCGTATGATCGAAGTTGAAAATCGGTCCATCCGTTCGGAAGTTAAGGCGATCTGAAGAATTCGAAAAAGTTCCAAGGGGTCTCCCTTTGATGCTTTTTATTTTTTCGATTTCGGTTTTTTTGATTGGAGAAATGGATTCTATGAAAAAAAAACAAGCAGATTGGTATGATCGAAGTTGAAAATCGGTCCATAAGTTCGAAAGTTAAGGCAATCTGAAGAATTCGAAAAAGTTCCAAGGGGGCCCCCTTAGATGCATTTTTTTTTCGATTTCGGTTTTTTTGATCGGAGAAATGGATTCTATGAAAAAAAAGCAAATTGGTATGATCGAAGTTGAAAATCGGTCCATCCGTTCGGAAGTTAAGTCGATCTGAAGAATTCGAAAAAGTTCCAAGGGGGCCCCCTTTGATGCATTTTTTTTTCGATTTCGGTTTTTTTGATTGCAGAAATGGATTCTATGAAAAAAAACAAGCAGATTCGTATGATCGAAGTTGAAAATCGGTCCATCCGTTCGGAAGTTAAGGCGATCTAAAGAATTCGAAGAAGTTCCAAGGGGGCTCCCTTTGATGCTTTTTATTTTTTTGATAACGGTTTTTTTGATTGGAGAAATGGATTCTATGAAAAAAAAACAAGCAGATTGTTATGATCGAAGTTGAAAATCGGTCCATCCGTTCGGAAGTTAAGGCGATCTGAAGAATTCGAAAGAGTTCCAAGGGGACCCCCTTTGATGCAATTTTTTTTTCGATTACGGTTTTTTTGATTGGAGAAATGGATTCTATGAAAAAAAAACATGCAGATTGGTATGATCGGAGTTGAAAATCGGTCCATCCGTTCGGAAGTTAAGGCGATCTGAAGAATTCGAAAAAGTTCCAAGGGGACCCCCTTTGATGCAATTTTTCTTTTCGATTTCGGTTTTTTCGATTGGAGAAATGGATTCTATAAAAAAAAAACAAGCAGATTGGTATGATCGAAGTTGAAAATCGGTCCATCCGTTCGGAAGTTAAGGCGATCTGAAGAATTCAGAAAAGTTCCAAGGGGGCCCCCTTTGATGCATTTTTTTTCGATTTCGGTTTTTTCGATTGCAGAAATGGATTCTATGAAAAAAAAACAAGCAAATTGGTATGATCGAAGTTGAAAATCGGTCCATCCGTTCGGAAGTTAAGTCGATCTGAAGAATTCGAAAAAGTTCCAAGGGGGCCCCCTTTGATGCATTTTTTTTCGATTTCGGTTTTTTCGATTGCAGAAATGGATTCTATGAAAAAAAAACAAGCAGATTCGTATGATCGAAGTTGAAAGTCGGTCCATCCGTTCGGAAGTTAAGGCGATCTGAAGAATTCGAAGAAGTTCCAAGGGGGCTCCCTTTGATGCTTTTTATTTTTTCGATTACGGTTTTTTTGATTGGAGAAATGGATTCTATGAAAAAAAAACAAGCAGATTGGTATGATCGGAGTTGAAAATCGGTCCATACGTTCGAAAGTTAAGGCAATCTGAAGAATTCGAAAAAGTTCCAAGGGGGCCCCCTTTGATGCATTTTTTTTTTTCGATTTCGGTTTTTTTGATCGGAGAAATGGATTCTATGGAAAAAAAAAGCAGATTGGTATGATCGAAGTTAAAAATCGGAACATCCGTTCGGAAGTTAAGTCGATCTTAAGAATTCGAAAAAGTTCCAAGGGGGCCCCCTTTGATGCATTTTTTTTTTCGATTTCGGTTTTTTCGATTGGAGAAATGGATTCTATGAAAAAAAAACAAGCAGATTGGTATGATCAAAGTTGAAAATCGGTCCATACGTTCGAAAGTTAAGGCAATCTGAAGAATTCGAAAAAGTTCCAAGGGGGCCCCCTTTGATGCATTTTTTTTTTCGATTTCGGTTTTTTTGATCGGAGAAATGGATTCGATGGAAAAAAAACAGATTGGTATGATCGAAGTTGAAAATCGGTCCATCCGTTCGGAAGTTAAGTCGATCTGAAGAATTCGAAAAAGTTCCAAGGGGGCCCCCTTTGATGCATTTTTTTTTTCGATTTCGGTTTTTTCGATTGGAAAAATGGATTCTATGAAAAAAACAAGCAGTATGATCGAAGTTGAAAATCGGTCCATCCGTTCGGAAGTTAAGGCGATCTGAAGAATTCGAAAAAGTTCCAAGCGGACCCCCTTTGATGCAATTTTTTTCGATTGGAGAAATGGATTCTATGGAAAAAACAAGCGAATTGGTATGCGCGAAATTGAAAATCGGTCCATCCGTTCGGAAGTTAAGGCGATCTGAAGAATTCGAAAAAGTTACAAGGGGGCCCCTTTGATGCATTTTTTCTTCGATTCCGGTTTTTTCGATTGAAGAAATGGATTCTATGAAAAAAAAACAAGCAGATTGGTATGATCGAAGTAGAAAATCGGTCCATCCGTTCGGAAGTTAAGGCGATCTGAAGAATTCGAAATAGTTCCAAGGGGGCCCCCTTTGATGCATTTTTTTTTTCGATTTCGGTTATTTTGATTGGAGAAATGGATTCTATGAAAAAAAACAAGCAGATTGGTATGATCGAAGTTGAAAATCGGTCCATCCGTTCGGAAGTTAAGGCGATCTGAAGAATTCGAAAAAGTTCCAAGGGGGTCCCCTTTGATGCATTTTTTTTTCCATTTCGGTTTTTTCGATTATAGAAATGGATTCTATGAAGAAATACAAGCAGATTGGTATGATCGAAGTTGAAAATCGGTCCATCCGTTCGGAAGTTAAGGCGATATGAAGAATTCGAAAAAGTTCCAAGGGGGCCCCCTTTGATGCATTTTTTTTTTCGATTTCGGTTTTTTCGATTGGAGAAATGGATTCTATGAAAAAAAAACAAGCAAATTGGTATGATCGAAGTTGAAAATCGGTCCATCCGTTCGGAAGTTAGGCGATCTGAAGAATTCGAAAAAGTTCCAAGGGGGCCCCCTTTGATGCATTTTTTTTTCCATTTCGGTTTTTTCGATTATAGAAATGGATTCTATGAAAAAATACAAGCAGATTGGTATGATCGAAGTTGAAAATCGGTCCATCCGTTCGGAAGTTAAGGCGATATGAAGAATTCGAAAAAGTTCCAAGGGGGCCCCCTATGATGCATTTTTTTTTTCGATTTCGGTTTTTTCGATTGGAGGAATGGATTCTATGAAAAAAAAACAAGCAAATTGGTATGATCGAAGTTGAAAATCGGTCCATCTGTTCGGAAGTTAGGCGATCTGAAGAATTCGAAAAAGTTCCAAGGGGGCCCCCTTTGATGCATTTTTTTTTCGATTTCGATCCTTTCGATCGGAGAAATGGATTCTATGAAAAAAAAAAGAAGCAGATTGGTATGATCGAAGTTGAAAATCGGTCCATCCGTTCGGATGTTAAGGCGCTCTGAAGAATTCGAAAAAGTTTCAAGGGGGCCCCCTTTGATGCATTTTTTTTTCGATTTCGGTTTTTTCGATTGGAGAAATGGATTCTATAAATAAAAACAAGCAGATTGGTATGATCGAAGTTGAAAATCGGTCCATACGTTCGAAAGTTAAGGCAATCTGAAGAATTCGAAAAAGTTCCAAGGGGGCCCCCTTTGGATGCATTTTTTTTTTCGATTTCGGTTTTTTTGATCGGAGAAATGGATTCTATGGAAAAAAAAGCAGATTGGTGTGATCGAAGTTGAAAATCGGTCCATCCGTTCGGAAGTTAAGTCGATCTGAAGAATTCGAAAAAGTTCCAAGGGGGCCCCCTTTGATGCATTTTTTTTTATTTTGGTTTTTTCGATTGGAGAAATGGATTCTATGAAAAAAAACAAGCAGATTCGTATGATCGAAGTTGAAAATCGGTCCATCCGTTCGGAAGTTAAGGCGATCTGAAGAATTCGAAAAAGTTCCAAGGGGGCCCCCTTTGATGCATTTTTTTTTTCGATTCCGGTTTTTTCGATTGGAGAAATGGATTCTATGAAAAAAAACAAGCAGATTGGTATGATCGAAGTTGAAAATCGGTCCATACGTTCGAAAGTTATGGCAATCTGAAGAATTCGAAAAAGTTCCAAGGGGGCCCCCTTTGTTGCATTTTTGTTTTCGATTTCGGTTTTTTTGATCGGAGAAATGGATTCTATGGAAAAAAAAAGCAGATTGGTATGATCGAAGTTGAAAATCGGTCCATCCGTTCGGAAGTTAACTCGATCTGAAGAATTCGAAAAAGTTCCAAGGGGGCCCCCTTTGATGCATTTTTTTTTCGATTTCGGTTTTTTCGATTGGAGAAATGGATTCTATGAAAAAAAAAACAAGCAGATTCGTATGATCGAAGTTGAAAATCGGTCCATCCGTTCGGAAGTTAAGGTGATCTGAAGAATTCGAAGAAGTTCCAAGGGGTCTCCCTTTGATGCTTTTTATTTTTTCGATTTCGGTTTTTTTGATTGGAGAAATGGATTCTATGAAAAAAAAACAAGCAGATTGGTATGATCGAAGTTGAAAATCGGTCCATAAGTTCGAAAGTTAAGGCAATCTGAAGAATTCGAAAAAGTTCCAAGGGGGCCCCCTTAGATGCATTTTTTTTTTCGATTTCGGTTTTTTTGATCAGAGAAATGGATTCTATGAAAAAAAAGCAAATTGGTATGATCGAAGTTGAAAATCGGTCCATCCGTTCGGAAGTTAAGTCGATCTGAAGAATTCGAAAAAGTTCCAAGGGGGCCCCCTTTGATGCATTTTTTTTTATTTCGGTTTTTTCGATTGCAGAAATGGATTCTATGAAAAAAAACAAGCAGATTCGTATGATCGAAGTTGAAAATCGGTCCATCCGTTCGGAAGTTAAGGCGATCTGAAGAATTCGAAGAAGTTCCAAGGGGGCTCCCTTTGATGCTTTTTATTTTTTCGATCACGGTTTTTTTGATTGGAGAAATGGATTCTATGAAAAAAAAACAAGCAGATTGGTATGATCGAAGTTGAAAATCGGTCCATCCGTTCGGAAGTTAAGGCGATCTGAAGAATTCGAAAAAGTTCCAAGGGGACCCCCTTCGATGCAATTTTTCTTCTCGATTTCAGTTTTTTCGATTGGAGAAATGGATTCTATGAAAAAAAACAAGCAGATTGGTATGATCCAAGTTGAAAATCGGTCCATCCGTTCGGAAGTTAAGGCGATCTGAAGAATTCAGAAAAGTTCCAAGAGGACCCCCTTTGATGCGATTTTTTTTTTCGATTTTGGTTTTTTCGATTGGAGAAATGGATTCTATGAAAAAAAACAAGCAGATTGGTATGATCGAAGTTGAAAATCGGTCCATACGTTCGAAAGTTAGGCAGTCTGAAGAATTCGAAAAAGTTCCAAGGGGGCCCCCTTTGATGCATTTTTTTTCCATTTCGGTTTTTTCGATTATAGAAATGGATTCTATGAAAAAATACAAGCAGATTGGTATGATCGAAGTTGAAAATCGGTCCATCCGTTCGGAAGTTAAGGCGATATGAAGAATTCGGAAAAGTTCCAAGGGGGCCCCCTATGATGCATTTTTTTTTCGATTTCGGTTTTTTCGATTGGAGGAATGGATTCTATGAAAAAAAAACAAGCAAATTGGTATGATCGAAGTTGAAAATCGGTCCATCTGTTCGGAAGTTAGGCGCTCTAAAGAATTCGAAAAAGTTCCAAGGGGGCCCCCTTTGATGCATTTTTTCTTTCGATTTCGGTTTTTTCGATTGGAGAAATGGATTCTATAAATAAAAACAAGCAGATTGGTATGATCGAAGTTGAAAATCGGTCCATACGTTCGAAAGTTAAGGCAATCTGAAGAATTCGAAAAAGTTCCAAGGGGGCACCCTTTGATGCATTTTTTTTTTCGATTTCGGTTTTTTTGATCAGAGAAATGGATTCTATGGAAAAAAAAGCAGATTGGTGTGATCGAAGTTGAAAATCGGTCCATCCGTTCGGAAGTTAAGTCGATCTGAAGAATTCGAAAAAGTTCCAAGGGGGCCCCCTTTGATGCATTTTTTTTTTATTTTGGTTTTTTCGATTGGAGAAATGGATTCTATGAAAAAAAAACAAGCAGATTCGTATGATCGAAGTTGAAAATCGGTCCATCCGTTCGGAAGTTAAGGCGATCTGAAGAATTCGAAAAAGTTCCAAGGGGGCCCCCTTTGATGGATTTTTTTTTTTCGATTTCGGTTTTTTCGATTGGAGAAATGGATTCTATGAAAAAAAACAAGCAGATTGGTATGATCGAAGTTGAAAATCGGTCCATACGTTCGAAAGTTAAGGCAATCTGAAGAATTCGAAAAAGTTCCAAGGGGGCCCCCTTTGATGCATTTTTTTTTTCGATTTCGGTTTTTTTGATCGGAGAAATGGATTCTATGGAAAAAAAAAGCAGATTGGTATGATCGAAGTTGAAAATCGGTCCATCCGTTCGGAAGTTAAGTCGATCTGAAGAATTCGAACAAGTTCCAAGGGGGCCCCCTTTGATGCATTTTTTTTTCGATTTCGGTTTTTTCGATTGGAGAAATGGATTCTATGAAAAAAAACAAGCAGATTCGTATGATCGAAGTTGAAAATCGGTCCATCCGTTCGGAAGTTAAGGCGATCTGAAGAATTCGAAAAAGTTCCAAGGGGTCTCCCTTTGATGCTTTTTATTTTTTCGATTTCGGTTTTTTTGATTGGAGAAATGGATTCTATGAAAAAAAAACAAGCAGATTGGTATGATCGAAGTTGAAAATCGGTCCATAAGTTCGAAAGTTAAGGCAATCTGAAGAATTCGAAAAAGTTCCAAGGGGGCCCCCTTAGATGCATTTTTTTTTCGATTTCGGTTTTTTTGATCGGAGAAATGGATTCTATGAAAAAAAAGCAAATTGGTATGATCGAAGTTGAAAATCGGTCCATCCGTTCGGAAGTTAAGTCGATCTGAAGAATTCGAAAAAGTTCCAAGGGGGCCCCCTTTGATGCATTTTTTTTTCGATTTCGGTTTTTTTGATTGCAGAAATGGATTCTATGAAAAAAAACAAGCAGATTCGTATGATCGAAGTTGAAAATCGGTCCATCCGTTCGGAAGTTAAGGCGATCTAAAGAATTCGAAGAAGTTCCAAGGGGGCTCCCTTTGATGCTTTTTATTTTTTTGATAACGGTTTTTTTGATTGGAGAAATGGATTCTATGAAAAAAAAACAAGCAGATTGTTATGATCGAAGTTGAAAATCGGTCCATCCGTTCGGAAGTTAAGGCGATCTGAAGAATTCGAAAGAGTTCCAAGGGGACCCCCTTTGATGCAATTTTTTTTTCGATTACGGTTTTTTTGATTGGAGAAATGGATTCTATGAAAAAAAAACATGCAGATTGGTATGATCGGAGTTGAAAATCGGTCCATCCGTTCGGAAGTTAAGGCGATCTGAAGAATTCGAAAAAGTTCCAAGGGGACCCCCTTTGATGCAATTTTTCTTTTCGATTTCGGTTTTTTCGATTGGAGAAATGGATTCTATAAAAAAAAAACAAGCAGATTGGTATGATCGAAGTTGAAAATCGGTCCATCCGTTCGGAAGTTAAGGCGATCTGAAGAATTCAGAAAAGTTCCAAGGGGGCCCCCTTTGATGCATTTTTTTTCGATTTCGGTTTTTTCGATTGCAGAAATGGATTCTATGAAAAAAAAACAAGCAAATTGGTATGATCGAAGTTGAAAATCGGTCCATCCGTTCGGAAGTTAAGTCGATCTGAAGAATTCGAAAAAGTTCCAAGGGGGCCCCCTTTGATGCATTTTTTTTCGATTTCGGTTTTTTCGATTGCAGAAATGGATTCTATGAAAAAAAAACAAGCAGATTCGTATGATCGAAGTTGAAAGTCGGTCCATCCGTTCGGAAGTTAAGGCGATCTGAAGAATTCGAAGAAGTTCCAAGGGGGCTCCCTTTGATGCTTTTTATTTTTTCGATTACGGTTTTTTTGATTGGAGAAATGGATTCTATGAAAAAAAAACAAGCAGATTGGTATGATCGGAGTTGAAAATCGGTCCATACGTTCGAAAGTTAAGGCAATCTGAAGAATTCGAAAAAGTTCCAAGGGGGCCCCCTTTGATGCATTTTTTTTTTTCGATTTCGGTTTTTTTGATCGGAGAAATGGATTCTATGGAAAAAAAAAGCAGATTGGTATGATCGAAGTTAAAAATCGGAACATCCGTTCGGAAGTTAAGTCGATCTTAAGAATTCGAAAAAGTTCCAAGGGGGCCCCCTTTGATGCATTTTTTTTTTCGATTTCGGTTTTTTCGATTGGAGAAATGGATTCTATGAAAAAAAAACAAGCAGATTGGTATGATCAAAGTTGAAAATCGGTCCATACGTTCGAAAGTTAAGGCAATCTGAAGAATTCGAAAAAGTTCCAAGGGGGCCCCCTTTGATGCATTTTTTTTTTCGATTTCGGTTTTTTTGATCGGAGAAATGGATTCGATGGAAAAAAAACAGATTGGTATGATCGAAGTTGAAAATCGGTCCATCCGTTCGGAAGTTAAGTCGATCTGAAGAATTCGAAAAAGTTCCAAGGGGGCCCCCTTTGATGCATTTTTTTTTTCGATTTCGGTTTTTTCGATTGGAAAAATGGATTCTATGAAAAAAACAAGCAGTATGATCGAAGTTGAAAATCGGTCCATCCGTTCGGAAGTTAAGGCGATCTGAAGAATTCGAAAAAGTTCCAAGCGGACCCCCTTTGATGCAATTTTTTTCGATTGGAGAAATGGATTCTATGGAAAAAACAAGCGAATTGGTATGCGCGAAATTGAAAATCGGTCCATCCGTTCGGAAGTTAAGGCGATCTGAAGAATTCGAAAAAGTTACAAGGGGGCCCCTTTGATGCATTTTTTCTTCGATTCCGGTTTTTTCGATTGAAGAAATGGATTCTATGAAAAAAAAACAAGCAGATTGGTATGATCGAAGTAGAAAATCGGTCCATCCGTTCGGAAGTTAAGGCGATCTGAAGAATTCGAAATAGTTCCAAGGGGGCCCCCTTTGATGCATTTTTTTTTTCGATTTCGGTTATTTTGATTGGAGAAATGGATTCTATGAAAAAAAACAAGCAGATTGGTATGATCGAAGTTGAAAATCGGTCCATCCGTTCGGAAGTTAAGGCGATCTGAAGAATTCGAAAAAGTTCCAAGGGGGTCCCCTTTGATGCATTTTTTTTTCCATTTCGGTTTTTTCGATTATAGAAATGGATTCTATGAAGAAATACAAGCAGATTGGTATGATCGAAGTTGAAAATCGGTCCATCCGTTCGGAAGTTAAGGCGATATGAAGAATTCGAAAAAGTTCCAAGGGGGCCCCCTTTGATGCATTTTTTTTTTCGATTTCGGTTTTTTCGATTGGAGAAATGGATTCTATGAAAAAAAAACAAGCAAATTGGTATGATCGAAGTTGAAAATCGGTCCATCCGTTCGGAAGTTAGGCGATCTGAAGAATTCGAAAAAGTTCCAAGGGGGCCCCCTTTGATGCATTTTTTTTTCCATTTCGGTTTTTTCGATTATAGAAATGGATTCTATGAAAAAATACAAGCAGATTGGTATGATCGAAGTTGAAAATCGGTCCATCCGTTCGGAAGTTAAGGCGATATGAAGAATTCGAAAAAGTTCCAAGGGGGCCCCCTATGATGCATTTTTTTTTTCGATTTCGGTTTTTTCGATTGGAGGAATGGATTCTATGAAAAAAAAACAAGCAAATTGGTATGATCGAAGTTGAAAATCGGTCCATCTGTTCGGAAGTTAGGCGATCTGAAGAATTCGAAAAAGTTCCAAGGGGGCCCCCTTTGATGCATTTTTTTTTCGATTTCGATCCTTTCGATCGGAGAAATGGATTCTATGAAAAAAAAAAGAAGCAGATTGGTATGATCGAAGTTGAAAATCGGTCCATCCGTTCGGATGTTAAGGCGCTCTGAAGAATTCGAAAAAGTTTCAAGGGGGCCCCCTTTGATGCATTTTTTTTTCGATTTCGGTTTTTTCGATTGGAGAAATGGATTCTATAAATAAAAACAAGCAGATTGGTATGATCGAAGTTGAAAATCGGTCCATACGTTCGAAAGTTAAGGCAATCTGAAGAATTCGAAAAAGTTCCAAGGGGGCCCCCTTTGGATGCATTTTTTTTTTCGATTTCGGTTTTTTTGATCGGAGAAATGGATTCTATGGAAAAAAAAGCAGATTGGTGTGATCGAAGTTGAAAATCGGTCCATCCGTTCGGAAGTTAAGTCGATCTGAAGAATTCGAAAAAGTTCCAAGGGGGCCCCCTTTGATGCATTTTTTTTTATTTTGGTTTTTTCGATTGGAGAAATGGATTCTATGAAAAAAAACAAGCAGATTCGTATGATCGAAGTTGAAAATCGGTCCATCCGTTCGGAAGTTAAGGCGATCTGAAGAATTCGAAAAAGTTCCAAGGGGGCCCCCTTTGATGCATTTTTTTTTTCGATTCCGGTTTTTTCGATTGGAGAAATGGATTCTATGAAAAAAAACAAGCAGATTGGTATGATCGAAGTTGAAAATCGGTCCATACGTTCGAAAGTTATGGCAATCTGAAGAATTCGAAAAAGTTCCAAGGGGGCCCCCTTTGTTGCATTTTTGTTTTCGATTTCGGTTTTTTTGATCGGAGAAATGGATTCTATGGAAAAAAAAAGCAGATTGGTATGATCGAAGTTGAAAATCGGTCCATCCGTTCGGAAGTTAACTCGATCTGAAGAATTCGAAAAAGTTCCAAGGGGGCCCCCTTTGATGCATTTTTTTTTCGATTTCGGTTTTTTCGATTGGAGAAATGGATTCTATGAAAAAAAAAACAAGCAGATTCGTATGATCGAAGTTGAAAATCGGTCCATCCGTTCGGAAGTTAAGGTGATCTGAAGAATTCGAAGAAGTTCCAAGGGGTCTCCCTTTGATGCTTTTTATTTTTTCGATTTCGGTTTTTTTGATTGGAGAAATGGATTCTATGAAAAAAAAACAAGCAGATTGGTATGATCGAAGTTGAAAATCGGTCCATAAGTTCGAAAGTTAAGGCAATCTGAAGAATTCGAAAAAGTTCCAAGGGGGCCCCCTTAGATGCATTTTTTTTTTCGATTTCGGTTTTTTTGATCAGAGAAATGGATTCTATGAAAAAAAAGCAAATTGGTATGATCGAAGTTGAAAATCGGTCCATCCGTTCGGAAGTTAAGTCGATCTGAAGAATTCGAAAAAGTTCCAAGGGGGCCCCCTTTGATGCATTTTTTTTTATTTCGGTTTTTTCGATTGCAGAAATGGATTCTATGAAAAAAAACAAGCAGATTCGTATGATCGAAGTTGAAAATCGGTCCATCCGTTCGGAAGTTAAGGCGATCTGAAGAATTCGAAGAAGTTCCAAGGGGGCTCCCTTTGATGCTTTTTATTTTTTCGATCACGGTTTTTTTGATTGGAGAAATGGATTCTATGAAAAAAAAACAAGCAGATTGGTATGATCGAAGTTGAAAATCGGTCCATCCGTTCGGAAGTTAAGGCGATCTGAAGAATTCGAAAAAGTTCCAAGGGGACCCCCTTCGATGCAATTTTTCTTCTCGATTTCAGTTTTTTCGATTGGAGAAATGGATTCTATGAAAAAAAACAAGCAGATTGGTATGATCCAAGTTGAAAATCGGTCCATCCGTTCGGAAGTTAAGGCGATCTGAAGAATTCAGAAAAGTTCCAAGAGGACCCCCTTTGATGCGATTTTTTTTTTCGATTTTGGTTTTTTCGATTGGAGAAATGGATTCTATGAAAAAAAACAAGCAGATTGGTATGATCGAAGTTGAAAATCGGTCCATACGTTCGAAAGTTAAGGCAATCTGAAGAATTCGAAAAAGTTCCAAGGGGGCCCCCTTTGTTGCATTTTTGTTTTCGATTTCGGTTTTTTTGATCGGAGAAATGGATTCTATGGAAAAAAAAAGCAGATTGGTATGATCGAAGTTGAAAATCGGTCCATCCGTTCGGAAGTTAACTCGATCTGAAGAATTCGAAAAAGTTCCAAGGGGGCCCCCTTTGATGCATTTTTTTTCGATTTCGGTTTTTTCGATTGCAGAAATGGATTCTATGAAAAAAAAACAAGCAGATTCGTATGATCGAAGTTGAAAATCGGTCCATCCGTTCGGAAGTTAAGGCGATCTGAAGAATTCGAAGAAGTTCCAAGGGGGCTCCCTTTGATGCTTTTTATTTTTTCGATTACGGTTTTTTTGATTGGAGAAATGGATTCTATGAAAAAAAAACAAGCAGATTGGTATGATCGGAGTTGAAAATCGGTCCATACGTTCGAAAGTTAAGGCAATCTGAAGAATTCGAAAAAGTTCCAAGGGGGCCCCCTTTGATGCATTTTTTTTTTTCGATTTCGGTTTTTTTGATCGGAGAAATGGATTCTATGGAAAAAAAAAGCAGATTGGTATGATCGAAGTTAAAAATCGGAACATCCGTTCGGAAGTTAAGTCGATCTTAAGAATTCGAAAAAGTTCCAAGGGGGCCCCCTTTGATGCATTTTTTTTTTCGATTTCGGTTTTTTCGATTGGAGAAATGGATTCTATGAAAAAAAAACAAGCAGATTGGTATGATCAAAGTTGAAAATCGGTCCATACGTTCGAAAGTTAAGGCAATCTGAAGAATTCGAAAAAGTTCCAAGGGGGCCCCCTTTGATGCATTTTTTTTTTCGATTTCGGTTTTTTTGATCGGAGAAATGGATTCGATGGAAAAAAAACAGATTGGTATGATCGAAGTTGAAAATCGGTCCATCCGTTCGGAAGTTAAGTCGATCTGAAGAATTCGAAAAAGTTCCAAGGGGGCCCCCTTTGATGCATTTTTTTTTTCGATTTCGGTTTTTTCGATTGGAAAAATGGATTCTATGAAAAAAACAAGCAGTATGATCGAAGTTGAAAATCGGTCCATCCGTTCGGAAGTTAAGGCGATCTGAAGAATTCGAAAAAGTTCCAAGCGGACCCCCTTTGATGCAATTTTTTTCGATTGGAGAAATGGATTCTATGGAAAAAACAAGCGAATTGGTATGCGCGAAATTGAAAATCGGTCCATCCGTTCGGAAGTTAAGGCGATCTGAAGAATTCGAAAAAGTTACAAGGGGGCCCCTTTGATGCATTTTTTCTTCGATTCCGGTTTTTTCGATTGAAGAAATGGATTCTATGAAAAAAAAACAAGCAGATTGGTATGATCGAAGTTGAAAATCGGTCCATCCGTTCGGAAGTTAAGGCGATCTGAAGAATTCGAAATAGTTCCAAGGGGGCCCCCTTTGATGCATTTTTTTTTTCGATTTCGGTTATTTTGATTGGAGAAATGGATTCTATGAAAAAAAACAAGCAGATTGGTATGATCGAAGTTGAAAATCGGTCCATCCGTTCGGAAGTTAAGGCGATCTGAAGAATTCGAAAAAGTTCCAAGGGGGTCCCCTTTGATGCATTTTTTTTTCCATTTCGGTTTTTTCGATTATAGAAATGGATTCTATGAAGAAATACAAGCAGATTGGTATGATCGAAGTTGAAAATCGGTCCATCCGTTCGGAAGTTAAGGCGATATGAAGAATTCGAAAAAGTTCCAAGGGGGCCCCCTTTGATGCATTTTTTTTTTCGATTTCGGTTTTTTCGATTGGAGAAATGGATTCTATGAAAAAAAAACAAGCAAATTGGTATGATCGAAGTTGAAAATCGGTCCATCCGTTCGGAAGTTAGGCGATCTGAAGAATTCGAAAAAGTTCCAAGGGGGCCCCCTTTGATGCATTTTTTTTTTCCATTTCGGTTTTTTCGATTATAGAAATGGATTCTATGAAAAAATACAAGCAGATTGGTATGATCGAAGTTGAAAATCGGTCCATCCGTTCGGAAGTTAAGGCGATATGAAGAATTCGAAAAAGTTCCAAGGGGGCCCCCTATGATGCATTTTTTTTTTCGATTTCGGTTTTTTCGATTGGAGGAATGGATTCTATGAAAAAAAAACAAGCAAATTGGTATGATCGAAGTTGAAAATCGGTCCATCTGTTCGGAAGTTAGGCGATCTGAAGAATTCGAAAAAGTTCCAAGGGGGCCCCCTTTGATGCATTTTTTTTTCGATTTCGATCCTTTCGATCGGAGAAATGGATTCTATGAAAAAAAAAAGAAGCAGATTGGTATGATCGAAGTTGAAAATCGGTCCATCCGTTCGGATGTTAAGGCGCTCTGAAGAATTCGAAAAAGTTTCAAGGGGGCCCCCTTTGATGCATTTTTTTTTCGATTTCGGTTTTTTCGATTGGAGAAATGGATTCTATAAATAAAAACAAGCAGATTGGTATGATCGAAGTTAAAAATCGGTCCATACGTTCGAAAGTTAAGGCAATCTGAAGAATTCGAAAAAGTTCCAAGGGGGCCCCCTTTGGATGCATTTTTTTTTTCGATTTCGGTTTTTTTGATCGGAGAAATGGATTCTATGGAAAAAAAAGCAGATTGGTGTGATCGAAGTTGAAAATCGGTCCATCCGTTCGGAAGTTAAGTCGATCTGAAGAATTCGAAAAAGTTCCAAGGGGGCCCCCTTTGATGCATTTTTTTTTATTTTGGTTTTTTCGATTGGAGAAATGGATTCTATGAAAAAAAACAAGCAGATTCGTATGATCGAAGTTGAAAATCGGTCCATCCGTTCGGAAGTTAAGGCGATCTGAAGAATTCGAAAAAGTTCCAAGGGGGCCCCCTTTGATGCATTTTTTTTTTCGATTCCGGTTTTTTCGATTGGAGAAATGGATTCTATGAAAAAAAACAAGCAGATTGGTATGATCGAAGTTGAAAATCGGTCCATACGTTCGAAAGTTATGGCAATCTGAAGAATTCGAAAAAGTTCCAAGGGGGCCCCCTTTGTTGCATTTTTGTTTTCGATTTCGGTTTTTTTGATCGGAGAAATGGATTCTATGGAAAAAAAAAAGCAGATTGGTATGATCGAAGTTGAAAATCGGTCCATCCGTTCGGAAGTTAACTCGATCTGAAGAATTCGAAAAAGTTCCAAGGGGGCCCCCTTTGATGCATTTTTTTTTCGATTTCGGTTTTTTCGATTGGAGAAATGGATTCTATGAAAAAAAAAACAAGCAGATTCGTATGATCGAAGTTGAAAATCGGTCCATCCGTTCGGAAGTTAAGGTGATCTGAAGAATTCGAAGAAGTTCCAAGGGGTCTCCCTTTGATGCTTTTTATTTTTTCGATTTCGGTTTTTTTGATTGGAGAAATGGATTCTATGAAAAAAAAACAAGCAGATTGGTATGATCGAAGTTGAAAATCGGTCCATAAGTTCGAAAGTTAAGGCAATCTGAAGAATTCGAAAAAGTTCCAAGGGGGCCCCCTTAGATGCATTTTTTTTTTCGATTTCGGTTTTTTTGATCAGAGAAATGGATTCTATGAAAAAAAAGCAAATTGGTATGATCGAAGTTGAAAATCGGTCCATCCGTTCGGAAGTTAAGTCGATCTGAAGAATTCGAAAAAGTTCCAAGGGGGCCCCCTTTGATGCATTTTTTTTTATTTCGGTTTTTTCGATTGCAGAAATGGATTCTATGAAAAAAAACAAGCAGATTCGTATGATCGAAGTTGAAAATCGGTCCATCCGTTCGGAAGTTAAGGCGATCTGAAGAATTCGAAGAAGTTCCAAGGGGGCTCCCTTTGATGCTTTTTATTTTTTCGATCACGGTTTTTTTGATTGGAGAAATGGATTCTATGAAAAAAAAACAAGCAGATTGGTATGATCGAAGTTGAAAATCGGTCCATCCGTTCGGAAGTTAAGGCGATCTGAAGAATTCGAAAAAGTTCCAAGGGGACCCCCTTCGATGCAATTTTTCTTCTCGATTTCAGTTTTTTCGATTGGAGAAATGGATTCTATGAAAAAAAACAAGCAGATTGGTATGATCCAAGTTGAAAATCGGTCCATCCGTTCGGAAGTTAAGGCGATCTGAAGAATTCAGAAAAGTTCCAAGAGGACCCCCTTTGATGCGATTTTTTTTTTCGATTTTGGTTTTTTCGATTGGAGAAATGGATTCTATGAAAAAAAACAAGCAGATTGGTATGATCGAAGTTGAAAATCGGTCCATACGTTCGAAAGTTAAGGCAATCTGAAGAATTCGAAAAAGTTCCAAGGGGGCCCCCTTTGTTGCATTTTTGTTTTCGATTTCGGTTTTTTTGATCGGAGAAATGGATTCTATGGAAAAAAAAAGCAGATTGGTATGATCGAAGTTGAAAATCGGTCCATCCGTTCGGAAGTTAACTCGATCTGAAGAATTCGAAAAAGTTCCAAGGGGGCCCCCTTTGATGCATTTTTTTTTCGATTTCGGTTTTTTCGATTGGAGAAATGGATTCTATGAAAAAAAAAACAAGCAGATTCGTATGATCGAAGTTGAAAATCGGTCCATCCGTTCGGAAGTTAAGGTGATCTGAAGAATTCGAAGAAGTTCCAAGGGGTCTCCCTTTGATGCTTTTTATTTTTTCGATTTCGGTTTTTTTGATTGGAGAAATGGATTCTATGAAAAAAAAACAAGCAGATTGGTATGATCGAAGTTGAAAATCGGTCCATAAGTTCGAAAGTTAAGGCAATCTGAAGAATTCGAAAAAGTTCCAAGGGGGCCCCCTTAGATGCATTTTTTTTTTCGATTTCGGTTTTTTTGATCAGAGAAATGGATTCTATGAAAAAAAAGCAAATTGGTATGATCGAAGTTGAAAATCGGTCCATCCGTTCGGAAGTTAAGTCGATCTGAAGAATTCGAAAAAGTTCCAAGGGGGCCCCCTTTGATGCATTTTTTTTTATTTCGGTTTTTTCGATTGCAGAAATGGATTCTATGAAAAAAAACAAGCAGATTCGTATGATCGAAGTTGAAAATCGGTCCATCCGTTCGGAAGTTAAGGCGATCTGAAGAATTCGAAGAAGTTCCAAGGGGGCTCCCTTTGATGCTTTTTATTTTTTCGATCACGGTTTTTTTGATTGGAGAAATGGATTCTATGAAAAAAAAACAAGCAGATTGGTATGATCGAAGTTGAAAATCGGTCCATCCGTTCGGAAGTTAAGGCGATCTGAAGAATTCGAAAAAGTTCCAAGGGGACCCCCTTCGATGCAATTTTTCTTCTCGATTTCAGTTTTTTCGATTGGAGAAATGGATTCTATGAAAAAAAACAAGCAGATTGGTATGATCCAAGTTGAAAATCGGTCCATCCGTTCGGAAGTTAAGGCGATCTGAAGAATTCAGAAAAGTTCCAAGAGGACCCCCTTTGATGCGATTTTTTTTTCGATTTTGGTTTTTTCGATTGGATAAATGGATTCTATGAAAAAAAACAAGCAGATTCGTATGATCGAAGTTGAAAATCGGTCCATCCGTTCGGAAGTTAAGGCGATCTGAAGAATTCGAAAAAGTTCCAAGGGGGTTCCCTTTGATGCATTTTTTTTTTCGATTTCGGTTCTTTCGATTGGAGAAATGGATTCTATGAAAAAAAACAAGCAGATTGGTATGATCGAAGTTGAAAATCGGTCCATACCTTCGAAAGTTAAGGCAATCTGAAGAATTCGAAAAAGTTCCAAGGGGGCCCCCTTTGATGCATTTTTTTTTCGATTTCGGTTTTTTTGTTCGGAGAAATGGATTCTATGGAAAAAAAAAGCAGATTGGTATGATCGAAGTTAAAAATCGGTCCATCCGTTCGGAAGTTAAGTCGATCTGAAGAATTCGAAAAAGTTCCAAGGGGGCCCCCTATGATGCATTTTTTTTTCGATTTCGGTTTTTTCGATTGAAGAAATGGATTCTATGAAAAAAAAAAACAAGCAGAATCGTATGATCGAAGTTGAAAATCGGTCCATCCGTTCGAAAGTTAAGGCAATCTGAAGAATTCGAAAAAGTTCCAAGGGGGCCCCCTTTGATGCATTTTTTTTTTCGATTTCGGTTTTTTTTGATCGGAGAAATGGATTCTATGGAAAAAAAAAGCAGATTGGTATGATCGAAGTTAAAAATCGGTCCATCCGTTCGGAAGTTAAGTCGATCTTAAGAATTCGAAAAACTTCCAAGGGGGCCCCCTTTGATGCATTTTTTTTCGATTTCGGTTTTTTCGATTGGAGAAATGGATTCTATGAAAAAAAACAAGCAGATTGGTATGATCGAAGTTGAAAATCGGTCCATCCGTTCGGAAGTTAAGGCGATCTGAAGAATTCGAAAAAGTTCCAAGGGGGCCCCCTTTGATGCATTTTTTTTTTTGATTTCGGTTTTTTCGATTGGAGAAATGGATTCTATGAAAAAAAACAAGCAGATTGGTATGATCGAAGTTGAAAATCGGTCCATACGTTCGAAAGTTAAGGCAATCTGAAGAATTCGAAAAAGTTCCAAGGGGGCCCCCTTTGTTGCATTTTTGTTTTCGATTTCGGTTTTTTTGATCGAAGAAATGGATTCTATGGAAAAAAAAAGCAGATTGGTATGATCGAAGTTGAAAATCGGTCCATCCGTTCGGAAGTTAAGTCGATCTGAAGAATTCGAAAAAGTTCCAAGGGGGCCCCCTTTGATGCATTTTTTTTTCGATTTCGGTTTTTTCGATTGGAGAAATGGATTCTATAAAAAAAAAACAAGCAGATTCGTATGATCGAAGTTGAAAATCGGTCCATCCGTTCGGAAGTTAAGGCGATCTGAAGAATTCGAAGAAGTTCCAAGGGGTCTCCTTTTGATGCTTTTTATTTTTTCGATTTCGGTTTTTTTGATTGGAGAAATGGATTCTATGAAAAAAAAACAAGCAGATTGGTATGATCGAAGTTGAAAATCGGTCCATAAGTTCGAAAGTTAAGGCAATCTGAAGAATTCGAAAAAGTTCCAAGGGGGCCCCCTTAGATGCATTTTTTTTTTCGATTTCGGTTTTTTTGATCAGAGAAATGGATTCTATGAAAAAAAAGCAAATTGGTATGATCGAAGTTGAAAATCGGTCCATCCGTTCGGAAGTTAAGTCGATCTGAAGAATTCGAAAAAGTTCCAAGGGGGCCCCATTTGATGCATTTTTTTTTTAATTCGGTTTTTTCGATTGCAGAAATGGATTCTATGAAAAAAAAACAAGCAGATTCGTATGATCGAAGTTGAAAATCGGTCCATCCGTTCGGAAGTTAAGGCGATCTGAAGAATTCGAAGAAGTTCCAAGGGGGCTCCCTTTGATGCTTTTTATTTTTTCGATTAAGGTTTTTTTGATTGGAGAAATGGATTCTATGAAAAAAAACAAGCAGATTGGTATGATCGAAGTTGAAAATCGGTCCATCCGTTCGGAAGTTAAGGCGATCTGAAGAATTCGAAAAAGTTCCAAGGGGGCCCCCTTTGATGCATTTTTTTTTTCGATTTCGGTTTTTTCGATTGGAGAAATGGATTCTATGAAAAAAAAACAAGCAAATTGGTATGATCGAAGTTGAAAATCGGTCCATCCGTTCGGAAGTTAGGCGATCTGAAGAATTCGAAAAAGTTCCAAGGGGGCCCCCTTTGATGCATTTTTTTTTCCATTTCGGTTTTTTCGATTATAGAAATGGATTCTATGAAAAAATACAAGCAGATTGGTATGATCGAAGTTGAAAATCGGTCCATCCGTTCGGAAGTTAAGGCGATATGAAGAATTCGAAAAAGTTCCAAGGGGGTCCCCTTTGATGCATTTTTTTTTCATTTCGGTTTTTCCGATTATAGAAATGGATTCTATGAAAAAATACAAGCAGATTGGTATGATCGAAGTTGAAAATCGGTCCATCCGTTCGGAAGTTAAGGCGATCTGAAGAATTCGAAAAAGTTCCAAGGGGGCCCCCTTTGATGCATTTTTTTTTTCGATTTCGGTTTTTTCGATTGGAGAAATGGATTCTATGAAAAAAAACAAGCAGATTGGTATGATCGAAGTTGAGAATCGGTCAATCCGTTCGGAAGTTAGGCGATCTGAAGAATTCGAAGAAGTTCCAAGGGGGCCCCCTTTGATGCATTTTTTTTTCTATTTCGGTTTTTTCGATTGGATAAATGGATTCTATGAAGAAAAACAAGCAGATTGGTATGATCGAAGTTGAAAATCGGTGCATACGTTCGAAAGTTAAGACAATCTGAAGAATTCGAAAAAGTTCCGAGGAGGCCCCTTTTGATGCATTTTTTTTTTCGATTTCGGTTTTTTTGATCGGAGAAATGGATTCTATGAAAAAAAAAGCAGATTGGTATGATCGAAGTTGAAAATCGGTCCATCCGTTCGGAAGTTAAGTCGATCTGAAGAATTCGAAAAAGTTCCAAGGGGGCCCCCTTTGATGCATTTTTTTCTCGATTTTGGTTTTTTCGATTGGAGAAATGGATTCTATAAAAAAAAACAAGCAGATTCGTATGATCGAAGTTGAAAATCGGTCCATCCATTCGGAAGTTAAGGCGATCTGAAGAATTCGAAAAAGTTCCAAGGGGGCCCCCTTTGATGCATTTTTTTTTTCGATTTCGGTTATTTCGATTGGAGAAATGGATTCTATAAATAAAAACAAGCAGATTGGTATGATCGAAGTTGAAAATCGGTCCATACGTTCGAAAGTTAAGGCAATCTGAAGAATTCGAAAAAGTTCCAAGGGGGCACCCTTTGATGCATTTTTTTTTCGATTTCGGTTTTTTTGATCAGAGAAATGGATTCTATGGAAAAAAAAGCAGATTGGTGTGATCGAAGTTGAAAATCGGTCCATCCGTTCGGAAGTTAAGTCGATCTGAAGAATTCGAAAAAGTTCCAAGGGGGCCCCCTTTGATGCATTTTTTTTTTATTTTGGTTTTTTCGATTGGAGAAATGGATTCTATGAAAAAAAAACAAGCAGATTCGTATGATCGAAGTTGAAAATCGGTCCATCCGTTCGGAAGTTAAGGCGATCTGAAGAATTCGAAAAAGTTCCAAGGGGGCCCCCTTTGATGCATTTTTTTTTTCGATTTCGGTTTTTTCGATTGGAGAAATGGATTCTATGAAAAAAAACAAGCAGATTGGTATGATCGAAGTTGAAAATCGGTCCATACGTTCGAAAGTTAAGGCAATCTGAAGAATTCGAAAAAGTTCCAAGGGGGCCCCCTTTGATGCATTTTTTTTTTCGATTTCGGTTTTTTTGATCGGAGAAATGGATTCTATGGAAAAAAAAAGCAGATTGGTATGATCGAAGTTGAAAATCGGTCCATCCGTTCGGAAGTTAAGTCGATCTGAAGAATTCGAACAAGTTCCAAGGGGGCCCCCTTTGATGCATTTTTTTTTCGATTTCGGTTTTTTCGATTGGAGAAATGGATTCTATGAAAAAAAACAAGCAGATTCGTATGATCGAAGTTGAAAATCGGTCCATCCGTTCGGAAGTTAAGGCGATCTGAAGAATTCGAAAAAGTTCCAAGGGGTCTCCCTTTGATGCTTTTTATTTTTTCGATTTCGGTTTTTTTGATTGGAGAAATGGATTCTATGAAAAAAAAACAAGCAGATTGGTATGATCGAAGTTGAAAATCGGTCCATAAGTTCGAAAGTTAAGGCAATCTGAAGAATTCGAAAAAGTTCCAAGGGGGCCCCCTTAGATGCATTTTTTTTTTCGATTTCGGTTTTTTTGATCGGAGAAATGGATTCTATGAAAAAAAAGCAAATTGGTATGAT
Organism: Chrysomela aeneicollis; assembly: GCA_029955515.1. NCBI lineage: Eukaryota > Metazoa > Arthropoda > Insecta > Coleoptera > Chrysomelidae > Chrysomela > Chrysomela aeneicollis. The sequence continues at coordinate 9,536,260 of JARUHQ010000013.1, read as the reverse complement.
CGAAGTTGAAAATCGGTCCATCCGTTCGGAAGTTAAGTCGATCTGAAGAATTCGAAAAAGTTCCAAGGGGGCCCCCTTTGATGTATTTTTTTTTCGATTTCGGTTTTTTTGATTGCAGAAATGGATTCTATGAAAAAAAACAAGCAGATTCGTATGATCGAAGTTGAAAATCGGTCCATCCGTTCGGAAGTTAAGGCGATCTGAAGAATTCGAAGAAGTTCCAAGGGGGCTCCCTTTGATGCTTTTTATTTTTTCGATAACGGTTTTTTTGATTGGAGAAATGGATTCTATGAAAAAAAAAACAAGCAGATTGTTATGATCGAAGTTGAAAATCGGTCCATCCGTTCGGAAGTTAAGGCGATCTGAAGAATTCGAAAGAGTTCCAAGGGGACCCCCTTTGATGCAATTTTTTTTTCGATTACGGTTTTTTTGATTGGAGAAATGGATTCTATGAAAAAAAAACAAGCAGATTGGTATGATCGGAGTTGAAAATCGGTCCATCCGTTCGGAAGTTAAGGCGATCTGAAGAATTCGAAAAAGTTCCAAGGGGACCCCCTTTGATGCAATTTTTCTTTTCGATTTCGGTTTTTTCGATTGCAGAAATGGATTCTATGAAAAAAAAACAAGCAAATTGGTATGATCGAAGTTGAAAATCGGTCCATCCGTTCGGAAGTTAAGTCGATCTGAAGAATTCGAAAAAGTTCCAAGGGGGCCCCCTTTGATGCATTTTTTTTCGATTTCGGTTTTTTCGATTGCAGAAATGGATTCTATGAAAAAAAACAAGCAGATTCGTATGATCGAAGTTGAAAATCGGTCCATCCGTTCGGAAGTTAAGGCGATCTGAAGAATTCGAAGAAGTTCCAAGGGGGCTCCCTTTGATGCTTTTTATTTTTTCGATTACGGTTTTTTTGATTGGAGAAATGGATTCTATGAAAAAAAAACAAGCAGATTGGTATGATCGGAGTTGAAAATCGGTCCATCCGTTCGGAAGTTAAGGCGATCTGAAGAATTCAGAAAAGTTCCAAGGGGACCCCCTTTGATGCGATTTTTTTTCGATTTTGTTTTTTTCGATTGGATAAATGGATTCTATGAAAAAAAACAAGCAGATTCGTATGATCGAAGTTGAAAATCGGTCCATCCGTTCGGAAGTTAAGGCGATCTGAAGAATTCGAAAAAGTTCCAAGGGGGTTCCCTTTGATGCATTTTTTTTTTCGATTTCGATTCTTTCGATTGGAGAAATGGATTCTATGAAAAAAAACAATCAGATTGGTATGATCGAAGTTGAAAATCGGTCCATACGTTCGAAAGTTAAGGCAATCTGAAGAATTCGAAAAAGTTCCAAGGGGGCCCCCTTTGATGCATTTTTTTTTTTCGATTTCGGTTTTTTTGATCGGAGAAATGGATTCTATGGAAAAAAAAAGCAGATTGGTATGATCGAAGTTAAAAATCGGAACATCCGTTCGGAAGTTAAGTCGATCTTAAGAATTCGAAAAAGTTCCAAGGGGGCCCCCTTTGATGCATTTTTTTTTTCGATTTCGGTTTTTTCGATTGGAGAAATGGATTCTATGAAAAAAAAACAAGCAGATTGGTATGATCAAAGTTGAAAATCGGTCCATACGTTCGAAAGTTAAGGCAATCTGAAGAATTCGAAAAAGTTCCAAGGGGGCCCCCTTTGATGCATTTTTTTTTTCGATTTCGGTTTTTTTGATCGGAGAAATGGATTCGATGGAAAAAAAACAGATTGGTATGATCGAAGTTGAAAATCGGTCCATCCGTTCGGAAGTTAAGTCGATCTGAAGAATTCGAAAAAGTTCCAAGGGGGCCCCCTTTGATGCATTTTTTTTTTTCGATTTCGGTTTTTTCGATTGGAAAAATGGATTCTATGAAAAAAACAAGCAGTATGATCGAAGTTGAAAATCGGTCCATCCGTTCGGAAGTTAAGGCGATCTGAAGAATTCGAAAAAGTTCCAAGCGGACCCCCTTTGATGCAATTTTTTTCGATTGGAGAAATGGATTCTATGGAAAAAACAAGCGAATTGGTATGCGCGAAATTGAAAATCGGTCCATCCGTTCGGAAGTTAAGGCGATCTGAAGAATTCGAAAAAGTTACAAGGGGGCCCCTTTGATGCATTTTTTCTTCGATTCCGGTTTTTTCGATTGAAGAAATGGATTCTATGAAAAAAAAACAAGCAGATTGGTATGATCGAAGTTGAAAATCGGTCCATCCGTTCGGAAGTTAAGGCGATCTGAAGAATTCGAAATAGTTCCAAGGGGGCCCCCTTTGATGCATTTTTTTTTCGATTTCGGTTATTTTGATTGGAGAAATGGATTCTATGAAAAAAAACAAGCAGATTGGTATGATCGAAGTTGAAAATCGGTCCATCCGTTCGGAAGTTAAGGCGATCTGAAGAATTCGAAAAAGTTCCAAGGGGGTCCCCTTTGATGCATTTTTTTTTCCATTTCGGTTTTTTCGATTATAGAAATGGATTCTATGAAGAAATACAAGCAGATTGGTATGATCGAAGTTGAAAATCGGTCCATCCGTTCGGAAGTTAAGGCGATATGAAGAATTCGAAAAAGTTCCAAGGGGGCCCCCTTTGATGCATTTTTTTTTTCGATTTCGGTTTTTTCGATTGGAGAAATGGATTCTATGAAAAAAAAACAAGCAAATTGGTATGATCGAAGTTGAAAATCGGTCCATCCGTTCGGAAGTTAGGCGATCTGAAGAATTCGAAAAAGTTCCAAGGGGGCCCCCTTTGATGCATTTTTTTTTCCATTTCGGTTTTTTCGATTATAGAAATGGATTCTATGAAAAAATACAAGCAGATTGGTATGATCGAAGATGAAAATCGGTCCATCCGTTCGGAAGTTAAGGCGATATGAAGAATTCGAAAAAGTTCCAAGGGGGCCCCCTATGATGCATTTTTTTTTTTCGATTTCGGTTTTTTCGATCGGAGGAATGGATTCTATGAAAAAAAAACAAGCAAATTGGTATGATCGAAGTTGAAAATCGGTCCATCTGTTCGGAAGTTAGGCGATCTGAAGAATTCGAAAAAGTTCCAAGGGGGCCCCCTTTGATGCATTTTTTTTTCGATTTCGATCCTTTCGATCGGAGAAATGGATTCTATGAAAAAAAAAGAAGCAGATTGGTATGATCGAAGTTGAAAATCGGTCCATCCGTTCGGATGTTAAGGCGCTCTGAAGAATTCGAAAAAGTTTCAAGGGGGCCCCCTTTGATGCATTTTTTTTTCGATTTCGGTTTTTTCGATTGGAGAAATGGATTCTATAAATAAAAACAAGCAGATTGGTATGATCGAAGTTGAAAATCGGTCCATACGTTCGAAAGTTAAGGCAATCTGAAGAATTCGAAAAAGTTCCAAGGGGGCCCCCTTTGGATGCATTTTTTTTTTCGATTTCGGTTTTTTTGATCGGAGAAATGGATTCTATGGAAAAAAAAGCAGATTGGTGTGATCGAAGTTGAAAATCGGTCCATCCGTTCGGAAGTTAAGTCGATCTGAAGAATTCGAAAAAGTTCCAAGGGGGCCCCCTTTGATGCATTTTTTTTTATTTTGGTTTTTTCGATTGGAGAAATGGATTCTATGAAAAAAAACAAGCAGATTCGTATGATCGAAGTTGAAAATCGGTCCATCCGTTCGGAAGTTAAGGCGATCTGAAGAATTCGAAAAAGTTCCAAGGGGGCCCCCTTTGATGCATTTTTTTTTTCGATTCCGGTTTTTTCGATTGGAGAAATGGATTCTATGAAAAAAAACAAGCAGATTGGTATGATCGAAGTTGAAAATCGGTCCATACGTTCGAAAGTTAAGGCAATCTGAAGAATTCGAAAAAGTTCCAAGGGGGCCCCCTTTGTTGCATTTTTGTTTTCGATTTCGGTTTTTTTGATCGGAGAAATGGATTCTATGGAAAAAAAAAGCAGATTGGTATGATCGAAGTTGAAAATCGGTCCATCCGTTCGGAAGTTAACTCGATCTGAAGAATTCGAAAAAGTTCCAAGGGGGCCCCCTTTGATGCATTTTTTTTTCGATTTCGGTTTTTTCGATTGGAGAAATGGATTCTATGAAAAAAAAAACAAGCAGATTCGTATGATCGAAGTTGAAAATCGGTCCATCCGTTCGGAAGTTAAGGTGATCTGAAGAATTCGAAGAAGTTCCAAGGGGTCTCCCTTTGATGCTTTTTATTTTTTCGATTTCGGTTTTTTTGATTGGAGAAATGGATTCTATGAAAAAAAAACAAGCAGATTGGTATGATCGAAGTTGAAAATCGGTCCATAAGTTCGAAAGTTAAGGCAATCTGAAGAATTCGAAAAAGTTCCAAGGGGGCCCCCTTAGATGCATTTTTTTTTTCGATTTCGGTTTTTTGATCAGAGAAATGGATTCTATGAAAAAAAAGCAAATTGGTATGATCGAAGTTGAAAATCGGTCCATCCGTTCGGAAGTTAAGTCGATCTGAAGAATTCGAAAAAGTTCCAAGGGGGCCCCCTTTGATGCATTTTTTTTTATTTCGGTTTTTTCGATTGCAGAAATGGATTCTATGAAAAAAAACAAGCAGATTCGTATGATCGAAGTTGAAAATCGGTCCATCCGTTCGGAAGTTAAGGCGATCTGAAGAATTCGAAGAAGTTCCAAGGGGGCTCCCTTTGATGCTTTTTATTTTTTCGATCACGGTTTTTTTGATTGGAGAAATGGATTCTATGAAAAAAAAACAAGCAGATTGGTATGATCGAAGTTGAAAATCGGTCCATCCGTTCGGAAGTTAAGGCGATCTGAAGAATTCGAAAAAGTTCCAAGGGGACCCCCTTCGATGCAATTTTTCTTCTCGATTTCAGTTTTTTCGATTGGAGAAATGGATTCTATGAAAAAAAACAAGCAGATTGGTATGATCCAAGTTGAAAATCGGTCCATCCGTTCGGAAGTTAAGGCGATCTGAAGAATTCAGAAAAGTTCCAAGAGGACCCCCTTTGATGCGATTTTTTTTTTCGATTTTGGTTTTTTCGATTGGAGAAATGGATTCTATGAAAAAAAACAAGCAGATTGGTATGATCGAAGTTGAAAATCGGTCCATACGTTCGAAAGTTAAGGCAATCTGAAGAATTCGAAAAAGTTCCAAGGGGGCCCCCTTTGTTGCATTTTTGTTTTCGATTTCGGTTTTTTTGATCGGAGAAATGGATTCTATGGAAAAAAAAAGCAGATTGGTATGATCGAAGTTGAAAATCGGTCCATCCGTTCGGAAGTTAACTCGATCTGAAGAATTCGAAAAAGTTCCAAGGGGGCCCCCTTTGATGCATTTTTTTTTCGATTTCGGTTTTTTCGATTGGAGAAATGGATTCTATGAAAAAAAAAACAAGCAGATTCGTATGATCGAAGTTGAAAATCGGTCCATCCGTTCGGAAGTTAAGGTGATCTGAAGAATTCGAAGAAGTTCCAAGGGGTCTCCCTTTGATGCTTTTTATTTTTTCGATTTCGGTTTTTTTGATTGGAGAAATGGATTCTATGAAAAAAAAACAAGCAGATTGGTATGATCGAAGTTGAAAATCGGTCCATAAGTTCGAAAGTTAAGGCAATCTGAAGAATTCGAAAAAGTTCCAAGGGGGCCCCCTTAGATGCATTTTTTTTTATTTCGGTTTTTTCGATTGGAGAAATGGATTCTATGAAAAAAAAACAAGCAGATTCGTATGATCGAAGTTGAAAATCGGTCCATCCGTTCGGAAGTTAAGGTGATCTGAAGAATTCGAAGAAGTTCCAAGGGGTCTCCCTTTGATGCTTTTTATTTTTTCGATTTCGGTTTTTTTGATTGGAGAAATGGATTCTATGAAAAAAAAACAAGCAGATTGGTATGATCGAAGTTGAAAATCGGTCCATAAGTTCGAAAGTTAAGGCAATCTGAAGAATTCGAAAAAGTTCCAAGGGGGCCCCCTTAGATGCATTTTTTTTTTCGATTTCGGTTTTTTTGATCAGAGAAATGGATTCTATGAAAAAAAAGCAAATTGGTATGATCGAAGTTGAAAATCGGTCCATCCGTTCGGAAGTTAAGTCGATCTGAAGAATTCGAAAAAGTTCCAAGGGGGCCCCCTTTGATGCATTTTTTTTTATTTCGGTTTTTTCGATTGCAGAAATGGATTCTATGAAAAAAAACAAGCAGATTCGTATGATCGAAGTTGAAAATCGGTCCATCCGTTCGGAAGTTAAGGCGATCTGAAGAATTCGAAGAAGTTCCAAGGGGGCTCCCTTTGATGCTTTTTATTTTTTCGATCACGGTTTTTTTGATTGGAGAAATGGATTCTATGAAAAAAAAACAAGCAGATTGGTATGATCGAAGTTGAAAATCGGTCCATCCGTTCGGAAGTTAAGGCGATCTGAAAAATTCGAAAAAGTTCCAAGGGGACCCCCTTCGATGCAATTTTTCTTCTCGATTTCAGTTTTTTCGATTGGAGAAATGGATTCTATGAAAAAAAACAAGCAGATTGGTATGATCCAAGTTGAAAATCGGTCCATCCGTTCGGAAGTTAAGGCGATCTGAAGAATTCAGAAAAGTTCCAAGAGGACCCCCTTTGATGCGATTTTTTTTTTCGATTTTGGTTTTTTCGATTGGATAAATGGATTCTATGAAAAAAAACAAGCAGATTCGTATGATCGAAGTTGAAAATCGGTCCATCCGTTCGGAAGTTAAGGCGATCTGAAGAATTCGAAAAAGTTCCAAGGGGGTTCCCTTTGATGCATTTTTTTTTTCGATTTCGGTTCTTTCGATTGGAGAAATGGATTCTATGAAAAAAAACAAGCAGATTGGTATGATCGAAGTTGAAAATCGGTCCATACCTTCGAAAGTTAAGGCAATCTGAAGAATTCGAAAAAGTTCCAAGGGGGCCCCCTTTGATGCATTTTTTTTTTCGATTTCGGTTTTTTTGTTCGGAGAAATGGATTCTATGGAAAAAAAAAGCAGATTGGTATGATCGAAGTTAAAAATCGGTCCATCCGTTCGGAAGTTAAGTCGATCTGAAGAATTCGAAAAAGTTCCAAGGGGGCCCCCTATGATGCATTTTTTTTTCGATTTCGGTTTTTTCGATTGAAGAAATGGATTCTATGAAAAAAAAAACAAGCAGAATCGTATGATCGAAGTTGAAAATCGGTCCATCCGTTCGAAAGTTAAGGCAATCTGAAGAATTCGAAAAAGTTCCAAGGGGGCCCCCTTTGATGCATTTTTTTTTTTTCGATTTCGGTTTTTTTTGATCGGAGAAATGGATTCTATGGAAAAAAAAAGCAGATTGGTATGATCGAAGTTAAAAATCGGTCCATCCGTTCGGAAGTTAAGTCGATCTTAAGAATTCGAAAAACTTCCAAGGGGGCCCCCTTTGATGCATTTTTTTTTCGATTTCGGTTTTTTCGATTGGAGAAATGGATTCTATGAAAAAAAACAAGCAGATTGGTATGATCGAAGTTGAAAATCGGTCCATCCGTTCGGAAGTTAAGGCGATCTGAAGAATTCGAAAAAGTTCCAAGGGGGCCCCCTTTGATGCATTTTTTTTTTCGATTTCGGTTTTTTCGATTGGAGAAATGGATTCTATGAAAAAAAACAAGCAGATTGGTATGATCGAAGTTGAAAATCGGTCCATACGTTCGAAAGTTAAGGCAATCTGAAGAATTCGAAAAAGTTCCAAGGGGGCCCCCTTTGTTGCATTTTTGTTTTCGATTTCGGTTTTTTTGATCGAAGAAATGGATTCTATGGAAAAAAAAAGCAGATTGGTATGATCGAAGTTGAAAATCGGTCCATCCGTTCGGAAGTTAAGTCGATCTGAAGAATTCGAAAAAGTTCCAAGGGGGCCCCCTTTGATGCATTTTTTTTTCGATTTCGGTTTTTTCGATTGGAGAAATGGATTCTATGAAAAAAAAAACAAGCAGATTCGTATGATCGAAGTTGAAAATCGGTCCATCCGTTCGGAAGTTAAGGCGATCTGAAGAATTCGAAGAAGTTCCAAGGGGTCTCCTTTTGATGCTTTTTATTTTTTCGATTTCGGTTTTTTTGATTGGAGAAATGGATTCTATGAAAAAAAAACAAGCAGATTGGTATGATCGAAGTTGAAAATCGGTCCATAAGTTCGAAAGTTAAGGCAATCTGAAGAATTCGAAAAAGTTCCAAGGGGGCCCCCTTAGATGCATTTTTTTTTTCGATTTCGGTTTTTTTGATCAGAGAAATGGATTCTATGAAAAAAAAGCAAATTGGTATGATCGAAGTTGAAAATCGGTCCATCCGTTCGGAAGTTAAGTCGATCTGAAGAATTCGAAAAAGTTCCAAGGGGGCCCCATTTGATGCATTTTTTTTTTAATTCGGTTTTTTCGATTGCAGAAATGGATTCTATGAAAAAAAACAAGCAGATTCGTATGATCGAAGTTGAAAATCGGTCCATCCGTTCGGAAGTTAAGGCGATCTGAAGAATTCGAAGAAGTTCCAAGGGGGCTCCCTTTGATGCTTTTTATTTTTTCGATTACGGTTTTTTTGATTGGAGAAATGGATTCTATGAAAAAAAACAAGCAGATTGGTATGATCGAAGTTGAAAATCGGTCCATCCGTTCGGAAGTTAAGGCGATCTGAAGAATTCGAAAAAGTTCCAAGGGGGCCCCCTTTGATGCATTTTTTTTTTCGATTTCGGTTTTTTCGATTGGAGAAATGGATTCTATGAAAAAAAAACAAGCAAATTGGTATGATCGAAGTTGAAAATCGGTCCATCCGTTCGGAAGTTAGGCGATCTGAAGAATTCGAAAAAGTTCCAAGGGGGCCCCCTTTGATGCATTTTTTTTTCCATTTCGGTTTTTTCGATTATAGAAATGGATTCTATGAAAAAATACAAGCAGATTGGTATGATCGAAGTTGAAAATCGGTCCATCCGTTCGGAAGTTAAGGCGATATGAAGAATTCGAAAAAGTTCCAAGGGGGCCCCCTATGATGCATTTTTTTTTTCGATTTCGGTTTTTTCGATTGGAGGAATGGATTCTATGAAAAAAAAACAAGCAAATTGGTATGATCGAAGTTGAAAATCGGTCCATCTGTTCGGAAGTTAGGCGATCTGAAGAATTCGAAAAAGTTCCAAGGGGGCCCCCTTTGATGCATTTTTTTTTTCGATTTCGATCCTTTCGATCGGAGAAATGGATTCTATGAAAACAAAAAGAAGCAGATTGGTATGATCGAAGTTGAAAATCGGTCCATCCGTTCGGATGTTAAGGCGCTCTGAAGAATTCGAAAAAGTTCCAAGGGGGCCCCCTTTGATGCATTTTTTTTTTCGATTTCGGTTTTTTCGATTGGAGAAATGGATTCTATAAATAAAAACAAGCAGATTGGTATGATCGAAGTTGAAAATCGGTCCATACGTTCGAAAGTTAAGGCAATCTGAAGAATTCGAAAAAGTTCCAAGGGGGCCCCCTTTGATGCATTTTTTTTTTTCGATTTCGGTTTTTTTGATCGGAGAAATGGATTCTATGGAAAAAAAAGCAGATTGGTGTGATCGAAGTTGAAAATCGGTCCATCCGTTCGGAAATTAAGTCGATCTGAAGAATTCGAAAAAGTTCCAAGGGGGCCCCCTTTGATGCATTTTTTTTTTTGATTTCGGTTTTTTTGATTGGAGAATTGGATTCTATGCAAAAAAACAAGCAGATTCGTATGATCGAAGTTGAAAATCGGTCTATCCGTTCGGAAGTTAAGGCAATCTGAAGAATTCGAAAAAGTTCCAAGGGGGCCCCCTTTGTTGCATTTTTGTTTTCGATTTCGGTTTTTTTGATCGGAGAAATGGATTCTATGGAAAAAAAAAGCAGATTGGTATGATCGAAGTTGAAAATCGGTCCATCCGTTCGGAAGTTAAGTCGATCTGAAGAATTCGAAAAAGTTCCAAGGGGGCCCCCTTTGATGCATTTTTTTTTCGATTTCGGTTTTTTCGATTGGAGAAATGGATTCTATGAAAAAAAAAACAAGCAGATTCGTATGATCGAAGTTGAAAATCGGTCCATCCGTTCGGAAGTTAAGGCGATCTGAAGAATTCGAAGAAGTTCCAAGGGGTCTCCCTTTGATGCTTTTTATTTTTTCGATTTCGGTTTTTTTGATTGGAGAAATGGATTCTATGAAAAAAAAACAAGCAGATTGGTATGATCGAAGTTGAAAATCGGTCCATAAGTTCGAAAGTTAAGGCAATCTGAAGAATTCGAAAAAGTTCCAAGGGGGCCCCCTTAGATGCATTTTTTTTTTCGATTTCGGTTTTTTTGATCAGAGAAATGGATTCTATGAAAAAAAAGCAAATTGGTATGATCGAAGTTGAAAATCGGTCCATCCGTTCGGAAGTTAAGTCGATCTGAAGAATTCGAAAAAGTTCCAAGGGGGCCCCCTTTGATGCATTTTTTTTTATTTCGGTTTTTTCGATTGCAGAAATGGATTCTATGAAAAAAAACAAGCAGATTCGTATGATCGAAGTTGAAAATCGGTCCATCCGTTCGGAAGTTAAGGCGATCTGAAGAATTCGAAGAAGTTCCAAGGGGGCTCCCTTTGATGCTTTTTATTTTTTCGATCACGGTTTTTTTGATTGGAGAAATGGATTCTATGAAAAAAAAAAAAGCAGATTGGTATGATCGAAGTTGAAAATCGGTCCATCCGTTCGGAAGTTAAGGCGATCTGAAGAATTCGAAAAAGTTCCAAGGGGACCCCCTTTGATGCAATTTTTCTTCTCGATTTCAGTTTTTTCGATTGGAGAAATGGATTCTATGAAAAAAAACAAGCAGATTGGTATGATCCAAGTTGAAAATCGGTCCATCCGTTCGGAAGTTAAGGCGATCTGAAGAATTCAGAAAAGTTCCAAGGGGACCCCCTTTGATGCGATTTTTTTTTTCGATTTTGGTTTTTTCGATTGGATAAATGGATTCTATGAAAAAAAACAAGCAGATTCGTATGATCGAAGTTGAAAATCGGTCCATCCGTTCGGAAGTTAAGGCGATCTGAAGAATTCGAAAAAGTTCCAAGGGGGTTCCCTTTGATGCATTTTTTTTTTTCGATTTCGGTTCTTTCGATTGGAGAAATGGATTCTATGAAAAAAAACAAGCAGATTGGTATGATCGAAGTTGAAAATCGGTCCACACCTTCGAAAGTTAAGGCAATCTGAAGAATTCGAAAAAGTTCCAAGGGGGCCCCCTTTGATGCATTTTTTTTTCGATTTCGGTTTTTTTGTTCGGAGAAATGGATTCTATGGAAAAAAAAAGCAGATTGGTATGATCGAAGTTAAAAATCGGTCCATCCGTTCGGAAGTTAAGTCGATCTGAAGAATTCGAAAAAGTTCCAAGGGGGCCCCCTTTGATGCATTTTTTTTTCGATTTCGGTTTTTTCGATTGAAGAAATGGATTCTATGAAAAAAAAAACAAGCAGAATCGTATGATCGAAGTTGAAAATCGGTCCATCCGTTCGGAAGTTAAGGCGATCTGAAGAATTCGAAAAAGTTCCAAGGGGGCCCCCTTTGATGCATTTTTTTTTTGATTTCGGTTCTTTCGATTGGAGAAATGGATTCTATGAAAAAAACAAGCAGATTGGTATGATCGAAGTTGAAAATCGGTCCATCCGTTCGGAAGTTAACGCGATCTGAAGAATTCGAAAAAAGATCCAAGGGGACCCCCTTTGATGCAATTTTTTTCGATTGGAGAAATGGATTCTATGGAAAAAACAAGCGAATTGGTATGCGCGAAATTGAAAATCGGTCCATCCGTTCGGAAGTTGAGGCGATCTGAAGAAATCAAAAAAGTTCCAAGGGGGCCCCCTTCGATGCATTTTTTTTTCGATTCCGGTTTTTTCGATTGAAGAAATGGATTCTATGAAAAAAAACAAGCAGATTGGTATGATCGAAGTTGAAAATCGGTCCATCCGTTCGGAAGTTAATGCGATCTGAAGAATTCGAAAAAGTTCCAAGGGGGCCCCCTTTGATGCTTTTTTTTTTCGATTTCGGTTTTTTCGATTGGAGAAATGGATTCTATAAAAAAAACAAGCAGATTGGTATGATCGAAGTTGAAAATCGGTCCATCCGTTCGGAAGTTAAGGCGATCTGAAGAATTCGAAAAAGTTCCAAGGGGGTCCCCTTTGATGCATTTTTTTTCCATTTCGGTTTTTTCGATTGGAGAAATGGATTCTTTGAAAAAATACAAGCAGATTGGTATGATCGAAGTTGAAAATCGGTCCATCCGTTCGGAAGTTAATGCGATCTGAAGAATTCGAAAAAGTTCCAAGGGGGCCCCCTTTGATGCATTTTTTTTTCGATTTCGGTTTTTTCGATTGGAGAAATGGATTCTATGAAAAAAAAAACAAGCAAATTGGTATGATCGAAGTTGAAAATCGGTCCATCCGTTCGGAAGTTAGGCGATCTGAAGAATTCGAAAAAGTTCCAAGGGGGCCCCCTTTGATGCATTTTTTTTTTCGATTTCGTTTCTTTCGATCGGAGAAATGGATTCTATGAAAAAAAACAAGCAGATTGGTATGATCGAAGTTGAAAATCGGTCCATCCGTTCGGATGTTGAGGCGATCTGAAGAATTCGAAAAAGTTCCAAGGAGGCCCCCTTTGATGCATTTTTTTTTCGATTTCAGTTTTTTCGATTGGAGAAATGGATTCTATGAAAAAAAACAGGCAGATTGGTATGATCGAAGTTGAAAATCGGTCCATACGTTCGAAAGTTAAGGCAATCTGAAGAATTCGAAAAAGTTCCAAGGGGGCCCCCTTTAATGCATTTTTTTTTTCGATTTCGGTTTTTTTGATCGAAGAAATGGATTCTATGAAAAATAAAGCAGATTGGTATGATCGAAGTTGAAAATCGGTCCATCCGTTCGGACGTTAAGTCGATCTGAAGAATTCGAAAAAGTTCCAAGGGGGCCCCCTTTGATGCATTTTTTATCTATTTCGGTTTTTTCGATTGGAGAAATGGATTCTATGAAAAAAACAAGCAGATTCGTATGATCGAAGTTGAAAATCGGTCCATCCGTTCGGAAGTTAAGGCGATCTGAAGAATTCGAAAAAGTCCCGAGGGGGCTCCCTTTGATGCTTTTTATTGTTTCGATTTCGGTTTTTTTGATTGGAGAAATGGATTCTATGAAAAAAAACAAGCAGATTGGTATGATCGAAGTTGAAAATCGGTCCATACGTTCGAAAGTTAAGGCAATCTGAAGAATTCGAAAAAGTTCCAAGGGGGCCCCCTTTGATGCATTTTTTTTTTCGATTTCGGATTTTTTGATCGGAGAAATGGATTCTATGAAAAAAAAAAAAGCAGATTGGTATGATCGAAGTTGAAAATCGGTCCATCCGTTCGGAAATTAAGTCGATCTGAAGAATTCGAAAAAGTTCCAAGGGGGCCCCCTTTGATGCATTTTTTTTTCGATTTCGGTTTTTTCGATTGGAGAAATGGATTCTATGCAAAAAAACAAGCAGATTCGTATGATCGAAGTTGAAAATCGGTCTATCCGTTCGGAAGTTAAGGCGATCTGAAGAATTCGAAAAAGTTCCAAGGGGGCTCCCTTTGATGCTTTTTATTTTTTCGATTTCGGTTTTTTCGATTGGAGAAATGGATTCTATGAAAAAAAACAAGCAGATTGGTATGATCGAAGTTGAAAATCGGTCCATCCGTTCGGAAGTTAATGCGATCTGAAGAATTCGAAAAAGTTCCAAGGGGGCCCCCTTTGATGCATTTTTTTTTTTCGATTTCGGTTTTTTCGATTGGAGAAATGGATTCTATGAAAAAAAAAAACAAGCAAATTGGTATGATCGAAGTTGAAAATCGGTCCATCCGTTCGGAAGTTAGGCGATCTGAAGAATTCGAAAAAGTTCCAAGGGGGCCCCCTTTGATGCATTTTTTTTTTTCGATTTCGGTTCTTTCGATCGGAGAAATGGATTCTATGAAAAAAAACAAGCAGATTGGTATGATCGAAGTTGAAAATCGGTCCATCCGTTCGGATGTTGAGGCGATCTGAAGAATTCGAAAAAGTTCCAAGGAGGCCCCCTTTGATGCATTTTTTTTTCGATTTCAGTTTTTTTGATTGGAGAAATGGATTCTATGAAAAAAACAAGCAGATTGGTATGATCGAAGTTGAAAATCGGTCCATACGTTCGAAAGTTAAGGCAATCTGAAGAATTCGAAAAAGTTCCAAGGGGGCCCCCTTTGATGCATTTTTTTTTTTTCGATTTCGGTTTTTTTGATCGAAGAAATGGATTCTATGAAAAATAAAGCAGATTGGTATGATCGAAGTTGAAAATCGGTCCATCCGTTCGGAAGTTAAGTCGATCTGAAGAATTCGAAAAAGTTCCAAGGGGGCCCCCTTTGATGCATTTTTTTTTCTATTTCGGTTTTTTCGATTGGAGAAATGGATTCTATGAAAAAAAACAAGCAGATTCGTATGATCGAAGTTGAAAATCGGTCCATCCGTTCGGAAGTTAAGGCGATCTGAAGAGTTCGAAAAAGTTCCAAGGGGGCTCCCTTTGATGCTTTTTATTGTTTCGATTTCGGTTTTTTTGATTGGAGAAATGGATTCTATGAAAAAAAACAAGCAGATTGGGATGATCGAAGTTGAAAATCGGTCCATACTTTCGAAAGTTAAGGCAATCTGAAGAATTCGAAAAAGTTCCAAGGGGGCCCCCTTTGATGCATTTTTTTTTCTATTTCGGATTTTTTGATCGGAGAAATGGATTCTATGAAAAAAAAAGCAGATTGGTATGATCGAAGTTGAAAATCGGTCCATCCGTTCGGAAATTAAGTCGATCTGAAGAATTCGAAAAAGTTCCAAGGGGGCCCCCTTTGATGCATTTTTTTTTTCGATTTCGGTTTTTTTGATTGGAGAATTGGATTCTATGCAAAAAAACAAGCAGATTCGTATGATCGAAGTTGAAAATCGGTCTATCCGTTCGGAAGTTAAGGCGATCTGAAGAATTCGAAAAAGTTCCAAGGGGGCTCCCTTTGATGCTTTTAATTTTTTCGATTTCGGTTTTTTCGATTGGAGAAATGGATTCTATGAAAAAAAACAAGCAGATTGGTATGATCGAAGTTGAAAGTCGGTCCATCCGTTCGGAAGTTAAGGCGGTCTGAAGAATTCAGAAAAGTTCCAAGGGGACCCCCTTTGATAAAAATTTTTTTTCGATTTTGGTTTTTTCGATTGGAGAAATGGATTCTATAAAAAAAAACAAGCAGATTGGTACGATTGAAGTTGAAAATCGGTCCATCCGTTCGGAAGTTAAGGCGATTTGAAGAATTCGATAAAGTTCCAAGGGGACCCCCTTTGATGCAATTTTTCTTCAGATTTCGGTTTTTTCGATTGGAGAATTGGATTCTATGAAAAAAAACAAGCAGTTTGGTATGATCGAAGTTGAAAATCGGTTCATCCGTTCGGAAGTTAAGGCGATCTGAAGAATTCGAAAAAGTTCCAAGGGGACCCCCTTTGATGCAAATTTTTTTTCGATTTCGGTTTTTTCTATTGAAGAAATGGATTCTATGAAAAAACAAGCAAATTGGTATGCGCGAAATTGAAAATCGGTCGATCCGTTCGGAAGTTGAGGCGGTCTGAAGAATTCGAAAATTTCCAAGGTGGCCCCCTTTGATGCATTTTTTTTTTCGATTTCGGTTTTTCCGATTGGAGAAATGGATTCTATAAAAAAAAACAAGCAGATTGGTATGATCGAAGTTGAAAATCGGTCCATCCGTTCGGATGTTAAGGCGATCTGAAGAATTCGAAAAAGTTCCAAGGGGGCACCCTTTGATGCATTTTTTTTTTTCGATTTCGGTTTTTTCGAATGGAGAAATGGATTCTATGAAAGAAACAAGCAGATTGGTATGATCGAAGTTGAAAATCGGTCCATCCGTTCGGAAGTTAAGGCAATCTGAAGAATTCGAAAAAGTTCCAAGGGGGCCCCCTTTGATGCATTTTTTTTTTTTTTTCGATTTCGGTTTTTTTGATCGAAGAAATGGATTCTATGAAAAATAAAGCAGATTGGTATGATCGAAGTTGAAAATCGGTCCATCCGTTCGGAAATTAAGTCGATCTGAAGAATTCGAAAAAGTTCCAAGGGGGCCCCCTTTGATGCATTTTTTTTTTTGATTTCGGTTTTTTTGATTGGAGAATTGGATTCTATGCAAAAAAACAAGCAGATTCGTATGATCGAAGTTGAAAATCGGTCCATCCGTTCGGAAGTTAAGGCGATCTGAAGAATTCGAAAAAGTCCCGAGGGGGCTCCCTTTGATGCTTTTTATTGTTTCGATTTCGGTTTTTTTGATTGGAGAAATGGATTCTATGAAAAAAAACAAGCAGATTGGTATGATCGAAGTTGAAAATCGGTCCATACGTTCGAAAGTTAAGGCAATCTGAAGAATTCGAAAAAGTTCCAAGGGGGCCCCCTTTGATGCATTTTTTTTTTCGATTTCGGATTTTTTGATCGGAGAAATGGATTCTATGAAAAAAAAAAAAGCAGATTGGTATGATCGAAGTTGAAAATCGGTCCATCCGTTCGGAAATTAAGTCGATCTGAAGAATTCGAAAAAGTTCCAAGGGGGCCCCCTTTGATGCATTTTTTTTTCGATTTCGGTTTTTTCGATTGGAGAAATGGATTCTATGCAAAAAAACAAGCAGATTCGTATGATCGAAGTTGAAAATCGGTCTATCCGTTCGGAAGTTAAGGCGATCTGAAGAATTCGAAAAAGTTCCAAGGGGGCTCCCTTTGATGCTTTTTATTTTTTCGATTTCGGTTTTTTCGATTGGAGAAATGGATTCTATGAAAAAAAACAAGCAGATTGGTATGATCGAAGTTGAAAATCGGTCCATCCGTTCGGAAGTTAATGCGATCTGAAGAATTCGAAAAAGTTCCAAGGGGGCCCCCTTTGATGCATTTTTTTTTTTCGATTTCGGTTTTTTCGATTGGAGAAATGGATTCTATGAAAAAAAAAAACAAGCAAATTGGTATGATCGAAGTTGAAAATCGGTCCATCCGTTCGGAAGTTAGGCGATCTGAAGAATTCGAAAAAGTTCCAAGGGGGCCCCCTTTGATGCATTTTTTTTTTTCGATTTCGGTTCTTTCGATCGGAGAAATGGATTCTATGAAAAAAAACAAGCAGATTGGTATGATCGAAGTTGAAAATCGGTCCATCCGTTCGGATGTTGAGGCGATCTGAAGAATTCGAAAAAGTTCCAAGGAGGCCCCCTTTGATGCATTTTTTTTTCGATTTCAGTTTTTTTGATTGGAGAAATGGATTCTATGAAAAAAACAAGCAGATTGGTATGATCGAAGTTGAAAATCGGTCCATACGTTCGAAAGTTAAGGCAATCTGAAGAATTCGAAAAAGTTCCAAGGGGGCCCCCTTTGATGCATTTTTTTTTTTTCGATTTCGGTTTTTTTGATCGAAGAAATGGATTCTATGAAAAATAAAGCAGATTGGTATGATCGAAGTTGAAAATCGGTCCATCCGTTCGGAAGTTAAGTCGATCTGAAGAATTCGAAAAAGTTCCAAGGGGGCCCCCTTTGATGCATTTTTTTTTCTATTTCGGTTTTTTCGATTGGAGAAATGGATTCTATGAAAAAAAACAAGCAGATTCGTATGATCGAAGTTGAAAATCGGTCCATCCGTTCGGAAGTTAAGGCGATCTGAAGAGTTCGAAAAAGTTCCAAGGGGGCTCCCTTTGATGCTTTTTATTGTTTCGATTTCGGTTTTTTTGATTGGAGAAATGGATTCTATGAAAAAAAACAAGCAGATTGGGATGATCGAAGTTGAAAATCGGTCCATACTTTCGAAAGTTAAGGCAATCTGAAGAATTCGAAAAAGTTCCAAGGGGGCCCCCTTTGATGCATTTTTTTTTCTATTTCGGATTTTTTGATCGGAGAAATGGATTCTATGAAAAAAAAAGCAGATTGGTATGATCGAAGTTGAAAATCGGTCCATCCGTTCGGAAATTAAGTCGATCTGAAGAATTCGAAAAAGTTCCAAGGGGGCCCCCTTTGATGCATTTTTTTTTTCGATTTCGGTTTTTTTGATTGGAGAATTGGATTCTATGCAAAAAAACAAGCAGATTCGTATGATCGAAGTTGAAAATCGGTCTATCCGTTCGGAAGTTAAGGCGATCTGAAGAATTCGAAAAAGTTCCAAGGGGGCTCCCTTTGATGCTTTTAATTTTTTCGATTTCGGTTTTTTCGATTGGAGAAATGGATTCTATGAAAAAAAACAAGCAGATTGGTATGATCGAAGTTGAAAGTCGGTCCATCCGTTCGGAAGTTAAGGCGGTCTGAAGAATTCAGAAAAGTTCCAAGGGGACCCCCTTTGATAAAAATTTTTTTTCGATTTTGGTTTTTTCGATTGGAGAAATGGATTCTATAAAAAAAAACAAGCAGATTGGTACGATTGAAGTTGAAAATCGGTCCATCCGTTCGGAAGTTAAGGCGATTTGAAGAATTCGATAAAGTTCCAAGGGGACCCCCTTTGATGCAATTTTTCTTCAGATTTCGGTTTTTTCGATTGGAGAATTGGATTCTATGAAAAAAAACAAGCAGTTTGGTATGATCGAAGTTGAAAATCGGTTCATCCGTTCGGAAGTTAAGGCGATCTGAAGAATTCGAAAAAGTTCCAAGGGGACCCCCTTTGATGCAAATTTTTTTTCGATTTCGGTTTTTTCTATTGAAGAAATGGATTCTATGAAAAAACAAGCAAATTGGTATGCGCGAAATTGAAAATCGGTCGATCCGTTCGGAAGTTGAGGCGGTCTGAAGAATTCGAAAATTTCCAAGGTGGCCCCCTTTGATGCATTTTTTTTTTCGATTTCGGTTTTTCCGATTGGAGAAATGGATTCTATAAAAAAAAACAAGCAGATTGGTATGATCGAAGTTGAAAATCGGTCCATCCGTTCGGATGTTAAGGCGATCTGAAGAATTCGAAAAAGTTCCAAGGGGGCACCCTTTGATGCATTTTTTTTTTTCGATTTCGGTTTTTTCGAATGGAGAAATGGATTCTATGAAAGAAACAAGCAGATTGGTATGATCGAAGTTGAAAATCGGTCCATCCGTTCGGAAGTTAAGGCAATCTGAAGAATTCGAAAAAGTTCCAAGGGGGCCCCCTTTGATGCATTTTTTTTTTTTTTTCGATTTCGGTTTTTTTGATCGAAGAAATGGATTCTATGAAAAATAAAGCAGATTGGTATGATCGAAGTTGAAAATCGGTCCATCCGTTCGGAAGTTAAGTCGATCTGAAGAATTCGAAAAAGTTCCAAGGGGGCCCCCTTTGATGAATTTTTTTTTCTATTTCGGTTTTTTCGATTGGAGAAATGGATTCTATGAAAAAAAACAAGCAGATTCGTATGATCGAAGTTGAAAATCGGTCCATCCGTTCGGAAGTTAAGGCGATCTGAAGAGTTCGAAAAAGTTCCAAGGGGGCTCCCTTTGATGCTTTTTATTGTTTCGATTTCGGTTTTTTTGATTGGAGAAATGGATTCTATAAAAAAAAACAAGCAGATTGGTACGATTGAAGTTGAAAATCGGTCCATCCGTTCGGAAGTTAAGGCGATTTGAAGAATTCGAAAAAGTCCCGAGGGGGCTCCCTTTGATGCTTTTTATTGTTTCGATTTCGGTTTTTTTGATTGGAGAAATGGATTCTATGAAAAAAAACAAGCAGATTGGTATGATCGAAGTTGAAAATCGGTCCATACGTTCGAAAGTTAAGGCAATCTGAAGAATTCGAAAAAGTTCCAAGGGGGCCCCCTTTGATGCATTTTTTTTTTCGATTTCGGATTTTTTGATCGGAGAAATGGATTCTATGAAAAAAAAAAAAGCAGATTGGTATGATCGAAGTTGAAAATCGGTCCATCCGTTCGGAAATTAAGTCGATCTGAAGAATTCGAAAAAGTTCCAAGGGGGCCCCCTTTGATGCATTTTTTTTTCGATTTCGGTTTTTTCGATTGGAGAAATGGATTCTATGCAAAAAAACAAGCAGATTCGTATGATCGAAGTTGAAAATCGGTCTATCCGTTCGGAAGTTAAGGCGATCTGAAGAATTCGAAAAAGTTCCAAGGGGGCTCCCTTTGATGCTTTTTATTTTTTCGATTTCGGTTTTTTCGATTGGAGAAATGGATTCTATGAAAAAAAACAAGCAGATTGGTATGATCGAAGTTGAAAATCGGTCCATCCGTTCGGAAGTTAATGCGATCTGAAGAATTCGAAAAAGTTCCAAGGGGGCCCCCTTTGATGCATTTTTTTTTTTCGATTTCGGTTTTTTCGATTGGAGAAATGGATTCTATGAAAAAAAAAAACAAGCAAATTGGTATGATCGAAGTTGAAAATCGGTCCATCCGTTCGGAAGTTAGGCGATCTGAAGAATTCGAAAAAGTTCCAAGGGGGCCCCCTTTGATGCATTTTTTTTTTTCGATTTCGGTTCTTTCGATCGGAGAAATGGATTCTATGAAAAAAAACAAGCAGATTGGTATGATCGAAGTTGAAAATCGGTCCATCCGTTCGGATGTTGAGGCGATCTGAAGAATTCGAAAAAGTTCCAAGGAGGCCCCCTTTGATGCATTTTTTTTTCGATTTCAGTTTTTTTGATTGGAGAAATGGATTCTATGAAAAAAACAAGCAGATTGGTATGATCGAAGTTGAAAATCGGTCCATACGTTCGAAAGTTAAGGCAATCTGAAGAATTCGAAAAAGTTCCAAGGGGGCCCCCTTTGATGCATTTTTTTTTTTTCGATTTCGGTTTTTTTGATCGAAGAAATGGATTCTATGAAAAATAAAGCAGATTGGTATGATCGAAGTTGAAAATCGGTCCATCCGTTCGGAAGTTAAGTCGATCTGAAGAATTCGAAAAAGTTCCAAGGGGGCCCCCTTTGATGCATTTTTTTTTCTATTTCGGTTTTTTCGATTGGAGAAATGGATTCTATGAAAAAAAACAAGCAGATTCGTATGATCGAAGTTGAAAATCGGTCCATCCGTTCGGAAGTTAAGGCGATCTGAAGAGTTCGAAAAAGTTCCAAGGGGGCTCCCTTTGATGCTTTTTATTGTTTCGATTTCGGTTTTTTTGATTGGAGAAATGGATTCTATGAAAAAAAACAAGCAGATTGGGATGATCGAAGTTGAAAATCGGTCCATACTTTCGAAAGTTAAGGCAATCTGAAGAATTCGAAAAAGTTCCAAGGGGGCCCCCTTTGATGCATTTTTTTTTCTATTTCGGATTTTTTGATCGGAGAAATGGATTCTATGAAAAAAAAAGCAGATTGGTATGATCGAAGTTGAAAATCGGTCCATCCGTTCGGAAATTAAGTCGATCTGAAGAATTCGAAAAAGTTCCAAGGGGGCCCCCTTTGATGCATTTTTTTTTTCGATTTCGGTTTTTTTGATTGGAGAATTGGATTCTATGCAAAAAAACAAGCAGATTCGTATGATCGAAGTTGAAAATCGGTCTATCCGTTCGGAAGTTAAGGCGATCTGAAGAATTCGAAAAAGTTCCAAGGGGGCTCCCTTTGATGCTTTTAATTTTTTCGATTTCGGTTTTTTCGATTGGAGAAATGGATTCTATGAAAAAAAACAAGCAGATTGGTATGATCGAAGTTGAAAGTCGGTCCATCCGTTCGGAAGTTAAGGCGGTCTGAAGAATTCAGAAAAGTTCCAAGGGGACCCCCTTTGATAAAAATTTTTTTTCGATTTTGGTTTTTTCGATTGGAGAAATGGATTCTATAAAAAAAAACAAGCAGATTGGTACGATTGAAGTTGAAAATCGGTCCATCCGTTCGGAAGTTAAGGCGATTTGAAGAATTCGATAAAGTTCCAAGGGGACCCCCTTTGATGCAATTTTTCTTCAGATTTCGGTTTTTTCGATTGGAGAATTGGATTCTATGAAAAAAAACAAGCAGTTTGGTATGATCGAAGTTGAAAATCGGTTCATCCGTTCGGAAGTTAAGGCGATCTGAAGAATTCGAAAAAGTTCCAAGGGGACCCCCTTTGATGCAAATTTTTTTTCGATTTCGGTTTTTTCTATTGAAGAAATGGATTCTATGAAAAAACAAGCAAATTGGTATGCGCGAAATTGAAAATCGGTCGATCCGTTCGGAAGTTGAGGCGGTCTGAAGAATTCGAAAATTTCCAAGGTGGCCCCCTTTGATGCATTTTTTTTTTCGATTTCGGTTTTTCCGATTGGAGAAATGGATTCTATAAAAAAAAACAAGCAGATTGGTATGATCGAAGTTGAAAATCGGTCCATCCGTTCGGATGTTAAGGCGATCTGAAGAATTCGAAAAAGTTCCAAGGGGGCACCCTTTGATGCATTTTTTTTTTCGATTTCGGTTTTTTCGAATGGAGAAATGGATTCTATGAAAGAAACAAGCAGATTGGTATGATCGAAGTTGAAAATCGGTCCATCCGTTCGGAAGTTAAGGCAATCTGAAGAATTCGAAAAAGTTCCAAGGGGGCCCCCTTTGATGCATTTTTTTTTTTTTTTTCGATTTCGGTTTTTTTGATCGAAGAAATGGATTCTATGAAAAATAAAGCAGATTGGTATGATCGAAGTTGAAAATCGGTCCATCCGTTCGGAAGTTAAGTCGATCTGAAGAATTCGAAAAAGTTCCAAGGGGGCCCCCTTTGATGAATTTTTTTTTCTATTTCGGTTTTTTCGATTGGAGAAATGGATTCTATGAAAAAAAACAAGCAGATTCGTATGATCGAAGTTGAAAATCGGTCCATCCGTTCGGAAGTTAAGGCGATCTGAAGAGTTCGAAAAAGTTCCAAGGGGGCTCCCTTTGATGCTTTTTATTGTTTCGATTTCGGTTTTTTTGATTGGAGAAATGGATTCTATAAAAAAAAACAAGCAGATTGGTACGATTGAAGTTGAAAATCGGTCCATCCGTTCGGAAGTTAAGGCGATTTGAAGAATTCGATAAAGTTCCAAGGGGACCCCCTTTGATGCAATTTTTCTTCAGATTTCGGTTTTTTCGATTGGAGAATTGGATTCTATGAAAAAAAACAAGCAGTTTGGTATGATCGAAGTTGAAAATCGGTTCATCCGTTCGGAAGTTAAGGCGATCTGAAGAATTCGAAAAAGTTCCAAGGGGACCCCCTTTGATGCAAATTTTTTTTCGATTTCGGTTTTTTCTATTGAAGAAATGGATTCTATGAAAAAACAAGCAAATTGGTATGCGCGAAATTGAAAATCGGTCGATCCGTTCGGAAGTTGAGGCGGTCTGAAGAATTCGAAAATTTCCAAGGTGGCCCCCTTTGATGCATTTTTTTTTTCGATTTCGGTTTTTCCGATTGGAGAAATGGATTCTATAAAAAAAAACAAGCAGATTGGTATGATCGAAGTTGAAAATCGGTCCATCCGTTCGGATGTTAAGGCGATCTGAAGAATTCGAAAAAGTTCCAAGGGGGCACCCTTTGATGCATTTTTTTTTTTCGATTTCGGTTTTTTCGAATGGAGAAATGGATTCTATGAAAGAAACAAGCAGATTGGTATGATCGAAGTTGAAAATCGGTCCATCCGTTCGGAAGTTAAGGCGATCTGAAGAATTCGAAAAAGTTCCAAGGGGACCCCCTTTGATGCAATTTATTTTCGATTTCGGTTTTTTCGATTGGAGAAATGGATTCTATGAAAAAAACAAGCAGATTGGTATGATCGAAGTTGAAAATCGGTCCATCCGTTCGGAAGTTAAGGCGATCTGAAGAATTCGAAAAAGTTCCAAGGGGGCCCCCTTAGAAATGGATTCTATGAAAAAAAAAGCAGTTTGGTATGATCGAAGTTGAAAATCGGTCCATCCGTTCGGAAGTTAAGGCGATCTGAAGAATTCGAAAAAGTTCCAAGGGGGCCCCCTTCGATCCAATTTTTTTTCGATTTCGGTTTTTTCGATTGGAGAAATGGATTCTATGAAAAAAAACAAGCAGATTGGTATGATCGAAGTTGAAAATCGGTCCATCCGTTCGGAAGTTAATGCGATCTGAAGAATTCGAAAAAGTTCCAAGGGGGCCCCCTTTGATGCATTTTTTTTTCGATTTCGGTTTTTTCGATTGGAGAAATGGATTCTATGAAAAAAAACAAGCAGATTGGTATGATCGAAGTTGAAAATCGGTCCATCCGTTCGGAAGTTAATGCGATCTGAAGAATTCGAAAAAGTTCCAAGGTGGCCCCCTTTGATGCATTTTCTTTTCCGATTTCGGTTTTTCTGATTGGAGAAATGGATTCTATGAAAAAAAACAAGCAGATTGGTATGATCGAAGTTGAAAATCGGTCCATCCGTTCGGAAGTTAAGGCGATCTGAAGAATTCGAAAAAGTTCCAAGGGGGCCCCTTTTAATGCATTTTTTTTTCGATTTCGGTTTTTTCGATTGGAGAAATGGATTCTATGAAAGAAACAAGCAGATTGGTATGATCGAAGTTGAAAATCGGTCCATCCGTTCGGAAGTTAAGGCGATCTGAAGAATTAAAAAAAGTTCCAAGGGGACCCCCTTTGATGCAATTTTTTCTCGATTTCGGTTTTTTCGATTGGAAAAATGGATTCTATGAAAAAAAACAAGCGAATTGGTATGCGCGAAATTGAAAATCGGTCCATCCGTTCGGAAGTTAAGGCGATCTGAAGAATTCGAGAAAGTTCCAAGGGGGCCCTCATTGATGCAATTTTTTTTCGATTACAGTTTTTTCGATTGGAGAAATGGATTCTATGAAGAAAAAACAAGCAGATTGGTATGATCGAAGTTGAAAATCGGTCCATCCGTTCGGAAGTTAAGGCGATCTGAAGAATTCGAAAAAGTTCCAAGGGGGCCCCCTTTGATGCATTTTTTTCTCGATTTCGGTTTTTTCGATACGAGAAATGGATTCTATGAAAAAAAAACAAGCAGTTTGGTATGATCGAAGTTGAAAATCGGTCCATCCGTTCGGAAGTTAAGGCGATCTGAAGAATTCGAAAAAGTTCCAAGGGGGCCCCCTTAGAAATGGATTCTATAAAAAAAAGCAGTTTGGTATGATCGAAGTTGAAAATCGGTCCATCCGTTCGGAAGTTAAGGCGATCTGAAGAATTCGAAAAAGTTCCAAGGGGGCCCCCTTCGATCCAATTTTTTTTCGATTTCGGTTTTTCCGATTGAAAAAATGGATTCTATGAAAAAAAACAAGCAGATTGGTATGATCGAAGTTGAAAATCGGTCCATCCGTTCGGAAGTTAAGGCGATTTGAAGAATTCGAAAAAGTTCCAAGGGGACCCCCTTTGATGCATTTTTCTTTCAGATTTCGGTTTTTTCGATTGGAGAAATGGATTCTATGAAAAAAAAACAAGCAGTTTGGTATGATCGAAGTTGAAAATAGGTCCATCCGTTCGGAAGTTAAGGCGATCTGAAGAATTCGAAAAAGTTCCAAGGGGACCCCCTTTGATGCAATTTTTTTATCGATTTCGGTTTTTTCTATTGAAGAAATGGATTCTATGAAAAAACAAGCAAATCGGTCCATACGTTCGAAAGTTAAGGCAATCTGAAGAATTCGAAAAAGTTCCAAGGGGGCCCCCTTTGATGCATTTTTTTTTTCGATTTCGGTTTCTTTGATCGGAGAAATGGATTCTATGAAAAAAAAAAAAGCAGATTGGTATGATCGAAGTTGAAAATCGGTCCATCCGTTCGGAAGTTAAGTCGATATGAAGAATTCGAAAAAGTTCCAAGGGGGCCCCCTTTGATGCTTTTTATTTTTTCGATTTCGGTTTTTTTGATTGGAGAAATGGATTCTATGAAAAAAAAACAAGCAGATTGGCATGATCGAAGTTGAAAATCGGTCCATACGTTCGAGAGTTAAGGCAATCTGAAGAATTCGAAAAAGTTCCAAGGGGGCCCCCTTTGATGCATTTTTTTTTTCGATTTCGGTTTTTTTGATCGGAGAAATGGATTCTATGAAAAAAAAAGCAGATTGGTATGATCGAAGTTGAAAATCGGTCCATCCGTTCGGAAGTTAAGTCGATCTGAAGAATTCAAAAAAGTTCCAAGGGGGTCCCCTTTGATGCATTTTTTTTCCATTTCGGTTTTTTCGATTGGAGAAATGGATTCTTTGAAAAAATACAAGCAGATTGGTATGATCGAAGTTGAAAATCGGTCCATCCGTTCGGAAGTTAAGGCGATCTGAAGAATTCGAAAAAGTTCCAAGGGGGCCCCCTTTGATGCATTTTTTTTTCGATTTCGGTTTTTTCGATTGGATAAATGGATTCTATGAAAAAAAACAAGCAGATTGGTATGATCGAAGTTGAAAATCGGTCCATCCGTTCGGAAGTTAATGCGATCTGAAGAATTCGAAAAAGTTCCAAGGTGGCCCCCTTTGATGCATTTTCTTTTCCGATTTCGGTTTTTCTGATTGGAGAAATGGATTCTATGAAAAAAAAACAAGCAGATTGGTATGATCGAAGTTGAAAATCGGTCCATCCGTTCGGAAGTTAAGGCGATCTGAAGAATTCGAAAAAGTTCCAAGGGGGCCCCCTTTAATGCATTTTTTTTTCGATTTCGGTTTTTTCGATTGGAGAAATGGATTCTATGAAAAAAAACAAGCAGATTGGTATGATCGAAGTTGAAAATCGGTCCATCCGTTCGGAAGTTAATGCGATCTGAAGAATTCGAAAAAGTTCCAAGGGGGCCCCCTTTGATGCATTTTTTTTTCGATTTCGGTTTTTTCGATTGGAGAAATGGATTCTATGAAAAAAAACAAGCAGATTGGTATGATCGAAGTTGAAAATCGGTCCATCCGTTCGGAAGTTAATGCGATCTGAAGAATTCGAAAAAGTTCCAAGGTGGCCCCCTTTGATGCATTTTCTTTTCCGATTTCGGTTTTTCTGATTGGAGAAATGGATTCTATGAAAAAAAACAAGCAGATTGGTATGATCGAAGTTGAAAATCGGTCCATCCGTTCGGAAGTTAAGGCGATCTGAAGAATTCGAAAAAGTTCCAAGGGGGCCCCTTTTAATGCATTTTTTTTTCGATTTCGGTTTTTTCGATTGGAGAAATGGATTCTATGAAAGAAACAAGCAGATTGGTATGATCGAAGTTGAAAATCGGTCCATCCGTTCGGAAGTTAAGGCGATCTGAAGAATTAAAAAAAGTTCCAAGGGGACCCCCTTTGATGCAATTTTTTCTCGATTTCGGTTTTTTCGATTGGAAAAATGGATTCTATGAAAAAAAACAAGCGAATTGGTATGCGCGAAATTGAAAATCGGTCCATCCGTTCGGAAGTTAAGGCGATCTGAAGAATTCGAGAAAGTTCCAAGGGGGCCCTCATTGATGCAATTTTTTTTCGATTACAGTTTTTTCGATTGGAGAAATGGATTCTATGAAGAAAAAACAAGCAGATTGGTATGATCGAAGTTGAAAATCGGTCCATCCGTTCGGAAGTTAAGGCGATCTGAAGAATTCGAAAAAGTTCCAAGGGGGCCCCCTTTGATGCATTTTTTTCTCGATTTCGGTTTTTTCGATACGAGAAATGGATTCTATGAAAAAAAAACAAGCAGTTTGGTATGATCGAAGTTGAAAATCGGTCCATCCGTTCGGAAGTTAAGGCGATCTGAAGAATTCGAAAAAGTTCCAAGGGGGCCCCCTTAGAAATGGATTCTATAAAAAAAAGCAGTTTGGTATGATCGAAGTTGAAAATCGGTCCATCCGTTCGGAAGTTAAGGCGATCTGAAGAATTCGAAAAAGTTCCAAGGGGGCCCCCTTCGATCCAATTTTTTTTCGATTTCGGTTTTTCCGATTGAAAAAATGGATTCTATGAAAAGAAACAAGCAGATTGGTATGATCGAAGTTGAAAATCGGTCCATCCGTTCGGAAGTTAAGGCGATTTGAAGAATTCGAAAAAGTTCCAAGGGGACCCCCTTTGATGCATTTTTCTTTCAGATTTCGGTTTTTTCGATTGGAGAAATGGATTCTATGAAAAAAAAACAAGCAGTTTGGTATGATCGAAGTTGAAAATAGGTCCATCCGTTCGGAAGTTAAGGCGATCTGAAGAATTCGAAAAAGTTCCAAGGGGACCCCCTTTGATGCAATTTTTTTATCGATTTCGGTTTTTTCTATTGAAGAAATGGATTCTATGAAAAAACAAGCAAATCGGTCCATACGTTCGAAAGTTAAGGCAATCTGAAGAATTCGAAAAAGTTCCAAGGGGGCCCCCTTTGATGCATTTTTTTTTTCGATTTCGGTTTCTTTGATCGGAGAAATGGATTCTATGAAAAAAAAAAAAGCAGATTGGTATGATCGAAGTTGAAAATCGGTCCATCCGTTCGGAAGTTAAGTCGATATGAAGAATTCGAAAAAGTTCCAAGGGGGCCCCCTTTGATGCTTTTTATTTTTTCGATTTCGGTTTTTTTGATTGGAGAAATGGATTCTATGAAAAAAAAACAAGCAGATTGGCATGATCGAAGTTGAAAATCGGTCCATACGTTCGAGAGTTAAGGCAATCTGAAGAATTCGAAAAAGTTCCAAGGGGGCCCCCTTTGATGCATTTTTTTTTTCGATTTCGGTTTTTTTGATCGGAGAAATGGATTCTATGAAAAAAAAAGCAGATTGGTATGATCGAAGTTGAAAATCGGTCCATCCGTTCGGAAGTTAAGTCGATCTGAAGAATTCAAAAAAGTTCCAAGGGGGTCCCCTTTGATGCATTTTTTTTCCATTTCGGTTTTTTCGATTGGAGAAATGGATTCTTTGAAAAAATACAAGCAGATTGGTATGATCGAAGTTGAAAATCGGTCCATCCGTTCGGAAGTTAAGGCGATCTGAAGAATTCGAAAAAGTTCCAAGGGGGCCCCCTTTGATGCATTTTTTTTTCGATTTCGGTTTTTTCGATTGGAGAAATGGATTCTATGAAAAAAAACAAGCAGATTGGTATGATCGAAGTTGAAAATCGGTCCATCCGTTCGGAAGTTAATGCGATCTGAAGAATTCGAAAAAGTTCCAAGGTGGCCCCCTTTGATGCATTTTCTTTTCCGATTTCGGTTTTTCTGATTGGAGAAATGGATTCTATGAAAAAAAAACAAGCAGATTGGTATGATCGAAGTTGAAAATCGGTCCATCCGTTCGGAAGTTAAGGCGATCTGAAGAATTCGAAAAAGTTCCAAGGGGGCCCCCTTTAATGCATTTTTTTTTCGATTTCGGTTTTTTCGATTGGAGAAATGGATTCTATGAAAGAAACAAGCAGATTGGTATGATCGAAGTTGAAAATCGGTCCATCCGTTCGGAAGTTAGGGCGATCTGAAGAATTAGAAAAAGTTCCAAGGGGACCCCCTTTGATGCAATTTTTTCTCGATTTCGGTTTTTTCGATTGGAAAAATGGATTCTATGAAAAAAACAAGCGAATTGGTATGCGCGAAATTGAAAATCGGTCCATCCTTTCGGAAGTTAAGGCGATCTGAAGAATTCGAAAATGTTCCAAGAAGGCCCCCTTTGATGAATTTTTTTTTTCGATTTCGGTTTTTTCGATTGGAGAAATAGATTCTATCAAAGAAAACAAGCAGATTGGTATGATCGAAGTTGAAAATCGGTCCATCCGTTCGGAAGTTAAGGCGATCTGAAGAATTCGAGAAAGTTCCAAGGGGGCCCTCATTGATGCAATTTTTTTTCGATTACAGTTTTTTCGATTGGAGAAATGGATTCTATGAAGAAAAAACAAGCAGATTGGTATGATCGAAGTTGAAAATCGGTCCATACGTTCGGAAGTTAAGGCGATCTGAAGAATTCGAAAAAGTTCCAAGGGGGCCCCCTTTGATTCCTTTTTTTTCTCGATTTCGGTTTTTTCGATACGAGAAATGGATTCTATGAAAAAAAAACAAGCAGTTTGGTATGATCGAAGTTGAAAATCGGTCCATCCGTTCGGAAGTTAAGGCGATCTGAAGAATTCGAAAAAGTTCCAAGGGGGCCCCCTTTGATGCAATTTTTTTTCGATTTCGGTTTTTTCGATTGGAGAAATGGATTCTATGAAAAAAAACAAGCAGATTGGTATGATCGAAGTTGAAAATCGGTCCATCCGTTCGGAAGTTAATGCGATCTGAAGAATTCGAAAAAGTTCCAAGGTGGCCCCCTTTGATGCATTTTCTTTTCCGATTTCGGTTTTTCTGATTGGAGAAATGGATTCTATGAAAAAAAACAAGCAGATTGGTATGATCGAAGTTGAAAATCGGTCCATCCGTTCGGAAGTTAAGGCGATCTGAAGAATTCGAAAAAGTTCCAAGGGGGCCCCTTTTAATGCATTTTTTTTTCGATTTCGGTTTTTTCGATTGGAGAAATGGATTCTATGAAAGAAACAAGCAGATTGGTATGATCGAAGTTGAAAATCGGTCCATCCGTTCGGAAGTTAAGGCGATCTGAAGAATTAAAAAAAGTTCCAAGGGGACCCCCTTAGATGCAATTTTTTCTCGATTTCGGTTTTTTCGATTGGAAAAATGGATTCTATGAAAAAAAACAAGCGAATTGGTATGCGCGAAATTGAAAATCGGTCCATCCGTTCGGAAGTTAAGGCGATCTGAAGAATTCGAGAAAGTTCCAAGGGGGCCCTCATTGATGCAATTTTTTTTCGATTACAGTTTTTTCGATTGGAGAAATGGATTCTATGAAGAAAAAACAAGCAGATTGGTATGATCGAAGTTGAAAATCGGTCCATCCGTTCGGAAGTTAAGGCGATCTGAAGAATTCGAAAAAGTTCCAAGGGGGCCCCCTTTGATGCATTTTTATCTCGATTTCGGTTTTTTCGATACGAGAAATGGATTCTATGAAAAAAAAACAAGCAGTTTGGTATGATCGAAGTTGAAAATCGGTCCATCCGTTCGGAAGTTAAGGCGATCTGAAGAATTCGAAAAAGTTCCAAGGGGGCCCCCTTAGAAATGGATTCTATAAAAAAAAGCAGTTTGGTATGATCGAAGTTGAAAATCGGTCCATCCGTTCGGAAGTTAAGGCGATCTGAAGAATTCGAAAAAGTTCCAAGGGGGCCCCCTTCGATCCAATTTTTTTTCGATTTCGGTTTTTCCGATTGAAAAAATGGATTCTATGAAAAAAAACAAGCAGATTGGTATGATCGAAGTTGAAAATCGGTCCATCCGTTCGGAAGTTAAGGCGATTTGAAGAATTCGAAAAAGTTCCAAGGGGACCCCCTTTGATGCATTTTTCTTTCAGATTTCGGTTTTTTCGATTGGAGAAATGGATTCTATGAAAAAAAAACAAGCAGTTTGGTATGATCGAAGTTGAAAATAGGTCCATCCGTTCGGAAGTTAAGGCGATCTGAAGAATTCGAAAAAGTTCCAAGGGGACCCCCTTTGATGCAATTTTTTTATCGATTTCGGTTTTTTCTATTGAAGAAATGGATTCTATGAAAAAACAAGCAAATCGGTCCATACGTTCGAAAGTTAAGGCAATCTGAAGAATTCGAAAAAGTTCCAAGGGGGCCCCCTTTGATGCATTTTTTTTTTCGATTTCGGTTTCTTTGATCGGAGAAATGGATTCTATGAAAAAAAAAAGCAGATTGGTATGATCGAAGTTGAAAATCGGTCCATCCGTTCGGAAGTTAAGTCGATATGAAGAATTCGAAAAAGTTCCAAGGGGGCCCCCTTTGATGCTTTTTATTTTTTCGATTTCGGTTTTTTTGATTGGAGAAATGGATTCTATGAAAAAAAAACAAGCAGATTGGCATGATCGAAGTTGAAAATCGGTCCATACGTTCGAGAGTTAAGGCAATCTGAAGAATTCGAAAAAGTTCCAAGGGGGCCCCCTTTGATGCATTTTTTTTTTCGATTTCGGTTTTTTTGATCGGAGAAATGGATTCTATGAAAAAAAAAGCAGATTGGTATGATCGAAGTTGAAAATCGGTCCATCCGTTCGGAAGTTAAGTCGATCTGAAGAATTCAAAAAAGTTCCAAGGGGGTCCCCTTTGATGCATTTTTTTTCCATTTCGGTTTTTTCGATTGGAGAAATGGATTCTTTGAAAAAATACAAGCAGATTGGTATGATCGAAGTTGAAAATCGGTCCATCCGTTCGGAAGTTAAGGCGATCTGAAGAATTCGAAAAAGTTCCAAGGGGGCCCCCTTTGATGCATTTTTTTTTCGATTTCGGTTTTTTCGATTGGAGAAATGGATTCTATGAAAAAAAACAAGCAGATTGGTATGATCGAAGTTGAAAATCGGTCCATCCGTTCGGAAGTTAAGGCGATCTGAAGAATTCGAAAAAGTTCCAAGGGGGCCCCCTTTAATGCATTTTTTTTTCGATTTCGGTTTTTTCGATTGGAGAAATGGATTCTATGAAAGAAACAAGCAGATTGGTATGATCGAAGTTGAAAATCGGTCCATCCGTTCGGAAGTTAAGGCGATCTGAAGAATTAGAAAAAGTTCCAAGGGGACCCCCTTTGATGCAATTTTTTCTCGATTTCGGTTTTTTCGATTGGAAAAATGGATTCTATGAAAAAAACAAGCGAATTGGTATGCGCGAAATTGAAAATCGGTCCATCCTTTCGGAAGTTAAGGCGATCTGAAGAATTCGAAAATGTTCCAAGAAGGCCCCCTTTGATGAATTTTTTTTTTCGATTTCGGTTTTTTCGATTGGAGAAATAGATTCTATCAAAGAAAACAAGCAGATTGGTATGATCGAAGTTGAAAATCGGTCCATCCGTTCGGAAGTTAAGGCGATCTGAAGAATTCGAGAAAGTTCCAAGGGGGCCCTCATTGATGCAATTTTTTTTCGATTACAGTTTTTTCGATTGGAGAAATGGATTCTATGAAGAAAAAACAAGCAGATTGGTATGATCGAAGTTGAAAATCGGTCCATACGTTCGGAAGTTAAGGCGATCTGAAGAATTCGAAAAAGTTCCAAGGGGGCCCCCTTTGATGCATTTTTTTCTCGATTTCGGTTTTTTCGATACGAGAAATGGATTCTATGAAAAAAAAACAAGCAGTTTGGTATGATCGAAGTTGAAAATCGGTCCATCCGTTCGGAAGTTAAGGCGATCTGAAGAATTCGAAAAAGTTCCAAGGAAGCCCCCTTTGATGCATTTTTTTTTCGATTTCGGTTTTATCGATTGGAGAAATGGATTCTATGAAAAAAAACAAGCAGATTGGTATGATCGAATTTGAAAATCGGTCCATCCGTTCGGAAGTTAAGGCGATTTGAAGAATTCGAAAAAGTTCCAAGGGGACCCCCTTTGATGCAATTTTTTTTCAGATTTTGGTTTTTTCTATTGAAAAAACAAGCAAATCGGTCCATACGTTCGAAAGTTAAGGCAATCTGAAGAATTCGAAAAAATTCCAAGGGGGCCCCCTTTGATGCATTTTTTTTTTCGATTTCGGTTTTTTTGATCGGAGAAATGGATTCTATGAAAAAAAAACAAGCAGTTTGGTATGATCGAAGTTGAAAATCGGTCCATCCGTTCGGAAGTTAATGCGATCTGAAGAATTCGAAAAAGTTCCAAGGGGGCCCCCTTTGATGCATTTTTTTTTTCGATTTCGGTTTTTTCGATTGGAGAAATGGATTCTATGAAAAAAAAAAACAAGCAGATTGGTATGATCGAAGTTGAAAATCGGTCCATCCGTTCGGAAGTTAAGTCGATCTGAAGAATTCGAAAAAGTTCCAAGGGGGCCCCCTTTGATGCATTTTTTTTTCGATTTCGGTTTTTTAGATTGCAGAAATGGATCCTATGAAAAAAAACAAGCAGATTGGTATGATCGAAGTTGAAAATCGGTCCATCCGTTCGGAAGTTAAGTCGATCTGAAGAATTCGAAAAAGTTCCAAGGGGGCCCCCTTTGATGCATTTCTTTTTCGATTCCGGTTTTCTCGATTGCAGAAATAGATTCTATGAAAAAAAAAACAAGCAGATTGGTATGATCGAAGTTGAAAATCGGTCCATCCGTTCGGAAGTTAAGGCGATTTGAAGAATTCGAAAAAGTTCCAAGGGGACCCCCTTTGATGCAATTTTTTTTCAGATTTCGGTTTTTTCGATTGGAAAAATGAATTCTATGAAAAAAAACAAGCAGTTTGGTATGATCGAAGTTGAAAATCGGTCAATCCGTTCGGAAGTTAAGGCGATCTGAAGAATTCGAAAAAGTTCCAAGGGGACCCCCTTTGATGCAATTTTTTTTTCGATTTCGGTTTTTTCTATTGAAGAAATGGATTCTATGAAAAAACAAGCAATTTGGTATGCGCGAAATTGAAAATCGGTCGATCCGTTCGGAAGTTGAGGCGGTCTGAAGAATTCGAAAAAGTTCCAAGGTGGCCCCCTTTGATGCATTTTTTTTTTTTTGATTTCGGTTTTTCCGATTGGAGAAATGGATTCTATGAAAAAATAACAAGCAGATTGGTATGATCGAAGTTGAAAATCGGTCCATCCGTTCGGAAGTTAAGGCGATCTGAAGAATTCGAAAAAGTTCTAAGGAAATGTATGTATGTATGTCCTTTATTTAGTCAATGACTAGTACAATTATTACACTTATTACATATTAATACACAAATTATTATACGATTAACACATATAATAGTCAAATAACAGAGAGTAAAGACACTTATGTCAACATATATTTGAGTATAGCACCATTGTGGTAGGTGCAGGTAATTATAAAATTGTCAATAAAACGATAAGTTATTAAATATTACAATGGTTAACACAAGAGTTAAACAGTTCATGATATACAAAAATGAATAATATAATAAAAGAAGAATAATAAAACACCGTATAGGGAAATCGGTTGAGTCATTCGTTGTTCATAATATAATGTCGCAATTGTACTTTAAATTTTTCCAAAGTATGGCATTTTAATTCACTCGGTATGCTGTAATTCCCATATCATAAATGCTCTTTTTAGTGATCATAAGATTTGTTTGTTTTATATGTATATGGTTTCTTTGGCGTTTATTGTATGAGTGAATGTCGTACCGGAACTGTAGGTTCCTTGAGAGATATTCAGGAAGCATATTATTTACTAGTTTATGAATGAATATTAAGGTTCGAAATTTTATTAGTTTCTTTGAAGGCATCCACCGAAGCTGTAGTTGCATATTCTCTATACTTACAAATCGATTACACCCCAAAAGGAAACGCATACATCTATTTTGTAGAATTTGTAGCTTTTGAAAATCTGTGTCTTTGCACATAAACAGAATAGAAGAACAGTATTCAAAGTGAGGTTTGATTATGCTGTTATATATCATATGTTTACTGAACTGAGTAAGATTTTTGCTTATTCTATATGCGAATCCAATCTTTTTCGAAATTTTTTTTGAGATATATTCAATGTGCTCGCTATAACATAGTTTCTCGTCAATGACAATGCCTAGATACTTTATACTTTTAACACGCTCGAGGTTTAGATCATTATATTTAATATTTTCATTGATTGAATCATTCAATTGTCGTCTACTTTTGATAATCATGTATTTAGATTTATTTATATTTATGATTAATCTGTTCGTGTTGAACCACTCACTAATTCTTGCAAGGCTGCTATTTATCTTTCTTTTCAAGCTGTTAGTTTCATTTCCCATGATGTATATTATAGTGTCGTCGGCGAATAAATGAATATTGCATTCACCCAAATCCAATTTGAGCATGTCATTGACAAAACATATAAAAAGTAAAGCGCCCAGAACGCTTCCTTGAGGTACTCCCGATATCACATTTTTTGCATTGGATATAATACCATTAACTTTTGTTTTTTGGAACCTATTTTGTAAGTAGGACTCGAACCATTCATATGCATGTCCGCTTACTCCGAAATAAAGATTGAGTTTTTTTAGAAGAATTTCTCTATCTACAACTTCGAATGCCCGCCGTAAGTCCAAAAAAACTGCTATAACTATATTACCTTTGTCAATCGAAGATTTGAAGTCATTTATAACTTTCTGTAATGCAGTTTCACATGAAAAACCACTACGGAATCCTGATTGGTTTTGACCCAGTAAACTTTGTTTATCAAGATAATTTGTGAATTGCTTATAAACTGACAGTTCAAGTATTTTTTCTAGACATGGCAGAGTGTTTATAGGCCTGTATTCTTCAATATTTCTAGTTCTAGCTATCTTCGGTATGGGAATTACAACGGATGTTTTCAAATCATCAGGAAATGAACCATTTCTTAAAGATGTATTAATACAATGCAAAAGGGGGTAGCCTATTGTATCGAAGGTATTTTTAATCAATTTGAAACTCACTTCATCCTCTGAGAATTTATTTTTTTGTTTAAAAATTAACGATTTTAGGTCTGATAGTGTTATTTTACTGAAAGATTGTAAGCCACTTTCGAGATAACTGACTTGATTAACGAACATTGCAATATCATTTACAACAAATTCATCAAAATTTTCATTGGTAATTATATTATCAATACTTGTCACAAAGTATTCATTAAATTCATTTTCAATATCTTCTGAAGTTTCAACTCCATTTTTGAGTATATTCGATATTTTACTTTCACATTTCGTGCTTACTATCGACTTCAGTGTTTTCCACATCAATTGTGAGTTGTTTTTAACCTTATCGATCTTAGATTCATAAAATCTTTTTTTGGAATTACGAATCACGTTCACAACATTATTACGTTTTTGTGTATAGGCAAACCAGTTCGTTTCGTTCTTGTTTATGATGAATTTGTTGTATGCTGTGTTGCGTTCATATAAGGCTTTTCTAGTGTTTTCATCAAACCATTCTTTTGATTTTTTAACTCTCCTATTCTGTTTGGGGCATTCATTATCCAATACATCTTTCATGTTACAAACAAAATTATTGAATACATCATTGACATTGACAGAACCATAAAGCCAGTCTTTTCCAATAAGAGCCATATTAACTTCATTATAATCGACATGTCTATATATATAAAGGTCCTGTGTGATTTCAATACTAGGTTGGGGTATATTTACTATTAATGTTTCGTGGTCTGTAATTTTCGGGTTTATTTTTGAAACTTCAATATCGTAATTATTAGAAAAGACTAGGTCTATTGTACTCTTACTGAACCGTGCTACTCTAGTATAAAATGTGACGAACTGTTTTACGCCATACAAAGAATATACATTTTTTAGCTTTCTTGTGTATGTGTCATCATATATGTCCCACCGTATATTGAAATCGCCCATAAAAATATAATTCTGACTGAAATCCATTTCTTCTAACAGTGTTTCAAAATATTTGCAGAATTCAGAGTGGCTAGCATTCGGTGAGTGGTAAATACACCCCAGATGCCAGGTGTTGTTTTCTATAATCAGTGTGATTAATAATATCCAGTAATTAGACTCAATTGATAGGTTTTTCAGAACAGAGAATTTTAGGTTGCTACGAATATATACAATTACACCCCCAGTGTGTCTGTTTTGTTAATCACATCTAATACAATTATATCCACTTATACATATCTCCGAGTCACAAATGTCATTTGTTATACGCGTTTCAGTCAAACATATCACTAGGGGACATTTTTCACACACAAGATCATATATTTCATCAAAGTGTGCACTTAGACTTTCTGAGTTTATACATAATATACTACTGGAGATTTTACCTTTATATAGTTCTTTTTTCTTGCAGTCATCTGTTTATAGGTTTGTAAGTTGGTCTCCGTAGTTTGTCGTAAAAAACGGGAGTTGTATCGGTTGACACCTACATATTCAGGCCATAGATCAGGGTTTGTGAATTTGCTTACATCATTAGCTGGCACAGCCACCTTAAATGATGCATAAATATCAGGATATTTCGATTGCATTTGCTCACATTTGACATTTGAAATATTTTTCTCACGTAGGTATTTTTCAAGTGTATCACATGTCATATCCAAAGGACAGCGAAACACGTGATAATCAATGAATCTGGTCACCCCCTTGAATGTTTCATCGTTTTTTGAGTTTCCATAAATTACATTATTTCTTTTCCTTGTTCTACGTCCCTGTTGCTGCCACACGTCATTAATGCCACTATTGTTCTGGTTTTCTTCTTGTAAAATCACTTGAGGTTCTTTATTTTCATGTATGTTTTTATACTTTGAAGCATTGCTATTAGAAGCATCGTCATTCGAAACATCGCCATTGACCCTTTTTTTAGTAGTTGAAAGAGTCTCAGTTTTTGACAAATTGATTATTTCATTGCATTTTATCCTGGATTGCACATTTAATAATTCTAACGATAATTGTTTTTCATTTGTTTGGGAATTCTCTTTATTTTTATTGTTTGGGATATTTTTTACCCGAGCTCCGCTGTTATCTGTGTTTTTATTCGGAAAAGTTTTTTTACTCTCTTTATCATCATTTTGCTTCATATCGACCTGTGAGTATTGCTCATTTCCTTTGTTAAGAATGTCAATATGGGAATTCAATATGGAAATCTTATCACGTAACTCCTGGATTATTATATCCTTCTGCTTCAATAAATACGCAACTATATGAGTATCCATTTTCTTCTCGACTTGAGCGTTGTCTAAGGCATCGAAGAATTCATTATCTGTATTTGCTTCAGCACAGGAGATGAAGTTTTTCATTTCGCAACACTTCACGTATTTCTTATCGTCAAAAAACTTCACATTTCTACTATTCTTGGCGCAGCTCACGTGGAAGCTACTATTACAATTTTTACACTTAATGTCGTTGATCACTTCTGATTTACATTTCTTGCATACTATAGCGATAGGACTCACGTCTGCACTCGTCGACATCTCGACCAAAAGGGGGCCCCCTTTGATGCATTTTTTTTTCGATTTCGGTTTTTTCGATTGGAGAAATAGATTCTATGAAAGAAACAAGCAGATTGGTATGATCGAAGTTGAAAATCGGTCCATCCGTTCGGAAGTTAAGGCGATCTGAAGAATTCGAAAAAGTTCCAAGGGGACTCCCTTTGATGCAATTTTTTTTCGATTTCGGTTTTTTCGATTGGAGAAATGGATTCTATGAAAAAACAAGCGAATTGATATTCGCGAAATTGAAAATCGGTCCATCCGTTCGGAAGTTAAGGCGATCTGTAGAATTCGAAAAAGTTCCAAGAAGGCCCCCTTTGATGCATTTTTTTTTTTGATTTCGGTTTTTTCGATTAGAGAAATGGATTCTTTGGAAGAAAACAAGCAGATTGGTATGATCGAAGTTGAAAATCGGTCCATCCGTTCGGAAGTTAAAGCGATCTGAAAAATTCGAGAAAGTTCCAAGGGGGCCCCCTTTGATGCATTTTTTTTTCGATTCCGGTTTTTTCGATTGGAGAAATGGATTCTATGGAAAAAACAAGCGAA
This sequence comes from Chrysomela aeneicollis, assembly GCA_029955515.1. Classification (NCBI taxonomy): domain Eukaryota; kingdom Metazoa; phylum Arthropoda; class Insecta; order Coleoptera; family Chrysomelidae; genus Chrysomela; species Chrysomela aeneicollis. The sequence continues at coordinate 9,497,071 of JARUHQ010000013.1, read as the reverse complement.
TTGGTATGCGCGAAATTGAAAATCGGTCCATCCGTTCGGAAGTTGAGGCGATCTGAAGAATTCGAAAAAGTTCCAAGGGGGCCCCCTTCGATGCATTTTTTTTTCGATTCTGGTTTTTTCGATTGGAGAAATGGTTTCTATGAACAAAAAAACAAGCAGATTGGTATGATCGAAGTTGAAAATCGGTCCATCCGTTCGGAAGTTAATGCGATCTGAAGAATTCGAAAAAGTTCCAAGGGGGCCCCCTTTGATGCATTTCTTTTTCGATTTCGGTTTTTTCGATTGGAGAAATGGATTCTATGAAAAAAACAAGCAGATTGGTATGATCGAAGTTGAAAATCGGTCCATCCGTTCGGAAGTTAAGGCGATCTGAAGAATTCGAAAAAGTTCCAAGGGGGTCCCCTTTGATGCATTTTTTTTCCATTTCGGTGGTTTCGATTGGAGAAATGGATTCTTTGACAAAATACAAGCAGATTGGTATGATCGAAGTTGAAAATCGGTCCATCCGTTCGGAAGTTAAGGCTATCTGAAGAATTCGAAAAAGTTCCAAAGGGGCCCCCATGGATGCATTTTTTTTTCGATTTCGGTTTTGTCGATTGGAGAAATGGATTCTATGAAAAAAAACAAGCAGATTGGTATGATCGAAATTGAAAATCGGTCCATCCGTTCGGAAGTTAAGGCGTTCTGAAGAATTCGAAAAAGTTCCAAGGGGGCCCCCTTTGATGCATTTTTTTTTTCGATTTCGGTTTTTTCGATTGGAGAAATGGATTCTATGGAAAAAAAACAAGCAAATTGGTATGATCGAAGTTGAAAATCGGTCCATCCGTTCGGAAGTTTAGGCGATCTGAAGAATTCGAAGAAGTTCCAAGGGGACCCCCTTTGATGCAATTTTTTTTTCGATTTCGGTTTTTTCTATTGAAGAAATGGATTCTATGAAAAAACAATCAAATTGGTATGCGCGAAATTGAAAATCGGTCCATCCGTTCGGAAGTTATGGCGGTCTGAAGAATTCTAAAAAGTTCCAAGGGGGCCTCCTTTGATGAATTTTTTTTTTCGATTTCGGTTTTTCCGATTGGAGAAATGGATTCTATGAAATAAAACAAGCAGATTGGTATGATCGAAGTTGAAAATCGGTCTATCCGTTCGGAAGTTAAGGCGATCTGAAGAATTCGAAAAAGTTCCAAGGGGGCCCCCTTTGATGCATTTTTTTTTCGATTTCGGTTTTTTCGATTGGAGAAATGGATTCTATGAAAAAAACAAGCAGATTGGTATGATCGAAGTTGAAAATCGGTCCATCCGTTCGGAAGTTAACGCGATCTGAAGAATTCGAAAAAGTTCCAAGGGGACCCCCTTTGATGCAATTTTTTTCGATTGGAGAAATGGATTCTATGAAAAAAACAAGCGAATTGGTATGCGCGAAATTGAAAATCGGTCCATCCGTTCGGAAGTTGAGGCGATCTGAAGAAATCAAAAAAGTTCCAAGGGGGCCCCCTTCGATGCATTTTTTTTTCGATTCCGGTTTTTTCGATTGAAGAAATGGATTCTATGAAAAAAAAACAAGCAGATTGGTATGATGGAAGTTGAAAATCGGTCCATCCGTTCGGAAGTTAATGCGATCTGAAGAATTCGAAAAAGTTCCAAGGGGGCCCCCTTTGATGCATTTTTTTTTCGATTTCGTTTGTTTCGATTGGAGAAATGGATTCTATGAAAAAAACAAGCAGATTGGTATGATCGAAGTTGAAAATCGGTCCATCCGTTCGGAGGTTAAGGCGATCTGAAGAATTCGAAAAAGTTCCAAGGGGGTCCCCTTTGATGCATTTTTTTTCCATTTCGGTGGTTTCGATTGGAGAAATGGATTCTCTGACAAAATACAAGCAGATTGGTATGATCGAAGTTGAAAATCGGTCCATCCGTTCGGAAGTTAAGGCTATCTGAAGAATTCGAAAAAGTTCCAAAGGGGCCCCCATGGATGCATTTTTTTTTCGATTTCGGTTTTGTCGATTGGAGAAATGGATTCTATGAAAAAAAACAAGCAGATTGGTATGATCGAAGTTGAAAATCGGTCCATCCGTTCGGAAGTTAAGGCGATCTGAAGAATTCGAAAAAGTTCCAAGGGGGCCCCCTTTGATGCATTTTTTTTTTCGATTTCGGTTTTTTCGATTGGAGAAATGGATTCTATGGAAAAAAAACAAGCAAATTGGTATGATCGAAGTTGAAAATCGGTCCATCCGTTCGGAAGTTTAGGCGATCTGAAGAATTCGAAGAAGTTCCAAGGGGACCCCCTTTGATGCAATTTTTTTTTCGATTTCGGTTTTTTCTATTGAAGAAATGGATTCTATGAAAAAACAATCAAATTGGTATGCGCGAAATTGAAAATCGGTCCATCCGTTCGGAAGTTATGGCGGTCTGAAGAATTCTAAAAAGTTCCAAGGGGGCCTCCTTTGATGAATTTTTTTTTTCGATTTCGGTTTTTCCGATTGGAGAAATGGATTCTATGAAATAAAACAAGCAGATTGGTATGATCGAAGTTGAAAATCGGTCTATCCGTTCGGAAGTTAAGGCGATCTGAAGAATTCGAAAAAGTTCCAAGGGGGCCCCCTTTGATGCATTTTTTTTTCGATTTCGGTTTTTTCGATTGGAGAAATGGATTCTATGAAAAAAACAAGCAGATTGGTATGATCGAAGTTGAAAATCGGTCCATCCGTTCGGAAGTTAACGCGATCTGAAGAATTCGAAAAAGTTCCAAGGGGACCCCCTTTGATGCAATTTTTTTCGATTGGAGAAATGGATTCTATGAAAAAAACAAGCGAATTGGTATGCGCGAAATTGAAAATCGGTCCATCCGTTCGGAAGTTGAGGCGATCTGAAGAAATCAAAAAAGTTCCAAGGGGGCCCCCTTCGATGCATTTTTTTTTCGATTCCGGTTTTTTCGATTGAAGAAATGGATTCTATGAAAAAAAACAAGCAGATTGGTATGATGGAAGTTGAAAATCGGTCCATCCGTTCGGAAGTTAATGCGATCTGAAGAATTCGAAAAAGTTCCAAGGGGGCCCCCTTTGATGCATTTTTTTTTCGATTTCGGTTGTTTCGATTGGAGAAATGGATTCTATGAAAAAAACAAGCAGATTGGTATGATCGAAGTTGAAAATCGGTCCATCCGTTCGGAGGTTAAGGCGATCTGAAGAATTCGAAAAAGTTCCAAGGGGGTCCCCTTTGATGCATTTTTTTTCCATTTCGGTTTTTTCGATTGGATAAATGGATTCTTTGAAAAAATACAATTAGATTGGTATGATCGAAGTTGAAAATCGGTCCATCCGTTCGGAAGTTAAGGCGATCTGAAGAATTCGAAAAAGTTCCAAGGGGGCCCCCTTTGGAACTTTTTCTAATTCTTCAGATCGCATTAACTTCCGAACGGATGGACCGATTTTCAACTTCGATCATATCAATTTGCTTGTTTTTTTTTTTCATAGAATCCATTTCTCCAATCGAAAAAACCGAAATCGAAAAAAATATGCATCAAAGGGGGCCCCCTTGGAACTTTTTCTAATTCTTCAGATCGCATTAACTTCCGAACGGATGGACCGATTTTCAACTTCGATCATACCAATCTGCTTGTTTTTTTTCATAGAATCCATTTCTCCAATCGAAAAAACCGAAATCGAAAAAAAAAAATGCATCCATGGGGGCCCCTTTGGAACTTTTTCGAATTCTTCAGATCGCCTTAACTTCCGAACGGATGGACCGATTTTCAACTTCGATCATACCAATCTGCTTGTATTTTTTCAAAGAATCCATTTCTCCAATCGAAAAAACCGAAATGGAAAAAAAATGCATCAAAGGGGACCCCCTTGGAACTTTTTCGAATTCTTCAGATCGCCTTAACCTCCGAACGGATGGACCGATTTTCAACTTCGATCATACCAATCTGCTTGTTTTTTTCATAGAATCCATTTCTCCAATCGAAACAACCGAAATCGAAAAAAAAATGCATCAAAGGGGGCCCCCTTGGAACTTTTTCGAATTCTTCAGATCGCATTAACTTCCGAACGGATGGACCGATTTTCAACTTCCATCATACCAATCTGCTTGTTTTTTTTCATAGAATCCATTTCTTCAATCGAAAAAACCGGAATCGAAAAAAAAATGCATCGAAGGGGGCCCCCTTGGAACTTTTTTGATTTCTTCAGATCGCCTCAACTTCCGAACGGATGGACCGATTTTCAATTTCGCGCATACCAATTCGCTTGTTTTTTTCATAGAATCCATTTCTCCAATCGAAAAAAATTGCATCAAAGGGGGTCCCCTTGGAACTTTTTCGAATTCTTCAGATCGCGTTAACTTCCGAACGGATGGACCGATTTTCAACTTCGATCATACCAATCTGCTTGTTTTTTTCATAGAATCCATTTCTCCAATCGAAAAAACCGAAATCGAAAAAAAAATGCATCAAAGGGGGCCCCCTTGGAACTTTTTCGAATTCTTCAGATCGCCTTAACTTCCGAACGGATAGACCGATTTTCAACTTCGATCATACCAATCTGCTTGTTTTATTTCATAGAATCCATTTCTCCAATCGGAAAAACTGAAATCGAAAAAAAAAATTCATCAAAGGAGGCCCCCTTGGAACTTTTTAGAATTCTTCAGACCGCCATAACTTCCGAACGGATGGACCGATTTTCAATTTCGCGCATACCAATTTGATTGTTTTTTCATAGAATCCATTTCTTCAATAGAAAAAACCGAAATCGAAAAAAAAATTGCATCAAAGGGGGTCCCCTTGGAACTTCTTCGAATTCTTCAGATCGCCTAAACTTCCGAACGGATGGACCGATTTTCAACTTCGATCATACCAATTTGCTTGTTTTTTTTCCATAGAATCCATTTCTCCAATCGAAAAAACCGAAATCGAAAAAAAAAATGCATCAAAGGGGGCCCCCTTGGAACTTTTTCGAATTCTTCAGATCGCCTTAACTTCCGAACGGATGGACCGATTTTCAACTTCGATCATACCAATCTGCTTGTTTTTTTTCATAGAATCCATTTCTCCAATCGACAAAACCGAAATCGAAAAAAAAATGCATCCATGGGGGCCCCTTTGGAACTTTTTCGAATTCTTCAGATAGCCTTAACTTCCGAACGGATGGACCGATTTTCAACTTCGATCATACCAATCTGCTTGTATTTTGTCAGAGAATCCATTTCTCCAATCGAAACCACCGAAATGGAAAAAAAATGCATCAAAGGGGACCCCCTTGGAACTTTTTCGAATTCTTCAGATCGCCTTAACCTCCGAACGGATGGACCGATTTTCAACTTCGATCATACCAATCTGCTTGTTTTTTTCATAGAATCCATTTCTCCAATCGAAACAACCGAAATCGAAAAAAAAAATGCATCAAAGGGGGCCCCCTTGGAACTTTTTCGAATTCTTCAGATCGCATTAACTTCCGAACGGATGGACCGATTTTCAACTTCCATCATACCAATCTGCTTGTTTTTTTTTTCATAGAATCCATTTCTTCAATCGAAAAAACCGGAATCGAAAAAAAAATGCATCGAAGGGGGCCCCCTTGGAACTTTTTTGATTTCTTCAGATCGCCTCAACTTCCGAACGGATGGACCGATTTTCAATTTCGCGCATACCAATTCGCTTGTTTTTTTCATAGAATCCATTTCTCCAATCGAAAAAAATTGCATCAAAGGGGGTCCCCTTGGAACTTTTTCGAATTCTTCAGATCGCGTTAACTTCCGAACGGATGGACCGATTTTCAACTTCGATCATACCAATCTGCTTGTTTTTTTCATAGAATCCATTTCTCCAATCGAAAAAACCGAAATCGAAAAAAAAATGCATCAAAGGGGGCCCCCTTGGAACTTTTTCGAATTCTTCAGATCGCCTTAACTTCCGAACGGATAGACCGATTTTCAACTTCGATCATACCAATCTGCTTGTTTTATTTCATAGAATCCATTTCTCCAATCGGAAAAACCGAAATCGAAAAAAAAAATTCATCAAAGGAGGCCCCCTTGGAACTTTTTAGAATTCTTCAGACCGCCATAACTTCCGAACGGATGGACCGATTTTCAATTTCGCGCATACCAATTTGATTGTTTTTTCATAGAATTCGAAAAAGTTCCAAGGGGGCCCCCTTTGATGCATTTTTTTTTTCGATTTCGGTTCTTTCGATCGGAGAAATGGATTCTATGAGAAAAAACAAGCAGATTGGTATGATCGAAGTTGAAAATCGGTCCATCCGTTCGGATGTTGAGGCGATCTGAAGAATTCGAAAAAGTTCCAAGGGGGCCCCCTTTGATGCATTTTTTTTTTCGATTTCAGTTTTTTCGATTGGAGAAATGGATTCTATGAAAAAAAAACAAGCAGATTGGTATGATCGAAGTTGAAAATCGGTCCATACGTTCGAAAGTTAAGGCAATCTGAAGAATTCGAAAAAGTTCCAAGGGGGCCCCCTTTGATGCATTTTTTTTTTCGATTTCGGTTTTTTTGATCGAAGAAATGGATTCAATGAAAAATAAAGCAGATTGGTATGATCGAAGTTGAAAATCGGTCCATCCGTTCGGAAGTTAAGTCGATCTGAAGAATTCGAAAAAGTTCCAAGGGGACCCCCTTTGATGCATTTTTTTTTCTATTTCGGTTTTTTCGATTGGAGAAATGGATTCTATGAAAAAAAACAAGCAGATTCGTATGATCGAAGTTGAAAATCGGTCCATCCGTTCGGAAGTTAAGGCGATCTGAAGAATTCGAAAAAGTTCCAAGGGGGCTCCCTTTGATGCTTTTTATTGTTTCGATTTCGGTTTTTTTGATTGGAGAAATGGATTCTATGAAAAAAAACAAGCAGATTGGTATGATCGAAGTTGAAAATCGGTCCATACGTTCGAAAATTAAGGCAATCTGAAGAATTCGAAAAAGTTCCAAGGGGGCCCCCTTTGATGCATTTTTTTTTCGATTTCGGATTTTTTAATCGGAAAAATGGATTCTATGAAAAAAAAAAGCAGATTGGTATGATCGAAGTTGAAAATCGGTCCATCCGTTCGGAAATTAAGTCGATCTGAAGAATTCGAAAAAGTTCCAAGGGGGCCCCCTTTGATGCATTTTTTTTTTCGATTTCGGTTTCTTCGATTGGAGAAATGGATTCTATGCAAAAAAACAAGCAGATTCGTATGATCGAAGTTGAAAATCGGTCTATCCGTTCGGAAGTTAAGGCGATCTGAAGAATTCGAAAAAGTTCCAAGGGGGCTCCCTTTGATGCTTTTTATTTTTTCGATTTCGGTTTTTTCGATTGGAGAAATGGATTCTATGAAAAAAAAACAAGCAGATAGGTATGATCGAAGTTGAAAATCGGTCCATCCGTTCGGAAGTTAAGGCGGTCTGCAGAATTCAGAAAAGTTCCAAGGGGACCCCCTTTGATAAATTTTTTTTTCGATTTTGGTTTTTTCGATTGGAGAAATGGATTCTATGAAAAAAAACAAGCAGATTGGTACGATTGAAGTTGAAAATCGGTCCATCCGTTCGGAAGTTAAGGCGATTTGAAGAATTCGATAAAGTTCCAAGGGGACCCCCTTTGATGCAATTTTTCTTCAGATTTCGGTTTTTTCGATTGGAGAAATGGATTCTATGAGAAAAAAACAAGCAGTTTGGTATGATCGAAGTTGAAAATCGGTTCATCCGTTCGGAAGTTAAGGCGATCTGAAGAATTCGAAAAAGTTCCAAGGGGACCCCCTTTGATGCAATTTTTTTTTCGATTTCGGTTTTTTCTATTGAAGAAATGGATTCTATGAAAAAACAAGCAAATTGGTATGCGCGAAATTGAAAATCGGTCGATCCGTTCGGAAGTTGAGGCGGTCTGAAGAATTCGAAAAAGTTCCAAGGTGGCCCCGTTTGATGCATTTTTTTTTTCGATTTCGGTTTTTCCGATTGGAGAAATGGATTCTATAAAAAAAACAAGCAGATTGGTATGATCGAAGTTGAAAATCGGTCCATCCGTTCGGATGTTAAGGCGATCTGAAGAATTCGAAAAAGTTCCAAGGGGGCCCCCTTTGATGCATTTTTTTTTTCGATTTCGGTTTTTTCGAATGGAGAAATGGATTCTATGAAAGAAACAAGCAGATTGGTATGATCGAAGTTGAAAATCGGTCCATCCGTTCGGAAGTTAAGGCGATCTGAAGAATTCGAAAAAGTTCCAAGGGGACCCCCTTTGATGCAATTTCTTTTCGATTTCGGTTTTTTCGATTGGAGAAATGGATTCTATGAAAAAAACAAGCAGATTGGTATGATCGAAGTTGAAAATCGGTCCATCCGTTCGGAAGTTAAGGCGATCTGAAGAATTCGAAAAAGTTCCAAGGGGGCCCCCTTAGAAATGGATTCTATGAAAAAAAAAAAGCAGTTTGGTATGATCGAAGTTGAAAATCGGTCCATCCGTTCGGAAGTTAAGGCGATCTGAAGAATTCGAAAAAGTTCCAAGGGGGCCCCCTTTGATGCAATTCTTTTTCGATTTCGGTTTTTCCGATTGGAAAAATGGATTCTATGAAAAAAAACAAGCAGATTGGTATGATCGAAGTTGAAAATCGGTCCATCCGTTCGGAAGTTAAGGCGATTTGAAGAATTCGAAAAAGTTCCAAGGGGACCCCCTTTGATGCATTTTTCTTTCAGATTTCGGTTCTTTCGATTGGAGAAATGGATTCTATGAAAAAAAACAAGCAGTTTGGTATGATCGAAGTTGAAAATAGGTCCATCCGTTCGGAAGTTAAGGCGATCTGAAGAATTCGAAAAAATTCCAAGGGGACCCCCTTTGATGCAATTTTTTTATCGATTTCGGTTTTTTCTATTAAAGAAATGGATTCTATGAAAAAACAAGCAAATCGGTCCATACGTTCGAATGTTAAGGCAATCTGAAGAATTCGAAAAAGTTCCAAGGGGGCCCCCTTTGATGCATTTTTTTTTTGATTTCGGTTTTTTTGATCGGAGAAATGGATTCTATAAAAAAAAAGCAGATTGGTATGATCGAAGTTGAAAATCGGTCTATCCGTTCGGAAGTTAAGTCGATATGAAGAATTCGAAAAAGTTCCAAGGGGGCCCCCTTTGATGCTTTTTATTTTTTCGATTTCGGTTTTTTTGATTGGAGAAATGGATTCTAAGAAAAAAAAACAAGCAGATTGGCATGATCGAAGTTGAAAATCGGTCCATACGTTCGAGAGTTAAGGCAATCTGAAGAATTCGAAAAAGTTCCAAGGGGGCCCCCTTTGTTGCTTTTTTTTTTCGATTTCGGTTTTTTTGATCGGAGAAATGGATTCTATGAAAAAAAAAGCAGATTGGTATGATCGAAGTTGAAAATCGGTCCATCCGTTCGGAAGTTAAGTCGATCTGAAGAATTCGAAAAAGTTCCAAGGGGGCCCCCTGATGCATTTTTTTTTCTGATTTCGGTTTTTTCGATTGCAGAAATGGATTCTATGAAAAAAAAAAAGCAGATTCGTATGATCGAAGTTGAAAATCGTTCCATCCGTTCGGAAGTTAAGGCGATCTGAAGAATTCGAAAAAGTTCCAAGGGAGGTCCCTTTGATGCTTTTTTATTTTTTCGATTTCGGTTTTTTTGATTGGAGAAATGGATTCTATGAAAAAAAAACAAGCTGATTGGTATGATCGAAGTTGAAAATCGGTCCATCCGTTCGGAAGTTAAGGCGATCTGATGAATTCGAAAAAGTTCCAAGGGGACCCCCTTTGATGCAATTTTTCTTTTCGATTTCGGTTTTTTCGATTGGAGAAATGGATTCTATGAAAAAAACAAGCAGATTGGTATGATCGAAGTTGAAAATCGGTCCATCCGTTCGGAAGTTAAGGCGATCTGAAGAATTCAGAAAAGTTCCAAGGGGACCCCCTTTGATGCAATTTTTTCTTCGATTTTGTTTTTTTCGATTGGAGAAATTAATTCTATGAAAAAAAAACAAGCAGATTGGTATGATCGAAGTTGAAAATCGGTTCATCCGTTCGGAAGTTAAGGCGATCTGAAGAATTCGAAAAAGTTCCAAGGGGACCCCCTTTGATGCAATTTTTTTTTCGATTTCGGTTTTTTCTATTGAAGAAATGGATTCTATGAAAAAACAAGCAAATTGGTATGCGCGAAATTGAAAATCGGTCGATCCGTTCGGAAGTTGAGGCGGTCTGAAGAATTCGATAAAGTTCCAAGGTGGCCCCGTTTGATGCATTTTTTTTTTTCGATTTCGGTTTTTCCGATTGGAGAAATGTATTCTATAAAAAAAACAAGCAGATTGGTATGATCGAAGTTGAAAATCGGTCCATCCGTTCGGATGTTAAGGCGATCTGAAGAATTCGAAAAAGTTCCAAGGGGGCCCCCTTTGATGCATTTTTTTTTTCGATTTCGGTTTTTTCGAATGGAGAAATGGATTCTATGAAAGAAACAAGCAGATTGGTATGATCGAAGTTGAAAATCGGTCCATCCGTTCGGAAGTTAAGGCGATCTGAAGAATTCGAAAAAGTTCCAAGGGGACCCCCTTTGATGCAATTTCTTTTCGATTTCGGTTTTTTTGATTGGAGAAATGGATTCTATGAAAAAAACAAGCAGATTGGTATGATCGAAGTTGAAAATCGGTCCATCCGTTCGGAAGTTAAGGCGATCTGAAGAATTCGAAAAAGTTCCAAGGGGGCCCCCTTAGAAATGGATTCTATGAAAAAAAAAAAGCAGTTTGGTATGATCGAAGTTGAAAATCGGTCCATCCGTTCGGAAGTTAAGGCGATCTGAAGAATTCGAAAAAGTTCCAAGGGGGCCCCCTTTGATGCAATTTTTTTTCGATTTCGGTTTTTCCGATTGGAAAAATGGATTCTATGAAAAAAAACAAGCAGATTGGTATGATCGAAGTTGAAAATCGGTCCATCCGTTCGGAAGTTAAGGCGATTTGAAGAATTCGAAAAAGTTCCAAGGGGACCCCCTTTGATGCATTTTTCTTTCAGATTTCGGTTCTTTCGATTGGAGAAATGGATTCTATGAAAAAAAACAAGCAGTTTGGTATGATCGAAGTTGAAAATAGGTCCATCCGTTCGGAAGTTAAGGCGATCTGAAGAATTCGAAAAAGTTCCAAGGGGACCCCCTTTGATGCAATTTTTTTATCGATTTCGGTTTTTTCTATTAAAGAAATGGATTCTATGAAAAAACAAGCAAATCGGTCCATACGTTCGAAAGTTAAGGCAATCTGAAGAATTCGAAAAAGTTCCAAGGGGGCCCCCTTTGATGCATTTTTTTTTTATTTCGGTTTTTTTGATCGGAGAAATGGATTCTATGAAAAAAAAAAGCAGATTGGTATGATCGAAGTTGAAAATCGGTCTATCCGTTCGGAAGTTAAGTCGATATGAAGAATTCGAAAAAGTTCCAAGGGGGCCCCCTTTGATGCTTTTTATTTTTTCGATTTCGGTTTTTTTGATTGGAGAAATGGATTCTATGAAAAAAAAACAAGCAGATTGGCATGATCGAAGTTGAAAATCGGTCCATACGTTCGAGAGTTAAGGCAATCTGAAGAATTCGAAAAAGTTCCAAGGGGGCCCCCTTTGTTGCTTTTTTTTTTCGATTTCGGTTTTTTTGATCGGAGAAATGGATTCTATGAAAAAAAAAGCAGATTGGTATGATCGAAGTTGAAAATCGGTCCATCCGTTCGGAAGTTAAGTCGATCTGAAGAATTCGAAAAAGTTCCAAGGGGGCCTCCTGATGCATTTTTTTTTCTGATTTCGGTTTTTTCGATTGCAGAAATGGATTCTATGAAAAAAAAAAAGCAGATTCGTATGATCGAAGTTGAAAATCGTTCCATCCGTTCGGAAGTTAAGGCGATCTGAAGAATTCGAAAAAGTTCCAAGGGAGGTCCCTTTGATGCTTTTTTATTTTTTCGATTTCGGTTTTTTTGATTGGAGAAATGGATTCTATGAAAAAAAAACAAGCTGATTGGTATGATCGAAGTTGAAAATCGGTCCATCCGTTCGGAAGTTAAGGCGATCTGATGAATTCGAAAAAGTTCCAAGGGGACCCCCTTTGATGCAATTTTTCTTTTCGATTTCGGTTTTTTCGATTGGAGAAATGGATTCTATGAAAAAAACAAGCAGATTGGTATGATCGAAGTTGAAAATCGGTCCATCCGTTCGGAAGTTAAGGCGATCTGAAGAATTCAGAAAAGTTCCAAGGGGACCCCCTTTGATGCAATTTTTTCTTCGATTTTGTTTTTTTCGATTGGAGAAATTGATTCTATGAAAAAAAACAAGCAGATTGGTATGATCGAAGTTGAAAATCGGTCCATCCGTTCGGAAGTTAAGGCGATTTAAAGAATTCGAAAAAGTTCCAAGGGGACCCCCTTTGATGCAATTTTTTTTTCAGATTTCGGTTTTTTCGATTGGAGAAATGAATTCTATGAAAAAAAACAAGCAGTTTGGTATGATCGAAGTTGAAAATCGGTCAATCCGTTCGGAAGTTAAGGCGATCTGAAGAATTCGAAAAAGTTCCAAGGGGACCCCCTTTGATGCAATTTTTTTTTCGATTTCGGTTTTTTTGATTGGAGAAATGGATTCTATGAAAAAAAAACAAGCAGAGTGGTATGATCGAAGTTGAAAATCGGTCCATACGTTCGAAAGTTAAGGCAATCTGAAGAATTCGAAAAAGTTCCAAGGGGGCCCCCTTTGATGCATTTTTTTTTTCGATTTCGGATTTTTTGATCGGAGAAATGGATTCTATGAAAAAAAAAAGCAGATTGGTATGATCGAAGTTGAAAATCGGTCCATCCGTTCGGAAATTAAGTCGATCTGAAGAATTCGAAAAAGTTCCAAGGGGGCCCCCTTTGATGCATTTTTTTTTCGATTTCGGTTTTTTCGATTGGAGAAATGGATTCTATGAAAAAAAAAAAGCAGATTCGTATGATCGAAGTTGAAAATCGTTCCATCCGTTCGGAAGTTAAGGCGATCTGAAGAATTCGAAAAAGTTCCAAGGGAGGTCCCTTTGATGCTTTTTTATTTTTTCGATTTCGGTTTTTTTGATTGGAGAAATGGATTCTATGAAAAAAAAACAAGCTGATTGGTATGATCGAAGTTGAAAATCGGTCCATCCGTTCGGAAGTTAAGGCGATCTGAAGAATTCAGAAAAGTTCCAAGGGGACCCCCTTTGATGCAATTTTTTCTTCGATTTTGTTTTTTTCGATTGGAGAAATTGATTCTATGAAAAAAAACAAGCAGATTGGTATGATCGAAGTTGAAAATCGGTCCATCCGTTCGGAAGTTAAGGCGATTTAAAGAATTCGAAAAAGTTCCAAGGGGACCCCCTTTGATGCAATTTTTTTTTCAGATTTCGGTTTTTTCGATTGGAGAAATGAATTCTATGAAAAAAAACAAGCAGTTTGGTATGATCGAAGTTGAAAATCGGTCAATCCGTTCGGAAGTTAAGGCGATCTGAAGAATTCGAAAAAGTTCCAAGGGGACCCCCTTTGATGCAATTTTTTTTTCGATTTCGGTTTTTTTGATTGGAGAAATGGATTCTATGAAAAAAAACAAGCAGATTGGTATGATCGAAGTTGAAAATCGGTCCATACGTTCGAAAGTTAAGGCAATCTGAAGAATTCGAAAAAGTTCCAAGGGGGCCCCCTTTGATGCATTTTTTTTTTCGATTTCGGATTTTTTGATCGGAGAAATGGATTCTATGAAAAAAAAAAGCAGATTGGTATGATCGAAGTTGAAAATCGGTCCATCCGTTCGGAAATTAAGTCGATCTGAAGAATTCGAAAAAGTTCCAAGGGGGCCCCCTTCGATGCATTTTTTTTTCGATTTCGGTTTTTTCGATTGGAGAAATGGATTCTATGCAAAAAAACAAGCAGATTCGTATGATCGAAGTTGAAAATCGGTCTATCCGTTCGGAAGTTAAGGCGATCTGAAGAATTCGAAAAAGTTCCAAGGGGGCTCCCTTTGATGCTTTTTATTTTTTCGATTTCGGTTTTTTTGATTGAAGAAATGGATTCTATGAAAAAAAAAGCAGATTCGTATGATCGAAGTTGAAAATCGGTCCATCCGTTCGGAAGTTAAGGCGATCTGAAGAATTCGAAAAAGTTCCAAGGGGGCTCCCTTTGATGCTTTTTATTTTTTCGATTTTGGTTCTTTCGATTGGAGAAATGGATTCTATGAAAAAAAACAAGCAGATTGGTACGATCGAAGTTGAAAATCGGTCCATCCGTTCGGAAGTTAAGGCGATTTGAAGAATTCGATAAAGTTCCAAATGGACCCCCTTTGATGCAATTTTTTTTCAGATTTCGGTTTTTTCGATTGGAGAAATGGATTCTATGAAAAAAAACAAGCAGTTTGGTATGATCGAAGTTGAAAATCGGTTCATCCGTTCGGAAGTTGAGGCGGTCTGAAGAATTCGAAAAAGTTCCAAGATGGCCCCCTTTGATGCATTTTTTTTTCGATTTCGGTTTTTCCGATTGGAGAAATGGATTCTATAAAAAAAAACAAGCAGATTGGTATGATCGAAGTTGAAAATCGGTCCATCCGTTCGGATGTTAAGGCGATCTGAAGAATTCGAAAAAGTTCCAAGGGGGCTCGTATGTAAAACGGGAATACCGTCTCCTAGTGTGTATAACTATATACACAGCATAACATCATAATCGAATACAACCCATATACTATCCATTCAACCATCTGTTCAATTCAGTCGCTCGTATGTATAACGGAAGAACAGTTACCTGGTGAGTATAACTATATAAACATAATCGAATACAACCCAGATACGATGATTGTTTAATCTATACTGAATTCAACCTTCTGCTCGATTCGGTCGCTTGTATGTAAAACGGAAGAACAGTTACCTGGTGAGTATTGCTATATAAACATCATCACGATATCATCGAATACAACTCAGATACAATTATCGTTTCGTCTAACCATTTAACCTTCTGTTCGATTCAGACGCTAGTATGTGTAACGGAAGTACCGTCACCTGGTAAGTATCACTATATATACAGTATTGCGATATAATCGGATACCACCCAGATACATTGATTGTTCAGTCTATCCATTCAACTTTCTGTTTGTTTCGGTCGCTCGTATGTGAAACGGGAATACCGTCACCCTATGTGTATAACTATATACACAGCATAACATCATAATCGAATACAACCCAGATACTATCCATTCAACCTTCTGTTCGATTCGGTTGCTCGTATGTATAACGAAAGAACAGTAACCTGGTGAGTATTTCTATATGAACGTCATCACGATATAATCGAATACAACTTAGTTACAATTATCGTTCCGTCTAACCATCCAACCTTATGTTCGATTCAGACGCTCGTATGTGTAACGAAAGAACCGTTACATGGTAGGTGTAGTTAAATATACAACATAACGATATAATCGGAGACAACCCAGATACCATGATTGTTCAATCTATCCATTCAACCTTATGTTCGATTCGATTGCTAGTATGTATAACGAAAGAACAGTTACCTGGTTAGACATAATATATAATAATCATCACGAAATAATCGAATACAACCCAGATACGATGATTGTTCAGTCTATCCATTCAACCTTCTGTTTAGTTCAGTCGCTCTCATGTATAACTGGAGAACAGTTACCTGGTGAGTATAACTATATGAACATCATCACGATATAATCGAATACAACCCCAGATACGATCATTGTTCAGTCTATCCATTCAACCTTCAGTTCAATTCAGTCGCTCGTATGTATAACGGAAGAACAGTTACCTGGTGAGTATAACTATATAAACATAATCGAATACAACTCAGATACGATGATTGTTCAATCTATCCATTCAACCTTATGTTCGATTCGGTTGCTCGTATGTATATCGGAAGAACAGGTACCTGGTGAGTATATCTATATAAACATAATCGAATACAACTCAGATACGATGATTGTTCAATCTATCCATTTAACCTTCTGCTCGATTCGGTCGCTTGTATGTAAAACGGAAGGACAGTTACCTGGTGAGTATCGCTATATAAACATCATCACGATATCATCGAATACAACTCAGATACAATTATCGTTTCGTCTAACCATTTAACCTTCTGTTCGATTCAGTCGCTAGTATGTGTAACGAAAGTACCGTCACCTGGTAAGTATCACTATATATACAGTATTGCGATATAATGTAACGTATGTGTAACGTATTTCTATATGAACGTCATCACGATATAATCGAATACAACTTAGTTACAATTATCGTTCCGTCTAACCATCCAACCTTATGTTCGATTCAGACGCTCGTATGTGTAACGAAAGAACCGTTACATGGTAGGTGTAGTTAAATATACAACATAACGATATAATCGGAGACAACCCAGATACAATGATTGTTCAATCTATCCATTCAACCTTATGTTCGATTCGGTTGCTAGTATGTATAACGAAAGAACAGTTACCTGGTTAGACATAATATATAATAATCATCACGAAATAATCGAATACAACCCAGATACGATGATTGTTCAGTCTATCCATTCAACCTTCTGTTCAGTTCAGTCGCTCTTATGTATAACTGGAGAACAGTTACCTGGTGAGTATAACTATATGAACATCATCACGATATAATCGAATACAACCCCAGATACGATCATTGTTTAGTCTATCCATTCAACCTTCAGTTCAATTCAGTCGCTCGTATGTATAACGGAAGAACAGTTACCTGGTGAGTATAACTATATAAACATAATCGAATACAACTCAGATACGATGATTGTTCAATCTATCCATTCAACCTTATGTTCGATTCGGTTGCTCGTATGTATATCGGAAGAACAGGTACCTGGTGAGTATATCTATATAAACATAATCGAATACAACTCAGATACGATGATTGTTCAATCTATCCATTTAACCTTCTGCTCGATTCGGTCGCTTGTATGTAAAACGGAAGGACAGTTACCTGGTGAGTATTGCTATATAAACATCATCACGATATCATCGAATACAACTCAGATACAATTATCGTTTCGTCTAACCATTCAACATTCTGTTCGATTCAGTCGCTAGTATGTGTAACGGAAGTATCGTCACCTGGTAAGTATCACTATATATACAGTATTGCGATATAATCAGATACCACCCAGATACATTGATTGTTCAGTCTATCCATTCAACTTTCTTTTCGTTTCGGTCGCTCGTATGTAAAACGGGAATACCGTCTCCTAGTGTGTATAACTATATACACAGCATAACAACATAATCGAATACAACCCATATACTATCCATTCAACCTTCTGTTCAATTCAGTCGCTCGTATGTATAACGGAAGAACAGTTACCTGGTGAGTATAACTATATAAACATAATCGAATACAACCCAGATACGATGATTGTTCAATCTATACTGAATTCAACCTTCTGCTCGATTCGGTCGCTTGTATGTAAAACGGAAGAACAGTTACCTGGTGAGTATTGCTATATAAACATCATCACGATATCATCGAATACAACTCAGATACAATTATCGTTTCGTCTAACCATTCAACATTCTGTTCGATTCAGTCGCTAGTATGTGTAACGGAAGTATCGTCACCTGGTAAGTATCACTATATATACAGTATTGCGATATAATCGGATACCACCCAGATACATTGATTGTTCAGTCTATCCATTCAACTTTCTGTTCGTTTCGGTCGCTCGTATGTGAAACGGGAATACCGTCACCTTATGTGTATAACTATATACACAGCATAACATCATAATCGAATACAACCCAGATACTATCCATTCAACCTTCTGTTCGATTCGGTTGCTCGTATGTATAACGAAAGAACAGTAACCTGGTGAGTATTTCTATTTGAACGTCATCACGATATAATCGAATACAACTTAGTGACAATTATCGTTCCGTCTAACCATCCAACCTCATGTTCGATTCAGACGCTCGTATGTGTAACGAAAGAACCGTTACATGGTAGGTGTAGTTAAATATACAACATAACGATATAATCGGAGACAACCCAGATACAATGATTGTTCAATCTATACATTCAACCTTATGATCGATTCGGTTGCTAGTATGTATAACGAAAGAACAGTTACCTGGTTAGACATAATATATAATAATCATCACCAAATATTCGAATACAACCCAGATACGATGATTGTTCAGTCTATCCATTCAACCTTCTGTTCAGTTCAGTCGCTCTTATGTATAACTGGAGAACAGTTACCTGGTGAGTATAACTATATGAACATCATCACGATATAATCGAATACAACCCCAGATACGATCATTGTTTAGTCTATCCATTCAACCTTCAGTTCAATTCAGTCGCTCGTATGTATAACGGAAGAACAGTTACCTGGTGAGTATAACTATATAAACATAATCGAATACAACTCAGATACGATGATTGTTCAATCTATCCATTCAACCTTATGTTCGATTCGGTCGCTTGTATGTGAAACGGAAGGACAGTTACCTGGTGAGTATCGCTATATAAACATCATCACGATATCATCGAATACAACTCAGATACAATTATCGTTTCGTCTAACCATTTAACCTTCTGTTCGATTCAGTCGCTAGTATGTGTAACGAAAGTACCGTCACCTGGTAAGTATCACTATATATACAGTATTGCGATATAATGTAACGTATGTGTAACGTATTTCTATATGAACGTCATCACGATATAATCGAATACAACTTAGTTACAATTATCGTTCCGTCTAACCATCCAACCTTATGTTCGATTCAGACGCTCGTATGTGTAACGAAAGAACCGTTACATGGTAGGTGTAGTTAAATATACAACATAACGATATAATCGGAGACAACCCAGATACAATGATTGTTCAATCTATCCATTCAACCTTATGTTCGATTCGGTTGCTAGTATGTATAACGAAAGAACAGTTACCTGGTTAGACATAATATATAATAATCATCACGAAATAATCGAATACAACCCAGATACGATGATTGTTCAGTCTATCCATTCAACCTTCTGTTCAGTTCAGTCGCTCTTATGTATAACTGGAGAACAGTTACCTGGTGAGTATAACTATATGAACATCATCACGATATAATCGAATACAACCCCAGATACGATCATTGTTTAGTCTATCCATTCAACCTTCAGTTCAATTCAGTCGCTCGTATGTATAACGGAAGAACAGTTACCTGGTGAGTATAACTATATAAACATAATCGAATACAACTCAGATACGATGATTGTTCAATCTATCCATTCAACCTTATGTTCGATTCGGTTGCTCGTATGTATATCGGAAGAACAGGTACCTGGTGAGTATATCTATATAAACATAATCGAATACAACTCAGATACGATGATTGTTCAATCTATCCATTTAACCTTCTGCTCGATTCGGTCGCTTGTATGTAAAACGGAAGGACAGTTACCTGGTGAGTATTGCTATATAAACATCATCACGATATCATCGAATACAACTCAGATACAATTATCGTTTCGTCTAACCATTCAACATTCTGTTCGATTCAGTCGCTAGTATGTGTAACGGAAGTATCGTCACCTGGTAAGTATCACTATATATACAGTATTGCGATATAATCAGATACCACCCAGATACATTGATTGTTCAGTCTATCCATTCAACTTTCTTTTCGTTTCGGTCGCTCGTATGTAAAACGGGAATACCGTCTCCTAGTGTGAATAACTATATACACAGCATAACAACATAATCGAATACAACCCATATACTATCCATTCAACCTTCTGTTCAATTCAGTCGCTCGTATGTATAACGGAAGAACAGTTACCTGGTGAGTATAACTATATAAACATAATCGAATACAACCCAGATACGATGATTGTTCAATCTATACTGAATTCAACCTTCTGCTCGATTCGGTCGCTTGTATGTAAAACGGAAGAACAGTTACCTGGTGAGTATTGCTATATAAACATCATCACGATATCATCGAATACAACTCAGATACAATTATCGTTTCGTCTAACCATTCAACATTCTGTTCGATTCAGTCGCTAGTATGTGTAACGGAAGTATCGTCACCTGGTAAGTATCACTATATATACAGTATTGCGATATAATCGGATACTACCCAGATACATTGATTGTTCAGTCTATCCATTCAACTTTCTGTTCGTTTCGGTCGCTCGTATGTGAAACGGGAATACCGTCACCTTATGTGTATAACTATATACACAGCATAACATCATAATCGAATACAACCCAGATACTATCCATTCAACCTTCTGTTCGATTCGGTTGCTCGTATGTATAACGAAAGAACAGTAACCTGGTGAGTATTTCTATTTGAACGTCATCACGATATAATCGAATACAACTTAGTGACAATTATCGTTCCGTCTAACCATCCAACCTCATGTTCGATTCAGACGCTCGTATGTTTAACGAAAGAACCGTTACATGGTAGGTGTAGTTAAATATACAACATAACGATATAATCGGAGACAACCCAGATACAATGATTGTTCAATCTATCCATTCAACCTTATGATCGATTCGGTTGCTAGTATGTATAACGAAAGAACAGTTACCTGGTTAGACATAATATATAATAATCATCACGAAATATTCGAATACAACCCAGATACGATGATTGTTCAGTCTATCCATTCAACCTTCTGTTCAGTTCAGTCGCTCTTATGTATAACTGGAGAACAGTTACCTGGTGAGTATAACTATATGAACATCATCACGATATAATCGAATACAACCCCAGATACGATCATTGTTTAGTCTATCCATTCAACCTTCAGTTCAATTCAGTCGCTCGTATGTATAACGGAAGAACAGTTCCCTGGTGAGTATAACTATATAAACATAATCGAATACAACTCAGATAAGATGATTGTTCAATCTATCCATTCAACCTTATGTTCGATTCGGTTGCTCGTATGTATATCGGAAGAACAGGTACCTGGTGAGTATATCTATATAAACATAATCGAATACAACTCAGATACGATGATTGTTCAATCTATCCATTTAACCTTCTGCTCGATTCGGTCGCTTGTATGTAAAACGGAAGAACAGTTACCTGGTGAGTATTGCTATATAAACATCATCACGATATCATCGAATACAACTCAGATACAATTATCGTATCGTCTAACCATTTAACCTTCTGTTCGATTCAGTCGCTAGTATGTGTAACGGAAGTACCGTCACCTGGTAAGTATCACTATATATACAGTATTGCGATATAATCGGATACCACCCAAATACATTGATTGTTCAGTCTATCCATTCAACTTTCTGTTCGTTTCGGTCGCTCGTATGTGAAACGGGAATACCGTCACCTTATGTGTATAACTATATACACAGCATAACATCATAATCGAATACAACCCAGATACTATCCATTCAACCTTCTGTTCGATTCGGTTGCTCGTATGTATAACGAAAGAACAGTAAACTGGTGAGTATTTCTATATGAACGTCATCACGATATAATCGAATACAACTTAGTTACAATTATCGTTCCGTCTAACCATCCAACCTTATGTTCAATTCAGACGCTCGTATGTGTAGCGAAAGAACCGTTACATGGTAGGTGTAGTTAAATATACAACATAACGATATAATCAAAGACAACCCAGATACAATGATTGTTCAATCTATCCATTCAACCTTATGTTCGATTCGGTTGCTAGTATGTTTAACGAAAGAACAGTTACCTGGTTAGACATAATATATAATAATCATCACGAAATAATCGAATACAACCCAGATACGATGATTGTTCAGTCTATCCATTCAACCTTCTGTTCAGTTCAGTCGCTCTTATGTATAACTGGAGAACAGTTACCTGGTGAGTATAACTATATGAACATCATCACGATATAATCGAATACAACCCCAGATACGATCATTGTTTGGTCTATCCATTCAACCTTCAGTTCAATTCAGTCGCTCGTATGTATAACGGAAGAACAGTTACCTGGTGAGTATAACTATATAAACATAATCGAATACAACTCAGATACGATGATTGTTCAATCTATCCATTCAACCTTATGTTCGATTCGGTTGCTCGTATGTATATCGGAAGAACAGGTACCTGGTGAGTATATCTATATAAACATAATCGAATACAACTCAGATACGATGATTGTTCAATCTATTTATTTAACCTTCTGCTCGATTCGGTTGCTTGTATGTAAAACGGAAGGACAGTTACCTGGTGAGTATTGCTATATAAACATCATCACGATATCATCGAATACAACTCAGATACAATTATCGTTTCGTCTAACCATTCAACATTCTGTTCGATTCAGTCGCTA
The DNA here is from genome assembly GCA_029955515.1 of Chrysomela aeneicollis. Taxonomy (NCBI): domain Eukaryota; kingdom Metazoa; phylum Arthropoda; class Insecta; order Coleoptera; family Chrysomelidae; genus Chrysomela; species Chrysomela aeneicollis. The sequence continues at coordinate 9,474,770 of JARUHQ010000013.1, read as the reverse complement.
GTATGTGTAACGGAAGTATCGTCACCTGGTAAGTATCACTATATATACAGTATTGCGATATAATCGGATACCACCCAGATACATTGATTGTTCAGTCTATCCATTCAACTTTCTTTTTGTTTCGGTCGCTCGTATGTAAAACGGGAATACCGTCTCATAGTATGTATAACTATATACACAGCATAACATCATAATCGAATACAACCCATATACTATCCATTCAACCTTCTGTTCAATTCAGTCGCTCGTATGTATAACGGAAGAACAGTTACCTGGTGAGTATAACTATATAAACATAATCGAATACAACCCAGATACGATGATTGTTCAATCTATACTGAACTCAACCTTCTGCTCGATTCGGTCGCTTGCATGTGAAACGGAAGAACAGTTACCTGGTGAGTATTGCTATATTAACATCATCACGATATCATCGAATACAACTCAGATACAATAATCGTTTCGTCTAACCATTTAACCTTCTGTTCGATTCAGTCGCTAGTATGTGTAACGGAAGTACCGTCACCTGGTAAGTATCACTATATATACAGTATTGCGATATAATCGGATACCACCCAGATACATTGATTGTTCAGTCTATCCATTCAACTTTCTTTTTGTTTCGGTCGCTCGTATGTAAAACGGAAATACCGTCTCCTAGTGTGTATAACTATATACACAGCATAACATCATAATCGAATACAACCCATATACTATCCATTCAACCTTCTGTTCAAGTCAGTCGCCCGTATGTATAACGGAAGAACAGTTACCTGGTGAGTATTGCTATATAAACATCATCACGATATCATCGAATACAACTCAGATACAATTATCGTTTCGTCTAACCATTTAACCTTCTGTTCGATTCAGTCGCTAGTATGTGTAACGGAAGAACCGTCACCTGGTAAGTATCACTATATATACAGTATTGCGATATAATCGGATACCACCCAGATACATTGATTGTTCAGTCTATCCATTCAACTTTCTGTTCGTTTCGGTCGCTCGTATGTGAAACGGGAATACCGTCACCTTATGTGTATAACTTTATACACAGCATAACATCATAATCGAATACAACCCAGATACTATCCATTCAACCTTCTGTTCGATTCGGTTGCTCGTGTGTATAACGAAAGAACAGTAACCTGGTGAGTATTTCTATATGAACGTCATCACGATATAATCGAATACAACTTGGTTACAATTATCGATCCGTCTAACCATCCAACCTTATGTTCGATTCAGACGCTCGCATGTATAACGAAAGAACCGTTACATGGTAGGTGTAGTTGAATATACAACATAACGATATAATCGGAGACAACCCAGATACAATGATTGTTCAATCTATCCATTCAACCTTATGTTCGATTCGGTTGCTAGTATGTATAACGAAAGGACAGTTACCTGGTTAGACATAATATATAATAATCATCACGAAATAATCGAATACAACCCAGATACGATGATTGTTCAGTCTATCCATTCAACCTTCTGTTCAGTTCAGTCGCTTTTATGTATAACTGGAGAACAGTTACCTGGTGAGTATAACTATATGAACATCATCACGATATAATCGAATACAACCCCAGATACGATCATTGTTTAGTCTATCCATTCAACCTTCAGTTCAATTCAGTCGCTCGTATGTATAACGGAAGAACAGTTACCTGGTGAGTATAACTATATAAACATAATCGAATACAACTCAGATAAGATGATTGTTCGATCTATCCATTTAACCTTCTGCTCGATTCGGTCGCTTGTATGTAAAACGGAAGGACAGTTACCTGGTGAGTATTGCTATATAAACATCATCACGATATCATCGAATACAACTCAGATACAATTATCGTTTCTTCTAACCATTCAACATTCTGTTCGATTCAGTCGCTAGTATGTGTAACGGAAGTATCGTCACCTGGTAAGTATTAATGTATTAATGATAGATAGAATTGCATGCAAAATATTTGACAAATGAATGTGGGTTCCCACTTTAGGATGATCCTGAGCGTGGGACGGAGAACTACTCAACAACAGTGTTAGGTATAAATTTGCTTAATAATGAATGAATACCCACTAAGGCATAGCCTGGGCGTGGGTGTTCTTTCATCACGTATGGTTATTGATTAATTTTAAAGATAAAAATAAAAAATAGTGGAATAATACTGTTAGACATTGATGAAATAGTGATCACTATATATACAGTATTGCGATATAATCGGATACCACCCAGATACATTGATTGTTCAGTCTATCCATTCAACTTTCTTTTCGTTTCGGTCGCTCGTATGTAAAACGGGAATACCGTCTCCTAGTGTGTATAACTATATACACAGCATAACATCATAATCGAATACAACCCATATACTATCCATTCAACCTTCTGTTCAATTCAGTCGCTCGTATGTATAACGGAAGAACAGTTACCTGGTGAGTATACCTATATAAACATAATCGAATACAACCCAGATACGATGATTGTTCAATCTATACTGAATTCAACCTTCTGCTCGATTCGGTCGCTTGTATGTAAAACGGAAGAACAGTTACCTGGTGAGTATTGCTATATAAACATCATCACGATATCATCGAATACAACTCAGATACAATTATCGTTTCGTCTAACCATTTAACCTTCTGTTCGATTCAGTCGCTAGTATGTGTAACGGAAGTACCGTCACCTGGTAAGTATCACTATATATACAGTATTGCGATATAATCGGATACCACCCAGATACATTGATTAATCAGTCTATCCATTAAACTTTCTGTTCGTTTTGGTCGCTCGTATGTGAAACGGGAATACCGTCACCTTATGTGTATAACTATATACACAGCATAACATCATAATCGAATACAACCCAGATACTATCCATTCAACCTTCTGTTCGATTCGGTTGCTCGTATGTATAACGAAAGAACAGTAACCTGGTGAGTATTTCTATATGAACGTCATCACGATATAATCGTATACAACTTAGTTACAATTATCGTTCCGTCTAACCATCCAACCTTATGTTCGATTCAGACGCTCGTATGTGTAACGAAAGAACCGTTACATGGTAGGTGTAGTTAAATATACAACATAACGATATAATCGGAGACAACCCAGATACAATGATTGTTCAATCTATCCATTCAACCTTATGTTCGATTCGGTTGCTTGTATGTATAACGAAAGAACAGTTACCTGGTTAGACATAATATATAATAATCATCACGAAATAATCGAATAAAACCCAGATACGATGATTGTTCAGTCTATCCATTCAAACTTCTGTTCAGTTCAGTCGCTCTTATGTATAACTGGAGAACAGTTACCTGGTGAGTATAACTATATGAACATCATCACGATATAATCGAATACAACCCCAGATACGATCATTGTTTAGTCTATCCATTCAACCTTCAGTTCAATTCAGTCGCTCGTATGTATAACGGAAGAACAATTACCTGGTGAGTGTTCTATTCATGTACTGTTATTCATAATTTGTTGTGGATTTAGTTACTCTGTATTTAATTGCTGTTCAAGGAATCACTCAGACAACGAAACAAAAATAATAAAATGACAACATTGTTTTTGATATAAACAAGAATATACAATTAAAAATTACCTCGAATTTCAATCATCATTATCGAAAGCGAGAAAAATCATTCAAGCACAGTAAGTGACGTGAAAAAGCTCACGACACCGAACATATGGTCCTGCGAACCGAACTAGTTCAGCGAAAATAGCAGCAATATCAGCAATCAGAACGTATCATCCATTATCATTTAGCAAGATCAATCCAGGTTTTTAGCAGCTACTGATCACCACTCACCTTCATTCAAGAATTGAAAACCAAAGGAGAAGAACGGCGAAGTTACGAAACAGCTTCTACTTTCATTGATCAGGGTATTGAGGTAAAGCTCGCTGTCTTTCCTAAGTCACTTCCATTATTAGCTCACTTTCCGAGCTATCTTATTCATTTTCCTCAAGTTGTGCACTTTGCATTGTTTAACTTCTCACATACATAGAAAATGGCTGAAGAAATTAAGGTACTCCATCAAAAAAGGGGTACAATTAAGGGTCAACTGACACGGTTTTCAAAATTTTTGTCAGATTTGACAGACTCTTCAAAACTCAGTGAATTATGTATTCGATTGAAAAAAGCTGAGCTCCTTTGGAGTGAATTTGATTTGGTTCAGTCAGAGATAGAATCAAAAGATGAAAAAATCGATCATTGTTCAGACAGAACTAATTTTGAAATTATTTATTTTGAAACAATATCTCGAGCGAAAGATTTGATAAAAAAGTTCTCAGCAAGCACATTACCTTCTAATTCTCAATCAGCAATCTCAATAAATACACCTAACACAACAAATATTCAAAATATTAAAACCAATTTACCAAAACTAAACTTACCTGAGTTTCATGGGTCATATGAAAAATGGCTGCAGTTTTCAGATACATTCAGGGCTATGATACATAACTGTGATTCAATCAGTGAAATCCAAAAATTTTGGTATTTAAAATCATGTCTCAAGGGTGAGGCGGCTAACATTTTGACAGCTTTGGAGGTATCTGAAGCAAATTATGACAAAGCATGGGATTTCCTATGTGAGCGCTATCAAAATAATCGTGTTATAATTCAAACACACCTCAAGGCTTTATTCGATATACAAACCATTCAAAGGGAATCACATACTCATCTCCGAAATATGATTGATACTGTTAATCAACATCTTAGAAATTTAGAATCTCTATCTTTGCCAGTTGATCAATGGGATACTATCATTATATACCTTGTATCATCAGAATTAGATTCCACTACGAAAAGAGAGTGGGAGGAATATGCTTTAAAACTACAAACAGATGTGCCCAAGTTTAAAGAATTTACAATTGTTAGAGGGTTTATATTCCAATATAAAGGGTTCTTATTCCACACAAAAATACTCATCAAAAAAGACTGATAATAATTCAATATCAACATATGTTGCTACTACAGGGTCATCTTGTATTCTTTGTCACAAAGACAATCATAATATATTTTCATGCACTGAGTTTTTGAAATTGAATCCACAGGAACGTCTTGCTGAAATAAGGAAGCTTAAAGCCTGTACCAACTGTTTACGTAAAGGTCATATTTCAAAAGATTGCAGAAGTCAATATGTATGTAAAAAATGTTCTAATAAGCATAACACCTTATTGCATTTTGAAAAACTACAGAGTCAAATTAATAATAATAAAACAGATTCAGAAACAACATCACACGTATCTCAATCAACCCTTGCGGCATGTACATCAAGTGGTACGTATTCAGAAACATATATAATACTCTCAACAGCGAATGTTTCTATCATTGATAAGTATGGCAAATCCCATAAATGTCGGGCCATTCTTGATAATTGCTCTCAATCAAATTTTATTACTCAAAAATTATTCAATATTCTGCAATTACCTGTGTCCAATGTAACCCATTCAATTGAGGGTTTTGGATCAAACTTAACATCTGTGTTACAGAAAACAGTTGCCACTATCAGATCTACAACAACTTCATATATTGGTTCAGAAATACCATTTTTAATTACAAATAAAATAACGAAAGATTTGCCCGCATTTTCTTTTGATGCTAGTCACTTAAAAATTCCAAAAAACATTATTTTAGCAGACAGTGATTTCAATAAAACTGGTCCAATCGATATGTTGATTGGAGCTTCTATTTTTTGGGACTTAATATGTGTAGGTCGCATAAATCTAATTCACAACACAGTATTACAAAAAACTAGACTAGGTTGGATACTATCAGGACCCTTGCCACTGTCTTATTCAAATATTTCAAACACAGTATGTAAACTCGCAATTAATAATGAAGATATTCATGAACTGCTTGAACGTTTCTGGAAACTGGAAGAAGTTCAACCCTTGGCTAATTTTGCTAAATATTCCAAAGAGGAATCAGAATGCGAAGAACATTTTAAGAAAACTTCAATTCGCGACGAATCTGGGAGATTTGTTGTTAACTTACCGGTTAAGGATAATATTATGCAACTTGGTAACTCTTTTGAAACGGCACTCAAGAGATTTTATACAGTCGAAAAGAAATTCAATAAAAATCCAGAATTCAAACGACAGTATGTTTCGTTCATGTCTGAGTACGAAGCTCTCGGGCACATGACAAAGGTTGATATTTCACGTGATAATCCACAGGATATCATTTTCTATTTACCACATCATGGTGTTCTCAATACGTCAAGTACTACTACGAAGTTGCGTGTCGTCTTTGATGGTTCTGCAAAAACTTCTACTGGAATATCTCTCAATGATGTATTGAAAGTGGGTCCTACAATTCAGGATGATTTATTTACTATCATCGTATCTGAGTTGTATTCGATTATGTTTATATAGATATACTCACCAGGTACCTGTTCTTCCGATATACATACGAGCAACCGAATCGAACATAAGGTTGAATGGATAGATTGAACAATCATCGTATCTGAGTTGTATTCGATTATGTTTATATAGTTATACTCACCAGGTAACTGTTCTTCCGTTATACATACGAGCGACTGAATTGAACTGAAGGTTGAATGGATAGACTAAACAATCATCGTATCTGGGTTGTATTCGATTATGTTTATATAGTTATACTCACCAGGTAACTGTTCCTCCGTTATACATACGAGCGACTGAATTGAACAGAAGGTTGAATGGATAGTATATGGGTTGTATTCGATTATGATGTTATGCTGTGTATATAGTTATACACACTAGGAGACGGTATTCCCGTTTTACATACGAGCGACCGAAACGAAAAGAAAGTTGAATGGATAGACTGAACAATCAATGTATCTGGGTGGTATCCGATTATATCGCAATACTGTATATATAGTGATACTTTCCAGGTGACGGTACTTCCGTTGACATACTAGCGACTGAATCGAACAGAATGTTGAATGGTTAGACGAAACGATAATTGTATCTGAGTTGTATTCGATGATATCGTGATGATGTTTATACAGCAATACTCACCAGGTAACTGTCCTTCCGTTTTACATACAAGCGACCGAATCGAGCAGAAGGTTAAATGGATAGATTGAACAATCATCGTATCTGAGTTGTATTCGATTATGTTTATATAGATATACTCACCAGGTACCTGTTCTTCCGATATACATACGAGCAACCGAATCGAACATAAGGTTGAATGGATAGATTGAACAATCATCGTATCTGAGTTGTATTCGATTATGTTTATATAGTTATACTCACCAGGTAACTGTTCTTTCGTTATACATACAAGCGACTGAATTGAACTGAAGGTTGAATGGATAGACTAAACAATGATCGTATCTGGGGTTGTATTCGATTATATCGTGATGATGTTCATATAGTTATACTCACCAGGTAACTGTTCTCCAGTTATACATAAGAGCGACTGAACTGAACAGAAGGTTGAATGGATAGACTGAACAATCATCGTATCTGGGTTGTATTCGATTAATTCGTGATGATTATTATATATTATGTCTAACCAGGTAACTGTTCTTTCGTTATACATACTAGCAACCGAATCGAACATAAGGTTGAATGGATAGATTGCACAATCATTGTATCTGGGTTGTCTCCGATTATATCGTTATGTTGTATATTTAACTACACCTACCATGTAACGGTTCTTTCGTTACACATGCGAGCGTCTGAATCGAACATAAGGTTGGATGGTTAGACGGAACGATAATTGTAACTAAGTTGTATTCGATTATATCGTGATGACGTTCATATAGAAATACTCACCAGGTTACTGTTCTTTCGTTATACATACGAGCAACCGGATCGAACAGAAGGTTGAATGGATAGTATCTGGGTTGTATTCGATTATGATGTTATGCTGTGTATATAGTTATACACATAAGGTGACGGTATTCCCGTTTCACATACGAGCGACCGAAACGAACAGAAAGTTGAATGGATAGACTGAACAATCAATGTATCTGGGTGGTATCCGATTATATCGCAATACTGTATATATAGTGATACTTACCAGGTGACGGTACTTCCGTTACACATACTGGCGACTGAATCGAACAGAAGGTTAAATGGTTAGACGAAACGATAATTGTATCTGAGTTGTATTCGATGATATCGTGATGATGTTTATATAGCAATACTCACCAGGTAACTGTACTTCCGTTTTACATACAAGCGACCGAATCGAGCAGAAGGTTGAATTCAGTATAGATTGAACAATCATCGTATCTGGGTTGTATTCGATTATGTTTATATAGTTATACTCACCAGGTAACTGTTCTTTCGTTATACATACGAGCAACCGAATCGAACAGAAGGTTGAATGGATAGTATCTGGGTTGTATTCGATTATGATGTTATGCTGTGTATATAGTTATACACATAAGGTGACGGTATTCCCGTTTCACATACGAGCGACCGAAACGAACAGAATGTTGAATGGATAGACAAAACAATCAATGTATCTGGGTGGTATCCGATTATATCGCAATACTGTATATATAGTGATACTTACCAGGTGACGGTACTTCCGTTACACATACTGGCGACTGAATCGAACAGAAGGTTAAATGGTTAGACGAAACGATAATTGTATCTGAGTTGTATTCGATGATATCGTGATGATGTTTATATAGCAATACTCACCAGGTAACTGTTCTTCCGTTTTACATACAAGCGACCGAATCGAGCAGAAGGTTGAATTCAGTATAGATTGAACAATCATCGTATCTGGGTTGTATTCGATTATGTTTATATAGTTATACTCACCAGGTAACTGTTCTTCCGTTATACATACGAGCGACTGAATTGAACAGAAGGTTGAATGGATAGTATATGGGTTGTATTCGATTATGATGTTATGCTGTGTATATAGTTATACACACTAGGAGACGGTATTCCCGTTTTACATACGAGCGACCGAAACGAAAAGAAAGTTGAATGGATAGACTGAACAATCAATGTATCTGGGTGGTATCCGATTATATCGCAATACTGTATATATAGTGATACTAACCAGGTGACGGTACTTCCGTTACACATACTAGCGACTGAATCGAACAGAATGTTGAATGGTTAGACGAAACGATAATTGTATCTGAGTTGTATTCGATGATATCGTGATGATGTTTATATAGCAATACTCACCTGTCTGTCACCTCACTGTCCTTCCGTTTTACATACAAGCGACCGAATCGAGCAGAAGGTTAAATGGATAGATTGAATAATCATCGTATCTGAGTTGTATTCGATTATGTTTATATAGATATACTCACCAGGTACCTGTTCTTCCGATATACATACGAGCAACCGAATCGAACATAAGGTTGAATGGATAGATTGAACAATAATCGTATCTGAGTTGTATTCGATTATGTTAATATAGTTATACTCACCAGGTAACTGTTCTTCCGTTATACATACGAGCGACTGAATTGAACTGAAGGTTGAATGGATAGTCTAAACAATGATCGTATCTGGGGTTGTATTCGATTATATCGTGATGATGTTCATATAGTTATACTCACCAGGTAACTGTTCTCCAGTTATACATAAGAGCGACTGAACTGAACAGAAGGTTGAATGGATAGACTGAACAATCATCGTATCTGGGTTGTATTCGATTATTTCGTGATGATCATTATATATTTTGTCTAACCAGGTAACTGTTCTTTCGTTATACATACTAGCAACCGAATCGAACATAAGGTTGAATGGATAGATTGAACAATCATTGTATCTGGGTTGTCTCCGATTATATCGTTATGTTGTATATTCAACTACACCTACCATGTAACGGTTCTTTCGTTACACATACGAGCGTCTGAATCGAACATAAGGTTGGATGGTTAGACGGAACGATAATTGTAACTAAGTTGTATTCGATTATATCGTGATGACGTTCATATAGAAATACTCACCAGGTTACTGTTCTTTCGTTATACATACGAGCAACCGAATCGAACAGAAGGTTGAATGGATAGTATCTGGGTTGTATTCGATTATGATGTTATGCTGTGTATATAGTTATACACATAAGGTGACGGTATTCCCGTTTCACATACGAGCGACCAAAACGAACAAAAAGTTGAATGGTTAGACTGAACAATCAATGTATCTGGGTGGTATCCGATTATATCGCAATACTGTATATATAGTGATACTTACCAGGTGACGGTACTTCCGTTACACATACTAGCGACTGAATCGAACAGAAGGTTAAATGGTTTGACGAAACGATACATGTATCTGAATTGTATTCGATGATATCGTTATGATGTTTATATAGCAATACTCAACAGGTAACTGTTCTTCCATTTCACATACAAGCGACCGAATCGAGCAGAAGGTTGATTTCAGTATAGATTGAACAATCATCGTATCTGGGTTGTATTCGATTATGTTTATATAGTTTTACTCACAAGGTAACTGTTCTTCCGTTATACATACGAGCGACTGAATTGAACAGAAGGTTGAATGGATAGTATATGGGTTGTATTCGATTATGATGTTATGCTGTGTATATAGTTATACACACTAGGAGACGGTATTCCCGTTTTACATACGAGCGACCGAAACGAAAAGGAAGTTGAATGGATAGACTGAACAATCAATGTATCTGGGTGGTATCCGATTATATCGCAATACTGTATATATAGTGATACTTACCAGGTGACGATACTTCCGTTACACATACTAGCGACTGAATCGAACAGAATGTTGAATGGTTAGACGAAACGATAATTGAATCTGAGTTGTATTCGATGATATCGTGATGATGTTTATATAGCAATACTCACCAGGTAACTGTCCTTCCGTTTTACATACAAGCGACCGAATCGAGCAGAAGGTTAAATGGATAGATTGAACAATCATCGTATCTGAGTTGTATTCGATTATGTTTATATAGATATACTCACCAGGTACCTGTTCTTCCGATATACATACGAGCAACCGAATCGAACATAAGGTTGAATGGATAGATTGAACAATCATCGTATCTGAGTTGTATTCGATTATGTTTATATAGTTATACTCACCAGGTAAATATTCTTCCGTTATACATACGAGCGACTGAATTGAACTGAAGGTTGAATATATAGACTAAACAATGATCGTATCTGGGGTTGTATTCGATTATATCGTGATGATGTTCATATAGTTATACTCACCAGGTAACTGTTCTCCAGTTATACATAAGAGCGACTGAACTGAACAGAAGGTTGAATGGATATACTGAACAATCATCGTATCTGGGTTTTATTCGATTATTTCGTGATGATTATTATATATTATGTCTAACCAGGTAACTGTTCTTTCGTTATACATACTAGCAACCGAATCGATCATAAGGTTGAATGGATATATTGAACAATCATTGTATCTGGGTTGTCTCCGATTATATCGTTATGTTGTATATTTAACTACACCTACCATGTAACGGTTCTTTCGTTACATGGTACATACGAGCGTCTGAATCGAACATAAGGTTGGATGGTTAGACGGAATGATAATTGTAACTAAGTTGTATTCGATTATATCGTGATGACGTTCATATAGAAATACTCACCAGGTTACTGTTCTTTCGTTATACATACTAGCAACCGAATCGAACAGAAGGTTGAATGGATAGTATCTGGGTTGTATTCGATTATGATGTTATGCTGTGTATATAGTTATACACATAAGGTGACGGTATTCCCGTTTCACATACGAGCGACCGAAACGAACAGAAAGTTGAATGGATAGACTGAACAATCAATGTATCTGGGTGGTATCCGATTATATCGCAATACTGTATATATAGTGATACTTACCAGGTGACGGTACTTCCGTTACACATACTGGCGACTGAATCGAACAGAAGGTTAAATGGTTAGACGAAACGATAATTGTATCTGAGTTGTATTCGATGATATCGTGATGATGTTTATATAGCAATACTCACCAGGTAACTGTCCTTCCGTTTTACATACAAGCGACCGAATCAAGCAGAAGGTTAAATGGATAGATTGAACAATCATCGTATCTGAGTTGTATTCGATTATGTTTATATAGATATACTCACCAGGTACCTGTTCTTCCGATATACATACGAGCAACCGAATCGAACATTAGGTTGAATGGATAGATTGAACAATAATCGTATCTGAGTTGTATTCGATTATGTTAATATAGTTATACTCACCAGGTAACTGTTCTTCCGTTATACATACGAGCGACTGAATTGAACTGGAGGTTGAATGGATAGACTGAACAATGATCGTATCTGGGGTTGTATTCGATTATATCGTGATGATGTTCATATAGTTATACTCACCAGGTAACTGTTCTCCAGTTATACATAAGAGCGACTGAACTGATCAGAAGGTTGAATGGATAGACTGAACAATCATCGTATCTGGGTTGTATTCGATTATTTCGTGATGATTATTATATATTATGTCTAACCAGGTAACTGTTTTTTCGTTATACATACTAGCAACCGAATCGAACATAAGGTTGAATGGATAGATTGAACAATCATTGTATCTGGGTTGTCTCCGATTATATCGTTATGTTGTATATTCAACTACACCTACCATGTAACGGTTCTTTCGTTACACATACGAGCGTCTGAATCGAACATAAGGTTGGATGGTTAGACGGATCGATAATTGTAACTAAGTTGTATTCGATTATATCGTGATGACGTTCATATAGAAATACTCACTAGGTTACTGTTCTTGGTTACTGTTACTGGATAGTATCTGGGTTGTATGATGTTATGCTGTGTATATAGTTATACACATAAGGTGACGGTATTCCCGTTTCACATACGAACGACCGAAACGAACAGAAAGTTGAATGGATAGACTGAACAATCGATGTATCTGGGTGGTATCCGATTATATCGCAATACTGTATATATAGTGATACTTACCAGGTGAAGGTACTTCCGTTACACATACTAGCGACTGAATCGAACAGAAGGTTAAATGGTTAGACGAAACGATAATTGTATCTGAGTTGTATTCGATGATATCGTGATGATGTTTATATAGCAATACTCACCAGGTAACTGTTCTTCCGTTTTACATACAAGCGACCGAATCGAGCAGAAGGTTGAATTCAGTATAGATTGAACAATCATCGTATCTGGGTTGTATTCGATTATGTTTATATAGTTATACTCACCAGGTAACTGTTCTTCCGTTATACATACGAGCGACTGAATTGAACAGAAAGTTGAATGGATAGTATCTGGGTTGTATTCGATTATGATGTTATGCTGTGTATATAGTTATACACATAAGGTGACGGTATTCCCGTTTCACATTCGAGCGACCGAAACGAACAGAAAGTTGAATGGATAGACTGAACAATCAATGTATCTGGGTGGTATCCGATTATATCGCAATACTGTATATATAGTGATACTTACCAGGTGACGGTACTTCCGTTACACATACTAGCGACTGAATCGAACAGAAGGTTAAATGGTTAGACGAAACGATAATTGTATCTGAGTTGTATTCGATGATATCGTGATGATGTTTATATAGCAATACTCACCAGGTAACTGTTCTTCCGTTTTACATACAAGCGACCGAATCGAGCAGAAGGTTGAATTCAGTATAGATTGAACAATCATCGTATCTGGGTTGTATTCGATTATGTTCATATAGTTATACTCACCAGGTAACTGTTCTTCCGTTATACATACGAGCGACTGAATTGAACAGAAGGTTGAATGGATAGTATATGGGTTGTATTCGATCATGATGTTATGCTGTGTATATAGTTATACACACTAGGAGACGGTATTTCCGTTTTACACACGAGCGACCGAAACGAAAAGAAAGTTGAATGGATAGACTGAACAATCAATGTATCTGGGTGGTATCCGATTATATCGCAATGCTGTATATATAGTGATACTTACCAGGTGACGATACTTCCGTTACACATACTAGCGACTGAATCGAACAGAATGTTGAATGGTTAGACGAAACGATAATTGTATCTGAGTTGTATTCGATGATATCGTGATGATGTTTATATAGCAATACTCACCAGGTAACTGTCCTTCCGTTTTACATACAAGCGACCGAATCGAGCAGAAGGTTAAATGGATAGATTGAACAATCATCGTATCTGAGTTGTATTCGATTATGTTTATATAGATATACTCACCAGGTACCTGTTCTTTCGATATACATACGAGCAACCGAATCGAACATAAGGTTGAATGGATAGATTGAACAATCATCGTATCTGAGTTGTATTCGATTATGTTTATATAGTTATACTCACTGTTCGGTGTCGTGAGCTTTTTCACGTCACTTACTGTGCTTGAATGATTTTTCTCGCTTTCGATAATGATGATTGAAATTCGAGGTAATTTTTAATTGTATATTCTTGTTTATATCAAAAACAATGTTGTTATTTTATTATTTTTGTTTCGTTGTCTGAGTGATTCCTTGAACAGCAATTAAATACAGAGTAACTAAATCCACAACAAATTATGAATAACAGTACATGAATAGAACATGGCGCCCCCTTGAAAGGATTGCCTTTCAAATAAAATAAAAACAATATCAAGATCATTCTGAAAACTTTCGTGGTAGATATCAAGTATCTGTCGGAAGAATACACACTCTGGATACTGGACGCTGCAATTCACCAGTTGAAGTTTTCACATTTAAGACTCGAACTATTCCATCTTCTCCAGGATACACTCGAGTAATTCGTCCAAATTTCCAGCACAAAGGAGCTGAATTATCATCCTTTAATAAGACCATAGACCCAACTTTCACGTTCATATGAGATTTCTTCCATTTGGATCTTTCTTGCAAAGTGCATAGGTAATCATGTGACCAACGCTACCAAAAATGTTGTAACTGTTGCTGAATAAGTCTCAGAAGGTGAAGTCGATTAGGTGGAATGTCCTTTACGTCATTCTGAGGCAGGGCAGTGAGGGGCTCGCCGATAAGAAAATGAGAAGGTGTTAAAGGTGAGAGATCATTTGGGTCACTTGACAAGGGTGATAAAGGTCTAGAATTGAGGACAGCCTCAACCTGAGTAATCACAGTATATAATCCCTCATATGTATGGTGCGAATTACCAATTATTCTCTTTAAATGAAATTTGGCTGATTTAACACAGGCTTCCTAAAGGCCCCCAAAGTTAGGTGCATATGATGGTATGAAATGCCAATTTATTTTATTGACCTCCAGAAACTCAGTGAATTTCAAGTTTTTATTCAAATCTTTTATTGTTGTTTTCAGCTCTTTCTCGGCTCCAACAAAATTTGCACCATTATCTGAATATATGTCACTACAAATCCCTCTCCTGGATATGAATCTAATTAAACATCTTAAGAATGAGTCAGTAGAAAGATTATCAGATAATTCTAAATGGGCTGCTTTTGTAACAAAACATACAAATACGCAGAGATAACATTTAATTATTTTTCGATTTCTAGTTTTTCCATCTTTGATATACAATGGACCAGCAAAATCCACTCCGGTAGTTAAAAATGATCTTTGAGGTTTGATACGAGATTGAGGAATATTACCCATTTGGTAATGGGTTTCAACTGGTTTGGATCTGAAGCAAATCATACAATTGCGTAAAACTCCACGAACAGCATTCCGACCATTGATTGGCCAAAAATTCATTCTTATTGCAGCCAAAGTAGCTTGTGCTCCTGAATGCAATTGTCTAGTATGCTCAAATCGAATGACTAACTTAGTGAAATTACTTTTATCAGGTAGTAAAATTGGATGTCTCCTATTAAAAGGAATGTATGAGTTTTTAAGTCTGCCGCCAACTCTGATCAGACCATTTTCATCTAAAAACGGATTTAATGATAATATTTTACTTTTTGATGAAAGAGGTTTTGAGTTTCTTAATAAATTTAAATCTAAGAAAAATGAATTTTGTTGAACAAATCTGCAAATAACAGTTAATGAATTCTTCAATTCAGTATTTGACAAATGTCCTGTTTCACGATTTTCTCTATTCACAATTTTTGAATTGTTTACAAATCGAAAACAGTAAGCTACAACCCTTTGAAGTTTGGTGAAAGATGAAAACCTATTGATAATATCAGTATCAAGATTTTGTGAGATTAATGTATGATCGATCTTTTTCAATTCTGGTATTTCACCCTCTATTGAAGGGCATACAACTTTAGGCCAAGCTTGTCTTTCTTCAGACATCCAAGGAGGTCCAACCCACCACATTGAGCATTCTTTCAAATCTTCCGGATTCATACCACGAGATATTATATCAGCTGGATTTGTTTCACTAGGAACATAGTTCCATTGACTTTTATCAGAGAATTGTTGAATTTCTGTGATACGATTGGCAACAAATGTTTTTAAGAGATGAGGTTCTGTAGAAATCCAAGAAAGAACAATAGTAGAATCAGTCCAATAATAAATATGATTTGTATCAACATGAATAGCTTTCAAGATCTTCTGAGTCAACTGAATTAAGAGTAAGGCTGCGCAGAGCTCAAGTTTAGGCATAGAAATAATTTTTAGTGGTGTGACCCGCGATTTGGCACACACCAAGTGACAGTGAATTCTTTCCATTCGATCTCTAGATCTAAAATAACAACCGGCTCCGTAAGCTTTTTCAGATGAATCTCCAAAACCATGTAACTCAACTAAAATTGGATTCGAACAAATAATGTGTCTGGGAATTTTCATATTGTTTAACTTGGAAATTTGACTCGAGAACTCAAGCCAAGAATGATACAAATCAGTTGGGAGACTTTCATCCCAATTTAAGCCTAACTTCCATAGTTTTTGAATAATTAGTTTTGATTTGACTGTACAAGGACCTACCAAACCTAGAGGGTCAAAGATTTGAGCAACTATTGATAGAATTGTACGTTTAGAAACGTGAGAAGGATGATTTAGAGTCAAAGTGTGTTGAAAAACATCATCAATTGAATTCCAATTCAAACCAAGAGTTTTGATAATTCTATCATCAGATATGAATTTTTGAGATGATTGGGATTTAATATTGGATATATTTTCTAATATATTTTCATTATTTGAAACAAATTTACGAAGATTGAATCCAGCAGATTCTAGAATATGAATGATATCTGATATGATCTGTTTGCCTTCTTCAATTGATTGAAACCCTGTCAAGAGGTCATCAACATAGAAACACGACATCATAATTCTAGAGGCTTCAGGATACCTCTCCTTGTTTTCTAAAGCTACTTGTTGAAGTGATCTGATACAAATATATGATGCACTGGCTGTACCATAGGTCGCTGTATTTAATCGAAAATGATCAAGTTTTTTAGATGGATCAGTTCGCCATAGTATACGCTGCAAATCTCGCTGAGAATCTTGTATATTTACCATACGGTACATTTTCTCTATATCTGCAGTTACTACGTACTCATGTGTTCTGAATCTTGTGACAATAGTAAATAAATCATCCTGAATTGTAGGACCCACTTTCAATACATCATTGAGAGATATTCCAGTAGAAGTTTTTGCAGAACCATCAAAGACGACACGCAACTTCGTAGTAGTACTTGACGTATTGAGAACACCATGATGTGGTAAATAGAAAATGATATCCTGTGGATTATCACGTGAAATATCAACCTTTTTCATGTGCCCGAGAGCTTCGTACTCAGACATGAACGAAACATACTGTCGTTTGAATTCTGGATTTTTATTGAATTTCTTTTCGACTGTATAAAATCTCTTGAGTGCCGTTTCAAAAGAGTTACCAAGTTGCATAATATTATCCTTAACCGGTAAGTTAACAACAAATCTCCCAGATTCGTCGCGAATTGAAGTTTTCTTAAAATGTTCTTCGCATTCTGATTCCTCTTTGAAATATTTAGCAAAATTAGCCAAGGGTTGAACTTCTTCCAGTTTCCAGAAACGTTCAAGCAGTTCATGAATATCTTCATTATTAATTGCGAGTTTACATACTGTGTTTGAAATATTTGAATAAGACAGTGGCAAGGGTCCTGATAGTATCCAACCTAGTCTAGTTTTTTGTAATACTGTGTTGTGAATTAGATTTATGCGACCTACACATATTAAGTCCCAAAAAATAGAAGCTCCAATTAACATATCGATTGGACCAGTTTTATTGAAATCACTGTCTGCTAAAATAATGTTTTTTGGAATTTTTAAGTGACTAGCATCAAAAGAAAATGCGGGCAAATCTTTCGTTATTTTATTTGTAATTAAAAATGGTATTTCTGAACCAATATATGAAGTTGTTGTAGATCTGATAGTGGCAACTGTTTTCTGTAACACAGATGTTAAGTTTGATCCAAAACCCTCAATTGAATGGGTTACATTGGACACAGGTAATTGCAGAATATTGAATAATTTTTGAGTAATAAAATTTGATTGAGAGCAATTATCAAGAATGGCCCGACATTTATGGGATTTGCCATACTTATCAATGATAGAAATATTCGCTGTTGAGAGTATTATATATGTTTCTGAATACGTACCACTTGATGTACATGCCGCAAGGGTTGATTGAGATACGTGTGATGTTGTTTCTGAATCTGTTTTATTATTATTAATTTGACTCTGTAGTTTTTCAAAATGCAATAAGGTGTTATGCTTATTAGAACATTTTTTACATACATATTGACTTCTGCAATCTTTTGAAATATGACCTTTACGTAAACAGTTGGTACAGGCTTTAAGCTTCCCTATTTCAGCAAGACGTTCCTGTGGATTCAATTTCAAAAACTCAGTGCATGAAAATATATTATGATTGTCTTTGTGACAAAGAATACAAGATGACCCTGTAGTAGCAACATATGTTGATATTGAATTATTATCAGTCTTTTTTGATGAGTATTTTTGTGTGGAATAAGAACCCTTTATATTGGAATATAAACCCTCTAACAATTGTAAATTCTTTAAACTTGGGCACATCTGTTTGTAGTTTTAAAGCATATTCCTCCCACTCTCTTTTCGTAGTGGAATCTAATTCTGATGATACAAGGTATATAATGATAGTATCCCATTGATCAACTGGCAAAGATAGAGATTCTAAATTTCTAAGATGTTGATTAACAGTATCAATCATATTTCGGAGATGAGTATGTGATTCCCTTTGAATGGTTTGTATATCGAATAAAGCCTTGAGGTGTGTTTGAATTATAACACGATTATTTTGATAGCGCTCACATAGGAAATCCCATGCTTTGTCATAATTTGCTTCAGATACCTCCAAAGCTGTCAAAATGTTAGCCGCCTCACCCTTGAGACATGATTTTAAATACCAAAATTTTTGGATTTCACTGATTGAATCACAGTTATGTATCATAGCCCTGAATGTATCTGAAAACTGCAGCCATTTTTCATATGACCCATGAAACTCAGGTAAGTTTAGTTTTGGTAAATTGGTTTTAATATTTTGAATATTTGTTGTGTTAGGTGTATTTATTGAGATTGCTGATTGAGAATTAGAAGGTAATGTGCTTGCTGAGAACTTTTTTATCAAATCTTTCGCTCGAGATATTGTTTCAAAATAAATAATTTCAAAATTAGTTCTGTCTGAACAATGATCGATTTTTTCATCTTTTGATTCTAACTCTGACTGAACCAAATCAAATTCACTCCAAAGGAGCTCAGCTTTTTTCAATCGAATACATAATTCACTGAGTTTTGAAGAGTCTGTCAAATCTGACAAAAATTTTGAAAACCGTGTCAGTTGACCCTTAATTGTACCCCTTTTTTGATGGAGTACCTTAATTTCTTCAGCCATTTTCTATGTATGTGAGAAGTTAAACAATGCAAAGTGCACAACTTGAGGAAAATGAATAAGATAGCTCGGAAAGTGAGCTAATAATGGAAGTGACTTAGGAAAGACAGCGAGCTTTACCTCAATACCCTGATCAATGAAAGTAGAAGCTGTTTCGTAACTTCGCCGTTCTTCTCCTTTGGTTTTCAATTCTTGAATGAAGGTGAGTGGTGATCAGTAGCTGCTAAAAACCTGGATTGATCTTGCTAAATGATAATGGATGATACGTTCTGATTGCTGATATTGCTGCTATTTTCGCTGAACTAGTTCGGTTCGCAGGACCATATGTTCGGTGTCGTGAGCTTTTTCACGTCACTTACTGTGCTTGAATGATTTTTCTCGCTTTCGATAATGATGATTGAAATTCGAGGTAATTTTTAATTGTATATTCTTGTTTATATCAAAAACGATGTTGTCATTTTATTATTTTTGTTTCGTTGTCTGAGTGATTCCTTGAACAGCAATTAAATACAGAGTAACTAAATCCACAACAAATTATGAATAACAGTACATGAATAGAACACTCACCAGGTAATTGTTCTTCCGTTATACATACGAGCGACTGAATTGAACTGAAGGTTGAATGGATAGACTAAACAATGATCGTATCTGGGGTTGTATTCGATTATATCGTGATGATGTTCATATAGTTATACTCACCAGGTAACTGTTCTCCAGTTATACATAAGAGCGACTGAACTGAACAGAAGTTTGAATGGATAGACTGAACAATCATCGTATCTGGGTTTTATTCGATTATTTCGTGATGATTATTATATATTATGTCTAACCAGGTAACTGTTCTTTCGTTATACATACAAGCAACCGAATCGAACATAAGGTTGAATGGATAGATTGAACAATCATTGTATCTGGGTTGTCTCCGATTATATCGTTATGTTGTATATTTAACTACACCTACCATGTAACGGTTCTTTCGTTACACATACGAGAGTCTGAATCGAACATAAGGTTGGATGGTTAGACGGAACGATAATTGTAACTAAGTTGTATACGATTATATCGTGATGACGTTCATATAGAAATACTCACCAGGTTACTGTTCTTTCGTTATACATACGAGCAACCGAATCGAACAGAAGGTTGAATGGATAGTATCTGGGTTGTATTCGATTATGATGTAATGCTGTGTATATAGTTATACACATAAGGTGACGGTATTCCCGTTTCACATACGAGCGACCGAAACGAACAGAAAGTTTAATGGATAGACTGATTAATCAATGTATCTGGGTGGTATCCGATTATATCGCAATACTGTATATATAGTGATACTTACCAGGTGACGGTACTTTCGTTACATATACTAGCGACTGAATCGAACAGAAGGTTAAATGGTTAGACGAAACGATAATTGTATCTGAGTTGTATTCGATGATATCGTGATGATGTTTATATAGCAATACTCACCAGGTAACTGTTCTTCCGTTTTACATACAAGCGACCGAATCGAGCAGAAGGTTGAATTCAGTATAGATTGAACAATCATCGTATCTGGGTTGTATTCGATTATGTTTATATATATATAAATCATTTATTCAGCATTGCTAATATATCATAAAAAGGTACAATACTCGGTACAATATAAAGTCATAAAAGTATACACAAAAAGTCATAAAAAAATACACAAATAGAGTTACATCAAACTAACATCACACTTAACATTGATAAATATATCACACAACTAAGTATTTATAGACTTACAACGATCAAGAGGATAGAAGATATATTTAGTCTTATTCTAATTAACGGAATTGTCATATTACTTGTGTAGATGATATATGGCTTTTTAACTAACTCCTGAATACATTCAATGTGTTGGCACTTTTGAGTGTTGTTGGTAGATCATTGAAGGCTTGCAATCCCTTGATGAAAACTGAGTTTTGAGCATTCCTATTCACAACATGACGAATATGAAAATTTGAACGATTTCTTGTATTGTAGTCATGATACTCAAAATTGTAATAGATTTTTTCAAGCAAATATGATGGTGCTATTTTAGTTTTAATTTTGTAAATAAATATTAATGTCAAATATAGGAAGTAATTTTTAACTGACAACCATTCTAGTTGAGTCAACATTTCGATTATATGTGTTCTTCTATCACAAGAGAGAATGATTCTCATTGCTCTATTTTGAAGCTTTTGTAGTCGACCTATTTCATTCTGATTAAGTGAGAATAGAACAGTAGCACAGTATGTATAATGAGGCAAAATTAAACTATTGTACAAGACAACTAATGACCATTGGTTGAGATATTTAGAACATCTGTAAAGATAATTGATTTTGAATGATATTGTTTTGATGATATAATTTGCATGATCTTTAAAACACAATGTATAGTCAACTATTACACCCAAATATTTGAATGTCTTCACCAATTCTATATTATTATTTTCATAATTTATTTTCAAATTGCTTGTGTTGAATTCTTCGTAGTGTTTGTCATTTCCTACGATCAAAAATTTTGTTTTGTTGCTATTAAGTTTCAGTGAGTTGAAACAGCACCATTTATATATTTGATCTAGAGTCTCTGTCAATGTATCTACTATTTCCTGCATGTTATTGGATGCATAATAAATCAAAGTATCATCTGCGAACAAATGAATGCAACAGTTACCAGCAACATTTGAAATGTCGTCGATATACAACAGGAATAATAGTGGACCCAATACACTTTCCTGTGGTACACCTAGATAATTTTGAATTTCATCTGATAAAATATTGTTGACTTTCAATTTCTGTTTTCTATTATCTAAATAACTTATCATCCATTGTAAAGCTTCTTCAACTATACCGAAGCTTTCAAGTTTTTGAATAAGCAAAGAGCGATCAACAGTTTCAAATGCTCTTTGCAGATCCAAGAAAACTGCACCGGTTATCAGCTTATTGCTCCTATTTTGCTTCCAGTCATCCAAAACGCACTGCAATGCTGTTTCACAGCTATGTTTTCCTCTAAACCCTGATTGCACACTGTTAATCAAATTATTTCCTTCCAAAAATTCAACGAGTTGGTTATAAACCACTCTTTCTAAAACTTTTTCTATGGTACAAAGCATATTGATTGGTCTTAAGTCAGCCGCCTTTTTAGAATTTGAAACCTTAGCTATAGGAGTTATGACAGAAGTTTTCAGGTCAGAAGGAACAATATTAGTTTCCAGAGAAGTATTGACTATATTAAGCAGTGGTATTGCGATATTATCAAAACAGTTCTTCAAGAATGCTACATTTATTTCATCTGAACTACCTTTGTTTGCCATGGCAAAAACAATATCTCTTAAGGAGTCAACATCTATCAACTCAAATTTATTCAAACGTATATTTTCAGTTTTAGATAATATTGGGAAATTATATTTGTCACGATCAATATTTGTGACTATTTCATTGATACTATCAATAAAGTAATTATTCAAGGCATCTGGAATTTCACATATATCTTTGATGATTTGATTTTCGTTAATCTGAATTTGCATAAAATCTATTTTATTACTATTTTTAGGCATAAGTTCTCTCATTATGTTCCACAAATTAACAGGGTTTTGTTTATTCTGCATGATCTGATTTTCATAATATTTACTTCTTTCGTTTCTGATAACTTTGACTGCTATATTTCGTTTTTGTTTATATGCTTCTTTATTCTCATCTGTTTTGTTTGCAATATAACTCTTGTAGCTTTCATCACGGTTCTTGATTGCGTTTGCGACTAGTTGGTTCCACCAAACTCTGTATCTAGGAAGTATCTTGATAACTCTTTTTGGTGCCACCTCATTCAATATATCCACAAGTTTTGAGTTGAAATCATTATACCTTTCATCAATATCAAGTCTATAATTCCAATCAACATCAGCTTGTTTTTTATTTATATTGTCAAATTCAATATTTCTGCCCCTGCTTTCTATTATTTGCGATTTTCTATGTGATGATAAATAATCTACATAAATTAATACATTGAAATGACTACTTATTCTAGGTGTAATAATAACTTCGGCTCTAATATTTTTACAATTAGTTAATACAAGATCTATTATTGATCCACCATTTCTATTATCTGAAGGATGTGTTATTTGTGTGACAATATTTTCCATTCCATTATCCTTAATGCAATTTTTTAATCTATTACTATTTGAATTATCTGATAACCAGTCAATATTAAAATCACCTGTCACAATTGTTTTATAGTTATTATCACATAAGTAATTATCTGCAAAATTCTCGAAAAAATCTAAGAAATCTTTGCAAACACTATTAGGGGATCTATACAAATTAACAATATAATAAATAGCATTCTCAAATTTGAATTTCAGCATAATCAACCAATATTTCTTTGGAGAAGAAAATTTTTCACATTTTAACATCTCCAAATCCTTACTTATGTAGATCAATACTCCACCAGTATGCCTACTTTCACTGTCCATTCTATAATTATCATAGTTACTAAGGGTTATTTCTGAATCAAATATATCTTCAGTGAGTCGTGTTTCAGACAGACACACTAAATGAGGATCATTCAACATAATCAATGAAGAAATTTCATCGAAATGGCATGGCAAACTTTGAGCATTAAGCGACAACATGAAACATGATTTCCTACCGAGTTTCCTACGAGATTTTATGTTCCTAATATTGGTGTTACAGCGTCTGGAAAATTTTGTTCATTGTCATCACCCACATTCAAAATTTGATTCGTCTTAATGAAAATCAAGTTTTTTCTACTCCTATTCATAATAATTGACTTTTCGAGAATAAAAGCTATGATTTTTGAACTATAGTGAAAACCGTTTTTATCGGTTATATTTATGAACTTTACATCACTTTCAGCATACTGATTCAATAGTAGTGCATAGTCATTAAATCTTTTGTTGAATTTTTCAATGAAAAATCTATATCTATTCAGGTCCTGACGTGTTGACATACTAGTGAATATTATGTTCGTATGAGTGCAATGTTTTATTTTTCTATGAAGTTCTGCCATTTTAGGATAACTTTTGTTTCTAAAATTATTAATACCACCTATAATTATTACATAATCATTGAGAGTAAAAGTTTCTGTTAGTTTTTCTAAAGCCTCAATTATTTTTTCCAATGTAGCCCCTGTTTTTATGAAAGATAATACATCGAGATTTGTATTTTTTCTTAAATATTTTCCTATGTTGAAACCGGTCTCATCTCCTAGGATTAATACCCTTTTTAATACATTATTTCGTTTGATTTCCTTGTCTGAATTGATCTTCAATAATACTTCTCTATCTTCTGGCTCGTTTTCATCCTGTTCCTCCCTTACTTCATCTGGTTTATTCACATATTCATTTTCCTTTTCCTTCATCATTATCTTCAACTTGTTCACATAGACTTCATTCTCTTTTTCAAGGGTTCTAATACTTATAATCATATTCTGGTTAATGGTGGTTATTTCACGTAGTTCTTCTTCGAATTTTTTCAAAAGTAATTCTTTTTCTTCAATTTGTTCTTGAAGTTGTAATGTTTTGTGTTTATTTTCTGTTAACTGTCTGTTTAAAATAGTGATCATTTCAGCTTTTTCATTTATTTTATCAACGAAAGTTTTTTCGGCATCAAATACCTCATCCTCAAAATCTCTTGTATTTCTCTTCAAACGCTGTATATACATATCCTTATCATTACATTCTTTTTGAAGTTTATTGATTTTCTCAATGTACCCATTCATCTGGTCCTGTTCTTCATTGTATTTTTTCTCACATTCTTTAGAGCATAGAATCTTATGGTTATCAAGTTTGATAACTTTTTTCCTTTCCATGCATGCAGGGTGAAACACTCCGTAACATATCAGGCAACAATGGTTTCCAAAATCTTTAGTTTTACAACATTTGAATTTACTACTGTTCTTTGTTCCTAAGTCCTGTCCTGCCCAAGTTAAGATGCGAGGGCCGATGATAAATTTCAAGATTGTATTGGCTTTTTGTGCCTAACACTTTTTGCTTAGCATGGCGATTCTTAGATTTAATTTTCGGATGTCAATTTATGCAAGGAATCAAATCCAAGAACATTTCACTACAAATTTGATGCACTAAGAAAGAATCACAGTGTTCAGTTATCTTTTGGTATAACTTTCAAAATAATGTCTTGGCATAAACCTAACAAAACTTTCCCAAGAAATAAATCACACACGTTGTCGCACTTGGTGTCGCACTTAGTATAGTAGTAGGTATACTCACCAGGTAACTGTTCTTCCGTTATACATACGAGCGACTGAATTGAACAGAAGGTCGAATGGATAGTATATGGGTTGTATTCGATTATGATGTTATGCTGTGTATATAGTTATACACACTAGGAGACGGTATTCCCGTTTTACATACGAGCGACCGAAACGAAAAGAAAGTTGAATGGATAGACTGAACAATCAATGTATCTGGGTGGTATCCGATTATATCGCAATACTGTATATATAGTGATACTTACCAGGTGACGATACTTCCGTTACACATACTAGCGACTGAATCGAACAGAATGTTGAATGGTTAGAAGAAACGATAATTGTATCTGAGTTGTATTCGATGATATCGTGATGATGTTTATATAGCAATACTCACCAGGTAACTGTCCTTCCGTTTTACATACAAGCGACCGAATCGAGCAGAAGGTTAAATGGATAGATCGAACAATCATCTTATCTGAGTTGTATTCGATTATGTTTATATAGTTATACTCACCAGGTAATTGTTCTTCCGTTATACATACGAGCGACTGAATTGAACTGAAGGTTGAATGGATAGACTAAACAATGATCGTATCTGGGGTTGTATTCGATTATATCGTGATGATGTTCATATAGTTATACTCACCAGGTAACTGTTCTCCAGTTATACATAAAAGCGACTGAACTGAACAGAAGGTTGAATGGATAGACTGAACAATCATCGTATCTGGGTTGTATTCGATTATTTCGTGATGATTATTATATATTATGTCTAACCAGGTAACTGTTCTTTCGTTATACATACTAGCAACCGAATCGAACATAAGGTTGAATGGATAGATTGAACAATCATTGTATCTGGGTTGTCTCCGATTATATCGTTATGTTGTATATTTAACTACACCTACCATGTAACGGTTCTTTCGTTATACATGCGAGCGTCTGAATCGAACATAAGGTTGGATGGTTAGACGGATCGATAATTGTAACTAAGTTGTATTCGATTATATCGTGATGACGTTCATATAGAAATACTCACCAGGTTACTGTTCTTTCGTTATACATACGAGCAACCGAATCGAACAGAAGGTTGAATGGATAGTATCTGGGTTGTATTCGATTATGATGTTATGCTGTGTATATAGTTATACACATAAGGTGACGGTATTCCCGTTTCACATACGAGCGACCGAAACGAACAGAAAGTTGAATGGATAGACTGAACAATCAATGTATCTGGGTGGTATCCGATTATATCGCAATACTGTATATATAGTGATACTTACCAGGTGACGGTTTTTCCGTTACACATACTAGCGACTGAATCGAACAGAAGGTTAAATGGTTAGACGAAACGATAATTGTATCTGAGTTGTATTCGATGATATCGTGATGATGTTTATATAGCAATACTCACCAGGTACCTGTTCTTCCGATATACATACGAGCAACCGAATCGAACATAAGGTTGAATGGATAGATTGAACAATCATCGTATCTGAGTTGTATTCGATTATGTTTATATAGTTATACTCACCAGGTAACTGTTCTTCCGTTATACATACGAGCGACTGAATTGAACTGATGGTTGAATGGATAGACCAAACAATGATCGTATCTGGGGTTGTATTCGATAATATCGTGATGATGTTCATATAGTTATACTCACCAGGTAACTGTTCTCCAGTTATACATAAGAGCGACTGAACTGAACAGAAGGTTGAATGGATAGACTGAACAATCATCGTATCTGGGTTGTATTCGATTATTTCGTGATGATTATTATATATTATGTCTAACCAGGTAACTGTTCTTTCGTTAAACATACTAGCAACCGAATCGAACATAAGGTTGAATGGATAGATTGAACAATCATTGTATCTGGGTTGTCTTTGATTATATCGTTATGTTGTATATTTAACTACACCTACCATGTAACGGTTCTTTCGCTACACATACGAGCGTCTGAATTGAACATAAGGTTGGATGGTTAGACGGAACGATAATTGTAACTAAGTTGTATTCGATTATATCGTGATGACGTTCATATAGAAATACTCACCAGTTTACTGTTCTTTCGTTATACATACGAGCAACCGAATCGAACAGAAGGTTGAATGGATAGTATCTGGGTTGTATTCGATTATGATGTTATGCTGTGTATATAGTTATACACATAAGGTGACGGTATTCCCGTTTCACATACGAGCGACCGAAACGAACAGAAAGTTGAATGGATAGACTGAACAATCAATGTATTTGGGTGGTATCCGATTATATCGCAATACTGTATATATAGTGATACTTACCAGGTGACGGTACTTCCGTTACACATACTAGCGACTGAATCGAACAGAAGGTTAAATGGTTAGACGAAACGATAATTGTATCTGAGTTGTATTCGATGATATCGTGATGATGTTTATATAGCAATACTCACCAGGTAACTGTTCTTCCGTTTTACATACAAGCGACCGAATCGAGCAGAAGGTTAAATGGATAGATTGAACAATCATCGTATCTGAGTTGTTTCCGATTATGTTTATATAGATATACTCACCAGGTACCTGTTCTTCCGATATACATACGAGCAACCGAATCGAACATAAGGTTGAATGGATAGATTGAACAATCATCTTATCTGAGTTGTATTCGATTATGTTTATATAGTTATACTCACCAGGTAACTGTTCTTCCGTTATACATACGAGCGACTGAATTGAACTGAAGGTTGAATGGATAGACTAAACAATGATCGTATCTGGGGTTGTATTCGATTATATCGTGATGATGTTCATATAGTTATACTCACCAGGTAACTGTTCTCCAGTTATACATAAGAGCGACTGAACTGAACAGAAGGTTGAATGGATAGACTGAACAATCATCGTATCTGGGTTGTATTCGAATATTTCGTGATGATTATTATATATTATGTCTAACCAGGTAACTGTTCTTTCGTTATACATACTAGCAACCGAATCGATCATAAGGTTGAATGGATAGATTGAACAAACATTGTATCTGGGTTGTCTCCGATTATATCGTTATGTTGTATATTTAACTACACCTACCATGTAACGGTTCTTTCGTTACACATACGAGCGTCTGAATCGAACATGAGGTTGGATGGTTAGACGGAACGATAATTGTAACTAAGTTGTATTCGATTATATCGTGATGACGTTCAAATAGAAATACTCACCAGGTTACTGTTCTTTCGTTATACATACGAGCAACCGAATAGAACAGAAGGTTGAATGGATAGTATTTGGGTTGTATTCGATTATGATGTTATGCTGTGTATATAGTTATACACATAAGGTGACGGTATTCCCGTTTCACATACGAGCGACCGAAACGAACAGAAAGTTGAATGGATAGACTGAACAATCAATGTATCTGGGTGGTATCCGATTATATCGCAATACTGTATATATAGTGATACTTACCAGGTGACGATACTTCCGTTACACATACTAGCGACTGAATCGAACAGAATGTTGAATGGTTAGACGAAACGATAATTGTATCTGAGTTGTATTCGATGATATCGTGATGATGTTTATATAGCAATACTCACCAGGTAACTGTTCTTCCGTTTTACATACAAGCGACCGAATCGAGCAGAAGGTTGAATTCAGTATAGATTGAACAATCATCGTATCTGGGTTGTATTCAATTATGTTTATATAGTTATACTCACCAGGTAACTGTTCTTCCGTTATACATACGAGCGACTGAATTGAACAGAAGGTTGAATGGATAGTATATGGGTTGTATTCGATTATGTTGTTATGCTGTGTATATAGTTATACACACTAGGAGACGGTATTCCCGTTTTACATACGAGCGACCGAAACGGAAAGAAAGTTGAATGGATAGACTGAACAATCAATGTATCTGGGTGGTATCTGATTATATCGCAATACTGTATATATAGTGATACTTACCAGGTGACGATACTTCCGTTACACATACTAGCGACTGAATCGAACAGAATGTTGAATGGTTAGACGAAACGATAATTGTATCTGAGTTGTATTCGATGATATCGTGATGATGTTTATATAGCAATACTCACCAGGTAACTGTCCTTCCGTTTTACATACAAGCGACCGAATCGAGCAGAAGGTTAAATGGATAGATTGAACAATCATCGTATCTGAGTTGTATTCGATTATGTTTATATAGATATACTCACCAGGTACCTGTTCTTCCGATATACATACGAGCAACCGAATCGAACATAAGGTTGAATGGATAGATTGAACAATCATCGTATCTGAGTTGTATTCGATTATGTTTATATAGTTATACTCACCAGGTAACTGTTCTTCCGTTATACATACGAGCGACTGAATTGAACTGAAGGTTGAATGGATAGACTAAACAATGATCGTATCTGGGGTTGTATTCGATTATATCGTGATGATGTTCATATAGTTATACTCACCAGGTAACTGTTCTCCAGTTATACATAAGAGCGACTGAACTGAACAGAAGGTTGAATGGATAGACTGAACAATCATCGTATCTGGGTTGTATTCGATTATTTCGTGATGATTATTATATATTATGTCTAACCAGGTAACTGTTCTTTCGTTATACATACTAGCAACCGAATCGAACATAAGGTTGAATGGATAGATTGAACAATCATTGTATCTGGGTTGTCTCCGATTATATCGTTATGTTGTATATTTAACTACACCTACCATGTAACGGTTCTTTCGTTACACATACGAGCGTCTGAATCGAACATAAGGTTGGATGGTTAGACAGAACGATAATTGTAACTAAGTTGTATTCGATTATATCGTGATGACGTTCATATAGAAATACGTTACACATACGTTACATTATATCGCAATACTGTATATATAGTGATACTTACCAGGTGACGGTACTTTCGTTACACATACTAGCGACTGAATCGAACAGAAGGTTAAATGGTTAGACGAAACGATAATTGTATCTGAGTTGTATTCGATGATATCGTGATGATGTTTATATAGCGATACTCACCAGGTAACTGTCCTTCCGTTTTACATACAAGCGACCGAATCGAGCAGAAGGTTAAATGGATAGATTGAACAATCATCGTATCTGAGTTGTATTCGATTATGTTTATATAGATATACTCACCAGGTACCTGTTCTTCCGATATACATACGAGCAACCGAATCGAACATAAGGTTGAATGGATAGATTGAACAATCATCGTATCTGAGTTGTATTCGATTATGTTTATATAGAAATACTCACCAGGTTACTGTTCTTTCGTTATACATACGAGCAACCGAATCGAACAGAAGGTTGAATGGATAGTATCTGGGTTGTATTCGATTATGATGTTATGCTGTGTATATAGTTATACACATAAGGTGACGGTATTCCCGTTTCACATACGAGCGACCGAAACGAACAGAAAGTTGAATGGATAGACTGAACAATCAATGTATCTGGGTGGTATCCGATTATATCGCAATACTGTATATATAGTGATACTTACCAGGTGACGATACTTTCGTTACACATACTAGCGACTGAATCGAACAGAATGTTGAATGGTTAGACGAAACGATAATTGTATCTGAGTTGTATCCGATGATATCGTGATGATGTTTATATAGCAATACTCACCAGGTAACTGTTCTTCCGTTTTACATACAAGCGACTGAATTGAACAGAAGGTTGAATGGATAGTATATGGGTTGTATTCGATTATGATGTTATGCTGTGTATATAGTTATACACACTAGGAGACGGTATTCCCGTTTTACATACGAGCGACCGAAACGAATAGAAAGTAAAATGGATAGACTGAACAATCAATGTATCTGGGTGGTATCCGATTATATCGCAATACTGTATATATAGTGATACTTACCAGGTGACGATACTTCCGTTACACATACTAGCGACTGAATCGAACAGAATGTTGAATGGTTAGACGAAACGATAATTGTATCTGAGTTGTATTCGATGATATCGTGATGATGTTTATATAGCAATACTCACCAGGTAACTGTCCTTCCGTTCTACATACAAGCGACCGAATCGAGCAGAAGGTTAAATGGATAGATTGAACAATCATCGTATCTGAGTTGTATTCGATTATGTTTATATAGATATACTCACCAGGTACCTGTTCTTCCGATATACATACGAGCAACCGAATCGAACATAAGGTTGAATGGATAGATTGAACAATCATCGTATCTGAGTTGTATTCGATTATGTTTATATAGTTATACTCACCAGGTAACTGTTCTTTCGTTATTCATACGAGCGACTAAATTGAACTGAAGGTTGAATGGATAGACTGAACAATGATCGTATCTGGGGTTGTATTCGATTATATCGTGATGATGTTCATATAGTTATACTCACCAGGTAACTGTTCTCCAGTTATACATGAGAGCGACTGAACTGAACAGAAGGTTGAATGGATAGACTGAACAATCATCGTATCTGGGTTGTATTCGATTATTTCGTGATGATTATTATATATTATGTCTAACCAGGTAACTGTTCTTTCGTTATACATACTAGCAATCGAATCGAACATAAGGTTGAATGGATAGATTGAACAATCATGGTATCTGGGTTGTCTCCGATTATATCGTTATGTTGTATATTTAACTACACCTACCATGTAACGGTTCTTTCGTTACACATACGAGCGTCTGAATCGAACATAAGGTTGGATGGTTAGACGGAACGATAATTGTAACTAAGTTGTATTCGATTATATCGTGATGACGTTCATATAGAAATACTCACCAGGTTACTGTTCTTTCGTTATACATACGAGCAACCGAATCGAACAGAAGGTTGAATGGATAGTATCTGGGTTGTATTCGATTATGATGTTATGCTGTGTATATAGTTATACACATAGGGTGACGGTATTCCCGTTTCACATACGAGCGACCGAAACAAACAGAAAGTTGAATGGATAGACTGAACAATCAATGTATCTGGGTGGTATCCGATTATATCGCAATACTGTATATATAGTGATACTTACCAGGTGACGGTACTTCCGTTACACATACTAGCGTCTGAATCGAACAGAAGGTTAAATGGTTAGACGAAACGATAATTGTATCTGAGTTGTATTCGATGATATCGTGATGATGTTTATATAGCAATACTCACCAGGTAACTGTTCTTCCGTTTTACATACAAGCGACCGAATCGAGCAGAAGGTTGAATTCAGTATAGATTAAACAATCATCGTATCTGGGTTGTATTCGATTATGTTTGTATAGTTATACTCACCAGGTAACTGTTCTTCCGTTATACATACGAGCGACTGAATTGAACAGATGGTTGAATGGATAGTATATGGGTTGTATTCGATTATGATGTTATGCTGTGTATATAGTTATACACACTAGGAGACGGTATTCCTGTTTTACATACGAGCGACCGAAACGAAAAGAAAATTGAATGGATAGACTGAACAATCAATGTATCTGGGTGGTATCCGATTATATCGCAATACTGTATATATAGTGATACTTACCAGGTGACGATACTTCCGTTACACATACTAGCGACTGAATCGAACAGAATGTTGAATGGTTAGACGAAACAATAATTGTATCTGAGTTGTATTCGATGATATCGTGATGATGTTTATATAGCAATACTCACCAGGTAACTGTCCTTCCATTTTACATACAAGCGACCGAATCGAGCAGAAAGTTAAATGGATAGATTGAACAATCATCGTACCTGAGTTGTATTCGATTATGTTTATATAGATATACTCACCAGGTACCTGTTCTTCCGATATACATACGAGCAACCGAATCGAACATAAGGTTGAATGGATAGATTGAACAATCATCGTATCTGAGTTGTATTCGATTATGTTTATATAGTTATACTCACCAGGTAACTGTTCTCCAGTTATACATAAGAGCGACTGAACTGAACAGAAGGTTGAATGGATAGACTGAACAATCATCGTATCTGGGTTGTATTCGATTATTTCGTGATGATTATTATATATTATGTCTAACCAGGTAACTGTTCTTTCGTTATACATACTAGCAACCGAATCGAACATAAGGTTGAATGGATAGATTGAACAATCATTGTATCTGGGTTGTCTCCGATTATATCGTTATGTTGTATATTTAACTACACCTACCATGTAACGGTTCTTTCGTTACACATACGAGCGTCTGAATCGAACATAAGGTTGTATGGTTAGACGGAACGATTATTGTAACTAAGTTGTATTCGATTATATCGTGATGACGTTCATATAGAAATTCTCACCAGGTTACTGTTCTTCCGTTATACATACGAGCGACTGAATTGAACAGAAGGTTGAATGGATAGTATATGGGTTGTATTCGATTATGATGTTATGCTGTGTATATAGTTATACACACTAGGAGACGGTATACCCGTTTTACATACGAGCGACCGAAACGAAAAGAAAGTTGAATGGATAGACTGAACAATCAATGTATCTGGGTGGTATCCGATTATATCGCAATACTGTATATATAGTGATACTTACCAGGTGACGATACTTCCGTTACACATACTAGCGACTGAATCGAACAGAATGTTGAATGGTTAGACGAAACGATAATTGTATCTGAGTTGTATTCGATTATATCGTGATGACGTTCATATAGAACTACTCACCAGGTTACTGTTCTTTCGTTATACATACGAGCCACCGAATCGAACAGAAGGTTGAATGGTTAGTATATGGGTTGAGTTCGATATGATATACATACGAGCATCCGAATCGAACATAAGGTTGAATGGATAGATTGAACAATCATCGTATCTGAGTTGTATTCGATTATGTTTATATATGTTATGCTGTATATATAGTTATACACATAAGGTGACGGTATTCCCGTTTCACATACGAGCGACCGAAACGAACAGAAAGTTGAATGGATAGACTGAACAATCAATGTATCTGGGTGGTATCCGATTATAATAATAATAATAATAAACTCTTTATTTTCTCAAATTAGATTGCACACCAACAGTGTGGTAATACAAATAAAAAAGAGCAAAACGTCATTAAAATAGGAAAAATAGTTAAACATTATATCATAAGGAATAAAAAATATAAAGATAAAACAACAAATACATATAAATAAATAAAACTAGATATAAATATAGAAACAACACATACACGCCATAAATAAAAAATCACAAATATGTATAAAATAAAATCAAGATGAATTGTATATGTATATATAAATGAGATTAAACACGTCAGAAATGGCAAATCACAACAGAAACTCCTCCATAGTGTAGCAATTTTTTGAAAATAGTAGTTTCTTAACTTTCTTCTTGAAAATGTATACAGTACTTGATACCTTAATGTCATCAGGAAGTCTGTTATACAATTTGCATCCCAGATATTCGAAACTTTTTTGATATAGTACAGTGCGATGTTGACACGGTAGGATTAATTGGGAATTACGTGTACAGTAATTATGTGCCGATCTATTGGCAGCCAGTTTGTTTTTATTGCGGTATACATATGTGCAAGCCTCAAGTATATATATTCCTGCAACTGTCAATATATTCAAATTCCGAAATGATTCCCTACAAGAATCCCTAAATCCCAACTTTGCAATGATCCTTATGGCATACTTCTGTATGATGAACACTTGGTCTACAGAGGAGCTTGTGCCCCAGTTCAAAATACCATACCTCAGATGAGAGTTAAAATTTGCATAATATAAAGTTAGCAGGATGCTTTTGCTACAATAATTTGAGAGATACCTAAGGGAATAGCAGACTTTTCTTAGTTTCTTGCATAGATTGTCAACTTGTGGCATCCATTGCAATCTGTTATCAAAGACAACACCTAACATTTTCGTAGATTTTACTGCATTCAGTTCCAAATCAGTATTCTCAAACAGATACATCTCAATCTGTTGTCCTTTTATCATGAACTGTAACATATTGGTTTTTGTTTTATTTATATGCAAATTGTTTTTCTCAGACCAAATTATGACTTTTTCCAATGTGCTTTCAGCTGTATTTCTAAGTGTGTTCAAATCATCTGCAAAAACCAATATATTAGTGTCATCAGCATAACATATGCAATGAGTGGCAGAATTCCTATTGAGATAATCTAATAAATCATTGGCAAAAACAAGATATAAAAAAGGTCCCAGAATTGATCCTTGGGGTACACCATCAATGATATGTTTTTCAGAACTTATATTTTCCTCAATTTTCACTACTTGTCTCCTATTTTCCAGGTAAGAACTTAGTAAATTCAGTGGCATTCCTCTAACTCCATATCTCGACAGTTTTTCAAGTAAAAGGCTGTGATTCACGCAATCAAACGCTCGTGAAAAATCAATGAATAATCCTAAAACACACTTTTTTTTGTCCAAGGCAGTTATTATTCGACTGTGAAAGTCATATAGAGCTGTATCAGTGCTTTTATTAGTCGTAAAACCATGTTGGGATGGGGATAATAATTTCATCGAGGTAAAAAAAGCATTCAGTTGTTCCTTCAAATTCAATTCGTATAGTTTCGAGATGCTGGAAAGAATACTTATTGCTCTGTAATTATTCAAGTCATTGGTATCACCTTTTTTATATACAGGAGATACACTCGCCAATTTCAGTTTAGTTGGGAAAATTCCTTTTTCTGTTGACAAATTAATCAAGAAGGTAAGTATGGAACACAATTCAGATGCACAACATTTAATCAACTTGATTGATATTTGGTCAGTCCCATACGAATTGGAGTTTTTGAGTTTATCAATTAATTGTATTAATTCCCTCTCAGTGATCGGAGACATAAAAAAAGTTGATGTATTGAGTGAGATATTACTTTCGAGAAAACTAGTATCAATTGTGAAGTGTTCAGACAAAGGTTTCGTAAAATGGGTATTGAATTTTTCAGCCAGAGCCCTACCCCTGTATTGAATATTTTGTTCAACTAAAATCAGTTCATCTTCATTGGGATGTATTTTTTGTAGGTCATTTATAATTTTCCAGGTTGTTTTAGACTTGTTGCCAGATTGAGTGATCAATTCATCATAATATTTAATATTTGTTGATTGTAACTCTTGCCTATATTCTCTGTTCACTCTCCTACATATTTCAGTAAAGTTGCTGTCATTTTTAGCTAGCTTATTAAAAAGTGAAACTCTGTTTTTCATGTATTCTAGCTCCGGAGACATCATTATTTTTGGGTTGAACTTCTTTCTCGGTGGCCCTACAGTTACCTGTCTTGATGGGAAAGACATCTCAAAGTAGTAGGTAAGAAGCTGAGTGAAAAGTTCATATGCCAAGTTGGGACATTCCTGTGCAAATACCTCTACCCAGTCTTCTTGTTGAAGGTAGTTGTGGAATCTCATTAGATTCTCATCGCAAAAATCCCTACGATAGTAGAATTGCTTGTGTTTCCCCTTGCTGGCTTCATTGTTTAGATTGAAATCAATTTTCAAGAACTGTGAGTAATGATCAGATAAATTTAGGTCGACTATTGCTACACTATGGATGAAGTTTGACTTTATTAAAAAGTTGTCGATACATGTCATAGAATTTGCCTTCACCCTTGTTGGCACCCTTAAACTAATGTCAATTTCATAAGAGGATAGCAAGTCTCCCAATAACGTTAGATTGGTACTATGAACCATGAAATTGATATTGAAATCTCCGCCAATGATAAGCGTTGTCGTTTTATTGTCTATATTAGATAGAATACCGCTGAACAATAGCAGAAATTCATTAAAATCACCATCAGGTGGTCTATATATAACAATACAGACTATGCGCAGAGTGGTCAACTTTATACCACAAACTTCTAAAACACCTTCCTTACAAAAATTGGTCAGTTTCAACTCACAAGTACTTTCCATGAAATTATCATTTTTATAGATAGATACCCCACCATGTATCTTAGTGGTCCTAGAGTAGGAGGCACAAAGGTCAAAATTTTTTAACTTGAAAATTTCCAATTGTTCTGCATTTAGCCAATGTTCAGTGATGAGAAGGAAATCACAGAATTTTTTCTCTTTCAATATTTCATCTAAAAGTACAATTTTATTACTCATACATTGGATATTTTGGTGAATGAAGGAAATATATCTATTTTCAGTATTTGCAGAACGCAAACTATCAATTTAGGTTATATCTTCCTGTTGCATTCGTTCATTGTTACCACCAAGGTAATGAGTGTTTGAATTAGTGATATTGATTTCTTTAATTATATCGCAATACTGTATATATAGTGATACTTACCAGGTGACGGTACTTCCGTTACACATACTAGCGACTGAATCGAACAGAAGGTTAAATGGTTAGACGAAACGATAATTGTATCTGAGTTGTATTCGATGATATCGTGATGATGTTTATATAGCAATACTCACCAGGTAACTGTTCTTCCGTTTTACATACAAGTGACCGAATCGAGCAGAAGGTTGAATTCAGTATAGATTGAACAATCATCGTATCTGGGTTGTATTCGATTATGTTTATATAGTTATAATCACCAGGTAACTGTTCTTCCGTTATACATACGAGCGACTGAATTGAACAGAAGGTTGAATGGATAGTATATGGGTTGTATTCGATTATGATGTTATGCTGTGTATATAGTTATACACACTAGGAGACGGTATTCCCGTTTTACATACGAGCGACCGAAACAAAAAGAAAGTTGAATGGATAGACTGAACAATCAATGTATCTGGGTGGTATCCGATTATATCGCAATACTGTATATATAGTGATACTTACCAGGTGACGATACTTCCGTTACACATACTAGCGACTGAATCGAACAGAATGTTGAATGGTTAGACGAATCGATAATTGTATCTGAGTTGTATTCGATGATATCGTGATGATGTTTATATAGCAATACTCACCAGGTAACTGTTCTTCCGTTTTACATACAAGCGACCGAATCGAGCAGAAGGTTGAATTCAGTATAGATTGAACAATCATCGTATCTGGGTTGTATTCGATTATGTTTATATAGTTATACTCACCAGGTAACTGTTCTTCCGTTATACATACGAGCGACTGAATTGAACAGAAGGTTGAATGGATAGTATATGGGTTGTATTCGATTATGATGTTATGCTGTGTATATAGTTATACACACTAGGAGACGGTATTCCCGTTTTACATACGAGCGACCGAAACGAAATGAAAGTTGAATGGATAGACTGAACAATCAATGTATCTGGGTGGTATCCGATTATATCGCAATACTGTATATATAGTGATACTTACCAGGTGACGATACTTCCGTTATACATACTAGCGACTGAATCGAACAGAATGTTGAATGGTTAGACGAAACGATAATTGTATCTGAGTTGTATTCGATGATATCGTGATGATGTTTATATAGCAATACTCACCAGGTAACTGTCCTTCCGTTTTACATACAAGCGACCGAATCGAGCAGAAGGTTAAATGGATAGATTGAACAATCATCGTATCTGAGTTGTATTCGATTATGTTTATATAGATATACTCACCAGGTACCTGTTCTTCCGATATACATACGAGCAACCGAATCGAACATAAGGTTGAATGGATAGATTGAACAATCATCGTATCTGAGTTGTATTCGATTATGTTTATATAGTTATACTCACCAGGTAACTGTTCTTCCGTTATACATACGAGCGACTGAATTGAACTGAAGGTTGAATGGATAGACTAAACAATGATCGTATCTGGGGTTGTATTCGATTATATCGTGATAATGTTCATATAGTTATACTCACCAGGTAACTGTTCTCCAGTTATACATAAGAGCGACTGAACTGAACAGAAGGTTGAATGGATAGACTGAACAATCATCGTATCTGGGTTGTATTCGATTATTTCGTGATGATTATTATATATTATGTCTAACCAGGTAACTGTTCTTTCGTTATACATACTAGCAACCGAATCGAACATAAGGTTGAATGGATAGATTGAACAATCATTGTATCTGGGTTGTCTCCGATTATATCGTTATGTTGTATATTTAACTACACCTACCATGTAACGGTTCTTTCGTTACACATACGAGCGTCTGAATCGAACATAAGGTTGGATGGTTAGACGGAACGATAATTGTAACTAAGTTGTATTCGATTATATCGTGATGACGTTCATATAGAAATACTCACCAGGTTACTGTTCTTTCGTTTTACATACGAGCAACCGAATCGAACAGAAGGTTGAATGGATAGTATCTGGGTTGTATTCGATTATGATGTTATGCTGTGTATATAGTTATACACATAAGGTGACGGTATTCCCGTTTCACATACGAGCGACCGAAACGAACAGAAAGTTGAATGGATAGACTGAACAATCAATGTATCTGGGTGGTATCCGTATATATCGCAATACTGTATATATAGTGATACTTACCAGGTGACGGTACTTCCGTTACACATACTAGCGACTGAATCGAACAGAAGGTTAAATGGTTAGACGAAACGATAATTGTATCTGAGTTGTATTCGATGATATCGTGATGATGTTTATATAGCAATACTCACCAGGTAACTGTCCTTCCGTTTTACATACAAGCGACCGAATCGAGCAGAAGGTTAAATGGATAGATTGAACAATCATCGTATCTGAGTTGTATTCGATTATGTTTATATAGATATACTCACCAGGTACCTGTTCTTCCGATATACATACGAGCAACCGAATCGAACATAAGGTTGAATGGATAGATTGAACAATCATCGTATCTGAGTTGTATTCGATTATGTTTATATAGTTATACTCACCAGGTCTCTGTTCTTCCGTTATACATACGAGCGACTGAATTGAACTGGAGGTTGAATGGATAGACGAAACAATGATCGTATCTGGGGTTGTAATCGATTATATCGTGATGATGTTCATATAGTTATACTCACCAGGTAACTGTTCTCCAGTTATACATAAGATCGACTGAACTGAACAGAAGGTTGAATGGATAGACTGAACAATCATCGTATCTGGGTTGTATTCGATTATTTCGTGATGATTATTATATATTATGTCTAACCAGGTAACTGTTCTTTCGTTTTACATACTAGCAACCGAATCGAACATAAGGTTGAATGGATAGATTGAACAATCATTGTACCTGGGTTGTCTCCGATTATATCGTTATGTTGTATATTTAACTACACCTACCATGTAACGGTTCTTTCGTTACACATACGAGCATCGAACATAAGGTTGGATGGTTAGACGGAACGATAATTGTAACTAAGTTGTATTCGATTATATCGTGATGACGTTCATATAGAAATACTCACCAGGTTACTGTTCTTTCGTTATACATACGAGCAACCGAATCGAATAGAAGGATGAATGGATAGTATCTGTGTTGTATTCGATTATGATGTTATGCTGTGTATATAGTTATACACATAAGGTGACGGTATTCCCGTTTCACATACGAGCGACCGAAACGAACAGAAAGTTGAATGAATAGACTGAACAATCAATGTATCTGGGTGGTATCCGATTATATCGCAATACTGTATATATAGTGATACTTACCAGGTGACGGTACTTCCGTTACACATACTAGCGACTGAATCGAACAGAAGGTTGAATGGATAGACTGAACAATCATCGTATCTGGGTTGTATTCGATTATTTCGTGATGATTATTATATATTATGTCTAACCAGGTAACTGTTCTTTCGTTATACATACTAGCAACCGAATCAAACATAAGGTTGAATGCATAGATTGAACAATCATTGTATCTGGGTTGTCTCCGATTATATCGTTATGTTGTATATTTAACTACACCTACCATGTAACGGTTCTTTCGTTACACATACGAGCGTCTGAATCGAACATAAGGTTGGATGGTTAGACGGAACGATAATTGTAACTAAGTTGTATTCGATTATATCGTGATGACGTTCATATAGAAATACTCACCAGGTTACTGTTCTTTCGTTATACATACGAGCAACCGAATCGAACAGAAGGTTGAATGGATAGTATCTGGGTTGTATTCGATTATGATGTTATGCTGTGTATATAGTTATACACATAAGGTGACGGTATTCCCGTTTCACATACGAGCGACCGAAACGAACAGAAAGTTGAATGGATAGACTGAACAATCAATGTATCTGGGTGGTATCCGATTATATCGCAATACTGTATATATAGTGATACTTACCAGGTGACGGTACTTCCGTTACACATACTAGCGACTGAATCGAACAGAAGGTTAAATGGTTAGACGAAACGATAATTGTATCTGAGTTGTATTCGATGATATCGTGATGATGTTTATATAGCAATACTCACCAGGTAACTGTTTTTCCGTTTTACATACAAGCGACCGAATCGAGCAGAAGGTTGAATTCAGTATAGATTGAACAATCATCGTATCTGGGTTGTATTCGATTATGTTTATATAGTTATACTCACCAGGTAACTGTTCTTCCGATATACATACGAGCAACCAAATCGAACATAAGGTTGAATTCAGTATAGATTGACCAATCATCGTATCTGGGTTGTATTCGATTATGTTTATATAGTTATACTCACAAGGTAACTGTTCTTCCGTTACACATACGAGCGACTGAATTGAACAGAAGGTTGAATGGATAGTATCTGGGTTGTATTCGATTATGATGTTATGCTGTGTATATAGTTATACACATAAGGTGACAGTATTCCCGTTTCACATACGAGCGACCGAAACGAACAGAAAGTTGAATGGATAGACTGAACAATCAATGTATCTGGGTGGTATCCGATTATATCGCAATACTGTATATATAGTGATACTTACCAGGTGACGGTACTTCCGTAACACATACTCGTGATGATGTTTATATAGCAACACTCACCAGGTAACTGTTCTTCCGTTTTACATACAAGCGACCGAATCGAGCAGAAGGTTGAATTCAGTATAGATTGAACAATCATCGTATCTGGGTTGTATTCGATTATGTTTATATAGTTATACTCACCAGGTAACTGTTCTTCCGTTATACATACGAGCGACTGAATTTAACTGAAGATTGAATGGATAGACTGAACAATGATCGTATCTGGGGTTGTATTCGATTATATCGTGATGATGTTCATATAGTTATACTCACCAGGTAACTGATCTCCAGTTATACATAAGAGCGACTGAACTGAACAGAAGGTTGAATGGATAGACTGAACAATCATCGTATCTGGGTTGTATTCGATTATTCCGTGATGATTATTATATATTATGTCTAACCAGGTAACTGTTCTTTCGTTATACATACTAGCAACCGAATCGAACATAAGGTTGAATCGATAGATTGAACAATCATTGTATCTGGGTTGTCTCCGATTATATCGTTATGTTGTATATTTAACACCTACCATGTAACGGTTCTTTCGTTACACATACGAGCGTCTGAATCGAACATAAGGTTGGATGGTTAGACGGAACGATAATTGTAACTAAGTTGTATTCGATTATATCGTGATGACGTTCATATAGAAATACTCACCAGGTTACTGTTCTTTCGTTATACATACGAGCAACCGAATCGAACAGAAGGTTGAATGGATAGTATCTGGGTTGTATTCGATTATGATGTTATGCTGTGATATAGTTATACACATAAAGTGACGGTATTCCCGTTTCACATACGAGCGACCGAAACGAACAGAAAGTTGAATGGATAGACTGAACAATCAATGTATCTGGGTGGTATCCGATTATATCGCAATACTGTATATATAGTGATACTTACCAGGTGACGGTACTTCCGTTACACATACTAGCGACTGAATCGAACAGAAGGTTAAATGGTTAGACGAAACGATAATTGTATCTGAGTTGTATTCGATGATATCGTGATGATGTTTATATAGCAATACTCACCAGGTAACTGTTCTTCCGTTTTACATACAAGCGGCCAAATCGAGCAGAAGGTTGAATTCAGTATAGATTGAACAATCATCGTATCTGGGTTGTATTCGATTATGTTTATATAGTTATACTCACCAGGTAACTGTTCTTCCGTTATACATACGAGCAACTGAATTGAACAGAAGGTTGAATGGATAGTATATGGGTTGTATTCGATTATGATGTTATGTTGTGTATATAGTTATACACACTAGGAGACGGTATTCCCGTTTTACATACGAGCGATCGAAACGAAAAGAAAGTTGAATGGATAGACTGAACAATCAATGTATCTGGGTGGTATCCGATTATATCGCAATACTGTATATATAGTGATACTTACCAGGTGACGATACTTCCGTTACACATACTAGCGACTGAATCGAACAGAATGTTGAATGGTTAGACGAAACGATAATTGTATATGAGTTGTATTCGATGATATCGTGATGATGTTTATATAGCAATACTCACCAGGTTACTGCCCTTCCGTTTTACATACAAGCGACCGAATCGGGCAGAAGGTTAAATGGATAGATTGAACAATCATCGTATCTGACTTGTATTCGATTATGTTTATATAGATATACTCACCAGGTACCTGTTCTTCCGATATACATACGAGCAACCGAATCGAACATAAGGTTGAATGGATATATTGAACAATCATCGTATCTGAGTTGTATTCGATTATGTTTATATAGTTATACTCACCAGGTAACTGTTCTTCCGTTATACATACGAGCGACTGAATTGAACTGAAGGTTGAATGGATAGACTGAACAATCATCGTATCTGGGTTGTATTCGATTATTTCGTGATGATTATTATATATTATGTCTAACCAGGTAACTGTTCTTTCG
Source organism: Chrysomela aeneicollis (assembly GCA_029955515.1). NCBI lineage: Eukaryota > Metazoa > Arthropoda > Insecta > Coleoptera > Chrysomelidae > Chrysomela > Chrysomela aeneicollis. The sequence goes on along the minus strand of JARUHQ010000013.1, from coordinate 9,429,966 downwards.
TTATACATACTAGCAACCGAATCGAACATAAGGTTGAATGGATAGATTGAACAATCATTGTATCTGAGTTGTCTCCGATCATATCGTTATGTTGTATATTTAACTACACCTACCATGTAACGGTTCTTTCGTTACACATACGAGCGTCTGAATCGAACATAAGGTTGGATGGTTAGACGGAACGATAATTGTAACTAAGTTGTATTCGATTATATTGTGATGACGTTCATCTAGAAATACTCACCAGGTTACTGTTCTTTCGTTATACATACGAGCAACCGAATCGAACAGAAGGTTGAATGGATAGTATCTGGGTTGTATTCGATTATGGTGTTATGCTGTGTATATAGTTATACACACTAGGAGACGGTTTTCCCGTTTTACATACGAGCGACCAATACGAAAAGAAAGTTGAATGGATAGACTGAACAATCAACGTATCTGGGTGGTATCCGATTATATCGCAATACTGTATATATAGTGATACTTACCAGGTGACGATACTTCCGTTACACATACTAGCGACTGAATCGAACAGAATGTTGAATGGTTAGACGAAACGATAATTGTATCTGAGTTGTATTCGATGATATCGTGATGATGTTTATATAGCAATACTCACCAGGTAACTGTCCTTCCGTTTTACATACAAGCGACCGAATCGGGCAGAAGGTTGAATGGATAGATTGAACAATCATCGTATCTGAGTTGTATTCGATTATGTTTATATAGATATACTCACCAGGTACCTGTTCTTCCGATATACATACGAGCAACCGAATCGAACATAAGGTTGAATGGATAGACTAAACAATGATCGTATCTGGGGTTGTATTCGATTATATCGTGATGATGTTCATATAGTTATACTCACCAGGTAACTGTTCTCCAGTTATACATAAGAGCGACTGAACTGAACAGAAGGTTGAATGGATAGACTGAACAATCATCGTATCTGGGTTGTATTCGATTATTTCGTGATGATTATTATATATTATGTCTAACCAGGTAAATGTTCTTTCGTTATACATACTAGCAACCGAATCGAACATAAGGTTGAATGGATAGATTGAACAATCATTGTATCTGGGTTGTCTCCGATTATATCGTTATGTTGTATATTTAACTACACCTACCATGTAACGGTTCTTTTGTTACACATACGAGCGTCTGAATCGAACATAAGGTTGGATGGTTAGACGGAACGATAATTGTAACTAAGTTGTATTCGATTATATCGTGATGACGTTCATATAGAAATACTCACCAGGTTACTGTTCTTTCGTTATACATACGAGCAACCGAATCGAACAGAAGGTTGAATGGATAGTATCTGGGTTGTATTCGATAATGATGTTATGCTGTGATATATTATATATTATGTCTAACCAGGTAACTGTTCTTTCGTTATACATACTAGCAACCGAATCGAACATAAGGTTGAATCGATAGATTGAACAATCATTGTATCTGGGTTGTCTCCGATTATATCGTTATGTTGTATATTTAACTACACCTACCATGTAACGGTTCTTTTGTTACACATACGAGCGTCTGAATCGAACATAAGGTTGGATGGTTAGACGGAACGATAATTGTAACTAAGTTGTATTCGATTATATCGTGATGACGTTCATATAGAAATACTCACCAGGTTACTGTTCTTTCGTTATACATACGAGCAACCGAATCGAACAGAAGGTTGAATGGATAGTAACTGGGTTGAATTCGATTATGATGTTATGCTGTGTATATAGTTATACACATAAGGTGACGGTATTCCCGTTTCACATACGAGCGACCGAAACGAACAGAAAGTTGAATGGATAGACTGAACAATCAATGTATCTGGGTGGTATCCGATTATATCGCAATACTGTATATATAGTGATACTTACCAGGTGACGGTACTTCCGTTACACATACTAGCGACTGAATCGAACAGAAGGTTGAATGGTTAGACGAAACGATAATTGTATCTGAGTTGTATTAGATGATATCGTGATGATGTTTATATAGCAATACTCACCAGGTAACTGTTCTTCCGTTTTACATACAAGCGACCGAATCGAGCAGAAGGTTGAATTCAGTATAGATTGAACAATCATCGTATCTGGGTTGTATTCGATTATGTTTATATAGTTATAATCACCAGGTAACTGTTCTTCCGTTATACATACGAGCGACTGAATTGAACAGGAGGTTGAATGGATAGTATATGGGTTGTATTCGATTATGATGTTATGCTGTGTATATAGTTATACACACTAGGAGACGGTATTCCCGTTTTACATACGAGCGACCGAAACGAAAAGAAAGTTGAATGGATAGACTGAACAATCAATGTATCTGGGTGGTATCCGATTATATCGCAATACTGTATATATAGTGATACTTACCAGGTAACGATACTTCCGTTACACATACTAGCGACTGAATCGAACAGAATGTTGAATGGTTAGACGAAACGATAATTGTATCTGAGTTGTATTCGATGATATCGTGATGATGTTTATATAGCAATACTCACCAGGTAACTGTCCTTCCGTTTTACATACAAGCGACCGAATCGAGCAGAAGGTTAAATGGATAGATTGAACAATCATCGTATCTGAGTTGTATTCGATTATGTTTATATAGATATACTCACCAGGTACCTGTTCTTCCGATATACATACGAGCAACCGAATCGAACATAAGGTTGAATGGATAGATTGAACAATCATCGTATCTGAGTTGTATTCGATTATGTTTATATAGTTATACTCACCAGGTAACTGTTCTTCCGTTATACATACGAGCGACTGAATTGAACTGAAAGTTGAATGGATAGACTAAACAATGATCGTATCTGGGGTTGTATTCGATCATATCGTGATGATGTTCATATAGTTATACTCACCAGGTAACTGTTCTCCAGTTATACATAAGAGCGACTGAACTGAACAGAAGGTTGAATGGATAGACTGAACAATCATCGTATCTGGGTTGTATTCGATTATTTCGTGATGATTATTATATATTATGTCTAACCAGGTAACTGTTCTTTCGTTATACATACTAGCAACCGAATCGAACATAAGGTTGAATGAATAGATTGAACAATCATTGTATCTGAGTTGTCTCCGATTATATCGTTATGTTGTATATTTAACTACACCTACCATGTAACGGTTCTTTCGTTACACATACGAGCGTCTGAATCGAACATAAGGTTGGATGGTTAGACGGAACGATAATTGTAACTAAGTTGTATTCGATTATATCGTGATGACGTTCATATAGAAATACTCACCAGGTTACTGTTCTTTCGTTATACATACGAGCAACCGAATCGAACAGAAGGTTGAATGGATAGTATCTGGGTTGTATTCGAATATGATGTTATGCTGTGTATATAGTTATACACATAAGGTGACGGTATTCCCGTTTCACATAAGAACGACCGAAACGAACAGAAAGTTGAATGGATAGACTGAACAATCAATGTAACTGGGTGGTATCCGATTATATCGCAATACTTTATATATAGTGATACTTACCAGGTGACGGTACATCCGTTACACATACTAGCGACTGAATCGAACAGAAGGTTAAATGGTTAGACGAAACGATAATTGTATCTGAGTTGTATTCGATGATATCGTGATGATGTTTATATAGCAATACTCACCAGGTAACTGTTCTTCCGTTTTACATACAAGCGACCGAATCGAGCAGAAGGTTGAATTCAGTATAGATTGACCAATCATCGTATCTGGGTTGTATTCGATTATGTTTACATAGTTATACTCACCAGATAACTGTTCTTCCGTTACACATACGAGCGACTGAATTGAACAGAAGGTTGAATGGATAGTATCTGGGTTGTATTCGATTATGATGTTATGCTGTGTATATAGTTATACACATGAGGTGACGGTATTTCCGTTTCACATACGAGCGACCGAAACGAACAGAAAGTTGAATGGATAGACTGAACAATCAATGTATCTGGGTGGTATCCGATTATATCGCAATACTGTATATATAGTGATACTTACCAGGTGACGGTACTTCCGTTACACATACTAGCGACTGAATCGAACAGAAGGTTAAATGGTTAGACGAAACGATAATTGTATCTGAGTTGTATTCGATGATATCGTGATGATGTTTATATAGCAATACTCACCAGGTAACTGTTCTTCCGTTTTACATACAAGCTACCGAATCGAGCAGAAGGTTGAATTCAGTATAGATTGAACAATCATCGTATCTGGGTTGTATTCGATTATGTTTATATGGTTATACTCACCAGGTAACTGTTCTTCCGTTATACATACGAGCGACTGAATTGAACTGAAGGTTGAATGGATAGACTAAACAAAGATCGTATCTGGGGTTGTATTCGATTATATCGTGATGATGTTCATATAGTTATACTCACCAGGTAACTGATCTCCAGTTATACATAAGAGCGACTGAACTGAACAGAAGGTTGAATGGATAGACTGAACAATCATCGTATGTGGGTTGTATTCGATTATTTCGTGATGATTATTATATATTATGTCTAACCAGGTAACTGTTCTTTCGTTATACATACTAGCAACCGAATCGAACATAAGGTTGAATCGATAGATTGAACAATCATTGTATCTGGGTTGTCTCCGATTATATCGTTATGTTGTATATTTAACTACACCTACCATGTGACGGTTCTTTCGTTACAAATACGAGCGTCTGAATCGAACATAAGGTTGGATGGTTAGACGGAACGATAATTGTAACTAAGTTGTATTCGATTATATCGTGATGACGTTCATATAGAAATACTCACCAGGTTACTGTTCTTTCGTTATACATACGAGCAACCGAATCGAACAGAAGGTTGAATGGATATTATCTGGGTTGTATTCGATTATGATGTTATGCTGTGATATAGTTATACACATAAGGTGACGGTATTCCCGTTTCACATACGAGCGACCGAAACGAACAGAAAGTTGAATGGATAGACTGACCAATCAATGTATCTGGGTGGTATCCGATTATATCGCAATACTGTATATATAGTGATACTTACCAGGTGACGGTACTTCCGTTACACATACTAGCGACTGAATCGAACAGAAGGTTGAATGGTTAGACGAAACGATAATTGTATCAGAGTTGTATTCGATGATATCGTGATGATGTTTATATAGCAATACTCACCAGGTAACTGTTCTTCCGTTTTACATACAAGCGACCGAATCGAGCAGAAGGTTGAATTCAGTATAGATTGAACAATCATCGTATCTGGGTTGTATTCGATTATGTTTATATAGTTATACTCACCAGGTAATTGTTCTTCCGTTATACATACAAGCGACTGAATTGAACAGAAGGTTGAATGGATAGACTGAACAATCATCGTATCTGGGTTGTATTCGATTATTTCGTGATGATTATTATATATTATGTCTAACCAGGTAACTGTTCTTTCGTTATACATACTAGCAACCGAATCGAACATAAGGTTGAATGGATAGATTGAACAATCATTGTATCTGGGTTGTCTCCGATTATATCGTTATGTTGTATATTTAACTACACCTACCATGTAACGGTTATTTCGTTACACATACGAGCGTCTGAATCGAACATAAGGTTGGATGGTTAGACGGAACGATAATTGTAACTAAGTTGTATTCGATTATATCGTGATGACGTTCATATAGAAATACTCACCAGGTTACTGTTCTTTCGTTATACATACGAGCAACCGAATCGAACAGAAGGTTGAATGGATAGTATCTGGGTTGTATTCGATTATGATGTTATGCTGTGTATATAGTTATACATACCAGTAGACGGTATTCCCGTTTTACATACGAGCGACCGAAACGAAAAGAAAGTTGAATGGATAGACTGAACAATCAATGTATCTGGTTGGTATCCGATTATATCGCAATACTGTATATATAGTGATACTTACTAGGTGACGGTACTTCCGTAACACATACTAGCGACTGAATCGAACAGAAGGTTAAATGGTTAGACGAAACGATAATTGTATCTGAGTTGTATTCGATGATATCGTGATGATGTTTATATAGCAATACTCACCAGGTAACTGTTCTTCCGTTTTACATACTAGCGACCGAATCGAGCAGAAGGTTGAATTCAGTATAGATTGAACAATCATCGTATCTGGGTTGTATTCGATTATGTTTATATAGTTATACTCACCAGGTAACTGTTCTTCCGTTATACATACGAGCGACTGAATTGAACAGAAGGTTGAATGGATAGTATATGGGTTGTATTCGATTATGATGTTATGCTGTGTATATAGTTATACACACTAGGAGACGGTATTCCCGTTTTACATACGAGCGACCGAAACAAAAAGAAAGTTGAATGGATAGACTGAACAATCAATGTATCTGGGTGGTATCCGATTATATCGCAATACTGTATATATGGTGATACTTGCCAGGTGACGATACTTCCGTTACACATACTAGCGACTGAATCGAACAGAATGTTGTATGTTTAGACGAAACGATAATTGTATCTGAGTTGTATTCGATGATATCGTGATGATGTTTATATAGCAATACTCACCAGGTAACTGTTCTTCCGTTTTACATACAAGCGACCGAATCGAGCAGAAGGTTGAATGGATAGATTGAACAATCATCGTATCTGAGTTGTATTCGATTATGTTTATATAGTTATACTCACCAGGTAACTGTTCTTCTCTTATACATACGAGCGACTGAATTGAACTGAAGGTTGAATGGATAGACTAAACAATGATCGTATCTGGGGTTGTCTCCGATTATATCGTTATGTTGTATATTCAACTACACCTACCATGTAACGGTTCTTTCGTTACACATACGAGCGTCTGAATCGAACATAAGGTTGGATGGTTAGACGGAACGATAATTGTAACTAAGTTGTATTCGATTATATCGTGATGACGTTCATATAGAAATACTCACCAGGTTACTGTTCTTTCGTTATACATACGAGCAACCGAATCGAACAGAAGGTTGAATGGATAGTATCTGGGTTGTATTCGATAATGATGTTATGCTGTGTATATAGTTATACACATAAGGTGACGGTATTCCCGTTTCACATACGAACGACCGAAACGAACAGAAAGTTGAATGGATAGACTGAACATTCAATGTATCTGGGTGGTATCTGATTATATCGCAATACTGTATATATAGTGATACTTACCAGGTGACGGTACTTCCGTTACACATACTAGCGACTGAATCGAACAGAAGGTTAAATGGATAGACGAAACGATAATTGTATCTGAGTTGTATTCGATGATATCGTGATGATGTTTATATAGCAATACTCACCAGGTAACTGTTCTTCCGTTTTACATACAAGCGACCGAATCGAGCAGAAGGTTAAATGGATAGATTGAACAATCATCGTATCTGAGTTGTATTCGATTATGTTTATATAGATATACTCACCAGGTACCTGTTCTTCCGTTTTACATACAAGCGACCGAATCGAGCAGAAGGTTGAATGGATAGATTGAACAATCATCGTATCTGAGTTGTATTCGATTATGTTTATATAGTTATACTCACCAGGTAACTGTTCTTCCCTTATACATACGAGCGACTGAATTGAACTGAAGGTTGAATGGATAGACTAAACAATGATCGTATCTGGGGTTGTCTCCGATTATATCGTTATGTTGTATATTCAACTACACCTACCATGTAACGGTTCTTTCGTTACACATACGAGCGTCTGAATCGAACATAAGGTTGGATGGTTAGACGGAACGATAATGGTAACTAAGTTGTATTCGATTATATCGTGATGACGTTCATATAGAAATACTCACCAGGTTACTGTTCTTTCGTTATACATACGAGCAACCGAATCGAACAGAAGGTTGAATGGATAGTATCTGGGTTGTATTCGATAATGATGTTATGCTGTGTATATAGTTATACACATAAGGTGACGGTATTCCCGTTTCACATACGAACGACCGAAACGAACAGAAAGTTGAATGGATAGACTGAACATTCAATTTATCTGGGTGGTATCCGATTATATCGCAATACTGTATATATAGTGATACTTACCAGGTGACGGTACTTCCGTTACACATACTAGCGACTGAATCGAACAGAAGGTTAAATGGTTAGACGAAACGATAATTGTATCTGAGTTGTATTCGATGATATCGTGATGATGTTTATATAGCAATACTCACCAGGTAACTGTTCTTCCGTTTTACATACAAGCGACCGAATCGAGCAGAAGGTTAAATGGATAGATTGAACAATCATCGTATCTGAGTTGTATTCGATTATGTTTATATAGATATACTCACCAGGTACCTGTTCTTCCGATATACATACGAGCAACCGAATCGAACATAAGGTTGGATGGATAGATTGAACAATCATCGTATCTGAGTTGTATTCGATTATGTTTATATAGTTATACTCACCAGGTAACTGTTCTTCCGTTATACATACGAGCGACTGAATTGAACTAAAGGTTGAATGGATAGACTAAACAATGATCGTATCTGGGGTTGTATTCGATTATATCGTGATGATGTTCATATAGTTATACTCACCAGGTAACAGTTCTCCAGTTATACATAAGAGCGACTGAACTGAACAGAAGGTTGAATGGATAGACTGAACAATCATCGTATCTGGGTTATATTCGATTATTTCGTGATGATTATTATATATTATGTCTAACCAGGTAACTGTTCTTTCGTTATACATACTAGCAACCGAATCAAACATAAGGTTGAATGGATAGATCGAAAAATCATTGTATCTGGGTTGTCTCCGATTATATCGTTATGTTGTATATTTAACTACACTTACCATGTAACGGTTCTTTCGTTACACATACGAGCGTCTGAATCGAACATAAGGTTGGATGGTTAGACGGAACGATAATTGTAACTAAGTTGTATTCGATTATATCGTGATGACGTTCATATAGAAATACTCACCAGGTTACTGTTCTTTCGTTATACATACGAGCAACCGAATCGAACAGAAGGTTGAATGGATAGTATCTGGGTTGTATTCGATTATGATGTTATGCTGTGTATATAGTTATACACATAAGGTGACGGTATTCCCGTTTCACATACGAGCGACCGAAACGAACAGAAAGTTGAAATGATAGACTGAACAATCAATGTATCTGGGTGGTATCCGATTATATCGCAATACTGTATATATAGTGATACTTACCAGGTGACGGTACTTTCGTTACACATACTAGCGACTGAATCGAACAGAAGGTTAAATGGTTAGACGAAACGATAATTGTATCTGAGTTGTATTCGATGATATCGTGATGATGTTTATATAGCAATACTCACCAGGTAACTGTTTTTCCGTTTTACATACAAGCGACTGAATCGAGCAGAAGGTTGAATTCAGTGTAAATTGAACAATCATCGTATCTGGGTTGTATTCGATTATGTTTATATAGTTATACATACGAGCGACTGAATTGAACAGAAGGTTGAATGGATAGATCGAACAATCATTGTATCTGGGTTGTCTCCGATTATATCGTTATGTTGTATATTTAACTACACTTACCATGTAACGGTTCTTTCGTTACACATACGAGCGTCTGAATCGAACATAAGGTTGGATGGTTAGACGGAACGATAATTGTAACTAAGTTGTATTCGATTATATCGTGATGACGTTCATATAGAAATACTCACCAGGTTACTGTTCTTTCGTTATACATACGAGCAACCGAATCGAACAGAAGGTTGAATGGATAGTATCTGGGTTGTATTCGATTATGATGTTATGCTGTGTATATAGTTATACACATAAGGTGACGGTATTCCCGTTTCACATACGAGCGACCGAAACGAACAGAAAGTTGAAATGATAGACTGAACAATCAATGTATCTGGGTGGTATCTGATTATATCGCAATACTGTATATATAGTGATACTTACCAGGTGACGGTACTTTCGTTACACATACTAGCGACTGAATCGAACAGAAGGTTAAATGGTTAGACGAAACGATAATTGTATCTGAGTTGTATTCGATGATATCGTGATGATGTTTATATAGCAATACTCACCAGGTAACTGTTTTTCCGTTTTACATACAAGCGACCGAATCGAGCAGAAGGTTGAATTCAGTGTAAATTGAACAATCATCGTATCTGGGTTGTATTCGATTATGTTTATATAGTTATACATACGAGCGACTGAATTGAACAGAAGGTTGAATGGATAGTATATGGGTTGTATTCGATTATGATGTTATGCTGTGTATATAGTTATACACACTAGGAAACGGTATTCCCGTTTTACATACGAGCGACCGAAACAAAAAGAAAGTTGAATGGATATACTGAACAAAATCAATGTATCTGGGTGGTATCCGATTATATCGCAATACTGTATATATAGTGATACTTACCAGGTGACGATACTTCCGTTACACATATTGGCGACTGAATCGAACAGAATGTTGAATGGTTAGACGAAACGATAATTGTATCTGAGTTGTATTCGATGATATCGTGATGATGTTTATATAGCAATACTCACCAGGTAACTGTTCTTCCGTTTTACATACAAGCGACCGAATCGAGCAGAAGGTTGAATTCAGTATAAATTGAACAATCATCGTATCTGGGTTGTATTCGATTATGTTTATATAGTTATACTCACCAGGTAACTGTTCTTCCGTTATACATACGATCGACTGAATTGAACAGAAGGTTGAATGGATAGTATATGGGTTGTATTCGATTATGATTTTATGCTGTGTATATAGTTATACATACTAGGAGACGGTATTCCCGTTTTACATACGAGCGACCGAAACGAAAAGAAAGTTGAATGGATAGACTGAACAATCAATTTATCTGGGTGGTATCCGATTATATCGCAATACTGTATATATAGTGATACTTACCAGGTGACGATACTTCCGTTACACATACTAGCGACTGAATAGAACAGAATGTTGAATGGTTAGACGAAACGATAATTGTATCTGAGTTGTATTCGATGATATCGTGATGATGTTTATATAGCAATACTCACCAGGTAACTGTCCTTCCGTTTTACATACAAGCGACCGAATCGAGCAGAAGGTTGAATTCAGTATAGATTGAACAATCATCGTATCTGGGTTGTATTCGATTATGTTTATATAGTTATACTCACCAGGTAACTGTTCTTCCGTTATACATAAGAGCGACTGAACTGAACAGAAGGTTGAATGGATAGACTGAACAATCATTGTATCTGGGTTGTATTCGATTATTTCGTGATGATTATTATATATTATGTCTAACCAGGTAACTGTTCTTTCGTTATACATACTAGCAACCGAATCGAACATAAGGTTGAATGGATAGATTGAACAATCATTGTATCTGGGTTGTCTCCGATTATATCGTTATGTTGTATATTTAACTACACCTACCATGTAACGGTTCTTTCGTTACACATACGAGCGTCTGAATCGAACATAAGGTTGGATGGTTAGACGGAACGATAATTGTAACTTAGTTGTATTCGATTATATCGTGATGACGTTCATATAGAAATACTCACCAGGTTACTGTTCTTTCGTTTTACATACAAGCGACCGAATCGAGCAGAAGGTTGAATTCAGTATAGATTGAACAATCATCGTATCTGGGTTGTATTCGATTATGTTTATATAGTTATACTCACCAGGTAACTGTTCTTTCGTTATACATACGAGCGACTGAATTGAACAGAAGGTTGAATGGATAGTATATGGGTTGTATTCGATTATGATGTTATGCTGTGTATATAGTTATACACACTAGGAGACGGTATTCCCGTTTTACATACGAGCGACCGAAACGAAAAGAAAGTTGAATGGATAGACTGAACAATCAATGTATCTGGGTGGTATCCGATTATATCGCAATACTGTATATATAGTGATACTAACCAGGTGACGATACTTCCGTTACACATACTAGCGACTGAATCGAACAGAATGTTGAATGGTTAGACGAAACGATAATTGTATCTGAGTTGTATTCGATGATATCGTGATGATGTTTATATAGCAATACTCACCAGGTAACTGTCCTTCCGTTTTACATACAAGCGACCGAATCGGGCAGAAGGTTAAATGGATAGATTGAACAATCATCGTATCTGAGTTGTATTCGATTATGTTTATATAGTTATACTCACCAGGTAACTGTTCTTCCGTTATACATACGAGCGACTGAATAGAACTGAAGGTTGAATGGATAGACTAAACAATGATCGTATCTGGGGTTGTATTCGATTATATCGTGATGATGTTTATATAGCAATACTCACCAGGTAACTGTTCTTCCGTTTTACATACAAGCGACCGAATCGAGCAGAAGGTTAAATGGATAGATTGAACAATCATCGTATCTGAGTTGTATTCGATTATGTTTATATAGATATACTCACCAGGTACCTGTTCTTCCGTTTTACATACAAGCGACCGAATCGAGCAGAAGGTTGAATGGATAGATTGAACAATCATCGTATCTGAGTTGTATTCGATTATGTTTATATAGTTATACTCACCAGGTAACTGTTCTTCCCTTATACATACGAGCGACTGAATTGAACTGAAGGTTGAATGGATAGACTAAACAATGATCGTATCTGGGGTTGTCTCCGATTATATCGTTATGTTGTATATTCAACTACACCTACCATGTAACGGTTCTTTCGTTACACATACGAGCGTCTGAATCGAACATAAGGTTGGATGGTTAGACGGAACGATAATGGTAACTAAGTTGTATTCGATTATATCGTGATGACGTTCATATAGAAATACTCACCAGGTTACTGTTCTTTCGTTATACATACGAGCAACCGAATCGAACAGAAGGTTGAATGGATAGTATCTGGGTTGTATTCGATAATGATGTTATGCTGTGTATATAGTTATACACATAAGGTGACGGTATTCCCGTTTCACATACGAACGACCGAAACGAACAGAAAGTTGAATGGATAGACTGACCAATCAATGTATCTGGGTGGTATCCGATTATATCGCAATACTGTATATATAGTGATACTTACCAGGTGACGGTACTTCCGTTACACATACTAGCGACTGAATCGAACAGAAGGTTGAATGGTTAGACGAAACGATAATAGTATCAGAGTTGTATTCGATGATATCGTGATGATGTTTATATAGCAATACTCACCAGGTAACTGTTCTTCCGTTTTACATACAAGCGACCGAATCGAGCAGAAGGTTGAATTCAGTATAGATTGAACAATCATCGTATCTGGGTTGTATTCGATTATGTTTATATAGTTATACTCACCAGGTAATTGTTCTTCCGTTATACATACAAGCGACTGAATTGAACAGAAGGTTGAATGGATAGACTGAACAATCATCGTATCTGGGTTGTATTCGATTATTTCGTGATGATTATTATATATTATGTCTAACCAGGTAACTGTTCTTTCGTTATACATACTAGCAACCGAATCGAACATAAGGTTGAATGGATAGATTGAACAATCATTGTATCTGGGTTGTCTCCGATTATATCGTTATGTTGTATATTTAACTACACCTACCATGTAACGGTTATTTCGTTACACATACGAGCGTCTGAATCGAACATAAGGTTGGATGGTTAGACGGAACGATAATTGTAACTAAGTTGTATTCGATTATATCGTGATGACGTTCATATAGAAATACTCACCAGGTTACTGTTCTTTCGTTATACATACGAGCAACCGAATCGAACAGAAGGTTGAATGGATAGTATCTGGGTTGTATTCGATTATGATGTTATGCTGTGTATATAGTTATACATACCAGTTGACGGTATTCCCGTTTTACATACGAGCGACCGAAACGAAAAGAAAGTTGAATGGATAGACTGAACAATCAATGTATCTGGTTGGTATCCGATTATATCGCAATACTGTATATATAGTGATACTTACTAGGTGACGGTACTTCCGTAACACATACTAGCGACTGAATCGAACAGAAGGTTAAATGGTTAGACGAAACGATAATTGTATCTGAGTTGTATTCGATGATATCGTGATGATGTTTATATAGCAATACTCACCAGGTAACTGTTCTTCCGTTTTACATACTAGCGACCGAATCGAGCAGAAGGTTGAATTCAGTATAGATTGAACAATCATCGTATCTGGGTTGTATTCGATTATGTTTATATAGTTATACTCACCAGGTAACTGTTCTTCCGTTATACATACGAGCGACTGAATTGAACAGAAGGTTGAATGGATAGTATATGGGTTGTATTCGATTATGATGTTATGCTGTGTATATAGTTATACACACTAGGAGACGGTATTCCCGTTTTACATACGAGCGACCGAAACAAAAAGAAAGTTGAATGGATAGACTGAACAATCAATGTATCTGGGTGGTATCCGATTATATCGCAATACTGTATATATGGTGATACTTGCCAGGTGACGATACTTCCGTTACACATACTAGCGACTGAATCGAACAGAATGTTGAATGTTTAGACGAAACGATAATTGTATCTGAGTTGTATTCGATGATATCGTGATGATGTTTATATAGCAATACTCACCAGGTAACTGTTCTTCCGTTTTACATACAAGCGACCGAATCGAGCAGAAGGTTGAATGGATAGATTGAACAATCATCGTATCTGAGTTGTATTCGATTATGTTTATATAGTTATACTCACCAGGTAACTGTTCTTCTCTTATACATACGAGCGACTGAATTGAACTGAAGGTTGAATGGATAGACTAAACAATGATCGTATCTGGGGTTGTCTCCGATTATATCGTTATGTTGTATATTCAACTACACCTACCATGTAACGGTTCTTTCGTTACACATACGAGCGTCTGAATCGAACATAAGGTTGGATGGTTAGACGGAACGATAATTGTAACTAAGTTGTATTCGATTATATCGTGATGACGTTCATATAGAAATACTCACCAGGTTACTGTTCTTTCGTTATACATACGAGCAACCGAATCGAACAGAAGGTTGAATGGATAGTATCTGGGTTGTATTCGATAATGATGTTATGCTGTGTATATAGTTATACACATAAGGTGACGGTATTCCCGTTTCACATACGAACGACCGAAACGAACAGAAAGTTGAATGGATAGACTGAACATTCAATGTATCTGGGTGGTATCCGATTATATCGCAATACTGTATATATAGTGATACTTACCAGGTGACGGTACTTCCGTTACACATACTAGCGACTGAATCGAACAGAAGGTTAAATGGATAGACGAAACGATAATTGTATCTGAGTTGTATTCGATGATATCGTGATGATGTTTATATAGCAATACTCACCAGGTAACTGTTCTTCCGTTTTACATACAAGCGACCGAATCGAGCAGAAGGTTAAATGGATAGATTGAACAATCATCGTATCTGAGTTGTATTCGATTATGTTTATATAGATATACTCACCAGGTACCTGTTCTTCCGTTTTACATACAAGCGACCGAATCGAGCAGAAGGTTGAATGGATAGATTGAACAATCATCGTATCTGAGTTGTATTCGATTATGTTTATATAGTTATACTCACCAGGTAACTGTTCTTCCCTTATACATACGAGCGACTGAATTGAACTGAAGGTTGAATGGATAGACTAAACAATGATCGTATCTGGGGTTGTCTCCGATTATATCGTTATGTTGTATATTCAACTACACCTACCATGTAACGGTTCTTTCGTTACACATACGAGCGTCTGAATCGAACATAAGGTTGGATGGTTAGACGGAACGATAATGGTAACTAAGTTGTATTCGATTATATCGTGATGACGTTCATATAGAAATACTCACCAGGTTACTGTTCTTTCGTTATACATACGAGCAACCGAATCGAACAGAAGGTTGAATGGATAGTATCTGGGTTGTATTCGATAATGATGTTATGCTGTGTATATAGTTATACACATAAGGTGACGGTATTCCCGTTTCACATACGAACGACCGAAACGAACAGAAAGTTGAATGGATAGACTGAACATTCAATGTATCTGGGTGGTATCCGATTATATCGCAATACTGTATATATAGTGATACTTACCAGGTGACGGTACTTCCGTTACACATACTAGCGACTGAATCGAACAGAAGGTTAAATGGTTAGACGAAACGATAATTGTATCTGAGTTGTATTCGATGATATCGTGATGATGTTTATATAGCAATACTCACCAGGTAACTGTTCTTCCGTTTTACATACAAGCGACCGAATCGAGCAGAAGGTTAAATGGATAGATTGAACAATCATCGTATCTGAGTTGTATTCGATTATGTTTATATAGATATACTCACCAGGTACCTGTTCTTCCGATATACATACGAGCAACCGAATCGAACATAAGGTTGGATGGATAGATTGAACAATCATCGTATCTGAGTTGTATTCGATTATGTTTATATAGTTATACTCACCAGGTAACTGTTCTTCCGTTATACATACGAGCGACTGAATTGAACTAAAGGTTGAATGGATAGACTAAACAATGATCGTATCTGGGGTTGTATTCGATTATATCGTGATGATGTTCATATAGTTATACTCACCAGGTAACAGTTCTCCAGTTATACATAAGAGCGACTGAACTGAACAGAAGGTTGAATGGATAGACTGAACAATCATCGTATCTGGGTTATATTCGATTATTTCGTGATGATTATTATATATTATGTCTAACCAGGTAACTGTTCTTTCGTTATACATACTAGCAACCGAATCAAACATAAGGTTGAATGGATAGATCGAAAAATCATTGTATCTGGGTTGTCTCCGATTATATCGTTATGTTGTATATTTAACTACACTTACCATGTAACGGTTCTTTCGTTACACATACGAGCGTCTGAATCGAACATAAGGTTGGATGGTTAGACGGAACGATAATTGTAACTAAGTTGTATTCGATTATATCGTGATGACGTTCATATAGAAATACTCACCAGGTTACTGTTCTTTCGTTATACATACGAGCAACCGAATCGAACAGAAGGTTGAATGGATAGTATCTGGGTTGTATTCGATTATGATGTTATGCTGTGTATATAGTTATACACATAAGGTGACGGTATTCCCGTTTCACATACGAGCGACCGAAACGAACAGAAAGTTGAAATGATAGACTGAACAATCAATGTATCTGGGTGGTATCCGATTATATCGCAATACTGTATATATAGTGATACTTACCAGGTGACGGTACTTTCGTTACACATACTAGCGACTGAATCGAACAGAAGGTTAAATGGTTAGACGAAACGATAATTGTATCTGAGTTGTATTCGATGATATCGTGATGATGTTTATATAGCAATACTCACCAGGTAACTGTTTTTCCGTTTTACATACAAGCGACCGAATCGAGCAGAAGGTTGAATTCAGTGTAAATTGAACAATCATCGTATCTGGGTTGTATTCGATTATGTTTATATAGTTATACATACGAGCGACTGAATTGAACAGAAGGTTGAATGGATAGATCGAACAATCATTGTATCTGGGTTGTCTCCGATTATATCGTTATGTTGTATATTTAACTACACTTACCATGTAACGGTTCTTTCGTTACACATACGAGCATCTGAATCGAACATAAGGTTGGATGGTTAGACGGAACGATAATTGTAACTAAGTTGTATTCGATTATATCGTGATGACGTTCATATAGAAATACTCACCAGGTTACTGTTCTTTCGTTATACATACGAGCAACCGAATCGAACAGAAGGTTGAATGGATAGTATCTGGGTTGTATTCGATTATGATGTTATGCTGTGTATATAGTTATACACATAAGGTGACGGTATTCCCGTTTCACATACGAGCGACCGAAACGAACAGAAAGTTGAAATGATAGACTGAACAATCAATGTATCTGGGTGGTATCCGATTATATCGCAATACTGTATATATAGTGATACTTACCAGGTGACGGTACTTTCGTTACACATACTAGCGACTGAATCGAACAGAAGGTTAAATGGTTAGACGAAACGATAATTGTATCTGAGTTGTATTCGATGATATCGTGATGATGTTTATATAGCAATACTCACCAGGTAACTGTTTTTCCGTTTTACATACAAGCGACCGAATCGAGCAGAAGGTTGAATTCAGTGTAAATTGAACAATCATCGTATCTGGGTTGTATTCGATTATGTTTATATAGTTATACATACGAGCGACTGAATTGAACAGAAGGTTGAATGGATAGTATATGGGTTGTATTCGATTATGATGTTATGCTGTGTATATAGTTATACACACTAGGAAACGGTATTCCCGTTTTACATACGAGCGACCGAAACAAAAAGAAAGTTGAATGGATATACTGAACAAAATCAATGTATCTGGGTGGTATCCGATTATATCGCAATACTGTATATATAGTGATACTTACCAGGTGACGATACTTCCGTTACACATATTGGCGACTGAATCGAACAGAATGTTGAATGGTTAGACGAAACGATAATTGTATCTGAGTTGTATTCGATGATATCGTGATGATGTTTATATAGCAATACTCACCAGGTAACTGTTCTTCCGTTTTACATACAAGCGACCGAATCGAGCAGAAGGTTGAATTCAGTATAAATTGAACAATCATCGTATCTGGGTTGTATTCGATTATGTTTATATAGTTATACTCACCAGGTAACTGTTCTTCCGTTATACATACGATCGACTGAATTGAACAGAAGGTTGAATGGATAGTATATGGGTTGTATTCGATTATGATTTTATGCTGTGTATATAGTTATACATACTAGGAGACGGTATTCCCGTTTTACATACGAGCGACCGAAACGAAAAGAAAGTTGAATGGATAGACTGAACAATCAATTTATCTGGGTGGTATCCGATTATATCGCAATACTGTATATATAGTGATACTTACCAGGTGACGATACTTCCGTTACACATACTAGCGACTGAATAGAACAGAATGTTGAATGGTTAGACGAAACGATAATTGTATCTGAGTTGTATTCGATGATATCGTGATGATGTTTATATAGCAATACTCACCAGGTAACTGTCCTTCCGTTTTACATACAAGCGACCGAATCGAGCAGAAGGTTGAATTCAGTATAGATTGAACAATCATCGTATCTGGGTTGTATTCGATTATGTTTATATAGTTATACTCACCAGGTAACTGTTCTTCCGTTATACATAAGAGCGACTGAACTGAACAGAAGGTTGAATGGATAGACTGAACAATCATTGTATCTGGGTTGTATTCGATTATTTCGTGATGATTATTATATATTATGTCTAACCAGGTAACTGTTCTTTCGTTATACATACTAGCAACCGAATCGAACATAAGGTTGAATGGATAGATTGAACAATCATTGTATCTGGGTTGTCTCCGATTATATCGTTATGTTGTATATTTAACTACACCTACCATGTAACGGTTCTTTCGTTACACATACGAGCGTCTGAATCGAACATAAGGTTGGATGGTTAGACGGAACGATAATTGTAACTTAGTTGTATTCGATTATATCGTGATGACGTTCATATAGAAATACTCACCAGGTTACTGTTCTTTCGTTTTACATACAAGCGACCGAATCGAGCAGAAGGTTGAATTCAGTATAGATTGAACAATCATCGTATCTGGGTTGTATTCGATTATGTTTATATAGTTATACTCACCAGGTAACTGTTCTTTCGTTATACATACGAGCGACTGAATTGAACAGAAGGTTGAATGGATAGTATATGGGTTGTATTCGATTATGATGTTATGCTGTGTATATAGTTATACACACTAGGAGACGGTATTCCCGTTTTACATACGAGCGACCGAAACGAAAAGAAAGTTGAATGGATAGACTGAACAATCAATGTATCTGGGTGGTATCCGATTATATCGCAATACTGTATATATAGTGATACTAACCAGGTGACGATACTTCCGTTACACATACTAGCGACTGAATCGAACAGAATGTTGAATGGTTAGACGAAACGATAATTGTATCTGAGTTGTATTCGATGATATCGTGATGATGTTTATATAGCAATACTCACCAGGTAACTGTCCTTCCGTTTTACATACAAGCGACCGAATCGGGCAGAAGGTTAAATGGATAGATTGAACAATCATCGTATCTGAGTTGTATTCGATTATGTTTATATAGTTATACTCACCAGGTAACTGTTCTTCCGTTATACATACGAGCGACTGAATAGAACTGAAGGTTGAATGGATAGACTAAACAATGATCGTATCTGGGGTTGTATTCGATTATATCGTGATGATGTTCATATAGTTATACTCACCAGGTAACTGTTCTCCAGTTATACATAAGAGTGACTGAACTGAACAGAAGGTTGAATGGATAGACTGAACAATCATCGTATCTGGGTTGTATTCGATTATTTCGTGATGATTATTATATATTATGTCTAACCAGGTAACTGTTCTTTCGTTATACATACTAGCAACCGAATCGAACATAAGGTTGAATGGATAGATTGAACAATCATTGTATCTGGGTTGTCTCCGATTATATCGTTATGTTGTATATTTAACTACACCCACCTTGTAACGGTTCTTTCGTTACACATACGAGCGTCTGAATCGAACATAAGGTTGGATGGTTAGACGGAACGATAATTGTAACTAAGTTGTATTCGATTATATCGTGATGACGTTCATATAGAAATACTCACCAGGTTACTGTTCTTTCGTTATACATACGAGCAACCGAATCGAACAGAAGGTTGAATGGATAGTATCTGGGTTGTATTCGATTATGATGTTATGCTATGATATAGTTATACACATAAGGTGACGGTATAGCCGTTTCACATACGAGCGACCGAAACGAACAGAAAGTTGAATGGATAGACTGAACAATCAATGTATCTGGGTGGTATCCGATTATATCGCAATACTGTATATATAGTGATACTTACCAGGTGACGATACTTCCGTTACACATACTAGCGACTGAATCGAACAGAATGTTGAATGGTTAGACGAAACGATAATTGTATCTGAGTTGTATTCGATGATATCGTGATGATGTTTATATAGCAATACTCACCAGGTAACTGTCCTTCCGTTTTACATACAAGCGACCGAATCGAGCAGAAGGTTAAATGGATAGATTGAACAATCATCGTATCTGAGTTGTATTCGATTATGTTTATATAGTTATACTCACCAGGTAACTGTTCTTCCGTTATACATACGAGCGACTGAATTGAACTGAAGGTTGAATGGATAGACTAAACAATGATCGTATCTGGGGTTGTCTCCGATTATATCGTTATGTTGTATATTTAACTACACCTACCATGTAATGGTTCTTTCGTTACACATACGAGCGTCTGAATCGAACATAAGGTTGGATGGTTAGACGGAACGATAATTGTAACTAAGTTGTATTCGATTATATCGTGATGACGTTCATATAGATATACTCACCAGGTTACTGTTCTTTCGTTATACATACGAGCAACCGAATCGAACAGAAGGTTGAATGGATAGTATCTGGGTTGTATTCGATTATGATGTTATGCTGTGTATATAGTTATACACATAAGGTGACGGTATTCCCGTTTCACATACGAACGACCGAAACGAACAGAAAGTTGAATGGATAGACTGAACAATCAATGTATCTGGGTGGTATCCGATTATATCGCAATACTGTATATATAGTGATACAAATACAAGATGGCCGAAAGTGAAGGTGTGACGGATGGCTCTCATAGTTATAAATGTTGCAAAAAGCCTCTAAAATATTATGTGTGCACTAAATGCTTCAGTGTTTTTCACCAAAGTTGCATCATGCGAAAGAAAAAAACGATTACCTTTACTAGTGGGAACAAAGTGATCTGCTGTGGAGCTGAAAGTGAAAATAAAGAAAACATAAGCCAGCCTGACAGCGTTCTCGAACAAACTATTAGAGATCTGGCGGAAGAGAATCACTGGAAATGCAATTATATTACCAAACTGAAAGAAGAAAAGAGTGTGTGGAAAAGTGAAGCCCTTGAAATGGAATCTAAACTCAATGAACAGGTAGAAGTCCAACGACAACAGATTGAAAAACTGGAGCAACAAATCACCTTTTACATACAAAAACTAGCTGATAAATATCTTGAAACAAAAACAATAGAAACTCAAACTGATGAAAAACATTTGACCAAGAAATTCCTACCAGATGCGGAACTGAAAGAAAAAAGAATACCCCGACAAAAAAGGAAAATTTGACTCCGAATCCCAATGAATCACCAAGCAGGCTTCAGATACAGGGTGATAAGCACCGGGAATCAAGAAACATATACATTGACAAAACTCTAGAGCAGGAAGAGAATAAAATAGAAGTGACTGAGACTCCAACTCTGAAAATTATACAGAGTATTGAACAAGGTACACAAACTAGAAATGACAAACTATACAAAGTGGAAGACATAAGATGTAAAAGAAAAAGGAGGAAGAAAAGGCAATCCAGGAAGATTAATTCCTTTGAAGTGGATATATTAAATGATGACAATATTCAACCCAATGAAGATACTCAATTGCCCACACTATCTCAAGAAACGGACATACATTCAGTGGACATATTGGACAACGTTTCTCAAAATGAGAATCAACCTCAACCCTCAGACGAAGAAAATCACCCAGATAATGGACTGAAAACCAACATAGTTGAATGTTCAGCTGGGCAAAATGATGATCTCAATAATCAAGAAGAAATCACAACAAGGTCATGTGATGAAACTCCAAGCATTGATGAGGAAACCCACATGCACAGAGACAAAATACTTATAATCGGAGATCAGTATGCTATAAGATTTTCTGATGTATTAAGAAAATCTATTCAAAATGCCAAATACAATATTTCTGAGATTCTGAAACCGAAAACGGAGCTTTCAGAACTAACTAGTACGATTTTCAATGACACTTTTGACTATGGATCCGAAGACTATGTCATAATCATGTATAATACTAGTAACATCAGTAATAACAAAACGTTACAGGTTGCACTAAGACAACTGTTACCCATAAGTAAAATTACGAATCTACTACTCATTACGGAATGCGATAAGCACATAGATGATATTATTATAAAAAAAATATTAGGACGAGCAAAATTCTATTGCAAACAAAATCTATGCACATCCTTGAAGATTATGGTTGACCATAAACATAAAGGAAGAAAACATGAAATACTCGAAGATGTATTGAGATTTCTCACACAAACAAAAGGTAATATTGTCCTCAAGACATTAAACAGAGTTTCGAAAATAGATAGTTCCACAAGCAGTATAATGCAAGAGGACCATGTTTCAAAGAGTGCAGAAAACTCTAAGGAAAACTCTTTTTTCGAATATCGAGACCAAAACACGCAGCAAAGGTAACAAACAAAATCTGCCAACAAACATTTTCTCTATTGTTATTGAATATTCAATCCATACGTTGTAAAAGTGATGAACTTTTGGTATATCTTGATGACAAAAACTTTCCAAATGTAGTTGTGTTAACCGTGCACTGGCTTAATAATGATGAACCTTGTTTTATACCTAATTATGTTGTACCTTCTAAATTTTGTAGGGCTTTGGGCTATGGGGGAACTGTGATTTTAGTAAACAAAGAATTCTCTGAAAAATTTCCCGTTGAAAATATTTCCAAGTACAATCACTTAATAAAAGAGAAAGTATTTGAATGCTCTATTTGTCACTTCAAAAAAATAAATTTGTACATATTGTGCCTGTACAGATCACCCTCATCGGATGTGAATCTATTTTTAGAGGATTTAGAGTTAATACTAAATGACTTATCAATAGATTCCAATATACTAGTTACTGGAGATCTCAATATAGATTATAATAACAACAATTCTACAGCAACTCAGTCACTTGTAAGACTACTTGATTCATTCAACTTGAGTATGCATGTCAAGTCAGATACCCGTATATCCCAGTCTTCCTCATCTTGTATCGATTATATCTGTAGCAACTTCGATGAAGAGAGGATCAATTGCTCAGTTTCATCCTCCGGACTATCTGACCATGAAGCGGTCGAATGTACAATTTGTGTCAATGATACTGAAAATGATGATAAATATAAATATGGCAGGCTGTACAGCAGAGCAAATTACGATAAGTTTTATCATAAGTGTCTCAATTTAAATTGGGCTTATATTTCATCGCAGACTGATCCATTCCTAATATTTCACAATCAATTAGTGAAGGTATTCAATGAATCATTTCCTTTTCAAAAAATCAAACTCAAACATAAGAAACCATGGATAACACAAGGAATAAAAACGTCCTCAAGAAATTTACGCTCACTGTATCACATAAGAAAGTTTACAAGCAATCCCATTATCCATTCTCATATTAATCTTTATAAAAAAATTTACAGAAAAGTCCTAAAGTTAGCAAAAGAAAATTACTATAAGAACAGAATTAAATATTCGAACAATAAAACGAAAGAGACTTGGTCGATTATAAAGATCTAACAGGCAATTGCAAAAAAAGAAACCTTATCGACATACCTATTAGTCCAGACAAAATGAATGAATTCTACTGTACCATAGCACAAAAATTGACCGAAAGAATTGTTGTACCATTCGATCCTTTGAATAATTTAAAAAAGCACACAGTAAATAACAATTTTGTATTATACGACACCAACATAAATGAACTGATTGAAACAATTAAGGATATCAAAAATAAAAGTGCATCTGGTTATGACGGTATATCCATTAAGATTATTGAAAATCTTCCAGTTAGTGTACTTGAGGTACTAGTATCACTGATTAATCACTCATTTCAAATAGGTTTATTCCCATCCTTCCTGAAAACATCCGTAATTATTCCCCTACACAAAGGAGGCAACCTGGATGACCCCTCTTATTATAGACCAATCTCCCTTATCCCGACCATTGCGAAAATGATAGAAAAACTGGTTAAGAAACGGCTAAGCTCTTTCCTTCTAACGCATAATATTATAAGTAAGAATCAGTTTGGATTTCAGGAACATAAAAACACCCATGATGCTGTGTTTACATTTCTTTATGAGGTCTACTCAAACATCAATGGTGGAGATGTTGCGGCAGCAGTGTTTTGTGATCTAACAAAAGCCTTTGACTGCGTGGATCACGAGATACTCTTGCGGAAACTACATCACTATGGATGTAAAGGAGTTACTCTGCAATGGTTCAAATCATATCTCATAGGTCGAAGACAAACAGTAAAATCAAATACAAATGAATACTCGAAGCAAATTGAGATCAATTCTGGAGTGCCTCAAGGATCTGTATTGGGTCCCATACTTTTTTTGATATATGTTAATGATCTCACAAATATTGACTTGACTGGTAAAGTAACACTCTTCGCAGATGATACCACGATTTTGTGGCATAGTAAAACAGAAGAAGATCTGAAGAATAACATATCTGTCGATGTAAAAAAGATCAAGTTATGGTGTGACTCGAATCTTCTATCTTTCAATATAAATAAAACAAATATAGTTACTTTCAGATGCTCACTCGATAATTTTCCCCTTGATAACGGAATCATTGAAAATTCAGACTGTACCAAATTCTTGGGAATCGTCATAGATAAAAAATTAAAATTTGATAGGCATGTCGAGCAACTGAAAAGTAAAATATCCTCTGGATGCTACGCAGTGAGGGTAATTTCAAAAGAGCTTGGATCCCAGACTGCTAAAACAGCATATTATGCCTTAATTGAGTCACATTTAAGGTACGGGATACCTTTCTGGGGAGTGTGTAACCTAGACCTACTTGAAACTGTGCAGGTGCTTCAAAAAAGAGCAATTCGATATATTTACAAAGCCAAACCTCGCGATTCATGTAGGCCATTGTTCAAAGAAAATAAAATTTTGACAGTAATATCTTTGTTTATATTAGAGACCGTATGCTTGGTGAGGAAACACTTCACCAAATTTGACAGAGCTCAGTCCAATTATTCCACACGCCACAGCATTAATAGTTTGAAACTGCCGATACCCAGCACGTCTTTAGTGAGAGATTCCTTGTATTACAATGGTGCTAAAATGTATAACCACTTGCCAAACCATGTTAGGGGTGCATTAATAGATATTGAAATATTCAGGAAAACTGTCAAAGAACTACTGAAGCTCAGACCATATTACAGCCTTAAAGAATTCTACGATGACTCGATCTGACCTAATATATGGGTATGCTGATTAGAATTCTTGTGATTACATCATTCTAATTAGGTTTGCTTATATATTCATGTTTGTGATTGTTTTACACCTATGTATGTTATTTTTTTCATATTTCGACAAAAAAATATTTATTCAATGTTTATTTAATGTTTAATGTTTTAGTATTTTGATTTTAATATTATAGTTGTAAATTTATATTTATTTTATATATACTCTTTACTGACTTCATGCTTTGTCGACAAGAAGAAATTCTTTCATGACAATAAAGTATATTTATTATTATTACCAGGTGACGGTACTTCCGTTACACATACTAGCGACTGAATCGAACAGAAGGTTGAATGGTTAGACGAAACGATAATTGTATCTGAGTTGTATTCAATGATATCGTGATGATGTTAATATAGCAATACTCACCAGGTAACTGTTCTTCCGTTTTACATACAAGCGACCGAATCGAGCAGAAGGTTGAATGGATAGATTGAACAATCATCGTATCTGAGTTGTATTCGATTATGTTTATATAGATATACTCACCAGGTACCTGTTCTTCCGATATACATACGAGCAACCGAATCGAACATAAGGTTGAATGGATAGATTGAACAATCATCGTATCTGAGTCGTATTCGATTATGTTTATATAGTTATACTCATCAGGTAACTGTTCTTCCGTTATACATACGAGCGACTGAATTGAACTGAAGGTTGAATGGATAGACTGAACAATGATCGTATCTGGGGTTGTATTCGATTATATCGTGATGATGTTCATATAGTTATACTCACCAGGTAACTGTTCTCCAGTTATACATAAGAGCGACTGAACTAAACAGAAGGTTGAATGGATAGACTGAACAATCATCGTATCTGGGTTGTATTCGATTATTTCGTGATGATTATTATATATTATGTCTAACCAGGTAACTGTTCTTTCGTTATACATACTAGCAACCGAATCGAACATAAGGTTGAATGGATAGATTGAACAATCATTGTATCTGGGTTGTCTCCGATTATATCGTTATGTTGTATATTTAACTACACCTACCATGTAACGGTTCTTTCGTTACACATACGAGCGTCTGAATCGAACATAAGGTTGGATGGTTAGACGGAACGATAATTGTAACTAAGTTGTATTCGATTATATCGTGATGACGTTCATATAGAAATACTCACCAGGTTACTGTTCTTTCGTTATACATACGAGCAACCGAATCAAACAGAAGGTTGAATGGATAGTATCTGGGTTGTATTCGATTATGATGTTATGCTGTGTATATAGTTATACACATAAGGTGACGGTATTCCCGTTTCACATACGAGCGACCGAAACGAACAGAAAGTTGAAATGATAGACTGAACAATCAATGTATCTGGGTGGTATCCGATTATATCGCAATACTGTATATATAGTGATACTTACCAGGTGACGGTACTTCCGTTACACATACTAGCGACTAAATCGAACAGAAGGTTAAATGGTTAGACGAAACGATAATTGTATCTGAGTTGTATTCGATGATATCGTGATGATGTTTATATAGCAATACTCACCAGGTAACTGTTTTTCCGTTTTACATACAAGCGACCGAATCGAGCAGAAGGTTGAATTCAGTATAGATTGAACAATCATCGTATCTGGGTTGTATTCGATTATGTTTATATAGTTATACTCACCAGGTAACTGTTCTTCCGTTATACATACGAGCGACTGAATTGAACAGAAGGTTGAATGGATAGTATATGGGTTGTATTCGATTATGATGTTATGCTGTGTATATAGTTATACACACTAGGAGACGGTATTCCCGTTTTACATACGAGCGACCGAAACAAAAAGAAAGTTGAATGGATAGACTGAACAATCAATTAATCTGGGTGGTATCCGATTATATCGCAATACTGTATATATAGTGATACTTACCAGGTGACGATACTTCCGTTACACATACTAGCGACTGAATCGAACGGAATGTTGAATGGTTAGACGAAACGATAATTGTATCTGAGTTGTATTCGATGATATCGTGATAATGTTTATATAGCAATACTCACCAGGTAACTGTCCTTCCGTTTTACATACAAGCGACCGAATCGAGCAGAAGGTTAGATGAATAGATTGAACAATCATCGTATCTGAGTTGTATTCGATTATGTTTATATAGATATACTTACCAGGTACCTGTTCTTCCGATATACATACGAGCAACCGAATCGAACATAAGGTTGAATGGATAGATTGAACAATCATCGTATCTGAGTTGTATTCGATTATGTTTATATAGTTATACTCACCAGGTAACTGTTCTTCCGTTATACATACGAGCGACTGAATTGAACTGAAGGTTGAATGGATAGACTAAACAATGATCGTATCTGGGGTTGTATTCGATTATATCGTGATGATGTTCATATAGTTATACTCACCAGGTAACTGTTCTCCAGTTATACATAAAAGCGACTGAACTGAACAGAAGGTTGAATGGATAGACTGGACAATCATCGTATCTGGGTTGTATTCGATTATTTCGTGATGATTATTATATATTATGTCTAACCAGGTAACTGTTCTTTCGTTATACATACTAGCAACCGAATCGAACCTAAGGTTGAATGGATAGATTGAACAATCATTGTATCTGGGTTGTCTCCGATTATATCGTTATGTTGTATATTTAACTACACCTACCATGTAACGGTTCTTTCGTTACACATACGAGCGTCTGAATCGAACATAAGGTTGGATGGTTAGACGGAACGATAATTGTAACTAAGTTGTATTCGATTATATCGTGATGACGTTCATATAGAAATACTCACCAGGTTACTGTTCTTTCGTTATACATACGAGCAACCGAATCGAACAGAAGGTTGAATGGATAGTATCTGGGTTGTATTCGATAATTATGTTATGCTGTGTATATAGTTATACACATAAGGTGACGGTATTCCCGTTTCACATACGAGCTACCGAAACGAACAGAAAGTTGAATGGATAGACTGAACAATCAATGTAACTGGGTGGTATCCGATTATATCGCAATACTGTATATATAGTGATACTTACCAGGTGACGGTTCTTCCGTTACACATACTAGCGACTGAATCGAACAGAAGGTTAAATGGTTAGACGAAACGATAATTGTATCTGAGTTGTATTCGATGATATCGTGATGATGTTTATATAGCAATACTCACCAGGTAACTGTTCTTCCGTTTTACATACAAGTGACAGAATCGAGCAGAAGGTTGAATTCAGTATAGATTGACCAATCATCGTATCTGAGTTGTATTCGATTATGTTTATATAGTTATACTCACCAGGTAACTGTTCTTCCGTTACACATACGAGCGACTGAATTGAACAGAAGGTTGAATGGATAGTATCTGGGTTGTATTCGATTATGATGTTATGCTGTGTATATAGTTATACACATAAGGTGACGGTATTCCCGTTTCACATACGAGCGACCGAAACGAACAGAAAGTTGAATGGATAGACTGAACAATCAATGTATCTGGGTGGTATCCGATTATATCGCAATACTGTATATATAGTGATACTTACCAGGTGACGGTACTTCCGTTACACATACTAGCGACTGAATCGAACAGAAGGTTAAATGGTTAGACGAAACGATAATTGTATCTGAGTTGTATTCGAAGATATCGTGATGATGTTTATATAGCAATACTCACCAGGTAACTGTTCTTCCGTTTTACATACAAGCGACCGAATCGAGCAGAAGGTTGAATTCAGTATAGATTGAACAATCATCGTATCTGGGTTGTATTCGATTATGTTTATATAGTTATACTCACCAGGTAACTGTTCTTCCGTTATACATACGAGCGACTGAATTGAACTGAAGGTTGAATGGATAGACTAAATAATGATCGTATCTGGGGTTGTATTCGATTATATCGTGATGATGTTCATATAGTTATACTCACCAGGTAACTGATCTCCAGTTATACATAAGAGCGACTGAACTGAACTGAAGGTTGAATGGATAGACTGAACAATCATCGTATCTGGGTTGTATTCGATCATTTCGTGATGATTATTATATATTATGTCTAACCAGGTAACTGTTCTTTCGTTATACATACTAGCAACCGAATCGAACATAAGGTTGAATCGATAGATTGAACAATCATTGTATCTGGGTTGTCTCCGATTATATCGTTATGTTGTATATTTAACTACACCTACCATGTAACGGTTCTTTCGTTACACATACGAGCGTCTGAATCGAACATAAGGTAGGATGGTTAGACGGAACGATAATTGTAACTAAGTTGTATTCGATTATATCGTGATGACGTTCATATAGAAATACTCACCAGGTTACTGTTCTTTCGTTATACATACGAGCAACCGAATCGAACAGAAGGTTGAATGGATAGTATCTGGGTTGTATTCAATTATGATGTTATGTTGTGTATATAGTTATACATACTAGGAGACGGTATTCCCGTTTTACATACGAGCGACCGAAACGAAAAGAAAGTTGAATGGAAAGACTGAACAATCAATGTATCTGGGTGGTATCCGATTATATCGCAATACTGTATATATAGTGATACTTACCAGGTGACGATACTTCCGTTACACATACTAGCGACTGAATCGAACAGAATGTTGAATGGTTAGACGAAACGATAATTGTATCTGAGTTGTATTCGATGATATCGTGATGATGTTTATATAGCAATACTCACCAGGTAACTGTTCTTCCGTTTTACATACAAGCGACCGAATCGGGCAGAAGGTTGAATGGATAGATTGAACAATCATCGTATCTGAGTTGTATTCGATTATGTTTATATAGATATACTCACCAGGTACCTGTTCTTCCGATATACATACGAGCAACCGAATCGAACATAAGGTTGAATGGATATATTGAACAATCATCGTATCTGAGTTGTATTCGATTATGTTTATATAGTTATACTCACCAGGTAACTGTTCTTCCGTTATACATACGAGCGACTGAATGGAACTGAAGGTTGAATGGATAGACTAAACAATGATCGTATCTGGGGTTGTATTCGATTATATCGTGATGATGTTCATATAGTTATACTCACCAGGTAACTGTTCTCCAGTTATACATAAGAGCGACTGAACTGAACAGAAGGTTGAATGGATAGACTGAACAATCATCGTATCTGGGTTGTATTCGATTATTTCGTGATGATTATTATATTTTATGTCTAACCAGGTAACTGTTCTTTCGTTATACATACTAGCAACCGAATCGAACATAAGGTTGAATGGATAGATTGAACAATCATTGTATCTGAGTTGTCTCCGATTATATCGTTATGTTGTATATTTAACTACACCTACCATGTAACGGTTCTTTCGTTACACATACGAGCGTCTGAATCGAACATAAGGTTGGATGGTTAGACGGAACGATAATTGTAACTAAGTTGTATTCGATTATATCGTGATGACGTTCATATAGAAATACTCACCAGGTTACTGTTCTTCCGTTATACATACGAGCAACCGAATCGAACAGAAGGTTGAATGGATAGTATCTGGGTTGTATTCGATTATGATGTTATGCTGTGTATATAGTTATACACATAAGGTGACGGTATTCCCGTTTCACATACGAGCGACCGAAACGAACAGAAAGTTGAAATGATAGACTGAACAATCAATGTATCTGGGTGGTATCCGATTATATCGCAATACTGTATATATAGTGATACTTACCAGGTGACGGTACTTCCGTTACACATACTAGCGACTGAATCGAACAGAAGGTTAAATGGTTAGACGAAACGATGATTGTATCTGAGTTGTATTCGATGATATCGTGATGATGTTTATATAGCAATTCTCACCAGGTAACTGTTCTTCCGTTTTACATACAAGCGACCGAATCGAGCAGAAGGTTGAATTCAGTATAGATTGACCAATCATTGTATCTGGGTTGTATTCGATTATGTTTATATAGTTATACTCACCAGGTAACTGTTCTTCCGTTACACATACGAGCGACTGAATTGAACAGAAGGTTGAATGGATAGTATCTGGGTTGTATTCGATTATGATGTTATGCTGTGTATATAGTTATACACATAAGGTGACGGTATTCCTGTTTCACATACGAGCGACCAAAACGAACAGAAAGTTGAATGGATAGACTGAACAATCAATGTATCTGGGTGGTATCCGATTATATCGCAATACTGTATATATAGTGATACTTACCAGGTGACGGTACTTCCGTTACACATACTAGCGACTGAATCGAACAGAAGGTTAAATGGTTAGACGAAACGATAATTGTATCTGAGTTGTATTCGATGATATCGTGATGATGTTTATATAGCAATACTCACCAGGTAACTGTTCTTCCATTTTACATACAAGCGACCGAATCGAGCAGAAGGTTAGATGAATAGATTGAACAATCATCGTATCTGAGTTGTATTCGATTATGTTTATATAGATATACTTACCAGGTACCTGTTCTTCCGATATACATACGAGCAACCGAATCGAACATAAGGTTGAATGGATAGATTGAACAATCATCGTATCTGAGTTGTATTCGATTATGTTTATATAGTTATACTCACCAGGTAACTGTTCTTCCGTTATACATACGAGCGACTGAATTGAACTGAAGGTTGAATGGATAGACTAAACAATGATCGTATCTGGGGTTGTATTCGATTATATCGTGATGATGTTCATATAGTTATACTCACCAGGTAACTGTTCTCCAGTTATACATAAAAGCGACTGAACTGAACAGAAGGTTGAATGGATAGACTGGACAATCATCGTATCTGGGTTGTATTCGATTATTTCGTGATGATTATTATATATTATGTCTAACCAGGTAACTGTTCTTTCGTTATACATACTAGCAACCGAATCGAACCTAAGGTTGAATGGATAGATTGAACAATCATTGTATCTGGGTTGTCTCCGATTATATCGTTATGTTGTATATTTAACTACACCTACCATGTAACGGTTCTTTCGTTACACATACGAGCGTCTGAATCGAACATAAGGTTGGATGGTTAGACGGAACGATAATTGTAACTAAGTTGTATTCGATTATATCGTGATGACGTTCATATAGAAATACTCACCAGGTTACTGTTCTTTCGTTATACATACGAGCAACCGAATCGAACAGAAGGTTGAATGGATAGTATCTGGGTTGTATTCGATAATTATGTTATGCTGTGTATATAGTTATACACATAAGGTGACGGTATTCCCGTTTCACATACGAGCTACCGAAACGAACAGAAAGTTGAATGGATAGACTGAACAATCAATGTAACTGGGTGGTATCCGATTATATCGCAATACTGTATATATAGTGATACTTACCAGGTGACGGTTCTTCCGTTACACATACTAGCGACTGAATCGAACAGAAGGTTAAATGGTTAGACGAAACGATAATTGTATCTGAGTTGTATTCGATGATATCGTGATGATGTTTATATAGCAATACTCACCAGGTAACTGTTCTTCCGTTTTACATACAAGTGACAGAATCGAGCAGAAGGTTGAATTCAGTATAGATTGACCAATCATCGTATCTGAGTTGTATTCGATTATGTTTATATAGTTATACTCACCAGGTAACTGTTCTTCCGTTACACATACGAGCGACTGAATTGAACAGAAGGTTGAATGGATAGTATCTGGGTTGTATTCGATTATGATGTTATGCTGTGTATATAGTTATACACATAAGGTGACGGTATTCCCGTTTCACATACGAGCGACCGAAACGAACAGAAAGTTGAATGGATAGACTGAACAATCAATGTATCTGGGTGGTATCCGATTATATCGCAATACTGTATATATAGTGATACTTACCAGGTGACGGTACTTCCGTTACACATACTAGCGACTGAATCGAACAGAAGGTTGAATGGTTAGACGAAACGATAATTGTATCTGAGTTGTATTCGAAGATATCGTGATGATGTTTATATAGCAATACCCACCAGGTAACTGTTCTTCCGTTTTACATACAAGCGACCGAATCGAGCAGAAGGTTGAATTCAGTATAGATTGAACAATCATCGTATCTGGGTTGTATTCGATTATGTTTATATAGTTATACTCACCAGGTAGCTGTTCTTCCGTTATACATACGAGCGACTGAATTGAACTGAAGGTTGAATGGATAGACTAAATAATGATCGTATCTGGGGTTGTATTCGATTATATCGTGATGATGTTCATATAGTTATACTCACCAGGTAACTGATCTCCAGTTATACATAAGAGCGACTGAACTGAACTGAAGGTTGAATGGATAGACTGAACAATCATCGTATCTGGGTTGTATTCGATCATTTCGTGATGATTATTATATATTATGTCTAACCAGGTAACTGTTCTTTCGTTATATATACTAGCAACCGAATCGAACATAAGGTTGAATCGATAGATTGAACAATCATTGTATCTGGGTTGTCTCCGATTATATCGTTATGTTGTATATTTAACTACACCTACCATGTAACGGTTCTTTCGTTACACATACGAGCGTCTGAATCGAACATAAGGTAGGATGGTTAGACGGAACGATAATTGTAACTAAGTTGTATTCGATTATATCGTGATGACGTTCATATAGAAATACTCACCAGGTTACTGTTCTTTCGTTATACATACGAGCAACCGAATCGAACAGAAGGTTGAATGGATAGTATCTGGGTTGTATTCAATTATGATGTTATGTTGTGTATATAGTTATACATACTAGGAGACGGTATTCCCGTTTTACATACGAGCGACCGAAACGAAAAGAAAGTTGAATGGAAAGACTGAACAATCAATGTATCTGGGTGGTATCCGATTATATCGCAATACTGTATATATAGTGATACTTACCAGGTGACGATACTTCCGTTACACATACTAGCGACTGAATCGAACAGAATGTTGAATGGTTAGACGAAACGATAATTGTATCTGAGTTGTATTCGATGATATCGTGATGATGTTTATATAGCAATACTCACCAGGTAACTGTTCTTCCGTTTTACATACAAGCGACCGAATCGGGCAGAAGGTTGAATGGATAGATTGAACAATCATCGTATCTGAGTTGTATTCGATTATGTTTATATAGATATACTCACCAGGTACCTGTTCTTCCGATATACATACGAGCAACCGAATCGAACATAAGGTTGAATGGATATATTGAACAATCATCGTATCTGAGTTGTATTCGATTATGTTTATATAGTTATACTCACCAGGTAACTGTTCTTCCGTTATACATACGAGCGACTGAATGGAACTGAAGGTTGAATGGATAGACTAAACAATGATCGTACCTGGGGTTGTATTCGATTATATCGTGATGATGTTCATATAGTTATACTCACCAGGTAACTGTTCTCCAGTTATACATAAGAGCGACTGAACTGAACAGAAGGTTGAATGGATAGACTGAACAATCATCGTATCTGGGTTGTATTCGATTATTTCGTGATGATTATTATATTTTATGTCTAACCAGGTAACTGTTCTTTCGTTATACATACTAGCAACCGAATCGAACATAAGGTTGAATGGATAGATTGAACAATCATTGTATCTGAGTTGTCTCCGATTATATCGTTATGTTGTATATTTAACTACACCTACCATGTAACGGTTCTTTCGTTACACATACGAGCGTCTGAATCGAACATAAGGTTGGATGGTTAGACGGAACGATAATTGTAACTAAGTTGTATTCGATTATATCGTGATGACGTTCATATAGAAATACTCACCAGGTTACTGTTCTTCCGTTATACATACGAGCAACCGAATCGAACAGAAGGTTGAATGGATAGTATCTGGGTTGTATTCGATTATGATGTTATGCTGTGTATATAGTTATACACATAAGGTGACGGTATTCCCGTTTCACATACGAGCGACCGAAACGAACAGAAAGTTGAAATGATAGACTGAACAATCAATGTATCTGGGTGGTATCCGATTATATCGCAATACTGTATATATAGTGATACTTACCAGGTGACGGTACTTCCGTTACACATACTAGCGACTGAATCGAACAGAAGGTTAAATGGTTAGACGAAACGATGATTGTATCTGAGTTGTATTCGATGATATCGTGATGATGTTTATATAGCAATTCTCACCAGTTAACTGTTCTTCCGTTTTACATACAAGCGACCGAATCGAGCAGAAGGTTGAATTCAGTATAGATTGACCAATCATTGTATCTGGGTTGTATTCGATTATGTTTATATAGTTATACTCACCAGGTAACTGTTCTTCCGTTACACATACGAGCGACTGAATTGAACAGAAGGTTGAATGGATAGTATCTGGGTTGTATTCGATTATGATGTTATGCTGTGTATATAGTTATACACATAAGGTGACGGTATTCCTGTTTCACATACAAGCGACCAAAACGAACAGAAAATTGAATGGATAGACTGAACAATCAATGTATCTGGGTGGTATCCGATTATATCGCAATACTGTATATATAGTGATACTTACCAGGTGACGGTACTTCCGTTACACATACTGGCGACTGAATCGAACAGAAGGTTAAATGGTTAGACGAAACGATAATTGTATCTGAGTTGTATTCGATGATATCGTGATGATGTTTATATAGCAATACTCACCAGGTAACTGTTCTTCCGTTATACATACGAGCGACTGAATTGAACTGAAGGTTGAATGGATAGACTAAACAATGATCGTATATGGGTTGTATTCGATTATTTCGTGATGATTATTATATATTATGTCTAACCAGGTAACTGTTCTTTCGTTATACATACTAGCAACCGAATCGAACATAAGGTTGAATCGATAGATTGAACAATCATTGTATCTGGGTTGTCTCCGATTATATCGTTATGTTGTATATTTAACTACACCTACCATGTAACGGTTCTTTCGTTACACATACGAGCGTCTGAATCGAACATAAGGTTGGATGGTTAGACGGAACGATAATTGTAACTAAGTTGTATTCGATTATATCGTGATGACGTTCATATAGAAATACTCACCAGGTTACTGTTCTTTCGTTATACATACGAGCAATCGAATCGAACAGAAGGTTGAATGGATAGTATCTGGGTTGTATTCAATTATGATGTTATGTTGTGTATATAGTTATACATACTAGGAGACGGTATTCCCGTTTTACATACGAGCGACCGAAACGAAAAGAAAGTTGAATGGAAAGACTGAACAATCAATGTATCTGGGTGGTATCCGATTATATCGCAATACTGTATATATAGTGATACTTACCAGGTGACGATACTTCCGTTACACATACTAGCGACTGAATCGAACAGAATGTTGAATGGTTAGACGAAACGATAATTGTATCTGAGTTGTATTCGATGATATCGTGATGATGTTTATATAGCAATACTCACCAGGTAACTGTTCTTCCGTTTTACATACAAGCGACCGAATCGGGCAGAAGGTTGAATGGATAGATTGAACAATCATCGTATCTGAGTTGTATTCGATTATGTTTATATAGATATACTCACCAGGTACCTGTTCTTCCGATATACATACGAGCAACCGAATCGAACATAAGGTTGAATGGATATATTGAACAATCATCGTATCTGAGTTGTATTCGATTATGTTTATATAGTTATACTCACCAGGTAACTGTTCTTCCGTTATACATACGAGCGACTGAATGGAACTGAAGGTTGAATGGATAGACTAAACAATGATCGTATCTGGGGTTTTATTCGATTATATCGTGATGATGTTCATATAGTTATACTCACCAGGTAACTGTTCTCCAGTTATACATAAGAGCGACTGAACTGAACAGAAGGTTGAATGGATAGACTGAACAATCATCGTATCTGGGTTGTATTCGATTATTTCGTGATGATTATTATATTTTATGTCTAACCAGGTAACTGTTCTTTCGTTATACATACTAGCAACCGAATCGAACATAAGGTTGAATGGATAGATTGAACAATCATTGTATCT
Source organism: Chrysomela aeneicollis (assembly GCA_029955515.1). NCBI lineage: Eukaryota > Metazoa > Arthropoda > Insecta > Coleoptera > Chrysomelidae > Chrysomela > Chrysomela aeneicollis. The sequence goes on along the minus strand of JARUHQ010000013.1, from coordinate 9,391,627 downwards.
GAGTTGTCTCCGATTATATCGTTATGTTGTATATTTAACTACACCTACCATGTAACGGTTCTTTCGTTACACATACGAGCGTCTGAATCGAACATAAGGTTGGATGGTTAGACGGAACGATAATTGTAACTAAGTTGTATTCGATTATATCGTGATGACGTTCATATAGAAATACTCACCAGGTTACTGTTCTTCCGTTATACATACGAGCAACCGAATCGAACAGAAGGTTGAATGGATAGTATCTGGGTTGTATTCGATTATGATGTTATGCTGTGTATATAGTTATACACATAAGGTGACGGTATTCCCGTTTCACATACGAGCGACCGAAACGAACAGAAAGTTGAAATGATAGACTGAACAATCAATGTATCTGGGTGGTATCCGATTATATCGCAATACTGTATATATAGTGATACTTACCAGGTGACGGTACTTCCGTTACACATACTAGCGACTGAATCGAACAGAAGGTTAAATGGTTAGACGAAACGATGATTGTATCTGAGTTGTATTCGATGATATCGTGATGATGTTTATATAGCAATTCTCACCAGGTAACTGTTCTTCCGTTTTACATACAAGCGACCGAATCGAGCAGAAGGTTGAATTCAGTATAGATTGACCAATCATTGTATCTGGGTTGTATTCGATTATGTTTATATAGTTATACTCACCAGGTAACTGTTCTTCCGTTACACATACGAGCGACTGAATTGAACAGAAGGTTGAATGGATAGTATCTGGGTTGTATTCGATTATGATGTTATGCTGTGTATATAGTTATACACATAAGGTGACGATATTCCTGTTTCACATACGAGCGACCAAAACGAACAGAAAGTTGAATGGATAGACTGAACAATCAATGTATCTGGGTGGTATCCGATTATATCGCAATACTGTATATATAGTGATACTTACCAGGTGACGGTACTTCCGTTACACATACTAGCGACTGAATCGAACAGAAGGTTAAATGGTTAGACGAAACGATAATTGTATCTGAGTTGTATTCGATGATATCGTGATGATGTTTATATAGCAATACTCACCAGGTAACTGTTCTTCCGTTTTACATACAAGCGACCGAATCGAGCAGAAGGTTGAATTAAGTATAGATTGAACAATCATCGTATCTGGGTTGTATTCGATTATGTTTATATAGTTATACTCACCAGGTAACTGTTCTTCCGTTATACATACGAGCGACTGAATTGAACTGAAGGTTGAATGGATAGACTAAACAATGATCGTATATGGGTTGTATTCGATTATTTCGTGATGATTATTATATATTATGTCTAACCAGGTAACTGTTCTTTCGTTATACATACTAGCAACCGAATCGAACATAAGGTTGAATCGATAGATTGAAAAATCATTGTATCTGGGTTGTCTCCGATTATATCGTTATGTTGTATATTTAACTACACCTACCATGTAACGGTTCTTTCGTTACACATACGAGCGTCTGAATCGAACATAAGGTTGGATGGTTAGACGGAACGATAATTGTAACTAAGTTGTATTCGATTATATCGTGATGACGTTCATATAGAAATACTCACCAGGTTACTGTTCTTTCGTTATACATACGAGCAATCGAATCGAACAGAAGGTTGAATAGATAGTATCTGGGTTGTATTCGATTATGATGTTATGCTGTGATATAGTTATACACATTAGGTGACGGTATTCCCGTTTCACATACGAGCGACTGAAACGAACAGAAAGTTGAATGGATAGACTGAACAATCAATGTATCTGGGTGGTATCCGATTATATCGCAATACTGTATATATAGTGATACTTACAAGGTGACGGTACTTCCGTTACACATACTAGCGACTGAATCGAACAGAAGGTTAAATGGTTAGACAAAACGATAATTGTATCTGAGTTGTATTCGATGATATCGTGATGATGTTTATATAGCAATACTCACCAGGTAACTGTTCTTCCGTTTTACATACAAGCGACCGAATCGAGCAGAAGGTTGAATTCAGTATAGATTGAACAATCATCGTATCTGGGTTGTATTCGATTATGTTTATATAGTTATACTCACCAGGTAACTGTTCTTCCGTTATACATACGAGCGACTGAATTGAACAGAAGGTTGAATGGATAGTATATGGGTTGTATTCGATTATGATGTTATGCTGTGTATATAGTTATACACACTAGGAGACGGTATTCCCGTTTTACATACGAGCGACCGAAACGAAAAGAAAGTTGAATGGATAGACTGAACAATCAATGTATCTGGTTGGTATCCGATTATATCGCAATACTGTATATATAGTGATACTTACCAGGTGACGATACTTCCGTTACACATACTAGCGACTGAATCGAACAGAATGTTGAATGGTTAGACGAAACGATAATTGTATCTGAGTTGTGTTCGATGATATCGTGATGATGTTTATATAGCAATACTCACCAAGTAACTGTCCTTCCGTTTTACATACATGCGACCGAATCGGGCAGAAGGTTAAATGGATAGATTGAACAATCATCGTATCTGAGTTGTATTCGATTATGTTTATATAGATATACTCACCAGGTACCTGTTCTTCCGATATACATACGAGCAACCGAATCGAACATAAGGTTGAATGGATATATTGAACAATCATCGTATCTGAGTTGTATTCGATTATATTTATATAGTTATACTCACCAGGTAACTGTTCTTCCGTAATACATACGAGCGACTGAATTGAACTGAAGGTTGAATGGATAGACTAAACAATGATCGTATCTGGGGTTGTATTCGATTATATCGTGATGATGTTCATATAGTTATACTCTTCAGGTAACTGTTTTCCAGTTATACATAAGAGCGACTGAACTAAACAGAAGGTTGAATGGAAAGACTGAACAATCATCGTATCTGGGTTGTATTCTATTATTTCGTGATGATTATTATATATTATGTCTAACCAGGTAACTGTTCTTTCGTTATACATACTAGCAACCGAATCGAACATAAGGTTGAATGGATAGATTGAACAATCATTGTATCTGGGTTGTCTCCGATTGTATCGTTATGTTGTATATTCAACTACACCTACCATGTAACGGTTCTTTCGTTACACATACGAGCGTCTGAATCGAACATAAGGTTGGATGGTTAGACGGAACGATAATTGTAACTAAGTTGTATTCGATTATATCGTGATGACGTTCATATAGAAATACTCACCAGGTTACTGTTCTTTCGTTATACATTCGAACAACCGAATCGAACAGAAGGTTGGATGGATAGTATCTGGGTTGTATTCGATTATGATGTTATGCTGTGTATATAGTTATACACATAAGGTGACGGTATTCCCGTTTCACATACGAGCGACCGAAACGAACAGAAAGTTGAAATGATAGACTGAACAATCAATGTATCTGGGTGGTATCCGATTATATCGCAATACTGTATATATAGTGATACTTACCAGGTGACGGTACTTCCGTTACACTTACTAGCGACTGAATCGAACAGAAGGTTAAATGGTTAGACGAAACGATAATTGTATCTGAGTTGTATTCGATGATATCGTGATGATGTTTATATAGCAATACTCACCAGGTAACTGTTCTTCCGTTTTACATACAAGCGACCGAATCGAGCTGAAGGTTGAATTCAGTATAGATTGAACAATCATCGTATCTGGGTTGTATTCGATTATGTTTATATAGTTATACTCACCAGGTAACTGTTCTTCCGTTATACATACGAGCGACTGAATTGAACAGAAGGTTGAATGGATAGTATATGGGTTGTATTCGATTATGATGTTATGCTGTGTATATAGTTATACACACTAGGAGACGGTATTCCCGTTTTACATACGAGCGACCGAAACAAAAAGAAAGTTGAATGGATAGACTGAACAATCAATGTATCTGGGTGGTATCCGATTATATCGCAATACTGTATATATAGTGATACTTGCCAGGTGACGATACTTCCGTTACACATACTAGCGACTGAATCGAACAGAATGTTGAATGGTTAGACGAAACGATAATTGTATCTGAGTTGTATTCGATGATATCGTGATGATGTTTATATAGCAATACTCACCAGGTAACTGTTCTTCCGTTATACATACAAGCGACCGAATCGAGCAGAAGGTTGAATGGATAGATTGAACAATCATCGTATCTGAGTTGTATTCGATTATGTTTATATAGTTATACTCACCAGGTAACTGTTCTTCCGTTATACATACGAGCGACTGAATTGAACTGAAGGTTGAATGGATAGACTAAACAATGATCGTATCTGGGGTTGTATTTGATTATATCGTGATGATGTTCATATAGTTATACTCACCAGGTAACTGTTCTCCAGTTATACATAAGAGCGACTGAACTGAACAGAAGGTTGAATGGATAGACTGAACAATCATCGTATCTGGGTTGTATTCGATTATTTCGTGATGATTATTATATATTATGTCTAACCAGGTAACTGTTCTTTCGTTATACATACTAGCAACCGAATCGAACATAAGGTTGAATGGATAGATTGAACAATAATTGTATCTGGGTTGTCTCCGATTATATCGTTATGTTGTATATTTAACTACACCTACCTTGTAACGGTTCTTTCGTTACACATACGAGCGTCTGAATCGAACATAAGGTTGGATGGTTAGACGGAACGATAATTGTAACTAAGTTGTATTCGATTATATCGTGATGACGTTCATATAGAAATACTCACCAGGTTACTGTTCTTTCGTTATACATACGAGCAACCGAATCGAAAAGAAAGTTGAATGGATAGTATCTGGGTTGTATTCGATTATGATGTTATGCTGTGATATAGTAATACACATAAGGTGACGGTATTCCCGTTTCACATACGAGCGACCGAAACGAACAGAAAGTTGAATGGATAGACTGAACAATCAATGTATCTGGGTGGTATCCGATTATATCGCAATACTGTATATATAGTGATACTTACCAGGTGACGGTACTTCCGTTACACATACTAGCGACTGAATCGAACAGAAGGTTAAATGGTTAGACGAAACGATAATTGTATCTGAGTTGTATTCGATGATATCGTGATGATGTTTATATAGCAATACTCACCAGGTAACTGTTCTTCCGTTTTACATACAAGCGACCGAATCGAGCAGAAGGTTGAATTCAGTATAGATTGAACAATCATCGTATCTGGGTTGTATTCGATTATGTTTATATAGTTATACTCACCAGGTAACTGTTCTTCCGTTATACATACTAGCGACTGAATCGAACAGAAGGTTAAATGGTTAGACGAAACGATAATTGTATCTGAGTTGTATTCGATGATATCGTGATGATGTTTATATAGCAATACTCACCAGGTAACTGTTCTTCCGTTTTACATACAAGCGACCGAATCGAGCAGAAGGTTGAATTCAGTATAGATTGAACAATCATCGTATCTGGGTTGTATTCGATTATGTTTATATAGTTATACTCACCAGGTAACTGTTCTTCCGTTATACATACGAGCGACTGAATTGAACAGAAGGTTGAATGGATAGACTGAACAATCATCGTATCTGGGTTGTATTCGATTATTTCGTGATGATTATTATATATTATGTCTAACCAGGTAACTGTTCTTTCGTTATACATACTAGCAACCGAATCGAACATAAGGTTGAATGGATAGATTGAACAATCATTGTATCTGGGTTGTCTCCGATTATATCGTTATGTTGTATATTTAACTACACCTACCATGTAACGGTTCTTTCGTTACACATACGAGCGTCTGAATCGAACATAAGGTTGGATGGTTAGACGGAACGATAATTGTAACTAAGTTGTATTCGATTATATCGTGATGACGTTCATATAGAAATACTCACCAGGTTACTGTTCTTTCGTTATACATACGAGCAACCGAATCGAACAGAAGGTTGAATGGATAGTATCTGGGTTGTATTCGATTATGATGTTATGCTGTGTATATAGTTATACACATAAGGTGACGGTATTCCCGTTTCACATACGAGCGACCGAAACGAACAGAAAGTTGAATGGATAGACTGAACAATCAATGTATCTGGGTGGTATCCGATTATATCGCAATACTATATATATAGTGATACTAACCAGGTGACGGTACTTCCGTTACACATACTGGCGACTGAATCGAACAGAAGGTTAAATGGTTAGATGAAACGATAATTGTATCTGAGTTGTATTCGATGATATCGTGATGATGTTTATATAGCAATACTCACCAGGTAACTGTCCTTCCGTTTTACATACAAGCGACCGAATCGAGCAGAAGGTTAAATGGATAGATTGAACAATCATCGTATCTGAGTTGTATTCGATTATGTTGTAACGTTTCATTTTCTATGTGTGCGTATTGGTGTGTGTGTTGAGTGAATGTTTATTGAAAAATCATATTGCGGTAGGTACTCACAGGCCAAATAAAGGACGACCAATTTTCGATAGTTTAATTCCGACCGATACACAGGTGAACGAAACTAAAATTGCACGACACAAACACATCACTGAATCGCTCTGATGGCCCGAGTTGATGGTGGTTCTGCTGTGCGTTTGCGAATGAGATCGTACCTAAAATAAATGTAAATATTTAGTTAAACCGCATAGTAGGAGTAAATAATTGATTTTTAGATATTAGGATTCATAGTAAAAGCGATTTCTTAACCTGATTCTCTTCGGTTGATATATTCTGGTTCGTTTATTGTTCATCGATAAATAGGTTATAAACACAGGATAGCATTTTGCAGTATGTACTGTCATCTTCATATCTTCTTTTATTTCTTCAGTTTCGTCTGCGATTATAGGCCGTTGCTATTTATTGACTTGTACATTGGTACTCTTATCTTTTTCCAATTCAAGCATCAGATAAGGAAGGAGATTATCGATAAGTCCAGTACCTTCGGTTCTGTTGAATCGATGATCTTCGGATATTCTAGACAGAAATGTCCTTTCTCAATAGAGCTTTCTAGAGTGAAAAAAAAAAAGAGTTGTCGTTTTGCCAGCAAAAGGAGTAATTGTGTTGACTAAAATTTTCGTAGTGTTTCCTGGAAAATTTTCACTTTGTGGATATAACAAATACTCTCTTTCTACAAAATCATCACCTATCGTTTGCTATCACGTTGGAGTGATTTTAGTGATGAATTTGTCCTCATTTTGAGGGATATTGGCGAACTTCAACGACCTTCTCAAACCTCCATTTTGAATTGTAAAACCCTCAGTCACCTGAAGAGGGTACTTGTACCAGCGATCCAAATCCAATTTGATTACTGATAGCCGCTGCATGACGTAACTCAGCTTCGAATATTTTTTTTTGCTGTTTTCTTTTGCTTACCAGCTTGCCGCCTGATTTGCATCCTGACTGCTCTGCATGGCCATATATATTGATATTGCTGCATTTAGTTTCCTGGAGGGCCAAGTGAACTCAGATAAGCTGCATGATTTTCGTTTATTACTTTTTTTTTGTGACTAATTTGCTGTGGTATCTTGAGGTGGAAATCGATTCTGATGATAAGATATAACGCATTTGAAACTATATGTATGGCTTTTCCGAGTGATAATATGGATGTGACTAATTAGTTTATTTACTCTTAGATATATCCCGAGAAATACCGGGTGTTGTACACTTAACGTGATCACGTTAGGGTTCAAGAGTCCTTATTTATATTATCTAAAGAGATTGAATATAGTATAACTCGTTGAATACCATAATATTAGCCCGTATATGATGGTTTAATTGAATTCTGTTACGGTTTTCAGATCACAAGATCTCGGCTATATTTTTTTTATTAAATTAAGTTCGGGGAAAGCGTCTCTATATTTTTTTTCCATATTTCTGGAAACACATATTCGAATATATTATGCAGATTATAACCCTTCAGAGAAAGTATGTGTGGGTATAAGTCCATATATAATAGGATATATTTTTTTTTGATATTGTCTGGAAAAAAAAAACGGAACCGTGAAGAACTCGGGAGTTCTCCAACTTGAACTCGCGATCTCTAAGTTGGTGGCGCCCATTTATTTACTTTGTTATCTCTATACAGTGTGTTTCCATTTGAACCCCCCTATACCCGACTGAGCTTCGGGGCAATCTTGCTCGTGCTTGTTCGCATCCGTTTTCTGGGTCAATGTTACGAAAGCACGTGGCAATGTTTATATAGATATACTCACCAGGTACCTGTTCTTCCGATATACATACGAGCAACCGAATCGAACATAAGGGTGAATGGATAGATTGAACAATCATCGTATCTGAGTTGTATTCGATTATGTTTATATAGTTATACTCACCAGGTAACTGTTCTTCCGTTATACATACGAGCGACTGAATTGAACTGAAGGTTGAATGGATAGACTAAACAATGATCGTATCTGGGGTTGTATTCGATTATATCGTGATGATGTTCATATAGTTATACTCACCAGGTAACTGTTCTCCAGTTATACATAAGAGCGACTGAACTGAACAGAAGGTTGAATGGATAGACTGAACAATCATCGTATCTGGGTTGTATTCGATTATTTCGTGATGATTATTATATATTATGTCTAACCAGGTAACTGTTCTTTCGTTATACATACTAGCAACCGAATCGAACATAAGGTTGAATGGATAGATTGAACAATCATTGTATCTGGGTTGTCTCCGATTATATCGTTATGTTGTATATTCAACTACACCTACCATGTAACGGTTCTTTCGTTACACATACGAGCGTCTGAATCGAACATAAGGTTGGATGGTTAGACGGAACGATAATTGTAACTAAGTTGTATTCGATTATATCGTGATGACGTTCATATAAAAATACTCACCAGGTTACTGTTCTTTCGTTATACATACGAGCAACCGAATCGAACAGAAGGTTGAATGGATAGTATCTGGGTTGTATTCGATTATGACGTTATGCTGTGTATATAGTTATACACATAAGGTGACGGTATTACCGTTTCACATACGAGCGACCGAAACGAACAGAAAGTTGAATGGATAGACTGAACAATCAATGTATCTGGGTGGTATCCGATTATATCGCAATACTGTATATATAGTGATACTTACCAGGTGACGGTACTTCCGTTACACATACTAGCGACTGAATCGAACAGAAGGTTAAATGGTTAGACGAAACGATAATTGTATCTGAGTTGTATTCGATGATGTTTATATAGCAATACTCACCAGGTAACTGTTCTTCCGTTTTACATACAAGCGACCGAATCGAGCAGAAGGTTGAATTCAGTATAGATTGAACAATCATCGTATCTGGGTTGTATTCGATTATGTTTATATAGTTATACTCACCGGGTAACTGTTCTTCCGTTATACATACGAGCGACTGAATTGAACAGAAGGTTGAATGGATGATAGTATATGGGTTGTATTCGATTATGATGTTATGCTGTGTATAAAGGTATACACACTAGGAGACGGTATTCCCGTTTTACATACGAGCGACCGAAACGAAAAGAAAGTTGAATGGATAGACTGAACAATCAATGTATCTGGGTGGTATCCGATTATATCGCAATACTGTATATATAGTGATACTTACCAGGTGACGATACTTCCGTTACACATACTAGCAACTGAATCGAACAGAATGTTGAATGGTTAGACGAAACGATAATTGTATCTGAGTTGTATTCGATGATATCGTGATGATGTTTATATAGCAATACTCACCAGGTAACTGTCCTTCCGTTTTACATACAAGCGACCGAATCGAGCAAAAGGTTAAATGGATAGATTGAACAATCATCGTATCTGAGTTGTATTCGATTATGTTTATATAGATATACTCACCAGGTACCTGTTCTTCCGATATACATACGAGCAACCGAATCGAACATAAGGTTGAATGGATAGATTGAACAATCATCGTATCTGAGTTGTATTCGATTATGTTTATATAGTTATACTCACCAGGTAACTGTTCTTCCGTTATACATACGAGCGACTGAATTGAACTGAAGGTTGAATGGATAGACTAAACAATGATCGTATCTGGGGTTGTATTCGATTATACCGTGATGATGTTCATATAGTTATACTCACCAGGTAACTGTTCTCCAGTTATACATAAGAGCGACTGAACTGAACAGAAGGTTGAATGGATAGACTGAACAATCATCGTATCTGGGTTGTATTCGATTATTTCGTGATGATTATTATATATCATGTCTAACCAGGTAACTGTTCTTTCGTTATACATACTAGCAACCGAATCGAACATAAGGTTGAATGGATAGATTGAACAATCATTGTATCTGAGTTGTCTCCGTTTATATCGTTATGTTGTATATTTTACTACACCTACCATGTAACGGTTCTTTCGTTACACATACGAGCGTCTGAATCGAACATAAGGTTGGATGGTTAGACGGAACGATAATTGTAACTAAGTTGTATTCGATTATATCGTGATGACGTTCATATAGAAATACTCACCAGGTTACTGTTCTTTCGTTATACATACGAGCAACCGAATCGAACAGAAGGTTGAATGGATAGTATCTGGGTTGTATTCGATTATGATGTTATGCTGTGTATATAGTTATACACATAAGGTGACGGTATTCCCATTTCACATACGAACGACCGAAACGAACAGAAAGTTGAATGGATAGACTGAACAATCAATGTATCTGGGTGGTATCCGATTATATCGCAATACTGTATATATAGTGATACTTACCAGGTGACGGTACTTCCGTTACACATACTAGCGACTGAATCGAACAGGAGGTTAAATGGTTAGACGAAACGATAATTGTATCTGAGTTGTATTCGATGATATCGTGATGATGTTTATATAGCAATACTCACCAGGTAACTGTTCTTCCGTTTTACATACAAGCGACCGAATCGAGCAGAAGGTTAAATGGATAGATTGAACAATCATCGTATCTGAGTTGTATTCGATTATGTTTATATAGATATACTCACCAGGTACCTGTTCTTCCGATATACATACGAGCAACCGAATCGAACATAAGGTTGAATGGATAGATTGAACAATCATCGTATCTGAGTTGTATTCGATTATGTTTATATAGTTATACTCACCAGGTAACTGTTCTCCCGTTATACATACGAGCGACTGGATTGAACTGAAGGTTGAATGGATAGACTAAACAATGATCGTATCTGGGGTTGTATTCGATTATATCGTGATGATGTTCATATAGTTATACTCACCAGGTAACTGTTCTCCAGTTATACATAAGAGCGACTGAACTGAACAGAAGGTTGAATGGATAGACTGAACAATCATCGTATCTGGGTTGTATTCGATTATTTCGTGATGATTATTATATATTATGTCTAACCAGGTAACTGTTCTTTCGTTATACATACTAGCAACCGAATCGAATATAAGGTTGAATCGATAGATTGAACAATCATTGTATCTGGGTTGTCTCCGATTATATCGTTATGTTGTATATTTAACTACACCCACCATGTAACGGTTCTTTCGTTACACATACGAGCGTCTGAATCGAACATAAGGTTGGATGGTTAGACGGAACGATAATTGTAACTAAGTTGTATTCGATTATATCGTGATGACGTTCATATAGAAATACTCACCAGGTTACTGTTCTTTCGTTATACATACGAGCAACCGAATCGAACAGAAGGTTGAATGGATAGTATCTGGGTTGTATTCGATTATGATGTTATGCTGTGTATATAGTTATACACATAAGGTGACGGTATTTCCGTTTCACATACGAGCGACCGAAACGAACAGAAAGTTGAATGGATAGACTGAACAATCAATGTATCTGGGTGGTATCCGATTATATCGCAATACTGTATATATAGTGATACTTACCAGGTGACGGTACTTCCGTTACACAAACTAGCGACTGAATCGAACAGAAGGTTAAATGGTTAGACGAAACGATAATTGTATCTGAGTTGTATTCGATGATATCGTGATGATGTTTATATAGCAATACTCACCAGGTAACTGTTCTTCCGTTTTACATACAAGCGACCGAATCGAGCAGAAGGTTGAATTCAGTATAGATTGAACAATCATCGTATCTGGGTTGTATTCGATTATGTTTATATAGTTATACTCACCAGGTAACTGTTCTTCCGTTATACATACGAGCGACTGAATTGAACAGAAGGTTGAATGGATAGTATATGGGTTGTATTCGATTATGATGTTATGCTGTGTATATAGTTTTACACACTAGGAGACGGTATTCCCGTTTTACATACAAGCGACCGAAACGAAAAGAAAGTTGAATGGATAGACTGAACAATCAATGTATCTGGGTGGTATCCGATTATATCGCAATACTGTATATATAGTGATACTTACCAGGTGACGATACTTCCGTTACACATACTAGCGACTGAATCGAACAGAATGTTGAATGGTTAGACGAAACGATAATTGTATCTGAGTTGTATTCGATGATATCGTGATGATGTTTATATAGCAATACTCACCAGGTAACTGTCCTTCCGTTTTACATACAAGTGACCGAATCGAGCAGAAGGTTAAATGGATAGATTGAACAATCTTCGTATCTGAGTTGTATTCGATTATGTTTATATAGATATACTCACCAGTTACCTGTTCTTCCGATATACATACGAGCAACCGAATCGAACATAAGGTTGAATGAATAGACTAAACAATGATCGTATCTGGGGTTGTATTCGATTATATCGTGATGATGTTCATATAGTTATACTCACCAGGTAACTGTTCTCCAGTTATACATAAGAGCGACTGAACTGAACAGAAGGTTGAATGGATAGACTGAACAATCATCGTATCTGGGTTGTATTCGATTATTTCGTGATGATTATTATATATTATGTTTAACCAGGTAACTGTTCTTTCGTTATACATACTAGCAACCGAATCGAACATGAGGTTGAATGGATAGATTGAACAATCATTGTATCTGAGTTGTCTCCGATTATATCGTTATGTTGTATATTTAACTACACCTACCATGTAACGGTTCTTTCGTTACACATACGAGCGTCTGAATCGAACATAAGGTTGGATGGTTAGACGGAACGATAATTGTAACTAAGTTGTATTCGATTATATCGTGATGACGTTCATATAGAAATACTCACCAGGTTACTGTTCTTTCGTTAAACATACGAGCAACCGAATCGAACAGAAGGTTGAATGGATAGTATCTGGGTTGTATTCGATTATGATGTTATGCTGTGTATATAGTTATACACATAAGGTGACGGTATTCCCGTTTCACATACGAACGACCGAAACGAACAGAAAGTTGAATGGATAGACTGAACAATCAATGTATCTGGGTGGTATCCGATTATATCGCAATACTGTATATATAGTGATACTTACCAGGTGACGGTACTTCCGTTACACATACTAGCGACTGAATCGAACAGAAGGTTAAATGGTTAGACGAAACGATAATTGTATCTGAGTTGTATTCGATGATATCGTGATGATGTTTATATAGCAATACTCACCAGGTAACTGTTCTTCCGTTTTACATACAAGCGACCGAATCGAGCAGAAGGTTGAATTCAGTATAGATTGACCAATCATCGTATCTGGGTTGTATTCGATTATGTTTATATAGTTATACTCACCAGGTAACTGTTCTTCCGTTACACATACGAGCGACTGAATTGAACAGAAGGTTGAATGGATAGTATCTGGGTTGTATTCGATTATGATGTTATGCTGTGTATATAGTTATACACATAAGGTGACGGTATTCCCGTTTCACATACGAGCGACCGAAACGAACAGAAAGTTGAATGGATAGACTGAACAATCAATGTATCTGGGTGGTATCCGATTATATCGCAATACTGTATATATAGTGATACTTACCAGGTGACGGTACTTCCGTTACACATACTAGCGACTGAATCGAACAGAAGGTTGAATGGTTAGACGAAACGATAATTGTATCTGAGTTGTATTCGATGATGTGGTGATGATGTTTATATAGCAATACTCACCAGGTAACTGTTCTTCCGTTTTACATACAAGCGACCGAATCGAGCAGAAGGTTGAATTCAGTATAGATTGAACAATCATCGTATCTGGGTTGTATTCGATTATGTTTATATAGTTATACTCACCAGGTAACTGTTCTTCCGTTATACATACGAGCGACTGAATTGAACTGAAGGTTGAATGGATAGACTAAACAATGATCGTATCTGGGGTTGTATTCGATTATATCGTGATGATGTTCATATAGTTATACTCACCAGGTAACTGTTCTCCAGTTATACATAAGAGCGTCTGAACTGAACAGAAGGTTGAATGGATAGACTGAACAATCATCGTATCTGGGTTGTATTCGATTATTTCGTGATGATTATTATATATTATGTCTAACCAGGTAACTGTTCTTTCGTTATACATACTAGCAACCAAATCGAACATAAGGTTGAATCGATAGATTGAACAATCATTGTATCTGGGTTGTCTCCGATTATATCGTTATGTTGTATATTTAACTACACCTACCATGTAACGGTTCTTTCGTTACACATACGAGCGTCTGAATCGAACATAAGGTTGGATGGTTAAACGGAACGATAATTGTAACTAAGTTGTATTCGATTATATCGTGATGACGTTCATATAGAAATACTCACCAGGTAACTGTTCTTTCGTTATACATGCGAGCAACCGAATCGAACAGAAGGTTGAATGGATAGTATCTGGGTTGTATTCGATTATGATGTTATGCTGTGTATATAGTTATACACATAAGGTGACGGTATTCCCGTTTCACATACGAGCGACCGAAACGAACAGAAAGTTGAATGGATAGACTGAACAATCAATGTATCTGGGTGGTATCCGATTATATCGCAATACTGTATATATAGTGATACTTACCAGGTGACGGTACTTCCGTTACACATACTAGCGACTGAATCGAACAGAAGGTTAAATGGTTAGACGAAACGATGTTTGTATCTGAGTTGTATTCTATGATATCGTGATGATGTTTATATAGCAATACTCACCAGGTAACTGTTCTTCCGTTTAACATACAAGCAACCGAATCGAGCAGAAGGTTGAATTCAGTATAGATTGAACAATCATCGTATCTGGGTTGTATTCGATTATGTTTATATAGTTATACTCACCAGGTAACTGTTCTTCCGTTATACATACGAGCGACTGAATTGAACTGAAGGTTGAATGGATAGACTAAACAATGATCGTATCTGGGGTTGTATTCGATTATATCGTGATGATGTTCATATAGTTATACTCACCAGGTAACTGTTCTCCAGTTATACATAAGAGCGACTGAACTGAACAAAAGGTTGAATGGATAGACTGAACAATCATCGTATCTGGGTTGTATTCGATTATTTCATGATGATTATTATATATTATGTCTAACCAGGTAACTGTTCTTTCGTTATACATACTAGCAACCGAATCGATCATAAGGTTGAATGGATAGATTGAAAAATCATTGTATCTGGGTTGTCTCCGATTATATCGTTATGTTGTATATTTAACTACACCTACCATGTAACGGTTCTTTCGTTACTCATACGAGCGTCTGAATCGAACATAAGGTTGGATGGTTAGACGGAACGATAATTGTAACTAAGTTGTATTCGATTATATCGTGATGACGTTCATATAGAAATACTCACCAGGTTACTGTGCTTTCGTTATACATACGAGCAACCAAATCGAACAGAAGGTTGAATGGATAGTATCTGGGTTGTATTCGATTATGATGTTATGCTGTGTATATAGTTATACACATAAGGTGACGGTATTCCCGTTTCACATACGAGCGACCGAAACGAACAGAAAGTTGAATGGATAGACTGAACAATCAATGTATCTGGGTGGTATCTGATTATATCGCAATACTGTATATATAGTGATACTTACCAGGTGACGATACTTCCGTTACACATACTAGCGACTGAATCGAACAGAATAATGAATGGTTAGACGAAACGATAATTGTATCTGAGTTGTATTCGATGATATCGTGATGATGTTTATATAGCAATACTCACCAGGTAACTGTCCTTCCGTTTTACATACAAGCGACCGAATCGAGCAGAAGGTTAAATGGATAGATTGAACAATCATCGTATCTGAGTTGTATTCGATTATGTTTATATAGATATACTCACCAGGTACCTGTTCTTCCGATATACATACGAGCAACCGAATCGAACATAAGGTTGAATGGATAGATTGAACAATCATCGTATCTGAGTTGTATTCGATTATGTTTATATAGTTATACTCACCAGGTAACTGTTCTTCCGTTATACATACGAGCGACTGAATTGAACTGAAGGTTGAATGGATAGACTAAACAATGATCGTATTTGGGGTTGTATTCGATTATATCGTGATGATGTTCAAATAGTTATACTCACCAGGTAACTGTTCTCCAGTTATACATAAGAGCGACTGAACTGAACAGAAGGTTGAATGGATAGACTGAACAATCATCGTATCTGGGTTGTATTCGATTATTTCGTGATGATTATTATATATTATGTCTAACCAGGTAACTGTTCTTTCGTTATACATACTAGCAACCGAATCGAACATAAGGTTGAATGGATAGATTTTAACAATCATTGTATCTTGGTTGTCTCCGATTATATCGTTATGTTGTATATTTAACTACACCTACCATGTAACGGTTCTTTCGTTACACATACGAGCGTCTGAATCGAACATAAGGTTGGATGGTTAGACGGAACGATAATTGTAACTAAGTTGTATTCGATTATATCGTGATGACGTTCATATAGAAATACGTTACACATACGTTACATTATATCGCAATACTGTATATATAGTGATACTTACCAGGTGACGGTACTTTCGTTCTACATACTAGCGACTGAATCGAACAGAAGGTTAAATGGTTAGACGAAACGATAATTGTATCTGAGTTGTATTCGATGATATCGTGATGATGTTTATATAGCGATACTCACCAGGTAACTGTCCTTCCGTTTTACATACAAGCGACCGAATCGAGCAGAAGGTTAAATGGATAGATTGAACAATCATCGTATCTGAGTTGTATTCGATTATGTTTATATAGATATACTCACCAGGTACCTGTTCTTCCGATATACATACGAGCAACCGAATCGAACATAAGGTTGAATGGATAGATTGAACAATCATCGTATCTGAGTTGTATTCGATTATGTTTATATAGTTATACTCACCAGGTAACTGTTCTTCCGTTATACATACGAGCGACTGAATTGAACTGAAGGTTGAATGGATAGACTAAACAATGATCGTATCTGGGGTTGTATTCGATTATATCGTGATGATGTTCATATAGTTATACTCACCAGGTAACTGTTCTCCAGTTATACATAAGAGCGACTGAACTGAACAGAAGGTTGAATGGATAGACTGAACAATCATCGTATCTGGGTTGTATTCGATTATTTCGTGATGATTATTATATATTATGTCTAACCAGGTAACTGTTCTTTCGTTATACATACTAGCAACCGAATCGATCATAAGGTTGAATGGATAGATTGAAAAATCATTGTATCTGGGTTGTCTCCGATTATATCGTTATGTTGTATATTTAACTACACCTACCATGTAACGGTTCTTTCGTTACTCATACGAGCGTCTGAATCGAACATAAGGTTGGATGGTTAGACGGAACGATAATTGTAACTAAGTTGTATTCGATTATATCGTGATGACGTTCATATAGAAATACTCACCAGGTTACTGTTCTTTCGTTATACATACGAGCAACCGAATCGAACAGAAGGTTGAATGGATAGTATCTGGGTTGTATTCGATTATGATGTTATGCTGTGTATATAGTTATACACATAAGGTGACGGTATTCCCGTTTCACATACGAGCGACCGAAACGAACAGAAAGTTGAATGGATAGACTGAACAATCAATGTATCTGGGTGGTATCCGATTATATCGCAATACTGTATATATAGTGATACTTACCAGGTGACGATACTTTCGTTACACATACTAGCGACTGAATCGAACAGAATGTTGAATGGTTAGACGAAACGATAATTGTATCTGAGTTGTATCCGATGATATCGTGATGATGTTTATATAGCAATACTCACCAGGTAACTGTTCTTCCGTTTTACATACAAGCGACTGAATTGAACAGAAGGTTGAATGGATAGTATATGGGTTGTATTCGATTATGATGTTATGCTGTGTATATAGTTATACACACTAGGAGACGGTATTCCCGTTTTACATACGAGCGACCGAAACGAATAGAAAGTAAAATGGATAGACTGAACAATCAATGTATCTGGGTGGTATCCGATTATATCGCAATACTGTATATATAGTGATACTTACCAGGTGACGATACTTCCGTTACACATACTAGCGACTGAATCGAACAGAATGTTGAATGGTTAGACGAAACGATAATTGTATCTGAGTTGTATTCGATGATATCGTGATGATGTTTATATAGCAATACTCACCAGGTAACTGTCCTTCCGTTCTACATACAAGCGACCGAATCGAGCAGAAGGTTAAATGGATAGATTGAACAATCATCGTATCTGAGTTGTATTCGATTATGTTTATATAGTTATACTCACCAGGTAACTGTTCTTTCGTTATTCATACGAGCGACTGAATTGAACTGAAGGTTGAATGGATAGACTGAACAATGTTCGTATCTGGGGTTGTATTCGATTATATCGTGATGATGTTCATATAGTTATACTCACCAGGTAACTGTTCTCCAGTTATACATGAGAGCGACTGAACTGAACAGAAGGTTGAATGGATAGACTGAACAATCATCGTATCTGGGTTGTATTCGATTATTTCGTGATGATTATTATATATTATGTCTAACCAGGTAACTGTTCTTTCGTTATACATACTAGCAATCGAATCGAACATAAGGTTGAATGGATAGATTGAAAAATCATTGTATCTGGGTTGTCTCCGATTATATCGTTATGTTGTATATTTAACTACACCTACCATGTAACGGTTCTTTCGTTACTCATACGAGCGTCTGAATCGAACATAAGGTTGGATGGTTAGACGGAACGATAATTGTAACTAAGTTGTATTCGATTATATCGTGATGACGTTCATATAGAAATACTCACCAGGTTACTGTGCTTTCGTTATACATACGAGCAACCGAATCGAACAGAAGGTTGAATGGATAGTATCTGGGTTGTATTCGATTATGATGTTATGCTGTGTATATAGTTATACACATAAGGTGACGGTATTCCCGTTTCACATACGAGCGACCGAAACGAACAGAAAGTTGAATGGATAGACTGAACAATCAATGTATCTGGGTGGTATCTGATTATATCGCAATACTGTATATATAGTGATACTTACCAGGTGACGATACTTCCGTTACACATACTAGCGACTGAATCGAACAGAATAATGAATGGTTAGACGAAACGATAATTGTATCTGAGTTGTATTCGATGATATCGTGATGATGTTTATATAGCAATACTCACCAGGTAACTGTCCTTCCGTTTTACATACAAGCGACCGAATCGAGCAGAAGGTTAAATGGATAGATTGAACAATCATCGTATCTGAGTTGTATTCGATTATGTTTATATAGATATACTCACCAGGTACCTGTTCTTCCGATATACATACGAGCAACCGAATCGAACATAAGGTTGAATGGATAGATTGAACAATCATCGTATCTGAGTTGTATTCGATTATGTTTATATAGTTATACTCACCAGGTAACTGTTCTTCCGTTATACATACGAGCGACTGAATTGAACTGAAGGTTGAATGGATAGACTAAACAATGATCGTATTTGGGGTTGTATTCGATTATATCGTGATGATGTTCAAATAGTTATACTCACCAGGTAACTGTTCTCCAGTTATACATAAGAGCGACTGAACTGAACAGAAGGTTGAATGGATAGACTGAACAATCATCGTATCTGGGTTGTATTCGATTATTTCGTGATGATTATTATATATTATGTCTAACCAGGTAACTGTTCTTTCGTTATACATACTAGCAACCGAATCGAACATAAGGTTGAATGGATAGATTGAACAATCATTGTATCTGGGTTGTCTCCGATTATATCGTTATGTTGTATATTTAACTACACCTACCATGTAACGGTTCTTTCGTTACACATACGAGCGTCTGAATCGAACATAAGGTTGGATGGTTAGACGGAACGATAATTGTAACTAAGTTGTATTCGATTATATCGTGATGACGTTCATATAGAAATACGTTACACATACGTTACATTATATCGCAATACTGTATATATAGTGATACTTACCAGGTGACGGTACTTTCGTTCTACATACTAGCGACTGAATCGAACAGAAGGTTAAATGGTTAGACGAAACGATAATTGTATCTGAGTTGTATTCGATGATATCGTGATGATGTTTATATAGCGATACTCACCAGGTAACTGTCCTTCCGTTTTACATACAAGCGACCGAATCGAGCAGAAGGTTAAATGGATAGATTGAACAATCATCGTATCTGAGTTGTATTCGATTATGTTTATATAGATATACTCACCAGGTACCTGTTCTTCCGATATACATACGAGCAACCGAATCGAACATAAGGTTGAATGGATAGATTGAACAATCATCGTATCTGAGTTGTATTCGATTATGTTTATATAGTTATACTCACCAGGTAACTGTTCTTCCGTTATACATACGAGCGACTGAATTGAACTGAAGGTTGAATGGATAGACTAAACAATGATCGTATCTGGGGTTGTATTCGATTATATCGTGATGATGTTCATATAGTTATACTCACCAGGTAACTGTTCTCCAGTTATACATAAGAGCGACTGAACTGAACAGAAGGTTGAATGGATAGACTGAACAATCATCGTATCTGGGTTGTATTCGATTATTTCGTGATGATTATTATATATTATGTCTAACCAGGTAACTGTTCTTTCGTTATACATACTAGCAACCGAATCGATCATAAGGTTGAATGGATAGATTGAAAAATCATTGTATCTGGGTTGTCTCCGATTATATCGTTATGTTGTATATTTAACTACACCTACCATGTAACGGTTCTTTCGTTACTCATACGAGCGTCTGAATCGAACATAAGGTTGGATGGTTAGACGGAACGATAATTGTAACTAAGTTGTATTCGATTATATCGTGATGACGTTCATATAGAAATACTCACCAGGTTACTGTTCTTTCGTTATACATACGAGCAACCGAATCGAACAGAAGGTTGAATGGATAGTATCTGGGTTGTATTCGATTATGATGTTATGCTGTGTATATAGTTATACACATAAGGTGACGGTATTCCCGTTTCACATACGAGCGACCGAAACGAACAGAAAGTTGAATGGATAGACTGAACAATCAATGTATCTGGGTGGTATCCGATTATATCGCAATACTGTATATATAGTGATACTTACCAGGTGACGATACTTTCGTTACACATACTAGCGACTGAATCGAACAGAATGTTGAATGGTTAGACGAAACGATAATTGTATCTGAGTTGTATCCGATGATATCGTGATGATGTTTATATAGCAATACTCACCAGGTAACTGTTCTTCCGTTTTACATACAAGCGACTGAATTGAACAGAAGGTTGAATGGATAGTATATGGGTTGTATTCGATTATGATGTTATGCTGTGTATATAGTTATACACACTAGGAGACGGTATTCCCGTTTTACATACGAGCGACCGAAACGAATAGAAAGTAAAATGGATAGACTGAACAATCAATGTATCTGGGTGGTATCCGATTATATCGCAATACTGTATATATAGTGATACTTACCAGGTGACGATACTTCCGTTACACATACTAGCGACTGAATCGAACAGAATGTTGAATGGTTAGACGAAACGATAATTGTATCTGAGTTGTATTCGATGATATCGTGATGATGTTTATATAGCAATACTCACCAGGTAACTGTCCTTCCGTTCTACATACAAGCGACCGAATCGAGCAGAAGGTTAAATGGATAGATTGAACAATCATCGTATCTGAGTTGTATTCGATTATGTTTATATAGTTATACTCACCAGGTAACTGTTCTTTCGTTATTCATACGAGCGACTGAATTGAACTGAAGGTTGAATGGATAGACTGAACAATGATCGTATCTGGGGTTGTATTCGATTATATCGTGATGATGTTCATATAGTTATACTCACCAGGTAACTGTTCTCCAGTTATACATGAGAGCGACTGAACTGAACAGAAGGTTGAATGGATCGACTGAACAATCATCGTATCTGGGTTGTATTCGATTATTTCGTGATGATTATTATATATTATGTCTAACCAGGTAACTGTTCTTTCGTTATACATACTAGCAATCGAATCGAACATAAGGTTGAATGGATAGATTGAACAATCATGGTATCTGGGTTGTATTCGATTATGTTTATATAGTTATACTCACCAGGTAACTGTTCTTTCGTTATTCATACGAGCGACTGAATTGAACTGAAGGTTGAATGGATAGACTGAACAATGATCGTATCTGGGGTTGTATTCGATTATATCGTGATGATGTTCATATAGTTATACTCACCAGGTAACTGTTCTCCAGTTATACATGAGAGCGACTGAACTGAACAGAAGGTTGAATGGATAGACTGAACAATCATCGTATCTGGGTTGTATTCGATTATTTCGTGATGATTATTATATATTATGTCTAACCAGGTAACTGTTCTTTCGTTATACATACTAGCAATCGAATCGAACATAAGGTTGAATGGATAGATTGAACAATCATGGTATCTGGGTTGTCTCCGATTATATCGTTATGTTGTATATTTAACTACACCTACCATGTAACGGTTCTTTCGTTACACATACGAGCGTCTGAATCGAACATAAGGTTGGATGGTTAGACGGAACGATAATTGTAACTAAGTTGTATTCGATTATATCGTGATGACGTTCATATAGAAATACTCACCAGGTTACTGTTCTTTCGTTATACATACGAGCAACCGAATCGAACAGAAGGTTGAATGGATAGTATCTGGGTTATATTCGATTATGATGTTATGCTGTGTATATAGTTATACACATAGGGTGACGGTATTCCCGTTTCACATACGAGCGACCGAAACAAACAGAAAGTTGAATGGATAGACTGAACAATCAATATATCTGGGTGGTATCCGATTATATCGCAATACTGTATATATAGTGATACTTACCAGGTGACGGTACTTCCGTTACACATACTAGCGTCTGAATCGAACAGAAGGTTAAATGGTTAGACGAAACGATAATTGTATCTGAGTTGTATTCGATGATATCGTGATGATGTTTATATAGCAATACTCACCAGGTAACTGTTCTTCCGTTTTACATACAAGCGACCGAATCGAGCAGAAGGTTGAATTCAGTATAGATTAAACAATCATCGTATCTGGGTTGTATTCGATTATGTTTATATAGTTATACTCACCAGGTAACTGTTCTTCCGTTATACATACGAGCGACTGAATTGAACAGATGGTTGAATGGATAGTATATGGGTTGTATTCGATTATGATGTTATGCTGTGTATATAGTTATACACACTAGGAGACGGTATTCCCGTTTTACATACGAGCGACCGAAACGAAAAGAAAATTGAATGGAAAGACTGAACAATCAATGTATCTGGGTGGTATCCGATTATATCGCAATACTGTATATATAGTGATACTTACCAGGTGACGATACTTCCGTTACACATACTAGCGACTGAATCGAACAGAATGTTGAATGGTTAGACGAAACGATAATTGTATCTGAGTTGTATTCGATGATATCGTGATGATGTTTATATAGCAATACTCACCAGGTAACTGTCCTTCCATTTCACATACAAGCGACCGAATCGAGCAGAAAGTTAAATGGATAGATTGAACAATCATCGTACCTGAGTTGTATTCGATTATGTTTATATAGATATACTCACCAGGTACCTGTTCTTCCGATATACATACGAGCAACCGAATCGAACATAAGGTTGAATGGATAGATTGAACAATCATCGTATCTGAGTTGTATTCGATTATGTTTATATAGTTATACTCACCAGGTAACTGTTCTCCAGTTATACATAAGAGCGACTGAACTGAACAGAAGGTTGAATGGATAGACTGAACAATCATCGTATCTGGGTTGTATTCGATTATTTCGTGATGATTATTATATATTATGTCTAACCAGGTAACTGTTCTTTCGTTATACATACTAGCAACCGAATCGAACATAAGGTTGAATGGATAGATTGAACAATCATTGTATCTGGGTTGTCTCCGATTATATCGTTATGTTGTATATTTAACTACACCTACCATGTAACGGTTCTTTCGTTACACATACGAGCGTCTGAATCGAACATAAGGTTGTATGGTTAGACGGAACGATTATTGTAACTAAGTTGTATTCGATTATATCGTGATGACGTTCATATAGAAATACTCACCAGGTTACTGTTCTTCCGTTATACATACGAGCGACTGAATTGAACAGAAGGTTGAATGGATAGTATATGGGTTGTATTCGATTATGATGTTATGCTGTGTATATAGTTATACACACTAGGAGACGGTATTCCTGTTTTACATACGAGCGACCGAAACGAAAAGAAAGTTGAATGGATAGACTGAACAATCAATGTATCTGGGTGGTATCCGATTATATCGCAATACTGTATATATAGTGATACTTACCAGGTGACGATACTTCCGTTACACATACTAGCGACTGAATCGAAAAGAATGTTGAATGGTTAGACGAAACGATAATTGTATCTGAGTTGTATTCGATTATATCGTGATGACGTTTATATAGAACTACTCACCAGGTTACTGTTCTTTCGTTATACATATGAGCCACCGAATCGAACAGAAGGTTGAATGGATAGTATATGGGTTGAGTTCGATATGATATACATACGAGCATCCGAATCGAACATAAGGTTGAATGGATAGATTGAACAATCATCGTATCTGAGTTGTACTCGATTATGTTTATATATGTTATGCTGTATATATAGTTATACACATAAGGTGACGGTATTTCCGTTTCACATACGAGCGACCGAAACGAACAGAAAGTTGAATGGATAGACTGAACAATCAATGTATCTGGGTGGTATCCGATTATATCGCAATACTGTATATATAGTGATACTTACCAGGTGACGGTACTTCCGTTACACATACTAGCGACTGAATCGAACAGAAGGTTAAATGGTTAGACGAAACGATAATTGTATCTGAGTTGTATTCGATGATATCGTGATGATGTTTATATAGCAATACTCACCAGGTAACTGTTCTTCCGTTTTACATACAAGTGACCGAATCGAGCAGAAGGTTGAATTCAGTATAGATTGAACAATCATCGTATCTGAGTTGTATTCGATTATGTTTATATAGTTATAATCACCAGGTAACTGTTCTTCCGTTATACATACGAGCGACTGAATTGAACAGAAGGTTGAATGGATAGTATATGGGTTGTATTCGATTATGATGTTATGCTGTGTATATAGTTATACACACTAGGAGACGGTATTCCCGTTTTACATACGAGCGACCGAAACAAAAAGAAAGTTGAATGGATAGACTGAACAATCAATGTATCTGGGTGGTATCCGATTATATCGCAATACTGTATATATAGTGATACTTACCAGGTGACGATACTTCCGTTACACATACTAGCGACTGAATCGAACAGAATGTTGAATGGTTAGACGAATCGATAATTGTATCTGAGTTGTATTCGATGATATCGTGATGATGTTTATATAGCAATACTCACCAGGTAACTGTTCTTCCGTTTTACATACAAGCGACCGAATCGAGCAGAAGGTTGAATTCAGTATAGATTGAACAATCATCGTATCTGGGTTGTATTCGATTATGTTTATATAGTTATACTCACCAGGTAACTGTTCTTCCGTTATACATACGAGCGACTGAATTGAACAGAAGGTTGAATGGATAGTATATGGGTTGTATTCGATTATGATGTTATGCTGTGTATATAGTTATACACACTAGGAGACGGTATTCCCGTTTTACATACGAGCGACCGAAACGAAAAGAAAGTTGAATGGATAGACTGAACAATCAATGTATCTGGGTGGTATCCGATTATATCGCAATACTGTATATATACAGGTGACGATACTTCCGTTATACATACTAGCGACTGAATCGAACAGAATGTTGAATGGTTAGACGAAACGATAATTGTATCTGAGTTGTATTCGATGATATCGTGATGATGTTTATATAGCAATACTCACCAGGTAACTGTCCTTCCGTTTTACATACAAGCGACCGAATCGAGCAGAAGGTTAAATGGATAGATTGAACAATCATCGTATCTGAGTTGTATTCGATTATGTTTATATAGATATACTCACCAGGTACCTGTTCTTCCGATATACATACGAGCAACCGAATCGAACATAAGGTTGAATGGATAGATTGAACAATCATCGTATCTGAGTTGTATTCGATTATGTTTATATAGTTATACTCACCAGGTAACTGTTCTTCCGTTATACATACGAGCGACTGAATTGAACTGAAGGTTGAATGGATAGACTAAACAATGATCGTATCTGGGGTTGTATTCGATTATATCGTGATAATGTTCATATAGTTATACTCACCAGGTAACTGTTCTCCAGTTATACATAAGAGCGACTGAACTGAACAGAAGGTTGAATGGATAGACTGAACAATCATCGTATCTGGGTTGTATTCGATTATTTCGTGATGATTATTATATATTATGTCTAACCAGGTAACTGTTCTTTCGTTATACATACTAGCAACCGAATCGAACATAAGGTTGAATGGATAGATTGAACAATCATTGTATCTGGGTTGTCTCCGATTATATCGTTATGTTGTATATTTAACTACACCTACCATGTAACGGTTCTTTCGTTACACATACGAGCGTCTGAATCGAACATAAGGTTGGATGGTTAGACGGAACGATAATTGTAACTAAGTTGTATTCGATTATATCGTGATGACGTTCATATAGAAATACTCACCAGGTTACTGTTCTTTCGTTTTACATACGAGCAACCGAATCGAACAGAAGGTTGAATGGATAGTATCTGGGTTGTATTCGATTATGATGTTATGCTGTGTATATAGTTATACACATAAGGTGACGGTATTCCCGTTTCACATACGAGCGACCGAAACGAACAGAAAGTTGAATGGATAGACTGAACAATCAATGTATCTGGGTGGTATCCGTATATATCGCAATACTGTATATATAGTGATACTTACCAGGTGACGGTACTTCCGTTACACATACTAGCGACTGAATCGAACAGAAGGTTAAATGGTTAGACGAAACGATAATTGTATCTGAGTTGTATTCGATGATATCGTGATGATGTTTATATAGCAATACTCACCAGGTAACTGTCCTTCCGTTTTACATAAAAGCGACCGAATCGAGCAGAAGGTTAAATGGATAGATTGAACAATCATCGTATCTGAGTTGTATTCGATTATGTTTATATAGATATACTCACCAGGTACCTGTTCTTCCGATATACATACGAGCAACCGAATCGAACATAAGGTTGAATGGATAGATTGAACAATCATCGTATCTGAGTTGTATTCGATTATGTTTATATAGTTATACTCACCAGGTCTCTGTTCTTCCGTTATACATACGAGCGACTGAATTGAACTGAAGGTTGAATGGATAGACGAAACAATGATCGTATCTGGGGTTGTAATCGATTATATCGTGATGACGTTCATATAGTTATACTCACCAGGTAACTGTTCTCCAGTTATACATAAGATCGACTGAACTGAACAGAAGGTTGAATGGATAGACTGAACAATCATCGTATCTGGGTTGTATTCGATTATTTCGTGATGATTATTATATATTATGTCTAACCAGGTAACTGTTCTTTCGTTTTACATACTAGCAACCGAATCGAACATAAGGTTGAATGGATAGATTGAACAATCATTGTATCTGGGTTGTCTCCGATTATATCGTTATGTTGTATATTTAACTACACCTACCATGTAACGGTTCTTTCGTTACACATACGAGCGTCTGAATCGAACATAAGGTTGGATGGTTAGACGGAACGATAATTGTAACTAAGTTGTATTCGATTATATCGTGATGACATTCATATAGAAATACTCACCAGGTTACTGTTCTTTCGTTATACATACGAGCAACCGAATCGAACAGAAGGATGAATGGATAGTATCTGGGTTGTATTCGATTATGATGTTATGCTGTGTATATAGTTATACACATAAGGTGACGGTATTCCCGTTTTACATACAAGCGACCGAATCGAGCAGAAGGTTGAATTCAGTATAGATTGAACAATCATCGTATCTGGGTTGTATTCGATTATGTTTATATAGTTATACTCACCAGGTAACTGTTCTTCCGTTATACATACGAGCGACTGAATTGAACAGAAGGTTGAATGGATGATAGTTTATGGGTTGTATTCGATTATGATGTTATGCTGTGTATATAGTTATACACACTAGGAGACGGTATTCCCGTTTTACATACGAGCGATCGAAACGAGAAGAAAGTTGAATGGATAGACTGAACAATCAATGTATCTGGGTGGTATCCGATTATATCGCAATACTGTATATATAGTGATACTTACCAAGTGACGATACTTCCGTTACACATACTAGCGACTGAATCGAACAGAATGTTGAATGATTAGACGAAACGATAATTGTATCTGAGTTGTTTTCGATGATATCGTGATGATGTTTATATAGCAATACTCACCAGGTAACTGTCCTTCCGTTTTACATACAAGCGACCGAATCGAGCAGAAGGTTAAATGGATAGATTGAACAATCATCGTATCTGAGTTGTATTCGATTATGTTTATATAGATATACTCACCAGGTACCTGTTCTTCCGATATACATACGAGCAACCAAATCGAACATAAGGTTGAATGGATAGATTGAACAATCATCGTATCTGAGTTGTATTCGATTATGTTTATATAGTTATACTCACCAAGTAACTGTTCTTCCGTTATACATACGAGCGACTGAATTGAACTGAAGGTTGAATGGATAGACTAAACAATGATCGTATCTGGGGTTGTATTCGATTATATCGTGATGATGTTCATATAGTTATACTCACCAGGTAACTGTTCTCCAGTTATACATAAGAGCGACTGAACTGAACAGAAGGTTGAATGGATAGACTGAACAATCACCGTATCTGGGTTGTATTCGAATATCTCGTGATGATTATTATATATTATGTCTAACCAGGTAACTGTTCTTTCGTTATACATACTAGCAACCGAATCGAACATAAGGTTGAATGGATAGATTGAACAATCATTGTATCTGAGTTGTCTCCGATTATATCGTTATGTTGTATATTTAACTACACCTACCATGTAACGGTTCTTTCGTTACACATACGAGCGTCTGAATCGAACATAAGGTTGGATGGTTAGACGGAACGATAATTGTAACTAAGTTGTATTCGATTATATCGTGATGACGTTCATATAGAAATACTCACCAGGTTACTGTTCTTTCGTTATACATACGAGCAACCGAATCGAACAGAAGGTTGAATGGATAGTATCTGGGTTGTATTCGATTATGATGTTATGCTGTGTATATAGTTATACACATAAGGTGACGGTATTCCCGTTTCACATACGAACGACCGAAACGAACAGAAAGTTGAATGAATAGACTGAACAATCAATGTATCTGGGTGGTATCCGATTATATCGCAATACTGTATATATAGTGATACTTACCAGGTGACGGTACTTCCGTTACACATACTAGCGACTGAATCGAACAGAAGGTTAAATGGTTAGACGAAACGATAATTGTATCTGAGTTGTATTCGATGATATCGTGATGATGTTTATATAGCAATACTCACCAGGTAACTGTTCTTCCGTTTTACATACAAGCGACCGAATCGAGCAGAAGGTTAAATGGATAGATTGAACAATCATCGTATCTGAGTTGTATTCGATTATGTTTATATAGATATATTCACCAGGTACCTGTTCTTCCGATATACATACGAGCAACCGAATCGAACATAAGGTTGAATGGATAGATTGAACAATCATCGTATCTGAGTTGTATTCGATTATGTTTATATAGTTATACTCACCAGGTAACTGTTCTTCCGTTATACATACGAGCGACTGAATTGAACTGAAGGTTGAATGGATAGACTGAACAATCACCGTATCTGGGTTGTATTCGATTATTTCGTGATGATTATTATATATTATGTCTAACCAGGTAACTGTTCTTTCGTTATACATACTAGCAACCGAATCGAACATAAGGTTGAATCGATAGATTGAACAATCATTGTATCTGGGTTGTCTCCGATTATATCGTTATGTTGTATATTTAACTACACCTACCATGTAACGGTTCTTTCGTTACACATACGAGCGTCTGAATCGAACATTAGGTTGGATGGTTAGACGGAACGATAATTGTAACTAAGTTGTATTCGATTATATCGTGATGACGTTCATATAGAAATACTCACCAGGTTACTGTTCTTTCGTTATACATACGAGCAACCGAATCGAACAGAAGGTTGAATGGATAGTATCTGGGTTGTATTCGATTATGATGTTATGCTGTGTATATAGTTATACACATAAGGTGACGGTATTCCCGTTTCACATACGAGCGACCGAAACGAACAGGAAGTTGAATGAATAGACTGAACAATCAATGTATCTGGGTGGTATCCGATTATATCGCAATACTGTATATATAGTGATACTTACCAGGTGACGGTACTTCCGTTACACATACTAGCGACTGAATCGAACAGAAGGTTAAATGGTTAGACGAATCGATAATTGTATCTGAGTTGTATTCGATGATATCGTGATGATGTTTATATAGCAATACTCACCAGGTAACTGTTCTTCCGTTTTACATACAAGTGACCGAATCGAGCAGAAGGCTAAATGGATAGATTGAACAATCATCGTATCTGAGTTGTATTCGATTATGTTTATATAGATATATTCACCAGGTACCTGTTCTTCCGATATACATACGAGCAACCGAATCGAACATAAGGTTGAATGGATAGATTGAACAATCATCGTATCTGAGTTGTATTCGATTATGTTTATATAGTTATACTCACCAGGTAACTGTTCTTCCGTTATACATACGAGCGACTGAATTGAACTGAAGGTTGAATGGATAGACTGAACAATCATCGTATCTGGGTTGTATTCGATTATTTCGTGATGATTATTATATATTATGTCTAACCAGGTAACTGTTCTTTCGTAATACATACTAGCAACCGAATCGAACATAAGGTTGAATCGATAGATTGAACAATCATTGTATCTGGGTTGTCTCCGATTATATCGTTATGTTGTATATTTAGCTACACCTACCATGTAACGGTTCTTTCGTTACACATACGAGCGTCTGAATCGAACATTAGGTTGGATGGTTAGACGGAACGATAATTGTAACTAAGTTGTATTCGATTATATCGTGATGACGTTCATATAGAAATACTCACCAGGTTACTGTTCTTTCGTTATACATACGAGCAACCGAATCGAACAGAAGGTTGAATGGATAGTATCTGGGTTGTATTCGATTATGATGTTATGCTGTGTATATAGTTATACACATAAGGTGACGGTATTCCCGTTTCACATATGAGCGACCGAAACGAACAGAAAGTTGAATGGATAGACTGAACAATCAATGTATCTGGGTGGTATCCGATTATATCGCAATACTGTATATATAGTGATACTTACCAGGTGACGGTACTTCCGTTACACATACTAGCGACTGAATCGAACAGAAGGTTAAATGGTTAGACGAAACGATAATTGTATCTGAGTTGTATTCGATGATATCGTGATGATGTTTATATAGCAATACTCACCAGGTAACTGTTCTTCCGTTTTACATACAAGCGACCGAATCGAGCAGAAGGTTGAATTCAGTATAGATTGAACAATCATCGTATCTGGGCTGTATTCGATTATGTTTATATAGTTATACTCACCAGGTAACTGTTCTTCCGTTATACATACGAGCGACTGAATTGAACAGAAGGTTGAATGGATAGTATATGGGTTGTATTCGATTATGATGTTATGCTGTGTATATAGTTATACACACTAGGAGACGGTATTCCCGTTTTACATACAAGCGACCGAAACGAAAAGAAAGTTGAATGGATAGACTGAACAATCAATGTATCTGAGTGGTATCCGATTATATCGCAATACTGTATATATAGTGATACTTACCAGGTGACGATACTTCCGTTACACATACTAGCGACTGAATCGAACAGAATGTTGAATGGTTAGACGAAACGATAATTGTATCTGAGTTGTATTCGATGATATCGTGATGATGTTTATATAGCAATACTCACCAGGTAACTGGCCTTCCGTTTTACATACAAGCGACCGAATCGAGCAGAAGGTTAAATGGATAGATTGAACAATCATCGTATCTGAGTTGTATTCGATTATGTTTATATAGATATACTCACCAGGTACCTGTTCTTCCGATATACATACGAGCAACCGAATCTAACATAAGGTTGAATGGATAGATTGAACAATCATCGTATCTGAGTTGTATTCGATTATGTTTATATAGTTATACTCACCAGGTAACTGTTCTTCCGTTATACATACGAGCGACTGAATTGAACTGAAGGTTGAATGGATAGACTAAACAATGATCGTATCTGGGGTTGTATTCGATTATATCGTGATGATGTTCATATAGTTATACTCACCAGGTAACTGTTCTCCAGTTATACATAAGAGCGACTGAACTGAACAGAAGGTTGAATGGATAGACTGAACAATCATCGTATCTGGGTTGTATTCGATTATTTCGTGATGATTATTATATATTATGTCTAACGAGGTAACTGTTCTTTCGTTATACATACTAGCAACCGAATCGAACATAAGGTTGAATGGATAGATTGAACAATCATTGTATCTGGGTTGTCTCCGATTATATCGTTATGTTGTATATTTAACTACACCTACCATGTAACGGTTCTTTCGTTACACATACGAGCGTCTGAATCGAACATAAGGTTGGATGGTTAGACGGAACGATAATTGTAACTAAGTTGTATTCGATTATATCGTGATGACGTTCATATAGAAATACTCACCAGGTTACTGTTCTTTCGTTATACATACGAGCAACCGAATCGAACAGAAGGTTGAATGGATAGTATCTGGGTTGTATTCGATTATGATGTTATGCTGTGTATATAGTTATACACATAAGGTGACGGTATTCCCTTTTCACATACGAACGACCGAAACGAACAGAAAGTTGAATGGATAGACTGAACAATCAATGTATCTGGGTGGTATCCGATTATATCGCAATACTGTATATATAGTGATACTTACCAGGTGACGGTACTTCCGTTACACATACTAGCGACTGAATCGAACAGAAGGTTAAATGGTTAGACGAAACGATAATTGTATCTGAGTTGTATTCGATGATATCGTGATGATGTTTATATAGCAATACTCACCAGGTAACTGTATTTCCGTTTTACATACAAGCGACCGAATCGAGCAGAAGGTTGAATTCAGTATAGATTGACCAATCATCGTATCTGGGTTGTATTCGATTATGTTTATATAGTTATACTCACAAGGTAACTGTTCTTCCGTTACACATACGAGCGACTGAATTGAACAGAAGGTTGAATGGATAGTATCTGGGTTGTATTCGATTATGATGTTATGCTGTGTATATAGTTATACACATAAGGTGACGGTATTCCCGTTTCACATACGAGCGACCGAAACGATCAGAAAGTTGAATGGATAGACTGAACAATCAATGTATCTGGGTGGTATCCGATTATATCGCAATACTGTATATATAGTGATACTTACCAGGTGACGGTACTTCCGTAACACATACTCGTGATGATGTTTATATAGCAACACTCACCAGGTAACTGTTCTTCCGTTTTACATACAAGCGACCGAATCGAGCAGAAGGTTGAATTCAGTATAGATTGAACAATCATCGTATCTGGGTTGTATTCGATTATGTTTATATAGTTATACTCACCAGGTAACTGATCTCCAGTTATACATAAGAGCGACTGAACTGAACAGAAGGTTGAATGGATAGACTGAACAATCATCGTATCTGGGTTGTATTCGATTATTTCGTGATGATTATTATATATTATGTCTAACCAGGTAACTGTTCTTTCGTTATACATACTAGCAACCGAATCGAACATAAGGTTGAATCGATAGATTGAACAATCATTGTATCTGGGTTGTCTCCGATTATATCGTTATGTTGTATATTTAACACCTACCATGTAACGGTTCTTTCGTTACACATACGAGCGTCTGAATCGAACATAAGGTTGGATGGTTAGACGGAACGATAATTGTAACTAAGTTGTATTCGATTATATCGTGATGACGTTCATATAGAAATACTCACCAGGTTACTGTTCTTTCGTTATACATACGAGCAACCGAATCGAACAGAAGGTTGAATGGATAGTATCTGGGTTGTATTCGATTATGATGTTATGCTGTGATATAGTTATACACATAAAGTGACGGTATTCCCGTTTCACATACGAGCCACCGAAACGAACAGAAAGTTGAATGGATAGACTGAACAATCAATGTATCTGGGTGGTATCCGATTATATCGCAATACTGTATATATAGTGATACTTACCAGGTGACGGTACTTCCGTTACACATACTAGCGACTGAATCGAACAGAAGGTTAAATGGTTAGACGAAACGATAATTGTATCTGAGTTGTATTCGATGATATCGTGATGATGTTTATATAGCTATACTCACCAGGTAACTGTTCTTCCGTTTTACATACAAGCGGCCAAATCAAGCAGAAGGTTGAATTCAGTATAGATTGAACAATCATCGTATCTGGGTTGTATTCGATTATTTCGTGATGATTATTATATATTATGTCTAACCAGGTAACTGTTCTTTCGTTATACATACTAGCAACCGAATCGAACATAAGGTTGAATCGATAGATTGAACAATCATTGTATCTGGGTTGTCTCCGATTATATCGTTATGTTGTATATTTAACACCTACCATGTAACGGTTCTTTCGTTACACATACGAGCGTCTGAATCGAACATAAGGTTGGATGGTTAGACGGAACGATAATTGTAACTAAGTTGTATTCGATTATATCGTGATGACGTTCATATAGAAATACTCACCAGGTTACTGTTCTTTCGTTATACATACGAGCAACCGAATCGAACAGAAGGTTGAATGGATAGTATCTGGGTTGTATTCGATTATGATGTTATGCTGTGATATAGTTATACACATAAAGTGACGGTATTCCCGTTTCACATACGAGCGACCGAAACGAACAGAAAGTTGAATGGATAGACTGAACAATCAATGTATCTGGGTGGTATCCGATTATATCGCAATACTGTATATATAGTGATACTTACCAGGTGACGGTACTTCCGTTACACATACTAGCGACTGAATCGAACAGAAGGTTAAATGGTTAGACGAAACGATAATTGTATCTGAGTTGTATTCGATGATATCGTGATGATGTTTATATAGCTATACTCACCAGGTAACTGTTCTTCCGTTTTACATACAAGCGGCCAAATCGAGCAGAAGGTTGAATTCAGTATAGATTGAACAATCATCGTATCTGGGTTGTATTCGATTATGTTTATATAGTTATACTCACCAGGTAACTGTTCTTCCGTTATACATACGAGCAACTGAATTGAACAGAAGGTTGAATGGATAGTATATGGGTTGTATTCGATTATGATGTTATGTTGTGTATATAGTTATACACACTAGGAGACGGTATTCCCGTTTTACATACGAGCGACCGAAACGAAAAGAAAGTTGAATGGATAGACTGAACAATCAATGTATCTGGGTGGTATCCGATTATATCGCAATACTGTATATATAGTGATACTTACCAGGTGACGATACTTCCGTTACACATACTAGCGACTGAATCGAACAGAATGTTGAATGGTTAGACGAAACGATAATTGTATCTGAGTTGTATTCGATGATATCGTGATGATGTTTATATAGCAATACTCACCAGGTTACTGTCCTTCCGTTTTACATACAAGCGACCGAATCGGGCAGAAGGTTAAATGGATAGATTGAACAATCATCGTATCTGAGTTGTATTCGATTATGTTTATATAGATATACTCACCAGGTACCTGTTCTTCCGATATACATACGAGCAACCGAATCGAACATAAGGTTGAATGGATATATTGAACAATCATCGTATCTGAGTTGTATTCGATTATGTTTATATAGTTATACTCACTAGGTAACTGTTCTTCCGTTATACATACGAGCGACTGAATTGAACTGAAGGTTGAATGGATAGACTGAACAATCATCGTATCTGGGTTGTATTCGATTATTTCGTGATGATTATTATATATTATGTCTAACCAGGTAACTGTAAATAAAACTACTTCAGGCATTGATAATATCTCTGTACGAATATTTGAAAACCTACCAGAAAATGCACTTGATATCCTGGTTCAGCTAATAAATAAAATTTTTCACAATGGCACATTTCCTGATTTCCTAAAAATATCAGTAGTAATTCCCCTGTATAAAGGTGGTGACCGTGACGATCCATCCAACTATAGACCTATCTCTCTCATTCCTATATTAGCAAAAATTATTGAAAAGTTGGTGAAGATTAGATTATCTGCATTCTTAGTTAAAAAGGAGATCATCACAGGTGCCCAGTATGGCTTTCAAGCTAGAAAAGGTACAAATGATGCAATTTTTTCTTTTTTGTATGACGTATATACAGAGATAAATCGAGGTGAAGCTGCCGCGGCAGTGTTCTGTGATTTTTCAAAGGCGTTCGACTGTGTGAACCACGGAATACTGTTGCGAAAGCTTCATCACTATGGCGTAAGAGGTGTCTGTCAGAAATGGTTTGAATCGTATCTATCAGGTCGAAGCCAAGTTGTTAAAACGACTACTTACTCGGATGAATTGCCTGTAGAATGTGGTGTTCCTCAGGGGTCAATTCTCGGACCAACTCTATTCTTACTCTATATAAATGACTTGACCAGAATAAATATTTCAGGAAAAATAACGCTGTTTGCGGACGATACAAGTATACTCTGGAATGATAAAGATCCCGAAACACTCCTTGAAATTATCAAGAATGATATGTATGAGGTTAAAAGATGGTGCGACGCAAACCAGTTATCCATGAATATGTCAAAAACAAATATTGTTTCTTTCAAAGGTGAACTAGATGAGCTTGTCATGGGTGAGGATGTTATAGGAAACACTAAGCATACTAGATTTCTAGGTGTTTATATAGATTCTAGACTAAAATTTAACGAACATGTTTCAAATTTAAATAAAAAATTGTCTTCTGGATGTTATGCAGTAAGAGTAACATCGAATGAACTTGGTCTTTCTTCTGCCAAGGTTGTGTACCATTCTTTAGTAGAATCCCACTTGATATATGGAATCCCATTTTGGGGGGTGTGTAATTTGAATCTTATAAACTCTGTTTTTATACTGCAGAAACGTGCAGTAAGATATATGTGCAAAGCAAAAATTCGAGATTCCTGTAAACCTCTTTTCGTTAAACACAAAATATTAACAGTATTCGCAATTTCTGTTTTGGAAACGGTATGTCTAATAAAAAAACATATTCATAAATTTGACACTACCTACACACGTCCCGCCACACGTCAAGCTGGTAACATTAAACTCCCGATCCCAACATTGACATTAATTGAAGATTCAGTAATTTATGGAGGCGGTAAGATGTTTAATCACTTACCAAAGCACATCAAGGAAATAAGTTCCGTAAAACAATTCAGAAAGGGAGTGAAAGCTTTCCTGTTGGATAAACCCTATTATAGTTTACAAGAATTTTATGATGATGCATTCTAACTCGAGCTTGTTTTAATATGTCGTAAGATGTTTTTTATGTGCTAAATTTTGTTTCATATATTGTGGTAGGTATGATACTTCTAGTACAATGTCGGTATCAACTTATTGTCCCATTTATACTTTCCGTATGTGTATTTTATTCACTTTAATTTAGGAATTTGTTAGGCTTTTACTTTGTCAATAAGATTTGTATCTTTGAACAATAAAGCATATTCTCTGTTCTTTCGTTATACATACTAGCAACCGAATCGAACATAAGGTTGAATGGATAGATTGAACAATCATTGTATCTGAGTTGTCTCCGATTATATCGTTATGTTGTATATTTAACTACACCTACCATGTAACGGTTCTTTCGTTACACATACGAGCGTCTGAATCGAACATAAGGTTGGATGGTTAGACGGAACGATAATTGTAACTAAGTTGTATTCGATTATATTGTGATGACGTTCATCTAGAAATACTCACCAGGTTACTGTTCTTTCGTTATACATACGAGCAACCGAATCGAACAGAAGGTTGAATGGATAGTATCTGGGTTGTATTCGATTATGGTGTTATGCTGTGTATATAGTTATACACACTAGGAGACGGTATTCCCGTTTTACATACGAGCGACCAATACGAAAAGAAAGTTGAATGGATAGACTGAACAATCAATGTATCTGGGTGGTATCCGATTATATCGCAATACTGTATATATAGTGATACTTACCAGGTGACGATACTTCCGTTACACATACTAGCGACTGAATCGAACAGAATGTTGAATGGTTAGACGAAACGATAATTGTATCTGAGTTGTATTCGATGATATCGTGATGATGTTTATATAGCAATACTCACCAGGTAACTGTCCTTCCGTTTTACATACAAGCGACCGAATCGGGCAGAAGGTTAAATGGATAGATTGAACAATCATCGTATCTGAGTTGTATTCGATTATGTTTATATAGATATACTCACCAGGTACCTGTTCTTCCGATATACATACGAGCAACCGAATCGAACATAAGGTTGAATGGATATATTGAACAATCATCGTATCTGAGTTGTATTCGATTATGTTTATATAGTTATACTCACCAGGTAACTGTTCTTCCGTTATACATACGAGCGACTGAATTGAACTGAAGGTTGAATGGATAGACTGAACAATCATCGTATCTGGGTTGTATTCGATTATTTCATGATGATTATTATATATTATGTCTAACCAGGTAACTGTTCTTTCGTTATACATACTAGCAACCGAATCGAACATAAGGTTGAATGGATAGATTGAACAATCATTGTATCTGGGTTGTCTCCGATTATATCGTTATGTTGTATATTTAACTACACCTACCTTGTAATGGTTCTTTCGTTACACATACGAGCGTCTGAATCGAACATAAGGTTGGATGGTTAGACGGAACGATAATTGTAACTAAGTTGTATTCGATTATATCGTGATGACGTTCATATAGAAATACTCACCAGGTTACTGTTCTTTCGTTATACATACGAGCAACCGAATCGAACAGAAGGTTGAATGGATAGTATCTGGGTTGTATTCGATTATGATGTTATGCTGTGATATATTATATATTATGTCTAACCAGGTAACTGTTCTTTCGTTATACATACTAGCAACCGAATCGAACATAAGGTTGAATCGATAGATTGAACAATCATTGTATCTGGGTTGTCTCCGATTATATCGTTATGTTGTATATTTAACTACACCTACCATGTAACGGTTCTTTTGTTACACATACGAGCGTCTGAATCGAACATAAGGTTGGATGGTTAGACGGAACGATAATTGTAACTAAGTTGTATTCGATTATATCGTGATGACGTTCATATAGAAATACTCACCAGGTTACTGTTCTTTCGTTATACATACGAGCAACCGAATCGAACAGAAGGTTGAATGGTTAGTATCTGGGTTGAATTCGATTATGATGTTATGCTGTGTATATAGTTATACACATAAGGTGACGGTATTCCCGTTTCACATACGAACGACCGAAACGAACAGAAAGTTGAATGGATAGACTGAACAATCAATGTATCTGTGTGGTATCCGATTATATCGCAATACTGTATATATAGTGATACTTACCAGGTGACGGTACTTCCGTTACACATACTAGCGACTGAATCGAACAGAAGGTTGAATGGTTAGACGAAACGATAATTGTATCTGAGTTGTATTAGATGATATCGTGATGATGTTTATATAGCAATACTCACCAGGTAACTGTTCTTCCGTTTTACATACAAGCGACCGAATCGAGCAGAAGGTTGAATTCAGTATAGATTGAACAATCATCGTATCTGGGTTGTATTCGATTATGTTTATATAGTTATACTCACCAGGTAACTGTTCTTCCGTTATACATACGAGCGACTGAATTGAACAGGAGGTTGAATGGATAGTATATGGGTTGTATTTGATTATGATGTTATGCTGTGTATATAGTTATACACACTAGGAGACGGTATTCCCGTTTTACATACGAGCGACCGAAACGAAAAGAAAGTTGAATGGATAGACTGAACAATCAATGTATCTGGGTGGTATCCGATTATATCGCAATACTGTATATATAGTGATACTTACCAGGTAACGATACTTCCGTTACACATACTAGCGACTGAATCGAACAGAATGTTGAATGGTTAGACGAAACGATAATTGTATCTGAGTTGTATTCGATGATATCGTGATGATGTTTATATAGCAATACTCACCAGGTAACTGTCCTTCCGTTTTACATACAAGCGACCGAATCGAGCAGAAGGTTAAATGGATAGATTGAACAATCAACGTATCTGAGTTGTATTCGATTATGTTTATATAGATATACTCACCAGGTACCTGTTCTTCCGATATACATACGAGAAACCGAATCGAACATAAGGTTGAATGGATAGATTGAACAATCATCGTATCTGAGTTGTATTCGATTATGTTTATATAGTTATACTCACCAGGTAACTGTTCTTCCGTTATACATACGAGCGACTGAATTGAACTGAAGGTTGAATGGATAGACTAAACAATGATCGTATCTGGGGTTGTATTCGATCATATCGTGATGGTGTTCATATAGTTATACTCACCAGGTAACTGTTCTCCAGTTATACATAAGAGCGACTGAACTGAACAGAAGGTTGAATGGATAGACTGAACAATCATCGTATCTGGGTTGTATTCGATTATTTCGTGATGATTATTATATATTATGTCTAACCAGGTAACTGTTCTTTCGTTATACATACTAGCAACCGAATCGAACATAAGGTTGAATGAATCGATTGAACAATCATTGTGTCTGAGTTGTCTCCGATTATATCGTTATGTTGTATATTTAACTACACCTACCATGTAACGGTTCTTTCGTTACACATACGAGCGTCTGAATCGAACATAAGGTTGGATGGTTAGACGGAACGATAATTGTAACTAAGTTGTATTCGATTATATCGTGATGACGTTCATATAGAAATACTCACCAGGTTACTGTTCTTTCGTTATACATACGAGCAACCGAATCGAACAGAAGGTTGAATGGATAGTATCTGGGTTGTATTCGAATATGATGTTATGCTGTGTATATAGTTATACACATAAGGTGACGGTATTCCCGTTTCACATACGAACGACCGAAACGAACAGAAAGTTGAATGGATAGACTGAACAATCAATGTAACTGGGTGGTATCCAATTATATCGCAATACTTTATATATAGTGATACTTACCAGGTGACGGTACTTCCGTTACACATACTAGCGACTGAATCGAACAGAAGGTTAAATGGTTAGACGAAACGATAATTGTATCTGAGTTGTATTCGATGATATCGTGATGATGTTTATATAGCAATACTCACCAGGTAACTGTTCTTCCGTTTTACATACAAGCGACCGAATCGAGCAGAAGGTTGAATTCAGTATAGATTGACCAATCATCGTATCTGGGTTGTATTCGATTATGTTTACATAGTTATACTCACCAGGTAACTGTTCTTCCGTTACACATACGAGCGACTGAATTGAACAGAAGGTTGAATGGATAGTATCTGGGTTGTATTCGATTATGATGTTATGCTGTGTATATAGTTATACACATAAGGTGACGGTATTTCCGTTTCACATACGAGCGACCGAAACGAACAGAAAGTTGAATGGATAGACTAAACAATCAATGTATCTGGGTGGTATCCGATTATATCGCAATACTGTATATATAGTGATACTTACCAGGTGACGGTACTTCCGTTACACATACTAGCGACTGAATCGAACAGAAGGTTAAATGGTTAGACGAAACGATAATTGTATCTGAGTTGTATTCGATGATATCGTGATGATGTTTATATAGCAATACTCACCAGGTAACTGTTCTTCCGTTTTACATACAAGCTACCGAATCGAGCAGAAGGTTGAATTCAGTATAGATTGAACAATCATCGTATCTGGGTTGTATTCGATTATGTTTATATGGTTATACTCACCAGGTAACTGTTCTTCCGTTATACATACGAGCGACTGAATTGAACTGAAGGTTGAATGGATAGACTAAACAAAGATCGTATCTGGGGTTGTATTCGATTATATCGTGATGATGTTCATATAGTTATACTCACCAGGTAACTGATCTCCAGTTATACATAAGAGCGACTGAACTGAACAGAAGGTTGAATGGATAGACTGAACAATCATTGTATCTGGGTTGTATTCGATTATTTCGTGATGATTATTATATATTATGTCTAACCAGGTAACTGTTCTTTCGTTATACATACTAGCAACCGAATCGAACATAAGGTTGAATGGATAGATTGAACAATCATTGTATCTGGGTTGTCTCCGATTATATCGTTATGTTGTATATTTAACTACACCTACCATGTAACGGTTCTTTCGTTACACATACGAGCGTCTGAATCGAACATAAGGTTGGATGGTTAGACGGAACGATAATTGTAACTAAGTTGTATTCGATTATATCGTGATGACGTTCATATAGAAATACTCACCAGGTTACTGTTCTTTCGTTATACATACGAGCAACCGAATCGAACAGAAGGTTGAATGGATAGTATCTGGGTTGTATTCGATTATGATGTTATGCTGTGTATATAGTTATACATACTAGGAGACGGTATTCCCGTTTTACATACGAGCGACCGAAACGAAAAGAAAGTTGAATGGATAGACTGAACAATCAATGTATCTGGTTGGTATCCGATTATATCGCAATACTGTATATATAGTGATACTTACTAGGTGACGGTACTTCCGTAACACATACTAGCGACTGAATCGAACAGAAGGTTAAATGGTTAGACGAAACGATAATTGTATCTGAGTTGTATTCGATGATATCGTGATGATGTTTATATAGCAATACTCACCAGGTAACTGTTCTTCCGTTTTACATACAAGCGACCGAATCGAGCAGAAGGTTGAATTCAGTATAGATTGAACAATCATCGTATCTGGGTTGTATTCGATTATGTTTATATAGTTATACTCACCAGGTAACTGTTCTTTCGTTATACATACGAGCGACTGAATTGAACAGAAGGTTGAATGGATAGTATATGGGTTGTATTCGATTATGATGTTATGCTGTGCTGTACTGGATGATGAAATATTATACATACTTGAAATCATGAATCAAAACAAAACATCAGTAAGTAGAACACCGAAAATATCGAGTACACCTTCCAAGGTGATTATTGTTATAGAAACTTTTGATTATTATGAAAGTAAGCATTTTTATCATTTGTGGGACATCATGATGTACTATTTTTCAAATGTAGATGGGATTAGAAATTTGACTCTCTTCGGAGTAAGTTGTATTGATCTGTTTCTTCGTAACTCTTTTTGAGAATAAACGTACCTAAGTTTTACT
This sequence comes from Chrysomela aeneicollis, assembly GCA_029955515.1. Lineage (NCBI taxonomy): Eukaryota > Metazoa > Arthropoda > Insecta > Coleoptera > Chrysomelidae > Chrysomela > Chrysomela aeneicollis. The sequence goes on along the minus strand of JARUHQ010000013.1, from coordinate 9,347,513 downwards.
TCGTATGGTTTTATTCAAACGATAACTTGAGTGAAGTGATCAAGTTATCACATGGCGATCCTGCTAGTGCCTAGTCAATCCTGAGAAAAATGAAGAACCCGCTAACGAACTGAGTGTTTTTGAATCCAAAATGGGAAAAACTCAATCCAAAGAAGAAGTTATTATCGCTCAATCAGGAAACAGTGGTGGAGTAACAGCCGAGAGTGCCAACAATCACGTATTCACCCTTGGAGAAATAATTGGAATCTTTGCCGGTTGCTTCTTGATTGTACTGATCGCTGCAGGACTATGGTACAAAATGAAGAAATGGCTTGAAAGAAAAATCCGTCGAGAATTATCCAGGAGCCGAGTCATCGCACTTAGTCAAGAGCAAGTATAGATTGTCGAAGTTAGTGAAGGACACCTATCGAGAAGTGTTCACCTGCAACGAGTGTGAAATCCAATAGACAGAGTGCATAAACATTGACTGGATGATCTTACCATCAGAGACAGTGTGAGGAAAATTCGCAAATTGAACAAGTGAAGAGAGGAAGAAGAACGATTGGGGATGCTGCGAAATGATGAGACACCAGCCGAAAACTGAAACGAAAGAAGAAAGAAAGGAGAAAAGATGATCGAAGATGCTGCAAAGGGAATTTTACTGAATAGGTTAAGTAGAATTCATTTTGATGAACTATTTGGAGCAATTTAGTAATTTATATGAACACCGCAAAATTTTTAAACGAAACGAAAATTTTTAAACGAAACGAAAAAAAAAAGATAATCAGCAAAAGCGTCAAAATTCAACATTAGTTAATTAAAAACTTGATGAAGTCAAGAAAGTAGCTACAGATTTAGATAGTGTTAAGGAAAGATTTAACAGACTACCAAATGACCCAGATTTGATTAAGCAAACCAAATATTTATGTAAAAATATAGAAACTATTATTATCGAAACACGTGCTACACTGTTAGATAGATTGAATAATATTTCGGATAATAAGATAACTCTGGAAAATACAAATATGACTGAAAAATTTGATCTTAGAACGGCAACGTCCTTACTGCCACATATGGACGGTACTGAGGACGCAACCAATCAACTGATTGATGCTATAGAGTTGTACAGTGAATTATTGGATGATAATGGCAAGAAGCTTCTCGTTAACTATGTTCTGAAGGTAAAAATTTCTCAAAGCGCTAAGTTACGCCTAGACAAGTCATATAACACAGTCCAAGAATTGATAACAGACATGAAAATACACCTACTATCAAAAAAATCAGCAACGTCATTATCTACTGAATTGCACAATATTAGACAGAATGAAAAGTCTATAGATGATTATGGTAAAACAATCGAACAATTGATGGTTAATCTCACTTTAGCTCAAGCAGACAACGATGATAATGCTTTAGGAACTTTGAGAAAAGTCAACGAGAAAATAGCAATTAATACGTTTGCTAACGGCTTGAGAAATAGTGAGCTACGAACTATAGTTAAAGCAAGGGATTATTGTAACTTGAAAGAGGCCATAACTGGTGCTAAAGATGGGGAAAGATCAAGAGTATCTGGCCCTTCATCTCAAATATACCACATGCGCGGTAGAAATAATAGTTCAACCTCTAATCGTGGATATAACCATAATAATCATCGAAACAATCAATTCAATCGCGGATTTTCTAACAACAGAAGAAATGGATTCAGAGGTAGGCCAGCTAATAATAATTATAATAGACAAAATAGACCCAATAACACTTCTACGTTTATAAACTCGAGTAGTCGTGGTCAAGGTCGCGGAAATATTAGACGAATTAATAATAACTACAATAACAGAAGTTCAAATAACACACATAGGGCTTATTATGCACAGTCAGAAGAAATGCGAGAAAATGGTAGTAATACCACAGACAACGAAAGTGAGCCAAGGAATGAAAGGTTTTTTCGTGCCTATACGGAAAGAATGTGATGAAAATATAACAAACGAAATTGTTTTGAATATGAATGGCATGAATTTTGTGAAGATGAGGTATGGAATGAATGAACTGACATTTTTATTAGATACAGGAGCATCTATTAGTGTAATTTTTGAAAAATTTCTTGATAAAAATGAAATCTTGGATAAATCTAGGAAAGTTAAAATTAATGGTATATCAGGTTCAACATTTTCTAAAGGATGTTCTACAATATCGCTGAACTTGAGTAATGTAAAATTCAATTCAATTCAAAATTCAATTCTAGTTGTTGACGAATTCGGAAGCGATATGAACGGGGTTTTAGGATCCGACTTTTTCACTAAATATGCAGCTACTATCAATTACGAAAAATTTTTATTTTCTTTCTGGATTAAAGACGAAAAGGTATCTGTTCCATTACAATCACAATACGATAATTATACATATATTCCTGCGCGTTGCGAAATTATCAAATATTTCAACGTCAATAGTGAAGATGAGTGTGTTATTTTACCGAATGAATTGTGTGAAGGAGTGTATGTAGCAGGGATCATAGCAAAGCCTGAGCAAAATAAAGTGCCAGTCAGAATTCTCAATGTTAACGATAATGATGTTAAACTGAAGAATTATAAACCCGCATTAGAAAAATTCTCAGAATATCAGTTTTTTCAGTTTAATGAAAATAGTATGACAGTTAATCGAGTAGATAAGTTATTAGATTTGATAAATGTAGAGTCATTGAATAGGGAAGAAAGTGACTCCATACATAAAATATGTGCTAAACATGCAGATGTATTTCATTTAGAAGGAGATCCTCTAACAGTTACAAACATAACGAAGCAGAAAATTCACCTGCAGAAAGACGCAAGTCCTATTCACGTCAAGCCATATCGTTTACCTCATGCACAAAAAATAGAAATTCATAAGCAAGTCGAAAAGTTGCTACAAGATGGAATAATTGAAGAGGCAAGGTCTGAGTGGTCTTCGCCACTTCTAATTGTACCTAAAAAAGCTGACCAAAGTGGAATTAAAAAATGGAGGATAGTTATCGATTATCGGTTACTGAATAGGCGAATTCAAGACGAAAAATTCCCGTTACCATGCATAGCCGAAATTTTAGATTCACTTTCGGGAGCAATTTATTTTTCACATTTAGATCTATCACAGGGGTATTATCAGATAGAATTAGAACCTAATAGTCGACCATATACAGCCTTTACGACAGAACACGGACAATTTCAATTGAAAAGACTGCCAATGGGAATGAAGATCAGCGCTAGTGTATTTTCACGAGTTATGACAATAGCAGGTTTAAATTATGAATCATGCTTGATTTATTTGGACGATCTTATAATTTTCGGAAATAATCTAGCGAATCACAATAAAAATCTTGTGAAAGTTTTGCAAATACTTAGAGAAGTAAATCTCAAATTGAATCCGAGTAAATGCGAATTCCTTAGGAAAGAGATATTATACCTGGGTCACGTGATTTCACCGGCCGGAATATCACCCGATCCAGAAAAAATCCGAGTAATCAAGCAATATCCAGTTCCAAAAAATTCAAACGAGACAAAAAGATTCGTCGCATTCGCTAATTATTACAGAAGCTCTTTCGAAAAATCGAAGCAAGCACTTTTGACCCCCCCCATTTTACAATATCCCGATTTTTCAGAAGATAATCACTTTATTCTTAGAACAGATGCCTCAGGACACGCTATAGGTGCAGTCCTTTCTAATTCTGATGACAGACCAGTAGCTTACGCGAGTCGCGCATTAAACAAGGCGGAATCGAATTATTGTGTTATTGAAAAGGAGCTGCTAGCAATCGTTTTCGGAGTCAAGCACTACAGACCATATCTATTCGGTCGAAAATTTCATATTTTAACAGACCATAGACCATTGATTTATCTTTTTGGCATGGCAAACCCGTCTAGTAGACTAACAAAATTCAGACTAGCATTAGAAGAATACGATTTCACGATAGAATACGTCAGAGGTCAAGATAACGTGACAGCCGATGCTTTATCTCGTATTATTATAGACTCGAATGAACTGAAGCTCATGAACAATAATCCAGAAACGGCCAATATATATGTGACGACAAGAGCACAAACTAAAACCAACATGAAATCAGCAAAAATTGAAATGAGTATAATGACTCAACTAATTCCATCGAAAGTGGGACTGATCACCCTGGATTCGTGGAATTATTGAAACGGCCTCAAGAGTCCGTAGAACTAGTGTCAATTTTAGATACTGACTTCGCAAGTCTTATTAAAAATAGAAATATATATTCGTACGAAACAAAATATAATATATACGATAGGAGTAATCGAAAAATATATTTGAAATATCATGAATCTCGACCGGCGTCAGCACTCGATGCGTCGTTGGGAGATCTGATAGAAATGTGCACAAAAAATAAAATTACAGAACTATGCATAGAGAAAAATAATTATTGCCCAGAATTATTAAGAAAACTGTTACGAATGAAAAGTAAATTTACGAATGCAGGCATAAATATCTGTGTCGTAAAAAGTTCACAAAATATCAAAGACAATGAAACTAGACAATTGATTTTGAATGACTATCACATGTTGCCAACAAGTGGACATGCTGGAGTTAATCGCATGTTCAACAACATAAAGAAACATTATTTTTGGGCAGGTCTAAAGCAAGATGTCGAAAAATTCGTCAAGAGATGTGATGACTGTCAACGATTTAAACATTCAAGGCCTAATAAAGAACCGTTATCGATAACAACCACAGCTACTACAGCTTTCCAAAAAATATTCTTAGATCTAGTCGGACCTCTGAACCGAACAGAGGATAGCAATCAATATATTTTGACGATACAATGCGAGTTGACTAAGTTTGTCGAAGGGTATCCATTACCGAATAAAGAAGCCGCTACGGTAGCGAAATCATTCGTAGAAAACTTCATTCTGCGTTTTGGAACCCCAAAACAGGTTGTGACTGACAAAGGAACAGAATTTTTATCAGCTGTCTTCCGAGAATGTTGCAAACTTTTATCAGTTAATCAACTCAATTCTAGCGCATACCATCATGAAACGTTAGGCGCGCTTGAAAATTCGCACAAGCATTTAGGTGCTTATCTGAGAATACAACTGTCAAAATATCCAGACTCGTGGAGCCAATGGGTCCCTTACTGGTGCTTCGCATTCAATAATACAGTACACTCAGAAACGAAGTACACACCGTACGAACTAGTTTTCGGAAAGCATAGCCAATTACTGTCCAATATTTCAGATCAAAACGATCCTTTGTATAATTTCGAAGATTATCCAAAAGAACTGAAGTATAGATTACAGGTAGCTTGTAAAGATGCGAGAGATAACTTATTACTGTCGAAATGTAAAAGAAAAGAATTATTTGATAAAAGATGTACAAAATCTCAATCTTATAAGAAAGGTGACAAAGTCCTTATGAAAAATAACGTAGGTAATAAATTGGAGACAATTTATAAAGGTCCTTATAAAGTAGCAGAAGAAAAAGGTTTGAATGTAGCTGTAGATATAGGTAATAAAATTGTAGAAGTCCATAAAAATAGAATTAAGCATTACTATGAATAAGAAATATTGTATAGAGAAAAAAAAATTCGTTAGGAAATTGTTTTTCTTTTTTTTCCCAGGGGAGGTGTACTGGATGATGAAATATTATACATACTTGAAATCATGAATCAAAACAAAACATCAGTAAGTAGAACACCGAAAATATCGAGTACACCTTCCAAGGTGATTATTGTTATAGAAACTTTTGATTATTATGAAAGTAAGCATTTTTATCATTTGTGGGACATCATGATGTACTATTTTTCAAATGTAGATGGGATTAGAAATTTGACTCTCTTCGGAGTAAGTTGTATTGATCTGTTTCTTCGTAACTCTTTTTGAGAATAAACGTACCTAAGTTTTACTTCGTATGGTTTTATTCAAACGATAACTTGAGTGAAGTGATCAAGTTATCACAGTGTATATAGTTATACACACTAGGAGACGGTATTCCCGTTTTACATACGAGCGACCGAAACGAAAAGAAAGTTGAATGGATAGACTGAACAATCAATGTATCTGGGTGGTATCCGATTATATCGCAATACTGTATATATAGTGATACTTACCAGGTGACGATACTTCCGTTACACATACTAGCGACTGAATCGAACAGAATGTTGAATGGTTAGACGAAACGATAATTGTATCTGAGTTGTATTCGATGATATCGTGATGATGTTTATATAGCAATACTCACCAGGTAACTGTCCTTCCGTTTTACATACAAGCGACCGAATCGGGCAGAAGGTTAAATGGATAGATTGAACAATCATCGTATCTGAGTTGTATTCGATTATGTTTATATAGTTATACTCACCAGGTAACTGTTCTTCCGTTATACATACGAGCGACTGAATTGAACTGAAGGTTGAATGGATAGACTAAACAATGATCGTATCTGGGGTTGTATTCGATTATATCGTGATGATGTTCATATAGTTATACTCACCAGGTAACTGTTCTCCAGTTATACATAAGAGTGACTGAACTGAACAGAAGGTTGAATGGATAGACTGAACAATCATCGTATCTGGGTTGTATTCGATTATTTCGTGATGATTATTATATATTATGTCTAACCAGGTAACTGTTCTTTCGTTATACATACTAGCAACCGAATCGAACATAAGGTTGAATGGATAGATTGAACAATCATTGTATCTGGGTTGTCTCCGATTATATCGTTATGTTGTATATTTAACTACACCCACCTTGTAACGGTTCTTTCGTTACACATACGAGCGTCTGAATCGAACATAAGGTTGGATGGTTAGACGGAACGATAATTGTAACTAAGTTGTATTCGATTATATCGTGATGACGTTCATAAAGAAATACTCACCAGGTTACTGTTCTTTCGTTATACATACGAGCAACCGAATCGAACAGAAGGTTGAATGGATAGTATCTGGGTTGTATTCGATTATGATGTTATGCTATGATATAGTTATACACATAAGGTGACGGTATAGCCGTTTCACATACGAGCGACCGAAACGAACAGAAAGTTGAATGGATAGACTGAACAATCAATGTATCTGGGTGGTATCCGATTATATCGCAATACTGTATATATAGTGATACTTACCAGGTGACGATACTTCCGTTACACATACTAGCGACTGAATCGAACAGAATGTTGAATGGTTAGACGAAACGATAATTGTATCTGAGTTGTATTCGATGATATCGTGATGATGTTTATATAGCAATACTCACCAGGTAACTGTCCTTCCGTTTTACATACAAGCGACCGAATCGAGCAGAAGGTTAAATGGATAGATTGAACAATCATCGTATCTGAGTTGTATTCGATTATGTTTATATAGTTATACTCACCAGGTAACTGTTCTTCCGTTATACATACGAGCGACTGAATTGAACTGAAGGTTGAATGGATAGACTAAACAATGATCGTATCTGGGGTTGTATTCGATTATATCGTGATGATGTTCATATAGTTATACTCACCAGGTAACTGTTCTCCAGTTATACATAAGAGTGACTGAACTGAACAGAAGGTTGAATGGATAGACTGAACAATCATCGTATCTGGGTTGTATTCGATTATTTCGTGATGATTATTATATATTATGTCTAACCAGGTAACTGTTCTTTCGTTATACATACTAGCAACCGAATCGAACATAAGGTTGAATGGATAGATTGAACAATCATTGTATCTGGGTTGTCTCCGATTATATCGTTATGTTGTATATTTAACTACACCCACCTTGTAACGGTTCTTTCGTTACACATACGAGCGTCTGAATCGAACATAAGGTTGGATGGTTAGACGGAACGATAATTGTAACGAAGTTGTATTCGATTATATCGTGATGACGTTCATATAGAAATACTCACCAGGTTACTGTTCTTTCGTTATACATACGAGCAACCGAATCGAACAGAAGGTTGAATGGATAGTATCTGGGTTGTATTCGATTATGATGTTATGCTATGATATAGTTATACACATAAGGTGACGGTATAGCCGTTTCACATACGAGCGACCGAAACGAACAGAAAGTTGAATGGATAGACTGAACAATCAATGTATCTGGGTGGTATCCGATTATATCGCAATACTGTATATATAGTGATACTTACCAGGTGACGATACTTCCGTTACACATACTAGCGACTGAATCGAACAGAATGTTGAATGGTTAGACGAAACGATAATTGTATCTGAGTTGTATTCGATGATATCGTGATGATGTTTATATAGCAATACTCACCAGGTAACTGTCCTTCCGTTTTACATACAAGCGACCGAATCGAGCAGAAGGTTAAATGGATAGATTGAACAATCATCGTATCTGAGTTGTATTCGATTATGTTTATATAGTTATACTCACCAGGTAACTGTTCTTCCGTTATACATACGAGCGACTGAATTGAACTGAAGGTTGAATGGATAGACTAAACAATGATCGTATCTGGGGTTGTATTCGATTATATCGTGATGATGTTCATATAGTTATACTCACCAGGTAACTGTTCTCCAGTTATACATAAGAGTGACTGAACTGAACAGAAGGTTGAATGGATAGACTGAACAATCATCGTATCTGGGTTGTATTCGATTATTTCGTGATGATTATTATATATTATGTCTAACCAGGTAACTGTTCTTTCGTTATACATACTAGCAACCGAATCGAACATAAGGTTGAATGGATAGATTGAACAATCATTGTATCTGGGTTGTCTCCGATTATATCGTTATGTTGTATATTTAACTACACCCACCTTGTAACGGTTCTTTCGTTACACATACGAGCGTCTGAATCGAACATAAGGTTGGATGGTTAGACGGAACGATAATTGTAACGAAGTTGTATTCGATTATATCGTGATGACGTTCATATAGAAATACTCACCAGGTTACTGTTCTTTCGTTATACATACGAGCAACCGAATCGAACAGAAGGTTGAATGGATAGTATCTGGGTTGTATTCGATTATGATGTTATGCTATGATATAGTTATACACATAAGGTGACGGTATAGCCGTTTCACATACGAGCGACCGAAACGAACAGAAAGTTGAATGGATAGACTGAACAATCAATGTATCTGGGTGGTATCCGATTATATCGCAATACTGTATATATAGTGATACTTACCAGGTGACGATACTTCCGTTACACATACTAGCGACTGAATCGAACAGAATGTTGAATGGTTAGACGAAACGATAATTGTATCTGAGTTGTATTCGATGATATCGTGATGATGTTTATATAGCAATACTCACCAGGTAACTGTCCTTCCGTTTTACATACAAGCGACCGAATCGAGCAGAAGGTTAAATGGATAGATTGAACAATCATCGTATCTGAGTTGTATTCGATTATGTTTATATAGTTATACTCACCAGGTAACTGTTCTTCCGTTATACATACGAGCGACTGAATTGAACTGAAGGTTGAATGGATAGACTAAACAATGATCGTATCTGGGTTTGTCTCCGATTATATCGTTATGTTGTATATTCAACTACACCTACCATGTAATGGTTCTTTCGTTACACATACGAGCGTCTGAATCGAACATAAGGTTGGATGGTTAGACGGAACGATAATTGTAACTAAGTTGTATTCGATTATATCGTGATGACGTTCATATAGAAATACTCACCAGGTTACTGTTCTTTCGTTATACATACGAGCAACCGAATCGAACAGAAGGTTGAATGGATAGTATCTGGGTTGTATTCGATTATGATGTTATGCTGTGTATATAGTTATACACATAAGGTGACGGTATTCCCGTTTCACATACGAACGACCGAAACGAACAGAAAGTTGAATGGATAGACTGAACAATCAATGTATCTGGGTGGTATCCGATTATATCGCAATACTGTATATAAAGTGATACAAATACAAGATGGCCGAAAGTGAAGGTGTGACGGATGGCTCTCATAGTTATAAATGTTGCAAAAAGCCTCTTAAATATTATGTGTGCACTAAATGCTTCAGTGTTTTTCACCAAAGTTGCATCATGCGAAAGAAAAAAACGATTACCTTTACTAGTGGGAACAAAGTGATCTGCTGTGGAGCTGAAAGTGAAAATGAAGAAAACATAAGCCAGCCTGACAGCGTTCTCGAACAAACTATTAGAGATCTGGCGGAAGAGAATCACTGGAAATGCAATTATATTACCAAACTGAAAGAAGAAAAGAGTGTGTGGAAAAGTGAAGCCCTTGAAATGGAATCTAAACTCAATGAACAGGTAGAAGTCCAACGACAACAGATTGAAAAACTGGAGCAACAAATCACCTTTTACATACAAAAACTAGCTGATAAATATCTTGAAACAAAAACAATAGAAACTCAAACTGATGAAAAACATTTGACCAAGAAATTCCTACCAGATGCGGAACTGAAAGAAAAAAGAATACCCCGACAAAAAAGGAAAATTTGACTCCGAATCCCAATGAATCACCAAGCAGGCTTCAGATACAGGGTGATAAGCACCGGGAATCAAGAAACATATACATTGACAAAACTCTAGAGCAGGAAGAGAATAAAATAGAAGTGACTGAGACTCCAACTCTGAAAATTATACAGAGTATTGAACAAGGTACACAAACTAGAAATGACAAACTATACAAAGTGGAAGACATAAGATGTAAAAGAAAAAGGAGGAAGAAAAGGCAATCCAGGAAGATTAATTCCTTTGAAGTGGATATATTAAATGATGACAATATTCAACCCAATGAAGATACTCAATTGCCCACACTATCTCAAGAAACGGACATACATTCAGTGGACATATTGGACAACGTTTCTCAAAATGAGAATCAACCTCAACCCTCAGACGAAGAAAATCACCCAGATAATGGACTGAAAACCAACATAGTTGAATGTTCAGCTGGGCAAAATGATGATCTCAATAATCAAGAAGAAATCACAACAAGGTCATGTGATGAAACTCCAAGCATTGATGAGGAAACCCACATGCACAGAGACAAAATACTTATAATCGGAGATCAGTATGCTATAAGATTTTCTGATGTATTAAGAAAATCTATTCAAAATGCCAAATACAATATTTCTGAGATTCTGAAACCGAAAACGGAGCTTTCAGAACTAACTAGTACGATTTTCAATGACACTTTTGACTATGGATCCGAAGACTATGTCATAATCATGTATAATACTAGTAACATCAGTAATAACAAAACGTTACAGGTTGCACTAAGACAACTGTTACCCATAAGTAAAATTACGAATCTACTACTCATTACGGAATGCGATAAGCACATAGATGATATTATTATAAAAAAAATATTAGGACGAGCAAAATTCTATTGCAAACAAAATCTATGCACATCCTTGAAGATTATGGTTGACCATAAACATAAAGGAAGAAAACATGAAATACTCGAAGATGTATTGAGATTTCTCACACAAACAAAAGGTAATATTGTCCTCAAGACATTAAGCAGAGTTTCGAAAATAGATAGTTCCACAAGCAGTATAATGCAAGAGGACCATGTTTCAAAGAGTGCAGAAAACTCTAAGGAAAACTCTTTTTTCGAATATCGAGACCAAAACACGCAGCAAAGGTAACAAACAAAATCTGCCAACAAACATTTTCTCTATTGTTATTGAATATTCAATCCATACGTTGTAAAAGTGATGAACTTTTGGTATATCTTGATGACAAAAACTTTCCAAATGTAGTTGTGTTAACCGAGCACTGGCTTAATAATGATGAACCTTGTTTTATACCTAATTATGTTGTACCTTCTAAATTTTGTAGGGCTTTGGGCTATGGGGGAACTGTGATTTTAGTAAACAAAGAATTCTCTGAAAAATTTCCCGTTGAAAATATTTCCAAGTACAATCACTTAATAAAAGAGAAAGTATTTGAATGCTCTATTTGTCACTTCAAAAAAATAAATTTGTACATATTGTGCCTGTACAGATCACCCTCATCGGATGTGAATCTATTTTTAGAGGATTTAGAGTTAATACTAAATGACTTATCAATAGATTCCAATATACTAGTTACTGGAGATCTCAATATAGATTATAATAACAACAATTCTACAGCAACTCAGTCACTTGTAAGACTACTTGATTCATTCAACTTGAGTATGCATGTCAAGTCAGATACCCGTATATCCCAGTCTTCCTCATCTTGTATCGATTATATCTGTAGCAACTTCGATGAAGAGAGGATCAATTGCTCAGTTTCATCCTCCGGACTATCTGACCATGAAGCGGTCGAATGTACAATTTGTGTCAATGATACTGAAAATGATGATAAATATAAATATGGCAGGCTGTACAGCAGAGCAAATTACGATAAGTTTTATCATAAGTGTCTCAATTTGAATTGGGCTTATATTTCATCGCAGACTGATCCATTCCTAATATTTCACAATCAATTAGTGAAGGTATTCAATGAATCATTTCCTTTTCAAAAAATCAAACTCAAACATAAGAAACCATGGATAACACAAGGAATAAAAACGTCCTCAAGAAATTTACGCTCACTGTATCACATAAGAAAGTTTACAAGCAATCCCATTATCCATTCTCATATTAATCTTTATAAAAAAATTTACAGAAAAGTCCTAAAGTTAGCAAAAGAAAATTACTATAAGAACATAATTAAATATTCGAACAATAAAACGAAAGAGACTTGGTCGATTATAAAGATCTAACAGGCAATTGCAAAAAAAGAAACCTTATCGACATACCTATTAGTCCAGACAAAATGAATGAATTCTACTGTACCATAGCACAAAAATTGACCGAAAGAATTGTTGTACCATTCGATCCTTTGAATAATTTAAAAAAGCACACAGTAAATAACAATTTTGTATTATACGACACCAACATAAATGAACTGATTGAAACAATTAAGGATATCAAAAATAAAAGTGCATCTGGTTATGACGGTATATCCATTAAGATTATTGAAAATCTTCCAGTTAGTGTACTTGAGGTACTAGTATCACTGATTAATCACTCATTTCAAATAGGTTTATTCCCATCCTTCCTGAAAACATCCGTAATTATTCCCCTACACAAAGGAGGCAACCTGGATGACCCCTCTTATTATAGACCAATCTCCCTGATCCCGACCATTGCGAAAATGATAGAAAAACTGGTTAAGAAACGGCTAAGCTCTTTCCTTCTAACGCATAATATTATAAGTAAGAATTAGTTTGGATTTCAGGAACATAAAAACACCCATGATGCTGTGTTTACATTTATTTATGAGGTCTACTCAAACATCAATGGTGGAGATGTTGCGGCAGCAGTGTTTTGTGATCTAACAAAAGCCTTTGACTGCGTGGATCACGAGATACTCTTGCGGAAACTACATCACTATGGATGTAAAGGAGTTACTCTGCAATGGTTCAAATCATATCTCATAGGTCGAAGACAAACAGTAAAATCAAATACAAATGAATACTCGAAGCAAATTGAGATCAATTCTGGAGTGCCTCAAGGATCTGTATTGGGTCCCATACTTTTTTTGATATATGTTAATGATCTCACAAATATTGACTTGACTGGTAAAGTAACACTCTTCGCAGATGATACCACGATTTTGTGGCATAGTAAAACAGAAGAAGATCTGAAGAATAACATATCTGTCGATGTAAAAAAGATCAAGTTATGGTGTGACTCGAATCTTCTATCTTTCAATATAAATAAAACAAATATAGTTACTTTCAGATGCTCACTCGATAATTTTCCCCTTGATAACGGAATCATTGAAAATTCAGACTGTACCAAATTCTTGGGAATCGTCATAGATAAAAAATTAAAATTTGATAGGCATGTCGAGCAACTGAAAAGTAAAATATCCTCTGGATGCTACGCAGTGAGGGTAATTTCAAAAGAGCTTGGATCCCAGACTGCTAAAACAGCATATTATGCCTTAATTGAGTCACATTTAAGGTACGGGATACCTTTCTGGGGAGTGTGTAACCTAGACCTACTTGAAACTGTGCAGGTGCTTCAAAAAAGAGCAATTCGATATATTTACAAAGCCAAACCTCGCGATTCATGTAGGCCATTGTTCAAAGAAAATAAAATTTTGACAGTAATATCTTTGTTTATATTAGAGACCGTATGCTTGGTGAGGAAACACTTCACCAAATTTGACAGAGCTCAGTCCAATTATTCCACACGCCACAGCATTAATAGTTTGAAACTGCCGATACCCAGCACGTCTTTAGTGAGAGATTCCTTGTATTACAATGGTGCTAAAATGTATAACCACTTGCCAAACCATGTTAGGGGTGCATTAATAGATATTGAAATATTCAGGAAAACTGTCAAAGAACTACTGAAGCTCAGACCATATTACAGCCTTAAAGAATTCTACAATGACTCGATCTGACCTAATATATGGGTATGCTGATTAGAATTCTTGTGATTACATCATTCTAATTAGGTTTGCTTATATATTCATGTTTGTGATTGTTTTACACCTATGTATGTTATTTTTTTCATATTTCGACAAAAAAATATTTATTCAATGTTTATTTAATGTTTAATGTTTTAGTATTTTGATTTTAATATTATAGTTGTAAATTTATATTTATTTTATATATACTCTTTACTGACTTCATGCTTTGTCGACAAGAAGAAATTCTTTCATGACAATAAAGTATATTTATTATTATTACCAGGTGACGGTACTTCCGTTACACATACTAGCGACTGAATCGAACAGAAGGTTGAATGGTTAGACGAAACGATAATTGTATCTGAGTTGTATTCGATGATATCGTGATGATGTTAATATAGCAATACTCACCAGGTAACTGTTCTTCCGTTTTACATACAAGCGACCGAATCGAGCAGAAGGTTGAATAGATAGATTGAACAATCATCGTATCTGAGTTGTATTCGATTATGTTTATATAGATATACTCACCAGGTACCTGTTCTTCCGATATACATACGAGCAACCGAATCGAACATAAGGTTGAATGGATAGATTGAACAATCATCGTATCTGAGTCGTATTCGATTATGTTTATATAGTTATACTCATCAGGTAACTGTTCTTCCGTTATACATACGAGCGACTGAATTGAACTGAAGGTTGAATGGATAGACTGAACAATGATCGTATCTGGGGTTGTATTCGATTATATCGTGATGATGTTCATATAGTTATACCCACCAGGTAACTGTTCTCCAGTTATACATAAGAGCGACTGAACTGAACAGAAGGTTGAATGGATAGACTGAACAATCATCGTATCTGGGTTGTATTCGATTATTTCGTGATGATTATCATATATTATGTCTAACCAGGTAACTGTTCTTTCGTTATACATACTAGCAACCGAATCGAACATAAGGTTGAATGGATAGATTGAACAATCATTGTATCTGGGTTGTCTCCGATTATATCGTTATGTTGTATATTTAACTACACCTACCATGTAACGGTTCTTTCGTTACACATACGAGCGTCTGAATCGAACATAAGGTTGGATGGTTAGACGGAACGATAATTGTAACTAAGTTGTATTCGATTATATCGTGATGACGTTCATATAGAAATACTCACCAGGTTACTGTTCTTTCGTTATACATACGAGCAACCGAATCGAACAGAAGGTTGAATGGATAGTATCTGGGTTGTATTCGATTATGATGTTATGCTGTGTATATAGTTATACACATAAGGTGACGGTATTCCCGTTTCACATACGAGCGACCGAAACGAACAGAAAGTTGAAATGATAGACTGAACAATCAATGTATCTGGGTGGTATCCGATTATATCGCAATACTGTATATATAGTGATACTTACCAGGTGACGGTACTTCCGTTACACATACTAGCGACTAAATCGAACAGAAGGTTAAATGGTTAGACGAAACGATAATTGTATCTGAGTTGTATTCGATGATATCGTGATGATGTTTATATAGCAATACTCACCAGGTAACTGTTTTTCCGTTTTACATACAAGCGACCGAATCGAGCAGAAGGTTGAATTCAGTATAGATTGAACAATCATCGTATCTGGGTTGTATTCGATTATGTTTATATAGTTATACTCACCAGGTAACTGTTCTTCCGTTATACATACGAGCGACTGAATTGAACAGAAGGTTGAATGGATAGTATATGGGTTGTATTCGATTATGATGTTATGCTGTGTATATAGTTATACACACTAGGAGACGGTATTCCCGTTTTACATACGAGCGACCGAAACAAAAAGAAAGTTGAATGGATAGACTGAACAATCAATGTATCTGGGTGGTATCCGATTATATCGCAATACTGTATATATAGTGATACTTACCAGGTGACGATACTTCCGTTACACATATTGGCGACTGAATCGAACAGAATGTTTAATGGTTAGACGAAACGATAATTGTATCTGAGTTGTATTCGATGATATCGTGATGATGTTTATATAGCAATACTCACCAGGTAACTGTTCTTCCGTTTTACATACAAGCGACCGAATCGAGCAGAAGGTTGAATTCAGTATAAATTGAACAATCATCGTATCTGGGTTGTATTCGATTATGTTTATATAGTTATACTCACCAGGTAACTGTTCTTCCGTTATACATACGAGCGACTGCATTGAACAGAAGGTTGAATGGATAGTATATGGGTTGTATTCGATTATGATGTTATGCTGTGTATATAGTTATACATACTAGGAGACGGTATTCCCGTTTTACATACGAGCGACCGAAACGAAAAGAAAGTTGAATGGATAGACTGAACAATCAATTAATCTGGGTGGTATCCGATTATATCGCAATACTGTATATATAGTGATACTAACCAGGTGACGATACTTCCGTTACACATACTAGCGACTGAATCGAACGGAATGTTGAATGGTTAGACGAAACGATAATTGTATCTGAGTTGTATTCGATGATATCGTGATAATGTTTATATAGCAATACTCACCAGGTAACTGTCCTTCCGTTTTACATACAAGCGACCGAATCGAGCAGAAGGTTAGATGAATAGATTGAACAATCATCGTATCTGAGTTGTATTCGATTATGTTTATATAGATATACTTACCAGGTACCTGTTCTTCCGATATACATACGAGCAACCGAATCGAACATAAGGTTGAATGGATAGATTGAACAATCATCGTATCTGAGTTGTATTCGATTATGTTTATATAGTTATACTCACCAGGTAACTGTTCTTCCGTTATACATACGAGCGACTGAATTGAACTGAAGGTTGAATGGATAGACTAAACAATGATCGTATCTGGGGTTGTATTCGATTATATCGTGATGATGTTCATATAGTTATACTCACCAGGTAACTGTTCTCCAGTTATACATAAAAGCGACTGAAATGAACAGAAGGTTGAATGGATAGACTGGACAATCATCGTATCTGGGTTGTATTCGATTATTTCGTGATGATTATTATATATTATGTCTAACCAGGTAACTGTTCTTTCGTTATACATACTAGCAACCGAATCGAACCTAAGGTTGAATGGATAGATTGAACAATCATTGTATCTGGGTTGTCTCCGATTATATCGTTATGTTGTATATTTAACTACACCTACCATGTAACGGTTCTTTCGTTACACATACGAGCGTCTGAATCGAACATAAGGTTGGATGGTTAGACGGAACGATAATTGTAACTAAGTTGTATTCGATTATATCGTGATGACGTTCATATAGAAATACTCACCAGGTTACTGTTCTTTCGTTATACATACGAGCAACCGAATCGAACAGAAGGTTGAATGGATAGTATCTGGGTTGTATTCGATAATTATGTTATGCTGTGTATATAGTTATACACATAAGGTGACGGTATTCCCGTTTCACATACGAGCGACCGAAACGAACAGAAAGTTGAATGGATAGACTGAACAATCAATGTAACTGGGTGGTATCCGATTATATCGCAATACTGTATATATAGTGATACTTACCAGGTGACGGTTCTTCCGTTACACATACTAGCGACTGAATCGAACAGAAGGTTAAATGGTTAGACGAAACGATAATTGTATCTGAGTTGTATTCGATGATATCGTGATGATGTTTATATAGCAATACTCACCAGGTAACTGTTCTTCCGTTTTACATACAAGCGACAGAATCGAGCAGAAGGTTGAATTCAGTATAGATTGACCAATCATCGTATCTGAGTTGTATTCGATTATGTTTATATAGTTATACTCACCAGGTAACTGTTCTTCCGTTACACATACGAGCGACTGAATTGAACAGAAGGTTGAATGGATAGTATCTGGGTTGTATTCGATTATGATGTTATGCTGTGTATATAGTTATATACATAAGGTGACGGTATTCCCGTTTCACATACGAGCGACCGAAACGAACAGAAAGTTGAATGGATAGACTGAACAATCAATGTATCTGGGTGGTATCCGATTATATCGCAATACTGTATATATAGTGATACTTACCAGGTGACGGTACTTCCGTTACACATACTAGCGACTGAATCGAACAGAAGGTTAAATGGTTAGACGAAACGATAATTGTATCTGAGTTGTATTCGAAAATATCGTGATGATGTTTATATAGCAATACTCACCAGGTAACTGTTCTTCCGTTTTACATACAAGCGACCGAATCGAGCAGAAGGTTGAATTCAGTATAGATTGAACAATCATCGTATCTGGGTTGTATTCGATTATGTTTATATAGTTATACTCACCAGGTAACTGTTCTTCCGTTATACATAAGAGCGACTGAACTGAACTGAAGGTTGAATGGATAGACTGAACAATCATCGTATCTGGGTTGTATTCGATCATTTCGTGATGATTATTATATATTATGTCTAACCAGGTAACTGTTCTTTCGTTATACATACTAGCAACCGAATCGAACATAAGGTTGAATCGATAGATTGAACAATCATTGTATCTGGGTTGTCTCCGATTATATCGTTATGTTGTATATTTAACTACACCTACCATGTAACGGTTCTTTCGTTACACATACGAGCGTCTGAATCGAACATAAGGTAGGATGGTTAGACGGAACGATAATTGTAACTAAGTTGTATTCGATTATATCGTGATGACGTTCATATAGAAATACTCACCAGGTTACTGTTCTTTCGTTATACATACGAGCAACCGAATCGAACAGAAGGTTGAATGGATAGTATCTGGGTTGTATTCGATTATGATGTCATGTTGTGTATATAGTTATACACACTAGGAGACGGTATTCCCGTTTTACATACGAGCGACCGAAACGAAAAGAAAGTTGAATGGAAAGACTGAACAATCAATGTATCTGGGTGGTATCCGATTATATCGCAATACTGTATATATAGTGATACTTACCAGGTGACGATACTTCCGTTACACATACTAGCGACTGAATCGAACAGAATGTTGAATGGTTAGACGAAACGATAATTGTATCTGAGTTGTATTCGATGATATCGTGATGATGTTTATATAGCAATACTCACCAGGTAACTGTTCTTCCGTTTTACATACAAGCGACCGAATCGGGCAGAAGGTTGAATGGATAGATTGAACAATCATCGTATCTGAGTTGTATTCGATTATGTTTATATAGATATACTCACCAGGTACCTGTTCTTCCGATATACATACGAGCAACCGAATCGAACATAAGGTTGAATGGATATATTGAACAATCATCGTATCTGAGTTGTATTCGATTATGTTTATATAGTTATACTCACCAGGTAACTGTTCTTCCGTTATACATACGAGCGACTGAATGGAACTGAAGGTTGAATGGATAGACTAAACAATGATCGTATCTGGGGTTGTATTCGATTATATCGTGATGATGTTCATATAGTTATACTCACCAGGTAACTGTTCTCCAGTTATACATAAGAGCGACTGAACTGAACAGAAGGTTGAATGGATAGACTGAACAATCATCGTATCTGGGTTGTATTCGATTATTTCGTGATGATTATTATATTTTATGTCTAACCAGGTAACTGTTCTTTCGTTATACATACTAGCAACCGAATCGAACATAAGGTTGAATGGATAGATTGAACAATCATTGTATCTGAGTTGTCTCCGATTATATCGTTATGTTGTATATTTAACTACACCTACCATGTAACGGTTCTTTCGTTACACATACGAGCGTCTGAATCGAACATAAGGTTGGATGGTTAGACGGAACGATAATTGTAACCAAGTTGTATTCGATTATATCGTGATGACGTTCATATAGAAATACTCACCAGGTTACTGTTCTTCCGTTATACATACGAGCAACCGAATCGAACAGAAGGTTGAATGGATAGTATCTGGGTTGTATTCGATTATGATGTTATGCTGTGTATATAGTTATACACATAAGGTGACGGTATTCCCGTTTCACATACGAGCGACCGAAACGAACAGAAAGTTGAAATGATAGACTGAACAATCAATGTATCCGGGTGGTATCCGATTATATCGCAATACTGTATATATAGTGATACTTACCAGGTGACGGTACTTCCGTTACACATACTAGCGACTGAATCGAACAGAAGGTTAAATGGTTAGACGAAACGATGATTGTATCTGAGTTGTATTCGATGATATCGTGATGATGTTTATATAGCAATTCTCACCAGGTAACTGTTCTTCCGTTTTACATACAAGCGACCGAATCGAGCAGAAGGTTGAATTCAGTATAGATTGACCAATCATTGTATCTGGGTTGTATTCGATTATGTTTATATAGTTATACTCACCAGGTAACTGTTCTTCCGTTACACATACGAGCGACTGAATTGAACAGAAGGTTGAATGGATAGTATCTGGGTTGTATTCGATTATGATGTTATGCTGTGTATATAGTTATACACATAAGGTGACGGTATTCCCGTTTCACATACGAGCGACCAAAACGAACAGAAAGTTGAATGGATAGACTGAACAATCAATGTATCTGGGTGGTATCCGATTATATCGCAATACTGTATATATAGTGATACTTACCAGTAGACGGTACTTCCGTTACACATACTAGCGACTGAATCGAACAGAAGGTTAAATGGTTAGACGAAACGATAATTGTATCTGAGTTGTATTCGATGATATCGTGATGATGTTTATATAGCAATACTCACCAGGTAACTGTTTTTCCGTTTTACATACAAGCGACCGAATCGAGCAGAAGGTTGAATTAAGTATAGATTGAACAATCATCGTATCTGGGTTGTATTCGATTATGTTTATATAGTTATACTCACCAGGTAACTGTTCTTCCGTTATACATACGAGCGACTGAATTGAACTGAAGGTTGAATGGATAGACTAAACAATGATCGTATCTGGGGTTGTATTCGATTATATCGTGATGATGTCCATATAGTTATACTCACCAGGTAACTGATCTCCAGTTATACATAAGAGCGACTGAACTGAACAGAAGGTTGAATGGATAGACTGAACAATCATCGTATCTGGGTTGTATTCGATTATTTCGTGATGATTATTATATATTATGTCTAACCAGGTAACTGTTCTTTCGTTATACATACTAGCAACCGAATCGAACATAAGGTTGAATCGATAGATTGAACAATCATTGTATCTGGGTTGTCTCCGATTATATCGTTATGTTGTATATTTAACTACACCTACCATGTAACGGTTCTTTCGTTACACATACGAGCGTCTGAATCGAACATAAGGTTGGATGGTTAGACGGAACGATAATTGTAACTAAGTTGTATTCGATTATATCGTGATGACGTTCATATAGAAATACTCACCAGGTTACTGTTCTTTCGTTATACATACGAGCAATCGAATCGAACAGAAGGTTGAATGGATAGTATCTGGGTTGTATTCGATTATGATGTTATGCTGTGATATAGTTATACACATTAGGTGACGGTATTCCCGTTTCACATAGGAGCGACTGAAACGAACAGAAAGTTGAATGGATAGACTGAACAATCAATGTATCTGGGTGGTATCCGATTATATCGCAATACTGTATATATAGTGATACTTACAAGGTGACGGTACTTCCGTTACACATACTAGCGACTGAATCGAACAGAAGGTTAAATGGTTAGACAAAACGATAATTGTATCTGAGTTGTATTCGATGATATCGTGATGATGTTTATATAGCAATACTCACCAGGTAACTGTTCTTCCGTTTTACATACAAGCGACCGAATCGAGCAGAAGGTTGAATTCAGTATAGATTGAACAATCATCGTATCTGGGTTGTATTCGATTATGTTTATATAGTTATACTCACCAGGTAACTGTTCTTCCGTTATACATACGAGCGACTGAATTGAACAGAAGGTTGAATGGATAGTATATGGGTTGTATTCGATTATGATGTTATGCTGTGTATATAGTTATACACACTAGGAGACGGTATTCCCGTTTTACATACGAGCGACCGAAACGAAAAGAAAGTTGAATGGATAGACTGAACAATCAATGTATCTGGTTGGTATCCGATTATATCGCAATACTGTATATATAGTGATACTTACCAGGTGACGATACTTCCGTTACACATACTAGCGACTGAATCGAACAGAATGTTGAATGGTTAGACGAAACGATAATTGTATCTGAGTTGTATTCGATGATATCGTGATGATG
Source organism: Chrysomela aeneicollis (assembly GCA_029955515.1). Taxonomy (NCBI): domain Eukaryota; kingdom Metazoa; phylum Arthropoda; class Insecta; order Coleoptera; family Chrysomelidae; genus Chrysomela; species Chrysomela aeneicollis. The sequence continues at coordinate 9,324,869 of JARUHQ010000013.1, read as the reverse complement.
TTTATATAGCAATACTCACCAAGTAACTGTCCTTCCGTTTTACATACAAGCGACCGAATCGGGCAGAAGGTTAAATGGATAGATTGAACAATCATCGTATCTGAGTTGTATTCGATTATGTTTATATAGATATACTCACCAGGTACCTGTTCTTCCGATATACATACGAGCAACCGAATCGAACATAAGGTTGAATGGATATATTGAACAATCATCGTATCTGAGTTGTATTCGATTATGTTTATATAGTTATACTCACCAGGTAACTGTTCTTCCGTTATACATACGAGCGACTGAATTGAACTGAAGGTTGAATGGATAGACTAAACAATGATCGTATCTGGGGTTGTATTCGATTATATCGTGATGATGTTCATATAGGTACTCACCAGGTAACTGTTCTCCAGTTATACATAAGAGCGACAGAACTAAACAAAAGGTTGAATGGAAAGACTGAACAATCATCGTATCTGGGTTGTATTCTATTATTTCGTGATGATTATTATATATTATGTCTAACCAGGTAACTGTTCTTTCGTTATACATACTAGCAACCGAATCGAACATAAGGTTGAATGGATAGATTGAACAATCATTGTATCTGGGTTGTCTCCGATTGTATCGTTATGTTGTATATTTTACTACACCTACCATGTAACGGTTCTTTCGTTACACATACGAGCGTCTGAATCGAACATAAGGTTGGATGGTTAGACGGAACGATAATTGTAACTAAGTTGTATTCGATTATATCGTGATGACGTTCATATAGAAATACTCACCAGGTTACTGTTCTTTCGTTATACATTCGAACAACCGAATCGAACAGAAGGTTGGATGGATAGTATCTGGGTTGTATTTGATTATGATGTTATGCTGTGTATATAGTTATACACATAAGGTGACGGTATTCCCGTTTCACATACGAGCGACCGAAACGAACAGAAAGTTGAAATGATAGACTGAACAATCAATGTATCTGGGTGGTATCCGATTATATCGCAATACTGTATATATAGTGATACTTACCAGGTGACGGTACTTCCGTTACACATACTAGCGACTGAATCGAACAGAAATTTAAATGGTTAGACGAAACGATAATTGTATCTGAGTTGTATTCGATGATATCGTGATGATGTTTATATAGCAATACTCACCAGGTAACTGTTCTTCCGTTTTACATACAAGCGACCGAATCGAGCAGAAGGTTGAATTCAGTATAGATTGAACAATCATCGTATCTGGGTTGTATTCGATTATGTTTATATAGTTATACTCACCAGGTAACTGTTCTTCCGTTATACATACGAGCGACTGAATTGAACAGAAGGTTGAATGGATAGTATATGGGTTGTATTCGATTATGATGTTATGCTGTGTATATAGTTATACACACTAGGAGACGGTATTCCCGTTTTACATACGAGCGACCGAAACAAAAAGAAAGTTGAATGGATAGACTGAACAATCAATGTATCTGGGTGGTATCCGATTATATCGCAATACTGTATATATAGTGATACTTGCCAGGTGACGGTATTCCCGTTTCACATACGAGCGACCGAAACGAACAGAAAGTTGAATGGATAGACTGAACAATCATCGTATCTGGGTTGTATTCGATTATTTCGTGATGATTATTATATATTATGTCTAACCAGGTAACTGTTCTTTCGTTATACATACTAGCAACCGAATCGAACATAAGGTTGAATCGATAGATTGAACAATCATTGTATCTGGGTTGTCTCCGATAATATCGTTATGTTGTATATTTAACTACACCTACCATGTAACGGTTCTTTCGTTACACATACGAGCGTCTGAATCGAACATAAGGTTGGATGGTTAGACGGAACGATAATTGTAACTAAGTTGTATTCGATTATATCGTGATGACGTTCATATAGAAATACTCACCAGGTTACTGTTCTTTCGTTATACATACGAGCAATCGAATCGAACAGAAGGTTGAATGGATAGTATCTGGGTTGTATTCGATTATGATGTTATGCTGTGATATAGTTATACACATAAGGTGACGGTATTCCCGTTTCACATACGAGCGACTGAAACGAACAGAAAGTTGAATGGATAGACTGAACAATCAATGTATCTGGGTGGTATCCGATTATATCGCAATACTGTATATATAGTGATACTTACAAGGTGACGGTACTTCCGTTACACATACTAGCGACTGAATCGAACAGAAGGTTAAATGGTTAGACAAAACGATAATTGTATCTGAGTTGTATTCGATGATATCGTGATGATGTTTATATAGCAATACTCACCAGGTAACTGTTCTTCCGTTTTACATACAAGCGACCGAATCGAGCAGAAGGTTGAATTCAGTATAGATTGAACAATCATCGTATCTGGGTTGTATTCGATTATGTTTATATAGTTATACTCACCAGGTAACTGTTCTTCCGTTATACATACGAGCGACTGAATTGAACAGAAGGTTGAATGGATAGTATATGGGTTGTATTCGATTATGATGTTATGCTGTGTATATAGTTATACACACTAGGAGACGGTATTTCCGTTTTACATACGAGCGACCGAAACGAAAAGAAAGTTGAATGGATAGACTGAACAATCAATGTATCTGGTTGGTATCCGATTATATCGCAATACTGTATATATAGTGATACTTACCAGGTGACGATACTTCCGTTACACATACTAGCGACTGAATCGAACAGAATGTTGAATGGTTAGACGAAACGATAATTGTATCTGAGTTGTATTCGATGATATCGTGATGATGTTTATATAGCAATACTCACCAAGTAACTGTCCTTCCGTTTTATATACAAGCGACCGAATCGGGCAGAAGGTTAAATGGATAGATTGAACAATCATCGTATCTGAGTTGTATTCGATTATGTTTATATAGATATACTCACCAGGTACCTGTTCTTCCGATATACATACGAGCAACCGAATCGAACATAAGGTTGAATGGATATATTGAACAATCATCGTATCTGAGTTGTATTCGATTATGTTTATATAGTTATACTCACCAGGTAACTGTTCTTCCGTTATACATACGAGCGACTGAATTGAACTGAAGGTTGAATGGATAGACTAAACAATGATCGTATCTGGGGTTGTATTCGATTATATCGTGATGATGTTCATATAGTTATACTCACCAGGTAACTGTTCTCCAGTTATACATAAGAGCGACTGAACTAAACAGAAGGTTGAATGGAAAGACTGAACAATCATCGTATCTGGGTTGTATTCTATTATTTCGTGATGATTATTATATATTATGTCTAACCAGGTAACTGTTCTTTCGTTATACATACTAGCAACCGAATCGAACATAAGGTTGAATGGATAGATTGAACAATCATTGTATCTGGGTTGTCTCCGATTGTATCGTTATGTTGTATATTTAACTACACCTACCATGTAACGGTTCTTTCGTTACACATACGAGCGTCTGAATCGAACATAAGGTTGGATGGTTAGACGGAACGATAATTGTAACTAAGTTGTATTCGATTATATCGTGATGACGTTCATATAGAAATACTCACCAGGTTACTGTTCTTTCGTTATACATTCGAACAACCGAATCGAACAGAAGGTTGGATGGATAGTATCTGGGTTGTATTCGATTATGATGTTATGCTGTGTATATAGTTATACACATAAGGTGACGGTATTCCTGTTTCACATACGAGCGACCGAAACGAACAGAAAGTTGAAATGATAGACTGAACAATCAATGTATCTGGGTGGTATCCGATTATATCGCAATACTGTATATATAGTGATACTTACCAGGTGACGGTACTTCCGTTACACATACTAGCGACTGAATCGAACAGAAGGTTAAATGGTTAGACGAAACGATAATTGTATCTGAGTTGTATTCGATGATATCGTGATGATGTTTATATAGCAATACTCACCAGGTAACTGTTCTTCCGTTTTACATACAAGCGACCGAATCGAGCAGAAGGTTGAATGGATAGATTGAACAATCATCGTATCTGAGTTGTATTCGATTATGTTTATATAGTTATACTCACCAGGTAACTGTTCTTCCGTTATACATACGAGCGACTGAATTGAACTGAAGGTTGAATGGATAGACTAAACAATGATCGTATCTGGGGTTGTATTTGATTATATCGTGATGATGTTCATATAGTTATACTCACCAGGTAACTGTTCTCCAGTTATACATAAGAGCGACTGAACTGAACAGAAGGTTGAATGGATAGACTGAACAATCATCGTATCTGGGTTGTATTCGATTATTTCGTGATGATTATTATATATTATGTCTAACCAGGTAACTGTTCTTTCGTTATACATACTAGCAACCGAATCGAACATAAGGTTGAATGGATAGATTGAACAATAATTGTATCTGGGTTGTCTCCGATTATATCGTTATGTTGTATATTTAACTACACCTACCTTGTAACGGTTCTTTCGTTACACATACGAGCGTCTGAATCGAACATAAGGTTGGATGGTTAGACGAAACGATAATTGTAACTAAGTTGTATTCGATTATATCGTGATGACGTTCATATAGAAATACTCACCAGGTTACTGTTCTTTCGTTATACATACGAGCAACCGAATCGAACAGAAGGTTGAATGGATAGTATCTGGGTTGTATTCGATTATGATGTTATGCTGTGATATAGTTATACACATAAGGTGACGGTATTCCCGTTTCACATACGAGCGACCGAAACGAACAGAAAGTTGAATGGATAGACTGAACAATCAATGTATCTGGGTGGTATCCGATTATATCGCAATACTGTATATATAGTGATACTTACCTGGTGACGGTACTTCCGTTACACATACTAGCGACTGAATCGAACAGAAGGTTAAATGGTTAGACGAAACGATAATTGTATCTGAGTTGTATTCGATGATATCGTGATGATGTTTATATAGCAATACTCACCAGGTAACTGTTCTTCCGTTTTACATACAAGCGACCGAATCGAGCAGAAGGTTGAATTCAGTATAGATTGAACAATCATCGTATCTGGGTTGTATTCGATTATGTTTATATAGTTATACTCACCAGGTAACTGTTCTTCCGTTATACATACTAGCGACTGAATCGAACAGAAGGTTAAATGGTTAGACGAAACGATAATTGTATCTGAGTTGTATTCGATGATATCGTGATGATGTTTATATAGCAATACTCACCAGGTAACTGTTCTTCCGTTTTACATACAAGCGACCGAATCGAGCAGAAGGTTGAATTCAGTATAGATTGAACAATCATCGTATCTGGGTTGTATTCGATTATGTTTATATAGTTATACTCACCAGGTAACTGTTCTTCCGTTATACATACGAGCGACTGAATTGAACAGAAGGTTGAATGGATAGACTGAACAATCATCGTATCTGGGTTGTATTCGATTATTTCGTGATGATTATTATATATTATGTCTAACCAGGTTGTAACATCCACATTTTGTAAATGTTACTTTTTCTATGGAATATTGTCAATACCAAGTATTTTGCGGAACAATTTGAATTTCCATCTCAACTTTAATTGTCACCAACTTTGTTTCATATAATACTGGTAGCATTTGTTGTGATTATATGTTTCAGATTTCGTGAGGCTGCGAGTCGCTGGAAGTGGAAGACACCCTGTAGTGCTCATACTAACTTACCTTGCTTGATTTCATGTTATTGGGTTTGAATCCATAATTATTCTGTTTGTTTACGTTGGGAATTATAGATGAACATTTGCAGGTTAACATTCATATCAAATGTCACTTTGAATGCAAAGGTATGATCTCAGTAATTCTTCTTTCTTTTCAAATTTCACTGCGAAGATTAGCGCCAAGTTCACTTTGTGTCCTTGACATTGTATTCAAGAGTATTTATATCAGTATCAGTCAAACGGAAGTGATTTCATGAATGTGAATATTAAAATCTGATAATGTTTGATTTGTGCCTTGAAACAAGTGCTAATTTGACTTATTGACAAGTGAACTTTAGCATGAACTGAAGAACTGAAAGAAGGTGCTGAAATCGTTCCTTTCTGTTCCTGGCATTCAACAAGTGAACATGTGTGAGATTTCTTAAAAACGCCATTTCTGAAAATCCACGAATTTCCATCATGAACATCAGATAAATGGTAATTATTAGATTTGATATTAAATTCTCATTGTGTAAAAGATTATATTATGGAATCTGTCCATAATCCATAGTTTTGAGCTGCAAAATCTATCAAGATCAAGAGTATAGTACTACAGCGTGGTTTTTTCTGATTTTTTTTGTGCTATAGTTCTGCCAGGCTATTTTCTTGATGAGTGCTTTATATTTTCTTGATAATTGTTTTCTATTTTCTTGATGATTGCTTTCTATTTTCTTGATGATTGCTTGCTATTTTGATGGTTGTATTGACGATTTTAGCAGATTTAATGGATTTGACTGCTTTGAATAACTATCACCAGTTATTATTGCTACTAGTAAAATCTAGTTAATTTTTGATAATCATTAGCAACCATCAGCCTCCATCTTGGTACCTATCAAGAGGCTAATGTGAACCTCAAGTGAGGTTAATCTGCAAATTTTTGTGAAACATTCTTCATAGTAAGTCTGTACCGGCTGATAAGTATTTTGTTCCTGTGAGAAGAGATTCCATTTTATTCAAATGCACTGGCTGGACTAAGCATAATTAGGTTGCTGTTGCTGTATCCAAGGGCTCGTAGTCTCAGAAATCTGAAATGGATGTCACTCCCATTTCCACTAATGGAGCTGGATACTGGAAAGTTATTATGAAGTAGGTGTCTTCCAACCTACATCTTCAAGATGGGATGCTGCTCCACCAGGGTTTTATAATTTGTTCTTCACCAAATTTTACTGACAAGGTATCTTACCAATTTAATCTGGGAAATTGTTTTATTTTTGATATAATTATTTTTAAATGTGAATTCGTATTAATATCTAATCAGAAGTATTTCTATTGTGCAAATTGAATGCATTCAATTTAAAATCAAAAATATTCAAATCTAAGGGATATCTAATGCATAATTATTCCTAGTGATAAAACACTATTTTCATTATTTATATGCATGGAAGGAATTCTATGATTTAAAAATCGTAAGTACCTAGAACATCTGAGTGTCAGTAAAAAATTGAAGTTAAATTGTATTTTTATTTGTTATCCTATCCTTAGGCATTTGCAGATTCTATCTACAGAGACTGGCTTAAGAAAATAGGTTTGTTAACTTTAATTTTGCTGTAGATGGCGTCCATTTAAGATCATCCCTGGTATAACCTTTTTTCTTTTGCCACTTGCAAATATTTTTGATTGGCTATATAAGATTAAGTAAGTAATCGAACCACGACCTTTTGCCCTGACTATATGAGCTAACCGTTCGCACAGTATAGCCAGAAAATATTTTTTCTCAACTTTTACTGCTATACAAATGGCGCCCAACGTGGGGCCTCTGAAAATAAAATCTTTTCATTCTTATCTTATATAACAATCAAAAAGTGCCTTAAGGTTGGACAACAAATATTTCTTTTCATATGAAGCATATTGGTGAGAATTTCAGATGAGATTGAAATTTATTGGAATTTTCTTGTTCGTGAATTTATTGATTGTGTGATTTTGTGTTTTGTTTACTGCTTGGTACTGAAAATATTTTTTGAGATTTTGGATAAACTAGTATTTTCAAAATGGAAGGTAAAATTGAAGCTTTGTTTTTGTCTGAAGAAGAGATAGATTATGAACTACGTATCAGGAATGTTAAAGCTACTAGAAAGACTTTGACTTCAAAAAGAATAATCTTGAACAGACTTATCAGCACTGAAACTGTAACAGTTGAACTGAAAGATCCTGATTTTGAAACAGAATCCGAAAAACTTTTTATAGACAAAACTTTTTCAGATTTGGAATCTTTAATTCTCAGTTTCTCTGGTCCAACATCAGATCAAATGTATAAAATCATTGAATCTAGATTAACTTCTTTAACTGGTAGAGTAGGACGTTTCAAAATTCCTGAGGAACCTGAAGATTTGAATTTATCTTTCACTGAATACAAGGATTATGCTGTTGCAACATGTATTGAGTTAGAAGCAAGATTATCTTTTAATGTCAAACCTGATACTAGTAGAGCTTCAACTAGCCATCCAGAACATTGCAAATCAGTTCCAGTTTATAAATGGGGATTACAGTTTGATGGGACAAGTAGTTTGAAATCTTTTTTGGAAAGGGTTACCGAGTTATCTCAAGCTAGAGGAGTTTCAGAATCAGAACTTTTTCAATCTGCTATTGATTTATTTTCTGGTCGTGCGTTAATTTGGTTTAGATCTGTCAAAAATTCAGTTTTCAACTGGAAAGATCTGATTTCTCAATTAGAAAATGCATTCTTACCATCATCTTATGATGATAAACTATTAGATGAAATCAAATCGCGTACACAAGGTAGAGATGAACCTGTTGAAATATTTGTAGCGATAATGCTCAATTTATCGAGTAGACTGAGCCAACCTCTTGACGACCAAGAAATATTGAAAATAATCAGAAGAAATTGTTTACCCAAATATACTAAACTACTTCCTTTGCAGAATATTAGTAGTATTGCAGACTTGACAAGTTTCTGTAGGAAAATTGATGAATCTAATGAACATCAGCAGAGATATACTCCACCTAAATCCATAAATTGTTTAGAGAGTGATTTGGCATATGTGGATTCAAATATTGGAAGTAAGGATTGGAATCACAAAGGTAAAAATAACTTTTCAAATAACTTCAGTCGTCCTTCTGTGTCTGGAGTGAATTCCAATAATAATGATAAATCAAGGCAACTAACTTGCTTTCGTTGTCAAAAGCCAGGTCACATTGCTCGTGATTGTAGAGAGTCCCACAAATTGATTTGTTTTGGTTGTGGAAAACCTAATGTAGTAAAACCTAACTGCCCCAGGTGTAATCCAAAAAACTAGTTTCCGAGATTGATCACACTGGCCATAGATCAGTCTCAATATCTGTTGGCCAAAATTCTCGAAATTTTTTTAGTTATGGAAAAGGTAACAATTATAAAAGGAAAAACCTAGTTACAAATAATAGTAAAGATTCTAGAAAAGAGACAGTTGTTGATCATGTATTGAATTCTAGTGATGTTTCACCTCTGTTTATTTCAAGACCTTCAGATAACAGACCCTACATTTCTATCAAACTTTATGATGAAGAGATTGTTGCACTTGTTGATAGTGGAGCTAATTTAACTTGTCTTGGTGCTCATTCCATGGATTTGTTGAGAAAATATAAAATTAAATTAAATAGAAGTCAAAGAAGATTTGTAACAACTGCAGATGGAAATGGACAGACTGTATTAGGAACTTGCCAGATTCCATTGAGCCTTGGAAATATATGCAAATTAGTAACTGTTTCAGTTATTCCTAGTTTAAAATGTGGTTTAATTCTTGGCAGTGATTTTTGCAAGATGTTTGCACTTTCCATTAATTTTCTCAATAATTCCTGGGAAATTCAAAGTGAGTTTATTTTCCATGTGAATGTTTTATCAGAAGCTCCTCAGAAAAGTGAGATAGATGTAGGTCTTTGCAAAAATTTATCTAATGAACAGTTGGGACAAACAAAAGTGATTATGGATTTATTTTCGTCAATTTCAAGCGAGGATCGTCTTGGATTAACTGATAAAATCAAAGCTCATATAAATACTGGTGATCATTCTCCTTTTAAGAAAAGACAGTATAGATTGTCTCCATATATGATGGAACATCTTAATAAAGAACTAGATCGAATGTTAACCTTAAAAGTTGTAGAAAAATCAGAGAGTCCCTGGAACTCTCCAGTTCTCCTTGTGAAAAAGAGCTCTGGTGAATTTAGATTTTGCTTTGACGGAAGATCCTTGAATGAAATTACGAAGAAAGATTCATATCCACTTCCTCTTGTTGATGACATCTTGAATATGCTCAGTAATGCAAAATTTATTTCATCTATTGATTTAAGAAGTGCTTTTTGGCAAATACCTCTAGATGAAGAAAGTAGGGAAAAGACTGCCTTCAGTGTACCTGGTCGTGGATTATTTCACTTCCGATGCTTACCATTTGGCTTATCGAATTCCGCAGCTATCACCCAGCGTTTAATGGATAGAATTTTAGGACCAGAGTTACAACCTAAGGTATTTGTTTATTTGGATGATATAATTTGCACTAGTTCAACTTTTGAAGAGCATATTTGTCTATTGAAGGAAGTTCATAGACGTTTAGTTGATGCCAATTTAACTGTCAATTTCAAGAAATGTCAATTTTTTAGAGAGTCTTTACATTATTTGGGCTTTGTTGTTGATTCCCATGGCTTGAGAACATCTTCAAGTAAAATTAAAGCAATGGTAGAGTACCCAAGACCTAAGACTACTACCGAAATCAAACGTTTTGTTGGCATGTGTTCATGGTACAGGCGTTTTATTCCTCATTTTAGTACTTTATTGAGTCCTTTAAATGATTTATTGAAGGGGAGGGGTAAAAAGCAATCAGTGCCATGGAACGATCAGGCTGAAAAAGCATTTATTGAGATAAAACAAAATTTGATTTCTGCTCCAATTTTATGTGCTCCAGATTTCTCTGTAGAATTTTGCATACAATGTGATGCTAGTGAAACTGGTTTAGGTGCGGTCTTAACGCAAGTTCAAAACAATGAAGAGAGAGTCATAGCTTATGCTAGTAGAAGCCTTTCTAGGGCTGAGAGGAATTATTCAGCTACTGAACGTGAGTGCCTAGCACTAATTTTTTCTCTAGAGAAGTTCAGACCTTATGTAGATGGAGTACATTTTAAAGCCATAACTGATCATGCAAGTTTGAAATATTTAACTAAAATGGCTGGTACCTCTGGTAGACTTAGTAGATGGGCTATGAGGCTTTCTTGTTTTGACTTTGAAGTAGTATACCGTAAAGGAAAATATCATGTAACTCCTGACGCGTTAAGTAGAGCCCCTCTGGGCACAGAAATAAATTTTTTAGGCTTAACTCTTGATAATCTTGAACCATGGTATCTGAAATTGAAAAATAATGTTAGTAAAAATCCTGAAAACTATCCTCAGTGGATGATTAAAGATGGCTATCTGTTTAAACATACTTCTGGAAATATACCATTGAAAACTAACATTTCTGAATGGAAATTATTAGTTCCAGCAGATCAAAAATTGAAGATTATCCATGATTGTCATGATTTACCAACTTCAGCTCATTTAGGATATTTCAAGACTCTTAAAAAGATTGCTGAAACCTATTATTGGCCTAAAATGAGGAAAGACGTTCTGGACTATGTTCGAAGTTGTCAAGAGTGTGGTAGTCAAAAAGCCTTGAATGGCAAACGTTTTGGTTTGATGGGAAATGAGAAAAAGGTTAGTTTTCCTTTTCAATTTGTGAGTACTGATGTAATGGGCCCTTTTCCTAGAAGTACCAAGGGTAACAAATTCCTTATTGTGGCTTCAGACTATTTTACAAAATTTGTAATTTTGAAACCTGTTAGAAATGCGACAGCTCCATCTATTGTATCATTTTTGAAAGATGTATTTTTGACTTATGGTGTTCCTCAAGTTCTGGCTTTAGATAATGCTCCAGCGCATACTGGAAAACTTTTTGATGAATTTGTCAACAATTTCAAAATTCCAAAAATTTATTTCAATTGCCGATACCATCCTCAGGTTAATCAAACGGAGAGAGTTAATCGTACAATAGGAACTGCCATTAGAAGTTTTATTAAAGACTCTCATAAGAAATGGGATAATGAAATTTTAGAAATCCAGCATGCCTTGAATTCAGCTACCCATGAAGTTACTGGGTTTAGTCCAAATTTTTTGAATTTTGGGAGAATAACTCCTGCATCTGGAGATTATTATGGGGAGAATTTTGATTTTGAATTAAATAACAATGAGGAAGCCAGAAAAATATATTCTGAAGAAGTCGAAAAATTGCCACCACTTTATAAAAAAATTAAAGAAAGATTAACAGCTTCTTATAAAAAAAACGCCCAGTATTACAATCTGAGGAGACGGGAACATATTTTTAAAGTAGGTGAATTAGTCTGGAGGCGCAATATGGTTTTGTCTGACGCTGCTAGGGATTTTTCTGCCAAATTGGCACAGCGTCACATTCTGTGTAAAATCAAGAGAGTGATTTCAAAAGTGGCATATGAGTTGAGTAACCTTGATGGTACAGCTGCTGGTACGTGGCATGTTTCAAAACTCAAGCCATATTTTGGTACAGACATTAATGACGAGCAGTAGCTCATGGAAGTTAATTGATGACTTAAATAGCCATTCAGGTTTGTAATGTTGTATTATACAATATAAAGAATGAGCTGAAGTGTAGTAAGTCATTGGACATTTGTTTGGAGAATAATTTCAATTCGATTGAATTTTCAACATCTAGAGTATGTCGGTTTTGAACCGTAATTTTGTGGATTCAGGTCATTGAAAACATTTCAGGGAAAGTTTTTTAACTTGCAGTTTTCAATCCTGAGTATTTTTTTTGAAGTTCCGGAAGTAAAAAAAAAAAACCTAGGTAAACTTGAAAAGTTTTTTTGAAGTAGGATGTACATCTTCATGTTTTTTTGGGTATGGTTTGACATCTCCACCCTGTAGGTATATTTTGATATATCTTCAACTTGTAAATATTTTCTATAGTTTTAGGGATCAGTAAATGGAACCTGGATGTACACCAGGGTTCATGTACTTTTGCATTTTTGTAAATATTTTTTTATGGTTTTAGGGTATATTTAATTAGGTATTAACCTAATTACTTGGGGTAGAAGTTGGCTATCCCTAGCATTGTGCTAAAAGCAACTTGGACTCGACACGGTTCCCAACTAGTGGTAGTTAGTACTCATGGGACGCTGTGAGATACTAACTCAAGACCACGTCATAAACATCTATGATTACTGCTTGCAGTTATTTTTGTGTCAAACTCTTTTCTGATGTGTATTTGTTTCAGGCGGTTTCTGTGTTCTAGGTTTTGTTTCACCTGTGAAATGATTTGAATATGTGAATGAAATGTCACATTAGCTTTCACAGTTATTGTCATGGCCATATCCTTAAAACGGATAACATGCAGTTCGATGCTGATTCTTGTACTTGATTGTACACTTTTGTTGAGTTTTCGGATGTAATTGAAACAAATTATGGCCTAGAAATATGCACTTACCTGAGGTAAATTGACAATCTTTATAGTGTCCCACCACTGGACATGGAAATCACATCATTTTCCAAGGTAGGATTTATCCTACAATTCTTGATCAAGATTGATCAATGAGTTTATTTAAACTCTGTTGAACTTCTTCAAAGTTTACAGAGGTTTTACCTTTGTTGGGAGTTGCGTTTCCCGTATATATTTTTTTTCTGTAGGGAGCTGTGACCGGCACTGGTGCAGGCTGGTTTCAGAGTGGCTTCCTTCAATGGAAAGAATATATAGCCTGTATAGTCGTTCATAAGGGGGGTAAAGGGTGGACCGTCAGAATGTGCCTGAGGGCTGCTGACAACAGTGCTATTCTTTACTACTACGTTCTATGTGGCCGCTACTTATTTGTCGCTCTGAAAGATAGTCTGCAGAGTCTAGTATACAGAGTACTCCCGAATATTTCTTCTGGATTTTTTTTGTACCGAGCTTCACTCGTTTCAGGTTGGTGGTCCTTCTATCACTGCAGTTGATCGGTGGACAACTGGGTAAAACAAAATTTGTTTAAACTCTTTTCTTTTTTGTTTCCACCTTGGAGTTGTTTGTTGATATGCCTGTATAATGCTTTAGGTAGGGTTATCATTCGTCTGGAGTGCGACTTGGAGGCGTGGTGTTTATCAGGATTTTCGATGGTGCAGCATTAACATCTAGCAGCAAGAAGATTATACCTGATCTAAGTAGCATTGCAGACGGTGATGCAATGCCGGGTACGATGTGGACATGTCACCGAAGGCTCTGAATACAATTTTGATGTTTGGAAATAGGCATTTGTCTCAGGGAGTACCGTGCACGATTTGCGCTATGGTCCATTATCACTATTGTAATATTTGTTTTTCAAAAAATTTAAATAGCTTCGAATTTAAATTTTCTTTAGCAAGGGGGGTGGTGTAACATCCACATTTTGTAAATGTTACTTTTTCTATGGAATATTGTCAATACCAAGTATTTTGCGGAACAATTTGAATTTCCATCTCAACTTTAATTGTCACCAACTTTGTTTCATATAATACTGGTAGCATTTGTTGTGATTATATGTTTCAGATTTCGTGAGGCTGCGAGTCGCTGGAAGTGGAAGACACCCTGTAGTGCTCATACTAACTTACCTTGCTTGATTTCATGTTATTGGGTTTGAATCCATAATTATTCTGTTTGTTTACGTTGGGAATTATAGATGAACATTTGCAGGTTAACATTCATATCAAATGTCACTTTGAATGCAAAGGTATGATCTCAGTAATTCTTCTTTCTTTTCAAATTTCACTGCGAAGATTAGCGCCAAGTTCACTTTGTGTCCTTGACATTGTATTCAAGAGTATTTATATCAGTATCAGTCAAACGGAAGTGATTTCATGAATGTGAATATTAAAATCTGATAATGTTTGATTTGTGCCTTGAAACAAGTGCTAATTTGACTTATTGACAAGTGAACTTTAGCATGAACTGAAGAACTGAAAGAAGGTGCTGAAATCGTTCCTTTCTGTTCCTGGCATTCAACAAGTGAACATGTGTGAGATTTCTTAAAAACGCCATTTCTGAAAATCCACGAATTTCCATCATGAACATCAGATAAATGGTAATTATTAGATTTGATATTAAATTCTCATTGTGTAAAAGATTATATTATGGAATCTGTCCATAATCCATAGTTTTGAGCTGCAAAATCTATCAAGATCAAGAGTATAGTACTACAGCGTGGTTTTTTCTGATTTTTTTTGTGCTATAGTTCTGCCAGGCTATTTTCTTGATGAGTGCTTTATATTTTCTTGATAATTGTTTTCTATTTTCTTGATGATTGCTTTCTATTTTCTTGATGATTGCTTGCTATTTTGATGGTTGTATTGACGATTTTAGCAGATTTAATGGATTTGACTGCTTTGAATAACTATCACCAGTTATTATTGCTACTAGTAAAATCTAGTTAATTTTTGATAATCATTAGCAACCATCAGCCTCCATCTTGGTACCTATCAAGAGGCTAATGTGAACCTCAAGTGAGGTTAATCTGCAAATTTTTGTGAAACATTCTTCATAGTAAGTCTGTACCGGCTGATAAGTATTTTGTTCCTGTGAGAAGAGATTCCATTTTATTCAAATGCACTGGCTGGACTAAGCATAATTAGGTTGCTGTTGCTGTATCCAAGGGCTCGTAGTCTCAGAAATCTGAAATGGATGTCACTCCCATTTCCACTAATGGAGCTGGATACTGGAAAGTTATTATGAAGTAGGTGTCTTCCAACCTACATCTTCAAGATGGGATGCTGCTCCACCAGGGTTTTATAATTTGTTCTTCACCAAATTTTACTGACAAGGTATCTTACCAATTTAATCTGGGAAATTGTTTTATTTTTGATATAATTATTTTTAAATGTGAATTCGTATTAATATCTAATCAGAAGTATTTCTATTGTGCAAATTGAATGCATTCAATTTAAAATCAAAAATATTCAAATCTAAGGGATATCTAATGCATAATTATTCCTAGTGATAAAACACTATTTTCATTATTTATATGCATGGAAGGAATTCTATGATTTAAAAATCGTAAGTACCTAGAACATCTGAGTGTCAGTAAAAAATTGAAGTTAAATTGTATTTTTATTTGTTATCCTATCCTTAGGCATTTGCAGATTCTATCTACAGAGACTGGCTTAAGAAAATAGGTTTGTTAACTTTAATTTTGCTGTAGATGGCGTCCATTTAAGATCATCCCTGGTATAACCTTTTTTCTTTTGCCACTTGCAAATATTTTTGATTGGCTATATAAGATTAAGTAAGTAATCGAACCACGACCTTTTGCCCTGACTATATGAGCTAACCGTTCGCACAGTATAGCCAGAAAATATTTTTTCTCAACTTTTACTGCTATAAGGTAACTGTTCTTTCGTTATACATACTAGCAACCGAATCGAACATAAGGTTGAATGGATAGATTGAACAATCATTGTATCTGGGTTGTCTCCGATTATATCGTTATGTTGTATATTTAACTACACCTACCATGTAACGGTTCTTTCGTTACACATACGAGCGTCTGAATCGAACATAAGGTTGGATGGTTAGACGGAACGATAATTGTAACTAAGTTGTATTCGATTATATCGTGATGACGTTCATATAGAAATACTCACCAGGTTACTGTTCTTTCGTTATACATACGAGCAACCGAATCGAACAGAAGGTTGAATGGATAGTATCTGGGTTGTATTCGATTATGATGTTATGCTGTGTATATAGTTATACACATAAGGTGACGGTATTCCCGTTTCACATACGAGCGACCGAAACGAACAGAAAGTTGAATGGATAGACTGAACAATCAATGTATCTGGGTGGTATCCGATTATATCGCAATACTGTATATATAGTGATACTAACCAGGTGACGGTACTTCCGTTACACATACTGGCGACTGAATCGAACAGAAGGTTAAATGGTTAGATGAAACGATAATTGTATCTGAGTTGTATTCGATGATATCGTGATGATGTGTATATAGCAATACTCACCAGGTAACTGTCCTTCCGTTTTACATACAAGCGATCGAATCGAGCAGAAGGTTAAATGGATAGATTGAACAATCATCGTATCTGAGTTGTATTCGATTATGTTGTAACGTTTCATTTTCTATGTGTGCGTATTGGTGTGTGTGTTGAGTGAATGTTTATTGAAAAATCATATTGCGGTAGGTACTCACAGGCCAAATAAAGGACGACCAATTTTCGATAGTTTAATTCCGACCGATACACAGGTGAACGAAACTAAAATTGCACGACACAAACACATCACTGAATCGCTCTGATGGCCCGAGTTGATGGTGGTTCTGCTGT
Source organism: Chrysomela aeneicollis (assembly GCA_029955515.1). NCBI lineage: Eukaryota > Metazoa > Arthropoda > Insecta > Coleoptera > Chrysomelidae > Chrysomela > Chrysomela aeneicollis. The sequence goes on along the minus strand of JARUHQ010000013.1, from coordinate 9,307,809 downwards.
GCGTTTGCGAATGAGATCGTACCCAAAATAAATGTAAATATTTAGTTAAACCGCATAGTAGGAGTAAATAATTGATTTTTAGATATTAGGATTCATAGTAAAAGCGATTTCTTTACCTGATTCTCTTCGGTTGATATATTCTGGTTTGTTTATTGTTCATCGATAAATAGGTTATAAACACAGGATAGCAATTTGCAGTATGTACTGTCATCTTCATATCTTCTTTTATTTCTTCAGTTTCGTCTGCGATTATAGGCCGTTGCTATTTATTGACGTGTACATTGGTACTCTTATCTTTTTCCAATTCAAGCATCAGATAAGGAAGGAGATTATCGATAAGTCCAGTACCTTCGGTTCTGTTGAATCGATGATCTTCGGATATTCTAGACAGAAATGTCCTTTCTCAATAGAGCTTTCTAGAGTGAAAAAAAAAAGAGTTGTCGTTTTGCCAGCAAAAGGAGTAATTGTGTTGACTAAAATTTTCGTAGTGTTTCCTGGAAAATTTTCACTTTGTGGATATAACAAATACTCTCTTTCTACAAAATCATCACCTATCGTTTGCTATCACGTTGGAGTGATTTTAGTGATGAATTTGTCCTCATTTTGAGGGATATTGGCGAACTTTAACGACCTTCTCAAACCTCCATTTTGAATTGGAAAACCCTCAGTCACCTGAAGAGGGTACTTGTACCAGCGATCCAAATCCAATTTGATTACTGATAGCCGCTGCATGACGTAACTCAGCTTCGAATATTTTTTTTTGCTGTTTTCTTTTGCTTACCAGCTTGCCGCCTGATTTGCATCCTGACTGCTCTGCATGGCCATATATATTGATATTGCTGCATTTAGTTTCCTGGAGGGCCAAGTGAACTCAGATAAGCTGCATGATTTTCGTTTATTACTTTTTTTTTGTGACTAATTTGCTGTGGTATCTTGAGGTGGAAATCGATTCTGATGATAAGATATAACGCATTTGAAACTATATGTATGGCTTTTCCGAGTGATAATATGGATGTGACTAATTAGTTTATTTACTCTTAGATATATCCCGAGAAATACCGGGTGTTGTACACTTAACGTGATCACGTTAGGGTTCAAGAGTCCTTATTTATATTATCTAAAGAGATTGAATATAGTATAACTCGTTGAATACCATAATATTAGCCCGTATATGATGGTTTAATTGAATTCTGTTACGGTTTTCAGATCACAAGATCTCGGCTATATTTTTTTTATTAAATTAAGTTCGGGAAAAGCGTCTCTATATTTTTTTTCCATATTTCTGGATACACATATTCGAATATATTATGCAGATTATAACCCTTCAGAGAAAGTATGTGTGGGTATAAGTCCATATATAATAGGATATATTTTTTTTTGATATTGTCTGGAAAAAAAAAAAACGGAACCGTGAAGAACTCGGGAGTTCTCCAACTTGAACTCGCGATCTCTAAGTTGGTGGCGCCCATTTATTTACTTTGTTATCTCTATACAGTGTGTTTCCATTTGAACCCCCCTATACCCGACTGAGCTTCAGGGCAATCTTGCTCGTGCTTGTTCGCATCCGTTTTCTGGGTCAATGTTACGAAAGCACGTGGCAATGTTTATATAGATATACTCACCAGGTACCTGTTCTTCCGATATACATACGAGCAACCGAATAGAACATAAGGGTGAATGGATAGATTGAACAATCATCGTATCTGAGTTGTATTCGATTATGTTTATATAGTTATACTCACCAGGTAACTGTTCTTCCGTTATACATACGAGCGACTGAATTGAACTGAAGGTTGAATGGATAGACTAAACAATGATCGTATCTGGGGTTGTATTCGATTATATCGTGATGATGTTCATATAGTTATACTCACCAGGTAACTGTTCTCCAGTTATACATAAGAGCGACTGAACTGAACAGAAGGTTGAATGGATAGACTGAACAATCATCGTATCTGGGTTGTATTCGATTATTTCGTGATGATTATTATATATTATGTCTAACCAGGTAACTGTTCTTTCGTTATACATACTAGCAACCGAATCGAACATAAGGTTGAATGGATAGATTGAACAATCATTGTATCTGGGTTGTCTCCGATTATATCGTTATGTTGTATATTCAACTACACCTACCATGTAACGGTTCTTTCGTTACACATACGAGCGTCTGAATCGAACATAAGGTTGGATGGTTAGACGGAACGATAATTGTAACTAAGTTGTATTCGATTATATCGTGATGACGTTCATATAAAAATACTCACCAGGTTACTGTTCTTTCGTTATACATACGAGCAACCGAATCGAACAGAAGGTTGAATGGATAGTATCTGGGTTGTATTCGATTATGACGTTATGCTGTGTATATAGTTATACACATAAGGTGACGGTATTCCCGTTTCACATACGAGCGACCGAAACGAACAGAAAGTTGAATGGATAGACTGAACAATCAATGTATCTGGGTGGTATCCGATTATATCGCAATACTGTATATATAGTGATACTTACCAGGTGACGGTACTTCCGTTACACATACTAGCGACTGAATCGAACAGAAGGTTAAATGGTTAGACGAAACGATAATTGTATCTGAGTTGTATTCGATGATATCGTGATGATGTTTATATAGCAATACTCACCAGGTAACTGTTCTTCCGTTTTACATACAAGCGACCGAATCGAGCAGAAGGTTGAATTCAGTATAGATTGAACAATCATCGTATCTGGGTTGTATTCGATTATGTTTATATAGTTATACTCACCGGGTAACTGTTCTTCCGTTATACATACGAGCGACTGAATTGAACAGAAGGTTGAATGGATGATAGTATATGGGTTGTATTCGATTATGATGTTATGCTGTGTATAAAGTTATACACACTAGGAGACGGTATTCCCGTTTTACATACGAGCGACCGAAACGAAAAGAAAGTTGAATGGATAGACTGAACAATCAATGTATTTGGGTGGTATCCGATTATATCGCAATACTGTATATATAGTGATACTTACCAGGTGACGATACTTCCGTTACACATACTAGCAACTGAATCGAACAGAATGTTGAATGGTTAGACGAAACGATAATTGTATCTGAGTTGTATTCGATGATATCGTGATGATGTTTATATAGCAATACTCACCAGGTAACTGTCCTTCCGTTTTACATACAAGCGACCGAATCGAGCAGAAGGTTAAATGGATAGATTGAACAATCATCGTATCTGAGTTGTATTCGATTATGTTTATATAGATATACTCACCAGGTACCTGTTCTTCCGATATACATACGAGCAACCGAATCGAACATAAGGTTGAATGGATAGATTGAACAATCATCGTATCTGAGTTGTATTCGATTATGTTTATATAGTTATACTCACCAGGTAACTGTTCTTCCGTTATACATACGAGCGACTGAATTGAACTGAAGGTTGAATGGATAGACTAAACAATGATCGTATCTGGGGTTGTATTCGATTATATCGTGATGATGTTCATATAGTTATACTCACCAGGTAACTGTTCTCCAGTTATACATAAGAGCGACTGAACTGAACAGAAGGTTGAATGGATAGACTGAACAATCATCGTATCTGGGTTGTATTCGATTATTTCGTGATGATTATTATATATCATGTCTAACCAGGTAACTGTTCTTTCGTTATACATACTAGCAACCGAATCGAACATAAGGTTGAATGGATAGATTGAACAATCATTGTATCTGAGTTGTCTCCGTTTATATCGTTATGTTGTATATTTTACTACACCTACCATGTAACGGTTCTTTCGTTACACATACGAGCGTCTGAATCGAACATAAGGTTGGATGGTTAGACAGAACGATAATTGTAACTAAGTTGTATTCGATTATATCGTGATGACGTTCATATAGAAATACTCACCAGGTTACTGTTCTTTCGTTATACATACGAGCAACCGAATCGAACAGAAGGTTGAATGGATAGTATCTGGGTTGTATTCGATTATGATGTTATGCTGTGTATATAGTTATACACATAAGGTGACGGTATTCCCGTTTCACATACGAACGACCGAAACGAACAGAAAGTTGAATGGATAGACTGAACAATCAATGTATCTGGGTGGTATCCGATTATATCGCAATACTGTATATATAGTGATACTTACCAGGTGACGGTACTTCCGTTACACATACTATCGACTGAATCGAACAGGAGGTTAAATGGTTAGACGAAACGATAATTGTATCTGAGTTGTATTCGATGATATCGTGATGATGTTTATATAGCAATACTCACCAGGTAACTGTTCTTCCGTTTTACATACAAGCGACCGAATCGAGCAGAAGGTTAAATGGATAGATTGAACAATCATCGTATCTGAGTTGTATTCGATTATGTTTATATAGATATACTCACCAGGTACCTGTTCTTCCGATATACATACGAGCAACCGAATCGAACATAAGGTTGAATGGATAGATTGAACAATCATCGTATCTGAGTTGTATTCGATTATGTTTATATAGTTATACTCACCAGGTAACTGTTCTTCCGTTATACATACGAGCGACTGAATTGAACTGAAGGTTGAATGGATAGACTAAACAATGATCGTATCTGGGGTTGTATTCGATTATATCGTGATGATGTTTATATAGTTATACTCACCAGGTAAATGTTCTCCAGTTATACATAAGAGCGACTGAACTGAACAGAAGGTTGAATGGATAGACTGAACAATCATCGTATCTGGGTTGTATTCGATTATTTCGTGATGATTATTATATATTATGTCTAACCAGGTAACTGTTCTTTCGTTATACATACTAGCAACCGAATCGAATATAAGGTTGAATCGATAGATTGAACAATCATTGTATCTGGGTTGTCTCCGATTATATCGTTATGTTGTATATTTAACTACACCCACCATGTAACGGTTCTTTCGTTACACATACGAGCGTCTGAATCGAACATAAGGTTGGATGGTTAGACGGAACGATAATTGTAACTAAGTTGTATTCGATTATATCGTGATGACGTTCATATAGAAATACTCACCAGGTTACTGTTCTTTCGTTATACATACGAGCAACCGAATCGAACAGAAGGTTGAATGGATAGTATCTGGGTTGTATTCGATTATGATGTTATGCTGTGTATATAGTTATACACATAAGGTGACGGTATTTCCGTTTCACATACGAGCGACCGAAACGAACAGAAAGTTGAATGGATAGACTGAACAATCAATGTATCTGGGTGGTATCCGATTATATCGCAATACTGTATATATAGTGATACTTACCAGGTGACGGTACTTCCGTTACACAAACTAGCGACTGAATCGAACAGAAGGTTAAATGGTTGGACGAAACGATAATTGTATCTGAGTTGTATTCGATGATATCGTGATGATGTTTATATAGCAATACTCACCAGGTAACTGTTCTTCCGTTTTACATACAAGCGACCGAATCGAGCAGAAGGTTGAATTCAGTATAGATTGAACAATCATCGTATCTGGGTTGTATTCGATTATGTTTATATAGTTATACTCACCAGGTAACTGTTCTTCCGTTATACATACGAGCGACTGAATCGAACAGAAGGTTGAATGGATAGTATATGGGTTGTATTCGATTATGATGTTATGCTGTGTATATAGTTTTAAACACTAGGAGACGGTATTCCCGTTTTACATACGAGCGACCGAAACGAAAAGAAAGTTGAATGGATAGACTGAACAATCAATGTATCTGGGTGGTATCCGATTATATCGCAATACTGTATATATAGTGATACTTACCAGGTGACGATACTTCCGTTACACATACTAGCGACTGAATCGAACAGAATGTTGAATGGTTAGACGAAACGATAATTGTATCTGAGTTGTATTCGATGATATCGTGATGATGTTTATATAGCAATACTCACCAGGTAACTGTCCTTCCGTTTTACATACAAGTGACCGAATCGAGCAGAAGGTTAAATGGATAGATTGAACAATCTTCGTATCTGAGTTGTATTCGATTATGTTTATATAGTTATACTCACCAGGTAACTGTTCTTCCGTTATACATACGAGCGACTGAATTAAACTGAAGGTTGAATGGATAGACTGAACAATCATCGTATCTGGGTTGTATTCGATTATTTCGTGATGATTATTATATATTATGTTTAACCAGGTAACTGTTCTTTCGTTATACATACTAGCAACCGAATCGAACATAAGGTTGAATGGATAGATTGAACAATCATTGTATCTGAGTTGTCTCCGATTATATCGTTATGTTGTATATTTAACTACACCTACCATGTAACGGTTCTTTCGTTACACATACGAGCGTCTGAATCGAACATAAGGTTGGATCGTTAGACGGAACGATAATTGTAACTAAGTTGTATTCGATTATATCGTGATGACGTTCATATAGAAATACTCACCAGGTTACTGTTCTTTCGTTAAACATACGAGCAACCGAATCGAACAGAAAGTTGAATGGATAGTATCTGGGTTGTATTCGATTATGATGTTATGCTGTGTATATAGTTATACACATAAGGTCACGGTATTCCCGTTTCACATACTAGCGACTGAATCGAACAGAATGTTGAATGGTTAGACGAAACGATAATTGTATCTGAGTTGTATTCGATGATATCGTGATGATGTTTATATAGCAATACTCACCAGGTAACTGTCCTTCCGTTTTACATACAAGCGACCGAATCGGGCAGAAGGTTAAATGGATAGATTGAACAATCATCGTATCTGAGTTGTATTCGATTATGTTTATATAGATATACTCACCAGGTAACTGTTCTTCCGTTACACATACGAGCGACTGAATTGAACAGAAGGTTGAATGGATAGTATCTGGGTTGTATACGATAATGATGTTATGCTGTGTATATAGTTATACACATAAGGTGACGGTATTTCCGTTATACATACGAGCGACTGAATTGAACTGATGGTTGAATGGATAGACCAAACAATGATCGTATCTGGGGTTGTATTCGATTATATCGTGATGATGTTCATATAGTTATACTCACCAGGTAACTGTTCTCCAGTTATACATAAGAGCGACTGAACTGAACAGAAGGTTGAATGGAAAGACTGAACAATCATCGTATCTGGGTTGTATTCGATTATTCCGTGATGATTATTATATTTTATGTCTAACCAGGTAACTGTTCTTTCGTTATACATACTAGCAACCGAATCGAACATAAGATTGAATGGATAGATTGAACAATCATTGTATCTGGGTTGTCTCCGATTATATCGTTATGTTGTATATTTAACTACACCTACCATGTAACGGTTTTTTCGTTACACATACGAGCGTCTGAATTGAACATAAGGTTGGATGGTTAGACGGAACGATAATTGTAACTAAGTTGTATTCGATTATATCGTGATGACGTTCATATAGAAATACTCACCAGGTTACTGTTCTTTCGTTATACATTCGAGCAACCGAATCGAACAGAAGGTTGGATGGATAGTATCTGGGTTGTATTCGATTATGATGTTATGCTGTGTATATAGTTATACACATAAGGTGACGGTATTTTCGTTTCACATACGAGCGACCGAAACGAACAGAAAGTTGAAATGATAGACTGAACAATCAATGTATCAGGGTGGTATCCGATTATATCGCAATACTGTATATATAGTGATACTTACCAGGTGACGGTACTTCCGTTACACATACTAGCGACTGAATCGAACAGAAGGTTAAATGGTAAGACGAAACGATAATTGTATCTGAGTTGTATTCGATGATATCGTGATGATGTTTATATAGCAATACTCACCAGGTAACTGTTCTTCCGTTTTACATACAAGCGACCGAATCGAGCAGAAGGTTAAATTCAGTATAGATTGAACAATCATCGTATCTGAGTTGTATTCGATTATGTTTATATAGATATACTCACCAGGTAACTGTTCTTCCGTTATACATACGAGCGACTGAATTGAACAGAAGGTTGAATGGATAGTATATGGGTTGTATTCGATTATGATGTTATGCTGTGTATATAGTTATACACACTAGGAGACGGTATTCCCGTTTTACATACGAGCGACCGAAACAAAAAGAAACTTGAATGGATAGACTGAACAATCAATGTATCTGGGTGGTATCCGATTATATCGCAATACTGTATATATAGTGATACTTGCCGGGTGACGATACTTCCGTTACACATACTAGCGACTGAATCGAACAGAATATTGAATGGTTAGACGAAACGATAATTGTATCTGAGTTGTATTCGATGATATCGTGATGATGTTTATATAGCAATACTCACCAGGTAACTGTTCTTCCGTTTTACATACAAGCGACCGAATCGAGCAGAAGGTTGAATGGATAGATTGAACAATCATCGTATCTGAGTTGTATTCGATTATGTTTATATAGTTATACTCACCAGGTAACTGTTCTTCCGTTATACATACGAGCGACTGAATTGAACTGAAGGTTGAATGGATAGACTAAACAATGATCGTATCTGGGGTTGTATTCGATTATATCGTGATGATGTTCATATAGTTATACTCACCAGGTGACTGTTATCCAGTTATACATAAGAGCGACTGAACTGAACAGAAGGTTGAATGGATAGACTGAACAATCATCGTATCTGGGTTGTATTCGATTATTTCGTGATGATTATTATATATTATGTCTAACCAGAAAACTGTTCTTTCGTTATACATACTAGCAACCGAATCGAACATAAGGTTGAATGGATAGATTGAACAATCATTGTATCTGGGTTGTCTCCGATTATATCGTTATGTTGTATATTTAACTACACCTACCTTGTAACGGTTCTTTCGTTACACATACGAGCGTCTGAATCGAACATAAGGTTGGATGGTTAGACGGAACGATAATTGTAACTAAGTTGTATTCGATTATATCGTGATGACGTTCATATAGAAATACTCACCAGGTTACTGTTCTTTCGTTATACATACGAGCAACCGAATCGAACAGAAGGTTGAATGGATAGTATCTGGGTTGTATTCGATTATGATGTTATGCTGTGATATAGTTATACACATAAGGTGACGGTATTCCCGTTTCACATACGAGCGACCGAAACGAACAGAAAGTTGAATGGATAGACTGAACAATCAATGTATCTGGGTGGTATCCGATTATATCGCAATACTGTATATATAGTGATACTTACCAGGTGACGGTACTTCCGTTACACATACTAGCGACTGAATGGAACAGAAGGTTAAATGGTTAGACGAAACGATAATTGTATCTGAGTTGTATTCGATGATATCGTGATGATGTTTATATAGCAATACTCACCAGGTAACTGTTCTTCCGTTTTACATACAAGCGACCGAATCGAGCAGAAGGTTGAATTCAGTATAAATTGAACAATCATCGTATCTGGGTTGTATTCGATTATGTTTATATAGTTATACTCACCAGGTAACTGTTCTTCCGTTATACATACGAGCGACTGAATTGAACAGAAGGTTGAATGGATAGTATATGGGTTGTATTCGATTATGATGTTATGCTGTGTATATAGTTATACACACTAGGAGACGGTATTCCCGTTTTACAATCGAGCGACCGAAACGAAAAGAAAGTTGAATGGATAGACTAAACAATCAATGTATCTGGGTGGTATCCGATTATATCGCAATACTGTATATATAGTGATACTTACCAGGTGACGATACTTCCGTTACACATACTAGCGACTGAATCAAACAGAATGTTGAATGGTTAGACGAAACGATAATTGTATCTGAGTTGTATTCGATGATATCGTGATGATGTTTATATAGCAATACTCACCAGGTAACTGTCCTTCCGTTTTACATACAAGCGACCGAATCGGGCAGAAGGTTAAATGGATAGATTGAACAATCATCGTATCTGAGTTGTATTCGATTATGTTTATATAGATATACTCACCAGGTAACTGTTCTTCCGTTACACATACGAGCGACTGAATTGAACAGAAGGTTGAATGGATAGTATCTGGGTTGTATTCGATTATGATGTTATACTGTGTATATAGTTATACACATAAGGTGACGGTATTTCCGTTATACATACGAGCGACTGAATTGAACTGATGGTTGAATGGATAGACTAAACAATGATCGTATCTGGGGTTGTATTCGATTATATCGTGATGATGTTCATATAGTTATACTCACCAGGTAACTGTTCTCCAGTTATACATAAGAGCGACTGAACTGAACAGAAGGTTGAATGAAAAGACTGAACAATTATCGTATCTGGGTTGTATTCGATTATTCCGTGATGATTATTATATATTATGTCTAACCAGGTAACTGTTCTTTCGTTATACATACTAGCAACCGAATCGAACATAAGATTGAATGGATAGATTGAACAATCATTGTATCTGGGTTGTCTCCGATTATATCGTTATGTTGTATATTCAACTACACCTACCATGTAACGGTTCTTTCGTTACACATACGAGCGTCTGAATTGAACATAAGGTTGGATGGTTAGACGGAACGATAATTGTAACTAAGTTGTATTCGATTATATCGTGATGACGTTCATATAGAAATACTCACCAGGTTACTGTTCTTTCGTTATACATTCGAGCAACCGAATCGAACAGAAGGTTGGATGGATAGTATCTGGATTGTATTCGATTATGATGTTATGCTGTGTATATAGTTATACACATAAGGTGACGGTATTCCCGTTTCACATACGAGCGACCGAAACGAACAGAAAGTTGAAATGATAGACTGAACAATCAATGTATCTGGGTGGTATCCGATTATATCGCAATACTGTATATATAGTGATACTTACCAGGTGACGGTACTTCCGTTACACATACTAGCGACTGAATCGAACAGAAGGTTAAATGGTAAGACGAAACGATAATTGTATCTGAGTTGTATTCGATGATATCGTGATGATGTTTATATAGCAATACTCACCAGGTAACTGTTCTTCCGTTTTACATACAAGCGACCGAATCGAGCAGAAGGTTGAATTCAGTATAGATTGAACAATCATCGTATCTGGGTTGTATTCGATTATGTTTATATAGTTATACTCACCAGGTAACTGTTCTTCCGTTATACATACGAGCGACTGAATTGAACAGAAGGTTGAATGGATAGTATATGGGTTGTATTCGATTATGATGTTATGCTGTGTATATAGTTATACACACTAGGATACGGTATTCCCGTTTTACATACGAGCGACCGAAACAAAAAGAAACTTGAATGGATAGACTGAACAATCAATGTATCTGGGTGGTATCCGATTATATCGCAATACTGTATATATAGTGATACTTGCCGGGTGACGATACTTCCGTTACACATACTAGCGACTGAATCGAACAGAATGTTGAATGGTTAGACGAAACGATAATTGTATCTGAGTTGTATTCGATGATATCGTGATGATGTTTATATAGCAATACTCACCAGGTAACTGTTCTTCCGTTTTACATACAAGCGACCGAATCGAGCAGAAGGTTGAATGGATAGATTGAACAATCATCGTATCTGAGTTGTATTCGATTATGTTTATATAGTTATACTCACCAGGTAACTGTTCTTCCGTTATACATACGAGCGACTGAATTGAACTGAAAGTTGAATGGATAGACTAAACAATGATCGTATCTGGGGTTGTATTCGATTATATCGTGATGATGTTCATATAGTTATACTCACCAGGTGACTGTTATCCAGTTATACATAAGAGCGACTGAACTGAACAGAAGGTTGAATGGATAGACTGAACAATCATCGTATCTGGGTTGTATTCGATTATTTCGTGATGATTATTATATATTATGTCTAACCAGAAAACTGTTCTTTCGTTATATATACTAGCAACCGAATCGAACATAAGGTTGAATGGATAGATTGAACAATCATTGTATCTGGGTTGTCTCCGATTATATCGTTATGTTGTATATTTAACTACACCTACCTTGTAACGGTTCTTTCGTTACACATACGAGCGTCTGAATCGAACATAAGGTTGGATGGTTAGACGGAACGATAATTGTAACTAAGTTGTATTCGATTATATCGTGATGACGTTCATATAGAAATACTCACCAGGTTACTGTTCTTTCGTTATACATACGAGCAACCGAATCGAACAGAAGGTTGAATGGATAGTATGTGGGTTGTATTCGATTATGATGTTATGCTGTGATATAGTTATACACATAAGGTGACGGTATTCCCGTTTCACATACGAGCGACCGAAACGAACAGAAAGTTGAATGGATAGACTGAACAATCAATGTATCTGGGTGGTATCCGATTATATCGCAATACTGTATATATAGTGATACTTACCAGGTGACGGTACTTTCGTTACACATACTAGCGACTGAATGGAACAGAAGGTTAAATGGTTAGACGAAACGATAATTGTATCTGAGTTGTATTCGATGATATCGTGATGATGTTTATATAGCAATACTCACCAGGTAACTGTTCTTCCGTTTTACATACAAGCGACCGAATCGAGCAGAAGGTTGAATTCAGTATAAATTGAACAATCATCGTATCTGGGTTGTATTCGATTATGTTTATATAGTTATACTCACCAGGTAACTGTTCTTCCGTTATACATACGAGCGACTGAATTGAACAGAAGGTTGAATGGATAGTATATGGGTTGTATTCGATTATGATGTTATGCTGTGTATATAGTTATACACACTAGGAGACGGTGTTCCCGTTTTACATACGAGCGACCGAAACGAAAAGAAGGTTGAATGGATAGACTGAACAATCAATTTATCTGGGTGGTATCCGATTATATCGTGATGATGTTCATATAGTTATACTCACCAGGTAACTGTTCTCCAGTTATACATAAGAGCGACTGAACTGAAAAGAAGGTTGAATGGATAGACTGAACAATCATCGTATCTGGGTTGTATTCGATTATTTCGTGATGATTATTATATATTATGTCTAACCAGGTAACTGTTCTTTCGTTATAAATACTAGCAACCGAATCGAACATAAGGTTGAATGGATAGATTGAACAATCATTGTATCTGGGTTGTCTCCGATTATATCGTTTTGTTGTATATTTAACTACACCTACCATGTAACGGTTCTTTCGTTACACATACGAGCGTCTGAATCGAACATAAGGTTGGATGGTTAGACGGAACGATAATTGTAACTTAGTTGTATTCGATTATATCGTGATGACGTTCATATAGAAATACTCACCAGGTTACTGTTCTTTCGTTATACATACGAGCAACCGAATCGAACAGAAGGTTGAATGGATAGTATATGGGTTGTATTCGATTATGATGTTATGCTGTGTATATAGTTATACACATAAGGTGACGGTATTGCCGTTTCACATACGAGCGACCGAAACGAACAGAAAGTTGAATGGATAGACTGAACAATCAATGTATCTGGGTGGTATCCGATTATATCGCAATACTGTATATATAGTGATACTTACCAAGTGACGGTACTTCCGTTACACATACTAGCGACTGAATCGAACAGAAGGTTAAATGGTTAGACGAAACGATAATTGTATCTGAGTTGTATTCGATGATATCGTGATGATGTTTATATAGCAATACTCACCAGGTAACTGTTCTTCCGTTTTACATACAAGCGACCGAATCGAGCAGAAGGTTGAATTCAGTATAGATTGAACAATCATCGTATCTGGGTTGTATTCGATTATGTTTATATAGATATACTCACCAGGTACCTGTTCTTCCGATATACATACGAGCAACCGAATCGAACATAAGGTTGAATGGATAGATTGAACAATCATCGTATCTGAGTTGTATTCGATTATGTTTATATAGTTATACTCACCAGGTAACTGTTCTTCCGTTATACATACGAGCGACTGAATTGAACTGAAGGTTGAATGGATAGACTAAACAATGATCGTATCTGGGGTTGTATTCGATTATATCGTGATGATTATTATATATTATGTCTTACCAGGTAACTGTTCTTTCGTTATACATACTACCAACCGAATGGAACATAAGGTTGAATGGATAGATTGAACAATCATTGTATCTGGGTTGTCTCCGATTATATCGTTATGTTGTATATTTAACTACACCTACCATGTAACGGTTCTTTCGTTACACATACGAGCGTCTGAATCGAACATAAGGTTGGATGGTTAGACGGAACGATAATTGTAACTAAGTTGTATTCGATTATGTCGTGATGACGTTCATATAGAAATACTCACCAGGTTACTGTTCTTTCGTTATACATACGAGCAACCGAATCGAACAGAAGGTTGAATGGATAGTATCTGGGTTGTATTCGATTATGATGTTATGCTGTGTATATAGTTATACACATAAGGTGACGGTATTCCCGTTTCACATACGAGCGACCGAAACGAACAGAAAGTTGAATGGATAGACTGAACAATCAATGTATCTGGGTGGTATCCGATTATATCGCAATACTGTATATATAGTGATACTTACCAGGTGACGGTACTTCCGTTAAACATACTAGCGACTGAATCGAACAGAAGGTTAAATGGTTAGACGAAACGATAATTGTATCTGAGTTGTATTCGATGATATCGTGATGATGTTTATATAGCAATACTCACCAGGTAACTGTTCTTCCGTTTTACATACGAGCGACTGAATTGAACAGAAGGTTGAATGGATAGTATATGGGTTGTATTCGATTATGATGTTATGCTGTGTATATAGTTATACACACTAGGAGACGGTATTCCCGTTTTACATACGAGCGACCGAAACAAAAAGAAAGTTGAATGGATAGACTGAACAATCAATGTATCTGGGTGGTATCCGATTATATCGCAAAACTGTATATATAGTGATTCTTACCAGGTGACGATACTTCCGTTACACAAACTAGCGACTGAATCGAACAGAATGTTGAATGGTTAGACGAAACGATAATTGTATCTGAGTTGTATTCGATGATATCGTGATGATGTTTATATAGCAATACACACCAGGTAACTGTCCTTCCGTTTTACATACAAGCGACCGAATCGAGCAGAAGGTTGAATTCAGTATAGATTGAACAATCATCGTATCTGGGTTGTATTCGATCATGTTTATATAGTTATACTCACCAGGTAACTGTTCTTCCGTTATACATACGAGCGACTGAATTGAACAGAAGGTTGAATGCATAGTATATGGGTTGTATTCGATTATGATGTTATGCTGTGTATATAGTTATACACACTAGGAGACGGTATTCCCGTTTTACATACGAGCGACCGAAACGAAAAGAAAGTTGAATGGATAGACTGAATAATCAATGTATCTGGGTGGTATCCGATTATATCGCAATACTGTATATATAGTGATACTTACCAGGTGACGATACTTCCGTTACACATACTAGCGACTGAATCGAACAGAATGTTGAATGGTTAGACTTAACGATAATTGTATCTGAGTTTTATTCGATGATATCGTGATGATGTTTATATAGCAATACTCACCAGGTAACTGTTCTTCCGTTTTACATACAAGCGACCGAATCGAGCAGAAGGTTAAATGGATAGATTGAACAATCATCGTATATGAGTTGTATTCGATTATGTTTATATAGATATACTCACCAGGTACCTGTTCTTCCGATATACATACGAGCAACCGAATCGAACATAAGGTTGAATGGATAAATTGAACAATCATCGTATCTGAGTTGTATTCGATTATGTTTATATAGTTATACTCACCAGGTAACTGTTCTTTCGTTATACATACGAGCGACTGAATTGAACTGAAGGTTGAATGGATAGACTAAACAATGATCGTATCTGGGGTTGTATTCGATTATATCGTGATGATGTTCATATAGTTATACTCACCAGGTAACTGTTCTCCAGTTATACATAAGAGCGACTGAACTGAACAGAAGGTTGAATGGATAGACTGAACAATCATCGTATCTGGGTTGTATTCGATCATTTCGTGATGATTATTATATATTATGTCTAACCAGGTAACTGTTCTTTCGTTATACATACTAGCAATCGAATCGAACATAAGGTTGAATGGATAGATTGAACAATCATTGTATCTGGGTTGTCTCCGATTATTTCGTTATGTTGTATATTTAACTACACCTACCATGTAACGGTTCTTTCGTTACACATACGAGCGTCTGAATCGAACATAAGGTTGGATGGTTAGACGGAACGATAATTGTAACTAAGTTGTATTCGATTATATCGTGATGACGTTCATATAGAAATACTCACCAGGTTACTGTTCTTTCGTTATACATACGAGCAACCGAATCGAACAGAAGGTTGAATGGATAGTATCTGGGTTGTATTCGATTATGATGTTATGCTGTGTATATAGTTATACACATAAGGTGACGGTATTCCCGTTTCACATACGAGCGACCGAAACGAACAGAAAGTTGAATGGATAGACTGAACAATCAATGTATCTGGGTGGTATCCGATTATATCGCAATACTGTATATATAGTGATACTTACCAGGTGACGGTACTTCCGTTACACATACTAGCGACTGAATCGAACAGAAGGTTAAATGGTTAGAAGAAACGATAATTGTATCTGAGTTGTATTCGATGATATCGTGATGATGTTTATATAGCAATACTCACCAGGTAACTGTCCTTCCGTTTTACATACAAGCGACCGAATCGAGCAGAAGGTTAAATGGATAGATTGAACAATCATCGTATCTGAGTTGTATTCGATTATGTTTATATAGATATACTCACCAGGTACCTGTTCTTCCGATATACATACGAGCAACCGAATCGAACATAAGGTTGAATGGATAGATTGAACAATCATCGTATCTGAGTTGTATTCGATTATGTTTATATAGTTATACTCACCAGGTTACTGTTCTTCCGTTATACATACGAGCGACTGAATTGAACTGAAGGTTGAATGGATAGACTAAACAATGATCGTATCTGGGGTTGTATTCGATTGTATCGTGATGATGTTCATAAAGTTATACTCACCAGGTAACTGTTCTCCAGTTATACATAAGAGTGACTGAACTGAACAGAAGGTTGAATGGATAGACTGAACAATCATCGTATCTGGGTTGTATTCGATTATTTCGTGATGATTATTATATATTATGTCTAACCAGGTAAGTGTTCTTTTGTTATACATACTAGCAACCGAATAGAACATAAGGTTGAATGGATAGATTGAACAATCATTGTATCTGGGTTGTCTCCGATTATATCGTTATGTTGTATATTTAACTACACCTACCATGTAACGGTTCTTTCGTTACACATACGAGCGTCTGAATCGAACATAAGGTTGGATGGTTAGACGGAACGATAATTTTAATTAAGTTGTATTCGATTATATCGTGATGACGTTCATATAGAAATACTCACCAGGTTACTGTTCTTTCGTTATACATACGAGCAACCGAATCGAACAGAAGGTTGAATGGATAGTATCTGGGTTGTATTCGATTATGATGTTATGCTGTGTATATAGTTATACACATAAGGTGACGGTATTCCCGTTTCACATACGAGCGACCGAAACGATCAGAAAGTTGAATGGATAGACTGAACAATCAATGTATCTGGGTGGTATCCGATTATATCGCAATACTGTATATATAGTGATACTTACCAGGTGACGGCACTTCCGTTACACATACTAGCGACTGAATCGAACAGAAGGTTAAATGGTTAGACGAAACGATAATTGTATCTGAGTTGTATTCGAATATATCGTGATGATGTTTATATAGCAATACTCACCAGGTAACTGTTCTTCCGTTTACATACAAGCGACCGAATCGAGCAGAAGGTTGAATTCAGTATAGATTGAACAATCATCGTATCTGGGTTGTATTCGATTATGTTTATATAGTTATACTCACCAGGTAACTGTTCTTCCGTTATACATACGAGCAACTGAATTGAACAGAAGGTTGAATGGATAGTATATGGGTTGTATTCGATTATGATGTTATGCTGTGTATATAGTTATACACACTAGGAGACGGTATTCCCGTTTTACATACGAGCGACCGAAAAGAAAAGAAAGTTGAATGGATAGACTGAACAATCAATGTATCTGGGTGGTATCCGATTATATCGCAATACTGTATATATAGTGATACTTACCAGGTGACGATACTTCCGTTACACATACTAGCGACTGAATCGAACAGAATGTTGAATGGTTAGACGAAACCATAATTGTATCTGAGTTGTATTCGATGATATCGTGATGATGTCTATATAGCAATACTCACCAGGTAACTGTCCTTCCGTTTTACATACAAGCGACCGAATCGAGCAGAAGGTTAAATGGATAGATTGAACAATCATCGTATCTGAGTTGTATTCGATTATGTTTATATAGATATACACACCAGGTACCTGTTCTTCCGATATACATACGAGCAACCGAATCGAACATAAGGTTGAATGGATAGATTGAACAATCATCGTATCTGAGTTGTATTCGATTATGTTTATATAGTTATACTCACCAGGTAACTGTTCTTCCGTTATACATACAAGCGACTGAATTGAACTGAAGGTTGAATGGATAGACTAAACAATGATCGTATCTGGGGTTGTATTCGATTATATCGCGATGATGTTCATATAGTTATACTCACCAGGTAACTGTTCTCCAGTTATACATAAGAGCGACTGAACTGAACAGAAGGTTGAATGGATAGACTGAACAATCATCGTATCTGGGTTGTATTCGATTATTTCGTGATGATTATTATATATAATGTCTAACCAAGTAACTGTTCTTTCGTTATACATACTAGCAACCGAATCGAACAAGGTTGAATGGATAGATTGAACAATCATTGTATCTGGGTTGTCTCCGATTATATCGTTATGTTGTATATTTGACTACACCTACCATGTAACGGTTCTTTCGTTACACATACGAGCGTCTGAATCGAACATAAGGTTGGATGGTTAGACGGAACGATAATTGTAACTAAGTTGTATTCGATTATATCGTGATGACGTTCATATAGAAATACTCACCAGGTTACTGTTCTTTCGTTATACATACGAGCAACCGAATCGAACAGAAGGTTGAATGGATAGTATCTGGGTTGTATTCGATTATGATGTTATGCTGTGTATATTGTTATACACATAAGGTGACGGTATTCCCGTTTCACATACGAGCGACCGAAACGAACAGAAAGTTGAATGGATAGACTGAACAATCAATGTATCTGGGTGGTATCCGATTATATCGCAATACTGTATATATAGTGATACTTACCAGGTGACGGTACTTCCGTTACACATACTAGCGACTGAATCGAACAGAAGGTTAAATGGTTAGACGAAACGATAATTGTATCTGAGTTGTATTCGTTTTACATACAAGCGACCGAATCGAGCAAAAGGTTGAATTCAGTATAGATTGAACAATCATTGTATCTGGGTTGTATTCGATTATGTTTATATAGTTATACTCACCAGGTTACTGTTCTTCCGTTATACATACGAGCGACTGAATTGAACAGAAGGTTGAATGGATAGTATATGGGTTGTATTCGATTATGATGTTATGCTGTGTATATAGTTATACACACTAGGAGACGGTATTCCCGTTTTACATACGAGCGACCGAAACGAAAAGAAAGTTGAATGGATAGACTGAACAATCAATGTATCTGGGTGGTATCCGATTATATCGCAATACTGTATATATAGTGATATTTACCAGGTGACGATACTTCCGTTACACATACTAGCGACTGAATCGAACAGAATGTTGAATGGTTAGACGAAACGATAATTGTATCTGAGTTGTATTCGATGATATCGTGATGATGTTTATATAGCAATACTCACCAGGTAACTGTCCTTCCGTTTTACATACAAGCGACCGAATCGAGCAGAAGGTTAAATGAATAGATTGAACAATCATCGTATCTGAGTTGTATTCGATTATGTTTATATAGATATACTCACCAGGTACCTGTTCTTCCGATATACATACGAGCAACCGAATCGAACATAAGGTTGAATGGATAGATTGAACAATCATCGTATCTGAGTTGTATTCGATTATGTTTATATAGTTATACTCACCAGGTGACTGTTCTTCCGTTATACATACGAGCGACTGAATTGAACTGAAGGTTGAATGGATAGACTAAACAATGATCGTATCTGGGGTTGTATTCGATTATATCGTGATTATGTTCATATAGTTATACTCACCAGGTAACTGTTCTTCGGTTATACATAAGAGCGACTGAACTGAACAGAAGGTTGGATGGATAGACTGAACAATCATCGTATCTGGGATGTATTCGATTATTTCGTGATGGTTATTATATATTATGTCTAACCAGGTTCTTTCGTTATACATACTAGCAACCGAATCGAACATAAGGTTGGATGGATAGATTGAACAATCATTGTATCTGGGTTGTCTCCGATTATATCGTTATGTTGTATATTTAACTACACCTACCATGTAACGGTTCTTTCGTTACACATACGAGCGTCTGAATCGAACATAAGGTTGGATGGTTAGACGGAACGATAATTGTAACTTAGTTGTATTCGATTATATCGTGATGACGTTCATATAGAAATACTCACCAGGTTACTGTTCTTTCGTTATACATACGAGCAACCGAATCGAACAGAAGGTTGAATGGATAGTATCTGGGTTGTATTCGATTATGATGTTATGCTGTGTATATAGTTATACACATAAGGTGACGGTATTCCCGTTTCACATACGAGCGACCGAAACGAACAGAAAGTTGAATGGATAGACTGAACAATCAATGTATCTGGGTGGTATCCGATTATATCGCAATACTGTATATATAGTAATACTTACCAGGTGACGGTACTTCCGTTACACATACTAGCGACTGAATCGAACAGAAGGTTAAATGGTTAGACGAAACGATAATTGTATCTGAGTTGTATTCGATGATATCGTGATGATGTTTATATAGCAATACTCACCAGGTAACTGTTCTTCCGTTTTACATACAAGCGACCGAATCGAGCAGAAGGTTGAATTCAGTATAGATTGAACAATCATCGTATCTGGGTTGTATTCGATTATGTTTATATAGATATACTCACCAGGTACCGATTCTTCCGATATACATACGAGCAACCGAATCGAACATAAGGTTGAATGGATAGATTGAACAATCATCGTATCTGAGTTGTATTCGATTATGTTTATATAGTTATACTTACCAGGTAACTGTTCTTCCGTTATACATACAAGCGACTGAATTGAACTGAAGGTTGAATGGATAGACTAAACAATGATCGTATCTGGGGTTTTATTCGATTATATCGTGATGATTATTATATATTATGTCTTACCAGGTAACTGTCCTTCCGTTTTACATACAAGCGACCGAATCGAGCAGAAGGTTAAATGGATAGATTGAACAATCATCGTATCTGAGTTGTATTCGATTATGTTTATATAGATATACTCACCAGGTACCTGTTCTTCCGATATACATACGAGCAACCGAATCGAACATAAGGTTGAATGGATAAATTGAACAATCATCGTATCTGAGTTGTATTCGATTATGTTTATATAGTTATACTCACCAGGTAACTGTTCTTCCGTTATACATACGAGCGACTGAATTGAACTGAAGGTTGAATGGATAGACTAAACAATGATCGTATCTGGGGTTGTATTCGATTATATCGTGATGATGTTCATATAGTTATACTCACCAGGAAACTGTTCTCCAGTTATACATAAGAGCGACTTAACTGAACAGAAGGTTGAATGGATAGACTGAACAATCATCGTATCTGGGTTGTATTCGATTATTTCGTGATGATTATTATATATTATGTCTTACCAGGTAACTGTTCTTTCGTTATACATACTAGCAACCGAATCGAACATAAGGTTGAATGGATAGATTGAACAATCATTGTATCTGGGTTGTCTCCGATTATATCGTTATGTTGTATATTTAACTACACCTACCATGTAACGGTTCTTTCGTTACTCATACGAGCGTCTGAATCGAACATAAGGTTGGATGGTTAGACGGAACGATAATTGTAAATAAGTTGTATTCGATTATATCGTGATGACGTTCATTTAGAAATACTCACCAGGTTACTGTTCTTTCGTTATACATACGAGCAACCGAATCGAACAGAAGGTTGAATGGATAGTATCTGGGTTGTATTCGATTATGATGTTATGCTGTGTATATAGTTATACACACTAGGAGACGGTATTCCCGTTTTACATAAGAGCGACCGAAACAAAAAGAAAGTTGAATGGATAGACTGAACAATCAATGTATCTGGGTGGTATCCGATTATATCGCAATACTGTATATATAGTGATACTTACCAGGTGACGGTACTTCCGTTACACATACTAGCGACTGAATCGAACAGGAGGTTAAATGGTTAGACGAAACGATAATTGTATCTCTGATTTGTATTCGATGATATCGTGATGATGTTTATATAGCAATACTCACCAGGTAACTGTTCTTCCGTTTTACATACAAGCGACCGAATCGAGCAGAAGGTTGAATTCAGTATAGATTGAACAATCATCGTATCTGGGTTGTATTCGATTATGTTTATATAGTTATACTCACCAGGTAACTGTTCTTCCGTTATACATACGAGCGACTGAATTGAACAGAAGGTTGAATGGATAGTATATGGGTTGTATTCGATTATGATGTTATGCTGTGTATATAGTTATACACACTAGGAGACGGTATTCCCGTTTTACATACGAGCGACCGAAACAAAAAGAAAGTTGAATGGATAGACTGAACAATCAATGTATCTGGGTGGTATCCGATTATATCGCAAAACTGTATATATAGTGATTCTTACCAGGTGACGATACTTCCGTTACACAAACTAGCGACTGAATCGAACAGAATGTTGAATGGTTAGACGAAACGATAATTGTATCTGAGTTGTATTCGTTTTACATACAAGCGACCGAATCGAGCAAAAGGTTGAATTCAGTATAGATTGAACAATCATTGTATCTGGGTTGTATTCGATTATGTTTATATAGTTATACTCACCAGGTTACTGTTCTTCCGTTATACATACGAGCGACTGAATTGAACAGAAGGTTGAATGGATAGTATATGGGTTGTATTCGATTATGATGTTATGCTGTGTATATAGTTATACACACTAGGAGACGGTATTCCCGTTTTACATACGAGCGACCGAAACGAAAAGAAAGTTGAATGGATAGACTGAACAATCAATGTATCTGGGTGGTATCCGATTATATCGCAATACTGTATATATAGTGATATTTACCAGGTGACGATACTTCCGTTACACATACTAGCGACTGAATCGAACAGAATGTTGAATGGTTAGACGAAACGATAATTGTATCTGAGTTGTATTCGATGATATCGTGATGATGTTTATATAGCAATACTCACCAGGTAACTGTCCTTCCGTTTTACATACAAGCGACCGAATCGAGCAGAAGGTTAAATGAATAGATTGAACAATCATCGTATCTGAGTTGTATTCGATTATGTTTATATAGATATACTCACCAGGTACCTGTTCTTCCGATATACATACGAGCAACCGAATCGAACATAAGGTTGAATGGATAGATTGAACAATCATCGTATCTGAGTTGTATTCGATTATGTTTATATAGTTATACTCACCAGGTGACTGTTCTTCCGTTATACATACGAGCGACTGAATTGAACTGAAGGTTGAATGGATAGACTAAACAATGATCGTATCTGGGGTTGTATTCGATTATATCGTGATGATGTTCATATAGTTATACTCACCAGGTAACTGTTCTCCAGTTATACATAAGAGCGACTGAACTGAACAGAAGGTTGAATGGATAGACTGAACAATCATCGTATCTGGGTTGTATTCGATCATTTCGTGATGATTATTATATATTATGTCTAACCAGGTAACTGTTCTTTCGTTATACATACTAGCAATCGAATCGAACATAAGGTTGAATGGATAGATTGAACAATCATTGTATCTGGGTTGTCTCCGATTATTTCGTTATGTTGTATATTTAACTACACCTACCATGTAACGGTTCTTTCGTTACACATACGAGCGTCTGAATCGAACATAAGGTTGGATGGTTAGACGGAACGATAATTGTAACTAAGTTGTATTCGATTATATCGTGATGACGTTCATATAGAAATACTCACCAGGTTACTGTTCTTTCGTTATACATACGAGCAACCGAATCGAACAGAAGGTTGAATGGATAGTATCTGGGTTGTATTCGATTATGATGTTATGCTGTGTATATAGTTATACACATAAGGTGACGGTATTCCCGTTTCACATACGAGCGACCGAAAAGAACAGAAAGTTGAATGGATAGACTGAACAATCAATGTATCTGGGTGGTATCCGATTATATCGCAATACTGTATATATAGTGATACTTACCAGGTGACGGTACTTCCGTTACACATACTAGCGACTGAATCGAACAGAAGGTTAAATGGTTAGAAGAAACGATAATTGTATCTGAGTTGTATTCGATGATATCGTGATGATGTTTATATAGCAATACTCACCAGGTAACTGTCCTTCCGTTTTATATACAAGCGACCGAATCGAGCAGAAGGTTAAATGGATAGATTGAACAATCATCGTATCTGAGTTGTATTCGATTATGTTTATATAGATATACTCACCAGGTACCTGTTCTTCCGATATACATACGAGCAACCGAATCGAACATAAGGTTGAATGGATAGATTGAACAATCATCGTATCTGAGTTGTATTCGATTATGTTTATATAGTTATACTCACCAGGTTACTGTTCTTCCGTTATACATACGAGCGACTGAATTGAACTGAAGGTTGAATGGATAGACTAAACAATGATCGTATCTGGGGTTGTATTCGATTGTATCGTGATGATGTTCATAAAGTTATACTCACCAGGTAACTGTTCTCCAGTTATACATAAGAGTGACTGAACTGAACAGAAGGTTGAATGGATAGACTGAACAATCATCGTATCTGGGTTGTATTCGATTATTTCGTGATGATTATTATATATTATGTCTAACCAGGTAAGTGTTCTTTTGTTATACATACTAGCAACCGAATAGAACATAAGGTTGAATGGATAGATTGAACAATCATTGTATCTGGGTTGTCTCCGATTATATCGTTATGTTGTATATTTAACTACACCTACCATGTAACGGTTCTTTCGTTACACATACGAGCGTCTGAATCGAACATAAGGTTGGATGGTTAGACGGAACGATAATTTTAACTAAGTTGTATTCGATTATATCGTGATGACGTTCATATAGAAATACTCACCAGGTTACTGTTCTTTCGTTATACATACGAGCAACCGAATCGAACAGAAGGTTGAATGGATAGTATCTGGGTTGTATTCGATTATGATGTTATGCTGTGTATATAGTTATACACATAAGGTGACGGTATTCCCGTTTCACATACGAGCGACCGAAACGATCAGAAAGTTGAATGGATAGACTGAACAATCAATGTATCTGGGTGGTATCCGATTATATCGCAATACTGTATATATAGTGATACTTACCAGGTGACGGTACTTCCGTTACACATACTAGCGACTGAATCGAACAGAAGGTTAAATGGTTAGACGAAACGATAATTGTATCTGAGTTGTATTCGAATATATCGTGATGATGTTTATATAGCAATACTCACCAGGTAACTGTTCTTCCGTTTACATACAAGCGACCGAATCGAGCAGAAGGTTGAATTCAGTATAGATTGAACAATCATCGTATCTGGGTTGTATTCGATTATGTTTATATAGTTATACTCACCAGGTAACTGTTCTTCCGTTATACATACGAGCAACTGAATTGAACAGAAGGTTGAATGGATAGTATATGGGTTGTATTCGATTATGATGTTATGCTGTGTATATAGTTATACACACTAGGAGACGGTATTCCCGTTTTACATACGAGCGACCGAAAAGAAAAGAAAGTTGAATGGATAGACTGAACAATCAATGTATCTGGGTGGTATCCGATTATATCGCAATACTGTATATATAGTGATACTTACCAGGTGACGATACTTCCGTTACACATACTAGCGACTGAATCGAACAGAATGTTGAATGGTTAGACGAAACCATAATTGTATCTGAGTTGTATTCGATGATATCGTGATGATGTCTATATAGCAATACTCACCAGGTAACTGTCCTTCCGTTTTACATACAAGCGACCGAATCGAGCAGAAGGTTAAATGGATAGATTGAACAATCATCGTATCTGAGTTGTATTCGATTATGTTTATATAGATATACACACCAGGTACCTGTTCTTCCGATATACATACAAGCAACCGAATCGAACATAAGGTTGAATGGATAGATTGAACAATCATCGTATCTGAGTTGTATTCGATTATGTTTATATAGTTATACTCACCAGGTAACTGTTCTTCCGTTATACATACAAGCGACTGAATTGAACTGAAGGTTGAATGGATAGACTAAACAATGATCGTATCTGGGGTTGTATTCGATTATATCGCGATGATGTTCATATAGTTATACTCACCAGGTAACTGTTCTCCAGTTATACATAAGAGCGACTGAACTGAACAGAAGGTTGAATGGATAGACTGAACAATCATCGTATCTGGGTTGTATTCGATTATTTCGTGATGATTATTATATATAATGTC
This sequence comes from Chrysomela aeneicollis, assembly GCA_029955515.1. NCBI lineage: Eukaryota > Metazoa > Arthropoda > Insecta > Coleoptera > Chrysomelidae > Chrysomela > Chrysomela aeneicollis. The sequence goes on along the minus strand of JARUHQ010000013.1, from coordinate 9,280,989 downwards.
TAACCAAGTAACTGTTCTTTCGTTATACATACTAGCAACCGAATCGAACAAGGTTGAATGGATAGATTGAACAATCATTGTATCTGGGTTGTCTCCGATTATATCGTTATGTTGTATATTTGACTACACCTACCATGTAACGGTTCTTTCGTTACACATACGAGCGTCTGAATCGAACATAAGGTTGGATGGTTAGACGGAACGATAATTGTAACTAAGTTGTATTCGATTATATCGTGATGACGTTCATATAGAAATACTCACCAGGTTACTGTTCTTTCGTTATACATACGAGCAACCGAATCGAACAGAAGGTTGAATGGATAGTATCTGGGTTGTATTCGATTATGATGTTATGCTGTGTATATTGTTATACACATAAGGTGACGGTATTCCCGTTTCACATACGAGCGACCGAAACGAACAGAAAGTTGAATGGATAGACTGAACAATCAATGTATCTGGGTGGTATCCGATTATATCGCAATACTGTATATATAGTGATACTTACCAGGTGACGGTACTTCCGTTACACATACTAGCGACTGAATCGAACAGAAGGTTAAATGGTTAGACGAAACGATAATTGTATCTGAGTTGTATTCGTTTTACATACAAGCGACCGAATCGAGCAAAAGGTTGAATTCAGTATAGATTGAACAATCATTGTATCTGGGTTGTATTCGATTATGTTTATATAGTTATACTCACCAGGTTACTGTTCTTCCGTTATACATACGAGCGACTGAATTGAACAGAAGGTTGAATGGATAGTATATGGGTTGTATTCGATTATGATGTTATGCTGTGTATATAGTTATACACACTAGGAGACGGTATTCCCGTTTTACATACGAGCGACCGAAACGAAAAGAAAGTTGAATGGATAGACTGAACAATCAATGTATCTGGGTGGTATCCGATTATATCGCAATACTGTATATATAGTGATATTTACCAGGTGACAATACTTCCGTTACACATACTAGCGACTGAATCGAACAGAATGTTGAATGGTTAGACGAAACGATAATTGTATCTGAGTTGTATTCGATGATATCGTGATGATGTTTATATAGCAATACTCACCAGGTAACTGTCCTTCCGTTTTACACACAAGCGACCGAATCGAGCAGAAGGTTAAATGAATAGATTGAACAATCATCGTATCTGAGTTGTATTCGATTATGTTTATATAGATATACTCACCAGGTACCTGTTCTTCCGATATACATACGAGCAACCGAATCGAACATAAGGTTGAATGGATAGATTGAACAATCATCGTATCTGAGTTGTATTCGATTATGTTTATATAGTTATACTCACCAGGTGACTGTTCTTCCGTTATACATACGAGCGACTGAATTGAACTGAAGGTTGAATGGATAGACTAAACAATGATCGTATCTGGGGTTGTATTCGATTATATCGTGATTATGTTCATATAGTTATACTCACCAGGTAACTGTTCTTCGGTTATACATAAGAGCGACTGAACTGAACAGAAGGTTGGATGGATAGACTGAACAATCATCGTATCTGGGATGTATTCGATTATTTCGTGATGGTTATTATATATTATGTCTAACCAGGTTCTTTCGTTATACATACTAGCAACCGAATCGAACATAAGGTTGGATGGATAGATTGAACAATCATTGTATCTGGGTTGTCTCCGATTATATCGTTATGTTGTATATTTAACTACACCTACCATGTAACGGTTCTTTCGTTACACATACGAGCGTCTGAATCGAACATAAGGTTGGATGGTTAGACGGAACGATAATTGTAACTTAGTTGTATTCGATTATATCGTGATGACGTTCATATAGAAATACTCACCAGGTTACTGTTCTTTCGTTATACATACGAGCAACCGAATCGAACAGAAGGTTGAATGGATAGTATCTGGGTTGTATTCGATTATGATGTTATGCTGTGTATATAGTTATACACATAAGGTGACGGTATTCCCGTTTCACATACGAGCGACCGAAACGAACAGAAAGTTGAATGGATAGACTGAACAATCAATGTATCTGGGTGGTATCCGATTACATCGCAATACTGTATATATAGTAATACTTACCAGGTGACGGTACTTCCGTTACACATACTAGCGACTGAATCGAACAGAAGGTTAAATGGTTAGACGAAACGATAATTGTATCTGAGTTGTATTCGATGATATCGTGATGATGTTTATATAGCAATACTCACCAGGTAACTGTTCTTCCGTTTTACATACAAGCGACCGAATCGAGCAGAAGGTTGAATTCAGTATAGATTGAACAATCATCGTATCTGGGTTGTATTCGATTATGTTTATATAGTTATACTCACCAGGTAACTGTTCTTCCGTTATACATACGAGTGACTGAATTGAACAGAAGGTTGAATGGATAGTATCTGGGTTGTATTCGATTATGATGTTATGCTGTGTATATAGTTATACAAATAAGGTGACGGTATTCCCGTTTCACATACGAGCGACCGAAACGAACAGAAAGTTGAATGGATAGACTGAACAATCAATGTATCTGGGTGGTATCCGATTATATCGCAATACTGTATATATAGTGATACTTACCAGGTGACGGTACTTCCGTTACACATACTAGCGACTGAATCTAACAGAAGGTTAAATGGTTAGACGAAACGATAATTGTATCTGAGTTGTATTCGATGATATCGTGATGATGATTATATAGCAATACTCACCAGGTAACTGTTCCTCCGTTTTACATACAAGCGACCGAATCGAGCAGAAGGTTGAATTCAGTATAGATTGAACAATCATCGTATCTGGGTTGTATTCGATTATGTTTATATAGTTATAATCACCAGGTAACTGTTCTTCCGTTATACATACGAGCGACTGAATTGAACAGAAGGTTGAATGGATAGTATATGGGTTGTATTCGATTATGATGTTATGCTGTGTATATAGTTATACACACTAGGAGACGGTATTCCCGTTTTACATACGAGCTACCGAAACGAAAAGAAAGTTGAATGGATAGACTGAACAATCAATGTATCTGGGTGGTATCCGATTATATCGCAATACTGTATATATAGTGATACTTACCAGGTGACGATACTTCCGTTACACATACTAGCGACTGAATCGAACAGAATGTTGAATGGTTAGACGAAACGATAATTGTATATGAGTTGTATTCGATGATATCGTGATGATGTTTATATAGCAATACTCACCAGGTAACTGTCCTTCCGTTTTACATACAAGCGACCGAATCGAGCAGATGGTTAAATGGATAGATTGAACAATCATCGTATCTGAGTTGTATTCGATTATGTTTATATAGATATACTCACCAGGTACCTGTTCTTCCGATAAACATACGAGCAACCGAATCGAACATAAGGTTGAATGGATAGATTGAACAATCATCGTATCTGAGTTGTATTCGATTATGTTTATATAGTTATACTCACCAGGTAACTGTTCTTCCGTTATACATACGAGCGACTGAATTGAACTGAAGGTTGAATGAATAGACTAAACAATGATCGTATCTGGGGTTGTATTCGATTATATCGTGATGATGTTCATATAGTTACACTCACCAGGTAACTGTTCTCCGGTTATACATAAGAGCGACTGAACTGAACAGAAGGTTGAATGGATAGACTGAACAATCATCGTATCTGGAATGTATTCGATTATTTCGTGATGATTATTATATATTATGTCTAACCAGGTTCTTTCGTTATACATACTAGCAACCGAATCGAACATAAGGTTGAATGGATAGATTGAACAATCATTGTATCTGGGTTGTCTCCGATTATATCGTTATGTTGTATATTTAACTACACCTACCATGTAACGGTTCTTTCGTTACACATACGAGCGTCTGAATCGAACATAAGGTTGGATGGTTAGACGGAACGATAATTGTAACTAAGTTGTATTCGATTATATCGTGATGACGTTCATATAGAAATACTCACCAGGTTACTGTTCTTTCGTTATACATACGAGCAACCGAATCGAACAGAAGGTTGAATGGATAGTATCTGGGTTGTATTCGATTATGATGTTATGCTGTGTATATAGTTATACACATAAGGTGACGGTATTCCCGTTTCACATACGAGCGACCGAAACGAACAGAAAGTTGAATGGATAGACTGAACAATCAATGTATCTGGGTGGTATCCGATTATATCGCAATACTGTATATATAGTGATACTTACCAGGTGACGGTACTTCCGTTACACATACTAGCGACTGAATCGAACAGAAGGTTAAATGGTTAGACGAAACGATAATTGTATCTGAGTTGTATTCGATGATATCGTGATGATGTTTATATAGCAATACTCACCAGGTAACTGTTCTTCCGTTTTACATACAAGCGACCGAATCGAGCAGAAGGTTGAATTCAGTATAGATTGAACAATCATCGTATCTGGGTTGTATTCGATTATGATTATATAGTTATACTCACCAGGTTACTGTTCTTCCGTTATACATACGAGTGACTGAATTGAACAGAAGGTTGAATGGATAGTATCTGGGTTGTATTCGATTATGATGTTATGCTGTGTATATAGTTATACACATAAGGTGACGGTATTCCCGTTTCACATACGAGCGACCGAAACGAACAGAAAGTTGAATGGATAGACTGAACAATCAGTGTATCTGGGTGGTATCCGATTATATCGCAATACTGTATATATAGTGATACTTACCAGGTGACGGTACTTCCGTTACACATACTAGCGACTGAATTGAACAGAAGGTCAAATGGTTAGACGAAACGATAATTGTATCTGAGTTGTATTCGATGATATCGTGATGATGTTTATATAGAAATACTCACCAGGTAAATGCTCTTCCGTTTTACATACAAGCGACCGAATCGAGCAGAAGGTTGAATTCAGTATAGATTGAACAATCATCGTATCTGGGTTGTATTCGATTATGTTCATATAGTTATACTCACCAGGTAACTGTTCTTCCGTTATACATACGAGCGACTGAATTGAACTGAAGGTTGAATGGATAGACTAAACAATGATCGTATCTGGGGTTGTATTCGATTATATCGTGATGATGTTCATATAGTTATACTCACCAGGTAACTGTTCTCCAGTTATACATAAGAGCGACTGAACTGAACAGAAGGTTGAATGGATAGACTGAACAATCATCGTATCTGGGTTGTATTCGATTATTTCGTGATGATTATCATATATTATGTCTAACCAGGTAACTGTTCTTTCGTTATACATACTTGCAACCGAATCGAACATAAGGTTGAATGGATAGATTGAACAATCTATGTATCTGGGTTGTCTCCGATTATATCGTTATGTTGTATATTTAACTACACCTACCATGTAACGGTTCTTTCGTTACACATACGAGCGTCTGAATCGAACATAAGGTTGGATGGTTAGACGGAACTATAATTGTAACTAAGTTGTATTCGATTATATCGTGATGACGTTCATATAGAAATACTCACCAGGTTACTGTTCTTTCGTTATACATACGAGCAACCGAATCGAACAGAAGGTTGAATGGATAGTATCTGGGTTGTATTCGATTATGATGTTATGCTGTGATATAGTTATACACATAAGGTGACGGTATTCCCGTTTCACATACGAGCGACCGAAACGAACTGAAAGTTGAATGGATAGACTGAACAATCAATGTATCTGGGTGGTATCCGTTTATATCGCAATACTGTATATATAGTGATACTTACCAGGTGACGATACTTCCGTTACACATACTAGCGACTGAATCGAACAGAATGTTGAATGGATAGACGTAACGATAATTGTATCTGAGTTGTATTCGATGATATCGTGATGATGTTTATATAGCAATACTCACCAGGTAACTGTTCTTCCGTTTTACATACAAGCGACCGAATCGAGCAGAAGGTTGAATTCAGTATAGATTGAACAATCATCGTATCTGGGTTGTATTCGATTATGTTTATATAGTTATACTCACCAGGTAACTGTTCTTCCGTTATACATACGAGCGACTGAATTGAACAGAAGGTTGAATGGATAGTATATGGGTTGTATTCGATTATGATGTTATGCTGTGTATATAGTTATACACACTAGTAGACGGTATTCCCGTTTTACATACGAGCGACCGAAACGAAAAGAAAGTTTAAATGGATAGACTGAACAATCGATGTATCTGGGTGGTATCCGATTATATCGCAATACTGTATATATAGTGATACTTACCAGGTGACGATACTTCCGTTACACATACTAGCGACTGAATCGAACAGAATGTTGAATGGATAGACGAAACAATAATTGTATCTGAGTTGTATTCGATGATATCGTGATGATGTTTATATAGCAATACTCACCAGGTAACTGTCCTTCCGTTTTACATACAAGCGACCGAATCGAGCAGAAGGTTAAATGGATAGATTGAACAATCATCGTATCTGAGTTGTATTCGATTATGTTTATATAGATATACTCACCAGGTACCTGTTCTTCCGATATACATACGAGCAACCGAATCGAACATAAGGTTGAATGGATAGATTGAACAATCATCGTATCTGAGTTGTATTCGATTATGTTTATATAGTTATACTCACCAGGTAACTGTTCTTCCGTTATACATACGAGCGACTGAATTGAACTGAAGGTTGAATGGATAGACTAAACAATGATCGTATCTGGGGTTGTATTCGATTATATCGTGATGATGTTCATATAGTTATACTCACCAGGTAACTGTTCTCCAGTTATACATAAGAGCGACTTAACTGAACAGAAGGTTGAATGGATAGACTGAACAATCATCGTATCTCGGTTGTATTCGATTATTTCGTGATGATTATTATATATTATGTCTAACCAGGTAACTGTTCTTTCGTTATACATACGAGCAACCGAATCGAACAGAAGGTTGAATGGATAGTATCTGGGTTGTATTCGATTATGATGTTATGCTGTGTATATAGTTATACACATAAGGTGACGGTATTCCCGTTTCACATACGAGCGACCGAAACGAACAGAAAGTTGAAATGATAGACTGAACAATCAATGTATCTGGGTGGTATCCGATTATATCGCAATACTGTATATATATTGATACTTACCAGGTGACGGTACTTCCGTTACACATACTAGTGACTGAATCGAACAGAAGGTTAAATGGTTAGACGAAACGATAATTGTATCTGAGTTGTATTCGATGATATCGTGATGATGTTTATATAGCAATACTCACCAGGTAACTGTTCTTCCGTTTTACATACAAGCGACCGAATCGAGCAGAAGGTTGAATTCAGTATAGATTGAACAATCATCGTATCTGGGTTGTATTCGATTATGATGTTATGCTGTGTATATAGTTATACATACTAGGAGACGGTATTCCCGTTTTACATACGAGCGACCGAAACAAAAAGAAAGTTGAATGGATAGACTAAACAATCAATGTATCTGGGTGGTATCCGATTATATCGCAATACTGTATATATAGTGATACTTACCAGGTGACGATACTTCCGTTACACATACTAGCGACTGAATCGAACAGAATGTTGAATGGTTAGACGAAACGATAATTGTATCTGAGTTGTATTCGATGATATCGTGATGATGTTTATATAGCAATACTCACCAGGTAAATGTTCTTCCGTTTTACATACAAGCGACCGAATCGAGCAGAAGGTTGAATTCAGTATAAATTGAACAATCATCGTATCTGGGTTGTATTCGATTATGTTTATATAGATATACTCACCAGGTACCTGTTCTTCCGATATACATACGAGCAACCGAATCGAACATAAGGTTGAATGGATAGATTGAACAATCATCGTATCTGAGTTGTATTCGATTATGTTTATATAGTTATACTCACCAGGTGACTGTTCTTTCGTTATACATACGAGCGACTGAATTGAACTGAAGGTTGAATGGATAGACTAAACAATGATCGTATCTGGGGTTGTATTCGATTATATCGTGATTATGTTCATATAGTTATACTCACCAGGTAACTGTTCTCCGGTTATACATAAGAGCGACTGAACTGAACAGAAGGTTGGATGGATAGACTGAACAATCATCGTATCTGGGATGTATTCGATTATTTCGTGATGGTTATTATATATTATGTCTAACCAGGTTCTTTCGTTATACATACTAGCAACCGAATCGAACATAAGGTTGGATGGATAGATTGAACAATCATTGTATCTGGGTTGTCTCCGATTATATCGTTATGTTGTATATTTAACTACACCTACCATGTAACGGTTCTTTCGTTACACATACGAGCGTCTGAATCGAACATAAGGTTGGATGGTTAGACGGAACGATAATTGTAACTTAGTTGTATTCGATTATATCGTGATGACGTTCATATAGAAATACTCACCAGGTTACTGTTCTTTCGTTATACATACGAGCAACCGAATCGAACAGAAGGTTGAATGGATAGTATCTGGGTTGTATTCGATTATGATGTTATGCTGTGTATATAGTTATACACATAAGGTGACGGTATTCCCGTTTCACATACGAGCGACCGAAACGAACAGAAAGTTGAATGGATAGACTGAACAATCAATGTATCTGGGTGGTATCCGATTATATCGCAATACTGTATATATAGTAATACTTACCAGGTGACGGTACTTCCGTTACACATACTAGCGACTGAATCGAACAGAAGGTTAAATGGTTAGACGAAACGATAATTGTATCTGAGTTGTATTCGATGATATCGTGATGATGTTTATATAGCAATACTCACCAGGTAACTGTTCTTCCGTTTTAAATACAAGCGACCGAATCGAGCAGAAGGTTGAATTCAGTATAGATTGAACAATCATCGTATCTGGGTTGTATTCGATTATGTTTATATAGTTATACTCACCAGGTAACTGTTCTTCCGTTATACATACGAGTGACTGAATTGAACAGAAGGTTGAATGGATAGTATCTGGGTTGTATTCGATTATGATGTTATGCTGTGTATATAGTTATACAAATAAGGTGACGGTATTCCCGTTTCACATACGAGCGACCGAAACGAACAGAAAGTTGAATGGATAGACTGAACAATCAATGTATCTGGGTGGTATCCGATTATATCGCAATACTGTATATATAGTGATACTTACCAGGTGACGGTACTTCCGTTACACATACTAGCGACTGAATCTAACAGAAGGTTAAATGGTTAGACGAAACGATAATTGTATCTGAGTTGTATTCGATGATATCGTGATGATGATTATATAGCAATACTCACCAGGTAACTGTTCTTCCGTTTTACATACAAGCGACCGAATCGAGCAGAAGGTTGAATTCAGTATAGATTGAACAATCATCGTATCTGGGTTGTATTCGATTATGTTTATATAGTTATAATCACCAGGTAACTGTTCTTTCGTTATACATACGAGCGACTGAATTGAACAGAAGGTTGAATGGATAGTATATGGGTTGTATTCGATTATGATGTTATGCTGTGTATATAGTTATACACACTAGGAGACGGTATTCCCGTTTTACATACGAGCGACCGAAACGAAAAGAAAGTTGAATGGATAGACTGAACAATCAATGTATCTGGGTGGTATCCGATTATATCGCAATACTGTATATATAGTGATACTTACCAGGTGACGATACTTCCGTTACACATACTAGCGACTGAATCGAACAGAATGTTGAATGGTTAGACGAAACGATAATTGTATATGAGTTGTATTCGATGATATCGTGATGATGTTTATATAGCAATACTCACCAGGTAACTGTCCTTCCGTTTTACATACAAGCGACCGAATCGAGCAGATGGTTAAATGGATAGATTGAACAATCATCGTATCTGAGTTGTATTCGATTATGTTTATATAGATATACTCACCAGGTACCTGTTCTTCCGATAAACATACGAGCAACCGAATCGAACATAAGGTTGAATGGATAGATTGAACAATCATCGTATCTGAGTTGTATTCGATTATGTTTATATAGTTATACTCACCAGGTAACTGTTCTTCCGTTATACATACGAGCGACTGAATTGAACTGAAGGTTGAATGAATAGACTAAACAATGATCGTATCTGGGGTTGTATTCGATTATATCGTGATGATGTTCATATAGTTACACTCACCAGGTAACTGTTCTCCGGTTATACATAAGAGCGACTGAACTGAACAGAAGGTTGAATGGATAGACTGAACAATCATCGTATCTGGGATGTATTCGATTATTTCGTGATGATTATCATATATTATGTCTAACCAGGTAACTGTTCTTTCGTTATACATACTTGCAACCGAATCGAACATAAGGTTGAATGGATAGATTGAACAATCTATGTATCTGGGTTGTCTCCGATTATATCGTTATGTTGTATATTTAACTACACCTACCATGTAACGGTTCTTTCGTTACACATACGAGCGTCTGAATCGAACATAAGGTTGGATGGTTAGACGGAACTATAATTGTAACTAAGTTGTATTCGATTATATCGTGATGACGTTCATATAGAAATACTCACCAGGTTACTGTTCTTTCGTTATACATACGAGCAACCGAATCGAACAGAAGGTTGAATGGATAGTATCTGGGTTGTATTCGATTATGATGTTATGCTGTGATATAGTTATACACATAAGGTGACGGTATTCCCGTTTCACATACGAGCGACCGAAACGAACTGAAAGTTGAATGGATAGACTGAACAATCAATGTATCTGGGTGGTATCCGTTTATATCGCAATACTGTATATATAGTGATACTTACCAGGTGACGATACTTCCGTTACACATACTAGCGACTGAATCGAACAGAATGTTGAATGGATAGACGAAACGATAATTGTATCTGAGTTGTATTCGATGATATCGTGATGATGTTTATATAGCAATACTCACCAGGTAACTGTTCTTCCGTTTTACATACAAGCGACCGAATCGAGCAGAAGGTTGAATTCAGTATAGATTGAACAATCATCGTATCTGGGTTGTATTCGATTATGTTTATATAGTTATACTCACCAGGTAACTGTTCTTCCGTTATACATACGAGCGACTGAATTGAACAGAAGGTTGAATGGATAGTATATGGGTTGTATTCGATTATGATGTTATGCTGTGTATATAGTTATACACACTAGAAGACGGTATTCCCGTTTTACATACGAGCGACCGAAACGAAAAGAAAGTTTAAATGGATAGACTGAACAATCGATGTATCTGGGTGGTATCCGATTATATCGCAATACTGTATATATAGTGATACTTACCAGGTGACGATACTTCCGTTACACATACTAGCGACTGAATCGAACAGAATGTTGAATGGATAGACGAAACAATAATTGTATCTGAGTTGTATTCGATGATATCGTGATGATGTTTATATAGCAATACTCACCAGGTAACTGTCCTTCCGTTTTACATACAAGCGACCGAATCGAGCAGAAGGTTAAATGGATAGATTGAACAATCATCGTATCTGAGTTGTATTCGATTATGTTTATATAGATATACTCACCAGGTACCTGTTCTTCCGATATACATACGAGCAACCGAATCGAACATAAGGTTGAATGGATAGATTGAACAATCATCGTATCTGAGTTGTATTCGATTATGTTTATATAGTTATACTCACCAGGTAACTGTTCTTCCGTTATACATACGAGCGACTGAATTGAACTGAAGGTTGAATGGATAGACTAAACAATGATCGTATCTGGGGTTGTATTCGATTATATCGTGATGATGTTCATATAGTTATACTCACCAGGTAACTGTTCTCCAGTTATACATAAGAGCGACTGAACTGAACAGAAGGTTGAATGGATAGACTGAACAATCATCGTATCTCGGTTGTATTCGATTATTTCGTGATGATTATTATATATTATGTCTAACCAGGTAACTGTTCTTTCGTTATACATACGAGCAACCGAATCGAACAGAAGGTTGAATGGATAGTATCTGGGTTGTATTCGATTATGATGTTATGCTGTGTATATAGTTATACACATAAGGTGACGGTATTCCCGTTTCACATACGAGCGACCGAAACGAACAGAAAGTTGAAATGATAGACTGAACAATCAATGTATCTGGGTGGTATCCGATTATATCGCAATACTGTATATATATTGATACTTACCAGGTGACGGTACTTCCGTTACACATACTAGTGACTGAATCGAACAGAAGGTTAAATGGTTAGACGAAACGATAATTGTATCTGAGTTGTATTCGATGATATCGTGATGATGTTTATATAGCAATACTCACCAGGTAACTGTTCTTCCGTTTTACATACAAGCGACCGAATCGAGCAGAAGGTTGAATTCAGTATAGATTGAACAATCATCGTATCTGGGTTGTATTCGATTATGTTTATATAGATATACTCACCAGGTACCTGTTCTTCCGATATACATACGAGCAACTGAATCGAACATAAGGTTGAATGGATAGATTGAACAATCATCGTATCTGAGTTGTATTCGATTATGTTTATATAGTTATACTCACCAGGTGACTGTTCTTCCGTTATACATACGAGCGACTGAATTGAACTGAAGGTTGAATGGATAGACTAAACAATGATCGTATCTGGGGTTGTATTCGATTATATCGTGATTATGTTCATATAGTTATACTCACCAGGTAACTGTTCTCCGGTTATACATAAGAGCGACTGAACTGAACAGAAGGTTGGATGGATAGACTGAACAATCATCGTATCTGGGATGTATTCGATTATTTCGTGATGGTTATTATATATTATGTCTAACCAGGTTCTTTCGTTATACATACTAGCAACCGAATCGAACATAAGGTTGGATGGATAGATTGAACAATCATTGTATCTGGGTTGTCTCCGATTATATCGTTATGTTGTATATTTAACTACACCTACCATGTAACGGTTCTTTCGTTACACATACGAGCGTCTGAATCGAACATAAGGTTGGATGGTTAGACGGAACGATAATTGTAACTTAGTTGTATTCGATTATATCGTGATGACGTTCATATAGAAATACTCACCAGGTTACTGTTCTTTCGTTATACATACGAGCAACCGAATCGAACAGAAGGTTGAATGGATAGTATCTGGGTTGTATTCGATTATGATGTTATGCTGTGTATATAGTTATACACATAAGGTGACGGTATTCCCGTTTCACATACGAGCGACCGAAACGAACAGAAAGTTGAATGGATAGACTGAACAATCAATGTATCTGGGTGGTATCCGATTATATCGCAATACTGTATATATAGTAATACTTACCAGGTGACGGTACTTCCGTTACACATACTAGCGACTGAATCGAACAGAAGGTTAAATGGTTAGACGAAACGATAATTGTATCTGAGTTGTATTCGATGATATCGTGATGATGTTTATATAGCAATACTCACCAGGTAACTGTTCTTCCGTTTTACATACAAGCGACCGAATCGAGCAGAAGGTTGAATTCAGTATAGATTGAACAATCATCGTATCTGGGTTGTATTCGATTATGTTTATATAGTTATACTCACCAGGTAACTGTTCTTCCGTTATACATACGAGTGACTGAATTGAACAGAAGGTTGAATGGATAGTATCTGGGTTGTATTCGATTATGATGTTATGCTGTGTATATAGTTATACAAATAAGGTGACGGTATTCCCGTTTCACATACGAGCGACCGAAACGAACAGAAAGTTGAATGGATAGACTGAACAATCAATGTATCTGGGTGGTATCCGATTATATCGCAATACTGTATATATAGTGATACTTACCAGGTGACGGTACTTCCGTTACACATACTAGCGACTGAATCTAACAGAAGGTTGAATGGTTAGACGAAACGATAATTGTATCTGAGTTGTATTCGATGATATCGTGATGATGATTATATAGCAATACTCACCAGGTAACTGTTCTTCCGTTTTACATACAAGCGACCGAATCGAGCAGAAGGTTGAATTCAGTATAGATTGAACAATCATCGTATCTGGGTTGTATTCGATTATGTTTATATAGTTATAATCACCAGGTAACTGTTCTTCCGTTATACATACGAGCGACTGAATTGAACAGAAGGTTGAATGGATAGTATATGGGTTGTATTCGATTATGATGTTATGCTGTGTATATAGTTATACACACTAGGAGACGGTATTCCCGTTTTACATACGAGCGACCGAAACGAAAAGAAAGTTGAATGGATAGACTGAACAATCAATGTATCTGGGTGGTATCCGATTATATCGCAATACTGTATATATAGTGATACTTACCAGGTGACGATACTTCCGTTACACATACTAGCGACTGAATCGAACAGAATGTTGAATGGTTAGACGAAACGATAATTGTATATGAGTTGTATTCGATGATATCGTGATGATGTTTATATAGCAATACTCACCAGGTAACTGTCCTTCCGTTTTACATACAAGCGACCGAATCGAGCAGATGGTTAAATGGATAGATTGAACAATCATCGTATCTGAGTTGTATTCGATTATGTTTATATAGATATACTCACCAGGTACCTGTTCTTCCGATAAACATACGAGCAACCGAATCGAACATAAGGTTGAATGGATAGATTGAACAATCATCGTATCTGAGTTGTATTCGATTATGTTTATATAGTTATACTCACCAGGTAACTGTTCTTCCGTTATACATACGAGCGACTGAATTGAACTGAAGGTTGAATGAATAGACTAAACAATGATCGTATCTGGGGTTGTATTCGATTATATCGTGATGATGTTCATATAGTTACACTCACCAGGTAACTGTTCTCCGGTTATACATAAGAGCGACTGAACTGAACAGAAGGTTGAATGGATAGACTGAACAATCATCGTATCTGGGATGTATTCGATTATTTCGTGATGATTATTATATATTATGTCTAACCAGGTTCTTTCGTTATACATACTAGCAACCGAATCGAACATAAGGTTGAATGGATAGATTGAACAATCATTGTATCTGGGTTGTCTCCGATTATATCGTTATGTTGTATATTTAACTACACCTACCATGTAACGGTTCTTTCGTTACACATACGAGCGTCTGAATCGAACATAAGGTTGGATGGTTAGACGGAACGATAATTGTAACTAAGTTGTATTCGATTATATCGTGATGACGTTCATATAGAAATACTCACCAGGTTACTGTTCTTTCGTTATACATACGAGCAACCGAATCGAACAGAAGGTTGAATGGATAGTATCTGGGTTGTATTCGATTATGATGTTATGCTGTGTATATAGTTGTACACATAAGGTGACGGTATTCCCGTTTCACATACGAGCGACCGAAACGAACAGAAAGTTGAATGGATAGACTGAACAATCAGTGTATCTGGGTGGTATCCGATTATATCGCAATACTGTATATATAGTGATACTTACCAGGTGACGGTACTTCCGTTACACATACTAGCGACTGAATTGAACAGAAGGTCAAATGGTTAGACGAAACGATAATTGTATCTGAGTTGTATTCGATGATATCGTGATGATGTTTATATAGAAATACTCACCAGGTAAATGCTCTTCCGTTTTACATACAAGCGACCGAATCGAGCAGAAGGTTGAATTCAGTATAGATTGAACAATCATCGTATCTGGGTTGTATTCGATTATGTTCATATAGTTATACTCACCAGGTAACTGTTCTTCCGTTATACATACGAGCGACTGAATTGAACTGAAGGTTGAATGGATAGACTAAACAATGATCGTATCTGGGGTTGTATTCGATTATATCGTGATGATGTTCATATAGTTATACTCACCAGGTAACTGTTCTCCAGTTATACATAAGAGCGACTGAACTGAACAGAAGGTTGAATGGATAGACTGAACAATCATCGTATCTGGGTTGTATTCGATTATTTCGTGATGATTATCATATATTATGTCTAACCAGGTAACTGTTCTTTCGTTATACATACTTGCAACCGAATCGAACATAAGGTTGAATGGATAGATTGAACAATCTATGTATCTGGGTTGTCTCCGATTATATCGTTATGTTGTATATTTAACTACACCTACCATGTAACGGTTCTTTCGTTACACATACGAGCGTCTGAATCGAACATAAGGTTGGATGGTTAGACGGAACTATAATTGTAACTAAGTTGTATTCGATTATATCGTGATGACGTTCATATAGAAATACTCACCAGGTTACTGTTCTTTCGTTATACATACGAGCAACCGAATCGAACAGAAGGTTGAATGGATAGTATCTGGGTTGTATTCGATTATGATGTTATGCTGTGATATAGTTATACACATAAGGTGACGGTATTCCCGTTTCACATACGAGCGACCGAAACGAACTGAAAGTTGAATGGATAGACTGAACAATCAATGTATCTGGGTGGTATCCGTTTATATCGCAATACTGTATATATAGTGATACTTACCAGGTGACGATACTTCCGTTACACATACTAGCGACTGAATCGAACAGAATGTTGAATGGATAGACGAAACGATAATTGTATCTGAGTTGTATTCGATGATATCGTGATGATGTTTATATAGCAATACTCACCAGGTAACTGTTCTTCCGTTTTACATACAAGCGACCGAATCGAGCAGAAGGTTGAATTCAGTATAGATTGAACAATCATCGTATCTGGGTTGTATTCGATTATGTTTATATAGTTATACTCACCAGGTAACTGTTCTTCCGTTATACATACGGGCGACTGAATTGAACAGAAGGTTGAATGGATAGTATATGGGTTGTATTCGATTATGATGTTATGCTGTGTATATAGTTATACACACTAGGAGACGGTATTCTCGTTTTACATACGAGCGACCGAAACGAAAAGAAAGTTTAAATGGATAGACTGAACAATCGATGTATCTGGGTGGTATCCGATTATATCGCAATACTGTATATATAGTGATACTTACCAGGTGACGATACTTCCGTTACACATACTAGCGACTGAATCGAACAGAATGTTGAATGGATAGACGAAACAATAATTGTATCTGAGTTGTATTCGATGATATCGTGATGATGTTTATATAGCAATACTCACCAGGTAACTGTCCTTCCGTTTTACATACAAGCGACCGAATCGAGCAGAAGGTTAAATGGATAGATTGAACAATCATCGTATCTGAGTTGTATTCGATTATGTTTATATAGATATACTCACCAGGTACCTGTTCTTCCGATATACATACGAGCAACCGAATCGAACATGAGGTTGAATGGATAGATTGAACAATCATCGTATCTGAGTTGTATTCGATTATGTTTATATAGTTATACTCACCAGGTAACTGTTCTTCCGTTATACATACGAGCGACTGAATTGAACTGAAGGTTGAATGGATAGACTAAACAATGATCGTATCTGGGGTTGTATTCGATTATATCGTGATGATGTTCATATAGTTATACTCACCAGGTAACTGTTCTCCAGTTATACATAAGAGCGACTGAACTGAACAGAAGGTTGAATGGATAGACTGAACAATCATCGTATCTCGGTTGTATTCGATTATTTCGTGATGATTATTATATATTATGTCTAACCAGGTAACTGTTCTTTCGTTATACATACGAGCAACCGAATCGAACAGAAGGTTGAATGGATAGTATCTGGGTTGTATTCGATTATGATGTTATGCTGTGTATATAGTTATACACATAAGGTGACGGTATTCCCGTTTCACATACGAGCGACCGAAACGAACAGAAAGTTGAAATGATAGACTGAACAATCAATGTATCTGGGTGGTATCCGATTATATCGCAATACTGTATATATATTGATACTTACCAGGTGACGGTACTTCCGTTACACATACTAGTGACTGAATCGAACAGAAGGTTAAATGGTTAGACGAAACGATAATTGTATCTGAGTTGTATTCGATGATATCGTGATGATGTTTATATAGCAATACTCACCAGGTAACTGTTCTTCCGTTTTACATACAAGCGACCGAATCGAGCAGAAGGTTGAATTCAGTATAGATTGAACAATCATCGTATCTGGGTTGTATTCGATTATGATGTTATGCTGTGTATATAGTTATACATACTAGGAGACGGTATTCCCGTTTTACATACGAGCGACCGAAACAAAAAGAAAGTTGAATGGATAGACTGAACAATCAATGTATCTGGGTGGTATCCGATTATATCGCAATACTGTATATATAGTGATACTTACCAGGTGACGATACTTCCGTTACACATACTAGCGACTGAATCGAACAGAATGTTGAATGGTTAGACGAAACGATAATTGTATCTGAGTTGTATTCGATGATATCGTGATGATGTTTATATAGCAATACTCACCAGGTAACTGTTCTTCCGTTTTACATACAAGCGACCGAATCGAGCAGAAGGTTGAATTCAGTATAAATTGAACAATCATCGTATCTGGGTTGTATTCGATTATGTTTATATAGATATACTCACCAGGTACCTGTTCTTCCGATATACATACGAGCAACCGAATCGAACATAAGGTTGAATGGATAGATTGAACAATCATCGTATCTGAGTTGTATTCGATTATGTTTATATAGTTATACTCACCAGGTAACTGTTCTTCCGTTATACATACGAGCGACTGAATTGAACTGAAGGTTGAATGGATAGACTAAACAATGATCGTATCTGGGGTTGTATTCGATTATATCGTGATGATGTTCATATATTTATACTCACCAGGTAACTGTTCTCCAGTTATACATAAGAGCGACTGAACTGAACAGAAGGTTGAATGGATAGACTGAACAATCATCGTATCTGGGTTGTATTCGATTATTTCGTGATGATTATTATATATTACGTCTAACCAGGTAACTGTTCTTTCATTATACATACTAGCAACCGAATCGAACATAAGGTTGAATGGATAGATTAAACAATCATTGTATCTGGGTTGTCTCCGATTATATCGTTATGTTGTATATTTAACTACACCTACCATGTAACGGTTCTTTTGTTACACATACGAGCGTCTGAATCGAACATAAGGTTGGATGGTTAGACGGAACGATAATTGTAACTAAGTTGTATTCGATTATATCGTGATGACGTTCATATAGAAATACTCACCAGGTAACTGTTCTTCCGTTTTACATACAAGCGACCGAATCGAGCAGAAGGTTGAATTCAGTATAAATTGAACAATCATCGTATCTGGGTTGTATTCGATTATGTTTATATAGATATACTCACCAGGTACCTGTTCTTCCGATATACATACGAGCAACCGAATCGAACATAAGGTTGAATGGATAGATTGAACAATCATCGTATCTGAGTTGTATTCGATTATGTTTATATAGTTATACTCACCAGGTAACTGTTCTTCCGTTATACATACGAGCGACTGAATTGAACTGAAGGTTGAATGGATAGACTAAACAATGATCGTATCTGGGGTTGTATTCGATTATATCGTGATGATGTTCATATATTTATACTCACCAGGTAACTGTTCTCCAGTTATACATAAGAGCGACTGAACTGAATAGAAGGTTGAATGGATAGACTGAACAATCATCGTATCTGGGTTGTATTCGATTATATCGCAATACTGTATATATAGTGATACTTACCAGGTGACGGTACTTCCGTTACACATACTAGCGACTGAATCGAACAGAAGGTTAAATGGTTAGACGAAACGATAATTGTAACTAAGTTGTATTCGATTATATCGTGATGACGTTCATATAGAAATACTCACCAGGTTACTGTTCTTTCGTTATACATACGAGCAACCGAATCGAACAGAAGGTTGAATGGATAGTATCTGGGTTGTATTCGATTATGATGTTATGCTGTGTATATAGTTATACACATAAGGTGACGGTATTCCCGTTTCACATACGGGCGACCGAAACGAACAGGAAGTTGAATGGATAGACTGAACAATCAATGTATCTGGGTGGTATCCGATTATATCGCAATACTGTATATATAGTGATACTTACCAGGTGACGGTACTTCCGTTACACATACTAGCGACTGAATCGAACAGAAGGTTAAATGGTTAGACGAAACGATAATTGTATCTGAGTTGTATTCGATGATATCGTGATGATATAGCAATACTCACCAGGTAACTGTTCTTCCGTTTTACATACAAGCGACCGAATCGAGCAGAAGGTTGAATTCAGTATAGATTGAACAATCATCGTATCTGGGTTGCATTCGATTATGTTTATATTGTTATACTCACCAGGTAACTGTTCTTCCGTTATACATACGAGTGACTGAATTGAACAGAAGGTTGAATGGATAGTATCTGGGTTGTATTCGATTATGATGTTATGCTGTGTATATAGTTATACACATAAGGTGACGGTATTCCCGTTTCACATACGAGCGACCGAAACGAACAGAAAGTTGAATGGATAGACTGAACAATCAATGTATCTGGGTTGTATCCGATTATATCGCAATACTGTATATATAGTGATACTTACCAGGTGACGGTACTTCCGTTACACATACTAGCGACTGAATCGAACAGAAGGTTAAATGGTTAGACGAAACGATAATTGTATCTGAGTTGTATTCGATGATATCGTGATGATGTTTATATAGCAATACTCACCAGGTAACTGTTCTTCCGTTTTACATACAAGCGACCGAATCTAGCAGAAGGTTGAATTCAGTATAGATTGAACAATCATCGTATCTGGGTTGTATTCGATTATGTTTATATAGTTATAATCACCAGGTAACTGTTCTTCCGTTATACATACGAACGACTGAATTGAACAGAAGGTTGAATGGATAGTATATGGGTTGTATTCGATTATGATGTTATGCTGTGTATATAGTTATACACACTAGGAGACGGTATTCCCGTTTTACATACGAGCGACCGAAACGAGAAGAAAGTTGAATGGATAGACTGAACAATCAATGTATCTGGGTGGTATCCGATTATATCGCTATACTGTATATATAGTGATACTTACCAGGTGACGATACTTCCGTTACACATACTAGCGACTGAATCGAACAGAATGTTGAATGGTTAGACGAAACGATAATTGTATCTGAGTTGTATTCGATGATATCGTGATGATGTTTATATAGCAATACTCACCAGGTAACTGTCCTTCCGTTTTACATACAAGCGACCGAATCGAGCAGAAGGTTAAATGGATAAATTGAACAATCATCGTATCTGAGTTGTATTCGATTATGTTTATATAGATATACTCACCAGGTACCTGTTCTTCCGATATACATACGAGCAACCGAATCGAACATAAGGTTGAATGGATAGATTGAACAATCATCGTATCAGCGTTGTATTCGATTATGTTTATATAGTTATACTCACCAGGTAACTGTTCTTCCGTTATACATACGAGCGACTGAATTGAACTGAAGGTTGAATGGATAGACTAAACAATGATCGTATCTGGGGTTGTATTCGATTATATCGTGATGATGTTCATATAGTTACACTCACCAGGTAACTGTTCTCCGGTTATACATAAGAGCGACTGAACTGAACAGAAGGTTGAATGAATAGACTGAACAATCATCGTATCTGGGATGTATTCGATTATTTCGTGATGATTATTATATATTATGTCTAACCAGGTTCTTTCGTTATACATACTAGCAACCGAATCGAACATAAGGTTGAATGGATAGATTGAACAATCATTGTATCTGGGTTGTCTCCGATTATATCGTTATGTTGTATATTTAACTACACCTACCATGTAACGGTTCTTTCGTTACACATACGAGCGTCTGAATCGAACATAAGGTTGGATGGTTAGACGGAACGATAATTGTAACTAAGTTGTATTCGATTATATCGTGATGACGTTCATATAGAAATACTCACCAGGTTACTGTTCTTTCGTTATACATACGAGCAACCGAATCGAACAGAAGGTTGAATGGATAGTATCTGGGTTGTATTCGATTATGATGTTATGCTGTGTATATAGTTATACACATAAGGTGACGGTATTCCCGTTTCACATACGAGCGACCGAAACGAACAGAAAGTTGAATGGATAGACTGAACAATCAATGTATCTGGGTGGTATACGATTATATCGCAATACTGTATATATAGTGATACTTACCAGGTGACGGTACTTCCGTTACACATACTAGCGATTGAATCGAACAGAAGGTTAAATGGTTAGACGAAACGATAATTGTATCTGAGTTGTATTCGATGATATCGTGATGATGTTTATATAGCAATACTCACCAGGTAACTGTTCTTCCGTTTTTCATACAAGCGACCGAATCGAGCAGAAGGTTGAATTCAGTATAGATTGAACAATCATCGTATCTGGGTTGTATTCGATTATGTTTATATAGTTTTAATCACCAGGTAACTGTTCTTCCGTTATACATACGAGCGACTGAATTGAACAGAAGGTTGAATGGATAGTATATGGGTTGTATTCGATTATGATGTTATGCTGTGTATATAGTTATACACATTAGGAGACGGTATTCCCGTTTTACATACGAGCGACCGAAACGAAAAGAAAGTTGAATGGATAGACTGAACAATCAATGTATCTGGGTGGTATCCGATTATATCGCAATACTGTATATATAGTGATACTTACCAGGTGACGATACTTCCGTTACACATACTAGCGACTGAATCGAACAGAATGTTGAATGGTTAGACGAAACGATAATTGTATCTGAGTTGTATTCGATGATATCGTGATGATGTTTATATAGCAATACTCACCAGGTAACTGTCCTTCCGTTTTACATACAAGCGACCGAATCGAGCAGAAGGTTAAATGGATAGATTGAACAATCATCGTATCTGAGTTGTATTCGTTTATGTTTATATAGATATACTCACCAGGTACCTGTTCTTCCGATATACATACGAGCAACCGAATCGAACATAAGGTTGAATGGATAGATTGAACAATCATCGTATCTGAGTTGTATTCGATTATGTTTATATAGTTATACTCACCAGGTAACTGTTCTTCCGTTATACATACGAGCGACTGAATTGAACTGAAGGTTGAATGGATGGACTAAACAATGATCGTATCTGGGGTTGTATTCGATTATATCGTGATGATGTTCATATAGTTATACTCACCAGGTAACTGTTCTCCAGTTATACATAAGAGCGACTGAACTGAACAGAAGGTTGAATGGATAGACTGATCAATCATCGTATCTGGGTTGTATTCGATTATTTCGTGATGATTATCATATATTATGTCTAACCAGGTAACTGTTCTTTCGTTATACATACTAGCAACCGAATCGAACATAAGGTTGAATGGATAGATTGAACAATCATTGTATCTGGGTTGTCTCCGATTATATCGTTATGTTGTATATTTAACTACACCTACCATGTAACGGTTCTTTCGTTACACATACGAGCGTCTGAATCGAACATAAGGTTGGATGGTTAGACGGAACGATAATTGTAACTAAGTTGTATTCGATTATATCGTGATGACGTTCATATAGAAATACTCACCAGGTTACTGTTCTTTCGTTTTACATACGAGCAACCGAATCGAACAGAAGGTTGAATGGATAGTATCTGGGTTGTATTCGATTATGATGTTATGCTGTGATATAGTTATACACATAAGGTGACGGTATTCCCGTTTCACATACGAGCGACCGAAACGAACAGAAAGTTGAATGGATAGACTGAACAATCAATGTATCTGGGTGGTATCCGATTATATCGCAATACTGTATATATAGTGATACTTACCAGGTGACGATACTTCCGTTACACATACTAGCGACTGAATCGAACAGAATGTTGAATGGATAGACGAAACGATAATTGTATCTGAGTTGTATTCGATGATATCGTGATGATGTTTATATAGCAATACTCACCAGGTAACTGTTCTTCCGTTTTACATACAAGCGACCGAATCGAGCAGAAGGTTGAATTCAGTATAGATTGAACAATCATCGTATCTGGGTTGTATTCGATTATGTTTATATAGTTATACTCACCAGGTAACTGTTCTTCCGTTATACATACGAGCGACTGAATTGAACAGAAGGTTGAATGGATAGTATATGGGTTGTATTCGATTATGATGTTATGCTGTGTATATAGTTATACACACTAGAAGACGGTATTCCCGTTTTACATACGAGCGACCGAAACGAAAAGAAAGTTGAATGGATAGACTGAACAATCAATGTATCTGGGTGGTATCCGATTATATCGCAATACTGTATATATAGTGATACTTAACAGGTGACGATACTTCCGTTACACATACTAGCGACTGAATCGAACAGAATGTTGAATGGATAGACGAAACGATAATTGTATCTGAGTTGTATTCGATGATATCGTGATGATGTTTATATAGCAATACTCACCAGGTAACTGTCCTTCCGTTTTACATACAAGCGACCGAATCGAGCAGAAGGTTGAATGGATAGATTGAACAATCATCGTATCTGAGTTGTATTCGATTATGTTTATATAGATATACTCACCAGGTACCTGTTCTTCCGATATACATACGAGCAACCGAATCGAACATAAGGTTGAATGGATAGATTGAACAATCATCGTATCTGAGTTGTATTCGATTATGTTTATATAGTTATACTCACCAGGTAACTGTTCTTCCGTTATACATACGAGCGACTGAATTGAACTGAAGGTTGAATGGATAGACTAAACAATGATCGTATCTGGGGTTGTATTCGATTATATCGTGATGATGTTCATATAGTTATACTCACCAGGTAACTGTTCTCCAGTTATACATAAGAGCGACTGAACTGAACAGAAGGTTGAATGGATAGACTGAACAATCATCGTATCTCGGTTGTATTCGATTATTTCGTGATGATTATTATATATTATGTCTAACCAGGTAACTGTTCTTTCGTTATACATACGAGCAACCGAATCGAACAGAAGGTTGAATGGATAGTATCTGGGTTGTATTCGATTATGATGTTATGCTGTGTAAATAGTTATACACATAAGGTGACGGTAATCCCGTTTCACATACGAGCGACCGAAACGAACAGAAAGTTGAAATGATAGACTGAACAATCAATGTATCTGGGTGGTATCCGATTATATCGCAATACTGTATATATAGTGATACTTACCAGGTGACGGTACTTCCGTTACACATACTAGCGACTGAATCGAACAGAAGGTTAAATGGTTAGACGAAACGATAATTGTATCTGAGTTGTATTCGATGATATCGTGATGATGTTTATATAGCAATACTCACCAGGTAACTGTTCTTCCGTTTTACATACAAGCGACCGAATCGAACAGAAGGTTGAATTCAGTATGAATTGAACAATCATCGTATCTGGGTTGTATTCGATTATGTTTATATAGATATAATCACCAGGTACCTGTTCTTCCGATATACATACGAGCAACCGAATCGAACTGAAGGTTGAATGGATAGACTAAACAATGATCGTATCTGGGGTTGTATTCGATTATATCGTGATGATGTTCATATATTTATACTCACCAGGTAACTGTTCTCCAGTTATACATAAGAGCGACTGAACTGAACAGAAGGTTGAATGGATAGACTGAACAATCATCGTATCTGGGTTGTATTCGATTATTTCGTGATGATTATTATATATTACGTCTAACCAGGTAACTGTTTTTTCGTTATACATACTAGCAACCGAATCGAACATAAGGTTGAATGGATAGATTGAACAATCATTGTATCTGGGTTGTCTCCGATTATATCGTTATGTTGTATATTTAACTACACCTACCATGTAACGGTTCTTTCGTTACACATACGAGCGTCTGAATCGAACATAAGGTTGGATGGTTAGACGGAACGATAATTGTAACTAAGTTGTATTCGATTATATCGTGATGACGTTCATATAGAAATACTCACCAGGTTACTGTTCTTCCGTTTTACATACAAGCGACCGAATCGAGCAGAAGGTTGAATTCAGAATAGATTGAACAATCATCGTATCTGGGTTGTATTCGATTATGTTTATATAGTTATACTCACCAGGTAACTGTTCTTCCGTTATACATACGAGCGACTGAATTGAACAGAAGGTTGGATGGATAGTATATGGGTTGTATTCGATTATGATATTATGCTGTGTATATAGTTATACACACTAGGAGACGGTATTCCCGTTTTACATACGAGCGACCGAAACGAAAAGAAAGTTGAATGGATAGACTGAACAATCAATGTATCTGGGTGGTATCCGATTATATCGCAATACTGTATATATAGTGATACTTACCAGGTGACGATACTTCCGTTACACATACTAGCGACTGAATCGAACAGAATGTTGAATGGTTAGACGAAACGATAATTGTATCTGAGTTGTATTCGATGATATCGTGATGATGTTTATATAACAATACTCACCAGGTAACTGTCCTTCCGTTTTACATACAAGCGACCGAATCGAGCAGAAGGTTAAATGGATAGATTGAACAATCATCGTATCTGAGTTGTATTCGATTATGTTTATATAGATATACTCACCAGGTACCTGTTCTTCCGATATACATACGAGCAACCGAATCGAACATAAGGTTGAATGGATAGATTGAACAATCATCGTATCTGAGTTGTATTCGATAATGTTTATATAGTTATACTCACCAGGTAACTAATCTTCCGTTATACATACGAGCGACTGAATTGAACTGAAGGTTGAATGGATAGACTAAACAATGATCGTATCTGGGGTTGTATTCGATTATATCGTGATGATGTTCATATAGTTATACTCACCAGGTAACTGTTCTCCAGTTATACATAAGAGCGACTTAACTGAATAGAAGGTTGAATGGATAGACTGAACAATCATCGTATCTGGGTTGTATTCGATTATTTCGTGATGATTATTATATAATATGTCTAACCAGGTAACTGTTCTTTCGTTTTACATACTAGCAACCGAATCGAACAGAAGGTTGAATGGATAGTATATAGGTTGTATTCGATTATGATGTTATGCTGTGTATATAGTTATACACACTAGGAGACGGTATTCCCGTTTTACATACGAGCGACCGAAACGAAAAGAAAGTTGAATGGATAGACTGAACAATCAATGTATCTGGGTGGTATCTGATTATATCGCAATACTGTATATATAGTGATACTTACCAGGTGACGATACTTCCGTTACACATACTAGCGACTGAATCGAACAGAATGTTGAATGGTTAGACGAAACGATAATTGTATCCGAGTTGTATTCGATGATATCGTGATGATGTTTATATAGCAATACTCACCAGGTAACTGTCCTTCCGTTTTACATACAAGCGACCGAATCGAGCAGAAGGTTAAATGGATAGATTGAACAATCATCGTATCTGAGTTGTATTCGATTATGTTTATATGGATATACTCACCAGGTACCTGTTCTTCCGATATACATACGAGCAACCGAATCGAACATAAGGTTGAATGGATAGATTAAACAATCATCGTATCTGAGTTGTATTCGATTATGTTTATATAGTTATACTCACCAGGTAACTGTTCTTCCGTTATACATACGAGCGACTGAATTGAACTGAAGGTTGAATGGATAGACTAAACAATGATCGTATCTGGAGTTGTATTCGATTATATCGTGATGATGTTCATATAGTTATACTCACCAGGTAACTGTTCTCCAATTATACATAAGAGCAACTGAACTGAACAGAAGGTTGAATGGATAGACTGAACAATCATCGTATCTGGGTTGTATTCGATTATTTCGTGATGATTATTATATATTATGTCTAACCAGGTAACTGTTCTTTCGTTATACATACTAGCAACCGAATCGAACATAAGGTTGAATGGATAGATTGAACAATCATTGTATCTGGGTTGTCTCCGATTATATCGTTATGTTGTATATTTAACTACACCTACCATGTAACGGTTCTTTCGTTACACATACGAGCGTCTGAATCGAACATAAGGTTGGATGGTTAGACGGAACGATAATTGTAACTAAGTTGTATTCGATTATATCGTGATGACGTTCACATAGAAATACTCACCAGGTTACTGTTCTTTCGTTATACATACGAGCAACCGAATCGAACAGAAGGTTGAATGGATAGTATCTGGGTTGTATTCGATTATGATGTTATGCTGTGTATATAGTTATACACATAAGGTGACGGTATTCCCGTTTCACATACGAGCGACCGAAACGAACAGAAAGTTGAATGGATAGACTGAACAATCAATGTATCTGGGTGGTATCCGATTATATCGCAATACTGTATATATAGTGATACTTACCAGGTGACGGTACTTCCGTTACACATACTAGCGACTTAATCGAACAGAAGGTTAAATGGTTAGACGAAACGATAATTGTATCTGAGTTGTATTCGATGATATCGTGATGATGTTTATATAGCAATACTCACCAGGTAACTGTTCTTCCGTTTTATATACAAGCGACCGAATCGAGCAGAAGGTTGAATTCAGTATAGATTGAACAATCATCGTATCTGGGTTGTATTCAATTATGTTTATATAGGTATACTCACCAGGTAACTGTTCTTCCGTTTAACATACGAGCGACTGAATTGAACAGAAGGTTGAATAGATAGTATATGGGTTGTATTCGATTATGATGTTATGCTGTGTATATAGTTATACACACTAGGAGACGGTATTCCCGTTTTACATACGAGCGACCGAAACGAAAAGAAAGTTGAATGGATAGACTGAACAATCAATGTATCTGGGTGGTATCCGATTATATCGCAATACTGTATATATAGTTATACTTACCAGGTGACGGTACTTCCGTTACACATGCTAGCGACTTAATCGAACAGAAGGTTGAATGGTTAGACGAAACGATTATTGTATCTGAGTTGTATTCGATGATATCGTGATGATGTTTATATAGCAATACTCACCAGGTAACTGTTCTTCCGTTTTACATACAAGCGACCGAATCGAGCAGAAGGTTAAATGAATAGATTGAACAATCATCGTATCTGGGTTGTATTCGATTATATTTATATAGTAATACTCACCAGGTAACTGTTCTTCCGTTTTACATACAAGCGACCGAATCGAGCAGAAGGTTAAATTTTAATATAGATTGAACAATCATCGTATCTGGGTTGTATTCGATTATGTTTATATAGTTATACTCACCAGGTAACTGTTCTTCCGTTATACATACGAGCGACTGAATTGAACAGAAGGTTGAATGGTTAGACTAAACAATAATCGTATCTGGGGTTGTATTCGATTATATCTTGATGATGTTCATATAATTATACTCACCAGGAAACTGTTCTCCAGTTATACATAAGAGCGACTGAACTGAACAGAAATTTGAATGGATAGACTGAACAATCATCGTATCTGGGTTGTATTTGATTATATCGTGATTATCATCACATAGTATGTCTAACCAGGTAACAGTTCTTCCGTTATACATACGAGCAACCAAAACGAACATAAGGTTGAATGGATAGATTGAACAATCATTGTATCTGGGTTGTCTCCGATTATATCGTTATGCTGTATATTTAGTTACACCTACCATGTAACGGTTCTTTCGTTACACATACGAGCGTCTGAATCGATCATAAGGTTGGATGGTTAGACGGAACGATAATTGTAACTGAGTTGTATTCGATTATATCGTGGTGATGTTTATATAGTAATACTCACCAGGTGACTGTTCTTGCGTTATACATACGAGAAACCGAATCGAACAGAAGGTTGAATGGATAGTATCTGGGTTGTATTCGATTATGATGTTATGCTGTGTATATAGTTATACACATAAGGTGACGGTATTCCCGTTTTACATACGAGCGACCGAAACGAACAGAAAGTGGAATGGATAGACTGAACAATAAATGTACCTGGGTGGTATCCGATTATATCGCAATACTGTATATATAGTGATACTTACCAGGTGAAGGTACTCCAGTTATACATACTAGCGACTGAATCGAACAGAAGGTTAAATGGTTAGACGAAACGATAATTGTATCTGAGTTGTATTCGATGATATCGTGATGATGTTTATATAGTTATACTCACCAGGTAACTGTTCTCCAGTTATACATACGAGCGACTGAATTGAACAGAAGGTTGAATGGATAGACTAAACAATGATCGTATCTGGGGTTGTATTCGATTATATCGTGATGATGTTTATATAGTTATACTCACCAGGTAACTGTTCTCCAGTTATACATAAGAGCGACTGAACTGAACAGAAGGTTGAATGGATAGACTGAACAATCATCGTATCTGGGTTGTATTCGATTATTTCGTGATGATTATTATATATTATGTTTAACCAGGTAACTGTTTTTCCGTTATACATACCAGCAAACGAATCGAACATAAGGTTGAATGGATAGATTGAACAATCATTGTATCTGGGTTGTTTCCGATTATATCGTTATGCTGTATATTTAGATAAACCTACCATGTAACGGTTCTTTCGTTACACATACGAGCGTCTGAATCGAACATAAGGTTGGATGGTTAGACGGAACGATAATTGTAACTGAGTTGTATTCGATTATATCGTGGTGATGTTTATATAGTAATACTCACCAGGTGACTGTTCTTGCGTTATACATACGAGCGACCCAATCGAACATAAGGTTGGATGGATAGACGGAATGATCATCGTATCTGAGTTGTATTCGATTATATCGTGATGACGTTCATATAGAAATACTCACCAGGTTACTGTTCTTTCGTTATACATACGAGAAACCGAATCGAACAGAAGGTTGAATGGATAGTATCTGGGTTGTATTCGATTATGATGATATGCTGTGTATATAGTTATACACACTAGGTGACGGTATTCCTGTTTTACATACGAGCGACCGAAACGAACGGAAAGTTGAATGGATAGACTGAACAATCAATGTATCTGGTTGGTATCCGATTATATCGCAATACTGTATATATAGTGATACTTACCAGGTGACGGTACTTCCGTTACACATACTAGCGACTGAATCGAACAGAAGGTTAAATGGTTAGACGAAGCGATAATTGTATCTGAGTTGTATTCGATTATATCGTGATGATGTTTATATAGCAATATTCACCAGGTAACTGTTCTTCCGTTTTACATAGAAGCGACCGAATCGAGCAGAAGGTTAAATGAATAGATTGAAAATTCATCGTATCTGGGTTGTATTCGATTAGGTTTATATAGTTATACTCACCAGGTAACTGTTCTTTCGTTTTACATAAAAGCGACCGAATCGAGCAGAAGGTTGAATGGATAGATTGAAAATTCATCGTATTTGGGTTGTATTCGATTATGTTTATATAGTTATACTCACCAGGTAACTGTTCTTCCATTATACATAAGAACGACTGAATTGAACAGAAGGTTGAATGGATAGACTAAACAATAATCGTATCTTAACCAGGTAACAGTTCTCATATATAATCTAACCAGAAACCCAGAAACATTGATTGTTCAGTCTATCCATTCAACTTTCTTTTCGTTTCGGTCGCTCGTATGTAAAACGGGAATACCGTCACCTAGTGTGTATAACTATATACACAGCATAACATCATAATCGAATACAACCCATATACTATCCATTCAACCTTCTGTTCAATTCAGTCGCTCGTATGTATAACGGAAGAACAGTTACCTGGTGAGTATAACTATATGAACATCATCACGATATCATCGAATACAACTCAGATACAATTATCGTTTCGTCTAACCATTCAACCTTCTGTTCGATTCAGTCGCTAGTATGTGTAACGGAAGTACTGTCACCTGGTGAGTATCACTATATATACAGTATTGCGATATAATCGGACACCACCCAGATACATTGATTGTTCAGTCTATCCATTCAACTTTTTGTTCGTTTCGGTCGCTCGTATGTAAAACGGGAATACCGTCACCATATGTGTATAACTATATACACAGCATAACATCATAATCGAATACAACCCAGATACTATCCATTCAACCTTCTGTTCGATTCGGTTGCTCGTATGTATAACGAAAGAACAGTAACCTGGTGAGTATTTCTATATGAACGTCATCACGATATAATCGAATACAACTCTGATACAATAATCTTACCGTCTATCCATCCAACCTTCTGTTCGATTGGGTCGCTCGTATGTATAACGCAAGAACAGTCACCTGGTGAGTATTACTATATAAACATCACCACGATATAATCGAATACAACTCAGTTACAATTATCGTTCCGTCTAACCATCCAAGCTTATGTTCGATTCAGACGCTCGTATGTGTAACGGAAGAACCGTTACATGGTAGGTGTAACTAAATATACAGCATAACGATATAATCGGAGACAACCCAGATACAATGATTGTTCAATCTATCCATCCAACCTTATGTTCGATTCGGTTGCTCGTATGTATAACGGAAGAACTGTTACCTGGTGAGTCATACTATATGATAATAATCACGATATAATCAAATACAACCCAGATACGATGAATGTTCAGTCTATCCATTCAACCTTCTGTTCAGTTCAGTCGCTCTTATGTATTACTGGAGAACAGTTTCCTGGTGAGTATAACTATATGAACATCATCAAGATATAATCGAATACAACCCCTGATACGATTATTGTTTAGTCTATCCATTCAACCTTCTGTTCAATTCAGTCGCTCGTATGTAAAACGGAAGAACAGTTACCTGGTGAGTATTGCTATATGAACATCATCACGATATCATCGAATACAACTCAGAGATACAATTATCATTTCGTCTAACCATTTAACCTTCTGTTCGATTCAGTCGCTAGTATGTGTAACGGAAGTACCGTCACCTGGTAAGTATCACTATATATACAGTATTGCGATATAATCGGATACCACCCAGATACATTGATTGTTCAGTCTATCCATTACTTTCTGTTCAGTTCAGTCGCTCTTATGTATAACTGGAGAACAGTTTCCTGGTGAGTATAACTATATGAACATCATCAAGATATAATCGAATACAACTCAGATACAATAATCATACCGTCTATCCATCCAACCTTCTGTTCGATTGGGTCGCTCGTATGTATTACGCAAGAACAGTCACCTGGTGAGTATTACTATATGAACATCACCACGATATAATCGAATACAACTCAGTTACAATTATCGTTCCGTCCGTTAAGGCGATCTGAAGAATTCGAAAAAGTTCCAAGGGGGCCCCCTTTGATGCATTTTTTTTTTTCGATTTCGGTTTTTTCGATTGGAGAAATGGATTCTATGAAAGAAACAAGCAGATTGGTATGATCGAAGTTGAAAATCGGTCCATCCGTTCGGAAGTTGAGGCGATCTGAAGAATTCGAAAAAGTTCCAAGGGGACCCCCTTTGATGCAATTTTTTTTCGATTTCGGTTTTTTCGATTGGAGAAATGGATTCTATGAAAAAAACAAGCGAATTGGTATGCGCGAAATTGAAAATCGGTCCATCCGTTCGGAAGTTAAGGCGATCTGAAGAATTCGAAAAAATTCCAAGAAGGCCCCCTTTGATGCATTTTTTTTTTCGATTTCGGTTTTTTCGATTGGAGAAATGGATTCTATGAAAGAAAACAAGCAGATTGGTATGATCGAAGTTGAAAATCGGTCCATCCGTTCGGAAGTTAAGGCGATCTGAAGAATTCGAAAAAGTTCCAAGGGGGCCCCCTTTGATGCATTTTTTTTTTCGATTTCGGTTTTTTCGATTGGAGTAATGGATTCTATGAAAAAAAAACAAGCAGATTCGTATGATCGAAGTTGAAAATCGGTCCATCCGTTCGGAAGTTAAGGCGATCTGAAGAATTCGAAAAAGTTCCAAGGGGGCTCCCTTTGATGCTTTTTATTTTTTCCATTTTGGTTTTTTTGATTGAAGAAATGGATTCTATGAAAAAAAAAACAAGCAGATTGGTATGATCGAAGTTGAAAATCGGTCCATACGTTCGAAAGTTAAGGCAATCTGAAGAATTCGACAAAGTTCCAAGGGGGCCCCCTTTGATGCATTTTTTATTTTCGATTTCGGTTTTTTTGATCGGAGAAATGGATTCTATGAAAAAAAAAGCAGATTGGTATGATCGAAGTTGAAAATCGGTCCATCCGTTCGGAAGTTAAGTCGATCTGAAGAATTCGAAAAAGTTCCAAGGGGGCCCCCTTTGATGCATTTTTTTTATTTCGGTCTTTTCGATTGCAGAAATGGATTCTATGGTAAAAAACAAGCAGATTCGTATAATCGAAGTTGAAAATCGGTCCATCCGTTCGGAAGTTAAGGCGATCTGAAGAATTCGAAGAAATTCCAAGGGGGCTCCCTTTGATGCTATTTATTTTTTCGATTTCGGTTTTTTTGATTGGAGAAATGGATTCTATGAAAAAAAAACAAGAAGATTCGTATGATCGAAGTTGAAAATCGGTCCATCCGTTCGGAAGTTAAGGCGATCTGAAGAATTCGAAAAAGTTCCAAGGGGGCTCCCTTTGATGCTTTTCATTTTTTCGATTTCGGTTTTTTTGATTGGAGAAATGGATTCTATGAAAAAAAAAACAAGCAGATTGGTATGATCGAAGTTGAAAATCGGTCCATACGTTCGAAAGTTAAGGCAATCTGAAGAATTCGACAAAGTTCCAAGGGGGCCCCCTTTGATGCATTTTTTATTTTCGATTTCGGTTTTTTTGATCGGAGAAATGGATTCTATGAAAAAAAAAGCAGATTGGTATGATCGAAGTTGAAAATCGGTCCATCCGTTCGGAAGTTAAGTCGATCTGAAGAATTCGAAAAAGTTCCAAGGGGGCCCCCTTTGATGCATTTTTTTTTTATTTCGGTCTTTTCGATTGCAGAAATGGATTCTATGGAAAAAAACGAGCAGATTCGTATAATCGAAGTTGAAAATCGGTCCATCCGTTCGGAAGTTAAGGCGATCTGAAGAATTCGAAGAAATTCCAAGGGGGCTTCCTTTGATGCTATTTATTTTTTCGATTTCGGTTTTTTTGATTATAGAAATGGATTCTATGAAAAAAAAACAAGCAGATTGGTATGATCGAAGTTGAAAATCGGTCCATCCGTTCGGAAGTTAAGGCGATCTGAAGAATTCGAAAAAGTTCCAAGGGGACCCCCTCTGTTGCAATTTTTCTTTTCGATTTCGGTTTTTTTGATTGGAGAAATGGATTCTATGAAAAAAAACAAGCAGATTGGTATGATCGAAGTTAAAAATCGGTCCATCCGTTCGGAAGTTAAGGCGATCTGAAGAATTCAGAAAAGTTCCAAGGGGACCCCCTTTGATGCAATTTTTTCTCAGATTGCGGTTTTCTTGATTGGAGAAATGGATTCTATGAGAAAAAACAAGCAGTTTGGTATGATCGAAGTTGAAAATCGGTCCATCCGTTCGGAAGTTAAGGCGATCTGAAGAATTCGAAAAAGTTCCAAGGGGGCCCCCTTTGATGCAATTCTTTTTCAGATTTCGGTTTTTTCGATTGGAGAAATTAATTCTATGAGAAAAAACAAGCAGTTTGATATGATCGAAGTTGAAAATCGGTCCATCCGTTCGGAAGTTAAGGCGATCTGAAGAATTCGAAAAAGTTCCAAGGGGGCCCCCTTTGATGCATTTTTTTGTTTCGATTTCGGTTTTTTTGATCGGAAAAATGGATTCCATGAAAAAAAAAAGCAGATTAGTATGATCGAAGTTGAAAATCGGTCCATCCGTTCGGAAGTTAAGTCGATCTGAAGAATTCGAAAAAGTTCCAAGGGGGCCCCCTTTGATGCATTTTTTTTTCGATTTCGGTTCTTTCGATTGCAGAAATGGATTCTATGAAAAAAAACAAGCAGATTCGTATGATCGAAGTTGAAAATCGGTCCATCCGTTCGGAAGTTAAGGCGATCTGAAGAATTCGAAAAAGTTCCAAGGGGGCCCCCTTTGATGCATTTTTTTTTTCGATTTCGGTTTTTTTGATCGGAGAAATGGATTCTATGAAAAAAAAAGCAGATTGGTATGATCGAAGTTGGAAATCGCTCCATCCGTTCGGAAGTTAAGTCGATCTGAAGAATTCGAAAAAGTTCCAAGGGGGCCCCCTTTGATGCATTTTTATTTTCGATTTCGGTTTTTACGATTGCAGAAATGGATTCTATGAAAAAAAAAGCAGATTCGTATGATCGAAGTTGAAAATCGGTCCATCCGTTCGGAAGTTAAGGCGATCTGAAGAATTCAGAAAAGTTCCAAGGGGACCCCCTTTGATGAATTTTTTTTTTTTCGATTCTGGTTTTTTCGATTGGAGAAATGGATTCTGTGAAAAAAAACAAGCAGATTGGTACGATCGAAGTTGAAAATCGGTCCATCCGTTCGGAAGTTAAGGCGATTTGAAGAATTCGAAAAAGTTCCAAGGGGACCCCCTTAGATGCAATTTTTTTTCAGATTTCGTTTTTTTCGATTGAAGAAATGGATTCTATGAAAAAAAAAGCAGTTTGGTAAGATCGAAGTTGAAAATCGGTCCATCCGTTCGGAAGTTAAGGCGAGCTGAAGAATTCGAAAAAGTTCTAAGGGGACCCCCTTTGATACAATTTTTTTTTCGATTTCGGTTTTTTCTATTGAAGAAATGGATTCTATGAAAAAACAAGCAAATTGGTATGCGCGAAATTGAAAATCGGTCGATCCGTTCGGAAGTTGAGGCGGTCTGAAGAATTCGAAAAAGTTCCAAGGTGGCCCCCTTTGATGCATTTTTTTTTTCGATTTCGTTTTTTCCGATTGAAGAAATGTATTCTATGAAAAAAAACAGGCAGATTGGTATGATCGAAGTTGAAAATCGGTCCATCCGTTCGGAAGTTAAGGCGATCTGAAGAATTCGAAAAAGTTCCAAGGGGGCCCCCTTTGATGCATGTTTTTTTCGATTTCGGTTTTTTCGATTGGAGAAATGGATTCTATGAAACGAACAAGCAGATTGGTATGATCGAAGTTGAAAATCGGTCAATCCGTTCGGAAGTTAAGGCGATCTGAAGGATTCGAAAAAGTTCCAAGGGGGCCCCCTTTGATGCAATTTTTTTTTTCGATTTCGGTTTTTTTGATTGGAGAAATGGATTCTATGAGAGAAAACAAGCAGATTGGTATGATCGAAGTTGAAAATCGGTCCATCCGTTTGGAAGTTAAGGCGATCTGAAGAATTCGAGAAAGTTCCAAGGAGGCCCCCATTGATGCATTTTTTTTTCGATTTCAGTTTTTTCGATTGGAGAAATGGATTCTATGAAAAAAAACAAGCAGATTGGTATGATCGAAGTTGAAAATCGGTCCATCCGTTCGGAAGTTAAGGCGATCTGAAGAATTCGAAAAAGTTCCAAGGGGGCCCCCTTTGATGCATTTTTTTTTTTCGATTTCGGTTTTTTTGATTGGAGAAATGGATTCTATGAGAGAAAACAAGCAGATTGGTATGATCGAAGTTGAAAATCGGTCCATCCGTTTGGAAGTTAAGGCGATCTGAAGAATTCGAGAAAGTTCCAAGGAGGCCCCCATTGATGCATTTTTTTTTCGATTTCAGTTTTTTTGATTGGAGAAATGGATTATATGAAGAAAAAACGAGCAGATTGGTATGATCGAAGTTGAAAATCGGTCCATCCGTTCGGAAGTTAAGGCGATCTGAAGAATTCGAAAAAGTTCCAAGGGGGCCCCCTTTGATGCATTTTTTTTTTTTCGATTTTGGTTTTTTCGATTGGAGAAATGGATTTTATGAAAAAAAACAAGCAGTTTGGTATGATCGAAGTTGAAAATCGGTCCATCCGTTCGGAAGTTAAGGCGATCTGAGGAATTCGAAAAAGTTCCAAGGGGGCCCCCTTTGATGCAATTTTTTTTCAGATTTTGGTTTTTTCGATTGCAGAAATGGATTCTATGAAAAAAAAAACAAGCAGATTGGTATGATCGAAGTTGAAAATCGGTCCATCCGTTCGGAAGTTAAAGCGATCTGAAGAATTCGAAAAAGTTCCAAGGGGATCCCCTTTGATGCAATTTTTCTTCTCGATATCGGTTTTTCCGATTGGAGAAATGGATTCTATGAAAAAAAACAAGCAGATCGGTATGATCGAAGTTGAAAATCGGTCCATCCGTTCGGAAGTTAAGGCGATCTGAAGAATTCAGAAAAGTTCCAAGGAAACCCCCTTCGATGCAATTTTTTTTTCGATTTTGGTTTTTTCGATTGGAGAAATGAATTCTATGAAAAAAAACAAGCAGTTTGGTATGATCGAAGTTGAAAATCGGTCCATCCGTTCGGAAGTTAAGGCGATCTGAAGAATTCGAAAAAGTTCCAAGGGGACACCCTTTGATGCAATTTTTTTTTCGATTTCGGTTTTTTCTATTGAAGAAATGGATTCTATGAAAAAACAAGCAAATTGGTATGCGCGAAATTGAAAATCGGTCGATCCGTTCGGAAGTTGAGCCGATCTGAAGAATTCGAAAAAGTTCCAAGGTGGCCCCCTTTGATGCATTTTTTTTTTCGATTTCGGTTTCTTCGATTGGAGAAATGGATTCTATGGAAAAAAACAAACAGATTGGTATGATCGAAGTTGAAAATCGGTCCATCCGTTCGGAAGTTAAGGCGATCTGAAGAATTCGAAAAAGTTCCAAGGGGGCCCCCTTTGAAGCATTTTTTTCTTCGATTTCGGTTTTTTCGATTGGAGAAATGGATTCTATGAAAGAAACAAGCGAATTGATATGCGCGAAATTGAAAATCGGTCCATCCGTTCGGAAGTTAGGCGATCTGAAGAATTCGAAAAAATTCCAAGGAGGCCCCCTTTGATGCATTTTTTTTTTCGATTTCGGTTCTTTCGATCGGAGAAATGGATTCTATGAAAAAAAAACAAGCAGATTGGTATGATCGAAGTTGAAAATCGGTCCATCCGTTCGGAAGTTAAGGCGATCTGAAGAATTCGAAAAAGTTCCAAGGGGACCCCCTTTGATGAAATTTTTTTTCGATTTCGGTTTCTTCGATTGGAGAAATGGATTCTATGAAAAAAACAAGCGGATTGGTATGCGCGAAATTGAAAATCGGTCCATCCGTTCGGAAGTTAAGGCGATCTGAAGAATTCGAAAA
Source organism: Chrysomela aeneicollis (assembly GCA_029955515.1). Lineage (NCBI taxonomy): Eukaryota > Metazoa > Arthropoda > Insecta > Coleoptera > Chrysomelidae > Chrysomela > Chrysomela aeneicollis. The sequence goes on along the minus strand of JARUHQ010000013.1, from coordinate 9,241,808 downwards.
AATTCCAAGGAGGCCCCCTTTGATGCATTTTTTTTTCGATTTCGGTTTTTTCGATCGGAGAAATGGATTCTATGAAAGAAAACAAGCAGATTGGTATGATCGAAGTTGAAAATCGGTCCATCCGTTCGGAAGTTAAGGCGATCTGAAGAATTCGAAAAAGTTCCAAGGGGGCCCCCTTTGATGCATTTTTTTTTTCGATTTCGGTTTTTTCGATTGGAGAAATGGATTCTATGAAAAAAAAACAAGCAGATTCGTATAATCGAAGTTGAAAATCGGTCCATCCGTTCGGAAGTTAAGGCGATCTGAAGAATTCGAAAAAGTTCCAAGGGGGCTCCCTTTGATGCTTTTTATTTTTTCGATTTCGGTTTTTTTGATTGGAGAAATGGATTCTATGAAAAAAAAAACAAGCAGATTGGTATGATCGAAGTTGAAAATCGGTCCATACGTTCGAAAGTTAAGGCAATCTGAAGAATTCGAAAAAGTTCCAAGGGGGCCCCCTTTGATGCATTTTTTATTTTCGATTTCGGATTTTTTGATCGGAGAAATGGATTCTATGAAAAAAAAAGCAGATTGGTATGATCGAAGTTGAAAATCGGTCCATCCGTTCGGAAGTTAAGTCGATCTGAAGAATTCGAAAAAGTCCCAAGGGGCCCCCCTTTGATGCATTTTTTTTTTCGATTTCGGTCTTTTCGATTGCAGAAATGGATTCTATGAATAAAAACAAGCAGATTCGTATAATCGAAGTTGAAAATCGGTCCATCCGTTCGGAAGTTAAGGCGATCTGAAGAATTCGAAGAAGTTCCAAGGGGGCTCCCTTTGATGCTATTTATTTTTTCGATTTCGGTTTTTTTGATTGGAGAAATGGATTCTATGAAAAAAAAACAAGCAGATTGGTATGATCGAAGTTAAAAATCGGTCCATCCGTTCGGAAGTTAAGGCGATCTGAAGAATTCGAAAAAGTTCCAAGGGGACCCCCTCTGTTGCAATTTTTCTTTTCGATTTCGGTTTTTTCGATTGAAGAAATGGATTCTATGAAAAAAAACAAGCAGATTGGTATGATCGAAGTTGAAAATCGGTCTATCCGTTCGGAAGTTAAGGCGATCTGAAGAATTCGAAAAAGTTCCAAGGGGGCCCCCTTTGATGCAATTTTTTTCAGATTTCGGTTTTTTTGATTGGAGAAATGGATTCTATGAGAAAAAACAAGCAGTTTGGTATGATCGAAGTTGAAAATCGGTCCATCCGTTCGGAAGTTAAGGCGATCTGAAGAATTCGAAAAAGTTCCAAGGGGGCCCCCTTTGATGCATTTTTTTGTTTCGATTTCGGTTTTTTTGATCGGAAAAATGGATTCTATGAAAAAAAAAGCAGATTAGTATGATCGAAGTTGAAAATCGGTCCATCCGTTCGGAAGTTAAGGCGATCTGAAGAATTCGAAAAAGTTCCAAGGGGGCCCCCTTTGATGCATTTTTTTTTCGATTTCGGTTCTTTCGATTGCAGAAATGGATTCTATGAAAAAAAACAAGCAGATTCGTATGATCGAAGTTGAAAATCGGTCCATCCGTTCGGAAGTTAAGGCGATCTGAAGAATTCGAAAAAGTTCCAAGGGGGCTCCCTTTGATGCTTTTTATTTTATCGATTTCGGTTTTTTTGATTGGAGAAATGGATTCTATGAAAAAAAAAACAAGCAGATCGGTATGATCGAAGTTAAAAAACGGTCCATCCGTTCGGAAGTTAAGGCGATCTGAAGAATTCAGAAAAGTTTCAAGGGGACCCCCTTTGATGCAATTTTTTCTTCGATTTTGGTTTTTTCGATTGGAGAAATGAATTCTATGAAAAAAAACAAGCAGTTTGGTATGATCGAAGTTGAAAATCGGTCCATCCGTTCGGAAGTTAAGGCGATCTGAAGAATTCGAAAAAGTTCCAAGGAGACACCCTTTGATGCAATTTTTTTTTCGATTTCGGTTTTTTCTATTGAAGAAATGGATTCTATGAAAAAACAAGCAAATTGGTATGCGCGAAATTGAAAATCGGTCGATCCGTTCGAAAGTTGAGGCGGTCTGAAGAATTCGAAAAAGTTCCAAGGTGGCCCCCTTTGATGCATTTTTTTTTTCGATTTCGGTTTTTTCGATTGGAGAAATGGATTCTATGGAAAAAAAAACAAGCAGATTGGTATGATCGAAGTTGAAAATCGGTCCATCCGTTCGGAAGTTAAGGCGATCTGAAGAATTCGAAAAAGTTCCAAGGGGGCCCCCTTTGATGCATTTTTTTTTTCGATTTCGATTTTTTCGATTGGAGAAATGGATTCTATGAAAGAAACAAGCGAATTGATATGCGCGAAATTGAAAATCGGTCCATCCGTTCGGAAGTTAGGCGATCTGAAGAATTCGAAAAAATTCCAAGGAGGCCCCCTTTGATGCATTTTTTTTCGATTTCGGTTCTTTCGATCAGAGAAATGGATTCTATGAAAAAAAAACAAGCAGATTGGTATGATCGAAGTTGAAAATCGGTCCATCCGTTCGGAAGTTAAGGCGATCTGAAGAATTCGAAAAAGTTCCAAGGGGACCCCCTTTGATGCAATTTTTTTTCGATTTCGAATTTTTCGATTGGAGAAATGGATTCTATGAAAAAAAAACAAGCGAATTGGTATGCGCGAAATTGAAAATCGGTCCATCCGTTCGGAAGTTAAGGCGATCTGAAGAATTCGAAAAAATTCCAAGAAGGCCCCCTTTGATGCATTTTTTTTTCGATTTCGGTTTTTTCGATTGGTGAAATGGATTCTATGAAAGAAAACAAGCAGATTGGTATGATCGAAGTTGAAAATTGGTCCATCCGTTCGGAAGTTAAGGCGATCTGAAGAATTCGAAAAAGTTCCAAGGGGGCTCCCTTTGATGCTTTTTATTTTTTCGATTTCGGTATTTTCGATTGGAGAAATGGATTCTATGAAAGAAAACAAGCAGATTGGTATGATCGAAGTTGAAAATCGGTCCATCCGTTCGGAAGTTAAGGCGATCTGAAGAATTCGAAAAAGTTCCAAGGGGGCCCCCTTTGATGAATTTTTTTTTCGATTTCGATTTTTTCGTTTGGAGAAATGGATTCTATGAAAAAAAACAAGCAGATTCGTATGATCGAAGTTGAAAATCGGTCCATCCTTTCGGAAGTTAAGGCGATCTGAAGAATTCGAAAAAGTTCCAAGGGGGCTCCCTTTGATGCTTTTTATTTTTTCGATTTCGGTTTTTTCGATTGGAGAAATGGATTCTATGAAAAAAAAACAAGCAGATTGGTATGATCGAAGTTGAAAATCGGTCCATACGTTCGAAAGTTAAGGCAATCTGAAGAATTCGAAAAAGTTCCAAGGGGGCCCCCTTTGATGCATTTTTTAATTTCGATTTCGGTTTTTTTGATCGGAGAAATGGATTCTATGAAAAAAAAAGCAGATTGGTATGATCGAAGTTGAAAATCGGTCCATCCGTTCGGAAGTTAAGGCGATCTGAAGAATTCGAAAAAGTTCCAAGGGGGCCCCCTTTGATGCATTTTTTTTTCGATTTCGGTTCTTTCGATTGCAGAAATGGATTCTATGAAAAAAAACAAGCAGATTCGTATGATCGAAGTTGAAAATCGGTCCATCCGTTCGGAAGTTAAGGCGATCTGAAGAATTCGAAAAAGTTCCAAGGGGGCTCCCTTTGATGCTTTTTATTTTATCGATTTCGGTTTTTTTGATTGGAGAAATGGATTCTATGAAAAAAAAAACAAGCAGATCGGTATGATCGAAGTTAAAAAACGGTCCATCCGTTCGGAAGTTAAGGCGATCTGAAGAATTCAGAAAAGTTCCAAGGGGACCCCCTTTGATGCAATTTTTTCTTCGATTTTGGTTTTTTCGATTGGAGAAATGAATTCTATGAAAAAAAACAAGCAGTTTGGTATGATCGAAGTTGAAAATCGGTCCATCCGTTCGGAAGTTAAGGCGATCTGAAGAATTCGAAAAAGTTCCAAGGGGACACCCTTTGATGCAATTTTTTTTTCGATTTCGGTTTTTTCTATTGAAGAAATGGATTCTATGAAAAAACAAGCAAATTGGTATGCGCGAAATTGAAAATCGGTCGATCCGTTCGGAAGTTGAGGCGGTCTGAAGAATTCGAAAAAGTTCCAAGGTGGCCCCCTTTGATGCATTTTTTTTTTCGATTTCGGTTTTTTCGATTGGAGAAATGGATTCTATGGAAAAAAAACAAGCAGATTGGTATGATCGAAGTTGAAAATCGGTCCATCCGTTCGGAAGTTAAGGCGATCTGAAGAATTCGAAAAAGTTCCAAGGGGGCCCCCTTTGATGCATTTTTTTTTTCGATTTCGGTTTTTTCGATTGGAGAAATGGATTCTATGAAAGAAACAAGCGAATTGATATGCGCGAAATTGAAAATCGGTCCATCCGTTCGGAAGTTAGGCGATCTGAAGAATTCGAAAAAATTCCAAGGAGGCCCCCTTTGATGCATTTTTTTTCGATTCCGGTTCTTTCGATCAGAGAAATGGATTCTATGAAAAAAAAAACAAGCAGATTGGTATGATCGAAGTTGAAAATCGGTCCATCCGTTCGGAAGTTAAGGCGATCTGAAGAATTCGAAAAAGTTCCAAGGGGACCCCCTTTGATGCAATTTTTTTTCGATTTCGAATTTTTCGATTGGAGAAATGGATTCTATGAAAAAAAAACAAGCGAATTGGTATGCGCGAAATTGAAAATCGGTCCATCCGTTCGGAAGTTAAGGCGATCTGAAGAATTCGAAAAAATTCCAAGAAGGCCCCCTTTGATGCATTTTTTTTTTCGATTTCGGTTTTTTCGATTGGCGAAATTGATTCTATGAAAGAAAACAAGCAGATTGGTATGATCGAAGTTGAAAATCGGTCCATCCGTTCGGAAGTTAAGGCGATCTGAAGAATTCGAAAAAGTTCCAAGGGGGCTCCCTTTGATGCTTTTTATTTTTTCGATTTCGGTATTTTCGATTGGAGAAATGGATTCTATGAAAGAAAACAAGCAGATTGGTATGATCGAAGTTGAAAATCGGTCCATCCGTTCGGAAGTTAAGGCGATCTGAAGAATTCGAAAAAGTTCCAAGGGGGCCCCCTTTGATGCATTTTTTTTTCGATTTCGATTTTTTCGTTTGGAGAAATGGATTCTATGAAAAAAAACAAGCAGATTCGTATGATCGAAGTTGAAAATCGGTCCATCCGTTCGGAAGTTAAGGCGATCTGAAGAATTCGAAAAAGTTCCAAGGGGGCTCCCTTTGATGCTTTTTATTTTTTCGATTTCGGTTTTTTCGATTGGAGAAATGGATTCTATGAAAAAAAAACAAGCAGATTGGTATGATCGAAGTTGAAAATCGGTCCATACGTTCAAAAGTTAAGGCAATCTGAAGAATTCGAAAAAGTTCCAAGGGGGCCCCCTTTGATGCATTTTTTATTTTCGATTTCGGTTTTTCTGATCGGAGAAATGGATTCTATGAAAAAAAAAAGCAGATTGGTATGATCGAAGTTGAAAATCGGTCCATCCGTTCGGAAGTTAAGTCGATCTGAAGAATTCGAAAAAGTTCCAAGGGGGCCCTCTTTGATGCATTTTTTTGTCGATTTCGGTCTTTTCGATTGCAGAAATGGATTCTATGAAAAAAAACAAGCAGATTCGTATAATCGAAGTTGAAAATCGGTCCATCCGTTCGGAAGTTAAGGCGATCTGAAGAATTCGAAGAAGTTCCAAGGGGGCTCCCTTTGATGCTATTTATTTTTTCGATTTCGGTTTTTTTGATTGGAGAAATGGATTCTATGAAAAAAAACAAGCAGATTGGTATGATCGAAGTTGAAAATCGGTCCATCCGTTCGGAAGTTAAGGCGATCTGAAGAATTCGAAAAAGTTCCAAGGGGACCCCCTCTGTTGCAATTTTTCTTTTCGATTTCGGTTTTTTCGATTGGAGAAATGGATTCTATGAAAAAAAAAAACAAGCAGTTTGGTATGATCGAAGTTGAAAATCGGTCCATCCGTTCGGAAGTTAAGGCGATCTGAAGAATTCGAAAAAGTTCCAAGGGGGCTCCCTTTGATGCTTTTTATTTTTTCGATTTCGGTTTTTTTGATTGGAGAAATGGATTCTATGAAAAAAAAACAAGCAGATTGGTATGATCGAAGTTGAAAATCGGTCCATACGTTCGGAAGTTAAGGCGATCTGAAGAATTCGAAAAAGTTCCAAGGGGGCTCCCTTTGATGGTTTTTATTTTTTCGATTTCGGTTTTTTTTATTGGAGAAATGGATTCTATGAAAAAAAAACAAGCAGATTGGTATAATCGAAGTTGAAAATCGGTCCATACGTTCGAAAGTTAAGGTAATCTGAAGAATTCGAAAAAGTTTCAAGGGGGCCCCCTTTGATGCATTTTTTATTTTCGATTTCGGTTTTTTTGATCGGAGAAATGGATTCTATGAAAAAAAAAAAGCAGATTGGTATGATCGAAGTTGAAAATCGGTCCATCCGTTCGGAAGTTAAGTCGATCTGAAGAATTCGAAAAAGTTCCAAGGGGGCCCCCTTTGATGCATTTTTTTTTTCGATTTCGGTCTTTTCGATTGCAGAAATGGATTCTATGAAAAAAAACAAGCAGATTCGTATAATCGAAGTTGAAAATCGGTCCATCCGTTCGGAAGTTAAGGCGATCTGAAGAATTCGAAGAAGTTCCAAGGGGGCTCCCTTTGATGCTATTTATTTTTTCGATTTCGGTTTTTTTGATTGGAGAAATGGATTCTATGAAAAAAAAACAAGCAGATTGGTATGATCGAAGTTGAAAATCGGTCCATCCGTTCGGAAATTAAGGCGATCTGAAGAATTCGAAAAAGTTCCAAGGGGACCCCCTCTGTTGCAATTTTTCTTTTCGATTTCGGTTTTTTCGATTGGAGAAATGGATTCTTTGGAAAAAAAACAAGCAGATTGGTATGATCGAAGTTGAAAATCGGTCCATCCGTTCGGAAGTTAAGGCGAACTGAAGAATTCAGAAAAGTTCCAAGGGGACCCCCTTTGATGCAATTTTTTTTCAGATTTTGGTTTTTTCGATTGGAGAAATGGATTCTATGAGAAAAAACAAGCAGTTTGGTATGATCGAAGTTGAAAATCGGTCCATCCGTTCGGAAGTTAAGGCGATCTGAAGAATTCGAAAAAGTTCCAAGGGGGCCCCCTTTGATGCAATTTTTTTTCAGATTTCGGTTTTTTCGATTGGAGAAATGGATTCTATGAGAAAAAACAAGCAGTTTGGTATGATCGAAGTTGAAAATCGGTCCATCCGTTCGGAAGTTAAGGCGATCTGAAGAATTCGAAAAAGTTCCAAGGGGGCCCCCTTTGATGCATTTTTTTTTTCGATTTCGATTTTTTCGTTTGGAGAAATGGATTCTATGAAAAAAAACAAGCAGATTCGTATGATCGAAGTTGAAAATCGGTCCATACGTTCGAGAGTTAAGGCAATCTGAAGAATTCGAAAAAGTTCCAAGGGGGCCCCCTTTGATGCATTTTTTAATTTCGATTTCGGTTTTTTTGATCGGAGAAATGGATTCTATGAAAAAAAAAGCAGATTGGTATGATCGATGTTGAAAATCGGTCCATCCGTTCGGAAGTTAAGGCGATCTGAAGAATTCGAAAAAGTTCCAAGGGGGCCCCCTTTGATGCATTTTTTTTTCGATTTCGGTTCTTTCGATTGCAGAAATGGATTCTATGAAAAAAAACAAGCAGATTCGTATGATCGAAGTTGAAAATCGGTCCATCCGTTCGGAAGTTAAGGCGATCTGAAGAATTCGAAAAAGTTCCAAGGGGGCTCCCTTTGATGCTTTTTATTTTATCGATTTCGGTTTTTTTGATTGGAGAAATGGATTCTATGAAAAAAAAAACAAGCAGATCGGTATGATCGAAGTTAAAAAACGGTCCATCCGTTCGGAAGTTAAGGCGATCTGAAGAATTCAGAAAAGTTCCAAGGGGACCCCCTTTGATGCAATTTTTTCTTCGATTTTGGTTTTTTCGATTGGAGAAATGAATTCTATGAAAAAAAACAAGCAGTTTGGTATGATCGAAGTTGAAAATCGGTCCATCCGTTCGGAAGTTAAGGCGATCTGAAGAATTCGAAAAAGTTCCAAGGGGACACCCTTTGATGCAATTTTTTTTTCGATTTCGGTTTTTTCTATTGAAGAAATGGATTCTATGAAAAAACAAGCAAATTGGTATGCGCGAAATTGAAAATCGGTCGATCCGTTCGGAAGTTGAGGCGGTCTGAAGAATTCGAAAAAGTTCCAAGGTGGCCCCCTTTGATGCATTTTTTTTTTCGATTTCGGTTTTTTCGATTGGAGAAATGGATTCTATGGAAAAAAAACAAGCAGTTTGGTATGATCGAAGTTGAAAATCGGTCCATCCGTTCGGAAGTTAAGGCGATCTGAAGAATTCGAAAAAGTTCCAAGGGGGCCCCCTTTGATGCAATTTTTTTTCAGATTTCGGTTTTTTCGATTGGAGAAATGGATTCTATGAGAAAAAACAAGCAGTTTGGTATGATCGAAGTTGAAAATCGGTCCATCCGTTCGGAAGTTAAGGCGATCTGAAGAATTCGAAAAAGTTCCAAGGGGGCCTCCTTTGATGCATTTTTTTTTCGATTTCGATTTTTTCGTTTGGAGAAATGGATTCTATGAAAAAAAACAAGCAGATTCGTATGATCGAAGTTGAAAATCGGTCCATCCGTTCGGAAGTTAAGGCGATCTGAAGAATTCGAAAAAGTTCCAAGGGGGCTCCCTTTGATGCTTTTTATTTTTTCGATTTCGGTTTTTTCGATTGGAGAAATGGATTCTATGAAAAAAAAACAAGCAGATTGGTATGATCGAAGTTGAAAATCGGTCCATACGTTCGAAAGTTAAGGCAATCTGAAGAATTCGAAAAAGTTCCAAGGGGGCCCCCTTTGATGCATTTTTTAATTTCGATTTCGGTTTTTTTGATCGGAGAAATGGATTCTATGAAAAAAAAAGCAGATTGGTATGATCGAAGTTGAAAATCGGTCCATCCGTTCGGAAGTTAAGGCGATCTGAAGAATTCGAAAAAGTTCCAAGGGGGCCCCCTTTGATGCATTTTTTTTTCGATTTCGGTTCTTTCGATTGCAGAAATGGATTCTATGAAAAAAAACAAGCAGATTCGTATGATCGAAGTTGAAAATCGGTCCATCCGTTCGGAAGTTAAGGCGATCTGAAGAATTCGAAAAAGTTCCAAGGGGGCTCCCTTTGATGCTTTTTATTTTATCGATTTCGGTTTTTTTGATTGGAGAAATGGATTCTATGAAAAAAAAAACAAGCAGATCGGTATGATCGAAGTTAAAAAACGGTCCATCCGTTCGGAAGTTAAGGCGATCTGAAGAATTCAGAAAAGTTCCAAGGGGACCCCCTTTGATGCAATTTTTTCTTCGATTTTGGTTTTTTCGATTGGAGAAATGAATTCTATGAAAAAAAACAAGCAGTTTGGTATGATCGAAGTTGAAAATCGGTCCATCCGTTCGGAAGTTAAGGCGATCTGAAGAATTCGAAAAAGTTCCAAGGGGACACCCTTTGATGCAATTTTTTTTTCGATTTCGGTTTTTTCTATTGAAGAAATGGATTCTATGAAAAAACAAGCAAATTGGTATGCGCGAAATTGAAAATCGGTCGATCCGTTCGGAAGTTGAGGCGGTCTGAAGAATTCGAAAAAGTTCCAAGGTGGCCCCCTTTGATGCATTTTTTTTTTCGATTTCGGTTTTTTCGATTGGAGAAATGGATTCTATGAAAGAAACAAGCGAATTGATATGCGCGAAATTGAAAATCGGTCCATCCGTTCGGAAGTTAGGCGATCTGAAGAATTCGAAAAAATTCCAAGGAGGCCCCCTTTGATGCATTTTTTTTCGATTCCGGTTCTTTCGATCAGAGAAATGGATTCTATGAAAAAAAAAACAAGCAGATTGGTATGATCGAAGTTGAAAATCGGTCCATCCGTTCGGAAGTTAAGGCGATCTGAAGAATTCGAAAAAGTTCCAAGGGGACCCCCTTTGATGCAATTTTTTTTCGATTTCGAATTTTTCGATTGGAGAAATGGATTCAATGAAAAAAAAACAAGCGAATTGGTATGCGCGAAATTGAAAATCAGTCCATCCGTTCGGAAGTTAAGGCGATCTGAAGAATTCGAAAAAATTCCAAGAAGGCCCCCTTTGATGCATTTTTTTTTTCGATTTCGGTTTTTTCGATTGGCGAAATGGATTCTATGAAAGAAAACAAGCAGATTGGTATGATCGAAGTTGAAAATCGGTCCATCCGTTCGGAAGTTAAGGCGATCTGAAGAATTCGAAAAAGTTCCAAGGGGGCTCCCTTTGATGCTTTTTATTTTTTCGATTTCGGTATTTTCGATTGGAGAAATGGATTCTATGAAAGAAAACAAGCAGATTGGTATGATCGAAGTTGAAAATCGGTCCATCCGTTCGGAAGTTAAGGCGATCTGAAGAATTCGAAAAAGTTCCAAGGGGGCCCCCTTTGATGCATTTTTTTTTTCGATTTCGATTTTTTCGTTTGGAGAAATGGATTCTATGAAAAAAAACAAGCAGATTCGTATGATCGAAGTTGAAAATCGGTCCATCCGTTCGGAAGTTAAGGCGATCTGAAGAATTCGAAAAAGTTCCAAGGGGGCTCCCTTTGATGCTTTTTATTTTTTCGATTTCGGTTTTTTCGATTGGAGAAATGGATTCTATGAAAAAAAAACAAGCAGATTGGTATGATCGAAGTTGAAAATCGGTCCATACGTTCGAAAGTTAAGGCAATCTGAAGAATTCGAAAAAGTTCCAAGGGGGCCCCCTTTGATGCATTTTTTATTTTCGATTTCGGTTTTTTTGATCGGAGAAATGGATTCTATGAAAAAAAAAGCAGATTGGTATGATCGAAGTTGAAAATCGGTCCATCCGTTCGGAAGTTAAGTCGATCTGAAGAATTCGAAAAAGTTCCAAGGGGGCCCTCTTTGATGCATTTTTTTGTCGATTTCGGTCTTTTCGATTGCAGAAATGGATTCTATGAAAAAAAACAAGCAGATTCGTATAATCGAAGTTGAAAATCGGTCCATCCGTTCGGAAGTTAAGGCGATCTGAAGAATTCGAAGAAGTTCCAAGGGGGCTCCCTTTGATGCTATTTATTTTTTCGATTTCGGTTTTTTTGATTGGAGAAATGGATTCTATGAAAAAAAACAAGCAGATTGGTATGATCGAAGTTGAAAATCGGTCCATCCGTTCGGAAGTTAAGGCGATCTGAAGAATTCGAAAAAGTTCCAAGGGGACCCCCTCTGTTGCAATTTTTCTTTTCGATTTCGGTTTTTTCGATTGGAGAAATGGATTCTATGAAAAAAAAACAAGCAGTTTGGTATGATCGAAGTTGAAAATCGGTCCATCCGTTCGGAAGTTAAGGCGATCTGAAGAATTCGAAAAAGTTCCAAGGGGGCTCCCTTTGATGCTTTTTATTTTTTCGATTTCGGTTTTTTTGATTGGAGAAATGGATTCTATGAAAAAAAAAACAAGCAGATTGGTATGATCGAATTTGAAAATCGGTCCATACGTTCGGAAGTTAAGGCGATCTGAAGAATTCGAAAAAGTTCCAAGGGGGCTCCCTTTGATGGTTTTTATTTTTTCGATTTCGGTTTTTTTTATTGGAGAAATGGATTCTATGAAAAAAAAACAAGCAGATTGGTATAATCGAAGTTGAAAATCGGTCCATACGTTCGAAAGTTAAGGTAATCTGAAGAATTCGAAAAAGTTCCAAGGGGGCCCCCTTTGATGCATTTTTTATTTTCTATTTCGGTTTTTTTGATCGGAGAAATGGATTCTATGAAAAAAAAAAGCAGATTGGTATGATCGAAGTTGAAAATCGGTCCATCCGTTCGGAAGTTAAGTCGATCTGAAGAATTCGAAAAAGTTCCAAGGGGGCCCCCTTTGATGCATTTTTTTTTTCGATTTCGGTCTTTTCGATTGCAGAAATGGATTCTATGAAAAAAAACAAGCAGATTCGTATAATCGAAGTTGAAAATCGGTCCATCCGTTCGGAAGTTAAGGCGATCTGAAGAATTCGAAGAAGTTCCAAGGGGGCTCCCTTTGATGCTATTTATTTTTTCGATTTCGGTTTTTTTGATTGGAGAAATGGATTCTATGAAAAAAAAACAAGCAGATTGGTATGATCGAAGTTGAAAATCGGTCCATCCGTTCGGAAATTAAGGCGATCTGAAGAATTCGAAAAAGTTCCAAGGGGACCCCCTCTGTTGCAATTTTTCTTTTCGATTTCGGTTTTTTCGATTGGAGAAATGGATTCTATGGAAAAAAAACAAGCAGATTGGTATGATCGAAGTTGAAAATCGGTGCATCCGTTCGGAAGTTAAGGCGAACTGAAGAATTCAGAAAAGTTCCAAGGGGACCCCCTTTGATGCAATTTTTTTTCAGATTTTGGTTTTTTCGATTGGAGAAATGGATTCTATGAGAAAAAACAAGCAGTTTGGTATGATCGAAGTTGAAAATCGGTCCATCCGTTCGGAAGTTAAGGCGATCTGAAGAATTCGAAAAAGTTCCAAGGGGGCCCCCTTTGATGCATTTTTTTGTTTCGATTTCGGTTTTTTTGATCGGAAAAATGGATTCTATGAAAAAAAAAGCAGATTAGTATGATCGAAGTTGAAAATCGGTCCATCCGTTCGGAAGTTAAGGCGATCTGAAGAATTCGAAAAAGTTCCAAGGGGGCCCCCTTTGATGCATTTTTTTTTTGATTTCGGTTCTTTCGATTGCAGAAATGGATTCTATGAAAAAAAACAAGCAGATTCGTATGATCGAAGTTGAAAATCGGTCCATCCGTTCGGAAGTTAAGGCGATCTGAAGAATTCGAAAAAGTTCCAAGGGGGCTCCCTTTGATGCTTTTTATTTTTTCGATTTCGGTTTTTTTGATTGGAGAAATGGATTCTATGAAAAAAAAAACAAGCAGATCGGTATGATCGAAGTTGAAAAACGGTCAATCTGTTCGGAAGTTAAGGCGATCTGAAGAATTCAGAAAAGTTCCAAGGGGACCCCCTTTAATGCAATTTTTTTTTCGATTTTGGTTTTTTCGATTGGAGAAGTGAATTCTATGAAAAAAAACAAGCAGTTTGGTATGATCGAAGTTGAAAATCGGTCCATCCGTTCGGAAGTTAAGGCGATCTGAAGAATTCGAAAAAGTTCCAAGGGGACACCCTTTGATGCAATTTTTTTTTCGATTTCGGTTTTTTCCATTGAAGAAATGGATTCTATGAAAAAACAAGCAAATTGGTATGCGCGAAATTGAAAATCGGTCGATCCGTTCGGAAGTTGAGGCGGTCTGAAGAATTCGAAAAAGTTCCAAGGTGGCCCCCTTTGATGCATTTTTTTTTCGATTTCGGTTTTTTCGATTGGAGAAATGGATTCTATGGAAAAAAAAAGCAGATTGGTATGATCGAAGTTGAAAATCGGTCCATCCGTTCGGAAGTTAAGGCGATCTGAAGAATTCGAAAAAGTTCCAAGGGGACCCCCTCTGTTGCAATTTTTCTTTTCGATTTCGGTTTTTTCGATTGCAGAAATGGATTCTATGAAAAAAAAAACAAGCAGTTTGGTATGATCGAAGTTGAAAATCGGTCCATCCGTTCGGAAGTTAAGGCGATCTGAAGAATTCGAAAAAGTTCCAAGGGGGCTCCCTTTGATGCTTTTTATTTTTTCGATTTCGGTTTCTTTGATTGGAGAAATGGATTCTATGAAAAAAAAAAAGCAGATTAGTATGATCGAAGTTGAAAATCGGTCCATCCGTTCGGAAGTTAAGGCGATCTGAAGAATTCGAAAAAGTTCCAAGGGGGCCCCCTTTGATGCATTTTTTTTTTTATTTCGGTTCTTTCGATTGCAGAAATGGATTCTATGAAAAAAAACAAGCAGATTCGTATGATCGAAGTTGAAAATCGGTCCATCCGTTCGGAAGTTAAGGCGATCTGAAGAATTCGAAAAAGTTCCAAGGGGGCTCCCTTTGATGGTTTTTATTTTTTCGATTTCGGTTTTTTTTATTGGAGAAATGGATTCTATGAAAAAAAAACAAGCAGATTGGTATGATCGAAGTTGAAAATCGGTCCATACGTTCGAAAGTTAAGGCAATCTGAAGAATTCGAAAAAGTTCCAAGGGGGCCCCCTTTGATGCATTTTTTATTTTCGATTTCGGTTTTTTTGATCGGAGAAATGGATTCTATGAAAAAAAAAAAAGCAGATTGGTATGATCGAAGTTGAAAATCGGTCCATCCGTTCGGAAGTTAAGTCGATCTGAAGAATTCGAAAAAGTTCCAAGGGGGCCCCCTTTGATGCATTTTTTTTCTCGATTTCGGTCTTTTCGATTGCAGAAATGGATTCTATGAAAAAAAACAAGCAGATTCGTATAATCGAAGTTGAAAATTGGTCCATCCGTTCGGAAGTTAAGGCGATCTGAAGAATTCGAAGAAGTTCCAAGGGGGCTCCCTTTGATGCTATTTATTTTTTCGATCTCGGTTTTTTTGATTGGAGAAATGGATTCTATGAAAAAAAAACAAGCAGATTGGTATGATCGAAGTTGAAAATCGGTCCATCCGTTCGGAAATTAAGGCGATCTGAAGAATTCGAAAAAGTTCCAAGGGGACCCCCTCTGTTGCAATTTTTCTTTTCGATTTCGGTTTTTTCGATTGGAGAAATGGATTCTATGGAAAAAAAACAAGCAGATTGGTATGATCGAAGTTGAAAATCGGTGCATCCGTTCGGAAGTTAAGGAGAACTGAAGAATTCAGAAAAGTTCCAAGGGGACCCCCTTTGATGCAATTTTTTTTCAGATTTCGGTTTTTTCGATTGAAGAAATGGATTCTATGAGAAAAAACAAGCAGTTTGGTATGATCGAAGTTGAAAATCGGTCCATCCGTTCGGAAGTTAAGGCGATCTGAAGAATTCGAAAAAGTTCCAAGGGGGCCCCCTTTGATGCAATTTTTTTTCAGATTTCGGTTTTTTCGATTGGAGAAATGGATTCTATGAGAAAAAACAAGCAGTTTGGTATGATCGAAGTTGAAAATCGGTCCATCCGTTCGGAAGTTAAGGCGATCTGAAGAATTCGAAAAAGTTCCAAGGGGGCCCCCTTTGATGCATTTTTTTGTTTCGATTTCGGTTTTTTTGATCGGAAAAATGGATTCTATGAAAAAAAAAGCAGATTAGTATGATCGAAGTTGAAAATCGGTCCATCCGTTCGGAAGTTAAGGCGATCTGAAGAATTCGAAAAAGTTCCAAGGGGGCCCCCTTTGATGCATTTTTTTTTGATTTCGGTTCTTTCGATTGCAGAAATGGATTCTATGAAAAAAAACAAGCAGATTCGTATGATCGAAGTTGAAAATCGGTCCATCCGTTCGGAAGTTAAGGCGATCTGAAGAATTCGAAAAAGTTCCAAGGAGGCTCCCTTTGATGCTTTTTATTTTTTCGATTTCGGTTTTTTTGATTGGAGAAATGGATTCTATGAAAAAAAAACAAGCAGATCGGTATGATCGAAGTTGAAAAACGGTCCATCCGTTCGGAAGTTAAGGCGATCTGAAGAATTCAGAAAAGTTCCAAGGGGACCCCCTTTGATGCAATTTTTTTTTCGATTTTGGTTTTTTCGATTGGAGAAATGAATTCTATGAAAAAAAACAAGCAGTTTGGTATGATCGAAGTTGAAAATCGGTCCATCCGTTCGGAAGTTAGGCGATCTGAAGAATTCGAAAAAGTTCCAAGGGGACACCCTTTGATGCAATTTTTTTTTCGATTTCGGTTTTTTCCATTGAAGAAATGGATTCTATGAAAAAACAAGCAAATTGGTATGCGCGAAATTGAAAATCGGTCGATCCGTTCGGAAGTTGAGGCGGTCTGAAGAATTCGAAAAAGTTCCAAGGTGGCCCCCTTTGATGCATTTTTTTTTCGATTTCGGTTTTTTCGATTGGAGAAATGGATTCTATGGAAAAAAAAAGCAGATTGGTATGATCGAAGTTGAAAATCGGTCCATCCGTTCGGAAGTTGAGGCGATCTGAAGAATTCGAAAAAGTTTCAAGGGGGCCCCCTTTGATGCATTTTTTTTTCGATTTCGGTTTTTTCGATAGGAGAAATGGATTCTATGAAAGAAACAAGCGAATTGATATGCGCGAAATTGAAAATCGGTCCATCCGTTCGGAAGTTAGGCGATCTGAAGAATTCGAAAAAATTCCAAGGAGGCCCCCTTTGATGCATTTTTTTTTTCGATTTCGGTTCTTTCGATCAGAGAAATGGATTCTATGAAAAAAAAAACAAGCAGATTGGTATGATCGAAGTTGAAAATCGGTCCATCCGTTCGGAAGTTAAGGCGATCTGAAGAATTCGAAAAAGTTCCAAGGGGACCCCCTTTGATGCAATTTTTTTTCGATTTCGGTTTTTTCGATTGGAGAAATGGATTCTATGAAAAAAACAAGCGAATTGGTATGCGCGAAATTGAAAATCGGTCCATCCGTTCGGAAGTTAAGGCGATCTGAAGAATTCGAAAAAATTCCAAGAAGGCCCCCTTTGATGCATTTTTTTTTTTGATTTCGGTTCTTTCGATTGCAGAAATGGATTCTATGAAAAAAAACAAGCAGATTCGTATGATCGAAGTTGAAAATCGGTCCATCCGTTCGGAAGTTAAGGCGATCTGAAGAATTCGAAAAAGTTCCAAGGGGGCTCCCTTTGATGCTTTTTATTTTTTCGATTTCGGTTTTTTTGATTGGAGAAATGGATTCTATGAAAAAAAAACAAGCAGATCGGTATGATCGAAGTTGAAAAACGGTCAATCCGTTCGGAAGTTAAGGCGATCTGAAGAATTCAGAAAAGTTCCAAGGGGACCCCCTTTAATGCAATTTTTTTTCGATTTTGGTTTTTTCGATTGGAGAAGTGAATTCTATGAAAAAAAAACAAGCAGTTTGGTATGATCGAAGTTGAAAATCGGTCCATCCGTTCGGAAGTTAAGGCGATCTGAAGAATTCGAAAAAGTTCCAAGGGGGCCCCCTTTGATGCATTTTTTTGTTTCGATTTCGGTTTTTTTGATCGGAAAATTGGATTCTATGAAAAAAAAAGCAGATTAGTATGATCGAAGTTGAAAATCGGTCCATCCGTTCGGAAGTTAAGGCGATCTGAAGAATTCGAAAAAGTTCCAAGGGGGCCCCCTTTGATGCATTTTTTTTTTTATTTCGGTTCTTTCGATTGCAGAAATGGATTCTATGAAAAAAAAACAAGCAGATTCGTATGATCGAAGTTGAAAATCGGTCCATCCGTTCGGAAGTTAAGGCGATCTGAAGAATTCGAAAAAGTTCCAAGGGGGCTCCCTTTGATGCTTTTTATTTTTTCGATTTCGGTTTTTTTGATTGGAGAAATGGATTCTATGAAAAAAAAACAAGCAGATCGGTATGATCGAAGTTGAAAAACGGTCAATCCGTTCGGAAGTTAAGGCGATCTGAAGAATTCAGAAAAGTTCCAAGGGGACCCCCTTTAATGCAATTTTTTTTTCGATTTTGGTTTTTTCGATTGGAGAAGTGAATTCTATGAAAAAAAACAAGCAGTTTGGTATGATCGAAGTTGAAAATCGGTCCATCCGTTCGGAAGTTAAGGCGATCTGAAGAATTCGAAAAAGTTCCAAGGGGACACCCTTTGATGCAATTTTTTTTTCGATTTCGGTTTTTTCCATTGAAGAAATGGATTCTATGAAAAAACAAGCAAATTGGTATGCGCGAAATTGAAAATCGGTCGATCCGTTCGGAGGTTGAGGCGGTCTGAAGAATTCGAAAAAGTTCCAAGGTGGCCCCCTTTGATGCATTTTTTTTTCGATTTCGGTTTTTTCGATTGGAGAAATGGATTCTATGGAAAAAAAAAGCAGATTGGTATGATCGAAGTTGAAAATCGGTCCATCCGTTCGGAAGTTAAGGCGATCTGAAGAATTCGAAAAAGTTCCGAGGGGGCTCCCTTTGATGCTTTTTATTTTTTCGATTTCGGTTTTTTTGATTGGAGAAATGGATTCTATGAAAAAAAAAAAAAGCAGATTAGTATGATCGAAGTTGAAAATCGGTCCATCCGTTCGGAAGTTAAGGCGATCTGAAGAATTCGAAAAAGTTCCAAGGGGGCTCCCTTTGATGGTTTTTACTTTTTCGATTTCGGTTTTTTTTATTGGAGAAATGGATTCTATGAAAAAAAAACAAGCAGATTGGTATGATCGAAGTTGAAAATCGGTCCATACGTTCGAAAGTTAAGGCAATCTGAAGAATTCGAAAAAATTCCAAGGGGGCCCCCTTTGATGCATTTTTTTTTGATTTCGGTTCTTTCGATTGCAGAAATGGATTCTATGAAAAAAAACAAGCAGATTCGTATGATCGAAGTTGAAAATCGGTCCATCCGTTCGGAAGTTAAGGCGATCTGAAGAATTCGAAAAAGTTCCAAGGGGGCTCCCTTTGATGGTTTTTACTTTTTCGATTTCGGTTTTTTTTATTGGAGAAATGGATTCTATGAAAAAAAAACAAGCAGATTGGTATAATCGAAGTTGAAAATCGGTCCATACGTTCGAAAGTTAAGGCAATCTGAAGAATTCGAAAAAGTTCCAAGGGGGCCCCCTTTGATGCATTTTTTATTTTCGATTTCGGTTTTTTTGATCGGAGAAATGGATTCTATGAAAAAAAAAAAAGCAGATTGGTATGATCGAAGTTGAAAATCGGTCCATCCGTTCGGAAGTTAAGTCGATCTGAAGAATTCGAAAAAGTTCCAAGGGGGCCCCCTTTGATGCAGTTTTTTTTTCGATTTCGGTCTTTTCGATTGCAGAAATGGATTCTATGAAAAAAAACAAGCAGATTCGTATAATCGAAGTTGAAAATTGGTCCATCCGTTCGGAAGTTAAGGCGATCTGAAGAATTCGAAGAAGTTCCAAGGGGGCTCCCTTTGATGCTATTTATTTTTTCGATTTCGGTTTTTTTGATTGGAGAAATGGATTCTATGAAAAAAAAACAAGCAGATTGGTATGATCGAAGTTGAAAATCGGTCCATCCGTTCGGAAATTAAGGCGATCTGAAGAATTCGAAAAAGTTCCAAGGGGACCCCCTCTGTTGCAATTTTTCTTTTCGATTTCAGTTTTTTCGATTGGAGAAATGGATTCTATGGAAAAAAAACAAGCAGATTGGTATGATCGAAGTTGAAAATCGGTCCATCCGTTCGGAAGTTAAGGCGAACTGAAGAATTCAGAAAAGTTCCAAGGGGACCCCCTTTGATGCAATTTTTTTTCAGATTTCGGTTTTTTCGATTGGAGAAATGGATTCTATGAGAAAAAACAAGCAGTTTGGTATGATCGAAGTTGAAAATCGGTCCATCCGTTCGGAAGTTAAGGCGATCTGAAGAATTCGAAAAAGTTCCAAGGGGGCCCCCTTTGATGCAATTTTTTTTCAGATTTCGGTTTTTTCGATTGGAGAAATGGATTCTATGAGAAAAAACAAGCAGTTTGGTATGATCGAAGTTGAAAATCGGTCCATCCGTTCGGAAGTTAAGGCGATCTGAAGAATTCGAAAAAGTTCCAAGGGGGCTCCCTTTGATGCTTTTTATTTTTTCGA
The DNA here is from genome assembly GCA_029955515.1 of Chrysomela aeneicollis. Classification (NCBI taxonomy): domain Eukaryota; kingdom Metazoa; phylum Arthropoda; class Insecta; order Coleoptera; family Chrysomelidae; genus Chrysomela; species Chrysomela aeneicollis. Next base: position 9,222,174 of record JARUHQ010000013.1, on the reverse strand, counting down.
TTTCGGTTTTTTTGATTGGAGAAATGGATTCTATGAAAAAAAAACAAGCAGATCGGTATGATCGAAGTTGAAAAACGGTCAATCCGTTCGGAAGTTAAGGCGATCTGAAGAATTCAGAAAAGTTCCAAGGGGACCCCCTTTAATGCAATTTTTTTTTCGATTTTGGTTTTTTCGATTGGAGAAGTGAATTCTATGAAAAAAAACAAGCAGTTTGGTATGATCGAAGTTGAAAATCGGTCCATCCGTTCGGAAGTTAAGGCGATCTGAAGAATTCGAAAAAGTTCCAAGGGGACACCCTTTGATGCAATTTTTTTTTCGATTTCGGTTTTTTCCATTGAAGAAATGGATTCTATGAAAAAACAAGCAAATTGGTATGCGCGAAATTGAAAATCGGTCGATCCGTTCGGAGGTTGAGGCGGTCTGAAGAATTCGAAAAAGTTCCAAGGTGGCCCCCTTTGATGCATTTTTTTTTCGATTTCGGTTTTTTCGATTGGAGAAATGGATTCTATGGAAAAAAAAAGCAGATTGGTATGATCGAAGTTGAAAATCGGTCCATCCGTTCGGAAGTTAAGGCGATCTGAAGAATTCGAAAAAGTTCCGAGGGGGCTCCCTTTGATGCTTTTTATTTTTTCGATTTCGGTTTTTTTGATTGGAGAAATGGATTCTATGAAAAAAAAAAAAAGCAGATTAGTATGATCGAAGTTGAAAATCGGTCCATCCGTTCGGAAGTTAAGGCGATCTGAAGAATTCGAAAAAGTTCCAAGGGGGCTCCCTTTGATGGTTTTTACTTTTTCGATTTCGGTTTTTTTTATTGGAGAAATGGATTCTATGAAAAAAAAACAAGCAGATTGGTATGATCGAAGTTGAAAATCGGTCCATACGTTCGAAAGTTAAGGCAATCTGAAGAATTCGAAAAAATTCCAAGGGGGCCCCCTTTGATGCATTTTTTTTTGATTTCGGTTCTTTCGATTGCAGAAATGGATTCTATGAAAAAAAACAAGCAGATTCGTATGATCGAAGTTGAAAATCGGTCCATCCGTTCGGAAGTTAAGGCGATCTGAAGAATTCGAAAAAGTTCCAAGGGGGCTCCCTTTGATGGTTTTTACTTTTTCGATTTCGGTTTTTTTTATTGGAGAAATGGATTCTATGAAAAAAAAACAAGCAGATTGGTATGATCGAAGTTGAAAATCGGTCCATACGTTCGAAAGTTAAGGCAATCTGAAGAATTCGAAAAAGTTCCAAGGGGGCCCCCTTTGATGCATTTTTTATTTTCGATTTCGGTTTTTTTGATCGGAGAAATGGATTCTATGAAAAAAAAAAAAGCAGATTGGTATGATCGAAGTTGAAAATCGGTCCATCCGTTCGGAAGTTAAGTCGATCTGAAGAATTCGAAAAAGTTCCAAGGGGGCCCCCTTTGATGCAGTTTTTTTTTCGATTTCGGTCTTTTCGATTGCAGAAATGGATTCTATGAAAAAAAACAAGCAGATTCGTATAATCGAAGTTGAAAATTGGTCCATCCGTTCGGAAGTTAAGGCGATCTGAAGAATTCGAAGAAGTTCCAAGGGGGCTCCCTTTGATGCTATTTATTTTTTCGATTTCGGTTTTTTTGATTGGAGAAATGGATTCTATGAAAAAAAAACAAGCAGATTGGTATGATCGAAGTTGAAAATCGGTCCATCCGTTCGGAAATTAAGGCGATCTGAAGAATTCGAAAAAGTTCCAAGGGGACCCCCTCTGTTGCAATTTTTCTTTTCGATTTCAGTTTTTTCGATTGGAGAAATGGATTCTATGGAAAAAAAACAAGCAGATTGGTATGATCGAAGTTGAAAATCGGTCCATCCGTTCGGAAGTTAAGGCGAACTGAAGAATTCAGAAAAGTTCCAAGGGGACCCCCTTTGATGCAATTTTTTTTCAGATTTCGGTTTTTTCGATTGGAGAAATGGATTCTATGAGAAAAAACAAGCAGTTTGGTATGATCGAAGTTGAAAATCGGTCCATCCGTTCGGAAGTTAAGGCGATCTGAAGAATTCGAAAAAGTTCCAAGGGGGCCCCCTTTGATGCAATTTTTTTTCAGATTTCGGTTTTTTCGATTGGAGAAATGGATTCTATGAGAAAAAACAAGCAGTTTGGTATGATCGAAGTTGAAAATCGGTCCATCCGTTCGGAAGTTAAGGCGATCTGAAGAATTCGAAAAAGTTCCAAGGGGGCCCCCTTTGATGCATTTTTTTGTTTCGATTTCGGTTTTTTTGATCGGAAAAATGGATTCTATGAAAAAAAAAGCAGATTAGTATGATCGAAGTTGAAAATCGGTCCATCCGTTCGGAAGTTAAGGCGATCTGAAGAATTCGAAAAAGTTCCAAGGGGGCCCCCTCTGATGCATTTTTTTTTATTTCGGTTCTTTCGATTGCAGAAATGGATTCTATGAAAAAAAACAAGCAGATTCGTATGATCGAAGTTGAAAATCGGTCCATCCGTTCGGAAGTTAAGGCGATCTGAAGAATTCGAAAAAGTTCCAAGCGGGCTCCCTTTGATGCTTTTTATTTTTTCGATTTCGGTTTTTTTGATTGGAGAAATGGATTCTATGAAAAAAAAACGAGCAGATCGGTATGATCGAAGTTGAAAAACGGTCCATCCGTTCGGAAGTTAAGGCGATCTGAAGAATTCAGAAAAGTTCCAAGGGGACCCCCTTTGATGCAATTTTTTTTTCGATTTTGGTTTTTTCGATTGGAGAAATGAATTCTATGAAAAAAAACAAGCAGTTTGGTATGATCGAAGTTGAAAATCGGTCCATCCGTTCGGAAGTTAGGCGATCTGAAGAATTCGAAAAAGTTCCAAGGGGACACCCTTTGATGCAATTTTTTTTCGATTTCGGTTTTTTCCATTGAAGAAATGGATTCTATGAAAAAACAAGCAAATTGGTATGCGCGAAATTGAAAATCGGTCGATTCGTTCGGAAGTTGAGGCGGTCTGAAGAATTCGAAAAAGTTCCAAGGTGGCCCCCTTTGATGCATTTTTTTTTCGATTTCGGTTTTTTCGATTGGAGAAATGGATTCTATGAAAAAAAAAAGCAGATTGGTATGATCGAAGTTGAAAATCGGTCCATCCGTTCGGAAGTTGAGGCGATCTGAAGAATTCGAAAAAGTTTCAAGGGGGCCCCCTTTGATGCATTTTTTTTTCGATTTCGGTTTTTTCGATAGGAGAAATGGATTCTATGAAAGAAACAAGCGAATTGATATGCGCGAAATTGAAAATCGGTCCATCCGTTCGGAAGTTAGGCGATCTGAAGAATTCGAAAAAATTCCAAGGAGGCCCCCTTTGATGCATTTTTTTTTTCGATTTCGGTTCTTTCGATCAGAGAAATGGATTCTATGAAAAAAAAAACAAGCAGATTGGTATGATCGAAGTTGAAAATCGGTCCATCCGTTCGGAAGTTAAGGCGATCTGAAGAATTCGAAAAAGTTCCAAGGGGACCCCCTTTGATGCAATTTTTTTTCGATTTCGGTTTTTTCGATTGGAGAAATGGATTCTATGAAAAAAACAAGCGAATTGGTATGCGCGAAATTGAAAATCGGTCCATCCGTTCGGAAGTTAAGGCGATCTGAAGAATTCGAAAAAATTCCAAGAAGGCCCCCTTTGATGCATTTTTTTTTTCGATTTCGGTTTTTTCGATTGGAGAGATGGATTCTATGAAAGAAAACAAGCAGATTGGTATGATCGAAATTGAAAATCGGTCCATCCGTTCGGAAGTTAAGGCGATCTGAAGAATTCGAAAAAGTTCCAAGATGGCCCCCTTTGATGCATTTTTTTTTTTCGATTTCGATTTTTTCGTTTGGAGAAATGGATTCTATGAAAAAAAAAACAAGCAGATTCGCATGATCGAAGTTGAAAATCGGTCCATCCGTTCGGAAGTTAAGGCGATCTGAAGAATTCGAAAAAGTTCCAAGGGGGCTCCCTTTGATGCTTTTTATATTTCGATTTCGGTTTTTTTGATTGGAGAAATGGATTCTATGAAAAAAAAACAAGCAGATTGGTATGATCGAAGTTGAAAATCGGTCCATACGTTCGAAAGTTAAGGCAATCTGAAGAATTCGAAAAAGTTCCAAGGGGGCCCCCTTTGATGCATTTTTTATTTTCGATTTCGGTTTTTTTGATCGGAGAAATGGATTCTATGAAAAAAAAAGCAGATTGGTATGATCGAAGTTGAAAATCGGTCCATCCGTTCGGAAGTTAATTCGATCTGAAGAATTCGAAAAAGTTCCAAGGGGGCCCTCTTTGATGCATTTTTGTTTCGATTTAGGTCTTTTCGATTGCAGAAATGGATTCTATGAAAAAAAACAAGCAGATTCGTATAATCGAAGTTGAAAATCGGTCCATCCGTTCGGAAGTTAAGGCGATCTGAAGAATTCGAAGAAGTTCCAAGAAGGCTCCCTTTGATGCAATTTATTTTTTCGATTTCGGTTTTTTTGAATGGAGAAATGGATTCTATGAAAAAAAACAAGCAGATTGGTATGATCGAAGTTGAAAATCGGTCCATCCGTTCGGAAGTTAAGGCGATCTGAAGAATTCGAAAAAGTTCCAAGGGGACCCCCTCTGTTGCAATTTTTCTTTTCGATTTCGGTTTTTTCGATTGGAGAAATGGATTCTATGAAAAAAAAAACAAGCAGTTTGGTATGATCGAAGTTGAAAATCGGTCCATCCGTTCGGAAGTTAAGGCGATCTGAAGAATTCGAAAAAGTTCCAAGTGGGCCCCCTTTGATGCAATTTTTTTTCAGATTTCGGTTTTTTCGATTGGAGAAATGGATTCTATGAGAAAAAACAAGCAGTTTGGTATGATCGAAGTTGAAAATCGGTCCATCCGTTCGGAAGTTAAGGCGATCTGAAGAATTCGAAAAAGTTCCAAATGGGCTCCCTTTGATGCATTTTTTTGTTTCGATTTCGGTTTTTTTGATCGGAAAAATGGATTCTATGAAAAAAAAGCAGATTAGTTTGATCGAAGTTGAAAATCGGTCCATCCGTTCGGAAGTTAAGTCGATCTGAAGAATTCGAAAAAGTTCCAAGGGGGCCCCCTTTGATGCATTTTTTTTCGATTTCGGTTCTTACGATTGCAGAAATGGATTCTATGAAAAAAAACAAGCAGATTCTTATGATCGAAGTTGAAAATCGGTACATCCGTTCGGAAGTTAAGGCGATCTGAAGAATTCGAAAAAGTTCCAAGGGGGCTCCCTTTGATGCTTTTTATTTTTTCGATTTCGGTTTTTTGATTGGAGAAATGGATTCTATGAAAAAAAACAAGCAGATTGGTATGATCGAAGTTGAAAATCGGTCCATACGTTCGAAAGTTATGGCAATCTGAAGATGTCGAAAAAGTTCCAAGGGGGCCCCCTTTGATGCATTTTTTTTTTCGATTTCGGTTTTTTTGATCGGAGAAATGGATTCTAAGAAAAAAAAAAGCAGATTGGTATGATCGAAGTTGGAAATCGGTCCATCCGTTCGGAAGTTAAGTCGATCTGAAGAATTCGAAAAAGTTCCAAGGGGGCCCCCTTTGATGCATTTTTTTTTCGATTTCGGTTTTTTCGATTGCAGAAATGGATTCTATGAAAAAAAAGCAGATTCGTATGATCGAAGTTGAAAATCGGTCCATCCGTTCGGAAGTTAAGGCGATCTGAAGAATTCAGAAAAGTTCCAAGGGGACCCCCTTTGATGAATTTTTTTTTTCGATTTCGTTTTTTTCGATTGATGAAATGGATTCTATGAAAAAAAAAAAGCAGTTTGGTATGATCGAAGTTGAAAATCGGTCCATCCGTTCGGAAGTTAAGGCGAGCTGAAGAATTCGAAAAAGTTCCAAGGGGACCCCCTTTGATGCAATTTTTTTTTCGATTTCGGTTTTTTCTATTGAAGAAATGGATTCTATGAAAAAACAAGCAAATTGGTATGCGCGAAATTGAAAATCGGTCGATCCGTTCGGAAGTTGAGGCGGTCTGAAGAATTCGAAAAAGTTCCAAGGTGGCCCCCTTTGATGCATTTTTTTTTCGATTTCGGTTTTTCCGATTGAAGAAATGGATTCTATGAAAAAAAAAACAAGTAGATTGGTATGATCGAAGTTGAAAATCGGTCCATCCGTTCGGAAGTTAAGGCGATCTGAAGAATTCGAAAAAGTTCCAAGGGGACACCCTTTGATGCAATTTTTTTTCGATTTCGGTTTTTTCCATTGAAGAAATGGATTCTATGAAAAAACAAGCAAATTGGTATGCGCGAAATTGAAAATCGGTCGATCCGTTCGGAAGTTGAGGCGGTCTGAAGAATTCGAAAAAGTTCCAAGGTGGCCCCCTTTGATGCATTTTTTTTTCGATTTCGGTTTTTTCGATTGGAGAAATGGATTCTATGAAAAAAAAAAGCAGATTGGTATGATCGAAGTTGAAAATCGGTCCATCCGTTCGGAAGTTGAGGCGATCTGAAGAATTCGAAAAAGTTTCAAGGGGGCCCCCTTTGATGCATTTTTTTTTCGATTTCGGTTTTTTCGATAGGAGAAATGGATTCTATGAAAGAAACAAGCGAATTGATATGCGCGAAATTGAAAATCGGTCCATCCGTTCGGAAGTTAGGCGATCTGAAGAATTCGAAAAAATTCCAAGGAGGCCCCCTTTGATGCATTTTTTTTTTCGATTTCGGTTCTTTCGATCAGAGAAATGGATTCTATGAAAAAAAAAACAAGCAGATTGGTATGATCGAAGTTGAAAATCGGTCCATCCGTTCGGAAGTTAAGGCGATCTGAAGAATTCGAAAAAGTTCCAAGGGGACCCCCTTTGATGCAATTTTTTTTCGATTTCGGTTTTTTCGATTGGAGAAATGGATTCTATGAAAAAAACAAGCGAATTGGTATGCGCGAAATTGAAAATCGGTCCATCCGTTCGGAAGTTAAGGCGATCTGAAGAATTCGAAAAAATTCCAAGAAGGCCCCCTTTGATGCATTTTTTTTTTCGATTTCGGTTTTTTCGATTGGAGAGATGGATTCTATGAAAGAAAACAAGCAGATTGGTATGATCGAAATTGAAAATCGGTCCATCCGTTCGGAAGTTAAGGCGATCTGAAGAATTCGAAAAAGTTCCAAGATGGCCCCCTTTGATGCATTTTTTTTTTTCGATTTCGATTTTTTCGTTTGGAGAAATGGATTCTATGAAAAAAAAAACAAGCAGATTCGCATGATCGAAGTTGAAAATCGGTCCATCCGTTCGGAAGTTAAGGCGATCTGAAGAATTCGAAAAAGTTCCAAGGGGGCTCCCTTTGATGCTTTTTATATTTCGATTTCGGTTTTTTTGATTGGAGAAATGGATTCTATGAAAAAAAAACAAGCAGATTGGTATGATCGAAGTTGAAAATCGGTCCATACGTTCGAAAGTTAAGGCAATCTGAAGAATTCGAAAAAGTTCCAAGGGGGCCCCCTTTGATGCATTTTTTATTTTCGATTTCGGTTTTTTTGATCGGAGAAATGGATTCTATGAAAAAAAAAGCAGATTGGTATGATCGAAGTTGAAAATCGGTCCATCCGTTCGGAAGTTAATTCGATCTGAAGAATTCGAAAAAGTTCCAAGGGGGCCCTCTTTGATGCATTTTTGTTTCGATTTAGGTCTTTTCGATTGCAGAAATGGATTCTATGAAAAAAAACAAGCAGATTCGTATAATCGAAGTTGAAAATCGGTCCATCCGTTCGGAAGTTAAGGCGATCTGAAGAATTCGAAGAAGTTCCAAGAAGGCTCCCTTTGATGCAATTTATTTTTTCGATTTCGGTTTTTTTGAATGGAGAAATGGATTCTATGAAAAAAAACAAGCAGATTGGTATGATCGAAGTTGAAAATCGGTCCATCCGTTCGGAAGTTAAGGCGATCTGAAGAATTCGAAAAAGTTCCAAGGGGACCCCCTCTGTTGCAATTTTTCTTTTCGATTTCGGTTTTTTCGATTGGAGAAATGGATTCTATGAAAAAAAAAACAAGCAGTTTGGTATGATCGAAGTTGAAAATCGGTCCATCCGTTCGGAAGTTAAGGCGATCTGAAGAATTCGAAAAAGTTCCAAGTGGGCCCCCTTTGATGCAATTTTTTTTCAGATTTCGGTTTTTTCGATTGGAGAAATGGATTCTATGAGAAAAAACAAGCAGTTTGGTATGATCGAAGTTGAAAATCGGTCCATCCGTTCGGAAGTTAAGGCGATCTGAAGAATTCGAAAAAGTTCCAAATGGGCTCCCTTTGATGCATTTTTTTGTTTCGATTTCGGTTTTTTTGATCGGAAAAATGGATTCTATGAAAAAAAAGCAGATTAGTTTGATCGAAGTTGAAAATCGGTCCATCCGTTCGGAAGTTAAGTCGATCTGAAGAATTCGAAAAAGTTCCAAGGGGGCCCCCTTTGATGCATTTTTTTTCGATTTCGGTTCTTACGATTGCAGAAATGGATTCTATGAAAAAAAACAAGCAGATTCTTATGATCGAAGTTGAAAATCGGTACATCCGTTCGGAAGTTAAGGCGATCTGAAGAATTCGAAAAAGTTCCAAGGGGGCTCCCTTTGATGCTTTTTATTTTTTCGATTTCGGTTTTTTGATTGGAGAAATGGATTCTATGAAAAAAAACAAGCAGATTGGTATGATCGAAGTTGAAAATCGGTCCATACGTTCGAAAGTTATGGCAATCTGAAGATGTCGAAAAAGTTCCAAGGGGGCCCCCTTTGATGCATTTTTTTTTTCGATTTCGGTTTTTTTGATCGGAGAAATGGATTCTAAGAAAAAAAAAAGCAGATTGGTATGATCGAAGTTGGAAATCGGTCCATCCGTTCGGAAGTTAAGTCGATCTGAAGAATTCGAAAAAGTTCCAAGGGGGCCCCCTTTGATGCATTTTTTTTTCGATTTCGGTTTTTTCGATTGCAGAAATGGATTCTATGAAAAAAAAGCAGATTCGTATGATCGAAGTTGAAAATCGGTCCATCCGTTCGGAAGTTAAGGCGATCTGAAGAATTCAGAAAAGTTCCAAGGGGACCCCCTTTGATGAATTTTTTTTTTCGATTTCGTTTTTTTCGATTGATGAAATGGATTCTATGAAAAAAAAAAAGCAGTTTGGTATGATCGAAGTTGAAAATCGGTCCATCCGTTCGGAAGTTAAGGCGAGCTGAAGAATTCGAAAAAGTTCCAAGGGGACCCCCTTTGATGCAATTTTTTTTTCGATTTCGGTTTTTTCTATTGAAGAAATGGATTCTATGAAAAAACAAGCAAATTGGTATGCGCGAAATTGAAAATCGGTCGATCCGTTCGGAAGTTGAGGCGGTCTGAAGAATTCGAAAAAGTTCCAAGGTGGCCCCCTTTGATGCATTTTTTTTTCGATTTCGGTTTTTCCGATTGAAGAAATGGATTCTATGAAAAAAAAAACAAGTAGATTGGTATGATCGAAGTTGAAAATCGGTCCATCCGTTCGGAAGTTAAGGCGATCTGAAGAATTCGAAAAAGTTCCAAGGGGGCCCCCTTTGATGCATGTTTTTTTCGATTTCGGTTTTTTCGATTGAAGAAATGGATTCTATAAAAAAAACAAGCAGATTGGTATGATCGAAGTTGAAAATCGGTCAATCCGTTCGGAAGTTAAGGCGATCTGAAGAATTCGAAAAAGTTCCAAGGGGGCCCCCTCTGATGCAATTTTTTCTTTAGATTTCGGTTTTTTCGATTGAAGAAATGCATTCTATAAAAAAAAACAAGCAGATTGGTATGATCGAAGTTGAAAATCGGTCCATCCGTTCGGAAGTTAAGGCGATCTGAAGAATTCGAAAAAATTCCAAGGAGGCCCCCTTTGATGCATTTTTTTTTTCGATTTCGGTTCTTTCGATCAGAGAAATGGATTCTATGAAAAAAAAAACAAGCAGATTGGTATGATCGAAGTTGAAAATCGGTCCATCCGTTCGGAAGTTAAGGCGATCTGAAGAATTCGAAAAAGTTCCAAGGGGACCCCCTTTGATGCAATTTTTTTTCGATTTCGGTTTTTTCGATTGGAGAAATGGATTCTATGAAAAAAACAAGCGAATTGGTATGCGCGAAATTGAAAATCGGTCCATCCGTTCGGAAGTTAAGGCGATCTGAAGAATTCGAAAAAATTCCAAGAAGGCCCCCTTTGATGCATTTTTTTTTTCGATTTCGGTTTTTTCGATTGGAGAGATGGATTCTATGAAAGAAAACAAGCAGATTGGTATGATCGAAATTGAAAATCGGTCCATCCGTTCGGAAGTTAAGGCGATCTGAAGAATTCGAAAAAGTTCCAAGATGGCCCCCTTTGATGCATTTTTTTTTTTCGATTTCGATTTTTTCGTTTGGAGAAATGGATTCTATGAAAAAAAAAACAAGCAGATTCGCATGATCGAAGTTGAAAATCGGTCCATCCGTTCGGAAGTTAAGGCGATCTGAAGAATTCGAAAAAGTTCCAAGGGGGCTCCCTTTGATGCTTTTTATATTTCGATTTCGGTTTTTTTGATTGGAGAAATGGATTCTATGAAAAAAAAACAAGCAGATTGGTATGATCGAAGTTGAAAATCGGTCCATACGTTCGAAAGTTAAGGCAATCTGAAGAATTCGAAAAAGTTCCAAGGGGGCCCCCTTTGATGCATTTTTTATTTTCGATTTCGGTTTTTTTGATCGGAGAAATGGATTCTATGAAAAAAAAAGCAGATTGGTATGATCGAAGTTGAAAATCGGTCCATCCGTTCGGAAGTTAATTCGATCTGAAGAATTCGAAAAAGTTCCAAGGGGGCCCTCTTTGATGCATTTTTGTTTCGATTTAGGTCTTTTCGATTGCAGAAATGGATTCTATGAAAAAAAACAAGCAGATTCGTATAATCGAAGTTGAAAATCGGTCCATCCGTTCGGAAGTTAAGGCGATCTGAAGAATTCGAAGAAGTTCCAAGAAGGCTCCCTTTGATGCAATTTATTTTTTCGATTTCGGTTTTTTTGAATGGAGAAATGGATTCTATGAAAAAAAACAAGCAGATTGGTATGATCGAAGTTGAAAATCGGTCCATCCGTTCGGAAGTTAAGGCGATCTGAAGAATTCGAAAAAGTTCCAAGGGGACCCCCTCTGTTGCAATTTTTCTTTTCGATTTCGGTTTTTTCGATTGGAGAAATGGATTCTATGAAAAAAAAAACAAGCAGTTTGGTATGATCGAAGTTGAAAATCGGTCCATCCGTTCGGAAGTTAAGGCGATCTGAAGAATTCGAAAAAGTTCCAAGTGGGCCCCCTTTGATGCAATTTTTTTTCAGATTTCGGTTTTTTCGATTGGAGAAATGGATTCTATGAGAAAAAACAAGCAGTTTGGTATGATCGAAGTTGAAAATCGGTCCATCCGTTCGGAAGTTAAGGCGATCTGAAGAATTCGAAAAAGTTCCAAATGGGCTCCCTTTGATGCATTTTTTTGTTTCGATTTCGGTTTTTTTGATCGGAAAAATGGATTCTATGAAAAAAAAGCAGATTAGTTTGATCGAAGTTGAAAATCGGTCCATCCGTTCGGAAGTTAAGTCGATCTGAAGAATTCGAAAAAGTTCCAAGGGGGCCCCCTTTGATGCATTTTTTTTCGATTTCGGTTCTTACGATTGCAGAAATGGATTCTATGAAAAAAAACAAGCAGATTCTTATGATCGAAGTTGAAAATCGGTACATCCGTTCGGAAGTTAAGGCGATCTGAAGAATTCGAAAAAGTTCCAAGGGGGCTCCCTTTGATGCTTTTTATTTTTTCGATTTCGGTTTTTTGATTGGAGAAATGGATTCTATGAAAAAAAACAAGCAGATTGGTATGATCGAAGTTGAAAATCGGTCCATACGTTCGAAAGTTATGGCAATCTGAAGATGTCGAAAAAGTTCCAAGGGGGCCCCCTTTGATGCATTTTTTTTTTCGATTTCGGTTTTTTTGATCGGAGAAATGGATTCTAAGAAAAAAAAAAAGCAGATTGGTATGATCGAAGTTGGAAATCGGTCCATCCGTTCGGAAGTTAAGTCGATCTGAAGAATTCGAAAAAGTTCCAAGGGGGCCCCCTTTGATGCATTTTTTTTTCGATTTCGGTTTTTTCGATTGCAGAAATGGATTCTATGAAAAAAAAGCAGATTCGTATGATCGAAGTTGAAAATCGGTCCATCCGTTCGGAAGTTAAGGCGATCTGAAGAATTCAGAAAAGTTCCAAGGGGACCCCCTTTGATGAATTTTTTTTTTCGATTTCGTTTTTTTCGATTGATGAAATGGATTCTATGAAAAAAAAAAAGCAGTTTGGTATGATCGAAGTTGAAAATCGGTCCATCCGTTCGGAAGTTAAGGCGAGCTGAAGAATTCGAAAAAGTTCCAAGGGGACCCCCTTTGATGCAATTTTTTTTTCGATTTCGGTTTTTTCTATTGAAGAAATGGATTCTATGAAAAAACAAGCAAATTGGTATGCGCGAAATTGAAAATCGGTCGATCCGTTCGGAAGTTGAGGCGGTCTGAAGAATTCGAAAAAGTTCCAAGGTGGCCCCCTTTGATGCATTTTTTTTTCGATTTCGGTTTTTCCGATTGAAGAAATGGATTCTATGAAAAAAAAAACAAGTAGATTGGTATGATCGAAGTTGAAAATCGGTCCATCCGTTCGGAAGTTAAGGCGATCTGAAGAATTCGAAAAAGTTCCAAGGGGGCCCCCTTTGATGCATGTTTTTTTCGATTTCGGTTTTTTCGATTGAAGAAATGGATTCTATAAAAAAAACAAGCAGATTGGTATGATCGAAGTTGAAAATCGGTCAATCCGTTCGGAAGTTAAGGCGATCTGAAGAATTCGAAAAAGTTCCAAGGGGGCCCCCTCTGATGCAATTTTTTCTTTAGATTTCGGTTTTTTCGATTGAAGAAATGCATTCTATAAAAAAAAACAAGCAGATTGGTATGATCGAAGTTGAAAATCGGTCCATCCGTTCGGAAGTTAAGGCGATCTGAAGAATTCGAGAAAGTTCCAAGGAGGCCCCCATTGATGCATTTTTTTTTTCGATTTTAGTTTTTTTGATTGAAGAAATGGATTCTATGAAGAAAAAACAAGCAGATTGGTATGATCGAAGTTGAAAATCGGTCCATCCGTTCGGAAGTTAAGGCGATCTGAAGAATTCGAAAAAGTTCCAAGGGGATCCCCTTTGATGCAATTTTTCTTCTCGATTTCGGTTTTTCCGATTGGAGAAATGGATTCCATGAAAAAAAACAAGCAGATCGGTATGATCGAAGTTGAAAATCGGTCCATTCGTTCGGAAGTTGAGGCGATCTGAAGAATTCAGAAAAGTTCCAAGGGGACCCCCTTTGATGCAATTTTTTTTTCGATTTTGGTTTTTTTGATTGGAGAAATGAATTCTATGAAAAAAAACAAGCAGTTTGGTATGATCGAAGTTGAAAATCGGTCCATCCGTTCGGAAGTTAAGGCGATCTTAAGAGTTCGAAAAAGTTCCAAGGGGACACCCTTTGATGCAATTTTTTTTTCGATCTCGGTTTTTTCTATTGAAGAAATGGATTCTATGAAAAAACAAGCAAATTGGTATGCGCGAAATTGAAAATCGGTCGATCCGTTCGGAAGTTGAGGCGGTCTGAAGAATTCGAAAAAATTCCAAGGAGGCCCCCTTTGATGCATTTTTTTTTTCGATTTCGGTTCTTTCGATCGGAGAAATGGATTCTATGAAAAAAAAAACAAGCAGATTGGTATGATCGAAGTTGAAAATCGGTCCATCCGTTCGGATGTTAAGGCGATCTGAAGAATTCGAAAAAATTCCAAGGGGGCCCCCTTTGATGCATTTTTTTTTGATTTCGGTTTTTTCGATTGGAGAAGTGGATTCAATGAAAAAAACAAGCAGATTGGTATGATCGAAGTTGAAAATCGGTCCATACGTTCGAAAGTTAAGGCAATCTGAAGAATTCGAAAAAGTTCCAAGGGGGCCCCCTTTGATGCATTTTTTGTTCGATTTCGGTTTTTTTGATCGAAGAAATGGATTCTATGAAAAAAAAAAGCAGGTATGATCGAAGTTGAAAATCGGTCCATCCGTTCGGAAGTTAAGTCGATCTGAAGAATTCGAAAAAGTTCCAAGGGGGCCCCCTTTGATGCATTTTTTTTTCGATTTCGGTTTTTTCGATTGGAGAAATGGATTCTATGAAAAAAAACAAGCAGATTCGTATGATCGAAGTTGAAAATCGGTCCATCCGTTCGGAAGTTAAGGCGATCTGAAGAATTCAAAAAAGTTCCAAGGGGGCTCCCTTTGATGCTTTTTATTTTTTCGATTTCGGTTTTTTTGATTGGAGAAATGGATTCTATAAAAAAAAACAAGCAGATTGGTATGATCGAAGTTGAAAATCGGTCCATACGTTCGAAAGTTGAGGCAATCTGAAGAATTCGAAAAAGTTCCAAGGGGGCCCCCTTTGATCCATTTTTTTTTTTATTTCGGATTTTTTGATCGGAGAAATGGATTCTATGAAAAAAAAAAAGCAGATTGGTATGATCGAAGTTGAAAATCGGTCCATCCGTTCGGAAGTTAAGTCGATCTGAAGAATTCGAAAAAGTTCCAAGGGGGCCCCCTTTGATGCATTTTTTTTTCGATTTTTGTTTTTTCGATTAGAGAAATGGATTCTATGAAAAAAAAAAACAAGCAGATTCGTATGATCGAAGTTGAAAATCGGTCCATCCGTTCGGAAGTTAAGGCGATCTGAAGAATTCGAAAAAGTTCCAAGGGGGCTCCCTTTGATGCTTTTTATTTTTTCGATTTCGGTTTTTTTGATTGGAAAAATGGATTCTATGAAAAAAAAACAAGCAGATTGGTATGATCGAAGTTGAAAATCGGTCCATCCGTTCGGAAGTTATGGCGATCTGAAGAATTCGAAAAAGTTCCAAGAGGACCCCCTCTGATGCATTTTTTCTTTTCGATTTCGGTTTTTTCGATTGGAGAAATGGATTCTATGAAAAAAAAACAAGCAGATTGGTATGATCGAAGTTGAAAATCGGTCCATCCGTTCGGAAGTTGAGGCGATCTGAAGAATTCAGAAAAGTTCCAAGGGGACCCCCTTTGATGCAATTTTTTTTTTCGATTTTGGTTTTTTCGATTGGAGAAATGGATTCCATGAAAAAAAAACAAGCAGATTGGTATGATAGAAGTTGAAAATCGGTCCATCCGTTCGGAAGTTGAGGCGATTTGAAGAATTCGAAAAAGTTCCAAAGGGACCCCCTTTGATGCATTTTTTTTTTCGATTTCGGTTGATTCGATTGGAGAAATGGATTCTATGAAAAAAACAAGCGAATTGGTATGCGCGAAATTGAAAATCGGTCCATCCGTTCGGAAGTTAAGGCGATCTGAAGAATTCGAAAAAATTCCAAGAAGGCCCCCTTTGATGCATTTTTTTTTTCGATTTCGGTTTTTCCGATTGGAGAAATGGATTCTATGAAAGAAAACAAGCAGATTGGTATGATCGAAGTTGAAAATCGGTCCATCCGTTCGGAAGTTAAGGCGATCTGAAGAAATCGAAAAAGTTCCAAGGGGGCCCCCTTTGATGCATTTTTTTCTTCGATTTCGGTTTTTTCGATTGGAGAAATGGATTCTATGAAAAAAAACAAGCAGATTGGTATGATCGAAGTTGAAAATCGGTCCATCCGTTCGGAAGTTAAGGCGATCTGAAGAATTCGAAAAAGTTCCAAGGGGGCCCCCTTTGATGCATTTTTTTTCTCGATTTCGGTTTTTTCGATTGGAGAAATGGATTCTATAAAAAAAACAAGCAGATTGGTATGATCGAAGTTGAAAATCGGTTCATCCGTTCGGAAGTTAAGGCGATCTGAAGAATTCGAAAAAGATTCAAGGGGGCCCCTTTTGATGCATTTTTTTTTCGATTTCGGTTGTTTCGATTGGAAAAATGGATTTTATAAAAAAAACAAGCAGATTGGTATAATCGAAGTTGAAAATCGGTCCATCCGTTCGGAAGTTAAGGCGATCTGAAGAATTCGAAAAAGTTCCAAGGTGGCCCCCTTTGATGCATTTTTTTTTATTCCGGTTTTTTTGATTGAAGAAGTGGATTCTATGAAAAAAACAAGCAGATTGGTATGATCGAAGTTGAAAATCGGTCCATCCGTTCGGAAGTTAGGCGATCTGAAGAATTCGCAAAAGTTCCAAGGGGGCCCCCTTTGATGCATTTTTTTTTTGATCTCGGTTTTTTCGATTGGAGAAATGGATTCTATGAAAAAAAAAACAGATTGGTATGATCGAAGTTGAAAATCGGTCCATCCGTTCGGAAGTTAAGGCGATCTGAAGAATTCGAAAAAGTTCCAAGGGGGCCCCCTTTGATGAATTTTTTTTTCGATTTCGGTTTTTCTGATCGGAGAAATGAATTCTATAAAAAAAACAAGCAGATTGGTATGATAGAAGTTGAAAATCGGTCCATACGTTCGAAAGTTAAGGCGATCTGATGAATTCGAAAAAGTTCCAAGGGGCCCCCTTTGATGCTTTCTTATTTTCAATTTCGGTTTTTTCGATTGGAGAAATGGATTCTATGAAAAAAAAACAAGCAGTTTGGTATGATCAAAGTTGAAAATCGGTCCATCCGTTCGGAAGTTAAGTCGATCTGAAGAATTCGAAAAAGTTCCAAGGGGGCCCCCTTTGGTGCATTTTTTTTTTCGATTTCAGTTTTTTCGATTGGAGAAATGGATTCTATGAAAAAAAAACAAGTAGATTGGTATGATCGAAGTTGAAAATCGGTCCATCCGTTCGGAAGTTAAGGCGATCTGAAGAATTCGAAAAAGTTCCAAGGGGGCCCCCTTTGATGCATGTTTTTTTCGATTTCGGTTTTTTCGATTGAAGAAATGGATTCTATAAAAAAAACAAGCAGATTGGTATGATCGAAGTTGAAAATCGGTCAATCCGTTCGGAAGTTAAGGCGATCTGAAGAATTCGAAAAAGTTCCAAGGGGGCCCCCTCTGATGCAATTTTTTCTTTAGATTTCGGTTTTTTCGATTGAAGAAATGCATTCTATAAAAAAAAACAAGCAGATTGGTATGATCGAAGTTGAAAATCGGTCCATCCGTTCGGAAGTTAAGGCGATCTGAAGAATTCGAGAAAGTTCCAAGGAGGCCCCCATTGATGCATTTTTTTTTCGATTTCAGTTTTTTTGATTGAAGAAATGGATTCTATGAAGAAAAAACAAGCAGATTGGTATGATCGAAGTTGAAAATCGGTCCATCCGTTCGGAAGTTAAGGCGATCTGAAGAATTCGAAAAAGTTCCAAGGGGATCCCCTTTGATGCAATTTTTCTTCTCGATTTCGGTTTTTCCGATTGGAGAAATGGATTCCATGAAAAAAAACAAGCAGATCGGTATGATCGAAGTTGAAAATCGGTCCATTCGTTCGGAAGTTGAGGCGATCTGAAGAATTCAGAAAAGTTCCAAGGGGACCCCCTTTGATGCAATTTTTTTTTCGATTTTGGTTTTTTTGATTGGAGAAATGAATTCTATGAAAAAAAACAAGCAGTTTGGTATGATCGAAGTTGAAAATCGGTCCATCCGTTCGGAAGTTAAGGCGATCTTAAGAGTTCGAAAAAGTTCCAAGGGGACACCCTTTGATGCAATTTTTTTTTCGATCTCGGTTTTTTCTATTGAAGAAATGGATTCTATGAAAAAACAAGCAAATTGGTATGCGCGAAATTGAAAATCGGTCGATCCGTTCGGAAGTTGAGGCGGTCTGAAGAATTCGAAAAAATTCCAAGGAGGCCCCCTTTGATGCATTTTTTTTTTCGATTTCGGTTCTTTCGATCGGAGAAATGGATTCTATGAAAAAAAAAACAAGCAGATTGGTATGATCGAAGTTGAAAATCGGTCCATCCGTTCGGATGTTAAGGCGATCTGAAGAATTCGAAAAAATTCCAAGGGGGCCCCCTTTGATGCATTTTTTTTTTGATTTCGGTTTTTTCGATTGGAGAAATGGATTCAATAAAAAAAACAAGCAGATTGGTATGATCGAAGTTGAAAATCGGTCCATACGTTCGAAAGTTAAGGCAATCTGAAGAATTCGAAAAAGTTCCAAGGGGGCCCCCTTTGATGCATTTTTTGTTCGATTTCGGTTTTTTTGATCGGAGAAATGGATTCAATGAAAAAAAAAAGCAGGTATGATCGAAGTTGAAAATCGGTCCATCCGTTCGGAAGTTAAGTCGATCTGAAGAATTCGAAAAAGTTCCAAGGGGGCCCCCTTTGATGCATTTTTTTTTCGATTTCGGTTTTTTCGATTGGAGAAATGGATTCTATGAAAAAAAACAAGCAGATTCGTATGATCGAAGTTGAAAATCGGTCCATCCGTTCGGAAGTTAAGGCGATCTGAAGAATTCAAAAAAGTTCCAAGGGGGCTCCCTTTGATGCTTTTTATTTTTTCGATTTCGGTTTTTTTGATTGGAGAAATGGATTCTATGAAAAAAAAACAAGCAGATTGGTATGATCGAAGTTGAAAATCGGTCCATACGTTCGAAAGTTGAGGCAATCTGAAGAATTCGAAAAAGTTCCAAGGGGGCCCCCTTTGATCCATTTTTTTTTTGATTTCGGATTTTTTGATCGGAGAAATGGATTCTATGAAAAAAAAAAAGCAGATTGGTATGATCGAAGTTGAAAATCGGTCCATCCGTTCGGAAGTTAAGTCGATCTGAAGAATTCGAAAAAGTTCCAAGGGGGCTCCCTTTGATGCTTTTTATTTTTTCGATTTCGGTTTTTTTGATTGGAAAAATGGATTCTATGAAAAAAAAACAAGCAGATTGGTATGATCGAAGTTGAAAATCGGTCCATCCGTTCGGAAGTTATGGCGATCTGAATAATTCGAAAAAGTTCCAAGAGGACCCCCTCTGATGCATTTTTTCTTTTCGATTTCGGTTTTTTCGATTGGAGAAATGGATTCTATGAAAAAAAAACAAGCAGATTGGTATGATCGAAGTTGAAAATCGGTCCATCCGTTCGGAAGTTGAGGCGATCTGAAGAATTCAGAAAAGTTCCAAGGGGACCCCCTTTGATGCAATTTTTTTTTTCGATTTTGGTTTTTTCGATTGGAGAAATGGATTCCATGAAAAAAAAACAAGCAGATTGGTATGATAGAAGTTGAAAATCGGTCCATCCGTTCGGAAGTTGAGGCGATTTGAAGAATTCGAAAAAGTTCCAAAGGGACCCCCTTTGATGCATTTTTTTTTTCGATTTCGGTTGATTCGATTGGAGAAATGGATTCTATGAAAAAAACAAGCGAATTGGTATGCGCGAAATTGAAAATCGGTCCATCCGTTCGGAAGTTAAGGCGATCTGAAGAATTCGAAAAAATTCCAAGAAGGCCCCCTTTGATGCATTTTTTTTTTCGATTTCGGTTTTTCCGATTGGAGAAATGGATTCTATGAAAGAAAACAAGCAGATTGGTATGATCGAAGTTGAAAATCGGTCCATCCGTTCGGAAGTTAAGGCGATCTGAAGAAATCGAAAAAGTTCCAAGGGGGCCCCCTTTGATGCATTTTTTTCTTCGATTTCGGTTTTTTCGATTGGAGAAATGGATTCTATGAAAAAAAACAAGCAGATTGGTATGATCGAAGTTGAAAATCGGTCCATCCGTTCGAAAGTTAAGGCGATCTGAAGAATTCGAAAAAGTTCCAAGGGGGCCCCCTTTGATGCATTTTTTTTCTCGATTTCGGTTTTTTCGATTGGAGAAATGGATTCTATAAAAAAAACAAGCAGATTGGTATGATCGAAGTTGAAAATCGGTTCATCCGTTCGGAAGTTAAGGCGATCTGAAGAATTCGAAAAAGTTTCAAGGGGGCCCCTTTTGATGCATTTTTTTTTCGATTTCGGTTGTTTCGATTGGAAAAATGGATTTTATAAAAAAAACAAGCAGATTGGTATGATCGAAGTTGAAAATCGGTCCATCCGTTCGGAAGTTAAGGCGATCTGAAGAATTCGAAAAAGTTCCAAGGTGGCCCCCTTTGATGCATTTTTTTTCATTCCGGTTTTTTTGATTGAAGAAGTGGATTCTATGAAAAAAACAAGCAGATTGGTATGATCGAAGTTGAAAATCGGTCCATCCGTTCGGAAGTTAGGCGATCTGAAGAATTCGCAAAAGTTCCAAGGGGGCCCCCTTTGATGCATTTTTTTTTTGATCTCGGTTTTTTCGATTGGAGAAATGGATTCTATGAAAAAAAAAACAGATTGGTATGATCGAAGTTGAAAATCGGTCCATCCGTTCGGAAGTTAAGGCGATCTGAAGAATTCGAAAAAGTTCCAAGGGGGCCCCCTTTGATGAATTTTTTTTTCGATTTCGGTTTTTCTGATCGGAGAAATGAATTCTATGAAAAAAACAAGCAGATTGGTATGATAGAAGTTGAAAATCGGTCCATACGTTCGAAAGTTAAGGCGATCTGATGAATTCGAAAAAGTTCCAAGGGGCCCCCTTTGATGCTTTCTTATTTTCAATTTCGGTTTTTTCGATTGGAGAAATGGATTCTATGAAAAAAAAACAAGCAGTTTGGTATGATCGAAGTTGAAAATCGGTCCATCCGTTCGGAAGTTAAGTCGATCTGAAGAATTCGAAAAAGTTCCAAGGGGGCCCCCTTTGGTGCATTTTTTTTTTCGATTTCAGTTTTTTCGATTGGAGAAATGGATTCTATGAAAAAATACAATCAGATTGGTATGATCGAAGTTGGAAATCGGTCCATCCGTTCGGAAGTTAAGGCGATCTGAAGAATTCGAAAAAGTTCCAAGGGGACCCCCTTTGATGCAATTTTTTGTTCGATTTCGGTTTTTTCGATTGAAGAAATGGATTCTATGAAAAAAAACAAGCAAATTGGTATGCGCGAAGTTGAAAATCGGTCCATCCGTTCGGAAGTTAAGGCGATCTGAAGAATTCGAACAAGTTCCAAGGGGGCCCCCTTCGATGCATTTTTTTTTCGATTTCGTTTTTTACGATTGGATAAATGGATTCTATGAAAAAAATTACAATTATCGTTCCGTCTAATCATCCAACCTTATGTTCGATGCATACGCTCGTATGTGTAACGAATTCTTCAGATCGCCTTCTTCCGATCGCCTGTTCTTCCGTTTTACATAAAAGCGACCGAATCGAGCAGAAGGTTAAATGGATAGATTGAAAATTCATCGTATCTGGGTTGTATTCGATAAGGTTTATATAGTTATACTCACCAGGTAAATGTTCTTCCGTTATACATACGAGCGACTGAATTGAACAGAAGGTTGAATGGATAGACTAAACAATAATCGTATCTGGGGTTGTATTCGATTATATCTTGATGATGTTCTTATAGTTATACTCACCAGGAAACTGTTCTCCAGTTATACATAAGAGCGACTGAACTGAACAGAAATTTGAATGGATAGACTGAACAATCAATGTATCTGGGTGGTATCCGATTATATCGCAATACTGTATATATAGTGATACTTACCAGGTGACGGTACTACCGATACACATACTAGCGACTGAATCGAACAGAAAGTTGAATGGTTAGACGAAATGATAATTGTATCTCTGAGTTGTATTCGATGATATCGTGATAAAGTTCATATAGAAATACTCACCAGGTTACTGTTCTTTCGTTATACATACGAGCATTCGAATCGAACAGAAGGTTGAATGGATAGTATCTGGGTTGTAATCGATTATGATGTTATGCTGTGTATATAGTTATACACACTAGGTGACGGTATTCCCGTTTTACATACGAGCGACCGAAACGAACAGAAAGTTGAATGGATAGACTGAACAATCAATGTATCTGGTTGGTATCCGATTATATCGCAATACTGTATATATAGTGATACTTACCAGGTGACGGTACTTCCGTTACACATACTAGCGACTGAATCGAACAGAAGGTTAAATGGTCAGACGAAGCGATAATTGTATCTGAGTTGTATTCGATGATATCGTGATGATGTTGATATAGCAATATTCACCAGGTAACTGTTCTTCCGTTTTACATACAAGCGACCGAATCGAGCAGAAGGTTAAATGTATAGATTGAACAATCATCGTATCTGGGTTGTATTTGATTATGTTTATATAGTTATACTCACCAGGTACATGTTCTTCCGTTATACATACGAGCGACTGAATTGAACAGAAGGTTGAATGGATAGACTAAACAATGATCGTATCTGGGGTTGTATTCGATTATATCGTGATGATGTTTATATAGTTATACTCATCAGGTAACTGTTCTCCAGTTATACATAAGAGCGACTGAACTGAACAGGAGGTTGAATGGATAGACTGATCAATCATTGTATCTGGGTTGTATTCGATTATATCGTGATGATTATCATATAGTATGTCTAACCAGGTAACAGTTCTTCTGTTACACATACGAGCAACCGAATCGAACATAAGGTTGAATGGATAGATTGAACAATCATTGTATCTGGGTTGTCTCCGATTATATCGTTATGCTGTATATCTAGTTACACCTACCATGTAACGGTTCTTTCGTTACACATACGAGCGTCTGAATCGAACATAAGGTTGGATGATTAGACGGAACAATAATTGTAACTGAGTTGTATTCGATCATATCGTGGTGATGTTTATATAGTAATACTCACCAGGTGACTGTTCTTGCGTTATACATACGAGCGACCCAATCGAACAGAAGTTTGGATAAATAGACGGAATGATCATTGTATCTGAGTTGTATTCGATTATATCGTGATGACGTTCATATAGAAATACTCACCAGGTTACTGTTTTTTCTTTATACATACGAGCAACCGAATCGAACAGAAGGTTGAATGGATAGTATCTGGGTTGTATTCGATTATGATGTTATGCTGTGTATATAGTTATACACATTAGGTGACGGTATTCCCGTTTTAAATACGAGCGACCGAAACGAACAGAAAGTTGAATGGATAGACTGAACAATCAATGTATCTGGGTGGTATCCGATTATATCGCAATACTGTATATATAGTGATACTTACCAGGTGACGGTACTTCCGTTGCACATACTAGCGACTGAATAAAACTCAAGGTTAAATGGTAAGACGAAACGATATTTGTATCTGAGTTGTATTCGATGATATCGTGATGATGTTTATATAGCAATACTCACCAGGTAACTGTTCTTCCGTTTTACATACAAGCGACCGAATCGAGCAGAAGGTTAAATTAAGTATGGATTGAACAATCATCTAATCTGGGTTGTATTCGATTATGTTTATATAGTTATACTCACCAGGTAACTGTTCTTCCGTTATACATACTAGCGACTGAATCGAACAGAATGTTGAATGGTTAGACGAAACGATAATTGTATCTGAGTTGTATTCGATGATATCGTGATGATGTTTATATAGCAATACTCACCAGGTAACTGTCCTTCAGTTTTACATACAAGTGACCGAATCGAGCAGAAGGTTAAATGGATAGATTGAACAATCATCGTATCTGAGTTGTATTCGATTATGTTTATATAGTTATACTCACCAGGTACCTGTTCTTCCGTTATACATACAAGCAACCGAATCGAACATAAGGTTGAATGGATAGATTGAACAATCATCGTATCTGAGTTGTATTCGATTATGTTTATATAGTTATACTCACCAAGTAAATGTTCTTCCGTTATACATACGAGCGACTGAATTGAACAGAAGGTTGAATGGATAGACTAAACAATGATCGTATCTGGGGTCGTATTCGATTATATCGTGATGATGTTCATATTGTTATACTCACCTGGTAACTGTTCTCCAGTTATACATAAGAGCGACTGAACTGAACAGAAGGTTGTATGGATAGACTGAACAATCATCGTATCTGGGTTGTATTCGATTATTTCGTGATGATTATTATATATTATGTCTAACCAGGTAACAGTTCTTCCGTTATACATACGAGCAACCGAATCGAACATAAGGTTGGATGGATAGATTGAACAATCATTGTATCTGGGTTGTCTCCGATCATATCGTTATGCTGTATATTTAGTTACACCTACCATGTAACGGTTCTTTCGTTACACATACGAGCGTCTGAATCGAACATAAGGTTGGATGGTTAGACATAACGATAATTGTAACTGAGTTGTATTCGATTATATCGTGGGAATGTTTATATAGTTATACTCACCAGGTGACTGTTCTTGCGTTATACGTACGAGCAACCCAATCGAACAGAAGGTTGGATGGACAGACGGAATGATCATTGTATCTGAGTTGTATTCGATTATATCGTGATGACGTACATATAGAAATACTCACCAGGTTACTGTTCTTTCGTTATACATACGAGCAAACGAATCGAACAGAAGGTTGAATGGATAGTATCTGGGTTGTATTCGATTATGATGTTATGCTGTGTATATAGTTATACACATAAGGTGACGGTATTCCCGTTTTACATACGAGCGACCGAAACGAACAGAAAGTTGAATGGATAGACTGAACAATCGATGTATCTGGGTGGTATCCGATTATATCGCAATACTGTATATATAGTGATACTTACCAGGTGACGATACTTCCGTTACACATACTAGCGACTGAATCGAACAGAAGGTTAAATGGTTAGACGAAACGATAATTATATCTCTGATTTGTATTCGATGATATCGTGATGATGTTTATATAGCAATACTCACCAGGTAACTGTTCTTCCGTTTTACATACAAGCGACCGTATCGAGCAGAAGTTTCGTTACACATACGAGCGTCTGAATCGAACATAAGGTTGGATGATTAGACGGAACAATAATTGTAACTGAGTTGTATTCGATTATATCGTGGTGATGTTTATATAGTAATACTCACCAGGTGACTGTTCTTGCGTTATACATACGAGCGACCCAATCGAACAGAAGTTTGGATAAATAGACGAAATGATCATTGTATCTGAGTTGTATTCGATTATATCGTGATGACGTTCATATAGAAATACTCACCAGGTTACTGTTTTTTCTTTATACATACGAGCAACCGAATCGAACAGAAGGTTGAATGGATAGTATCTGGGTTGTATTCGATTATGATGTTATGCTGTGTATATAGTTATACACATTAGGTGACGGTATTCCCGTTTTACATACGAGCGACCGAAACGAACAGAAAGTTGAATGGATAGACTGAACAATCAATATATCTGGGTGGTATCCGATTATATCGCAATACTGTATAAATAGTGATACTTACCAGGTGACGGTACTTCCGTTGCACATACTAGCGACTGAATCGAACTTAAGGTTAAATGGTGAGACGAAACGATAATTGTATCTGAGTTGTATTCGATGATATCGTGATGATGTTTATATAGCAATACTCACCAGGTAACTGTTTTTCCGTTACACATATGAGCGTCTGAATCGAACATAAGGTTGGATGGTTAGACGGAACGATAATTGTAACTAAGTTGTATTCGATTAAATCGTGATGACGTTCATATAGAAATACTCACCAGGTTACTGTTCTTTCGTTATACATACGAGCAACCGAATCGAACAGAAGGTTGAATGGATAGTATCTGGGTTGTATTCGATTATGATGTTATGCTGTGTATATAGTTATACACATAAGTTGACGGTATTCCCGTTTCACATACGAGCGACCGAAACGAACAGAAAGTTGAATGGATAGACTGAACAATCAATGTATCTGGGTGGTATCCGATTATATCGCAATACTGTATATATAGTGATACTTACCAGGTGACGGTACTTCCGTTACACATACTAGCGACTGAATCGAACAGAATGTTAAATGGTTAGACGAAACGATAATTGTATCTGAGTTGTATTCGAAGATATCGTGATGATGTTTATATAGCAATACTCACCAGGTAACTGTTCTTCCGTTTACATACAAGCGACCGAATCGAGCAGAAGGTTGAATCCAGTATAGATTGAACAATCATCGTATCTGGGTTGTATTCGATTATGATTATATAGTTATACTCACCAGGTAACTGTTCTTCCGTAATACATACGAGCGACTGAACTGAACAGAATGTTGAATGGATAGTATATGGGTTGTATTCGATTATGATGTTATGCTGTGTATATAGTTATACACACTAGGAGACGGTATTCCCGTTTTACATACGAGCGACCGGAACGAAAAGAAAGTTGAATGGATAGACTGAACAATCAATGTATCTGGGTGGTATCCGATTATATCGCAATACTGTATTTATAGTGATACTTACCAGGTGACGATACTTCCGTTACACATACTAGCGACTGAATCGAACAGAATGTTGAATGGTTAGACGAAACGATAATTGTATCTGAGTTGTATTCGATGATATCGTGATGATGTTTATATAGCAATACTCACCAGGTAACTGTCCTTCCGTTTTACATACAAGCGACCAAATCGAGCAGAAGGTTAAATGGATAGATTGAACAATCATCGTATCTGAGTTGTATTCGATTATGTTTATATAGATATACTCACCAGGTACCTGTTCTTCCGATATACATACGAGCAACCGAATCGAACATAAGGTTGAATGGATAGATTGAACAATCATCGTATCTGAGTTGTATTCGATTATGTTTATATAGTTATACTCACCAGGTAACTGTTCTTCCGTTATAAATACGAGCGACTGAATTGAACTGAAGGTTGAATGGATAGACTAAACAATGATCGTATCTGGGGTTGAATTCGATTATATCGTGATGATGTTCATATAGTTATACTCACCAGGTAACTGTTCTCCAGTTATACATAAGAGCGACTGAACTGAACAGAAGGTTGAATGAATAGACTGAACAATCATCGTATCTGGGTTGTATTCGATTATTTCGGGATTATTATTATATATTATGTCTAACCAGGTAACTGTTCTTTCGTTATACATACTAGCAACCGAATCGAACATAAGGTTGAATGGATAGATTGAACAATCATTGTATCTGGGTTGTCTCCGATTATATCGTTATGTTGTATATTTAACTACACCTACCATGTAACGGTTCTTTCGTTACACATACGAGCGTCTGAATCGAACATAAGGTTGGATGGTTAGACGGAACGATAATTGTAACCAAGTTGTATTCGATTATATCGTGATGACGTTCATATAGAAATACTCACCAGGTTACTGTTCTTTCGTTATACATACGAGCAACCGAATCGAAAAGGAGGTTGAATGGATAGTATCTGGGTTGTATTCAATTATGATGTTATGCTGTGTATATAGTTATACACATAAGGTGACGGTATTCCCGTTTCACATACGAGCGACCGAAACGAACAGAAAGTTGAATGGATAGACTGAACAATCAATGTATCTGGGTGGTATCCGATTATATCGCAATACTGTATATATAGTGATACTTACCAGGTGACGGTACTTCCGTTACACATACTAGCGTCTGAATCGAACAGAAGGTTAAATGGTTAGACGAAACGATACATGTATCTGAGTTGTATTCGATGATATCGTGATGATGTTTATATAGCAATACTCAACAGGTTACTGTTCTTCCGTTTTACATACAAGCGACCGAATCGAGCAGAAGGTTGAATTCAGTATAGATTGAACAATCATCGTATCTGGGTTGTATTCGATTATGTTTATATAGTTATACTCACCAGATAACTGTTCTTCCGTTATACATACGAGCGACTGAATTGAACAGAAGGTTGAATGGATAGTATATGGGTTGTATTCGATTATTATGTTATGCTGTGTATATAGTTATACACACTAGGAGACGGTATTCCCGTTTTACATACGAGCGACCGAAACGAAAAGAAAGTTGAATGGATAGACTGAACAATCAATGTATCTGGGTGGTATCCGATTATATCGCAATACTGTATATATAGTGATACTTACCAGGTGACGATACTTCCGTTACACATACTAGCGACTGAATCGAACAGAATGTTGAATGGTTAGACGAAACGATAATTGTATCTGAGTTGTATTCGATGATATCGTGATGATGTTTATATAGCAATACTCACCAGGTAACTGTCCTTCCGTTTTACATACAAGTGACCGAATCGAGCAGAAGGTTAAATGGATAGATTGAACAATCATCGTATCTGAGTTGTATTCGATTATGTTTATATAGATATACTCACCAGGTACCTGTTCTTCCGATATACATACGAGCAACCGAATCGAACAAAAGGTTCAATGGATAGATTGAACAATCATCGTATCTGAGTTGTATTCGATTATGTTTATATAGTTATACTCACCAGGTAACTGTTCTTTCGTTATACATACGAGCGACTGAATTGAACTGAAGGTTGAATGGATAGACTAAACAATGATCGTATCTGGGGTTGTATTCGATTATATCGTGATGATGTTCATATAGTTATACTCACCAGGTAACTGTTCTCCAGTTATACATAAGAGCGACTGAACTGAACAGAAGGTTGAATGGATAGACTGAACAATCATCGTATCTGGGTTGTATTCGATTATTTCGTGATGATTATTATATATTATGTCTAACCAGGTAACTGTTTTTTCGTTATACATACTAGCAACCGAATCGAACATAAGGTTGAATGGATAGATTGAACAATCATTGTATCTGGGTTGTCTCCTATCGTTATGTTGTATATTTACCTACACCTACCATGTAACGGTTCTTTCTTTACACATACGAGCGTCTGAATCGAACATAAGGTTGGATGGTTAGACGGAACGATAATTGTAACTAAGTTGTATTCGATTATATCGTGATGACGTTTTTATAGAAATACTCACCAGGTTACTGTTCTTTCGTTATACATACGAGCAACCGAATCGAACAGAAGGTTGAATGGATAGTATCTGGGTTGTATTCGATTATGATGTTATGCTGTGTATATAGTTATACACATTAGGTGACGGTATTCCCGTTTTACATACGAGCGACCGTAACGAACAGAAAGTTGAATGGATAGACTGAACAATCAATATATCTGGGTGGTATCCGATTATATCGCAATACTGTATATATAGTGATACTTACCAGGTGACGGTTCTTCCGTTGCACATACTAGCGACTGAATCGAACTCAAGGTTAAATGGTGAGACGAAACGATAATTGTATCTGAGTTGTATTCGATGATATCGTGATGATGTTTATATAGCAATACTCACCAGGTAACTGTTTTTATGTTTCACATACAAGCGACCGAATCGAGCAGAAGGTTCGTTACACATACGAGCGTCTGAATCGAACATAAGGTAAAATGGTAAGACGAAACGATAATTGTATCTGAGTTGTATTCGAAGATATCGTGATGATGTTTATATAGCAATACTCACCAGGTAACTGTTCTTCCGTTTACATACAAGCGACCGAATCGAGCAGAAGGTTGAATTCAGTATAGATTGAACAATCATCGTATCTGGGTTGTATTCGATTTTGATTATATAGTTATACTCACCAGGTAACTGTTCTTCCGTTATACATACGAGCGACTGAACTGAACAGAAGGTTGAATGGATAGTATATGGGTTGTATTCGATTATGATGTTATGCTGTGTATATAGTTATACACACTAGGAGACGGTATTCCCGTTTTACATACGAGCGACCGAAACGAAAAGAAAGTTGAATGGATAGACTGAACAATCAATGTATCTGGGTGGTATCCGATTATATCGCAATACTGTATTTATAGTGATACTTACCAGGTGACGATACTTCCGTTACACATACTAGCGACTGAATCGAACAGAATGTTGAATGGTTAGACGAAACGATAATTGTATCTGAGTTGTATTCGATTATATCGTGATGATGTTTATATAGTTATACTCACCAGGTAACTGTTCTCCAGTTATACATAAGAGCGACTGAACTGAACAGGAGGTTGAATGGATAGACTGAACAATCATTGTATCTGGGTTGTATTCGATTATATCGTGATGATTATCATATAGTATGTCTAACCAGGTAACAGTTCTTCTGTTACACATACGAGCAACCGAATCGAACATAAGGTTGAATGGATAGATTGAACAATCATTGTATCTGGGTTGTCTCCGATTATATCGTTATGCTGTATATTTAGTTACACCTACCATGTAACGGTTCTTTCGTTACACATACGAGCGTCTGAATCGAACATAAGGTTGGATGATTAGACGGAACAATAATTGTAACTGAGCTGTATTCGATCATATCGTGGTGATGTTTATATAGTAATACTCACCAGGTGACTGTTCTTGCGTTATACATACGAGCGACCCAATCGAACAGAAGTTTGGATAAATAGACGGAATGATCATTGTATCTGAGTTGTATTCGATTATATCGTGATTACGTTCATATAGAAATACTCACCAAGTTACTGTTTTTTCTTTATACATACGAGCAACCGAATCGAACAGAAGGTTGAATGGATAGTATCTGGGTTTTATTCGATTATGATGTTATGCTGTGTATATAGTTATACACATTAGGTGACGGTATTCCCGTTTTACATACGAGCGACCGAAACGAACAGAAAGTTGAATGGATAGACTAAACAATCGATGTATCTGGGTGGTATACGATTATATCGCAATACTGTATATATAGTGATACTTACCAGGTGACGGTACTTCGGTTGCACATACTAGCGACTGAATCGAATTCAAGGTTAAATGGTAAGACGAAACGATAATTGTATCTGAGTTGTATTCGATGATATCGTGATGATGTTTATATAGCAATACTCACCAGGTAACTGTTCTTCCGTTTTACATACAAGCGACCGAATCGAGCAGAAGGTTAAATTTAGTATGGATTGAACAATCATCGTATCTGGGTTGTATTCGATTATGTTTATATAGTTATACTCACCAGGTAACTGTTCTTCCGTTATACATACTAGCGACTGAATCGAACAGAATGTTGAATGGTTAGACGAAACGATAATTGTATCTGAGTTGTATTCGATGATATCGTGATGATGTTTATATAGCAATACTCACCAGGTTACTGTCCTTCAGTTTTACATACAAGTGACCGAATCGAGCAGAAGGTTAAATTTAGTATAGATTGAACAATCATCGTATCTGGGTTGTATTCGATTATGTTTATATAGTTATACTCACCAGGTAACTGTTTTTCCGTTATACATACGAGCGACTGAATTGAACAGAAGGTTAAATGGTTAGACGAAGCGATAATTGTATCTGAGTTGTATTCGATGATATCGTGATGATGTTTATATAGCAATACTCACCAGGTAACTGTTCTTCCGTTTCACATTAAAGCGACCTAATCCCCCCAGAATCCAATCCAATTACGAACATTTCCATCAAATTTCTTGAATTCTAACTTCGGTAACCGGAACATTCTTCTTCTGGTCGATTCGGAATTGGATACTTCATCTCTTTCAATCCAGAAAATTGCAAAAATTTTAGCATTCACGTATTTTGTGATGCTAGTAAATTGGCATATGCTGCATGTATTTTTCTACGACAAGAAATACATAATGATATTACAGTTCAACTGCTTCAAGCAAAATCCAGAATAGCTCCTATGAAACAGATCACTTTACCTCGAATGGAATTATTAGCTGCTGTCATTGGAGTAAGATTATGTAGGTCAATAAAGGAAGTTGATGAATTAAGTAGAATTAAAACATTCTTCTGGAGTGATTCTATGATAGTTTTGACATGGATTCAGAAAAAATTGACATTGAATATATTCATTTCTAACAGGGTAAAAGAAATACGTTAATACAGTTTAGCTAGTGAATGGCACCATGTACCAGGAGATATGAATCCTGCAGACCTTCCATCTAGAGGTTGTAATCCGAAAGCATTATTTGAATCAAAATGGTGGGAGGGCCCTTCGTGGTTGAAAAATAAAAGTGAGAAATGGCCTGATATTCAAATAGTTTGTTCTGATGAAGAGTTGAATATGGAACAAAAGAAAACTGTTGCTTCGATTTTAGTTGAACATGATAACGATATTTTCAGTAAAATTTTGAATTACTTTTCCAAGTATGCGAAAATTGTACGTATGATTGGTTGGATGATTAGATTTATCAATAACGTATGTGAAAAGAATACCAATAAAGGTCAATTAAAAGCAGAAGAGATAGTGTCAGCTGAAAAGATTATATTGAAGCTAATTCAAAGAGAATGTTTCCACGAAAACTTGAAGAATTCGAAAGAAAAAATCATTCACGGTTTTACAGTATTAGAAGATGAAAATGGTATATCGCGAGTACAAACACGATTAATATATCGAGATGATGCAGATAATTTCAAATATCCTATTTTATTGCCTTCGAAACATGAGTTAGTGAAAAAATTAATAGAAGAACAACATCGTCTTTATAATCATGCTAGAACATAAATTTCGTTGAGTATTCTCCGGGAAAGATTTTGGATACTTAGGGAAAGAAAAACAGTAAGGGATGTTGTAATGAAATGTATCAAATGTAAAAGATTCCGACAAAAAGCTATAGAAACTCCATTTGCACCTCTTCCAAATAATAGAATAAAGTCTGCTGCTGTGTTTGAGGTAACTGGAATAGATTTGGCAGGTCCACTTTATTTGAAGAGTAAGGAAAAGGTATGGATAATTATATTCACCTGTGCAGTATATAGAGCTGTTCACTTCGAATTAGTATGTTCTCTATCCACTGACAGTTTTATTATGGGCTTACGGAGATTCATTGCTCGAACGGGTAGAGTGAAGATAATTTATTCAGATAATGGAAGAAACTTCACAGGTACTGATAATCTCTTCAAAAAAGTTAACTGGGATGAGATATCAACATCACCATCTGTGAAAAGGATAAAATGGTATTTCAATCCTCCAACAGCAGCGTGGTGGGGAGGATGGTGGGAGCGAATAGTACGAATAGTTAAAGAATTGCTGAGAAGAAATTTGGGTAGAGCATCAGTATACTTTGAAGAACTATCAACTTTACTTTGTGATTGTGAATCCACGATCAACTCTCGACCTCTAACATATATTTCTGAGGATCCAGATGACCTTGCACCTTTAACACCTTTCATGTTTCTTCAAGATACAGGATGTTCGGATATGCCAGATTTAGATAACATTGACATAAATCACTTAGTTAAACGATTCAGATATTTACAAAAATTGAGAGAGAACTTACGTAAACGTTTTAGAAGCGAATATCTAGCACAACTGGTTAATATTGGTCGAAGAAATTCTAAAGACCTACAAATAGGGGATATTGTATTGGTAGGTTCAGATAATACCAAAAGGGTAGATTGGCCTATGGGAAAGATTTGTCAGATATATCCAGGACATCTACAGGGTAGCAAAAATAAAGCTACAAAACTCAGAAGTAGTTCAGCGAATATTTCCTCTAGAAATGTCCTGCGACAGAAATGAAGCACATCAGATGAAGAGCTCCAGGAATACGTCAAGTGAAATGATCTTAGAAAATGACGAAATCAGGGATCGAGAGAGAAAGGAAAATGTGAATGAACCTGCAAACATTGAAGAAAAAATTGAAGAAAGAAAACACCGAAGAGACGTGACGAGTGAGGAAGAAGAAGTTTTTATTTTGACTACCAAGGAGATCAGGACAAGAGCTGGTCGATTAGTTAAACCACCACAACGACTTCAATATTGAATTTTGATTTTTCAATTTATTCATTTATTTAATTAATTGAATTGAAAAAGGTGAAAGTATGTTGGAATTCGAATAAACACTATGTACATTTATGTATTGAAATAGGTATATGGTGACGGTTGTTATTATGAATTGAGTTGTTTCTTTAGAGAATAAATAATTTTGATAGAAATTGTCAACATTTTATATCTTCTAAGATAGATTTATTTCCAATAATTCTCCGATTATCAACAATCACGATATCATCGAATACAACTCAGATACAATTATCGTTTCGTCTAACCATTCAACATTCTGTTCGATTCAGTCGCTAGTATGTATAACGGAAGAACAGTTACCTGGTGAGTATAACTATATAAACATAATCGAATACAACCCAGATACGATGATTGTTCAATCCATACTAAATTTTACCTTCTGCTCGATTCGGTCGCTTGTATGTAAAACGGAAGAACAGTTACCTGATGAGTATTGCTATATTAACATCATCACGATATCATCGAATACAACTCAGATACAATTATCGTTTCGTCTTACCATTTAACCTTAAGTTCGATTCAGTCGCTAGTATGTGCAACGGAAGTACCGTCACCTGGTAAGTATCACTATATATACAGAATTGCGATATAATCGGATACCACCCAGATACATTGATTGTTAAGTCTATCCATTCAACTTTCTGTTCGTTTCGGTCGCCCGTATGTAAAACGGGAATACCGTCACCTAATGATTATAACTATATACACAGCATAACATCATAATCGAATACAACCCAGATACTATCCATTCAACCTTCTGTTCGATTCGGTTGCTCGTATGTATAAAGAAAAAACAGTAACCTGGTGAGTATTTCTATATGAACTTCATCACGATATAATCGAATACAACTCAGATACAATGATCATTCCGTCTATACATCCAACCTTCTGTTCGATTGGGTCGCTCGTACGTATAATGCAAGAACAGTCACCTGGTGAGTATTACTATATAAACATTACCACGATATAATCGAATACAACTCAGTTACAATTATCGTTCCGTCTAACCATCCAACCTTATGTTCGATTCAGACGCTCGTATGTGTAACGAAAGAACCGTTACATGGTAGGTGTATCTAAATATACAGCATAACGATATAATCGGAGACCACCCAGAAACATTGATTGTTCGATCTATCCATTCAACCTTCTGTTCAATTCAGTCGCTCGTATGTATAACGGAAGAACAGTTACCTGGTGAGTATAACTATATAAACCTAATCGAATACAACCCAGATACGATGAATTTTCAATCTATCCATTTAACCTTCTGCTCGATTCGGTCGCTTTTATGTAAAACGGAAGAACAGTTACCTGGTGAATATTGCTATATAAACATCATCACGATATCATCGAATACAACTCAGATACAATTATCGCTTCGTCTAACCATTTAACCTTCTGTTCGATTCAGTCGCTAGTATGTGTAACGGACGTACCGTCACCTGGTAAGTATCACTATATATACAGTATTGCGATATAATCGGATACCAACCAGATACATTGATTGTTCAGTCTATCCATTCAACTTTCTGTTCGTTTCGGTCGCTCGTATGTAAAACGAGAATACCGTCACCTAGTGTGTATAACTATATACACAGCATAACATCATAATCGAATACAACCCAGATACTATCCATTCAACCTTATGTTCGATTTGAATGCTTGTATGTATAACGAAAGAACAGTAACCTGGTGAGTATTTCTATATGAACTTCATCACGATATCATCGAATACAACTCAGAGACACAATTATCATTTCGTCTAACCATTTAACCTCCTGTTCGATTCAGTCGCTAGTATGTGTAACGGAAGTACCGTCACCTGGTAAGTATCACTATATATACAGTATTGCGATATAATCGGATACCACCCAGATACATTGATTGTTCAGTCTATCCATTCAACTTTCTGTTCAGTACACATTTTCAACCAATGAATTCCATTAATCCAAGATTTGAATCTCTTCTCAATATCATTTGGTAATTCTTGATCCCAACCTAACTTGAGCTTCCATGTTTCTTGTAATAAAAGTTTAGGTATCATGTTCGTGGGACAAGTAAACCCAATAGGATCAAAAAACTTTTGTGTAGCGGATAATAAACCTCTTTTTGTATTTTGTTTATCCTCAAAAACGTTATAATGATCAATTTCACTTGAAATTGTATCCTCCTGTATATTCCACAACATTCCTAAAACAGGAACCAAATATCCCTCAGAAGCAATTTCGTTATCTTTGATAATATCGTCATCTTTCACTCCACCGGAATTGTAAACCCAACCTCTGAGATCAAAATGACCATATGTCATCACTGTTTTTGCTTCTTTCATAAATTTGGTTTATTCTGTTTCATTTTGAACACTAGTCATACAGTTGTCGACATAAAATGATTTTCTTAATTTTTCTGCCGTTTCTCTGAATTCTAATGGTGCTCTTTCTAAATGGTAATCTATTGTGGCGGCTAAAAGGAATGGACTTATTGATACTCCGAAAACTACTCTACAATGTCTAAAAAATGTCTTCGTTTTTTCCTGATAATTCTTCCACCATAAGAATGCTAAGAAATTTCTGTCATCTTCTGCTAAACTGATTTGAAGGAATGCCTTTTTTATATCTGCTACCATACCGATTTCGCCTAATCTGAATTTCAAAATCAATGGAGGAATTAACTCGATCATATTTGGGCCATTATTCAAGCAATCGTTCAAAGATAATTCTGATTTGACTTTAGCAGAAGCATCGAATACAGGGCGAATTTTGGTAGTCGCGCTTGACTCTTTAATCACTGCATGATGGGGAAGATAATGTTTTATCATTTGAATATCTTTTTCGGCAAATTCTTCAATAATTCCCAAATCTAACCATTCCTGGAAAGTCTTCCCATATTCTTCGAACTTTTTCAACGCAATCAATTTTTTTGAAGTACTAATTAAGCGGTTTTTCGCAATTACTCTATTGGAAGTTAAATTCGGATGACCATCTACCCATGAAAGACATACTTGATATCTTCCTTCTGAATTTTTAGTAACGGTTTCTTTGAATTGTTTCAAAACTTCAGCTTCGATAACTTCTTTCGTTTTTGTTTCGACGGGATCACGTATACCTTATACATCTAAATTCCATAAATCCGTAATAGAAACATTATTGAAACAAATAAGTGAAGATATTTTATTTAAGCCTCTTGATCCTTGTTGTTGACCCATAACAACCCATCCTAACAATGTTTCCATCAAAACCAATCCATTATCTAATCTTTCAATATTGCCTGTTATTATTTTTCCAAATATATCAGCTACCAATAATAATGAAATCTTTGAAGGATTAAGTCCAATATCGAAAAGGTAAATATTTTTCTCACGAAGAAGATAATGCATACAAGATAAATCACGCAGTCTTGGAATATAATTGCATATTGTGGATTGATCTAAGACTGGACATATACACGAAAATGAATCATTCATATTCTGTACCATGATTTCATACATATTATGTTTTAGTGGATCTGACTGTTTTCCTCCAAAAACACTCTGTATAATCGTTTCTTCACCCAATTTTGAAAGATTCATTTCAATTGCACATTCAGAAGTAATATAAGATCTTTGAGACCCAGAATCTAGTAAAGCTCTAATAATTTGGCTCTTATTATTGTTAACAATTTTAACATTGAGAGTTTGAAGTAACGTTTCAGTTGATGCATGACTTGTGAGTACATTTTCCACTATTTTATGATCAGAAGTTCCTTTATCAATTACCTTTTGTTCATTCTTATTATGTAAAATGGGACACAATATAGGATAATGTTTTTTCTTACATATCAAACATTTGACAAATATCCTACATTTTTTTAGAGTGTGATTTGGTCTCAAACAGGCAAAACAACAATTATTTTTCTTCAATAATTCTCGCCTGTCTTCTAAAGAGATATCCTGCATTTTGATGCAATCCTGACTTGCATGATTCTTATTACAAAATGAACAACTACTAGATCACTTATTTCTCTAGATGTGTGTGATGTTACATCAGAATGAATTCCTCCGGATGTGTGTAAAGCAGCAGCAGTATATAATTCTTTGTCAGCATTCATCGTTGTAGCAGTTTTCAGCTTATTGGCATTTCTCGATGACATACCGGATTCCTTCCCTTGAATGAAACTGCTTCGTGCCAGATTAATCCTCTCTTCACTTTCGACCTCAGTTCGTAGAAAATCTAATAAAAGTTGTGAATTGTTATTAGAATGATAACCTTCTACGACAGATTCTTGACATTCAGTCGATAATGACACTTTATTATGACTCCGATGTCTCTTCCATACCTTGAGAACCTCTTCTGGTAATGCTGACTCTGCTAATGGATAGAGCATGGCAGCATATTTATCCCGAGTAAATCCCATTGACTCTAATGCACGTAACTGTTTCTCTAGCTTATCAAATAAAATAGTCAAACTCATACCTGATTTGTTCGTGGCTTGAGCTAATACTAAGTTTAGCAATTTCCTTACGTAAACCTCAATAAGAAACTCATCTCTAGCAAATCTGGTTTTCAACTGATCGAGAGCTTTTTCATAATTGGTTCCAGAAGGAGGAAAGCTCTCAACAAGCTCTCTTGCTGTAGATCCTGGTTAAATTGCTTGAGATAGATATTGTAGTTTATCTTCTGCATCTATCTCTTCATCATCGTGGATCTTACGAAATTGCCCCCAGAATCCAATCCAATTACGAACATTTCCATCAAATTTCTTGAATTCTAACTTCGGTAACCGGAACATTCTTCTTCTGGTCGATTCGGAATTGGATACTTCATCTCTTTCTTGATGTTTACTTGTTTCTTCAGTAGAACGATATAAGAATAAGTTACATCTGGTTTGGATTGAAAGGAATTCGTCTCTATGTTGTTCAATTTCATCGAATTCTTCTGTTAAGATGGTCTCTGCAAGATCATCTTGAAGTAGTAGTAATTTGTTCAAAGGTTCATCTACTTCGAATAAACGATTAGCTTTATCTTCGACTTGTTTGAATGCAGCCAATACATCTCCTTTTGTTGGTTCTTTGCTTTTTAGGAGCGCATCAATCTGTTTTGAAGCCTTCTTGAACATTCTTCTGAGTTGATTTCTTTCCCTCTTCAACTGGGTTAAATTCTCCATCCTGTGTCCTGTCACGGTCGCCAAATGTTGATAATCGGAGAATTATTGGAAATAAATCTATCTTCGAAGATATGAAATGTTGACAATTTCTATCAAAATTATTTATTCTCTAAAAAAACAACTCAATTCATAATAACAACCGTCACCATATACCTATTTCAATACATAAATGTACATAGTGTTTATTCGAATTCCAACAGTGATGATGTTTATATAGCAATACTCACCAGGTAACTGTCCTTCAGTTTTACATACAAGTGACCGAATCGAGCAGAAGGTTAAATGGATAGATTGAACAATCATCGTATCTGAGTTGTATTCGATAATGTTTATATAGTTATACTCACCAGGTACCTGTTCTTTCGTTATACATACGAGCAACCGAATCGAACATAAGGTTGAATGGATAGATTGAACAATCATCGTATCTGAGTTGTATTCGATTATGTTTATATAGTTATACTCACCAAGTAACTGTTCTTCCGTTATACATACGAGCGACTGAATTGAACAGAAGGTTGAATGGATAGACTAAACAATGATCGTATCTGGGGTTGTATTCGATTATATCGTGATGATGTTTATATACTTATACTCACCAGGTAACTGTTCTCCAGTTATACATAAGAGCGACTGAACTGAACAGAAGGTTGTATAGATAGACTGAACAATCATCGTATCTGGGTTGTATTCGATTATTTCGTGATGATTATTATATATTATGTCTAACCAGGTAACTGTTCTTCCGTTATACATACGAGCAACCGAATCGAACATAAGGTTGAATGGATAGATTGAACAATCATTGTATCTGGGTTGTCTCCGATTATATCGTTATGCTGTATATTTAGATACACCTACCATGTAACGGTTCTCTCGTTACACATACGAGCGTCTGAATCGAACATAAGGTTGGATGGTTAGACGGAACGATAATTGTAACTGAGTTGTATTCGATTATATCGTGGTGATGTTTATATAGTTATACTCACCAGGTGACTGTTCTTGCGTTATACATACGAGCGACCCAATCGAACAGAAGGTTAAATGGTTAGACGAAACGATAATTGTATCTCTGAGTTGTATTCGATGATATCGTGATGATGTTTATAAAGCAATACTCACCAGGGAACTGTTCTTCCGTTTTACATACAAGCGACCGAATCGAGCAGAAGCTTAAATTTAGTATAGATTGAATAATCATCGTATCTGGGTTGTATTCGATAATGTTTATATAGTTATAATCACCAGGTAACTTTTCTTCCGTTATACGAACGAGCGACTGAATTGAACAGAAGGTTGAATGGATAGACTAAACAATAATCGTATCTGGGGTTGTATTCAATTATATCTTGATGATGTTCATATAGTTATACTCACCAGGAAACTGTTCTCCAGTTATACAAGGTTGAATGGATAGACTGAACAATCATCGTATCAGGGTTGTATTTGATTATATCGTGATGATTATAATATAGTATGTCTAACCAGGTAACAGTTCTTTCGTTATACATACGAGCAACCAAATCGAACATAAGGTTGAATGGATAGATTGAACAATCATTGTATCTGGGTTGTCTCCGATTATATCGTTATGCTGTTTATTTAGTTACACCTACCATGTAACGGTTCTTTCGTTACACATACTAGCGACTGAATCGAACAGAATGTTGAATGGTTAGATGAAACGATAATTGTATCTGAGTTGTATTCGATGATATCGTGATGATGTTTATATAGCAATACTCACCAGGTAACTGTTCTTCCGTTTTACATACAAGCGACCGAATCGATCAGAAGGTTTAATGGATAGATTGAACAATCATCGTATCTGAGTTGTATTCGATTATGTTTATATAGTTATACTCACCAGGTACCTGTTCTTTCGTTGTACATACGAGCAACCGAATCGAACATAAGGTTGAATGGATAGATTGAACGATCATCGTATCTGAGTTGTATTCAATTATGTTTATATAGTTATACCCACCAAGTAACTGTTCTTCCGTTATACATACGAGCGACTGAATTGAACAGAAGGTTGAATGGATAGACTAAACAATGATCGTATCTGGGGTTGTATACGATTATATCGTGATGATGTTTATATAGTTATACTCACCAGGTAACTGTTCTCCAGTTATACATAAGAGCGACTGAACTGAAAAGAAGGTTGTAAGGATAGACTGAACAATCATCGTATCTGGGTTATATTCGATTATTTCGTGATGATTATTATATATTATGTCTAACCAAATAACTGTTCTTCTGTTATACATACGAGCAACCGAATAGAGCATAAGGTTGAATGGATAGATCGAACAATCATTGTATCTGGGTTGTCTCCGATTATATCGTTATGCTGTATATTTAGTTACACCTACCATGTAACGGTTCTTTCGTTACACATACGAGCGTCTGAATCGAACATAAGGTTGGATGATTAGACGGAACAATACTTGAAACTGAGTTGTATTCGATTATATCGTGGTA
The DNA here is from genome assembly GCA_029955515.1 of Chrysomela aeneicollis. Classification (NCBI taxonomy): domain Eukaryota; kingdom Metazoa; phylum Arthropoda; class Insecta; order Coleoptera; family Chrysomelidae; genus Chrysomela; species Chrysomela aeneicollis. The sequence continues at coordinate 9,180,929 of JARUHQ010000013.1, read as the reverse complement.
ATGTTTATATAGTAATACTCACCAGGTGACTGTTCTTGCGTTATACATACGAGCGACCCAATCGAACAGAAGGTTGAATGGATAGACTAAACAATAATCGTACCTGGGGTTGTATTCGATTATATCGTGATGATGTTTATATAGTTATACTCACAAGGTAACTGTTCTCCAGTTATACATAAGAGCGACTGAACTGAACAGAAGGTTGAATGGATAGACTGAACAATCATTGTATCTGGGTTGTATTCGATTATATCGTGATGATTATCATATAGTATGTCTGACCAGGTAACAGTTCTTCTGTTACACATACGAGCAACTGAATCGAACATAAGGTTGAATGGATAGATCGAACAATCATTGTATCTGGGTTGTCTCCGATTATATCGTTATGCTGTATATTTAGTTACACCTACCATGTAACGGTTCTTTCGTTACACATACGAGCGTCTGAATCGAACATAAGGTTGGATGATTAGACGGAACAATACTTGAAACTGAGTTGTATTCGATTATATCGTGGTAATGTTTATATAGTAATACTCACCAGGTGACTGTTCTTGCGTTATACATACGAGCGACCCAATCGAACAGAAGGTTGAATGGATAGACTAAACAATAATCGTACCTGGGGTTGTATTCGATTATATCGTGATGATGTTTATATAGTTATACTCACAAGGTAACTGTTCTCCAGTTATACATAAGAGCGACTGAACTGAACAGAAGGTTGTATAGATAGACTGAACAATCATCGTATCTGGGTTGTATTCGATTATTTCGTGATGATTATTATATATTATGTCTAACCAGGTAACTGTTCTTCCGTTATACATACGAGCAACCGAATCGAACATAAGGTTGAATGGATAGATTGAACAATCATTGTATCTGGGTTGTCTCCGATTATATCGTTATGCTGTATATTTAGATACACCTACCATGTAACGGTTCTCTCGTTACACATACGAGCGTCTGAATCGAACATAAGGTTGGATGGTTAGACGGAACGATAATTGTAACTGAGTTGTATTCGATTATATCGTGGTGATGTTTATATAGTTATACTCACCAGGTGACTGTTCTTGCGTTATACATACGAGCGACCCAATCGAACAGAAGGTTAAATGGTTAGACGAAACGATAATTGTATCTCTGAATTGTATTCGATGATATCGTGATGATGTTTATAAAGCAATACTCACCAGGGAACTGTTCTTCCGTTTTACATACAAGCGACCGAATCGAGCAGAAGCTTAAATTTAGTATAGATTGAATAATCATCGTATCTGGGTTGTATTCGATAATGTTTATATAGTTATAATCACCAGGTAACTTTTCTTCCGTTATACGAACGAGCGACTGAATTGAACAGAAGGTTGAATGGATAGACTAAACAATAATCGTATCTGGGGTTGTATTCAATTATATCTTGATGATGTTCATATAGTTATACTCACCAGGAAACTGTTCTCCAGTTATACAAGGTTGAATGGATAGACTGAACAATCATCGTATCAGGGTTGTATTTGATTATATCGTGATGATTATAATATAGTATGTCTAACCAGGTAACAGTTCTTTCGTTATACATACGAGCAACCAAATCGAACATAAGGTTGAATGGATAGATTGAACAATCATTGTATCTGGGTTGTCTCCGATTATATCGTTATGCTGTTTATTTAGTTACACCTACCATGTAACGGTTCTTTCGTTACACATACTAGCGACTGAATCGAACAGAATGTTGAATGGTTAGATGAAACGATAATTGTATCTGAGTTGTATTCGATGATATCGTGATGATGTTTATATAGCAATACTCACCAGGTAACTGTTCTTCCGTTTTACATACAAGCGACCGAATCGATCAGAAGGTTTAATGGATAGATTGAACAATCATCGTATCTGAGTTGTATTCGATTATGTTTATATAGTTATACTCACCAGGTACCTGTTCTTTCGTTGTACATACGAGCAACCGAATCGAACATAAGGTTGAATGGATAGATTGAACGATCATCGTATCAGAGTTGTATTCAATTATGTTTATATAGTTATACCCACCAAGTAACTGTTCTTCCGTTATACATACGAGCGACTGAATTGAACAGAAGGTTGAATGGATAGACTAAACAATGATCGTATCTGGGGTTGTATACGATTATATCGTGATGATGTTTATATAGTTATACTCACCAGGTAACTGTTCTCCAGTTATACATAAGAGCGACTGAACTGAAAAGAAGGTTGTAAGGATAGACTGAACAATCATCGTATCTGGGTTATATTCGATTATTTCGTGATGATTATTATATATTATGTCTAACCAAATAACTGTTCTTCTGTTATACATACGAGCAACCGAATAGAGCATAAGGTTGAATGGATAGATCGAACAATCATTGTATCTGGGTTGTCTCCGATTATATCGTTATGCTGTATATTTAGTTACACCTACCATGTAACGGTTCTTTCGTTACACATACGAGCGTCTGAATCGAACATAAGGTTGGATGATTAGACGGAACAATACTTGAAACTGAGTTGTATTCGATTATATCGTGGTAATGTTTATATAGTAATACTCACCAGGTGACTGTTCTTGCGTTATACATACGAGCGACCCAATCGAACAGAAGGTTGAATGGATAGACTAAACAATAATCGTACCTGGGGTTGTATTCGATTATATCGTGATGATGTTTATATAGTTATACTCACAAGGTAACTGTTCTCCAGTTATACATAAGAGCGACTGAACTGAACAGAAGGTTGAATGGATAGACTGAACAATCATTGTATCTGGGTTGTATTCGATTATATCGTGATGATTATCATATAGTATGTCTGACCAGGTAACAGTTCTTCTGTTACACATACGAGCAACTGAATCGAACATAAGGTTGAATGGATAGATTGAACAATCATTGTATCTGGGTTGTCTCCGATTATATTGTTATGCTGTATATTTAGTTACACCTACCATGTAACGGTTCTTTCGTTACACATACGAGCGTCTGAATCGAACATAAGGTTGGATGATTAGACGGAACAATAATTGTAACTGAGTTGTATTCGATTATATCGTGGTGATGTTTAGATAGTGATACTCACCAGGTGACTGTTCTTGCGTTATACATACGAGCGACGCAATCGAACAGAAGTTTGGATGGATAGACGGAATGATCATTGTATCTGAGTTGTATTCGATTATATCGTGATGACGTTCATATAGAAATACTCACCAGGTTACTGTTTTTTCTTCATACATACGAGCAACCGAATCGAACAGAAGGTTGAATGGATAGTATCTGGGTTGTATTCGATTATGATGTTATGCTGTGTATATAGTTATACACATTAGGTGACGGTATTCCCGTTTTACATACGAGCGACCGAAACGAACAGAAAGTTGAATGGATAGACTGAACAATCAATGTATCTGGGTGGTATCCGATTATATCGCAATTCTGTATATATAGTGATACTTACCAGGTGACGGTACTTCCGTTGCACATACTAGCGACTGAATCGAACTTAAGGTTGAATGGTGAGACGAAACGATAATTGTATCTGAGTTGTATTCGATGATATCGTGATGATGTTTTTATAGCAATTGTAATGTATCTCTACCTTATCTCGTTGGGTCTGGGTTTAATTTATATTCACCAAAATTCTAACAGAAGCACTTTGATTTTTCTTGTAAGAAACACAACGTTCCATCGGTTGGTACAATATCAACTTAGTAACTAACTAACGAAAATTCTGGCTAAATATTAGACAAAATTTAGAGTTGTCTCTCACTACGTCTTTCGCCTGCCACCCTCAAGCGAAAACTTCCCCCTCGGCTTTGCCACATCTATGCAAATATAAGTACATATGCAATCAAGGTTGCATATGTGAAAGGCAAAACAAAACCTAAATTTATATGTTTATATAAGTAAGTTACAACGAACACTGGGCACACTACACTACCCCCCTATTTAATTCAGTGATTTTATACCCTTTTTACATCACAGGATTGAATATTACATACAAAAACAAAGTTCGATTACTTAACCAGAAAACAAAGATTACTTAACAACACCCTAAGTTCTATTACTGAGCAAAACACCACTTATTCAGGATTCTTATATGCCCTAAGATTCACAATATTTTGAACACTATGTACCGTCCCATCTTTTCGTATCAATTCATACGAATTTGGTCCTACCAATCTAGAAATACAAAAAGGACCATCGAAAAGTACAAACAATTTTTTTATTTTCGCATCTTCGGCCGATGAGAGATGGTGAGTCCTGACCAATACCAAATCTCCCGGATTAAATAAGGTTTGCTTTATCCTTTCATCATGTTTTACTTCACGTTGTTGCGCTCGCGATTTTAACCGTCGAGTAGCCAAAGCCCAAATTTCTTCCAACGGTGGATGTACCAGTGTCTCTGTTGGAAAATTCAAAATACTTCGTATATTATTTGGTTCGGTGTACCCGAACTGTAAGTAGCTGGGACAATAGCCCGTTGATTCATGAATAACGTTGTTCACACACATTTCAATATCATTCAAGACATACGCCCACCGAGTATGTTTTTCAGAACAATATGTCCTAAGTAACCGTCCAATCTCTCTATTTAACCTTTCGGTAGAATTTCCTTGGGGAAAATATACACTAGTATGTTTTATTTTAACCTCTTCTCTTTCAAGAACTTCAGTCCATAACTTGGATGTAAATTGCGTTCCATTATCACTAAGTATTGCCTGAGGCCTTTGTATTTTGACAAAATAATCATCAACTAGTTTTTTCAGAATTATTTTGGTAGTCGCTCGTTTGAGAGGATATAATTTACAATACTTGGAGAAAGCATCGACAAATACCAATAGCTGTGTTACTCCTGCTCTTGATGGTGGCAATGGCCCCATCAAATCTAAACATACCAATTGTCCAGGTTTATTTACTATAACAGAATGCATAGGTCCTTGACATCGAGGACCTACCTTGGTTTTCTGACAGATATCACACCCTGCAACCAATTTGCGAATGTCTTTTCTCATCTTGGGCCAATAGAATACACGGGACATATGAGCAAACGTTTTATGATAACCAAAATGTCCAATATCAGCATGTTGCTGACGAACAAGGTCCCTGACTTGCGCTGACGGCACACAAAGTTTGAAACCACTATTTAACTCATCTCCCCTTTTAAACAGAATTCCTTCATGGTATGAAAACCATTTCATCATCTTATGTCTAATTTTGTTGTCAACCGTTACCACATTTTGTAAAACTACAATTTTCTTTTGAATCCATTCTTCTGCTGATTGATCTCTACCAATGGTTTCGAAATTCTCTTCAACTAGCTTAAATTCCTTTCCCAGCTTCAACATTGATATACTAATCTCTGATTCCAAATCAGGGCGATAAGATTTTCCTGGTTCCACGGGATTTCGTGACAATACATCCGCTAATAAATTTTCACGTCCTGCACAATGTTTAACACTCAAATTATATTCTTGAATATATAATATTCATCTAACTAAGCGTGCACTTTTCAGTCGTGTGTTCATCAGAAAAGTTATCGATTTATGATCGGTTATTACCTCTATTTCGAAACCTAAAATCAACGATCGCCATTGTTTCAAAGCATGAACCAATGCTAGTAACTCCTTTTCAGTTGTGGTATATCGTAGTTCACTTCCCTTCAACGTCCTACTAGTGAATGCAATAATCTTCATTTCTTCCTGATCACTATACTTCTGGAACAAGTACGCACCTACCGCAAAATTAGAACTGTCACACTGGACATAAAATGGTTTCGTCAAATCGGGATGAGTTACTTGCAAAAACGCCTCCTTAATTCTAGAAAATGCCACCTCATGTTCATCTCTCCATACCCATATTACATTTTTCTTTAGTAGTTCTAACAACGGAATTGTTAACTCCGCGAATTTTTCACAAAAACGCCTACAATAATTGGTGAGACCTAGAAAATCTCTTAATTCTTCAATATTTCGGGGGCGAGGAAATTCTTTAATTGCCATTATTCGGCTGGGATCTAATTTAATTTCCGTTTCGCAAATAATATGGCCTAAAATTTGTACATTTTTACGTGCAAAAAATGATTTTTTCAGTTTAATTGTGAGATTGGCATCTCGAAATTTTGTAAAAATAATTTGCAAGTGTCTTAGATGTTCATCGGCATTCTCAGATACAACCAATAGATCATCTACATACATCAACGAAAATTGTTCTATTTCGGGGCCTAGAATTTGAGACATGCATCGGATAAAACTTGCCACTGAAGTACTTAGCCCAAATGGAAGAACCTTGAAGTAGTATGTCAATTTGTCAAATATAAACCCTGTATATTGACAATGTGATGGGTTTATTGGTATTTGCCAATAACTAGCAGTCATATCCAATGTGCTCATTACTTTACCCTTACCTAATTTATTTAAAAACTCTTCCGGTTTTGGTGGTAGAACATGGTCCTTACACAAAATCGAATTGAGGTACCTAGCATCTAAACACACTCTAATAGAACCGTCCTTTTTTCGAACAGTAACAAGTGGTGGAATATACTCAGTACGACCCTGTTCTATAATACCACCTTCGACCATTTCTTTAATTTGTCGCCTCACTTCTTCACGCTGAGAAAATGGAATAATATATTGCTTTCTGAAAAAAGGCCTATAATCTCTCAAAATTATATCATGCATGTACTCCCGAGTTAATCCTGGAGTTTCTGAAAATATTTCGCGAAATTCAGATAATAAAATTGATAAGTTTTCTTTATTGTGAGTATCGATAGTTTCTGTTCTGTCAATAACTTCTTGAAATTCAGTATCCGAATATTGATGACGACAATTTATTTCATCCAAATAATTAACTGTCAGTGTATTTGCAGACTTAGGAGATGATATAAACGGTATTTCAACATCTTGGTCCTTCACTCTGATTGAAATAATATTCTTGCCAAAATCCAATCGGGATTTCGTTTCTCCGAGCCAAACACATCCTAATATGATATTAGAATTTAATTTTGGTATTACTAACAATGGAATATCTATAAATAATTGTCCTATTTTGACGGCTAACAACACTTGTTGTTTGATCCGTTGTTCCTTTGGACCTACAGCTACCCGTATGACTAGATTAGAAACTGGAAGAACCGGAATATCTATCCTTCCCAAACCTTCTAAAAATTTTTCAGAAATTGCGGAAATTTGACTTCCAGAATCTACTAGAATATCAATAATATCCTTACCGATTTCTCCACGGATAATAGGTGTTATCAAATTTAGTTCATCTTCTTGACCTTGTTCCTCCACATCTGATAATAACTCGTCAGGATTCTCAATATAACATTTATTTAACAAACTACAGGTACGAGTATTATCTTCCTCTCTTCTTCTGACATCCCTCTGATTTCCCATACCCCTAACATTTTCAGCTCCCTGTCTATTTGTATCTCTTTGAGGTTGATTTCGATTTTCAGCTCCTCTCCAACTTTCTCTATTATCTCTATTACGTACCCCCCTATCATCCCTATTTATATTTACTGGATCGGTTGAATCTACTTTTCGCAAAAAGCTCTCCACTTCATCTACTGTACTTAGACCTTGCAGTATTATTCCACGTATAATTTCTGGCTCGTTCGAAAAATGCTGCGCTACATATTCTACAAGTTCTTGTTCAGACACCTTATCCGTCAAAAACCGTGACAGCCTAGCCAATCTCAAAAAATAGTCTGCCCTACTACCACCTGTAAATTTCCCATATTTTATATCAAAGAACAAAGTTCTTTCTTGTTCCACTCCCCAATATCACAACTTAAATGCATCAACAAACTTTTGAAAATTTTCAAATGATTCTTCTTTATATTCTGCCCACTCTGCAGCCGAACCTTTTATACAGCCCACTGCTAGACCTACTTGAACCGTCTCTGGTATTCCCGCATCTTCCATCAACCTTTTCAACTTCTTTAAAAAATACATAGGGTGCATTGTACCCCCTGGATGGAATGATAAAGCATTTCCCCCCGAATCTTTCCACAATGTCATGTATTGATGTTTATCACTTTTATCATTCCTACTCACCACCTTCTCATCTATCCTTTTTTCATGTTCAAACATATTATTTGTTAATGAGGCAATACTAGTTTGCATTCTTCTCAAATCCTCTGTTAAACTATTTACAACTTTCTTCAAATGATTTTCATCCTGACTTTTATCTTCCTGACTATCATCCCCATATCCTTTCTTTTCTAACTCTACTTTACTCTCTGTTTTACCCTTAACCATTTTTAACGGGTAATCCTATTAACAACATAAAAAAAATACTAGGCTAATACAAGTCCGCATGTACTCATTCTGCTAATGAATAAAACATAAAAGAGTACCTGTTGGAGTTCCCCTTTTTTTTTTTTCACCTGCCGCTCCACTATAATCGGTTACTTGTTTTCGCTCATCTGCTCCACTATAGCCGAATCCAGTTCCGCGTCCTCTTCCTCTCCTATTGTTGCTACGCAGTACGCCGTCTTTCTAGCTTCCGCTAACCGCTAGCCTCCAACAGGGGTCCAACGCCGTTCCAACTTCCAAGAATCGTAAACGAAACGCCGTAGTTTGCCGTAGTCGCCGTATCTATCTCGTTCGTTTTCTCACTGACTCTGCTCCTAGTTACTTTATGATAACTTTCCAATATTTCTTCCAAAGTATTTGTTTCTTACATTTATCCACAATTCTTCTACAGCTCTGTAGTCATTTGGTTTCCACTATATTGCCACTCGTTGAGGCGCCATTTGTAATGTATCTCTACCTTATCTCGTTGGGTCTGGGTTCAATTTATATTCACCAAATTTCTAACAGAAGCACTTTAATTTTTCTTGTAAGAAACACAACGTTCCATCGGTTGGTACAATATCAACTTAGTAACTAACTAACGAAAATTCTGGCTAAATATTAGACAAAATTAAGAGTTGTCTCTCACTACGTCTTCCGCCTGCCACCCTCAAGCGAAGACTCCCCCCTCGGCGTTGCCACATCTATGCAAATATAAGTACATATGCAATCAAGGTTGCATATGTGAAAGGCAAAACAAAACCTAAATTTATATGTTTATATAAGTAAGTTACAACGAACACTGGGCACACTACACAATACTCACCAGGTAACTGTTCTTCCGTTTTACATACAAGCGACCAAATCGAGCAGAAGGTTAAATTTAGTATGGATTGAACAATCATCGTATCTGGGTTGTATTCGATTATGTTCATATAGTTATACTCACCAGGTAACTGTTCTTCCGTTATACATACTAGCGACTGAATCGAACAGAATGTTGAATGGTTAGACGAAACGATAATTGTATCTGAGTTGTATTCGATGATATCGTGATGATGATTATATAGCAATACTCACCAGGTAACTGTCCTTCAGTTTTACATACAAGTGACCGAATCGAGCAGAAGGTTAAATGGATAGATTGAACAATCATCGTATCTGAGTTGTATTCGATTATGTTTATATAGTTAAACTCACCAGGTACCTGTTCTTTCGTTATACATACGAGCAACCGAATCGAACATAAGGTTGAATGGATAGATTGAACAATCATCGTATCTGAGTTGTATTCGATTATGTTTATATAGTTATACTTACCATGTAACTGTTCTTCCGTTATACATACGAGCGACTGAATTGAACAGAAGGTTGAATGGATAGACTAAACAATGATCGTATCTTGGGTTGTATTCGATTATATCGTGATGATGTTTATATAGTTATACTCACCAGGTAACTGTTCTCCAGTTATACATAAGAGCGACTGAACTGAACAGAAGGTTGTATAGATAGACTGAACAATCATCGTATCTGGGTTGTATTCGATTATTTCGTGATGATTATTATATATCATGTCTAACCAGGTAACTGTTCTTCCGTTATACATACGAGCAACCGAATCGAACATAAGGTTGAATGGATAGATTGAACAATCATTGTATCTGGGTTGTCTCCGATTATATCGTTATGCTGTATATTTAGATAAACCTACCATGTAACGGTTCTTTCGTTACACATACGAGCGTCTGAATCGTACATAAGGTTGGATGGTTAGACGAAACGATAATTGTATCTGAGTTGTATTCGATTATATCGTGGGAATGTTTATATAGTAATACTCACCAGGTGACTGTTCTTGCGTTATAAGTACGAGCGACCCAATAGAACAGAAGGTTAGATGGATAGACGGAATGATCATTGTATCTGAGTTGTATTCGATTATATCATGATAAAGTTTATATAGAAATACTCACCAGGAAACAGTTCTTCTGTTACACATACGAGCAACTGAATCGAACATGAGGTTGAATGGATAGATTGAACAATCATTGTATCTGGGTTCTCCGATTATATCGTTATGCTGTATATTTAGTTACACCTACCATGTAACGGTTCTTTCGTTACACATACGAGCGTCTGAATCGAACATAAGGTTGGATGATTAGACGGAACAATAATTGTAACTGAGTTGTATTCGATTATATCGTGGTGATGTTTATATAGCAATACTCATCAGGTAACTGTTCTTCCGTTTCACATAAAAGCGACCAAATCGAGCAGAAGGTTAAATTGATAGATTGAAAATTCATCGTATCTGGGTTGTATTCGATTAGGTTTATATAGTTATACTCACCAGGTAACTGTTTTTCCGTTATACATAAGAACGACTGAATTGAACAGAAGGTTGAATGGATTGACTAAACAATAATCGTATCTGGGGTTGTATTCGAGTATATCGTGATGATTATCATATAGTATGTCTAACCAGGTAACAGTTCTTCCGTTAAACATACGAGCAACCGAATCGAACATAAGGTTGGATGGATAGATTGAACAATCATTGTATCTGGGTTGTCTCCGATTATATCTTTATGCTGTATATTCAGTTACACCTACCATGTAAAGGTTATTTCGTTACACAAACGAGCGTCTGAATCGAACATAAGGTTGGATGGATAGACGGAACGATAATTGTAACTGAGTTGTATTCGATTATATCGTGGTGATGTTTATATAGTAATACTCACCAGGTGACTGTTCTTGCGTTATACATACGAGCGACCCAATCGAACAGAAGGTTGGATGGATAGACGGAATGATCATTGTATCTGAGTTGTATTCGATTATATCGTGATAACGTTCATATAGAAATACTCACCAGGTTACTGTTCTTTCGTTATACATACGAGCAACCGAATCGAACAGAAGGTTGAATGGATAGTATCTGGGTTGTATTCGATTATGATGTTTTGCTGTGTATATAGTTATACACATTAGGTGACGGTATTCCCGTTTTACATACGAGCGACCGAAACGAACAGAAAGTTGAATGGATAGACTGAACAATCAATGTATCTGTGTGGTATCCGATTATATCGCAATACTGTATATATAGTGATACTTACCAGGTGACGGTACTTCCATTACACATACTAGAGACTGAATCGATCAGAAGGTTAAATGGTTAGACGAAACGATAATTGTATCTCTGAGTTGTATTCGATGATATCGTGATGATGTTTATATAGCGATACTCACCAGGTAACTGTTCTTCCGTTTTACATACAAGCGACCGAATCGAGCAGAAGCTTAAATTTAGTAGAGATTGAACAATCATCGTAACTGGGTTGTATTCGATTATGTTTATATAGTTATACTCACCAGGTAACTGTTCTTTCGTTATACATACGAGCGACTGAATTGAACAGAAGGTTGAATGGATAGACTAAACAATAATCGTATCTGGGGTTGTATTCGATTATATCTTGATGATGTTCATATAGTTATACTCACCAGGAAACTGTTCTTCAGTTATACATAAGAGTGACTAAACTGAACAGAAAGTTGAATGGATAGACTGAACAATCAATGTATCTGGGTGGTATCCGATTATATCGCAATACTGTATATATAGTGATACTTGCCAGGTGACGGTACTTCCGTTACACATACTAGCGACTGAATCGAACAGAAGGTTAAATGGTTAGACAAAACATTGATTGTATCTGAGTTGTATTCGATGATATCGTGATGATGTTTATATAGCAATACTCACCAGGTATCTGTTCTTCCGTTTTACATACAAGCGACCGAATCGAGCAGAAGCTTGAATTTAGTATAGATTGAACAATCATCGTATCTGGGTTGTATTCGATCATGTTTATATAGTTATACTCACCAGGTAACTGTTCTTCCGTTATACATACGAGCGACTGAATTGAACAGAAGGTTGAATGGATAGACTGAACAATCATCGTTTCTGGGTTGTATTTGATTATATCGTGATGATCATCATATAGTATGTCTAACAAGGTAACAGTTCTTCCGTTATACATACGAGCAACCGAATCGAACATAAGGTTGAATGGATAGATTGAACAATCATTGTATCTGGGTTGTATCCGAATATATCGTTATGCTGTATATTTAGTTTAGCCTACAATGTAACGGTTCTTTCGTTACACATAAGAGCGTCTGAATCGTAGAGAAGGGTGAATGGATAGACTGTACAATCATCGTATCAAAGACAAAGACAAAGACAAAGAAATTTATTAGTTCTTCCAAATGGAGCCATCTTACGATGGATGTACACGTCACAAAGTAGCAATACAATATAAATCACAAGATAATAAAATATATAAATAACTTCGATAAAAGGATGTAAATACAATTCTGCAACTCATAAAACATTGAAAAATTCACATAATATCCCTCACTTTGCGATTACACAATTATGTTGTCAGAGATAAATTCTTCAACGGAGTGATAGCAATTTTCTACCAATATTTTTTTTTACTGTTATTTTGAATTGTCTAGGTCTCATATTCCGTACATTTTCTGGTAGTTTGTTAAAGATTTTGATGCCTGCAAATCTAGGAGATTTTTCATACAAACTCAGGTTGTGTTTCAGTACTGACAAGGAGTCAGCGTTTCTAGTTGGGTATTTATGATGATCTGAATTTTTCATGAATTCACTTATATTACTTTTAACGTAGATCAAGGTTTTGTTTATATAAATACATGGCAAAGTTAATAATTCGTTCTGTGAAAATATAGGTTTACAGCTGTCTCTGTAATTTATACCAAATATATCAGCCTCATCACTCGTTTCTGTTGAATGAATATTTTCCTGGAGTACACCGTATCTGGAGTGTATTCGATTATTTCGTGATGATTATTACATATTATGTCTAACCAGGTAACTGTTCTTCCGTTATACATACGAGCGACTGAATTGAACAGAAGGTTGAATGAATAGACTAAACAATGATCGTATCTGGGGTTGTATTCGATTATATCGTGATGATGTTTATATAGTTATACTCACCAGGTAACTGTTCTCCAGTTATACATAAGAGCGACTGAACTGAACAGAAGGTTGTATAGATAGACTGAACAATCATCGTATCTGGGTTGTATTCGATTATTTAGTGATGATTATTATATATTATGTCTAACCAGGTGACTGTTCTTCCGTTATACATACGAGCAACCGAATCGAACATAAGGTTGAATGGATAGATTGAAAAATCATTGTATCTGGGTTATCTCCGAATATATCGTTATGCTGTATAATAAGATACACCTACCATGTAACTGTTCTTTCGTTACACATACGAGCGTCTGAATCGAACATAAGGTTGGATGGTTAGACGGAACGATAATTGTAACTGAGTTGTATTCGATTATATCGTGGTAATGTTGATATAGTAATACTCACCAGGTGACTGTTCTTGCGTTATACGTACGAGCGACCCAATCGAACAGAAGGTTGGATGGATAGACGGAATGATCATTGTATCTGAGTTGTATTCGATTATATCGTGATGAAATTCATATAGAAATACTCACCAGGTTACTGTTCTTTCGTTATACATACGAGCAACCGAATCGAACAGAAGGTTGAATGGATGGTATCTGTTTTGTATTCGATTATGATGTTATGCTGTGTATATAGTTATACACACTAGGTGACGGTATTCCCGTGAATGGATAGATTGAACAATCAATGTATCTGGTTGGTATCCGATTATATCGCAATACTGTATATATAGTGATACTTACCAGGTGACGGTACTTCCGTTACACATGCTAGAGACTGAATCGAACAGAAGGTCAAATGGTTAGACGAAACGATAATTGTATATCTGAGTTGTATTCGATGATATCGTGATGATGTTTATATAGCGATACTCACCAGGTAACTGTTCTTCCGTTTTACATAAAAGCGACCGAATCGAGAAGAAGGTTAAATGAATAGATTGAAAATTCATCGTATCTGGGTTGTATTCGATTAGGTTCATATAGTTATACTCACCAGGTAACTGTTCTTCCGTTTTTCATAAGAACGACTGAATTGAACAGAAAGTTGAATGGATAGACTAAATAAAAATCGTATCTGGGGTTGTATTCGATTATATCTTGATGATGTTCATACAGTTATACTCACCAGGAAACTGTTTTCCAGTTATACATAAGAGCGACTGAACTGAACAGAAGGTTGAATGGATAGACTGAACATTCATTGTATCTGGGTTGTATTTTATTATATCGTGATTATTATCATATAGTATGTCTAACCAGGTAACTGTTCTTCCGTTATACATACGAGCAAACGAATCGAACATAAGGTTGAATGGATAGATTGAACAATCATTGCATCTGGGTTGTCTCCGATTATATCGTTATGCTGTATATTTAGTTACACCTACCATGTAACGGTTCTTTCGTTACACATACTAGCATCTGAATCGAACATAAAGTTGGATGTTTAGACGGAACTATAATTGTAACTGAGTTGTATTCGATTATATCGTGGTGATGTTTATATAGTAATACTCACCAGGTGAGTGTTCTTGCGTTATACATACGAGCGACCCAATCGAACAGAATGTTGGATGGATAGACGGAATGATCATTGTATCTGAGTTGTATTCGATTATATCGTGATGACGTTCATATATAAATACTCACCAGGTTACTGTTCTTTCATTATACGAGCAACCGAATCGAACAGAAGGTTGAATGGATAGTATCTGGGTTGTATTCGATTATGATGTTATGCTGTGTATATAGTTATACACATGAGGTGACGGTATTCCCGTTTTACATACGAGCGACCGAAACGAACAGAAAGTTGAATGGATAGACTGAACAATCAATATATCTGGGTGGTATCCGATTATATCGCAATACTGTATATATAGTGATACTTACCAGGTGACGGTACTTCCGTTACACATACTAGCGACTGAATCGAACAGAAGGTTGAATGGTTAGACGAAACGATAATTGTATCTCTGAGTTGTATTCGATGATATCGTGATGATGTTTATAGAGCAATACTCACCAGGTAACTGTTCTTTCGTTTTACATACAAGCGACCGAATCGAGCAGAGGGTTAAATGGATAGATTGAACAATCATCGTATCTGAGTTGTATTCGATTATGTTTTTATAGTTATACTCACCAGGTACCTGTTCTTCCGTTATACATACGAGCAACCAAATCGAACATAAGGTTGAATGGATAGATTGAACAATCATCGTATCTGAGTTGTATTCGATTATGTTTATATAGTTATACTCACCAAGTAACTGTTCTTCCGTTATACATACGAGCGACTGAATTGAACAGAAGGTTGAATGAATAGACTGAACAATGATCGTATCTGGGGTTGTATTCGATTATATCGTGATGATGTTTATATAGTTATACTCACCAGGAAACTGTTCTCCAGTTATACATAAGAGCGACTGAACTGAACAGAAGGTTGAATGGATAGACTGAACATTCATTGTATCTGGGTTGTATTTTATTATATCGTGATTATTATCATATAGTATGTCTAACCAGGTAACTGTTCTTCCGTTATACATACGAGCAAACGAATCGAACATAAGGTTGAATGGATAGATTGAACAATCATTGCATCTGGGTTGTCTCCGATTATATCGTTATGCTGTATATTTAGTTACACCTACCATGTAACGGTTCTTTCGTTACACATACTAGCACCTGAATCGAACATAAAGTTGGATGTTTAGACGGAACTATAATTGTAACTGAGTTGTATTCGATTATATCGTGGTGATGTTTATATAGTAATACTCACCAGGTGAGTGTTCTTGCGTTATACATACGAGCGACCCAATCGAACAGAATGTTGGATGGATAGACGGAATGATCATTGTATCTGAGTTGTATTCGATTATATCGTGATGACGTTCATATATAAATACTCAATAGGTTACTGTTCTTTCATTATACGAGCAACCGAATCGAACAGAAGGTTGAATGGATAGTATCTGGGTTGTATTCGATTATGATGTTATGCTGTGTATATAGTTATACACATGAGGTGACGGTATTCCCGTTTTACATACGAGCGACCGAAACGAACAGAAAGTTGAATGGATAGACTGAACAATCAATATATCTGGGTGGTATCCGATTATATCGCAATACTGTATATATAGTGATACTTACCAGGTGACGGTACTTCCGTTACAAATACTAGCGACTGAATCGAACAGAAGGTTGAATGGTTAGACGAAACGATAATTGTATCTCTGAGTTGTATTCGATGATATCGTGATGATGTTTATATAGCAATACTCACCAGGTAACTGTTCTTTCGTTTTACATACAAGCGACCGAATCGAGCAGAGGGTTAAATGGATAGATTGAACAATCATCGTATCTGAGTTGTATTCGATTATGTTTTTATAGTTATACTCACCAGGTACCTGTTCTTCCGTTATACATACGAGCAACCAAATCGAACATAAGGTTGAATGGATAGATTGAACAATCATCGTATCTGAGTTGTATTCGATTATGTTTATATACTTATACTCACCAAGTAACTGTTCTTCCGTTATACATACGAGCGACTGAATTGAACAGAAGGTTGAATGAATAGACTGAACAATGATCGTATCTGGGGTTGTATTCGATTATATCGTGATGATGTTTATATAGTTATACTCACCAGGTGACTGTTCTCCAGTTATACATAAGAGCGACTGAACTGAACAGAAGGTTGTATAGATAAACTGAACAATCATCGTATCTGGGTTGTATTCGATTATTTAGTGATGATTATTATATATTATGTCGAACCAGGTAACTGTTCTTCCGTTATACATACGAGCAACCGAATAGAGCATAAGGTTGAATGGATAGATCGAACAATCATTGTATCTGGGTTGTCTCTGATTATATCGTTATGCTGTATATTTAGATACACCTACCATGTAACGGTTCTTTCGTTACACATACGAGCGTCTGAATCGAACATAAGGTTGGATGGTTAGACGGAACGATAATCGTAACTGAATTGTATTCGATTATATCGTGGTGATGTTTATATAGTAATACGCACCAGGTGACTGTTCTTGCGTTATACGTACGAGCAACCCAATCGAACAGAAGGTTGGATGGATAGACGGAATGATTATTGTATCTGAGTTGTATTCGATTATATCGTGATGATGTTCATATAGAAATACTCACCAGGTTACTGTTCTTTCGTTATACATACGAGCAACCGAATCGAACAGAAGGTTGAATGGATAGTATCTGAGTTGTATTCGATTATGATGTAATGCTGTGTATATAGTTATACACACTAGGTGACGGTATTCCCGTTTTACATACGAGCGACCGAAACGAACAGAAAGTTGAATGGATAGACTGAACAATCAATGTATCTGGTTGGTATCCGATTATATCGCAATACTGTATATATAGTGATACTTACCAGGTGACGGTACTTCCGTTACACATACTAGCGACTGAATCGAACAGAAGGTTAAATGGTTGGACGATGCGATAATTGTATCTGAGTTGTATTCGATGATATCGTGATGATGTTTATATAGCAATACTCACCAGGTAACTGTTCTTCCGTTTTACATAAAAGCGACCGAATCGAGCAGAAGGTTAAATGGATAGATTGGAAATTCATCGTATCTGGGTTGTATTCGATTGGGTCTATATAGTTTTACTCACCAGGTTCTTCCGTTTTACATACAAGCGACCGAATCGAGCAGAAGGTTAAATAGATAGATCGAACAATCATCGTATCTGGGTTGTCTCCGATCATATCGTTATGCTGTATATTTAAATACACCTACCATGTTACGGTTCTTTCGTTACACATACGAGCGTCTGAATCGAACATAAGGTTGGATGGTTAGACGGAACGATAATTGTAACTGAGTTGTATTCGATTATATCGTGGTAATGTTTATATAGTAATACTCACCAGGTGACTGTTCTTGCGTTATACGTACGAGCGACCCAATCGAACAGAAGGTTGGATGGATAGACGGAATGATTATTGTATCTGAGTTGTATTCGATTATATCGTGATGATGTTCATATAGAAATACTCACCAGGTTACTGTTCTTTCGTTATACATACGAGCAACCGAATCGAACAAAAGGTTGAATGGATAGTATCTGACTTGTATTCGATTATGATGTAATGCTGTGTATATAGTTATACACACTAGGTGACGGTATTCCCGTTTTACATACGAGCGACCGAAACAAACAGAAAGTTGAATGGATAGACTGAACAATCAATGTATCTGGTTGGTATCCGATTATATCGCAATACTGTATATATAGCGATACTTACCAGGTGACGGTACTTCCGTTACACATACTAGCGACTGAATCGAACAGAAGGTTAAATGGTTGGACGAAGCGATAATTGTATCTGAGTTGTATTCGATGATATCGTGATGATGTTCATATAGCAATACTCACCAGGTAACTGTTCTTCCGTTTTACATAAAAGCGACCGAATCGAGCAGAAGGTTGAATGGATAGATTGGAAATTCATCGTATCTGGGTTGTATTCGATTGGGTCTATATAGTTATACTCACCAGGTTCTTCCGTTTTACATACAAGCGACCGAATCGAGCAGAAGGTTGAATAGATAGATCGAACAATCATCGTATCTGGGTTGAATTCGATTATGTTTATATAGTTATACTCACCAGGTAACTGTTCTTCCGTTATACATACGAGCGACTGAATTGAACAGAAGGATGAATGGATAGACAAAACAATGATCGTATCTGGGGTTGTATTCGATTAAATCGTGATGATGTTTATATAGTTATACTCACCAGGTAACTGTTCTCCAGTTATACATAAGAGCGACTGAACTGAACAGAAGGTTGAATGGATAGACTGAATAATCATCGTATCTGGGTTGTATTCGATTATTTCGTGATGATTATTATATATTATGTCTAACCAGGTAACTGTTCTTCCGTTTTACATACGAGCAACCGAATCGAACATAAGGTTGAATGGATAGATTGAAAAATCATTGTATCTGGGTTATCTCCGAATATATCGTTATGCTGTATATTTAGTTACACCTACCATGTAAAGGTTCTTTCGTTACACATACGTGCGTCTGAATCGAACATAAGGTTGGATGGTTAGACGAAACGATAATTGTAACTGAGTTGTATTCGATTATATCGTGGTGATGTTTATATAGTAATACTCACCAGGTGACTGTTCTTGCGTTATACATACGAGCGACCCAATCGAACAGAAGGTTGGATGGATAGACGGAATGATCATTGTATCTTAGTAAAACGGGAATACCGTCACCTCATGTGTATAACTATATACACAGCATAACATCATAATCGAATACAACCCAGATACTATCCATTCAACCTTCTGTTCGATTCGGTTGCTCGTATGTATAACGAAAGAACAGTTATCTGGTGAGTATTTCTATATGAACGTCATCACGATATAATCGAATACAACTCAGATACAATGATCATTCCGTCCATCCATCCAACCTTCTGTTCGATTGGGTCGCTCGTATGTATAACGCAAGAACAGTCACCTGGTGAGTATTACTATATAAACATCACCACGATATAATCGAATACAACTCAGTTACAATTATAGTTCCGTCTAACCATCCAACTTTATGTTCGATTCAGATGCTCGTATGTGTAACGAAAGAACCGTTACATGGTAGGCGTAACTAAATATACAGCATAACGATATAATCGGAGACAACCCAGATACAATGATTGTTCAATCTATATCCATCCAACCTTATGTTCGATTCGGTTGCTCGTATGTATAACGGAAGAACTGTTACCTGGTTAGACATACTATATGATAATAATCACGATATAATCAAATACAACCCAGATACGATGAATGTTCAGTCTATCCATTCAACCTTCTGTTCAGTTCAGTCGCTCTTATGACATTGATTGTTCAGTCTATCCATTCAACTATCTGTTCGTTTCGGTCGCTCGTATGTAAAACGGGAATACCGTCACCTAATGTGTATATACACAGCATAACATCATAATCGAATACAACCCAGATACTATATATTCAACCTTCTGTTCGATTCGGTTGCTCGTATGTATAAAGAAAAAACAGTAACCTGGTGAGTATTTCTATATGAACGTCATCACGATATAATCGAATACAACTCAGATACAATGATCATTCCGTCTTTCTATCCAAACTTCTGTTCGATTGGGTCGCTCGTATGTATAACGCAAGAACAGTCACCTGGTGAGTATTACTATATAAACATCACCACGATATAATCGAATACAACTCAGTTACAATTATTGTTTCGTCTAATCATCCAACCTTATGTTCGATTCAGACGCTCGTATGTGTAACGAAAGAACCGTTACATGGTAGGTGTAACTAAATATACAGCATAACGATATAATCGGAGACAACCCAGATACAATGATTGTTCAATCTATCCATTCAACCTTATGTTCGATTCAGTTGCTCGAATGTGTAACAGAAGAACTGTTACCTGGTTAGACATACGATATGATAATCATCACGATATAATCGAATACAACCCAGATACAATGATTGTTCAGTCTATCCATTCAACGTTCTGTTCAGTTCAGTCGCTCTTATGTATAACTGGAGAACAGTTACCTGGTGAGTATAACTATATAAACATCATCACGATATAATCGAATACAACCCCAGATACGATCATTGTTTAGTCTATCCATTCAACCTTCTGTTCAATTCAGTCGCTCGTATGTATAACGGAAGAACAGTTACCTGGTGAGTATAACTATATGAACATAATCGAATACAACCCAGATACGATGATTGTTCAATCTATACTAAATTCAACCTTCTGCTCGATTCGGTCGCTTGTATGTGAAACGAAAGAACAGTTACCTGGTGAGTATTTCTATATAAACATCATCACGATATCATCGAATACAACTCAGATACAATTATCGTTTCGTCTAACCATTTAACCTTCTGTTCGATTCAGTCGCTAGTATGTGTAACGGAAGTACCGTCACCCGGTAAGTATCACTATATATTCAGTATTGCGATATATTCGGATACCATCCAGATACATTGATTGTTCAGTCTATCCATTCAACTTTCTGTTCGTTTCGGTCGCTCGTATGTAAAACGGGAGTACCGTCACCTAATGTGTATAACTATTTACACAGCATAACATCATAATCTAATACAACCCAGATACTATCCATTCAACTTTCTGTTCGATTCGGTTGCTCGTATGTATAACGAGAGAACAGTAACCTGGTGAGTATTTCTATATGAACGTCATCACGATATAATCGAATACAACTCAGATACAATGATCATTCCGTCTATTCATCCAATTTTCTGTTCGATTGGGTCGCTCGTATGTATAACGCAAGAACAGTCACCTGGTGAGTATTACTAAATAAACATCACCACGATATAATCGAATACAACTCAGTTACAATTATCGTTCCGTCTAATCATCCAACCTTATGTTCGATGCAGACGCTCGTATGTGTAACGAGAGAACCGTCACATGGTAGGTGTAACTGAATATACAGCATAACGATATAATCGGAGACAACCCAGATACAATGATTGTTCAATCTATCCATTCAACCTTTTGTTCGATTCGGTTGCTCTTATGTGTAACAGAAGAACTGTTACCTGGTTAGACATACTATATGAAAATCATCACGATATAATCGAATACAACCCAGATACAATGATTTTTCAGTCTATCCATTCAACCTTATGTTCAGTTTAGTCGCTCTTATGTATAACTGGAGAACAGTTACCTGTTGAGTATAACTATATAAACATCATCACGATATAATCGAATACAACCTCAGATACGATCATTGTTTAGTCTATACATTCAACCTTCTGTTCAATTCAGTCGCTCATATGTATAACGGAAGAACAGTTACCTGGTGAGTATAACTATATAAACCTAATCGAATACAACCCAGATACGATGAATTTTCAATCTATACATTCAACCTTCTGCTCGATTCGGTCGCTTTTATGTAAAACGGAAGAACAATTACCTGGTGAATATTGCTATATAAACATCATCATGATATCATCGAATACAACTCAGATACAATTATCGCTTCGTCTAACCATTTAACCTTCTGTTCGATTCAGTCGCTAGTATGTGTAACGGAAGTACCGTCACCTGGAAAGTATCACCATATATACAGTATTGCGATATAATCGGATACCAACCAGATACATTGATTGTTCAGTCTATCCATTCAACTTTCTGTTCGTTTTGGTCGCTCGTATGTAAAACGGGAATACCGTCATCTAGTGTGTATAACTATATACACAGCATAACATCATAATCGAATACAACCCAGATACTATCCATTCAACCTTCTGTTCGATTCGAATGCTCGTATGTATAACGAAAGAACAGTAACCTGGTGAGTATTTCTATATGAACTTCATCACGATATCATCGAATACAACTCAGAGATACAATTATCATTTCGTCTAATCATTTAACCTTCTGTTCGATTCAGTCGCTAGTATGTGTAACGGGAGTACCGTCTCCTGGTAAGTATCACTATATATACAGTATTGCGATATAATCGGATACCACCCAGATACATTGATTGTTCAGTCTATCCATTCAACTTTCTGTTCAGTTCAGTTGCTCTTATGTATAACTGGAGAACAGTTTCCTGGTGAGTATAACTATATGAACATCATCAAGATATAATCGAATACAACCCCAGATACGATTATTGTTTAGTCTAATCATTCAACCTTCTGTTCAATTCAGTCGCTCGTATGTATAACGGAAGAACAGTTACCTGGTGAGTATAACTATATAAACATAATCGAATACAACCCAGATACGATGATTGTTCAATCTATACTAAATTTAACCTTCTGCTCGATTCGGTCGCTTGTATGTAAAACGGAAGAACAGTTACCTGGTGAGTGTTGCTATATAAACATCATCACGATATCATCGAATACAACTCAGATACAATTATGGTTTCGTCTAACCATTTAACCTTCTGTTCGATTCAGTCGCTAGTATGTGTAACGAAAGTACCGTCACCTGGTAATGATGCATTTTTCTTTTGATTTCGGTTTTTTCGATTGGAGAAATGAATTCTATGAAAAAAAAAACGAGCAGATTGGTATGATCGAAGTTGAAAGTCCATACGTTCGAAAGTTAAGGCAATCTGAAGAATTCGAAAAATTTCCAAGGGAGCCCCCTTTGATGCATTTTTTTTTTTCGATTTCGGTTTTTTTGATCGGAGAAATGGATTCTATGAAAAAAAAAAGCAGATTGGTATGATCGAAGTTGAAAATCGGTCCATCCGTTCGGAAGTTAAGTCGATCTGAAGAATTCGAAAAAGTTCGAAGGGGGCCCCCTTTGATGCATTTTTTTTTGTCGATTTCGGTTTTTTCGATTGGAGAAATGAATTCTATGAAAAAAAACAAGCAGATTCGTATGATCGAAGTTGAAAATCGGTCCATCCGTTCGGAAGTTAAGGCGATCTGAAGAATTCGAAAAAGTTCCAAGGGGGCTCCCTTTGATGCATTTTTTTTTCGATTTCGGTTTTTTTGATCGGAGAAATGGATTCTATGAAATAAAAAAGCAGATTGGTATGATCGAAGTTGAAAATCGGTCCATCCGTTCGGAAGTTAAGGCGATCTGAAGAATTCGAAAAAGTTCCAAGGGGACCCCCTTTGATGCAATTTTTCTTTTCGATTTCGGTTTTTTCGATTAGAGAAATGGATTCTATGAAAAAAACAAGCAGATTGGTATGATCGAAGTTGAAAATCGGTCCATCCGTTCGAAAGTTAAGGCGATCTGAAGAATTCAGAAAAGTTCCAAGGGGGCCCCCTTTGATGCATTTTTTTTTTCAGATTTCGGTTTTTTCGATTGAAGAAATGGATTCTATGAAAAAAAACAAGCAGATTGGTATGATCGAAGTTGAAAATCGGTCCATCCGTTCGGAAGTTAAGGCGATCTGAAGAATTCGAAAAAGTTCCAAGGGGACCCCCTTTGATGCAATTTTTCTTTTCGATTTCGGTTTTTTCGATTAGAGAAATGGATTCTATGAAAAAAACAAGCAGATTGGTATGATCGAAGTTGAAAATCGGTCCATCCGTTCGAAAGTTAAGGCGATCTGAAGAATTCAGAAAAGTTCCAAGGGGGCCCCCTTTGATGCATTTTTTTTTTCAGATTTCGGTTTTTTCGATTGAAGAAATGGATTCTATGAAAAAAAACAAGCAGATTGGTATGATCGAAGTTGAAAATCGGTCCATCCGTTCGGAAGTTGAGGCGATTTGAAGAATTCGAAAAAGTTCCAAGGGGACCCCCTTTGATGCAATTTTTTTTCAGATTTCGGTTTTTTCGATTGGAGAAATGGATTCTATATAAAAAAAACAAGCAGTTTGGTATGATCGAAGTTGAAAATCGGTCCATCCGTTCGGAAGTTAAGGCGATCTGAAGAATTCGAAAAAGTTCCAAGAGGGCCCCCTTTGGTGCATTTTCTTTTCGATTTCGGTTTTTTAGATTGGAGAAATGGATTCTATGAAAAAAACAAACAGATTGGTATGATCGAAGTTGAAAATCGGTCCATCCGTTCGGAAGTTAAGGCGATCTGAAGAATTCGAAAAAGTTCCAAGGGGGCCCTCTTTGATGCATTTTTGTTTTCGATTTCGGTTTCTTCGATTGGAGAAATGGATTCTATGAAAAAAAAAACAAACAGATTGGTATGATCGAAGTTGAAAATCGGTATATCCGTTCGGAAGTTGAGGCGATCTGAAGAATTCGAAAAAGTTCCAAAGGGGCCCCCTTTGATGCATTTTTTTTTTATCTCGGTTTTTTCGATTGGAGAAATGGATTCTATGAAAAAAAACAAGCAGATTCGTATGATCGAAGTTGAAAATCGGTCCATCCGTTCGGAAGTTAAGGCGATCTGAAGAATTCGAAAATGTTCCAAGAGGGCTCCCTTTGATGTTTTTTATTTTTTCGATTTCGGTTTTTTTGATTGGAGAATTGGATTCTATGAAAAAAAACAAGCAGATTGGTATGATCGAAGTTGAAAATCGGTCCATACGTTCGAAAGTTAAGGCAATCTGAAGAATTCAAAAAAGTTCCAAGGGGGCCCCCTTTGATGCATTTTTTTTTTCGATTTCGGTTTTTTTGATCGGAGAAATGGATTCTATGAAAAAAAAAGCAGATTGGTATGATCGAAGTTGAAAATCGGTCCATCCGCTCGGAAGTTAAGTCGATCTGAAGAATTCGAAAAAGTTCCAATGGAGCCCCCTTTGATGCATTTTTTTTCTCGATTTCAGTTTTTTCGATTGCAGAAATGGATTCTATGAAAAAAAAAACAAGCAGATTCGTATGATCGAAGTTAAAATCGGTCCATCCGTTCGGAAGTTAAGGCGATCTGAAGAATTCGAAAAAGTTCCAAGGGGGCTCCCTTTGATGCTTTTTATTTTTTCGATTTCGGTTTTTTTGATTGGAGAAATGGATTCTATGAAGAAAAAACAAGCAGATTGGTATGATCAAAGTTGAAAATCGGTCCATCCGTTCGGAAGTTAAGGCGATCTGAAGAATTCGAGAAAGTTCCAAGGGGGCCCCCATTGATGCATTTTTTTTTCGATTTCAGTTTTTTCGATTGGAGAAATGGATTCTATGAAGAAAAAACAAGCAGATTGGTATGATCGAAGTTGAAAATCGGTCCATCCGTTCGGAAGTTAAGGCGATCTGAAGAATTCAGAAAAGTTCCAAGGGGACCCCCTTTGATGCAATTTTTTTTTCAATTTCGGGTTTTCCGATTCGAGAAATGGATTCTATGAAAAAAAAACAAACAGATTGGTATGATCGAAGTTGAAAACCGGTCCATCCGTTCGGAAGTTGAGGCGATCTGAAGAATTCGAAAAAGTTCCAAGGGAGCCCCCTTTGATGAATTTTTTTTCCGATTTCGGTTTTTTCGATTGGGGAAATGGATTCTATGAAAGAAAACAAGCAGATTGGTATGATCGAAGTTGAAAATCGGTCCATCCGTTCGGAAGTTAAGGCGATCTGAAGAATTCGAGAAAGTTCCAAGGGGGCCCCCATTGATGCATTTTTTTTTTCGATTTCAGTTTTTTCGATTGGAGAAATGGATTCTATAAAAAAACAAGCAGATTGGTATGATCGAAGTTGAAAATCGGTCCATCCGTTCGGAAGTTAAGGCGATCTGAAGAATTCGAAAAAGTTCCAAGGGGGCTCCCTTTGATGCTTTTTATTTTTTCGATTTCGGTTTTTTTGATTGGAGAAATGGATTCTATGAAAAAAAACAAGCAGATTGGTATGATCGAAGTTGAAAATCGGTCCATCCGTTCGGAAGTTAAGGCGATCTGAAGAATTCGAAAAAGTTCCGAGGGGACCCCCTTTGATGCAATTTTTCTTTTCGATTACGGTTTTTTCGATTGGAGAAATGGATTCTATGAAAAAAAACAAGCAGATTGGTATGATCGAAGTTGAAAATCGGTCCATCCGTTCGGAAGTTAAGGCGATCTGAAGAATTCGAAAAAGTTCCAAGGGGGCCCCCTTTGATGCATTTTTCTTTCGATTTCGGTTCTTTCGATCGGAGAAATGGATTCTATATAAAAAAAAGCAGATTGGTATGATCGAAGTTGAAAATCGGTCCATCCGTTCGGATGTTAAGGCGATCTGAAGAATTCGAAAAAGTTCCAAGGGGGCCCCCTTTGATGCATTTTTCTTTCGATTTCGGTTTTTTCGATTGGAGAAATGAATTCTATGAAAAAAAAACGAGCAGATTGGTATGATCGAAGTTGAAAGTCCATACGTTCGAAAGTTAAGGCAATCTGAAGAATTCGAAAAATTTCCAAGGGAGCCCCCTTTGATGCATTTTTTTTTCGATTTCGGTTTTTTTGATCGGAGAAATGGATTCTATGAAAAAAAAAAAGCAGATTGGTATGATCGAAGTTGAAAATCGGTCCATCCGTTCGGAAGTTAAGTCGATCTGAAGAATTCGAAAAAGTTCGAAGGGGGCCCCCTTTGATGCATTTTTTTTTGTCGATTTCGGTTTTTTCGATTGGAGAAATGAATTCTATGAAAAAAAAAAACAAGCAGATTCGTATGATCGAAGTTGAAAATCGGTCCATCCGTTCGGAAGTTAAGGCGATCTGAAGAATTCGAAAAAGTTTCAAGGGGGCTCCCTTTGATGCTTTTTATTTTTTCGATTTCGGTTTTTTTGATTGGAGAAATGGATTCTATGAAAAAAAAAACAAGCAGATTGGTATGATCGAAGTTGAAAATCGGTCCATCCGTTCGGAAGTTAAGGCGATCTGAAGAATTCGAAAAAGTTCCATGGGGACCCCCTTTGATGCAATTTTTCTTTTTGATTTCGGTTTTTTCGATTGAAGAAATGGATTCTATGAAAAAAAACAAGCAGATTGGTATGATCGAAGTTGAAAATCGGTCCATCCGTTCGGAAGTTGAGGCGATTTGAAGAATTCGAAAAAGTTCCAAGGGGACCCCCTTTGATGCAATTTTTCTTCAGATTTCGGTTTTTTCGATTGGAGAAATGGATTCTATGAAAAAAAAAACAAGCAGTTTGGTATGATCGAAGTTGAAAATCGGTCCATCCGTTCGGAAGTTAAGGCGATCTGAAGAATTCGAAAAAGTTCCAAGGGGGCCCCCTTTGATGCATTTTTTTTTGTTTTCGATTTCGGTTCTTTCGTTTGAAGAAATGGATTCTATGAAAAAACAAGCAAATTGGTTTGATCGAAGTTGAAAATCGGTCCATCCGTTCGGAAGTTAAGGCGATCTGAAGAATTCGAAAGAGTTCCAAGAGGGCCCCCTTTGGTGCATTTTTTTTCGATTTCGGTTTTTTAGATTGGAGAAATAGATTCTATGAAAAAAACAAACAGATTGGTATGATCGAAGTTGAAAATCGGTCCATCCGTTCGGAAGTTAAGGCGATCTGAAGAATTCGAAAAAGTTCCAAGGGGGCCCCCTTTGATGCATTTTTTTTTTCGATTTCGGTTTCTTCGATTGGAGAAATGGATTCTATGAAAAACAACAAACAGATTGGTATGATCGAAGTTGAAAATCGGTCCATCCGTTCGGAAGTTGAGGCGATCTGAAGAATTCGAAAAAGTTCCAAAGGGGCCCCCTTTGATGCATTTTTTTTTATCTCGGTTTTTTCGATTGGAGAAATAGATTCTATGAAAAAAAACAAGCACATTCGTATGATCGAAGTTGAAAATCGGTCCATCCGTTCGGAAGTTAAGGCGATCTGAAGAATTCGAAAATGTTCCAAGAGGGCTCCCTTTGATGCTTTTTATTTTTTCGATTTCGGTTTTTTTGATTGGAGAATTGGATTCTATGAAAAAAAAACAAGCAGATTGGTATGATCGAAGTTGAAAATCGGTCCATACGTTCGAAAGTTAAGGCAATCTGAAGAATTCAAAAAAGTTCCAAGGGAGCCCCCTTTGATGCATTTTTTTTTCGATTTCGGTTTTTTTGATCGGAGAAATGGATTCTATGAAAAAAAAAGCAGATTGGTATGATCGAAGTTGAAAATCGGTCCATCCGCTCGGAAGTTAAGTCGATCTGAAGAATTCGAAAAAGTTCCAATGGAGCCCCCTTTGATGCATTTTTTTTCTCGATTTCAGTTTTTTCGATTGCAGAAATGGATTCTATGAAAAAAAA
This sequence comes from Chrysomela aeneicollis, assembly GCA_029955515.1. NCBI lineage: Eukaryota > Metazoa > Arthropoda > Insecta > Coleoptera > Chrysomelidae > Chrysomela > Chrysomela aeneicollis. The sequence continues at coordinate 9,151,820 of JARUHQ010000013.1, read as the reverse complement.
AACAAGCAGATTCGTATGATCGAAGTTGAAAATCGGTCCATCCGTTCGGAAGTTAAGGCGATCTGAAGAATTCGAAAAAGTTCCAAGGGGGCTCCCTTTGATGCTTTTTATTTTTTCGATTTCGGTTTTTTTGATTGGAGAAATGGATTCTATGAAAAAAAAAACAAGCCGATTGGTATGATCGAAGTTGAAAATCGGTCCATCCGTTCGGAAGTTAAGGCGATCTGAAGAATTCGAAAAAGTTCCGAGGGGACCCGCTTTGATGCAATTTTTCTTTTCGATTTCGGTTTTTTCGATTGGAGAAATGGATTCTATGAAAAAAAACAAGCAGATTGGTATGATCGAAGTTGAAAATCGGTCCATCCGTTCGGAAGTTAAGGCGATCTGAAGAATTCAGAAAAGTTCCAAGGGGACCCCCTTTGATGCAAATTTTTTTTCAATTTCGGGTTTTCCGATTCGAGAAATGGATTCTATGAAAAAAAAAAACAAACAGATTGGTATGATCGAAGTTGAAAACCGGTCCATCCGTTCGGAAGTTGAGGCGATCTGAAGAATTCGAAAAAGTTCCAAGGGAGCCCCCTTTGATGAATTTTTTTTTCGATTTCGGTTTTTTCGATTGAAGAAATGGATTCTATGAAAGAAAACAAGCAGATTGGTATGATCGAAGTTGAAAATCGGTCCATCCGTTCGAAAGTTAAGGCGATTTGAAGAATTCGAAAAAAATCCAAGGGGACCCCCTCTGATGCAATTTTTCTTCAGATTTCGGTTTTTACGATTGAAGAAATGGATTCTATGAAAAAAAACAAGCAGTTTGGTATGATCGAAGTTGAAAATCGGTCCATCCGTTCGGAAGTTAAGGCGATCTGAAGAATTCGAGAAAGTTCCAAGGGGGCCCCCATTGATGCATTTTTTTTTTCGATTTCAGTTTTTTCGATTGGAGAAATGGATTCTATGAAGAAAAAACAAGCAGATTGGTATGATCAAAGTTGAAAATCGGTCCATCCGTTCGGAAGTTAAGGCGATCTGAAGAATTCGAAAAAGTTCCAAGGGGGCCCCCTTTGATGCATTTTTTTTTTTCGATTTCGGTTTTTTCGATTGGAGAAATGGATTCTATGAAAAAAAACAAGCAGATTGGTATGATCGAAGTTGAAAATCGGTCCATCCGTTCGGAAGTTAAGGCGATCTGAAGAATTCGAAAAACTTCCAAGGGGGCCCCCTTTGATGCATTTTTTTTTTATTTAGGTTTTTTTTATTGGAGAAATGGATTCTATAAAAAAAACAAGCAGATTGGTATGATCGAAGTTGAAAATCGGTCCATCCGTTCGGAAGTTAAGGCGATCTGAAGAATTCGAAAAAGTTTCAAGGGGGCCCCCTTTGATGCATTTTTTTTTTCGATTTCGGTTTTTTGCAATAGACAGGGACATATAATATTATTGTTCATCAAATTATGCAGAAAAGAAATAGTTATAAAAACTCTACGCGTATTCAAGGAAATTACATCGAAATTATCAAGAAGCATAGAATAGTCAATTCTCCGTTCAGGATAATTCCCCGGTACTTCAAATAATAGGAATTTAAGGAATAATGATAATAAAAGGTCTTGATTCATGCTGACCTGTATTGAGTGCATACTTTCTGGGGGGGGATTATGTCACTCTGCAATTTTCTTGATAGCTTTAATAGGAATTAAAGGGCGGTTATACGATAGCCGTTATTACGAAGGAAAAATTTAAAACATATACCGGACAAATATTTACGTTCACAAATATCATTAACGTCCTACCAACAGAAAAATGCAGGAGGAGTTCTGAATAAATTTCAGCTATCGAGAATTCTTCTAATCATGTATAAAAAGTTTGGCAAAACAACAACACCCAGTATGACATATCGATATTGAACATCACCTATTCATATTACACTGAATCAGCAAGAATAAAATAAAAATGCTACATTATTTGCGAGGAAAGCCATTTCTGAGAAACGCTAGACTAAAATGAGGTATAAAATTAACAGGATTACAATAAACCAGCCTGGTCTAACGCGAGCGATGAGCGAACTATTTTCCCGATTGATCAATGAAAATTCAAGTATGCAAAAGTGACATAGAATAATAACCTCAGTATAATATGTTCTGTGTGGAGAAGTTGCAGGAAAACTGATCTGCTTCTGGAAGCTTTTTGTAATTAAACAATGTAATTAAAATAATAATTTGTTTATTTGCAAACAAAGAACATTAAAACAATACTCATGAAACGAAAGTATATAAATGTAGATATACAAGTAAATTACGATATAGAAACTACAATTTATATATAATAAATTGATATTTTTTTCTATGATTTCGTTTGGGTTTTACGTTTCGATATACCAAGCCTCATCAGTTGCACTAGTTCTGCCAACAATCCACATTCGGAAGGGTCACCCTTTAAAGACTTCAGCGCAGACTTCACCAGTGATGTTTGGTACAGTGCCGCCTACTAGCACTAATATGAACATAAATGATATCAATAATTCATCATATTCATCATCAGAAACCTCAATCCTCATTAAACATCACTCTCTTAATCGTCGTCACTCCTATAAAATTAATAATTAGAATAATAACGAGAGTAGTGGAAAATATTATTTGGAACTCACATTAGTATAACTTCATAGGCATCATGATCAATTCCAGCAAAAACGTCACACTCGCCATCACTTCTATAAAAATAATAATTAGAATAATAAGATTAGTGAAGACAATCATTTGTAACCCACATTACTATAACTTCATCGGCATCATGATCAATTTCAGCAAAAACGTCACACTCGTCGTCACTCCTGTAAAATAATAATTAGAGTAATAACAAGAGTAGTAAAAATATTATTTGAACTTACATTACTATAACTTCATTGGTATCATGATCAATGTCAGCAAAGTCGCCACACTCGCCATCACTTCTGTAAAAATAACAATTAGAATAATAATAAGATTAGTGAAAACTATCATTTGGAACTCACATTATTATAACTTCATCAGCATCATGATCAATTTCAACAAAATCGTCACACTCGTCGTCACTTCTGTAATAATAATAATTAGAATAATAACAAGATCAGTGAAAAACTGAAATTAATTATCAATTATCAAATATACACTACATACATCATTTCCCTACGAGGCCGATTAGACATAGCCACGATGTCCTCATATCCTACATATTCGTAATCATCATGAGCCATTTCATCAGGATCATCACTATCATTGTCAATTCTATGAAAATAATGATATTAGGAAGAGAATTAGTGGAAACTATAGCAAACTCACGTGATGATGGATGCCGCATCCAATTCCCGGGGCATCTCTCTATTCACCCGGAAGATCGCATCCAATTCCCGGGGCATCTCTCTATTCACCCGGAAGATCGCATTAACCCGCGCAATGAATTCATCAACATCCGTCTCAGCATTGGTGCAATATCCTGATGAAAAGGACATTTTCTATAAAGAATAATATCTCAATCAAAAACATATATTTTATTATTATATACAAGGTGGCTCAAAAAATCCGATGAAGATGTATTTTCTATAAAGAATAAAATCTCAATCAAAAACATATATTTTATTATTATATACAAGGTGGTTCAAAAATCCAATGAAGATGCATTTTCTATAAAGAATAAAATCCCATTCAGAAACGTATATTTCATTATTATATACAAGGTGGCTCAAAATCCAATGAGGATGTTATAAATTAGAAATCTTTCAGGAAAATCAGAATTGATAGGAACTAGCAGTAATAGTGATACTGTTGAAATGACTACTTGAAATATGGAACTCTGAAGATGGAAAAATTGGTATCTATTAGGAAGAGTCAATAGGCAAAAGATTACTGAAAAAGACATCGCAGCTCATTTCCACACCACCAGGAGGTAGAGCTTTGGTGCGTTGCTTCTTTTTATAGTGGAAAGCTTCCCCGAGAGGCCTACTTCAACCACTTCCAGCGAGGAATAATTGGGTCAACAATCTGATTTATGTGACATATTCTAATGGCTCTTTTTCATCAAAAGACTCTAATCGGTGATTAGCTATCTCTCGATAATGGCATCTTTTAATGGCTCTTTTTCTGGTCAAAAGACTCTAATTGGTGATTAGCTATCTCTCGATAATGGCATCTTTTAATGGCTCTTATTTTTATCAAAAGACTCTAATCGGTGATTAGCTATCTCTTGATAATGTCATCTTTTTTTGTCAATAGACCGATTGTTCACCCAATCATTCATCAAGTCATTAATATAATTGAAAGTTGATAAAAATCTATGTATTAAAATATTCGCTTCTCATATTTAACTGTCAATATCCATAGAATTTGATGTTTGGGGTATAGAATAATGGCACCATGGTAAGGTTTTACTGGTCCCTGGGATGATATACCTTTTATCATCATTGGGGCTTAATGCAATTTTTCGATGTAAAGTTGAAAATACCTGATGTTTGTGAGCTCTTATTAAATTTTGGAAAACTGTTTTTTGCCGATATGTTTCCAAACATTCAACATAATCATCAAAAGTAATCGTAGTTTCAACAACAGACGATTTTACCCCCTTGGCTTTCTTCGTTATACCCATGTTCCTTATGATATCATTGATCTCATTCTCATCATAATCTTCATCAATCAGCTCCTTCCTCTTATTTTCGATTGCATTTCCACTCATCAGCACTTTTGTTGCATATAATTTCGATCTAAGACCTACGTACTCCGTCATAATTATACCATTATTTTCATCCTTCATCATTCCGAGAACTTTTTTATTGACTTGAGGAATTCCATATGGATTATCATTAGGATAGTCGGAAGTGTCAAAGTGAGAGCGGCAGTCTCGCTTCATTACTTCATAAGGATCTTGATCGTTAAGCTCATAGATGAGAGAATCTGTATCGGTGTAGAGAACGGAACAACCATCTCCGAACTCATTACGCATATAGTCATAGTGGAAGTCGTAGATGGTTGTCTTCGCCAGATCGAGGATGGCTTGCCCCACATATATGGGCTTATTTAGAAAAATTTGTAGCTTCCTGAGCTCCACTGCAACCAAATTCTCATTGAAAATGGTGCAGTTCTTGAACTCAGGTTTGGCAATATATGCTTCAGCACCATATCGTCCAGCCCACTCAGTTAATAGCTTGACATTCACCCTTTTTCTTATGTTTTCCATTGTCTTGCCGGAAACGGCATTATTCATGAGTTTAAAAAGGTTCTTTTCAAACTCATTTTTCGCTTGTTTTCGGAGGGTTGTGTTCAGATCAATGTACGATTTCAGCCAGGGTGATTGTTTGAATTTCAGCACGCGATGGATCTTCTTCAACAACAACCCATGTGCTAACGCCTGCTTGAGAGCGCGATAGTGAATTACATATTTCTCTTTACATCGTGAAGTTGCCATCAGTTTGGTTAGCTCTTTTGAAGTCTTAGGTGACCTACTTGTCTTGGGGTTGATGTGTTCAGAGCAAAACGGTAGGTCTTTATGGGCATCATGCAAATCTTGTGGTAATTCTAAATCGACTTCCAACATATATCCATCATCGGCATCGTCCGAAAACGCAGTGACGTCTATATTCGTATCCACCAATTCAAATCCTCCATACGGCAGATATTGACTCATAGCCCAGCCATATTGGTTATTAACGTCAAAGTACATCAAGTATAAGTCTGGTTTTGTTGAATCGTAATGTGGTATGTATTTATTATTAGCCTTAGCGTAACGCTTCGAGCAGACCTGGCTGAGACCTCCTCTAATTCCCCTCTCAACAAACAAAAACATATCAGAATCAGTAAGGAGCTCCAGCTCTTGTTCTGTGTACTTCAACATAGCATCCCACGTAAATCCAGGTAAGGTGAAATAATGAGCAGGATCGAGACCATATGTGCTGTGGCAGCTGACTCTAAACTGCTCAAAAATATCAGCGAGAAGAAGGATATCAGTTTTCATGTAAAGATCCACATATTCTCCCAAAGACTGACAGTTGAATGTGTTCCACACAAGCTGTGCTCGTTGGTAGAGACGGCGGGGGCAAGGTTTATCGTCCAGTTTGTTGTAGAAAGAATGAATTGGAGGTAGCTGAGTTTCGCTGAAACGCTCAAATGAGTCAACATAATCATACGGCATCACTCCTTTTTTAGTTAAGAGCTGAAACTGCTGTTCGGAGATGTTGTGGAATTGAGATCTCAAATTAGGAAATTCTTCCAAATATGAAGCCAATTTGTCGAGAGAGGAATTCATAAATCGAAAACTATCAATAAATCTGAACTGAATAGAAGTCCCGTCAACATGCTTGGTGAAGGAAATATACTTTTCTTTCGTTATTGGAAGTAAGTCGATAGAACCATTAATTCTAGATGCAATGTCTGTGATGATGAAATGTGCATCATAACCACTCAGATTATGAAAAACTATTGGAACTATGTGAGTGTCCTTGTAGTTGATGTTGCAGGATTCATGTGCGGCTCCACGATAGTTATTCTCAGGAATCAAATGGTTATGATCTCTAACTTTCTTATCCTCGGCACTGAATGGTTGTCCACAAATGTGACAATGTGTAGCCACCTGAAATTCTGCTTCTTGTTTAGCAGTCATATGAATGTTAAACGGACACCAAAACACCGTAGCCATATCTTCTGCCAGCTGGGCCATTTCACCAGCAAACCACGCCATACAGTCCTGCCCACGAAAGCTCTTATAAAATGATATAGAATCATCATATGAACATTTCATATAATATCCAACGGCAGCTGGAACGTGGTGTTGCGGCTTCCTCGGATCGCTAGTAGGCTTCAAAACACTCTCCAAATCAGCATAGACTATGAATGGCGCCTTCTCCTTGTTCTTATGGTTCTTGAACTTGAGGATATTTTGTCCTTCCTCAGGCATCTTAATGGCAGTTTCATTTATTCTGATGCAATCTTCCCCATGTTTATCAAGCTTGTCTGCTGATCTAAAATAGTGGAGGCAGCGATCGCAGAAATACTTTTTATGATCCTCTTTGCTCAGCTGCTTCGATAAGAGTCGGGATAGGTTCTTAATCCACACGTAGTGATAGCTAACTGGAGAATTACCTCCAGAATAGCTATCTTGTATAAGAAGGAGGTTGACGTGCCTATCCCTCTTATCCTTAGTTAGGTAGGTGGACAATGTGGTGAACGTTTTCTTCTCCTTCTGAAGGATGTAAACATTAATTGACACGTCATTCTGTCGCTCAAAGTTGGGGATTTGTTTGAGAGTCATCGGAAACTGAATTCCCTTCAATTTCAGAACAGAGGATGGGTGGGGGTATGAAGAAGCTTTATCACTATGGGCATCAGTTGGATACAAGGCTGACGTCACTGCCCAAGCGAAGCATGAATCGTCATCGTTCTTAACGTTGACGCAAGCTTGTTTTCGCTGGATTTGTGGAGACAGTTCAATATATGAGGATCCAAGTTGAGGAGTGAACTTGTTGATGTTGACCCCCAAGTTAATGATAGCTTTCAACGCCCAACCACTATCTCGCTCTTGGAATTCCTCTAGCTCCCTCAACATTGGGTCAATAACCTTCTCATCGAACCATTCACCAATGTCCGTATCCTTGTGAATGGGTGAGTTTGATGTGGTGAAGTACTTGTACTCTTTAAGCACACTATCTCCCTTTACCATCTCAAACTCTCCACAGAAAACGGTATTCACTTTAACCGCAGCATCCTTCTTGAGTGCGTTCAGAATACGTCGCTTGAAGAGAGCCTTACAGTCAGTCAAGAAAGCTGCTGGGTCCTTATGTTTCAGATTGGAAATGTTACCAGTTCTAATGCGAGATTGAAACGCAGATGTAGAGTCGTCCCAGCGAACTCTATCCCACGGAGTTTCCTTTCTAGATTCAAGTCCAGCCCCCTTCTTCTGCGCAGCTCTGAAGGCAAGCCTCCAGATGCTGCTTCTCCCCCAAAGTTTTTGCCGATCTTAAGGCATAATTCATACGCTTTATCCCCTTTCGGCATTCCCTCAGCCCTTCTCTCGCACGATTTTCGTCATAATTAGGAGTCAGAACTCCCAATATGGTAGCAATATGCTTCACCAAGTCGGTGAATAGAGACATCCTTGTGGGCTATCTGGAAGATTTTATATGATCACAAACTTTTATTGCTTATGCGCACAGAAAATACGTCTGCACTCAAGCTTGGTCAGTGATAGAATGAGATATATATCCTGATGATGGGAGATAGATAAATCATGATGAACAATGTAGCCAACCGCAAAACTGAATCGTGAGTCAGAGTAGCCAACCGCACAAAATTGAAAGATATTATTACAATCCACCCAGTGGTTAACCTAAAAACAGCCTGAAAATTTGACAAAGATGCTCAGGATGATTGAAGATTAGCCTGACCCGCTCCAATCTTGCTGAAGACTTTACACATCCCCTTGGATAAATACAAATGAAAATGCTTCATAGATCATTTCACATCTGGCTGTCATACGGAGCAGTTATAATGAATATTTGTGAGTGCTGTCATCGAGAGTATCCTGATACTGCACGAGAACGTTGCGATAAATGTTTCATAAAAGGAGGCCTTAATAGTGGAGAGTGGATTCCTTTCAACAAATACTCCTGGGATTGCTATGAATGTTTCAAAAAGTGGCAATATGCGTATGATCGACGTAAACTATTGTGTGAGATATGTGGGTAATTTATGAAAAGAACAGACATATACCGACACATGAAAAATGTTCATAAAGTCGAAGACTTTTCCGTTCAGTTTGCGTAAGTTTCATATCCGCCTCTCCAACATTACAATCCAGAGGGCAAAGGTCTACTTGATCAACCAAAAATCTGAATAGCTCGAGAAAAAGTCAATGAACTCTTTTTCCGAAATCCCAGATCAATCAGACAATATGAATGCAATAATATTCGCAACAGTGTCTGAGAGGAAGTGCTTCAGAAGGCTTCACATCACGAATTCATTAGGCTTCAGATGCCGTCAAAATTCTTCAGATATCCTTCAGATGTCTTCAGATATCTCCAGAAGTCTTCAGATAAACATATATAGGTGTATATCAGTAAACGGAACAGTTCTAGTTTAGACGGCGCTGTGATCACATCGAAATATCAATGGATACAGAATCGCATTCATCACATCAAACAGTTGATAAATATCACTTTAAAGAGTACGACAATGCCTATGGACCAAAATATGTTGATGGCAAATGGATACTTGGCAATGAGAATCTACGTTTTGATGATAAACATATAGTCGTAGATAATGTCAATTTTGAAAGTACTCTTGGTCTTTTAGAATTACTATTTTCTAAAGACCCAAAAAATTATACGCCTATGGATCATCAGATGTATAAACAGATATTGGAAAGTACCGCTGCTCACCGTGATACTCTAGGACGGTTGAAGGGACAGGCCGGCAAGAAGAAATTCAATGAAATCATCAAACCCCTTTTCAAAAATAAGACCAACCGTAAAGGTGCAACAAGATACGAAGCCTGTGAAGAGGCACAAGAAAAACAATCGACCAATATCTTGGATGAGTGGGAGGACCCGAATATTTTGGTCGACCGATTGAAATATTTGATTGAAGCATATGGGGGCCATGATGAAGAAATCGCTCAAATTATTACTGAACTTAAAAATGCTGATATAATCTTTTAATAGACGATGTTATAAAATTCTTTGACTTTTATTCTACCTACTGAAGAAGTCCTACCGAAATCGAATAAAGCTGAATCATGTGAAATCATCATGTATATAAGACGATCTAGAAGTAAAATCACCAATCTTATTGCGAATAATGGATTATCTGAGTTTACATCGAACATGCTGAATATAATGACAGCATTCAAATTTCTTGTTCAATTTGACTTCGTCTAAATTAATCAATTTCTTAAAATACTTTATTATTTTCAGAATTGATTTTTATTGATTGAAGCTGCAAATTTTCATGGATCAGAACTATAATTTCCTGCTATTGTTTCATGTGAAAATTTGATCCTAATCGTGAGTATGAATATGATCTTCCATTTTGCATAAATTCTATAAATTTCGTGAAATCAATAGTATCTAATCACAAAATTAGCTTACCCTAATTATTTCGATGATCTTTGCTGTTGGAAATCGCGGCTGAGTTGATTGAAGGCTCTTTGTAAGATCGAAGTTGATTAACCTGATAAAAAATATGCTTAGATTGAGTCTAGAATAATAATTGTATGAGGGAAATGTGAAAATCGAGTTGGTTGAAAAGGGGCGCTGCCCAGTACTTCGATAGGTAGACTGCTTTCGTAAGAAATGATTCAGATATCGGGGAAAAATGAGTTTACTTGAAAATAACGTATAGATCCTCTTTAAGAAATCATAACTCAAAATGATTTGCTTCTGAAGAATCATGCGGGTGGTGAGCATGTGTGAACTCTTAGCAGCGATGCCGGTGAAGAGAAGGACTTCAATATGAAATATTGTGAAGTAAGTTTGAAATAATTAACTTCAAAAGCAAGAAGTCCTGCTAGTTTATTACTCACTTTATTGGAATGATGACACAAACACTAAGAAGTTGATTGGCACTGTTCACTAAGCACTGAATAACTATAGCGGATCACTATTCGGCGCGCTGATATCGAATGAGTGGTCTACGCGTGCTTTTATACTATCAATCTGAGGGTTATCAATGTTCTAGAATGTTCTATGTTATCATTATACGTATTTTCATTGCGGTTTGGGATTTCTCGCCAGTTCCTGCAAATGTATGCTTGTGTTTCGAGATTATTCTTTATCAAATTTGCACATTTCCTGCATATTTGGTTATAGCGGTTTCAGAACGTTGCCATCAACTTCGAACATTTCATGCATGATTTGTTATTGAGGTTATTATCAACTTTGCTTATTTTCTGCAAATGAATTGTTATCTGAAAAGTACATTTCCTGGGAGAATTTCTCCACGTGCAGATTTTAAAATAAGTTGAGATGTTGAAAGATATTTTCCCCTCATCATGAGGAACGATAATGTTTAAAATACTTTCCAATAAAGTTTGTATTATATCTTATTGTACCGTTGAAATATATAAAAGTAATGAATTATGCAAGAATAGTATATTCAATTGATATTAATCATCGAATGTCTGTTAGTCTAATAATAACTACTTTCCTGGCGCAGGACGTTGAATCAAATATAACAGTAGCCCATGCTTATCGCAAATGTTTTCTGACGCGACAAATTGATTGTGCCAAATTTATGTAACAACCCTCGAGTCGAGAGTGCCCTTTAGAGTACGTTGGGTAATCGTAGTTGAAGAAATGCCTAATAGATGTCTCACTTGCGACAATACATTATGTGTCCTGTGCCAGTATTTGAGGGTGAAAATTTCAATATGAATTTCGTTGCGATGTTCCTCGCTCGCTTAGTTTTACATTAGAATGTTTCACCCTTTTCTCATAAACCACTATATTTTGTATATAGGTAAGTTGGCATTTTCGAAATCCTTCTTCCATCCTAGCTCTGTTGAATATAAAATGGTTACTGGAAGTTATTGTTTTTGAACTCTACACATTATGTGAATCACAAATCTAACATTTGTTTTATTCTATGTCACTTTTGCATACTTGAATTTTCATTGATCAATCGGGAAAATAGTTCGCTCATCGCTCGCGTTAGACCAGGCTGGTTTATTGTAATCCTGTTAATTTTATACCTCATTTTAGTCTAGCGTTTCTCAGATATGGCTTTCCTCGCAAATAATGTAGCATTTTTATTTTATTCTTGCTGATTCAGTGTAATATGAATAGGTGATGTTCAATATCGATATGTCATACTGGGTGTTGTTGTTTTGCCAAACTTTTTATACATGATTAGAAGAATTCTCGATAGCTGAAATTTATTCAGAACTCCTCCTGCATTTTTCTGTTGGTAGGACGTTAATGATATTTGTGAACGTAAATATTTGCCCGGTATATGTTTTAAATTTTTCCTTCGTAATAACGGCTATCGTATAACCGCCCTTTAATTCCTATTAAAGCTATCAAGAAAATTGCAGAGTGACATAATCCCCCCCCAGAAAGTATGCACTCAATACAGGTCAGCATGAATCAAGACCTTTTATTATCATTATTCCTTAAATTCCTATTATTTGAAGTACCGGGGAATTATCCTGAACAGAGAATTGACTATTCTATGCTTCTTGATAATTTCGATGTAATTTCCTTGAATACGCGTAGAGTTTTTATTACTATTTCTTTTCTGCATAATTTGATGAACAATAATATTATATGTCCCTGTCTATTGCAAAAAATAACTACCGCATACCACGTTTGAATTCCAGATACAAAATATAAATTCTATTGTGAGGCTTCTCGAACCAATGTGATGCGTAGATCACCTGTGTCTTTGATGTGTTGGAATTTTAATCTGATTTGTGATCTATATGACTTGAACAACAGTTCTCTTAAACATATTCTTTCCTGCATAATTGATTGAACACAAAATTAATTATTGTTATTTGGATAATATGATTTAATTTTATTTGTTTTTTTATTATTTTAAGAATTTCCGCTGCTTTTTCTGTAATTGGGCGTATACCTGTTGGAAAATAAAGTCTATCTATCTATCTATCTATCTATCTATTTTGTTCAATCAAGTTATATATGAGTCATCAATTGATATATAGCAAATCTTGAAATGTACTAAAATTAATAAAATTCAGCTTCTCTGGGGTAGCTCTCTCTATGCCCTATATGATTTAATTTCTTAGTATTCGATTCTCTATTTATTTTTACCCATAATATATTTCCATTATAAGTTAGATTCAAATAATTACGGGAATTTATTCCTGTAAAAGGAAACACTTTATCTGCGGTTTGATATCAGTATAGCGCTAGTCGCCAGCTACTTTTTAGTTTTCGCTCGATTTTGAATTCGAATGTTTGTATACGGTAATGAATTGTGCAAGGGGATTAAGGGTTGATAGATTTTCAATAATTGAAATCGTTGATTTTCTATCCCCATTCATTGTTCAGATTTCATCATGAGAGTGTCGTGTTGGAATTTGCCAATAAGGTATGTTTCATAAATATGTGAATATTAGATGCACATCGCTTCCTTGTTTCTCCATTATCAATGTTTGGGCCTTTTTACCGAAAGATGAATTTCGCTAGATCAATATCAAAGTTGACTTTGACCTCTTGTCTTATCTATCTTAAATGCATCACTGTTTTCAACGGTATAAGAGTGTTCTTCTGGCTTAAATTCTTGTTTTGAATGAGCTAATTCAATAATGAAGTTGGTCATTAATGCCCTTTTTGACTGTGTATGATTTTTGCCTCGTTTATTTTGAGTACGAAATCGTTTTCTTCTTCATCAAGTTAGACGTTAATGTTCTTTTTGGCTGTCTATGATTTTTGGCTCAATCATTTTTGAGTACGAAATCGTTTTTTCTTCTTCTTCACCAATAATAATGAAGTTAGACGTTAATGTTCTTTTGACTGTGTATGATTTTTACTTCATTTATTTTTGAATATGAAATCGTTTTTTCTTCTTCACACCAAGTTAGACATTAATACCTATATAACTGCAAATGATTTTTCAACTTGCTTTTTGATATTAAATGATTTATCATGATAATGTGGTACGCTACTGTGTATTTTTTATATTAATCTGTCTTTAGCGATCTGAACTAGGTTAATTTTTCATTGTTTTACTGTTCGTTTCTATTAGCTGAAGGGGCAAAACGACGCAATAGTAGTTTAATTGAATAAGAAATGTGCCTTGTTTTCCCTGAAAATATTTTTCAATTTCTTTTCGGTTCATATAATTCATTATGGCAGCCTTAGATGTTGACGATATTATCGAGAAATGTGTAAAGACATCATCAGTCTTTTCTGTGGAACATGCTTGAAAGTTGCGGGGCATTTATGTCAGCTCTGAGTGGTTAATCTGCGATATTTTTAAACGTCCGACAACACTGTAGGCGCGCCGTCGCGAAATGAATGTGAATAACGCTTGACATCGTTGATAGGGATAGCCTGATGGCTTCACATACTTTTCAGAAGCGTAGAGACTTATATTTGATAATAGTTGACCGTTTATTATTGCGATGTAAAACTCTGCTGTGATACGAAGAGTAAACGAGGTGCGCTAATGGCGATTATCGCCCTAAATGATGATTTCCTCCTTGAAAATATTTATCAATTTGAATGAGGCTTCCGCTACACGTAGTTATCGTTTTTTATTGAAAAATAATAGGAAAATAGTTGATCTTTTCTACCGTGGGACGTTGCGTAATCAGCGCGGCTACGCCTATATAAAACATCGAGGTTTGCGCTGTGTACTTATCGTGGTCTTAATATTTATTCAGTATACTTAAATCGCAAACCCCTTGCTATGAATTACCCGCTACATGATATTCCAGATTTTTCTAATCATTCTGTGTGTATGCTTCATTGACTTATTATTGCTATCGACTCTAGTACGCACCGTCTGCAATACACCCGTCGATGATGTAATAATTATGTTCATATGGTTTTTGTTGTTCACCCATATCATTGCTGCCATGTCGATATGTCAGTCCTAGTACGCACCTGCTTCGTCGATATGTTTCCTCCAGTATATGTTTTTCGCTGTACGCCAATCACCTTGTATATGTTTCTTGTACTGAGATAATTTAAATCACCATATAAATATTTTTTGTCGACGCCTATGCCTTCAGCGTGTTAGCGCGAGTGTTATCTCTGCGTTTAGAGCTCTCGCAGAGTTTGACCTTGAATTGGCCAATTCCGGGGTTTGGGACCTTAGAATTCGCGAAAAAAGTAGGTAGATCTACAGAAAAATTATATCTTTCATCTCTCTCTAACACATTGGCTCTTATGGGGCTTTCAAATGGCAACACTGTAATTTCCGTAGAATCTGGGAAAAAATGACTTAGAAAATTGAAAAATGGTCCCGAACCGGTGCAGTATATTTACTGATTGGTATGATCGAAGTAGAAAATCGGTCCATCCGTTCGGAAGTTAAGGCGATCTGAAGAATTCAGAAAAGTTCCAAGGGGACCCCCTTTGATGCGTTTTTTTTTTCGATTTTGGTTTTTTCGATTGGATAAATGGATTCCATGAAAAAAAACAAGCAGATTCGTATGATCGAAGTTGAAAATCGGTCCATCCGTTCGGAAGTTAAGGCGATCAGAAGAATTCGAAAAAGTTCCAAGGGGGTTCCCTTTGATGCATTTTTTTTTTCGATTTCGGTTTTTTCGATTGGAGAAATGGATTCTATGAAAAAAAACAAGCAGATTGGTATGATCGAAGTTGAAAATCGGTCCATACGTTCGAAAGTTAAGGCAATCTGAAGAATTCAAAAAAGTTCCAAGGGGGCCCCCTTTGATGCATTTTTTTTTCGATTTCGGTTTTTTTGATCGGAGAAATGGATTCTATTGAAAAAAAAAGCAGATTGGTATGATCGAAGTTGAAAATCGGTCCATCCGTTCGGAAGTTAAGTCGATCTGAAGAATTCGAAAAAGTTCCAAGGGGGCCCCTTTTCATGCATTTTTTTTTCGATTTCGGTTTTTTCGATTGGAGAAATGGATTCTATGAAAAAAAAAACAAGCAGATTCGTATGATCGAAGTTGAAAATCGGTTCATCCGTTCGGAAGTTAAGGCGATCTGAAGAATTCGAATAAGTTCCAAGGGGTCTCCCTTTGATGCTTTTTATTTTTTCGATTTCGGTTTTTTTGATTGGAGTAATGGATTCTATGAAAAAAAAAAACAAGCAGATTGGTATGATCGAAGTTGAAAATCGGTCCATAAGTTCGAAAGTTAAGGCAATCTGAAGAATTCGAAAAAGTTCCAAGGGGGCCCCCTTTGATGCATTTTTTCTTTTCGATTTCGGTTTTTTTGATCAGAGAAATGGATTCTATGAAAAAAAAAGCAAATTGGTATGATCGAAGTTGAAAATCGGTCCATCCGTTCGGAAGTTAAGTCGATCTGAAGAATTCGAAAAAGTTCCAAGGGGGCCCCCTTTGATGCATTTTTTTTTTTCGATTTCGGTTTTTTCGATTGGAGAAATGGATTCTATGAAAAAACAAGCAGATTGGTATGATCGAAGTTGAAAATCGGTCCATCCGTTCGGAAGTTAAGGCGATCTGAAGAATTCGAAAAAGTTCCAAGGGGGTCCCCTTTGATGCATTTTTTTTCCATTTCGGTTTTTTCGATTGGAGAAATGGATTCTTTGAAAAAATACATGCAGATTGGTATGATCGAAGTTGAAAATCGGTCCATCCGTTCGGAAGTTATGGCGATCTGAAGAATTCGAAAAAGTTCCAAAGGGGCCCCCATGGATGCATTTTTTTTTTTCGATTTCGGTTTTTTCGATTGGAGAAATGGATTCTATGAAAAAAAACAAGCAGATTGGTATGATCGAAGTTAAAAATCGGTCCATCCGTTCGGAAGTTAATGCGATCTGAAGAATTCGAGAAACTTCCAAGGGGGCCCCTTTGATGCATTTTTCTTTCGATTTCGGTTCTTTCGATCGGAGAAATGGATTCTATGAAAAAAAAAACAAGCAGATTGGTATGATCGAAGTTGAAAATCGGTCCATCCGTTCGGATGTTAAGGCGATCTGAAGAATTCGAAAAAGTTCCAAGGGAGCCCCCTTTGATGCATTTTTTTTTTCGATTTCGGTTTTTTCGATTGGGAAATGGATTCTATAAAAAAAACAAGCAGATTGGTATGATCGAAGTTGAAAATCGGTCCATACGTTCGAAAGTTAAGGCAATCTGAAGAATTCGAAAAAGTTCCAAGGGGGCCCCCTTTGATGCATTTTTTCTTTCGATTTCGGTTTTTTTGATCGGAGAAATGGATTCTATGAAAAATAAAGCAGATTGGTATGATCGAAGTTGAAAATCGGTCCATCCGTTCGGAAGTTAAGTCGATCTGAAGAATTCGAAAAAGTTCCAAGGGGGCTCCCATTGATGCTTTTTATTTTTTCGATTTCGGTTTTTTTGATTGGAGAAATGGATTCTATAAAAAAAAAACAAGCAGATTGGTATGATCGAAGTTGAAAATCGGTCCATACGTTCGAAAGTTAAGGCAATCTGAAGAATTCGAAAAAGTTCCAAGAGGGCCCCCTTTGATGCATTTTTTTTTCGATTTCGGATTTTTTGATCGGAGAAATGGATTCTATGAAAAAAAAAGCAGATTGGTATGATCGAAGTTGAAAATCGGTCCATCCGTTCGGAAATTAAGTCGATCTGAAGAAATCGAAAAAGTTCCAAGGGGGCCCCCTTTGTTGCATTTTTTTTTACTTCGGTTTTTTCGATTGGAGAAATGGATTCTATGAAATAAAACAAGCAGATTCGTATGATCGAAGTTGAAAATCGGTCTATCCGTTCGGAAGTTAAGGCGATCTGAAGAATTCGAAAAAGTTCCAAGGGGGCTCCCTTTGATGATTTTTATTTTTTCGATTTCGGTTTTTTTGATTGGAGAAATGGATTCTATGAAAAAAAAAGCAGATTCTTATGATCGAATTTGAAAATCGGTCCATCCGTTCGGAAGTTAAGGCGATCTGAAGAATTCGAAAAAGTTCCAAGGGGGCTCCCTTTGATGCTTTTTATTTTTTCGATTTCGGTTTTTTCGATTGGAGAAATGGATTCTATAAAAAAAAACAAGCAGATTGGTATGATCGAAGTTGAAAATCGGTCCATCCGTTCGGAAGTTAAGGCGGTCTGAAGAATTCAGAAAAGTTCCAAGGGGACCCCCTTTGATGAAATGTTTTTTTCGATTTTGGTTTTTTCGATTGGAGAAATGGATTCTATGAAAAAAAAACAAGCAGATTGGTACGATCGAAGTTGAAAATCGGTCCATCCGTTCGGAAGTTAAGGCGATTTGAAGAATTCGATAAAGTTCCAAGGGGACCCCCTTTAATGCAATTTTTTTTCAGATTTCGGTTTTTTTGATTGGAGAAATGGATTCTATGAAAAAAAACAAGCAGTTTGGTATGATCGAAGTTGAGAATCGGTTCATCCGTTCGGAAGTTAAGGCGATCTGAAGAATTCGAAAAAGTTCCAAGGGGACCCCCTTTGATGCAATTTTTTTTTCGATTTCGGTTTTTTCTATTGAAGAAATGGATTCTATGAAAAAACAAGCAAATTGGTATGCGCGAAATTGAAAATCGGTCGATCCGTTCGGAAGTTGAGGCGGTCTGAAGAATTCGAAAAAGTTCCAAGGTGGCCCCCTTTGATGCATTTTTTTTTTCGATTTCGGTTTTTCCGATTGGAGACATGGATTCTATAAAAAAAAAACAAGCAGATTGGTAGAATCGAAGTTGAAAATCGGTCCATCCGTTCGGATGTTAAGGCGATCTGAAGAATTCGAAAAAGTTCCAAGGGGGCCCCCTTTGATGCATTTTTTTTTCGATTTCGGTTTTTTCGAATGGAGAAATGGATTCTATGAAAGAAACAAGCAGATTGGTATGATGGAAGTCGAAAATCGGTCCATCCGTTCGGAAGTTAAGGCGATCTGAAGAATTCAAAAAAGTTCCAAGGGGACCCCCTTTGATGCAATTTTTTTTCGATTTCGGTTTTTTCGATTGGAGAAATGGATTCTATAAAAAAAACAAGCGAATTGGTATGCGCGAAATTGAAAATCGGTCCATCCGTTCGGAAGTTAAGGCGATCTGAAGAATTCGAAAAAGTTCCTAGAAGGCCCCATTTGATGCATTTTTTTTTTTTCGATTTCGGTTTTTTCGATTGGAGAAATGGATTCTATGAAAGAAAACAAGCAGATTGATATGATCGAAGTTGAAAATCGGTCCATCCGTTCGGAAGTTAAGGCGATCTGAAGAATTCGAGAAAGTTCCAAGGGGGCCCTCATTGATGCATTTTTTTTTCGATTTCAGTTTTTTCGATTGGAGAAATGGATTCTATGAAGAAAAAACAAGCAGATTGGTATGATCGAAGTTGAAAATCGGTCCATCCGTTCGGAAATTAAGTCGATCTGAAGAAATCGAAAAAGTTCCAAGGGGGCCCCCTTTGTTGCATTTTTTTTTACTTCGGTTTTTTCGATTGGAGAAATGGATTCTATGAAATAAAACAAGCAGATTCGTATGATCGAAGTTGAAAATCGGTCTATCCGTTCGGAAGTTAAGGCGATCTGAAGAATTCGAAAAAGTTCCAAGGGGGCTCCCTTTGATGATTTTTATTTTTTCGATTTCGGTTTTTTTGATTGGAGAAATGGATTCTATGAAAAAAAAAGCAGATTCGTATGATCGAATTTGAAAATCGGTCCATCCGTTCGGAAGTTAAGGCGATCTGAAGAATTCGAAAAAGTTCCAAGGGGGCTCCCATTGATGCTTTTTATTTTTTCGATTTCGGTTTTTTCGATTGGAGAAATGGATTCTATGAAAAAAAACAAGCAGATTGGTATGATCGAAGTTGAAAATCGGTCCATCCGTTCGGAAGTTAAGGCGGTCTGAAGAATTCAGAAAAGTTCCAAGGGTTTTTTCGATTTTGGTTTCTTCGATTGGAGAAATGGATTCTATGAAAAAAAACAAGCAGATTGGTATGATCGAAGTTGAAAATCGGTCCATCCGTTCGGAAGTTAAGGCGATTTGAAGAATTCGATAAAGTTCCAAGGGGACCCCCTTTAATGCAATTTTTTTTCAGATTTCGGTTTTTTTGATTGGAGAAATGGATTCTATGAAAAAAAACAAGCAGTTTGGTATGATCGAAGTTGAGAATCGGTTCATCCGTTCGGAAGTTAAGGCGATCTGAAGAATTCGAAAAAGTTCCAAGGGGACCCCCTTTGATGCAATTTTTTTTTCGATTTCGGTTTTTTCTATTGAAGAAATGGATTCTATGAAAAAACAAGCAAATTGGTATGCGCGAAATTGAAAATCGGTCGATCCGTTCGGAAGTTGAGGCGGTCTGAAGAATTCGAAAAAGTTCCAAGGTGGCCCCCTTTGATGCATTTTTTTTTTCGATTTCGGTTTTTCCGATTGGAGACATGGATTCTATAAAAAAAAAACAAGCAGATTGGTAGAATCGAAGTTGAAAATCGGTCCATCCGTTCGGATGTTAAGGCGATCTGAAGAATTCGAAAAAGTTCCAAGGGGGCCCCCTTTGATGCATTTTTTTTTTCGATTTCGGTTTTTTCGAATGGAGAAATGGATTCTATGAAAGAAACAAGCAGATTGGTATGATGGAAGTTGAAAATCGGTCCATCCGTTCGGAAGTTAAGGCGATCTGAAGAATTCAAAAAAGTTCCAAGGGGACCCCCTTTGATGCAATTTTTTTTCGATTTCGGTTTTTTCGATTGGAGAAATGGATTCTATGAAAAAAACAAGCGAATTGGTATGCGCGAAATTGAAAATCGGTCCATCCGTTCGGAAGTTAAGGCGATCTGAAGAATTCGAAAAAGTTCCAAGAAGGCCCCATTTGATGCATTTTTTTTTTTCGATTTCGGTTTTTTCGATTGGAGAAATGGATTCTATGAAAGAAAACAAGCAGATTGATATGATCGAAGTTGAAAATCGGTCCATCCGTTCGGAAGTTAAGGCGATCTGAAGAATTCGAGAAAGTTCCAAGGGGGCCCTCATTGATGCATTTTTTTTTCGATTTCAGTTTTTTCGATTGGAGAAATGGATTCTATGAAGAAAAAACAAGCAGATTGGTATGATCGAAGTTGAAAATCGGTCCATCCGTTCGGAAGTTAAGGCAATCTGAAGAATTCGAAAAAGTTCTAAGGGGGCCCCCTCAGAAATGGATTCTATGAAAAAAAAACAAGCAGTTTGGTATGATCGAAGTTGAAAATCGGTCCATCCGTTCGGAAGTTAAGGCGATCTGAAGAATTCGAAAAAGTTCCAAAGGGGCCCCCTTTGATGCAATTTTTTTTCGATTTCGGTTTTCCCGATTGGAAAAATGGATTCTATGAAAAAAAACAAGCAGATTGGTATGATCGAAGTTGAAAATCGGTCCATCCGTTCGGAAGTTAAGGCGATTTGAAGAATTCGGAAAAGTTCCAAGGGGACCCCCTTTGATGCTTTTTATTCTTTCGATTTCGGTTTTTTTGATCGGAGAAATGGATTCTATGAAAAAAAAACAAGCAGATTGGTATGATCGAAGTTGAAAATCGGTCCATACGTTCGAAAGTTAAGGCAATCTGAAGAATTCGAAAAAGTTCCAAGGGGGCCCCCTTTGATGCATTTTTTTTTCGATTTCGGTTTTTTCGATTGGAGAAATGGATTCTATGAAAAAAACAAGCAGATTGGTATGATCGAAGTTGAAAATCGGTCCATCCGTTCGGAAGTAAACGCGATCTGAAGAATTCGAAAAAGTTCCAAGGGGACCCCCTTTGATGCAATTTTTTTCGATTGGAGAAATGGATTCTATGGAAAAAACAAGCGAATTGGTATGCGCGAAATTGAAAATCGGTCCATCCTTTCGGAAGTTGAGGCGATCTGAAGAATTCAAAAAAGTTCCAAGGGGGCCCCCTTCGATGCATTTTTTTTTCGATTCCGGTTTTTTCGATTGGAGAAATGTATTCTATGAAAAAAAACAAGCAGATTGGTATGATCGAAGTTGAAAATCGGTCCATCCGTTCGGATGTTGAGGCGATCTGAGGAATTCGAAAAAGTTCCAAGGGGGCCCCCTTTGATGCATTTTTTTTTTCGATTTCGGTTTTTTCGATTGGATAAATGGATTCTCCGAAAAAAACAAGCAGATTGGTATGATCGAAGTTGAAAATCGGTCCATCCGTTCGGAAGTTAAGGCGATCTGAAGAATTCGAAAAAGTTCCAAGGGGGCCCCCTTTGATGCAATTTCTTTTCGATTACGGTTTTTCCGATTGGAAAAATGGATTCTATGAAAAAAAACAAGCAGATTGGTATGATCGAAGTTGAAAATCGGTCCATCCGTTCGGAAGTTAAGGCGATCTGAAGAATTCGAGAAAGTTCCAAGGGGGCCCTCATTGATGCATTTTTTTTTCGATTTCAGTTTTTTCGATTGGAGAAATGGATTCTATGAAGAAAAAACAAGCAGATTGGTATGATCGAAGTTGAAAATCGGTCCATCCGTTCGGAAGTTAAGGCAATCTGAAGAATTCGAAAAAGTTCTAAGGGGGCCCCCTCAGAAATGGATTCTATGAAAAAAAAACAAGCAGTTTGGTATGATCGAAGTTGAAAATCGGTCCATCCGTTCGGAAGTTAAGGCGATCTGAAGAATTCGAAAAAGTTCCAAGGGGGCCCCCTTTGATGCAATTTTTTTTCGATTTCGGTTTTCCCGATTGGAAAAATGGATTCTATGAAAAAAAACAAGCAGATTGGTATGATCGAAGTTGAAAATCGGTCCATCCGTTCGGAAGTTAAGGCGATTTGAAGAATTCGGAAAAGTTCCAAGGGGACCCCCTTTGATGCTTTTTATTCTTTCGATTTCGGTTTTTTTGATCGGAGAAATGGATTCTATGAAAAAAAAACAAGCAGATTGGTATGATCGAAGTTGAAAATCGGTCCATACGTTCGAAAGTTAAGGCAATCTGAAGAATTCGAAAAAGTTCCAAGGGGGCCCCCTTTGATGCATTTTTTTTTCGATTTCGGTTTTTTCGATTGGAGAAATGGATTCTATGAAAAAAACAAGCAGATTGGTATGATCGAAGTTGAAAATCGGTCCATCCGTTCGGAAGTAAACGCGATCTGAAGAATTCGAAAAAGTTCCAAGGGGACCCCCTTTGATGCAATTTTTTTCGATTGGAGAAATGGATTCTATGGAAAAAACAAGCGAATTGGTATGCGCGAAATTGAAAATCGGTCCATCCTTTCGGAAGTTGAGGCGATCTGAAGAATTCAAAAAAGTTCCAAGGGGGCCCCCTTCGATGCATTTTTTTTTCGATTCCGGTTTTTTCGATTGGAGAAATGTATTCTATGAAAAAAAACAAGCAGATTGGTATGATCGAAGTTGAAAATCGGTCCATCCGTTCGGAAGTTAATGCGATCTGAAGAATTCGAAAAAGTTCCAAGGGGGCCCCCTTTGATGCATTTTTCTTTTCGATTTCGGTTTTTTCGATTGGAGAAATGTATTCTATGAAAAAAAACAAGCAGATTGGTATGATCGAATTTGAAAATCGGTCCATCCGTTCGGAAGTTAAGGCGATCTGAAGAATTCGAAAAAGTTCCAAGGGGGCCCCCTTTGATGCAATTTTTTTTCGATTTCGGTTTTCCCGATTGGAAAAATGGATTCTATGAAAAAAAACAAGCAGATTGGTATGATCGAAGTTGAAAATCGGTCCATCCGTTCGGAAGTTAAGGCGATTTGAAGAATTCGGAAAAGTTCCAAGGGGACCCCCTTTGATGCAATTTTTTTTCAGATTTCGGTTTTTTCGATTGGAGAAATGGATTCTATGAAAAAAAACAAGCAGTTTGGTATGATCGAAGTTGAAAATAGGTCCATCCGTTCGGAAGTTAAGGCGATCTGAAGAATTCGAAAAAGTTCCAAGGGGACCCCCTTTGATGAAATTTTTTTATCGATTTCGGTTTTTTCTATTGAAGAAATGGATTCTATGAAAAAACAAGCAAATCGGTCCATACGTTCGGAAATTAAGTCGATCTGAAGAATTCGAAAAAGTTCCAAGGGGGCCCCCTTTGATGCTTTTTATTTTTTCGATTTCGGTTTTTTTGATTGGAGAAATGGATTCTATGAAAAAAAAAACAAGCAGATTGGTATGATCGATGTTGAAATCGGTCCATACGTTCGAAAGTTAAGGCAATCTGAAGAATTCGAAAAAGTTCCAAGGGGGCCCCCTTTGATGCATTTTTTTTTCGATTTCGGTTTTTTCGATTGGAGAAATGGATTCTATGAAAAAAACAAGCAGATTGGTATGATCGAAGTTGAAAATCGGTCCATCCGTTCGGAAGTAAACGCGATCTGAAGAATTCGAAAAAGTTCCAAGGGGACCCCCTTTGATGCAATTTTTTTCGATTGGAGAAATGGATTCTATGGAAAAAACAAGCGAATTGGTATGCGCGAAATTGAAAATCGGTCCATCCTTTCGGAAGTTGAGGCGATCTGAAGAATTCAAAAAAGTTCCAAGGGGGCCCCCTTCGATGCATTTTTTTTTCGATTCCGGTTTTTTCGATTGGAGAAATGTATTCTATGAAAAAAAACAAGCAGATTGGTATGATCGAAGTTGAAAATCGGTCCATCCGTTCGGAAGTTAATGCGATCTGAAGAATTCGAAAAAGTTCCAAGGGGGCCCCCTTTGATGCATTTTTTTTTTCGATTTCGGTTTTTTCGATTGGAGAAATGGATTCTATGAAAAAAACAAGCAGATTGGTATGATCGAAGTTGAAAATCGGTCCATCCGTTCGGAAGTTAAGGCGATCTGAAGAATTCGAAAAAGTTCCAAGGGGGTCCCCTTTGATGCATTTTTTTTTCCATTTCGGTTTTTTCGATTGGAGAAATGGATTCTTTGAAAAAATACAAGCAGATTGGTATGATCGAAGTTGAAAATCGGTCCATCCGTTCGGAAGTTAAGGCGATCTGAAGAATTCGAAAAAGTTCCAAAGGGGCCCCCATGGATGCATTTTTTTTTTCGATTTCGGTTTTTTCGATTGGAGAAATGTATTCTATAAAAAAAACAAGCAGATTGGTATGATCGAAGTTGAAAATCGGTCCATCCGTTCGGAAGTTAATGCGATCTGAAGAATTCGAAAAAGTTCCAAGGGGGCCCCCTTAGATGCATTTTTTTTTCGATTTCGGTTTTTTCGATTGGAGAAATGGATTCTATGAAAAAAAAATAAGCAAATTGGTATGATCGAAGTTGAAAATCGGTCCATCCGTTCGGAAGTTAGGCGATCTGAAGAATTCGAAAAAGTTCCAAGGGGGCCCCCTTTGATGCATTTTTTTTTCGATTTCGGTTCTTTCGATCGGAGAAATGGATTCTATGAAAAAAAACAAGCAGATTGGTATGATCGAAGTTGAAAATCGGTCCATCCGTTCGGATGTTGAGGCGATCTGAGGAATTCGAAAAAGTTCCAAGGGGGCCCCCTTTGATGCATTTTTTTTTTCGATTTCGGTTTTTTCGATTGGATAAATGGATTCTCCGAAAAAAACAAGCAGATTGGTATGATCGAAGTTGAAAATCGGTCCATACGTTCGAAAGTTAAGGCAATCTGAAGAATTCGAAAAAGTTCCAAGAGGGCCCCCTTTGATGCATTTTTTTTTCGATTTCGGTTTTTTTGATCGGAGAAATGGATTCTATGAAAAATAAAGCAGATTGGTATGATCGAAGTTGAAAATCGGTCCATCCGTTCGGAAGTTAAGTCGATCTGAAGAATTCGAAAAAGTTTCAAGAGGGCCCCCTTTGATGCATTTTTTTTTCTATTTCGGTTTTTTCGATTGGAGAAATGGATTCTATGAAAAAAAACAAGCAGATTCGTATGATCGAAGTTGAAAATCGGTCCATCCGTTCGGAAGTTAAGGCGATCTGAAGAATTCGAAAAAGTTCCAAGGGGGCTCCCTTTGATGCTTTTCATTTTTTCGATTTCGGTTTTTTTGATTGAAGAAATGTATTCTATGAAAAAAAACAAGCAGATTGGTATGATCGAAGTTGAAAATCGGTCCATCCGTTCGGAAGTTAATGCGATCTGAAGAATTCGAGAAAGTTCCAAGGGGGCCCCCTTTGATGCATTTTTCTTTTCGATTTCGGTTTTTTAAATTGGAGAAATGGATTCTATGAAAAAAACAAGCAGATTGGTATGATCGAAGTTGAAAATCGGTCCATCCGTTCGGAAGTTAAGGCGATCTGAAGAATTCGAAAAAGTTCCAAGGGGGTCCCCTTTGATGCATTTTTTTTTTCGATTTCGGTTTTTTCGATTGGAGAAATGGATTCTATGAAAGAAAACAAGCAGATTGATATGATCGAAGTTGAAAATCGGTCCATCCGTTCGGAAGTTAAGGCGATCTGAAGAATTCGAGAAAGTTCCAAGGGGGCCCTCATTGATGCATTTTTTTTTTCGATTTCAGTTTTTTCGATTGGAGAAATGGATTATATGAAGAAAAAACAAGCAGATTGGTATGATCGAAGTTGAAAATCGGTCCATCCGTTCGGAAGTTAGGCGATCTGAAGAATTCGAAAAAGTTCCAAGGGGGCCCCCTTTGATGCATTTTTTTTTCGATTTCGGTTCTTTCGATCGGAGAAATGGATTCTATGAAAAAAAACAAGCAGATTGGTATGATCGAAGTTGAAAATCGGTCCATCCGTTCGAATGTTGAGGCGATCTGAGGAATTCGAAAAAGTTCCAAGGGGGCCCCCTTTGATGCATTTTTTTTTTCGATTTCGGTTTTTTCGATTGGATAAATGGATTCTCCGAAAAAAACAAGCAGATTGGTATGATCGAAGTTGAAAATCGGTCCATACGTTCGAAAGTTAAGGCAATCTGAAGAATTCGAAAAAGTTCCAAGAGGGCCCCCTTTGATGCATTTTTTTTTCGATTTCGGTTTTTTTGATCGGAGAAATGGATTCTATGAAAAATAAAGCAGATTGGTATGATCGAAGTTGAAAATCGGTCCATCCGTTCGGAAGTTAAGTCGATCTGAAGAATTCGAAAAAGTTTCAAGAGGGCCCCCTATGATGCATTTTTTTTTCTATTTCGGTTTTTTCGATTGGAGAAATGGATTCTATGAAAAAAAAACAAGCAGATTCGTATGATCGAAGTTGAAAATCGGTCCATCCGTTCGGAAGTTAAGGCGATCTGAAGAATTCGAAAAAGTTCCAAGGGGGCTCCCTTTGATGCTTTTTATTTTTTCGATTTCGGTTTTTTTGATTGAAGAAATGTATTCTATGAAAAAAAACAAGCAGATTGGTATGATCGAAGTTGAAAATCGGTCCATCCGTTCGGAAGTTAATGCGATCTGAAGAATTCGAAAAAGTTCCAAGGGGGCCCCCTTTGATGCATTTTTCTTTTCGATTTCGGTTTTTTCGATTGGAGAAATGGATTCTATGAAAAAAACAAGCAGATTGGTATGATCGAAGTTGAAAATCGGTCCATCCGTTCGGAAGTTAAGGCGATCTGAAGAATTCGAAAAAGTTCCAAGGGGGTCCCCTTTGATGCATTTTTTTTTTCGATTTCGGTTTTTTCGATTGGAGAAATGGATTCTATGAAAGAAAACAAGCAGATTGATATGATCGAAGTTGAAAATCGGTCCATCCGTTCGGAAGTTAAGGCGATCTGAAGAATTCGAGAAAGTTCCAAGGGGGCCCTCATTGATGCATTTTTTTTTTCGATTTCAGTTTTTTCGATTGGAGAAATGGATTATATGAAGAAAAAACAAGCAGATTGGTATGATCGAAGTTGAAAATCGGTCCATCCGTTCGGAAGTTAAGGCAATCTGAAGAATTCGAAAAAGTTCTGAGGGAGCCCCCTCAGAAATGGATTCTATGAAAAAAAAACAAGCAGTTTGGTATGATCGAAGTTGAAAATCGGTCCATCCGTTCGGAAGTTAAGGCGATCTGAAGAATTCGAAAAAGTTCCAAGGGGGCCCCCTTTGATGCAATTTCTTTTCGATTTCGGTTTTTCCGATTGGAAAAATGGATTCTATGAAAAAAAACAAGCAGATTGGTATGATCGAAGTTGAAAATCGGTCCATCCGTTCGGAAGTTAAGGCGATTTGAAGAATTCGGAAAAGTTCCAAGGGGACCCCCTTTGATGCAATTTTTTTTCAGATTTCGGTTTTTTCGATTGGAGAAATGGATTCTATGAAAAAAAACAAGCAGTTTGGTATGATCGAAGTTGAAAATAGGTCCATCCGTTCGGAAGTTAAGGCGATCTGAAGAATTCGAAAAAGTTTCAAGGGGACCCCCTTTGATGCAATTTTTTTATCGATTTCGGTTTTTTCTATTGAAGAAATGGATTCTATGAAAAAACAAGCAAATCGGTCCATACGTTCGGAAATTAAGTCGATCTGAAGAATTCGAAAAAGTTCCAAGGGGGCCCCCTTTGATGCTATTTATTTTTTCGATTTCGGTTTTTTTGATTGGAGAAATGGATTCTATGAAAAAAAAACAAGCAGATTGGTATGATCGAAGTTGATAATCGGTCCATACGTTCGAAAGCTTATACTCACCAAGTTACTGTTCTTCCGTTATACATACGAGCGACTGAATTGAACAGAAGGTTGAATGGATATACTAAACAATGATCGTATCTGGGGTTGTATTCGATTATATCGTGATGATGTTCATATAGTTATACTCACCAGGTAACTGTTCTTGCGATATACATACGAGCGACCCAATCGAACAGAAGTTTGGATAGATAGACGAAATGATCATTGTATCTGAGTTGTATTCGATTATATCGTGATGACGTTCATATAGAAATACTCACCAGGTTACTGATTTTTCTTTATACATACGAGCAACCGATTCGAACAGAAGGTTGAATGGATAGTATCTGGGTTGTATTCGATTATGATGTTATGCTGTGTATATAGTTATACACATTAGGTAACGGTATACCCGTTTTACATACGAGCGACCAAAACGAACAGAAAGTTGAATGGATAGACTGAACAATCAATGTATCTGGGTGGTATCCGATTATATCGCAATTCTGTATATATAGTGATACTTACCAGGTGACGGTACTTCCGTTGCACATACTAGCGACTGAATCGAACTTGAGGTTAAATGGTAAGACGAAACGATAATTGTATCTGAGTTGTATTCGATGATATCGTGATGATGTTTATATAGCAATACTCACCAGGTAACTGTTCTTCCGTTTTACATACAAGCGACCGAATCGAGCAGAAGGTTGAATTCAGTATGGATTGAACGATCATCGTATCTGGGTTGTATTCGATTATGTTCATATAGTTATACACACCAGGTAACTGTTCTTCCGTTATACATACTAGCGACTGAATCGAACAGAATGTTGAATGGTTAGACGAAACGATAATTGTATCTGAGATGTATTCGATGATATCGTGATGATGTTTATATAGCAATACTCATCAGGTAACTGTCCTTCAGTTTTACATACAAGTGACCGAATCGAGCAGAAGGTTGAATGGATAGATTGAACAATCATCGTATCTGAGTTGTATTCGATTATGTTCATATAGTTATACTCACCAGGTACCTGTTCTTTCGTTATACATACGAGCAACCGATTCGAACATAAGGTTGAATGGATAGATTGAACAATCATCGTATCTGAGTTGTATTCGATTATGTTTATATAGTTATACTCACCAAGTAACTGTACTTCCGTTATACATACGAGCGACTGAATCGAACAGAAGGTTGAATGGATAGACTAAACAATGATCGTATCTGGGGTTGTATTCGATTATATCGTGATGATGTTTATATAGTTATACTCACCAGGTAACTGTTCTCCAGTTATACATAAGAGCGACTGAACTGAACAGAAAGTTGTATAGATAGACTGAACAATCATCGTATCTGGGTTGTATTCGATTATTTCGTGATGATTATTATATATTATGTCTAACCAGGTAACTGTTCTTTCGTTATACATACAAGCAACCGAATCGAACATAAGATTGAATGGATAGATTGAACAATCATTGTATCTGGGTTGTCTCCGATTATATCGTTATGCTGTATATTCAGATACACCTACCATGTAACGGTTCTTTCGTTACACATACGAGCGTCTGAATCGAACATAAGGTTGGATTGGTTAGACGGAACGATAATTGTAACTGAGTTGTATTCGATTATATCGTGGTAATGTTTATATAGTAATACACACCAGGTGACTGTTCTTGCGTCATACGTACGAGCGACCCAATCGAACAGAAGGTTGGATGGATAGACGGAATGATCATTGTATCTGAGTTGTATTCGATTATATCGTGATGAAGTTCATATAGAAATACTCACCAGGTTACTGTTCTTTCGTTATACATACGAGCAACCGAATCGAACAGAAGGTTGAATGGATGGTATCTGGGTTGTATTCGATTATGATGTTATGCTGTGTATATAGTTATACACACTAAGTGACGGTATTTCCGTTTAACATACGAGCAACCGAAACGAACAGAAAGTTGAATGGATAGACTGAACAATCAATGTATCTGGTTGGTATCCGATTATATCGCAATACTGTATATATAGTGATACTCACCAGGTGACGGTACTTCCGTTACACATACTAGCGACTGAATCGAACAGAAGGTTAAATGGTTAGACGAAGCGATAATTGTATCTGAGTTGTATTCGATGATATCGTGATGATGTTTATAGCAATACTCACCAGGTAACTGTTCTTACGTTTTACATACAAGCGACCGAATCGAGCAGAAGGTTAAATAGATAGATTGAACAATCATCGTATCTGGGTTGTATTCGATTATGTTCATATAGTTATACTCACCTGGTAACTGTTCTTCCGTTATACATACGAGCGACTGAATTGAACGAAAGGTTGAATGGATAGACTAAACAATGATCGTATCTGGGGTTGTATTCGATGATATCGTGATGATGTTTATATAGTTATACTCACCAGGTAACTGTTCTCCAGTTATACATGAGAGCGACTGAACTGAACAGAAGGTTGAATGGATAGGCTGAACAATCATTGTATCTGGGTTGTATTCGATTATATCGTGATGATTATCATATAGTATGTCTTACCATGTAACAGTTCTTCTGTTACACATACGAGCAACCGAATCGAACATAAGGTTGAATGGATAGATTGAACAATCATTGTATCTGGGTTGTCTCCGAATATATCGTTATGCTGTATATTTAGTTACACCTACCATGTAACGGTTCCTTAGTTACACATACGAGCGTATGCATCGAACATAAGGTTGGATGATTAGACGGAACGATAATTGTAACTGAGTTGTATTCTATTATATCGTGGTGATGTTTATATAGTAATACTCACCAGGTGACTGTTCTTGCGTTATACATACGAGCGACCCAATCGAACAGAAGGTTGGATGGATAGACGGAATGATCATTGTATCTCAGTTGTATTCGATTATATCGTGATGAAGTTTATATAGAAATACTCACCAGGTTACTGTTCTTTCGTTATACATACGAGCAACCGAATCGAACAGAAGGTTGAATGGATAGTATCTGGGTTGTATTCGATTATGATCTTATGCTGTGTATATAGTTATACACATTTGATGACGGTATTCCCGTTTTACATACGAGCGACCGAAAAGAACAGAAAAATGAATGGATAGACTGAACAATCAATGTATCTGGGTGGTATCCGATTATATCGCAATACTGTATATATAGTGATACTTACCAGGTGACGGTACTTCCGTTACACATACTAGCGACTGAATCGAACAGAAGGTTGAATGATTAGACGAAACGATAATTGTATCTGAGTTGTATCCGATGATATCGTGATGATGTTTATATAGCAATAATAACCAGGTAACTATTCTTCCGTTTCACATACAAGCGACCGAATCGAGCAGAAGGTTAAATGTATAGATTGAACAATCATTGTATCTGGGTTGTATTTGATTATGTTTATATAGTTATACTCTCCAGGTACCTGTTCTTCCGTTATACATACGAGCGACTGAATTGAACAGAAAGTTGAATGGATAGACTAAACAATAATCGTATCTGGGGTTGTTTTCGATTATATCTTGATGATGTTCATATAGTTGGGCGCCAATCTGTTAGGGCAAGATTTTATTAAGCAGTGCCTGTGCATTCGTAGGTACTCGCCACTAACTCTCCCAGCAGCTCAGTAGGGCGTGGGTACGGTTACAATAATGTAAAATTTCTTAAATTTTTGGAGAAATTAATAAGGGTTTAATTTTCCGGTGCGCCACTGATTTTTTGCCAGAAAAATCAGAAACCACCCAGTTGAAAGGGACAGGACACTGCGCTAAAGAATCAATACAATGAGACACAGTCAAGTACTTTTAGTGTAAGCTGGAATGAACCCTGGGGTTAGGTAGCCAAAGAATAATAGTCACACTCCTTGAAATTTACGAATATATTGGTATCAACACTGTATCCAAGAGGGGTTATCAGCATTCACATAAACAGTGAGCCAAGAATGAACAGCAGGAATTTCCTAAATATACTCTACAAAATGATATTTTTGAAGGGGCCAATCACGTGACGTCACGGGGAAGCTTACATGGGCAATTCAATAAAACATAATTATTATTGTAACATCTATCAGTAGATTCAGGTTATTCACTCTCAAATGACTTAGCTGACTGCTCAGTGGAGCTCCTTTGCTGATACCACTCAGTGCCTCTCAAGACTGCAGATGTAGGATGCAAGTCAACAGTTGTTGTGGCTCATGGAATACTTTGAGACTGCCAGGTAAATTTCGGTGTTCAGCCCTGAACACTGGGGAACTCTTTGCTAGGCACCTCAATACTGCTAGAGATGAACAGGTACAGCAAAATGTTCTAAGGGAGTTGACCAGTCTTAATCCGTTGGAGGAGTGAATGAATGAGGTGGAAAGAAGAAGGTGGAAAGACGAAGGTGGAGATAAGACCCTAAAAAGAATAACCACAGACTTAAGCACGACTCGACGGGTGGTCAATCAGGTTGCACAGGTGGTGGACACTTGTGCTTTCTACTCACCTCGAGTATGTATGGAGGGTCAAATCATATATGGTTCAGATCTAGTTTGAACCGTATTTTCAATTTCCAGTAATCGAAATAATCAAATCTATAAAATTATTAAATAGATTAAAAACGGAATTTTAACCTCAAAAATAACCTACTTACATGGCGCGCAAATCCTGCTAAGCAGATAAATGATTCATTACCATATAAACATCCAAAAATGGTCCGATAAATAAGGAATCATAAAATGTTGAAATTTTCCATATCCATCCAATGATGATCGATAAATCGAAGGAAAATTCTCAACTCGCCATGCACTTGATTTCAATAAGGAATCAGGAAAAAGATAATCGAAGATCGGAAATAAGTCAAATGTCCGATTTCAGGAATCAGACAAAGTGTCATCCGTCGATTGATCACTGTCAACCCATGGTGCAGGGACAAAATTCCGAAAACCTAACTCATGTTCGAGATGATCATGGGATGTTTAATTGTTGTGTCTGAACAACCCTATAGCAGATATTGATCACATTCAATCAGTTATTATTGACATAAACGAACGGACGCCATCTATTAATTGCTTATCGAAGCAGAACACTAATCCAATGTCTAATAACATTGATTGAACGCAAGCCATCTATGCACTAATTTTCGTATCAGAACATAACAAACTATCCCATGAACATCTCTCACAATATCATTTGAGTGGCGATCGTCAGAAGAAGAGTTACGGGCATTTTATCACTTCCGTGTTCTTAGATATTATCAGGTGTTGTCATGTGGGCACCTAGCATTCTGTGATGTGGTTGGATTGATCCCATCTGATAGCTGTCATCACTCATTATTCATTATTGACATTTCATAATTAATTCACTTTTGTGGATTTTATGTAAACAATGAATGGATCGTAATCATTTGATAATGACTACCACAGGCATTGATCATGCAAAATATATGTGAATAAGGTGAGTATGACACGAAATGACGATATCATAACGGAGCTAGAGATTACAAAATCAACAGAATACTAAATGAACCATTAATATGATTACTACAAACACAAGAGATTTTGGTACTCTAAAGAAGGATTTCACCGTGTAAAATATGACCGTAACAAATCCCCCCTCCACTCGGGGAGGCATCAAAGTTCCATATACTTTGATGACGATAAGTTGAAGCTAGCTACGAGTTAGCAAATGAAAAGATACGGAATGGAAAAACTATACCCACTGCACCATGATGCTGTGGCCACCGACCCCATCAAGTCGTACTTTCATCTGTGGATATACCCCTCAAACACAAACTTCACACAATTGAATTGAAATAATCAATAAAACTACAACGCAACAGGAAAATGCAATGCACGCATCAAACTACAACGCATAGAAAGCCCAATGCTAAGAAAGCTACAAAGCAAAGAAAACCACAATGCGAAGAAAACAACAATGCATATGCTGAAATACACAAACCTTGAACAGCTGTTGCGCCGGAATATTGAATTAAATGAAACCTCATAGACTATCAAGTGGATATGTTCATGGTGGAAAGGTGAAGGATGATCAACCAGATTATTTTACCATAACTCAGTGTCAACATATACAAGAAACCATCCCATGTAAGAGAATCTATGGAGAATTATGAAAGTACTATCATAATTATCCCTCATAAGAGGATGTCAGTGCTGATGCTCACAAGAACAGCATAATCCGCAACAAAGCGAAGCTTACAACCAAAATGCACAGCACCGAAACCGACTGCTAGAAAACACATCCCTGGACTAACAAATAGCACTAGCAGGAGTTCACAGAAGAACCAAAATTTCTACACAGTCGATAGTTATCAAATCAAAATTTCCATAGACTCAAAGTACTACAACTAACAAGACATGGCGAACGGGCTTCAAGTATGTGACAATAATGAATTCATGGTAACAAAACAGAGGTGTTTCTGTCGTGGTTTAAAGTGAATAAAACTACCACTAGTTGGGAACTTTTCAGTTCAAGTATCTTTAAGCGTAAGCTAGGGATAGCCAACTTCTACCCCAAGTTGAAATTTGTACTGTACAACCAAATCAAAATTGCTGTACTATCAAGTTCTTTCTCTATTTGATGTTAATAGACGATATAACTGAACTTTAAAAAACACAGATGGAGCTAAAAAATAACACAATCTATCACAAGTACGTCACTGAAATGTCACGATATATCTAAGAAAATTTGCGAGCAAAACTATTGTCAAAATTGTTACCAACAGTTCCCTCACCAAAAAAACTTTGACTAAAACGTGAATCAGTTAAACTATTGTCAAAATTGTTACCAACAGTTTACTTAACAAACAACAGTGACTAAAAATGTGAAATGGGTCGAACTATTGTCTTAATTGTTACCAACAATTCACCCAAAAATGAAATAACGTTGCCAACTAAAAACAAAAATTGAGTTGAACTATTGTCTAAATTGTTACCAACAGTTCACTCGAAAATGTGAAATAAGCTGAACTATTGTCTTAATTGTTACCAATAGTTCACTTACCACAAACCATTGAATAAAAATTCAATCATAAATCCGAAAATTTACCAAACGTGGCAACGTTGTAAAATTATTTAGCTCCAAAATATGTAAAACATTACAAACAAACACAGACAAACCGCCGAAATGTTCTCAAGTGCGACAAGTTCTAAGATTTCTCTTGGGAATACAACTCAAACACAAGCCCTTCTATCTATAGACCTATACTCAAATAATCTCTACTAATATTCTATATTAGAAGTCCAGTGCCAAAAAAAACAAATTTCCCAAGTTATATATTCCTAAAATTGTCAATAAAAACTAGGCAATAATTACCTTTATTTCAAAAATACTCAACTCCAGAAGACAATAACCAGGAAACTTTTCTCCAGTAATACATAAGAGCGACTGAACTGAACAGAAAGTTGAATGGATAGACTGAATAATCAATGTATCTGGGTGGTATTCGATTATATCGTGATGATTATCATATAGTATGTCTAACCAGGTAACAGTTCTTCTGTTACACATACGAGCAACCGAATCGAACATAAGGTTGAATGGATAGATTGAACAATCATTGTATCTGGGTTGTCTCCGATTATATCGTTATGCTGTATATTAAGTTACACCTACCATGTAACGGTTCTTTCGTTACACATACGAGCGTCTGAATCGAACATAAGGTTGGATGATTAGACGGAACAATAATTGTAACTGAGTTGTATTCGATTATATCGTGGTGATGTTTATATAGTAATACTCACCAGGTGACTGTTCTTGCGTTATACATACGAGCGACACAATCGAACAGAAGTTTGGATAAATAAACGAAATGATCATTGTATCTGAGTTGTATTCGATTATATCGTGATGACGTTCATATAGAAATACTCACCAGGTTACTGTTTTTTCTTTATACATACGAGCAACCGAATCGAACAGAAGGTTGAATGGATAGTATCTGGGTTGTATTCGATTATGATGTTATGCTGTGTATATAGTTATACACATTAGGTGACGGTATTCCCGTTTTACATACGAGCGACCGAAACGAACAGAAAGTTGAATGGATAGACTGAACAATCAATATATCTGGGTGGTATCCGATTATATCGCAATACTGTATATATAGTGATACTTACCAGGTGACGGTACTTCCGTTGCACATACTAGCGACTGAATCGAACTTAAGGTTAAATGGTGAGACGAAACGATAATTGTATCTGAGTTGTATTCGATGATATCGTGATGATGTTTATATAGCAATACTCACCAGGTAACTGTTTTTCCGTTTCACATACAAGCGACCGAATCGAGCAGAAGGTTAAATTTAGTATGGATTGAACAATCATCGTATCTGGGTTGTATTCGATTATGTTCATATAGTTATACTCACCAGGTAACTGTTCGTCCGTTATACATACTAGCGACTGAATCGAACAGAATGTTGAATGGTTAGACGAAACGATAATTGTATCTGAGTTGTATTCGATGATATCGTGATGATGTTTATATAGCAATACTCACCAGGTAACTGTCCTTCAGTTTTACATA
Organism: Chrysomela aeneicollis; assembly: GCA_029955515.1. Lineage (NCBI taxonomy): Eukaryota > Metazoa > Arthropoda > Insecta > Coleoptera > Chrysomelidae > Chrysomela > Chrysomela aeneicollis. Next base: position 9,115,164 of record JARUHQ010000013.1, on the reverse strand, counting down.
CAAGTGACCGAATCGAGCAGAAGGTTAAATGGATAGATTGAACAATCATCGTATCTGAGTTGTATTCGATTATGTTTATATAGTTAAACTCACCAGGTACCTGTTCTTCCGTTATACATACGAGCAACCGAATCGAACATAAGGTTGAATGGATAGATTGAACAATCATCGTATCTGAGTTGTATTCGATTATGTTTATATAGTTATACTCACCAAGTAAATGTACTTCCGTTATACATACGAGCGACTGAATTGAACAGAAGGTTGAATGGATAGACTAAACAATGATCGTATCTGGGGTTGTATTCGATGATATCGTGATGATGTTTATATAGTTATACTCACCAGGTAACTGTTCTCCAGTTATACATGAGAGCGACTGAACTGAACAGAAGGTTGAATGGATAGACTGAACAATCATTGTATCTGGGTTGTATTCGATAATATCGTGATGATTATCATATAGTATGTCTTACCATGTAACAGTTCTTCTGTTACACATACGAGCAACCGAATCGAACATAAGGTTGAATGGATAGATTGAACAATCATTGTATCTGGGTTGTCTCCGATTATATCGTTATGCTGTATATTTAGTTACACCTACCATGTAACGGTTCCTTAGTTACACATACGAGCGTATGCATCGAACATAAGGTTGGATGATTAGACGGAACGATAATTGTAACTGAGTTGTATTCTATTATATCGTGGTGATGTTTATATAGTAATACTCACCAGGTGACTGTTCTTGCGTTATACATACGAGCGACCCAATCGAACAGAAGGTTGGATGGATAGACGGAATGATCATTGTATCTCAGTTGTATTCGATTATATCGTGATGAAGTTTATATAGAAATACTCACCAGGTTACTGTTCTTTCGTTATACATACGAGCAACCGAATCGAACAGAAGGTTGAATGGATAGTATCTGGGTTGTATTCAATTATGATCTTATGCTGTGTATATAGTTATACACATTTGATGACGGTATTCCCGTTTTACATACGAGCGACCGAAAAGAACAAAAAAATGAATGGATAGACTGAACAATCAATGTATCTGGGTGGTATCCGATTATATCGCAATACTGTATATATAGTGATACTTACCAGGTGACGGTACTTCCGTTACACATACTAGCGACTGAATCGAACAGAAGGTTGAATGGTTAGACGAAACGATAATTGTATCTGAGTTGTATCCGATGATATCGTGATGATGTTTATATAGCAATAATAACCAGGTAACTATTCTTCCGTTTCACATACAAGCGACCGAATCGAGCAGAAGGTTAAATGTATAGATTGAACAATCATCGTATCTGGGTTGTATTTGATTATGTTTATATAGTTATACTCTCCAGGTACCTGTTCTTCCGTTATACATACGAGCGACTGAATTGAACAGAAGGTTGAATGGATAGACTAAACAATAATCGTATCTGGGGTTGTTATCGATTATATCTTGATGATGTTCATATAGTTATACTCACCAGGAAACTTTTCTCCAGTAATACATAAGAGCGACTGAACTGAACAGAAAGTGGAATGGATAGACTGAATAATCAATGTATCTGGGTGTTATTAGATTATATCGTGATGATTATCATATAGTATGTCTAACCAGGTAACAGTTCTTCTGTTACACATACGAGCAACCGAATGGAACATAAGGTTGAATGGATAGATTGAACAATCATTGTATCTGGGTTGTCTCCGATTATATCGTTATGCTGTATATTAAGTTACACCTACCATGTAACGGTTCTTTCGTTACACATACGAGCGTCTGAATCGAACATAAGGTTGGATGATTAGACGGAACAATACAAGCGACCGAATCGAGCAGAAGGTTAAATTTAGTATGGATTGAACAATCATCGTATCTGGGTTGTATTCGATTATGTTCATATAGTTATACTCACCAGGTAACTGTTCGTCCGTTATTCATACTAGCGACTGAATCGAACAGAATGTTGAATGGTTAGACGAAACGATAATTGTATCTGAGTTGTATTCGATGATATCGTGATGATGTTTATATAGCAATACTCACCAGGTAACTGTCCTTCAGTTTTACATACAAGTGACCGAATCGAGCAGAAGGTTAGAATGGATAGATTGAACAATCATCGTATCTGAGTTGTATTCGATTATGTTTATATAGTTATACTCACCAAGTAAATGTACTTCCGTTATACATACGAGCGACTGAATTGAACAGAAGGTTGAATGGATAGACTAAACAATGATCGTATCTGGGGTTGTATTCGATTATATCGTGATGATGTTTATATAGTTATACTCACCAGGTAACTATTCTCCAGTTATACATAAGAGCGACTGAACTGAACAGAAGGTTGAATGGATAGACTGAATAATCATCGTATCTGGGTTGTATTCGATTAATTCGTGATATATATTATGTCTAACCAGGTAACTGTTTTTCCGTTATACATACGAGCAACCGAATCAAACATAAGGTTGGATGGATAGATTGAAAAATCATTGTATCTGGGTTGTCCCTGATTATATCGTTATGCTGTATAATTAGATACACCTACCATGTAACGGTTCTTTCGTTACACATACGAGCGTCTGAATCGAACATAAGGTTAGATGGTTAGAGATAATTGTAACTGAGTTGTATTCGATTATATCGTGGTAATGTTTATATAGTAATACTCACCAGGTGACTGTTCTTGCGTTATACGTACGATCGACCCAATCGAACAGAAGGTTGGATGGATAGACGGAATGATCATTGTATCTGAGTTGTATTCGATTATATCGTGATGAAGTTCATATAGAAATACTCACCAGGTTACTGTTCTTTCGTTATACATACGAGCAACCGAATCGAACAGAAGGTTGAATGAATGGTATCTGGGTTCTATTCGATTATGATGTTATGCTGTGTATATAGTTATACATACTAGGTGACGGTATTTCCGTTTTACATACGAGCGACCGAAACGAACAGAAAGTTGAATGGATAGACTGAACAATCAATGTATCTGGTTGGTATCCGATTATATCGCAATACTGTATATATAGTGATACTTACCAGGTGACGGTACTTCCGTTACACATACTAGCGACTGAATCGAACAGAATGTTAAATGGTTAGACGAAGCGATAATTGTATCTGAGTTGTATTCGATGATATCGTGATGATGTTTATATAGCAATATTCACCAGGTAACTGTTCTTCCGTTTTACATAAAAGCGACCGAATCGAGCAGAAGGTTAAATGGATAGATTGAAAATTCATCGTATCTGGGTTGTATTCGATCAGGTTCATATAGTTATACTCACCAGAAAACTGTTCTTCCGATATACATACGAGCGACTGAATTGAACAGAAGGTTGAATGGATAGACTAAATAATGATCGTATCTGAGGTTGTATTCGATTATATCGTGATGATGTTTATATAGTTATACTCAACAGGTAACTGTTTTCCAGTTATACATAAAAGCGACTGAATCGAGCAGAAGGTTGAATTCAGTATTGATTGAACAATAATCGTATCTGGGTTGTATTCGATTATGTTTATAAAGTTATACTCACCAGGTAACTGTTCTTCCGTTATACATACGAGCAATCGAATCGAACAGAAGGTTGAATGGATAGTATCTGGGTTGTATTCGATTATGATGTTATGCTGTGTATATAGTTATAACAATTAGGTGACGGTATTCCCGTTTTACATACGAGCGACCGAAACGAACAGAAAGTTGAATGGATAGACTGAACAATCAATGTATCTGGGTGGTATCCGATTATATCGCAATACTGTATATAAAGTGATACTTACCAGGTGACGGTACTTCCGTTACACATACTAGCGACTGAATCGAACAGAAGGTTAAATGGTTAGACGAAACGATAATTGTATCTGAGTTGAATTCGATGATATCGTGATGATGTTTATAGCAATACTCACCAGGTAACTGTTCTTCCGTTCTACATACAAGCGACCGAATCGAGCAGAAGGTTAAATAGATAGATTGAACAATCATCGTATCTGGGTTGTATTCGATTATGTTTATATAGTTATACTCACCAGGTAACTGTTCTTCCGTTATACATACGAGCGACTGAATTGAACAGAAGGTTGAATGGATAGACTAAACAATGATCGTATCTGGGGTTGTATTCGATGATATCGTGATGATGTTTATATAGTTATACTCACCAGGTAACTGTTCTCCAGTTATACATAAGAGCGACTGAACTGAACAGAAAGTTGAATGGATAGACTGAATAATCATCGTATCTGGGTTGTATTCGATTATTTCGTGATGATTATTATATATTATGTCTAACCAGGTAATTGTTCTTTCGTTATACATACGAGCAACCGAATCAAACATAAGGTTGGATGGATAGATTGAAAAATCATTGTATCTGGGTTGTCTCTGATTATATCGTTATGCTGTATAATTAGATACACCTACCATGTAACGGTTCTTTCGTTACACATACGAGCGTCTGAATCGAACATAAGGTTGGATGGTTAGAGATGATTGTAAAACTGAAGGACAGTTACCTGGTGAGTATTGCTATATAAACATCATCACGATATCATCGAATACAACTCAGATACAATTATCGTTTCGTCTAACCATTCAACATTCTGTTCGATTCAGTCGCTAGTATGTATAACGGAAGAACAGTTACCTGGTGAGTATAACTATATAAACATAATCGAATACAACCCAGATACGATGATTGTTCAATCCATACTAAATTTAACCTTCTGCTCGATTCGGTCGCTTGTATGTAAAACGGAAGAACAGTTACCTGGTGAGTATTGCTATATAAACATCATCACGATATCATCGAATACAACTCAGATACAATTATCGTTTCGTCTCACCATTTAACCTTAAGTTCGATTTAGTCGCTAGTATGTGCAACGGAAGTACCGTCACCTGGTAAGTATCACTATATATACAGAATTGCGATATAATCGGATACCACCCAGATACATTGATTGTTAAGTCTATCCATTCAACTTTCTGTTCGTTTCGGTTGCTCGTATGTAAAACGGGAATACCGTCACCTAATGTGTATAACTATATACACAGCATAACATCATAATCGAATACAACCCAGATACTATCCATTCAACGTTCTGTTCGATTCGGTTGCTCGTATGTATACAGAAAAAACAGTAACCTGGTGAGTATTTCTATATGAACGTCATCACGATATAATCGAATACAACTCAGATACAATGATCATTCCGTCTATCCATCCAAACTTCTGTTCGATTGGGTCGCTCGTATGTATAACGCAAGAACAGTCACCTGGTGAGTATTACTATGTAAACATCACCACGATATAATCGAATACAACTCAGTTACAATAATTGTTCCGTCTAATCATCCAAACTTATGTTCGATTCAGACGCTCGTATGTGTAACGAAAGAACCGTTACATGGTAGGTGTAACCAAATATACAGCATAACGATATAATCGGAGACAACCCAGATACAATGATTGTTCAATCTATCCATTCAACCTTATGTTCGATTCAGTTGCTCGTATGTGTAACAGAAGAACTGTTACCTGGTGAGTATTTCTATATAAACTTCATCACGATATAATCGAATACAACTCTAATACAATGATAATTTCGTTTATCCATCTAACCTTCTGTTCGATTGGGTCGCTCGTACGTATAACGAATGAACAGTCACCTGGTGAGTATTACTATATAAACATTCCCACGATATAATCGAATACAACTCAGTTACAATTATCGTTCCGTCTAACCATCCAACCTTATGTTCGATTCAGACGCTCGTATGTGTAACGAAAGAACCGTTACATGGTTGGTGTATCTAAATATACAGCAAAACGATATAATCGGAGACAACCCAGATACAATGATTGTTCTATCTATCCATTCAACCTTATGTTGGATTCGGTTGCTCGTATGTATAACGGAAGAACAGTTACCTGGTTAGACATAATATATAATAATCATCACGAAATAATCGAATACAACCCAGATACGATGATTGTTCAGTCTATCTAAACAACCTTCTGTTCAGTTCAGTCGCTCCTATGTATAACTGGAGAACAGTTACCTGGTGAGTATAACTATATAAACATCATCACGATATAATCGAATACAACCCCAGATACGATCATTGTTTAGTCTATCCATTCAACCTTCTGTTCAATTCAGTCGCTCGTATGTATAACGGAAGAACAGTTACTTGGTGAGTATAACTATATAAACATAATCGAATACAACTCAGATACGATGATTGTTCAATCTATCCATTCAACCTAATGTTCGATTCGGTTGCTCGTATGTATAACGAAAGAACAGGTACCTGGTGTGTATAACTATATAAACATAATCGAATACAACTCAGATACGATGATTGTTCAATCTATCCATTTAACCTTCTGCTCGATTCGGTCACTTGTATGTAAAACTGAAGGACAGTTACCTGGTGAGTATTGCTATATAAATATCATCACGATATCATCGAATACAACTCAGATACAATTATCGTTTCGTCTAACCTTTCAACATTCTGTTCGATTCAGTCGCTAGTATGCATAACGGAAGAACAGTTACCTGGTGAGTATAACTATATAAACATAATCGAATACAACTCAGATGCGATGATTGTTCAATCTATCCATTTAACCTTCTGCTCGATTTGGTGGCTTGTATGTAAAACGGAAGAACAGTTACCTGGTGAGTATTGCTATATAAGCATCATCACGATATCATCGAATACAACTCAGATACAATCATCGTTTCGTCTCACCATTTAACCTTAAGTTCGATTCAGTCGCTAGTATGTGCAACGGAAGTACCGTCACCTGGTAAGTATCACTATATATACAGAATTGCGATATAATCGGATACCACCCAGATATATTGATTGTTCAGTCTATCTATTCAACTTTCTGTTCGTTTCGGTCGCTCGTATGTAAAACGGGAATAACGTCACCTAATGTGTATAACTATATACACAGCAAAACATCATAATCGAATACAACCCATATACTATCCATTCAACCTTCTGTTCGATTCGGTTGCTCGTATGTATAAAGAAAAAACAGTAACCTGGTGAGTATTTCTATATGAACGTCATCACGATATAATCGAATACAACTCAGATACAATTATCATTCCGTCTATCCATCCAAACTTCTGTTCGATTGGGTCGCTCGTATGTATAACGCAAGAACAGTCACCTGGTGAGTATTACTATATAAACATCACCACGATATAATCGAATACAACTCAGTTACAATTATTGTTCCGTCTAATCATCCAACCTTATGTTCGGTTCAGTTGCTTGTATGTGTAACAAATAACTTTTACCTGGTTAGACATACGATATGATAATCATCACGATATAATCGAATACAACCCAGATACAATGATTGTTCAGTCTATCCATTCAACCTTCTGTTCAGGTCAGTCGCTCTTATGTATAACTGGAGAACAGTTACCTGGTGAGTATAACTATATAAACATCATCACGATATAATCGAATACAACCCCAGATACGATCATTGTTTAGTCTATCCATTCAACCTTCTGTTCAATTCATTCGCTCGTATGTATAACGGAAGAACAGGTACCTGGTGAGTATAACTATATAAACATAATCAAATACAACCCAGATACGATGAATTTTCAATCTATACATTTAACATTCTGCTCGATTCGGTCGCTTTTATGTAAAACGGAAGAACAGTTACCTGGTGAATATTGCTATATAAACATCATCACGATATCATCGAATACAACTCAGATACAATTATCGCTTCGTCTAACCATTTAACCTTCTGTTCGATTCAGTCGCTAGTATGTGTAATGGAAGTACCGTCACCTGGTAAGTATCACTATATATACAGTATTGCGATATAATCGGATACTAAATTTAACCTTCTGCTCGATTCGGTCGCTTGTATGTAAAACGGAAGAACAGTTACCTGTTGAGTATTGCTATATAAACATCATCACGATATCATCGAATACAACTCAGATACAATTATCGTTTCGTCTAACCATTTAACCTTCTGTTCGATTCAGTCGCTAGTATGTGTAACGGAAGTACCGTCACCTGGTAAGTAATATATACAGTTCTGCGATATAATCGGATACCAACCAGATACATTGATTGTTCAGTCTATCCATTCAACTTTCTCTTCGTTTCGGTCGCTCGTATGTAAAACGGGGATACCGTCACCTAGTGTGTATAACTATAAACACAGCATAACATCATAATCGAATACAACCCAGATACCATCTATTCAACCTTCTGTTCGATTCGGTTGCTCGTATGTATAACGAAAGAACAGAAACCTGGTGAGTATTTCTATATGAACTTCATCACGATATAATCGAATACAACTCAGATACAATGATCATTCCGTCTATCCATCCAACCTTCTGTTCGATTCAGACGCTCGTATGTGTAACGAAAGAACCGTTACATGGTAGGTGTATCTAATTATACAGCATAACGATATAATCGGAGACAACCCAGATACAATGATTTTTCAATCTATCCATTCAACCTTATGTTCGATTCGGTTGCTCGTATGTATAACGGAAGAACAGTTACCTGGTTAGACATGATTTATAATAATCATCACGAAATAATCGAATACAACCCAGATACGATGATTATTCAGTCTATCCATTCAACCTCCTGTTCAGTTCAGTCGCTCTTATGTATAACTAGAGAACAGTTACCTGGTGAGTATAACTATATAAACATCATCACGATATCATCGAATACAACCCCAGATATGATCATTGTTTAGTCTATCCATTCAACCTTCTGTTCAATTCAGTCGCTCGTATGTATAACGGAAGAACAGTTACCTGGTGAGTATAACTATATAAACATAATCGAATACAACCCAGATACGATGATTGTTCAATCTATCTATTTAACCTTCTGCTCGATTCGGTCGCTTGTATGTAAAACGGAAGAACAGTTACCTGGTGAATATTGCTATATAAACATCATCACGATATCATCGAATACAACTCAGATACAATTATCGCTTCGTCTAACCATTTAACCTTCTGTTCGATTCAGTCGCTAGTATGTGTAACGGACGTACCGTCACCTGGTAAGTATCACTATATATACAGTATTGCGATATAATCGGATACCAACCAGATACATTGATTGTTCAGTCTATCCATTCAACTTTCTGTTCGTTTCGGTCGCTCGTATGTAAAACGAGGATACCGCCACCTAGTGTGTATAACTATATACACAGCATAACATCATAATCGAATACAACCCAGATACTATCCATTCAACCTTCTGTTCGATTCGAATGCTCGTATTTATAACGAAAGAACAGTAACCTGGTGAGTATTTCTATATGAACTTCATCACGATATCATCGAATACAACTCAGAGATACAATTATCATTTCGTCTAACCATTTAACCTTCTGTTCGATTCAGTCGCTAGTATGTGTAACGGAAGTACCGTCACCTGGTAAGTATCACTATATATACAGTATTGCGATATAATCGGATACCACCCAGATACATTGATTGTTCAGTCTATCCATTCAACTTTCTGTTCAGTACAGTCGCTCTTATGTATAACTGGAGAACAGTTTCCTGGTGAGTATAACTATATGAACATCATCAAGATATAATTGAATACAACCCCAGATACGATTATTGTTTAGTCTATCCATTCAACCTTCTGTTCAATTCAGTCGCTCGTATGTATAACGGAAGAACAGTTACCTGGTGAGTATAACTATATAAACATAATCGAATACAACCCAGATACGATGATTGTTCAATCTATACTAAATCTAACCTTCTGCTCGATTCGGTCGCTTGTATGTAAAACGGAAGAACAGTTACCTGGTGAGAATTGCTATATAAACATCATCACGATATCATCGAATACATTTCAGATACAATTATCGTTTCGTCTAACCATTTAACCTTCTGTTCGATTCAGTCGCTAGTATGTGTAACGGAAGTACCGTCACCTGGTAAGTATCACTATATATACAGTATTGCGATATAACATTGATTGTTCAGTCTATCCATTCAACTTTCTGTTCGTTTTGGTCGCTCGTATGTAAAACGGGAATACCGTCACCTAATGTGTATAACTATATACACAGCATAACATCATAATCGAATACAACCCAGATACTATCCATTCAACCTTCTGTTCGATTCGATTGCTCGTATGTATAACGGAAGAACAGTTACCTGGTGAGTATAACTAAACTACGCAACACTAATTACGTCGCACCCCAAAATGATGCCCCTGTTTGAATTGGAATAACTTTTTTCTGCTTTGTTCAATTTGAATTCTGTTTAAACTGTTCGCTAGCTCAGTCCTTCAGCATTGATCTCGTACTTCTTCGATACATATGGTTATGTTTTTAAAATTGCTACAGGATGTTTTTTGAAGCTGTGCAAAATTTCGGAATTTTCAAAAGGATCCCAAATGAAGAAAAACATTGTTTTTTCAATTTTAACAGCGGAGGCATGAAGATGATCTCAATGACTTCAGACATTCTCAAAATGGTCCTTTTATCTCTTTCACAGAGTGATCTCAAAAAATCGATTTTTTGGTTTTCCAGTCATAACTTTTTTCCACGTCAACCGATTTTCAAAATCTCTGGCTCATTTTGAAGCTAAAACCTCAGATGAAGAGATATGAAGATCAGAATTGACTCAAAATAAACATTCAAGATTGAGGGTCTCCTCAAAGATGACCCAAATCTAAAACACCCTCTAAATCCCAGCAGGGATGAGAATTAAACGAAAATCAACTTGTTTTCGGAAGGATCATTCATTCTGGATACGTTCAGATCCTTTCAGTTGTCAGTAGTCGAAAATTATGCATGAGTAAACCCAATTGAAACGACATGTTTCCGAAAAAAAATCAGACCATTGTTCGCCTGAAATGCATGGCCCGTAACCAACGTAACGAAAATCACAATAAGTGACTGACAATCCTGATCAGCTGAGGCTCATTCCACAATAGCGGTTTTTCTTTCAATCGTGTAGCATTGATTGTGTAAGTAAGCAAGAGGAAGAAAACAAGTTTCATTGAATTTTTAATAATCAATAAGAAGAAGAAATGGTAACTTGGATAACAGTACATGAAAAAAAATTAGTATTTAGTGGGTCCTCCCCTCTTGGCAACCACTTCTTCGACCCTATTCGGCATACTGGTTATCAGACCTCCGATAAATTCCTGGGGAATAGCCGCCCATTCTTGCTGTACCGCAGTAATCAAGTCATCCAAACTCTCCATTCGGCCTTCTCTTTCTTTCAATTTTAATTTTATACGACTCCAGACATGCTCTATCGGATTCATATCCGGAGCCAAAGGTGGCCAGTCCAATCTCTCTATACCGTGATCCCTCAAAAATTCGTTGACAGTGCGAGCCCTATGCGGTCTCGCATTGTCATCAACGAGAATAAAGTTTTCGCCTATATTTGCGGCGTAAGGGACCACGATATCCCTCAAACACATATCTTTATACCTCTCACCATTCATACTCTCTCCTCTCAAAATCACTAATTCACTCCTCCAATTATTCGATATTCCACCCCACACAGTCACGCCTCCACCACCAAAAGCCACCCTTGCCTCCATATTCTCTTCCAGGAACCTTTCATTCCTTCCTCTCCATACTAACATGCGCCCATCCTTTCGAAATAAGTTGAACCTACTCTCATCCGTAAACATACACCTACTCCACTCTGCTATTCCCCAGTTTCGATGTACTTGTCCCCACAATCGCCTTGCTGCTCGATGTACAGGTTTCAGTAAGGGGCAGGCTGCTCGTCTTCTTGCATGCAAGCCAATATCATGGATCCGGCGTCGGATTGTTTGACTAGAAACCTGTACACCGGTTGCATCGATTAATTCTCGACGAATTTTGGGGGCGGTTGAAGTCCGGGTCCTCCGTACCGATCTTCCGATGAGGCGGTCTTGAGCAGGAGTTGTTCTTCTTGTTGTGCCCCTTCTTGGCCCCCTCGGTCGGTATTGAATATCCCCAGCGTTAGCTCGGTAGTGGGCCCTTTGGACAGATCTCACTGTTGTTCCCAGCAGATTGGCAATCTGGAGGTTGGATAATCCTCGTTCTGCCATTTGATGAATCAGTTCCAGCTGGTCGGGCTTTAGATGCGGCATTGAAACGAGTGATTTATTCTCACCAGAATCAAAATTGACGTCTAATTAACCTGACTTGTCAGTCACTTATTGTGATTTTCGTTACGTTGGTTACGGGCCATGCATTTCAGGCGAACAATGGTCTGATTTTTTTTTCGGAAACATGTCGTTTCAATTGGGTTTACTCATGCATAATTTTCGACTACTGAAAACTGAAAAGATCTGAACGTATCCAGAATGAATGATCCTTCCGAAAACAAGTTGATTTTCGTTTAATTCTCATCCCTGCTGGGATTTAGAGGGTGTTTTAGATTTGAGTCATCTTTGAGGAGACCCTCAGTCTTGAATGTTCATTTTGAGTCAATTCTGATCTTTATATCTCTTCATCTGAGGTTTTAGCTTCAAAATGAGCCAGAGATTTTGAAAATCGGTTGACGTGGAAAAAAGTTATGACTGGAAAACCAAAAAAACGATTTTTTGAGATCACTCTGTAAATTAAAGAGATAAAAGGACCATTTTGAAAATGTCTGAAGTCATTGGGATCATCTTCATGCCTCCGCTGTTAAAATTGAAAAAACAATGTTTTTCTTCAATTGGGATCCTTTTGAAAATTCCGAGATTTTGCACAGTTTCAAGTAACATCCTGTGGCGATTTTATGAAAAGAACCTCATATATCTAGGAAGTACGAGATTATAGCTGAAGGACTGAGCTAGCGAACAGTTTAAACAGAATTCAAATTGAACAAAGCAGAAAAAAGTTTTTCCAATTCAAACAGGGGCATCATTTTGGGGTGCGACGTAATTAGTGTTGCGTAGTTTATATAAACATAATCGAATACAACCCAGATACGATTATTGTTAAATCAATACTGAATTCAACCTTCTGCTCGATTCAGTCGCTCTTATGTATAACTGGAGAACAGTTACCTGTTGAGTATAACTATATAAACATCATCACGATATAATCGAATACAACCCCAGATACGATCATTGTTTAGTCTATCCATTCAACCTTCTGTTCAATTCAGTCGCTCGTATGTATAACGGAAGAACAGGTACCTGGTGAGTATAACTATATAAACATAATCAAATACAACCCAGATACGATGATTGTTCAATCTATAAATTTAACCTTCTGCTCGATTCGGTCGCTTGTATGTAAAACGGAAGAACAGTTACCTGGTGATTATTGCTATATAAACATCATCAAGATATCATCGAATACAACTCAGATACAATTATTGTTTCGTCTAACCATTCAACCCTCTGTTCGATTCAGTCGCTAGTATGTGTAACGGAAGTACCGTCACCTGGTAAGTATCACTATATATACAGTATTGCGATATAATCGCATACCACCCAGATACATTGATTGTTCAGTATATCCATTCAACTTTCTGTTCGTTTCGGTCGCTCGTATGTAAAACGGGAATACCGTCATCAAATGTGTATAACCATATACACAGCATAACATCATAATCGAATACAACCCAGATACTATCCATTCAACCTTCTGTTCGATTCGGTTGCTCGTATGTATAACGAATGAACAGTAACCTGGTGAGTATTTCTATATGAACGTCATCACGATATAATAGAATACAACTAAGATACAATGATCATTCCGTCTATCCATCCAACCTTCTGTTCGATTGGGTCGCTCGTATGTATAACGCAAGAACAGTCACCTGGTGAATATTACTATATAAACATCACCACGATATAATCGAATACAACTTAGTTACAATTATCGTTTCGTCTCACCATCCAACCTTATGTTCGATTCAGACGCTCGTATGTGTAACGAAAGAACCTTTACATGGTAGGTGTAACTAAATATACAGCATAACGATATAATCGGAGACAACCCAGATACATTCAACCTTATGTTCGATTCGGTTGCTCGTATGTATAACGGAAGAACTGTTACCTGGTTAGACATACTATATTATAATCATCACGATATAATCAAATACAACCCAGATACGATGATTGTTCAGTCTATCCATTCAACCTTCTGTTCAGTTCAGTCGCTCTTATGTATAACTGGAGAACAGTTTCCTTGTGAGTATAACTATATAAACATCATCAAGATTCAATCGAATACAACCCCAGATACGATTATTGTTTAGTCTATCCATTCAACCTTCTGTTCAATTCAGTCGCTCCTATGTATAACGGAAGAACAGTTACCTGGTGAGTATAACTATATGAACATAATCGAATACAACCCAGATACGATGATTGTTCAATCTATACTAAATTTAACCTTCTGCTCGATTCGGTCGCTTGTATGTAAAACGGAAGAACAGTTACCTGGTGAGTATTGCTATATAAACATCATCACGATATCATCGAATACATTTCAAATACAATTATCGTTTCGTCTAACCATTTAACCTTCTGTTCGATTCAGTCGCTAGTATGTGTAACGGAAGTACCGTCACCTGGTAAGTATCACTATATATACAGTATTGCGATATAATCGGATACCACCCAGATACATTGATTGTTCAGTCTATCCATTCAACTTTCTGTTCGTTTCGGTCGCTTGTATGTAAAACGGGAATACCGTCACCTAATGTGTATAACTATTTACACAGCATAACATCATAATCGAATACAACCCAGATACTATCCATTCAACCTTCTGTTCGATTCGGTTGCTCGTATGTATAACGAGAGAACAGTAACCTGGTGAGTATTTCTATATGAACGTCACCACGATATAATCGAATACAACTCAGATACAATGATCATTCCGTCTATCCATCCAACTTTCTGTTCGATTGGGTCGCTCGTATGTATAACGCAAGAACAGTCACCTGGTGAGTATTACTATATAAACATCACCACGATATAATCGAATAC
This sequence comes from Chrysomela aeneicollis, assembly GCA_029955515.1. Classification (NCBI taxonomy): domain Eukaryota; kingdom Metazoa; phylum Arthropoda; class Insecta; order Coleoptera; family Chrysomelidae; genus Chrysomela; species Chrysomela aeneicollis. Next base: position 9,100,108 of record JARUHQ010000013.1, on the reverse strand, counting down.
AACTCAGTTACAATTATCGTTCCGTCTAATCATCCAACCTTATGTTCGATGCAGACGCTCGTATGTGTAACGAGAGAACCGTTACATGGTAGGTGTAACTAAATATACAGCATAACGATATAATCGGAGACAACCCAGATACAATTATTGTTCAATCTATCCATTCAACTTTTTGTTCGATTCGGTTGCTCTTATGTGTAACAGAAGAACTGTTACCTGGTTAGACATACTATATGAAAATCATCACGATATAATCGAATACAACCCAGATACAATGATTGTTCAGTCTATCCATTCAACCTTCTGTTCAGTTTAGTCGCTCTTATGTATAACTGGAGAACAGTTACCTGTTGAGTATGACTATATAAACATCATCACGATATAATCGAATACAACCTCAGATACGATCATTGTTTAGTCTATCCATTCAACCTTCTGTTCAATTCAGTCGCTCCTATGTATAACGGAATGGAATAGGAGTATATGGGCCTGGAACCAAATACTCAGAAAGTCTGGGCAAATTTCCGAGCATCTTCCAAGCGGAAATTTACGCCATCGGAAAATGCGTCCAGTTCAACATGGAAAGAAATATTCGTCGACAAGAGATTATCATCATGTCAGACAGCCAAGCAGCCATTAATGCTCTGAACTCCCATGTAATCAACTCCAGAATGGTTTGGGAGTGTCTAGAAAAACTAAATGAACTAGGCAAGAATAATGCGGTTACCCTCCTATGGGTTCCAGGACACACTGGAGTGGAAGGTAATGAAATAGCAGATATACTCGCGAAAAAAGGGGCTGAAACACCATTTCTGGGACCTGAACCCTTTTGCGGAATAAGCACCAGTAGAATATTCCATGAACTTGAAAAAGAAGTACACAACAAAAGATCCCAGCACTGGATAGAATCACAAGGAATGAGGCAGGCCAAGATACTACTGGGGAACTATAACCAGAAGAGATCAAATGACTGCATTTGCATGAGCAAAAACAAGCTCAGAATACTAACAGGAATCCTAACAGGGCACTGCCGGTTGAAAGGACACCTTAGGAAACTCGGATTAGTGGAAGAAGAAGAATGCAGATTCTGCGAGGAAGAGGATGAAACCTCTATCCACATTCTCTCAGAATGCATCTCCTTGCAAAGTCCGAGGTTAAGATATCTCGGAGAACATCAAATAGAAGAGGGAGATCTACCTAACTTGAAGCCATCCGATATCCTGAACTTTCTGAAAGCCATAGGACTGGAGGGACTGCTTTAGTCGTTGAGACATCCTGAACGGCTAAGCAGCAGAAGGGGGCACAATAGATCTATATAGGTCGCAGTGTACAAGACCCCTATACCATAGAAATAGAAAAATGTATAACGGAAGAACAGTTACCTGGTGAGTATAACTATATAAACCTAATCGAATACAACCCAGATACGATGAATTTTCAATCTATACATTCAACCTTCTGCTCGATTCGGTCGCTTTTATGTAAAACGAAAGAACAGTTACCTGGTGAATATTGCTATATAAACATCATCACGATATCATCGAATACAACTCAGATACAATTATCGCTTCGTCTAACCATTTAACCTTCTGTTCGATTCAGTCGCTAGTATGTGTAATGGAAGTACCGTCACCTGGTAAGTATCACTATATATACAGTATTGCGATATAATCGGATACAAAATTTAACCTTCTGCTCGATTCGGTCGCTTGTATGTAAAACGGAAGAACAGTTACCTGGTGAGTATTGCTATATAAACATCATCACGATATCATCGAATACAACTCAGATACAATTATCGTTTCGTCTAACCATTTAACCTTCTGTTCGATTCAGTCGCTAGTATGTGTAACGGAAGTACCGTTACCTGGTAAGTATCACTATATATACAGTATTGCGATATAATCGGATACCACCCAGATACAGTGATTGTTCAGTCTATCCATTCAACTTTCTTTTCGTTTCGGTCGCTCGTATGTAAAACGGGAATACCGTCTCCTAGTGTGTATAACTATATACTATATATTTTTCGGATTACAAACAGAAAAGGAAAATCTTTTGGAAACCACACTCACACAACTCAATTCAATTTTCAAAAATAACCCCATAGAGAAAGATATAAATAACATCTATAGTATAGGAAAGAATAATACAATCATTGTGGAATTCGTTTCATACCTGCAAAAAAAGAAGATTTTTCAGCAGTTACATAAACTTAAAGGGACCGAGATTTCCATCACAAATGATCTGCGCCCAGAGGATCAAAAAACCAATAAAATACTTGTGAAGCATTTGAAAAAAGCTCGATCCTCGAACCATATAGCGAAAATCAAGAACTTCAAATTGTATGTGGATGCGGTACCATATACAGCCGAGGAACTAGAGGATCCATCATCAACTGAAGTTGAATCCGACGTGGAAATCGATAACATTCCTGATCAGAAGAATAATAGTGCTCCAGCAACCCCGACAATCAGACCGAAATATTCAGAAGAATCAGAAAAAAACTTACTGGAAGTAAGACCAGAGCAGCTGCATCCTAACTTACTTTTCTCATCATCATCCAGAAACAATCCAACTGATTTAAAAACAACAACGAACAGAGATTATAACAAAGAAACCAAGGTGAACCCCCCAGCAAAGAACAAGGAGAAGGACATCAGAACACTGAGAAACAAAAAACCTATATAATCTCATAAATTCTCTATATTAGTAACGATAACCCTTATACCTAAATAATTATTTCAGTTCATATTTTTAGAGTGATCTCCTGTATTGAAATGTGATTTGTCCCCAATTTGTAATACACTGATAGGATACACGAAATGGATCAATACATACGAGACTTTGAAGTCAATAATATCGAAACCTACTCTCTCGCGCAAACTCCAGAATGCACCGAAATACTGAGAGTTAATAACCTCAATAATAATTTCAAAATTCTCAACATGAATATACGCAGTATAAATAAAAATTCAGATGAGTCCAAGATCGTTTTACACAATTTGAATGCGAATATTGACTGTTTGATACTTACAGAAACGTGGAATATTATAGACCAGGGCTTATTTAACATTGATGGATACGATATGATTTATAACGAAAGTAACTTCAATCAAAATGATGGTGTTGTAGCATACATATAATCAACATTGAAATATTCCTATAAAATAACAGAAATCTACCAAACTATCAAAGCCATACAAATAAAAATTCAATCGAATGAAGGAAGGAGTATACTTGTTACAGCTGTCTATAGATCTCCTGACACAGACCCTAAAGGATTCATAAATAGCATGAACCAGTATTTAGAAACGAACAACGGCAATAATTTCAATGATATATGTTTATTTCCGGGAGATCTAAATATTGACTTATTAGACCCGGGCGAGAATGCATGTTCCGATTATTTAAATGTTTTGAACGAATATGGATACATCTCTACAATAAATAATCCAACGAGAGTCCAAGCAAACAGTAGTTTCTGTATTGATCATATTTTTATGAAATCTTTAGTTGATATCTACGAGAGAATCGTTCCGATAATTCTCAAAACATCTGTTACAGATCATTACGCGACAATTCTCCAAATTGTGTTAAATAACGATATCAAACAAGAAAAAATCAAAACAACTGAGTTCATCAATACCAAAAAGCTCCATGAAACATTCAGAAATATATCCTGGACATCAGTATTATCATCAAATGAACCAAACACTGCTACAAACACATTCATCGATATCATTATAGAAGCCTTTAATGTGTGTACGGAAGTGAAAGAATACAACAGAAAACACGTCAAAATTGCACCCTGGGTAACAAATGGTTTACTCAAATCAATAAACGAAAAAAAATTAATGAATAAGAATCTGCGAAAATATCCAAATAATGATCAATTAAGAAATGAATACAGAAATTATAGGAACAGATTGAATGCACTAATCAAAAAAACTAAATACAACTATCATAATAAACAAATCGAAAAAAATAACAACGATTCAAAAAAACTGTGGGAAATAGTACAGGAAGTTAGTAAAACAAAAAAGACACGTCATCCCATAGATTCTATTGAAAGTGAGGACGGCAGGATATTAACTGACAAATAACTTATAGCAAATGAATTCAATTCCAAATTCTCAGAAATGGGAAGGAATCTAGCCAGTAAGATAGAAAACGATCCTAATTATATTCCAAACCGTTCCATTATGCCAAATTCTCTCGTCCTCACCCCCGTGGAATCAATTGAGATACAAAACGTAATCAGTCAACTAAAAAATAAGAAAGCCGTAGGTGTTGACAAGATCAAAGCCGAAACTATAAAGATCATTTCTAGCTATATCCAAGAGCCATTGGTCAAAATTTTCAATCTGTGTATGGAGGTAGGAAAGTATCCATCGGCATTCAAACACACAGTAGTAGTTCCCCTCCATAAAAAAGGCAATACTCAGAAAGTAGGAAATTACCGACCAATATCTTTGATCACCCACCTCTCAAAAATATTTGAAAAAATTCTGAAAAATAGACTAGTTTCCTATTTGAATAAATTTACCGTTATCTCTTATAATCAATTCGGATTCAGAGAAAATATGTCAACCCAAGATGCAATTCTAGCTTTAACATCAAAAATAACAGAAGCACTAAACGAAAGCAACCCATGTTTATGCATATTCATAGACTTTTCAAAAGCCTTTGACACTGTTAGCCACAAACTCCTCTTAGAATCAATGGAAGACATTGGTGTAAGAGGCAATTGTCTAAAACTCTTCAAGTGCTATTTAAGCGAAAGAACCCAAGCTGTGAGTGTTGATGGTGTGGTTAGCGGTGTCGAAAAAATTGACTATGGCATACCACAAGAAACAGTTTTAGGGCCAATTTTATTTAACATCTATATAAATGGACTATTTTCAGTCGACAACAACGGAGACATTTTCGGATTTGCTGATGATACAGCAATTTTCTACAAGTCTGATAACTGGGACAATCTGAAGCAAAAAGTGGAATCTGACTTCAAATCAATAAAAACATGGTTCGACTATAAATTACTCACAATAAACACGGATAAGACAAACTATCTACCATTCAGCTGTAATACTCGTGGCCTGCCTAATTTCGAAAAACTGAACATTACAATGAATAATAACAAACAGTTCTCTATAGAACCTGTGAAAGAAATCAATTACTTAGGTATTATAATTGATTCCCACTTGAAATGGAACCATCACATAATGTTCGTGATGAAAAAATTGAGATGTATATTGTATAGATTCAAAAAACTCAAGGATGTCCTACCTTCCAGTCAAATGAAAACTTTATATCATGCTCTAGTTGAAAGTCATATACGTTATGGAATTCTGGCATGGGGTGGGGCTCTGAAAACACATCCATATCCATTGGAAGTGATACAGAGGAGATTCATAAAACTGATTTTTTCAAAAGATTTCAGGTATTCAACTGACTCACTATATTCTGAATCCAATATCTTTGACCTAAGACAATTTAACTTCTTCCTCACGTGCTTAAAATATCACGGAACAAAACATTGCAATCAACTCCCAACCCACAACTACAATACTCGAAAAAAAAATAATTATGTGCCACCCTTGATGGTCAAAGTTACAACGCAGAGAATGTTCAACTACTTAGCACCAAAATTATACAATACCATTCCTAATGAATTGAAATGTATGAATGAAAACAGAAAATTCAAGAAACTATTGAAAAAATTTATACAGCAACATTCCAGACATATGATACGTGGTCTCTTCGATGTATAAAACGATTTTACCCTATTTTATATAGATAAATTTTTATTCTCTGTTTATTTATTTATTTATAGAATATCTGTACCTGATGAAACTCGATATTGTTATAAAAACTTATTTTTATTCTAATTTTGTCTTCATTATATTGTCTCAAACATTTACAATTATCTGTTCACTAGTCATATTTCGTCATTTCATTTCCTCGAAACAAGTGTTTCAGTCACTTATCGAGTAGATTATTTATTTACAGTTACGATTTATTTGTGTCAATGTATGATCTGGATGTGAATAAATATTATTATTATTATTATTATATACACAGCATAACATCATAATCGAATACAACCCATATACTATCCATTCAACCTTCTGTTCAATTCAGTCGCTCGTATGTATAACGGAAGAACAGTTACCTGGTGAGTATAACTATATAAACATAATCGAATACAACCCAGATACGATGATTGGTCAATCTATACTGAATTCAACCTTCTGTTCGATTCGGTTGCTCCTATGTATAACGAAAGAACAGTAACCTGGTGAGTATTTCTATATGAACGTCATCACGATATAATCGAATACAACTTAGATACAATTATCGTTCCGTCTAACCATCCAACCTTATATTCGATTCAGACGCTCGTATGTGTAACGAAAGAACCGTTACATGGTAGGTGTAGTTAAATATACAACATAACGATATAATCGGAGACAACCCAGATACAATGATTATTCAATCTATCCATTCAACCTTATGTTCGATTCGGTTTCTAGTATGTATAACGAAAGAACAGTTACCTGGTTAGACATAATATATAATAATCATCACGAAATAATCGAATACAACCCAGATACGATGATTGTTCAGTCTATCCATTCAACCTCCTGTTCAGTTCAGTCGCTCTTATGTATAACTGGAGAACAGTTACCTGGTGAGTATAACTATATGAACATCATCACGATATAATCGAATACAACCCCAGATACGATCATTGTTTAGTCTATCCATTCAACCTTCAGTTCAATTCAGTCGCTCGTATGTATAACGGAAGAACAGTTACCTGGTGAGTATAACTATATAAACATAATCGAATACAACTCAGATACGATGATTGTTCAATCTATCCATTCAACCCTATGTTCGATTCGGTTGCTCGTATGTATATCGGAAGAACAGGTACCTGGTGAGTATATCTATATAAACATAATCGAATACAACCCAGATACGATGATTGTTCAATTTATACTGAATTCAACCTTCTGCTCGATTCGGTCGCTTGTATGTAAAACGGGAGAACAGTTACCTGGTGAGTATCGCTATATAAACATCATCACGATATCATCGAATAACACTCAGATACAATTTTCGTTTCGTCTAACCATTCAACATTCTGTTCGATTCAGTCGCTAGTATGTGTAACGGAAGTATCGTCACCTGGTTAGTATCACTATATATACAGTATTGCGATATAATCGGATACCACCCAGATACATTGATTGTTCAGTCTATCCATTCAACTTTCTTTTTGTTTCGGTCGCTCGTATGTAAAACGGGAATACCGTCTCCTGGTGTGTATAACTATATACACAGCATAACATCATAATCGAATACAACCCATATACTATCCATTCAACCTTCTGTTCAATTCAGTCGCTCGTATGTATAACGGAAGAACAGTTACCTGGTGAGTATAATTATATAAACATAATCGAATACAACACAGATACGATGATTGTTCAATCTATACTGAATTCAACCTTCTGCTCGATTCGGTCGCTTGTATGTAAAACGGAAGAACAGTTACCTGGTGAGTATTGCTATATAAACATCATCACGATATCATCAAATACAACTCAGATACAATTATCGTTTCGTCTAACCATTTAACCTTCTGTTCGATTCAGTCGCTAGTATGTGTAACGGAAGTACCGTCACCTGGTAAGTATCACTATATATACAGTATTGCGATATAATCGGATACCACCCAGATACATTGATTGTTCAGTCTATCCATTCAACTTTCTGTTCGTTTCGGTCGCTCCTATGTGAAACGGGAATACCGTCACCTTATGTGTATAACTATATCACAGCATAACATCATAATCGAATACAACCCAGATACTATCCATTCAACCTTCTGTTCGATTCGGTTGCTCGTATGTATAACGAAAGAACAGTAACCTGGTGAGTATTTCTATATGAACGTCATCACGATATAATCAAATACAACTTAGTTACAATTATCGTTCCGTCTAACCATCCAACCTTATGTTCGATTCAGACGCTCGTATGTGTAACGAAAGAACCGTTACATGGTAGGTGTAGTTAAATATACAACATAACGATATAATCGGAGACAACCCAGATACAATGATTGTTCAATCTATCCATTCAACCTTATGTTCGATTCGGTTGCTAGTATGTATAACGAAAGAACAGTTACCTGGTTAGACATAATATATAATAATCATCACGAAATAATCGAATACAACCCAGATACGATGATTGTTCAGTCTATCCATTCAACCTTCTGTTCAGTTCAGTCGCTCTTATGTATAACTGGAGAACAGTTACCTGGTGAGTATAACTATATGAACATCATCATGATATAATCGAATACAACCCCAGATACGATCATTGTTTAGTCTATCCATTCAACCTTCAGTTCAATTCAGTCGCTCGTATGTATAACGGAAGAACAGTTACCTGGTGAGTATAACTATATAAACATAATCGAATACAACTCAGATACGATGATTGTTCAATCTATACTGAATTCAACCTTCTGCTCGATTCGGTCGCTTGTATGTAAAACGGAAGAACAGTTACCTGGTGAGTATTGCTATATAAACATCATCACGATATCATGGAATACAACTCAGATACAATTATCGTTTCGTCTAACCATTTAACCTTCTGTTCGATTCAGTCGCTAGTATGTGTAACGGAAGTACCGTCACCTGGTAAGTATCACTATATATACAGTATTGCGATATAATCGGATACCACCCAGATACATTAATTGTTCAGTCTATCCATTCAACTTTCTGTTCGTTTCGGTCGCTCGTATGTGAAACGGGAATACCGTCACCTTATGTGTATAACTATATACACAGCATAACATCATAATCGAATACAACCCAGATACTATCCATTCAACCTTCTGTTCAATTCAGTCACTCGTATGTATAACGGAAGAACAGTTACCTGGTGAGTATAACTATATAAACATAATCGAATACAACCCAGATACGATGATTGTTCAATCTATACTGAATTCAACCTTCTGCTCGATTCGGTCGCTTGTATGTAAAACGGAAGAACAGTTACCTGGTGAGTATTGCTATATAAACATCATCACGATATCATCGAATACAACTCAGATACAATTATCGTTTCGTCTAACCATTTAACCTTCTGTTCGATTCAGTCGCTAGTATGTGTAACGGAAGTACCGTCACCTGGTAAGTATCACTATATATACAGTATTGCGATATAATCGGATACCACCCAGATACATTGATTGTTCAGTCTATCCATTCAACTTCCTTTTTGTTTCGGTCGCTCGTATGTAAAACGGGAATACCGTCTCCTAGTGTGTATAACTATATACACAGCATAACATCATAATCGAATACAACCCATATACTATCCATTCAACCTTCTGCACGATTTGGTCGCTTGTATGTAAAACGGAAGAACAGTTACCTGGTGAGTATTGCTATATAAACATCATCACGATATCATCGAATACAACTCAGATACAATTATCGTTTCGTCTAACCATTTAACCTTCTGATCGATTCAGTCGCTAGTATGTGTAACGGAAGTACCGTCACCTGGTAAGTATCACTATATATACAGTATTGCGATATAATCGGATACCACCCAGATACATTGATTGTTCAGTCTATCCATTCAACTTTCTGTTCGTTTCGGTCGCTCGTATGTGAAACGGGAATACCGTCACCTTATGTGTATAACTATATACACAGCATAACATCATAATCGAATACAACCCAGATACTATCCATTCAACCTTCTGTTCGATTCGGTTGCTCGTATGTATAACGAAAGAACAGTAACCTGGTGAGTATTTCTATATGAACCTCATCACGATATAATCGAATACAACTTAGTTACAATTATCGTTCCGTCTAACCATCCAACCTTATGTTCGATTCAGACGCTCGTATGTGTAACGAAAGAACCGTTACATGGTAGGTGTAGTTGAATATACAACATAACGATATAATCGGAGACAACCCAGATACAATGATTGTTCAATCTATCCATTCAACCTTATGTTCGATTCGGTTGCTAGTATGTATAACGAAAGAACAGTTACCTGGTTAGACATAATATATAATAATCATCACGAAATAATCGAATACAACCCAGATACGATGATTGTTCAGTCTATCCATTCAACCTTCTGTTCAGTTCAGTCGCTCTTATGTATAACTGGAGAACAGTTACCTGGTGAGTATAACTATATGAACATCATCACGATATAATCGAATACAACCCCAGATACGATCATTGTTTAGTCTATCCATTCAACCTTCAGTTCAATTCAGTCGCTCGTATGTATAACGGAAGAACAGTTACCTGGTGAGTATAACTATATAAACATAATCGAATACAACTCAGATACGATGATTGTTCAATCTATCCATTCAAACTTATGTTCGATTCGGTTGCTCGTATGTATATCGGAAGAACAGGTACCTGGTGAGTATATCTATATAAACATAATCGAATACAACTCAGATACGATGATTGTTCAATCTATCCATTTAACCTTCTGCTCGATTCGGTCGCTTGTATGTAAAACGAAAGGACAGTTACCTGGTGAGTATTGCTATATAAACATCATCACGATATCATCGAATACAACTCAGATACAATTATCGTTTCGTCTAACCATTTGACCTTCTGTTCGATTCAGTCGCCAGTATGTGTAACGGAAGTACCGTCACCAGGTAAGTATCACTATATATACAGTATTGCGATATAATCGGATACCACCCAGATACATTGATTGTTCAGTCTATCCATTCAACTTTCTGTTCGTTTCGCTCGCTCGTATGTGAAACGGGAATACCGTCACCTTATGTGTATAACTATATACACAGCATAACATCATAATCGAATACAACCCAGATACTATCCATTCAACCATCTGTTCGATTCGGTTGCTAGTATGTATAACGAAAGAACAGTAACCTGGTGAGTATTTCTATATGAACGTCATCACGATATAATCGAATACAACTTAGTTACAATTATCGTTCCGTCTAACCATCCAACCTTATGTTCGATTCAGACGCTCGTATGTGTAACGGAAGAACCGTTACATGGTAGGTGTAGTTAAATATACAACATAACGATATAATCGGAGACAACCCAGATACAATGATTGTTCAATCTATCCATTCAACCTTATGTTCGATTCGGTTGCTAGTATGTATAACGAAAGAACAGTTACCTGGTTAGACATAATATATAATAATCATCACGAAATAATCGAATACAACCCAGATACGATGATTGTTCAGTCTATCCATTCAACCTTCTGTTCAGTTCAGTCGCTCTTATGTATAACTGGAGAACAGTTACCTGGTGAGTATAACTATATGAACATCATCACGATATAATCGAATACAACCCCAGATACGATCATTGTTTAGTCTCTCCATTCAACCTTCAGTTCAATTCAGTCGCTCGTATGTATAACGGAAGAACAGTTACCTGGTGAGTATAACTATATAAACATAATCGAATACAACTCAGATACGATGATTGTTCAGTCTATCCATTCAACTTTCTGTTCGTTTAGGTCGCTCGTATGTGAAACGGGAATACCGTCACCTTATGTGTATAACTATATACACAGCATAACATCATAATCGAATACAACCCAGATACTATCCATTCAACCTTCTGTTCAATTCAGTCGCTCGTATGTATAACGGAAGAACAGTTACCTGGTGAGTATAACTATATAAACATAATCGAATACAACCCAGATACGATGATTGTTCAATCTATACTGAATTCAACCTTCTGCTCGATTCGGTCGCTTGTATGTAAAACGGAAGAACAGTTACCTGGTGAGTATTGCTATATAAACATCATCACGATATCATCGAATACAACTCAGATACAATTATCGTTTCGTCTAACCATTTAACCTTCTGTTCGATTCAGTCGCTAGTATGTGTAACGGAAGTACCGTCACCTGGTAAGTATCACTATATATACAGTATTGCGATATAATCGGATACCACCCAGATACATTGATTGTTCAGTCTATCCATTCAACTTTCTGTTCGTTTCGGTCGTTCGTATGTGAAACGGGAATACCGTCACCTTATGTGTATAACTATATACACAGCATAACATCATAATCGAATACAACCCAGATACTATCTATTCAACCTTCTGTTCGATTCGGTTGCTCGTATGTATAACGAAAGAACAGTAACCTGGTGAGTATTTCTATATGAACGTATTCACGATATAATCGAATACAACTTAGTTACAATTATCGTTCCGTCTAACCATCCAACCTTATGTTCGATTCAGACGCTCGTATGTGTAACGAAAGAACCGTTACATGGTAGGTGTAGTTAAATATACAACATAACGATATAATCGAAGACAACCCAGATACAATGATTGTTCAATCTAGCCATTCAACCTTATGTTCGATTCGGTTGCTAGTATGTATAACGAAAGAACAGTTACCTGGTTAGACATAATATATGATAATCATCACGAAATAATCGAATACAACCCAGATACGATGATTGTTCAGTATATCCATTCAACCTTCTGTTAAGTTCAGTCGCTCTTATGTATAACTGGAGAACAGTTACCTGGTGAGTATAACTATATGAACATCATCACGATATAATCGAATACAACCCCAGATACGATCATTGTTTAGTCTATCCATTCAACCTTCAGTTCAATTCAGTCGCTCGTATGTATAACGGAAGAACAGTTACCTGGTGAGTATAACTATATAAACATAATCGAATACAACTCAGATACGATGATTGTTCAATCTATCCATTCAACCTTATGTTCGATTCGGTTGCTCGTATGTATATCGAAAGAACAGGTACCTGGTGAGTATATCTATATAAACATAATCGAATACAACTCAGATAAGATGATTGTTCAATCTATCCATTTAACCTTCTGCTCGATTCGGTCGCTTGTATGTAAAACGGAAGGACAGTTACCTGGTGAGTATTGCTATATAAACATCATCACGATATCATCGAATACAACTCAGATACAATTATCGTTTCGTCTAACCATTCAACATTCTGTTCGATTCAGTCGCTAGTATGTGTAACGGAAGTATCGTCACCTGGTAAGTATCACTATATATACAGTATTGCGATATAATCGGATACCACCCAGATACATTGATTGTTCAGTCTATCCATTCAACTTTCTTTTCGTTTCGGTCGCTAGTATGTAAAACGGGAATACCGTCTCCTAGTGTGTATAACTATATACACAGCATAACATCATAATCGAATACAACCCATATACTATCCATTCAACCTTCTGCTCGATTCGGTCGCTTGTATGTAAAACGGAAGAACAGTTAACTGGTGAGTATTGCTATATAAACATCATCACGATATCATCGAATACAACTCAGATACAATTATCGTTTCGTCTAACCATTTAACCTTCTGTTCGATTCAGTCGCTAGTATGTGTAACGGAAGTACCGTCACCTGGTGAGTATCACTATATATACAGTATTGCGATATAATCGGATACCACCCAGATACATTGATTGTTCAGTCTATCCATTCAACTTTCTGTTCGTTTCGGTCGCTCGTATGTGAAACGGGAATACCGTCACCTTATGTGTATAACTATATACACAGCATAACATCATAATCGAATACAACCCAGATACTATCCATTCAACCTTCTGTTCGATTCGGTTGCTCGTATGTATAACGAAAGAACAGTAACCTGGTGAGTATTTCTATATGAACGTCATCACGATATAATCGAATACAACTTAGTTACAATTATCGTTCCGTCTAACCATCCAACCTTATGTTCGATTCAGACGCTCGTATGTGTAACGAAAGAACCGTTACATGGTAGGTGTAGTTGAATATACAACATAACGATATAATCGGAGACAACCCAGATACAATGATTGTTCAATCTATCCATTCAACCTTATGTTCGATTCGGTTGCTAGTATGTATAACGAAAGAACAGTTACCTGGTTAGACACAATATATAATAATCATCACGAAATAATCGAATACAACCCAGATACGATGATTGTTCAGTCTATCCATTCAACCTTCTGTTCAGTTCAGTCGCTCTTATGTATAACTGGAGAACAGTTACCTGGTGAGTATAACTATATGAACATCATCACGATATAATCGAATACAACCCCAGATACGATCATTGTTTAGTCTATCCATTCAACCTTCAGTTCAATTCAGTCGCTCGTATGTATAACGGAAGAACAGTTACCTGGTGAGTATAACTATATAAACATAATCGAATACAACTCAGATACGATGATTGTTCAATCTATTCATTCAACCTTATGTTCGATTCGGTTGCTCGTATGTATATCGGAAGAACAGGTACCTGGTGAGTATATCTATATAAACATAATCGAATACAACTCAGATACGATGATTGTTCAATCTATCCATTTAACCTTCTGCTCGATTCGGTCGCTTGTATGTAAAACGAAAGGACAGTTACCTGGTGAGTATTGCTATATAAACATCATCACGATATCATCGAATACAACTCAGATACAATTATCGTTTCGTCTAACCATTTAACCTTCTGTTCGATTCAGTCGCCAGTATGTGTAACGAAAGTACCGTCACCTGGTAAGTATCACTATATATACAGTTTTGCGATATAATCGGATACCACCCAGGTACATTGATTGTTCAGTCTATCCATTCAACTTTCTGTTCGTTTCGGTCGCTCGTATGTGAAACGGGAATACCGTCACCTTATGTGTATAACTATATACACAGCATAACATCATAATCGAATACAACCCAGACACTATCCATTCAACCATCTGTTCGATTCGGTTGCTAGTATGTATAACGAAAGAACAGTAACCTGGTGAGTATTTCTATATAAACGTCATCACGATATAATCGTATACAACTTAGTTACAATTATCGTTCCGTCTAACCATCCAACCTTATGTTCGATTCGGACGCTCGTATGTGTAACGAAAGAACCGTTACATGGTAGGTGTAGTTAAATATACAACATAACGATATAATCGGAGACAACCCAGATACAATGATTGTTCAATCTATCCATTCAACCTCATGTTCGATTCGGTTGCTCGTATGTATATCGGAAGAACAGGTACCTGGTGAGTATATCTATATAAACATAATCGAATACAACTCAGATACGATGATTGTTCAATCTATCCATTTAACCTTCTGCTCGATTCGGTCGCTTGTATGTAAAACGGAAGGACAGTTACCTGGTGAGTATTGCTATATAAACATCATCACGATATCATCGAATACAACTCAGATACAATTATCGTTTCGTCTAACCATTCAACATTCTGTTCGATTCAGTCGCTAGTATGTGTAACGGAAGTATCGTCACCTGGTAAGTATCACTATATATACAGTATTGCGATATAATCGGATACCACCCAGATACATTGATTGTTCAGTCTATCCATTCAACTTTCTTTTCGTTTCGGTCGCTCGTATGTAAAACGATAATAACGTCTCCTAGTGTGTATAACTATATACACAGCATAACATCATATTCGAATACAACCCATATACTATCCATTCAACCTTCTGTTCAATTCAGTCGCTGGTATGTATAACGGAAGAACAGTTACCTGGTGAGTATAACTATATAAACATAATCGAATACAACCCAGATACGATGATTGTTCAATCTATACTGAATTCAACCTTCTGCTCGATTCGGTCGCTTGTATGTAAACGGAAGAACAGTTACCTGGTGAGTATTGCTATATAAACATCATCACGATATCTTCGAATACAACTCAGATACAATTATCGTTTCGTCTAACCATTTAACCTTCTGTTCGATTCAGTCGCTAGTATGTGTAACGGAAGTACCGTCACCTGGTAAGTATCACTATATATACAGTATTGCGATATAATCGGATACCACCCAGATACATTGATTGTTCAGTCTATCCATTCAACTTTCTGTTCGTTTCGGTCGCTCGTATGTGAAACGGGAATACCGTCACCTTATGTGTATAACTATATACACAGCATAACATCATAATCGAATACAACCCAGATACTATCCATTCAACCTTCTGTTCGATTCGGTTGCTCGTATGTATAACGAAAGAACAGTAACCTGGTGAGTATTTCTATATGAACGTCATCACGATATAATCGAATACAACCCCAGATACGATCATTGTTTAGTCTATCCATTCAACCTTCTGTTCAGTTCAGTCGCTCTTATGTATAACTGGAGAACAGTTACCTGGTGAGTATAACTATATAAACATCATCACGATATAATCGAATACAACCCCAGATACGATCATTGTTTAGTCTATCCATTCAACCTTCTGTTCAATTCAGTCGCTCGTATGTATAACGGAAGAACAGTTACCTGGTGAGTATAACTATATGAACATAATCGAATACAACCCAGATACGATGATTGTTCAATATATACTAAATTCAACCTTCTGCTCGATTCGGTCGCTTGTATGTGAAACGAAAGAACAGTTACCTGGTGAGTATTTCTATATAAACATCATCACGATATCATCGAATACAACTCAGATACAATTATCGTTTCGTCTAACCATTTAACCTTCTGTTCGATTCAGTCGCTAGTATGTGTAACGGAAGTACCGTCACCCGGTAAGTATCACTATATATTCAGTATTGCGATATATTCGGATACCATCCAGATACATTGATTGTTCAGTCTATCCATTCAACTTTCTGTTCGTTTCGGTCGCTCGTATGTAAAACGGGAGTACCGTCACCTAATGTGTATAACTATTTACACAGCATAACATCATAATCTAATACAACCCAGATACTATCCATTCAACTTTCTGTTCGATTCGGTTGCTCGTATGTATAACGAGAGAACAGTAACCTGGTGAGTATTTCTATATGAACGTCATCACGATATAATCGAATACAACTCAGATACAATGATCATTCCGTCTATTCATCCAATTTTCTGTTCGATTGGGTCGCTCGTATGTATAACGCAAGAACAGTCACCTGGTGAGTATTACTAAATAAACATCACCACGATATAATCGAATACAACTCAGTTACAATTATCGTTCCGTCTAATCATCCAACCTTATGTTCGATGCAGACGCTCGTATGTGTAACGAGAGAACCGTCACATGGTAGGTGTAACTGAATATACAGCATAACGATATAATCGGAGACAACCCAGATACAATGATTGTTCAATCTATCCATTCAACCTTTTGTTCGATTCGAATGCTCGTATGTATAACGAAAGAACAGTAACCTGGTGAGTATTTCTATATGAACTTCATCACGATATCATCGAATACAACTCAGAGATACAATTATCATTTCGTCTAATCATTTAACCTTCTGTTCGATTCAGTCGCTAGTATGTGTAACGGGAGTACCGTCTCCTGGTAAGTATCACTATATATACAGTATTGCGATATAATCGGATACCACCCAGATACATTGATTGTTCAGTCTATCCATTCAACTTTCTGTTCAGTTCAGTTGCTCTTATGTATAACTGGAGAACAGTTTCCTGGTGAGTATAACTATATGAACATCATCAAGATATAATCGAATACAACCCCAGATACGATTATTGTTTAGTCTAATCATTCAACCTTCTGTTCAATTCAGTCGCTCGTATGTATAACGGAAGAACAGTTACCTGGTGAGTATAACTATATAAACATAATCGAATACAACCCAGATACGATGATTGTTCAATCTATACTAAATTTAACCTTCTGCTCGATTCGGTCGCTTGTATGTAAAACGAAAGAACAGTTACCTGGTGAGTGTTGCTATATAAACATCATCACGATATCATCGAATACAACTCAGATACAATTATGGTTTCGTCTAACCATTTAACCTTCTGTTCGATTCAGTCGCTAGTATGTGTAACGGAAGTACCGTCACCTGGTAATTATCACTATATATACAGTACTGCGATATAATCGGATACCAACCAGATACATTGATTGTTCAGTCTAACCATTCAACTTTCTGTTCGTTTCGGTCGCTCGTATGTAAAACGGGGATACCGTCACCTAGTGTGTATAACTATATACACAGCATAACATCATAATCGAATACAACCCAGATACCATCTATTCAACCTTCTGTTCGATTCGGTTGCTCTTATGTATAACGAAAGAACAGTAACCTGGTGAGTATTTCTATATGAACTTCATCACGATATAATCGAAAACAACTCAGATACAATGATCATTCCGTCTATCCATCCAACCTTCTGTTCGATTGGGTCGCTCGTACGTATAACGCAAGAACAGTCACCTTGTGAGTATTACTATATAAACATTACCACGATATAATCGAATACAACACAGTTACAATTATCGTTCCGTCTAACCATCCAACCTTATGTTCGATTCAGACGCTCGTATGTGTAACGAAAAAACCGTTACATGGTAGGTGTATCTAATTATACAGCATAACGATATAATCGGAGACAACCCAGATACAATGATTTTTCAATCTATCCATTCAACCTTATGTTCGATTCGGTTGCTCGTATGCATAACGGAAGAACAGTTACCTGGTTAGACATAATATATAATAATCATCACGAAATAATCGAATACAACCCAGATACGATGATTATTCAGTCTATCCATTCAACCTTCTGTTCAGTTCAGTCGCTCTTATGTATAACTGGAGAACAGTTACCTGGTGAGTATAACTATATAAACATCATCACGATATCATCGAATACAACCCCAGATACGATCATTGTTTAGTCTATCCATTCAACCTTCTGTTCAATTCAGTCGCTCGTATGTATAACGGAAGAACAGTTACCTGGTGAGTATAACTATATAAACATAATCGAATACAACCCAGATACGATGATTGTTCAATCTATCTATTTAACCTTCTGCTCGATTCGGTCGCTTGTATGTAAAACGGAAGAACAGTTACCTGGTGAGTATTGCTATAAACATCATCACGATATCATCGAATACAACTCAGATACAATTATCGTTTCGTCTAACCATTTAACCTTCTGTTCGATTCAGTCGCTTGTATGTGTAACGGAAGTACCGTCACCTGATAAGTATCACTATATATACAGTATTGCGATATAATCGGATACCAACCAGATACATTGATTGTTCAGTCTATCCATTCAACTTTCTGTTCGATTCGGTCGCTCGTATGTAAAACGGGAATACCGTCACCTAGTGTGTATAACTATATACACAGCATAACATCATAATCGAATACAACTCAGATACTATCCATTCAACCTTCTGTTCGATTCGGTTGCTCGTATGTATAACGAAAGAACAGTAACCTAGTGAGTATTTCTATATGAACTTCATCACGATATAATCGAATACAACTCAGATACAATGATCATTCCGACTATCCATCCAACCTTCTGTTCGATTGGGTCGCTCGTACGTATAACGCGAGAACAGTCACCTGGTGAGTATTACTATATAAACATTACCACGATATAATAGAATACAACTCAGTTACAATTATCGTTTCGTCTAACCATCCAACCTTATGTTCGATTCAGACGCTCGTATGTGTAACGAAAGAACCGTTACATGGTAGGTGTATCTAAATATACAGCATAACGATATAATCGGAGACAACCCAGAAACATTGATTGTTCGATCTATCCATTCAACCTTATGATCGATTCGGTTGCTCATATATATAACGGAAGAACAGTTACCTGGTTAGACATAATATATAATAATCATCACGAAATAATCGAATACAGCCCTAGATACGATGATTGTTCAGTCTATCCATACAACCTTCTGTTCAGTTCAGTCGCTCTTATGTATAACTGGAGAACAGTTACCTGTTGAGTATAACTATATAAACATCATCACGATATAATCGAATACAACCTCAGATACGAACATTGTTTAGTCTATCCATTCAACCTTCTGTTCAATTCAGTCGCTCGTATGTATAACGGAAGAACAGTTACCTGGTGAGTATAACTATATAAACCTAATCGAATACAACCCAGATACGATGAATTTTCAATCTATCCATTCAACCTGCTGCTCGATTCGGTCGCTTTTATGTAAAACGGAAGAACAGTTACCTGGTGAGTATTTCTATATAAACATCATCACGATATCATCGAATACAACTCAGATACAATTATCGTTTCGTCTAACCATTTAACCTTCTGTTCGATTCAGTCGCTAGTATGTGTAACGGAAGTACCGTCACCTGGTAAGTATCACTATATATTCAGTATTGCGATATATTCGGATACCATCCAGATACATTGATTGTTCAGTATATCCATTCAACTTTCTGTTCGTTTCGGTCGCTCGTATGTAAAACGGGAGTACCGTCACCTAATGTGTATAACTATTTACACAGCATAACATCATAATCTAATACAACCCAGATACTATCCATTCAACCTTCTGTTCGATTCGGTTGCTCGTATGTATAACGAGAGAACAGTAACCTGGTGAGTATTTCTATATGAACGTCATCACTATATAATCGAATACAACTCAGATACAATGATCATTCCGTCTATTCATCCAATTTTCTGTTCGATTGGGTCGCTCGTACGTATAACGCAAGAACAGTCACCTTGTGAGTATTACTATATAAACATTACCACGATATAATCGAATACAACACAGATACAATTATCGTTCCGTCTAACCATCCAACCTTATGTTCGATTCAGACGCTCGTATGTGTAACGAAAAAACCGTTACATGGTAGGTGTATCTAATTATACAGCATAACGATATAATCGGAGACAACCCAGATACAATGATTTTTCAATCTATCCATTCAACCTTATGTTCGATTCGGTTGCTCGTATGCATAACGGAAGAACAGTTACCTGGTTAGACATAATATATAATAATCATCACGAAATAATCGAATACAACCCAGATACGATGATTATTCAGTCTATCCATTCAACCTTCTGTTCAGTTCAGTCGCTCTTATGTATAACTGGAGAACAGTTACCTGGTGAGTATAACTATATAAACATCATCACGATATCATCGAATACAACCCCAGATACGATCATTGTTTAGTCTATCCATTCAACCTTCTGTTCAATTCAGTCGCTCGTATGTATAACGGAAGAACAGTTACCTGGTGAGTATAACTATATAAACATAATCGAATACAACCCAGATACGATGATTGTTCAATCTATCTATTTAACCTTCTGCCCGATTCGGTCGCTTGTATGTAAAACGGAAGAACAGTTACCTGGTGAGTATTGCTATAAACATCATCACGATATCATCGAATACAACTCAGATACAATTATCGTTTCGTCTAACCATTTAACCTTCTGTTCGATTCAGTCGCTTGTATGTGTAACGGAAGTACCGTCACCTGATAAGTATCACTATATATACAGTATTGCGATATAATCGGATACCAACCAGATACATTGATTGTTCAGTCTATCCATTCAACTTTCTGTTCGATTCGGTCGCTCGTATGTAAAACGGGAATACCGTCACCTAGTGTGTATAACTATATACACAGCATAACATCATAATCGAATACAACTCAGATACTATCCATTCAACCTTCTGTTCGATTCGGTTGCTCGTATGTATAACGAAAGAACAGTAACCTAGTGAGTATTTCTATATGAACTTCATCACGATATAATCGAATACAACTCAGATACAATGATCATTCCGACAATCCATCCAACCTTCTGTTCGATTGGGTCGCTCGTACGTATAACGCGAGAACAGTCACCTGGTGAGTATTACTATATAAACATTACCACGATATAATAGAATACAACTCAGTTACAATTATCGTTTCGTCTAACCATCCAACCTTATGTTCGATTCAGACGCTCGTATGTGTAACGAAAGAACCGTTACATGGTAGGTGTATCTAAATATACAGCATAACGATATAATCGGAGACAACCCAGAAACATTGATTGTTCGATCTATCCATTCAACCTTATGATCGATTCGGTTGCTCATATATATAACGGAAGAACAGTTACCTGGTTAGACATAATATATAATAATCATCACGAAATAATCGAATACAGCCCAGATACGATGATTGTTCAGTCTATCCATACAACCTTCTGTTCAGTTCAGTCGCTCTTATGTATAACTGGAGAACAGTTACCTGTTGAGTATAACTATATAAACATCATCACGATATAATCGAATACAACCTCAGATACGAACATTGTTTAGTCTATCCATTCAACCTTCTGTTCAATTCAGTCGCTCGTATGTATAACGGAAGAACAGTTACCTGGTGAGTATAACTATATAAACCTAATCGAATACAACCCAGATACGATGAATTTTCAATCTATCCATTCAACCTGCTGCTCGATTCGGTCGCTTTTATGTAAAACGGAAGAACAGTTACCTGGTGAGTATTTCTATATAAACATCATCACGATATCATCGAATACAACTCAGATACAATTATCGTTTCGTCTAACCATTTAACCTTCTGTTCGATTCAGTCGCTAGTATGTGTAACGGAAGTACCGTCACCTGGTAAGTATCACTATATATTCAGTATTGCGATATATTCGGATACCATCCAGATACATTGATTGTTCAGTATATCCATTCAACTTTCTGTTCGTTTCGGTCGCTCGTATGTAAAACGGGAGTACCGTCACCTAATGTGTATAACTATTTACACAGCATAACATCATAATCTAATACAACCCAGATACTATCCATTCAACCTTCTGTTCGATTCGGTTGCTCGTATGTATAACGAGAGAACAGTAACCTGGTGAGTATTTCTATATGAACGTCATCACTATATAATCGAATACAACTCAGATACAATGATCATTCCGTCTATTCATCCAATTTTCTGTTCGATTGGGTCGCTCGTATGTATAACGCAAGAACAGTCACCTGGTGAGTATTACTAAATAAACATCACCACGATATAATCGAATACAACTCAGTTACAATTATCGTTCCGTCTAATCATCCAACCTTATGTTCGATGCAGACGCTCGTATGTGTAACGAGAGAACCGTTACATGGTAGGTGTAACTGAATATACAGCATAACGATATAATCGGAGACAACCCAGATACAATGATTGTTCAATCTATCCATTCAACCTTTTGTTCGATTCGGTCGCTCTTATGTGTAACAGAAGAACTGTTACCTGGTTAGACATACTATATGAAAATCATCACGATATAATCGAATACAACCCAGATACAATGATTGTTCAGTCTATCCATTCAACCTTATGTTCAGTTTAGTCGCTCTTATGTATAACTGGAGAACAGTTACCTGTTGAGTATAACTATATAAACATCATCACGATATAATCGAATACAACCTCAGATACGATCATTGTTTAGTCTATCCATTCAACCTTCTGTTCAATTCAGTCGCTCGTATGTATAACGGAAGAACAGTTACCTGGTGAGTATAACTATATAAACCTAATCGAATACAACCCAGATACGATGAATTTTCAATCTATACATTCAACCTTCTGCTCGATTCGGTCGCTTTTATGTAAAACGGAAGAACAGTAACCTGGTGAGTATTTCTATATGAACTTCATCACGATATCATCGAATACAACTCAGAGATACAATTATCATTTCGTCTAACCATTTAACCTTCTGTTCGATTCAGTCGCTAGTATGTGTAACGGAAGTACCGTCTCCTGGTAAGTATCACTATATATACAGTATTGCGATATAATCGGATACCACCCAGATACATTGATTGTTCAGTCTATCCATTCAACTTTTTGTTCAGTTCAGTTGCTCTTATGTATAACTGGAGAACAGTTTCCTGGTGAGTATAACTATATGAACATCATCAAGATATAATCGAATACAACCCCAGATACGATTATTGTTTAGTCTAATCATTCAACCTTCTGTTCAATTCAGTCGCTCGTATGTATAACGGAAGAACAGTTACCTGGTGAGTATTACTATATAAACATAATCGAATACAACCCAGATACGATGATTGTTCAATCTATACTAAATTTAACCTTCTGCTCGATTCGGTCGCTTGTATGTAAAACGGAAGAACAGTTACCTGGTGAGTGTTGCTATATAAACATCATCACGATATCATCGAATACAACTAGATACAATTATGGTTTCGTCTAACCATTTAACCTTCTGTTCGATTCAGTCGCTAGTATGTGTAACGGAAGTACCGTCACCTGGTAAGTATCACTATATATACAGTACTGCGATATAATCGGATACCAACCAGATACATTGATTGTTCAGTCTAACCATTCAACTTTCTGTTCGTTTCGGTCGCTCGTATGTAAAACGGGGATACCGTCACCTAGTGTGTATAACTATATACACAGCATAACATCATAATCGAATACAACCCAGATACCATCTATTCAACCTTCTGTTCGATTCGGTTGCTCGTATGTATAACGAAAGAACAGTAACCTGGTGAGTATTTCTATATGAACTTCATCACGATATAATCGAATACAACTCAGATACAATGATCATTCCGTCTATCCATCCAACCTTCTGTTCGATTAGGTCGCTCGTACGTATAACGCAAGAACAGTCACCTGGTGAGTATTACTATATAAACATTACCACGATATAATCGAATACAACACAGTTACAATTATCGTTCCGTCTAACCATCCAACCTATTGTTCGATTCAGACGCTCGTATGTGTAACGAAAGAACCGTTACATGGTAGGTGTATCTAATTATACAGCATAACGATATAATCGGAGACAACCCAGATACAATGATTTTTCAATCTATCCATTCAACCTTATGTTCGATTCGGTTGCTCGTATGCATAACGGAAGAACAGTTACCTGGTTGGACATAATATATAATAATCATCACGAAATAATCGAATACAACCCAGATACGATGATTATTCAGTCTATCCATTCAACCTTCTGTTCAGTTCAGTCGCTCTTATGTATAACTGGAGAACAGTTACCTGGTGAGTATAACTATATAAACATCATCACGATATCATCGAATACAACCCCAGATACGATCATTGTTTAGTCTATCCATTCAACCTTCTGTTCAATTCAGTCGCTCGTATGTATAACGGAAGAACAGTTAACTGGTGAGTATAACTATATAAACATAATCGAATACAACCCAGATACGATGATTGTTCATTCTATCTATTCAACCTTCTGCTCGATTCGGTCGCTTGTATGTAAAACGGAAGAACAGTTACCTGGTGAGTATTGCTATAAACATCATCACGATATCATCGAATACAACTCAGATACAATTATCGTTTCGTCTAACCATTTAACCTTCTGTTCGATTCAGTCGCTTGTATGTGTAACGGAAGTACCGTCACCTGATAAGTATCACTATATATACAGTATTGCGATATAATCGGATACCAACCAGATACATTTATTGTTCAGTCTATCCATTCAACTTTCTGTTCGTTTCGGTCGCTCGTATGTAAAACGGAATACCGTCACCTAGTGTGTATAACTATATACACAGCATAACATCATAATCGAATACAACTCAGATACTATCCATTCAACCTTCTGTTCGATTCGGTTGCTCGTATGTATAACGAAAGAACAGTAACCTGGTGAGTATTTCTATATGAACTTCATCACGATATAATCGAATACAACTCAGATACAATGATCATTCCGTCTATCCATCCAACCTTCTGTTCGATTCAGTCGCTTGTATGTGTAACGGAAGTACCGTCACCTGATAAGTATCACTATATATACAGTATTGCGATATAATCGGATACCAACCAGATACATTGATTGTTCAGTCTATCCATTCAACTTTCTGTTCGTTTCGGTCGCTCGTATGTAAAACGGGAATACCGTCACCTAATGTGTATAACTATATACACAGCATAACATCATTATCGAATACAACCCAGATACTATCCATTCAACCTTCTGTTCGATTCGATTGCTCGTATGTATAACGGAAGAACAGTTACCTGGTGAGTATAACTATATAAACATAATCGAATACAACCCAGATACGATTATTGTTAAATCAATACTGAATTCAACCTCCTGCTCGATTCAGTCGCTCTTATGTATAACTGGAGAACAGTTACCTGTTGAGTATAACTATATAAACATCATCACGATATAATCGAATACAACCTCAGATACGATCATTGTTTGGTCTATCCATTCAACCTTCTGTTCAATTCAGTCGCTCGTATGTATAACGGAAGAACAGTTACCTGGTGAGTATAACTATATAAACCTAATCGAATACAACCCAGATACGATGAATCGAATACAACTCAGAGATACAATTATCATTTCGTCTAACCATTTAACCTTCTGTTCGATTCGAATGTTTGAAATTTCATGTGTTATCTGTTTTATAATAATTGTTTGTATTTGTTACCAGAATGTTTTACAAATTCAGGTGATTTATGTTTTATTTTTCTTATTTACGATGACTTTGTCAATGAGAATATCATTTCTTCTGACAATTAAGTATTTTTGATTGATTGATTGATTGATCAGTCGCTAGTATGTGTAACGGAAGTACCGTCACCTGGTAAGTATCACTATATATACAGTATTGCGATATAATCGGATACCACCCAGATACATTGATTATTCAGTCTATCCATTCAACTTTCTGTTCAGTACAGTCGCTCTTATGTATAACTGGAGAATAGTTTCCTGGTGAGTATAACTATATGAACATCATCAAGATATAATTGAATACAACCCCAGATACGATTATTGTTTAGTCTATCCATTCAACCTTCTGTTCAATTCAGTCGCTCGTATGTATAACGGAAGAACAGTTACCTGGTGAGTATAACTATATAAACATTATCGAACACAACCCAGATACGATGATTGTTCAATCTATACTAAATTTAACCTTCTGCTCGATTCGGTCGCTTGTATGTAAAACGGAAGAACAGTTACCTGGTGAGTATTGCTATATAAACATCATCACGATATCATCGAATACATTTCAGATACAATTATCGTTTCGTCTAACCATTTAACCCTCTGTTCGATTCAGTCGCTAGTATGTGTAACGGAAGTACCGTCACCTGGTGAGTATCACTTTATATTTAGTATTGCGAAATAATCGGATACCACCCAGATACATTGATTGTTCAGTCTATCCATTCAACTTTCTGTTCGTTTCGGTCGCTCGTATGTAAAACGGGAATACCGTCACCTAATGTGTATAACTATATACACAGCATAACATCATTATCGAATACAACCCAGATACTATCCATTCAACCTTCTGTTCGATTCGATTGCTCGTATGTATAACGGAAGAACAGTTACCTGGTGAGTATAACTATATAAACATAATCGAATACAACCCAGATACGATTATTGTTAAATCAATACTGAATTCAACCTCCTGCTCGATTCAGTCGCTCTTATGTATAACTGGAGAACAGTTACCTGTTGAGTATAACTATATAAACATCATCACGATATAATCGAATACAACCTCAGATTCGATCATTGTTTAGTCTATCCATTCAACCTTCTGTTCAATTCAGTCGCTCGTAAGTATAACGGAAGAACAGGTACCTGGTGAGTATAACTATATAAACCTAATCGAATACGACCCAGATACGATAAATTTTCAATCTATCCATTTAACCTTCTGCTCGATTCGGTCGCTTCTATGTAAAACGGAAGAACAGTTTCCTGGTGAATAGTGCTATATAAACATCATCACTATTTCATCGAATACAACTCAGATACAATTATCGCTTCGTCTAACCATTTAACCTTCTGTTCGATTCAGTCGCTAGTATGTGTAACGGAAGTACCGTCACCTGGTAAGTATAACTATATACACAGCATAACATCATAATCGAATACAACTCAGATACTATCCATTCAACCTTCTGTTCGATTCGGTTGCTCGTATGTATAACTAAAGAACAGTAACCTGGTGAGTATAACTATATAAACATCATCACGATATAATCGAATACAACCCAGATACGATGATTGTTCAGTCTATCCATACAACCTTCTGTTCAGTTCAGTCGCTCTCATGTATAACTGGAGAACAGTTACCTGGTGAGTATAACTATATAAACATCATCACGATATAATCGAATACAACCCCAGATACGATCATTGTTTAGTCTATCCATTCAACCTTCTGTTCAATTCAGTCGCTCGTATGTATAACGGAAGAACAGTTACTTCGTGGGTATAACTATATAAACATAATTGAATACAACTCAGATACGATGATTGTTCAATCTATCCATTAAACCTTATGTTCGATTCGGTTGCTCGTATGTATAACGGAAGAACAGGTACCTGGTGAGTATAACTATATAAACATAATCGAATACAACTCAGATACGATGATTGTTCAATCTATCCATTTAACCTTCTGCTCGATTCGGTCGCTTGTATGTAAAACGGAAGGACAGTTACCTGGTGAGTTTTGCTATATAAACATCATCACGATATCATCGAATACAACTCAGATACAATTATC
Organism: Chrysomela aeneicollis; assembly: GCA_029955515.1. Classification (NCBI taxonomy): domain Eukaryota; kingdom Metazoa; phylum Arthropoda; class Insecta; order Coleoptera; family Chrysomelidae; genus Chrysomela; species Chrysomela aeneicollis. The sequence goes on along the minus strand of JARUHQ010000013.1, from coordinate 9,071,530 downwards.
GTTTCGTCTAACCATTCAACATTCTGTTCGATTCAGTCGCTAGTATGTGTAACGGAAGTATCGTCACCTGGTAAGTATCACTATATAAACAGAATTGCGATATAATCGGATACCACCCAGATACATTGATTGTTCAGTCTATCCATTCAACTTTCTGTTCGTTTCAGTCGCTTGTATGTAAAACGGGAATACCGTCACCTAGTGTGTATAAATATATACACAGCATAACATCATAATCGAATACAACCCAGATACTATTCATTCAACCTTCTGTTCGATTCGGTTGCTCGTATGTATAACGAGAGAACAGTAACCTGGTGAGTATTTCTATATGAACGTCATCACGATATAATCGAATACACCTCAGATACAATGATCATTCCGTCCATCCATCCAACCTTCTGTTCGATTGGGTCGCTCGTATGTATAACGCAAGAACAGTCACCTGGTGAGTATTACTATATAAACATCACCACGATATAATCGAATACAACTCAGTTACATCTATCGTTCCGTCTAACTATCCAACCTTATGTTCGATTCAGGCGCTCGTATGTGTAACGGAAGAACCGTTACATGGTAGGTGTAACTGAATATACAGCATAACGATATAATCGTAGACAACCCAGATACAATGATTGTTCAATCTATCCATCCAACCTTATGTTCGATTCGGTTGCTCGTATGTTTAACGGAAGAACTGTTACCTGGTTAGACATACCATATGATAATCATCACGATATACTCGAATACAACCCCAGATACGATTATTGTTTGGTCTATCCATTCAACCTTCTGTTCAATTCAGTCGTTTTTATGTATAACGGTGAGTATAACTATATAACTATATAAACCTAATCGAATACAACACAGATACGATGAATTTCCAATATATCCATTTAACCTTCTGCTCGATTCGGTCGCTTTTATTTAAAACGCAAGAACAGTCACCTGGTGAGTATTACTATATAAACATCACCACGATATAATCGAATACAACTCAGTTACAATTATCGTTCCGTCTAACCATCCAACCTTATGTTCGATTCAGACGCTCGTTTGTGTAACGAAAGAACCGTTACATGGTAGGTGTATCTGAATATACAGCATAACGATATAATCGGAGACAACCCAGATACAATGATTTTTCAATCTATCCATTCGAACTAATGTTCGATTCGGTTGCTCGTATGTATAACGGAGAAACAGTTACCTGGTGAGTATAACTATATAAACATAATCGAATACAACCCAGATACGATGATTGTTCAATCTATACTAAATTTGAGTTTCTGCTCGATTCTGTCGCTTGTATGTAAAACGGAAGAACAGTCACCTGGTGAGTATTTCTATATGAACGTCATCACGATATAATCGAATACAACTCAGATACAATGATCATTCCGTCTATCCATCCAACCTTCTGTTCGATTGAGTCGCTCGTATGTATAACGCAAGAACAGTCACCTGGTGAGTATTACTATATAAAAATCACCACGATATAATCGAATACAACTCAGTTACATTTATCGTTCCGTCTAACCATCCAACCTTATGTTCGATTCAGATGCTCGTATGTTAACGAAAGAACCCTTACATGGTAGGTGTAACTAAATATACAGCATTACGATATAATCGGAGACAACCCAGATACAATGATTGTTCAATCTATCCATCCAACCTTATGTTCGACTCGGTTGCTCGTATGTATAACGGAAGAACTGTTACCTGGTTAGACATACTATATGATAATAATCACGATATAATCAAATACAACCCAGATACGATGAATGTTCAGTCTATCCATTCAACCTTCTGTTCAGTTCAGTCGCTCTTATGTATAACTGGAGAACAGTTTCCTGGTGAGTATAACTATATGAACATCATCAAGATATAATCGAATACAACCCCAGATACGATTATTGTTTAGTCTATCCATTCAACCTTCTGTTCAATTCAGTCGCTCGAATGTATAACGGAAGAACAGTTACCTGGTGAGTATAACTATATAAACATAATCGAATACAACCCAGATACGATGATTGTTCAATTTATACTGAATTTAAGCTTCTGCTCGATTCGGTCGCTTGTATATAAAACGAAAGAACAGTTACCTGGTGAGTATTGCTAAATAAACATTATCACGATATCATCGAATACAACTCAGATACAATTATCGTTTCGTCTAACCATTTAACCTTCTGTTCGATTCAGTCGCTAGAATGTGTAACGGAAGTACCGTCACCTGGTAAGTATCACTATATATACAGTATTGCGATATAATCGGATACCACCCAGATACATTGATTGTTTAGTCTATACATTCAACTTTCTGTTCGTTTCGGTCGCTCGTATGTGAAACGGGAATACCGTCACCTTATGTGTTTAACTATATACACAGCATAACATCATAATCAAATACAACCCAGATACTATTCATTCAACCTTCTTTTCGATTCGGTTGCTCGTATGTATAACGAAAGAACAGTAACCTGGTGAGTATTTCTATATGAACGTCATCACGATATAATCGAATACAACTCAGATACAATGATGATTCCGTCTATCCATCCAACCTTCTGTTCGATTGAGTCGCTCGTATGTATAACGCAAGAACATTCACCTGGTGAGTATTACTATATAAACATCACCACGATATAATCGAATACAACTCAGTTATTATTATCGTTCCGTCTAACCATCCAACCTTATGTTCGATTCAGACGCTTGTATGTGTAACGAAAGAACCGTTACATGGTAGGTGTAACTAAATATACAGCATAACGATATAATCGGAGACAACCCAGATACAATGATTGTTCAATCTATCATCCAACCTTATGTTCGATTCGGTTGCTCGTATGTATAACGGAAGAACTGTTACCTGGTTAGAAATAACATATGATAATAATCACGATATAATCTAACACAACCCAGATACGATGAATGTTCAGTCTATCCATTCAACCTTCTGTTCAGTTCAGTCGCTCTTATGTATAACTGGAGAACAGTTTCCTGGTGAGTATAACTATATGAACATCATCAAGATATAATCGAATACAATCCCAGATACGATTATTGTTTAGTCTATCCATTCAACCATCTGTTCAATTCAGTCGCTCGTATGTATAACGGAAGAACAGTTACCTGGTGAGTATAACTATATGAACATAATCGAATACAACCCAGATAAGATGATTGTTCCATCTATACTAAATTTAAGCTTCTGCTCGATACGGTCGCTTGTATGTAAAACGGAAGAACACTTACCTGGTGAGTATTGCTATATAAACATCATCACGATATCATCGAATACAACTCAGAGATACAATTATCGTTTCGTCTTACCATTTAACCTTCTGTTCGATTCAGTCGCTAGTATGTGTAACGGAAGTACCGTCACCTGGTGAGTATCACTATATATACAGTATTGCGATATAATCGGATACCACCCAGATACATTGATTGTTCAGTCTATCCATTCAACTCTCTGTTCGTTTCGGTCGCTCGTATGTAAAACGGGAATACCGTCACCTTATGTGTATAACTATATACACAGCATAATCATAATCATAATCGAATACAACCCAGATAATATCCATTCAACCTTCTGTTCGATTCGTCTGCTCGTATGTATAACGAAAGAACAGTAACCTGGTGAGTATTTCTATATGAACGTCATCACGATATAATCGAATACAACTCAGATACAATGATCATTCCGTCTATCCATCCAACCTTCTGTTCGATTGAGTCGTTCGTATGTATAACGCAAGAACAGTCACCTGGTGAGTATTACTATATGAACATCACCACGATATAATCGAATACAATTATCGTTCCGTCTAACCATCCAACCTTATGTTCGATTCAGACGCTCGTATGTATAACGGAAGAACAGTTACCTGGTGAGTATAACTATATAAACATTATCGAATACAACCCAGATACGATGATTGTTCAATCTATACTAAATTTAAGCTTCTGCTCGATTCGGTCGCTTGTATGTAAAACGGAAGAACAGTTACCTGGTGAGTATTGCTATATAAACATCATCACGATATCATCGAATACAACTCAGAGATACAATTATCGTTTCGTATAACCATCTAACCTTCTGTTCGATTCAGTCGCTAGTATGTGTAACGGAAGTACCGTCACCTGGTAAGTATCACTATATATACAGTATTGCGATATAATCGGATACCACCCAGATACATTGATTGTTCAGTCTATCCATTCAACTTTCTGTTCGTTTCGGTCGCTCGTATGTAAAACGGAAATACCGTCACCTTATGTGTATAACTATATACACAGCATAACATCATAATCAAATACAACCCAGATACTATCCATTCAACCTTCTGTTCGATTCGGTTGCTCGTATGTATAACGAAAGAACAGTAACCTGGTGAGTATTTCTATATGAACGTCATCACGATATAATCGAATACAACTCAGATACAATGATCATTCCGTCTATTCATCCAACCTTCTGTTCGATTGGGTCGCTCGTATGTATAACGCAAGAACAGTCACCTGTTGAGTATTACTATATAAACATCACCACGATTTAATCGAATACAACTCAGTTATTATTATCGTTCCGTCTAACCATCCAACCTTATGTTCGATTCAGACGCTCGTATGTGTAACGAAAGAACCGTTACATGGTAGGTGTAACTAAATATACAGCATAACGATATAATCGGAGACAACCCAGATACAATGATTGTTCAATCTATCCATCCAACCTTATGTTCGATTCGGTTGCTCGTATGTATAACGGAAGAACTGTTACCTGGTTAGAAATAACATATGATAATAATCACGATATAATCTAACACAACCCAGATACGATGAATGTTCAGTCTATCCATTCAACCTTCTGTTCAGTTCAGTCGCTCTTATGTATAACTGGTGAAAATTTTTCTGGTGAGTATAACTATATGAACATCATCAAGATATAATTGAATACAACCCCAGATACGATTATTGTTTAGTCTATCCATTCAACCTTCTGTTCAATTCAGTCGCTCGTATGTATAACGGAAGAACAGTTACCTGGTGAGTATAACTATATAAACATTATCGAATAAAACCCAGATACGATGATTGTTCAATCTATACTAAATTTAAGCTTCTGCTCGATTCGGTCGCTTGTATGTAAAACGGAAGAACAGTTACCTGGTGAGTATTGCTATATAAACATCATCACGATATCATCGAATACAACTCAGAGATACAATTATCGTTTCGTATAACCATCTAACCTTCTGTTCGATTCAGTCGCTAGTATGTGTAACGGAAGTACCGTCACCTGGTAAGTATCACTATATATACAGTATTGCGATATAATCGGATACCACCCAGATACATTGATTGTTCAGTCTATCCATTCAACTTTCTGTTCGTTTTGGTCGCTCGTATGTAAAACGGAAATACCGTCACCTTATGTGTATAACTATATACACAGCATAACATCATAATCAAATACAACCCAGATACTATCCATTCAACCTTCTGTTCGATTCGGTTGCTCGTATGTATAACGAAAGAACAGTAACCTGGTGAGTATTTCTATATGAACGTCATCACGATATAATCGAATACAACTCAGATACAATGATCATTCCGTCTATCCATCCAACCTTCTGTTCGATTGGGTCGCTCGTATGTATAACGCAAGAACAGTCACCTGGTGAGTATTACTATATAAACATCACCACGATTTAATCGAATACAACTCAGTTACAATTATTGTTCCGTCTAACCATCCAACCTTATGTTCGATTCAGACGCTCGTATGTGTAACGAAAGAACCGTTACATGATAGGTGTAACTAAATATACAGCATAACGATATAATCGGAGACAACCCAGATACAATGATTGTGCAATCTATCCATCCAACCTTATGTTCGATTCGGTTGCTCGTATGTATTACGAAAGAACTGTTACCTGGTTAGACATACTATATGATAATAATCACGATAAAATCAAATACAACCCAGATACGATGAATGTTCAGTCTATCCATTCAACCTTCTGTTCAGTTCATTCGCTCTTATGTATAACTGAAGAACAGTTTCCTGGTGAGTATAACTATATGAACATCATCAAGATATAATCGATTACATCCCAGATACGATGATTGTTCAATCTATACTAAATTTAAGCTTCTGCTCGATTCGGACGCTTGTATGTTAAACGGAAGAACAGTTACCTGGTGAGTTTTGCTATATAAACATCATCACGATATCATCGAATACAACTCAGAGAAACAATTATCATTTCGTCTAACCATTCAACCTTCTGTTCGATTCAGACGCTCGTATGTGTAACGAAAGAACCGTTACATGGTAGGTGTAACTAAATATACAGCATAACGATATAATCGGAGACAACCCAGATACAATGATTGTTCAATCTATCCATCCAACCTTATGTTCGATTCGGTTGCTCGTATGTATAACGGAAGAACTGTTACCTGGTTAGAAATAACATATGATAATAATCACGATATAATCTAACACAACCCAGATACGATGAATGTTCAGTCTATCCATTCAACCTTCTGTTCAGTTCAGTCGCTCTTATGTATAACTGGTGAACATTTTTCTGGTGAGTATAACTATATGAACATCATCAAGATATAATTGAATACAACCCCAGATACGATTATTGTTTAGTCTATCCATTCAACCTTCTGTTCAATTCAGTCGCTCGTATGTATAACGGAAGAACAGTTACCTGGTGAGTATAACTATATAAACATTATCGAATAAAACCCAGATACGATGATTGTTCAATCTATACTAAATTTAAGCTTCTGCTCGATTCGGTCGCTTGTATGTAAAACGGAAGAACAGTTACCTGGTGAGTATTGCTATATAAACATCATCACGATATCATCGAATACAACTCAGAGATACAATTATCGTTTCGTATAACCATCTAACCTTCTGTTCGATTCAGTCGCTAGTATGTGTAACGGAAGTACCGTCACCTGGTAAGTATCACTATATATACAGTATTGCGATATAATCGGATACCACCCAGATACATTGATTGTTCAGTCTATCCATTCAACTTTCTGTTCGTTTTGGTCGCTCGTATGTAAAACGGAAATACCGTCACCTTATGTGTATAACTATATACACAGCATAACATCATAATCAAATACAACCCAGATACTATCCATTCAACCTTCTGTTCGATTCGGTTGCTCGTATGTATAACGAAAGAACAGTAACCTGGTGAGTATTTCTATATGAACGTCATCACGATATAATCGAATACAACTCAGATACAATGATCATTCCGTCTATCCATCCAACCTTCTGTTCGATTGGGTCGCTCGTATGTATAACGCAAGAACAGTCACCTGGTGAGTATTACTATATAAACATCACCACGATTTAATCGAATACAACTCAGTTACAATTATTGTTCCGTCTAACCATCCAACCTTATGTTCGATTCAGACGCTCGTATGTGTAACGAAAGAACCGTTACATGATAGGTGTAACTAAATATACAGCATAACGATATAATCGGAGACAACCCAGATACAATGATTGTGCAATCTATCCATCCAACCTTATGTTCGATTCGGTTGCTCGTATGTATTACGAAAGAACTGTTACCTGGTTAGACATACTATATGATAATAATCACGATAAAATCAAATACAACCCAGATACGATGAATGTTCAGTCTATCCATTCAACCTTCTGTTCAGTTCATTCGCTCTTATGTATAACTGGAGAACAGTTTCCTGGTGAGTATAACTATATGAACATCATCAAGATATAATCGATTACATCCCAGATACGATGATTGTTCAATCTATACTAAATTTAAGCTTCTGCTCGATTCGGACGCTTGTATGTTAAACGGAAGAACAGTTACCTGGTGAGTTTTGCTATATAAACATCATCACGATATCATCGAATACAACTCAGAGAAACAATTATCATTTCGTCTAACCATTCAACCTTCTGTTCGATTCAGACGCTCGTATGTGTAACGAAAGAACCGTTACATGGTAGGTGTAACTAAATATACAGCATAACGATATAATCGGAGACAACCCAGATACAATGATTGTTCAATCTATCATCCAACCTTATGTTCGATTCGGTTGCTCGTATGTATAACGGAAGAACTGTTACCTGGTTAGAAATAACATATGATAATAATCACGATATAATCTAACACAACCCAGATACGATGAATGTTCAGTCTATCCATTCAACCTTCTGTTCAGTTCAGTCGCTCTTATGTATAACTGGAGAACAGTTTCCTGGTGAGTATAACTATATGAACATCATCAAGATATAATCGAATACAATCCCAGATACGATTATTGTTTAGTCTATCCATTCAACCATCTGTTCAATTCAGTCGCTCGTATGTATAACGGAAGAACAGTTACCTGGTGAGTATAACTATATGAACATAATCGAATACAACCCAGATAAGATGATTGTTCCATCTATACTAAATTTAAGCTTCTGCTCGATACGGTCGCTTGTATGTAAAACGGAAGAACACTTACCTGGTGAGTATTGCTATATAAACATCATCACGATATCATCGAATACAACTCAGAGATACAATTATCGTTTCGTCTTACCATTTAACCTTCTGTTCGATTCAGTCGCTAGTATGTGTAACGGAAGTACCGTCACCTGGTGAGTATCACTATATATACAGTATTGCGATATAATCGGATACCACCCAGATACATTGATTGTTCAGTCTATCCATTCAACTCTCTGTTCGTTTCGGTCGCTCGTATGTAAAACGGGAATACCGTCACCTTATGTGTATAACTATATACACAGCATAATCATAATCATAATCGAATACAACCCAGATAATATCCATTCAACCTTCTGTTCGATTCGTCTGCTCGTATGTATAACGAAAGAACAGTAACCTGGTGAGTATTTCTATATGAACGTCATCACGATATAATCGAATACAACTCAGATACAATGATCATTCCGTCTATCCATCCAACCTTCTGTTTGATTGAGTCGTTCGTATGTATAACGCAAGAACAGTCACCTGGTGAGTATTACTATATGAACATCACCACGATATAATCGAATACAATTATCGTTCCGTCTAACCATCCAACCTTATGTTCGATTCAGACGCTCGTATGTATAACGGAAGAACAGTTACCTGGTGAGTATAACTATATAAACATTATCGAATACAACCCAGATACGATGATTGTTCAATCTATACTAAATTTAAGCTTCTGCTCGATTCGGTCGCTTGTATGTAAAACGGAAGAACAGTTACCTGGTGAGTATTGCTATATAAACATCATCACGATATCATCGAATACAACTCAGAGATACAATTATCGTTTCGTATAACCATCTAACCTTCTGTTCGATTCAGTCGCTAGTATGTGTAACGGAAGTACCGTCACCTGGTAAGTATCACTATATATACAGTATTGCGATATAATCGGATACCACCCAGATACATTGATTGTTCAGTCTATCCATTCAACTTTCTGTTCGTTTCGGTCGCTCGTATGTAAAACGGAAATACCGTCACCTTATGTGTATAACTATATACACAGCATAACATCATAATCAAATACAACCCAGATACTATCCATTCAACCTTCTGTTCGATTCGGTTGCTCGTATGTATAACGAAAGAACAGTAACCTGGTGAGTATTTCTATATGAACGTCATCACGATATAATCGAATACAACTCAGATACAATGATCATTCCGTCTATCCATCCAACCTTCTGTTCGATTGGGTCGCTCGTATGTATAACGCAAGAACAGTCACCTGTTGAGTATTACTATATAAACATCACCACGATTTAATCGAATACAACTCAGTTACAATTATCGTTCCGTCTAACCATCCAACCTTATGTTCGATTCAGACGCTCGTATGTGTAACGAAAGAACCGTTACATGGTAGGTGTAACTAAATATACAGCATAACGATATAATCGGAGACAACCCAGATACAATGATTGTGCAATCTATCCATCCAACCTTATGTTCGATTCGGTTGCTCGTATGTATTACGAAAGAACTGTTACCTGGTTAGACATACTATATGATAATAATCACGATAAAATCAAATACAACCCAGATACGATGAATGTTCAGTCTATCCATTCAGCCTTCTGTTCAGTTCATTCGCTCTTATGTATAACTGGAGAACAGTTTCCTGGTGAGTATAACTATATGAACATCATCAAGATATAATCGATTACAACCCAGATACGATGATTGTTCAATCTATACTTAATTTAAGCTTCTGCTCGATTCGGACGCTTGTATGTTAAACGGAAGAACAGTTACCTGGTGAGTATTTCTATATGAACGTCATCACGATATAATCGAATACAACTCAGATACAATGATCATTCCGTCTATCCATCCAACCTTCTGTTCGATTGGGTCGCTCGTATGTATAACGCAAGAACAGTCACCTGGTGAGTATTACTATATAAACATCACCACGATATAATCGAATACAACTCAGTTACATTTATCGTTCCGTCTAACCATCCAACCTTATGTTCGATTCAGATGCTCGTATGTGTAACGAAAGAACCCTTACATGGTAGGTGTAACTAAATATACAGCATTACGATATAATCGGAGACAACCCAGATACAATGATTGTTCAATCTATCCATCCAACCTTATGTTCGACTCGGTTGCTCGTATGTATAACGGAAGAACTGTTACCTGGTTAGACATACTATATGATAATAATCACGATATAATCAAATACAACCCAGATACGATGAATGTTCAGTCTATCCATTCAACCTTCTGTTCAGTTCAGTCGCTCTTATGTATAACTGGAGAACAGTTTCCTGGTGAGTATAACTATATGAACATCATCAAGATATAATCGAATACAACCCCAGATACGATTATTGTTTAGTCTATCCATTCAACCTTCTGTTCAATTCAGTCGCTCGAATGTATAACGGAAGAACAGTTACCTGGTGAGTATAACTATATAAACATAATCGAATACAACCCAGATACGATGATTGTTCAATTTATACTGAATTTAAGCTTCTGCTCGATTCGGTCGCTTGTATGTAAAACGGAAGAACAGTTACCTGGTGAGTATTGCTAAATAAACATTATCACGATATCATCGAATACAACTCAGATACAATTATCGTTTCGTCTAACCATTTAACCTTCTGTTCGATTCAGTCGCTAGAATGTGTAACGGAAGTACCGTCACCTGGTAAGTATCACTATATATACAGTATTGCGATATAATCGGATACCACCCAGATACATTGTTTGTTTAGTCTATACATTCAACTTTCTGTTCGTTTCGGTCGCTCGTATGTGAAACGGGAATACCGTCACCTTATGTGTTTAACTATATACACAGCATAACATCATAATCAAATACAACCCAGATACTATTCATTCAACCTTCTTTTCGATTCGGTTGCTCGTATGTATAACGAAAGAACAGTAACCTGGTGAGTATTTCTATATGAACGTCATCACGATATAATCGAATACAACTCAGATACAATGATGATTCCGTCTATCCATCCAACCTTCTGTTCGATTGAGTCGCTCGTATGTATAACGCAAGAACATTCACCTGGTGAGTATTACTATATAAACATCACCACGATATAATCGAATACAACTCAGTTATTATTATCGTTCCGTCTAACCATCCAACCTTATGTTCGATTCAGACGCTCGTATGTGTAACGAAAGAACCGTTACATGGTAGGTGTAACTAAATATACAGCATAACGATATAATCGGAGACAACCCAGATACAATGATTGTTCAATCTATCCATCCAACCTCATGTTCGATTCGGTTGCTCGTATGTATAACGGAAGAACTGTTACCTGGTTAGAAATAACATATGATAATAATCACGATATAATCTAACACAACCCAGATACGATGAATGTTCAGTCTATCCATTCAACCTTCTGTTCAGTTCAGTCGCTCTTATGTATAACTGGTGAACATTTTTCTGGTGAGTATAACTATATGAACATCATCAAGATATAATTGAATACAACCCCAGATACGATTATTGTTTAGTCTATCCATTCAACCTTCTGTTCAATTCAGTCGCTCGTATGTATAACGGAAGAACAGTTACCTGGTGAGTATAACTATATAAACATTATCGAATAAAACCCAGATACGATGATTGTTCAATCTATACTAAATTTAAGCTTCTGCTCGATTCGGTCGCTTGTATGTAAAACGGAAGAACAGTTACCTGGTGAGTATTGCTATATAAACATCATCACGATATCATCGAATACAACTCAGAGATACAATTATCGTTTCGTATAACCATCTAACCTTCTGTTCGATTCAGTCGCTAGTATGTGTAACGGAAGTACCGTCACCTGGTAAGTATCACTATATATACAGTATTGCGATATAATCGGATACCACCCAGATACATTGATTGTTCAGTCTATCCATTCAACTTTCTGTTCGTTTTGGTCGCTCGTATGTAAAACGGAAATACCGTCACCTTATGTGTATAACTATATACACAGCATAACATCATAATCAAATACAACCCAGATACTATCCATTCAACCTTCTGTTCGATTCGGTTGCTCGTATGTATAACGAAAGAACAGTAACCTGGTGAGTATTTCTATATGAACGTCATCACGATATAATCGAATACAACTCAGATACAATGATCATTCCGTCTATCCATCCAACCTTCTGTTCGATTGGGTCGCTCGTATGTATAACGCAAGAACAGTCACCTGGTGAGTATTACTATATAAACATCACCACGATTTAATCGAATACAACTCAGTTACAATTATTGTTCCGTCTAACCATCCAACCTTATGTTCGATTCAGACGCTCGTATGTGTAACGAAAGAACCGTTACATGATAGGTGTAACTAAATATACAGCATAACGATATAATCGGAGACAACCCAGATACAATGATTGTGCAATCTATCCATCCAACCTTATGTTCGATTCGGTTGCTCGTATGTATTACGAAAGAACTGTTACCTGGTTAGACATACTATATGATAATAATCACGATAAAATCAAATACAACCCAGATACGATGAATGTTCAGTCTATCCATTCAACCTTCTGTTCAGTTCATTCGCTCTTATGTATAACTGGAGAACAGTTTCCTGGTGAGTATAACTATATGAACATCATCAAGATATAATCGATTACATCCCAGATACGATGATTGTTCAATCTATACTAAATTTAAGCTTCTGCTCGATTCGGACGCTTGTATGTTAAACGGAAGAACAGTTACCTGGTGAGTTTTGCTATATAAACATCATCACGATATCATCGAATACAACTCAGAGAAACAATTATCATTTCGTCTAACCATTCAACCTTCTGTTCGATTCAGTCGCTAGTATGTGTAACGGAAGTACCGTCACCTGGTAAGTATCACTATATATACAGTATTGCGATATAATCGGATACCACCCAGTTACATTGATTGTTCAGTCTATCCATTCAACTTTCTGTTCAGTTCAGTCGCTCTTATGTATAACTGGAGAACAATTTCCTGGTGAGTATAACTATATGAACATCATCAAGATATAATCGAATACAACCCCAGATACGATTATTGTTTAGTCTATCCATTCAACCTTCTCTTCAATTCAGTCGCTCGTATGTATAACGGAAGAACATTTACCTGGTGAGTATAACTATATAAACCTTATCGAATACATCCCAGATACGATGAATTTTCAATCTATCCATTCAACCTTCTGCTCGATTCGGTCGCTTTTATGTAAAACGGAAGAACAGCTACCTGGTGAGTATTGCTATATAAACATCATCACGATATCATCGAATACAACTCAGATACAATTATTGCTCCGTCTAACCATTTTACCTTCTGTTCGATTCAGTCGCTTGTATGTGTAACGGAAGTACCGTCACCTGGTAAGTATCACTATATATACAGTATTGCGATATAATCGGATACCACCTAGATACATTGATTGTTCAGTCTATACATTCAACTTTCTGTTCGTTTCGGTCGCTCGTATGTGAAACGGGAATACCGTCACCTTATGTGTTTAACTATATACACAGCATAACATCATAATCAAATACAACCCAGATACTATTCATTCAACCTTCTGTTCGATTCGGTTGCTCGTATGTATAACGAAAGAACAGTAACCTGGTGAGTATTTCTATATGAACGTCATCACGATATAATCGAATACAACTCAGATACAATGATCATTCCGTCTATCCATCCAACCTTCTGTTCGATTAGGTCGCTCGTATGTATAACGCAAGAACAGTCACCTGGTGAGTATTACTATATAAACATCACCACGATATAATCGAATACAACTCAGTTATAATTATCGTTCCGTCTAACCATCCAACCTTATGTTCGATTCAGACGCTCGTATGTGTAACGAAAGAACCGTTACATGGTAGGTGTAACTAAATATACAGCATAACGATATAATCGGAGACAACCCAGATACAATGATTGTTCAATCTATCCATCCAACCTTATGTTCGATTCGGTTGCTCGTATGTATAACGGAAGAACTGTTACCTGGTTAGAAATAACATATGATAATAATCACGATATAATCTAACACATCCCAGATACGATGAATGTTCAGTCTATCTATTCAACCTTCTGTTCAGTTCAGTCGCTCTTATGTATAACTGGAGAACAGTTTCCTGGTGAGTATAACTATATGAACATCATCAAGATATATTCGAATACAACCCCAGATACGATTATTGTTTAGTCTATCCATTCAACCATCTGTTCAATTCAGTCGCTCGTATGTATAACGGAAGAACAGTTACCTGGTGAGCATAACTATATAAACATAATCGAATACAACCCAGATAAGATGATTGTTATATCTATACTAAATTTAAGCTTCTGCTCGATACGGTCGCTTGTATGTAAAACGGAAGAACAGTTACCTGGTGAGTATTGCTATATAAACATCATCACGATATCATCGAATACAACTCAGAGATACAATTATCGTTTCGTCTAACCATTTAACCTTCTGTTCGATTCAGTCGCTAGTATGTGTAACGGAAGTACCGTCACCTGGTGAGTATCACTATATATACAGTATTGCGATATAATCGGATACCACCCAGATACATTGATTGTTCAGTCTATCCATTCAACTTTCTGTTCGTTTCGGTCGCTCGTATGTAAAACGGGAATACCGTCACCTTATGTGTATAACTATATACACAGCATAACATCATAATCGAATACAACCCAGATACTATCCATTCAACCTTCTGTTCGATTCGTCTGCTCGTATGTATAACGAAAGAACAGTAACCTGGTGAGTATTTCTATATGATCGTCATCACGATATAATCGAATACAACTCAGATACAATGATCATTCCGTCTATCCATCTAACCTTCTGTTCGATTGGGTTGCTCGTACGTATAACGCAAGAACATTCACCTGGTGGGTATTACTATATAAACATTCCCACGATATAATCGAATACAACTCAGTTACAATTATCGTTCCGTCTAACCATCCAACCTTATGTTCGATTCAGACGCTCGTATGTGTAACGAAAGAACCGTTACATGGTAGGTGTAACTAAATATACAGCATAACGATATAATCGGAGACAACCCAGATACAATGATTGTTCAATCTATCCATACAACCTTCTGTTGAGTTCAGTCGCTCTTATGTATAACTGGAGAACAGTTACCTGGTGAGTATAACCATATAAACATCATCACGATATGATCGAATACAACCCCAGATACGATCATTGTTTAGTCTATCCATTCAACCTTCTGTTCAATTCAGTCGCTCGTTTGTATAACGGAAGAACAGGTACCTGGTGAGTATAACTATATAAACATAATCGAATACAACTCAGATACGATGATTGTTCAATCTATCCATTTAACCTTCTGCTCGATTCGGTCACTTGTATGTAAAACTGAAGGACAGGTACCTGGTGAGTATTGCTATATAAACATCATCACGATATCATCGAATACAACTCAGAGACAATGATTATTCCGTTTATCCATCCAACCTTCTGTTCGATTGAGTCGTTCGTATGTATAACGCAAGAACAGTCACCTGGTGAGTAATACTATATGAACATCACCACGATATAATCGAATACAACTCAGTTACAATTATCGTTCCGTCTAACCATCCAACCTTATGTTCGATTCAGACGCTCGTATGTATAACGGAAGAACTGTTACCTGTTAGACATACTATATGATAATAATCACGATATAATCAAATACAACCCAGATACGATGAATGTTCAGTCTATCCATTCAACCTTCTGTTCAGTTCAGTCGCTCTTATGTGTAACTGGAGAACTTTTTTCTGGTGAGTATAACTATATGAACAACATCAAGATATAATTGAATACAACCCCAGATACGATTATTGTTTAGTCTATCCATTCAACCTTCTGTTCAATTCAGTCGCTCGTATGTATAACGGAAGAACAGTTACCTGGTGAGTATAAATATATAAACATTATCGAATACAACCCAGATACGATGATTGTTCAATCTATACTAAATTTAAGCTTCTGCTCGATTCGGTCGCTTGTATGTAAAACGGAAGAACAGTTACCTGGTGAGTATTGCCATATAAACATCACCACGATATAATCGAATACAACTCAGTTACAATTATCGTTCCGTCTAACCATCCAACCTTATGTTCGATTCATACGCTCGTATGTGTAACGAAAGAACCGTTACATGGTAGGTGTAACTAGATATACAGCATAACGATATAATCGGAGACAACCCAGATATAATGATTGTTCAATCTATCCATCCAACCTTATGTTCGATTCGGTTGCTCGTATGTATTACGAAAGAACTGTTACCTTGTTAGACATACTATATGATAATAATTACGATATAATCAAATACAACCCAGATACGATGAATGTTCAGTCTATCCATTCAACCTTCTGTTCAGTTCAGTCGCTCTTATGTATAACTGGAGAACAGTTCCCTGGTGAGTATAACTATATGAACATCATCAAGATATAATCGAATACAACCCCAGATACGATTATTGTTTAGTCTATCCATTCAACCTTCTGTTCAATTCAGTCGCTCGTATGTATAACGGAAGAGCAGTTACCTGATGAGTATAACTATATAAACATAATCGATTACAACCCAGATTCGATGATTGTTCAATCTATACTAAATTTAAGCTTCTGCTCGATTCGGACGCTTGTATGTAAAATGAAAGAACAGTTACCTGGTGAGTATTGCTATATAAACATCATCACGATATCATCGAATACAACTCAGAGATACAATTATCATTTCGTCTAACCATTCAACTTTCTGTTCGATTCAGTCGCTAGTATGTGTAACGGAAGTACCGTCACCTGGTTAGTATCACTATATATACAGTATTGCGATATAATCGGATACCACCCAGATACATTGATTGTTCAGTCTATCCATTCAACTTTCTGTTCAGTTCAGTCGCTCTTATGTATAACGGAAGAACATTTACCTGGTGAGTATAACTATATGAACCTTATCGAATACAACCCAGATACGATGAATTTTCAATCTATCCATTCAACCTTCTGCTCGATTCGGTCGCTTTTATGTAAAACGGAATAACAGCTACCTGGTGAGTATTGCTATATAAACATCATCACGATATCATCGAATACAACTCAGATACAATTATCGCTTCGTCTAACCATTCAACCTTCTGTTCGATTCAGTCGCTAGTATGTGTAACGGAAGTACCGTCACCTGGTAAGTATCACTATATATACAGTATTGCGATATAATCGGATACCAACCAGATACATTGATTGTTCAGTCTATCCATTCAACTTTCTGTTCGTTTCGGTCGCTCGTATGTAAAACGGGAATACCGTCACCTAGTGTGTATAACTATATACACAGCATAACATCATAATCGAATACAACTCAGATACTATCCATTCAACCTTCTGTTCGATTCGGTTGCTCGTATGTATAACGAAAGAACAGTAACCTGGTGAGTATTTCTATATAAACTTCATCACGATATAATCGAATACAACTCAGATACAATGATCATTCCGTCTATCCATCTAACCTTCTGTTCGATTGGGTTGCTCGTACGTATAACGCAAGATCAGTCACCTGGTTAGTATAACTATATAAACATTCCCACGATATAATCGAATACAACTCAGTTACAATTATCGTTCCGTCTAACCATCCAACCTTATGTTCGATTCAGACGCTCGTATGTGTAACGAAAGAACCGTTACATGGTAGGTGTCTCTAAATATACAGCATAACGATTTAATCGGAGACAACCCAGATACAATGATTGTTCAATCTATCCATTCAACCTTATGTTCGATTCGGTTTCTCGTATTTATAACGAAAGAACAGTTACCTGGTTAGACATAATATATAATAATCATCACGAAATAATCGAATACAACCCAGATACGATGATTGTTCAGTCTATCCATACAACCTTCTGTTCAGTTCAGTCGCTCTTGAGTATAACTGGAGAACAGTTACCTGGTGAGTTTAACTATATAAACATCATCATGATATAATCGAATACAACCCCAGATACGATCATTGTTTAGTCTATCCATTCAACCTTCTGTTCAATTCAGTCGCTCGTATGTATAACGGAAGAACATTTACTTGGTGAGTATAACTATATAAACATTATCGAATACAACTCAGATACGATGATTGTTCAATCTATCCATTCAACCTTATGTTCGATTCGGTAGCTCGTATGTATAACGGAAGAACAGGTACCTGGTGAGTATAACTATATAAACATAATCGAATACAACTCAGATACGATGATTGTTCAATCTATCAATTTAACCTTCTGCTCGATTCGGTCACTTGTATGTAAAACTGAAGGACAGTTACCTGGTGAGTATTGCTATATAAACATCATCACGATATCATCGAATACAACTCAGATACAATTATCGTTTCGTCTAACCATTCAACATTCTGTTCGATTCAGTCGCTAGTATGTATAACGGAAGGACAGTTACCTGGTGAGTATAACTATATAAACATAATCGAATACAACCCAGATACGATGATTGTTCAATCCATACTAAATTTAACCTTCTGCTCGATTCGGTCGCTTGTATGTAAAACGGAAGAACAGTTACCTGGTGAGTATTGCTATATAAACATCATCATGATATCATCGAATACAACTCAGATACAATTATCGTTTCGTCTTACCATTTAACCTTAAGTTCGATTCAGTCGCTAGTATGTGCAACGGAAGTACCGTCACCTGGTAAGTATCACTATATATACAGTATTGCGATATAATCGGATACCACCCAGATATATTGATTGTTCAGTCTATCCATTCAACTTTCTGTTCGTTCCGGTCGCTCGTATGTAAAACGGGAATACCGTCACCTAATGTGTATAACTATATACACAGCATAACATCATAATCGAATACAACCCAGATACTATCCATTCAACCTTCTGTTCGATTCGGTTGCTCGTATGTGAAAAGAAAAAACAGTAACCTGGTGAGTATTTCTATATGAACGTCATCACGATATAATCGAATACAACTCAGATACAATGATCATTCCGTCTATTTATCCAAACTTCTGTTCGATTGGGTCGCTCGTATGTATAACGCAAGAACAGTCACCTGGTGAGTATTACTATATAAACATCATCACGATATAATCGAATACAACTCAGTTACAATTATTGTTCCGTCTAATCATCCAACCTTATGTTCGATTCAGACGCTCGAATGTGTAACGAAAGAACCGTTACATGGTAGGTGTAACTAAATATACAGCATAACGATATAATCGGAGACAACCCAGATACAATGATTGTTCAGTCTATCCATTCAACTTTCTGTTCGTTTCGGTCGCTCGTATGTAAAACGGGAATACCGTCATCAAATGTGTATAACTATATACACAGCATAACATCATAATCGAATACAACCCAGATACTATCCATTCAACCTTCCGTTCGATTCGGTTGCTCGTATGTATAACGAAAGAACAGTAACCTGGTGAGTATTTCTATATGAACGTCATCACGATATAATAGAATATAACTAAGATACAATGATCATTCCGTCTATCCATCCAACCTTCTTTTCGATTGGGTCGCTCTTATGTATAACGCAAGAACAGTCACCTGGTGAGTATTACTATATAAACATCACCACGATATAATCGAATACAAATCAGTTACAATTATCGTTTCGTCTAACCATCCAACCTTATGTTCGATTCAGACGCTCGTATGTGTAACGAAAGAACTGTTACCTGGTAAGACATACTATATTATAATCATCACGATATAATCAAATACAACCCAGATACGATGATTGTTCAGTCTATCCATTCAACGTTCTGTTCAGTTCAGTCGCTCTTATGTATAACTGGAGAACAGTTTCCTGGTGAGTATAACTATATGAACATCATCAAGATATAATCGAATACAACCCCAGATACGATTATTGTTTAGTCTATCCATTCAACCTTCTGTTCAATTCAGTCGCTCGTATGTATAACGGAAGAACAGTTACCTGGTGAGTTTAACTATATGAACATAATCGAATACAACCCAGATACGATGATTGTTCAATCTATACTAAATTCAACCTTCTGCTCGATTCGGTCGCTTTTATGTGAAACGGAAGAACAGTTACCTGGTGAGTATTGCTATAAACATCATCACGATATCATCGAATACAACTCAGATACAATCATCGTTCCGACTAACCATCCAACCTTATGTTCGATTCAGACGCTCGTATGTGTAACGAAAGAACCATTACATGGTAGGTGTATCTAATTATACAGCACAACGATATAATCGGAGACAACCCAGACACAATGATTTTTCAATCTATCCATTCAACCTTATGTTTGATTCGGTTGCTCGTATGTATAACGGAAGAACAGTTACCTGGTTAGACATAATATATAATAATCATCACGAAATAATCGAATACAACCCAGATACGATGATTATTCAGTCTATCCATTCAACCTCCTGTTCAGTTCAGTCGCTCTCATGTATAACTGGAGAACAGTTACCTGGTTAGTATAACTATATGAACATCATCACGATATCATCGAATACATCCCCAGATACGATCATTGTTTAGTCTATCCATTCAACCTTTTGTTCAATTCAGTCGCTCGTATGTATAACGGAAGAACAGTTACCTGGTGAGTATAACTATATAAACATAATCGAATACAACCCAGATACGATGATTGTTCAATCTATCTATTTAACCTTCTGCTCGATTCGGTCGCTTGTATGTAAAACGTAAGAACAGTTACCTGGTGAGTATTGCTATAAACATCATCACGATATCATCGAATACAACTCAGATACAATCATCGTTTCGTCTAACCATCCAACCTTCTGTTCGATTGGGTCGCTCGTATGTATAACGCAAGAACAGTCACCTGGTGAGTATTACTATATAAACATCACCACGATATAATCGAATACAACTCAGTTACAATTATCGTTCCGTCTAATCATCCAACCTTATGTTCGATGCATACGCTCGTATGTGTAACGAAAGAACCGTTACAAGGTAGGTGTAACTAAATATACAGCATAAAGATATAATCGGAAACAACCCAGATACAATGATTGTTCAATCTATCCATTCAACCTTCTGTTCGATTCGGTTGCTCGTATGTATAACGAAAGAACAGTAACCTGGTGAGTATTTCTATATGAACGTCATCACGATATGATCGAATACAACTCAGATACAATGATAATTCCGTCTATCCATCCATTCTTCTGTTCGATTGGGTCGCTCGTATGTATAACGCAAGAACAGACACCTGGTGAGTATTACTATATAAACATCACCACGATATAATCGAATACAACTCAGTTACAATTATCGTTCTGTCTAATCATCCAACCTTATGTTCGATGCAGACGCTCGTATGTGTAACGAAAGAACCATTACATGGTAGGTGTATCTAATTATACAGCACAACGATATAATCGGAGACAACCCAGACACAATGATTTTTCAATCTATCCATTCAACCTTATGTTCGATTCGGTTGCTCGTATGTATAACGGAAGAACAGTTACCTGGTTAGACATAATATATAATAATCATCACGAAATAATCGAATACAACCCAGATACGATGATTATTCAGTCTATCCATTCAACCTTCTGTTCAGTTCAGTCGCTCTCATGTATAACTGGAGAACAGTTACCTGGTTAGTATAACTATATGAACATCATCACGATATCATCGAATACAACCCCAGATACGATCATTGTTTAGTCTATCCATTCAACCTTTTGTTCAATTCAGTCGCTCGTATGTATAACGGAAGAACAGTTACCTGGTGAGTATAACTATATAAACATAATCGAATACAACCCAGATACGATGATTGTTCAATCCATCTATTTAACCTTCTGCTCGATTCGGTCGCTTGTATGTAAAACGTAAGAACAGTTACCTGGTGAGTATTGCTATAAACATCATCACGATATCATCGAATACAACTCAGATACAATCATCGTTTCGTCTAACCATCCAACCTTCTGTTCGATTGGGTCGCTCGTATGTATAACGCAAGAACAGTCACCTGGTGAGTATTACTATATAAACATCACCACTATATAATCGAATACAACTCAGTTACAATTATCGTTTCGTCTAATCATCCAACCTTATGTTCGATGCATACGCTCGTATGTGTAACGAAAGAACCGTTACATGGTAGGTGAAACTAAATATACAGCATAAAGATATAATCGGAAACAACCCAGATACAATGATTGTTCAATCTATCCATTCAACCTTATGTTCGATTCGGTTGCTCGTATGTGTAACAGAAGAACTGTTACCTGGTTGGACATACTATATGATAGTCATCACGATATAATCGAATACAACCCAGATACAATGATTGTTCAGTCTATCCATTCAACCTTCTGTTCAGTTCAGTCGCTCTTATGTATAACTGGAGAACAGTTACCTATTGAGTATAACCATATAAACATTATCACGATATAATCGAATACAACCTCAGATACGATCATTGTTTAGTCTATCCATTCAACCTTCTGTTCAATTCAGTCGCTCGCATATATAACGGAAGAACAGTTACCTTGTGAGTATACCTATATAAACCTAATCGAATACAACCCAGATACGATGAATTTTCAATCTATCCATTTAACCTTCTGCTCGATTCGGTCGCTTTTATGTAAAACGGAAGAACAGTTACCTGGTTAATATTGCTATATAAACATCATCACGATATCATCGAATACAACTCAGATACAATTATCGCTTCGTCTAACCATTTAACCTTCTGTTCGATTCAGTCGCTAGTATGTGTAACGGAAGTACCGTCACCTGGTAAGTATCACTATATATACAGTATTGCGATATAATCGGATACCAACCAGATACATTGATTGTTCAGTTTATCCATTCAACTTTCTGTTCGTTTCGGTCGCTATTATGTAAAACGGGAATACCGTCACCTAGTGTGTATAACTATATACACAGCATAACATCATAATCGAATACAACCCAGATACCATCCATTCAACCTTCTGTTCGATTCGGTTGCTCGTATGTATAACGAAAGAACAGTAACCTGGTGAGTATTTCTATATGAACTTCATCACGATATAATCGAATACAACTCAGATACAATGATCATTTCGTCTATCCATCCAACCTTCTGTTCGATTGGGTCGTTCGTACGTATAACGCAAGAACAGTCACCTGTTGAATATTACTATATAAACATTACCACGATATAATCGAATACAACTCAGTTACAATTATCGTTTCGTCTAACCAATCCAACCTTATGTTCGATTCAGACGCTCGTATGTGTAACGAAAGAACCGTTACATGGTAGGTGTATCTAATTATACAGCATAACGATATAATCGGAGACAACCCAGATACAATGATTTTTCAATCTATCCATTCAACCTTATGTTCGATTCGGTTGCTCGTATGTACAACGGAAGAACAGTTACCTGGTTAGACATAATATATAATAATCATCACGAAATAATCGAATACAACCCAGATACGATGATTATTCAGTCTATCCATTCAACCTTCTGTTCAGTTCAGTCGCTCTTATGTATAACTGGAGAACAGTTACCTGGTGAGTATAACTATATAAACATCATCACGATATCATCGAATACAACCCCAGATACGATCATTGTTTAGTCTATCCATTCAACCTTCTGTTCAATTCAGTCGTTCGTATGTATAACGGAAGAACAGTTACCTGGTGAGTATAACTATATAAACATAATCGAATACAACCCAGAAACGATGATTGTTCAATCTATCTATTTAACCTTCTGCTCGATTCGGTCGCTTGTATGTAAAACGGAAGAACAGTTACCTGGTGAGTATTGCTATAAACATCATCACGATATCATCGAATACAACTCAGATACAATTATCGTTTCGTCTAACCATTCAACCTTCTGTTCGATTCAGTCGCTTGTATGTGTAAAGGAAGTACCGTCACCTGGTAAGTATCACTATATATACCGTATTGCGATATAATCGGATACCACCCAGATACATTAATTGTTCAGTTTATCCATTCAACTTTCTGTTCGTTTCGGTCGCTCGTATGTAAAACGGGAATACCGTCACCTAGTGTGTATAACTATATACACAGCATAACATCATAATCGAATACAACCCAGATACTATCCATTCAACCTCCTGTTCGATTCGATTGCTCGTATGTATAACGAAAGAACAGTAACCTGGTGAGTATTTCTATATGAACTTCATCACGATATAATCGAATACAATTCAGATGCAATTATCATTCCGTCTATCCATCCAACCTTCTGTTCGATTGGGTCGCTCGTATGTATAACGCAAGAACAGTCACCTCGTGAGTATAACTATATAAACATCACCACGATGCAATCGAATACAACTCAGTTGCAATTATCGTTCCGTATAATCATCCAACCTTATGTTCGATTCAGACGCTCGTATGTGTAACGAAAGAACCGTTACATGGTAGGTGTAACTAAATATCTAGCATAACGATATAATCGGAGACAACTCAGATACAATGATTGTTCAATCTATCCATCCAACCTCATGTTCGATTCGGTTGCTCGTATGTTTAACGGAAGAACTGTTACCTGGTTAGACATACTATATGATAATCATCACGATATAATCGAATACAACCCAGATACGATGATTGTTCAGTCTATCCATTCAACCTTCTGTTCAGTTCAGTCGCTCTTATGTATAACTGGAGAACAGTTACCTGGTGAGTATAACTATATAAACATCATCACGATATACTCGAATACAACCCCAGATACGATTATTGTTTAGTCTAACCATTCAACCTTCTGTTCAATTCAGTCGCTCGTATGTATAACGGAAAAACAGTAACCTGGTGAGTATAACTATATAAACATTATCGAATACAACCCATATGCGATGATTGTTCAATTTATCCATTTAACCTTCTGCTCGATTCGGTCGCTCGTAAGTGAAACGGAAGAACAGTAACCTGTTGAGAATTCCTATATGAACGTTATCACGATATAATCGAATACAACTCGGATACAATTATCATTCCGTCTATCCATCCAACCTTCTGTTCGATTGGGTCGCTTGTATGTATAACGCAAGAACAGTCACCTGGTGAGTATTACTATATAAACATCACCACGATATAATCGAATACAACTCAGTTACAATTATCGTTCCGCCAAACCATCCAACCTTATGTTCGATTCAGACGCTCGTATGTGTAACGAAAGAACCGTTACATGGTAGGTGTAACTAAATATACAGCATAACGATATATTCGGATACAAATCAGGTACAATGATTGTTCAATCTATCCATTCAACCTTATGTTCGATTCGGTTGCTCGTATGTATAACGGAAGATTTGTTACTTGGTTAGACATACTATATGATAATCATCACGATATAATCGAATACAACCCAGAAAGGATGATTGTACAGTCTATCCACTCAACCTTCTCTTCGATTCGGTCGCTCTTACGTATAACGAAAGGACAGTTACCTGGTGATTATAACTATAAAAACATCATCACGATATAATCAAATACAACCCAGATACGATGAATGTTCAGTCTATCCATTCAACCTTCTGTTCAGTTCAGTCGCTCATATGTATAACTGGAGAACAGTTACCTGGTGAGTATAACTTTATAAACATAATCGAATACAACCCAGATACGATGATTGTTCAATCTATACTAAATTCAACCTTCTGCTCGATTCGGTCGCTTGTATGTGGAACGGAAGAACAGTTACCTGGTGAGTATTTCTATATAAACATCATCACGATATCATCGAATACAATTCAGATACAATTATCGTTTCGTCTAAGCATTAAACCCTTCTGTTCGATTCAGTCGCTAGTATGTGTAACGGAAGTACCGTCACCTGGTAAGTATCACTATATATTCAGTATTGCGATATAATCGGATACCACCCAGATACATTGATTGTTCAGTCTATCCATTCAACTTTCTTTTCGTTTCGGTCGCTCGAATGTAAAACGGGAATACCGTCACCTAATGTGTATAACTATATACACAGCATAACATCATAATCGAATACAACCCAGATACTATCCATTCAACCTCCTGTTCGATTCGGTTGCTCGTATGTATAACGAAAGAACAGTAACCTGGTGAGTATTTCTATATGAACGTCATCACGATATAATCGAATACAACTCAGATACAATTATCATTCCGTCTCTCCATCCAACCTTCTGTTCGATTGGGTCGCTCGTATGTATAACGCAAGAACAGTCACCTGGTGAGTATTACTATATAAACATCACCACGATACAATCGAATACAACTCAGTTACAATTATCGTTCCGTCTAACCATCCAACCTTATGTTCGATTCAGACGCTCGTATGTGTAACGAAAGAACCGTTACATGGTAGTTGTAACTAAATATACAGCATAACGATATAATCGGAGACAACCCAGATACAATGATTGTTCAATCTCCAAGGGGGCCCCCTTTGATGCAATTTTTTTTTTCGATTTCGGTTTCTTCGATTGGAGAAATGGATTCTATGAAAAAAAAAACAAGCAAATTGGTATGCGCGAAGTTGAAAATCGGTCCATCCGTTCGGAAGTTAAGGCGATCTGAAGAATTCGAGAAAGTTCCAAGGGGGCCCCCTTTGATGCATTTTTTTTTATATTTCGGTTTTCTCGATTGGAAAAATGGATTCTATGAAAAAAAACAAACAGATTGGTATGATCGAAGTTGAAAATCGGTCTATCCGTTCGGAAGTTACGGCGATCTGAAGAATTCGAAAAAGTTCCAAGGAGGCCCCCTTTGATGCATTTTTTTTTCGATTTCGGTTTTTTCGATTGGAGAAATGGATTCTATGAAAAAAACAAGCAGATTGGTATGATCGAAGTTGAAAATCGGTCCATCCGTTCGGAAGTTAATGCGATCTGAAGAATTCGAAAAAGTTCCAATGGGGCCCCCTTTGATGCAATTTTTTTTTCGATTTCGGTTTTTTCGATTGGAGAAATGGATTCTATGAAAGAAAACAAGCAGATTGGTATGATCGAAGTTGAAAATCGGTCCATCCGTTCGGAAGTTGAGGCGATCTGAAGAATTCGAAAAAGTTCCAAGGGGGCCCCCTTTGATGCATTTTTTTTTTCGATTGGAGAAATGGATTCTATGAAAGAAACAAGCAGATTGGTATGATCGATGTTGAAAATCGGTCCATCCGTTCGGAAGTTAAGGCGATCTGAAGAATTCGAAAAAGTTCCAAGGGGATCCCCTTTGATACAATTTTTTTTTTTCGATTTCGGTTTTTTCGATTGAAGAAATGGATTCTTTGAGGAAAAACAAGCAGATTGGTATGATCGAAGTTGAAAATCGGTCCATCCGTTCGGAAGTTAATGCGATCTGAAGAATTCG
This sequence comes from Chrysomela aeneicollis, assembly GCA_029955515.1. Taxonomy (NCBI): domain Eukaryota; kingdom Metazoa; phylum Arthropoda; class Insecta; order Coleoptera; family Chrysomelidae; genus Chrysomela; species Chrysomela aeneicollis. The sequence goes on along the minus strand of JARUHQ010000013.1, from coordinate 9,043,443 downwards.
AAAAAGTTCCAAGGGGACCCCTTTTGATGCAATTTTTTTTTCGATTTCGGTTTTTTTGATAGGAGAAATGGATTTTATGACAAAAAACAAGCAAATTGGCATGCACGAAGTTGAAAATCGGTCCATCCGTTCGGAAGTTAAGGTGATCTGAAGATTTCGAAAAAGTTCCAAGGGGACCCCTTTTGATGCATTTTTTTTTTCGATTTCGGTTTCTTCGATTGAAGAAATGGATTGAATGAAAAAAAACAAGCAGATTGGTATGATCGAAGTTGAAAATCGATCCATCCGTTCGGAAGTTAAGGCGATCTGAAGAATTCGAAAAAATTCCAAGGGGGCCCTCTTTGATGCATTTTTATTTCGGTTTTTTCGATTGGAGAAATGGATTCTATGAAAAAAAACAAGCAGATTGGTATGATCGAAGTTGAAAATCGGTCTATCCGTTCGGAAGTTACGGCGATCTGAAGAATTCGAAAAAGTTCCAAGGAGGCCCCCTTTGATGCATTTTTTTTTTCGATTTCGGTTTTTTCGATTGGAGAAATGGATTCTATGAAAAAAACATGCAGATTGGTATGATCGAAGTTGAAAATCGGTCCATCCGTTCGGAAGTTAATGCGATCTGAAGAATTCGAAAAAGTTCCAATGGGGCCCCCTTTGATGCAATTTTTTTTTTCGATTTCGGTTTTTTCGATTGGAGAAATGGATTCTATGAAAGAAAACAAACAGATTGGTATGATCGAAGTTGAAAATCGGTCCATCCGTTCGGAAGTTAAGGCGATATGAAGAATTCGAAAAAGTTCCAAGGGGGCCCCCTTTGATGCATTTTTTTTTTTCGATTGGAGAAATGGATTCTATGAAAGAAACAAGCAGATTGGTATGATCGAAGTTGAAAATCGGTCCATCCGTTCGGAAGTTAAGGCGATCTGAAGAATTCGAAAAATTCCAAGGGGGCCCCCTTTGATGCAATTTTTTTTTTCGATTTCGGTTTTTTTGATTGAAGAAATGGATTCTATGGAAAAAACAAGCATATTGGTATGATCGATGTTGAAAATCGGTCCATCCGTTCGGAAGTTAAGGCGATCTGAAGAATTCGAAAAAGTTCCAAGGGGATCCCCTTCGATACAATTTTTTTTTTCGATTTCGGTTTTTTCGATTGAAGAAATGGATTCTCTGAGGAAAAACAAGCAGATTGGTATGATCGAAGTTGAAAATCGGTCCATCCGTTCGGAAGTTAAGGCGATCTGAAGAATTCGAAAAAGTTCCAAGGGGACCCCTTTTGATGCAATTTTTTTTTCGATTTCGGTTTTTTCGATAGGAGAAATGGATTTTATGAAAAAAAACAAGCAAATTGGCATGCACGAAGTTGAAAATCGGTCCATCTGTTCGGAAGTTAAGGTGATCTGAAGATTTCGAAAAAGTTCCAAGGGGACCCCCTTTGATGCATTTTTTTTTTTCGATTTCGGTTTCTCCGATTGAAGAAATGGATTGAATGAAAAAAAACAAGCAGATTGGTATGATCGAAGTTGAAAATCGATCCATCCGTTCGGAAGTTAAGGCGATCTGAAGAATTCGAAAAAGTTCCAAGGGGGCCCTCTTTGATGCATTTTTTTCTTTCGATTTCGGTTTTTTCGATTGGAGAAATGGATTCTATGAAAAAAAACAAACAGATTGGTATGATCGAAGTTGAAAATCGGTCCATCCGTTCGGAAGTTAAGGCGATATGAAGAATTCGAAAAAGTTCCAAGGGGGCCCCCTTTGATGCATTTTTTTTTTTCGATTTCGGTTTTTTCGATTGGAGAAATGGATTCTATGAAAAAAACAAGCATATTGGTATGATCGAAGTTGAAAATCGGTCCATCCGTTCGGAAGTTAAGGCGATCTGAAGAATTCGAAAAAGTTCCAAGGGGATCCCCTTTGATGCAATTTTTTTTTTCGATTTCGGTTTTTGTTGATTGAAGAAAAAAATTCTCTGAGGAAAAACAAGCAGATTGGTATGATCGAAGTTGAAAATCGGTCCATCCGTTCGGAAGTTAAGGCGATCTGAAGAATTCGAAAAAGTTTCAAGGGGACCCCTTTTGATGCAATTTTTTTCTCGATTTCGGTTTTTTCGATTGGAGAAATGGATTTTATGAAAAAAAATAAGCAAATTGGCATGCACGAAGTTGAAAATCGGTCCATCCGTTCGGAAGTTAAGGTGATCTAAAGATTTCGAAAGAGTTCCAAGGGGACCCCCTTTGATGCATTTTTTTTTCGATTTCGGTTTTTTCGATTGGAGAAATGGATTCTATGAAAAAAACAAGCAAATTGGTATGCGCGAAGTTGAAAATCGGTCGATCCGTTCGGAAATTAAGGTGATCTGAAGATTTCGAAAAAGTTCCAAGGGGGCCCCCTTTGATGCATTTTTTTTTTCGATTTCAGTTTCTTCGATTGAAGAAATGGATTCTATGAAAAAAACAAGCAGATTGGTATGATCGAAGTCGAAAATCGATCCATCCGTTCGGAAGTTAAGGCGATCTGAAGAATTCGAAAAAGTTCCAAGGGGGCCCCCTTCGATGCATGTTTTTTTCGATTTCGGTTTTTTCGATTGGAGAAATGGATTCTATGAAAAAAAAAACAAGCAGATTGGTATGATGGAAGTTGAAAATCGGTCCATCCGTTCGGAAGTTAAGGCGATCTGAAGAATTCGAAAAAGTTCCAAGGGGACCCCCTTTGATGCAATTTTTTTTCGATTTCGGTTTTTTCGATTGAAGAAATGGATTCTATAAAAAAAAACAAGCAGATTGGTATGATCGAAGTTGAAAATAGGTCCATCCGTTGGAAAGTTGAGGCGGTCTGAAGAATTCGAAAAAGTTCCAAGGGGACCCCCTTTGATGCAATTTTTTTTTTCGATTTCGGTTTTTCTGATTGGAGAAATGTATTTTATAAAAAAAAACAAGCAGATTGGTATGATCGAAGTTGAAAATCGGTCCATCCGTTCGGAAGTTAAGGCGATCTGAAGAATTCGAAAAAGTTCCAAGGGGGCCCCCTTTGATGCAATTTTTTTTTCGATTTCGGTTTTTTCCATTGAAGAAATGGATTCTATGAAAAAACAAGCAAATTGATATGCGCGAAATTGAAAATCGGTCGATCCGTTCGGAAGTTGAGGCGGTCTGAAGAATTCGAAAAAGTTCCAAGGGGGCCCCCTTTGATGCAATTTTTTTTTCGATTTCGGTTTTTTCGATTGGAGAAATGGATTCTATGGAAAAAACAAGCATATTGGTATGATCGATGTTGAAAATCGGTCCATCCGTTCGGAAGTTAAGGCGATCTGAAGAATTCGAAAAAGTTCCAAGGGGATCCCCTTCGATACAATTTTTTTTTTCGATTTCGGTTTTTTCGATTGAAGAAATGGATTCTCTGAGGAAAAACAAGCAGATTGGTATGATCGAAGTTGAAAATCGGTCCATCCGTTCGGAAGTTAAGGCGATCTGAAGAATTCGAAAAAGTTCCAAGGGGACCCCTTTTGATGCAATTTTTTTTTCGATTTCGGTTTTTTCGATAGGAGAAATGGATTTTATGAAAAAAAACAAGCAAATTGGCATGCACGAAGTTGAAAATCGGTCCATCTGTTCGGAAGTTAAGGTGATCTGAAGATTTCGAAAAAGTTCCAAGGGGACCCCCTTTGATGCATTTTTTTTTTTCGATTTCGGTTTCTCCGATTGAAGAAATGGATTGAATGAAAAAAAACAAGCAGATTGGTATGATCGAAGTTGAAAATCGATCCATCCGTTCGGAAGTTAAGGCGATCTGAAGAATTCGAAAAAGTTCCAAGGGGGCCCTCTTTGATGCATTTTTTTCTTTCGATTTCGGTTTTTTCGATTGGAGAAATGGATTCTATGAAAAAAAACAAACAGATTGGTATGATCGAAGTTGAAAATCGGTCCATCCGTTCGGAAGTTAAGGCGATATATAGAATTCGAAAAAGTTCCAAGGGGGCCCCCTTTGATGCATTTTTTTTTCGATTTCGTTTTTTCGATTGGAGAAATGGATTCTATGAAAGAAACAAGCATATTGGTATGATCGAAGTTGAAAATCGGTCCATCCGTTCGGAAGTTAAGGCGATCTGAAGAATTCGAAAAAGTTCCAAGGGGATCCCCTTTGATGCAATTTTTTTTTTCGATTTCGGTTTTTGTCGATTGAAGAAATAAATTCTCTGAGGAAAAACAAGCAGATTGGTATGATCGAAGTTGAAAATCGGTCCATCCGTTCGGAAGTTAAGGCGTTCTGAAGAATTCGAAAAAGTTTCAAGGGGACCCCTTTTATTGCAATTTTTTTCTCGATTTCGGTTTTTTCGATTGGAGAAATGGATTTTATGAAAAAAAATAAGCAAATTGGCATGCACGAAGTTGAAAATCGGTCCATCCGTTCGGAAGTTAAGGTGATCTAAAGATTTCGAAAGAGTTCCAAGGGGACCCCCTTTGATGCATTTTTTTTTCGATTTCGGTTTTTTCGATTGGAGAAATGGATTCTATGAAAAAAACAAGCAAATTGGTATGCGCGAAGTTGAAAATCGGTCGATCCGTTCGGAAATTAAGGTGATCTGAAGATTTCGAAAAAGTTCCAAGGGGGCCCCCTTTGATGCATTTTTTTTTTTTCGATTTCAGTTTCTTCGATTGAAGAAATGGATTCTATGAAAAAAACAAGCAGATTGGTATGATCGAAGTCGAAAATCGATCCATCCGTTCGGAAAATAAGGCGATCTGAAGAATTCGAAAAAGTTCCAAGGGGGCCCCCTTCGATGCATGTTTTTTTCGATTTCGGTTTTTTCGATTGGAGAAATGGATTCTATGAAAAAAAAAACAAGCAGATTGGTATGATGGAAGTTGAAAATCGGTCCATCCGTTCGGAAGTTAAGGCGATCTGAAGAATTCGAAAAAGTTCCAAGGGGACCCCCTTTGATGCAATTTTTTTTCGATTTCGGTTTTTTCGATTGGAGAAATGGATTCTATAAAAAAAAACAAGCAGATTGGTATGATCGAAGTTGAAAATAGGTCCATCCGTTGGAAAGTTGAGGCGATCTGAAGAATTCGAAAAAGTTCCAAGGGGACCCCCTTTGATGCAATTTTTTTTTTCGATTTCGGTTTTTCTGATTGGAGAAATGTATTTTATAAAAAAAAACAAGCAGATTGGTATGATCGAAGTTGAAAATCGGTCCATCCGTTCGGAAGTTAAGGCGATCTGAAGAATTCGAAAAAGTTCCAAGGGGGCCCCCTTTGATGCAATTTTTTTTTCGATTTCGGTTTTTTCCATTGAAGAAATGGATTCTATGAAAAAACAAGCAAATTGATATGCGCGAAATTGAAAATCGGTCGATCCGATCGGAAGTTGAGGCGGTCTGAAGAATTCGAAAAAGTTCCAAGGGGGCCCCCTTTGATGCAATTTTTTTTTCGATTTCGGTTTTTTCGATTGGAGAAATGGATTCTATGAAAAAAACAAGCAGATTGGTATGATCGAAGTTGAAAATCGGTCCATCCGTTCGGAAGTTAAGGCGATCTGAAGAATTCGAAAAAGTTCCAAGGGGGCCCCCTTTGATGCATTTTTTTTTTATTTCAGTTTTTTTGATCGGAGAAATGGATTCTATGAAAAAAAACAAGCAGATTGGTATGATCGAAGTTGAAAATCGGTCTATCCGTTCGGAAGTTACGGCGATCTGAAGAATTCGAAAAAGTTCCAAGGAGGCCCCCTTTGATGCATTTTTTTTTCGATTTCGGTTTTTTCAATTGTGGAAATGGATTCTATGAAAAAAACAAGCAGATTGGTATGATCGAAGTTGAAAATCGGTCCATCCGTTCGGAAGTTAATGCGATCTGAAGAATTCGAAAAAGTTCCAATGGGGCCCCCTTTGATGCAATTTTTTTTTTCGATTTCGGTTTTTTCGATTGGAGAAATGGGTTCTATGAAAGAAAACAAGCAGATTGGTATGATCGAAGTTGAAAATCGGTCCATCCGTTCGGAAGTTGAGGCGATCTGAAGAATTCGAAAAAGTTCCAAGGGGGCCCCCTTTGATGCATTTTTTTTTTCGATTGGAGAAATGGATTCTATGAAAGAAACAAGCAGATTGGTATGATCGAAGTTGAAAATCGGTTTATCCGTTCGGAAGTTAAGGCGATCTGAAGAATTCGAAAAATTCCAAGGGGGCCCCCTTTGATGCAATTTTTTTTTTTCGATTTCGGTTTTTTCGATTGGAGAAATGGATTCTATGGAAAAAACAAGCATATTGGTATGATCGATGTTGAAAATCGGTCCATCCGTTCGGAAGTTAAGGCGATCTGAAGAATTCGAAAAAGTTCCAAGGGGATCCCCTTTGATACAATTTTTTTTTTCGATTTCGGTTTTTTCGATTGAAGAAATGGATTCTCTGAGGAAAAACAAGCAGATTGGTATGATCGAAGTTGAAAATCGGTCCATCCGTTCGGAAGTTAAGGCGATCTGAAGAATTCGAAAAAGTTCCAAGGGGACCCCTTTTGATGCAATTTTTTTTTCGATTTCGGTTTTTTCGATAGGAGAAATGGATTTTATGGAAAAAAAACAAGCAAATTGGCATGCACGAAGTTGAAAATCGGTCCATCCGTTCGGAAGTTAAGGTGATCTGAAGATTTCGAAAAAGTTCCAAGAAGACCCCCTTTGATGCATTTTTTTTTTCGATTTCGGTTTTTTCGATTGGAGAAATGGATTCTATGAAAAAAACAAGCAAATTGGTATGCGCGAAGTTGAAAATCGGTCCATCCGTTCGGAAGTTAAGGTGATCTGAAGATTTCGAAAAAGTTCCAAGGGGGCCCCCTTTGATGCATTTTTTTTTTCGATTTCGGTTTCTTCGATTGAAGAAATGGATTAAATGAAAAAAAACAAGCAGATTGGTATGATCGAAGTTGAAAATCGATCCATCCGTTCGGAAGTTAAGGCGATCTGAAGAATTCGAAAAAGTTCCAAGGGGGCCCCCTTTGATGCATTTTTTTTTCGATTTCGGTTTTTTCGATTGGAGAAATGGATTCTATGAAAAAAACAAGCATATTGGTATGATCGAAGTTGAAAATCGGTCCATCCGTTCGGAAGTTAAGGCGATCTGAAGAATTCGAAAAAGTTCCAAGGGGATCCCCTTTGATGCAATTTTTTTTTTTCGATTTCGGTTTTTGTCGATTGAAGAAATAAATTCTCTGAGGAAAAACAAGCAGATTGGTATGATCGAAGTTGAAAATCGGTCCATCCGTTCGGAAGTTAAGGCGATCTGAAGAATTCGAAAAAGTTCCAAGGGGACCCCTTTTGATGCAATTTTTTTCTCGATTTCGGTTTTTTCGATTGGAGAAATGGATTTTATGAAAAAAAATAAGCAAATTGGCATGCACGAAGTTGAAAATCGGTCCATCCGTTCGGAAGTTAAGGTGATCTAAAGATTTCGAAAGAGTTCCAAGGGGACCCCCTTTGATGCATTTTTTTTTCGATTTCGGTTTCTTCGATTGGAGAAATGGATTCTATGAAAAAAAACAAGCAAATTGTTATGCGCGAAGTTGAAAATCGGTCCATCCGTTCGGAAATTAAGGTGATCTGAAGATTTCGAAAAAGTTCCAAGGGGGCCCCCTTTGATGCATTTTTTTTTTCGATTTCGGTTTCTTCGATTGAAGAAATGGATTCTATGAAAAAAACAAGCAGATTGGTATGATCGAAGTTGAAAATCGATCCATCCGTTCGGAAGTTAAGGCGATCTGAAGAATTCGAAAAAGTTCCAAGGGGGCCCCCTTCGATGCATTTTTTTTTTCGATTTCGGTTTTTTCGATTGGAGAAATGGATTCTATGAAAAAAAAACAAGCAGATTGGTATGATGGAAGTTGAAAATCGGTCCATCCGTTCGGAAGTTAAGGCTGGGAAAGGCCAGACACTTTGTCCAAATCCGGGACAGGGGGGGTTTGGAGGAAACAGCAGTGGGCGGTTACCAAATCGTCATAAATCAACGGTTATCCTTGTTCAACGAACGATCTTCTCATCTAGTACGGGTGATATCGCGACTGACGTTTTTATTCGCATTGCTCGATAATCTAATATGCGAGTAATACTGGGATGCTGTCTCTCAGTTTTCGAGAAATCAAAACTGGCGTAGATTCAAATCAGACTTGCTGCGGATCTTCAACTTGATGATTGTGTATACCAAATCACTTTTTACGACATTTTCTCTAGGCCAAGAACTTTTTTATTCTGAAAAAACACAAAAAGTACGATTTTTCTGTAGAACACGTTTTTTATCGTTCCTACCGTTATATTTCTGGAAATAATTGAGCGATCGGACTGATTTTTTTTTCAAATTGAAGTATACATGATAGCGCTTCTTGCCATATACAATATTGGTGAAAAATTCATGTTCATCAATTTCTAGAACTGTAGCAAATTTCAACTTGTTATTTTCGGAATGACAATTTTCAGTAATCGAGAAAAAATTTTATTTATGAAAATTTTTGTATACATGCTGCGAACAAAATTGAGCCAATAGATGAAGTAAGTTTCCAGAATGAAAATTTTTCATGTAGCAGATATCTACATGTACTTATTTAATCAGACAATACTACATTATCGCGCGCTCGGCGCTCGGCTCTCTCCTCACACAGTCAGCCAACTGGTCTTTGTGTTCATAATGTGTAGTCGAGCTTTCATCAGTATATCAAATGAGAGGAAAATATACATTATTGGTATGAATAAAGTATCTACCTATTTAATGAGTTGGTATTAAATAACTCCATTCATTTTTTTATGTTGACAAAATAATAGTTGAACACATTGCTGCCTCATGATGGCATATTATGCCTTCTTCCAGTCCAATTCTGGCATCGTATAGGTTAGATAATTCTCCTTCGGTTAGGTATGCCATCATGTGAAATCTGTATAACTTCATAAAACATTGTGTATACTAAACGTTTGTGGTATACTTATCTGATTTATCATGAGAGTTTCATGGTATAATATAATGGAAATTGCATTGTAATTAAAAAATCAGACAAATGTTAATTGAAAAGAAAAAAACACGTAAGTTGCGATATAAAATTTTAAAGAATCAAGCATTGTCTTATATCACTCACTGAATATCGAATTTTTTCGTAAAACTGACAGATGCCACTCGGTAAACATTCAGAGGACAACTATTATGCTTCCGTGGAACAAACAAATCTCTCCGAAATATTCGACGAAAGTAGAAAAATGGCGTCTATTTGGAACTATGTCTAGTTGGGCAGTATCCCCTACCATCATTTTTTCAAAAAGTTCAAAAGGAGGTACCCATTAAAAATGAACTTATGAATTTCGTGATTTTATTTTCAATTTCTGAAAATTGAGATTCTGAAAATATTTTCCTGACTTCTTTAGGTTGGATTTCAAAAATGACATTGTTTAGATTTCGGGAATTCAATAATATTCCATTTCTGGTATTACCGAAGTTTACACGAAACGGAAATTATTATGGTTGAAACGAGCAATTTGGAAAATCCATGTTAACGAGTTTTCAAAAAATACACGTTCAATGTATTACTGACACCCCTTCAATTGTTTATATTTTCAAACCATTTGTCGTCATTTAAATGCTACAAAGGATATTCAACAATTTATTTTTAATAAGCATTTTGCATGTTTGAAAAAAACCTGTGACTCCACACAGTCCCAAACAATGAGTGAGAGTAGATGCGATACATTCGCCTGCATGTGTGCGGAACGAGGATCGAACACTTTATCTGATAATCGACGGTATATTCACCAGTAGGTAGGTACCTATGATGAATATTTGTATTCTATAAACATTATGAAAAACCAGGGTTGCGACGTTTTGAATCGAATAATGAAAATATAAGTAATTGATTTGTGCATTATTTCCATATTTGAAAAATTATGAAAAATCAATATGAATAGAAAAAATCAAACTTTAAATCGAAAAAATCTTATTTTGTTGATTTGAAAAAAATCATGATGCTTCGCAACTCTTACAAAATTTGGATAATTCTGTATCTATTTATATGAACAGCTTTTCAAGAGTCATATAAATTACGAGGTATAACATTAAAATAGCCATACGGAGTGATTGGGAGATTGAGAGCTACTTTCAATAACGTTGATAAGTTATATTCTCGGTTATTATCAAAGACATTCAAATACAGGTTATTATGAATATTATTTATTTACGAATAATAATGAATGATGACTATATTTTCCTAAGGCCTTCATTCTTCTACTTTTTATTTCTTTGATTTTTGAGGACTGCTTTCACTACATATTTTGTATTTTGGATATTCATCTCCCGTTGGTCCCAATATATGTACCATTTTCAGAATCATATACATTCCACATGAGAATACAATATCATTTTCTTCTCCATTTGGATTTTTAGATCTCATTACACCTTTGAATTTCAAAATTTCAAGCTTTTCCTATGCAAATCCGCAAATTCATCATTAGTTGCACCAATAATTTCATAATACTTATTATGGTTCCAATCTATGATATTGTGTTGACTGACTCGTTTTTTCATCTTCATATTTTGGATTATCACCAGAGGGCGCAAATATCATCGGACAATTCGCGCTCTGGACTTCTTGTGAAAACACCAGTCCATATTTCGATGTGATTTTTTTTCTGTAGGAAGATGGGGATTCAAACTAGGTCCGATACTATTTGAAAAGTGTTTTTTTTATTATTCGCCAAATTCGATATGTTCAGGAATATTTGTATACCTTTTGTATTTCATATTTTTGAAAATAAAATAGTATTTCCATTAGCTGGATCACTTATCTACTTGATGAAGTCAATAAGTCATGAAAATATTGATTACTTTACTTTATGACAAGTCTATAGAGAAAGAGTGCTATTCGTTATTGCTCACTTCTTCAGCACCCTCTACTTCAAAATTTAGACCTTTAGGATATTACATACAGTATGGTGGAAATGTATGGAATAAATTCATTATCTCTAACGTTTATGAATTTTAAGGAAAATCCCGAGACAGGTCGATTTTTATTTTCAAATTGACATCTCTTGATATACATACGGAGTATGTGACGTCATCCGCGTAGTTGTGGTGACGTCATCGATTATTTTTTTAAATTAGAACATACCCCGTCCATTTTTTTTTCGGAAGGTATATTCATTATCTATCTGACGGTATACTAATATTAGGAAAATAAAGTAATACAGGGTGAGAAAAAATTATTTTATTCAATATTTAAAACGGAAATCGTTACAATAAATAATCAAATTCGTGACGTTCTGCAAGAATACAATGTGATAGACAGAGAACAAATCATTCTCGAACTTTGCTATCGTTTCTGAATATATTTGTGAAATATTCACTCGTATTCGTTCTTTCAAATTATCTGATCTTTCCGGCTTCTTACATAAACTTTTCTCTTCAAATAACCTCTGAGGAAAAAATCGAGAGGAGTTGAATCAGGAGATCTAGTTGGCCATTCGATTTACCCTCTCCGACCTATTTAGGTAACTGTGTACATTGATAGCATAATTATTAGCTTGTAAATATAAAATAATTTTTTCTCACCCTGTATCACTTTATTTTCCTAATATTAGTGTATGGTCAGATAGACAATGGAAACACCTTCCATAAAAAAAATTGTCTTCCTATTTAAAAAATAATCGATGACGTCACCACAACTACGCGGATGACGTCACAAACTCCGTATGTATATCAAGAGATGTCAATTTGAAAATGAAAATCGACCTGTCTCAGGATTTCCCTTAAAATTCATATGCGTTAGAGATAATGAATTTATTCCATACATTTCCACCATACTGTATATATTTTTTTGAATAGATTTAAGAATTCCTATATTAAAATGCCATTAGGTAGCATCCTGTATATATAGTGTCAATACCCGATTGCAAATTATCATTCAGTTATACAATGTTAAATACAACACGGTTTCATATTTATACTGTTTCCTCTCTACTTTTACGTATTGAAATCTGTTCAACATTCAAATCATCGCAATGATAAATCCTAAATCGATCCCCGGTAAATAGAAGCGACCTTTGTCGATAGGTTTCTATTCATTCATATTGTATACCTTCTGGGTGTATATATAAATATTCTTATTTGAATATCATACATACCTATTCCTCATTATGTATGAGAATTTTTTCATTGTGAACAATTCAGAATATTTTTATTTTCCACGCAATGTATAATTATTTTATACATATAATATACCATATTTACTAGCAAACCTAGCAAACTGATTCATATAAATTTCTATTTCCTATTCTAATTTCATAATATCACCCGTACTATCGATTGTATCGTGTTTATAATCTACTTCGTTGAGTTTCACCAGGGGGCGCAAATATCATCGGATAAATCGTGCGTATTTCTGACGTTGTAGAGCCTCGGCTCTTGACTTCCTGTGACGATACTAATCCATATTTTGATCTGATTTTTTTTGTGTAGAAAGATGAAGGTTCGACCGAGGGAGGATGCTATCTCAAAATTGATTATTTGATGTAGAAATATTTTTTTTTGATTCGCCAAATTGGCTAAAAATTTGCTATGTTCAGATATATTTTTATATCTTTTCTTTTCGAAATTTCGAAAAAAGAGATAGTATCCTCCCTAGCTTGATCCTTTATCTACATGATGGGATCAAAAAATCATGAAAATATTGATTGGTTTTCAAATGAGAAGTCAAGAGCGGGAGTGCTGCATTCGGTATTCTGCGCGTCCCATTGCCCACTCTTAAGGCGATCTGAAGAATTCGAAAAAGTTCCAAGGGGACCCCCTTTGATGCAATTTTTTTTCGATTTCGGTTTTTTCGATTGGAGAAATGGATTCTATAAAAAAAAACAAGCAGATTGGTATGATCGAAGTTGAAAATAGGTCCATCCGTTCGAAAGTTGAGGCGATCTGAAGAATTCGAAAAAGTTCCAAGGGGACCCCCTTTGATGCAATTTTTTTTTTCGATTTCGGTTTTTCTGATTGGAGAAATGGATTTTATAAAAAAAAACAAGCAGATTGGTATGATCGAAGTTGAAAATCGGTCCATCCGTTCGGAAGTTAAGGCGATCTGAAGAATTCGAAAAAGTTCCAAGGGGGCCCCCTTTGATGCAATTTTTTTTTCGATTTCGGTTTTTTCGATTGGAGAAATGGACTCTATGAAAAAAAAAACAAGCAGATTGGTATGATCGATGTTGAAAATCGGTCCATCCGTTCGGAGGTTAAGGCGATCTGAAGAATTCGAAAAAGTTCCAAGGGGGCCCCCTTTGATGCAATTTTTTTTTCGATTTCGGTTTTTTAGATTCGAGAAATTGATTCTATGAAAAAAAACAAGCAGATTGGTATGATCGAAGTTGAAAATCGGTCCATGTGTTTGGAAGTTAAGGCGATCTGAAGAATTCGAAAAAGTTCCAAGGGGGCCCCCTTTGATGCATTTTTTTTTTCGATTTTGGTTTTTTCGATTGGAGAAATGGATTCTATGAAAAAAAAACAAGCAGTTTGGTATGATCGAAGTTGAAAATCGGTCCATCCGTTCGGAAGTTAAGGCGATCTGAAGAATTCGAAAAAGTTCCAAGGGGGCCCCCTTTGATGCATTTTTTTATCTCTTTTTTTTTCTATTGGGAAAATGGATTCTTTGAAAAAAAAACAAGCAGATTTGTATGTTCGAAGTTGAAAATCGGTCCATCCGTTCGGAAGTTAAGGCGATCTGAAGAATTCGAAAAAGTTCCAAGGGGGCACCCTTTGATGCATTTTTTTTTCGATTTCGGTTTTTTCGATTGGAGAAATGGATTCTATGAAAAAAAATAAGCAGATTGGTATGATCGAAGTTGAAAATCGGTCCATCCGTTCGGAAGTTAAGGCGATCTGAAGAATTCAAAAAAGTTCCAAGGGGACCCCCATTGATGCAATTTTTTTTTTCGATTTCGGTTTTTTCGATTGGAGAAATGGATTCTTTGAAAAAAAAACGAGCAGATTGGTATGATCGAAGTTGAAAATCGGTCCATCCGTTCGGAAGTTAAGGCGATCTGAAGAATTCGAAAAAGTTCCAAGGGGGCCCCCTTTGATGTAATTTTTTTTCTATTTCGGTTTTTTCGATTGAAGAAATGGATTCTATGAAAAAAACAAGCAGATTGGTATGATCGAAGTTGAAAATCGGTCCATCCGTTCGGAAGTTAAGGCGATCTGATGAATTCGAAAAAGTTCCAAGGGGACCCCCTTTGATGCAATTTTTTTTTCGATTTCGGTTTTTTCGATTGGAGAAATGGATTCTATGAAAAAAAACCAGCAAATTGGTATGCGCGAAGTTGAAAATCGGTCCATCCGTTCGGAAGTTAAGGCGATCTGAAGAATTCGAAAAAGTTCCAAGGGGGCCCCCTTTGATGCAATTTTTTTTTTTAGATTTCGGTTTTTTCGATTGGAGAAATGGATTCTATAAAAAAAATAAGCAGATTGGTATGATCGAAGTTGAAAATCGGTTCATCCGTTCGGAAGTTAAGGCGATCTGAAGAATTCGGAAAAGTTCCAAAGGGACCCCCTTTGATGCAACTTTTTTTTCAATTTCGGTTTTTTCGATTGGAGAAATGGATTCTATGGAAAAAAAACAAGCAGATTGCTATGATCGAAGTTGAAAATCGGTCTATCCGTTTGGAAGTTAAGGCGATCTGAAGAATTAGAAAAAGTTCCAAGAAGACCCCCTTTGATGCAATTTTTTTTTTTCGATTTCGGTTTTTTCGATTGGAGAAATGGATTCTATGAAAAAAAAACAAGCAGTTTGGTATGATCGAAGTTGAAAATCGGTCCATCCGTTCGGAAGTTTAGGCGATCTGAAGAATTCGAAAAAGTTCTAAGGGGAGCCCCATTGATGCAATTTTTTTTTTCGATTTCGGTTTTTTCTATTGAAGAAATGGATTCTATGAAAAAAAAAAACAAATTGGTATGCGCGAAATTGAAAATCGGTCCATCCGTTCGGAAGTTAAGGCGGTCTGAAGAATTCGAAAAAGTTCCAAGGGGGCCCCCTTTGATGCATTTTTTTTTTCGATTTCGGTTTTTCCGATTGGAGAAATGGATTCTATGAAATAAAACAAGCAGATTGGTATGATCGAAGTTGAAAATCGGTCCATCCGTTCGGAAGTTAAGGCGATCTGAAGAATTCGAAAAAGTTCCAAGGGGGCCCCCTTTGATGCATTTTTTTTTTTTCGATTTCGGTTTTTTCGATTGGAGAAATGGATTCTATGAAAAAAACAAGCAGATTGGTATGATCGAAGTTGAAAATCGGTCCATCCGTTCGGAAGTTAAGGCGATCTGAAGAATTCGAAAAAGTTCCAAGGGGGCCCCCTTTGAGGCAAATTTTTTCGATTGGAAAAAAAATGGAAAAAACAAGCGAATTGGTATGCGCGAAATTGAAAATCGGTCCATCCGTTCAGAAGTTAAGGCGATCTGAAGAATTCGAAAAAGTTCCAAGGGGGCCCCCTTTGATGCACTTTTTTTTCGATTCCGGTTTTTTCGATTGAAGAAATGGATTCTATAAAAAAAAACAAGCAGATTGGTATGATCGAAGTTGAAAATCGGTCCATCCGTTCGGATGTTAAGGCGATCTGAAGAATTCGAAAAAGTTCCAAGGGGGCCCCCTTTGATGCATTTATTTTTCTCGATTTCGGTTTTTTCGATTGGAGAAATGGATTCTATGAAAAAAAACAAGCAGATTGGTATGATCGAAGTTGAAAATCGGTCCATACGTTCGAAAGTTAAGGCAATCTGAAGAATTCGAAAAAGTTCCAAGGGGGCCCCCTTTGATGCATTTTTTTTTCGATTTCGGTTTTTTTGATCGGAGGAATGGATTCTATGGAAAAAAAAGCAGATTGGTATGATCGAAGTTGAAAATCGGTCCATCCGTTCGGAAGTTAAGTCGATCTGAAGAATTCGAAAAAGTTCCAAGGGGGCCCCCTTTGATGCATTTTTTTTTTTCGATTTCGGTTTTTTCGATTGCAGAAATGGATTCTATGAAAAAAAAACAAGCAGATTCGTATGATCGAAGTTGAAAATCGGTCCATCCGTTCGGAAGTTAAGGCGATCTGAAGAATTCGAAAAAGTTTCAAGGGGGCTCCCTTTGATGCTTTTTATTTTTTCGATTTCGGTTTTTTTGATTGGAGAAATGGATTCTATGGAAAAAACAAGCAGATTGGTATGATCGAAGTTGAAAATCGGTCCATCCGTTCGGAAGTTGAGGCGATCTGAAGAATTCGAAAAAGTTCCAAAGGGACCCCCTTTGATGCAACTTTTTTTTCGATTTCGGTTTTTTCGATTGGAGAAATGGATTCTATTAAAAAAAAAAACAAGCAGATTGCTATGATCGAAGTTGAAAATCGGTCCATCCGTTTGGAAGTTAAGGCGATCTGAAGAATTCGAAAAAGTTCCAAGGGGACCCCCTTTGATGCATTTTTATTTTCGATTTCGGTTTTTTCGAATGAAGAAATGGATTCTATGAAAAAAAACAAGCAGTTTGGTATGATAGAAGTTGAAAATCGGTCCATCCGTTCGGAAGTTTAGGCGATTTGAAGAATTCGAAAAAGTTCCAAGGGGACCCCATTTGATGCATTTTTTTTTTCGATTTCGGTTTTTTCTATTGAAGAAATGGATTCTAGGAAAAAACAATCAAATTGGAATGCGCGAAATTGAAAATCGGTCCATCCGTTCGGAAGTTAAGGCGGTCTGAAGAATTCGAAAAAGTTCCAAGAGGGCCCCCTTTGATGCATTTTTTTTTCGATTTCGGTTTTTTCGATTGGAGAAATGGATTCTATGAAAAAAAAACAAGCAGATTGGTATGATCGAAGTTGAAAATCGGTCCATCCGTTCGGAAGTTAAGGCGATCTGAAGAATTCGAAAAAGTTCCAAGGGGACCCCCTTTGATGCAATTTTTTTCGATTGAAGAAATGGATTCTATGGAAAAAACAAGCGATTTGGTATGCGCGAAGTTGAAAATCGGTCCATCCGTTCGGAAGTTAAGGCGATCTGAAGAATTCGAAAAAGTTCCAAGAGGGCCTCCTTTGATGCTTTTTTTTTCGATTCCGGTTTTTTCGATTGGAGAAATGGATTCTATGAAAAAAAACAAGCAGATTGGTATGATCGAAGTTGAAAATCGGTCCATCCTTTCGGAAGTTAAGGCGATCTGAAGAATTCGAAAAAGTTCCAAGGGGGCCCCCTTTGATGCATTTTTTATTTTTCGATTTCGGTTTTTTCGATTGGAGAAATGTATTCTATAAAAAAAAACAAGCAGATTGGTATGATCGAAGTAGAAAATCGGTCCATCCGTCCGGAAGTTAAGGTGATCTGAAGAATTCGAAAAAGTTCCAAGGGGGTCCCCTTTGATGCATTTTTTTTTCCATTTCGGTTTTTTCGATTGGAGAAATGGATTCTATGAAAAAATACAAGCAGACTGGTATGATCGAAGTTGAAAATCGGTCCATCCGTTCGGAAGTTAAGGCGATGATTGGAAAGTTCCAAGGGGGCCCCCTTTGATGCATTTTTTTTATCGATTTCGGTTTTTTCGATTGGAGAAATGGATTCTATGAAAAAAACAGGTAGATTGGTATGATCGAAGTTGAAAATCGGTCCATCCGTTCGGAAGTTGAGGCGATCTGAAGAATTCGAAAAAGTTCCAAGGGGGCCCCCTTTGATGCATTTTTTTTTCGATTTCGGTTTTTTCGATTGTAGAAATGGATTCTATGAAAAAAAAACAAGCAAATTGGTATGATCGAAGTTGAAAATCGGTCCATCCGTTCGGAAGTTAGGCGATCTGAAGAATTCGAAAAAGTTCCAAGGGGGCCCCCTTTGATGCATTTTTTCTTCGATTTCGGTTCTTTCGATCGGAGAAATGGATTCTATGAAAAAAAAAAAACAAGCAGATTGGTATGATCGAAGTTGAAAATCGGTCCATCCGTTCGGATGTTAAGGCGATCTGAAGAATTCGAAAAAGTTCCAAGAGGGCCCCCTTTGATGCATTTTTTTTTCGATTTCGGTTTTTTCGATTGGAGAAATGGATTCTATGAAAAAAAAACAAGCAGATTGGTATGATCGAAGTTGAAAATCGGTCCATCCGTTCGGAAGTTAAGGCGATCTGAAGAATTCGAAAAAGTTCCAAGGGGACCCCCTTTGATGCAATTTTTTTCGATTGAAGAAATGGATTCTATGGAAAAAACAAGCGATTTGGTATGCGCGAAGTTGAAAATCGGTCCATCCGTTCGGAAGTTAAGGCGATCTGAAGAATTCGAAAAAGTTCCAAGAGGGCCTCCTTTGATGCTTTTTTTTTCGATTCCGGTTTTTTCGATTGGAGAAATGGATTCTATGAAAAAAAACAAGCAGATTGGTATGATCGAAGTTGAAAATCGGTCCATCCTTTCGGAAGTTAAGGCGATCTGAAGAATTCGAAAAAGTTCCAAGGGGGCCCCCTTTGATGCATTTTTTATTTTTCGATTTCGGTTTTTTCGATTGGAGAAATGTATTCTATAAAAAAAAACAAGCAGATTGGTATGATCGAAGTAGAAAATCGGTCCATCCGTCCGGAAGTTAAGGTGATCTGAAGAATTCGAAAAAGTTCCAAGGGGGTCCCCTTTGATGCATTTTTTTTTCCATTTCGGTTTTTTCGATTGGAGAAATGGATTCTATGAAAAAATACAAGCAGACTGGTATGATCGAAGTTGAAAATCGGTCCATCCGTTCGGAAGTTAAGGCGATGATTGGAAAGTTCCAAGGGGGCCCCCTTTGATGCATTTTTTTTATCGATTTCGGTTTTTTCGATTGGAGAAATGGATTCTATGAAAAAAACAGGTAGATTGGTATGATCGAAGTTGAAAATCGGTCCATCCGTTCGGAAGTTGAGGCGATCTGAAGAATTCGAAAAAGTTCCAAGGGGGCCCCCTTTGATGCATTTTTTTTTCGATTTCGGTTTTTTCGATTGTAGAAATGGATTCTATGAAAAAAAAACAAGCAAATTGGTATGATCGAAGTTGAAAATCGGTCCATCCGTTCGGAAGTTAGGCGATCTGAAGAATTCGAAAAAGTTCCAAGGGGGCCCCCTTTGATGCATTTTTTCTTCGATTTCGGTTCTTTCGATCGGAGAAATGGATTCTATGAAAAAAAAAAACAAGCAGATTGGTATGATCGAAGTTGAAAATCGGTCCATCCGTTCGGATGTTAAGGCGATCTGAAGAATTCGAAAAAGTTCCAAGAAGGCCCCCTTTGATGCATTTTTTTTCGATTTCGGTTTTTTCGATTGGAGAAATGGATTCTATGAAAAAAAACGAGCAGATTGGTATGATCGAATTTGAAAATCGGTCCATACGTTCGAAAGTTAATGCAATCTGAAGAATTCGAAACATTTCCAAGGGGGCCCCCTTTGATGCATTTTTTTTTTCGATTTCGTTTTTTTTATCGGAGAAATGGATTCTATGAAAAAAAAAGCAGATTGGTATGATCGAAGTTGAAAATCGGTCCATCCGTTCGGAAGTTAAGTCGATCTGAAGAATTCGAAAAAGTTCCAAGTGGGTCCCCTTTGATGCATTTTTTTTTCGATTTCGGTTTTTTTGATTGGAGAAATGGATTCTATGAAAAAAAAAACAAGCAGATTGGTATGATCGAAGTTGAAAATCGGTCCATCCGTTCGGAAGTTAAGGCGATCTGAAGAATTCGAAAAAGTTCCAAGGGGACCCCTTTTAATGCAATTTTCCTTTTCGATTTCGGTTTATTCGAATAGAGAAATGGATTCTATGAAAAAAAAACGAGCAGATTGGTATGATCGAAGTTGAAAATCGGTCCATCCGTTCGGAAGTTAAGGCGATCTGAAGAATTCAGAAAAGTTCCAAGGGGACCCCCTTTGATGCAATTTTTTTTTCGATTTTGGTTTTTTCGATTGGAGAAATGGATTCTATGAAAAAAAACAAGCAGATTGGTATGATCGAAGTTGAAAATCGGTCCATCCGTTCGGAAGTTAAGGCGATTTGAAGAATTCGAAAAAAATCCAAGGGGACCCCCTCTGATGCAATTTTTCTTCAGATTTCGGTTTTTACGATTGAAGAAATGGATTCTATAAAAAAAAACAAGCAGTTTGGTATGATCGAAGTTGAAAATCGGTCCATCCGTTCGGAAGTTAAGGCGATCTGAAGAATTCGAAAAAGTTTCAAGGGGGTCCCCTTTGATGCATTTTTTTTTCGATTTCGGTTCTTTCGTTTGAAGAAATGGATTCTATGAAAAAACAAGCAAATTGGTATGATCGAAGTTGAAAATCGGTCCATCCGTTCGGAAGTTAAGGCGATCTGAAGAATTCGAAAAAGTTCCAAGAGGGCCCCCTTTGGTGCATTTTCTTTTCGATTTCGGTTTTTTAGATTGGAGAAATATATTCTATGAAAAAACAAACAGATTGGTATGATCGAAGTTGAAAATCGGTCCATCCGTTCGGAAGTTAAGGCGATCTGAAGAATTCGAAAAAGTTCCAAGGGGGCCCCCTTTGATGAATTTTTTTTTTCGATTTCGGTTTCTTCGATTGGAGAAATCGATTCTATGAAAAAAAACAAACAGATTGGTACGATCGAATTTGAAAATCGGTCCATCCGTTCGGAAGTTAAGGCGATCTGAAGAATTCGAAAAAGTTCCAAGGGGGCCCCCTTCGATGCATTTTTTTTTATTTCGGTTTTTTCTATTGGAGAAATGGATTCTATGGAAAAAAAAAGCAGATTTGTATGTTCGAAGTTGAAAATCGGTCCATCCGTTCGGAAGTTAAGGCGATCTGAAGAATTCGAAAAAGTTCCAAGGGGGCACCCTTTGATGCAATTTTTTTTTCGAATTTGGTTTTTTCGATTGGAGAAATGGATTCTATGAAAAAAAACAAGCAGATTGGTATGATCGAAGTTGAAAATCGGTCCATCCGTTCGGAAGTTTAGGCGATCAGAATAATTCGAAAAAGTTCCAAGGGGACCCCATTTGATGCAATTTTTTTTTCGATTTCGGATTTTTTTATTGAAGAAATGGATTCTAGGAAAAAAAAACAAACAGATTGGTATGATCGAAGTTGAAAATCGGTCCATCCGTTCGGAAGTTAAGGCGATCTGAAGAATTCGAAAAAGTTCCGAGAGGGCCCCCTTTGGTGCATTTTCTTTTCGATTTCGGTTTTTAAGATTGGAGAAATGGATTCTATGAAAAAAACAAACAGATTGGTATGATCGAAGTTGAAAATCGGTCCATCCGTTCGGAAGTTAAAGCGATCTGAAGAATTCGAAAAAGTTCCAAGGGGGCCCCCTTTGATGCATTTTTTTTTTCTATTTCGGTTTCTTCGATTGGAGAAATGGATTCTATGGAAAAAAACAAACAGATTGGTTTGATCGAAGTTGAAAATCGGTCCATCCGTTCGGAAGTTAAGGCGATCTGAAGAATTCGAAAAACTTCCAAGGGGGCCCCCTTTGATGCAATTTTTTTTTTAGATTTCGGTTTTTTCGATTGGAGAAATGGATTCTATAAAAAAAATAAGCAGATTGGTATGATCGAAGTTGAAAATCGGTTCATCCGTTCGGAAGTTAAGGCGATCTGAAAAATTCGAAAAAGTTTCAAGGGGGCCCCCTTTGATGCATTTTTTTTTTCGATTTCGGTTTTTTCGATTGGAGAAATGGATTCTATGAAAAAAACAAGCAGATTGGTATGATCGAAGTTGAAAATCGGTCAATCCGTTCGGAAGTTAAGGCGATCTGAAGAATTCGAAAAAGTTCCAAGGAGGCCCCCTTTGATGCAATTCTGTTTTTTTTTTATTTTGGTTTTTTTGATTGGAGAAATGGATTCTATAAAAAAAATAAGAAGATTGGTATGATCGAAGTTGAAAATCGGTTCATCCGTTCGGAAGTTGAGGCGATCTGAAGAATTCGGAAAAGTTCCAAAGGGACCCCCTTTGATGCAACTTTTTTTTCAATTTCGGTTTTTTCGATTGGAGAAATGGATTCTATGGAAAAAAAACAAGCAGATTGCTATGATCGAAGTTGAAAATCGGTCTATCCGTTCGGAAGTTTAGGCGATCTGAAGAATTCGAAAAAGTTCTAAGGGGAGCCCCATTGATGCAATTTTTTTTCGATTTCGGTTTTTTCTATTGAAGAAATGGATTCTATGAAAAAACAATCAAATTGGTATGCGCGAAATTGAAAATCGGTCCATCCGTTCGAAAGTTGAGGCGGTCTGAAGAATTCGAAAAAGTTCCAAGGGGGCCCCCTTTGATGCATTTTTTTTTCGATTTCGGTTTTTCCGATTGGAGAAATGGATTCTATGAAATAAAACAAGCAGATTGGTATGATCGAAGTTGAAAATCGGTCCATCCGTTCGGAAGTTAAGGCGATCTGAAGAATTCGAAAAAGTTCCAAGGGGGCCCCCTTTGATGCATTTTTTTTTCGATTTCGGTTTTCTCGATTGGAGAAATGGATTCTATGAAAAAAACAAGCAGATTGGTATGATCGAAGTTGAAAATCGGTCCATCCGTTCGGAAGTTAAGGCGATCTGAAGAATTCGAAAAAGTTCCAAGGGGGCCCCCTTTGATGCAATTTTTTTCGATTGGAAAAAAATGGAAAAAACAAGCGAATTGGTATGCGCGAAATTGAAAATCAGTCCATCCGTTCAGAAGTTAAGGCGATCTGAAGAATTCGAAAAAGTTCCAAGGGGGCCCCCTTTGATGCATTTTTTTTTCGATTCCGGTTTTTTCGATTGAAGAAATGGATTCTATGAAAAAAAAACAAGCAGATTGGTATGATCGAAGTTGAAAATCGGTCCATCCGTTCGGATGTTAAGGCGATCTGAAGAATTCGAAAAAGTTCCAAGGGGGCCCCCTTTGATGCATTTATTTTTCTCGATTTCGGTTTTTTCGATTGGAGAAATGGATTCTATGAAAAAAAACAAGCAGATTGGTATGATCGAAGTTGAAAATCGGTCCATACGTTCGAAAGTTAAGGCAATCTGAAGAATTCGAAAAAGTTCCAAGGGGGCCCCCTTTGATGCATTTTTTTTCGATTTCGGTTTTTTTGATCGGAGAAATGGATTCTATGGAAAAAAAAGCAGATTGGTATGATCGAAGTTGAAAATCGGTCCATCCGTTCGGAAGTTAAGTCGATCTGAAGAATTCGAAAAAGTTTCAAGGGGGCTCCCTTTGATGCATTTTATTTTTTCGATTTCGGTTTTTTTGATTGGAGAAATGGATTCTATGGAAAAAACAAGCAGATTGGTATGATCGAAGTTGAAAATCGGTCAATCCGTTCGGAAGTTAAGGCGATCTGAAGAATTCGAAAAAGTTCCAAGAGGGCCCCCTTTGATGCAATTTTTTTTTTTAGATTTCGGTTTTTACGATTGGAGAAATGGATTCTATAAAAAAAAATAAGCAGATTGGTATGATCGAAGTTGAAAATCGGTTCATCCGTTCGGAAGTTAAGGCGATCTGAAGAATTCGGAAAAGTTCCAAAGGGACCCCCTTTGATGCAATTTTTTTTCGATTTCGGTTTCTTCGATTGGAGAAATGGATTCTATGAAAAAAAACAAGCAGTTTGGTATGATCGAAGTTGAAAATCGGTCCATCCGTTCGGAAGTTTAGGCGATCTGAAGAATTCGAAAAAGTTCTAAGGAGACCCCCATTGATGCAATTTTTTTTTCGATTTCGGTTTTTGCTATTGAAGAAATGGATTCTATGAAAAAACAATCAAATTGGTATGCGCGAAATTGAAAATCGGTCCATCCGTTTAGAAGTTAAGGCGGTCTGAAGAATTCGAAAAAGTTCCAAGGGGGCCCCCTTTGATGCATTTTTTTTCGATTTCGGTTTTTCCGATTGGAGAAATGGATTCTATGAAATAAAACAAGCAGATTGGTATGATCGAAGTTGAAAATCGGTCCATCCGTTCGGAAGTTATGGCGATCTGAAGAATTCGAAAAAGTTCCAAGGGGGCCCCCTTTGATGCATTTTTTTGTTTCGATTTCGGTTTTTTCGATTGGAGAAATGGATTCTATGAAAAAAACAAGCAGATTGGTATGATCGAAGTTGAAAATCGGTCCATCCGTTCGAAAGTTAAGGCGATCTGAAGAATTCGAAAAAGTTCCAAGGGGACCCCCTTATATGCAATTTTTTTCGATTGGAAAAAAATGGAAAAAACAAGCGAATTGGTATGCGCGAAATTGAAAATCGGTCCATCCGTTCAGAAGTTAAGGCGATCTGAAGAATTAGAAAAAGTTCCAAGGGGGCCCCCTTTGATGCATTTATTTTTTTCGATTTCGGTTTTTTCGATTGGAGAAATGGATTCTATGAAAAAAACAAACAGATTGGTATGATCGAAGTTGAAAATCGGTCCATCCGTTCGGAAGTTAAAGCGATCTGAAGAATTCGAAAAAGTTCCAAGAAGGCCCCCTTTGATGCATTTTTTTTTTTCGATTTCGGTTTTTTCGATTGGAGAAATGGATTCTATGAAAAAAAACAAGCAGATTGGTATGATCGAAGTTGAAAATCGGTCCATCCGTTCGGAAGTTAAGGCGATCTGAAGAATTCGAAAAAGTTCCAAGGGGACCCCCTTATATGCAATTTTTTTCGATTGGAAAAAAATGGAAAAAACAAGCGAATTGGTATGCGCGAAATTGAAAATCGGTCCATCCGTTCAGAAGTTAAGGCGATCTGAAGAATTAGAAAAAGTTCCAAGGGGGCCCCCTTTGATGCATTTTTTTTTCGATTCCGGTTTTTTCGATTGAAGAAATGGATTCTATGAAAAAAAACAAGCAGATTGGTATGATCGAAGTTGAAAATCGGTCCATCCGTTCAGAAGTTAAGGCGATCTGAAGAATTAGAAAAAGTTTCAAGGGGGCCCCCTTTGTTGCATTTTTTTTTTTTCGATTCCGGTTTTTTCGATTGAAGAAATGGATTCTATGAAAAAAAACAAGCAGATTGGTATGATCGAAGTTGAAAATCGGTCCATCCGTTCGGATGTTAAGGCGATCTGAAGAATTCGAAAAAGTTCCAAGGGGACCCCCTTTGATGCAATTTTTTTCGATTGGAAAAAAATGGAAAAAACAAGCGAATTGGTATGCGCGAAATTGAAAATCGGTCCATCCGTTCAGAAGTTAAGGCGATCTGAAGAATTCGAAAAAGTTCCAAGGGGGCCCCCTTTGATGCATTTTTTTTTCGATTCCGGTTTTTTCGATTAAAGAAATGGATTCTATAAAAAAAACAAGCAGATTGGTATGATCGAAGTTGAAAATCGGTCCATCCGTTCGGAAGTTTGGGCGATCTGAAGAATTCGAAAAAGTTCCAAGGGGACCCCATTTGATGCATTTTTTTTTTCGATTTCGGTTTTTTCTATTGAAGAAATGGATTCTAGGAAAAAAAAAACAAACAGATTGGTATGATCGAAGTTGAAAATCGGTCCATCCGTTCGGAAGTTAAAGCGATCTGAAGAATTCGAAAAAGTTCCAAGAGGGCCCCCTTTGATGCATTTTTTTTTCTATTTCGGTTTCTTCGATTGGAGAAATGGATTCTATGGAAAAAAACAAACAGATTGGTTTGATCGAAGTTGAAAATCGTTCCATCCGTTCGGAAGTTAAGGCGATCTGAAGAATTCGAAAAAGTTCCGAGGGGGCCCCTTTTGATGCATTTTTTTTTTCGATTTCGGTTTCTTCGATTGGAGAAATGGATTCTATGAAAAAAAAAAACAAGCGAATTGGTATGCGCGAAATTGAAAATCGGTCCATCCGTTCAGAAGTTAAGGCGATCTGAAGAATTCGAAAAAGTTCCAAGGGGGCCCCCTTTGATGCATTTTTTTTTCGATTCCGGTTTTTTCGATTAAAGAAATGGATTCTATAAAAAAAACAAGCAGATTGGTATGATCGAAGTTGAAAATCGGTCCATCCGTTCGGAAGTTTGGGCGATCTGAAGAATTCGAAAAAGTTCCAAGGGGACCCCATTTGATGCATTTTTTTTTTTCGATTTCGGTTTTTTCTATTGAAGAAATGGATTCTAGGAAAAAAAAAACAAACAGATTGGTATGATCGAAGTTGAAAATCGGTCCATCCGTTCGGAAGTTAAAGCGATCTGAAGAATTCGAAAAAGTTCCAAGAGGGCCCCCTTTGATGCATTTTTTTTTTATTTCGGTTTTTTCTATTGAAGAAATGGATTCTAGGAAAAAAAAAACAAACAGATTGGTATGATCGAAGTTGAAAATCGGTCCATCCGTTCGGAAGTTAAAGCGATCTGAAGAATTCGAAAAAGTTCCAAGAGGGCCCCCTTTGATGCATTTTTTTTTCTATTTCGGTTTCTTCGATTGGAGAAATGGATTCTATGGAAAAAAACAAACAGATTGGTTTGATCGAAGTTGAAAATCGTTCCATCCGTTCGGAAGTTAAGGCGATCTGAAGAATTCGAAAAAGTTCCAAGGGGGCCCCCTTTGATGCATTTTTTTTTTCGATTTCGGTTTCTTCGATTGGAGAAATGGATTCTATGAAAAAAAAAACAAGCGAATTGGTATGCGCGAAATTGAAAATCGGTCCATCCGTTCAGAAGTTAAGGCGATCTGAAGAATTCGAAAAAGTTCCAAGGGGGCCCCCTTTGATGCATTTTTTTTTCGATTCCGGTTTTTTCGATTAAAGAAATGGATTCTATAAAAAAAACAAGCAGATTGGTATGATCGAAGTTGAAAATCGGTCCATCCGTTCGGAAGTTTGGGCGATCTGAAGAATTCGAAAAAGTTCCAAGGGGACCCCATTTGATGCATTTTTTTTTTTCGATTTCGGTTTTTTCTATTGAAGAAATGGATTCTAGGAAAAAAAAAACAAACAGATTGGTATGATCGAAGTTGAAAATCGGTCCATCTGTTCGGAAGTTAAAGCGATCTGAAGAATTCGAAAAAGTTCCAAGAGGGCCCCCTTTGATGCATTTTTTTTTCTATTTCGGTTTCTTCGATTGGAGAAATGGATTCTATGGAAAAAAACAAACAGATTGGTTTGATCGAAGTTGAAAATCGTTCCATCCGTTCGGAAGTTAAGGCGATCTGAAGAATTCGAAAAAGTTCCAAGGGGGCCCCCTTTGATGCATTTTTTTTTTTCGATTTCGGTTTTTTCGATTGAAGAAATGGATTCTTTGAAAAAAAACAAGCAAATTGGTATGCGCGAAGTTGAAAATCGGTCCATCCGTTCGGAAGTTAAGGCGATCTGAAGAATTCGAAAAAGTTCCAAGGGGGCCCCCTTTGATGCATTTTTTTTTCGATTTCGGTTTTTTCGATTGGAGAAATGGATTCTATGAAAAAAAAGCAGATTGGTATGATCGAAGTTGGAAATCGGTCTATCCGTTCGGAAGTTAAAGCGATCTGAAAAATTCGAAAAAGTTCCAAGGGGGCCCCCTTTGATGCATTTTTTTTTCATTTTCGGTTTTTTCGATTGGAGAAATGGATTCTATGAAAAAAACAAGCAGATTGGTATGATCGAAGTTGAAAATCGGTCAATCCGTTCGGAAGTTAAGGCGATCTGAAGAATTCGAAAAAGTTCCAAGAGGGCCCCCTTTGATGCAATTTTTTTTTTTAGATTTCGGTTTTTACGATTGGAGAAATGGATTCTATAAAAAAAATAAGCAGATTGGTATGATCGAAGTTGAAAATCGGTTCATCCGTTCGGAAGTTAAGGCGATCTGAAGAATTCGGAAAAGTTCCAAAGGGACCCCCTTTGATGCAATTTTTTTTCGATTTCGGTTTCTTCGATTGGAGAAATGGATTCTATGAAAAAAAACAAGCAGTTTGGTATGATCGAAGTTGAAAATCGGTCCATCCGTTCGGAAGTTTAGGCGATCTGAAGAATTCGAAAAAGTTCTAAGGAGACCCCCATTGATGCAATTTTTTTTTCGATTTTGGTTTTTGCTATTGAAGAAATGGATTCTATGAAAAAACAATCAAATTGGTATGCGCGAAATTGAAAATCGGTCCATCCGTTTAGAAGTTAAGGCGGTCTGAAGAATTCGAAAAAGTTCCAAGGGGGCCCCCTTTGATGCATTTTTTTTCGATTTCGGTTTTTCCGATTGGAGAAATGGATTCTATGAAATAAAACAAGCAGATTGGTATGATCGAAGTTGAAAATCGGTCCATCCGTTCGGAAGTTATGGCGATCTGAAGAATTCGAAAAAGTTCCAAGGGGGCCCCCTTTGATGCATTTTTTTGTTTCGATTTCGGTTTTTTCGATTGGAGAAATGGATTCTATGAAAAAAACAAGCAGATTGGTATGATCGAAGTTGAAAATCGGTCCATCCGTTCGGAAGTTAAGGCGATCTGAAGAATTCGAAAAAGTTCCAAGGGGACCCCCTTATATGCAATTTTTTTCGATTGGAAAAAAATGGAAAAAACAAGCGAATTGGTATGCGCGAAATTGAAAATCGGTCCATCCGTTCAGAAGTTAAGGCGATCTGAAGAATTAGAAAAAGTTCCAAGGGGGCCCCCTTTGATGCATTTATTTTTTTCGATTTCGGTTTTTTCGATTGGAGAAATGGATTCTATGAAAAAAACAAACAGATTGGTATGATCGAAGTTGAAAATCGGTCCATCCGTTCGGAAGTTAAAGCGATCTGAAGAATTCGAAAAAGTTCCAAGAAGGCCTCCTTTGATGCATTTTTTTTCCGATTTCGGTTTTTTCGATTGGAGAAATGGATTCTATGAAAAAAACAAACAGATTGGTATGATCGAAGTTGAAAATCGATCAATCCGTTCGGAAGTTAAGGCGATCTGAAGAATTCGAAAAAGTTCCAAGAAGGCCCCCTTTGATGCATTTTTTTTCCGATTTCGGTTTTTTCGATTGGAGAAATGGATTCTATGAAAAAAAACAAGCAGATTGGTATGATCGAAGTTGAAAATCGGTCCATACGTTCGAAAGTTAAGGCAATCTGAAGAATTCGAAAAAGTTCCAAGGGGGCCGCCTTTGATGCATTTTTTTTTCGATTTGAAATGGATTCTATGGAAAAAAAAGTAGATTGGTATGATCGAAGTTGAAAATCGGTCCATCCGTTCGGAAGTTAAGTCGATCTGAAGAATTCGAAAAAGTTCCAAGGGGGCCCCCTTTGATGCATTTTTTTTTGTCGATTTCGGTTTTTTCGATTGCAGAAATGAATTCTATGAAAAAAAACAAGCAGATTCGTATGATCGAAGTTGAAAATCGGTCCATCCGTTCGGAAGTTAAGGCGATCTGAAGAATTCAAAAAAGTTTCAAGGGGGCTCCCTTTGATGCTTTTTATTTTTTCGATTTCGGTTTTTTTGATTGGAGAAATGGATTCTATGAAAAAAAACAAGCAGATTGGTATGATCGAAGTTGAAAATCGGTCCATCCGTTCGGAAGTTGAGGCGATCTGAAGAATTCGAAAAAGTTCCAAGGGGGCTCCCTTTGATGCATTTTTTTTCGATTTCGGTTTTTTCGATTGGAGAAATGGATTCTATGAAAAAAAAACAAGCAGATTGGTATGATCGAAGTTGAAAATCGGTCCATCTGTTCGGAAGTTAAGGCGATCTGAAGAATTCGAAAAAGTTCCAAGGGGGCCCCCTTTGATGCATTATTTTTTTTGATTTCGGTTTTTTCGAAAAAAAAACAAGCAGATTGGTATGATCGAAGTTGAAAATCGGTCCATCCGTTCGGATGTTAAGGCGATCTGAAGAATTCGAAAAAGTTCCAAGGGGGCCCCCTTTGATGCATTTATTTTTTTCGATTTCGGTTTTTTCGATTGGAGAAATGGATTCTATGAAAAAAAACAAGCAGATTGGTATGATCGAAGTTGAAAATCGGTCCATACGTTCGAAAGTTAAGGCAATCTGAAGAATTCGAAAAAGTTCCAAGGGGGCCCCCTTTGATGCATTTTTTTTTTCGATTTCGGTTTTTTTGATCGGAGAAATGGATTCTATGGAAAAAAAAAAGCAGATTGGTATGATCGAAGTTGAAAATCGGTCCATCCGTTCGGAAGTTAAGTCGATCTGAAGAATTCGAAAAAGTTCCAAGGGGGCCCCCTTTGATGCATTTTTTTTTTCGATTTCGGTTTTTTCGATTGCAGAAATGGATTCTATGAAAAAAAACAAGCAGATTCGTATGATCGAAGTTGAAAATCGGTCCATCCGTTCGAAAGTTAAGGCGATATAAAGAATTCGAAAAAGTTCCAAGGGGGCTCCCTTTGATGGTTTTTATTTTTTTGATTTCGGTTTTTTTGATTGGAGAAATGGATTCTATGAAAAAAAAACAAGCAGATTGGTATGATCGAAGTTGAAAATCGGTCCATCCGTTCGGAAGTTGAGGCGATCTGAAGAATTCGAAAAAGTTCCAAGGGGGCCCCCTTTGATGCATTTTTTTTTCGATTTCGGTTTTTTCGATTGGAGAAATTAATTCTATGAAAAAAAAACAAACAGATTGGTATGATCGAAGTTGAAAATCGGTCCATCCGTTCGGATGTTAAGGCGATCTGAAGAATTCGAAAAAGTTCCAAGGGGGCCCCCTTTGATGCATTTATTTTTTTCGATTTCGGTTTTTTCGATTGGAGAAATGGATTCTATGAAAAAAAAACAAGCAGATTGGTATGATCGAAGTTGAAAATCGGTCCATACGTTCGAATGTTAAGGCAATCTGAAGAATTCGAAAAAGTTCCAAGGGGGCCCCCTTTGATGCATTTTTTTTTTCGATTTCGGTTTTTTCGATTGCAGAAATGGATTCTATGAAAAAAAACAAGCAGATTCGTATGATCGAAGTTGAAAATCGGTCCATCCGTTCGAAAGTTAAGGCGATATAAAGAATTCGAAAAAGTTCCAAGGGGGCTCCCTTTGATGGTTTTTATTTTTTTGATTTCGGTTTTTTTGATTGGAGAAATGGATTCTATGAAAAAAAAACAAGCAGATTGGTATGATCGAAGTTGAAAATCGGTCCATCCGTTCGGAAGTTGAGGCGATCTGAAGAATTCGAAAAAGTTCCAAGGGGGCCCCCTTTGATGCATTTTTTTTTCGATTTCGGTTTTTTCGATTGGAGAAATTAATTCTATGAAAAAAAAACAAACAGATTGGTATGATCGAAGTTGAAAATCGGTCCATCCGTTCGGATGTTAAGGCGATCTGAAGAATTCGAAAAAGTTCCAAGGGGGCCCCCTTTGATGCATTTATTTTTTTCGATTTCGGTTTTTTCGATTGGAGAAATGGATTCTATGAAAAAAAAACAAGCAGATT
Source organism: Chrysomela aeneicollis (assembly GCA_029955515.1). Classification (NCBI taxonomy): domain Eukaryota; kingdom Metazoa; phylum Arthropoda; class Insecta; order Coleoptera; family Chrysomelidae; genus Chrysomela; species Chrysomela aeneicollis. The sequence continues at coordinate 9,012,228 of JARUHQ010000013.1, read as the reverse complement.
GGTATGATCGAAGTTGAAAATCGGTCCATACGTTCGAAAGTTAAGGCAATCTGAAGAATTCGAAAAAGTTCCAAGGGGGCCCCCTTTGATGCATTTTTTTTTTTCGATCTCGGTTTTTTTGATCGGAGAAATGGATTCGATGGAAAAAAAAAGCAGATTGGTATGATCGAAATTGAAAATCGGTCCATCCGTTCGGAAGTTAAGTCGATCTGAAGAATTCGAAAAAGTTCCAAGGGGGCCCCCTTGGATGCATTTTTTTTTATTTCGGTTTTTTCGATTGGAGAAATGGATTCTATGAAAAAAAAAAACAAGCAGATTCGTGTGATCGAAGTTGAAAATCCGTCCATCCGTTCGGAAGTTAAGGCGATCTGAATAATTCGAAAATGTTCCAAGGGGGCTCCCTTTGATGCTTTTTATTTTTTCGATTTCGGTTTTTTTGATTGGAGAAATGGATTCTATGAAATAAAACAAGCAGATTGGTATGATCGAAGTTGAAAATCGATCAATCCGTTCGGAAGTTAAGGCGATCTGAAGAATTCGAAAAAGTTCCAAGAAGGCCCCCTTTGATGCATTTTTTTTCCGATTTCGGTTTTTTCGATTGGAGAAATGGATTCTATGAAAAAAAACAAGCAGATTGGTATGATCGAAGTTGAAAATCGGTCCATACGTTCGAAAGTTAAGGCAATCTGAAGAATTCGAAAAAGTTCCAAGGGGGCCGCCTTTGATGCATTTTTTTTTCGATTTGAAATGGATTCTATGGAAAAAAAAGTAGATTGGTATGATCGAAGTTGAAAATCGGTCCATCCGTTCGGAAGTTAAGTCGATCTGAAGAATTCGAAAAAGTTCCAAGGGGGCCCCCTTTGATGCATTTTTTTTTGTCGATTTCGGTTTTTTCGATTGCAGAAATGAATTCTATGAAAAAAAACAAGCAGATTCGTATGATCGAAGTTGAAAATCGGTCCATCCGTTCGGAAGTTAAGGCGATCTGAAGAATTCAAAAAAGTTTCAAGGGGGCTCCCTTTGATGCTTTTTATTTTTTCGATTTCGGTTTTTTTGATTGGAGAAATGGATTCTATGAAAAAAAACAAGCAGATTGGTATGATCGAAGTTGAAAATCGGTCCATCCGTTCGGAAGTTGAGGCGATCTGAAGAATTCGAAAAAGTTCCAAGGGGGCTCCCTTTGATGCATTTTTTTTTATTTCGGTTTTTTCGATTGGAGAAATGGATTCTATGAAAAAAAAAACAAGCAGATTCGTGTGATCGAAGTTGAAAATCCGTCCATCCGTTCGGAAGTTAAGGCGATCTGAATAATTCGAAAATGTTCCAAGGGGGCTCCCTTTGATGCATTTTTTTTCCGATTTCGGTTTTTTCGATTGGAGAAATGGATTCTATGAAAAAAACAAACAGATTGGTATGATCGAAGTTGAAAATCGATCAATCCGTTCGGAAGTTAAGGCGATCTGAAGAATTCGAAAAAGTTCCAAGAAGGCCCCCTTTGATGCATTTTTTTTCCGATTTCGGTTTTTTCGATTGGAGAAATGGATTCTATGAAAAAAAACAAGCAGATTGGTATGATCGAAGTTGAAAATCGGTCCATACGTTCGAAAGTTAAGGCAATCTGAAGAATTCGAAAAAGTTCCAAGGGGGCCGCCTTTGATGCATTTTTTTTTCGATTTGAAATGGATTCTATGGAAAAAAAAGTAGATTGGTATGATCGAAGTTGAAAATCGGTCCATCCGTTCGGAAGTTAAGTCGATCTGAAGAATTCGAAAAAGTTCCAAGGGGGCCCCCTTTGATGCATTTTTTTTTGTCGATTTCGGTTTTTTCGATTGCAGAAATGAATTCTATGAAAAAAAACAAGCAGATTCGTATGATCGAAGTTGAAAATCGGTCCATCCGTTCGGAAGTTAAGGCGATCTGAAGAATTCAAAAAAGTTTCAAGGGGGCTCCCTTTGATGCTTTTTATTTTTTCGATTTCGGTTTTTTTGATTGGAGAAATGGATTCTATGAAAAAAAACAAGCAGATTGGTATGATCGAAGTTGAAAATCGGTCCATCCGTTCGGAAGTTGAGGCGATCTGAAGAATTCGAAAAAGTTCCAAGGGGGCTCCCTTTGATGCATTTTTTTTCGATTTCGGTTTTTTCGATTGGAGAAATGGATTCTATGAAAAAAAAACAAGCAGATTGGTATGATCGAAGTTGAAAATCGGTCCATCTGTTCGGAAGTTAAGGCGATCTGAAGAATTCGAAAAAGTTCCAAGGGGGCCCCCTTTGATGCATTATTTTTTTTGATTTCGGTTTTTTCGAAAAAAAAACAAGCAGATTGGTATGATCGAAGTTGAAAATCGGTCCATCCGTTCGGATGTTAAGGCGATCTGAAGAATTCGAAAAAGTTCCAAGGGGGCCCCCTTTGATGCATTTATTTTTTTCGATTTCGGTTTTTTCGATTGGAGAAATGGATTCTATGAAAAAAAACAAGCAGATTGGTATGATCGAAGTTGAAAATCGGTCCATACGTTCGAAAGTTAAGGCAATCTGAAGAATTCGAAAAAGTTCCAAGGGGGCCCCCTTTGATGCATTTTTTTTTTTCGATTTCGGTTTTTTTGATCGGAGAAATGGATTCTATGGAAAAAAAAAAGCAGATTGGTATGATCGAAGTTGAAAATCGGTCCATCCGTTCGGAAGTTAAGTCGATCTGAAGAATTCGAAAAAGTTCCAAGGGGGCCCCCTTTGATGCATTTTTTTTTTCGATTTCGGTTTTTTCGATTGCAGAAATGGATTCTATGAAAAAAAACAAGCAGATTCGTATGATCGAAGTTGAAAATCGGTCCATCCGTTCGAAAGTTAAGGCGATATAAAGAATTCGAAAAAGTTCCAAGGGGGCTCCCTTTGATGGTTTTTATTTTTTTGATTTCGGTTTTTTTGATTGGAGAAATGGATTCTATGAAAAAAAAACAAGCAGATTGGTATGATCGAAGTTGAAAATCGGTCCATCCGTTCGGAAGTTGAGGCGATCTGAAGAATTCGAAAAAGTTCCAAGGGGGCCCCCTTTGATGCATTTTTTTTTCGATTTCGGTTTTTTCGATTGGAGAAATTAATTCTATGAAAAAAAAACAAACAGATTGGTATGATCGAAGTTGAAAATCGGTCCATCCGTTCGGATGTTAAGGCGATCTGAAGAATTCGAAAAAGTTCCAAGGGGGCCCCCTTTGATGCATTTATTTTTTTCGATTTCGGTTTTTTCGATTGGAGAAATGGATTCTATGAAAAAAAAACAAGCAGATTGGTATGATCGAAGTTGAAAATCGGTCCATACGTTCGAAAGTTAAGGCAATCTGAAGAATTCGAAAAAGTTCCAAGGGGGCCCCCTTTGATGCATTTTTTTTTTTCGATCTCGGTTTTTTTGATCGGAGAAATGGATTCGATGGAAAAAAAAAGCAGATTGGTATGATCGAAATTGAAAATCGGTCCATCCGTTCGGAAGTTAAGTCGATCTGAAGAATTCGAAAAAGTTCCAAGGGGGCCCCCTTGGATGCATTTTTTTTTATTTCGGTTTTTTCGATTGGAGAAATGGATTCTATGAAAAAAAAAAACAAGCAGATTCGTGTGATCGAAGTTGAAAATCCGTCCATCCGTTCGGAAGTTAAGGCGATCTGAATAATTCGAAAATGTTCCAAGGGGGCTCCCTTTGATGCTTTTTATTTTTTCGATTTCGGTTTTTTTGATTGGAGAAATGGATTCTATGAAATAAAACAAGCAGATTGGTATGATCGAAGTTGAAAATCGGTCCATCCGTTCGGAAGTTAAGGCGATCTGAAGAATTCGAAAAAGTTCCAAGGGGGCCCCCTTTGATGCATTTTTTTTCGATTTCGGTTTTTTCGATTGGAGAAATGGATTCTATAAAAAAAACAAGCAGATTGGTATGATCGAAGTTGAAAATCGGTCTATCCGTTCGGAAGTTAAGGCGATCTGAAGAATTCGAAAAAGTTCCAAGGGGACCCCCTTTGATGCAATTTTTTTCGATTGGAGAAATGGATTCTATGGAAAAAACAAGCGAATTGGTATGCGCGAAATTGAAAATTGGTCCATCCGTTCGGAAGTTAAGGCGATCTGAAGAATTCGAAAAAGTTCCAAGGGGGCCCCCTTTGATGCATTTTTTTTTCGATTCCGGTTTTTTCTATTGGAGAAATGGATTCTATGTAAAAAAACAAGCAGATTGGTATGTTCGAAGTTGAAAATCGGTCCATCCGTTCGGATGTTAAGGCGATCTGAAGAATTCGAAAAGGTTCCAAGGGGGCCCCCTTTGATGCATTTATTTTTTTCGATTTCGGTTTTTTCGATTAGAGAAATGGATTCTATGAAAAAAAACGAGCAGATTAGTATGATCGAAGTTGAAAATCGGTACATACGTTCGAATGTTAAGGCAATCTGAAGAATTCGAAAAAGTTCCAAGGGGGCCCCCTTTGATGCATTTTTTTTTTCGATTTCGGTTTTTTTGATCGGAGAAATGGATTCTATAGAAAAAAAAAGCATATTGGTATGATCGAAGTTGAAAATCGGTCCATCCGTTCGGAAGTTAAGGCGATCTGAAGAATTCGAAAAAGTTCCAAGGGGGCCCCCTTTGATGCATTTTTCTTCGATTTCGGTTTTTTCGATTGGAGAAATGGATTCTATAAAAAAAACAAGCAGATTGGTATGATCGAAGTTGAAAATCGGTCTATCCGTTCGGAAGTTAAGGCGATCTGAAGAATTCGAAAAAGTTCCAAGGGGACCCCCTTTGATGCAATTTTTTTCGATTGGAGAAATGGATTCTATGGAAAAAACAAGCGAATTGGTATGCGCGAAATTGAAAATTGGTCCATCCGTTCGGAAGTTAAGACGATCTGAAGAATTCGAAAAAGTTCCAAGGGGGCCCCCTTTGATGCATTTTTTTTTCGATTCCGGTTTTTTCTATTGGAGAAATTAATTCTATGAAAAAAAAACAAACAGATTGGTATGATCGAAGTTGAAAATCGGTCCATCCGTTCGGATGTTAAGGCGATCTGAAGAATTCGAAAAAGTTCCAAGGGGGCCCCCTTTGATGCATTTATTTCTTTCGATTTCGGTTTTTTCGATTGGAGAAATGGATCCTATGAAAAAAAAACAAGCAGATTGGTATGATCGAAGTTGAAAATCGGTCCATACGTTCGAAAGTTAAGGCAATCTGAAGAATTCGAAAAAGTTCCAAGGGGGCCCCCTTTGATGCATTTTTTTTTCGATCTCGGTTTTTTTGATCGGAGAAATGGATTCGATGGAAAAAAAAAGCAGATTGGTATGATCGAAATTGAAAATCGGTCCATCCGTTCGGAAGTTAAGTCGATCTGAAGAATTCGAAAAAGTTCCAAGGGGGCCCCCTTGGATGCATTTTTTTTTTATTTCGGTTTTTTCGATTGGAGAAATGGATTCTATGAAAAAAAAAAAAAAAGCAGATTCGTGTGATCGAAGTTGAAAATCCGTCCATCCGTTCGGAAGTTAAGGCGATCTGAATAATTCGAAAATGTTCCAAGGGGGCTCCCTTTGATGCTTTTTATTTTTTCGATTTCGGTTTTTTTGATTGGAGAAATGGATTCTATGAAATAAAACAAGCAGATTGGTATGATCGAAGTTGAAAATCGGTCCATCCGTTCGGAAGTTAAGGCGATCTGAAGAATTCGAAAAAGTTCCAAGGGGGCCCCCTTTGATGCATTTTTCTTCGATTTCGGTTTTTTCGATTGGAGAAATGGATTCTATAAAAAAAACAAGCAGATTGGTATGATCGAAGTTGAAAATCGGTCTATCCGTTCGGAAGTTAAGGCGATCTGAAGAATTCGAAAAAGTTCCAAGGGGACCCCCTTTGATGCAATTTTTTTCGATTGGAGAAATGGATTCTATGGAAAAAACAAGCGAATTGGTATGCGCGAAATTGAAAATTGGTCCATCCGTTCGGAAGTTAAGACGATCTGAAGAATTCGAAAAAGTTCCAAGGGGGCCCCCTTTGATGCATTTTTTTTTCGATTCCGGTTTTTTCTATTGGAGAAATGGATTCTATGAAAAAAAACAAGCAGATTGGTATGTTCGAAGTTGAAAATCGGTCCATCCGTTCGGATGTTAAGGCGATCTGAAGAATTCGAAAAGGTTCCAAGGGGGCCCCCTTTGATGCATTTATTTTTTTCGATTTCGGTTTTTTCGATTAGAGAAATGGATTCTATGAAAAAAAACGAGCAGATTAGTATGATCGAAGTTGAAAATCGGTACATACGTTCGAATGTTAAGGCAATCTGAAGAATTCGAAAAAGTTCCAAGGGGGCCCCCTTTGATGCATTTTTTTTTTCGATTTCGGTTTTTTTGATCGGAGAAATGGATTCTATAGAAAAAAAAAGCATATTGGTATGATCGAAGTTGAAAATCGGTCCATCCGTTCGGAAGTTAAGTCGATCTGAAGAATTCGACAAAGTTCCAAGGGGGCCCCCTTGGATGCATTTTTTTTATTTCGGTTTTTTCGATTGGAGAAATGGATTCTATGAAAAAAAACAAGCAGATTCGTATGATCGAAGTTGAAAATCGGTCCATCCGTTCGGAAGTTAAGGCGATCTGAAGAATTCGAAAATGTTCCAAGGGGGCTCCCTTTGATGCTTTTTATTTTTTCGATTTCGGTTTTTTTGATTGGAGAAATGGATTCTATGAAGAAAAAACAAGCAGATTGGTATGATCGGAGTTGAAAATCGGTCCATACGTTCGAAAGTTAAGGCAATCTGAAGAATTCGAAAAAGTTCCAAGGGGGCCCCCTTTGATGCATTTTTTTTTAGATTTCGGTTTTTTTGATCGGAGAAATGGATTCTATGAAAAAAAAAGCAGATTGGTATGATCGAAGTTGAAAATCGGTCCATCCGTTCGGAAGTTAAGTCGATCTGAAGAATTCGAAAAAGTTCCAAGGAGGCCCTCTTTGATGCATTTTTTTTTTCGATTTCGGTTTTTTCGATTGCAGAAATGGATTCTATGAAAAAAAAACAAGCAGATTCGTATGATCGAAGTTGAAAATCGGTCCATCCGTTCGGAAGTTAAGGCGATCTGAAGAATTCGAAAAAGTTCCAAGGGGGCTCTCTTTGATGCTTTTTATTTATTCGATTTCGGTTTTTTTGATTGGAGAAATGAATTCTATGAAAAAAAACAAGCAGATTGGCATGATCGAAGTTGAAAATCGGTCCATCCGTTCGGAAGTTAAGGCGATCTGAAGAATTCGAAAAAGTTCCAAGGAGGCCCCCTTGGATGCATTTTTTTTTATTTCGGTTTTTTCGATTGGAGAAATGGATTCTATGAAAAAAAACAAGCAGTTTGGTATGATCGAAGTTGAAAATCGGTCCATCCGTTCGGAAGTTAAGGCGATCTGAAGAATTCGAAAAAGTTCCAAGGGGGCCCCCTTAGATGCATTTTTTTTTTTCGATTTCGGTTTTGTCGAAAAAAAAAACAAGCAGATTGGTATGATCGAAGTTGAAAATCGGTCCATCCGTTCGGATGTTAGGGCGATCTGAAGAATTCTAAAAAGTTCCAAGGGGGCCCCCTTTGATGCATTTATTTTTTTCGATTTCGGTTTTTTCGATTGGAGAAATGGATTCTATGAAAAAAAAAAAGCAGATTGGTATGATCGGAGTTGAAAATCGGTCCATACGTTCGAAAGTTAAGGCAATCTGAAGAATTCGAAAAAGTTCCAAGGGGGCCCCCTTAGATGCATTTTTTTTTATTTCGGTTTTTTCGATTGGAGAAATGGATTCTATGAAAAAAAACAAGCAGATTCGTATGATCGAAGTTGAAAATCGGTCCATCCGTTCGGAAGTTAAGGCGATCTGAAGAATTCGAAAATGTTCCAAGGGGGCTCCCTTTGATGCTTTTTATTTTTTCGATTTCGGTTTTTTTGATTGGAGCAATGGATTCTATGAAGAAAAAACAAGCAGATTGGTATGATCGGAGTTGAAAATCGGTCCATACGTTCGAAAGTTAAGGCAATCTGAAGAATTCGAAAAAGTTCCAAGGGGGCCCCCTTTGATGCATTTTTTTTTTAGATTTCGGTTTTTTTGATCGGAGAAATGGATTCTATGAAAAAAAAAGCAGATTGGTATGATCGAAGTTGAAAATCGGTCCATCCGTTCGGAAGTTAAGTCGATCTGAAGAATTCGAAAAAGTTCCAAGGAGGCCCTCTTTGATGCATTTTTTTTTTCGATTTCGGTTTTTTTGATTGGAGAAATGAATTCTATGAAAAAAAACAAGCAGATTGGCATGATCGAAGTTGAAAATCGGTCCATCCGTTCGGAAGTTAAGGCGATCTGAAGAATTCGAAAAAGTTCCAAGGAGGCCCCCTTGGATGCATTTTTTTTTTTATTTCGGTTTTTTCGATTAGAGAAATGGATTCTATAAAAAAAAACAAGCAGTTTGGTATGATCGAAGTTGAAAATCGGTCCATCCGTTCGGAAGTTAAGGCGATCTGAAGAATTCGAAAAAGTTCCAAGGGGGCCCCCTTAGATGCATTTTTTTTTTTCGATTTCGGTTTTGTCGAAAAAAAAAACAAGCAGATTGGTATGATCGAAGTTGAAAATCGGTCCATCCGTTCGGATGTTAAGGCGATCTGGAGAATTCTAAAAAGTTCCAAGGGGGCCCCCTTTGATGCATTTATTTTTTTCGATTTCGGTTTTTTCGATTGGAGAAATGGATTCTATGAAAAAAAACAAGCAGATTGGTATGATCGGAGTTGAAAATCGGTCCATACGTTCGAAAGTTAAGGCAATCTGAAGAATTCGAAAAAGTTCCAAGGGGGCCCCCTTAGATGCATTTTTTTTTATTTCGGTTTTTTCGATTGGAGAAATGGATTCTATAGAAAAAAAAAGCAGATTGGTATGATCGAAGTTGAAAATCGGTCCATCCGTTCGGAAGTTAAGTCGATCTGAAGAATTCGAAAAAGTTCCAAGGAGGCCCCCTTAGATGCATTTATTTTTTTCGATTTCGGTTTTTTCGATTGGAGAAATGGATTCTATGAAAAAAAACGAGCAGATTAGTATGATCGAAGTTGAAAATCGGTACATACGTTCGAATGTTAAGGCAATCTGAAGAATTCGAAAAAGTTCCAAGGGGGCCCCCTTAGATGCATTTTTTTTTATTTCGGTTTTTTCGATTGGAGAAATGGATTCTATGAAAAAAAACAAGCAGATTCGTATGATCGAAGTTGAAAATCGGTCCATCCGTTCGGAAGTTAAGGCGATCTGAAGAATTCGAAAATGTTCCAAGGGGGCTCCCTTTGATGCTTTTTATTTTTTCGATTTCGGTTTTTTTGATTGGAGCAATGGATTCTATGAAGAAAAAACAAGCAGATTGGTATGATCGGAGTTGAAAATCGGTCCATACGTTCGAAAGTTAAGGCAATCTGAAGAATTCGAAAAAGTTCCAAGGGGGCCCCCTTTGATGCATTTTTTTTTTAGATTTCGGTTTTTTTGATCGGAGAAATGGATTCTATGAAAAAAAAAGCAGATTGGTATGATCGAAGTTGAAAATCGGTCCATCCGTTCGGAAGTTAAGTCGATCTGAAGAATTCGAAAAAGTTCCAAGGAGGCCCTCTTTGATGCATTTTTTTTTTCGATTTCGGTTTTTTTGATTGGAGAAATGAATTCTATGAAAAAAAACAAGCAGATTGGCATGATCGAAGTTGAAAATCGGTCCATCCGTTCGGAAGTTAAGGCGATCTGAAGAATTCGAAAAAGTTCCAAGGAGGCCCCCTTGGATGCATTTTTTTTTTATTTCGGTTTTTTCGATTAGAGAAATGGATTCTATAAAAAAAAACAAGCAGTTTGGTATGGTCGAAGTTGAAAATCGGTCCATCCGTTCGGAAGTTAAGGCGATCTGAAGAATTCGAAAAAGTTCCAAGGGGGCCCCCTTAGATGCATTTTTTTTTTTCGATTTCGGTTTTGTCGAAAAAAAAAACAAGCAGATTGGTATGATCGAAGTTGAAAATCGGTCCATCCGTTCGGATGTTAAGGCGATCTGGAGAATTCTAAAAAGTTCCAAGGGGGCCCCCTTTGATGCATTTATTTTTTTCGATTTCGGTTTTTTCGATTGGAGAAATGGATTCTATGAAAAAAAACAAGCAGATTGGTATGATCGGAGTTGAAAATCGGTCCATACGTTCGAAAGTTAAGGCAATCTGAAGAATTCGAAAAAGTTCCAAGGGGGCCCCCTTAGATGCATTTTTTTTTATTTCGGTTTTTTCGATTGGAGAAATGGATTCTATAGAAAAAAAAAGCAGATTGGTATGATCGAAGTTGAAAATCGGTCCATCCGTTCGGAAGTTAAGTCGATCTGAAGAATTCGAAAAAGTTCCAAGGAGGCCCCCTTAGATGCATTTATTTTTTTCGATTTCGGTTTTTTCGATTGGAGAAATGGATTCTATGAAAAAAAACGAGCAGATTAGTATGATCGAAGTTGAAAATCGGTACATACGTTCGAATGTTAAGGCAATCTGAAGAATTCGAAAAAGTTCCAAGGGGGCCCCCTTTGATGCATTTTTTTTTTCGATTTCGGTTTTTTTGATCGGAGAAATGGATTCTATAGAAAAAAAAAGCAGATTGGTATGATCGAAGTTGAAAATCGGTCCATCCGTTCGGAAGTTAAGTCGATCTGAAGAATTCGAAAAAGTTCCAAGGGGGCCCCCTTGGATGCATTTTTTTTTATTTCGGTTTTTTCGATTGGAGACATGGATTCTATGAAAAAAAACAAGCAGATTCGTATGATCGAAGTTGAAAATCGGTCCATCCGTTCGGAAGTTAAGGCGATCTGAAGAATTCGAAAATGTTCCAAGGGGGCTCCCTTTGATGCTTTTTATTTTTTCGATTCCGGTTTTTTTGATTGGAGAAATGGATTCTATGAAAAAAAAACAAGCAGATTGGTATGATCGGAGTTGAAAATCGGTCCATACGTTCGAAAGTTAAGGCAATCTGAAGAATTCGAAAAAGTTCCAAGGGGGCCCCCTTTGATGCATTTTTTTTTAGATTTCGGTTTTTTTGATCGGAGAAATGGATTCTATGAAAAAAAAAGCAGATTGGTATGATCGAAGTTGAAAATCGGTCCATCCGTTCGGAAGTTAAGTCGATCTGAAGAATTCGAAAAAGTTCCAAGGAGGCCCTCTTTGATGCATTTTTTTTTTCGATTTCGGTTTTTTCGATTGCAGAAATGGATTCTATGAAAAAAAACAAGCAGATTCGTATGATCGAAGTTGAAAATCGGTCCATCCGTTCGGAAGTTAAGGCGATCTGAAGAATTCGAAAAAGTTCCAAGAATGCTCTCTTAGATGCATTTTTTTTTTCGATTTCGGTTTTGTCGAAAAAAAAAACAAGCAGATTGGTATGATCGAAGTTGAAAATCGGTCCATCCGTTCGGATGTTAAGGCGATCTGAAGAATTCTAAAAAGTTCCAAGGGGGCCCCCTTTGATGCATTTATTTTTTTCGATTTCGGTTTTTTCGATTGGAGAAATGGATTCTATGAAAAAAAACAAGCAGATTCGTATGATCGAAGTTGAAAATCGGTCCATCCGTTCGGAAGTTAAGGCGATCTGAAGAATTCGAAAAAGTTTCAAGGGGGTTCCCTTTGATGCATTTTTGTTATTTCGGTTTTTTCGATTGGAGAAATGGATTCTATAGAAAAAAAAAGCAGATTGGTATGATCGAAGTTGAAAATCGGTCCATCCGTTCGGAAGTTAAGTCGATCTGAAGAATTCGAAAAAGTTCCAAGGAGGCCCCCTCAGATGCATTTTTTTTTATTTCGGTTTTTTCGATTGGAGAAATGGATTCTATGAAAAAAAACAAGCAGATTCGTATGATCGAAGTTGAAAATCGGTCCATCCGTTCGGAAGTTAAGGCGATCTGAAGAATTCGAAAATGTTCCAAGGGGGCTCCCTTTGATGCTTTTTATTTTTTCGATTTCGGTTTTTTTGATTGGAGAAATGGATTCTATGAAAAAAAAACAAGCAGATTGGTATGATCGGAGTTGAAAATCGGTCCATACGTTCGAAAGTTAAGGCAATCTGAAGAATTCGAAAAAGTTCCAAGGGGGCCCCCTTTGATGCATTTTTTTTTTGTTTCGGTTTTTTTGATCGGAGAAATGGATTCTATGAAAAAAAAAACAGATTGGTATGATCGAAGTTGAAAATCGGTCCATCCGTTCGGAAGTTAAGTCGATCTGAAGAATTCGAAAAAGTTCCAAGGTGGCCCCCTTTGATGCATTTTTTTTTTTCGATTTCAGTTTTTTCGATTGCAGAAATGGATTCTATGAAAAAAAACAAGCAGATTCGTATGATCGAAGTTGAAAATCGGTCCATCCGTTCGGAAGTTAAGGCGATCTGAAGAATTCGAAAAAGTTCCAAGGGGGCTCTCTTTGATGCTTTTTATTTTTTCGATTTCGGTTTTTTTGATTGGAGAAATGAATTCTATGAAAAAAAAACAAGCAGATTGGTATGATCGAGGTTGAAAATCGGTCCATCCGTTCGGAAGTTAAGGCGATCTGAAGAATTCGAAAAAGTTCCAAGGGGGCCCCCTTAGATGCATTTTTTTTTTCGATTTCGGTTTTTTCGAAAAAAAAACAAGCAGATTGGTATGATCGAAGTTGAAAATCGGTCCATCCGTTCGGATGTTAAGGCGATCTGAAGAATTCGAAAAAGTTCCAAGGGGGCCCCCTTTGATGCATTTATTTTTTTTCGATTTCGGTTTTTTTGATCGGAGAAATGGATTCTATGGAAAAAAAAAGCAGATTGGTATGATCGAAGTTGAAAATCGGTCCATCCGTTCGGAAGTTAAGTCGATCTGAAGAATTCGAAAAAGTTCCAAGGGGGCCCCCTTAGATGAATTTTTTTTTATTTCGGTTTTTTCGATTGAAGAAATGGATTCTATGAAAAAAAACAAGCAGATTCGTATAATCGAAGTTGAAAATCGGTCCATCCGTTCGGAAGTTAAGGCGATCTGAAGAATTCGAAAAAGTTCCTAGGGGGCTCTCTTTGATGCTTTTTATTTTTTCGATTTCGGTTTTTTTGATTGGAGAAATGAATTCTATGAAAAAAAAACAAGCAGATTGGTATGATCGAAGTTGAAAATCGGTCCATCCGTTCGGAAGTTAAGGCGATCTGAAGAATTCGAAAAAGTTCCAAGAAGGCCCCCTTAGATGCATTTCTTTTTTCGATTTCGGTTTTTTCGAAAAAAAAACAAGCAGATTGGTATGATCGAAGTTGAAAATCGGTCCATCCGTTCGGATGTTAAGGCGATCTGAAAAATTCGAAAAAGTTCCAAGGGGGCCCCCTTTGATGCTTTTAATTTTTTCGATTTCGGTTTTTTCGATTGCAGAAATGGATTCTATGAAAAAAAACAAGCAGATTCGTATGATCGAAGTTGAAAATCGGTCCATCCGTTCGAAAGTTAAGGCAATATAAAGAATTCGAAAAAGTTCCTTTGATGCTTTTTATTTTTTCGATTTCGGTTGTTTTGATTGGAGAAATGGATTCTATGAAAAAAAACAAGCAGATTGGTATGATCGAAGTTGAAAATCGGTCCATCCGTTCGGAAGTTGAGGCGATCTGAAGAATTCGAAAAAGTTCCAAGGGGGCCCCCTTTGATGCATTTTTTTCTCGATTTCGGTTTTTTCGATTAGAGAAATGGATTCTATGAAAAAAAAACAAGCAGATTGGTATGATCGAAGTTGAAAATCGGTCCATCCGTTCGGAAGTTAAGGCGATCTGAAGAATTCGAAAAAGTTCCAAGGGGGCCCCCTTTGATGCTTTTTTTTTTCGATTTCGGTTTTTTCGAAAAAAAAAAACAAGCAGATTGGTATGATCGAAGTTGAAAATCGGTCCATCCGTTCGGATGTTAAGGCGATCAGAAGAATTCGAAAAAGTTCCAAGGGGGCCACCTTTGATGCATTTATTTTTTTCGATTTCGGTTTTTTCGATTGGAGAAATGGATTCTATGAAAAAAAAACAAGCAGATTGGTATGATCGAAGTTGAAAATCGGACCATACGTTCGAAAGTTAAGGCAATCTGAAGAATTCGAAAAAGTTCCAAGGGGGCCCCCTTGGATGCATTTTTTTTTTGATTTCGGTTTTTTCGATTGGAGAAATGGATTCTATGAAAAAAAAACAAGCAGATTCGTGTGATCGAAGTTGAAAATCCGTCCATCCGTTCGGAAGTTAAGGCGATCTGAAGAATTCGAAAATGTTCCAAGGGGGCTCCCTTTGATGCTTTTTATTTTTTCGATTTCGGTTTTTTTGATTGGAGAAATGGATTCTATGAAATAAAACGAGCAGATTGGTATGATCGAAGTTGAAAATCGGTCCATCCGTTCGGAAGTTAAGGCGATCTGAAGAATTCGAAAAAGTTCCAAGGGGGCCCCCTTTGATGCATTTTTTTTCGATTTCGGTTTTTTCGATTGGAGAAATGGATTCTATAAAAAAAACAAGCAGATTGGTATGATCGAAGTTGAAAATCGGTCTATCCGTTCGGAAGTTAAGGCGATCTGAGGAATTCGAAAAAGTTCCAAGGGGACCCCCTTTGATGCAATTTTTTTCGATTGGAGAAATGGATTCTATGGAAAAAACAAGCGAATTGGTATGCGCGAAATTGAAAATTGGTCCATCCGTTCGGAAGTTAAGGCGATCTGAAGAATTCGAAAAAGTTCCAAGGGGGCCCCCTTTGATGCATTTTTTTTTCGATTCCGGTTTTTTTTATTGGAGAAATGGATTCTATGAAAAAAAACAAGCAGATTGGTATGTTCGAAGTTGAAAATCGGTCCATCCGTTCGGATGTTAAGGCGATCTGAAGAATTCGAAAAGGTTCCAAGGGGGCCCCCTTTGATGCATTTATTTTTTTCGATTTCGGTTTTTTCGATTGGAGAAATGGATTCTATGAAAAAAAACGAGCAGATTAGTATGATCGAAGTTGAAAATCGGTACATACGTTCGAATGTTAAGGCAATCTGAAGAATTCGAAAAAGTTCCAAGGGGGCCCCCTTTGATGCATTTTTTTTTCGATTTCGGTTTTTTTGATCGGAGAAATGGATTCTATAGAAAAAAAAAGCAGATTGGTATGATCGAAGTTGAAAATCGGTCCATCCGTTCGGAAGTTAAGTCGATCTGAAGAATTCGAAAAAGTTCCAAGGGGGCCCCCTTGGATGCATTTTTTTTTATTTCGGTTTTTTCGATTGGAGAAATGGATTCTATGAAAAAAAACAAGCAGATTCGTATGATCGAAGTTGAAAATCGGTCCATCCGTTCGGAAGTTAAGGCGATCTGAAGAATTCGAAAATGTTCCAAGGGGGCTCCCTTTGATGCTTTTTATTTTTTCGATTTCGGTTTTTTTGATTGGAGAAATGGATTCTATGAAGAAAAAACTAGCAGATTGGTATGATCGGAGTTGAAAATCGGTCCATACGTTCGAAAGTTAAGGCAATCTGAAGAATTCGAAAAAGTTCCAAGGGGGCCCCCTTTGATGCATTTTTTTTAGATTTCGGTTTTTTTGATCGGAGAAATGGATTCTATGAAAAAAAAAGCAGATTGGTATGATCGAAGTTGAAAATCGGTCCATCCGTTCGGAAGTTAAGTCGATCTGAAGAATTCGAAAAAGTTCCAAGGAGGCCCTCTTTGATGCATTTTTTTTTTCGATTTCGGTTTTTTCGATTGCAGAAATGGATTCTATGAAAAAAAAACAAGCAGATTCGTATGATCGAAGTTGAAAATCGGTCCATCCGTTCGGAAGTTAAGGCGATCTGAAGAATTCGAAAAAGTTCCAAGGGGGCTCTCTTTGATGCTTTTCATTTTTTCGATTTCGGTTTTTTTGATTGGAGAAATGAATTCTATGAAAAAAAACAAGCAGATTGGCATGATCGAAGTTGAAAATCGGTCCATCCGTTCGGAAGTTAAGGCGATCTGAAGAATTCGAAAAAGTTCCAAGGAGGCCCCCTTGGATGCATTTTTTTTTATTTCGGTTTTTTCGATTGGAGAAATGGATTCTATGAAAAAAAACAAGCAGTTTGGTATGATCGAAGTTGAAAATCGGTCCATCCGTTCGGAAGTTAAGGCGATCTGAAGAATTCGAAAAAGTTCCAAGGGGGCCCCCTTAGATGCATTTTTTTTTTCGATTTCGGTTTTGTCGAAAAAAAAAACAAGCAGATTGGTATGATCGAAGTTGAAAATCGGTCCATCCGTTCGGATGTTAAGGCGATCTGAAGAATTCTAAAAAGTTCCAAGGGGGCCCCCTTTGATGCATTTATTTTTTTCGATTTCGGTTTTTTCGATTGGAGAAATGGATTCTATGAAAAAAAACAAGCAGATTGGTATGATCGGAGTTGAAAATCGGTCCATACGTTCGAAAGTTAAGGCAATCTGAAGAATTCGAAAAAGTTCCAAGGGGGCCCCCTTAGATGCATTTTTTTTTATTTCGGTTTTTTCGATTGGAGAAATGGATTCTATAGAAAAAAAAAGCAGATTGGTATGATCGAAGTTGAAAATCGGTCCATCCGTTCGGAAGTTAAGTCGATCTGAAGAATTCGAAAAAGTTCCAAGGAGGCCCCCTTAGATGCATTTATTTTTTTCGATTTCGGTTTTTTCGATTGGAGAAATGGATTCTATGAAAAAAAACGAGCAGATTAGTATGATCGAAGTTGAAAATCGGTACATACGTTCGAATGTTAAGGCAATCTGAAGAATTCGAAAAAGTTCCAAGGGGGCCCCCTTTGATGCATTTTTTTTTCGATTTCGGTTTTTTTGATCGGAGAAATGGATTCTATAGAAAAAAAAAGCAGATTGGTATGATCGAAGTTGAAAATCGGTCCATCCGTTCGGAAGTTAAGTCGATCTGAAGAATTCGAAAAAGTTCCAAGGGGGCCCCCTTGGATGCATTTTTTTTTATTTCGGTTTTTTCGATTGGAGAAATGGATTCTATGAAAAAAAACAAGCAGATTCGTATGATCGAAGTTGAAAATCGGTCCATCCGTTCGGAAGTTAAGGCGATCTGAAGAATTCGAAAATGTTCCAAGGGGGCTCCCTTTGATGCTTTTTATTTTTTCGATTCCGGTTTTTTTGATTGGAGAAATGGATTCTATGAAAAAAAAACAAGCAGATTGGTATGATCGGAGTTGAAAATCGGTCCATACGTTCGAAAGTTAAGGCAATCTGAAGAATTCGAAAAAGTTCCAAGGGGGCCCCCTTTGATGCATTTTTTTTTAGATTTCGGTTTTTTTGATCGGAGAAATGGATTCTATGAAAAAAAAAGCAGATTGGTATGATCGAAGTTGAAAATCGGTCCATCCGTTCGGAAGTTAAGTCGATCTGATGAATTCGAAAAAGTTCCAAGGAGGCCCTCTTTGATGCATTTTTTTTTTCGATTTCGGTTTTTTCGATTGCAGAAATGGATTCTATGAAAAAAAAACAAGCAGATTCGTATGATCGAAGTTGAAAATCGGTCCATCCGTTCGGAAGTTAAGGCGATCTGAAGAATTAGAAAAAGTTCCAAGGGGGCTCTCTTAGATGCATTTTTTTTTTTCGATTTCGGTTTTGTCGAAAAAAAAAACAAGCAGATTGGTATGATCGAAGTTGAAAATCGGTCCATCCGTTCGGATGTTAAGGCGATCTGAAGAATTCTAAAAAGTTCCAAGGGGGCCCCCTTTGATGCATTTATTTTTTTCGATTTCGGTTTTTTCGATTGGAGAAATGGATTCTATGAAAAAAAACAAGCAGATTGGTATGATCGGAGTTGAAAATCGGTCCATACGTTCGAAAGTTAAGGCAATCTGAAGAATTCGAAAAAGTTCCAAGGGGGCCCCCTTAGATGCATTTTTTTTATTTCGGTTTTTTCGATTGGAGAAATGGATTCTATAGAAAAAAAAGCAGATTGGTATGATCGAAGTTGAAAATCGGTCCATCCGTTCGGAAGTTAAGTCGATCTGAAGAATTCGAAATAGATCCAAGGAGGCCCCCTCAGATGCATTTTTTTTTATTTCGGTTTTTTCGATTGGAGAAATGGATTCTATGAAAAAAAACAAGCAGATTCGTATGATCGAAGTTGAAAATCGGTCCATCCGTTCGGAAGTTAAGGCGATCTGAAGAATTCGAAAATGTTCCAAGGGGGCTCCCTTTGATGCTTTTTATTTTTTCGATTTCGGTTTTTTTGATTGGAGAAATGGATTCTATGAAATAAAACGAGCAGATTGGTATGATCGAAGTTGAAAATCGGTCCATCCGTTCGGAAGTTAAGGCGATCTGAAGAATTCGAAAAAGTTCCAAGGGGGCCCCCTTTGATGCATTTTTTTTCGATTTCGGTTTTTTCGATTGGAGAAATGGATTCTATAAAAAAAACAAGCAGATTGGTATGATCGAAGTTGAAAATCGGTCTATCCGTTCGGAAGTTAAGGCGATCTGAAGAATTCGAAAAAGTTCCAAGGGGACCCCCTTTGATGCAATTTTTTTCGATTGGAGAAATGGATTCTATGGAAAAAACAAGCGAATTGGTATGCGCGAAATTGAAAATTGGTCCATCCGTTCGGAAGTTAAGGCGATCTGAAGAATTCGAAAAAGTTCCAAGGGGGCCCCCTTTGATGCATTTTTTTTTCGATTCCGGTTTTTTCTATTGGAGAAATGGATTCTATGAAAAAAAACAAGCAGATTGGTATGTTCGAAGTTGAAAATCGGTCCATCCGTTCGGATGTTAAGGCGATCTGAAGAATTCGAAAAGGTTCCAAGGGGGCCCCCTTTGATGCATTTATTTTTTTCGATTTCGGTTTTTTCGATTGGAGAAATGGATTCTATGAAAAAAAACGAGCAGATTAGTATGATCGAAGTTGAAAATCGGTACATACGTTCGAATGTTAAGGCGATCTGAAGAATTCGAAAATGTTCCAAGGGGGCTCCCTTTGATGCTTTTTATTTTTTCGATTCCGGTTTTTTTGATTGGAGAAATGGATTCTATGAAAAAAAAACAAGCAGATTGGTATGATCGGAGTTGAAAATCGGTCCATACGTTCGAAAGTTAAGGCAATCTGAAGAATTCGAAAAAGTTCCAAGGGGGCCCCCTTTGATGCATTTTTTTTTAGATTTCGGTTTTTTTGATCGGAGAAATGGATTCTATGAAAAAAAAAGCAGATTGGTATGATCGAAGTTGAAAATCGGTCCATCCGTTCGGAAGTTAAGTCGATCTGATGAATTCGAAAAAGTTCCAAGGAGGCCCTCTTTGATGCATTTTTTTTTTCGATTTCGGTTTTTTCGATTGCAGAAATGGATTCTATGAAAAAAAAACAAGCAGATTCGTATGATCGAAGTTGAAAATCGGTCCATCCGTTCGGAAGTTAAGGCGATCTGAAGAATTAGAAAAAGTTCCAAGGGGGCTCTCTTAGATGCATTTTTTTTTTTTCGATTTCGGTTTTGTCGAAAAAAAAAACAAGCAGATTGGTATGATCGAAGTTGAAAATCGGTCCATCCGTTCGGATGTTAAGGCGATCTGAAGAATTCTAAAAAGTTCCAAGGGGGCCCCCTTTGATGCATTTATTTTTTTCGATTTCGGTTTTTTCGATTGGAGAAATGGATTCTATGAAAAAAAACAAGCAGATTGGTATGATCGGAGTTGAAAATCGGTCCATACGTTCGAAAGTTAAGGCAATCTGAAGAATTCGAAAAAGTTCCAAGGGGGCCCCCTTAGATGCATTTTTTTTATTTCGGTTTTTTCGATTGGAGAAATGGATTCTATAGAAAAAAAAAGCAGATTGGTATGATCGAAGTTGAAAATCGGTCCATCCGTTCGGAAGTTAAGTCGATCTGAAGAATTCGAAATAGATCCAAGGAGGCCCCCTCAGATGCATTTTTTTTTATTTCGGTTTTTTCGATTGGAGAAATGGATTCTATGAAAAAAAACAAGCAGATTCGTATGATCGAAGTTGAAAATCGGTCCATCCGTTCGGAAGTTAAGGCGATCTGAAGAATTCGAAAATGTTCCAAGGGGGCTCCCTTTGATGCTTTTTATTTTTTCGATTTCGGTTTTTTTGATTGGAGAAATGGATTCTATGAAATAAAACGAGCAGATTGGTATGATCGAAGTTGAAAATCGGTCCATCCGTTCGGAAGTTAAGGCGATCTGAAGAATTCGAAAAAGTTCCAAGGGGGCCCCCTTTGATGCATTTTTTTTCGATTTCGGTTTTTTCGATTGGAGAAATGGATTCTATAAAAAAAACAAGCAGATTGGTATGATCGAAGTTGAAAATCGGTCTATCCGTTCGGAAGTTAAGGCGATCTGAAGAATTCGAAAAAGTTCCAAGGGGACCCCCTTTGATGCAATTTTTTTCGATTGGAGAAATGGATTCTATGGAAAAAACAAGCGAATTGGTATGCGCGAAATTGAAAATTGGTCCATCCGTTCGGAAGTTAAGGCGATCTGAAGAATTCGAAAAAGTTCCAAGGGGGCCCCCTTTGATGCATTTTTTTTTCGATTCCGGTTTTTTCTATTGGAGAAATGGATTCTATGAAAAAAAACAAGCAGATTGGTATGTTCGAAGTTGAAAATCGGTCCATCCGTTCGGATGTTAAGGCGATCTGAAGAATTCGAAAAGGTTCCAAGGGGGCCCCCTTTGATGCATTTATTTTTTTCGATTTCGGTTTTTTCGATTGTAGAAATGGATTCTATGAAAAAAAACGAGCAGATTAGTATGATCGAAGTTGAAAATCGGTACATACGTTCGAATGTTAAGGCAATCTGAAGAATTCGAAAAAGTTCCAAGGGGGCCCCCTTTGATGCATTTTTATTTTCGATTCCGGTTTTTTTGATCGGAGAAATGGATTCTATAGAAAAAAAAAGCAGATTGGTATGATCGAAGTTGAAAATCGGTCCATCCGTTCGGAAGTTAAGTCGATCTGAAGAATTCGAAAAAGTTCCAAGGGGGCCCCCTTGGATGCATTTTTTTTTATTTCGGTTTTTTCGATTGGAGAAATGGATTCTATGAAAAAAACAAGCAGATTCGTATGATCGAAGTTGAAAATCGGTCCATCCGTTCGGAAGTTAAGGCGATCTGAAGAATTCGAAAATGTTCCAAGGGGGCTCCCTTTGATGCTTTTTATTTTTTCGATTTCGGTTTTTTTGATTGGAGAAATGGATTCTATGAAGAAAAAACAAGCAGATTGGTATGATCGGAGTTGAAAATCGGTCCATACGTTCGAAAGTTAAGGCAATCTGAAGAATTCGAAAAAGTTCCAAGGGGGCCCCCTTTGATGCATTTTTTTTAGATTTCGGTTTTTTTGATCGGAGAAATGGATTCTATGAAAAAAAAAGCAGATTGGTATGATCGAAGTTGAAAATCGGTCCATCCGTTCGGAAGTTAAGTCGATCTGAAGAATTCGAAAAAGTTCCAAGGAGGCCCTCTTTGATGCATTTTTTTTTTCGATTTCGGTTTTTTCGATTGCAGAAATGGATTCTATGAAAAAAAAACAAGCAGATTCGTATGATCGAAGTTGAAAATCGGTCCATCCGTTCGGAAGTTAAGGCGATCTGAAGAATTCGAAAAAGTTCCAAGGGGGCTCTCTTTGATGCTTTTCATTTTTTCGATTTCGGTTTTTTTGATTGGAGAAATGAATTCTATGAAAAAAAAACAAGCAGATTGGCATGATCGAAGTTGAAAATCGGTCCATCCGTTCGGAAGTTAAGGCGATCTGAAGAATTCGAAAAAGTTCCAAGGAGGCCCCCTTGGATGCATTTTTTTTTATTTCGGTTTTTTCGATTGGAGAAATGGATTCTATGAAAAAAAACAAGCAGTTTGGTATGATCGAAGTTGAAAATCGGTCCATCCGTTCGGAAGTTAAGGCGATCTGAAGAATTCGAAAAAGTTCCAAGGGGGCCCCCTTAGATGCATTTTTTTTTTCGATTTCGGTTTTGTCGAAAAAAAAAACAAGCAGATTGGTATGATCGAAGTTGAAAATCGGTCCATCCGTTCGGATGTTAAGGCGATCTGAAGAATTCTAAAAAGTTCCAAGGGGGCCCCCTTTGATGCATTTATTTTTTTCGATTTCGGTTTTTTCGATTGGAGAAATGGATTCTATGAAAAAAAAACAAGCAGATTGGTATGATCGGAGTTGAAAATCGGTCCATACGTTCGAAAGTTAAGGCAATCTGAAGAATTCGAAAAAGTTCCAAGGGGGCCCCCTTAGATGCATTTTTTTTTATTTCGGTTTTTTCGATTGAAGAAATGGATTCTATAGAAAAAAAAAGCAGATTGGTATGATCGAAGTTGAAAATCGGTCCATCCGTTCGGAAGTTAAGTCGATCTGAAGAATTCGAAAAAGTTCCAAGGAGGCCCCCTTAGATGCATTTATTTTTTTCGATTTCGGTTTTTTCGATTGGAGAAATGGATTCTATGAAAAAAAACGAGCAGATTAGTATGATCGAAGTTGAAAATCGGTACATACGTTCGAATGTTAAGGCAATCTGAAGAATTCGAAAAAGTTCCAAGGGGGCCCCCTTTGATGCATTTTTTTTTAGATTTCGGTTTTTTTGATCGGAGAAATGGATTCTATGAAAAAAAAAGCAGATTGGTATGATCGAAGTTGAAAATCGGTCCATCCGTTCGGAAGTTAAGTCGATCTGAAGAATTCGAAAAAGTTCCAAGGAGGCCCTCTTTGATGCATTTTTTTTTTCGATTTCGGTTTTTTCGATTGCAGACATGGATTCTATGAAAAAAAAACAAGCAGATTCGTATGATCGAAGTTGAAAATCGGTCCATCCGTTCGGAAGTTAAGGCGATCTGAAGAATTCGAAAAAGTTCCAAGGGGGCTCTCTTAGATGCATTTTTTTTTTTCGATTTCGGTTTTGTCGAAAAAAAAAACAAGCAGATTGGTATGATCGAAGTTGAAAATCGGTCCATCCGTTCGGATGTTAAGGCGATCTGAAGAATTCTAAAAAGTTCCAAGGGGCCCCCCTTTGATGCATTTATTTTTTTCGATTTCGGTTTTTTCGATTGGAGAAATGGATTCTATGAAAAAAAACAAGCAGATTGGTATGATCGGAGTTGAAAATCGGTCCATACGTTCGAAAGTTAAGGCAATCTGAAGAATTCGAAAAAGTTCCAAGGGGGCCCCCTTAGATGCATTTTTTTTATTTCGGTTTTTTCGATTGGAGAAATGGATTCTATAGAAAAAAAAAGCAGATTGGTATGATCGAAGTTGAAAATCGGTCCATCCGTTCGGAAGTTGAGTCGATCTGAAGAATTCGAAATAGTTCCAAGGAGGCCCCCTCAGATGCATTTTTTTTTATTTCGGTTTTTTCGATTGGAGAAATGGATTCTATGAAAAAAAACAAGCAGATTCGTATGATCGAAGTTGAAAATCGGTCCATCCGTTCGGAAGTTAAGGCGATCTGAAGAATTCGAAAATGTTCCAAGGGGGCTCCCTTTGATGCTTTTTATTTTTTCGATTTCGGTTTTTTTGATTGGAGAAATGGATTCTATGAAAAAAAAACAAGCAGATTGGTATGATCGGAGTTGAAAATCGGTCCATACGTTCGAAAGTTAAGGCAATCTGAAGAATTCGAAAAAGTTCCAAGGGGGCCCCCTTTGATGCATTTTTTTTTGGTTTCGGTTTTTTTGATCGGAGAAATGGATTCTATGAAAAAAAAAAGCAGATTGGTATGATCGAAGTTGAAAATCGGTCCATCCGTTCGGAAGTTAAGTCGATCTGAAGAATTCGAAAAAGTTCCAAGGTGGCCCCCTTTGATGCATTTTTTTTTTCGATTTCAGTTTTTTCGATTGCAGAAATGGATTCTATGAAAAAAAACAAGCAGATTCGTATGATCGAAGTTGAAAATCGGTCCATCCGTTCGGAAGTTAAGGCCATCTGAAGAATTCGAAAAAGTTCCAAGGGGGCTCTCTTTGATGCTTTTTATTTTTTCGATTTCGGTTTTTTTGATTGGAGAAATGAATTCTATGAAAAAAAAACAAGCAGATTGGTATGATCGAGGTTGAAAATCGGTCCATCCGTTCGGAAGTTAAGGCGATCTGAAGAATTCGAAAAAGTTCCAAGGGGGCCCCCTTAGATGCATTTTTTTTTTTCGATTTCGGTTTTTTCGAAAAAAAAACAAGCAGATTGGTATGATCGAAGTTGAAAATCGGTCCATCCGTTCGGATGTTAAGGCGATCTGAAGAATTCGAAAAAGTTCCAAGGGGGCCCCCTTCGATGCATTTATTTTTTTTCGATTTCGGTTTTTTTGATCGGAGAAATGGATTCTATGGAAAAAAAAAGCAGATTGGTATGATCGAAGTTGAAAATCGGTCCATCCGTTCGGAAGTTAAGTCGATCTGAAGAATTCGAAAAAGTTCCAAGGGGGCCCCCTTAGATGAATTTTTTTTTATTTCGGTTTTTTCGATTGAAGAAATGGATTCTATGAAAAAAAACAAGCAGATTCGTATAATCGAAGTTGAAAATCGGTCCATCCGTTCGGAAGTTAAGGCGATCTGAAGAATTCGAAAAAGTTCCTAGGGGGCTCTCTTTGATGCATTTTTTTTTGATTTCGGTTTTTTCGATTGGAGAAATGAATTCTATGAAAAAAAAAACAAGCAGATTGGTATGATCGAAGTTGAAAATCGGTCCATCCGTTCGGAAGTTAAGGCGATCTGAAGAATTCGAAAAAGTTCCAAGAAGGCCCCCTTAGATGCATTTTTTTTTTCGATTTCGGTTTTTTCGAAAAAAAAACAAGCAGATTGGTATGATCGAAGTTGAAAATCGGTCCATCCGTTCGGATGTTAAGGCGATCTGAAAAATTCGAAAAAGTTCCAAGGGGGCCCCCTTTGATGCATTCATTTTTTTCGATTTCGGTTTTTCCGATTGGAGAAATGGATTCTATGAAAAAAAAACAAGCAGATTGGTATGATCGATGTTGAAAATCGGTCCATACGTTCGAAAGTTAAGGCGATCTGAAGAATTCGAAAAAGTTCCAAGGGGGCCCCCTTTGATGCATTTTTTTTCGATTTCGGTTTTTTCGATTGGAGAAATGGATTCTATAAAAAAAACAAGCAGATTGGTATGATCGAAGTTGAAAATCGGTCTATCCGTTCGGAAGTTAAGGCGATCTGAAGAATTCGAAAAAGTTCCAAGGGGACCCCCTTTGATGCAATTTTTTTCGATTGGAGAAATGGATTCTATGGAAAAAACAAGCGAATTGGTATGCGCGAAATTGAAAATTGGTCCATCCGTTCGGAAGTTAAGGCGATCTGAAGAATTCGAAAAAGTTCCAAGGGGGCCCCCTTTGATGCATTTATTTTTTTCGATTTCGGTTTTTTCGATTGGAGAAATGGATTCTATGAAAAAAAACGAGCAGATTAGTATGATCGAAGTTGAAAATCGGTACATACGTTCGAATGTTAAGGCAATCTGAAGAATTCGAAAAAGTTCCAAGGGGGCCCCCTTTGATGCATTTTTATTTTCGATTTCGGTTTTTTTGATCGGAGAAATGGATTCTATAGAAAAAAAAAGCAGATTGGTATGATCGAAGTTGAAAATCGGTCCATCCGTTCGGAAGTTAAGTCGATCTGAAGAATTCGAAAAAGTTCCAAGGGGGCCCCCTTGGATGCATTTTTTTTTATTTCGGTTTTTTCGATTGGAGAAATGGATTCTATGAAAAAAAACAAGCAGATTCGTATGATCGAAGTTGAAAATCGGTCCATCCGTTCGGAAGTTAAGGCGATCTGAAGAATTCGAAAATGTTCCAAGGGGGCTCCCTTTGATGCTTTTTATTTTTTCGATTTCGGTTTTTTTGATTGGAGAAATGGATTCTATGAAGAAAAAACAAGCAGATTGGTATGATCGGAGTTGAAAATCGGTCCATACGTTCGAAAGTTAAGGCAATCTGAAGAATTCGAAAAAGTTCCAAGGGGGCCCCCTTTGATGCATTTTTTTTAGATTTCGGTTTTTTTGATCGGAGAAATGGATTCTATGAAAAAAAAAGCAGATTGGTATGATCGAAGTTGAAAATCGGTCCATCCGTTCGGAAGTTAAGTCGATCTGAAGAATTCGAAAAAGTTCCAAGGAGGCCCTCTTTGATGCATTTTTTTTTCGATTTTGGTTTTTTCGATTGCAGAAATGGATTCTATGAAAAAAAAACAAGCAGATTCGTATGATCGAAGTTGAAAATCGGTCCATCCGTTCGGAAGTTAAGGCGATCTGAAGAATTCGAAAAAGTTCCAAGGGGGCTCTCTTTGATGCTTTTCATTTTTTCGATTTCGGTTTTTTTGATTGGAGAAATGAATTCTATGAAAAAAAAACAAGCAGATTGGCATGATCGAAGTTGAAAATCGGTCCATCCGTTCGGAAGTTAAGGCGATCTGAAGAATTCGAAAAAGTTCCAAGGAGGCCCCCTTGGATGCATTTTTTTTTATTTCGGTTTTTTCGATTGGAGAAATGGATTCTATGAAAAAAAACAAGCAGTTTGGTATGATCGAAGTTGAAAATCGGTCCATCCGTTCGGAAGTTAAGGCGATCTGAAGAATTCGAAAAAGTTCCAAGGGGGCCCCCTTAGATGCATTTTTTTTTTCGATTTCGGTTTTGTCGAAAAAAAAAACAAGCAGATTGGTATGATCGAAGTTGAAAATCGGTCCATCCGTTCGGATGTTAAGGCGATCTGAAGAATTCTAAAAAGTTCCAAGGGGGCCCCCTTTGATGCATTTATTTTTTTCGATTTCGGTTTTTTCGATTGGAGAAATGGATTCTATGAAAAAAAACAAGCAGATTGGTATGATCGGAGTTGAAAATCGGTCCATACGTTCGAAAGTTAAGGCAATCTGAAGAATTCGAAAAAGTTCCAAGGGGGCCCCCTTAGATGCATTTTTTTTTATTTCGGTTTTTTCGATTGAAGAAATGGATTCTATAGAAAAAAAAAGCAGATTGGTATGATCGAAGTTGAAAATCGGTCCATCCGTTCGGAAGTTAAGTCGATCTGAAGAATTCGAAAAAGTTCCAAGGAGGCCCCCTTAGATGCATTTATTTTTTTCGATTTCGGTTTTTTCGATTGGAGAAATGGATTCTATGAAAAAAAACGAGCAGATTAGTATGATCGAAGTTGAAAATCGGTACATACGTTCGAATGTTAAGGCAATCTGAAGAATTCGAAAAAGTTCCAAGGGGGCCCCCTTTGATGCATTTTTTTTTAGATTTCGGTTTTTTTGATCGGAGAAATGGATTCTATGAAAAAAAAAGCAGATTGGTATGATCGAAGTTGAAAATCGGTCCATCCGTTCGGAAGTTAAGTCGATCTGAAGAATTCGAAAAAGTTCCAAGGAGGCCCTCTTTGATGCATTTTTTTTTTCGATTTCGGTTTTTTCGATTGCAGAAATGGATTCTATGAAAAAAAAACAAGCAGATTCGTATGATCGAAGTTGAAAATCGGTCCATCCGTTCGGAAGTTAAGGCGATCTGAAGAATTCGAAAAAGTTCCAAGGGGGCTCTCTTAGATGCATTTTTTTTTTTTCGATTTCGGTTTTGTCGAAAAAAAAAACAAGCAGATTGGTATGATCGAAGTTGAAAATCGGTCCATCCGTTCGGATGTTAAGGCGATCTGAAGAATTCTAAAAAGTTCCAAGGGGCCCCCCTTTGATGCATTTATTTTTTTCGATTTCGGTTTTTTCGATTGGAGAAATGGATTCTATGAAAAAAAACAAGCAGATTGGTATGATCGGAGTTGAAAATCGGTCCATACGTTCGAAAGTTAAGGCAATCTGAAGAATTCGAAAAAGTTCCAAGGGGGCCCCCTTAGATGCATTTTTTTTATTTCGGTTTTTTCGATTGGAGAAATGGATTCTATAGAAAAAAAAAGCAGATTGGTATGATCGAAGTTGAAAATCGGTCCATCCGTTCGGAAGTTGAGTCGATCTGAAGAATTCGAAATAGTTCCAAGGAGGCCCCCTCAGATGCATTTTTTTTTATTTCGGTTTTTTCGATTGGAGAAATGGATTCTATGAAAAAAAACAAGCAGATTCGTATGATCGAAGTTGAAAATCGGTCCATCCGTTCGGAAGTTAAGGCGATCTGAAGAATTCGAAAATGTTCCAAGGGGGCTCCCTTTGATGCTTTTTATTTTTTCGATTTCGGTTTTTTTGATTGGAGAAATGGATTCTATGAAAAAAAAACAAGAAGATTGGTATGATCGGAGTTGAAAATCGGTCCATACGTTCGAAAGTTAAGGCAATCTGAAGAATTCGAAAAAGTTCCAAGGGGGCCCCCTTTGATGCATTTTTTTTTTGTTTCGGTTTTTTTGATCGGAGAAATGGATTCTATGAAAAAAAAAAGCAGATTGGTATGATCGAAGTTGAAAATCGGTCCATCCGTTCGGAAGTTAAGTCGATCTGAAGAATTCGAAAAAGTTCCAAGGTGGCCCCCTTTGATGCATTTTTTTTTTCGATTTCAGTTTTTTCGATTGCAGAAATGGATTCTATGAAAAAAAACAAGCAGATTCGTATGATCGAAGTTGAAAATCGGTCCATCCGTTCGGAAGTTAAGGCCATCTGAAGAATTCGAAAAAGTTCCAAGGGGGCTCTCTTTGATGCTTTTTATTTTTTCGATTTCGGTTTTTTTGATTTGAGAAATGAATTCTATGAAAAAAAAACAAGCAGATTGGTATGATCGAAGTTGAAAATCGGTCCATCCGTTCGGATGTTAAGGCGATCTGAAGAATTCGAAAAAGTTCCAAGGGGGCCCCCTTCGATGCATTTATTTTTTTTCGATTTCGGTTTTTTTGATCGGAGAAATGGATTCTATGGATAAAAAAAGCAGATTTGTATGATCGAAGTTGAAAATCGGTCCATCCGTTCGGAAGTTAAGTCGATCTGAAGAATTCGAAAAAGTTCCAAGGGGGCCCCCTTAGATGAATTTTTTTTTATTTCGGTTTTTTCGATTGAAGAAATGGATTCTATGAAAAAAAACAAGCAGATTCGTATAATCGAAGTTGAAAATCGGTCCATCCGTTCGGAAGTTAAGGCGATCTGAAGAATTCGAAAAAGTTCCTAGGGGGCTCTCTTTGATGCATTTTTTTTTGATTTCGGTTTTTTCGATTGGAGAAATGAATTCTATGAAAAAAAAACAAGCAGATTGGTATGATCGAAGTTGAAAATCGGTCCATCCGTTCGGAAGTTAAGGCGATCTGAAGAATTCGAAAAAGTTCCAAGAAGGCCCCCTTAGATGCATTTTTTTTTTCGATTTCGGTTTTTTCGAAAAAAAACAAGCAGATTGGTATGATCGAAGTTGAAAATCGGTCCATCCGTTCGGATGTTAAGGCGATCTGAAAAATTCGAAAAAGTTCCAAGGGGGCCCCCTTTGATGCATTCATTTTTTTCGATTTCGGTTTTTCCGATTGGAGAAATGGATTCTATGAAAAAAAAACAAGCAGATTGGTATGATCGATGTTGAAAATCGGTCCATACGTTCGAAAGTTAAGGCAATCTGAAGAATTCGAAAAAGTTCCAAGGGGGCTCCCTTTGATGCTTTTTATTTTTTCGATTTCGGTTTTTTCGATTGCAGAAATGGATTCTATGAAAAAAAACAAGCAGATTCGTATGATCGAAGTTGAAAATCGGTCCATCCGTTCGAAAGTTAAGGCGATATAAAGAATTCGAAAAAGTTCCTTTGATGCTTTTTATTTTTTCGATTTCGGTTGTTTTGATTGGAGAAATGGATTCTATGAAAAAAAACAAGCAGATTGGTATGATCGAAGTTGAAAATCGGTCCATCCGTTCGGAAGTTGAGGCGATCTGAAGAATTCGAAAAAGTTCCAAGGGGGCCCCCTTTGATGCATTTTTTTCTCGATTTCGGTTTTTTCGTTTAGAGAAATGGATTCTATGAAAAAAAAAACAAGCAGATTGGTATGATCGAAGTTGAAAATCGGTCCATCCGTTCGGAAGTTAAGGCGATCTGAAGAATTCGAAAAAGTTCCAAGGGGGCCCCCTTTGATGCTTTTTTTTTTTTCGATTTCGGTTTTTTCGAAAAAAAAAACAAGCAGATTGGTATGATCGAAGTTGAAAATCGGTCCATCCGTTCGGATGTTAAGGCGATCAGAAGAATTCGAAAAAGTTCCAAGGGGGCCACCTTTGATGCATTTATTTTTTTCGATTTCGGTTTTTTCGATTGGAGAAATGGATTCTATGAAAAAAAAACAAGCAGATTGGTATGATCGAAGTTGAAAATCGGTCCATACGTTCGAAAGTTAAGGCAATCTGAAGAATTCGAAAAAGTTCCAAGGGGGCCCCCTTTGATGCATTTTTTTTTTCGATTTCGGTTTTTTTGATCGGAGAAATGGATTCTATGAAAAAAAAGCAGATTGGTATGATCGAAGTTGAAAATCGGTCCATCCGTTCGGAAGTTAAGTCGATCTGAAGAATTCGAAAAAGTTCCAAGGGGGCCCCCTTAGATGCATTTTTTTTTGATTTCGGTTTTTTCGATTGGAGAAATGGATTCTATGAAAAAAAAACAAGCAGATTCGTATGATCGAAGTTGAAAATCCGTCCATCCGTTCGGAAGTTAAGGCGATCTGAAGAATTCGAAAATGTTCCAAGGGGGCTCCCTTTGATGCTTTTTATTTTTTCGATTTCGGTTTTTTTTGATTGGAGAAATGGATTCTATGAAATAAAACAAGCAGATTGGTATGATCGAAGTTGAAAATCGGTCCATCCGTTCGGAAGTTAAGGCGATCTGAAGAATTCGAAAAAGTTCCAAGGGGGCCCCCTTTGATGCATTTTTTTTCGATTTCGGTTTTTTCGATTGAAGAAATGGATTCTATGAAAAAAACATGCAGATTGGTATGATCGAAGTTGAAAATCGGTCCATCCGTTCGGAAGTTAAGGCGATCTGAAGAATTCGAAAAAGTTCCAAGGGGACCCCCTTTGATGCAATTTTTTTCGATTGGAGAAATGGATTCTATGGAAAAAACAAGCGAATTGGTATGCGCGAAATTGAAAATCGGTCCATCCGTTCGGAAGTTAAGGCGATCTGAAGAATTCGAAAAAGTTCCAAGGGGACCCCCTTTGATGCAATTTTTTTCGATAGGAGAAATGGATTCTATGGAAAAAACAAGCGAATTGGTATGCGCGAAATTGAAAATCGGTCCATACGTTCGAAAGTTAAGGCAATCTGAAGAATTCGAAAAAGTTCCCAGGGGGCCCCCTTCGATGCATTTTTGTTTTAGATTTCGGTTTTTTTGATCGGAGAAATGGATTCTATAAAAAAAAGCAGATTGGTATGATCGAAGTTGAAAATCGGTCCATCCGTTCGGAAGTTAAGTCGATCTGAAGAATTGGAAAAAGTTCCAAGGAGGCCCCCTTTGATGCATTTTTTTCTCGATTTCGGTTTTTTCGATTGCAGAAATGGATTCTATGAAAAAAAACAAGCAGATTCGTATGATCGAAGTTGAAAATCGGTCCATCCGTTCGGAAGTTAAGGCGATCTGAAGAATTCGAAAAAGTTCCAAGGGGGCTCTCTTTGATGCTTTTTATTTTTTCGATTTCGGTTTTTTGATTGGAGAAATGAATTCTTTGAAAAAAAAACAAGCAGATTGGTATGATCGAAGTTGAAAATCGGTCCATCCGTTCGGAAGTTAAGGCGATCTGAAGAATTCGAAAAAGTTCCAAGGGGGCCCCCTTAGATGCATTTTTTTTTTCGATTTCGGTTTTTTCGATTGGAGAAATGGATTCTATGAAAAAAAACAAGCAGATTGGTATGATCGAAGTTGAAAATCGGTCCATCCGTTCGGAAGTTAAGGCATTCTGAAGAATTCGAAAAAGTTCCAAGAGGGCCCCCTTAGATGCATTTTTTTTTTTCGATTTCGGTTTTTTCGAAAAAAAAACAAGCAGATTGGTATGATCGAAGTTGAAAATCGGTCCATCCGTTCGGATGTTGAGGCGATCTGAAGAATTCGAAAAAGTTTCAAGGGGGCCCCCTTTGATGCATTTATTTTTTTCTATTTCGGTTTTTTCGATTGGAGAAATGGATTCTATTAAAAAAAAACAAGCAGATTGGTATGATAGAATTTAAAAATCGGTCCATACGTTCGAAAGTTAAGGCAATCTGAAGAATTCGAAAAAGTTCCAAGGGGGCCCCCTTTGATGCATTTTTTTCTCGATTTCGGTTTTTTCGATTAGAGAAATGGATTCTATGAAAAAAAAACAAGCAGATTGGTATGATCGAAGTTGAAAATCGGTCCATCCGTTCGGAAGTTAAGGCGATCTGAAGAATTCGAAAAAGTTCCAAGGGGGCCCCCTTTGATGCTTTTTTTTTTCGATTTCGGTTTTTTCGAAAAAAAAAACAAGCAGATTGGTATGATCGAAGTTGAAAATCGGTCCATACGTTCGAAAGTTAAGGCAATCTGAAGAATTCGAAAAAGTTCCAAGGGGGCCCCCTTTGATGCATTTTTTTTTTCGATTTCGGTTTTTTTGATCGGAGAAATGGATTCTATGGAAAAAAAAAGCAGATTGGTATGATCGAAGTTGAAAATCGGTCCATCCGTTCGGAAGTTAAGTCGATCTGAAGAATTCGAAAAAGTTCCAAGGGGGCCCCCTTAGATGCATTTTTTTTTTTTTCGGTTTTTTCGATTGGAGAAATGGATTCTATGAAAAAAAAACAAGCAGATTCGTATGATCGAAGTTGAAAATCCGTCCATCCGTTCGGAAGTTAAGGCGATCTGAAGAATTCGAAAATGTTCCAAGGGGGCTCCCTTTGATGCTTTTTATTTTTTCGATTTCGGTTTTTTTGATTGGAGAAATGGATTCTATGAAATAAAACAAGCACATTGGTATGATCGAAGTTGAAAATCGGTCCATCCGTTCGGAAGTTAAGGCGATATGAAGAATTCGAAAAAGTTCCAAGGGGGCCCCCTTTGATGCATTTTTTTTCGATTTCGGTTTTTTTGATTGGAGAAATGGATTCTATGAAAAAAACAAGCAGATTGGTATGATCGAAGTTGAAAATCGGTCCATCCGTTCGGAAGTTAAGGCGATCTGAAGAATTCGAAAAAGTTCCAAGGGGACCCCCTTTGATGCAATTTTTGTTCGATTGGAGAAATGGATTCTATGGAAAAAACAAGCGAATTGGTATGCGCGAAATTGAAAATCGGTCCATCCGTTCGGAAGTTAAGGCGATCTGAAGAATTCGAAAAAGTTCCAAGGGGACCCCCTTTGATGCAATTTTTTTCGATAGGAGAAATGGATTCTATGGAAACAACAAGCGAATTGGCATGCGCGAAATTGAAAATCGGTCCATACGTTCGAAAGTTAAGGCAATCTGAAGAATTCGAAAAAGTTCCCAGGGGGCCCCCTTCGATGCATTTTTGTTTTAGATTTCGGTTTTTTTGATCGGAGAAATGGATTCTATAAAAAAAAGCAGATTGGTATGATCGAAGTTGAAAATCGGTCCATCCGTTCGGAAGTTAAGTCGATCTGAAGAATTGGAAAAAGTTCCAAGGAGGCCCCCTTTGATGCATTTTTTTTTCGATTTCGGTTTTTTCGATTGCAGAAATGGATTCTATGAAAAAAAACAAGCAGATTCGTATGATCGAAGTTGAAAATCGGTCCATCCGTTCGGAAGTTAAGGCGATCTGAAGAATTCGAAAAAGTTCCAAGGGGGCTCTCTTTGATGCTTTTTATTTTTTCGATTTCGGTTTTTTGATTGGAGAAATGAATTCTATGATAAAAAAACAAGCAGATTGGTATGATCGAAGTTGAAAATCGGTCCATCCGTTCGGATGTTAAGGCGATCTGAAGAATTCGAAAAAGTTCCAAGGGGGCCCCCTTAGATGCATTTTTTTTTTCCGATTTCGGTTTTTTCGATCGGAGAAATGGATTCTATGAAAAAAAACAAGCAGATTGGTATGATCGAAGTTGAAAATCGGTCCATCCGTTCGGAAGTTAAGGCGATCTGAAGAATTCGAAAAAGTTCCAAGAGGGCCCCCTTAGATGCATTTTTTTTTTCGATTTCGGTTTTTTCGAAAAAAAAACAAGCAGATTGGTATGATCGAAGTTGAAAATCGGTCCATCCGTTCGGATGTTAAGGCGATCTGAAGAATTCGAAAAAGTTTCAAGGGGGCCCCCTTTGATGCATTTATTTTTTTCTATTTCGGTTTTTTCGATTGGAGAAATGGATTCTATTAAAAAAAAACAAGCAGATTGGTATGATCGAAGTTAAAAATCGGTCCATACGTTCGAAAGTTAAGGCAATCTGAAGAATTCGAAAAAGTTCCAAGGGGGCCCCCTTTGATGCATTTTTTTTTTCGATTTCGGTTCTATTGATCGGAGAAATGGATTCAATGGAAAAAAAAACAGATTGGTATGATCGAAGTTGAAAATCGGTCCATCCGTTCGGAAGTTAAGTCGATCTGAAGTATTCGAAAAAGTTCCAAGGGGGCCCCCTTAGATGCATTTTTTTTTATTTCGGTTTTTTCGATTGGAGAAATGGATTCTATGAAAAAAAAACAAGCAGGTTCGTATGATCGAAGTTAAAAGTCGGTCCATCCGTTCGGAAGTTAAGGCGATCTGAAGAATTCGAAAATGTTCCAAGGGGGCTCCCTTTGATGCTTTTTATTTTTTCGATTTCGGTTTTTTTTATTGGAGAAATGGATTCTATGAAAAAAAAAACAAGCAGATTGGTATGATCGAAGTTGAAAATCGGTCCATACGTTCGAAAGTTAAGGCAATCTGAAGAATTCGAAAAAGTTCCAAGGGGGCCCCCTTTGATGCATTTTTTTTTTTCGATTTCGGTTTTTTTGATCGGAGAAATGGATTCTATGAAAAAAAAAGCAGATTGGTATGATCGAAGTTGAAAATCGGTCCATCCGTTCGGAAGTTAAGTCGATCTGAAGAATTCGAAAAAGATCCAAGGGGGCCCCCTTTGATGCATTTTTTTTTTTCGATTTCGGTTTTTTCGATTGCAGAAATGGATTCTATGAAAAAAAACAAGCAGATTCGTATCATCGATGTTGAAAATCGGTCCATCCGTTCGGAAGTTAAGGCGATCTGAAGAATTCGAAAAAGTTCCAAGGGGGCTCCCTTTGATGCTTTTTATTTTTTCGATTTCGGTTTTTTTGATTGGAAAAATGGATTCTATTAAAAAAAACAAGCAGATTGGTATGATCGAAGTTGAAAATCGGTTCGGAAGTTAAGGCGATCTGAAGAATTCGAAAAAGTTCCGAGGGGACCCCCTTTGATGCAATTTTTCTTTTCGATTTCGGTTTTTTCGATCGGAGAAATGGATTCTTTAAAAAAAAAGCAGATTGGTATGATCGAAGTTGAAAATCGGTCCATCCGTTCGGAAGTTAAGTCGATCTGAAGAATTCGAAAAAGTTCCAAGGGGGCCCCCTTTGATGCATTTTTTTTGTCGATTTCGGTTTTTTTGATTGGAGAAATATGAAAAAAAACAAGCAGATTCGTATGATCGAAGTTGAAAATCGGTCCATCCGTTCGGAAGTTAAGGCGATCTGAAGAATTCGAAATAGTTCCAAGGGGGCTCCCTTTGATGCTCTTTATTTTTTCGATTTCGGTTTTTTTGATTGGAGAAATGGATTCTATGAAAAAAAACAAGCAGATTGGTATGATCGAAGTTGAAAATCGGTCCATCCGTTCGGAAGTTAAGGCGATCTGAAGAATTCGAAAAAGTTCCAAGGGGACCCCCTTTGATGCAATTTTTTTTTTCGATTTCAGTTTTTTTGATTAGAGAAATGGATTCTATGAAAAAAACGAGCAGATTGGTATGATCGAAGTTGAAAATCGGTCCATCCGTTCGGAAGTTAAGGCGATCTGAAGAATTCAGAAAAGTTCCAAGGGGACCCCCTTTGATGCAATTTTTTTTCGATTTCGGTTTTTTCGATTGGAGAAATGGATTCTATGAAAAAAAACAAGCAGATTGGTATGATCGAAGTTGAAAATCGGTCCATCCGTTCGGAAGTTGAGGCGATTTGAAGAATTCGAAAAAGTTCCAAGGGGACCCCCTTTGATGCAATTTTTTTTCAGATTTCGGTTTTTTCGATTGGAGAAATGGATTCTATGAAAAAAAAACAAGCAGTTTGGTATGATCGAAGTTGAAAATCGGTCCATCCGTTCGGAAGTTAAGGCGATCTGAAGAATTCGAAAAAGTTCCAAGGGGGCTTCCTTTGATGCATTTTTTTTTCGATTTCGGTTTTTTCGTTTGAAGAAATGGAATCTATGAAAAAACAAGCAAATTGGTATGATCGAAGTTGAAAATCGGTCCATCCGTTCGGAAGTTAAGGCGATCTGAAGAATTCGAAAAAGTTCCAAGAGGGCCCCCTTTGGTGTATTTTGTTTTTGATTTCGGTTTTTTAGATTGGAGAAATGGATTCTATGAAAAAAACAAACAGATTGGTATGATCGAAGTTGAAAATCGGTCCATCCGTTCGGAAGTTGAGGCGATCTGAAGAATTCGAAAAAGTTCCAAAGGGGCCCCCTTCGATGCATTTTTTTTATTTCGGTTTCTTTTATTGGAGAAATGGATTCTATGAAAAAAAAACAAGCAGATTTGTATGTTCGAAGTTGAAAATCGGTCCATCCGTTCGGAAGTTAAGGCGATCTGAAGAATTCGAAAAAGTTCCAAGGGGGCACCCTTAGATGCAATTTTTTTTTCGATTTCGGTTTTTTCGATTGGAGAAATGGATTCTATAAAAAAAACAAGCAGATTGGTATGATCGAAGTTGAAAATCGGTCCATCCGTTCGGAAGTTAAGGCGATCTGAAGAATTCAAAAAAGTTCCAAGGGGACCCCCTTTGATGCATTTTTTTTTCGATTTCGGTTTTTTCGATTGGAGAAATGGATTCCATGAAAAAAAAAACAAACAGATTGGTATGATCGAAGTTGAAAATCGGTCCATCCGTTCGGAAGTTAAGGCGATCTGAAGAATTCGAAAAAGTTCCAAGGGGGCCCCCTTTTGATGCAATTTTTTTTTCGATTTCGGTTTCTTCGATTGGAGAAATGGATTCTATGGAAAAAACAAACAGATTGGTATGATCGAAGTTGAAAATCGGTCCATCCGTTCGGAAGTTAGGGCGATCTGAAGAATTCGAAAAAGTTCCAAGGGGGCCCCCTTTGATGCATTTTTTTTTTTCGATTTCGGTTTCTTCGATTGGAGAAATGGATTCTATGAAAAAAAAACAAACAGATTGGTATGATCGAAGTTGAAAATCGGTCCATCCGTTCGGAAGTTAAGGCGATCTGAAGAATTCGAAAAAGTTCCAAGGAGGCCCCCTTTGATGCATTTTTTTTTATTTCGGTTTTTTCTATCGGAGAAATGGATTCTATAAAAAAAACAAGCAGATTTGTATGTTCGAAGTTGAAAATCGGTCCATCCGTTCGGAAGTTAAGGCGATCTGAAGAATTCGAAAAAGATCCAAGGGGGCACCCTTTGATGCAATTTTTTTTTTCGATTTCAGTTTTTTCGATTGGAGAAATGGATTTTATGAAAAAAACAAGAAAATTGGTATGCGCGAAGTTGAAAATCGGTCCATCCGTTCGGAAGTTGAGGCGATCTGAAGAATTCGAAAAAGTTCCAAGGGGGCACCCTTAGATGCATTTTTTTTTTATTTCGGTTTTTTCGATTGGAGAAATGGATTCTATGAAAAAAAAACAAGCAGATTCGTATGATCGAAGTTGAAAATCCGTCCATCCGTTCGGAAGTTAAGGCGATCTGAAGAATTCGAAAATGTTCCAAGGGGGCTCCCTTTGATGCTTTTTATTTTTTCGATTTCGGTTTTTTTGATTGGAGAAATGGATTCTATGAAATAAAACAAGCACATTGGTATGATCGAAGTTGAAAATCGGTCCATCCGTTCGGAAGTTAAGGCGATATGAAGAATTCGAAAAAGTTCCAAGGGGGCCCCCTTTGATGCATTTTTTTTCGATTTCGGTTTTTTTGATTGGAGAAATGGATTCTATGAAAAAAACAAGCAGATTGGTATGATCGAAGTTGAAAATCGGTCCATCCGTTCGGAAGTTAAGGCGATCTGAAGAATTCGAAAAAGTTCCAAGGGGACCCCCTTTGATGCAATTTTTGTTCGATTGGAGAAATGGATTCTATGGAAAAAACAAGCGAATTGGTATGCGCGAAATTGAAAATCGGTCCATCCGTTCGGAAGTTAAGGCGATCTGAAGAATTCGAAAAAGTTCCAAGGGGACCCCCTTTGATGCAATTTTTTTCGATAGGAGAAATGGATTCTATGGAAACAACAAGCGAATTGGCATGCGCGAAATTGAAAATCGGTCCATACGTTCGAAAGTTAAGGCAATCTGAAGAATTCGAAAAAGTTCCCAGGGGGCCCCCTTCGATGCATTTTTGTTTTAGATTTCGGTTTTTTTGATCGGAGAAATGGATTCTATAAAAAAAAGCAGATTGGTATGATCGAAGTTGAAAATCGGTCCATCCGTTCGGAAGTTAAGTCGATCTGAAGAATTGGAAAAAGTTCCAAGGAGGCCCCCTTTGATGCATTTTTTTTTCGATTTCGGTTTTTTCGATTGCAGAAATGGATTCTATGAAAAAAAACAAGCAGATTCGTATGATCGAAGTTGAAAATCGGTCCATCCGTTCGGAAGTTAAGGCGATCTGAAGAATTCGAAAAAGTTCCAAGGGGGCTCTCTTTGATGCTTTTTATTTTTTCGATTTCGGTTTTTTGATTGGAGAAATGAATTCTATGATAAAAAAACAAGCAGATTGGTATGATCGAAGTTGAAAATCGGTCCATCCGTTCGGATGTTAAGGCGATCTGAAGAATTCGAAAAAGTTCCAAGGGGGCCCCCTTAGATGCATTTTTTTTTTCCGATTTCGGTTTTTTCGATCGGAGAAATGGATTCTATGAAAAAAAACAAGCAGATTGGTATGATCGAAGTTGAAAATCGGTCCATCCGTTCGGAAGTTAAGGCGATCTGAAGAATTCGAAAAAGTTCCAAGAGGGCCCCCTTAGATGCATTTTTTTTTTTCGATTTCGGTTTTTTCGAAAAAAAAACAAGCAGATTGGTATGATCGAAGTTGAAAATCGGTCCATCCGTTCGGATGTTAAGGCGATCTGAAGAATTCGAAAAAGTTTCAAGGGGGCC
This sequence comes from Chrysomela aeneicollis, assembly GCA_029955515.1. NCBI lineage: Eukaryota > Metazoa > Arthropoda > Insecta > Coleoptera > Chrysomelidae > Chrysomela > Chrysomela aeneicollis. Next base: position 8,973,108 of record JARUHQ010000013.1, on the reverse strand, counting down.
CCCTTTGATGCATTTATTTTTTTCTATTTCGGTTTTTTCGATTGGAGAAATGGATTCTATTAAAAAAAAACAAGCAGATTGGTATGATCGAAGTTAAAAATCGGTCCATACGTTCGAAAGTTAAGGCAATCTGAAGAATTCGAAAAAGTTCCAAGGGGGCCCCCTTTGATGCATTTTTTTTTTCGATTTCGGTTCTATTGATCGGAGAAATGGATTCAATGGAAAAAAAAACAGATTGGTATGATCGAAGTTGAAAATCGGTCCATCCGTTCGGAAGTTAAGTCGATCTGAAGTATTCGAAAAAGTTCCAAGGGGGCCCCCTTAGATGCATTTTTTTTTATTTCGGTTTTTTCGATTGGAGAAATGGATTCTATGAAAAAAAAACAAGCAGGTTCGTATGATCGAAGTTAAAAGTCGGTCCATCCGTTCGGAAGTTAAGGCGATCTGAAGAATTCGAAAATGTTCCAAGGGGGCTCCCTTTGATGCTTTTTATTTTTTCGATTTCGGTTTTTTTTATTGGAGAAATGGATTCTTTGAAAAAAAAAACAAGCAGATTGGTATGATCGAAGTTGAAAATCGGTCCATACGTTCGAAAGTTAAGGCAATCTGAAGAATTCGAAAAAGTTCCAAGGGAGCCCCCTTTGATGCATTTTTTTTTTTCGATTTCGGTTTTTTTGATCGGAGAAATGGATTCTATGAAAAAAAAAGCAGATTGGTATGATCGAAGTTGAAAATCGGTCCATCCGTTCGGAAGTTAAGGCGATCTGAAGAATTCGAAAATGTTCCAAGGGGGCTCCCTTTGATGCTTTTTATTTTTTCGATTTCGGTTTTTTTTATTGGAGAAATGGATTCTTTGAAAAAAAAAACAAGCAGATTGGTATGATCGAAGTTGAAAATCGGTCCATACGTTCGAAAGTTAAGGCAATCTGAAGAATTCGAAAAAGTTCCAAGGGAGCCCCCTTTGATGCATTTTTTTTGTCGATTTCGGTTTTTTTGATTGGAGAAATATGAAAAAAAACAAGCAGATTCGTATGATCGAAGTTGAAAATCGGTCCATCCGTTCGGAAGTTAAGGCGATCTGAAGAATTCGAAATAGTTCCAAGGGGGCTCTCTTTGATGCTCTTTATTTTTTCGATTTCGGTTTTTTTGATTGGAGAAATGGATTCTATGAAAAAAAAACAAGCAGATTGGTATGATCGAAGTTGAAAATCGGTCCATCCGTTCGGAAGTTAAGGCGATCTGAAGAATTCGAAAAAGTTCCAAGGGGACCCCCTTTGATGCAATTTTTTTTTTCGATTTCAGTTTTTTTGATTAGAGAAATGGATTCTATGAAAAAAACGAGCAGATTGGTATGATCGAAGTTGAAAATCGGTCCATCCGTTCGGAAGTTAAGGCGATCTGAAGAATTCAGAAAAGTTCCAAGGGGACCCCCTTTGGTGTATTTTGTTTTTGATTTCGGTTTTTTAGATTGGAGAAATGGATTCTATGAAAAAAAACAAGCAGATTGGTATGATCGAAGTTGAAAATCGGTCCATCCGTTCGGAAGTTGAGGCGATTTGAAGAATTCGAAAAAGTTCCAAGGGGACCCCCTTTGATGCAATTTTTTTTCAGATTTCGGTTTTTTCGATTGGAGAAATGGATTCTATGAAAAAAAAACAAGCAGATTTGTATGTTCGAAGTTGAAAATCGGTCCATCCGTTCGGAAGTTAAGGCGATCTGAAGAATTCGAAAAAGTTCCAAGGGGGCACCCTTAGATGCAATTTTTTTTTCGATTTCGGTTTTTTCGATTGGAGAAATGGATTCTATAAAAAAAACAAGCAGATTGGTATGATCGAAGTTGAAAATCGGTCCATCCGTTCGGAAGTTAAGGCGATCTGAAGAATTCAAAAAAGTTCCAAGGGGACCCCCTTTGATGCATTTTTTTTTCGATTTCGGTTTTTTCGATTGGAGAAATGGATTCCATGAAAAAAAAAACAAACAGATTGGTATGATCGAAGTTGAAAATCGGTCCATCCGTTCGGAAGTTAAGGCGATCTGAAGAATTCGAAAAAGTTCCAAGGGGGCCCCCTTTTGATGCAATTTTTTTTTCGATTTCGGTTTCTTCGATTGGAGAAATGGATTCTATGGAAAAAACAAACAGATTGGTATGATCGAAGTTGAAAATCGGTCCATCCGTTCGGAAGTTAGGGCGATCTGAAGAATTCGAAAAAGTTCCAAGGGGGCCCCCTTTGATGCATTTTTTTTTTTTCGATTTCGGTTTCTTCGATTGGAGAAATGGATTCTATGAAAAAAAAACAAACAGATTGGTATGATCGAAGTTGAAAATCGGTCCATCCGTTCGGAAGTTAAGGCGATCTGAAGAATTCGAAAAAGTTCCAAGGGGGCCCCCTTTGATGCATTTTTTTTTATTTCGGTTTTTTCTATCGGAGAAATGGATTCTATAAAAAAAACAAGCAGATTTGTATGTTCGAAGTTGAAAATCGGTCCATCCGTTCGGAAGTTAAGGCGATCTGAAGAATTCGAAAAAGATCCAAGGGGGCACCCTTTGATGCAATTTTTTTTTTCGATTTCAGTTTTTTTTGATTGGAGAAATGGATTTTATGAAAAAAACAAGAAAATTGGTATGCGCGAAGTTGAAAATCGGTCCATCCGTTCGGAAGTTGAGGCGATCTGAAGAATTCGAAAAAGTTCCAAGGGGGCACCCTTTGATGCATTTTTTTTTCGATTTCGGTTTTTTTGATCGGAGAAATGGATTCTATGAAAAAAAAGCAGATTGGTATGATCGAAGTTGAAAATCGGTCCATCCGTTCGGAAGTTAAGTCGATCTGAAGAATTCGAAAAAGATCCAAGGGGGCCCCCTTTGATGCATTTTTTTTTTCGATTTCGGTTTTTTCGATTGCAGAAATGGATTCTATGAAAAAAAACAAGCAGATTCGTATCATCGAAGTTGAAAATCGGTCCATCCGTTCGGAAGTTAAGGCGATCTGAAGAATTCGAAAAAGTTCCAAGGGGGCTCCCTTTGATGCTTTTTATTTTTTCGATTTCGGTTTTTTTGATTGGAGAAATGGATTCTATTAAAAAAAACAAGCAGATTGGTATGATCGAAGTTGAAAATCGGTTCGGAAGTTAAGGCGATCTGAAGAATTCGAAAAAGTTCCGAGGGGACCCCCTTTGATGCAATTTTTCTTTTCGATTTCGGTTTTTTCGATCGGAGAAATGGATTCTATAAAAAAAAGCAGATTGGTATGATCGAAGTTGAAAATCGGTCCATCCGTTCGGAAGTTAAGTCGATCTGAAGAATTCGAAAAAGTTCCAAGGGGGCCCCCTTTGATGCATTTTTTTTGTCGATTTCGGTTTTTTTGATTGGAGAAATATGAAAAAAAACAAGCAGATTCGTATGATCGAAGTTGAAAATCGGTCCATCCGTTCGGAAGTTAAGGCGATCTGAAGAATTCGAAATAGTTCCAAGGGGGCTCCCTTTGATGCTTTTTATTTTTTCGATTTCGGTTTTTTTGATTGGAGAAATGGATTCTATGAAAAAAAAACAAGCAGATTGGTATGATCGAAGTTGAAAATCGGTCCATCCGTTCGGAAGTTAAGGCGATCTGAAGAATTCGAAAAAGTTCCAAGGGGACCCCCTTTGATGCAATTTTTCTTTTCGATTTCAGTTTTTTTGATTAGAGAAATGGATTCTATGAAAAAAACGAGCAGATTGGTATGATCGAAGTTGAAAATCGGTCCATCCGTTCGGAAGTTAAGGCGATCTGAAGAATTCAGAAAAGTTCCAAGGGGACCCCCTTTGATGCAATTTTTTTTCGATTTCGGTTTTTTCGATTGGAGAAATGGATTCTATGAAAAAAAACAAGCAGATTGGTATGATCGAAGTTGAAAATCGGTCCATCCGTTCGGAAGTTGAGGCGATTTGAAGAATTCGAAAAAGTTCCAAGGGGACCCCCTTTGATGAAATTTTTTTTCAGATTTCGGTTTTTTCGATTGGAGAAATGGATTCTATGAAAAAAAAACAAGCAGTTTGGTATGATCGAAGTTGAAAATCGGTCCATCCGTTCGGAAGTTAAGGCGATCTGAAGAATTCGAAAAAGTTCCAAGGGGGCTTCCTTTGATGCATTTTTTTTTTCGATTTCGGTTTTTTCGTTTGAAGAAATGGAATCTATGAAAAAACAAGCAAATTGGTATGATCGAAGTTGAAAATCGGTCCATCCGTTCGGATGTTAAGGCGATCAGAAGAATTCGAAAAAGTTCCAAGGGGGCCCCCTTTGATGCATTTATTTTTTTCGATTTCGGTTTTTTCGATTGGAGAAATGGATTCCATGAAAAAAAAACAAGCAGATTGGTATGATCGAAGTTGAAAATCGGTCCATACGTTCGAAAGTTAAGGCAATCTGAAGAATTCGAAAAAGTTCCAAGGGGGCCCCCTTTGATGCATTTTTTTTTTCGATTTCGGTTTTTTTGATCGGAGAAATGGATTCTATGGAAAAAAAAAGCAGATTGGTATGATCGAAGTTGAAAATCGGTCCATCCGTTCGGAAGTTAAGTCGATCTGAAGAATTCGAAAAAGTTCCAAGGGGGCCCCCTTAGATGCATTTTTTTTTTATTTCGGTTTTTTCGATTGGAGAAATGGATTCTATGAAAAAAAAACAAGCAGATTCGTATGATCGAAGTTGAAAATCCGTCCATCCGTTCGGAAGTTAAGGCGATCTGAAGAATTCGAAAATGTTCCAAGGGGGCTCCCTTTGATGCTTTTTATTTTTTCGATTTCGGTTTTTTTGATTGGAGAAATGGATTCTATGAAATAAAACAAGCAGATTGGTATGATCGAAGTTGAAAATCGGTCCATCCGTTCGGAAGTTAAGGCGATATGAAGAATTCGAAAAAGTTCCAAGGGGGCCCCCTTTGATGCATTTTTTTTCGATTTCGGTTTTTTTGATTGGAGAAATGGATTCTATGAAAAAAACAAGCAGATTGGTATGATCGAAGTTGAAAATCGGTCCATCCGTTCGGAAGTTAAGGCGATCTGAAGAATTCGAAAAAGTTCCAAGGGGACCCCCTTTGATGCAATTTTTGTTCGATTGGAGAAATGGATTCTATGGAAAAAAACAAGCGAATTGGTATGCGCGAAATTGAAAATCGGTCCATCCGTTCGGAAGTTAAGGCGATCTGAAGAATTCGAAAAAGTTCCAAGGGGACCCCCTTTGATGCAATTTTTTTCGATAGGAGAAATGGATTCTATGGAAACAACAAGCGAATTGGCATGCGCGAAATTGAAAATCGGTCCATACGTTCGAAAGTTAAGGCAATCTGAAGAATTCGAAAAAGTTCCCAGGGGGCCCCCTTCGATGCATTTTTGTTTTAGATTTCGATTTTTTTGATCGGAGAAATGGATTCTATAAAAAAAAGCAGATTGGTATGATCGAAGTTGAAAATCGGTCCATCCTTTCGGAAGTTAAGTCGATCTGAAGAATTGGAAAAAGTTCCAAGGAGGCCCCCTTTGATGCATTTTTTTTTCGATTTCGGTTTTTTCGATTGCAGAAATGGATTCTATGAAAAAAAACAAGCAGATTCGTATGATCGAAGTTGAAAATCGGTCCATCCGTTCGGAAGTTAAGGCGATCTGAAGAATTCGAAAAAGTTCCAAGGGGTCTCTCTTTGATGCTTTTTATTTTTTCGATTTTGGTTTTTTGATTGGAGAAATGAATTCTATGAAAAAAAAACAAGCAGATTGGTATGATCGAAGTTGAAAATCGGTCCATCCGTTCGGATGTTAAGGCGATCTGAAGAATTCGAAAAAGTTCCAAGGGGGCCCCCTTAGATGCATTTTTTTTTTCCGATTTCGGTTTTTTCGATCGGAGAAATGGATTCTATGAAAAAAAACAAGCAGATTGGTATGATCGAAGTTGAAAATCGGTCCATCCGTTCGGAAGTTAAGGCGATCTGAAGAATTCGAAAAAGTTCCAAGAGGGCCCCCTTAGATGCATTTTTTTTTTCGATTTCGGTTTTTTCGAAAAAAAAACAAGCAGATTGGTATGATCGAAGTTGAAAATCGGTCCATCCGTTCGGATGTTAAGGCGATCTGAAGAATTCGAAAAAGTTTCAAGGGGGCCCCCTTTGATGCATTTATTTTTTTCTATTTCGGTTTTTTCGATTGGAGAAATGGATTCTATTAAAAAAAAACAAGCAGATTGGTATGATCGAAGTTAAAAATCGGTCCATACGTTCGAAAGTTAAGGCAATCTGAAGAATTCGAAAAAGTTCCAAGGGGGCCCCCTTTGATGCATTTTTTTTTTCGATTTCGGTTCTATTGATCGGAGAAATGGATTCAATGGAAAAAAAAACAGATTGGTATGATCGAAGTTGAAAATCGGTCCATCCGTTCGGAAGTTAAGTCGATCTGAAGTATTCGAAAAAGTTCCAAGGGGGCCCCCTTAGATGCATTTTTTTTTATTTCGGTTTTTTCGATTGGAGAAATGGATTCTATGAAAAAAAAAACAAGCAGGTTCGTATGATCGAAGTTAAAAGTCGGTCCATCCGTTCGGAAGTTAAGGCGATCTGAAGAATTCGAAAATGTTCCAAGGGGGCTCCCTTTGATGCTTTTTATTTTTTCGATTTCGGTTTTTTTGATTGGAGAAATGGTCCATCCGTTCGGATGTTAAGGCGATCTGAAGAATTCGAAAAAGTTCCAAGGGGGCCCCCTTAGATGCATTTTTTTTTTCCGATTTCGGTTTTTTCGATCGGAGAAATGGATTCTATGAAAAAAAACAAGCAGATTGGTATGATCGAAGTTGAAAATCGGTCCATCCGTTCGGAAGTTAAGGCGATCTGAAGAATTCGAAAAAGTTCCAAGAGGGCCCCCTTAGATGCATTTTTTTTTTCGATTTCGGTTTTTTCGAAAAAAAAACAAGCAGATTGGTATGATCGAAGTTGAAAATCGGTCCATCCGTTCGGATGTTAAGGCGATCTGAAGAATTCGAAAAAGTTTCAAGGGGGCCCCCTTTGATGCATTTATTTTTTTCTATTTCGTTTTTTTCGATTGGAGAAATGGATTCTATTAAAAAAAAAACAAGCAGATTGGTATGATCGAAGTTAAAAATCGGTCCATACGTTCGAAAGTTAAGGCAATCTGAAGAATTCGAAAAAGTTCCAAGGGGGCCCCCTTTGATGCATTTTTTTTTTCGATTTCGGTTCTATTGATCGGAGAAATGGATTCAATGGAAAAAAAAACAGATTGGTATGATCGAAGTTGAAAATCGGTCCATCCGTTCGGAAGTTAAGTCGATCTGAAGTATTCGAAAAAGTTCCAAGGGGGCCCCCTTAGATGCATTTTTTTTTATTTCGGTTTTTTCGATTGGAGAAATGGATTCTATGAAAAAAAAAACAAGCAGGTTCGTATGATCGAAGTTAAAAGTCGGTCCATCCGTTCGGAAGTTAAGGCGATCTGAAGAATTCGAAAATGTTCCAAGGGGGCTCCCTTTGATGCTTTTTATTTTTTCGATTTCGGTTTTTTTGATTGGAGAAATGGATTCTATGAAAAAAAAAAACAAGCAGATTGGTATGATCGAAGTTGAAAATCGGTCCATACGTTCGAAAGTTAAGGCAATCTGAAGAATTCGAAAAAGTTCCAAGGGGGCCCCCTTTGATGCATTTTTTTTTCGATTTCGGTTTTTTTGATCGGAGAAATGGATTCTATGAAAAAAAAAAGCAGATTGGTATGATCGAAGTTGAAAATCGGTCCATCCGTTCGGAAGTTAAGTCGATCTGAAGAATTCGAAAAAGATCCAAGGGGGCCCCCTTTGATGCATTTTTTTTCTTGATTTCGGTTTTTTCGATTGCAGAAATGGATTCTATGAAAAAAAACAAGCAGATTCGTATCATCGATGTTGAAAATCGGTCCATCCGTTCGGAAGTTAAGGCGATCTGAAGAATTCGAAAAAGTTCCAAGGGGGCTCCCTTTGATGCTTTTTATTTTTTCGATTTCGGTTTTTTTGATTGGAGAAATGGATTCTATTAAAAAAAACAAGCAGATTGGTATGATCGAAGTTGAAAATCGGTTCGGAAGTTAAGGCGATCTGAAGAATTCGAAAAAGTTCCAAGGGGGCCCCCTTTGATGCATTTTTTTTTCGATTTCGGTTTTTTTGATCGGAGAAATGGATTCTATGAAAAAAAAAAGCAGATTGGTATGATCGAAGTTGAAAATCGGTCCATCCGTTCGGAAGTTAAGTCGATCTGAAGAATTCGAAAAAGTTCCAAGGGGGCCCCCTTTGATGCATTTTTTTTGTCGATTTCGGTTTTTTTGATTGGAGAAATATGAAAAAAAACAAGCAGATTCGTATGATCGAAGTTGAAAATCGGTCCATCCGTTCGGAAGTTAAGGCGATCTGAAGAATTCGAAATAGTTCCAAGGGGGCTCCCTTTGATGCTCTTTATTTTTCCGATTTCGGTTTTTTTGATTGGAGAAATGGATTCTATGAAAAAAAAACAAGCAGATTGGTATGATCGAAGTTGAAAATCGGTCCATCCGTTCGGAAGTTAAGGCGATCTGAAGAATTCGAAAAAGTTCCAAGGGGGCTCCCTTTGATGCTTTTTATTTTTTCGATTTCGGTTTTTTTGATTGGAGAAATGGATTCTATTAAAAAAAACAAGCAGATTGGTATGATCGAAGTTGAAAATCGGTTCGGAAGTTAAGGCGATCTGAAGAATTCGAAAAAGTTCCGAGGGGACCCCCTTTGATGCAATTTTTCTTTTCGATTTCGGTTTTTTCGATCGGAGAAATGGATTCTATAAAAAAAAAGCAGATTGGTATGATCGAAGTTGAAAATCGGTCCATCCGTTCGGAAGTTAAGTCGATCTGAAGAATTCGAAAAAGTTCCAAGGGGGCCCCCTTTGATGCATTTTTTTTGTCGATTTCGGTTTTTTTGATTGGAGAAATATGAAAAAAAACAAGCAGATTCGTATGATCGAAGTTGAAAATCGGTCCATCCGTTCGGAAGTTAAGGCGATCTGAAGAATTCGAAATAGTTCCAAGGGGGCTCCCTTTGATGCTCTTTATTTTTCCGATTTCGGTTTTTTTGATTGGAGAAATGGATTCTATGAAAAAAAAACAAGCAGATTGGTATGATCGAAGTTGAAAATCGGTCCATCCGTTCGGAAGTTAAGGCGATCTGAAGAATTCGAAAAAGTTCCAAGGGGACCCCCTTTGATGCAATTTTTTTTTTCGATTTCAGTTTTTTTGATTAGAGAAATGGATTCTATGAAAAAAACGAGCAGATTGGTATGATCGAAGTTGAAAATCGGTCCATCCGTTCGGAAGTTAAGGCGATCTGAAGAATTCAGAAAAGTTCCAAGGGGACCCCCTTTGATGCAATTTTTTTTCGATTTCGGTTTTTTCGATTGGAGAAATGGATTCTATGAAAAAAAACTAGCAGATTGGTATGATCGAAGTTGAAAATCGGTCCATCCGTTCGGAAGTTGAGGCGATTTGAAGAATTCGAAAAAGTTCCAAGGGGACCCCCTTTGATGCAATTTTTTTTCAGATTTCGGTTTTTTCGATTGGAGAAATGGATTCTATGAAAAAAAAACAAGCAGTTTGGTATGATCGAAGTTGAAAATCGGTCCATCCGTTCGGAAGTTAAGGCGATCTGAAGAATTCGAAAAAGTTCCAAGAGGGCCCCCTTTGGTGTATTTTGTTTTTGATTTCGGTTTTTCAGATTGGAGAAATGGATTCTATGAAAAAAACAAACAGATTGGTATGATCGAAGTTGAAAATCGGTCCATCCGTTCGGAAGTTGAGGCGATCTGAAGAATTCGAAAAAGTTCCAAAGGGGCCCCCTTCGATGCATTTTTTTTATTTCGGTTTCTTTTATTGGAGAAATGGATTCTATGAAAAAAAAACAAGCAGATTTGTATGTTCGAAGTTGAAAATCGGTCCATCCGTTCGGAAGTTAAGGCGATCTGAAGAATTCGAAAAAGTTCCAAGGGGGCACCCTTAGATGCAATTTTTTTTTCGATTTCGGTTTTTTCGATTGGAGAAATGGATTCTATGAAAAAAACAAGCAGATTGGTATGATCGAAGTTGAAAATCGGTCCATCCGTTCGGAAGTTAAGGCGATCTGAGGAATTCAAAAAAGTTCCAAGGGGACCCCCTTTGATGCATTTTTTTTTCGATTCCGGTTTTTTCGATTGGAGAAATGGATTCCATGAAAAAAAAACAAACAGATTGGTATGATCGAAGTTGAAAATCGGTCCATCCGTTCGGAAGTTAAGGCGATCTGAAGAATTCGAAAAAGTTCCAAGGGGGCCCCCTTTTGATGCAATTTTTTTTTCGATTTCGATTTCTTCGATTGGAGAAATGGATTCTATGGAAAAAACAAACAGATTGGTATGATCGAAGTTGAAAATCGGTCCATCCGTTCGGAAGTTAGGGCGATCTGAAGAATTCGAAAAAGTTCCAAGGGGGCCCCCTTTGATGCATTTTTTTTTTTTCGATTTCGGTTTCTTCGATTGGAGAAATGGATTCTATGAAAAAAAAACAAACAGATTGGTATGATCGAAGTTGAAAATCGGTCCATCCGTTCGGAAGTTAAGGCGATCTGAAGAATTCGAAAAAGTTCCAAGGGGGCCCCCTTTGATGCATTTTTTTTTATTTCGGTTTTTTCTATCGGAGAAATGGATTCTATAAAAAAAACAAGCAGATTTGTATGTTCGAAGTTGAAAATCGGTCCATCCGTTCGGAAGTTAAGGCGATCTGAAGAATTCGAAAAAGATCCAAGGGGGCACCCTTTGATGCAATTTTTTTTTTCGATTTCAGTTTTTTCGATTGGAGAAATGGATTTTATGAAAAAAACAAGAAAATTGGTATGCGCGAAGTTGAAAATCGGTCCATCCGTTCGGAAGTTGAGGCGATCTGAAGAATTCGAAAAAGTTCCAAGGGGGCCCCCTTTGATGCATTTTTTTTTCGATTTCGGTTTTTTTGATCGGAGAAATGGATTCTATGAAAAAAAAAGCAGATTGGTATGATCGAAGTTGAAAATCGGTCCATCCGTTCGGAAGTTAAGTCGATCTGAAGAATTCGAAAAAGATCCAAGGGGGCCCCCTTTGATGCATTTTTTTTTTTCGATTTCGGTTTTTTCGATTGCAGAAATGGATTCTATGAAAAAAAACAAGCAGATTCGTATCATCGAAGTTGAAAATCGGTCCATCCGTTCGGAAGTTAAGGCGATCTGAAGAATTCGAAAAAGTTCCAAGGGGGCTCCCTTTGATGCTTTTTATTTTTTCGATTTCGGTTTTTTTGATTGGAGAAATGGATTCTATTAAAAAAAACAAGCAGATTGGTATGATCGAAGTTGAAAATCGGTTCGGAAGTTAAGGCGATCTGAAGAATTCGAAAAAGTTCCGAGGGGATCCCCTTTGATGCAATTTTTCTTTTCGATTTCGGTTTTTTCGATCGGAGAAATGGATTCTATAAAAAAAAGCAGATTGGTATGATCGAAGTTGAAAATCGGTCCATCCGTTCGGAAGTTAAGTCGATCTGAAGAATTCGAAAAAGTTCCAAGGGGGCCCCCTTTGATGCATTTTTTTTGTCGATTTCGGTTTTTTTGATTGGAGAAATATGAAAAAAAACAAGCAGATTCGTATGATCGAAGTTGAAAATCGGTCCATCCGTTCGGAAGTTAAGGCGATCTGAAGAATTCGAAATAGTTCCAAGGGGGCTCCCTTTGATGCTTTTTATTTTTTCGATTTCGGTTTTTTTGATTGGAGAAATGGATTCTATGAAAAAAAAACAAGCAGATTGGTATGATCGAAGTTGAAAATCGGTCCATCCGTTCGGAAGTTAAGGCGATCTGAAGAATTCGAAAAAGTTCCAAGGGGACCCCCTTTGATGCAATTTTTCTTTTCGATTTCAGTTTTTTTGATTAGAGAAATGGATTCTATGAAAAAAACGAGCAGATTGGTATGATCGAAGTTGAAAATCGGTCCATCCGTTCGGAAGTTAAGGCGATCTGAAGAATTCAGAAAAGTTCCAAGGGGACCCCCTTTGATGCAATTTTTTTTCGATTTCGGTTTTTTCGATTGGAGAAATGGATTCTATGAAAAAAAACAAGCAGATTGGTATGATCGAAGTTGAAAATCGGTCCATCCGTTCGGAAGTTGAGGCGATTTGAAGAATTCGAAAAAGTTCCAAGGGGACCCCCTTTGATGCAATTTTTTTTCAGATTTCGGTTTTTTCGATTGGAGAAATGGATTCTATGAAAAAAAAACAAGCAGTTTGGTATGATCGAAGTTGAAAATCGGTCCATCCGTTCGGAAGTTAAGGCGATCTGAAGAATTCGAAAAAGTTCCAAGGGGGCTTCCTTTGATGCATTTTTTTTTTTCGATTTCGGTTTTTTCGTTTGAAGAAATGGAATCTATGAAAAAACAAGCAAATTGGTATGATCGAAGTTGAAAATCGGTCCATCCGTTCGGAAGTTAAGGCGATCTGAAGAATTCGAAAAAGTTCCAAGAGGGCCCCCTTTGGTGCATTTTGTTTTCGATTTCGGTTTTTTAGATTGGAGAAATGGATTCTATGAAAAAAACAAACAGATTGGTATGATCGAAGTTGAAAATCGGTCCATCCGTTCGGAAGTTAAGGCGATCTGAAGAATTCGAAAAAGTTCCAAGGGGGCCCCCTTTGATGCATTTTTTTTTCGATTTCGGTTTCTTCGATTGGAGAAATGGATTCTATGAAAAAAAACAAACAGATTGGTATGATCGAAGTTGAAAATCGGTCCATCCGTTCGGAAGTTGAGGCGATCTGAAGAATTCGAAAAAGTTCCAAAGGGGCCCCCTTCGATGCATTTTTTTTATTTCGGTTTCTTTTATTGGAGAAATGGATTCTATGAAAAAAAACAAGCAGATTTGTATGTCCGAAGTTGAAAATCGGTCCATCCGTTCGGAAGTTAAGGCGATCTGAAGAATTCGAAAAAGTTCCAAGGGGGCACCCTTAGATGCAATTTTTTTTTCGATTTCGGTTTTTTCGATTGGAGAAATGGATTCTATAAAAAAAACAAGCAGATTGGTATGATCGAAGTTGAAAATCGGTCCATCCGTTCGGAAGTTAAGGCGATCTGAAGAATTCAAAAAAGTTCCAAGGGGACCCCCTTTGATGCATTTTTTTTTCGATTTCGGTTTTTTCGATTGGAGAAATGGATTCCATGAAAAAAAAAACAAACAGATTGGTATGATCGAAGTTGAAAATCGGTCCATCCGTTCGGAAGTTAAGGCGATCTGAAGAATTCGAAAAAGTTCCAAGGGGGCCCCCTTTTGATGCAATTTTTTTTTCGATTTCGGTTTCTTCGATTGGAGAAATGGATTCTATGGAAAAAACAAACAGATTGGTATGATCGAAGTTGAAAATCGGTCCATCCGTTCGGAAGTTAGGGCGATCTGAAGAATTCGAAAAAGTTCCAAGGGGGCCCCCTTTGATGCATTTTTTTTTTTTATTTCGGTTTCTTCGATTGGAGAAATGGATTCTATGAAAAAAAAAAAACAGATTGGTATGATCGAAGTTGAAAATCGGTCCATCCGTTCGGAAGTTAAGGCGATCTGAAGAATTCGAAAAAGTTCCAAGGGGGCCCCCTTTGATGCATTTTTTTTTATTTCGGTTTTTTCTATTGGAGAAATGGATTCTATAAAAAAAACAAGCAGATTTGTATGTTCGAAGTTGAAAATCGGTCCATCCGTTCGGAAGTTAAGGCGATCTGAAGAATTCGAAAAAGTTCCAAGGGGGCACCCTTTGATGCAATTTTTTTTTTCGATTTCGGTTTTTTCGATTGGAGAAATGGATTTTATGAAAAAAACAAGAAAATTGGTATGCGCGAAGTTGAAAATCGGTCCATCCGTTCGGAAGTTGAGGCGATCTGAAGAATTCGAAAAAGTTCCAAGGGGGCCCCCTTTGATGCATTTTTTTTTGATTTCGGTTTTTTCGATTGGAGAAATGGATTCTATGAAAAAAAAAAAGCAGATTGGTATGATCGAAGTTGAAAATCGGTCCATCCGTTCGGAAGTTAAGGCGATCTGAAGAATTCGAAAAAGTTCCAAGAGGGCCCCCTTTGATGCATTTTTTTTTCGATTTCGGTTTTTTTGATTGGAGAAATGGATTCTATGAAAAAAAAACAAGCGGATAGGTATGATCGAAGTTGAAAATCGGTCCATCCGTTCGGAAGTTAAGGCGATCTGAAGAATTCGAATAAGTTCCAAGGGGGCCCCCTTTGATGCAATTTTTTTCTCGATTTCGGTTTTTCCGATTGGAGAAATGGATTCCATGAAAAAAAACAAGCAGATTGGTATGATCGAAGTTGAAAATCGGTCTATCCGTTCGGAAGTTAAGGCGATCTGAAAAATTCGAAAATGTTCCAAGGGGGCCCCCTTTGATGCAATTTTTTTTTAGATTTCGGTTTTTTCGATTGGAGAAATGGATTCTATAAAAAAAAAACAAGCAGATTGCTATGATCGAAGTTGAAAATCGGTCCATCCGTTTGGAAGTTAAGGCGATCTGAAGAATTCGAAAAAGTTCCAAGGGGACCCCCTTTGATGCAATTTTTTTTTCGATTTCGGTTTTTTCGATTGGAGAAATGGATTCTATGAAAAAAACAGGCAGTTTGGTATGATCGAAGTTGAAAATTGGTCCATCCGTTCGGAAGTTTAGGCGATCTGAAGAATTCGAAAAAGTTCCAAGGGGACCCCCTTTGATGCAATTTTTTTTTCGATTTCGGTTTTTTCTATTGAAGAAATGGATTCTATGAAAAAACAATCAAATTGGTATGCGCGAAATTGAAAATCGGTCCATCCGTTCGGAAGTTAAGGCGGTCTGAAGAATTCGAAAAAGTTCCAAGGGGGCCCCCTTTGATGCATTTTTTTTTTCGATTTCGGTTTTTCAGATTGGAGAAATGGATTCTATGAAAAAACAATCAGATTGGTATGATCGAAGTTGAGAATCGGTCCATCCGTTCGGAAGTTAAGGCGATCTGAAGAATTCGAAAAAGTTCCAAGGGGACCCCCTTTGATGCAATTTCTTTCGATTGGAGAAATGGATTCTATGGAAAAACCAAGCGAATTGGTATGCGCGAAATTGAAAATCGGTCCATCCGTTCGGAAGTTAAGGCGATCTGAAGAATTCGAAAAAGTTCCAAGGGGGCCCCCTTTGATGCATTTTTTTTTTGATTCCGGTTTTTTCGATTGAAGAAATGGATTCTATGGAAAAAAACAAGCAGATTGGTATGATCGAAGTTGAAAATCGGTCCATCCGTTCGGAAGTTAAGGCGATCTGAAGAATTCGAAAAAGTTCCAAGGGGGCCCCCTTTGATGCATTTTTTTTTTCGATTTCGGTTTTTTTGATTGGAGAAATGGATACTATGAAAAAAAACAAGCAGATTGGTATGATCGAAGTTGAAAATCGGTCCATCCGTTCGGAAGTTAAGGCGATCTGAAGAATTCGAAAAAGTTCCAAGCGGGTCCCCTTTGATGCATTTTTTTTCCCATTTCGGTTTTTTCGATTGGAGAAATGGATTCTATGAAAAAAAAAAACAGATTGGTATGATCGAAGTTGAAAATCGGTCCATCCGTTCGGAAGTTGAGGCGATCTGAAGAATTCGAAAAAGTTCCAAGGGGGCCCCCTTCGATGCATTTTTTTTTCGATTTCGGTTTTTTCGATTGGAGAAATGGTTTCTATGAAAAAAAACAAGCAGATTGGTATGATCGAAGTTGAAAATCGGTCCATCCGTTCGGAAGTTAAGGCGATCTGAAGAATTCGAAAAAGTTCCAAGGGGCCCCCCTTTGATGCATTTTTTTTTTCGATTTCGGTTTTTTCGAAAAAAAACAAGCAGATTGGTATGATCGAAGTTGAAAATCGGTCCATCTGTTCGGAAGTTAAGGCGATCTGAAGAATTCGAAAAAGTTCCAAGGGGGCCCCCTTTGATGCATTTTTTTTTATTTCGGTTTTTTCTATTGAAGAAATGGATTCTATGAAAAAAAAAACAAGCAGATTTGTATGTTCGAAGTTGAAAATCGGTCCATCCGTTCGGAAGTTAAGGCGATCTGAAGAATTCGAAAAAGTTCCAAGGGGGCACCCTTTGATGCAATTTTTTTTTCGATTTCGGTTTCTTCGATTGGAGAAATGGATTCTATGGAAAAAACAAACAGATTGGTATGATCGAAGTTGAAAATCGGTCCATCCGTTCGGAAGTTAGGGCGATCTGAAGAATTCGAAAAAGTTCCAAGGGGGCCCCCTTTGATGCATTTTTTTTTCGATTTCGGTTTCTTCGATTAGAGAAATGGATTCTATGAAAAAAAAAACAAACAGATTGGTATGATCGAAGTTGAAAATCGGTCCATCCGTTCGGAAGTTAAGGCGATCTGAAGAATTCGAAAAAGTTCCAAGGGGGCCCCCTTTGATGCATTTTTTTTTATTTCGGTTTTTTTTATTGGAGAAATGGATTCTATGAAAAAAAACAAGCAGATTTGTATGTTCGAAGTTGAAAATCGGTCCATCCGTTCGGAAGTTAAGGCGATCTGAAGAATTCGAAAAAGTTCCAAGGGGGCACCCTTTGATGCAATTTTTTTTTCGATTTCGGTTTTTTTGATTGGAGAAATGGATTTTATGAAAAAAACAAGCAAATTGGTATGCGCGAAGTTGAAAATCGGTCCATCCGTTCGGGAGTTGAGGCGATCTGAAGAATTCGAAAAAGTTCCAAGGGGGCCCCCTTTGATGCATTTTTTTTTTGATTTCGGTTTTTTCGATTGGAGAAATGGATTCTATGAAAAAAAAAGCAGATTGGTATGATCGAAGTTGAAAATCGGTCCATCCGATCGGAAGTTAAGGCGATCTGAAGAATTCGAAAAAGTTCCAAGAGGGCCCCCTTTGATGCATTTTTTTTCGATTTCGGTTTTTTCGATTGGAGAAATGGATTCTATGAAAAAAAAAACAAGCGGATAGGTATGATCGAAGTTGAAAATCGGTCCATCCGTTCGGAAGTTAAGGCGATCTGAAGAATTCGAATAAGTTCCAAGGGGGCCCCCTTTGATGCAATTTTTTTTTCGATTTCGGTTTTTCCGATTGGAGAAATGGATTCTATGAAAAAAAACAAGCAGATTGGTATGATCGAAGTTGAAAATCGGTCTATCCGTTCGGAAGTTAAGGCGATCTGAAAAATTCGAAAAAGTTCCAAGGGGGCCCCCTTTGATGCAATTTTTTTTCAGATTTCGGTTTTTTCGATTGGAGAAATGGATTCTATGAAAAAAAAAACAAGCAGATTGCTATGATCGAAGTTGAAAATCGGTCCATCCGTTCGGAAGTTAAGGCGATCTGAAGAATTCGAAAAAGTTCCAAGGGGGCCCCCTTTGATGCATTTTTTTTTTTTTCGATTTCGGTTTTTTCGTTTGAAGAAATGGATTCTATGAAAAAACAAGCAAATTGGTATGATCGAAGTTGAAAATCGGTCCATCCGTTCGGAAGTTAAGGCGATCTGAAGAATTCGAAAAAGTTCCAAGAGGGCCCCCTTTGGTGCATTTTCTTTTCGATTTCGGTTTTCTAGATTGAAGAAATGGATTCTATGAAAAAAACAAACAGATTGGTATGATCGAAGTTGAAAATCGGTCCATCCGTTCGGAAGTTAAGGCGATCTGAAGAATTCGAAAAAGTTCCAAGGGGACCCCCTTTGATGCATTTTTTTTTCGATTTCGGTTTCTTCGATTGGAGAAATGGATTCTATGAAAAAAAACAAACAGATTGGTATGATCGAAGTTGAAAATCGGTCCATCCGTTCGGAAGTTGAGGCGATCTGAAGAATTCGAAAAAGTTCCAAAGGGGCCCCCTTCGATGCATTTTTTTTATTTTGGTTTCTTTCATTGGAGAAATGGATTCTATGAAAAAAAACAAGCAGATTTGTATGTTCGAAGTTGAAAATCGGTCCATCCGTTCGGAAGTTAAGGCGATCTGAAGAATTCGAAAAAGTTCCAAGGGGGCACCCTTAGATGCAATTTTTTTTTCGATTTCGGTTTTTTCGATTGGAGAAATGGATTCTATAAAAAAAAACAAGCAGATTGGTATGATCGAAGTTGAAAATCGGTCCATCCGTTCGGAAGTTAAGGCGATCTGAAGAATTCAAAAAAGTTCCAAGGGGACACCCTTTGATGCATTTTTTTTTCGATTTCGGTTTTTTCGATTGGAGAAATGGATTCCATGAAAAAAAAAACAAACAGATTGGTATGATCGAAGTTGAAAATCGGTCCATCCGTTCGGAAGTTAAGGAGATCTGAAGAATTCGAAAAATTTCCAAGGGGGCCCCCTTTGATGCATTTTTTTTTCGATTTCAGTTCTTTCGTTTGAAGAAATGGATTCTATGAAAAAAAACAAGCAGATTGGTATGATCGAAGTTGAAAATTGGTCCATCCGTTCGGAAGTTAAGGCGATCTGAAGAATTCGAAAAAGTTCCAAGAGGGCCCCCTTTGGTGCATTTTCTTTTCGATTTCGGTTTTTTAGATTGGAGAAATGGATTCTATGAAAAAAACAAACAGATTGGTATGATCGAAGTTGAAAATCGGTCCATCCGTTCGGAAGTTAAGGCGATCTGAAGAATTCGAAAAAGTTCCAAGGGGGCCCCCTTTGATGCATTTTTTTTTTCGATTTCGGTTTCTTCGATTGAAGAAATGGATTCTATGGAGAAAACAAACAGATTGGTATGATCGAAGTTGAAAATCGGTCCATCCGTTCGGAAGTTAGGGCGATCTGAAGAATTCGAAAAAGTTCCAAGGGGGCCCCCTTCGATGCATTTTTTTTTTCGATTTCGGTTTCTTCGATTGGATAAATGGATTCTATGAAAAAAAAAACAAACAGATTGGTATGATCGAAGTTGAAAATCGGTCCATCCGTTCGGAAGTTAAGGCGATATGAAGAATTCGAAAAAGTTCCAAGGGGGCCCCCTTTGATGCATTTTTTTTTTATTTCGGTTTTTTCCATTGGAGAAATGGATTCTATGAAAAAAAACAAGCAGATTTGTATGTTCGAAGTTGAAAATCGGTCCATCCGTTCGGAAGTTAAGGCGATCTGAAGAATTCGAAAAAGTTCCAAGGGGGCACCCTTTGATGCAATTTTTTTTTCGATTTCGGTTTTTTCGATTGGAGAAATGGATTTTATGAAAAAAACAAGCAAATTGGTATGCGCGAAGTTGAAAATCGGTCCATCCGTTCGGAAGTTGAGGCGATCTGAAGAATTCGAAAAAGTTCCAAGGGGGCCCCCTTTGATGCATTTTTTTTTGATTTCGGTTTTTTCGATTGGAGAAATGGATTCTATGAAGAAAAAAAGCAGATTGGTATGATCGAAGTTGAAAATCGGTCCATCCGTTCGGAAGTTAAGGCGATCTGAAGAATTCGAAAAAGTTCCAAGAGGGCCCCCTTTGATGCATTTTTTTTTCGATTTCGGTTTTTTCGATTGGAGAAATGGATTCTATGAAAAAAAACAAGCAGATTGGTATGATCGAAGTTGAAAATCGGTCTATCCGTTCGGAAGTTAAGGCGATCTGAAAAATTCGAAAAAGTTCCAAGGGGGCCCCCTTTGATCCAATTTTTTTTTAGATTTCGGTTTTTTCGATTGGAGAAATGGATTCTATGAAAAAAAAACAAGCAGATTGCTATGATCGAAGTTGAAAATCGGTCCATCCGTTTGGAAGTTAAGGCGATCTGAAGAATTCGAAAAAGTTCCAAGGGGACCCCCTTTGATGCAATTTTTTTTTCGATTTCGGTTTCTGTGATTGGAGAAATGGATTCTATGAAAAAAAACAAGCAGTTTGGTATGATCGAAGTTGAAAATCGGTCCATCCGTTCGGAAGTTTAGGCGATCTGAAGAATTCGAAAAAGTTCCAAGGGGACCCCCTTTGATGCAATTTTTTTTTCGATTTCGGTTTTTTCTATTGGAGAAATGGATTCTATGAAAAAACAATCAAATTGGTATGCGCGAAATTGAAAATCGGTCCATCCGTTCGGAAGTTAAGGCGGTCTGAAGAATTCGAAAAAGTTCCAAGGGGGCCCCCTTTGATGCATTTTTTTTTTCGATTTCGGTTTTTCCGATTGGAGAAATGGATTCTATGAAATAAAACAAGCAGATTGGTATGATCGAAGTTGAAAATCGGTCCATCCGTTCGGAAGTTAAGACGATCTGAAGAATTCGAAAAAGTTCCATGGGGGCCCCCTTTGATGCATTTATTTTTCGATTTCGGTTTTTTCGATTGGAGAAATGGATTCTATGAAAAAAACAAGCAGATTGGTATGATCGAAGTTGAGATTCGGTCCATTCGTTCGGAAGTTAAGGCGATCTGAAGAATTCGAAAAAGTTCCAAGAGGACCCCCTTTGATGCAATTTCTTTCGATTGGAGAAATGGATTCTATGGAAAAAACAAGCCAATTGGTATGCGCGAAATTGAAAATCGGTCCATCCGTTCGGAAGTTAAGGCGATCTGAAGAATTCGAAAAAGTTCCAAGGGGGCCCCCTTTGATGCATTTTTTTTTCGATTCCGGTTCATTCGATTGGAGAAATGGATTCTATGAAAAAAAACAAGCAGATTGGTATGATCGAAGTTGAAAATCGGTCCATCCGTTCGGAAGTTAACGCGATCTGAAGAATTCGAAAAAGTTCCAAGCGGGTCCCCTTTGATGCATTTTTTTTTCCATTTCGGTTTTTTCGATTGGAGAAATGGATTCTATGAAAAAATACAAGCAGATTGGTATGATCGAAGTTGAAAATCGGTCCATCCGTTCGGAAGTTGAGGCGATCTGAAGAATTCGAAAAAGTTCCAAGGGGGCCCCCTTCGATGCATTTTTTTTTCGATTTCGGTTTTTTCGATTCGAGAAATGGTTTCTATGAAAAAAAACAAGCAGATTGGTATGATCGAAGTTGAAAATCGGTCCATCCGTTCGGAAGTTAAGGCGATCTGAAGAATTCGAAAAAGTTCCAAGGGGCCCCCCTTTGATGCATTTTTTTCTTTGATTTCGGTTTTTTCGAAAAAAAACAAGCAGATTGGTATGATCGAAGTTGAAAATCGGTTCATCCGTTCGGATGTTAAGGCGATCTGAAGAATTCGAAAAAGTTCCAAGGGGGCCCTTTTTGATGCATTTTTTTTTTCGATTTCGGTTTTTTCGACTGGGGAAATGGATTCTATAAAAAAAAACAAGCAGATTGGTATGATCGAAGTTGAAAATCGGTCCATACGTTCGAAAGTTAAGGCAATCCGAAGAATTCGAAAAAGTTCCAAGGGAGCCCCCTTTGATGCATTTTTTTTTTCGATTTCGGTTTTTTTGATCGGAGAAATGGATTCTATGGAGAAAAAAAGCAGATTGATATTATCGAAGTTGAAAATCGGTCCATCCGTTCGGAAGTCGATCTGAAGAATTCGAAAAAGTTCCAAGGGGGCCCCCTTAGATGCATTTTTTTTTTGATTTCGGTTTTTTCGATTGGAGAAATGGATTCTATGAAAAAAAAACAAGCAGATTGCTATGATCGAAGTTGAAAATCGGTCCATCCGTTTGGAAGTTAAGGCGATCTGAAGAATTCGAAAAAGTTCCAAGGGGACCCCCTTTGATGCAATTTTTTTTTCGATTTCGGTTTTTTCGATTGGAGAAATGGATTCTATGAAAAAAAACAAGCAGTTTGGTATGATCGAAGTTGAAAATCGGTCCATCCGTTCGGAAGTTTAGGCGATCTGAAGAATTCGAAAAAGTTCCAAGGGGACCCCCTTTGATGCAATTTTTTCTTCGATTTCGGTTTTTTCTATTGGAGAAATGGATTCTATGAAAAAACAATCAAATTGGTATGCGCGAAATTGAAAATCGGTCCATCCGTTCGGAAGTTAAGGCGGTCTGAAGAATTCGAAAAAGTTCCAAGGGGGCCCCCTTTGATGCATTTTTTTTTTCGATTTCGGTTTTTCCGATTGGAGAAATGGATTCTATGAAATAAAACAAGCAGATTGGTATGATCGAAGTTGAAAATCGGTCCATCCGTTCGGAAGTTAAGACGATCTGAAGAATTCGAAAAAGTTCCAAGGGGGCCCCCTTTGATGCATTTATTTTTCGATTTCGGTTTTTTCGATTGGAGAAATGGATTCTATGAAAAAAACAAGCAGATTGGTATGATCGAAGTTGAGAATCGGTCCATCCGTTCGGAAGTTAAGGCGATCTGAAGAATTCGAAAAAGTTCCAAGGGGACCCCCTTTGATGCAATTTCTTTCGATTGGAGAAATGGATTCTATGGAAAAAACAAGCCAATTGGTATGCGCGAAATTGAAAATCGGTCCATCCGTTCGGAAGTTAAGGCGATCTGAAGAATTCGAAAAAGTTCCAAGGGGGCCCCCTTTGATGCATTTTTATTTCGATTCCGGTTCTTTCGATTGGAGAAATGGATTCTATGAAAAAAAACAAGCAGATTGGTATGATCGAAGTTGAAAATCGGTCCATCCGTTCGGAAGTTAACGCGATCTGAAGAATTCGAAAAAGTTCCAAGCGGGTCCCCTTTGATGCATTTTTTTTTCCATTTCGGTTTTTTCGATTGGAGAAATGGATTCTATGAAAAAATACAAGCAGATTGGTATGATCGAAGTTGAAAATCGGTCCATCCGTTCGGAAGTTGAGGCGATCTGAAGAATTCGAAAAAGTTCCAAGGGGGCCCCCTTCGATGCATTTTTTTTTCGATTTCGGTTTTTTCGATTCGAGAAATGGTTTCTATGAAAAAAAACAAGCAGATTGGTATGATCAAAGTTGAAAATCGGTTCATCCGTTCGGATGTTAAGGCGATCTGAAGAATTCGAAAAAGTTCCAAGGGGGCCCTTTTTGATGCATTTTTTTTTTCGATTTCGGTTTTTTCGACTGGAGAAATGGATTCTATAAAAAAAAACAAGCAGATTGGTATGATCGAAGTTGAAAATCGGTCCATACGTTCGAAAGTTAAGGCAATCCGAAGAATTCGAAAAAGTTCCAAGGGAGCCCCCTTTGATGCATTTTTTTTTTCGATTTCGGTTTTTTTGATCGGAGAAATGGATTCTATGGAGAAAAAAAGCAGATTGATATGATCGAAGTTGAAAATCGGTCCATCCGTTTGGAAGTTAAGGCGATCTGAAGAATTCGAAAAAGTTCCAAGGGGGCCCCCTTAGATGCATTTTTTTTTTGATTTCGGTTTTTTCGATTGGAGAAATGGATTCTATGAAAAAAAAACAAGCAGATTGCTATGATCGAAGTTGAAAATCGGTCCATCCGTTTGGAAGTTAAGGCGATCTGAAGAATTCGAAAAAGTTCCAAGGGGACTCCCTTTGATGCAATTTTTTTTTCGATTTCGGTTTTTTCGATTGGAGAAATGGATTCTATGAAAAAAAACAAGCAGTTTGGTATGATCGAAGTTGAAAATCGGTCCATCCGTTCGGAAGTTTAGGCGATCTGAAGAATTCGAAAAAGTTCCAAGGGGACCCCCTTTGATGCAATTTTGTTTCGATTTCGGTTTTTTCGATTTGAGAAATGGTTTCTATGAAAAAAAACAAGCAGATTGGTATGATCGAAGTTGAAAATCGGTCCATCCGTTCGGAAGTTAAGGCGATCTGAAGAATTCGAAAAAGTTCCAAGGGGCCCCCCTTTGATGCATTTTTTTCTTTGATTTCGGTTTTTTCGAAAAAAAACAAGCAGATTGGTATGATCGAAGTTGAAAATCGGTTCATCCGTTCGGATGTTAAGGCGATCTGAAGAATTCGAAAAAGTTTCAAGGGGGCCCTGTTTGATGCATTTTTTTTTCGATTTCG
Source organism: Chrysomela aeneicollis (assembly GCA_029955515.1). Lineage (NCBI taxonomy): Eukaryota > Metazoa > Arthropoda > Insecta > Coleoptera > Chrysomelidae > Chrysomela > Chrysomela aeneicollis. Next base: position 8,949,292 of record JARUHQ010000013.1, on the reverse strand, counting down.
GTTTTTTCGATTGGAGAAATGGATTCTATGAGAAAAAAACAAGCAGATTGGTATGATCGAAGTTGAAAATCGGTCCATACGTTCGAAAGTTAAGGCAATCCGAAGAATTCGAAAAAGTTCCAAGGGAGCCCCCTTTGATGCATTTTTTTTTTTCGATTTCGGTTTTTTTGATCGGAGAAATGGATTCTATGGAGAAAAAAAGCAGATTGATATGATCGAAGTTGAAAATCGGTCCATCCGTTCGGAAGTCGATCTGAAGAATTCGAAAAAGTTCCAAGGGGGCCCCCTTAGATGCATTTTTTTTTTGATTTCGGTTTTTTTGATTGGAGAAATGGATTCTATGAAAAAAAAACAAGCAGATTGCTATAATCGAAGTTGAAAATCGGTCCATCCGTTTGGAAGTTAAGGCGATCTGAAGAATTCGAAAAAGTTCCAAGGGGACCCCCTTTGATGCAATTTTTTTTTCGATTTCGGTTTTTTCGATTGGAGAAATGGATTCTATGAAAAAATACAAGCAGTTTGGTATGATCGAAGTTGAAAATCGGTCCATCCGTTCGGAAGTTTAGGCGATCTGAAGAATTCGAAAAAGTTCCAAGGGGACCCCCTTTGATGCAATTTTTTTTTCGATTTCGGTTTTTTCTATTGAAGAAATGGATTCTATGAAAAAACAATCAAATTGGTATGCGCGAAATTGAAAATCGGTCCATCCGTTCGGAAGTTAAGGCGGTCTGAAGAATTCGAAAAAGTTCCAAGGGGGCCCCCTTTGATGCATTTTTTTTCGATTTCGGTTTTTCAGATTGGAGAAATGGATTCTATGAAATAAAACAAGCAGATTGGTATGATCGAAGTTGAAAATCGGTCCATCCGTTCGGAAGTTAAGGCGATCTGAAGAATTCGAAAAAGTTCCAAGGGGGCCCCCTATGATGCATTTTTTTTTCGATTTCGGTTTTTTCGATTGGAGAAATGGATTCTATGAAAAAAACAAGCAGATTGGTATGATCGAAGTTGAGAATCGGTCCATCCGTTCGGAAGTTAAGGCGATCTGAAGAATTCGAAAAAGTTCCAAGGGGACCCCCTTTGATGCAATTTCTTTCGATTGGAGAAATGGATTCTATGGAAAAAACAAGCGAATTGGTATGCGCGAAATTGAAAATCGGTCCATCCGTTCGGAAGTTTAGGCGATCTGAAGAATTCGAAAAAGTTCCAAGCGGGTCCCCTTTGATGCATTTTTTTCCCATTTCGGTTTTTTCGATTGTAGAAATGGATTCTATGAAAAAATACAAGCAGATTGGTATGATCGAAGTTGAAAATCGGTCCATCCGTTCGGAAGTTGAGGCGATCTGAAGAATTCGAAAAAGTTCCAAGGGGGCCCCCTTTGATGCATTTTTTTTTTTTCGATTTCGGTTTTTTCGTTTGAAGAAATGGATTCTATGAAAAAACAAGCGAATTGGTATGATCGAAGTTGAAAATCGGTCCATCCGTTCGGAAGTTAAGGCGAACTGAAGAATTCGAAAAAGTTCCAAGAGGGCCCCCTTTGGTGCATTTTCTTTTCGATTTCAGTTTTTTAGATTGGAGAAATGGATTCTATGAAAAAAACAAACAGATTTGTATGTTCGAAGTTGAAAATCGGTCCATCCGTTCGGAAGTTAAGGCGATCTGAAGAATTCGAAAAAGTTCCAAGGGGGCACCCTTAGATGCAATTTTTTTTTCGATTTCGGTTTTTTCGATTGGAGAAATGGATTCTATAAAAAAAACAGGCAGATTGGTATGATCGAAGTTGAAAATCGGTCCATCCGTTCGGAAGTTAAGGCGATCTGAAGAATTCAAAAAAGTTCCAAGGGGACCCCCTTTGATGCATTTTTTTTTCGATTTCGGTTTTTTCGATTGGAGAAATGGATTCCATGAAAAAAAAAACAAACAGATTGGTATGATCGAAGTTGAAAATCGGTCCATCCGTTCGGAAGTTAAGGCGATCTGAAGAATTCGAAAAAGTTCCAAGGGGGCCCCCTTTGATGCATTTTTTTTTCGATTTCGGTTTCTTCGATTGGAGAAATGGATTCTATGGAAAAAACAAACAGATTGGTATGATCGAAGTTGAAAATCCGGTCCATCCGTTCGGAAGTTAGAGCGATCTGAAGAATTCGAAAAAGTTCCAAGGGGGCCCCCTTCGATGCATTTTTTTTTCGATTTCGGTTTCTTCGATTGGAGAAATGGATTCTATGAAAAAAAAAACAAACAGATTGGTATGATCGAAGTTGAAAATCGGTCCATCCGTTCGGAAGTTAAGGCGATATGAAGAATTCGAAAAAGTTTCAAGGGGGCCCTTTTTGATGCTTTTTTTTTTCGATTTCGGTTTTTTCGATTGGAGAAATGGATTCTATGAAAAAAAAACAAGCAGATTGGTATGATCGAAGTTGAAAATCGGTCCATACGTTCGAAAGTTAAGGCAATCCGAAGAATTCGAAAAAGTTCCAAGGGAGCCCCCTTTGATGCATTTTTTTTTGATTTCGGTTTTTTTGATCGGAGAAATGGATTCTATGGAGAAAAAAAGCAGATTGATATGATCGAAGTTGAAAATCGGTCCATCCGTTCGGAAGTCGATCTGAAGAATTCGAAAAAGTTCCAAGGGGGCCCCCTTAGATGCATTTTTTTTTGATTTCGGTTTTTTCGATTGGAGAAATGGATTCTATGAAAAGAAAACAAGCAGATTGCTATGATCGAAGTTGAAAATCGGTCCATCCGTTTGGAAGTTAAGGCGATCTGAAGAATTCGAAAAAGTTCCAAGGGGACCCCCTTTGATGCAATTTTTTTTTCGATTTCGGTTTTTTCGATTGGAGAAATGGATTCTATGAAAAAATACAAGCAGTTTGGTATGATCGAAGTTGAAAATCGGTCCATCCGTTCGGAAGTTTAGGCGATCTGAAGAATTCGAAAAAGTTCCAAGGGGACCCCCTTTGATGCAATTTTTTTTTCGATTTCGGTTTTTTTTATTGAAGAAATGGATTCTATGAAAAAACAATCAAATTGGTATGCGCGAAATTGAAAATCGGTCCATCCGTTCGGAAGTTAAGGCGGTCTGAAGAATTCGAAAAAGTTCCAAGGGGGCCCCCTTTGATGCATTTTTTTTTCGATTTCGGTTTTTCAGATTGGAGAAATGGATTCTATGAAATAAAACAAGCAGATTGGTATGATCGAAGTTGAATATCGGTCCATCCGTTCGGAAGTTAAGGCGATCTGAAGAATTCGAAAAAGTTCCAAGGGGGCCCCCTATGATGCATTTTTTTTTCGATTTCGGTTTTTTCGATTGGAGAAATGGATTCTATGAAAAAAACAAGCAGATTGGTATGATCGAAGTTGAGAATCGGTCCATCCGTTCGGAAGTTAAGGCGATCTGAAGAATTCGAAAAAGTTCCAAGGGGACCCCCTTTGATGCAATTTCTTTCGATTGGAGAAATGGATTCTATGGAAAAAACAAGCGAATTGGTATGCGCGAAATTGAAAATCGGTCCATCCGTTCGGAAGTTTAGGCGATCTGAAGAATTCGAAAAAGTTCCAAGCGGGTCCCCTTTGATGCATTTTTTTCCCATTTCGGTTTTTTCGATTGGAGAAATGGATTCTATGAAAAAATACAAGCAGATTGGTATGATCGAAGTTGAAAATCGGTCCATCCGTTCGGAAGTTGAGGCGATCTGAAGAATTCGAAAAAGTTCCAAGGGGGCCCCCTTCGATGCATTTTTTTTTCGATTTCGGTTTTTTCGATTTGAGAAATGGATTCTATGAAAAAAAAACAAGCAGTTTGGTATGATCGAAGTTGAAAATCGGTCCATCCGTTCGGAAGTTAAGGCGATCTGAAGAATTCGAAAAAGTTCCAAGAGGGCCCCCTTTGATGCATTTTTTTTTTTCGATTTCGGTTTTTTCGTTTGAAGAAATGGATTCTATGAAAAAAGAAGCAAATTGGTATGATCGAAGTTGAAAATCGGTCCATCCGTTCGGAAGTTAAGGCGAACTGAAGAATTCGAAAAAGTTCCAAGAGGGCCCCCTTTGGTGCATTTTCTTTTCGATTTCGGTTTTTTAGATTGGAGAAATGGATTCTATGAAAAAAACAAACAGATTGGTATGATCGAAGTTGAAAATCGGTCCATCCGTTCGGAAGTTAAGGCGATCTGAAGAATTCGAAAAAGTTCCAAGGGGACCCCCTTTGATGCATTTTTTTTTCGATTTCGGTTTCTTCGATTGAAGAAATGGATTCTATGAAAAAAAACAAACAGATTGGTATGATCGAAGTTGAAAATCGGTCCATCCGTTCGGAAGTTGAGGCGATCTGAAGAATTCGAAAAAGTTCCAAAGGGGCCCCCTTCGATGCATTTTTTTTATTTCGGTTTCTTTCATTGGAGAAATGGATTCTATAAAAAAAAACAAGCAGATTTGTATGTTCGAAGTTGAAAATCGGTCCATCCGTTCGGAAGTTAAGGCGATCTGAAGAATTCGAAAAAGTTCCAAAGGGGCACCCTTAGATGCAATTTTTTTTTCGATTTCGGTTTTTTCGATTGGAGAAATGGATTCTATAAAAAAAACAAGCAGATTGGTATGATCGAAGTTGAAAATCGGTCCATCCGTTCGGAAGTTAAGGCGATCTGAAGAATTCAAAAAAGTTCCAAGGGGACCCCCTTTGATGCATTTTTTTTTTCGATTTCGGTTTTTTCGATTGGAGAAATGGATTCCATGAAAAAAAAAACAAACAGATTGGTATGATCGAAGTTGAAAATCGGTCCATCCGTTCGGAAGTTAAGGCGATCTGAAGAATTCGAAAAATTTCCAAGGGGGCCCCCTTTGATGCATTTTTTTTTCGATTTCGGTTCTTTTGTTTGAAGAAATGGATTCTATGAAAAAAAACAAGCAGATTGGTATGATCGAAGTTGAAAATTGGTCCATCCGTTCGGAAGTTAAGGCGATCTGAAGAATTCGAAAAAGTTCCAAGAGGGCCCCCTTTGGTGCAATTTCTTTTCGATTTCGGTTTTTTAGATTGGAGAAGTGGATGCTATGAAAAAAACAAACAGATTGGTATGATCGAAGTTGAAAATCGGTCCATCCGTTCGGAAGTTAAGGCGATCTGAAGAATTCGAAAAAGTTCCAAGGGGGCCCCCTTTGATGCATTTTTTTTTTCGATTTCGGTTTCTTCGATTGGAGAAATGGATTCTATGGAAAAAACAAACAGATTGGTATGATCGAAGTTGAAAATCGGTCCATCCGTTCGGAAGTTAGAGCGATCTGAAGAATTCGAAAAAGTTCCAAGGGGGCCCCCGTCGATGCATTTTTTTTTTCGATTTCGGTTTCTTCGATTGGAGAAATGGATTCTATGAAAAAAAAAACAAACAGATTGGTATGATCGAAGTTGAAAATCGGTCCATCCGTTCGGAAGTTGAGGCGATATGAAGAATTCGAAAAAGTTCCAAGGGGGCCCCCTTTGATGCATTTTTTTTATTTCGGTTTTTTCTATTGGAGAAATGGATTCTATGAAAAAAAACAAGCAGATTTGTATGTTCGAAGTTGAAAATCGGTCCATCCGTTCGGAAGTTAAGGCGATCTGAAGAATTCGAAAAAGTTCCAAGGGGGCACCCTTTGATGCAATTTTTTTTTCGATTTCGGTTTTTTCGATTGGAGAAATGGATTTTATGAAAAAAACAAGCAAATTGGTATGCGCGAAGTTGAAAATCGGTCCATCCGTTCGGAAGTTGAGGCGATCTGAAGAATTCGAAAAAGTTCCAAGGGGGCCCCCTTTGATGCATTTTTTTTTGATTTCGGTTTTTTCGATTGGAGAAATGGATTCTATGAAGAAAAAAAGCAGATTGGTATGATCGAAGTTGAAAATCGGTCCATCCGTTCGGAAGTTAAGGCGATCTGAAGAATTCGAAAAAGTTCCAAGAGGGCCCCCTTTGATGCATTTTTTTTTCGATTTCGGTTTTTTCGATTGGAGAAATGGATTCTATGAAAAAAAAACAAGCGGATAGGTATGATCGAAGTTGAAAATCGGTCCATCCGTTCGGAAGTTAAGGCGATCTGAAGAATTCGAATAAGTTCCAAGGGGGCCCCCTTTGATGCAATTTTTTTTTCGATTTCGGTTTTTCCGATTGGAGAAATGGATTCTATGAAAAAAAACAAGCAGATTGGTATGATCGAAGTTGAAAATCGGTCTATCCGTTCGGAAGTTAAGGCGATCTGAAAAATTCGAAAAAGTTCCAAGGGGGCCCCCTTTGATGCAAATTTTTTTTAGATTTCGGTTTTTTCGATTGGAGAAATGGATTCTATGAAAAAAAAAACAAGCAGATTGCTATGATCGAAGTTGAAAATCGGTCCATCCGTTTGGGAGTTAAGGCGATCTGAAGAATTCGAAAAAGTTCCAAGGGGACCCCTTTTGATGCAATTTTTTTTTCGATTTCGGTTTCTGTGATTGGAGAAATGGATTATATGAAAAAAAACAAGCAGTTTGGTATGATCGAAGTTGAAAATCGGTCCATCCGTTCGGAAGTTTAGGCGATCTGAAGAATTCGAAAAAGTTCCAAGGGGACCCCCTTTGATGCAATTTTTTTTTGGATTTCGGTTTTTTCTATTGAAGAAATGGATTCTATGAAAAAACAATCAAATTGGTATGCGCGAAATTGAAAATCGGTCCATCCGTTCGGAAGTTAAGGCGGTCTGAAGAATTCGAAAAAGTTCCAAGGGGGCCCCCTTTGATGCATTTTTTTTTTTCGATTTCGGTTTTTCCGATTGGAGAAATGGATTCTATGAAATAAAACAAGCAGATTGGTATGATCGAAGTTGAAAATCGGTCCATCCGTTCGGAAGTTAAGGCGATCTGAAGAATTCGAAAAAGTTCCAAGGGGGCCCCCTTTGATGCATTCATTTTTCGATTTCGGTTTTTTCGATTGGAGAAATGGATTCTATGAAAAAAACAAGCAGATTGGTATGATCGAAGTTGAGAATCGGTCCATCCGTTCGGAAGTTAAGGCGATCTGAAGAATTCGAAAAAGTTCCAAGGGGACCCCCTTTGATGCAATTTCTTTCGATTGGAGAAATGGATTCTATGGAAAAAGCAAGCGAATTGGTATGCGCGAAATTGAAAATCGGTCCATCCGTTCGGAAGTTAAGGCGATCTGAAGATTTCGAAAAAGTTCCAAGGGGGCCCCCTTTGATGCATTTTTTTTTCGATTCCGGTTCATTCGATTGGAGGAATGGATTCTATGAAAAATAACAAGCAGATTGGTATGATCGAAGTTGAAAATCGGTCCATCCGTTCGGAAGTTAAGGCGATCTGAAGAATTCGAAAAAGTTCCAAGGGGGCCCCCTTTGATGCATTTTTTTTTTTCGATTTCGGTTTTTTTCATTGGAGAAATGGATTCTATGAAAAAAAAACAAGCAGATTGGTATGATCGAAGTTGAAAATCGGTCCATCCGTTCGGAAGTTAACGCGATCTGAAGAATTCGAAAAAGTTCCAAGCGGGTCCCCTTTGATGCATTTTTTTTCCATTTCGGTTTTTTCGATTGGAGAAATGGATTCTATGAAAAAATACAAGCAGATTGGTATGATCGAAGTTGAAAATCGGTCCATCCGTTCGGAAGTTGAGGCGATCTGAAGAATTCGAAAAAGTTCCAAGGGGGCCCCCTTCGATGCATTTTTTTTTCGATTTCGGTTTTTTCGATTTGAGAAATGGTTTCTATGAAAAAAAACAAGCAGATTGGTATGATCGAAGTTGAAAATCGGTCCATCCGTTCGGAAGTTAAGGCGATCTGAAGAATTCGAAAAAGTTCCAAGGGGCCCCCCTTTGATGCATTTTTTTTTTCGATTTCGGTTTTGTCGAAAAAAAACAAGCAGATTGGTATGATCGAAGTTGAAAATCGGTTCATCCGTTCGGATGTTAAGGCGATCTGAAGAATTCGAAAAAGTTCCAAGGGGGCCCTTTTTGATGCATTTTTTTTTCGATTTCGGTTTTTTTCATTGGAGAAATGGATTCTATGAAAAAAAAACAAGCAGATTGGTATGATCGAAGTTGAAAATCGGTCCATCCGTTCGGAAGTTAACGCGATCTGAAGAATTCGAAAAAGTTCCAAGCGGGTCCCCTTTGATGCATTTTTTTTTTCATTTCGGTTTTTTCGATTGGAGAAATGGATTCTATGAAAAAATACAAGCAGATTGGTATGATCGAAGTTAAAAATCGGTCCATCCGTTCGGAAGTTGAGGCGATCTGAAGAATTCGAAAAAGTTCCAAGGGGGCCCCCTTCGATGCATTTTTTTTTCGATTTCGGTTTTTTCGATTTGAGAAATGGTTTCTATGAAAAAAAACAAGCAGATTGGTATGATCGAAGTTGAAAATCGGTCCATCCGTTCGGAAGTTAAGGCGATCTGAAGAATTCGAAAAAGTTCCAAGGGGCCCCCCTTTGATGCATTTTTTTTTCGATTTCGGTTTTTTAGAAAAAAAAACAAGCAGATTGGTATGATCGAAGTTGAAAATCGGTTCATCCGTTCGGATGTTAAGGCGATCTGAAGAATTCGAAAAAGTTCCAAGGGGGCCCTTTTTAGATGCATTTTTTTTTTCGATTTCGGTTTTTTCGATTGGAGAAATGGATTCTATGAAAAAAAAACAAGCAGATTGGTATGATCGAAGTTGAAAATCGGTCCATACGTTCGAAAGTTAAGGCAATCCGAAGAATTCGAAAAAGTTCCAAGGGAGCCCCCTTTGATGCATTTTTTTTTTTCGATTTCGGTTTTTTTGATCGAAGAAATGGATTCTATGGAGAAAAAAAGCAGATTGATATGATTGAAGTTGAAAATCGGTCCATCCGTTCGGAAGTCGATCTGAAGAATTCGAAAAAGTTCCAAGGGGGCCCCCTTAGATGCATTTTTTTTTTGATTTCGGTTTTTTCGATTGAAGAAATAGATTCTATGAAAAAAAAAACAAGCAGATTCGTATGATCGAAGTTGAAAATCGGTCCATCCGTTCGGAAGTTAAGGCGATCTGAAGAATTCGAAAATGTTCCAAGAGGGCTCCCTTTGATGCTTTTTATTTTTTCGATTTCGGTTTTTTTGATTGGAGAATTGGATTCTATGAAAAAAAAACAAGCAGATTGGCATGATCGAAGTTGAAAATCGGTCCATACGTTCGAAAGTTAAGTCGATCTGAAGAATTCGAAAAAGTTCCAAGGGAGCCCCCTTTGATGCATTTGTTCTTTCGATTTCAGTTTTTTCGATTGCAGAAATGGATTCTATGAAAAAAAAAACAAGCAGATTCGTATGATCGAAGTTGAAAATCGGTCCATCCGTTCGGAAGTTAAGGCGATCTGAAGAATTCGAAAAAGTTCCAAGGGGGCTCCCTTTGATGCTTTTTATTTTTTCGATTTCGGTTTTTTTGATTGGAGAAATGGATTCTATGAAAAAAAAACAAGCAGATTGGTATGATCGAAGTTGAAAATCGGTCCATCCGTTCGGAAGTTAAGGCGATCTGAAGAATTCGAAAAAGTTCCGAGGGGACCCCCTTTGATGCAATTTTTTTTTTCGATTTCGGTTTTTTCGATTGGAGAAATGGATTCTATGAAAAAAAACAAGCAGATTGGTATGATCGAAGTTGAAAATCGGTCCATCCGTTCGGAAGTTAAGGCGATCTGAAGAATTCAGAAAAGTTCCAAGGGGACCCCCTTTGATGCAATTTTTTTTTCGATTTTGGTTTATTTGATTGGAGAAATGGATTCTATGAAAAAAAAACAAGCAGTTTGGTATGATCGAAGTTGAAAATCGGTCCATCCGTTCGGAAGTTAAGGCGATCTGAAGAATTCGAAAAAGTTCCAACGGGACCCCCTTTGATGCAATTTTTTTTTCGAGTTCGGTTTTTTCTATTGAAGAAATGGATTCTATGAAAAAACAAGCAAATTGGTATGCGCGAAATTGAAAATCGGTCGATCCGTTCGGAAGTTGAGGCGGTCTGAAGAATTCGAAAAAGTTTCAAGGTGGCCCCCTCTGATGCATTTTTTTTTCGATTTCGGGTTTTCCGATTGGAGAAATGGATTCTATGAAGAAAAAAACAAGCAGATTGGTATGATCGAAGTTGAAAATCGGTCCATCCGTTCGGAAGTTAAGGCGATCTGAAGAATTCGAAAAATTTCCAAGGGGGCCCCCTTTGATGCATTTTTTTTTTCGATTTCGGTTTTTTCGATTGGAGAAATGGATTCTATGAAAGAAACAAGCAGATTGGTATGATCGAAGTTGAAAATCGGTCCATCCGTTCGGAAGTTAAGGCGATCTGAAGAATTCGAAAAAGTTCCAAGGGGACCCCATTTGATGCAATTTTTTTTCGATTTCGGTTTTTTCGATTGAAGAAATGGATTCTATGAAAAAAACAAGCAGATTGGTATGATCGAAGTTGAAAATCGATCAATCCGTTCGGAAGTTAAGGCGATCTGAAGAATTCGAAAAAGTTCCAAGAAGGCCCCCTCTGATGCATTTTTTTTTCGATTTCGGTTTTTTCGATTGGAGAAATGGATTCTATGAAAGAAAACAAGCAGATTGGTATGATCGAAGTTGAAAATCGGTCCATCCGTTCGGAAGTTAAGGCGATCTGAAGAATTCGAGAAAGTTCCAAGGAGGCCCCCATTGATGCATTTTTTGTTTCGATTTCAGTTTTTTTGATTGGAGAAATGGATTCTATAAAAAAACAAGCAGATTGGTATGATCGAAGTTGAAAATCGGTCCATCCGTTCAGAAGTTAAGGCGATCTGAAGAATTCGAAAAAGTTTCAAGGGGGCCCCCTTTGATGCATTTTTTTTTTTCGATTTCGGTTTTTTCGATTGGAGAAATGGATTCTATGAAAAAAACAAGCAGATTGGTATGATCGAAGTTGAAAATCGGTCAATCCGTTCGGAAGTTTAGGCGATCTGAAGAATTCGGATGAGTTCCAAAAAGACCCCCTTTGATGCAACTTTTTTTTCGATTTCGGTTTTTTAGATTGGAGAAATGGATTCTATGAAAAAAAACAAGCAGATTGCTATGATCGAAGTTGAAAATCGGTCCATCCGTTTGGAAGTTAAGGCGATCTGAAGAATTCGAAAAAGTTCCAAGGGAACCCCCTTTGATGCAATTTTTTTTAGATTTCGGTTTTCTCGATTGGAGAAATGGATTCTATGAAAAAAAACAAGCAGATTGGTATTATCGAAGTTGAAAATCGGTCCATCCGTTCGGAAGTTAAGGCGATCTGAAGAATTCGAAAAAGTTCCAAGGGGGCCCCCTTTGATGCAATTTTGTTTTAGATTTCGGTTTTTTCGATTGGAGAAATGGATTATATGAAAAAAAAACAAGCAGTTTGGTATGATCGAAGTTGAAAATCGGTCCATCCGTTCGGAAGTTTAGGCGATCTGAAGAATTCGAAAAAGTTCCAAGGGGGCTTCCTTTGATGCATTTTTTTTTCGATTTCGGTTTTTTCGTTTAAAGAAATGGAATCTATGAAAAAACAAGCAAATTGGTATGATCGAAGTTGAAAATCGGTCCATCCGTTCGGAAGTTAAGGCGATCTGAAGAATTCGAATAAGTTCCAAGGGGACCCCCTTTGATGCAATTTTTTTTAGATTTCGGTTTTCTCGATTGGAGAAATGGATTCTATGAAAAAATACAAGCAGATTGGTATGATCGAAGTTAAAAATCGGTCCATCCGTTCGGAAGTTGAGGCGATCTGAAGAATTCGAAAAAGTTCCAAGGGGGCCCCCTTCGATGCATTTTTTTTTCGATTTCGGTTTTTTCGATTTGAGAAATGGTTTCTATGAAAAAAAACAAGCAGATTGGTATGATCGAAGTTGAAAATCGGTCCATCCGTTCGGAAGTTAAGGCGATCTGAAGAATTCGAAAAAATTCCAAGGGGCCCCCCTTTGATGCATTTTTTTTTCGATTTCGGTTTTTTCGAAAAAAAAACAAGCAGATTGGTATGATCGAAGTTGAAAATCGGTTCATCCGTTCGGATGTTAAGGCGATCTGAAGAATTCGAAAAAGTTCCAAGGGGGCCCTTTTTAGATGCATTTTTTTTTTTCGATTTCGGTTTTTTCGATTGGAGAAATGGATTCTATGAAAAAAAAACAAGCAGATTGGTATGATCGAAGTTGAAAATCGGTCCATACGTTCGAAAGTTAAGGCAATCCGAAGAATTCGAAAAAGTTCCAAGGGAGCCCCCTTTGATGCATTTTTTTTTTTCGATTTCGGTTTGAAAATCGGTCCATCCGTTCGGAAGTTAAGGCGATCTGAAGAATTCGAAAATGTTCCAAGAGGGCTCCCTTTGATGCTTTTTATTTTTTCGATTTCGGTTTTTTTGATTGGAGAATTGGATTCTATGAAAAAAAAAACAAGCAGAATGGCATGATCGAAGTTGAAAATCGGTCCATACGTTCGAAAGTTAAGTCGATCTGAAGAATTCGAAAAAGTTCCAAGGGAGCCCCCTTTGATGCATTTGTTCTTTCGATTTCAGTTTTTTCGATTGCAGAAATGGATTCTATGAAAAAAAAAAAACAAGCAGATTCGTATGATCGAAGTTGAAAATCGGTCCATCCGTTCGGAAGTTAAGGCGATCTGAAGAATTCGAAAAAGTTCCAAGGGGGCTCCCTTTGATGCTTTTTATTTTTTCGATTTCGGTTTTTTTGATTGGAGAAATGGATTCTATGAAAAAAAAAACAAGCAGATTGGTATGATCGAAGTTGAAAATCGGTCCATCCGTTCGGAAGTTAAGGCGATCTGAAGAATTCGAAAAAGTTCCGAGGGGACCCCCTTTGATGCAATTTTTTTTTTCGATTTCGGTTTTTTCCATTGAAGAAATGGATTCTATGAAAAAACAAGCAAATTGGTATGCGCGAAATTGAAAATCGGTCGATCCGTTCGGAAGTTGAGGCGGTCTGAAGAATTCGAAAAAGTTTCAAGGTGGCCCCCTCTGATGCATTTTTTTTTCGATTTCGGGTTTTCCGATTGGAGAAATGGATTCTATGAAGAAAAAAACAAGCAGATTGGTATGATCGAAGTTGAAAATCGGTCCATCCGTTCGGAAGTTAAGGCGATCTGAAGAATTCGAAAAATTTCCAAGGGGGCCCCCTTTGATGCATTTTTTTTTTTTCGATTTCGGTTTTTTCGATTGGAGAAATGGATTCTATGAAAGAAACAAGCAGATTGGTATGATCGAAGTTGAAAATCGGTCCATTCTTTCGGAAGTTAAGGCGATCTGAAGAATTCGAAAAAGTTCCAAGGGGACCCCATTTGATGCAATTTTTTTTCGATTTCGGTTTTTTCGATTGAAGAAATGGATTCTATGAAAAAAACAAGCAGATTGGTATGATCGAAGTTGAAAATCGATCAATCCGTTCGGAAGTTAAGGCGATCTGAAGAATTCGAAAAAGTTCCAAGAAGGCCCCCTCTGATGCATTTTTTTTTCGATTTCGGTTTTTTCGATTGGAGAAATGGATTCTATGAAAGAAAACAAGCAGATTGGTATGATCGAAGTTGAAAATCGGTCCATCCGTTCGGAAGTTAAGGCGATCTGAAGAATTCGAGAAAGTTCCAAGGAGGCCCCCATTGATGCATTTTTTGTTTCGATTTCAGTTTTTTTGATTGGAGAAATGGATTCTATAAAAAAACAAGCAGATTGGTATGATCGAAGTTGAAAATCGGTCCATCCGTTCAGAAGTTAAGGCGATCTGAAGAATTCGAAAAAGTTTCAAGGGGGCCCCCTTTGATGCATTTTTTTTTTTCGATTTCGGTTTTTTCGATTGGAGAAATGGATTCTATGAAAAAAACAAGCAGATTGGTATGATCGAAGTTGAAAATCGGTCAATCCGTTCGGAAGTTTAGGCGATCTGAAGAATTCGGATGAGTTCCAAAAAGACCCCCTTTGATGCAACTTTTTTTTCGATTTCGGTTTTTTCGATTGGAGAAATGGATTCTATGAAAAAAAACAAGCAGATTGCTATGATCGAAGTTGAAAATCGGTCCATCCGTTTGGAAGTTAAGGCGATCTGAAGAATTCGAAAAAGTTCCAAGGGAACCCCCTTTGATGCAATTTTTTTTAGATTTCGGTTTTCTCGATTGGAGAAATGGATTCTATGAAAAAAAACAAGCAGATTGGTATTATCGAAGTTAAAAATCGGTCCATCCGTTCGGAAGTTAAGGCGATCTGAAGAATTCGAAAAAGTTCCAAGGGGGCCCCCTTTGATGCAATTTTGTTTTAGATTTCGGTTTTTTCGATTGGAGAAATGGATTATATGAAAAAAAACAAGCAGTTTGGTATGATCGAAGTTGAAAATCGGTCCATCCGTTCGGAAGTTTAGGCGATCTGAAGAATTCGAAAAAGTTCCAAGGGGGCTTCCTTTGATGCATTTTTTTTTCGATTTCGGTTTTTTCGTTTAAAGAAATGGAATCTATGAAAAAACAAGCAAATTGGTATGATCGAAGTTGAAAATCGGTCCATCCGTTCGGAAGTTAAGGCGATCTGAAGAATTCGAAAAAGTTCCAAGAGGGCCCCCTTTGGTGTATTTTGTTTTTGATTTCGGTTTTTTAGATTGGAGAAATGGATTCTATGAAAAAAACAAACAGATTGGTATGATCGAAGTTGAAAATCGGTCCATCCGTTCGGAAGTTGAGGCGATCTGAAGAATTCGAAAAAGTTCCAAAGGGGCCCCCTTCGATGCATTTTTTTTATTTCGGTTTCTTTTATTGGAGAAATGGATTCTATGAAAAATAAACAAGCAGATTTGTATGTTCGAAGTTGAAAATCGGTCCATCCGTTCGGAAGTTAAGGCGATCTGAAGAATTCGAAAAAGTTCCAAGGGGACCCCCTTTGATGCAATTTTTTTTAGATTTCGGTTTTCTCGATTGGAGAAATGGATTCTATGAAAAAATACAAGCAGATTGGTATGATCGAAGTTAAAAATCGGTCCATCCGTTCGGAAGTTGAGGCGATCTGAAGAATTCGAAAAAGTTCCAAGGGGGCCCCCTTCGATGCATTTTTTTTTCGATTTCGGTTTTTTCGATTTGAGAAATGGTTTCTATGAAAAAAAACAAGCAGATTGGTATGATCGAAGTTGAAAATCGGTCCATCCGTTCGGAAGTTAAGGCGATCTGAAGAATTCGAAAAAGTTCCAAGGGGCCCCCCTTTGATGCATTTTTTTTTCGATTTCGGTTTTTTCGAAAAAAAAAAAAGCAGATTGGTATGATCGAAGTTGAAAATCGGTTCATCCGTTCGGATGTTAAGGCGATCTGAAGAATTCGAAAAAGTTCCAAGGGGGCCCTTTTTAGATGCATTTTTTTTTTCGATTTCGGTTTTTTCGATTGGAGAAATGGATTCTATGAAAAAAAAACAAGCAGATTGGTATGATCGAAGTTGAAAATCGGTCCATACGTTCGAAAGTTAAGGCAATCCGAAGAATTCGAAAAAGTTCCAAGGGAGCCCCCTTTGATGCATTTTTTTTTTTCGATTTCGGTTTTTTCGATCGGAGAAATGGATTCTATGGAGAAAAAAAGCAGATTGATATGATCGAAGTTGAAAATCGGTCCATCCGTTCGGAAGTCGATCTGAAGAATTCGAAAAAGTTCCAAGGGGGCCCCCTTAGATGCATTTTTTTTTTGATTTCGGTTTTTTCGATTGGAGAAATGGATTCTATGAAAAAAAAAACAAGCAGATTCGTATGATCGAAGTTGAAAATCGGTCCATCCGTTCGGAAGTTAAGGCGATCTGAAGAATTCGAAAATGTTCCAAGAGGGCTCCCTTTGATGCTTTTTATTTTTTCGATTTCGGTTTTTTTGATTGGAGAATTGGATTCTATGAAAAAAAAAAACAAGCAGATTGGCATGATCGAAGTTGAAAATCGGTCCATACGTTCGAAAGTTAAGTCGATCTGAAGAATTCGAAAAAGTTCCAAGGGAGCCCCCTTTGATGCATTTGTTCTTTCGATTTCAGTTTTTTCGATTGCAGAAATGGATTCTATGAAAAAAAAAACAAGCAGATTCGTATGATCGAAGTTGAAAATCGGTCCATCCGTTCGGAAGTTAAGGCGATCTGAAGAATTCGAAAAAGTTCCAAGGGGGCTCCCTTTGATGCTTTTTATTTTTTCGATTTCGGTTTTTTTGATTGGAGAAATGGATTCTATGAAAAAAAAACAAGCAGATTGGTATGATCGAAGTTGAAAATCGGTCCATCCGTTCGGAAGTTAAGGCGATCTGAAGAATTCGAAAAAGTTCCGAGGGGACCCCCTTTGATGCAATTTTTTTTTTTCGATTTCGGTTTTTTCGATTGGAGAAATGGATTCTATGAAAAAAAACAAGCAGATTGGTATGATCGAAGTTGAAAATCGGTCCATCCGTTCGGAAGTTAAGGCGATCTGAAGAATTCAGAAAAGTTCCAAGGGGACCCCCTTTGATGCAATTTTTTTTTCGATTTTGGTTCATTTGATTGGAGAAATGGATTCTATGAAAAAAAAACAAGCAGTTTGGTATGATCGAAGTTGAAAATCGGTCCATCCGTTCGGAAGTTAAGGCGATCTGAAGAATTCGAAAAAGTTCCAACGGGACCCCCTTTGATGCAATTTTTTTTTCGAGTTCGGTTTTTTCTATTGAAGAAATGGATTCTATGAAAAAACAAGCAAATTGGTATGCGCGAAATTGAAAATCGGTCGATCCGTTCGGAAGTTGAGGCGGTCTGAAGAATTCGAAAAAGTTTCAAGGTGGCCCCCTCTGATGCATTTTTTTTTCGATTTCGGGTTTTCCGATTGGAGAAATGGATTCTATGAAGAAAAAAACAAGCAGATTGGTATGATCGAAGTTGAAAATCGGTCCATCCGTTCGGAAGTTAAGGCGATCTGAAGAATTCGAAAAATTTCCAAGGGGGCCCCCTTTGATGCATTTTTTTTTTTTGATTTCGGTTTTTTCGATTGGAGAAATGGATTCTATGAAAGAAACAAGCAGATTGGTATGATCGAAGTTGAAAATCGGTCCATCCGTTCGGAAGTTAAGGCGATCTGAAGAATTCGAAAAAGTTCCAAGGGGACCCCATTTGATGCAATTTTTTTTCGATTTCGGTTTTTTCGATTGGAGAAATGGATTCTATGAAAAAAACAAGCAGATTGGTATGATCGAAGTTGAAAATCGATCAATCCGTTCGGAAGTTAAGGCGATCTGAAGAATTCGAAAAAGTTCCAAGGGGACCCCCTTTGATGCAATTTTTTTTCGATTTCGGTTTTTTCTATTGAAGAAATGGATTCTTTGAAAAAACAATCAAATTGGTATGCGCGAAATTGAAAATCGGTCCATCCGTTCGGAAGTTAAGGCGATCTGAAGAATTCGAAAAAGTTCCAAGGGGGCCTCCTTTGATGCATTTTTTTTTATTTCGGTTTTTTCGATTGAAAAAAAACAAGCAGATTATTATGATCGAAGTTGAAAATCGGTCCATCCGTTCGGAAGTTAAGGCGATCTGAAGAATTCGAAAAAGTTCCAAGGGGGCCCCTTTTGATGTTTTTTTTTTTCGATTTCGATTTTTTCGATTGGAGAAATGGATTCTATAAAAAAGAACAAGCAGATTGGTATGATCGAAGTTGAAAATCGGTCCATCCGTTCGGAAGTTAAGGCGATCTGAAGAATTCGAAAAAGTTCCAAGGGGGCCCCCTTTGATGCAACTTCTTTTTCGATTTCGGTTTTTTCGATTGGAGAAATGGATTCTATGAAAAAAACGAACAGATTGGTATGATCGAAGTTGAAAATCGGTCAATCCGTTCGGAAGTTAAGGCGATCTGAAGAATTCGAAAAAGTTCCAAGGGGGCCCCCTTTGATGCAATTTTGTTTTAGATTTCGGTTTTTTCGATTGGAGAAATGGATTATATGAAAAAAAACAAGCAGTTTGGTATGATCGAAGTTGAAAATCGGTCCATCCGTTCGGAAGTTTAGGCGATCTGAAGAATTCGAAAAAGTTCCAAGGGTACCCCCTTTGATGCAATTTTTTTCTCGATTTCGGTTTTTTCTATTGAAGAAATGGATTCTATGAAAAAACAAACAAATTGGTATGCGCGAAATTGAAAATCGGTCCATCCGTTCGGAAGTTAAGGCGGTCTGAAGAATTTGAAAAAGTTCCAAGGGGGCCCCCTTTGATGTTTTTTTTTTTTTCGATTTCGGTTTTTCCGATTAGAGAAATGGATTCTATGAAATTAAACAAGCAGATTGGTATGATCGAAGTTGAAAATCGGTCCATCCGTTCGGAAGTTAAGGCGATCTGAAGAATTCGAAAAAGTTCCAAGGGGGCCCCCCTTGATGCATTTTTTTTTTCGATTCCGGTTTTTTCGATTGAAGAAATGGATTATATGAAAAAAAAACAAGCAGATTGGTATGATCGAAGTTGAAAATCGGTCCATCCGTTCGGAAGTTAAGGCGATCTGAAGAATTCGGATAAGTTCCAAAGGGACCCCCTTTGATGCAACTTTTTTTTCGATTTCGGTTTTTTCGATTGGAGAAATGGATTCTATGAAAAAAAACAAGCAGATTGCTATGATCGAAGTTGAAAATCGGTCCATCCGTTTGGAAGTTAAGGCGATCTGAAAATTTCGAAAAAGTTCCAAGGGGACCCCCTTTGATGCAATTTTTTTTTCGATTTCGGTTTTTTCGATTGAAGGAATGGATTCTATGAAGAAAACGAGCAGTTTGGTATGATCAAAGTTGAAAATCGGTCCATCCGTTCGGAAGTTTAAGCGATCTGAAGAATTCGAAAAAGTTCCAAGGGGACCCCCTTTGATGCAAATTTTTTTTTCGATTTCGGTTTTTTCTATCGAAGAAATGGATTCTATAAAAAAACAATCAAATTGGTATGCGCGAAATTGATAATCGGTCCATCCGTTCGGAAGTTAAGGCGGTCTGAAGAATTCGAAAAAGTTCCAAGGGGGCCCCCTTTGATGCATTTTTTTTCGATTTCGGTTTTTCCGATTGGAGAAATGGATTCTATGAAATTAAACAAGCAGATTGGTATGATCGAAGTTGAAAATCGGTCCATCCGTTCGGAAGTTAAGGCGATCTGAAGAATTCGAAAAAGTTCCAAGGGGGCCACCTTTGATGCATTTTTTTTTCGATTTCGGTTTTTTCGATTGGAGAAATGGATTCTATGAAAAAAACAAGCAGATTGGTATGCGCGAAATTGAAAATCGGTCCATCCGTTCGGAAGTTAAGGCGATCTGAAGAATTCGAAAAAGTTACAAGGGGGCCCCCTTTGATGCATTTTTTTTTCGATTCCGGTTTTTTCGATTGGAGAAATGGATTCTATGAAAAAAAAAACAAGCAGATTGGTATGATCGAAGCTGAAAATCGGTCCATCCGTTCGGAAGTTAAGGCGATCTGAAGAATTCGAAAAAGTTCCAAGGGGGCCCCCTTTGATGCATTTTTTTTGTCGATTTCGGTTTTTTTGATTGGAGAAATGGATTCTATGAAAAAAAAACAAGCAGATTGGTATGATCGAAGTTGAAAATCGGTCCATCCGTTCGGAAGTTAAGGCGATCTGAAGAATTCGAAAAAGTTCCAAGGGGGTCCCCTTTGATGCATTTTTTTTTCATTTCGGTTTTTCCGATTATAGAAATGGATTCTATGAAAAAATACAAGCAGATTGGTATGATCGAAGTTGAAAATCGGTCCATCCGTTCGGAAGTTAAGGCGATCTGAAGAATTCGAAAAAGTTCCAAAGGGGCCCCCTTTGATGCATTTTTTTTTTTCGATTTCGGTTTTTTCGATTGGAGAAATGGATTCTATGAAAAAAAACAAGCAGATTGGTATGATCGAAGTTGAGAATCGGTCAATCCGTTCGGAAGTTAGGCGATCTGAAGAATTCGAAGAAGTTCCAAGGGGGCCCCCTTTGATGCATTTTTTTTTTCTATTTCGGTTTTTTCGATTGGATAAATGGATTCTATGAAGAAAAACAAGCAGATTGGTATGATCGAAGTTGAAAATCGGTGCATACGTTCGAAAGTTAAGACAATCTGAAGAATTCGAAAAAGTTCCGAGGAGGCCCCTTTTGATGCATTTTTTTTTCGATTTCGGTTTTTTTGATCGGAGAAATGGATTCTATGAAAAAAAAAGCAGATTGGTATGATCGAAGTTGAAAATCGGTCCATCCGTTCGGAAGTTAAGTCGATCTGAAGAATTCGAAAAAGTTCCAAGGGGGCCCCCTTTGATGCATTTTTTTCTCGATTTTGGTTTTTTCGATTGGAGAAATGGATTCTATAAAAAAAAACAAGCAGATTCGTATGATCGAAGTTGAAAATCGGTCCATCCATTCGGAAGTTAAGGCGATCTGAAGAATTCGAAAAAGTTCCAAGGGGGCCCCCTTTGATGCATTTTTTTTTCGATTTCGGTTATTTCGATTGGAGAAATGGATTCTATGAAAAAAAAACAAGCAGATTGGTATGATCGAAGTTGAAAATCGGTCCATACGTTCGAAAGTTAAGGCAATCTGAAGAATTCGAAAAAGTTCCAAGGGGGCCCCCTTTGATGCATTTTTTTTTTCGATTTCGGTTTTTTTGATCGGAGAAATGGATTCGATGAAAAAAAAAACAGATTGGTATGATCGAAGTTGAAAATCGGTCCATCCGTTCGGAAGTTAAGTCGATCTGAAGAATTCGAAAAAGTTCCAAGGGGGCCCCCTTTGATGCATTTTTTTTTCGATTTCGGTTTTTTCGATTGGAGAAATGGATTCTATGGAAAAAACAAGCGAATTGGTATGCGCGAAATTGAAAATCGGTCCATCCGTTCCGAAGTTAAGGCGATCTGAAGAATTCGAAAAAGTTACAAGGGGGCCCCTTTGATGCATTTTTTTTTCGATTCCGGTTTTTTCGATTGAAGAAATGGATTCTATGAAAAAAAACAAGCAGATTGGTATGATCGAAGTTGAAAATCGGTCCATCCGTTCGGAAGTTAAGGCGATCTGAAGAATTCGAAAAAGTTCCAAGGGGGCCCCCTTTGATGCATTTTTTTTTGATTTCGGTTTTTTCGATTGGAGAAATGGATTCTATGAAAAAAAAAAACAAGCAAATTGGTATGATCGAAGTTGAAAATCGGTCCATCCGTTCGGAAGTTAGGCAGTCTGAAGAATTCGAAAAAGTTCCAAGGGGGCCCCCTTTGATGCATTTTTTTTCCATTTCGGTTTTTTCGATTATAGAAATGGATTCTATGAAAAAATACAAGCAGATTGGTATGATCGAAGTTGAAAATCGGTCCATCCGTTCGGAAGTTAAGGCGATATGAAGAATTCGGAAAAGTTCCAAGGGGGCCCCCTATGATGCATTTTTTTTTCGATTTCGGTTTTTTCGATTGGAGGAATGGATTCTATGAAAAAAAAACAAGCAAATTGGTATGATCGAAGTTGAAAATCGGTCCATCTGTTCGGAAGTTAGGCGCTCTAAAGAATTCGAAAAAGTTCCAAGGGGGCCCCCTTTGATGCATTTTTTCTTTCGATTTCGGTTTTTTCGATTGGAGAAATGGATTCTATAAATAAAAACAAGCAGATTGGTATGATCGAAGTTGAAAATCAGTCCATACGTTCGAAAGTTAAGGCAATCTGAAGAATTCGAAAAAGTTCCAAGGGGGCACCCTTTGATGCATTTTTTTTTCGATTTCGGTTTTTTTGATCAGAGAAATGGATTCTATGGAAAAAAAAGCAGATTGGTGTGATCGAAGTTGAAAATCGGTCCATCCGTTCGGAAGTTAAGTCGATCTGAAGAATTCGAAAAAGTTCCAAGGGGGCCCCCTTTGATGCATTTTTTTTTTATTTTGGTTTTTTCGATTGGAGAAATGGATTCTATGAAAAAAAAACAAGCAGATTCGTATGATCGAAGTTGAAAATCGGTCCATCCGTTCGGAAGTTAAGGCGATCTGAAGAATTCGAAAAAGTTCCAAGGGGGCCCCCTTTGATGCATTTTTTTTTTCGATTTCGGTTTTTTCGATTGGAGAAATGGATTCTATGAAAAAAAACAAGCAGATTGGTATGATCGAAGTTGAAAATCGGTCCATACGTTCGAAAGTTAAGGCAATCTGAAGAATTCGAAAAAGTTCCAAGGGGGCCCCCTTTGATGCATTTTTTTTTCGATTTCGGTTTTTTTGATCGGAGAAATGGATTCTATGGAAAAAAAAAGCAGATTGGTATGATCGAAGTTGAAAATCGGTCCATCCGTTCGGAAGTTAAGTCGATCTGAAGAATTCGAACAAGTTCCAAGGGGGCCCCCTTTGATGCATTTTTTTTTCGATTTCGGTTTTTTCGATTGGAGAAATGGATTCTATGAAAAAAAACAAGCAGATTCGTATGATCGAAGTTGAAAATCGGTCCATCCGTTCGGAAGTTAAGGCGATCTGAAGAATTCGAAAAAGTTCCAAGGGGTCTCCCTTTGATGCTTTTTATTTTTTCGATTTCGGTTTTTTTGATTGGAGAAATGGATTCTATGAAAAAAAAACAAGCAGATTGGTATGATCGAAGTTGAAAATCGGTCCATAAGTTCGAAAGTTAAGGCAATCTGAAGAATTCGAAAAAGTTCCAAGGGGGCCCCCTTAGATGCATTTTTTTTTTCGATTTCGGTTTTTTTGATCGGAGAAATGGATTCTATGAAAAAAAAGCAAATTGGTATGATCGAAGTTGAAAATCGGTCCATCCGTTCGGAAGTTAAGTCGATCTGAAGAATTCGAAAAAGTTCCAAGGGGGCCCCCTTTGATGCATTTTTTTTTCGATTTCGGTTTTTTTGATTGCAGAAATGGATTCTATGAAAAAAAACAAGCAGATTCGTATGATCGAAGTTGAAAATCGGTCCATCCGTTCGGAAGTTAAGGCGATCTGAAGAATTCGAAGAAGTTCCAAGGGGGCTCCCTTTGATGCTTTTTATTTTTTTGATAACGGTTTTTTTGATTGGAGAAATGGATTCTATGAAAAAAAAACAAGCAGATTGTTATGATCGAAGTTGAAAATCGGTCCATCCGTTCGGAAGTTAAGGCGATCTGAAGAATTCGAAAGAGTTCCAAGGGGACCCCCTTTGATGCAATTTTTTTTCGATTACGGTTTTTTTGATTGGAGAAATGGATTCTATGAAAAAAAAACAAGCAGATTGGTATGATCGGAGTTGAAAATCGGTCCATCCGTTCGGAAGTTAAGGCGATCTGAAGAATTCGAAAAAGTTCCAAGGGGACCCCCTTTGATGCAATTTTTCTTTTCGATTTCGGTTTTTTCGATTGGAGAAATGGATTCTATAAAAAAAAAACAAGCAGATTGGTATGATCGAAGTTGAAAATCGGTCCATCCGTTCGGAAGTTAAGGCGATCTGAAGAATTCAGATAAGTTCCAAGGGGGCCCCCTTTGATGCATTTTTTTTCGATTTCGGTTTTTTCGATTGCAGAAATGGATTCTATGAAAAAAAAACAAGCAAATTGGTATGATCGAAGTTGAAAATCGGTCCATCCGTTCGGAAGTTAAGTCGATCTGAAGAATTCGAAAAAGTTCCAAGGGGGCCCCCTTTGATGCATTTTTTTTCGATTTCGGTTTTTTCGATTGCAGAAATGGATTCTATGAAAAAAAACAAGCAGATTCGTATGATCGAAGTTGAAAATCGGTCCATCCGTTCGGAAGTTAAGGCGATCTGAAGAATTCGAAGAAGTTCCAAGGGGGCTCCCTTTGATGCTTTTTATTTTTTCGATTACGGTTTTTTTGATTGGAGAAATGGATTCTATGAAAAAAAAACAAGCAGATTGGTATGATCGGAGTTGAAAATCGGTCCATCCGTTCGGAAGTTAAGGCGATCTGAAGAATTCGAAAAAGTTCCAAGGGGACCCCCTTTGATGCAATTTTTCTTTTCGATTTCGGTTTTTTCGATTGGAGAAATGGATTCTATAAAAAAAAAAACAAGCAGATTGGTATGATCGAAGTTGAAAATCGGTCCATCCGTTCGGAAGTTAAGGCGATCTGAAGAATTCAGAAAAGTTCCAAGGGGACCCCCTTTGATGCGATTTTTTTTCGATTTTGTTTTTTTCGATTGGATAAATGGATTCTATGAAAAAAAACAAGCAGATTCGTATGATCGAAGTTGAAAATCGGTCCATCCGTTCGGAAGTTAAGGCGATCTGAAGAATTCGAAAAAGTTCCAAGGGGGTTCCCTTTGATGCATTTTTTTTTTCGATTTCGGTTCTTTCGATTGGAGAAATGGATTCTATGAAAAAAAACAATCAGATTGGTATGATCGAAGTTGAAAATCGGTCCATACGTTCGAAAGTTAAGGCAATCTGAAGAATTCGAAAAAGTTCCAAGGGGGCCCCCTTTGATGCATTTTTTTTTTTCGATTTCGGTTTTTTTGATCGGAGAAATGGATTCTATGGAAAAAAAAAGCAGATTGGTATGATCGAAGTTAAAAATCGGAACATCCGTTCGGAAGTTAAGTCGATCTTAAGAATTCGAAAAAGTTCCAAGGGGGCCCCCTTTGATGCATTTTTTTTTTCGATTTCGGTTTTTTCGATTGGAGAAATGGATTCTATGAAAAAAAAACAAGCAGATTGGTATGATCAAAGTTGAAAATCGGTCCATACGTTCGAAAGTTAAGGCAATCTGAAGAATTCGAAAAAGTTCCAAGGGGGCCCCCTTTGATGCATTTTTTTTTTCGATTTCGGTTTTTTTGATCGGAGAAATGGATTCGATGGAAAAAAAACAGATTGGTATGATCGAAGTTGAAAATCGGTCCATCCGTTCGGAAGTTAAGTCGATCTGAAGAATTCGAAAAAGTTCCAAGGGGGCCCCCTTTGATGCATTTTTTTTTTCGATTTCGGTTTTTTCGATTGGAAAAATGGATTCTATGAAAAAAACAAGCAGTATGATCGAAGTTGAAAATCGGTCCATCCGTTCGGAAGTTAAGGCGATCTGAAGAATTCGAAAAAGTTCCAAGCGGACCCCCTTTGATGCAATTTTTTTCGATTGGAGAAATGGATTCTATGGAAAAAACAAGCGAATTGGTATGCGCGAAATTGAAAATCGGTCCATCCGTTCGGAAGTTAAGGCGATCTGAAGAATTCGAAAAAGTTACAAGGGGGCCCCTTTGATGCAATTTTTCTTCGATTCCGGTTTTTTCGATTGAAGAAATGGATTCTATGAAAAAAAACAAGCAGATTGGTATGATCGAAGTTGAAAATCGGTCCATCCGTTCGGAAGTTAAGGCGATCTGAAGAATTCGAAATAGTTCCAAGGGGGCCCCCTTTGATGCATTTTTTTTTTCGATTTCGGTTATTTTGATTGGAGAAATGGATTCTATGAAAAAAAACAAGCAGATTGGTATGATCGAAGTTGAAAATCGGTCCATCCGTTCGGAAGTTAAGGCGATCTGAAGAATTCGAAAAAGTTCCAAGGGGGTCCCCTTTGATGCATTTTTTTTTCCATTTCGGTTTTTTCGATTATAGAAATGGATTCTATGAAGAAATACAAGCAGATTGGTATGATCGAAGTTGAAAATCGGTCCATCCGTTCGGAAGTTAAGGCGATATGAAGAATTCGAAAAAGTTCCAAGGGGGCCCCCTTTGATGCATTTTTTTTTTCGATTTCGGTTTTTTCGATTGGAGAAATGGATTCTATGAAAAAAAAACAAGCAAATTGGTATGATCGAAGTTGAAAATCGGTCCATCCGTTCGGAAGTTAGGCGATCTGAAGAATTCGAAAAAGTTCCAAGGGGGCCCCCTTTGATGCATTTTTTTTTCCATTTCGGTTTTTTCGATTATAGAAATGGATTCTATGAAAAAATACAAGCAGATTGGTATGATCGAAGTTGAAAATCGGTCCATCCGTTCGGAAGTTAAGGCGATATGAAGAATTCGAAAAAGTTCCAAGGGGGCCCCCTATGATGCATTTTTTTTTTCGATTTCGGTTTTTTCGATTGGAGGAATGGATTCTATGAAAAAAAAACAAGCAAATTGGTATGATCGAAGTTGAAAATCGGTCCATCTGTTCGGAAGTTAGGCGATCTGAAGAATTCGAAAAAGTTCCAAGGGGGCCCCCTTTGATGCATTTTTTTTTCGATTTCGATCCTTTCGATCGGAGAAATGGATTCTATGAAAAAAAAAAGAAGCAGATTGGTATGATCGAAGTTGAAAATCGGTCCATCCGTTCGGATGTTAAGGCGCTCTGAAGAATTCGAAAAAGTTTCAAGGGGGCCCCCTTTGATGCATTTTTTTTTCGATTTCGGTTTTTTCGATTGGAGAAATGGATTCTATAAATAAAAACAAGCAGATTGGTATGATCGAAGTTGAAAATCGGTCCATACGTTCGAAAGTTAAGGCAATCTGAAGAATTCGAAAAAGTTTCAAGGGGGCCCCCTTTGGATGCATTTTTTTTTTCGATTTCGGTTTTTTTGATCGGAGAAATGGATTCTATGGAAAAAAAAGCAGATTGGTGTGATCGAAGTTGAAAATCGGTCCATCCGTTCGGAAGTTAAGTCGATCTGAAGAATTCGAAAAAGTTCCAAGGGGGCCCCCTTTGATGCATTTTTTTTTATTTTGGTTTTTTCGATTGGAGAAATGGATTCTATGAAAAAAAACAAGCAGATTCGTATGATCGAAGTTGAAAATCGGTCCATCCGTTCGGAAGTTAAGGCGATCTGAAGAATTCGAAAAAGTTCCAAGGGGGCCCCCTTTGATGCATTTTTTTTTTCGATTCCGGTTTTTTCGATTGGAGAAATGGATTCTTTAAAAAAAAACAAGCAGATTGGTATGATCGAAGTTGAAAATCGGTTCATACGTTCGAAAGTTAAGGCAATCTGAAGAATTCGAAAAAGTTCCAAGGGGGCCCCCTTTGCTGCATTTTTGTTTTCGATTTCGGTTTTTTTGATCGGAGAAATGGATTCTATGGAAAAAAAAAGCAGATTGGTATGATCGAAGTTGAAAATCGGTCCATCCGTTCGGAAGTTAACTCGATCTGAAGAATTCGAAAAAGTTCCAAGGGGGCCCCCTTTGATGCATTTTTTTTTCGATTTCGGTTTTTTCGATTGGAGAAATGGATTCTATGAAAAAAAAAACAAGCAGATTCGTATGATCGAAGTTGAAAATCGGTCCATCCGTTCGGAAGTTAAGGTGATCTGAAGAATTCGAAGAAGTTCCAAGGGGTCTCCCTTTGATGCTTTTTATTTTTTCGATTTCGGTTTTTTTGATTGGAGAAATGGATTCTATGAAAAAAAACAAGCAGATTCGTATGATCGAAGTTGAAAATCGGTCCATCCGTTCGGAAGTTAAGGCGATCTGAAGAATTCGAAGAAGTTCCAAGGGGGCCCCCTTTGTTGCATTTTTGTTTTCGATTTCGGTTTTTTTGATCGAAGAAATGGATTCTATGGAAAAAAAAAGCAGATTGGTATGATCGAAGTTGAAAATCGGTCCATAAGTTCGAAAGTTAAGGCAATCTGAAGAATTCGAAAAAATTCCAAGGGGGCCCCCTTAGATGCATTTTTTTTTTCGATTTCGGTTTTTTTGATCAGAGAAATGGATTCTATGAAAAAAAAGCAAATTGGTATGATCGAAGTTGAAAATCGGTCCATCCGTTCGGAAGTTAAGTCGATCTGAAGAATTCGAAAAAGTTCCAAGGGGGCCCCCTTTGATGCATTTTTTTTTATTTCGGTTTTTTCGATTGCAGAAATGGATTCTATGAAAAAAAACAAGCAGATTCGTATGATCGAAGTTGAAAATCGGTCCATCCGTTCGGAAGTTAAGGCGATCTGAAGAATTCGAAGAAGTTCCAAGGGGGCTCCCTTTGATGCTTTTTATTTTTTCGATCACGGTTTTTTTGATTGGAGAAATGGATTCTATGAAAAAAAAACAAGCAGATTGGTATGATCGAAGTTGAAAATCGGTCCATCCGTTCGGAAGTTAAGGCGATCTGAAGAATTCGAAAAAGTTCCAAGGGGACCCCCTTCGATGCAATTTTTCTTCTCGATTTCAGTTTTTTCGATTGGAGAAATGGATTCTATGAAAAAAAACAAGCAGATTGGTATGATCCAAGTTGAAAATCGGTCCATCCGTTCGGAAGTTAAGGCGATCTGAAGAATTCAGAAAAGTTCCAAGAGGACCCCCTTTGATGCGATTTTTTTTTTCGATTTTGGTTTTTTCGATTGGAGAAATGGATTCTATGAAAAAAAACAAGCAGATTGGTATGATCGAAGTTGAAAATCGGTCCATACGTTCGAAAGTTAAGGCAATCTGAAGAATTCGAAAAAGTTCCAAGGGGGCCCCCTTTGTTGCATTTTTGTTTTCGATTTCGGTTTTTTTGATCGGAGAAATGGATTCTATGGAAAAAAAAAGCAGATTGGTATGATCGAAGTTGAAAATCGGTCCATCCGTTCGGAAGTTAACTCGATCTGAAGAATTCGAAAAAGTTCCAAGGGGGCCCCCTTTGATGCATTTTTTTTTCGATTTCGGTTTTTTCGATTGGAGAAATGGATTCTATGAAAAAAAAAACAAGCAGATTCGTATGATCGAAGTTGAAAATCGGTCCATCCGTTCGGAAGTTAAGGTGATCTGAAGAATTCGAAGAAGTTCCAAGGGGTCTCCCTTTGATGCTTTTTATTTTTTCGATTTCGGTTTTTTTGATTGGAGAAATGGATTCTATGAAAAAAAAACAAGCAGATTGGTATGATCGAAGTTGAAAATCGGTCCATAAGTTCGAAAGTTAAGGCAATCTGAAGAATTCGAAAAAGTTCCAAGGGGGCCCCCTTAGATGCATTTTTTTTTTCGATTTCGGTTTTTTTGATCAGAGAAATGGATTCTATGAAAAAAAAGCAAATTGGTATGATCGAAGTTGAAAATCGGTCCATCCGTTCGGAAGTTAAGTCGATCTGAAGAATTCGAAAAAGTTCCAAGGGGGCCCCCTTTGATGCATTTTTTTTTATTTCGGTTTTTTCGATTGCAGAAATGGATTCTATGAAAAAAAACAAGCAGATTCGTATGATCGAAGTTGAAAATCGGTCCATCCGTTCGGAAGTTAAGGCGATCTGAAGAATTCGAAGAAGTTCCAAGGGGGCTCCCTTTGATGCTTTTTATTTTTTCGATCACGGTTTTTTTGATTGGAGAAATGGATTCTATGAAAAAAAAACAAGCAGATTGGTATGATCGAAGTTGAAAATCGGTCCATCCGTTCGGAAGTTAAGGCGATCTGAAGAATTCGAAAAAGTTCCAAGGGGACCCCCTTCGATGCAATTTTTCTTCTCGATTTCAGTTTTTTCGATTGGAGAAATGGATTCTATGAAAAAAAACAAGCAGATTGGTATGATCCAAGTTGAAAATCGGTCCATCCGTTCGGAAGTTAAGGCGATCTGAAGAATTCAGAAAAGTTCCAAGAGGACCCCCTTTGATGCGATTTTTTTTTTCGATTTTGGTTTTTTCGATTGGAGAAATGGATTCTATGAAAAAAAACAAGCAGATTGGTATGATCGAAGTTGAAAATCGGTCCATACGTTCGAAAGTTAAGGCAATCTGAAGAATTCGAAAAAGTTCCAAGGGGGCCCCCTTTGTTGCATTTTTGTTTTCGATTTCGGTTTTTTTGATCGGAGAAATGGATTCTATGGAAAAAAAAAGCAGATTGGTATGATCGAAGTTGAAAATCGGTCCATCCGTTCGGAAGTTAACTCGATCTGAAGAATTCGAAAAAGTTCCAAGGGGGCCCCCTTTGATGCATTTTTTTTTCGATTTCGGTTTTTTCGATTGGAGAAATGGATTCTATGAAAAAAAAAACAAGCAGATTCGTATGATCGAAGTTGAAAATCGGTCCATCCGTTCGGAAGTTAAGGTGATCTGAAGAATTCGAAGAAGTTCCAAGGGGTCTCCCTTTGATGCTTTTTATTTTTTCGATTTCGGTTTTTTTGATTGGAGAAATGGATTCTATGAAAAAAAAACAAGCAGATTGGTATGATCGAAGTTGAAAATCGGTCCATAAGTTCGAAAGTTAAGGCAATCTGAAGAATTCGAAAAAGTTCCAAGGGGGCCCCCTTAGATGCATTTTTTTTTTCGATTTCGGTTTTTTTGATCAGAGAAATGGATTCTATGAAAAAAAAGCAAATTGGTATGATCGAAGTTGAAAATCGGTCCATCCGTTCGGAAGTTAAGTCGATCTGAAGAATTCGAAAAAGTTCCAAGGGGGCCCCCTTTGATGCATTTTTTTTTATTTCGGTTTTTTCGATTGCAGAAATGGATTCTATGAAAAAAAACAAGCAGATTCGTATGATCGAAGTTGAAAATCGGTCCATCCGTTCGGAAGTTAAGGCGATCTGAAGAATTCGAAGAAGTTCCAAGGGGGCTCCCTTTGATGCTTTTTATTTTTTCGATCACGGTTTTTTTGATTGGAGAAATGGATTCTATGAAAAAAAAACAAGCAGATTGGTATGATCGAAGTTGAAAATCGGTCCATCCGTTCGGAAGTTAAGGCGATCTGAAGAATTCGAAAAAGTTTCAAGGGGACCCCCTTCGATGCAATTTTTCTTCTCGATTTCAGTTTTTTCGATTGGAGAAATGGATTCTATGAAAAAAAACAAGCAGATTGGTATGATCCAAGTTGAAAATCGGTCCATCCGTTCGGAAGTTAAGGCGATCTGAAGAATTCAGAAAAGTTCCAAGAGGACCCCCTTTGATGCGATTTTTTTTTCGATTTTGGTTTTTTCGATTGGATAAATGGATTCTATGAAAAAAAACAAGCAGATTCGTATGATCGAAGTTGAAAATCGGTCCATCCGTTCGGAAGTTAAGGCGATCTGAAGAATTCGAAAAAGTTCCAAGGGGGTTCCCTTTGATGCATTTTTTTTTTCGATTTCGGTTCTTTCGATTGGAGAAATGGATTCTATAAAAAAAAACAAGCAGATTGGTATGATCGAAGTTGAAAATCGGTCCATACCTTCGAAAGTTAAGGCAATCTGAAGAATTCGAAAAAGTTCCAAGGGGGCCCCCTTTGATGCATTTTTTTTTCGATTTCGGTTTTTTTGTTCGGAGAAATGGATTCTATGGAAAAAAAAAGCAGATTGGTATGATCGAAGTTAAAAATCGGTCCATCCGTTCGGAAGTTAAGTCGATCTGAAGAATTCGAAAAAGTTCCAAGGGGGCCCCCTATGATGCATTTTTTTTTCGATTTCGGTTTTTTCGATTGAAGAAATGGATTCTATGAAAAAAAAAACAAGCAGAATCGTATGATCGAAGTTGAAAATCGGTCCATCCGTTCGAAAGTTAAGGCAATCTGAAGAATTCGAAAAAGTTCCAAGGGGGCCCCCTTTGATGCATTTTTTTTTTTTCGATTTCGGTTTTTTTTGATCGGAGAAATGGATTCTATGGAAAAAAAAAGCAGATTGGTATGATCGAAGTTAAAAATCGGTCCATCCGTTCGGAAGTTAAGTCGATCTTAAGAATTCGAAAAACTTCCAAGGGGGCCCCCTTTGATGCATTTTTTTTTCGATTTCGGTTTTTTCGATTGGAGAAATGGATTCTATGAAAAAAAACAAGCAGATTGGTATGATCGAAGTTGAAAATCGGTCCATCCGTTCGGAAGTTAAGGCGATCTGAAGAATTCGAAAAAGTTCCAAGGGGGCCCCCTTTGATGCATTTTTTTTTTCGATTTCGGTTTTTTCGATTGGAGAAATGGATTCTATGAAAAAAAACAAGCAGATTGGTATGATCGAAGTTGAAAATCGGTCCATACGTTCGAAAGTTAAGGCAATCTGAAGAATTCGAAAAAGTTCCAAGGGGGCCCCCTTTGTTGCATTTTTGTTTTCGATTTCGGTTTTTTTGATCGAAGAAATGGATTCTATGGAAAAAAAAAGCAGATTGGTATGATCGAAGTTGAAAATCGGTCCATCCGTTCGGAAGTTAAGTCGATCTGAAGAATTCGAAAAAGTTCCAAGGGGGCCCCCTTTGATGCATTTTTTTTTCGATTTCGGTTTTTTCGATTGGAGAAATGGATTCTATGAAAAAAAAACAAGCAGATTCGTATGATCGAAGTTGAAAATCGGTCCATCCGTTCGGAAGTTAAGGCGATCTGAAGAATTCGAAGAAGTTCCAAGGGGTCTCCTTTTGATGCTTTTTATTTTTTCGATTTCGGTTTTTTTGATTGGAGAAATGGATTCTATGAAAAAAAAACAAGCAGATTGGTATGATCGAAGTTGAAAATCGGTCCATAAGTTCGAAAGTTAAGGCAATCTGAAGAATTCGAAAAAGTTCCAAGGGGGCCCCCTTAGATGCATTTTTTTTTTCGATTTCGGTTTTTTTGATCAGAGAAATGGATTCTATGAAAAAAAAGCAAATTGGTATGATCGAAGTTGAAAATCGGTCCATCCGTTCGGAAGTTAAGGTGATCTGAAGAATTCGAAGAAGTTCCAAGGGGTCTCCCTTTGATGCTTTTTATTTTTTCGATTTCGGTTTTTTTGATTG
Source organism: Chrysomela aeneicollis (assembly GCA_029955515.1). NCBI lineage: Eukaryota > Metazoa > Arthropoda > Insecta > Coleoptera > Chrysomelidae > Chrysomela > Chrysomela aeneicollis. The sequence continues at coordinate 8,916,861 of JARUHQ010000013.1, read as the reverse complement.
GAGAAATGGATTCTATGAAAAAAAAACAAGCAGATTGGTATGATCGAAGTTGAAAATCGGTCCATAAGTTCGAAAGTTAAGGCAATCTGAAGAATTCGAAAAAGTTCCAAGGGGGCCCCCTTAGATGCATTTTTTTTTTCGATTTCGGTTTTTTTGATCAGAGAAATGGATTCTATGAAAAAAAAGCAAATTGGTATGATCGAAGTTGAAAATCGGTCCATCCGTTCGGAAGTTAAGTCGATCTGAAGAATTCGAAAAAGTTCCAAGGGGGCCCCCTTTGATGCATTTTTTTTTATTTCGGTTTTTTCTATTGCAGAAATGGATTCTATGAAAAAAAACAAGCAGATTCGTATGATCGAAGTTGAAAATCGGTCCATCCGTTCGGAAGTTAAGGCGATCTGAAGAATTCGAAGAAGTTCCAAGGGGGCTCCCTTTGATGCTTTTTATTTTTTCGATCACGGTTTTTTTGATTGGAGAAATGGATTCTATGAAAAAAAAACAAGCAGATTGGTATGATCGAAGTTGAAAATCGGTCCATCCGTTCGGAAGTTAAGGCGATCTGAAGAATTCGAAAAAGTTTCAAGGGGACCCCCTTCGATGCAATTTTTCTTCTCGATTTCAGTTTTTTCGATTGGAGAAATGGATTCTATGAAAAAAAACAAGCAGATTGGTATGATCCAAGTTGAAAATCGGTCCATCCGTTCGGAAGTTAAGGCGATCTGAAGAATTCAGAAAAGTTCCAAGAGGACCCCCTTTGATGCGATTTTTTTTTCGATTTTGGTTTTTTCGATTGGATAAATGGATTCTATGAAAAAAAACAAGCAGATTCGTATGATCGAAGTTGAAAATCGGTCCATCCGTTCGGAAGTTAAGGCGATCTGAAGAATTCGAAAAAGTTCCAAGGGGGTTCCCTTTGATGCATTTTTTTTTTTCGATTTCGGTTCTTTCGATTGGAGAAATGGATTCTATAAAAAAAAACAAGCAGATTGGTATGATCGAAGTTGAAAATCGGTCCATACCTTCGAAAGTTAAGGCAATCTGAAGAATTCGAAAAAGTTCCAAGGGGGCCCCCTTTGATGCATTTTTTTTTCGATTTCGGTTTTTTTGTTCGGAGAAATGGATTCTATGGAAAAAAAAAGCAGATTGGTATGATCGAAGTTAAAAATCGGTCCATCCGTTCGGAAGTTAAGTCGATCTGAAGAATTCGAAAAAGTTCCAAGGGGGCCCCCTATGATGCATTTTTTTTTCGATTTCGGTTTTTTCGATTGAAGAAATGGATTCTATGAAAAAAAAAACAAGCAGAATCGTATGATCGAAGTTGAAAATCGGTCCATCCGTTCGAAAGTTAAGGCAATCTGAAGAATTCGAAAAAGTTCCAAGGGGGCCCCCTTTGATGCATTTTTTTTTTTTCGATTTCGGTTTTTTTTGATCGGAGAAATGGATTCTATGGAAAAAAAAAGCAGATTGGTATGATCGAAGTTAAAAATCGGTCCATCCGTTCGGAAGTTAAGTCGATCTTAAGAATTCGAAAAACTTCCAAGGGGGCCCCCTTTGATGCATTTTTTTTTCGATTTCGGTTTTTTCGATTGGAGAAATGGATTCTATGAAAAAAAACAAGCAGATTGGTATGATCGAAGTTGAAAATCGGTCCATCCGTTCGGAAGTTAAGGCGATCTGAAGAATTCGAAAAAGTTCCAAGGGGGCCCCCTTTGATGCATTTTTTTTTTCGATTTCGGTTTTTTCGATTGGAGAAATGGATTCTATGAAAAAAAACAAGCAGATTGGTATGATCGAAGTTGAAAATCGGTCCATACGTTCGAAAGTTAAGGCAATCTGAAGAATTCGAAAAAGTTCCAAGGGGGCCCCCTTTGTTGCATTTTTGTTTTCGATTTCGGTTTTTTTGATCGAAGAAATGGATTCTATGGAAAAAAAAAGCAGATTGGTATGATCGAAGTTGAAAATCGGTCCATCCGTTCGGAAGTTAAGTCGATCTGAAGAATTCGAAAAAGTTCCAAGGGGGCCCCCTTTGATGCATTTTTTTTTTCGATTTCGGTTTTTTCGATTGGAGAAATGGATTCTATGAAAAAAAAAACAAGCAGATTCGTATGATCGAAGTTGAAAATCGGTCCATCCGTTCGGAAGTTAAGGCGATCTGAAGAATTCGAAGAAGTTCCAAGGGGTCTCCTTTTGATGCTTTTTATTTTTTCGATTTCGGTTTTTTTGATTGGAGAAATGGATTCTATGAAAAAAAAACAAGCAGATTGGTATGATCGAAGTTGAAAATCGGTCCATAAGTTCGAAAGTTAAGGCAATCTGAAGAATTCGAAAAAGTTCCAAGGGGGCCCCCTTAGATGCATTTTTTTTTTCGATTTCGGTTTTTTTGATCAGAGAAATGGATTCTATGAAAAAAAAGCAAATTGGTATGATCGAAGTTGAAAATCGGTCCATCCGTTCGGAAGTTAAGTCGATCTGAAGAATTCGAAAAAGTTCCAAGGGGGCCCCATTTGATGCATTTTTTTTTTAATTCGGTTTTTTCGATTGCAGAAATGGATTCTATGAAAAAAAACAAGCAGATTCGTATGATCGAAGTTGAAAATCGGTCCATCCGTTCGGAAGTTAAGGCGATCTGAAGAATTCGAAGAAGTTCCAAGGGGGCTCCCTTTGATGCTTTTTATTTTTTCGATTACGGTTTTTTTGATTGGAGAAATGGATTCTATGAAAAAAAACAAGCAGATTGGTATGATCGAAGTTGAAAATCGGTCCATCCGTTCGGAAGTTAAGGCGATCTGAAGAATTCGAAAAAGTTCCAAGGGGGCCCCCTTTGATGCATTTTTTTTTTCGATTTCGGTTTTTTCGATTGGAGAAATGGATTCTATGAAAAAAAAACAAGCAAATTGGTATGATCGAAGTTGAAAATCGGTCCATCCGTTCGGAAGTTAGGCGATCTGAAGAATTCGAAAAAGTTCCAAGGAGGCCCCCTTTGATGCATTTTTTTTTCCATTTCGGTTTTTTCGATTATAGAAATGGATTCTATGAAAAAATACAAGCAGATTGGTATGATCGAAGTTGAAAATCGGTCCATCCGTTCGGAAGTTAAGGCGATATGAAGAATTCGAAAAAGTTCCAAGGGGGTCCCCTTTGATGCATTTTTTTTTCATTTCGGTTTTTCCGATTATAGAAATGGATTCTATGAAAAAATACAAGCAGATTGGTATGATCGAAGTTGAAAATCGGTCCATCCGTTCGGAAGTTAAGGCGATCTGAAGAATTCGAAAAAGTTCCAAGGGGGCCCCCTTTGATGCATTTTTTTTTTCGATTTCGGTTTTTTCGATTGGAGAAATGGATTCTATGAAAAAAAACAAGCAGATTGGTATGATCGAAGTTGAGAATCGGTCAATCCGTTCGGAAGTTAGGCGATCTGAAGAATTCGAAGAAGTTCCAAGGGGGCCCCCTTTGATGCATTTTTTTTTCTATTTCGGTTTTTTCGATTGGATAAATGGATTCTATGAAGAAAAACAAGCAGATTGGTATGATCGAAGTTGAAAATCGGTGCATACGTTCGAAAGTTAAGACAATCTGAAGAATTCGAAAAAGTTCCGAGGAGGCCCCTTTTGATGCATTTTTTTTTCGATTTCGGTTTTTTTGATCGGAGAAATGGATTCTATGAAAAAAAAAGCAGATTGGTATGATCGAAGTTGAAAATCGGTCCATCCGTTCGGAAGTTAAGTCGATCTGAAGAATTCGAAAAAGTTCCAAGGGGGCCCCCTTTGATGCATTTTTTTCTCGATTTTGGTTTTTTCGATTGGAGAAATGGATTCTATAAAAAAAAACAAGCAGATTCGTATGATCGAAGTTGAAAATCGGTCCATCCATTCGGAAGTTAAGGCGATCTGAAGAATTCGAAAAAGTTCCAAGGGGGCCCCCTTTGATGCATTTTTTTTTCGATTTCGGTTATTTCGATTGGAGAAATGGATTCTATGAAAAAAAAACAAGCAGATTGGTATGATCGAAGTTGAAAATCGGTCCATACGTTCGAAAGTTAAGGCAATCTGAAGAATTCGAAAAAGTTCCAAGGGGGCCCCCTTTGATGCATTTTTTTTTTCGATTTCGGTTTTTTTGATCGGAGAAATGGATTCGATGAAAAAAAAAACAGATTGGTATGATCGAAGTTGAAAATCGGTCCATCCGTTCGGAAGTTAAGTCGATCTGAAGAATTCGAAAAAGTTCCAAGGGGGCCCCCTTTGATGCATTTTTTTTTCGATTTCGGTTTTTTCGATTGGAGAAATGGATTCTATGGAAAAAACAAGCGAATTGGTATGCGCGAAATTGAAAATCGGTCCATCCGTTCCGAAGTTAAGGCGATCTGAAGAATTCGAAAAATTACAAGGGGGCCCCTTTGATGCATTTTTTTTTCGATTCCGGTTTTTTCGATTGAAGAAATGGATTCTATGAAAAAAAACAAGCAGATTGGTATGATCGAAGTTGAAAATCGGTCCATCCGTTCGGAAGTTAAGGCGATCTGAAGAATTCGAAAAAGTTCCAAGGGGGCCCCCTTTGATGCATTTTTTTTTGATTTCGGTTTTTTCGATTGGAGAAATGGATTCTATGAAAAAAAAAAACAAGCAAATTGGTATGATCGAAGTTGAAAATCGGTCCATCCGTTCGGAAGTTAGGCAGTCTGAAGAATTCGAAAAAGTTCCAAGGGGGCCCCCTTTGATGCATTTTTTTTCCATTTCGGTTTTTTCGATTATAGAAATGGATTCTATGAAAAAATACAAGCAGATTGGTATGATCGAAGTTGAAAATCGGTCCATCCGTTCGGAAGTTAAGGCGATATGAAGAATTCGGAAAAGTTCCAAGGGGGCCCCCTATGATGCATTTTTTTTTCGATTTCGGTTTTTTCGATTGGAGGAATGGATTCTATGAAAAAAAAACAAGCAAATTGGTATGATCGAAGTTGAAAATCGGTCCATCTGTTCGGAAGTTAGGCGCTCTAAAGAATTCGAAAAAGTTCCAAGGGGGCCCCCTTTGATGCATTTTTTCTTTCGATTTCGGTTTTTTCGATTGGAGAAATGGATTCTATAAATAAAAACAAGCAGATTGGTATGATCGAAGTTGAAAATCGGTCCATACGTTCGAAAGTTAAGGCAATCTGAAGAATTCGAAAAAGTTCCAAGGGGGCACCCTTTGATGCATTTTTTTTTTCGATTTCGGTTTTTTTGATCAGAGAAATGGATTCTATGGAAAAAAAAGCAGATTGGTGTGATCGAAGTTGAAAATCGGTCCATCCGTTCGGAAGTTAAGTCGATCTGAAGAATTCGAAAAAGTTCCAAGGGGGCCCCCTTTGATGCATTTTTTTTTTTATTTTGGTTTTTTCGATTGGAGAAATGGATTCTATTAAAAAAAAAACAAGCAGATTCGTATGATCGAAGTTGAAAATCGGTCCATCCGTTCGGAAGTTAAGGCGATCTGAAGAATTCGAAAAAGTTCCAAGGGGGCCCCCTTTGATGCATTTTTTTTTTCGATTTCGGTTTTTTCGATTGGAGAAATGGATTCTATGAAAAAAAACAAGCAGATTGGTATGATCGAAGTTGAAAATCGGTCCATACGTTCGAAAGTTAAGGCAATCTGAAGAATTCGAAAAAGTTCCAAGGGGGCCCCCTTTGATGCATTTTTTTTTTCGATTTCGGTTTTTTTGATCGGAGAAATGGATTCTATGGAAAAAAAAAGCAGATTGGTATGATCGAAGTTGAAAATCGGTCCATCCGTTCGGAAGTTAAGTCGATCTGAAGAATTCGAACAAGTTCCAAGGGGGCCCCCTTTGATGCATTTTTTTTTCGATTTCGGTTTTTTCGATTGGAGAAATGGATTCTATGAAAAAAAACAAGCAGATTCGTATGATCGAAGTTGAAAATCGGTCCATCCGTTCGGAAGTTAAGGCGATCTGAAGAATTCGAAAAAGTTCCAAGGGGTCTCCCTTTGATGCTTTTTATTTTTTCGATTTCGGTTTTTTTGATTGGAGAAATGGATTCTATGAAAAAAAAACAAGCAGATTGGTATGATCGAAGTTGAAAATCGGTCCATAAGTTCGAAAGTTAAGGCAATCTGAAGAATTCGAAAAAGTTCCAAGGGGGCCCCCTTAGATGCATTTTTTTTTTCGATTTCGGTTTTTTTGATCGGAGAAATGGATTCTATGAAAAAAAAGCAAATTGGTATGATCGAAGTTGAAAATCGGTCCATCCGTTCGGAAGTTAAGTCGATCTGAAGAATTCGAAAAAGTTCCAAGGGGGCCCCCTTTGATGCATTTTTTTTTTCGATTTCGGTTTTTTTGATTGCAGAAATGGATTCTATGAAAAAAAACAAGCAGATTCGTATGATCGAAGTTGAAAATCGGTCCATCCGTTCGGAAGTTAAGGCGATCTGAAGAATTCGAAGAAGTTCCAAGGGGGCTCCCTTTGATGCTTTTTATTTTTTCGATAACGGTTTTTTTGATTGGAGAAATGGATTCTATGAAAAAAAAAACAAGCAGATTGTTATGATCGAAGTTGAAAATCGGTCCATCCGTTCGGAAGTTAAGGCGATCTGAAAAATTCGAAAGAGTTCCAAGGGGACCCCCTTTGATGCAATTTTTTTTTCGATTACGGTTTTTTTGATTGGAGAAATGGATTCTATGAAAAAAAAACAAGCAGATTGGTATGATCGGAGTTGAAAATCGGTCCATCCGTTCGGAAGTTAAGGCGATCTGAAGAATTCGAAAAAGTTCCAAGGGGACCCCCTTTGATGCAATTTTTCTTTTCGATTTCGGTTTTTTCGATTGGAGAAATGGATTCTATAAAAAAAAAACAAGCAGATTGGTATGATCGAAGTTGAAAATCGGTCCATCCGTTCGGAAGTTAAGGCGATCTGAAGAATTCAGAAAAGTTCCAAGGGGGCCCCCTTTGATGCATTTTTTTTCGATTTCGGTTTTTTCGATTGCAGAAATGGATTCTATGAAAAAAAAACAAGCAAATTGGTATGATCGAAGTTGAAAATCGGTCCATCCGTTCGGAAGTTAAGTCGATCTGAAGAATTCGAAAAAGTTCCAAGGGGGCCCCCTTTGATGCATTTTTTTTCGATTTCGGTTTTTTCGATTGCAGAAATGGATTCTATGAAAAAAAACAAGCAGATTCGTATGATCGAAGTTGAAAATCGGTCCATCCGTTCGGAAGTTAAGGCGATCTGAAGAATTCGAAGAAGTTCCAAGGGGGCTCCCTTTGATGCTTTTTATTTTTTCGATTACGGTTTTTTTGATTGGAGAAATGGATTCTATGAAAAAAAAACAAGCAGATTGGTATGATCGGAGTTGAAAATCGGTCCATCCGTTCGGAAGTTAAGGCGATCTGAAGAATTCGAAAAAGTTCCAAGGGGACCCCCTTTGATGCGATTTTTTTTCGATTTTGTTTTTTTCGATTGGATAAATGGATTCTATGAAAAAAAACAAGCAGATTCGTATGATCGAAGTTGAAAATCGGTCCATCCGTTCGGAAGTTAAGGCGATCTGAAGAATTCGAAAAAGTTCCAAGGGGGTTCCCTTTGATGCATTTTTTTTTTCGATTTCGGTTCTTTCGATTGGAGAAATGGATTCTATGAAAAAAAACAATCAGATTGGTATGATCGAAGTTGAAAATCGGTCCATACGTTCGAAAGTTAAGGCAATCTGAAGAATTCGAAAAAGTTCCAAGGGGGCCCCCTTTGATGCATTTTTTTTTTTCGATTTCGGTTTTTTTGATCGGAGAAATGGATTCTATGGAAAAAAAAGCAGATTGGTATGATCGATGTTAAAAATCGGAACATCCGTTCGGAAGTTAAGTCGATCTTAAGAATTCGAAAAAGTTCCAAGGGGGCCCCCTTTGATGCATTTTTTTTTTCGATTTCGGTTTTTTCGATTGGAGAAATGGATTCTATGAAAAAAAAACAAGCAGATTGGTATGATCAAAGTTGAAAATCGGTCCATACGTTCGAAAGTTAAGGCAATCTGAAGAATTCGAAAAAGTTCCAAGGGGGCCCCCTTTGATGCATTTTTTTTTTTGATTTCGGTTTTTTTGATCGGAGAAATGGATTCGATGGAAAAAAAACAGATTGGTATGATCGAAGTTGAAAATCGGTCCATCCGTTCGGAAGTTAAGTCGATCTGAAGAATTCGAAAAAGTTCCAAGGGGGCCCCCTTTGATGCATTTTTTTTTTCGATTTCGGTTTTTTCGATTGGAAAAATGGATTCTATGAAAAAAACAAGCAGTATGATCGAAGTTGAAAATCGGTCCATCCGTTCGGAAGTTAAGGCGATCTGAAGAATTCGAAAAAGTTCCAAGCGGACCCCCTTTGATGCAATTTTTTTCGATTGGAGAAATGGATTCTATGGAAAAAACAAGCGAATTGGTATGCGCGAAATTGAAAATCGGTCCATCCGTTCGGAAGTTAAGGCGATCTGAAGAATTCGAAAAAGTTACAAGGGGGCCCCTTTGATGCATTTTTTCTTCGATTCCGGTTTTTTCGATTGAAGAAATGGATTCTATGAAAAAAAAAACAAGCAGATTGGTATGATCGAAGTTGAAAATCGGTCCATCCGTTCGGAAGTTAAGGCGATCTGAAGAATTCGAAATAGTTCCAAGGGGGCCCCCTTTGATGCATTTTTTTTTTTCGATTTCGGTTATTTTGATTGGAGAAATGGATTCTATGAAAAAAACAAGCAGATTGGTATGATCGAAGTTGAAAATCGGTCCATCCGTTCGGAAGTTAAGGCGATCTGAAGAATTCGAAAAAGTTCCAAGGGGGTCCCCTTTGATGCATTTTTTTTTTCCATTTCGGTTTTTTCGATTATAGAAATGGATTCTATGAAGAAATACAAGCAGATTGGTATGATCGAAGTTGAAAATCGGTCCATCCGTTCGGAAGTTAAGGCGATATGAAGAATTCGAAAAAGTTCCAAGGGGGCCCCCTTTGATGCATTTTTTTTTTCGATTTCGGTTTTTTCGATTGGAGAAATGGATTCTATGAAAAAAAAACAAGCAAATTGGTATGATCGAAGTTGAAAATCGGTCCATCCGTTCGGAAGTTAGGCGATCTGAAGAATTCGAAAAAGTTCCAAGGGGGCCCCCTTTGATGCATTTTTTTTTCCATTTCGGTTTTTTCGATTATAGAAATGGATTCTATGAAAAAATACAAGCAGATTGGTATGATCGAAGTTGAAAATCGGTCCATCCGTTCGGAAGTTAAGGCGATATGAAGAATTCGAAAAAGTTCCAAGGGGGCCCCCTATGATGCATTTTTTTTTTTCGATTTCGGTTTTTTCGATTGGAGGAATGGATTCTATGAAAAAAAAACAAGCAAATTGGTATGATCGAAGTTGAAAATCGGTCCATCTGTTCGGAAGTTAGGCGATCTGAAGAATTCGAAAAAGTTCCAAGGGGGCCCCCTTTGATGCATTTTTTTTTCGATTTCGATCCTTTCGATCGGAGAAATGGATTCTATGAAAAAAAAAAGAAGCAGATTGGTATGATCGAAGTTGAAAATCGGTCCATCCGTTCGGATGTTAAGGCGCTCTGAAGAATTCGAAAAAGTTTCAAGGGGGCCCCCTTTGATGCATTTTTTTTTCGATTTCGGTTTTTTCGATTGGAGAAATGGATTCTATAAATAAAAACAAGCAGATTGGTATGATCGAAGTTGAAAATCGGTCCAAACGTTCGAAAGTTAAGGCAATCTGAAGAATTCGAAAAAGTTCCAAGGGGGCCCCCTTTGGATGCATTTTTTTTTTCGATTTCGGTTTTTTTGATCGGAGAAATGGATTCTATGGAAAAAAAAGCAGATTGGTGTGATCGAAGTTGAAAATCGGTCCATCCGTTCGGAAGTTAAGTCGATCTGAAGAATTCGAAAAAGTTCCAAGGGGGCCCCCTTTGATGCATTTTTTTTTATTTTGGTTATTTCGATTGGAGAAATGGATTCTATGAAAAAAAACAAGCAGATTCGTATGATCGAAGTTGAAAATCGGTCCATCCGTTCGGAAGTTAAGGCGATCTGAAGAATTCGAAAAAGTTCCAAGGGGGCCCCCTTTGATGCATTTTTTTTTTCGATTCCGGTTTTTTCGATTGGAGAAATGGATTCTATGAAAAAAAACAAGCAGATTGGTATGATCGAAGTTGAAAATCGGTCCATACGTTCGAAAGTTAAGGCAATCTGAAGAATTCGAAAAAGTTCCAAGGGGGCCCCCCTTGTTGCATTTTTGTTTTCGATTTCGGTTTTTTTGATCGGAGAAATGGATTCTATGGAAAAAAAAAGCAGATTGGTATGATCGAAGTTGAAAATCGGTCCATCCGTTCGGAAGTTAACTCGATCTGAAGAATTCGAAAAAGTTCCAAGGGGGCCCCCTTTGATGCATTTTTTTTTCGATTTCGGTTTTTTCGATTGGAGAAATGGATTCTATGAAAAAAAAAACAAGCAGATTCGTATGATCGAAGTTGAAAATCGGTCCATCCGTTCGGAAGTTAAGGTGATCTGAAGAATTCGAAGAAGTTCCAAGGGGTCTCCCTTTGATGCTTTTTATTTTTTCGATTTCGGTTTTTTTGATTGGAGAAATGGATTCTATGAAAAAAAAACAAGCAGATTGGTATGATCGAAGTTGAAAATCGGTCCATAAGTTCGAAAGTTAAGGCAATCTGAAGAATTCGAAAAAGTTCCAAGGGGGCCCCCTTAGATGCATTTTTTTTTTCGATTTCGGTTTTTTTGATCAGAGAAATGGATTCTATGAAAAAAAAGCAAATTGGTATGATCGAAGTTGAAAATCGGTCCATCCGTTCGGAAGTTAAGTCGATCTGAAGAATTCGAAAAAGTTGCAAGGGGGCCCCCTTTGATGCATTTTTTTTTATTTCGGTTTTTTCGATTGCAGAAATGGATTCCATGAAAAAAAACAAGCAGATTCGTATGATCGAAGTTGAAAATCGGTCCATCCGTTCGGAAGTTAAGGCGATCTGAAGAATTCGAAGAAGTTCCAAGGGGGCTCCCTTTGATGCTTTTTATTTTTTCGATCACGGTTTTTTTGATTGGAGAAATGGATTCTATGAAAAAAAAACAAGCAGATTGGTATGATCGAAGTTGAAAATCGGTCCATCCGTTCGGAAGTTAAGGCGATCTGAAGAATTCGAAAAAGTTCCAAGGGGACCCCCTTCGATGCAATTTTTCTTCTCGATTTCAGTTTTTTCGATTGGAGAAATGGATTCTATGAAAAAAAACAAGCAGATTGGTATGATCCAAGTTGAAAATCGGTCCATCCGTTCGGAAGTTAAGGCGATCTGAAGAATTCAGAAAAGTTCCAAGAGGACCCCCTTTGATGCGATTTTTTTTTTCGATTTTGGTTTTTTCGATTGGAGAAATGGATTCTATGAAAAAAAACAAGCAGATTGGTATGATCGAAGTTGAAAATCGGTCCATACGTTCGAAAGTTAAGGCAATCTGAAGAATTCGAAAAAGTTCCAAGGGGGCCCCCTTTGTTGCATTTTTGTTTTCGATTTCGGTTTTTTTGATCGGAGAAATGGATTCTATGGAAAAAAAAAGCAGATTGGTATGATCGAAGTTGAAAATCGGTCCATCCGTTCGGAAGTTAACTCGATCTGAAGAATTCGAAAAAGTTCCAAGGGGGCCCCCTTTGATGCATTTTTTTTTCGATTTCGGTTTTTTCGATTGGAGAAATGGATTCTATGAAAAAAAAAACAAGCAGATTCGTATGATCGAAGTTGAAAATCGGTCCATCCGTTCGGAAGTTAAGGTGATCTGAAGAATTCGAAGAAGTTCCAAGGGGTCTCCCTTTGATGCTTTTTATTTTTTCGATTTCGGTTTTTTTGATTGGAGAAATGGATTCTATGAAAAAAAAACAAGCAGATTGGTATGATCGAAGTTGAAAATCGGTCCATAAGTTCGAAAGTTAAGGCAATCTGAAGAATTCGAAAAAGTTCCAAGGGGGCCCCCTTAGATGCATTTTTTTTTTCGATTTCGGTTTTTTTGATCAGAGAAATGGATTCTATGAAAAAAAAGCAAATTGGTATGATCGAAGTTGAAAATCGGTCCATCCGTTCGGAAGTTAAGTCGATCTGAAGAATTCGAAAAAGTTCCAAGGGGGCCCCCTTTGATGCATTTTTTTTTATTTCGGTTTTTTCGATTGCAGAAATGGATTCTATGAAAAAAAACAAGCAGATTCGTATGATCGAAGTTGAAAATCGGTCCATCCGTTCGGAAGTTAAGGCGATCTGAAGAATTCGAAGAAGTTCCAAGGGGGCTCCCTTTGATGCTTTTTATTTTTTCGATCACGGTTTTTTTGATTGGAGAAATGGATTCTATGAAAAAAAAACAAGCAGATTGGTATGATCGAAGTTGAAAATCGGTCCATCCGTTCGGAAGTTAAGGCGATCTGAAGAATTCGAAAAAGTTCCAAGGGGACCCCCTTCGATGCAATTTTTCTTCTCGATTTCAGTTTTTTCGATTGGAGAAATGGATTCTATGAAAAAAAACAAGCAGATTGGTATGATCCAAGTTGAAAATCGGTCCATCCGTTCGGAAGTTAAGGCGATCTGAAGAATTCAGAAAAGTTCCAAGAGGACCCCCTTTGATGCGATTTTTTTTTTCGATTTTGGTTTTTTCGATTGGATAAATGGATTCTATGAAAAAAAACAAGCAGATTCGTATGATCGAAGTTGAAAATCGGTCCATCCGTTCGGAAGTTAAGGCGATCTGAAGAATTCGAAAAAGTTCCAAGGGGGTTCCCTTTGATGCATTTTTTTTTTCGATTTCGGTTCTTTCGATTGGAGAAATGGATTCTATGAAAAAAAACAAGCAGATTGGTATGATCGAAGTTGAAAATCGGTCCATACCTTCGAAAGTTAAGGCAATCTGAAGAATTCGAAAAAGTTCCAAGGGGGCCCCCTTTGATGCATTTTTTTTTCGATTTCGGTTTTTTTGTTCGGAGAAATGGATTCTATGAAAAAAAACAAGCAGATTGGTATGATCGAAGTTGAAAATCGGTCCATACGTTCGAAAGTTAAGGCAATCTGAAGAATTCGAAAAAGTTCCAAGGGGGCCCCCTTTGTTGCATTTTTGTTTTCGATTTCGGTTTTTTTGATCGAAGAAATGGATTCTATGGAAAAAAAAAGCAGATTGGTATGATCGAAGTTGAAAATCGGTCCATCCGTTCGGAAGTTAAGTCGATCTGAAGAATTCGAAAAAGTTCCAAGGGGGCCCCCTTTGATGCATTTTTTTTTCGATTTCGGTTTTTTCGATTGGAGAAATGGATTCTATGAAAAAAAAAACAAGCAGATTCGTATGATCGAAGTTGAAAATCGGTCCATCCGTTCGGAAGTTAAGGCGATCTGAAGAATTCGAAGAAGTTCCAAGGGGTCTCCTTTTGATGCTTTTTATTTTTTCGATTTCGGTTTTTTTGATTGGAGAAATGGATTCTATGAAAAAAAAACAAGCAGATTGGTATGATCGAAGTTGAAAATCGGTCCATAAGTTCGAAAGTTAAGGCAATCTGAAGAATTCGAAAAAGTTCCAAGGGGGCCCCCTTAGATGCATTTTTTTTTTCGATTTCGGTTTTTTTGATCAGAGAAATGGATTCTATGAAAAAAAAGCAAATTGGTATGATCGAAGTTGAAAATCGGTCCATCCGTTCGGAAGTTAAGTCGATCTGAAGAATTCGAAAAAGTTCCAAGGGGGCCCCATTTGATGCATTTTTTTTTTAATTCGGTTTTTTCGATTGCAGAAATGGATTCTATGAAAAAAAACAAGCAGATTCGTATGATCGAAGTTGAAAATCGGTCCATCCGTTCGGAAGTTAAGGCGATCTGAAGAATTCGAAGAAGTTCCAAGGGGGCTCCCTTTGATGCTTTTTATTTTTTCGATTACGGTTTTTTTGATTGGAGAAATGGATTCTATGAAAAAAAACAAGCAGATTGGTATGATCGAAGTTGAAAATCGGTCCATCCGTTCGGAAGTTAAGGCGATCTGAAGAATTCGAAAAAGTTCCAAGGGGGCCCCCTTTGATGCATTTTTTTTTTCGATTTCGGTTTTTTCGATTGGAGAAATGGATTCTATGAAAAAAAAAACAAGCAAATTGGTATGATCGAAGTTGAAAATCGGTCCATCCGTTCGGAAGTTAGGCGATCTGAAGAATTCGAAAAAGTTCCAAGGGGGCCCCCTTTGATGCATTTTTTTTTCCATTTCGGTTTTTTCGATTATAGAAATGGATTCTATGAAAAAATACAAGCAGATTGGTATGATCGAAGTTGAAAATCGGTCCATCCGTTCGGAAGTTAAGGCGATATGAAGAATTCGAAAAAGTTCCAAGGGGGCCCCCTATGATGCATTTTTTTTTTCGATTTCGGTTTTTTCGATTGGAGGAATGGATTCTATGAAAAAAAAACAAGCAAATTGGTATGATCGAAGTTGAAAATCGGTCCATCTGTTCGGAAGTTAGGCGATCTGAAGAATTCGAAAAAGTTCCAAGGGGGCCCCCTTTGATGCATTTTTTTTTTCGATTTCGATCCTTTCGATCGGAGAAATGGATTCTATGAAAACAAAAAGAAGCAGATTGGTATGATCGAAGTTGAAAATCGGTCCATCCGTTCGGATGTTAAGGCGCTCTGAAGAATTCGAAAAAGTTCCAAGGGGGCCCCCTTTGATGCATTTTTTTTTTCGATTTCGGTTTTTTCGATTGGAGAAATGGATTCTATAAATAAAAACAAGCAGATTGGTATGATCGAAGTTGAAAATCGGTCCATACGTTCGAAAGTTAAGGCAATCTGAAGAATTCGAAAAAGTTCCAAGGGGGCCCCCTTTGATGCATTTTTTTTTTTCGATTTCGGTTTTTTTGATCGGAGAAATGGATTCTATGGAAAAAAAAGCAGATTGGTGTGATCGAAGTTGAAAATCGGTCCATCCGTTCGGAAGTTAAGTCGATCTGAAGAATTCGAAAAAGTTCCAAGGGGGCCCCCTTTGATGCATTTTTTTTTATTTTGGTTTTTTCGATTGGAGAAATGGATTCTATGAAAAAAAACAAGCAGATTCGTATGATCGAAGTTGAAAATCGGTCAATCCGTTCGGAAGTTAAGGCGATCTGAAGAATTCGAAAAAGTTCCAAGGGGGCCCCCTTTGATGCTTTTTTTTTTTCGATTCCGGTTTTTTCGATTGGAGAAATGGATTCTATGAAAAAAAACAAGCAGATTGGTATGATCGAAGTTGAAAATCGGTCCATACGTTCGAAAGTTAAGGCAATCTGAAGAATTCGAAAAAGTTCCAAGGGGGCCCCCTTTGTTGCATTTTTGTTTTCGATTTCGGTTTTTTTGATCGGAGAAATGGATTCTATGGAAAAAAAAAGCAGATTGGTATGATCGAAGTTGAAAATCGGTCCATCCGTTCGGAAGTTAAGTCGATCTGAAGAATTCGAAAAAGTTCCAAGGGGGCCCCCTTTGATGCATTTTTTTTTCGATTTCGGTTTTTTCGATTGGAGAAAAAAACAAGCAGATTCGTATGATCGAAGTTGAAAATCGGTCCATCCGTTCGGAAGTTAAGGCGATCTGAAGAATTCGAAGAAGTTCCAAGGGGTCTCCCTTTGATGCTTTTTATTTTTTCGATTTCGGTTTTTTTGATTGGAGAAATGGATTCTATGAAAAAAAAAACAAGCAGATTGGTATGATCGAAGTTGAAAATCGGTCCATAAGTTCGAAAGTTAAGGCAATCTGAAGAATTCGAAAAAGTTCCAAGGGGGCCCCCTTAGATGCATTTTTTTTTTTCGATTTCGGTTTTTTTGATCAGAGAAATGGATTCTATGAAAAAAAAGCAAATTGGTATGATCGAAGTTGAAAATCGGTCCATCCGTTCGGAAGTTAAGTCGATCTGAAGAATTCGAAAAAGTTCCAAGGGGGCCCCCTTTGATGCATTTTTTTTTATTTCGGTTTTTTCGATTGCAGAAATGGATTCTATGAAAAAAAACAAGCAGATTCGTATGATCGAAGTTGAAAATCGGTCCATCCGTTCGGAAGTTAAGGCGATCTGAAGAATTCGAAGAAGTTCCAAGGGGGCTCCCTTTGATGCTTTTTATTTTTTCGATCACGGTTTTTTTGATTGGAGAAATGGATTCTATGAAAAAAAAAAAAGCAGATTGGTATGATCGAAGTTGAAAATCGGTCCATCCGTTCGGAAGTTAAGGCGATCTGAAGAATTCGAAAAAGTTCCAAGGGGACCCCCTTTGATGCAATTTTTCTTCTCGATTTCAGTTTTTTCGATTGGAGAAATGGATTCTATGAAAAAAAACAAGCAGATTGGTATGATCCAAGTTGAAAATCGGTCCATCCGTTCGGAAGTTAAGGCGATCTGAAGAATTCAGAAAAGTTCCAAGGGGACCCCCTTTGATGCGATTTTTTTTTTCGATTTTGGTTTTTTCGATTGGATAAATGGATTCTATGAAAAAAAACAAGCAGATTCGTATGATCGAAGTTGAAAATCGGTCCATCCGTTCGGAAGTTAAGGCGATCTGAAGAATTCGAAAAAGTTCCAAGGGGGTTCCCTTTGATGCATTTTTTTTTTTCGATTTCGGTTCTTTCGATTGGAGAAATGGATTCTATGAAAAAAAACAAGCAGATTGGTATGATCGAAGTTGAAAATCGGTCCATACCTTCGAAAGTTAAGGCAATCTGAAGAATTCGAAAAAGTTCCAAGGGGGCCCCCTTTGATGCATTTTTTTTTCGATTTCGGTTTTTTAGTTCGGAGAAATGGATTCTATGGAAAAAAAAGCAGATTGGTATGATCGAAGTTAAAAATCGGTCCATCCGTTCGGAAGTTAAGTCGATCTGAAGAATTCGAAAAAGTTCCAAGGGGGCCCCCTTTGATGCATTTTTTTTTCGATTTCGGTTTTTTCGATTGAAGAAATGGATTCTATGAAAAAAAAAACAAGCAGAATCGTATGATCGAAGTTGAAAATCGGTCCATCCGTTCGGAAGTTAAGGCGATCTGAAGAATTCGAAAAAGTTCCAAGGGGGCCCCCTTTGATGCATTTTTTTTTCGATTTCGGTTCTTTCGATTGGAGAAATGGATTCTATGAAAAAAACAAGCAGATTGGTATGATCGAAGTTGAAAATCGGTCCATCCGTTCGGAAGTTAACGCGATCTGAAGAATTCGAAAAAGATCCAAGGGGACCCCCTTTGATGCAATTTTTTTCGATTGGAGAAATGGATTCTATGGAAAAAACAAGCGAATTGGTATGCGCGAAATTGAAAATCGGTCCATCCGTTCGGAAGTTGAGGCGATCTGAAGAAATCAAAAAAGTTCCAAGGGGGCCCCCTTCGATGCATTTTTTTTTCGATTCCGGTTTTTTCGATTGAAGAAATGGATTCTATGAAAAAAAACAAGCAGATTGGTATGATCGAAGTTGAAAATCGGTCCATCCGTTCGGAAGTTAATGCGATCTGAAGAATTCGAAAAAGTTCCAAGGGGGCCCCCTTTGATGCTTTTTTTTTTCGATTTCGGTTTTTTCGATTGGAGAAATGGATTCTATAAAAAAAACAAGCAGATTGGTATGATCGAAGTTGAAAAACGGTCCATCCGTTCGGAAGTTAAGGCGATCTGAAGAATTCGAAAAAGTTCCAAGGGGGTCCCCTTTGATGCATTTTTTTTCCATTTCGGTTTTTTCGATTGGAGAAATGGATTCTTTGAAAAAATACAAGCAGATTGGTATGATCGAAGTTGAAAATCGGTCCATCCGTTCGGAAGTTAATGCGATCTGAAGAATTCGAAAAAGTTCCAAGGGGGCCCCCTTTGATGCATTTTTTTTTCGATTTCGGTTTTTTCGATTGGAGAAATGGATTCTATGAAAAAAAAAACAAGCAAATTGGTATGATCGAAGTTGAAAATCGGTCCATCCGTTCGGAAGTTAGGCGATCTGAAGAATTCGAAAAAGTTCCAAGGGGGCCCCCTTTGATGCATTTTTTTTTTCGATTTCGGTTCTTTCGATCGGAGAAATGGATTCTATGAAAAAAAACAAGCAGATTGGTATGATCGAAGTTGAAAATCGGTCCATCCGTTCGGATGTTGAGGCGATCTGAAGAATTCGAAAAAGTTCCAAGGAGGCCCCCTTTGATGCATTTTTTTTTCGATTTCAGTTTTTTCGATTGGAGAAATGGATTCTATGAAAAAAAACAGGCAGATTGGTATGATCGAAGTTGAAAATCGGTCCATACGTTCGAAAGTTAAGGCAATCTGAAGAATTCGAAAAAGTTCCAAGGGGGCCTTCTTACATGCATTTTTTTTTTCGATTTCGGTTTTTTTGATCGAAGAAATGGATTCTATGAAAAATAAAGCAGATTGGTATGATCGAAGTTGAAAATCGGTCCATCCGTTCGGACGTTAAGTCGATCTGAAGAATTCGAAAAAGTTCCAAGGGGGCCCCCTTTGATGCATTTTTTTTCTATTTCGGTTTTTTCGATTGGAGAAATGGATTCTATGAAAAAAACAAGCAGATTCGTATGATCGAAGTTGAAAATCGGTCCATCCGTTCGGAAGTTAAGGCGATCTGAAGAATTCGAAAAAGTCCCGAGGGGGCTCCCTTTGATGCTTTTTATTGTTTCGATTTCGGTTTTTTTGATTGGAGAAATGGATTCTATGAAAAAAAACAAGCAGATTGGTATGATCGAAGTTGAAAATCGGTCCATACGTTCGAAAGTTAAGGCAATCTGAAGAATTCGAAAAAGTTCCAAGGGGGCCCCCTTTGATGCATTTTTTTTTTCGATTTCGGATTTTTTGATCGGAGAAATGGATTCTATGAAAAAAAAAAAAGCAGATTGGTATGATCGAAGTTGAAAATCGGTCCATCCGTTCGGAAATTAAGTCGATCTGAAGAATTCGAAAAAGTTCCAAGGGGGCCCCCTTTGATGCATTTTTTTTTCGATTTCGGTTTTTTCGATTGGAGAAATGGATTCTATGCAAAAAAACAAGCAGATTCGTATGATCGAAGTTGAAAATCGGTCTATCCGTTCGGAAGTTAAGGCGATCTGAAGAATTCGAAAAAGTTCCAAGGGGGCTCCCTTTGATGCTTTTTATTTTTTCGATTTCGGTTTTTTCGATTGGAGAAATGGATTCTATGAAAAAAAACAAGCAGATTGGTATGATCGAAGTTGAAAATCGGTCCATCCGTTCGGAAGTTAATGCGATCTGAAGAATTCGAAAAAGTTCCAAGGGGGCCCCCTTTGATGCATTTTTTTTTTCGATTTCGGTTTTTTCGATTGGAGAAATGGATTCTATGAAAAAAAAAACAAGCAAATTGGTATGATCGAAGTTGAAAATCGGTCCATCCGTTCGGAAGTTAGGCGATCTGAAGAATTCGAAAAAGTTCCAAGGGGGCCCCCTTTGATGCATTTTTTTTTTTCGATTTCGGTTCTTTCGATCGGAGAAATGGATTCTATGAAAAAAAACAAGCAGATTGGTATGATCGAAGTTGAAAATCGGTCCATCCGTTCGGATGTTGAGGCGATCTGAAGAATTCGAAAAAGTTCCAAGGAGGCCCCCTTTGATGCATTTTTTTTTCGATTTCAGTTTTTTTGATTGGAGAAATGGATTCTATGAAAAAAACAAGCAGATTGGTATGATCGAAGTTGAAAATCGGTCCATACGTTCGAAAGTTAAGGCAATCTGAAGAATTCGAAAAAGTTCCAAGGGGGCCCCCTTTGATGCATTTTTTTTTTTTCGATTTCGGTTTTTTTGATCGAAGAAATGGATTCTATGAAAAATAAAGCAGATTGGTATGATCGAAGTTGAAAATCGGTCCATCCGTTCGGAAGTTAAGTCGATCTGAAGAATTCGAAAAAGTTCCAAGGGGGCCCCCTTTGATGCATTTTTTTTTCTATTTCGGTTTTTTCGATTGGAGAAATGGATTCTATGAAAAAAAACAAGCAGATTCGTATGATCGAAGTTGAAAATCGGTCCATCCGTTCGGAAGTTAAGGCGATCTGAAGAGTTCGAAAAAGTTCCAAGGGGGCTCCCTTTGATGCTTTTTATTGTTTCGATTTCGGTTTTTTTGATTGGAGAAATGGATTCTATGAAAAAAAACAAGCAGATTGGGATGATCGAAGTTGAAAATCGGTCCATACTTTCGAAAGTTAAGGCAATCTGAAGAATTCGAAAAAGTTCCAAGGGGGCCCCCTTTGATGCATTTTTTTTTTCTATTTCGGATTTTTTGATCGGAGAAATGGATTCTATGAAAAAAAAAGCAGATTGGTATGATCGAAGTTGAAAATCGGTCCATCCGTTCGGAAATTAAGTCGATCTGAAGAATTCGAAAAAGTTCCAAGGGGGCCCCCTTTGATGCATTTTTTTTTTTCGATTTCGGTTTTTTTGATTGGAGAATTGGATTCTATGCAAAAAAACAAGCAGATTCGTATGATCGAAGTTGAAAATCGGTCTATCCGTTCGGAAGTTAAGGCGATCTGAAGAATTCGAAAAAGTTCCAAGGGGGCTCCCTTTGATGCTTTTTATTTTTTCGATTTCGGTTTTTTCGATTGGAGAAATGGATTCTATGAAAAAAAACAAGCAGATTGGTATGATCGAAGTTGAAAGTCGGTCCATCCGTTCGGAAGTTAAGGCGGTCTGAAGAATTCAGAAAAGTTCCAAGGGGACCCCCTTTGATAAAAATTTTTTTTCGATTTTGGTTTTTTCGATTGGAGAAATGGATTCTATAAAAAAAAACAAGCAGATTGGTACGATTGAAGTTGAAAATCGGTCCATCCGTTCGGAAGTTAAGGCGATTTGAAGAATTCGATAAAGTTCCAAGGGGACCCCCTTTGATGCAATTTTTCTTCAGATTTCGGTTTTTTCGATTGGAGAATTGGATTCTATGAAAAAAAACAAGCAGTTTGGTATGATCGAAGTTGAAAATCGGTTCATCCGTTCGGAAGTTAAGGCGATCTGAAGAATTCGAAAAAGTTCCAAGGGGACCCCCTTTGATGCAAATTTTTTTTCGATTTCGGTTTTTTCTATTGAAGAAATGGATTCTATGAAAAAACAAGCAAATTGGTATGCGCGAAATTGAAAATCGGTCGATCCGTTCGGAAGTTGAGGCGGTCTGAAGAATTCGAAAATTTCCAAGGTGGCCCCCTTTGATGCATTTTTTTTTCGATTTCGGTTTTTCCGATTGGAGAAATGGATTCTATAAAAAAAAACAAGCAGATTGGTATGATCGAAGTTGAAAATCGGTCCATCCGTTCGGATGTTAAGGCGATCTGAAGAATTCGAAAAAGTTCCAAGGGGGCACCCTTTGATGCATTTTTTTTTTTCGATTTCGGTTTTTTCGAATGGAGAAATGGATTCTATGAAAGAAACAAGCAGATTGGTATGATCGAAGTTGAAAATCGGTCCATCCGTTCGGAAGTTAAGGCGATCTGAAGAATTCGAAAAAGTTCCAAGGGGACCCCCTTTGATGCAATTTATTTTCGATTTCGGTTTTTTCGATTGGAGAAATGGATTCTATGAAAAAAACAAGCAGATTGGTATGATCGAAGTTGAAAATCGGTCCATCCGTTCGGAAGTTAAGGCGATCTGAAGAATTCGAAAAAGTTCCAAGGGGGCCCCCTTAGAAATGGATTCTATGAAAAAAAAAGCAGTTTGGTATGATCGAAGTTGAAAATCGGTCCATCCGTTCGGAAGTTAAGGCGATCTGAAGAATTCGAAAAAGTTCCAAGGGGGCCCCCTTCGATCCAATTTTTTTTCGATTTCGGTTTTTCCGATTGGAAAAATGGATTCTATGAAAAAAAACAAGCAGATTGGTATGATCGAAGTTGAAAATCGGTCCATCCGTTCGGAAGTTAAGGCGATTTGAAGAATTCGAAAAAGTTCCAAGGGGACCCCCTTTGATGCATTTTTCTTTCAGATTTCGGTTTTTTCGATTGGAGAAATGGATTCTATGAAAAAAAAACAAGCAGTTTGGTATGATCGAAGTTGAAAATAGGTCCATCCGTTCGGAAGTTAAGGCGATCTGAAGAATTCGAAAAAGTTCCAAAGGGACCCCCTTTGATGCAATTTTTTTATCGATTTCGGTTTTTTCTATTGAAGAAATGGATTCTATGAAAAAACAAGCAAATCGGTCCATACGTTCGAAAGTTAAGGCAATCTGAAGAATTCGAAAAAGTTCCAAGGGGGCCCCCTTTGATGCATTTTTTTTTTCGATTTCGGTTTCTTTGATCGGAGAAATGGATTCTATGAAAAAAAAAAAAGCAGATTGGTATGATCGAAGTTGAAAATCGGTCCATCCGTTCGGAAGTTAAGTCGATATGAAGAATTCGAAAAAGTTCCAAGGGGGCCCCCTTTGATGCTTTTTATTTTTTCGATTTCGGTTTTTTTGATTGGAGAAATGGATTCTATGAAAAAAAAAACAAGCAGATTGGCATGATCGAAGTTGAAAATCGGTCCATACGTTCGAGAGTTAAGGCAATCTGAAGAATTCGAAAAAGTTCCAAGGGGGCCCCCTTTGATGCATTTTTTTTTTTCGATTTCGATTTTTTTGATCGGAGAAATGGATTCTATGAAAAAAAAAGCAGATTGGTATGATCGAAGTTGAAAATCGGTCCATCCGTTCGGAAGTTAAGTCGATCTGAAGAATTCAAAAAAGTTCCAAGGGGGTCCCCTTTGATGCATTTTTTTTCCATTTCGGTTTTTTCGATTGGAGAAATGGATTCTTTGAAAAAATACAAGCAGATTGGTATGATCGAAGTTGAAAATCGGTCCATCCGTTCGGAAGTTAAGGCGATCTGAAGAATTCGAAAAAGTTCCAAAGGGGCCCCCATGGATGCATTTTTTTTTCGATTTCGGTTTTTTCGATTGGAGAAATGGATTCTATGAAAAAAAACAAGCAGATTGGTATGATCGAAGTTGAAAATCGGTCCATCCGTTCGGAAGTTAATGCGATCTGAAGAATTCGAAAAAGTTCCAAGGGGGCCCCCTTTGATGCATTTTTTTTTCGATTTCGGTTTTTTCGATTGGAGAAATGGATTCTATGAAAAAAAACAAGCAGATTGGTATGATCGAAGTTGAAAATCGGTCCATCCGTTCGGAAGTTAATGCGATCTGAAGAATTCGAAAAAGTTCCAAGGTGGCCCCCTTTGATGCATTTTCTTTTCCGATTTCGGTTTTTCTGATTGGAGAAATGGATTCTATGAAAAAAAACAAGCAGATTGGTATGATCGAAGTTGAAAATCGGTCCATCCGTTCGGAAGTTAAGGCGATCTGAAGAATTCGAAAAAGTTCCAAGGGGGCCCCTTTTAATGCATTTTTTTTTCGATTTCGGTTTTTTCGATTGGAGAAATGGATTCTATGAAAGAAACAAGCAGATTGGTATGATCGAAGTTGAAAATCGGTCCATCCGTTCGGAAGTTAAGGCGATCTGAAGAATTAAAAAAAGTTCCAAGGGGACTCCCTTTGATGCAATTTTTTCTCGATTTCGGTTTTTTCGATTGGAAAAATGGATTCTATGAAAAAAAACAAGCGAATTGGTATGCGCGAAATTGAAAATCGGTCCATCCGTTCGGAAGTTAAGGCGATCTGAAGAATTCGAGAAAGTTCCAAGGGGGCCCTCATTGATGCAATTTTTTTTCGATTACAGTTTTTTCGATTGGAGAAATGGATTCTATGAAGAAAAAACAAGCAGATTGGTATGATCGAAGTTGAAAATCGGTCCATCCGTTCGGAAGTTAAGGCGATCTGAAGAATTCGAAAAAGTTCCAAGGGGGCCCCCTTTGATGCATTTTTTTCTCGATTTCGGTTTTTTCGATACGAGAAATGGATTCTATGAAAAAAAAACAAGCAGTTTGGTATGATCGAAGTTGAAAATCGGTCCATCCGTTCGGAAGTTAAGGCGATCTGAAGAATTCGAAAAAGTTCCAAGGGGGCCCCCTTAGAAATGGATTCTATAAAAAAAAGCAGTTTGGTATGATCGAAGTTGAAAATCGGTCCATCCGTTCGGAAGTTAAGGCGATCTGAAGAATTCGAAAAAGTTCCAAGGGGGCCCCCTTCGATCCAATTTTTTTTCGATTTCGGTTTTTCCGATTGAAAAAATGGATTCTATGAAAAAAAACAAGCAGATTGGTATGATCGAAGTTGAAAATCGGTCCATCCGTTCGGAAGTTAAGGCGATTTGAAGAATTCGAAAAAGTTCCAAGGGGACCCCCTTTGATGCATTTTTCTTTCAGATTTCGGTTTTTTCGATTGGAGAAATGGATTCTATGAAAAAAAAACAAGCAGTTTGGTATGATCGAAGTTGAAAATAGGTCCATCCGTTCGGAAGTTAAGGCGATCTGAAGAATTCGAAAAAGTTCCAAGGGGACCCCCTTTGATGCAATTTTTTTATCGATTTCGGTTTTTTCTATTGAAGAAATGGATTCTATGAAAAAACAAGCAAATCGGTCCATACGTTCGAAAGTTAAGGCAATCTGAAGAATTCGAAAAAGTTCCAAGGGGGCCCCCTTTGATGCATTTTTTTTTTCGATTTCGGTTTCTTTGATCGGAGAAATGGATTCTATGAAAAAAAAAAAAGCAGATTGGTATGATCGAAGTTGAAAATCGGTCCATCCGTTCGGAAGTTAAGTCGATATGAAGAATTCGAAAAAGTTCCAAGGGGGCCCCCTTTGATGCTTTTTATTTTTTCGATTTCGGTTTTTTTGATTGGAGAAATGGATTCTATGAAAAAAAAACAAGCAGATTGGCATGATCGAAGTTGAAAATCGGTCCATACGTTCGAGAGTTAAGGCAATCTGAAGAATTCGAAAAAGTTCCAAGGGGGCCCCCTTTGATGCATTTTTTTTTTCGATTTCGGTTTTTTTGATCGGAGAAATGGATTCTATGAAAAAAAAAGCAGATTGGTATGATCGAAGTTGAAAATCGGTCCATCCGTTCGGAAGTTAAGTCGATCTGAAGAATTCAAAAAAGTTCCAAGGGGGTCCCCTTTGATGCATTTTTTTTCCATTTCGGTTTTTTCGATTGGAGAAATGGATTCTTTGAAAAAATACAAGCAGATTGGTATGATCGAAGTTGAAAATCGGTCCATCCGTTCGGAAGTTAAGGCGATCTGAAGAATTCGAAAAAGTTCCAAGGGGGCCCCCTTTGATGCATTTTTTTTTCGATTTCGGTTTTTTCGATTGGAAAAATGGATTCTATGAAAAAAAACAAGCAGATTGGTATGATCGAAGTTGAAAATCGGTCCATCCGTTCGGAAGTTAATGCGATCTGAAGAATTCGAAAAAGTTCCAAGGTGGCCCCCTTTGATGCATTTTCTTTTCCGATTTCGGTTTTTCTGATTGGAGAAATGGATTCTATGAAAAAAAAACAAGCAGATTGGTATGATCGAAGTTGAAAATCGGTCCATCCGTTCGGAAGTTAAGGCGATCTGAAGAATTCGAAAAAGTTCCAAGGGGGCCCCCTTTAATGCATTTTTTTTTCGATTTCGGTTTTTTCGATTGGAGAAATGGATTCTATGAAAGAAACAAGCAGATTGGTATGATCGAAGTTGAAAATCGGTTCATCCGTTCGGAAGTTAAGGCGATCTGAAGAATTAGAAAAAGTTCCAAGGGGACCCCCTTTGATGCAATTTTTTCTCGATTTCGGTTTTTTCGATTGGAAAAATGGATTCTATGAAAAAAACAAGCGAATTGGTATGCGCGAAATTGAAAATCGGTCCATCCTTTCGGAAGTTAAGGCGATCTGAAGAATTCGAAAATGTTCCAAGAAGGCCCCCTTTGATGAATTTTTTTTTTCGATTTCGGTTTTTTCGATTGGAGAAATAGATTCTATCAAAGAAAACAAGCAGATTGGTATGATCGAAGTTGAAAATCGGTCCATCCGTTCGGAAGTTAAGGCGATCTGAAGAATTCGAGAAAGTTCCAAGGGGGCCCTCATTGATGCAATTTTTTTTCGATTACAGTTTTTTCGATTGGAGAAATGGATTCTATGAAGAAAAAACAAGCAGATTGGTATGATCGAAGTTGAAAATCGGTCCATACGTTCGGAAGTTAAGGCGATCTGAAGAATTCGAAAAAGTTCCAAGGGGGCCCCCTTTGATTCCTTTTTTTTCTCGATTTCGGTTTTTTCGATACGAGAAATGGATTCTATGAAAAAAAAACAAGCAGTTTGGTATGATCGAAGTTGAAAATCGGTCCATCCGTTCGGAAGTTAAGGCGATCTGAAGAATTCGAAAAAGTTCCAAGGGGGCCCCCTTTGATGCATTTTTTTTTCGATTTCGGTTTTTTCGATTGGAGAAATGGATTCTATGAAAAAAAACAAGCAGATTGGTATGATCGAAGTTGAAAATCGGTCCATCCGTTCGGAAGTTAATGCGATCTGAAGAATTCGAAAAAGTTCCAAGGTGGCCCCCTTTGATGCATTTTCTTTTCCGATTTCGGTTTTTCTGATTGGAGAAATGGATTCTATGAAAAAAAACAAGCAGATTGGTATGATCGAAGTTGAAAATCGGTCCATCCGTTCGGAAGTTAAGGCGATCTGAAGAATTCGAAAAAGTTCCAAGGGGGCCCCTTTTAATGCATTTTTTTTTCGATTTCGGTTTTTTCGATTGGAGAAATGGATTCTATGAAAGAAACAAGCAGATTGGTATGATCGAAGTTGAAAATCGGTCCATCCGTTCGGAAGTTAAGGCGATCTGAAGAATTAAAAAAAGTTCCAAGGGGACCCCCTTAGATGCAATTTTTTCTCGATTTCGGTTTTTTCGATTGGAAAAATGGATTCTATGAAAAAAAACAAGCGAATTGGTATGCGCGAAATTGAAAATCGGTCCATCCGTTCGGAAGTTAAGGCGATCTGAAGAATTCGAGAAAGTTCCAAGGGGGCCCTCATTGATGCAATTTTTTTTCGATTACAGTTTTTTCGATTGGAGAAATGGATTCTATGAAGAAAAAACAAGCAGATTGGTATGATCGAAGTTGAAAATCGGTCCATCCGTTCGGAAGTTAAGGCGATCTGAAGAATTCGAAAAAGTTCCAAGGGGGCCCCCTTTGATGCATTTTTTTCTCGATTTCGGTTTTTTCGATACGAGAAATGGATTCTATGAAAAAAAAACAAGCAGTTTGGTATGATCGAAGTTGAAAATCGGTCCATCCGTTCGGAAGTTAAGGCGATCTGAAGAATTCGAAAAAGTTCCAAGGGGGCCCCCTTAGAAATGGATTCTATAAAAAAAAGCAGTTTGGTATGATCGAAGTTGAAAATCGGTCCATCCGTTCGGAAGTTAAGGCGATCTGAAGAATTCGAAAAAGTTCCAAGGGGGCCCCCTTCGATCCAATTTTTTTTCGATTTCGGTTTTTCCGATTGAAAAAATGGATTCTATGAAAAAAAAACAAGCAGATTGGTATGATCGAAGTTGAAAATCGGTCCATCCGTTCGGAAGTTAAGGCGATTTGAAGAATTCGAAAAAGTTCCAAGGGGACCCCCTTTGATGCATTTTTCTTTCAGATTTCGGTTTTTTCGATTGGAGAAATGGATTCTATGAAAAAAAAACAAGCAGTTTGGTATGATCGAAGTTGAAAATAGGTCCATCCGTTCGGAAGTTAAGGCGATCTGAAGAATTCGAAAAAGTTCCAAGGGGACCCCCTTTGATGCAATTTTTTTATCGATTTCGGTTTTTTCTATTGAAGAAATGGATTCTATGAAAAAACAAGCAAATCGGTCCATACGTTCGAAAGTTAAGGCAATCTGAAGAATTCGAAAAAGTTCCAAGGGGGCCCCCTTTGATGCATTTTTTTTTTCGATTTCGGTTTCTTTGATCGGAGAAATGGATTCTATGAAAAAAAAAAAAGCAGATTGGTATGATCGAAGTTGAAAATCGGTCCATCCGTTCGGAAGTTAAGTCGATATGAAGAATTCGAAAAAGTTCCAAGGGGGCCCCCTTTGATGCTTTTTATTTTTTCGATTTCGGTTTTTTTGATTGGAGAAATGGATTCTATGAAAAAAAAACAAGCAGATTGGCATGATCGAAGTTGAAAATCGGTCCATACGTTCGAGAGTTAAGGCAATCTGAAGAATTCGAAAAAGTTCCAAGGGGGCCCCCTTTGATGCATTTTTTTTTTTGATTTCGGTTTTTTTGATCGGAGAAATGGATTCTATGAAAAAAAAAGCAGATTGGTATGATCGAAGTTGAAAATCGGTCCATCCGTTCGGAAGTTAAGTCGATCTGAAGAATTCAAAAAAGTTCCAAGGGGGTCCCCTTTGATGCATTTTTTTTCCATTTCGGTTTTTTTCGATTGGAGAAATGGATTCTTTGAAAAAATACAAGCAGATTGGTATGATCGAAGTTGAAAATCGGTCCATCCGTTCGGAAGTTAAGGCGATCTGAAGAATTCGAAAAAGTTCCAAGGGGGCCCCCTTTGATGCATTTTTTTTTCGATTTCGGTTTTTTCGATTGGAGAAATGGATTCTATGAAAAAAAACAAGCAGATTGGTATGATCGAAGTTGAAAATCGGTCCATCCGTTCGGAAGTTAAGGCGATCTGAAGAATTCGAAAAAGTTCCAAGGGGGCCCCCTTTAATGCATTTTTTTTTCGATTTCGGTTTTTTCGATTGGAGAAATGGATTCTATGAAAGAAACAAGCAGATTGGTATGATCGAAGTTGAAAATCGGTCCATCCGTTCGGAAGTTAAGGCGATCTGAAGAATTAGAAAAAGTTCCAAGGGGACCCCCTTTGATGCAATTTTTTCTCGATTTCGGTTTTTTCGATTGGAAAAATGGATTCTATGAAAAAAACAAGCGAATTGGTATGCGCAAAATTGAAAATCGGTCCATCCTTTCGGAAGTTAAGGCGATCTGAAGAATTCGAAAATGTTCCAAGAAGGCCCCCTTTGATGAATTTTTTTTTTCGATTTCGGTTTTTTCGATTGGAGAAATAGATTCTATCAAAGAAAACAAGCAGATTGGTATGATCGAAGTTGAAAATCGGTCCATCCGTTCGGAAGTTAAGGCGATCTGAAGAATTCGAGAAAGTTCCAAGGGGGCCCTCATTGATGCAATTTTTTTTCGATTACAGTTTTTTCGATTGGAGAAATGGATTCTATGAAGAAAAAACAAGCAGATTGGTATGATCGAAGTTGAAAATCGGTCCATACGTTCGGAAGTTAAGGCGATCTGAAGAATTCGAAAAAGTTCCAAGGGGGCCCCCTTTGATGCATTTTTTTCTCGATTTCGGTTTTTTCGATACGAGAAATGGATTCTATGAAAAAAAAACAAGCAGTTTGGTATGATCGAAGTTGAAAATCGGTCCATCCGTTCGGAAGTTAAGGCGATCTGAAGAATTCGAAAAAGTTCCAAGGAAGCCCCCTTTGATGCATTTTTTTTTTCGATTTCGGTTTTATCGATTGGAGAAATGGATTCTATGAAAAAAAACAAGCAGATTGGTATGATCGAATTTGAAAATCGGTCCATCCGTTCGGAAGTTAAGGCGATTTGAAGAATTCGAAAAAGTTCCAAGGGGACCCCCTTTGATGCAATTTTTTTTCAGATTTTGGTTTTTTCTATTGAAAAAACAAGCAAATCGGTCCATACGTTCGAAAGTTAAGGCAATCTGAAGAATTCGAAAAAATTCCAAGGGGGCCCCCTTTGATGCATTTTTTTTTTCGATTTCGGTTTTTTTGATCGGAGAAATGGATTCTATGAAAAAAAAACAAGCAGTTTGGTATGATCGAAGTTGAAAATCGGTCCATCCGTTCGGAAGTTAATGCGATCTGAAGAATTCGAAAAAGTTCCAAGGGGGCCCCCTTTGATGCATTTTTTTTTTCGATTTCGGTTTTTTCGATTGGAGAAATGGATTCTATGAAAAAAAAAAACAAGCAGATTGGTATGATCGAAGTTGAAAATCGGTCCATCCGTTCGGAAGTTAAGTCGATCTGAAGAATTCGAAAAAGTTCCAAGGGGGCCCCCTTTGATGCATTTTTTTTTCGATTTCGGTTTTTTAGATTGCAGAAATGGATCCTATGAAAAAAAACAAGCAGATTGGTATGATCGAAGTTGAAAATCGGTCCATCCGTTCGGAAGTTAAGTCGATCTGAAGAATTCGAAAAAGTTCCAAGGGGGCCCCCTTTGATGCATTTCTTTTTCGATTCCGGTTTTCTCGATTGCAGAAATAGATTCTATGAAAAAAAAAAACAAGCAGATTGGTATGATCGAAGTTGAAAATCGGTCCATCCGTTCGGAAGTTAAGGCGATTTGAAGAATTCGAAAAAGTTCCAAGGGGACCCCCTTTGATGCAATTTTTTTTCAGATTTCGGTTTTTTCGATTGGAAAAATGAATTCTATGAAAAAAAACAAGCAGTTTGGTATGATCGAAGTTGAAAATCGGTCAATCCGTTCGGAAGTTAAGGCGATCTGAAGAATTCGAAAAAGTTCCAAGGGGACCCCCTTTGATGCAATTTTTTTTTCGATTTCGGTTTTTTCTATTGAAGAAATGGATTCTATGAAAAAACAAGCAATTTGGTATGCGCGAAATTGAAAATCGGTCGATCCGTTCGGAAGTTGAGGCGGTCTGAAGAATTCGAAAAAGTTCCAAGGTGGCCCCCTTTGATGCATTTTTTTTTTTTTTGATTTCGGTTTTTCCGATTGGAGAAATGGATTCTATGAAAAAATAACAAGCAGATTGGTATGATCGAAGTTGAAAATCGGTCCATCCGTTCGGAAGTTAAGGCGATCTGAAGAATTCGAAAAAGTTCTAAGGAAATGTATGTATGTATGTCCTTTATTTAGTCAATGACTAGTACAATTATTACACTTATTACATATTAATACACAAATTATTATACGATTAACACATATAATAGTCAAATAACAGAGAGTAAAGACACTTATGTCAACATATATTTGAGTATAGCACCATTGTGGTAGGTGCAGGTAATTATAAAATTGTCAATAAAACGATAAGTTATTAAATATTACAATGGTTAACACAAGAGTAAAACAGTTCATGATATACAAAAATGAATAATATAATAAAAGAAGAATAATAAAACACCGTATAGGGAAATCGGTTGAGTCATTCGTTGTTCATAATATAATGTCGCAATTGTACTTTAAATTTTTCCAAAGTATGGCATTTTAATTCACTCGGTATGCTGTAATTCCCATATCATAAATGCTCTTTTTAGTGATCATAAGATTTGTTTGTTTTATATGTATATGGTTTCTTTGGCGTTTATTGTATGAGTGAATGTCGTACCGGAACTGTAGGTTCCTTGAGAGATATTCAGGAAGCATATTATTTACTAGTTTATGAATGAATATTAAGGTTCGAAATTTTATTAGTTTCTTTGAAGGCATCCACCGAAGCTGTAGTTGCATATTCTCTATACTTACAAATCGATTACACCCCAAAAGGAAACGCATACATCTATTTTGTAGAATTTGTAGCTTTTGAAAATCTGTGTCTTTGCACATAAACAGAATAGAAGAACAGTATTCAAAGTGAGGTTTGATTATGCTGTTATATATCATATGTTTACTGAACTGAGTAAGATTTTTGCTTATTCTATATGCGAATCCAATCTTTTTCGAAATTTTTTTTGAGATATATTCAATGTGCTCGCTATAACATAGTTTCTCGTCAATGACAATGCCTAGATACTTTATACTTTTAACACGCTCGAGGTTTAGATCATTATATTTAATATTTTCATTGATTGAATCATTCAATTGTCGTCTACTTTTGATAATCATGTATTTAGATTTATTTATATTTATGATTAATCTGTTCGTGTTGAACCACTCACTAATTCTTGCAAGGCTGCTATTTATCTTTCTTTTCAAGCTGTTAGTTTCATTTCCCATGATGTATATTATAGTGTCGTCGGCGAATAAATGAATATTGCATTCACCCAAATCCAATTTGAGCATGTCATTGACAAAACATATAAAAAGTAAAGCGCCCAGAACGCTTCCTTGAGGTACTCCCGATATCACATTTTTTGCATTGGATATAATACCATTAACTTTTGTTTTTTGGAACCTATTTTGTAAGTAGGACTCGAACCATTCATATGCATGTCCGCTTACTCCGAAATAAAGATTGAGTTTTTTTAGAAGAATTTCTCTATCTACAACTTCGAATGCCCGCCGTAAGTCCAAAAAAACTGCTATAACTATATTACCTTTGTCAATCGAAGATTTGAAGTCATTTATAACTTTCTGTAATGCAGTTTCACATGAAAAACCACTACGGAATCCTGATTGGTTTTGACCCAGTAAACTTTGTTTATCAAGATAATTTGTGAATTGCTTATAAACTGACAGTTCAAGTATTTTTTCTAGACATGGCAGAGTGTTTATAGGCCTGTATTCTTCAATATTTCTAGTTCTAGCTATCTTCGGTATGGGAATTACAACGGATGTTTTCAAATCATCAGGAAATGAACCATTTCTTAAAGATGTATTAATACAATGCAAAAGGGGGTAGCCTATTGTATCGAAGGTATTTTTAATCAATTTGAAACTCACTTCATCCTCTGAGAATTTATTTTTTTGTTTAAAAATTAACGATTTTAGGTCTGATAGTGTTATTTCACTGAAAGATTGTAAGCCACTTTCGAGATAACTGACTTGATTAACGAACATTGCAATATCATTTACAACAAATTCATCAAAATTTTCATTGGTAATTATATTATCAATACTTGTCACAAAGTATTCATTAAATTCATTTTCAATATCTTCTGAAGTTTCAACTCCATTTTTGAGTATATTCGATATTTTACTTTCACATTTCGTGCTTACTATCGACTTCAGTGTTTTCCACATCAATTGTGAGTTGTTTTTAACCTTATCGATCTTAGATTCATAAAATCTTTTTTTGGAATTACGAATCACGTTCACAACATTATTACGTTTTTGTGTATAGGCAAACCAGTTCGTTTCGTTCTTGTTTATGATGAATTTGTTGTATGCTGTGTTGCGTTCATATAAGGCTTTTCTAGTGTTTTCATCAAACCATTCTTTTGATTTTTTAACTCTCCTATTCTGTTTGGGGCATTCATTATCCAATACATCTTTCATGTTACAAACAAAATTATTGAATACATCATTGACATTGACAGAACCATAAAGCCAGTCTTTTCCAATAAGAGCCATATTAACTTCATTATAATCGACATGTCTATATATATAAAGGTCCTGTGTGATTTCAATACTAGGTTGGGGTATATTTACTATTAATGTTTCGTGGTCTGTAATTTTCGGGTTTATTTTTGAAACTTCAATATCGTAATTATTAGAAAAGACTAGGTCTATTGTACTCTTACTGAACCGTGCTACTCTAGTATAAAATGTGACGAACTGTTTTACGCCATACAAAGAATATACATTTTTTAGCTTTCTTGTGTATGTGTCATCATATATGTCCCACCGTATATTGAAATCGCCCATAAAAATATAATTCTGACTGAAATCCATTTCTTCTAACAGTGTTTCAAAATATTTGCAGAATTCAGAGTGGCTAGCATTCGGTGAGTGGTAAATACACCCCAGATGCCAGGTGTTGTTTTCTATAATCAGTGTGATTAATAATATCCAGTAATTAGACTCAATTGATAGGTTTTTCAGAACAGAGAATTTTAGGTTGCTACGAATATATACAATTACACCCCCAGTGTGTCTGTTTTGTTAATCACATCTAATACAATTATATCCACTTATACATATCTCCGAGTCACAAATGTCATTTGTTATACGCGTTTCAGTCAAACATATCACTAGGGGACATTTTTCACACACAAGATCATATATTTCATCAAAGTGTGCACTTAGACTTTCTGAGTTTATACATAATATACTACTGGAGATTTTACCTTTATATAGTTCTTTTTTCTTGCAGTCATCTGTTTATAGGTTTGTAAGTTGGTCTCCGTAGTTTGTCGTAAAAAACGGGAGTTGTATCGGTTGACACCTACATATTCAGGCCATAGATCAGGGTTTGTGAATTTGCTTACATCATTAGCTGGCACAGCCACCTTAAATGATGCATAAATATCAGGATATTTCGATTGCATTTGCTCACATTTGACATTTGAAATATTTTTCTCACGTAGGTATTTTTCAAGTGTATCACATGTCATATCCAAAGGACAGCGAAACACGTGATAATCAATGAATCTGGTCACCCCCTTGAATGTTTCATCGTTTTTTGAGTTTCCATAAATTACATTATTTCTTTTCCTTGTTCTACGTCCCTGTTGCTGCCACACGTCATTAATGCCACTATTGTTCTGGTTTTCTTCTTGTAAAATCACTTGAGGTTCTTTATTTTCATGTATGTTTTTATACTTTGAAGCATTGCTATTAGAAGCATCGTCATTCGAAACATCGCCATTGACCCTTTTTTTAGTAGTTGAAAGAGTCTCAGTTTTTGACAAATTGATTATTTCATTGCATTTTATCCTGGATTGCACATTTAATAATTCTAACGATAATTGTTTTTCATTTGTTTGGGAATTCTCTTTATTTTTATTGTTTGGGATATTTTTTACCCGAGCTCCGCTGTTATCTGTGTTTTTATTCGGAAAAGTTTTTTTACTCTCTTTATCATCATTTTGCTTCATATCGACCTGTGAGTATTGCTCATTTCCTTTGTTAAGAATGTCAATATGGGAATTCAATATGGAAATCTTATCACGTAACTCCTGGATTATTATATCCTTCTGCTTCAATAAATACGCAACTATATGAGTATCCATTTTCTTCTCGACTTGAGCGTTGTCTAAGGCATCGAAGAATTCATTATCTGTATTTGCTTCAGCACAGGAGATGAAGTTTTTCATTTCGCAACACTTCACGTATTTCTTATCGTCAAAAAACTTCACATTTCTACTATTCTTGGCGCAGCTCACGTGGAAGCTACTATTACAATTTTTACACTTAATGTCGTTGATCACTTCTGATTTACATTTCTTGCATACTATAGCGATAGGACTCACGTCTGCACTCGTCGACATCTCGACCAAAAGGGGGCCCCCTTTGATGCATTTTTTTTTCGATTTCGGTTTTTTCGATTGGAGAAATAGATTCTATGAAAGAAACAAGCAGATTGGTATGATCGAAGTTGAAAATCGGTCCATCCGTTCGGAAGTTAAGGCGATCTGAAGAATTCGAAAAAGTTCCAAGGGGACTCCCTTTGATGCAATTTTTTTTCGATTTCGGTTTTTTCGATTGGAGAAATGGATTCTATGAAAAAACAAGCGAATTGATATTCGCGAAATTGAAAATCGGTCCATCCGTTCGGAAGTTAAGGCGATCTGTAGAATTCGAAAAAGTTCCAAGAAGGCCCCCTTTGATGCATTTTTTTTTTTGATTTCGGTTTTTTCGATTAGAGAAATGGATTCTTTGGAAGAAAACAAGCAGATTGGTATGATCGAAGTTGAAAATCGGTCCATCCGTTCGGAAGTTAAAGCGATCTGAAAAATTCGAGAAAGTTCCAAGGGGGCCCCCTTTGATGCATTTTTTTTTCGATTCCGGTTTTTTCGATTGGAGAAATGGATTCTATGGAAAAAACAAGCGAATTGGTATGCGCGAAATTGAAAATCGGTCCATCCGTTCGGAAGTTGAGGCGATCTGAAGAATTCGAAAAAGTTCCAAGGGGGCCCCCTTCGATGCATTTTTTTTTCGATTCTGGTTTTTTCGATTGGAGAAATGGTTTCTATGAACAAAAAAACAAGCAGATTGGTATGATCGAAGTTGAAAATCGGTCCATCCGTTCGGAAGTTAATGCGATCTGAAGAATTCGAAAAAGTTCCAAGGGGGCCCCCTTTGATGCATTTCTTTTTCGATTTCGGTTTTTTCGATTGGAGAAATGGATTCTATGAAAAAAACAAGCAGATTGGTATGATCGAAGTTGAAAATCGGTCCATCCGTTCGGAAGTTAAGGCGATCTGAAGAATTCGAAAAAGTTCCAAGGGGGTCCCCTTTGATGCATTTTTTTTCCATTTCGGTGGTTTCGATTGGAGAAATGGATTCTTTGACAAAATACAAGCAGATTGGTATGATCGAAGTTGAAAATCGGTCCATCCGTTCGGAAGTTAAGGCTATCTGAAGAATTCGAAAAAGTTCCAAAGGGGCCCCCATGGATGCATTTTTTTTTCGATTTCGGTTTTGTCGATTGGAGAAATGGATTCTATGAAAAAAAAACAAGCAGATTGGTATGATCGAAGTTGAAAATCGGTCCATCCGTTCGGAAGTTAAGGCGATCTGAAGAATTCGAAAAAGTTCCAAGGGGGCCCCCTTTGATGCATTTTTTTTTTCGATTTCGGTTTTTTCGATTGGAGAAATGGATTCTATGGAAAAAAAAACAAGCAAATTGGTATGATCGAAGTTGAAAATCGGTCCATCCGTTCGGAAGTTTAGGCGATCTGAAGAATTCGAAGAAGTTCCAAGGGGACCCCCTTTGATGCAATTTTTTTTTCGATTTCGGTTTTTTCTATTGAAGAAATGGATTCTATGAAAAAACAATCAAATTGGTATGCGCGAAATTGAAAATCGGTCCATCCGTTCGGAAGTTATGGCGGTCTGAAGAATTCTAAAAAGTTCCAAGGGGGCCTCCTTTGATGAATTTTTTTTTTCGATTTCGGTTTTTCCGATTGGAGAAATGGATTCTATGAAATAAAACAAGCAGATTGGTATGATCGAAGTTGAAAATCGGTCTATCCGTTCGGAAGTTAAGGCGATCTGAAGAATTCGAAAAAGTTCCAAGGGGGCCCCCTTTGATGCATTTTTTTTTCGATTTCGGTTTTTTCGATTGGAGAAATGGATTCTATGAAAAAAACAAGCAGATTGGTATGATCGAAGTTGAAAATCGGTCCATCCGTTCGGAAGTTAACGCGATCTGAAGAATTCGAAAAAGTTCCAAGGGGGCCCCCTTCGATGCATTTTTTTTTCGATTCCGGTTTTTTCGATTGAAGAAATGGATTCTATGAAAAAAAAACAAGCAGATTGGTATGATGGAAGTTGAAAATCGGTCCATCCGTTCGGAAGTTAATGCGATCTGAAGAATTCGAAAAAGTTCCAAGGGGGCCCCCTTTGATGCATTTTTTTTTTCGATTTCGGTTGTTTCAATTGGAGAAATGGATTCTATGAAAAAAACAAGCAGATTGGTATGATCGAAGTTGAAAATCGGTCCATCCGTTCGGAGGTTAAGGCGATCTGAAGAATTCGAAAAAGTTCCAAGGGGGTCCCCTTTGATGCATTTTTTTTCCATTTCGGTGGTTTCGATTGGAGAAATGGATTCTCTGACAAAATACAAGCAGATTGGTATGATCGAAGTTGAAAATCGGTCCATCCGTTCGGAAGTTAAGGCTATCTGAAGAATTCGAAAAAGTTCCAAAGGGGCCCCCATGGATGCATTTTTTTTTCGATTTCGGTTTTGTCGATTGGAGAAATGGATTCTATGAAAAAAAACAAGCAGATTGGTATGATCGAAGTTGAAAATCGGTCCATCCGTTCGGAAGTTAAGGCGATCTGAAGAATTCGAAAAAGTTCCAAGGGGGCCCCCTTTGATGCATTTTTTTTTTCGATTTCGGTTTTTTCGATTGGAGAAATGGATTCTATGGAAAAAAAACAAGCAAATTGGTATGATCGAAGTTGAAAATCGGTCCATCCGTTCGGAAGTTTAGGCGATCTGAAGAATTCGAAGAAGTTCCAAGGGGACCCCCTTTGATGCAATTTTTTTTTCGATTTCGGTTTTTTCTATTGAAGAAATGGATTCTATGAAAAAACAATCAAATTGGTATGCGCGAAATTGAAAATCGGTCCATCCGTTCGGAAGTTATGGCGGTCTGAAGAATTCTAAAAAGTTCCAAGGGGGCCTCCTTTGATGAATTTTTTTTTTCGATTTCGGTTTTTCCGATTGGAGAAATGGATTCTATGAAATAAAACAAGCAGATTGGTATGATCGAAGTTGAAAATCGGTCTATCCGTTCGGAAGTTAAGGCGATCTGAAGAATTCGAAAAAGTTCCAAGGGGGCCCCCTTTGATGCATTTTTTTTTCGATTTCGGTTTTTTCGATTGGAGAAATGGATTCTATGAAAAAAACAAGCAGATTGGTATGATCGAAGTTGAAAATCGGTCCATCCGTTCGGAAGTTAACGCGATCTGAAGAATTCGAAAAAGTTCCAAGGGGACCCCCTTTGATGCAATTTTCTTCGATTGGAGAAATGGATTCTATGAAAAAAACAAGCGAATTGGTATGCGCGAAATTGAAAATCGGTCCATCCGTTCGGAAGTTGAGGCGATCTGAAGAAATCAAAAAAGTTCCAAGGGGGCCCCCTTCGATGCATTTTTATTTCGATTCCGGTTTTTTCGATTGAAGAAATGGATTCTATGAAAAAAAACAAGCAGATTGGTATGATGGAAGTTGAAAATCGGTCCATCCGTTCGGAAGTTAATGCGATCTGAAGAATTCGAAAAAGTTCCAAGGGGGCCCCCTTTGATGCATTTTTTTTTCGATTTCGGTTGTTTCGATTGGAGAAATGGATTCTATGAAAAAAACAAGCAGATTGGTATGATCGAAGTTGAAAATCGGTCCATCCGTTCGGAGGTTAAGGCGATCTGAAGAATTCGAAAAAGTTCCAAGGGGGTCCCCTTTGA
The DNA here is from genome assembly GCA_029955515.1 of Chrysomela aeneicollis. Lineage (NCBI taxonomy): Eukaryota > Metazoa > Arthropoda > Insecta > Coleoptera > Chrysomelidae > Chrysomela > Chrysomela aeneicollis. Next base: position 8,878,198 of record JARUHQ010000013.1, on the reverse strand, counting down.
TGCATTTTTTTTCCATTTCGGTTTTTTCGATTGGAGAAATGGATTCTTTGAAAAAATACAAGCAGATTGGTATGATCGAAGTTGAAAATCGGTCCATCCGTTCGGAAGTTAAGGCGATCTGAAGAATTCGAAAAAGTTCCAAGGGGGCCCCCTTTGGAACTTTTTCTAATTCTTCAGATCGCATTAACTTCCGAACGGATGGACCGATTTTCAACTTCGATCATATCAATTTGCTTGTTTTTTTTTTCATAGAATCCATTTCTCCAATCGAAAAAACCGAAATCGAAAAAAATATGCATCAAAGGGGGCCCCCTTGGAACTTTTTCTAATTCTTCAGATCGCATTAACTTCCGAACGGATGGACCGATTTTCAACTTCGATCATACCAATCTGCTTGTTTTTTTTCATAGAATCCATTTCTCCAATCGAAAAAACCGAAATCGAAAAAAAAAATGCATCCATGGGGGCCCCTTTGGAACTTTTTCGAATTCTTCAGATCGCCTTAACTTCCGAACGGATGGACCGATTTTCAACTTCGATCATACCAATCTGCTTGTATTTTTTCAAAGAATCCATTTCTCCAATCGAAAAAACCGAAATGGAAAAAAAATGCATCAAAGGGGACCCCCTTGGAACTTTTTCGAATTCTTCAGATCGCCTTAACCTCCGAACGGATGGACCGATTTTCAACTTCGATCATACCAATCTGCTTGTTTTTTTCATAGAATCCATTTCTTCAATCGAAACAACCGAAATCGAAAAAAAAATGCATCAAAGGGGGCCCCCTTGGAACTTTTTCGAATTCTTCAGATCGCATTAACTTCCGAACGGATGGACCGATTTTCAACTTCCATCATACCAATCTGCTTGTTTTTTTTCATAGAATCCATTTCTTCAATCGAAAAAACCGGAATCGAAAAAAAAATGCATCGAAGGGGGCCCCCTTGGAACTTTTTTGATTTCTTCAGATCGCCTCAACTTCCGAACGGATGGACCGATTTTCAATTTCGCGCATACCAATTCGCTTGTTTTTTTCATAGAATCCATTTCTCCAATCGAAAAAAATTGCATCAAAGGGGGTCCCCTTGGAACTTTTTCGAATTCTTCAGATCGCGTTAACTTCCGAACGGATGGACCGATTTTCAACTTCGATCATACCAATCTGCTTGTTTTTTTCATAGAATCCATTTCTCCAATCGAAAAAACCGAAATCGAAAAAAAAATGCATCAAAGGGGGCCCCCTTGGAACTTTTTCGAATTCTTCAGATCGCCTTAACTTCCGAACGGATAGACCGATTTTCAACTTCGATCATACCAATCTGCTTGTTTTATTTCATAGAATCCATTTCTCCAATCGGAAAAACCGAAATCGAAAAAAAAAATTCATCAAAGGAGGCCCCCTTGGAACTTTTTAGAATTCTTCAGACCGCCATAACTTCCGAACGGATGGACCGATTTTCAATTTCGCGCATACCAATTTGATTGTTTTTTCATAGAATCCATTTCTTCAATAGAAAAAACCGAAATCGAAAAAAAAATTGCATCAAAGGGGGTCCCCTTGGAACTTCTTCGAATTCTTCAGATCGCCTAAACTTCCGAACGGATGGACCGATTTTCAACTTCGATCATACCAATTTGCTTGTTTTTTTTCCATAGAATCCATTTCTCCAATCGAAAAAACCGAAATCGAAAAAAAAAATGCATCAAAGGGGGCCCCCTTGGAACTTTTTCGAATTCTTCAGATCGCCTTAACTTCCGAACGGATGGACCGATTTTCAACTTCGATCATACCAATCTGCTTGTTTTTTTTCATAGAATCCATTTCTCCAATCGACAAAACCGAAATCGAAAAAAAAATGCATCCATGGGGGCCCCTTTGGAACTTTTTCGAATTCTTCAGATAGCCTTAACTTCCGAACGGATGGACCGATTTTCAACTTCGATCATACCAATCTGCTTGTATTTTGTCAGAGAATCCATTTCTCCAATCGAAACCACCGAAATGGAAAAAAAATGCATCAAAGGGGACCCCCTTGGAACTTTTTCGAATTCTTCAGATCGCCTTAACCTCCGAACGGATGGACCGATTTTCAACTTCGATCATACCAATCTGCTTGTTTTTTTCATAGAATCCATTTCTCCAATCGAAACAACCGAAATCGAAAAAAAAAATGCATCAAAGGGGGCCCCCTTGGAACTTTTTCGAATTCTTCAGATCGCATTAACTTCCGAACGGATGGACCGATTTTCAACTTCCATCATACCAATCTGCTTGTTTTTTTTTCATAGAATCCATTTCTTCAATCGAAAAAACCGGAATCGAAAAAAAAATGCATCGAAGGGGGCCCCCTTGGAACTTTTTTGATTTCTTCAGATCGCCTCAACTTCCGAACGGATGGACCGATTTTCAATTTCGCGCATACCAATTCGCTTGTTTTTTTCATAGAATCCATTTCTCCAATCGAAAAAAATTGCATCAAAGGGGGTCCCCTTGGAACTTTTTCGAATTCTTCAGATCGCGTTAACTTCCGAACGGATGGACCGATTTTCAACTTCGATCATACCAATCTGCTTGTTTTTTTCATAGAATCCATTTCTCCAATCGAAAAAACCGAAATCGAAAAAAAAATGCATCAAAGGGGGCCCCCTTGGAACTTTTTCGAATTCTTCAGATCGCCTTAACTTCCGAACGGATAGACCGATTTTCAACTTCGATCATACCAATCTGCTTGTTTTATTTCATAGAATCCATTTCTCCAATCGGAAAAACCGAAATCGAAAAAAAAAATTCATCAAAGGAGGCCCCCTTGGAACTTTTTAGAATTCTTCAGACCGCCATAACTTCCGAACGGATGGACCGATTTTCAATTTCGCGCATACCAATTTGATTGTTTTTTCATAGAATTCGAAAAAGTTCCAAGGGGGCCCCCTTTGATGCATTTTTTTTTCGATTTCGGTTCTTTCGATCGGAGAAATGGATTCTATGAGAAAAAACAAGCAGATTGGTATGATCGAAGTTGAAAATCGGTCCATCCGTTCGGATGTTGAGGCGATCTGAAGAATTCGAAAAAGTTCCAAGGGGGCCCCCTTTGATGCATTTTTTTTTTCGATTTCAGTTTTTTCGATTGGAGAAATGGATTCTATGAAAAAAAACAAGCAGATTGGTATGATCGAAGTTGAAAATCGGTCCATACGTTCGAAAGTTAAGGCAATCTGAAGAATTCGAAAAAGTTCCAAGGGGGCCCCCTTTGATGCATTTTTTTTTTTCGATTTCGGTTTTTTTGATCGAAGAAATGGATTCAATGAAAAATAAAGCAGATTGGTATGATCGAAGTTGAAAATCGGTCCATCCGTTCGGAAGTTAAGTCGATCTGAAGAATTCGAAAAAGTTCCAAGCGGGCCCCCTTTGATGCATTTTTTTTTTTCGATTTCGGTTTTTTTGATCGAAGAAATGGATTCAATGAAAAATAAAGCAGATTGGTATGATCGAAGTTGAAAATCGGTCCATCCGTTCGGAAGTTAAGTCGATCTGAAGAATTCGAAAAAGTTCCAAGGGGGCCCCCTTTGATGCATTTTTTTTTCTATTTCGGTTTTTTCGATTGGAGAAATGGATTCTATGAAAAAAAACAAGCAGATTGGTATGATCGAAGTTGAAAATCGGTCCATACGTTCGAAAATTAAGGCAATCTGAAGAATTCGAAAAAGTTCCAAGGGGGCCCCCTTTGATGCATTTTTTTTTCGATTTCGGATTTTTTAATCGGAGAAATGGATTCTATGAAAAAAAAAGCAGATTGGTATGATCGAAGTTGAAAATCGGTCCATCCGTTCGGAAATTAAGTCGATCTGAAGAATTCGAAAAAGTTCCAAGGGGGCCCCCTTTGATGCATTTTTTTTTTCGATTTCGGTTTCTTCGATTGGAGAAATGGATTCTATGCAAAAAAACAAGCAGATTCGTATGATCGAAGTTGAAAATCGGTCTATCCGTTCGGAAGTTAAGGCGATCTGAAGAATTCGAAAAAGTTCCAAGGGGGCTCCCTTTGATGCTTTTTATTTTTTCGATTTCGGTTTTTTCGATTGGAGAAATGGATTCTATGAAAAAAAAACAAGCAGATTGGTATGATCGAAGTTGAAAATCGGTCCATCCGTTCGGAAGTTAAGGCGGTCTGCAGAATTCAGAAAAGTTCTAAGGGGACCCCCTTTGATAAAATTTTTTTTCGATTTTGGTTTTTTCGATTGGAGAAATGGATTCTATGAAAAAAAACAAGCAGATTGGTACGATTGAAGTTGAAAATCGGTCCATCCGTTCGGAAGTTAAGGCGATTTGAAGAATTCGATAAAGTTCCAAGGGGACCCCCTTTGATGCAATTTTTCTTCAGATTTCGGTTTTTTCGATTGGAGAAATGGATTCTATGAGAAAAAAACAAGCAGTTTGGTATGATCGAAGTTGAAAATCGGTTCATCCGTTCGGAAGTTAAGGCGATCTGAAGAATTCGAAAAAGTTCCAAGGGGACCCCCTTTGATGCAATTTTTTTTTCGATTTCGGTTTTTTCTATTGAAGAAATGGATTCTATGAAAAAACAAGCAAATTGGTATGCGCGAAATTGAAAATCGGTCGATCCGTTCGGAAGTTGAGGCGGTCTGAAGAATTCGAAAAAGTTCCAAGGTGGCCCCGTTTGATGCATTTTTTTTTTCGATTTCGGTTTTTCCGATTGGAGAAATGGATTCTATAAAAAAAACAAGCAGATTGGTATGATCGAAGTTGAAAATCGGTCCATCCGTTCGGATGTTAAGGCGATCTGAAGAATTCGAAAAAGTTCCAAGGGGGCCCCCTTTGATGCATTTTTTTTTTCGATTTCGGTTTTTTCGAATGGAGAAATGGATTCTATGAAAGAAACAAGCAGATTGGTATGATCGAAGTTGAAAATCGGTCCATCCGTTCGGAAGTTAAGGCGATCTGAAGAATTCGAAAAAGTTCCAAGGGGACCCCCTTTGATGCAATTTCTTTTCGATTTCGGTTTTTTCGATTGGAGAAATGGATTCTATGAAAAAAACAAGCAGATTGGTATGATCGAAGTTGAAAATCGGTCCATCCGTTCGGAAGTTAAGGCGATCTGAAGAATTCGAAAAAGTTCCAAGGGGGCCCCCTTAGAAATGGATTCTATGAAAAAAAAAAAAGCAGTTTGGTATGATCGAAGTTGAAAATCGGTCCATCCGTTCGGAAGTTAAGGCGATCTGAAGAATTCGAAAAAGTTCCAAGGGGGCCCCCTTTGATGCAATTTTTTTTCGATTTCGGTTTTTCCGATTGGAAAAATGGATTCTATGAAAAAAAACAAGCAGATTGGTATGATCGAAGTTGAAAATCGGTCCATCCGTTCGGAAGTTAAGGCGATTTGAAGAATTCGAAAAAGTTCCAAGGGGACCCCCTTTGATGCATTTTTCTTTCAGATTTCGGTTCTTTCGATTGGAGAAATGGATTCTATGAAAAAAAACAAGCAGTTTGGTATGATCGAAGTTGAAAATAGGTCCATCCGTTCGGAAGTTAAGGCGATCTGAAGAATTCGAAGAAGTTCCAAGGGGACCCCCTTTGATGCAATTTTTTTATCGATTTCGGTTTTTTCTATTAAAGAAATGGATTCTATGAAAAAACAAGCAAATCGGTCCATACGTTCGAAAGTTAAGGCAATCTGAAGAATTCGAAAAAGTTCCAAGGGGGCCCCCTTTGATGCATTTTTTTTTTGATTTCGGTTTTTTTGATCGGAGAAATGGATTCTATAAAAAAAAAGCAGATTGGTATGATCGAAGTTGAAAATCGGTCTATCCGTTCGGAAGTTAAGTCGATATGAAGAATTCGAAAAAGTTCCAAGGGGGCCCCCTTTGATGCTTTTTATTTTTTCGATTTCGGTTTTTTTGATTGGAGAAATGGATTCTAAGAAAAAAAAACAAGCAGATTGGCATGATCGAAGTTGAAAATCGGTCCATACGTTCGAGAGTTAAGGCAATCTGAAGAATTCGAAAAAGTTCCAAGGGGGCCCCCTTTGTTGCTTTTTTTTTTCGATTTCGGTTTTTTTGATCGGAGAAATGGATTCTATGAAAAAAAAAGCAGATTGGTATGATCGAAGTTGAAAATCGGTCCATCCGTTCGGAAGTTAAGTCGATCTGAAGAATTCGAAAAAGTTCCAAGAGGGCTCCCTTTGATGCTTTTCATTTTTCCGATTTCGGTTTTTTTGATTGGAGAAATGGATTCTATGAAAAAAAAAACAAGCAGATTGGTATGATCGAAGTTGAAAATCGGTCCATCCGTTCGGAAGTTATGGCGATCTGAAGAATTCGAAAAAGTTCCAAGGGGACCCCCTTTGATGCAATTTTTCTTTTCGATTTCGGTTTTTTCGATTGGAGAAATGGATTCTATGAAAAAAAAACAAGCAGATTGGTATGATCGAAGTTGAAAATCGGTCCATCCGTTCGGAAGTTAAGGCGATCTGAAGAATTCAGAAAAGTTCCAAGGGGACCCCCTTTGATGCAATTTTTTTTTTCGATTCTGGTTTTTTCGATTGGAGAAATGGATTCCATGAAAAAAAACAAGCAGATTGGTATGATCGAAGTTGAAAATCGGTCCATCCGTTCGGAAGTTAAGGCGATTTGAAGAATTCGAAAAAGTTCCAAGGGGACCCCCTTTGATGTAATTTTTTTTCAGATTTCGGTTTTCTCGATTGGAGAAATGGATTCTATGAAGAAAAACTAGCAGTTTGGTATGATCGAAGTTGAAAATCGGTCCATCCGTTCGGAAGTTAAGGCGATCTGAAGAATTCGAAAAAGTTCCAAGGGGACCCCCTTTGATGCAATTTTTTTTTCGATTTCGGTTTTTTTTATTGAAGAAATGGATTCTATGAAAAAACAAGCAAATTGGTATGCGCGAAATTGAAAATCGGTCGATCCGTTCGGTAGTTGAGGCGGTCTGAAGAATTCGAAAAAGTTCCAAGGGGGCCCCCTTTGATGCATTTTTTTTTCGATTTCGGTTTTTTCGATTGGAGAAATGGATTCTATGAAAGAAACAAGCAGATTGGTATGATCGAAGTTGAAAATCGGTCCATCCGTTCGGAAGTTAAGGCGATCTGAAGAATTCGAAAAAGTTCCAAGGGGACCCCCTTTGATGCAATTTTTTTTCGATTTCGGTTTTTTCGATTGGAGAAATGGATTCTATGAAAAAAACAAGCGAATTGGTATGCGCGAAATTGAAAATCGGTCCATCCGTTCGGAAGTTAAGGCGATCTGAAGAATTCGAAAAAATTCCAAGAAGGCCCCCTTTGATGCATTTTTTTTTCGATTTCGGTTTTTTCGATTGGAGAAATGGATTCTATGAAAGAAAACAAGCAGATTGGTATGATCGAAGTTGAAAATCGGTCCATCCGTTCGGAAGTTAAGGCGATCTGAAGAATTCGAAAAAGTTCCAAGGGGGCCCCCTTTGATGCATTTTTTTTTCGATTTCGGTTTTTTCAATTGGAGAAATGGATTCTATGAAAAAAAAACAAGCAGATTGGTATGATCGAAGTTGAAAATCGGTCCATACGTTCGAAAGTTAAGGCAATCTGAAGAATTCGAAAAAGTTCCAAGGGGGCCCCCTTTGATGCATTTTTTTTTCGATTTCGGTTTTTTCGATCGGAGAAATGGATTCTATGAAAAAAAAAGCAGGTATGATCGAAGTTGAAAATCGGTCCATCAGTTCGGAAGTTAAGTCGATCTGAAGAATTCGAAAAAGTTCCTAGGGGGCCCCCTTTGATGCATTTTTTCTTTCGATTTCGGTTTTTTCGATTGGAGAAATGGATTCTATGAAAAAAAAAAACAAGCAGATTAGTATGATCGAAGTTGAAAATCGGTCCATCCGTTCGGAAGTTAAGGCGATCTGAAGAATTCGAATAAGTTCCAAGGGGGCCCCCTTTGATGCATTTTTTTTTCGATTTCGGTTTTTTCGATTGGAGAAATGGATTCTATGAAAAAATACAAGCAGATTGGTATGATCGAAGTTGGAAATCGGTCCATCCGTTCGGAAGTTAAGGCGATCTGAAGAATTCGAAAAAGTTCCAAGGGGACCCCCTTTGATGCAATTTTTTTTTTCGATTTCGGTTTTTTTGATTGGAGAAATGGATTCTATGAAAAAAAACAAGCAGTTTGGTATGATCGAAGTTGAAAATCGGTCCATCCGTTCGGAAGTTAAGGCGATCTGAAGAATTCGAAAAAGTTCCAAGGGGGCCCCCTTTGATGCATTTTTTTTTTTCGATTTCGGTTTTTTTGATTGGAGAAATGGATTCTATGAAAAAAAACAAGCAGATTGGTATGATCGAAGTTGAAAATCGGTTCATCCGTTCGGAAGTTAAGGCGATCTGAAGAATTCAAAAAAGTTTCAAGTAGGCCCCCTTTGATGCATTTTTTTTTTCGATTTTGGTTTTTTCGATTGGAGAAATGGATTCTATGAAACAAAAACAAGCAGATTGGTATGATCGAAGTTGAAAATCGGTTCATCCGTTCGGAAGTTAAGGCGATCTGAAGAATTCGAAAAAGTTTCAAGGGGGCCCCCTTTGATGCATTTTTTCTTTCGATTTCGGTTTTTTCGATTGGAGAAATGGATTTTATAAAAAAAACAAGCAGATTGGTATGATCGAAGTTGATAATCGGTCCATCCGTTCGGAAGTTAAGGCGATCTGAAGAATTCGAAAAAGTTCCAAGGGGGCCCCCTTTGATGCATTTTTTTTTCATTACAGTTTTTTCGACTGGAGAAACGGACTCTATGAAAAAAAACAAGCAGATTGGTATGATCGAAGTTGAAAATCTGTCCATCCGTTCGGAAGTTGAGGCGATCTGAAGAATTCGAAAAAGTTCCAAGGGGACCACCTTTGATGCAATTTTTTTTTTGATTTCGGTTTTTTCTATTGAAGAAATGGATTCTATGAAAAAACAAGCAAATTGGTATGCGCGAAATTGAAAATCGGTCGATCCGTTCGGTAGTTGAGGCGGTCTGAAGAATTCGAAAAAGTTCCAAGGGGGCCCCCTTTGATGCATTTTTTTTTTTCGATTTCGGTTTTTTCGATTGGAGAAATGGATTCTATGAAAGAAACAAGCAGATTGGTATGATCGAAGTTGAAAATCGGTCCATCCGTTCGGAAGTTAAGGCGATCTGAAGAATTCGAAAAAGTTCCAAGGGGACCCCCTTTGATGCAATTTTTTTTTCGATTTCGGTTTTTTCGATTGGAGAAATGGATTCTATGGAAAAAACAAGCGAATTGGTATGCGCGAAATTGAAAATCGGTCCATCCGTTCGGAAGTTAAGGCGATCTGAAGAATTCGAAAAAATTCCAAGAAGGCCTCCTTTGATGCATTTTTTTTCGATTTCGTTTTTTTCGATTGGAGAAATGGATTCTATGAAAGAAAACAAGCAGATTAGTATGATCGAAGTTGAAAATCGGTCCATCCGTTCGGAAGTTAAGGCGATCTGAAGAATTCGAAAAAGTTCCAAGGGGGCCCCCTTTGATGCATTTTTTTTTCGATTTCGGTTTTTTCGATTGGAGAAATAGATTCTATGAAAAAATACAAGCAGATTGGTATGATCGAAGTTGGAAATCGGTCCATCCGTTCGGAAGTTAAGGCGATCTGAAGAATTCGAAAAAGTTCCAAGGGGACCCCCTTTGATGCAATTTTTTTTTTCGATTTCGGTTTTTTTGATTGGAGAAATGGATTCTATGAAAAAAACAAGCAGATTGGTATGATCGAAGTTGAAAATCGGTCCATCCGTTCGGAAGTTAAGGCGATCTGAAGAATTCGAAAAAGTTCCAAGGGGGCCCCCTTTGATGCATTTTTTTTTTTCGATTTCGGTTTTTTTGATTGGAGAAATGGATTCTATGAAAAAAAACAAGCAGATTGGTATGATCGAAGTTGAAAATCGGTTCATCCGTTCGGAAGTTAAGGCGATCTGAAGAATTCGAAAAAGTTTCAAGGGGGCCCCCTTTGATGCATTTCTTTTTTCGATTTTGGTTTTTTCGATTGGAGAAATGGATTCTATGAAAAAAAACAAGCAGATTGGTATGATCGAAGTTGAAAATCGGTCCATACGTTCGAAAGTTGAGGCATTCTGAAGAATTCGAAAAAGTTCCAAGGGGGGCCCCTTTGATCCATTTTTTTTTCGATTTCGGTTTTTTCGATTGGAGAAATGGATTCTATGAAAACATACAAGCAGATTGGTATGATCGAAGTTGAAAATCGGTCCATCCGTTCGGAAGTTAAGTCGATCTGAAGAATTCGAAAAAGTTCCAAGGGGGCCCCCTTTGATGCATTTTTTTTTTCGATTTCGGTTTTTTTGATTGGAGAAATGGATTCTTTGAAAAAAAACAAGCAGATTCGTATGATCGAAGTTGAAAATCGGTCCATCCGTTCGGAAGTTAAGGCGATCTGAAGAATTCGAAAAAGTTCCAAGGGGGCTCCCTTTGATGCTTTTCATTTTTCCGATTTCGGTTTTTTTGATTGGAGAAATGGATTCTATGAAAAAAAAAACAAGCAGATTGGTATGATCGAAGTTGAAAATCGGTCCATCCGTTCGGAAGTTATGGCGATCTGAAGAATTCGAAAAAGTTCCAAGGGGACCCCCTTTGATGCAATTTTTCTTTTCGATTTCGGTTTTTTCGATTGGAGAAATGGATTCTATGAAAAAAAAAACAAGCAGATTGGTATGATCGAAGTTGAAAATCGGTCCATCCGTTCGGAAGTTAAGGCGATCTGAAGAATTCAGAAAAGTTCCAAGGGGACCCCCTTTGATGCAATTTTTTTTTTCGATTCTGGTTTTTTCGATTGGAGAAATGGATTCCATGAAAAAAAACAAGCAGATTGGTATGATCGAAGTTGAAAATCGGTCCATCCGTTCGGAAGTTAAGGCGATTTGAAGAATTCGAAAAAGTTCCAAGGGGACCCCCTTTGATGCAATTTTTTTTCAGATTTCGGTTTTCTCGATTGGAGAAATGGATTCTATGAAGAAAAACTAGCAGTTTGGTATGATCGAAGTTGAAAATCGGTCCATCCGTTCGGAAGTTAAGGCGATCTGAAGAATTCGAAAAAGTTCCAAGGGGACCCCCTTTGATGCAATTTTTTTTTCGATTTCGGTTTTTTTTATTGAAGAAATGGATTCTATGAAAAAACAAGCAAATTGGTATGCGCGAAATTGAAAATCGGTCGATCCGTTCGGTAGTTGAGGCGGTCTGAAGAATTCGAAAAAGTTCCAAGGGGGCCCCCTTTGATGCATTTTTTTTTCGATTTCGGTTTTTTCGATTGGAGAAATGGATTCTATGAAAGAAACAAGCAGATTGGTATGATCGAAGTTGAAAATCGGTCCATCCGTTCGGAAGTTAAGGCGATCTGAAGAATTCGAAAAAGTTCCAAGGGGACCCCCTTTGATGCAATTTTTTTTCGATTTCGGTTTTTTCGATTGGAGAAATGGATTCTATGAAAAAAACAAGCGAATTGGTATGCGCGAAATTGAAAATCGGTCCATCCGTTCGGAAGTTAAGGCGATCTGAAGAATTCGAAAAAATTCCAAGAAGGCCCCCTTTGATGCATTTTTTTTTCGATTTCGGTTTTTTCGATTGGAGAAATGGATTCTATGAAAGAAAACAAGCAGATTGGTATGATCGAAGTTGAAAATCGGTCCATCCGTTCGGAAGTTAAGGCGATCTGAAGAATTCGAAAAAGTTCCAAGGGGGCCCCCTTTGATGCATTTTTTTTTCGATTTCGGTTTTTTCAATTGGAGAAATGGATTCTATGAAAAAAAAACAAGCAGATTGGTATGATCGAAGTTGAAAATCGGTCCATACGTTCGAAAGTTAAGGCAATCTGAAGAATTCGAAAAAGTTCCAAGGGGGCCCCCTTTGATGCATTTTTTTTTCGATTTCGGTTTTTTCGATCGGAGAAATGGATTCTATGAAAAAAAAAGCAGGTATGATCGAAGTTGAAAATCGGTCCATCAGTTCGGAAGTTAAGTCGATCTGAAGAATTCGAAAAAGTTCCAAGGGGGCCCCCTTTGATGCATTTTTTCTTTCGATTTCGGTTTTTTCGATTGGAGAAATGGATTCTATGAAAAAAAAACAAGCAGATTAGTATGATCGAAGTTGAAAATCGGTCCATCCGTTCGGAAGTTAAGGCGATCTGAAGAATTCGAATAAGTTCCAAGGGGGCCCCCTTTGATGCATTTTTTTTTCGATTTCGGTTTTTTCGATTGGAGAAATGGATTCTATGAAAAAATACAAGCAGATTGGTATGATCGAAGTTGGAAATCGGTCCATCCGTTCGGAAGTTAAGGCGATCTGAAGAATTCGAAAAAGTTCCAAGGGGACCCCCTTTGATGCAATTTTTTTTTTCGATTTCGGTTTTTTTGATTGGAGAAATGGATTCTATGAAAAAAAACAAGCAGATTGGTATGATCGAAGTTGAAAATCGGTCCATCCGTTCGGAAGTTAAGGCGATCTGAAGAATTCGAAAAAGTTCCAAGGGGGCCCCCTTTGATGCATTTTTTTTTTCGATTTCGGTTTTTTTGATTGGAGAAATGGATTCTATGAAAAAAAACAAGCAGATTGGTATGATCGAAGTTGAAAATCAGTTCATCCGTTCGGAAGTTAAGGCGATCTGAAGAATTCGAAAAAGTTTCAAGTAGGCCCCCTTTGATGCATTTTTTTTTTCGATTTTGGTTTTTTCGATTGGAGAAATGGATTCTATGAAACAAAAACAAGCAGATTGGTATGATCGAAGTTGAAAATCGGTTCATCCGTTCGGAAGTTAAGGCGATCTGAAGAATTCGAAAAAGTTTCAAGGGGGCCCCCTTTGATGCATTTTTTTTTTTCGATTTCGGTTTTTTCGATTGGAGAAATGGATTTTATAAAAAAAACAAGCAGATTGGTATGATCGAAGTTGATAATCGGTCCATCCGTTCGGAAGTTAAGGCGATCTGAAGAATTCGAAAAAGTTCCAAGGGGGCCCCCTTTGATGCATTTTTTTTTCATTACAGTTTTTTCGACTGGAGAAACGGACTCTATGAAAAAAAACAAGCAGATTGGTATGATCGAAGTTGAAAATCGGTCCATCCGTTCGGAAGTTAAGGCGATCTGAAGAATTCGAAAAAGTTCCAAGGGGGCCCCCTTTGATGAATTTTTTTTTTAGATTTCGGTTTTTTCGATTGGAGAAATGGATTCTATGAAAAAAAACAAGCAGATTGGTATGATCGAAGTTGAAAATCGGTCCATCCGTTCGGAAGTTAAGGCGATCTGAAGAATTCGAAAAAGTTCCAAGGGGGCCCCCTTTGGTGCATTTTTTTTTCGGTTTCGGTTTTTTCGATTGGAGAAATGGATTCTATGAAAGAAAACAAGCAGATTGGTATGATCGAAGTTGAAAATCGGTCCATCCGTTCGGAAGTTAGGCGATCTGAAGAATTCGAAAAAGTTCCAAGGGGGCCCCCTTTGATGCATTTTTTTTCGATTTCGGTTTTTTCGATTGTAGAAATGGATTCTATGAAAAAATACAAGCAGATTGGTATGATCGAAGTTGGAAATCGGTCCATCCGTTCGGAAGTTAAGGCGATCTGAAGAATTCGAAAAAGTTCCAAGGGGACCCCCTTTGATGCAATTTTTTTTTTCGATTTCGGTTTTTTCGATTGGAGAAATGGATTCTATAAAAAAAATAACAAGCAGATTGGTATGATCGAAGTTGAAAATCGGTCCATCCGTTCGGAAGTTAAGGCGATCTGAAGAATTCGAAAAAGTTCCAAGGGGGCCCCCTTTGATGCATTTTTTTTTTCGATTTCGGTTTTTTCGATTGAAGAAATGGATTCTATGAAAAAAAAACAAGCAGATTGGTATGATCGAAGTTGAAAATCGGTTCATCCGTTCGGAAGTTAAGGCGATCTGAAGAATTCGAAAAAGTTTCAAGGGGGCCCCCTTCGATGCATTTTTTTTTCATTACAGTTTTTTCGATTGGAGAAATGGATTCTATGAAAAAATACAAGCAGATTGGTATGATCGAAGTTGGAAATCGGTCCATCCGTTCGGAAGTTAAGGCGATCTGAAGAATTCGAAAAAGTTCCAAGGGGACCCCCTTTGATGCAATTTTTCTTCGATTTCGGTTTTTTCGATTGGAGAAAAGGATTCTATGAAAAAAAACAAGCAGATTGGTATGATCGAAGTTGAAAATCGGTCCATCCGTTCGGAAGTTAAGGCGATCTGAAGAATTCGAAAAAGTTTCAAGGGGACCCCCTTTGATGCGATTTTTATTTCGATTTCGGTTTTTTCGATTGGAGAAATAGATTCTATGAAAAAAAAACAAGCAAATTGGTATGCGCGAAGTTGAAAATCGGTCCATCCGTTCGGAAGTTAAGGCGATCTGAAGAATTCGAAAAAGTTCCAAGGGGACCCCCTTTGATGCAATTTTTTTTTTCGATTTCGGTTTTTTCTATTGAAGATATGGATTCTATGAAAAAACAAGCAAATTGGTATGCGCGAAATTGAAAATCGGTCGATCCGTTCGGAAGTTGAGGCAGTCTGAAGAATTCGAAAAAGTTCCAAGCCCAGACAGCACACAATATCTATTAGATATCTAATGGATAGCCGTATATCCACTGAATGTCCAGTCCATGAGAGATATCTAATGGACATCCAGTGGATATATTCCTTGGATATTCTGAAGAAATATTGTTTTGTGAATGGATATGATGATATAACGAATAATCAAGAGAGAGTGATGAGAAAGCTATAAAATACATTATATTGAACGATAACGAAAAGTTTTCAATGTCCTGACATATATCCAGTGGATATCCGATGGATATCCACCAAATGAAGTCGAGACCGAAGTAGCACGAACTCATCCGAGTCGGAAGTCTCGGAACGCCAACGCCTTGTGGTGGCCATTTTATTTTTGTTTGTTGTGTATAACGTGTGTATGCAGTGCAGTGTTTGTTATGCTGTGATTTGTTTCTGATGATTTTACAATTTCGGTGGATTTTGGATTATCCTATACCTACATTAAAGTGAAGAAGTCGGTACGTGGATTCGGTTTTGGACAATAAAAGGTATTTTTGATATGTTGGATGTTTATTTTGTACCTATTGTGGAGTAGGCATCATGAACGTATATTGTCTAATTTCTCCGTCCCCATATTCACGTCATTGACATTCATTATAACATTACATACTGATTTTTTTTCAGACGTACCTACTTTCTTGCTCATATTGGATGAAAAGTTGCCTCTCTTTATAACTGGGAAAGGCGAAGAAGGGGAAGAAAGTATATTCATTTATAATCAGAAGTAAGATAATTTTTTATTGTTTGAGAGATATCATAATATAATTGATTGTATTATTGAATATTACAGATGCACCTATCCTAGGCACAAATGCTAAAGGAACCATCAAGGATTGGCTGGGATATGCTTCAGCAAGAATTATCATCACAACCCCAGTAAGTGTTATTACATTAGTGGTATTTTCTCATTCTTCCTGGCAATTTGAAAAATAAGAAATATTATCCAATTTTTTTTACAGTAAGAAGAATTCAGAAGCAGGGGATGATATGATGAATGCAAGTATCTAATATGTGTTTTGTAATTATAAGTTGAATAGAGTGAAAGGGGAAGAAAGTATATTCATTTATAATCAGAAGTAAGATAATTTTTTATTGTTTGAGAGATATCATAATATAATTGATTGTATTATTGAATATTACAGATGCACCTATCCTAGGCACAAATGCTAAAGGAACCATCAAGGATTGGCTGGGATATGCTTCAGCAAGAATTATCATCACAACCCCAGTAAGTGTTATTACATTAGTGGTATTTTCTCATTCTTCCTGGCAATTTGAAAAATAAGAAATATTATCCAATTTTTTTTACAGTAAGAAGAATTCAGAAGCAGGGGATGATATGATGAATGCAAGTATCTAATATGTGTTTTGTAATTATAAGTTGAATAGAGTGAACATTATTTTCCATAGTCTCATTTCATCATTATCCTGTAAAATAATATCACTATATCTATTATGAATATCTATTATATATCCATTATATATCTAATAGATATATTTAATGTGAATAGTTGATATCCCATGAATATCCATGGGATATCGAATGGATATCCATTATATATATCCATAGACATCCATTAGATATCCCTATATCCTGGATATAGGCGGACATATGGATATCTATTGTATATCTATAGGATATCCATCGATATCCAGTGGATATACTGGATATCCACGATGGATATCCTGTGGATGTCTAATGGATATACTGTGCTGTCTGGGAGGTGGCCCTTTTTGATGCATTTTATTTTTCGATTTCGGTTTTTTCGATTGGAGAAATGGATTCTATGGAAAAAAAAACAAGCAGATTGGTATGATCGAATTTGAAAATCGGTCCATCCGTTCGGAAGTTATGGCGATCTAAAGAATTCGAAAAAGTTCCAAGGGGACCCCCTTTGATGCAATTTTTCTTTTCGATTTCGGTTTTTTCGATTGAAGAAATGGATTCTATGAAAAAAAAAACAAGCAGATTGGTATGATCGAAGTTGAAAATCGGTCCATCCGTTCGGAAGTTAAGGCGATCTGAAGAATTCAGAAAAGTTCCAAGGGGACCCCCTTTGATGCAATTTTTTTTTCGATTCTGGTTTTTTCGATTGGAGAAATGGATTCCATGAAAAAAAACAAGCAGATTGGTATGATCGAAGTTGAAAATCGGTCCATCCGTTCGGAAGTTAAGGCGATTTGAAAAATTCGAAAAAGTTCCAAGGGGACCCCCTTTGATGCAATTTTTTTTTCAGATTTCGGTTTTCTCGATTGGAGAAATGGATTCTATGAAGAAAAACTAGCAGTTTGGTATGATCGAAGTTGAAAATCGGTCCATCCGTTCGGAAGTTAAGGCGATCTGAAGAATTCGAAAAAGTTCCAAGGGGACCCCCTTTGATGCAATTTTTTTTTCGATTTCGGTTTTTTCTATTGAAGAAATGGATTCTATGAAAAAACAAGCAAATTGGTATGCGCGAAATTGAAAATCGGTCGATCCGTTCGGTAGTTGAGGCGGTCTGAAGAATTCGAAAAAGTTCCAAGGGGGCTCCCTTTGATGCATTTTTTTTTCGATTTCGGTTTTTTCGATTGGAGAAATGGATTCTATGAAAGAAACAAGCAGATTGGTATGATCGAAGTTGAAAATCGGTCCATCCGTTCGGAAGTTAAGGCGATCTGAAGAATTCGAAAAAGTTCCAAGGGGACCCCCTTTGATGCAATTTTTTTTCGATTTCGGTTTTTTAGATTGGAGAAATGGATTCTATGAAAAAAACAAGCGAATTGGTATGCGCGAAATTGAAAATCGGTCCATCCGTTCGGAAGTTAAGGCGATCTGAAGAATTCGAAAAAATTCCAAGAAGGCCCCCTTTGATGCATTTTTTTTCGATTTCGGTTTTTTCGATTGGAGAAATGGATTCTATGAAAGAAAACAAGCAGATTGGTATGATCGAAGTTGAAAATCGGTCCATCCGTTCGGAAGTTAAGGCGATCTGAAGAATTCGAAAAAGTTCCAAGGGGGCCCCCTTTGATGCATTTTTTTTTCGATTTCGGTTTTTTCGATTGGAGAAATGGATTCTATGAAAAAAAACAAGCAGATTGGTATGATCGAAGTTGAAAATCGGTCCATCCGTTCGGAAGTTAAGGCGATCTGAAGAATTCGAAAAAGTTCCAAGGGGGCCCCCTTTGATGCATTTTTTTTTCGATTTCGGTTTTTTCGATTGGAGAAATGGATTCTATGAAAAAAAACAAGCAGATTGGTATGATCGAAGTTGAAAATCGGTTCATCCGTTCGGAAGTTAAGGCGATCTGAAGAATTCGAAGAAGTTTCAAAGGGGCCCCCTTTGATGCATCTTTTTTTTCGATTTCGGTTTTTTCGATTGGAGAAATGGATTTTTTAAAAAAAACAAGCAGATTGGTATGATCGAAGTTGAAAATCGGTCCATCCGTTCGGAAGTTAAGGCGATCTGAAGAATTCGAAAAAGTTCCAAGGGGGCCCTCTTTGGTGCAATTTTTTTTTCGATTTCGGTTTTTTCGATTGGAGAAATGGATTCTTTGAAAAAAAACAAGCAGATTCGTATGATCGAAGTTGAAAATCGGTCCATCCGTTCGGAAGTTAAGGCGATCTGAAGAATTCGAAAAAGTTCCAAGGGGGCCCCCTTTGATGAATTTTTTTTTCAGATTTCGGTTTTTTCGATTGGAGAAATGGATTCTATGAAAAAAAACAAGCAGATTGGTATGATCGAAGTTGAAAATCGGTCCATCCGTTCGGAAGTTAAGGCGATCTGAAGAATTCGAAAAAGTTCCAAGGGGGCCCCCTTTGGTGCATTTTTTTTTCGATTTCGGTTTTTTCGATTGGAGAATTGGATTCTATGAAAAAACAAGCAAATTGGTATGCGCGAAATTGAAAATCGGTCGATCCGTTCGGAAGTTGAGGCGGTCTGAAGAATTCGAAAAAGTTCCAAGGGGGCCCCCTTTGATGAATTTTTTTTTTCGATTTTGGTTTTTTCGATTGGAGAAATTGATTCTATGAAAAAAAACAAGCAGATTGGTATGATCGAAGTTGAAAATCGGTCCATCCGTTCGGAAGTTGAGGCGATCTGAAGAATTCGAAAAAGTTCCAAGGGGGCCCCCTTTGATGAATTTTTTTTTTTTCGATTTTGGTTTTTTCGATTGGAGAAATGGATTCTATGAAAAAAAACAAGCAGATTGGTATGATCGAAGTTGAAAATCGGTTCATCCGTTCGGAAGTTGAGGCGATCTGAAGAATTCGAAAAAGTTTCAAGGGGGCCCCCTTTGATGCATTTTTTTTTTCGATTTCGATTTTTTCGATTGGAGAAATGGATTTTTTAAAAAAAACAAGCAGATTGGTATGATCGAAGTTGAAAATCGGTCCATCCGTTCGGAAGTTAAGGCGATTTGAAGAATTCGAAAAAGTTCCAAGGGGACCCCCTTTGATGCAATTTTTTTTCAGATTTCGGTTTTCTCGATTGGAGAAATGGATTCTATGAAGAAAAACTAGCAGTTTGGTATGATCGAAGTTGAAAATCGGTCCATCCGTTCGGAAGTTAAGGCGATCTGAAGAATTCGAAAAAGTTCCAAGGGGACCCCCTTTGATGCAATTTTTTTTTCGATTTCGGTTTTTTTTATTGAAGAAATGGATTCTATGAAAAAACAAGCAAATTGGTATGCGCGAAATTGAAAATCGGTCGATCCGTTCGGTAGTTGAGGCGGTCTGAAGAATTCGAAAAAGTTCCAAGGGGGCCCCCTTTGATGCATTTTTTTTTCGATTTCGGTTTTTTCGATTGGAGAAATGGATTCTATGAAAGAAACAAGCAGATTGGTATGATCGAAGTTGAAAATCGGTCCATCCGTTCGGAAGTTAAGGCGATCTGAAGAATTCGAAAAAGTTCCAAGGGGACCCCCTTTGATGCAATTTTTTTTCGATTTCGGTTTTTTCGATTGGAGAAATGGATTCTATGAAAAAAACAAGCGAATTGGTATGCGCGAAATTGAAAATCGGTCCATCCGTTCGGAAGTTAAGGCGATCTGAAGAATTCGAAAAAATTCCAAGAAGGCCCCCTTTGATGCATTTTTTTTTCGATTTCGGTTTTTTCGATTGGAGAAATGGATTCTATGAAAGAAAACAAGCAGATTGGTATGATCGAAGTTGAAAATCGGTCCATCCGTTCGGAAGTTAAGGCGATCTGAAGAATTCGAAAAAGTTCCAAGGGGGCCCCCTTTGATGCATTTTTTTTTCGATTTCGGTTTTTTCAATTGGAGAAATGGATTCTATGAAAAAAAAACAAGCAGATTGGTATGATCGAAGTTGAAAATCGGTCCATACGTTCGAAAGTTAAGGCAATCTGAAGAATTCGAAAAAGTTCCAAGGGGGCCCCCTTTGATGCATTTTTTTTTCGATTTCGGTTTTTTCGATCGGAGAAATGGATTCTATGAAAAAAAAAGCAGGTATGATCGAAGTTGAAAATCGGTCCATCAGTTCGGAAGTTAAGTCGATCTGAAGAATTCGAAAAAGTTCCAAGGGGGCCCCCTTTGATGCATTTTTTCTTTCGATTTCGGTTTTTTCGATTGGAGAAATGGATTCTATGAAAAAAAAACAAGCAGATTAGTATGATCGAAGTTGAAAATCGGTCCATCCGTTCGGAAGTTAAGGCGATCTGAAGAATTCGAATAAGTTCCAAGGGGGCCCCCTTTGATGCATTTTTTTTTCGATTTCGGTTTTTTCGATTGGAGAAATGGATTCTATGAAAAAATACAAGCAGATTGGTATGATCGAAGTTGGAAATCGGTCCATCCGTTCGGAAGTTAAGGCGATCTGAAGAATTCGAAAAAGTTCCAAGGGGACCCCCTTTGATGCAATTTTTTTTTTCGATTTCGGTTTTTTTGATTGGAGAAATGGATTCTATGAAAAAAAACAAGCAGATTGGTATGATCGAAGTTGAAAATCGGTCCATCCGTTCGGAAGTTAAGGCGATCTGAAGAATTCGAAAAAGTTCCAAGGGGGCCCCCTTTGATGCATTTTTTTTTTCGATTTCGGTTTTTTTGATTGGAGAAATGGATTCTATGAAAAAAAACAAGCAGATTGGTATGATCGAAGTTGAAAATCAGTTCATCCGTTCGGAAGTTAAGGCGATCTGAAGAATTCGAAAAAGTTTCAAGTAGGCCCCCTTTGATGCATTTTTTTTTTCGATTTTGGTTTTTTCGATTGGAGAAATGGATTCTATGAAACAAAAACAAGCAGATTGGTATGATCGAAGTTGAAAATCGGTTCATCCGTTCGGAAGTTAAGGCGATCTGAAGAATTCGAAAAAGTTTCAAGGGGGCCCCCTTTGATGCATTTTTTTTTTTCGATTTCGGTTTTTTCGATTGGAGAAATGGATTTTATAAAAAAAACAAGCAGATTGGTATGATCGAAGTTGATAATCGGTCCATCCGTTCGGAAGTTAAGGCGATCTGAAGAATTCGAAAAAGTTCCAAGGGGGCCCCCTTTGATGCATTTTTTTTTCATTACAGTTTTTTCGACTGGAGAAACGGACTCTATGAAAAAAAACAAGCAGATTGGTATGATCGAAGTTGAAAATCGGTCCATCCGTTCGGAAGTTAAGGCGATCTGAAGAATTCGAAAAAGTTCCAAGGGGGCCCCCTTTGATGAATTTTTTTTCGATTTCGGTTTTTTCGATTGTAGAAATGGATTCTATGAAAAAATACAAGCAGATTGGTATGATCGAAGTTGGAAATCGGTCCATCCGTTCGGAAGTTAAGGCGATCTGAAGAATTCGAAAAAGTTCCAAGGGGACCCCCTTTGATGCAATTTTTTTTTTCGATTTCGGTTTTTTCGATTGGAGAAATGGATTCTATAAAAAAAATAACAAGCAGATTGGTATGATCGAAGTTGAAAATCGGTCCATCCGTTCGGAAGTTAAGGCGATCTGAAGAATTCGAAAAAGTTCCAAGGGGGCCCCCTTTGATGCATTTTTTTTTTCGATTTCGGTTTTTTCGATTGAAGAAATGGATTCTATGAAAAAAAAACAAGCAGATTGGTATGATCGAAGTTGAAAATCGGTTCATCCGTTCGGAAGTTAAGGCGATCTGAAGAATTCGAAAAAGTTTCAAGGGGGCCCCCTTCGATGCATTTTTTTTTCATTACAGTTTTTTCGATTGGAGAAATGGATTCTATGAAAAAATACAAGCAGATTGGTATGATCGAAGTTGGAAATCGGTCCATCCGTTCGGAAGTTAAGGCGATCTGAAGAATTCGAAAAAGTTCCAAGGGGACCCCCTTTGATGCATTTTTTTTTTCGATTTCGATTTTTTCGATTGGAGAAATGGATTTTTTAAAAAAAACAAGCAGATTGGTATGATCGAAGTTGAAAATCGGTCCATCCGTTCGGAAGTTAAGGCGATCTGAAGAATTCGAAAAAGTTCCAAGGGGGCCACCTTTGATGCATTTTTTTTTCATTTTGGTTTTTTCGATTGGAGAAATGGACTCTATGAAAAAAACAAGCAGATTGGTATGATCGAAGTTGAAAATCGGTCCATCCGTTCGGAAGTTGAGGCGATCTGAAGAATTCGAAAAAGTTCCAAGGGGGCCCCCTTTGATGAATTTTTTTTTAAGATTTCGGTTTTTTCGATTGGAGAAATGGATTCTATGAAAAAACAAGCAAATTGGTATGCGCGAAGTTGAAAATCGGTCTATCCGTTCGGAAGTTAAGGCGATCTGAAGAATTCGAAAAAGTTCCAAGGGGACCCCCTTTGATGCAATTTTTTTTTCGATTTCGGTTTTTTCTATTGAAGATATGGATTCTATGAAAAAACAAGCAAATTGGTATGCGCGAAATTGAAAATCGGTCGATCCGTTCGGAAGTTGAGGCAGTCTGAAGAATTCGAAAAAGTTCCAAGGTGGCCCTTCTTGATGCATTTTATTTTTCGATTCCGGTTTTTTCGATTGGAGAAATGGATTCTATGAAAAAAAAAAACAAGCAGATTGGTATGATCGAATTTGAAAATCGGTCCATCCGTTCGGAAGTTATGGCGATCTGAAGAATTCGAAAAAGTTCCAAGGGGACCCCCTTTGATGCAATTTTTCTTTTCGATTTCGGTTTTTTCGATTGGAGAAATGGATTCTATGAAAAAAAAAACAAGCAGATTGGTATGATCGAAGTTGAAAATCGGTCCATCCGTTCGGAAGTTAAGGCGATCTGAAGAATTCAGAAAAGTTCCAAGGGGACCCCCTTTGATGCAATTTTTTTTTCGATTCTGGTTTTTTCGATTGGAGAAATGGATTCCATGAAAAAAAACAAGCAGATTGGTATGATCGAAGTTGAAAATCGGTCCATCCGTTCGGAAGTTAAGGCGATTTGAAAAATTCGAAAAAGTTCCAAGGGGACCCCCTTTGATGCAATTTTTTTTTCAGATTTCGGTTTTCTCGATTGGAGAAATGGATTCTATGAAGAAAAACTAGCAGTTTGGTATGATCGAAGTTGAAAATCGGTCCATCCGTTCGGAAGTTAAGGCGATCTGAAGAATTCGAAAAAGTTCCAAGGGGACCCCCTTTGATGCAATTTTTTTTTCGATTTCGGTTTTTTCTATTGAAGAAATGGATTCTATGAAAAAACAAGCAAATTGGTATGCGCGAAATTGAAAATCGGTCGATCCATTCGGTAGTTGAGGCGGTCTGAAGAATTCGAAAAAGTTCCAAGGGGGCTCCCTTTGATGCATTTTTTTTTCGATTTCGGTTTTTTCGATTGGAGAAATGGATTCTATGAAAGAAACAAGCAGATTGGTATGATCGAAGTTGAAAATCGGTCCATCCGTTCGGAAGTTAAGGCGATCTGAAGAATTCGAAAAAGTTCCAAGGGGACCCCCTTTGATGCAATTTTTTTTCGATTTCGGTTTTTTAGATTGAGAAATGGATTCTATGAAAAAAACAAGCGAATTGGTATGCGCGAAATTGAAAATCGGTCCATCCGTTCGGAAGTTAAGGCGATCTGAAGAATTCGAAAAAATTCCAAGAAGGCCCCCTTTGATGCATTTTTTTTTCGATTTCGGTTTTTTCGATTGGAGAAATGGATTCTATGAAAGAAAACAAGCAGATTGGTATGATCGAAGTTGAAAATCGGTCCATCCGTTCGGAAGTTAAGGCGATCTGAAGAATTCGAAAAAGTTCCAAGGGGGCCCCCTTTGATGCATTTTTTTTCGATTTCGGTTTTTTCGATTGGAGAAATGGATTCTATGAAAAAAAACAAGCAGATTGGTATGATCGAAGTTGAAAATCGGTCCATCCGTTCGGAAGTTAAGGCGATCTGAAGAATTCGAAAAAGTTCCAAGGGGGCCCCCTTTGATGCATTTTTTTTTCGATTTCGGTTTTTTCGATTGGAGAAATGGATTCTATGAAAAAAAACAAGCAGATTGGTATGATCGAAGTTGAAAATCGGTTCATCCGTTCGGAAGTTAAGGCGATCTGAAGAATTCGAAAAAGTTTCAAGGGGGCCCCCTTTGATGCATTTTTTTTTTCGATTTCGGTTTTTTCGATTGGAGAAATGGATTTTTAAAAAAAAACAAGCAGATTGGTATGATCGAAGTTGAAAATCGGTCCATCCGTTCGGAAGTTAAGGCGATCTGAAGAATTCGAAAATGTTCCAAGGGGGCCCCCTTTGATGCATTTTTTTTCGATTTCGGTTTTTTCGATTGGAGAAATGGATTCTATGAAAAAAAACAAGCAGATTGGTATGATCGAAGTTGAAAATCGGTCCATCCGTTCGGAAGTTAAGGCGATCTGAAGAATTCGAAAATGTTCCAAGGGGGCCCCCTTTGATGCATTTTTTTTTCTATTTCGGTTTTTTCGATTGGAGAAATGGACTCTATGAAAAAAAAACAAGCAGATTGGTATGATCGAAGTTGAAAATCGGTCCATCCGTTCGGAAGTTGAGGCGATCTGAAGAATTCGAAAAAGTTCCAAGGGGGCCCCCTTTGATGAATTTTTTTTTAGATTTCGGTTATTTCGATTGGAGAAATGGATTCTATGAAAAAAAACAAGCAGATTGGTATGATCGAAGTTGAAAATCGGTCCATCCGTTCGGAAGTTAAGGCGATCTGAAGAATTCGAAAAAGTTCCAAGGGGGCCCCCTTTGGTGCATTTTTTTTTTCGATTTCGGTTTTTTCGATTGGAGAAATGGATTCTATGAAAGAAAACAAGCAGATTGGTATGATCGAAGTTGAAAATCGGTCCATCCGTTCGGAAGTTAGGCGATCTGAAGAATTCGAAAAAGTTCCAAGGGGGCCCCCATTGATGCATTTGTTTTTCGATTTCGGTTTTTTCGATTGGAGAAATGGATTCTATGAAAAAATACAAGCAGATTGGTATGATCGAAGTTGGAAATCGGTCCATCCGTTCGGAAGTTAAGGCGATCTGAAGAATTCGAAAAAGTTCCAAGGGGGCCCCCTTTGATGAATTTTTTTTTCAGATTTCGGTTTTTTCGATTGGAGAAATGGATTCTATGAAAAAAAACAAGCAGATTGGTATGATCGAAGTTGAAAATCGGTCCATCCGTTCGGAAGTTAAGGCGATCTGAAGAATTCGAAAAAGTTCCAAGGGGGCCCCCTTTGGTGCATTTTTTTTTCGATTTCGGTTTTTTCGATTGGAGAATTGGATTCTATGAAAAAACAAGCAAATTGGTATGCGCGAAATTGAAAATCGGTCGATCCGTTCGGAAGTTGAGGCGGTCTGAAGAATTCGAAAAAGTTCCAAGGGGGCCCCCTTTGATGAATTTTTTTTTTCGATTTTGGTTTTTTCGATTGGAGAAATGGATTCTATGAAAAAAAACAAGCAGATTGGTATGATCGAAGTTGAAAATCGGTCCATCCGTTCGGAAGTTGAGGCGATCTGAAGAATTCGAAAAAGTTCCAAGGGGGCCCCCTTTGATGATTTTTTTTTTTTCGATTTTGGTTTTTTCGATTGGAGAAATGGATTCTATGAAAAAAAACAAGCAGATTGGTATGATCGAAGTTGAAAATCGGTTCATCCGTTCGGAAGTTGAGGCGATCTGAAGAATTCGAAAAAGTTTCAAGGGGGCCCCCTTTGATGCATTTTTTTTTCGATTTCGATTTTTTCGATTGGAGAAATGGATTTTTTAAAAAAAACAAGCAGATTGGTATGATCGAAGTTGAAAATCGGTCCATCCGTTCGGAAGTTAAGGCGATCTGAAGAATTCGAAAAAGTTCCAAGGGGGCCACCTTTGATGCATTTTTTTTTCATTTTGGTTTTTTCGATTGGAGAAATGGACTCTATGAAAAAAACAAGCAGATTGGTATGATCGAAGTTGAAAATCGGTCCATCCGTTCGGAAGTTGAGGCGATCTGAAGAATTCGAAAAAGTTCCAAGGGGGCCCCCTTTGATGAATTTTTTTTTAAGATTTCGGTTTTTTCGATTGGAGAAATGGATTCTATGAAAAAACAAGCAAATTGGTATGCGCGAAGTTGAAAATCGGTCTATCCGTTCGGAAGTTAAGGCGATCTGAAGAATTCGAAAAAGTTCCAAGGGGACCCCCTTTGATGCAATTTTTTTTTCGATTTCGGTTTTTTCTATTGAAGATATTGATTCTATGAAAAAACAAGCAAATTGGTATGCGCGAAATTGAAAATAGGTCGATCCGTTCGGAAGTTGAGGCGGTCTGAAGAATTCGAAAAAGTTCCAAGGTGGCCCTTTTTGATGCATTTTATTTTTCGATTTCGGTTTTTTCGATTGGAGAAATGGATTCTATGAAAAAAAAACAAGCAGATTGGTATGATCGAATTTGAAAATCGGTCCATCCGTTCGGAAGTTAAGGCGATCTGAAGAATTCAAAAAAGTTCCAAGGGGGCCCCCTTTGATGCATTTTTTTTTCGATTTCGGTTTTTTCGATTGGAGAAATGGATTCTATGAAAGAAACAAGCAGATTGGTATGATCGAAGTTGAAAATCGGTCCATCCGTTCGGAAGTTAAGGCGATCTGAAGAATTCGAAAAAGTTCCAAGGGGACCCCCTTTGATGCAATTTTTTTTCGATTTCGGTTTTTTCGATTGGAGAAATGGATTCTATGAAAAAAACAAGCGAATTGGTATGCGCGAAATTGAAAATCGGTTCATCCGTTCGGAAGTTAAGGCGATCTGAAGAATTCGAAAAAATTCCAAGAAGGCCCCCTTTGATGCATTTTTCTTTCGATTTCGGTTTTTTCGATTGGAGAAATGGATTCTATGAAAGAAAACAAGCAGATTGGTATGATCGAAGTTGAAAATCGGTCCATCCGTTCGGAAGTTAAGGCGATCTGAAGAATTCGAAAAAGTTCCATGGGGGCCCCCTTTGATGCATTTTTTTTTTCGATTTCGGTTTTTTCGATTGGAGAAATGGATTCTATGAAAAAAAACAAGCAGATTGGTATGATCGAAGTTGAAAATCGGTCCATCCGTTCGGATGTTGAGGCGATCTGAAGAATTCGAAAAAGTTCCAAGGGGGCCCCCTTTGATGAATTTTTTTTTTCGATTTTGGTTTTTTTGATTGAAGAAATGGATTCTATGAAAAAAAAACAAGCAGATTGGTATGATCGAAGTTGAAAATCGGTTTATCCGTTCGGAAGTTAAGGCGATCTGAAGAATTCGAAAAAGTTTCAAGGGGGCCCCCTTTGATGCATTTTTTTTTCATTTTGGTTTTTTCGATTGGAGAAATGGACTCTATGAAAAAAACATGCAGATTGGTATGATCGAAGTTGAAAATCGGTCCATCCGTTCGGAAGTTAGGCGATCTGAAGAATTCGAAAAAGTTCCAAGGGGGCCCCCTTTGATGCATTTTTTTTTTTCGATTTCGGTTTTTTCGATTGGATAAATGGATTCTATGAAAAAAAAACAAACAGATTGGTATGATCAAAGTTGAAAATCGGTCCATCCGTTCGGAAGTTAAGGCGATCTGAAGAATTCGAAAAAGTTCCAAGGGGGCCCCCTTTGATGCATTTTTTTTTCGATTTCGGTTTTTCTGATCGGAGAAATGGATTCTATGAAAAAAACAAGCAGATTGGTATGATCGAAGTTGAAAATCGGTCCATACGTTCGAAAGTTAAGGCGATCTGAAGAATTCGAAAAAGTTCCAAGGGGCCCCCTTTGATGCTTTCTTTTTTTCGATTTCGGTTTTTTCGATTGGAGAAATGGATTCTATGAAAAAAAACAAGCAGTTTGGTATGATCGAAGTTGAAAATCGGTCCATCCGTTCGGAAGTTAAGTCGATCTGAAGAATTCGAAAAAGTTCCAAGGGGGCCGCCTTTGGTGCATTTTTTTTTTCGATTTCGGTTATTTCGATTGGAGAAATGGATTCTATGAAAGAAAACAAGCAGATTGGTATGATCGAAGTTGAAAATCGGTCCATCCGTTCGGAAGTTAGGTGATCTGAAGAATTCGAAAAAGTTCCAAGGGGGCCCCCTTTGATGCATTTTTTTTTCAATTTCGGTTTTTTTGATTGGAGAAACGGATTCTATGAAAAAATACAAGCAGATTGGTATGATCGAAGTTGGAAATCGGTCCATCCGTTCGGAAGTTAAGGCGATCTGAAGAATTCGAAAAAGTTCCAAGGGGGCCCCCTTTGATGAATTTTTTTTTAGATTTCGGTTTTTTCGATTGGAGAAATGGATTCTATGAAAAAAAACAAGCAGATTGGTATGATCGAAGTTGAAAATCGGTACATCCGTTCGGAAGTTAAGGCGATCTGAAGAATTCGAAAAAGTTCCAAGGGGGCCCCCTTTGATGCATTTTTTTTTTGATTTCGGTTTTTTCGATTGGAGAAACGGATTCTATGAAAAAATACAAGCAGATTGGTATGATCGAAGTTGGAAATCGGTCCATCCGTTCGGAAGTTAGGCGATCTGAAGAATTCGAAAAAGTTCCAAGGGGGCCCCCATTGATGCATTTGTTTTTCGATTTCGGTTTTTTCGATTGGAGAAATGGATTCTATGAAAAAATACAAGCAGATTGGTATGATCGAAGTTGGAAATCGGTCCATCCGTTCGGAAGTTAAGGCGATCTGAAGAATTCGAAAAAGTTCCAAGGGGGCCCCCTTTGATGAATTTTTTTTTCAGATTTCGGTTATTTCGATTGGAGAAATGGATTCTATGAAAGAAAACAAGCAGATTGGTATGATCGAAGTTGAAAATCGGTCCATCCGTTCGGAAGTTAGGCGATCTGAAGAATTCGAAAAAGTTCCAAGGGGGCCCCCTTTGATGAATTTTTTTTTTAGATTCCAGTTTTTTCGATTGGAGAAATGGATTCTATAAAAAAAAACAAGCAGATTGGTATGATCGAAGTTGAAAATCGGTCCATCCGTTCGGAAGTTAAGGCGATCTGAAGAATTCGAAAAAGTTCCAAGGGGGCCCCCTTTGATGAATTTTTTTTCAGATTTCGGTTATTTCGATTGGAGAAATGGATTCTATGAAAAAAAACAAGCAGATTGGTATGATCGAAGTTGAAAATCGGTCCATCCGTTCGGAAGTTAAGGCGATCTGAAGAATTCGAAAAAGTTCCAAGGGGGCCCCCTTTGGTGCATTTTTTTTTTCGATTTCGGTTATTTCGATTGGAGAAATGGATTCTATGAAAGAAAACAAGCAGATTGGTATGATCGAAGTTGAAAATCGGTCCATCCGTTCGGAAGTTAGGCGATCTGAAGAATTCGAAAAAGTTCCAAGGGGGCCCCCATTGATGCATTTGTTTTTCGATTTCGGTTTTTTCGATTGGAGAAATGGATTCTATGAAAAAATACAAGCAGATTGGTATGATCGAAGTTGGAAATCGGTCCATCCGTTCGGAAGTTAAGGCGATCTGAAGAATTCGAAAAAGTTCCAAGGGGGCCCCCTTTGATGAATTTTTTTTTCAGATTTCGGTTTTTTCGATTGGAGAAATGGATTCTATGAAAAAAAACAAGCAGATTGGTATGATCGAAGTTGAAAATCGGTCCATCCGTTCGGAAGTTAAGGCGATCTGAAGAATTCGAAAAAGTTCCAAGGGGGCCCCCTTTGGTGCATTTTTTTTTCGATTTCGGTTTTTTCGATTGGAGAATTGGATTCTATGAAAAAACAAGCAAATTGGTATGCGCGAAATTGAAAATCGGTCGATCCGTTCGGAAGTTGAGGCGGTCTGAAGAATTCGAAAAAGTTCCAAGGGGGCCCCCTTTGATGAATTTTTTTTTTCGATTTTGGTTTTTTCGATTGGAGAAATGGATTCTATGAAAAAAAAACAAGCAGATTGGTATGATCGAAGTTGAAAATCGGTCCATCCGTTCGGAAGTTGAGGCGATCTGAAGAATTCGAAAAAGTTCCAAGGGGGCCCCCCTTTAATGAATTTTTTTTTTTCGATTTTGGTTTTTTCGATTGGAGAAATGGATTCTATGAAAAAAAACAAGCAGATTGGTATGATCGAAGTTGAAAATCGGTTCATCCGTTCGGAAGTTGAGGCGATCTGAAGAATTCGAAAAAGTTTCAAGGGGGCCCCCTTTGATGCATTTTTTTTTTCGATTTCGATTTTTTCGATTGGAGAAATGGATTTTTAAAAAAAAACAAGCAGATTGGTATGATCGAAGTTGAAAATCGGTCCATCCGTTCGGAAGTTAAGGCGATCTGAAGAATTCCAAAAGTTCCAAGGGGGCCACCTTTGATGCATTTTTTTTTCATTTTGGTTTTTTCGATTGGAGAAATGGATTCTATGAAAAAATACAAGCAGATTGGTATGATCGAAGTTGGAAATCGGTCCATCCGTTCGGAAGTTAAGGCGATCTGAAGAATTCGAAAAAGTTCCAAGGGGGCCGCCTTTGGTGCATTTTTTTTTTCGATTTCGGTTATTTCGATTGGAGAAATGGATTCTATGAAAGAAAACAAGCAGATTGGTATGATCGAAGTTGAAAATCGGTCCATCCGTTCGGAAGTTAGGCGATCTGAAGAATTCGAAAAAGTTCCAAGGGGGCCCCCTTTGATGAATTTTTTTTTTAGATTCCGGTTTTTTCGATTGGAGAAATGGATTCTATAAAAAAAAACAAGCAGATTGGTATGATCGAAGTTGAAAATCGGTCCATCCGTTCGGAAGTTAAGGCGATCTGAAGAATTCGAAAAAGTTCCAAGGGGGCCCCCTTTGATGAATTTTTTTTCAGATTTCGGTTATTTCGATTGGAGAAATGGATTCTATGAAAAAAAACAAGCAGATTGGTATGATCGAAGTTGAAAATCGGTCCATCCGTTCGGAAGTTAAGGCGATCTGAAGAATCCGAAAAAGTTCCAAGGGGGCCCCCTTTGGTGCATTTTTTTTTTCGATTTCGGTTTTTTCGATTGGAGAAATGGATTCTATGAAAGAAAACAAGCAGATTGGTATGATCGAAGTTGAAAATCGGTCCATCCGTTCGGAAGTTAGGCGATCTGAAGAATTCGAAAAAGTTCCAAGGGGGCCCCCATTGATGCATTTGTTTTTCGATTCCGGTTTTTTCGATTGGAGAAATGGATTCTATGAAAAAATACAAGCAGATTGGTATGATCGAAGTTGGAAATCGGTCCATCCGTTCGGAAGTTAAGGCGATCTGAAGAATTCGAAAAAGTTCCAAGGGGGCCCCCTTTGATGAATTTTTTTTTCAGATTTCGGTTTTTTCGATTGGAGAAATGGATTCTATGAAAAAAAACAAGCAGATTGGTATGATCGAAGTTGAAAATCGGTCCATCCGTTCGGAAGTTAAGGCGATCTGAAGAATTCGAAAAAGTTCCAAGGGGGCCCCCTTTGGTGCATTTTTTTTTCGATTTCGGTTTTTTCGATTGAAGAATTGGATTCTATGAAAAAACAAGCAAATTGGTATGCGCGAAATTGAAAATCGGTCGATCCGTTTGGAAGTTGAGGCGGTCTGAAGAATTCGAAAAAGTTCCAAGGGGGCCCCCTTTGATGAATTTTTTTTTTCGATTTTGGTTTTTTTGATTGGAGAAATGGATTCTATGAAAAAAAACAAGCAGATTGGTATGATCGAAGTTGAAAATCGGTCCATCCGTTCGGAAGTTGAGGCGATCTGAAGAATTCGAAAAAGTTCCAAGGGGGCCCCCCTTTAATGAATTTTTTTTTTCGATTTTGGTTTTTTCGATTGGAGAAATGGATTCTATGAAAAAAAACAAGCAGATTGGTATGATCGAAGTTGAAAATCGGTTCATCCGTTCGGAAGTTGAGGCGATCTGAAGAATTCGAAAAAGTTTCAAGGGGGCCCCCTTTGATGCATTTTTTTTTTCGATTTCGATTTTTTCGATTGGAGAAATGGATTTTTTAAAAAAAACAAGCAGATTGGTATGATCGAAGTTGAAAATCGGTCCATCCGTTCGGAAGTTAAGGCGATCTGAAGAATTCGAAAAAGTTCCAAGGGGGCCACCTTTGATGCATTTTTTTTTTCATTTTGGTTTTTTCGATTGGAGAAATGGACTCTATGAAAAAAACAAGCAGATTGGTATGATCGAAGTTGAAAATCGGTCCATCCGTTCGGAAGTTGAGGCGATCTGAAGAATTCGAAAAAGTTCCAAGGGGGCCCCCTTTGATGAATTTTTTTTTAAGATTTCGGTTTTTTCGATTGGAGAAATGGATTCTATGAAAAAACAAGCAAATCGGTATGCGCGAAGTTGAAAATCGGTCTATCCGTTCGGAAGTTAAGGCGATCTGAAGAATTCGAAAAAGTTCCAAGGGGACCCCCTTTGATGCAATTTTTTTTTCGATTTCGGTTTTTTCTATTGAAGATATTGATTCTATGAAAAAACAAGCAAATTGGTATGCGCGAAATTGAAAATAGGTCGATCCGTTCGGAAGTTGAGGCGGTCTGAAGAATTCGAAAAAGTTCCAAGGTGGCCCTTTTTGATGCATTTTATTTTTCGATTTCGGTTTTTTCGATTGGAGAAATGGATTCTATGAAAAAAAACAAGCAGATTGGTATGATCGAATTTGAAAATCGGTCCATCCGTTCGGAAGTTAAGGCGATCTGAAGAATTCAAAAAAGTTCCAAGGGGGCCCCCTTTGATGCATTTTTTTTTTCGATTTCGGTTTTTTCGATTGGAGAAATGGATTCTATGAAAGAAACAAGCAGATTGGTATGATCGAAGTTGAAAATCGGTCCATCCGTTCGGAAGTTAAGGCGATCTGAAGAATTCGAAAAAGTTCCAAGGGGACCCCCTTTGATGCAATTTTTTTTCGATTTCGGTTTTTTCGATTGGAGAAATGGATTCTATGAAAAAAACAAGCGAATTGGTATGCGCGAAATTGAAAATCGGTCCATCCGTTCGGAAGTTAAGGCGATCTGAAGAATTCGAAAAAATTCCAAGAAGGCCCCCTTTGATGCATTTTTCTTTCGATTTCGGTTTTTTCGATTGGAGAAATGGATTCTATGAAAGAAAACAAGCAGATTGGTATGATCGAAGTTGAAAATCGGTCCATCCGTTCGGAAGTTAAGGCGATCTGAAGAATTCGAAAAAGTTCCATGGGGGCCCCCTTTGATGCATTTTTTTTTTCGATTTCGGTTTTTTCGATTGGAGAAATGGATTCTATGAAAAAAAACAAGCAGATTGGTATGATCGAAGTTGAAAATCGGTCCATCCGTTCGGAAGTTGAGGCGATCTGAAGAATTCGAAAAAGTTCCAAGGGGGCCCCCTTTGATGAATTTTTTTTTTCGATTTTGGTTTTTTCGATTGAAGAAATGGATTCTATGAAAAAAAAACAAGCAGATTGGTATGATCGAAGTTGAAAATCGGTTTATCCGTTCGGAAGTTAAGGCGATCTGAAGAATTCGAAAAAGTTTCAAGGGGGCCCCCTTTGATGTATTTTTTTTTCGATTTCGATTTTTTCGATTGGAGAAATGGATTTTATAAAAAAAACAAGCAGATTGGTATGATCGAAGTTGAAAATCGGTCCATCCGTTCGGAAGTTAAGGCGATCTGAAGAATTCGAAAAAGTTCCAAGGGGGCCACCTTTGATGCATTTTTTTTTCATTTTGGTTTTTTCGATTGGAGAAATGGACTCTATGAAAAAAACATGCAGATTG
Organism: Chrysomela aeneicollis; assembly: GCA_029955515.1. Lineage (NCBI taxonomy): Eukaryota > Metazoa > Arthropoda > Insecta > Coleoptera > Chrysomelidae > Chrysomela > Chrysomela aeneicollis. The sequence goes on along the minus strand of JARUHQ010000013.1, from coordinate 8,844,548 downwards.
GTATGATCGAAGTTGAAAATCGGTCCATCCGTTCGGAAGTTAGGCGATCTGAAGAATTCGAAAAAGTTCCAAGGGGGCCCCCTTTGATGCATTTTTTTTTTCGATTTCGGTTTTTTCGATTGGATAAATGGATTCTATGAAAAAAAAACAAACAGATTGGTATGATCAAAGTTGAAAATCGGTCCATCCGTTCGGAAGTTAAGGCGATCTGAAGAATTCGAAAAAGTTCCAAGGGGGCCCCCTTTGATGCATTTTTTTTTCGATTTCGGTTTTTCTGATCGGAGAAATGGACTTTATGAAAAAAACAAGCAGATTGGTATGATCGAAGTTGAAAATCGGTCCATACGTTCGAAAGTTAAGGCGATCTGAAGAATTCGAAAAAGTTCCAAGGGGCCCCCTTTGATGCTTTCTTTTTTTCGATTTCGGTTTTTTCGATTGGAGAAATGGATTCTATGAAAAAAAACAAGCAGTTTGGTATGATCGAAGTTGAAAATCGGTCCATCCGTTCGGAAGTTAAGTCGATCTGAAGAATTCGAAAAAGTTCCAAGGGGGCCGCCTTTGGTGCATTTTTTTTTTCGATTTTGGTTTTTTCGATTGGAGAAATGGATTCTATGAAAGAAAACAAGCAGATTGGTATGATCGAAGTTGAAAATCGGTCCATCCGTTCGGAAGTTAGGTGATCTGAAGAATTCGAAAAAGTTCCAAGGGGGCCCCCTTTGATGCATTTTTTTTTCGATTTCGGTTTTTTCGATTGGAGAAACGGATTCTATGAAAAAATACAAGCAGATTGGTATGATCGAAGTTGGAAATCGGTCCATCCGTTCGGAAGTTAAGGCGATCTGAAGAATTCGAAAAAGTTCCAAGGGGACCGCCTTTGGTGCATTTTTTTTTTTTTCGATTTCGGTTATTTCGATTGGAGAAATGGATTCTATGAAAGAAACAAGCAGATTGGTATGATCGAAGTTGAAAATCGGTCCATCCGTTCGGAAGTTAGGCGATCTGAAGAATTCGAAAAAGTTCCAAGGGGGCCCCCTTTGATGAATTTTTTTTTTAGATTCCGGTTTTTTCGATTGGAGAAATGGATTCTATAAAAAAAAATAAGCAGATTGGTATGATCGAAGTTGAAAATCGGTCCATCCGTTCGGAAGTTAAGGCGATCTGAAGAATTCGAAAAAGTTCCAAGGGGGCCCCCTTTGGTGCAATTTTTTTTCGATTTCGGTTTTTCCGATTGGAGAAATGGATTCTATGAAAGAATTCGAAAAAGTTCCAAGGGGGCCCCCTTTGATGCATTTTTTTTTCGATTTCGGTTTTTTCGATTGGAGAAATGGATTCTATGAAAAAATACAAGCAGATTGGTATGATCGAAGTTGGAAATCGGTCCATCCGTTCGGAAGTTAAGGCGATCTGAAGAATTCGAAAAAGTTCCAAGGGGACCCCCTTTGATGCAATTTTTTTTCGATTTCGGTTTTTTCGATTGGAGAAAAGGATTCTATGAAAAAAAAACACGCAGGTTGGTATGATCGAAGTTGAAAATCGGTCCATCCGTTCGGAAGTTAAGGCGATCTGAAGAATTCGAAAAAGTTTCAAGGGGACCCCCTTTGATGCGATTTTTATTTCGATTTCGGTTTTTTCGATTGGAGAAAAGGATTCTATGAAAAAAAACACGCAGGTTGGTATGATCGAAGTTGAAAATCGGTCCATCCGTTCGGAAGTTAAGGCGATCTGAAGAATTCGAAAAAGTTTCAAGGGGACCCCCTTTGATGCAATTGTTTTTTCGATTTCGGTTTTTTCTATTGAAGATATGGATTCTATGAAAAAAAAAGCAAATTGGTATGCGCGAAATTGAAAATCGGTCGATCCGTTCGGAAGTTGAGGCGGTCTGAAGAATTCGAAAAAGTTCCAAGGTGGCCCTTTTTGATGCATTTTATTTTTCGATTTCGGTTTTTTCGATTGGAGAAATGGATTCTGTGAAAAAAAACAAGCAGATTGGTATGATCGAATTTGAAAATCGGTCCATCCGTTCGGAAGTTAAGTCGATCTGAAGAATTCGAAAAAGTTCCAAGGGGGCCGCCTTTGGTGCATTTTTTTTTTCGATTTCGGTTATTTCGATTGAAGAAATGGATTCTATGAAAGAAAACAAGCAGATTGGTATGATCGAAGTTGAAAATCGGTCCATCCGTTCGGAAGTTAGGTGATCTGAAGAATTCGAAAAAGTTCCAAGGGGGCCCCCTTTGATGCATTTTTTTTTCAATTTCGGTTTTTTCGATTGGAGAAACGGATTCTATGAAAAAATACAAGCAGATTGGTATGATCGAAGTTGGAAATCGGTCCATCCGTTCGGAAGTTAAGGCGATCTGAAGAATTCGAAAAAGTTCCAAGGGGGCCCCCTTTGATGAATTTTTTTTTTAGATTTCGGTTTTTTCGATTGGAGAAATGGATTCTATGAAAAAAAACAAGCAGATTGGTATGATCGAAGTTGAAAATCGGTCCATCCGTTCGGAAGTTAAGGCGATCTGAAGAATTCGAAAAAGTTCCAAGGGGGCCCCCTTTGATGCATTTTTTTTTCGATTTCGGTTTTTTCGATTGGAGAAACGGATTCTATGAAAAAATACAAGCAGATTGGTATGATCGAAGTTGGAAATCGGTCCATCCGTTCGGAAGTTAAGGCGATCTGAAGAATTCGAAAAAGTTCCAAGGGGGCCGCCTTTGGTGCATTTTTTTTTCGATTTCGGTTATTTCGATTGGAGAAATGGATTCTATGAAAGAAAACAAGCAGATTGGTATGATCGAAGTTGAAAATCGGTCCATCCGTTCGGAAGTTAGGCGATCTGAAGAATTCGAAAAAGTTCCAAGGGGGCCCCCTTTGATGAATTTTTTTTTTAGATTCCGGTTTGTTCGATTGGAGAAATGGATTCTATAAAAAAAAACAAGCAGATTGGTATGATCGAAGTTGAAAATCGGTCCATCCGTTCGGAAGTTAAGGCGATCTGAAGAATTCGAAAAAGTTCCAAGGGGGCCTCCTTTGGTGCAATTTTTTTTCGATTTCGGTTTTTCCGATTGGAGAAATGGATTCTATGAAAGAAAACAAGCAGATTGGTATGATCGAAGTTGAAAATCGGTCCATCCGTTCGGAAGTTAGGCGATCTGAAGAATTCGAAAAAGTTCCAAGGGGGCCCCCTTTGATGCATTTTTTTTTCGATTTCGGTTTTTTCGATTGGAGAAATGGATTCTATGAAAAAATACAAGCAGATTGGTATGATCGAAGTTGGAAATCGGTCCATCCGTTCGGAAGTTAAGGCGATCTGAAGAATTCGAAAAAGTTCCAAGGGGACCCCCTTTGATGCAATTTTTTTTCGATTTCGGTTTTTTCGATTGAAGAAAAGGATTCTATGAAAAAAAAACACGCAGGTTGGTATGATCGAAGTTGAAAATCGGTCCATCCGTTCGGAAGTTAAGGCGATCTGAAGAATTCGAAAAAGTTTCAAGGGGACCCCCTTTGATGCGATTTTTATTTCGATTTCGGTTTTTTCGATTGGAGAAAAGGATTCTATGAAAAAAAACACGCAGGTTGGTATGATCGAAGTTGAAAATCGGTCCATCCGTTCGGAAGTTAAGGCGATCTGAAGAATTCGAAAAAGTTTCAAGGGGACCCCCTTTGATGCAATTGTTTTTTCGATTTCGGTTTTTTCTATTGAAGATATGGATTCTATGAAAAAAAAAGCAAATTGGTATGCGCGAAATTGAAAATCGGTCGATCCGTTCGGAAGTTGAGGCGGTCTGAAGAATTCGAAAAAGTTCCAAGGTGGCCCTTTTTGATGCATTTTATTTTTCGATTTCGGTTTTTTCGATTGGAGAAATGGATTCTGTGAAAAAAAACAAGCAGATTGGTATGATCGAATTTGAAAATCGGTCCATCCGTTCGGAAGTTAAGGCGATCTGAAGAATTCAAAAAAGTTCCAAGGGGGCCCCCTTTGATGCATTTTTTTTTTCGATTTCGGTTTTTTCGATTGGAGAAATGGATTCTATGAAAGAAACAAGCAGATTGGTATGATCGAAGTTGAAAATCGGTCCATCCGTTCGGCAGTTAAGGCGATCTGAAGAATTCGAAAAAGTTCCAAGGGGACCCCCTTTGATGCAATTTTTTTTCGATTTCGGTTTTTTCGATTGGAGAAATGGATTCTATGAAAAAAACAAGCGAATTGGTATGCGCGAAATTGAAAATCGGTCCATCCGTTCGGAAGTTAAGGCGATCTGAAGAATTCGAAAAAATTCCAAGAAGGCCCCCTTTGATGCATTTTTCTTTCGATTTCGGTTTTTTCGATTGGAGAAATGGATTCTATGAAAGAAAACAAGCAGATTGGTATGATCGAAGTTGAAAATCGGTCCATCCGTTCGGAAGTTAAGGCGATCTGAAGAATTCGAAAAAGTTCCAAGGGGGCCCCCTTTGATGAATTTTTTTTTTCGATCTTGGTTTTTTCGATTGGAGAAATGGATTCTATGAAAAAAAACAAGCAGATTGGTATGATCGAAGTTGAAAATCGGTTCATCCGTTCGGAAGTTAAGGCGATCTGAAGAATTCGAAAAAGTTTCAAGGGGGCCCCCTTTGATGCATTTTTTTTTCGATTTCGATTTTTTTGATTGGAGAAATGGATTTTATAAAAAAAACAAGCAGATTGGTATGATCGAAGTTGAAAATCGGTCCATCCGTTCGGAAGTTAAGGCGATCTGAAGAATTCGAAAAAGTTCCAAGGGGGCCACCTTTGATGCATTTTTTTTTCATTTTGGTTTTTTCGATTGGAGAAATGGACTCTATGAAAAAAAACAAGCAGATTGGTATGATCGAAGTTGAAAATTTGTCCATCCGTTCGGAAGTTGAGGCGATCTCAAGAATTCGAAAAAGTTCCAAGGGGGCCCCCTTTGATGAATTTTTTTTTTAAATTTCGGTTTTTTCGATTGGAGAAATGGATTCTATGAAAAAAAAACAAGCAGATTGGTATGATCGAAGTTGAAAATCGGTCCATCCGTTCGGAAGTTAAGGCGATCTGAAGAATTCGAAAAAGTTCCAAGGGGGCCCCCTTTGGTGCATTTTTTTTTTCGATTTCGGTTTTTTCGATTGGAGAAATGGATTCTATGAAAGAAAACAAGCAGATTGGTATGATCGAAGTTGAAAATCGGTCCATCCGTTCGGAAGTTAGGCGATCTGAAGAATTCGAAAAAGTTCCAAGGGGGCCCCCTTTGATGCATTTTTTTTTCGATTTCGGTTTTTTCGATTGGATAAATGGATTCTATGAAAAAAAAACAAACAGATTGGTATGATCAAAGTTGAAAATCGGTCCATCCGTTCGGAAGTTAAGGCGATCTGAAGAATTCGAAAAAGTTCCAAGGGGGCCCCCTTTGATGCATTTATTTTTCGATTTCGGTTTTTCTGATCGGAGAAATGGATTCTATGAAAAAAACAAGCAGATTGGTATGATCGAAGTTGAAAATCGGTCCATACGTTCGAAAGTTAAGGCGATCTGAAGAACTCGAAAAAGTTCCAAGGGGCCCCCTATGATGCATTTTTTTTTTCGATTTCGGTTTTTTCGATTGGAGAAATGGATTCTATGAAAAAATACAAGCAGATTGGTATGATCGAAGTTGGAAATCGGTCCATCCGTTCGGAAGTTAAGGCGATCTGAAGAATTCGAAAAAGTTTCAAGGGGACCCCCTTTGATGCAATTTTTTTTTTCGATTTCGGTTTTTTCGATTGGAGAAAAGGATTCTATGAAAAAAAACAAGCAGATTGGTATGATCGAAGTTGAAAATCGGTCCATCCGTTCGGAAGTTAAGGCGATCTGAAGAATTCGAAAAAGTTTCAAGGGGACCCCCTTTGATGCGATTTTTATTTCGATTTCGGTTTTTTCGATTGAAGAAATGGATTCTATGAGAAAAAACAAGCAAATTGGTATGCGCGAAGTTGAAAATCGGTCCATCCGTTCGGAAGTTAAGGCGATCTGAAGAATTCGAACAAGTTCCAAGGGGGCCCCCTTCGATGCATTTTTTTTTGATTTCTTTTTTTACGATTGGAGAAATGGATTCTATGAAAAAAATTACAATTATCGTTCCGTCTAATCATCCAACCTTATGTTCGATGCATACGCTCGTATGTGTAACGAATTCTTCAGATCGCCTTCTTCCGATCGCCTGGTCTTCCGTTTTACATAAAAGCGACCGAATCGAGCAGAAGGTTAGATGGATAGATTGAAAATTCATCGTATCTGGGTTGTATTCGATAAGGTTTATATAGTTATACTCACCAGGTAAATGTTCTTCCGTTATACATACGAGCGACTGAATTGAACAGAAGGTTGAATGGATAGACTAAACAATAATCGTATCTGGGGTTGTATTCGATTATATCTTGATGATGTTCATATAGTTATACTCACCAGGAAACTGTTCTCCAGTTATACATAAGAGCGACTGAACTGAACAGAAAGTTGAATGGATAGACTGAACAATCAATGTATCTGGGTGGTATCCGATTATATCGCAATACTGTATATATAGTGATACTTACCAGGTGACGGTACTACCGTTACACATACTAGCGACTGAATCGAACAGAAAGTTGAATGGTCAGACGAAATGATAATTGTATCTCTGAGTTGTATTCGATGATATCGTGATGATGTTTATATATCAATACTCACCAGGTAACTGTTCTTCCGTTTTACATACAAGCGTCCGAATCGAGCAGAAGCTTAAATTTAGTATAAATTGAACAATCATCGTATCTGGGTTGTAATCGATTATGTTTATATAGTTATACTCACCAGGTAACTGCTCTTCCGTTATACATACGAGCGACTGAATTGAACAGAAGGTTGAATGGATAGACTAAACAATAATCGTATCTGGGGTTGTATTCGATTATATCTTGATGATGTTCATATAGTTATACTCACCAGGAAACTGTTCTCCAGTTATACATAAGAGCGACTGAACTGAACAGAAGGTTGCATGGATAGACTGCACATTCATCGTATCTGGGTTGTATTTGATTATATCGTGATTATTATCATATAGTATGTCTAACCAGGTAACAGTTCTTTCGTAATACATACGAGCAACCGAATCGAACATAAGGTTGGATGGATAGATTGAACAATCATTATATCTGGGTTGTCTCCGATTATATCGTTATGCTGTATATTTAGTTACACCTACCATGTAACGGTTCTTTCGTTACACATACGAGCGTCTGAATCGAACATAAGGTTGGATGGTTAGACGGAACGATAATTGTAACTGAGTTGTATTCGATTATATCGTGGTGATCTTTAAATAGCAATACTCACCAGGTAACTGTTCTTCCGTTTTACATACAAGCGACCGAATCGAGCAGAAGCTTAAATTCAGTATAGATTGAACAATCATCGTATCTGGGTTGTATTCGATAATGTTCATATAGTTATACTCACCAGGTAACTGTTCTTCCGTTATACATACGAGCGACTGAATTGAAAAGAAGGTTGAATGGATAGACTAAACAATAATCGTATCTGGGGTTGTATTCAATTATATCTTGATGTTGTTCATATAGTTATACTCACCAGAAAAATGTTCTCCAGTTATACATAAGAGCGACTGAACTGAACAGAAGGTTGAATGGATAGACTGAACATTCATCGTATCTGGGTTGTATTTGATTATATCGTGATTATTATCATATATTATGTCTAACCAGGTAACAGTTCTTCCGTTATACATACGATCAACCGAATCGAACATAAGGTTGGATGGATAGATTGAACAATCATTGTATCTGGGTTGTCTCCGATTATATCGTTATGCTGTATATTTAGTTACACCTACCATGTAACGGTTCTTTCGTTACACATACGAGCGTCTGAATCGAACATAAGGTTGGATGGTTAGACGGAACGATAATTGTAACTGAGTTGTATTCGATTATATCGTGGTGATGTTCATATAGTAATACTCACCAGGTGACTGTTCTTGCGTTATACATACGAACGACTCAATCGAACAGAAGGTTGGATGGATAGACGGAATAATCATTGTATCTGAGTTGTATTCGATTATATCGTGATGACGTTCATATAGAAATACTCACCAGGTTACTGTTCTTTCGTTATACATACGAGCAAACGAATCGAACAGAAGGTTGAATGGATAGTATCTGGGTTGTATTCGATTATGATGTTATGCTGTGTATATAGTTATACACATAAGGTGACGGTATTCCCGTTTTACATACGAGCGACCGAAACGAACAGAAAGTTGAATGGATAGACTGAACAATCGATGTATCTGGGTGGTATCCAATTTTATCGCAATACTGTATATATAGTGATACTTACCAGGTGACGGTACTTCCGTTACACATACTAGCGACTGAATCGAACAGAAGGTTAAATGGTTAGACGAAACGATAATTGTATCTGATGATATTTATATAGCAATACTCACCAGGTAACTGTTCTTCCGTTTTACATACAAGCGACCGTATCGAGCAGAAGCTTAAATTCAGTATAGATTGAACAATCATCTTATGTGGGTTGTATTCGATAATGTTTATATAGTTTTACTCACCAGGTAACTGTTCTTCCGTTATACATACGAGCGACTGAATTGAACAGATGGTTGAATAAATAGACTAAACAATAATCGTATCTGGGGTTGTATTCGATTATATCTTGATGATGTTTATATAGTTATACTCACCAGGAAACTGTTCTCCAGTTACACATAAGAGCGACTGAACTGAACAGGAGGTTGAATGGATAGACTGAGAAATCATCGTATCTGGGTTGTATTTGATTATATCGTGATGATTATCATATAGTATGTCTAACCAGGTAACAGCTCTTCCGTTATACATACGAGCAACCAAATCGAACATAAGGTTGAATGGATAGATTGAACAATCATTGTACCTGGGTTGTCTTCGATTATATCGTTATGCTGTATATTTAGTTACACCTACCATGTAAAGGTTCTTTCGTTACACATACGAGCGTCTGAATCGAACAGAAGGTTGGATGGATAGACGAAATGATCATTGTATCTCAGTTGTATTCGATTATATCGTGATGACGTTCATATAGAAATACTCACCAGGTTACTGTTCTTTCGTTATACATACGAGCAACCGAATCGAACAGAAGGTTGAATGGATAGTATCTGGGTTGTATTCGATTATGATCTTATGCTGTGTATATAGTTATACACATTTGATGACGGTATTCCCGTTTTACATACGAGCGACCGAAACGAACAGAAAGTTGAATGGATAGACTGAACAATCAATGTATCTGGGTGGTATCCGATTATATCGCAATACTGTATATATAGTGATACTCACCAGGTGACGGTACTTCCGTTACACATACTAGCGACTGAATCGAACAGAAGGTTGAATGGTTAGACGAAACGATAATTGTATCTGAGTTGTATCCGATGATATCGTGATGATGTTTATATAGCAATAATAACCAGGTAACTATTCTTCCGTTTCACATACAAGCGACCGAATCGAGCAGAAGGTTAAATGTATAGATTGAACAATCATCGTATCTGGGTTGTATTTGACTATGTTTATATAGTTATACTCACCAGGTACCTGTCCTTCCGTTATACATACGAGCGACTGAATTGAACAGAAGGTTGAATGGATAGACTAAACAATAATCGTATCTGGGGTTGTTTTCGATTATATCTTGATGATGTTCATATAGTTATACTCACCAGGAAACTTTTCTCCAGTTATACATAGGAGCGACTGAACTGAACAGAAAGTTGAATGGATAGACTGAACAATCAATGCATCTGGGTGGTATACGATTATATCGCAATAATGTATATATAGTGAAACTCACCAGGTGACGGTACTTCCGTTACACATACTAGCGACTGAATCGAACAGAAGGTTAAATGGTTAGACGAAATGATAATTGTATCTCTGAGTTGTATTCGATGATATCGTGATAAAGTTCATATAGAAATACTCACCAGGTTACTGTTCTTTCGTTATACATACGAGCATTCGAATCGAACAGAAGGTTGAATGGATAGTATCTGGGTTGTATTCGATTATGATGTTATGCTGTGTATATAGTTATACACACTAGGTGACGGTATTCCCGTTTTACATACGAGCGACCGAAACGAACAGAAAGTTGAATGGATAGACTGAACAATCAATGCATCTGGGTGGTATACGATTATATCGCAATAATGTATATATAGTGATACTCACCAGGTGACAGTACTTCCGTTACACATACTAGCGACTGAATCGAACAGAAGTTTAAATGGTAAGACGAAGCGATAATTGTATCTGAGTTGTATTCGATGATATCGTGATGATGTTAATATAGCAATATTCACCAGGTAACTGTTCTTCCGTTTTACATACAAGCGACCGAATCGAGCAGAAGGTTAAATGTTTAGATTGAACAATCATCGTATCTGAGTTGTATTCGATTATGTTTATATAGTTATACTCACCAAGTAAATGTTCTTCCGTTATACATACGAGCGACTGAATTGAACAGAAGGTTGAATGGATAGACTAAACAATGATCGTATCTGGGGTTGTATTCGATTATATCGTGATGATGTTTATATAGTTATAATCACCAGGTAACTGTTCTCCAGTTATACATAAGAGCGACTGAACTGAACAGAAGGTTGTATGGATAGACTGAACAATCATCGTATCTGGGTTGTATTCGATTATTTCGTGATGATTATTATATATTATGTCTAACCAGGTAACAGTTATTCCGTTATACATACGAGCAACCGAATCGAACATAAGGTTGGATGGATAGATTGAACAATCATTGTATCTGGGTTGTCTCCAATTATATCGTTATGCTGTATATTTAGTTACACCTACCATGTAACGGTTCTTTCGTTACACATACGAGTGTCTGAATCGAACATAAGGTTGGATGGTTAGACGGAACGATAATTGTAACTGAGTTGTATTCGATTATATCGTGGGAATGTTTATATAGTAATACTCACCAGGTGACTGTTCTTGCGTTATACGTACGAGCAACCCAATCGAACAGAAGGTTGGATGGACAGACGGAATGATCATTGTATCTGAGTTGTATTCGATTATATCGTGATGACGTTCATATAGAAATACTCACCAGGTTACTATTTTTTCTTTATACATACGAGCAACCGAATCGAACAGAAGGTTGAATGGATAGTATCTGGGTTGTATTCGATTATGATGTTATGCTGTGTATATAGTTATACACATTAGGTGACGGTATTCCCGTTTTACTTACGAGCGACCGAAACGAACAGAAAGTTGAATGGATAGACTGAACAATCAATGTATCTGGGTGGTATCCGATTATATCGCAATACTGTATATATAGTGATACTTACCAGGTGACGGTACTTCCGTTGCACATACTAGCGACTGAATCGAACTTAAGGTTAAATGGTAAGACGAAACGATAATTGTATCTGAGTTGTATTCGATGATATCGTGATGATGTTTATATAGCAATACTCACCAGGTAACTGTTCTTCCGTTTTACATACAAGCGACCGAATCAAGCAGAAGGTTAAATTTAGTATGGATTGAACAATCATCGTATCTGGGTTGTATTCGATTATGTTTATATAGTTATACTCACCAGGTAACTGTTCTTCCGTTATACATACTAGCGACTGAATCGAACAGAATGTTGAATGGTTAGACGAAACGATAATTGTATCTGAGTTGTATTCGATGATATCGTGATGATGTTTATACAGCAATACTCACCAGGTAACTGTCCTTCAGTTTTACATACAAGTGACCGAATCGAGCAGAAGGTTAAATGGATAGATTGAACAATCATCGTATCTGAGTTGTATTCGATTATGTTTATATAGTTATACTCACCAGGTACCTGTTCTTCCGTTATACATACAAGCAACCGAATCGAACATAAGGTTGAATGGATAGATTGAACAATCATCGTATCTGGGTTGTATTCGATTATGTTTATATAGTTATACTCACCAAGTAAATGTTCTTCCGTTATACATACGAGCGACTGAATTGAACAGAAGGTTGAATGGATAGACTAAACAATGATCGTATCTGGGGTTGTATTCGATTATATCGTGATGATGTTTATATAGTTATACTCACCAGGTAACTGTTCTCCAGTTATACATAAGAGCGACTGAACTGAACAGAAGGTTGTATGGATAGACTGAACAATCATCGTATCTGGGTTGTATTCGATTATTTCGTGATGATTATTATATATTATGTCTAACCAGGTAACAGTTATTCCGTTATACATACGAGCAATCGAATCGAACATAAGGTTGGATGGATAGATTGAACAATCATTGTATCTGGGTTGTCTCCAATTATATCGTTATGCTGTATATTTAGTTACACCTACCATGTAACGGTTCTTTCGTTACACATACGAGCGTCTGAATCGAACATAAGGTTGGATGGTTAGACGGAACGATAATTGTAACTGAGTTGTATTCGATTATATCGTGGGAATGTTTATATAGTAATACTCACCAGGTGACTGTTCTTGCGTTATACGTACGAGCAACCCAATCGAACAGAAGGTTGGATGGACAGACGGAATGATCATTGTATCTGAGTTGTATTCGATTATATCGTGATGACGTTCATATAGAAATACTCACCAGGTTACTGTTCTTTCGTTATACATACGAGCAACCGAATCGAACAGAAGGTTGAATGGATAGTATCTGGGTTGTTTTCGATTATGATGTTATGCTGTGTATATAGTTATGCACATAAGGTGACGGTATTCCCGTTTTACATACGAGCGATCGAAACGAACAGAAAGTTGAATGGATATACTGAACAATCAATGTATCTGGGTGGTATCCGATTATATCGCAATACTGTATATATAGTGATACTTACCAGGTGACGGTATTTCCGTTACACATACTAGCGACTGAATCGAACAGAAGATTAAATGGTTATACGAAACGATAATTGTATCTCTGAGTTGTATTCGATGATATCGTGATGATGTTTATATAGCAATACTCACCAGGTAACTGTTCTTCCGTTTTACATACAAGCGACCGAATCGAGCAGAAGCTTTAATTAAGTATAGATTGAACAATCATCGTATCTGGGTTGTATTCGATAATGTTTATATAGTTATACTCACCAGGTAACTGTTCTTGCGTTATACATACGAACGACTCAATCGAACAGAAGGTTGGATGGATAGACGGAATAATCATTGTATCTGAGTTGTATTCGATTATATCGTGATGACGTTCATATAGAAATACTCACCAGGTTACTGTTCTTTCGTTATACATACGAGCAAACGAATCGAACAGAAGGTTGAATGGATAGTATCTGGGTTGTATTCGATTATGATGTTATGCTGTGTATATAGTTATGCACATAAGGTGACGGTATTCCCGTTTTACATACGAGCGACTGAATCGAACAGAAGGTTAAATGGTTAGACGAAACGATAATTGTATCTCTGAGTTTTATTCGATGATATCGTGATGATGTTTATATAGCAATACTCACCAGGTAACTGTTCTTCCGTTTTACATACAAGCGACCGTATCGAGCAGAAGCTTAAATTTGGTATAGATTGAACAATCATCTTATCTGGGTTGTATTCGATTATGTTTATATAGTTATACTCACCAGGTAACTGTTCTTCCGTTATACATACGAGCGACTGAATTGAACAGATGGTGGAAAGGATAGACTAAACAATAATCGTATCTGGGGTTGTATTCGATTATATCTTAATGATGTTCATATAGTTATACTCACCAGGAAACTGTTCTCCAGTTATACATAAGAGCGACTGAACTGAACAGAAGGTTGAATGGATAGACTGAACATTCATCGTATCTGGGTTGTGTTAGATTATATCGTGATTATTATCATATGTTATGTCTAACCAGGTAACAGTTCTTCCGTTATACATACGAGCAACCGAATCGAACATGAGGTTGGATGGATAGATTGAACAATCATTGTATCTGGGTTGTCTCCGATTATATCGTTATGCTGTATATTTAGTTACACCTACCATGTAACGGTTCTTTCGTTACACATACGAGCGTCTGAATCGATCATAAGGTTGGATGGTTAGACGGAACGATAATTATAACTGAGTTGTATTCGATTATATCGTGGTGATGTTTATATAGTAATACTCACCAGGTGACTGTTCTTGCGTTATACATACGAGCGACCCAATCGAACAGAAGGTTGGATGGATAGACGGAATGATCATTGTATCTGAGTTGTATTCGATTATATCGTGATGACGTTCATATAGAAATACTCACCAGGTTACTGTTCGTTCGTTATACATACGAACAATCGAATCGAACAGAAGGTTGAATGGATAGTATCTGAGTAGTATTCGATTATGATGTTATGCTGTGTATATAGTTATACACACTAGGTGACGGTATACCCGTTTTACATACGAGCGACCGAAACGAACAGAAAGTTGAATGGATAGACTGAACAATCAATGTATCTGGTTGGTATCCGATTATATCGCAATACTGTATATATAGTGATACTTACCAGGTGACGGTACTTCCGTTACACATACTAGCGACTGAATCGAACAGAAGGTTGAATGGTTAGACGAAGCGATAATTGTATCTGAGTTGTATTCGATGATATAGTGATGATGTTTATATAGCAATATTCACCAGGTAACTGTTCTTCCGTTTTACATAAAAGCGACCGAATCGAGCAGAAGGTTAAATGGATAGATTGAAAATTCATCGTATCTGGGTTGTATTCGATCAGGTTTATATAGTTATACTCACCAGGTACCTGTTCTTCCGTTATACATACGAGCGACTGAATTGAACAGAAGGTTGAATGGATAGACTAAACAATGATCGTATCTGAGGTTGTATTCGATTATATCGTGATGATGTTTATATAGTTATACTCAACAGGTAACTGTTCTCCAGTTATACATAAGAGCGACTGAATCGAGCAGAAGGTTGAATTCAGTATTGATTTAACAATAATCGTATCTGGGTTGTATTCGATTATGTTTATATAGTTATACTCACCAGGTAACTGTTCTTCCGTTATACATACGAGCAATCGAATCGAACAGAAGGTTGAATGGATAGTATCTGGGTTGTATTCGATTATGATGTTATGCTGTGTATATAGTTATACACATTAGGTGACGGTATTCCCGTTTTACATACGAGCGACCGAAACGAACAGAAAGTTGAATGGATAGACTGAACAATCAATGTATCTGGGTGGTATCCGATTATATCGCAATACTGTATATATAGTGATACTTACCAGGTGACGGTACTTCCGTTACACATACTAGCGACTGAATCGAACAGAAGGTTAAATGGTTAGACGAAATGATAATTGTATCTCTGAGTTGTATTCGATGATATCGTGATGAAGTTCATATAGAAATACTCACCAGGTTACTGTTCTTTCGTTATACATACGAGCATCGAACAGAAGGTTGAATGGATAGTATCTGGGTTGTATTCGATTATGATGTTATGCTGTGTATATAGTTATACACACTAGGTGGCGGTATTCTCGTTTTACATACGAGCGACCGAAACGAACAGAGAGTTGAATGGATAGACTGAACAATCAATGTATCTGGTTGGTATCCGATTATATCGCAATACTGTATATATAGTGATACTTACCAGGTGACGGTACGTCCGTTACACATACTAGCGACTGAATCGAACAGAAGGTTAAATGGTTAAACGAAGCGATAATTGTATCTGAGTTGTATTTGATGATATCGTGATGATGTTTATATAGCAATATTCACCAGGTAACTGTTCTTCCGTTTTACATACAAGCGACCGAATCGAGCAGAAGGTTAAATAGATAGATTGAACAATCATCGTATCTGGGTTGTATTCGATTATGTTTATATAGTTTTACTCACCAGGTAACTGTTCTTCCGTTATACATACGAGCGACTGAATTGAACAGAAGGTTGAATGGATAGACTAAACAATGATCGTATCTGGGGTTGTATTCGATGATATCGTGATGATGTTTATATAGTTATACTCACCAGGTAACTGTTCTCTAGTTATACATAAGAGCGACTGAACTGAACAGAAGGTTGAATGGATAGACTGAATAATCATCGTATCTGGGTTGTATTCGATTATTTCGTGATGATTATTATATATTATGTCTAACCAGGTAACTGTTCTTCCGTTATACATACGAGCAACCGAATCGAACATAAGGTTGAATGGATAGATTGAAAAATCATTGTATCTGGGTTGTCTCCGATTATATCGTTATGCTGTATAATTAGATACACCTACCATGTAACGGTTCTTTCGCTACACATACGAGCGTCTGAATCGAACATAAGGTTGGATGGTGAGACGGAGCGATAATTCTAACTGAGTTGTATTCGATTATATCGCTGTAATGTTTATATAGTAATACTCACCAGGTGACTGTTCTTGCGTTATACGTACGAGCGACCCAATCGAACAGAAGGTTGGATGGATAGACGGAATGATCATTGTATCTGAGTTGTATTCGATTATATCGTGATGAAGTTCATATAGAAATACTCACCAGGTTACTGTTCTTTCGTTATACATACGAGCAACCGAATCGAACAGAAGGTTAAATTTATAGATTGAACAATCATCGTATCTGGGTTGTATTTGATTATGTTTATATAGTAATACTCACCAGGTACCTGTTCTTCCGTTATACATACGAGCGACTGAATTGAACAGAAGGTTGAATGGATAGACTAAACAATGATAGTATCTGGGGTTGTATTCGATTATATCGTGATGAAGTTCATATAGAAATACTCACCAGGTTACTGTTCTTTCGTTATACATACGAGCATTCGAATCGAACAGAAGGTTGAATGGATAGTATCTGGGTTGTATTCGATTATGATGTTATGCTGTGTATATAGTTATACACACTAGGTGGCGGTATTCTCGTTTTACATACGAGCGACCGAAACGAACAGAGAGTTGAATGGATAGACTGAACAATCAATGTATCTGGTTGGTATCCGATTATATCGCAATACTGTATATATAGTGATACTTACCAGGTGACGGTACGTCCGTTACACATACTAGCGACTCAATCGAACAGAAGGTTAAATGGTTAAACGAAGCGATAATTGTATCTGAGTTGTATTTGATGATATCGTGATGATGTTTATATAGCAATATTCACCAGGTAACTGTTCTTCCGTTTTACATACAAGCGACCGAATCGAGCAGAAGGTTAAATAGATAGATTGAACAATCATCGTATCTGGGTTGTATTCGATTATGTTTATATAGTTTTACTCACCAGGTAACTGTTCTTCCGTTATACATACGAGCGACTGAATTGAACAGAAGGTTGAATGGATAGACTAAACAATGATCGTATCTGGGGTTGTATTCGATGATATCGTGATGATGTTTATATAGTTATACTCACCAGGTAACTGTTCTCTAGTTATACATAAGAGCGACTGAACTGAACAGAAGGTTGAATGGATAGACTGAATAATCATCGTATCTGGGTTGTATTCGATTATTTCGTGATGATTATTATATATTATGTCTAACCAGGTAACTGTTCTTCCGTTATACATACGAGCAACCGAATCGAACATAAGGTTGAATGGATAGATTGAAAAATCATTGTATCTGGGTTGTCTCCGATTATATCGTTATGCTGTATAATTAGATACACCTACCATGTAACGGTTCTTTCGCTACACATACGAGCGTCTGAATCGAACATAAGGTTGGATGGTGAGACGGAGCGATAATTCTAACTGAGTTGTATTCGATTATATCGCTGTAATGTTTATATAGTAATACTCACCAGGTGACTGTTCTTGCGTTATACGTACGAGCGACCCAATCGAACAGAAGGTTGGATGGATAGACGGAATGATCATTGTATCTGAGTTGTATTCGATTATATCGTGATGAAGTTCATATAGAAATACTCACCAGGTTACTGTTCTTTCGTTATACATACGAGCAACCGAATCGAACAGAAGGTTAAATTTATAGATTGAACAATCATCGTATCTGGGTTGTATTTGATTATGTTTATATAGTAATACTCACCAGGTACCTGTTCTTCCGTTATACATACGAGCGACTGAATTGAACAGAAGGTTGAATGGATAGACTAAACAATGATAGTATCTGGGGTTGTATTCGATTATATCGTGATGATGTTTATATAGTTATACTCACCAGGTAACTGTTCTCCAGTTATACATAAGAGCGACTGAACTGAACAGAAGGTTGAATGGATAGACTGAACAATCATTGTATCTGGGTTGTATTCGATTATATCGTGATGATTATCATATCGTATGTCTAACCAGGTAACAGTTCTTTGTTACACATACGAGCAACTGAATCGAACATAAGGTTGGATGATTAGACGAAACAATAATTGTAACTGAGTTGTATTCGATTATATCGTGGTGATGTTTATATAGTAATACTCACCAGGTGACTGTTCTTGCGTTATACATACGAGCGACCCAATCGAACAGAAGTTTGGATGGATAGACGGAATGATCATTGTATCTGAGTTGTATTCGATTATATCGTGATGACGTTCATATAGAAATACTCACCAGGTTACTGTTTTTTCTTTATACATACGAGCAACCGAATCGAACAGAAGGTTGAATGGATAGTATATGGGTTGTATTCGATTATGATGTTATGCTGTGTATATAGTTATACACATCAGGTGACGGTATTCCCGTTTTACATACGAGCGACCGAAACGAACAGAAAGTTGAATGGATAGACTGAAAAATCAATGTATCTGGGTGGTATCCGATTATATCGCAATTCTGTATATATAGTGATACTTACCTGGTGACGGTACTTCCGTTGCACATACTAGCGACTGAATCGAACTTAAGGTTAAATGGTGAGACGAAACGATAATTGTATCTGAGTTGTATTCGATGATATCGTGATGATGTTTATATAGCAATACTCACCAGGTTACTGTTCTTCCGTTTCACATACAAGCGACCAAATCGAGCAGAAGGTTGAATTTAGTATGGATTGAACAATCATCGTGTGGCCTATTTTACACAATTTTTGAAGTTGATTTTTAAAGAATTTTAGACTTTACAAAAAAATGGCTCACAAGGCACGGCAGCTTTTCGTCAGGCAAGCAATGGTGGTGAATCCTCTGTATTTGATTGTTGAGTGTCATAAGGGCGCCACTCAGTTTAATATAGAACAAACCAAGAAAAGTGCAATATATGACAATTATTTCCTGAAAGAGAAATTTCAAGTGAAACACTGTGTGAACTCAACAGATTTAATTGGGAAAAATCATATAACTATATGACGTGTCATGGTAGGTGTTAATTCAGTAGTTTATGTGTATTTCATTATAGACAACTCTCAGATGACTTGGTACTTAAATGGTGACCATAACATTCATAACAAAAAAATAATCCCTTTTTACCTAGATTCCCGATATAGTACTATAATGGGCTAACAGGGTAACTATAAATTTAGCAAAAATTAATGAAGAATATATCTGAGGTTGAAGTAACTGACCTTTTCACCGACGACAGGTAAAAAGAAAAATATAAATTTCACTAATATAGAAATATAAAAATACCAAAATAGTTTCACTTGTAGGACACAATAAAAAAACGACTAAAAGGGAACCAGACTTGGGGAACTCTCTTACTCAACCGGCTCTCCAACTCAGGCCTCTGCATAGGGCTCCTCTACTCTACTCCAGACTCCACTGCATGGCCAAAACCAGTTCTGGTTAGGACTCCAGTAGGAACTCAGCTCCTTTCGGCATTCTTTGTTGGCCAGGTACTCGTGGAAACAGATGGTGTAGCCTGGTAGATGATTCCCAGATTCCAGCAGTGTCCGGTGGGAGTAAGCTTCCCAATAGAGGGTCAAATGGATCCAGAAATCAAAACGGCAGAAGTTCCATTCCGGGCAGTCAATTTCAATAGCAATTTTCGGAGTGGCAAAAATCAAAATGGTGCCCTGATGGGAATTTTCACCCGGATCTAAGGCCAAGAAGTAAAAGGCCCACAGATCTGTAAAAACAGAGTTCTGTAGTACTCAGAAATACCAAGAAGCACACCACCAAGAACTTCCCCAAAAAAAGAAATCAAAATATGCTTACCCCAATATGGAAAGGCCTCACTTCGGATATCAAAATGAAAATGAGTGGTCTCAAACGACTCCATCATGCTGTTTTAGCAGTTCAGCCAGAAGGAAATGACGAGCAAAGACGAATGGTGTCTTGGTGGGATATTTCCTGCGCCTCCTCTAGAATATTCTTCCCAAAAACCATTCGAAAAAAACCTCCTTTTCTTCTGCGCAACCGGAAAGAAAAATTCGGCAACATTCATGCGTCACGTGACCCCGTTACTATCAGCTGATTGGTCCATTCTGAAGAACGGCAGCGAAATTAGCGACACCACCCGAATAATCGGCAGCGGCTAATTGACAACCAACCACCGGGCAATGACACGGAACCCAAGGACTATGTCCGGTTGACAGGTAAGACGGCGGGCTACGGACGTCCACTACATCTGAACATCTTCGACTTTTCAAAGAATATACAAAAAAAGAAGAACAAACCTAACCTGATATTATCGTTAATCTGTACTTGTCAGAATTGATGAAATTGTAAAACAATAACAAGCCGATTAATGATGAACAACAATACAGGCCAGAAGCAAGTTCCCTACCAAATTACCAGTTTCAACGA
Source organism: Chrysomela aeneicollis (assembly GCA_029955515.1). Taxonomy (NCBI): domain Eukaryota; kingdom Metazoa; phylum Arthropoda; class Insecta; order Coleoptera; family Chrysomelidae; genus Chrysomela; species Chrysomela aeneicollis. The sequence continues at coordinate 8,823,721 of JARUHQ010000013.1, read as the reverse complement.
CCGAAAACCAACGACCCGACTACTCGTTTTTGAACACAATCCCTACTGTGAAGAAGTTCTATGCAGATACAGGTAAGTTCCTTTTTATTTATCACTATATTCAATACTAATATTGAGTTTCTTTTCAGGTAGTGTTCCCTGTGTTGATGACTTCATCCCGAGATACTATAACTGATACGTTGTCATGCACATTTCAATTCTGAATAAATGAATCCACATACAGAGCGAGTGTTTCAATTACCTCCATTATCAATGAATATAAAAATGGAACTTGAAAATTCGAGAAAGGTAATTTTCACGTTACACACACCCCCCTACTGAATAAAAGAAAAATTTTGCGTTTACAAAATTTTTCGTCCGAGCACTACTACCTTATAGAAGAATTGAAGTTTTACTCATTGAATTCGTTAAGTTCTGTTTTCAATAATTTTTTTTCCTTATACTAGGCGCGCCTTAAACTACCTTACTCCTAATGCTTAACGTTTCCTACCCTACTTGACTACTCCTAGTGACTACTATTCACAATTCAATTCACTTCAGATCTGCTTTAAGCTATATATCATATGAAATTTGGACAAATTAATTGACTGATGCTTCAGATCCCGAATCTTCTACCCTAGAGAGATCGGACATAGACCCATTATAGGGCTTCAAGTCTTGAATGTGCCAAACTCCGGCATCAGTGCCGTTTTCGTTTCTCAAAACGTACACTAATTTTGATTTTTTCTTTGCCACTGTGCAAAGTACATAACGTGGAGCTAACTTCTGTGCAAAATGGTTGCCAGCATTGGACAGAACATAATTTTTCTTCCAAACTTTGTCTCCAACAAAAAATTCTTTATCACGTCTACGTAAATTATAATACCTAGCATTTTTCTGATGCGCAGCATGAATTTTATCCTGAACATCTTTATAAATATCTGACATTTTACCCAAATTTTGAATCCAATAATCGCGGTTAACTAAATCAATATCAACTTTTTCTTTACCGTAATATTGACCACTACCTGGTACTTCTCTACCAAAATTTAAAAAAGCTGGGCTATACCCCGTAACTTCATGAACACTAGTTCTTATTGCATAACCGATTTTTGATAATTCTTTATCCCAAAGTTTATGATTGTTGTTTATGTAACTTCGAACCGCAGTACAAATCGTTCTATTTGTTCTCTCCACGTAATTTGCCTGAGGATGGTAGTAAGCTGTATACATAATATTTGAGTCATAATTTTTAACCAGATCTTTAATGGATTTACTGATTAGCTGCCTACCATTATCGCAAATTATATGCTGTGGAACACCATAGACGAGAAAAATATCGTTTTCCAAAAATTTAATTATACTAGCTGAAGTAGCTTTTCGAAGTGGACAAAAAACAGGATACTTGGTCAACCAATCACTTACGACAAGAATATATTGGTATCCACTGGAAGTTCGTGGTAGAGGACCCATGAGATCAATTGCTATCACTTGCCAAGGAAACCGAACCTTTTTCTCTGCTCCCATTAAACCAAACTTAGCGTAATTTGGAGATTTTTGAGCCGAACAAACTTTACAAACCTTTATATATCGAAAAATGTCATTTCTCATCTTTGGCCAATAATAGGTTAAGCCTATTCTGGAGACAGTTTTATAATAACCCATGTGTGAAGCATTGGGGACATCATGACATGATTTAATAATTTGGATTCTTTGGCATTTAGGTACTAATAACTTCCAATCTGATATATTACTATTTACTGGACATTTTGATGGTACTAATTTGTATACAAAATTGTTTTTTACTAACCACTGGGGATAGTTTCCAGGGTTCTTCAAAATTTTCTCTCTTAAAGTTTCATAAAAAGAATCTAATTTTTCCAAACTAATTTTTAAGTTAATGCAGTCAACACTTTCTGCTATCACACAACATTGGTCACTATAATCTTCCGCTGGCTCTACAGGACTCCGAGACAATGCATCAGGTACTATGTTTAAACGTCCTGCTTTATGCTCTATTGTAAAATCGAACTGACTTAATCTGACACTCCATCTAGCTATTCTCCCGATCGGTTCCTTGATTTTGAACATCCATTTTAACGAAGCGTGGTCTGTGACTAAAGTAAAATGCACCCCCTCAATATAACCCCTAAATTTTTCACAGGCAAATATACATGCTAAACACTCCTTTTCAGTTACTGTGTAATTACGTTCATTTTTTGACAAACTACGTGAAGCAAATGCTATCACTCTCTCTTGATTATCTTGTATCTGAGTTAAAACGCAACCTAGTCCTGAATCAGAGGCATCGCACTGTATAGTGAAGGGAATAGAAAAATTTGGACTCGATAAAATTGGTGCAGAGACCAGCGCTTGTTTAATATCTTTGAAAGCCTGATCAGCTTTACTTGTCCAAGTGACCTTTTGACCTTTCTTCTTGCTTTTAAGTAAATCGTTAATTGGTGTCATAAGAGTAGAAAAGTGGGGTATAAAACGTCGATACCAACTGCACATTCCGGTGAAACGTTTGATTTCGGTGGTATTTCGAGGCTGTGGAAATTCAACCATCGCCTTCACTTTGTTAGGGTCAGTTCTCAAGCCAAACTTATCGATAATAAATCCTAAATATTTTAGTGATTCACGAAAAAACTCACATTTCTCAAAATTAACAGTTAGCTTGGCATCGCTAAGACGCTTTGCTACTTCGCTCAGTAGTTTTATATGTTCTTCAAAAGTTGAACTCACTATAATTAAGTCATCTAAGTAAACAAAAATATTGGGCTATAGCTCTGGTCCAAAAATGGCGTCCATTAAACGCTGCTGAAATTGCGCGGCATTTGCCAAGCCAAAAGGCATCACCTCGAATTGGAATAAACCACGGGAAGGAATTGAAAAAGCCGTTTTTTCCTTTGAACTCTCATCAAGAGGAATTTGCCAAAATGCGCTACGTAAATCCACCGAGGACATGTATCTAGAATGACCCAACATAGATAAAATTCGATCTACTACCGGTAGCGGATAACTATCTTTTTTTGTTACGGAGTTTAACTTTCTCCCATCAAAGCAAAATCTAAAATTTCCGTCTGACTTTTTAACTAGGAGCACCGGTGACGACCAATCACTCCTTGAAGGCTTAACTACACCCAAGGCTAACATTTTGTCCAGCTCTTTATTTAAATGTCCTTGCATATAGGGAGACATAACGTACTGACGCTGCTTAATTGCTGAGGCATCCCCTGTATCAATATGATAGATCATCTTATCTGTTCTACCCAAAGCCTTATCTTTACCAAGGTCACGAAATACCGAAATAATTTTTTCAGCCGCGGTTGCCTCATTTTCTGATAGACTACTCAAAGAAAATATCAATGATTCTGACGTTTCAGTTACCTCCAGCGCAGACAAACAAGTGACATTACTGATAGATTCTGAACTAATCTCCCAGTTATTTTCCTTAAAATTGATTTTCAACTCAAAATTTTTACAAAAGTCACTTCCCAAGATGAAACTATAGTTCAAAGAAGGTACTATGAGGAACTGAATAATTTTACAAGTTTTATTAATACAAATGGGTAGATCTACTGAACCCACCACCTTTTGTCTAACACCATCAGCGGTGCACACAAAATTAATTGACTTACATATTTTTAGTCCAAATGACTCAATCAGGTGTATTCCTTTACTGCCTACTATGGAATTATTAGCACCAGAATCTAAAAGAGCAGTAATCTCGTGGTCAAATAGATTTACTGAAATAAATGGCCTATTATCCCGTTCTTTTTCAACAAAAACTGGCGCCGTAGATCTTTCAGAATTTAATTCAGACAAAAACTTCTTTATAAATTTAATCCCCTCAGCTTGTTCTGGAGAAGGATATGGTTTCCGAAAATTGGCCGGTTCTAATGGAGGTGAATGTCGGCCTAAAGAAAAATATTCTACCTCCCTGACACGTTTCCCGAACATTTTTCACATTTACTCTTAATTTTTCCGGGCTCACCGCAACCATGACAAAATACCTTGCGTTTTAAAGTACAATTGTAAAAGGTGTGGTTCGCTAGTCCGCAATTCCAACATATCATTTGATTTCTAGCATCATTACTACTGTTAACATTAGTCGCAGTTCTTGGTTCAAACCTATTTCCTTGATTTTCTGAACGAGAAACTGTATTCACTGAACGAGAATTATTTGATTGGACTCTTGATCGGTTAGAGTTTCTGAAATTCCTTGGTCTATGATTTTTGTATTGATTAGGACTATTAGTACTACTGGTACCACTACAAGTTCCAGCACCATCACTCATAGCCAATTCATAATCAATTGAACTGATGTGAGATTTTTTATAAAAAGACTTATCTTTGTTTTCTCTTAGAACTTCCTCTAAAATCTTAACATCCTTTATTGAATCATCAACTGTATCGTAACTATTCAGTGCTAGCCGATCTACATATTCAGGTTTTAAATTCTTTTTGACCCATTTTATTCTCGTCACTACTGCGGGTGGAGAACTGAGGCGATTAAAAAGCTGTTCCATCACAGCAACAAAAATTACTATGGATTCATCCTCATTTTGCTTCCTATGTTTTATTGAATCCCACAGTTCTTCATCATAGTCTTTGGTAAGAAAATCTTGCTCTAATTTACTGGTTAATGTATCCCAATCTCTAGCACTACCTGAATCTTTAACATGTCTAAGCCATAACAATGCTTTCCCTGAAAAAAGGTCGACAGCTGATTCAAACAATTGATCTTTACTTACATGTCTAGCCTCTGCTAGTTCATGGACCCTCTCTAAAAATGCTTTAACACTATAAGTTTTTTTAGTCCCATCAAACTTGACATCCCATTTATAAAGTGAAACTGGCTTGAGTGATGGAGTTGAAACTTGAGCCATACCAATAGGGTTCATAAAGGATTGAGATAAATCTACCTGTGCTACAGGAGGTGCCCCATCAACTACAACTTTCTCCTCCAGTTCGGATTCCAGTAAAATACAAGTAGCATAGGATTCTTGTTTGAAAGTTACTTCCTCTCGAATACCAGTAGCAACATCCATGCGTTGGATACGAGCACTGATATGATTTAAGCGAGAACGAACTCTCTGATATATTGAGTCGCTAGTTGAATGAACTGAATTTCCACGGTCTCAGTTTGAAAGGAATAGTTGGGATCAGTTAAAACAACAGGAGTGGGGTTGCGCTTAGACATTGCTTTAGCAAGAATTTTTCTTTTATCATTCATGTCGCGATCAGTTACGATTCCTCGAATTCTCAGTTCATAATTTAATTCGTTAATTAACAAGTGCTTGGCCTTGAATGAATCCATTTTGAAAAAAATTTAAATTTCAATATTTCAAAAAATTTAAATTGGCTTGACCAACTCTCAAGTATTTCAGTACAAAAATTTTTGTCGTGCCACCCTGTATATTTGAAAATTCACAATTGGAGATACACTCACCCTGTATGCATACTCACACCAAAACCAAAATGCACCCGACAAAATATCAGATATATAAATCAAAATTAAATAACAAGGAGTCCACCCTGTACATGAAAATGTCAGAAAAAATAAACAAATGCTGTTTCTTTTCCTGTACCAGAAAAGCTTTTGGTATATTAAATCAAATATATATAAGTCCCAATTGCACTCCCAATCAAAGGACAAAAAACTAAATAAATTGGTCACTCAAATTATTGTGCAACCACAAAATTCAACCAAATATTTCAACTTTCAACCTTGTTCAGGTTCCAAGTGAAAAATGAAAAAATAAAATATTCACCCTGTAATCCCTATATCAGAGCCTAACATCTTTGAGTAAGAAAGTATCCTATCAGTTTATTAGTGAAATTATTATGGTCCATTTGTGAAAAAAAATCATGAAAAATGTCAGAGTTCACAAAGTGTCACTAATGCAATAATATTAATTTATTTTATTTCACTCAACAAAACTTCGGGCCCCACTCGTTGAGGCGTCAATTTCTTGTGGCCTATTTTACACAATTTTTGAAGTTGATTTTTAAAGAATTTTAGACTTTACAAAAAAATGGCTCACAAGGCACGGCAGCTTTTCGTCAGGCAAGCAATGGTGGTGAATCCTCTGTATTTGATTGTTGAGTGTCATAAGGGCGCCACTCAGTTTAATATAGAACAAACTAAGAAAAGTGCAATATATGACAATTATTTCCTGAAAGAGAAATTTCAAGTGAAACACTGTGTGAACTCAACAGATTTAATTGGGAAAAATCATATAACTATATGACGTGTCATGGTAGGTGTTAATTCAGTAGTTTATGTGTATTTCATTATAGACAACTCTCAGATGACTTGGTACTTAAATGGTGACCATAACATTCATAACAAAAAAATAATCCCTTTTTACCTAGATTCCCGATATAGTACTATAATGGGCTAACAGGGTAACTATAAATTTAGCAAAAATTAATGAAGAATATATCTGAGGTTGAAGTAACTGACCTTTTCACCGACGACAGGTAAAAAGAAAAATATAAATTTCACTAATATAGAAATATAAAAATACCAAAATAGTTTCACTTGTAGGACACAATAAAAAAACGACTAAAAGGGAACCAGACTTGGGGAACTCTCTTACTCAACCGGCTCTCCAACTCAGGCCTCTGCATAGGGCTCCTCTACTCTACTCCAGACTCCACTGCATGGCCAAAACCAGTTCTGGTTAGGACTCCAGTAGGAACTCAGCTCCTTTCGGCATTCTTTGTTGGCCAGGTACTCGTGGAAACAGATGGTGTAGCCTGGTAGATGATTCCCAGATTCCAGCAGTGTCCGGTGGGAGTAAGCTTCCCAATAGAGGGTCAAATGGATCCAGAAATCAAAACGGCAGAAGTTCCATTCCGGGCAGTCAATTTCAATAGCAATTTTCGGAGTGGCAAAAATCAAAATGGTGCCCTGATGGGAATTTTCACCCGGATCTAAGGCCAAGAAGTAAAAGGCCCACAGATCTGTAGAAACAGAGTTCTGTAGTACTCAGAAAAACCAAGAAGCACACCACCAAGAACTTCCCCAAAAAAAGAAATCAAAATATGCTTACCCCAATATGGAAAGGCCTCACTTCGGATATCAAAATGAAAATAAGTGGTCTCAAACGACTCCATCATGCTGTTTTAGCAGTTCAGCCAGAAGGAAATGACGAGCAAAGACGAATGGTGTCTTGGTGGGATATTTCCTGCGCCTCCTCTAGAATATTCTTCCCAAAAACCATTCGAAAAAAACCTCCTTTTCTTCTGCGCAACCGGAAAGAAAAATTCGGCAACATTCATGCGTCACGTGACCCCGTTACTATCAGCTGATTGGTCCATTCTGAAGAACGGCAGCGAAATTAGCGACACCACCCGAATAATCGGCAGCGGCTAATTGACAACCAACCACCAGGCAATGACACGGAACCCAAGGACTATGTCCGGTTGACAGGTAAGACGGCGGGCTACGGACGTCCACTACATCTGAACATCTTCGACTTTTCAAAGAATATACAAAAAAAGAAGAACAAACCTAACCTGATATTATCGTTAATCTGTACTTGTCAGAATTGATGAAATTGTAAAACAATAACAAGCCGATTAATGATGAACAACAATACAGGCCAGAAGCAAGTTCCCTACCAAATTACCAGTTTCAACGACCGAAAACCAACGACCCGACTACTCGTTTTTGAACACAATCCCTACTGTGAAGAAGTTCTATGCAGATACAGGTAAGTTCCTTTTTATTTATCACTATATTCAATACTAATATTGAGTTTCTTTTCAGGTAGTGTTCCCTGTGTTGATGACTTCATCCCGAGATACTATAACTGATACGTTGTCATGCACATTTCAATTCTGAATAAATGAATCCACATACAGAGCGAGTGTTTCAATTACCTCCATTATCAATGAATATAAAAATGGAACTTGAAAATTCGAGAAAGGTAATTTTCACGTTACAATCGTATCTGGGTTGTATTCGATTATGTTTATATAGTTATACTCACCAGGTAACTGCTCTTCCGTTATACATACTAGCGACTGAATCGAACAGAATGTTGAATGGTTGGACGAAACGATAATTGTATCTGGGTTGTATTCGATGATATCATGATGATATTTATATAGCAATACTCACCAGGTAACTGTCCTTCAGTTTTACATACAAGTGACCGAATCGAGCAGAAGGTTGAATGGATAGATTGAACAATCATCGTATCTGAGTTGTATTCGATTATGTTTATATAGTTATACTCACCTAGTAACTGTTCTTCCCTTATACATACGAGCGACTGAATTGAACAGAAGGTTGAATGGATAGACTAAACAATGATCGTATCTGGGGTTGTATTCGATTATATCGTGATGATGTTTATATAGTTATACTCACCAGGTAACTGTTCTCCAGTTATACATAAGAGCGACTGAACTGAACAGAAGGTTGTTTAGATAGACTGAACAATCATCGTATCTGGGTTGTATTCGATTATTTCGTGATGATTATTATATATTATGTCTAACCAGGTAACTGTTCTTCCGTTATACATACGAGCAACCGAATCGAACATAAGGTTGAATGGATATATAGAACAATCATTGTATCTGGGTTGTCTCCGATTATATCGTTTTGCTGTATATTTAGATACACCTACCATGTAACGGTTCTTTCGTTACACATACGAGCGTCTGAATCGAACATAAGGTTGGATGGTTAGACGGAACGATAATTGTAACTGAGTTGTATTCGATTATATCGTGGGAATGTTTATATAGTAATACTCACCAGGTGACTGTTCTTTCGTTATACGTACGAGCGACCCAATCGAACAGAAGTTTGGATGGATAGACGGAATGATCATTGTATCTGAGTTGTATTCGATTATATCGTGATGACGTTCATATAGAAATACTCACCAGGTTACTGTTTTTTCTTTATACATACGAGCAAACGAATCGAACAGAAGGTTGAATGGATAGTATCTGGGTTGTATTCGATTTTGATGTTATGCTGTGTATATAGTTATACACATTAGGTGACGGTATTCCCGTTTTACATACGAGCGACCGAAACGAACAGAAAGTTGAATGGATAGACTTAACAATCAATGTATCTCGGTGGTATCCGATTATATCGCAATTCTTTATATATAGTGATACTTACCAGGTGACGGTACTTCCGTTGCACATACTAGCGACTGAATCGAACTTAAGGTTAAATGGTAAGACGAAACGATAATTGTATCTGAGTTGTATTCGATGATATCGTGATGATGTTTATATAGCAATACTCACCAGGTAACTGTTCTTCCGTTTTACATACAAGCGACCGAATCGAGCAGAAAGTTAAATGGATAGATTGAACAATCATCGTATCTGAGTTGTATTCGATTATGTTCATATAGTTATACTCACCAGGTACCTGTTCTTCCGATATACATACGAGCAACCGAATCGAACATAAGGTTGAATGGATAGATTGAACAATCATCGTATCTGAGTTGTATTCGATTATGTTTATATAGTTATACTCACCAAGTAACTGTTCTTCCGTTATACATACGAGCGACTGAATTGAACAGAAGGTTGAATGGATATACTAAACAATGATCGTATCTGGGGTTGTATTCGATTATATCGTGATGATGTTTATATAGTTATACTCACCAGGTAACTGTTCTCCAGTTATACATAAGAGCGACTGAACTGAACGGAAGGTTGTATAGATAGACTGAACAATCATCGTATCTGGGTTGTATTCGATTATTTCGTGATGATTATTATATATTATGTCTAACCAGGTAACTGTTCTTCCGTTATACATACGAGCAACCGAATCGAACATAAGGTTGAATGAATAGATTGAACATTCATTGTATCTGGGTTGTCTCCGATTATATCGTTATGCTGTATATTTAGATACACCTACCATGTAACGGTTCTTTCGTTACACATATGAGCGTCTGAATCGAACATAAGGTTGGATGGTTAGACGAAACGATAATTGTAACTGAGTTGTATTCGATTATATCGTGGGAATGTTCATATAGTAATACTCACCAGGTGACTGTTCTTGCGTTATACGTACGAGCGACCCAATCGAACAGAAGGTTAGATGGATAGACGGAACGATCATTGTATCTGAGTTATCGTGATGAAGTTTATATAGGAATACTCACCAGGTTACTGTTCTTTCGTTATACATACGAGCAACCGAATCGAACAGAAGGTTGAATGGATAGTATCTGAGTTGTATTCGATTATGATGTTATGCTGTGTATATAGTTATAAATACTAGGTGACGGTATTCCCGTTTTACATACGAGCGACCGAAACGAACAGAAAGTTGAATGGATAGACTGAACAATCAATGTATCTGGTTGGTATCCGATTATATCGCAATACTGTATATATAGTGATACTTACCAGGTGACGGTACTTCCGTTACACATACTAGCGACTGAATCGAACAGAAGGTTAAATGGTTAGACGAAGCGATAATTGTATCTGAGTTGTATTCGATGATATCGTGATGATGTTTATATAGCAATACTCACCAGGTAACTGTTCTTCCGTTTTACATAAAAGCGACCGAATCGAGCAGAAGGTTAAATGGATAGATTGAAAATTCATCGTATCTGGGTTGTATTCGATTAGGTTTATATAGTTATACTCACCAGGTAACTGTTTTTCCGTTATACATAAGAACGACTGAATTGAACAGAAGGTTGAATGGATAGACTAAACAATAATCGTAGCTGGGGTTGTATTCGAGTATATCGTGATGATTATCATATAGTATGTCTAACCAGGTAACAGTTCTTCCGTTTAACATACGAGCAACCGAATCGAACATAAGGTTGGATGGATAGATTGAACAATCATTGTATCTGGGTTGTCTCCGATTATATCTTTATGCTGTATATTCAGTTACACCTACCATGTAACGGTTTTTCCGTTATACATACGAGCGACTGAATTGAACAGAAGGTTGAATGGATAGACTAAACAATGATCGTATCTGGGGTTGTATTCGATTATATCGTGATGATGTTTATATAGTTATACTCACCAGGTAACTGTTCTCCAGTTATACATAAGAGCGACTGAACTGAACAGAAGGTTGAATGGATAGACTGAACAATCATTGTATCTGGGTTGTATTCGATTATATCGTGATGATTATCATATCGTATGTCTAACCAGGTAACAGTTCTTTGTTACACATACGAGCAACTGAATCGAACATAAGGTTGGATGATTAGACGGAACAATAATTGTAACTGAGTTGTATTCGATTATATCGTGGTGATGTTTATATAGTAATACTCACCAGGTGACTGTTCTTGCGTTATACATACGAGCGACCCAATCGAACAGAAGTTTGGATGGATAGACGAAATGATCATTGTATCTGAGTTGTATTCGATTATATCGTGATGACGTTCATATAGAAATACTCACCAGGTTACTGTTTTTTCTTTATACATACGAGCAACCGAATCGAACAGAAGGTTGAATGGATAGTATCTGGGTTGTATTCGATTATGATGTTATGCTGTGTATATAGTTATACACATCAGGTGACGGTATTCCCGTTTTATATTCGAGCGACCGAAACGAACAGAAAGTTGAATGGATAGACTGAACAATCAATGTATCTGGGTGGTATCCGATGATATCGCAATTCTGTATATATAGTGATACTTACCAGGTGACGGTACTTCCGTTGCACATACTAGCGACTGAATCGAACTTAAGGTTAAATGGTAAGACGAAACGTTAATTGTATCTGAGTTGTATTCGATGATATCGTGATGATGTTTATATAGCAATACTCACCAGGTAACTGTTCTTCCGTTTTACATACAAGCGACCGAATCGAGCATAAGGTTGAATTTAGTATGGATTGAACAATCATCGTATCTGGGTTGTATTCGATTATGTTTATATAGTTATACACACCAGGTAACTGTTCTTCCGTTATACATACTAGCGACTGAATCGAACAGAATGTTGAATGGTTAGACGAAACGATAATTGTATCTGAGATGTATTCGATGATATCGTGATGATGTTTATATAGCAATACTCACCAGGTAACTGTCCTTCAGTTTTACATACAAGTGACCGAATCGAGCAGAAGGTTAAATGGATCGATTAAACAATCATCGTATCTGAGTTGTATTCGATTATGTTCATATAGTTATACTCACCAGGTACCTGTTCTTTCGTTATACATACGTGCAACCGAATCGAACATAAGGTTGAATGGATAGATTGAACAATCATCGTATCTGAGTTGTATTCGATTATGTTTATATAGTTATACTCACCAAGTAACTGTTCTTCCGTTATACATAAGAGCGACTGAATTGAACAAAAGGTTGAATGGATAGACTAAACAATGATCGTATCTGGGGTTGTATTCGATTATATCGTGATGATGTTTATATAGTTATACTCACCAGGTAACTGTTCTCCAGTTTTACATAGGAGCGACTGAACTGAACAGAAAGTTGTATAGATAGACTGAACAATCATCGTATCTGGGTTGTATTCGATTATTTCGTGATGATTATTATATATTATGTCTAACCAGGTAACTGTTCTTCCGTTATACATACGAGCAACCGAATCGAACATAAGATTGAATGGATAGATTGAACAATCATTGTATCTGGGTTGTCTCCGATTATATCGTTATGCTGTATATTCAGATACACCTACCATGTAACGGTTCTTTCGTTACACATACGAGCGTCTGAATCGAACATAAGGTTGGATGGTTAGACGGAACGATAATTGTAACTGAGTTGTATTCGATTATATCGTGGGAATGTTTATATAGTAATACTCACCAGGTGACTGTTCTTGCGTTATACGTACGAGCGACCCAATCGAACAGAAGGTTAGATGGATAGACGGAATGATCATTGTATCTGAGTTGTATTCGATTATATCGTGATGAAGTTTATATAGAAATACTCACCAGGTTACTGTTCTTTCGTTTTACATACGAGCAACCGAATCGAACAGAAGGTTGAATGGATAGTATCTGAGTTGTATTCGATTATGATGTTATGCTGTGTATATAGTTATACACACTAGGTGACGGTATTCCCGTTTCACATACGAGCGACCGAAACGAACAGAAAGTTGAATGGATAGACTGAACAATCAATGTATCTGGTTGGTATCCGATTATATCGCAATACTGTATAAATAGTGATACTTACCAGGTGACGGTACTGCCGTTACACATACTAGCGACTGAATCGAACAGAAGGTTAAATGGTTAGACGAAGCGATAATCGTATCTGAGTTGTATTCGATGATATCGTGATGATGTTTATATAGCAATACTCACCAGGTAACTGTTCTTCCGTTTTACATAAAAGCGACCAAATCCAGCAGAAGGTTAAATGGATAGATTGAAAATTCATCGTATCTGGGTTGTATTCGAATAGGTTTATATAGTTATACTCACCAGGTAACTGTTTTTCCGTTATACATAAGAACGACTGAATTGAACAGAAGGTTGAATGGATAGACTAAACAATAATCGTATCTGGGGTTGTATTCGAGTATATCGTGATGATTATCATATAGTATGTCTAACCAGGTAACAGTTCTTCCGTTAAACATACGAGCAACCGAATCGAACATAAGGTTGGATGGATAGATTGAACAATCATTGTATCTGGGTTGTCTCCGATTATATCTTTATGCTGTATATTCGGTTACACCTACCATGTAACGGTTATTTCGTTACACATACGAGCGTCTGAATCGAACATAAGGTTAGATGGTTAGACGGAACGATAATTGTAACTGAGTTGTATTCGATTATATCGTGGTGATGTTTATATAGTAATACTCACCAGGTGACTGTTCTTGCGTTATACATACGAGCGACCCAATCGAACAGAAGGTTGGATGGATAGACGGAATGATCATTGTATCTGAGTTGTATTCGATTATATCGTGATGACGTTCATAAAGAAATACTCACCAGGTTACTGTTCTTTCGTTATACATACGAGCAACCGAATCGAACAGAAGGTTAAATGGATAGTATCTGGGTTGTATTCCATTATGATGTTATGCTGTGTATATAGTTATACACATTAGGTGACGGTATTCCCGTTTTACATACGAGCGACCGAAACGAACAGAAAGTTGAATGGATAGACTGAACAATCAATGTATCTGGGTGGTATCCGATTAATTATCGCAATACTGTATATATAGTGATACTTACCAGGTGACGGTACTTCCGTTACACATACTAGAGACTGAATCGAACAGAAGGTTAAATGGTTAGACGAAACGATAATTGTATCTCTGAGTTGTATTCGATGATATCGTGATGAAGTTTATATAGCGATACTCACCAGGTAACTGTTCTTCCGTTTTACATACAAGCGACCGAATCGAGCAGAATCTTAAATTTAGTAGAGATTGAACAATCATCGTAACTGGGTTGTATTCGATTATGTTTATATAGTTATACTCACCAGGTAACTGTTCTTTCGTTATACATACGAGCGACTGAATTGAACAGAAGGTTGAATGGATAGACTAAACAATAATCGTATCTGGGGTTGTAATCGTTTATATCTTGATGATGTTCATATAGTTATACTCACCAGAAAACTGTTCTCCAGTTATACATAAGAGCGACTAAACTGAACAGAAAGTTGAATGGATAGACTAAACAATGATCGTATCTGGGGTTGTATACGATTATATCGTGATGATGTTTATATAGCAATACTCACCAGGGAACTGTCCTTCCGCTTCACATACAAGCGACCGAATCGAGCAGAAGGTTTAATGGATAGATCGAACAATCATCGTATCTGAGTTGTATTCGATTATGTTTATATAGTTATACTCACCAGGTACCATGTTCTTCCGTTATACATACGAGCAACCGAATCGAACATAAGGTTGAATGGATAGATTGAACGATCATCGTATCTGAGTTGTATTCAATTATGTTTATATAGTTATACCTACCAAGTAACTGTTCTTCCGTTATACATACGAGCGACTGAATTGAACAGAAGGTTGAATGGATAGACTAAACAATGATCGTATCTGGGGTTGTATACGATTATATCGTGATGATGTTTATATAGTTATACTCAACAGGTAACTGTTCTCCAATTATACATAAGAGCGACTGAACTGAAAAGAAGGTTTTAAGGATAGACTGAACAATCATCGTTTCTGGGTTGTATTCGATTATTTCGTGATGATTATTATATATTATGTCTAACCAGGTAACTGTTCTTCCGTTATACATACGAGCAACCGAATAGAGCATAAGGTTGAATGGATAGATCGAACAATCATTGTATCTGGGTTGTCATGGATTATATCGTTATGCTGTATATTTAGATACACCTACCATGTAACGGTTCTTTCGTTACACATACGAGCGTCTGAATCGAACATAGGTTGGATGGTTAGACGGAACGATAATTGTAACTGAGTTGTATTCGATTATATCGTGGTAATGTTTATATAGTTATACTCACCAGGTGACTGTTCTTGCGTTATACATACGAGCGACCCAATCGAACAGAAGGTTGGATGGATAGACGAAATGATCATTGTATCTTAGTTGTATTCTATTATATCGTGATGACGTTCATATAGAAATACTCACCAGGTTACTGTACTTTCATTATACATACGAGCAACCGAATCGAACAGAAGGTTGAATGGATAGTATCAGGGTTGTATTCGATTATGATGTTATGCTGTGTATATGGTTATACACATTTGATGACGGTATGCCCGTTTTACATACGAGCGACCGAAACGAACAGAAAGTTGAATGGATAGACTGAACAATCAATGTATCTGAGTGGTATGCGATTATATCGCAATACTGTATATATAGTGATACTTACCAGGTGACGGTACTTCCGTTACACATACTAGCGACTGAATCGAACAGAAGGTTGAATGGTTAGACGAAACGATGATTGTATCTGAGTTGTATTCGATGATATCGTGATGATGTTTATATAGCAATAATCACCAGGTAACTGTTCTTCCGTTTTACAAACAAGCGACCGAATCGAGCAGAAGGTTGAATTTAGTATAGATTGAACAATCATCGTATCTGGGTTGTATTCGATTATGTTCATATAGTTATACTCACCAGGTAACTGTTCTTCCGTTATACATAGGAGCGACTGAATTGAACAGAAGGTTGAATGGATAGACTAAACAATAATCGTATCTGGGGTTGTATTCGATCATATCGTGATGATGTTTATATAGTTATACTCACCAGGTAACTGTTCTTCAGTTATACATAAGAGCGACTGAACTGAACAGAAGGTTGAATGGATAGACTGAACAATCATTGTATCTGGGTTGTATTCGATTATATCGTGATGATTATCATATGGTATGTCTAACCAGGTAACAGTTCTTCTGTTACACATACGAGCAACTGAATCGAACATAAGGTTGAATGGATAGATTGAACAATCATTGTATCTGGGTTGTCTCCGATTATATCGTTATGCTGTATATTTAGTTACACCTACCATGTAACGGTTCTTTCGTTACACATACGAGCGTCTGAATCGAACATAAGGTTGGATGATTAGACGGAACAATAATTGTAACTGAGTTGTATTCGTTTATATCGTGGTGATGTTTGAATAGTAATACTCACCAGGTGACTGTTCTTGCGTTATACATACGAGCGACCCAATCGAACAGAAGTTTGGATGGATAGACGGAATGATCATTGTATCTGAGTTGTATTCGATTATATCGAGATGACGTTCATATAGAAATACTCACCAGGTTACTGTTTTTTTTTAATACATACGAGCAACCGAATCGAACAGAAGGTTGAATGGATAGTATCTGGGTTGTATTCGATTATGATGTTATGCTGTGTATATAGTTATACACATTAGGTGACGGTATTCCCGTTTTACATACGAGCGACCGAAACGAACAGAAAGTTGAATGGATAGACTGAACAATCAATGTATCTGGGTGGTATCCGATTATATCGCAATTCTGTATATATAGTGATACTTACCAGGTGACGGTACTTCCGTTGCACATACTAGCCACTGAATCGAACTTAAGGTTTAATGGTGAGACGAAACGATAATTGTATCTGAGTTGTATTCGATGATATCGTGATGATGTTTATATAGCAATACTCACCAGGTTACTGTTCTTCCGTTTTACATACAAGCGACCAAATCGAGCAGAAGGTTAAATTCAGTATGGATTGAACAATCATCGTATCAGGGTTGTATTCGATTATGTTTATATAGTTATACTCACCGGGTAACTGTTCTTCCGTTATACATACGAGCAACCGAATCGAACATAAGGTTGAATGGATAGATTGAACAATCATCGTATCTGAGTTGTATTCGATTATGTTTATATAGTTATACTCACCAAGTAACTGTTCTTCCGTTATACATACGAGCGACTGAATTGAACAGAAGGTTGAATGGCTAGACTAAACAATGATCGTATCTGGGGTTGTATTCGATTATGTCGTGATGATGTTTATATAGTTATACTCACCAGGATACTGTTCTCCAGTTATACATAAGAGCGACTGAACTGAACAGAAGGTTGTATAGATATACTGAACAATCATCGTATCTGGGTTGTATTCGATTATTTCGTGATGATTATTATATATTATGTCTAACCAGGTAACTGTTCTTCCGTTATACATACGAGCAACCGAATCGAACATAACGTTGAATGGATAGATTGAACAATCATTGTATCTGGGTTGTCTCCGATTATATCGTTATGCTGTATATTTAGATACACCTACCATGTAACGGTTCTTTCGTTACACATACGAGCGTCTGAATCGAACATAAGGTTGGATGGTTAGACGGAAAGATAATTGTATCTGAGTTGTATTCGATTATATCGTGGGAATGTTCATATAGTAATACTCACCAGGTGACTGTTCTTGCGTTATACGTACGAGCGACCCAATCGAACAGAAGGTTAGATGGATAGACGGAATGATCATTGTATCTGAGTTGTATTCGATTATATCGTGATGAAGTTTATATAGAAATACTCACCAGGTAACAGTTCTTCTGTTACACATACGAGCAACTGAATCGAACATAAGGTTGAATGGATAGATTGAACAATCATTGTATCTGGGTTGTCTCCGATTATATCGTTATGCTGTATATTTAGTTACACCTACCATGTAACGGTTCTTTCGTTACACATACGAGCGTCTGAATCGTACATAAGGTTGGATGGTTAGACGGAAAGATAATTTTATCTGAGTTGTATTCGATTATATCGTGGAAATGTTCATATAGTAATACTCACCAGGTGACTGTTCTTGCGTTATACATACGGCGACCCAATCGAACAGAAGTTTGGATGGATAGACGAAATGATCATTGTATCTGAGTTGTATTCGATTATATCGTGATGACGTTCATATAGAAATACTCACCAGGTTACTGTTTTTTCTTTATACATACGAGCAACCGAATCGAACAGAAGGTTGAATGGATAGTATCTGGGTTGTATTCGATTATGATGTTATGCTGTGTATATAGATGTTATGCTGTGTATATAGTTATACACACTAGGAGACGGTATTCCCGTTTTACATACGAGCGACCGAAACGAAAAGAAAGTTGAATGGATAGACTGAACAATCAATGTATCTGGGTGGTATCCGATTATATCGCAATACTGTATATATAGTGATACTAACCAGGTGACGATACTTCCGTTACACATACTAGCGACTGAATCGAACAGAATGTTGAATGGTTAGACGAAACGATAATTGTATCTGAGTTTTATTCGATGATATCGTGATGATGTTTATATAGCAATACTCACCAGGTAACTGTCCTTCCGTTTTACATACAAGCGACCGAATCGAGCAGAAGGTTAAATGGATAGATTGAACAATCATCGTATCTGAGTTGTATTCGATTATGTTTATATAGATATACTCACCAGGTACCTGTTCTTCCGATATACATACGAGCAACCGAATCGAACATAAGGTTGAATGGATAGATTGAACAATCATCGTATCTGAGTTGTATTCGATTATGTTCATATAGTTATACTCACCAGGTAACTGTTCTTCCGTTATACATACGAGCGACTGAATTGAACTGAAGGTTGAATGGATAGACTAAA
This sequence comes from Chrysomela aeneicollis, assembly GCA_029955515.1. NCBI lineage: Eukaryota > Metazoa > Arthropoda > Insecta > Coleoptera > Chrysomelidae > Chrysomela > Chrysomela aeneicollis. The sequence continues at coordinate 8,804,533 of JARUHQ010000013.1, read as the reverse complement.
CAATGATCGTATCTGGGGTTGTATTCGATTATATCGTGATGATGTTCATATAGTTATACTCACCAAGTAACTGTTCTCCAGTTATACATAAGAGCGACTGAACTGAACATAAGGTTGAATGAATAGACTGAACAATCATCGTATCTGGGTTGTATTCGATTATTTCGTGATGATTATTATATATTATGTCTAACCAGGTAACTGTTCTTTCGTTATACATACTAGCAACCGAATCGAACATAAGGTTGAATGGATAGATTGAACAATCATTGTATCTGGGTTGTCTCCGATTATATCGTTATGTTGTATATTTAACTACACCTACCATGTAACGGTTCTTTCGTTACACATACAAGCGTCTGAATCGAACATAAGGTTGGATGGTTAGACGGATCGATAATTGTAACTAAGTTGTATTCGATTATATCGTGATGAAGTTTATATAGAAATACTCACCAGGTTACTGTTCTTTCGTTATACATACGAGCAACCGAATCGAACAGAAGGTTGAATGGATAGTATCTGGGTTGTATTTGATTATGATGTTATGCTGTGTATATAGTTATACACATAAGGTGACGGTATTCCCGTTTCACATACGAGCGACCGAAACGAACAGAAAGTTGAATGGATAGACTGAACAATCAATGTATCTGGGTGGTATCCGATTATATCGCAATACTGTATCTAAGTGATACTTACCAGGTGACGGTACTTCCGTTACACATACTAGCGACTGAATCGAACAGAAGGCTAAATGGTTAGACGAAACGATAATTGTATCTGAGTTGTATTCGATGATATCGTGATGATGTTTATATAGCAATACTCACCAGGTAACTGTTCTTCCGTTTTACATACAAGCGACCGAATCGAGCAGAAGGTTGAATTCAGTATAGATTAAACAATAATCGTATCTGGGTTGTATTCGATTATGTTTATATAGTTATACTCACCAGGTAACTGTTCTTCCGTTATACATACGAGCGACTGAATTGAACAGAAGGTTGAATGGATAGTATATGGGTTGTATTCGATTATGATGTTATGCTGTGTATATAGTTATACACACTAGGAGACGGTATTCCCGTTTTACATACGAGCGACCGAAACGAAAAGAAAGTTGAATGGATAGACTGAACCATCAATGTATCTGGGTGGTATCCGATTATATCGCAATACTGTATATATAGTGATACTTACTAGGTGACGATACTTCCGTTACACATACTAGCGACTGAATCGAACAGAATGTTGAATGGTTAGACGAAACGATAATTGTATCTGAGTTGTATTCGATGATATCGTGATGATGTTTATATAGCAATACTCACCAGGTAACTGTTCTTCCGTTTTACATACAAACGACCGAATCGAGCAGAAGGTTGAATTCGGTATAGATTGAACAATCATCGTATCTGGGTTGTATTCGATTATGTTTATATAGTTATACTCACCAGGTAACTGTTCTTCCTTTATAATACGAGCGAATGAATTGAACAGAAGGTTGAATGGATAGTATATGGGTTGTATTCGATTATGATGTTATGCTGTGTATATAGTTATACACACTAGGAGACGGTATTCCCGTTATACATACGAGCGACCGAAACAAAAAGAAAGTTGAATGGATAGACTGAACAATCAATGTATCTGGGTGGTATCCGATTATATCGCAATACTGTATATATAGTGATACTTACCAGGTGACGATACTTCCGTTACACATACTAGCGACTGAATCGAACAGAATGTTGAATGGTTAGACGAAACGATAATTGTATCTGAGTTGTATTCGATGATATCGTGATGATGTTTTTATGGCAATACTCACCAGGTTACTGTTCCTTCGTTATACATACGAGCAACCGAATCGAACAGAAGGTTGAATGGATAGTATCTGGGTTGTATTCGATTATGATGTTATGCTGTGTATATAGTTATACACATAAGGTGACGGTATTCCCGTTTCACATACGAGCGACCGAAACGAACAGAAAGTTGAATGGATAGACTGAACAATCAATGTATCTGGGTGGTATCCGATTATATCGCAATACTGTATATATAGTGATACTAACCAGGTGACGATACTTCCGTTACACATACTAGCGACTGAATCGAACAGAATGTTGAATGGTTAGACGAAACGATAATTGTATCTGAGTTTTATTCGATGATATCGTGATGATGTTTATATAGCAATACTCACCAGGTAACTGTTCTTCCGTTATACATACGAGCGACTGAATTGAACAGAATGTTGAATGGATAGTATATGGGTTGTATTCGATTATGTTGTTATGCTGTGTATATAGTTATACACACTAGGAGACGGTATTCCCGTTTTACATACGAGCGACCGAAACAAAAAGAAAGTTGAATGGATAGACTGAACAATCAATGTATCTGGGTGGTATCCGATTATAACGCAATACTGTATATATAGTGATACTTACCAGGTGACGATACTTCCGTTACACATACTGGCGACTGAATCGAACAGAATGTTGAATGGTTAGACGAAACGATAATTGTATCTGAGTTGTATTCGATGATATCGTGATGATGTTTATATAGCAATACTCACCAGGATACTGTTCTTTCGTTATACATACGAGCAACCGAATCGAACAGAAGGTTGAATGGATAGTATATGGGTTGTATTCGATTATGATGTTATGCTGTGTATATAGTTATACACACTAGGAGACGGTATTCCCGTTTTACATACGAGCGACCAAAACAAAAAGAAAGTTGAATGGATAGACTGAACAATCAATGTATCTGGGTGGTATCTGATTATATCGCAATACTGTATATATAGTGATACTTACCAGGTGACGATACTTCCGTTACACATACTAGCGACTAAATCGAACAGAATGTTGAATGGTTAGACGAAACGATAATTGTATCTGAGTTGTATTCGATGATATCGTGATGATGTTTATATAGCAATACTCACCAGGTTACTGTTCCATCGTTATACATACGAGCAACCGAATCGAACAGAAGGTTGAATGGATAGTATCTGGGTTGTATTCGATTATGATGTTATGCTGTGTATATAGTTATAAACATAAGGTGACGGTATTCCCGTTTCACATACGAGCGACCGAAACGAACAGAAAGTTGAATGGATAGACTGAACAATCAATGTCTCTGGGTGGTATCCGATTATATCGCAATACTGTATATATAGTGATTCTTACCAGGTGACGGTACTTCCGTTACACATACTAGCGACTGAATCGAACAGAAGGTTAAATGGTTAGACGAAACGATAATTGTATCTGAGTTGTATTCGATGATATCGTGATGATGTTTATATAGCAATACTCACCAGATAACTGTCCTTCCGTTTTACATACAAGCGACCGAATCGAGCAGAAGGTTGAATTCAGTATAGATTGAACAATCATCGTATCTGGGTTGTATTCGATTATGTTTATATAGTTATACTCACCAGGTAACTGTTCTTTCGTTATACATACGAGCGACTGAATTGAACAGAAGGTTGAATGGATAGTATATGGGTTGTATTCGATTATGATGTTATGCTGTGTATATATAGTTATACACACTAGGAGACGGTATTCCCGTTTTACATACGAGCGACCGAAACAAAAAGAAAGTTGAATGGATAGACTGAACAATCAATGTATCTGGGTGGTATCCGATTATATCGCAATACTGTATATATAGTGATACTTATCAGGTGACGATACTTCCGTTACACATACTAGCGACTGAATCGAACAGAATGTTGAATGGTTAGACGAAACGATAATTGTATCTGAGTTGTATTCGATGATATCGTGATGATGTTTATATAGCAATACTAACCAGGTTACTGTTCTTTCGTTATACATACGAGCAACCGAATCGAACAGAAGGTTGAATGGATAGTATCTGGGTTGTATTCGATTATGATGTTATGCTGTGTATATAGTTATACACATAAGGTGACGGTATTCCCGTTTCACATACGAGCGACCGAAACGAACAGAAATTTGAATGGATAGACTGAACAATCGATGTATCTGGGTGGTATCCGATTATATCGCAATACTGTATATATAGTGATACTTACCAGGTGACGGTACTTCCGTCACACATACTAGCGACTGAATCGAACAGAAGGTTAAATGGTTAGACGAAACGATAATTGTATCTGAGTTGTATTCGATGATATCGTGATGATGTTTATATAGTAATACTCACCAGGTAACTGTTCTTCCGTTTTACATACAAGCGACCGAATCGAGCAGAAGGTTAAATGGATAGATTGAACAATCATCGTATCTGAGTTGTATTCGATTATGTTTATATAGATATACTCACCAGGTACCTGTTCTTCCGATATACATACGAGCAACCGAATCGAACATAAGGTTGAATGGATAGATTGAACAATCATCGTATCTGAGTTGTATTAGATTATGTTTATATAGTTATACTCACCAGGTAACTGTTCTTCCGTTATACATACGAGCGACTGAATTGAACTGAAGGTTGAATGGATAGACTAAACAATGATCGTATCTGGGGTTGTATTCGATTATATCGTGATGATGTTCATATAGTTATACTCACCAGGTAACTGTTCTCCAGTTATACATAAGAGCGACTGAACTGAACAGAAGGTTGAATGGATAGACTGAACAATCATCGTATCTGGGTTGTATTCGATTATTTCGTGATGATTATTATATATTATGTCTTACCAGGTAACTGTTCTTTCGTTATACATACTAGCAACCGAATCGAACATAAGGTTGAATGGATAGATTGAACAATCATTGTATCTGGGTTGTCTCCGATTATATCGTTATGTTGTATATTTAACTACACCTACCATGTAACGGTTCTTTCGTTACACATACGAGCGTCTGAATCGAACATAAGGTTGGATGGTTAGACGGAACGATAATTGTAACTAAGTTGTATTCGATTATATCGTGATGACGTTCATATAGAAATACTCACCAGGTTACTGTTCTTTCGTTATACATACGAGCAACCGAATCGAACAGAAGGTTGAATGGATAGTATCTGGGTTGTATTCGATTATGATGTTATGCTGTGTATATAGTTATACACATAAGGTGACGGTATTTCCGTTTCACATACGAGCGACCGAAACGAACAGAAAGTTGAATGGATAGACTGAACAATCAATGTATCTGGGTGATATCCGATTATATCGCAATACTGTATATATAGTGATTCTTACCAGGTGACGGTTCTTCCGTTACACATACTAGCGACTGAATCGAACAGAAGGTTAAATGGTTAGACGAAACGATAATTGTATCTGAGTTGTATTCGATGATATCGTGATGATGTTTATATAGCAATACTCACCAGGTAACTGTTCTTCCGTTTTACATACAAGCGACCGAATCGAGCAGAAGGTTGAATTCAGTATAGATTGAACAATCATCGTATCTGGGTTGTATTCGATTATGTTTATATTGTTATACTCACCAGGTAACTGTTCTTCCGTTATACATACGAGCGACTGAATTGAACAGAATGTTGAATGGATAGTATATGGGTTGTATTCGATTATGTTGTTATGCTGTGTATATAGTTATACACACTAGGAGACGGTATTCCCGTTTTACATACGAGCGACCGAAACAAAAAGAAAGTTGAATGGATAGACTGAACAATCAATGTATCTGGGTGGTATCCGATTATAACGCAATACTGTATATATAGTGATACTTACCAGGTGACGATACTTCCGTTACACATACTGGCGACTGAATCGAAAAGAATGTTGAATGGTTAGACGAAACGATAATTGTATCTGAGTTGTATTCGATGATATCGTGATGATGTTTATATAGCAATACTCACCAGGATACTGTTCTTTCGTTATACATACGAGCAACCGAATCGAACAGAAGGTTGAATGGATAGTATATGGGTTGTATTCGATTATGATGTTATGCTGTGTATATAGTTATACACACTAGGAGACGGTATTCCCGTTTTACATACGAGCGACCGAAACAAAAAGAAAGTTGAATGGATAGACTGAACAATCAATGTATCTGGGTGGTATCCGATTATATCGCAATACTGTATATATAGTGATACTTACCAGGTGACGATACTTCCGTTACACATACTAGCGACTAAATCGAACAGAATGTTGAATGGTTAGACGAAACGATAATTGTATCTGAGTTGTATTCGATGATATCGTGATGATGTTTATATAGCAATACTCACCAGGTTACTGTTCCATCGTTATACATACGAGCAACCGAATCGAACAGAAGGTTGAATGGATAGTATCTGGGTTGTATTCGATTATGATGTTATGCTGTGTATATAGTTATAAACATAAGGTGACGGTATTCCCGTTTCACATACGAGCGACCGAAACGAACAGAAAGTTGAATGGATAGACTGAACAATCAATGTCTCTGGGTGGTATCCGATTATATCGCAATACTGTATATATAGTGATTCTTACCAGGTGACGGTACTTCCGTTACACATACTAGCGACTGAATCGAACAGAAGGTTAAATGGTTAGACGAAACGATAATTGTATCTGAGTTGTATTCGATGATATCGTGATGATGTTTATATAGCAATACTCACCAGGTAACTGTTCTTCCGTTTTACATACAAGCGACCGAATCGAGCAGAAGGTTGAATTCAGTATAGATTGAACAATCATCGTATCTGGGTTGTATTCGATTATGTTTATATAGTTATACTCACCAGGTAACTGTTCTTTCGTTATACATACGAGCGACTGAATTGAACAGAAGGTTGAATGGATAGTATATGGGTTGTATTCGATTATGATGTTATGCTGTGTATATATAGTTATACACACTAGGAGACGGTATTCCCGTTTTACATACGAGCGACCGAAACAAAAAGAAAGTTGAATGGATAGACTGAACAATCAATGTATCTGGGTGGTATCCGATTATATCGCAATACTGTATATATAGTGATACTTATCAGGTGACGATACTTCCGTTACACATACTAGCGACTGAATCGAACAGAATGTTGAATGGTTAGACGAAACGATAATTGTATCTGAGTTGTATTCGATGATATCGTGATGATGTTTATATAGCAATACTAACCAGGTTACTGTTCTTTCGTTATACATACGAGCAACCGAATCGAACAGAAGGTTGAATGGATAGTATCTGGGTTGTATTCGATTATGATGTTATGCTGTGTATATAGTTATACACATAAGGTGACGGTATTCCCGTTTCACATACGAGCGACCGAAACGAACAGAAATTTGAATGGATAGACTGAACAATCGATGTATCTGGGTGGTATCCGATTATATCGCAATACTGTATATATAGTGATACTTACCAGGTGACGGTTCTTCCGTTACACATACTAGCGACTGAATCGAACAGAAGGTTAAATGGTTAGACGAAACGATAATTGTATCTGAGTTGTATTCGATGATATCGTGATGATGTTTATATAGTAATACTCACCAGGTAACTGTTCTTCCGTTTTACATACAAGCGACCGAATCGAGCAGAAGGTTAAATGGATAGATTGAACAATCATCGTATCTGAGTTGTATTCGATTATGTTTATATAGATATACTCACCAGGTACCTGTTCTTCCGATATACATACGAGCAACCGAATCGAACATAAGGTTGAATGGATAGATTGAACAATCATCGTATCTGAGTTGTATTCGATTATGTTTATATAGTTATACTCACCAGGTAACTGTTCTTCCGTTATACATACGAGCGACTGAATTGAACTGAAGGTTGAATGGATAGACTAAACAATGATCGTATCTGGGGTTGTATTCGATTATATCGTGATGATGTTCATATAGTTATACTCACCAGGTAACTGTTCTCCAGTTATACATAAGAGCGACTGGACTGAACAGAAGGTTGAATGGATAGACTGAACAATCATCGTATCTGGGTTGTATTCGATTATTTCGTGATGATTATTATATATTATGTCTTACCAGGTAACTGTTCTTTCGTTATATATACTAGCAACCGAATCGAACATAAGGTTGAATGGATAGATTGAACAATCATTGTATCTGGGTTGTCTCCGATTATATCGTTATGTTGTATATTTAACTACACCTACCATGTAACGGTTCTTTCGTTACACATACGAGCGTCTGAATCGAACATAAGGTTGGATGGTTAGACGGAACGATAATTGTAACTAAGTTGTATTCGATCATATCGTGATGACGTTCATATAGAAATACTCACCAGGTTACTGTTCTTTCGTTATACATACGAGCAACCGAATCGAACAGAAGGTTGAATGGATAGTATCTGGGTTGTATTCGATTATGATGTTATGCTGTATATATAGTTATACACATAAGGTGACGGTATTCCCGTTTCACATACGAGCGACCGAAACGAACAGAAAGTTGAATGGATAAACTGAACAATCAATGTATCTGGGTGGTATCCGATTATATCGCAATACTGTATATATAGTGATACTTACCAGGTGACGGTACTTCCGTTACACATACTAGCGACTGAATCGAACAGAAGGTTAAATGGTTAGACGAAACGATACATGTATCTGAGTTGTATTCGATGATATCGTGATGATGTTTATATAGCAACACTCAACAGGTAACTGTTCTTGCGTTTTACATACAAGCGACCAAATCGAGCAGAAGGTTGAATTCAGTATAGATTGAACAATCATCGTATCTAGGTTGTATTCGATTATGTTTATATAGTTATACTCACCAGGTAACTGTTCTTCCGTTATACATACGAGCGACTGAATTGAACAGAAGGTTGAATGGATAGTATATGGGTTGTATTCGATTATGATGTTATGCTGTGTATATAGTTATACACACTAGAAGACGGTATTCTCGTTTTACATACGAGCGACCGAAACGAAAAGAAAGTTGAATGGATAGACTGAACAATCAATGTATCTGGGTGGTATCCGATTATATCGCAATACTGTATATATAGTGATACTTACCAGGTGACGATACTTCCGTTACACATACTAGCGACTGAATCGAACAGAATGTTGAATGGTTAGACGAAACGATAATTGTATCTGAGTTGTATTCGATGATATCGTGATGATGATTATATAGCAATACTCACCAGGTAACTGTCCTTCCGTTTTACATACAAGCGACCGAATCGAGCAGATGGTTAGATGGATAGATTGAACAATCATCGTATCTGAGTTGTATTCGATTATGTTTATATAGATATACTCACCAGGTACCTGTTCTTCCAATATACATACGAGCAACCGAATCGAACATAAGGTTGAATGGATAGATTGAACAATCATCGTATCTGAGTTGTATTCGATTATGTTTATATAGTTATACTCACCAGGTAACTGTTCTTCCGTTATACATACGAGCGACTGAATTGAACTGAAGGTTGAATGGATAGACTAAACAATGATCGTATCTGGGGTTGTATTCGATTATATCGTGATGATGTTCATATAGTTATACTCACCAGGTAACTGTTCTCCAGTTATACATAAGAGCGACTGAACTGAACAGAAGGTTGAATGGATAGACTGAACAATCATCGTATCTGGGTTGTATTCGATTATTTCGTGATGATTATTATATATTATGTCTAACCAGGTAACTGTTCTTTCGTTATACATACTAGCAACCGAATCGAACATAAGGTTGAATGGATAGATTGAACAATTATTGTATCTGGGTTGTCTCCGATTATATCGTTATGTTGTATATTCAACTACACCTACCATGTAACGGTTCTTTCGTTACACATACGAGCGTCTGAATCGAACATAAGGTTGGATGGTTAGACGGAACTATAATTGTAACTAAGTTGTATTCGATTATATCGTGATGACGTTCATATAGAAATACTCACCAGGTTACTGTTCTTTCGTTATACTCACGAGCAACCGAATCGAACCGAAGGTTGAATGGATAGTATCTGGGTTGTATTCGATTATGATGTTATGCTGTGTATATAGTTATACACATAAGGTGACGGTATTCCCGTTTCACATACGAGCGACCGAAACGAACAGAATGTTGAATGGATAGACTGAACAATCAATGAATGGATAGACTGAACAATCAATGTATCTAAGTGGTATCCGATTATATCTGAGTTGTATTCGATGATATCGTGATGATGTTTATATAGCAATACTCACCAGGTAACTGTCCTTCCGTTTTACATACAAGAGACCGAATCGAGCAGAAGGTTGAATTCAGTATAGATTGAACAATCATCGCATCTGGGTTGTATTCGATTATGTTTATATAGTTATACTCACCAGGTAACTGTTCTTTCGTTATACGTACTAGCGACTGAATTGAACAGAAGGTTGAATGGATAGTATATGGGTTGTAATCGATTATGATGTTATGCTGTGTATATAGTTATACACACTAGGAGACGGTATTCCCGTTTTACATAAGAGCGACCGAAACGAAAAGAAAGTTGAATGGATAGACTGAACAATCAATGTATCTGGGTGGTATCCGATTATATCGCAATACTGTATATATAGTGATACTTACCAGGTGACGATACTTCCGTTACACATACTAGCGACTGAATCGAACAGAATGTTGAATGGTTAGACGAAACGATAATTGTATCTGAGTTGTATTCGATGATATCGTGATGATGTTTATATAGCAATACTCACCAGGTAACTGTCCTTCCGTTTTACATACAAGCGACCGAATCGAGCAGAAGGTCAAATGGATAGATTGAACAATCATCGTATCTGAGTTGTATTCGATTATGTTTATATAGATATACTCACCAGGTACCTGTTCTTCCGATATACATACGAGCAACCGAATCGAACATAAGGTTGATTGGATAGATTGAACAATCATCGTATCTGAGTTGTATTCGATTATTTTTATATAGTTATACTCACCAGGTATCTGTTCTTCCGTTATACATACGAGCGACTGAATTGAACTGAAGGTTGAATGGATAGACTAAACAATGATCATATCTGGGGTTGTTTTCGATTATATCGTGATGATGTTCATATAGTTATACTCACCAGGTAACTGTTCTCCAGTTATACATAAGAGCGACTGAACTGAACAGAATGTTGAATGGATAGACTGAACAATCATCGTATCTGGGTTGTATTCGATTATTTCGTGATGATTATCATATATTATGTCTAACCAGGTAACTGTTCTTTCGTTATACATACTAGCAACCGAATCGAACATAAGGTTGAATGGATAGATTGAACAATCATTGTATCTGGGTTGTCTCCGATTATATCGTTATGTTGTATATTTAACTACACCTACCATGTAACGGTTCTTTCGTTACACATACGAGCGTCTGAATCGAACATAAGGTTGGATGGTTAGACGGAACGATAATTCTAACTAAGTTGTATTCGATTATATCGTGATGACGTTCATATAGAAATACTCACCAGGTTACTGTTCTTTCGTTATAAATACGAGCAACCGAATCGAACAGAAGGTTGAATGGATAGTATCTGGGTTGTATTCGATTATGATGTTATGCTGTGTATATAGTTATACACATAAGGTGACGGTATTCCCGTTTCACATACGAGCGACCGAAACGAACAGAATGTTGAATGGATAGACTGAACAATCAATGTATCTGGGTGGTATCCGATTATATCGCAATACTGTATATATAGTGATACTTCCCAGGTGACGGTACTTCCGTTACACATACTGGCGACTGAATCGAACAGAAGGTTAAATGGTTAGACGAAACGATAATTGTATCTGGGTTGTATTCGATGATATCGTGATGATGTTTATATAGCAATACTCACCAGGTAACTGTCCTTCCGTTTTACATACAAGCGACCGAATCGAGCAGAAGGTTAAATGGATAGATTGAACAATCATCGTATATGAGTTGTATTCGATTATGTTTATATGGATATACTCACCAGGTACCTGTTCTTCCGATATACATACGAGCAACCGAATCGAACATAAGGTTGAATGGATAGATTGAACAATCATCGTAACTGAGTTATTCGATTATGTTTATATAGTTATACTCACCAGGTAACTGTTCTTCCGTTATACATACGAGCGACTGAATTGAACTGAAGGTTGAATGGATAGACTAAACAATGATCGTATCTGGGGTTGTATTCGATTATATCGTGATGATGTTCATATAGTTATACTCACCAGGTAACTGTTCTCCAGTTATACATAAGAGCGACTGAACTGAACAGAAGGTTGAATGGATAGACTGAACAATCATCGTATCTGGGTTGTATTCGATTATTTCGTGATGATTATTATATATTATGTCTAACCAGGTAACTGTTCTTTCGTTATACATACTAGCAACCGAATCGAACATAAGGTTGAATGGATAGATTGAACAATCATTGTATCTGGGTTGTCTCCGATTATATCGTTATGTTGTATATTTAACTACACCTACCATGTAACGGTTCTTTCGTTACACATACGAGCGTCTTAATCGAACATAAGGTTGGATGGTTAGACGGAACGATAATTGTAACTAAGTTGTATTCGATTATATCGTGATGACGTTCATATAGAAATACACACCAGGTTACTGTTCTTTCGTTATACATACGAGCTACCGAATCGAACAGAAGGTTGAATGGATAGTATCTGGGTTGTATTCGATTATGATGTTATGCTGTGTATATAGTTATACACATAAGGTGACGGTATTCCCGTTTCACATACGAGCGACCGAAACGAACATAAAGTTGAATGGATAGACTGAACAATCAATGTATCTGGGTGGTATCCGATTATATCGCAATACTGTATATATAGTGATACTTACCAGGTGACGGTACTTCCGTTACACATACTAGCGACTGAATCGAACAGAAGGTTAAATGGTTAGACGAAACGATAATTGTATCTGAGTTGTATTCGATGATATCGTGATGATGTTTATATAGCAATACTCACCAGGTACCTGTTCTTCCGATATACATACGAGCAACCGAATCGAACATAAGGTTGAATGGATAGATTGAACAATCATCGTATCTGAGTTGTATTCGATTATGTTTATATAGTTATACTCACCAGGTAACTGTTCTTCCGTTATACATACGAGCGACTGAATTGAACAGAAGGTTGAATGGATAGTATATGGGTTGTATTCGATTATGATGTTATGCTGTGTATATAGTTATACACACTAGGAGACGGTATTCCCGTTTTACATAAGAGCGACCGAAAAGAAAAAAAAGTTGAATGGATAGACTGAACAATCAATGTATCTGGGTGGTATCCGATTATATCGCAATACTGTATATATAGTGATACTTACCAGGTGACGGTACTTCCGTTACACATACTGGCGACTGAATCGAACAGAAGGTTAAATGGTTAGACGAAACGATAATTGTATCTGAGTTGTATTCGATGATATCGTGATGATGTTTATATAGCAATACTCACCAGGTAACTGTCCTTCCGTTTTACATACAAGCGACCGAATCGAGCAGAAGGTTAAATGGATAGATTGAACAATCATCGTATCTGAGTTGTATTCGATTATGTTTATATGGATATACTCACCAGGTACCTGTTCTTCCGATATACATACGAGCAACCGAATCGAACATAAGGTTGAATGGATAGATTGAACAATCATCGTATCTGAGTTGGATTCGATTATGTTTATATAGTTATACTCACCAGGTAACTGTTCTTCCGTTATACATACGAGCGACTGAATTGAACTGAAGGTTGAATGGATAGACTAAACAATGATCGTATCTGGGGTTGTATTCGATTATATCGGGATGATGTTCATATAGTTATACTCACCAGGTAACTGTTCTCCAGTTATACATAAGAGCGACTGAACTGAACAGAAGGTTGAATGGATAGACTGAACAATCATCGTATCTGGGTTGTATTCCATTATTTCGTGATGATAATTATATATTATGTCTAACCAGGTAACTGTTCTTTCGTTATACATACTAGCAACCGAATCGAACATAAGGTTGAATGGATAGATTGAACAATCATTGTATCTGGGTTGTCTCCGATTATATCGTTATGTTGTATATTTAACTACACCTACCATATAACGGTTCTTTCGTTACACATACGAGCGTCTGAATCGAACATAAGGTTGGATGGTTAGACGGAACGATAATTGTAACTAAGTTGTATTCGATTATATCGTGATGACGTTCATATAGAAATACTCACCAGGTTACTGTTCTTTCGTTATACATACGAGCAACCGAATCGAACAGAAGGTTGAATGGATAGTATCTGGGTTGTATTCGATTATGATGTTATGCTGTGTATATAGTTATACACATAAGGTGACGGTATTCCCGTTTCACATACGAGCGACCGAAACGAACATAAAGTTGAATGGATAGACTGAACAATCAATGTATCTGGGTGGTATCCGATTATATCGCAATACTGTATATATAGTGATACTTACCAGGTGACGGTACTTCCGTTACACATACTAGCGACTGAATCGAACAGAAGGTCAAATGGTTAGACGAAACGATAATTGTATCTGAGTTGTATTCGATGATATCGTGATGATGTTTATATAGCAATACTCACAAGGTAACTGTTCTTCCGTTTTACATACAAGCGACCGAATCGAGCAGAAGGTTGAATTCAGTATAGATTGAACAATCATCGCATCTGGGTTGTATTCGATTATGTTTATATAGTTATACTCACCAGGTAACTGTTCTTTCGTTATACATACTAGCGACTGAATTGAACAGAAGGTTGAATGGATAGTATATGGGTTGTAATCGATTATGATGTTATGCTGTGTATATAGTTATACACACTAGGAGACGGTATTCCCGTTTTACATAAGAGCGACCGAAACGAAAAGAAAGTTGAATGGATAGACTGAACAATCAATGTATCTGGGTGGTATCCGATTATATCGCAATACTGTATATATAGTGATACTTACCAGGTGACGATACTTCCGTTACACATACTAGCGACTGAATCGAACAGAATGTTGAATGGTTAGACGAAACGATAATTGTATCTGAGTTGTATTCGATGATATCGTGATGATGTTTATATAGCAATACTCACCAGGTAACTGTCCTTCCGTTTAACATACAAGCGACCGAATCGAGCTAAGGTCAAATGGATAGATTGAACAATCATCGTATCTGAGTTGTATTCGATTATGTTTATATAGATATACTCACCAGGTACCTGTTCTCCCGATATACATACGAGCAACCGAATCGAACATAAGGTTGAATGGATAGATTGAACAATCATCGTATCTGAGTTGTATTCGATTATTTTTATATAGTTATACTCACCAGGTATCTGTTCTTCCGTTATACATACGAGCGACTGAATTGAACTGAAGGTTGAATGGATAGACTAAACAATGATCGTATCTGGGGTTGTATTCGATTATATCGTGATGATGTTCATATAGTTATACTCACCAGGTAACTGTTCTTCAGTTATACATAAGAGCGACTGAACTGAACAGAAGGTTGAATGGATAGACTGAACAATCATCGTATCTGGGTTGTATTCGATTATTTCGTGATGATTATTATATATTATGTCTAACCAGGTAACTGTTCTTTCGTTATACATACTAGCAACCGAATCGAACATAAGGTTGAATGGATAGATTGAACAATCATTGTATCTGGGTTGTCTCCGATTATATCGTTATGTTGTATATTTAACTACACCTACCATGTAACGGTTCTTTCGTTACACATACGAGCGTCTGAATCGAACATAAGGTTGGATGGTTAGACGGAACGATAATTGTAACTAAGTTGTATTCGATTATATCGTGATGACGTTCATATAGAATTACTCACCAGGTTACTGTTCTTTCGTTATAAATACGAGCAACCGAATCGAACAGAAGGTTGAATGGATAGTATCTGGGTTGTATTCGATTATGATGTTATGCTGTGTATATAGTTATACACATAAGGTGACGGTATTCCCGTTTCACATACGAGCGACCGAAACGAACAGAATGTTGAATGGATAGACTGAACAATCAATGTATCTGGGTGGTATCCGATTATATCGCAATACTGTATATATAGTGATACTTCCCAGGTGACGGTACTTCCGTTACACATACTGGCGACTGAATCGAACAGAAGGTTAAATGGTTAGACGAAACGATAATTGTATCTGGGTTGTATTCGATGATATCGTGATGATGTTTATATAGCAATACTCCCCAGGTAACTGTCCTTCCGTTTTACATACAAGCGACCGAATCGAGCAGAAGGTTAGATGGATAGATTGAACAATCATCGTATATGAGTTGTATTCGATTATGTTTATATGGATATACTCACCAGGTACCTGTTCTTCCGATATACATACGAGCAACCGAATCGAACATAAGGTTAAATGGATAGATTGAACAATCATCGTAACTGAGTTATATTCGATTATGTTTATATAGTTATACTCACCAGGTAACTGTTCATCCGTTATACATACGAGCGACTGAATTGAACTGAAGGTTGAATGGATAGACTAAACAATGATCGTATCTGGGGTTGTATTCGATTATATCGTGATGATGTTCATATAGTTATACTCACCAGGTAACTGTTCTCCAGTTATACATAAGAGCGACTGAACTGAACAGAAGGTTGAATGGATAGACTGAACAATCATCGTATCTGGGTTGTATTCGATTATTTCGTGATGATTATTATATATTATGTCTAACCAGGTAACTGTTCTTTCGTTATACATACTAGCAACCGAATCGAACATAAGGTTGAATGGATAGATTGAACAATCATTGTATCTGGGTTGTCTCCGATTATATCGTTATGTTGTATATTTAACTACACCTACCATGTAACGGTTCTTTCGTTACACATACGAGCGTCTTAATCGAACATAAGGTTGGATGGTTAGACGGAACGATAATTGTAACTAAGTTGTATTCGATTATATCGTGATGACGTTCATATAGAAATACACACCAGGTTACTGTTCTTTCGTTATACATACGAGCTACCGAATCGAACAGAAGGTTGAATGGATAGTATCTGGGTTGTATTCGATTATGATGTTATGCTGTGTATATAGTTATACACATAAGGTGACGGTATTCCCGTTTCACATACGAGAGACCGAAACGAACAGAAAGTTGAATGGATAGACTGAACAATCAATGTATCTGGGTGGTATCCGATTATATCGCAATACTGTATATATAGTGATACTTACCAGGTGACGGTACTTCCGTTACACATACTAGCGACTGAATCGTACAGAAGGTTAGATGGTTAGACGAAACGATAATTGTATCTGAGTTGTATTCGATGATATCGTGATGATGCTTATATAGCAATACTCACCAGGTAACTGTTCTTCCGTTTTACATACAAGCGACCGAATCGAGCAGAAGGTTGAATTCAGTATAGATTGAACAATCATCGTATCTGGGTTGTATTCGATTATGTTTATATAGTTATACTCACCAGGTAACTGTTCTTCCGTTATACATACGAGCGACTGAATTGAACAGAAGGTTGAATGGATAGTATATGGGTTTTATTCGATTATGATGTTATGCTGTGTATATAGTTATACACACTAGGAGACGGTATTCCCGTTTTACATACGAGCGACCGAAACGAAAAGAAAGTTGAATGGATAGACTGAACAATCAATGTATCTGGGTGGTATCCGATTATATCGCAATACTGTATATATAGTGATACTTACCAGGTGACGATACTTCCGTTACACATACTAGCGACTGAATCGAACAGAATGTTGAATGGTTAGACGAAACGATAATTGTATCTGAGTTGTATTCGATGATATCGTGATGATGTTTATATAGCAATACTCACCAGGTACCTGTTCTTCCGATATACATACGAGCAACCGAATCGAACAAAAGGTTGAATGGATAGATTGAACAATCATCGTATCTGAGTTGTATTCGATTATGTTTATATAGTTATACTCACCAGGTAACTGTTCTTGCGTTTTACATACAAGCGACCGAATCGAGCAGAAGGTTGAATTCAGTATAAATTGAACAATCATCGTATCTGGGTTGTATTCGATTATGTTTATATAGTTATACTCACCAGGTAACTGTTCTTCCGTTATACATACGGGCGACTGAATTGAACAGAAGGTTGAATGGATAGTATATGGGTTGTATTCGATTATGATGTTATGCTGTGTATATAGTTATACACACTAGGAGACGGTATTCCCGTTTTACATACGAGCGACCGAAACGAAAAGAAAGTTGAATGGATAGACTGAAATATCCGATTATATCGCAATACTGTATATATAGTGATACTTACCAGGTGACGATACTTCCGTTACACATACTAGCGACTGAATCGAACAGAATGTTGAATGGTTAGACGAAACGATAATTGTATCTGAGTTGTATTCGATGATATCGTGATGATGTTTATATAGCGATACTCACCAGGTAACTGTCCTTCCATTTTACATACAAGCGACCGAATCGAGCAGAAGGTTAAATGGATAGATTGAACAATCATCGTATCTGAGTTGTATTCGATTATGTTTATATAGATATACTCACCAGGTACCTGTTCTTCCGATATACATACGAGCAACCGAATCGAACATAAGGTTGAATGGATAAATTGAACAATCATCGTATCTGAGTTGTATTCGATTATGTTTATATAGTTATACTCACCAGGTAACTGTTCTCCAGTTATACATAAGAGCGACTGAACTGAACAGAAGGTTGAATGGATAGACTGAACAATCATCGTATCTGGGTTGTATTCGATTATTTCGTGATGATTATTATATATTATGTCTAACCAGGTAACTGTTCTTTCGTTATACATACTAGCAACCGAATCGAACATAAGGTTGAATGGATAGATTGAACAATCATTGTATCTGGGTTGTCTCCGATTATATCGTTATGTTATATATTTAACTACACCTACCATGTAACGGTTCTTTCGTTACACATACGAGCGTCTTAATCGAACATAAGGTTGGATGGTTAGACGGAACGATAATTGTAACTAAGTTGTATTCGATTATATCGTGATGACGTTCATATAGAAATACACACCAGGTTACTGTTCTTTCGTTATACATACGAGCTACCGAATCGAACAGAAGGTTGAATGGATAGTATCTGGGTTGTATTCGATTATGATGTTATGCTGTGTATATAGTTATACACATAAGGTGACGGTATTCCCGTTTCACATACGAGCGACCGAAACGCACAGAAAGTTGAATGGATAGACTGAACAATCAATGTATCTGGGTGGTATCCGATTATATCGCAATACTGTATATATAGTGATACTTACCAAGTGACGGTACTTCCGTTACACATACTAGCGACTGAATCGAACAGAAGGTTAAATGGTTAGACGAAACGATAATTGTATCTGAGTTGTATTCGATGATATCGTGATGATGTTTATATAGCAATACTCACCAGGTAACTGTTCTTCCGTTTTACATACAAGCGACCGAATCGAGCAGAAGGTTGAATTCAGTATAGATTGAACAATCATCGTATCTGGGTTGTATTCGATTATGTTTATATAGTTATACTCACCAGGTAACTGTTCTTCCGTTATACATACGAGCGACTGAATTGAACAGAAGGTTGAATGGATAGTATATGGGTTGTATTCGATTATGATGTTATGCTGTGTATATAGTTATACACACTAGGAGACGGTATTCCCGTTTTACATACGAGCGACCGAAACGAAAAGAAAGTTGAATG
Source organism: Chrysomela aeneicollis (assembly GCA_029955515.1). Lineage (NCBI taxonomy): Eukaryota > Metazoa > Arthropoda > Insecta > Coleoptera > Chrysomelidae > Chrysomela > Chrysomela aeneicollis. The sequence goes on along the minus strand of JARUHQ010000013.1, from coordinate 8,784,701 downwards.
GATAGACTGAACAATCAATGTATCTGGGTGGTATCCGATTATATCGCAATACTGTATATATAGTGATACTCACCAGGTGACGATACTTCCGTTACACATACTAGCGACTGAATCGAACAGAATGTTGAATGGTTAGACGAAACGATAATTGTATCTGAGTTGTATTCGATGATATCGTGATGATGTTTATATAGCAATACTCACCAGGTACCTGTTCTTCCGATATACATACAAGCGACCGAATCGAGCAGAAGGTTGAATTCAGTATAAATTGAACAATCATCGTATCTGGGTTGTATTCGATTATGTTTATATAGTTATACTCACCAGGTAACTGTTCTTCCGTTATACATACGGGCGACTGAATTGAACAGAAGGTTGAATGGATAGTATATGGGTTGGATTCGATTATGATGTTATGCTGTGTATATAGTTATACACACTAAGAGACGGTATTCCCGTTTTACATACGAGCGACCGAAACGAAAAGAAAGTTGAATGGATAGACTGAAATATCCGATTATATCGCAATACTGTATATATAGTGATACTTACCAGGTGACGATACTTCCGTTACACATACTAGCGACTGAATCGAACAAAATGTTGAATGGTTAGACGAAACGATAATTGTATCTGAGTTGTATTCGAAGATATCGTGATGATGTTTATATAGCGATACTCACCAGGTAACTGTCCTTCCGTTTTACATACAAGCGACCGAATCGAGCAGAAGGTTAAATGGATAGATTGAACAATCATCGTATCTGAGTTGTATTCGATTATGTTTATATAGATATACTCACCAGGTACCTGTTCTTCCGATATACATACGAGCAACCGAATCGAACATAAGGTTGAATGGATAGATTGAACAATCATCGTATCTGAGTTGTATTCGATTATGTTTATATAGTTATACTCACCAGGTAACTGTTCTCCCGTTATACATACGAGCGACTGAATTGAACTGAAGGTTGAATGGATAGACTAAACAATGATCGTATCTGGGGTTGTATTCGATTATATCGTGATGATTATTATATATTATGTCTTACCAGGTAACTGTTCTTTCGTTATACATACTAGCAACCGAATCGAACATAAGGTTGAATGGATAGATTGAACAATCATTGTATCTGGGTTGTCTCCGATTATATCGTTATGTTGTATATTTAACTACACCAACCATGTAACGGTTCTTTCGTTACACATACGAGCGTCTGAATCGAACATAAGGTTGGATGGTTAGACGGAACGATAATTGTAACTAAGTAGTATTCGATTATATCGTGATGACGTTCATATAGAAATACTCACCAGGTTACTGTTCTTTCGTTATACATACGAGCAACCGAATCGAACAGAAGGTTGAATGGATAGTATCTGGGTTGTATTCGATTATGATGTTATGCTGTGTATATAGTTATACACATAAGGTGACGGTATTCCCGTCTCACGTACGAGCGACCGAAACGAACAGAAAGTTGAATGGATAGACTGAACAATCAATGTATCTGGGTGGTATCCGATTATATCGCAATACTGTATATATAGTGATACTTTTACCAGGTGACGGTACTTCCGTTACACATACTAGCGACTGAATCGAACAGAATGTTGAATGGTTAGACGAAACGATAATTGTATCTGAGTTGTATTCGATGATATCGTGATGATGTTTATATAGCAATACTCACCAGGTACCTGTTCTTCCGATATACATACAAGCGACCGAATCGAGCAGAAGGTTGAATTCAGAATAAATTGAACAATCATCGTATCTGGGTTGTATTCGATTATGTTTATATAGTTATACTCACCAGGTAACTGTTCTTCCGTTATACATACGGGCGACTGAATTGAACAGAAGGTTGAATGGATAGTATATGGGTTGTATTCGATTATGATGTTATGCTGTGTATATAGTTATACACACTAAGAGACGGTATTCCCGTTTTACATACGAGCGACCGAAACGAAAAGAAAGTTGAATGGATAGACTGAAATATCCGATTATATCGCAATACTGTATATATAGTGATACTTACCAGGTGACGATACTTCCGTTACACATACTAGCGACTGAATCGAACAGAATGTTGAATGGTTAGACGAAACGATAATTGTATCTGAGTTGTATTCGAAGATATCGTGATGATGTTTATATAGCGATACTCACCAGGTAACTGTCCTTCCGTTTTACATACAAGCGACCGAATCGAGCAGAAGGTTAAATGGATAGATTGAACAATCATCGTATCTGAGTTGTATTCGATTATGTTTATATAGATATACTCACCAGGTACCTGTTCTTCCGATATACATACGAGCAACCGAATCGAACATAAGGTTGAATGGATAGATTGAACAATCATCGTATCTGAGTTGTATTCGATTATGTTTATATAGTTATACTCACCAGGTAACTGTTCTCCCGTTATACATACGAGCGACTGAATTGAACTGAAGGTTGAATGGATAGACTAAACAATGATCGTATCTGGGGTTGTATTCGATTATATCGTGATGATTATTATATATTATGTCTTACCAGGTAACTGTTCTTTCGTTATACATACTAGCAACCGAATCGAACATAAAGTTGAATGGATAGATTGAACAATCATTGTATCTGGGTTGTCTCCGATTATATCGTTATGTTGTATATTTAACTACACCAACCATGTAACGGTTCTTTCGTTACACATACGAGCGTCTGAATCGAACATAAGGTTGGATGGTTAGACGGAACGATAATTGTAACTAAGTAGTATTCGATTATATCGTGATGACGTTCATATAGAAATACTCACCAGGTTACTGTTCTTTCGTTATACATACGAGCAACCGAATCGAACAGAAGGTTGAATGGATAGTATCTGGGTTGTATTCGATTATGATGTTATGCTGTGTATATAGTTATACACATAAGGTGACGGTATTCCCGTCTCACATACGAGCGACCGAAACGAACAGAAAGTTGAATGGATAGACTGAACAATCAATGTATCTGGGTGGTATCCGATTATATCGCAATACTGTATATATAGTGATACTTTTACCAGGTGACGGTACTTCCGTTACACATACTAGCGACTGAATCGAACAGAAGGTTAAATGGTTAGACGAAACGATAATTGTATCTGAGTTGTATTCGATGATATCGTGATGATGTTTATATAGCAATACTCACCAGGTAACTGTTCTTCCGTTTTACATACAAGCGACCGAATCGAGCAGAAGGTTGAATTCAGTATAGATTGAACAATCATCGTATCTGGGTTGTATTCGATTATGTTTATATAGTTATACTCACCAGGTAACTGTTCTTCCGTTATACATACGAGCGACTGAATTGAACAGAAGGTTGAATGGATAGTATATGGGTTGTATTCGATTATGATGTTATGCTGTGTATATAGTTATACACACTAGGAGACGGTATTCCCGTTTTACATACGAGCGACCGAAACAAAAAGAAATTTGAATGGATAGACTGAACAATCAATGTATCTGGGTAGTATCCGATTATATCGCAATACTGTATATATAGTGATACTTACCAGGTGACGATACTTCCGTTACACATACTAGCGACTGAATCGAACAGAATGTTGAATGGTTAGACGAAACGATAATTGTATCTGAGTTGTATTCGATGATATCGTGATGATGTTAATATAGCAATACTCACCAGGTTACTGTTCTTTCGTTATATATACGAGCAACCGAATCGAACAGAAGGTTGAATGGATAGTATCTGGGTTGTATTCGATTATGATGTTATGCTGTGTATATAGTTATACACATAAGGTGACGGTATTCCCGTTTCACATACGAGCGACTGAAACGAACAGAAAGTTGAATGGATAGACTGAACAATCAATGTATCTGGGTGGTATCCGATTATATCGCAATACTGTATATATAGTGATACTTACCAGGTGACGATACTTCCGTTACACATACTAGCGACTGAATCGAACAGAAGGTTAAATGGTTAGACGAAACGATAATTGTATCTGAGTTGTATTCGATGATATCGTGATGATGTTTATATAGCAATACTCACAAGGTAACTGTCCATCCGTTTTACATACAAGCGACCGAATCGAGCAGAAGGTTAAATGGATAGATTGAACAATCATCGTATCTGAGTTGTATTCGATTATGTTTATATAGATATACTCACCAGGTACCTGTTCTTCCGATATACATACGAGCAACCGAATCGAACATAAGGTTGAATGAATAGATTGAACAATCATTGTATCTGAGTTGTATTCGATTATGTTTATATAGTTATACTCACCAGGTAACTGTTCTTCCGTTATACATACGAGCGACTGAATTGAACTGAAGGTTGAATGGATAGACTAAACAATGATCGTATCTGGGGTTGTATTCGATTATATCGTGATGATGTTCATATAGTTATACTCACCAGGAAACTGTTCTCCAGTTATACATAAGAGCGACTGAACTGAACAGAAGGTTGAATGGATAGACTGAACAATCATCGTATCTGGGTTGTATTCGATTATTTCGTGATGATTATTATATATAATGTCTTACCAGGTAACTGTTCTTTCGTTATACATACTAGCAACCGAATCGAACATAAGGTTGAATGGATAGATTGAACAATCATTGTATCTGGGTTGTCTCCGATTATATCGTTGTTGTATATTTAACTACACCTACCATGTAACGGTTCTTTCGTTACACATACGAGCGTCTGAATCGAACATAAGGTTGGATGGTTAGACGGAACGATAATTGTAACTAAGTTGTATTCGATTATATCGTGATGACGTTCATATAGAAATACTCACCAGGTTACTGTTCTTTCGTTATACATACGAGCAACCGAATCGAACAGAAGGTTGAATGGATAGTATCTGGGTTGTATTCGATTATGATGTTATGCTGTGTATATAGATATACACATAAGGTGACGGTATTCCCGTTTCACATACGAGCGACCGAAACGAACAGAAAGTTGAATGGATAGACTGAACAATCAATGTATCTGGGTGGTTTCCGTTTATATCGCAATACTGTATATATAGTGATACTTACCAGGTGACGGTACTTCCGTTACACATACTAGCGACTGAATCGAACAGAAGGTTAAATGGTTAGACGAAACGATAATTGTATCTGAGTTGTATTCGATGATATCGTGATGATGTTTATATAGCAATACTCACCAGGTAACTGTTCTTCCATTTTACATACAAGCGACCGAATCGAGCAGAAGGTTGAATTCAGTATAGATTGAACAATCATCGTATCTGGGTTGTATTCGATTATGTTTATATAGATATACTCACCAGGTAACTGTTCTTCCGTTATACATACGAGCGACTGAATTGAACAGAAGGTTGAATGGATAGTATATGGGTTGTATTCGATTATGATGTTATGCTGTGTATATAGTTATACACATAAGGTGACGGTATTCCTGTTTCACATACGAGCGACCGAAACGAACAGAAAGTTGAATGGATAGACTGAACAATCAATGTATCTGGGTGGTATCCGATTATATCGCAATACTGTATATATAGTGATACTTACCAGGTGACGGTACTTCCGTTACACATACTAGCGACTGAATCGAACAGAAGGTTTAATGGTAAGACGAAACGATAATTGTATCTGAGTTGTATTCGAAGATATCGTGATGATGTTTATATAGCAATACTCACCAGGTAACTGTTCTTCCGTTAACATACAAGCGACCGAATCGAGCAGAAGGTTGAATTCAGTATAGATTGAACAATCATCGTATCTGGGTTGTATTCGATTATGTTTATATAGTTATACTCACCAGGTAACTGTTCTTCCGTTATACATACGAGCGACTGAATTGAACAGAAGGTTGAATGGATAGTATATGGGTTGTATTCGATTATGAATGTTATGCTGTGTATATAGTTATACACATAAGGTGACGGTATTCCCGTTTCACATACGAGCGACCGAAACGAACAGAAAGTTGAATGGATAGACTGAACAATCAATGTATCTGGGTGGTATCCGATTATATCGCAATACTGTATATATAGTGATACTTACCAGGTGACGATACTTCCGTTACACATACTAGCGACTGAATCGAACAGAATGTTGAATGGTTAGACGAAACGATAATTGTATCTGAGTTGTATTCGATGATATCGTGATGATGTTTATATAGCAATACTCACCAGGTAACTGTCCTTCCGTTTTACATACAAGCGACCGAATCGAGCAGAAGGTTAAATGGATAGATTGAACAATCATCGTATATGAGTTGTATTCGATTATGTTTATATAGATATACTCACCAGGTACCTGTTCTTCCGATATACATACGAGCAACCGTATCGAACATGAGGTTGAATGGATAGATTGAACAATCATCGTATCTGAGTTGTATTCGATTATGTTTATATAGTTATACTCACCAGGTAACTGTTCTTCCGTTATACATACGAGCGACTGAATTGAACTGAAGGTTGAATGGATAGACTTAACAATGATCGTATCTGGGGTTGTATTCGATTATATTGTGATGATGTTCATATAGTTATACTCACCAGGTAACTGTTCTCCAGTTATACATAAGAGCGACTGAACTGAACAGAAGGTTGAATGGATAGACTGAACAATCATCGTATCTGGGTTGTATTCGATTATTTCGTGATGATTATTATATATTATGTCTAACCAGGTAACTGTTCTTTCGTTATACATACTAGCAACCGAATCGAACATAAGGTTGAATGGATAGATTGAACAATCATTGTATCTGGGTTGTCTCCGATTATATCGTTATGTTGTATATTTAACTACACCCACCATGTAACGGTTCTTTCGTTACAAATACGAGCGTCTGAATCGAACATAAGGTTGGATGGTTAGACGGAACGATAATTGTAATTAAGTTGTATTCGATTATATCGTGATGACGTTCATATAGAAATACTCACCAGGTTACTGTTCTTTCGTTATACATACGAGCAACCGAATCGATCAGAAGGTTGAATGGATAGTATCTGGGTTGTATTCGATTATGATGTTATGCTGTGTATATAAATATACACATAAGGTGACGGTATTCCCGTTTCACATACGAGCGACCGAAACGAACAGAAAGTTGAATGGATAGACTGAACAATCAATGTATCTGGGTGGTATCCGATTATATCGCAATACTGTATATATAGTGATACTTACCAGGTGACGGTACTTCCGTTACACATACTAGCGACTGAATCGAACAGAAGGTTAAATGGTTAGACGAAACGATACATTTATCTGAGTTGTATTCGATGATATCGTGATTATGTTTATATAGCAATACTCAACAGGTAACTGTTCTTCCGTTTTACATACAAGCGACCGAATCGAGCAGAAGGTTGAATTCAGTATAGATTGAACAATCATCGTATCTGGGTTGTATTCGATTATGTTTATATAGTTATACTCACCAGGTAACTGTTCTTCCGTTATACATACGAGCGACTGAATTGAATAGAAGGTTGAATGGATAGTATATGGGTTGTATTCGATTATGATGTTATGCTGTGTATATAGTTATACACACTAGGAGACGGTATTTCCGTTTTACATACGAGCGACTGAAACGAAAAGAAAGTTGAATGAATAGACTGAACAATCAATGTATCTGGGTGGTATCCGATTATATCGCAATACTGTATATATAGTGATACTTACCAGGTGACGATACTTCCGTTACACATACTAGCGACTGAATCGAACAGAATGTTGAATGGTTAGACGAAACGATAATTGTATCTGAGTTGTATTCGATGATATCGTGATGATGTTTATATAGCAATACTCACCAGGTAACTGTCCTTCCGTTTTACATACAAGCGACCGAATCGAGCAGAAGGTTAAATGGATAGATTGAACAATCATCGTATCTGAGTTGTATTCGATTATGTTTATATAGATATACTCACCAGGTACCTGTTCTTCCGATATACATACGAGCAACCGAATCGAACATAAGGTTGAATGGATAGATTGAACAATCATCGTATCTGAGTTGTATTCGATTATGTTTATATAGTTATACTCACCAGGTAACTGTTCTTCCGTTATACATACGAGCGACTGAATTGAACTGAAGGTTGAATGGATATACTAAACAATGATAGTATCTGGGGTTGTATACGATTATATCGTGATGATGTTCATATAGTTATACTCACCAGGTAACTGTTCTCCAGTTATACATAAGAGCGACTGAACTGAACAGAAGGTTGAATGGATAGACTGAACAATCATCGTATCTGGGTTGTATTCGATTATTTCGTGATGATTATTATATATTATGTCTAACCAGGTAACTGTTCTTTCGTTATACATACTAGCAACCGAATCGAACATAAGGTTGAATGGATAGATTGAACAATCATTGTATCTGGGTTGTCTCCGATTATATCGTTATGTTGTATATTTAACTACAACTACCATGTAACGGTTCTTTCGTTACACATACGAGCGTCTGAATCGAACATAAGGTTGGATGGTCAGACGGAACGATAATTGTAACTATGTTGTATTCGATTATATCGTGATGACGTTCATATAGAAATACTCACCAGGTTACTGTTCTTTCGTTATACATACGAGCAACCGAATCGAACAGAAGGTTGAATGGATAGTATCTGGGTTGTATTCGATTATGATGTTATGCTGTGTATATAGTTAAACACATAAGGTGACGGTATTCCCGTTTCACATACGAGCGACCGAAACGAACAGAAAGTTGAATGGATAGACTGAACAATCAATGTATCTGGGTGGTATCCGATTATATCGCAATACTGTATATATAGTGATACTTACCAGGTGACGGTACTTCCGTTACACATACTGGCGACTGAATCGAACAGATGGTTAAATAGTTAGACGAAACGATAATTGTATCTGAGTTGTATTCGATGATATCGTGATGATGTTTATATAGCAATACTCACCAGGTAACTGTCCTTCCGTTTTACATACAAGCAACCGAATCGAGCAGAAGGTTAAATGGATAGATTGAACAATCATCGTATCTGAGTTGTATTCGATTATGTTTATATAGATATACTCACCAGGTACCTGTTCTTCCGATATACATACGAGCAACCGAATCGAACATAAGGTTGAATGGATAGATTGAACAATTATCGTATCTGAGTTGTATTCGATTATTTTTATATGATTATACTCACCAGGTAACTGTTCTTCCGTTATACATACGAGCGACTGAATTGAACTGAAGGTTGAATGGATAGACTAAACAATGATCGTATCTGGGGTTGTATTCGATTATATCGTGATGATGTTCATATAGTCATACTCACCAGGTAACTGTTCTCCAGTTATACATAAGAGCGACTGAACTGAACAGAAGGTTGAATGGATAGACTGAACAATCATCGTATCTGGGTTGTATTCGATTATTTCGTGATGATTATTATATATTATGTCTAACCAGGTAACTGTTCTTTCGTTAAACATACTAGCAACCGAATCGAACATAAGGTTGAATGGATAGATTGAACAATCATTGTATCTGGGTTGTCTCCGATTATATCGTTATGTTGTATATTTAACTACACCTACCATGTAACGGTTCTTTCGTTACACATACGAGCGTCTGAATCGAACATAAGGTTGGATGGTTAGACGGAACGATAATTGTAACTAAGTTGTATTCGATGATATCGTGATGATGTTTATATAGCAATACTCACCAGGTAACTGTTCTTCCGTTTTACATACAAGCGACCGAATCGAGCAGAAGGTTGAATTCAGTATAGATTGAACAATCATCGTATCTGGGTTGTATTCGATTACGTTTATATAGTTATACTCACCAGGTAACTGTTCTTCCGTTATACATACGAGCGACTGAATTGAACTGAAGGTTGAATGGATATACTAAACAATGATAGTATCTGGGGTTGTATACGATTATATCGTGATGATGTTCATATAGTTATACTCACCAGGTAACTGTTCTCCAGTTATACATAAGAGCGACTGAACTGAACAGAAGGTTGAATGGATAGACTGCAATCATCGTATCTGGGTTGTATTCGATTATTTCGTGATGATTATTATATATTATGTCTAACCAGGTAACTGTTCTTTCGTTATACATACTAGCAACCGAATCGAACATAAGGTTGAATGGATAGATTGAACAATCATTGTATCTGGGTTGTCTCCGATTATATCGTTATGTTGTATATTTAACTACAACTACCATGTAACGGTTCTTTCGTTACACATACGAGCGTCTGAATCGAACATAAGGTTGGATGGTCAGACGGAACGATAATTGTAACTATGTTGTATTCGATTATATCGTGATGACGTTCATATAGAAATACTCACCAGGTTACTGTTCTTTCGTTATACATACGAGCAACCGAATCGAACAGAAGGTTGAATGGATAGTATCTGGGTTGTATTCGATTATGATGTTATGCTGTGTATATAGTTAAACACATAAGGTGACGGTATTCCCGTTTCACATACGAGCGACCGAAACGAACAGAAAGTTGAATGGATAGACTGAACAATCAATGTATCTGGGTGGTATCCGATTATATCGCAATACTGTATATATAGTGATACTTACCAGGTGACGGTACTTCCGTTACACATACTGGCGACTGAATCGAACAGATGGTTAAATAGTTAGACGAAACGATAATTGTATCTGAGTTGTATTCGATGATATCGTGATGATGTTTATATAGCAATACTCACCAGGTAACTGTCCTTCCGTTTTACATACAAGCAACCGAATCGAGCAGAAGGTTAAATGGATAGATTGAACAATCATCGTATCTGAGTTGTATTCGATTATGTTTATATAGATATACTCACCAGGTACCTGTTCTTCCGATATACATACGAGCAACCGAATCGAACATAAGGTTGAATGGATAGATTGAACAATTATCGTATCTGAGTTGTATTCGATTATTTTTATATGATTATACTCACCAGGTAACTGTTCTTCCGTTATACATACGAGCGACTGAATTGAACTGAAGGTTGAATGGATAGACTAAACAATGATCGTATCTGGGGTTGTATTCGATTATATCGTGATGATGTTCATATAGTCATACTCACCAGGTAACTGTTCTCCAGTTATACATAAGAGCGACTGAACTGAACAGAAGGTTGAATGGATAGACTGAACAATCATCGTATCTGGGTTGTATTCGATTATTTCGTGATGATTATTATATATTATGTCTAACCAGGTAACTGTTCTTTCGTTAAACATACTAGCAACCGAATCGAACATAAGGTTGAAGGGATAGATTGAACAATCATTGTATCTGGGTTGTCTCCGATTATATTGTTATGTTGTATATTTAACTACACCTACCATGTAACGGTTCTTTCGTTACACATACGAGCGTCTGAATCGAACATAAGGTTGGATGGTTAGACGAAACGATAATTGTAACTAAGTTGTATTCGATGATATCGTGATGATGTTTATATAGCAATACTCACCAGGTAACTGTTCTTCCGTTTTACATACAAGCGACCGAATCGAGCAGAAGGTTGAATTCAGTATAGATTGAACAATCATCGTATCTGGGTTGTATTCGATTATGTTTATATAGTTATACTCACCAGGTAATTGTTCTTCCGTTATACATACGAGTGACTGAATTGAACAGAAGGTTGAATGGATAGTATCTGGGTTGTATTCGATTATGATGTTATGCTGTGTATATAGTTATACACATAAAGTGACGGTATTCCCGTTTCACATACGAGCGACCGAAACGAACAGAAAGTTGAATGGATAGACTGAACAATCAATGTATCTGGGTGGTATCCGATTATATCGCAATACTGTATATATAGTGATACTTACCAGGTGACGGTACTTCCGTTACACATACTAGCGACTGAATCGAACAGAAGGTTAAATGGTTAGACGAAACGATAATTGTATCTGAGTTGTATTCGATGATATCGTGATGATGTTTATATAGCAATACTCACCAGGTAACTGTTCTTCCGTTTAACATATAAGCGACCGAATCGAGCAGAAGGTTGAATTCAGTATATATTGAACAATCATCGTATCTGGGTTGTATTCGATTATGTTTATATAGTTATACTCACCAGGTAACTATTCTTCCGTTATACATACGAGCGACTGAATTGAACAGAAGGTTGAATGGATAGTATATGGGTTGTATTCGATTATGATGTTATGCTGTGTATATAGTTATACACATAAGGTGACGGTATTCCCGTTTCACATACGAGCGACCGAAACGAACAGAAAGTTGAATGGATAGACTGAACAATCAATGTATCTGGGTGGTATCCGATTATATCGCAATACTGTATATATAGTGATACTTACCAGGTGACGGTACTTCCGTTACACATACTGGCGACTGAATCGAACAGATGGTTAAATAGTTAGACGAAACGATAATTGTATCTGAGTTGTATTCGATGATATCGTGATGATGTTTATATAGCAATACTCACCAGGTAACTGTTCTTCCGATATACATACGAGCAACCGAATCGAACATAAGGTTGAATGGATAGATTGAACAATTATCGTATCTGAGTTGTATTCGATTATTTTTATATGATTATACTCACCAGGTAACTGTTCTTCCGTTATACATACGAGCGACTGAATTGAACTGAAGGTTGAATGGATAGACTAAACAATGATCGTATCTGGGGTTGTATTCGATTATATCGTGATGATGTTCATATAGTCATACTCACCAGGTAACTGTTCTCCAGTTATACATAAGAGCGACTGAACTGAACAGAAGGTTGAATGGATAGACTGAACAATCATCGTATCTGGGTTGTATTCGATTATTTCGTGATGATTATTATATATTATGTCTAACCAGGTAACTGTTCTTTCGTTAAACATACTAGCAACCGAATCGAACATAAGGTTGAATGGATAGATTGAACAATCATTGTATCTGGGTTGTCTCCGATTATATTGTTATGTTGTATATTTAACTACACCTACCATGTAACGGTTCTTTCGTTACACATACGAGCGTCTGAATCGAACATAAGGTTGGATGGTTAGACGAAACGATAATTGTAACTAAGTTGTATTCGATGATATCGTGATGATGTTTATATAGCAATACTCACCAGGTAACTGTTCTTTCGTTTTACATACAAGCGACCGAATCGAGCAGAAGGTTGAATTCAGTATAGATTGAACAATCATCGTATCTGGGTTGTATTCGATTATGTTTATATAGTTATACTCACCAGGTAATTGTTCTTCCGTTATACATACGAGTGACTGAATTGAACAGAAGGTTGAATGGATAGTATCTGGGTTGTATTCGATTATGATGTTATGCTGTGTATATAGTTATACACATAAAGTGACGGTATTCCCGTTTCACATACGAGCGACCGAAACGAACAGAAAGTTGAATGGATAGACTGAACAATCAATGTATCTGGGTGGTATCCGATTATATCGCAATACTGTATATATAGTGATACTTACCAGGTGACGGTACTTCCGTTACACATACTAGCGACTGAATCGAACAGAAGGTTAAATGGTTAGACGAAACGATAATTGTATCTGAGTTGTATTCGATGATATCGTGATGATGTTTATATAGCAATACTCACCAGGTAACTGTTCTTCCGTTTAACATATAAGCGACCGAATCGAGCAGAAGGTTGAATTCAGTATATATTGAACAATCATCGTATCTGGGTTGTATTCGATTATGTTTATATAGTTATACTCACCAGGTAACTATTCTTCCGTTATACATACGAGCGACTGAATTGAACAGAAGGTTGAATGGATAGTATATGGGTTGTATTCGATTATGATGTTATGCTGTGTATATAGTTATACACATAAGGTGACGGTATTCCCGTTTCACATACGAGCGACCGAAACGAACAGAAAGTTGAATGGATAGACTGAACAATCAATGTATCTGGGTGGTATCCGATTATATCGCAATACTGTATATATAGTGATACTAACCAGGTGACGGTACTTCCGTTACACATACTAGCGACTGAATCGAACAGAAGGTTAAATGGTTAGACGAAACGATAATTGTATCTGAGTTGTATTCGAAAATATCGTGATGATGTTTATATAGCAATACTCACCAGGTAACTGTTCTTCCGTTTACATACAAGCGACCGAATCGAGCAGAAGGTTGAATTCAGTATAGATTGAACAATCATCGTATCTGGGTTGTATTCGATTATGTTTATATAGTTATACTCACCAGGTAACTGTTTTTCCGTTATACATACGAGCGACTGAATTGAACAGAAGGTTGAATGGATAGTATATATATATATATATCGATTATGATGTTATGCTGTGTATATAGTTATACACACTAGGAGACGGTATTCCCGTTTTACATACGAGCGACCGAAACGAAAAGAAAGTTGAATGGATAGACTGAACAATCAATGTATCTGGGTGGTATCCGATTATATCGCAATACTGTATATATAGTGATACTTACCAGGTGACGATACTTCCGTTACACATACTAGCGACTGAATCGAACAGAATGTTGAATGGTTAGACGAAACGATAATTGTATCTGAGTTGTATTCGATGATATCGTGATGATGTTTATATAGCAATACTCACCAGGTAACTGTCCTTCCGTTTTACATACAAGCGACCGAATCGAGCAGAAAGTTAAATGGATAGATTGAACAATCATCGTATATGAGTTGTATTCGATTATGTTTATATAGATATACTCACCAGGTACCTGTTCTTCCGATATACATACGAGCAACCGAATCGAACATAAGGTTGAATAGATAGATTGAACAATCATCGTATCTGAGTTGTGTTCGATTATGTTTATATAGTTATACTCACCAGGTAACTGTTCTTCCGTTATACATACGAGCGACTGAATTGAACTGAAGGTTGAATGGATAGACTGAACAATCATCGTATCTGGGTTGTATTCGATTATTTCGTGATGATTATTATATATTATGTCTAACCAGGTAACTGTTCTTTCGTTATACATACTAGCAACCGAATCGAACATAAAGTTGAATGGATAGATTGAACAATCATTGTATCTGGGTTGTCTCCGATTATATCGTTATGTTGTATATTTAACTACACCTACCATGTAACGGTTCTTTCGTTACACATACGAGCAACCGAATCGAACAGAAGGTTGAATGGATAGTATCTGGGTTGTATTCGATTATGATGTTATGCTGTGTATATAGTTATACACATAAGGTGACGGTATTCCCGTTTCACATACGAGCGACCGAATCGAGCAGAAGGTTGAATTCAGTATAGATTGAACAATCATCGTATCTGGGTTGTATTCGATTATGTTTATATAGTTATACTCACCAGGTAACTGTTCTTCCGTTATACATACGAGCGACTGAATTGAACAGAAGGTTGAATGGATAGTATATGGGTTGTATTCGATTATGATGTTATGCTGTGTATATAGTTATACACACTAGGAGACGGTATTCCCGTTTTACATACGAGCGACTGAAACGAAAAGAAAGTTGAATGGATAGACTGAACAATCAATGTATCTGGGTGGTATCCGATTATATCGCAATACTGTATATATAGTGATACTTACCAGGTGACGATACTTCCGTTACACATACTAGCGACTGAATCGAACAGAATGTTGAATGGTTAGACGAAACGATAATTGTATCTGAGTTGTATTCGATGATATCGTGATGATGTTTATATAGCAATACTCACCAGGTAACTGTCCTTCCGTTTTACATACAAGCGACCGAATCGAGCAGAAGGTTAAATGGATAGATTGAACAATCATCGTATCTGAGTTCTATTCGATTATGTTTATATAGATATACTCACCAGGTACCTGTTCTTCCGATATACATACGAGCAACCGAATCGAACATAAGGTTGAATGGATAGATTGAACAATCATCGTATCTGAGTTGTATTCGATTATGTTTATATAGTTATACTCACCAGGTAACTGTTCTTCCGTTATACATACGAGCGACTGAATTGA
Organism: Chrysomela aeneicollis; assembly: GCA_029955515.1. Taxonomy (NCBI): domain Eukaryota; kingdom Metazoa; phylum Arthropoda; class Insecta; order Coleoptera; family Chrysomelidae; genus Chrysomela; species Chrysomela aeneicollis. The sequence continues at coordinate 8,768,589 of JARUHQ010000013.1, read as the reverse complement.
ACTGAAGGTTGAATGGATAGACTAAACAATGATAGTATCTGAGGTATTATTCGATTATATCGTGATGATGTTCATATAGTTATACTCACCAGGTAACTGTTCTCCAGTTATACATAAGAGCGACTGAACTGAACAGAAGGTTGAATGGATAGACTGAACAATCATCGTATCTGGGTTGTATTCGATTATTTCGTGATGATTATTATATATTATGTCTAACCAGGTAACTGTTCTTTCGTTATACATACTAGCAACCGAATCGAACATAAGGTTGAATGGATAGATTAAACAATCATTGTATCTGGGTTGTCTCCGATTATATCGTTATGTTGTATATTTAACTACACCTACCATGTAACGGTTCTTTCGTTTCACATACGAGCGTCTGAATCGAACATGAGGTTGGATGGTTAGACGGAACGATAATTGTAACTATGTTGTATTCGATTATTATATCGTGATGACGTTCATATAGAAATACTCACCAGGTTACTGTTCTTTCGTTATACATACGAGCAACCGAATCGAACAGAAGGTTGAATGGATAGTATATGGGTTGTATTCGATTATGATGTTTTGCTGTGTATATAGTTAAACACATAAGGTGACGGTATTCCCGTTTCACATACGAGCGACCGAAACGAACAGAAAGTTGAATGGATAGACTGAACAATCAATGTATCTGGGTGGTATCCGATTATATCGCAATACTGTATATATAGTGATACTTACCAGGTGACGGTACTTCCGTTACACATACTGGCGACTGAATCGAACAGATGGTTAAATAGTTAGACGAAACGATAATTGTATCTGAGTTGTATTCGATGATATCGTGATGATGTTTATATAGCAATACTCACCAGGTAACTGTCCTTCCGTTTTACATACAAGCGACCGAATCGAGCAAAAGGTTTAATGGATAGATTGAACAATCATCGTATCTGAGTTGTATTCGATTATGTTTATATAGATATACTCACCAGGTACCTGTTCTTCCGATATACATACGAGCAACCGAATCGAACATAAGGTTGAATGGATAGATTGAACAATCATCGTATCTGAGTTGTATTCGATTATGTTTATATGATTATACTCACCAGGTAACTGTTCTTCCGTTATACATACGAGCGACTGAATTGAACTGAAGGTTGAATGGATAGACTAAACAATGATCGTATCTGGGGTTGTATTCGATTATATCGTGATGATGTTCATATAGTCATACTCACCAGGTAACTGTTCTCCAGTTATACATTAGAGCGACTGAACTGAACAGAAGGTTGAATAGATAGACTGAACAATCATCGTATCTGAGTTGTATTCGATTATTTCGTGATGATTATTATATATTATGTCTAACCAGGTAACTGTTCTTTCGTTATACATAATAGCAACCGAATCGAACATAAGGTTGAATGGATAGATTGAACAATCATTGTATCTGGGTTGTCTCCGATTATATCGTTATGTTGTATATTTAACTACACCTACCATGTAACGGTTCTTTCGTTACACATACGAGCGTCTGAATCGAACATAAGGTTGGATGGTCAGACGGAACGATAATTGTAACTATGTTGTATTCGATTATATCGTGATGACGTTCATATAGAAATACTCACCAGGTTACTGTTCTTTCGTTATACATACGAGCAACCGAATCGAACAGAAGGTTGAATGGATAGTATCTGGGTTGTATTCGATTATGATGTTATGCTGTGTATATAGTTAAACACATAAGGTGACGGTATTCCCGTTTCACATACGAGCGACCGAAACGAACAGAAAGTTGAATGGATAGACTGAACAATCAATGTATCTGGGTGGTATCCGATTATATCGTTATGTTGTATATTTAACTACACCTACCATGTAACGGTTCTTTCGTTACACATACGAGCGTCTGAATCGAACATAAGGTTGGATGGTTAGACGGAACGATAATTGTAACTAAGTTGTATTCGATGATATCGTGATGATGTTTATATAGCAATACTCACCAGGTAACTGTTCTTCCGTTTTACATACAAGCGACCGAATCGAGCAGAAGGTTGAATTCAGTATAGATTGAACAATCATCGTATCTGGGTTGTATTCGATTATGTTTATATAGTTATACTCACCAGGTAATTGTTCTTCCGTTATACATACGAGTGACTGAATTGAACAGAAGGTTGAATGGATAGTATCTGGGTTGTATTCGATTATGATGTTATGCTGTGTATATAGTTATACACATAAAGTGACGGTATTCCCGTTTCACATACGAGCGACCGAAACGAACAGAAAGTTGAATGGATAGACTGAACAATCAATGTTTCTGGGTGGTATCCGATTATATCGCAATACTGTATATATAGTGATACTTACCAGGTGACGGTACTTCCGTTACACATACTAGCGACTGAATCGAACAGAAGGTTAAATGGTTAGACGAAACGATAATTGTATCTGAGTTGTATTCGATGATATCGTGATGATGTTTATATAGCAATACTCACCAGGTAACTGTTCTTCCGTTTAACATATAAGCGACCGAATCGAGCAGAAGGTTGAATTCAGTATATATTGAACAATCATCGTATCTGGGTTGTATTCGATTATGTTTATATAGTTATACTCACCAGGTAACTATTCTTCCGTTATACATACGAGCGACTGAATTGAACAGAAGGTTGAATGGATAGTATATGGGTTGTATTCGATTATGATGTTATGCTGTGTATATAGTTATACACATAAGGTGACGGTATTCCCGTTTCACATACGAGCGAACGAAACGAACAGAAAGTTGAATGGATAGACTGAACAATCAATGTATCTGGGTGGTATCCGATTATATCGCAATACTGTATATATAGTGATACTAACCAGGTGACGGTACTTCCGTTACACATACTAGCGACTGAATCGAACAGAAGGTTAAATGGTTAGACGAAACGATAATTGTATCTGAGTTGTATTCGAAAATATCGTGATGATGTTTATATAGCAATACTCACCAGGTAACTGTTCTTCCGTTTACATACAAGCGACCGAATCGAGCAGAAGGTTGAATTCAGTATAGATTGAACAATCATCGTATCTGGGTTGTATTCGATTATGTTTATATAGTTATACTCACCAGGTAACTGTTTTTCCGTTATACATACGAGCGACTGAATTGAACAGAAGGTTGAATGGATAGTATATATATATATATATCGATTATGATGTTATGCTGTGTATATAGTTATACACACTAGGAGACGGTATTCCCGTTTTACATACGAGCGACCGAAACGAAAAGAAAGTTGAATGGATAGACTGAACAATCAATGTATCTGGGTGGTATCCGATTATATCGCAATACTGTATATATAGTGATACTTACCAGGTGACGATACTTCCGTTACACATACTAGCGACTGAATCGAACAGAATGTTGAATGGTTAGACGAAACGATAATTGTATCTGAGTTGTATTCGATGATATCGTGATGATGTTTATATAGCAATACTCACCAGGTAACTGTCCTTCCGTTTTACATACAAGCGACCGAATCGAGCAGAAAGTTAAATGGATAGATTGAACAATCATCGTATATGAGTTGTATTCGATTATGTTTATATAGATATACTCACCAGGTACCTGTTCTTCCGATATACATACGAGCAACCGAATCGAACATAAGGTTGAATGGATAGATTGAACAATCATCGTATCTGAGTTGTGTTCGATTATGTTTATATAGTTATACTCACCAGGTAACTGTTCTTCCGTTATACATACGAGCGACTGAATTGAACTGAAGGTTGAATGGATAGACTAAACAATGATCGTATCTGGGGTTGTATTCGATTATATCGTGATGATGTTCATATAGTTATACTCACCAGGTAACTGTTCTTCAGTTATACATAGGAGCGACTGAACTGAACAGAAGGTTGAATGGATAGACTGAACAATCATCGTATCTGGGTTGTATTCGATTATTTCGTGATGATTATTATATATTATGTCTAACCAGGTAACTGTTCTTTCGTTATACATACTAGCAACCGAATCGAACATAAGGTTGAATGGATAGATTGAACAATCATTGTATCTGGGTTGTCTCCGATTATATCGTTATGTTGTATATTTAACTACACCTACCATGTAACGGTTCTTTCGTTACACATACGAGCAACCGAATCGAACAGAAGGTTGAATGGATAGTATCTGGGTTGTATTCGATTATGATGTTATGCTGTGTATATAGTTATACACATAAGGTGACGGTATTCCCGTTTCACATACGAGCGACCGAATCGAGCAGAAGGTTGAATTCAGTATAGATTGAACAATCATCGTATCTGGGTTGTATTCGATTATGTTTATATAGTTATACTCACCAGGTAACTGTTCTTCCGTTATACATACGAGCGACTGAATTGAACAGAAGGTTGAATGGATAGTATATGGGTTGTATTCGATTATGATGTTATGCTGTGTATATAGTTATACACACTAGGAGACGGTATTCCCGTTTTACATACGAGCGACTGAAACGAAAAGAAAGTTGAATGGATAGACTGAACAATCAATGTATCTGGGTGGTATCCGATTATATCGCAATACTGTATATATAGTGATACTTACCAGGTGACGATACTTCCGTTACACATACTAGCGACTGAATCGAACAGAATGTTGAATGGTTAGACGAAACGATAATTGTATCTGAGTTGTATTCGATGATATCGTGATGATGTTTATATAGCAATACTCACCAGGTGACGGTACTTCCGTTACACATACTGGCGACTGAATCGAACAGATGGTTAAATAGTTAGACGAAACGATAATTGTATCTGAGTTGTATTCGATGATATCGTGATGATGTTTATATAGCAATACTCACCAGGTAACTGTCCTTCCGTTTTACATACAAGCAACCGAATCGAGCAGAAGGTTAAATGGATAGATTGAACAATCATCGTATCTGAGTTGTATTCGATTATGTTTATATAGATATACTCACCAGGTACCTGTTCTTCCGATATACATACGAGCAACCGAATCGAACATAAGGTTGAATGGATAGATTGAACAATTATCGTATCTGAGTTGTATTCGATTATTTTTATATGATTATACTCACCAGGTAACTGTTCTTCCGTTATACATACGAGCGACTGAATTGAACTGAAGGTTGAATGGATAGACTAAACAATGATCGTATCTGGGGTTGTTTTCGATTATATCGTGATGATGTTCATATAGTCATACTCACCAGGTAACTGTTCTCCAGTTATACATAAGAGCGACTGAACTGAACAGAAGGTTGAATGGATAGACTGAACAATCATCGTATCTGGGTTGTATTCGATTATTTCGTGATGATTATTATATATTATGTCTAACCAGGTAACTGTTCTTTCGTTAAACATACTAGCAACCGAATCGAACATAAGGTTGAATGGATAGATTGAACAATCATTGTATCTGGGTTGTCTCCGATTATATCGTTATGTTGTATATTTAACTACACCTACCATGTAACGGTTCTTTCGTTACACATACGAGCGTCTGAATCGAACATAAGGTTGGATGGTTAGACGGAACGATAATTGTAACTAAGTTGTATTCGATGATATCGTGATGATGTTTATATAGCAATACTCACCAGGTAACTGTTCTTCCGTTTTACATACAAGCGACCGAATCGAGCAGAAGGTTGAATTCAGTATAGATTGAACAATCATCGTATCTGGGTTGTATTCGATTATGTTTATATAGTTATACTCACCAGGTAATTGTTCTTCCGTTATACATACGAGTGACTGAATTGAACAGAAGGTTGAATGGATAGTATCTGGGTTGTATTCGATTATGATGTTATGCTGTGTATATAGTTATACACATAAAGTGACGGTATTCCCGTTTCACATACGAGCGACCGAAACGAACAGAAAGTTGAATGGATAGACTGAACAATCAATGTATCTGGGTGGTATCCGATTATATCGCAATACTGTATATATAGTGATACTTACCAGGTGACGGTACTTCCGTTACACATACTAGCGACTGAATCGAACAGAAGGTTAAATGGTTAGACGAAACGATAATTGTATCTGAGTTGTATTCGATGATATCGTGATGATGTTTATATAGCAATACTCACCAGGTAACTGTTCTTCCGTTTAACATATAAGCGACCGAATCGAGCAGAAGGTTGAATTCAGTATATATTGAACAATCATCGTATCTGGGTTGTATTCGATTATGTTTATATAGTTATACTCACCAGGTAACTATTCTTCCGTTATACATACGAGCGACTGAATTGAACAGAAGGTTGAATGGATAGTATATGGGTTGTATTCGATTATGATGTTATGCTGTGTATATAGTTATACACATAAGGTGACGGTATTCCCGTTTCACATACGAGCGACCGAAACGAACAGAAAGTTGAATGGATAGACTGAACAATCAATGTATCTGGGTGGTATCCGATTATATCGCAATACTGTATATATAGTGATACTAACCAGGTGACGGTACTTCCGTTACACATACTAGCGACTGAATCGAACAGAAGGTTAAATGGTTAGACGAAACGATAATTGTATCTGAGTTGTATTCGAAAATATCGTGATGATGTTTATATAGCAATACTCACCAGGTAACTGTTCTTCCGTTTACATACAAGCGACCGAATCGAGCAGAAGGTTGAATTCAGTATAGATTGAACAATCATCGTATCTGGGTTGTATTCGATTATGTTTATATAGTTATACTCACCAGGTAACTGTTTTTCCGTTATACATACGAGCGACTGAATTGAACAGAAGGTTGAATGGATAGTATATATATATATATATCGATTATGATGTTATGCTGTGTATATAGTTATACACACTAGGAGACGGTATTCCCGTTTTACATACGAGCGACCGAAACGAAAAGAAAGTTGAATGGATAGACTGAACAATCAATGTATCTGGGTGGTATCCGATTATATCGCAATACTGTATATATAGTGATACTTACCAGGTTACGATACTTCCGTTACACATACTAGCGATCGAATCGAACAGAATGTTGAATGGTTAGACGAAACGATAATTGTATCTGAGTTGTATTCGATGATATCGTGATGATGTTTATATAGCAATACTCACCAGGTAACTGTCCTTCCGTTTTACATACAAGCGACCGAATCGAGCAGAAAGTTGAATGGATAGATTGAACAATCATCGTATATGAGTTGTATTCGATTATGTTTATATAGATATACTCACCAGGTACCTGTTCTTCCGATATACATACGAGCAACCGAATCGAACATAAGGTTGAATGGATAGATTGAACAATCATCGTATCTGAGTTGTGTTCGATTATGTTTATATAGTTATACTCACCAGGTAACTGTTCTTCCGTTATACATACGAGCGACTGAATTGAACTGAAGGTTGAATGGATAGACTAAACAATGATCGTATCTGGGGTTGTATTCGATTATATCGTGATGATGTTCATATAGTTATACTCACCAGGTAACTGTTCTTCAGTTATACATAGGAGCGACTGAACTGAACAGAAGGTTGAATGGATAGACTGAACAATCATCGTATCTGGGTTGTATTCGATTATTTCGTGATGATTATTATATATTATGTCTAACCAGGTAACTGTTCTTTCGTTATACATACTAGCAACCGAATCGAACATAAGGTTGAATGGATAGATTGAACAATCATTGTATCTGGGTTGTCTCCGATTATATCGTTATGTTGTATATTTAACTACACCTACCATGTAACGGTTCTTTCGTTACACATACGAGCAACCGAATCGAACAGAAGGTTGAATGGATAGTATCTGGGTTGTATTCGATTATGATGTTATGCTGTGTATATAGTTATACACATAAGGTGACGGTATTCCCGTTTCACATACGAGCGACCGAATCGAGCAGAAGGTTGAATTCAGTATAGATTGAACAATCATCGTATCTGGGTTGTATTCGATTATGTTTATATAGTTATACTCACCAGGTAACTGTTCTTCCGTTATACATACGAGCGACTGAATTGAACAGAAGGTTGAATGGATAGTATATGGGTTGTATCCGATTATGATGTTATGCTGTGTATATAGTTATACACACTAGGAGACGGTATTCCCGTTTTACATACGAGCGACTGAAACGAAAAGAAAGTTGAATGGATAGACTGAACAATCAATGTATCTGGGTGGTATCCGATTATATCGCAATACTGTATATATAGTGATACTTACCAGGTGACGATACTTCCGTTACACATACTAGCGACTGAATCGAACAGAATGTTGAATGGTTAGACGAAACGATAATTGTATCTGAGTTGTATTCGATGATATCGTGATGATGTTTATATAGCAATACTCACCAGGTAACTGTCCTTCCGTTTTACATACAAGCGACCGAATCGAGCAGAAGGTTAAATGGATAGATTGAACAATCATCGTATCTGAGTTCTATTCGATTATGTTTATATAGATAAACTCACCAGGTACCTGTTCTTCCGATATACATACGAGCAACCGAATCGAACATAAGGTTGAATGGATAGATTGAACAATCATCGTATCTGAGTTGTATTCGATTATGTTTATATAGTTATACTCACCAGGTAACTGTTCTTCCGTTATACATACGAGCGACTGAATTGAACTGAAGGTTGAATGGATAGACTAAACAATGATAGTATCTGAGGTATTATTCGATTATATCGTGATGATGTTCATATAGTTATACTCACCAGGTAACTGTTCTCCAGTTATACATAAGAGCGACTGAACTGAACAGAAGGTTGAATGGATAGACTGAACAATCATCGTATCTGGGTTGTATTCGATTATTTCGTGATGATTATTATATATTATGTCTAACCAGGTAACTGTTCTTTCGTTATACATACTAGCAACCGAATCGAACATAAGGTTGAATGGATAGATTGAACAATCATTGTATCTGGGTTGTCTCCGATTATATCGTTATGTTGTATATTTAACTACACCTACCATGTAACGGTTCTTTCGTTTCACATACGAGCGTCTGAATCGAACATAAGGTTGGATGGTTAGACGGAACGATAATTGTAACTATGTTGTATTCGATTATTATATCGTGATGACGTTCATATAGAAATACTCACCAGGTTACTGTTCTTTCGTTATACATACGAGCAACCGAATCGAACAGAAGGTTGAATGGATAGTATATGGGTTGTATTCGATTATGATGTTATGCTGTGTATATAGTTAAACACATAAGGTGACGGTATTCCCGTTTCACATACGAGCGACCGAAACGAACAGAAAGTTGAATGGATAGACTGAACAATCAATGTATCTGGGTGGTATCCGATTATATCGCAATACTGTATATATAGTGATACTTACCAGGTGACGGTACTTCCGTTACACATACTGGCGACTGAATCGAACAGATGGTTAAATAGTTAGACGAAACGATAATTGTATCTGAGTTGTATTCGATGATATCGTGATGATGTTTATATAGCAATACTCACCAGGTAACTGTCCTTCCGTTTTACATACAAGCGACCGAATCGAGCAGAAGGTTTAATGGATAGATTGAACAATCATCGTATCTGAGTTGTATTCGATTATGTTTATATAGATATACTCACCAGGTACCTGTTCTTCCGATATACATACGAGCAACCGAATCGAACATAAGGTTGAATGGATAGATTGAACAATCATCGTATCTGAGTTGTATTCGATTATGTTTATATGATTATACTCACCAGGTAACTGTTCTTCCGTTATACATACGAGCGACTGAATTGAACTGAAGGTTGAATGGATAGACTAAACAATGATCGTATCTGGGGTTGTATTCGATTATATCGTGATGATGTTCATATAGTCATACTCACCAGGTAACTGTTCTCCAGTTATACATTAGAGCGACTGAACTGAACAGAAGGTTGAATAGATAGACTGAACAATCATCGTATCTGAGTTGTATTCGATTATTTCGTGATGATTATTATATATTATGTCTAACCAGGTAACTGTTCTTTCGTTATACATAATAGCAACCGAATCGAACATAAGGTTGAATGGATAGATTGAACAATCATTGTATCTGGGTTGTCTCCGATTATATCGTTATGTTGTATATTTAACTACACCTACCATGTAACGGTTCTTTCGTTACACATACGAGCGTCTGAATCGAACATAAGGTTGGATGGTTAGACGGAACGATAATTGTAACTAAGTTGTATTCGATGATATCGTGATGATGTTTATATAGCATTACTCACCAGGTAACTGTTCTTCCGTTTTACATACAAGCGACCGAATCGAGCAGAAGGTTGAATTCAGTATATATTGAACAATCATCGTATCTGGGTTGTATTCGATTATGTTTATATAGTTATACTCACCAGGTAATTGTTCTTCCGTTATACATACGAGTGACTGAATTGAACAGAAGGTTGAATGGATAGTATCTGGGTTGTATTCGATTATGATGTTATGCTGTGTATATAGTTATACACATAAAGTGACGGTATTCCCGTTTAACATACGAGCGACCGAAACGAACAGAAAGTTGAATGGATAGACTGAACAATCAATGTATCTGGGTGGTATCCGATTATATCGCAATACTGTATATATAGTGATACTAACCAGGTGACGGTACTTCCGTTACACATACTAGCGACTGAATCGAACAGAAGGTTGAATGGTTAGACGAAACGATAATTGTATCTGAGTTGTATTCGAAAATATCGTGATGATGTTTATATAGCAATACTCACCAGGTAACTGTTCTTCCGTTTACATACAAGCGACCGAATCGAGCAGAAGGTTAAATTCAGTATAGATTGAACAATCATCGTATCTGGGTTGTATTCGATTATGTTTATATAGTTATACTCACCAGGTAACTGTTCTTCCGTTATACATACGAGCGACTGAATTGAACAGAAGGTTGAATGGATAGTATATGGGTTGTATTCGATTATGATGTTATGCTGTGTATATAGTTATACACATAAGGTGACGGTATTCCCGTTTCACATACGAGCGGCCGAAACGAACAGAAAGTTGAATGGATAGACTGAACAATCAATGTATCTGGGTGGTATCCGATTATATCGCAATACTGTATATATAGTGATACTTACCAGGTGACGATACTTCCGTTACACATACTAGCGACTGAATCGAACAGAATGTTGAATGGTTAGACGAAACGATAATTGTATCTGAGTTGTATTCGATGATATCGTGATGATGTTTATATAGCAATACTCACCAGGTAACTGTCCTTCCGTTTTACATACGAGCGACCGAATCGAGCAGAAGGTTAAATGGATAGATTGAACAATCATCGTATATGAGTTGTATTCGATTATGTTTATATAGATATACTCACCAGGTACCTGTTCTTCCGATATACATACGAGCAACCGTATCGAACATGAGGTTGAATGGATAGATTGAACAATCATCGTATCTGAGTTGTATTCGATTATGTTTATATAGTTATACTCACCAGGTAACTGTTCTTCCGTTATACATACGAGCGACTGAATTGAACTGAAGGTTGAATGGATAGACTAAACAATGATCGTATCTGGGGTTGTATTCGATTATATTGTGATGATGTTCATATAGTTATACTCACCAGGTAACTGTTCTCCAGTTATACGTAAGAGCGACTGAACTGAACAGAAGGTTGAATGGATAGACTGAACAATCATCGTATCTGGGTTGTATTCGATTATTTCGTGATGATTATTATATATTATGTCTAACCAGGTAACTGTTCTTTCGTTATACATACTAGCAACCGAATCGAACATAAGGTTGAATGGATAGATTGGACAATCATTGTATCTGGGTTGTCTCCGATTATATCGTTATGTTGTATATTTAACTACACCTACCATGTAACGGTTCTTTCGTTACACATACGAGCGTCTGAATCGAACATAAGGTTGGATGGTTAGACGGAACGATAATTGTAACTAAGTTGTATTCGATTATATCGTGATGACGTTCATATAGAAATACTCACCAGGTTACTGTTCTTTCGTTATACATACGAGCAACCGAATCGAACAGAAGGTTGAATGGATAGTATCTGGGTTGTATTCGATTATGATGTTATGCTGTGTATATAAATATACACATAAGGTGACGGTATTCCCGTTTCACATACGAGCGACCGAAACGAACAGAAAGTTGAATGGATAGACTAAACAATCAATGTATCTGGGTGGTATCCGATTATATCGCAATACTGTATATATAGTGATACTTACCAGGTGACGGTACTTCCGTTACACATACTAGCGACTGAATCGAACGGAAGGTTAAATGGTTAGACGAAACGATACATGTATCTGAGTTGTATTCGATGATATCGTGATTATGTTTATATAGCAATACTCAACAGGTAACTGTTCTTCCGTTTTACATACAAGCGACCGAATCGAGCAGAAGGTTGAATTCAGTATAGATTGAACAATCATCGTATCTGGGTTGTATTCGATTATGTTTATATAGTTATACTCACCAGGTAACTGTTCTTCTGTTATACATACGAGCGACTGAATTGAACAGAAGGTTGAATGGATAGTATATGGGTTGTATTCGATTATGATGTTATGCTGTGTATATAGTTATACACACTAGGAGACGGTATTTCCGTTTTACATACGAGCGACTGAAACGAAAAGAAAGTTGAATGGATAGACTGAACAATCAATGTATCTGGGTGGTATCCGATTATATCGCAATACTGTATATATAGTGATACTTACCAGGTGACGATACTTCGGTTACACATACTAGCGACTGAATCGAACAGAAAGTTGAATGGTTAGACGAAACGATAATTGTATCTGAGTTGTATTCGATGATATCGTGATGATGTTTATATAGCAATACTCACCAGGTAACTGTCCTTCCGTTTTACATACAAGCGACCGAATCGAGCAGAAGGTTAAATGGATAGATTGAACAATCATCCTATCTGAGTTGTATTCGATTATGTTTATATAGATATACTCACCAGGTACCTGTTCTTCCGATATACATACGAGCAACCGAATCGAACATAAGGTTGAATGGATAGATTGAACAATCATCGTATCTGAGTTGTATTCGATTATGTTTATATAGTTATACTCACCAGGTAACTGTTCTTCCGTTATACATACGAGCGACTGAATTGAACTGAAGGTTGAATGGATAGACTAAACAATGATAGTATCTGGGGTTGTATTCGATTATATCGTGATGATGTTCATATAGTTATACTCACCAGGTAACTGTTCTCCAGTTATACATAAGAGCGACTGAACTGAACAGAAGGTTGAATGGATAGACTGAACAATCATCGTATCTGGGTTGTATTCGATTATTTCGTGATGATTATTATATATTATGTCTAACCAGGTAACTGTTCTTTCGTTATATATACTAGCAACCGAATCGAACATAAGGTTGAATGGATAGATTGAACAATCATTGTATCTGGGTTGTCTCCGATTATATCGTTATGTTGTATATTTAACTACACCTACCATGTAACGGTTCTTTCGTTACACATACGAGCGTCTGAATCGAACATAAGGTTGGATGGTCAGACGGAACGATAATTGTAACTATGTTGTATTCGATTATATCGTGATGACGTTCATATAGAAATACTCACCAGGTTACTGTTCTTTCGTTATACATACGAGCAACCGAATCGAACAGAAGGTTGAATGGATAGTATCTGGGTTGTATTCGATTATGATGTTATGCTGTGTATATAGTTATTAAACACATAAGGTGACGGTATTCCCGTTTCACATACGAGCGACCGAAACGAACAGAAAGTTGAATGGATAGACTGAACAATCAATGTATCTGGGTGGTATCCGATTATATCGCAATACTGTATATATAGTGATACTTACCAGGTGACGGTACTTCCGTTACACATACTGGCGACTGAATCGAACAGATGGTTAAATAGTTAGACGAAACGATAATTGTATCTGAGTTGTATTCGATGATATCGTGATGATGTTTATATAGCAATACTCACCAGGTAACTGTCCTTCCGTTTTACATACAAGCAACCGAATCGAGCAGAAGGTTAAATGGATAGATTGAACAATAATCGTATCTGAGTTGTATTCGATTATGTTTATATAGATATACTCACCAGGTACCTGTTCTTCCGATATACATACGAGCAACCGAATCGAACATAAGGTTGAATGGATAGATTGAACAATCATCGTATCTGAGTTGTATTCGATTATTTTTATATGATTATACTCACCAGGTAACTGTTCTTCCGTTATACATACGAGCGACTGAATTGAACTAAAGGTTGAATGGATAGACTAAACAATGATCGTATCTGGGGTTGTATTCGATTATATCGTGATGATGTTCATATAGTCATACTCACCAGGTAACTGTTCTCCAGTTATACATAAGAGCGACTGAACTAAACAGAAGGTTGAATGGATAGACTGAACAATCATCGTATCTGGGTTGTATTCGATCATTTTGTGATGATTATTATATATTATGTCTAACCAGGTAACTGTTCTTTCGTTATACATACTAGCAACCGAATCGAACATAAGGTTGAATGGATAGATTGAACAATCATTGTATCTGGGTTGTCTCCGATTATATCGTTATGTTGTATATTTAACTACACCTACCATGTAACGGTTCTTTCGTTACACATACGAGCGTCTGAATCGAACAGAAGGTTAAATGGTTAGACGAAACGATAATTGTATCTGAGTTGTATTCGATGATATCGTGATGATGTTTATATAGCAATACTCACCAGGTAACTGTTCTTCCGTTTAACATATAAGCGACCGAATCGAGCATAAGGTTGAATTCAGTATAGATTGAACAATCATCGTATCTGGGTTGTATTCGATTATGTTTATATAGTTATACCCACCAGGTAACTATTCTTCCGTTATACATACGAGCGACTGAATTGAACAGAAGGTTGAATGGATAGTATATGGGTTGTATTCGATTATGATGTTATGCTGTGTATATAGTTATACACATAAGGTGACGGTATTCCCGTTTCACATACGAGCGACCGAAACGAACAGAAAGTTGAATGGATAGACTGAACAATCAATGTATCTGGGTGGTATCCGATTATATCGCAATACTGTATATATAGTGATACTAACCAGGTGACGGTACTTCCGTTACACATACTAGCGACTGAATCGAACAGAAGGTTAAATGGTTAGACGAAACGATAATTGTATCTGAGTTGTATTCGAAAGTATCGTGATGATGTTTATATAGCAATACTCACCAGGTAACTGTTCTTCCGTTTACATACAAGCGACCGAATCGAGCAGAAGGTTGAATTCAGTATAGATTGAACAATCATCGTATCTGGGTTGTATTCGATTATGTTTATATAGTTATACTCACCAGGTAATTGTTCTTCCGTTATACATACGAGTGACTGAATTGAACAGAAGGTTGAATGGATAGTATCTGGGTTGTGTTCGATTATGATGTTATGCTGTGTATATAGTTATACACATAAAGTGACGGTATTCCCGTTTCACATACGAGCGACCGAAACGAACAGAAAGTTGAATGGATAGACTGAACAATCAATGTATCTGGGTGGTATCCGATTATATCGCAATACTGTATATATAGTGATACTTACCAGGTGACGGTACTTCCGTTACACATACTAGCGACTGAATCGAACAGAAGGTTAAATGGTTAGACGAAACGATAATTGTATATGAGTTGTATTCGAAGATATCGTGATGATGTTTATATAGCAATACTCACCAGGTAACTGTTCTTCCGTTAACATACAAGCGACCGAATCGAGCAGAAGGTTGAATTCAGTATAGATTGAACAATCATCGTATCTGAGTTGTATTCGATTATGTTTATATAGTTATACTCACCAGGTAACTGTTCTTCCGTTATACATACGAGCGACTGAATTGAACTGAAGGTTGAATGGATAGACTAAACAATGATAGTATCTGAGGTATTATTCGATTATATCGTGATGATGTTCATATAGTTATACTCACCAGGTAACTGTTCTCCAGTTATACATAAGAGCGACTGAACTGAACAGAAGGTTGAATGGATAGACTGAACAATCATCGTATCTGGGTTGTATTCGATTATTTCGTGATGATTATTATATATTATGTCTAACCAGGTAACTGTTCTTTCGTTATACATACTAGCAACCGAATCGAACATAAGGTTGAATGGATAGATTGAACAATCATTGTATCTGGGTTGTCTCCGATTATATCGTTATGTTGTATATTTAACTACACCTACCATGTAACGGTTCTTTCGTTTCACATACGAGCGTCTGAATCGAACATAAGGTTGGATGGTTAGACGGAACGATAATTGTAACTATGTTGTATTCGATTATTATATCGTGATGACGTTCATATAGAAATACTCACCAGGTTACTGTTCTTTCGTTATACATACGAGCAACCGAATCGAACAGAAGGTTGAATGGATAGTATATGGGTTGTATTCGATTATGATGTTATGCTGTGTATATAGTTAAACACATAAGGTGACGGTATTCCCGTTTCACATACGAGCGACCGAAACGAACAGAAAGTTGAATGGATAGACTGAACAATCAATGTATCTGGGTGGTATCCGATTATATCGCAATACTGTATATATAGTGATACTTACCAGGTGACGGTACTTCCGTTACACATACTGGCGACTGAATCGAACAGATGGTTAAATAGTTAGACGAAACGATAATTGTATCTGAGTTGTATTCGATGATATCGTGATGATGTTTATATAGCAATACTCACCAGGTAACTGTCCTTCCGTTTTACATACAAGCGACCGAATCGAGCAGAAGGTTTAATGGATAGATTGAACAGTCATCGTATCTGAGTTGTATTCGATTATGTTTATATAGATATACTCACCAGGTACCTGTTCTTCCGATATACATACGAGCAACCGAATCGAACATAAGGTTGAATGGATAGATTGAACAATCATCGTATCTGAGTTGTATTCGATTATGTTTATATGATTATACTCACCAGGTAACTGTTCTTCCGTTATACATACGAGCGACTGAATTGAACT
This sequence comes from Chrysomela aeneicollis, assembly GCA_029955515.1. Classification (NCBI taxonomy): domain Eukaryota; kingdom Metazoa; phylum Arthropoda; class Insecta; order Coleoptera; family Chrysomelidae; genus Chrysomela; species Chrysomela aeneicollis. The sequence goes on along the minus strand of JARUHQ010000013.1, from coordinate 8,751,395 downwards.
GAAGGTTGAATGGATAGACTAAACAATGATCGTATCTGGGGTTGTATTCGATTATATCGTGATGATGTTCATATAGTCATACTCACCAGGTAACTGTTTTCCAGTTATACATTAGAGCGACTGAACTGAACAGAAGGTTGAATAGATAGACTGAACAATCATCGTATCTGAGTTGTATTCGATTATTTCGTGATGATTATTATATATTATGTCTAACCAGGTAACTGTTCTTTCGTTATACATAATAGCAACCGAATCGAACATAAGGTTGAATGGATAGATTGAACAATCATTGTATCTGGGTTGTCTCCGATTATATCGTTATGTTGTATATTTAACTACACCTACCATGTAACGGTTCTTTCGTTACACATACGAGCGTCTGAATCGAACATAAGGTTGGATGGTTAGACGGAACGATAATTGTAACTAAGTTGTATTCGATGATATCGTGATGATGTTTATATAGCATTACTCACCAGGTAACTGTTCTTCCGTTTTACATACAAGCGACCGAATCGAGCAGAAGGTTGAATTCAGTATATATTGAACAATCATCGTATCTGGGTTGTATTCGATTATGTTTATATAGTTATACTCACCAGGTAATTGTTCTTCCGTTATACATACGAGTGACTGAATTGAACAGAAGGTTGAATGGATAGTATCTGGGTTGTATTCGATTATGATGTTATGCTGTGTATATAGTTATACACATAAAGTGACGGTATTCCCGTTTAACATACGAGCGACCGAAACGAACAGAAAGTTGAATGGATAGACTGAACAATCAATGTATCTGGGTGGTATCCGATTATATCGCAATACTGTATATATAGTGATACTAACCAGGTGACGGTACTTCCGTTACACATACTAGCGACTGAATCGAACAGAAGGTTGAATGGTTAGACGAAACGATAATTGTATCTGAGTTGTATTCGAAAATATCGTGATGATGTTTATATAGCAATACTCACCAGGTAACTGTTCTTCCGTTTACATACAAGCGACCGAATCGAGCAGAAGGTTGAATTCAGTATAGATTGAACAATCATCGTATCTGGGTTGTATTCGATTATTTTTATATAGTTATACTCACCAGGTAACTGTTCTTCCGTTATACATACGAGCGACTGAATTGAACAGAAGGTTGAATGGATAGTATATGGGTTGTATTCGATTATGATGTTATGCTGTGTATATAGTTATACACATAAGGTGACGGTATTCCCGTTTCACATACGAGCGGCCGAAACGAACAGAAAGTTGAATGGATAGACTGAACAATCAATGTATCTGGGTGGTATCCGATTATATCGCAATACTGTATATATAGTGATACTTACCAGGTGACGATACTTCCGTTACACATACTAGCGACTGAATCGAACAGAATGTTGAATGGTTAGACGAAACGATAATTGTATCTGAGTTGTATTCGATGATATCGTGATGATGTTTATATAGCAATACTCACCAGGTAACTGTCCTTCCGTTTTACATACGAGCGACCGAATCGAGCAGAAGGTTAAATGGATAGATTGAACAATCATCGTATATGAGTTGTATTCGATTATGTTTATATAGATATACTCACCAGGTACCTGTTCTTCCGATATACATACGAGCAACCGTATCGAACATGAGGTTGAATGGATAGATTGAACAATCATCGTATCTGAGTTGTATTCGATTATGTTTATATAGTTATACTCACCAGGTAACTGTTCTTCCGTTATACATACGAGCGACTGAATTGAACTGAAGGTTGAATGGATAGACTAAACAATGATCGTATCTGGGGTTGTATTCGATTATATTGTGATGATGTTCATATAGTTATACTCACCAGGTAACTGTTCTCCAGTTATACGTAAGAGCGACTGAACTGAACAGAAGGTTGAATGGATAGACTGAACAATCATCGTATCTGGGTTGTATTCGATTATTTCGTGATGATTATTATATATTATGTCTAACCAGGTAACTGTTCTTTCGTTATACATACTAGCAACCGAATCGAACATAAGGTTGAATGGATAGATTGGACAATCATTGTATCTGGGTTGTCTCCGATTATATCGTTATGTTGTATATTTAACTACACCTACCATGTAACGGTTCTTTCGTTACACATACGAGCGTCTGAATCGGACATAAGGTTGGATGGTTAGACGGAACGATAATTGTAACTAAGTTGTATTCGATTATATCGTGATGACGTTCATATAGAAATACTCACCAGGTTACTGTTCTTTCGTTATACATACGAGCAACCGAATCGAACAGAAGGTTGAATGGATAGTATCTGGGTTGTATTCGATTATGATGTTATGCTGTGTATATAAATATACACATAAGGTGACGGTATTCCCATTTCACATACGAGCGACCGAAACGAACAGAAAGTTGAATGGATAGACTGAACAATCAATGTATCTGGGTGGTATCCGATTATATCGCAATACTGTATATATAGTGATACTTACCAGGTGACGGTACTTCCGTTACACATACTAGCGACTGAATCGAACGGAAGGTTAAATGGTTAGACGAAACGATACATGTATCTGAGTTGTATTCGATGATATCGTGATTATGTTTATATAGCAATACTCAACAGGTAACTGTTCTTCCGTTTTACATACAAGCGACCGAATCGAGCAGAAGGTTGAATTCAGTATAGATTGAACAATCATCGTATCTGGGTTGTATTCGATTATGTTTATATAGTTATACTCACCAGGTAACTGTTCTTCTGATATACATACGAGCGACTGAATTGAACAGAAGGTTGAATGGATAGTATATGGGTTGTATTCGATTATGATGTTATGCTGTGTATATAGTTATACACACTAGGAGACGGTATTTCCGTTTTACATACGAGCGACTGAAACGAAAAGAAAGTTGAATGGATAGACTGAACAATCAATGTATCTGGGTGGTATCCGATTATATCGCAATACTGTATATATAGTGATACTTACCAGGTGACGATACTTCGGTTACACATACTAGCGACTGAATCGAACAGAAAGTTGAATGGTTAGACGAAACGATAATTGTATCTGAGTTGTATTCGATGATATCGTGATGATGTTTATATAGCAATACTCACCAGGTAACTGTCCTTCCGTTTTACATACAAGCGACCGAATCGAGCAGAAGGTTAAATGGATAGATTGAACAATCATCCTATCTGAGTTGTATTCGATTATGTTTATATAGATATACTCACCAGGTACCTGTTCTTCCGATATACATACGAGCAACCGAATCGAACATAAGGTTGAATGGATAGATTGAACAATCATCGTATCTGAGTTGTATTCGATTATGTTTATATGATTATACTCACCAGGTAACTGTTCTTCCGTTATACATACGAGCGACTGAATTGAACTGAAGGTTGAATGGATAGACTAAACAATGATCGTATCTGGGGTTGTATTCGATTATATCGTGATGATGTTCATATAGTCATACTCACCAGGTAACTGTTCTCCAGTTATACATTAGAGCGACTGAACTGAACAGAAGGTTGAATAGATAGACTGAACAATCATCGTATCTGAGTTGTATTCGATTATTTCGTGATGATTATTATATATTATGTCTAACCAGGTAACTGTTCTTTCGTTATACATAATAGCAACCGAATCGAACATAAGGTTGAATGGATAGATTGAACAATCATTGTATCTGGGTTGTCTCCGATTATATCGTTATGTTGTATATTTAACTACACCTACCATGTAACGGTTCTTTCGTTACACATACGAGCGTCTGAATCGAACATAAGGTTGGATGGTTAGACGGAACGATAATTGTAACTAAGTTGTATTCGATGATATCGTGATGATGTTTATATAGCATTACTCACCAGGTAACTGTTCTTCCGTTTTACATACAAGCGACCGAATCGAGCAGAAGGTTGAATTCAGTATATATTGAACAATCATCGTATCTGGGTTGTATTCGATTATGTTTATATAGTTATACTCACCAGGTAATTGTTCTTCCGTTATACATACGAGTGACTGAATTGAACAGAAGGTTGAATGGATAGTATCTGGGTTGTATTCGATTATGATGTTATGCTGTGTATATAGTTATACACATAAAGTGACGGTATTCCCGTTTAACATACGAGCGACCGAAACGAACAGAAAGTTGAATGGATAGACTGAACAATCAATGTATCTGGGTGGTATCCGATTATATCGCAATACTGTATATATAGTGATACTAACCAGGTGACGGTACTTCCGTTACACATACTAGCGACTGAATCGAACAGAAGGTTGAATGGTTAGACGAAACGATAATTGTATCTGAGTTGTATTCGAAAATATCGTGATGATGTTTATATAGCAATACTCACCAGGTAACTGTTCTTCCGTTTACATACAAGCGACCGAATCGAGCAGAAGGTTGAATTCAGTATAGATTGAACAATCATCGTATCTGGGTTGTATTCGATTATGTTTATATAGTTATACTCACCAGGTAACTGTTCTTCCGTTATACATACGAGCGACTGAATTGAACAGAAGGTTGAATGGATAGTATATGGGTTGTATTCGATTATGATGTTATGCTGTGTATATAGTTATACACATAAGGTGACGGTATTCCCGTTTCACATACGAGCGGCCGAAACGAACAGAAAGTTGAATGGATAGACTGAACAATCAATGTATCTGGGTGGTATCCGATTATATCGCAATACTGTATATATAGTGATACTTACCAGGTGACGATACTTCCGTTACACATACTAGCGACTGAATCGAACAGAATGTTGAATGGTTAGACGAAACGATAATTGTATCTGAGTTGTATTCGATGATATCGTGATGATGTTTATATAGCAATACTCACCAGGTAACTGTCCTTCCGTTTTACATACGAGCGACCGAATCGAGCAGAAGGTTAAATGGATAGATTGAACAATCATCGTATATGAGTTGTATTCGATTATGTTTATATAGATATACTCACCAGGTACCTGTTCTTCCGATATACATACGAGCAACCGTATCGAACATGAGGTTGAATGGATAGATTGAACAATCATCGTATCTGAGTTGTATTCGATTATGTTTATATAGTTATACTCACCAGGTAACTGTTCTTCCGTTATACATACGAGCGACTGAATTGAACTGAAGGTTGAATGGATAGACTAAACAATGATCGTATCTGGGGTTGTATTCGATTATATTGTGATGATGTTCATATAGTTATACTCACCAGGTAACTGTTCTCCAGTTATACGTAAGAGCGACTGAACTGAACAGAAGGTTGAATGGATAGACTGAACAATCATCGTATCTGGGTTGTATTCGATTATTTCGTGATGATTATTATATATTATGTCTAACCAGGTAACTGTTCTTTCGTTATACATACTAGCAACCGAATCGAACATAAGGTTGAATGGATAGATTGGACAATCATTGTATCTGGGTTGTCTCCGATTATATCGTTATGTTGTATATTTAACTACACCTACCATGTAACGGTTCTTTCGTTACACATACGAGCGTCTGAATCGGACATAAGGTTGGATGGTTAGACGGAACGATAATTGTAACTAAGTTGTATTCGATTATATCGTGATGACGTTCATATAGAAATACTCACCAGGTTACTGTTCTTTCGTTATACATACGAGCAACCGAATCGAACAGAAGGTTGAATGGATAGTATCTGGGTTGTATTCGATTATGATGTTATGCTGTGTATATAAATATACACATAAGGTGACGGTATTCCCATTTCACATACGAGCGACCGAAACGAACAGAAAGTTGAATGGATAGACTGAACAATCAATGTATCTGGGTGGTATCCGATTATATCGCAATACTGTATATATAGTGATACTTACCAGGTGACGGTACTTCCGTTACACATACTAGCGACTGAATCGAACGGAAGGTTAAATGGTTAGACGAAACGATACATGTATCTGAGTTGTATTCGATGATATCGTGATTATGTTTATATAGCAATACTCAACAGGTAACTGTTCTTCCGTTTTACATACAAGCGACCGAATCGAGCAGAAGGTTGAATTCAGTATAGATTGAACAATCATCGTATCTGGGTTGTATTCGATTATGTTTATATAGTTATACTCACCAGGTAACTGTTCTTCTGATATACATACGAGCGACTGAATTGAACAGAAGGTTGAATGGATAGTATATGGGTTGTATTCGATTATGATGTTATGCTGTGTATATAGTTATACACACTAGGAGACGGTATTTCCGTTTTACATACGAGCGACTGAAACGAAAAGAAAGTTGAATGGATAGACTGAACAATCAATGTATCTGGGTGGTATCCGATTATATCGCAATACTGTATATATAGTGATACTTACCAGGTGACGATACTTCGGTTACACATACTAGCGACTGAATCGAACAGAAAGTTGAATGGTTAGACGAAACGATAATTGTATCTGAGTTGTATTCGATGATATCGTGATGATGTTTATATAGCAATACTCACCAGGTAACTGTCCTTCCGTTTTACATACAAGCGACCGAATCGAGCAGAAGGTTAAATGGATAGATTGAACAATCATCCTATCTGAGTTGTATTCGATTATGTTTATATAGATATACTCACCAGGTACCTGTTCTTCCGATATACATACGAGCAACCGAATCGAACATAAGGTTGAATGGATAGATTGAACAATCATCGTATCTGAGTTGTATTCGATTATGTTTATATGATTATACTCACCAGGTAACTGTTCTTCCGTTATACATACGAGCGACTGAATTGAACTGAAGGTTGAATGGATAGACTAAACAATGATCGTATCTGGGGTTGTATTCGATTATATCGTGATGATGTTCATATAGTCATACTCACCAGGTAACTGTTCTCCAGTTATACATTAGAGCGACTGAACTGAACAGAAGGTTGAATAGATAGACTGAACAATCATCGTATCTGAGTTGTATTCGATTATTTCGTGATGATTATTATATATTATGTCTAACCAGGTAACTGTTCTTTCGTTATACATAATAGCAACCGAATCGAACATAAGGTTGAATGGATAGATTGAACAATCATTGTATCTGGGTTGTCTCCGATTATATCGTTATGTTGTATATTTAACTACACCTACCATGTAACGGTTCTTTCGTTACACATACGAGCGTCTGAATCGAACATAAGGTTGGATGGTCAGACGGAACGATAATTGTAACTATGTTGTATTCGATTATATCGTGATGACGTTCATATAGAAATACTTACCAGGTTACTGTTCTTTCGTTATACATACGAGCAACCGAATCGAACAGAAGGTTGAATGGATAGTATCTGGGTTGTATTCGATTATGATGTTATGCTGTGTATATAGTTAAACACATAAGGTGACGGTATTCCCGTTTCACATACGAGCGACCGAAACGAACAGAAAGTTGAATGGATAGACTGAACAATCAATGTATCTGGGTGGTATCCGATTATATCGCAATACTGTATATATAGTGATACTTACCAGGTGACGGTACTTCCGTTACACATACTGGCGACTGAATCGAACAGATGGTTAAATAGTTAGACGAAACGATAATTGTATCTGAGTTGTATTCGATGATATCGTGATGATGTTTATATAGCAATACTCACCAGGTAACTGTCCTTCCGTTTTACATACAAGCAACCGAATCGAGCAGAAGGTTAAATGGATAGATTGAACAATCATCGTATCTGAGTTGTATTCGATTATGTTTATATAGATATACTCACCAGGTACCTGTTCTTCCGATATACATACGAGCAACCGAATCGAACATAAGGTTGAATGGATAGATTGAACAATCATCGTATCTGAGTTGTATTCGATTATTTTTATATGATTATACTCACCAGGTAACTGTTCTTCCGTTATACATACGAGCGACTGAATTGAACTAAAGGTTGAATGGATAGACTAAACAATGATCGTATCTGGGGTTGTATTCGATTATATCGTGATGATGTTCATATAGTCATACTCACCAGGTAACTGTTCTCCAGTTATACATAAGAGCGACTGAACTAAACAGAAGGTTGAATGGATAGACTGAACAATCATCGTATCTGGGTTGTATTCGATCATTTTGTGATGATTATTATATATTATGTCTAACCAGGTAACTGTTCTTTCGTTATACATACTAGCAACCGAATCGAACATAAGGTTGAATGGATAGATTGAACAATCATTGTATCTGGGTTGTCTCCGATTATATCGTTATGTTGTATATTTAACTACACCTACCATGTAACGGTTCTTTCGTTACACATACGAGCGTCTGAATCGAACAGAAGGTTAAATGGTTAGACGAAACGATAATTGTATCTGAGTTGTATTCGATGATATCGTGATGATGTTTATATAGCAATACTCACCAGGTAACTGTTCTTCCGTTTAACATATAAGCGACCGAATCGAGCAGAAAGTTGAATTCAGTATAGATTGAACAATCATCGTATCTGGGTTGTATTCGATTATGTTTATATAGTTATACCCACCAGGTAACTATTCTTCCGTTATACATACGAGTGACTGAATTGAACAGAAGGTTGAATGGATAGTATCTGGGTTGTGTTCGATTATGATGTTATGCTGTGTATATAGTTATACACATAAAGTGACGGTATTCCCGTTTCACATACGAGCGACCGAAACGAACAGAAAGTTGAATGGATAGACTGAACAATCAATGTATCTGGGTGGTATCCGATTATATCGCAATACTGTATATATAGTGATACTTACCAGGTGACGATACTTCCGTTACACATACTAGAGACTGAATCGAACAGAATGTTGAATGGTTAGACGAAACGATAATTGTATCTGAGTTGTATTCGATGATATCGTGGTGATGTTTATATAGCAATACTCACCAGGTAACTGTCCTTCCGTTTTACATACGAGCGACCGAATCGAGCAGAAGGTTGAATGGATAGATTGAACAATCATCGTATATGAGTTGTATTCGATTATGTTTATATAGATATACTCACCAGGTACCTGTTCTTCCGATATACATACGAGCAACCGTATCGAACATGAGGTTGAATGGATAGATTGAACAATCATCGTATCTGAGTTGTATTCGATTATGTTTATATAGTTATACTCACCAGGTAACTGTTCTTCCGTTATACATACGAGCGACTGAATTGAACTGAAGGTTGAATGGATAGACTAAACAATGATCGTATCTGGGGTTGTATTCGATTATATTGTGATGATGTTCATATAGTTATACTCACCAGGTAACTGTTCCCCAGTTATACATAAGAGCGACTGAACTGAACAGAAGGTTGAATGGATAGACTGAACAATCATCGTATCTGGGTTGTATTCGATTATTTCGTGATGATTATTATATATTATGTCTAACCAGGTAACTGTTCTTTCGTTATACATACTAGCAACCGAATCGAACAGAAGGTTGAATGGATAGATTGAACAATCATTGTATCTGGGTTGTCTCCGATTATATCGTTATGTTGTATATTTAACTACACCTACCATGTAACGGTTCTTTCGTTACACATACGAGCGTCTGAATCGAACATAAGGTTGGATGGTTAGACGGAACGATAATTGTAACTAAGTTGTATTCGATTATATCGTGATGACGTTCATATAGAAATACTCACCAGGTTACTGTTCTTTCGTTATACATACGAGCAACCGAATCGAACAGAAGGTTGAATGGATAGTATCTGGGTTGTATTTGATTATGATGTTATGCTGTGTATATGAATATACACATAAGGTGACGGTATTCCCGTTTCACATACGAGCGACCGAAACGAACAGAAAGTTGAATGGATAGACTGAACAATCAATGTATCTGGGTGGTATCCGATTATATCGCAATACTGTATATATAGTGATACTTACCAGGTGACGGTACTTCCGTTACACATACTAGCGACTGAATCGAACGGAAGGTTAAATGGTTAGACGAAACGATACATGTATCTGAGTTGTATTCGATGATATCGTGATTATGTTTATATAGCAATACTCAACAGGTAACTGTTCTTCCGTTTTACATACAAGCGACCGAATCGAGCAGAAGGTTGAATTCAGTATAGATTGAACAATCATCGTATCTGGAATGTATTCGATTATGTTTATATAGTTATACTCACCAGGTAACTGTTCTTCCGTTATACATACGAGCGACTGAATTGAACAGAAGGTTGAATGGATAGTATATGGGTTGTATTCGATTATGATGTTATGCTGTGTATATAGTTATACACACTAGGAGACGGTATTCCCGTTTTACATACGAGCGACTGAAACGAAAAGAAAGTTGAATGGATAGACTGAACAATCAATGTATCTGAGTGGTATCCGATTATATCGCAATACTGTATATATAGTGATACTTACCAGGTGACGATACTTCCGTTACACATACTAGCGACTGAATCGAACAGAATGTTGAATGGTTAGACGAAACGATAATTGTATCTGAGTTGTATTCGATGATATCGTGATGATGTTTATATAGCAATACTCACCAGGTAACTGTCCTTCCGTTTTACATACAAGCGACCGAATCGAGCAGAAGGTTAAATGGATAGATTGAACAATCATCGTATCTGAGTTCTATTCGATTATGTTTATATAGATATACTCACCAGGTACCTGTTCTTCCGATATACATACGAGCAACCGAATCGAACATAAGGTTGAATGGATAGATTGAACAATCATCGTATCTGAGTTGTATTCGATTATGTTCATATAGTTATACTCACCAGGTAACTGTTCTTCCGTTATACATACGAGCGACTGAATTGAACTGAAGGTTGAATGGATAGACTAAACAATGATAGTATCTGGGGTATTATTCGATTATATCGTGATGATGTTCATATAGTTATACTCACCAGGTAACTGTTCTCCAGTTATACATAAGAGCGACTGAACTGAACAGAAGGTTGAATGGATAGACTGAACAATCATCGTATCTGGGTTGTATTCGATTATTTCGTGATGATTATTATATATTATGTCTAACCAGGTAACTGTTCTTTCGTTATACATACTAGCAACCGAATCGAACATAAGTTTGAATGGATAGATTGAACAATCATTGTATCTGGGTTGTCTCCGATTATATCGTTATGTTGTATATTTAACTACACCTACCATGTAACGGTTCTTTCGTTACACATACGAGCGTCTGAATCGAACATAAGGTTGGATGGTTAGACGGAACGATAATTGTAACTATGTTGTATTCGATTATATCGTGATGACGTTCATATAGAAATACTCACCAGGTTACTGTTCTTTCGTTATACATACGAGCAACCGAATCGAACAGAAGGTTGAATGGATAGTATATGGGTTGTATTCGATTATGATGTTATGCTGTGTATATAGTTAAACACATAAGGTGACGGTATTCCCGTTTCACATACGAGCGACCGAAACGAACAGAAAGTTGAATGGATAGACTGAACAATCAATGTATCTGGGTGGTATCCGATTATATCGCAATACTGTATATATAGTGATACTTACCAGGTGACGGTACTTCCGTTACACATACTGGCGACTGAATCGAACAGATGGTTAAATAGTTAGACGAAACGATAATTGTATCTGAGTTGTATTCGATGATATCGTGATGATGTTTATATAGCAATACTCACCAGGTAACTGTCCTTCCGTTTTACATACAAGCGACCGAATCGAGCAGAAGGTTGAATTCAGTATAGATTGAACAATCATCGTATCTGGGTTGTATTCGATTATGTTTATATAGTTATACTCACCAGGTAACTGTTTTTCCGTTATACATACGAGCGACTGAATTGAACAGAAGGTTGAATGGATAGTATATGGGTTGTATTCGATTATGATGTTATGCTGTGTATATAGTTATACACATAAGGTGACGGTATTCCCGTTTCACATACGAGAGACCGAAACGAACAGAAAGTTGAATGGATAGACTGAACAATCAATGTATCTGGGTGGTATCCGATTATATCGCAATACTGTATATATAGTGATACTAACCAGGTGACGGTACTTCCGTTACACATACTAGCGACTGAATCGAACAGAAGGTTAAATGGTTAGACGAAACGATAATTGTATCTGAGTTGTATTCGAAAATATCGTGATAATGTTTATATAGCAATACTCACCAGGTAACTGTTCTTCCGTTTACATACAAGCGACCGAATCGAGCAGAAGGTTGAATTCAGTATAGATTGAACAATCATCGTATCTGGGTTGTATTCGATTATGTTTATATAGTTATACTCACCAGGTAACTGTTCTTCCGTTATACATACGAGCGACTGAATTGAACAGAAGGTTGAATGGATAGTATATGGGTTGTATTCGATTATGATGTTATGCTGTGTATATAGTTATACACACTAGGAGACGGTATTCCCGTTTTACATACGAGCGACTGAAACGAAAAGAAAGTTGAATGGATAGACTGAACAATCAATGTATCTGGGTGGTATCCGATTATATCGCAATACTGTATATATAGTGATACTTACCAGGTGACGATACTTCCGTTACACATACTAGCGACTGAATCGAACAGAATGTTGAATGGTTAGACGAAACGATAATTGTATCTGAGTTGTATTCGATGATATCGTGATGATGTTTATATAGCAATACTCACCAGGTAACTGTCCTTCCGTTTTACATACAAGCGACCGAATCGAGCAGAAGGTTAAATGGATAGATTGAACAATCATCGTATATGAGTTGTATTCGATTATGTTTATATAGATATACTCACCAGGTACCTGTTCTTCCGATATACATACAAGCAACCGAATCGAACATAAGGTTGAATGGATAGATTGAACAATCATCGTATCTGAGTTGTTTTCGATTATGTTTATATAGTTATACTCACCAGGTAACTGTTCTTCCGTTATACATACGAGCGACTGAATTGAACTGAAGGTTGAATGGATAGACTAAACAATGATCGTATCTGGGGTTGTATTCGATTATATCGTGATGATGTTCATATAGTTATACTCACCAGGTAACTGTTCTCCAGTTATACATAGGAGCGACTGAACTGAACAGAAGGTTAAATGGATAGACTGAACAATCATCGTATCTGGGTTGTATTCGATTATTTCGTGATGATTATTATATATTATGTCTAACCAGGTAACTGTTCTTTCGTTATACATACTAGCAACCGAATCGAACATAAGGTTGAATGGATAGATTGAACAATCATTGTATCTGGGTTGTCTCCGATTATATCGTTATGTTGTTTATTTAACTACACCTACCATGTAACGGTTCTTTCGTTACACATACGAGCAACCGAATCGAACAGAAGGTTGAATGGATAGTATCTGGGTTGTATTCGATTATGATGTTATGCTGTGTATATAGTTATACACATAAGGTGACGGTATTCCCGTTTCACATACGAGCGACCGAATCGAGCAGAAGGTTGAATTCATAATAGATTGAACAATCATCGTATCTGGGTTGTATTCGATTATGTTTATATAGTTATACTCACCAGGTAACTGTTCTTCCGTTATACATACGAGCGACTGAATTGAACAGAAGGTTGAATGGATAGTATATGGGTTGTATTCGATTATGATGTTATGCTGTGTATATAGTTATACACACTAGGAGACGGTATTCCCGTTTTACATACGAGCGACTGAAACGAAAAGAAAGTTGAATGGAAAGACTGAACAATCAATGTATCTGGGTGGTATCCGATTATATCGCAATACTGTATATATAGTGATACTTACCAGGTGACGATACTTCCGTTACACATACTAGCGACTGAATCGAACAGAATGTTGAATGGTTAGACGAAACGATAATTGTATCTGAGTTGTATTCGATGATATCGTGATGATGTTTATATAGCAATACTCACCAGGTAACTGTCCTTCCGTTTTACATACAAGCGACCGAATCGAGCAGTAGGTTAAATGGATAGATTGAACAATCATCGTATCTGAGTTCTATTCGATTATGTTTATATAGATATACTCACCAGGTACCTGTTCTTCCGATATACATACGAGCAACCGAATCGAACATAAGGTTGAATGGATAGATTGAACAATCATCGTATCTGAGTTGTATTCGATTATGTTTATATAGTTATACTCACCAGGTAACTGTTCTTCCGTTATACATACGAGCGACTGAATTGAACTGAAGGTTGAATGGATAGACTAAACAATGATAGTATCTGGGGTTTTATTCGATTATATCGTGATGATGTTCATATAGTTATACTCACCAGGTAACTGTTCTCCAGTTATACATGTGAGCGACGGAACTGAACAGAAGGTTGAATGGATAGATTGAACAATCATTGTATCTGGGTTGTCTCCGATTATATCGTTATGTTGTATATTTAACTACACCTACCATGTAACGGTTCTTTCGTTACACATACGAGCGTCTGAATCGAACATAAGGTTGGATGGTTAGACGGAACGATAATTGTAACTATGTTGTATTCGATTATATCGTGATGACGTTCATATAGAAATACTCACCAGGTTACTGTTCTTTCGTTATACATACGAGCAACCGAATCGAACAGAAGGTTGAATGGATAGTATATGGGTTGTATTCGATTATGATGTTATGCTGTGTATATAGTTATACACATAAGGTGACGGTATTCCCGTTTCACATACGAACGACCGAAACGAACAGAAAGTTGAATGGATAGACTGAACAATCAATGTATCTGGGTGGTATCCGATTATATCGCAATACTGTATATATAGTGATACTTACCAGGTGACGGTACTTCCGTTAGACATACTAGCGACTGAATCGAACAGAAGGTTAAATGGTTAGACGAAACGATACATGTATCTGAGTTGTATTCGATGATATCGTGATGATGTTTATATAGCAATACTCACCAGGTAACTGTTCTTCCGTTTTACATACAAGCGACCGAATCGAGCAGAAGGTTGAATTCAGTATAGATTGAACAATCATCGTATCTGGGTTGTATTCGATTATGTTTATATAGTTATACTCACCAGGTAATTGTTCTTCCGTTATACATACGAGTGACTGAATTGAACAGAAGGTTGAATGGATAGTATCTGGGTTGTATTCGATTATGATGTTATGCTGTGTATATAGTTATACACATAAAGTGACGGTATTCCCGTTTCACATACGAGCGACCGAAACGAACAGAAAGTTGAATGGATAGACTGAACAATCAATGTATCTGGGTGGTATCCGATTATATCGCAATACTGTATATATAGTGATATTTACCAGGTGACGATGCTTCCGTTACACATACTAGCGACTGAATCGAACAGAATTTGAATGGTTAGACGAAACGATAATTGTATCTGAGTTGTATTCGATGATATCGTGATGATGTTTCTATAGCAATACTCACCAGGTAACTGTCCTTCCGTTTTACATACAAGCGACCGAATCGAGCAGAAGGTTAAATGGATAGATTGAACAATCATCGTATCTGAGTTGTATTCGATTATGTTTATACAGGGTGTCCCCTCTCAATTGGAAAAAACTTCTGGGGCATATTGAGGAACCATAGACAAGCAGTTTGAGATAAGAGACTGATGTCCGGAAGTGCATGGTTTTCAAAATACAGGGTGTCAAAGTTTTTTTCAAAAAACTTTTTTTTATTAATATTTCAAAGACACGTTAACCGATTTTCTTGAAATTTGCTAGTGATGTAAGCTTTAATAAGACGCTCAGTTAGCACTAATTAAATGTTAATTATGACTTCCAGTGGCGCCCCGGGGGACAGTTTCACGAATAAAAATGACAAAAAATGTACGCTGCTGACTTTTTTTCAAAATTTTATATATTTTTTAGAAAGCTAAGTTAAAAATACAACTTTTTTGTCACTTGATATTTTTTCGTATCTCTCTCCGTTTTCGAGAAATTTTTTTTATTAAAAACTTTATTGAAAGGTTCATTATCTGAAAATCTAAAACAAAACAATGTTGTCATGGTAACACATAAACATGTCAAACTTTAGTAAAAGTGTCAGTTTCTAAGTACTTAATTATCTTCAAACGTTACACTAATTGCAAAAATGAATCGGTTTGAATTAGCCGAGCTTGCAGATATGCATCTCTTGTATGGGGAAGCGCGGGGTAATTCTTTGTTAGCACAACGGTTGTACGGGCAGCGGTTCCCAAATCGTGAATTGCCAAACCATAAGATTTTTATCAAAATACATCAAAATCTACGGGAGACCGGCTCATTCGTGGTAAGTATTGCAGAAATGGCAACTTTCTGTGTTTTTTTTCTTGTGCGTTTCTGTTTTACAGCCAATCTAAGAGGCTTTGTTATCTTTGCAGCCTATTCGAGAATTTGCAAGGCAGTTTCCGTTGAGGATGAAGTCATGGCACGCATTCAGAATGAGCCCAACACTAGCACTCGTCCGATTGCGTCGCAACTTGATTGCAGCAAAAATACTGTCCATCGAGTATTGAAAATCCACGATCTCTATCCATTTAAACTGCAAAAGGTGCAGCATCTACTGCCTGACGACGCTCCTCGGCGGCTCGAGTTCTGCGAGTGGTTGCTCCGTCAAGCGGATGAAAACGCTGATTTTTTAAGTATAATCTTCACGAGCGATGAAAAAGGATTTTCGCGCGAGGGGACATTCAATCCTCGTAATAACCACGAGTGGAGCGAACAAAATCCCCATGCTACGCACATCAGAGGATATCAGCAGAAGTTTGGTGTTAATGTTTGGGCAGGTATTCTTGGCGACCATTTGATTGGGTCGTACGTTCTACCTGATCACCTCAACGGGAATAACTATCTAGTTTTTTTGCGAGATATTCTGCCCGAGCTGCTGGAAGATGTACCCCTCCAGTTGCGTAGAGAGGCCTGGTTCCAACACGATGGTTGTCCAGTGCATTTTGCGCGCACCGTGAGAGGTTACCTCGACCAAACCTACAACAACAGGTGGATTGGTAGAGGTGGTCCCGTCCCTTGGCCAGCAAGGTCGCCGGACTTGGCCCCCCTGGACTTTTTTCTTTGGGGCGAAATGGAACGGTTGATCTATGCAACTCCTGTGCCGTCCATGGAGGACCTAGTTGCTAGAGTTGTGGTGGCAGCGGAATTTATCGCGAACAATCCAGGCGTGTTTGCTCGGGTGCGCGAATCCTGGCTCGACAGGTGCAGAAAATGCATCGAAATGCATGGTGGACACTTCGAGCATTTGCTTTACTAATTAATAATAAATTATTTGTAAAAAAGCCTCCTTGTTTTTCTTTCTAATAATAATGAACCTTTCAATAAAGTTTTTAATAAAAATTTTTTCTCGAAAACGGAGAGAGATACGAAAAAATATCAAGTGACAAAAAAGTTGTATTTTTAACTGAGCTTCCTGAAAAATATATAAAATTTTTAAAAATAGTCAGCAGCGTACATTTTTTGTCATTTTTATTCGTGACACTGTCCCCCGGGGCGCCACTGGAAGTCATAATTAACATTTAATTAGTGCTAACTGAGCGTCTTATTGAAGCTTACATCACTAGCAAATTTCAAGAAAATCGGTTAACTTGTCTTTGAAATATTAATAAAAAAAAGTTTTTTGAAAAAAATTTTGACACCCTGTATTTTGAAAACCATGCACTTCCGGACATCAGTCTCTTATCTCAAACTGCTTGTCTATGGTTCCTCAATATGCCCCAGAAGTTTTTTCCAATTGAGAGGGGACACCCTGTATAGATATACTCACCAGGTACCTGTTCTTCCGATATACATACGAGCAACCGAATCGAACATAAGGTTGAATGGATAGATTGAACAATCATCGTTGTTATGTGTACAAAATGAAATCAAGGATAGTTACTCAAATTTGATTCCACCACACTGTATAACAATAACATACACTAACAAATCAGGGATAGTAACGCTGCATAACCATAGAACACACCTCCGAATCAAGAATTCACTATTTCCTTTTTCTATAATACTTGCAGCTGCTTTCATACTTCGTAAGTCCGACATAATTCCACAACATATATCACTGCAGTAACATTCCGTTCACTTGTAGTTGATGAGGACCTACAGCAGACTCTGGTTCGTTTCTGGAATTAGTTACATCGGTATTTTGGATCCAAATGAGTCACCTGAAAATGATGGTTAGGTTATCTCAAAAACAATTGATAAAATGTAGATGTTGACTTACCATATTCTTGGATTCTCCCAGTTATCTCGGAATTGTTTGAATGACTGAATATCCTTCTGGTACCATCTTGGTTCGGTCTCAATGATTTCGTTGGTTTTGATTATTTTCATCCTTGTTTTGATGTTTTGACATTTTCTCGAGTGCATCTGAGAAATGATGTTTGTTGTTGACATTCAATGAAATCGAGACCTGTGTCGAGACCAAGTCGAGACTGTCGAGAGACCGCATGAAGTTGGTCATCATCTTTCGCTGTGAGTGCGGACAGTGTCCATAGGCAGTAGCGCCGAGTTGTTTCTGATATTCAGTTTTCCTTCATTGTTGGGACGCTAGGGAGTTGCTAAAAATAGTTCACCTACATCATCGTGAAGTACTGGTGAATATTCATGATGTTTGATCATCGAATCAGAGATGGGACATCGCTTTTCCGTTATGTTTTCATGTAGAGACGCCTATGCCGTTTCGGTAGCCGTCGATTGTCGATTATCAACAGGTGCTGCCCCTACCGAGAGGAGTTGTTATTTTATGAAAGAAAGAAGATTTTTTTTTGGTGTACGATTCTTCTGGAAACCTCTGGCCGATTTCACAAGTGAAATATATTGTTGATTCTTTTAGAAGAATACCCAAATTAGGGGGATCAATTTCACTGTGAGAATAAATTGTGAAAAGTGGAGAGTTTGTCAGCTGTTTGGCAACTGATTTTGTGAAGTGCCTTTTTCACAACCGCCTGGTGCGGATTCTACCGGCAGAGCGTCCATTTTGTGCTACTCCTGTCTCCAGAACCATCGAGACAGCTTCTCATAAGCCACCTTACATCCACGTAAGTTACACCCTGTAATAGTGTTGGGAGCTAGGGGAAATGATTCCATTCGTTAATTTTTATTGATAGGGCTTTTCCCGCCTATGTACATCGAATCTCTCGTTGAGAAGGGGGTCCTTCCTCTGGGAGTTCTGGACTTCATTTGTGGTCACCCTTCCCCAGTGGTCATTCTACTGCTCACCTGTATATGTTTATGGTTCTACCCTAAGCCTCTTTGTGGAACAGACAGGCTGTTAAGGACAAGGAAGTCCTTATCCAGTGGTGCCACTAGGACTCCATCCGAGGCTTCATCACTACCTGCCATCAACCAAGCCAACCAAACGTTTCCAGCTAAGTGGTCTAAGAATATTGTGATGATGATGAGTCTCATTTATTACCTTGAGTTATACATTTCCTTTATAAAACGCCCTAGAGTGTTGGTAGATCATGTGAGACACCTGACAATGTAATATTTATCGCCCAAGAGAGATCTCCCTTGTGTCTGAATAATATGTCCTTTTGTTCTGATGACATTTACCAGGTATCAAATGTTTTGAATTCAAGTTGAATTATTTAATTTACTTTATTTACTTTAACATATTCCTATTTATTTAGTAAAATTTTGTGTAAAACGGGGTTGTTTTATTAGGTGAATCCAGGACCACCATACAGAGAACCCACAGCTAGCCAGGTCGTGTGTTGGTAACTCAATAACTATACAGGGTGTTATCAATACACGTTAAACTCTTCTTGTATTGCATTTTTTTTGTAAGTTAAGGAGAAATAACTTATTTTATGACCATAACATCAAATTCTTCCAAACCCTGGTGGAAGAAATATTTATTGAGAAAACTCATGGACTAGCATTTTTAATGTAGCATTTATAATGTAGCAAGATGGCGCCCAATTTTTTTTTTTCTGGTGGTTCTTGAGTTCTCTGTGAAATGTTCACTGGTTTTTCCTAATAAATGGGCTTAATATTTTCTCTACCAGCAATTTCTTAATTTAATTTTAATGCTAAAGGAGATGTATAGAAATTAATTCTTGGCCTTTCTGAATGACATAATTGATTTTTTTTTTATTGAGTGTATTTGCAGACATTTTATATAGGTGGGTTTATACATAATCATTAGTATATATATATAGAAATATTCAAGGATTGATTGAGTATCTATCGAATTGGGTTGAATATTTGTTTTTATTATTATTTTTTTTATGGCTTACTCAATTGGTTGATGGTGAGTTTTTTTGAATATTCCAGATCACAGGTCAGTTAGTAGTCTCTATCAAATGGAATAGTTTTTTTGTTTTTATTTTCATTTTGACAAAAATTAAAATACAGGGTGGCCATTTTTCTTGGTGGATTTTGGGAGGCTCGGTACTTCTGCCCAGAATTAGGTATTAGGGTTAATTGGGTTACTGTGTATTGTACATGGTATACATGGTGTCAGATAGTGTGTCGGACGGATTGATTTTTTTTTTTTGTTGTTTTTTTTTCCCTGGGAAAGCGAGGGGAATGCTGTAGGTCGTCATTAACGAAGATTGAGAGTGAAATCCATTCAAATACAATCAATTTTCTCGAGAAATAAAGTTAAAAACACATAAGCAAGATTATAGAAAATGGAAGTGAATCGATTACTATCGGATGAGCTTTCTTATGAGTTGATAATTAGAGGAGCGGTTACAGAGGGAACTGTAGAAGACAAACGTAAGAGATTGAGGCTATTCTTGAAATTGGATAAATCAGGCATGTTTCCTGGGATCAGCTTAGACCCCATGGGAGAACTTGATATTTGTGACACAAAATTAATGGAAATAGATGATCTCATAACAAATTTTGATGAGAATAACGCTATCAATGAACACAAAAGAATTGAAACGCGTTTAATACACATAGCAGGCCGATTAAATAGAATCAAATCAAAAGAATATCAGACAAGGAGAACACTATTAATAAAACATTGTGCTGAGAGTATGGATAAATTAGAAAATATATTTCAGAATTGTACTTTAGGACATGACCTCAACTCAGAACATCCCCTATCCAATAGAAATGGTTCAGAAAATGTATCATTGTTGGATCAACCTAATCCCACTTTGAACCCTCCGCGATTTCAAAGTAACCTTGACATGCTATTCCAGTTATATGGACCAGCCCCTCTGCCTAATACTTCTAGCGGGAGAACCAGTTTAAACAATTCCTGCCCTGTGACAGCTGGTTGTTCTCCAAAAATACCAGTGGTCAAGAGAAATCTGTCATTTCCCCAGGCAAGGAATTATTATGAAAATCCCTATGTTTCAAATTGTCATAATATAGAAAATGATCACGTTCGTTCTATACCCACGGTTTCACGGGATGTCCCGACTGTACCGAATGTCCAAAATCAGGATATCCCAAATATTAGAAGTGATGCTCATAGTCGTGTTATACCGGATGATTCTTGCATTGTACAGGATGTACATCCACAGGATAGTCCAAGTAATATCCAACATATACCTGACCGCATTATACCGGATGATCCGTTATTACAGAAAAATTCTAATGATCGAATTGACGCTTACCGGAGTACTAGACTAGATATCCCACATACTAGCACAGTCAATATTAATTCACAACCTGTGACTATGGCGCGATCCATGAGTGAAGATTTACATTCAACAATTGCCGTTGACCCTCAGTTCCAACAGTTAAAATTGGGTGATCATTCCGGTCAATCCCTACTTCGCCGACAAGTCGTTACCGCTCGCAATGATAATTTCTCCAATGATAATTCTCGTAGTTTTGCAACGATTTCTAAATGGAATCTTCGCTTTGATGGCCAAAGTAGTGTCACATGTTTTCTGGAAAGAGTTGAGGAACTTCGTTACGCATGTGGTGTCACCGAAGAACAACTTGTACAGAGTATTGTAATATTATTTACGGGAACGGCACTTTCGTGGTACCGAGCTATACGAGATACCATAAGTAGTTGGGGTGAACTTAAAACCAAACTTCGGTCAACTTACTTATCGTCTGAGTATGAAGAAGACATATGGTGCGATATTCGAAATCGTACGCAAGGTACTGAGGAAAAGACCATAATATTTTGTTCTCAGATGCGAAACTTATTCAGGAAGCTTACGGAACCACCCAGTGAAGCAACTCAGTTAAGAATAATTCGTCGGAATCTACTGCCTAACATGCAACAACAGTTGGCTTTACAATCAATCAACTCCATATCTAAACTCGAACGGGCCGCCCAAGCCATTGAAGAAGTACGAACTCGTACTCAACGCATGCGTCCCCCTCCTACCAATCCAAATTTAGTGACTGAACCTGAGCTCATGTATCAGAAATCTCGTAGGTCACAGCTTAGTTCTGTGGAGACAATTCCGAACCAAGGCCCTAATACTTCCTGGACAGCCACCGGTCGTTCTACCATAGTTTGTTGGAACTGTCGGGAGACAGGTCACTTGAAGAAAGATTGTAACCATCCCATGTCGAAACACTGTTTCCGTTGTGGACAGCCTAACGAAACCACTAGATCATGTCCCATTTGTAATCGTTCGGGAAACTTCAGTCCGACTCACTAAGTAGTCGAAATGTGAGTTCGGTGTGTCCTTCGACTAATCAATCTTATCTGAACGTGGAGGGTATTAAACCAGTTCTATCCTACATTTTCGCACAATGTGAAGGGGACAATCGTCCCTACGTAAGTTTAACGATATTTGATATCGAATTTATGGGCCTTCTGGATTCTGGAGCAAATTTTACTTTCATGAATCAGAAAGGATGGGACATTTTGATAAGCATAGGTTTGCAATTATCAAAAACTCCAATTGAAAATTGCGCCGTGGCAAATAATGAAACGTGTACAATTCTGGGTTCTTGTTGTGTGCCAGTAAAGTTACAGGGAAAGGTGTGTACCTTGGAAATATTAATTGTTCCCAGTTTATCGCACGTTTTGGTATTAGGTATAGATTTTTGGGTTAAAATGGGTTTAATTCCAGATTTGAGAAAGAGCTGTTGGTCTTTTCAAAATTCATGTCCGTCCGTTTCCGTTATTGACGCTTTGGTATCCCGTGATGTGTTAAATGCTGACCAGAGAAAATCACTTGCCGAATTGACGACTAAATATTTCGGGTTGATGGGGGATAAAATCGGATGTACCAAACTGGTAGAACATAGGATAGTTACAGAAGGAGAACCCATAAGGCTGAGACCTTATCGTTACTCGCCAATTGTGCAAAAACGCATTGATGAGGAAATAGAAGTTATGCTCAGGGAAGATATTATTGAGCACTCTGATTCACCTTGGTCTTCACCAGTGTTGTTGGTACCTAAGGGAAAGGATAAATGGCGTTTTTGCGTCGACTACCGTGCCTTAAATCGTGTTACCAAGAAAGATGCCTATCCCATCCCATTTATAGCTACGATCCTCGATAAACTTCGAAATGCCAAATATTTGAGCTCTCTTGATATCCGTTCTGCTTATTGGCAAGTTCCAGTTGCCCCGGATTCTCGTGAGAAAACAGCTTTCAACGTTCCCGGACGGGGATTGTATCAATTTAAGAAGATGCCCTTTGGGTTAACCAATGCCCCAGCAACTTGGCAACGTTTGGTTGATCGGTTGCTCGGAGCGGAGATGGAACCACATTCCTTTGTATATTTGGATGATGTGATTGTTGTCACAGAAACTTTCGAAAAACATGTAGAGGTTTTGAGAACAATTTTTGAGCGGTTGTTGTCAGCTGGTTTAACTTTATCACCCGAGAAATGTCAGTTTTGTAGAGGAGAATTGAGGTATCTGGGCTACGTAGTAGACAAGTTTGGACTACACGTAGATCCTGAAAAGGTCAGTGCAATCTTGAACATCAAACCACCTACCAATACGACTGAGGTACGAAGAGTAATAGGAATGGCATCGTGGTATCGCCGCTTTCTACCAAGTTTTTCCACGACCATCGCTCCACTCACTGCGTTATTGTGCAAGCACAAGAAATGGGTTTGGACAGAGCAATGTGATAAAGCATTTCAATCTATCAAAAATTCGTTGGCATCAGCTCCTGTGTTAGTTTGTCCGGATTTTTCGAAACCTTTTACAGTGCAGACTGACGCTTCAGCATACGGAATAGGTGCCGTTCTTTCCCAGGAATATGACGATGGCGAGCACGTTATTTTATATATATCACGTTCTCTTTCTAAAACAGAAAAAAATTATTCCACGACCGAACGGGAACTTCTTGCCGTTATTTATGCGTGTGAGAAATTAAGAGCTTATTTGGAGGGTTATTCATTTAAAGTTATCACGGACCATCACAGTTTAGTGTGGCTCCATAACTTGAAAGAACCCACTGGTCGCCTAGCCCGTTGGGTTTTGCGACTCCAACAATTCAACTTTGTGGTAGTCCATCGGAAAGGACGCGAATTGGTAATTCCCGATATATTGAGTAGATCCGTTCCTGAATTGTTAGTAATGGATATTCCTGGCTCCGAACAGCGTCCTGCTCCTTCCGACAAATGGTATCATACACTCGTTGAAAAAGTAAAAACAAATCCTTTAGGCTTTTCTCAATGGCGTTATAGCGACGGTGTGCTCTATAAATACGTCAAATGTTCCTATCCTGACTTGCATGACGAATCCGAATTTTGGAAAATCGTGGTACCGAAAAACCAACGTCAAGAAATCCTCAAAAAAAATCACGATGATATAACTGCTGGACATGGTGGTGTGTTTAAGACCTACGAACGTCTGAAAAGGCGTTATTTCTGGCCGAAAATGAGAGCCGACGTGACTCGATACATACGGCGTTGTCATTCATGTCTTACGAATAAACCGATCCTACGTCCCCCGGCGGGTATGTTAGGCAAACCTCCTGAAGTAGTCAGACCATGGGCCACTATTAGTATTGATCTATTCGGGCCATTACCAAGATCCTCACAAGGATATCGTTTTATACTAGTCGTGCTAGACACCTTTAGTAAATTCTCACTATTTTTTCCTCTTCGATCAGCCACTGCTGTTGCTGTCCGCCGAGTTATTGAGGAACAGATCTTTTTAGTTTTCGGTTGTCCACAATTTGTCCTGTGTGACAATGGCGTCCAATTTCGGAGTCATCAGTTTACCGAGATGTGTCGTTCTTATTCCGTTGAAATTAGATTTAGTCCCGCCTATCACCCACAGGCTAACCCTGTCGAACGTGTAAACGGAGTACTGAAGACAATGCTTCGCTGCTATATCGAAGATAATCATAAAAATTGGGATCGTCTTCTTCCAAAGGTAGGATGTGCGATCCGCTCATCTGTCCACGAAGTCACAGGGCTCACCCCCTATTTTGTCAATTTTTCTCGGGAATACGTTGGCGCGGGTAACCTGCATAGCTCACCCACTTTTGCCGAATGTTCTTCACAAGATCTTATAGCTAGATCAGAACAGATTCTTACAGTTCATCAGGATGTTCAGGAACGCATAAGTAAGGCTCATATTGTTACGAAGAATCATTTTAATCTGAGACGTCGACACGAAAGCTTTGCGGTCGGTGATGAAGTCTACCGAAGAAATCACATATTATCAAATGCAGCTAATAATTTTACGGCGAAACTGGCTAGCAAATTTGTAGGACCTTTTGTCATTAGCAATAAATTATCTGCTACCACATATGAACTCTCTGATGAGCATAATCGTCCTAAAGGAACATGGCATGTGAAAGACCTAAAGGCGAAGCCACCTGACTCCGAATATGAATCGGAAACAGATTAAAAAAAAAAAAAAATGACGATATCGCAACCCAACTTTCAACCAAGATTATTTGTATCAGAGTAGTATGTTTGTCGTTAGTACTCGCAATACGTGCATATACATTTCGTTGTCTGACTTGGAATGTTTGGAAAGAAACCACCTCGTGGATCATTGATGGATTCGGTATTCTCTTTAAGTCTGACGTCGCAAAAAGCGGAGCAGTCTTCACGTATTTCGATAAGTAATTAGTCTAAGTATTTATGTCTCGTAAGTTTTTTTTTTTTTTTAATCGAGAATTACTAAGTAATTCTCTCGGGGGTTGAGGGGGAGTTGTTACGTGTACAAAATGAAATCAAGGATAGTTACTCAAATTTGATTCCACCACACTGTATAACAATAACATACACTAACAAATCAGGGATAGTAACGCTGCATAACCATAGAACACACCTCCGAATCAAGAATTCACTATTTCCTTTTTCTATAATACTTGCAGCTGCTTTCATACTTCGTAAGTCCGACATAATTCCACAACATATATCACTGCAGTAACATTCCGTTCACTTGTAGTTGATGAGGACCTACAGCAGACTCTGGTTCGTTTCTGGAATTAGTTACATCGGTATTTTGGATCCAAATGAGTCACCTGAAAATGATGGTTAGGTTATCTCAAAAACAATTGATAAAATGTAGATGTTGACTTACCATATTCTTGGATTCTCCCAGTTATCTCGGAATTGTTTGAATGACTGAATATCCTTCTGGTACCATCTTGGTTCGGTCTCAATGATTTCGTTGGTTTTGATTATTTTCATCCTTGTTTTGATGTTTTGACATTTTCTCGAGTGCATCTGAGAAATGATGTTTGTTGTTGACATTCAATGAAATCGAGACCTGTGTCGAGACCAAGTCGAGACTGTCGAGAGACCGCATGAAGTTGGTCATCATCTTTCGCTGTGAGTGCGGACAGTGTCCATAGGCAGTAGCGCCGAGTTGTTTCTGATATTCAGTTTTCCTTCATTGTTGGGACGCTAGGGAGTTGCTAAAAATAGTTCACCTACATCATCGTGAAGTACTGGTGAATATTCATGATGTTTGATCATCGAATCAGAGATGGGACATCGCTTTTCCGTTATGTTTTCATGTAGAGACGCCTATGCCGTTTTGGTAGCCGTCGATTGTCGATTATCAACAGGTGCTGCCCCTACCGAGAGGAGTTGTTATTTTATGAAAGAAAGAAGATTTTTTTTGGTGTACGATTCTTCTGGAAACCTCTGGCCGATTTCACAAGTGAAATATATTGTTGATTCTTTTAGAAGAATACCCAAATTAGGGGGATCAATTTCACTGTGAGAATAAATTGTGAAAAGTGGAGAGTTTGTCAGCTGTTTGGCAACTGATTTTGTGAAGTGCCTTTTTCACAACCGCCTGGTGCGGATTCTACCGGCAGAGCATCCATTTTGTGCTACTTCTGTCTCCAGAACCATCGAGACAGCTTCTCATAAGCCACCTTACATCCACGTAAGTTACACCCTGTAATAGTGTTGGGAGCTAGGGGAAATGATTCCATTCGTTAATTTTTATTGATAGGGCTTTTCCCGCCTATGTACGTCGAATCTCTCGTTGAGAAGGGGGTCCTTCCTCTGGGAGTTCTGGACTTCATTTGTGGTCACCCTTCCCCAGTGGTCATTCTACTGCTCACCTGTATATGTTTATGGTTCTACCCTAAGCCTCTTTGTGGAACAGACAGGCTGTTAAGGACAAGGAAGTCCTTATCCAGTGGTGCCACTAGGACTCCATCCGAGGCTTCATCACTACCTGCCATCAACCAAGCCAACCAAACGTTTCCAGCTAAGTGGTCTAAGAATATTGTGATGATGATGAGTCTCATTTATTACCTTGAGTTATACATTTCCTTTATAAAACGCCCTAGAGTGTTGGTAGATCATGT
The DNA here is from genome assembly GCA_029955515.1 of Chrysomela aeneicollis. Classification (NCBI taxonomy): domain Eukaryota; kingdom Metazoa; phylum Arthropoda; class Insecta; order Coleoptera; family Chrysomelidae; genus Chrysomela; species Chrysomela aeneicollis. Next base: position 8,723,651 of record JARUHQ010000013.1, on the reverse strand, counting down.
GAGACACCTGACAATGTAATATTTATCGCCCAAGAGAGATCTCCCTTGTGTCTGAATAATATGTCCTTTTGTTCTGATGACATTTACCAGGTATCAAATGTTTTGAATTCAAGTTGAATTATTTAATTTACTTTATTTACTTTAACATATTCCCATTTATTTAGTAAAATTTTGTGTAAAACGGGGTTGTTTTATTAGGTGAATCCAGGACCACCATACAGAGAACCCACAGCTAGCCAGGTCGTGTGTTGGTAACTCAATAACTATACAGGGTGTTATCAATACACGTTAAACTCTTCTTGTATTGCATTTTTTTTGTAAGTTAAGGAGAAATAACTTATTTTATGACCATAACATCAAATTCTTCCAAACCCTGGTGGAAGAAATATTTATTGAGAAAACTCATGGACTAGCATTTTTAATGTAGCATTTATAATGTAGCATCGTATCTGAGTTGTATTCGATTATTCTTATATAGTTATACTCACCAGGTAACTGTTCTTCCGTTATACATACGAGCGACTGAATTGAACTGAAGGTTGAATGGATAGACCAAACAATGATCGTATCTGGGGTTGTATTCGATTATATCGTGATGATGTTCATATAGTTATACTCACCAGGTAACTGTTCTCCAGTTATACATAAGAGCGACTGAACTGAACAGAAGGTTGAATGGATACATACGAGCGACTGAATTGAACAGAAAGTTGAATGGATAGTATATGGGTTGTAATCGATTATGATGTTATGCTGTGTATATAGTTATACACACTAGGAGACGGTATACCCGTTTTAGTTACGAGCGACCGAAACGAAAAGAAAGTTGAATGGATAGACTGAACAATCAATGTTTCTGGGAGGTATCTGATTATATCGCAATACTGTATATATAGTGATATTTACCAGGTGACGATACTTCCGTTACACATACTAGCGACTGAATCGAACAGAATGTTGAATGGTTAGACGAAACGATAATTGTATCTGAGTTGTATTCGATGATGTCGTGATGATGTTTATATAGCAATACTCACCAGGTAACTGTCCTTCCGTTTTACATACAAGCGACCGAATCGAGCAGAAGGTTAAATGGATAGATTGAACAATCATCGTATCTGAGTTGTATTCGATTATGTTTATATAGATATACTCACCAGGTACCTGTTCTTTCGATATACATACGAGCAACCGAATCGAACATAAGGTTGAATGGATAGATTGAACAATCGTCGTATCTGAGTTGTATTCGATTATGTTTATATAGTTATACTCACCAGGTAACTGTTCTTCCGTTATACATACGAGCGACTGAATTGAACTGAAGGTTGAATGGATAGACTAAACAATGATCGTATCTGGGGTTGTATTCGATTATATCGTGATGATGTTCATATAGTTATACTCACCAGGTAACTGTTCTCCAGTTATACATAAGAGCGACTGAACTGAACAGAAGGTTGGATGGATAGACTGAACAATCATCGTATCTGGGTTGTATTCGATTATTTTGTGATGATTATTATATATTATGTCTAACCAGGTAACTGTTCTTTCGTTATACATACTAGCAACCGAATCGAACATAAGGTTGAATGGATCGTCTTCTTCCAAAGGTAGGATGTGCGATCCGCTCATCTGTCCACGAAGTCACAGGGCTCACCCCCTATTTTGTCAATTTTTCTCGGGAATACGTTGGCGCGGGTAACCTGCATAGCTCACCCACTTTTGCCGAATGTTCTTCACAAGATCTTATAGCTAGATCAGAACAGATTCTTACAGTTCATCAGGATGTTCAGGAACGCATAAGTAAGGCTCATATTGTTACGAAGAATCATTTTAATCTGAGACGTCGACACGAAAGCTTTGCGGTCGGTGATGAAGTCTACCGAAGAAATCACATATTATCAAATGCAGCTAATAATTTTACGGCGAAACTGGCTAGCAAATTTGTAGGACCTTTTGTCATTAGCAATAAATTATCTGCTACCACATATGAACTCTCTGATGAGCATAATCGTCCTAAAGGAACATGGCATGTGAAAGACCTAAAGGCGAAGCCACCTGACTCCGAATATGAATCGGAAACAGATTAAAAAAAAAAAAAATGACGATATCGCAACCCAACTTTCAACCAAGATTATTTGTATCAGAGTAGTATGTTTGTCGTTAGTACTCGCAATACGTGCATATACATTTCGTTGTCTGACTTGGAATGTTTGGAAAGAAACCACCTCGTGGATCATTGATGGATTCGGTATTCTCTTTAAGTCTGACGTCGCAAAAAGCGGAGCAGTCTTCACGTATTTCGATAAGTAATTAGTCTAAGTATTTATGTCTCGTAAGTTTTTTTTTTTTTTTTAATCGAGAATTACTAAGTAATTCTCTCGGGGGTTGAGGGGGAGTTGTTACGTGTACAAAATGAAATCAAGGATAGTTACTCAAATTTGATTCCACCACACTGTATAACAATAACATACACTAACAAATCAGGGATAGTAACGCTGCATAACCATAGAACACACCTCCGAATCAAGAATTCACTATTTCCTTTTTCTATAATACTTGCAGCTGCTTTCATACTTCGTAAGTCCGACATAATTCCACAACATATATCACTGCAGTAACATTCCGTTCACTTGTAGTTGATGAGGACCTACAGCAGACTCTGGTTCGTTTCTGGAATTAGTTACATCGGTATTTTGGATCCAAATGAGTCACCTGAAAATGATGGTTAGGTTATCTCAAAAACAATTGATAAAATGTAGATGTTGACTTACCATATTCTTGGATTCTCCCAGTTATCTCGGAATTGTTTGAATGACTGAATATCCTTCTGGTACCATCTTGGTTCGGTCTCAATGATTTCGTTGGTTTTGATTATTTTCATCCTTGTTTTGATGTTTTGACATTTTCTCGAGTGCATCTGAGAAATGATGTTTGTTGTTGACATTCAATGAAATCGAGACCTGTGTCGAGACCAAGTCGAGACTGTCGAGAGACCGCATGAAGTTGGTCATCATCTTTCGCTGTGAGTGCGGACAGTGTCCATAGGCAGTAGCGCCGAGTTGTTTCTGATATTCAGTTTTCCTTCATTGTTGGGACGCTAGGGAGTTGCTAAAAATAGTTCACCTACATCATCGTGAAGTACTGGTGAATATTCATGATGTTTGATCATCGAATCAGAGATGGGACATCGCTTTTCCGTTATGTTTTCATGTAGAGACGCCTATGCCGTTTCGGTAGCCGTCGATTGTCGATTATCAACAGGTGCTGCCCCTACCGAGAGGAGTTGTTATTTTATGAAAGAAAGAAGATTTTTTTTGGTGTACGATTCTTCTGGAAACCTCTGGCCGATTTCACAAGTGAAATATATTGTTGATTCTTTTAGAAGAATACCCAAATTAGGGGGATCAATTTCACTGTGAGAATAAATTGTGAAAAGTGGAGAGTTTGTCAGCTGTTTGGCAACTGATTTTGTGAAGTGCCTTTTTCACAACCGCCTGGTGCGGATTCTACCGGCAGAGCATCCATTTTGTGCTACTTCTGTCTCCAGAACCATCGAGACAGCTTCTCATAAGCCACCTTACATCCACGTAAGTTACACCCTGTAATAGTGTTGGGAGCTAGGGGAAATGATTCCATTCGTTAATTTTTATTGATAGGGCTTTTCCCGCCTATGTACATCGAATCTCTCGTTGAGAAGGGGGTCCTTCCTCTGGGAGTTCTGGACTTCATTTGTGGTCACCCTTCCCCAGTGGTCATTCTACTGCTCACCTGTATATGTTTATGGTTCTACCCTAAGCCTCTTTGTGGAACAGACAGGCTGTTAAGGACAAGGAAGTCCTTATCCAGTGGTGCCACTAGGACTCCATCCGAGGCTTCATCACTACCTGCCATCAACCAAGCCAACCAAACGTTTCCAGCTAAGTGGTCTAAGAATATTGTGATGATGATGAGTCTCATTTATTACCTTGAGTTATACATTTCCTTTATAAAACGCCCTAGAGTGTTGGTAGATCATGTGAGACACCTGACAATGTAATATTTATCGCCCAAGAGAGATCTCCCTTGTGTCTGAATAATATGTCCTTTTGTTCTGATGACATTTACCAGGTATCAAATGTTTTGAATTCAAGTTGAATTATTTAATTTACTTTATTTACTTTAACATATTCCCATTTATTTAGTAAAATTTTGTGTAAAACGGGGTTGTTTTATTAGGTGAATCCAGGACCACCATACAGAGAACCCACAGCTAGCCAGGTCGTGTGTTGGTAACTCAATAACTATACAGGGTGTTATCAATACACGTTAAACTCTTCTTGTATTGCATTTTTTTTGTAAGTTAAGGAGAAATAACTTATTTTATGACCATAACATCAAATTCTTCCAAACCCTGGTGGAAGAAATATTTATTGAGAAAACTCATGGACTAGCATTTTTAATGTAGCATTTATAATGTAGCATCGTATCTGAGTTGTATTCGATTATTCTTATATAGTTATACTCACCAGGTAACTGTTCTTCCGTTATACATACGAGCGACTGAATTGAACTGAAGGTTGAATGGATAGACCAAACAATGATCGTATCTGGGGTTGTATTCGATTATATCGTGATGATGTTCATATAGTTATACTCACCAGGTAACTGTTCTCCAGTTATACATAAGAGCGACTGAACTGAACAGAAGGTTGAATGGATACATACGAGCGACTGAATTGAACAGAAAGTTGAATGGATAGTATATGGGTTGTAATCGATTATGATGTTATGCTGTGTATATAGTTATACACACTAGGAGACGGTATACCCGTTTTAGTTACGAGCGACCGAAACGAAAAGAAAGTTGAATGGATAGACTGAACAATCAATGTTTCTGGGAGGTATCTGATTATATCGCAATACTGTATATATAGTGATATTTACCAGGTGACGATACTTCCGTTACACATACTAGCGACTGAATCGAACAGAATGTTGAATGGTTAGACGAAACGATAATTGTATCTGAGTTGTATTCGATGATGTCGTGATGATGTTTATATAGCAATACTCACCAGGTAACTGTCCTTCCGTTTTACATACAAGCGACCGAATCGAGCAGAAGGTTAAATGGATAGATTGAACAATCATCGTATCTGAGTTGTATTCGATTATGTTTATATAGATATACTCACCAGGTACCTGTTCTTTCGATATACATACGAGCAACCGAATCGAACATAAGGTTGAATGGATAGATTGAACAATCGTCGTATCTGAGTTGTATTCGATTATGTTTATATAGTTATACTCACCAGGTAACTGTTCTTCCGTTATACATACGAGCGACTGAATTGAACTGAAGGTTGAATGGATAGACTAAACAATGATCGTATCTGGGGTTGTATTCGATTATATCGTGATGATGTTCATATAGTTATACTCACCAGGTAACTGTTCTCCAGTTATACATAAGAGCGACTGAACTGAACAGAAGGTTGGATGGATAGACTGAACAATCATCGTATCTGGGTTGTATTCGATTATTTTGTGATGATTATTATATATTATGTCTAACCAGGTAACTGTTCTTTCGTTATACATACTAGCAACCGAATCGAACATAAGGTTGAATGGATAGATTGAACAATCATTGTATCTGGGTTGTCTCCGATTATATCGTTATGTTGTATATTTAACTTCACCTACCATGTAACGGTTCTTTCGTTACACATACGAGCGTCTGAATCGAACATAAGGTTGGATGGTTAGACGGAACGATAATTGTAACTAAGTTGTATTCGATTATATCGTGATGACGTTCATATAGAAATACTCACCAGGTTACTGTTCTTTCGTTATACATACGAGCAACCGAATCGAACAGAAGGTTGAATGGATAGTATCTGGGTTGTATTCGATTATGATGTTATGCTGTGATATAGTTATACACATAAGGTGACGGTATTCCCGTTTCACATACGAGCGACCGAAACGAACAGAAAGTTGAATGGATAGACTGAACAATCAATGTATCTGGGTGGTATCCGATTATATCGCAATACTGTATATATAGTGATACTTACCAGGTGACGGTACTTCCGTTACACATACTAGCGACTGAATCGAACAGAAGGTTAAATGGTTAGACGAAACGATAATTGTATCTGAGTTGTATTCGATGATATCGTGATGATGTTTATATAGCAATACTCACCAGGTAACTGTTCTTCCGTTTTACATACAAGCGACCGAATCGAGCAGAAGGTTGAATTCAGTATAGATTGAACAATCATCGTATCTGGGTTGTATTCGATTATGTTTATATAGTTATACTCACCAGGTAACTGTTCTTCCGTTATACATACGAGCGACTGAATAGAACAGAAGGTTGAATGGATAGTATATGGGTTGTATTCGATTATGATGTTATGCTGTGTATATAGTTATACACACTAGGAGACGGTATTTCCGTTTTACATACGAGCGACCGAAACGAAAAAAAAGTTGAATGGATAGACTGAACAATCAATGTATCTGGGTGGTATCCGATTATATCGCAATACTGTATATATAGTGATATTTACCAGGTGACGATGCTTCCGTTACACATACTAGCGACTGAATCGAACAGAATGTTGAATGGTTAGACGAAACGATAATTGTATCTGAGTTGTATTCGATGATATCGTGATGATGTTTATATAGCAATACTCACCAGGTAACTGTCCTTCCGTTTTACATACAAGCGACCGAATCGAGCAGAAGGTTAAATGGATAGATTGAACAATCATCGTATCTGAGTTATATTCGATTATGTTTATATAGATATACTCACCAGGTACCTGTTCTTCCGATATACATACGAGCAACCGAATCGAACATAAGGTTGAATGGATAGATTGAACAATCATGGTATCTGAGTTGTATTCGATTATGTTTATATAGTTATACTCACCAGGTAACTGTTCTTCCGTTATACATACGAGCGACTGAATTGAACTGAAGGTTGAATGGTTAGACCAAACAATGATCGTATCTGGGGTTGTATTCGATTATATCGTGATGATGTTCATATAGTTATACTCACCAGGTAACTGTTCTCCAGTTATACATAAGAGTGACTGAACTGAACAGAAGGTTGAATGGATAGACTGAACAATCATCGTATCTGGGTTGTATTCGATTATTTCGAGATGATTATTATATATTATGTCTAACCAGGTAACTGTTCTTTCGTTATACATACGCAACCGAATCGAACATAAGGTTGAATGGATAGATTGAACAATCATTGTATCTGGGTTGTCTCCGATTATATCGTTATGTTGTTTATTTAACTACACCTACCATGTAACGGTTCTTTCGTTACACATACGAGCGTCTGAATCGAACATAAGGTTGGATGGTTAGACGGAACGATAATCGTCACTAAGTTGTATTCGATTATATTGTGATGACGTTCATATAGAAATACTCACCAGGTTACTGTTCTTTCGTTATACATACGAGCAACCGAATCGAACAGAAGGTTGAATGGATAGTATCTGGGTTGTATTCGATTATGATGTTATGCTGTCTATATAGTTATACACATAAGGTGACGGTATTCCCGTTTCACATACGAGCGACCGAAACGAACAGAAAGTTGAATGGATAGACTGAACAATCAATGTATCTGGGTGGTATCCGATTATATCGCAATACTGTATATATAGTGATACTTACCAGGTGACGGTACTTCCGTTACACATACTAGCGACTGAATCGAACAGAAGGTTAAATGGTTAGACGAAACGATAATTGTATCTGAGTTGTATTCGATGATATCGTGATGATGTTTATATAGCAAAACTCACCAGGTAACTGTTCTTCCGTTTTACATACAAGCGACCGAATCGAGCAGAAGGTTGAATTCAGTATAGATTGAACAATCATCGTATCTGGGTTGTATTCGATTATGTTTATATAGTTATACTCACCAGGTAACTGTTCTTCCGTTATACATACGAGTGACTGAATAGAACAGAAGGTTGAATGGATAGTATCTGGGTTGTATCCGATTATGATGTTATGCTGTGTATATAGTTATACACATAAGGTGACGGTATTCCCGTTTCACATACGAGCGACCGAAACGAACAGAAAGTTGAATGGATAGACTGAACAATCAATGTATCTGGGTGGTATCCGATTATATCGCAATACTGTATATATAGTGATACTTACCAGGTGACGGTTCTTCCGTTACACATACTAGCGACTGAATCGAACAGATGGTTGAATGGTTAGACGAAACGATAATTGTATCTGAGTTGTATTCGATGATATCGTGATGATGTTTATATAGCAATACTCACCAGGTAACTGTTCTTCCGTTTTACATACAAGCGACCGAATCGAGCAGAAGGTTGAATTCAGTATAGATTGAACAATCATCGTATCTGGGTTGTATTCGATTATGTTTATATAGTTATACTCACCAGGTAACTGTTCTTCCGTTATACATACGAGCGACTGAATTGAACAGAAGGTTGAATGGATAGTAAATGGGTTGTAATCGATTATGATGTTATGCTGTGTATATAGTTATACACACTAGGAGACGGTATTCCCGTTTTAGTTACGAGCGACCGAATCGAAAAGAAAGTTGAATGGATAGACTGAACAATCAATGTTTCTGGGAGGTATCTGATTATATCGCAATACTGTATATATAGTGATATTTACCAGGTGACGATACTTCCGTTACACATACTAGCGACTGAATCGAACAGAATGTTGAATGGTTAGACGAAACGATAATTGTATCTGAGTTGTATTCGATGATGTCGTGATGATGTTTATATAGCAATACTCACCAGGTAACTGTCCTTCCGTTTTACATACAAGCGACCGAATCGAGCAGAAGGTTAAATGGATAGATTGAACAATCATCGTATCTGAGTTGTATTCGATTATGTTTATATAGATATACTCACCAGGTACCTGTTTTTTCGATATACATACGAGCAACCGAATCGAACATAAGGTTGAATGGATAGATTGAACAATCGTCGTATCTGAGTTGTATTCGATTATGTTTATATAGTTATACTCACCAGGTAACTGTTCTTCCGTTATACATACGAGCGACTGAATTGAACTGAAGGTTGAATGGATAGACTAAACAATGATCGTATCTGGGGTTGTATTCGATTATATCGTGATGATGTTCATATAGTTATACTCACCAGGTAACTGTTCTCCAGTTATACATAAGAGCGACTGAACTGAACAGAAGGTTGGATGGATAGACTGAACAATCATCGTATCTGGGTTGTATTCGATCATTTCGTGATGATTATTATATATTATGTCTAACCAGGTAACTGTTCTTTCGTTATACATACTAGCAACCGAATCGAACATAAGGTTGAATGGATAGATTGAACAACCATTGTATCTGGGTTGTCTCCGATTATATCGTTATGTTGTATATTTAACTTCACCTACCATGTAACGGTTCTTTCGTTACACATACGAGCGTCTGAATCGAACATAAGGTTGGATGGTTAGACGGAACGATAATTGTAACTAAGTTGTATTCGATTATATCGTGATGACGTTCAAATAGAAATACTCACCAGGTTACTGTTCTTTCGTTATACATACGAGCAACCGAATCGAACAGAAGGTTGAATGGATAGTATCTGGGTTGTATTCGATTATGATGTTATGCTGTGATATAGTTATACAGATAAGGTGACGGTATTCCCGTTTCACATACGAGCGACCGAAACGAACAGGAAGTTGAATGGATAGACTGAACAATCAATGTATCTGGGTGGTATCTGATTATATCGCAATACTGTATATATAGTGATACTTACCAGGTGACGGTACTTCCGTTACACATACTAGCGACTGAATCGAACAGAAGGTTAAATGGTTAGACGAAACGATAATTGTATCTGAGTTGTATTCGATGATATCGTGATGATGTTTATATAGCAATACTCACCAGGTAACTGTTCTTCCGTTTTACATACAAGCGACCGAATCGAGCAGTAGGTTGAATTCAGTATAGATTGAACAATCATCGTATCTGGGTTGTATTCGATTATGTTTATATAGTTATACTCACCAGGTAACTGTGCTTCCGTTATACATACGAGCGACTGAATAGAACAGAAGGTTGAATGGATAGTATATGGGTTGTATTCGATTATGATGTTATGCTGTGTATATTCGAGTCGAGTCGAGTCGAGTATAGAGGTGGATCGTTTAAAATTGTGAATTGAGCTGGAATGATGTGACCAAAAATTCCTAAAATTGTTGTGCCCACTGGACCAACCACCAAGTTGAGGAAACATTGATAAATTTGAATGAAATCATCAATGTGAGTAAGATATTTGATTGTTCCGGTCTACATTCCACACCGCTCTGAATGAGACCCAGTACTGGTGCATGTCTAGAAAATTATAAGTTATAATAGAATTATTCTTACTGGTTTATTCAAGTTGAAAATGTCAGAAAATGAAGAGAAAACAATCCAAGAAATTTTCAATGAAATAATAAATAGTAAGAAAGAAATAAAAAATGCTATTCAAGCAAGTGAGGCCAGAGTGAGGCTTGACATCGAAACGCTTAGAAACAAAGTTATTCACCTAGAGGAAGAAAACACAAAACTAAAACAAAAAATTGAAATAATAGAAAGAACATCAAAAAAAAAATAACTTGCTGATTTTTGGCCTAGGAAAAACTTTCGAGGAAATCACTCCTGAAAATACTTGTAGAGAAATCAACAATCTCCTTGGAATAAACTTAACGGTAGCAGATATCAATGATATTTACCCACTAGGACGCTCCAATAATAGCCCAATCAAAGTAGAGTTAATATCTCATTTGAAGAAAAAACTCATTTTCGAAAACTGCAAAAAATTGAGAGGCACGAACGTTTATATTGTCCACGACCTAACGCAAATACAGAGAGAAGAGAATAAAATACTACGAAAATATCTGAGTAAAGCCAAAGAAACGGTATCTAACAGATCTTATATCAAAGGAAACAAACTTGTTGTGAATGGAATTGCCTATTCAATCGAAGAACTGGAGTCAGTGAATGAAAAAGCAGAAGAGACATATACCAAAACAAACAGTGCGCCACCAACACCTGACACTCAACGAATTGAAAAACAGAAACCAGCAAGAGAACATCCTGTAACTCAAAATTCAGTCGATGTTGAGGCCTCAGTATCACCTTCCCAAGATACCCCAGATACTCCAAAAGCAAAAAAACCTGTCAAACCTAACAACATAACACTGAAACCTACGATCAACAAGGAAAAACTAAGAAGTTTCTCAACGAAGGAATCGAAGAAATAGATTATCCACTCAGATTCCATTTTCGCTGAATTGAAGAAAAAAAACCTTTTTAATTTTCCATTTTCGTTTCCTTTCACATTATATTCTCCGACTAACAATTTCATCGAGCAATCACCTGTACTAAATCTTGTTGGCAGTCTTTAACCGATTTGTAAATTTTTATCAATCTTGTATCTAGGACTTCTTCAACAATTTGTTTTTTTAATCACATAAAAATCGTTTATTGTTTTGTGGAAACAAGTTGAATGAAGAAAAAAAACTGAAATAGACATAAATTCATATACAGGATGAATCCATTCATAAGAGAGTACACAAATGACCCAATTATCGCAAAAACCATAAATAATATTACAAATTTTAAATTCGTGGATAGAAATGGACTAAAATGTCTCCATATGAATATTCGTAGTGTGTCCAAAAACTTTGATGAATTTTTAATATTTCTAGGACAATTCTCGGAAACTATAGATCTCGTTGTTTTATCGGAAACCTATACAATACATGACCTCAGTATAATGAATATTTCTGGATATGACTGTTTTTATAATGAAGGCAACGTCAATAAGAACGATGGAGTGATAATTTATATTAGAAATGATCTGGACTATGAATGCGAAATAAAACATATTGGCGAAATTAGAATACTAGAAACAAAAGTATTGTTGATGGGAAATAAAATATTAGTCACCGCTCTATACCGATCTCCTAATATGTGCTGTGTGAAATTCAATGAAGACCTCTCTGAATACTTACATCATACAGATAAAGTGGATGTTCATATTATAATTGGAGATATAAACATAGATCTTCTTTCAGACGGTAGGGATGTTGAAGAATATAATAACATTCTCAATACTGAAAATTTTGTTTCGTACGTAAACCAATGTACTAGGCCAAGTAGTGGAACATGCTTAGACCATATTTTCATCAAAGCTAGAAATAACGTAAAAATAAATTCCTATATATTCAAAATAAGCATTACAGATCACTTTGCAGTTGCTGTCGAATTGAATTTGAAGAGAAAGGAGTACTCTAAACAAAACATAAGCAAAAAATATACTAACTATGAACAATTGAAAACAGATATTGAATATGAAACCTGGAACAACATGTATGAAACTGAAAATGTCGAAAAGATGGCTGAAATATTCATGAATAAACTGACTCATTTGATAGAAAAAAATACTGTCACGGTAAAAATCAGAAAGAAAAAACAAAAGCAAAAAAAAAAGTGGATCACACCTGAACTGGTCGAACTAATAAACGAGAAGAATCAGAAGTATCAAGATCTGATGTCACAGCCTGAAAACGTGAATCTGAAAACCCAATACAACTCACTAAAAAATAAATTAGGTAGGTTATTAATTACTGCTAAAAAGAACTATTCTAAAAAAATCATCGATAGCAATATAAATAACTCCAAAGTACTCTGGGAATGTGTAAATGAAATATGTGATAAATCCGAACCTGTCACAGAAATAAAAACTGTTATGTTGAGTAATGGTACATCCACAAATGACAAAATAGAAATCTGTAACTCCTTCAATGAATATTATTCTTCACTTGGAGAAATATACGCGAATAGAATCCCAGAGATTGTCAATTTCAACAATGAGGAGATGAAACTACAAAATTCAATGTGTTTATTTGATACCGAAGAATCTGAAGTACATGCCGTCATAATGGATCTGAAACCTAAAAAATCACCAGGCTATGATGGAATTCGCTCAGAAACACTAAAAATAATCTCCAATCAAATCAAAAAACCACTTACATTCCTCATTAATAAATGCTTCCAGACAGGCTACTTTCCGAAACTGTTTAAAATAGGTATAATCAAACCTTTATATAAAAGTGGCGATAAAACTAACATGATCAACTATAGACCTATAACTTTGATTTCAAGTATTGCAAAAGTCATAGAAAAAATATTGCAAAAACGACTAGTGAATTTCACAAAAAAATACAAACTGATTGCCGACCAGCAGTATGGTTTCCGAGAGGGAAAATCGACAGAAGATGCAATACAAGCCTTAACATCTCAAATATATGAAGCCCTAGACAAAAAAATTCCAATAATATTCATCTTTGTTGATCTATCAAAAGCATTTGATACGGTTAGTCATTGTAAACTCCTAAAAAAATTGGAAAATTGCGGTATACGAGGAAACACTTATGATTTATTCAAAAGTTATCTGAGTGATCGCGAACAGAGAGTCAGTATCGGCAATGATCTCAGCAGATCTGAAGTAGTGACTTTTGGAGTTCCTCAAGGAACCATACTTGGACCCATCCTCTTCACTATTTATTTAAATGAACTTTTGTTACTTCGAACGGAGGGAAAAGTATTGAGCTTTGCTGACGATACTGCGATTCTATACAGAGGCTCAAACTGGCAGCAATTGAAAACATCAGTAGAAGACGACTTTATGAAAATCGAGAGATGGTTTTCTCATAACAAACTCACAATAAATTTTGAAAAAACCAAATACCTACCCTTTGCTTCATATTCCAATGGATTACCAAATATGGGATCTCTGAAAATTGGCGATACATATAGTATTCCTGAAAGTCAATCCATCAAGTATTTAGGAATAACTATGGATAGGCATTTACGATGGGATTTGCACACAAAAAACACGGTTAGGAAGCTGAGAGGTACCCTTTCCAAATTCAAATATTTGAGAAACTTTCTGGATATGCGGCATTTAAGAACGCTATACTTCGCACTTGTTCAATCTCAAATTTCATATGGTATAATAGGGTGGGGAGGAGTGAATGATTGCTACCTTACAGATCTACATATCATTCAAAAATGGATACTGAAACTCATACTCAATAAAGGAAAAACTTACTCTAGTAATAGTGTGTACAAGGAAGCTGCTGTACTGGATATTCGCCAACTGTTTTGCCTGAGCATTATGAACGCTATTAAAAAAGGAAATATCCATCTGGAACCAATTATTCACTCCCATAACACAAGAAACCGAGATAAACTCTTGAAAGGACCTCGTTGCGAAAAAACTATAGGACAAAAAAACGCTGAATACATAGCCCCTAGACTCTATCAGTTATTGCCAGAAGAAATAAAAACAGTCAAAAATCCAAAAATATTCAAAAATAAAGTGAAAATATGGTTAATGGATAGGGAAAGATCATTTCTCCAAGATTTCATGAAATAATTATTATGTGTATCTTCCAAATGCTTCTATCTACTTGATATTAGTTCTTACATGAGTTTAATGACAACGAAACTGTCGCTACTGTGATATCCTTACCCGACTATTACTATTGCCCGATTATGATTTTTTTGCTGATTGTGATTTTCTTAACTCGATTGTGTTTTTCTTAACTCGATTGTGATTTTTTTTAACTCGACTGTGATTTTCAATCGATAGTGATTTTGTTAGTAACATGCTGTATAGTTATATTTTGAACATTTTATCATCATTTTTGTAATTTTGTAAAATTTTAGTTTATAATGATTAGTTTCCTGGCTATATCACGTACAAGCGATACCTATGTTATTGCTTCTGTGATGCCCTTGTTTATTTATATTTTTTAAATGTACCCAAATTCTACTACTATGTACAATTGATAAATAAACGTTATTATTATTATTATTATTATTATTATATAGTTATACACACTAGGAGACGGTATTCCCGTTTTACATACGAGCGACCGAAACGAAAAGAAAGTTGAATGGATAGACTGAACAATCAATGTATCTGGGTGGTATCCGATTATATCGCAATACTGTATATATAGTGATACTTACCAGGTGACGATACTTCCGTTACACATACTAGCGACTGAATCGAACAGAATGTTGAATGGATAGACGAAACGATAATTGTATCTGAGTTGTATTCGATGATATCGTGATGATGTTTATATAGCAATACTCACCAGGTAACTGTCCTTCCGTTTTACATACAAGCGACCGAATCGAGCAGAAGGTTGAATGGATAGATTGAACAATCATCGTATCTGAGTTGTATTCGATTATGTTTATATAGATATACTCACCAGGTAACTGTTCTTCCGTTATACATACGAGCGACTGAATTGAACTGAAGGTTGAATGGATAGACTAAACAATGATCGTATCTGGGGTTGTATTCGATTATATCGTGATGATGTTCATATAGTTATACTCACCAGGTAACTGTTCTCCAGTTATACATAAGAGCGACTGAACTGAACAGAAGGTTGAATGGATAGACTGAACAATCATCGTATCTCGGTTGTATTCGATTATTTCGTGATGATTATTATATATTATGTCTAACCAGGTAACTGTTCTTTCGTTATACATACTAGCAACCGAATCGAACATAAGGTTGAATGGATAGATTGAACAATCATTGTATCTGGGTTGTCTCCGATTATATCGTTATGTTGTATATTTAACTACACCTACCATGTAACGGTTCTTTCGTTACACATACGAGCGTCTGAATCGAACATAAGGATGGATGGTTAGACGGAACGATAATTGTAACTAAGTTGTATTCGATTATATCGTGATGACGTTCATATAGAAATACTCACCAGGTTACTGTTCTTTCGTTATACATACGAGCAACCGAATCGAAAAGAAGGTTGAATGGATAGTATCTGGGTTGTATTCGATTATGATGTAATGCTGTTTATATAGTTATACACATAAGGTGACGGTATTCCCGTTTCACATACGAGCGACCAAAACGAACAGAAAGTTGAAATGATAGACTGAACAATCAATGTATCTGGGTGGTATCCGATTATATCGCGATACTGTATATATAGTGATACTTACCAGGTGACGGTACTTCCGTTACACATACTAGCGACTGAATCGAACAGAAGGTTAAATGGTTAGACGAAACGATAATTGTATCTGAGTTGTATTCGATGATATCGTGATGTTTATATAGCAATACTCACCAGGTAACTGTTCTTTCGTTTTACATACAAGCGACCGAATCGAGCAGAAGGTTGAATTCAGTATAGATTGAACAATCATCGTATCTGGGTTGTATTCGATTATGATGTTATGCTGTGTATATAGTTATACACACTAGGAGACGGTATTCCCGTTTTACATACGAGCGACCGAAACAAAAAGAAAGTTGAAATGATAGACTGAACAATCAATGTATCTGGGTGGTATCCGATTATATCGCGATACTGTATATATGGTGATACTTACCAGGTGACGGTACTTCCGTTACACATACTAGCGACTGAATCGAACAGAAGGTTAAATGGTTAGACGAAACGATAATTGTATCTGAGTTGTATTCGATGATATCGTGATGATGTTTATATAGCAATACTCACCAGGTAACTGTTCTTCCGTTTTACATACAAGCGACCGAATCGAGCAGAAGGTTGAATTCAGTATAAATTGAACAATCATCGTATCTGGGTTGTATTCAATTATGTTTATATATATATATACTCACCAGGTACCTGTTCTTCCGATATACATACGAGCAACCGAATCGAACATAAGGTTGAATGGATAGATTGAACAATCATCGTATCTGAGTTGTATTCGATTATGTTTATATAGTTATACTCACCAGGTAACTGTTCTTCCGTTATACATACGAGCGACTGAATTGAACTGAAGGTTGAATGGATAGACTAAACAATGATCGTATCTGGGGTTGTATTCGATTATATCGTGATGATGTTCATATAGTTATACTCACCAGGTAACTGTTCTCCAGTTATACATAAGAGCGACTGAACTGAACAGAAGGTTGAATGGATAGACTGAACAATCATCGTATCTGGGTTGTATTTGATTATTTCGTGATGATTATTATATATTATGTCTAACCAGGTAACTGTTCTTTCGTTATACATACTAGCAACCGAATCGAACATAAGGTTGAATGGATAGATTGAACAATCATTGTATCTGAGTTGTATTCGATTATGTTTATATAGATATACTCACCAGGTACCTGTTCTTCCGATATACATACGAGCAACCGAATCGAACATAAGGTTGAATGGATAGATTGAACAATCATCGTATCTGAGTTGTATTCGATTATGTTTATATAGTTATACTCACCAGGTAACTGTTCTTCCGTTATACATACGAGCGACTGAATTGAACTGAAGGTTGAATGGATAGACTAAACAATGATCGTATCTGGGGTTGTATTCGATTATATCGTGATGATGTTCATATAGTTATACTCACCAGGTAACTGTTTTCCAGTTATACATAAGAGCGACTGAACTGAATAGGAGGTTGAATGGATAGACTGAACAATCATCGTATCTGGGTTGTATTCGATTATTTCGTGATGATTATTATATATTATGTCTAACCAGGTAACTGTTCTTTCGTTATACATACGAGCAACCGAATCGAACAAAAGGTTGAATGGATAGTATCTGGGTTGTATTCGATAATGATGTTATGCTGTGTATATAGTTATACACATAAGGTGACGGTATTCCAGTTTCACATACGAGCGACCGAAACGAACAGAAAGTTGAATGGATAGACTGAACAATCAATGTATCTGGGTGGTATCCGATTATATCGCAATACTGTATATATAGTGATACTTACCTGGTGACGGTACTTCCGTTACACATACTAGCGACTGAATCGAACAGAAGGTTAAATGGTTAGACGAAACGATAATTGTATCTGAGTTGTATTCGATGATATCGTGATGATGTTAATATAGCAATACTCACCAGGTAACTGTTTTTCCGTTTTACATACAAGCGACCGAATCGAGCAGAAGGTTGAATTCAGTATAGATTGAACAATCATCGTATCTGGGTTGTATTCGATTATGTTTATATAGTTATACTCACCAGGTAACTGTTCTTCCGTTATACATACGAGCGACTGAATTGAACAGAGGTTGAATGGATAGTATATGGGTTGTATTCGATTATGATGTTATGCTGTGTATATAGTTATACACACTAGGAGACGGTATTCCCGTTTTACATACGAGCGACCGAAACAAAAAGAAAGTTGAATGGATAGACTGAACAATCAATGTATCTGGGTGGTATCCGATTATATCGCAATACTGTATATATAGTGATACTTACCAGGTGACGATACTTCCGTTACACATACTAGCGACTGAATCGAACAGAATGTTGAATGGTTAGACGAAACGATAATTGTATCTGAGTTGTATTCGATGATATCGTGATGATGTTTATATAGCAATACTCACCAGGTAACTGTCCTTCCGTTTTACATACAAGCGACCGAATCGAGCAGAATGTTAAATGGATAGATTGAACAATCATCGTATCTGAGTTGTATTCGATTATGTTTATATAGTTATACTCACCAGGTAACTGTTCTTCCGTTATACATACGAGCGACTGAATTGAACTGAAGGTTGAATGGATAGACTAAACAATGATCGTATCTGGGGTTGTATTCGATTATATCGTGATGATGTTCATATAGTTATACTCACCAGGTAACTGTTCTCCAGTTATACATAAGAGCGACTGAACTGAACAGAAGGTTGAATGGATAGACTGAACAATCATCGTATCTGGGTTGTATTCGATTATATCGTGATGATTATTATATATTATGTCTAACCAGGTAACTGTTCTTTCGTTATACATACTAGCAACCGAATCGAACATAAGGTTGAATGGATAGATTGAACAATCATCGTATCTGAGTTGTATTCGATTATGTTTATATAGTTATACTCACCAGGTAACTGTTCTTCCGTTATACATACGAGCGACTGAATTGAACTGAAGGTTGAATGGATAGACTAAACAATGATCGTATCTGGGGTTGTATTCGATTATATCGTGATGATGTTCATATAGTTATACTCACCAGGTAACTGTTCTCCAGTTATACATAAGAGCGACTGAACTGAACAGAAGGTTAAATGGATAGACTGAACAATCATCGTATCTGGGTTGTATTCGATTATTTCGTGATGATTATTATATATTATGTCTAACCAGGTAACTGTTCTTTCGTTATACATACTAGCAACCGAATCGAACATAAGGTTGAATGGATAGATTGAACAATCATTGTATCTGGGTTGTCTCCGATTATTTCGTTATGTTGTATATTTAACTACACCTACCATGTAACGGTTCTTTCGTTACACATACGAGCGTCTGAATCGAACATAAGGTTGGATGGTTAGACGGAACGATAATTGTAACTAAGTTGTATTCGATTATATCGTGATGACGTTCATATAGCAATACTCACCAGGTTACTGTTCTTCCGTTATACATACGAGCGACTGAATTGAACAGAAGGTTGAATGGATAGTATATAGGTTGTATTCGATTATGATGTTATGCTGTGTATATAGTTATACACACTAGGAGACGGTATTCCCGTTTTACATACGAGCGACCGAAACAAAAAGAAAGTTGAATGGATAGACTGAACGATCAATGTATCTGGGTGGTATCCGATTATATCGCAATACTGTATATATAGTGATACTCACCAGGTGACGATACTTCCGTTACACATACTAGCGACCGAATCGAGCAGAAGGTTAAATGGATAGATTGAACAATCATCGTATCTGAGTTGTATTCGATTATGTTTATATAGATATACTCACCAGGTACCTGTTCTTCCGATATACATACGAGCAACCGAATCGAACATAAGATTGAATGGATAGATTGAACAATCATCGTATCTGAGTTGTATTCGATTATGTTTATATAGTTATACTCACCAGGTAACTGTTCTTCCGTTATACATACGAGCGACTGAATTGAACTGAAGGTTGAATGGATAGACTAAACAATGATCGTATCTGGGGTTGTATTCGATTATATCGTGATGATGTTCATATAGTTATACTCACCAGGTAACTGTTTTCCAGTTATACATAAAAGCGACTGAACTGAACAGAAGGTTGAATGGATAGACTGAACAATCATCGTATCTGGGTTGTATTCGATTATTTCGTGATGATTATTATATATTATGTCTAACCAGGTAACTGTTCTTTCGTTATACATACTAGCAACCGAATCGAACCTAAGGTTGAATGGATAGATTGAACAATCATTGTATCTGGGTTGTCTCCGATTATATCGTTATGTTGTATATTTAACTACACCTACCATGTAACGGTTCTTTCGTTACACATACGAGCGTCTGAATCGAACATAAGGTTGGATGGTTAGACGGAACGATAATTGTAACTAAGTTGTATTCGATTATATCGTGATGACGTTCATATAGAAATACTCACCAGGTTACTGTTCTTTCGTTATACATACGAGCAACCGAATCGAACAAAAGGTTGAATGGATAGTATCTGGGTTGTATTCGATAATGATGTTATGCTGTGTATATAGTTATACACATAAGGTGACGGTATTCCCGTTTCACATACGAGCTACCGAAACGAACAGAAAGTTGAATGGATAGACTGAACAATCAATGTATCTGAGTGGTATCCGATTATATCGCAATACTGTATATATAGTGATACTTACCAGGTGACGGTACTTCCGTTACACATACTAGCGACTGAATCGAACAGAAGGTTAAATGATTAGACGAAACGATAATTGTATCTGAGTTGTATTCGATGATATCGTGATGATGTTAATATAGCAATACTCACCAGGTAACTGTTCTTCCGTTTTACATACAAGCGACCGAATCGAGCAGAAGGTTGAATTCAGTATAGATTGAACAATCATCGTATCTGGGTTGTATTCGATTATGTTAATATAGTTATACTCACCAGGTAACTGTTCTTCCGTTATACATACGAGCGACTGAATTGAACAGAGGTTGAATGGATAGTATATGGGTTGTATTCGATTATGATGTTATGCTGTGTATATAGTTATACACACTAGGAGACGGTATTCCCGTTTTACATACGAGCGACCGAAACGAAAAGAAAGTTGAATGGATAGACTGAACAATCAATGTATCTGGGTGGTATCCGATTATATCGCAATACTGAATATATAGTGATACTTACCAGGTGACGGTACTTCCGTTACACATACTAGCGACTGAATCGAACAGAAGGGTTTAATGCTCAGACGAAACGATAATTGTATCTGAATTGTATTCGATGATATCGTGATGATGTTTATATAGAAATACTCACCAGGTAACTGTTCTTCCGTTTTACATACAAGCGACCGAATCGAGCAGAAGGTTGAATTTAGTATAGATTGAACAATCATCGTATCTGGGTTGTATTCGATTATGTTTATATAGTTATACTCACCAGGTAACTGTTCTCCAGTTATACATATGAGCGACTGAACTGAACAGAAGGTTGAATGGATAGACTGAACAATCATCGTATCTGGGTTGTATTTGATTATATCGCGATGATGTTTTTATAGTTGTAATCACCAGGTAACTGTCCTTTCGTTATACGTAAGAGCGACCGAATCGAAGAGAAGGTTGAGTGGATAGACTGTACAATCATCCTTTCTGGGTTGTATTCGATTATATCGTGATGATTATCATATAGTATGTCTAACCAAGTAACAAATCTTCCGTTATACATACGAGCAACCGAATCGAACATAAGGTTGAATGGATAGATTGAACAATCATCGTATCTGAGTTGTATTCGATTATGTTTATATAGTTATACTCACCAGGTAACTGTTCTTCCGTTATACATACGAGCGACTGAATTGAACTGAAGGTTGAATGGATAGACTAAACAATGATCGTATCTGGGGTTGTATTCGATTATATCGTGATGATGTTCATATAGTTATACTCACCAGGTAACTGTTCTCCAGTTATACATAAGAGCGACTGAACTGAACAGAAGGTTGAATGGATAGACTGAACAATCATCGTATCTGGGTTGTATTCGATTATTTCGTGATGATTATTATATATTATGTCTAACCAGGTAACTGTTCTTTCGTTATACATACTAGCAACCGAATCGAACATAAGGTTGAATGGATAGATTGAACAATCATTGTATCTTGGTTGTCTCCGATTATATCGTTATGTTGTATATTTAACTACACCTACCATGTAACGGTTCTTTCGTTACACATACGAGCGTCTGAATCGAACATGAGGTTGGATGGTTAGACGGAACGATAATTGTAACTAAGTTGTATTCGATTATATCGTGATGACGTTCATATAGAAATACTCAGCAGGTTACTGTTCTTTCGTTATACATACGAGCAACCGAATCGAACAGAAGGTTGAATGGATAGTATCTGGGTTGTATTCGATTATGATGTTATGCTGTGTATATAGTTATACACATAAGGTGACGGTATTCCCGTTTTACATACGAGCGACCGAAACGAACAGAAAGTTGAATGGATAGACTGAACAATCAATGTATCTGGGTGGTATCCGATTATATCGCAATACTGTATATATAGTGATACTTACCAGGTGAAGGTACTTCCGTTACACATACTAGCAACTGAATCGAACAGAAGGTTAAATGGTTAGACGAAACGATAATTGTATCTGAGTTGTATTCGATGATATCGTGATGATGTTTATATAGAAATACTCACCAGGTAACTGTTCTTCCGTTTTACATTCAAGCGACCGAATCGAGCAGAAGGTTGAATTCAGTATAAATTGAACAATCATCGTATCTGGGTTGTATTCGATTATGTTTATATATATATATACTCACCAGGTACCTGTTCTTCCGATATACATACGAGCAACCGAATCGAACATAAGGTTGAATGGATAGATTGAACAATCATCGTATCTGAGTTGTATTCGATTATGTTTATATAGTTATACTCACCAGGTAACTGTTCTTCCGTTATACATACGAGCGACTGAATTGAACTGAAGGTTGAATGGATAGACTAAACAATGATCGTATCTGGGGTTGTATTCGATTATATCGTGATGATGTTATTATAGTTATACTCACCAGGTAACTGTTCTCCAGTTATACATAAGAGCGACTGAACTGAACAGAAGGTTGGATGGATAGACTGAACAATCATCGTATCTGGGTTGTATTCGATTATTTCGTGATGATTATTATATATTATGTCTAACCAGGTAACTGTTCTTTCGTTATACATACTAGCAACCGAATCGAACATAAGGTTGAATGGATAGATTGAACAATCATTGTATCTGGGTTGTCTCCGATTATATCGTTATGTTGTATATTTAACTTCACCTACCATGTAACGGTTCTTTCGGTACAAATACGAGCGTCTGAATCGAACATAAGGTTGGATGGTTAGACGGAACGATAATTGTAACTAAGTTGTATTCGATTATATCGTGATGACGTTCATATAGAAATACTCACCAGGTTACTGTTCTTTCGTTATACATACGAGCAACCGAATCGAACAGAAGGTTGAATGGATAGTATCTGGGTTGTATTCGATTATGATGTTATGCTGTGATATAGTTATACACATAAGGTGACGGTATTCCCGTTTCACATACGAGCGACCGAAACGAACAGAAAGTTGAATGGATAGACTGAACAATCAATGTATCTGAGAGGTATCCAATCATATCGCAATACTGTATATATAGTGATACTTACCAGGTGACGGTACTTCCGTTACACATACTAGCGACTAAATCGAACAGAAGGTTAAATGGTTAGACGAAACGATAATTGTATCTGAGTTGTATTCGATGATATCGTGATGATGTTTATATAGCAATACTCACCAGGTAACTGTTCTTCCGTTTTACATACAAGCGACCGAATCGAGCAGAAGGTTGAATTCAGTATAGATTGAACAATCATCGTATCTGGGTTGTATTCGATTATGTTTATATAGTTATACTCACCAGGTAACTGTTCTTCCGTTATACATACGAGCGACTGAATAGAACAGAAGGTTGAATGGATAGTATATGGGTTGTATTCGATTATGATGTTATGCTGTGTATATAGTTAAACACACTAGGAGACGGTATTCCCGTTTTACATACGAGCGACCGAAACGAAAAGAAAGTTGAATGGATAGACTGAACAATCAATGTATCTGGGTGGTATCCGATTATATCGCAATACTGTATATATAGTGATACTTACCAGGTGACGATACTTCCGTTACACATACTAGCGACTGAATCGAACAGAATGTTGAATGGATAGACGAAACGATAATTGTATCTGAGTTGTATTCGATGATATCGTGATGATGTTTATATAGCAATACTCACCAGGTAACTGTCCTTCCGTTTTACATACAAGCGACCGAATCGAGCAGAAGGTTAAATGGATAGATTGAACAATCATCGTATCTGAGTTGTATTCGATTATGTTTATATAGATATACTCACCAGGTACCTGTTCTTCCGATATACATACAAGCAACCGAATCGAACATAAGGTTGAATGGATAGATTGAACAATCATCGTATCTGAGTTGTATTCGATTATGTTTATATAGTTTGTAACCAAATATGGTACAACTTATCTTTATTTCAACCTGTCAGCTGCTCTAGATTCGGTGGGTCGTGGATAAGGAAAAATTGTTGAATTGCTTTTAGGTAGAAATGTAAATTCAAGATACAAGAATGATACAAATATGTCATCAAAAATTGAGCGCCATGTATTTTATTCAGGTTAAAATACAAAAACCTGTGACCTATGCAATCCTTTGAACAGTAAAACTACTAGATACAGTTAACAAAATATATTTTCTACAATATATCTATGGATTGTGAATGAGAACAATTTTGGAATCCTAGCAAAGAAAACTACTAATATTTTTACAAGGAAAAATATCTATAAAAATATCTATGAAATTGATACTAATACAATTTTAATTTCAGCAATAATATTGAAAATCATTACAATGAAAATCCGGTGCAATAATTCATTAACTTTATAAATGTTCTCCAGAAAGAAAAAACAATTGATATCTAAAAGTAGTCAATGACCTGTGGCTGAAACTTTGAGTATCTCTGGATCTCAAATAGAGAAACAACACTTACTCTGGTCTAGAATATGAGGTACCTGGATTTCCCTACACTTGGCAGCTCTAGCAGACTTTGATTTCAAGTATGAGAGTCCAACTACTCAGTTCATCAGACTGCATCCATACTTGGAGTCTCTAGCAGAATTGGAGTTGCTCAGTAGTAGATCAGTAGTAGATCAGGAACTAGAAACAGGAACACAGGATACCTCTTTTCTCAGATCAGGAACACAGGATACCTCCTTTCAATTTCAGATTCCAAGGTATTTGCTCAAAGCCCTAAAAGCACATTAGACAGCAGTATATGTCCCTTACTAGAGCATCAGTTTGTTTCCTCTAGATCATATGTTGAGCCAGTGTTTGCTTGACCTCAACTCAGAATTATGCACCAATTAAATTTATATAATCAAAAGAAAATCTATTCAAATGCTGAATATTATTAGATATCACAAATTTCTATGAACTTAAAATTTAAGAGGATACTTAGTTGGATGATGGACTTAATTTCTCTTTACTTAGATCTTATATAATTGAATCATACAAAGCTCATGCAAATATGTCAACCAGAAAAAAAATTAATTCCAAGACATTCTCATTATCTTTTGACGAACCCCCTTCCTAGAGACAAAGTTAGTGCAGAACAGCAGTTATGAATGGATATTATGTTGATTTCATTTCTTCAAACATATGAAAAACAATTCCAGAGAAAACAAAAAAAAATAATGAGAGAAAGATGGATTTCAACAATTAATATATCAGAATCAGACTTTTCAGCCAACAGAAAAGACTGATCAGCTCTGAAAGCAAGTAGACAATTTTCACAAAAGATTTGACAAAGTGTCCATAATATAAAAATTGTCACTTACCTCAGAACATGATCAATCCTGGAATTTAGCTTGAAAATTCTGGTTCTGATAAAGAGTCCTGTTTCTGGGACCAAAAATTATCTTTTCAGTTGAATCTTATGAATCCTTCCTTTTATCCAATATTCTCAAAATTTGGAAAATAGCACCAGGAATGGAATAATAACGTGGATCCTTGGAAGATTCTGTTCAAACTGAAAGCACAGAGAAATCCGGCAGAAACAAATCTTTCACAATCTCATACTAAAATTTTCCAAAATATATTCAATCTTTGACCTGAAAATACTATAATGCATGCAAAGATTAATATAATAGGAAACAATATCTTCCAATGTTTATCCTCTCAAAGGCAGGATCACATCAAAATTTTCAAGATATAAACTTATTTCTCGAGAGCATCATGGCGTCTCAGATAAAAAAAAAACATATCAACCTCTCATTTGTTACTCTGGAAATTTTTTAGGAAACAAAATCAATTGAATTTAACGTAATCAATCAATATCTCAATTTAGAAATCATAATCTTTCCATAATCAATTTTCTAGAAAATCCATTCATTTACCTTGCTCTCAAGAAAAAAAACTGCAACCACTAGACGTCTTATCTCTAGGAAGCTTGACCGTCGAAAGAGAGCGAGTACCCGTCTTTTTATCCCTTCTTCATAAAAATTTTATCTATCGACCGATCTAACAGATAGCGTGTAAACAGTTGTTGCCATATTTATTTAAATTCCTTTAATTATGCATTACTTAGTAATTGGCATTCTTATAATCAAGTTGGATGAAGTAAATTTGAATTTATTCAGTATAAAATACCTCTTAGATATCCCATCGTCACACTGAAACACTTCATTTGTGCAAAGAAGGCAGGGAATGATCGATTTAGTTGAAAGAAAAGAAAACAAAATAGCAATAACCGAAATAGTGGTCAAGCGACAACAATGTGCAAAGCGAAATACTATTTAATATACTTACCTGTCAACGATCAACTAATCAACCAATCAAAAAGCACTAATTGAATTTGTGAAACCACAATATACGAGGGAGATGAAAGATGTCATTAAAAAGGAACGAAATTTAAAAACGTGAGAAATTTCGTTACACACTACCCCAAGTCGCTCAAAAATTTTGAAACCTCAAAATTTTTTATGAAGCCTAAAAAAAATTTGATCTTAAGAAAGGACAAAAATGTGCACTAGCATAGGAAGGTTGGTGATATCTACTATCTGAAATTATGAAACAAGAATCTTGAAGGGATCTGAAAATTTATAATTACCAAACCACTATGTTATACATTAACATATATGTGGAAGGTTTATTTACCATATAGGAAGGAGCAGAACAGTCATGCCCCTAGTAAATTCTAGTATTTACCACACTGAAATTGAACTAAAAACTACCACTCTACTGTACATTAGTATGTGGTAGGGTGACTTTTGTGAGGACTGGTCCTCTCCATCCAGACCACAACGCACAGATGACAACATGAAAGCTCAGTCAGGAGATTCGTTTCACTGCAAGATGTTATTGCTGCGCCGTTAAACCTCCGTCAACCACTCGCCTCCAAGCCTTCATGATATCACCCGCAACGCCATGCCCCGGACAAATATACCAGCAGTATCACAAACTTCACCGGTGGAACTAAAAAAAACGAGAATGATAATCAAAAAAAAATACCAAATGCCACCTCACTTGGGGTATAAAAGTACACCAACTAAAACGACAGGTGAAGCCTAGTCGAAACAAATACTCTAAAGCGGGATGTTCCTTAATTGAGTACTGTGAGCCAATCCTCAAGTGGACAGATCTGCAGAACTCGAAACAAGCACAGTAGTGAGCAACAAACACTGTGAATAGACGCCCGTAGGCAGAAGCTACCGGGTTTACCACTCACCCCCCAATACTTGCCCCTTCTACAAATCTCACCATTGAAGGTAGTTCAAATGAGCGAGACCCACACCCACTCAATCAGGTCCCTATTCAAAAATACAAAAATATATTTGGGTTGCTAAAATTCCAAAAGTTCTCAAAGCGAAACAAATCCAAAATTGTCCAAAAAAAAAAACAAATCCCAAATGTCCTTAAAGCAGAACAAAAAATCTGAAACATAAACTGCTGAACAACACATATCATTCCGGAAAATTCATGACCCTAACAGATACTGCCTACAAGAAAATTTCAGACTACCAAAATACTTAAAAGGAATGAATATTCTCCCAGAAACAGGTATATATCTATCCAAAATACTTTATAAGGAATTAATATTCTCCCAGAAACAGGTATATATCTATCCAAAATACTTTAAAAGGAATCAATATTCTCCCAGAAACAGGTATATATCTATCCAAAATACTTTAAAAGGAATGAATATTCTCCCAGAAACAGGTATATATTCATTCACTAAGTGAAATATAAGACAATATCTAGCTAGTCCATGAAATTAAAAAAATACATGTGAAGTTCAAAGACATACCAGACAATCGAAGAAAGAGATCAAAGAGAAAGAAAGAACGAAAGCAACAAACAAGAGATAAAAAACCAAATAAAACAATTTGAGACCTATACAAATCTTCGGATAAAGTTCCAGTGGGTCTAAAGACAAGTCAAATTCAAATAATAACGAAAGAAAGTGAAAACAAGAGAATTGTTTGACGATAACTACAAGAGTTTCCAAAAGGACCACATAAAAGTATTTTTCTGAAGATAGAAAAGTACAAAGTTCCAGCAGGTCACCCTGTATGTGATAAACCAGAGATATATGCACTCCAAAGCTTGGTACTGATCGAAACAATCCCACCAAGTCACATACCCGTGTTTAACACTACAAAAGTGCACTCCAAAGCCTACTACTAACTGAACAATCATCAATCCTCAGAAAATACCACCTATGTTCCATAGAGAATTCGTTAATCGGAATTCCATATCGTCAATACAAGAGACAAAAGACAAAATAGAAAGAAAGGGTACCATTTTGGTCGGACTCTTACCGCCAGGAAGGACAATTCCTACTGAGCAATTCTCAGGCCGGACTCAGCACAGCCAAAGAGAATTTGATGTTAAGATAGAAAACACAAAGCAATAAAGATATTACGATTTAAAATATAAATATGATTTCAAAGATAAAGATATGCCAATTTGGTCGGACTCTTACCGCCAGGAAGGTCAATTCCTACTGAGCAATTCTTAGGCCGGACTCAGCACAGCCAAAGAGAATTTAGAAGAAAAGAAAATACATTAAAAAGATAAAGAAAGAAGATAGTCAACAGTTAAGAATCAGATTCATCGTCAGAAGGAGTTTCGTCAGGTTCAAATTCATCATCATCAGAGTCCAGAGCAGTAACATCAAGTTGAATATCCTTGACATGAAAATTTCCCAAATCCTTACCATCACGGTCCACTAAATTATAAACCAGTGGTGAAATTACCTTCTTCACAATACAAGGAACAAAACGAGGAGCAAGCTTAGCTGAATAATCGTTTATAGCTTTCGATAAGGTGAAGTTTCTCTTCCAGACATAATCACCAACATGAAATCTGACATCTCGTTTTCTCAAGTTATATCTTTTAGCATTATTTAAATATGCTGCCTTTAACTTTTTCCGTATATCCTCATATACAGAAGGCATTTCCTGAGCATCCTCTAAACAATGAATTTTATCACTAATAACAGGCATATTTGAGGAATTTTCAGAAATTTTACCATAATAGTCACCCTTTAGTGGAACGTTTCTAGCAAAAGTGATAAAGGCAGGAGAATATTCTAACACATCATGTTTGGCTAGACGAATAGCTTGAGCAATTTTGAAAATGTCTTTATCCCAGTCCTTATGATTTTCATGTATAAAACATTTCAGTGCTGAAACAATAACCTTATTTACTCTCTCTGTGTGATTAATTTGAGCGTGATACCTAGCATTATACCAAACTTTTTGGACTCGATATTCTTCCATAAATTTCCGAAATTCTTTACTGACAAAAACTGATCCATTATCACAGCTAAAAATCTGTGGAACGCCAAAAATAAGGAAAACTTGATTTTCCAAGAACTTAATTATGGATTTGGAAGTAGCCTTCGACATGGGATGAACAAGAACAAACTTGGTAAACCAATCAACTACCACGAGAAGATATTGGTTACCTAACTTGGATCTAGGATATGGACCTAGCAAATCTGCAGAAATTAGTTGAAAGGGAAAATTAATGTTCTTGTATGAACCCATTAGTCCTGCTTGTGGTAAGTTTGTAGGTTTGCTAGCAGCACAAGTATGACATTTCCTGACATATTTATACACAGAATTCCTTATGTTAGGCCAATAATATAACTCAGTTATTCTGGCTAAAGTTTTTGAAACTCCAAAATGACCAGCAGTAGCGTCATTATGATACATTTCCAAAATTTCCTTACGGTTTCCAGATGGGACTACAATTTTCCATTCAGATATATTACTCTTCAGAGGAATTTTACTGAAAACATGCTTATACAAGATATTATTCTCAACACGGAAGGAAAGATATTTTTCAGGATGTTCCTGTACGTTATTTATCATTTTTGTATACCAGTTATCAGGTTTCAAGTGGGACATGTCTAAAACAGCTACCTCTTCCATAGATCGGGAAAGAACATCAGCTACCACATTTAAACTACCCTTTTTATAAACGATATTAAATTCATATTGCGATAATTTTAGCAACCATCTAGCAAGTCTTGGTGAAGGATTTGGTAAATTTTGGATCCACGTCAAAGAGGAATTATCAGAAAAGACAGTGAACTTCGTTCCTTCAACATAACATCTGAAATGTTCAACTCCAAATACAACAGCCATTAGTTCTTTCTCACATGTTGCATATTTCCTTTGACATTTGTTCAAAGTTTTGCTGGCATAAGCAATAGGATGTTCTACCCCATCATCTTCCTGATAAATTACAGCTCCGACTCCATAATCAGAGGCATCACAAGCAATGATAAAAGGCTTAGAATAGTCGGGACTAGCTAGAACTGGAGCAGTTGTCAACAATTGTTTCATTTCCTGAAAAGCTTTGTCTGCTTCAGGAGTCCACGTAATTGGTTGCCCCTTTTTTCTACCATGCAAAAGATCTGTTATGGGAGCACATAATGAAGAGAAGTTTTTAAGGAATCTCCTATAGTAACCAACTAAACCGATTAATCGCCTTATTTGAGTTGTATTTTTGGGGACAGGATAATCAACGATACTAGCCACCTTTTCTGGATTTGTACGCAAACCATGTTCATCTACTAAATAACCCAAAAATTTAAGAGAAGATCGACAAAACTGACATTTCTCAAAGTTAATAGTCAAGCCTGCTGATTTTAACCGCTCGTAAACTCTCATAAGAATCTTCAAGTGAGTATCAAAATCGGGAGTAGCTATAATTATGTCATCTAGATACCACAGAACATAAGGTTCGAGTGCGGGTCCTAAAACTCTGTCCATCAATCTAGACATGCTTTGTGAACTTGAATGCAAGCCGAAAGGTAAAACTACATACTCAAATAATCCTCTTCCAGGAACAGCAAATGCAGTCTTGGCACAAGATGATTCACTTAAAGGTATTTGATGAAATGCCTCTTTTAGGTCAATAGTAGATAGAAACTTGGCATCCCTTAATTTTGTTATAATCGATTCAATCAATGGCAATGGATAACTATCTTTTACTGTCACAGAATTTAATTTTCGGCCATCAAAACATACTCTGAAATCACCATTTGATTTCTTAACTAACCAAAGAGGAGAACAATAAGGAGAATGACTTTCTGTAATTATACCCATTTCTAACATTGAATCTATTTTTTTATTCAAGTGTTGCATCATTGCATGAGATAATGGATATTGTCTCACCTTGAATGGTTTACTATCTCCCGTATCTATATGGTGTACTAACAAATGGGTTCGACCTAATCCATTAGAAATTTCTTTATATAATTTTGTGACATTTTCCAATTCAGATATCTGAGTTTCTGATAAATTGGCCATCGACTGAATAGTATTAACAACAGAAAGAGAAATTAAATTTGACTGATAAGAAGAATTCTCGAAATTCGCTTCTATTTTGAAAGTTCTCAAAAAATCTACACCTAGAATCAAATCATGAGTTACAGAAGGAATAAGCAAAAGTTTGATTTCTCTACTGATATCATTTAAACGAATGGTAACATTCACATACCCCGACAAACGTTGAAAATTCCCATCCGCTGTTGTTACTCGAAGAGAACCATCATAAGTTATAGGAATATTTAATTTCTTCAAAATATGAAAAGATGGAGCTCCCAGAATAGAGGCATTACTACCCGTATCCACTAATGCTAATATCTTTTGTGAAGCAATAAACACACTCAAATAAGGACGATTATCTTCTCCCTTTTTGACAAATACTGGACTTATAGAAAATATTTTAGATTTATAGAAATCTCTGACTTCACTCAACCATTTACTCCACTCTGTCGGATTGAACTTAATTTTGGGATCAATGAACTCTATTTTGGGCTCGATGATTTCGACTGCCCTTTTCCTTTTCCCTTGCCCTTGTAAGTTGGACTCTGATGCGAATGAGAACCTTGGTCTGGATGATTTGAAGTACTGGCGACGACATCCAGCTCTGCGACACCAGATCTCTCGTTTTTTGAACAATTGGAACAATTTGGTTTGACAACACCTTTCGAACCACAACCATAGCAAAACAGGGTCTTGGATTTCCTACATTCCCTATGTGAATGACCTTGAATATCACAATTCCAACAACGACTCGAAGAAATCACAGAGATATTGTTCATTTGTTTTCTGGTTGAATTAAAGAAATTTGAATCATTAAAAGATGGACAACTCAAATCTGGTTCCAAATAATCAGTTCTTCTTGTTGAAGGAGGTTTATACTTTTCTGACCAATTTCTAGATTCCTCAATCTTTCTGCTCAAGTCTATCAAATCAGCAATGGTATCAATATTATGCAAAGCTAGTTGTGAAATGAAATGAGGTAACATATTTCTTCTTATCTTATTCACTATGGTTTTTTCACTTGGTTTTTCAGTCAATCGATTGAATAACCCTTCCATATTTGAAATGAAAATTGTAACTCTCTCATTCGGACCTTGAGTTCTATTCCTGATTTCTTCTAGTAAATTTTCATCATAATTATATGGCAAAAAGTCATCCTTTAATTTCCGAACAAGTTCATCCCAATTTGAAAATCTAGATTTATTATTCATATACCAAGTCCATGCCTGTGATTTGAATAAATCTCCAGCAGAAATAAAGAGTTCAGTTTTAGAAACATTTCTAGCTACCCTCAATGATTCCACTTTTTCCAGAAAAGATATAACCGACTCCTTATTACTCAAACCAGTAAAATAAACATTCCATTTATAAGGAGCTATCGATTTGGAAAGAGGAAAATGTGTCACCTCTGGTTCATTTGGAAAAATAGGAGTTGACGCAGTAGGTTGAATTTTCATATCAAGATCTGCCTCTAATGTCAACAATATCAGTCTCAAACCTTTTCTTTGATTTTCTTGATCAGTACTCTCGATTTTCATTCTAGAAATTCTACCAGAAACGTGAAATAATCTAGAAACTATACGTTTATAAGAAACATCATTAGTAGTACCAACAAAAGTCTCAATGGATT
This sequence comes from Chrysomela aeneicollis, assembly GCA_029955515.1. Taxonomy (NCBI): domain Eukaryota; kingdom Metazoa; phylum Arthropoda; class Insecta; order Coleoptera; family Chrysomelidae; genus Chrysomela; species Chrysomela aeneicollis. The sequence continues at coordinate 8,689,844 of JARUHQ010000013.1, read as the reverse complement.
GTTTAATGTCCTCTAAAGAATTTTTGACTTCTCTTTCATCATCTTCAAAGTCATAAACCTCAATCAAACTTGAAAAACTTCTATCAGCAGATTCTTGACTTAATAAACCTCTCAAGATTTTACGTTTATTATTGACATCTCCCATTGGATCGATAGATCTTATTCTGATTTCATAATCTAGTTCATCCACCTTTAAATGACCAGGGTCCATTCTACATTTACTTACAGCCATTTCAAATAAATAAATCCAACAACCGTTCAAGAGAAAAATCAGAACTTATCAAGTTATTATCTGAGATAATTTGCAGATACCAAAATAATCAAAGTTCGCATCAAACCAAGTCTCCAAAAGAACTGTTCAAAAATGCATAGATCCTAAATTCAAACAAAAACAAATTCAACAATTTAACGAATTCCAGCGTTGAGGCGCCAAAATTGTGTAACCAAATATGGTACAACTTATCTTTATTTCAACCTGTCAGCTGCTCTAGATTCGGTGGGTCGTGGATAAGGAAAAATTGTTGAATTGCTTTTAGGTAGAAATGTAAATTCAAGATACAAGAATGATACAAATATGTCATCAAAAATTGAGCGCCATGTATTTTATTCAGGTTAAAATACAAAAACCTGTGACCTATGCAATCCTTTGAACAGTAAAACTACTAGATACAGTTAACAAAATATATTTTCTACAATATATCTATGGATTGTGAATGAGAACAATTTTGGAATCCTAGCAAAGAAAACTACTAATATTTTTACAAGGAAAAATATCTATAAAAATATCTATGAAATTGATACTAATACAATTTTAATTTCAGCAATAATATTGAAAATCATTACAATGAAAATCCGGTGCAATAATTCATTAACTTTATAAATGTTCTCCAGAAAGAAAAAACAATTGATATCTAAAAGTAGTCAATGACCTGTGGCTGAAACTTTGAGTATCTCTGGATCTCAAATAGAGAAACAACACTTACTCTGGTCTAGAATATGAGGTACCTGGATTTCCCTACACTTGGCAGCTCTAGCAGACTTTGATTTCAAGTATGAGAGTCCAACTACTCAGTTCATCAGACTGCATCCATACTTGGAGTCTCTAGCAGAATTGGAGTTGCTCAGTAGTAGATCAGTAGTAGATCAGGAACTAGAAACAGGAACACAGGATACCTCTTTTCTCAGATCAGGAACACAGGATACCTCCTTTCAATTTCAGATTCCAAGGTATTTGCTCAAAGCCCTAAAAGCACATTAGACAGCAGTATATGTCCCTTACTAGAGCATCAGTTTGTTTCCTCTAGATCATATGTTGAGCCAGTGTTTGCTTGACCTCAACTCAGAATTATGCACCAATTAAATTTATATAATCAAAAGAAAATCTATTCAAATGCTGAATATTATTAGATATCACAAATTTCTATGAACTTAAAATTTAAGAGGATACTTAGTTGGATGATGGACTTAATTTCTCTTTACTTAGATCTTATATAATTGAATCATACAAAGCTCATGCAAATATGTCAACCAGAAAAAAAATTAATTCCAAGACATTCTCATTATCTTTTGACGAACCCCCTTCCTAGAGACAAAGTTAGTGCAGAACAGCAGTTATGAATGGATATTATGTTGATTTCATTTCTTCAAACATATGAAAAACAATTCCAGAGAAAACAAAAAAAAATAATGAGAGAAAGATGGATTTCAACAATTAATATATCAGAATCAGACTTTTCAGCCAACAGAAAAGACTGATCAGCTCTGAAAGCAAGTAGACAATTTTCACAAAAGATTTGACAAAGTGTCCATAATATAAAAATTGTCACTTACCTCAGAACATGATCAATCCTGGAATTTAGCTTGAAAATTCTGGTTCTGATAAAGAGTCCTGTTTCTGGGACCAAAAATTATCTTTTCAGTTGAATCTTATGAATCCTTCCTTTTATCCAATATTCTCAAAATTTGGAAAATAGCACCAGGAATGGAATAATAACGTGGATCCTTGGAAGATTCTGTTCAAACTGAAAGCACAGAGAAATCCGGCAGAAACAAATCTTTCACAATCTCATACTAAAATTTTCCAAAATATATTCAATCTTTGACCTGAAAATACTATAATGCATGCAAAGATTAATATAATAGGAAACAATATCTTCCAATGTTTATCCTCTCAAAGGCAGGATCACATCAAAATTTTCAAGATATAAACTTATTTCTCGAGAGCATCATGGCGTCTCAGATAAAAAAAAAACATATCAACCTCTCATTTGTTACTCTGGAAATTTTTTAGGAAACAAAATCAATTGAATTTAACGTAATCAATCAATATCTCAATTTAGAAATCATAATCTTTCCATAATCAATTTTCTAGAAAATCCATTCATTTAACTTGCTCTCAAGAAAAAAAACTGCAACCACTAGACGTCTTATCTCTAGGAAGCTTGACCGTCGAAAGAGAGCGAGTACCCGTCTTTTTATCCCTTCTTCATAAAAATTTTATCTATCGACCGATCTAACAGATAGCGTGTAAACAGTTGTTGCCATATTTATTTAAATTCCTTTAATTATGCATTACTTAGTAATTGGCATTCTTATAATCAAGTTGGATGAAGTAAATTTGAATTTATTCAGTATAAAATACCTCTTAGATATCCCATCGTCACACTGAAACACTTCATTTGTGCAAAGAAGGCAGGGAATGATCGATTTAGTTGAAAGAAAAGAAAACAAAATAGCAATAACCGAAATAGTGGTCAAGCGACAACAATGTGCAAAGCGAAATACTATTTAATATACTTACCTGTCAACGATCAACTAATCAACCAATCAAAAAGCACTAATTGAATTTGTGAAACCACAATATACGAGGGAGATGAAAGATGTCATTAAAAAGGAACGAAATTTAAAAACGTGAGAAATTTCGTTACAAGTTATACTCACCAGGTAACTGTTCTTCCGTTATACATACGAGCGACTGAATTAAACTGAAGGTTGAATGGATAGACTAAACAATGATCGTATCTGGGGTTGTATTCAATTATATCGTGATGATGTTCATATAGTTATACTCACCAGGTAACTGTTCTCCAGTTATACATAAGAGCGACTGAACTGAACAGAAGGTTGAATGGATAGACTGAACAATCATCGTATCTCGGTTGTATTCGATTATTTCGTGATGATTATTATATATTATGTCTAACCAGGTAACTGTTCTTACGTTATACATACTAGCAACCGAATCGAACATAAGGTTGAATGGATAGATTGAACAATCATTGTATCTGGGTTGTCTCCGATTATATCGTTATGTTGTATATTTAACTACACCTACCATGTAACGGTTCTTTCGTTACACATACGAGCGTCTGAATCGAACATATGGATGGATGGTTAGACGGAACGATAATTGTAACTAAGTTGTATTCGATTATATCGTGATGACGTTCATATAGAAATACTCACCAGGTTACTGTTCTTTCGTTATACATACGAGCAACCGAATCGAAAAGAAGGTTGAATGGATAGTATCTGGGTTGTATTCGATTATGATGTTATGCTGTGTATATAGTTATACACATAAGGTGACGGTATTCCCGTTTCACATACGAGCGACCAAAACGAACAGAAAGTTGAAATGATAGACTGAACAATCAATGTATCTGGGTGGTATCCGATTATATCGCGATACTGTATATATAGTGATACTTACCAGGTGACGGTACTTCCGTTACACATACTAGCGACTGAATCGAACAGAAGGTTAAATGGTTAGACGAAACGATAATTGTATCTGAGTTGTATTCGATGATATCGTGATGTTTATATAGCAATACTCACCAGGTAACTGTTCTTTCGTTTTACATACAAGCGACCGAATCGAGCAGAAGGTTGAATTCAGTATAGATTGAACAATCATCGTATCTGGGTTGTATTCGATTATGATGTTATGCTGTGTATATAGTTATACACACTAGGAGACGGTATTCCCGTTTTACATACGAGCGACCGAAACAAAAAGAAAGTTGAAATGATAGACTGAACAATCAATGTATCTGGGTGGTATCCGATTATATCGCGATACTGTATATATAGTGATACTTACCAGGTGACGGTACTTCCGTTACACATACTAGCGACTGAATCGAACAGAAGGTTAAATGGCTAGACGAAACGATAATTGTATCTGAGTTGTATTCGATGATATCGTGATGATGTTTATATAGCAATACTCACCAGGTAACTGTTCTTCCGTTTTACATACAAGCGACCGAATCGAGCAGAAGGTTGAATTCAGTATGAATTGAACAATCATCGTATCTGGGTTGTATTCGATTATGTTTATATATATATATATACTCACCAGGTACCTGTTCTTCCGATATACATACGAGCAACCGAATCGAACATAAGGTTGAATGGATAGATTGAACAATCATCGTATCTGAGTTGTATTCGATTATGTTTATATAGTTATACTCACCAGGTAACTGTTCTTCCGTTATACATACGAGCGACTGAATTGAACTGAAGGTTGAATGGATAGACTAAACAATGATCGTATCTGGGGTTGTATTCGATTATATCGTGATGATGTTCATATAGTTATACTCACCAGGTAACTGTTCTCCAGTTATACATAAGAGCGACTGAACTGAACAGAAGGTTGAATGGATAGACTGAACAATCATCGTATCTGGGTTGTATTTGATTATTTCGTGATGATTATTATATATTATGTCTAACCAGGTAACTGTTCTTTCGTTATACATACTAGCAACCGAATCGAACATAAGGTTGAATGGATAGATTGAACAATCATTGTATCTGGGTTGTCTCCGATTATATCGTTATGTTGTATATTTAACTACACCTACCATGTAACGGTTCTTTCATTACACATACGAGCGTCTGAATCGAACATAAGGTTGGATGGTTAGACGGAACGATAATTGTAACTAAGTTGTATTCGATTATATCGTGATGACGTTCATATAGAAATACTCACCAGGTTACTGTTCTTTCGTTATACATACGAGCAACCGAATCGAACAGAAGGTTGAATGGATAGATTGAACAATCATCGTATCTGAGTTGTATTCGATTATGTTTATATAGATATACTCACCAGGTACCTGTTCTTCCGATATACATACGAGCAACCGAATCGAACATAAGGTTGAATGGATAGATTGAACAATCATCGTATCTGAGTTGTATTCGATTATGTTTATATAGTTATACTCACCAGGTAACTGTTCTTCCGTTATACATACGAGCGACTGAATTGAACTGAAGGTTGAATGGATAGACTAAACAATGATCGTATCTGGGGTTGTATTCGATTATATCGTGATGATGTTCATATAGTTATACTCACCAGGTAACTGTTTTCCAGTTATACATAAGAGCGACTGAACTGAATAGGAGGTTTAATGGATAGACTGAACAATCATCGTATCTGGGTTGTATTCGATTATTTCGTGATGATTATTATATATTATGTCTAACCAGGTAACTGTTCTTTCGTTATACATACGAGCAACCGAATCGAACAAAAGGTTGAATGGATAGTATCTGGGTTGTATTCGATAATGATGTTATGCTGTGTATATAGTTATACACATAAGGTGACGGTATTCCAGTTTCACATACGAGCGACCGAAACGAACAGAAAGTTGAATGGATAGACTGAACAATCAATGTATCTGGGTGGTATCCGATTATATCGCAATACTGTATATATAGTGATACTTACCAGGTGACGATACTTCCGTTACACATACTAGCGACTGAATCGAACAGAATGTTGAATGGTTAGACGAAACGATAATTGTATCTGAGTTGTATTCGATGATATCGTGATGATGTTTATATAGCAATACTCACCAGGTAACTGTCCTTCCGTTTTACATACAAGCGACCGAATCGAGCAGAATGTTAAATGTCGTATCTGAGTTGTATTCGATTATGTTTATATAGTTATACTCACCAGGTAACTGTTCTTCCGTTATACATACGAGCGACTGAATTGAACTGAAGGTTGAATGGATAGACTAAACAATGATCGTATCTGGGGTTGTATTCGATTATATCGTGATGATGTTCATATAGTTATACTCACCAGGTAACTGTTCTCCAGTTATACATAAGAGCGACTGAACTGAACAGAAGGTTGAATGGATAGACTGAACAATCATCGTATCTGGGTTGTATTCGATTATTTCGTGATGATTATTATATATTATGTCTAACCAGGTAACTGTTCTTACGTTATACATACTAGCAACCGAATCGAACATAAGGTTGAATGGATAGATTGAACAATCATCGTATCTGAGTTGTATTCGATTATGTTTATATAGTTATACTCACCAGGTAACTGTTCTTCCGTTATACATACGAGCGACTGAATTGAACTGAAGGTTGAATGGATAGACTAAACAATGATCGTATCTGGGGTTGTATTCGATTATATCGTGATGATGTTCATATAGTTATACTTACCAGGTAACTGTTCTCCAGTTATACATAAGAGCGACTGAACTGAACAGAAGGTTGAATGGATAGACTGAACAATCATCGTATCTCGGTTGTATTCGATTATTTCGTGATGATTATTATATATTATGTCTAACCAGGTAACTGTTCTTACGTTATACATACTAGCAACCGAATCGAACATAAGGTTGAATGGATAGATTGAACAATCATTGTATCTGGGTTGTCTCCGATTATATCGTTATGTTGTATATTTAACTACACCTACCATGTAACGGTTCTTTCGTTACACATACGAGCGTCTGAATCGAACATAAGGATGGATGGTTAGACGGAACGATAATTGTAACTAACTTGTATTCGATTATATCGTGATGACGTTCATATAGAAATACTCACCAGGTTACTGTTCTTTCGTTATACATACGAGCAACCGAATCGAAAAGAAGGTTGAATGGATAGTATCTGGGTTGTATTCGATTATGATGTTATGCTGTGTATATAGTTATACACATAAGGTGGCGGTATTCCCGTTTCACATACGAGCGACCAAAACGAACAGAAAGTTGAAATGATAGACTGAACAATCAATGTATCTGGGTGGTATCCGATTATATCGCGATACTGTATATATAGTGATACTTACCAGGTGACGGTACTTCCGTTACACATACTAGCGACTGAATCGAACAGGAGGTTAAATGGTTAGACGAAACGATAATTGTATCTGAGTTGTATTCGATGATATCGTGATGTTTATATAGCAATACTCACCAGGTAACTGTTCTTTCGTTTTACATACAAGCGACCGAATCGAGCAGAAGGTTGAATTCAGTATAGATTGAACAATCATCGTATCTGGGTTGTATTCGATTATGATGTTATGCTGTGTATATAGTTATACACACTAGGAGACGGTATTCCCGTTTTACATACGAGCGACCGAAACAAAAAGAAAGTTGAAATGATAGACTGAACAATCAATGTATCTGGGTGGTATCCGATTATATCGCGATACTGTATATATAGTGATACTTACCAGGTGACGGTACTTCCGTTACACATACTAGCGACTGAATCGAACAGAAGGTTAAATGGTTAGACGAAACGATAATTGTATCTGAGTTGTATTCGATGATATCGTGATGATGTTTATATAGCAATACTCACCAGGTAACTGTTCTTCCGTTTTACATACAAGCGACCGAATCGAGCAGAAGGTTGAATTCAGTATGAATTGAACAATCATCGTATCTGGGTTGTATTCGATTATGTTTATATATATATATATACTCACCAGGTACCTGTTCTTCCGATATACATACGAGCAACCGAATCGAACATAAGGTTGAATGGATAGATTGAACAATCATCGTATCTGAGTTGTATTCGATTATGTTTATATAGTTATACTCACCAGGTAACTGTTCTTCCGTTATACATACGAGCGACTGAATTGAACTGAAGGTTGAATGGATAGACTAAACAATGATCGTATCTGGGGTTGTATTCGATTATATCGTGATGATGTTCATATAGTTATACTCACCAGGTAACTGTTCTCCAGTTATACATAAGAGCGACTGAACTGAACAGAAGGTTGAATGGATAGACTGAACAATCATCGTATCTGGGTTGTATTTGATTATTTCGTGATGATTATTATATATTATGTCTAACCAGGTAACTGTTCTTTCGTTATACATACTAGCAACCGAATCGAACATAAGGTTGAATGGATAGATTGAACAATCATTGTATCTGGGTTGTCTCCGATTATATCGTTATGTTGTATATTTAACTACACCTACCATGTAACGGTTCTTTCATTACACATACGAGCGTCTGAATCGAACATAAGGTTGGATGGTTAGACGGAACGATAATTGTAACTAAGTTGTATTCGATTATATCGTGATGACGTTCATATAGAAATACTCACCAGGTTACTGTTCTTTCGTTATACATACGAGCAACCGAATCGAACAGAAGGTTGAATGGATAGATTGAACAATCATCGTATCTGAGTTGTATTCGATTATGTTTATATAGATATACTCACCAGGTACCTGTTCTTCCGATATACATACGAGCAACCGAATCGAACATAAGGTTGAATGGATAGATTGAACAATCATCGTATCTGAGTTGTATTCGATTATGTTTATATGGTTATACTCACCAGGTAACTGTTCTTCCGTTATACATACGAGCGACTGAATTGAACTGAAGGTTGAATGGATAGACTAAACAATGATCGTATCTGGGGTTGTATTCGATTATATCGTGATGATGTTCATATAGTTATACTCACCAGGTAACTGTTTTCCAGTTATACATAAGAGCGACTGAACTGAATAGGAGGTTTAATGGATAGACTGAACAATCATCGTATCTGGGTTGTATTCGATTATTTCGTGATGATTATTATATATTATGTCTAACCAGGTAACTGTTCTTTCGTTATACATACGAGCAACCGAATCGAACAAAAGGTTGAATGGATAGTATCTGGGTTGTATTCGATAATGATGTTATGCTGTGTATATAGTTATACACATAAGGTGACGGTATTCCAGTTTCACATACGAGCGACCGAAACGAACAGAAAGTTGAATGGATAGACTGAACAATCAATGTATCTGGGTGGTATCCGATTATATCGCAATACTGTATATATAGTGATACTTACCAGGTGACGATACTTCCGTTACACATACTAGCGACTGAATCGAACAGAATGTTGAATGGTTAGACGAAACGATAATTGTATCTGAGTTGTATTCGATGATATCGTGATGATGTTTATATAGCAATACTCACCAGGTAACTGTCCTTCCGTTTTACATACAAGCGACCGAATCGAGCAGAATGTTAAATGTCGTATCTGAGTTGTATTCGATTATGTTTATATAGTTATACTCACCAGGTAACTGTTCTTCCGTTATACATACGAGCGACTGAACTGAACAGAAGGTTGAATGGATAGACTGAACAATCATCGTATCTGGGTTGTATTCGATTATTTCGTGATGATTATTATATATTATGTCTAACCAGGTAACTGTTCTTTCGTTATACATACTAGCAACCGAATCGAACATAAGGTTTAATGGATAGATTGAACAATCATCGTATCTGAGTTGTATTCGATTATGTTTATATAGTTATACTCACCAGGTAACTGTTCTTCCGTTATACATACGAGCGACTGAATTGAACTGAAGGTTGAATGGATAGACTAAACAATGATCGTATCTGGGGTTGTATTCGATTATATCGTGATGATGTTCATATAGTTATACTTACCAGGTAACTGTTCTGCAGTTATACATAAGAGCGACTGAACTGAACAGAAGGTTAAATGGATAGACTGAACAATCATCGTATCTGGGTTGTATTCGATTATTTCGTGATGATTATTATATATTATGTCTAACCAGGTAACTGTTCTCTCGTTATACATACTAGCAACCGAATCGAACATAAGGTTGAATGGATAGATTGAACAATCATTGTATCTGGGTTGTCTCCGATTATTTCGTTATGTTGTATATTTAACTACACCTACCATGTAACGGTTCTTTCGTTACACATACGAGCGTCTGAATCGAACATAAGGTTGGATGGTTAGACGGAACGATAATTGTAACTAAGTTGTATTCGATTATATCGTGATGACGTTCATATAGCAATACTCACCAGGTTACTGTTCTTCCGTTATACATACGAGCGACTGAATTGAACAGAAGGTTGAATGGATAGTATATAGGTTGTATTCGACTATGATGTTATGCTGTGTATATAGTTATACACACTAGGAGACGGTATTCCCGTTTTACATACGAGCGACCGAAACAAAAAGAAAGTTGAATGGATAGACTGAACAATCAATGTATCTGGGTGGTATCCGATTATATCGCAATACTGTATATATAGTGATACTTACCAGGTGACGATACTTCCGTTACACATACTAGCGACTGAATCGAACAGAATGTTGTATGGTTAGACGAAACGATAATTGTATCTGAGTTGTATTCGATGATATCGTGATGATGTTTATTTAGCAATACTCACCAGGTAACTGTTCTTCCGTTTTACATACAAGCGACCGAATCGAGCAGGAGGTTGAATTCAGTATAGATTGAACAATCATCGTATCTGGGTTGTATTCGATTATGTTTATATAGTTATACTCACCAGGTAACTGTTCTTCCGATATACATACGAGCGACTGAATTGAACAAAAGGTTGAATGGATAGTATATGGGTTGTATTCGATTATGATGTTATGCTGTGTATATAGTTATACACACTAGGAGACGGTATTCCCGTTTTACATACGAGCGACCGAAACGAAAAGAAAGTTGAATGGATAGACTGAACAATCAATTTATCTGGGTGGTATCCGATTATATCGCAATACTGTATATATAGTGATACTTACCAGGTGACGATACTTCCGTTACACATACTAGCGACTGAATCGAACAGAATGTTGAATGGTTAGACGAAACGATAATTGTATCTGAGTTGTATTCGATGATATCGTGATGATGTTTATATAGCAATACTCGCCAGGTAACTGTCCTTCCGTTTTACATACAAGCGACCGAATCGAGCAGAAGGTTAAATGGATAGATTGAACAATCATCGTATCTGAGTTGTATTCGATTATGTTTATATAGATATACTCACCAGGTACCTGTTCTTCTGATATACATACGAGCAACCGAATCGAACATAAGATTGAATGGATAGATTGAACAATCATCGTATCTGAGTTGTATTCGATTATGTTTATATAGTTATACTCACCAGGTAACTGTTCTTCCGTTATACATACGAGCGACTGAATTGAACTGAAGGTTGAATGGATAGACTAAACAATGATCGTATCTGGGGTTGTATTCGATTATATCGTGATGATGTTCATATAGTTATACTCACCAGGTAACTGTTTTCCATTTATACATAAAAGCGACTGAACTGAACAGAAGGTTGAATGGATAGACTGAACAATCATCGTTTCTGGGTTGTATTCGATTATTTCGTGATGATTATTATATATTATGTCTAACCAGGTAACTGTTCTTTCGTTATACATACTAGCAACCGAATCGAACCTAAGGTTGAATGGATAGATTGAACAATCATTGTATCTGGGTTGTCTCCGATTATATCGTTATGTTGTATATTTGACTACACCTACCATGTAACGGTTCTTTCGTTACACATACGAGCGTCTGAATCGAACATAAGGTTGGATGATTAGACGGAACGATAATTGTAACTAAGTTGTATTCGATTATATCGTGATGACGTTCATATAGAAATACTCACCAGGTTACTGTTCTTTCGTTATACATACGAGCAACCGAATCGAACAAAAGGTTGAATGGATAGTATCTGGGTTGTATTCGATAATGATGTTATGCTGTGTATATAGTTATACACATAAGGTGACGGTATTCCCGTTTCACATACGAGCTACCGAAACGAACAGAAAGTTGAATGGATAGACTGAACAATCAATGTATCTGGGTGGTATCCGATTATATCGCAATACTGTATATATAGTGATACTTACCAGGTGACGGTACTTCCGTTGCACATACTAGCGACTGAATCGAACAGAAGGTTAAATGATTAGACGAAACGATAATTGTATCTGAGTTGTATTCGATGATATCGTGATGATGTTAATATAGCAATACTCACCAGGTAACTGTTCTTCCGTTTTACATACAAGCGACCGAATCGAGCAGAAGGTTGAATTCAGTATAGATTGAACAATCATCGTATCTGGGTTGTATTCGATTATGTTTATATAGTTATACTCACCAGGTAACTGTTCTTCCGTTATACATACGAGCGACTGAATTGAACAGAGGTTGAATGGATAGTATATGGGTTGTATTCGATTATGATGTTATGCTGTGTATATAGTTATACACACTAGGAGACGGTATTCCCGTTTTACATACGAGCGACCGAAACGAAAAGAAAGTTGAATGGATAGACTGAACAATCAATGTATCTGGGTGGTATCCGATTATATCGCAATACTGAATATATAGTGATACTTACCAGGTGACGGTACTTCCGTTACACATACTAGCGACTGAATCGAACAGAAGGGTTTAATGCTTAGACGAAACGATAATTGTATCTGAATTGTATTCGATGATATCGTGATGATGTTTATATAGAAATACTCACCAGGTAACTGTTCTTCCGTTTTACATACAAGCGACCGAATCGAGCAGAAGGTTGAATTTAGTATAGATTGAACAATCATCGTATCTGGGTTGTATTCGATTATGTTTATATAGTTATACTCACCAGGTAACTGTTCTCCAGTTATACATATGAGCGACTGAACTGAACAGAAGGTTGAATGGATAGACTGAACAATCATCGTATCTGGGTTGTATTTGATTATATCGTGATGATGTTTTTATAGTTATAATCACCAGGTAACTGTCCTTTCGTTATACGTAAGAGCGACCGAATCGAAGAGAAGGTTGAGTGGATAGACTGTACAATCATCCTTTCTGGGTTGTATTCGATTATATCGTGATGATTATCATATAGTATGTCTAACCAAGTAACAAATCTTCCGTTACACATACGAGCAACCGACTCGAACATAAGGTTGAATGGATAGATTGAACAATCATCGTATCTGAGTTGTATTCGATTATGTTTATATAGTTATACTCACCAGGTAACTGTTCTTCCGTTATACATACGAGCGACTGAATTGAACTGAAGGTTGAATGGATAGACTAAACAATGATCGTATCTAGGGTTGTATTCGATTATATCGTGATGATGTTCATATAGTTATACTCACCAGGTAACTGTTCTCCAGTTATACATAAGAGCGACTGAACTGAACAGAAGGTTGAATGGATAGACTGAACAATCATCGTATCTGGGTTGTATTCGATTATGATGTTATGCTGTGTATATAGTTATACACACTAGGAGACGGTATTCCCGTTTTACATACGAGCGACCGAAACGAAAAGAAAGTTTAATGGATAGACTGAACAATCAATGTATCTGGGTGGTATCCGATTATATCGCAATACTGTATATATAGTGATACTTACCAGGTCACGATACTTCCGTTACACATACTAGCGACTGAATCGAACAGAATGTTGAATGGTTAGACGAAACGATAATTGTATCTGAGTTGTATTCGATGATATCGTGATGATGTTTATATAGCAATACTCACCAGGTAACTGTTCTTCCGTTTTACATACAAGCGACCGAATCGAGCAGAAGGTTGAATTCAGTATATATTGAACAATCATCGTATCTGGGTTGTATTCGATTATGTTTATATAGTTATACTCACCAGGTAACTGTTCTTCCGTTATAAATACGAGCGACTGAATTGAACAGAAGGTTGAATGGATAGTATATGGGTTGTATTCGATTATGATGTTATGCTGTGTATATAGTTATACACACTAGGAGACGGTATTCCCGTTTTACATACGAGCGACCGAAACGAAAAGAAAGTTTAATGGATAGACTGAACAATCAATGTATCTGGGTGGTATCCGATTATATCGCAATACTGTATATATAGTGATACTTACCAGGTGACGATACTTTCGTTACACATACTAGCGACTGAATCGAACAGAATGTTGAATGGTTAGACGGAACGATAATTGTAACTGAGTTGTATTAGATTATATCGTGATGACGTTTATATAGAAATACTCACCAGGTTACTGTTCTTTCGTTATACATACGAGCAACCGAATCGAACATAAGGTTGAATGGATAGATTGAACAATCATTGTATCTGGGTTGTCTCCGATTATATCGTTATGTTGTATATTTAACTACACCTACCATGTAACGGTTCTTTCGTTACACATACGAGCGTCTGAATCGAACATAAGGTTGGATGGTTAGACGGAACGATAATTGTAACTGAGTTGTATTAGATTATATCGTGATGACGTTTATATAGAAATACTCACAGGTTACTGTTCTTTCGTTATACATACGAGCAACCGAATCGAACAGAAGGTTGAATGGATAGTATCTGGGTTGTATTCGATTATGATGTTATGCTGTGTATATAGTTATACACATAAGGTGACGGTATTCCCGTTTCACATACGAGCGACCGAAACGAACAGAAAGTTGAATGGATAGACTGAACAATCAATGTATCTGGGTGGTATCCGATTATATCGCAATACTGTATATATAGTGATACTAACCAGGTGACAGTACTTCCGTTACACATACTAGCGACTGAATCGAACAGAAGGTTAAATGGTTAGACGAAACGATAATTGTATCTGAGTTGTATTCGATGATATCGTGATGATGTTTATATAGCAATACTCACCAGGTAACTGTTCTTCCGTTTTATATACAAGCGACCGAATCGAGCAGAAGGTTGAATTCAGTATAGATTAAACAATCATCGTATCTGGGTTGTATTCAATTATGTTTATATAGGTATACTCACCAGGTAACTGTTCTTCCGTTATACATACGAGCGACTGAATCGAACAGAAGGTTGAATGGATAGTATATGGGTTGTATTCGATTATGATGTTATGCTGTGTATATAGTTATACACACTAGGAGACGGTATTCCCGTTTTACATACGAGCGACCGAAACGAAAAGAAAGTTGAATAGATAGACTGAACAATCAATGTATCTGGGTGGTATCCGATTATATCGCAATACTGTATATATAGTGATACTTACCAGGTGACGGTACTTCCGTTACACATGCTAGCGACTAAATCGAACAGAAGGTTGAATGGTTAGACGAAACGATAATTGTATCTGAGTTGTATTCGATGATATCTTGATGATGTTTATATGGCAATACTCAACAGGTAACTGATCTTCCGTATTACATACAAGCGACCGAATCGAGCAGAAGGTTGAATTTAGTATAGATTGAACAATCATCGTATCTGGGTTGTATTCGATTATGTTCATATAGTTATACTCACCAGGTAACTGTTCTTCCGTTATACATACGAGCGACTGAATTGAACAGAAGGTTGAATGGATAGACTAAACAATAATCGTATCTGGGGTTGTTTTCGATTATATCTTGATGATGTTCATATAATTATACTCACCAGGAAACTGTTCTTCAGTTATACATAAGAGCGACTGAACTGAACAGAAGGTTGAATGGATAGACTGAACAATCATCGTATCTGGGTTGTATTTGATTATATCGTGATTATCATCACATAGTATGTCTAACCAGGCAACAGTTCTTCCGTTATACATACGAGCAACCAAATCGAACATAAGGTAGAATAGATAGATTGAACAATCATTGTATCTGGGTTGTCTCCGATTATATCGTTATGCTGTATATTTAGTTACATCTACCATGTAACGGTTCTTTCGTTACACATACGAGCGTCTGAATCGAACATTAGGTTGGATGGTTAGACGGAACGATTATTGTAACTGAGTTGTATTCGATTATATCGTGGTGATGTTTATATAGTAATACTCACCAGGTGACTAATCTTGCGTTATACATACGAGCGACCCAATCGAACATAAGGTTGGATATATAGACGGAATGATCATTGTATCTGAGTTGTATTCGATTATATCGTGATGACGTTCATATAGAAATACTCACCAGGTTACTGTTCTTTCGTTATACATACGAGAAACCGAATCGAACAGAAGGTTGAATGGATAGTATCTGGGTTGTATTCGATTATGATGTTATGCTGTGTATATAGTTATACACACTAGGTGACGGTATTCCCGTTTTACATACGCGAGACCGAAACGAACGGAAAGTTGAATGGATAGACTGAACAATCAATGTATCTGGTTGGTATCCGATTATATCGCAATACTGTATATATAGTGATACTTACCAGGTGACGGTACTTCCGTTACACATACTAGCGACTGAATCGAACAGAAGGTTAAATGGTTAGACGAAGCGATATTTGTATCTGAGTTGTATTCGATTATATCGTGATGATGTTTATATAGCAATATTCACCAGGTAACTATTCTTCCGTTTTACATAAAAGCGACCAAATCGAGCAGAAGGTTAAATGAATAGATTGAAAATTCATCGTATCTGGGTTGTATTCGATTAGGTTTATATAGTTATACTCTCCAGGTAACTGTTCTTCCGTTTTTCATAAGAACGACGGAATTGAACAGAAAGTTGAAAGGATAGACTAAACAATAATCGTATCTGGGGTTGTATTCGAGTATATCGTGATGATTATCATATAGTATGTCTAACCAGGTAACAGTTCTTCCGTTAAACATACGAGCAACCGAATCGAACATAAGGTTGGATGGATAGATTGAACAATCATTGTATCTGGGTGGTCTCCGATTATATCGTTATGCTGTATATTTAGTTACACCTACCATGTAACGGTTCTTTCGTTACACATACGAGCGTCTAAATCGAACATAAGGTTGGATGGTTAGACGGAACGTTAATTGTAACTGAGTTGTATTCGATTATATCGTGGTGATGTTTATATAGTAATACTCACCAGGTGACTGTTCTTGCGTTATACATACGAGCGACCCAATCGAACAGAAGGTTGGATGGATAGACGGAATGATCATTGTATTTGAGTTGTATTCGATTATATCGTGATGACGTTCATATAGAAATACTCACCAGGTTACTGTTCTTTCGTTATACATACGAGCAACCGAATCGAACAGAAGGTTGAATGGATAGTATGTGGGTTGTATTCGATTATGATGTTATGCTGTGTATAAAATTATACACATTAGGTGACGGTATTCCCGTTTTACATACGAGCGACCGAAACGAACAGAAAGTTGAATGGATAGACTGAACAATCAATGTATCTGGGTGGTATCCGATTATATCGCAATACTGTATATATAGTGATAATTACCAGGTGACGGTACTTCCTTTACACATACTAGCGACTGAATCGAACAGAATGTTGAATGGTTAGACGAAGCGATAATTGTATCTGAGTTTTATTCGATGATATCGTGATTATGTTCATATAGTTATACTCACCAGGTAACTGTTCTTCCGTTATACATACGAGCGACTGAATTGAACAGAAGGTTAAATGGATAGTATATGGGTTGTATTCGATTATGATGTTATGCTGTGTTTATAGTTATACACACTAGGTGACGGTATTGCCGTTTTACATACGAGCGACCGAAACGAAAAGAAAGTTGAATGGATAGACTGAACAATCAATGTTTCTGGGTTTCTGGTTAGATTATATATGAGAAATGTTACCTGGTTAGACATACTATATGATAATCATCACGATATACTCGAATACAACCCCAGATACGATTATTGTTTAGTCTATCCATTCAACCTTCTGTTCAATTCAGTCGTTCTTATGTATAATGGAAGAACAGTTACCTGGTGAGTATAACTATATAAACATAATCGAATACAACCCAAATACGATGAATTTTCAATCTATCCATTCAACCTTCTGCTCGAATCGGTCGCTTTTATGTAAAACGAAAGAACAGTTACCTGGTGAGTATTGCTATATAAACATAATCATGATATCATCGAATACAACTCAGATACAATTATCGCTTCGTCTAACCATTTAACCTTCTGTTCGATTCAGTCGCTAGTATGTGTAACGGAAGTACCGTCACCTGGTAAGTGTCACTATATATACAGTATTGCGATATAATCGAATACCAACCAGATACATTGATTGTTCAGTATATCCATTCAACTTTCTATTCGTTTCGGTCGCTCGTATGTAAAACGGGAATACCGTCACCTAGTGTGTAAAACTATATACACAGCATAACATCATAATCGAATACAACCCAGATACTATCCATTCAACCTTCTGTTCGATTCGGTTGCTCGTATATATAACGAAAGAACAGTAACCTGGTGAGTATCCTAACCTAACCTAACCTAACCTAACCTGGTGAGTATTTCCATATGAACTTCATCACGATATAATCGAATACAACTCAGATATAATGGTCATTCCGTCAATCCATCCAACCTTCTGTTCGATTTGGTCGCTCGTACGTATAACGCAAGAACAGTCACCTGGTGAGTATTACTATATAAACATTACCACGATATAATCGAATACAACTCAGTTACAATTATCGTTCCGTCTAACCATCTAACCTTATGTTCGATTCAGACGCTCGTATGTGTAACGAAAGAACCGTTACATGGTAGGTTTATCTAAATATACAGCATAACGATATAATCGGAAACAACCCAGATACAATGATTGTTCAATCTATCCATTCAACCTTATGTTCGATTCGTTTGCTGGTATGTATAACGGAAAAACAGTTACCTGGTTAAACATAATATATAATAATCATCACGAAATAATCGAATACAACCCAGATACGATGATTGTTCAGTCTATCCATTCAACCTTCTGTTCAGTTCAGTCGCTCTTATGTATAACTGGAGAACAGTTACCTGGTGAGTATAACTATATGAACATCATCACGATATAATCGAATACAACCCCAGATACGATCATTGTTCAGTCTATCCATTCAACCTTCTGTTCAATTCAGTCGCTCGTATGTATAACGGAAGAACAGTTACCTGGTGAGTATAAATATATAAACATAATCGAATACAACCCAGATACGATGATTGTTCAATCTATACTGAATTCAACCTTCTGCTCGATTCGGTCGCTTGTATGTAAAACGGAAGAACAGTTACCTGGTTAGTATTGCTATATAAACATCATCATGATATCATCGAATACAACTCAGATACAATTATCGTTTCGTCTAACCATTTAACCTTCTGTTCGATTCAGTCGCTAGTATGTATAACTGGAGTACCGTCACCTGGTAAGTATCACTATATATACAGTATTGCGATATAATCGGATACCACCCAGATACATTGATTGTTCAGTCTATCCATTCAACTTTCTGTTCGTTTCGGTCGCTCGTATGTAAAACGGGAATACCGTCACCTAATGTGTATAATTATATACACAGCATAACATCATAATCGAATACAACCCACATACTATCCATTCAACCTTCTGTTCGATTCGGTTTCTCGTATGTATAACGAAAGAACAGTAACCTGGTGAGTATTTCTATATGAACGTCATCACGATATAATCGAATACAACTCAGATACAATGATCATTCCGTCTATCCATCCAACCTTCTGTTCGATTGGGTCGCTCGTATGTATAACGCAAGAACAGTCACCTGGTGAGAAATACTATATAAACATCACCACGATATAATCGAATACAACTCAGTTACAATTATCGTTCCGTCTAACCATCCAACCTTATGTTCGATTTAGACGCTCGTATGTGTAACGAAAGAACCGTTACATGGTAGGTGTAACTAAATATCCAGCATAACGATATAATCGGAGACAACCCAGATACAATGATTGTTCAATCTATCCATTCAACCTCATGTTCGATTTGGTTGCTCGTATGTATAACGAAAGAACTGTTACCTGGTTAGACATACTATGTGATGATAATCACGATATAATCAAATACAACCCAGATACGATGATTGTTCAGTCTATCCATTCAACTTTCTGTTCAGTTCAGTCGCTCTTATGTATAACTGGAGAACAGTTTCCTGGTGAGTATAATTATATGAACATCATCAAGATATAATCGAATACAACCCCAGATACGATTATTGTTTAGTCTATCCATTCAACCTTCTGTTCAATTCAGTCGCTCGTATGTATAACGGAAGAACAGTTACCTGGTGAGTATAACTATATGAACATAATCGAATACAACCCAGATACGATGATTGTTCAATCTATACTAAATTCAACCTTCTGCTCGATTCGGTCGCTTGTATGTAAAACGGAAGAACAGTTACCTGGTGAGTATTACTATATAAACATAATCGAATACAACCCAGATACGATGATTGTTCAATCTATTCATTAACCTTCTGCTCGATTCGGTCGCTTGTATGTAAAACGGAAGAACAGTTACCTGGTGAGTATTGCTATATAAACATCATCACGATATCATCGAATACAACTCAGATACAATTATCGTTTCGTCTAACCATTCAACCTTCTGTTCGATTTAGTCGCTAGCATGTGTAACGGAAGTACCGTCACCTGGTAAGTATCACTATATATACAGTATTGCGATATAATCGGATACCACCCAGATACATTGATTGTTCAGTCTATCTATTCAACTTTCTTTTCGTTTCGGTCGCTCGTATGTAAAACGGGAATACCGTCTCCTAGTGTGTATAACTATATACACAGCATAACATCATAATCGAATACAACCCATATACTATCCATTCAACCTTCTGTTCAATTCAGTCGCTCGTATGTATAACGGAAGAACAGTTACCTGGTGAGTATACCTATATAAACATAATTGAATACAACCCAGATACGATGATTGTTCAATCTATACTGAATTCAACCTTCTGCTCGATTCGGTCGCTTGTATATAAAACGGAAGAACAGTTACCTGGTGAGTATTGCTATATAAACAACATCACGATATCATCGAATACAACTCAGATACAATTATCGTTTCGTCTAACCATTTAACCTTCTGTTCGATTCAGTCGCTAGTATGTGTAACGGAAGTAACGACACCTGGTAAGTATCACTATATATACAGTATTGCGATATAATCGGATATCACCCAGATACATTGATTGTTCAGTCTATCCATTCAACTTCCTGTTCGTTTCGGTCGCTCGTATGTGAAACGGGAATACCGTCACCTCATGTGTATAACTATATACACAGCATAACATCATAATCGAATACAACCCAGATACTATCCATTCAACCTTCTGTTCGATTCAGTTGCTCGTATGTATAACGAAAGAACAGTAACCTGGTGAGTATTTCTATATGAACGTCATCACGATATAATCGAATACAACTCAGTTACAATTATCGTTCCGTCTAACCATCCAACCTTATGTTCGATTCAGACGCTCGTATGTGTAACGAAAGAACCGTTACATGGTAGGTGTAGTTAAATATACAACATAACGATATAATCGGAGACAACCCAGATACAATGATTGTTCAATCTATCCATTCAACCTTATGTTCGATTCGGTTGCTCGTATGTATAACGGAAGAACTGTTACCTGGTTAGACATACTATATTATAATCATCACGATATATTCAAATACAACCCAGATACGATGATTGTTCAGTCTATCCATTCAACCTTCAGTTCAGTTTAGACGCTCTTATGTATAACTGGAGAACAGTTTTCTGGTGAGTATAACTATATGAACATCATCACGATATACTCGAATACAACCCCAGATACGATTATTGTTTAGTCTATCCATTCAACTTTCTGTTCAATTCAGTCGTTCTTATGAAAAACGGAAGAACAGTTACCTGGTGAGTATAACTATATAAACCTAATCGAATACAACCCAGATACGATGAATTTTCAATCTATTCATTTAACCTTCTGCTCGATTCGGTCGCTCCTATGTAAAACGGAAGAACAGTTACCTGGTGAATATTGCTATATAAACATCATCACGATATAATCGAATACAACTCAGATACAATGATCATTCCGTCTATCCATCCAACCTTATGTTCGATTGGGTCGCTCGTATGTATAACGCAAGAACAGTCACCTGGTGAGTATTACTATATAAACATCACCACGATATAATCGAATACAACTCAGTTACAATTATCGTTCCGTCTAACCATCCAACCTTATGTTCGATTCAGACGCTCGTATGTGTAACGAAAGAACCGTTACATGGTAGGTTTATCTAAATATACAGCATAACGATATAATCGGAAACAACCCAGATACAATGATTGTTCAATCTATCCATTCAACCTTATGTTCGATTCGTTTGCTGGTATGTATAACGGAAAAACAGTTACCTGGTTAAACATAATATATAATAATCATCACGAAATAATCGAATACAACCCAGATACGATGATTGTTCAGTCTATCCATTCAACCTTCTGTTCAGTTCAGTCGCTCTTATGTATAACTGGAGAACAGTTACCTGGTGAGTATAACTATATAAACATCATCACGATATAATCGAATACAACCCCAGATACGATCATTGTTTAGTCTATCCATTCAACCTTCTGTTCAATTCAGTCGCCCGTATGTATAACGGAAGAACAGTTACCTGGTGAGTATAAATATATAAACATAATCGAATACAACCCAGATACGATGATTGTTCAATCTATACTGAATTCAACCTTCTGCTCGATTCGGTAGCTTGTATGTAAAACGGATGAACAGTTACCTGGTGAGTATTGCTATATAAACATCATCATGATATCATCGAATACAACTCAGATACAATTATCGTTTCGTCTAACCATTTAACCTTCTGTTCGATTCAGTCGCTAGTATGTATAACTGGAGTACCGTCACCTGGTTAGTATCACTATATATACAGTATTGCGTTATAATCGGATACCACCCAGGTACATTGATTGTTCAGTCTATCCATTCAACTTTCTGTTCGTTTCGGTCGCTCGTATGTAAAACGGGAATACCGTCACCTTATGTGTATAACTATATACACAGCATAACATCATAATCGAATACAACCCAGATACTATCCATTCAACCTTCTGTTCGATTCGGTTTCTCGTATGTATAACGAAAGAACAGAAACCTGGTGAGTATTTCCATATGAACGTCATCACGATATAATCGAATACAACTCAGATACAATGATCATTCCGTCTATCTATCCAACCTTTTGTTCGATTGGGTCGCTCGTATGTATAACGCAAGAACAGTCACCTGGTGAGTATTACTATATAAACATCACCACGATATAATCGAATACAACTTAGTTACAATTATCGTTCCGTCTAACCATCCAACCTTATGTTCGTTTCAGACGCTCGTAGGTGTAACGAAAGAACCGTTACATGATAGGTGTATCTAAATATACAGCATAACGATATAATCGGAGACAACCCAGATACAATGATTGTTCAATCTATCCATTCAACCTTATGTTCGATTCGGTTGCCCGTATGTTCAACGGAAGATTTGTTACCTGGTTAGACATACTATATGATAATCATCACGATATACTCGAATACAACCCCAGATACGATTATTGTTTAGTCTATCCATTCAACCTTCTGTTCAATTCAGTCGTTCTTATGTATAACGGAAGAACAGTCACCTGGTGAGTATAACTATATAAACATAATCGAATACAACCCAGATACGATGAATTTTCAATCTATCCATCCAACCTTCTGCTCGATTCGGTCGCTTTTATGTAAAACGAAAGAACAGTTACCTGGTGAGTATTGCTATATAAACATCATCACGATATCATCGAATACAACTCAGATACAATTATCGCTTCGTCTAACCATTCAACATTCTGTTCGATTCAGTCGCTAGTATGTGTAAAGGAAGTACCGTCACCTGGTAAGTATCACTATATATACAGTATTGCGATATAATCGGATACCACCCAGATACATTTATTGTTCAGTCTATCCATTCAACTTTCTGTTCGTTTCGGTCGCTCGTATGTAAAACGGGAATACCGTCACCTAATGTGTATAATTATATACACAGCATAACATCATAATCGAATACAACCCACATACTATCCATTCAACCTTCTGTTCGATTCGGTTGCTCGTATGTATAACGAAAGAACAGTAACCTGGTGAGTATTTCTATATGAACGTCATCACGATATAATCGAATATAACTCAGATACAATGATCATTCCGTCTATCCATCCAACCTTCTGTTCGATTGTGTCGCTCGTATGTATAACGCAAGAACAGTCACCTGGTGAGTATTACTATATAAACATCACCACGATATAATCGAATACAACTCAGTTACAATTATCGTTCCGTCTAACCATCCAACCTTATGTTCGATTTAGACGCTCGTATGTGTAACGAAAGAACCGTTACATGGTAGGTGTAACTAAATATACAGCATAACGATATAATCGAAGACAACCCAGATACAATGATTGTTCAATCTATCCATCCAACCTTATGTTCGATTCGGTTGCTCGTATGTTTAACGGAAGAACTGTTACCTGGTTAGACATACTATATGATAATCATCACGATATACTCGAATACAACCCCAGATACGATTATTGTTCAGTCTATCCATTCAACTTTCTGTTCAATTCAGTCGTTCTTATGAAAAACGGAAGAACAGTTACCTGGTGAGTATAACTATATAAACCTAATCGAATACAACCCAAATAAGATGAATTTTCAATCTATTCATTTAACCTTCTGCTCGATTTGGTCGCTTTTATGTAAAACGGAAGAACAGTTACCTGGTGAATATTGCTATATAAACATCATCACGATATAATCAAATACAACTCAGATAAAATTATCGCTTCGTCTAACCATTTAACCTTCTGTTCGATTCAGTCGCTAGTATGTGAAACAGAAGTACCGTCATCTGGTAAGTATCACTATATATACAGTATTGCGATATAATCGGATACCAACCAGATACATTGATTGTTCAGTCTATCCATTCAACTTTCCGTTCGTTTCGGTCGCTCGTATGTAAAACGGGAATACCGTCACCTAGTGTGTATAACTATATACACAGCATAACATCATAATCGAATACAACCCAGATACTATCCATTCAACCTTCTGTTCGATTCGGTTTCTCGTATGTATAACGAAAGAACAGTAACCTGGTGAGTATTTCGATATGAACGTCATCACGATATAATCGAATACAACTCAGATACAATGATCATTCCGTCTATCCATCCAACCTTCTGTTCGATTGGGTCGCTCGTATGTATAACGCAAGAACAGTCACCTGGTGAGTATTACTATATAAACATCACCACGATATAATCGAATACAACTCAGTTACAATTATCGTTCCGTCTAACCATCCAACCCTATGTTCGATTTAGACGCTCGTATGCGTAACGAAAGAACCGTTAAATGGTAGGTGTAACTAAATATACAGCATAACGATATAATCGGAGACAACCCAGATACAATGATTGTTCAATCTATCCATCCAACCTTATGTTCGATTCGTTTGCTCATATGTTTAACGGAAGAACTGTTACCTGGTTAGACATACTATATGATAATCATCACGATATACTCGAATACAACCCCAGAAACGATTATTGTTTAGTCTATCCATTCAACTTTCTGTTCAATTCAGTCGTTCTCATGAAAAACGGAAGAACAGTTACCTGGTGAGTATAACTATATAAACCTAATCGAATACAACCCAGATACGATGAAATTTCAATCTATTCATTTAACCTTCTGCTCGATTTGGTCGCTTTTATGTAAAACGGAAGAACGGTTACCTGGTGAATATTGCTATATAAACATCATCACGATATAATCGAATACAACTCAGATACAATTATCGCTTCGTCTAACCATTTAACCTTCTGTTCGATTCAGTCGCTAGTATGTGTAACGGAAGTACCGTCACCTGGTAAGTATCACTATATATACAGTATTGCGATATAATCGGATACCAACTAGATACATTGATTGTTCAGTCTATCCATTCAACTTTCCGTTCGTTTCGGTCGCTCGTATGTAAAACGGGAATACCGTCACCTAGTGTGTATAACTATATACACAGCATAACATCATAATCGAATACAACCCAGATACTATCCATTCAACCTTCTGTTCGATTCGGTTTCTCGTATGTATAACGAAAGAACTGTTACCTGGTTAGACATACTATGTGATGATAATCACGATATAATCAAATACAACCCAGATACGATGATTGTTCAGTCTATCCATTCAACTTTCTGTTCAGTTCAGTCGCTCTTATGTATAACTGGAGAACAGTTTCCTGGTGAGTATAATTATATGAACATCATCAAGATATAATCGAATACAACCCCAGATACGATTATTGTTTAGTCTATCCATTCAACCTTCTGTTCAATTCAGTCGCGCGTATGTATAACGGAAGAACAGTTACCTGGTGAGTATAACTATATAAACATAATCGAATACAACCCAGATACGATGATTGTTCAATCTATACTAAATTCAACCATCTGCTCGATTCGGTCGCTTGTATGTAAAACGGAAGAACAGTTACCTGGTGAGTATTACTATATAAACATAATCGAATACAACCCAGATACGATGATTGTTCAATCTATTCATTTAACCTTCTGCTCGATTCGGTCGCTTGTATGTAAAACGGAAGAACAGTTACCTGGTGAGTATTGCTATATAAACATCATCACGATATCATCGAATACAACTCAGATACAATTATCGTTTCGTCTAACCATTCAACCTTCTGTTCGATTCAGACGCTCGTATGTGTAACGAAAGAACCGTCACCTGGTAAGTATCACTATATATACAGTATTGTGATATAATCGGATACCACCCAGATACATTGATTGTTCAGTCTATCCATTCAACTTTCTTTTCGTTTCGGTCGCTCGTATGTAAAACGGGAATACCGTCTCCTAGTGTGTATAACTATATACACAGCATAACATCATAATCGAATACAACCCATAAACTATCCATTCAACCTTCTGTTCAATTCAGTCGCTCGTATGTATAACAACGGAAGAACAGTTACCTGGTGAGTATACCTATATAAAAATAATTGAATACAACCCAGATACGATGATTGTTCAATCTATACTGAATTCAACCTTCTGCTCGATTCGGTCGCTTATATATAAAACGGGAATACCGTCACCTAGTGTGTATAACTATATACACAGCATAACATCATAATCGAATACAACCCAGATACTATCCATTCAACCTTCTGTTCGATTCGGTTTCTCGTATGTATAACGAAAGAACAGTAACCTGGTGAGTATTTCTATATGAACGTCATCACGATATAATCGAATACAACTCAGATTCAATGATCATTCCGTCTATCCATCCAACCTTATGTTCGATTGGGTCGCTCGTATGTATAACGCAAGAACAGTCACCTGGTGAGTATTACTATATAAACATCACCACGATATAATCGAATACAACTCAGTTACAATTATCGTTCCGTCTAACCATCCAACCTTATGTTCGATTCAGACGCTCGTATGTGTAACGAAAGAACCGTTACATGGTAGGTTTATCTAAATATACAGCATAACAATATAATCGGAAACAACCCAGATACAATGATTGTTCAATCTATCGATTCAACCTTATGTTCGATTCGTTTGCTGGTATGTATAACGGAAAAACAGTTACCTGGTTAAACATAATATATAATAATAATCACGAAATAATCGAATACAACCCAGATACGATGATTGTTCAGTCTATCCATTCAACCTTCTGTTCAGTTCAGTCGCTCTTATGTATAACTGGAGAACAGTTACCTGGTGAGTATAACTATATAAACATCATCACGATATAATCGAATACAACCCCAGATACGATCATTGTTTAGTCTATCCATTCAACCTTCTGTTCAATTCAGTCGCTCGTATGTATAACGGAAGAACAGTTACCTGGTGGGTATAAATATATAAACATAATCGAATACAACCCAGATACGATGATTGTTCAATCTATACTGAATTCAACCTTCTGCTCGATTCGGTAGCTTGTATGTAAAACGGAAGAACAGTTACCTGGTGAGTATTGCTATAAAAACATCATCATGATATCATCGAATACAACTCAGATACAATTATCGTTTCGTCTAACCATTTCACCTTCTGTTCGATTCAGTCGCTAGTATGTATAACTGGAGTACCGTCACCTGGTAAGTATCACTATATATACAGTATTGCGATATAATCGGATACCACCCAGGTACATTGATTGTTCAGTCTATCCATTCAACTTTCTGTTCGTTTCGGCCGCTCGTATGTAAAACGGGAATACCGTCACCTTATGTGTATAACTATATACACAGCATAACATCATAATCGAATACAACCCAGATACTATCCATTCAACCTTCTGTTCGATTCGGTTTCTCGTATGTATAACGAAAGAACAGTCACCTGGTGAGTATTACTATATAAACATCACCACGATATAATCGAATACAACTTAGTTACAATTATCATTCCGTCTAACCATCCAACCTTATGTTCGTTTCAGACGCTCGTAGGTGTAACGAAAGAACCGTTACATGATAGGTGTATCTAAATATACAGCATAACGATATAATCGGAGACAACCCAGATACAATGATTGTTCAATCTATCCATTCAACCTTATGTTCGATTTGGTTTATCGTATGTATAACGAAAGAACTGTTACCTGGTTAGACATACTATGTGATGATAATCACGATATAATTAAATACAACCCAGATACGATGATTGTTCAGTCTATCCATTCAACTTTCTGTTCAGTTCAGTCGCTCTTATGTATAACTGGAGAACAGTTTCCTGGTGAGTATAATTATATGAACATCATCAAGATATAATCGAATACAACCCCAGATACGATTATTGTTTAGTCTATCCATTCAACCTTCTGTTCAATTCAGTCGCTCGTATGTATAACGGGAGAACAGTTACCTGGTGAGTATAACTATATAAACATAATCGAATACAACCCAGATACGATGATTGTTCAATCTATACTAAATTCAACCTTCTGCTCGATTCGGTCGCTTGTATGTAAAACGGAAGAACAGTTACCTGGTGAGTATTACTATATAAACATAATCGAATACAACCCAGATACGATGATTGTTCAATCTATTCATTTAACCTTCTGCTCGATTCGGTCGCTTGTATGTAAAACGGAAGAACAGTTACCTGGTGAGTATTGCTATATAAACATCATCACGATATCATCGAATACAACTCAGATACAATTATCGTTTCGTCTAACCATTCAACCTTCTGTTCGATTTAGTCGCTAGCATGTGTAACGGAAGTACCGTCACCTGGTAAGTATCACTATATATACAGTATTGCGATATAATCGGATATCACCCAGATACATTGATTGTTCAGTCTATCTATTCAACTTTCTTTTCGTTTCGGTCGCTCGTATGTTAAACGGGAATACCGTCTCCTAGTGTGTATAACTATATACACAGCATAACATCATAATCGAATACAACCCATATACTATCCATTCAACCTTCTGTTCAATTCAGTCGCTCGTATGTATAACGGAAGAACAGTTACCTGGTGAGTATTGCTATATAAACAACATCACGATATCATCGAATACAACTCAGTTACAATTATCGTTCCGTCTAACCATCCAACCTTATGTTCGATTCAGACGCTCGTATGTGTAACGAAAGAACCGTTACATGGTAGGTGTAGTTAAATATACAACATAACGATATAATCGGAGACAACCCAGATACAATGATTGTTCAATCTATCCATTCAACCTTATGTTCGATTCGGTTGCTCGTATGTATAACGGAAGAACTGTTACCTGGTTAGACATACTATATTATAATCATCACGATATATTCAAATACAACCCAGATACGATGATTGTTCAGTCTATCCATTCAACCTTCAGTTCAGTTTAGACGCTCTTATGTATAACTGGAGAACAGTTTCCTGGTGAGTATAACTATATGAACATCATCACGATATACTCGAATACAACCCCAGATACGATTATTGTTTAGTCTATCCATTCAACTTTCTGTTCAATTCAGTCGTTCTTATGAAAAACGGAAGAACAGTTACCTGGTGAGTATAACTATATAAACCTAATCGAATACAACCCAGATACGATGAATTTTCAATCTATTCATTTAACCTTCTGCTCGATTCGGTCGCTCCTATGTAAAACGGAAGAACAGTTACCTGGTGAATATTGCTATATAAACATCATCACGATATAATCGAATACAACTCAGATACAATGATCATTCCGTCTATCCATCCAACCTTATGTTCGATTGGGTCGCTCGTATGTATAACGCAAGAACAGTCACCTGGTGAGTATTACTATATAAACATCACCACGATATAATCGAATACAACTCAGTTACAATTATCGTTCCGTCTAACCATCCAACCTTATGTTCGATTCAGACGCTCGTATGTGTAACGAAAGAACCGTTACATGGTAGGTTTATCCAAATATACAGCATAACGATATAATCGGAAACAACCCAGATACAATGATTGTTCAATCTATCCATTCAACCTTATGTTCGATTCGTTTGCTGGTATGTATAACGGAAAAACAGTTACCTGGTTAAACATAATATATAATAATCATCACGAAATAATCGAATACAACCCAGATACGATGATTGTTCAGTCTATCCATTCAACCTTCTGTTCAGTTCAGTCGCTCTTATGTATAACTGGAGAACAGTTACCTGGTGAGTATAACTATATAAACATCATCACGATATAATTGAATACAACCCCAGATACGATCATTGTTTAGTCTATCCATTCAACCTTCTGTTCAATTCAGTCGCTCGTATGTGTAACGGAAGAACAGTTACCTGGTGAGTATAAATATATAAACATAATCGAATACAACCCAGATACGATGATTGTTCAATCTATACTGAATTCAACCTTCTGTTCGATTCAGTCGCTAGTATGTATAACTGGAGTACCGTCACCTGGTTAGTATCACTATATATACAGTATTGCGTTATAATCGGATACCACCCAGGTACATTGATTGTTCAGTCTATCCATTCAACTTTCTGTTCGTTTCGTTCGCTCGTATGTAAAACGGGAATACCGTCACCTTATGTGTATAACTATATACACAGCATAACATCATAATCGAATACAACCCAGATACTATCCATTCAACCTTCTGTTCGATTCGGTTTCTCGTATGTATAACGAAAGAACAGAAACCTGGTGAGTATTTCCATATGAACGTCATCACGATATAATCGAATACAACTCAGATACAATGATCATTCCGTCTATCCATCCAACCTTTTGTTCGATTGGGTCGCTCGTATGTATAACGCAAGAACAGTCACCTGGTGAGTATTAATATATAAACATCACCACGATATAATCGAATACAACTTAGTTACAATTATCGTTCCGTCTAACCATCAAACCTTATGTTCGTTTCAGACGCTCGTAGGTGTAACGAAAGAACCGTTACATGATAGGTGTATCTAAATATACAGCATAACGATATAATCGGAGACAACCCAGATACAATGATTGTTCAATCTATCCATTCAACCTTATGTTCGATTCGGTTGCCCGTATGTTCAACGGAAGAACTGTTACCTGGTTAGACATACTATATGATAATCATCACGATATACTCGAATACAACCCCAGATACGATTATTGTTTAGTCTATCCATTCAACCTTCTGTTCAATTCAGTCGTTCTTATGTATAACGGAAGAACAGTCACCTGGTGAGTATAACTATATAAACATAATCGAATACAACCCAGATACGATGAATTTTCAATCTATCCATCCAACCTTCTGCTCGATTCGGTCGCTTTTATGTAAAACGAAAGAACAGTTACCTGGTGAGTATTGCTATATAAACATCATCACGATATCATCGAATACAACTCAGATACAATTATCGCTTCGTCTAACCATTCAACATTCTGTTCGATTCAGTCGCTAGTATGTGTAAAGGAAGTACCGTCACCTGGTTAGTATCACTATATATACAGTATTGCGTTATAATCGGATACCACCCAGGTACATTGATTGTTCAGTCTATCCATTCAACTTTCTGTTCGTTTCGTTCGCTCGTATGTAAAACGGGAATACCGTCACCTTATGTGTATAACTATATACACAGCATAACATCATAATCGAATACAACCCAGATACTATCCATTCAACCTTCTGTTCGATTCGGTTTCTCGTATGTATAACGAAAGAACAGAAACCTGGTGAGTATTTCCATATGAACGTCATCACGATATAATCGAATAACACTCAGATACAATGATCATTCCGTCTATCCATCCAACCTTTTGTTCGATTGGGTCGCTCGTATGTATAACGCAAGAAGAGTCACCTGGTGAGTATTAATATATAAACATCACCACGATATAATCGAATACAACTTAGTTACAATTATCGTTCCGTCTAACCATCCAACCTTATGTTCGATTTAGACGCTCGTATGTGTAACGAAATAACCGTTACATGGTAGGTGTAACTAAATATACAGCATAACGATATAATCGAAGACAACCCAGATACAATGATTGTTCAATCTATCCATCCAACCTTATGTTCGATTCGGTTGCTCGTATGTTTAACGGAAGAACTGTTACCTGGTTAGACATACTATATGATAATCATCACGATATACTCGAATACAACCCCAGATACGATTATTGTTTAGTCTATCCATTCAACTTTCTGTTCAATTCAGTCGTTCTTATGAAAAACGGAAGAACAGTTACCTGGTGAGTATAACTATATAAACCTAATCGAATACAACCCAGATACGATGAATTTTCAATCTATTCATTTAACCTTCTGCTCGATTTGGTCGCTTTTATGTAAAACGGAAGAACAGTTACCTGGTGAATATTGCTATATAAACATCATCACGATATAATCAAATACAACTCAGATAAAATCATCGCTTCGTCTAACCATTTAACCTTCTGTTCGATTCAGTCGCTAGTATGTGTAACAGAAGTACCGTCATCTGGTAAGTATCACTATATATACAGTATTGCGATATAATCGGATACCAACCAGATACATTGATTGTTCAGTCTATCCATTCAACTTTCCGTTCGTTTCGGTTGCTCGTATGTAAAACGGGAATACCGTCACCTAGTGTGTATAACTATATACACAGCATAACATCATAATCGAATACAACCCAGATACTATCCATTCAACCTTCTGTTCGATTCGGTTTCTCGTATGTATAACGAAAGAACAGTAACCTGGTGAGTATTTCTATATGAACGT
The DNA here is from genome assembly GCA_029955515.1 of Chrysomela aeneicollis. Classification (NCBI taxonomy): domain Eukaryota; kingdom Metazoa; phylum Arthropoda; class Insecta; order Coleoptera; family Chrysomelidae; genus Chrysomela; species Chrysomela aeneicollis. The sequence continues at coordinate 8,656,390 of JARUHQ010000013.1, read as the reverse complement.
CATCACGATATAATCGAATACAACTCAGATACAATGATCATTCCGTCTATCAATCCAACCTTCTGTTCGATTGGGTCGCTCGTATGTATAACGCAAGAACAGTCACCTGGTGAGTATTACTATATAAACATCACCACGATATAATCGAATACAACTCAGTTACAATTATCGTTCCGTCTAACCATCCAACCTTATGTTCGATTTAGACGCTCGTATGTGTAACGAAAGAACCGTTACATGGTAGGTGTAACTAAATATACAGCATAACGATATAATCGGAGACAACCCAGATACAATGATTGTTCAATCTATCCATCCAACCTTATGTTCGATTCGTTTGCTCATATGTTTAACGGAAGAACTGTTACCTGGTTAGACATACTATATGATAATCATCACGATATACTCGAATACAACCCCAGAAACGATTATTGTTTAGTCTATCCATTCAACTTTCTGTTCAATTCAGTCGTTCTCATGAAAAACGGAAGAACAGTTACCTGGTGAGTATAACTATATAAACCTAATCGAATACAACCCAGATACGATGAAATTTCAATCTATTCATTAAACCTTCTGCTCGATTTGGTCGCTTTTATGTAAAACGGAAGAACGGTTACCTGGTGAATATTGCTATATGAACATCATCACGATATAATCGAATACAACTCAGATACAATTATCGCTTCGTCTAACCATTTAACCTTCTGTTCGATTCAGTCGCTAGTATGTGTAACGGAAGGACCGTCACCTGGTAAGTATCACTATATATACAGTATTGCGATATAATCGGATACCAACTAGATACATTGATTGTTCAGTCTATCCATTCAACTTTCCGTTCGTTTCGGTCGCTCGTATGTAAAACGGGAATACCGTCACCTAGTGTGTATAACTATATACACAGCATAACATCATAATCGAATACAACCCAGATACTATCCATTCAACCTTCTGTTCGATTCGGTTTCTCGTATGTATAACGAAAGAACTGTTACCTGGTTAGACATACTATGTGATGATAATCACGATATAATCAAATACAACCCAGTGTAACGTGAAAATTACCTTTCTCGAATTTTCAAGTTCCATTTTTATATTCATTGATAATGGAGGTAATTGAAACACTCGCTCTGTATGTGGATTCATTTATTCAGAATTGAAATGTGCATGACAACGTATCAGTTATAGTATCTCGGGATGAAGTCATCAACACAGGGAACACTACCTGAAAAGAAACTCAATATTAGTATTGAATATAGTGATAAATAAAAAGGAACTTACCTGTATCTGCATAGAACTTCTTCACAGTAGGGATTGTGTTCAAAAACGAGTAGTCGGGTCGTTGGTTTTCGGTCGTTGAAACTGGTAATTTGGTAGGGAACTTGCTTCTGGCCTGTATTGTTGTTCATCATTAATCGGCTTGTTATTGTTTTACAATTTCATCAATTCTGACAAGTACAGATTAACGATAATATCAGGTTAGGTTTGTTCTTCTTTTTTTGTATATTCTTTGAAAAGTCGAAGATGTTCAGATGTAGTGGACGTCCGTAGCCTGCCGTCTTACCTGTCAACCGGACATAGTCCTTGGGTTCCGTGTCATTGCCCGGTGGTTGGTTGTCAATTAGCCGCTGCCGATTATTCGGGTGGTGTCGCTAATTTCGCTGCCGTTCTTCAGAATGGACCAATCAGCTGATAGTAACGGGGTCACGTGACGCATGAATGTTGCCGAATTTTTCTTTCCGGTTGCGCAGAAGAAAAGGAGGTTTTTTTCGAATGGTTTTTGGGAAGAATATTCTAGAGGAGGCGCAGGAAATATCCCACCAAGACACCATTCGTCTTTGCTCGTCATTTCCTTCTGGCTGAACTGCTAAAACAGCATGATGGAGTCGTTTGAGACCACTCATTTTCATTTTGATATCCGAAGTGAGGCCTTTCCATATTGGGGTAAGCATATTTTGATTTCTTTTTTTGGGGAAGTTCTTGGTGGTGTGCTTCTTGGTATTTCTGAGTACTACAGAACTCTGTTTTTACAGATCTGTGGGCCTTTTACTTCTTGGCCTTAGATCCGGGTGAAAATTCCCATCAGGGCACCATTTTAATTTTTGCCACTCCGAAAATTGCTATTGAAATTGACTGCCCGGAATGGAACTTCTGCCGTTTTGATTTCTGGATCCATTTGACCCTCTATTGGGAAGCTTACTCCCACCGGACACTGCTGGAATCTGGGAATCATCTACCAGGCTACACCATCTGTTTCCACGAGTACCTGGCCAACAAAGAATGCCGAAAGGAGCTGAGTTCCTACTGGAGTCCTAACCAGAACTGGTTTTGGCCATGCAGTGGAGTCTGGAGTAGAGTAGAGGAGCCCTATGCAGAGGCCTGAGTTGGAGAGCCGGTTGAGTAAGAGAGTTCCCCAAGTCTGGTTCCCTTTTAGTCGTTTTTTTATTGTGTCCTACAAGTGAAACTATTTTGGTATTTTTATATTTCTATATTAGTGAAATTTATATTTTTCTTTTTACCTGTCGTCGGTGAAAAGGTCAGTTACTTCAACCTCAGATATATTCTTCATTAATTTTTGCTAAATTTATAGTTACCCTGTTAGCCCATTATAGTACTATATCGGGAATCTAGGTAAAAAGGGATTATTTTTTTGTTATGAATGTTATGGTCACCATTTAAGTACCAAGTCATCTGAGAGTTGTCTATAATGAAATACACATAAACTACTGAATTAACACCTACCATGACACGTCATATAGTTATATGATTTTTCCCAATTAAATCTGTTGAGTTCACACAGTGTTTCACTTGAAATTTCTCTTTCAGAAAATAATTGTCATATATTGCACTTTTCTTAGTTTGTTCTATATTAAACTGAGTGGCGCCCTTATGACACTCAACAATCAAATACAGAGGATTCACCACCATTGCTTGCCTGACGAAAAGCTGCCGTGCCTTGTGAGCCATTTTTTTGTAAAGTCTAAAATTCTTTGAAAATCAACTTCAAAAATTGTGTAAAATAGGCCACAAGAAATTGGCGCCCAACGTGGGGCCCGAAGTTTTGTTGAGTGAAATAAAATAAATTAATATTATTGCATTAGTGACACTTTGTGAACTCTGACATTTTTCATGATTTTTTTTCACAAATGGACCATAATAATTTCACTAATGAACTGATAGGATACTTTCTTACTCAAAGATGTTAGGCTCTGATATAGGGATTACAGGGTGAATATTTTATTTTTTCATTTTTCACTTGGAACCTGAACAAGGTTGAAAGTTGAAATATTTGGTTGAATTTTGTGGTTGCACAATAATTTGAGTGACCAATTTATTTAGTTTTTTGTCCTTTGATTGGGAGTGCAATTGGGACTTATATATATTTGATTTAATATACCAAAAGCTTTTCTGGTACAGGAAAAGAAACAGCATTTGTTTATTTTTTCTGACATTTTCATGTACAGGGTGGACTTCTTGTTATTTAATTTTGATTTATATATCTGATATTTTGTCGGGTGCATTTTGGTTTTGGTGTGAGTATGCATACAGGGTGAGTGTATCTCCAATTGTGAATTTTCAATTATACAGGGTGGCACGAAAAAAAATTTTGTGCTGAAATACTTGAGAGTTGGTCAAGCCAATTTCAATTTTTTGAAATATTGAAATTTAAATTTTTTTCAAAATGGATTCATTCAAGGCCAAGCACTTGTTAATTAACGAATTAAATTATGAACTGAGAATTCGAGGAATCGTAACTGATCGCGACATGAATGATAAAAGGAAAATTCTTGCTAAAGCAATGTCTAAGCGCAACCCCACTCCTGTTGTTTTAACTGATCCCAACTATTCCTTTCAAACTGAGACCGTGGAAATTCAGTCATCGCTGGATAGCATTAGGACACTAATTACTGATTTTGAAGGCTCAACTAGCGACTCAATATATCAGAGAGTTCGTTCTCGCTTAAATCATATCAGTGCTCGTATCCAACGCATGGATGTTGCTACTGGTATTCGAGAGGAAGTAACTTTCAAACAAGAATCCTATGCTACTTGTATTTTACTGGAATCCGAACTGGAGGAGAAAGTTGTAGTTGATGGGGCACCTCCTGTAGCACAGGTAGATTTATCTCAATCCTTTATGAACCCTATTGGTATGGCTCAAGTTTCAACTCCATCACTCAAGCCAGTTTCACTTTATAAATGGGATGTCAAGTTTGATGGGACTAAAAAAACTTATAGTGTTAAAGCATTTTTAGAGAGGGTCCATGAACTAGCAGAGGCTAGACATGTAAGTAAAGATCAATTGTTTGAATCAGCTGTCGACCTTTTTTCAGGGAAAGCATTGTTATGGCTTAGACATGTTAAAGATTCAGGTAGTGCTAGAGATTGGGATACATTAACCAGTAAATTAGAGCAAGATTTTCTTACCAAAGACTATGATGAAGAACTGTGGGATTCAATAAAACATAGGAAGCAAAATGAGGATGAATCCATAGTAATTTTTGTTGCTGTGATGGAACAGCTTTTTAATCGCCTCAGTTCTCCACCCGCAGTAGTGACGAGAATAAAATGGGTCAAAAAGAATTTAAAACCTGAATATGTAGATCGGCTAGCACTGAATAGTTACGATACAGTTGATGATTTAATAAAGGATGTTAAGATTTTAGAGGAAGTTCTAAGAGAAAACAAAGATAAGTCTTTTTATAAAAAATCTCACATCAGTTCAATTGATTATGAATTGGCTATGAGTGATGGTGCTGGAACTTGTAGTGGTACCAGTAGTACTAATAGTCCTAATCAATACAAAAATCATAGACCAAGGAATTTCAGAAACTCTAACCGATCAAGAGTCCAATCAAATAATTCTCGTTCAGTGAATACAGTTTCTCGTTCAGAAAATCAAGGAAATAGGTTTGAACCAAGAACTGCGACTAATGTTAACAGTAGTAATGATGCTAGAAATCAAATGATATGTTGGAATTGCGGACTAGCGAACCACACCTTTTACAATTGTACTTTAAAACGCAAGGTATTTTGTCATGGTTGCGGTGAGCCCGGAAAAATTAAGAGTAAATGTGAAAAATGTTCGGGAAACGTGTCAGGGAGGTAGAATATTTTTCTTTAGGCCGACATTCACCTCCATTAGAACCGGCCAATTTTCGGAAACCATATCCTTCTCCAGAACAAGCTGAGGGGATTAAATTTATAAAGAAGTTTTTGTCTGAATTAAATTCTGAAAGATCTACGGCCCCAGTTTTTGTTGAAAAAGAACGGGATAATAGGCCATTTATTTCAGTAAATCTATTTGACCACGAGATTACTGCTCTTTTAGATTCTGGTGCTAATAATTCCATAGTAGGCAGTAAAGGAATACACCTGATTGAGTCATTTGGACTAAAAATATGTAAGTCAATTTATTTTGTGTGCACCGCTGATGGTGTTAGACAAAAGGTGGTGGGTTCAGTAGATCTACCCATTTGTATTAATAAAACTTGTAAAATTATTCAGTTCCTCATAGTACCTTCTTTGAACTATAGTTTCATCTTGGGAAGTGACTTTTGTAAAAATTTTGAGTTGAAAATCAATTTTAAGGAAAATAACTGGGAGATTAGTTCAGAATCTATCAGTAATGTCACTTGTTTGTCTGCGCTGGAGGTAACTGAAACGTCAGAATCATTGATATTTTCTTTGAGTAGTCTATCAGAAAATGAGGCAACCGCGGCTGAAAAAATTATTTCGGTATTTCGTGACCTTGGTAAAGATAAGGCTTTGGGTAGAACAGATAAGATGATCTATCATATTGATACAGGGGATGCCTCAGCAATTAAGCAGCGTCAGTACGTTATGTCTCCCTATATGCAAGGACATTTAAATAAAGAGCTGGACAAAATGTTAGCCTTGGGTGTAGTTAAGCCTTCAAGGAGTGATTGGTCGTCACCGGTGCTCCTAGTTAAAAAGTCAGACGGAAATTTTAGATTTTGCTTTGATGGGAGAAAGTTAAACTCCGTAACAAAAAAAGATAGTTATCCGCTACCGGTAGTAGATCGAATTTTATCTATGTTGGGTCATTCTAGATACATGTCCTCGGTGGATTTACGTAGCGCATTTTGGCAAATTCCTCTTGATGAGAGTTCAAAGGAAAAAACGGCTTTTTCAATTCCTTCCCGTGGTTTATTCCAATTCGAGGTGATGCCTTTTGGCTTGGCAAATGCCGCGCAATTTCAGCAGCGTTTAATGGACGCCATTTTTGGACCAGAGCTAGAGCCCAATATTTTTGTTTACTTAGATGACTTAATTATAGTGAGTTCAACTTTTGAAGAACATATAAAACTACTGAGCGAAGTAGCAAAGCGTCTTAGCGATGCCAAGCTAACTGTTAATTTTGAGAAATGTGAGTTTTTTCGTGAATCACTAAAATATTTAGGATTTATTATCGATAAGTTTGGCTTGAGAACTGACCCTAACAAAGTGAAGGCGATGGTTGAATTTCCACAGCCTCGAAATACCACCGAAATCAAACGTTTCACCGGAATGTGCAGTTGGTATCGACGTTTTATACCCCACTTTTCTACTCTTATGACACCAATTAACGATTTACTTAAAAGCAAGAAGAAAGGTCAAAAGGTCACTTGGACAAGTAAAGCTGATCAGGCTTTCAAAGATATTAAACAAGCGCTGGTCTCTGCACCAATTTTATCGAGTCCAAATTTTTCTATTCCCTTCACTATACAGTGCGATGCCTCTGATTCAGGACTAGGTTGCGTTTTAACTCAGATACAAGATAATCAAGAGAGAGTGATAGCATTTGCTTCACGTAGTTTGTCAAAAAATGAACGTAATTACACAGTAACTGAAAAGGAGTGTTTAGCATGTATATTTGCCTGTGAAAAATTTAGGGGTTATATTGAGGGGGTGCATTTTACTTTAGTCACAGACCACGCTTCGTTAAAATGGATGTTCAAAATCAAGGAACCGATCGGGAGAATAGCTAGATGGAGTGTCAGATTAAGTCAGTTCGATTTTACAATAGAGCATAAAGCAGGACGTTTAAACATAGTACCTGATGCATTGTCTCGGAGTCCTGTAGAGCCAGCGGAAGATTATAGTGACCAATGTTGTGTGATAGCAGAAAGTGTTGACTGCATTAACTTAAAAATTAGTTTGGAAAAATTAGATTCTTTTTATGAAACTTTAAGAGAGAAAATTTTGAAGAACCCTGGAAACTATCCCCAGTGGTTAGTAAAAAACAATTTTGTATACAAATTAGTACCATCAAAATGTCCAGTAAATAGTAATATATCAGATTGGAAGTTATTAGTACCTAAATGCCAAAGAATCCAAATTATTAAATCATGTCATGATGTCCCCACTGCTTCACACATGGGTTATTATAAAACTGTCTCCAGAATAGGCTTAACCTATTATTGGCCAAAGATGAGAAATGACATTTTTCGATATATAAAGGTTTGTAAAGTTTGTTCGGCTCAAAAATCTCCAAATTACGCTAAGTTTGGTTTAATGGGAGCAGAGAAAAAGGTTCGGTTTCCTTGGAAAGTGATAGCAATTGATCTCATGGGTCCTCTACCACGAACTTCCAGTGGATACCAATATATTCTTGTCGTAAGTGTTTGGTTGACCAAGTACCCTTTTTTTTTGTCCACTTCGAAAAGCTACTTCAGCTAGTATAATTAAATTTTTGGAAAACGATATTTTTCTCGTCTATGGTGTTCCACAGCATATAATTTGCGATAATGGTAGGCAGCTAATCAGTAAATCCATTAAAGATCTGGTTAAAAATTATGACTCAAATATTATGTATACAGCTTACTACCATCCTCAGGCAAATTACGTGGAGAGAACAAATAGAACGATTTGTACTGCGGTTCGAAGTTACATAAACAACAATCATAAACTTTGGGATAAAGAATTATCAAAAATCGGTTATGCAATAAGAACTAGTGTTCATGAAGTTACGGGGTATAGCCCAGCTTTTTTAAATTTTGGTAGAGAAGTACCAGGTAGTGGTCAATATTACGGTAAAGAAAAAGTTGATATTGATTTAGTTAACCGCGATTATTGGATTCAAAATTTGGGTAAAATGTCAGATATTTATAAAGATGTTCAGGATAAAATTCATGCTGCGCATCAGAAAAATGCTAGGTATTATAATTTACGTAGACGTTATAAAGAATTTTTTGTTGGAGACAAAGTTTGGAAGAAAAATTATGTTCTGTCCAATGCTGGCAACCATTTTGCACAGAAGTTAGCTCCACGTTATGTACTTTGCACAGTGGCAAAGAAAAAATCAAAATTAGTGTACGTTTTGAGAAACGAAAACGGCACTGATGCCGGAGTTTGGCACATTCAAGACTTGAAGCCCTATAATGGGTCTATGTCCGATCTCTCTAGGGTAGAAGATTCGGGATCTGAAGCATCAGTCAATTAATTTGTCCAAATTTCATATGATATATAGCTTAAAGCAGATCTGAAGTGAATTGAATTGTGAATAGTAGTCACTAGGAGTAGTCAAGTAGGGTAGGAAACGTTAAGCATTAGGAGTAAGGTAGTTTAAGGCGCGCCTAGTATAAGAAAAAAAAATTATTGAAAACAGAACTTAACGAATTCAATGAGTAAAACTTCAATTCTTCTATAAGGTAGTAGTGCTCGGACGAAAAATTTTGTAAACGCAAAATTTTTCTTTTATTCAGTAGGGGGGTGTGTGTAACGTGAAAATTACCTTTCTCGAATTTTCAAGTTCCATTTTTATATTCATTGATAATGGAGGTAATTGAAACACTCGCTCTGTATGTGGATTCATTTATTCAGAATTGAAATGTGCATGACAACGTATCAGTTATAGTATCTCGGGATGAAGTCATCAACACAGGGAACACTACCTGAAAAGAAACTCAATATTAGTATTGAATATAGTGATAAATAAAAAGGAACTTACCTGTATCTGCATAGAACTTCTTCACAGTAGGGATTGTGTTCAAAAACGAGTAGTCGGGTCGTTGGTTTTCGGTCGTTGAAACTGGTAATTTGGTAGGGAACTTGCTTCTGGCCTGTATTGTTGTTCATCATTAATCGGCTTGTTATTGTTTTACAATTTCATCAATTCTGACAAGTACAGATTAACGATAATATCAGGTTAGGTTTGTTCTTCTTTTTTTGTATATTCTTTGAAAAGTCGAAGATGTTCAGATGTAGTGGACGTCCGTAGCCCGCCGTCTTACCTGTCAACCGGACATAGTCCTTGGGTTCCGTGTCATTGCCCGGTGGTTGGTTGTCAATTAGCCGCTGCCGATTATTCGGGTGGTGTCGCTAATTTCGCTGCCGTTCTTCAGAATGGACCAATCAGCTGATAGTAACGGGGTCACGTGACGCATGAATGTTGCCGAATTTTTCTTTCCGGTTGCGCAGAAGAAAAGGAGGTTTTTTTCGAATGGTTTTTGGGAAGAATATTCTAGAGGAGGCGCAGGAAATATCCCACCAAGACACCATTCGTCTTTGCTCGTCATTTCCTTCTGGCTGAACTGCTAAAACAGCATGATGGAGTCGTTTGAGACCACTCATTTTCATTTTGATATCCGAAGTGAGGCCTTTCCATATTGGGGTAAGCATATTTTGATTTCTTTTTTTGGGGAAGTTCTTGGTGGTGTGCTTCTTGGTATTTCTGAGTACTACAGAACTCTGTTTTTACAGATCTGTGGGCCTTTTACTTCTTGGCCTTAGATCCGGGTGAAAATTCCCATCAGGGCACCATTTTGATTTTTGCCACTCCGAAAATTGCTATTGAAATTGACTGCCCGGAATGGAACTTCTGCCGTTTTGATTTCTGGATCCATTTGACCCTCTATTGGGAAGCTTACTCCCACCGGACACTGCTGGAATCTGGGAATCATCTACCAGGCTACACCATCTGTTTCCACGAGTACCTGGCCAACAAAGAATGCCGAAAGGAGCTGAGTTCCTACTGGAGTCCTAACCAGAACTGGTTTTGGCCATGCAGTGGAGTCTGGAGTAGAGTAGAGGAGCCCTATGCAGAGGCCTGAGTTGGAGAGCCGGTTGAGTAAGAGAGTTCCCCAAGTCTGGTTCCCTTTTAGTCGTTTTTTTATTGTGTCCTACAAGTGAAACTATTTTGGTATTTTTATATTTCTATATTAGTGAAATTTATATTTTTCTTTTTACCTGTCGTCGGTGAAAAGGTCAGTTACTTCAACCTCAGATATATTCTTCATTAATTTTTGCTAAATTTATAGTTACCCTGTTAGCCCATTATAGTACTATATCGGGAATCTAGGTAAAAAGGGATTATTTTTTTGTTATGAATGTTATGGTCACCATTTGAGTACCAAGTCATCTGAGAGTTGTCTATAATGAAATACACATAAACTACTGAATTAACACCTACCATGACACGTCATATAGTTATATGATTTTTCCCAATTAAATCTGTTGAGTTCACACAGTGTTTCACTTGAAATTTCTCTTTCAGGAAATAATTGTCATATATTGCACTTTTCTTAGTTTGTTCTATATTAAACTGAGTGGCGCCCTTATGACACTCAACAATCAAATACAGAGGATTCACCACCATTGCTTGCCTGACGAAAAGCTGCCGTGCCTTGTGAGCCATTTTTTTGTAAAGTCTAAAATTCTTTAAAAATCAACTTCAAAAATTGTGTAAAATAGGCCACACCAGATACGATGATTGTTCAGTCTATCTATTCAACTTTCTGTTCAGTTCAGTCGCTCTTATGTATAACTGGAGAACAGTTTCCTGGTGAGTATAATTATATGAACATCATCAAGATATAATCGAATACAACCCCAGATACGATTATTGTTTAGTCTATCCATTCAACCTTCTGTTCAATTCAGTCGCGCGTATGTATAACGGAAGAACAGTTACCTGGTGAGTATAACTATATAAACATAATCGAATACAACCCAGATACGATGATTGTTCAATCTATACTAAATTCAACCATCTGCTCGATTCGGTCGCTTGTATGTAAAACGGAAGAACAGTTACCTGGTGAGTATTACTATATAAACATAATCGAATACAACCCAGATACGATGATTGTTCAATCTATTCATTTAACCTTCTGCTCGATTCGGTCGCTTGTATGTAAAACGGAAGAACAGTTACCTGGTGAGTATTGCTATATAAACATCATCACGATATCATCGAATACAACTCAGATACAATTATCATTTCGTCTAACCATTCAACCTTCTATTCGATTCAGACGCTCGTATGTGTAACGAAAGAACCGTCACCTGGTAAGTATCAATATATATACAGTATTGCGATATAATCGGATACCACCCAGATACATTGATTGTTCAGTCTATCCATTCAACCTTCAGCTCGATTCGGTCGCTTATATATAAAACGGGAATACCGTCACCCAGTGTGTATAACTATATACACAGCATAACATCATAATCGAATACAACCCAGATACAATGATCATTCCGTCTATCCATCCAACCTTTTGTTCGATTGGGTCGCTCGTATGTATAACGCAAGAACAGTCACCTGGTGAGTATTACTATATAAACATCACCACGATATAATCGAATACAACTTAGTTACAATTATCGTTCCGTCTAACCATCCAACCTTATGTTCGTTTCAGACGCTCGTAGGTGTAACGAAAGAACCGTTACATGATAGGTGTATCTAAATATACAGCATAACGATATAATCGGAGACAACCCAGATACAATGATTGTTCAATCTATCCATTCAACCTTATGTTCGATTCGGTTGCCCGTATGTTTAACGGAAGAACTGTTACCTGGTTAGACATACTATATGATAATCATCACGATATACTCGAATACAACTCCAGATACGATTATTGTTTAGTCTATCCATTCAACCTTCTGTTCAATTCAGTCGTTCTTATGTATAACGGAAAAACAGTTACCTGGTGAGTATAACTATATAAACATAATCGAATACAACCCAGATACGATGAATTTCCAATCTATCCATTCAACCTTCTGCTCGATTCGGTCGCTTTCATGTAAAACGAAAGAACAGTTACCTGGTGAGTATTGCTATATAAACATCATCACGAAATCATCGAATACAACTCAGATACAATTATCGCTTCGTCTAACCATTCAACATTCTGTTCGATTCAGTTGCTAGTATGTGTAAAGGAAGTACCGTCACCTGGTAAGTATCACTATATATACAGTATTGCGATATAATCGGATACCAACCAGATACATTGATTGTTCAGTCTATCCATTCAACTTTCCGTTCGTTTTGGTCGGTCGTATGTAAAACGGGAATACCGTCACCTAGTGTGTATAACTATATACACAGCATAACATCATAATCGAATACAACCCAGATACTATACATTCAACCTTCTGTTCGATTCGGTTTCACGTATGTATAACGAAAGAACAGGAACCTGGTGAGTATTTCTATATGAACGTCATCACGATATAATCGAATACAACTCAGATGATGATCATTCCGTCAATCCATCCAACCTTCTGTTCGATTGGGTCGCTCGTATGTATAACGCAAGAACAGTCACCTGGTGAGTATTACTATATAAACATCACCACGATATAATCGAATACAACTCAGTTACAATTATCGTTCCGTCTAACCATCCAACCTTATGTTCGATTTAGACGCTCGTATGTGTAACGAAAGAACCGTTACATGGTAGGTGTAACTAAATATACAGCATAACGATATAATCGGAGACAACCCAGATACAATGATTGTTCAATCTATTCATTTAACCTTCTGCTCGATTCGGTCGCTTGTATGTAAAACGGAAGAACAGTTACCTGGTGAGTATTGCTATATAAACATCATCACGATATCATCGAATACAACTCAGATACAATTATCGTTTCGTCTAACCATTCAACCTTCTGTTCGATTCAGACGCTCGTATGTGTAACGAAAGAACCGTCACCTGGTAAGTATCACTATATATACAGTATTGCGATATAATCGGATACCACCCAGATACATTGATTGTTCAGTCTATCCATTCAACTTTCTTTTCGTTTCGGTCGCTCGTATGTAAAACGGGAATACCGTCTCCTAGTGTGTATAACTATATACACAGCATAACATCATAATCGAATACAACCCATATACTATCCATTCAACCTTCTGTTCAATTCAGTCGCTCGTATGTATAACAACGGAAGAACAGTTACCTGGTGAGTATACCTATATAAACATAATTGAATACAACCCAGATACGATGATTGTTCAATCTATACTGAATTCAACCTTCTGCTCGATTCGGTCGCTTATATATAAAACGGGAATACCGTCACCTAGTGTGTATAACTATATACACAGCATAACATCATAATCGAATACAACCCAGATACTATCCATTCAACCTTCTGTTCGATTCGGTTTCTCGTATGTATAACAAAAGAACAGTAACCTGGTGAGTATTTCTATATGAACGTCATCACGATATAATCGAATACAACTCAGATACAATGATCATTCCGTCTATCCATCCAACCTTATGTTCGATTGGGTCGCTCGTATGTATAACGCAAGAACAGTCACCTGGTGAGTATTACTATATAAACATCACCACGATATAATCGAATACAACTCAGTTACAATTATCGTTCCGTCTAACCATCCAACCTTATGTTCGATTCAGACGCTCGTATGTGTAACGAAAGAACCGTTACATGGTAGGTTTATCTAAATATACAGCATAACAATATAATCGGAAACAACCCAGATACAATGATTGTTCAATCTATCGATTCAACCTTATGTTCGATTCGTTTGCTGGTATGTATAACGGAAAAACAGTTACCTGGTTAAACATAATATATAATAATAATCACGAAATAATCGAATACAACCCAGATACGATGATTTTTCAGTCTATCCATTCAACCTTCTGTTCAGTTCAGTCGCTCTTATGTATAACTGGAGAACAGTTACCTGGTGAGTATAACTATATAAACATCATCACGATATAATCGAATACAACCCCAGATACGATCATTGTTTAGTCTATCCATTCAACCTTCTGTTCAATTCAGTCGCTCGTATGTATAACGGAAGAACAGTTACCTGGTGGGTATAAATATATAAACATAATCGAATACAACCCAGATATGATGATTGTTCAATCTATACTGAATTCAACCTTCTGCTCGATTCGGTAGCTTGTATGTAAAACGGAAGAACAGTTACCTGGTGAGTATTGCTATAAAAACATCATCATGATATCATCGAATACAACTCAGATACAATTATCGTTTCGTCTAACCATTTAACCTTCTGTTCGATTCAGTCGCTAGTATGTATAACTGGAGTACCGTCACCTGGTAAGTATCACTATATATACAGTATTGCGATATAATCGGATACCACCCAGGTACATTGATTGTTCAGTCTATCCATTCAACTTTCTGTTCGTTTCGGTCGCTCGTATGTAAAACGGGAATACCGTCACCTTATGTGTATAACTATATACACAGCATAACATCATAATCGAATACAACCCAGATACTATCCATTCAACCTTCTGTTCGATTCGGTTTCTCGTATGTATAACGAAAGAACAGTAACCTGGTGAGTATTTCCATATGAACGTCATCACGATATAATCGAATACAACTCAGATACAATGATCATTCCGTCTATCCAACCAACCTTTTGTTCGATTGGGTCGCTCGTATGTATAACGCAAGAACAGTCACCTGGTGAGTATCACTATATAAACATCACCACGATATAATCGAATACAACTTAGTTACAATTATCGTTCCGTCTAACCATCCAACCTTATGTTCGTTTCAGACGCTCGTAGGTGTAACGAAAGAACCGTTACATGATAGGTGTATCTAAATATACAGCATAACGATATAATCGGAGACAACCCAGATACAATGATTGTTCAATCTATCCATTCAACCTTATGTTCGATTCGGTTGCCCGTATGTTTAACGGAAGAACTGTTACCTGGTTAGACATACCATATGATAATCATCACGATATACTCGAATACAACTCCAGATACGATTATTGTTTAGTCTATCCATTCAACCTTCTGTTCAATTCAGTCGTTCTTATGTATATCGGAAGAACAGTTACCTGGTGAGTATAACTATATAAACATAATCGAATACAACCCAGATACGATGAATTTCCAATCTATCCATTCAACCTTCTGCTCGATTCGGTCGCTTTTATGTAAAACGAAAGAACAGTTACCTGGTGAGTATTGCTATATAAACATCATCACGATATCATCGAATACAACTCAGATACAATTATCGCTTCGTCTAACCATTCAACATTCTGTTCGATTCAGTTGCTAGTATGTGTAAAGGAAGTACCGTCACCTGGTAAGTATCACTATATATACAGTATTGCGATATAATCGGATACCAACCAGATACATTGATTGTTCAGTCTATCCATTCAACTTTCCGTTCGTTTCGGTCGCTCGTATGTAAAACGGGAATACCGTCACCTAGTGTGTATAACTATATACACAGCATAACATCATAATCGAATACAACCCAGATACTATCCATTCAACCTTCTGTTCGATTCGGTTTCTCGTATGTATAACGAAAGAACAGTAACCTGGTGAGTATTTCTATATGAACGTCATCACGATATAATCGAATACAACTCAGATACAATGATCATTCCGTCTATCCATCCAACCTTCTGTTCGATTGGGTCGCTCGTATGTATAACGCAAGAACAGTCACCTGGTGAGTATTACTATATAAACATCACCACGATATAATCGAATACAACTCAGTTACAATTATCGTTCCGTCTAACCATCCAACCTTATGTTCGATTTAGACGCTCGTATGTGTAACGAAAGAACCGTTACATGGTAGGTGTAACTAAATATACAGCATAACGATATAATCGGAGACAACCCAGATACAATGATTGTTCAATCTATCCATCCAACCTTATGTTCGATTCGGTTGCTCGTATGTTTAACGGAAGAACTGTTACCTGGTTAGACAAACTATATGATAATCATCACGATATACTCGAATACAACCCCAGATACGATTATTGTTTAGTCTATCCATTCAACTTTCTGTTCAATTCAGTCGTTCTTATGAAAAACGGAAGAACAGTTACCTGGTGAGTATAACTATATAGACCTAATAGAATACAACCCAGATACGATGAATTTTCAATCTATTCATTTAACCTTCTGCTCGATTTGGTCGCTTTTATGTAAAACGGAAGAATAGTTACCTGGTGAATATTGCTATATAAACATCATCACGATATAATCGAATACAACTCAGATACAATTATCGCTTCGTCTAACCATTCAACCTTCTGTTCGATTCAGTCGCTAGTATGTGTAACGGAAGTACCGTCACCTGGTAAGTATCACTATATATACAGTATTGCGATATAATAGGATACCAACCAGATACATTGATTGTTCAGTCTATCCATTCAACTTTCCGTTCGTTTCGGTCTCTCGTATGTAAAACGGGAATATCGTCATCTAGTGTGTATAACTATATACACAGCATAACATCATAATCGAATACAACCCAGATACTATCCATTCAACCTTCTGTTCGATTCGGTTTCTCGTATGTATAACGAAAGAACAGTAACCTGGTGAGTATTTCTATATGAACGTCATCACGATATAATCGAATACAACTCAGATACAATGATCATTCCGTCTATCCATCCAACCTTATGTTCGATTGGGTCGCTCGTATGTATAACGCAAGATTAGTCACCAGGTGAGTATTACTATATAAACATCACCACGATATAATCGAATACAACTCAGTTACAATTATCGTTCCGTCTAACCATCCAACCTTATGTTCGATTCAGACGCTCGTATGTGTAACGAAAGAACCGTTACATGGTAGGTGTAACTAAATATACAGCATAACGATATAATCGAAGACAACCCAGATACAATGATTGTTCAATCTTTCTATTCTACCTTATGTTCGATTTGGTTGCTCGTATGTATAACGGAAGAACTGTTGCCTGGTTAGACATACTATGTGATGATAATCACGATATAATCAAATACAACCCAGATACGATGATTGTTTAGTCTATCCATTCAACTTTCTGTTCAATTCAGTCGTTCTTATGGAAAACGGAAGAACAGTTACCTGGTGAGTATAACTATATAAACCTAATCGAATACAACCCAGATACGATGAATTTTCAATCTATTCATTTAACCTTCTGCTCGATTTGGTCGCTTTTATGTAAAACGGAAGAATAGTTACCTGGTGAATATTGCTATATAAACATCATCACGATATAATCGAATACAACTCAGATACAATTATCGCTTCGTCTAACCATTCAACCTTCTGTTCGATTCAGTCGCTAGTATGTGTAACGGAAGTACCGTCACCTGGTAAGTATCACTATATATACAGTATTGCGATATAATCGGATACCAACCAGATACATTGATTGTTCAGTCTATCCATTCAACTTTCCGTTCGTTTCGGTCTCTCGTATGTAAAACGGGAATACCGTCACCTAGTGTGTATAACTATATACACAGCATAACATCATAATCGAATACAACCCAGATACTATCCATTCAACCTTCTGTTCGATTCGGTTTCTCGTATGTATAACGAAAGAACAGTAACCTGGTGAGTATTTCTATATGAACGTCATCACGATATAATCGAATACAACTCAGATACAATGATCATTTCGTCTATCCATCCAACCTTATGTTCGATTGGGTCGCTCGTATGTATAACGCAAGATTAGTCACCAGGTGAGTATAACTATATAAACATCACCACGATATAATCGAATACAACTCAGTTACAATTATCGTTCCGTCTAACCATCCAACCTTATGTTCGATTCAGACGCTCGTATGTGTAACGAAAGAACCGTTACATGGTAGGTGTAACTAAATATACAGCATAACGATATAATCGGAGACAACCCAGATACAATGATTGTTCAATCTTTCCATTCTACCTTATGTTCGATTTGGTTGCTCGTATGTATAACGGAAGAACTGTTGCCTGGTTAGACATACTATGTGATGATAATCACGATATAATCAAATACAACCCAGATACGATGATTGTTCAGTCTATCCATTCAACCTTCTGTTCAGTTCAGTCGCTCTTATGTATAACTGAAGAACAGTTTCCTGGTGAGTATAATTATATGAACATCATCAAGATATAATCGAATACAACCCCAGATACGATTATTGTTTAGTCTATCCATTCAACCTTCTGTTCAATTCAGTCGCTCGTATGTATAACGGAAGAACAGATACCTGGTGAGTATAACTATATAAACATAATCGAATACAACCCAGATACGATGATTGTTCAATCTATACTAAATTCAACCTTCTGCTCGATTTGGTCGCTTGTATGTAAAACGGAAGAACAGTTACCTGGTGAGTATTGCTATATAAACATCATCACGATATCATCGAATACAACTCAGATACAATTATCGTTTCGTCTAACCATTCAACCTTCTGTTCGATTTAGTCGCTAGCATGTGTAACGGAAGTACCGTCACCTGGTAAGTATCACTATATATACAGTATTGCGATATAATCGGATACCACCCAGATACATTGATTGTTCAGTCTATCTATTCAACTTTCTTTTCGTTTCAGTCGCTCGTATGTAAAACGGGAATACCGTCTCCTAGTGTGTATAACTATATACACAGCATAACATCATAATCGAATACTACCCATATACTTTCCATTCAACCTTCTGTTCAATTCAGTCGCTCGTATGTATAACGGAAGAACAGTTACCTGGTGAGTATACCTATATAAACATAATTGAATACAACCCAGATACGATGATTGTTCAATCTATACTGATATCAACCTTCTGCTCGATTCGGTCGCTTGTATATAAAACGGAAGAACAGTTACCTGGTGAGTATTGCTATATAAACATCATCACGATATCATCGAATACAACTCAGATACAATTATCGTTTCGTCTGACCATTTAACCATCTGTTCGATTCAGTCGCTAGTATGTGTAACGGAAGTACTGTCACCTGGTAAGTATCACTATATATACAGTATTGCGATATAATCGGATACCACCCAGATACATTGATTGTTCAGTCTATCCATTCAACTTTCTGTTCGTTTCGGTCGCTCGTATGTGAAACGGGAATACCGTCACCTTATGTGTATAACTATATACACAGCATAACATCATAATCGAATACAACCCAGATACTATCCATTCAACCTTCTGTTCGATTCGGTTGCTCGTATGTATAACGAAAGAACAGTAACCTGGTGAGTATTTCTATATGAACGTCATCACGCTATAATCTAATACAACTCAGTTACAATTATCGTTCCGTCTAACCATCCAACCTTATGTTCGATTTAGACGCTCGTATGTGTAACGAAAGAACCGTTACATGGTAGGTGTAACTGAATATACAGCATAACGATATAATCGGAGACAACCCAGATACAATGATTGTTCAATCTATCCATCCAACCTTATGTTCGATTCGGTTGCTCGTATGTTTAACGGAAGAACTGTTACCTGGTTAGACATACTATATGATAATCATCAAGATATACTCGAATACAACCCCAGATACGATTATTGTTTAGTCTATCCATTCAACTTTCTGTTCAATTCAGTCGTTCTTATGAAAAACGGAAGAACAGTTACCTGGTGAGTATAACTATATAAACCTAATCGAATACAACCCAGATACGATGAATTTTCAATCTATTCATTTAACCTTCTGCTTGATTTGGTCGCTTTTATGTGAAACGGAAGAATAGTTACCTGGTGAATATTGCTATATAAACATCATCACGATATAATCGAATACAACTCAGATACAATTATCGCTTCGTCAAACCATTCAACCTTCTGTTCGATTCAGTCGCTAGTATGTGTAACGGAAGTACCGTCACCTGGTAAGTATCACTATATATACAGTATTGCGATATAATCGGATACCAACCAGATACATTGATTGTTCAGTCTATCCATTCAACTTTCCGTTCGTTTCGGTCTCTCGTATGTAAAACGGGAATACCGTCACCTAGTGTGTATAACTATATACACAGCATAACATCATAATCGAATACAACCCAGATACTATCCATTCAACCTTCTGTTCGATTCGGTTTCTCGTATGTATAACGAAAGAACAGTAACCTGGTGAGTATTTCTATATGAACGTCATCACGATATAATCGAATACAACTCAGATACAATGATCATTCCGTCTATCCATCCAACCTTATGTTCGATTGGGTCGCTCGTATGTATAACGCAAGATTAGTCACCAGGTGAGTATTACTATATAAACATCACCACGATATAATCGAATACAACCCAGTTACAATTATCGTTCCGTCTAACCATCCAACCCTATGTTCGATTCAGACGCTCGTATGTGTAACGAAAGAACCGTTACATGGTAGGTGTAACTAAATATACAGCATAACGATATAATCGGAGACAACCCAGATACAATGATTGTTCAATCTTTCCATTCTACCTTATGTTCGATTTGGTTGCTCGTATGTATAACGGAAGAACTGTTGCCTGTTTAGACATACTATGTGATGATAATCACGATATAATCAAATACAACCCAGATACGATGATTGTTTAGTCTATCCATTCAACTTTCTGTTCAATTCAGTCGTTCTTATGAAAAACGGAAGAACAGTTACCTGGTGAGTATAACTATATAAACCTAATCGAATATAACCCAGATACGATGAATTTTCAATATATTCATTTAACCTTCTGCTCGATTTGGTCGCTTTTATGTAAAACGGAAGAATAGTTACCTGGTGAATATTGCTATATAAACATCATCACGATATAATCGAATACAACTCAGATACAATTATCGCTTCGTCAAACCATTCAACCTTCTGTTCGATTCAGTCGCTAGTATGTGTAACGGAAGTACCGTCACCTGGTAAGTATCACTATATATACAGTATTGCGATATAATCGGATACCAACCAGATACATTGATTGTTCAGTCTATCCATTCAACTTTCCGTTCGTTTCGGTCTCTCGTATGTAAAACGGGAATACCGTCACCTAGTGTGTATAACTATATACACAGCATAACATCATAATCGAATACAACCCAGATACTATCCATTCAACCTTCTGTTCGATTCGGTTTCTCGTATGTATAACGAAAGAACAGTAACCTGGTGAGTATTTCTATATGAACGTCATCACGATATAATCGAATACAACTCAGATACAATGATCATTCCGTCTATCCATCCAACCTTATGTTCGATTGGGTCGCTCGTATGTATAACGCAAGATTAGTCACCAGGTGAGTATTACTATATAAACATCACCACGATATAATCGAATACAACCCAGTTACAATTATCGTTCCGTCTAACCATCCAACCCTATGTTCGATTCAGACGCTCGTATGTGTAACGAAAGAACCGTTACATGGTAGGTGTAACTAAATATACAGCATAACGATATAATCGGAGACAACCCAGATACAATGATTGTTCAATCTTTCCATTCTACCTTATGTTCGATTTGGTTGCTCGTATGTATAACGGAAGAACTGTTGCCTGTTTAGACATACTATGTGATGATAATCACGATATAATCAAATACAACCCAGATACGATGATTGTTTAGTCTATCCATTCAACTTTCTGTTCAATTCAGTCGTTCTTATGAAAAACGGAAGAACAGTTACCTGGTGAGTATAACTATATAAACCTAATCGAATACAACCCAGATACGATGAATTTTCAATATATTCATTTAACCTTCTGCTCGATTTGGTCGCTTTTATGTAAAACGGAAGAATAGTTACCTGGTGAATATTGCTATATAAACATCATCACGATATAATCGAATACAACTCAGATACAATTATCGCTTCGTCTAACCATTCAACCTTCTGTTCGATTCAGTCGCTAGTATGTGTAACGGAAGTACCGTCACCTGGTAAGTATCACTATATATACAGTATTGCGATATAATCGGATACCAACCAGATACATTGATTGTTCAGTCTATCCATTCAACTTTCCGTTCGTTTCGGTCTCTCGTATGTGAAACGGGAATACCGTCACCTAGTGTGTATAACTATATACACAGCATAACATCATAATCGAATACAACCCAGATACTATCCATTCAACCTTCTGTTCGATTCGGTTTCTCGTATGTATAACGAAAGAACAGTAACCTGGTGAGTATTTCTATATGAACGTCATCACGATATAATCGAATACAACTCAGATACAATGATCATTCCGTCTATCCATCCAACCTTATGTTCGATTGGGTCGCTCGTATGTATAACGCAAGATTAGTCACCAGGTGAGTATAACTATATAAACATCACCACGATATAATCGAATACAACTCAGTTACAATTATCGTTCCGTCTAACCATCCAACCTTATGTTCGATTCAGACGCTCGTATGTGTAACGAAAGAACCGTTACATGGTAGGTGTAACTAAATATACAGCATAACGATATAATCGGAGACAACCCAGATACAATGATTGTTCAATCTTTCCATTCTACCTTATGTTCGATTTGGTTGCTCGTATGTATAACGGAAGAACTGTTGCCTGGTTAGACATACTATGTGATGATAATCACGATATAATCAAATACAACCCAGATACGATGATTGTTCAGTCTATCCATTCAACCTTCTGTTCAGTTCAGTCGCTCTTATGTATAACTGAAGAACAGTTTCCTGGTGAGTATAATTATATGAACATCATCAAGATATAATCGAATACAACCCCAGATACGATTATTGTTTAGTCTATCCATTCAACATTCTGTTCAATTCAGTCGCTCGTATGTATAACGGAAGATCAGTTACCTGGTGAGTATAACTATATAAACATAATCGAATACAACCCAGATACGATGATTGTTCAATCTATACTAAATTCAACCTTCTGCTCGATTTGGTCGCTTGTATGTAAAACGGAAGAACAGTTACCTGGTGAGTATTGCTATATAAACATCATCACGATATCATCGAATACAACTCAGATACAATTATCGTTTCGTCTAACCATTCAACCTTCTGTTCGATTTAGTCGCTAGCATGTGTAACGGAAGTACCGTCACCTGGTAAGTATCACTATATATACAGTATTGCGATATAATCGGATACCACCCAGATACATTGATTGTTCAGTCTATCTATTCAACTTTCTTTTCGTTTCAGTCGCTCGTATGTAAAACGGGAATACCGTCTCCTAGTGTGTATAACTATATACACAGCATAACATCATAATCGAATACTACCCATATACTATCCATTCAACCTTCTGTTCAATTCAGTCGCTCGTATGTATAACGGAAGAACAGTTACCTGGTGAGTATACCTATATAAACATAATTGAATACAACCCAGATACGATGATTGTTCAATCTATACTGAATTCAACCTTCTGCTCGATTCGGTCGCTTGTATATAAAACGGAAGAACAGTTACCTGGTGAGTATTGCTATATAAACATCATCACGATATCATCGAATACAACTCAGATACAATTATCGTTTCGTCTAACCATTTAACCATCTGTTCGATTCAGTCGCTAGTATGTGTAACGGAAGTACTGTCACCTGGTAAGTATCACTATATATACAGTATTGCGATATAATCGGATACCACCCAGATACATTGATTGTTCAGTCTATCCATTCAACTTTCTGTTCGTTTCGGTCGCTCGTATGTGAAACGGGAATACCGTCACCTTATGTGTATAACTATATACACAGCATAACATCATAATCGAATACAACCCAGATACTATCCATTCAACCTTCTGTTCGATTCGGTTGCTCGTATGTATAACGAAAGAACAGTAACCTGGTGAGTATTTCTATATGAACGTCATCACGATATAATCTAATACAACTCAGTTACAATTATCGTTCCGTCTAACCATCCAACCTTATGTTCGATTTAGACGCTTGTATGTGTAACGAAAGAACCGTTACATGGTAGGTGTAACTAAATATACAGCATAACGATATAATCGGAGACAACCCAGATACAATGATTGTTCAATCTATCCATCCAACCTTATGTTCGATTGGGTCGCTCGTATGTATAACGCAAGATTAGTCACCAGGTGAGTATTACTATATAAACATCACCACGATATAATCGAATACAACTCAGTTACAATTATCGTTCCGTCTAACCATCCAACCTTATGTTCGATTCAGACGCTCGTATGTGTAACGAAAGAACCGTTACATGGTAGGTGTAACTAAATATACAGCATAACGATATAATCGGAGACAACCCAGATACAATGATTGTTCAATCTTTCCATTCTACCTTATGTTCGATTTGGTTGCTCGTATGTATAACGGAAGAACTGTTGCCTGGTTAGACATACTATGTGATGATAATCACGATATAATCAAATACAACCCAGATATGATGATTGTTTAGTCTATCCATTCAACTTTCTGTTCAATTCAGTCGTTCTTATGAAAAACGGAAGAACAGTTACCTGGTGAGTATAACTATATAAACCTAATCGAATACAACCCAGATACGATGAATTTTCAATCTATTCATTAACCTTCTGCTCGATTTGGTCGCTTTTATGTAAAACGGAAGAATAGTTACCTGGTGAATATTGCTATATAAACATCATCACGATATAATCGAATACAACTCAGATACAATTATCGCTTCGTCTAACCATTCAACCTTCTGTTCGATTCAGTCGCTAGTATGTGTAACGGAAGTACCGTCACCTGGTAAGTATCACTATATATACAGTATTGCGATATAATCGGATACCAACCAGATACATTGATTGTTCAGTCGATCCATTCAACTTTCCGTTCGTTTCGGTCTCTCGTTTGTAAAACGGGAATACCGTCACCTAGTGTGTATAACTATATACACAGCATAACATCATAATCGAATACAACCCAGATACTATCCATTCAACCTTCTGTTCGATTCGGTTTCTCGTATGTATAACGAAAGAACAGTAACCTGGTGAGTATTTCTATATGAACGTCATCACGATATAATCGAATACAACTCAGATACAATGATCATTCCGTCTATCCATCCAACCTTATGTTCGATTGGGTCGCTCGTATGTATAACGCAAGATTAGTCACCAGGTGAGTATAACTATATAAACATCACCACGATATAATCGAATACAACTCAGTTACAATTATGGTTCCGTCTAACCATCCAACCTTATGTTCGATTCAGACGCTCGTATGTGTAACGAAAGAACCGTTACATGGTAGGTGTAACTAAATATACAGCATAACGATATAATCGGAGACAACCCAGATACAATGATTGTTCAATCTTTCCATTCTACCTTAGGTTCGATTTGGTTGCTCGTATGTATAACGAAAGAACTGTTGCCTGGTTAGACATACTATGTGATGATAATCACGATATAATCAAATACAACCCAGATACGATGATTGTTCAGTCTATCCATTCAACCTTCTGTTCAGTTCAGTCGCTCTTATGTATAACTGAAGAACAGTTTCCTGGTGAGTATAATTATATGAACATCATCAAGATATATTCGAATACAACCCCAGATACGATTATTGTTTAGTCTATCCATTCAACCTACTGTTCAATTCAGTCGCTCGTATGTATAACGGAAGAACAGTTACCTGGTGAGTATAACTATATAAACATAATCGAATACAACCCAGATACGATGATTGTTCAATCTATACTAAATTCAACCTTCTGCTCGATTTGGTCGCTTGTATGTAAAACGGAAGAACAGTTACCTGGTGAGTATTGCTATATAAACATCATCACGATATCATCGAATACAACTCAGATACAATTATCGTTTCGTCTAACCATTCAACCTTCTGTTCGATTTAGTCGCTAGCATGTGTAACGGAAGAACCGTCACCTGGTAAGTATCACTATATATACAGTATTGCGATATAATCGGATACCACCCAGATACATTGATTGTTCAGTCTATCTATTCAACTTTCTTTTCGTTTCAGTTGCTCGTATGTAAAACGGGAATACCGTCTGCTAGTGTGTATAACTATATACACAGCATAACATCATAATCGAATACTACCCATATACTATCCATTCAACCTTCTGTTCAATTCAGTCGCTCGTATGTATAACGGAAGAACAGTTACCTGGTGAGTATACCTATATAAACATAATTGAATACAACCCAGATACGATGATTGTTCAATCTATACTGAATTCAACCTTCTGCTCGATTCGGTCGCTTGTATATAAAACGGAAGAACAGTTACCTGGTGAGTATTGCTATATAAACATCATCACGATATCATCGATTACAACTCAGATACAATTATCGTTTCGTCTAACCATTTAACCATCTGTTCGATTCAGTCGCTAGTATGTGTAACGGAAGTACTGTCACCTGGTAAGTATCACTATATATACAGTATTGCGATATAATCGGATACCACCCAGATACATTGATTGTTCAGTCTATCCATTCAACTTTCTGTTCGTTTCGGTCGCTCGTATGTGAAACGGGAATACCGTCACCTTATGTGTATAACTATATACACAGCATAACATCATAATCGAATACAACCCATATACTATCCATCCAACCTTATGTTCGATTCAGACGCTCGTATGTGTAACGAAAGAACCGTTACATGGTAGGTGTTGTTAAATATACAACATAACGATATAATCGGAGACAACCCAGATACAATGATTGTTCAATCTATCCATTCAACCTTATGTTCGATTCGGTTGCTCGTATGTATAACGGAAGAACTGTTACCTGGTTAGACATACTATATGATAATCATCACGATATACTCGAATACAACCCCAGATACGATTATTGTTTAGTCTATCCATTCAACTTTCTGTTCAATTCAGTCGTTCTTATGAAAAACGGAAGAACAGTTACCTGGTGAGTATAACTATATAAACCTAATCGAATACAACCCAGATACGATGAATTTTCAATCTATTCATTTAACCTTCTGCTCGATTCGGTCGCTTCTATGTAAAACGAAAGAACAGTTACCTGGTGAATATTGCTATATAAACATAATCACGATATAATCGAATACAACTCAGATACAATTATCGCTTCGTCTAACCATTTAACCTTCTGTTCGATTCAGTCGCTAGTATGTGTAACGGAAGTACCGTCACCTGGTAAGTATCACTATATATACAGTATTGCGATATAATCGGATACCAACCAGATACATTGATTGTTCAGTCTATCCATTCAACTTTCCGTTCGTTTCGGTCGCTCGTATGTAAAACGGGAATACCGTCACCTAGTGTGTATAACTATATACACAGCATAACATCATAATCGAATACAACCCAGATACTATCCATTCAACCTTCTGTTCGATTCGGTTTCTCGTATGTATAACGAAAGAACAGTAACCTGGTGAGTATTTCTATATGAACGTCATCACGATATAATCGAATACAACTCAGATACAATGATCATTCCGTCTATCCATCCAACCTTATGTTCGATTGGGTCGCTCGTATGTATAACGCAAGAACAGTCACCTGGTGAGTATTACTATATAAACATCACCACGATATAATCGAATACAACTCAGTTACAATTATCGTTCCGTCTAACCATCCAACCTTATGTTCGATTCAGACGCTCGTATGTGTAACGAAAGAACCGTTACATGGTAGGTGTAACTAAATATACAGCATAACGATATAATCGGAGACAACCCAGATACAATGATTGTTCAATCTATCCATTCAACCTTATGTTCGATTTGGTTGCTCGTATGTATAACGGAAGAACTGTTACCTGGTAAGACATACTATGTGATGATAATCACGATATAATCAAATACAACCCAGATACGATGATTGTTCAGTCTATCCATTCAACCTTCTGTTCAGTTCAGTCGCTCTTATGTATAACTGGAGAACAGTTTCCTGGTGAGTATAATTATATGAACATCATCAAGATATAATCGAATACAACCCCAGATACGATTATTGTTTAGTCTATTCATTCAACCTTCTGTTCAATTCAGTCGCTCGTATGTATAACGGAAGAACAGTTACCTGGTGAGTATAACTATATAAACATAATCGAATACAACCCAGATACGATGATTGTTCAATCTATACTAAATTTAACCTTCTGCTCGATTCGGTCGCTTGTATGTAAAACGGAAGAACAGTTACCTGGTGAGTATTACTATATAAACATAATCGAATACAACCCAGATACGATGATTGTTCAATCTATTCATTTAACCTTCTGCTCAAATCGGTCGCTTGTATGTAAAACGGAAGAACAGTTACCTGGTGAGTATTGCTATATAAACATCATCACGATATCATCGAATACAACTCAGATACAATTATCGTTTCGTCTAACCATTCAACCTTCGGTTCGATTAAGTCGCTAGCATGTGTAACGGAAGTACCGTCACCTGGTGAGTATCACTATATATACAGTATTACGATATAATTGGATACCACCCAGATACATTGATTGTTCAGTCTATCCATTCAACTTTCTTTTCGTTTCGGTCGCTCGTATGTAAAACGGGAATACCGTCTCCTAGTGTGTATAACTATATACACAGCATAACATCATAATCGAATACAACCCATATACTATCCATCCAACCTTATGTTCGATTCAGACGCTCGTATGTGTAACGAAAGAACCGTTACATGGTAGGTGTAGTTAAATATACAACATAACGATATAATCGGAGACAACCCAGATACAATGATTGTTCAATCTATCCATTCAACCTTATGTTCGATTTGGTTGCTCGTATGTATAACGGAAGAACTGTTACCTGGTTAGACATACTATATGATAATCATCACGATATACTCGAATACAACCCCAGATACGATTATTGTTTAGTCTATCCATTCAACTTTCTGTTCAATTCAGTCGTTCTTATGAAAAACGGAAGAACAGTTACCTGGTGAGTATAACTATATAAACCTAATCGAATACAACCCAGATACGATGAATTTTCAATCTATTCATTTAACCTTCTGCTCGATTCGGTCGCTTCTATGTAAAACGGAAGAACAGTTACCTGGTGAATATTGCTATATAAACATCATCACGATATAATCGAATACAACTCAGATACAATTATCGCTTCGTCTAACCATTTAACCTTCTGTTCGATTCAGTCGCTAGTATGTGTAACGGAAGTACCGTCACCTGGTAAGTATCACTATATATACAGTATTGCGATATAATCGGATACCAACCAGATACATTGATTGTTCAGTCTATCCATTCAACTTTCCGTTCGTTTCGGTCTCTCGTATGTAAAACGGGAATACCGTCACCTAGTGTGTATAACTATATACACAGCATAACATCATAATCGAATACAACCCAGATACTATCCATTCAACCTTCTGTTCGATTCGGTTTCTCGTATGTATAACGAAAGAACAGTAACCTGGTGAGTATTTCTATATGAACGTCATCACGATATAATCGAATACAACTCAGATACAATGATCATTCCGTCTATCCATCCAACCTTATGTTCGATTGGGTCGCTCGTATGTGTAACGCAAGAACAGTCACCTGGTGAGTATTACTATATAAACATCACCACGATATAATCGAATACAACTCAGTTACAATTATCGTTCCGTCTAACCATCCAACCTTATTTTCGATTCAGACGCTCGTATGTGTAACGAAAGAACCGTTACATGGTAGGTGTAACTAAATATACAGCATAACGATATAATCGGAGACAACCCAGATACAATGATTGTTCAATCTATCCATTCAACCTTATGTTCGATTTGGTTGCTCGTATGTATAACGGAAGAACTGTTACCTGGTTAGACATACTATGTGATGATAATCACGATATAATCAAATACAACCCAGATACGATGATTGTTCAGTCTATCCATTCAACCTTCTGTTCAGTTCAGTCGCTCTTATGTATAACTGGAGAACAGTTTCCTGGTGAGTATAATTATATGAACATCATCAAGATATAATCGAATACAACCCCAGATACGATTATTGTTTAGTCTATTCATTCAACCTTCTGTTCAATTCAGTCGCTCGTATGTATAACGGAAGAACAGTTACCTGGTGAGTATAACTATATAAACATAATCGAATACAACACAGATACGATGATTGTTCAATCTATACTAAATTCAACCTTCTGCTCGATTCGGTCGCTTGTATGTGAAACGGAAGAACAGTTACCTGGTGAGTATTACTATATAAACATAATCGAATACAACCCAGATACGATGATTGTTCAATCTATTCATTTAACCTTCTGCTCGATTCGGTCGCTTGTATGTAAAACGGAAGAACAGTTACCTGGTGAGTATTGCTATATAAACATCATCACGATATCATCGAATACAACTCAGATACAATTATCGTTTCGTCTAACCATTCAACCTTCTGTTCGATTAAGTCGCTAGCATGTGTAACGGAAGTACCGTCACCTGGTAAGTATCACTATATATACAGTATTGCGATATAATTGGATACCACCCAGATACATTGATTGTTCAGTCTATCCATTCAACTTTCTCTTCGTTTCGGTCGCTCGTATGTAAAACGGGAATACCGTCTCCTAGTGTGTATAACTATATACACAGCGTAACATCATAATCGAATACAACCCATATACTATCCATTCAACCTTCTGTTCAATTCAGTCGCTCGTATGTATAACGGAAGAACAGTTACCTGGTGAGTATACCTATATAAACATAATTGAATACAACCCAGATACGATGATTGTTCAATCTATACTGAATTCAACCTTCTGCTCGATTCGGTCGCTTGTATATAAAACGGAAGAACAGTTACCTGGTGAGTATTGCTATATAAACATCATCACGATATCATCGAATACAACTCAGATACAATTATCGTTTCGTCTAACCATTTAACCTTCTGTTCGATTCAGTCGCTAGTATGTGTAACGGAAGTACCGTCACCTGGTAAGTATCACTATATATACAGTATTGCGATATAATCGGATACCAACCAGATACATTGATTGTTCAGTCTATCCATTCAACTTTCCGTTCGTTTCGGTCGCTCGTATGTAAAACGGGAATACCGTCACCTAGTGTGTATAACTATATACACAGCATAACATCATAATCGAATACAACCCAGATACTATCCATTCAACCTTCTGTTCGATTCGGTTTCTCGTATGTATAACGAAAGAACAGTAACCTGGTGAGT
The DNA here is from genome assembly GCA_029955515.1 of Chrysomela aeneicollis. NCBI lineage: Eukaryota > Metazoa > Arthropoda > Insecta > Coleoptera > Chrysomelidae > Chrysomela > Chrysomela aeneicollis. The sequence continues at coordinate 8,625,060 of JARUHQ010000013.1, read as the reverse complement.
ATTTCTATATGAACGTCATCACGATATAATCGAATACAACTCAGATACAATGATCATTCCGTCTATCCATCCAACCTTATGTTCGATTGGGTCGCTCGTATGTATAACGCAAGAACAGTCACCTGGTGAGTATTACTATATAAACATCACCACGATATAATCGAATACAACTCAGTTACAATTATCGTTCCGTCTAACCATCCAACCTTATTTTCGATTCAGACGCTCGTATGTGTAACGAAAGAACCGTTACATGGTAGGTGTTACTAAATATACAGCATAACGATATAATCGGAGACAACCCAGATACAATGATTGTTCAATCTATCCATTCAACCTTATGTTCGATTTGGTTGCTCGTATGTATAACGGAAGAACTGTTACCTGGTTAGACATACTATGTGATGATAATCACGATATAATCAAATACAACCCAGATACGATGATTGTTCAGTCTATCCATTCAACCTTCTGTTCAGTTCAGTCGCTCTTATGTATAACTGGAGAACAGTTTCCTGGTGAGTATAATTATATGAACATCATCAAGATATAATCGAATACAACCCCAGATACGATTATTGTTTAGTCTATTCATTCAACCTTCTGTTCAATTCAGTCGCTCGTATGTATAACGGAAGAACAGTTACCTGGTGAGTATAACTATATAAACATAATCGAATACAACCCAGATACGATGATTGTTCAATCTATACTAAATTCAACCTTCTGCTCGATTCGGTCGCTTGTATGTGAAACGGAAGAACAGTTACCTGGTGAGTATTACTATATAAACATAATCGAATACAACCCAGATACGATGATTGTTCAATCTATTCATTTAACCTTCTGCTCGATTCGGTCGCTTGTATGTAAAACGGAAGAACAGTTACCTGGTGAGTATTGCTATATAAACATCATCACGATATCATCGAATACAACTCAGATACAATTATCGTTTCGTCTAACCATTCAACCTTCTGTTCGATTAAGTAGCTAGCATGTGTAACGGAAGTACCGTCACCTGGTAAGTATCACTATATATACAGTATTGCGATATAATTGGATACCACCCAGATACATTGATTGTTCAGTCTATCCATTCAACTTTCTCTTCGTTTCGGTCGCTCGTATGTAAAACGGGAATACCGTCTCCTAGTGTGTATAACTATATACACAGCGTAACATCATAATCGAATACAACCCATATACTATCCATTCAACCTTCTGTTCAATTCAGTCGCTCGTATGTATAACGGAAGAACAGTTACCTGGTGAGTATACCTATATAAACATAATTGAATACAACCCAGATACGATGATTGTTCAATCTATACTGAATTCAACCTTCTGCTCGATTCGGTCGCTTGTATATAAAACGGAAGAACAGTTACCTGGTGAGTATTGCTATATAAACATCATCACGATATCATCGAATACAACTCAGATACAATTATCGTTTCGTCTAACCATTTAACCTTCTGTTCGATTCAGTCGCTAGTATGTGTAACGGAAGTACCGTCACCTGGTAAGTATCACTATATATACAGTATTGCGATATAATTGGATACCACCCAGATACATTGATTGTTCAGTCTATCCATTCAACTTTCTTTTCGTTTCGGTCGCTCGTATGTAAAACGGGAATACCGTCTCCTAGTGTGTATAACTATATACACAGCATAACATCATAATCGAATACAACCCATATACTATCCATTCAACCTTCTGTTCAATTCAGTCGCTCGTATGTATAACGGAAGAACAGTTACCTGGTGAGTATACCTATATAAACATAATTGAATACAACCCAGATACGATGATTGAACCATGTAACCATTGAACCATGTAACGGTTCTTTCGTTACACATACGAGCGTCTGAATCGAACATAAGGTTGGATGGTTAGACGGAACGATAATTGTAACTGAGTTGTATTCGATTATATCGTGGTGATGTTTATATAGTAATACTCACCAGGTGACTGTTCTTGTGTTATACATACGAGCGACCCAATCGAACATAAGGTTGGATGGATAGACGGAATGATCATTGAATCTGAGTTGTATTCGATTATATCGTGATGACGTTCATATAGAAATACTCACCAGGTTACTGTTCTTTCGTTATACATACGAGAAACCGAATCGAACAGAAGGTTGAATGGATAGTATCTGGGTTGTATTCGATTATGATGTTATGCTGTGTATATAGTTATACACACTAGGTGACGGTATTCCCGTTTTATATATAAGCGACCGAATCGAGCAGAAGGTTGAATTCAGTATAGATTGAACAATCATCGTATCTGGGTTGTATTCAATTATGTTTATATAGGTATACTCACCAGGTAACTGTTCTTCCGTTGTTATACATACGAGCGACTCAATTGAACAGAAGGTTGAATGGATAGTTTATGGGTTGTATTCGATTATGATGTTATGCTGTGTATATAGTTATACACACTAGGAGACGGTATTCCCGTTTTACATACGAGCGACCGAAACGAAAAGAAAGTTGGATGGATAGACTGAACAATCAATGTATCTGGGTGGTATCCGATTATATCACAATACTGTATATATAGTGATACTTACCAGGTGACGGTTCTTTCGTTACACATACGAGCGTCTGAATCGAACAGAAGGTTGAATGGTTAGACGAAACGATAATTGTATCTGAGTTGTATTCGATGATATCGTGATGATGTTTATATAGCAATACTCACCAGGTAACTGTTCTTCCGTTTTACATACAAGCGACCGAATCGAGCAGAAGGTTAAATGAATAGATTGAACAATCATCGTATCTGGGTTGTATTCGATTATGTTTATATAGTAATACTCACCAGGTAACTGTTCTTCCGTTTTACATACAAGCGACCGAATCGAGCAGATGGTTGAATTTAGTATAGATTGAACAATCATCGTATCTGGGTTGTATTCGATTATGTTTATATAGTTATACTCACCAGGTAACTGTTCTTCCGTTATACATACGCGCGACTGAATTGAACAGAAGGTTGAATGGATAGACTAAACAATAATCGTATCTGGGGTTGTATTCGATTATATCTTGATGATGTTTATATAATTATACTCACCAGGAAACTGTTCTCCAGTTATACATAAGAGCGACTGAACTGAACAGAAAGTTGAATGGATAGACTGAACAATCATCGTATCTGGGTTGTATTTGATTATATCGTGATTATCATCACATAGTATGTCTAACCAGGTAACAGTTCTTTCGTTATACATACGAGAAACCGAATCGAACAGAAGGTTGAATGGATAGTATCTGGGTTGTATTCGATTATGATGTTATGCTGTGTATATAGTTATACACACTAGGTGACGGTATTCCCGTTTTACATACGAGCGACCGAAACGAACGGAAAGTTGAATGGATAGACTGAACAATCAATGTATCTAGTTGGTATCCGATTATATCGCAATACTGTATATATAGTGATACTTACCAGGTGACGGTACTTCCGTTACACATACTAGCGACTGAATCGAACAGAAGGTTAAATGGTTAGACGAAGCGATAATTGTATCTGAGTTGTATTCGATTATATCGTGATGATGTTTATATAGCAATATTCACCAGGTAACCGTTCTTCCGTTTTACATAAAAGCGACCAAATCGAGCAGAAGGTTAAATGAATAGATTGAAATTTCATCGTATCTGGGTTGTATTCGATTAGGTTTATATAGTTATACTCACCAGGTAACTGTTCTTCCGTTTTTCATGAGAACGACTGAATTGAACAGAAAGTTGAATGGATAGACTAAACAATAATCGTTTCTGGGGTTGTATTCGAGTATATCGTGATGATTATCATATAGTATGTCTAACCAGGTAACAGTTCTTCCGTTAAACATATGAGCAAACGAATCGAACATGAGGTTGGATGGATAGATTGAACAATCATTGTATCTGGGTTGTCTCCGATTATATCGTTATGCTGTATATACACAGCATAACATCATAATCGAATACAACCCACATACTATCCATTCAACCTTCTGTTCGATTCGGTTGCTCGTATGTATGACGAAAGAACAGTAACCTGGTGAGTATTTCTATATGAACGTCATCACGATATAATCGAATATAACTCAGATACAATGATCATTCCGTCTATCCATCCAACCTTCTGTTCGATTGTGTCGCTCGTATGTATAACGCAAGAACAGTCACCTGGTGAGTATTACTATATAAACATCACCACGATATAATCGAATACAACTCAGTTACAATTATCGTTCCGTCTAACCATCCAACCTTATGTTCGATTTAGACGCTCGTATGTGTAACGAAAGAACCGTTACATGGTAGGTGTAACTAAATATACAGCATAACGATATAATCGAAGACAACCCAGATACAATGATTGTTCAATCTATCCATCCAACCTTATGTTCGATTCGGTTGCTCGTATGTTTAACGGAAGAACTGTTACCTGGTTAGACATACTATATGATAATCATCACGATATACTCGAATACAACCCCAGATACGATTATTGTTTAGTCTATCCATTCAACTTTCTGTTCAATTCAGTCGTTCTTATGAAAAACGGAAGAACAGTTACCTGGTGAGTATAACTATATAAACCTAATCGAATACAACCCAGATAAGATGAATTTTCAATCTATTCATTTGACCTTCTGCTCGATTTGGTCGCTTTTATGTAAAACGGAAGAACAGTTACCTGGTGAATATTGCTATATAAACATCATCACGATATAATCAAATACAACTCAGATAAAATTATCGCTTCGTCTAACCATTTAACCTTCTGTTCGATTCAGTCGCTAGTATGTGAAACAGAAGTACCGTCATCTGGTAAGTATCACTATATATACAGTATTGCGATATAATCGGATACCAACCAGATACATTGATTGTTCAGTCTATCCATTCAACTTTCCGTTCGTTTCGGTCGCTCGTATGTAAAACGGGAATACCGTCACCTAGTGTGTATAACTATATACACAGCATAACATCATAATCGAATACAACCCAGATACTATCCATTCAACCTTCTGTTCGATTCGGTTTCTCGTATGTATAACGGAAGAACAGTAACCTGGTGAGTATTTCTATATGAACGTCATCACGATATAATCGAATACAACTCAGATACAATGATCATTCCGTCTATCCATCCAACCTTCTGTTCGATTGGGTCGCTCGTATGTATAACGCAAGAACAGTCACCTGGTGAGTATTACTATATAAACATCACCACGATATAATCGAATACAACTCAGTTACAATTATCGTTCCGTCTAACCATCCAACCTTATGTTCGATTTAGACGCTCGTATGCGTAACGAAAGAACCGTTAAATGGTAGGTGTAACTAAATATACAGCATAACGATATAATCGGAGACAACCCAGATACAATGATTGTTCAATCTATCCATCCAACCTTATGTTCGATTCGTTTGCTCATATGTTTAACGGAAGAACTGTTACCTGGTTAGACATAATATATGATAATCATCACGATATACTCGAATACAACCCCAGAAACGATTATTGTTTAGTCTATCCATTCAACTTTCTGTTCAATTCAGTCGTTCTCATGAAAAACGGAAGAACAGTTACCTGGTGAGTATAACTATATAAACCTAATCGAATACAACCCAGATACGATGAAATTTCAATCTATTCATTTAACCTTCTGCTCGATTTGGTCGCTTTTATGTAAAACGGAAGAACGGTTACCTGGTGAATATTGCTATATAAACATCATCACGATATAATCGAATACAACTCAGATACAATTATCGCTTCGTCTAACCATTTAACCTTCTGTTCGATTCAGTCGCTAGTATGTGTAACGGAAGTACCGTCACCTGGTAAGTATCACTATATATACAGTATTGCGATATAATCGGATACCAACTAGATACATTGATTGTTCAGTCTATCCATTCAACTTTCCGTTCGTTTCGGTCGCTCGTATGTAAAACGGGAATACCGTCACCTAGTGTGTATAACTATATACACAGCATAACATCATAATCGAATACAACCCAGATACTATCCATTCAACCTTCTGTTCGATTCGGTTTCTCGTATGTATAACGAAAGAACAGTCACCTGGTGAGTATTACTATATAAACATCACCACGATATAATCGAATACAACTTAGTTACAATTATCATTCCGTCTAACCATCCAACCTTATGTTCGTTTCAGACGCTCGTAGGTGTAACGAAAGAACCGTTACATGATAGGTGTATCTAAATATACAGCATAACGATATAATCGGAGACAACCCAGATACAATGATTGTTCAATCTATCCATTCAACCTTATGTTCGATTTGGTTTATCGTATGTATAACGAAAGAACTGTTACCTGGTTAGACATACTATGTGATGATAATCACGATATAATCAAATACAACCCAGATACGATGATTGTTCAGTCTATCCATTCAACTTTCTGTTCAGTTCAGTCGCTCTTATGTATAACTGGAGAACAGTTTCCTGGTGAGTATAATTATATGAACATCATCAAGATATAATCGAATACAACCCCAGATACGATTATTGTTTAGTCTATCCATTCAACCTTCTGTTCAATTCAGTCGCTCGTATGTATAACGGAAGAACAGTTACCTGGTGAGTATAACTATATAAACATAATCGAATACAACCCAGATACGATGATTGTTCAATCTATACTAAATTCAACCTTCTGCTCGATTCGGTCGCTTGTATGTAAAACGGAAGAACAGTTACCTGGTGAGTATTACTATATAAACATAATCGAATACAACCCAGATACGATGATTGTTCAATCTATTCATTTAACCTTCTGCTCGATTCGGTCGCTTGTATGTAAAACGTAAGAACAGTTACCTGGTGAGTATTGCTATATAAACATCATCACGATATCATCGAATACAACTCAGATACAATTATCGTTTCGTCTAACCATTCAACCTTCTGTTCGATTTAGTCGCTAGCATGTGTAACGGAAGTACCGTCACCTGGTAAGTATCACTATATATACAGTATTGCGATATAATCGGATATCACCCAGATACATTGATTGTTCAGTCTATCTATTCAACTTTCTTTTCGTTTCGGTCGCTCGTATGTTAAACGGGAATACCGTCTCCTAGTGTGTATAACTATATACACAGCATAACATCATAATCGAATACAACCCATATACTATCCATTCAACCTTCTGTTCAATTCAGTCGCTCGTATGTATAACGGAAGAACAGTTACCTGGTGAGTATTGCTATATAAACAACATCACGATATCATCGAATACAACTCAGTTACAATTATCGTTCCGTCTAACCATCCAACCTTATGTTCGATTCAGACGCTCGTATGTGTAACGAAAGAACCGTTACATGGTAGGTGTAGTTAAATATACAACATAACGATATAATCGGAGACAACCCAGATACAATGATTCTTCAATCTATCCATTCAACCTTATGTTCGATTCGGTTGCTCGTATGTATAACGGAAGAACTGTTACCTGGTTAGACATACTATATTATAATCATCACGATATATTCAAATACAACCCAGATACGATGATTGTTCAGTCTATCCATTCAACCTTCAGTTCAGTTTAGACGCTCTTATGTATAACTGGAGAACAGTTTCCTGGTGAGTATAACTATATGAACATCATCACGATATACTCGAATACAACCCCAGATACGATTATTGTTTAGTCTATCCATTCAACTTTCTGTTCAATTCAGTCGTTCTTATGAAAAACGGAAGAACAGTTACCTGGTGAGTATAACTATATAAACCTAATCGAATACAACCCAGATACGATGAATTTTCAATCTATTCATTTAACCTTCTGCTCGATTCGGTCGCTCCTATGTAAAACGGAAGAACAGTTACCTGGTGAATATTGCTATATAAACATCATCACGATATAATCGAATACAACTCAGATACAATGATCATTCCGTCTATCCATCCAACCTTATGTTCGATTGGGTCGCTCGTATGTATAACGCAAGAACAGTCACCTGGTGAGTATTACTATATAAACATCACCACGATATAATCGAATACAACTCAGTTACAATTATCGTTCCGTCTAACCATCCAACCTTATGTTCGATTCAGACGCTCGTATGTGTAACGAAAGAACCGTTACATGGTAGGTTCATCCAAATATACAGCATAACGATATAATCGGAAACAACCCAGATACAATGATTGTTCAATCTATCCATTCAACCTTATGTTCGATTCGTTTGCTGGTATGTATAACGGAAAAACAGTTACCTGGTTAAACATAATATATAATAATCATCACGAAATAATCGAATACAACCCAGATACGATGATTGTTCAGTCTATCCATTCAACCTTCTGTTCAGTTCAGTCGCTCTTATGTATAACTGGAGAACAGTTACCTGGTGAGTATAACTATATAAACATCATCACGATATAATCGAATACAACCCCAGATACGATCATTGTTTAGTCTATCCATTCAACCTTCTGTTCAATTCAGTCGCTCGTATGTGTAACGGAAGAACAGTTACCTGGTGAGTATAAATATATAAACATAATCGAATACAACCCAGATACGATGATTGTTCAATCTATACTGAATTCAACCTTCTGCTCGATTCGGTAGCTTGTATGTAAAACGGAAGAACAGTTACCTGGTGAGTATTGCTATATAAACATCATCATGATATCATCGAATACAACTCAGATACAATTATCGTTTCGTCTAACCATTTAACCTTCTGTTCGATTCAGTCGCTAGTATGTATAACTGGAGTACCGTCACCTGGTTAGTATCACTATATATACAGTATTGCGTTATAATCGGATACCACCCAGGTACATTGATTGTTCAGTCTATCCATTCAACTTTCTGTTCGTTTCGTTCGCTCGTATGTAAAACGGGAATACCGTCACCTTATGTGTATAACTATATACACAGCATAACATCATAATCGAATACAACCCAGATACTATCCATTCAACCTTCTGTTCGATTCGGTTTCTCGTATGTATAACGAAAGAACAGAAACCTGGTGAGTATTTCCATATGAACGTCATCACGATATAATCGAATACAACTCAGATACAATGATCATTCCGTCTATCCATCCAAACTTTTGTTCGATTGGGTCGCTCGTATGTATAACGCAAGAACAGTCACCTGGTGAGTATTACTATATAAACATCACCACGATATAATCGAATACAACTTAGTTACAATTATCGTTCCGTCTAACCATCCAACCTTATGTTCGTTTCAGACGCTCGTAGGTGTAACGAAAGAACCGTTACATGATAGGTGTATCTAAATATACAGCATAACGATATAATCGGAGACAACCCAGATACAATGATTGTTCAATCTATCCATTCAACCTTATGTTCGATTCGGTTGCCCGTATGTTCAACGGAAGAACTGTTACCTGGTTAGACATACTATATGATAATCATCACGATATACTCGAATACAACCCCAGATACGATTATTGTTTAGTCTATCCATTCAACCTTCTGTTCAATTCAGTCGTTCTTATGTATAACGGAAGAACAGTCACCTGGTGAGTATAACTATATAAACATAATCGAATACAACCCAGATACGATGAATTTTCAATCTATCCATCCAACCTTCTGCTCGATTCGGTCGCTTTTATGTAAAACGAAAGAACAGTTACCTGGTGAGTATTGCTATATAAACATCATCACGATATCATCGAATACAACTCAGATACAATTATCGCTTCGTCTAACCATTCAACATTCTGTTCGATTCAGTCGCTAGTATGTGTAAAGGAAGTACCGTCACCTGGTAGGTATCACTATATATACAGTATTGCGATATAATCGGATACCACCCAGATACATTTATTGTTCAGTCTATCCATTCAACCTTCTGTTCGATTCGGTTGCTCGTATGTATAACGAAAGAACAGTAACCTGGTGAGTATTTCTATATGAACGTCATCACGATATAATCGAATATAACTCAGATACAATGATCATTCCGTCTATCCATCCAACCTTCTGTTCGATTGTGTCGCTCGTATGTATAACGCAAGAACAGTCACCTGGTGAGTATTACTATATAAACATCACCACGATATAATCGAATACAACTCAGTTACAATTATCGTTCCGTCTAACCATCCAACCTTATGTTCGATTTAGACGCTCGTATGTGTAACGAAAGAACCGTTACATGGTAGGTGTAACTAAATATACAGCATAACGATATAATCGAAGACAACCCAGATACAATGATTGTTCAATCTATCCATCCAACCTTATGTTCGATTCGGTTGCTCGTATGTTCAACGGAAGAACTGTTACCTGGTTAGACATACTATATGATAATCATCACGATATACTCGAATACAACCCCAGATACGATTATTGTTTAGTCTATCCATTCAACTTTCTGTTCAATTCAGTCGTTCTTATGAAAAACGGAAGAACAGTTACCTGGTGAGTATAACTATATAAACCTAATCGAATACAACCCAGATACGATGAATTTTCAATCTATTCATTTAACCTTCTGCTCGATTTGGTCGCTTTTATGTAAAACGGAAGAACAGTTACCTGGTGAATATTGCTATATAAACATCATCACGATATAATCAAATACAACTCAGATAAAATTATCGCTTCGTCTAACCATTTAACCTTCTGTTCGATTCAGTCGCTAGTATGTGTAACAGAAGTACCGTCATCTGGTAAGTATCACTATATATACAGTATTGCGATATAATCGGATACCAACCAGATACATTGATTGTTCAGTCTATCCATTCAACTTTCCGTTCGTTTCGGTCGCTCGTATGTAAAACGGGAATACCGTCACCTAGTGTGTATAACTATATACACAGCATAACATCATAATCGAATACAACCCAGATACTATCCATTCAACCTTCTGTTCGATTCGGTTTCTCGTATGTATAACGAAAGAACAGTAACCTGGTGAGTATTTCTATATGAACGTCATCACGATATAATCGAATACAACTCAGATACAATGATCATTCCGTCTATCAATCCAACCTTCTGTTCGATTGGGTCGCTCGTATGTATAACGCAAGAACAGTCACCTGGTGAGTATTACTATATAAACATCACCACGATATAATCGAATACAACTCAGTTACAATTATCGTTCCGTCTAACCATCCAACCTTATGTTCGATTTAGACGCTCGTATGTGTAACGAAAGAACCGTTACATGGTAGGTGTAACTAAATATACAGCATAACGATATAATCGGAGACAACCCAGATACAATGATTGTTCAATCTATCCATCCAACCTTATGTTCGATTCGTTTGCTCATATGTTTAACGGAAGAACTGTTACCTGGTTAGACATACTATATGATAATCATCACGATATACTCGAATACAACCCCAGAAACGATTATTGTTTAGTCTATCCATTCAACTTTCTGTTCAATTCAGTCGTTCTCATGAAAAACGGAAGAACAGTTACCTGGTGAGTATAACTATATAAACCTAATCGAATACAACCCAGATACGATGAAATTTCAATCTATTCATTAAACCTTCTGCTCGATTTGGTCGCTTTTATGTAAAACGGAAGAACGGTTACCTGGTGAATATTGCTATATAAACATCATCACGATATAATCGAATACAACTCAGATACAATTATCGCTTCGTCTAACCATTTAACCTTCTGTTCGATTCAGTCGCTAGTATGTGTAACGGAAGGACCGTCACCTGGTAAGTATCACTATATATACAGTATTGCGATATAATCGGATACCAACTAGATACATTGATTGTTCAGTCTATCCATTCAACTTTCCGTTCGTTTCGGTCGCTCGTATGAAAAACGGGAATACCGTCACCTAGTGTGTATAACTATATACACAGCATAACATCATAATCGAATACAACCCAGATACTATCCATTCAACCTTCTGTTCGATTCGGTTTCTCGTATGTATAACGAAAGAACTGTTACCTGGTTAGACATACTATGTGATGATAATCACGATATAATCAAATACAACCCAGTGTAACGTGAAAATTACCTTTCTCGAATTTTCAAGTTCCATTTTTATATTCATTGATAATGGAGGTAATTGAAACACTCGCTCTGTATGTGGATTCATTTATTCAGAATTGAAATGTGCATGACAACGTATCAGTTATAGTATCTCGGGATGAAGTCATCAACACAGGGAACACTACCTGAAAAGAAACTCAATATTAGTATTGAATATAGTGATAAATAAAAAGGAACTTACCTGTATCTGCATAGAACTTCTTCACAGTAGGGATTGTGTTCAAAAACGAGTAGTCGGGTCGTTGGTTTTCGGTCGTTGAAACTGGTAATTTGGTAGGGAACTTGCTTCTGGCCTGTATTGTTGTTCATCATTAATCGGCTTGTTATTGTTTTACAATTTCATCAATTCTGACAAGTACAGATTAACGATAATATCAGGTTAGGTTTGTTCTTCTTTTTTTGTATATTCTTTGAAAAGTCGAAGATGTTCAGATGTAGTGGACGTCCGTAGCCCGCCGTCTTACCTGTCAACCGGACATAGTCCTTGGGTTCCGTGTCATTGCCCGGTGGTTGGTTGTCAATTAGCCGCTGCCGATTATTCGGGTGGTGTCGCTAATTTCGCTGCCGTTCTTCAGAATGGACCAATCAGCTGATAGTAACGGGGTCACGTGACGCATGAATGTTGCCGAATTTTTCTTTCCGGTTGCGCAGAAGAAAAGGAGGTTTTTTTCGAATGGTTTTTGGGAAGAATATTCTAGAGGAGGCGCAGGAAATATCCCACCAAGACACCATTCGTCTTTGCTCGTCATTTCCTTCTGGCTAAACTGCTAAAACAGCATGATGGAGTCGTTTGAGACCACTCATTTTCATTTTGATATCCGAAGTGAGGCCTTTCCATATTGGGGTAAGCATATTTTGATTTCTTTTTTTGGGGAAGTTCTTGGTGGTGTGCTTCTTGGTATTTCTGAGTACTACAGAACTCTGTTTTTACAGATCTGTGGGCCTTTTACTTCTTGGCCTTAGATCCGGGTGAAAATTCCCATCAGGGCACCATTTTGATTTTTGCCACTCCGAAAATTGCTATTGAAATTGACTGCCCGGAATGGAACTTCTGCCGTTTCGATTTCTGGATCCATTTGACCCTCTATTGGGAAGCTTACTCCCACCGGACACTGCTGGAATCTGGGAATCATCTACCAGGCTACACCATCTGTTTCCACGAGTACCTGGCCAACAAAGAATGCCGAAAGGAGCTGAGTTCCTACTGGAGTCCTAACCAGAACTGGTTTTGGCCATGCAGTGGAGTCTGGAGTAGAGTAGAGGAGCCCTATGCAGAGGCCTGAGTTGGAGAGCCGGTTGAGTAAGAGAGTTCCCCAAGTCTGGTTCCCTTTTAGTCGTTTTTTCATTGTGTCCTACAAGTGAAACTATTTTGGTATTTTTATATTTCTATATTAGTGAAATTTATATTTTTCTTTTTACCTGTCGTCGGTGAAAAGGTCAGTTACTTCAACCTCAGATATATTCTTCATTAATTTTTGCTAAATTTATAGTTACCCTGTTAGCCCATTATAGTACTATATCGGGAATCTAGGTAAAAAGGGATTATTTTTTTGTTATGAATGTTATGGTCACCATTTAAGTACCAAGTCATCTGAGAGTTGTCTATAATGAAATACACATAAACTACTGAATTAACACCTACCATGACACGTCATATAGTTATATGATTTTTCCCAATTAAATCTGTTGAGTTCACACAGTGTTTCACTTGAAATTTCTCTTTCAGGAAATAATTGTCATATATTGCACTTTTCTTAGTTTGTTCTATATTAAACTGAGTGGCGCCCTTATGACACTCAACAATCAAATACAGAGGATTCACCACCATTGCTTGCCTGACGAAAAGCTGCCGTGCCTTGTGAGCCATTTTTTTGTAAAGTCTAAAATTCTTTAAAAATCAACTTCAAAAATTGTGTAAAATAGGCCACAAGAAATTGGCGCCCAACGTGGGGCCCGAAGTTTTGTTGAGTGAAATAAAATAAATTAATATTATTGCATTAGTGACACTTTGTGAACTCTGACATTTTTCATGATTTTTTTTCACAAATGGACCATAATAATTTCACTAATGAACTGATAGGATACTTTCTTACTCAAAGATGTTAGGCTCTGATATAGGGATTACAGGGTGAATATTTTATTTTTTCATTTTTCACTTGGAACCTGAACAAGGTTGAAAGTTGAAATATTTGGTTGAATTTTGTGGTTGCACAATAATTTGAGTGACCAATTTATTTAGTTTTTTGTCCTTTGATTGGGAGTGCAATTGGGACTTATATATATTTGATTTAATATACCAAAAGCTTTTCTGGTACAGGAAAAGAAACAGCATTTGTTTATTTTTTCTAACATTTTCATGTACAGGGTGGACTCCTTGTTATTTAATTTTGATTTATATATCTGATATTTTGTCGGGTGCATTTTGGTTTTGGTGTGAGTATGCATACAGGGTGAGTGTATCTCCAATTGTGAATTTTCAATTATACAGGGTGGCACGAAAAAAAATTTTGTACTGAAATACTTGAGAGTTGGTCAAGCCAATTTCAATTTTTTGAAATATTGAAATTTAAATTTTTTTCAAAATGGATTCATTCAAGGCCAAGCACTTGTTAATTAACGAATTAAATTATGAACTGAGAATTCGAGGAATCGTAACTGATCGCGACATGAATGATAAAAGGAAAATTCTTGCTAAAGCAATGTCTAAGCGCAACCCCACTCCTGTTGTTTTAACTGATCCCAACTATTCCTTTCAAACTGAGACCGTGGAAATTCAGTCATCGCTGGATAGCATTAGGACACTAATTACTGATTTTGAAGGCTCAACTAGCGACTCAATATATCAGAGAGTTCGTTCTCGCTTAAATCATATCAGTGCTCGTATCCAACGCATGGATGTTGCTACTGGTATTCGAGAGGAAGTAACTTTCAAACAAGAATCCTATGCTACTTGTATTTTACTGGAATCCGAACTGGAGGAGAAAGTTGTAGTTGATGGGGCACCTCCTGTAGCACAGGTAGATTTATCTCAATCCTTTATGAACCCTATTGGTATGGCTCAAGTTTCAACTCCATCACTCAAGCCAGTTTCACTTTATAAATGGGATGTCAAGTTTGATGGGACTAAAAAAACTTATAGTGTTAAAGCATTTTTAGAGAGGGTCCATGAACTAGCAGAGGCTAGACATGTAAGTAAAGATCAATTGTTTGAATCAGCTGTCGACCTTTTTTCAGGGAAAGCATTGTTATGGCTTAGACATGTTAAAGATTCAGGTAGTGCTAGAGATTGGGATACATTAACCAGTAAATTAGAGCAAGATTTTCTTACCAAAGACTATGATGAAGAACTGTGGGATTCAATAAAACATAGGAAGCAAAATGAGGATGAATCCATAGTAATTTTTGTTGCTGTGATGGAACAGCTTTTTAATCGCCTCAGTTCTCCACCCGCAGTAGTGACGAGAATAAAATGGGTCAAAAAGAATTTAAAACCTGAATATGTAGATCGGCTAGCACTGAATAGTTACGATACAGTTGATGATTTAATAAAGGATGTTAAGATTTTAGAGGAAGTTCTAAGAGAAAACAAAGATAAGTCTTTTTATAAAAAATCTCACATCAGTTCAATTGATTATGAATTGGCTATGAGTGATGGTGCTGGAACTTGTAGTGGTACCAGTAGTACTAATAGTCCTAATCAATACAAAAATCATAGACCAAGGAATTTCAGAAACTCTAACCGATCAAGAGTCCAATCAAATAATTCTCGTTCAGTGAATACAGTTTCTCTTTCAGAAAATCAAGGAAATAGGTTTGAACCAAGAACTGCGACTAATGTTAACAGTAGTAATGATGCTAGAAATCAAATGATATGTTGGAATTGCGGACTAGCGAACCACACCTTTTACAATTGTACTTTAAAACGCAAGGTATTTTGTCATGGTTGCGGTGAGCCCGGAAAAATTAAGAGTAAATGTGAAAAATGTTCGGGAAACGTGTCAGGGAGGTAGAATATTTTTCTTTAGGCCGACATTCACCTCCATTAGAACCGGCCAATTTTCGGAAACCATATCCTTCTCCAGAACAAGAGGAGGGGATTAAATTTATAAAGAAGTTTTTGTCTGAATTAAATTCTGAAAGATCTACGGCCCCAGTTTTTGTTGAAAAAGAACGGGATAATAGGCCATTTATTTCAGTAAATCTATTTGACCACGAGATTACTGCTCTTTTAGATTCTGGTGCTAATAATTCCATAGTAGGCAGTAAAGGAATACACCTGATTGAGTCATTTGGACTAAAAATATGTAAGTCAATTAATTTTGTGTGCACCGCTGATGGTGTTAGACAAAAGGTGGTGGGTTCAGTAGATCTACCCATTTGTATTAATAAAACTTGTAAAATTATTCAGTTCCTCATAGTACCTTCTTTGAACTATAGTTTCATCTTGGGAAGTGACTTTTGTAAAAATTTTGAGTTGAAAATCAATTTTAAGGAAAATAACTGGGAGATTAGTTCAGAATCTATCAGTAATGTCACTTGTTTGTCTGCGCTGGAGGTAACTGAAACGTCAGAATCATTGATATTTTCTTTGAGTAGTCTATCAGAAAATGAGGCAACCGCGGCTGAAAAAATTATTTCGGTATTTCGTGACCTTGGTAAAGATAAGGCTTTGGGTAGAACAGATAAGATGATCTATCATATTGATACAGGGGATGCCTCAGCAATTAAGCAGCGTCAGTACGTTATGTCTCCCTATATGCAAGGACATTTAAATAAAGAGCTGGACAAAATGTTAGCCTTGGGTGTAGTTAAGCCTTCAAGGAGTGATTGGTCGTCACCGGTGCTCCTAGTCAAAAAGTCAGACGGAAATTTTAGATTTTGCTTTGATGGGAGAAAGTTAAACTCCGTAACAAAAAAAGATAGTTATCCGCTACCGGTAGTAGATCGAATTTTATCTATGTTGGGTCATTCTAGATACATGTCCTCGGTGGATTTACGTAGCGCATTTTGGCAAATTCCTCTTGATGAGAGTTCAAAGGAAAAAACGGCTTTTTCAATTCCTTCCCGTGGTTTATTCCAATTCGAGGTGATGCCTTTTGGCTTGGCAAATGCCGCGCAATTTCAGCAGCGTTTAATGGACGCCATTTTTGGACCAGAGCTAGAGCCCAATATTTTTGTTTACTTAGATGACTTAATTATAGTGAGTTCAACTTTTGAAGAACATATAAAACTACTGAGCGAAGTAGCAAAGCGTCTTAGCGATGCCAAGCTAACTGTTAATTTTGAGAAATGTGAGTTTTTTCGTGAATCACTAAAATATTTAGGATTTATTATCGATAAGTTTGGCTTGAGAACTGACCCTAACAAAGTAAAGGCGATGGTTGAATTTCCACAGCCTCGAAATACCACCGAAATCAAACGTTTCACCGGAATGTGCAGTTGGTATCGACGTTTTATACCCCACTTTTCTACTCTTATGACACCAATTAACGATTTACTTAAAAGCAAGAAGAAAGGTCAAAAGGTCACTTGGACAAGTAAAGCTGATCAGGCTTTCAAAGATATTAAACAAGCGCTGGTCTCTGCACCAATTTTATCGAGTCCAAATTTTTCTATTCCCTTCACTATACAGTGCGATGCCTCTGATTCAGGACTAGGTTGCGTTTTAACTCAGATACAAGATAATCAAGAGAGAGTGATAGCATTTGCTTCACGTAGTTTGTCAAAAAATGAACGTAATTACACAGTAACTGAAAAGGAGTGTTTAGCATGTATATTTGCCTGTGAAAAATTTAGGGGTTATATTGAGGGGGTGCATTTTACTTTAGTCACAGACCACGCTTCGTTAAAATGGATGTTCAAAATCAAGGAACCGATCGGGAGAATAGCTAGATGGAGTGTCAGATTAAGTCAGTTCGATTTTACAATAGAGCATAAAGCAGGACGTTTAAACATAGTACCTGATGCATTGTCTCGGAGTCCTGTAGAGCCAGCGGAAGATTATAGTGACCAATGTTGTGTGATAGCAGAAAGTGTTGACTGCATTAACTTAAAAATTAGTTTGGAAAAATTAGATTCTTTTTATGAAACTTTAAGAGAGAAAATTTTGAAGAACCCTGGAAACTATCCCCAGTGGTTAGTAAAAAACAATTTTGTATACAAATTAGTACCATCAAAATGTCCAGTAAATAGTAATATATCAGATTGGAAGTTATTAGTACCTAAATGCCAAAGAATCCAAATTATTAAATCATGTCATGATGTCCCCACTGCTTCACACATGGGTTATTATAAAACTGTCTCCAGAATAGGCTTAACCTATTATTGGCCAAAGATGAGAAATGACATTTTTCGATATATAAAGGTTTGTAAAGTTTGTTCGGCTCAAAAATCTCCAAATTACGCTAAGTTTGGTTTAATGGGAGCAGAGAAAAAGGTTCGGTTTCCTTGGCAAGTGATAGCAATTGATCTCATGGGTCCTCTACCACGAACTTCCAGTGGATACCAATATATTCTTGTCGTAAGTGATTGGTTGACCAAGTATCCTGTTTTTTGTCCACTTCGAAAAGCTACTTCAGCTAGTATAATTAAATTTTTGGAAAACGATATTTTTCTCGTCTATGGTGTTCCACAGCATATAATTTGCGATAATGGTAGGCAGCTAATCAGTAAATCCATTAAAGATCTGGTTAAAAATTATGACTCAAATATTATGTATACAGCTTACTACCATCCTCAGGCAAATTACGTGGAGAGAACAAATAGAACGATTTGTACTGCGGTTCGAAGTTACATAAACAACAATCATAAACTTTGGGATAAAGAATTATCAAAAATCGGTTATGCAATAAGAACTAGTGTTCATGAAGTTACGGGGTATAGCCCAGCTTTTTTAAATTTTGGTAGAGAAGTACCAGGTAGTGGTCAATATTACGGTAAAGAAAAAGTTGATATTGATTTAGTTAACCGCGATTATTGGATTCAAAATTTGGGTAAAATGTCAGATATTTATAAAGATGTTCAGGATAAAATTCATGCTGCGCATCAGAAAAATGCTAGGTATTATAATTTACGTAGACGTGATAAAGAATTTTTTGTTGGAGACAAAGTTTGGAAGAAAAATTATGTTCTGTCCAATGCTGGCAACCATTTTGCACAGAAGTTAGCTCCACGTTATGTACTTTGCACAGTGGCAAAGAAAAAATCAAAATTAGTGTACGTTTTGAGAAACGAAAACGGCACTGATGCCGGAGTTTGGCACATTCAAGACTTGAAGCCCTATAATGGGTCTATGTCCGATCTCTCTAGGGTAGAAGATTCGGGATCTGAAGCATCAGTCAATTAATTTGTCCAAATTTCATATGATATATAGCTTAAAGCAGATCTGAAGTGAATTGAATTGTGAATAGTAGTCACTAGGAGTAGTCAAGTAGGGTAGGAAACGTTAAGCATTAGGAGTAAGGTAGTTTAAGGCGCGCCTAGTATAAGAAAAAAAAATTATTGAAAACAGAACTTAACGAATTCAATGAGTAAAACTTCAATTCTTCTATAAGGTAGTAGTGCTCGGACGAAAAATTTTGTAAACGCAAAATTTTTCTTTTATTCAGTAGGGGGGTGTGTGTAACGTGAAAATTACCTTTCTCGAATTTTCAAGTTCCATTTTTATATTCATTGATAATGGAGGTAATTGAAACACTCGCTCTGTATGTGGATTCATTTATTCAGAATTGAAATGTGCATGACAACGTATCAGTTATAGTATCTCGGGATGAAGTCATCAACACAGGGAACACTACCTGAAAAGAAACTCAATATTAGTATTGAATATAGTGATAAATAAAAAGGAACTTACCTGTATCTGCATAGAACTTCTTCACAGTAGGGATTGTGTTCAAAAACGAGTAGTCGGGTCGTTGGTTTTCGGTCGTTGAAACTGGTAATTTGGTAGGGAACTTGCTTCTGGCCTGTATTGTTGTTCATCATTAATCGGCTTGTTATTGTTTTACAATTTCATCAATTCTGACAAGTACAGATTAACGATAATATCAGGTTAGGTTTGTTCTTCTTTTTTTGTATATTCTTTGAAAAGTCGAAGATGTTCAGATGTAGTGGACGTCCGTAGCCCGCCGTCTTACCTGTCAACCGGACATAGTCCTTGGGTTCCGTGTCATTGCCCGGTGGTTGGTTGTCAATTAGCCGCTGCCGATTATTCGGGTGGTGTCGCTAATTTCGCTGCCGTTCTTCAGAATGGACCAATCAGCTGATAGTAACGGGGTCACGTGACGCATGAATGTTGCCGAATTTTTCTTTCCGGTTGCGCAGAAGAAAAGGAGGTTTTTTTCGAATGGTTTTTGGGAAGAATATTCTAGAGGAGGCGCAGGAAATATCCCACCAAGACACCATTCGTCTTTGCTCGTCTTTCCTTCTGGCTGAACTGCTAAAACAGCATGATGGAGTCGTTTGAGACCACTCATTTTCATTTTGATATCCGAAGTGAGGCCTTTCCATATTGGGGTAAGCATATTTTGATTTCTTTTTTTGGGGAAGTTCTTGGTGGTGTGCTTCTTGGTATTTCTGAGTACTACAGAACTCTGTTTTTACAGATCTGTGGGCCTTTTACTTCTTGGCCTTAGATCCGGGTGAAAATTCCCATCAGGGCACCATTTTGATTTTTGCCACTCCGAAAATTGCTATTGAAATTGACTGCCCGGAATGGAACTTCTGCCGTTTTGATTTCTGGATCCATTTGACCCTCTATTGGGAAGCTTACTCCCACCGGACACTGCTGGAATCTGGGAATCATCTACCAGGCTACACCATCTGTTTCCACGAGTACCTGGCCAACAAAGAATGCCGAAAGGAGCTGAGTTCCTACTGGAGTCCTAACCAGAACTGGTTTTGGCCATGCAGTGGAGTCTGGAGTAGAGTAGAGGAGCCCTATGCAGAGGCCTGAGTTGGAGAGCCGGTTGAGTAAGAGAGTTCCCCAAGTCTGGTTCCCTTTTAGTCGTTTTTTTATTGTGTCCTACAAGTGAAACTATTTTGGTATTTTTATATTTCTATATTAGTGAAATTTATATTTTTCTTTCTACCTGTCGTCGGTGAAAAGGTCAGTTACTTCAACCTCAGATATATTCTTCATTAATTTTTGCTAAATTTATAGTTACCCTGTTAGCCCATTATAGTACTATATCGGGAATCTAGGTAAAAAGGGATTATTTTTTTGTTATGAATGTTATGGTCACCATTTAAGTACCAAGTCATCTGAGAGTTGTCTATAATGAAATACACATAAACTACTGAATTAACACCTACCATGACACGTCATATAGTTATATGATTTTTCCCAATTAAATCTGTTGAGTTCACACAGTGTTTCACTAGAAATTTCTCTTTCAGGAAATAATTGTCATATATTGCACTTTTCTTAGTTTGTTCTATATTAAACTGAGTGGCGCCCTTATGACACTCAACAATCAAATACAGAGGATTCACCACCATTGCTTGCCTGACGAAAAGCTGCCGTGCCTTGTGAGCCATTTTTTTGTAAAGTCTAAAATTCTTTAAAAATCAACTTCAAAAATTGTGTAAAATAGGCCACACCAGATACGATGATTGTTCAGTCTATCTATTCAACTTTCTGTTCAGTTCAGTCGCTCTTATGTATAACTGGAGAACAGTTTCCTGGTGAGTATAATTATATGAACATCATCAAGATATAATCGAATACAACCCCAGATACGATTATTGTTTAGTCTATCCATTCAACCTTCTGTTCAATTCAGTCGCGCGTATGTATAACGGAAGAACAGTTACCTGGTGAGTATAACTATATAAACATAATCGAATACAACCCAGATACGATGATTGTTCAATCTATACTAAATTCAACCATCTGCTCGATTCGGTCGCTTGTATGTAAAACGGAAGAACAGTTACCTGGTGAGTATTACTATATAAACATAATCGAATACAACCCAGATACGATGATTGTTCAATCTATTCATTTAACCTTCTGCTCGATTCGGTCGCTTGTATGTAAAACGGAAGAACAGTTACCTGGTGAGTATTGCTATATAAACATCATCACGATATCATCGAATACAACTCAGATACAATTATCGTTTCGTCTAACCATTCAACCTTCTGTTCGATTCAGACGCTCGTATGTGTAACGAAAGAACCGTCACCTGGTAAGTATCATTATATATACAGTATTGCGATATAATCGGATACCACCCAGATACATTGATTGTTCAGTCTATCCATTCAACCTTCTGCTCGATTCGGTCGCTTATATATAAAACGAGAATACCGTCACCTAGTGTGTATAACTATATACACAGCATAACATCATAATCGAATACAACCCAGATACTATCCATTCAACCTTCTGTTCGATTCGGTTTCTCGTATGTATAACGAAAGAACAGTAACCTGGTGAGTATTTCTATATGAACGTCATCACGATATAATCGAATACAACTCAGATACAATGATCATTCCGTCTATCCATCCAACCTTATGTTCGATTGGGTCGCTCGTATGTATAACGCAAGAACAGTCACCTGGTGAGTATTACTATATAAACATCACCACGATATAATCGAATACAACTCAGTTACAATTATCGTTCCGTCTAACCATCCAACCTTATGTTCGATTCAGACGCTCGTATGTGTAACGAAAGAACCGTTCCATGGTAGGTTTATCTTAATATACAGCATAACAATATAATCGGAAACAACCCAGATACAATGATTGTTCAATCTATCGATTCAACCTTATGTTCGATTCGTTTGCTGGTATGTATAACGGAAAAACAGTTACCTGGTTAAACATAATATATAATAATAATCACGAAATAATCGAATACAACCCAGATACGATGATTGTTCAGTCTATCCATTCAACCTTCTGTTCAGTTCAGTCGCTCTTATGTATAACTGGAGAACAGTTACCTGGTGAGTATAACTATATAAACATCATCACGATATAATCGAATACAACCCCAGATACGATCATTGTTTAGTCTATCCATTCAACCTTCTGTTCAATTCAGTCGCTCGTATGTATAACGGAAGAACAGTTACCTGGTGGGTATAAATATATAAACATAATCGAATACAACTCAGATACGATGATTGTTCAATCTATACTGAATTCAACCTTCTGCTCGATTCGGTAGCTTGTATGTAAAACGGAAGAACAGTTACCTGGTGAGTATTGCTATAAAAACATCATCATGATATCATCGAATACAACTCAGATACAATTATCGTTTCGTCTAACCATTTAACCTTCTGTTCGATTCAGTCGCTAGTATGTATAACTGGAGTACCGTCACCTGGTAAGTATCACTATATATACAGTATTGCGATATAATCGGATACCACCCAGGTACATTGATTGTTCAGTCTATCCATTCAACTTTCTGTTCGTTTCGGTCGCTCGTATGTAAAACGGAAATACCGTCACCTTATGTGTATAACTATATACACAGCATAACATCATAATCGAATACAACCCAGATACTATCCATTCAACCTTCTGTTCGATTCGGTTTCTCGTATGTATAACGAAAGAACAGTAACCTGGTGAGTATTTCCATATGAACGTCATCACGATATAATCGAATACAACTCAGATACAATGATCATTCCGTCTATCCATCCAACCTTTTGTTCGATTGGGTCGCTCGTATGTATAACGCAAGAACAGTCACCTGGTGAGTATTACTATATAAACATCACCACGATATAATCGAATACAACTTAGTTACAATTATCGTTCCGTCTAACCATCCAACCTTATGTTCGTTTCAGACGCTCGTAGGTGTAACGAAAGAACCGTTACATGATAGGTGTATCTAAATATACAGCATAACGATATAATCGGAGACAACCCAGATACAATGATTGTTCAATCTATCCATTCAACCTTATGTTCGATTCGGTTGCCCGTATGTTTAACGGAAGAACTGTTACCTGGTTAGACATACTATATGATAATCATCACGATATACTCGAATACAACTCCAGATACGATTATTGTTTAGTCTATCCATTCAACCTTCTGTTCAATTCAGTCGTTCTTATGTATAACGGAAGAACAGTTACCTGGTGAGTATAACTATATAAACATAATCGAATACAACCCAGATACGATGAATTTCCAATCTATCCATTCAACCTTCTGCTCGATTCGGTCGCTTTTATGTAAAACGAAAGAACAGTTACCTGGTGAGTATTGCTATATAAACATCATCACGATATCATCGAATACAACTCAGATACAATTATCGCTTCGTCTAACCATTCAACATTCTGTTCGATTCAGTTGCTAGTATGTGTAAAGGAAGTACCGTCACCTGGTAAGTATCACTATATATACAGTATTGCGATATAATCGGATACCAACCAGATACATTGATTGTTCAGTCTATCCATTCAACTTTCCGTTCGTTTCGGTCGGTCGTATGTAAAACGGGAATACCGTCACCTAGTGTGTATAACTATATACACAGCATAACATCATAATCGAATACAACCCAGATACTATCCATTCAACCTTCTGTTCGATTCGGTTTCACGTATGTATAACGAAAGAACAGGAACCTGGTGAGTATTTCTATATGAACGTCATCACGATATAATCGAATACAACTCAGATACAATGATCATTCCGTCTATCCATCCAACCTTCTGTTCGATTGGGTCGCTCGTATGTATAACGAAAGAACAGTCACCTGGTGAGTATTACTATATAGACATCACCACGATATAATCGAATACAACTCAGTTACAATTATCGTTCCGTCTAACCATCCAACCTTATGTTCGATTTAGACGCTCGTATGTGTAACGAAAGAACCGTTACATGGTAGGTGTAACTAAATATACAGCATAACGATATAATCGGAGACAACCCAGATACAATGATTGTTCAATCTATTCATTTAACCTTCTGCTCGATTCGGTCGCTTGTATGTAAAACGGAAGAACAGTTACCTGGTGAGTATTGCTATATAAACATCATCACGATATCATCGAATACAACTCAGATACAATTATCGTTTCGTCTAACCATTCAACCTTCTGTTCGATTCAGACGCTCGTATGTGTAACGAAAGAACCGTCACCTGGTAAGTATCACTATATATACAGTATTGCGATATAATCGAATACCACCCAGATACATTGATTGTTCAGTCCTATCCATTCAACTTTCTTTTCGTTTTGGTCGCTCGTATGTAAAACGGGAATACCGTCTCCTAGTGTGTATAACTATATACAC
This sequence comes from Chrysomela aeneicollis, assembly GCA_029955515.1. Classification (NCBI taxonomy): domain Eukaryota; kingdom Metazoa; phylum Arthropoda; class Insecta; order Coleoptera; family Chrysomelidae; genus Chrysomela; species Chrysomela aeneicollis. Next base: position 8,599,641 of record JARUHQ010000013.1, on the reverse strand, counting down.
AGCATAACATCATAATCGAATACAACCCATATACTATCCATTCAACCTTCTGTTCAATTCAGTCGCTCGTATGTATAACAACGGAAGAACAGTTACCTGGTGAGTATACCTATATAAACATAATTGAATACAACCCAGATACGATGATTGTTCAATCTATACTGAATTCAACCTTCTGCTCGATTCGGTCGCTTATATATAAAACGGGAATACCGTCACCTAGTGTGTATAACTATATACACAGCATAACATCATAATCGAATACAACCCAGATACTATCCATTCAACCTTCTGTTCGATTCGGTTTCTCGTATGTATAACAAAAGAACAGTAACCTGGTGAGTATTTCTATATGAACGTCATCACGATATAATCGAATACAACTCAGATACAATGATCATTCCGTCTATCCATCCAACCTTATGTTCGATTGGGTCGCTCGTATGTATAACGCAAGAACAGTCACCTGGTGAGTATTACTATATAAACATCACCACGATATAATCGAATACAACTCAGTTACAATTATCGTTCCATCTAACCATCCAACCTTATGTTCGATTCAGACGCTCGTATGTGTAACGAAAGAACCGTTACATGGTAGGTTTATCTAAATATACAGCATAACAATATAATCGGAAACAACCCAGATACAATGATTGTTCAATCTATCGATTCAACCTTATGTTCGATTCGTTTGCTGGTATGTATAACGGAAAAACAGTTACCTGGTTAAACATAATATATAATAATAATCACGAAATAATCGAATACAACCCAGATACGATGATTTTTCAGTCTATCCATTCAACCTTCTGTTCAGTTCAGTCGCTCTTATGTATAACTGGAGAACAGTTACCTGGTGAGTATAACTATATAAACATCATCACGATATAATCGAATACAACCCCAGATACGATCATTGTTTAGTCTATCCATTCAACTTTCTGTTCAATTCAGTCGCTCGTATGTATAACGGAAGAACAGTTACCTGGTGGGTATAAATATATAAACATAATCGAATACAACCCAGATACGATGATTGTTCAATCTATACTGAATTCAACCTTCTGCTCGATTCGGTAGCTTGTATGTAAAACGGAAGAACAGTTACCTGGTGAGTATTGCTATAAAAACATCATCATGATATCATCGAATACAACTCAGATACAATTATCGTTTCGTCTAACCATTTAACCTTCTGTTCGATTCAGTCGCTAGTATGTATAACTGGAGTACCGTCACCTGGTAAGTATCACTATATATACAGTATTGCGATATAATCGGATACCACCCAGGTACATTGATTGTTCAGTCTATCCATTCAACTTTCTGTTCGTTTCGGTCGCTCGTATGTAAAACGGGAATACCGTCACCTTATGTGTATAACTATATACACAGCATAACATCATAATCGAATACAACCCAGATACTATCCATTCAACCTTCTGTTCGATTCGGTTTCTCGTATGTATAACGAAAGAACAGTAACCTGGTGAGTATTTCCATATGAACGTCATCACGATATAATCGAATACAACTCAGATACAATGATCATTCCGTCTATCCAACCAACCTTTTGTTCGATTGGGTCGCTCGTATGTATAACGCAAGAACAGTCACCTGGTGAGTATCACTATATAAACATCACCACGATATAATCGAATACAACTTAGTTACAATTATCGTTCCGTCTAACCATCCAACCTTATGTTCGTTTCAGACGCTCGTAGGTGTAACGAAAGAACCGTTACATGATAGGTGTATCTAAATATACAGCATAACGATATAATCGGAGACAACCCAGATACAATGATTGTTCAATCTATCCATTCAACCTTATGTTCGATTCGGTTGCCCGTATGTTTAACGGAAGAACTGTTACCTGGTTAGACATACCATATGATAATCATCACGATATACTCGAATACAACTCCAGATACGATTATTGTTTAGTCTATCCATTCAACCTTCTGTTCAATTCAGTCGTTCTTATGTATATCGGAAGAACAGTTACCTGGTGAGTATAACTATATAAACATAATCGAATACAACCCAGATACGATGAATTTCCAATCTATCCATTCAACCTTCTGCTCGATTCGGTCGCTTTTATGTAAAACGAAAGAACAGTTACCTGGTGAGTATTGCTATATAAACATCATCACGATATCATCGAATACAACTCAGATACAATTATCGCTTCGTCTAACCATTCAACATTCAGTTCGATTCAGTTGCTAGTATGTGTAAAGGAAGTACCGTCACCTGGTAAGTATCACTATATATACAGTATTGCGATATAATCGGATACCAACCAGATACATTGATTGTTCAGTCTATCCATTCAACTTTCCGTTCGTTTCGGTCGCTCGTATGTAAAACGGGAATACCGTCACCTAGTGTGTATAACTATATACACAGCATAACATCATAATCGAATACAACCCAGATACTATCCATTCAACCTTCTGTTCGATTCGGTTTCTCGTATGTATAACGGAAGAACAGTAACCTGGTGAGTATTTCTATATGAACGTCATCACGATATAATCGAATACAACTCAGATACAATGATCATTCCGTCTATCCATCCAACCTTCTGTTCGATTGGGTCGCTCGTATGTATAACGCAAGAACAGTCACCTGGTGAGTATTACTATATAAACATCACCACGATATAATCGAATACAACTCAGTTACAATTATCGTTCCGTCTAACCATCCAACCTTATGTTCGATTTAGACGCTCGTATGTGTAACGAAAGAACCGTTACATGGTAGGTGTAACTAAATATACAGCATAACGATATAATCGGAGACAACCCAGATACAATGATTGTTCAATCTATCCATCCAACCTTATGTTCGATTCGGTTGCTCGTATGTTTAACGGAAGAACTGTTACCTGGTTAGACAAACTATATGATAATCATCACGATATACTCGAATACAACCCCAGATACGATTATTGTTTAGTCTATCCATTCAACTTTCTGTTCAATTCAGTCGTTCTTATGAAAAACGGAAGAACAGTTACCTGGTGAGTATAACTATATAGACCTAATCGAATACAACCCAGATACGATGAATTTTCAATCTATTCATTTAACCTTCTGCTCGATTTGGTCGCTTTTATGTAAAACGGAAGAATAGTTACCTGGTGAATATTGCTATATAAACATCATCACGATATAATCGAATACAACTCAGATACAATTATCGCTTCGTCTAACCATTCAACCTTCTGTTCGATTCAGTCGCTAGTATGTGTAACGGAAGTACCGTCACCTGGTAAGTATCACTATATATACAGTATTGCGATATAATAGGATACCAACCAGATACATTGATTGTTCAGTCTATCCATTCAACTTTCCGTTCGTTTCGGTCTCTCGTATGTAAAACGGAATATCGTCACCTAGTGTGTATAACTATATACACAGCATAACATCATAATCGAATACAACCCAGATACTATCCATTCAACCTTCTGTTCGATTCGGTTTCTCGTATGTATAACGAAAGAACAGTAACCTGGTGAGTATTTCTATATGAACGTCATCACGATATAATCGAATACAACTCAGATACAATGATCATTCCGTCTATCCATCCAACCTTATGTTCGATTGGGTCGCTCGTATGTATAACGCAAGATTAGTCACCAGGTGAGTATTACTATATGAACATCACCACGATATAATCGAATACAACTCAGTTACAATTATCGTTCCGTCTAACCATCCAACCTTATGTTCGATTCAGACGCTCGTATGTGTAACGAAAGAACCGTTACATGGTAGGTGTAACTAAATATACAGCATAACGATATAATCGAAGACAACCCAGATACAATGATTGTTCAATCTTTCTATTCTACCTTATGTTCGATTTGGTTGCTCGTATGTATAACGGAAGAACTGTTGCCTGGTTAGACATACTATGTGATGATAATCACGATATAATCAAATACAACCCAGATACGATGATTGTTTAGTCTATCCATTCAACCTTCTGTTCAGTTCAGTCGCTCTTATGTATAACTGAAGAACAGTTTCCTGGTGAGTATAATTATATGAACATCATCAAGATATAATCGAATACAACCCCAGATACGATTATTGTTTAGTCTATCCATTCAACCTTCTGTTCAATTCAGTCGCTCGTATGTATAACGGAAGAACAGATACCTGGTGAGTATAACTATATAAACATAATCGAATACAACCCAGATACGATGATTGTTCAATCTATACTAAATTCAACCTTCTGCTCGATTTGGTCGCTTGTATGTAAAACGGAAGAACAGTTACCTGGTGAGTATTGCTATATAAACATCATCACGATATCATCGAATACAACTCAGATACAATTATCGTTTCGTCTAACCATTCAACCTTCTGTTCGATTTAGTCGCTACATGTGTAACGGAAGTACCGTCACCTGGTAAGTATCACTATATATACAGTATTGCGATATAATCGGATACCACCCAGATACATTGATTGTTCAGTCTATCTATTCAACTTTCTTTTCGTTTCAGTCGCTCGTATGTAAAACGGGAATACCGTCTCCTAGTGTGTATAACTATATACACAGCATAACATCATAATCGAATACTACCCATATACTATCCATTCAACCTTCTGTTCAATTCAGTCGCTCGTATGTATAACGGAAGAACAGTTACCTGGTGAGTATACCTATATAAACATAATTGAATACAACCCAGATACGATGATTGTTCAATCTATACTGAATTCAACCTTCTGCTCGATTCGGTCGCTTGTATATAAAACGGAAGAACAGTTACCTGGTGAGTATTGCTATATAAACATCATCACGATATCACCGAATACAACTCAGATACAATTATCGTTTCGTCTGACCATTTAACCATCTGTTCGATTCAGTCGCTAGTATGTGTAACGGAAGTACTGTCACCTGGTAAGTATCACTATATATACAGTATTGCGATATAATCGGATACCACCCAGATACATTGATTGTTCAGTCTATCCATTCAACTTTCTGTTCGTTTCGGTCGCTCGTATGTGAAACGGGAATACCGTCACCTTATGTGTATAACTATATACACAGCATAACATCATAATCGAATACAACCCAGATACTATCCATTCAACCTTCTGTTCGATTCGGTTGCTCGTATGTATAACGAAAGAACAGTAACCTGGTGAGTATTTCTATATGAACGTCATCACGATATAATCTAATACAACTCAGTTACAATTATCGTTCCGTCTAACCATCCAACCTTATGTTCGATTTAGACGCTCGTATGTGTAACGAAAGAACCGTTACATGGTAGGTGTAACTGAATATACAGCATAACGATATAATCGGAGACAACCCAGATACAATGATTGTTCAATCTATCCATCCAACCTTATGTTCGATTCGGTTGCTCGTATGTTTAACGGAAGAACTGTTACCTGGTTAGACATACTATATGATAATCATCACGATATACTCGAATACAACCCCAGATACGATTATTGTTTAGTCTATCCATTCAACTTTCTGTTCAATTCAGTCGTTCTTATGAAAAACGGAAGAACAGTTACCTGGTGAGTATAACTATATAAACCTAATCGAATACAACCCAGATACGATGAATTTTCAATCTATTCATTTAACCTTCTGCTCGATTTGGTCGCTTTTATGTAAAACGGAAGAATAGTTACCTGGTGAATATTGCTATATAAACATCATCACGATATAATCGAATACAACTCAGATACAATTATCGCTTCGTCAAACCATTCAACCTTCTGTTCGATTCAGTCGCTAGTATGTGTAACGGAAGTACCGTCACCTGGTAAGTATCACTATATATACAGTATTGCGATATAATCGGATACCAACCAGATACATTGATTGTTCAGTCTATCCATTCAACTTTCCGTTCGTTTCGGTCTCTCGTATGTAAAACGGGAATACCGTCACCTAGTGTGTATAACTATATACACAGCATAACATCATAATCGAATACAACCCAGATACTATCCATTCAACCTTCTGTTCGATTCGGTTTCTCGTATGTATAACGAAAGAACAGTAACCTGGTGAGTATTTCTATATGAACGTCATCACGATATAATCGAATACAACTCAGATACAATGATCATTCCGTCTATCCATCCAACCTTATGTTCGATTGGGTCGCTCGTATGTATAACGCAAGATTAGTCACCAGGTGAGTATTACTATATAAACATCACCACGATATAATCGAATACAACCCAGTTACAATTATCGTTCCGTCTAACCATCCAACCCTATGTTCGATTCAGACGCTCGTATGTGTAACGAAAGAACCGTTACATGGTAGGTGTAACTAAATATACAGCATAACGATATAATCGGAGACAACCCAGATACAATGATTGTTCAATCTTTCCATTCTACCTTATGTTCGATTTGGTTGCTCGTATGTATAACGGAAGAACTGTTGCCTGTTTAGACATACTATGTGATGATAATCACGATATAATCAAATACAACCCAGATACGATGATTGTTTAGTCTATCCATTCAACTTTCTGTTCAATTCAGTCGTTCTTATGAAAAACGGAAGAACAGTTACCTGGTGAGTATAACTATATAAACCTAATCGAATACAACCCAGATACGATGAATTTTCAATATATTAATTTAACCTTCTGCTCGATTTGGTCGCTTTTATGTAAAACAGAAGAATAGTTACCTGGTGAATATTGCTATATAAACATCATCACGATATAATCGAATACAACTCAGATACAATTATCGCTTCGTCAAACCATTCAACCTTCTGTTCGATTCAGTCGCTAGTATGTGTAACGGAAGTACCGTCACCTGGTAAGTATCACTATATATACAGTATTGCGATATAATCGGATACCAACCAGATACATTGATTGTTCAGTCTATCCATTCAACTTTCCGTTCGTTTCGGTCTCTCGTATGTAAAACGGGAATACCGTCACCTAGTGTGTATAACTATATACACAGCATAACATCATAATCGAATACAACCCAGATACTATCCATTCAACCTTCTGTTCGATTCGGTTTCTCGTATGTATAACGAAAGAACAGTAACCTGGTGAGTATTTCTATATGAACGTCATCAAGATATAATCGAATACAACTCAGATACAATGATCATTCCGTCTATCCATCCAACCTTATGTTCGATTGGGTCGCTCGTATGTATAACGCAAGATTAGTCACCAGGTGAGTATTACTATATAAACATCACCACGATATAATCGAATACAACCCAGTTACAATTATCGTTCCGTCTAACCATCCAACCCTATGTTCGATTCAGACGCTCGTATGTGTAACGAAAGAACCGTTACATGGTAGGTGTAACTAAATATACAGCATAACGATATAATCGGAGACAACCCAGATACAATGATTGTTCAATCTTTCCATTCTACCTTATGTTCGATTTGGTTGCTCGTATGTATAACGGAAGAACTGTTGCCTGTTTAGACATACTATGTGATGATAATCACGATATAATCAAATACAACCCAGATACGATGATTGTTTAGTCTATCCATTCAACTTTCTGTTCAATTCAGTCGTTCTTATGAAAAACGGAAGAACAGTTACCTGGTGAGTATAACTATATAAACCTAATCGAATACAACCCAGATACGATGAATTTTCAATATATTCATTTAACCTTCTGCTCGATTTGGTCGCTTTTATGTAAAACGGAAGAATAGTTACCTGGTGAATATTGCTATATAAACATCATCACGATATAATCGAATACAACTCAGATACAATTATCGCTTCGTCTAACCATTCAACCTTCTGTTCGATTCAGTCGCTAGTATGTGTAACGGAAGTACCGTCACCTGGTAAGTATCACTATATATACAGTATTGCGATATAATCGGATACCAACCAGATACATTGATTGTTCAGTCTATCCATTCAACTTTCCGTTCGTTTCGGTCTCTCGTATGTGAAACGGGAATACCGTCACCTAGTGTGTATAACTATATACACAGCATAACATCATAATCGAATACAACCCAGATACTATCCATTCAACCTTCTGTTCGATTCGGTTTCTCGTATGTATAACGAAAGAACAGTAACCTGGTGAGTATTTCTATATGAACGTCATCACGATATAATCGAATACAACTCAGATACAATGATCATTCCGTCTATCCATCCAACCTTATGTTCGATTGGGTCGCTCGTATGTATAACGCAAGATTAGTCACCAGGTGAGTATTACTATATAAACATCACCACGATATAATCGAATACAACCCAGTTACAATTATCGTTCCGTCTAACCATCCAACCCTATGTTCGATTCAGACGCTCGTATGTGTAACGAAAGAACCGTTATATGGTAGGTGTAACTAAATATACAGCATAACGATATAATCGGAGACAACCCAGATACAATGATTGTTCAATCTTTCCATTCTACCTTATGTTCGATTTGGTTGCTCGTATGTATAACGGAAGAACTGTTGCCTGTTTAGACATACTATGTGATGATAATCACGATATAATCAAATACAACCCAGATACGATGATTGTTTAGTCTATCCATTCAACTTTCTGTTCAATTCAGTCGTTCTTATGAAAAACGGAAGAACAGTTACCTGGTGAGTATAACTATATAAACCTAATCGAATACAACCCAGATACGATGAATTTTCAATATATTCATTTAACCTTCTGCTCGATTTGGTCGCTTTTATGTAAAACGGAAGAATAGTTACCTGGTGAATATTGCTATATAAACATCATCACGATATAATCGAATACAACTCAGATACAATTATCGCTTCGTCTAACCATTCAACCTTCTGTTCGATTCAGTCGCTAGTATGTGTAACGGAAGTACCGTCACCTGGTAAGTATCACTATATATACAGTATTGCGATATAATCGGATACCAACCAGATACATTGATTGTTCAGTCTATCCATTCAACTTTCCGTTCGTTTCGGTCTCTCGTATGTGAAACGGGAATACCGTCACCTAGTGTGTATAACTATATACACAGCATAACATCATAATCGAATACAACCCAGATACTATCCATTCAACCTTCTGTTCGATTCGGTTTCTCGTATGTATAACGAAAGAACAGTAACCTGGTGAGTATTTCTATATGAACGTCATCACGATATAATCGAATACAACTCAGATACAATGATCATTCCGTCTATCCATCCAACCTTATGTTCGATTGGGTCGCTCGTATGTATAACGCAAGATTAGTCACCAGGTGAGTATAACTATATAAACATCACCACGATATAATCGAATACAACTCAGTTACAATTATCGTTCCGTCTAACCATCCAACCTTATGTTCGATTCAGACGCTCGTATGTGTAACGAAATAACCGTTACATGGTAGGTGTAACTAAATATACAGCATAACGATATAATCGGAGACAACCAAGATACAATGATTGTTCAATCTTTCCATTCTACCTTATGTTCGATTTGGTTGCTCGTATGTATAACGGAAGAACTGTTGCCTGGTTAGACATACTATGTGATGATAATCACGATATAATCAAATACAACCCAGATACGATGATTGTTCAGTCTATCCATTCAACCTTCTGTTCAGTTCAGTCGCTCTTATGTATAACTGAAGAACAGTTTCCTGGTGAGTATAATTATATGAACATCATCTAGATATAATCGAATACAACCCCAGATACGATTATTGTTTAGTCTATCCATTCAACATTCTGTTCAATTCAGTCGCTCGTATGTATAACGGAAGAACAGTTACCTGGTGAGTATAACTATATAAACATAATCGAATACAACCCAGATACGATGATTGTTCAATCTATACTAAATTCAACCTTCTGCTCGATTTGGTCGCTTGTATGTAAAACGGAAGAACAGTTACCTGGTGAGTATTGCTATATAAACATCATCACGATATCATCGAATACAACTCAGATACAATTATCGTTTCGTCTAACCATTCAACCTTCTGTTCGATTTAGTCGCTAGCATGTGTAACGGAAGTACCGTCACCTGGTAAGTATCACTATATATACAGTATTGCGATATAATCGGATACCACCCAGATACATTGATTGTTCAGTCTATCTATTCAACTTTCTTTTCGTTTCAGTCGCTCGTATGTAAAACGGGAATACCGTCTCCTAGTGTGTATAACTATATACACAGCATAACATCATAATCGAATACTACCCATATACTATCCATTCAACCTTCTGTTCAATTCAGTCGCTCGTATGTATAACGGAAGAACAGTTACCTGGTGAGTATACCTATATAAACATAATTGAATACAACCCAGATACGATGATTGTTCAATCTATACTAAATTCAACCTTCTGCTCGATTCGGTCGCTTGTATATAAAACGGAAGAACAGGGACCTGGTGAGTATTGCTATATAAACATCATCACGATATCATCGAATACAACTCAGATACAATTATCGTTTCGTCTAACCATTCAACCATCTGTTCGATTCAGTCGCTAGTATGTGTAACGGAAGTACTGTCACCTGGTAAGTATCACTATATATACAGTATTGCGATATAATCGGATACCACCCAGATACATTGATTGTTCAGTCTATCCATTCAACTTTCTGTTCGTTTCGGTCGCTCGTATGTGAAACGGGAATACCGTCACCTTATGTGTATAACTATATACACAGCATAACATCATAATCGAATACAACCCAGATACTATCCATTCAACCTTCTGTTCGATTCGGTTGCTCGTATGTATAACGAAAGAACAGTAACCTGGTGAGTATTTCTATATGAACGTCATCACGATATAATCTAATACAACTCAGTTACAATTATCGTTCCGTCTAACCATCCAACCTTATGTTCGATTTAGACGCTCGTATGTGTAACGAAAGAACCGTTACATGGTAGGTGTAACTAAATATACAGCATAACGATATAATCGGAGACAACCCAGATACAATGATTGTTCAATCTATCCATCCAACCTTATGTTCGATTGGGTCGCTCGTATGTATAACGCAAGATTAGTCACCAGGTGAGTATTACTATATAAACATCACCACGATATAATCGAATACAACTCAGTTACAATTATCGTTCCGTCTAACCATCCAACCTTATGTTCGATTCAGACGCTCGTATGTGTAACGAAAGAACTGTTACATGGTAGGTGTAACTAAATATACAGCATAACGATATAATCGGAGACAACCCAGATACAATGATTGTTCAATCTTTCCATTCTACCTTATGTTCGATTTGGTTGCTCGTATGTATAACGGAAGAACTGTTGCCTGGTTAGACATACTATGTGATGATAATCACGATATAATCAAATACAACCCAGATATGATGATTGTTTAGTCTATCCATTCAACTTTCTGTTCGATTTAGTCGCTAGCATGTGTAACGGAAGTACCGTCACCTGGTAAGTATCACTATATATACAGTATTGCGATATAATCGGATACCACCCAGATACATTGATTGTTCAGTCTATCTATTCAACTTTCTTTTCGTTTCAGTCGCTCGTATGTAAAACGGGAATACCGTCTCCTAGTGTGTATAACTATATACACAGCATAACATCATAATCGAATACTACCCATATACTATCCATTCAACCTTCTGTTCAATTCAGTCGCTCGTATGTATAACGGAAGAACAGTTACCTGGTGAGTATACCTATATAAACATAATTGAATACAACCCAGATACGATGATTGTTCAATCTATACTGAATTCAACCTTCTGCTCGATTCGGTCGCTTGTATATAAAACGGAAGAACAGTTACCTGGTGAGTATTGCTATATAAACATCATCACGATATCATCGATTACAACTCAGATACAATTATCGTTTCGTCTAACCATTTAACCATCTGTTCGATTCAGTCGCTAGTATGTGTAACGGAAGTACTGTCACCTGGTAAGTATCACTATATATACAGTATTGCGATATAATCGGATACCACCCAGATACATTGATTGTTCAGTCTATCCATTCAACTTTCTGTTCGTTTCGGTCGCTCGTATGTGAAACGGGAATACCGTCACCTTATGTGTATAACTATATACACAGCATAACATCATAATCGAATACAACCCATATACTATCCATCCAACCTTATGTTCGATTCAGACGCTCGTATGTGTAACGAAAGAACCGTTACATGGTAGGTGTTGTTAAATATACAACATAACGATATAATCGGAGACAACCCAGATACAATGATTGTTCAATCTATCCATTCAACCTTATGTTCGATTCGGTTGCTCGTATGTATAACGGAAGAACTGTTACCTGGTTAGACATACTATATGATAATCATCACGATATACTCGAATACAACCCCAGATACGATTATTGTTTAGTCTATCCATTCAACTTTCTGTTCAATTCAGTCGTTCTTATGAAAAACGGAAGAACAGTTACCTGGTGAGTATAACTATATAAACCTAATCGAATACAACCCAGATACGATGAATTTTCAATCTATTCATTTAACCTTCTGCTCGATTCGGTCGCTTCTATGTAAAACGGAAGAACAGTTACCTGGTGAATATTGCTATATAAACATCATCACGATATAATCGAATACAACTCAGATACAATTATCGCTTCGTCTAACCATTTAACCTTCTGTTCGATTCAGTCGCTAGTATGTGTAACGGAAGTACCGTCACCTGGTAAGTATCACTATATATACAGTATTGCGATATAATCGGATACCAACCAGATACATTGATTGTTCAGTCTATCCATTCAACTTTCCGTTCGTTTCGGTCGCTCGTATGTAAAACGGGAATACCGTCACCTAGTGTGTATAACTATATACACAGCATAACATCATAATCGAATACAACCCAGATACTATCCATTCAACCTTCTGTTCGATTCGGTTTCTCGTATGTATAACGAAAGAACAGTAACCTGGTGAGTATTTCTATATGAACGTCATCACGATATAATCGAATACAACTCAGATACAATTATCGCTTCGTCTAACCATTTAACCTTCTGTTCGATTCAGTCGCTAGTATGTGTAACGGAAGTACCGTCACCTGGTAAGTATCACTATATATACAGTATTGCGATATAATCGGATACCAACCAGATACATTGATTGTTCAGTCTATCCATTCAACTTTCCGTTCGTTTCGGTCGCTCGTATGTAAAACGGGAATACCGTCACCTAGTGTGTATAACTATATACACAGCATAACATCATAATCGAATACAACCCAGATACTATCCATTCAACCTTCTGTTCGATTCGGTTTCTCGTATGTATAACGAAAGAACAGTAACCTGGTGAGTATTTCTATATGAACGTCATCACGATATAATCGAATACAACTCAGATACAATGATCATTCCGTCTATCCATCCAACCTTATGTTCGATTGGGTCGCTCGTATGTATAACGCAAGATTAGTCACCAGGTGAGTATAACTATATAAACATCACCACGATATAATCGAATACAACTCAGTTACAATTATCGTTCCGTCTAACCATCCAACCTTATGTTCGATTCAGACGCTCGTATGTGTAACGAAAGAACCGTTACATGGTAGGTGTAACTAAATATACAGCATAACGATATAATCGGAGACAACCCAGATACAATGATTGTTCAATCTTTCCATTCTACCTTATGTTCGATTTGGTTGCTCGTATGTATAACGGAAGAACTGTTGCCTGGTTAGACATACTATGTGATGATAATCACGATATAATCAAATACAACCCAGATACGATGATTGTTCAGTCTATCCATTCAACCTTCTGTTCAGTTCAGTCGCTCTTATGTATAACTGAAGAACAGTTTCCTGGTGAGTATAATTATATGAACATCATCTAGATATAATCGAATACAACCCCAGATACGATTATTGTTTAGTCTATCCATTCAACATTCTGTTCAATTCAGTCGCTCGTATGTATAACGGAAGAACAGTTACCTGGTGAGTATACCTATATAAACATAATTGAATACAACCCAGATACGATGATTGTTCAATCTATACTGAATTCAACCTTCTGCTCGATTCGGCCGCTTGTATATAAAACGGAAGAACAGTTACCTGGTGAGTATTGCTATATAAACATCATCACGATATCATCGAATACAACTCAGATACAATTATCGTTTCGTCTAACCATTTAACCATCTGTTCGATTCAGTCGCTAGTATGTGTAACGGAAGTACTGTCACCTGGTAAGTATCACTATATATACAGTATTGCGATATAATCGGATACCACCCAGATACATTGATTGTTCAGTCTATCCATTCAACTTTCTGTTCGTTTCGGTCGCTCGTATGTGAAACGGGAATACCGTCACCTTATGTGTATAACTATATACACAGCATAACATCATAATCGAATACAACCCAGATACTATCCATTCAACCTTCTGTTCGATTCGGTTGCTCGTATGTATAACGAAAGAACAGTAACCTGGTGAGTATTTCTATATGAACGTCATCACGATATAATCTAATACAACTCAGTTACAATTATCGTTCCGTCTAACCATCCAACCTTATGTTCGATTTAGACGCTCGTATGTGTAACGAAAGAACCGTTACATGGTAGGTGTAACTAAATATACAGCATAACGATATAATCGGAGACAACCCAGATACAATGATTGTTCAATCTATCCATCCAACCTTATGTTCGATTGGGTCGCTCGTATGTATAACGCAAGATTAGTCACCAGGTGAGTATTACTATATAAACATCACCACGATATAATCGAATACAACTCAGTTACAATTATCGTTCCGTCTAACCATCCAACCTTATGTTCGATTCAGACGCTCGTATGTGTAACGAAAGAACCGTTACATGGTAGGTGTAACTAAATATACAGCATAACGATATAATCGGAGACAACCCAGATACAATGATTGTTCAATCTTTCCATTCTACCTTATGTTCGATTTGGTTGCTCGTATGTATAACGGAAGAACTGTTGCCTGGTTAGACATACTATGTGATGATAATCACGATATAATCAAATACAACCCAGATATGATGATTGTTTAGTCTATCCATTCAACTTTCTGTTCAATTCAGTCGTTCTTATGAAAAACGGAAGAACAGTTACCTGGTGAGTATAACTATATAAACCTAATCGAATACAACCCAGATACGATGAATTTTCAATCTATTCATTTAACCTTCTGCTCGATTTGGTCGCTTTTATATAAAACGGAAGAATAGTTACCTGGTGAATATTGCTATATAAACATCATCACGATATAATCGAATACAACTCAGATACAATTATCGCTTCGTCTAACCATTCAACCTTCTGTTCGATTCAGTCGCTAGTATGTGTAACGGAAGTACCGTCACCTGGTAAGTATCACTATATATACAGTATTGCGATATAATCGGATACCACCCAGATACATTGATTGTTCAGTCTATCCATTCAACTTTCTGTTCGTTTCGGTCGCTCGTATGTGAAACGGGAATACCGTCACCTTATGTGTATAACTATATACACAGCATAACATCATAATCGAATACAACCCATATACTATCCATCCAACCTTATGTTCGATTCAGACGCTCGTATGTGTAACGAAAGAACCGTTACATGGTAGGTGTTGTTAAATATACAACATAACGATATAATCGGAGACAACCCAGATACAATGATTGTTCAATCTATCCATTCAACCTTATGTTCGATTCGGTTGCTCGTATGTATAACGGAAGAACTGTTACCTGGTTAGACATACTATATGATAATCATCACGATATACTTGAATACAACCCCAGATACGATTATTGTTTAGTCTATCCATTCAACTTTCTGTTCAATTCAGTCGTTCTTATGAAAAACGGAAGAACAGTTACCTGGTGAGTATAACTATATAAACCTAATCGAATACAACCCAGATACGATGAATTTTCAATCTATTCATTAAACCTTCTGCTCGATTCGGTCGCTTCTATGTAAAACGGAAGAACAGTTACCTGGTGAATATTGCTATATAAACATCATCGCGATATAATCGAATACAACTCAGATACAATTATCGCTTCGTCTAACCATTTAACCTTCTGTTCGATTCAGTCGCTAGTATGTGTAACGGAAGTAACGTCACCTGGTAAGTATCACTATATATACAGTATTGCGATATAATCGGATACCAACCAGATACATTGATTGTTCAGTCTATCCATTCAACTTTCCGTTCGTTTCGGTCGCTCGTATGTAAAACGGGAATACCGTCACCTAGTGTGTATAACTATATACACAGCATAACATCATAATCGAATACAACCCAGATACTATCCATTCAACCTTCTGTTCGATTCGGTTTCTCGTATGTATAACGAAAGAACAGTAACCTGGTGAGTATTTCTATATGAACGTCATCACGATATAATCGAATACAACTCAGATACAATGATCATTCCGTCTATCCATCCAACCTTATGTTCGATTGGGTCGCTCGTATGTATAACGCAAGAACAGTCACCTGGTGAGTATTACTATATAAACATCACCACGATATAATCGAATACAACTCAGTTACAATTATCGTTCCGTCTAACCATCCAACCTTATGTTCGATTCAGACGCTCGTATGTGTAACGAAAGAATCGTTACATGGTAGGTGTAACTAAATATACAGCATAACGATATAATCGGAGACAACCCAGATACAATGATTGTTCAATCTATCCATTCAACCTTATGTTCGATTTGGTTGCTCGTATGTATAACGGAAGAACTGTTACCTGGTAAGACATACTATGTGATGATAATCACGATATAATCAAATACAACCCAGATACGATGATTGTTCAGTCTATCCATTCAACCTTCTGTTCAGTTCAGTCGCTCTTATGTATAACTGGAGAACAGTTTTCTGGTGAGTATAATTATATGAACATCATCAAGATATAATCGAATACAACCCCAGATACGATTATTGTTTAGTCTATTCATTCAACCTTCTGTTCAATTCAGTCGCTCGTATGTATAACGGAAGAACAGTTACCTGGTGAGTATAACTATATAAACATAATCGAATACAACCCAGATACGATGATTGTTCAATCTATACTAAATTTAACCTTCTGCTCGATTCGGTCGCTTGTATGTAAAACGGAAGAACAGTTACCTGGTGAGTATTACTATATAAACATAATCGAATACAACCCAGATACGATGATTGTTCAATCTATTCATTTAACCTTCTGCTCGTATCGGTCGCTTGTATGTAAAACGGAAGAACAGTTACCTGGTGAGTATTGCTATATAAACATCATCACGATATCATCGAATACAACTCAGATACAATTATCGTTTCGTCTAACCATTCAACCTTCTGTTCGATTAAGTCGCTAGCATGTGTAACGGAAGTACCGTCACCTGGTGAGTATCACTATATATACAGTATTACGATATAATTGGATACCACCCAGATACATTGATTGTTCAGTCTATCCATTCAACTTTCTTTTCGTTTCGGTCGCTCGTATGTAAAACGGGAATACCGTCTCCTAGTGTGTATAACTATATACACAGCATAACATCATAATCGAATACAACCCATATACTATCCATCCAACCTTATGTTCGATTCAGACGCTCGTATGTGTAACGAAAGAACCGTTACATGGTAGGTGTAGTTAAATATACAACATAACGATATAATCGGAGACAACCCAGATACAATGATTGTTCAATCTATCCATTCAACCTTATGTTCGATTCGGTTGCTCGTATGTATAACGGAAGAACTGTTACCTGGTTAGACATACTATATGATAATCATCACGATATACTCGAATACAACCCCAGATACGATTATTGTTTAGTCTATCCATTCAACTTTCTGTTCAATTCAGTCGTTCTTATGAAAAACGGAAGAACAGTTACCTGGTGAGTATAACTATATAAACCTAATCGAATACAACCCAGATACGATGAATTTTCAATCTATTCATTTAACCTTCTGCTCGATTCGGTCGCTTCTATGTAAAACGGAAGAACAGTTACCTGGTGAATATTGCTATATAAACATCATCACGATATAATCGAATACAACTCAGATACAATTATCGCTTCGTCTAACCATTAAACCTTCTGTTCGATTCAGTCGCTAGTATGTGTAACGGAAGTACCGTCACCTGGTAAGTATCACTATATATACAGTATTGCGATATAATCGGATACCAACCAGATACATTGATTGTTCAGTCTATCCATTCAACTTTCCGTTCGTTTCGGTCTCTCGTATGTAAAACGGGAATACCGTCACCTAGTGTGTATAACTATATACACAGCATAACATCATAATCGAATACAACCCAGATACTATCCATTCAACCTTCTGTTCGATTCGGTTTCTCGTATGTATAACGAAAGAACAGTAACCTGGTGAGTATTTCTATATGAACGTCATCACGATATAATCGAATACAACTCAGATACAATGATCATTCCGTCTATCCATCCAACCTTATGTTCGATTGGGTCGCTCGTATGTATAACGCAAGAACAGTCACCTGGTGAGTATTACTATATAAACATCACCACGATATAATCGAATACAACTCAGTTACAATTATCGTTCCGTCTAACCATCCAACCTTATTTTCGATTCAGACGCTCGTATGTGTAACGAAAGAACCGTTACATGGTAGGTGTAACTAAATATACAGCATAACGATATAATCGGAGACAACCCAGATACAATGATTGTTCAATCTATCCATTCAACCTTATGTTCGATTTGGTTGCTCGTATGTATAACGGAAGAACTGTTACCTGGTTAGACATACTATGTGATGATAATCACGATATAATCAAATACAACCCAGATACGATGATTGTTCAGTCTATCCATTCAACCTTCTGTTCAGTTCAGTCGCTCTTATGTATAACTGGAGAACAGTTTCCTGGTGAGTATAATTATATGAACATCATCAAGATATAATCGAATACAACCCCAGATACGATTATTGTTTAGTCTATTCATTCAACCTTCTGTTCAATTCAGTCGCTCGTATGTATAACGGAAGAACAGTTACCTGGTGAGTATAACTATATAAACATAATCGAATACAACCCAGATACGATGATTGTTCAATCTATACTAAATTCAACCTTCTGCTCGATTCGGTCGCTTGTATGTGAAACGGAAGAACAGTTACCTGGTGAGTATTACTATATAAACATAATCGAATACAACCCAGATACGATGATTGTTCAATCTATTCATTTAACCTTCTGCTCGATTCGGTCGCTTGTATGTAAAACGGAAGAACAGTTACCTGGTGAGTATTGCTATATAAACATCATCACGATATCATCGAATACAACTCAGATACAATTATCGTTTCGTCTAACCATTCAACCTTCTGTTCGATTAAGTCGCTAGCATGTGTAACGGAAGTACCGTCACCTGGTAAGTATCACTATATATACAGTATTGCGATATAATTGGATACCACCCAGATACATTGATTGTTCAGTCTATCCATTCAAGTTTCTCTTCGTTTCGGTCGCTCGTATGTAAAACGGGAATACCGTCTCCTAGTGTGTATAACTATATACACAGCATAACATCATAATCGAATACAACCCATATACTATCCATTCAACCTTCTGTTCAATTCAGTCGCTCGTATGTATAACGGAAGAACAGTTACCTGGTGAGTATACCTATATAAACATAATTGAATACAACCCAGATACGATGATTGTTCAATCTATACTGAATTCAACCTTCTGCTCGATTCGGTCGCTTGTATATAAAACGGAAGAACAGTTACCTGGTGAGTATTGCTATATAAACATCATCACGATATCATCGAATACAACTCAGATACAATTATCGTTTCGTCTAACCATTTAACCTTCTGTTCGATTCAGTCGCTAGTATGTGTAACGGAAGTACCGTCACCTGGTAAGTATCACTATATATACAGTATTGCGATATAATCGGATACCAACCAGATACATTGATTGTTCAGTCTATCCATTCAACTTTCTCTTCGTTTCGGTCGCTCGTATGTAAAACGGGAATACCGTCTTCTAGTGTGTATAACTATATACACAGCATAACATCATAATCGAATACAACCCATATACTATCCATTCAACCTTCTGTTCAATTCAGTCGCTCGTATGTATAACGGAAGAACAGTTACCTGGTGAGTATACCTATATAAACATAATTGAATACAACCCAGATACGATGATTGTTCAATCTATACTAAATTCAACCTTCTGCTCGATTCGGTCGCTTGTATATAAAACGGAAGAACAGTTACCTGGTGAGTATTGCTATATAAACATCATCACGATATCATCGAATACAACTCAGATACAATTATCGTTTCGTCTAACCATTTAACCTTCTGTTCGATTCAGTCGCTAGTATGTGTGACGGAAGTACCGTCACCTGGTAAGTATCACTATATATACAGTATTGCGATATAATCGGATACCAACCAGATACATTGATTGTTCAGTCTATCCATTCAACTTTCCGTTCGTTTCGGTCGCTCGTATGTAAAACGGGAATACCGTCACCTAGTGTGTATAACTATATACACAGCATAACATCATAATCGAATACAACCCAGATACTATCCATTCAACCTTCTGTTCGATTCGGTTTCTCGTATGTATAACGAAAGAACAGTAACCTGGTGAGTATTTTTATATGAACGTCATCACGATATAATCGAATACAACTCAGATACAATGATCATTCCGTCTATCCATCCAACCTTATGTTCGATTGGGTCGCTCGTATGTATAACGCAAGAACAGTCACCTGGTGAGTATTACTATATAAACATAATCGAATACAACCCAGATACGATGATTGTTCAATCTATTCATTTAACCTTCTGCTCGTATCGGTCGCTTGTATGTAAAACGGAAGAACAGTTACCTGGTGAGTATTGCTATATAAACATCATCACGATATCATCGAATACAACTCAGATACAATTATCGTTTCGTCTAACCATTCAACCTTCTGTTCGATTAAGTCGCTAGCATGTGTAACGGAAGTACCGTCACCTGGTGAGTATCACTATATATACAGTATTACGATATAATTGGATACCACCCAGATACATTGATTGTTCAGTCTATCCATTCAACTTTCTTTTCGTTTCGGTCGCTCGTATGTAAAACGGGAATACCGTCTCCTAGTGTGTATAACTATATACACAGCATAACATCATAATCGAATACAACCCATATACTATCCATCCAACCTTATGTTCGATTCAGACGCTCGTATGTGTAACGAAAGAACCGTTACATGGTAGGTGTAGTTAAATATACAACATAACGATATAATCGGAGACAACCCAGATACAATGATTGTTCAATCTATCCATTCAACCTTATGTTCGATTCGGTTGCTCGTATGTATAACGGAAGAACTGTTACCTGGTTAGACATACTATATGATAATCATCACGATATACTCGAATACAACCCCAGATACGATTATTGTTTAGTCTATCCATTCAACTTTCTGTTCAATTCAGTCGTTCTTATGAAAAACGGAAGAACAGTTACCTGGTGAGTATAACTATATAAACCTAATCGAATACAACCCAGATACGATGAATTTTCAATCTATTCATTTAACCTTCTGCTCGATTCGGTCGCTTCTATGTAAAACGGAAGAACAGTTACCTGGTGAATATTGCTATATAAACATCATCACGATATAATCGAATACAACTCAGATACAATTATCGCTTCGTCTAACCATTTAACCTTCTGTTCGATTCAGTCGCTAGTATGTGTAACGGAAGTACCGTCACCTGGTAAGTATCACTATATATACAGTATTGCGATATAATCGGATACCAACCAGATACATTGATTGTTCAGTCTATCCATTCAACTTTCCGTTCGTTTCGGTCGCTCGTATGTAAAACGGGAATACCGTCACCTAGTGTGTATAACTATATACACAGCATAACATCATAATCGAATACAACCCAGATACTATCCATTCAACCTTCTGTTCGATTCGGTTTCTCGTATGTATAACGAAAGAACAGTAACCTGGTGAGTATTTCTATATAAACGTCATCACGATATAATCGAATACAACTCAGATACAATGATCATTCCGTCTATCCATCCAACCTTATGTTCGATTGGGTCGCTCGTATGTATAACGCAAGAACAGTCACCTGGTGAGTATTACTATATAAACATCACCACGATATAATCGAATACAACTCAGTTACAAATATCGTTCCGTCTAACCATCCAACCTTATTTTCGATTCAGACGCTCGTATGTGTAACGAAAGAACCGTTACATGGTAGGTGTAACTAAATATACAGCATAACGATATAATCGGAGACAACCCAGATACAATGATTGTTCAATCTATCCATTCAACCTTATGTTCGATTTGGTTGCTCGTATGTATAACGGAAGAACTGTTACCTGGTTAGACATACTATGTGATGATAATCACGATATAATCAAATACAACCCAGATACGATGATTGTTCAGTCTATCCATTCAACCTTCTGTTCAGTTCAGTCGCTCTTATGTATAACTGGAGAACAGTTTCCTGGTGAGTATAATTATATGAACATCATCAAGATATAATCGAATACAACCCCAGATACGATTATTGTTTAGTCTATTCATTCAACCTTCTGTTCAATTCAGTCGCTCGTATGTATAACGGAAGAACAGTTACCTGGTGAGTATAACTATATAAACATAATCGAATACAACCCAGATACGATGATTGTTCAATCTATACTAAATTCAACCTTCTGCTCGATTCGGTCGCTTGTATGTAAAACGGAAGAACAGTTACCTGGTGAGTATTGCTATATAAACATCATCACGATATCATCGAATACAACTCAGATACAATTATCGTTTCGTCTAACCATTCAACCTTCTGTTCGATTAAGTCGCTAGCATGTGTAACGGAAGTACCGTCACCTGGTAAGTATCACTATATATACAGTATTGCGATATAATTGGATACCACCCAGATACATTGATTGTTCAGTCTATCCATTCAATTTTCTTTTCGTTTCGGTCGCTCGTATGTAAAACGGGAATACCGTCTCCTAGTGTGTATAACTATATACACAGCATAACATCATAATCGAATACAACCCATATACTATCCATTCAACCTTCTGTTCAATTCAGTCGCTCGTATGTATAACGGAAGAACAGTTACCTGGTGAGTATACCTATATAAACATAATTGAATACAACCCAGATACGATGATTGTTCAATCTATACTGAATTCAACCTTCTGCTCGATTCGGTCGCTTGTATATAAAACGGAAGAACAGTTACCTGGTGAGTATTGCTATATAAACATCATCACGATATCATCGAATACAACTCAGATACAATTATCGTTTCGTCTAACCATTTAACCTTCTGTTCGATTCAGTCGCTAGTATGTGTAACGGAAGTACCGTCACCTGGTAAGTATCACTTTATATACAGTATTGCGATATAATCGGATACCACCCAGATACATTGATTGTTCAGTCTATCCATTCAACTTTCTGTTCGTTTCGGTCGCTCGTATGTGAAACGGGAATACCGTCACCTTATGTGTATAACTATATACACAGCATAACATCATAATCGAATACAACCCAGATACTATCCATTCAACCTTCTGTTCGATTCGGTTGCTCGTATGTATAACGAAAGAACAGTAACCTGGTGAGTATTTCTATGTGAACGTCATCACGATATAATCGAATACAACTTAGTTACAAATATCGTTCTGTCTAACCATCCAACCTTATGTTCGATTCAGACGCTCGTATGTGTAACGAAAGAACCGTTACATGGTAGGTGTAGTTAAATATACAACATAACGATATAATCGGAGACAACCCAGATACAATGATTGTTCAATCTATCCATTCAACCTTATGTTCGATTCGGTTGCTAGTATGTATAACGAAAGAACAGTTACCTGGTTAGACATAATATATAATTATCATCACGAAATAAACGAATACAACCCAGATACGATGATTGTTCAGTCTATCCATTCAACCATCAGTTCAATTCAGTCGCTCGTATGTATAACGGAAGAACAGTTACCTGGGGAGTATAACTATATAAACATAATCGAATACAACTCAGATACGATGATTGTTTAATCTATCCATTCAACCTTATGTTCGATTCGGTTGCTCGTATGTATATCGGAAGAACAGGTACCTGGTGAGTATATCTATATAAACATAATCGAATACAACTCAGATACGATGATTGTTCAATCTATCCATTTAACCTTCTGCTCGATTTGGTCGCTTGTATGTAAAACGGAAGAACAGTTACCTGGTGAGTATTGCTATATAAACATCATCACGATATCATCGAATACAACTCAGATACAATTATCGTTTCGTCTAACCATTTAACCTTCTGTTCGATTCAGTCGCTAGTATGTGTAACGGAAGTACCGTCACCTGGTAAGTATCACTATATATACAGTATTGCGATATAATCGGATACCACCCAGATACATTGATTGTTCAGTCTATCCATTCAACTTTCTGTTCGTTTCGGTCGCTCGTATGTAAAACGGGAATACCGTCACCTAGTGTGTATAACTATATACACAGCATAACATCATAATCGAATACAACCCAGATACTATCCATTCAACCTTCTGTTCGATTCGGTTTCTCGTATGTATAACGAAAGAACAGTAACCTGGTGAGTATTGCTATATGAACGTCATCACGATATAATCGAATACAACTCAGATACAATGATCATTCCGTCTATCCATCCAACCTTATGTTCGATTGGGTCGCTCGTATGTATAACGCAAGAACAGTCACCTGGTGAGTATTACTATATAAACATCACCACGATATAATCGAATACAACTCAGTTACAATTATCGTTCCGTCTAACCATCCAACCTTATGTTCGATTCAGACGCTCGTATGTGTAACGAAAGAACCGTTACATGGTAGGTGTAGCTAAATATACAGCATAACGATATAATCGGAGACAACCCAGATACAATGATTGTTCAATCTATCCATTCAACCTTATGTTCGATTTGGTTGCTCGTATGTATAACGGAAGAACTGTTACCTGGTTAGACATACTATGTGATGATAATCACGATATAATCAAATACAACCCAGATACGATGATTGTTCAGTCTATCCATTCAACCTTCTGTTCAGTTCAGTCGCTCTTATGTATAACTGGAGAACAGTTTCCTGGTGAGTATAATTATATGAACATCATCAAGATATAATCGAATACAACCCCAGATACGATTATTGTTTAGTCTATTCATTCAACCTTCTGTTCAATTCAGTCGCTCGTATGTATAACGGAAGAACAGTTACCTGGTGAGTATAACTATATAAACATAATCGAATACAACCCAGATACGATGATTGTTCAATCTATACTAAATTTAACCTTCTGCTCGATTCGGTCGCTTGTATGTAAAACGGAAGAACAGTTACCTGGTGAGTATTACTATATAAACATAATCGAATACAACCCAGATACGATGATTGTTCAATCTATTCATTTAACCTTCTGCTCGATTCGGTCGCTTGTATGTAAAACGGAAGAACAGTTACCTGGTGAGTATTGCTATATAAACATCATCACGATATCATCGAATACAACTCAGATACAATTATCGTTTCGTCTAACCATTTAACCTTCTGTTCGATTCTGTCGCTAGTATGTGTAACGGAAGTACCGTCACCTGGTAAGTATCACTATATATACAGTATTGCGATATAATCGTATACCACCCAGATACATTGATTGTTCAGTCTATCCATTCAACTTTCTGTTCGTTTCGGTCGCTCGTATGTGAAACGGAAATACCGTCACCTTATGTGTATAACTATATACACAGCATAACATCATAATCGAATACAACCCAGATACTATCCATTCAACCTCCTGTTCGATTCGGTTGCTCGTATGTATAACGAAAGAACAGTAACCTGGTGAGTATTTCTATATGAACGTCATCACGATATAATCGAATAAAACTTAGTTACAATTATCGTTCCGTCTAACCATCCAACCTTATGTTCGATTCAGACGCTCGTATGTGTAACGAAAGAACCGTTACATGGTAGGTGTAGTTAAATATACAACATAACGATATAATCGGAGACAACCCAGATACAATGATTGTTCAATCTATCCATTCAACCGTATGTTCGATTCGGTTGCTAGTATGTATAACGAGAGAACGGTTACCTGGTTAGACATAATATATAATAATCA
The DNA here is from genome assembly GCA_029955515.1 of Chrysomela aeneicollis. Lineage (NCBI taxonomy): Eukaryota > Metazoa > Arthropoda > Insecta > Coleoptera > Chrysomelidae > Chrysomela > Chrysomela aeneicollis. The sequence goes on along the minus strand of JARUHQ010000013.1, from coordinate 8,573,276 downwards.
TCACGAAATAATCGAATACAACCCAGATACGATGATTGTTCAGTCTATCCATTCAACCTTCTGTTCAGTTCAGTCGCTCTTATGTATAACTGGAGAACAGTTACCTGGTGAGTATAACTATATGAACATCATCACGATATAATCGAATACAACCCCAGATACGATCATTGTTTAGTCTATCCATTCAACCTTCAGTTCAATTCAGTCGCTCGTATTTATAACGGAAGAACAGTTACCTGGTGAGTATAACTATATAAACATAATCGAATACAACTCAGATACGATGATTGTTCAATCTATCCATTCAACCTTATGTTCGATTCGGTTGCTCGTATGTATATCGGAAGAACAGGTACCTGGTGAGTATATCTATATAAACATAATCGAATACAACTCAGATACGATGATTGTTCAATCTATCCATTTAACCTTCTGCTCGATTCGGTCGCTTGTATGTAAAACGGAAGAAAAGTTACCTGGTGAGTATTGCTATATAAACATCATCACGATATCATCGAATACAACTCAGATACAATTATCGTTTCGTCTAACCATTCAACATTCTGTTCGATTCAGTCGCTAGTATGTGTAACGGAAGTATCGTCACCTGGTAAGTATCACTATATATACAGTATTGCGATATAATCGGATACCACTCAGATACATTGATTGTTCAGTCTATCCATTCAACTTTCTTTTCGTTTCGGTCGCTCGTATGGAAAACGGGAATACCGTCTCCTAGTGTGTATAACTATATACACAGCATAACATCATAATCGAATACAACCCATATACTATCCATTCAACCTTCTGTTCAATCCATTCGCTCGTATGTATAACGGAAGAACAGTTACCTGGTGAGTATAACTATATAAACATAATCGAATACAACCCAGAAACGATGATTGTTCAATCTATACTGAATTCAACCTTCTGCTCGATTCGGTCGCTTGTATGTAAAACGGAAGAACAGTTACCTGGTGAGTATTGCTATATAAACATCATCACGATATCATCGAATACAACTCAGATACAATTATCGTTTCGTCTAACCATTCAACATTCTGTTCGATTCAGTCGCTAGTATGTGTAACGGAAGTATCGTCACCTGGTAAGTATCACTATATATACAGTATTGCGATATAATCGGATACCACCCAGATACATTGATTGTTCAGTCTATCCATTCAACTTTCTTTTTGTTTCGGTCGCTCGTATGTAAAACGGGAATACCGTCTCCTAGTGTGTATAACTATATACACAGCATAACATCATAATCGAATACAACCTATATACTATCCATTCAACCTTCTGTTCAATTCAGTCGCTCGTATGTATAACGGAAGAACAGTTACCTGGTGAGTATAACTATATAAACATAATCGAATACAACCCAGAAACGATGATTGTTCAATCTATACTGAATTCAACCTTCTGCTCGATTCGGTCGCTTGTATGTAAAACGGAAGAACAGTTACCTGGTGAGTATTGCTATATAAACATCATCACGATATCATTGAATAAAACTCAGATACAATTATCGTTTCGTCTAACCATTTAACCTTCTGTTCGATTCAGTCGCTAGTATGTGTAACGGAAGTACCGTCACCTGGTAAGTATCACTATATATACAGTATTGCGATATAATCGAATACCACCCAGATACATTGATTGTTCAGTCTATCCATTCAACTTTCTGTTCGTTTCGGTCGCTCGTATGTGAAACGCGAATACCGTCACCTTATGTGTATAACTATATACACAGCATAACATCATAATCGAATACAACCCAGATACTATCCATTCAACCTTCTGTTCGATTCGGTTGCTCGTATGTATAACGAAAGAAAAGTAACCTGGTGAGTATTTCCATATGAACGTCATCACGATATAATCGAATACAACTTAGTTACAATTATCGTTCCGTCTAACCATTCAACCTTATGTTCGATTCAGACGCTCGTATGTGTAACGAAAGAACCGTTACATGGTAGGTGTAGTTAAATATACAACAACGATATAATCGGAGACAACCCAGATACAATGATTGTTCAATCTATCCATTCAACCTTATGTTCGATTCGGTTGCTAGTATGTATAACGAAAGAACAGTTACCTGGTTAGACATAATATATAATAATAATCACGAAATAATCGAATACAACCCAGATACGATGATTGTTCAGTCTATCCATTTAACCTTCTGTTCAGTTCAGTCGCTCTTATGTATAACGGAAGAACAGTTACCTGGTGAGTATAACTATATAAACATAATCGAATACAACCCAGATACGATGATTGTTCAATTTATACTGAATTCAACCTTCTGCTCGATTCGGTCGCTTGTATGTAAAACGGAAGAACAGTTACCTGGTGAGTGTTGCTATATAAACATCATCACGATATCATCGAATACAACTCAGATACAATTATCGTTTCGTCTAACCATTCAACATTCTGTTCGATTCAGTCGCTAGTATGTGTAACGGAAGTATCGTCACCTGGTAAGTATCACTATATATACAGTATTGCGATATAATCGAATACAACTCAGATACGATGATTTTTCAATCTATCCATTCAACCTTATGTTCGATTCGGTTGCTCGTATGTATATCGAAAGAACAGGTACCTGGTGAGTATATCTATATAAACATAATCGAATACAACTCAGATACGATGATTGTTCAATCTATCCATTTAACCTTCTGCTCGATTCGGTCGCTTGTATGTAAAACGGAAGGACAGTTACCTGGTGAGTATTGCTATATAAACATCATCACGATATCATCGAATACAACTCAGATACAATTATCGTTTCGTCTAACCATTCAACATTCTGTTCGATTCAGACGCTAGTATGTGTAACGGAAGTATCGTCAACTGGTAAGTATCACTATATATACAGTATTGCGATATAATCGGATACCACCCAGATAAATTGATTGTTCAGTCTATCCATTCAACTTTCTTTTAGTTTCGGTCGCTCGTATGTAAAACGGGAATACCGTCTCCTAGTGTGTATAACTATATACACAGCATAACATCATAATCGAATACAACCCATATACTATCCATTCGACCTTCTGTTCAATTCAGTCGCTCGTATGTATAACGGAAGAACAGTTACCTGGTGAGTATAACTATATAAACATAATCGAATACAACCCAGATACGATGATTGTTCAATTTATACTGAATTCAACCTTCTGCTCGATTCGGTCGCTTGTATGTAAAACGGAAGAACAGTTACCTGGTGAGTATTGCTATATAAATATCATCACGATATCATCGAATACAACTCAGATAAAATTATCGTTTCGTCTAACCATTCAACATTCTGTTCGATTCAGTCGCTAGTATGTGTAACGGAAGTATCGTCACCTGGTAAGTATCACTATATATACAGTATTGCGATATAATCGGATACCACCCAGATACATTGATTGTTCAGTCTATCCATTCAACTTTCTTTTTGTTTCGGTCGCTCGTATGTAAAACGGGAATACCGTCTCCTAGTGTGTATAACTATATACACAGCATAACATCATAATCGAATACAACCCATATACTATCCATTCAACCTTCTGTTCAATTCAGTCGCTCGTATGTATAACGGAAGAACAGTTACCTGGTGAGTATAACTATATAAACATAATCGAATACAACCCAGATACGATGATTGTTCAATCTATTCTGAATTCAACCTTCTGCTCGATTCGGTCGCTTGTATGTAAAACGGAAGAACAGTAACCTGGTGAGTATTGCTATATGAACGTCATCACGATATAATCGAATACAACTCAGTTACAATTATCGTTTCGTCTAACCATACAACCTTATGTTCGATTCAGACGCTCGTATGTGTAACGAAAGAACCGTTACATGGTAGGTGTAGTTAAATATACAACATAACGATATAATCGGAGACAACCCAGATACAATGATTGTTCAATCTATCCATTCAACCTTATGTACGATTCGGTTGCTAGTATGTATAACGAAAGAACAGTTACCTGGTTAGACATAATATATAATAATCATCACGAAATAATCGAATACAACCCAGATACGATGATTGTTCAGTCTATCCATTCAACCTTTTGTTCAGTTCAGTCGCTCTCATGTATAACTGGAGAACAGTTACCTGGTGAGTATAAATATATGAACATCATCACGATATAATCGAATACAACCCCAGATACGATCATTGTTTAGTCTATCCATTCAACCTTCAGTTCAATCCAGTAGCTCGTATGTATAACGGAAGAACAGTTACCTGGTGAGTATAACTATATAAACATAATCGAATACAACTCAGATACGATGATTGTTCAATCTATCCATTCAACCTTATGTTCGATTCGGTTGCTCGTATGTATATCGGAAGAACAGGTACCTGGTGAGTATATCTATATAAACATAATCGAATACAACCCAGATACGATGATTGTTCAATTTATACTGAATTCAACCTTCTGCTCGATTCGGTCGCTTGTATGTAAAACGGAAGAACAGTTACCTGGTGAGTATTGCTATATAAACATCATCACGATATCATCGAATACAACTCAGATACAATTATCGTTTCGTCTAACCATTCAACATTCTGTTCGATTCAGTCGCTAGTATGTGTAACGGAAGTATCGTCACCAGGTAAGTATCACTATATATACAGTATTGCGATATAATCGGATACCACCCAGATACATTGATTGTTCAGTCTATCCATTCAACTTTCTTTTTGTTTCGGTCGCTCGTATGTAAAACGGGAATACCGTCTCCTAGTGTGTATAACTATATACACAGCATAACATCATAATCGAATACAACCCATATACTATCCATTCAACCTTCTGTTCAATTCAGTCGCTCGTATGTATAACGGAAGAACAGTTACCTGGTGATTATAACTATATAAACATAATCGAATACAACCCAGATACGATGATTGTTCAATCTATACTAAATTCAACCTTCTGCTCGATTCGGTCGCTTGTATGTAAAACGGAAGAACAGTTACCTGGTGAGTATTGCTATATAAACATCATCACGATATCATCGAATACAACTCAGATACAATTATCGTTACGTCTAACCATTTAACCTTCTGTTCGATTCTAACCTAACCTAACCTAACCTAACCTAACCTAACCTAACCTAACCTAACCTAACCTTCTGTTCGATTCGGTTGCTCGTATGTATAACGAAAGAACAGTAACCTGGTGAGTATTTCTATATGAACGTCATCACGATATAATCGAATACAACTTAGTTACAATTATCGTTCCGTCTAACCATCCAACCTTATGTTCGATTCAGACGCTCGTATGTGTAACGAAAGAACCGTTACATGGTAGGTGTAGTTAAATATACAACATAACGATATAATCGGAGACAACCCAGATACAATGATCGTTTAATCTATCCATTCAACCTCATGTTCGATTCGGTTGCTAGTATGTATAACGAAAGAACAGTTACCTGGTTAGACATAATATATGATAATCATCACGAAATAATCGAATACAACCCAGATACGATGATTGTTCAGTCTATCCATTCAACCTTCTGTTCAGTTCAGTCGCACTAATGTATAACTGGAGAACAGTTACCTGGTGAGTATAACTATATGAACATCATCACGATATAATCGAATACAACCCCAGATACGATCATTGTTCAGTCTATCCATTCCACCTTCAGTTCAATTCAGTCGCTCGTTTGTATAACGGAAGAACAGTTACCTGGTGAGTATAACTATATAAACATAATCGAATACAACTCAGATACGATGATTGTTCAATCTATCCATTCAACCTTATGTTCGATTCAGTTGCTCGTATGTATATCGGAAGAACAGGTACCTGGTGAGTATATCTATATAAACATAATCGAATACAACTCAGATACGATGATTGTTCAATCTATCCATTCAACCTTCTGCTCGATTAGGTCGCTTGTATGTAAAACGGAAGGACAGTTACCTGGTGAGTATTGCTATATAAACATCATCACGATATCATCGAATACAACTCAGATACAATTATCGTTTCGTCTAACCATTCAACATTCTGTTCGATTCAGTCGCTAGTATGTGTAACGAAAGAACCGTTACATGGTAGGTGTAGTTAAATATAATCGGAGACAACCCAGATACAATGATCGTTTAATCTATCCATTCAACCTCATGTTCGATTCGGTTGCTAGTATGTATAACGAAAGAACAGTTACCTGGTTAGACATAATATATGATAATCATCACGAAATAATCGAATACAACCCAGATACGATGATTGTTCAGTCTATCCATTCAACCTTCTGTTCAGTTCAGTCGCACTTATGTATAACTGGAGAACAGTTACCTGGTGAGTATAACTATATGAACATCATCACGATATAATCGAATACAACCCCAGATACGATCATTGTTCAGTCTATCCATTCCACCTTCAGTTCAATTCAGTCGCTCGTTTGTATAACGGAAGAACAGTTACCTGGTGAGTATAACTATATAAACATAATCGAATACAACTCAGATACGATGATTGTTCAATCTATCCATTCAACCTTATGTTCGATTCAGTTGCTCGTATGTATATCGGAAGAACAGGTACCTGGTGAGTATATCTATATAAACATAATCGAATACAACTCAGATACGATGATTGTTCAATCTATCCATTCAACCTTCTGCTCGATTAGGTCGCTTGTATGTAAAACGGAAGGACAGTTACCTGGTGAGTATTGCTATATAAACATCATCACGATATCATCGAATACAACTCAGATACAATTATCGTTTCGTCTAACCATTCAACATTCTGTTCGATTCAGTCGCTAGTATGTGTAACGGAAGTATCGTCACCTGGTAAGTATCACTATATATACAGTATTGCGATATAATCGGATACCACCCAGATACATTGATTGTTCAGTCTATCCATTCAACTTTCTTTTCGTTTCGGTCGCTCGTATGTAAAACGGAAATACCGTCTCCTAGTGTGTATAACTATATACACAGCATAACATCATAATCGAATACAACCCATATACTATCCATTCAACCTTCTGTTCAATTCAGTCGCTCGTATGTATAACGGAAGAACAGTTACCTGGTGATTATAACTATATAAACATAATCGAATAGAACCCAGATACGATGATTGTTCAATCTATACTTAATTCAACCTTCTGCTCGATTCGGTCGCTTGTATGTAAAACGGAAGAACAGTTACCTGGTGAGATTTGCTATATAAACATCATCACGATATCATCGAATACAACTCAGATACAATTATCGTTTCGTCTAACCATTTAACCTTCTGTTCGATTCAGTCGCTAGTATGTGTAACGGAAGTACCGTCACCTGGTAAGTATCACTATATATACAGTATTGCGATATAATCGGATACCACCCAGATACATTGATTGTTCAGTCTATCCATTCAACTTTCTGTTCGTTTTGGTCGCTCGTATGTGAAACGGGAATACCGTCACCTTATGTGTATAACTATATACACAGCATAACATCATAATCGAATACAACCCAGATACTATCCATTCAACCTTCTGTTCGATTCGGTTGCTTGTATGTATAACGAAAGGACAGTAACCTGGTGAGTATTTCTATATGAACGTCATCACGATATAATCGAATACAACTTAGTTACAATTATCGTTCCGTCTAACCATCCAACCTTATGTTCGATTCAGACGCTCGTATGTGTAACGAAAGAACCGTTTCATGGTAGGTGTAGTTAAATATACAACATAACGATATAATCGGAGACAACCCAGATACAATGATTGTTCAATCTATCCATTCAACCTTATGTTCGATTCGGTTGCTAGTATGTATAACGAAAGAACCTGGTTAGACATAATATATAATAATCATCACGAAATAATCGAATACATCCCAGATACGATGATTGTTCAGTCTATCCATTCAACCTTCTGTTCAGTTCAGTCGCTCTTATGTATAACTGGAGAACAGTTACCTGGTGAGAATAACTATATGAACATCATCACGATATATGTATCTTTTCATTTGTAAGATTTATTGCCTTGAATTATTGTATATTTTCCCCAAATGATGAATAAAGCCGCTTTATTATTGTTATTATTATTATATAATCGAATACAACCCCAGATACGATCATTGTTCAGTCTATCCATTCAACCTTCAGTTCAATTCAGTCGCTCGTATGTATAACGGAAGAACAGTTACCTGGTGAGTATAACTATATAAACATAATCGAATACAACTCAGATACGATGATTGTTCAATCTATCCATTCAACCTTATGTTCAATTCGGTTGCTCGTATGTATATCGGAAGAACAGGTACCTGGTGAGTATATCTATATAAACATAATCGAATACAACTCAGATACGATGATTGTTCAATCTATCCATTTAACCTTCTGCTCGATTCGGTCGCTTGTATGTAAAACGGAAGGACAGTTACCTGGTGAGTATTGCTATATATACATCATCACGATATCATCGAATACAACTCAGATACAATTATCGTTTCGTCTAACCATTCAACATTCTGTTCGATTCAGACGCTCGTATGTGTAACGAAAGAACCGTTACATGGTAGGTGTAGTTAAATATACAACAACGATATAATCGGAGACAACCCAGATACAATGATTGTTCAATCTATCCATTCAACCTTATGTTCGATTCGGTTGCTAGTATGTATAACGAAAGAACAGTTACCTGGTTAGACATAATATATAATAATCATCACGAAATAATCGAATACAACCCAGATACGATGATTGTTCAGTCTATCCATTTAACCTTCTGTTCAGTTCAGTCGCTCTTATGTATAACGGAAGAACAGTTACCTGGTGAGTATAACTATATAAACATAATCGAATACAACCCAGATACGATGATTGTTCAATTTATACTGAATTCAACCTTCTGCTCGATTCGGTCGCTTGTATGTAAAACGGAAGAACAGTTACCTGGTGAGTGTTGCTATATAAACATCATCACGATATCATCGAATACAACTCAGATACAATTATCGTTTCGTCTAACCATTCAACATTCTGTTCGATTCAGTCGCTAGTATGTGTAACGGAAGTATCGTCACCTGGTAAGTATCACTATATATACAGTATTGCGATATAATCGAATACAACTCAGATACGATGATTTTTCAATCTATCCATTCAACCTTATGTTCGATTCGGTTGCTCGTATGTATATCGAAAGAACAGGTACCTGGTGAGTATATCTATATAAACATAATCGAATACAACTCAGATACGATGATTGTTCAATCTATCCATTTAACCTTCTGCTCGATTCGGTCGCTTGTATGTAAAACGGAAGGACAGTTACCTGGTGAGTATTGCTATATAAACATCATCACGATATCATCGAATACAACTCAGATACAATTATCGTTTCGTCTAACCATTCAACATTCTGTTCGATTCAGACGCTAGTATGTGTAACGGAAGTATCGTCAACTGGTAAGTATCACTATATATACAGTATTGCGATATAATCGGATACCACCCAGATAAATTGATTGTTCAGTCTATCCATTCAACTTTCTTTTAGTTTCGGTCGCTCGTATGTAAAACGGGAATACCGTCTCCTAGTGTGTATAACTATATACACAGCATAACATCATAATCGAATACAACCCATATACTATCCATTCGACCTTCTGTTCAATTCAGTCGCTCGTATGTATAACGGAAGAACAGTTACCTGGTGAGTATAACTATATAAACATAATCGAATACAACCCAGATACGATGATTGTTCAATTTATACTGAATTCAACCTTCTGCTCGATTCGGTCGCTTGTATGTAAAACGGAAGAACAGTTACCTGGTGAGTATTGCTATATAAATATCATCACGATATCATCGAATACAACTCAGATAAAATTATCGTTTCGTCTAACCATTCAACATTCTGTTCGATTCAGTCGCTAGTATGTGTAACGGAAGTATCGTCACCTGGTAAGTATCACTATATATACAGTATTGCGATATAATCGGATACCACCCAGATACATTGATTGTTCAGTCTATCCATTCAACTTTCTTTTTGTTTCGGTCGCTCGTATGTAAAACGGGAATACCGTCTCCTAGTGTGTATAACTATATACACAGCATAACATCATAATCGAATACAACCCATATACTATCCATTCAACCTTCTGTTCAATTCAGTCGCTCGTATGTATAACGGAAGAACAGTTACCTGGTGAGTATAACTATATAAACATAATCGAATACAACCCAGATACGATGATTGTTCAATCTATTCTGAATTCAACCTTCTGCTCGATTCGGTCGCTTGTATGTAAAACGGAAGAACAGTAACCTGGTGAGTATTGCTATATGAACGTCATCACGATATAATCGAATACAACTCAGTTACAATTATCGTTTCGTCTAACCATACAACCTTATGTTCGATTCAGACGCTCGTATGTGTAACGAAAGAACCGTTACATGGTAGGTGTAGTTAAATATACAACATAACGATATAATCGGAGACAACCCAGATACAATGATTGTTCAATCTATCCATTCAACCTTATGTACGATTCGGTTGCTAGTATGTATAACGAAAGAACAGTTACCTGGTTAGACATAATATATAATAATCATCACGAAATAATCGAATACAACCCAGATACGATGATTGTTCAGTCTATCCATTCAACCTTTTGTTCAGTTCAGTCGCTCTCATGTATAACTGGAGAACAGTTACCTGGTGAGTATAAATATATGAACATCATCACGATATAATCGAATACAACCCCAGATACGATCATTGTTTAGTCTATCCATTCAACCTTCAGTTCAATCCAGTAGCTCGTATGTATAACGGAAGAACAGTTACCTGGTGAGTATAACTATATAAACATAATCGAATACAACTCAGATACGATGATTGTTCAATCTATCCATTCAACCTTATGTTCGATTCGGTTGCTCGTATGTATATCGGAAGAACAGGTACCTGGTGAGTATATCTATATAAACATAATCGAATACAACCCAGATACGATGATTGTTCAATTTATACTGAATTCAACCTTCTGCTCGATTCGGTCGCTTGTATGTAAAACGGAAGAACAGTTACCTGGTGAGTATTGCTATATAAACATCATCACGATATCATCGAATACAACTCAGATACAATTATCGTTTCGTCTAACCATTCAACATTCTGTTCGATTCAGTCGCTAGTATGTGTAACGGAAGTATCGTCACCAGGTAAGTATCACTATATATACAGTATTGCGATATAATCGGATACCACCCAGATACATTGATTGTTCAGTCTATCCATTCAACTTTCTTTTTGTTTCGGTCGCTCGTATGTAAAACGGGAATACCGTCTCCTAGTGTGTATAACTATATACACAGCATAACATCATAATCGAATACAACCCATATACTATCCATTCAACCTTCTGTTCAATTCAGTCGCTCGTATGTATAACGGAAGAACAGTTACCTGGTGATTATAACTATATAAACATAATCGAATACAACCCAGATACGATGATTGTTCAATCTATACTAAATTCAACCTTCTGCTCGATTCGGTCGCTTGTATGTAAAACGGAAGAACAGTTACCTGGTGAGTATTGCTATATAAACATCATCACGATATCATCGAATACAACTCAGATACAATTATCGTTTCGTCTAACCATTTAACCTTCTGTTCGATTCTAACCTAACCTAACCTAACCTAACCTAACCTAACCTAACCTAACCTAACCTAACCTTCTGTTCGATTCGGTTGCTCGTATGTATAACGAAAGAACAGTAACCTGGTGAGTATTTCTATATGAACGTCATCACGATATAATCGAATACAACTCAGATACAATGATCATTTCGTCTATCCATCCAACCTTCTGTTCGATTGGGTCGCTCGTATGTATAACGCAAAAACAGTCACCTGGTGAGTATTACTATATAAACATCACCACGATATAATCGAATACAACTCAGTTACAATTATCGTTTCGTCTAACCATCCAACCTTATGTTCGATTCAGACGCTCGTATGTGTAACGAAATAACCGTTACATGGTAGGTGTAACCGAATATACAGCATAAAGATATAATCGGAGACAACCCAGATACAATGATTGTTCAATCTATCCATCCAACCTTATGTTCGATTCGGTTGCTCGTATGTTTAACGGAAGAACTGTTACCTGGTTAGACATACTATATGATAATCATCACAATATACTAGAATACAACCCCAGATACGATTATTGTTTAGTCTATCCATTCAACCTTCTGTTCAATTCAGTCGTTCTTATGTATAACGAAAAAGGTACCTGGTGAGTATAACTATATAAACCTAATCGAATACAACCCAGATACGATGAACTTTCAATCTATCCATTTAACCTTCTGCTGGATTTGGTCGCTTTTATGTAAAACGGAAGAACAGTTACCTGGTGAGTATTGCTATATAAACATCATCACGATATCATCGAATACAACTCAGATACAATTATCGTTTCGTCTAACCATTTAACCTTCTGTTCGATTCAGTCGCTAGTATGTGTAACGGAAGTACCGTCACCTGGTAAGTATCACTATATATACAGTATTGCGATATAATCGGATACCAACCAGATACATTGATTGTTCAGTCTATCCATTCAACTTTCTGTTCGTTTCGGTCGCTCGTATGTAAAACGGGAATACCGTCACCTAGTGTGTATAACTATATACACAGCATAACATCATAATCGAATACAACTCAGATACTATCCATTCAACCTTCTGTTCGATTCGGTTGCTCGTATGTATAACGAAAGAACAGTAACCTGGTGAGTATTTCTATATAAACTTCATCACGATATAATCGAATACAACTCAGATACAATGATCATTCCGTCTATTCATCTAACCTTCTGTTCGATTGGGTCGCTCGTACGTATAACGCAAGAACAGTCACCTGGTGAGTATTACTATATAAACATTTCCACGATATAGACGAATACAACTCAGTTACAATTATCGTTCCGTCTAACCATCCAACCTTATGTTCGATTCAGACGCTCGTATGTGTAACGAAAGAACCGTTACATGGTAGGTGTATCTGAATATACAGCATAACGATATAATCGGAGACAACCCAGATACAATGAGTAGTGTACCTAGGGGGCTACCAGACCAAGATGGCCGCCATGGGGCAATGACGTCATCCAAGATGGCCGCCATGACAGCTGTCATATGTCAACTGTCATATATCAACTGTCATATATCAACTGTCATATGTCTACTGTTTAGTGTTCCATGCCGCTGTATCAACTGTCAAGTGTTCCATGCATCTTATGATTAGATGAAGTATGGAGACGCAACGCGTCATAGACTACCCGACCAATCAGAAGCCGCCATACCCCCTTATCCCCCTCACGCCTTCGCTGTACCCCCTTGGTTCCCCTCAGGTCTTCGCTGTACCCCCTTGGCCCCCTCAGGTCTCCACTGTACCCCCCTTGGCCCCCGTCAGGTCTTCGCTGTACCCCCTTAGCCCCCTTAGGTTTTTGCTATACCCCCTTGACCCCCCTTAAGACTGCGCCCCCTTAGCGCTCCGTATCCGGAAACATCTCATGACGTCATATTTTATTTAAAAAAATCCTTCTATCGGCGGGAATCGAACTCCAGACCACCGGATTACGAGTCCGATGCGTTCCCACAGAGCTACGACCACTATAAAATTTAATTGCAGTCAATGTCGATGCAACGTTATCGCACAGCGTGACGTAGTCGAGCAGATCCGTCCCAAAGATAAGAGAACGTAGCAACCTCGGCAAGCGGGAAGCAGGGAAACGAACAATGGCTTATTCATTCATTAAATATCAGTGTATTGATAGACATAATCGCATTCAAGGTCAGGTTCGCTGCATTCCATTGATGATTCAACATGATACAATATTTCGCGTGACGTTACAAAGATAAGAAACGACAAAGCGACTGACACTGTTGCCAGACGTTTGAAAAAATTAGGCATTGATGCCAGACGTTTGAAAATATCTGGAAATATACTATAATGCACCTACAGCTTACACAAGTAGAATCCGAACCACCACGTGTGAATACCTTAAATTGATGGATAACGTTTGACGTATGACAGGGTGTGGCTGCCTGAAGTTAGGCGTCTGACATTTGACGTATGACGTTTACATTTCAAAATGGCCCCCGACATCACAAGGTTATCAACTGTTTGGTAATTTTCGTGTTATAAAGTAAATATACCTACATCTTACACAGGTAGAATCCGAACCACAGCATTTATATCGACGTGGCAGAATCCATGAACTCGTGAATGTGAAGATGTCAATGACAGAATGATTCATTTTCTCGACGAATTATCAAAAAATATTCACTTCTGGTTCATCAAAAATCGAAATAGAGAAAAACTAATGTCTTATTCGTAATCCCCATGACGTGTACACTTCAAAAACATTAACTTCCGGTTTCACTTCCGGTTTCCATTTTTCCACTTAACATAGTCATGTGGGTACTCTGAGAGAAGGATTTTTCACGGACATTCTGAATATATCATTTTACCTATGTACAAAGTCTCAAGGTCAAAGAGATATCAATCAAAATTGATCGAAATAATGAAAAAAATCTATGTAAACAATTCACAATCTCTTCGTGTAATGATTTTCTGGTAGAACCAGCTTTTCGACAAATTATCAAAAAATATTCACTTCCGGTTCATCAAAAATCGATAGAGAAAAACTAATGTTTCATTCGTAATCCCCATAACGTGTAGACTTCAAAAACATCAACTTCCGGTTTCACTTCCGGTTTCCATTTTTCCACTTGACATAGTCATATGGGTACTCTGAGAAAAGGATTTTTCACGGACATTCTGAATATATCATTTTACCTATGTACAAAGTCTCAAGGTTAAAGAGATATCAATCAAAATTAATCGGAATAATAAAAAAAATCTATGCAAACAATTCACAATCTCTTCGTGTAATGATTTTCTGGTCGATCCAGCTTCTCGACGAATTATCACGAAATATTCACTATCCGTTCATTAAAAAACGATATAGAGAAACACTAATGGTATATTCGTGATCCACATGACGTTTAGATTCCAAAAACATCAACTTCCGGTTTCCCTTCCGGTTTCCATTTTGTCAGTAAACAGGTTCATGTGGGTACTCATTGAAAAGGATATTTCACGTACATTCCGAATATATTAACTTACCTATATACAAAGTCCAGAGGTTTGCGAGATATCAATCAAAATGTATCGAAATAATGAAAAAAACAAATAAAACTGCAAATCATCTCTTTGATTATCACTTTTCTAACCGATTCATCTTCTTGATGAATTATCGAAATATATCCTCTTCCAGTTCGTAAAGTAGCGAGATAAAGGAAAAATAATGAGATGTTCGTGATCCTCATAACGTTCGGACATCTAAACAACAACTTCCGGTTTCACTTCCGGTTACAATTTTTTCAGTAAACAGAGCCATGTAGGTACTTTGAGAAAATAATTTCTCACGGACATCCCGAATATATCAACTTACCTATATACAAAGTTTTCGAGATATCAACGGAAATTGGTGAAATAATCTGAACAACACTGTTATACGCGAGAAAGTGCTATGAAGAGTCGATTTGAGTCCACGGTTAACTCATGTTTCCATCGTTTCAATCAATATGCTAGTAGGAGACTATAATGTTTGTACAACTCATATCAAAAAACGCCATTCACACCATTCTGAAACCCTTCTAGGTAAAATGATAAGAAGAAAATCGATAATAAATTTTGAGGTAATCAATAACACATGGAATATAATCGGAAATCTCAAGGTGAATGTCTTAAGGTCATAGAGTTATCAAAATCTCCAAAAAAATAACTCTGATCAAGGTATGTTTATATATTCCAAGGCTATATAACTATTGAGATCACATTATATTGGAACCAGATACTTCAATCATTAATCTTCTCAAAAAATATGTCTCGAAACAGATATAATTTTCTATATTCAGGACTGCACTGCCAGCATCGACAACACATGAAACATAATCGGAAATCTCGAGGTGTATGTTTCAAGGTCAAAGAATTATTGACATCTCAAAAACGGAGCTCTGATCAAGGTATAGTTATAAATTCCAAGACTGTATAACTATTCAGATCAAATTATATTGAAGCCAGATACTTCAATCATTAATCACCTCAAAAAATATGTCTCGATACAAATATACTTTTCTATAATTAGGATTGCTCTTTCAGCAGAGAGAATATGTGTTAACGTCTGCAGAAATCAATGTTTTCATACACAATATTTTCGATAGCTCCAACAATGGAACCAACAGAATGATAAAATACAGGGATGTAAAAACTATCTATTCTGGAAGAAATATACTGGGTGTATAAGAAATGATACCTAGTGTTTTAAATAGGTGTACCGTTCGAAAAAATACAAATATACTGATTGGTACAGATACGTTTGAAAGGTAGAATTTGATAGTTGATGCTCAACGACTGGAACTTGAGAGCCTTGGTCACGTGAGGATGGTTATAGTTATTTTATATTGATGAATTATTGAAAAAGTATTCTAATATAGGAGAAAATAAATCATACATTTATGATCCTCATGATGAAAAGAGCACAAACTTTTGGTTTTACTTCCGGTGTCACCATTTTTCCAGTGAACAATGTTATATGGGTAATTCAGAAGAATGATTTTTCACGGACATTTCAAAAAGTCAACTTGCATATATTCTGAGTCTTAAGGCTTGCGGGATATAAACAAATTGTTATTTATTGATAAACAATCGATAACAATGACAAACGTAACGAATACAGCACACATATGTCTCGCAAATACAAAACACGCGCAGACGTCGCATTCTTATCAAAAAAGTGTCGAAAACGAATAATGGCACGACGAAAAGTCACGCATGCGTCTTACATACATCATACTGACGTCGTGTATCCGTCGAACATCTATCAAACAACGCCATCTAAAAACTTTGAATACGATGATTTCCATAAGAAAACGTCACGCATTCATCGAAAACAAGTAGAAAACATCAAAATTCATCACTTAAAAGTCACGCATACAACACAAATGCGTCGAATATTCGTCGTACAAACGTCACACCTCTTCGAAAATCTATCAAACAACGTGTGGAAACCCCATAAAAACGTACTGACATCGCAAATAAAGAATGGTAGCTGTTGAAGATTTGCATCTGGCATCTGACATTTGGTGTCCCAACATTTGACGTACTAAGATTTCCGTAGTTTACCAACATAACGTTGTTGATATAAATGTAATTAATATTCAACCTTTCGTTCAGTCTTAAGTTTTAAAAAAATTGAAGCGATGATGAGAATTTCAAAACATAGGACAATCATTGAAGAACGTCGAAAACGTTGAAAAAAAACATGCCGCATACGTCGTGCATACGTAGCGCATACGTCATAAATACGTCGTTAAAACGTCGCGCCTACGTCGAAAATCCATGATACAACGTGTAAAAACCTTGAAATGATAAGAAGCATGACAAGACAGCATTCATCGAATAACATTGAATATTTAAAAAAAAAACTTCACGCATTCGTCGTACATACATTGTACATACACCGCGCAGACGTCGTGCCTTCATCAAAAATCTATCAAAGAACGTATAAGAATTTAAAACCAATTGATAGCATGACGAAACGTCAGGCTTGAGTCATACATACATTGCATCGACGTCGTGTCCTTGTCAAAAATCAATCAAACAACGTGTGAAAACGTTCAAAACGATTAATGAATCTGATAAACGTCACTCATCCATTGAAAAAACATCACGTATGCGTCGTACATTCGTCGAAAATGCGACGTACATACCGATGTAAACATCGCATAGGCCTTCTGAAGTACGACTTTCAGATGCAATTATTAAAATTGACAAAAATTTATACAACATTCATACAATTTCACACCTAAATCAAACATAAATGAATTCAAAAATCAATAAATGAAAAATTCAGTATGTTCAGATTATTTAAACGAGAAATATCATATGACAGATTTATCATTACAATCGAACCACTAAGATCAAGCTCACGTGGAGATATCTCAATTCGACTGATAAAATTCAACGTGTGATATATCAATGAGAGTAACGTACTAGGTGTGACATTTCAACGACTGGGGCATACTGTAGGAGTGATATACCCCCGAACGACATTTGATGGGTGACATATCAACGTTAAAATGAATTTCATGTAGTACTTCAACGGATTTTTTTATGAAGATTATAAATATCGACTACACGAAAATTGTAGGGATGTCATTGAAAAATTCAACGACAGACGACAAAGCGTACTAGAAGCAAGAAAGGCGAGTAATTGACAGATTCGACGATAGGGTCGATAGGAGTGAGTGAGTCATAGACGAATGACTCAGTGTTGAAACCAGATTATTATGATACAGGGTGATACAAAATTCTCAATGAATCATGACATGGAATATTCACTTCCGGATGGCGGAAGATCTACGTGTATTTGTATGAAGAGGACGTAAACAAAATTTACCACATACACATATGGGTGTGGTATCTGACCAAATAGCTATGTTTAAAACTTCAATTATAATCATTAACATCAGTTTTGAATTCGTTAAATTATGGTTACATGAAAATAGGACAGTATGTGACATGATACATCAAGACTATATTCATTTCATTATTGCTTCCAAATTCAAGCTGATCTATGTAATGAAATATGTATAATGAATCATTTTTCACCACCACTTCTACAATAATTCACCAACAGATTTCACCCTCAATGAAAAAATCATACACTCAGTTGAAAAGCCTCGATATCAATATAATGATGGATTCAGGACGTAGAACCTGACATCATACGCGACGTCTGAGACGTGCGTAAGACGTTAGACTCAGGTTTTCGATCGAGTAAGCTTCATGAATGTGGAAGAGGATCGTTTGCTAGGTCACACTTTTTTTTTTCAAGTTTTCAAGAAATTCGCAAATTCATTAAATGGATCTGGTGGTAACAATAATCATTTTATAAAAACTAAAAAAATAATCCACTTTCATCTTTATAATTTGGTAAATGTTATACATAATAATTCCTAGAGGAAAAATAAAAACGAAGAATTATAGATTTTTATATATATTTCTCACACATTATTCAAATCTCTCAATACATTCATTTTATGAAGGAACAAATATTCCCTGAGTGCATAACTTACTAAACTGTCATTTGATATTTCACAAAATGAATACAGAATTTCAAAATAATCAATATAACCAGCATCTTTATTGAAAATCGATTTAATCAAATTTAAAATATTATTATAAAATGTACAGAAGTTCATGTTTTCCAGTAAAACCACCCGATGGCCCACTAAACTTCGATGAACTTGAAGGATCTGCGTAGCATCCTCGACATCGATAAGGAACTCGACATCATGTTTTTTGACGAGTAGACATTTGATCCCATCAAACACCAATTGTGATACTTTGCAGAAATCTCCACATGGAAACGTTACTGGCTCATATTCATCTTGGTGGGTTGATAACTTCTCGTAGAAAAAATTGTCCAATGCTCGTTTCAGTAAATCAGTGAAAGTTTTCCATTCCGTTGTACAAAAAGATTGTTTATTTGGTTTGTATGGTTGTGATAAAATTATAGATGGATTGAATTTTCTTGCTGGACTCAAACCCACCCCTACCTGGAAGGCTCTCAACTGGAATAATGTGTAGAGTAGGTAATGTTCCTCGGCTCGGGCTGCGAACTCATCAAAGATCTCTTCTATATTGTCGATTCATCTGATGAAATACAGAGAATAAGCATGACATTATCATCGCCAAATGAAATCCGAACCACCACATGTGAAAACCCCAAATTGATGGATAATATATGACGTATGACAGAGGCGTACTAGTGCTGCTGGAGTTTGGCGTCTGACATCTGACAGTTAACGTTTGACGATACGTCATGCATACGAAGTCTTTTTTCAATAGAAAATCTATCAATCAACGCACAAAAACTTCAAAAACAATGGAAAGCATGACGAAACGTCAAGCATGCGTCATACATACATCGCGCAGACATCGTGTATTTCTTAAAAATCTATCAAACAATATATTGAAACTATAAAAACGAGTACTAGCATGACTAGATATAATGCATTCATCAAATAACATCGAAAACGATAAAAAACATCACGCATACGTCATGCAACTTATGTCAACTGTCAAGTATAGCTCGACCAATCAGAAGCCGTCATACTCCAAACCACTCTTTTTTTGGCGGGAAATTAAAGTTATTTTTATGATATCACCCCTTAGCCCCCCAGGTCACCGCTGTGCCCCCTTTATGCGTAACACGGTAGCCTCATAAGATAGGTTAGGTCTCCGACCTAACCTAACCTAACGACCTAACGTCTCGAGATCCAACCTAACCTAACGTTAGAATCGAACGTCACGGGGCCCTAACATAACCTCTGAGTCTAACGTCTCGAGACCCAACCTAACCTAACCTCTGAATCTGACGTCACGAAGCCCCACCTAAACTCAGAGTCTACCGTGTTACGCATAAAGGGGGCACAGCGGTGACCTGGGGGGCTAAGGGGTGATATCATAAAAATAACTTTAATTTCCCGCCAAAAAAAGAGTGGTTTGGAGTATGACGGCTTCTGATTGGTCGAGCTATACTTGACAGTTGACATAAGTTGCATGACGTATGCGTGATGTTTTTTATCGTTTTCGATGTTATTTGATGAATGCATTATATCTAGTCATGCTAGTACTCGTTTTTATAGTTTCAATATATTGTTTGATAGATTTTTAAGAAATACACGATGTCTGCGCGATGTATGTATGACGCATGCTTGACGTTTCGTCATGCTTTCCATTGTTTTTGAAGTTTTTGTGCGTTGATTGATAGATTTTCTATTGAAAAAAGACTTCGTATGCATGACGTATCGTCAAACGTTAACTGTCAGATGTCAGACGCCAAACTCCAGCAGCACTAGTACGCCTCTGTCATACGTCATATATTATCCATCAATTTGGGGTTTTCACATGTGGTGGTTCGGATTTCATTTGGCGATGATAATGTCATGCTTATTCTCTGTATTTCATCAGATGAATCGACAATATAGAAGAGATCTTTGATGAGTTCGCAGCCCGAGCCGAGGAACATTACCTACTCTACACATTATTCCAGTTGAGAGCCTTCCAGGTAGGGGTGGGTTTGAGTCCAGCAAAAAAATTCAATCCATCTATAATTTTATCACAACCATACAAACCAAATAAACAATCTTTTTGTACAACGGAATGGAAAACTTTCACTGATTTACTGAAACGAGCATTGGACAATTTTTTCTACGAGAAGTTATCAACCCACCAAGATGAATATGAGCCAGTAACGTTTCCATGTGGAGATTTCTGCAAAGTATCACAATTGGTGTTTGATGGGATCAAATGTCTACTCGTCAAAAAACATGATGTCGAGTTCCTTATCGATGTCGAGGATGCTACGCAGATCCTTCAAGTTCATCGAAGTTTAGTGGGCCATCGGGTGGTTTTACTGGAAAACATGAACTTCTGTACATTTTATAATAATATTTTAAATTTGATTAAATCGATTTTCAATAAAGATGCTGGTTATATTGATTATTTTGAAACTCTGTATTCATTTTGTGAAATATCAAATGACAGTTTAGTAAGTAATGCACTCAGGGAATATTTGTTCCTTCATAAAATGAATGTATTGAGAGATTTGAATAATGTGTGAGAAATATATATAAAAATCTATAATTCTTCGTTTTTATTTTTCCTCTAGGAATTATTATGTATAACATTTACCAAATTATAAAGATGAAAGTGGATTATTTTTTTAGTTTTTATAAAATGATTATTGTTACCACCAGATCCATTTAATGAATTTGCGAATTTCTTGAAAACTTGAAAAAAAAAGTGTGACCTAGCAAACGATCCTCTTCCACATTCATGAAGCTTACTCGATCGAAAACCTGAGTCTAACGTCTTACGCACGTCTCAGACGTCGCGTATGATGTCAGGTTCTACGTCCTGAATCCATAATTATATTGATATCGAGGCTTTTCAACTGAGTGTATGGTTTTTTCATTGAGGGTGAAATCTGTTGGTGAATTATTGTAGAAGTGGTGGTGAAAAATGATTCATTATACATATTTCATTACATAGATCAGCTTGAATTTGGAAGCAATAATGAAATGAATATAGTCTTGATGTATCATGTCACATACTGTCCTATTTTCATGTAACCATAATTTAACGAATTCAAAACTGATGTTAATAATTATAATTGAAGTTTTAAACATAGCTATTCGGTCAGATACCACACCCATATGTGTATGTGGTAAATTTTGTTTACGTCCTCTTCATACAAATACACGTAGATCTTCCGCCATCCGGAAGTGAATATTCCATGTCATGATTCATTGAGAATTTTGTATCACCCTGTATCATAATAATCTGGTTTCAACACTGAGTCATTCGTCTATGACTCACTCACCCCTATCGACCCTATCGTCGAATCTGTCAATTACTCGCCTTTCTTGCTTCTAGTACGCTTTGTCGTCTGTCGTTGAATTTTTCAATGACATCCCTACAATTTTCGTGTAGTCGATATTTATAATCTTCATAAAAAAATCCGTTGAAGTACTACATGAAATTCATTTTAACGTTGATATGTCACCCATCAAATGTCGTTCGGGGGTATATCACTCCTACAGTATGCCCCAGTCGTTGAAATGTCACACCTAGTACGTTACTCTCATTGATATATCACACGTTGAATTTTATCAGTCGAATTGAGATATCTCCACGTGAGCTTGATCTTAGTGGTTCGATTGTAATGATAAATCTGTCATATGATATTTCTCGTTCAAATAATCTGAACATACTGAATTTTTCATTTATTGATTTTTGAATTTATTTATGTTTGATTTAGGTGTGAAATTGTATGAATGTTGTATAAATTTTTGTCAAATTTAATAATTGCATCTGAAAGTCGTACTTCAGAAGGCCTATGCGATGTTTACATCGGTATGTACGTCGCATTTTCGACGAATGTACGACGCATACGTGATGTTTTTTCAATGGATGAGTGACGTTTATCAGATTCATTAATCGTTTTGAACGTTTTCACACGTTGTTTGATTGATTTTTGACAAGGACACGACGTCGATGCAATGTATGTATGACTCAAGCCTGACGTTTCGTCATGCTATCAATTGGTTTTAAATTCTTATACGTTCTTTGATAGATTTTTGATGAAGGCACGACGTCTGCGCGGTGTATGTACAATGTATGTACGACGAATGCGTGAAGTTTTTTTTTAAATATTCAATGTTATTCGATGAATGCTGTCTTGTCATGCTTCTTATCATTTCAAGGTTTTTACACGTTGTATCATGGATTTTCGACGTAGGCGCGACGTTTTAACGACGTATTTATGACGTATGCGCTACGTATGCACGACGTATGCGGCATGTTTTTTTTCAACGTTTTCGACGTTCTTCAATGATTGTCCTATGTTTTGAAATTCTCATCATCGCTTCAATTTTTTTTTAACTTAAGACTGAACGAAAGGTTGAATATTAATTACATTTATATCTACAACGTTATGTTGGTAAACTACGGAAATCTTAGTACGTCAAATGTTGGGACACCAAATGTCAGATGCCAGATGCAAATCTTCAACAGCTACCATTCTTTATTTGCGATGTCAGTACGTTTTTATGGGGTTTTCACACGTTGTTTGATAGATTTTCGAAGAGGTGTGACGTTTGTACGACGAATATTCGACGCATTTGTGTTGTATGCGTGACTTTTAAGTGATGAATTTTGATGTTTTCTACTTGTTTTCGATGAATGCGTAACGTTTTCTTATGGAAATCATCGTATTCAAAGTTTTTAGATGGCGTTGTTTGATAGATGTTCGACGGATACACGACGTCAGTATGATGTATGTAAGACGCATGCGTGACTTTTCGTCGTGCCATTATTCGTTTTCGACACTTTTTTGATAAGAATGCGACGTCTGCGCGTGTTTTGTATTTGCGAGACATATGTGTGCTGTATTCGTTACGTTTGTCATTGTTATCGAATGTTTATCAATAAATAACAATTTGTTTATATCCCGCAAGCCTTAAGACTCAGAATATATGCAAGTTGACTTTTTGAAATGTCCGTGAAAAATCATTCTTCTGAATTACCCATATAACATTGTTCACTGGAAAAATGGTGACACCGGAAGTAAAACCAAAAGTTTGTGCTCTTTTCATCATGAGGATCATAAATGTATGATTTATTTTCTCCTATATTAGAATAATTTTTCAATAATTCATCAATATAAAATAACTATAACCATCCTCACGTGACCAAGGCTCTCAAGTTCCAGTCGTTGAGCATCAACTATCAAATTCTACCTTTCAAACGTATCTGTACCAATCAGTATATTTGTATTTTTTCGAACGGTACACCTATTTAAAACACTAAGTATCATTTCTTATACACCCAGTATATTTCTTCCAGAATAGATAGTTTTTACATCCCTGTATTTTATCATTCTGTTGGTTCCATTGTTGGAGCTATCGAAAATATTGTGTATGAAAACATTGATTTCTGCAGACGTTAACACATATTCTCTCTGCTGAAAGAGCAATTCTAATTATAGAAAAGTATATTTGTATCGAGACATATTTTTTGAGGTGATTAATGATTGAAGTATCTGGCTTCAATATAATTTGATCTGAATAGTTATACAGTCTTGGAATTTATAACTATACCTTGATCAGAGCTCCGTTTTTGAGATGTCAATAATTCTTTGACCTTGAAACATACACCTCGAGATTTCCGATTATGTTTCATGTGTTGTCGATGCTGGCAGTGCAGTCCTGAATATAGAAAATTATATCTGTTTCGAGACATATTTTTTGAGAAGATTAATGATTGAAGTATCTGGTTCCAATATAATGTGATCTCAATAGTTATATAGCCTTGGAATATATAAACATACCTTGATCAGAGTTATTTTTTTGGAGATTTTGATAACTCTATGACCTTAAGACATTCACCTTGAGATTTCCGATTATATTCCATGTGTTATTGATTACCTCAAAATTTATTATCGATTTTCTTCTTATCATTTTACCTAGAAGGGTTTCAGAATGGTGTGAATGGCGTTTTTTGATATGAGTTGTACAAACATTATAGTCTCCTACTAGCATATTGATTGAAACGATGGAAACATGAGTTAACCGTGGACTCAAATCGACTCTTCATAGCACTTTCTCGCGTATAACAGTGTTGTTTAGATTATTTCACCAATTTCCGTTGATATCTCGAAAACCTTGTATATAGGTAAGTTGATATATTCGGGATGTCCGTGAGAAATTATTTTCTCAAAGTACCTACATGGCTCTGTTTACTGAAAAAATTGTAACCGGAAGTGAAACCGGAAGTTGTTGTTTAGATGTCCGAACGTTATGAGGATCACGAACATCTCATTATTTTTCCTTTATCTCGCTACTTTACGAACTGGAAGAGGATATATTTCGATAATTCATCAAGAAGATGAATCGGTTAGAAAAGTGATAATCAAAGAGATGATTTGCAGTTTTATTTGTTTTTTTCATTATTTCGATACATTTTGATTGATATCTCGCAAACCTCTGGACTTTGTATATAGGTAAGTTAATATATTCGGAATGTACGTGAAATATCCTTTTCAATGAGTACCCACATGAACCTGTTTACTGACAAAATGGAAACCGGAAGGGAAACCGGAAGTTGATGTTTTTGGAATCTAAACGTCATGGGGATCACGAATATACCATTAGTGTTTCTCTATATCGTTTTTTAATGAACGGATAGTGAATATTTCGTGATAATTCGTCGAGAAGCTGGATCGACCAGAAAATCATTACACGAAGAGATTGTGAATTGTTTGCATAGATTTTTTTTATTATTCCGATTAATTTTGATTGATATCTCTTTAACCTTGAGACTTTGTACATAGGTAAAATGATATATTCAGAATGTCCGTGAAAAATCCTTTCCTCAGAGTACCCATATAACTATGTCAAGTGGAAAAATGGAAACCGGAAGTGAAACCGGAAGTTGATGTTTTTGAAGTCTACACGTTATGGGGATTACGAATAAAACATTAGTTTTTCTCTATCGATTTTTGATGAACCGGAAGTGAATATTTTTTGATAATTTGTCGAAAAGCTGGTTCTACCAGAAAATCATTACACGAAGAGATTGTGAATTGTTTACATAGATTTTTTTCATTATTTCGATCAATTTTGATTGATATCTCTTTGACCTTGAGACTTTGTACATAGGTAAAATGATATATTCAGAATGTCCGTGAAAAATCCTTCTCTCAGAGTACCCACATGACTATGTTAAGTGGAAAAATGGAAACCGGAAGTGAAATCGGAAGTTAATGTTTTTGAAGTGTACACGTCATGGGGATTACGAATAAAACATTAGTTTTTCTCTATATCGATTTTTGATGAACCGGAAGTGGATATTTTTTGATAACTCGTCGAAAAGCTGGATCGACCAGAAAATCATTACACGAAGAGTTTGTGAATTGTTTACATAGATTTTTCATTATTTCGATTTATTTTGATTGATATCTCTTTAACCTTGAGACTTTGTACATAGGTAAAATGATATATTTGGAATGTCCGTGAAAAATCCTTCTCTCAGAGTACCCACATGACTATGTTAAGTGGAAAAATGGAAACCGGAAGTGAAACCGGAAGTTGATGTTTTTGAAGTTTACACGTCATTGGGATCACGAATAAAACATTAGTTTTTCTCTATGTCGCTTTTTAATAAACCGGAAGTGAATATTTTCTGATAATTCGTAGAGAAAATCAATCATTTTGTCATTGACATCTTTATATTAACGAGTTCATGGATTCTGTTGCGTCGATATCAATGCTGTGGTTCGGATTCTACTTGTGTGAGCTGTAGGTATATTTAATACGAAAATTACTAAATAATAAATAACTTCAGGCAGCCACACCTTGTCATACGTCAAACTTTATTCATCAATTTTGAGTATTCAGACGTGGTGATTCCGATTCTACTTGTGTAAGCTGTATGTATATTACCTTTATAATACGGAAATTACTAAACAGTTAGTGATCTCCCGATTTCAGCGGCCATTTTGAAATGATGACGTCATACGTCAGATGTCAGACGCCTGACTTCAGGTTGACACCCTGTAATACGTCAAACGTTATCCATCAATTTTGAATAATCACACGTTGTGGTTCAGATGGAAATAACTAAACAGTTGGTGACCTTTCGATATTTTGAAACGATGACGTCATACGTCAGATATCAGACGCCTAATTTCAGGCAGCCACACCCTGTAATACTTCAGACGTTATCCATCTATGGTTCGGATTCCACTTGGGTAAGCTGTAGGTGCATTATGGTATATTTCCAGATATTTTTGAAAGTCTGGCATCAATGCCTTATTTTTTCAAACGTCTGGCAACAGTGTCAGTCGCTTTGTCGTCTCTTATCTTTGTAACGTCTTGCGAAATATTGTATCATGTTGAATCATCAATGGAATCCAGCGAACCTGACCTTGAATGCGATTATGTCTATCAATACACTGATATTTAATGAATGAATAAGCCATTGTTCGTTTCCCTGCTACCCGCTTGCCGAGGTTGCTACGTTCTCTTATCTTTGAGACAGATCTGCTCGACTACGTCACGCTGTGCGATAACGTTGCATCGACATTGACTGCAATTAAATTATATAGTGGTCGTAGCTCTGTGGGAACGCATCGGACTCGTAATCCGGTGGTCTGGAGTTCAAATCCCGCCGATAGAAGGATTTTTTAAATAAAATATGACGTCATGAGATGTTTCCGGATGCGGAGCGCTAAGGGGGCGCAGTCTTATGGGGGCTCAGGGGGGGTATAGCAAAAACCTAAGGGGGCTAAGGGGGTAGAGCGAAGACCTGAAGGGGACCAAGGGGGTACAGCGAAGGCCTAAGGGGGCCAAGGGGGCACCTGAGGGGGCCGAGGGGTTGATATCCTATCCCATGTTGCAAGCAGAATACATAACCCCAAAAATAACTTGAATTTCGCGCCAAAAAAGTGGGTGGGGCTATGACGGCTTCTGATTGGTCGGGTAGTCTATGGGACACTTGACAGTTGATACAGCGGCATGGAACACTAAACAGTAGACATATGACATATGGCAGTTGACATATGACAGGTGACATATGACAGCTGTCATGGCGGCCATCTTGGATGACGTCATTGCCCCATGGCGGCCATCTTGGTCTGGTAGCCCCCTAGGTACACTACTACAATGATTGTTCAATCTATCCATTCAATCTTATGTTCGATTCGGTTGCTCGTATGTATAACCGAAGAACAGTTACCTGGTTAGACATAATATATAATAATCATCACGAAATAATCGAATACAACCCAGATACGATGATTGTTCAGTCTATCTATACAACTTTCTGTTCAGTTCAGTCGCTCCTATGTATAACTGGAGAACAGTTACCTGGTGAGTATAACTATATAAACATCATCACGATATAATCGAATACAACCCCAGATACGATCATTGTTTAGTCTATCCATTCAACCTTCTGTTCAATTCAGTCGCTCGTATGTATAACGGAAGAACAGTTACTTGGTGAGTATAACTATATAAACATAATCGAATACAACTCAGATACGATGATTGTTCAATCTATCCATTCAACCTTATGTTCGATTCGGTTGCTCGTATGTATAACGAAAGAACAGGTACCTGGTGAGTATAACTATATGAACATAATCGAATACAACTCAGATACGATTATTGTTCAATCTATCCATTTAACCTTCTGCTCGATTCGGTCACTTGTATGTAAAACTGAAGGACAGTTACCTGGTGAGTATTGCTATATAAACATCATCACGATATCATCGAATACATCTCAGATACAATTATCGTTTCGTCTTACCATTTAACCTTAAGTTCGATTCAGTCGCTAGTATGTGCAACGGAAGTACCGTCACCTGGTAAGTATCACTATATATACAGAATTGCGATATAATCGGATACCACCCAGATACATTGATTGTTCAGTCTATCCATTCAACTTTCTGTTCGTTTTGGTCGCTCGTATGTAAAACGGGAATACCGTCACCTAATGTGTATAACTATATACACAGCATAACATCATAATCGAATACAACCCAGATACTATCCATTCAACCTTCTGTTCGATTCGGTTGCTCGTATGTATAAAGAAAAAACAGTAACCTGGTGAGTATTTCTATATGAACGTCATCACGATATAATCGAATACAACTCAGATACAATGATCATTTCGTCTATCCATCCAAACTTCTGTTCGATTGGGTCGCTCGTATGTATAACGCAAGAACAGTCACCTGGTGAGTATTACTATATTAACATCACCACGATATAATCGAATACAACTCAGTTACAATTATTGTTCCGTCTAATCATCCAACCTTATGTTCGATTCAGACGCTCGTATGTGTAACGAAAGAACCGTTACATGGTAGGTGTAACTAAATATACAGCATAACGATATAATCGGAGACAACCCAGATACAATGATTGTTCAATCTATCCATTCAACCTTATGTTTGATTCAGTTGCTCGTATGTGTAACAGAAGAACTGTTACCTGCTTAGACATACTAAACTACGCAACACTAATTACGTCGCACCCCAGTTAAGATTTGAATAACTTTTTTCTTCTCTGAACAATTTGAATTCTGTTTGCACTGTTCGCTAGCTCAGTTCTTCAGCATTAATCTCGTACTTCTTCGATTTATGCGGTTATTTCCATGAAATTGCTACAGGATGTGTTTTGGAACTGTGCAAAATTTCGAAATTTTCAAAAGGATCCCAAATGAAGAAAAACAGTTTTTTTTCAACTTTAACAGCAGAGGCATGAAGATTATCTCATTACCTTTGGCCATTTCCAAAATTGTCTTCTTATCACTTTTTTTTCCAGAGTGATCTCAAAAAATCAATTTATTTGGTTTTGCAGTCATAACTTTTTTCCTCTTCCACCGATTTTCAAAATCTCAGGATCATTTTGAAGCTGAAACGTTAAATGATCAGACATGAAGATTAGAATTGACTGAAGATAAATATTAAAGATCAAGGGTTTCTGCAAAGGTGACCCAAATCTAAATCCCCCTCGAAATCCCGATTAAAAAAGAAAAATATCCAAAACGTCGTTTGATCGAAACGAAAATATCACCACCAAAAATACTGATAAAATTTTTTTACCCCCTCCCCCCCAAAATTTTTTTTGCTGGTAAAGTTTTTGCTGGTCAAACGGTTAGATATATCGGTGAACATATTTTACCTGACCCCCACATCGGGATCGGATATTAAAAAAAATATAATTCTTTCGCCCCCCTTGCCCCCTTGGGATACTTTGGGTACGAATGAAGGGGAAGGAGATTTTTGTGATTTTTTTACATATAATTTTCGTGAGTTTCGTACAATACTACTAAGAATCGCCCAAACTCAAGTTCTCCAAGTATCATAGTTTGATGTACAGGTCGAAAAAAAGTTATTTTTCGGAATCGAGACAAGCGGTACTCATAGCTGTGTTCAGCGGAAAAAGTTAATCAAAGAGATAAAAAAATTTGTTTCATAGGCGTAGGTATAACATTCTTTTGGAGGTCTAAAAAATTAAATTCTTTGAAAAAAATCCAAAACATGATGGAAGACTTTGTATAGGTGGTGAGAAGGTTACCCTGAAATTTTGTTGTATTCAGAATTTTTTTTTATTTTGAATTTTTTTAATGAAGTCATATCTTCAGGAAAGAAAGACCTACGAATAGTTTTTTCTGACCTGGTCTTTATTTTCACGAGAACGTAATTTTCAACCTGTCTTGTCAGTCACTCATTATGATTTTTGTTACGTTGGTTACGGACCAGGCATTTTTTTTGGGCTGATTTTTTTTTCTAGAACATGGCGTTTCATTTCGGTTTTCTCACGCAAAATTTTTGACTACTGAAAGAAAAAAAGATCTGGATGTGTCCAGAATGGAAGATCCTCCCGAAAACAGTTGATTTTCATGTAATTCTCCTCCCAGTCGGGATTTACAGAGTGTTTCAGATTTGGGTCACCTTTGAGGAAACCCTCGATTCTGAATGTTCATCTTGAGTTAATTCTGATCTTTAGATCCTCTCATATGAGGTTTCAGCTTCAAAATGAGCCTGAGATTTTGAAAATCGGTTGAAGAGGAAAAAACTTATGACTGCAAAACCAAAAAATTAATTTTTTGAGATCACCCTGTAAAAAAAAGTGATAAGACGACAATTTTGGAAATGGCCAAAGGTAATGAGATAATCTTTATGCCTCTGCTGTTAAAGTTGAAAAAAAACTGTTTTTCTTCATTTGGGATCCTTTTGAAAATTTCGAAATTTTGCACAGTTCCAAAGAACATCCTGTAGCAATTTTATGGAAATAACCTCATGTATCGAAGAAGTACGAGATTATAGCTGAAGGACTGAGCTAGCGAACAGTGCAAAGATAATTCAAATTGTTCAAAGAAGAAAAAAGTTATTCAAATTTAAACAGGGGCAAAATTTCGGGGTGCGACGTAATTAGTGTTGCGTAGTTTATATGATAATCATCACGATATAATCGAATACAACCCAGATACAATGATTGTTCAGTTTATCCATTCAACCTTCTGTTCAGTTCAGTTGCTCTCATGTATAACTGGAGAACAGTTACCTGGTGAGTATAACTATATAAACATCATCACGATATAATCGAATACAACCCCAGATACGATTATTGTTCAGTCTATCTATTCAACCTTCTGTTCAATTCAGTCGCTCCTATGTATAACGGAAGAACAGTTACCTGGTGAGTATAACTATATGAACATAATCGAATACAACCCAGATACGATGATTGTTCAATCTATACTAAATTCAACTTTCTGCTCGATTCGGTCGCTTGTATGTAAAACGGAAGAACAGTTACCTGGTGATTATTGCTATATAAACATCATCACGATATCATCGAATACAACTCAGATACAATTATCGTTTCGTCTATCCATTTAACTTTCTGTTCGTTTCGGTCGCTCGTATGTAAAACGGGAAAACCGTCATCAAATGTGTATAACCATATACACAGCATAACATCATAATCGAATACAACCCAGATACTATCCATTCAACCTTCTGTTCGATTCGGTTGCTCGTATGTATAACGAAAGAACAGTAACCTGGTGAGTATTTCTATATGAACGTCATCACGATATAATAGAATACAACTAAGATACAATGATCATTCCGTCTATCCATCCAACCTTCTGTTCGATTGGGTCGCCTGTATGTATAACGCAAGAACAGTCACCTGGTGAGTATTACTATATAAACATTACCACGATATAATCGAATACAACTCAGTTACAATTATCGTTCCGTCTAACCATCCAACCTTATGTTCGATTCAGACGCTCGTATGTGTAACGAAAGAACCGTTACATGGTAGGTGTAACTGAATATACAGCATAAAGATATAATCGGAGACAACCCAGATACAATGATTGTTCAATCTATCCATTCAACCTTCTGTTCAATTCAGTCGTTCTTATGTATAACGGAAAAACAGTTACCTGGTGAGTATAACTATATAAACCTAATCGAATACAACCCAGATACGATGAATTTTCAATCTATCCATTTAACCTTCTGCTCGATTCGGTCGCTTTTATGTAAAACGGAAGAACAGTTACCTGGTGAGTATTGCTATATAAACATCATCACGATATCATCGAATACAACTCAGATACAATTATCGCTTCGTCTAACCATTTAACCTTCTGTTCGATTCAGTCGCTAGTATGTGTAAAGGAAGTACCGTCACCTGGTAAGTATCACTATATATACAGTATTGCGATATAATCGGATACCAACCAGATACATTGATTGTTCAGTCTATCCATTCAACTTTCTGTTCGTTTCGGTCGCTCGTATGTAAAACGGGAATACCGTCACCTAGTATGTATAACTATATACACAGCATAACATCATAATCGAATACAACTCAGATACTATCCATTCAACCTTCTGTTCGATTCGGTTGCTCGTATGTATAACGAAAGAACAGTAACCTGGTGAGTATTCCTATATAAACTTCATCACGATATAATCGAATACAACTCAGATACAATGATCATTCCGTCTATCCATCTAACCTTCTGTTCGATTGGGTCGCTCGTACGTATAACGCAAGAACAGTCACCTGGTGAGTATTACTATATGAACATTCCCACGATATAATCGAATACAACTCAGTTACAATTATCGTTCCGTCTAACCATCCAACTTTATGTTCGATTCAGATGCTCGTATGTGTAACGAAAGAACCGTTACATGGTAGGTGTAACTAAATATACAGCATAACGATATAATCGGAGACAACCCAGATACAATGATTGTTCAATCTATATCCATCCAACCTTATGTTCGATTCGGTTGCTCGTATGTATAACGGAAGAACTGTTACCTGGTTAGACATACTATATGATAATAATCACGATATAATCAAATACAACCCCAGATACGATTATTGTTTGGTCTATCCATTCAACTTTCTGTTCAATTCAGTCGTTCCTATGAAAAACGGAAGAACAGTTACCTGGTGAGTATAACTATATAAACCTAATCGAATACAACCCAGATACGATTAATTTTCAATCTATTCATTCAACCTTCTTCTCGATTCGGTCGCTTTTATGTAAAACGGAAGAACAGTTACCTGGTGAGTATCGCTATATAAACATCATCACGATATCATCGAATACAACTCAGAGATACAATTATCGTTTCGTCTAACCATTTAACCTTCTGTTCGATTCAGTCTCTAGTATGTGTAACGGAAGTACCGTCACCTGGTAAGTATCACTGAATATACATTATTGCGATATAATCGGATACCACCCAGATACATTGATTGTTCAGTCTATCCATAAAACTTTCTGTTCAGTTTAGTCGCTCTTATGTATAACTGGAGAACAGTTTCCTGGTGAGTATAACTATATGAACATCATCAAGATATAATCGAATACAACCCCAGATACGATTATTGTTTAGTCTATCCATTCAACCTACTGTTCAATTCAGTCGCTCGTATGTATAACGGAAGAACAGTTACCTGGTTAGACATAATATATAATAATCATCACGAAATAATCGAATACAACCCAGATACGATGATTGTTCAGTCTATCTATACAACCTTCTGTTCAGTTCAGTCGCTCTTATGTATAACTGGAGAACAGTTACCTGGTGAGTATAACTATATAAACATCATCACGATATGATCGAATACAACCCCAGATACGATCATTGTTTAGTATATCCATTCAACCTTCTGTTCAATTCAGTCGCTCGTATGTATAACGGAAAAACAGTTACTTGGTGAGTATAACTATATAAACATAATCGAATACAACTCAGATACGATGATTGTTCAATCTATCCATTCAACCTTATGTTCGATTCGGTTGCTCGTATGTATATCGGAAGAACAGGTACCTGGTGAGTATAACTATATAAACATAATCGAATACAACTCAGATACGATGATTGTTCAATCTATCCATTTAACCTTCTGCTCGATTCGGTCGCTTGTATGTAAAACGGAAGAACAGTTACCTGGTGAGTATTGCTATACAAACATCATCACGATATCATCGAATACAACTCAGAGATACAATTATCGTTTCGTCTAACCATTTTACCTTCTGTTCGATTCAGTCGCTAGTATGTGTAACGGAAGTACCGTCACCTGGTAAGTATCACTATATATACAGTATTGCGATATAATCGGATACCACCCAGATACATTGATTGTTCAGTCTATCCATTCAACTTTCTGTTCGTTTCGGTCGCTCGTAAGTAAAACGGGAATAACGTCACCTCATGTGTATAACTATATACACAGCATAACATCATAATCGAATACAACTCAGATACTATCCATTCAACCTTCTGTTCGATTCGGTTGCTCGTATGTATAACGAAAGAACAGTAACCTGGTGAGTATTCCTATATAAACTTCATCACGATATAATCGAATACAACTCAGATACAATGATCATTCCGTCTATCCATCTAACCTTCTGTTCGATTGGGTCGCTCGTACGTATAACGCAAGAACAGACACCTGGTGAGTATTACTATATGAACATTCCCACGATATAATCGAATACAACTCAGTTACAATTATCGTTCCGTCTAACCATCCAACCTTATGTTCGATTCAGACGCTCGTATGTGTAACGAAAGAACCGTTACATGGTAGGTGTATCTAAATATACAGCATAACGATATAATCGGAGACAACCCAGATACAATTATTGTTCAATCTATATCCATCCAACCTTATGTTCGATTCGGTTGCTCGTATGTATAACGGAAGAACTGTTACCTAGTTAGACACACTATATGATAATAATCACGATATAATCGAATACAACCCCAGATACGATTATTGTTTAGTCTATCCATTCAACTTTCTGTTCAATTCAGTCGTTCTTATGAAAAACGGAAGAACAGTTACCTGGTGAGTATAACTATATAAACCTAATCGAATACAACCCAGATACGATGAATTTTCAATCTATTCATTTAACCTTCTTCTCGATTCGGTCGCTTTTATGTAAAACGGAAGAACAGTTACCTGGTGAGTATCGCTATATAAACATCATCACGATATCATCGAATACAACTCAGAGATACAATTATCGTTTCGTCTAACCATTTAATCTTATGTTCGATTCAGACGCTCGTATGTGTAACGAAAGAACCGTTACATGGTAGGTGTATCTGAATATACAGCATAACGATATAATCGGAGACAACCCAGATACAATGATTGTTCAATCTATCCATTCAACCTTATGTTCGATTCGGATGCTCGTATGTATAACGGAAGAACAGTTACCTGGTTAGACATAATATATAATAATCATCACGAAATAATCGAATACAACCCAGATACGATGATTGTTCAGTCCATCCATTCAACCTTCTGTTCAATTCAGTCGCTCGTATGTATAACGGAAGAACAGTTACTTGGTGAGTATAACTATATAAACATTATCGAATACAACTCAGATACGATGATTGTTCAATCTATGTATTCTACCTTATGTTCGATTCGGTTGCTCGTATGTATAACGAAAGAACAGGTACCTGGTAAGTATAACTATATAAACATAATCGAATACAACTCAGATACGATGATTGTTCAATCTATCCATTTAACCTTCTGCTCGATTCGGTCACTTGTATGTAAAACTGAAGGACAGTTACCTGGTGAGTATTGCTATATAAACATCATCACGATATCATCGAATACAACTCAGATACAATTATCGTTTCGTCTAACCATTCAACATTCTGTTCGATTCAGTCGCTAGTATGTATAACGGAAGAACAGTTACCTGGTGAGTATAACTATATAAACATAATCGAATACAACCCAGATACGATGATTGTTCAATCCATACTAAATTTAACCATCTGCTCGATTCGGTCGCTTGTATGTAAAACGGAAGAACAGTTACCTGGTGAGTATTGCTATATAAACATCATCACGATATCATCGAATACAACTCAGATACAATTATCGTTTCGTCTTACCATTTAACCTTAAGTTCGATTCAGTCGCTAGTATGTGCAACGGAAGTACCGTCACCTGGTAAGTATCACTATATATACAGAATTGCGATATAATCGGATACCACCCAGATACATTGATTGTTCAGTCTATCCATTCAACTCTCTGTTCGTTTCGGTCGCTCGTATGTAAAACGGGAATACCGTTGTGGCCTTCTTTATTATATTCAAAAATGAAATTAAAAAATAAAACACAAAGTGCTGACGGCAGCTGTTCGCCGGAGAACAGATAAAGTGGATCCGGGGCCTGAAATATAGTATATAAAATTCAAGTACCTAGGGCGCCACTCAATTTATTATAAAGGAGATTTAACTGGGATAATTGAGAAAACCAAGTAGTTAAGAGTATCAAGTTGATGTTGATCTGAAAATAAAAAAATACCAAATATTCATTTCACTAGATTGTCATAGTACACAGATAAAAGAATAAAAATACCAAATAGTTTTAAATATACCCATTTAATATGCCGAACAATAGACAGGGTGATTGTGTAGATTGATGCAGAGGACAGGATTATATCAGTATAACTTTATGTGATATGATTATTAAGATATACCTACTTATTCAGAAATATTTGAAAATGATGGGAAATGATTATCAGTAAAGGTGAAACTGAAACTATTACCGCATAGTACTATGGGGAAAAGTGTACAGGGTGTCTCACTGTGAAATAAAATTATTTATATATATATTGTTGGCCTGATGAGAAGATGGGCAGCATAGGTCCTCGCCGACGAATCCACCCTGAAGATGGGTTGTTGGTAAGCCCGCTACCAGTCCCAGATGAGCCCCTTGCTGAGCTGCTCAACCACCAAGGTGTCCTAGGGTTGTCTGCTCCAGCCAGGATCCGGTTGTGGTTAATGAGGCCCTTCCCAGGAGTCCTGGCAAGGGAAGAGTGTCCAAGGTGTCCTTGATGGGATCAGGACAGAAGTACCACAGGTGAGGCCGGTAGTGACCCTACCAATAGCCTAACACCTCAACAAGTTGGACTCCTCCAAACACCCTAGTAGAAATATAGGTTCTAACATCTCTTGCAGACACAAAAAAAAACAAAACTCGCAGGCAACAATACAAAGTGATCTGCATTGCCAAGAATTGCCACTCACCTTCCATGAAGGGTTACCACTTCCCGCAAAAACAAAATGGGGCCATGCTGCCGGGCTTCTCAGGAAATTTGGCAGTCTCCAGGTGGCAGAACAAATCGACCAAAAAGGTCCAGCAACGTAGGCACGGTCAACGAAGTGAATTTTAATCTTACAAATCCCCCATCAGGGTGCTGACATCAAGTCAAAGAAAAATTACTTGCCGACACATGTGAACCCCATCATGGCCACCAGGAAAAAGCCTCGAGTCGAGGAAGAAGCCGGAAATCTGTCATCTCCTCACATCTTACGACTTCCTGCAATTCCAGGGTAACAACTTCAGCTTACTAATGTCCCTGTCGAAATTGTCTATTCCTATTGGTCAAGAAACGAAACGAGCAGGTTAGACTCAGTGGCAGGACACGGCAGGACAGAACAGCATAGAACAAAAGACAGGTACAGATCACTCCGAATGCAGCCGACGAAATTCGGCATTTCGCGCTGCAAGGAATGTCAACCTATATTTAACCTTCAAAAATATATCCCAGAAAAATACAAGGAATTCATCCTGAAAATCCTCAAGAAATGCCAGGGAACACCACGGGTAAGTCACATAACTTGCCTATTTGAAAATCACATTCGATGATCACGATGCTTTCTGATTCACAACAGGACTTGATCGTATACTTACAGTATTCTCTGTTTCAGACCTGTTTACATTGGATCAGCACAACCTGAGGCTCGACTCATTATCCTACAGGTGTACTGATTACCAGAAGAAAGATTTCCCTGTTTCAGACCTGTTTACGGTGGATCAGCACAAGCCTGAGGTTAAAATCATCATATCCCACAGGTGTACTGATTATCAGAAGTAGGGAGGGCGGCAGCTCCGAATACCCCCACCCCTCCACTTTTCCATTTCGAGTGCGACGGTATGGACCATCCCCACTCCTCAGACCGTGCGTCTGTATGGACCATACC
Organism: Chrysomela aeneicollis; assembly: GCA_029955515.1. Classification (NCBI taxonomy): domain Eukaryota; kingdom Metazoa; phylum Arthropoda; class Insecta; order Coleoptera; family Chrysomelidae; genus Chrysomela; species Chrysomela aeneicollis. The sequence continues at coordinate 8,534,383 of JARUHQ010000013.1, read as the reverse complement.
CTCCCCTCCACTTTCAAGTGCGATGGTATGGACCTCTCCCCACTCCTCAGACCGTGCGTCTGTATGGACCATACCCTCCCCTCCATTTTTCCATTTCAAGTGCGCACCATACCCACTCCTCCGATTTTCCATTTCACGTGTGGACCATACCCTCACCCCACCGCCTTTCCATTCAAGCGCGTAACATTCCCCCTTCCCGCCGGCCCCCGCGCCCCACAGGCGGGAAATTCAAATTACGTTACCAAAATATCAAGAGCAGGCTGAGACCAGCACGCAAATGAAAACGCCCTGAAAACAACTCCTGATATCGAGCAGCTCGCTTTCCTATGCCTGATATCGCGGTATATTATACTGCACAGGCCTGCAAGGTCACAACTCTCGATTCACGTACCAACAAAAGGCGCACCGTTAAAATTGAGGTTATGTTTTCATTCAGTGATAAGTAGTACTGGAAGCATCATACGAATTGCTAAATAGTTTCAGGGAGGAAAATGTAATTATGAAAAAGCGTTGAATTTTGAGGTTATGTCATATTTAGGTGTCATCCTTTTAATTACGCAACGTCGTCACGCGAGAGATGCGATCCGTCCCTCATCAATAGGTATACGATAGGCAAGAATAAACAGCCAACTATTTTCACGGTCAAATATAAGTCTCATCTTCGCTATCGAAAAGCATATGAGACCACAAGGCAATAATAATCACTATCAACGTTTCGAGCTCCGAGGTGGCGGGCCTACAGTGTTGTCGGACGTTCAAAAAAATCCGAGATTAGCCATTATACTTCGACATCAAGAGACGAAAGAAATGCCACGCATGTTCCAAAGAATAAATACTTTTTGAATACAGGACTAATGATGTCCTGATCGTTTCTACACATTATTTTGGTAATATCGTCAACACCGTAGACTGTTAATATGAGTTATTTGATGCAAAGAGGGATTATAAAATGCATGTATTTTCACGAAAAACAAGACACATTACGTATTCAATTAAACAACTACTGCGTCTTTTTGCCCCTATCTACTGATATAAACGAAAATTGAAATGATGAAAAATCAACCTAGCACAGACCTCGAAAGTCAGAGTGTCAGAAATAATACACACTAGCGTACCACATTATCATCACCCATGGAAAATTATTTTATCCAAAATAATAGTAACAAGCCAAAAATCATACACAGTAAAGAGGCAACATGTACAACTATTGCGTCTTTTCGCCCCATCTACTGATAAAAACGAACAGTAAAACAATGAAATGTACCGACATTGCATATTTGAAAAAGTTCAGATCACAAAAGGCAGATTGTCACAAATAATACACACTAGCGTCGGTGGTATCACGACCTCATTATTATCGTTCAAGACAAACTATTTCGTAGTCAAAATGACAAAATCTACTCGAAAACACATTCAAAATGACATTAACTGTCAACTTTATTATAGAAGGTGAGAATTTATAAATATCAATACATAAAGTCATGCCAGAAGAACACTAATATCGGAAATGGAAAACGACATTGAGATATCGACATCAAGCAAGAAAAAAAAAAAAACAAGTCAAAAGGACAAAGCCAACGCTGTTATTATAAGTCTGTCAAAATTCATCTCTCGGTAACCAGAAGGGAGACTAATATTATGAACAATAATGTATAAACAAGGAAACGATGTGCATTGAAAAACATCTATCATTCATTTATTTACGAAACATAGACTTTACCTTATTGACAAATTCCAACACGACACATCCAAAATCACCTTCATGATGAAATCTGAACAATGAACGGGAATAGAAAATGAACGATTACAATAATTGAACATCTATCAACCTCTATCCCCATGCACAATTCATGACACCACAACCGTGTACAAACATTCGAATTCAAAGTCGAGCGAAAACTGAAAAATAGCTAGTGACTGCTACGCTGCACATATATCAAAAAACCGCAGATAACGTATTTCCTGTTACACGATCAAACTATCGAGAAAACATAATTATTTGAATCTAACTTATAATGGAAAGGTATATGAGAAACTATTGATACAGGATTTGAGCCTAACAAATATGAATCTGCAACATATAGGCCATAGAGAGAGTTATTCGAGGGGAAACTGTATCAATTGAATTCGTTCATTTCAAGAGAATACTATAGACAAATTATAATTATGAACAAAAAAGGCCTAACAGGCGGCGAAGGTACAAAACTTGAACGAACACAATAAACCCGAAAGCTGTCTCGAGAGATCATGATGAGCCTTTCAAAATATAATTCAACCCACAAGTCAGAACGATGATAAACAAATTTGGAAGTTTTATCATAGAAAACGATAGCGGAACAAGCATTTAGTGTCAAGATTCTTTCAAGTCAGGGAAACAATCAAAAAATTTAATTCGATATAATTTTCAAGGAATCGGGAAACATATAAGAGGCGAATTAAACATATGGCAAAATTCAAAGCTAAAACATATTCAAAACGAATCTGAACAGAAAAACATACGCCAATGAAGCACGGCATCGAACAAAAAAATGTCTCGACATTTTGAAAAACTTTAACCTAAAAATATAAAAATATATTATAACAAACGACAATTGACATTTGGGAAAACATGCACCTAACAGGTGGCGAAGGTACAAAACTTGAACGAACACAATAAACCCGAAAGCTGTCTCGAGAGATCATGAGGAGCCCTTCAAAATATAATTCAACCTACAAGACAGAACAATGATGAACAAATTTGGAAGTTTGATCATAGAAAACGATAGCGGAACAGGCATTTAGTGTCAAGATTCTTTCAAGTCAGGGGCACATAAAAGAATCAAAAATTTAATTCAATATAATTTTCAAGGAATCGGGAAACATATAAGAAGCGAATTAAACATATGGCAAAATTCAAAGCTAAAACATATTCAAAACGAATCTGAACAGAAAAACATACGCCAATGAAGCACGGCATCGAACAAAAAAATGTCTCGACATTTTGAAAAACTTTAACCTGAAAATATGAAAATATATTATAACAAACGACAATTGACATTTGGGAAAACATTCAACTGAAAATATATAGAGGGATAGGTGAAAGTGTTTGTTTGCCAATAATTTGAAATTATTGCCCAGCATATACCAAACTTGGAGGTCAACACTCAATATGCCACAAGGAAAAATCAACATCTATGAAATAAATGTCAATTATTGAGGATGGGTGGGGGGTATAGGAGACGGAAAACGGGGTAGATCCTCTGCGACATCTTTCTCGAAAACAAAGCATTTTCTATTTGTTCTAATTCTGACAGCACGAAGATCAATTTCCAAACTAATGGAAACACTTCATTAATTCGTCAGATGAAACCCTCGAATTTTTCGACAGCACGAAGACCAACTTCCAAATTAATGGAAACACTTCATCAATTCGTCATATGAAACATCGTATTTTTTTCGACAACACGAAGATCAATTTCCAAACTAATGGAAACACTTCATTGATTCGTCAGATGAAACCTCGTTTTTTTCGACAGCACGAAGATCAATTTCCAAAGCTAATGGAAACACATCATTAATTCGTCGAATGAGGTCTATTTTTTCATTACAACAGGTGATTCTTGTTTTGTTCGAAAGCGACGCGAGGTTCTTTTTCTCAATAAGGGACTTAGCAACGACTGATTTTGTGTACTCATTTTTTGTTTTTTGTAACGATGAGAATTGTCAGTCTGAAATTATCGTTTCAGGCTTGTACTTAAACTGTTTCAGAGCATTCTGAATTCTTCGTTTCAAGAGGTCTCGGGCTAGTTTTCACACTGACAATACCTGAAGGAGAAGCCCCTGGAGCAAGCGTGTATGGAGAATAGAATTTGATAGAAGGAATGGACCAACATAATTCTGATTTTCCAACTTATTGAATAGGTGGGGGAAAGTAACCTATATTCAACCCTGTAAAACCAAAGGATTTTGAAGTTTTGACAAAATCATCGAGAGAATCAAGAAATGTCACATTACCAACAGTCATCGATATAAGCTTAGTACCACGCATAATGAGAGCAGGTATTAGGATTGCCTGAGTTAAAATATAATCAAAAATAAATTGGTGGTCAAACCCTCCGCCGTTGTGAGCATGAACAACAATATTCTTGAATTTTCCTCATTGCCAGCAAATGATAGACAATCATAAAATATGATGTTAAATCATAAGTTGGAGGCGACTTTGTATCTGGTTGAATGTAGCCAAGATGATCAGCGGGACAATATTTGTTACGCAGAAAATCTCTCCGCAGGTGTGAGAACGCTTGGTTGGAACAATTTGAAATACTCCTCACAGCTTCTAATTTTTCACGAATTTTATCCCGAATATGGTTATCAAAACACGCTTGACCTCGGAAAGACCTTTTGCAAAACTCACAGGGGATTTAAACTTTACCATTACGGCATGCTGTCGAAGCCTGGCAAGAAAACAAGTTCCACCGCACCGATGCTTTTCCTTGTGATCGAAGGGAACATGACATTCCTCACAGTAATACTTACAACGAAAAGCAGCAGTTAGGGATGTGATGACATTGAAATGACCCTCATTAAACAATAAGTTCAAAGAGGGCCCAATACCATCACCTTTGAAAATAACATCACGACCCCTGTTCCCATATTGATATACTGTTATTTTATATGAAGAAAGATGTCGTTGAAATTGCTGTAGCTCAGGTATGCCACAATCACCCGAAGGTACAGAAACCCCAGCTTCGGTCAGCAATTGCAGAGCCCTTTCGGTTTGCAATTTTCCGATGTCCCGACGTACAGCACGGCATTTTGGGTCTTTATCGGCATATGCCTGAGCTACTACGAGAGCCCGAGGAAGACACAAGTTATCACAATTTTTTATGGTAATTATGCCCCGACGTCTGCTACACACCTTCTCAAAGGTGTTATGTAGGCGAATTCGCTCGGGGCCTTTACCCTTTGGTAATCTTACAGTTGTAACACCGAGACAGAAGGTTTCGGTATTCAAACCACAAAATTCATATTTAAAATTGAACAAAGGAAACATCTTATTATACAACTTGTTTGGTCAGTGCGAGTTGTAAATCAAAAATCTGACCTGGTGGCAGCGCTTCCATTCCATTCATATTTTATTATTATAAAAATGATACCTCCAAATCAAATCAATCATTTTTTATTACACTAGCGACTGAATCGAACAGAAGGTTAAATGGTTAGACAAAACATTAATTGTATCTGAGTTGTATTCGATGATATCGTGATGATGTTTATATAGCAATACTCACCAGGTATCTGTTCTTCCGTTTTACATACAAGCGACCGAATCGAGCAGAAGCTTGAATTTAGTATAGATTGAACAATCATCGTATCTGGGTTGTATTCGATCATGTTTATATAGTTATACTCACCAGGTAACTGTTCTTCCGTTATACATACGAGCGACTGAATTGAACAGAAGGTTGAATGGATAGACTGAACAATCATCGTTTCTGGGTTGTATTTGATTATATCGTGATGATCATCATATAGTATGTCTAACAAGGTAACAGTTCTTCCGTTATACATACGAGCAACCGAATCGAACATAAGGTTGAATGGATAGATTGAACAATCATTGTATCTGGGTTGTATCCGAATATATCGTTATGCTGTATATTTAGTTTAGCCTACAATGTAACGGTTCTTTCGTTACACATAAGAGCGTCTGAATCGTAGAGAAGGGTGAATGGATAGACTGTACAATCATCGTATCTGGGTTGTATTCGATTATTTCGTGATGATTATTACATATTATGTCTAACCAGGTAACTGTTCTTCCGTAATACATACGAGCAAACGAATCGAACATAAGGTTGAATGGATAGATTGAACAATCATTGTATCTGGGTTGTCTCCGATTATATCGTTATGCTGTATATTTAGATACACCTACCATGTAACGGTTCTTTCGTTACACATACGAGCATCTGAATCGAACATAAAGTTGGATGGTTAGATGGAACTATAATTGTAACTGAGTTGTATTCGATTATATCGTGGTGATGTTTATATAGTAATACTCACCAGGTGACTGTTCTTGCGTTTTACATACAAGCGACCGAATCGAGCAGAAGCTTAAATTTAGTATAGATTGAATAATCATCGTATCTGGGTTGTATTCGATAATGTTTATATAGTTATACTCACCAGGTAACTGTTCTTCCGTTATACGTACGAGCGACTGAATTGAACAGAAGGTTGAATGGATAGACTAAACAATAATCGTATCTGGGGTTGTATTCAATTATATCTTGATGATGTTCATATAGTTATACTCACCAGGAAACTGTTCTCCAGTTATACAAGGTTGAATGGATAGACTGAACAATCATCGTATCTGGGTTGTATTTGATTATATCGTGATGATTATAATATAGTATGTCTAACCAGGTAACAGTTCTTCCGTTATACATACGAGCAACCAAATCGAACATAAGGTTGAATGGATAGATTGAACAATCATTGTATCTGGGTTGTCTCCGATTATATCGTTATGCTGTTTATTTAGTTACACCTACCATGTAACGGTTCTTTCGTTACACATACTAGCGACTGAATCGAACAGAATGTTGAATGGTTAGATGAAACGATAATTGTATCTGAGTTGTATTCGATGATATCGTGATAATGTTTATATAGCAATACTCACCCGGTAACTGTCCTTCCGTTTTACATACAAGCGACCGAATCGATCAGAAGGTTTAATGGATAGATTGAACAATCATCGTATCTGAGTTGTATTCGATTATGTTTATATAGTTATACTCACCAGGTACCTGTTCTTCCGTTGTACATACGAGCAACCGAATCGAACATAAGGTTGAATGGATAGATTGAACGATCATCGTATCTGAGTTGTATTCAATTATGTTTATATAGTTATACCCACCAAGTAACTGTTCTTCCGTTATACATACGAGCGACTGAATTGAACAGAAGGTTGAATGGATAGACTAAACAATGATCGTATCTGGGGTTGTATACGATCATATCGTGATGATGTTTATATAGTTATACTCACCAGGTAACTGTTCTCCAGTTATACATAAGAGCGACTGAACTGAAAAGTAAGTTGTACGGATAGACTGAACAATCATCGTATCTGGGTTATATTCGATTATTTCGTGATGATTATTATATATTATGTCTAACCAGGTAACTGTTCTTCCGTTATACATACGAGCAACCGAATAGAGCATAAGGTTGAATGGATAGATCGAACAATCATTGTATCTGGGTTGTCTCCGATTATATCGTTATGCTGTATATTTAGTTACACCTACCATGTAACGGTTCTTTCGTTACACATACGAGCGTCTGAATCGAACATAAGGTTGGATGATTAGACGGAACAATAATTGTAACTGAGTTGTATTCGATTATATCGTGGTAATGTTTATATCGTAATACTCACCAGGTGACTGTTCTTGCGTTATACATACGAGCGACCCAATCGAACAGAAGGTTGGATGGATAGACGGAATGATCATTGTATCTTAGTTGTATTCTATTATATCGTGATGACGTTAATATAGAAATACTTACCAGGTTACTGTTCTTTCGTTATACATACGAGCAACCGAATCGAACAGAAGGTTGAATGGTTAGACGAAACGATAATTGTATCTGAGTTGTATTCGATGATATCGTGATGATGTTTATATAGCAATAATCACCAGGTAACTGTTCTTCCGTTTTAAATACAAGCGACCGAATCGAGCAGAAGGTTGAATTTAGTATAGATTGAACAATCATCGTATCTGGGTTGTATTCGATTATGTTCATATAGTTATACTCACCAGGTAACTGTTCTTCCGTTATACATAGGAGCTACTGAATTGAACAGAAGGTTGAATGGATAGACTAAACAATAATCGTATCTGGGGTTGTATTCGATTATATCGTGATGATGTTTATATAGTTATACTCACAAGGTAACTGTTCTCCAGATATACATAAGAGCGACTGAACTGAACAGAAGGTTGAATGGATAGACTGAACAATCATTGTATCTGAATTGTATTCGATTTTATCGTGATAATTATCATATAGTATGTCTAACCAGGTAACAGTTCTTCTATTACACATACGAGCAACTGAATCGAACATAAGGTTGAATGGATAGATTGAACAATCATTGTATCTGGGTTGTCTCCGATTATATTGTTATGCTGTATATTTAGTTACACCAACCATGTAACGGTTCTTTCGTTACACATACGAGCGTCTGAATCGAACATAAGGTTGGATGATTAGACGGAACAATAATTGTAACTGAGTTGTATTCGATTATATCGTGGTGATGTTTAGATAGTGATACTCACCAGGTGACTGTTCTTGCGTTATACATACGAGCGACCCAATCGAACAAAAGTTTGGATGGATAGACGGAATGATCATTGTATCTGAGTTGTATTCGATTATATCGTGATGACGTTCATATAGAAATACTCACCAGGTTACTGTTTTTTCTTCATACATACGAGCAACCGAATCGAACAGAAGGTTAAATGGATAGTATCTGGGTTGTATTCGATTATGATGTTATGCTGTGTATATAGTTATACACATTAGGTGACGGTATTCCCGTTTTACATACGAGCGACCGAAACGAACAGAAAGTTGAATGGATAGACTGAACAATCAATGTATCTGGGTGGTATCCGATTATATCGCAATTCTGTATATATAGTGATACTTACCAGGTGACGGTACTTCCGTTGCACATACTAGCGACTGAATCGAACTTAAGGTTGGATGGTGAGACGAAACGATAATTGTATCTGAGTTGTATTCGATGATATCGTGATGATGTTTATATAGCAATTGTAATGTATCTCTACCTTATCTCGTTGGGTCTGGGTTCAATTTATATTCACCAAATTTCTAACAGAAGCACTTTGATTTTTCTTGTAAGAAACACAACGTTCCATCGGTTGGTACAATATCAACTTAGTAACTAACTAACGAAAATTCTGGCTAAATATTAGACAAAATTTAGAGTTGTCTCTCACTACGTCTTTCGCCTGCCACCCTCAAGCGAAGACTCTCCCCTCGACGTTGCCACATCTATGCAGATATAAGTACATATGCAATCAAGGTTGCATATGTGGAAGGCAAAACAAAACCTAAATTTATATGTTTATATAAGTAAGTTACAACGAACACTGGGCACACTACACTACCCCCCTATTTAATTCAGTGATCTTATACCCTTTTTACATCACAGGATTGAATATTACATACAAAAACAAAGTTCGATTACTTAACCAGAAAACAAAGATTACTTAACAACACCCTAAGTTCTATTACTGAGCAAAACACCACTTATTCAGGATTCTTATATGCCCTAAGATTCACAATATTTTGAACACTATGTACCGTCCCATCTTTTCGTATCAATTCATACGAATTTGGTCCTACCAATCTAGAAATACAAAAAGGACCATCGAAAAGTACAAACAATTTTTTTATTTTCGCATCTTCGGCCGATGAGAGATGGTGAGTCCTGACCAATACCAAATCTCCCGGATTAAATAAGGTTTGCTTTATCCTTTCATCATGTTTTACTTCACGTTGTTGCGCTCGCGATTTTAACCGTCGAGTAGCCAAAGCCCAAATTTCTTCCAACGGTGGATGTACCAGTGTCTCTGTTGGAAAATTCAAAATACTTCGTATATTATTTGGTTCGGTGTACCCGAACTGTAAGTAGCTGGGACAATAGCCCGTTGATTCATGAATAACGTTGTTCACACACATTTCAATATCATTCAAGACATACGCCCACCGAGTATGTTTTTCAGAACAATATGTCCTAAGTAACCGTCCAATCTCTCTATTTAACCTTTCGGTAGAATTTCCTTGGGGAAAATATACACCAGTATGTTTTATTTTAACCCCTTCTCTTTCAAGAACTTCAGTCCATAACTTGGATGTAAATTGCGTTCCATTATCACTAAGTATTGCCTGAGGCCTTTGTATTTTGACAAAATAATCATCAACTAGTTTTTTCAGAATTATTTTGGTAGTCGCTCGTTTGAGAGGATATAATTTACAATACTTGGAGAAAGCATCGACAAATACCAATAGCTGTGTTACTCCTGCTCTTGATGGTGGCAATGGCCCCATCAAATCTAAACATACCAATTGTCCAGGTTTATTTACTATAACCGAATGCATAGGTCCTTGACATCGAGGACCAACCTTGGTTTTCTGACAGATATCACACCCTGCAACCAATTTGCGGATGTCTTTTCTCATCTTGGGCCAATAGAGTACACGGGACATATGAGCAAACGTTTTATGATAACCAAAATGTCCAATATCAGCATGTTGCTGACGAACAAGGTCCCTGACTTGCGCTGACGGCACTCAAAGTTTGAAACCACTATTAAACTCATCTCTCCTTTTAAACAGAATTCCTTCATGGCATGAAAACCATTTCATTATCTTATGTCTAATTTTGTTGTCAAACTACAATTTTCTTTTGAATCCATTCTTCTGCTGATTGATCTCTACCAATGGTTTCGAAATCCTCTTTAACTAGCTTAAATTCCTTTCCCAGCTTTAACATTGATATACTAATCTCTGATTCCAAATCAGGGCGATAAGATTTTCCTGGTTCCACGGGATTTCGTGACAATACATCCGCTAATAAATTTTCACGTCCTGCACAATGTTTAACACTCAAATTATATTCTTGAATATATAATACCCATCTAACTAAGCGTGCACTTTTTAGTCGTGTGTTCATCAGAAAAGTTATCGATTTATGATCGGTTATTACCTCTATTTCGAAACCTAAAATCAACGATCGCCATTGTTTCAAAGCATGAACCAATGCTAGTAACTCCTTTTCAGTTGTGGTATATCGTAGTTCACTTCCCTTCAACGTCCTACTAGTGAATGCAATAATCTTCATTTCTTCCTGATCACTATACTTCTGGAACAAGTACGCACCTACCGCAAAATTAGAACTGTCACACTGGACATAAAATGGTTTCGTCAAATCGGGATGAGTTACTTGCAAAAACGCCTCCTTAATTCTAGAAAATGCCACCTCATGTTCATCTCTCCATACCCATATTACATTTTTCTTTAGTAGTTCTAACAACGGAATTGTTAACTCCGCGAATTTTTCACAAAAACGCCTACAATAATTGGTGAGACCTAAAAAGGCTCGTAATTCTTCAATATTTCGGGGGCGAGGAAATTCTTTAATTGCCATTATTCGGCTGGGATCTAATTTAATTCCCGTTTCGCAAATAATATGGCCTAAAATTTGTACATTTTTACGTGCAAAAAATGATTTTTTCAGTTTAATTGTGAGATTGGCATCTCGAAATTTTGTAAAAATAATTTGCAAGTGTCTTAGATGTTCATCGGCATTCTCAGATACAACTAATAGATCATCTACATACATCAACGAAAATTGTTCTATTTCGGGGCCTAGAATTTGAGACATGCATCGGACAAAACTTGCCACTGAAGTACTTAGCCCAAATGGCAGAACCTTGAAGTAGTATGTCAATTTGTCAAATATAAACCCTGTATATTGTAGTCAATATTAGTCAGGATGGGTACGAAAATACTCAGGCGAACTTAATTGATTTATTATTCCGTACTTGCACACATTTCAAGGATTTGGAACTCGCGATATATAAAATACGTATTGCCACTGGCCATTTTATCTTTCAACTCTCTGCACTCCTCTAAGCATGCGTGTGTGCTTGTTCATTGTGGCTATCGTCCCGATATGCAACCCACAATACATCGAATAATTTCACCTCAATATTGACAATGTGATGGGTTTATTGGTATTTGCCAATAACTAGCAGTCATATCCAATGTACTCATTACTTTACCCTTACCTAATTTATTTAAAAGCTCTTCCGGTTTTGGTGGTAGAACATGGTCCTTACACATAATCGAATTGAGGTACCTAGCATCTAAACACACTCTGATAGAACCGTCCTTTTTTCGAACAGTAACAAGTGGTGAAATATACTCAGTACGACCCTGTTCTATAATACCACCTTCGACCATTTCTTTAATTTGTCGCCTCACTTCTTCACGCTGAGAAAATGGAATAATATATTGTTTTCTGAAAAAAGGCCTATAATCTCTCAAAATTATATCATGCATGTACTCCCGAGTTAATCCTGGAGTTTCTGAAAATATTTCGCGAAATTCAGATAATAAAATTGATAAGTTTTCTTTATTGTGAGTATCGATAGTTTCTGTTCTGTCAATAACTTGTTGAAATTCAGTATCCGAATATTGATGACGACAATTTATTTCATCCAAATAATTAACTGTCAGTGTATTTGCAGACTTAGGAGATGATATAAACGGTATTTCAACATCTTGGTCCTTCACTCTGATTGAAATAGTATTTTTGCCAGAATCCAATCGAGATTTCGTTTCTCCGAGCCAATCACATCCTAATGTGATATTAGAATTTTATTTTGGTATTACTAACAATGGAATATCTATAAATAATTCTCCTATTTTGACGGCTAACAACACTTGTTGTTTGATCCGTTGTTCCTTTGGACCTACAGCTACCCGTATGACTAGATTAGAAACTGGAAGAACCGGAATATCTATCCTTCCTGGATCTCACGAAATTGCCCCCAGAATCCAATCCAATTACGAACATTTCCATCAAATTTCTTGAATTCTAACTTCGGTAACCGGAACATTCTTCTTCTGGTCGATTCGGAATTGGATACTTCATCTCTTTCTTGATGTTTACTTGTTTCTTCAGTAGAACGATATAAGAATAAGTTACATCTGGTTTGGATTGAAAGGAATTCGTCTCTATGTTGTTCAATTTCATCGAATTCTTCTGTTAAGATGGTCTCTGCAAGATCATCTTGAAGTAGTAGTAATTTGTTCAAAGGTTCATCTACTTCGAATAAACGATTAGCTTTATCTTCGACTTGTTTGAATGCAGCCAATACATCTCCTTTTGTTGGTTCTTTGCTTTTTAGGAGCGCATCAATCTGTTTTGAAGCCTTCTTGAACATTCGTCTAAGTTGATTTCTTTCCCTCTTCAACTGGGTTAAATTCTCCATCCTGTGTCCTGTCACGGTCGCCAAATGTTGATAATCGGAGAATTATTGGAAATAAATCTATCTTCGAAGATATGAAATGTTGACAATTTCTATCAAAATTATTTATTCTCTAAAAAAACAACTCAATTCATAATAACAACCGTCACCATATACCTATTTCAATACATAAATGTACATAGTGTTTATTCGAATTCCAACAGTGATGATGTTTATATAGCAATACTCACCAGGTAACTGTCCTTCAGTTTTACATACAAGTGACCAAATCGAGCAGAAGGTTAAATGGATAGATTGAACAATCATCGTATCTGAGTTGTATTCGATAATGTTTATATAGTTATACTCACCAGGTACCTGTTCTTTCGTTATACATACGAGCAACCGAATCGAACATAAGGTTGAATGGATAGATTGAACAATCATCGTATCTGAGTTGTATTCGATTATGTTTATATAGTTATACTCACCAAGTAACTGTTCTTCCGTTATACATACGAGCGACTGAATTGAACAGAAGGTTGAATGGATAGACTAAACAATGATCGTATCTGGGGTTGTATTCGATTATATCGTGATGATGTTTATATAGTTATACTCACCAGGTAACTGTTCTCCAGTTATACATAAGAGCGACTGAACTGAACAGAAGGTTGTATAGATAGACTGAACAATCATCGTAACTGGGTTGTATTCGATTATTTCGTGATGATTATTATATATTATGTCTAACCAGGTAACTGCTCTTCCGTTATACATACGAGCAACCGAATCGAACAAAAGGTTGAATGGATAGATTGAACAATCATTGTATCTGGGTTGTCTCCGATTATATCGTTATGCTGTATATTTAGATACACCTACCATGTAACGGTTCTCTCGTTACACATACGAGCGTCTGAATCGAACATAAGGTTGGATGGTTAGACGGAACGATAATTGTAACTGAGTTGTATTCGATTATATCGTGGGAATGTTTATATAGTAATACTCACCAGGTGACTGTTCTTGCGTTATACGTACGAGCGACCCAATCGAACAGAAGGTTAGATGGATAGACGGAATGATCATTGTATCTGAGTTGTATTCGATTATATCGTGATGAAGTTTATATAGAAATACTCACCAGGTTACTGTTCTTTCGTTATACCTACCAGCAACCGAATCGAACAGAAGGTTGAATGGATAGTATCTGAGTTGTATTCGATTATGATGTTATGCTGTGTATATAGTTATACACACTAGGTGACGGTATTCCCGTTTTACATACGAGCGACCGAAACGAACAGAAAGTTGAATGGATAGACTGAACAATCAATGTATCTGGTTGGTATCTGATTATATCGCAATACTGTATATATAGTGATACTTACCAGGTGACGGTACTTCCGTTACACATACTAGCGACTGAATCGAACAGAAGGTTAAATGGTTAGACGAAGCGATAATTATATCTGAGTTGTATTCGATGATATCGTGATGATGTTTATATAGCAATACTCACCAGGTAACTGTTCTTCCGTTTTACATAAAAGCGAACAAATCGAGCAGAAGGTTAAATGGATAGATTGAAAATTCATTGTATCTGGGTTGTATTCGATTGGGTTTATATAGTTATACTCACCAGGTAACTGTTTTTCCGTTATACATAAGAACGACTGAATTGAACAGAAGGTTGAATGGATAGACTAAACAATAATCGTATCTGGGGTTGTATTCGAGTATATCGTGATGATTATCATATAGTATGTCTAACCAGGTAACAGTTCTTCCGTTAAACATACGAGCAACCGAATCGAACATAAGGTTGGATGGATAGATTGAACAATCGTTGTATCTGGGTTGTCTCCGATAATATCTTTATGCTGTATATTCAGTTACACCTACCATGTAACGGTTATTTCGTTACACATACAAGCGTCTGAATCGAACATAAGGTTGGATGGTTAGACGGAACGATAATTGTAACTGAGTTGTATTCGATGTGATGATGTTTATATAGTAATACTCACCAGGTGACTGTTCTTGCGTTAAACATACGAGCGACCCAATCGAACAGAAGGTTGGATGGATAGACGGAATGATCATTGTATCTGAGTTGTATTCGATTATATCGTGATGACGTTCATATAGAAATACTCACCAGGTTACTGTTCTTTCGTTATACATACGAGCAACCGAATCGAACAGAAGGTTGAATGGATAGTATCTGGGTTGTATTCGATTATGATGTAATGCTGTGTATATAGTTATACACATTAGGTGACGGTATTCCCGTTTTACATACGAGCGACCGAAACGAACAGAAAGTTGAATGGATAGACTGAACAATCAATGTATCTGGGTGGTATCCGATTATATCGCAATACTGTAAATATAGTGATACTTACCAGGTGACGGTACTTCCGTTACACATACTAGAGACTGAATCGAACAGAAGGTTAAATGGTTAGACGAAACGATAATTGTATATCTGAGTTGTATTCGATGATATCGTGATGATGTTTATATAGCGATACTCACCAGGTAACTGTTCTTCCGTTTTACATACAAGCGACCGAATCGAGCAGAAGCTTAAATTTAGTAGAGATTGAACAATCATCGTATCTGGGTTGTATTCGATTATGTTTATATAGTTATACTCACCAGGTAACTGTTCTTTCGTTATACATACGAGCGACTGAATTGAATAGAAGGTTGAATGGATAGACTAAACAATAATCGTATCTGGGGTTGTATTCGATTATATCTTGATGATGTTCATATAGTTATACTCACCAGGAAACTGTTCTCCAGTTATACATAAGAGCGACTAAACTGAACAGAAATTTGGATGGATAGACTGAACAATCAATGTATCTGGGTGGTATCCGATTATATCGCAATACTGTATATATAGTGATACTTACCAGGTGACGGTACTCCCGTTACACATACTAGTGTAACAGAATCACCCTGTATTTGATTTTGTTAAGTTCATTTCGTCTATAGAGAAATGATTGTATCGAAAACTAAACGAAAGCGCAACGTGCTATCGGGGCTCATGTAACTTGATACGAATCATAACAGATTTAACGGATACATTAATCGTTGGGAAAACTAAATATTTGGCTCCGAGAAGAGTCATTTTTATTATGCAACACTTGCGTCTGAGTCTTCGTTCTCGAAAACCATCAACTACAATGTATTTTGTTGAAGTCATCGAAAAAACTCTGGGAACCGCTTGCGAGCTCTGAAGAAGTGCAACATACAGAAAAAAATTGAGATGAATATTCGAGTTGGAGAAAGATAGTAAGTTTTCAGCATTTAGTTCGGGGATTCAGTTTCAGAGAGTCAGTTGCGAGAGTTCGGGAAAGGCACCAGTGGGAACTGGTCGCCTCGGACGAGGGTTTCCTCCCCCTCGGGGACGGAACCCTGGTTTCGGGAGTGTTTGGACACGGGTCGAAAGGGGTCGCCATAATTTGAAATTTAAAGACATACCGTGCATTTGCTTTGGGGTAGTATATCGATGGGATAATTCAATCGAATCGGGAATAAGAGGGTTTGATTTTTTGTGGGGAGTTTTGTGAACAATTCGATATTTTGAAACAACGCAGTCACAGAATTGGTCATTCTGTCTTCAGGGGTAAGTCGATATTCATTTCAAGGGTTTTAAGGATATATTCGGCCAAATGTTAGATATTTTGCAATTTTGCTCTAGGTCATGAGATGAGCGAGTTCCTTTCAGATTTTAGACAAAAGGGATTTAATTTCATTGAAGTTTTATCATTGAGGTAGAAACAGCGGTTATTTCAAAAGGTACTATTAGGGCGTAATCAAGGGTACTTTGCTATAATGGTAGAATCAAGATTTTAATACGATGTTTCAGAGTTTTGTCGTGGGTTTTTCATTCATAAGGGTTCAGACGGTTTTTTCGTATCAAGTACAGAGTCCACATAGTTACGCAGTTCCCAAAGTTTCAACAAATTGATTGGAAATACGAAGGGTCCGTATTTCGCGGTGTTTTTATATTGAAATAGTATTTGATCTATTACTATATTTTATTTCTGCATAATTTCTTGTTTTTATTAATTTTCATTTTGTTTTTCTTTATTATTTTGTTTGATTTTTTTATTTTGATCGCAATACATTTTGTACGTTAAAGTTAATTCGAGATTTTATTTGATATCTACTAAATTGCACATTCCCTATACTGAAGACTACGCATTTGTGAAGCCGTAGCCGTTCTCACCGTCCCCGATGATATATGGTGGTCTAGTTTAACCAGTAGCCTAATTGGAGTTTGGATAATCAACGTCAAAGAAATTCATATTTATAATTGAACAAAGGAAACATCTTATTATACAACTTGTTTGGTCAGTGCGAGTTGTAAAT
The DNA here is from genome assembly GCA_029955515.1 of Chrysomela aeneicollis. Classification (NCBI taxonomy): domain Eukaryota; kingdom Metazoa; phylum Arthropoda; class Insecta; order Coleoptera; family Chrysomelidae; genus Chrysomela; species Chrysomela aeneicollis. Next base: position 8,516,909 of record JARUHQ010000013.1, on the reverse strand, counting down.
CAAAAATCTGACCTGGTGGCAGCGCTTCCATTCCATTCCTATTTTATTATTATAAAAATGATACCTCCAAATCAAATCAATCATTTTTTATTACACTAGCGACTGAATCGAACAGAAGGTTAAATGGTTAGACAAAACATTAATTGTATCTGAGTTGTATTCGATGATATCGTGATGATGTTTATATAGCAATACTGACCAGGTATCTGTTCTTCCGTTTTATATACAAGCGACCGAATCGAGCAGAAGCTTGAATTTAGTATAGATTGAACAATCATCGTATCTGGGTTGTATTCGATCATGTTTATATAGTTATACTCACCAGGTAACTGTTCTTCCGTTATACATACGAGCGACTGAATTGAACAGCAGGTTGAATGGATAGACCGAACAATCATCGTTTCTGGGTTGTATTTGATTATATCGTGATGATCATCATATAGTATGTCTAACAAGGTAACAGTTCTTCCGTTATACATACGAGCAACCGAATCGAACATAAGGTTGAATGGATAGATTGAACAATCATTGTATCTGGGTTGTATCCGAATATATCGTTATGCTGTATATTTAGTTTAGCCTACAATGTAACGGTTCTTTCGTTACACATAAGAGCGTCTGAATCGTAGAGAAGGGTGAATGGATAGACTGTACAATCATCGTATCTGGGTTGTATTCGATTATTTCGTGATGATTATTACATATTATGTCTAACCAGGTAACTGTTCTTCCGTAATACATACGAGCAAACGAATCGAACATAAGGTTGAATGGATAGATTGAACAATCGTTGTATCTGGGTTGTCTCCGATTATATCGTTATGCTGTATATTTAGATACACCTACCATGTAACGGTTCTTTCGTTACACATACGAGCATCTGAATCGAACATAAAGTTGGATGGTTAGACGGAACTATAATTGTAACTGAGTTGTATTCGATTATATCGTGGTGATGTTTATATAGTAATACTCACCAGGTGACTGTTCTTGCGTTATACATACGAGCTACCCAATCGAACAGAAGGTTGGATGGATAGACGGAATGATCATTGTATCTGAGTTGTATTCGATTATATCGTGATGACGTTCATATAGAAATACTCACCAGGTACCTGTTCTTTCGTTATACATACGAGCAACCGAATCGAACATAAGGTTGAATGGATAGATTGAACAATCATCGTATCTGAGTTGTATTCGATTATGTTTATATAGTTATACCCACCAAGTAACTGTTCTTCCGTTATACATACGAGCGACTGAATTGAACAGAAGGTTGAATGGATAGACTATACAATGATCGTATCTGGCGTTGTATTCGATTATATCTTGATGATGTTCATATAGTTATACTCACCAGGAAACTGTTCTCCAGTTATACATAAGAGCGACTAAACTGAACAGAAAGTTGGATGGATAGACTGAACAATCAATGTATCTGGGTGGTATCCGATTATATCGCAATACTGTATATATAGTGATACTTACCAGGTGACGGTACTTTCGTTACACATACTAGAGACTGAATCGAACAGAAGGTTAAATGGTTAGACGAAACGATTATTGTATCTCTGAGTTGTATTCGATGATATCGTGATGATGTTTATATAGCGATACTCACCAGGTAACTGTTCTTCCGTTTCACATAAAAGCGACCGAATCGAGAAGAAGGTTAAATGAATAGATTGAAAATTCATCGTATCTGGGTTGTATTCGATTAGGTTTATATAGTTATACTCACCAGGTAACTGTTCTTCCGTTTTTCATAAGAACGACTGAATTGAACAGAAAGTTGAATGGATAGACTAAACAATAATCGTATCTGGGGTTGTATTCGATTATATCTTGATGATGTTCATATAGTTATACTCACCAGGAAACTGTTCTCCAGTTATACATTAGAGCGACTGAACTGAACAGAAGGTTGAATGGATAGACTGAACATTCATCGTATCTGGGTTGTATTTGATTATATCGTGATTATTATCATATAGTATGTCTAACCAGATAACAGTTCTTCCGTTATACATACGAGCAACCGAATCGAACATAAGGTTGGATGGATATAGATTGAACAATCATTGTATCTGGGTTGTCTCCGATTATATCGTTATGATGTTTATTTAGTTACACCTACCATGTAACGGTTCTTTCGTTACACATACTAGCGACTGAATCGAACAGAATGTTGAATGGTTAGATGAAACGATAATTGTATCTGAGTTGTATTCGATGATATCGTGATGATGTTTATATAGCAATACTCACCAGGTAACTGTCCTTCCGTTTTACATACAAGCGACCGAATCGATCAGAAGGTTTAATGGATAGATTGAACAATCATCGTATCTGAGTTGCATTCGATTATGTTTATATAGTTATACTCACCAGGTACCTGTTCTTCCGTTGTACATACGAGCAACCGAATCGAACATAAGGTTGAATGGATAGATTGAACGATCATCGTATCTGAGTTGTATTCAATTATGTTTATATAGTTATACCCACCAAGTAACTTTTCTTCCGTTATACATACGAGCGACTGAATTGAACAGAAGGTTGAATGGATAGACTAAACAATGATCGTATCTGGGGTTGTATACGATTATATCGTGATGATGTTTATATAGTTATACTCACCAGGTAACTGTTCTCCAGTTATACATAAGAGCGACTGAACTGAAAAGAAGGTTGTAAGGATAGACTGAACAATCATCGTATCTGGGTTATATTCGATTATTTCGTGATGATTATTATATATTATGTCTAACCAGGTAACTGTTCTTCCGTTATACATACGAGCAACCGAATAGAGCATAAGGTTGAATGGATAGATCGAACAATCATTGTATCTGGGTTGTCTCCGATTATATCGTTATGCTGTATATTTAGTTACACCTACCATGTAACGGTTTTTTCGTTACACATACGAGCGTCTGAATCGAACATAAGGTTGGATGATTAGACGGAACAATAATTGTAACTGAGTTGTATTCGATTATATCGTGGTAATGTTCATATAGTAATACTCACCAGGTGACTGTTCTTGCGTTATACATACGAGCGACCCAATCGAACAGAAGGTTGGATGGATAGACGGAATGATCATTGTATCTTAGTTGTATTCTATTATATCGTGATGACGTTCATATAGAAATACTTACCAGGTTACTGTTCTTTCGTTATACATACGAGCAACCGAATCGAACAGAAGGTTGAATGGTTAGACGAAACGATAATTGTATCTGAGTTGTATTCGATGATATCGTGATGATGTTTATATAGCAATAATCACCAGGTAACTGTTCTTCCGTTTTACATACAAGCGACCGAATCGAGCAGAAGGTTGAATTTAGTATAGATTGAACAATCATCGTATCTGGGTTGTATTCGATTATGTTCATATAGTTATACTCACCAGGTAACTGTTCTTCTGTTATACATAGGAGCTACTGAATTGAACAGAAGGTTGAATGGATAGACTAAACAATAATCGTATCTGGGGTTGTATTCGATTATATCGTGATGATGTTTATATAGTTATACTCACAAGGTAACTGTTCTCCAGTTATACATAAGAGCGACTGAACTGAACAGAAGGTTGAATGGATAGACTGAACAATCATTGTATCTGAATTGTATTCGATTTTATCGTGATGATTATCATATAGTATGTCTAACCAGGTAACAGTTCTTCTATTACACATACGAGCAACTGAATCGAACATAAGGTTGAATGGATAGATTGAACAATCATTGTATCTGGGTTGTCTCCGATTATATTGTTAGGCTGTATATTTAGTTACACCTACCATGTAACGGTTCTTTCGTTACACATACGAGCGTCTGAATCGAACATAAGGTTGGATGATTAGACGGAACAATAATTGTAACTGAGTTGTATTCGATTATATCGTGGTGATGTTTAGATAGTGATACTCACTAGGTGACTGTTCTTGCGTTATACATACGAGCGACCCAATCGAACAGAAGTTTGGATGGATAGACGGAATGATCATTGTATCTGAGTTGTATTCGATTATATCGTGATGACGTTCATATAGAAATACTCACCAGGTTACTGTTTTTTCTTTATACATACGAGCAACCGAATCGAACAGAAGGTTGAATGGATAGTATCTGGGTTGTATTCGATTATGATGTTATGCTGTGTATATAGTTATACACATTAGGTGACGGTATTTCCGTTTTACATACGAGCGACCGAAACGAACAGAAAGTTGAATGGATAGACTGAACAATCAATGTATCTGGGTGGTATCCGATTATATCGCAATTCTGTATATATAGTAATACTTACCAGGTGACGGTACTTCCGTTGCACATACTAGCGACTGAATCGAACTCAAGGTTGAATGGTGAGACGAAACGATAATTGTATCTGAGTTGTATTCGATGATATCGTGATGATGTTTATATAGCAATTGTAATGTATCTCTACCTTATCTCGTTGGGTCTGGGTTCAATTTATATTCACCAAATTTCTAACAGATGCACTTTGATTTTTCTTGTAAGAAACACAACGTTCCATCGGTTGGTACAATATCAACTTAGTAACTAACTAACGAAAATTCTGGCTAAATATTAGACAAAATTTAGAGTTGTCTCTCACTACGTCTTTCGCCTGCCACCCTCAAGCGAAGACTCTCCCCTCGGCGTTGCCACATCTATGCAAATATAAGTACATATGCAATCAAGGTTGCATGTGTGGAAGGCAAAACAAAACCTAAATTTATATGTTTATATAAGTAAGTTACAACGAACACTGGGCACACTACACTACCCCCCTATTTAATTCAGTGATCTTATACCCTTTTTACATCACAGGATTAAATATTACATACAAAAACAAAGTTCGATTACTTAACCAGAAAACAAAGATTACTTAACAACACCCTAAGTTCTATTACTGAGCAAAACACCACTTATTCAGGATTCTTATATGCCCTAAGATTCACAATATTTTGAACACTATGTACCGTCCCATCTTTTCGTATCAATTCATACGAATTTGGTCCTACCAATCTAGAAATACAAAAAGGACCATCGAAAAGTACAAACAATTTTTTTATTTTCGCATCTTCGGCCGATGAGAGATGGTGAGTCCTGACCAATACCAAATCTCCCGGATTAAATAAGGTTTGCTTTATCCTTTCATCATGTTTTACTTCACGTTGTTGCGCTCGCGATTTTAACCGTCGAGTAGCCAAAGCCCAAATTTCTTCCAACGGTGGATGTACCAGTGTCTCTGTTGGAAAATTCAAAATACTTCGTATATTATTTGGTTCGGTGTACCCGAACTGTAAGTAGCTGGGACAATAGCCCGTTGATTCATGAATAACGTTGTTCACACACATTTCAATATCATTCAAGACATACGCCCACCGAGTATGTTTTTCAGAACAATATGTCCTAAGTAACCGTCCAATCTCTCTATTTAACCTTTCGGTAGAATTTCCTTGGGGAAAATATACACTAGTATGTTTTATTTTAACCCCTTCTCTTTCAAGAACTTCAGTCCATAACTTGGATGTAAATTGCGTTCCATTATCACTGAGTATTGCCTGAGGCCTTTGTATTTTGACAAAATAATCATCAACTAGTTTTTTCAGAATTATTTTGGTAGTCGCTCGTTTGAGAGGATATAATTTACAATACTTGGAGAAAGCATCGACAAATACCAATAGCTGTGTTACTCCTGCTCTTGATGGTGGCAATGGCCCCATCAAATCTAAACATACCAATTGTCCAGGTTTATTTACTATAACAGAATGCATAGGTCCTTGACATCGAGGACCAACCTTGGTTTTCTGACAGATATCACACCCTGCAACCAATTTGCGGATGTCTTTTCTCATCTTGGGCCAATAGAATACACGGGACATATGAGCAAACGTTTTATGATAACCAAAATGTCCAATATCAGCATGTTGCTGACGAACAAGGTCCCTGACTTGCGCTGACGGCACACAAAGTTTGAAACCACTATTAAACTCATCTCCCCTTTTAAACAGAATTCCTTCATGGTATGAAAACCATTTCATTATCTTATGTCTAATTTTGTTGTCAACCGTTACCACATTTTGTAAAACTACAATTTTCTTTTGAATCCATTCTTCTGCTGATTGATCTCTACCAATGGTTTCAGAATTCTCTTTAACTAGCTTAAATTCCTTTCCCAGCTTTAACATTGATATACTAATCTCTGATTCCAAATCAGGGCGATAAGATTTTCCTGGTTCCACGGGATTTCGTGACAATACATCCGCTAATAAATTTTCACGTCCTGCACAATGTTTAACACTCAAATTATATTCTTGAATATATAATACCCATCTAACTAAGCGTGCACTTTTTAGTCGTGTGTTCATCAGAAAAGTTATCGATTTATGATCGGTTATTACCTCTATTTCGAAACCTAAAATCAACGATCGCCATTGTTTCAAAGCATGAACCAATGCTAGTAACTCCTTTTCAGTTGTGGTATATCGTAGTTCACTTCCCTTCAACGTCCTACTAGTGAATGCAATAATCTTCATTTCTTCCTGATCACTATACTTCTGGAACAAGTACGCACCTACCGCAAAATTAGAACTGTCACACTGGACATAAAATGGTTTCGTCAAATCGGGATGAGTTACTTGCAAAAACGCCTCCTTAATTCTAGAAAATGACACCTCATGTTCATCTCTCCATACCCATATTACATTTTTCTTTAGTAGTTCTAACAACGGAATTTTTAACTCCGCGAATTTTTCACAAAAACGCCTACAATAATTGGTGAGACCTTAAAAGGCTCGTAATTCTTCAATATTTCGGGGGCGAGGAAATTCTTTAATTGCCATTATTCGGCTGGGATCTAATTTAATTCCCGTTTCGCAAATAATATGGCCTAAAATTTGTACATTTTTACGTGCAAAAAATGATTTTTTCAGTTTAATTGTGAGATTGGCATCTCGAAATTTTGTAAAAATAATTTGCAAGTGTCTTAGATGTTCATCGGCATTCTCAGATACAACTAATAGATCATCTACATACATCAACGAAAATTGTTCTATTTCGGGGCCTAGAATTTGAGACATGCATCGGATAAAACTTGCCACTGAAGTACTTAGCCCAAATGGAAGAACCTTGAAGTAGTATGTCAATTTGTCAAATATAAACCCTGTATATTGACAATGTGATGGGTTTATTGGTATTTGCCAATAACTAGCAGTCATATCCAATGTACTCATTACTTTACCCTCACCTAATTTATTTAAAAGCTCTTCCGGTTTTGGTGGTAGAACATGGTCCTTACACATAATCGAATTGAGGTACCTAGCATCTTAACACACTCTAATAGAACCGTCCTTTTTTCGAACAGTAACAAGTGGTGAAATATACTCAGTACGACCCTGTTCTATAATACCACCTTCGACCATTTCTTTAATTTGTCGCCTCACTTCTTCACGCTGAGAAAATGGAATAATATATTGCTTTCTGAAAAAAGGCCTATAATCTCTCAAAATTATATCATGCATGTACTTCCGAGTTAATCCTGGAGTTTCTGAAAATATTTCGCGAAATTCAGATAATAAAATTGATAAGTTTTCTTTATTGTGAATATCGATAGTTTCTGTTCTGTCAATTACTTGTTGAAATTCAGTATCCGAATATTGATGACGACAATTTATTTCATCCAAATAATTAACTGTCAGTGTATTTGCAGACTTAGGAGATGATATAAACGGTATTTCAACATCTTGGTCCTTCACTCTGATTGAAATAGTATTCTTGCCAAAATCCAATCGGGATTTCGTTTCTCCGAGCCAATCACATCCTAATATGATATTAGAATTTAATTTTGGTATTACTAACAATGGAATATCTATAAATAATTCTCCTATTTTGACGGCTAACAACACTTGTTGTTTGATCCGTTGTTCCTTTGGACCTACAGCTACCCGTATGACTAGATTAGAAACTGGAAGAACCGGAATATCTATCCTTCCCAAACCTTCTAAAAATTTTTCAGAAATTGCGGAAATTTGACTTCCAGAATCTACTAGAATATCAATAATATCCTTACCAATTTCTCCACGGATAATAGGTGTTATCAAATTTAGTTCATCTTCTTGACCTTGTTCCTCCACATCTGATAATAACTCGTCAGGATTCTCAATATAACATTCATTTAACAAACTACAGGTACGAGTATTATCTTCCTCTCTTCTTCTGACATCCCTCTGATTTCCCATACCCCTAACATTTTCAGCTCCTTGTCTATTTGTATCTCTTTGAGGTTGATTTCGATTTTCAGCTCCTCTCCAACTTTCTCTATTATCTCTATTACGTACCCCCCTATCATCCCTATTTATTTTTACTGGATCGGTTGAATCTACTTTCCGCAAAAAGCTCTCCACTTCATCTACTGTACTTAGACCTTGCAGTATTATTCCACGTATAATTTCTGGCTCGTTCGAAAAATGCTGCGCTACATATTCTACAAGTTCTTGTTCAGACACCTTATCCGTCAAAAACCGTGACAGCCTAGCCAATCTCAAAAAATAGTCTGCTCTACTACCACCTGTAAATTTCCCATATTTTATATCAAAGAACAAAGTTCTTTCTTGTTCCACCCCCCAATATCACAACTTAAATGCATCAACAAACTTTTGAAAATTTTCAAATGATTCTTCTTTATATTCTGCCCACTCTGCAGCCGAACCTTTTAAACAGCCCACTGCTAGACCTACTTGAACCGTCTCTGGTATTCCCGCATCTTCCATCAACCTTTTCAACTTCTTTAAAAAATACATAGGGTGCATTGTACCCCCTGGATGAAATGATAAAGCATTTCCCCCCAAACCTTTCCACAATGTCATGTATTGATGTTTATCACTTTTATCATTCCTACTCACCACCTTCTCATCTATCCTTTTTTCATGTTCAAACATATTATTTGTTAATGAGGCAATACTAGTTTGCATTCTTCTCAAATCCTCTGTTAAACTATTTACAACTTTCTTCAAATGATTTTCATCCTGACTTTTATCTTCCTGACTATCATCCCCATTTCCTTCCTTTTCTAACTCTACTTTACTCTCTGTTTTACCCTTAACCATTTTTAACGGGTAATCCTATTAACAACATAAAAAAAATACTAGGCTAATACAAGTCCGCATGTACTCATTCTGCTAATGAATAAAACATAAAAGAGTACCTGTTGGAGTTCCTTTTTTTTTTTTCACCTGCCGCTCCACTATATTCGGTTACTTGTTTTCGCTCATCTGCTCCACTATAGCCGAATCCAGTTCCGCGTCCTCTTCCTCTCCTATTGTTGCTACGCAGTACGCCGTCTTTCTAGCTTCCGCTAACCGCTAGCCTCCAACAGGGGTCCAACGCCGTTCCAACTTCCAAGAATCGTAAACGAAACGCCGTAGTTTGCCGTAGTCGCCGTATCTATCTCGTTCGTTTTCTCACTGACTCTGCTCCCAGTTACTTTATGATAACTTTCCGATATTTCTTCCAAAGTATTTGTTTCTTACATTTATCCACAATTCTTCTACAGCTCTGTGGTCATTTGGTTTCCACTATATTGCCACTCGTTGAGGCGCCATTTGTAATGTATCTCTACCTTATCTCGTTGGGTCTGGGTTCAATTTATATTCACCAAATTTCTTACAGAAGCACTTTAATTTTTCTTGTAAGAAACACAACGTTCCATCGGTTGGTACAATATCAACTTAGTAACTAACTAACGAAAATTCTGGCTAAATATTAGACAAAATTTAGAGTTGTCTCTCACTACGTCTTCCGCCTGCCACCCTCAAGCGAAGACTCCCCCCTCGGCGTTGCCACATCTATGCAAATATAAGTACATATGCAATCAAGGTTGCATATGTGAAAGGCAAAACAAAACCTAAATTTATATGTTTATATAAGTAAGTTACAACGAACACTGGGCACACTACACAATACTCACCAGGTAACTGTTCTTCTGTTTTACATACAAGCGACCAAATCGAGCAGAAGGTTAAATTTAGTATGGATTGAACAATCATCGTATCTGGGTTGTATTCGATTATGTTCATATAGTTATACTCACTAGGTAACTGTTCTTCCGTTATACATACTAGCGACTGAATCGAACAGAATGTTGAATGGTTAGACGAAACGATAATTGTATCTGAGTTGTATTCGATGATATCGTGATGATGATTATATAGCAATACTCACCAGGTAACTGTCCTTCAGTTTCACATACAAGTGACCGAATCGAGTAGAAGGTTAAATGGATAGATTGAACAATCATCGTATCTGAGTTGTATTCGATTATGTTTATATAGTTAAACTCACCAGGTACCTGTTCTTTCGTTATACATACGAGCAACCGAATCGAACATAAGGTTGAATGGATAGATTGAACAATCAACGTATCTGAGTTGTATTCGATTATGTTTATATAGTTATACTCACCATGTAACTGTTCTTCCGTTATACATACGAGCGACTGAATTGAACAGAAGGTTGAATGGATAGACTAAACAATGATCGTATCTTGGGTTGTATTCGATTATATCGTGATGATGTTTATATAGTTATACTCACCAGGTAACTGTTCTCCAGTTATACATAAGAGCGACTGAACTGAACAGAAGGTTGTATAGATAGACTGAACAATCATCGTATCTGGGTTGTATTCGATTATTTCGTGATGATTATTATATATTATGTCTAACCAGGTAACTGTTCTTCCGTTATACATACGAGCAACCGAATCGAACATAAGGTTGAATGGATAGATTGAACAATCATTGTATCTGGGTTGTCTCCGATTATATCGTTATGCTGTATATTTAGATAAACCTACCATGTAACGGTTCTTTCGTTACACATACGAGCGTCTGAATCGAACATAAGGTTGGATGGTTAGACGGAACGATAATTGTATCTGAGTTGTATTCGATTATATCGTGGGAATGTTTATATAGTAATACTCACCAGGTGACTGTTCTTGCGTTATGAGTACGAGCGACCCAATAGAACAGAAGGTTAGATGGATAGACGGAATGATCATTGTATCTGAGTTGTATTCGATTATATCGTGATGAAGTTTATATAGAAATACTCACCAGGTAACAGTTCTTCTGTTACACATACGAGCAACTGAATCGAACATAAGGTTGAATGGATAGATTGAACAATCATTGTATCTGGGTTCTCCGATTATATCGTTATGCTGTATATTTAGTTACACCTACCATGTAACGGTTCTTTCGTTACACATACGAGCGTCTGAATCGAACATAAGGTTGGATGATTAGACGGAACAATAATTGTAACTGAGTTGTATTCGATTATATCGTGGTGATGTTTATATAGCAATACTCACCAGGTAACTGTTCTTCCGTTTCACATAAAAGCGACCAAATCGAGCAGAAGGTTAAATTGATAGATTGAAAATTCATCGTATCTGGGTTGTATTCGATTAGGTTTATATAGTTATACTCACCAGGTAACTGTTTTTCCGTTATACATAACAACGACTGAATTGAACAGAAGGTTGAATGGATTGACTAAACAATAATCGTATCTGGGGTTGTATTCGAGTATATCGTGATGATTATCATATAGTATGTCTAACCAGGTAACAGTTCTTCCGTTAAACATACGAGCAACCGAATCGAACATAAGGTTGGATGGATAGATTGAACAATCATTGTATCTGGGTTGTCTCCGATTATATCTTTATGCTGTATATTCAGTTACACCTACCATGTAACGGTTATTTCGTTACACATACGAGCGTCTGAATCGAACATAAGGTTGGATGGATAGACGGAACGATAATTGTAACTGAGTTGTATTCGATTATATCGTGGTGATGTTTATATAGTAATACTCACCAGGTTACTGTTCTTTCGTTATACATACGAGCAACCGAATCGAACAGAAGGTTGAATGGATAGTATCTGGGTTGTATTCGATTATGATGTTATGCTGTGTATATAGTTATACGCATTAGGTGACGGTATTCCCGTTTTACATACGAGCGACCGAAACGAACAGAAAGTTGAATGGATAGACTGAACAATCAATGTATCTGGGTGGTATCCGATTATATCGCAATACTGTATATATAGTGATACTTACCAGGTGACGGTACTTCCGTTACACATACTAGAGACTGAATCGAACAGAAGGTTAAATGGTTAGACGAAACGATAATTGTATCTCTGAGTTGTATTCGATGATATCGTGATGATGTTTATATAGCAATACTCACCAGGTATCTGTTCTTCCGTTTTACATACAAGCGACCGAATCGAGCAGAAGCTTGAATTTAGTATAGATTGAACAATCATCGTATCTGGGTTGTATTCGATCATGTTTATATAGTTATACTCACCAGGTAACTGTTCTCCGTTATACTTACGAGCGACTGAATTGAACAGAAGGTTGAATGGATAGACTGAACAATCAATGTATCTGGGTGGTATCCGATTATATCGCAATACTGTATATATAGTGATACTTACCAGGTGACGGTACTTTCGTTACACATAGTAGAGACTGAATCGAACAGAAGGTTAAATGGTTAGACGAAACGATTATTGTATCTCTGAGTTGTATTCGATGATATCGTGATGATGTTTATATAGCGATACTCACCAGGTAACTGTTCTTCCGTTTCACATAAAAGCGACCGAATCGAGAAGAAGGTTAAATGAATAGATTGAAAATTCATCGTATCTGGGTTGTATTCGATTAGGTTTATATAGTTATACTCACCAGGTAACTGTTCTTCCGTTTTTCATAAGAACGACTGAATTGAACAGAAAGTTGAATGGATAGACTAAACAATAATCGTATCTGGGGTTGTATTCGATTATATCTTGATGATGTTCATATAGTTATACTCACCAGGAAACTGTTCTCCAGTTATACATTAGAGCGACTGAACTGAACAGAAGGTTGAATGGATAGACTGAACATTCATCGTATCTGGGTTGTATTTGATTATATCGTGATTATTATCATATAGTATGTCTAACCAGATAACAGTTCTTCCGTTATACATACGAGCAACCGAATCGAACATAAGGTTGGATGGATATAGATTGAACAATCATTGTATCTGGGTTGTCTCCGATTATATCGTTATGATTTTTATTTAGTTACACCTACCATGTAACGGTTCTTTCGTTACACATACTAGCGACTGAATCGAACAGAATGTTGAATGGTTAGATGAAACGATAATTGTATCTGAGTTGTATTCGAGTATATCGTGATGATTATCATATAGTATGTCTAACCAGGTAACAGTTCTTCCGTTAAACATACGAGCAACCGAATCGAACATAAGGTTGGATGGATAGATTGAACAATCATTGTATCTGGGTTGTCTCCGATTATATCTTTATGCTGTATATTCAGTTACACCTACCATGTAACGGTTATTTCGTTACACATACGAGCGTCTGAATCGAACATAAGGTTGGATGGATAGACGGAACGATAATTGTAACTGAGTTGTATTCGATTATATCGTGGTGATGTTTATATAGTAATACTCACCAGGTTACTGTTCTTTCGTTATACATACGAGCAACCGAATCGAACAGAAGGTTGAATGGATAGTATCTGGGTTGTATTCGATTATGATGTTATGCTGTGTATATAGTTATACACATTAGGTGACGGTATTCCCGTTTTACATACGAGCGACCGAAACGAACAGAAAGTTGAATGGATAGACTGAACAATCAATGTATCTGGGTGGTATCCGATTATATCGCAATACTGTATATATAGTGATACTTACCAGGTGACGGTACTTCCGTTACACATACTAGAGACTGAATCGAACAGAAGGTTAAATGGTTAGACGAAACGATAATTGTATCTCTGAGTTGTATTCGATGATATCGTGATGATGTTTATATAGCAATACTCACCAGGTATCTGTTCTTCCGTTTTACATACAAGCGACCGAATCGAGCAGAAGCTTGAATTTAGTATAGATTGAACAATCATCGTATCTGGGTTGTATTCGATCATGTTTATATAGTTATACTCACCAGGTAACTGTTCTCCGTTATACTTACGAGCGACTGAATTGAACAGAAGGTTGAATGGATAGACTGAACAATCAATGTATCTGGGTGGTATCCGATTATATCGCAATACTGTATATATAGTGATACTTACCAGGTGACGGTACTTTCGTTACACATACTAGAGACTGAATCGAACAGAAGGTTAAATGGTTAGACGAAACGATTATTGTATCTCTGAGTTGTATTCGATGATATCGTGATGATGTTTATATAGCGATACTCACCAGGTAACTGTTCTTCCGTTTCACATAAAAGCGACCGAATCGAGAAGAAGGTTAAATGAATAGATTGAAAATTCATCGTATCTGGGTTGTATTCGATTAGGTTTATATAGTTATACTCACCAGGTAACTGTTCTTCCGTTTTTCATAAGAACGACTGAATTGAACAGAAAGTTGAATGGATAGACTAAACAATAATCGTATCTGGGGTTGTATTCGATTATATCTTGATGATGTTCATATAGTTATACTCACCAGGAAACTGTTCTCCAGTTATACATTAGAGCGACTGAACTGAACAGAAGGTTGAATGGATAGACTGAACATTCATCGTATCTGGGTTGTATTTGATTATATCGTGATTATTATCATATAGTATGTCTAACCAGATAACAGTTCTTCCGTTATACATACGAGCAACCGAATCGAACATAAGGTTGGATGGATATAGATTGAACAATCATTGTATCTGGGTTGTCTCCGATTATATCGTTATGATTTTTATTTAGTTACACCTACCATGTAACGGTTCTTTCGTTACACATACTAGCGACTGAATCGAACAGAATGTTGAATGGTTAGATGAAACGATAATTGTATCTGAGTTGTATTCGATGATATCGTGATGATGTTTATATAGCAATACTCACCAGGTAACTGTCCTTCCGTTTTACATACAAGCGACCGAATCGATCAGAAGGTTTAATGGATAGATTGAACAATCATCGTATCTGAGTTGCATTCGATTATGTTTATATAGTTATACTCACCAGGTACCTGTTCTTCCGTTGTACATACGAGCAACCGAATCGAACATAAGGTTGAATGGATAGATTGAACGATCATCGTATCTGAGTTGTATTCAATTATGTTTATATAGTTATACCCACCAAGTAACTGTTCTTCCGTTATACATACGAGCGACTGAATTGAACAGAAGGTTGAATGGATAGACTAAACAATGATCGTATCTGGGGTTGTATACGATTATATCGTGATGATGTTTATATAGTTATACTCACCAGGTAACTGTTCTCCAGTTATACATAAGAGCGACTGAACTGAAAAGAAGGTTGTAAGGATAGACTGAACAATCATCGTATCTGGGTTATATTCGATTATTTCGTGATGATTATTATATATTATGTCTAACCAGGTAACTGTTCTTCCGTTATACATACGAGCAACCGAATAGAGCATAAGGTTGAATGGATAGATCGAACAATCATTGTATCTGGGTTGTCTCCGATTATATCGTTATGCTGTATATTTAGTTACACCTACCATGTAACGGTTTTTTCGTTACACATACGAGCGTCTGAATCGAACATAAGGTTGGATGATTAGACGGAACAATAATTGTAACTGAGTTGTATTCGATTATATCGTGGTAATGTTCATATAGTAATACTCACCAGGTGACTGTTCTTGCGTTATACATACGAGCGACCCAATCGAACAGAAGGTTGGATGGATAGACGGAATGATCATTGTATCTTAGTTGTATTCTATTATATCGTGATGACGTTCATATAGAAATACTTACCAGGTTACTGTTCTTTCGTTATACATACGAGCAACCGAATCGAACAGAAGGTTGAATGGTTAGACGAAACGATAATTGTATCTGAGTTGTATTCGATGATATCGTGATGATGTTTATATAGCAATAATCACCAGGTAACTGTTCTTCCGTTTTACATACAAGCGACCGAATCGAGCAGAAGGTTGAATTTAGTATAGATTGAACAATCATCGTATCTGGGTTGTATTCGATTATGTTCATATAGTTATACTCACCAGGTAACTGTTCTTCTGTTATACATAGGAGCTACTGAATTGAACAGAAGGTTGAATGGATAGACTAAACAATAATCGTATCTGGGGTTGTATTCGATTATATCGTGATGATGTTTATATAGTTATACTCACAAGGTAACTGTTCTCCAGTTATACATAAGAGCGACTGAACTGAACAGAAGGTTGAATGGATAGACTGAACAATCATTGTATCTGAATTGTATTCGATTTTATCGTGATGATTATCATATAGTATGTCTAACCAGGTAACAGTTCTTCTATTAAACATACGAGCAACTGAATCGAACATAAGGTTGAATGGATAGATTGAACAATCATTGTATCTGGGTTGTCTCCGATTATATTGTTAGGCTGTATATTTAGTTACACCTACCATGTAACGGTTCTTTCGTTACACATACGAGCGTCTGAATCGAACATAAGGTTGGATGATTAGACGGAACAATAATTGTAACTGAGTTGTATTCGATTATATCGTGGTGATGTTTAGATAGTGATACTCACTAGGTGACTGTTCTTGCGTTATACATACGAGCGACCCAATCGAACAGAAGTTTGGATGGATAGACGGAATGATCATTGTATCTGAGTTGTATTCGATTATATCGTGATGACGTTCATATAGAAATACTCACCAGGTTACTGTTTTTTCTTTATACATACGAGCAACCGAATCGAACAGAAGGTTGAATGGATAGTATCTGGGTTGTATTCGATTATGATGTTATGCTGTGTATATAGTTATACACATTAGGTGACGGTATTTCCGTTTTACATACGAGCGACCGAAACGAACAGAAAGTTGAATGGATAGACTGAACAATCAATGTATCTGGGTGGTATCCGATTATATCGCAATTCTGTATATATAGTAATACTTACCAGGTGACGGTACTTCCGTTGCACATACTAGCGACTGAATCGAACTCAAGGTTGAATGGTGAGACGAAACGATAATTGTATCTGAGTTGTATTCGATGATATCGTGATGATGTTTATATAGCAATTGTAATGTATCTCTACCTTATCTCGTTGGGTCTGGGTTCAATTTATATTCACCAAATTTCTAACAGATGCACTTTGATTTTTCTTGTAAGAAACACAACGTTCCATCGGTTGGTACAATATCAACTTAGTAACTAACTAACGAAAATTCTGGCTAAATATTAGACAAAATTTAGAGTTGTCTCTCACTACGTCTTTCGCCTGCCACCCTCAAGCGAAGACTCTCCCCTCGGCGTTGCCACATCTATGCAAATATAAGTACATATGCAATCAAGGTTGCATGTGTGGAAGGCAAAACAAAACCTAAATTTATATGTTTATATAAGTAAGTTACAACGAACACTGGGCACACTACACTACCCCCCTATTTAATTCAGTGATCTTATACCCTTTTTACATCACAGGATTAAATATTACATACAAAAACAAAGTTCGATTACTTAACCAGAAAACAAAGATTACTTAACAACACCCTAAGTTCTATTACTGAGCAAAACACCACTTATTCAGGATTCTTATATGCCCTAAGATTCACAATATTTTGAACACTATGTACCGTCCCATCTTTTCGTATCAATTCATACGAATTTGGTCCTACCAATCTAGAAATACAAAAAGGACCATCGAAAAGTACAAACAATTTTTTTATTTTCGCATCTTCGGCCGATGAGAGATGGTGAGTCCTGACCAATACCAAATCTCCCGGATTAAATAAGGTTTGCTTTATCCTTTCATCATGTTTTACTTCACGTTGTTGCGCTCGCGATTTTAACCGTCGAGTAGCCAAAGCCCAAATTTCTTCCAACGGTGGATGTACCAGTGTCTCTGTTGGAAAATTCAAAATACTTCGTATATTATTTGGTTCGGTGTACCCGAACTGTAAGTAGCTGGGACAATAGCCCGTTGATTCATGAATAACGTTGTTCACACACATTTCAATATCATTCAAGACATACGCCCACCGAGTATGTTTTTCAGAACAATATGTCCTAAGTAACCGTCCAATCTCTCTATTTAACCTTTCGGTAGAATTTCCTTGGGGAAAATATACACTAGTATGTTTTATTTTAACCCCTTCTCTTTCAAGAACTTCAGTCCATAACTTGGATGTAAATTGCGTTCCATTATCACTGAGTATTGCCTGAGGCCTTTGTATTTTGACAAAATAATCATCAACTAGTTTTTTCAGAATTATTTTGGTAGTCGCTCGTTTGAGAGGATATAATTTACAATACTTGGAGAAAGCATCGACAAATACCAATAGCTGTGTTACTCCTGCTCTTGATGGTGGCAATGGCCCCATCAAATCTAAACATACCAATTGTCCAGGTTTATTTACTATAACAGAATGCATAGGTCCTTGACATCGAGGACCAACCTTGGTTTTCTGACAGATATCACACCCTGCAACCAATTTGCGGATGTCTTTTCTCATCTTGGGCCAATAGAATACACGGGACATATGAGCAAACGTTTTATGATAACCAAAATGTCCAATATCAGCATGTTGCTGACGAACAAGGTCCCTGACTTGCGCTGACGGCACACAAAGTTTGAAACCACTATTAAACTCATCTCCCCTTTTAAACAGAATTCCTTCATGGTATGAAAACCATTTCATTATCTTATGTCTAATTTTGTTGTCAACCGTTACCACATTTTGTAAAACTACAATTTTCTTTTGAATCCATTCTTCTGCTGATTGATCTCTACCAATGGTTTCAGAATTCTCTTTAACTAGCTTAAATTCCTTTCCCAGCTTTAACATTGATATACTAATCTCTGATTCCAAATCAGGGCGATAAGATTTTCCTGGTTCCACGGGATTTCGTGACAATACATCCGCTAATAAATTTTCACGTCCTGCACAATGTTTAACACTCAAATTATATTCTTGAATATATAATACCCATCTAACTAAGCGTGCACTTTTTAGTCGTGTGTTCATCAGAAAAGTTATCGATTTATGATCGGTTATTACCTCTATTTCGAAACCTAAAATCAACGATCGCCATTGTTTCAAAGCATGAACCAATGCTAGTAACTCCTTTTCAGTTGTGGTATATCGTAGTTCACTTCCCTTCAACGTCCTACTAGTGAATGCAATAATCTTCATTTCTTCCTGATCACTATACTTCTGGAACAAGTACGCACCTACCGCAAAATTAGAACTGTCACACTGGACATAAAATGGTTTCGTCAAATCGGGATGAGTTACTTGCAAAAACGCCTCCTTAATTCTAGAAAATGCCACCTCATGTTCATCTCTCCATACCCATATTACATTTTTCTTCAGTAGTTCTAACAACGGAATTGTTAACTCCGCGAATTTTTCACAAAAACGCCTACAATAATTGGTGAGACCTAAAAAGGCTCGTAATTCTTCAATATTTCGGGGGCGAGGAAATTCTTTAATTGCCATTATTCGGCTGGGATCTAATTTAATTCCCGTTTCGCAAATAATATGGCCTAAAATTTGTACATTTTTACGTGCAAAAAATGATTTTTTCAGTTTAATTGTGAGATTGGCATCTCGAAATTTTGTAAAAATAATTTGCAAGTGTCTTAGATGTTCATCGGCATTCTCAGATACAACTAATAGATCATCTTCATACATCAACGAAAATTGTTCTATTTCGGGGCCTAGAATTTGAGACATGCATCGGATAAAACTTGCCACTGAAGTACTTAGCCCAATTGGAAGAACCTTGAAGTAGTATGTCAATTTGTCAAATATAAACCCTGTATTTTGACAATGTGATGGGTTTATTGGTATTTGCCAATAACTAGCAGTCAAATCCAATGTACTCATTACTTTACCCTCACCTAATTTATTTAAAAGCTCTTCCGGTTTTGGTGGTAGAACATGGTCCTTACACATAATCGAATTGAGGTACCTAGCATCTAAACACACTCTAATAGAACCGTCCTTTTTTCGAACAGTAACAAGTGGTGAAATATACTCAGTACGACCCTGTTCTATAATACCACCTTCGACCATTTCTTTAATTTGTCGCCTCACTTCTTCACGCTGAGAAAATGGAATAATATATTGCTTTCTGAAAAAAGGCCTATAATCTCTCAAAATTATATCATGCATGTACTTCCGAGTTAATCCTGGAGTTTCTGAAAATATTTCGCGAAATTCAGATAATAAAATTGATAAGTTTTCTTTATTGTGAATATCGATAGTTTCTGTTCTGTCAATTACTTGTTGAAATTCAGTATCCGAATATTGATGACGACAATTTATTTCATCCAAATAATTAACTGTCAGTGTATTTGCAGACTTAGGAGATGATATAAACGGTATTTCAACATCTTGGTCCTTCACTCTGATTGAAATAGTATTCTTGCCAAAATCCAATCGGGATTTCGTTTCTCCGAGCCAATCACATCCTAATATGATATTAGAATTTAATTTTGGTATTACTAACAATGGAATATCTATAAATAATTCTCCTATTTTGACGGCTAACAACACTTGTTGTTTGATCCGTTGTTCCTTTGGACCTACAGCTACCCGTATGACTAGATTAGAAACTGGAAGAACCGGAATATCTATCCTTCCCAAACCTTCTAAAAATTTTTCAGAAATTGCGGAAATTTGACTTCCAGAATCTACTAGAATATCAATAATATCCTTACCAATTTCTCCACGGATAATAGGTGTTATCAAATTTAGTTCATCTTCTTGACCTTGTTCCTCCACATCTGATAATAACTCGTCAGGATTCTCAATATAACATTCATTTAACAAACTACAGGTACGAGTATTATCTTCCTCTCTTCTTCTGACATCCCTCTGATTTCCCATACCCCTAACATTTTCAGCTCCTTGTCTATTTGTATCTCTTTGAGGTTGATTTCGATTTTCAGCTCCTCTCCAACTTTCTCTATTATCTCTATCACGTACCCCCCTATCATCCCTATTTATTTTTACTGGATCGGTTGAATCTACTTTCCGCAAAAAGCTCTCCACTTCATCTACTGTACTTAGACCTTGCAGTATTATTCCACGTATAATTTCTGGCTCGTTCGAAAAATGCTGCGCTACATATTCTACAAGTTCTTGTTCAGACACCTTATCCGTCAAAAACCGTGACAGCCTAGCCAATCTCAAAAAATAGTCTGCTCTACTACCACCTGTAAATTTCCCATATTTTATATCAAAGAACAAAGTTCTTTCTTGTTCCACCCCCCAATATCACAACTTAAATGCATCAACAAACTTTTGAAAATTTTCAAATGATTCTTCTTTATATTCTGCCCACTCTGCAGCCGAACCTTTTAAACAGCCCACTGCTAGACCTACTTGAACCGTCTCTGGTATTCCCGCATCTTCCATCAACCTTTTCAACTTCTTTAAAAAATACATAGGGTGCATTGTACCCCCTGGATGAAATGATAAAGCATTTCCCCCCAAACCTTTCCACAATGTCATGTATTGATGTTTATCACTTTTATCATTCCTACTCACCACCTTCTCATCTATCCTTTTTTCATGTTCAAACATATTATTTGTTAATGAGGCAATACTAGTTTGCATTCTTCTCAAATCCTCTGTTAAACTATTTACAACTTTCTTCAAATGATTTTCATCCTGACTTTTATCTTCCTGACTATCATCCCCATTTCCTTCCTTTTCTAACTCTACTTTACTCTCTGTTTTACCCTTAACCATTTTTAACGGGTAATCCTATTAACAACATAAAAAAAAATACTAGGCTAATACAAGTCCGCATGTACTCATTCTGCTAATGAATAAAACATAAAAGAGTACCTGTTGGAGTTCCTTTTTTTTTTTTCACCTGCCGCTCCACTATATTCGGTTACTTGTTTTCGCTCATCTGCTCCACTATAGCCGAATCCAGTTCCGCGTCCTCTTCCTCTCCTATTGTTGCTACGCAGTACGCCGTCTTTCTAGCTTCCGCTAACCGCTAGCCTCCAACAGGGGTCCAACGCCGTTCCAACTTCCAAGAATCGTAAACGAAACGCCGTAGTTTGCCGTAGTCGCCGTATCTATCTCGTTCACTGACTCTGCTCCCAGTTACTTTATGATAACTTTCCGATATTTCTTCCAAAGTATTTGTTTCTTACATTTATCCACAATTCTTCTACAGCTCTGTGGTCATTTGGTTTCCACTATATTGCCACTCGTTGAGGCGCCATTTGTAATGTATCTCTACCTTATCTCGTTGGGTCTGGGTTCAATTTATATTCACCAAATTTCTAACAGAAGCACTTTAATTTTTCTTGTAAGAAACACAACGTTCCATCGGTTGGTACAATATCAACTTAGTAACTAACTAACGAAAATTCTGGCTAAATATTAGACAAAATTTAGAGTTGTCTCTCACTACGTCTTCCGCCTGCCACCCTCAAGCGAAGACTCCCCCCTCGGCGTTGCCACATCTATGCAAATATAAGTACATATGCAATCAAGGTTGCATATGTGAAAGGCAAAACAAAACCTAAATTTATATGTTTATATAAGTAAGTTACAACGAACACTGGGCACACTACACAATACTCACCAGGTAACTGTTCTTCCGTTTTACATACAAGCGACCAAATCGAGCAGAAGGTTAAATTTAGTATGGATTGAACAATCATCGTATCTGGGTTGTATTCGATTATGTTCATATAGTTATACTCACTAGGTAACTGTTCTTCCGTTATACATACTAGCGACTGAATCGAACAGAATGTTGAATGGTTAGACGAAACGATAATTGTATCTGAGTTGTATTCGATGATATCGTGATGATGATTATATAGCAATACTCACCAGGTAACTGTCCTTCAGTTTCACATACAAGTGACCGAATCGAGTAGAAGGTTAAATGGATAGATTGAACAATCATCGTATCTGAGTTGTATTCGATTATGTTTATATAGTTAAACTCACCAGGTACCTGTTCTTTCGTTATACATACGAGCAACCGAATCGAACATAAGGTTGAATGGATAGATTGAACAATCAACGTATCTGAGTTGTATTCGATTATGTTTATATAGTTATACTCACCATGTAACTGTTCTTCCGTTATACATACGAGCGACTGAATTGAACAGAAGGTTGAATGGATAGACTAAACAATGATCGTATCTTGGGTTGTATTCGATTATATCGTGATGATGTTTATATAGTTATACTCACCAGGTAACTGTTCTCCAGTTATACATAAGAGCGACTGAACTGAACAGAAGGTTGTATAGATAGACTGAACAATCATCGTATCTGGGTTGTATTCGATTATTTCGTGATGATTATTATATATTATGTCTAACCAGGTAACTGTTCTTCCGTTATACATACGAGCAACCGAATCGAACATAAGGTTGAATGAATAGATTGAACAATCATTGTATCTGGGTTGTCTCCGATTATATCGTTATGCTGTATATTTACATAAACCTACCATGTAACGGTTCTTTCGTTACACATACGAGCGTCTGAATCGAACATAAGGTTGGATGGTTAGACGGAACGATAATTGTATCTGAGTTGTATTCGATTATATCGTGGGAATGTTTATATAGTAATACTCACCAGGTGACTGTTCTTGCGTTATGAGTACGAGCGACCCAATAGAACAGAAGGTTAGATGGATAGACGGAATGATCATTGTATCTGAGTTGTATTCGATTATATCGTGATGAAGTTTATATAGAAATACTCACCAGGTAACAGTTCTTCTGTTACACATACGAGCAACTGAATCGAACATAAGGTTGAATGGATAGATTGAACAATCATTGTATCTGGGTTCTCCGATTATATCGTTATGCTGTATATTTAGTTACACCTACCATGTAACGGTTCTTTCGTTACACATACGAGCGTCTGAATCGAACATAAGGTTGGATGATTAGACGGAACAATAATTGTAACTGAGTTGTATTCGATTATATCGTGGTGATGTTTATATAGCAATACTCACCAGGTAACTGTTCTTCCGTTTCACATAAAAGCGACCAAATCGAGCAGAAGGTTAAATTGATAGATTGAAAATTCATCGTATCTGGGTTGTATTCGATTAGGTTTATATAGTTATACTCACCAGGTAACTGTTTTTCCGTTATACATAACAACGACTGAATTGAACAGAAGGTTGAATGGATTGACTAAACAATAATCGTATCTGGGGTTGTATTCGAGTTTATCGTGATGATTATCATATAGTATGTCTAACCAGGTAACAGTTCTTCCGTTAAACATACGAGCAACCGAATCGAACATAAGGTTGGATGGATAGATTGAACAATCATTGTATCTGGGTTGTCTCCGATTATATCTTTATGCTGTATATTCAGTTACACCTACCATGTAACGGTTATTTCGTTACACATACGAGCGTCTGAATCGAACATAAGGTTGGATGGATAGACGGAACGATAATTGTAACTGAGTTGTATTCGATTATATCGTGGTGATGTTTATATAGTAATACTCACCAGGTTACTGTTCTTTCGTTATACATACGAGCAACCGAATCGAACAGAAGGTTGAATGGATAGTATCTGGGTTGTATTCGATTATGATGTTATGCTGTGTATATAGTTATACACATTAGGTGACGGTATTCCCGTTTTACATACGAGCGACCGAAACGAACAGAAAGTTGAATGGATAGACTGAACAATCAATGTATCTGGGTGGTATCCGATTATATCGCAATACTGTATATATAGTGATACTTACCAGGTGACGGTACTTCCGTTACACATACTAGAGACTGAATCGAACAGAAGGTTAAATGGTTAGACGAAACGATAATTGTATCTCTGAGTTGTATTCGATGATATCGTGATGATGTTTATATAGCAATACTCACCAGGTATCTGTTCTTCCGTTTTACATACAAGCGACCGAATCGAGCAGAAGCTTGAATTTAGTATAGATTGAACAATCATCGTATCTGGGTTGTATTCGATCATGTTTATATAGTTATACTCACCAGGTAACTGTTCTCCGTTATACTTACGAGCGACTGAATTGAACAGAAGGTTGAATGGATAGACTGAACAATCATCGTTTCTGGGTTGTATTTGATTATATCGTGATGATCATCATATAGTATGTCTAACAAGGTAACAGTTCTTCTGTTATACATACGAGCAACCGAATCGAACATAAGGTTGAATGGATAGATTAAACAATCATTGTATCTGGGTTGTATCCGAATATATCGTTATGCTGTATATTTAGTTTAGCCTACAATGTAACGGTTCTTTCGTTACACATAAGAGCGTCTGAATCGTAGAGAAGGGTGAATGGATAGACTGTACAATCATCGTATCAAAGACAAAGACAAAGAAATTTATTAGTACTTCCAATTGGAGCCATCTTACGATGGATGTACACGTCACAAAGTAGCAATACAATATAAATCACAAGATAATGAAATATATAAATAACTTCGATAAAAGGATGTAAATACAATTCTGCAACTCATAAAACATTGAAAAATTCACATAATATCCCTCACTTTGCGATTACACAATTATGTTGTCAGAGATAAATTCTTCAACGGAGTAATAGCAATTTTCTACCAATATTTTTTTTACTGTTATTTTGAATTGTCTAGGTCTCATATTCCGTACATTTTCTGGTAGTTTGTTAAAGATTTTGATGCCTGCAAATCTAGGAGATTTTTCATACAAACTCAGGTTGTGTTTCAGTACTGACAAGGAGTCAGCGTTTCTAGTTGGGTATTTATGATGATCTGAATTTTTCATGAATTCACTTATATTACTTTTAACGTAGATCAAGGTTTTGTATATATTAATACATGGCAAAGTTAATAATTTGTTCTGTGAAAATATAGGTTTACAGCTGTCTCTGTAATTTATACCAAATATCAGCCTCATCACTCGTTTCTGTTGAATAAATATTTTCCTGGAGTACACCGTATCTGGGTTGTATTCGATTATTTCGTGATGATTATTACATATTATGTCTAACCAGGTAACTGTTCTTCCGTTATACATACGAGCAAACGAATCGAACATAAGGTTGAATGGATAGATTGAACAATCATTGTATCTGGGTTGACTCCGATTATATCGTTATGCTGTATATTTAGTTACACCTACCATGTAACGGTTCTTTCGTTACACATAAGAGCGTCTGAATCGAACATAAGGTTGAATGGTTAGACAGAACAATAATTGTAACTGAGTTGTATTCGATTATATCGTGGTGATGTTTATATAGCAATACTCACCAGGTAACTGTTCTTCCGTTTTACATAAAAGCGACCAAATCGAGCAGAAGGTTGGATGGATAGACGGAATGATCATTGTATCTGAGTTGTATTCGATTATATCGTGATGACGTTCATATAGAAATACTCACCAGGTTACTGTTCTTTCGTTATACATACGAGCAACCGAATCGAACAGAAGGTTGAATGGATAGTATCTGGGTTGTATTCGATTATGATGTTATGCTGTGTATATATTTATACACATTAGGTGACGGTATTCCCCGTTTTACATACGAGCGACCGAAACGAACAGAAAGTTGAATGGATAGACTGAACAATCAATGTATCTGGGTGGTATCCGATTATATCGCAATACTGTATATATAAGAAAAAATGGATTAGCCATGAATTGGAAAAAAATTTTGAGAGAAAAATAGTCTATCCAATTAAAAATATCAAACATAGTTTGAAATGAATGTCTGGTAGACTACGAGCAGAAAACAACTACTTTCCTGGTAAATACCACGCAGAACATTGAATTATATCTGTTCGTAGTCCATGCAACGATTCACACTGTGAATGCAGATCGCAAATGTTTCTTTCTTCCTAAGACGTGACAAATTCACATCGAGACAGGCACGCCTAACAACCTACAGACCGGTTTCGGGCTTATTGGCCCTCATCAGTGCAGGGTAGTTATCCGAGTAGAGACCGTAAGATCTCAACTCGAAGCGTTGCCTGTCCCAATGCATTTTTGTCGCGTCTATTTGACCGCACCGAGCCGCGTTCCAACAGATAATTGAAAGTGGCGACATCATGCGGCAGAAGAAAGAAACACTCCAGAACCGAATCTCCCAAGTTTTACAGAACTTGGAAGTGGCTGAGAGCTCGACTAAGCTCAATAAATGAATAAATGGATTAGCCATAAATTGGAAAAACATTTTGAGAGAAAAATAGTCTATCCAATTAAAAATATCAAACATAGTTTGAAATGAATGTCTGGTAGACTACGAGCAGAAAACAACTACTTTCCTGGTAAATACCACGCAGAACATTGAATTATATCTGTTCGTAGTCCATGCAACGATTCACACTGTGAATGCAGATCGCAAATGTTTCTTTCTTCCTAAGACGTGACAAATTCACATCGAGACAGGCACGCCTAACAACCTACAGACCGGTTTCGGGCTTATTGGCCCTCATCAGTGCAGGGTAGTTATCCGAGTAGAGACCGTAAGATCTCAACTCGAAGCGTTGCCTGTCCCAATGCATTTTTGTCGCGTCTATTTGACCGCACCGAGCCGCGTTCCAACAGATAATTGAAAGTGGCGACATCATGCGGCAGAAGAAAGAAACACTCCAGAACCGAATCTCCCAAGTTTTACAGAACTTTCTCTCAAAATTTTTTTCCAATTTATGGCTAATCCATTTTTTCATTTATTGAGCTTAGTCGAGCTCTCAGCCACTTCCAAGTTCTGTAAAACTTGGGAGATTCGGTTCTGGAGTGTTTCTTTCTTCTGCCGCATGATGTCGCCACTTTCAATTATCTGTTGGAACGCGGCTCGGTGCGGTCAAATAGACGCGACAAAAATGCATTGGGACAGGCAACGCTTCGAGTTGAGATCTTACGGTCTCTACTCGGATAACTACCCTGCACTGATGAGGGCCAATAAGCCCGAAACCGGTCTGTAGGTTGTTAGGCGTGCCTGTCTCGATGTGAATTTGTCACGTCTTAGGAAGAAAGAAACATTTGCGATCTGCATTCACAGTGTGAATCGTTGCATGGACTACGAACAGATATAATTCAATGTTCTGCGTGGTATTTACCAGGAAAGTAGTTGTTTTCTGCTCGTAGTCTACCAGACATTCATTTCAAACTATGTTTGATATTTTTAATTGGATAGACTATTTTTCTCTCAAATTTTTTTTCCAATTTATGGCTAATCCATTTTTTCATTTATTGAGCTTAGTCGAGCTCTCAGTCACTTCCAAGTTCTGTAAAACTTGGGAGATTCGGTTCTGGAGTGTTTCTTTCTTCTGCCGCATGATGTCGCCACTTTCAATTATCTGTTGGAACGCGGCTCGGTGCGGTCAAATAGACGCGACAAAAATGCATTGGGACAGGCAACGCTTCGAGTTGAGATCTTACGGTCTCTACTCGGATAACTACCCTGCACTGATGAGGGCCAATAAGCCCGAAACCGGTCTGTAGGTTGTTAGGCGTGCCTGTCTCGATGTGAATTTGTCACGTCTTAGGAAGAAAGAAACATTTGCGATCTGCATTCACAGTGTGAATCGTTGCATGGACTACGAACAGAAATAATTCAATGTTCTGCGTGGTATTTACCAGGAAAGTAGTTGTTTTCTGCTCGTAGTCTACCAGACATTCATTTCAAACTATGTTTGATATTTTTAATTGGATAGACTATTTTTCTCTCAAAACTGTATATATAGTGATACTTACCAGGTGACGGTACTTCCGTTACACATACTAGCGACTGAATCGAACAGAAGGTTGAATGGTTGGACGAAACGATAATTGTATCTCTGAGTTGTATTCGATGATATCGTGATGATGTTTATATAGCAATACTCACCAGGTAACTGTTCTTTCGTTTTACATACAAGCGACCGAATCGAGCAGAAGGTTAAATGGATAGATTGAACAATCATCGTATCTGAGTTGTATTCGATTATGTTTATATAGTTATACTCACCAGGTACCTGTTCTTCCGTTATACATACGAGCAACCGAATCGAACATAAGGTTAAATGGATAGATTGAACAATCATCGTATCTGAGTTGTATTCGATTATGTTTATATAGTTATACTCACCAAGTAACTGTTCTTCCGTTATACATACGAGCGACTGAATTGAACAGAAGGTTGAATGAATAGACTAAACAATGATCGTATCTGGGGTTGTATTCGATTATATCGTGATGATGTTTATATAGTTATACTCACCAGGTAACTGTTCTCCAGTTATACATAAGAGCGACTGAACTGAACAGAAGGTTGTATAGATAGACTGAACAATCATCGTATCTGGGTTGTATTCGATTATTTAGTGATGATTATTATATATTATGTCTAACCAGGTAACTGTTCTTCCGTTATACATACGAGCAACCGAATAGAGCATAAGGTTGAATGGATAGATCGAACAATCATTGTATCTGGGTTGTCTCCGATTATATCGTTATGCTGTATATTTAGATACACCTACCATGTAACGGTTCTTTCGTTACACATACGAGCGTCTGAATCGAACAAAAGGTTGGATGGTTAGACGGAACGATAATTGTAACTGAGTTGTATTCGATTATATCGTGGTAATGTTTATATAGTAATACTCACCAGGTGACTGTTCTTGCGTTATACGTACGAGCGACCCAATCGAACAGAAGGTTGGATGGATAGACGGAATGATTATTGTATCTGAGTTGTATTCGATTATGATGTAATGCTGTGTATATAGTTATACACACTAGGTGACGGTATTCCCGTTTTACATACGAGCGACCGAAACGAACAGAAAGTTGAATGGATAGACTGAACAATCAATGTATCTGGTTGGTATCCGATTATATCGCAATACTGTATATATAGTGATACTTACCAGGTGACGGTACTTCCGTTACACATACCAGCGACTGAATCGAACAGAAGGTTAAATGGTTGGACGAAGCGATAATTGTATCTGAGTTGTATTCGATGATATCGTGATGATGTTTATATAGCAATACTCACCAGGTAACTGTTTTTCCGTTTTACATAGAAGCGACCGAATCGAGCAGAAGGTTAAATGGATAGATTGGAAATTCATCGTATCTGGGTTGTATTCGATTGGGTCTATATAGTTATACTCACCAGGTTCTTCCGTTTTACATACAAGCGACCGAATCGAGCAGAAGGTTAAATAGATAGATCGAACAATCATCGTATCTGGGTTGTATTCGATTATGTTTATATAGTTATACTCACCAGGTAACTGTTCTTCCGTTATACATACGAGCGACTGAATTGAACAGAAGGATGAATGGATAGAATAAACAATGATCGTATCTGGGGTTGTATTCGATTAAATCGTGATGATGTTTATATAGTTATACTCACCAGGTAACTGTTCTCCAGTTATACATAAGAGCGACTGAACTGAACAGAAGGTTGAATGGATAGACTGAATAATCATCGTATTTGGGTTGTATTCGATTATTTCGTGATGATTATTATATATTATGTCTAACCAGGTGACTGTTCTTCCGTTATACATACGAGCAACCGAATCGAACATAAGGTTGAATGGATAGATTGAAAAATCATTGTATCTGGGTTATCTCCGAATATATCGTTATGCTGTATAATAAGATACACCTACCATGTAACTGTTCTTTCGTTACACATACGAGAGTCTGAATCGAACATAAGGTTGGATGGTTAGACGGAACGATAATTGTAACTGAGTTGTATTCGATTATATCGTGGTAATGTTAATATAGTAATACTCACCAGGTGACTGTTCTTGCGTTATACGTACGAGCGACATAATCGAACAGAAGGTTGGATGGATAGACGGAATGATCATTGTATCTGAGTTGTATTCGATTATATCGTGATGAAGTTCATATAGAAATACTCACCAGGTTACTGTTCTTTCGTTATACATACGAGCAACCGAATCGAACAGAATGTTGAATGGATGGTATCTGTTCTGTATTCGATTATGATGTTATGCTGTGTATATAGTTGAACACACTAGGTGACGGTATTCCCGTTTTACATACGAGCGACCGAAACGAACAGAAAGTGAATGGATAGATTGAACAATCAATGTATCTGGTTGGTATCCGATTATATCGCAATACTGTATATATAGTGATACTTACCAGGTGACGGTACTTCCGTTACACATGCTAGAGACTGAATCGAACAGAAGGTCAAATGGTTAGACGAAACGATAATTGTATATCTGAGTTGTATTCGATGATATCGTGATGATGTTTATATAGCGATACTCACCAGGTAACTGTTCTTCCGTTTTACATAAAAGCGACCGAATCGAGAAGAAGGTTAAATGAATAGATTGAAAATTCATCGTATCTGGGTTGTATTCGATTAGGTTTATATAGTTATACTCACCAGGTAACTGTTCTTCCGTTTTTCATAAGAACGACTGAATTGAACAGAAAGTTGAATGGATAGACTAAACAATAATCGTATCTGGGGTTGTATTCGATTATATCTTAATGATGTTCATACAGTTATACTCACCAGGAAACTGTTCTCCAGTTATACATAAGAGCGACTGAACTGAACAGAAGGTTGAATGGATAGACTGAACATTCATTGTATCTGGGTTGTATTTGATTATATCGTGATTATTATCATATAGTATGTCTAACCAGGTAACTGTTCTTTCGTTATACATAAGAGCAAACGAATCGAACATAAGGTTGAATGGATAGATTGAACAATCATTGCATCTGGGTTTTCTCCGATTATATCGTTATGCTGTATATTTAGTTACACCTACCATGTAACGGTTCTTTCGTTACACATACTAGCATCTGAATCGAACATAAAGTTGGATGTTTAGACGGAACTATAATTGTAACTGAGTTGTATTCGATTATATCGTGGTGATGTTCATATAGTAATACTCACCAGGTGACTGTTCTTGCGTTATACATACGAGCGACCCAATCGAACAGAATGTTGGATGGATAGACGGAATGATCATTGTATCTGAGTTGTATTCGATTATATCGTGATGACGTTCATATATAAATACTCACCAGGGTACTGTTCTTTCGTTATACATACGAGCAACCGAATCGAACAGAAGGTTGAATGGATAGTATCTGGGTTGTATTCGATTATGATGTTATGCTGTGTATATAGTTATACACATGAGGTGACGGTATTCCCGTTTTACATACGAGCGACCGAAACGAACAGAAAGTTGAATGGATAGACTGAACAATCAATGTATCTGGTTGGTATCCGATTATATCGCAATACTGTATATATAGTGATACTTACCAGGTGACGGTACTTCCGTTACACATACTAGCGACTGAATCGAACAGAAGGTTAAATGGTTGGACGAAGCGATAATTGTATCTGAGTTGTATTCGATGATATCGTGATGATGTTTATATAGCAATACTCACCAGGTAACTGTTCTTCCGTTTTACATAAAAGCGACCGAATCGAGCAGAAGGTTAAATGGATAGATTGGAAATTCATCGTATCTGGGTTGTATTCGATTGGGTCTATATAGTTATACTCACCAGGTTCTTCCGTTTTACATACAAGCGACCGAATCGAGCAGAAGGTTAAATAGATAGATCGAACAATCATCGTATCTGGGTTGTCTCCGATTATATCGTTATGCTGTATATTTAAATACACCTACCATGTAACGGTTCTTTCGTTACACATACGAGCATCTGAATCGAACATAAGGTTGGATGGTTAGACGGAACGATAATTGTAACTGAGTTGTATTCGATTATATCGTGGTAATGTTTATATAGTAATACTCACCAGGTGACTGTTCTTGCGTTATACGTACGAGCGACCCAATCGAACAGAAGGTTGGATGGATAGACGGAATGATTATTGTATCTGAGTTGTATTCGATTATATCGTGATGATGTTCATATAGAAATACTCACCAGGTTACTGATCTTTCGTTATACATACGAGCAACCGAATCGAACAGAAGGTTGAATGGATAGTATCTGACTTGTATTCGATTATGATGTAATGCTGTGTATATAGTTATACACACTAGGTGACGGTATTCCCGTTTTACATACGAGCGACCGAAACGAACAGAAAGTTGAATGGATAGACTGAACAATCAATGTATCTGGTTGGTATCCGATTATATCGCAATACTGTATATATAGTGATACTTACCAGGTGACGGTACTTCCGTTACACATACTAGCGACTGAATCGAACAGAAGGTTAAATGGTTGGACGAAGCGATAATTGTATCTGAGTTGTATTCGATGATATCGTGATGATGTTCATATAGCAATACTCACCAGGTAACTGTTCTTCCGTTTTACATAAAAGCGACCGAATCGAGCAGAAGGTTGAATGGATAGATTGGAAATTCATCGTATCTGGGTTGTATTCGATTGGGTCTATATAGTTATACTCACCAGGTTCTTCCGTTTTACATACAAGCGACCGAATCGAGCAGAAGGTTAAATAGATAGATCGAACAATCATCGTGTCTGGGTTGTATTCGATTATGTTTATATAGTTATACTCACCAGGTAACTGTTCTTCCGTTATACATACGAGCGACTGAATTGAACAGAAGGATGAATGGATAGACTAAACAATGATCGTATCTGGGGTTGTATTCGATTAAATCGTGATGATGTTCATATAGTTATACTCACCAGGTAACTGTTCTGCAGTTATACATAAGAGCGACTGAACTGAACAGAAGGTTGAATGGATAGACTGAATAATCATCGTATCTGGGTTGTATTCGATTATTTCGTGATGATTATTATATATTATGTCTAACCAGGTAACTGTTCTTCCGTTTTACATACGAGCAACCGAATCGAACATAAGGTTGAATGGATAGATTGAAAAATCATTGTATTTGGGTTATCTCCGAATATATCGTTATGCTGTATATTTAGTTACACCTACCATGTAAAGGTTCTTTCGTTACACATACGTGCGTCTTAATCGAACATAAGGTTGGATGGTTAGACGAAACGATAATTGTAACTGAGTTGTATTCGATTATATCGTGGTGATGTTTATATAGTAATACTCACCAGGTGACTGTTCTTGCGTTATACATACGAGCGACCCAATCGAACAGAAGGTTGGATGGATAGACGGAATGATCATTGTATCTTAGTAAAACGGGAATACCGTCACCTCATGTGTATAACTATATACACAGCATAACATCATAATCGAATACAACCCAGATACTATCCATTCAACCTTCTGTTCGATTCGGTTGCTCGTATGTATAACGAAAGAACAGTTATCTGGTGAGTATTTCTATATAAACGTCATCACGATATAATCGAATACAACTCAGATACAATGATCATCCCGTCTATCCATCCAACCTTCTGTTCGATTGGGTCGTTCGTATGTATAACGCAAGAACAGTCATCTGGTGAGTATTACTATATAAACATCACCACGATATAATCGAATACAACTCAGTTACAATTATAGTTCCGTCTAACCATCCAACTTTATGTTCGATTCAGATGCTCGTATGTGTAACGAAAGAACCGTTACATGGTAGGCGTAACTAAATATACAGCATAACGATATAATCGGAGACAACCCAGATACAATGATTGTTCAATCTATATCCATCCAACCTCATGTTCGATTCGGTTGCTCGTATGTATAACGGAAGAACTGTTACCTGGTTAGACATACTATATGATAATAATCACGATATAATCAAATACAACCCAGATACGATGAATGTTCAGTCTATCCATTCAACCTTCTGTTCAGTTCAGTCGCTCTTATGTATAAATGGAGAACAGTTTCCTGGTGAGTATAACTATATGAACATCATCAAGATATAATCGAATACAACCCCAGATACGATTATTGTTTAGTCTATCCATTCAACTTTCTGTTCAATTCAGTCGTTCTTATGAAAAACGGAAGAACAGTTACCTGGTGAGTATAACTATATAAACCTAATCGAATACAACCCAGATACGATGAATTTTCAATCTATTCATTTAACCTTCTTCTCGATTCGGTCGCTTTTATGTAAAACGGAAGAACAGTTACCTGGTGAGTATCGCTATATAAACATCATCACGATATCATCGAATACAACTCAGAGATACAATTATCGTTTCGTCTAACCATTTAACCTTCTGTTCGATTCAGTCTCTAGTATGTGTAACGGAAGTACCGTCACCTGGTAAGTATCACTATATATACAGTATTGCGATATAATCGGATACCACCCAGATACATTGATTGTTCAGTCTATCCATCCAACTTTCTGTTCAGTTTAGTCGCTTTTATGTATAACTGGAGAACAGTTTCCTGGTGAGTATAACTATATGAACATCATCAAGATATAATCGAATACAACCCCAGATACGATCATTGTTTAGTCTATCCATTCAACCTTCTGTTCAATTCAGTCGCTCGTATGTATAACGGTAGAACAGTTACTTGGTGAGTATAACTATATAAACATGATCGAATACAACTCAGATACGATGATTGTTCAATCTATCCATCCAACCTTCTGTTCGATTGGGTCGCTCGTATGTATAACGCAAGAACAGTCACCTGGTGAGTATTACTATATAAACATCACCACGATATAATCGAATACAACTCAGTTACAATCATAGTTCCGTGTAACCATCCAACTTTATGTTCGATTCAGATGCTCGTATGTGTAACGAAAGAACCGTTACATGGTAGGTGTAACTAAATATACAGCATAACGATATAATCGGAGACCACCCAGATACAATGATTGTTCAATCTATCCATTCAACCTTATGTTCGATTCGGTTGCTCGTATGTATAACGGAAGAACTGTTACCTTGTT
Organism: Chrysomela aeneicollis; assembly: GCA_029955515.1. NCBI lineage: Eukaryota > Metazoa > Arthropoda > Insecta > Coleoptera > Chrysomelidae > Chrysomela > Chrysomela aeneicollis. The sequence continues at coordinate 8,480,909 of JARUHQ010000013.1, read as the reverse complement.
AGACATACTATATGATGATCATCACGATATAATCAAATACAACCCAGAAACGATGATTGTTCATTCTATCCATTCAACCATCTGTTCAATTCAGTCGCTCGTATGTATAACGGAAGAACAGTTACCTGGTGAGTATAACTATATAAACATGATCGAATACAACTCAGATACGATGATTGTTCAATCTATCCATTCAACCTTATGTTTGATTCGGTTGCTCGTATGTATATCGGAAGAACAGGTACCTGGTGAGAATATCTATATAAACATAATCGAATACAACTCAGATACGATGATTGTTGAATCTATCCATTTAACCTTCTGCTCGATTCGGTCGCTTGAATGTAAAACGGAAGGACAGTTACCTGGTGAGTATTGCTATATAAACATCATCACGATATCATCGAATACAACTCAGATACAATTATCGTTTCGTCTAACCATTTAACCTTCTGTTCGATTCAGTCGCTAGTATGTGTAACGGAAGTACCGTCTCCTGGTAAGTATCACTATAAATACAGTATTGCGATATAATCGGATACCACCCAGATACATTGATTGTTCAGTCTATCCATCCAACTTTCTGTTCAGTTTAGTCGCTCTCATGTATAACTGGAGAACAGTTTCCTGGTGAGTATAACTATATGAACATCATCAAGATATAATCGAATACAACCCCAGATACGATTATTGTTTAGTCTATCCATTCAACCTTCTATTCAATTCAGTCGTTCTTATGTATAACGGAAAAACAGTTACCTGGTGAGTATAACTATATAAACCTAATCGAATACAACCCAGATACGATGAATTTTCAATCTATCCATTTAACCTTCTGCTCGATTTGGTCGCTTTTATGTAAAACGGAAGAACAGTTACCTGGTGAGTATTGCTATATAAACATCATCACGATATCATCGAATACAACTCAGATACAATTATCGCTTCGTCTAACCATTTATTATTCTGTTCGATTCAGTCGCTAGTATGTGTAACGGAAGTACCGTCACCTGGTTAGTATCACTATATATACAGTATTGCGATATAATCGGATACCAACCAGATACATTGATTGTTCAGTCTATCCATTCAACTTTCTGTTCGTTTCGGTCGCTCGTATGTAGAACGGGAAAACCGTCACCTAGTGTGTATAACTATATACACAGCATAACATCATAATCGAATACAACTCAGATACTATCCATTCAACCTTCTGTTCGATTCGGTTGCTCGTATGTATAACGAAAGAACAGTAACCTGGTGAGTATTTCTATATAAACTACATCACGATAAAATCGAATACAACTCAGATACAATTATCGTTCCGTCTAACCATCCAACCTTATGTTCGATTCCGACGCTCGTATGTGTAAAGAAAGAACCGTTACATGGTAGGTGTATCTAAATATACAACCCAGATACAATGATTGTTCAATCTATCCATTCAACCTTATGTTCGATTCGGTTGCTCGTATGTATAACGGAAGAACAGTTACCTGGTTAGACATAATATATAATAATCATCACGAAATAATCGAATACAACCCAGATACGATGATTGTTCAGTCTATCTATACAACCTTCTGTTCAGTTCAGTCGCTCTTATGTATAACTAGAGAACAGTTACCTGGTGAGTATAACTATATAAACATCATCACGATATAATCGAATACAATCCCAGATACGATCATTGTTTAGTCTATCCATTCAACCTTCTGTTCAATTCAGTCGCTCGTATGTATAGCGGAAGAACAGTTACTTGGTGAGTATAATTATATAAACATAATCGAATACAACTCAGATACGATGATTGTTCAATCTATCCATTCAACCTTATGTTCGATTCGGTTGCTGGTATGTATAACGAAAGAACAGGTACCTGGTGAGTATAACTATATAAACATAATCGAATACAACTCAGATACGATGATTGTTCAATCTATCCATTTAACCTTCTGCTCGATTCGGTCACTTGTATGTAAAACTGAAGGACAGTAACCTGGTGAGTATTGCTATATAAACATCATCACGATATCATCGAATACAACTCAGATACAATTATCGTTTCCTCTAACCATTCAACATTCTGTTCGATTCAGTCGCTAGTATGTATAACGGAAGAAGAGTTACCTGGTGAGTATAACTATATAAACATAATCGAATACAACCCAGATACGATGATTGTTCAATCCATACTAAATTTAACCTTCTGCTCGATTCGGTCGCTTGTATGTAAAACGGAAGAACAGTTACCTGGTGAGTATTGCTATATAAACATCATCACGATATCATCGAATACAACTCAGATACAATCATCGTTTCGTCTTACCATTTAACCTTAAGTTCGATTCAGTCGCTAGTATGTGCAACGGAAGTACCGTCACCTGGTGAGTATCACTATATATACAGAATTGCGATATAATCGGATACCACCCAGATACATTGATTGTTAAGTCTATCCATTCAACTTTCTGTTCGTTTCGGTCGCTCGTATGTAAAACGGGAATACCGTCACCTAATGTGTATAACTATATACACAGCATAACATCATAATCGAATACAACCCAGATACTATCCATTCAACCTTCTGTTCGATTCGGTTGCTCGTACGTATAACGAAAGAACAGTCACCTGGTGAGTATTACTATATAAACATTTCCACGATATAATCGAATACAACTCAGTTACAATTATCGTTCCGTCTAACCATCCAACCTTATGTTCGATTCAGACGCTCGTATGTGTAACGAAAGAACCGTTACATGGTAGGTGTATCTAAATATACAGCATAACGATATAATCGGAGACAACCCAGATACAATGATTGTTCAATCTATCCATTCAACCTTATGTTCGATTTGGTTGCTCGTATGTATAACGGAAGAACAGTTACCTGGTTAGACATAATATATAATATTCATCACGAAATAATCGAATACAACCCAGATACGATGATTGTTCAGTCTATCTATACAACCTTCTGTTCAGTTCAGTCGCTCTTATGTATAACTGGAGAACAGTTACCTGGTGAGTATAACTATATAAACATCATCACGATATAATCGAATACAACCCCAGATACGATCATTGTTTAGTCTATCCATTCAACCTTCTGTTCAATTCAGTCGCTCGTATGTATAACGGAAGAACAGTTACTTGGTGAGTATAACTATATAAACATAATCGAATACAACTCAGATAAGATGATTGTTCAATCTATCCATTCAACCTTATGTTCGATTCGGTTGCTCGTACGTATAACGAAAGAACAGGTACCTGGTGAGTATAACTATATAAACATAATCGAATACAACTCAGATACGATGATTGTTCAATCTATCCATTTAACCTTCTGCTCGATTCGGTCACTTGTATGTAAAACTGAAGGACAGTTACCTGGTGAGTATTGCTATATAAACATCATCACGATATCATCGAATACAACTCAGATACAATTATCGTTTCGTCTTACCATTTAACCTTAAGTTCTATTCAGTCGCTAGTATGTGCAACGGAAGTACCGTCACCTGGTAAGTATCACTATATATACAGAATTGCGATATAATCGGATACCACCCAGATACATTGATTGTTCAGTCTATCCATTCAACTTTCTGTTCGTTTCGATCGCTCGTATTTAAAACGGGAATACCGTCACCTAATGTGTATAACTATATACACAGCATAACATCATAATCGAATACAACCCAGATACTATCCATCCAACCTTCTGTTCGATTCGGTTGCTCGTATGTATAAAGAAAAAACAGTAACCTGGTGAGTATTTCTATATGAACGTCATCACGATATAATCGAATACAACTCAGATACAATGATCATTCCGTCTATCTATCCAAACTTCTGTTCGATTGGGTCGCTCGTATGTATAACGCAAGAACAGTCACCCGGTGAGTATTACTATATAAACATCACCACGATATAATCGAATACAACTCAGTTACAATTATTGTTTCGTCTAATCATCCAACCTTATGTTCGATTCAGACGCTCGTATGTGTAACGAAAGAACCGTTACATGGTAGGTGTAACTAAATATACAGCATAACGATATAATCGGAGACAACCCAGATACAATGATTGTTCAATCTATCCATTCAACCTTATGTTCGATTCAGTTGCTCGAATGTGTAACAGAAGAACTGTTACCTGGTTAGACATTCGATATGATAATCATCACGATATAATCGAATACAACCCAGATACAATGATTGTTCAGTCTATCCATTCAACCTTCTGTTCAGTTCAGTCACTCTTATGTATAACTGGAGAACAGTTACCTGGTGAGTATAACTATATAAACATCATCACGATATAATCGAATACAACCCCAGATACGATCATTGTTTAGTCTATCCATTCATCCTTCTGTTCAATTCAGTCGCTCGTATGTATAACGAAAGAACAGTTACCTGGTGAGTATAACTATATGAACATAATCGAATACAACCCAGATACGATGATTGTTCAATCTATACTAAATTCAACCTTCTGCTCGATTCGGTCGCTTGTATGTGAAACGAAAGAACAGTTACCTGGTGAGTATTTCTATATAAACATCATCACGATATCATCGAATACAACTCAGATACAATTATCGTTTCGTCTAACCATTTAACCTTCTGTTCGATTCAGTCGCTAGTATGTGTAACGGAAGTACCGTCACCTGGTAAGTATCACTATATATTCAGTATTGCGATATATTCGGATACCATCCAGATACATTGATTGTTCAGTCTATCCATTCAACTTTCTGTTCGTTTCGGTCGCTCGTATGTAAAACGGGAGTACCGTCACCTAATGTGTATAACTATTTACACAGCATAACATCATAATCTAATACAACCCAGATACTATCCATTCAACCTTCTGTTCGATTCGGTTGCTCGTATGTATAACGAGAGAACAGTAACCTGGTGAGTATTTCTATATGAACGTCATCACGATATAATCGAATACAACTCAGATACAATAAGCATTCCGTCTATTTATCCAATTTTCTGTTCGATTGGGTCGCTCGTATGTATAACGCAAGAACAGTCACCTGTTGAGTATTACTGAATAAACATCACCACGATATAATCGAATACGACTCAGTTACAATTATCGTTCCGTCTAATCATCCAACCTTATGTTCGATGCAGACGCTCGTATGTGTAACGAGAGAACCGTTACATGGTAGGTGTAACTGAATATACAGCATAACGATATAATCGGAGACAACCCAGATACAATGATTGTTCAATCTATCCATTCAACCTTTTGTTCGATTCGGTTGCTCTTATGTGTAACAGAAGAACTGTTACCTGGTTAGACATACTATATGAAAATCATCACGATATAATCGAATACAACCCAGATACAATGATTTTTCAGTCTATCCATTCAACCTTATGTTCAGTTTGAACGCTCTTATGTATAACTGGAGAACAGTTACCTGTTGAGTATAACTATATAAACATCATCACGATATAATCGAATACAACCTCAGATACGATCATTGTTTAGTCTATCCATTCAACCTTCTGTTCAATTCAGTCGCTCTTATGTATAACGAAAGAACAGTTACCTGGTGAGTATAACTATATAAACCCAATCGAATACAACCCAGATACGATGAATTTTCAATCTATACATTCAACCTTCTGCTCGATTCGGTCGCTTTTATGTAAAACGGAAGAACAGTTACCTGGTGAATATTGCTATATAAACATCATCACGATATCATCGAATACAACTCAGATACAATAATCGCTTCGTCTAACCATTTAACCTTCTGTTCGATTCAGTCGCTAGTATGTGTAACGGAAGAACCGTCTCCTGGTAAGTATCACTATATATACAGTATTGCGATATAATCGGATACCACCCAGATACATTGATTGTTCAGTCTATCCATTCAACTTTCTGTTCAGTTCAGTTGCTCTTATGTATAACTGGAGAACAGTTTCCTGGTGAGTATAACTATATGAACATCATCAAGATATAATCGAATACAACCCCAGATACGATTATTGTTTAGTCTAATCATTCAACCTTCTGTTCAATTCAGTCGCTCGTATGTATAACGGAAGAACAGTTACCTGGTGAGTATAACTATATAAACATAATCGATTACAACCCAGATACGATGATTGTTCAATCTATACTAAATTTAACCTTCTGCTCGATTCGGTCGCTTGTATGTAAAACGGAAGAACAGTTACCTGGTGAGTGTTGCTATATAAACATCATCACGATATCATCGAATACAACTCAGATACAATTATGGTTTCGTCTAACCATTTAACCTTCTGTTCGATTCAGTCGCTAGTATGTGTAACGGAAGTACCGTCACCTGGTAAGTATCACTATATATACAGTACTGCGATATAATCGGATACCAACCAGATACATTGATTGTTCAGTCTAACCATTCAACTTTCTGTTCGTTTCGGTCGCTCGTATGTAAAACGGGGATACCGTCACCTAGTGTGTATAACTATATACACAGCATAACATCATAATCGAATACAACCCAGATACCATCTATTCAACTTTCTGTTCGATTCGGTTGCTCGTATGTATAACGAAAGAACAGTAACCTGGTGAGTATTTCTATATGAACTTCATCACGATATAATCGAATACAACTCAGATAACATGATCATTCCGTCTATCCATCCAACCTTCTGTTCGATTGGGTCGCTCGTACGTATAACGCAAGAACAGTCACCTGGTGAGTATTTCTATATAAACATTACCACGATATAATCGAATACAACACAGTTACAATTATCGTTCCGTCTAACCATCCAACCTTATGTTCGATTCAGACGCTCGTATGTGTAACGAAAGAACCGTTACATGGTAGGTGTATCTAATTATACAGCATAACGATATAATCGGAGACAACCCAGATACAATGATTTTTCAATCTATCCATTCAACCTTATGTTCGATTCGGTTGCTCGTATGCATAACGGAAGAACAGTTACCTGGTTAGACATAATATATAATAATCATCACGAAATAATCGAATACAACCCAGATACGATGATTATTCAGTCTATCCATTCAACCTTCTGTTCAGTTCAGTCGCTCTTATGTATAACTGGAGAACAGTTACCTGGTGAGTATAACTATATAAACATCATCACGATATCATCGAATACAACCCCAGATACGATCATTGTTTAGTCTATCCATTCAACCTTCTGTTCAATTCAGTCGCTCGTATGTATAACGGAAGAACAGTTACCTGGTGAGTATAACTATATAAACATAATCGAATACAACCCAGATACGATGATTGTTCAATCTATCTATTTAACCTTCTGCTCGATTCGGTCGCTTGTATGTAAAACGGAAGAACAGTTACCTGGTGAGTATTGCTATAAACATCATCACGATATCATCGAATACAACTCAGATACATCTATCGTTTCGTCTAACCATTTAACCTTCTGTTCGATTCAGTCGCTTGTATGTGTAACGGAAGTACCGTCACCTGATAAGTATCACTATATATACAGTATTGCGATATAATCGGATACCAACCAGATACATTGATTGTTCAGTCTATCCATTCAACTTTCTGTTCGTTTCGGTCGCTCGTATGTAAAACAGGAATACCGTCACCTAGTGTGTATAACTATATACACAGCATAACAGTTACAATTATCGTTCCGTCTAACCATCCAACCTTATGTTCGATTCAGACGCTCGTATGTGTAACGAAAGAACCGTTACATGGTAGGTGTATCTGAATATACAGCATAACGATATAATCGGAGACAACCCAGAAACATTGATTGTTCGATCTATCCATTCAACCTCATGTATAATAATCATCACGAAATAATCGAATACAACCCAGATACGATGATTGTTCAGTCTATCCATACAACCTTCTGTTCAGTTCAGTCGCTCTTATGTATAACTGGAGAACAGTTACCTGTTGAGTATAACTATATAAACATCATCACGATATAATCGATTACAACCTCAGATACGATCATTGTTTAGTCTATCCATTCAACCTTCTGTTCAATTCAGTCGCTCGTATGTATAACGGAAGAATAGTTACCTGGTGAGTATAACTATATAAACCTAATCGAATACAACCCAGATACGATGAATTTTCAATCTATCCATTAAACCTGCTGCTCGATTCGGTCGCTTTTATGTAAAACGAAAGAACAGTTACCTGGTGAGTATTTCTATATAAACATCATCACGATATCATCGAATACAACTCAGATACAATTATCGTTTCGTCCAACCATTTAACCTTCTGTTCGATTCAGTCGCTAGTATGTGTAACGGAAGTACCGTCACCTGGTAAGTATCACTATATATTCAGTATTGCGATATATTCGGATACCATCCAGATACATTGATTGTTCAGTATATCCATTCAACTTTCTGTTCGTTTCGGTCGCTCGTATGTAAAACGGGAGTACCGTCACCTAATGTGTATAACTATTTACACAGCATAACATCATAATCTAATACAACCCAGATACTATCCATTCAACCTTCTGTTCGATTTGGTTGCTCGTATGTATAACGAGAGAACAGTAACCTGGTGAGTATTTCTATATGAACGTCATCACTATATAATCGAATACAACTCAGATACAATGATCATTCCGTCTATTCATCCAATTTTCTGTTCGATTGGGTCGCTCGTATGTATAACGAGAGAACAGTAACCTGGTGAGTATTTCTATATGAACGTCATCACTATATAATCGAATACAACTCAGTTACAATTATCGTTCCGTCTAATCATCCAACCTTATGTTCGATGCAGACGCTCGTATGTGTAACGTTACATGGTAGGTGTAACTGAATATACAGCATAACGATATAATCGGAGACAACCCAGATACAATGATTGTTCAATCTATCCATTCAACCTTTTGTTCGATTCGGTTGCTCTTATGTGTAACAGAAGAACTGTTACCTGGTTAGACATACTATATGAAAATCATCATGATATAATCGAATACAACCCAGATACAATGATTGTTCAGTCTATCCATTCAACCTTATGTTCAGTTTAGTCGCTCTTATGTATAACTGGAGAACAGTTACTTGTTGAGTATAACTATATAAACATCATCACGATATAATCGAATACAACCTCAGATACGATCATTGTTTAGTCTATCCATTCAACCTTCTGTTCAATTCAGTCGCTCGTATGTATAACGGAAGAACAGTTACCTGGTGAGTATAACTATATAAACCTAATCGAATACAACCCAGATACGATGAATTTTCAATCTATACATTCAACCTTCTGCTCGATTCGGTCGCTTTTATGTAAAACGGAAGAACAGTTACCTGGTGAATATTGCTATATAGACATCATCACGATATCATCGAATACAACTCAGATACAATTATCGCTTCGTCTAACCATTTAACCTTCTGTTCGATTCAGTCGCTAGTATGTGTAATGGAAGTACCGTCACCTGGTTAGTATCACTATATATACAGTATTGCGATATAATCGGATACCAACCATACATTGATTGTTCAGTCTATCCATTCAACTTTCTGTTCGTTTTGGTCGCTCGTATGTAAAACGGGAATACCGTCATCTAGTGTGTATAACTATATACACAGCATAACATCATAATCGAATACAACCCAGATACTATCCATTCAACCTTCTGTTCGATTCGAATGCTCGTATGTATAACGAAAGAACAGTAACCTGGTGAGTATTTCTATATGAACTTCATCACGATATCATCGAATACAACTCAGAGATACAATTATCATTTCGTCTAACCATTTAACCTTCTGTTCGATTCAGTCGCTAGTATGTGTAACGGAAGTACCGTCTCCTGGTAAGTATCACTATATATACAGTATTGCGATATAATCGGATACCACCCAGATACATTGATTGTTCAGTCTATCCATTCAACTTTCTGTTCAGTTCAGTCGCTCTTATGTATAACTGGAGAACAGTTACCTGTTGAGTATAACTATATAAACATCATCACGATATAATCGATTACAACCTCAGATACGATCATTGTTTAGTCTATCCATTCAACCTTCTGTTCAATTCAGTCGCTCGTATGTATAACGGAAGAATAGTTACCTGGTGAGTATAACTATATAAACCTAATCGAATACAACCCAGATACGATGAATTTTCAATCTATCCATTAAACCTGCTGCTCGATTCGGTCGCTTTTATGTAAAACGGAAGAACAGTTACCTGGTGAGTATTTCTATATAAACATCATCACGATATCATCGAATACAACTCAGATACAATTATCGTTTCGTCCAACCATTTAACCTTCTGTTCGATTCAGTCGCTAGTATGTGTAACGGAAGTACCGTCACCTGGTAAGTATCACTATATATTCAGTATTGCGATATATTCGGATACCATCCAGATACATTGATTGTTCAGTATATCCATTCAACTTTCTGTTCGTTTCGGTCGCTCGTATGTAAAACGGGAGTACCGTCACCTAATGTGTATAACTATTTACACAGCATAACATCATAATCTAATACAACCCAGATACTATCCATTCAACCTTCTGTTCGATTCGGTTGCTCGTATGTATAACGAGAGAACAGTAACCTGGTGAGTATTTCTATATGAACGTCATCACTATATAATCGAATACAACTCAGATACAATGATCATTCCGTCTATTCATCCAATTTTCTGTTCTATTGGGTCGCTCGTATGTATAACGAGAGAACAGTAACCTGGTGAGTATTTCTATATGAACGTCATCACTATATAATCGAATACAACTCAGTTACAATTATCGTTCCGTCTAATCATCCAACCTTATGTTCGATGCAGACGCTCGTATGTGTAACGTTACATGGTAGGTGTAACTGAATATACAGCATAACGATATAATCGGAGACAACCCAGATACAATGATTGTTCAATCTATCCATTCAACCTTTTGTTCGATTCGGTTGCTCTTATGTGTAACAGAAGAACTGTTACCTGGTTAGACATACTATATGAAAATCATCACGATATAATCGAATACAACCCAGATACAATGATTGTTCAGTCTATCCATTCAACCTTATGTTCAGTTTAGTCGCTCTTATGTATAACTGGAGAACAGTTACTTGTTGAGTATAACTATATAAACATCATCACGATATAATCGAATACAACCTCAGATACGATCATTGTTCAGTCTATCCATTCAACCTTCTGTTCAATTCAGTCGCTCGTATGTATAACGGAAGAACAGTTACCTGGTGAGTATTGCTATAAACATCATCACGATATCATCGAATACAACTCAGATACAATTATCGTTTCGTCTAACCATTTAACCTTCTGTTCGATTCAGTCGCTTGTATGTGTAACGGAAGTACCGTCACCTGGTAAGTATCACTATATATACAGTATTGCGATATAATCGGATACCAACCAGATACATTGATTGTTCAGTCTATCCATTCAACTTTCTGTTCGTTTTGGTCGCTCGTATGTAAAACGGGAATACCGTCATCTAGTGTGTATAAACTATATACACAGCATAACATCATAATCGAATACAACCCAGATACTATCCATTCAACCTTCTGTTCCATTCGAATGCTCGTATGTATAACGAAAGAACAGTAACCTGGTGAGTATTTCTATATGAACTTCATCACGATATCATCGAATACAACTCAGAGATACAATTATCATTTCGTCTAACCATTCAACCTTCTGTTCGATTCAGTCGCTAGTATGTGTAACGGAAGTACCGTCTCCTGGTAAGTATCACTATATATACAGTATTGCGATATAATTGGATACCACCCAGATACATTGATTGTTCAGTCTATCCATTCAACTTTCTGTTCAGTTCAGTTGCTCTTATGTATAACTGGAGAACAGTTACCTGGTGAGTATAACTATATAAACCTAATCGAATACAACCCAGATACGATGAATTTTCAATCTATACATTCAACCTTCTGCTCGATTCGGTCGCTTTTATGTAAAACGGAAGAACAGTTACCTGGTGAATATTGCTATATAAACATCATCACGATATCATCGAATACAACTCAGATACAATTATCGCTTCGTCTAACCATTTAACCTTCTGTTCGATTCAGTCGCTAGTATGTGTAACGGAAGTACCGTCACCTGGTAAGTATCACTATATATTCAGTATTGCGATATATTCGGATACCATCCAGATACATTGATTGTTCAGTATATCCATTCAACTTTCTGTTCGTTTCGGTCGCTCGTATGTAAAACGGGAGTACCGTCACCTAATGTGTATAACTATTTACACAGCATAACATCATAATCTAATACAACCCAGATACTATCCATTCAACCTACTGTTCGATTCGGTTGCTCGTATGTATAAAGAGAGAACAGTAACCTGGTGAGTATTTCTATATGAACGTCATCACTATATAATCGAATACAACTCAGATACAATGATCATTCCGTCTATTCATCCAATTTTCTGTTCGATTGGGTCGCTCGTATGTATAACGAGAGAACAGTAACCTGGTGAGTATTTCTTTATGAACGTCATCACTATATAATCGAATACAACTCAGTTACAATTATCGTTCCGTCTAATCATCCAACCTTATGTTCGATGCAGACGCTCGTATGTGTAACGAGAGAACCGTTACATGGTAGGTGTAACTGAATATACAGCATAACGATATAATCGGAGACAACCCAGATACAATGATTGTTCAATCTATCCATTCAACCTTTTGTTCGATTCGGTTGCTCTTATGTGTAACAGAAGAACTGTTACCTGGTTAGACATACTATATGAAAATCATCACGATATAATCGAATACAACCCAGATACAATGATTGTTCAGTCTATCCATTCAACCTTATGTTCAGTTCAGTCGCTCTTATGTATAACTGGAGAACAGTTACCTGTTGAGTATAACTATATAAACATCATCACGATATAATCGAATACAACCTCAGATACGATCATTGTTCAGTCTATCCATTCAACCTTCTGTTCAATTCAGTCGCTCGTATGTATAACGGAAGAACAGTTACCTGGTGAGTATAACTATATAAACCTAATCGAATACAACCCAGATACGATGAATTTTCAATCTATACATTCAACCTTCTGCTCGATTCGGTCGCTTTTATGTAAAACGGAAGAACAGTTACCTGGTGAATATTGCTATATAAACATCATCACGACATCATCGAATACAACTCAGATACAATTATCGCTTCGTCTTACCATTTAACCTTCTGTTCGATTCAGTCGCTAGTATGTGTAACGGAAGTACCGTCACCTGGTTAGTATCACTATATATACAGTATTGCGATATAATCGGATACCAACCATACATTGATTGTTCAGTCTATCAATTCAACTTTCTGTTCGTTTTGGTCGCTCGTATGTAAAACGGGAATACCGTCATCTAGTGTGTATAACTATATACACAGCATAACATCATAATCGAATACAACCCAGATACTATCCATTCAACCTTCTATTCGATTCGAATGCTCGTATGTATAACGAAAGAACAGTAACCTGGTGAGTATTTCTATATGAACTTCATCACGATATAATCGAATACAACTCAGATACAATGATCATTCCGTCTATCCATCCAACCTTCTGTTCGATTGGGTCGCTCGTACGTATAACGCAAGAACAGTCACCTGGTGAGTATTACTATATAAACATTACCACGATATAATCGAATACAACACAGTTACAATTATCGTTCCGTCTAACCATCCAACCTATTGTTCGATTCAGACGCTCGTATGTGTAACGAAAGAACCGTTACATGGTAGGTGTATCTAATTATACATCATAACGATATAATCGGAGACAACCCAGATACAATGATTTTTCAATCTATCCATTCAACCTTATGTTCGATTCGGTTGCTCGTATGCATAACGGAAGAACAGTTACCTGGTTAGACATAATATATAATAATCATCACGAAATAATCGAATACAACCCAGATACGATGATAATTCAGTCTATCCATTCAACCTTCTGTTCAGTTCAGTCGCTCTTATGTATAACTGGAGAACAGTTACCTGGTGAGTATAACTATATATACATCATCACGATATCATCGAATACATTCCCAGATACGATCATTGTTTAGTCTATCCATTCAACCTTCTGTTCAATTCAGTCGCTCGTATGTATAACGGAAGAACAGTTACCTGGTGAGTATTACTATATAAACATAATCGAATACAACCCAGATACGATGATTGTTCAATCTATCTATTTAACCTTCTGCTCGATTCGGTCGCTTGTATGTAAAACGGAAGAACAGTTACCTGGTGAGTATTGCTATAAACATCATCACGATATCATCGAATACAACTCAGATACAATTATCGTTTCGTCTAACCATTTAACCTTCTGTTCGATTCAGTCGCTTGTATGTGTAACGGAAGTACCGTCACCTGGTGAGTATCACTATATATACAGTATTGCGATATAATCGGATACCAACCAGATACATTGATTGTTCAGTCTATCCATTCAACTTTCTGTTCGTTTTGGTCGCTCGTATGTAAAACGGGAATACCGTCATCTAGTGTGTATAACTATATACACAGCATAACATCATAATCGAATACAACCCAGATACTATCCATTCAACCTTCTGTTCCATTCGAATGCTCGTATGTATAACGAAAGAACAGTAACCTGGTGAGTATTTCTATATGAACTTCATCACGATATCATCGAATACAACTCAGAGATACAATTATCATTTCGTCTAACCATTCAACCTTCTGTTCGATTCAGTCGCTAGTATGTGTAACGGAAGTACCGTCTCCTGGTAAGTATCACTATATATACAGTATTGCGATATAATCGGATACCACCCAGATACATTGATTGTTCAGTCTATCCATTCAACTTTCTGTTCAGTTCACTTGCTCTTATGTATAACTGGAGAACAGTTACCTGGTGAGTATAACTATATAAACCTAATCGAATACAACCCAGATACGATGAATTTTCAATCTATACATTCAACCTTCTGCTCGATTCGGTCGCTTTTATGTAAAACGGAAGAACAGTTACCTGGTGAATATTGCTATATAAACATCATCACGATATCATCGAATACAACTCAGATACAATTATCGCTTCGTCTAACCATTTAACCTTCTGTTCGATTCAGTCGCTAGTATGTGTAACGGAAGTACCGTCACCTGGTAAGTATCACTATATATACAGTATTGCGATATAATCGGATACCAACCAGATACATTGATTGTTCAGTCTATCCATTCAACTTTCTGTTCGTTTTGGTCGCTCGTATGTAAAACGGGAATACCGTCATCTAGTTTGTATAACTATATACACAGCATAACATCATAATCGAATACAACCCAGATACTATCCATTCAACCTTCTGTTCGATTCGAATGCTCGTATGTATAACGAAAGAACAGTAACCTGGTGAGTATTTCTATATGAACTTCATCACGATATCATCGAATACAACTCAGAGATACAATTATCATATCGTCTAACCATTTAACCTTCTGTTCGATTCAGTCGCTAGTATGTGTAACGGAAGTACCGTCTCCTGGTAAGTATCACTATATATACAGTATTGCGATATAATCGGATACCACCCAGATACATTGATTGTTCAGTCTATCCATTCAACTTTCTGTTCAGTTCAGTTGCTCTTATGTATAACTGGAGAACAGTTTCCTGGTGAGTATAACTATATGAACATCATCAAGATATAATCGAATACAACCCCAGATACGATTATTGTTTAGTCTAATCATTCAACCTTCTGTTCAATTCAGTCGCTCGTATGTATAACGGAAGAACAGTTACCTGGTGAGTATAACTATATAAACATAATCGAATACAACCCAGATACGATGATCGTTCAATCTATACTAAATTTAACCTTCTGCTCGATTCGGTCGCTTGTATGTAAAACGGAAGAACAGTTACCTGGTGAGTGTTGCTATATAAACATCATCACGATATCATCGAATACAACTCAGATACAATTATGGTTTCGTCTAACCATTCAACCTTCTGTTCGATTCAGTCGCTAGTATGTGTAACGGAAGTACCGTCACCTGGTAAGTATCACTATATATACAGTACTGCGATATAATCGGATACCAACCAGATACATTGATTGTTTAGTCTTACCATTCAACTTTCTGTTCGTTTCGGTCGCTCGTATGTAAAACGGGGATACCGTCACCTAGTGTGTATAACTATATACACAGCATAACATCATAATCGAATACAACCTAGATACCATCTATTCAACCTTCTGTTCGATTCGGTTGCTCGTATGTATAACGAAAGAACAGTAACCTGGTGAGTATTTCTATATGAACTTCATCACGATATAATCGAATACAACTCAGATACAATGATCATTCCGTCTATCCATCCAACCTTCTGTTCGATTGGGTCGCTCGTACGTATAACGCAAGAACAGTCACCTGGTGAGTATTACTATATAAACATTACCACGATATAATCGAATACAACACAGTTACAATTATCGTTCCGTCTAACCATCCAACCTTATGTTCGATTCAGACGCTCGTATGTGTAACGAAAGAACCGTTACATGGTAGGTGTATCTTATTATACAGCATAACGATATAATCGGAGACAACCCAGATACAATGATTTTTCAATCTATCCATTCAACCTTATGTTCGATTCGGTTGCTCGTATGCATAACGGAAGAACAGTTACCAGGTTGGACATAATATATAATAATCATCACGAAATAATCGAATACAACCCATATACGATGATTATTCAGTCTATCCATTCAACCTTCTGTTCAGTTCAGTCGCTCTCATGTATAACTGGAGAACAGTTACCTGGTGAGTATAACTATATAAACATCATCACGATATCATCGAATACAACCCCAGATACGATCATTGTTTAGTCTATCCATTCAACCTTCTGTTCAATTCAGTCGCTCGTATGTATAACGGAAGAACAGTTACCTGGTGAGTATAACTATATAAACATAATCGAATACAACCCAGATACGATGATTGTTCAATCTATCTATTTAACCTTCTGCTCGATTCGGTCGCTTGTATGTAAAACGGAAGAACAGTTACCTGGTGAGTATTGCTATAAACATCATCACGATATCATCGAATACAACTCAGATACAATTATCGTTTCGTCTAACCATTTAACCTTCTGTTCGATTCAGTCGCTTGTATGTGTAACGGAAGTACCGTCACCTGGTAAGTATCACTATATATACAGTATTGCGATATAATCGGATACCAACCAGATACATTGATTGTTCAGTCTATCCATTCAACTTTCTGTTCGTTTTGGTCGCTCGTATGTAAAACGGGAATACCGTCATCTAGTGTGTATAACTATATACACAGCATAACATCATAATCGAATACAACCCAGATACTATCCATTCAACCTTCTGTTCCATTCGAATGCTCGTATGTATAACGAAAGAACAGTAACCTGGTGAGTATTTCTATATGAACTTCATCACGATATCATCGAATACAACTCAGAGATACAATTATCATTTCGTCTAACCATTCAACCTTCTGTTCGATTCAGTCGCTAGTATGTGTAACGGAAGTACCGTCTCCTGGTAAGTATCACTATATATACAGTATTGCGATATAATCGGATACCACCCAGATACATTGATTGTTCAGTCTATCCATTCAACTTTCTGTTCAGTTCACTTGCTCTTATGTATAACTGGAGAACAGTTACCTGGTGAGTATAACTATATAAACCTAATCGAATACAACCCAGATACGATGAATTTTCAATCTATACATTCAACCTTCTGCTCGATTCGGTCGCTTTTATGTAAAACGGAAGAACAGTTACCTGGTGAATATTGCTATATAAACATCATCACGATATCATCGAATACAACTCAGATACAATTATCGCTTCGTCTAACCATTTAACCTTCTGTTCGATTCAGTCGCTAGTATGTGTAACGGAAGTACCGTCACCTGGTAAGTATCACTATATATACAGTATTGCGATATAATCGGATACCAACCAGATACATTGATTGTTCAGTCTATCCATTCAACTTTCTGTTCGTTTTGGTCGCTCGTATGTAAAACGGGAATACCGTCATCTAGTTTGTATAACTATATACACAGCATAACATCATAATCGAATACAACCCAGATACTATCCATTCAACCTTCTGTTCGATTCGAATGCTCGTATGTATAACGAAAGAACAGTAACCTGGTGAGTATTTCTATATGAACTTCATCACGATATCATCGAATACAACTCAGAGATACAATTATCATATCGTCTAACCATTTAACCTTCTGTTCGATTCAGTCGCTAGTATGTGTAACGGAAGTACCGTCTCCTGGTAAGTATCACTATATATACAGTATTGCGATATAATCGGATACCACCCAGATACATTGATTGTTCAGTCTATCCATTCAACTTTCTGTTCAGTTCAGTTGCTCTTATGTATAACTGGAGAACAGTTTCCTGGTGAGTATAACTATATGAACATCATCAAGATATAATCGAATACAACCCCAGATACGATTATTGTTTAGTCTAATCATTCAACCTTCTGTTCAATTCAGTCGCTTGTATGTATAACGGAAGAACAGTTACCTGGTGAGTATAACTATATAAACATAATCGAATACAACCCAGATACGATGATCGTTCAATCTATACTAAATTTAACCTTCTGCTCGATTCGGTCGCTTGTATGTAAAACGGAAGAACAGTTACCTGGTGAGTGTTGCTATATAAACATCATCACGATATCATCGAATACAACTCAGATACAATTATGGTTTCGTCTAACCATTCAACCTTCTGTTCGATTCAGTCGCTAGTATGTGTAACGGAAGTACCGTCACCTGGTAAGTATCACTATATATACAGTACTGCGATATAATCGGATACCAACCAGATACATTGATTGTTAAGTCTAACCATTCAACTTTCTGTTCGTTTCGGTCGCTCGTATGTAAAACGGGGATACCGTCACCTAGTGTGTATAACTATATACACAGCATAACATCATAATCGAATACAACCTAGATACCATCTATTCAACCTTCTGTTCGATTCGGTTGCTCGTATGTATAACGAAAGAACAGTAACCTGGTGAGTATTTCTATATGAACTTCATCACGATATAATCGAATACAACTCAGATACAATGATCATTCCGTCTATCCATCCAACCTTCTGTTCGATTGGGTCGCTCGTACGTATAACGCAAGAACAGTCACCTGGTGAGTATTACTATATAAACATTACCACGATATAATCGAATACAACACAGTTACAATTATCGTTCCGTCTAACCATCCAACCTCATGTTCGATTCAGACGCTCGTATGTGTAACGAAAGAACCGTTACATGGTAGGTGTATCTTATTATACAGCATAACGATATAATCGGAGACAACCCAGATACAATGATTTTTCAATCTATCCATTCAACCTTATGTTCGATTCGGTTGCTCGTATGCATAACGGAAGAACAGTTACCAGGTTGGACATAATATATAATAATCATCACGAAATAATCGAATACAACCCAGATACGATGATTATTCAGTCTATCCATTCAACCTTCTGTTCAGTTCAGTCGCTCTCATGTATAACTGGAGAACAGTTGCCTGGTGAGTATAACTATATAAACATCATCACGATATCATCGAATACAACCCCAGATACGATCATTGTTTAGTCTATTCATTCAACCTTCTGTTCAATTCAGTCGCTCGTATGTATAACGGAAGAACAGTTACCTGGTGAGTATAACTATATAAACATAATCGAATACAACCCAGATACGATGATTGTTCAATCTATCTATTTAACCTTCTGCTCGATTCGGTCGCTTGTATGTAAAACGGAAGAACAGTTACCTGGTGAGTATTGCTATAAACATCATCACGATATTGTCGCGTATAGGGTTCCTTGAAGAGGTAACCCTCTGTCGCTTGGGACGTCCTCAGGGAATAAAAAAAGCCAATAACGCTAAACTAATACGACTCTGGATGAGGTCGTACTACCTTATTCAGGATACTCACTATACAATTAAACAATCAAAGGTTTTTATAACAAAAATATGTATATTCTCAATATCTACAGAATGAACCAACAAATGCGAGAAACCTATCACCCTCGATACAATACTCATAAAAATATCGCTTACCTAATAACACACAATAAGCTGACGGCCATAACCACTCGAGGAGTTTGCTTTTTACCCTAAACGCACAATTCGCGGATTCCGAACGAACTCTCTGTGTCGCCCCTGCAGACTGTCTTCCGTCACCCTCTTTGATGATCTTTTATCATCTCGCCCAGAACCGATCATATTGAATCAGCACTTTTCAACGAATTGCCACAATAGGCGAGCTAGTTTTCTTAGTTTCGACAATGACCTACTTTTGTATATTATTTATTATTTGATTTGTGCTGACCCATATTTATCATATGGTTGAAGGCTGAAGGTGGTATGTTGATAAAATATATTTGATCATGGAAATTGAATTTGGAATATGATAATACTTGGTGTTTTGTTGAATTAAATGTTGGAAAAAGCCCTTCTTGACATATGCCCCCTCCTCGAGAAAGCTGGCCCCCAGCTTTAAAAAGATTCATATACCTATTCAAAATTATCATAAATGAAAGTCTCCATACACTACACCTTCTTTCCCTTAACACTCATAATATTTAAAGTCTGGTACACACATTGGTTTGGATCCGATCCTGGCTTTCGGGTTCTCCCTGATGCCGGTCCTGGCCGGTGTAGGATCGGGCAGAACTTGGCAGAACCAACTAGAACTCATGGAACTGGTGAAGGATTGGTTGATTGGTGGTCTGTGGAACTTCAATCATTGTCAATGTCAACTCTGGTTTCTCCTTTTCATATGCACATATGCACGGACCAAGGTTGGTAGCTAAGACGTTGGTAGAAATATACCCTTGTGCACGGACTACACAGAGATTGATAGATATCGATTGAATCCTGGGCAATTCTATGTGTCTATTTTCCAATGACTGATATATGAACATTATTGGAACTAAACGTGTCGTTCAGTTCACGCCAGCGCCTCTACTGTCGAAATAGAAGATTTGAAATTCGATTGTTTCAAGTCAAGGAGTTGTTGGGATACTTGTATCTATGGCTCCGTAATATGGCGTCAACTACCCCAAGGATTAACCTGACCTCATTTTCCACTAACGTGTCAAACGTCGACTGTTCCTAGGTTTCTGCACTGAACTCAATTTCTTGTTTGAGTTCAGTGGGTTTCTGTTATTTGAGTTCAGTGGGTTTCTGTTTGTTTTCTGTGGTTTTGTGTTCTATGGTCTTGTATCTGATGCTTTTCGTCGCATTTCCGTTCATTGGCCTCGGCGGGTGTTGGCGGTTTCCAATTTCAAATCAGTCAGCACATTCCCGAGGATTTGCTCGCTCCAATGCATAATGCTTCGATATGGGCTTTTTGCCTTTCTCGACTTAGTGAGTGATTGGTGAGTACCAAATCGATTACTTTATGCTTCCCAGTTTCAATTCTCACATATATATATATATATATATATATATATATATATATATATATTTGTGCAACGTTGAGTTTGGACTCGTTTACTGGCAGCTAATGTCAAGTTTGACTACATCGTGTCAACTTTGGCTACGAAGCCAAACTAACGCACCACTCCTATGATGATCAATGTCAACTTCGGCTACAAAAGTTTGGCTTCGACAATTTCTAAATTGGAAATGTTGATGAGGTCAAACTCACCCATGAAAAGCGTAACATAGGTTTTTTCAAAGGGGTTATAAAATATAAATACACATTTGTGATGGAGTTCAATTTCATAATAGGTACCTAGGTATTGGAAGTTATGATGAGTGTGGGGTAGTTATTTGATTATGTAATCAAGTACCTACCATTCGCAAAATATTCTAAAAATACAACAAAAAGACCTCGGCGATAGTAACTGTGATGAAATCGATTGAGTGGACGGAGTTTATTGAAGTAAACAGGATTTTATGAGTAGGTACCTATGTGTCTCTGCACATTGATGAGGATAAACATCACATTTGATTCAATATTATACCTCTGAATATCATCAAGGTAAGATATTTCAAATAGGTACCTACCTACCTACCCACATATGTTTTAGGCACAATTTTGAGAATATAAATATGTTGATAAGCTTTTTTTGTTATTATCTGGATTGCAATAAAAAGATTTGTTTCAGCTCATGAATATAAAATGGCTTTGAAACACTAGAATTCTCAGAGGAACTGGCTTCCTTTGACTTAACTGAAATGTCCATAACTTAAAACTAATTTAAGTAACCTACACCAGTCTCTGCCTACACAGGACCAAGAATGTGCAGAAATCAGAATGAAATACTATAAAAATAGGTGAGAAACTTCAGGAATAACTACCTATGGGTTTATTCCAAAACCATAAGTTGCTGTTAGAAATAAAAAAGGAATGTATACCTACCTACATGTAGAGGCAAAACATAGACTGAAAAACAAGCTTTTAGTGACTTTGGAAACAGGATTTTTTTGGCTTCTGAAAAAAGTGATGAAGATATCTAATACCAATCAATCCCATTATTATGAAGGATATTTTGCTTCAACCCAAAAGTTCACAGAGGCTAAAGGAAGTCTCAATAAGCAAATAGCAGAAAATACAAAGTGAGCAATAGTGTATAATATGTTGTAAGATGAATGAATTTCTGGAAAGCCTATTCAAAACCTGATGTACAAATGGTGAGTTGATATTTTCAAACCTACATCTTGGAATTTGTTTGCAGAATGTATTCTAGATTTAGTTATATGCCTTCTTCTGGAGATGTTTCACATGACCAGTATAGAAAACATTGATTACCAAAAATCACCAGAAACTATATAGTATCTACCTACCTGGTAGAAAATAAAAATGTTTCAAATAATAAAAGGTGTCTTCTATTTATGCTCTTGTTTCAGAACCACTCAATATTTGGAAGCAGTTTAATGGTTCAACCTGGATGTACAACATACAATAATTATTTAGCAGTCAAATTCAGGATTTCAGGACAAGTACTAATATATTCTTTGGATTGGATATGATACTATTGTGGAAATAAAATTCATACAGATATTACATTTCATCAGAGGAGTATGACATTGTAGACAAATTGAGCAAACAAATCATCAAATTCAAGAAAATTTACTCAACAATCTGCCTGAAGCTTATACATATGTGAATTTTGATAGATATATGTTAGATTCTTGTTATTTATTATCAAATTCTTAGTATAATGTTGAAATTATTATATTTTAAAAGTTATAATATAAAGTGTAAAAATATTGATAAGTATTGTGAATAATTTCATGGAATTTGTTTACTGAAACAATCATTTCATCTCTTAGACATCCCTAAAGTTTTTCTGATTTTGCAATCACAATATTACCTAAAACATGCCTTAAACTAAATAACATTCAGTGTGTGACTGAGTATGCCCCCAACTGTGCTTGAGAAGGTATTGATGGTTGCATATCCTTCAGGTAAGTTATTATCATTCAAATGCATATCCTTCAGGTAAGTTATTATCATTCAAATTAAGTGAGTTTGTGCATGGTTTTTACACCATGTTCGCTTTCTGTTCATCTTCTTTTGGTTGATCTGAAATGAGGAAATTGATTCTTTTCTTGAGACTCGCTGATAGTGAGATGTATTTTGATTGATATCTTGTGAAAGGGTATGAACTCTGAATATATTATTATGTGGACTCATTAATCATGCATGCTTAAGGCTTTATTTATCAAGAATAAATCAGGTTCATGACCATACATTAGAAAATCAAAAAAGAAATAGGTCTCTATATATAACAGAATATTTTCAGTTAATAATGAATCACTATAAAGTACAATGACTCCATAACTACTGTGAGGAACTATATTAATGAAGTACCACAGCATTTTCATCCTTACAGTAGAATTATAATATATTTTTATTTTGCTATTCTTTGTCTCATATACTTGACATCTCATATGGGTTCCACAATTGTTTTCCTGAAGAAAAAAACACTTGAAAAAATTATCATCCACCCTAGAAATATGTACAGGGTATCATAAATTCGCGGGCCAATATGGGGAACTCGGTAATGTATTACAAATTTATAGAGCATGAAAAACAGCTGCAAGAAAGTGTCTTCTTTTTTCGTATCTATCAAAATGAAGGAAATAAAAAACAAAAAATTCAAAAACCACGAAACTTCAACTTTTTCTTCATGAATACACAACTTTTTACTAATTTAACTGAACCTGTATCTCTAACCATTACCGAGTTCCCCATGTTGGCCCGCGAATTCGGGACACCCTGTACAATGTCTACTTGAATTTTCTGGTAATACCTACATACAAAAATAGTTGATCAATTTTCTTATCCTTCATTGAAAGAATGACAATGACAATCCTTGAATGTTTTTCTCTTGTCTTCTGGGAGATATATTTGTATCATATCATCCAGTGAATTATATGGTTTATCTAATGAGATAGTCCACTTTGTTCTCCCAACTGGGTCCACAGGATAAATGTAATGTCTTTTCTCACTTTTTAGTCTTTTGCTCAGTATATGCTCACTGATGTAGTGTTTATAATCAGAAACAAAACATAACCATGCTTGTAGCTCAGGAAATCTGCAAGAAAAGTGACTGCATAAAAATATTCAATGAATGAAATGAATGAAAAACAGAAGCTATGCAAAATATTATCATGATATGCCTTATTACCTATTTTCAGCATTAGATTTGTCACACAGTCATCAGTTTTCATCTATCCAGTTTGAAATTGGGACTTTTCCTTTTTAAAGTGTCCAAATAATTGGCCCACCCTAGCTCATGTCTCTGTTAGTGTTGAGTTCAAAAATAGTTCAGCAATTTTCTTATCCTTATTAAGAGAATGGCAATGAAAAAACAAGGAATATTTTGCATGTTCTCTCTTGTTTTCTGGATGTTATACATACTATATCAAAACATAATAAACTGCTTATAGTGTACTCACTTTCTGAAAAAAAAAAGAATAACTTTCATGACTAAAACTTATTGATGGGGTTGGGGTGAACTATTTTTTACCAACTACCTGTCTCAGTTATAATTTCAATAATCTCAACACTAAAGGGACCAGTGACAGTATCATATATGCAAATTCATTTCATTGGCACAATAAATTTGTATCAAACATATTCTAGAAATACAATTGCTTTGAAAATCATAGTTTTTGAGCATACTCTTCATACTGAAAATCCAAGTTAATTTCACAAAATGAATCTGCTACAGAGAAATAACTAATAACAATGTCATTCCAAATTGTGCCTATTCCTATTCTCTCCAGAAATGTTGAAAACTTTCTGAAATGAAGAAATTTGAGGTAATTGTGTATTGACAGACAAAAACAAACCTATGCTTCAGAGTACCAGAATATTATTAATTTTCATGTATTGGCTGATCTTTATTCTTACTACAAATATTGTACCACAGATTAGATTGTACCCTGCAATAATTAATACCTGAAAAATGAATAACATGAACCATTTTATGAATGCAAATACTTAACTTACAAAAATTATGAATTGTGAGTAGGTACAGTTCTTCTACATTTTTATATCTTGATTCAGAAGGAAAATGGAATACTTTCTTTCCATTTTTGTCTAACGAGCTAGTAAAGTAGTGGGCTTTTAATAATAAGATGCTTTTTTATGATTTTCTTCGATTTTCTTTGTCCCAGGCTGTTACCGAAAACTGAAATTTTGGGGTAATCGAAATCGATTTATCAGGTTGAAAACTGATGTGTGTAGTGGAGAAAAAACATCAAATCAACATTTGATGCTTTTTGTTATTGTTTTTCCATAACAGAAACCATTAAAATATTGATTAATAATGTTGTGAGAAGTGACAGACATGACATGACACTACTGACTACTGACACTCTGATTTGACGTCTGACCAGAACATTTTTCGTACTAGATTTCGTTTGTAAAAACTAATAGATTTGAAAGAACAGAGATAACTACTCATATCTGTCATAACATTCATAACAAAGACGTACTTGCTTCTCATTATATAATTTCAATATTTCGTGGTGTATCAAGAATTAATCGAGAAATCAAGCAGAATTTACAAAAACGGAAGTTGAAATAAATTTTAAAATTTCGTATCAGGCTCCTAAATTCATTTATAAATCAATGAAATTTATGAGACAGAAAAATGATTTCTGATTAAAAACAGCATAAGTAGAATAAACGGCATCGAACTTAATTGATAATTTTGCCCTTTGTATTTCGACCTCAGGAATTCGAATTTGATAGCTATTGTGAACAAAACCCTACATTTCGAGATAATCCATGTCAAAGTTATGAATTTCAATACTTTATATTTGACATGTATTGAAAAAGAGAAAACACATATAACTGAGTAGTTTTGCTATTGGTCGGCTATGAATCCACTTTTATTCGCCCAAGAATCCCAAGATTCGCACAGTTTTTCAAAATGGCCGCTTTTCATGTAACCTAGTTGGTGAAATAATAGGAAAATAATGGGAAGATGCCATATTCATGATGTTTTTCTTAGAAAAAAATCATAATTAACCATGGTATACATGCATGTTATGTGTTCATCAGGGATCTAAGAAGATATCAAACTTGCCAGAAAAGAGAGGTGAAATTTCGAAATTTAGCATTTATTATCTCGAAAAGTAGAGGTATGTTCACGATATTATAATCAAATTCGGATTCCTGAGGTCAAAATACGTGTAGATACAAAAAAAATTCACTTCAAAATAGATCGCATGATGATGAGTGCAAAATTACCAAGTCTACTAACATTGACCTACCATACCATATCAATGGTCTCATATGAAGAGTTTGTATTCATAGTCAAGTGATATATTATTACTTCCAATCTTATTCGAGAGGAGATAAGATTATCATAATGCATGGATGATATAAGATCAACCTATATATACGAAGGCATGTATTAAGTAAGTGCCACACTGGAAACGTTTCATTTTTAAAATTCTCACCATTCTGATTGAATTTGTCTCAAACTTTCGAGAATAAAATTTCAAGGTTTTGAGAATTTGATCTCAAAATATTGAGAATGAAATGTCATGACACAACCTTCAGCTGAACGGATTCATAGAGATCTGTGTCTTCATTCATTCAAAAACTACGAATAATAAATGATAAAAACGTAAGACCTTTGATCCTGTTATGACAGGATTATCACTTGAGTCTTAATATCCCTATGCTGCAATGTGATTTCTTCAAATGACGTCACCGCGTTTTCATAGTGTTCATGCATAGAAGATGAACAAGGATAATTATTGTGATAAATCTCTATCTGTCACACGACACAACATCGATCTAAGAACACGCGCTGACGTCACGTCCGGAATCACAGATTATTGAGTCGAGCTATCCTCTACAACTGGAGATCTCGAGTTTGGGCTTGGGGTAATTAATAGATTATCAAATTGGGTACCAATGTGCAAAATATTTCAATGATAATTGAAAAAGACCCTGGCGTCCATTAGTGATTGAACCGCAGGGACCACATTTCCAAAGGATGTTCAACAAAGATTCTTAGCCTTGCCATTCCGAATCATATTCTAAACAAGTCATATCAGGGAATGTAATAATAATAATAATAATAATAATAAAAGTTTATTTTTGTACAATACTCAAATACATCATAATTACAATCATAAAAGTTGAAAATGATTGTGCAAAAACAAACGAACATCCACAAAAGTGTCCTTGCTCGTGGGTGTGGGTGTGTGGGTGAATTAACAATGAGAATGAGAAGGTAGGCAAGCAAATGAAATCGATTGAGTGGGCGGATATATCTGGTGAATATCTGCACGTTGAAAAAAATAAATATCACATTTGATTCAATATAGTATTTATCCCTGAATATCAGGAAGGTAGGATATATTATTTCAAACATAAGTACAGGGCAGCGTCCTAGCTTATTATTCATAAACAGTCGGGTTTAATCCTCGTCATAGTTTTTTCTTTTTGATCAAACGCTCGAAATGTAGAGATATGTTCACGATACCATTATCAAATTCGGATTCCTGAGGTCAAAATACATGTATCAAGCAAACATTTTCAATGAGAAATAGATCGCATGATAAGTGCAAAATCACCATTTAAGTTCGATGCCATTTATTCTACTCAAGCTTTTTATGATCAGTGATATAAGTAAAAGTTTAATATTTTTCATAAAAAGTTATTACATTTTCAATGATTATTAAATCAGATTGAAAACAAACTATAAGAAACAATCCCACGAAATAAACTTGTGGGATATTTAATGACAAATATACATTCAATATAAAATTATAATAATAATTATCATGTACTTTGATTTTTTTGTAGCGAGTGATTTTAATGCCAAATGATATCGAAACACAGTTTATATTTTCAGTATTTCATGAAAAATTATCCTGCGACATTCCAATATCCAAATTTTCATATTTCTTTTCAAATGAAAAAATTGATGTGATAGCTGTGATATTGTCTGGTACTAAATCATAAATATAAGGAGAAATGATTACATAATTTTTTTGGCAATTGTTATATTCATTCTGATTTATATTGTTTTCTCATTTTTGAATCTGGTATTATAAATGTGATTTGTGTACACTATTTTATTTTTGTTTTTTAAAGGGTAGATCAGTATATAGAAACCACAAAATATTGAGATTATATAATGAGAAGCAAGTATTATGTCATTGTTATGAATGTTATGACATAGATAAGAAACCCACTTATCTCTGGTAATTTTTAAATCAAATCTGTTACTTTTTCCAAACAAAATCTAGTACGAAAAATGTTCTGGTCAGACGTCACATTAGAGTGTCAGTACTCAGTAGTCAGTAGTGTCATGTCATGTCTGTCACGTCTCACGTCATTGTTAATCAATATTTTAATGGGGACTGTTATGAGAAAAACAATAACAAAAAGTATCAAATAATGATTTGATATTTTTTCTCCACTACTTACTGGTACAGAACATCAGTTTTTAACCTGAGAAATCGATTTCGATTACCCCACAATTTCAGTTTTGGGAAATATCCTGGGATAAAGAAAATCACAAAAAAGCATCATATTATAATGAAGAGCCCATTATTTTATTAGCTTTAGTTAGACAAAAATGGAAGTATTTCATTTTCCTTCCAAATTACGCTATGAAAATGTAGAAGAACTGTATCTACTGACAGTTCACAATTATTGTAAGTTAAGTATTTGCATTTGTTCATGAAATGGTTCATATTATTAATTTTTCAGGGATTAATGATAGGGTACAATCTAATCTGTGGTACAAAATTTGTAGTAAGAATCAAGACCAGCCAATATATGAAAATTAATAATATGCTGGTACTCTGAAGCATAGGTTTGTTTTTGTCTATCAAGATACAATTACCTTACATTTCTTCATTTCAGAAAGTTTTTGACATTTCTGAAGAGGATAGGCATAAGCCCAATTTGGAATGACATTGTTATTATTTATTTATCTGTAGCAGATTCATTTTGTAAAATGTACTTGGATTTCGATGGAGAGTACCTATTTTCAAAAATTATGATTTTCAAGGTGAATGTATTTCTAGAATATGTTTGGTACAAATTTCTTGTGTGAATAAAATGAATGCATATGTTATACTATCATTGGTCAGTGTAGTGTTGAAAAGGATAGAGTATGATGAAAAATAGTACACCTCAAACCTAATAATTTCTTTTCATGAAAGTTATACTTTTTTCAGAAATTAAGTACACTAAGGTGTATAATAATTATAGTATGTTTTAATTTAATACTTTCAATATATAGTATGTAAAACATCCAGAAAACAAGAGAACATTGGAAATATTCCTTGAATTTCCATTCTCAAGAAGGATAAAAAAATTTATCAACCATTTTTGAACTCAATGCTAACAGAAAACTCAACTCAGACATGATCTAGGGTGAACCAATTTGGACAAAAAGAAAAGTCCTGTTTTCAAACTAGATAGATGAAAACTGATGGCTGTGTCTGAGGTAAATTTTTATGACAAACGTAATGATGAAAACCTCATATCAATATTGCAAGTCACCTTTGTGAAGTCTACTTGTTAAGTGTGTGTTTCACTCTACATAAAAAAACCTGAAAGGTCTGCATTCCAAGTGTTCTACATTTTTGAAATGGTAATTTCAAGTTTTATTGAAATATAAAGGAATATACAGGTTGTCTCATTTAAAAATATTATTTCTTTAATAACTGATATGATTTGAAAAAGTAAATTACTTGAACCACTGCATTCTATGTGGAAGTGGTTTGGAAAATGTTTTCATAGAAACAAAGAAATTTGACAGGAAAAAAGTTATAGTATCAACTTTTCGAAAAACATGCTGTTAACTCGGTCGGTTTTCACCATGGTTTATCATAAAAATTGACCCTCAGACACAGCCTTCAATTTTCATCTATCTAGCCTGATGAAAGTGTCCGATTTGGTCCAACCTGTACATACCTATATGGAAATTCTCTGCAATGATATAACCATATTATAGATTAGCTCAAATGATGTATTATTTCCTAAGAGAATAATGACAAGCGATTAACTAATTGAAAAGTGATCTCTACACCTGTATTTTATTTAGATATTCGTTTTGTCACTTTCCTTGAAAAAAAAACTTCAAAAATTTCCTGCTGGAGTTTTTTATAATCCCAAAAAGCTGTACCATTTCAACACCACTATGGGTTCATTAATAAAAAGCTCACAAAATTACACAAACAAGCATTGTATCAAAATAAGCCTGATTCGAAATTCAGAAATGTGAACTTGCTCGATTTCTCGAATTATTCTTGACGTAGGTACCACACAGAATATTGAAATTATGATGAGAAGCGAGTACGTCATTAATATTATTGCTACGAATGCTGCGGCATGACTAATCTCTGCTGTGACAGATATGAGTAACCCACTCTACTTGGGTATCTCTGGTAATAGCCTGGTCATAATTTCCACTACTTATTTCCATTATTTTTTTAATCGATTCTGTTACTTTTTCCAAACGAAATCTATTACGAAAGTGTTTGTCACTTTTTCCACAGACCACCTACCCTCCCTTTGTCACTTGTCAGTAGTGTCATGTCAGTCATGTCACATTATCGATGGTTGGTTATGGGAGAAACAATAATAAAAAGCATTAAATAAGTTGATGTTTTTTCCACTACTGGTACACAGCATTCGTTTTCAACCTGAGAATTTGATCATTTTGATCATTCCAAATTTTCAGTTTCATATTATGAAGAACCCACTACTAGATATACTAGCTTTTGTTAGACAGAAATAGAAAAGGATTATTTTCCTTCAAAATCAAAATATGAAAATATAGAACTGTTTCTACTCACAGTTCAGTGTATTTGCATTTGTTCATGAAATTGTTCATGTAATTCATTTTTCAGGTATCAATCATGAAGTACAACATTTGTAGTGAGGAATAGGAATCAAGACCAGTTTGTTAATACATGAAAATGAACAACATGCTGGTACTGGAAGCAGAGGCTTGTTTATTTTGTCCATCAAAATACAATTATTTTCTATTTCTTTATTTCAGAAAGTTCTTGAATAAGCACAATTTGGAATGGCTTTGTTACTATTTATTTCTCTGCAGCAGATTTATTTCCTGAAATGAACTTTGATTTCCATGAAGATTATGAAAAAACTGATTTTCAAGGTGAATGTGTTTCTGGAATATGTTTGGCACAAATTTCTCTTGTGAATAAAATGAATTTGCATTGTGATACTGTCACTGGTCCCTGTAGTGTTGATATTTATTGAGTATATGACTGAAAGAGACAGAAAGTTGATGAAAAGTAGTACACCCCAACTCCAGGAATAATTGTCATAAAAGTTATACTTTTTTCAGAAATCAAGTACAGTAGAAAATTGATAAACTATTTTTGAACTCAATGCTAACAGAAAACACAACTTGGACATGAGCTATGGTGGGCCTATTTGGACACTTTGAAATGAAAAGTCCTATTCTTGAAATAGATGAAAACTGATGGCTGTGTTTGAGGGTCACTTTTTATGAAAAACCTAATGGTGAATGAAGCCAACTTGTTAAGTGTGTGTTTCAAACTCTACATGAAAATACCTGAATAAAGCTCTGCATTTCAAGTGTGCTACATTTTTAATAATGGTAATTTCGAGTTCTATTGAACTATGAAAAAATGATGATTAATTACTATAGGTACCTACTGATATGATTTGAAAAAATAAATTAGGTTCAATGATAGGAATGGAATTTTCACAATTGAGTTTGTCATTTGAATTGACCCTCAGACATAGCCATCTATTTTCATCTATCTAGTTTGAAAACAGGACTTCAAGTGTCTAATTAAACCGACCCTGTACATGTTTGAAAAGTAGATAATTATTTTTATGTTTTTTTCTCATGTCATTGATGTGAGTTTATGACTGTATAAAAGACAAATAATAGTAAAAGCTACAAAGAATTCATGTTTAAAGATCTACTGGAAAGGATGAAATGTATTTCACATATATATTATAAAGAGCCCACTACTTCACTAGCCTTTGTTGAGACAAAAATGGGAAGGTAGTATTTCATATTCATTCCAAATCAAGATATATGAAAAGTATCTACTCACAGTTCATAATAATTGTGAGTTAAGTATTTGCATTTTTTCATGAAATGGTTCATGTTATTCATTTTTCAGCTATTAATCATTGAAGGGTACAATCTAATCTGTGGTACAACATTTGTAATGAGAATCAAGACCAGTCAATACATGAAAATTAATTATATGCTGGTACTCTGAAGCTTAGGTTTGTTTTTGTCCATCAATATACAATTACATCTAATTTCTTCATTCCAGAAAAGTTCTTGAGGTTTCTGAAGAGGAATAGAAGAGGAATGGTATTCTTATTATTTAATTCTCTGTAGCAGATTCATCTTGTAAAATGAACTCGGATTTCCATGAAGACTGAAGAGTATATGCTCAAAAACTATGATTTTCAAAGCAAATGTATTTCTAGAATATATTTGGTGAACATTTCTTGTGTGAATAAAATGAATTTGCATTTGGGATACTTTCATTGGTCCCTGTAGTGTTAAAAATTATAGAGTATATATATGAAAGAGATAGGAAGTTGATAAGAAGTACACCTCATCAATAATTTTTTGTCAAGAAAGATACACTTTTTTCAGAAATTAAGTACCTACCTACCTAAACTACAGCAGTATAATAATTATGTTATAGTATGATGTTGATAGTAGATGCAATTTGTTTTTGATTTTCCCATTTTGTCACTTCATAGATGTCCACATAATGAAATTAGTATATTATTTATAATCACTAGAAACTACTAAACTAAAAAATGACTTCTTTGAATAATTAAACAGTAGACTATGTCCTGTCTACAGATTCATCAATATTTTTCATCAGTTCCTTGTTGCAAAGCAGAGGTTTGTTAATGTGAATGATCCTTGAGTCCGCATTGAAAAGTGATGGTTAGTTTTCATGTTACCACCCTCTGAATTGCAACCATTGTCTCTGTTCTACTGAAACTTCTCGATGCTGATGATTTGTCTCAGTTCTATTATCACATAGGTGTCAGATTAGGTAGAGGTATAGTTTTATATAATGATCAAATGTTCATAGAGAATTATGTGCTCTGAGTGTGAATTTTAATTGACATATATTCCACCAATATTTATTATTTTTCATTGTTGAATCATTGGTCAATATATAGTTTGTGGCTGATGTCTAGTCATATGGAAATCAATCGAAAAAATACCAATCAATTTATACCCCTAAAAAAAAATCATGGTCGACGTTCGCAACACTGTAGTCAAAATCAACGTTCAGTGATAAATGGATCTGTAGCCAAAGTTGACATTACGCTGAAATATATTACCGTATATACAGTATATAATGCGGTATAAAGATATACGGTATAAGTTTATACTGAGTCCAAACTTGACGTTGCACAAATATATATATATATATATATATATATTCCAGGTTACATGAATGGAACGACTGAACTACTCTTGTGACCAAATTAGATGATATAGGTGACTGTTGTTCCCGAAGATCGATTCCGTGATGCTCGGGATTCTCTTTCAGTCCTTGATTCAAATCACCTGAGGCCTGATGGCTATCGTCTGGCTTCGAAGGTCCTTCTGGCCAACGCGGCCGGCTCTCTTTCGGCTCTTGTTCGTTCTCCACTGATTGTTGCGGTGCCTCTAATTTTTCCACTACTGCTATTGTGATTTTTTTTGTTTTAGTTGGTTCACTTTCTTTGAGAAAAACTGGGCTAAGTGGAGGAGATCTGCTTATTAATCCAGACCGTGTTGTTGGAAAAATCTCTGTGCTTCTGTGCCCTGGGACGAAGCCTCCTTCTGATTCAGGTTTGGATTGGCTTCTCAGAACCCGTTTCTTCTCAGACATGAACACCCCTTTACGAGTATTTTTACCAACCACCTAATAAATTTTCCTGATACTCGAAGGATATAACACGATGATATCTTCCTGGTAAAAGATCAGAACGACCCGAAGGGCTCAACTAATCATGGGAACGTTTGTGATTGTTAGGTCCTATAATATTTAAAGTATATTTTTTTAGGTACCTTTCTGCAATCCAATTTTGAAATCGATTCAATTCAAATATGTTTTTGTATGTCAGAAATCCCGCATATAGCAATGAGAAAGGAAAAAAAAATATTTTTTTTCGTTATCTGCCTTTCGATTATTAAGAAAATTGTTTCAACTTCAGTGATCGACAGAAGTTTTGAAGAATTTTATTAATATTTTTTGTTTAATTATTTTTAATTCATTCATTTGTTTTTACTCTCTGAAATATTCTATAAGAAATACCTAACGGAAAACGGTATTTCCGTTATCATTTGAAAAGAATCAAAATTAGCTGTGTTTTCAAATTTATAATTTGTTCGTCAATACCAAAAGATTTCTGCACAAAGGTACATAAAAGTAACACTTGTTTATTCAAATAGTGAGCATCCAGAAGTTAGGTACCAAAATATTTTCTCTCAAACGTATTATACGAATTTTTCAACCAAAACCGAACCACGTTATTCCATTTAATCTGTATTTCTTTTTTCCAGGTTAATTATGAAGAATTAACCTACAGGAAGGAGCAACGGCGCCTCCACCATATGTCGCGTATAGGGTTCCTTGAAGAGGTAACCCTCTGTCGCTTGGGACGTCCTCAGGGAATAAAAAAAGCCAATAACGCTAAACTAATACGACTCTGGATGAGGTCGTACTACCTTATTCAGAATACTCACTATACAATTAAACAATCAAAGGTTTTTATAACAAAAATATGTATATTCTCAATATCTACAGAATGAACCAACAAATGCGAGAAACCTATCACCCTCGATACAATACTCATAAAAATATCGCTTACCTCATAACACACAATAAGCTGACGGCCATAACCACTCGAGGAGTTTGCTTTTTACCCTAAACGCACAATTCGCGGATTCCGAACGAACTCTCTGTGTCGCCCCTGCAGACTGTCTTTCGTCACCCTCTTTGATGATCTTTTATCATCTCGCTCAGAACCGATCATATTGAATCAGCACTTTTCAACGAATTGCCATAATAGGCGAGCTAGTTTTCTTAGTTTCGACAATGACCTACTTTTGTATATTATTCATTATTTGATTTGTGCTGACCCATATTTATCATATGGTTGAAGGCTGAAGGTGGTATGTTGATAAAATATATTTGATCATGGAAATTGAATTTGGAATATGATAATACTTGGTGTTTTGTTGAATTGAATGTTGGAAAAAGCCCTTCTTGACAATATCATCGAATACAACTCAGATACAATTATCGTTTCGTCTAACCATTTAACCTTCTGTTCGATTCAGTCGCTTGTATGTGTAACGGAAGTAGCGTCACCTGATAAGTATCACTATATATACAGTATTGCGATATAATCGGATACCAACCAGATACATTGATTGTTCAGTCTATCCATTCAACTTTCTGTTCGTTTCGGTCGCTCGTATGTAAAACGGGAATACCGTCACCTAGTGTGTATAACTATATACACAGCATAACATTATAATCGAATACAACTCAGATACTATACATTCAACCTTCTGTTCGATTCGGTTGCTCGTATGTATAACGAAAGAACAGTAACCTGGTGAGTATTTCTATATGAACTTCATCACGATATAATCGAATACAACTCAGATACAATGATCATTCCGTCTATCCATCCAACCTTCTGTTCGATTGGGTCGCTCGTACGTATACACATAAGAGCAACTGAATCGAACATAAGGTTGAATGGATAGATTGAACAATCATTGTATCTGGGTTGTCTCCGATTATATCGTTATGCTGTATATTTAGTAACACCTACCATGTAACGGTTTTTTCGTTACACATACGAGCGTCTGCATCAAACATGAGGTTGGATGATTAGACGGAACGATAATTGTAACTGAGTTGTATTCGATGTTTATATAGTAATACTCACCAGGTGACTGTTCTTGCGTTATACATACGAGCGACCAAATCGAACAGAAGGTTGGATGGATAGACGGAATGATCATTGTATCTGAGTTGTATTCGATTATATCGTGATGACGTTCATATAAAAATACTCACCAGGTTACTGTTCTTTCGTTATACATACAAGCAACCGAATCGAACAGAAGGTTGAAAGGATAGTATCTGGGTTGTATTCGATTATGATGTTATGCTGTGTAAATAGTTATACACATTAGGTGACGGTACTCCCGTTTTACATACGAGCGACCGAAACGAACAGAAAGTTGAATGGATAGACTGAACAATCAATGTATCTGGATGGTATCCGATAATATCGCAATACTGAATATATAGTGATACTTACAGGTGACGGTACTTCCGTTACACATACTAGCGACTGAATTGAACAGAAGGTTGAATGGTTAGACTAAACAATGATCGTATCTGGGGTTGTATTCGATTATATCGTGATGATGTATATATAGTTATACTCACCAGGTAACTGTTCTCCAGTTATACATAAAAGCGACTGAACTGAACAGAAGGTTGAATGGATAGACTGAACAATCATTGTATCTGGGTTGTATTCGATTATATCGTGATGATTATCATATAGTATGTCTAACCAGGTAACAGTTCTTCTGTTACACATACGAGCAACCGAATCGAACATAAGGTTGAATGGATAGATCGAACAATCATTGTATCTGGGTTGTCTCCGATTATATCGTTATGCTGTATATTTAGTTACACCTACCATGAAACGGTTCTTTCGTTACACATACGAGCGTCTGAATCGAACATAAGGTTGGATGATTAGACGGAACAATAATTGTAACTGAGTTGTATTCGATTATATCGTGGTGATGTTTATATAGTAATACTCACCAGGTGACTGTTCTTGCGTTATACATACGAGCGACCCAATCGAACAGAAGTTTGAATGGATAGACGGAATGATCATTGTATCTGAGTTGTATTCGATTATATCGTGATGACGTTTATATAGAAATACTCACCAGGTTACTGTTCTGTCGTTATACATACGAGCAACCGAATCGAACAGAAGGTTGAATGGATAGTATCTGGGTTGTATTCGATTATGATGTTATGCTGTGTAAATAGTTATACACATTAGGTGACGGTACTCCCGTTTTACATAAGAGCGACCGAAACGAACAGAAAGTTGAATGGATAGACTGAACAATCAATGTATCTGGGTGGTATGCGATTATATCGCAATACTGTATATATAGTGATACTTACCAGGGACGGTACTTCCGTTAGACATACTAGCGACTGAATCGAACAGAAAGTTGAATGGTTAGACGAAACGATAATTGTATCTGAGTTGTATTCGATGATATCGTGATGATGTTTATATAGCAATAATCACCAGGTAACTGTTCTTCCGTTTTACATAAAAGTGACCGAATCGAGCAGAAGGTTGAATGGATAGATTGAAAATTCATCGTATCTGGGTTGTATTCGATAAGGTTTATATAGTTATACTCACCAGGTAACTGTCCTTCCGTTATACATACGAGAGACTGAATTGAACAGAAGGTTGAATGGATAGACTAAACAATGATCGTATCTGAGGTTGTATTCGATTATATCGTGATGATGTTTATATAGTTATACTCAACAGGTAACTGTTCTCCAGTTATACATAAGAGCGACTGAACTGAACAGAAGGTTGAATGGATAGACTGAACAATCATTGTATCTGGGTTGTATTCGATTATATCGTGATGATTTTCATATAGTATTTCTAACCAGGTAACAGTTCTTCTGTTACACATAAGAGCAACCGAATCGAACATAAGGTTGAATGGATAGATTGAACAATCATTGTATCTGGGTTGTCTCCGATTATATCGTTATGCTGTATATTTAGTTACACCTACCATGTAACGGTTTTTTCGTTACACATACGAGCGTCTGCATCGAACATGAGGTTGGATGATTAGACGGAACGATAATTGTAACTGAGTTGTATTCGATGTTTATATAGTAATACTCACCAGGTGACTGTTCTTGCGTTATACATACGAGCGACCAAATCGAACAGAAGGTTGGATGGATAGACGGAATGATCATTGTATCTGAGTTGTATTCGATTATATCGTGATGACGTTCATAGAGAAATACTCACCAGGTTACTGTTCTTTCGTTATACATACGAGCAACCGAATCGAACAGAAGGTTGAATGGATAGTATCTGGGTTGTATTCGATTATGATGTTATGCTGTGTAAATAGTTATACACATTAGGTGACGGTACTCCCGTTTTACATACGAGCGCTCGAAACGAACAGAAAGTTGAATGGATAGACTGAACAATCAATGTATCTGGATGGTATCCGATAATATCGCAATACTGAATATATAGTGATACTTGCAGGTGACGGTACTTCCGTTACACATACTAGCGACTGAATTGAACAGAAGGTTGAATGGATAGACTAAACAATGATCGTATCTGGGGTTGTATTGTATTATATCGTGATGATGTATATATAGTTATACTCACCAGTCAACTGTTCTCCAGTTATACATAAGAGCGACTGAACTGAACAGAAGGTTGAATGGATAGACTGAACAATCATTGTATCTGGGTTGTATTCGATTATATCGTGATGATTATCATATAGTATGTCTAACCAGGTAACAGTTCTTCTGTTACACATACGAGCAACCGAATCGAACATAAGGTTAAATGGATAGATGGAACAATCATTGTATCTGGGTTGTCTCCGATTATATCGTTATGCTGTATATTTAGTTACACCTACCATGAAACGGTTCTTTCGTTACACATACGAGCGTCTAAATCGAACATAAGGTTGGATGATTAGACGGAACAATAATTGTAACTGAGTTGTATTCGATTATATCGTGGTGATGTTTATATAGTTATACTCACTAGGTGACTGTTCTTGCGTTATACATACGAGCGACCCAATCGAACAGAAGTTTGGATGGATAGACGGAATGATCATTGAATCTGAGTTGTATTCGATTATATCGTGATGACGTTCATATAGAAATACTCACCAGGTTACTGTTTTATCTTTATACATACAAGCAAACGAATAGAACAGAAGGTTGAATGGAT
Organism: Chrysomela aeneicollis; assembly: GCA_029955515.1. NCBI lineage: Eukaryota > Metazoa > Arthropoda > Insecta > Coleoptera > Chrysomelidae > Chrysomela > Chrysomela aeneicollis. The sequence goes on along the minus strand of JARUHQ010000013.1, from coordinate 8,441,140 downwards.
AGTATCTGGGTTGTATTCGATTATGATGTTATGCTGTGTATATAGTTATACACATTAGGTAACGGTATTACCGTTTTACATACGAGCGACCGAAACGAACAGAAAGTTGAATGGATAGACTGAAAAATCAATGTATCTGGGTGGTATCCGATTATATCGCGATACTGTATATATAGTGATACTTACCAGGTGACGGTACTTCTGTTGCTCATACTAGCGACTGAATCGAACTTAAGGTTGAATGGTAAGACGAAACGATAATTGTATCTGAGTTGTATTCGATGATATCGTGATGATGTTTATATAGCAATACTCACCAGGTAACTGTTCTTCCGTTTTACATACAAGCGACCGAATCGAGCAGAAGGTTAAATTTATTATGGATTGAACAATCATCGTATCTGGGTTGTATTCGATTATGTTTATATAGTTATACTCACCAGGTAACTGTTCTTCCGTTATACATACTAGCGACTGAATCGAACAGAATGTTGAATGGATAGACTAAACAATGATCGTATCTGGGGTTGTATTCGATTATATCGTGATGATGTTTATATAGTTATACTCACCAGGTAACTGTTCTCCAGTTATACATAAGAGCGACTGAACTGAACAGAAGGTTGTATGGATAGACTGAACAATCATCGTATCTGGGTTGTATTCGATTATTTCGTGATGATTATTATATAATATGTCTAACCAGGTAACTGTTCTTCCATTATACATACGAGCGACCGAATCGAGCAGAAGGTTAAATGTATAGATTGAACAATCATCGTATCTGGGTTGTATTTGATTATGTTTATATAGTTTTACTCACCAGGTACCTGTTCTTCCGTTATACATACGAGCGACTGAATTGAACAGAAGGTTGAATGGATAGACTAAATAATGATCGTATCTGGGGTTGTATTTGATTATATCGTGATGATGTATATATAGTTTTACTCACCAGGTAACTGTTCTCCAGTTTTACATAAGAGCGACTGAACTGAACAGAAGGTTGAATGGATAGACTGAACAATCATTGTATCTGGGTTGTATTCGATTATATCGTGATGATTATCATATAGTATGTCTAACCAGGTAACAGTTCTTCTGTTACACATACGAGCAACCGAATCGAACATAAGGTTGAATGGATAGATTGAACAATCATTGTATCTGGGTTGTCTCTGATTATATCGTTATGCTGTATATTTAGTTACACCTACCATGAAACGGTTCTTTCGTTACACATACGAGCGTCTGAATCGAACATAAGGTTGGATGATTAGACGGAACAATAATTGTAACTGAGTTGTATTCGATTATATCGTGGTGATGTTTATATAGTAATACTCACCAGGTGACTGTTCTTGCGTTATACATACGAGCGACCCAATCGAACAGAAGTTTGGATGGATAGACGGGATGATCATTATATCTGAGTTGTATTCGATTATATCGTGATGACGTTCATATATAAATACTCACCAGGTTACTGTTCTGTCGTTATACATACGAGCAACCGAATCGAACAGAAGGTTGAATGGATAGTATCTGGGTTGTATTCGATTATGATGTTATGCTGTGTAAATAGTTATACACATTAGGTGACGGTACTCCCGTTTTAAATACGAGCGACCGAAACGAACAGAAAGTTGAATGGATAGACTGAACAATCAATGTATCTGGGTGGTATGCGATTATATCGCAATACTGTATATATAGTGATACTTACCAGGTGACGGTACTTCCGTTACACATACTAGCGACTGAATCGAACAGAAGGTTGAATGGTTAGACGAAACGATAATTGTATCTGAGTTGTATTCGATGATATCGTGATGATGTTTATATAGCAATAATCACCAGGTAACTGTTCTTCCGTTTTACATAAAAGCGACCGAATCGAGCAAAAGGTTGAATGGATAGATTGAAAATTCATCGTATCTGGGTTGTATTCGATAAGGTTTATACAGTTATACTCACCAGGTAACTGTCCTTCAGTTATACATACGAGCGACTGAATTGAACAGAAGGTTGAATGGATAGACTAAACAATGATCGTATCTGAGGTTGTATTCGATTATATCGTGATGATGTTTATATAGTTATACTCAACAGGTAACTGTTCTTCTGTTACACATAAGAGCAACCGAATCGAACATAAGGTTGAATGGATAGATTGAACAATCATTGTATCTGGGTTGTCTCCGCTTATATCGTTATGCTGTATATTTAGTTACACCTACCATGTAACGGTTTTTTCGTTACACATACGAGCGTCTGCATCGAACATGAGGTTGGATGATTAGACGGAACGATAATTGTAACTGAGTTGTATTCGATGTTTATATAGTAATACTCACCAGGTGACTGTTCTTGCGTTATACATACGAGCGACCAAATCGAACAGAAGGTTGGATGGATAGACGGAATGATCATTGTATCTGAGTTGTATTCGATTATATCGTGATGACGTTCATATAGAAATACTCACCAGGTTACTGTTCTTTCGTTATACATACGGGCAACCGAATCGAACAGAAGGTTGAATGGATAGTATCTGGGTTGTATTCGATTATGATGTTATGCTGTGTAAATAGTTATACACATTAGGTGACGGTACTCCCGTTTTACATACGAGCGCTCGAAACGAACAGAAAGTTGAATGGATAGACTGAACAATCAATGTATCTGGATGGTATTTGATAATATCGCAATACTGAATATATAGTGATACTTACAGGTGACGGTACTTCTGTTACACATACGAGCAACCGAATCGAACATAAGGTTGAATGGATAGATGGAACAATCATTGTATCTGGGTTGTCTCCGATTATATCGTTATGCTGTATATTTAGTTACACCTACCATGAAACGGTTCTTTCGTTACACATACGAGCGTCTAAATCGAACATAAGGTTGGATGATTAGACGGAACAATAATTGTAACTGAGTTGTATTCGATTATATCGTGGTGATGTTTATATAGTTATACTCACTAGGTGACTGTTCTTGCGTTATACATACGAGCGACCCAATCGAACAGAAGTTTGGATGGATAGACGGAATGATCATTGTATCTGAGTTGTATTCGATTATATCGTGATGACGTTCATATAGAAATACTCACCAGGTTACTGTTTTATCTTTATACATACAAGCAAACGAATAGAACAGAAGGTTGAATGGATAGTATCTGGGTTGTATTCGATTATGATGTTATGCTGTGTATATAGTTATACACATTAGGTAACGGTATTACCGTTTTACATACGAGCGACCGAAACGAACAGAAAGTTGAATGGATAGACTGAAAAATCAATGTATCTGGGTGGTATCCGATTATATCGCGATACTGTATATATAGTGATACTTACCAGGTGACGGTACTTCTGTTGCTCATACTAGCGACTGAATCGAACTTAAGGTTGAATGGTAAGACGAAACGATAATTGTATCTGAGTTGTATTCGATGATATCGTGATGATGTTTATATAGCAATACTCACCAGGTAACTGTTCTTCCGTTTTACATACAAGCGACCGAATCGAGCAGAAGGTTAAATTTATTATGGATTGAACAATCATCGTATCTGGGTTGTATTCGATTATGTTTATATAGTTATACTCACCAGGTAACTGTTCTTCCGTTATACATACTAGCGACTGAATCGAACAGAATGTTGAATGGATAGACTAAACAATGATCGTATCTGGGGTTGTATTCGATTATATCGTGATGATGTTTATATAGTTATACTCACCAGGTAACTGTTCTCCAGTTATACATAAGAGCGACTGAACTGAACAGAAGGTTGTATGGATAGACTGAACAATCATCGTATCTGGGTTGTATTCGATTATTTCGTGATGATTATTATATAATATGTCTAACCAGGTAACTGTTCTTCCATTATACATACGAGCGACCGAATCGAGCAGAAGGTTAAATGTATAGATTGAACAATCATCGTATCTGGGTTGTATTTGATTATGTTTATATAGTTTTACTCACCAGGTACCTGTTCTTCCGTTATACATACGAGCGACTGAATTGAACAGAAGGTTGAATGGATAGACTAAATAATGATCGTATCTGGGGTTGTATTTGATTATATCGTGATGATGTATATATAGTTTTACTCACCAGGTAACTGTTCTCCAGTTTTACATAAGAGCGACTGAACTGAACAGAAGGTTGAATGGATAGACTGAACAATCATTGTATCTGGGTTGTATTCGATTATATCGTGATGATTATCATATAGTATGTCTAACCAGGTAACAGTTCTTCTGTTACACATACGAGCAACCGAATCGAACATAAGGTTGAATGGATAGATTGAACAATCATTGTATCTGGGTTGTCTCTGATTATATCGTTATGCTGTATATTTAGTTACACCTACCATGAAACGGTTCTTTCGTTACACATACGAGCGTCTGAATCGAACATAAGGTTGGATGATTAGACGGAACAATAATTGTAACTGAGTTGTATTCGATTATATCGTGGTGATGTTTATATAGTAATACTCACCAGGTGACTGTTCTTGCGTTATACATACGAGCGACCCAATCGAACAGAAGTTTGGATGGATAGACAGGATGATCATTATATCTGAGTTGTATTCGATTATATCGTGATGACGTTCATATATAAATACTCACCAGGTTACTGTTCTGTCGTTATACATACGAGCAACCGAATCGAACAGAAGGTTGAATGGATAGTATCTGGGTTGTATTCGATTATGATGTTATGCTGTGTAAATAGTTATACACATTAGGTGACGGTACTCCCGTTTTAAATACGAGCGACCGAAACGAACAGAAAGTTGAATGGATAGACTGAACAATCAATGTATCTGGGTGGTATGCGATTATATCGCAATACTGTATATATAGTGATACTTACCAGGTGACGGTACTTCCGTTACACATACTAGCGACTGAATCGAACAGAAGGTTGAATGGTTAGACGAAACGATAATTGTATCTGAGTTGTATTCGATGATATCGTGATGATGTTTATATAGCAATAATCACCAGGTAACTGTTCTTCCGTTTTACATAAAAGCGACCGAATCGAGCAAAAGGTTGAATGGATAGATTGAAAATTCATCGTATCTGGGTTGTATTCGATAAGGTTTATACAGTTATACTCACCAGGTAACTGTCCTTCCGTTATACATACGAGCGACTGAATTGAACAGAAGGTTGAATGGATAGACTAAACAATGATCGTATCTGAGGTTGTATTCGATTATATCGTGATGATGTTTATATAGTTATACTCAACAGGTAACTGTTCTTCTGTTACACATAAGAGCAACCGAATCGAACATAAGGTTGAATGGATAGATTGAACAATCATTGTATCTGGGTTGTCTCCGATTATATCGTTATGCTGTATATTTAGTTACACCTACCATGTAACGGTTTTTTCGTTACACATACGAGCGTCTGCATCGAACATGAGGTTGGATGATTAGACGGAACGATAATTGTAACTGAGTTGTATTCGATGTTTATATAGTAATACTCACCAGGTGACTGTTCTTGCGTTATACATACGAGCGACCAAATCGAACAGAAGGTTGGATGGATAGACGGAATGATCATTGTATCTGAGTTGTATTCGATTATATCGTGATGACGTTCATATAGAAATACTCACCAGGTTACTGTTCTTTCGTTATACATACGGGCAACCGAATCGAACAGAAGGTTGAATGGATAGTATCTGGGTTGTATTCGATTATGATGTTATGCTGTGTAAATAGTTATACACATTAGGTGACGGTACTCCCGTTTTACATACGAGCGCTCGAAACGAACAGAAAGTTGAATGGATAGACTGAACAATCAATGTATCTGGATGGTATTTGATAATATCGCAATACTGAATATATAGTGATACTTACAGGTGACGGTACTTCCGTTACACATACTAGCGACTGAATTGAACAGAAGGTTGAATGGATAGACTAAACAATGATCGTATCTGGGGTTGTATTCGATTATATCGTGATGATGTATATATAGTTATACTCACCAGGTAACTGTTCTCCAGTTATACATAAGAGCGACTGAACTGAACAGAAGGTTGAATGGATAGACTGAACAATCATTGTATCTGGGTTGTATTCGATTATATCGTGATGATTATTATATAGTATGTCTAACCAGGTAACAGTTCTTCTGTTACACATACGAGCAACCGAATCGAACATAAGGTTGAATGGATAGATGGAACAATCATTGTATCTGGGTTGTCTCCGATTATATCGTTATGCTGTATATTTAGTTACACCTACCATGAAACGGTTCTTTCGTTACACATACGAGCGTCTGATTCGAACATATGGTTGGATGATTAGACGGAACAATAATTGTAACTGAGTTGTATTCGATTATATCGTGGTGATGTTTATATAGTTATACTCACTAGGTGACTGTTCTTGCGTTATACATACGAGCGACCCAATCGAACAGAAGTTTGGATGGATAGACGAAATGATCATTGTATCTGAGTTGTATTCGATTATATCGTGATGACGTTCAAATAGAAATACTCACCAGGTTACTGTTTTATCTTTATACATACAAGCAAACGAATAGAACAGAAGGTTGAATGGAAAGTATCTGGGTTGTATTCGATTATGATGTTATGCTGTGTATATAGTTATACACATTAGGTAACGGTATTCCCGTTTCACATACGAGCGACCGAAACGAACAGAAAGTTGAATGGATAGACTGAAAAATCAATGTATCTGGGTGGTATCTGATTATATCGCGATACTGTATATATAGTGATACTTACCAGGTGACGGTACTTCTGTTGCACATACTAGCGACTGAATCGAACTTAAGGTTAAATGGTAAGACGAAACGATAATTGTATCTGAGTTGTATTCGATGATATCGTGATGATGTTTATATAGTAATAATCACCAGGTAACTGTTCTTTCGTTTTACATACAAGCGACCGAATCGAGCAGAAGGTTAAATGTATAGATTGAACAATCATCGTATCTGGGTTGTATTCGATTATGTTTAAATAGTTTTACTCACCAGGTACCTGTTCTTCCGTTATACATACGAGCGACTGAATTGAACAGAAGGTTGAATGGATAGACTAAACAATGATCGTATCTGGGGTTGTATTCGATTATATCGTGATGATGTATACATAGTTTTACTCACCAGGTAACTGTTCTCCAGTTATACATAAGAGCGACTGAACTGAACAGAAGGTTGAATGGATAGACTGAACAATCATTGTATCTGGGTTGTATTCGATTATATCGTTATGCTGTATATTTAGTTACACCTACCATGAAACGGTTCTTTCGTTACACATACGAGCGTCTGAATCGAACATAAGGTTGGATGATTAGACGGAACAATAATTGTAACTGAGTTGTATTCGATTATATCGTGGTGATGTTTATATAGTAATACTCACCAGGTGACTGTTCTTGCGTTATACATACGAGCGACCCAATCGAACAGAAGTTTGAATGGATAGACGGAATGATCATTGTATCTGAGTTGTATTCGATTATATCGTGATGACGTTTATATAGAAATACTCACCAGGTTACTGTTCTGTCGTTATACATACGAGCAACCGAATCGAACAGAAGGTTGAATGGATAGTATCTGGGTTGTATTCAATTATGATGTTATGCTGTGTAAATAGTTATACACATTAGGTGACGGTACTCCCGTTTTACATAAGAGCGACCGAAACGAACAGAAAGTTGAATGGATAGACTGAACAATCAATGTATCTGGGTGGTATGCGATTATATCGCAATACTGTATATATAGTGATACTTACCAGGGACGGTACTTCCGTTAGACATACTAGCGACTGAATCGAACAGAAAGTTGAATGGTTAGACGAAACGATAATTGTATCTGAGTTGTATTCGATGATATCGTGATGATGTTTATATAGCAATAATCTCCAGGTAACTGTTCTTCCGTTTTACATAAAAGCGACCGAATCGAGCAGAAGGTTGAATGGATAGATTGAAAATTCATCGTATCTGGGTTGTATTCGATTAGGTTTATATAGTTATACTCACCAGGTAACTGTCCTTCCGTTATACATACGAGCGACTAAATTGAACAGAAGGTTGAATGGATAGACTAAACAATGATCGTATCTGAGGTTGTATTCGATTATATCGTGATGATGTTTATATAGTTATACTCAACAGGTAACTGTTCTCCAGTTATACATAAGAGCGACTGAACTGAACAGAAGGTTGAATGGATAGACTGAACAATCATTGTATCTGGGTTGTATTCGATTATATCGTGATGATTTTCATATAGTATGTCTAACCAGGTAACAGTTCTTCTGTTACACATAAGAGCAACCGAATCGAACATAAGGTTGAATGGATAGATTGAACAATCATTGTATCTGGGTTGTCTCCGATTATATCGTTATGCTGTATATTTAGTTACACCTACCATGTAACGGTTTTTTCGTTACACATACGAGCGTCTGCATCGAACATGAGGTTGGATGATTAGACGGAACGATAATTGTAACTGAGTTGTATTCGATTATATCGTGGTGATGTTTATATAGTAATACTCACCAGGTGACTGTTCTTGCGTTATACATACGAGCGACCCAATCGAACAGAAGTTTGGATGGATAGACGGAATGATCATTGTATCTGAGTTGTATTCGATTATATCGTGATGACGTTCATATAGAAATACTCACCAGGTCACTGTTCTGTCGTTATACATACGAGCAACCGAATCGAACAGAAGGTTGAATGGATAGTATCTGAGTTGTATTCGATTATGATGTTATGCTGTGTAAATAGTTATACACATTAGATATACATACGAGCAACCGAATCGAACATAAGGTTGAATTCAGTATAGATCGAACAATCATCGTATCTGGGTTGTATTCGATTATGTTTATATAGTTATACTCACCAGGTAACTGTTCTTCCGTTATACATACGAGCGACTGAATTGAACAGAAGGTTGAATGGATAGTATATGGGTTGTATTCGATTATGATGTTATGCTGTGTATATAGTTATACACACTAGGAGACGGTATTCCCGTTTTACATACGAGCGACCGAAACAAGAAGAAAGTTGAATGGATAGACTGAACAATCAATGTATCTGGGTGGTATCCGATTATATCGCAATACTGTATATATAGTGATACTTACCAGGTGACGATACTTCCGTTACACATACTAGCGACTGAATCGAACAGAATGTTGAATGGTTAGACGAAACGATAATTGTATCTGAGTTGTATTCGATGATATCGTGATGATGTTTATATAGCAATACTCACCAGGTTACTGTTCTTTCGTTATACATACGAGCAACCGAATCGAACAGAAGGTTGAATGGATAGTATCTGGGTTGTATTCGATTATGATGTCATGCTGTGTATATAGTCATACACATAAGGTGACGGTATTCCCGTTTCACATACGAGCGACCGAAACGAACAGAAAGTTGAATGGATAGACTGAACAATCAATGTATCTGGGTGGTATCCGATTATATCGCAATACTGTATATATAGTGATACTTACCAGGTGACGGTACTTCCGTTACACATACTAGCGACTGAATCGAACAGAAGGTTAAATGGTTAGACGAAACGATAATTGGTATCTGAGTTGTATTCGATGATATCGTGATGATGTTTATATAGCAATACTCACCAGGTAACTGTCCTTCCGTTTTACATACAAGCGACCGAATCGAGCAGAAGGTTAAATGGATAGATTGAACAATCATCGTATCTGAGTTGTATTCGATTATGTTTATATAGATATACTCACCAGGTACCTGTTCTTCCGATATACATACGAGCAACCGAATCGAACATAAGGTTGAATTCAGTATAGATTGAACAATCATCGTATCTGGGTTGTATTCGATTATGTTTATATAGTTATACTCACCAGGTAACTGTTCTTCTGTTATACATACGAGCGACTGAATTGAACAGAAGGTATATGGGTTGTATTCGATTATGATGTTATGCTGTGTATATAGTTATACACACTAGGAGACGGTATTCCCGTTTTACATACGAGCGACCGAAACAAAAAGAAAGTTGAATGGATAGACTGAACAATCAATGTATCTGGGTGTTATCCGATTATATCGCAATACTGTATATATAGTGATACTCACCAGGTGACGATACTTTCGTTACACATACTAGCGACTGAATCGAACAGAAGGTTAAATGGTTAGACGAAACGATAATTGTATCTGAGTTGTATTCGATGATATCGTGATAATGTTTATATAGCAATACTCACCAGGTAACTGTTCTTCCGTTTTACATACAAGCGACCGAATCGAGCAGAAGGTTAAATGGATAGATTGAACAATCATCGTATCTGAGTTGTATTCGATTATGTTTATATAGATATACTCACCAGGTACCTGTTCTTCCGATATACATACGAGCAACCGAATCGAACATAAGGTTGAATTCAGTATAGATCGAACAATCATCGTATCTGGGTTGTATTCGATTATGTTTATATAGTTATACTCACCAGGTAACTGTTCTTCCGTTATACATACGAGCGACTGAATTGAACAGAAGGTTGAATGGATAGTATATGGGTTGTATTCGATTATGATGTTATGCTGTGTATATAGTTATACACACTAGGAGACGGTATTCCCGTTTTACATACGAGCGACCGAAACAAGAAGAAAGTTGAATGGATAGACTGAACAATCAATGTATCTGGGTGGTATCCGATTATATCGCAATACTGTATATATAGTGATACTTACCAGGTGACGATACTTCCGTTACACATACTAGCGACTGAATCGAACAGAATGTTGAATGGTTAGACGAAACGATAATTGTATCTGAGTTGTATTCGATGATATCGTGATGATGTTTATATAGCAATACTCACCAGGTTACTGTTCTTTCGTTATACATACGAGCAACCGAATCGAACAGAAGGTTGAATGGATAGTATCTGGGTTGTATTCGATTATGATGTCATGCTGTGTATATAGTTATACACATAAGGTGACGGTATTCCCGTTTCACATACGAGCGACCGAAACGAACAGAAAGTTGAATGGATAGACTGAACAATCAATGTATCTGGGTGGTATCCGATTATATCGCAATACTGTATATATAGTGATACTTACCAGGTGACGGTACTTCCGTTACACATACTAGCGACTGAATCGAACAGAAGGTTAAATGGTTAGACGAAACGATAATTGGTATCTGAGTTGTATTCGATGATATCGTGATGATGTTTATATAGCAATACTCACCAGGTAACTGTCCTTCCGTTTTACATACAAGCGACCGAATCGAGCAGATGGTTAAATGGATAGATTGAACAATCATCGTATCTGAGTTGTATTCGATTATGTTTATATAGATATACTCACCAGGTACCTGTTCTTCCGATATACATACGAGCAACCGAATCGAACATAAGGTTGAATTCAGTATAGATTGAACAATCATCGTATCTGGGTTGTATTCGATTATGTTTATATAGTTATACTCACCAGGTAACTGTTCTTCTGTTATACATACGAGCGACTGAATTGAACAGAAGGTATATGGGTTGTATTCGATTATGATGTTATGCTGTGTATATAGTTATACACACTAGGAGACGGTATTCCCGTTTTACATACGAGCGACCGAAACAAAAAGAAAGTTGAATGGATAGACTGAACAATCAATGTATCTGGGTGTTATCCGATTATATCGCAATACTGTATATATAGTGATACTCACCAGGTGACGATACTTTCGTTACACATACTAGCGACTGAATCGAACAGAATGTTGAATGGTTAGACGAAACGATAATTGTATCTGAGTTGTATTCGATGATATCGTGATTATGTTTATATAGCAATACTCACCAGGTTACTGTTCTTTCGTTATACATAAGAGCAACCGAATCGAACAGAAGGTTGAATGGATAGTATCTGGGTTGTATTCGATTATGATGTTATGCTGTGTATATAGTTATACACATAAGGTGACGGTATTCCCGTTTCACATAAGAGCGACCGAAACGAACAGAAAGTTGAATGGATAGACTGAACAATCAATGTATCTGGGTGGTATCCGATTATATCGCAATACTGTATATATAGTGATACTTACCAGGTGACGGTACTTCCGTTACACATACTAGCGACTGAATCAAACAGAAGGTTAAATGGTTAGACGAAACGATGATTGTATCTGAGTTGTATTCGATGATATCGTGATGATGTTTATATAGCAATACTCACCAGGTAACTGTCCTTCCGTTTTACATACAAGCGACCGAATCGAGCAGGAGGTTAAATGGATAGATTGAACAATCATCGTATCTGAGTTGTATTCGATTATGTTTATATAGATATACTCACCAGGTACCTGTTCTTCCGATATACATACGAGCAACCGAATCGAACATAAGGTTGAATTCAGTATAGATTGAACAATCATCGTATCTGGGTTGTATTCGATTATGTTTATATAGTTATACTCACCAGGTAACTGTTCTTCTGTTATACATACGAGCGACTGAATTGAACAGAAGGTTGAATGGATAGTATATGGGTTGTATTCGATTATGATGTTATGCTGTGTATATAGTTATACACACTAGGAGACGGTATTCCCGTTTTACATACGAGCGACCGAAACGAAAAGAAAGTTGAATGGATAGACTGAACAATCAATGTATCTGGGTGGTATCCGATTATATCGCAATACTGTATATATAGTGATACTCACCAGGTGACGATACTTCCGTTACACATACTAGCGACTGAATCGAACAGAATGTTGAATGGTTAGACGAAACGATAATTGTATCTGAGTTTTATTCGATGATATCGTGATGATGTTTATATAGCAATACTCACCAGGTTACTGTTCTTTCGTTATACATACGAGCAACCGAATCGAACATGAGGTTGAATGGATAGTATCTGGGTTGTATTCGATTATGATGTTATGCTGTGTATATAGTTATACACATAAGGTGACGGTATTCCCGTTTCACATACGAGCGACCGAAACGAACAGAAAGTTGAATGGATAGACTGAAGAATCAATGTATCTGGGTGGTATCCGATTATATCGCAATACTGTATATATAGTGATACTTACCAGGTGACGGTACTTCCGTTACACATACTAGCGACTGAATCGAACAGAAGGTTAAATGGTTAGACGAAACGATAATTGTATCTGAGTTGTATTCGATGATATCGTGATGATGTTTATATAGCAATACTTACCAGGTAACTGTCCTTCCGTTTTACATACAAGCTACCGAATCGAGCAGAAGGTTAAATAGATAGATTGAACAATCATCGTATCTGAGTTGTATTCGATTATGTTTATATAGATATACTCACCAGGTACCTGTTCTTCCGATATACATACGAGCAACCGAATCGAACATAAGGTTGAATGGATAGATTGAACAATCATCGTATCTGAGTTGTATTCGATTATGTTTATATAGTTATACTCACCAGGTAACTGTTTTTTCGTTATACATACGAGCGACTGAATTGAACTGAAGGTTGAATGGATAGACTAAACAATGATCGTATCTGGGGTTGTATTCGATTATATCGTGATAATGTTCATATAGTCATACTCACCAGGTAACTGTTCTCCAGTTATACATAAGAGCGACTGAACTGAACAGAAGGTTGAATGGATAGACTGAACAATCATCGTATCTGGGTTGTATTCGATTATTTCGTGATGATTATTATATATTATGTCTTACCAGGTAACTGTTCTTTCGTTATACATACTAGCAACCGAATCGAACAGAAGGTTGAATGGATAGTATCTGGGTTGTATTCGATTATGATGTTATGCTGTATATATAGTTATACACATAAGGTGACGGTATTCCCGTTTCACATACGAGCGACCGAAACGAACAGAAAGTTGAATGGATAGACTGAACAATCAATGTATCTGGGTGGTATCCGATTATATCGCAATACTGTATATATAGTGATACTCACCAGGTGACGATACTTCCGTTACACATACTAGCGACTGAATCGAACAGAATGTTGAATGGTTAGACGAAACGATAATTGTATCTGAGTTGTATTCGATGATATCGTGATGATGTTTATATAGCAATACTCGCCAGGTAACTGTTCTTCCGTTTTACATACAAGCGACCGAATCGAGCAGAAGGTTGAATTCAGTATAGATTGAACAATCATCGTATCTGGGTTGTGTTCGATTATGTTTATATAGTTATACTCACCAGGTAACTGTTCTTCCGTTATACATACAAGCGACTGAATTGAACAGAAGGTTGAATGGATAGTATATGGGTTGTATTCGATTATGATGTTATGCTGTGTATATAGTTATACACACTAGGAGACGGTATTCCCGTTTTACATACGAGCGACCAAAACGAAAAGAAAGTTGAATGGATAGACTGAACAATCAATGTATCTGGGTGGTATCCGATTATATCGCAATACTGTATATATAGTGATACTTACCAGGTGACGGTACTTCCGTTACACATACTATCGACTGAATCGAACAGAAGGTTAAATGGTTAGACGAAACGATACATGTATCTGAGTTGTATTCGATGATATCGTGATGATGTTTATATAGCAATACTCAACAGGAGCAGAAGGTTGAATTCAGTATAGATTGAACAATCATCGTATCTGGGTTGTATTCGATTATGTTTATATAGTTATACTCACCAGGTAACTGTTCTTCCGTTATACATACGAGCGACTGAATTGAACAGAAGGTTGAATGGATAGTATATGGGTTGTATTCGATTATGATGTTATGCTGTGTATATAGTTATACACAGGAGACGGTATTCCTCTTTTACATACGAGCGACTGAAACGAAAAGAAAGTTGAATGGATATACTGAACAATCAATGTATCTGGGTGGTATCCGATTATATCGCAATACTGTATATATAGTGATACTTACCAGGTGACGATACTTCCGTTACACATACTAGCGACTGAATCGAACAGAATGTTGAATGGTTAGAAGAAACGATAATTGTATCTGAGTTGTATTCGATGATATCGTGATGATGTTTATATAGCAATACTCACCAGGTAACTGTCCTTCCGTTTTACATACAAGCGACCGAATCGAGCAGAAGGTTAAATGGATAGATTGAACAATCATCGTATCTGAGTTGTATTCGATTATGTTCATATAGATATACTCACCAGGTACCTGTTCTTCCGATATACATACGAGCAACCGAATCGAACATAAGGTTGAATGGATAGATTGAACAATCATCGTATCTGAGTTGTATTCGATTATGTTTATATAGTTATACTCACCAGGTAACTGTTCTTCCGTTATACATACGAGCGACTGAATTGAACTGAAGGTTGAATGGATAGACTAAACAATGATCGTATCTGGGGTTGTATTCGATTATATCGTGATGATGTTCATATAGTTATACTCACCAGGTTACTGTTCTCCAGTTATACATAAGAGCGACTGAACTGAACAGGAGGTTGAATGGATAGACTGAACAATCATCGTATCTAGGTTGTCTTCGATAATTTCGTGATGATTATTATATATTATGTCTAACCAGGTAACTGTTCATTCGTTATACATACTAGCAACCGAATCGAACATAAGGTTAAATGGATAGATTGAACAATCATTGTATCTGGGTTGTCTCCGATTATATCGTTATGTTGTATATTTAACTACACCTACCATGTAACGGTTCTTTCGTTACATATACGAGCATCTGAATCGAACATAAGGTTGGATGGTTAGACGGAACGATAATTGTAACTAAGTTGTATTCGATTATATCGTGATGACGTTCATATAGAAATACTCACCAGGTTACTGTTCTTTCGTTATACATACGAGCAACCGAATCGAACAGAAGGTTGAATGGATAGTATCTGGGTTGTATTCGATTATGATGTTATGCTGTGTATATAGTTATACACATAAGGTGACGGTATTCCCGTTTCACATACGAGCGACCGAAACGAACAGAAATTTGAATGGATAGACTGAACAATCAATGTATCTGGGTGGTATCCGATTATATCACAATAATGTAGATATTGTTGGAAGATCCAAGAAAATATTTAGTATTCGTTGAAGAACCATGACAACATGTGAATTCAAGATTATTTTTTAACAAGATTGTCAATTTTGATATAATTTTTGATATATATTGTCAAACATTCGATGAAGTAAAAAGCTTAATATTTGATATCTCATATCATTTTTGATCTACTTGTTCTTGAGAATCTGATACATATCTGCACCGGGTAGGTGTACGTATATAGAAATTACATATATAGTGATACTTACCAGGTGACGGTACTTCCGTTACACATACTAGCGACTGAATCGAACAGAAGGTTAAATGGTTAGACGAAACGATAATTGTATCTGAGTTGTATTCGAAGATATCGTGATGATGTTTATATAGCAATACTCACCAGGTAACTGTTCTTCCGTTTACATACAAGCGACCGAATCGAGCAGAAGGTTGAATTCAGTATAGATTGAACAATCATCGTATCTGGGTTGTATTCGATTATGTTTATATAGTTATACTCACCAGGTAACTGTTCTTCCGTTATACATACGATCGACTGAATTGAACAGAAGGTTGAATGGATAGTATATGGGTTGTATTCGATTATGATGTTATGCTGTGTATATAGTTATACACGCTATGAGACGGTATTCCCGTTTTACATACGAGCGACCGAAACGAAAAGAAAGTTGAATGGATAGACTGAACAATCAATGTATCTGGGTGGTATCCGATTATATCGCAATACTGTATATAAAGTGATACTTACCAGGTGACGATACTTCCGTTACATATACTAGCGACTGAATCGAACAGAATGTTGAATGGTTAGACGAAACGATAATTGTATCTGAGTTGTATTCGATGATATCGTGATGATGTTTATATAGCAATAATCACCAGGTAACTGTCCTTCCGTTTTACATACAAGCGACCGAATCGAGCAGAAGGTTAAATGGATAGATTGAACAATCATCGTATCTGAGTTGTATTCGATTATGTTTATATAGATATACTCACCAGGTACCTGTTCTTCCGATATACATACGAGCAACCGAATCGAACATAAGGTTGAATGGATAGATTGAACAATCATCGTATCTGAGTTGTATTCGATTATGTTTATATAGTTATACTCACCAGGTAACTGTTCTTCCGTTATACATACGAGCGACTGAATCGAACTGAAGGTTGAATGGATAGACTAAACAATGATCTATCTGGGGTTGTATTCGATTATATCGTGATGATGTTCATATAGTTATACTCACCAGGTAACTGTTCTCCAGTTATACATAAGAGCGACTGAACTGAACAGAAGGTTGAATGGATAGACTGAACAATCATCGTATCTGGGTTGTATTCGATTATTTCGTGATGATTATTATATATTATGTCTAACCAGGTAACTGTCCTTTCGTTATACATACTAGCAACCGAATCGAACATAAGGTTGAATGGATAGATTGAACAATCATTGTATCTGGGTTGTCTCCTTTTATATCGTTATGTTGCATATTTAACTACACCTACCATGTAACGGTTCTTTCGTTACACATACGAGCGTCTGAATCGAACATAAGGTTGGATGGTTAGACGGAACGATAATTGTAACTAAGTTGTATTCGATTATATCGTGATGACGTTCATATAGAAATACTCACCAGGTTACTGTTCTTTCGTTATACATACGAGCAACCGAATCGAACAGAAGGTTGAATGGATAGTATCTGGGTTGTATTCGATTATGATGTTATGCTGTGTATATAGTTATACACATAAGGTGACGGTATTCCCGTTTTACATACGAGCGACCAAAACGAAAAGAAAGTTGAATGGATAGACTGAACAATCAATGTATCTGGGTGGTATCCGATTATATCGCAATTCTGTATATATAATGATACTTACCAGGTGACGGTACTTCCGTTACACATACTAGCGACTGAATCGAACAGAAGGTTAAATGGTTAGACGAAACGATACATGTATCTGAGTTGTATTCGATGATATCGTGATGATGTTTATATAGCAATACTCAACAGGTAACTGTTCTTCCGTTTTACATACAAGCGACCGAATCGAGCAGAAGGTTGAATTCAGTATAGATTGAACAATCATCGTATCTGGGTTGTATTCGATTATGTTTATATAGTTATACTCACCAGGTAACTGTTCTTCCGTTATACATACGAGCGACTGAATTGAACAGAAGGTTGAATGGATAGTATATGGGTTGTATTCGATTATGATGTTATGCTGTGTATATAGTTATACACACTAGGAGACGGTATTCCCGTTTTACATACGAGCGACCGAAACGAAAAGAAAGTTGAATGGATAGACTGAACAATCAATGTATCTGGGTGGTATCCGATTATATCGCAATACTGTATATATAGTGATACTTACCAGGTGACGGTACTTCCGTTACACATACTAGCGACTGAATCGAACAGAAGGTTAAATGGTTAGACGAAACGATAATTGTATCTGAGTTGTATTCGATGATATCGTGATGATGTTTATATAGCAATACTCACCAGGTAACTGTTCTTCCGTTTTACATACAAGCGACCGAATCGAGCAGAAGGTTGAATTCAGTATAGATTGAACAATCATCGTATCTGGGTTGTATTCGATTATGTTTATATAGTTTAACTCACCAGGTAACTGTTCTTCCGTTATACATACGAGCGACTGAATTGAACAGAAGGTTGAATGGATAGTATATGGGTTGTATTCGATTATGATGTTATGCTGTGTATATAGTTATACACACTAGGAGACGGTATTCCCGTTACACATACTAGCGACTGAATCGAACAGAATGTTGAATGGTTAGACGAAACGATAATTGTATCTGAGTTGTATTCGATGATATCGTGATGATGTTTATATAGCAATACTCACCAGGTAACTGTTCTTCCTTTTTACATACAAGCGACCGAATCGAGCAGAAGGTTGAATTCAGTATAGATTGAACAATCATCGTATCTGGGTTGTATTCGATTATGTTTATATAGTTATACTCACCAGGTAACTGTTCTTCCGTTATACATACGAGCGACTGAATTGAACAGAAGGTTGAATGGATAGTATATATGTTGTATTCGATTATGATGTTATGCTGTGTATATAGTTATACACACTAGGAGACGGTATTCCCGTTTTACATACGAGCGACCAAAACGAAAAGAAAGTTATTCCCGTTTTACATACGAGCGACCAAAACGAAAAGAAAGTTGAATGGATAGACTGCAAATCAATGTATCTGAGTGGTATCCGATTATATCGCAATACTGTATATATAGTTATACTTACCAGGTGACGATACTTCCGTTACACATACTAGCGACTGAATCGAACAGAATGTTGAATGGTTAGACGAAACGATAATTGTATCTGAATTGTATTCGATGATATCGTGATGATGTTTATATAGCAATACTCACCAGGTAACTGTCCTTCCGTTTTACATACAAGCGACCGAATCGAGCAGAAGGTTGAATGGATAGATTGAACAATCATCGTATCTGAGTTGTATTCGATTATGTTTATATAGATATACTCACCAGGTACCTGTTCTTCCGATATACATACGAGCAACCGAATCGAACATAAGGTTGAATGGATAGATTGAACAATCATCGTATCTGAGTTGTATTCGATTATGTTTATATAGTTATACTCACCAGGTAACTGTTCTTCCGTTATACATAAGAGCGACTGAATTGAACTGAAGGTTGAATGGATAGACTAAACAATGATCGTATCTGGGGTTGTATTCGATTATATCGTGATGATGTTCATATAGTTATACTCACCAGGTAACTGTTCTCCAGTTATACATAAGAGCGACTGAACTGAACAGAAGGTTGAATGGATAGACTGAACAATCATCGTATCTGGGTTGTATTCGATTATTTCGTGATGATTATTATATATTATGTCAAACCAGGTAACTGTTCTTTCGTTATACATACTAGCAACCGAATCGAACCTAAGGTTGAATGGATAGATTGAACAATCATTGTATCTGGGTTGTCTCCGATTATATCGTTATGTTGTATATTTAACTACACCTACCATGTAACGGTTCTTTCGTTACACATACGAGCGTCTGAATCGAACATAAGGTTGGATGGTTAGACGGAACGATAATTGTAACTTAGTTGTATTCGATTATATCGTGATGACGTTCATATAGAAATACTCACCAGGTTACTGTTCTTTCGTTATACATACGAGCAACCGAATCGAACAGAAGGTTGAATGGATAGTTTCTGGGTTGTATTCGATTATGATGTTATGCTGTGTATATAGTTATACACATAAGGTGACGATATTCCCGTTTCACATACGAGCGACCGAAACGAAAAGAAAGTTGAATGGATAGACTGAACAATCAATGTATCTGGGTGGTATCCGATTATATCGCAATACTGTATATATAGTGATACTTACCAGGTGACGGTACTTCCGTTACACATACTAGCGACTGAATCGAACAGAAGGTTAAATGGTTAGACGAAACGATAATTGTATCTGAGTTGTATTCGATGATATCGTGATGATGTTTATATAGCAATACTCACCAGGTAACTGTTCTTCCGTTTTACATACAAGCGACCGAATCGAGCAGAAGGTTGAATCAGTATAGATTGAACAATCATCGTATCTGGGTTGTATTCGATTATGTTTATATAGTTATACTCACCAGGTAACTGTTCTTCCGTTATACATACGAGCGACTGAATTGAACAGAAGGTTGAATGGATAGTATATGGGTTGTATTCGATTATGATGTTATGCTGTGTATATAGTTATACACACTAGGAGACGGTATTCCCGTTTTACATACGAGCGACCAAAACGAAAAGAAAGTTGAATGGATAGACTGAACAATCAATGTATCTGGGTGGTATCCGATTATATCGCGATACTGTATATATAGTGATACTTACCAGGTGACGATACTTCCGTTACACATACTAGCGACTGAATCGAACAGAATGTTGAATGGTTAGACGAAACGATAATTGTATCTGAATTGTATTCGATGATATCGTGATGATGTTTATATAGCAATACTCACCAGGTAACTTTCCTTCCGTTTTACATACAAGCGACCGAATCGAGCAGAAGGTTAAATGGATAGATTGAACAATCATCGTATCTGAGTTGTATTCGATTATGTTTATATAGATATACTCACCAGGTACCTGTTCTTCCGATATACATACGAGCAACCGAATCGAACATAAGGTTGAATGGATAGATTGAACAATCATCGTATCTGAGTTGTATTCGATTATGTTTATATAGTTATACTCACCAGGTAACTGTTCTTCCGTTATACATAAGAGCGACTGAATTGAACTGAAGGTTGAATGGATAGACTAAACAATGATCGTATCTGGGGTTGTATTCGATTATATCGTGATGATGTTCATATAGTTATACTCACCAGGTAGCTGTTCTCCAGTTATACATAAGAGCGACTGAACTGAACAGAAGGTTGAATGGATAGACTGAACAATCATCGTATCTGGGTTGTATTCGATTATTTCGTGATGATTATTATATATTA
This sequence comes from Chrysomela aeneicollis, assembly GCA_029955515.1. Lineage (NCBI taxonomy): Eukaryota > Metazoa > Arthropoda > Insecta > Coleoptera > Chrysomelidae > Chrysomela > Chrysomela aeneicollis. Next base: position 8,419,392 of record JARUHQ010000013.1, on the reverse strand, counting down.
TGTCTAACCAGGTAACTGTTCTTTCGTTATACATACTAGCAACCGAATCGAACATAAGGTTGAATGGATAGATTGAACAATCATTGTATCTGGGTTGTCTCCGATTATATCGTTATGTTGTATATTTAACTACACCTACCATGTTACGGTTCTTTCGTTACATATACGAGCATCTGAATCGAACATAAGGTTGGATGGTTAGACGGAACGATAATTGTAACTAAGTTGTATTCGATTATATCGTGATGACGTTCATATAGAAATACTCACCAGGTTACTGTTCTTTCGTTATACATACGAGCAACCGAATCGAACAGAAGGTTGAATGGATAGTATCTGGGTTGTATACGATTATGATGTTATGCTGTGTATATAGTTATACACATAAGGTGACGGTATTCCCGTTTCACATACGAGCGACCGAAACGAACAGAAAGTTGAATGGATAGACTGAACAATCAATGTATCTGGGTGGTATCCGATTATATCACAATACTGTAGATATTGTTGAAAGATCCAAGAAAATATTTAGTATTCGTTGAAGAACCATGACAACATGTGAATTCAAGATTATTTTTTAACAAGATTGTCAATTTGGATATAATTTTTGATATATATTGTCAAACATTCGATGAAGTAAAAAGCTTAATATTTGATATCTCATATCATTTTTGATATACTTGTTCTTGAGAATCTGATACATATCTGCACCGGGTAGGTGTACGTATATAGAAATTACATATATAGTGATACTTACCAGGTGACGGTACTTCCGTTACACATACTAGCGACTGAATCGAACAGAAGGTTAAATGGTAAGACGAAACGATAATTGTATCTGAGTTGTATTCGAAGATATCGTGATGATGTTCATATAGCAATACTCACCAGGTAACTGTTCTTCCGTTTACATACAAGCGACCGAATCGAGCAGAAGGTTGAATTCAGTATAGATTGAACAATCATCGTATCTGAGTTGTATTCGATTATGTTTATATAGTTATACTCACCAGGTAACTGTTCTTCCGTTATACATACGAGCGACTGAATTGAACAGAAGGTTGAATGGATAGTATATGGGTTGTATTCGATTATGATGTTATGCTGTGTATATAGTTATACACACTATGAGACGGTATTCCCGTTTTACATACGAGCGACCGAAACGAAAAGAAAGTTGAATGGATAGACTGAACAATCAATGTATCTGGGTGGTATCTGATTATATCGCAATACTGTATATATAGTGATACTTACCAGGTGACGATACTTCCGTTACACATACTAGCGACTGAATCGAACAGAATGTTGAATGGTTAGACGAAACGATAATTGTATCTGAGTTGTATTCGATGATATCGTGATGATGTTTATATAGCAATAATCACCAGGTAACTGTCCTTCCGTTTTACATACAAGCGACCGAATCGAGCAGAAGGTTAAATGGATAGATTGAACAATCATCGTATCTGAGTTGTATTCGATTATGTTTATATAGATATACTCACCAGGTACCTGTTCTTCCGATATACATACGAGCAACCGAATCGAACATAAGGTTGAATGGATAGATTGAACAATCATCGTATCTGAGTTGTATTCGATTATGTTTATATAGTTATACTCACCAGGTAACTGTTCTTCCGTTATACATACGAGCGACTGAATTGAACTGAAGGTTGAATGGATAGACTAAACAATGATCGTATCTGGGGTTGTATTCGATTATATCGTGATGATGTTCATATAGTTATACTCACCAGGTAACTGTTCTCCAGTTATACATAAGAGCGACTGAACTGAACAGAAGGTTGAATGGATAGACTGAACAATCATCGTATCTGGGTTGTATTCGATTATTTCGTGATGATTATTATATATTATTTCTAACCAGGTAACTGTTCTTTCGTTATACATACTAGCAACCGAATCGAACATATGGTTGAATGGATAGATTGAACAATCATTGTATCTGGGTTGTCTCCTTTTATATCGTTATGTTGTATATTTAACTACACCTTCCATGTAACGGTTCTTTCGTTACACATACGAGCGTCTGAATCGAACATAAGGTTGGATGGTTAGACGGAACGATAATTGTAACTAAGTTGTATTCGATTATATCGTGATGACGTTCATATAGAAATACTCACCAGGTTACTGTTCTTTCGTTATACATACGAGCAACCGAATCGAACAGAAGGTTGAATGGATAGTATCTGGGTTGTATTCGATTATGATGTTATGCTGTGTATATAGTTATACACATAAGGTGACGGTATTCCCGTTTCACATACGAGCGACCGGAACGAACAGAAAGTTGAATGGATAGACTGAACAATCAATGTATCTGGGTGGTATCCGATTATATCGCAATACTGTATATATAGTGATACTTACCAGGTGACGGTACTTCCGTTACACATACTAGCGACTGAATCGAACAGAAGGTTAAATGGTTAGACAAAACGATACATGTATCTGAGTTGTATTCGATGATATCGTGATGATGTTTATATAGCAATACTCAACAGGTAACTGTTCTTCCGTTTTACATACAAGGGACCGAATCGAGCAGAAGGTTGAATTCAGTATAGATTGAACAATCATCGTATCTGGGTTGTATTCGATTATGTTTATATAGTTATACTCACCAGGTAACTGTTCTTCCGTTATACATACGAGCGACTGAATTGAACAGAAGGTTGAATGGATAGTATATGGGTTGTATTCGATTATGATGTTATGCTGTGTATATAGTTATTACGGTATTCCCGTTTTACATACGAGCGACCGAAACAAAAAGAAAGTTGAATGGATAGACTGAACAATCAATGTATCTGGGTGGTATCCGATTATATCGCAATACTGTATATATAGTGATACTTACCAGGTGACGATACTTCCGTTACACATACTAGCGACTGAATCGAACAGAATGTTGAATGGTTAGACGAAACGATAATTGTATCTGAGTTGTATTCGATGATATCGTGATGATGTTTATATAGCAATACTCACCAGGTAACTGTTCTTCCTTTTTACATAGAAGCGACCGAATCGAGCAGAAGGTTGAATTCAGTATAGATTAAAAAATCATCGTATCTGGGTTGTATTCGATTATGTTTATATAGTTATACTCACCAGGTAACTGTTCTTCCGTCATACATACGAGCGACTGAATTGAACAGAAGGTTGAATGGATAGTATATGGGTTGTATTCGATTATGATGTTATGCTGTGTATATAGTTATACACACTAGGAGACGGTATTCCCGTTTTACATACGAGCGACCAAAACGAAAAGAATGTTGAATGGATAGACTGAACAATCAATGTATCTGGGTGGTATCATATTATATCGCAATACTGTATATATAGTGATACTTACCAGGTGACGATACTTCCGTTACACATACAAGCGACTGAATCGAATAGAATGTTGAATGGTTAGACGAAACGATAATTGTATCTGAATTGTATTCGATGATATCGTGATGATGTTTATATAGCAATACTCACCAGGTAACTGTCCTTCCGTTTTACATACGAGCGACCGAAACGAAAAGAAAGTTGAATGGATAGACTGAACAATCAATGTATCTGGGTGGTATCCGATTATATCGCAATACTGTATATATAGTGATACTTACCAGGTGACGATACTTCCGTTACACATACTAGCGACTGAATCGAACAGAATGTTGAATGGTTAGACGAAACGATAATTGTATCTGAGTTGTATTCGATGATATCGTGATGATGTTTATATAGCAATACTCACCAGGTAACTGTTCTTCCGTTTTACATACAAGCGACCGAATCGAGCAGAAGGTTGAATTCAGTATAGATTGAACAATCATCGTATCTGGGTTGTATTCGATTATGTTTATATAGTTATACTCACCAGGTAACTGTTCTTCCGTTATACATACGAGCGACTGAATTGAACAGAAGGTTGAATGGATAGTATATGGGTTGTATTCGATTATGATGTTATGCTGTGTATATAGTTATACACACTAGGAGACGATATTCCCGTTTTACATACGAGCGACCGAAACAAAAAGAAAGTTGAATGGATAGACTGAACAATCAATGTATCTGGGTGGTATCCGATTATATCGCAATACTGTATATATAGTGATACTTACCAGGTGACGATACTTCCGTTACACATACTAGCGACTGAATCGAACAGAATGTTGAATGGTTAGACGAAACGATAATTGTATCTGAGTTGTATTCGATGATATAGTGATGATGTTTATATAGCAATACTCACCAGGTAACTGTTCTTCCTTTTTACATACAAGCGACCGAATCGAGCAGAAGGTTGAATTCAGTATAGATTGAACAATCATCGTATCTGGGTTGTATTCGATTATGTTTATATAGTTATACTCACCAGGTAACTGTTCTTCCGTTATACATACGAGCGACTGAATTGAACAGAAGGTTGAATGGATAGTATATGGGTTGTATTCGATTATGATGTTATGCTGTGTATATAGTTATACACACTAGGAGACGGTATTCCCGTTTTACATACGAGCGACCAAAACGAAAAGAAAGTTGAATGGATAGACTGAACAATCAATGTATCTGGGTGGTATCCGATTATATCGCAATACTGTATATATAGTGATACTTACCAGGTGACGATACTTCCGTTACACATACTAGCGACTGAATCGAACAGAATGTTGAATGGTTAGACGAAACGATAATTGTATCTGAATTGTATTCGATGATATCGTGATGATGTTTATATAGCAATACTCACCAGGTAACTGTCCTTCCGTTTTACATACAAGCGACCGAATCGAGCAGAAGGTTAAATGGATAGATTGAACAATCATCGTATCTGAGTTGTATTCGATTATGTTTATATAGATATACTCACCAGGTACCTGTTCTTCCGATATACATACGAGCAACCGAATCGAACATAAGGTTGAATGGATAGATTGAACAATCATCGTATCTGAGTTGTATTCGATTATGTTTATATAGTTATACTCACCAGGTAACTGTTCTTCCGTTATACATAAGAGCGACTGAATTGAACAGAAGGTTGAATGGATAGTATATGGGTTGTATTCGATTATGATGTTATGCTGTGTATATAGTTATACACACTAGGAGACGGTATTCCCGTTTTACATACGAGCGACCGAAACAAAAAGAAAGTTGAATGGATAGACTGAACAATCAATGTATCTGGGTGGTATCCGATTATATCGCAATACTGTATATATAGTGATACTTACCAGGTGACGATACTTCCGTTACACATACTAGCGACTGAATCGAACAGAATGTTGAATGGTTAGACGAAACGATAATTGTATCTGAGTTGTATTCGATGATATAGTGATGATGTTTATATAGCAATACTCACCAGGTAACTGTTCTTCCTTTTTACATACAAGCGACCGAATCGAGCAGAAGGTTGAATTCAGTATAGATTGAACAATCATCGTATCTGGGTTGTATTCGATTATGTTTATATAGTTATACTCACCAGGTAACTGTTCTTCCGTTATACATACGAGCGACTGAATTGAACAGAAGGTTGAATGGATAGTATATGGGTTGTATTCGATTATGATGTTATGCTGTGTATATAGTTATACACACTAGGAGACGGTATTCCCGTTTTACATACGAGCGACCAAAACGAAAAGAAAGTTGAATGGATAGACTGAACAATCAATGTATCTGGGTGGTATCCGATTATATCGCAATACTGTATATATAGTGATACTTACCAGGTGACGATACTTCCGTTACACATACTAGCGACTGAATCGAACAGAATGTTGAATGGTTAGACGAAACGATAATTGTATCTGAATTGTATTCGATGATATCGTGATGATGTTTATATAGCAATACTCACCAGGTAACTGTCCTTCCGTTTTACATACAAGCGACCGAATCGAGCAGAAGGTTAAATGGATAGATTGAACAATCATCGTATCTGAGTTGTATTCGATTATGTTTATATATATATACTCACCAGGTACCTGTTCTTCCGATATACATACGAGCAACCGAATCGAACCTAAGGTTGAATGGATAGATTGAACAATCATTGTATCTGGGTTGTCTCCGATTATATCGTTATGTTGTATATTTACCTACACCTACCATGTAACGGTTCTTTCGTTACACATACGAGCGTCTGAATCGAACATAAGGTTGGATGGTTAGACGGAACGATAATTGTAACTTAGTTGTATTCGATTATATCGTGATGACGTTCATACTCACCAGGTTACTGTTCTTTCGTTATACATACGAGCAACCGGATCGAACAGAAGGTTGAATGGATATTATCTGGGTTGTATTCGATTATGATGTTATGCTGTGTATATAGTTATACACATAAGGTGACGGTATTCCCGTTTCACATACGAGCGACCGAAACGAACAGAAAGTTGAATGGATAGACTGAACAATCAATGTATCTGGGTGGTATCCGATTATATCGCAATACTGTATATATAGTGATACTTACCAGGTGACGGTACTTCCGTTACACATACTAGCGACTGAATCGAACAGAAGGTTAAATGGTTAGACGAAACGATACATGTATCTGAGTTGTATTCGATGATATCGTGATGATGTTTATATAGCAATACTCAACAGGTAACTGTTCTTCCGTTTTACATACAAGCGACCGAATCGAGCAGAAGGTTGAATTCAGTATGGATTGAACAATCATCGTATCTATGTTGTATTCGATTATGTTTATATAGTTATACTCACCAGGTAACTGTTCTTCCGTTATACATACGAGCGACTGAATTGAACAGAAGGTTGAATGGATAGTATATGGGTTGTATTCGATTATGATGTTATGCTGTGTATATAGTTATACACACTAGGAGACGGTATTCCCGTTTTACATACGAGCGACCGAAACGAAAAGAAAGTTGAATGGATAGACTGAACAATCAATGTATCTGGGTGGTATCCGATTATATCGCAATACTGTATATATAGTGATACTTACCAGGTGACGATACTTCCGTTACACATACTAGCGACTGAATCGAACAGAATGTTGAATGGTTAGACGAAACGATAATTGTATCTGAGTTGTATTCGATGATATCGTGATGATGTTCATATAGCAATACTCACCAGGTAACTGTTCTTCCGTTTACATACAAGCGACCGAATCGAGCAGAAGGTTGAATTCAGTATAGATTGAACAATCATCGTATCTGGGTTGTATTCGATTATGTTTATATAGTTATACTCACCAGGTAACTGTTCTTCCGTTATACATACGAGCGACTGAATTGAACAGAAGGTTGAATGGATAGTATATGGGTTGTATTCGATTATGATGTTATGCTGTGTATATAGTTATACACACTATGAGACGGTATTCCTGTTTTACATACGAGCGACCGAAACGAAAAGAAAGTTGAATGGATAGACTGAACAATCAATGTATCTGGGTGGTATTTGATTATATCGCAATACTGTATATATAGTGATACTTACCAGGTGACGATACTTCCGTTACACATACTAGCGACTGAATCGAACAGAATGTTGAATGGTTAGACGAAACGATAATTGTATCTGAGTTGTATTCGATGATATCGTGATGATGTTTATATAGCAATACTCACCAGGTAACTGTCCTTCCGTTTTACATACAAGCGACCGAATCGAGCAGAAGGTTAAATGGATAGATTGAACAATCATCGTATCTGAGTTGAATTCGATTATGTTTATATAGATATACTCACCAGGTACCTGTTCTTCCGATATACATACGAGCCACCGAATCGAACATAAGATTGAATGGATAGATTGAACAATCATCGTATCTGAGTTGTATTCGATTATGTTTATATAGTTATACTCACCAGGTAACTGTTCTTCCGTTATACATACGAGCGACTGAATTGAACTGAAGGTTGAATGGATAGACTAAACAATGATCGTATCTGGGGTTGTATTCGATTATATCGTGATGATGTTCATATAGTTATACTCACCAGGTAACTGTTCTCCAGTTATACATAAGAGCGACTGAACTGAACAGAAGGTTGAATGGATAGACTGAACAATCATCGTATCTGGGTTGTATTCGATTATTTCGTGATGATTATTATATATTATGTCTAACCAGGTAACTGTTCTTTCGTTATACATACTAGCAACCGAATCGAACATAAGGTTGAATGGATAGATTGAACAATCATTGTATCGGTTGTCTCCGATTATATCGTTATGTTGTATATTTAACTACACCTACCATGTAACGGTTCTTTCGTTACACATACGAGCGTCTGAATCGAACATAAGGTTGGATGGTTAGACGGAACGATAATTGTAACTAAGTTGTATTCGATTATATCGTGATGACGTTCATATAGAAAAACTCACCAGGTTACTGTTCTTTCGTTATACATACGAGCAACCGAATCGAACAGAAGGTTGAATGGATAGTATCTGGGTTGTATTCGATTATGATGTTATGCTGTGTATATAGTTATACACATAAGGTGACGGTATTCCCGTTTCACATACGAGCGACCGAAACGAACAGAAAGTTGAATAGATAGACTGAACAATCAATGTATCTGGGTGGTATCCGATTATATCGCAATACTGTATATATAGTGATACTTACCAGGTGACGGTACTTCCGTTACACATACTAGCGACTGAATCGAACAGAAGGTTAAATGGTTAGACGAAACGATAATTGTATCTGAGTTGTATTCGATGATATCGTGATGATGTTTATATAGCAATACTCACCAGGTAACTGTTCTTCCGTTTTACATACAAGCGACCGAATCGAGCAGAAGGTTGAATTCAGTATAGATTGAACAATCATCGTATCTGGGTTGTATTCGATTATGTTTATATAGTTATACTCACCAGGTAACTGTTCTTCCGTTATACATACGAGCGACTGAATTGAACAGAAGGTTGAATGGATAGTATCTGGGTTGTATTCGATTATGATGTTATGCTGTGTATATAGTTATACACATAAGGTGACGGTATTCCCGTTTCACATACGAGCGACCGAAACGAACAGAAAGTTGAATGGATAGACTGAACAATCAATGTATCTGGGTGGTATCCGATTATATCGCAATACTGTATATATAGTGATACTTACCAGGTGACGGTACTTCCGTTACACATACTAGCGACTAAATCGAACAGAAGGTTAAATGGTTAGACGAAACGATAATTGTATCTGAGTTGTATTCGATGATATCGTGATGATGTTTATATAGCAATACTCACCAGGTAACTGTTCTTCCGTTTTACATACAAGCGACCGAATCGAGCTGAAGGTTGAATTCAGTATAGATTGAACAATCATCGTATCTGGGTTGTATTCGATTATGTTTATATAGTTATACTCACCAGGTAACTGTTCTTCCGTTATACATACGAGCGACTGAATTGAACAGAAGGTTGAATGGATAGTATATGGGTTGTATTCGATTATGATGTTATGCTGTGTATATAGTTATACACACTAGGAGACGGTATTCCCGTTTCACATACGAGCGACCGAAACGAAAAGAAAGTTGAATGGATAGACTGAACAATCAATGTATCTGGGTGGTATCCGATTATATCGCAATACTGTATATATAGTGATACTTACCAGGTGACGATACTTCCGTTACACATACTAGCGACTGAATCGAACAGAATGTTGAATGGTTAAACGAAACGATAATTGTATCTGAGTTGTATTCGATGATATCGTGATGATGTTTATATAGCAATACTTACCAGGTAACTGTCCTTCCGTTTTACATACAAGCGACCGAATCGAGCAAAAGGTTAAATGGATAGATTGAACAATCATCGTATCTGAGTTGTATTCGATTATGTTTATATAGATATACTCACCAGGTACCTGTTCTTCCGATATACATACGAGCAACCGAATCGAACATAAGGTTGAATGGATAGATTGAACAATCATCGTATCTGAGTTGTATTCGATTATGTTTATATAGTTATACTCACCAGGTAACTGTTCTTCCGTTATACATACGAGCGACTGAATTGAACTGAAGGTTGAATGGATAGACTAAACAATGATCGTATCTGGGGTTGTATTCGATTATATCGTGATGATGTTCATATAGTTATACTCACCAGGTAACTGTTCTCCAGTTATACATAAGAGCGACTGAACTGAACAGAAGGTTGAATGGATAGACTGAACAATCATCGTATCTGGGTTGTATTCGATTATTTCGTGATGATAATTATATATTATGTCTAACCAGGTAACTGTTCTTTCGTTATACATACTAGCAACCGAATCGAACATGAGGTTGAATAGATAGATTGAACAATCATTGTATCTGGGTTGTCTCCGATTATATAGTTATGTTGTATATTTAACTACACCTACCATGTAACGGTTCTATTGTTACACATACGAGCGTCTGAATCGAACATAAGGTTGGATGGTTAGACGGAACGATAATTGTAACTAAGTTGTATTCGATTATATCGTGATGACGTTCATATAGAAATACTCACCAGGTTACTGTTCTTTCGTTATACATACGAGCAACCGAATCGAACAGAAGGTTGAATGGATAGTATCTGGGTTGTATTCGATTATGATGTTATGCTGTGTATATAGTTATACACATAAGGTGACGGTATTCCCGTTTCACATAAGAACGACCGAAACGAACAGAATGTTGAATGGATAGACTGAACAATCAATGTATCTGGATGGTATCCGATTATATCGCAATACTGTATATATAGTGATACTTACCAGGTGACGGTACTTCCGTTACACATACTAGCGACTGAATCGAACAGAAGGTTGAATGGTTAGACGAAACGATAATTGTATCTGAGTTGTATTCGATGATATCGTGATGATGTTTATATAGCAATACTCACCAGGTAACTGTTCTTCCGTTTTACATACAAGCGACCGAATCGAGCAGAAGGTTGAATTCAGTATAGATTGAACAATCATCGTATCTGGGTTGTATTCGATTATGTTTATATAGTTATACTCACCAGGTAACTGTTCTTCCGTTATACATACGAGCGACTGAATTGAACAGAAGGTTGAATGGATAGTATCTGGGTTGTATTCGATTATGATGTTATGCTGTGTATATAGTTATACACATAAGGTGACGGTATTCCCGTTTCACATACGAGCGACCGAAACGAAAAGAAAGTTGAATGGATAGACTGAACAATCAATGTATCTGGGTGGTATCCGATTATATCGCAATACTGTATATATAGTGATACTTACCAGGTGACGATACTTCCGTTACACATACTAGCGACTGAATCGAACAGAATGTTGAATGGTTAGACGAAACGATAATTGAATCTGAGTTGTATTCGATGATATCGGGATGATGTTTATATAGCAATACTCACCAGGTAACTGTTCTTCCGTTTTACATACAAGCGACCGAATCGAGCAGAAGGTTGAATTCAGTATAGATTGAACAATCATCGTATCTGGGTTGTATTCGATTATGTTTATATAGTTATACTCACCAGGTAACTGTTCTTCCGTTATACATACGAGCGACTGAATTGAACAGAAGGTTGAATGGATAGTATATGGGTTGTATTCGATTATGATGTTATGCTGTGTATATAGTTATACACACTAGGAGACGGTATTCCCGTTTTACATACGAGCGACCGAAACGAAAAGAAAGTTGAATGGATAGACTGAACAATCAATGTATCTGGGTGGTATCCGATTATATCGCAATACTGTATATATAGTGATACTTACCAGGTGACGGTACTTCCGTTACACATACTAGCGACTGAATCGAACAGAAGGTTGAATGGTTAGACGAAACGATAATTGTATCTGAGTTGTATTCGATGATATCGTGATGATGTTTATATAGCAATACTCACCAGGTAACTGTTCTTCCGTTTTACATACAAGCGACCGAATCGAGCAGAAGGTTGAATTCAGTATAGATTGAACAATCATCGTATCTGGGTTGTATTCGATTATGTTTATATAGTTATACTCACCAGGTAACTGTTCTTCCGTTATACATACGAGCGACTGAATTGAACAGAAGGTTGAATGGATAGTATCTGGGTTGTATTCGATTATGATGTTATGCTGTGTATATAGTTATACACATAAGGTGACGGTATTCCCGTTTCACATACGAGCGACCGAAACGAACAGAAAGTTGAATGGATAGACTGAACAATCAATGTATCTGGGTGGTATCTGATTATATCGCAATACTGTATATATAGTGATACTTACCAGGTGACGGTACTTTCGTTACACATACTAGCGACTGAATCGAACAGAAGGTTAAATGGTTAGACGAAACGATAATTGTATCTGAGTTGTATTCGATGATATCGGGATGATGTTTATATAGCAATACTCACCAGGTAACTGTTCTTCCGTTTTACATACAAGCGACCGAATCGAGCAGAAGGTTGAATTCAGTATAGATTAAACAATCATCGTATCTGGGTTGTATTCGATTATGTTTATATAGTTATACTCACCAGGTAACTGTTCTTCCGTTATACATACGAGCGACTGAATTGAACAGAAGGTTGAATGGATAGTATATGGGTTGTATTCGATTATGATGTTATGCTGTGTATATAGTTATACACACTAGGAGACGGTATTCCCGTTTTACATACGAGCGACCGAAACGAAAAGAAAGTTGAATGGATAGACTGAACAATCAATGTATCTGGGTGGTATCCGATTATATCGCAATACTGTATATATAGTGATACTTACCAGGTGACGATACTTCCGTTACACATACTAGCGACTGAATCGAACAGAATGTTGAATGGTTAGACGAAACGATAATTATATCTGAGTTGTATTCGATGATATCGTGATGATGTTTATATAGCAATACTCACCAGGTAACTGTCCTTCCGTTTTACATTCAAGCGACCAAATCGAGCAGAAGGTTAAATGGATAAATTGAACAATCATCGTATCTGAGTTGTATTCGATTATGTTTATATAGATATACTCACCAGGTACCTGTTCTTCCGATATACATACGAGCAACCGAATCGAACATAAGGTTGAATGGATAGATTGAACAATCATCGTATCTGAGTTGTATTCGATTATGTTTATATAGTTATACTCACCAGGTAACTGTTCTTCCGTTATACATACGAGCGACTGAATTGAACTGAAGGTTGAATGGATAGACTAAACAATGATCGTATCTGGGGTTGTATTCGATTATATCGTGATGATGTTCATATAGTTATACTCACCAGGTAACTGTTCTCCAGTTATACATAAGAGCGACTGAACTGAACAGAAGGTTGAATGGATAGACTGAACAATCATCGTATCTGGGTTGTATTCGATTATTTCGTGATGATTATTATATATTATGTCTAACCAGGTAACTGTTCTTTCGTTATACATACTAGCAACCGAATCGAACATGAGGTTGAATGGATAGATTGAACAATCATTGTATCTGGGTTGTCTCCGATTATATCGTTATGTTGTATATTTAACTACACCTACCATGTAACGGTTCTTTCGTTACACATACGAGCGTCTGAATCGAACATAAGGTTGGATGGTTAGACGGAACGATAATTGTAACTAAGTTGTATTCGATTATATCGTGATGACGTTCATATAGAAATACTCACCAGGTTACTGTTCTTTCGTTATACATACGAGCAACCGAATCGAACAGAAGGTTGAATGGATAGTATCTGGGTTGTATTCGATTATGATTTATGCTGTGATATAGTTATACACATAAGGTGACGGTATTCCCGTTTCACATACGAGCGACCGAAACGAACAGAAAGTTGAATGGATAGACTGAACAATCAATGTATCTGGGTGGTATCCGATTATATCGCAATACTGTATATATAGTGATACTTACCAGGTGACGGTACTTCCGTTACACATACTAGCGACTGAATCGAACAGAAGGTTAAATGGTTAGACGAAACGATAATTGTATCTGAGTTGTATCCGATGATATCGTGATGATGTTTATATAGCAATACTCACCAGGTAACTGTTCTTCCGTTTTACATACAAGCGACCGAATCGAGCAGAAGGTTGAATTCAGTACAGATTGAACAATCATCGTATCTGGGTTGTATTCGATTATGTTTATATAGTTATACTCACCAGGTAACTGTTCTTCCGTTATACATACGAGCGACTGAATTGAACAGAAGGTTGAATGGATAGTATATGGGTTGTATTCGATTATGATGTTATGATGTGTATATAGTTATACACACTAGGAGACGTTATTCCCGTTTTACATACGAGCGACCGAAACGAAAAAAAAGTTGAATGGATATACTGAACAATCAATGTATCTGGGTGGTATCCGATTATATCGCAATACTGTATATATAGTGATACTTACCAGGTGACGATACTTCCGTTTCACATACTAGCGACTGAATCGAACAGAATGTTGAATGGTTAGACGAAACGATAATTGTATCTGAGTTGTATTCGATGATATCGTGATGATGTTTATATAGCAATACTCACCAGGTAACTGTCCTTCCGTTTTACATACAAGCGACCGAATCGAGCAGAAGGTTAAATGGATAGATTGAACAATCATCGTATCTGAGTTGTATTCGATTATGTTTATATAGTTATACTCACCAGGTAACTGTTATTCCGTTATACATACGAGCGACTGAATTGAACTGAAGGTTGAATGGATAGACTAAACAATGATCGTATCTGGGGTTGTATTCGATTATATCGTGATGATGTTCATATAGTTATACTCACCAGGTAACTGTTCTCCAGTTATACATAAGAGCGACTGAACTGAACAGAAGGTTGAATGGATAGACTGAACAATCATCGTATCTGGGTTGTATTCGATTATTTCGTGATGATTATTATATATTATGTCTAACCAGGTAACTGTTCTTTCGTTATACATACTAGCAACCGAATCGAACATGAGGTTGAATGGATAGATTGAACAATCATTGTATCTGGGTTGTCTCCGATTATATCGTTATGTTGTATATTTAACTACACCTACCATGTAACGGTTCTTTCGTTACACATACGAGCGTCTGAATCGAACATAAGGTTGGATGGTTAGACGGAACGATAATTGTAGCTTAGTTGTATTCGATTATATCGTGATGACGTTCATATAGAAATACTCACCAGGTTACTGTTCTTTCGTTATACATACGAGCAACCGAATCGAACAGAAGGTTGAATGGATAGTATCTGGGTTGTATTCGATTATGATGTTATGCTGTGATATAGTTATACACATAAGGTGACGGTATTCCCGTTTCACATACGAGCGACCGAAACGAACAGAAAGTTGAATGGATAGACTAAACAATCAATGTATCTGGGTGGTATCCGATTATATCGCAATACTGTATATATAGTGATACTTACCAGGTGACGGTACTTCCGTTACACATACTAGCGACTGAATCGAACAGAAGGTTAAATGGTTAGACGAAACGATAATTGTATCTGAGTTGTATTCGATGATATCGTGATGATGTTTATATAGCAATACTCACCAGGTAACTGTTCTTCCGTTTTACATACAAGCGACCGAATCGAGCAGAAGGTTGAATTCAGTACAGATTGAACAATCATCGTATCTGGGTTGTATTCGATTATGTTTATATAGTTATACTCACCAGGTAACTGTTCTTCCGTTATACATACGAGCGACTGAATTGAACAGAAGGTTGAATGGATAGGATATGGGTTGTATTCGATTATGATGTTATGATGTGTATTTAGTTATACACACTAGGAGACGTTATTCCCGTTTTACATACGAGCGACCGAAACGAAAAGAAAGTTGAATGGATAGACTGAACAATCAATGTATCTGGGTGGTATCCGATTATATCGCAATACTGTATATATAGTGATACTTACCAGGTGACGATACTTCCGTTTCACATACTAGCGACTGAATCGAACAGAATGTTGAATGGTTAGACGAAACGATAATTGTATCTGAGTTGTATTCGATGATATCGTGATGATGTTTATATAGCAATACTCACCAGGTAACTGTCCTTCCGTTTTACATACAAGCGACCGAATCGAGCAGAAGGTTAAATGGATAGATTGAACAATCATCGTATCTGAGTTGTATTCGATTATGTTTATATAGATATACTCACCAGGTTCCTGTTCTTCCGTTATACATACGAGCGACTGAATTGAACTGAAGGTTGAATGGATAGACTTAACAATGATCGTATCTGGGGTTGTATTCGATTATATCGTGATGATGTTCATATAGTTATACTCACCAGGTAACTGTTCTCCAGTTATACATAAGAGCGACTGAACTGAACAGAAGGTTGAATGGTTAGACGAAACGATAATTGTATCTGAGTTGTATTCGATGATATCGTGATGATGTTTATATAGCAATACTCACCAGGTACCTGTTCTTCCGATATACATACGAGCAACCGAATCGAACATAAGGTTGAATGGATAGATTGAACAATCATCGTATCTGAGTTGTATTCGATTATGTTTATATAGATATACTCACCAGGTACCTGTTCTTCCGATATACATACGAGCAACCGAATCGAACATAAGGTTGAATGGATAGATTGAACAATCATCGTATCTGAGTTGTATTCGATTATGTTTATATAGTTATACTCACCAGGTAACTGTTCTTCCGTTATACATACGAGTGACTGAATTGAACTGAAGGTTGAATGGATAGACTAAACAATGATCGTATCTGGGGTTGTATTCGATTATGTTTATATAGTTATACTCACCAGGTAACTGTTCTTCCGTTATACATACGAGTGACTGAATCGAACTGAAGGTTGAATGGATAGACTAAACAATGATCGTATCTGGGGTTGTATTCGATTATATCGTGACGATGTTCATATAGTTATACTCACCAGGTAACTGTTCTCCAGTT
This sequence comes from Chrysomela aeneicollis, assembly GCA_029955515.1. Taxonomy (NCBI): domain Eukaryota; kingdom Metazoa; phylum Arthropoda; class Insecta; order Coleoptera; family Chrysomelidae; genus Chrysomela; species Chrysomela aeneicollis. The sequence goes on along the minus strand of JARUHQ010000013.1, from coordinate 8,402,383 downwards.
ATACATAAGAGCGGCTGAACTGAACAGAAGGTTGAATGGATAGACTGAACAATCATCGTATCTGGGTTGTATTCGATTATTTCGTGATGATTATTATATATGATGTCTAACCAGGTAACTGTTCTTTCGTTATACATACTAGCAACCGAATCGAACATAAGGTTGAATGGATAGATTGAACAATCATTGTATCTGGGTTGTCTCCGATTATATCGTTATGTTGTATATTTAACTACACCTACCATGTAACGGTTCTTTCGTTACACATACGAGCGTCTGAATCGAACATAAGGTTGGATGGTTAGACGGAACGATAATTGTAACTAAGTTGTATTCGATTATATCGTGATGACGTTCATATAGAAATACTCACCAGGTTACTGTTCTTTCGTTATACATACGAGCAACCGAATCGAACAGAAGGTTGAATGGATAGTATCTGGGTTGTATTCGATTATGATGTTATGCTGTGATATAGTTATACACATAAGGTGACGGTATTCCCGTTTCACATACGAGCGACCGAAACGAACAGAAAGTTGAATGGATAGACTGAACAATCAATGTATCTGGGTGGTATCCGATTATATCGCAATACTGTATATATAGTGATACTTACCAGGTGACGGTACTTCCGTTACACATACTAGCGACTGAATCGAACAGAAGGTTAAATGGTTAGACGAAACGATAATTGTATCTGAGTTGTATTCGATGATATCGTGATGATGTTTATACAGCAAAACCCACCAGGTAACTGTTCTTCCGTTTTACATACAAGCGACCGAATCGAGCAGAAGGTTGAATTCAGTATAGATTGAACAATCATCGTATCTGGGTTGTATTCGATTATGTTTATATAGTTATACTCACCAGGTAACTGTTCTTCCGTTATACATACGAGCGACTGAATTGAACAGAAGGTTGAATGGATAGTATATGGGTTGTATTCGATTATGATGTTATGCTGTGTATATAGTTATACACACTAGGAGATGGTATTCCCGTTTTACATACGAGCGACCGAAACGAAAAGAAAGTTGAATGGATAGACTGAACAATCAATGTATCTGGGTGGTATCCGATTATATCGCAATACTGTATATATAGTGATACTTACCAGGTGACGATACTTCCGTTACACATACTAGCGACTGAATCGAACAGAATGTTGAATGGTTAGACGAAACGATAATTGTATCTGAGTTGTATTCGATGATATCGTGATGATGTTTATATAGCAATACTCACCAGGTAACTGTCCTTCCGTTTTACATACAAGCGACCGAATCGAGCAGAAGGTTAAATGGATAGATTGAACAATCATCGTATCTGAGTTGTATTCGATTATGTTCATATAGATATACTCACCAGGTACCTGTTATTCCGATATACATACGAGCAACCGAATCGAACATAAGGTTGAATGGATAGATTGAACAATCATCGTATCTGAGTTGTATTCGATTATGTTTATATAGTTATACTCACCAGGTAACTGTTCTTCCGTTATACATACGAGCGACTGAATTGAACTGAAGGTTGAATGGATAGACTAAACAATGATCGTATCTGGGGTTGTATTCGATTATATCATGATGATGTTCATATAGTTATACTCACCAGGTAACTGTTCTCCAGTTATACATAAGAGCGACTGAACTGAACAGAAGGTTGAATGGATAGACTGAACAGTCATCGTATCTGGGTTGTATTCGATTATTTCGTGATGATTATTATATATTATGTCTAACCAGGTAACTGTTCTTTCGTTATCCATACTAGCAACCGAATCGAACATAAGGTTGAATGGATAGATTGAACAATCATTGTATCTGGTTTGTCTCTGATTATATCGTTATGTTGTATATTTAACTACACCAACCATGTAACGGTTCTTTCGTTACACATACGAGCGTCTGAATCGAACATAAGGTTGGATGGTTAGACGGAACGATAATTGTAACTAAGTTGTATTCGATTATATCGTGATGACGTTCATATAGAAATGCTCACCAGGTTACTGTTCTTTCGTTATACATACGAGCAACCGAATCGAACAGAAGGTTGAATGGATAGTATCTGGGTTGTATTCGATTATGATGTTATGCTGTGTATATAGTTATACACATAAGGTGACGGTATTCCCGTTTCACATACGAGCGACCGAAACGAACAGAAAGTTGAAATGATAGACTGAACAATCAATGTATCTGGGTGGTATCCGATTATATCGCAATACTGTATATATAGTGATACTTACCAGGTGACGGTACTTCCGTTACACATACTAGCGACTGAATCGAACAGAAGGTTGAATGGTAAGACGAAACGATAATTGTATCTGAGTTGTATTCGATGATATCGTGATGATGTTTATATAGCAATACTCACCAGATAACTGTTCTTTCGTTTTACATACAAGCGACCGAATCGAGCAGAAGGTTGAATTCAGTATAGATTGAACAATCATCGTATCTGGGTTGTATTCGATTATGTTTATATAGTTATACTCACCAGGTTACTGTTCTTCCGTTATACATACGAGCGACTGATTGAACAGAAGGTTGAATGGATAGTTGGGTTGTATTCGATTATGATGTTATGCTGTGTATATAGTTATACACACTAGAAGACGGTATTTTCGTTTTACATACGAGCGACCGAAACAAAAAGAAAGTTGAATGGATAGACTGAACAATCAATGTATCTGGGTGGTATCCGATTATATAGCAATACTGTATATATAGTGATACTTACCAGGTGACGGTACTTCCGTTACACATACTAGCGACTGAATCGAACAGAAGGTTAAATGGTTAGACGAAACGATAATTGTATCTGAGTTGTATTCGATGATATCGTGATGATGTTTATATAGCAATACTCACCAGGTAACTGTTCTTCCGTTTTACATACAAGCGACCGAATCGAGCAGAAGGTTGAATTCAGTATAGATTGAACAATCATCGTATCTGGGTTGTATTCGATTATGTTTATATAGTTATACTCACCAGGTAACTGTTCTTCCGTTATACATACGAGCGACTGAATTGAACAGAAGGTTGAATGGATAGTATCTGGGTTGTATTCGATTATGATGTTATGCTGTGTATATAGTTATACACATAAGGTGACGGTATTCCCGTTTCACATACGAGCGACCGAAACGAACAGAAAGTTGAATGGATAGACTGAACAATCAATGTATCTGGGTGGTATCCGATTATATCGCAATACTGTATATATAGTGATACTTACCAGGTGACGGTACTTCCGTTACACATACTAGCGACTAAATCGAACAGAAGGTTAAATGGTTAGACGAAACGATAATTGTATCTGAGTTGTATTCGATGATATCGTGATGATGTTTATATAGCAATACTCACCAGGTAACTGTTCTTCCGTTTTACATACAAGCGACCGAATCGAGCTGAAGGTTGAATTCAGTATAGATTGAACAATCATCGTATCTGGGTTGTATTCGATTATGTTTATATAGTTATACTCACCAGGTAACTGTTCTTCCGTTATACATACGAGCGACTGAATTGAACAGAAGGTTGAATGGATAGTATATGGGTTGTATTCGATTATGATGTTATGCTGTGTATATAGTTATACACACTAGGAGACGGTATTCCCGTTTCACATACGAGCGACCGAAACGAAAAGAAAGTTGAATGGATAGACTGAACAATCAATGTATCTGGGTGGTATCCGATTATATCGCAATACTGTATATATAGTGATACTTACCAGGTGACGATACTTCCGTTACACATACTAGCGACTGAATCGAACAGAATGTTGAATGGTTAAACGAAACGATAATTGTATCTGAGTTGTATTCGATGATATCGTGATGATGTTTATATAGCAATACTTACCAGGTAACTGTCCTTCCGTTTTACATACAAGCGACCGAATCGAGCAAAAGGTTAAATGGATAGATTGAACAATCATCGTATCTGAGTTGTATTCGATTATGTTTATATAGATATACTCACCAGGTACCTGTTCTTCCGATATACATACGAGCAACCGAATCGAACATAAGGTTGAATGGATAGATTGAACAATCATCGTATCTGAGTTGTATTCGATTATGTTTATATAGTTATACTCACCAGGTAACTGTTCTTCCGTTATACATACGAGCGACTGAATTGAACTGAAGGTTGAATGGATAGACTAAACAATGATCGTATCTGGGGTTGTATTCGATTATATCGTGATGATGTTCATATAGTTATACTCACCAGGTAACTGTTCTCCAGTTATACATAAGAGCGACTGAACTGAACAGAAGGTTGAATGGATAGACTGAACAATCATCGTATCTGGGTTGTATTCGATTATTTCGTGATGATAATTATATATTATGTCTAACCAGGTAACTGTTCTTTCGTTATACATACTAGCAACCGAATCGAACATGAGGTTGAATAGATAGATTGAACAATCATTGTATCTGGGTTGTCTCCGATTATATAGTTATGTTGTATATTTAACTACACCTACCATGTAACGGTTCTATTGTTACACATACGAGCGTCTGAATCGAACATAAGGTTGGATGGTTAGACGGAACGATAATTGTAACTAAGTTGTATTCGATTATATCGTGATGACGTTCATATAGAAATACTCACCAGGTTACTGTTCTTTCGTTATACATACGAGCAACCGAATCGAACAGAAGGTTGAATGGATAGTATCTGGGTTGTATTCGATTATGATGTTATGCTGTGTATATAGTTATACACATAAGGTGACGGTATTCCCGTTTCACATAAGAACGACCGAAACGAACAGAATGTTGAATGGATAGACTGAACAATCAATGTATCTGGATGGTATCCGATTATATCGCAATACTGTATATATAGTGATACTTACCAGGTGACGGTACTTCCGTTACACATACTAGCGACTGAATCGAACAGAAGGTTGAATGGTTAGACGAAACGATAATTGTATCTGAGTTGTATTCGATGATATCGTGATGATGTTTATATAGCAATACTCACCAGGTAACTGTTCTTCCGTTTTACATACAAGCGACCGAATCGAGCAGAAGGTTGAATTCAGTATAGATTGAACAATCATCGTATCTGGGTTGTATTCGATTATGTTTATATAGTTATACTCACCAGGTAACTGTTCTTCCGTTATACATACGAGCGACTGAATTGAACAGAAGGTTGAATGGATAGTATCTGGGTTGTATTCGATTATGATGTTATGCTGTGTATATAGTTATACACATAAGGTGACGGTATTCCCGTTTCACATACGAGCGACCGAAACGAAAAGAAAGTTGAATGGATAGACTGAACAATCAATGTATCTGGGTGGTATCCGATTATATCGCAATACTGTATATATAGTGATACTTACCAGGTGACGATACTTCCGTTACACATACTAGCGACTGAATCGAACAGAATGTTGAATGGTTAGACGAAACGATAATTGAATCTGAGTTGTATTCGATGATATCGGGATGATGTTTATATAGCAATACTCACCAGGTAACTGTTCTTCCGTTTTACATACAAGCGACCGAATCGAGCAGAAGGTTGAATTCAGTATAGATTGAACAATCATCGTATCTGGGTTGTATTCGATTATGTTTATATAGTTATACTCACCAGGTAACTGTTCTTCCGTTATACATACGAGCGACTGAATTGAACAGAAGGTTGAATGGATAGTATATGGGTTGTATTCGATTATGATGTTATGCTGTGTATATAGTTATACACACTAGGAGACGGTATTCCCGTTTTACATACGAGCGACCGAAACGAAAAGAAAGTTGAATGGATAGACTGAACAATCAATGTATCTGGGTGGTATCCGATTATATCGCAATACTGTATATATAGTGATACTTACCAGGTGACGGTACTTCCGTTACACATACTAGCGACTGAATCGAACAGAAGGTTGAATGGTTAGACGAAACGATAATTGTATCTGAGTTGTATTCGATGATATCGTGATGATGTTTATATAGCAATACTCACCAGGTAACTGTTCTTCCGTTTTACATACAAGCGACCGAATCGAGCAGAAGGTTGAATTCAGTATAGATTGAACAATCATCGTATCTGGGTTGTATTCGATTATGTTTATATAGTTATACTCACCAGGTAACTGTTCTTCCGTTATACATACGAGCGACTGAATTGAACAGAAGGTTGAATGGATAGTATCTGGGTTGTATTCGATTATGATGTTATGCTGTGTATATAGTTATACACATAAGGTGACGGTATTCCCGTTTTACATACGAGCGACCGAAACGAAAAGAAAGTTGAATGGATAGACTGAACAATCAATGTATCTGGGTGGTATCCGATTATATCGCAATACTGTATATATAGTGATACTTACCAGGTGACGATACTTCCGTTACACATACTAGCGACTGAATCGAACAGAATGTTGAATGGTTAGACGAAACGATAATTGTATCTGAGTTGTATTCGATGATATCGTGATGATGTTTATATAGCAATACTCACCAGGTAACTGTCCTTCCGTTTTACATTCAAGCGACCAAATCGAGCAGAAGGTTAAATGGATAAATTGAACAATCATCGTATCTGAGTTGTATTCGATTATGTTTATATAGATATACTCACCAGGTACCTGTTCTTCCGATATACATACGAGCAACCGAATCGAACATAAGGTTGAATGGATAGATTGAACAATCATCGTATCTGAGTTGTATTCGATTATGTTTATATAGTTATACTCACCAGGTAACTGTTCTTCCGTTATACATACGAGCGACTGAATTGAACTGAAGGTTGAATGGATAGACTAAACAATGATCGTATCTGGGGTTGTATTCGATTATATCGTGATGATGTTCATATAGTTATACTCACCAGGTAACTGTTCTCCAGTTATACATAAGAGCGACTGAACTGAACAGAAGGTTGAATGGATAGACTGAACAATCATCGTATCTGGGTTGTATTCGATTATTTCGTGATGATTATTATATATTATGTCTAACCAGGTAACTGTTCTTTCGTTATACATACTAGCAACCGAATCGAACATGAGGTTGAATGGATAGATTGAACAATCATTGTATCTGGGTTGTCTCCGATTATATCGTTATGTTGTATATTTAACTACACCTACCATGTAACGGTTCTTTCGTTACACATACGAGCGTCTGAATCGAACATAAGGTTGGATGGTTAGACGGAACGATAATTGTAACTAAGTTGTATTCGATTATATCGTGATGATGTTCATATAGAAATACTCACCAGGTTACTGTTCTTTCGTTATACATACGAGCAACCGAATCGAACAGAAGGTTGAATGGATAGTATCTGGGTTGTATTCGATTATGATTTATGCTGTGATATAGTTATACACATAAGGTGACGGTATTCCCGTTTCACATACGAGCGACCGAAACGAACAGAAAGTTGAATGGATAGACTGAACAATCAATGTATCTGGGTGGTATCCGATTATATCGCAATACTGTATATATAGTGATACTTACCAGGTGACGGTACTTCCGTTACACATACTAGCGACTGAATCGAACAGAAGGTTAAATGGTTAGACGAAACGATAATTGTATCTGAGTTGTATCCGATGATATCGTGATGATGTTTATATAGCAATACTCACCAGGTAACTGTTCTTCCGTTTTACATACAAGCGACCGAATCGAGCAGAAGGTTGAATTCAGTACAGATTGAACAATCATCGTATCTGGGTTGTATTCGATTATGTTTATATAGTTATACTCACCAGGTAACTGTTCTTCCGTTATACATACGAGCGACTGAATTGAACAGAAGGTTGAATGGATAGTATATGGGTTGTATTCGATTATGATGTTATGATGTGTATATAGTTATACACACTAGGAGACGTTATTCCCGTTTTACATACGAGCGACCGAAACGAAAAAAAAGTTGAATGGATATACTGAACAATCAATGTATCTGGGTGGTATCCGATTATATCGCAATACTGTATATATAGTGATACTTACCAGGTGACGATACTTCCGTTTCACATACTAGCGACTGAATCGAACAGAATGTTGAATGGTTAGACGAAACGATAATTGTATCTGAGTTGTATTCGATGATATCGTGATGATGTTTATATAGCAATACTCACCAGGTAACTGTCCTTCCGTTTTACATACAAGCGACCGAATCGAGCAGAAGGTTAAATGGATAGATTGAACAATCATCGTATCTGAGTTGTATTCGATTATGTTTATATAGTTATACTCACCAGGTAACTGTTATTCCGTTATACATACGAGCGACTGAATTGAACTGAAGGTTGAATGGATAGACTAAACAATGATCGTATCTGGGGTTGTATTCGATTATATCGTGATGATGTTCATATAGTTATACTCACCAGGTAACTGTTCTCCAGTTATACATAAGAGCGACTGAACTGAACAGAAGGTTGAATGGATAGACTGAACAATCATCGTATCTGGGTTGTATTCGATTATTTCGTGATGATTATTATATATTATGTCTAACCAGGTAACTGTTCTTTCGTTATACATACTAGCAACCGAATCGAACATGAGGTTGAATGGATAGATTGAACAATCATTGTATCTGGGTTGTCTCCGATTATATCGTTATGTTGTATATTTAACTACACCTACCATGTAACGGTTCTTTCGTTACACATACGAGCGTCTGAATCGAACATAAGGTTGGATGGTTAGACGGAACGATAATTGTAGCTTAGTTGTATTCGATTATATCGTGATGACGTTCATATAGAAATACTCACCAGATTACTGTTCTTTCGTTATACATACGAGCAACCGAATCGAACAGAAGGTTGAATGGATAGTATCTGGGTTGTATTCGATTATGATGTTATGCTGTGATATAGTTATACACATAAGGTGACGGTATTCCCGTTTCACATACGAGCGACCGAAACGAACAGAAAGTTGAATGGATAGACTAAACAATCAATGTATCTGGGTGGTATCCGATTATATCGCAATACTGTATATATAGTGATACTTACCAGGTGACGGTACTTCCGTTACACATACTAGCGACTGAATCGAACAGAAGGTTAAATGGTTAGACGAAACGATAATTGTATCTGAGTTGTATTCGATGATATCGTGATGATGTTTATATAGCAATACTCACCAGGTAACTGTTCTTCCGTTTTACATACAAGCGACCGAATCGAGCAGAAGGTTGAATTCAGTACAGATTGAACAATCATCGTATCTGGGTTGTATTCGATTATGTTTATATAGTTATACTCACCAGGTAACTGTTCTTCCGTTATACATACGAGCGACTGAATTGAACAGAAGGTTGAATGGATAGGATATGGGTTGTATTCGATTATGATGTTATGATGTGTATTTAGTTATACACACTAGGAGACGTTATTCCCGTTTTACATACGAGCGACCGAAACGAAAAGAAAGTTGAATGGATAGACTGAACAATCAATGTATCTGGGTGGTATCCGATTATATCGCAATACTGTATATATAGTGATACTTACCAGGTGACGATACTTCCGTTTCACATACTAGCGACTGAATCGAACAGAATGTTGAATGGTTAGACGAAACGATAATTGTATCTGAGTTGTATTCGATGATATCGTGATGATGTTTATATAGCAATACTCACCAGGTAACTGTCCTTCCGTTTTACATACAAGCGACCGAATCGAGCAGAAGGTTAAATGGATAGATTGAACAATCATCGTATCTGAGTTGTATTCGATTATGTCTATATAGATATACTCACCAGGTTCCTGTTCTTCCGTTATACATACGAGCGACTGAATTGAACTGAAGGTTGAATGGATAGACTTAACAATGATCGTATCTGGGGTTGTATTCGATTATATCGTGATGATGTTCATATAGTTATACTCACCAGGTAACTGTTCTCCAGTTATACATAAGAGCGACTGAACTGAACAGAAGGTTGAATGGTTAGACGAAACGATAATTGTATCTGAGTTGTATTCGATGATATCGTGATGATGTTTATATAGCAATACTCACCAGGTACCTGTTCTTCCGATATACATACGAGCAACCGAATCGAACATAAGGTTGAATGGATAGATTGAACAATCATCGTATCTGAGTTGTATTCGATTATGTTTATATAGATATACTCACCAGGTACCTGTTCTTCCGATATACATACGAGCAACCGAATCGAACATAAGGTTGAATGGATAGATTGAACAATCATCGTATCTGAGTTGTATTCGATTATGTTTATATAGTTATACTCACCAGGTAACTGTTCTTCCGTTATACATACGAGTGACTGAATTGAACTGAAGGTTGAATGGATAGACTAAACAATGATCGTATCTGGGGTTGTATTCGATTATGTTTATATAGTTATACTCACCAGGTAACTGTTCTTCCGTTATACATACGAGTGACTGAATCGAACTGAAGGTTGAATGGATAGACTAAACAATGATCGTATCTGGGGTTGTATTCGATTATATCGTGACGATGTTCATATAGTTATACTCACCAGGTAACTGTTCTCCAGTTATACATAAGAGCGGCTGAACTGAACAGAAGGTTGAATGGATAGACTGAACAATCATCGTATCTGGGTTGTATTCGATTATTTCGTGATGATTATTATATATGATGTCTAACCAGGTAACTGTTCTTTCGTTATACATACTAGCAACCGAATCGAACATAAGGTTGAATGGATAGATTGAACAATCATTGTATCTGGGTTGTCTCCGATTATATCGTTATGTTGTATATTTAACTACACCTACCATGTAACGGTTCTTTCGTTACACATACGAGCGTCTGAATCGAACATAAGGTTGGATGGTTAGACGGAACGATAATTGTAACTAAGTTGTATTCGATTATATCGTGATGACGTTCATATAGAAATACTCACCAGGTTACTGTTCTTTCGTTATACATACGAGCAACCGAATCGAACAGAAGGTTGAATGGATAGTATCTGGGTTGTATTCGATTATGATGTTATGCTGTGATATAGTTATACACATAAGGTGACGGTATTCCCGTTTCACATACGAGCGACCGAAACGAACAGAAAGTTGAATGGATAGACTGAACAATCAATGTATCTGGGTGGTATCCGATTATATCGCAATACTGTATATATAGTGATACTTACCAGGTGACGGTACTTCCGTTACACATACTAGCGACTGAATCGAACAGAAGGTTAAATGGTTAGACGAAACGATAATTGTATCTGAGTTGTATTCGATGATATCGTGATGATGTTTACACAGCAAAACCCACCAGGTAACTGTTCTTCCGTTTTACATACAAGCGACCGAATCGAGCAGAAGGTTGAATTCAGTATAGATTGAACAATCATCGTATCTGGGTTGTATTCGATTATGTTTATATAGTTATACTCACCAGGTAACTGTTCTTCCGTTATACATACGAGCGACTGAATTGAACAGAAGGTTGAATGGATAGTATATGGGTTGTATTCGATTATGATGTTATGCTGTGTATATAGTTATACACACTAGGAGATGGTATTCCCGTTTTACATACGAGCGACCGAAACGAAAAGAAAGTTGAATGGATAGACTGAACAATCAATGTATCTGGGTGGTATCCGATTATATCGCAATACTGTATATATAGTGATACTTACCAGGTGACGATACTTCCGTTACACATACTAGCGACTGAATCGAACAGAATGTTGAATGGTTAGACGAAACGATAATTGTATCTGAGTTGTATTCGATGATATCGTGATGATGTTTATATAGCAATACTCACCAGGTAACTGTCCTTCCGTTTTACATACAAGCGACCGAATCGAGCAGAAGGTTAAATGGATAGATTGAACAATCATCGTATCTGAGTTGTATTCGATTATGTTCATATAGATATACTCACCAGGTACCTGTTATTCCGATATACATACGAGCAACCGAATCGAACATAAGGTTGAATGGATAGATTGAACAATCATCGTATCTGAGTTGTATTCGATTATGTTTATATAGTTATACTCACCAGGTAACTGTTCTTCCGTTATACATACGAGCGACTGAATTGAACTGAAGGTTGAATGGATAGACTAAACAATGATCGTATCTGGGGTTGTATTCGATTATATCATGATGATGTTCATATAGTTATACTCACCAGGTAACTGTTCTCCAGTTATACATAAGAGCGACTGAACTGAACAGAAGGTTGAATGGATAGACTGAACAGTCATCGTATCTGGGTTGTATTCGATTATTTCGTGATGATTATTATATATTATGTCTAACCAGGTAACTGTTCTTTCGTTATCCATACTAGCAACCGAATCGAACATAAGGTTGAATGGATAGATTGAACAATCATTGTATCTGGTTTGTCTCTGATTATATCGTTATGTTGTATATTTAACTACACCTACCATGTAACGGTTCTTTCGTTACACATACGAGCGTCTGAATCGAACATAAGGTTGGATGGTTAGACGGAACGATAATTGTAACTAAGTTGTATTCGATTATATCGTGATGACGTTCATATAGAAATGCTCACCAGGTTACTGTTCTTTCGTTATACATACGAGCAACCGAATCGAACAGAAGGTTGAATGGATAGTATCTGGGTTGTATTCGATTATGATGTTATGCTGTGTATATAGTTATACACATAAGGTGACGGTATTCCCGTTTCACATACGAGCGACCGAAACGAACAGAAAGTTGAAATGATAGACTGAACAATCAATGTATCTGGGTGGTATCCGATTATATCGCAATACTGTATATATAGTGATACTTACCAGGTGACGGTACTTCCGTTACACATACTAGCGACTGAATCGAACAGAAGGTTGAATGGTAAGACGAAACGATAATTGTATCTGAGTTGTATTCGATGATATCGTGATGATGTTTATATAGCAATACTCACCAGATAACTGTTCTTCCGTTTTACATACAAGCGACCGAATCGAGCAGAAGGTTGAATTCAGTATAGATTGAACAATCATCGTATCTGGGTTGTATTCGATTATGTTTATATAGTTATACTCACCAGGTTACTGTTCTTCCGTTATACATACGAGCGACTGATTGAACAGAAGGTTGAATGGATAGTTGGGTTGTATTCGATTATGATGTTATGCTGTGTATATAGTTATACACACTAGAAGACGGTATTTTCGTTTTACATACGAGCGACCGAAACAAAAAGAAAGTTGAATGGATAGACTGAACAATCAATGTATCTGGGTGGTATCCGATTATATAGCAATACTGTATATATAGTGATACTTACCAGGTGACGATACTTCCGTTACACATACTAGCGACTGAATCGAACAGAATGTTGAATGGTTAGACGAAACGATAATTGTATCTGAGTTGTATTCGATGATATCGTGATGATGTTTATATAGCAATACTCACCAGGTAACTGTTCTTCCGTTTTACATACAAGCGACCGAATCGAGCAGAAGGTTGATTTCAGTATGAATTGAACAATCATCGTATCTGGGTTGTATTCGATTATGTTTATATAGTTATACTCACCAGGTAACTGTTCTTCCGTTATACATACGAGCGACTGAATTGAACAGAAGGTTGAATGGATAGTATATGGGTTGTATTCGATTATGATGTTATGCTGTGTATATAGTTATACACACTAGGAGACGGTATTTCCGTTTTACATACGAGCGACCGAAACGAAAAGAAAGTTGAATGGATAGACTGAACAATCAATTTATCTGGGTGGTATCCGATTATATCGCAATACTGTATATATAGTGATACTTACCAGGTGACGATACTTCCGTTACACATACTAGCTACTGAATCGAACAGAATGTTGAATGGTTAGACGAAACGATATTTGTATCTGAGTTGTATTCGATGATATCGTGATGATGTTTATATAGCAAAACTCACCAGGTAACTGTCCTTCCGTTTTACATACAAGCGACCGAATCGAGCAGAAGGTTTAATGGAAAGATTGAACAATCATCGTATCTGAGTTGTATTCGATTATGTTTATATAGATATACTCTACAGGTACCTGTTTCTCCGATATACATACGAGCAACCGAATCTAACATAACGTTGAATGGATAGATTGAACAATCATTGTATCTGGGTTGTCTCCGATTATATCGTTATGTTGTATATTTAACTACACCTACCATGTAACGGTTCTTTCGTTACACATACGAGCGTCTGAATCGAACATAAGGTTGGATGGTTAGACGGAACGATAATTGTAACTAAGTTGTATTCGATTATATCGTGATGACGTTCATATAGAAATAGTCACCAGGTTACTGTTCTTTCGTTATACATACGAGCAACCGAATCGAACAGAAGGTTGAATGGATAGTATCTGGGTTGTATTCGATTATGATATTATGCTGTGTATATAGTTATACACATAAGGTGACGGTATTCCCGTTTCACATACGAGCGACCGAAACGAACAGAAAGTTGAAATGATAGACTGAACAACCAATGTATCTGGGTGGTATCCGATTATATCGCAATACTGTATATATAGTGATACTAACCAGGTGACGGTACTTCCGTTACACATACTAGCGACTGAATCGAACAGAAGGTTAAATGGTTAGACGAAACGATAATTGTATCTGAGTTGTATTCGATGATATCGTGATGATGTTTATATAGCAATACTCACCAGGTAACTGTTCTTCCGTTTCACATACAAGCGACCAAATCGAGCAGATGGTTGAATTCAGTATAGATTGAACAATCATCGTATTTGGGTTGTATTCGATTATGTTTATATAGTTATACTCACCAGGTAACTGTTCTTCCGTTATACATACGAGCGACTGATTGAACAGAAGGTTGAATGGATAGTATATGGGTTGTATTCGATTATGATGTTATGCTGTGTATATAGTTATACACACTAGAAGACGGTATTTCCGTTTTACATACGAGCGACCGAAACAAAAAGAAAGTTGAATGGATAGACTGAACAATCAATGTATCTGGGTGGTATCCGATTATATAGCAATACTGTATATATAGTGATACTTACCAGGTGACGATACTTCCGTTACACATACTAGCGACTGAATCGAACAGAATGTTGAATGGTTAGACGAAACGATAATTGTATCTGAGTTGTATTCGATGATATCGTGATGATGTTTATATAGCAATACTCACCAGGTAACTGTTCTTCCGTTTTACATACAAGCGACCGAATCGAGCAGAAGGTTGATTTCAGTATGAATTGAACAATCATCGTATCTGGGTTGTATTCGATTATGTTTATATAGTTATACTCACCAGGTAACTGTTCTTCCGTTATACATACGAGCGACTGAATTGAACAGAAGGTTGAATGGATAGTATATGGGTTGTATTCGATTATGATGTTATGCTGTGTATATAGTTATACACTCTAGGAGACGGTATTTCCGTTTTACATACGAGCGACCGAAACGAAAAGAAAGTTGAATGGATAGACTGAACAATCAATTTATCTGGGTGGTATCCGATTATATCGCAATACTGTATATATAGTGATACTTACCAGGTGACGATACTTCCGTTACACATACTAGCGACTGATTCGAACAGAATGTTGAATGGTTAGACGAAACGATAATTGTATCTGAGTTGTATTCGATGATATCGTGATGATGTTTATATAGCAAAACTCACCAGGTAACTGTCCTTCCGTTTTACATACAAGCGACCGAATCGAGCAGAAGGTTTAATGGATAGATTGAACAATCATCGTATCTGAGTTGTATTCGATTATGTTCATATAGATATACTCACCAGGTACCTGTTTCTCCGATATACATACGAGCAACCGAATCGAACATAAGGTTGAATGGATAGATTGAACAATCATCGTATCTGAGTTGTATTCGATTATGTTTATATAGTTATATTCACCAGGTAACTGTTCTTCCGTTATACATACGAGCGACTGAATTGAACTGAAGGTTGAATGGATAGACTAAACAATGATCGTATCTGGGGTTGTATTCGATTATATCGTGATGATGTTCATATAGTTATACTCACCAGGTAACTGTTCTCCAGTTATACATAAGAGCGACTGAACTGAACAGAAGGTTGAATGGATAGACTGAACAATCATCGTATCTGGGTTGTATTCGATTATTTCGTGATGATTATTATATATTATGTCTAACCAGGTAACTGTTCTTTCGTTATACATACTAGCAACCGAATCGAACCTAAGGTTGAATGGATAGATTGAACAATCATTGTATCTGGGTTGTCTCCGATATATCGTTATGTTGTATATTTAACTACACCTACCATGTAACGGTTCTTTCGTTACACATACAAGCGTCTGAATCGAACATAAGGTTGGATGGTTAGACGGAACGATAATTGTTACTAAGTAGTATTCGATTATATCGTGATGACGTTCATATAGAAATACCCACCAGGTTACTGTTCTTTCGTTATACATACGAGCAACCGAATCGAACATAAGGTTGAATGGATAGTATCTGGGTTGTATTCGATAATGATGTTATGCTGTGTATATAGTTATACACATAAGGTGACGGTATTCCCGTTTCACATACGAGCGACCAAAACGAACAGAAAGTTGAATGGATAGACTGAACAATCAATGTATCTGGGTGGTATCCGATTATATCGCAATACTGTATATATAGTGATACTTACCAGGTGACGGTACTTCCGTTACACATACTAGCGACTGAATCGAACAGATGGTTTAATGGTTAGACGAAACGATAATTGTATCTGAGTTGTATTCGATGATATCGTGATGATGTTTATATAGCAATACTCACCAGGTAACTGTTCTTCCGTTTTACATACAAGCGACCGAATCGAGCAGAAGGTTGAATTCAGTATAGATTGAACAATCATCGTATCTGAATTGTATTCGATTATGTTTATATAGTTATACTCACCAGGTAACTGTTCTTCCGTTATACATACGAGCGACTGAATTGAACAGAAGGTTGAATGGATAGTATATGGGTTGTATTCGATTATGATGTTATGCTGTGTATATAGTTATACACACTAGGAGACGGTATTCCCGTTTTACATACGAGCGACCGAAACGAAAAGAAAGTTGAATGGATAGACTGAACAATCAATGTATCTGGGTGGTATCCGATTATATCGCAATACTGTATATATAGTGATACTTACCAGGTGACGATACTTCCGTTACACATACTAGCGACTGAATCGAACAGAATGTTGAATGGTTAGACGAAACGATAATTGTATCTGAGTTGTATTCGATGATATCGTGATGATGTTTATATAGCAATACTCACCAGGTAACTGTCCTTCCGTTTTACATATAAGCGACCGAATCGAGCAGAAGGTTAAATGGATAGAATGAACAATCATTGTATCTGAGTTGTATTCGATTATGTTTATATAGATATACTCACCAGGTACCTGTTCTTCCGATATACATACGAGCAACCGAATCGAACATAAGGTTGAATGGATAGATTGAACAATCATCGTATCTGAGTTGTATTCGATTATGTTTATATAGTTATACTCACCAGGTAACTGTTCTTCCGTTATACATACGAGCGACTGAATTGAACTGAAGGTTGAATGGATAGACTAAACAATGATCGTATCTGGGGTTGTATTCGGTTATATCGTGATGATGTTCATATAGTTATACTCACCAGGTAACTGTTCTCCAGTTATACATAAGAGCGACTGAACTGAACAGAAGGTTAAATGGATAGACTGAACAATCATCGTATCTGGGTTGTATTCGATTATTTCGTGATGATTATTATATATTATGTCTAACCAGGTAACTGTTCTTTCGTTATACATACTAGCAACCGAATCGAACATAAGGTTGAATGGATAGATTGAACAATCATTGTATCTGGGTTGTCTCCGATTATATCGTTATGTTGTATATTTAACTACACCTACCATGTAACGGTTCTTTCGTTACACATACGAGCGTCTGAATCGAACATAAGGTTGGATGGTTAGACGGAACGATAATTGTAACTAAGTTGTATTCGATTATATCGTGATGACGTTCATATAGAAATACTCACCAGGTTACTGTTCTTTCGTTATACATACGAGCAACCGAATCGAACAGAAGGTTGAATGGATAGTATCTGGGTTGTATTCGATTATGATGTTATGCTGTGTATATAGTTATACACATAAGGTGACGGTATTCCCGTTTCACATACGAGCGACCGAAACGAACAGAAAGTTGAATGGATAGACTGAACAATCAATGTATCTGGGTGGTATCCGATTATATCGCAATACTGTATATATAGTGATACTTACCAGGTGACGGTACTTCCGTTACACATACTAGCGACTGAATCGAACAGAAGGTTAAATGGTTAGACGAAACGATAATTATATCTGAGTTGTATTCGATGATATCGTGATGATGTTTATATAGCAATACTCACCAGGTAACTGTTCTTCCGTTTTACATACAAGCGACCGAATCGAGCAGAAGGTTGAATTCAGTATAGATTGAACAATCATCGTATCTGGGTTGTATTCGATTATGTTTATATAGTTATACTCACCAGGTAACTGTTCTTCCGTTATACATATGAGCGACTGAATTGAACAGAAGGTTGAATGGATAGTAAATAGGTTGTATTCGATTATGATGTTATGCTGTGTATATAGTTATACACACTAGGAGACGGTATTCCCGTTTTACATACGAGCGACCGAAACAAAAAGAAAGTTGAATGGATAGACTGAACAATCAATGTATCTGGGTGGTATCCGATTATATCGCAATACTGTATATATAGTGATACTTACCAGGTGACGATACTTCCGTTACACATACTAGCGACTGAAACGAACAGAATGTTGAATGGTTAGACGAAACGATAATTGTATCTGAGTTGTATTCGATGATATCGTGATGATGTTTATATAAATTATGTTTTCGAAAACTCGAAAATGGTTTTTAAAAAGATTTTTTATTTCTAAGTGATACAAGTTACAATGAACAATGCGGAAAACAGAATACAGAATGATGAATTATGGAAATTAACATGAATTTATAACGTCGGCTTCGGGCGACAGTTTCCTAGAAGAGGAGTCTTCTTTCTTGCTGCATCAGCTGATAAGGGTACATAACTCCTCCATCCTTAAAATGAAAACGAGGAGGGTAACGATTTGTTTTCAATGGGCTCTTCTACGTCGGGGTTGGAGTCTTCTTTGATTTGAAGGGGTTTCTTCTTTTTGAGAACTATCCAAGCTATCGTGGCGGCAATAGAAATTACCACGAAGGTGAAGAGGACACTGCCGGAGTTCCAAACTATTTGGTTGGTGGTGATGCCATCTTTCATCTAAATAACTCGAGCTTCTTCTTGCAGGTCATGGATTGTCTTCAGGTTGATGGACTGCAACACCAGGGGGATGTCTTCTGATATTTCAGGGTACGACTTGTCCATCTTGATTTCAGGTAGGGCAAGAGGGTTGCTCCTGGCAGGATCTTTCTTATTCCAAAACTGCGAATCTTTGATTTTGATTCCACAGTTTCGAGGAATCTTTATTAGACTCGGTACTTCTAAAATGATATATTCGTTTTGGCGACATATCTTGTTGAGTTTGATTGGAGTTTCGGCAGGAATGACCAAAACATATTCGTCATTTATGGATTCGATGATGGGACTGTCAATCCGAACTCTCTTGAGGCGGCATTCTCGGCTATCAGCATCTCTTATGAGGGA
The DNA here is from genome assembly GCA_029955515.1 of Chrysomela aeneicollis. Classification (NCBI taxonomy): domain Eukaryota; kingdom Metazoa; phylum Arthropoda; class Insecta; order Coleoptera; family Chrysomelidae; genus Chrysomela; species Chrysomela aeneicollis. Next base: position 8,382,554 of record JARUHQ010000013.1, on the reverse strand, counting down.
TGTCAGGCAATTATTCATTTAGGGTTCTAATTGGTTCTGACAAACGTACGAATCTTCGATAAGAGGGCAGGCTTCATCTTGAAACTGCAGTTGGCTCGGTCCAAGAGTCAAATAAGGGTGGTCAGGGATTATTATCGATTGATTTATAGGAATTGGAAATAGGTGAAATAATTCGAAGGTTTCATCGGTAAAGATTGGGAGATGTATGGCGAAAATAACTTTATCGTTGGAATATGTCACTTGTAGTCCAGCTAATTGATAAAAGGAAATCACATTTTTAAAATTTGGAATCTTATATTTGTTGTATACTGTACTCAAATAATTTACTAATGTTTCCATTTCAGTGACGGAAATCACAGCAAGGTGTTTAATTTAGCGAAAGTTATTGCATCTTCTAGGTTATCAAGAAACGTAATCAGATTTTGGCAGTTCAAGATTATTTGATCTAGGGTTTTTTGTGCTCTCAAGTAAGCGGCTATATCTGTGAACGTATTATTTATGTTATGCTGAAAATATTCGAGCTTAGACTTGATCAATTGCTGATTAGAATCAAGTAGAGTTATTGTGGTGTTGTAATTATCTATCAATTGTTTTGGGAGAGATATTTGCATTGTAACTTCCTTATCGATAGATTTTTGATTCGTTTGCAATTCTGTAATAGCTCTATCGTATTTTAATTCATCGTCAGAGTCCATGATGCCAAAAGCCCACTTTGAAGCTTTACCATCAAAGTTCAAGCCCCTCTTTGAGCGGGTAAATGGTGTTATATTTTTTATTTTATTGTCTGTTTAGTGATGTGAATAAGCGGAATGTGTTAAAAGCGATGAATTTAATGTTTTTTCTACTTCTATGTAGAAATATTTGATATTTTCGAATTGTCTTCTTAGTGGTGGAATTTCAATATAGTGAATGAATGTGTGTTTCGTTTCGATGACCTTAGCGTCTCCAAGCCGAAAAGGAAGGAGGGGTGCTTTCGAAGGTTTAATAGTTACGTCGTCATTGATCATTGTTCCCATCGTCATTCGGAGAATGATGGCTACAGGAAGCAATTGCCTCGTCAGGAACATCGCCCTGTAGAACAGAAGAGAACGCTTTAGGTTTCTGTACTTGGGATTTATGAATTATTTTATTTTTGTGCGATGTTTGGAGTTTAGCTCCTAAGTCTTTTGAGACTGTTGTCTATTTGAATCGTGGTTTAGTCTTACTCCTTAAAGCAGTTTTATCTATTACGAATGCTTTGGCTCCGATTTTAAATTCGGCTGGTTCTTCGCGTTTTTCATTTATTTTTTCATTCAGATGTGATTTATGATTAGATGAAATATCATGAATTTTATCAAATACGGTCCTGAGTCTTTCTCGACGGTCGATGACGAATTGGTTCAGAATTGTCTCGTCAGTAAGGTCAAATGGGTCCAGAGCGTCGAGACGTCCATTGATAAGGTCGAATGGTTTTTGTTTCGTAACGCTATGTAGTGAAGAATTATATCCGAGAATTGCATATTGCATTAATTGTTTTGTGCTAGCATTGTGATCTTTAATTTTCAGAATAAGAAACATTTCGATGAGCGTGGAATGAAGGCGTTCAACGGGACTATTGCTATTCGAGTTTCCAGGAGTAGAAAAATGTAAATTGATTTTATGCAGTTTACAAAAGTCGGTGATGAGTGAATTTTCGAATTCTGTACCGTTATCACATGTTATTGCTTGGGGAATTCCATGATGTGTTATGAATGTTATTAAATTTTCATATACTGTAGCAGATGATGAAATAGGTTCCAATAGGTATGCTTGTGCGTACTTTGAAAACAAATCTATTATGGTCAGGAATTTAGTATTGGCAATTTGAAATGTGTCCATGTGTATAGCTTCAAGTGGTTGTTTAGGTGTAGGGGTTAGTGCGAATTTTATTTTTGGTGGATGTCTATCGTATTTAGCTTCTTGACATACATCGCAATTATTAATGAATTCGGTTATCTGATCTTTCATTCGAGGCCAAAAATAAAGTCGTTTCAATGCTAATAGAGTTTCATTTATTCCTCGGTGGACCGTTTTTTCATGATGATAGTTGATTAATTCTCGCCTTTTTTCTATGTGTGAAATATCTCTGACAAATTGGTTCGAAATTATAAGTTTGAATGCGTGGTTTCTGAAAAATCTCGGTAATATGTTTGCTAATTGTAAGGATAGATCGATTTCTGATTGTTGTACGAAAATACAATGTAGTTTTTTCGGATCAATGCGTTCTTTGAAAAACTTGAAAATTTCTTCTTCGATATTTCTCGTCAAGTAGACTGTTAATCTGACTGCTTTCCCGAAGGGTTTACATTTCACAACATGATAGCAACCTGATGGCTTCTGAATGAATATTATTGGGTTCTCTACTGCCGAATGAACAGTTTCGACACCATCATTTTCTTGATTGGGTGGCCTGATTTGAACGTCCGCGATAACGTTTATTGGATTGGGTGGTTGTTCGTTGACAGGGTTAAATATTTCTTCCAGTCTGTCCGAGTCTTCACAAGTTATGTTTTGTTGGTTGTCTGTGTTCAAGTATTGGTCTATGTCAAGGTCTATATCGCCTGGGTTTCCAGCGACTGATTCATCCATTTCGTTCTCCATCGCATTGAGTTCGATGCGTGAAAGGCAATCAGCGTTTGCATTATGTTTACCTTTTTTGTAAACAATTTGATAGTCGTATTCTTCAAGTTTGAGTCTCCACCTTACAAGTCTTGAATTTGGCTCTTTCAAATTGAACAACCATTGGAGGGGTTTATGATCGGTCACAATCGTAAACTTCCTGCCAAAAAGGTAAGGTCTAAAATGTTTGGTACTCCACACAATCGCGAGGAGCTCCTTCTCGATTGTGCTGTAGTAGGATTCAGCAGGATTCAAAGTCCTAGAGGCGTAGGCGATAGGTAGATCGCTGCCTATTTTTCCTTGACTGAGCACAGCGCCTATGGCTACATTGGAAGCATCAGTGGTGAGTATAAATTGTTTGTCGAAATCAGGGAATTGTAGAATTGGGTCGCTACATAATAGATTTTTACATAATTCAAAAGCGTTCATGAATTCGGTGGTATGTTCGATCTTCTCGTCTTTTTTCAAACATCTAGTGAAATGTTTTGTGAGTTTTGCAAAGTTATTGATGAAACGTCTATAGTATCGAAGGAGTCCAAGAAATTATTTTATTTGTTTCGCGGTTTTAGGGATTGGAAAATTTAGAATCGCTTGTATTTTACGAGGGTTTGATTTAATTCCTTTTGGGGTGATTACATGACCCAAGAATTCGACTTCTTTGCGAAGAAATTCGCACTTGTCCAATTGGATTTTTAATTTTGAATCACGAAGCTTTTTGAAAACTAGTTTGATGTTTGCAATGTGTTCGCTGAGGCTAGATGAAAAAATTATAATGTCGTCCATATACACCAGGCACACTTTGCCTTGGAGTTCTTGGAGAACATTGTCCATCACTCTTTGGAACGTACTGGGCGCATTTTTGAGCCCGAATGGCATTCGAAGGTATTCAAAATGTCCATTCTCTACACTGAAGGCGGTTTTTTCGATAGAGTTTGGATGCATTTCTACCTGATGGAATCCTGAAGCAAGGTCTAATGTGGAGAAGTACTGACAACGGCCTAATTTATCCAAAATATCCGTGATATTTGGTAAAGGGTACCGGTCGTCAATAGTTTTCTCATTGACTTTACGATAGTCAACGACTATTCTCCATTTTTGTCTACCACTAGCATCTAGTTTTTTGGGTACGATCCAAATAGGACTGCTCCATGGACTTTGACTCGGACGGATAATTCCGTCTTCTAACATTTTATTAATTTGATTCTGTACCTCATCTTTATGAGCGAATGGATATCTGTACGATTTAGAATGTACTGGTACTTCATCAGTGCTCCTAATTTCATGTTTCACCCTGTTAGTGAAAGTCAGTTTTTTATTTTCATGGTGGAAAATGTCTGAGAACTCGCGGCAAAGGTTTTCAAGAGCGGACTTTTCTTCAAGATTAAGGCGAGTTTACAAACGTCTGGAATATTTGATTCATCGTATTTGCTGGATGATAGTATTTCGTCAAAATGGAATATGTAAAAATCGTCTTTATGCTTATCAGAAAAGTCTTACACATTAACTGGCATATCAAGTTCTATTGTTATCTGGTTCTCTGTATAATTGTATATGTCCGTTTTTGCAATTCCATGTTTTGCGGTTGTTAGTGTTTCGGGAAGGTAAAGGCCGTCTAGAGTTTGTTGGGGTATTATGATGTCACCGCTATACTGTGAAACCGGAATCTTGATAGAAGCTACTTTATGCGAATTCACTGAAATAATAAATTTCTCTTTTTCTGGTTCGCGATAAAATATAGGAATCTGAGTTACGTCGTTTACTGAGCGTTTATTTGTTAAATCTATATTGAAGTTCATTTTTAATAATTCTCCCAAACCTAAGATACCATCAAAATATTCATGAAAGTCGAATAAAATGAAGGAAATATTGGAATTTAATTCTCTGAATGCCGGAATATCTGCTTCAAAAAGGATTTCTTTTTCTCCTATACCGGTTTTGATATTTGAAACTGTATGATAAATCGTTTCAGAAAAGAATTTTTCTGCAATTTTCGGTCGCATGATTGAATGAGAGCATCCCGTGTCAACTAGAAGTTTCATAGGCGGGTAATTTATTTTTATATAGGGTAAATTGTTTTTTCCTATATCTGTGTGCATTTCAAAGGTTAGGTGTTGTGGTGTTTCGTCTCTACCTCGTGAAAATTTTCAAGCGTTTCATAATCATCCGTTTCGTTACACTGATAGAATAAATGTTCGTCATCGACAGCAATGTTTTCTGTGTGTTGGACGTCATTAGTATCGAGTGTCTCTACTTCTTGATTTATAACCTCATCGATATGATAAACTTCTTGGGATGTGAAGTTTGGTGGTCCGGTTGATCGAAAATAGTTATTATTTTGAGGGTATGAGTGATTTTGACGCGAAAATGTATTTCTTGATGTTGATGACATTGCCATTGGTTGAGGTTCATTACCGGGTATTTGACCAGTTGGTTTGAAAACGTTTTTAGGGGGTCCAAAAACTTGTCTATTGGTTGGATAATTTCTCTGAACATTTGATCGAGGTTGTATGTTAGTTGGTTGATTGGGAAACTGTTGTTGATTAGGGAATTGTTGTGGTCTTTGTTGGATTGCCGGCAAAGTTCTTTGAGGGTAATTTTGTTGAGGCTGTTGGGGATATCGATAATTATATCTAAAATTTTGTGGGATCTGCGGTCTGTAATTTTGTGAATTTTGGTTTCTGACTATTATTTGGAGTTAATTTCGAAGGGTTTTGCGTATATTGAAAATTTTCTTCCTCAACAATGATATTCATTGCCGTTTCTAAGCATTCTGGATTTTTGAGTCTAACTATCGTTTGTAAATGACCATGCAAACCTCTTATGAATGTTCGAAGACAAGCTCCTTCATGTTGTTTCATATATACTATTTTTGTAGCGGCATCCATTTGGCTTGCATCTTGTGAATTAATTTTCTGAGCGAGAGTACTTCTAAGGACCTGTAACCTTTTGTCAAAATCGAGTGGTGACTCGTTTTTGAAAGGTCTGGCCAAAAATAAATCTTGTTCTAAACATTCGAAGCTCCTATTGTCTCCGAAACATTGAATAAGTGCGGCTTTTATTAATTCCCATGAATTTAATTCAGTCCGACAACCTACTAGGAGTTGTGCTCTTCCTGATAGTTTTGTTTGAACTACTCTGTTCAAATAGTTTTTCAAGATCGGATCTGTCATTTGATTTCTATAGGTATCGAACAGAAAGTCACAAGACGAAATAAAACTAGGCAGTGTACTAGCATTCCCGTCAAAAGTGGGAATCGTGTCTACAAACATTTTCAGCATACTTAAATTATTTGTTGGTTCAGCCATTGTTTCTCTTTGTGATTTCGTCACTAATATTATTTACTGTACTGTTTGAAATCGATTCAGAAAATCTCAAAGTCTCGGTGGATGAATTAATCAATTCTTCAACTGTATGATCGCTGGTCATGAGCCAACTTTACGTTATATTTATCAACTATGTTATTTATTCTCTTCTTAAACTACGTTACTTATTGCGATTATCAAAATTTCCTAACCAGGGAAAAATGATAGGGTCACGGAAAGGATGCAGGGAATTTGACTCTCACCGAATTCCTCTTCCTCTTGTGGTTGATTCTGTACTGGGTAGTCTGCGGCTCTTCAACAGCTTGCTGACGGCCCCTCAGGTGAACTCAATTCCTTTTTGGATGCCGTTTCACTCGAAAAGTTCAATCCTTTTAACTACCGGTGCCGAAGGATTAAAATCCACGTTTTTCGTCGAAACCGGTCACAATACCGCGTGATTTTCGACTAATAACTGCACCGATATCCTACCGACTGCGCCAATTATGTTTTCGAAAACTCGAAAATGGTTTTTAAAAAGATTTTTTATTTCTAAGTGATACAAGTTGCAATGAACAATGCGGAAAACAGAATACAGAATGATGAATTATGGAAATTAACATGAATTTATAACGTCGGCTTCGGGCGACAGTTTCCTAGAAGAGGAGTCTTCTTTCTTGCTGCATCAGCTGATGAGGGTACATAACTAATAGCAATACTCACCAGGTAACTGTTCTTCCGTTTTACATACAAGCGACCGAATCGAGCAGAAGGTTGAATTCAGTATAGATTGAACAATCATCGTATCTGGGTTGTATTCGATTATGTTTATATAGTTATACTCACCAGGTAACTGTTCTTCCGTTATACATACGAGCGACTGAATCGAACAGAAGGTTGAATGGATAGTATATGGGTTGTATTCGATTATGATGTTATGCTGTGTATATAGTTATACACATAAGGTGACGGTATTCCCGTTTCACATACGAGCGACCGAAACGAACAGAAAGCTGAATGGATAGACTGAACAATCAATGTATCTGGGTGGTATCCGATTATATCGCAATACTGTATATATAGTGATACTTACCAGGTGACGGTACTTCCGTTACACATACTAGCGACTGAATCGAAAAGAAGGTTAAATGGTTAGACGAAACGATAATTGTATCTGAAATGTATTCGATGATATCGTGATGATGTTTATATAGCAATACTCACCAGGTAACTGTTCTTCCGTTTCACATACAAGAAACCGAATCGAGCAGAAGGTTGAATTCAGTATAGATTGAACAATCATCGTATCTGGGTTGTATTCGATTATGTTTATATAGTTATACTCACCAGGTAACTGTTCTTCCGTTATACATACGAGCGACTGAATTGAACAGAAGGTTGAATGGATAGTAGCTGGGTTGTATTCGATTATGATGTTATGCTGTGTATATAGTTATACACACTAGGAGACGGTATTCACGTTTTACATACGAGCGACCGAAACAAAAAGAAAGTTGAATGGATAGACTGGACAATCAATGTATCTGGGTGGTATCCGATTATATCGCAATACTGTATATATAGTGATACTCACCAGGTGACGATACTTCCGTTACACATACTAGCGACTGAATCGAACAGAATGTTGAATGGTTAGACGAAACGATGATTGTATCTGAGTTGTATTCGATGATATCGTGATGATGTTTATATAGCAATACTCACCAGGTAACTGTTCTTCCGTTTTACATACAAGCGACCGAATCGAGCAGAAGGTTGAATTCAGTATAGATTGAACAATCATCGTATCTGGGTTGTATTCGATTATGTTTATATAGTTATACTCACCAGGTAACTGTTCTTCCGTTATACATACGAGCGACTGAATTGAACAGAAGGTTGAATGGATAGTATATGGGTTGTATTCGATTATGATGTTATGCTGTGTATATAGTTATACACACTAGGAGACGGTATTCCCGTTTTACATACAAGCGACCGAAACGAAAAGAAAGTTGAATGGATAGACTGAAAAATCAATGTATCTGGGTGGTATCCGATTATATCGCAATACTGTATATATAGTGATACTTACCAGGTGACGGTACTTCCGTTACACATACTAGCGACTGAATCGAACAGAAGGTTAAATGGTTAGACGAAACGATAATTGTATCTGAGTTGTATTCGATGATATCGTGATGATGTTTATATAGCAATACTCACCAGGTAACTGTCCTTCCGTTTTACATTCAAGCGACCGAATCGAGCAGAAGGTTAAATGGATAGATTCAACAATCATCGTATCTGAGTTGTATTCGATTATGTTTATATAGATATACTCACCAGGTACCTGTTCTTCCGATATACATACGAGCAACCGAATCGAACATAAGGTTGAATGGATAGATTGAACAATCATCGTATCTGAGTTGTATTCGATTATGTTTATATAGTTATACTCACCAGGTAACTGTTCTTCCGTTATACATACGAGCGACTGAATTGAACTGAAGGTTGAATGGATAGACTAAACAATGATCGTATCTGGGGTTGTATTCGATTATATCGTGATGATGTTCATATAGTTATACTCACCAGGTAACTGTTCTCCAGTTATACATAAGAGCGACTGAACTGAACAGAAGGTTGAATGGATAGACTGAACAATCATCGTATCTGGGTTGTATTCGATCATTTCGTGATGATTATTATATATTATGTCTAACCAGGTAACTGTTCTTTCGTTAAACATACTAGCAACCGAATCGAACATAAGGTTGAATGGATAGATTGAACAATCATTGTATTTGGGTTGTCTCCGATTATATCGTTATGTTGTATATTCAACTACACCTACCATGTAACGTATCTTTCGTTACACATACGAGCGTCTGAATCGAACATAAGGTTGGATGGTTAGACGGAACGATAATTGTAACTAAGTTGTATTCGATTATATCGTGATGACGTTCATATAGAAATACTCACCAGGTTACTGTTCTTTCGTTATACATACGTGCGACTGAATTGAACAGAAGGTTGAATGGATAGTATATGGGTTGTATTCGATTATGATGTTATGCTGTGTATATAGTTATACACATAAGGTGACGGTATTCCCGTTTCACATACGAGCGACCGAAACGAACAGAAAGTTGAATGGATAGATTGAACAATCAATGTATCTGGGTGGTATCCGATTATATCGCAATACTGTATATATAGTGATACTTACCAGGTGACGGTACTTCCGTTACACATACTAGCGACTGAATCGAACAGAAGGTTAAATGGTTAGACAAAACGATAATTGTATCTGAGTTGTATTCGATGATATCGTGATGATGTTTATATAGCAATACTCACCAGGTAACTGTTCTTCCGTTTTACATACAAGCGACCGAATCGAGCAGAAGGTTGAATTCAGTATAGATTGAACAATCATCGTATCTGGGTTGTATTCGATTATGTTTATATAGTTATACTCACCAGGTAACTGTTCTTCCGTTATACATACGAGCGACTGAATTGAACAGAAGGTTGAATGGATAGTATATGGGTTGTATTTGATTATGATGTTATGCTGTGTATATAGTTATACACACTAGGAGACGGTATTCCCGTTTCACATACGAGCGACCGAAACGAAAAGAAAGTTGAATGGATAGACTGAACAATCAATGTATCTGGGTGGTATCCGATTATATCGCAATACTGTATATATAGTGATACTTACCAGGTGACGATACTTCCGTTACACATACTAGCGACTGAATCGAACAGAATGTTGAATGGTTAGACGAAACGATAATTGTATCTGAGTTGTATTCGATGATATCGTGATGATGTTTATATAGCAATACTCACCAGGTAACTGTCCTTCCGTTTTACATACAAGCGACCGAATCGAGCAGAAGGTTAAATGGATAGATTGAACAATCATCGTATCTGAGTTGTATTCGATTATGTTTATATAGATATACTCACCAGGTACCTGTTCTTCCGATATACATACGAGCAACCGAATCGAACATAAGGTTGAATGGATAGATTGAACAATCATCGTATCTGAGTTGTATTCGATTATGTTTATATTGTTATACTCACCAGGTAACTGTTCTTCCGTTATACATACGAGCGACTGAATTGAACTGAAGGTTGAATGGATAGACTAAACAATGATCGTATCTGGGGTTGTATTCGATTATATCGTGATGATGTTCATATAGTTATACTCACCAGGTAACTGTTCTCCAGTTATACATAAGAGCGACTGAACTGAAAAGAAGGTTGAATGAATAGACTGAACAATCATCGTATCTGGGTTGTATTCGATTATTTCGTGATGATTATTATATATTATGTCTTACCAGGTAACTGTTCTTTCGTTATACATACTAGCAACCGAATCGAACATAAGGTTAAATGGATAGATTGAACAATAATTGTATCTGGGTTGTCTCCGATTATATCGTTATGTTGTATATTTAACTACACCTACCATGTAAAAGTTCTTTCATTACACATACGAGCGTCTGAATCGAACATAAGGTTGGATGGTTAGACGAAACGATAATTGTAACTAAGTTGTATTCGATTATATCGTGATGACGTTCATATAGAAATACTCACCAGGTTACTGTTCTTTCGTTATACATACGAGCAACCGAATCGAACAGAAGGTTGAATGGATAGTATCTGGGTTGTATTCGATTATGATGTTATGCTGTGTATATAGTTATACACATAAGGTGACGGTATTCCCGTTTCACATACGAGCGACCGAAACGAACAGAAATTTGAATGGATAGACTGAACATTCAATGTATCTGGGTGGTATCCAATTATATCGCAATACTGTATATATAGTGATACTTACCAGGTGACGGTACATCCGATACACATACTAGCGACTGAATCGAACAGAAGGTTAAATGGTTAGACGAAACGATAATTGTATCTGAGTTGTATTCGATGATATCGTGATGATGTTTATATAGCAATACTCACCAGGTAACTGTTCTTCCGTTTTACATACAAGCGACCGAATCGAGCAGAAGGTTGAATTCAGTATAGATTGAACAATCATCGTATCTGGGTTGTATTCGATTATGTTTATATAGTTATACTCACCAGGTTACTGTTCTTCCGTTATACATACGAGCGACTGAATTGAACAGAAGGTTGAATGGATAGTATATGGGTTGTATTCGATTATGATGTTATGCTGTGTATATAGTTATACACACTAGGAGACAGTTTTCCCGTTCTACATACGAGCGACCGAAACGAAAAGAAAGTTGAATGGATAGACTGAACAATCAATGTATCTGGGTGGTATCCGATTATATCGCAATACTGTATATATAGTGATACTTACCAGGTGACGATACTTCCGTTACACATACTAGCAACTGAATCGAACAGAATGTTGAATGGTTAGACGAAACGATATTTGTATCTGAGTTGTATTCGATGATATCGTGATGATGTTCATATAGCAATACTCACCAGGTAACTGTTCTTCCGTTTTACATACAAGCGACCGAATCGAGCAGAAGGTTGAATTCAGTATAGATTGAACAATCATCGTATCTGAGTTGTATTCGATTATGTTTATATAGATATACTCACCAGGTACCTGTTCTTCCGATATACATACGAGCAACCGAATCGAACATAAGGTTGAATGGATAGATTGAACAATCATCGTATCTGAGTTGTATTCGATTATGTTTATATAGTTATACTCACCAGGTAACTGTTCTTCCGTTATACATACGAGCGACTGAATTGAACTGAAGGTTGAATGGATAGACTAAACAATGATCGTATCTAAGGTTGTATTCGATTATATCGTGATGATGTTCATATAGTTATACTCAATAGGTAACTGTTTTCCAGTTATACATAAGAGCGACTGAACTGAACAGAAGGTTGAATGGATAGACTGAACAATCATCGTATCTGGGTTGTATTCGATTATTTCGTGATGATTATTATATATTATGTCTTACCAGGTAACTGTTCTTTCGTTATACATACTAGCAACCGAATCGAACATAAGGTTGAATGGATAGATTGAACAATAATTGTATCTGGGTTGTCTCCGATTATATCGTTATGTTGTATATTTAACTACACCTACCATGTAACGGTTCTTTCGTTACACATACGAGCGTCTGAATCGAACAGAATGTTGAATGGTTAGACGAAACGATAATTGTATCTGAGTTGTATTCGATGATATCGTGATGATGTTTATATAGCAATACTCACCAGGTTACTGTTCTTTCGTTATACATACGAGCAAACGAATCGAACAGAAGGTTGAATGGATAGTATCTGGGTTGTATTCGATTATGATGTTATGCTGTGTATATGGTTATACACATAAGGTGACGGTATTCCTGTTTCACATACGAGCGACCGAAACGAACAGAAAGTTGAATGGATAGACTGAACAATCAATGTATCTGGGTGGTATCCGATTATATCGCAATACTGTATATATAGTGATACTTACCAGGTGACGGTACTTCCGTTACACATACTAGCGACTGAATCGAACAGAAGGTTAAATGGTTAGACGAAACGATAATTGTATCTGAGTTGTTCTTCCGATATATATACGAGCAACCGAATCGAACATAAGGTTGAATGGATAGATTGAACAATCATCGTATCTGAGTTGTATTCGATTATGTTTATATAGTTATACTCACCAGGTAACTGTTCTTCCGTTATACATACGAGCGACTGAATTGAACTGAAGGTTGAATGGATAGACTAAACAATGATCGTATCTGGGGTTGTATTCGATTATATCGTGATGATGTTCATATAGTTATACTCACCAGGTAACTGTTCTCCAGTTATACATAAGAGCGACTGAACTGAAAAGAAGGTTGAATGGATAGACTGAACAATCATCGTATCTGGGTTGTATTCGATTATTTCGTGATGATTATTATATATTATGTCTTACCAGGTAACTGTTCTTTCGTTATAAATACTAGCAACCGAATCGAACATAAGGTTAAATGGATAGATTGAACAATAATTGTATCTGGGTTGTCTCCGATTATATCGTTATGTTGTATATTTAACTACACCTACCATGTAACGGTTCTTTCGTTACACATACGAGCTTCTGAATCGAACATAAGGTTGGATGGTTAGACGGAACGATAATTGTAACTAAGTTGTATTCGATTATATCGTGATGACGTTCATATAGAAATACTCACCAGGTTACTGTTCTTTCGTTATACATACGAGCAACCGAATCGAACAGAAGGTTGAATGGATAGTATCTGGGTTGTTTTCGATTATGATGTTATGCTGTGTATATAGTTATACACATAAGGTGACGGTATTCCCGTTTCACATACGAGCGACCGAAACGAACAGAAATTTGAATGGATAGACTGAACAATCAATGTATCTGGGTGGTATCCGATTATATCGCAATACTGTATATATAGTGATACTTACCAGGTGACGGTACTTCCGTTACACATACTAGCGACTGAATCGAACAGAAAGTTAAATGGTTAGACGAAACGATAATTGTATCTGAGTTGTATTCGATGATATCGTGATGATGTTTATATAGCAATACTCACCAGGTAACTGTTCTTCCGTTTTACATACAAGCGACCAAATCGAGCAGAAGGTTGAATTCAGTATAGATTGAACAATCATCGTATCTGGGTTGTATTCGATTATGTTTATATAGTTATACTCACCAGGTAACTGTTCTTCCGTTATACATACGAGCGAATGAATTGAACAGAAGGTTGAATGGATAGTATATTGGTTGTATTCGATTATGATGTTATGCTGTGTATATAGTTATACACACTAGGAGACGGTATTCCCGTTTTACATACGAGCGACCGAAACAAAAAGAAAGTTGAATGGATAGACTGAACAATCAATGTATCTGGGTGGTATCCGATTATATCGCAATACTGTATATATAGTGATACATACCAGGTGACGATACTTCCGTTACACATACTAGCGACTGAATCGAACAGAATGTTGAATGGTTAGACGAAACGATAATTGTATCTGAGTTGTATTCGATGATATCGTGATGATGTTTATATAGCAATACTCACCAGGTAACTGTCCTTCCTTTTTACATACAAGCGACAGAATCGAGCAGAAGGTTAAATGGATAGATTGAACAATCATCGTATCTGAGTTGTATTCGATTATGTTTATATAGATATACTCACCAGGTACCTGTTCTTCCGATATACATACGAGCAACCGAATCGAACATAAGGTTGAATGGATAGATTGAACAATCATCGTATCTGAGTTGTATTCGATTATGTTTATATAGTTATACTCACCAGGTAACTGTTCTTCCGTTATACATACGAGCGACTGAATTGAACTGAAGGTTGAATGGATAGACTAAACAATGATCGTATCTGGGGTTGTATTCGATTATATCGTGATGATCTTCATATAGTTATACTCACCAGGTAACTGTTCTCCAGTTATACATAAGAGCGACTGAACTGAACAGAAGGTTGAATGGATAGACTGAACAATCATCGTATCTGGGTTGTATTCGATTATTTCGTGATGATAATTATATATTATGTCTAACCAGGTAACTGTTCTTTCGTCATACATACTAGCAACCGAATCGAACATAAGGTTGAATGGATAGATTGAACAATCATTGTATCTGGGTTGTCTCCGATTATATCGTTATGTTGTATATTTAACTACACCTACCATGTAACGGTTCTTTCGTTACACATACGAGCGTTTGAATCGAACATAAGGTTGGATGGTTAGACGGAACGATAATTGTAACTAAGTTGTATTCGATTATATCGTGATGACGTTTATATAGAAATACTCACCAGGTTACTGTTCTTTCGTTATACATACGAGCAACCGAATCGAACAGAAGGTTGAATGAATAGACGAAACGATGATTGTATCTGAGTTGTATCCGATGATATCGTGATGATGTTTATATAGCAATACTCACCAGGTAAATGTCCTTCCGTTTCACATACAAGCGACCAAATCGAGCAGAAGGTTAAATGGATAGATTGAACAATCATCGTATCTGAGTTGTATTCGATTATGTTTATATAGAAATACTCACCAGGTACCTGTTCTTCCGATATACATACGAGCAACCGAATCGAACATAAGGTTGAATGAATAGATTGAACAATCATCGTATCTGAGTTGTATTCGATTATGTTTATATAGTTATACTCACCAGGTAACTGTTCTTCCGTTATACATACGAGCGACTGAATTGAACTGAAGGTTGAATGGATAGACTAAACAATGATCGTATCTGGAGTTGAATTCGATTATATCGTGATGATGTTCATATAGTTATACTCACCAGGTAACTGTTCTCCAGTTATACATAAGAGCGACTGAACTGAACAGAAGGTTGAATGGATAGACTGAACAATCATCGTATCTGGGTTGTATTCGATTATTTCGTGATGATTATTATATATTATGTCTAACCAGGTAACTGTTCTTTCGTTATACATACTAGCAACCGAATCAAACATAAGGTTGAATGGATAGATTGAACAGTCATTGTATCTGGGTTGTCTCCGATTATATCGTTATGTTGTATATTTAACTACACCTACCATGTAACGGTTCTTTCGTTACACATACGAGCGCCTGAACCGAACATAAGGTTGGATGGTTAGACGAAACGATAATTGTAACTAAGTTGTATTCGATTATATCGTGATGACGTTCATATAGAAATACACACCAGGTTACTGTTCTTTCGTTATACATACGAGCAACCGAATCGAACAGAAGGTTGAATGGATAGTATCTGGGTTGTATTCGATTATGATGTTATGCTGTGTATATAGTTATACACATAAGGTGACGGTATTCCCGTTTCACATACGAGCGACCGAAACGAACAGAAAGTTGAATGGATAGACTGAACAATCAATGTATCTGGGTGGTATCCGATTATATCGCAATACTGTATATATAGTGATACTTACCAGGTGACGGTACTTCCGTTACACATACTAGCGACTGAATCGAACAGAAGGTTAAATGGTTAGACGAAACGATAATTGTATCTGAGTTGTATTCGAAGATATCGTGATGATGTTTATATAGCAATACTCACCAGGTAACTGTTCTTCCGTTCACATACAAGCGACCGAATCGAGCAGAAGGTTGAATTCAGTACAGATTGAACAATCATCGTATCTGGGTTGTATTCGATTATGTTTATATAGTTATACTCACCAGGTAACTGTTCTTCCGTTATACATACGAGCGACTGAATTGAACAGAAGGTTGAATGGATAGTATATGGGTTGTATTCGATTATGATGTTATGCTGTGTATAAAGTTATACACACTAGGAGACGGTATTCCCGTTTTACATACGAGCGACCGAAACGAAAAGAAAGTTGAATGGATAAACCGAACAATCAATGTATCTGGGTGGTATCCGATTATATCGCAATACTGAATATATAGTGATACTTACCAGGTGACGATACTTCCGTTACACATACTAGCGACTGAATCGAACAGAATGTTGAATGGTTAGACGAAACGATAATTGTATCTGAGTTGTATTCGATGATATCGTGGTGAAATTTATATAGCAATACTCACCAGGTAACTGTCCTTCCGTTTCACATACAAGCGACCGAATCGAGCAGAAGGTTAAATGGATAGATTGAACAATCATCGTATCTGAGTTGTATTCGATAATGTTTATATAGATATACTCACCAGGTACCTGTTCTTCCGATATACATACGAGCAACCGAATCGAACATAAGGTTGAATGGATAGATTGAACAATCATCGTATCTGAGTTGTATTCGATTATGTTTATATAGTTATACTCACCAGGTAACTGTTTTTCCGTTATACATACGAGCGACCGAATTGAACTGAAGGTTGAATGGATAGTATATGGGTTGTATTCGATTATGATGTTATGCTGTGTATATAGTTATACACACCAGGAGACGGTATTCCCGTTTTACATACGAGCGACCGAAACGAAAAGAAAGTTGAATGGATAGACTGAACAATCAATGTATCTGGGTGGTATCCGATTATATCGCAATACTGTATATATAGGGATACTTACCAGGTGACAATACTTCCGTTACACATACTAGCGACTGAATCGAACAGAATAATGAATGGTTAGACGAAACGATACATGTATCTGAGTTGTATTCGATGATATCGTGATGATGTTTATATAGCAATACTCAACAGGTAACTGTTCTTCCGTTTTACATACAAGCGACCGAATCGAGCAGAAGGTTGAATTCAGTATAGATTGAACAATCATCGTATCTGGGTTATATTCGATTATGTTTATATAGTTATACTCACCAGGTAACTGTTCTTCCGTTATACATACGAGCGACTGAATTGAACAGAAGGTTGAATGGATAGTATATGGGTTGTATTCGATTATGATGTTATGCTGTGTATATAGTTATACACACCAGGAGACGGTATTCCCGTTTTACATACGAGCGACCGAAACGAAAAGAAAGTTGAATGGATAGACTGAACAATCAATGTATCTGGGTGGTATCCGATTATATCGCAATACTGTATATATAGTGATACTTACCAGGTGACGATACTTCCGTTACACATACTAGCGACTGAATCGAACAGAATGTTGAATGGTTAGACGATACGATAATTGTATCTGAGTTGTATTCGATGATATCGTGATGATGTTTATATAGCAATACTCACCAGGTAACTGTCCTTCCGTTTTACATACAAGCGACCGAATCGAGCAGAAGGTTAAATGGATAGATTGAACAATCATCGTATCTGATATGTATTCGATTATGTTTATATAGATATACTCACCAGGTACCTGTTCTTCCGATATACATACGAGCAACCGAATCAAACATAAGGTTGAATGGATAGATTGAACAATCATCGTATCTGGGTTGTATTCGATTATGTTTATATAGTTATACTCACCAGGTAACTGTTCTTCCGTTATACATACGAGCGACTGAATTGAACTGAAGGTTGAATGGATAGACTAAACAATGATCGTATCTGGGGTTGTATTCGATTATATCGTGATGATGTTCATATAGTTATACTCACCAGGTAACTGTTCTCCAGTTATACATAAGAGCGACTGAACTGAACAGAAGGTTGAATGGATAGACTGAACAATCATCGTATCTGGGTTGTATTCGATTATTTCGTGATGATTATTATATATTATGTCTAACCAGGTAACTGTTCTTTCGTTATACATACTAGCAACCGAATCAAACATAAGGTTGAATGGATAGATTGAACAATCATTGTATCTGGGTTGTCTCCGATTATATCGTTATGTTGTATATTTAACTACACCTACCATGTAACGGTTCTTTCGTTACACATACGAGCGCCTGAACCGAACATAAGGTTGGATGGTTAGACGGAACGATAATTGTAACTAAGTTGTATTCGATTATATCGTGATGACGTTCATATAGAAATACACACCAGGTTACTGTTCTTTCGTTATACATACGAGCAACCGAATCGAACAGAAGGTTGAATGGATAGTATCTGGGTTGTATTCGATTATGATGTTATGCTGTGTATATAGTTATACACATAAGGTGACGGTATTCCCGTTTCACATACGAGCGACCGAAACGAACAGAAAGTTGAATGGATAGACTGAACAATCAATGTATCTGGGTGGTATCCGATTATATCGCAATACTGTATATATAGTGATACTTACCAGGTGACGGTACTTCCGTTACACATACTAGCGACTGAATCGAACAGAAGGTTAAATGGTTAGACGAAACGATAATTGTATCTGAGTTGTATTCGAAGATATCGTGATGATGTTTATATAGCAATACTCACCAGGTAACTGTTATTCCGTTCACATACAAGCGACCGAATCGAGCAGAAGGTTGAATTCAGTACAGATTGAACAATCATCGTATCTGGGTTGTATTCGATTATGTTTATATAGTTATACTCACCAGGTAACTGTTCTTCCGTTATACATACGAGCGACTGAATTGAACAGAAGGTTGAATGGATAGTATATGGGTTGTATTCGATTATGATGTTATGCTGTGTATAATGTTATACTCACTAGGAGACGGTATTCCCGTTTTACATACGAGCGACCGAAACGAAAAGAAAGTTGAATGGATAAACCGAACAATCAATGTATCTGGGTGGTATCCGATTATATCGCAATACTGAATATATAGTGATACTTACCAGGTGACGATACTTCCGTTACACATACTAGCGACTGAATCGAACAGAATGTTGAATGGTTAGACGAAACGATAATTGTATCTGAGTTGTATTCGATGATATCGTGGTGAAATTTATATAGCAATACTCACCAGGTAACTGTCCTTCCGTTTCACATACAAGCGACCGAATCGAGCAGAAGGTTAAATGGATAGATTGAACAATCATCGTATCTGAGTTGTATTCGATAATGTTTATATAGATATACTCACCAGGTACCTGTTCTTCCGATATACATACGAGCAACCGAATCGAACATAAGGTTGAATGGATAGATTGAACAATCATCGTATCTGAGTTGTATTCGATTATGTTTATATAGTTATACTCACCAGGTAACTGTTTTTCCGTTATACATACGAGCGACCGAATTGAACTGAAGGTTGAATGGATAGTATATGGGTTGTATTCGATTATGATGTTATGCTGTGTATATAGTTATACACACCAGGAGACGGTATTCCCGTTTTACATACGAGCGACCGAAACGAAAAGAAAGTTGAATGGATAGACTGAACAATCAATGTATCTGGGTGGTATCCGATTATATCGCAATACTGTATATATAGGGATACTTACCAGGTGACAATACTTCCGTTACACATACTAGCGACTGAATCGAACAGAATAATGAATGGTTAGACGAAACGATACATGTATCTGAGTTGTATTCGATGATATCGTGATGATGTTTATATAGCAATACTCAACAGGTAACTGTTCTTCCGTTTTACATACAAGCGACCGAATCGAGCAGAAGGTTGAATTCAGTATAGATTGAACAATCATCGTATCTGGGTTATATTCGATTATGTTTATATAGTTATACTCACCAGGTAACTGTTCTTCCGTTATACATACGAGCGACTGAATTGAACAGAAGGTTGAATGGATAGTATATGGGTTGTATTCGATTATGATGTTATGCTGTGTATATAGTTATACACACCAGGAGACGGTATTCCCGTTTTACATACGAGCGACCGAAACGAAAAGAAAGTTGAATGGATAGACTGAACAATCAATGTATCTGGGTGGTATCCGATTATATCGCAATACTGTATATATAGTGATACTTACCAGGTGACGATACTTCCGTTACACATACTAGCGACTGAATCGAACAGAATGTTGAATGGTTAGACGATACGATAATTGTATCTGAGTTGTATTCGATGATATCGTGATGATGTTTATATAGCAATACTCACCAGGTAACTGTCCTTCCGTTTTACATACAAGCGACCGAATCGAGCAGAAGGTTAAATGGATAGATTGAACAATCATCGTATCTGATATGTATTCGATTATGTTTATATAGATATACTCACCAGGTACCTGTTCTTCCGATATACATACGAGCAACCGAATCAAACATAAGGTTGAATGGATAGATTGAACAATCATCGTATCTGGGTTGTATTCGATTATGTTTATATAGTTATACTCACCAGGTAACTGTTCATCCGTTATACATACGAGCGACTGAATTGAACTGAAGGTTGAATGGATAGACTAAACAATGATCGTATCTGGGGTTGTATTCGATTATATCGTGATGATGTTCATATAGTTATACTCACCAGGTAACTGTTCTCCAGTTATACATAAGAGCGACTGAACTGAACAGAAGGTTGAATGGATAGACTGAACAATCATCGTATCTGGGTTGTATTCGATTATTTCGTGATGATTATTATATATTATGTCTAACCAGGTAACTGTTCTTTCGTTATACATACTAGCAACCGAATCGAACATAAGGTTGAATGGATAGATTGAACAATCATTGTATCTGGGTTGTCTCCGATTATATCGTTATGTTGTATATTTAACTACACCTACCATGTAACGGTTCTTTCGTTACACATACGAGCGTCTGAATCGAACATAAGGTTGGATGGTTAGACGGAACGATAATTGTAACTAAGTTGTATTCGATTATATCGTGATGACGTACATATAGAAATACTCACCAGGTTACTGTTCTTTTGTTATACATACGAGCAACCGAATCGAACAGAAGGTTGAATAGATAGTATCTGGTTTGTATCCCCTCAGGGGCTCACGACTTGTGAGTACGGGTATGGCGAACCCGAGGTACCCTAGCTGGATAACCACCACACTTCATCTAGTCTTGGTTGGTATCCTCTACTCTTCTAATTTCTTCCATCTTTCCTATCGGCCTCCCTTGGCCAACTCTTCCTTTCCTTTTTGCGACCCTAATCTAAGCTGTGAGCTTCCGTGGCGAGGGATGAATGGCACCGGGGGTGGGGAAAAAATACGGTGTCGCGAACGGAGCCTCCGGGAAACAGGGCGAAATCCCGGAGTAACCAGCCTTAGCCCTGTGCAGGGGGCAACGCAGGGCTGGACCAACCCCATCCCCCATACTCGTGGAAACAATATGGACCAAGAGGAGATATGGAGGGGATAAGGGTCGTTCAGACGAACCTCCAGCACTGTAAGGCGGCCTCGGCAGTCCTTGCAGTTCCCTTGGGGGGATTTGATGCGGCCCTTATACAGGAACCGTGGGTTAGACACGGGAAAATTATGGGTCTAGGGAACTCATGTGGAGAGCTTTTTTATAGCAGATCGACAGAGAACCCTCGGACCTGTATACTAATACAAAAAAATATAAAAATATTGCCGTTAACAAACTTCTGTTCGAGAGACTTGACGGCCATAAAAATAAGGATGAAGGAGGGTAGTGGGACGAGGGAGATAGTACTCGGATCGGCCTACTTCCCCTCTGATGATCCTGAGCCACCACCTACGAGAGATGTGGAAGAACTGGTGAGAGAATGCAGGATAAAAGGACTGCAGCTGATCATCGGGGCCGATGCGAATGCACACCACATCACTTGGGGAAGCAGCGACACCAACCAAAGAGGTGAATCACTCCTGCAATTCATGCTGGCAAATAATCTGGACACATTGAATGTAGGAAATAAACCAACCTTTATTACGAGATATAGGAAGGAGGTAATCGACGTAACAATAGCCTTTACACATGTGAGTAATTTTGTTACAGAATGGCATGTGTCTGATGAGGGAAGTTGCTCTGATCACAGACACATAAATTTCAAAATAAAGAGTGACGTCGTCAAAGAAACTTATCGGAACCCACGGAAAACGAACTGGGGAGCCTATCACGCAGACCTAGAGCGCTATCTACTGGTACCACAAAGAACGATAAGTACAAATGTGGACCTAGAAGGGGTGGTGGAACAATTCAATGACACACTCATTTTGGCGTTCAATAATAACTGTCCCCTAATCACAAGGAAGGCTACCAGGAAAGTGCCCTGGTGGAATCATGAACTTGCAAGATTGAGGAAACAGGTTAGAAAAAACTTCAACAGTGCTAAAAAAACAGGAAGGTGGGATGACTACAAGAACACCTTGACCAGTTATAAGAAAGCACTAAATAAATCTAAGAGAGACTCCTGGAGGAGGTACTGCGAGGAGATAAAAAGCACTCAAGAATGTGCTAGACTACAGAATATACTTTCCAAAGATACACAGAACACGATATACTCCCTCAAAAACGAAAAAGGAGAATATACATACACAGGAAAGGATACAATAAGAGAACTATTTAGAGTTCACTTTCCTGGGTCCCAAATAGATCAGACACTTGCTGTGGAGAACGTTAACGGACTAGAAACATTATCAAGGGGTTCTAGGGAAAGTTGGAAAATAGCAAAAGAAGTGGTGACCTATGACAAAATAGAGTGGGCTATACACTCATTCGAACCCTTTAAATCACCAGGATTTGACGGGATTTACCCAGCAATGCTACAGAAAGGACCAGAAACACTGGTCAGATGGCTTTGCAAAATACTGAGAGGCAGTCTGGCTCTCGGATACATACCAAAAATATGGAGAAGAGTGAGGGTGAGCTTCATACCAAAACCTGGGAAAATCGGACAGGAAACGGCAAAGTCCCTCAGACCAATCAGTCTTATGTCTTTTGTACTAAAGACACTGGAAAAGCTAGTAGATAGGCATATGAGGGACGGCAAACTGGTAGAAAGACCACTGCACCGCGACCAATATGCCTATATGCCTACAAGACTGGCTGCTCAACAGACACAGCACTCCATCTTATGGTCGAGAGGGTGGAGAACACGCTGGAAAATAAAGAGGTGTTATTAGCGGCTTTCTTAGACGTAGAAGGAGCTTTCGACAACACCTCTATAAATTCTATAATTAGAGCTCTCAGACAGAAAGGAATCGAGGAACCCTGTGTGGCCTGGATAAACTCAATGCTGAGAAACAGAATGATTTACACCACTGTTATGGGAGAGACTGTAGTGGCTAGAGCGACCAGAGGATGCCCACTACTGTGGAATCTGGTTGTGGATGGGCTACTTAGGATACTAAATAACAGTGGACATAGAGTCCTTGGATATGCCGACGATATAGTAGTACTGGCACAAGGAAAATACAATACCACCGTCAGAGATCGAATGAGAGAGGCTCTGGAATTGGTAATGATATGGACGGAACGGGAAGGGCTCAGTATCAGCCCTCACAAGGCAGCCATAATAGCATTCACTCGAAGACGCAAACTGGAAGGGCTTGGTCCTTTAAAACTTCGAGGAGAAACGATACAGTTGAAAGAAGAGGTTAAATATCTAGGAGTGATATTAGACTCGAAACTGACATGGCAACAACACTTGGAAAATACCACTAAAAAAGCGGTAACATCACTGATGGTGGCCAGACGCTCTTGTGGAAAAAAATGGGGACTGAAACCACACATGTTGTACTGGATATACAACAGGGTGGTAATGCCCTCCATAACATATGCCTCACTGGTATGGTGGCCTAAGACACTACAAAGAGGAGCAATAACAAGACTGAGCAAGATACAAAGGCTTGCCTGTCTAGGAATCACAAGGGCTATGAAATCTACGCCTACTGCAGCCATGGAGACACTACTGGATCTGCCTCCCCTTCACCTAATGATACAGGGGGAGGCGAGGCTTGGTGCCTTCAGACTACAAAATACACTGGACGATCTTAACATAGGAACAGGGCACATGAATATCGTAAGAACGGTGAACAGGGACACACTTGATATGAGAACAGATCACATTCCCAAACGATATACATTCGATAACCCATTCAGGGTATCCATACCAGATAGAACTGAATGGAGTAATACAGAACTCAGCACCATACTGCAGGGAAAGATCTGGTATACAGACGGATCAAAGACCACAGATGGGTCAGGAGCAGGAGTATTCTCGAAAAACCCGGAGACCAAGCTCAGCTATTCACTGGGAAAACACACCTCCGTTTTTCAAACAGAGGTATATGCAATTCTCCGATGCGCAGAGGAGAATAACAGGAGAGCTATAGAACATGAGCAGATCCAAATAATGTCAGACAGTCAAGCGGCACTCAAGGCAATTATAAGCAAGGAAGTGACGTCGCGACTGGTATTTGATTGCAAGAAGGAACTGAAAACGCTGGCAGACCGGAACAGTGTCAAACTCACCTGGGTGCCAGGACATCAGGGGATTACTGGCAATGAGAAAGCTGATGAACTTGCAAGAAGAGGGTCAGATAATGAACCAGAACCAGGACAGATTCTAGGAGTACCCAAGCGTGCAGCACGAGCGTCTGTAACAGACTGGATTCGGGAAAAACATAAGAACTACTGGAAAAACATTCCAGGAAATATACATGGGAAACAATACATCAAGGAACCATGCCAAAGACGGGCCACGCCCCAGTCAAGGAGCACCTTACCAGGATGGGACTGTATAATGGTGACCCAAATTGCAGGCTATGCGGAAAGAAACCAGAAACAGTATCACATATACTATGCAAATGCGAGGCATTGGATCGCAGAAGGCAGACAATTCTTGGGCAACCAGTTGGCGAACCAGAAATATACAACTCACATCCAGTGAAGGACTTGTACAAACTTGTACAAGGCACTGAGATAATAAAGTGGGTACAATGATGATAAATAGGCAAGATACAATGGGCCATTAGGCCTAAGTGTCATCGGAGACTTCGGTCAGACGAGCCTACGAAGGGGGTGGAGTTTTTAGTGGGTAGACCTGGCTGAGATCAGGGAGTCCCACACTATCATATGGGATATTTGACCCATATAATGTCCATAAAGGATTTCAACCACCTCTGAAATTAAAAAAAAAAAAAAAAATCTGGGTTGTATTCGATTATGATGTTATGCTGTGTATATAGTTATACACATAAGGTGACGGTATTCCCGTTTCACATACGAGCGACCGAAACGAACAGAAAGTTGACATGATAGACCGAACAATCAATGTATCTGGGTGGTATCCGATTATATCGCAATACTGTATATACAGTGATACTTACCAGGTGACGGTACTTCCGTTACACATACTAGCGACTGAATCGAACAGAAGGTTAAATGGTTAAACGAAACGATAATTGTATCTGAGTTGTATTCGATGATATCGTGATGATGTTTATATAGCAATACTCACCAGGTAACTGTTCTTCCGTTATACATACGAGCGACTGAATTGAACAGAAGGTTGAATGGATAGTATATGGGTTGTATTCGATTATGATGTTATGCTGTGTATATAGTTATACACACTAGGAGACGGTATTCCCGTTTAACATACGAGCGACCGAAACAAAAAGAAAGTTGAATGGATAGACTGAACAATCAATGTATCTGGGTGGTATCCGATTATATCGAAATACTGTATATATAGTGATACTTACCAGGTGACGATACTTCCGTTACACATACTAGCGACTGAATCGAACAGAATGTTGAATGGTTAGACGAAACGATAATTGTATCTGAGTTGTATTCGATGATATCGTGATGATGTTTATATAGCAATACTCACCAGGTAACTGTTCTTCCGTTATACATACAAGCGACCGAATCGAGCAGAAGGTTGAATTCAGTATAAATTGAACAATCATCGTATCTGGGTTGTATTCGATTATGTTTATATAGTTATACTCACCAGGTAACTGTTCTTCCGTTATACATACGAGCGACTGAATTGAACAGAAGGTTGAATGGATAGTATATGGGTTGTATTCGATTATGATGTTATGCTGTGTATATAGTTATACACACTAGGAGACGGTATTCCCGTTTTACATACGAGCGACCGAAACGAAAAGAAAGTTGAATGGATTGACTGAACAATCAATTTATCTGGGTGGTATCCGATTATATCGCAATACTGTATATATAGTGATACTTACCAGGTGACGATACTTCCGTTACACATACTAGCGACTGAATCGAACAGAATGTTGAATGGTTAGACGAAACGATAATTGTATCTGAGTTGTATTCGATGATATCGTGATGATGTTTATATAGCAATACTCACCAGGTAACTGTCCTTCCGTTTTACATACAAGCGACCGAATCGAGCAGAAGGTTAAATGGATAGATTGAACAATCATCGTATCTTAGTTGTATTCGATTATGTTTATATAGATATACTCACCAGGTACCTGTTCTTCCGATATACATACGAGCAACCGAATCGAACATAAGGTTGAATGGATAGATTGAACAATCATCGTATCTGAGTTGTATTCGATTATGTTTATATAGTTATACTCACCAGGTAACTGTTCTTCCGTTATACATACGAGCGACTGAATTGAACTGAAGGTTGAATGGATAGACTAAACAAAGATCGTATCTGAGGTTGTATTCGATTATATCGTGATGATGTTCATATAGTTAAACTCACCAGGTAACTGTTCTCCAGTTATACATAAGAGCGACTGAACTGAACAGAAGGTTGAATGGATAGACTGAACAATCATCGTATCTGGGTTGTATTCGATTATTTCGTGATGATTATTATATATTATGTCTAACCAGGTAACTGTTCTTTCGTTATACATACTAGCAACCGAATCGAACCTAAGGTTGAATGGGTAGATTGAACAATCATTGTATCTGGGTTGTCTCCGATTATATCGTTATGTTGTATATTTAACTACACCTACCATGTAACGGTTCTTTCGTTACACATACGAGCGTCTGAATCGAACATAAGGTTGGATGGTTAGACGGAACGATAATTGTAACTAAGTTGTATTCGATTATATCGTGATGACGTTCATATAGAAATACTCACCAGGTTACTGTTCTTTCGTTATACATACGAGCAACCGAATCGAACAGAAGGTTGAATGGATAGTATCTGGGTTGTATTCGATAATGATGTTATGCAGTGTATATAGTTATACACATAAGGTGACGGTATTCCCGTTTCACATACGAGCGACCGAAACGAACAGAAAGTTGAATGGATAGACTGAACAATCAATGTATCTGGGTGGTATCCGATTATATCGCAATACTCTATATATAGTGATACTTACCAGGTGACGGTACTTCCGTTACACGTACTAGCGACTGAATCGAACAGAAGGTTAAATGGTTAGACGAAACGATAATTGTATCTGAGTTGTATTCGATGATATCGTGATGATGTTTATATAGCAATACTCACCAGGTAACTGTTCTTCCGTTTTACATACAAGCGACCGAATCGAGCAGAAGGTTGAATTCAGTATAGATTGAACAATCATCGTATCTGGGTTGTATTCGATTATGTTTATATAGTTATACTCACCAGGTAACTGTTCTTCCGTTATACATACGAGCGACCGAATTGAACAGAAGGTTGAATGGATAGTATATGGGTTGTATTCGATTATGATGTTATGCTGTGTATATAGTTGTACACACTAGGAGACGGTATTCCCGTTTTACATACGAGAGACCGAAACGAAAAGAAAGTTGAATGGATAGACTGAACAATCAATGTATCTGGGTGGTATCCGATTATATCGCAATACTGTATATATAGTGATACTTACCAGGTGACGATTCTTCCGTTACACATACTAGCGACTGAATCGAACAGAATGTTGAATGGTTAGACGAAACGATAATTGTATCTGAGTTGTATTCGATGATATCGTGATGATGTTTATATAGAAATACTCACCAGGTAACTGTCCTTCCGTTTTACATACAAGCGACCGAATCGAGCAGAAGGTTTAATGGATAGATTGAACAATCATCGTATCTGAGTTGTATTCGATTATGTTTATATAGATATACTCACCAGGTACCTGTTCTTCCGATATACATACGAGCAACCGAATCGAACATAAGGTTGAATGGATAGATTGAACAATCATCGTATCTGAGTTGTATTCGATTATGTTTATATAGTTATACTCACCAGGTAACTGTTCTTCCGTTATACATACGAGCGACTGAATTGAACTGAAGGTTGAATGGATAGACTAAACAATGATCGTATCTGGGGTTGTATTCGATTATATCGTGATGATGTTCATATAGTTATACTCACCAGGTAACTGTTCTCCAGTTATACATAAGAGCGACTGAACTGAACAGAAGGTTGAATGGATAGACTGAACTATCATCGTATCTGGGTTGTATTCAATTATTTCGTGATGATTATTATATATTATGTCTAACCAGGTAACTGTTCTTTCGTTATACATACTAGCAACCGAATCGAACATAAGGTTGAATGGATAGATTGAACAATCATTGTATCTGGGTTGTCTCCGATTATATCGTTATGTTGTATATTTAACTACACCTACCATGTAACGGTTCTTTCGTTACACAAACGAGCGTCTGAATCGAACATAAGGTTGGATGGTTAGACGGAACGATAATTGTAACTAAGTTGTATTCGATTATATCGTGATGATGTTCATATAGTTATACTCACCAGGTAACTGTTCTCCAGTTATACATAAGAGCGACTGAACTGAACAGAAGGTTGAATGGATAGACTGAACAATCATCGTATCTGGGTTGTATTCAATTATTTCGTGATGATTATTATATATTATGTCTAACCAGGTAACTGTTCTTTCGTTATACATACGAGCAACCGAATCGAACAGAAGGTTGAATGGATAGTATCTGGGTTGTATTCGATTATGATGTTATGTTGTATATATACACATAAGGTGACGGTATTCCCGTTTCACATACGAGCGACCGAAACGAACAGAAAGTTGAATGGATAGACTGAACAATCAATGTATCTGGGTGGTATCCGATTATATCGCAATACTGTATATATAGTGATACTTACCAGGTGACGGTACTTCCGTAACACATACTAGCGACTGAATCGAACAGAAGGTTAAATGGTTAGACGAAACGATAATTGTATCTGAGTTGTATTCGATGATATCGTGATGATGTTTATATAGCAATACTCACCAGGTAACTGTTCTTCCGTTTTACATACAAGCGACCGAATCGAGCAGAAGGTTGAATTCAGTATAGATTGAACAATCATCGTATCTGGGTTGTACTCGATTATGTTTATATAGTTATACTCAGCAGGTAACTGTTCTTCCGTTATACATACGAGCGACTGAATTGAACAGAAGGTTGAATGGATAGAATATGGGTTGTATTCGATTATGATGTTATGCTGTGTATATAGTTATACACACTAGGGGACGGTATTCCCGTTTTACATACGAGCGACCGAAACAAAAAGAAAGTTGAATGGATAGACTGAACAATCAATGTATCTGGGTGGTATCCGATTATATCGCAATACTGTATATATAGTGATACTTACCAGGTGACGATACTTCCGTTACACATACTAGCGACTGAATCGAACAGAATGTTGAATGGTTAGACGAAACGATAATTGTATCTGAGTTGTATTCGATGATATCGTGATGATGTTTATATAGCAATACTCACCAGCTAACTGTTCTTCCGTTTTACATACGAGCGACCGAATCGAGCATTAGGTTGAATTCAGTATAGATTGAACAATCTTCGTTTCTGGGTTGTATTCGATTATGTTTATATAGTTATACCCACCAGGTAACTGTTCTTCCGTTATACATACGAGCGACTGAATTGAACAGAAGGTTGAATGGATAGTATATGGGTTGTATTCGATTATGATGTTATGCTGTGTATATAGTTATACACACTAGGAGACGGTATTCCCGTTTTACATACGAGCGACCAAAACGAAAAGAAAGTTGGATGGATAGACTGAACAATCAATGTATCTGGGTGGTATCCGATTATATCGCAATACTGTATATATAGTGATACTTACCAGGTGACGATACTTCCGTTACACATACTAGCGACTGAATCGAACAGAATGTTGAATGGTTAGACGGAACGATAATTGTATCTGAGTTGTATTCGATGATATCGTGATGATGTTTATATAGCAATACTCACCAGGTAACTGTCCTTCCGTTTTACATACAAGCGACCGAATCGAGCAGAAGGTTAAATGGATAGATTGAACAATCATCGTATCTGAGTTGTATTCGATTATGTTTATATAGTTATACTCACCAGGTTACTGTTCTTCCGTTATACATACGAGCGACTGAATTGAACTGAAGGTTGAATGAATAGACTAAACAATGATCGTATCTGGGGTTGTATTCGATTATATCGTGATGATGTTCATATAGTTATACTCACCAGGTAACTGTTCTCCAGTTATACATAAGAGCGACTGAACTGAACAGGAGGTTGAATGGATAGACTGAACAATCATCGTATCTGGGTTGTATTCGATTATTTCGTGATGATTATTATATATTATGTCTAACCACGTAACTGTTCTTTCGTTATACATACTAGCAACCGAATCGAACATAAGGTTGAATGGATAGATTGAACAATCATTGTATCTGGGTTGTCTCCGATTATATCGTTATGTTGTATATTTAACTACACCTACCATGTAACGGTTCTTTCGTTACACATACGAGCGTCTGAATCGAACATAAGGTTGGATGGTTAGACTGAACGATAATTGTAACTAAGTTGTATTCGATTATATGGTGATGACGTTCATATAGAAATACTCACCAGGTTACTGTTCTTTCGTTATACATACGAGCAACCGAATCGAACAGAAGGTTGAATGGATAGTATCTGGCTTGTATTCGATTATGATGTTATGCTGTGTATATAGTTATACACATAAGGTGACGGTATTCCCGTTTCACATACGAGCGACCGAAACGAACAGAAAGTTGAATGGATAGACTGAACAATCAATGTATCTGGGTGGTATCCGATTATATCGCAATACTGTATATATAGTGATACTTACCAGGTGACGGTACTTCCGTTACACATACTAGCGACTGAATCGAACAGAAGGTTGAATGGTTAGACGAAACGATAATTGTATCTGAGTTGTATTCGATGATATCGTGATGATGTTTATATAGCAATACTCACCAGGTGACTGTCCTTCCGTTTTACATACAAGCGACCGAATCGAGCAGAAGGTTAAATGGATAGATTGAACAATCATCGTATCTGAGTTTTATTCGATTATGTTTATATAGATATACTCACCAGGTAACTGTTCTTCCGTTATACATACGAGCGACTGAATTGAACTGAAGTTCGAATGGATAGACTAAACAATGATTGTATCTGGGGTTGTATTCGATTATATCGTGATGATGTTCATATAGTTATACTCACCAGGTAACTGTTCTCCAGTTATACATAAGAGCGACTGAACTGAACAGAAGGTTGAATGGATAGACTGAACAATCATCGTATCTGGGTTGTATTCGATTATTTCGTGATGATTATTATATATTATGTCTAACCAGGTAAATGTTCTTTCGTTATACATACTAGCAACCGAATCGAACATAAGGTTGAATGGATAGATTGAACAATCATTGTATCTGGGTTGTCTCCGATTATATCGTTATGTTGTATATTTAACTACACCTACCATGTAACGGTTCTTTCGTTACACATACGAGCGTCTGAATCGAACATAAGGTTGGATGGTTAGACGGAACGGTAATTGTAACTAAGTTGTATTCGATTATATCGTGATGACGTTCATCACCAGGTTACTGTTCTTTCGTTATACATACGAGCAACCGAATCGAACAGAAAGTTGAATGGATAGTATCTGGGTTGTATTCGATTATGATCTTATGCTGTGTATATAGTTATACACATAAGGTGACGGTATTCCCGTTTCACATACGAGCGACCGAAACGAACAGAAAGTTGAATGGATATACTGAACAATCAATGTATCTGGGTGGTATCCGATTATATCGCAATACTGTATATATAGTGATACTTACCAGGTGACGGTACTTCCGTTACACATACTAGCGACTGAATCGAACAGAAGGTTAAATGGTTAGACGAAACGATAATTGTATCTGAGTTGTATTCGAAGATATCGTGATGATGTTTATATAGCAATACTTACCAGGTAACTGTTCTTCCGTTTACATACAAGCGACCGAATCGAGCAGAAGGTTGAATTCAGTATAGATTGAACAATCATCGTATCTGGGTTGTATTCGATTATGTTTATATAGTTATACTCACCAGGTAACTGTTCTTCCGTTATACATACGAGCGACTGAATTGAACAGAATGTTGAATGGTTAGACGAAACGATAATTGTATCTGAGTTGTATTCTATGATATCGTGATGATGTTTATATAGCAATACTCACCAGGTAACTGTCCTTCCGTTTTACATACAAGCGACCGAATCGAGCAGAAGGTTAAATGGATAGATTGAACAATCATCGTATCTGAGTTGTATTCGATTATGTTTATATAGATATACTCACCAGGTACCTGTTCTTCCGATATACATACGAGCAACCGAATCGAACATAAGGTTGAATGGATAGATTGAACAATCATCGTATCTGAGTTGTATTCGATTATGTTTATATAGTTATACTCACCAGGTAATTGTTCTTCCGTTATACATACGAGCGACTGAATTGAACTGAAGGTTGAATGGATAGACTAAACAATGATCGTATCTGGGGTTGTATTCGATTATATCGTGATGATGTTCATATAGTTATACTCACCAGGTAACTGTTCTCCAGTTATACATAAGAGCGACTGAACTGAACAGAAGGTTGAATGGATAGACTGAACAATCATCGTATATGGGTTGTATTCGATTATTTCGTGATGATTATTATATATTATGTCTAACCAGGTAACTGTTCTTTCGTTATACATACTAGCAACCGAATCGAACATAAGGTTGAATGGATAGATTGAACAATCATTGTATCGGGGTTGTCCCCGATTATATCGTTATGTTGTATATTTAACTACACCTACCATGTAACGGTTCTTTCGTTACACATACGAGCGTCTGAATCGAACATAAGGTTGGATGGTTAGACGGAACGAAAATTGTAACTAAGTTGTATTCGATTATATCGTGATGACGTTCATATAGAAATACTCACCAGGTTACTGTTCTTTCGTTATACATACGAGCAACCGAATCGAACAGAAGGTTGAATGGATAGAATCTGGGTTGTATTCGATTATGATGTTATGCTGTGTATATAGTTATACACATAAGGTGACGGTATTACCGTTTCACATACGAGTGACCGAAACGAACAGAAAGTTGAATGGATAGACTGAACAATCAATGTATCTGGGTGGTATCCGATTATATCGCAATACTGTATATATAGTGATACTTACCAGGTGACGGTACTTCCGTTACACATACTTGCGACTGAATCGAACAGAATGTTGAATGGTTAGACGAAACGATAATTGTATCTGAGTTGTATTCGATGATATCGTGATGATGTTTATATAGCAATACTCACCAGGTAACTGTCCTTCCGTTTTACATACAAGCGACCGAATCGAGCAGAAGGTTAAATGGATAGATTGAACAATCATCGTATCTGAGTTGTATTCGATTATGTTTATATAGATATACTCACCAGTTACCTGTTCTTCCGATATACATACGAGCAACCGAATCGAACATAATGTTGAATGGATAGATTGAACAATCATCGTATCTGAGTTGTATTCGATTATGTTTATATAGTTATACTCACCAGGTAACTGTTCTTCCGTTATACATACGAGCGACTGAATTGAACTGAAGGTTGAATGGATAGACTAAACAATGATCGTATCTGGGGTTGTATTCGATTATATCGTGATGATGTTCATATAGTTATACTCACCAGGTAACTGTTCTCCAGTTATACATAAGAGCGACTGAACTGAACAGAAGGTTGAATGGATAGACTGAACAATCATCGTATATGGGTTGTATTCGATTATTTCGTGATGATTATTATATATTATGTCTAACCAGGTAACTGTTCTCTCGTTATACATACTAGCAACCGAATCGAACATAAGGTTGAATGGATAGATTGAACAATCATTGTATCTGGGTTGTCCCTGATTATATCGTTATGTTGTATATTTAACTACACCTACCATGTAACGGTTCTTTCGTTACACATACGAGCGTCTGAATCGAACATAAGGTTGGATGGTTAGACGGAACGATAATTGTAACTAAGTAGTATTCGATTATATCGTGATGACGTTCATATAGAAATACTCACCAGGTTACTGTTGTTTCGTTATACATACGAGCAACCGAATCGAACAGAAGGTTGAATGGATAGAATCTGGGTTGTATTCGATTATGATGTTATGCTGTGTATATAGTTATACACATAAGGTGACGGTATTACTGTTTCACATACGAGCGACCGAAACGAACAGAAAGTTGAATGGATAGACTGAACAATCAATGTATCTGGGTGGTATCCGATTATATCGCAATACTGTATATATAGTGATACTTACCAGGTGACGGTACTTCCGTTACACATACTAGCGACTGAATCGAACAGAAGGTTAAATGGTTAGACGAAACGATACATGTATCTGAGTTGTATTCGATGATATCGTGATGATGTTTATATAGCAATACTCAACAGGTAACTGTTCTTCCGTTTCACATACAAGCGACCGAATCGAGCAGAAGGTTGAATTCAGTATAGATTGAACAATCATCGTATCTGGGTTGTATTCGATTATGTTTATATAGTTATACTCACCAGGTAAATGTTCTTCCGATATACATACGAGCAACCGAATCGAACATAAGGTTGAATGGATAGATTGAACAATCATCGTATCTGAGTTGTATTCGATTATGTTTATATAGTTATACTCACCAGGTAACTGTTCTTCCGTTATACATACGAGCGACTGAATTGAACTGAAGGTTGAATGGATAGACTAAACAATGATCGTATCTGGGGTTGTATTCGATTATATCGTGATGATGTTCATATAGTTATACTCACCAGGTAACTGTTCTCCAGTTATACATAAGAGCGACTGAACTGAACAGAAGGTTGAATGGATAGACTGAACAATCATCGTATCTGGGTTGTATTCGATTATTTCGTGATGATTATTATATATTATGTCTATCCAGGTAACTGTTCTTTCGTTATACATACTAGCAACCGAATCGAACATAAGGTGGATAGATTGAACAATCATTGTATCTGGGTTGTCTCCGATTATATCGTTATGTTGTTTATTTAACTACACCTACCATGTAACGGTTCTTTCGTTACACATACGAGCGTCTGAATCGAACATAAGGTTGGATGGTTAGACGGAACGATAATTGTAACTAAGTTGTATTTGATTATATCGTGATGACGTTCATATAAAAATACTCACCAGGTTACTGTTCTTTCGTTATACATACGAGCCAATGAATCGAACAGAAGGTTAAATGGATAGTATCTGGGTTGTATTCGATTATGATGTTATGCTGTGTATATAGTTATACACATAAGGTGACGGTATTCCCGTTTCACATACGAGCGACCGAAACGAACAGAAAGTTGAATGGATAGACTGAACAATCAATGTATCTGGGTGGTATCCGATTATATCGCAATACTGTATATATAGTGATACTTACCAGGTGACGGTACTTCCGTTACACATACTAGCGACTGAATCGAACAGAAGGTTAAATGGTTAGACGAAACGATTATTGTATCTGAGTTGTATTCGATGATATCGTGATGATGTTTATATAGCAATACTCACCAGGTAACTGTTCTTCCGTTTTACATACAAGCGACCGAATCGAGCAGAAGGTTGAATTCAGTATAGATTGAACAATCATCGTATCTGGGTTGTATTCGATTATGTTTATATAGTTATACTCAGCAGGTAACTGTTCTTCCGTTATACATACGAGCGACTGAATTGAACAGAAGGTTGAATGGATAGAATATGGGTTGTATTCGATTATGATGTTATGCTGTGTATATAGTTATACACACTAGGGGACGGTATTCCCGTTTTACATACGAGCGACCGAAACAAAAAGAAAGTTGAATGGATAGACTAAACAATCAATGTATCTGGGTGGTATCCGATTATATCGCAATACTGTATATATAGTGATACTTACCAGGTGACGATACTTCCGTTACACATACTAGCGACTGAATCGAACAGAATGTTGAATGGTTAGACGAAACGATAATTGTATATGAGTTGTATTCGATGATATCGTGATGATGTTTATATAGCAATACTCACCAGCTAACTGTTCTTCCGTTTTATATCGAGCAGAAGGTTGAATTCAGTATAGATTGAACAATCATCGTATCTGGGTTGTATTCGATTATGTTTATATAGTTATACTCACCAGGTAACTGTTCTTCCGTTATACATACGAGCGACTGAATTGAACAGAAGGTTGAATGGATAGTATATGGGTTGTATTCGATTATGATGTTATGCTGTGTATATAGTTGTACACACTAGGAGACGGTATTCCCGTTTTACATACGAGAGACCGAAACGAAAAGAAAGTTGAATGGATAGACTGAACAATCAATGTATCTGGGTGGTATCCGATTATATCGCAATACTGTATATATAGTGATACTTACCAGGTGACGATTCTTCCGTTACACATACTAGCGACTGAATCGAACATAAGGTTGGATGGTTAGACGGAACGATAATTGTAACTAAGTTGTATTCGATTATATGGTGATGACGTTCATATAGAAATACTCACCAGGTTACTGTTCTTTCGTTATACATACGAGCAACCGAATCGAACGGAAGGTTGAATGGATAGTATCTGGGTTGTATTCGATTATGATGTTATGCTATGTATATAGTTATACACATAAGGTGACGGTATTCCCGTTTCACATACGAGCGACCGAAACGAACAGAAAGTTGAATGGATAGACTGAACAATCAATGTATCTGGGTGGTATCCGATTATATCGCAATACTGTATATATAGTGATACTTACCAGGTGACGATACTTCCGTTACACATACTAGCGACTGATTCGAACAGAATGTTGAATGGTTAGACGAAACGATAATTGTATCTGAGTTATATTCGATGATATCGTGATGATGTTTATATAGCAATACTCACCAGGTAACTGTTCTTCCGTTTCACATACAAGCGACCAAATCGAGCAGAAGGTTGAATTCAGTATAGATTGAACAATCATCGTATCTGGGTTGTATTCGATTATGTTTATATAGTTATACTCACCAGGTAACTGTTATACATACGAGCGACTGAATTGAACAGAAGGTTGAATGGATAGTATATGGGTTGTATTCGATTATGATGTTATGCTGTGTATATAGTTATACACACTAGGAGACGGTATTCCCGTTTTACATACGAGCGACCGAAACAAAAAGAAAGTTGAATGGATAGACTGAACAATCAATGTATCTGGGTGGTATCCGATTATATCGCAATACTGTATATATAGTGATACTTACCAGGTGACGATACTTCCGTTACACATACTAGCGACTGAATCGAACAGAATGTTGAATGGTTAGACGAAACGATAATTGTATCTGAGTTGTATTCGATGATATCGTGATGATGTTTATATAGCAATACTCACCAGGTAACTGTTCTTCCGTTATACATACAAGCGACCGAATCGAGCAGAAGGTTGAATTCAGTATGAATTGAACAATCATCGTATCTGGGTTGTATTCGATTATGTTTATATAGTTATACTCACCAGGTAACTGTTCTTCCGTTATACATACGAGCGACTGAATTGAACAGAAGGTTGAATGGATAGTATATGGGTTGTATTCGATTATGATTTTATGCTGTGTATATAGTTATACACACTAGGAGACGGTATTCCCGTTTTACATACGAGCGACCGAAACGAAAAGAAAGTTGAATGGATTGACTGAACAATCAATTTATCTGGGTGGTATCCGATTATATCGCAATACTGTATATATAGTGATACTTACCAGGTGACGATACTTCCGTTACACATACTAGCGACTGAATCGAACAGAATGTTGAATGGTTAGACGAAACGATAATTGTATCTGAGTTGTATTCGATGATATCGTGATGATGTTTATATAGCAATACTCACCAGGTAACTGTCCTTCCGTTTTACATACAAGCGACCGAATCGAGCAGAAGGTTAAATGGATAGATTGAACAATCATCGTATCTTAGTTGTATTCGATTATGTTTATATAGATATACTCACCAGGTACCTGTTCTTCCGATATACATACGAGCAACCGAATCGAACATAAGGTTGAATGGATAGATTGAACAAACATCTTATCTGAGTTGTATTCGATTATGTTTATATAGTTATACTCACCAGGTAACTGTTCTTCCGTTATACATACGAGCGACTGAATTGAACTGAAGGTTGAATGGATAGACTAAACAAAGATCGTATCTGAGGTTGTATTCGATTATATCGTGATAATGTTCATATAGTTAAACTCACCAGGTAACTGTTCTCCAGTTATACATAAGAGCGACTGAACTGAACAGAAGGTTGAATGGATAGACTGAACAATCATCGTATCTGGGTTGTATTCGATTATTTCGTGATGATTATTATATATTATGTCTAACCAGGTAACTGTTCTTTCGTTATACATACTAGCAACCGAATCGAACCTAAGGTTGAATGGATAGATTGAACAATCATTGTATCTGGGTTGTCTCCGATTATATCGTTATATTGTATATTTAACTACACCTACCATGTAACGGTTCTTTCGTTACACATACGAGCGTCTGAATCGAACATAAGGTTGGATGGTTAGACGGAACGATAATTGTAACTAAGTTGTATTCGATTATATCGTGATGACGTTCATATAGAAATACTCACCAGGTTACTGTTCTTTCGTTATACATACGGGCAACCGAATCGAACAGAAGGTTGAATGGATAGTATCTGGGTTGTATTCGATAATGATGTTATGCAGTGTATATAGTTATACACATAAGGTGACGGTATTCCCGTTTCACATACGAGCGACCGAAACGAACAGAAAGTTGAATGGATAGACTGAACAATCAATGTATCTGGGTGGTATCCGATTATATCGCAATACTGTATATATAGTGATACTTACCAGGTGACGGTACTTCCGTTACATATACTAGCGACTGAATCGAACAGAAGGTTAAATGGTTAGACGAAACGATAATTGTATCTGAGTTGTATTCGATGATATCGTGATGATGTTTATATAGCAATACTCACCAGGTAACTGTTCTTCCGTTTTACATACAAGCGACCGAATCGATCAGAAGGTTGAATTCAGTATAGATTGAACAATCATCGTATCTGAGTTGTATTCGATTATGTTTATATAGTTATACTCACCAGGTAACTGTTCTTCCGTTATACATACGAGCGACTGAATTGAACAGAAGGTTGAATGGATAGTATATGGGTTGTATTCGATTATGATTTTATGCTGTGTATATAGTTATACACACTAGGAGACGGTATTCCCGTTTTACATACGAGCGACCGAAACGAAAAGAAAGTTGAATGGATTGACTGAACAATCAATTTATCTGGGTTGTCTCCGATTATATCGTTATGTCGTATATTTAACTACACCTACCATGTAAAGGTTCATTCGTTACACATACGAGCGTTTGAATCGAACATAAGGTTGGATGGTTAGACGAAACGATAATTGTAACTTAGTTGTATTCGATTATATCGTGATGACGTTCATATAGAAATACTCACCAGGTTACTGTTCTTTCGTTATACATAAGAGCAACCGAATCGAACAGAAGGTTGAATGGATATTATCTGGGTTGTATTCGATTATGATGTTATGCTATGTATATAGTTATACACATAAGGTGACGGTATTCCCGTTTCACATACGAGCGACCGAAACGAACAGAAAGTTGAATGGATAGACTGAACAATCAATGTATCTGGGTGGTATCCGATTATATCGCAATACTGTATATATAGTGATACTTACCAGGTGACGATACTTGCGTTACACATACTAGCGACTGAATCGAACAGAATGTTGAATGGTTAGACGAAACGATAATTGTATCTGAGTTATATTCGATGATATCGTGATGATGTTTATATAGCAATACTCACCAGGTAACTGTTCTTCCGTTTCACATACAAGCGACCAAATCGAGCAGAAGGTTGAATTCAGTATAGATTGAACAATCATCGTATCTGGGTTGTATTCGATTATGTTTATATAGTTATACTCACCAGGTAACTGTTATACATACGAGCGACTGAATTGAACAGAAGGTTGAATGGATAGTATATGGGTTGTATTCGATTATGATGTTATGCTGTGTATATAGTTATACACACTAGGAGACGGTATTCCCGTTTTACATACGAGCGACCGAAACAAAAAGAAAGTTGAATGGATAGACTGAACAATCAATGTATCTGGGTGGTATCCGATTATATCGCAATACTGTATATATAGTGATACTTACCAGGTGACGATACTTCCGTTACACATACTAGCGACTGAATCGAACAGAATGTTGGATGGTTAGACGAAACGATAATTGTATCTGAGTTGTATTCGATGATATCGTGATGATGTTTATATAGCAATACTCACCAGGTAACTGTTCTTCCGTTATACATACAAGCGACCGAATCGAGCAGAAGGTTGAATTCAGTATGAATTGAACAATCATCGTATCTGGGTTGTATTCGATTATGTTTATATAATTATACTCACCAGGTAACTGTTCTTCCGTTATACATACGAGCGACTGAATTGAACAGAAGGTTGAATGGATAGTATATGGGTTGTATTCGATTATGATGTTATGCTGTGTATATAGTTATACACACTAGGAGACGGTATTCCCGTTTTACATACGAGCGACCGAAACAAAAAGAAAGTTGAATGGATAGACTGAACAATCAATGTATCTGGGTGGTATCCGATTATATCGCAATACTGTATATATAGTGATACTTACCAGGTGACGATACTTCCGTTACACATACTAGCGACTGAATCGAACAGAATGTTGAATGGTTAGACGAAACGATAATTGTATCTGAGTTGTATTCGATGATATCGTGATGATGTTTATATAGCAATACTCACCAGGTAACTGTTCTTCCGTTATACATACAAGCGACCGAATCGAGCAGAAGGTTGAATTCAGTATGAATTGAACAATCATCGTATCTGGGTTGTATTCGATTATGTTTATATAGTTATACTCACCAGGTAACTGTTCTTCCGTTATACATACGAGCGACTGAATTGAACAGAAGGTTGAATGGATAGTATATGGGTTGTATTCGATTATGATTTTATGCTGTGTATATAGTTATACACACTAGGAGACGGTATTCCCGTTTTACATACGAGCGACCGAAACGAAAAGAAAGTTGAATGGATTGACTGAACAATCAATTTATCTGGGTGGTATCCGATTATATCGCAATACTGTATATATAGTGATACTTACCAGGTGACGATACTTCCGTTACACATACTAGCGACTGAATCGAACAGAATGTTGAATGGTTAGACGAAACGATAATTGTATCTGAGTTGTATTCGATGATATCGTGATGATGTTTATATAGCAATACTCACCAGGTAACTGTCCTTCCGTTTTACATACAAGCGACCGAATCGAGCAGAAGGTTAAATGGATAGATTGAACAATCATCGTATCTTAGTTGTATTCGATTATGTTTATATAGATATACTCACCAGGTACCTGTTCTTCCGATATACATACGAGCAACCGAATCGAACATAAGGTTGAATGGATAGATTGAACAATCATCTTATCTGAGTTGTATTCGATTATGTTTATATAGTTATACTCACCAGGTAACTGTTCTTCCGTTATACATACGAGCGACTGAATTGAACTGAAGGTTGAATGGATAGACTAAACAAAGATCGTATCTGAGGTTGTATTCGATTATATCGTGATAATGTTCATATAGTTAAACTCACCAGGTAACTGTTCTCCAGTTATACATAAGAGCGACTGAACTGAACAGAAGGTTGAATGGATAGACTGAACAATCATCGTATCTGGGTTGTATTCGATTATTTCGTGATGATTATTATATATTATGTCTAACCAGGTAACTGTTCTTTCGTTATACATACTAGCAACCGAATCGAACCTAAGGTTGAATGGATAGATTGAACAATCATTGTATCTGGGTTGTCTCCGATTATATCGTTATATTGTATATTTAACTACACCTACCATGTAACGGTTCTTTCGTTACACATACGAGCGTCTGAATCGAACATAAGGTTGGATGGTTAGACGGAACGATAATTGTAACTAAGTTGTATTCGATTATATCGTGATGACGTTCATATAGAAATACTCACCAGGTTACTGTTCTTTCGTTATACATACGAGCAACCGAATCGAACAGAAGGTTGAATGGATAGTATCTGGGTTGTATTCGATAATGATGTTATGCAGTGTATATAGTTATACACATAAGGTGACGGTATTCCCGTTTCACATACGAGCGACCGAAACGAACAGAAAGTTGAATGGATAGACTGAACAATCAATGTATCTGGGTGGTATCCGATAATATCGCAATACTGTATATATAGTGATACTTACCAGGTGACGGTACTTCCGTTACATATACTAGCGACTGAATCGAACAGAAGGTTAAATGGTTAGACGAAACGATAATTGTATCTGAGTTGTATTCGATGATATCGTGATGATGTTTATATAGCAATACTCACCAGGTAACTGTTCTTCCGTTTTACATACAAGCGACCGAATCGATCAGAAGGTTGAATTCAGTATAGATTGAACAATCATCGTATCTGAGTTGTATTCGATTATGTTAATATAGTTATACTCACCAGGTAACTGTTCTTCCGTTATACATACGAGCGACTGAATTGAACAGAAGGTTGAATGGATAGTATATGGGTTGTATTCGATTATGATGTTATGCTGTGTATATAGTTGTACACACTAGGAGACGGTATTCCCGTTTTACATACGAGCGACCGAAACGAAAAGAAAGTTGAATGGATAGACTGAACAATCAATGTATCTGGGTGGTATCCGATTATTTCGCAATACTGTATATATAGTGATACTTACCAGGTGACGATTCTTCCGTTACACATACTAGCGACTGAATCGAACATAAGGTTGGATGGTTAGACGGAACGATAATTGTAACTAAGTTGTATTCGATTATATGGTGATGACGTTCATATAGAAATACTCACCAGGTTACTGTTCTTTCGTTATACATACGAGCAACCGAATCGAACGGAAGGTTGAATGGATAGTATCTGGGTTGTATTCGATTATGATGTTATGCTATGTATATAGTTATACACATAAGGTGACGGTATTCCCGTTTCACATACGAGCGACCGAAACGAACAGAAAGTTGAATGGATAGACTGAACAATCAATGTATCTGGGTGGTATCCGATTATATCGCAATACTGTATATATAGTGATACTTACCAGGTGACGATACTTCCGTTACACATACTAGCGACTGATTCGAACAGAATGTTGAATGGTTAGACGAAACGATAATTGTATCTGAGT
Organism: Chrysomela aeneicollis; assembly: GCA_029955515.1. Taxonomy (NCBI): domain Eukaryota; kingdom Metazoa; phylum Arthropoda; class Insecta; order Coleoptera; family Chrysomelidae; genus Chrysomela; species Chrysomela aeneicollis. Next base: position 8,338,417 of record JARUHQ010000013.1, on the reverse strand, counting down.
TATATTCGATGATATCGTGATGATGTTTATATAGCAATACTCACCAGGTAACTGTTCTTCCGTTTCACATACAAGCGACCAAATCGAGCAGAAGGTTGAATTCAGTATAGATTGAACAATCATCGTATCTGGGTTGTATTCGATTATGTTTATATAGTTATACTCACCAGGTAACTGTTATACATACGAGCGACTGAATTGAACAGAAGGTTGAATGGATAGTATATGGGTTGTATTCGATTATGATGTTATGCTGTGTATATAGTTATACACACTAGGAGACGGTATTCCCGTTTTACATACGAGCGACCGAAACAAAAAGAAAGTTGAATGGATAGACTGAACAATCAATGTATCTGGGTGGTATCCGATTATATCGCAATACTGTATATATAGTGATACTTACCAGGTGACGATACTTCCGTTACACATACTAGCGACTGAATCGAACAGAATGTTGAATGGTTAGACGAAACGATAATTGTATCTGAGTTGTATTCGATGATATCGTGATGATGTTTATATAGCAATACTCACCAGGTAACTGTTCTTCCGTTATACATACAAGCGACCGAATCGAGCAGAAGGTTGAATTCAGTATGAATTGAACAATCATCGTATCTGGGTTGTATTCGATTATGTTTATATAGTTATACTCACCAGGTAACTGTTCTTCCGTTATACATACGAGCGACTGAATTGAACAGAAGGTTGAATGGATAGTATATGGGTTGTATTCGATTATGATTTTATGCTGTGTATATAGTTATACACACTAGGAGACGGTATTCCCGTTTTACATACGAGCGACCGAAACGAAAAGAAAGTTGAATGGATTGACTGAACAATCAATTTATCTGGGTGGTATCCGATTATATCGCAATACTGTATATATAGTGATACTTACCAGGTGACGATACTTCCGTTACACATACTAGCGACTGAATCGAACAGAATGTTGAATGGTTAGACGAAACGATAATTGTATCTGAGTTGTATTCGATGATATCGTGATGATGTTTATATAGCAATACTCACCAGGTAACTGTCCTTCCGTTTTACATACAAGCGACCGAATCGAGCAGAAGGTTAAATGGATAGATTGAACAATCATCGTATCTTAGTTGTATTCGATTATGTTTATATAGATATACTCACCAGGTACCTGTTCTTCCGATATACATACGAGCAACCGAATCGAACATAAGGTTGAATGGATAGATTGAACAAACATCTTATCTGAGTTGTATTCGATTATGTTTATATAGTTATACTCACCAGGTAACTGTTCTTCCGTTATACATACGAGCGACTGAATTGAACTGAAGGTTGAATGGATAGACTAAACAAAGATCGTATCTGAGGTTGTATTCGATTATATCGTGATAATGTTCATATAGTTAAACTCACCAGGTAACTGTTCTCCAGTTATACATAAGAGCGACTGAACTGAACAGAAGGTTGAATGGATAGACTGAACAATCATCGTATCTGGGTTGTATTCGATTATTTCGTGATGATTATTATATATTATGTCTAACCAGGTAACTGTTCTTTCGTTATACATACTAGCAACCGAATCGAACCTAAGGTTGAATGGATAGATTGAACAATCATTGTATCTGGGTTGTCTCCGATTATATCGTTATATTGTATATTTAACTACACCTACCATGTAACGGTTCTTTCGTTACACATACGAGCGTCTGAATCGAACATAAGGTTGGATGGTTAGACGGAACGATAATTGTAACTAAGTTGTATTCGATTATATCGTGATGACGTTCATATAGAAATACTCACCAGGTTACTGTTCTTTCGTTATACATACGGGCAACCGAATCGAACAGAAGGTTGAATGGATAGTATCTGGGTTGTATTCGATAATGATGTTATGCAGTGTATATAGTTATACACATAAGGTGACGGTATTCCCGTTTCACATACGAGCGACCGAAACGAACAGAAAGTTGAATGGATAGACTGAACAATCAATGTATCTGGGTGGTATCCGATTATATCGCAATACTGTATATATAGTGATACTTACCAGGTGACGGTACTTCCGTTACATATACTAGCGACTGAATCGAACAGAAGGTTAAATGGTTAGACGAAACGATAATTGTATCTGAGTTGTATTCGATGATATCGTGATGATGTTTATATAGCAATACTCACCAGGTAACTGTTCTTCCGTTTTACATACAAGCGACCGAATCGATCAGAAGGTTGAATTCAGTATAGATTGAACAATCATCGTATCTGAGTTGTATTCGATTATGTTTATATAGTTATACTCACCAGGTAACTGTTCTTCCGTTATACATACGAGCGACTGAATTGAACAGAAGGTTGAATGGATAGTATATGGGTTGTATTCGATTATGATTTTATGCTGTGTATATAGTTATACACACTAGGAGACGGTATTCCCGTTTTACATACGAGCGACCGAAACGAAAAGAAAGTTGAATGGATTGACTGAACAATCAATTTATCTGGGTTGTCTCCGATTATATCGTTATGTCGTATATTTAACTACACCTACCATGTAAAGGTTCATTCGTTACACATACGAGCGTTTGAATCGAACATAAGGTTGGATGGTTAGACGAAACGATAATTGTAACTTAGTTGTATTCGATTATATCGTGATGACGTTCATATAGAAATACTCACCAGGTTACTGTTCTTTCGTTATACATAAGAGCAACCGAATCGAACAGAAGGTTGAATGGATATTATCTGGGTTGTATTCGATTATGATGTTATGCTATGTATATAGTTATACACATAAGGTGACGGTATTCCCGTTTCACATACGAGCGACCGAAACGAACAGAAAGTTGAATGGATAGACTGAACAATCAATGTATCTGGGTGGTATCCGATTATATCGCAATACTGTATATATAGTGATACTTACCAGGTGACGATACTTGCGTTACACATACTAGCGACTGAATCGAACAGAATGTTGAATGGTTAGACGAAACGATAATTGTATCTGAGTTATATTCGATGATATCGTGATGATGTTTATATAGCAATACTCACCAGGTAACTGTTCTTCCGTTTCACATACAAGCGACCAAATCGAGCAGAAGGTTGAATTCAGTATAGATTGAACAATCATCGTATCTGGGTTGTATTCGATTATGTTTATATAGTTATACTCACCAGGTAACTGTTATACATACGAGCGACTGAATTGAACAGAAGGTTGAATGGATAGTATATGGGTTGTATTCGATTATGATGTTATGCTGTGTATATAGTTATACACACTAGGAGACGGTATTCCCGTTTTACATACGAGCGACCGAAACAAAAAGAAAGTTGAATGGATAGACTGAACAATCAATGTATCTGGGTGGTATCCGATTATATCGCAATACTGTATATATAGTGATACTTACCAGGTGACGATACTTCCGTTACACATACTAGCGACTGAATCGAACAGAATGTTGGATGGTTAGACGAAACGATAATTGTATCTGAGTTGTATTCGATGATATCGTGATGATGTTTATATAGCAATACTCACCAGGTAACTGTTCTTCCGTTATACATACAAGCGACCGAATCGAGCAGAAGGTTGAATTCAGTATGAATTGAACAATCATCGTATCTGGGTTGTATTCGATTATGTTTATATAATTATACTCACCAGGTAACTGTTCTTCCGTTATACATACGAGCGACTGAATTGAACAGAAGGTTGAATGGATAGTATATGGGTTGTATTCGATTATGATGTTATGCTGTGTATATAGTTATACACACTAGGAGACGGTATTCCCGTTTTACATACGAGCGACCGAAACAAAAAGAAAGTTGAATGGATAGACTGAACAATCAATGTATCTGGGTGGTATCCGATTATATCGCAATACTGTATATATAGTGATACTTACCAGGTGACGATACTTCCGTTACACATACTAGCGACTGAATCGAACAGAATGTTGAATGGTTAGACGAAACGATAATTGTATCTGAGTTGTATTCGATGATATCGTGATGATGTTTATATAGCAATACTCACCAGGTAACTGTTCTTCCGTTATACATACAAGCGACCGAATCGAGCAGAAGGTTGAATTCAGTATGAATTGAACAATCATCGTATCTGGGTTGTATTCGATTATGTTTATATAGTTATACTCACCAGGTAACTGTTCTTCCGTTATACATACGAGCGACTGAATTGAACAGAAGGTTGAATGGATAGTATATGGGTTGTATTCGATTATGATTTTATGCTGTGTATATAGTTATACACACTAGGAGACGGTATTCCCGTTTTACATACGAGCGACCGAAACGAAAAGAAAGTTGAATGGATTGACTGAACAATCAATTTATCTGGGTGGTATCCGATTATATCGCAATACTGTATATATAGTGATACTTACCAGGTGACGATACTTCCGTTACACATACTAGCGACTGAATCGAACAGAATGTTGAATGGTTAGACGAAACGATAATTGTATCTGAGTTGTATTCGATGATATCGTGATGATGTTTATATAGCAATACTCACCAGGTAACTGTCCTTCCGTTTTACATACAAGCGACCGAATCGAGCAGAAGGTTAAATGGATAGATTGAACAATCATCGTATCTTAGTTGTATTCGATTATGTTTATATAGATATACTCACCAGGTACCTGTTCTTCCGATATACATACGAGCAACCGAATCGAACATAAGGTTGAATGGATAGATTGAACAATCATCTTATCTGAGTTGTATTCGATTATGTTTATATAGTTATACTCACCAGGTAACTGTTCTTCCGTTATACATACGAGCGACTGAATTGAACTGAAGGTTGAATGGATAGACTAAACAAAGATCGTATCTGAGGTTGTATTCGATTATATCGTGATAATGTTCATATAGTTAAACTCACCAGGTAACTGTTCTCCAGTTATACATAAGAGCGACTGAACTGAACAGAAGGTTGAATGGATAGACTGAACAATCATCGTATCTGGGTTGTATTCGATTATTTCGTGATGATTATTATATATTATGTCTAACCAGGTAACTGTTCTTTCGTTATACATACTAGCAACCGAATCGAACCTAAGGTTGAATGGATAGATTGAACAATCATTGTATCTGGGTTGTCTCCGATTATATCGTTATATTGTATATTTAACTACACCTACCATGTAACGGTTCTTTCGTTACACATACGAGCGTCTGAATCGAACATAAGGTTGGATGGTTAGACGGAACGATAATTGTAACTAAGTTGTATTCGATTATATCGTGATGACGTTCATATAGAAATACTCACCAGGTTACTGTTCTTTCGTTATACATACGAGCAACCGAATCGAACAGAAGGTTGAATGGATAGTATCTGGGTTGTATTCGATAATGATGTTATGCAGTGTATATAGTTATACACATAAGGTGACGGTATTCCCGTTTCACATACGAGCGACCGAAACGAACAGAAAGTTGAATGGATAGACTGAACAATCAATGTATCTGGGTGGTATCCGATAATATCGCAATACTGTATATATAGTGATACTTACCAGGTGACGGTACTTCCGTTACATATACTAGCGACTGAATCGAACAGAAGGTTAAATGGTTAGACGAAACGATAATTGTATCTGAGTTGTATTCGATGATATCGTGATGATGTTTATATAGCAATACTCACCAGGTAACTGTTCTTCCGTTTTACATACAAGCGACCGAATCGATCAGAAGGTTGAATTCAGTATAGATTGAACAATCATCGTATCTGAGTTGTATTCGATTATGTTAATATAGTTATACTCACCAGGTAACTGTTCTTCCGTTATACATACGAGCGACTGAATTGAACAGAAGGTTGAATGGATAGTATATGGGTTGTATTCGATTATGATGTTATGCTGTGTATATAGTTGTACACACTAGGAGACGGTATTCCCGTTTTACATACGAGAGACCGAAACGAAAAGAAAGTTGAATGGATAGACTGAACAATCAATGTATCTGGGTGGTATCCGATTATTTCGCAATACTGTATATATAGTGATACTTACCAGGTGACGATTCTTCCGTTACACATACTAGCGACTGAATCGAACAGAATGTTGAATGGTTAGACGAAACGATAATTGTATCTGAGTTGTATTCGATGATATCGTGATGATGTTTATATAGAAATACTCACCAGGTAACTGTCCTTCCGTTTTACATACAAGCGACCGAATCGATCAGAAGGTTTAATGGATAGATTGAACAATCATCGTATCTGAGTTGTATTCGATTATGTTTATATAGATATACTCACCAGGTACCTGTTCTTCCGATATACATACGAGCAACCGAATCGAACATAAGGTTGAATGGATAGATTGAACAATCATCGTATCTGAGTTGTATTCGATTATGTTTATATAGTTATACTCACCAGGTAACTAATCTTCCGTTATACATACGAGCGACTGAATTGAACTGAAGGTTGAATGGATAGACTAAACAATGATCGTATCTGGGGTTGTATTCGATTATATCGTGATGATGTTCATATAGTTATACTCACCAGGTAACTGTTCTCCAGTTATACATAAGAGCGACTGAACTGAACAGAAGGTTGAATGGATAGACTGAACTATCATCGTATCTGGGTTGTATTCAATTATTTCGTGATGATTATTATATATTATGACTAACCAGGTAACTGTTCTTTCGTTATACATACTAGCAACCGAATCGAACATAAGGTTGAATGGATAGATTAAACAATCATTGTATCTGGGTTGTCTCCGATTATATCGTTATGTTGTATATTTAACTACACCTACCATGTAACGGTTCTTTCGTTACACAAACGAGCGTCTGAATCGAACATAAGGTTGGATGGTTAGACGGAACGATAATTGTAACTAAGTTGTATTCGATTATATCGTGATGATGTTCATATAGTTATACTCACCAGGTAACTGTTCTCCAGTTATACATAAGAGCGACTGAACTGAACAGAAGGTTGAATGGATAGACTGAACAATCATCGTATCTGGGTTGTATTCAATTATTTCGTGATGATTATTATATATTATGTCTAACCAGGTAACTGTTCTTACGTTATACATACGAGCAACCGAATCGAACAGAAGGTTGAATGGATAGTATCTGGGTTGTATTCGATTATGATGTTATGTTGTATATATACACATAAGGTGACGGTATTCCCGTTTCACATACGAGCGACCGAAACGAACAGAAAGTTGAATGGATAGACTGAACAATCAATGTATCTGGGTGGTATCCGATTATATCGCAATACTGTATATATAGTGATACTTACCAGGTGACGGTAATTCCGTTACACATACTAGCGACTGAATCGAACAGAAGGTTAAATGGTCAGACGAAACGATAATTGTATCTGAGTTGTATTCGATGATATCGTGATGATGTTTATATTGCAATACTCACCAGGTAACTGTTCTTCCGTTTTACATACAAGCGACCGAATCGAGCAGAAGGTTGAATTCAGTATAGATTGAACAATCATCGTATCTGGGTTGTATTCAATTATGTTTATATAGTTATACTCAGCAGGTATTTGTTCTTCCGTTATACATACGAGCGACTGAATTGAACAGAAGGTTGAATGGATAGAATATGGGTTGTATTCGATTATGATGTTATGCTGTGTATATAGTTATACACACTAGGGGACGGTATTCCCGTTTTACATACGAGCGACCGAAACAAAAAGAAAGTTGAATGGATAGACTGAACAATCAATGTATCTGGGTGGTATCCGATTATATCGCAATACTGTATATATAGTGATACTTACCAGGTGACGATACTTCCGTTACACATACTAGCGACTGAATCGAACAGAATGTTGAATGGTTAGACGAAACGATAATTGTATCTGAGTTGTATTCGATGATATCGTGATGATGTTTATATAGCAATACTCACCAGCTAACTGTTCTTCCGTTTTACATATGAGCGACCGAATCGAGCATAAGGTTGAATTCAGTATAGATTGAACAATCTTCGTTTCTGGGTTGTATTCGATTATGTTTATATAGTTATACCCACCAGGTAACTGTTCTTCCGTTATACATACGAGCGACTGAATTGAACAGAAGGTTGAATGGATAGTATATGGGTTGTATTCGATTATGATGTTATGCTGTGTATATAGTTATACACACTAGGAGACGGTATTCCCGTTTTACATACGAGCGACCAAAACGAAAAGAAAGTTGGATGGATAGACTGAACAATCAATGTATCTGGGTGGTATCCGATTATATCGCAATACTGTATATATAGTGATACTTACCAGGTGACGATACTTCCGTTACACATACTAGCGACTGAATCGAACAGAATGTTGAATGGTTAGACGGAACGATAATTGTATCTGAGTTGTATTCGATGATATCGTGATGATGTTTATATAGCAATACTCACCAGGTAAATGTCCTTCCGTTTTAAATACAAGCGACCGAATCGAGCAGAAGGTTAAATGGATAGATTGAACAATCATCGTATCTGAGTTGTATTCGATTATGTTTATATGGATATACTCACCAGGTACCTGTTCTTCCGATATACATACGAGCAACCGAATCGAACATAAGGTTGAATGGATAGATTGAACAATCATCGTATCTGAGTTGTATTCGATTATGTTTATATAGTTATACTCACCAGGTAACTGTTCTTCCGTTATACATACGAGCGACTGAATTGAACTGAAGGTTGAATGGATAGACTAAACAATGATCGTATCTGGGGTTGTATTCGATTATATCGTGATGATGTTCATATAGTTATACTCACCAGGTAACTGTTCTCCAGTTATACATAAGAGCGACTGAACTGAACAGAAGGTTGAATGGATAGACTGAACTATCATCGTATCTGGGTTGTATTCAATTATTTCGTGATGATTATTATATATTATGTCTAACCAGGTAACTGTTCTTTCGTTATACATACTAGCAACCGAATCGAACATAAGGTTGAATGGATAGATTGAACAATCATTGTATCTGGGTTGTCTCCGATTATATCGTTATGTTGTATATTTAACTACACCTACCATGTAACGGTTCTTTCGTTACACAAACGAGCGTCTGAATCGAACATAAGGTTGGATGGTTAGACGGAACGATAATTGTAACTAAGTTGTATTCGATTATATCGTGATGATGTTCATATAGTTATACTCACCAGGTAACTGTTCTCCAGTTATACATAAGAGCGACTGAACTGAACAGAAGGTTGAATGGATAGACTGAACAATCATCGTATCTGGGTTGTATTCAATTATTTCGTGATGATTATTATATATTATGTCTAACCAGGTAACTGTTCTTTCGTTATACATACGAGCAACTGAATCGAACAGAAGGTTGAATGGATAGGATCTGGGTTGTATTCGATTATGATGTTATGTTGTATATATACACATAAGGTGACGGTATTCCCGTTTCACATACGAGCGACCGAAACGAACAGAAAGTTGAATGGATAGACTGAACAATCAATGTATCTGGGTGGTATCCGATTATATCGCAATACTGTATATATAGTGATACTTACCAGGTGACGGTAATTCCGTTACACATACTAGCGACTGAATCGAACAGAAGGTTAAATGGTTAGACGAAACGATAATTGTATCTGAGTTGTATTCGATGATATCGTGATGATGTTTATATAGCAATACTCACCAGGTAACTGTTCTTCCGTTTTACATACAAGCGACCGAATCGAGCAGAAGGTTGAATTCAGTATAGATTGAACAATCATCGTATCTGGGTTGTATTCGATTATGTTTATATAGTTATACTCAGCAGGTATTTGTTCTTCCGTTATACATACGAGCGACTGAATTGAACAGAAGGTTGAATGGATAGAATATGGGTTGTATTCGATTATGATGTTATGCTGTGTATATAGTTATACACACTAGGGGACGGTATTCCCGTTTTACATACGAGCGACCGAAACAAAAAGAAAGTTGAATGGATAGACTGAACAATCAATGTATCTGGGTGGTATCCGATTATATCGCAATACTGTATATATAGTGATACTTACCAGGTGACGATACTTCCGTTACACATACTAGCGACTGAATCGAACAGAATGTTGAATGGTTAGACGAAACGATAATTGTATCTGAGTTGTATTCGATGATATCGTGATGATGTTTATATAGCAATACTCACCAGCTAACTGTTCTTCCGTTTTACATATGAGCGACCGAATCGAGCATAAGGTTGAATTCAGTATAGATTGAACAATCTTCGTTTCTGGGTTGTATTCGATTATGTTTATATAGTTATACCCACCAGGTAACTGTTCTTCCGTTATACATACGAGCGACTGAATTGAACAGAAGGTTGAATGGATAGTATATGGGTTGTATTCGATTATGATGTTATGCTGTGTATATAGTTATACACACTAGGAGACGGTATTCCCGTTTTACATACGAGCGACCAAAACGAAAAGAAAGTTGGATGGATAGACTGAACAATCAATGTATCTGGGTGGTATCCGATTATATCGCAATACTGTATATATAGTGATACTTACCAGGTGACGATACTTCCGTTACACATACTAGCGACTGAATCGAACAGAATGTTGAATGGTTAGACGGAACGATAATTGTATCTGAGTTGTATTCGATGATATCGTGATGATGTTTATATAGCAATACTCACCAGGTTAATGTCCTTCCGTTTTACATACAAGCGACCGAATCGAGCAGAAGGTTAAATGGATAGATTGAACAATCATCGTATCTGAGTTGTATTCGATTATGTTTATATGGATATACTCACCAGGTACCTGTTCTTCCGATATACATACGAGCAACCGAATCGAACATAAGGTTGAATGGATAGATTGAACAATCATCGTATCTGAGTTGTATTCGATTATGTTTATATAGTTATACTCACCAGGTAACTGTTCTTCCGTTATACATACGAGCGACTGAATTGAACTGAAGGTTGAATGGATAGACTAAACAATGATCGTATCTGGGGTTGTATTCGATTATATCGTGATGATGTTCATATAGTTATACTCACCAGGTAACTGTTCTCCAGTTATACATAAGAGCGACTGAACTGAACAGAAGGTTGAATGGATAGACTGAACAATCATCGTATCTGGGTTGTATTCGATTATTTCGTGATGATTATTATATATTATGTCTAACCACGTAACTGTTCTTTCGTTATACATACTAGCAACCGAATCGAACATGAGGTTGAATGGATAGATTGAACAATCATTGTATCTGGGTTGTCTCCGATTATATCGTTATGTTGTATATTTAACTACACCTACCATGTAACGGTTCTTTCGTTACACATACGAGCGTCTGAATCGAACATAAGGTTGGATGGTTAGACGGAACGATAATTGTAACTAAGTTGTATTCGATTATATGGTGATGACGTTCATATAGAAATTCTCACCAGGTTACTGTTCTTTCGTTATACATACGAGCAACCGAATCGAACGGAAGGTTGAATGGATAGTATCTGGGTTGTATTCGATTATGATGTTATGCTGTGTATATAGTTATACACATAAGGTGACGGTATTCCCGTTTCACATACGAGCGACCGAAACGAACAGAAAGTTGAATGGATAGACTGAACAATCAATGTATCTGGGTGGTATCCGATTATATCGCAATACTGTATATATAGTGATACTTACCAGGTGACGGTACTTCCGTTACACATACTAGCGACTGAATCGAACAGAAGGTTGAATGGTTAGACGAAACGATAATTGTATCTGAGTTGTATTCGATGATATCGTGATGATGTTTATATAGCAATACTCACCAGGTAACTGTCCTTCCTTTTTACATACAAGCGACCGAATCGAGCAGAAGGTTAAATGGATAGATTGAACAATCATCGTATCTGAGTTTTATTCGATTATGTTTATATAGATATACTCACCAGGTACCTGTTCTTTCGATATACATACGAGCAACCGAATCGAACATAAGGTTGAATGGATAGATTGAACAATCATCGTATCTGAGTTGTATTCGATTATGTTTATATAGTTATACTCACCAGGTAACTGTTCTTCCGTTATACATAAGAGCGACTGAACTGAACAGAAGGTTGAATGGATAGACTGAACAATCATCGTATCTGGGTTGTATTCGATTATTTCGTGATGATTATTATATATTATGTCTAACCAGGTAAATGTTCTTTCGTTATACATACTAGCAACCGAATCTAACATAAGGTTGAATGGATAGATTGAACAATCATTGTATCTGGGTTGTCTCCGATTATATCGTTATGTTGTATATTTAACTACACCTACCATGTAACGGTTCTTTCGTTACACATACGAGCGTCTGAATCGAACATAAGGTTGGATGGTTAGACGGAACGGTAATTGTAACTAAGTAGTATTCGATTATATCGGGATGACGTTCATCACCAGGTTACTGTTCTTTCGTTATACATACGAGCAACCGAATCGAACAGATGGTTGAATGGATAGTATCTGGGTTGTATTCGATTATGATGTTATGCTGTGTATATAGTTATACACATAAGGTGACGGTATTCCCGTTTCACATACGAGCGACCGAAACGAACAGAAAGTTGAATGGATATACTGAACAATCAATGTATCTGGGTGGTATCCGATTATATCGCAATACTGTATATATAGTGATACTTACCAGGTGACGGTACTTCCGTTACACATACTAGCGACTGAATCGAACAGAAGGTTAAATGGTTAGACGAAACGATAATTGTATCTGAGTTGTATTCGAAGATATCGTGATGATGTTTATATAGCAATACTTACCAGGTAACTGTTCTTCCGTTTACATACAAGCGACCGAATCGAGCAGAAGGTTGAATTCAGTATAGATTGAACAATCATCGTATCTGGGTTGTATTCGATTATGTTTATATAGTTATACTCACCAGGTAACTGTTCTTCCGTTATACATACGAGCGACTGAATTGAACAGAAGGTTGAATGGATAGTATATGGGTTGTATTCGATTATGATGTTATGCTGTGTATATAGTTATACACACTAGGAGACGGTATTCCCATTTTACATACGAGCGACCGAAATGAAAAGAAAGTTGAATGGATAGACTGAACAATCAATGTATCTGGGTGGTATCCGATTATATCGCAATACTGTATATATAGTGATACTCACCAGGTGACGATACTTCCGTTACACATACTTGCGACTGAATCGAACAGAATGTTGAATGGCTAGACGAAACGATAATTGTATCTGAGTTGTATTCGATGATATCGTGATGATGTTTATATAGCAATACTCACCAGGTAACTGTCCTTCCGTTTTACATACAAGCGACCGAATCGAGCAGAAGGTTAAATGGATAGATTGAACAATCATCGTATCTGAGTTGTATTCGATTATGTTTATATAGATATACTCACCAGGTACCTGTTCTTCCGATATACATACGAGCAACCGAATCGAACATAAGGTTGAATGGATAGATTGAACAATCATCGTATCTGAGTTGTATTCGATTATGTTTATATAGTTATACTCACCAGGTAACTGTTCTTCCGTTATACATACGAGCGACTGAATTGAACTGAAGGTTGAATGGATAGACTAAACAATGATCGAATCTGGGGTTGTATTCGATTATATCGTGATGATGTTCATATAGTTATACTCACCAGGTAACTGTTCTCCAGTTATACATAAGAGCGACTGAACTGAACAGAAGGTTGAATGGATAGACTGAACAATCATCGTATATGGGTTGTATTCGATTATTTCGTGATGATTATTATATATTATGTCTAACCAGGTAACTGTTGTTTCGTTATACATACTAGCAACCGAATCGAACATAAGGTTGAATGGATAGATTGAACAATCATTGTATCTGGGTTGTCCCCGATTATATCGTTATGTTGTATATTTAACTACACCTACCATGTAACGGTTCTTTCGTTACACATACGAGCGTCTGAATCGAACATAAGGTTGGATGGTTAGACGGAACGATAATTGTAACTAAGTTGTATTCGATTATATCGTGATGACGTTCATATAGAAATACTCACCAGGTTACTGCTCTTTCGTTATACATACGAGCAACCGAATCGAACAGAAGGTTGAATGGATAGAATCTGGGTTGTATTCGATTATGATGTTATGCTGTGTATATAGTTATACACATAAGGTGACGGTATTACCGTTTCACATACGAGCGACCGAAACGAACAGAAAGTTGAATGGATAGACTGAACAATCAATGTATCTGGGTGGTATCCGATTATATCGCAATACTGTATATATAGTGATACTTACCAGGTGACGGTACTTCCGTTACACATACTTGCGACTGAATCGAACAGAATGTTGAATGGTTAGACGAAACGATAATTGTATCTGAGTTGTATTCGATGATATCGTGATGATGTTTATATAGCAATACTCACCAGGTAACTGTCCTTCCGTTTTACATACAAGCGACCGAATTGAGCAGAAGGTTAAATGGATAGATTGAACAATCATCGTATCTGAGTTGTATTCGATTATGTTTATATAGATATACTCACCAGGTACCTGTTCTTCCGATATACATACGAGCAACCGAATCGAACATAATGTTGAATGGATAGATTGAACAATCATCGTATCTGAGTTGTATTCGATTATGTTTATATAGTTATACTCACCAGGTAACTGTTCTTCCGTTATTCATACGAGCGACTGAATTGTACTGAAGGTTGAATGGATAGACTAAACAATGATCGTATCTGGGGTTGTATTCGATTATATCGTGATGATGTTCATATAGTTATACTCACCAGGTAACTGTTCTCCAGTTATACATAAGAGCGACTGAACTGAACAGAAGGTTGAATGGATAGACTGAACAATCATCGTATATGGGTTGTATTCGATTATTTCGTGATGATTATTATATATTATGTCTAACCAGGTAACTGTTCTTTCGTTATACATACTAGCAACCGAATCGAACATAAGGTTGAATGGATAGATTGAACAATCATTGTATCTGGGTTGTCCCTGATTATATCGTTATGTTGTATATTTAACTACACCTACCATGTAACGGTTCTTTCGTTACACATACGAGCGTCTGAATCGAACATAAGGTTGGATGGTTAGACGGAACGATAATTGTAACTAAGTTGTATTCGATTATATCGTGATGACGTTCATATAAAAATACTCACCAGGTTACTGTTCTTTCGTTATACATACGAGCAACCGAATCGAACAGAAGGTTGAATGGATAGAATCTGGGTTGTATTCGATTATGATGTTATGCTGTGTATATAGTTATACACATAAGGTGACGGTATTACCGTTTCACATACGAGCGACCGAAACGAACAGAAAGTTGAATGGATAGACTGAACAATCAATGTATCTGGGTGGTATCCGATTATATCGCAATACTGTATATATAGTGATACTTACCAGGTGACGGTACTTCCGTTACACATACTAGCGACTGAATCGAACAGAAGGTTAAATGGTTAGACGAAACGATACATGTATCTGAGTTGTATTCGATGATATCGTGATGATGTTTATATAGCAATACTCAACAGGTAACTGTTCTTCCGTTTCACATACAAGCGACCGAATCGAGCAGAAGGTTGAATTCAGTATAGATTGAACAATCATCGTATCTGGGTTGTATTCGATTATGTTTATATAGTTATACTCACCAGGTAACTGTTCTTCCGATATACATACGAGCAACCGAATCGAACATAAGGTTGAATGGATAGATTGAACAATCATCGTATCTGAGTTGTATTCGATTATGTTTATATAGTTATACTCACCAGGTAACTGTTCTTCCGTTATACATACGAGCGACTGAATTGAACTGAAGGTTGAATGGATAGACTAAACAATGATCGTATCTGGGGTTGTATTCGATTATATCGTGATGATGTTCATATAGTTATACTCACCAGGTAACTGTTCTCCAGTTATACATAAGAGCGACTGAACTGAACAGAAGGTTGAATGGATAGACTGAACAATCATCGTATCTGGGTTGTATTCGATTATTTCGTGATGATTATTATATATTATGTCTAACCAGGTGACTGTTCTTTCGTTATACATACTAGCAACCGAATCGAACATAAGGTTGAATGGATAGATTGAACAATCATTGTATCTGGGTTGTCTCCGATTATATCGTTATGTTGTATATTTAACTACACCTACCATGTAACGGTTCTTTCGTTACACATACGAGCGTCTGAATCGAACATAAGGTTGGATGGTTAGACGGAACGATAATTGTAACTAAGTTGTATTCGATTATATCGTGATGACGTTCATATAGAAATACTCACCAGGTTACTGTTCTTTCGTTATACATACGAGCCAATGAATCGAACAGAAGGTTGAATGGATAGTATCTGGGTTGTATTCGATTATGATGTTATGCTGTGTATATAGTTATACACATAAGGTGACGGTATTCCCGTTTCACATACGAGCGACCGAAACGAACAGAAAGTTGAATGGATAGACTGAACAATCAATGTATCTGGGTGGTATCCGATTATATCGCAATACTGTATATATAGTGATACTTACCAGGTGACGGTACTTCCGTTACACATACTAGCGACTGAATCGAACAGAAGGTTAAATGGTTAGACGAAACGATAATTGTATCTGAGTTGTATTCGATGATATCGTGATGATGTTTATATAGCAATACTCACCAGGTAACTGTTCTTCCGTTTTACATACAAGCGACCGAATCGAGCAGAAGGTTGAATTCAGTATAGATTGAACATTCATCGTATCTGGGTTGTATTCGATTATGTTTATATAGTTATACTCAGCAGGTAACTGTTCTTCCGTTATACATACGAGCGACTGAATTGAACAGAAGGTTTAATGGATAGAATATGGGTTGTATTCGATTATGATGTTATGCTGTGTATATAGTTATACACACTAGGGGACGGTTTTCCCGTTTTACATACGAGCGACCGAAACAAAAAGAAAGTTGAATGGATAGACTGAACAATCAATGTATCTGGGTGGTATCCGATTATATCGCAATACTGTATATATAGTGATACTTACCAGGTGACGATACTTCCGTTACACATACTAGCGACTGAATCGAACAGAATGTTGAATGGTTAGACGAAACGATAATTGTATCTGAGTTGTATTCGATGATATCGTGATGATGTTTATATAGCAATACTCACCAGCTAACTGTTCTTCCGTTTTACATCGAGCAGAAGGTTGAATTCAGTATAGATTGAACAATCATCGTATCTGGGTTGTATTCGATTATGTTTATATAGTTATACTCACCAGGTACCTGTTCTTCCGTTATACATACGAGCGACTGAATTGAACAGAAGGTTGAATGGATAGTATATGGGTTGTATTCGATTATGATGTTATGCTGTGTATATAGTTGTACACACTAGGAGACGGTATTCCCGTTTTACATACGAGAGACCGAAACGAAAAGAAAGTTGAATGGATAGACTGAACAATCAATGTATCTGGGTGGTATCCGATTATATCGCAAAACTGTATATATAGTGATACTTACCAGGTGACGATTCTTCCGTTACACATACTAGCGACTGAATCGAACATAAGGTTGGATGGTTAGACGGAACGATAATTGTAACTAAGTTGTATTCGATTATATGGTGATGACGTTCATATAGAAATACTCACCAGGTTACTGTTCTTTCGTTATACATACGAGCAACCGAATCGAACGGAAGGTTGAATGGATAGTATCTGGGTTGTATTCGATTATGATGTTATGCTGTGTATATAGTTATACACATAAGGTGACGGTATTCCCGTTTCACATACGAGCGACCGAAACGAACAGAAAGTTGAATGGATAGACTGAACAATCAATGTATCTGGGTGGTATCCGATTATATCGCAATACTGTATACATAGTGATACTTACCAGGTGACGATACTTCCGTTACACATACTAGCGACTGAATCGAACAGAATGTTGAATGGTTAGACGAAACGATAATTGTATCTGAGTTGTATTCGATGATATCGTGATGATGTTTATATAGCAATACTCACCAGGTAACTGTCCTTCCGTTTCACATACAAGCGACCGAATCGAGCAGAAGGTTAAATGGATAGATTGAACAATCATCGTATCTGAGTTGTATTCGATTATGTTTATATAGATATACTCACCAGGTTCCTGTTCTTCCGATATACATACGAGCAACCGAATCGAACACAAGGTTGAATGGATAGATTGAACAATCATTGTATCTGGGTTGTCTCCGATTATATCGTTATGTCGTATATTTAACTACACCTACCATGTAACGGTTCATTCGTTACACATACGAGCGTCTGAATCGAACATAAGGTTGGATGGTTAGACAGAACGATAATTGTAACTAAGTTGTATTCGATTATATCGTGATGACGTTCATATAGAAATACTCACCAGGTTACTGTTCTTTCGTTATACATAAGAGCAACCGAATCGAACAGAAGGTTGAATGGATAGTATCTGGGTTGTATTCGATTATGATGTTATGCTATGTATATAGTTATACACATAAGGTGACGGTATTCCCGTTTCACATACGAGCGACCGAAACGAACAGAAAGTTGAATGGATAGACTGAACAATCAATGTATCTGGGTGGTATCCGATTATATCGCAATACTGTATATATAGTGATACTTACCAGGTGACGATACTTCCGTTACACATACTAGCGACTGAATCGAACAGAATGTTGAATGGTTAGACGAAACGATAATTGTATCTGAGTTATATTCGATGATATCGTGATGATGTTTATATAGCAATACTCACCAGGTAACTGTTCTTCCGTTTCACATACAAGCGACCAAATCGAGCAGAAGGTTGAATTCAGTATAGATTGAACAATCATCGTATCTGGGTTGTATTCGATTATGTTTATATAGTTATACTCACCAGGTAACTGTTATACATACGAGCGACTGAATTGAACAGAAGGTTGAATGGATAGTATATGGGTTGTATTCGATTATGATGTTATGCTGTGTATATAGTTATACACACTAGGAGACGGTATTCCCGTTTTACATACGAGCGACCGAAACGAAAAGAAAGTTGAATGGATAGACTGAACAATCAATGTATCTGGGTGGTATCCGATTATATCGCAATACTGTATATATAGTGATACTTACCAGGTGACGATACTTCCGTTACACATACTAGCGACTGAATCGAACAGAATGTTGAATGGTTATACGAAATGATAATTGTATCTGAGTTGTATTCGATGATATCGTGATGATGTTTATATAGCAATACTCACCAGGTAACTGTCCTTCCGTTTTACATACAAGCAACCGAATCGAGCAGAAGGTTAAATGGATAGATTGAACAATCATCGTATCTGAGTTGTATTCGATTATGTTTATATAGATATACTCACCAGGTACCTGTTCTTCCGATATACATACGAGCAACCGAATCGAACATAAGGTTGAATGGATAGATTGAACAATCATCGTATCTGAGTTGTATTCGATTATGTTTATATAGTTATACTCACCAGGTAACTGTTCTTCCGTTTTACATACGAGCGACTGAATTGAACTGAAGGTTGAATGGATAGACTAAACAATGATCGTATCTGGGGTTGTATTCGATTATATCGTGATGATGTTCATATAGTTATACTCACCAGGTAACTGTTCTCCAGTTATACATAAGAGCGACTGAACTGAAGAAGGTTGAATGGATAGACTGAACAATCATCGTATCTGGGTTGTATTCGATTATTTCGTGATGATTATTATATATTATGTCTAACCAGGTAACTGTTCTTTCGTTATACATACTAGCAACCGAATCGAACATAAGGTTGAATGGATAGATTGAACGATCATTGTATCTGGGTTGTCTCCGATTATATCGTTATGTTGTATATTTAACTACAACTACCATGTAACGGTTCTTTCGTTACACATACGAGCGTCTGAATCGAACATAAGGTTGGATGGTTAGACGGAACGATAATTGTAACTAAGTTGTATTCGATTATATCGTGATGACGTTCATATAGAAATACTCACCAGGTTACTGTTCTTTCGTTATACATACGAGCAACCGAATCGAACAGAATGTTGAATGGATAGTATCTGGGTTGTATTCGATTATGATGTTATGCTGTGTATATAGTTATACACATAAGGTGACGGTATTCCCGTTTCACATACGAGCGACCGAAACGAACAGAAAGTTGAATGGATAGACTGAACAATCAATGTATCTGGGTGGTATCCGATTATATCGCAATACTGTATATATAGTGATACTTACCAGGTGACGGTACTTCCGTTACACATACTAGCGACTGAATCGAACAGAAGGTTTAATGGTTAGACGAAACGATAATTGTATCTGAGTTGTATTCGATGATATAGTGATGATGTTTATATAGCAATACTCACCAGGTAACTGTCCTTCCGTTTTACATACAAGCGACCGAATCGAGCAGAAGGTTAAATGGATAGACTGAACAATCATCGTATCTGGGTTGTATTCGATTATTTCGTGATGATTATTATATATTATGTCTAACCAGGTAACTGTTCTTTCGTTATACATACTAGCAACCGAATCGAACATAAGGTTGAATGGATAGATTGAACGATCATTGTATCTGGGTTGTCTCCGATTATATCGTTATGTTGTATATTTAACTACAACTACCATGTAACGGTTCTTTCGTTACACATACGAGCGTCTGAATCGAACATAAGGTTGGATGGTTAGACGGAACGATAATTGTAACTAAGTTGTATTCGATTATATCGTGATGACGTTCATATAGAAATACTCACCAGGTTACTGTTCTTTCGTTATACATACGAGCAACCGAATCGAACAGAATGTTGAATGGATAGTATCTGGGTTGTATTCGATTATGATGTTATGCTGTGTATATAGTTATACACATAAGGTGACGGTATTCCCGTTTCACATACGAGCGACCGAAACGAACAGAAAGTTGAATGGATAGACTGAACAATCAATGTATCTGGGTGGTATCCGATTATATCGCAATACTGTATATATAGTGATACTTACCAGGTGACGGTACTTCCGTTACACATACTAGCGACTGAATCGAACAGAAGGTTTAATGGTTAGACGAAACGATAATTGTATCTGAGTTGTATTCGATGATATAGTGATGATGTTTATATAGCAATACTCACCAGGTAACTGTCCTTCCGTTTTACATACAAGCGACCGAATCGAGCAGAAGGTTAAATGGATAGATTGAACAATCATCGTATCTGAGTTGTATTCGATTATGTTTATATAGAGCAACCGAATCGAACATAAGGTCAATCAATCAATCAATCAAAGTTGCTTTATTGTCGAAAAGAAAATATATCTTATTGACAAAGCCTCACGCCATGTACGATAATGTAATCGATAATATTATCAACTTATCTCAGGAATTAACGTTAGCAGACAGCATAGTTATTATAGCAGGATTTAATGATTTCTTGAAGGGGCATTACCCATCTTTCAAAAACATTAATGCAAAAATTAAAAATAGCACTAGCACGAATATTACTATAGTCTCAGTACCATATTTTACTGATTCAAATCGTAGTTACATTAACAAATACATACATAAGTTTAATTTAAGGCTATTTGGATATGTTAATAGGCTCAATAAATATGCTGAGGGTGTTGTATACTTTTTGGATATAAATAAAGTTAATGGTATCAAGAGTAGTAATAGACTGTCAGATGAAATTTGTGAACTTTTGACTAACAATCTAATAGATGAGACTTCTTGAAATTTAATATTCGTAAAATATCATATGAATGAAAGTAACCATTTTTTAACTCAGCGTTTGGATCCAATAAATATAGAGTAATAAAAAAAGACAAACATGAAAGAAATGAATCGTGCAAAGATGGCGTAAAATCGACTCCCTCACATATTACTAGTATTAATAAAGTTGACATATCCGTGCTACTCTTAAATATTCAGTCAGTTCGTTATAAGCTTGATGATTTGCATTTATTCCTGGACAGTGTGGAATATCCAGATATAGTTCTGCTAACGGAACACTGGTTGAATAATGATGAACCACTATTTTTATCTAATTATACACTGGTATCAAAATATTGTCGATCACAATCTCGTAATGGTGGTACATTGATTTTGATCAAAAAGGATTTTCTCAATTCGTATACGTTCGTGAAATTTGACAAATGTGATTATATGTTAGTAGAAAGAGAATTTGAATTCTCTATTGCATACAGTAGGTACACAAATGTATATGTCCTATGTATTTATAGACCCCCCACTTCCAATCTCATCATATTTTTGCATAGGTTGGAATTGCTTCTTCACCAGTTACCACTTAATGCTTCCATCTTTTTTGTGGTGACCTAAATATCAATTATTCAGATAAATCACTGACCAGTAGGCACATGTTAGTGAACTTATTAGAATCTTTCAATTTGAATATGCATGTGGAGGCACCCACTCGAATTACTTCTCATTCTTCAACTATTATAGACTACATATGCACAAATATAAGCAAGGATCTGATTTACTGTTCAGTTGTAAATTCTGGTTTATCAGATCACGAGGCAGTTGTTTGTAACTTGTCTATCATACTACATAAGTCAAAGAGCAAATCTAAAAGATTGGGTTGAATTTTTTCTGAACAAAATTATGATAAGTTTTCGCAACTTTGTTCTTTAGTGAAGGGAAGTGATATTTTGAACAATGATGACCCACTAAACGAATTCCATATTAGATTATCGGCAATATTCAACTCTGCTTTTCCTGTCACATTCATCAAGAGTAAAAATCAGAAACCTTGGATCACAAAAGGCTTGAGAATTTCTGCTAAGAATCTACGTTCACTTCATTCAATTCGAAAGTTTGCAATCAACAATGGTCCTTTTGTAGTTTATTTCAACAAGTATAGAATTATCTACAGAAAATTAATAAATAAAGCGAAATCACTATACTACACTCGTAGAATTGATATATCAAATAATAAGCAGAAGGAATGTTGGAGAATCGTGAACGATCTGAGAGGAAACAACAATAAAATTCCCATTAAAGCTAATGTGAGCCCTGATGTTATGAATGAATTCTACTGCACTATAGCTGACAAACTGGCTGAAAATATTTCTTCAACGGTTGACCCTATTTCATATTTGAACCATATTTCCGTTCTTGAAAGCTTTTATTTTATACCCACAGATGCCACGGAGCTCAAAGAAACAATTTCAGACATCAAAAATAAAAATACATCTGGGTGGGATGAAATCTCTGTCAAAATATTATCAAAATTACCGCAATCATTATTAGAAATACTGGCGGAAACAATTAACTTATCATTTTCTTCGGGTATGTTTCCCAGTTGCTTAAAAGTTGCAAACATTGTCCCTTTATTCAAAGGTGGTGATCAAAACTCTCCATCAGACTACAGACCTATTGCTATGCTACCTTCATTAGCGAAAGTAATCGAAAGGTTAGTCAAGAAAAGAATGGTGACCTTCATGGGCAAATATGGTATTTTGAGTTCGAATCAGTATGGCTTTCAAGCTTCAAAAAGTACGAATGATGCAATATTTGCATTTCTCGAACACCTCTTCCTAAAACTGAATGATGGTGAAGTGGCAGCAGCGGTGTTCTGTGATTTATCGAAGGCATTTGACTGCGTGAATCACGGAATACTGCTGCATAAACTAAACCTGTATGGTTTCAGAGGTGTTCCTCTACTATGGTTTGAATCTTATCTGTCAAATCGTTCACAAATTGTTGTGCACGAAAATATATCTTCAAAGCAGCTAATCCTAAAACACGGAGTTCCTCAAGGTTCTGTCCTGGAGCCATTGTTATTTTTATTATATGTAAATGATCCAGCTTATATTGACATACAGGAAAAACTTACAATATTTGCTGATGATACCACCATCATTTGGCACGGAAGAAATGGATCAACTCTGGGGAATACTATCAATGAAGACATGGCAAAGGTCAAAAACTGGTGCGATAGTAATTTATTATCATTTAATACTAGAAAAACAAGTGTTATCAACTTCAGGTGTAATATTGAAAACGTATTTCTCGAAAATGAATGCATTAAGAACGTTATCACAAATAAGTTCTTAGGAATAAATATAGATTCGAAACTCAAATTTGAAGGGCATATCATGAGTTTGTAAAGAAAGCTAGCTTCCGGTTGTTACGCAGTCAGGGTTACTTCAAATGAATTGGGATTCAAAGCTGCGAGAAATGTTTACTTTGCACTCATTGAGTCTCATTTACGATATGGAGTTTGTTTTTGGGGGTCATGTGCGAACTTTCTCCTCAAAACAATATTTGTGCTTCAAGAGAGAGCTTTAAGATATATGTGTAAGGCTAGTATGAAAGACTCATGTAGACCTTTATTTGTTGCACATGGAATTTTACCTTTGGCATGCATTTTCATTTTAGAAACGGTCTGTCTTGTTAAGAAAAAATATGAAAAAGCAAGTCTTGTGCCTTCAGCATATATTACCCGCAACTCTTCACATAATATTAGACTACCCATTCCTACGTCAACTTTGACGAAAAACTTAATTATTTATGAAAGTAAGAAGATATTCAATCACTTGCCGTTGTTCTTGAGAGAAATTGACAATGTACATAAGTTTAGAAAGTATGTTGGGAAGTTTCTGGTTGGGAAGGCTTATTATGATCTCGGTGAATTTCATGAGAACAGTATCTGAGATCAGTAATCGTATCTCCTCACTGGCTCTATGAATTTTATACATTTTTTTTTGTTTTTTTGACTTGATTGATTATTTCCTACTATAGATTTTTATGTATGTTTGTTAATATTTGATTATTTTAGACTGTTATTTACTTTTAAATGTGATATTATTTTTGACTATATATATTTTTTTGTATTTTCTATTCATATTTACAAATTCAACAATGGTACTCATTACTGTATTTTACCTCATTTTATTTTATGTATAAATTTATTATATTTTTTCGTGACCATGCTTTGTCAATAAGATATATTTTCTTTTCGACAATAAAGCAACTTTGATTGGTTGAATTGATAGATTGAACAATCATCGTATCTGAGTTGTATTCGATTATGTTTATATAGTTATACTCACCAGGTAACTGTTCTTCCGTTATACATACGAGCGAACTGAATTGAACTGAAGGTTGAATGGATAGACTAAACAATGATCGTATCTGGGGTTGTATTCGATTATATCGTGATGATGTTCATATAGTTATACTCACCAGGTAACTGTTCTCCAGTTATACATAAGAGCGACTGAACTGAACAGAAGGTTGAATGGATAGACTGAACAATCATCGTATCTGGGTTGTATTCGATTATTTCGTGATGATTATTATATATTATGTCTAACTAGGTAACTGTTCTTTCGTTATACATACTAGCAACCGAATCGAACATAAGGTTGAATGGATAGATTGAACAATCATTGTATCTGGGTTGTCTCCGATTATATCGTTATGTTGTATATTTAACTACACCTACCATGTAACGGTTCTTTTGTTACACATACGAGCGTCTGAATCGAACATAAGGTTGGATGGTTAGACGGAACGATAATTGTAACTAAGTTGTATTCGATTATATCGTGATGACGTTCATATAGAAATACTCACCAGGTTACTGTTCTTTCGTTATACATACGAGCAACCGAATCGAACAGAAGGTTGAATGGATAGTATCTGGGTTGTATTCGATTATGATGTTATGCTGTGTATATAGTTATACACATAAGGTGACGGTATTCCCGTTTCACATACGAGCGACCGAAACGAACAGAAAGTTGATTGGATAGACTGAACAATCAATGTATCTGGGTGGTATCCGATTATATCGCAATACTGTATATATAGTGATACTTACCAGGTGACGATACTTCCGTTACACATACTAGCGACTGAATCGAACAGAATGTTGTATGGTTAGACGAAACGATAATTGTATCTGAGTTGTATTCGATGATATCGTGATGATGTTTATATAGCAATACTCACCAGGTAACTGTTCTTCCGTTTTACATACAAGCGACCGAATCGAGCAGAAGGTTGAATTCAGTATAGATTGAACAATCATCGTATCTGGGTTGTATTCGATTATTTCGTGATGATTATTATATATTATGTCTAACCAGGTAACTGTTCTTTCGTTATACATACTAGCAACCGAATCGAACATAAGGTTGAATGGATAGATTGAACAATCATTGTATCTGGGTTGTCCCTGATTATATCGTTATGTTGTATATTTAACTACACCTACCATGTAACGGTTCTTTCGTTACACATACGAGCGTCTGAATCGAACATAAGGTTGGATGGTTAGACGGAACGATAATTGTAACTAAGTTGTATTCGATTATATCGTGATGACGTTCATATAAAAATACTCACCAGGTTACTGTTCTTTCGTTATACATACGAGCAACCGAATCGAACAGAAGGTTGAATGGATAGAATCTGGGTTGTATTCGATTATGATGTTATGCTGTGTATATAGTTATACACATAAGGTGACGGTATTACCGTTTCACATACGAGCGACCGAAACGAACAGAAAGTTGAATGGATAGACTGAACAATCAATGTATCTGGGTGGTATCCGATTATATCGCAATACTGTATATATAGTGATACTTACCAGGTGACGGTACTTCCGTTACACATACTAGCGACTGAATCGAACAGAAGGTTAAATGGTTAGACGAAACGATACATGTATCTGAGTTGTATTCGATGATATCGTGATGATGTTTATATAGCAATACTCAACAGGTAACTGTTCTTCCGTTTCACATACAAGCGACCGAATCGAGCAGAAGGTTGAATTCAGTATAGATTGAACAATCATCGTATCTGGGTTGTATTCGATTATGTTTATATAGTTATACTCACCAGGTAACTGTTCTTCCGATATACATACGAGCAACCGAATCGAACATAAGGTTGAATGGATAGATTGAACAATCATCGTATCTGAGTTGTATTCGATTATGTTTATATAGTTATACTCACCAGGTAACTGTTCTTCCGTTATACATACGAGCGACTGAATTGAACTGAAGGTTGAATGGATAGACTAAACAATGATCGTATCTGGGGTTGTATTCGATTATATCGTGATGATGTTCATATAGTTATACTCACCAGGTAACTGTTCTCCAGTTATACATAAGAGCGACTGAACTGAACAGAAGGTTGAATGGATAGACTGAACAATCATCGTATCTGGGTTGTATTCGATTATTTCGTGATGATTATTATATATTATGTCTAACCAGGTGACTGTTCTTTCGTTATACATACTAGCAACCGAATCGAACATAAGGTTGAATGGATAGATTGAACAATCATTGTATCTGGGTTGTCTCCGATTATATCGTTATGTTGTATATTTAACTACACCTACCATGTAACGGTTCTTTCGTTACACATACGAGCGTCTGAATCGAACATAAGGTTGGATGGTTAGACGGAACGATAATTGTAACTAAGTTGTATTCGATTATATCGTGATGACGTTCATATAGAAATACTCACCAGGTTACTGTTCTTTCGTTATACATACGAGCCAATGAATCGAACAGAAGGTTGAATGGATAGTATCTGGGTTGTATTCGATTATGATGTTATGCTGTGTATATAGTTATACACATAAGGTGACGGTATTCCCGTTTCACATACGAGCGACCGAAACGAACAGAAAGTTGAATGGATAGACTGAACAATCAATGTATCTGGGTGGTATCCGATTATATCGCAATACTGTATATATAGTGATACTTACCAGGTGACGGTACTTCCGTTACACATACTAGCGACTGAATCGAACAGAAGGTTAAATGGTTAGACGAAACGATAATTGTATCTGAGTTGTATTCGATGATATCGTGATGATGTTTATATAGCAATACTCACCAGGTAACTGTTCTTCCGTTTTACATACAAGCGACCGAATCGAGCAGAAGGTTGAATTCAGTATAGATTGAACATTCATCGTATCTGGGTTGTATTCGATTATGTTTATATAGTTATACTCAGCAGGTAACTGTTCTTCCGTTATACATACGAGCGACTGAATTGAACAGAAGGTTGAATGGATAGAATATGGGTTGTATTCGATTATGATGTTATGCTGTGTATATAGTTATACACACTAGGGGACGGTATTCCCGTTTTACATACGAGCGACCGAAACAAAAAGAAAGTTGAATGGATAGACTGAACAATCAATGTATCTGGGTGGTATCCGATTATATCGCAATACTGTATATATAGTGATACTTACCAGGTGACGATACTTCCGTTACACATACTAGCGACTGAATCGAACAGAATGTTGAATGGTTAGACGAAACGATAATTGTATCTGAGTTGTATTCGATGATATCGTGATGATGTTTATATAGCAATACTCACCAGCTAACTGTTCTTCCGTTTTACATCGAGCAGAAGGTTGAATTCAGTATAGATTGAACAATCATCGTATCTGGGTTGTATTCGATTATGTTTATATAGTTATACTCACCAGGTAACTGTTCTTCCGTTATACATACGAGCGACTGAATTGAACAGAAGGTTGAATGGATAGTATATGGGTTGTATTCGATTATGATGTTATGCTGTGTATATAGTTGTACACACTAGGAGACGGTATTCCCGTTTTACATACGAGAGACCGAAACGAAAAGAAAGTTGAATGGATAGACTGAACAATCAATGTATCTGGGTGGTATCCGATTATATCGCAAAACTGTATATATAGTGATACTTACCAGGTGACGATTCTTCCGTTACACATACTAGCGACTGAATCGAACATAAGGTTGGATGGTTAGACGGAACGATAATTGTAACTAAGTTGTATTCGATTATATGGTGATGACGTTCATATAGAAATACTCACCAGGTTACTGTTCTTTCGTTATACATACGAGCAACCGAATCGAACGGAAGGTTGAATGGATAGTATCTGGGTTGTATTCGATTATGATGTTATGCTGTGTATATAGTTATACACATAAGGTGACGGTATTCCCGTTTCACATACGAGCGACCGAAACGAACAGAAAGTTGAATGGATAGACTGAACAATCAATGTATCTGGGTGGTATCCGATTATATCGCAATACTGTATACATAGTGATACTTACCAGGTGACGATACTTCCGTTACACATACTAGCGACTGAATCGAACAGAATGTTGAATGGTTAGACGAAACGATAATTGTATCTGAGTTGTATTCGATGATATCGTGATGATGTTTATATAGCAATACTCACCAGGTAACTGTCCTTCCGTTTCACATACAAGCGACCGAATCGAGCAGAAGGTTAAATGGATAGATTGAACAATCATCGTATCTGAGTTGTATTCGATTATGTTTATATAGATATACTCACCAGGTACCTGTTCTTCCGATATACATACGAGCAACCGAATCGAACACAAGGTTGAATGGATAGATTGAACAATCATTGTATCTGGGTTGTCTCCGATTATATCGTTATGTCGTATATTTAACTACACCTACCATGTAACGGTTCATTCGTTACACATACGAGCGTCTGAATCGAACATAAGGTTGGATGGTTAGACGGAACGATAATTGTAACTAAGTTGTATTCGATTATATCGTGATGACGTTCATATAGAAATACTCACCAGGTTACTGTTCTTTCGTTATACATAAGAGCAACCGAATCGAACAGAAGGTTGAATGGATAGTATCTGGGTTGTATTCGATTATGATGTTATGCTATGTATATAGTTATACACATAAGGTGACGGTATTCCCGTTTCACATACGAGCGACCGAAACGAACAGAAAGTTGAATGGATAGACTGAACAATCAATGTATCTGGGTGGTATCCGATTATATCGCAATACTGTATATATAGTGATACTTACCAGGTGACGATACTTCCGTTACACATACTAGCGACTGAATCGAACAGAATGTTGAATGGTTAGACGAAACGATAATTGTATCTGAGTTATATTCGATGATATCGTGATGATGTTTATATAGCAATACTCACCAGGTAACTGTTCTTCCGTTTCACATACAAGCGACCAAATCGAGCAGAAGGTTGAATTCAGTATAGATTGAACAATCATCGTATCTGGGTTGTATTCGATTATGTTTATATAGTTATACTCACCAGGTAACTGTTATACATACGAGCGACTGAATTGAACAGAAGGTTGAATGGATAGTATATGGGTTGTATTCGATTATGATGTTATGCTGTGTATATAGTTATACACACTAGGAGACGGTATTCCCGTTTTACATACGAGCGACCGAAACGAAAAGAAAGTTGAATGGATAGACTGAACAATCAATGTATCTGGGTGGTATCCGATTATATCGCAATACTGTATATATAGTGATACTTACCAGGTGACGATACTTCCGTTACACATACTAGCGACTGAATCGAACAGAATGTTGAATGGTTATACGAAATGATAATTGTATCTGAGTTGTATTCGATGATATCGTGATGATGTTTATATAGCAATACTCACCAGGTAACTGTCCTTCCGTTTTACATACAAGCAACCGAATCGAGCAGAAGGTTAAATGGATAGATTGAACAATCATCGTATCTGAGTTGTATTCGATTATGTTTATATAGATATACTCACCAGGTACCTGTTCTTCCGATATACATACGAGCAACCGAATCGAACATAAGGTTGAATGGATAGATTGAACAATCATCGTATCTGAGTTGTATTCGATTATGTTTATATAGTTATACTCACCAGGTAACTGTTCTTCCGTTTTACATACGAGCGACTGAATTGAACTGAAGGTTGAATGGATAGACTAAACAATGATCGTATCTGGGGTTGTATTCGATTATATCGTGATGATGTTCATATAGTTATACTCACCAGGTAACTGTTCTCCAGTTATACATAAGAGCGACTGAACTGAAGAAGGTTGAATGGATAGACTGAACAATCATCGTATCTGGGTTGTATTCGATTATTTCGTGATGATTATTATATATTATGTCTAACCAGGTAACTGTTCTTTCGTTATACATACTAGCAACCGAATCGAACATAAGGTTGAATGGATAGATTGAACGATCATTGTATCTGGGTTGTCTCCGATTATATCGTTATGTTGTATATTTAACTACACCTACCATGTAACGGTTCTTTCGTTACACATACGAGCGTCTGAATCGAACATAAGGTTGGATGGTTAGACGGAACGATAATTGTAACTAAGTTGTATTCGATTATATCGTGATGACGTTCATATAGAAATACTCACCAGGTTACTGTTCTTTCGTTATACATACGAGCAACCGAATCGAACAGAATGTTGAATGGATAGTATCTGGGTTGTATTCGATTATGATGTTATGCTGTGTATATAGTTATACACATAAGGTGACGGTATTCCCGTTTCACATACGAGCGACCGAAACGAACAGAAAGTTGAATGGATAGACTGAACAATCAATGTATCTGGGTGGTATCCGATTATATCGCAATACTGTATATATAGTGATACTTACCAGGTGACGGTACTTCCGTTACACATACTAGCGACTGAATCGAACAGAAGGTTTAATGGTTAGACGAAACGATAATTGTATCTGAGTTGTATTCGATGATATAGTGATGATGTTTATATAGCAATACTCACCAGGTAACTGTCCTTCCGTTTTACATACAAGCGACCGAATCGAGCAGAAGGTTAAATGGATAGATTGAACAATCATCGTATCTGAGTTGTATTCGATTATGTTTATATAGAGCAACCGAATCGAACATAAGGTCAATCAATCAATCAATCAAAGTTGCTTTATTGTCGAAAAGAAAATATATCTTATTGACAAAGCCTCACGCCATGTACGATAATGTAATCGATAATATTATCAACTTATCTCAGGAATTAACGTTAGCAGACAGCATAGTTATTATAGCAGGATTTAATGATTTCTTGAAGGGGCATTACCCATCTTTCAAAAACATTAATGCAAAAATTAAAAATAGCACTAGCACGAATATTACTATAGTCTCAGTACCATATTTTACTGATTCAAATCGTAGTTACATTAACAAATACATACATAAGTTTAATTTAAGGCTATTTGGATATGTTAATAGGCTCAATAAATATGCTGAGGGTGTTGTATACTTTTTGGATATAAATAAAGTTAATGGTATCAAGAGTAGTAATAGACTGTCAGATGAAATTTGTGAACTTTTGACTAACAATCTAATAGATGAGACTTCTTGAAATTTAATATTCGTAAAATATCATATGAATGAAAGTAACCATTTTTTAACTCAGCGTTTGGATCCAATAAATATAGAGTAATAAAAAAAGACAAACATGAAAGAAATGAATCGTGCAAAGATGGCGTAAAATCGACTCCCTCACATATTACTAGTATTAATAAAGTTGACATATCC
Organism: Chrysomela aeneicollis; assembly: GCA_029955515.1. NCBI lineage: Eukaryota > Metazoa > Arthropoda > Insecta > Coleoptera > Chrysomelidae > Chrysomela > Chrysomela aeneicollis. Next base: position 8,305,775 of record JARUHQ010000013.1, on the reverse strand, counting down.
GTGCTACTCTTAAATATTCAGTCAGTTCGTTATAAGCTTGATGATTTGCATTTATTCCTGGACAGTGTGGAATATCCAGATATAGTTCTGCTAACGGAACACTGGTTGAATAATGATGAACCACTATTTTTATCTAATTATACACTGGTATCAAAATATTGTCGATCACAATCTCGTAATGGTGGTACATTGATTTTGATCAAAAAGGATTTTCTCAATTCGTATACGTTCGTGAAATTTGACAAATGTGATTATATGTTAGTAGAAAGAGAATTTGAATTCTCTATTGCATACAGTAGGTACACAAATGTATATGTCCTATGTATTTATAGACCCCCCACTTCCAATCTCATCATATTTTTGCATAGGTTGGAATTGCTTCTTCACCAGTTACCACTTAATGCTTCCATCTTTTTTGTGGTGACCTAAATATCAATTATTCAGATAAATCACTGACCAGTAGGCACATGTTAGTGAACTTATTAGAATCTTTCAATTTGAATATGCATGTGGAGGCACCCACTCGAATTACTTCTCATTCTTCAACTATTATAGACTACATATGCACAAATATAAGCAAGGATCTGATTTACTGTTCAGTTGTAAATTCTGGTTTATCAGATCACGAGGCAGTTGTTTGTAACTTGTCTATCATACTACATAAGTCAAAGAGCAAATCTAAAAGATTGGGTTGAATTTTTTCTGAACAAAATTATGATAAGTTTTCGCAACTTTGTTCTTTAGTGAAGGGAAGTGATATTTTGAACAATGATGACCCACTAAACGAATTCCATATTAGATTATCGGCAATATTCAACTCTGCTTTTCCTGTCACATTCATCAAGAGTAAAAATCAGAAACCTTGGATCACAAAAGGCTTGAGAATTTCTGCTAAGAATCTACGTTCACTTCATTCAATTCGAAAGTTTGCAATCAACAATGGTCCTTTTGTAGTTTATTTCAACAAGTATAGAATTATCTACAGAAAATTAATAAATAAAGCGAAATCACTATACTACACTCGTAGAATTGATATATCAAATAATAAGCAGAAGGAATGTTGGAGAATCGTGAACGATCTGAGAGGAAACAACAATAAAATTCCCATTAAAGCTAATGTGAGCCCTGATGTTATGAATGAATTCTACTGCACTATAGCTGACAAACTGGCTGAAAATATTTCTTCAACGGTTGACCCTATTTCATATTTGAACCATATTTCCGTTCTTGAAAGCTTTTATTTTATACCCACAGATGCCACGGAGCTCAAAGAAACAATTTCAGACATCAAAAATAAAAATACATCTGGGTAGGATGAAATCTCTGTCAAAATATTATCAAAATTACCGCAATCATTATTAGAAATACTGGCGGAAACAATTAACTTATCATTTTCTTCGGGTATGTTTCCCAGTTGCTTAAAAGTTGCAAACATTGTCCCTTTATTCAAAGGTGGTGATCAAAACTCTCCATCAGACTACAGACCTATTGCTATGCTACCTTCATTAGCGAAAGTAATCGAAAGGTTAGTCAAGAAAAGAATGGTGACCTTCATGGGCAAATATGGTATTTTGAGTTCGAATCAGTATGGCTTTCAAGCTTCAAAAAGTACGAATGATGCAATATTTGCATTTCTCGAACACCTCTTCCTAAAACTGAATGATGGTGAAGTGGCAGCAGCGGTGTTCTGTGATTTATCGAAGGCATTTGACTGCGTGAATCACGGAATACTGCTGCATAAACTAAACCTGTATGGTTTCAGAGGTGTTCCTCTACTATGGTTTGAATCTTATCTGTCAAATCGTTCACAAATTGTTGTGCACGAAAATATATCTTCAAAGCAGCTAATCCTAAAACACGGAGTTCCTCAAGGTTCTGTCCTGGAGCCATTGTTATTTTTATTATATGTAAATGATCCAGCTTATATTGACATACAGGAAAAACTTACAATATTTGCTGATGATATCACCATCATTTGGCACGGAAGAAATGGATCAACTCTGGGGAATACTATCAATGAAGACATGGCAAAGGTCAAAAACTGGTGCGATAGTAATTTATTATCATTTAATACTAGAAAAACAAGTGTTATCAACTTCAGGTGTAATATTGAAAACGTATTTCTCGAAAATGAATGCATTAAGAACAAATAAGTTCTTAGGAATAAATATAGATTCGAAACTCAAATTTGAAGGGCATATCATGAGTTTGTAAAGAAAGCTAGCTTCCGGTTGTTACGCAGTCAGGGTTACTTCAAATGAATTGGGATTCAAAGCTGCGAGAAATGTTTACTTTGCACTCATTGAGTCTCATTTACGATATGGAGTTTGTTTTTGGGGGTCATGTGCGAACTTTCTCCTCAAAACAATATTTGTGCTTCAAGAGAGAGCTTTAAGATATATGTGTAAGGCTAGTATGAAAGACTCATGTAGACCTTTATTTGTTGCACATGGAATTTTACCTTTGGCATGCATTTTCATTTTAGAAACGGTCTGTCTTGTTAAGAAAAAATATGAAAAAGCAAGTCTTGTGCCTTCAGCATATATTACCCGCAACTCTTCACATAATATTAGACTACCCATTCCTACGTCAACTTTGACGAAAAACTTAATTATTTATGAAAGTAAGAAGATATTCAATCACTTGCCGTTGTTCTTGAGAGAAATTGACAATGTACATAAGTTTAGAAAGTATGTTGGGAAGTTTCTGGTTGGGAAGGCTTATTATGATCTCGGTGAATTTCATGAGAACAGTATCTGAGATCAGTAATCGTATCTCCTCACTGGCTCTATGAATTTTATACATTTTTTTTTTGTTTTTTTGACTTGATTGATTATTTCCTACTATAGATTTTTATGTATGTTTGTTAATATTTGATTATTTTAGACTGTTATTTACTTTTAAATGTGATATTATTTTTGACTATATATATTTTTTTGTATTTTCTATTCATATTTACAAATTCAACAATGGTACTCATTACTGTATTTTACCTCATTTTATTTTATGTATAAATTTATTATATTTTTTCGTGACCATGCTTTGTCAATAAGATATATTTTCTTTTCGACAATAAAGCAACTTTGATTGGTTGAATTGATAGATTGAACAATCATCGTATCTGAGTTGTATTCGATTATGTTTATATAGTTATACTCACCAGGTAACTGTTCTTCCGTTATACATACGAGCGAACTGAATTGAACTGAAGGTTGAATGGATAGACTAAACAATGATCGTATCTGGGGTTGTATTCGATTATATCGTGATGATGTTCATATAGTTATACTCACCAGGTAACTGTTCTCCAGTTATACATAAGAGCGACTGAACTGAACAGAAGGTTGAATGGATAGACTGAACAATCATCGTATCTGGGTTGTATTCGATTATTTCGTGATGATTATTATATATTATGTCTAACCAGGTAACTGTTCTTTCGTTATACATACTAGCAACCGAATCGAACATAAGGTTGAATGGATAGATTGAACAATCATTGTATCTGGGTTGTCTCCGATTATATCGTTATGTTGTATATTTAACTACACCTACCATGTAACGGTTCTTTTGTTACACATACGAGCGTCTGAATCGAACATAAGGTTGGATGGTTAGACGGAACGATAATTGTAACTAAGTTGTATTCGATTATATCGTGATGACGTTCATATAGAAATACTCACCAGGTTACTGTTCTTTCGTTATACATACGAGCAACCGAATCGAACAGAAGGTTGAATGGATAGTATCTGGGTTGTATTCGATTATGATGTTATGCTGTGTATATAGTTATACACATAAGGTGACGGTATTCCCGTTTCACATACGAGCGACCGAAACGAACAGAAAGTTGATTGGATAGACTGAACAATCAATGTATCTGGGTGGTATCCGATTATATCGCAATACTGTATATATAGTGATACTTACCAGGTGACGATACTTCCGTTACACATACTAGCGACTGAATCGAACAGAATGTTGTATGGTTAGACGAAACGATAATTGTATCTGAGTTGTATTCGATGATATCGTGATGATGTTTATATAGCAATACTCACCAGGTAACTGTTCTTCCGTTTTACATACAAGCGACCGAATCGAGCAGAAGGTTGAATTCAGTATAGATTGAACAATCATCGTATCTGGGTTGTATTCGATTATGTTTATATAGTTATACTCACCAGGTAACTGTTCTTCCGTTATACATACGAGCGACTGAATTGAACAGAAGGTTGAATGGATAGTATATGGGTTGTATTCGATTATGATGTTATGCTGTGTATATAGTTTTACACACTAGGAGACGGTATTCCCGTTTTACATACGAGCGACCGAAACGAAAAGAAAGTTGAATGGATAGACTAAACAATCAATGTATCTGGGTGGTATCCGATTATATCGCAATACTGTATATATAGTGATACTTACCAGGTGACGATACTTCCGTTACACATACTAGCGACTGAATCGAACAGAATGTTGAATGGTTAGACGAAACGATAATTGTATCTGAGTTGTATTCGATGATATCGTGATGATGTTTATATAGCAATACTCACCAGGTAACTGTCCTTCCGTTTTACATACAAGCGACCGAATCGAGCAGAAGGTTAAATGGATAGATTGAACAATCATCGTATCTGAGTTGTATTTGATTATGTTTATATAGATATACTCACCAGGTACCTGTTCTTCCGATATACATACGAGCAACCGAATCGAACATAAGGTTGAATTGATAGATTGAACAATCATCGTATCTGAGTTGTATTCGATTATGTTTATATAGTTATACTCACCAGGTAACTGTTCTTCCGTTATACATACGAGCGACTGAATTGAACTGAAGGTTGAATGGATAGACTAAACAATAATCGTATCTGGGGTTGTATTCGATTATATCGTGATGATGTTCATATAGTTATACTCACCAGGTAACTGTTCTCCAGTTATTCATGAGAGCGACTGAACTGAACAGAAGGTTGAATGGATAGACTGAACAATCATCGTATCTGAGTTGTATTCGATTATTTCGTGATGATTATTATATATTATGTCTAACCAGGTAACTGTTCTTTCGTTATACATACTAGCAACCGAATCGAACATAAGGTTGAATGGATAGATTGAACTATCATTGTATCTGGGTTGTCTCCGATTATATCGTTATGTTGTATATTTAACTACACCTACCATGTAACGGTTCTTTCGTTACTCATACGAGCGTCTGAATCGAACATAAGGTTGGATGGTTAGACGGAACGATAATTGTAACTAAGTTGTATTCGATTATATCGTGATGACGTTCATATAGAAATACTCACCAGGTTACTGTTCTTTCGTTATACATACGAGCAACCGAATCGAACAGAAGGTTGAATGGATAGTATCTGGATTGTATTCGATTATGATGTTATGCTGTGTATATAGTTATACACATAAGGTGACGGTATTCCCGTTTCACATACGAGCGACCGAAACGAACAGAAAATTGAATGGATAGACTGAACAATCAATGTATCTGGGTGGTATCCGATTATATCCCAATACTGTATATATAGTGATACTTACCAGGTGACGGTACTTCCGTTACACATACTAGCGACTGAATCGAACAGAAGGTTGAATGGTTAGACGAAACGATAATTGTATCTGAGTTGTATTCGATGATATCGTGATGATGTTTATATAGCAATACTCACCAGGTAACTGTTCTTCCGTTTTACATACAAGCGACCGAATCGAGCAGAAGGTTGAATTAAGTATAGATTGAACAATCATCGTATCTGGGTTGTATTCGATTATGTTTATAAAGTTATACTCACCAGGTAACTGTTCTTCCGTTATACATACGAGCGACTGAATTGAACAGAAGGTTGAATGGATAGTATATCGGTTGTATTCGATTATGATGTTATGCTGTGTATATAGTTATACACACTAGGAGACGGTATTCCCGTTTTACATACGAGCGACCGAAACGAAAAGAAAGTTGAATGGATAGACTGAACAATCAATGTATCTGGGTGGTATCCGATTATATCGCAATACTGTATATATAGTGATGTTACACCTACCATGTAACGGTTCTTTCGTTACACATACGAGCGTCTGAATCGAACATAAGGTTGGATGGTTTGGCGGAACGATAATTGTAACTGAGTTGTATTCGATTATATCGTGGTGATGTTTATATAGTAATAAACACCAGGTGACTGTTTTTGCTTTATACATACGAGCGACCCAATCGAACAGAAGGTTGGATGGATAGACGGTTCTTTCGTTACACATAAGAGCGTCTGAATCGAACATAAGGTTGGATGGTTAGACGGAACGATAATCGTATCTGAGTTGTATTCGATTATATCGTGGTGATGTTTATATAGTTATACTCACCAGGTTACTGTTCTTTCGTTATACATACGAGCAACCGAATCGAACAGAAGGTTGAATGGATAGTATCTGGGTTTGAATCGATTATGATGTTTTGCTGTGTATATATTTATACACACTAGGTGACGGTATTCCCGTTTTACATACGAGCGACCGAAACGAACAGAAAGTTGGATATATAGACTGAACAATTAATGTATCTGGGTGGTATCCGATTATATCGCAATTCTGTATATATAGTGATACTCACCAGGTGACGATACTTCCGTTACACATACTAGCGACTGAATCGAACAGAATGTTGAATGGTTAGACGAAACGATAATTGTATCTGATTTGTATTCGATGATATCGTGATGATGTTTATATAGCAATACTCACCAGGTAACTGTCCATCCGTTTTACATAAAAGCGACCGAATCGAGCGGAAGGTTGAATGGATAGATTGAAAATTCATCGTATCTGGGTTGTATTCGATTAGGTTTATATAGTTATACTCACCAGGTAACTGTTCTTCCGATTTTCATAAGAACGACTGAATTGAACAGAAGGTTGAATGGATAGACTCAACAATAATCGTATCTGAGGTTGTATTCGAGTATATCGTGATGATTATCATATAGTATGTCTAACCAGGTAACAGTTCTTCCGTTGAACATACGAGCAACCGAATCGAACATAAGGTTGGATGGATAGATTGAACAATCATTGTATCTGGGTTGTCTCCGATTATATCGTTATGCTGTATATTTAGTTACACTTACCATGTAACGGTTCTTTCGTCACACATACGAGCGTCTGAATCGAACATAAGGTTGAATAGTTAGACGGAACGATAATTGTAACTGAGTTGTATTCGATTATATCGTGGTAATGTTTATATAGTAATACTCACCAGGTGACTGTTCTTGCGTTATACGTACGAGCGACCCAATCGAACAGAAGGTTGGATGGATAGACGGAATGATCATTGTATCTGAGTTCTATTCGATTATATCGTGATGAAGTTCATATAGAAATACTCACCAGGTTACTGTTCTTTCGTTATACATACGAGCAACCGAATCGAACAGAAGGTTAAATGGATAGTATCTGGGTTGTATTCGATTATGATGTTATGCTGTGTATATAGTTATACACTTCAGGTGACGGTATTCCCGTTTTACATACGAGCGACCGAAACGAACAGAAAGTTGAATGGATAGACTGAACAATCAATGTATCTGGGTGGTTTGTGATTATATCGCAATACTGTATATATAGTGATACATACCAGGTGACGGTACTTCCGTTACACATACTAGCGACTGAATCGAACAGAAGGTTAAATGGTTAGACGAAACGATAATTGTATCTCTGAGTTGTATTCGATGATATCGTGATGATGTTTATATAGCAATACTCACCAGGTTACTGTTCTTCCGTTTTACATACGAGCAACCGAATCGAACAGAAGGTTGAATGGATAGTATCTGGGCTGTATTCGATTATGATGTTATGCTGTGTATATAGTTATACACATTAGGTGACGGTATTCCCGTTTTACATACGAGCGACCGAAACGAACAGAAAGTTGAATGGATAGACTGAACAATCAATGTATCTGGGGTTGTATTAAAGTATATCGTGATGATTATCATATAGTATGTCTAACCAGGTAACAGTTCTTCCGTTGAACATACGAGCAACCGAATCGAACATAAGGTTGGATGGATAGATTGAACAATCATTGTATCTGGGTTGTCTCCGATTATATCGTTATGCTGTATATTTAGTTACACTTACCATGTAACGGTTCTTTCGTCACACATACGAGCGTCTGAATCGAACATAAGGTTGGATAGTTAGACGGAACGATAATTGTAACTGAGTTGTATTCGTTTATATCGTGGTAATGTTTATATAGTAATACTCACCAGGTGACTGTTCTTGCGTTATACGTACGAGCGACCCAATCGAACAGAAGGTTGGATGGATAGACGGAATGATCATTGTATCTGAGTTCTATTCGATTATATCGTGATGAAGTTCATATAGAAATACTCACCAGGTTACTGTTCTTTCGTTATACATACGAGCAACCGAATCGAACAGAAGGTTGAATGGATAGTATCTGGGTTGTATTCGATTATGATGTTATGCTGTGTATATAGTTATACACTTTAGGTGACGGTATTCCCGTTTTACATACGAGCGACCGAAACGAACAGAAAGTTGAATGGATAGACTGAACAATCAATGTATCTGGGTGGTATCTGATTATATCGCAATACTGTTTATATAGTGATACATACCAGGTGACGGTACTTCCGTTACACATACTAGCGACTGAATCGAACAGAAGGTTAAATGGTTAGACGAAACGATAATTGTATCTCTGAGTTGTATTCGATGATATCGTGATGATGTTTATATAGCAATACTCACCAGGTAACTGTTCTTCCGTTTCACATACAAGCGACCGAATCGAGCAGAAGGTTGAATTCAGTATAGATTGAACAATCATCGTATCTGGGTTGTATTCGATTATGTTTATATAGTTATACTCACCAGGTAACTGTTCTTCCGTTATACAAACGAGCAACCGAATCGAACAGAAGGTTGAATGGATAGTATCTGGGTTGTATTCGATTATGATGTTATGCTGTGTATATAGTTATACACATTAGGTGACGGTATTCCCGTTTTACATACGAGTGACCGAAACGAACAGAAAGTTGAATGGATAGACTGAACAATCAATGTATCTGGGTGGTATCCGATTATATCGCAATACTGTATATATAGTGATACTTATCAGGTGACGGTACTTCCGTTACACATACTAGCGACTGAATCGAACAGAAGGTTAAATGGTTAGACGAAACGATAGTTGTATCTGAGTTATATTCGATGATATCGTGATGATGTTTATATAGCAATACTCACCAGGTATCTGTTCTTTCGTTTTACATACAAGCGACCGAATCGAGCAGAAGCTTGAATTTAGTATAGATTGAACAATCATCGTATCTGGGTTGTATTCGATCATGTTTATATAGTTATACTCACCAGGTAACTGTTATTCACATACAAGCGACCGAAACGAACAGAAAGTTGAATGGATAGACTGAACAATCAATGTATCTGGGTGGTATCCGATTATATCGCAATTCTGTTTATATAGTTATACTCACCAGGTACCTGTTCTTTAGTTATACATACGAGCAACCCAATCGAATATAAGGTTGAATGAATATATTGAACAATCATCGTATCTGAGTTGTATTCGATTATGTTTCTATAGTTATACTCACCAGGTAACTGTTCTTCCATTATACATACGAGCGACTGAATTGAACAGAAGGTTGAATGGATAGACTGAACAATTATCGTATCTGGGGTTTTATTCGATTATATCGTGATGATGTTTATATAGTTATACTCACCAGGTAACTGTTCTCCAGTTATACATAAGAGAGACTGAACTGAACAGAAGGTTGTATAGATAGACTGAACAATCATCGTATCTGGGTTGTATTCGATTATTTCGTGATGATTATTATATATTATGTCTAACCAGGTAACTGTTCTTCCGTTGAACATACGAGCAACCGAATCGAACATTAGGTTGAATATATATATTGAAGAATCATTGTATCTGGGTTGTCTCCGATTATATCGTTATGCTGTATATTTAGATACACCTACCATGTAACGGTTCCTTCGTTACACATACGAGCGTCTGAATCGAACATAAGGTTGGATGGTTAGACGGAACGATAATTGTAACTGAGTTGTATTCAATTATATCGTGGTGATGTTTATATAGTAATACTCACCAGGTGACTGTTCTTGCGTTATACGTACGAGCGACCAAATCGAACAGAAGGTTGGATGGATAGATCGCAATACTGTATATACAGTGATACTTACCAGGTGACGGTACTTCCGTTACACATACTAGCGACTGAATCGAACAGAAGGTTAAATGGTTAGACGAAACGATAATTGTATCTGAGTTGTATTCGATGATATCGTGATAATGTTTATATAGCAATACTCACCAGGTAACTGTTCTTCCGTTTTACATACAAGCGACCGAATCGAGCAGAAGGTTGAATGGATAAATTGAACAATCATCGTATCTGGGTTGTATTCGATTATGTATATAAAGTTATACTCACCAGGTAACTGTTCTTCCGTTATACATAAGAGCGACTGAATTGAACAGAAGGTTGAATGGATAGACTAAACACTAATCGTATCTGGGGTTGTATTCGATTATATCGTGATGATTATCATATAGTATGTTTAACCAGGTAACAGTTCTTCCGTTATACATACGAGCAACCAAATCGAACATAAGGTTGAATGGATAGATTGAACAATCATTGTATCTGGGTTGTCTCCGATTATATCGTTATGCTTTATATTCAGTTACACCTACCATGTAACGGTTCTTTCGTTTCACATACGAGCGTCTGAATCGAACATAAGGTTGGATGGATAGACGGAACGATTATTGTAACTGAGTTGTATTCGATTATATCGTGGTGATGTTTATATAGTGATACTCACCAGGTGACTGTTCTTGCGTTATACATACGAGCGACCCAATCGAACATAAGGTTGGATGGATAGACGGAATGATCATTGTATCTGAGTTGTATTCGATTATATCGTGATGACGTTCATATGGAAATACTCACCAGGTTACTGTTCTTTCGTTATACATACGAGCAACCAAATCGAACAGAAAGTTGAATGGATAGTATCTGGGTTGTATTCGATTATGATGTTATGCTGTGTATATATTTATACACACTAGGTGACGGTATTTCCGTTTTACATACGGCGACCGAAACGAACAGAAAGTTGAATGGATAGACTGAACAATCAATGTATCTGGGTGGTATCCGATTATATCGCAATTCTGTATATTGTCACGACCCCTTACCTAGGGGGTGGTGAACTGGGGGTGAACTCGCTTGGGAGGCCGAGAAATTAAACGAGTTACGTTTATTAGAGTTTATTTCCTACAATATTAAGTTTGGTGAAGCCATATGGATGTGGTTACAGAGAATGATCAAAAGGTACTCACAAAATGCCCTGCAAGGGGTGGATATGATGGTGCACAGAAAGAACCATAGTGTAGCTCGGTTGATCGCAACTAATTTCCAGACTGCTGTTCAGAATGAAATCAGAATTCAAAGTGAATGTTTTTTCTATTGATTCCGGAGTCTATATTCATAAATCTGCTTACAGTCAGCAGTTTGTTGTATAGAAGCGAGTCTTCGATTTGGGTTCACTGAGCTGCCAACATGAGTGAAATATTATCTTCTGTTTCCTCAAATCGTACTATACATTATAATAAAAGTTGAATGCATTGATACGATTCTGAACATGTTTTAATTTGGAAAAGATATAAATGATTGAATATTTTACATATGGTTCCTTCCGTGACATCCCCCTCACCACTAAGAGCTGGCCCCTCAGCTCTACTTGAGTACTCAAAACATAAATGATTTTCAATTGAGCCATAATACTAATTCAATACAAAACATAATTACATAGGTTTTCCAACAATACAGTGAATAGTATACCAATGAAATTAACAAATTAAAATTATTTCATATTAATAATATCCATTTATATAACAACTAGGGATTGAGATTATTCAATGTCAATAGAAAATTGAAATACCAATAGAAAATTAAAATACCAAATACTTGGCATCACGAGATCGATTGAACTGAACAATAGTAAACACATCTAATGACAATTACTTTTCTAGTATTCTAGTACAATACATATGAAAATCTATGTTGTAAAAAACATAATTGAAAAACATAAAAAAACAAACAAATAGTTTATGCACTGACCCACTGTCTGGTTCACTTTGTCAATCACTTTTGAGTCCAACACTGTCTTCTTGGCACGAGTCCGACACTGTCCTCTCGACACAGGTTGATATTGTTATCATCAAGACTCAGGTGGCTGATGCTGCACTATTCTTGACTTCATCTAGGAACTGCTGCATCTGCTAGTAACAGCTGATATACCACAACGCTCGTCCACCATGTTTGTTTTCAACGGGTATAGTGACCTTCATGCACAGCATCTTCATTGCGTGCCAATTAAGCTGAATTTCTAGTTTCAGTTTTATTCAATCGGTTATCACCCTCATAGCGTCTGTTGATGCTCCATTTTGCCATGGTATCATCTTGGTTGGTTACCCCATTGATTGGTCACTGATACTGGTGCGTGTGGTCATTTGGTAGATTTGAAAGTTGCCGCGTTAACTTTCCTTCTATGTGTGGATTGTGTTGCCTGCTTCTTCCCTTCACTGGATTTTCGTGATGAGGAACTCAACATGGCTCATCTTTCTGCTACTCAGTAAGAAGTTGGCCACCCATACGCGGATGTCTGGTTTCATGGGGTTGTTACCAAGGACTAATTGGTTTATATACCCTTGTTATGTACAAACTATGGGAGGGCTATGGTTTCCAGCTGTCAACTTGGGCTGAGACGTAGATGTCCTCAGGAAGTGGATTATTGCCATCATCTCCCTGGATAACCGGTGTTGTGTAGTGTAATGTCGTGTCGATTTGGTGCCTTCAGTGCTCTCCAGTGATTGGGATATATGTAACGAAAAAGAAAAACCAGGTCAGTTCTTATTTAACAAAATCAAAATTCATCTACCACACCAAAACTAACATTTATTATGATTTCAACTACGCTCTAATATTATAATAATATAAAATATATTCCAAAATATACCAGACAAAAACAATACATTGCTATTTTTTTTACAAAAAATTTCTTATCTGTAACTTATTGGTACCTATCAGCCCCTTACTCAATTGATTTTATATCCTTCCCCTCTCTCTTTTTTAATTTTGCTGTTTCGTTTCTGAATTGCCCCTTGTTTTATAACAAAAAAAAATCCTATTGACCTCTGATAATTGGGATATACTGATATCCGAAATTTTTAATATTTTCAACAGAAAACAACTACTTTCCTGGCAAATACCACGCAGAATATTGTATTACAACTGTTAAAATCCTATTCGGAGATTCCATTAAATCTGAAGTTTATCCCAATATTTCTTGATCAAATACCCTCTTATTTACATCTGAGGATCATCAAAATTTACATGCTCCTTTATACACATTTTAAGAATTATCCTTTGCCCTTTTTCACGGACGCTTTTCTGTCAAAATAATTAATCTCTCTTCTTTTCTGATACTGATAACATTTGTGGATGCGCATCCGAGCCTTTATGTATTTACCAAGTGATTTATTCGATGTCGTTTCTCAATATCAACTTAAATAACCCAGCAAAATTTGGCTGTTATCAACAATCAATATCATTATCTTTCTACTCGTCTCTCTATGAAGAAAATTATCTTAATTCACGCGTACTTTATTAATACTACTATATTCTTTATTACCACACTACTCTATTATAATCACTTCTTGCCTTGCTTCTTTGCTTCAATTTTATTATTCGCTTTCAATATCGTCTTGATTTGTATCTGATAAACTATGTAAGGAGCATTTAACGCTTTGTCCTGGAGGAATATACAGTGATCCTGTACTCACCTCTAAAGTATAAACTTTTTTACTATGGGAATTTTCTGAAACGAGGTCTTCTGTTGGGATTTGAGGATTGGTTCTTAGCGGAATATTTCTTTGGGTTAGGGCTGGTTTTTCTGTCATACCAATAACATTTTCTTTTCTTTTTTTCAACGCCACAATCAAATATCTTATCAATACATATCCAATGAAAATACTTAAGACTGTACAAACTAATCCGAAGACAATGTCATGTTGAATCAGAGTTTCATTTTCCGCTTTCACTAGATTTGCTAAATTTGGTAACACCGCTAAATTTTGCCTTTTGAATATTAAATATCCTAATATGATTGATATTATAGAATTCCAAATCAAAAACAAAGTATCATTTTTATGACTATAACTACTTGGGTATATGTAAGTTATTTTTTCTTTCACACTGTCTATTATTTCCTTGATGTTTTCCCCTGCTGATGTCAAATTTAAATGTGGGACAGTAAGTGTCCAATTTCGATTGAGTCCTTCGGAAAAATTTAAATATTTTGGGTGATTTAGCATATTTGGATTTAAAACAAATGACTTCAAGTTTGACCAGGCTGCAGGAATCACATGTGTTGCAATAATCTCACGCTGTTGATTTTGTATACATGGAAATCGTTTAGGTATAATTTCGTCATTTTCTATAACTAATTTACAGTTGCAAGGTACATTGATTTTTGTTGATCCAGGAAAATTATACGATTTTTCAGGAATTTCGAAAATTTTGTCAGGGCATACAATTTTAGTTATTGGTCTTGGGTGTGTTAATACATACACTTCTTCTGAAATTTCATGAATGGTTGTTGTGGTCGATTTGTGACATTGTATTGGACAGTGATGATTCAGTTCTTCTACACTTGCGCCTTTGTAGAGTTTATACGCACAAGCTGGACCTTGTATTGAGTCAGCAGAAAATCTTGGAATGTAACATAACTTGTCGTGATAAGGTTTGCAATGTCTCAAATTTGACCCTGAAATTTGTCGTGTACTATCGTTACTATTATACTCTCTGGATTTTTTCGCTGCTGCAAGAAATATTGTTTCATGTGTAATTGAACACGTTTGATTTTCCCATGCAAATGGTGTAGTAATCAACTCAAAGATTTCCCAGGTTGAGGACTGTTGAGAAATAGGAATTCGGATATGAATATAAATTTTATTTTTATTGAAAGTACAATCAGCCAGTGGTAGTTGATAATATTCAGATATTGTAGATACAGGTATTGTTAGGGTGTGCGCGTTTTGTTTGACTTCCTTTTCTAATTTTTCCATATCGTGAGATAAGACTTTTGGGTTGAGGATAGCTATCGGAATTTGATGTTGCCTACATGAATTAATGATGCCTTGTCTTCGCATTGCTCTAGCAATTTTTAGTTGATTTTTTAAATTTTTAAACTGCTGATGTAGTACTGAAATGATAATTTGACTCTGTTCGTCGTTGTTTCTTTTCATTTGTGATCTCAGTTCGTTAGAAAATGTTTTTAAGATATGTATTCTATTCTCTGTTATTTCCATATTATTCGACATTACTTTGTCACGGTTGATCGACGTTTGCGGTGTTGTAAAATTGCTTAAATATTTGATACTCCAACTTTGATGAAGTTGTTCCAACTCTGATTCAAACGCATTTCCTAACATATCCAATTTCTCCAATAATTCAGGATAAGCATTAGTTTTATTGTTTATGCAATTACGTTTGAATATTTTCCCTCCAATATCTTCTTCTTCTTCTGACCATTCGGCTTCATAAGTTAATGGTAATGTTGTTTCATACGTTATTGTGGTCGGTAGGGGTTTCCAAAATGCTCCTGCTGTTACTTCTGAAGTATGTGGAACTGTTTGAAACTCTGCTACCGGAATGCATGAGAACAACCCGAGGGACAACCTATATGATACAAAATAATTTGTGCTTAACGATAGTGTTTATATACAAAATTATATATCTTTATATCTTAAACTTATCTGAACATAATGAAAAATATATGATTAATATTTACAACATACAATTAACTAGAGTTTGTCACACATTTATGTTATTTACTCTTCCTCGACCAATGGTATCACTTCAGGGGTCCATGGGTCGTTATAGGGAAGAATTCTGCTCACGTGAACTATTTCTCGCTTTGATTTATTCGTAGGTCCCTTTGATGCATTTTTTTTTCGATTTCGGTTTTTTCGATTGGAGAAAAGGATTTTATGAAAAAAAAAACAAACAGATTGGTATGATAGAAGTTGAAAATCGGACCATCCGTTCGGAAAGTAAGGCGATCTGAAGAATTCGAAAAAGTTTCAATGGGACCCCCTTTGATGCAATTTTTTTTTGGATTTCGGTTTTTTCGATTGGAGAAATGGATTGATTCTATGAAAAAAACAAGCAAATTGGTATGCGCGTAGTTGAAAATCGGTCCATCCGTTCGGAAGTTGAGGCGATCTGAAGAATTCGAAAAAGTTCCAAGGGGGCCCCCTTTGATGCATTTTTTTTTCGATTTCGGTTTTTTCGATTGGAGAAATGGATTCTATGAAAAAAAAGCAGATTGGTATGATCGAAGTTGAAAATCGGTCCATCCGTTCGGAAGTTAAGGCGATCTGAAGAATTCGAAAAAGGTCCAAGAGGGCCCCTCTTGATGCAATTTTTTTTCGATTTCGGTTTTTTCAATTGAAGAAATGGATTCTATGAACAAAAACAAGCAGATTGGGTTGTATTCGATTATGATGTTATGCTGTGTATATAGTTATACACACTAGGTGACGGTATTCCCGTTTTACATACGAGCGACCGAAACGAACAGAAACTTGAATGGGTAGACTGAACAATCAATTTATCTGGGTGGTATCCGATTATATCGCAATACTGTATATATAGTGATACTCACCAGGTGACGGTACTTCCGTTACACATACTAGCGACTGAATCGAACAGAAGGTTAAATGGTTAGACGAAACGATAATTGTAACTGAGCTGTATTCGATGATATCGTGATAACGTTTATATAGCAATACTCACCAGGTAACTGTTCTTTCGTTTCACATACAAACGACCGAATCGAGCAGAAGGTTAAATGGATAGATTGAACAATCATCGTATCTGGGTTGTATTCGATTATGTTTATATAGTTATACTCACCAGGTAACTGTTCTTTCGTTATACATACGAGCGGCTGAAATGAACAGAAGGTTGAATGGATAGACTAAACAATAATCGTATCTGGGGTTGTATTCGATTATATCGTGATGATGTTTATATAGTTATACTCACCAGGTAACTGTTCTCCAGTTATACATAAGAGCGACTGAACTGAACAGAAGGTTGAATGGATAGACTGAACAATTATCGTATCTGGGTTGTATTTAATTATATCGTGATGATTATCATATAGTATGTCTAACCAGGTATCAGTTCTTCCGTTATACATACGAGCAACCAAATCGAACATATGGTTGAATGGATAGAATGAACAAACATTGTATCTGGGTTGTCTCCGATTATATCGTTATGCTGTTTATTTAGTTACACTTACCATTTAACGGTTCTTTCGTTACACATACGAGCGTCTGAATCAAACATAAGGTTGGTTGGATAGATTGAACATTCATTGTATCTGGGTTGTCTCCGATTATATCGTTATGCTGTATATTTAGTTACACCTACCATGTAACGGTTCTTTCGTAACACATACGAGCGTCTGAATCGAACATAAGGTTGGATGATTAGACGGAACGATAATTGTAACTGAGTTGTATTCGATTTTATCGTGGTGATGTTTATATACTTATACTCACCAGGTGACTGTTCTTGCGTTATACATACGAGCGACTGAATTGAACTTAAGGTTGAATGGATAGACTAAACAATAATCGTATCTGGGGTTGTATTCGATTATATCTTGATGATGTCTATATAGTTATACTCACCAGGTAACTGTTCTCCAGTTATACATAAGAGCGACTGAACTGAACAGAAGGTTGAATGGATAGACTGAACAATTATCGTATCTGGGTTGTATTTAATTATATCGTGATGATTATCATATAGTATGTCTAACCAGGTATCAGTTCGTCCGTTATACATACGAGCAACCAAATCGAACATATGGTTGAATGGATAGAATGAACAAACATTGTATCTGGGTTGTCTCCGATTATATCGTTATGCTGTTTATTTAGTTACACCTACCATGTAACGGTTCTTTCGTTACACATACGAGCGTCTGAATCGAACATAAGGTTGGATGGTTAGAGTAGAGGGTTAATGTATGCGGAGACGGAGGCGCAGGCGCAGGCGGCGCAGGCGCAGGAGGCGCAGGAGGCGCAGGCGCAGGAGGCGCAGGAGGCGCAGGCGGTGCAGGCGCAGGCGGTGGAGACGATCCTCCTCTGAGGAGGAGGAGTGAGGAGGATGAGGAGAATGAGGTGGACGGGAGGTGGACGGTGGACGGGAGGTGGACGGGAGGTGGACGGGAGGTGGACGGGAGGTGGACGGGAGGTGGACGGTGGACGGGAGGTGGCGGTGGCGGAGGCGGCGGTGGCGGCGGAGGTGCAGGAGCCGAGGATCTGAGTAGTGAACGACCGGAGGTATATCCTTCGAGCCAAAGACTGCATAGTCCCGAAATTTTCAATCCCACGTTCTCACGCGGCGTTCAAAATAAAATTTATTACATCTATTAAAATCCAAACTTTGGGAGAAAACAAAAAATAAATACAGGATGAACCAGAGAAATCATTGGCACATTAGGATGAATGAAATAATTTGCCGTCCAGAAGTGCAGAGTGATTTCAGCGTTTGATTTATCGAAAAATTATATACGGAATACATAAAAAATTGATATACAGAATGTATCGAAAGAATTATATACTGGGTGAATTGAAAATGATGTGCAGGGTGTATTGAAAAATTACGTGAATACACGCATAAATAGAATCGATAAGGGAAAAATGGGTCGAGCAGACGGCTATCTTTGCTCATAGTGGTAAATCAACGTGTATTAGAACAGGATGGGCCGAAAACATGACATCGATCAAAATAATCAAGATGACCGCCTAGAGAAAACAAATATGGCGTTGATGGAAATATAAATTGGGTAAGTCACCTATAGAGAAAATCGAACAAGCCATTGAAGATATGAAATAAGATGGTCTTCTAGAAAGGAAAAATCAATATGGCGTCGAATTTTTGAATTAAAATGGCTCTCTACTGAAAAAAAACGATATGTATATAATGAATGAAGCAATTCGCTCCCTCAGATTTTATATATGGGGTTATTCTACTATGGAGCGAGTAAATGAAAAAATAAAGCAATGTATAAATATATAGAATTTTATTTCATTCGAATCTTCTTCTGGATTTTCCCAAGATACGGTATTTTTGTAATCTCCCTAGGTTTTTACTGATAATTAATAAAATAATTAGGACCGTACTGCATAGAACAAAACAAAGATTGATATATATTATATGTCCTTTGCACATGTCGTTGTTTCATTACTGGTATACATCGAATAAAACTTAATTCGGTAGCGATTATAATTGATACATTCAGCTATATAATAATTTGAAAGCTATCTATATAACACAATCTTCATTGAGAAGTGGAATAACTGATTGAATTTCGAAAATGCCCCATAGGTTTTCGAGCTCCATTTCTGGCATATACTTACGCTAAATAGGTAATAAATCGGGTACCATTTCCAGTTTTTATGATCATCTATCAGAGCAATCTAATAATTATAGCGCCATCTACACTGAAATGTGAAAATAATTATCGGTATCGGTTTATCTTTGGAAATAATAATGAGTCGAGTAATTTCAAACTTTTGTGATCGAATGAATCGAGCAGTTATATATACTAATTATTCGTCGATACGAAATAAAGTACAATAATGCGCAATATCTCTGACATATTATGAAATAAAGTATATCATATATTTATATTTTGGTATATTATTTGATGATTTTCAAACAACACGAAACCGTTTTGCCGAAATTAATGAAATATCTGTCTGATTGGAAAAATGATCGAATGAAATGGCAAGTAGGAGATCGCGAGATAATATATTGAAGGTTAGTTCGTAGTTGGATGAAGCTCTCATATTACAGATGTTTGTACTAAGTCGGTGAGGTAGAATTAGATTTTATTCATCTACCCATCAGTAAAAAATTAATCAAATAGTTGCGAGTAATCAACTACCGACGACAATATATGAAAATATTTCGATCTATTCGACAGCAGCTTTGAAATTCCTTCCTGATCCTTCCTCTCTCTTTTTATCTCCAGTAAATCATTTTTAGTCATTGTAAAATATATTCAATACATCAGTTGAGATGACACATCATTCCTTGAAGAGGGCTATAGATAAATGATGATATGAATTCACAAATAATGGGGAATATATTATTTTAAATGATAATGAGATCATAACTAATCCGCTCTTACCACACTACCTACCTCTCCATTATACGGCCATTCGAAACGATTGAATGGGGGATTCATACCTGAGGACCAATAACATTTTAAGGTGCTTCTGGGTGTATGCCGCTAAATTCGGACAAGAGACACGAAAAGTCTTTCACATTGCTCACCCCCCGAGTATAAATATACCGCAAAAGGATTCTCTCAACCGTTCATCAAACACGCAATTTGTTCGAGAATAGAGGCACTGCATGAGCTCTTTTAGAAATTGACGATGGCTGAATATTTGTATAAAATCTTTGGATAATAATTTATTTATTCGTGGACAGGTGTCCTATCAATTCTCATCTAATGGGGTATACACATTCATTCCGTTTTAGAGAGAAAAATAACTTCGCAGCATAGATCACAGGGAAAAACCTCTAAATGTAGCTCGTTATCGCCACTCGCAAATCATTGTCATTGTCCAGATCTCCTTTCTTCTCGTTGATATTGCTAGAAGATTTCGGTTTCTCAATTCAGGACTATACCTGTGTAAGATTTCAATGAAGGCTAATAAACTCTCGAAGGGCATACCCCCGCAGTGCGAATATTATGTCCTATGATTATTTAAGAGTCCCTGCAGGATATATAAGTGAAAAAATTCTACGATTTTCATCATAGTGTCCAACGAATCACAGCCCAGTCGAGTTGATAGTGTTTGTTGTGTTAATAACGCGAGTTAATCACCACGTGAGCAGAACCTGAACTTTTATTTTATCACAGATCGAGGGTGAGTACAAGATATTATGCAATTCTCAAAGTTTTCTGATACATGCTGAAATATATAGGGGATTTGGCGGAGCGTTCGAAATAGGCAGGCACCGAACTACTCTTTCGACATTTTATAAGCAGAACAAAATATCATTGAACATTTTCTACATGGCTCTATTTTATAAATGCGTGCAACGCAATTGAAATCTAATTACGATAATAAAGTCATCAAGTGACAATAATTCGAAGTAAGATTGAATTATAGTTCCATATCCACTTATTTTGCGTGTGTGTGTATATATTTAAATGGAGAAATGACAAAGTAGACAAATTTGAAGCTGAGATATTTTATTGATTGCACTATTCCAATGTTCTCATCATCATATATCGCTATTTTAATCATTTCCTACACTGGAGACTTATTTTTATTTCCCTGATGATGACAAAATAAACTGCTGAAACGTTGGCTATTAAATAATATAGTTTCTGTTACGGAAGACCTACAACCCAAAGAAAAACACCGAAATATATCGCCATATTCACGTTACGCTGATTCGGCTATATATTTATGCATGTAATTTATACCGATTTGAACATATTTCTATTTCGAGGATATTAATTATCAAGTCTTTGGTTTTGAGAGTATTCAATATAAGCTCAAAACATGCCGGAAAAAAACCTGTGATATTCTAGAAACATTTATTTATTTATTTTATATAGCACATTATCCTGATTCAGGATAGGTTAGGTCAATCGTCTGTGTTTATAGAAGTTTTCTTTTTCAAACGGAAAGGGGTTTTATGGCTTGGTTTGGCGCTGAACTTGAAGTCCGAAACACCAATAAATCAAACAGTTGTGTCCCTCGCTATGGGGGGTCGTTGATAGTATCTTTTGTCAGCACGAATAGATAGTACACTTTGAACGATATATTATTGTAACCGAGATTGTAACTCATTGCTATGATGTATCCTGAATGGGTGCAGACTAAGGAGAATTTTGTTACATTGATTAACACCTTGCTCTCAATAGTAGGTACCTGATAGATAGTTTATATACTATAATTAGCTAATATTTGAAAAATTATCAATCTTCAACACTTTTTCTTCTTCTTTGAAACCACGCTTCGGTTATAACGGTGATAAAGTCGCCAATTCGGATATTATGGTACGATTTAAAATTCGGGTGGAAAGTGATACTTAATTCCGATTAATATCGAGAGATCGGGAAAATCTTTCATTTTCAAAAATAAACAACTTGCGGTTTACTCACATCTTATATTTCCGAATATTATATAGAGGGAACTCATTCGATGGCTTGCATTATAATGAAACAATGCAAAGTAGCGAAAAGTATATACTGATAGATTACATCATTTCACAATAAAATAAACAAAATAGGAATGTTTTATAGGGTGATATTTCCATGAGCTTTCAGAGGGGAAAGTTTACCTGAAACGTGATTGAAAATGAAATTGAAAAAGGTGCGTGAACCATCTTAGCGAAATATAATCAGAACGGTATTACTTAATCGCGACTAACTGCTTTCACACTAGGTCTTCTTGAATCTATCCGACACTACCTGATATATGATTTCCAGCCTTATATATTGTGGTTATTCTTTTGTGAATGTCTCACTCCGTAAAGTTCAATGTTCTGAGATCGCCGAATGTACATGTTTGCGCACATCCCAATTTACTTTTTTCTTTCAATTTCAACTTCATTGAAAAAACTATTCAAATTTTCACACTAAACCACGGAAATATGACGTTTAATGAAGAATCAAACGAAATTTGATTTGGAAACTAGGCGTTTCGCACCGATTAAAGGAGTTGGTGCATCGGACCCCGTGTTGTACGAACACTTGATTATTTCGCGTAGGTATTCAACCCCGCAGTTGAAATGGATATCGTTTCCTGTTGTTAGATATTCGGGTTTTAAAAAAAATGCAATACATATAAAAAGTTTTCAGAAAATGCCCGCATCGTCAGGTTATGGGACCGATGAGGAAATGGATGTCGAGGATTTTATAAGGAATTTTAACGAAGAATTCCAGGCACTCGTGGCCGAAGGATTAATTGACGGATTGTACGTATAAAAGATAATTTGAACGAATGATTCAATATCACTCTCTCTTTCCAGACATATTTTTATGGGTGAACGACTTCCCGCCCGGTAACTATTTTCTTTTATTTTCTTTTTTCGAATTTTTTTTATCATGCGATATTAATGATTTTATGTTAAGGTATGAATATATGGAGTACAATGATGATATACCAGGGGGTCTACCACCACCACCGCCACCACCTCATAATCAGGAAGAAGGAGTGTACGTAGAAACGGGTATTTGAAAATCGGTGTACTAATTTCGTTTCTTCTTTCAGCCCCCTTGATAGAGATGAGCGGGCGGATAGTCCCATCACCATGTGAGTTTTTGATATTGCATTTATTTATCTAGATCAAATTCCCGTTATTATTTTAGAAGTGACGATGAAGAAGAGGAGCCGCCCATCCTCCTAGATGATGACGACAACGAATGCATACCCATAATGTGAGTTTCATCTTTTTCTTTTTGGGTTATGTAATACTTTTACCATAACTTTATGTATAGGTATGATCATGTGGGGCATGATGAGATCATGGCGATGATGGCTCCTCCACCACCTGATCTCTGGATAGGGAGGTACGTAGAGACAGCTATTCGATAATCATTACACTAATTTCGTTTTTCTTTCAGCCCCCCTAATAGAAATGAGCGGGCGGATAGCCCCATCACCATGTGAGTTTCTGCTATTCCACCCAATTATCTAGATCAAATTCTCGTTATTATTTTAGAAGTGACGATGAAGAAGCGAATCCACCCCAACCCTGCTAGATGACGGCGATGGCTGCGATTTTTATTACCTATACTTGTTAGGTAAAACTAATGAATATATTACTTCAATTGATATGTGCGTTTCATATTTTCTACATTTACACCTTGACAAAAAAAAAACAATGAGGTCATTTTCAAAATATTGTTTTATTGAATTGAAAAACTACACAAAATTCTTCATTGAAATCAAACATATCGTATATATTTCTTGATGTGGTCGTTGCAACTGCTAGGAAAGGTAATACTTTGTGGTAGAATCAATTCATTTCACTAACCAATGTTTTCCTCAATATGTCTAATTCATTTCTTATCGCTTTTATTTCATCATCCAGGAAGGCTTGCTTCTTGCTCATCAAAAACCTCATCTCAGATTGCTGTTTATTAAAGATTATTCTAGCATCTCTGATGACTGAGGATACTGCAGCCTGTACTGCTGATAATGTAACATTCTTTACATCGTCAATTTCCCTCTGGAGGTAATCCAATTCCACACAATCCTTATCAGAAATTGGTTCGCCAACATTAGTCAATCTTTTGCCTTGTAAATCGAAATTGCCATCTTTGTCCACTTTGAAACCTACGCCTGGTGGACCACGTAGGGAAAGTTTCGATTTATTTCTTCTGCGACCAAACTTATCGATGGTTTTAGTCATCATCACCCGACGAATGATCAATCCATACTGAGCAATATTATCATTAGAGTTCTTGCTATATACCTACCCCAGTGAATAAATGAAACACAAAAAATAGCTGTTATTTATATATATATATTATATATTTCACCATATAATTGTTCAGAACCATTCATTTCATGACATAATAAAAAGTCGGAGTAGACTGTCATTGAAAAGAGATAATTTCAACAATATAAAATACATAAATAAACACAATTATTCACAAAATCATTACATATTCAAAAAGTCTGAGTAGACTGTCATTGAAAAGAGATAATTTCAACAATATAAAATACATAAATAAACACAATTATTCAATCTTTATAACTGATTGAAAAGCATTCAATTTCTATTTTCCCTCAAAATAATTACGATTCAATTGTATTTGTACAAAATATGCAACACTGATGCTCGACACAAGAGATAATTTCAACAATATGTACAAGTTATTACAATGATATTTGGCAACATAACATTAATTAAAATAAATATATTTACAAAATATATACAATAATTTATAGGAAAATACTCTTAATTATAATACAAATAAATTATAAATCAATATCAACAAGCTTTTTGTATGGATTTCACAGCCAAATTATGCGATACTTCAAAACAATGCGGACATGAATAATTATTGCATTTCTTCTTCCAATAATCTTATTAGTAAATCTAATCTCTGCTGCCGCCTCATTTCTTTTTCAGGGTCAATTTTATAAAACTCAATATCACCATGACCCCATGGTAATGTTTTATTGGTATTGGGAATTATAAATCGCTTGTCATCGTGGTGTGAGAGAGCTACCTTGTTTTTAATTTCCGTAAACATGTCATGCATATAACTACGGAAGCATAACATTTTTCTGAAAATTAACCCACCACGCTCCACTATATTCCTATAGTCGTCCAAGGTCAATTGCTGTTTAACGACTGATTGAGCAACCCCCTTGGCTTTCTTCAGTTCAGTACCTACTGACTGGACATAGTAAGCTTTCGCTCCTGTGCCATAAAAGCTCATTATGGGGTCATTAGGGAATTCATCTTTCATATTTCCCAGAATTGACCTTGTAACTAGCATGTCAAAACTTATAATTAGACGTGTCTAACCTTTCTATATTCTCCTTCATGAAATTATAGGAATTATCAGTTTCGACTTTCAATATCAAAGAATCAGTGTCTGTGTATAGGAGAGATGCTTTATCGCCGAAATTAGACTCGATAAATTGATAGTAAAAGTCGTACATGACCGTTTTGGACATGTCTAATATGCAGAATCCTAAATACAATGGTTTATTGTAATTAACTTTCACTCTACCCATTTGGATAGCGAGAAAGTTCTCGGTGAATATGGAGCAGTTCTCGAAATTAGGACGCGATATCAAAGCTGAAGCGCCCATACTTCTACCCTTATTCTCCCATCGTGTGACTAGTTTGATATCGCGCCTCTTGTCCACATTCTCCATAGTTTTTCCATATATTGAGTTGGTCATCGTTTTAATCTGATAACCTTCAAATTTATTTTTACTATTATTACGCATGATCGTATTCAGATCAATGTATTTCTTCAACCATCGTGACTGATTGAATTTCAACACCCTATGGATTCGAGTTACTAACAAACCATTGTTGACGGCCTGTTTTAGGCTCCTGTAGTGGACAACATACTTTTTCTTATCATTCAAATTTGGAATGAGTTTAGGAATCTTAGATTTGGAGCCTGGTGGTATGATCGATTCTACTAAAAAGGGGTAATCTGAATGCGCGTCATGAAGTTCTTCAGGGTAGCTGACATCGACCTCGAGGACAAACCCTAAATCATCATCATCAGGAACAGTCATATAATCTAATGATTCAATTTCTTGGGGTGATAACCAAGAGAAACCTGATGTGGGTAAAGGTTGCGACATACTATGCTCATACAGATTTGTTGCATCCAAGTATATAATAAAAGATGAGGGTTCTGAAGGGTTGAAATTTGGAAGAAATTTGTTGTTGGCTACATGTTTCCTTTCACTGCATTGACTTATCCCGCCGCGAATACCGTTCTTGAAGAAGTGAATCATGTCGATGTCTGTCAACAACTCTAATTCAACCCTGGTATATTTCAACATTGCATCCCAGGATAGCCCTGGGGCGGTGTAATATTGGGCGGGATCTAGACCATATGCTTTCAAACAGATATTTCGAAAGTTTTCGAAAATGTCGCACAACAACAAAACGTCGGATTTTAAATAAATATCGGAATAATCTCCGAGAGTTTTACATTCAAACACATTCCAAACACGTTCCGCACGCATATACTCTTCATCGGAAATATGTTCACTTCGCAAGTCATTGTAAAATTCCTCTTTTGTTGGTAATGCTGTATAATCCAATTTTTCCAATGAACTTACGAAACTATAGGGGAGAACGCCTTTTTGCGTCACCAATTCAAATTTTTTGGGGTCTGAAAAATGTCTTTTTGTATTGGCGAGTTGTGCGGGGGTTAACGTTTTTCCCAAATTGTCCAAAGAGGTGGCCATAATTCTGAAACTGTCGATGAATCGCAATTTCAGAAAAACGGAACTCTCTCCACCCCGCTTATTCGTATATTTGTCGACTAGAACACGTTTGGTGAAGGAAATATATTTCTCTTTGGTCTGAGGAATAACGTCAACTCTCTCGCCATCATTGTCTTCAGAAAATAATTGTTTGATGAAGAGGTGACAGTCATAGTTACTCATATTATGGAATATGATTGGGATGAAATAAGGGATCTTATAATTTAAATTACAGACTGAATGCGCTGCCCCAAATCTTTTATCACCCGTTGAGTGGCAGTGGTCTCGTACTTTGACATCACTGTTATCGAAAGGTTTACCACAGATACCACATTCAGTCGCAGTAGCAAATTCCACTTCCTCTTGAGCGGATAATTTTTTCATCGGGACAACGCGTTTCAAAAATGAATTATAAATATCCCTGCAATCATCGACCAATTTGGTGACAAACATTTGAGAGGCGTCTCCACCACGATATAATACAAATTTCGATTTGGAATCATCAAATGAACACTTGATGAGATATGCGAAGGAATACGGCTCGTGTTTGAAAGTCTTGTTTGTGAATGAATGCTCGGGATTAGGTTCACTTGTGGCAATCGGTTTTAAAATTGATTCGAAATCGGCATAAACAGTAAATGGAACCCTCATCTGTCTTTTGAAATTTTCAAATTTTAATATATTTTCTGGTACCTCATTACCAAATTTCTCAATTTTCGGCTTTGTAGACGGAGTTGTTGTATATAAATGGTTGCAATCATGTAATCTGTGACTGTCTAGTTTGCCCTCCTCATTGAAGTATGTCAAACAACCGTCACATAAATATTTTTTCTCAGTATTTTTAGAAATTTGACTAGATACTAATCTCGATAGATCCTTTATCCAGCAATAATGACTATTGCCAGAATCGTCGTCAGTGATGAGCAGCAAATTAATATGTCTACCGTATTTTTTCTGGGAAAAATACAGCGGACCTACTATTTCGTACTTCATCTTGCGATCTTCGTAAATAGTATCTAGCCCATAAACATTGATTGAACAACTATTCATGTCCTCGAATTTTGAAATGTCTCGTAATTTGACTGGGAAATCCATACCTGCCACTTTCAAGGCTATGGAAAAATGCGGGTAGGAGGACACTTCATCGGCTCGAACTGTGACCAGATACAGTGCAGCCATAATGGCCCAGGCGAAGCAATGTTGATCCTCATTACGAACATTAACCACGGCATTTTTCCTCTTGATGAATTCCGGTAATTCCATAAATGAAGATCCTCGCAGCGGACTATACTTGTTGATGTTGATTTCCAAGAATAAAACTTTCTCTAGGGCCCAACCTGAAACAAAAATAAAGGAAAAAAAATCAATGCGTGAATTAAACCATTAATCGAAGTCATTTTTAAAATTGGATTGACATCAAATCTGCAGAGCTCGGACAAATGTTTGAATGAACTTTGAAATAATGCCATGCATGATGTTATGCTAACAATTCGAGTAATGAGAAAAAAAAAACAACTTACCAGAATCACGTTCCTCGAACTCGGTTGCGCGGTTGATTATGATGTCCATCAAACCGTCTATTATTTCAATCAAATCGCTGCTGGCATTGGCAATATGATTCGGTGTGCCAAAGGACTTGTTGTCATGAATTTCCTGCGTTTGCAAGTAATACCTGCCAACTGCCTCCATATTGACTTTAACCGAATTATGCTCTGCCAACGCACTTTCCAAGAGTGAAATGATATCTGGCTTGGAGTCCAGGAAGAATGCATCGAAGTCGGGTGCTTCTTGACTTCCACACTCGACTCTGTAGCTAGCTATTCGGCATTTCAAAGAGCTATTCACCCTTCGAATATTGACTGAATGATAAATGGTAGAATTATTTCTATGCTCCATAGATCTCCTATGGGCATTCATCATATCGGTCGGGATTGATTTATTGCAGGCAATACAATCCGCCATGGTATCCGACGGTCCAGCACCCGCCTGGCACGAACGTTTTTGATGCCTTCGCAAGTTATCCATTCGTGTGAACTTCTCATCGCATTTTCCACATTCTCGAATCACTTCTCTATCAGGTTTAATCGCACATCCTTCGTCAGCAGAACTATCAATTGGTTGATTTGTTGCGGTCGATGGGCCTGGCGAATCCATCCTAGCACGCTTGGTGGATGGAGCGGAGGTACCAGCATTAGCCTTACAAGAACCCCTCCAATGCCTTAGCAGGCTACTCTTACGTGTGAAGGTGGAATTACATTCAGCACATCTGAACATTTTACTTGTACCTGGAGGGTGATCAATTGATGCTGGAGCAGTCGTCGTTGTAGACTTATTCTTACAAGGCCCTCTTTGATGGCTATATAAATTATCTTTCCGTGAGAAAACTTTTCCGCACTTTTCGCAGGTAAACATCTTGGCTATATCGGGATGATTTGTTCTAAGAGAAGAGGAGGTAACGTTTCAGCTGAACACACAAGACTGAATAGTGATCATTCCAACGAATGCTGGGCCTATTTATAGCTCGAGATGTGGGTAGGGATGAGCTCTTGGACGCAGCTGCCTCTGATTTACGACTAAAAACTATAGAATTTAACATAAAAAACACATCAGTACCTATTTCTATTGAAAAAAGGAGCATTAAACTTCCAAATGAATAGGTCTGTTGTCATCTGGTTAAAATAAATTAGGAATTTTATGGGGTACCTTGCGGTTGGAGGTCTAACGATTCGCCCCATCTACTGGTACATAAACCTTTCAAAAACTAGATGAAATATGAATTTATGAGGCATCCCGCGGTGGCGTTTTTTTATTACCTGGACCATCTGCGATCAAACGCCTCGACTATTAATTATTATTGTGGGAATAGTTCTGAACAAAGATTTTATCATAAGGTGATATTTTTTCGGGAGGAGGCCCTCATTTCGACTGTCTTCTAGGCATTAGATGTCGTAGTTCATCGTCCATTGTTGTGTCACAATACCTCATAAGTTTGGATTTTAATAGATGTAATAAATTTTATTTTGAACGCCGCGTGAGAACGTGGGATTGAAAATTTCGGGACTATGCAGTCTTTGGCTCGAAGGATATACCTCTGGTCGTTCACTACTCAGATCCTCGGCTCCTGCACCTCCGCCGCCACCGCCGCCTCCGCCACCGCCACCTCCCGTCCACCGTCCACCTCCCGTCCACCTCCCGTCCACCTCCCGTCCACCTCCCGTCCACCGTCCACCACCCGTCCACCTCATTCTCCTCATCCTCCTCACTCCCCCTCCTCAGAGGAGGATCGTCTCCACCGCCTGCGCCTGCACCGCCTGCGCCTCCTGCGCCTCCTGCGCCTCCTGCGCCTGCGCCTCCTGCGCCTCCTGCGCCTCCTGCGCCTCCTGCGCCTGCGCCGCCTGCGCCGCCTGCGCCTGCGCCTCCGTCTCCGCATACATTAACCCTCTACTGGTTAGACGGAACGATAATTGTAACTGCGTTGTATTCGATTATATCGTGGTGATTTTTTATATATTATGTCTAACCAGGTAACTGATCTTCCGTTATACATACGAGCAACCGAATCAAACATGAGGTTGAATGGATAGATTGAACAATCATTGTACCTGGGTTGTCTCCGATTATATCGTTATGCTGTATATTCAGTTACACCTACCATGTAACGGTACTTTCGTAACACATACGAGCGTCTGAATCGAACATAACGTTGGATGATTAGACGGAACGATAATTGTAACTGAGTTGTATTCGATTATATCGTGGTGATGTTTATATAGTAATACTCACCAGGTGACTGTTCTTGCGTTATACATACGAGCGACCCAATCGAACAGAAGGTTGGATAAATAGACGGAATGATCATTGTATCTGAGTTGTTTTCGATTATATCGTGATGACGTTCATATAGAAATACTCACCAGGTTACTGTTCTTTCGTTATACATACGAGCAACCGAATCGAACAGAAGGTTGAATGGATAGTATCTGAGTTGTATTCGATTACAATCAATGTATCTGGGTGGTATCCGATTATATCGCAATACTGTATATATAGTAATACTTTCCAGGTGACGGTACTTACGTTACACATACTAGCGACTGAATCGAACAGAAGGTTGAATGGTTAGACGAAACGATAATTGTATCTGAGTTGGATTCGATGATATCGTGATGATGTTTATATAGCAATACTCACCAAGTAACTGTTCTTCCGTTTTACATACAAGCGACCGAATTGAGCAGAAGGTTAAATGGATAGATTGAACAATCATCGTATCTGGGTTGTATTCGTATATGTTTATATAGTAATAATCACCAGGTAACTGTTCTTCCGTTATACATACTAGCTACTGAATCGAACAGAAGGTTATATGGTTAGACGAAATGATAATTGTATCTAAGTTGTATTCGATGATATCGTGATGATGTTTATATAGCAATACTCACCAAGTAACTGTCCTTCCGTTTTACATACAAGCGACCGAATCGAACATAAGGTTGAATGGATAGACTAAACAATGATCGTATCTGAGGTTTTATTCCATTATATCGTGATGATGTTTATATAGTTATACTCACCAGGTAACTGTTCTCCAGTTATATATAAGAGCGACTGAACTGAACAGGAGGTTGAATGGATAGACTGAATAATCATCGTATCTGGGTTGTATTCGATTATTTCGTGATGATTATCATATATTATGTCCAACCAGGTAACTGTTCTTCCATTATACATACGAGCAACCGAAACGAACAGAAAAATGAATGGATAGACTGAACAATCAATGTATCTGGGTGGTATCCG
The DNA here is from genome assembly GCA_029955515.1 of Chrysomela aeneicollis. Lineage (NCBI taxonomy): Eukaryota > Metazoa > Arthropoda > Insecta > Coleoptera > Chrysomelidae > Chrysomela > Chrysomela aeneicollis. The sequence goes on along the minus strand of JARUHQ010000013.1, from coordinate 8,273,737 downwards.
ATTATATCGCAATTCTGTATATATAGTGATATTACCAGGTGACGGTACTTCCTTTACACATACCAGCGACTGAATCAAACAGAAGGTTAAATGGTTGGACGAAACGATAATTGTATCTGAGTTGTATTCGATGATATGGTGATGATGTTTATATAGCAATACTCACCAGGTAACTGTTCTTCCGTTTTACATACAAGCGACCGAATCGAGCAGAAGGTTAAATGGGTAGATTGAAATTTCATCGTATCTGGGTTGTATTCGATAATGTTTATATAGTTATTCTCACCAGATAACTCTTCTTCCGTTTTACATACGAGCGACTGAATTGAACAGAAGGATGAATGGATAGACTGAACAATCATCGTATCTGGGTTGTATTCGATTATATCGTGATGATTATCATATAGTATGTCAAACCAGGTAACAGTTCTTCCGTTATACAAACGAGCAACCGAATCGAACATAAGGTTGAATGGATGGATTGAACAATCATTGTATCTCGGTTGTATCCGAATATATCGTTATGCTGTATATTCAGTTTAGCCTACCATGTAACGGTTCTTTCGTTACACATACGAGCGACTGAATCGTAGAAAATGGTAAATGGATAGACTGAACAATCATCGTATCTGGGTTGTATTCGATTATTTCGTGATGATTATTATATATTATGTCTAACCAGGTGACTGTTCTTCCGTTAAACATACGAGATTCCGAATCGAACATAAGGTTGGATGGATAGATTAAACAATCATTGTATCTGGGTTGTCTCCGATTATATCGTTATTCTGTATATTTAGTTACACCTACCATGTAACGGTTCTTTCGTTACACATACGAGCGTCTGAATCGAACATAAGGTTGGATGGTTAGACGGAAAAATAATTGTAACTGAGTTGTATTCGATTATATCGTGGTGATGTTTATATAGTAATACCCACCAGGTGACTGTTCTTGCGTTATACATACGAGCGACCCAATCGAACAGAAGGTTGGATGGATAGACGGAATGATAATTGTATCTGAGTTGTATTCGATTATATCGTGATGACGTTCATATAGAAATACTCACCAGGTTACTGTTCTTTCGTTATACATACGATCAACCGAATCGAACAGGAGGTTGAATGGATAGTATCTGGGTTGTATTCGAATATGATGTTATGCTGTGTATATAGTTATACACACTAGGTGACGGTATTTCCGTTTTACATACGAGCGACCGAAACGAACAGAAAGTTGAATGGATAGACTGAACAATCAATGTATCTGGGTGGTATCCGATTATATCGCAATTCTGTATATATAGTGATACTTACCAGGTGACGATACTTGAGTTAAACATACTAGCGACTGAATCGAACAGAATGTTGAATGGATAGACGAAACGATAATTGTATCTGAGTTGTATTCGATGATATCGTGATGATGTTTATATAGCAATACTCACCAGGTAACTGTCCTTCCGTTTTACATACAAGCGACCGAATCGAGTAGAAGGTTAAATGGATAGATTGAACAATCATCGTATCTGAGTTGTATTCGATTATGTTTATATAGTTATACTCACCAGGTAACTGTTCTTCCGTTATACTTACGAGCAACCGAATCGAACAGAAGGTTGAATGGAAAGTATCTGGGTTATATTCGATTATGATGTTATGCTGTGTATATAGTTATACACATTAGGTGACGGTATTCCCGTTTTACATACGAGCGACCGAAACGAACAGAAAGTTGAAAGGATAGACTGAACAATCAATGTATCTGGGTGGTATCCGATTATATCACAATACTGTATATATAGTGATACTCACCAGGTGACGGTACTTCCGTTACACATACCAGCGACTGAATCGAATAGAAGGTTGAATGGTTAGACGAAACGATAATTGTATCTGAGTTGTATTCGATGATATCGTGATGATGTTTATATAGCAATACTCACCAGGTAACTGTTCTTCCGTTTTACATACAAGCGACCGAATCGAGCAGAAGGTTAAATTTAGTATAGATTGAACAATCATCGTATCTGGGTTGTATTCGATTATGTTTATATAGTTATACTCACCAGGAAACTGTTCTCCAGTTATACATAAGAGCGACTGAGCTGGACAGAAGGTTGAATGGATAGACTGAACAATCATCGTATCTGGGTTGTATTTGATTATATCGTGATTATTATCATATAGTATGTCTAACCAGGTAACAGTTCTTCCGTTATACATACGAGCAACCAAATCGAACATAGCGACTGAATCGAACAGAATGTTGAATGGTTAGACATAACGATAATTGTATCTGAGTTGTATTCGATGATATCGTGATGATGTTTATATAGCAATACTCACCAGGTAACTGTCCTTCCTTTTTACATACAAGCGACCGAATCAAGCAGAAGGTTAAATGGATAGATTGAACAATCATCATATCTGAGTTGTATTCGATTATGTTTATATAGTTATACTCACCAGGTACCTGTTCTTCCGTTATACATACGAGCAACCAAATCGAACATAAGGTTGAATGGATAGATTGAACAATCATCGTATCTGAGTTGTATTCGATTATGTTTATATAATTATACTCACCAAGTAACTGTTCTTCCGTTATACATACGAGCGACTGAATTGAACAGAAGGTTGAATGGATAGACTAAACAATGATCGTATCTGGGGTTGTATTCGATTATATCGTGACGATGTTCATATAGTTATACTCACCATTTAACTGTTTTCCAGTTATACATAAGAGCGACTGAACTGAACAGACGGTTGTATGGATAGACTGAACAATCATCGTATCTGGGTTGTCTCCGAATATATCGTTATGCTGTATATTTAGTTACACGGTTCTTTCATTACACATACGAGCGTCTGAATCGAACATAAGGTTGGATGGTTAGACGGAACGATAATTGTAACTGAGTTGTATTCGATTATATCGTGGTAATGTTTATAGAGTAATACTCACCAGGTAACTGTTCTTCCGTTATACTTACGAGCAACCGAATCGAACAGAAGGTTGAATGGAAAGTATCTGGGTTATATTCGATTATGATGTTATGCTGTGTATATAGTTATACACATTAGGTGACGGTATTCCCGTTTTACATACGAGCGACCGAAACGAACAGAAAGTTGAAAGGATAGACTGAACAATCAATGTATCTGGGTAATATCCGATTATATCACAATACTGTATATATAGTGATACTTACCAGGTGACGGTACTTCCGTTACACATACCAGCGACTGAATCGAACAGAAGGTTGAATGGTTAGACGAAACGATAATTGTATCTGAGTTGTATTCGATGATATCGTGATGATGTTTATATAGCAATACTCACCAGGTAACTGTTCTTCCGTTTTACATACAAGCGACCGAATCGAGCAGAAGGTTAAATTTAGTATAGATTGAACAATCATCGTATCTGGGTTGTATTCGATTATGTTTATATAGTTATACTCACCAGGAAACTGTTCTCCAGTTATACATAAGAGCGACTGAGCTGGACAGAAGGTTGAATGGATAGACTGAACAATCATCGTATCTGGGTTGTATTTGATTATATCGTGATTATTATCATATAGTATGTCTAACCAGGTAACAATTCTTCCGTTATACATACGAGCAACCAAATCGAACATAGCGACTGAATCGAACAGAATGTTGAATGGTTAGACATAACGATAATTGTATCTGAGTTGTATTCGATGATATCGTGATGATGTTTATATAGCAATACTCACCAGGTAACTGTCCTTCCTTTTTACATACAAGCGACCGAATCAAGCAGAAGGTTAAATGGATAGATTGAACAATCATCATATCTGAGTTGTATTCGATTATGTTTATATAGTTATACTCACCAGGTACCTGTTCTTCCGTTATACATACGAGCAACCAAATCGAACATAAGGTTGAATGGATAGATTGAACAATCATCGTATCTGAGTTGTATTCGATTATGTTTATATAATTATACTCACCAAGTAACTGTTCTTCCGTTATACATACGAGCGACTGAATTGAACAGAAGGTTGAATGGATAGACTAAACAATGATCGTATCTGGGGTTGTATTCGATTATATCGTGACGATGTTCATATAGTTATACTCACCATTTAACTGTTTTCCAGTTATACATAAGAGCGACTGAACTGAACAGACGGTTGTATGGATAGACTGAACAATCATCGTATCTGGGTTGTCTCCGAATATATCGTTATGCTGTATATTTAGTTACACGGTTCTTTCATTACACATACGAGCGTCTGAATCGAACATAAGGTTGGATGGTTAGACGGAACGATAATTGTAACTGAGTTGTATTCGATTATATCGTGGTAATGTTTATAGAGTAATACTCACCAGGTGACTGTTCTTTCGTTATATTTACGAGCAACCGAATCGAACAGAAGGTTGAATGGATAGTATCTGGGTTGTATTCGATTATGATGTTATGCTGTGTATATAGTTATACACATTAGGTGACGGTATTCCCGTTTTACATACGAGCGACCGAAACGAACAGAAAGTTGAATGGATAGACTGAACAATCAATGTATCTGGGTGGTATTTGATTATATCGCAATACTGTATATATAGTGATACTTACCAGGTGACGGTACTTCCGTTACACATACTAGCGACTGAATCGAACAGAAGGTTGAATGGTTAGACGAAACGATAATTGTATCTGAGTTGTATTCGATGATATCGTGATGATGTTTATATAGCAATACTCACCAGGTAACTGTTCTTCCGTTTTACATACAAGCGACCGAATCGAGCAGAAGGTTCAATTTAGTATAGATTGAACAATCATCGTATCTGGGTTGTATTCGATTATGTTTATATAGTTATACTCACCAGGTAACTGTTCTTCCGTTATACATACGAGCAACCGAATCGAACATAAGGTTGAATGGATAGATTGAACAATCATTGTATCTGAGTTGTATTCGATTATGTTTATATAGTTATACTCACCAGGTGACTGTTCTTCCGTTATACATACGAGCGACTGAATTGAACAGAAGGTTGAATGGATAGACTGAACAATCATCGTATCTGGGTTGTATTCGATTATTTCGTGATGATTAATATATATATTAAGTCTAACCAGGTAACTGTTTTTCCGTTATACATACGAGCAACAGAATCGAACATAAGGTTGAATGGATAGATTGAACAATCATTGTATCTGGGTTGTCTCCGATTATATCGTTATGCTGTATATTTAGTTACACCTACCATGTAACGGTTCTGTCGTTACACATACGAGCGTCTGAATCGAACATAAGGTTGGATGGTTAGACGGAACGATAATTGTAACTGAGTCGTATTCGATTATATCGTCGTTATGTTTATATAGTAATACTCACCAGGTGACTGTTCTTGCGTTATACATACGAGCGACCCAATCAAACATAAGGTTGGATGGATAGACGGAATGATCATTGTATCTGAGTTGTATTCGATTATATCGTGATGACGTTCATATAGAAATACTCACCAGGTTACTGTTCTTTCGTTATACATACGAGCAACCGAATCGAACAGAAGGTTGAATGGATAGTATCTGGGTTGTATTCGATTATGATGTTATGCTGTGTATATATTTATACACACAAGGTGCCGGTATTCCAGTTTTACATACGAGGGACCGAAACGAACAGAAAGTTGAATGGATAGACTGAACAATTAATGTATCTGGGTGGTATCCGATTATATCGCAATTCTGTATATATGGTGATACTTACCAGGTGACGATACTTCCGTTACACATACTAGCGACTGAATCGAACAGAATGTTGAATGGTTAGACGAAACGATAATTGTATCTGAGTTGTATTCGATGATATCGTGATGATGTTTATATAGCAATACTCACCAGGTAACTGTCCTTCCGTTTTACATACAAGCGACCGAATCGAGCAGAAGGTTAAATGGATACATTGAACAATCATCGTATCTGAGTTGTATTCGATTATGTTTATATAGTTATACTCACCAGGTACCTGTTCTTTCGTTATACATACGAGCAACCGAATCGAACATATGGTTGAATGGATAGATTGAACAATCATTGTATCTGAGTTGTATTCGATTATGTTTATATAGTTATACTCACCAGGTAACTGTTCTTTCGTTATACATACGAGCGACTGAATTGAACAGAAGGTTGAATGGATAGACTGAACAATCATCGTATCTGGGTTGTATTCGATTATTTCGTGATGATTAATATATATATTATGTCTAACCAGGTAACTGTTCTTCCGTTATACATACGAGCAACAGAATCGAACATAAGGTTGAATGGATATATTGAACAATCATTGTATCTGGGTTGTCTCCGATTATATCGTTATGCTGTATATTTAGATACACCTACCATGTAACGGTTCTTTCGTTACACATACGAGCGTCTGAATCGAACATAAGGTTGGATGGTTAGACGGAACGATAATTGTAACTGAGTTGTATTCGATTATATCGTGGTAATGTTTATATAGTAATACTCACCAGGTGACTGTTCTTGCATTATACGTACGAGCGACCCAATCGAACAGAAGGTTGGATGGATAGTATCTGGGTTGTATTCGATTATGATGTTATGCTGTGTATATAGTTATACACATAAGGTGACGGTATTCCCGTTTTACATACGAGCGACCGAAACGAACAGAAAGTTGAATGGATAGACTGAACAATCAATGTATCTGGGTGGTATTTGATTATATCGCAATACTGTATATATAGTGATACTTACCAGGTGACGGTACTTCCGTTACACATACTAGCGACTGAATCAAACAGAAGGTTGAATGGTTAGACGAAACGATAATTGTATCTGAGTTGTATTCGATGATATCGTGATGATGTTTATATAGCAAAACTCACCAGGTAACTGTTCTTCCGTTTTACATACAAGCGACCGAATCGAGCAGAAGGTTGAATTCAGTATAGATTGAACAATCATCGTATCTATGTTGTATTCGATCATGTTTATATAGTTATACTCACCAGGTAACTGTTCTTTCGTTATACATACGAGCAACCGAATCGAACAGAAGGTTGAATGGATAGTATATGGGTTGTATTCGATTATGATGTTATGCTGTGTATATAGTTATACACACTAGGAGACGGTATTCCCGTTTTACATACGAGCGACTGAAACGAAAAGAAAGTTGAATGGATAGACTGAACAATCAATGTATCTGGGTGGTATCCGATTATATCGCAATACTGTATATATAGTGATACTTACCAGGTGACGATACTTCCGTTACACATACTAGCGACTGAATCGAACAGAATGTTGAATGGTTAGACGACACGATAATTGTATCTGAGTTGTATTCGATGATATCGTGATGATGTTTTTATAGCAATACTCACCAGGTAACTGTACTTCCGTTTAACATACAAGCGACCGAATCGAGCCTAAGGTTAAATGGATAGATTGAACAATCATCATATCTGAGTTGTATTCAATTATGTTTATATGATTATACTCACCAGGTACCTGTTCTTCCGTTATACATACGAGTAACCGAATCGAACATAAGGTTGAATGGATAGATTGAACAATCATCGTATCTGAGTTGTATTCGATTATGTTTATATAGTTATACTCATCAGGTAACTGTTCTTCCGTTATACATACGAGCGACTGAATTGAACAGAAGGTTGAATGGATAGACTGAACAATGATCGTATCTGGGGTTGTATTCGATTATATCGTGATGATGTTCATATAGTTATACTCACCAGGTAACTGTTCTCCAGTTATACATAAGAGCGACTGAACTGAACAAAAGTTTAAATGGATAGACTGAACAATCATCGTATCTGGGTTGTATTTGATTATATCGTGATTATTATCATATAGTATGTCTAACCAGGTGACAGTTCTTCCGTTATACATACGAGCAACCAAATCGAACATAGGGTTGAATGGATAGATTGAACAATCATTGTATCTGGGTTGTCTCCGATTATATCGTTATGCTGTATATTCAGTTACACCTACCATGTAACGGTTCTTTCGTTACACATACGAGCGTCTGAATCGAACATAAGGTTGGATGGTTAGACGGAACGATAATTGTAACTGAGTTGTATTCGATTATATCGTGGTTATATTTATATAGTAATACTCACCAGGTGACTGTTCTTGCGTTATACATACGAGCGACCCAATCGAACATAAGGTTGGATAGATAGACGGAATGATCATTGTATCTGAGTTGTATTCGATTATATCGTGATGACGTTCATATAGAAATACTCACCAGGTTACTGTTCTTTCGTTTTACATACGAGCGACCGAAACGAACAGAAAGTTGAATGGATAGACTGAACAATTAATGTATCTGGGTGGTATCCGATTATATCGCAATTTTGTATATATGGTGATACTTACCAGGTGACGATACTTCCGTTACACATACTAGCGACTGAATCGAACAGAATGTTGAATGGTTAGACGAAACGATAATTGTATCTGAGTTTGTATTCGATGATATCGTGATGATGTTTATATAGCAATACTCACCAGGTAACTGTCCTTCCGTTTTACATACAAGCGACCGAATTGAGCAGAAGGTTAAATGGATAGATTGAACAATCATCGTATCTGAGTTGTATTCGATTATGTTTATATAGTAATACTCACCAGGTACCTGTTCTTCCGTTATACATACGAGCAACCGAATCGAACATAAGGTTGGATGTTTAGACGGAACGATAATTGTAACTGAGTTGTATTCGTTATGGAAATCATCCATTCTCAAAGTGGTCCAATTTGAATACAATCAAATGAAAAACTCAAAGTCGGTCGACCACACAATATAATAAAATAATGAACAAGTGGGTGTAACTATAGTTTCGGCTCAACAGCCATCATCAGACACAGTAAGTAATCTGTAATAGGAGAAATAATACTAAATAACAAAATGGTGTTCCCAAATACTTACAATCAAATTCAAAGAAAGGGGTATAAACCAAATCAATGCCAAAATCGTATATCGGAAATCAATCATATATCAAAATACATCTTGTTTAAATTTGCATAGCCACCAAAAGAAGCTAAATATCAAAATCAAAGCAGAGTTGAAGAACATCATCCTCCACTGATGGTAGTCAGTATTCAACTAACAAGAATTAAAATGGTTACGGTTGAAATTTGACAATGACTTGTGGAATTACAGTTGACATGGAACAATGAATTTTATGTCTATGAAATTTATATAATAAAAGTTGTATGAAATTTTTGGTGAGAAATAGTGAGTTGAGGTGGAAGATTCAGCAAAAATTCATTCAATAAAGTTGGATGAGAATAAAATTCTATAACAAGAAACCTTGAAGCTTATAGATGAGAAAAATGTATGTTTTTGAGAAGAAGAAAATCAAAGGTTAAGATTGAACATTTATATACGAGTTCAGAGGCGTATTAAGGAAAATTTGAAAATTAGGAAAAATTGAATTAAGAAAATTGTTTTTTCGTACCCTACAATTTTCTTAATTCAATTTTTCCTAATTTTCAAATTTTCCTTAATACGCCTCTGAACTCGTATATAAATGTTCAATCTTAACCTTTGATTTTCTTCTTCTCAAAAACATAAATTTTTCTCATCTATAAGCTTCAAGGTTTCTTGTTATAGAATTTTATTCTCATCCAACTTTATTGAATGAATTTTTGCTGAATCTTCCACCTCAACTCACTATTTCTCACCAAAAATTTCATACAACTTTTATTATATAAATTTCATAGACATAAAATTCATTGTTCCATGTCAACTGTAATTCCACAAGTCATTGTCAAATTTCAACCGTAACCATTTTAATTCTTGTTAGTTGAATACTGACTACCATCAGTGGAGGATGATGTTCTTCAACTCTGCTTTGATTTTGATATTTAGCTTCTTCTGGTGGCTATGCAAATTTAAACAAGATGTATTTTGATGTATGATTGATTTCCGATATCCGATTTTGGCATTGATTTGGTTTATACCCCTTTCTTTGAATTTGATTGTAAGTATTTGGGAACACCATTTTGTTATTTAGTATTATTTCTCCTATTACAGATTACTTACTGTGTCTGATGATGGCTGTTGAGCCGAAACTATAGTTACACCCACTTGTTCATTATTTTATTATATTGTGTAGTCGACCGACTTTGAGTTTTTCATTTGATTGTGAGTTGTATTCGATTATATCGTGCTAATGTTTATATAGTAATACTCACCAGGTGACTGTTCTTTCGTTATACATACGAGCAACCGAATCGAACAGAAGGTTGAATGGATAGTATCTGGATTGTATTCGATTATGATGTTATGCTGTGTATATAGTTATACACACTTGGTGACGGTATTCCCGTTTTACATACGAGCGACCGAAACGAACAGAAAGTTGAATGGATAGACTGAACAATCAATGTATCTGGTTGGTATCCGATTATATCGCAATACTGTATATATAGTGATACTTACCAGGTGACGGTACTTCCGTTACACATACTAGCGACTGAATCGAACAGGAGGTTAAATGTTTAGACGAAGCGATAATTGTATCTGAGTTGTATTCGATGATATCGTGATGTATGTAAAACGGAAGAACAGTTACCTGGTGAGTATTGCTATATAAACATCATCACGATATCATCGAATACAACTCAGATACAATTATTTTTTCGTCTAACTATTCAACCTTCTGTTCGATTCAGTCGCTAGTATGTGTAACGGAAGTACCGTCACCTGGTGAATATCACTATATATACAAAATTGCGATATAATCGGATACCACCCAGATACATTGATTGTTCAGTCTATCCATTCAACTTTCTGTTCGTTTCCGTCAATCGTATGTGAAACGGGAATATCGTCACCTAGTGTGTATAAATATATACACAGCATAACATTATAATCGAATACAACCCAGATACTATCCATTCAACCTTCTGTTCGATTCGGTTGCTCGTATGTATAACGAAAGAACAGTAACCTGGTGAGTATTTCTTTATGAACGTCATCACGATATAATCGAATACAACTCAGATACAATGATCCATCCAACCTTCTGTTCGATTGGGTCGCTCGTATGTATAACGCAAGAACAGTCACCTGGTGAGTATTACTATATAAACATCACCACGATATAATCGAATACAACTCAGTTACAATTATCGTTCCGTCTAATCATCCAACCTTATGTTCGATGCATACGCTCGTATGTGTAACTGAAGAACCGTTACATGGTAGGTGTAACTAAATATACAGCATAACGATATAATCGGAGACAACCCAGATACAATGATTGTTCAATCTATCCATTCAACCTCATGTTCGATTCGGTTGCTCGTATGTGTAACAGAAGAACTGTTACCTGGTTAGACATACTATATAAACATCATCACGATATAATCGAATACAACCTCAGATACGATCATTGTTTAGTCTATCCATTCAACCTTCTGTTCAATTCAGTCGCTCGGATGTATAACGGAAGAACAGTTACCTGGTGAGTATAACTATATAAACCTAATCGAATACAACCCAGATACGATGAATTTTCAATCTATCCATTCAACCTTCTGCTCGATTCGGTCGCTTTTATGTGAAACGAAAGAACAGTTACCTGGTGAATATTGCTATATAAACATCATCACGATATCATCGAATACAACTCAGATACAATTATCGCTTCGTCTAACCATTTAACCTTCCGTTCGATTCAGTCGCTAGTATGTGTAACGGAAGTACCGTCACCTGGTAAGTATCATCATATATACAGTATTGCGATATAATCGGATACCAACCAGATACATTGATTGTTCAGTCTATACATTCAACTTTTTGTTCGTTTCGGTCGCTCGCATGTAAATCGGGAATACCGTCACCTAGTGTGTATAACTATATACACAGCATAACATCATAATCGAATACAACCCAGATACCATCCATTCAACCTTCTGTTCGATTCGGTTGCTCGTATGTATAACGAAAGAACAGTAACCTGGTGAGTATTTCTATATGAACTTCATCACGATATAATCGAATACAACTCAGATACAATGATCATTCCGTCTATCCATCCAACCTTCTGTACGATTGGGTCGCTCGTACGTATAACGCAAGAACAATCACCTGGTGAGTATTACTATATAAACATCACCACGATATAATCGAATACAACTCAGTTACAATTATCGTTCCGTCTAACCATCCAACCTTATGTTCGATTCAGACGCTCGTATGTGTAACGAAAGAACCGTTACATGGTAGGTGTATCTAATTATACAGCATAACGATATAATCGGAGACAACCCAGATACAATGGTTTTTCAATCTATCCATTCAACCTTTTGTTCGATTCGGTTGCTCGTATGTATAACTGAAGAACAGTTACCTGGTTAGACATAATATATAATAATCATCACGAAATAATCGAATACAACGCAGATACGATGATTATTCAGTCTATCCATTCAACCTTCTGTTCAGTTCAATCGCTCTTATGTATAACTGGAGAACAGTTACCTGGTGAGTATAACTATATAAACATCATCACGATATCATCGAATACAACCCCAGATACGATCATTGTTTAGTCTATCCATTCAACCTACTGTTCAATTCAGTCGCTCGTATGTATAACGGAAGAACAGTTACCTGGTGAGTATAACTATATAAACATAATCGAATATAACCCAGATACGATGATTGTTCAATCTATCTATTTAACCTTCTGCTCGATTCGGTCGCTTGTATGTAAAACGTAAGAACAGTTACCTGGTGAGTATTGCTATAAACATCATCACGATATCATCGAATACAAGTCAGATACAATTATCGTTTCGTCTAACCATCCAACCTTCTGTTCGATTGGGTCGCTCGTATGTATAACGCAAGAACAGTCACCTGGTAAGTATTACTATATAAACATCACCACGATATAATCGAATACAACTCAGTTACAATTATCGTTCCGTCTAATCATCCAACCTTATGTTCGATGCATACGCTCGTATGTGTAACTAAAGAACCGTTACATGGTAGGTGTAACTAAATATACAGCATAACGATATAATCGGAGACAACCCAGATACAATGATTGTTCAATCTATCCATTCAACCTCATGTTCGATTCGGTTGCTCGTATGTGTAACAGAAGAACTGTTACCTGGTTAGACATACTATATAAACATCATCACGATATAATCGAATACAACCTCAGATACGATCATTGTTTAGTCTATCCATTCAACCTTCTGTTCAATTCAGTCGCTCGTATGTATAACGGAAGAACAGTTACCTGGTGAGTATAACTATATAAACCTAATCGAATACAACCCAGATACGATGAATTTTCAATCTATCCATTCAACCTTCTGCTCGATTCGGTCGCTTTTATGTGAAACGGAAGAACAGTTACCTGGTGAATATTGCTATATAAACATCATCACGATATCATCGAATACAACTCAGATACAATTATCGCTTCGTCTAACCATTTAACCTTCCGTTCGATTCAGTCGCTAGTATGTGTAACGGAAGTACCGTCACCTGGTAAGTATCATCATATATACAGTATTGCGATATAATCGGATACCAACCAGATACATTGATTGTTCAGTCTATACATTCAACTTTTTGTTCGTTTCGGTCGCTCGCATGTAAATCGGGAATACCGTCACCTAGTGTGTATAACCATATACACAGCATAACATCATAATCGAATACAACCCAGATACCATCCATTCAACCTTCTGTTCGATTCGGTTGCTCGTATGTATAACGAAAGAACAGTAACCTGGTGAGTATTTCTATATGAACTTCATCACGATATAATCGAATACAACTCAGATACAATGATCATTCCGTCTATCCATCCAACCTTCTGTACGATTGGGTCGCTCGTACGTATAACGCAAGAACAATCACCTGGTGAGTATTACTATATAAACATCACCACGATATAATCGAATACAACTCAGTTACAATTATCGTTCCGTCTAACCATCCAACCTTATGTTCGATTCAGACGCTCGTATGTGTAACGAAAGAACCGTTACATGGTAGGTGTATCTAATTATACAGCATAACGATATAATCGGAGACAACCCAGATACAATGGTTTTTCAATCTATCCATTCAACCTTTTGTTCGATTCGGTTGCTCGTATGTATAACTGAAGAACAGTTACCTGGTTAGACATAATATATAATAATCATCACGAAATAATCGAATACAACGCAGATACGATGATTATTCAGTCTATCCATTCAACCTTCTGTTCAGTTCAATCGCTCTTATGTATAACTGGAGAACAGTTACCTGGTGAGTATAACTATATAAACATCATCACGATATCATCGAATACAACCCCAGATACGATCATTGTTAAGTCTATCCATTCAACCTACTGTTCAATTCAGTCGCTCGTATGTATAACGGAAGAACAGTTACCTGGTGAGTATAACTATATAAACATAATCGAATATAACCCAGATACGATGATTGTTCAATCTATCTATTTAACCTTCTGCTCGATTCGGTCGCTTGTATGTAAAACGTAAGAACAGTTACCTGGTGAGTATTGCTATAAACATCATCACGATATCATCGAATACAAGTCAGATACAATTATCGTTTCGTCTAACCATCCAACCTTCTGTTCGATTGGGTCGCTCGTATGTATAACGCAAGAACAGTCACCTGGTGAGTATCACTATATAAACATCACCACGATATAATCGAATACAACTCAGTTACAATTATCGTTCCGTCTAATCATCCAACCTTATGTTCGATGCATACGCTCGTATGTGTAATGAAAGAACTGTTACATGGTAGGTGTAACTAAATATACAGCATAACGATATAATCGGAGACAACCCAGATACAATGATTGTTCAATCTATCCATTAAACCTTATGTTCGATTCGGTTGCTCGTATTGTAACAGAAGAACTGTTACCTGGTTGGACATACTATATGATAGTCATTACGATATAATCGAATACAACCCAGATACAATGATTGTTCAGTCCATCCATTCAACCTTCTGTTCAGTTCAGTCGCTCTTATGTATAACTGGAGTGCAGTTACCTGTTGAGTATAACTATATAAACATCATCACGATATAATCGAATACAACCTCAGATACGATCATTGTTTAGTATATCCATTCAACCTTCTGTTCAATTCAGTCGCTCGTATGTATAACGGAAGAACAGTTACCTGGTGAGTATAACTATATAAACCTAATCGAATACAACCCAGATACGATGAATTTTCAATCTATCCATTTAACCTTCTGCTCGATTCGGTCGCTTTTATGTAAAACGGAAGAACAGTTACCCGGTGAATATTGCTATATAAACATCATCACGATATCATCGGAGACAACTCAGATACAATTATCGCTTCGTCTAACCATTCAACCTTTTGTTCGATTCAGTCGCTAGTATGTGTAACGAAAGTACCGTCACCTGGTAAGTATCACTATATATACAGTATTGCGATATAATCGGATACCAACCAGATACATTGATTGTTCAGTCTATCCATTCAACTTTATGTTCGTTTCGGTCGCTCGTATGTAAAACGGGAATACCATCACCTAGTGTGTATAACTATATACACAGCATAACATCATAATCGAATACAACCCAGATACCATCCATTCAACCTTCTGTTCGATTCGGTTGCTCGTATGTATAACGAAAGAACAGTAACCTGGTGAGTATTTCTATATGAACTTCATCACGATATAATCGAATACAACTCAGATACAATTATCGTTTCGTCTAACCATCCAACCTTCCGTTCGATTGGGTCGCTCGTATGTATAACGCAAGAACAGTCACCTGGTTAGTATTAGTATATAAACATTACCACGATATAATCGAATACTACTCAGTTACAATTATCGTTCCGTCCAACCAATCCAACCTTATGTTCGATTCAGACGCTCGTATGTGTAACGAAAGAACCGTTACATGGTAGGTGTATCTAATTATACAGCATAACGATATAATCGGAGACAACCCAGATACAATGATTTTTCAATCTATCCATTCAACCTTATGTTCGATTCGGTTGCTCGTATGTATAACGGAAGAACAGTTACCTGGTTAGACATAATATATAATAATCATCACGAGATAATCGAATATAACCCAGATACGATCTTTCAGTAACCCAGATCAGTAACCCAGATACGATCTTTCAGTCTTTCCATTCAACCTTCTGTTCAGTTCAGTCGCTCTTATGTATAACTGGAGAACAGTTACCTGGTGAGTATAACTATATAAACATCATCACGATATCATCGAATACAACCCCAGATACGATCATTGTTTAGTCTATCCATTCAACCTTCTGTTCAATTCAGTCGCTCGTATGTATAACGGAAGAACAATTACAGTAAATATACTGCACCGGTTCGGGACCATTTTTCAATTTTCCAAGTCATTTTTCCCCAGATTCTACGGAAATTACAGTGTTGCCATTTGAAAGCCCCATAAGAGCCCATGTGTTGGAGAGAGAGAGAAGATATGATTTTTCCGTAGATCTACCTACTTTTTTCACGAATTCTAAGGTCCGAAATAGCGAAAATTGACCAATTCAAGGTCAAAGCTGACGTCATTCAAGATGGCCGCCGCGACACGTGACATATAACAGCTGTTGACTGTCATATAATGTTCCATGTCGCTGCTGATTCATAGAAACAACCAATCAGAATCCATAATAGCCACGCCCACTTTTGTTAGCGGGTAATTCAATTCATTATTGAGGTTATGCTTGCAGCATTGGATATTGCTCCCTCAACCCCCTCAGGTTTCCGCTGTACCCCTTAGGCCTTCGCTGCACGCCTTTGGCCCATCAGGCCTCCACTGTACCCCCTTGGCCCCCTCAGGCCTCCACTGTACCCCCTTGGTCCCCTCAGTTCTCCGCTGTACTCCCTTGACCCCCACCCAGGTCTTCGCATATACCTCGACCCCCCTTTTCCTCCTTGGGCCCCCTTTATGTCTCCGATATGTCCGCTATATTATTACGTCAGAAACGCGTCATAGACTACTGACAATGAGAATTAATGAAAAAAGTCCTTCTATCGGCGGGATTTGAACCCCAGACCACCGGATTACGAGTCCGATGCGTTCCCACAGAGCTACGACCACTATATAATTAATTGCAGTCAATGTCGATGCATCGTTATCGCGCAGCGTGACGTAATCGAGCAAATCCGTCCCAAAGATAAGAGAACGTAGCAACCTCGGCAAGCGGGAATCAGGGAAACGAACAATGGCTTATTCATTCATTAAACATCAGTGTATTAATAGACATAATCGCATTCAAGGTCAGGTTCGCTGCATTCCATTGATGATTCAACATGATACAATATATCGCGTGGCGTAACAAAGATGAGAGACGACAAAGCGACTGACACTGTTGCCAGACGTTTGAAAAAATAAGGCATTGTTGCCAGACCTTTGAAAATATCTGGAAATATCCCAAAATGCACCTACAGCTTATCCAAGTGGAATCTGAACCACCACGTGTGAATACCCCAAATTGATTAATACCGTTTGATATATGACCGGGACGTACCAGTGTGTGGCTGCAGAAGTTAGGTATCTGCCGTCTGACATCAGGCGTCTGACATCTGGCGTCCTACATCTGACGTCTAACATCTGGCGTTGGATATTTGACAGTTAACGTATGACCGGTATCGTCACGAGGCTGTAATGTGTTTAATAATTTCTTTGATTTCTGTGGTTCAGTGACATGCACCTACAGCTTGCACAAGTAGAATTCAAACTACCTTGTTGATGTCCATGTGAAAATCTATAAACTTGATGATGGGTTAATTGCGATGACGAGAAGACTATTCAATGGAGGACCATTTTATTTTCTTCATGAATCATTAAACTTTCTTCCGGTTGACTTTGTGAATACTTCGCGTATGCGTTGTACATACGTCGCGCAAACGTAGCACTTTCGTCAAAAATTTATTAAAAATATATAAAACTTTTGAAAATGATGGAAAGTATTAAAAAGCGACATGCATTTACTAAAACACATAAAAAACGAAGAAAGAACGTCACACATGCGTCTTAAATACATCGTGCAAGCGTCACACCTTTGTTGAAAAAATCTAAAAAAAACATGTAAAATAATGCTAGCCGACGTCGATAAAATATATTGATTTTCAATTATACAGAATGTTTCGAGGTATCAACGTTTTACTCTGTTATTATTTGGTTTTCCATACATAAAATTGGTTATATTCAGATTTATCAAAGATCAGATGATTAATATTGACAACTCAACAGGTAGTGGAGAAAAAATACAGCCAGCAGGGTATTAACTTCTAACTATGCTATTATTGGTTATATGAGGTTGTAGCGAAACGAACATATAAATCTCCCAGATTAATATATTCTGCGTGGAGAAGTTGATTTTCTCCCTCGCCCGTGTCTATGTAGTAAGGGGTCTATACTGTGGAATGTATGTATTATTGAATCTCATTTTATTAGTTTTCTTCCTTAACGGTAGGCAACCCTTCTAGCAATACCTACTCTGTCCTTTATACTTCTAGAGATTTTTGGTTTTGTCACTAGGTCATGCGTCTTATTCGATGTGAAGTGTCCTCCAGAACTTTGAAATGGAAGGAAAGGAAAACATAATCTGTTTCTGGTAGCTTTTCCATAAGTAAACTTCTTTGGTTTTAATATTGACAATTCAACAGGTAATGGAGAAAAAATACAGCCAGAAGGGCATTAACTTCTAACTATGCTATTATTGGTTATATGAGGTTGTAGCGAAACGGACATATAAATCTCCCAGATTAATATATTCTGCGTGGAGAAGTTGATTTTCTCCCTCGCCCGTGTGTATGATTGAATTATTAAATGTCATTTTATTAGTTTTCTTCCTAAACGGTAGGCAACCCTTCTAGCACTACCTACTCTGTCCTTTATACTTCTAGAGATTTCAGGTTTTATCACTATATTATATACGTCTTATTCAAGTAACCTGGTGAAGTTTGAAACTGAGGGAAAGGAAAAAACTAACCTGTTTCTGATAGCTTTTTCAACATTTTTTGGTTTTTGCATCACGTTTGAAATAGCATATTGTTTTTTTTTTTAGATTCGCCATAGCTTGGTTGATCACTTGTTACTTTCCGCACCGACATCGTGCCTGTGGTTTAAGGAGCAATTCTACCCAGATGTTCGATTGAGAAGACCATACCGGGCAGTCACCCAAAAAAGTCTAGAGAGTCTCCTGTTCCAATACAAAATCTCACCGTTTGCGAGATATCGATGAGAAAATAGTGGAAAAATCATCACTCTGGTACAAAACTTAGGGGGTTGAAGTCAAGGTGTCATAAAACGGGTTATCAAGTCTATTTGAGCATTGAAATTCGCCCCGATTCACATAAACGGGAATGATCATCGATTACTATTTGAATGTTACAGAGGGCACTACCGATCATAAATCATCCAGTATTAGTTTTGTTACATAAGTGAATGATTGAATGATAAACAATACGGTAGATACAGTTTAGTTTATCAAATATTTGTTTACAAACAGAAACTATACCATTGAATCAGGGGAGAGGTGTTTCATAATAAAACAACTTCTTGATATGAATGTTTGAATCAAGGAACAATATTAAGATATATATTTCTTCAAATTTGAATCGATCCGACATCTCATGAAGTTAACTTGCAAAGAAAATGATTCTTCATTCAGAGCTTCTTGGATTGAGTTACTGTTTTTTTTTCGGATAAAAATTTAAGACGTATAGATGCAAATGCACCTACACGAAAAAAATTCTGACGGCGCTCATGTGCTCATCTGAACATTATGATCAATGCATTGATGAACAGAATGGTCTTTCATTTCACGTGGATGATGACAACTATGGATTATTCACAGGATTGTTGAACAGAATGGTCTTTCATTGCACGTGGCTGATGACTGCTATAAATTATTGACAGATAGAGATGATTATATGTTTCCGAATCAGCATTTTCATCACAGATATGCAACTATGAATTTATTGGTGCAAAATATATACATAAATGACTATTGTTCTTATTAGCTATAAAACCAATCTCACATCAGGTAGTTCTTCAGTTTGTCTTCGATCATCATCAAACGAACAATTAGTGACGGTGAATTATTGTGAGTGTATACTTCTACAATTTGAGGTGAGTCATTTATTTCTCCTAATTATCACCATGCAACTTGAGTTTTGAAATAGCGTATCCAATTAGAAGTTCAGAAAATCTTATCAGGGTATATCCAGAGTACTTTTCTTCAGCATTTTTTCTAGCAACACCTCTCAACCTCTGGTGAAAAAACATTTTCAAAGGATCAGTAAGATTGAAATCTGACTTTGAGATAGTCAAACATTAATTTGTTTTGGTTTAATAATTTTTTCAATAATTAGACTTTTCCAGAAATCAAAGTGCCTCTTCACAGCTCTCCAGTCGATAAGTTATAGAATGTGGCGGGTTTGAAGGGAATTAGTGAAGCTGCAAATCCTCTATAAAATTACTTGCTTGGTAAGTGAGACTATCTGTATAGTTGAATTGGTTACATCGTTATGAATAATGTAACAGATCGAAAAAATATCCACTTCCGGTTTATGAAGAAGCGACATAGAAGAAAACGAATGTTATATTCATAATCTTCTTCATGTGTAGACTTCAAAAACATCAACTTCCGGTTTCACTTCCGGTTTCAATTTTTTCACTTAACATAGTCATGTGGGTACTCTGAGAGAAGGATTTCTCACGGAAATTCCAAATATATCATTTTACCTATGTACAAAGTCTCAAGGTTAAAGGAATATCAATCAAAATTAATAGAAATAATACAAAAAATCTATGCAAACAATTCACAATCTCTTCGTGTAATGATTTTCTGGTCGATCCAGCTTTTCGACGAATTATCAAAAAAATATTCACTTCCGGTTCATCAAAAATCGATATAGAGAAAAACTAATGTTTTATTCGTGATCCCCATGATGTGTAGACTTCAAAAACATCAACTTCCGGTTTCACTTCCGGTTTCCATTTTTCCACTTAACATAGTCATGTGGGTACTCTGAGAGAAGGATTTTTTACGGACATTCTAAATATATAATTTTACCTATGTACAAAGTCTCAAGGTTAAAGAGATATCAATCAAAATAAATCGAAATAATAAAAAAAATCTATGCAAACAATTCACAATCTGTTCGTGTAATGATTTTCTAGTCGATCCAGCTTCTCGACGAATTATCACGAAATATTCACTTTCCGTTCATTAAAAAGCGATATAGGGAAAAACTTATATATTGGTATATATTCGTGACCCCCATGACGTGCAGACTTCGAAAACAACAACTTCCGGTTTCATTTCCGGTTTTCATTTTTTCAGTAATGTGGGTACTCATTGGAAAGGATATTTCACGATCATTCTGAAAATGTTAATTTACCTATATTAAAAATCTCAAGGCTCAATCAAAATTCATCGAAAGAATCAAAAAATCAATGAAAATAGTTAACATTCCATTCATGTATCGATTTTCTGACGGACTCATTTCCTTGATAAATTATCGGAAAATATCCACTTCCGGTTTGAGTAAAATCGACATAGAGAAAAAACGAATAATATATTCGTGATCTCCTTGATGTTTGGACTTCAAAAATATCAACTTCCAGTTTCACTTCCGGTTTTAATTTTTTTTTAGTAAACAGGATCATGTGGATACTCATTGAAAAGGATATTTCACGTACATTCTGAAAATGCAAACTCACCTATTTAAAGAGTATCAAGCTTTGTGAAATATCAACCAAAATTGATGTAAATAATCAAAAAATCAATGAGAACAGTTCACATCGTCTTTGAGTATTGATTTTCTGACAGACTGATTCACTTGATGAATTATTATTAAAAAAAAATACTTCCATTTTGTGAAAAGCGACATAGAGGCAAACGAATGTTATATTCGTGATTTCACCTCCTTCACGGTGAAATTTAGTTTCCGAAGTGTATCATTTCAAGTGAATGCTGTTTCTGGTATCATAAGTGAAATTATTTAGAGTAAGTTTGAAATATGTTTATTTATTTTATGAAAATATCGTTTGAAATCTGAAGTGGGTTTTTTTCTGGTATTTCTGAATTGTGTTGCGTTCATAATCTCAAGTATTTTTTTCTTTATTTATCCCATACAGACCCATCGACAACAACATCGACCTTCAGTGCCGACGCTTGCTCACCAGTGCTAACGCCCTGAACAGTGCCATCACATTTTTCAAATAGAAGTAAGTTCATTGAATTTCTGATTTTTGATCAAGAGATCTGCTTTATGTTTCAATTTAATGTGAATTTGAATATTTCTGATTGTCATTCCACACGAAAATGAATTATATTGTGTATTTTTCAGTCGTTCACAAAATCAAGAGCGATTTCCGTTCTATTCAATTCAAAGTGGATCCCTTCATGTTTTGAATCTGAGATAAATTCTAATATTTTTGAAAACTGTATCAGAATTTAACAATCTATAAAATTTTTTCTAATGCTGCTCAAAACCTGAAGTATATTTCTGATTTCTGCTTCTATCTATAATTACCTTTGAAACAATGACCAATTACAAATCTCACAGTTTTCATTCATCTGATAATAAGTTTGGGGTGATTTATTCAATGAACATTTTCACATGATCCAACCCCTCAAAGTAATCATAGATTTGTTGAAGTTTCTTGAAAATAGTAATTCCAGAAGACTCCAAAGTACTTTCAAAATCAATATTATCTACGACTATATGTTTATTATCAAAGCGTTTATTCTCATTTTATAGTTTTTGAAGATTTCTGAAAACCCTCTAAAACCCCTGTAGCCGTGATCTGAAGACTTATGAAGTCCCTTATCACACATTCTCCCACGTGGCTGATCACTCTCTTTGCCTTAAACAAGTTTAGGATTTTTGCCGAAGACAATAAATTTATTCGGTGAGCCCCCTTTGACGTTAGGAGAAGTGGAGGATGAAAAGAGTTGAATTCATATGATAAATCATTTATTAATAACATACTGAATATATCTATAGAACTGTATAATACATCGATAATCTTGTCATCATAGTATCATCATGAGTCTTCCTCTTGGCTATATTGAATATACGTCTCCAACACCGGATGCATACCTGATACAACTGATTTTTCATTGCATATTATCTTCTTATGAATGCATCCCAAACATCCAGGCCAATCTATTCCTGGAGGTGGATTTGAAATCTGTGTAAACTGAACAGAAAAGTCTTTGGCTTTATGAATATTTTTCATGTGTCGGTATATATCTGTTCTATTCATAAATTTCCCACATATCTCACACAATAGTTTACGTCGATCATACGCAAATTGCCACTTTTTGAAACATTCGTAGCAGTCCCAGGAGCTGTTGTTAAAAGGAATCCACTCTCCACTATTAAGGCCTACTTTTATGAAACATTTATCGCAAAGTTCTCGTGCAGTATCAGGGTACTCCCGATGACAGCTTGCGCAAATATTCATCATAACTGCTTCGTATGACAGTTGGACGTGAAATGATCCATACAGATTTTGTCTATGTATTAATCTCATTTCATCCATTTAGGTCAACTGCTTGACTAACATTTTTTTGCTATTTTGTTTCTAACGATTTCTTTGTATGATGGCGACGAGATGCCTGCGCATGCGCACCAACTTCTGGAGACTACTGCGCATGCGCGAATAGTTTAGGATATATCCCCCGCATCATCATCAGACATTACCCTCATTCTTTCGCTGACTACGGTCGAGTGCAGACGTATTCTCATATTTCGCGTTGGCAATAAAAGTTTGTGATAATATAAATCTTCCAGATAGCTCCCGAGGATGTCTCTATTTGCCGACTTGGTGCGTCATGTTGCGGCCATATTGGGGGTTCTGACCCCTCATTATGATGAGAAAATTGCTCGGGAAGGACTGCGAGAATGTATGAAAGGAATAAAGCGCCTGAATTATGCTTTGGGATCTGCAAAAACATTGGGGGAAAAACAGCATCTAGAGGCTTGCCTACGGAATATTAGAAGTATGAGGAACCAGTTCAGAGCTGCTCAGAAGAAGGGGGCTGGACTCGAATCTAGAAAGGAAACTGCGCGTGATAGAGTTCACTGGGACGACTCTACATCTGCGTTTCAATCTCGCATTAGAACTGGTGTCATTTCCAATCTAAAACATAAGGATCCTAAGTCTTTTTTGATGGATTGCAAAGCATTATTCAACCGACGTATTCAGAACGCTTTAAAAAAAGATGAGGCCGTGAAAGTGAATACCGTTTTCTGTGGAGAGTTTGAGATGGTAAAGGGAGATAGTGTGCTTAAAGAGTACAAGTACTTTACCACATCAAATTCACCCGTCTACAGAGATACGGAAATTCATGAATGGTTCGATAGAAAGGTCATTGACCCAATGTTGAGGGAGCTGGAGGAATTCCAAGAGCGGGATAGTGGTTGGGCATTGAAAGCTATCATTAACTTGGGGGTCAATATCAACAAGTTCACTCCTCAACTTGGATCCTCATATATTGAACTGCCTCCACAAATCCAGCGAAAACAAGCTTGCGTCAACGTTAAGAACGATGACGATTCATGCTTCGCTTGGGCAGTGACGTCAGCCTTGTATCCAGCTGATGCCCATAGTGATAGAGCTTCTTCATACCCCCACCCATCCTCTGTTCTGAAATTGAAGGGAATTCAGTTTCCGATGACTTTGAAGCAGATTCCTAGCTTTGAGCGACAGAATGATATCTCCATCAACGTATACATTCTCCAGAAGGAAAAGAAAACGTTCACCACATTGCCCACCTACCTAACCAAGAATAAGAGGAATAAGCATGTCAATTTGCTGATTATACAAGATAGCTATTCTGGAGGTAATTCTCCAGTTAGCTATCACTACGTGTGGATTAAGAACCTATCCCGACTCTTATCGAAGCAGCTGAGCAAAGAGGATCATAAAAAGTATTTCTGCGATCGCTGCCTCCACTATTTTAGATCAGCAGACAAGCTTGATAAACATGTGGAAGATTGTATCAGAATAAATGAAACTGCCATCAAGATGCCTGAGGAAGGACAAAATATTCTGAAATTTAAAAATCATAAAAACAAGGAGAAGGCCCCATTTATCGTATACGCTGACCTGGAGTCTGTTTTGAAGCCCACAGATGACCAGAAGAAACCGCAACACCACGTTCCAGCTGCCGTTGGATATTACCTCAAATGTTCATATGATAATTCTCTCTCCTTTTATCGTGCGTATCGAGGTGTGGATTGCATGCAATGGTTCGCAGATCAGATGGGTCAACTAGCTGAAGATATGGCCACGGTCTTCTGGTGTCCTTATGATATCCATATGACTGCTAAACAAGAAGCAGAATTTCAAATGGCTACACATTGCCACATTTGTGAGCAGCCATTCAGTGCCAAGGATAAGAAAGTTAGAGATCATAATCACTTGATTCCTGAGAATAACTATAGCGGAGCTGCACATGAATCCTGCAACATCAACTACCAGGATAGTCATGTGGTACCTGTTGTGTTTCACAATTTGAGTGGGTATGACGCTAATTTTATCATCGAGGATATAGCTTCTAGAATGAAGGATTCGATTGATCTATTGCCCATAACTAAGGAAAAGTACATCTCCTTTACTAAGCACGTTGATGGAGCACCCATACAGTTCAGATTTATAGACAGCTTCCGATTCATGAGTTCTTCCCTTGATAAATTGGCATCGTATCTGACTGAATTTCCGATTTTGCGGTCACAATATGATGGAATATCTGAAGATCGCCAGAACCTATTGACCAAAAAGGGGGTAATGCCTTATGATTACGTTGACTCATTTCAACGTTTCGCTGAAACCTGTCTTCCACCAATCGATGCTTTCTATAATAAACTAGAAGATAAGTCCTGCCCCCGCCGGATCTATCACATCTATCACATCTATCACAGCTGGTGTGGAACACATTTAACTGTCAGTCCTTGGGAGAATATGTGGATCTTTATATGAAAACCGATATACTCCTGCTGGCAGATGTTTTTGAACAGTTTAGAACCAGCTGCCACAGAACATATGGTCTTGATCCAGCTCATTACTTCACGTTACCTGGATTCACGTGGGATGCCATGTTAAAATATACGAAACAAGAGCTAGAGCTCCTTACTGATCCTGACATATTTCTGTTTGTTGAAAGAGGAATTAGAGGAGGTCTCAGCCAAATTTGTTTTAAAAGAAGAGCTCAGGCTAATAACAAGTATATGCCTCAATATGATTCTTCAAAGCCTGACTCATACTTGATGTACTATGATGTGAATAATCAATATGGATGGGCTATGAGTCAATATCTTCCATATGGAGGATTTGAATGGGTTGATACCAACATGGACATCACAGCGATTCCGGATGATGCCGATGATGGATATATCCTGGAAGTGGATTTGGAATATCCATTGAACTTACATGATGTACATAAGGATCTTCCATTTTGTTCAGAACATATTGTCCCAAAAACACGGACACCTCCAACCAGATCCTCTCAACTCACTAAGCTGATGGCCACCTTAAGTTCTAAAGATAAATACGTTATCCATTACCGAACACTGAAACAAGCGTTAGCACATGGTCTGGTACTGAAAAAAATTCATCGAGTTCTCAAATTCAAACAGTCGCCTTGGTTGAAGGGGTATATTGATCTCAACACAGGATTACGAAAAGCTGCCAAGAATGAATTCGAAAAGAATCTTTTTAAACTGATGAACAATGCAGTGTTTGGGAAAACGATGGAAAACATACGGAAGAGGGTTAATGTCCGCCTTCTAACGAAGTGGTCTGGAAGATATGGTGCCGAGACATATATTTCGAAGCCGGAGTTCAAGAATTGTACAGTTTTTAATGAGAATTTGGTTGCTGTTGAGCTAAGGAAACTACAGATATATTTCAACAAACCTATTTATGTTGGTCAAGCTATTTTAGATCTAGCTAAGACGACCATCTACGGCTTCCACTATGAGTATATGCGTAATGAGTTTGGAGATAATTGTTCCATTTGCTATACCGATACCGATTCTCTTATCTATGAGATTAAAGATCGAGATCCTTATGAAGTGATGAAGCGAGACTGTCGTTCTCACTTTGACACTTCTGACTATCCTGAAGATAATTCATATGGAATTCCTCGAGTTACCAAAAAGGTGTTGGGTATGATGAAGGATGAGAACAATGGAGTAATTATGACGGACTACGTAGGCTTGCGATCAAAACTATATGCCACGAAAGTGCTGATTACTGACGATAATATTGAAAATATAAGGAAGAGGCTGATTGATGAAGATTATGATGATGATGAAATCGTCGAGATCATAAAGAATTTGGGTATTACGAAAAAAGCAAAGGGAGTGAAATCGTCTGTAGTAAGAACTGTGATTACTTTTAATGATTATGTTGAATGTTTGGAAACATATCGGCAAAAAACAGTTTCCCAAAATTCAATAAGAGCTCACAAACATCAGGTATTTTCAACTTCACATCGAAAAATTGCATTGAGCCCCAATGATGATAAAAGGTATATCATCCCAGGGACCAGTGAAACCTTACCTTGGGGCCACTATTCTATACCCCAAACATCAGATGCTGAAGTTATGGAGACCGATGGTTGACGGGAAGAGTGATAATTTTCATACTTCCACTTTTTCAATCTAATATTTCATACTATACTTTATATTTCTATCAACTTTCATGAAGAGTATGACGTGATGAATGATCAGGAGAACAATCATGAAAAGAGATAACCAATCAACCACCGATTGAAGTATTTTGAAAAGAGAGTCATTAAAAGATGCCACCATCAAGAGATAGCTGATCAATTACGGATTAGAGTCTTTTGATAAGAAAGAGCCATTAAAAGATGCCACCATCAAGAGATAGCTGATCAATTACGGATTAGAGTCTTTTGATAAGAAAGAGCCATTGAAAGATGCCACCATCAGAAGATAGCTAATCAATTACGGATTAGAGTCTTTTGACAAGGAAGAGCCATTGAAAGATGCCACCATCAAGAGATAGCTAATCAACCACGGATTAGAGTCTTTTGACTAAAGAGCTATTGAAAGATGTCACAAAAAATATTCGATTGTTGACCTAATTAATTATCGCTGGAAGTGGCTAAAGTAGGCCTCTAGGGGAAGCTTCCCACTATAAAAAGAAGCAACGCACCAAAGCTCTACCTCCTGGTGGTGTGGAAATGAGCTGCTATTCATACCTGTATTTCATTAATCTGATATCTGTTATCCATCTTTTGAATATAAATGTTTCAATACTGATATCCATCATTCTGAGTAAAATTCTCCAGACAACCCAATTTTCATATTTGTTTTCATTAACATGCACTCGCATATAATTTTATCAATTATTTCCAATCATAGCAAGAAACAATCTGATCAGTTATATATGATAATATCTTCAGTTTTCTCATCTCCTTATGTTTTGATTTAATCACTTTGTTTTAAAATCAGCATTGCTATTTCTGACAGCTCCTTTCAACCCCAATTTTTCCTTGTAGATTTCTGATTTACTTCAAACCGCATCTTCATTGGAAGGATAGGTTTTTCTTCCATTGTGATTGTTTTTAATTGATCGATTTGTGGCTTCATTATTCTTTCATTCCTCATAGGTGATGTCTGTATCATCAGGATATTACACTGATGGTGAGGCAGATGTGGAGGATCTCTTCGCACAAGTGAATGCGCTCTTCCCGGCGAATAGAGGGAATCCGCGGGTAATGGAAGTCCCAGCCAACATCATGTGAGTTTGTTATAATTTGTACCACTTCTATTCCTTATGTTATCATTACAGAAGTGAGGATGAGAATGACGACGCCGAGGATGAGGTCGAGGAGGAGGATGATGAGGATGAAATGGATTATAATTATGAATACATAGGATATGAGGACATCATGGCTATGTACAATCGGCCTTCTGGTGGAATGATGTATGTAGAAATGTATATTTGGTAATCGATATCAATTTTTTTTTTCTAGAGATGAGCATATGAATGGTATTATAATCATGTGAGTTCCGAATAATATCTTCATACATCAAGATATTATTCTTATAATTTTTTTTACAGAAGTGACGATGAGAGTGGAACAGAGGAGGGGGTTGAGGAGGAGGAGAATGATGATGATGATAATGTTATGGATGGTATTATAATCATGTGAGTTCCAAATAATATTTTCATATATTAAGATATTATTCATAACATTATTTTTAAAGAAGTGACGATGAGAGTGAAACAGAGGAGGGGGTTGAGGAGGAGGAGAAGGATTATGATGATAATGTTATGGATGGTATTATAATCATGTGAGTTCCAAATAATATTTTCATATATTAAGATATTATTCATAACATTATTTTTTATAGAAGTGACGATGAGAGTGAAACAGAGGAGGGGGTTGAGGAGGAGGAGAAGGATGATGATGATTATGTTATGGATGGTATTATAATCATGTGAGTTTCAAATAATATTTTCATATATTAAGATATTATTCATAACATTATTTTTATAGAAGTGACGATGAGAGTTAAACAGAGGAGGAGGAGAAGGATGATGATTATGTTATGGATCCAGGAGCTGATGCTAGCGATTGATGATCATATTGTGAGTATGATATGAGTTTAATTTCTGTATGGATTTGTGCTTAGCATAAATAAGTATTCAGGCAACCTCCAAACAGTCAAGCGACCGCCAGGAAACTGCCCTGAAATCTCCAGGAAACCATCGTGAAATCACCAGGAAACCATCAAGAAACCACCAAGAAATCGCCTGGAAATGCCCAGAAACCACTTAGAAATCACCAAACTTGCTAAGAAATCGCTTTTCCTTGAATCACATGTGAAATAAATTATTGTTTTTGTTAATAATATGATATGACTCCTGCATGTTGCCGAACCTCACAATGAATTACGTTGGATTAATAATAAGAAGTTTGCTTTATTCTTTTTTGGCTTTTTTTTTTCCTTTCTTGATGTTGATAGCCCAAATACATTAACCAACCTTCAATATAACAGAGTTTGCCGTTAATGAACCGTTGTGTATGATTTTCAACTCGTTAATTTCAGTACTGAATCGTTGAATTCCTACCAATAATAATTAAATCGCGAGTTGATACCAAACGACGTTGCTATGTATTATTTTATGATAGTTGACAATTCTGACTATCAATCTGGATTACGTTTTTTTTTTTCATTTTCCAATGCCTATGCACCTAATTTCATTGTTTCACTGTCCGTTTTAATCAATTTTATAATGAGTGTCTCAAAAAAGACGCAATAGTGGTGAATGTCACCTTATGGTATATGTGGAGTAAAATATTGCCTTGTTTTTTTGTGAATATATGCAAATTCATGGGTTTCTATTCGCTTCATATACCTACTTGACGTGTACTGTACTCATTGTGACAGCATTGTGAGGTATTCCCGCGCAGCCTTGAACAAGCTGGTTCGGATTCCGCTTGTGTAAGCTGTAGATGCTTCGCTGAGCACATATATCACCTCTCAGATGTCATCTACCAATTAAAAGATGTTGTATATCAATTCGAGGTATCTCTACTGACCATGAATGTAGGGAAGTGATGTGTACCAAATCTGGTCTGCTTGTAGTTGAACTAATATTGAATCCTCATATGTTATCATTTCTGAAATATCAATGAAAACGTGTGTACAACATATGTACAACGCATACGCGAAGTATTCACAAAGTCAACCGGAAGAAAGTTCAATGATTCATGAAGAAAATAAAATGGTCCTCCATTGAATAGTCTTCTCGTCATCGCAATTAACCCATCATCAAGTTTATAGATTTTCACATGGACATCAACAAGGTGGTTTGAATTCTACTTGTGCAAGCTGTAGGTGCATGTCACTGAACCACAGAAATCAAAGAAATTATTAAACACATTACAGCCTCGTGACGATACCGGTCATACGTTAACTGTCAAATATCCAACGCCAGATGTTAGACGTCAGATGTAGGACGCCAGATGTCAGACGCCTGATGTCAGACGGCAGATACCTAACTTCTGCAGCCACACACTAGTACGTCCCGGTCATATATCAAACGGTATTAATCGATTTGGGGTATTCACACGTGGTGGTTCAGATTCCACTTGGATAAGCTGTAGGTGCATTTTGGGATATTTCCAGATATTTTCAAAGGTCTGGCAACAATGCCTTATTTTTTCAAACGTCTGGCAACAGTGTCAGTCGCTTTGTCGTCTCTCATCTTTGTTACGCCACGCGATATATTGTATCATGTTGAATCATCAATGGAATGCAGCGAACCTGACCTTGAATGCGATTATGTCTATTAATACACTGATGTTTAATGAATGAATAAGCCATTGTTCGTTTCCCTGATTCCCGCTTGCCGAGGTTGCTACGTTCTCTTATCTTTGGGACGGATTTGCTCGATTACGTCACGCTGCGCGATAACGATGCATCGACATTGACTGCAATTAATTATATAGTGGTCGTAGCTCTGTGGGAACGCATCGGACTCGTAATCCGGTGGTCTGGGGTTCAAATCCCACCGATAGAAGGACTTTTTTCATTAATTCTCATTGTCAGTAGTCTATGACGCGTTTCTGACGTAATAATATAGCGGACATATCGGAGACATAAAGGGGGCCCAAGGGGGAAAAGGGGGGCCGAGGTATATGCGAAGACCTGGGTGGGGGTCAAGGGAGTACAGCGGAGAACTGAGGGGACCAAGGGGGTACAGTGGAGGCCTGAGGGGGCCAAGGGGGTACAGTGGAGGCCTGACGGGCCAAAGGCGTGCAGCGAAGGCCTAAGGGGTACAGCGGAAACCTGAGGGGGTTGAGGGAGCAATATCCAATGCTGCAAGCATAACCTCAATAATGAATTGAATTACCCGCTAACAAAAGTGGGCGTGGCTATTATGGATTCTGATTGGTTGTTTCTATGAATCAGCAGCGACATGGAACATTATATGACAGTCAACAGCTGTTATATGTCACGTGTCGCGGCGGCCATCTTGAATGACGTCAGCTTTGACCTTGAATTGGTCAATTTTCGCTATTTCGGACCTTAGAATTCGTGAAAAAAGTAGGTAGATCTACGGAAAAATCATATCTTCTATCTCTCTCCAACACATGGGCTCTTATGGGGCTTTCAAATGGCAAAACTGTAATTTCCGTAGAATCTGGGGAAAAATGACTTGGAAAATTGAAAAATGGTCCCGAACCGGTGCAGTATATTCAATTACCTGGTGAGTATAACTATATAAACATAATCGAATACAACCCAGAAACGATGATTGTTCAATCTATCTATTTAACCTTCTGCTCGATTCGGTCGCTTGTATGTAAAACGAAAGAACAGTTACCTGGTGAGTATTTCTATATGAACGTCATCATGATATAATCGAATACAATTCAGATACAATTATCATTCCGTCTATCCATCCAACCTTCTGTTCGATTGGGTCGCTCGTATGTATAACGCAAGAACAGTCACCTGGTGAGTATAACTATATAAATATCACCACGATGCAATCGAATACAACTCAGTTACAATTATCGTTCCGTCCAATCATCCAACCTTATGTTCGATTCAGACGCTCGTATGTGTAACGAAAGAACCGTTACATGATAGGTGTAACTAAATATACAGCATAACGATATAATCGGAGACAACTCAGATACAATGATTGTTCAATCTATCCATCCAACCTTATGTTCGATTCGGTTGCTCGTATGTTTAACGGAAAAACTATTACCTGGTTAGACATACTATATGATAATCATCACGATATAATCGAATACAACCCAGATACGATGATTGTTCAGTCTATCCATTCAACCTTCTGTTCAGTTCAGTCGCTCTTATGTATAACTGGAGAACAGTTACCTGGTGAGTATAAGTTTATAAACATCATCACGATTTACTCGAATACAACCCCAGATACGATTATTGTTTAGTCTATTCATTCAACCTTCTGTTCAATTCAGTCGCTCGTATGTATAACGGAAGAACAGTTACCTGATGAGTATAATTATATAAACATTATCGAATACAACCCATATACGATGATTGTTCAATCTATCCATTCAACCTTCTGCTCGATTCGGTCGCTTGTAAGTAAAACGGAAGAACAGTAACCTGTTGAGTATTTCTATATAAACGTTATCACGATATAATCGAATACAACTCGGATACAATTATCATTCCGTCTATCCATCCAATCTACTGTTCGATTGGGTCGCTCGTATGTATAATGCAAGAACAGTCACCTGGTGAGTATTACTATATGAACATCACCACGATATAATCGAATACAACTCAGTTACAATTATCGTTCCGCCAAACCATCCAACCTCATGTTCGATTCAGACGCTCGTATGTGTAACGAAAGAACCGTTACATGGTAGGTGTAACTAAATATACAGCATAACGATATATTCAGATACAACCCAGGTACAATGATTGTTCAATCTATCCATTCAACCTCATGTTCGATTCGGTTGCTCGTATGTATAACGGAAGATTTGTTACTTGGTTAGACATACTATATGATAATCATCACGATATAATCGAATACAACCCAGAAAGGATGATTGTACAGTCTATCCACTCAACCTTCTCTTCGATTCGGTCGCTCTTACGTATAACGAAAGGACAGTTACCTGGTGATTATAACTATAGAAACATCATCACGATATAATCAAATACAACCCAGATACGATGATTGTTCAGTCTATCCATTCAACCTTCTGTTCAGTTCAGTCGCTCATATGTATAACTGGAGAACAGTTACCTGGTGAGTATAACTATATGAACATAATCGAATACAACCCAGATACGATGATTGTTCAATCTATACTAAATTCAACCTTCTGCTCGATTCGGTCGCTTGTATGTAAAACGAAAGAACAGTTACCTGGTGAGTATTTTTATATAAACATCATCACGATATCATCGAATACAATTCAGATAATAATATCGTTTCGTCTAACCATTATACTCTTCTGTTCGATTCAGTCGCTAGTATGTGTAACGGAAGTACCGTCACCTGGTAAGTATCACTATATATTCACTATTGCGATATAATCGGATACCACCCAGCTACATTGATTGTTCAGTCTATCCATTCAACATTCTGTTCGTTTCGATCGCTCGTATGTGAAACGGGAATACCGTCACCTAGTGTGTATAACTATATACACAGCATAACATCATAATCGAATACAACTTAGATACTATCCATTCAACCTCCTGTTCGATTCGGTTGCTCGTATGTATAACGAAAGAACAGTAACCTGGTGAGTATTTATATATGAACGTCATCACGCTATAATCGAATACAACTCAGATACAATTATCATTCCGTCTATCCATCCAACCTTCTGTTCGATTGGGTCGCTCGTATGTATAACGCAAGAACAGTCACCTGGTGAGTATTACTATATAAACATCACCACGATACAATCGAATACAACTCAGTTACAATTATCGTTCCGTCTAACCATCCAACCTTATGTTCGATTCAGACGCTCGTATGTGTAACGAAAGAACCGTTACATGGTAGTTGTAACTAAATATACAGCATAACGATATAATCGGAGACAACCCAGATACAATGATTGTTCAATCTAAGGCGATCTGAAGAATTCGAAAAAGTTCCAAGGGGGCCCCCTTTGATGCAATTTTTTTTCGATTTCGGTTTTTTCGATAGGAGAAATGGATTCTATGAAAAAAAAACAAGCAAATTGGTAAGCGCGAAGTTGAAAATCGGTCCATCCGTTCGGAAATTAAGGCGATCTGAAGAATTCGAAAAAGTTCCAAGGGGGCCCCCTTTGATGCATTTTTTTTTATTTCGGTTTTGTCGATTGGAGAAATGGATTCTATGAAAAAAAACAAGCAGATTGGTATGATCGAAGTTGAAAATCGGTGCATCCGTTCGGAAGTAACGGCGATCTGAAGAATTCGAAAAAGTTCCAAGGGGGCCCCCTTTGATGCATTTTTTTTTATTTCGGTTTTGTCGATTGGAGAAATGGATTCTATGAAAAAAAACAAGCAGATTGGTATGATCAAAGTTGAAAATCGGTCCATCCGTTCGGAAGTAACGGCGATCTGAAGAATTCGAAAAAGTTCCAAGGGGGCCCCCTTTGATGTATTTTTTTTTCGATTTCGGTTTTTTTGATTGAAGAAATGGATTCTTTAAAAAAAACAAGCAGATTGGTATGATCGAAGTTGAAAATCGGTCCATCCGTTCGGAAGTTAAGGCGATCTGAAGAATTCGAAAAAGTTCCAAGGGGCCCCCTTTGATGCAATTTTTTTTTCGATTTCGATTTTTTCGATTGGAGAAATGGATTCTATAAAAAAAAAAGCAGATTGGTATGATCGAAGTTGAAAATCGGTCCATCCGTTCGGAAGTTGAGGCGATCTGAAGAATTCGAAAAAGTTCCAAGGGGACCCCCTTTGATGCATTTTTTTTTTCGATTGGAGAAATGGATTCTATGATAAAAACAAGCAGATTGGTATGATCGAAGTTGAAAATCGGTCCATCCGTTCGGAAGTTAAGGCGATCCGAAGAATTCGAAAAAGTTTCAAGGGGGCCCCCTTTGATGCAAATTTTTATTCGATTTCGGTTTTTTCGATTGAAGAAATGGATTTTATGATAAAAAAACAAGCAGATTGGTATGATCGAAGTTGAAAATCGGTCCATCCGTTCGGAAGTTAAGGCGATCTGAAGAATTCGAAAAAGTTCCAAGGGGACCCCTTTTGATGCAACTTTTTTTCGATTTCGGTTTTTTTGATTATAGAAATGGATTCTATGAAAAAAAAAAGCAGATTGGTATGATCGAAGTTGAAAATCGGTCCATCCGTTCGGAAGTTAAGGCGATCTGAAGATTTCGAAAAAGTTCCAAGGGGATCCCCTTTGATGCATTTTTTTTTCGATCTCGGTTTTTTCGATTGGAGAAATGGATTCTATGAAAAAAAACAAGCAGATTGGTATGATCGAAGTTGAAAATCGGTCCATCCGTTCGGAAGTTAAGGCGATCTGAAGAATTCGAAAAAGTTCCAAGGGGACCCCTTTTGATGCAATTTTTTTTTCGATTACGGTTTTTTCGATTGGAGAAATGGATTCTATGAAAAAAAAAAAGCAAATTGGCATGCAAGAAGTTGAAAATCGGTCCATCCGTTCGGAAGTTAAGGTGATTTGAAGATTTCGAAAAAGTTCCAAGGGGACCCCTTTTGATGCAATTTTTTTTTCGATTACGGTTTTTTCGATTGGAGAAATGGATTCTATGAAAAAAAACAGCAAATTGGTATGCGCGAAGTTGAAAATCGGTCCATCCGTTCGGAAGTTAAGGTGATCTGAAGATTTCGAAAAAGTTCCAAGGGGACCCCCTTTGATGCATTTTTTTTGTCGATTACGGTTTTTTCGATTGGAGAAATGGATTCTATGAAAAAAAACAGCAAATTGGTATGCGCGAAGTTGAAAATCGGTCCATCCGTTCGGAAGTTAAGGCGATCTGAAGAATTCGAAAAAGTTCCAAGGGGGCCCCCTTTGATGCATTTTTTTTTTCGATTTCGGTTTTTTCGATTGGAGAAATGGATTATATGAAAAAAAACATACAGATTGGTATGATCGAAGTTGAAAATCGGTCCATCCGTTCGGAAGTAAAGGCGATCTGAAGAATTCGAAATAGTTCCAAGGGGGCCCCCTTTGATGCATTTTTTTTTTTCGATTTCGGTTTTTTCGATTGGAGAAATGGATTCAATGAAAAAAAAACAAGCAGATTGGTATGATCGAAGTTGAAAATCGGTCCATCCGTTTGGAAGTTAAGGCGATCTGAAGAATTCGAAAAAGTTCCAAGGGGGCCCCCTTTGATGCATTTTTTTTTTCAATTTCGGTTTTTTCGATTGGAGAAATGGATTTTATGAAAAAAAAACAAGCAGATTGGTATGATCGAAGTTGAAAATCGGTCCATCCGTTCGGAAGTTAAGGCGAACTGAAGAATTCGAAAAAGTTCCAAGGGGATCCCTTTTGATGCAATTTTTTTTTTCGATTTCGGTTTTTTTGATTGGAGAAATGGATTCTATGAAAAAAAACTAGCAAATTGGTATGCGCGAAGTTGAAAATCGGTCCATCCGTTCGGAAGTTAAGGCGATCTGAAGAATTCGAAATAGTTCCAAGGGGGCCCCCTTTGATGCATTTTTTTTTCGATTTCGGTTTTTTCGATTGGAGAAATGGATTCAATGAAAAAAAACAAGCAGATTGGTATGATCGAAGTTGAAAATCGGTCCATCCGTTTGGAAGTTAAGGCGATCTGAAGAATTCGAAAAAGTTCCAAGGGGGCCCCCTTTGATGCATTTTTTTTTTCGATTTCGGTTTTTTCGATTGGAGAAATGGATTTTATGAAAAAAAAACAGATTGGTATGATCGAAGTTGAAAATCGGTCCATCCGTTCGGAAGTTAAGGCGATCTGAAGAATTCGAAAAAGTTCC
Organism: Chrysomela aeneicollis; assembly: GCA_029955515.1. NCBI lineage: Eukaryota > Metazoa > Arthropoda > Insecta > Coleoptera > Chrysomelidae > Chrysomela > Chrysomela aeneicollis. Next base: position 8,236,107 of record JARUHQ010000013.1, on the reverse strand, counting down.
AAGGGGGCCCCCTTTGATGCATTATTTTTTTCGATTTCGGTTTCTTCGATTGAAGAAATGGATTCTATGAAAAAAACAAGCAGATTGTTATGATCGAAGTTGAAAATCGGTCCATCCGTTCGGAAGATAAGGCTATCTGAAGAATTCGAAAAAGTTCCAAGGGGACCCCCTTTGATGCATTTTTTTTGTCGATTACGGTTTTTTCGATTGGAGAAATGGATTCTATGAAAAAAAACCAGCAAATTGGTATGCGCGAAGTTGAAAATCGGTCCATCCGTTCGGAAGTTAAGGCGATGTGAAGAATTCGAAAAAGTTCCAAGGGGGCCCCCTTTGATGTATTTTTTTTTCGATTTCGGGTTTTTCGATTGAAGAAATGGATTCTTTAAAAAAAACAAGCAGATTGGTATGATCGAAGTTGAAAATCGGTCCATCCGTTCGGAAGTTAAGGCGATCTGAAGAATTCGAAAATGTTCCAAGGGGGCCCCCTTTGATGCAATTTTTTTTTCGATTTCGGTTTTTTCGATTGGAGAAATGGATTCTTTAAAAAAAAAAAGCAGATTGGTATGATCGAAGTTGAAAATCGGTCCATCCGTTCGGAAGTTGAGGCGATCTGAAGAATTCGAAAAAGTTCCAAGGGGACCCCCTTTGATGCATTTTTTTTTTTCGATTGGAGAAATGGATTCTATGATAAAAACAAGCAGATTGGTATGATCGAAGTTGAAAATCGGTCCATCCGTTCGGAAGTTAAGGCGATCCGAAGAATTCGAAAAAGTTTCAAGGGGGCCCCCTTTGATGCAATTTTTTATTCGATTTCGGTTTTTTCGATTGAAGAAATGGATTTTATGAAAAAAAAACAAGCAGATTGGTATGATCGAAGTTGAAAATCGGTCCATCCGTTCGGAAGTTAAGGCGATCTGAAGAATTCGAAAAAGTTCCAAGGGGACCCCTTTTGATGCAACTTTTTTTCGATTTCGGTTTTTTTGATTATAGAAATGGATTCTATGAAAAAAAAAAAGCAGATTGGTATGATCGAAGTTGAAAATCGGTCCATCCGTTCGGAAGTTAAGGCGATCTGAAGATTTCGAAAAAGTTCCAAGGGGATCCCCTTTGATGCATTTTTTTTTCGATTTCGGTTTTTTCGATTGGAGAAATGGATTCTATGAAAAAAAACAAGCAGATTGGTATGATCGAAGTTGAAAATCGGTCCATCCGTTCGGAAGTTAAGGCGATCTGAAGAATTCGAAAAAGTTCCAAGGGGACCCCTATTGATGCAATTTTTTTTTCGATTACGGTTTTTTCGATTGGAGAAATGGATTCTATGAAAAAAAAAAGCAAATTGGCATGCAAGAAGTTGAAAATCGGTCCATCCGTTCGGAAGTTAAGGTGATCTGAAGATTTCGAAAAAGTTCCAAGGGGACCCCCTTTGATGCATTTTTTTTGTCGATTACGGTTTTTTCGATTGGAGAAATGGATTCTATGAAAAAAAAAACAGCAAATTGGTATGCGCGAAGTTGAAAATCGGTCCATCCGTTCGGAAGTTAAGGCGATCTGAAGAATTCGAAAAAGTTCCAAGGGGGCCCCCTTTGATGCATTTTTTTTTCGATTTCGGTTTTTTCGATTGGAGAAATGGATTCTATGAAAAAAAACATACAGATTGGTATGATCGAAGTTGAAAATCGGTCCATCCGTTCGGAAGTTAAGGCGATCTGAAGAATTCGAAATAGTTCCAAGGGGGCCCCCTTTGATGCATTTTTTTTTTCGATTTCGGTTTTTTCGATTGGAGAAATGGATTCAATGAAAAAAAAACAAGCAGATTGGTATGATCGAAGTTGAAAATCGGTCCATCCGTTTGGAAGTTAAGGCGATCTGAAGAATTCGAAAAAGTTCCAAGGGGGCCCCCTTTGATGCATTTTTTTTTTTCAATTTCGGTTTTTTCGATTGGAGAAATGGATTTTATGAAAAAAAAACAAGCAGATTGGTATGATCGAAGTTGAAAATCGGTCCATCCGTTCGGAAGTTAAGGCGATCTGAATAATTCGAAAAAGTTCCAAGGGGATTCCTTTTGATGCAATTTTTTTTTCGATTTCGGTTTTTTTGATTGGAGAAATGGATTCTATGAAAAAAAACCAGCAAATTGATATGCGCGAAGTTGAAAATCGGTCCATCCGTTCGGAAGTTATGGCGATCTGAAGAATTCGAAATAGTTCCAAGTGGGCCCCCTTTGATGCATTTTTTTTTTTCGATTTCGGTTTTTTCGATTGGAGAAATGGATTCAATGAAAAAAAACAAGCAGATTGGTATGACCGAAGTTGAAAATCGGTCCATCCGTTTGGAAGTTAAGGCGATCTGAAGAATTCGAAAAAGTTCCAAGGGGGCCCCCATTGATGCATTTTTTTTTTCGATTTCGGTTTTTTCGATTGGAGAAATGGATTTTATGAAAAAAAAACAGATTGGTATGATCGAAGTTGAAAATCGGTCCATCCGTTCGGAAGTTAAGGCGATCTGAAGAATTCGAAAAAGTTCCAAGGGGGCCCCCTTTGATGCATTATTTTTTTCGATTTCGGTTTTTTCGATTGAAGAAATGGATTCTATGAAAAAAACAAGCAGATTGGTATGATCGAAGTTGAAAATCGGTCCATCCGTTCGGAAGATAAGGCTATCTGAAGAATTCGAAAAAGTTCCAAGGGGACCCCCTTTGATGCATTTTTTTTGTCGATTACGGTTTTTTCGATTGGAGAAATGGATTCTATGAAAAAAAACCAGCAAATTGGTATGCGCGAAGTTGAAAATCGGTCCATCCGTTCGGAAGTTAAGGCGATGTGAAGAATTCGAAAAAGTTCCAAGGGGGCCCCCTTTTATTCCTTTTTTTTTTCGATTTCGGTTTTTTTGATTGGAGAAATGGATTCTATGAAAAATAACATACAGTTTGGGATGATCGAAGTTGAAAATCGGTCCATCCGTTCGGAAGTTAAGGCGATCTGAAGAATTCGAAAAAGTTCCAAGGGGGCCCCCTTTGATGCATTTTTTTTTTTCGATTCCGGTTTTTTCGATTAGAGAAATAGATTCAATGAAAAAAAACAAGCAGATTGGTATGATCGAAGTTGAAAATCGGTCCATCCGTTTGGAAGTTAAGGCGATCTGAAGAATTCGAAAAAGTTCCAAGGGGGCCCCCTTTGATGCATTTTTTTTCTCGATTTCGGTTTTTTCGATTGAAGAAATGGATTTCATGAAAAAAAACAAGCAGATTTGTATGATCGAAGTTGAAAATCGGTCCATCCGTTCGGAAGTTAAGGCGATCTGAAGAATTCGAAAAAGTTCCAAGGGGGCTCCCTTTGATGAATTTTTATTTTTTCGATTTCGGTTTTTTCGATTGGAGAAATGGATTCTATAAAAAAAAACAAGCAGATTGGTATGATCGAAGTTGAAAATCGGTCCATCCGTTTGGAAGTTGAGGCGATCTGAAGAATTCGAAAAAGTTCCAAAAGGCCCCCTTTGATGCATTTTTTTTTTTCGATTTCGGTTTTTTCGATTGGAGAAATGGATTTTATGAAAAAAAACAAACAGATTGGTATGATCGAAGTTGAAAATCGGTCCATCCGTTCGGAAGTTAAGGCGTTCTGAAGAATTCAAAAAAGTTCCATGGGGACCCCTTTTGATACAATTTTTTTTCGATTTCGGTTTTTTAGATTGGAGAAATGGATTTTATGAAAAAAAACAAGCAAATTGGCATGCACGAAGTTGAAAATCGGTCCATCCGTTCGGAAGTTGAGTTGATCTGAAGATTTCGAAAAAGTTCCAAGGGGACCCCCTTAGATGCATTTTTTTTATTTCGGTTTTTTCGATTGGAGAAATGGATTCTATGAAAAAAAACAAGCAAATTGGTATGCTCGAAGTTGAAAATCGGTCCATCCGTTCGGAAGTTAAGGCGATCTGAAGAATTCGAAAAAAATCCAAGGGGGCCTCCTTTGATGCATTTTTTTTCGATTTCGGTTTCTTTGATTGGAGAAATGGATTCAATGAAGAAAAACAAGCAGATTGGTATGATCGAAGTTGAAAATCGGTCCATCCGTTTGGAAGTTAAGGCGATCTGAAGAATTCGAAAAAGTTCCAAGGGGGCCCCCTTTGATGCATTTTTTTTTTGATTTCGGTTTTTTCAATTGGAGAAATGGATTTTATGAAAAAAAAACAAACAGATTGGTATGATCGAAGTTGAAAATCGGTCCATCCGTTCGGAAGTTAAGGCGATCTGAAGAATTCGAAAAAGTTCCAAGGGAGCTCCCTTTGATGAATTTTTTTTTTCGATTTCGGTTTTTTCTATTGGAGAAATGGATTTTATGAAAAAAAACAAGCAGATTGGTATGATCAAAGTTGAAAATCGATCCATCCGTTCGGAAGTTCAGGCGATCTGAAGAATTCGAAGAAGTTCCAAGAGGGCCCCCTTTGATGCATTTTTTTTTCGATTCCGGTTTTTTCGATTGAAGAAATGGATTCTATGAAAAAAACAAGCAGATTGGTATGATCGAAGTTGAAAATCGGTCCATCCGTTCGGAAGTTAAGGCGATCTGAAGAATTCGAAAAAGTTCCAAGGGGGCCCCCTTTGATGCATTTTTTTTCTTCGATTTCGGTTTTTTTGATTGGAGAAATGGATTCTATAAAAAAAAACAAGCAGATTGGTATGATCGAAGTTGAAAATCGGTCCATCCGTTCGGAAGTTAAGGCGATCTGAAGAATTCGAAAAAGTTCCAAGGGGGTCCCCTTTGATGCATTTTTTTTCCATTTCGGTTTTTTCGATTATAGAAATGGATTCTATGAAGAAATACAAGCAGATTGGTATGATCGAAGTTGAAAATCGGTCCATCCGTTCGGAAGTTAAGGCGATATGAAGAATTCGAAAAAGTTCCAAGGGGGCCCCCTTTGATGCATTTTTTTTTCGATTTCGGTTTTTTTGATCGGAGAAATGGATTCTATGGAAAAAAAAAGCAGATTGGTGTGATCGAAGTTGAAAATCGGTCCATCCGTTCGGAAGTTAAGTCGATCTGAAGAATTCGAAAAAGTTCCAAGGGGGCCCCCTCTGATGCATTTTTTTTTCGATTTCGGTTTTTTCGATTGGAGAAATGGATTCTATGAAAAAAAACAAGCAGATTCGTATGATCGAAGTTGAAAATCGGTCCATCCGTTCGGAAGTTAAGGCGATCTGAAGAATTCGAAAAAGTTCCAAGGGGGCCCCCTTTGATGCATTTTTTTTTGATTTCGGTTTTTTCGATTGGAGAAATGGATTCTTTGAAAAAAAAACAAGCAGATTGGTATGATCGAAGTTGAAAATCGGTCCATCCGTTCGGAAGTTAAGGCGATCTGAAGAATTCGAAGAAGTTCCAAGGGGGCCCCCTTTGATGCATTTTTTTTTCGATTTCGGTTTTTTTGATTGGAGAAATGGATTCTATGAAAACAAAACAAGCAGATTGGTATGATCGAAGTTGAAAATCGGTCCATCCGTTCGGAAGTTAAGGCGATATGAAGAATTCGAAAAAGTTCCAAGGGGGCCCCCTTTGATGCATTTTTTATTCGATTTCGGTTTTTTCGATTGGAAAAATGGATTCTATGAAAAAAAAAACAAGCAAATTGGTATGATCGAAGTTGAAAATCGGTCCATCCGTTCGGAAGTTAGGCGATCTGAAGAATTCGAAAAAGTTCCAAGGGGGCCCCCTTTGATGCATTTTTTTTTTTCGATTTCGGTCCTTCCGATCGGAGAAATGGATTCTATGAAAATGAAAAAAAAGAAGCAGATTGGTATGATCGAAGTTGAAAATCGGTCCATCCGTTCGGATGTTAAGGCGCTCTGAAGAATTCGAAAAAGTTCCAAGGGGGCCCCCTTTGATGCAATTTTTCTTTCGATTTCGGTTTTTTCGATTGGAGAAATGGATTCTATGAAAAAAAACAAGCAGATTGGTATGATCGAAGTTGAAAATCGGTCCATACGTTCGAAAGTTAAGGCAATCTGAAGAATTCGAAAAAGTTCCAAGGGGGCCCCCTTTGATGAATTTTTTTTTCGATTTCGGTTTTTTTGATCGGAGAAATGGATTCTATGGAAAAAAAAAACAGATTGGTGTGATCGAAGTTGAAAATCGGTCCATCCGTTCGGAAGTTAAGTCGATCTGAAGAATTCGAAAAAGTTCCAAGGGGGCCCCCTTTGATGCATTTTTTTTATTTTGGTTTTTTCGATTGAAGAAATGGATTCTATGAAAAAAAACAAGCAGATTCGTATGATCGAAGTTGAAAATCGGTCCATCCGTTCGGAAGTAAAGGCGATCTGAAGAATTCGAAAAAGTTCCAAGGGGGCCCCCTTTGATGCATTTTTTTTTTTCGATTTCGGTTTTTTCGATTGGAGAAATGGGTTCTATGAAAAAAAACAAGCAGATTGGTATGATCGAAGTTGAAAATCGGTCCATGCGTTCGAAAGCTAAGGCAATCTGAAGAATTCGAAAAAGTTCCAAGGAGGCCCCCTTTGATGCATTTTTTATTTTCGATTTCGGTTTTTTTGATCGGAGAAATGGATTCTATGGAAAAAAAAAGCAGATTGGTATGATCGAAGTTGAAAATCGGTCCATCCGTTCGGAAGTTAAGTCGATCTGAAGAATTCGAAAAAGTTTCAAGGGGGCCCCCTTTGATGCATTTTTTTTTCGATTTCGGTTTTTTCGATTGGAGAAATGGATTCTATGAAAAAAAACAAGCAGATTCGTATGATCGAAGTTGAAAATCGGTCCATCCGTTCGGAAGTTAAGGCGATCTGAAGAATTCGAAAAAGTTCCAAGGGGTCTCCCTTTGATGCTTTTTATTTTTTCGATTTCGGTTTTTTTGATTGGAGAAATGGATTCTATGAAAAAAAACAAGCAGATTGGTATGATCGAAGTTGAAAATCGGTCCATCCGTTCGGAAGTTAAGGCGATCTGAAGAATTCGAAAAAGTTCCAAGGGGACCCCCTTTGATGCAATTTTTCTTTTCGATTTCGGTTTTTTCGATTGGAGAAATGGATTCTATGAAAAAAAACAAGCAGATTGGTATGATCGAAGTTGAAAATCGGTCCATCCGTTCGGAAGTTAAGGCGATCTGAAGAATTCAGAAAAGTTCCAAGGGGACCCCCTTTGATGCGATTTTTTTTTTTCGATTTTGGTTTTTTCGATTGGATAAATGTATTCTATGAAAAAAAACAAGCAGATTGGTATGATCGGAGTTGAAAATCGGTCCATCCGTTCGGAAGTTAAGGCGATTTGAAGAATTCGAAAAAGTTCCAAGGGGACCCCCTTTGATGCAGTTTTTTTTCAGATTCCGGTTTTTTCGATTGGAGAAATGGATTCTATGAAAAAAAACAAGCTGTTTGGTATGATCGAATATGAAAATCGGTCCATCCGTTCGGAAGTTAAGGCGATCTGAAGAATTCGAGAAAGTTCCAAGGGGGCCCCCTTTGATGCATTTTTTTTTCGATTTCGGTTTTTTTGATCGGAGAAATGGATTCTATGAAAAAAAAGCAGATTGGTATGATCGAAGTTGAAAATCGGTCCATCCGTTCGGAAGTTAAGTCGATCTGAAGAATTCGAAAAAGTTCCAAGGGGGTCCCCTTTGATGCTTTTTTTTTTTTTTTTCATTTCGGTTTTTTCGATTGGAGAAATGGATTCTATGAGAAAAAAAGCAGATTGGTATGATCGAAGTTGAAAATCGGTCCATCCGTTCGGAAGTTAAGGCGATCTGAAGAATTCGAAAAAGTTCCAAGGGGGCCTCCTTTGATGCATTTTTTTTTTCGATTTCGGTTTTTCGATTGCAGAAATGGATTCTATGAAAAAAAAAGCAGATTCGTATGATCGAAGTTGAAAATTGGTCCATCCGTTCGGAAGTTAAGGCGATCTGAAGAATTCGAAAAAGTTCCAAGGGGGCTCCCATTGATGCTTTTTATTTTTTCGATTTCGGTTATTTCGATTGGAGAAATGGATTCTATGTAAAAAAACGAGCAGATTGGTACGATCGAAGTTGAAAATCGGTCCATCCGTTCGGAAGTTAAGGCGGTCTGAAGAATTCAGAAAAGTTCCAAGGGGACCCCCTTTGATGAAATTTTTTTTTTTATTTTGGTTTTTTCGATCGGAGAAATGGATTCTATAAAAAAAACAAGCAGATTGGTACGATCGAAGTTGAAAATCGGTCCATCCGTTCGGAAGTTAAGGCGATTTGAAGAATTCGAAAAAGTTCCAAGGGGACCCCCTTTGATGCAATTTTTTTTCAGATTTCGGTTTTTTCGATTGGAGAAATGGATTCTATAAAAAAAAACAAGCAGTTTGGTATGATCGAAGTTTAAAATCGGTCCATCCGTTCGGAAGTTAAGGCGATCTGAAGAATTCAGAAAAGTTCCAAGGGGACCCCCTTTGATGCGATTTTTTTTTCGATTTTGGTTTTTTCTATTGAAGAAATGGATTCTATAAAAAACAAGCAAATTGGTATGCGCGAAATTGAAAATCGGTCGATCCGTTCGGAAGTTGAGGCGGTCTGAAGAATTCGAAAAAGTTCCAAGGTGGCCCCCTTTGATTCCTTTTTTTTTTTCGATTTCGGTTTTTCCGATTGGAGAAACGGATTCTATGAAGAAAAACAAGCAGATTGGTATGATCGAAGTTGAAAATCGGTCCATCCGTTCGGAAGTTAAGGCGATCTGAAGAATTCGAAAAAGTTCCAAGGGGGCCCCCTTTGATGAATTTTTTTTTAGATTTCGGTTTTTTCGATTGGAGAAATGGATTCTATGAAAGAAACAAGCAGTTTGGTATGATCGAAGTTGAAAATCGGTCCATCCGTTCGGAAGTTAAGGCGATCTGAAGAATTCGAAAAAGTTCCAAGGGGACCCCCTTTGATGCAATTTTTTCTCGATTTCGATTTTTTCGATTGGAGAAATGGATTCTATGAAAAAAACAAGCGAATTGGTATGATCGAAGTTGAAAATCGCTCCATCCGTTCGGAAGTTAAGGCGATCTGAAGAATTCGAAAAAGTTCCAAGAGGGCCCCCTTTGATGCATTTTTTTTTTCGATTTCGGTTTTTCGATTGCAGAAATGGATTCTATGAAAAAAAAAAAAGCAGAATCGTATGATCGAAGTTGAAAATCGGTCCATCCGTTCGGAAGTTAAGGCGATCTGAAGAATTCGAAAAAGTTCCAAGGGGGCTCCCTTTGATGCTTTTTATTTTTTCGATTTCGGTTTTTTCGATTGGAGAAATGGATTCTATGTAAAAAAACGAGCAGATTGGTATGATCGAAGTTGAAAATCAGTCCATCCGTTCGGAAGTTAAGGCGGTCTGAAGAATTCAGAAAAGTTCCAAGGGGACCCCCTTTGATGAAATTTTTTTTCCGATTTTGGTTTTTTCGATTGGAGAAATGGATTCTATAAAAAAAAACAAGCAGATTGGTACGATCGAAGTTGAAAATCGGTCCATCCGTTCGGAAGTTAAGGCGATTTGAAGAATTCGAAAAAGTTCCCTTTGATGCAATTTTTTTTCAGATTTCGGTTTTTTCGATTGGAGAAATGGATTCTATGAAAAAAAACAAGCAGATTGGTACGATCGAAGTTGAAAATCGGTCCATCCGTTCGGAAGTTAAGGCGATCTGAAGAATTCGAAAAAGTTCCAAGAGGGCCCCCTTTGATGCATTTTTTTTTTCGATTTCGGTTTTTCGATTGCAGAAATGGATTCTATGAAAAAAAAAAAAGCAGAATCGTATGATCGAAGTTGAAAATCGGTCCATCCGTTCGGAAGTTAAGGCGATCTGAAGAATTCGAAAAAGTTCCAAGGGGGCTCCCTTTGATGCTTTTTATTTTTTCGATTTCGGTTTTTTCGATTGGAGAAATGGATTCTATGTAAAAAAACGAGCAGATTGGTATGATCGAAGTTGAAAATCAGTCCATCCGTTCGGAAGTTAAGGCGGTCTGAAGAATTCAGAAAAGTTCCAAGGGGACCCCCTTTGATGAAATTTTTTTTCCGATTTTGGTTTTTTCGATTGGAGAAATGGATTCTATAAAAAAAAACAAGCAGATTGGTACGATCGAAGTTGAAAATCGGTCCATCCGTTCGGAAGTTAAGGCGATTTGAAGAATTCGAAAAAGTTCCAAGGGGACCCCCTTTGATGCAATTTTTTTTCAGATTTCGGTTTTTTCGATTGGAGAAATGGATTCTATGAAAAAAAACAAGCAGATTGGTACGATCGAAGTTGAAAATCGGTCCATCCGTTCGGAAGTTAAGGCGATCTGAAGAATTCGAAAAAGTTCCAAGAGGGCCCCCTTTGATGCATTTTTTTTTTCGATTTCGGTTTTTCGATTGCAGAAATGGATTCTATGAAAAAAAAAAAAGCAGAATCGTATGATCGAAGTTGAAAATCGGTCCATCCGTTCGGAAGTTAAGGCGATCTGAAGAATTCGAAAAAGTTCCAAGGGGGCTCCCTTTGATGCTTTTTATTTTTTCGATTTCGGTTTTTTCGATTGGAGAAATGGATTCTATGTAAAAAAACGAGCAGATTGGTATGATCGAAGTTGAAAATCAGTCCATCCGTTCGGAAGTTAAGGCGGTCTGAAGAATTCAGAAAAGTTCCAAGGGGACCCCCTTTGATGAAATTTTTTTTCCGATTTTGGTTTTTTCGATTGGAGAAATGGATTCTATAAAAAAAAACAAGCAGATTGGTACGATCGAAGTTGAAAATCGGTCCATCCGTTCGGAAGTTAAGGCGATTTGAAGAATTCGAAAAAGTTCCAAGGGGACCCCCTTTGATGCAATTTTTTTTTCAGATTTCGGTTTTTTCGATTGGAGAAATGGATTCTATGAAAAAAAACAAGCAGTTTGGTATGATCGAAGTTTAAAATCGGTCCATCCGTTCGGAAGTTAAGGCGATCTGAAGAATTCAGAAAAGTTCCAAGGGGACCCCCTTTGATGCGATTTTTTTTTCGATTTTGGTTTTTTCTATTGAAGAAATGGAGTCTATAAAAAACAAGCAAATTGGTATGCGCGAAATTGAAAATCGGTCGATCCGTTCGGAAGTTGAGGCGGTCTGAAGAATTCGAAAAAGTTCCAAGGTGGCCCCCTTTGATGCATTTTCTTTTCGATTCCGGTTTTTCCGATTGGAGAAACGGATTCTATGAAGAAAAACAAGCAGATTGGTATGATCGAAGTTGAAAATCGGTCCATCCGTTCGGAAGTTAAGGCGATCTGAAGAATTCGAAAAAGTTCCAAGGGGGCCCCCTTTGATTCCTTTAATTTTTTCGATTTCGGTTTTTTCGATTGGAGAAATGGATTCTATGAAAGAAACAAGCAGTTTGGTATGATCGAAGTTGAAAATCGGTCCATCCGTTCGGAAGTTAAGGCGATCTGAAGAATTCGAAAAAGTTCCAAGGGGACCCCCTTTGATGCAATTTTTTCTCGATTTCGGTTTTTTCGATTGGAGAAATGGATTCTATGAAAAAAACAAGCGAATTGGTATGCGCGAAATTGAAAATCGGTCCATCCGTTCGGAAGTTAAGGCGATCTGAAGAATTCGAAAAAGTTCCAAGAAGGCCCCCTTTGATGCATTTTGTTTTTCGATTTCGGTTTTTTCGATTGGAGAAATGGATTCTATGAAAGAAAACAAGCAGATTGGTATGATCGAAGTTGAAAATCGGTCCATCCGTTCGGAAGTTAAGGCGATCTGAAGAATCAATCAATCAATCAATCAAGATATGCTTTATTGCCAGAAGAAACAATTCTTATCGACAAAGTCATAGAACAATAAAATATCTGGTACAGACATATTAAAATTGTAGAAGTGAGAGATAAAAGTCAGACGAAACATTTCTTTGAAAAATACATAAAAGAACAATGAAATGGTATCGAAACAGACATATTAAAATTGTACGAATTGATGATTAAATAACCAAAGACTATCAAAAATTGACAGATTAAAATGTTTATAAGTTGGATCTTATTAGTATACGGAGATACTTAAACAAGGCTCAAAAATAATAATAATAAACTCATTTCCATAGTGGCGAAACAAGCGTATTTGAATATCAATTGAAGGTTTCACAACTAAAGAATTCCTCCAGATTGTAAAAAGGATGAATGTACAACAATTCTTTCAATTCTTTTTTAAATGATCCAAATGCCTCGATTTTCCCAATTCTTATAGGTAAGCAATTATACACTTTCAACCCGTTATAGGTAATTGATTCCTTAACTATGCTGTTTTTAGGTTGCGGTAATGGTAACCTCAGTGTTTGTGATGACCGCGTATTGTGGCTCGCCGCTCGATGAGAAGAAGCATACTTGTCACGATTCTTGTGTATTAGACAGGCGGTTTCTAAAATAAAGATAGAGGTGACTGTGAGGATTCTGTGTCTCTTGAAAAGCTCTCTGCAGGAATAACGCGCTTGTACTTCACACAGAGCTCTGATTGCTCTTTTTTGTACAACTTGTACCATCTGTGTCAATTGCTTGCTGCATACTCCCCAGAGAGCAAATTGGATTCAATAAGAGCAAAGTATGCTGTTTTTGCAGCCTTGAAACCCAACTCATGTGATATAGTCCTAATAGCGTAACATCCGGAGGACAATTTTCTACACAATTACGTGACATGCTCGTTGAATTTCAATTTATTATCGATGTGGAGTCCGAGAAATTTGGTGCAAGAGACATTTTCAATGCAATTCGTGCCTAAGTTCAGGGCGGAAAGCTCGCAGCGGAATGATAGTACATTAGTTTTGGAGGCATTGAAGACAAGCAAGTTATCGTCGCACCAGGATTTAATCCGTTCTAAGTCTACTTGAATATGTTGATGTAGGGAATGTTTATCTTTATCATGCCAAAGTATGGTGGTATCATCTGCGAATAAAGTATACTTTCCAGATATTTTAACTTTTGTGAGGTCGTTTATATAAAGTAGAAAGAGTGTAGGACCAAGCACTGATCCCTGTGGTACACCACATTGAGTTGCCTCATTACGAGAGAGGTAATTAGTTTTAACCATTTGAGTCCGATCATTGAGGTATGATTTGAACCACTGTTGACTGATTCCTCTAAATCCATAGTATTCGAGTTTGCCCAGCAGAATTTTGTGACTTACACAGTCGAATGCTTTGGATAAGTCACAAAACACCGCTGCGGCTGCCTCTCCTTGATTAATATCAACATAAACTTTTGTTAGAAGGGAAAATACTGCATCATTGGTGCTCTTACGCTTTTGAAAACCGAACTGATTCTCACTCAAAGTACTATTTCTTAGCAAAAATTTCATAACTCTCTCTTGCACTAATTTTTCAATTATTTTGGATAAAGTAGGAATTAGTGATATTGGACGATAATTTGAAGGTTCTATAAATTCACCTCCATTGTGAAGTGGTATTATGATTGAGGTTTTCAAAAATTGTGGAAAAATACCCTGCTCAAATGACTGATTGATGAGAGCCACCAATACCTCAAGAGCAGAATCTGGAAGATTTGCAAATATATTGATTGAGAGCTCATCCAACCCTGATGTCTTTTTATTTTTTATACCTCTGATGATTTCTTTCAACTCAGTTGTGTGTGTTGGATCAAAATGGAAGTTCTCTTCGACATAGAGATTTGACATATAATAATCAAGGTTGTTTGTAGGTCTTAGGTCTGCAGTTAATTTAGATGCAACAGTACAATAATAGTCATTGAGGGTATTTGGGCTTAATGGGATTTCAATTGCTGTATTCTGTTTTCCCCTAAGGTCATTCATTATTCTCCAGCTTTCTTTGGATTTGTTGGAAGATTGATCGATTCTTGACTTGTAAAACATATCTTTTGAATATTTTATTACTTTTTGATATAAGTTACGGTATCTAGAATAGTATTTATGAAAGAATGGTTCGTTGGTAAATTTTCTAATTGTGTGAAGGGATTTCAGATTCTTTATTCCATTGGTTAGCCATTGTTTCTTTTTGTTTACTTTTATTTTTTGACGTGGAAAAGCTATGCTGAAGTTGATTATAGAAAGTAGAGAAGGGATCTGCAGAGACAAAACTATCCTCCCAGTGAGTATGTAAGCAATACTCTTGAAATTTTTTATAATTTTTTGTACTGAATAGTCGACCATATTTGAATTCAGATTTAAGGGTTTTTTTGTCAAGCAGTATGGTGCCAAGTATGGCTTCGTGATCAGATAGGCCAGAGGGGACTACTGAGCACGAGGTTTCTTCTGAATTACTGCAGAGATAATCAATTATGGTTGAAGTGTATTGTGATACCCGAGTAGGTTCCTTGACATGCATTTTTATATTGAATGAACTTAATAAATTAATTAGTTGATGACTATGTAAAGACTCTAGATCAGAGAAGTTGATATTCAAATCGCCTGTAATGACTATATTCGAATGAGATGGTAATAGTGATGAAAGCAGATCGAGTTTGTCCAGGAATATGTTTACATATTCGAGAAAGTTCCAAGGGGGCCCTCATTGATGCATTTTTTTTTCGATTTCAGTTTTTTCGATTGGAGAAATGGATTCTATGAAGAAAAAACAAGCAGATTGGTATGATCGAAGTTGAAAATCGGTCCATCCGTTCGGAAGTTAAGGCGATCTGAAGAATTCGAAAAAGTTCCAAGGGGGCCCCCTTTGATGCATTTTTTTTTTCGATTTCAGTTTTTTCGATCGAAGAAATAGATTCTATAAAAAAAACAAGCAGTTTGGTATGATCGAAGTTGAAAATCGGTCCATCCGTTCGGAAGTTAAGGCGATCTGAAGAATTCGAAAAAGTTCCAAGGGGGCCCCCTTTGATGCAATTTTTTTTTTCGATTTCGGTTTTATCGATTGGAGAAATGGATTCTATGAAAAAAAACAAGCAGATTGGTATGATCGAAGTTGAAAATCGGTCCATCCGTTCGGAAGTTAAGGCGATTTGAAGAATTCGAAAAAGTTCCAAGGGGACCCCCTTTGATGCAATTTTTTTTCAGATTTCGGTTTTTTCGATTGGAGAAATGGATTCTATGAAAAAAAACAAGCAGTTTGGTATGATCGAAGTTGAAAAATCGAAAAAATAAAAAGCATCATAGGGAGCCCCCTTGGAACTTTTTCGAATTCTTCAGATCGCCTTAACTTCCGAACGGATGGACCGATTTTCGATTTCGCGCATACCAATTTGATTGTTTTTTCATAGAATCCATTTTTTCAATAGAAAAAACCGAAATCGAAAAAAAATTGCATCAAAGGGGGTCCCCTTGGAACTTCTTCGAATTCTTCAGATCGCCTAAACTTCCGAACGGATGGACCGATTTTCAACTTCGATCATACCAAACTGCTTGTTTTTTTTCATAGAATCCATTTCTCCAATCGAAAAAACCGAAATCGAAAAAAAAAATTGCATCAAAGGGGGTCCCCTTGGAACTTTTTCGAATTCTTCAGATCGCCTTAACTTCCAAACGGATGGACCGATTTTCAACTTCGATCATAGCAATCTGCTTGTTTTTTCTCATAGAATCCATTTCTCCAATCGAAATAACCTTAATCGAAAAAAAAGTTGCATCAAAGGGGGCCCCCTTGGAACTTTTTCGAATTCTTCAGATCGCCTTAACTTCCGAACGGATGGACCGATTTTCAACTTCGATCATACCAATCTGCTTGTTTTTTTTTATAGAATCCATTTCTCCAATCGAAAAAACCGAAATCGAAAAAAAAATGCATCAAAGGGGGCCCCCTTGGAACTTTTTCGAATTCTTCAGATTGTACTGGTATAGCAATTCGTGGTTCGAAATAATAACAAGTTGTTACTTAAAACAATAAAACTAGAACACCGAAAAGTAGACCAGGACAGCTCACCTTGATGAAATATAAATATATCGTTTGATATCAATAATTATACATAAGTTGTTTAGGATAACATTATATGATAGTGATATAAATCATAACCATTTAGATTTGTGTGGCAGTCTACAGAATACCTTATCCAATAGAAGATATTTATATCTGAGATGTTTTATTTCAAATATCCATAGTAGAGAACCTGAGATAAAAGTATAAGTTTATCACATGGCGATCCTGCCAGTCCTACCATGTTCATGGATTGATAGCAGGTAGATACTGGAATAAAGTGTAACATCAGTGGAAAGTGATATATTCCAAAATGGGAACAACACAAACCAAGGAAGAGACAATCATAAGCCAAGCAGGAAACAGTGGTGGTGTGACAACTAGCGATGGAAAAAGCAGCTTCTCCGTCTACGAAGTACTAGGCATAGTGGCATTCGTCTGTTTTATTCTGGCGTTCAGCATGTTTCTCCGAAGAAAGTGTAAGAAATCGTTGGAGAAGAAAATCAGAAGAGAGATCGTGAGGAGCCAGGAGTTGGTGGTATAATACGACAGTGTGCGGCGAGTCTACAACTACAACTACAAGACTCAGGCTTTTCAGCTTGAGGTCCAGCTACTACAAGAAAGCAGCATACAACTGTGAGAATCAGGCATTCCAGCTTGAGGTCCAGCTACTACAGGAAGCAGCGACCATGGACCCTGGATATTAAAGAAATGGGAAGACATTTTGTGAAGTTCGTATGTAGTTATAAGTACCCTTAGTAGTAATAATTCTTTTTCTCATTGAAATTTCATCTGAGTTTTTTCGCCAATGAGCAAAGTAGATTTATTCAAGTATTTATATGAGGAAGTTAAAGTATTTCATAGAAATTTAGGAAAAGATAATCAAGACAGACGTGTAGATTTAGGAGTGATAGATCATAAGCTTCAGGAATTAGATAGGATAAAGGTAGAGTTGACAACATTAAAAACTGAATTCAATAATGAAACGAATGATCCAGAAATAATTCAGAAAGTCAAGGCATATGTCGAAGCATCTGAAAAACTATTAATTGACATTCAGAAAATTTTATATACTAGATTAACCAATATTAGGCAAGTAACAATAGTGAATATGGGTGAAAAATTTGATCTAAGAACAGCATCAAGCTTATTACCAATAACTAACGATAGTGAAGAATCTGTGAAACAACTAATCGATGCCATTGAATTATACGATAGTCTTCTTAATAACGAAGGAAAGATATTACTCACGAAATATGTTCTCAAAACTAGATTGTCACAAAACGCAAAAATGAGGCTAGATTCATCATATCCGTCAAATGCTGATTTAATTAACGATATTAAACAACATTTATTAACCAAACATTCAGCTGCGAGTTTATCCATTGAATTACATAACGCCAAACAAAAAGATAAATCTGTCAATGAATTTGGGAAATCAATCGAAGAATTATTGGTCAATTTGACGATAGCACAGTCCGATGGAAATGATGAGGCAATGAAAATACTCAAGAGTACGAACGAAAAACTAGCTATAAATGCTTTTGCGAACGGCTTGCGAAATCACGATTTGCGTACTGTAATAAAGGCTAGGTGTTATGACAAATTGAAAGATGCGATAAGTGGTGCTACTGACGAAGAAAATTCTAGAGGTGCAACATCTTCACAAGTTTTCCACATGCGCGGAAAACCGAAATCTAATTACCATACTCATGCATCGAGTCGAGGATTCCAACAAAATTGGCGTGGAAGATCAAATTTCAATAACTCGAATTTCAATAATTTTAGAGGCAATAATTCAAATAATAATAATCATTTTAGAGGTCGAAACCGAGGACAGTTCCGTGGAAATTTTAGAGGACGTCTGCATAATAACAATAATCGAACTTTCGGTAGAGATCAAAGGGGGTTCTTGATGGACAATGCTCAGGAAACTGAGATGAAACATCCGCCACAACAAGCAAATCAGTTTTTTCGTGCAGACTAGTGAGAATGTAGATGATTGTGCAATTTTATGTATAAATGGTTTAAATTACGTATGTTTGAAAAATGGAATTAATAACTTGGCATTTTTGTTAGATACTGGAGCGTCTGTGAGTGTAATTTTTGCATCATGTATAAATAATAATCAGTATGTTGATACTACGAATAGAGTTAAAATAAACGGAATAGCTGGTTCGGTATATACGCTAGGCTCAGCTAATATTACATTGCAAATTCCGAATGGTGAGATAGGTCATGAATTTCACGTGGTGAATGACTTTGGGAGTGATATGAGTGGTGTTATTGGATCAGATTTCCTTGCTAAATACTCGGCGATATTGAACTATGAGTTATGCACACTTTCATTTTCAATAAATGATCAAAAAGTTTCAGTTCCATTTCAGTCCAAGTATGATAATCATATAATGATTCCGCCTAGAAGCGAAATTATTAAATACTTTCGAGTACAAAATTTAGAAGATTGTATTGTTATTCCAGAAGAAATTTCTGAAGGAGTTTATACTGCAGGGATTATCGCAAAACCTCAGGATTATATGATACCAGTAAAATTTTTGAATATTACTGAAAGGGAAGTCAGGTTAAAAAATTTCAAACCGAAAGCAGAAATAATTTCAAAATTCGATGTTCATTCTTTTGGAAAAACACAATTCTCAGTAGAGCGTACAGAAACTTTACTCAATTCAATAAATGTAAAAGGACTCAGTGATGAAGAAAAACTATCTATTCATAAAATATGTGCGAAATATGCAGATGTGTTTTGCTTGGAAAATGACCCACTGACAGTAACGAATGTTTGTAAACAGACAATTCATTTAAAGAATGACACAACTCCGGTATATGTTAAACCATACCGTTTACCACATTCACAAAAAGTTGAAATAAATAAACAAATTGATAAAATGTTATCTGAAGGAATCATTGAACCAACGAGATCAGAATGGTCAGCTCCTTTATTAGTAGTTCCGAAGAAATCAGATGTTGATGGTAATAAGAAATGGAGGATAGTTATCGACTATCGCCTTCTGAATAAGCGTATCGAAGATGACAAATTTCCATTGCCCTGTATAGATGAGATCTTGGATTCACTTTCAGGAGCAATTTACTTTCCTCATCTTGATTTATCGCAAGGCTACTACCAGATCGAATTGAATGAATCGTCTAGGCCTTATACAAGTTTTACAACCGATAGAGGTCAGTATCAAATGACGAGATTACCAATGGGGTTGAAAATTAGTCCGAGTGCTTTCTCTCGAGCCATGACAATAGCTATGTCAGGATTGAATTATGAAAAATGTTTCATTTATTTAGACGATTTATTAGTTTTTGGTAATAATCTATCAGGTCACAATCAGAATTTAATCAAAGTTTTGCAGCGTTTGAGACAAGTAAATTTAAAATTGAATCCTTATAAATGCGAGTTCTTGAAGAAACAGATATTGTATCTTGGGCATGTTATCTCATCGGAAGGAATATCTCCGGATTTCGAGAAAATACGTGTCATGCAACAATATCCGATTCCAAAAGATTCGAGCGAAACAAAACGATTTGTAGCATTCGCAAATTATTATAGGAAGTTTATCAGAAATTTTGCTGAAATTGCAGCGCCCCTGAATAGATTATCGAAAAAGGGTGTAGCTTTCAATTGGAACGAAGAGTGTCAAAAAGCATTCGAGTCACTAAAACAAGTTTTAATTCAACCACCAATTCTCGCATATCCTGATTTTTCAGAAACCAATGAGTTTGTTTTGAGAACTGACGCTAGTAACTTCGCTGTTGGTGCAGTTTTATCGAATTCGAATGACAAACCTGTGGCATTTGCCAGCAGATCTTTAAATAAAGCTGAAATCAATTATTGCGTTATAGAGAAGGAACTAGTGGCTATATGTTGGAGTGTGAAGAAGTTTCGTCCTTATTTATATGGGAAAAAATTCACTATTCTTACAGATCACAAACCATTGCTATATCTTTTTGGTATGACGAATCCTTCAAGTAGACTAACTAAATTCAGATTAACGTTAGAAGAATATGATTTTACAATAAATTATGTCAAAGGAAAAGACAATGTTACAGCAGATGCATTATCCCGAATAAAAATTGATTCAGATACCCTGAAAGAAATGTCAAAAAATTCGTGTAGTACGATTAATATAATGACGAGGGCACAAAATAAAAATCTGGAAAACAATCTGCCGGTAAGTTTCAGTGGTTCTTCTGACAATAGGCTTGATCACCCTGGAGTTGTTGAATTATTGAAACCACCTAAGGAATTTGTTCAATTATATCCTTTACCTAGTGATGAATTTGTGAAGAAAATACGTTCTGAGTATATAAGAATAGGAAACACACTATATGATGGGAAAGCAAATACAATATATATTAATCAGGAAGATACTCGATCAACGACGGCATTTCGTGCATCGTTGAGAGACCTGAAGAAAATTTGTGAAGAATTTGACATTCAAGAATTGTTAATAATCAAAAATTATCGATGCGCATCGTTATTGAAGAAGATATTAGAATTTCCCAATGAAATAAAAAAAGCCGGTATAAAAATAAATATAGTAAAAGCTCAGCAACACATAACTAGGAAAGAAACACGACAATTGATTATGAACGATTACCACATGTTACCAACAGGAGGGCATGCTGGTATAAATCGAATGTTTAATAACATTAGGAAAACTTACTTGTGGCCCGGACTGCGGAAAGATATTGAAAATTTCGTGAAACGTTGTGATGACTGTCAGAGATACAAGTACTCTAGACCGCATCAACAACCA
Source organism: Chrysomela aeneicollis (assembly GCA_029955515.1). Classification (NCBI taxonomy): domain Eukaryota; kingdom Metazoa; phylum Arthropoda; class Insecta; order Coleoptera; family Chrysomelidae; genus Chrysomela; species Chrysomela aeneicollis. The sequence goes on along the minus strand of JARUHQ010000013.1, from coordinate 8,215,507 downwards.
ATGAAAATAACCACAACTGCTAACTCAGCATTTCAGAAAGTTTTTCTTGACTTGGTTGGTCCTTTAGAACAAGACAAAGAAAATAACCGATACATCTTGACGTTGCAATGCGAGTTAACGAAATTTGTCGAAGCATATCCATTAGAAAATAAAGAATCAGTCACAGTTGCAAAGTCTTTCGTGGAATATTTCATTTTGCGATATGGCATTCCAGAACAAGTTTTAACTGATAGAGGTACCGAATTTTTAGCGTCCATATTCAAGGAATCGTGCAAACTGTTAAAAATCGAACAGCTAAATTCAACAGCTTATCATCACGAAACCTTGGGAGCTCTGGAAAATACACATAAAAATTTAGGTGCTTATTTGCGCATACATGCATCGAAACATCGAGACACTTGGAGCTCGTGGATTCCATATTGGTGTTTTGCATATAATAATACAGTGCACACGGAAACTCGATATACTCCATATGAGTTAGTTTTTGGAAAAACAAGTCGACTTCCAACGAACATTGCTACTCAAATAGACCCTGTATATAATATCGATGATTACCCAATCCAGTTGAAATATCGTTTGCAATCAGCTTGGAATGATGCGAAAAATAATTTGATTGTATCAAAAACAATAAGAAAAAACAAACAAGATACAAAAGTTAATTCGATTCATGTTAAAGCAGGTGATAAAGTATTAGTGAAAAATACTTCTACAAATAAATATGATCCCATATTCAAAGGTCCATTTATTGTAATAGAAGATAAGGAACCAAATGTTGTAGTTAGGATAGAAAATAAGTTAGTAGAAATACATAAAAATAGGATAAAGTTGTTTATAGAATAGAAAAAAAAAATATTATAATTTATTTTTTTTCTCGTCGTCGGGGGAGGTGTACTGGTATAGCAATTCGTGGTTCGAAATAATAACAAGTTGTTACTTAAAACAATAAAACTAGAACACCGAAAAGTAGACCAGGACAGCTCACCTTGATGAAATATAAATATATCGTTTGATATCAATAATTATACATAAGTTGTTTAGGATAACATTATATGATAGTGATATAAATCATAACCATTTAGATTTGTGTGGCAGTCTACAGAATACCTTATCCAATAGAAGATATTTATATCTGAGATGTTTTATTTCAAATATCCATAGTAGAGAACCTGAGATAAAAGTATAAGTTTATCACAAGATCGTCTTAACTTCCGAACGGATGGACCGATTTTCAACTTCGATCATACCAATCTGCTTGTTTTCTTTCATAGAATCCATTTCTTTAATCGAAAAAACCGAAATCGAAAAAAAAAATGCATCAAAGGGGGCCTTCTTGGAACTTTTCCGAATTCTACAGATCGCCTAACTTCCGAACGGATGGACCGATTTTCAATTTCGCGCATATCAATTGGCTTGTTTTTTCATAGAATCTATTTCTCCAATCGAAAAAACCGAAATCGAAAAAACCGAAATCGAAAAAAAAAATGCATCAAAGGGGGCCCCCTTGGAACTTTTTCGAATTCTTCAGATCGCCTTAACTTCCGAACGGATGGACCGATTTTCAACTTCGATCATACCAATCTGCTTGTTTTCTTTCATAGAATCCATTTCTCTAATCGAAAAAACCGAAATCGAAAAAAAAAATGCATCAAAGGGGGCCTTCTTGGAACTTTTCCGAATTCTACAGATCGCCTAACTTCCGAACGGATGGACCGATTTTCAATTTCGCGCATATCAATTGGCTTGTTTTTTCATAGAATCTATTTCTCCAATCGAAAAAACCGAAATCGAAAAAAAATTGCATCAAAGGGGGTCCCCTTGGAACTTTTTCGTATTCTTCAGATCGCCTTAACTTCCGAACGGATGGACCGATTTTCAACTTCGATCATACCAATCTGCTTGTTTTTTTTTCATAGAATCCATTTCTCCAATCGGAAAAACCGAAATCGAAAAAAAAAATGCATCAAAGGGGGCCACTTTGGAACTTTTTCGAATTCTTCAGACCGCCTCAACTTCCGAACGGATCGACCGATTTTCAATTTCGCGCATACCAAATTGCTTGTTTTTTCATAGAATCCATTTCTTCAATGAAAAAAACCGAAATCGAAAAAAAAATTGCATCAAAGGGGGTCCCCTTGGAACTTTTTCGAATTCTTCAGATCGCCTTAACTTCCGAACGGATTGACCGATTTTCAACTTCGATCATGCCAAACTGCTTGTTTTTTTTCATAGAATTCATTTCTCCAATCGCAAAATACGAAATCTGAAAAAAAAATTGCATCGAAGGGGGTCCCCTTGGAACTTTTTCGAATTCTTCAAATCGCCTTAACTTCCGAACGGATGGACCGATTTTCAACATCGATCATACCAATCTGCTTGTTTTTTTTATAGAATCCATTTCTCCAATCGAAAAAAACGAAATCGAAGAAAAAATTGCATCAAAGGGGGTCCCCTTGGAACTTTTCTGAATTCTTCAGATCGCCTTAACTTCCGAACGGATGGACCGATTTTCAACTTCGATCATACCAATCTGCTTGTTTTTTTTCATAGAATCCATTTCTCCAATCGAAAAAACCGAAATCGAAAAGAAAAATTGCATCAAAGGGGGTCCCCTTGGAACTTTTTCGAATTCATCAGATCGCCTTAACTTCCGAACGGATGGACCGATTTTCAACTTCGATCATGCCAATCTGCTTGTTTTTTTTTATAGAATCCATTTCTCCAATCAAAAAAACCGAAATCGAAAAAATAAAAAGCATCAAAAGGACCCCCCTTGGAACTTTTTCGAATTCTTCAGATCGCCTTAACTTCCGAACGGATGGAACGATTTTCAACTTCGATCATACGAATCTGCTTTTTTTTTTTCATAGAATCTATTTCTGCAATCGGAAAATCCGAAATCGAAAAAAAAAATGCATCAAAGGGGGCCCCCTTGGAACTTTTTCGAATTCTTCAGATCGACTTAACTTTCGAACGGATGGACCGATTTTCAACTTCGATCATACCAATCTGCTTTTTTTTTCATAGAATCCATTTCTCTGATCAAAAAAACAGAAATCGAAAAAATAAATGCATCAAAGGGGGCCCTTGGAACTTTTTCGAATTCTTCAGATTGCCTTAACTTTCGAACGTATGGACCGATTTTCAACTTCGATCATACCAATCTGCTTGTTTTTTTTTCATAGAATTCATTTCTCCAATCAAAAAAACCGAAATCGAAAAAATAAAAAGCATCAAAGGGAGCCCCCTTGGAACTTTTTCGAATTCTTCAGATCGCCTTAACTTCCGAACGGATGGACCGATTTTCAACTTCGATCATACGAATCTGCTTGTTTTTTTTCATAGAATCCATTTCTGCAATCGAAAAAACCGAAATCGAAAAAAAAATGCATCAAAGGGGGCCCCCTTGGAACTTTTTCGAATTCTTCAGATCGACTTAACTTCCGAACGGATGGACCGATTTTCAACTTCGATCATACCAATCTGCTTTTTTTTTTCATAGAATTCATTTCTCCGATCAAAAAAACCGAAATCGAAAAAAAAATGCATCAAAGGAGGCCCCCTTGGAACTTTTTCGAATTCTTCAGATTGCCTTAACTTTCGAACGTATGGACCGATTTGCTTGTTTTTTCATAGAATCCATTTCTTCAATAAAAAAAACCGAAATCGATGAAAAAATTGCATCAAAGGGGGTCCCCTTGGAACTTTTTCGAATTCATCAGATCGCCTTAACTTCCGAACGGATGGACCTATTTTCAACTTCGATCATACCAAACTGCTTGTTTTTTTTTCATAGAATCCATTTCTTCAATCGAAAAAACTGAAATCTGAAAAAAATTGCATCAAAGGGGGTCCCCTTGGAACTTTTTCGAATTCTTCAAATCGCCTTAACTTCCGAACGGATGGACCGATTTTCAACTTCGATCATACCAATCTGCTTGTTTTTTTTCATAGAATCCATTTTTCCAATCGGAAAAACCGAAATCGAAAAACAAATTGCATCAAAGGGGCCCCCCTTGGAACTTTTTCGAATTCATCAGATCGCCTTAACTTCCGAACGGATGGACCGATTTTCAACTTCGATCATGCCAAACTGCTTGTTTTTTTTTCATAGAATCCATTTCTCCAATCGAAAAAACCGAAATCGAAAAAAAAATGCATCAAAGGGGGCCCCCTTGGAACTTTTTCGAATTCTTCAGATCGCCTTAACTTCCGAACGGATGGACCGATTTTCAACTTCGATCATACCAATCTGCTTGTTTTTTCTTCATAGAATCCATTTCTCCAATCGAAAAAACTGAAATCGAAAAAAAAATGCATCAATGAGGGCCCCCTTGGAACTTTCTCGAATTCTTCAGATCGCCTTAACTTCCGAACGGATGGACCGATTTTCAACTTCGATCATACCAATCTGCTTGTTTTCTTTCATTGAATCCATTTCTCCAAACGAAAAAACCGAAATCGAAGAAAAAATGCATCAAAGGGGGCCCCCTTGGAACTTTTTCGAATTCTTCAGATCGCCTTAACTTCCGAACGGATGGACCGATTTTCAACTTCGATCATACCAATCTGCTTGTTTTTTTTCATAGAATCCATTTCTCCAATCGAAAAAACCGAAATCGAAAAAAAATACATCAAAGGGGGCCTTCTTGGAACTTTTTCGAATTCTTCAGATCGCCTTAACTTCCGAACGGATGGACCGATTTTCAATTTCGCGCATACCAATTCGCTTGTTTTTTTCATAGAATCCATTTCTCCAATCGAAAAAACCGAAATCGAAAAAAAATTGCATCAAAGGGGGTCCCCTTGGAACTTTTTCGAATTCTTCAGATCGCCTTAACTTCCGAACGGATGGACCGATTTTCAACTTCGATCATACCAATCTGCTTGTTTCTTTCATAGAATCCATTTCTCCAATCGAAAAAACCGAAATCGAAAAAAAAATGCATCAAAGGGGGCCCCCTTGGAACTTTTTCGAATTCTTCAGATCGCCTTAACATCCGAACGGATGGACCGATTTTCAACTTCGATCATACCAATCTGCTTGTTTTTTTTTATAGAATCCATTTCTCCAATCGGAAAAACCGAAATCGAAAAAAAAATGCATCAAAGGGGGCCACCTTGAAACTTTTTCGAATTCTTCAGATCGCCTTAACTTCCGAACGGATGAACCGATTTTCAACTTCGATCATACCAATCTGCTTGTTTTCTTTCATAGAATCCATTTCTCTAATCGAAAAAACCGAAATCGAAAAAAAAAATGCATCAAAGGGGGCCTTCTTGGAACTTTTCCGAATTCTACAGATCGCCTAACTTCCGAACGGATGGACCGATTTTCAATTTCGCGCATATCAATTGGCTTGTTTTTTCATAGAATCTATTTCTCCAATCGAAAAAACCGAAATCGAAAAAAAATTGCATCAAAGGGGGTCCCCTTGGAACTTTTTCGAATTCTTCAGATCGCCTTAACTTCCGAACGGATGGACCGATTTTCAACTTCGATCATACCAATCTGCTTGTTTTTTTTTCATAGAATCCATTTCTCCAATCGGAAAAACCGAAATCGAAAAAGAAAATGCATCAAAGGGGGCCACTTTGAAACTTTTTCGAATTCTTCAGACCGCCTCAACTTCCGAACGGATCGACCGATTTTCAATTTCGCGCATACCAAATTGCTTGTTTTTTCATAGAATCCATTTCTTCAATGAAAAAAACCGAAATCGAAAAAAAAATTGCATCAAAGGGGGTCCCCTTGGAACTTTTTCGAATTCTTCAGATCGCCTTAACTTCCGAACGGATTGACCGATTTTCAACTTTGATCATGCCAAACTGCTTGTTTTTTTTTCATAGAATTCATTTCTCCAATCGCAAAATACGAAATCTGAAAAAAAATTGCATCGAAGGGGGTCCCCTTGGAACTTTTTCGAATTCTTCAAATCGCCTTAACTTCCGAACGGATGGACCGATTTTCAACATCGATCATACCAATCTGCTTGTTTTTTTTATAGAATCCATTTCTCCAATCGAAAAAAACGAAATCGAAGAAAAAATTGCATCAAAGGGGGTCCCCTTGGAACTTTTCTGAATTCTTCAGATCGCCTTAACTTCCGAACGGATGGACCGATCTTCAACTTCGATCATACCAATCTGCTTGTTTTTTTTCATAGAATCCATTTCTCCAATCGAAAAAACCGAAATCGAAAAGAAAAATTGCATCAAAGGGGGTCCCCTTGGAACTTTTTCGAATTCATCAGATCGCCTTAACTTCCGAACGGATGGACCGATTTTCAACTTCGATCATGCCAATCTGCTTGTTTTTTTTTTATAGAATCCATTTCTCCAATCAAAAAAACCGAAATCGAAAAAATAAAAAGCATCAAAAGGACCCCCCTTGGAACTTTTTCGAATTCTTCAGATCGCCTTAACTTCCGAACGGATGGAACGATTTTCAACTTCGATCATACGAATCTGCTTTTTTTTTCATAGAATCCATTTCTGCAATCGAAAAATCCGAAATCGAAAAAAAAAATGCATCAAAGGGGGCCCCTTTGGAACTTTTTCGAATTCTTCAGATCGACTTAACTTTCGAACGGATGGACCGATTTTCAACTTCGATCATACCAATCTGCTTTTTTTTTTCATAGAATCCATTTCTCTGATCAAAAAAACAGAAATCGAAAAAATAAATGCATCAAAGGGGGCCCCCTTGGAACTTTTTCGAATTCTTCAGATTGCCTTAACTTTCGAACGTATGGACCGATTTTCAACTTCGATCATACCAATCTGCTTGTTTTTTTTCATAGATTTCATTTCTCCAATCAAAAAAACCGAAATCGAAAAAATAAAAAGCATCAAAGGGAGCCCCCTTGGAACTTTTTCGAATTCTTCAGATCGCCTTAACTTCCGAACGGATGGACCGATTTTCAACTTCGATCATACGAATCTGCTTGTTTTTTTTCATAGAATCCATTTCTGCAATCGAAAAAACCGAAATCGAAAAAAAAAATGCATCAAAGGGGGCCCCCTTGGAACTTTTTCGAATTCTTCAGATCGACTTAACTTCCGAACGGATGGACCGATTTTCAACTTCGATCATACCAATCTGCTTTTTTTTTTCATAAAATCCATTTCTCCGATCAAAAAAACCGAAATCGAAAAAAAAATGCATCAAAGGAGGCCCCCTTGGAACTTTTTCGAATTCTTCAGATTGCCTTAACTTTCGAACGTATGGACCGATTTGCTTGTTTTTTCATAGAATCCATTTCTTCAATAAAAAAAACCGAAATCGATGAAAAAATTGCATCAAAGGGGGTCCCCTTGGAACTTTTTCGAATTCATCAGATCGCCTTAACTTCCGAACGGATGGACCTATTTTCAACTTCGATCATACCAAACTGCTTGTTTTTTTTTCATAGAATCCATTTCTCCAATCGAAAAAACTGAAATCTGAAAAAAATTGCATCAAAGGGGGTCCCCTTGGAACTTTTTCGAATTCTTCAAATCGCCTTAACTTCCGAACGGATGGACCGATTTTCAACTTCGATCATACCAATCTGCTTGTTTTTTTCCATAGAATCCATTTTTCCAATCGGAAAAACCGAAATCGAAAAACAAATTGCATCAAAGGGGCCCCCCTTGGAACTTTTTCGAATTCATCAGATCGCCTTAACTTCCGAACGGATGGACCGATTTTCAACTTCGATCATGCCAAACTGCTTGTTTTTTTTTCATAGAATCCATTTCTCTAATCGAAAAAACCGAAATCGAAAAAAAAAATGCATCAAAGGGGGCCCCCTTGGAACTTTTTCGAATTCTTCAGATCGCCTTAACTTCCGAACGGATGGACCGATTTTCAACTTCGATCATACCAATCTGCTTGTTTTTTCTTCATAGAATCCATTTCTCCAATCAAAAAAACTGAAATCGAAAAAAAAATGCATCAATGAGGGCCCCCTTGGAACTTTCTCGAATTCTTCAGATCGCCTTAACTTCCGAACGGATGGACCGATTTTCAACTTCGATCATACCAATCTGCTTGTTTTCTTTCATAGAATCCATTTCTCCAATCGAAAAAACCGAAATCGAAGAAAAAATGCATCAAAGGGGGCCCCCTTGGAACTTTTTCGAATTCTTCAGATCGCCTTAACTTCCGAACGGATGGACCGATTTTCAACTTCGATCATACCAATCTGCTTGTTTTTTTTCATAGAATCCATTTCTCCAATGGAAAAAACCGAAATCGAAAAAAAAATACATCAAAGGCTGCCTTCTTGGAACTTTTTCGAATTCTTCAGATCGCCTTAACTTCCGAACGGATGGACCGATTTTCAATTTCGCGCATACCAATTCGCTTGTTTTTTTCATAGAATCCATTTCTCCGATCGAAAAAACCGAAATCGAAAAAAAATTGCATCAAAGGGGGTCCCCTTGGAACTTTTTCGAATTCTTCAGATCGCCTTAACTTCCGAACGGATGGACCGATTTTCAACTTCGATCATACCAATCTGCTTGTTTCTTTCATAGAATCCATTTCTCCAATCGAAAAAACCGAAATCGAAAAAAAAATGCATCAAAGGGGGCCCCCTTGGAACTTTTTCGAATTCTTCAGATCGCCTTAACATCCGAACGGATGGACCGATTTTCAACTTCGATCATACCAATCTGCTTGTTTTTTTTTATAGAATCTATTTTTCCAATCGGAAAAACCGAAATCGAAAAAAAAAATGCATCAAAGGGGGCCACCTTGAAACTTTTTCGAATTCTTCAGATCGCCTTAACTTCCGAACGGATGAACCGATTTTCAACTTCGATCATACCAAACTGCTTGTTTTTTTTTTCATAGAATCCATTTCTCCAATCGAAAAAACCTAAATCTGAGAAAAAATTGCATCAGAGGGGGTCCCCTTGGAACTTTTTCGAATTCTTCAAATCGCCTTAACTTCCGAACGGATGGACCGATTTTCAACTTCGATCGTACCAATCTGCTTGTTTTTTTTCATAGATTCCATTTCTCCAATCGAAAAAACCAAAATCGAAAAAATAATTTATCAAAGGGGGTCCCCTTGGAACTTTTCTGAATTCTTCAGACCTCCTTAACTTCCGAACGGATGGACCGATTTTCAACTTCGATCATACCAATCTGCTTGTTTTTTTTTCATAGAATCCATTTCTCCAAACGAAAAAACCGAAATCGAAAAAATAAAAAGCATCATAGGGAGCCCCCTTGGAACTTTTTCGAATTCTTCAGATCGCCTTAACTTCCGAACGGATGGACCGATTTTCAACTTCGATCATACGAATCTGCTTTTTTTTCATAGAATCCATTTCTCCAATCAAAAAAACCGAAATCGAAAAAATGAAAAGCATCAAAGGGAGCCCCCTTGGAACTTTTTCGAATTCTTCAGATCGACTTAACTTCCGAACGGATGGACCGATTCTCAACTTCGATCATACCAATCTGCTTTTTTTTTTCATAGAATCCATTTTTCCGATCAAAAAATCCGAAATCGAAAAAAAATGCATCAAAGAGGGCCCCCTTGGAACTTTTTCGAATTATTCAGATTGCCTTAACTTTCAAACGTATGGACCGATTTTCAACTTCGATCATACCAATCTGCTGGTTTTTTTTTCATAGAATCCATTTCTCCAATCAAAAAAACCGAAATCGAAAAAATAAAAAGCATCAAAGGGAGCCCCCTTGGAACTTTTTCGAATTCTTCAGATCGCCTTAACTTCCGAACGGATGGACCGATTTTCAACTTCGATCATACGAATCTGCTTGTTTTTTTTTCATAGAATCCATTTCTCCAATCGAAAAAACCGAAATCGAGAAAAGAAATGCATCAAAGGGGGCCCCCTTGGAACTTTTTCGAATTCTTCAGATCGACTTAACTTCCGAACGGATGGACCGATTTTCAACTTCGATCATACCAATCTGCTTTATTTTTCATAGCATCCATTTCTCCGATCAAAAAAACCGAAATCGAGAAAAAAAATGCATCAAAGGTGGCCCCCTTGGAACTTTTTCGAATTCTTCAGATCGCCTTAACTTCCGAACGGATAAACCGATTTTCAACTTCGATCATACCAAACTGCTTGTTTTTTCTTCATAGAATCCATTTCTCCAATCGAAAAAACTGAAATCGATGAAAAAATGCATCAATGAGGGCCCCCTTGGAACTTTCTCGAATTCTTCAGATCGCCTTAACTTCCGAACGGATGGACCGATTTTCAACTTCGATCATACCAATCTGCTTGTTTTCTTTCATCGAATTCATTTCTCCAATCGAAAAAACCGAAATCGAAAAAAAAATGCATCAAAGGGGGCCTTCTTGGAACTTTTTCGAATTCTTCAGATCGCCTTAACTTCCGAACGGATGGACCGATTTTCAATTTCGCGCATACCAATTCGCTTGTTTTTTTCATAGAATCCATTTCTCCAATCGAAAAAACCGAAATCGAAAAAAAATTGCATCAAAGGGGGTCCCCTTGGAACTTTTTCGAATTCTTCAGATCGCCTTAACTTCCGAACGGATGGACCGATTTTCAACTTCGATCGTACCAATCTGCTTGTTTTTTTTCATAGAATCCATTTCTCCAATCGAAAAAACCAAAATCGAAAAAAAAAATTTATCAAAGGGGGTCCCCTTGGAACTTTTCTGAATTCTTCAGACCGCCTTAACTTCCGAACGGATGGACCGATTTTCAACTTCGATCATACCAATCTGCTTGTTTTTTTTTCATAGAATCCATTTCTCCAATCGAAAAAACCGAAATCGAAAAAATAAAAAGCATCATAGGGAGCCCCCTTGGAACTTTTTCGAATTCTTCAGATCGCCTTAACTTCCGAACGGATGGACCGATTTTCAACTTCGATCATACGAATCTGCTTTTTTTTCATAGAATCCATTTCTCCAATCAAAAAAACCGAAATCGAAAAAATAAAAAGCATCAAAGGAAGCCCCCTTGGAACTTTTTCGAATTCTTCAGATCGCCTTAACTTCCGAACGGATAGACCGATTTTCAACTTCGATCATACGAATCTGCTTGTTTTTTTTTATAGAATATATTTCTCCAATCAAAAAAACCGAAATCGAAAAAAAAAATGCATCAAAGGGGGCTCCCTTGGAACTTTTTCGAATTCTTCAGATCGACTTAACTTCCGAACGGATGGACCGATTCTCAACTTCGATCACACCAATCTGCTTTTTTTTTTCATAGAATCCATTTCTCCGATCAAAAAATCCGAAATCGAAAAAAAATGCATCAAAGGGGGCCCCCTTGGAACTTTTTCGAATTCTTCAGATTGCCTTAACTTTCAAACGTATGGACCGATTTTCAACTTCGATCATACCAATCTGCTTGTTTTTTTTTTCATAGAATCCATTTCTCCAATCATAAAAACCGAAATCGAAAAAATAAAAAGCATCAAAGGGAGCCCCCTTGGAACTTTTTCGAATTCTTCAGATCGCCTTAACTTCCGAACGGATGGACCGATTTTCAACTTCGATCATACGAATCTGCTTGTTTTTTTTCATAGAATCCATTTCTCCAATCGAAAAAACCGAAATCGCGAAAAAAAGTGCAGCAAAGGGGGCCCCCTTGGAACTTTTTCGAATTCTTCAGATCGACTTAACTTCCGAACGGATGGACCGATTTTCAACTTCGATCATACCAATCTGCTTTATTTTTCATAGAATCCATTTCTCCGATCAAAAAAACCGAAATCGAAAAAAAAAAATGCATCAAAGGGGGCCCCCTTAGAACTTTTTCGAATTCTTCAGATTGCCTTAACTTTCGAACGTATGGACCGATTTTCAACTTCGATCATACCAATCTGCTTGTTTTTTTTCATAGAATCCATTTCTCCAATCGAAAAAACCGAAATCGAAAAAAAAAATGCATCAAAGGGGGCCCCCTTGGAACTTTTTCGAATTCTTCAGATCGCCTAACATCCGAACGGATGGACCGATTTTCAACTTCGATCATACCAATCTGCTTGTTTTTTTTTTCATAGAATCCATTTCTCCGATCGAAAGAACCGAAATCGAAAAAAAAAAAATGCATCAAAGGGGGCCCCCTTGGAACTTTTTCGAATTCTTCAGATCGCCTAACTTCCGAACGGATGGACCGATTTTCAACTTCGATCATACCAATCTGCTTGTTTTTTTTTCATAGATTCCATTTCTCCAATCGAAAAAACCGAAATCGAAAAAAAAATGCATCCATGGGGGCCCCTTTGGAACTTTTTCGAATTCTTCAGATCGCCTTAACTTCCGAACGGATGGACCGATTTTCAACTTCGATCATTCCAATCTGCTTGTATTTTTTCAAAGAATCCATTTCTCCAATCGAAAAAACCGAAATGGAAAAAAAAAATGCATCAAAGGGGACCCCCTTGGAACTTTTTCGAATTCTTCAGATCGCCTTAACTTCCGAACGGATGGACCGATTTTCAACTTCGATCATACCAATCTGCTTGTTTTTTTCATAGAATCCATTTCTTCAATCGAAAAAACCGAAATCGAAAAAAAATGCATCAAAGGGGGCCCCCTTGGAACTTTTTCGAATTCTTCAGATCGCATTAACTTCCGAACGGATGGACCGATTTTCAACTTCGATCATACCAATCTGCTTGTTTTTTTTTCATAGAATCCATTTCTCCAATCGAAAGAACCGGAATCGAAAAAAAAAATGCATCGAAGGGGGCCCCCTTGGAACTTTTTCGAATTCTTCAGATCGCCTCAACTTCCGAACGGATGGACCGATTTTCAATTTCTCGCATACCAATTCGCTCGTTTTTTCCATAGAATCCATTTCTCCAATCGAAAAAAATTGCATCAAAGGGGGTCCCCTTGGAACTTTTTCGAACTCTTCAGATCGCCTTAACTTCCGAACGGATGGACCGATTTTCAACTTCGATCATACCAATCTGCTTGTTTTTTTCATAGAATCCATTTCTCCAATCGAAAAAACCGAAATCGAAAAAAAAATGCATCAAAGGGGGCCCCCTTGGAACTTTTTCGAATTCTTCAGATCGCCTTAACTTCCGAACGGATGGACCGATTTTCAACTTCGATCATACCAATCTGCTTGTTTTATTTCATAGAATCCATTTCTCCAATCGGAAAAACCGAAATCGAAAAAAAAAAATGCATCAAAGGAGGCCCTCTTGGAACTTTTTCGAATTCTTCCGACCGCCTTAACTTCCGAACGGATGGACCGATTTTCAATTTCGCGCATACCAATTTGATTGTTTTTTCATAGAATCCATTTCTTCAATAGAAAAAACCGAGATCGAAAAGAAAATTGCATCAAAGGGGGTCCCCTTGGAACTTTTTCGAATTCTTCAGATCGCCTTAACTTCCAAACGGATGGACCGATTTTCAACTTCGATCATAGCAATCTGCTTGTTTTTTTTCATAGAATCCATTTCTCCAATCGAAATAACCTAAATCGAAGAAAAAGTTGCATCAAAGGGGGCCCCCTCGGAACTTTTTCGAATTCTTCAGATCGCCTTAACTTCCGAACGGATGGACCGATTTTCAACTTCGATCATACGAATCTGCTTGTTTTTTTTTATAGAATCCATTTCTCCAATCGAAAAAACCGGAATCGAAAGAAAAAAATGCATCGAAGGGGGCCCCCTTGGAACATTTTTGAATTCTTCAGGTCGCCTTAACATCCGAACGGATGGACCGATTTTCAACTTCGATCATACCAATCTGCTTGTTTTTTTTCATAGAATCCATTTCTCCAATCGAAAAAACCGGAATCGAAAAAAAAATTGCATCAAAGGGGGTCCCCTTGGTACTTTTTCGAATTCTTCAAATCGCCTTAACTTCCGAACGGATGGACCGATTTTCAACTTCGATCATACCAATCTGCTTGTTTCTTTCATAGAATCTATTTCTCCAATCGAAAAAACCGAAATCGAAAAAAAAAATGCATCAAAGGGGGCCCCCTTGGAACTTTTTCGAGTTCTTCAGACCGCCTCAACTTCCGAACGGATCGACCGATTTTCCATTTCGCGCATACCAAATTGCTTGTTTTTTCATAGAATCCATTTCTTCAATAGAAAAAACCGAAATCGAAAAAAAAAATTGCATCAAAGGGGGTCCCCTTGGAACTTTTTCGAATTCTTCAGATCGACTTAATTTCCGAACGGATTGACCGATTTTCAACTTCGATCATACCAATCTGCTTGTTTTTTTTTCATAGAATCCATTTCTCCAATCGAAAGAACCGAAAACGAAAAAATAAAAAGCATCATAGGGAGCCCCCTTGGAACTTTTTCGAATTCTTCAGATCGCCTTAACTTCCGAACGGATGGACCGATTTTCAACTTCGATCATACGAATCTGCTTTTTTTTCATAGAATCCATTTCTCCAATCAAAAAAACCGAAATCGAAAAAATGAAAAGCATCAAAGGGAGCCCCCTTGGAACTTTTTCGAATTTTTCAGATCGCCTTAACTTCCGAACAGATAGACCGATTTTCAACTTCGATCATACGAATCTGCTTGTTTTTTTTTATAGAATCCATTTCTCCAATCGAAAAAACCGAAATCGAAAAAAAAATGCATCAAAGGGGGCCCCCTTGGAACTTTTTCGAATTCTTCAGATCGACTTAACTTCCGAACGGATGGACCGATTCTCAACTTCGATCATACCAATCTGCTTTTTTTATTTCATAGAATCCATTTCTCCGATCAAAAAATCCGAAATCGAAAAAAAATGCATCAAAGGGGGCCCCCTTGGAACTTTTTCGAATTCTTCAGATTGCCTTAACTTTCAAACGTATGGACCGATTTTCAACTTCGATCATACCAATCTGCTTGTTTTTTATTCATAGAATCCATTTCTCCAATCAAAAAAACCGAAATCGAAAAAAAAAAATGCATCAAAGGGGGCCCCCTTAGAACTTTTTCGAATTCTTCAGATTGCCTTAACTTTCGAACGTATGGACCGATTTTCAACTTCGATCATACCAATCTGCTTGTTTTTTTTCATAGAATCCATTTCTCCAATCGAAAAAACCGAAATCGAAAAAAAAAATGCATCAAAGGAGGCCCCCTTGGAACTTTTTCGAATTCTTCAGATCGCCTAACATCCGAACGGATGGACCAATTTTCAACTTCGATCATACCAATCTGCTTGTTTTTTTTTTCATAGAATCCATTTCTCCGATCGAAAGAACCGAAATCGAAAAAAAAAAAATGCATCAAAGGGGGCCCCCTTGGAACTTTTTCGAATTCTTCAGATCGCCTAACTTCCGAACGGATGGACCGATTTTCAACTTCGATCATACCAATCTGCTTGTTTTTTTTTCATAGAATCCATTTCTCCAATCGAAAAAACCGAAATCGAAAAAAAAATGCATCCATGGGGGCCCCTTTGGAACTTTTTCGAATTCTTCAGATCGCCTTAACTTCCGAACGGATGGACCGATTTTCAACTTCAATCATTCCAATCTGCTTGTATTTTTTCAAAGAATCCATTTCTCCAATCGAAAAAACCGAAATGGAAAAAAAAATGCATCAAAGGGGACCCCCTTGGAACTTTTTCGAATTCTTCAGATCGCCTTAACTTCCGAACGGATGGACCGATTTTCAACTTCGATCATACCAATCTGCTTGTTTTTTTCATAGAATCCATTTCTTCAATCGAAAAAACCGAAATCGAAAAAAAATGCATCAAAGGGGGCCCCCTTGGAACTTTTTCGAATTCTTCAGATCGCATTAACTTCCGAACGGATGGACCGATTTTCAACTTCGATCATACCAATCTGCTTGTTTTTTTTTCATAGAATCCATTTCTCCAATCGAAAGAACCGGAATCGAAAAAAAAAATGCATCGAAGGGGGCCCCCTTGGAACTTTTTCGAATTCTTCAGATCGCCTCAACTTCCGAACGGATGGACCGATTTTCAATTTCTCGCATACCAATTCGCTCGTTTTTTCCATAGAATCCATTTCTCCAATCGAAAAAAATTGCATCAAAGGGGGTCCCCTTGGAACTTTTTCGAACTCTTCAGATCGCCTTAACTTCCGAACAAATGGACCGATTTTCAACTTCGATCATACCAATCTGCTTGTTTTTTTCATAGAATCCATTTCTCCAATCGAAAAAACCGAAATCGAAAAAAAAATGCATCAAAGGGGGCCCCCTTGGAACTTTTTCGAATTCTTCAGATCGCCTTAACTTCCGAACGGATGGACCGATTTTCAACTTCGATCATACCAATCTGCTTGTTTTATTTCATAGAATCCATTTCTCCAATCGGAAAAACCGAAATCAAAAAAAAAATGCATCAAAGGAGGCCCTCTTGGAACTTTTTCGAATTCTTCCGACCGCCTTAACTTCCGAACGGATGGACCGATTTTCAATTTCGCGCATACCAATTTGATTGTTTTTTCATAGAATCCATTTCTTCAATAGAAAAAACCGAGATCGAAAAGAAAATTGCATCAAAGGGGGTCCCCTTGGAACTTTTTCGAATTCTTCAGATCGCCTTAACTTCCAAACGGATGGACCGATTTTCAACTTCGATCATAGCAATCTGCTTGTTTTTTTTCATAGAATCCATTTCTCCAATCGAAATAACCTAAATCGAAGAAAAAGTTGCATCAAAGGGGGCCCCCTCGGAACTTTTTCGAATTCTTCAGATCGCCTTAACTTCCGAACGGATGGACCGATTTTCAACTTCGATCATACGAATCTGCTTGTTTTTTTTTATAGAATCCATTTCTCCAATCGAAAAAACCGGAATCGAAAGAAAAAAATGCATCGAAGGGGGCCCCCTTGGAACATTTTTGAATTCTTCAGATCGCCTTAACTTCCGAACGGATGGACCGATTTTCAACTTCGATCATACCAATCTGCTTGTTTTTTTTCATAGAATCCATTTCTCCAATCGAAAAAACCGGAATCGAAAAAAAAATTGCATCAAAGGGGGTCCCCTTGGTACTTTTTCGAATTCTTCAGATCGCCTTAACTTCCGAACGGATGGACCGATTTTCAACTTCGATCATACCAATCTGCTTGTTTCTTTCATAGAATCTATTTCTCCAATCGAAAAAACCGAAATCGAAAAAAAAAATGCATCAAAGGGGGCCCCCTTGGAACTTTTTCGAGTTCTTCAGACCGCCTCAACATCCGAACGGATCGACCGATTTTCCATTTCGCGCATACCAAATTGCTTGTTTTTTCATAGAATCCATTTCTTCAATAGAAAAAACCGAAATCGAAAAAAAATTGCATCAAAGGGGGTCCCCTTGGAACTTTTTCGAATTCTTCAGATCGACTTAATTTCCGAACGGATTGACCGATTTTCAACTTCGATCATACCAATCTGCTTGTTTTTTTTTCATAGAATCCATTTCTCCAATCGAAAGAACCGAAAACGAAAAAATAAAAAGCATCATAGGGAGCCCCCTTGGAACTTTTTCGAATTCTTCAGATCGCCTTAACTTCCGAACGGATGGACCGATTTTCAACTTCGATCATACGAATCTGCTTTTTTTTCATAGAATCCATTTCTCCAATCAAAAAAACCGAAATCGAAAAAATGAAAAGCATCAAAGGGAGCCCCCTTGGAACTTTTTCGAATTCTTCAGATCGCCTTAACTTCCGAACAGATAGACCGATTTTCAACTTCGATCATACGAATCTGCTTGTTTTTTTTTATAGAATCCATTTCTCCAATCGAAAAAACCGAAATCGAAAAAAAAAATGCATCAAAGGGGGCCCCCTTGGAACTTTTTCGAATTCTTCAGATCGACTTAACTTCCGAACGGATGGACCGATTCTCAACTTCGATCATACCAATCTGCTTTTTTTATTTCATAGAATCCATTTCTCCGATCAAAAAATCCGAAATCGAAAAAAAATGCATCAAAGGGGGCCCCCTTGGAACTTTTTCGAATTCTTCAGATTGCCTTAACTTTCAAACGTATGGACCGATTTTCAACTTCGATCATACCAATCTGCTTGTTTTTTATTCATAGAATCCATTTCTCCAATCAAAAAAACCGAAATCGAAAAAATAAAAAGCATCAAAGGGAGCCCCCTTGGAACTTTTTCGAATTCTTCAGATCGCCTTAACTTCCGAACGGATGGACCGATTTTCAACTTCGATCATACGAATCTGCTTGTTTTTTTTTCATAGAATCCATTTCTCCAATCGAAAAAACCGAAATCGAGAAAAGAAATGCATCAAAGGGGGCCCCCTTGGAACTTTTTCGAATTCTTCAGATCGACTTAACTTCCGAACGGATGGACCGATTTTCAACTTCGATCATACCAATCTGCTTTATTTTTCATAGCATCCATTTCTCCGATCAAAAAAACCGAAATCAAGAAATAAAAAGGCATCAAAGGGGGCCCCCTTGGAACTTTTTCGAATTCTTCAGATCGCCTTAACTTCCGAACGGATGGACCGATTTTCAACTTCGATCATACCAAACTGCTTGTTATTTTTTCATAGAATCCATTTCTCCAATCGAAAAAACCGAAATCGAAAAAAAAAAAAAATGCATCAAAGGGGGCCCCCTTGGAACTTTTTCGAATTCTTCAGATCGCCTTAACTTCCGAACGGATGGACCGATTTTCAACTTCGACCATACCAATCTGCTTGTTTTTTCTTCATAGAATCCATTTCTCCAATCGAAAAAACTGAAATCGAAGAAAAAATGCATCAATGAGGGCCCCCTTGGAACTTTCTCGAATTCTTCAGATCGCCTTAACTTCCGAACGGATGGACCGATTTTCAACTTCGATCATACCAATCTGCTTGTTTTCTTTCATAGAATCCATTTCTCCAATCGAAAAAACCGAAATCGAAAAAAAAATGCATCAAAGGGGGCCTTCTTGGAACTTTTTCGAATTTTTCAGATCGCCTTAACTTCCGAACGGATGGACCGATTTTCAATTTCGCGCATACCAATTCGCTTGTTTTTTTCATAGAGTCCATTTCTCCAATCGAAAAAACCGAAATCGAAAAAAAATTGCATCAAAGGAGGTCCCCTTGGAACTTTTTCGAATTCTTCAGATCGCCTTAACTTCCGAACGGATGAACCGATTTTCAACTCCGATCGTACCAATCTGCTTGTTTTTTTTTCATAGAATCCATTTCTCCAATCGAAAAAACCGAAATCGAAAAAATAAAAAGCATCATAGGGAGCCCCCTTGGAACTTTTTCGAATTCTTCAGATCGCCTTAACTTCCGAACGGATGGACCGATTTTCAACTTCGATCATACGAATCTGCTTTTTTTTCATAGAATCCATTTCTCCAATCAAAAAAACCGAAATCGAAAAAAAAAATTTATCAAAGGGGGTCCCCTTGGAACATTTCTGAATTCTTCAGACCGCCTTAACTTCCGAACGGATGGACCGATTTTCAACTTCGATCATACCAATCTGCTTGTTTTTTTTTCATAGAATCCATTTCTCCAATCGAAAAAACCGAAATCGAAAAAATAAAAAGCATCATAGGGAGCCCCCTTACAACTTTTTCGAATTCTTCAGATCGCCTTAACTTCCGAACGGATGGACCGATTTTCAACTTCGATCATACGAATCTGCTTTTTTTTCATAGAATCCATTTCTCCAATCAAAAAAACCGAAATCGAAAAAATAAAAAGCATCAAAGGGAGCCCCCTTGGAACTTTTTCGAATTCTTCAGATCGCCTTAACTTCCGAACGGATAGACCGATTTTCAACTTCGATCATACGAATCTGCTTGTTTTTTTTTATAGAATCCATTTCTCCAATCGAAAAAACCGAAATCGAAAAAAAAAATGCATCAAAGGGGGCCCCCTTGGAACTTTTTCGAATTCTTCAGATCGACTTAACTTCCGAACGGATGGACCGATTCTCAACTTCGATCACACCAATCTGCTTTTTTTTTTTCATAGAATCCATTTCTCCGATCAAAAAATCCGAAATCGAAAAACAATGCATCAAAGGGGGCCCCCTTGGAACTTTTTCGAATTCTTCAGATTGCCTTAACTTTCAAACGTATGGACCGATTTTCAACTTCGATCATACCAATCTGCTTGTTTTTTTTTCATAGAATCCATTTCTCCAATCATAAAAACCGAAATCGAAAAAATAAAAAGCATCAAAGGGAGCCCCCTTGGAACTTTTTCGAATTCTTCAGATCGCCTTAACTTCCGAACGGATGGACCGATTTTCAACTTCGATCATACGAATCTGCTTGTTTTTTTTCATAGAATCCATTTCTCCAATCGGAAAAACCGAAATCAAGAAAAAAAATGCATCGAAGGGGGCCACCTTGGAACTTTTTCGAATTCTTCAGATCGACTTAACTTCCGAACGGATGGACCGATTTTCAACTTCGATCATACCAATCTGCTTTATTTTTCATAGAATCCATTTCTCCGATCAAAAAAACCGAAATCGAAAAAAAAAATGCATCAAAGGGGGCCCCCTTGGAACTTTTTCGAATTCTTCAGATTGCCTTAACTTTCGAACGTATGGACCGATTTTCAACTTCGATCATACCAATCTGCTTGTTTTTTTTCATAGAATCCATTTCTCCAATCGAAAAAACCGAAATCGAAAAAAAAAATGCATCAAAGGGGGCCCCCTTGGAACTTTTTCGAATTCTTCAGATCGCCTAACATCCGAACGGATGGACCGATTTTCAACTTCGATCATACCAATCTGCTTGTTTTTTTTTTCATAGAATCCATTTCTCCGATCGAAAGAACCGAAATCTAGAAGAAAATGCATCAAAGGGGGCCCCCTTGGAACTTTTTCGAATTCTTCAGATCGCCTAACTTCCGAACGGATGGACCGATTTTCAACTTCGATCATACCAATTTGCTTGTTTTTTTTTTCATAGAATCCATATCTCCAATCGAAAAAACCGAAATCGAAAAAAAAATGCATCAAAGGGGGCCTCCTTGGAACTTTTTCGAATTCTTCAGATCGCCTTAACTTCCGAACGGATGGACCGATTTTCAACTTCGATCATACCAATCTGCTTGTTTTTTTTCATAGAATCCATTTCTCCAATCGAAAAAACCGAAATCGAAAAAAAAAATGCATCCATGGGGGCCCCTTTGGAACTTTTTCGAATTCTTCAGATCGCCTTAACTTCCGAACGGATGGACCGATTTTCAACTTCGATCATTCCAATCTGCTTGTATTTTTTCAAAGAATCCATTTCTCCAATCGAAAAAACCGAAATGGAAAAAAAATGCATCAAAGGGGACCCCCTTGGAACTTTTTCGAATTCTTCAGATCGCCTTAACTTCCGAACGGATGGACCGATTTTCAACTTCGATCATACCAATCTGCTTGTTTTTTTCATAGAATCCATTTCTTCAATCGAAAAAACCGAAATCGAAAAAAAAAATGCATCAAAGGGGGCCCCCTTGGAACTTTTTCGAATTCTTCAGATCGCATTAACTTCCGAACGGATGGACCGATTTTCAACTTCGATCATACCAATCTGCTTGTTTTTTTTTCATAGAATCCATTTCTCCAATCGAAAGAACCGGAATCGAAAAAAAAAAATGCATCGAAGGGGGCCCCCTTGGAACTTTTTCGAATTCTTCAGATCGCCTCAACTTCCGAACGGATGGACCGATTTTCAATTTCGCGCATACCAATTCGCTTGTTTTTTCCATAGAATCCATTTCTCCAATCGAAAAAAATTGCATCAAAGGGGGTCCCCTTGGAACTTTTTCGAACTCTTCAGATCGCCTTAACTTCCGAACGGATGGACCGATTTTCAACTTCGATCATACCAATCTGCTTGTTTTTTTCATAGAATCCATTTCTCCAATCGAAAAAACCGAAATCGAAAAAAAAATGCATCAAAGGGGGCCCCCTTGGAACTTTTTCGAATTCTTCAGATCGCCTTAACATCCGAACGGATGGACCGATTTTCAACTTCGATCATACCAATCTGCTTGTTTTTTTTTAAAGAATCCATTTCTCCAATCGGAAAAACCGAAATCGAAAAAAAAAAATGCATCAAAGGGGGCCACCTTGAAACTTTTTCGAATTCTTCAGATCGCCTTAACTTCCGAACGGATGAACCGATTTTCAACTTCGATCATACCAAACTGCTTGTTTTTTTTTTCATAGAATCCATTTCTCCAATCGAAAAAACCTAAATCTGAGAAAAAATTGCATCAGAGGGGGTCCCCTTGGAACTTTTTCGAATTCTTCAAATCGCCTTAACTTCCGAACGGATGGACCGATTTTCAACTTCGATCGTACCAATCTGCTTGTTTTTTTTTCATAGATTCCATTTCTCCAATCGAAAAAACCAAAATCGAAAAAATAATTTTTCAAAGGGGGTCCCCTTGGAACTTTTCTGAATTCTTCAGACCTCCTTAACTTCCGAACGGATGGACCGATTTTCAACTTCGATCATACCAATCTGCTTGTTTTTTTTTCATAGAATCCATTTCTCCAATCGAAAAACCCGAAATCGAAAAAATAAAAAGCATCATAGGGAGCCCCCTTGGAACTTTTTCGAATTCTTCAGATCGCCTTAACTTCCGAACGGATGGACCGATTTTCAACTTCGATCATACGAATCTGCTTTTTTTTCATAGAATCCATTTCTCCAATCGGAAAAACCGAAATCGAAGAAAAAAATGCATCAAAGGAGGCCCCCTTGGAACTTTTTCGAATTCTTCAGACCGCCTTAACTTCCGAACGGATGGACCGATTTTCAATTTCGCGCATACCAATTTGATTGTTTTTTCATAGAATCCATTTCTTCAATAGAAAAAACCGAAATCGAAAAGAAAATTGCATCAAAGGGGGTCCCCTTGGAACTTCTTCGAATTCTTCAGATCGCCTAAACTTCCGAACGGATGGACCGATTTTCAACTTCGATCATACCAAACTGCTTGTTTTTTTTTATAGAATCCATTTCTCCAATCGAAATAACCTAAATCGAAGAAAAAGTTGCATCAAAGGGGGCCCCCTCGGAACTTTTTCGAATTCTTCAGATCGCCTTAACTTCCGAACGGATGGACCGATTTTCAACTTCGATCATACGAATCTGTTTTTTTTTTTTATAGAATCCATTTCTCCAATCGAAAAAACCGAAATCGAAAAAAAAAATGCATTCAAGGGGGCCCCCTTGGAACATTTTTGAATTCTTCAGATCGCCTTAACTTCCGAACGGATGGACCGATTTTCAACTTCGATTATACCAATCTGCTTGTTTTTTTTCATAGAATCCATTTCTCCAATCGAAAAAACCGGAATCGAAAAAAAATTGCATCAAAGGGGGTCCCCTTGGAACTTTTTCGAATTCTTCAGATCGGCTTAACTTCCGAACGGATGGACCGATTTTCAACTTCGATCATACCAATCTGCTTGTTTCTTTCATAGAATCTATTTCTCCAATCGAAAAAACCGAAATCGAAAAAAAAATTGCATCAAAGGGAGCCCCCTTGGAACTTTTTCGAATTCTTCAGACCGCCTCAACTTCCGAACGGATCGACCGATTTTCCATTTCGCGCATACCAAATTGCTTGTTTTTTCATAGAATCCATTTCTTCAATAGAAAAAACCGAAATCGAAAAAAAAAATTGCATCAAAGGGGGTCCCCTTGGAACTTTTTCGAATTCTTCAGATCGACTTAATTTCCGAACGGATTGACCGATTTTCAACTTCGATCATACCAAACTGCTTGTTTTTTTCATAGAATTCATTTCTCCAATCGAAAAAACCGAAATCTGAAAAAAAATTGCATCAAAGGGGGTCCCCTTGGAACTTTTTCGAATTCTTCAAATCGCCTTAACTTCCGAACGGATGGACCGATTTTCAACTTCGATCATACCAATCTGCTTGTTTTTTTTCATAGAATCCATTTCTCCAATCGAAAAAACCAAAATCGAAGAAAAAATTGCATCAAAGTGGGTCCCCTTGGAACTTTTCTAAATTCTTCAGATCGCCTTAACTTCCGAACGGATGGACCGATTTTCAACTTCGATCATACCAATCTGCTTGTTTCTTTCATAGAATCTATTTCTCCAATCGAAAAAACCGAAATCGAAAAAAAAAATGCATCAAAGGGAGCCCCCTTGGAACTTTTTCGAATTCTTCAGACCGCCTCAACTTCCGAACGGATCGACCGATTTTCCATTTCGCGCATACCAAATTGCTTGTTTTTTCATAGAATCCATTTCTTCAATAAAAAAAACCGAAATCGAAAAAAAAAATTGCATCAAAGGGGGTCCCCTTGGAACTTTTTCGAATTCTTCAGATCGACTTAATTTCCGAACGGATTGACCGATTTTCAACTTCGATCATACCAAACTGCTTGTTTTTTTCATAGAATTCATTTCTCCAATCGAAAAAACCGAAATCTGAAAAAAATTGCATCAAAGGGGGTCCCCTTGGAACTTTTTCGAATTCTTCAAATCGCCTTAACTTCCGAACGGATGGACCGATTTTCAACTTCGATCATACCAATCTGCTTGTTTTTTTCCATAGAATCCATTTCTTCAATCGAAAAAACCAAAATCGAAGAAAAAATTGCATCAAAGTGGGTCCCCTTGAAACTTTTCTAAATTCTTCAGATCGCCTTAACTTCCGAACGGATGGACCGATTTTCAACTTCGATCATACCAATCTGCTTGTTTTTTTTTCATAGAATCCATTTCTCCAATCGAAAAAACCGAAATCGAAAAGAAAAATTGCATCAAAGGGGGTCCCCTTGGAACTTTTTCGAATTCATCAGATCGCCTTAACTTCCGAACGGATGGACCGATTTTCAACTTCGATCATACCAATCTGCTTGTTTTTTTTTTCATAGAATCCATTTCTCCAATCAAAAAAACCGATATCGAAAAAATAAAAAGCATCAAAGGGTGCCAAAAATGTCGCCTCAGAAAAAAATAAATAAATATATAAAACCTCAAATTAATTTTATGAGACACATGTCAGGTGACAGGTGGGTAGTTGCCGCTTGCTCAAGTGGAGATGGGGTGGTTCAAATAAGACTTCTCGTAGAAATAAGGTAGTCTAGGGCGCCAGGTAAATTTTTCCCCTTACTAATACCCACAAGGTTTCATCTTCCAAATTTACCAAACGAGATTAACCAATAAATAAAATGATTTATCTGAGGACCTATCCAGGGTGGATGATTTCTAGCCAAGTCGTCGGTTAGTGTATAGGACTAATTGCTACCAGGTGGCCCAGACATAGAGGCCTTATCAGGTATCCAGGGTGGAACCCGGTACCTTGGTGTATGCTGACCAGCTGGGAGATTGTTCCTCTAGGACGCACGCAAGTTTTTGAACCATTCAGCTTATTTTTTTTGCTTGGCTTTGATTGTTCTTTTGGTTCTTGGCACTTTTTTCTACACTTATGCGTAATATTTTTTTTTGTACAGCGGAATTAAGTCATATTGCGGTATTTCCAAGTTGGGACTTAGACTTTGCGCATGCGCCTGAGCTCAAGCGTCGCGTACAACTATAACAATCTTTCTGTATTGGAAGTTACTTAATTCTTGCTTTTCCTCTTATTTTTTTTGTGCTCACCTGAATGCAACCGAAATACAACAATGTAATTAATATCTTTCGATCTCATTTTTTTTGCTTGTGCTAATATTGCTATGGCCTTGAATGTATAGCGTAGTACCGTGAGTATCACGGCTGATCAATTGTGGCTTAACTTGCTTCCCGAAACACCCGTTTCTGTTTTTTTTTTATTTATTCTAGGTTTCACTGTCAAGGTATATAATAACATAATTGAGATACTATATAATAATATAATTTATTGTACTTCTTCTCATGGTATATAATAAATATTATTTTTTTTGCTGAATAATTTATCTATTGGTTGATCTCGTTTGGTAAATTTGGAAGATGAAACCTTGTGGGTATTAGTAAGGGGAAAAATTTACCTGGCGCCCTAGACTACCTTATTTCTACCAGAAGTTTTATTTGAACCACCCCATCTCCACTTGAGCAAGCGGCAACTACCCACCTGTCACCTGACATGTGTCTCATAAAATTAATTTGAGGTTTTATATATTTATTTATTTTTTTCTGAGGCTACATTTTTGGCGCCCAACGTGGGGCCATTCTGAGAGTCACTGGATGAGAAGTAGTATTTTTATTTATAATATTACCGTTTATAATCTCGGGATTAGTGTGTGATAGGTGAACTTAAAATGAATTCGTTTTTGATATTCATATCGTGAATTTACGTTGAAAAATATTGTGTTTCAAGCGAACAAAAAAAAATCGTTTTTTTATTATTTTTTTTTTATTTGTTTTTTTCCGCTGAATTTCGGTGGCTTAATAGGTTTTCATTGTTAGGGTATTAGTACAATGGCTACCAAAATGCAGGTGAAAAGACTGAGCCAGGATGAACTCGCATATGAGTTACAGATCAGAGGTATTGCTATCGGAACTGTTGATCAGATGCGACAATCCCTTACTATGGCTATCCGGCTCGAGAAGGGTGGTGATAGTATCAAATTGCCCAAGTATCCATTCACAGTTGAAGAAGATGTCAAGGTCGTTAAAAGTAAACTTGCGGAACTGGAACCCCTTATCGCTGAGTTCAATGATTCACGTCTCAGCAATACCTATCAGAAATTTCTAACCAAATTGGCTCATATCCTCAATAGAACTGAGCATATTGACGAGGAATCTGAGGATCGCCCGGAATTACTCGCGAGAACATTACATCTCTTAGATGCACTGCACTTGAAGGCTGACGAACACGAGCGCCTTCGTAGTGTTCCACCACAACTTAGTTTGTTGGAGGAATCCCACTTCCAACCACAGAGAAGGTCCTCGAGTGTTTCTCCCACAACTCCTCTTCCTACTAATATTAAACCCATCCTACCCAATAAGTGGGATTGCAAATTTTCTGGGGATAAAAGGGGTTATTCCTTGAATGCATTCCTGGAGAGAGTTGAGGAACTCAGGATTGCGCGACATGTCTCAAAAGAGACACTGCTTGAGTCGGGAATCGATTTGTTCGCTGGGAGAGCATATCAGTTTTATTTAGCCTACCGGCATGAGGTTAGTACTTGGGATGACTTCGTAGCATTATTGAGAGAGGAATATCTCTCCTCGAATTTTAACGAAACGGATGGAACGGATGGACCGATTTTCAACTTCGATCATACCAATCTGCTTGTTTATTTCATAGAATCTATTTCTCCAATCGAAAAAACCGAAATCGAAAAAAAAAATGCATCAAAGGGAGCCCCCTTGGAACTTTTTCGAATTCTTCAGACCGCCTCAACTTCCGAACGGATCGACCGATTTTCCATTTCGCGCATACCAAATTGCTTGTTTTTTCATAGAATCCATTTCTTCAATAGAGAAAACCGAAATCGAAAAAAAAAAATTGCATCAAAGGGGGTCCCCTTGGAACTTTTTCGAATTCTTCAGATCGACTTAATTTCCGAACGGATTGACCGATTTTCAACTTCGATCATACCAAACTGCTCGTTTTTTTCATAGAATTCATTTCTCCAATCGAAAAAACCGAAATCTGAAAAAAAATTGCATCAAAGGGGGTCCCCTTGGAACTTTTTCGAATTCTTCAAATCGCCTTAACTTCCGAACGGATGGACCGATTTTCAACTTCGATCATACCAATCTGCTTGTTTTTTTTCATAGAATCCATTTCTCCAATCGAAAAAACCAGAATCGAAGAAAAAATTGCATCAAAGTGGGTCCCCTTGGAACTTTTCTAAATTCTTCAGATCGCCTTAACTTCCGAACGGATGGACCGATTTTCAACTTCGATCATACCAATCTGCTTGTTTTTTTTTCATAGAATCCATTTCTTCAATCGAAAGAACCGGAATCGAAAAAAAAAAATGCATCGAAGGGGGCCCCCTTGGAACTTTTTCGAATTCTTCAGATCGCCTCAACTTCCGAACGGATGGACCGATTTTCAATTTCGCGCATACCAATTCGCTTGTTTTTTCCATAGAATCCATTTCTCCAATCGAAAAAAATTGCATCAAAGGGGGTCCCCTTGGAACTTTTTCGAACTCTTCAGATCGCCTTAACTTCCGAACGGATGGACCGATTTTCAACTTCGATCATACCAATCTGCTTGTTTTTTTCATAGAATCCATTTCTCCAATCGAAAAAACCGAAATCGAAAAAAAAATGCATCAAAGGGGGCCCCCTTGGAACTTTTTCGAATTCTTCAGATCGCCTTAACTTCCGAACGGATGGACCGATTTTCAACTTCGATCATACCAATCTGCTTGTTTTATTTCATAGAATCCATTTCTCCAATCGGAAAAACCGAAATCGAAAAAAAAAAAATGCATCAAAGGAGGCCCCCTTGGAACTTTTTCGAATTCTTCAGACCGCCTTAACTTCCGAACGGATGGACCGATTTCCAATTTCGCGCATACCAATTTGATTGTTTTTTCATAGAATCCATTTCTTCAATAGAAAAAACCGAAATCGAAAAGAAAATTGCATCAAAGGGGGTCCCCTTGGAACTTCTTCGAATTCTTCAGATCGCCTAAACTTCCGAACGGATGGACCGATTTTCAACTTCGATCATACCAAACTGCTTGTTTTTTTTCATAGAATCCATTTCTCCAATCGAAATAACCTAAATCGAAGAAAAAGTTGCATCAAAGGGGGCCCCCTCGGAACTTTTTCGAATTCTTCAGATCGCCTTAACTTCCGAACGGATGGACCGATTTTCAACTTCGATCATACGAATCTGTTTTTTTTTATAGAATCCATTTCTCAAATCGAAAAAACCGAAATCGAAAAAAAAAATGCATCAAAGGGGGCCCCCTTGGAACATTTTTGAATTCTTCAGATCGCCTTAACTTCCGAACGGATGGACCGATTTTCAACTTCGATCATACCAATCTGCTTGTTTTTTTTCATAGAATCCATTTCTCCAATCGAAAAAACCGGAATCGAAAAAAAATTGCATCAAAGGGGGTCCCCTTGGAACTTTTTCGAATTCTTCAGATCGGCTTAACTTCCGAACGGATGGACCGATTTTCAACTTCGATCATACCAATCTGCTTGTTTCTTTCATAGAATCTATTTCTCCAATCGAAAAAACCGAAATCGAAAAAAAAAATGCATCTAAGGGAGCCCCCTTGGAACTTTTTCGAATTCTTCAGACCGCCTCAACTTCCGAACGGATCGACCGATTTTCCATTTCGCGCATACCAAATTGCTTGTTTTTTCATAGAATCCATTTCTTCAATAAAAAAAACCGAAATCGAAAAAAAAAATTGCATCAAAGGGGGTCCCCTTGGAACTTTTTCGAATTCTTCAGATCGACTTAATTTCCGAACGGATTGACCGATTTTCAACTTCGATCATACCAAACTGCTTGTTTTTTTCATAGAATTCATTTCTCCAATCGAAAAAACCGAAATCTGAAAAAAATTGCATCAAAGGGGGTCCCCTTGGAACTTTTTCGAATTCTTCAAATCGCCTTAACTTCCGAACGGATGGACCGATTTTCAACTTCGATCATACCAATCTGCTTGTTTTTTTTCATAGAATCCATTTCTTCAATCGAAAAAACCAAAATCGAAGAAAAAATTGCATCAAAGTGGGTCCCCTTGAAACTTTTCTAAATTCTTCAGATCGCCTTAACTTCCGAACGGATGGACCGATTTTCAACTTCGATCATACCAATCTGCTTGTTTTTTTTTTCATAGAATCCATTTCTCCAATCGAAAAAACCGAAATCGAAAAGAAAAATTGCATCAAAGGGGGTCCCCTTGGAACTTTTTCGAATTCATCAGATCGCCTTAACTTCCGAACGGATGGACCGATTTTCAACTTCGATCATACCAATCTGCTTGTTTTTTTTTCATAGAATCCATTTCTCCAATCAAAAAAACCGATATCGAAAAAATAAAAAGCATCAAAGGGTGCCAAAAATGTCGCCTCAGAAAAAAATAAATAAATATATAAAACCTCAAATTAATTTTATGAGACACATGTCAGGTGACAGGTGGGTAGTTGCCGCTTGCTCAAGTGGAGATGGGGTGGTTCAAATAAGACTTCTCGTAGAAATAAGGTAGTCTAGGGCGCCAGGTAAATTTTTCCCCTTACTAATACCCACAAGGTTTCATCTTCCAAATTTACCAAACGAGATTAACCAATAGATAAATTATTCAGCAAAAAAAAAATAATATTTATTATATACCATGAGAAGAAGTACAATAAATTATATTATTATATAGTATCTTAATTATGTTATTATATACCTTGACAGTGAAACCTAGAATAAATAAAAAAAAAACAGAAACGGGTGTTTCGGGAAGCAAGTTAAGCCACAATTGATCAGCCGTGATACTCACGGTACTACGCTATACATTCAAGGCCATAGCAAGATTAGCACAAGCAAAAAAAAAATCATTTTATCTGAGGACCTATCCAGGGTGGATGATTTCTAGCCAAGTCGTCGGTTAGTGTATAGGACTAATTGCTACCAGGTGGCCCAGACATAGAGGCCTTATCAGGTATCCAGGGTGGAACCCGGTACCTTGGTGTATGCTGACCAGCTGGGAGATTGTTCCTCTAGGACGCACGCAAGTTTTTGAACCATTCAGCTTATTTTTTTTGCTTGGCTTTGATTGTTCTTTTGGTTCTTGGCACTTCTTTCTACACTTATGCGTAATATTTTTTTTTTTTGTACAGCGGAATTAAGTCATATTGCGGTATTTCCAAGTTGGGACTTAGACTTTGCGCATGCGCCTGAGCTCAAGCGTCGCGTACAACTATAACAATCTTTCTGTATTGGAAGTTACTTAATTCTTGCTTTTCCTCTTATTTTTTTTGTGCTCACCTGAATGCAACCGAAATACAACAATGTAATTAATATCTTTCGATCTCATTTTTTTTGCTTGTGCTAATCTTGCTATGGCCTTGAATGTATAGCGTAGTACCGTGAGTATCACGGCTGATCAATTGTGGCTTAACTTGCTTCCCGAAACACCCGTTTCTGTTTTTTTTTCATTTATTCTAGGTTTCACTGTCAAGGTATATAATAACATAATTAAGATACTATATAATAATATAATTTATTGTACTTCTTCTCATGGTATATAATAAATATTTTTTTTTGCTGAATAATTTATCTATTGGTTAATCTCGTTTCGTAAATTTGGAAGATGAAACCTTGTGGGTATTAGTAAGGGGAAAAATTTACCTGGCGCCATAGACTACCTTATTTCTACGAGAAGTCTTATTTGAACCACCCCATCTCCACTTGAGCAAGCGGCAACTACCCACCTGTCACCTGACATGTGTCTCATAAAATTAATTTGAGGTTTTATATATTTATTTATTTTTTTCTGAGGCTACATTTTTGGCGCCCAACGTGGGGCCATTCTGAGAGTCACTGGATGAGAAGTAGTATTTTTATTTATAATATTACCGTTTATAATCTCGGGATTAGTGTGTGATAGGTGAACTTAAAATGAATTCGTTTTTGATATTCATATCGTGAATTTACGTTGAAAAATATTGTGTTTCAAGCGAACAAAAAAAAATCGTTTTTTTATTATTTTTTTTTATTTGTTTTTTTCCGCTGAATTTCGGTGGCTTAATAGGTTTTCATTGTTAGGGTATTAGCACAATGGCTACCAAAATGCAGGTGAAAAGACTGAGCCAGGATGAACTCGCATATGAGTTACAGATCAGAGGTATTGCTATCGGAACTGTTGATCAGATGCGACAATCCCTTACTATGGCTATCCGGCTCGAGAAGGGTGGTGATAGTATCAAATTGCCCAAGTATCCATTCACAGTTGAAGAAGATGTCAAGGTCGTTAAAAGTAAACTTGCGGAACTGGAACCCCTTATCGCTGAGTTCAATGATTCACGTCTCAGCAATACCTATCAGAAATTTCTAACCAAATTGGCTCATATCCTCAATAGAACTGAGCATATTGACGAGGAATCTGAGGATCGCCCGGAATTACTCGCGAGAACATTACATCTCTTAGATGCACTGCACTTGAAGGCTGACGAACACGAGCGCCTTCGTAGTGTTCCACCACAACTTAGTTTGTTGGAGGAATCCCACTTCCAACCACAGAGAAGGTCCTCGAGTGTTTCTTCCACAACTCCTCTTCCTACTAATATTAAACCCATCCTACCCAATAAGTGGGATTGCAAATTTTCTGGGGATAAAAGGGGTTATTCCTTGAATGCATTCCTGGAGAGAGTTGAGGAACTCAGGATTGCGCGACATGTCTCAAAAGAGACACTGCTTGAGTCGGGAATCGATTTGTTCGCTGGGAGAGCATATCAGTTTTATTTAGCCTACCGGCATGAGGTTAGTACTTGGGATGACTTCGTAGCATTATTGAGAGAGGAATATCTCTCCTCGAATTTTAACGAAAAATTGTTTGAAGAGATAGGTAGAAGGACTCAGGGACCAGATGAGTCAATTGGTATCTATTTGGCGGTTATGACTGGTTATTTCAATAGATTAACTTGCAATGTATCCGAAGAGACCAAATTGAAAATTTTGCTTCGTAACATAGCACCTTTCTATCAAAATCAGCTGGCCCTAGTAGATGTTCAATCTGTCTCCCATCTTCGAGAACTATGTCGACGCTTAGAGGCCCGCAAGGAAGCCGTGGAGAACTTCACCGGTCCATCAAGGAGGAGTAGCGCTCTGGAGCCAGATCTTGCATATATTGGTAGTGGTCAGGCTGATGTCGATAGCTGTCACAGTTCGACTTCTCAACCGGAGGTTCCTGTTGCTGCGAAAGAGATCGTTTGTTATAGGTGTAATAAACCAGGGCATCGTGCGGTTGGCTGTACTGTCAAGAGTGGAAGATTTTGTTACAGGTGCAAGCGGGAAGGAGTAACGGTGAGAACTTGTCCAGACTGTTCCTTTCAGGGAAATGGCCGACGACACACCTAAGAGATCGAGGTAGGCGTGTCGTTCAGGAACACTCGGTCGGTAAACTTCAGGTACTCCTCGATTATGTGTTAGAACATGCTGTCAACGATGAGCGGCCGTATTTGAAAATTGACATTTTGAAAAAAACTCTACTAGGCTTGCTGGATTCTGGGGCGTCGAGGACTGTTCTTGGTGGCAAAGGGTGGAGAATCGTCCAAGATTTGGGGTTGCCAATTAATTCAACAGGGATAAGTTCGTGTACTGTGGCCAATGGGAGTCGTTGTCGAAGTATTGGTGAAGTAGAATTGCCTGTCACTGTTAGGGGTAGGTTTAGGTTGATAGAGGCTATGGTCGTTCCGGAATTGCCACATTTGTTGATTTTGGGGGCTGATTTCTGGAGACTTATGGGTATAGTCCCGGACCTACGCCATAACGAGTGGCATTTTTCGAACGAGGCTATCACAGTAAACTCGGTAGAGCATGTTAGTGGTCGGACATTATTGAGTCAGTTGGAGACTGAGCGGCTTCAGGCAGTGGTTGATCACAATATCTTGTTGATGGGGAAGGAACTAGGATGTACTGATAAAGCCGAACATGTGATTGTCACGGATAGTCCTCCGATTAAGCAACGGTATTATAGAGTGAATCCGGTAATTCAACAGCAGATTGATAAGGAACTAGAAGAGATGCTGAAACTTGGTATCGTAGAGCCGTCAAATAGTCCATGGTCGTCTCCTATCCTATTGGTGAGGAAGAAGGATAATTCTTTTCGCTTTTGTGTAGACTTTAGGAAGCTGAATGCAGTGACAGTCCGGGATAGCTACCCACTACCTTTGGTTTCAGATACCCTGGATAAATTAAGAGATGCGAAATACCTATCTAGTCTCGATGTCAAATCTGCTTATTGGCAAGTCCCAATGGCTGAGGAGTCAAAAAAATTCACTGCTTTTACCGTTCCTAATCGGGGACTATTCCAATTTCGACGCATGCCCTTTGGGCTACATAATGCTCCTGCCACCTGGCAACGTTTGATAGACAATGTTTTAGGTCACGATCTAGAGCCTCATGTTTTTGTGTATTTGGATGACGTCGTTATCGTCAGCCAAACTTTTGAGCAGCACATTGCTATTCTGGAAGAGGTATTCCGTAGACTCAGAGAAGCTAAGATAACCATTAGCGTGGAAAAATGTCAATTTTGTCGTCCTGAGATGCTGTATTTAGGGTACGTTGTAGATCGCAATGGCCTCCATGTGGACCCTGAGAAGGTCAAGGCTATGTTGGAATTGCCGGCTCCAACCAGTGTAAGTGAGGTTCGTCGTGTGATAGGTACGTTCTCGTGGTATCGCCGTTTTGTGCCAGACTTTTCATCTGTCATAGCCCCGATAATCGCACTGGTCCGGAAAAATTCTAAATTCCACTGGTCGGAGGAGTGTGCGAGGTCATTTCGTCGACTAAAAGAGTTCTTGGTAGCTGCGCCCATCCTCAGTTGCCCCGACTACACGAAACCCTTTGTAGTTCAAACGGATGCCTCTGGTTACGGTATTGGAGCGGTGTTAACACAAACCCATGCAGATGGGGATCGTGTTATATCATATTTGAGTCGATCTCTTACCAAACAGGAACGAAACTTCTCGACTACTGAGCGTGAATGCCTTGCTGTACTGTGGGCGGTGGAGAAACTGAGGCCCTATCTAGAGGGAGTACCTTTCACAGTGGTCACTGACCATTACAGTCTACTATGGCTTCAAAATCTCAAAGATCTTTCTGGTCGACTGGCTCGTTGGTCAGTTCGGTTGCAACAATATAACTTCACTTTGGTGCATCGAAAGGGTAAGGAAAATGTAGTGCCTGATGCACTCTCAAGGTCGGTCCCTATTTAAGATTGTTTGGACCGTGTGGTCCAGAAGTGGTTGAAATTGGTAAAGATAGGTGGTACAAGTCAATGGTTGATAATATCCTCGAGAACCCATTGAAGTTTCCAAATTGGAGGGTGTCTAGTGGTCGGCTGTGGAAACACGTTGGAACGGAGTACCCAGGTTTGTCGTTATCAACGGATTCGTGGTTGTTGGTTGTGCCGAAAGGTGATCGGCATCAGATCATCGTGGAAGCCCACGAACCCTCAACTTCCGGCCACACTGGAGTGTATAAGACCTATGCTAGGGTTTCTGAGAAGTACTATTGGCCGAAGATGAGGAGTGACGTCGCTAAGTTCGTACGACATTGTAGGGTTTGTGCAGCTCATAAAGTATCTACTGATCGGCCGTCTGATAAGATGGTATCACATCCTAAGGTAAATAGACCATGGGAAATGGCTTCGACAGATTTGATTGGTCCCTTACCAAGATCGAAACATGGAAATAGCTTCATATTGGTTGTCACTGACTATCTGACAAAATTTTCTCTGCTGTTTCCTCTCAGGAAGGCTACCACCGAGTCCATCATCCGGAAGATCGAGGGTGACGTGTTTCTGCTATTTGGGGTACCAAAAATACTGATTTGTGATAATGGCCCACAATATAGGAGTAGACAGTTTGCTGCATTCATAGAGAGATATCATTGCCGCCTGAAATTTAATGCTAACTACCACCCTAGGGCGAATCCCACTGAACGAGTTAACATAAGGTTGAAAGGATAGATTGAACAATCATTGGATCTGGGTTGTCTCCGATTACATCGTTATGCTGTATATTTAGATACACCTACCATGTAACGGTTCTTTCGTTACACATACGAGCGCCTGAATCGAACATAAGGTTGGATGGTTAGACGGAACGATAATTGTAACTGAGTTGTATTCGATTATATCGTGGTAATGTTCATATAGTAATACTCACCAGGTGACTGTTCTTGCATTATACGTACGAGCGACCCAATCGAACAGAAGGTTGGATGGATAGACGGAATGATCATTGTATCTGAGTTGTATTCGATTATGTCGTGATGAAGTTCATGTAGAAATACTCACCAGGTTACTGTTCTTTCGTTATACATACGAGCAACCGAATCGAACAGAAGGTTGAATGGATAGTATCTGGGTTGTATTCGATTATGATGTTATGCTGTGTAATAGTTATACACACTAGGTGACGGTATTCCCGTTTTACATACGAGCGACCGAAACGAACAGAAAGTTGAATGGATAGACTGAACAATCAATGTATCTGGTTGGTATCCGATTATATCGCAATACTGTATATATAGTGATACTTACCAAGTGACGGTACTTCCGTTACACATACTAGCGACTGAATCGAACAGGAGGTTAAATGTTTAGATGAAGCGATAATTGTATCTGAGTTGTATTCGATGATATCGTGATGATGTTTATATAGCAATACTCACCAGGTAACTGTTCTTCCGTTTCACATAAAAGCGACTGAATCGAGCAGAAGGTTAAATGGATAGATTGAAAATTCAGAAAGTTGAATGGATAGACTGAACAATCAATGTATCTGGGTGGTATCCGATTATATCGCAATACTGTACATATAGTGATACTTACCAGGTGACGGTACTTCCGTTACACATACTAGCGACTGAATCGAACAGGATGTTAAATGTTTAGACGAAGCGATAATTGTATCTGAGTTGTATTCGATGATATCGTGATGATAGCAATACTCACCAGGTAACTGTTCTTCCGTTTCACATAAAAGCGACCGAATCGAGCAGAAGGTTAAATGGATAGATTGAAAATTCATCGTATCTGGGTTGTATTCGATTATGTTTATATAGTTATACTCACCAGGTAACTGTTCTTCCGTTATACATGAGAACGACTGAAATGAACAGAAGGTTGAATGGATAGACTAAACAATAATCGTATCTGGGGTTGTATTCGAGTATATCGTGATGATTATCATATAGTATGTATAACCAGGTGACAGTTCTTCCGTTAAACATACGAGCAACCGAATCGAACATAAGGTTGGATGGATAGATTGAACAATCATTGTATCTGGGTTGTCTCCGATTATATCGTTATGCTGTATATTTAGTTACACCTACCATGTAACGGTTCATTCGTTACACATACGAGCGTCTGAATCGAACATAAGGTTGGATGGTTAGACGGAACGATAATTGTAACTGAGTTGTATTCGATTATATCGTGGTGATGTTTATATAGCAATACTCACCAGGTTACTGTTCTTTCGTTATACATACGAGCAACCGAATCGAACAGAAGGTTGAATGGATAGTATATGGGTTGTATTCGATTATGATGTTATACTGTGTATATAGTCATACACACTAGGAGACGGTATTCCCGTTTCACATACGAGCGACTGAAACGAAAAGAAAGTTGAATGGATAGACTGAACAATCAATGTATCTGGGTGGTATCCGATTATATCGCAATACTGTATATATAGTGATACTTACCAGGTGACGATACTTCCGTTACACATACTAGCGACTGAATCGAACAAAATGTTGAATGGTTAGACGAAACGATAATTGTATCTGAGTTGTATTCGATGATATCGTGATGATGTTTTTATAGCAATACTCACCAGGTAACAGTCCTTCCGTTTTACATACAAGCGACCGAATCGAACATAAGGTTGAATGGATAGATTGAACAATCATTGTATCTGAGTTGTATTCGATTATGCTTATATAGTTATACTCACCAGGTAACTGTTCTTCCGTTATACATACGAGCGACTGAATTGAACAGAAGATTGAATGGATAGACTGAACAATCATCGTATCTGGGTTGTATTCAATTATTTCGTGATGATTAATATATATATTATGTCTAACCAGGTAACTGTTCTTCCGTTATACATAAAAGCAACAGAATCGAACATAAGGTTGAATGGATAGATTGAACAATCATTGTATCTGGGTTGTCTCCGATTATATCGTTATGCTGTATATTTAGATACACCTACCATGTAACGGTTCTTTCGTTACACATACGAGCGTCTGAATCGAACATAAGGTTGGATGGTTAGACGAAACGATAATTGTAACTGAGTTGTATTCGATTATATCGTGGTAATGTTTATGTAGTAATACTCACCAGGTGACTGTTCTTGCATTATACGTACGAGCGACCCAATCGAACAGAAGGTTGGATGGATAGACGGAATGATCATTGTATCTGAGTTGTATTCGAATATATCGTGATGAAGTTCATATAGAAATACTCACCAGGTTACTGTTCTTTCTTTATACATACGAGCAACCGAATCGAACAGAAGGTTGAATGGATAGTATCTGGGTTGTATTCGATTATGATGTTATGCTGTGTATATAGTTATACACATAAGGTGACGGTATTCCCGTTTTACATACGAGCGACCGAAACGAACAGAAAGTTGAATGGATAGACTGAACAATCAATGTATCTGGGTGGTATCCGATTATATCGCAATACTGTACATATAGTGATACTTACCAGGTGACGGTACTTCCGTTACACATACTAGCGACTGAATCGAACAGGAGGTTAAATGTTTAGACGAAGCGATAATTGTATCTGAGTTGTATTCGATGATATCGTGATGATGTTTATATAGCAATACTCACCAGGTGACTGTTCTTCCGTTTCACATAAAAGCGACGGAATCGAGCAGAAGGTTAAATGGATAGATTGAAAATTCATCGTATCTGGGTTGTATTCGATTATTTTTATATAGTTATACTCACCAGGTAACCGTTCTTCCGTTATACATGAGAACGACTGAATTGAACAGAAGGTTGAATGGATAGACTAAACAATAATCGTATCTGGGGTTGTATTCGAGTATATCTTGATGATTATCATATAGTATGTATAACCAGGTGACAGTCCTTCCGTTTTACATACAAGCGACCGAATCGAGCAGAAGGTTAAATGGATAGATTGAACAATCATCGTATCTGAGTTGTATTCGATTATGTTTATATAGTTATACTCACCAGGTACCTGTTCTTCCGTTATACATACGAGCGACTGAATTGAACAGAAGGTTGAATGGATAGACTGAACAATCGTCGTATCTGGGTTGTATTCGATTATTTCGTGATGATTAATATATATATTATGTCTAACCAGGTAACTGTTCTTCCGTTATACATACGAGCAACAGAATCGAACATAAGGTTGAAAGGATAGATTGATCAATCATTGTATCTGGGTTGTCTCCGATTACATCGTTATGCTGTATATTCAGATACACCTACCATGTAACGGTTCTTTCGTTACACATACGAGCGTCTGAATCGAACATAAGGTTGGATGGTTAGACGGAACGATAATTGTAACTGAGTTGTATTCGATTATATCGTGGTAATGTTTATATAGTAATACTCACCAGGTGACTGTTCTTGCATTATACGTACGAGCGACCCAATCGAACAGAAGGTTGGATGGATAGACGGAATGATCATTGTATCTGAGTTGTATTCGATTATATCATGATGAAGTTCATGTAGAAATACTCACCAGGTTACTGTTCTTTCGTTATACATACGAGCAACCGAATCGAACAGAAGGTTGAATGGATAGTATCTGGGTTGTATTCGATTATGATGTTATGCTGTGTAATAGTTATACACACTAGGTGACGGTATTCCCGTTTTACATACGAGCGACCGAAACGAACAGAAAGTTGAATGGATAGACTGAACAATCAATGTATCTGGTTGGTATCCGATTATATCGCAATACTGTATATATAGTGATACTTACCAAGTGACGGTACTTCCGTTACACATACTAGCGACTGAATCGAACAGGAGGTTAAATGTTTAGATGAAGCGATAATTGTATCTGAGTTGTATTCGATGATATCGTGATGATGTTTATATAGCAATACTCACCAGGTAACTGTTCTTCCGTTTCACATAAAAGCGACTGAATCGAGCAGAAGGTTAAATGGATAGATTGAAAATTCATCGTATCTGGGTTGTATTCGATTATGTTTATATAGTTATACTCACCAGGTAACTGTTCTTCCGTTATACATACGAGCGACTGAATTGAACAGAAGGTTGAATGGATAGTATATGGGTTGTATTCGATTATGATGTTATGCTGTGTATATAGTTATACACACTAGAAGACGGTATTCCCGTTTTACATACGAGCGACTGAAACGAAAAGAAAGTTGAATGGATAGACTGAACAATCAATGTATCTGGGTGGTATCCGATTATATCGCAATACTGTATATATAGTGATACTTACCAGGTGACGATACTTCCGTTACACATACTAGCGACTGAATCGAACAGAATGTTGAATGGTTAGACGAAACGATAATTGTATCTGAGTTGTATTCGATGATATCGTGATGATGTTTTTATAGCAATACTCACCAGGTCACTGTCCTTCCGTTTTACATACAAGCGACCGAATCGAGCAGAAGGTTAGATGGATAGATTGAACAATCATCATATCCGAGTTGTATTCAATTATGTTTATATAGTTATACTCACCAGGTACCTGTTCTTCCGTTATACATACGAGCAACCGAATCGAACATAAGGTTGAATGGATAGATTGAACAATCATCGTATCTGAGTTGTATTCGATTATGTTTATATAGTTATACTCACCAGGTAACCGTTCTTCCGTTATACATACGAGCGACTGAATTGAACAGAAGGTTGAATGGATAGACTAAACAATGATCGTATCTGGGGTTGTATTCGATTATATCGTGATGATGTTCATATAGTTATACTCACCAGGTAACTGTTCTCCAGTTATACATAAGAGCGACTGAACTGAACAGAAGGTTGAATGGATAGACTGAACAATCATCGTATCTGGGTTGTATTCGATTATTTCGTGATGATTATTATATATTATGTCTAACCAGGTAACTGTTCTTCCGTTATACATACGAGCAACCGAATCGAACATAAGGTTGAATGGATAGATTGAACAATCATTGTATCTGGGTTGTCTCCGATTATATCGTTATGTTGTATATTTAACTACACCTAC
The DNA here is from genome assembly GCA_029955515.1 of Chrysomela aeneicollis. NCBI lineage: Eukaryota > Metazoa > Arthropoda > Insecta > Coleoptera > Chrysomelidae > Chrysomela > Chrysomela aeneicollis. Next base: position 8,174,667 of record JARUHQ010000013.1, on the reverse strand, counting down.
CATGTAACGGTTCTTTCGTTACACATACGAGCGTCTGAATCGAACATAAGGTTGGATGGTTAGACGGAACGATAATTGTAACTGAGTTGTATTCGATTATATCGTGGTAATGTTTATATAGTAATACTCACCAGGTGACTGTTCTTGCATTATAAGATAAGATAAGACTTTTGATAAGACTTTTAGAGTACATAGTATAGACAAGCACGTTTTAGTGTAGCTCTGTTAAAAACGATAATTTTCAGTGGGAAAAAAAGTTCGGACAAAAGTGTTATTTATTATGCTGTTGAATCGAGCCACCATCTTCACTTTAGTAAAAACGTGAGTTGAAAACGTATGGTCACTAGCTTACAAATACATTTCATTCTGATTCTGATGAAACATCATCCACGCCATATTCAGTCGTCCGATATCTTATCTTGTAAAAACCTGGGCGTTTTTGTCTACTAAGCTAAAGAACGTGATTAAACATTGGTTAGGGTCCTGTTACACCAAAGGCCATATATTCTCAATATAAATTATGTCAAATGATAAATCTACTGGAACTGGATACAATATTCCAGAAAACTTATCTATCTCAGAACTATACAAATTGCTACTTCAGGCAAATGATAAGCAAACATCTGATATCAAGATCGAAATTGACGCAGGATTAAAAAGCTTCACTGAAAAGTTAAAGGAAGCTAATGAAAGGATTGAATGCCTCGAAAATAAAGTCCAGACATTAGAGAGGAAAATCCGCCGGAATAATGTTATAGTATTTGGGCTAGAACATACTGACCCACAAAATCCTCTAGGAAATACTCTCTCCAAGTTAAATGAACTCCTTGGCACTGATATCGAATACAATGATATTAATTTTGCTCGTCTAATAAAAAAAGGACAAAGTGACTCTCCCATATTATTAGAATTTGTCTCGCTCTTCACTAAGCAGAAACTCTTCAAAGAAGTGAGCAAGCTCAAAGGAACTGGTGTCGCAGTTGTCAATGATATGTCTGATGAAGATAGAAAAAATCATAAAATTCTGGTGAGACATTTAAAGAACGCCAGAGAACAGAACTATGACGCAAAAATAAAAGGCACAACCCTCGAAATAGATGGAACTACCTACTCCGCTAATGATCTGAAGGAATTAGAAGACACATCAGAAGAAAACGGGAAAAGTGACGAATCTGCCGACGAAAGCCCAAATAGAAAATCCCATTCACCCATACAACAATTGGGAAAATCTGAAGGACGGCAGGTAAACAGGAAAAGGAACAGAACGCTATACAGCCCGAAAGTCAACGACCAGGAAAAAAGAAACCTTAGGAAAAGGCATCAATAGCATATCTATTAGTTTCATTTTTTTTTTCTCTCTCCTGAATCTGAAATTTTCTATTTGTTTAATTTGTTAATCATACCTCTCATTTCATTTCATCTCTTGCTCTTTGTAGTAATAATTGTATTAAAGATATTACCTATAACCACTGGCGATATAAACTCTCAGTTTCTTACATGACAATGACTAATGAAAGTGAAACTCGCATTGCTCATTTGAATATAAGATCAATTTTACCAAAACTGAATGAATTCAAAGATCTTTTACGTAGAAAAAAATATTGATATTATGTGTGTTTCAGAGACTTGGTTATCCCCACAGATAACAAATGATATGTTGTCTATCTCTGGGTATCGAATAATTCGAAAAGATAGAATAACTAGAGGTGGAGGGGTAGCACTCTTTATTAGGAATAATATAAGAATCCAAAAAATTGAGTATTTTGAAACACCTGATGATCTCTTCGAGCAGGACTAGATTTGTGTTATTCTAGGGGGAATTAGAATTGCTGTAGGAATAATCTATCGACCACCTCAAACTAATGTAACCAACTTTCTTGATTCCTTTGAAAATACTCTTTCCTCCCTATATTTGGAATTTGATCATGTTATCTGTACAGGGGATCTCAACCTAGATTTTCTCGATCAACAGAATCTACATGTTCGTGATTTTAGTTCTATTCTTGATGAATTAGATCTTGCTCAAATTGTTTCTGAACCCACTCGAATCACATTAACAACTGAAACTTTAATCGATTATATTATAATCAGTAAACACATCAATGTAGTGGACTGCAAAGTTGTAGATGTATCGGATATGTCTGATCACTGTTTGGTTGAATCAGCTTTGAGACTTGGGAAAGCCCCTACTACGGCCCAACAAAAAACCTACAGAGACTTTTCTCAATTTGACCTACAAAAGTTTGAAATGGATTTACAAAGACTCAATTGGCAGATTATTCTGAATTGTAATGATATTAATGATAAGGTTGACACTCTCAACAATTTTTTGCTATCAACTTTCGATAAACATGCGCCACAAAAAACTACAGTTTTCAGGAAACCTCCATGTCCCTGGATCACAAGTAATATTAAGCTCATGATTTCTCTGAGGAAGAAAGCTTCAATCAAATTCAAATCTTCAAAGAAATTGGGTCACTGGAATTATTATAAGGATTTGAGAAACCTCACTACAAATGCCATAAGGGCGGAAAGAAAAGCTTATGTTCAACATCAATTCAAAAATGCCAAAAATAATAAGCAGAAATGGGCACTATTGAGACGTTTGCAACTCATTAAAAACATTAATTCTCTTGCAGAATTTGAAAGTACATCTGATGAAATAAATGAATATTTCTTGAGGACCACGGGGCAGTCAAGTAGTCCATCTAATGACCTGATCACCTATTATAATGATAATACAAAAATAGAATTTCCAGATTTATTGAAATTTACTCCCGTTACTGAAGAAGAAGTTACTCAAATCATTCTGAATATCAAGACAAAAGCCAAAGGTGCCGATGAGATTGATATAACTCTTATTAGATTATGTTGTCCATTTATCTTGCCGTATGTTACTCATATCGTGAACTTTTGTCTCATAAACTCGGTATTTCCTGATGTATGGAAAAAAGGATGGGTCATTCCGCTTCCTAAAACCAACTGCCCCACTAACCTTACTGATCTTCGTCCAATTACCATTTTGCCGACATTGTCCAAAGTCGTTGAGCGCATTATCGACTCGCAACTTAGAATTCATTTAAAAACACACGACATTATACCAGAACAACAATCTGGGTTCAGGGCTGGATTCAGCTGCGGTACTGCTCTCCTCAACATAACCGACGATATATTGAAAGAACTCGATGACAAGAATGTAGGTGCTTTGATACTGTTAGATTACAGCAAAGCATTCGACACAATCAACTATGCTATTTTGTACTCAATTCTACATTTCATTGGTTTAGATATCTCAGCGATTAGATTTTTTAAAAACTATTTCCATAATAGGTCGCAGGCAGTGGTGTTTTCTGGTAGTATGTCAAATTCAGGTGTGATCAATAGAGGGGTAGCTCAAGGATCCATTCTGGGTCCGTTGCTATTCACTTTGTATACCAGTAACCTTCCTTCAGGTCTGAAATTTTCTAGAATTCACATGTATGCAGATGACACCCAACTTTATTATTTTTTCCCAAAAGATGCTATCCCACTAGCGGAAGAGAGAATCAATAATGGCTTGAATTATCTGATAAACCAGTCGAAAAAAACATGATCTAATTCTTAATCCTACTAAGTCGTCTTTGATTTTATTTGGAAATATTAATTACAATGAAATATCTATCATAATGGATAATCATTTACTTCCTCCAGTTGAGAAAGCAAAGAACCTAGGTGTTGTCATCGATCGACAACTCAAATTTTCCGATCACGTCTCTTCTGTGCTGAAGAAAGGCTATGGAAATCTAAAAATGTTGTTTTCTAGTAGGCACCTGCTATCGAGTTCCACTAAAGGGATCTTATGTGAAGCTCTAGTTCTTTCTCAAACTAATCATTGTGATTATGTATATGGTCCATTTCTATCAAAGCGGGATTCAACAAGATTACAGAGACTACAAAATTCATGTCTTCGGCTTGTATACGGTATTCGCAAGTACGAAAGAATCAGTCATAAATTGGAGAGCATCGGGTGGTTAAATATGTTTAACCGGAGAAAATTGCATGCCCTCACCCTCTACCATAAAATCATTATAAAGAAAAATCCTCCATATCTACATAGGAAAATTAAATTCAGGGAGGATGTATATAATGTCAATGTGAGACGCAAAAACATGATATCTATTCCCAAACATAAAACTGCACTATTCCAACGATCTTTTTTATATTCGATCGCGACTGCTTACAATAATTTGAGATCTGATTTAAAAGCAAAATCCATTGAAAGCTTCAAAAAAGAAAACTTCAAGAACATATTCAAAGAGCAATGTGCACGGTCATGAACTTTATTATGTTATACCATAATAGGTACTCATTATTCCTTTAATTTTTTAGTTTATATTTCCCACATATAATCATCACTAGACATTAGCTTTTGTCTATATATATTTATATTTTTTTTGCATTTGGTACTTAGGGAAGAACAGTTTTTAACTGACTAAGCGCCATTTAACCAGGCTATTATTATTATTAAGTATATTGATATTTTGTTGTATTATCGTTTGGCTGGTTAATAAAGGAGATTATTATATTAAAGGAGATTATTATACATACGAGCAACCGAATCGAACAGAAGGTTGAATGGATAGTATCTGAGTTGTATTCGATTTTGATGTTATGCTGTGTATATAGTTATACACACTAGGTGACGGTATTCCCGTTTTACATACGAGCGACCGAAACGAACAGAAAGTTGAATGGATAGACTGAACAATCAATGTATCTGGTTGGTATCTGATTATATCGCAATACTGTATATATAGTGATACTCACCAGGTGACGGTACTTCCGTTACACATACTAGCGACTGAATCGAACAGGAGGTTTAATGTTTAGACGAAGCGATAATTGTATCTGAGTTGTATTCGATGATATCGTGATGATGTTTATATAGCAATTCTCACCAGGTAACTGTTCTTCCGTTTTACAAAAAAGCGACCGAATCGAGCCGAAGGTTAAATGGATAGATTGAAAATTCATCGTATCTGGGTTGTATTCGATTATGTTTATATAGTTATACTCACCAGGTAACTGTTCTTCCGTTATACATGAGAACGACTGAATTGAACAGAAGGTTGAATGGATAGACTAAACAATAATCGTATCTAAGAGTTGTATTCGAGTATATCGTGATGATTATCATATAGTACGTCTAACCAGGTAACAGTTCTTCCGTTAAACATACGAGCAACCGAATCGAACATAAGGTTGGATGGATAGATTGAACAATCATTGTATCTGAGTTGTCTCCGATTATATCGTTATGCTGTATATTTAGTTACACCTACCATGTAACGGTTCTTTCGTTACACATACGAGCATCTGAATCGAACATAAGGTTGGATGGTTAGACGAAACGATAATTGTAACTGAGTTGTATTCGATTATATCGTGGTGATGTTTATATAGTAATACTCACCAGGTGACTGTTTTTGCGTTATACATACGAGCGACCCAATCGAACAGAAGGTTGGATGGATAGACGGAATGATCATTGTATCTGAGTTGTATTCGATTATATCGTGATGACGTTCATATAGAAATACTCACCAGGTTACTGTTCTTTCGTTATACATACGAGCAACCGAATCGAACAGAAGGTTGAATGGATAGTATCTGGGTTGTATTCAATTATGATGTTATGCTGTGTATATAGTTATACACATAAGGTGACGGTATTCTCGTTTCACATACGAGCGACCGAAACGAACAGAAAGTTGAATGGATAGACTGAACAATCAATGTATCTGGGTGGCATCCGATTATATCGCAATACTGTATATATAGTGATACTTACCAGCTGACGGTACTTCCGTTACACATACTAGCGACTGAATCGAACAGAAGGTTAAATGGTTAGACGAAACGATAATTGTATCTGAGTTGTATTCGATGATATCGTGATGATGTTTATATAGCAATACTCACCAGGTAACTGTTCTTCCGTTTTATATACAAGCGACCGAATCGAGCAGAAGGTTGAATTCAGTATAGATTGAACAATCATCGTATCTGGGTTGTATTCAATTATGTTTATATAGGTATACTCACCAGGTAACTGTTCTTCCATTATACGTACGAGCGACTGAATTGAACAGAAGGTTGAATGTATAGTATATGGGTTGTATTCGATTATGATGTTATGCTGTGTATATAGTTATGCACACTAGGAGACGGTATTCCCGTTTTACATACGAGCGACCGAAACGAAAAGAAAGTTGAATGGATAGACTGAACAATCAATGTATCTGGGTGGTATCCGATTATATCGCAATACTGTATATATAGTGATACTTACCAGGTGACGGTACTTCCGTTAAACATGCTAGCGACTAAATCGAACAGAAGGTTGAATGGTTAGACGAAACGATAATTGTATCTGAGTTGTATTCGATGATATCGTGATGATGTTTATATAGCAATACTCACCAGGTAACTGTTCTTCCGTTTCACATACAAGCGACCGAATCGAGCAGAAGATTAAATGAATAGATTGAACAATCATCTAATCTGGGTTGTATTCGATTATGTTTATATAGTAATACTCACCAGGTAACTGTTCTTTCGTTTTACATACAAGCGACCGAATCGAGCAGAAGGTTAAATTTAGTATAGATTGAACAATCATCGTATCTGGGTTGTATTCGATTATGTTTATATAGTTATACTCACCAGGTAACTGTTCTTCCGTTATACATACGAGCGACTGAATTGAACAGAAGGTTGAATGGACAGACTAAACAATAATCGTATCTGGGGTTGTATTCGATTATATCTTGATGATGTTCATATAATTATACTCACCAGGAAACTGTTCTCCAGTTATACATAAGAGCGACTGAACTGAACAGAAGGTTGAATGGATAGACTGAACAATCATCGTATCTGGGTTGTATTTGATTATATCGTGATTATCATCACATAGTATGTCTAACCAGGTAACAGTTCTTCCGTTATACATACGAGCAACCAAATCGATCATAAGGTTGAATGGATAGATTGAACAATCATTGTATCTGGGTTGTATTCGATTATGATGTTATGCTGTGTATATAGTTATACACACTAGGTGACGGTATTCCCGTTTTACATACGAGCGACCGAAACGAACGGAAAGTTGAATGGATAGACTGAACAATCAATGTATCTGGTTGGTATCCGATTATATCGCAATACTGTATATATAGTGATACTTACCAGGTGACGGTACTTCCGTTACACATACTAGCGACTGAATCGAACAGAAGGTTGAATGGTTAGACGAAGCGATAATTGTATCTGAGTTGTATCCGATTATATCGTGATGATGTTTATATAGCAATATTCACCAGGTAACTGTTCTTCCGTTTTACATAAAAGCGACCGAATCGAGCAGAAGGTCAAATGAATAGATTGAAAATTCATCGTATCTGGGTTGTATTCGATTAGGTTTATATAGTTATACTCACCAGGTAACTGTTCTTCCGTTTTTCATAAGAACGACTGAATTGAACAGAAAGTTGAATGGATAGACTAAACAATAATCGTATCTGGGGTTGTATTCGAGTATATCGTGATGATTACCATATAGTATGTCTAACCAGGTAACAGTTCTTTCGTTAAACATACGAGCAACCGAATCGAACATAAGGTTGGATGGATAGATTGAACAATCATTGTATCTGGGTTGTCTCCGATTATATCGTTATGCTGTATATTTAGTTACACCTACCATGTAACGGTTCTTTCGTTACACATACGAGCGTCTAAATCGAACATAAGGTTGGATGGTTAGACGGAACGATAATTCAATCAAATGAAAAACTCAAAGTCGGTCGACCACACAATATAATAAAATAATGAACAAGTGGGTGTAACTATAGTTTCGGCTCAACAGCCATCATCAGACACAGTAAGTAATCTGTAATTTGAGAAATAATACTAAATAACAAAATGGTGTTCCCAAATACTTACAATCAAATTCAAAGAAAGAGGTATGAACCAAATCAATGCCAAAATCGGATATCGGAAATCAATCATACATCAAAATACATCTTGTTTAAATTTGCATAGCCACCAAAAGAAGCTAAATGTCAAAATCAAAGGTGAGTTGAAGAACATCATCCTCCACTGATGGTAGTCAGTCATACTGACTACCATCAGTGGTAGTCAGTCATACTTACTGTTTCTGATGATGGCTGTTGAGCCGAAACTATAGTTACACCCACTTGTTCATTATTTTATTATATTGTGTGGTCGACCGACTTTGAGTTTTTCATTTGATTGTATTCAAATTGGACCACTTTGAGAATGGATGATTTCCATAACTGGAACGATAATTGTAACTGAGTTGTATTCGATTATATCGTGGTGATGTTTATATAGTAATACTCACCAGGTGACTGTTCTTGCGTTATACATACGAGCGACCCAATCGAACAGAAGGTTGGATGGATAGACGGAATGATCATTGTATCTGAGTTGTATTCGATTATATCGTGATGACGTTCATATAGAAATACTCACCAGGTTACTGTTCTTTCGTTATACATACCAGCAACCGAATCGAACAGAAGGTTGAATGGATAGTATGTGGGTTGTATTCGATTATGATGTTATGCTGTGTATATAATTATACACATTAGGTAACGGTATTCCCGTTTTACATACGAGCGACCGAAACGAACAGAAAGTTGAATGGATAGACTGAACAATCAATGTATCTGGGTGGTATCCGATTATATCGCAATACTGTAAATATAGTGATACTTACCAGGTGACGGTACTTCCTTTACACATACTAGCGACTGAATCGAACAGAATGTTGAATGGTTAGACGAAGCGATAATTGTATCTGAGTTGTATTCGATGATATCGTGATGATGTTTATATAGCAATACTCACCAGGTAACTGTTCTTTCGATTTACATAGAAGCGACCGAATCGAGCAGAAGGTTGAATGGATAGATTGAAAATTCATCGTATCTGGGTTGTATTCGATTATGTTTATATAGTTATACTCACCAGGTAACTGTTCTTTCGTTATACATGAGAACGACTGAATTGAACAGAAGGTTGAATGGATAGACTAAACAATAATCGTATCTGGGGTTGTATTCGAGTATATCGTGATGATCATCATATAGTATGTCTAACCAGGTAACAGTTCTTCCGTTAAACATACGGGCAACCGAATCGAACATAAGGTTGAATGGATAGATTGAACAATCATTGTATCTGGGTTGTCTACGATTATATCGTTATGCTGTATATTTAGATACACCTACCATGTAACGGTTCTTTCGTTACACCTACGAGCGTCTGAAACGAACATAAGGTTGGATGGTTAGACGGAACGATAATTGTAACTAAGTTGTATTCGATTATATCGTGGTGATGTTTATATAGTAATACTCACCAGGTGACTGTTCTTGCGTTATACATACGAGCGACCCAATCGAACAAAAGGTTGAATTCAGTATAGATTGAACAATCATCGTATCTGGGTTGTATTCGATTATGTTTATATAGTTATACTCACCAGGTAACTGTTCTTCCGTTATACATTGTTAGGGCAAGATTTTATTAAGCAGTGCCTGTGCATTCGTAGGTACTCGCCATTAACTCTCCCAGCAGCTCAGTAGGGCGTGGGTACGGTTACAATAATGTAAAATTTCTTAAATTTTTGGAGAAATTAATAAGGGTTTAATTTTCCGGTGCGCCACTGATTTTTTGCCAGAAAAATCAGAAACCACCCAGTTGAAAGGGACAGGACACTGCGCTAAAGAATCAATACAATGAGACACAGTCAAGTACTTTTAGTGTAAGCTGGAATGAACCCTGGGGTTAGGTAGCTAAAGAATAATAGTCACACTCCTTGAAATTTACGAATATATTGGTATCAACACTGTATCCAAGAGGGGTTATCAGCATTCACATAAACAGTGAGCCAAGAATGAACAGCAGGAATTTCCTAAATATACTCTACAAAATGATATTTTTGAAGGGGCCAATCACGTGACGTCACGGGGAAGCTTACATGGGCAATTCAATAAAACATAATTATTATTGTAACATCTATCAGTAGATTCAGGTTATTCACTCTCAAATGACTTAGCTGACTGCTCAGTGGAGCTCCTTTGCTGATACCACTCAGTGCCTCTCAAGACTGCAGATGTAGGATGCAAGTCAACAGTTGTTGTGGCTCATGGAATACTTTGAAACTGCCAGGTAAATTTCGGTGTTCAGCCCTGAACACTGGGGAACTCTTTGCTAGGCACCTCAATACTGCTAGAGATGAACAGGTACAGCAAAATGTTCTAAGAGAGTTGACCAGTCTTAATCCGTTGGAGGAGTGAATGAATGAGGTGGAAAGAAGAAGGTGGAAAGACGAAGGTGGAAAGACGAAGGTGGAAAGATGAAGGTGGAAAGACGAAGGTGGAAAGACGACCCTAAAAAGAATAACCACAGACTTAAGCACGACTCGACGGGTGGTCAATCAGGTTGCACAGGTGGTGGACACTTGTGCTTTCTACTCACCTCGAGTATGTATGGAGGGTCAAATCATATATGGTTCAGATCTAGTTTGAACCGTATTTTCAATTTCCAGTAATCGAAATAATCAAATCTATAAAATTATTAAATAGATTAAAAACGGAATTTTAACCTCAAAAATAACCTACTTACATGGCGCGCAAATCCTGCTAAGCAGATAAATGATTCATTACCATATAAACATCCAAAAATGGTCCGATAAATAAGGAATCATAAAATGTTGAAATTTTCCATATCCATCCAATGATGATCGATAAATCGAAGGAAAATTCTCAACTCGCCATGCACTTGATTTCGATAAGGAATCAGGAAAAAGATAATCGAAGATCGGAAATAAGTCAAATGTCCGATTTCAGGAATCAGACAAAGTGTCATCCGTCGATTGATCACTGTCAACCCATGGTGCAGGGACAAAATTCCGAGAACCTAACTCATGTTCGAGATGATCATGGGATGTTTAATTGTTGTGTCTGAACAACCCTATAGCAGATATTGATCACATTCAATCAGTTATTATTGACATAAACGAACGGACGCCATCTATTAATTGCTTATCGAAGCAGAACACTAATCCAATGTCTAATAACATTGATTGAACGCAAGCCATCTATGCACTAATTTTCGTATCAGAACATAACAAACTATCCCATGAACATCTCTTACAATATCATTTGAGTGGCGATCGTCAGAAGAAGAGTTACGGGCATTTTATCACTTCCGTGTTCTTAGATATTATCAGGTGTTGTCATGTGGGCACCTAGCATTCTGTGATGTGGTTGGATTGATCCCATCTGATAGCTGTCATCACTCATTATTCATTATTGACATTTCATAATTAATTTACTTATGTGGATTTTATGTAAACAATGAATGGATCGTAATCATTTGATAATGACTACCACAGGAATTGATCATGCAAAATATATGTGAATAAGGTGAGTATGACACGAAATGACGATATCATAACGGAGCTAGAGATTACAAAATCAACAGAATACTAAATGAACCATTAATATGATTACTACAAACACAAGAGATTTTGGTACTCTAAAGAAGGATTTCACCGTGTAAAATATGACCGTAACAAATCCCCCCTCCACTCGGGGAGGCATCAAAGTTCCATATACTTTGATGACGATAAGTTGAAGCTAGCTACGAGTTAGCAAATGAAAAGATACGGAATGGAAAAACTATACCCACTGCACCATGATGCTGTGGCCACCGACCCCATCAAGTCGTACTTTCATCTGTGGATATACCCCTCAAACACAAACTTCACACAATTGAATTGAAATAATCAATAAAACTACAACGCAACAGGAAAATGCAATGCACGCATCAAACTACAACGCATAGAAAGCCCAATGCTAAGAAAGCTACAAAGCAAAGAAAACTACAATGCGAAGAAAACTACAATGCATATGCTGAAATACACAAACCTTGAACAGCTGTTGCGCCGGAATATTGAATTAAATGAAACCTCATAGACTATCAAGTGGATATGTTCATGGTGGAAAGGTGAAGGATGATCAACCAGATTATTTTACCATAACTCAGTGTCAACATATACAAGAAACCATCCCATGTAAGAGAATCTATGGAGAATTATGAAAGTACTATCATAATTATCCCTCATAAGAGGATGTCAGTGCTGATGCTCACAAGAACAGCATAATCCGCAACAAAGCGAAGCTTTCAACCAAAATGCACAGCACCGAAACCGACTGCTAGAAAACACATCCCTGGACTAACAAATAGCACTAGCAGGAGTTCACAGAAGAACCAAAATTTCTACACAGTCGATAGTTATCAAATCAAAATTTCCATAGACTCAAAGTACTACAACTAACAAGACATGGCGAACGGGCTTCAAGTATGTGACAATAATGAATTCATGGTAACAAAACAGAGGTGTTTCTGTCGTGGTTTAAAGTGAATAAAACTACCACTAGTTGGGAACTTTTCGGTTCAAGTATCTTTAAGCGTAAGCTAGGGATAGCCAACTTCTACCCCAAGTTGAAATTTGTACTGTACAACCAAATCAAAATTGCTGTACTATCAAGTTTTTTCTCTATTTGATGTTAATAGACGATATAACTGAACTTTAACAAACACAGATGGAGCTAAAAAATAACAAAATCTATCACAAGTACGTCACTGAAATGTCACGATATATCTAAGAAAATTTGCGAGCAAAACTATTGTCAAAATTGTTACCAACAGTTCCCTCACCAAAAAAAACTTTGACTAAAACGTGAATCAGTTAAACTATTGTCAAAATTGTTACCAACAGTTTACTTAACAAACAACAGTGACTAAAAATGTGAAATGGGTCGAACTATTGTCTTAATTGTTACCAACAATTCACCCAAAAATAAAATAACGTTGCCAACCAAAAACAAAAATTGAGTTGAACTATTGTCTAAATTGTTACCAACAGTTCACTCGAAAATGTGAAATAAGCTGAACTATTGTCTTAATTGTTACCAACAGTTCACTTACCACAAACCATTGAATAAAAATTCAATCATAAATCCGAAAATTTACCAAACGTGGCAACGTTGTAAAATTATTTAGCTCCAAGATATGTAAAACATTACAAACAAACACAGACAAACCGCCGAAATGTTCTCAAGTGCGACAAGTTCTAAGATTTCTCTTGGGAATACAACTCAAACACAAGCCCTTCTATCTATAGACCTATACTCAAATAATCTCTACTAATATTCTATATTAGAAGTCCAGTGCCAAAAAAAACAAATTTCCCAAGTTATATATTCCTAAAATTGTCAATAAAAACTAGGCAATAATTACCTTTATTTCAAATATACTCAACTCCAGAAGACAATAATCAGGATGACTATATTCCTTTAAAATCAAAGGTACCTAACCCAAGGCATTCTGTATTAGAGAAATATTCAGTTTTCACTAAGTACTGCACAAAAAAAAATAAAAGTTGGGCGCCAATCTGTTAGGGCAAGATTTTATTAAGCAGTGCCTGTGCATTCGTAGGTACTCGCCACTAACTCTCCCAGCAGCTCAGTAGGGCGTGGGTACGGTTACAATAATGTAAAATTTCTTAAATTTTTGGAGAAATTAATAAGGGTTTAATTTTCCGGTGCGCCACTGATTTTTTGCCAGAAAAATCAGAAACCACCCAGTTGAAAGGGACAGGACACTGCGCTAAAGAATCAATACAATGAGACACAGTCAAGTACTTTTAGTGTAAGCTGGAATGAACCCTGGGGTTAGGTAGCTAAAGAATAATAGTCACACTCCTTGAAATTTACGAATATATTGGTATCAACACTGTATCCAAGAGGGGTTATCAGCATTCACATAAACAGTGAGCCAAGAATGAACAGCAGGAATTTCCTAAATATACTCTACAAAATGATATTTTTGAAGGGGCCAATCACGTGACGTCACGGGGAAGCTTACATGGGCAATTCAATAAAACATAATTATTATTGTAACATCTATCAGTAGATTCAGGTTATTCACTCTCAAATGACTTAGCTGACTGCTCAGTGGAGCTCCTTTGCTGATACCACTCAGTGCCTCTCAAGACTGCAGATGTAGGATGCAAGTCAACAGTTGTTGTGGCTCATGGAATACTTTGAAACTGCCAGGTAAATTTCGGTGTTCAGCCCTGAACACTGGGGAACTCTTTGCTAGGCACCTCAATACTGCTAGAGATGAACAGGTACAGCAAAATGTTCTGAGAGTTGACCAGTCTTAATCCGTTGGAGGAGTGAATGAATGAGGTGGAAAGAAGAAGGTGGAAAGACGAAGGTGGAAAGACGAAGGTGGAAAGACGAAGGTGGAAAGACGAAGGTGGAAAGACGACCCTAAAAAGAATAACCACAGACTTAAGCACGACTCGACGGGTGGTCAATCAGGTTGCACAGGTGGTGGACACTTGTGCTTTCTACTCACCTCGAGTATGTATGGAGGGTCAAATCATATATGGTTCAGATCTAGTTTGAACCGTATTTTCAATTTCCAGTAATCGAAATAATCAAATCTATAAAATTATTAAATAGATTAAAAACGGAATTTTAACCTCAAAAATAACCTACTTACATGGCGCGCAAATCCTGCTAAGCAGATAAATGATTCATTACCATATAAACATCCAAAAATGGTCCGATAAATAAGGAATCATAAAATGTTGAAATTTTCCATATCCATCCAATGATGATCGATAAATCGAAGGAAAATTCTCAACTCGCCATGCACTTGATTTCGATAAGGAATCAGGAAAAAGATAATCGAAGATCGGAAATAAGTCAAATGTCCGATTTCAGGAATCAGACAAAGTGTCATCCGTCGATTGATCACTGTCAACCCATGGTGCAGGGACAAAATTCCGAGAACCTAACTCATGTTCGAGATGATCATGGGATGTTTAATTGTTGTGTCTGAACAACCCTATAGCAGATATTGATCACATTCAATCAGTTATTATTGACATAAACGAACGGACGCCATCTATTAATTGCTTATCGAAGCAGAACACTAATCCAATGTCTAATAACATTGATTGAACGCAAGCCATCTATGCACTAATTTTCGTATCAGAACATAACAAACTATCCCATGAACATCTCTTACAATATCATTTGAGTGGCGATCGTCAGAAGAAGAGTTACGGGCATTTTATCACTTCCGTGTTCTTAGATATTATCAGGTGTTGTCATGTGGGCACCTAGCATTCTGTGATGTGGTTGGATTGATACCATCTGATAGCTGTCATCACTCATTATTCATTATTGACATTTCATAATTAATTTACTTATGTGGATTTTATGTAAACAATGAATGGATCGTAATCATTTGATAATGACTACCACAGGAATTGATCATGCAAAATATATGTGAATAAGGTGAGTATGACACGAAATGACGATATCATAACGGAGCTAGAGATTACAAAATCAACAGAATACTAAATGAACCATTAATATGATTACTACAAACACAAGAGATTTTGGTACTCTAAAGAAGGATTTCACCGTGTAAAATATGACCGTAACAACATACGAGCGACTGAATTGAACAGAAGGTTGAATGGATAGACTAAACAATGATCGTATCTGGGGTTGTATTCGATTATATCGTGATGATGTTTATATAGTTATACTCACCAGGTAACTGTTCTCCAGTAATACATAAGAGCGACTGAACTGAACAGAAGGTTGAATGGATAGACTGAACAATCATCGTATCTGGGTTGTATTCGATTATTTCGTGATGATTATTATATATTATGTTCAACCAGGTAACTGTTTTTCCGTTATACATACCAGCAAACGAATCGAACATAAGGTTGAATGGATAGATTGAACAATCATTGTATCTGGGTTGTCTCCGATTATATCGTTATGCTGTATATTTAGATAAACCTACCATGTAACGGTTTTTTCGTTACACATACGAGCGTCTGAATCGAACATAAGTTGGATGGTTAGACGGAACGATATAATCGGATACCAACCAGATACATTGATTGTTCAGTCTATCCATTCAACTTTCTTTTCGATTCGGTCGCTCGTATGTAAAACGGGAATACCGTCACCTAGTGTGTATAACTATATACACAGTATAACATCATAATCGAATACAACCCATATACTATCCATTCAACCTTCTGTTCAATTCAGTCGCTCATATGTATAACGGAAGAACAGTTACCTGGTGAGTATAACTATATGAACATCATCACGATATCATCGAATACAACTCAGATACAATTATCGCTTCGTCTAACCATTTAACCTTCTGTTCGATTCAGTCGCTAATATGTGTAACGGAAGTACCGTCACCTGGTAAGTATCACTATATATACAGTATTGCGATATAATCGGATACCAACCAGATACATTGATTGTTCAGTCTATCCATTCAACTTTCTGTTCGTTTCGGTCGCTCGTATGTATTACGAAAGAACAGTAACCTGGTGAGCATTTCTATATAAACTTCATCACGATATAATCGAATACAACTCAGATACAATGATCATTCCGTCAATCCATCTAACCTTCTGTTCGATTGGGTCGCTAGTACGTATAACGCAAGAACAGTCACCTGGTGAGTATTACTATATAAACATTCCCACGATATAATCGAATACAACTCAGTTACAATTATCGTTCCGTCTGACCATCCAACCTTATGTTTGATTCAGACGCTCGTATGTGAAACGAAAGAACCGTTACATGGTAGGTGTATTTACATATACAGCATAACGATATAATCGGAGACAACCCAGATACAATGATTGTTCAATCTATCCATTCAAACTTATGTTCGATTCGGTTGCTCGTATGTATAACGAAAGAACAGTTACCTGGTTAGACATAATATATAATAATCATCACGAAATAATCGAATACAACCCAGATACGCTAATTGTTCAGTCTATCAATACAACCTTCTGTTCAATTCAGTCGCTCGTATGTATGACGGAAGAACAGTTACTTGGTGATTATAACTATATAAACATAATCGAATAAAACTCAGATACGATGATTGTTTAATCTATCCATTCAACCTTATGTTCGATTCGGTTGCTCGTATGTATAACGGAAGAACAGGTACCTGGTGAGTATAACTATATAAACATAATCGAATACAACTCAGATACGATGATTGTTCAATCTATCCATTTGACCTTCTGCTCGATTCGGTCAGTTGTATGTGAAACGGAAGAACAGTTACCTGGTGATTATTGCTATATAAACATCATCACGATATCATCGAATACAACTCAGATACAATTATCGTTTCGTCTAACCATTTAACCTTCTGTTCGATTCAGTCGCTAGTATGTGTAACGGAAGTACCGTCACCTGGTAAGTATCACTATATATTCAGTATTGCGATATAATCGGATACCACCCAGATACATTGATTGTTCAGTCTATCCATTCAACTTTCTGTTCGTTTCGGTCGCTCGTATGTAAAACGGGAGTACCGTCACCTAATGTGTATAACTATATACACAGCATAACATCATAATCGAATACAACCCAGATACTATCCATTCAACCTTCTGTTCGATTCGGTTGCTCGTATGAATAACGAAAGAACAGTAACCTGGTGAGTATTTCTATATGAACGTCATCACGATATAATCGAATACAACTCAGATACAATGATCATTCCGTCTATCCATCCAACCTTCTGTTCGATTGGGTCGCTCGTATGTATAACGCAAGAACAGTCACCTGGTGAGTATTACTATATAAACATCACCACGATATAATCGAATACAACTCAGTTACAATTATCGTTCCGTCTAATCATCCAACCTTATGTTCGATGCAGACGCTCGTATGTGTAACGAAAGAACCGTTACATGGTAGGTGTAACTAAATATACATCATAACGATATAATCGGAGACAACCCAGATACAATGATTGTTCAATCTATCCATTCAACCTTATGTTCGATTCGGTTGCTCGAATGTGTAACAGAAGAACTGTTACTTGGTTAGACATACTATATGATAATCATCACGATATAATCGAATACAACCCAGATACAATGATTGTTCAGTCTATCCATTCAACCTTCTGTTCAGTTCAGTCGCTCTTATGTATAACTGGAGAACAGTTACCTGTTGAGTATAACTATATAAACATCATCACGATATAATCGAATACAACCTCAGATACGATCATTGTTTAGTCTAATCATTCAACCTTCTGTTTAATTCAGTCGCTCGTATGTATAATGGAAGAACAGTTACCTGGTGAGTATAACTATATGAACCAAATCGAATACAACCCAGATACGATGAATTTTCAATCTATCCATTTAACCTTCTGGTCGATTCGGTCGCTTTCATGTAAAACGGAAGAACAGTTACCTGGTGAATAATGCTATATAAACATCATCACGATATCATCGAATACAACTCAGATACAATTATCGCTTCGTCTGACCATTTAACCTTCTGTTCGATTCAGTCGCTAGTATGTGTAACGGTAGTACCGTCACCTGGTTAGTATATATACAGTATTGCGATATAATCGGATACCAACCAGATACATTGATTGTTCAGTCTATCCATTCAATTTTCTGTTCGTTTTGGTAGCTTGTATGTATAACGCAAGAACAGTCACCTGGTGAGTATTACTATATAAACATCACCACGATATAATCGAATACAACTCAGTTACAATGATTGTTCCGTCTAATCATCCAACCTTATGTTCGATTCAGACGCTCGTATGTGTAACGAAAGAACCGTTACATGGTAGGTGTAACTAAATATACAGCATAAAGATATAATCGGAGACAACCCAGATACAATGATTGTTCAATCTATCCATTCAACCTTATGTTCGATTCGGTTGCTCGAATGTGTAACAGAAGAACTGTTACCTGGTTAGACATACTATATGATAATCATCACGATATAATCGAATACAACCCAGATACATTGATTGTTCAGTCTATCCATTCAACCTTCTGTTCAGTTCAGTCGCTCTAATGTATAATCCATTTCTCCAATCAAAAAAACCGAAATCGAAAAAATAAAAAGCATCAAAGGGAGCCCCCTTGGAACTTTTTCGAATTCTTCAGATCGCCTTAACTTCCGAGCGGATGGACCGATTTTCAACTTCGATCATACGAATCTGCTTGTTTTTTTTTCATAGAATCCATTTCTCCAATCGAAAAAACCGAAATCGAAAAAAAAAATGCATCAAAGGGGGCCCCCTTGGAACTTTTTCGAATTCTTCAGATCGACTTAACTTCCGAACGGATGGACCGATTTTTAACTTCGATCATACCAATCTGCTTTTTTTTCCATAGAATCCATTTCTCCGATCAAAAAAACCGAAATCGAAAAAAGAAATGCATCAAAGGAGGCCCCCTTGGAACTTTTTCGAATTCTTCAGATTGCCTTAACTTTCGAACGTATGGACCGATTTTCAACTTCGATCATACCAATCTGCTTGTTTTTTTTCATAGAATCCATTTCTCCAATCGAAAAAACCGAAATCGAAAAAAAAAATGCATCAAAGGGGGCCCCCTTGGAACTTTTTCGAATTCTTCAGATCGCCTTAACTTCCGAACGGATGGACCGATTTTCAACTTCGATCATACGAATCTGCTTGTTTTTTTTTCATAGAATCCATTTCTCCGATCGAAAACACCAAAATCGAAAAAAAAAATGCATCAAAGGGGGCCCCCTTGGAACTTTTTCGAATTCTTCGGATCGACTTAACTTCCGAACGGATGAACCGATTTTCAACTTCGATCATACCAATCTGCTTTTTTTTCCATAGAATCCATTTCTCCGATCGAAAAAACCGAAATCGAAAAAAAAAATGCATCAAAGGGGGCCCCCTTGGAACTTTTTCGAATTCTTCAGATTGCCTTAACTTTCGAACGTATGGACCGATTTTCAACTTCGATCATACCAATCTGCTTGTTTTTTTTCATAGAATCCATTTCTCCAATCAAAAAAAAACCGAAATCGAAAAAAAAATGCATCAAAGGGGGCCCCCATGGAACTTTTTCGAATTCTTCAGATCGCCTTAACATCCGAACGGATGGACCGATTTTCAACTTCGATCATACCAATCTGCCTGTTTTTTTTTTCATAGAATCCATTTCTCCGATCGAAAGAACCGAAATCGAAAAAAAAATGCATCAGAGGGGGCCCCCTTGGAACTTTTTCGAATTCTTCAGATCGCCTAACTTCCGAAAGGATGGACCGATTTTCAACTTCGATCATACCAATTTGCTTGTTTTTTTTTTCATAGAATCCATTTCTTCAATCGAAAAAACCGAAATCGAAAAAAAAAATGCATCAAAGGGGGCCCCCTTGGAACTTTTTCGAATTCTTCAGATCGCCTTAACTTCCGAACGGATGGACCGATTTTCAACTTCGATCATACCAATCTGCTTGTTTTTTTTTCATAGAATATATTTCTCCAATCTAAAAAACCGAAATCGAAAAAAAAATGCATCAAAGGGGGCCCCCTTGAAACTTTTTCGAATTCTTCAGATCGCCTTAACTTCCGAACGGATGGACCGATTTTCAACTTCGATCATACCAATCTGCTTGTATTTTTTCATAGAATCCATTTCTATAATCGAAAAAATCGAGATGGAAAAAAAAAATGCACCAAAGGGGACCCCCTTGGAACTTTCTCGAATTCTTCAGATCGCCTTAACTTCCGAACGGATGGACCGATTTTCAACTTCGATCATACCAATCTGCTTGTTTTTTTTATAGAATCCATTTCTCCAATCAAAATAACCGAAATCGAAAAAAAATGCATCAAAGGGGGCCCCCTTGGAACTTTTTCGAATTCTTCAGATCGCCTTAACTTCCGAACGGATGGACCGATTTTCAACTTCGATCATACCAATCTGCTTGTTTTTTTTCATAGAATCCATTTCTCCAATCAAAAAAACCAGAAACGAAAGAAAATTGCATCAAAGGAGGCCCCCTTGTAACTTTTTCGAATTCTTCAGATCGCCTTAACTTCCGAACGGATGGACCGATTTTCAATTTCGCGCATACCAATTCGCTTGTTTTTTCCATAGAATCCATTTCTCCAATCGAAAAAAATTGCATCAAAGGGGGTCCCCTTGGAACTTTTTCGAATTCTTCAGATCGCCTTAACTTCCGAACGGATGGACCGATTTTCAACTTCGATCATACCAATCTGCTTGTTTTCTTCATAGAATCCATTTCTCCAATCGAAAAAACCGAAATCAAAAAAAAAATGCATCGAAGGAGGTCCCCTTGGAACTTTTTCGAATTCTTCAGATCGCCTTAACTTCCGAACGGATGGACCGATTTTCAACTTCGATCATACCAATCTGCTTGTTTAATTTTATAGAATCCATTTCTCCAATTGGCAAAACCGAAATCTTAAAAAAATGCATCAAAGGGGGCCCCCTTGGAACTTTTTCGAATTCTTCAGACCGCCTTAACTTCCGAACGGATGGACCGATTTTCAATTTCGCGCATACCAATTTGATTGTTTTTTCATAGAATCCATTTCTTCAATAGAAAAAACCGAAATCGAAAAAAAATTTGCATCAAAGGGGGTCCCTTTGGAATTTTTTCAAATTCTTCAGATCGCCTAAACTTCCGAACGGATGGACCGATTTTCAACTTCGATCATACCAAACTGCTTGTTTTTTTTCATAGAATCCATTTCTCCAATCGAAAAAACCGAAATCGAAGAAAAAATGCATCAAAGGGGGCCCCCTTGGAACTTTTTCGAATTCTTCAGATCGCCTAACTTCCGAACGGATGGACCGAATTTCAACTTCGATCATACCAATCTGCGTGTTTTCTTTCATAGAATCCATTTCTCCAATCAAAAAAACCGAAATCGAAAACAAAAATGCATCAAAGGGGGCCCCCTTGGAACTTTTTCGAATTCTTCAGATCGCCTTAACTTCCGAACGGATGGACCGATTTTCAACTTCGATCATACCAATCTGCTTGTATTTTTTCATAGAATCCATTTCTATAAGCGAAAAAACCGAGATGGAAAAAAAAATGCACCAAAGGGGACCCCCTTGGAACTTTTTCGAATTCTTCAGATCGCCTTAACTTCCGAACGGATGGACCGATTTTCAACTTCGATCATACCAATCTGCTTGTTTTTTTTCATAGAATCCATTTCTTCAATCAAAAAAACCGAAATCGAAAAAAAAATGCATCAAAGGGGGCCCCCTTGGAACTTTTTCGAATTCTTCAGATCGCCTTAACTTCCGAACGGATGGACCGATTTTCAACTTCGATCATACCAATCTGCTTGTTTTTTTTCATAGAATCCATTTCTTCAATCAAAAAAACCAGAAACGAAAAAAAATTGCATCAAAGGGGGCCCCCTTGTAACTTTTTCGAATTCTTCAGATCGCCTTAACTTCCGAACGGATGGACCGATTTTCAATTTCGCGCATACCAATTCGCTTGTTTATTCCATAGAATCCATTTCTCCGATCGAAAGAAATTGCATCAAAGGGGGTCCCCTTGGAACTTTTTCGAATTCTTCAGATCGCCTTAACTTCCGAACGGATGGACCGATTTTCAACTTCGATCATACCAATCTGCTTGTTTTCTTCATAGAATGCATTTCTCCAATCGAAAAAACCGAAATCAAAAAAAAAATGCATCATCCCCTTGGAACTTTTTCGAAT
The DNA here is from genome assembly GCA_029955515.1 of Chrysomela aeneicollis. NCBI lineage: Eukaryota > Metazoa > Arthropoda > Insecta > Coleoptera > Chrysomelidae > Chrysomela > Chrysomela aeneicollis. Next base: position 8,151,914 of record JARUHQ010000013.1, on the reverse strand, counting down.
TCTTCAGATCGCCTTAACTTCCGAACGGATGGACCGATTTTCAACTTCGATCATACCAATCTGCTTGTTTAATTTCATAGAATCCATTTCTCCAATCGGCAAAACCGAAATCTAAAAAAAATGCATCAAAGGGGGCCCCCTTGGAACTTTTTCGAATTCTTCAGACCGCCTTAACTTCCGAACGGATGGACCGATTTTCAATTTCGCGCATACCAATTTGATTGTTTTTTCATAGAATCCATTTCTTCAATAGAAAAAACCGAAATCGAAAAAAAATTTGCATCAAAGGGGGTCCCCTTGGAATTTTTTCGAATTCTTCAGATCGCCTAAACTTCCGAACGGATGGACCGATTTTCAACTTCGATCATACCAATCTGCTTGTTTTCTTCCATAGAATCCATTTCTCCAATCGAAAAAACCGAAATCGAAAAAAAAAATGCATCAAAGGGGGCCCCCTTGGAACTTTTTCGAATTCTTCAAATCGCCTTAACTTCCAAACGGATGGACCGATTTTCAACTTCGATCATACCAATCTGCTTGTTTTTTTTCATAGAATCCATTTCTCCAATCGAAAAAACCGAAATCGAAAAGAAAAATGCATCAAAGGGGGCCCCCTTGGAACTTTTTCGAATTCTTCAGATCGCCTTAACTTCCGAACGGATGGACCGTATTTCAACTTCGATCATACCAATCTGCTTGTTTTTTTTATAGAATCCATTTCTCCATGCAAAAAAACCGAAATCGAAAAAAAAAATTCATCAAAGGGGGCCCCCTTGGAACTTTTTCGAATTCTTCAGATCGCCTTAACTTCCGAACGGATGGACCGATTTTCAACTTCGATCATACCAATCTGCTTGTTTTTTCTTCATAGAATCCATTTCTCCAATCGAAAAAACCGAAATCGAAAAAAAAAATGCATCAAAGGGGGCCCCCTTGGAACTTTTTCGAATTCTTCAGATCGCCTTAACTTCCGAACGGATGGACCGATTTTCAACTTCGATCATACCAATCTGCTTGTTTTTTTTTCATAGAATCCATTTCTCCAATCGAAAAAACCGAAATCGAAAAGAAAAATGCATCAAAGGGGGCCCCCTTGGAACTTTTTCGAATTCTTCAGATCGCCTTAACTTCCGAACGGATGGACCGATTTTCAACTTCGATCATACCAATCTGCTTGTTTTTTTTATAGAATCCATTTCTCCAATCAAAAAAACCGAAATCGAAAAAAAAAAATTCATCAAAGGGGGCCCCCTTGGAACTTTTTCGAATTCTTCAGATCGCCTTAACTTCCGAACGGATGGACCGATTTTCAACTTCGATCATACCAATCTGCTTGTTTTTTTTCATAGAATCCATTTCTCCAATCGAAAAAACCGAAATCGAAAAAAAAATGCATCAAAGGGGGCCCCCTTGGAACTTTTTCGAATTCTTCAGATCGCCTTTACTTCCGAACGGATGGACCGATTTTCAACTTCGATCATATCAATCTGCTTGTTTTTTTTTCATAGAATCCATCAAAGGGGGCCCCCTTGGAACTTTTTCGAATTCTTCAGATCGCCTTAACTTCCGAACGGATGGACCGATTTTCAACTTCGATCATACCAATCTGCTTGTTTTCTTTCATAGAATCCATTTCTCCAATCGGAAAAACCGAAATCGAAAAAAAAATGCATCCTTGGAACTTTTTCGAATTCTTCAGACCGCCTCAACTTCCGAACGGATCGACCGATTTTCAATTTCGCGCATACCAATTTGCTTGTTTTTTCATAGAATCCATTTCTTCAATAGAAAAAACCGAAATCGAAAAAAAAATTGCATCAAAGGGGGTCCCCTTGGAACTTTTTCGAATTCTTCAGATCGCCTTAACTTCCGAACGGATTGACCGATTTTCAACTTCGATCATACCAAACTGCTTGTTTTTCTTCATAGAATCCATTTCTCCAATCGAAAAAACCAAAATCTGAAAAAAAATTGCATCAAAGGGGGTCCCCTTGGAACTTTTTCGAATTCTTCAAATCGCCTTAACTTCCGAACGGATGGACCGATTTTCAACTTCGATCATACCAATCTGCTTGTTTTTTTCCATAGAATCCATTTCTCCGATCAAAAAAACCAAAATGAAAAAAAAATTGCATCAAAGGGGGTCCCCTTGGAACTTTTCTGAATTCTTCAGATCGCCTTAACTTCCGAACGGATGGACCGATTTTCAACTTCGATCATACCAATCTGCTTGTTTTTTTTTCATAGAATCCATTTCTCCAAATAAAAAACCGAAATCGAGAAGAAAAATTGCATCAAAGGGGGTCCCCTTGGAACTTTTTCGAATTCTTCAGATCGCCTTAACTTCCGAACGGATGGACCGATTTTCAACTTCGATCATACCAATCTGCTTGTTTTCTTCATAGAATCCATTTCTCCAATCGAAAAAACCGAAATATAGAAAAAATGCATCAAAGGGGGTCCCCTTGGAACTTTTTTGAATTCTTCAGATCGCCTTAACTTCCGAACGGATGGACCGATTTTCAACTTCGATTATACCAATCTGCTTGTTTAATTTCATAGAATCCATTTCTCCAATCGGCAAAACCGAAATCTAAAAAAAAATGCATCAAAGGGGGCCCCCTTGGAACTTTTTCGAATTCTTCAGACCGCCTTAACTTCCGAACGGATGGACCGATTTTCAATTTCGCGCATACCAATTTGATTGTTTTTTCATAGAATCCATTTCTTCAATAGAAAAAACCGAAATCGAAAAAAAAATTGCATCAAAGGGGGTCCCCTTGGAATTTTTTCGAATTCTTCAGATCACCTAAACTTCCGAACGGATGGACCGATTTTCAACTTCGATCATACCAAACTGCTTGTTTTTTCTCATAGAATCCATTTCTCCAATCGAAAAAACCGAAATCGAAAAAAAAATGCATCAAAGGGGGCCCCCTTGGAACTTTTTCGAATTCTTCAGATCGCCTAACTTCCGAACGGATGGACCGATTTTCAACTTCGATTATACCAATCTGCTTGTTTTCATTCATAGAATCCATTTCTCCAATCGAAAAAACCGAAATCGAAAAAAAAATGCATCAAAGGGGGCCCCCTTGGAACTTTTTCGAATTCTTCAGATCGCCTTAACTTCCGAACGGATGGACCGATTTTCAACTTCGATCATACCAATCTGCTTGTTTTTTTTTCATAGAATCCATTTCTCCAATCGAAAAAACCGAAATCGAAAAAAAAATGCATCAAAGGGGGCCCCCTTGGAACTTTTTCGAATTCTTCAGATCGCCTTAACTTCCGAACGGATGGACCGATTTTCAACTTCGATCATACCAATCTGCTTGTTTTTTTTATAAAATTCATTTCTCCAATCGAAAAAACCGAAATCAAAAAAAAAATTCATCAAAGGGGGCCCCCTTGGAACTTTTTCGAATTCTTCAGATCGCCTTAACTTCCGAACGGATGGACCGATTTTCAACTTCGATCATACCAATCTGCTTGTTTTTTTTCATAGAATCCATTTCTCCAATCGAAAAAACCGAAATCGAAAAAAAAAATGCATCAAAGGGGGCCCCCTTGGAACTTTTCCGAATTCTTCAGATCGCCTTAACTTCCGAACGGAAGGACCGATTTTCAATTTCGCGCATACCAATTCGCTTGTTTTTTCCATAGAATCCATTTCTCCAATCGAAAAAAATTGCATCAAAGGGGGTCCCCTTGGAACTTTTTCGAATTCTTCAGATCGCCTTAACTTCCGAACGGATGGACCGATTTTCAACTTCGATCATACCAATCTGCTTGTTTTCTTCATAGAATCCATTTCTCCAATCGAAAAAACCGAAATATAGAAAAAATGCATCAAAGGGGGTCCCCTTGGAACTTTTTTGAATTCTTCAGATCGCCTTAACTTCCGAACGGATGGACCGATTTTCAACTTCGATTATACCAATCTGCTTGTTTAATTTCATAGAATCCATTTCTCCAATCGGCAAAACCGAAATCTAAAAAAAAATGCATCAAAGGGGGCCCCCTTGGAACTTTTTCGAATTCTTCAGACCGCCTTAACTTCCGAACGGATGGACCGATTTTCAATTTCGCGCATACCAATTTGATTGTTTTTTCATAGAATCCATTTCTTCAATAGAAAAAACCGAAATCGAAAAAAAAATTGCATCAAAGGGGGTCCCCTTGGAATTTTTTCGAATTCTTCAGATCACCTAAACTTCCGAACGGATGGACCGATTTTCAACTTCGATCATACCAAACTGCTTGTTTTTTCTCATAGAATCCATTTCTCCAATCGAAAAAACCGAAATCGAAAAAAAAATGCATCAAAGGGGGCCCCCTTGGAACTTTTTCGAATTCTTCAGATCGCCTAACTTCCGAACGGATGGACCGATTTTCAACTTCGATTATACCAATCTGCTTGTTTTCTTTCATAGAATCCATTTCTCCAATCGAAAAAACCGAAATCGAAAAAAAATTGCATCAAAGGGGGCCCTCTTGGAACTTTTTCGAATTCTTCAGATCGCCTTAACTTCCGAACGGATGGACCGATTTTCAACTTCGATCATATCAATCTGCTTGTTTTTTTTCATAGAATCCATTTCTCCAATCGAAAAAACCGAAATCGAAAAAAAAAAAATGCATCAAAGGGGGCCCCCTTGGAACTTTTTCGAATTCTTCAGATCGCCTTAACTTCCGAACGGATGGACCGATTTTCAACTTCGATCATACCAATCTGCTTGTTTTCTTTCATAGAATCCATTTCTCCAATCGGAAAAACCGAAATCGAAAAAAAAAAATGCATCAAAGGGGGCCACCTTGTAACTTTTTCGAATTCTTCAGATCGCCTTAACTTCCGAACGGATAGACCGATTTTCAACTTCGATCATACGAATCTGCTTGTTTTTTCATAGAATCCATTTCTCCAATCGAAAAAACCGAAATCGAAAAAAAAAAATGCATCAAAGGGGACCCCCTTGGAACTTTTTCGAATTCTTCAGATCGACTTAACTTCCGAACGGATGGACCAATTTTCAACTTCGATCATACCAATCTGCTTTTTTTTTTCATAGAATCCATTTCTCCGATCAAAAAATCCGAAATCGAAAAAAAAAATGCATCAAAGGGGGCCCCCTTGAAACTTTTTCGAATTCTTCAGATTGCCTTAACTTTCGAACGTATGGACCGATTTTCAACTTCGATCATACCAATCTGCTTGTTTTTTTTCATAGAATCCATTTCTTCAATCAAAAAAACCGAGATCGAAAAAATAAAAAGCATCAAAGGGAGCCCCCTTGGAACTTTTTCGAATTCTTCAGATCGCCTTAACTTCCGAACGGATGGACCGATTTTCAACTTCGATCATACGAATCTGCTTGTTTTTTTTCATAGAATCCATTTCTCCAATCGAAAAAACCGAAATCGAAAAAAAAAAATGCATCAAAGGGGACCCCCTTGGAACTTTTTCGAATTCTTCAGATCGGCTTAACTTCCGAACGGACGGACCGATTTTCAACTTCGATCATACCAATCTGCTTTTTTTTCATAGAATCCATTTCTCCGATCAAAAAAACCGAAATCGAAAAAAAAAGCATCAAAGGGGGCCCCCTTGGAACTTTTTCGAATTCTTCAGATTGCCTTAACTTTCGAACGTATGGACCGATTTTCAACTTCGATCATACCAATCTGCTTGTTTTTTTTTCATAGAATCCATTTCTCCAATCGAAAAAACCGAAATCGAAAGAAAAATGCATCAAAGGGGGCCCCCTTGGAACTTTTTCGAATTCTTCAGATCGCCTTAACATCCGAACGGATGGACCGATTTTCAACTTCGATCATACCAATCTGCTTGTTTTTTTTTTTCATAGAATCCATTTCTCCGATCGAAAGTACCGAAATCGAAAAAAAAAAATGCATCAAAGAGGGCCCCCTTGAAACTTTTTCGAAATCTTCAGATCGCCTAACTTCCGAACGGATGGACCGATTTTCAACTTCGATCATACCAATTTGCTTGTTTTTTTCTTCATAGAATCCATTTCTCCAATCGAAAAAACCGAAATCGAAAAAAAAATGCATCAAAGGGGGCCCCCTTGGAACTTTTTCGAATTCTTCAGATCGCCTTAACTTCCGAACGGATGGACCGATTTTCAACTTCGATCATACCAATCTGCTTGTTTTTTTTTTCATAGAATCCATTTCTCCAATCAAAAAAACCGAAATCGAAAAAAAAAATGCATCTATGGGGGCCCCTTTGGAACATTTTCGAATTCTTCAGATCGCCTTAACTTCCGAACGGATGGACCGATTTTCAACTTCGATCATACCAATCTGCTTGTATTTTTTCAAAGAATCCATTTCTCCAATCGAAAAAACCGAAATCGAAGAAAAAATGCATCAAAGGGGGCCCCCTTGGAACTTTTTCGAATTCTTCAGATCGCCTAACTTCCGAACGGATGGACCGAATTTCAACTTCGATCATACCAATCTGCTTGTTTTCTTTCATAGAATCCATTTCTCCAATCAAAAAAACCGAAATCGAAAACAAAAATGCATCAAAGGGGGCCCCCTTGGAACTTTTTCGAATTCTTCAGATCGCCTTAACTTCCGAACGGATGGACCGATTTTCAACTTCGATCATACCAATCTGCTTGTATTTTTTCATAGAATCCATTTCTATAAGCGAAAAAACCGAGATGGAAACAAAAATGCACCAAAGGGGACCCCCTTGGAACTTTTTCGAATTCTTCAGATCGCCTTAACTTCCGAACGGATGGACCGATTTTCAACTTCGATCATACCAATCTGCTTGTTTTTTTTCATAGAATCCATTTCTCCAATCAAAAAAACCGAAATCGAAAAAAAATGCATCAAAGGGGGCCCCCTTGGAACTTTTTCGAATTCTTCAGATCGCCTTAACTTCCGAACGGATGGACCGATTTTCAACTTCGATCATACCAATCTGCTTGTTTTTTTTCATAGAATCCATTTCTCCAATCAAAAAAACCAGAAACGAAAAAAAATTGCATCAAAGGGGGCCCCCTTGTAACTTTTTCGAATTCTTCAGATCGCCTTAACTTCCGAACGGATGGACCGATTTTCAATTTCGCGCATACCAATTCGCTTGTTTTTTCCATAGAATCCATTTCTCCAATCGAAAAAAATTGCATCAAAGGGGGTCCCCTTGGAACTTTTTCGAATTCTTCAGATCGCCTTAACTTCCGAACGGATGGACCGATTTTCAACTTCGATCATACCAATCTGCTTGTTTAATTTCATAGAATCCATTTCTCCAATCGGCAAAACCGAAATCTAAAAAAAATGCATCAAAGGGGGCCCCCTTGGAACTTTTTCGAATTCTTCAGACCGCCTTAACTTCCGAACGGATGGACCGATTTTCAATTTCGCGCATACCAATTTGATTGTTTTTTCATAGAATCCATTTCTTCAATAGTAAAAACCGAAATCGAAAAAAAATTTGCATCAAAGGGGGTCCCCTTGGAATTTTTTCGAATTCTTCAGATCGCCTAAACTTCCGAACGGATGGACCGATTTTCAACTTCGATCATACCAATCTGCTTGTTTTCTTCCATAGAATCCATTTCTCCAATCGAAAAAACCGAAATCGAAAAAAAAAATGCATCAAAGGGGGCCCCCTTGGAACTTTTTCGAATTCTTCAGATCGCCTTAACTTCCGAACGGATGGACCGATTTTCAACTTCGATCATACCAATCTGCTTGTTTTTTTTCATAGAATCCATTTCTCCAATCGAAAAAACCGAAATCGAAAAGAAAAATGCATCAAGGGGGGCCCCCTTGGAACTTTTTCGAATTCTTCAGATCGCCTTAACTTCCGAACGGATGGACCGATTTTCAACTTCGATCATACCAATCTGCTTGTTTTTTTTATAGAATCCATTTCTCCATGCAAAAAAACCGAAATCGAAAAAAAAATTCATCAAAGGGGGCCCCCTTGGAACTTTTTCGAATTCTTCAGATCGCCTTAACTTCCGAACGGATGGACCGATTTTCAACTTCGATCATACCAATCTGCTTGTTTTTTTTTCATAGAATCCATTTCTCCAATCGAAAAAACCGAAATCGAAAAAAAAAAATGCATCAAAGGGGGCCCCCTTGGAACTTTTTCGAATTCTTCAGATCGCCTTAACTTCCGAACGGATGGACCGATTTTCAACTTCGATCATACCAATCTGCTTGTTTTTTTTCATAGAATCCATTTCTCCAATCGAAAAAACCGAAATCGAAAAGAAAAATGCATCAAAGGGGGCCCCCTTGGAACTTTTTCGAATTCTTCAGATCGCCTTAACTTCCGAACGGATGGACCGATTTTCAACTTCGATCATACCAATCTGCTTGTTTTTTTTATAGAATCCATTTCTCCAATCAAAAAAACCGAAATCGAAAAAAAAAATTCATCAAAGGGGGCCCCCTTGGAACTTTTTCGAATTCTTCAGATCGCCTTAACTTCCGAACGGATGGACCGATTTTCAACTTCGATCATACCAATCTGCTTGTTTTTTTTTCATAGAATCCATTTCTCCAATCGAAAAAACCGAAATCGAAAAAAAAATGCATCAAAGGGGGCCCCCTTGGAACTTTTTCGAATTCTTCAGATCGCCTTAACTTCCGAACGGATGGACCGATTTTCAACTTCGATCATACCAATCTGCTTGTTTTCTTTCATAGAATCCATTTCTCCAATCGGAAAAACCGAAATCAAAAAAAAAATGCATCCTTGGAACTTTTTCGAATTCTTCAGACCGCCTCAACTTCCGAACGGATCGACCGATTTTCAATTTCGCGCATACCAATTTGCTTGTTGTTTCATAGAATCCATTTCTTCGATAGAAAAAACCGAAATCGAAAAAAAAATTGCATCAAAGGGGGTCCCCTTGGAACTTTTTCGAATTCTTCAGATCGCCTTAACTTCCGAACGGATTGACCGATTTTCAACTTCGATCATACCAAACTGCTTGTTTTTCTTCATAGAATCCATTTCTCCAATCGAAAAAACCAAAATCTGAAAAAAAATTGCATCAAAGGGGGTCCCCTTGGAACTTTTTCGAATTCTTCAAATCGCCTTAACTTCCGAACGGATGGACCGATTTTCAACTTCGATCATACCAATCTGCTTGTTTTTTTCCATAGAATCCATTTCTCCGATCAAAAAAACCAAAATAAAAAAAAAATTGCATCAAAGGGGTCCCCTTGGAACTTTTCTGAATTCTTCAGATCGCCTTAACTTCCGAACGGATGGACCGATTTTCAACTTCGATCATACCAATCTGCTTGTTTTTTTTCATAGAATCCATTTCTCCAAATAAAAAACCGAAATCGAGAAGAAAAATTGCATCAAAGGGGGTCCCCTTGGAACTTTTTCGAATTCTTCAGATCGCCTTAACTTCCGAACGGATGGACCGATTTTCAACTTCGATCATACCAATCTGCTTGTTTTTTTTATAAAATTCATTTCTCCAATCGAAAAAACCGAAACCGAAAAAAAAAATTCATCAAAGGGGGCCCCCTTGGAACTTTTTCGAATTCTTCAGATCGCCTTAACTTCCGAACGGATGGACCGATTTTCAACTTCGATCATACCAATCTGCTTGTTTTTTTTCATAGAATCCATTTCTCCAATCGAAAAAACCGAAATCGAAAAAAACAATGCATCAAAGGGGGCCCCCTTGGAACTTTTTCGAATTCTTCAGATCGCCTTAACTTCCAAACGGAAGGACCGATTTTCAATTTCGCGCATACCAATTCGCTTGTTTTTTCCATAGAATCCATTTCTCCAATCGAAAAAAATTGCATCAAAGGGGGTCCCCTTGGAACTTTTTCGAATTCTTCAGATCGCCTTAACTTCCGAACGGATGGACCGATTTTCAACTTCGATCATACCAATCTGCTTGTTTTCTTCATAGAATCCATTTCTCCAATCGAAAAAACCGAAATCGAGAAAAAATGCATCAAAGGGGGTCCCCTTGGAACTTTTTTGAATTCTTCAGATCGCCTTAACTTCCGAACGGATGGACCGATTTTCAACTTCGATCATACCAATCTGCTTGTTTAATTTCATAGAATCCATTTCTCCAATCGGCAAAACCGAAATCTAAAAAAAAATGCATCAAAGGGGGCCCCCTTGGAACTTTTTCGAATTCTTCAGACCGCCTTAACTTCCGAACGGATGGACCGATTTTCAATTTCGCGCATACCAATTTGATTGTTTTTTCATAGAATCCATTTCTTCAATAGAAAAAACCGAAATCGAAAAAAAAATTGCATCAAAGGGGGTCCCCTTGGAATTTTTTCGAATTCTTCAGATCACCTAAACTTCCGAACGGATGGACCGATTTTCAACTTCGATCATACCAAACTGCTTGTTTTTCCTCATAGAATCCATTTCTCCAATCGAAAAAACCGAAATCGAAAAAAATATGCATCAAAGGGGGCCCCCTTGGAACTTTTTCGAATTCTTCAGATCGCCTAACTTCCGAACGGATGGACCGATTTTCAACTTCGATTATACCAATCTGCTTGTTTTCTTTCATAGAATCCATTTCTCCAATCGAAAAAACCGAAATCGAAAAAAAAAAAATGCATCAAAGGGGGCCCCCTTGGAACTTTTTCGAATTCTTCAGATCGCCTTAACTTCCGAACGGATGGACCGATTTTCAACTTCGATCATATCAATCTGCTTGTTTTTTTTCATCGAATCCATTTCTCCAATCGAAAAAACCGAAATCGAAAAAAAAAATGCATCAAAGGGGGCCCCCTTGGAACTTTTTCGAATTCTTCAGATCGCCTTAACTTCCGAACGGATGGACCGATTTTCAACTTCGATCATACCAATCTGCTTGTTTTCTTTCATAGAATCCATTTCTTCAATCGGAAAAACCGAAATCGAAAAAAAAAAATGCATCAAAGGGGGCCACCTTGTAACTTTTTCGAATTCTTCAGATCGCCTTAACTTCCGAACGGATAGACCGATTTTCAACTTCGATCATACGAATCTGCTTGTTTTTTCATAGAATCCATTTCTCCAATCGAAAAAACCGAAATCGAAAAAAAAAATGCATCAAAGGGGACCCCCTTGGAACTTTTTCGAATTCTTCAGATCGACTTAACTTCCGAACGGATGGACCAATTTTCAACTTCGATCATACCAATCTGCTTTTTTTTTTTAATAGAATCCATTTCTTTGATCAAAAAATCCGAAATCGAAAAAAAAAATGCATCAAAGGGGGCCCCCTTGAAACTTTTTCGAATTCTTCAGATTGCCTTAACTTTCGAACGTATGGACCGATTTTCAACTTCGATCATACCAATCTGCTTGTTTTTTTTCATAGAATCCATTTCCCCAATCAAAAAAACCGAGATCGAAAAAATAAAAAGCATCAAAGGGAGCCCCCTTGGAACTTTTTCGAATTCTTCAGATCGCCTTAACTTCCGAACGGATGGACCGATTTTCAACTTCGATCATACGAATCTGCTTGTTTTTTTTCATAGAATCCATTTCTCCAATCGAAAAAACCGAAATCGAAAAAAAAAATGCATCAAAGGGGGCCCCCTTGGAACTTTTTCGAATTCTTCAGATCGGCTTAACTTCCGAACGGATGGACCGATTTTCAACTTCGATCATACCAATCTGCTTTTTTTTCATAGAATCCATTTCTCCGATCAAAAAAATCGAAATCGAAAAAAAAATTGCATCAAAGGGGGTCCCCTTGGAACTTTTTCGAATTCTTCAGATCGCCTTAACTTCCGAACGGATTGACCGATTTTCAACTTCGATCATACCAAACTGCTTGTTTTTCTTCATAGAATCCATTTCTCCAATCGAAAAAACCAAAATCTGAAAAAAAATTGCATCAAAGGGGGTCCCCTTGGAACTTTTTCGAATTCTTCAAATCGCCTTAACTTCCGAACGGATGGACCGATTTTCAACTTCGATCATACCAATCTGCTTGTTTTTTTCCATAGAATCCATTTCTCCGATCGAAAAAACCAAAATAAAAAAAAATTGCATCAAAGGGGTCCCCTTGGAACTTTTCTGAATTCTTCAGATCGCCTTAACTTCCGAACGGATGGACCGATTTTCAACTTCGATCATACCAATCTGCTTGTTTTTTTTCATAGAATCCATTTCTCCAAATAAAAAACCGAAATCGAGAAGAAAAATTGCATCAAAGGGGGTCCCCTTGGAACTTTTTCGAATTCTTCAGATCGCCTTAACTTCCGAACGGATGGACCGATTTTCAACTTCGATCATACCAATCTGCTTGTTTCCTTTTCATAGAATCCATTTCTCCAATCAAAAAAACCGAAATCGAAAAAATAAAAAGCATCAAAGGGGGTCCCCTTGGAATTTTTTCGAATTCTTCAGATCACCTAAACTTCCGAACGGATGGACCGATTTTCAACTTCGATCATACCAAACTGCTTGTTTTTTCTCATAGAATCCATTTCTCCAATCGAAAAAACCGAAATCGAAAAAAATATGCATCAAAGGGGGCCCCCTTGGAACTTTTTCGAATTCTTCAGATCGCCTAACTTCCGAACGGATGGACCGATTTTCAACTTCGATTATACCAATCTGCTTGTTTTCTTTCATAGAATCCATTTCTCCAATCGAAAAAACCGAAATCGAAAAAAAAAATGCATCAAAGGGGGCCCCCTTGGAACTTTTTCGAATTCTTCAGATCGCCTTAACTTCCGAACGGATGGACCGATTTTCAACTTCGATCATATCAATCTGCTTGTTTTTTTTCATCGAATCCATTTCTCCAATCGAAAAAACCGAAATCGAAAAAAAAAATGCATCAAAGGGGGCCCCCTTGGAACTTTTTCGAATTCTTCAGATCGCCTTAACTTCCGAACGGATGGACCGATTTTCAACTTCGATCATACCAATCTGCTTGTTTTCTTTCATAGAATCCATTTCTCCAATCGGAAAAACCGAAATCGAAAAAAAAAAATGCATCAAAGGGGGCCACCTTGTAACTTTTTCGAATTCTTCAGATCGCCTTAACTTCCGAACGGATAGACCGATTTTCAACTTCGATCATACGAATCTGCTTGTTTTTTCATAGAATCCATTTCTCCAATCGAAAAAACCGAAAACGAAAAAAAAAATGCATCAAAGGGGACCCCCTTGGAACTTTTTCGAATTCTTCAGATCGACTTAACTTCCGAACGGATGGACCAATTTTCAACTTCGATCATACCAATCTGCTTTTTTTTTTAATAGAATCCATTTCTTTGATCAAAAAATCCGAAATCGAAAAAAAAAATGCATCAAAGGGAGCCCCCTTGGAACTTTTTCGAATTCTTCAGATCGCCTTAACTTCCGAACGGATGGACCGATTTTCAACTTCGATCATACGAATCTGCTTGTTTTTTTTCATAGAATCCATTTCTCCAATCGAAAAAACCGAAATCGAAAAAAAAAATGCATCAAAGGGGGCCCCCTTGGAACTTTTTCGAATTCTTCAGATCGGCTTAACTTCCGAACGGATGGACCGATTTTCAACTTCGATCATACCAATCTGCTTTTTTTTCATAGAATCCATTTCTCCGATCAAAAAAATCGAAATCGAAAAAAAAAGCATCAAAGGGGGCCCCCTTGGAACTTTTTCGAATTCTTCAGATTGCCTTAACTTTCGAACGTATGGACCGATTTTCAACATCGATCATACCAATCTGCTTGTTTTTTTTTCATAGAATCCATTTCTCCAATCGAAAAAACCGAAATCGAAAGAAAAATGCATCAAAGGGGGCCCCCTTGGAACTTTTTCGAATTCTTCAGATCGCCTCACCATCCGAACGGATGGACCGATTTTCAACTTCGATCATACCAATCTGCTTGTTTTTTTTTTCATAGAATCCATTTCTCCGATCGAAAGAACCGAAATCGAAAAAAAAAAATGCATCAAAGAGAAACTTTTTCGAAATCGAAACTTTTTCGAAATCTTCAGATCGCCTAACTTCCGAACGGATGGACCGATTTTCAACTTCGATCATACCAATTTGCTTGTTTTTTTCTTCATAGAATCCATTTCTCCAATCGAAAAAACCGAAATCGAAAAAAAAATGCATCAAAGGGGGCCCCCTTGGAACTTTTTCGAATTCTTCAGATCGCCTTAACTTCCGAACGGATGGACCGATTTTCAACTTCGATCATACCAATCTGCTTGTTTTTTTTTTCATAGAATCCATTTCTCCAATCAAAAAAACCGAAATCGAAAAAAAAAAATGCATCTATGGGGGCCCCTTTGGAACATTTTCGAATTCTTCAGATCGCCTTAACTTCCGAACGGATGGACCGATTTTCAACTTCGATCATACCAATCTGCTTGTATTTTTTCAAAGAATCCATTTCTCCAATCGAAAAAACCGAAATGGAAAGAAAAATGCATCAAAGGGGACCCCCTTGGAACTTTTTCGAATTCTTCAGATCGCCTTAACTTCCGAACGGATGGACCGAATTTCAACTTCGATCATACCAATCTGCTTGTTTTTTTTCATAGAATCCATTTCTCCGATCAAAAAAACCGAAATCGAAAAAAAAAGCATCAAAGGGGGCCCCCTTGGAACTTTTTCGAATTCTTCAGATTGCCTTAACTTTCGAACGTATGGACCGATTTTCAACTTCGATCATACCAATCTGCTTGTTTTTTTTTCATAGAATCCATTTCTCCAATCGAAAAAACCGAAATCGAAAGAAAAATGCATCAAAGGGGGCCCCCTTGGAACTTTTTCGAATTCTTCAGATCGCCTCAACATCCGAACGGATGGACCGATTTTCAACTTCGATCATACCAATCTGCTTGTTTTTTTTTTCATAGAATCCATTTCTCCGATCGAAAGAACCGAAATCGAAAAAAAAAATGCATCAAAGAGGGCCCCCTTGAAACTTTTTCGAAATCTTCAGATCGCCTAACTTCCGAACGGATGGACCGATTTTCAACTTCGATCATACCAATTTGCTTGTTTTTTTCTTCATAGAATCCATTTCTCCAATCGAAAAAACCGAAATCGAAAAAAAAATGCATCAAAGGGGGCCCCCTTGGAACTTTTTCGAATTCTTCAGATCGCCTTAACTTCCGAACGGATGGACCGATTTTCAACTTCGATCATACCAATCTGCTTGTTTTTTTTTTTCATAGAATCCATTTCTCCAATCAAAAAAACCGAAATCGAAAAAAAAAAATGCATCTATGGGGGCCCCTTTGGAACATTTTCGAATTCTTCAGATCGCCTTAACTTCCGAACGGATGGACCGATTTTCAACTTCGATCATACCAATCTGCTTGTATTTTTTCATAGAATCCATTTCTCCAATCGAAAAAACCGAAATGGAAAGAAAAATGCATCAAAGGGGACCCCCTTGGAACTTTTTCGAATTCTTCAGATCGCCTTAACTTCCGAACGGATGGACCGAATTTCAACTTCGATCATACCAATCTGCTTGTTTTTTTTCATAGAATCCATTTCTCCGATCGAAAAAACCGAAATCGAAAAAAAAAAATGCATCAAAGGAGGCCCCCTTGGAACTTTTTCGAATTCTTCAGATCGCCTCAACTTCCGAACGGATGGACCGATTTTCAATTTCGCGCATACCAATTCGCTTGTTTTTTCCATAGAATACATTTCTCCAATCGAAAAAAATTGCATCAAAGGAGGTCCCCTTGGAACTTTTTCGAATTCTTCAGATCGCCTTAACTTCCGAACGGATGGACCGATTTTCAACTTCGATCATACCAATCTGCTTGTTTTATTTCATAGAATCCATTTCTCCACTCGAAAAAACCGAAATAAAAAAAAATGCATCAAAGGGGGCCCCCTTATAACTTTCTCGAATTCTTCAGATCGCCTTAACTTCCAAACGGATGGACCGATTTTCAACTTCGATCATACCAATCTGCTTGTTTCATTTCATAGAATCCATTTCTCCAATCGAAAAAACCGAAATCGAAAAAAAAATGCATCAAAGGAGGCCCCCTTGGAACATTTTCGAATTCTTCAGACCGCCTTAACTTCCGAACGGATGGACCGATTTTCGATTTCGCGCATACCAATTTGATTGTTTTTTCATAGAATCCATTTTTTCAATAGAAAAAACCGAAATCGAAAAAAAAATTGCATCAAAGGGGGTCCCCTTGGAACTTCTTCGAATTCTTCAGATCGCCTAAACTTCCGAACGGATGGACCGATTTTCAACTTCGATCATACCAAACTGCTTGTTTTTTTTCATAGAATCCATTTCTCCAATCGAAAAAACCGAAATCGAAAAAAAAATTGCATCAAAGGGGGTCCCCTTGGAACATTTTCGAATTCTTCAGATCGCCTTAACTTCCAAACGGATGGACCGATTTTCAACTTCGATCATAGCAATCTGCTTGTTTTTTCTCATAGAATCCATTTCTCCAATCGAAATAACCTTAATCGAAAAAAAAGTTGCATCAAAGGGGGCCCCCTTGGAACTTTTTCGAATTCTTCAGATCGCCTTAACTTCCGAACGGATGGACCGATTTTCAACTTCGATCATACCAATCTGCTTGTTTTTTTTCTATAGAATCCATTTCTCCAATCGAAAAAACCGAAATCGAGAAAAAAATGCATCAAAGGGGGCCCCCTTGGAACTTTTTCGAATTCTTCAGATCGTCTTAACTTCCGAACGGATGGACCGATTTTCAACTTCGATCATACCAATCTGCTTGTTTTTTTTCATAGAATCCATTTCTCCAATCGAAAAAACCGAAATCGAAAAAAAAATGCATCAAAGGGGGCCCCCTTGGAACTTTTTCGAATTCTTCAGATCGCCTTAACTTCCGAACGGATGGACCGATTTTCAACTTCGATCATACCAATCTGCTTGTTTTCTTTCATAGAATCCATTTCTCTAATCGAAAAAATCGAAATCGAAAAAAAAAATGCATCAAAGGGGGCCTTCTTGGAACTTTTTCGAATTCTACAGATCGCCTAACTTCCGAACGGATGGACCGATTTTCAACTTCGATCATACCAATCTGCTTGTTTTCTTTCATAGAATCCATTTCTTCAATCGGAAAAACCGAAATCGAAAAAAAAAATGCATCAAAGGGGGCCACCTTGTAACTTTTTCGAATTCTTCAGATCGCCTTAACTTCCGAACGGATAGACCGATTTTCAACTTCGATCATACGAATCTGCTTGTTTTTTCATAGAATCCATTTCTCCAATCGAAAAAACCGAAATCGAAAAAAAAAATGCATCAAAGGGGACCCCCTTGGAACTTTTTCGAATTCTTCAGATCGACTTAACTTCCGAACGGATGGACCAATTTTCAACTTCGATCATACCAATCTGCTTTTTTTTTTTTAATAGAATCCATTTCTTTGATCAAAAAATCCGAAATCGAAAAAAAAAATGCATCAAAGGGGGCCCCCTTGAAACTTTTTCGAATTCTTCAGATTGCCTTAACTTTCGAACGTATGGACCGATTTTCAACTTCGATCATACCAATCTGCTTTTTTTTTTTCATAGAATCCATTTCTCCAATCAAAAAAACCGAGATCGAAAAAATAAAAAGCATCAAAGGGAGCCCCCTTGGAACTTTTTCGAATTCTTCAGATCGCCTTAACTTCCGAACGGATGGACCGATTTTCAACTTCGATCATACGAATCTGCTTGTTTTTTTTCATAGAATCCATTTCTCCAATCGAAAAAACCGAAATCGAAAAAAAAAATGCATCAAAGGGGGCCCCCTTGGAACTTTTTCGAATTCTTCAGATCGGCTTAACTTCCGAACGGATGGACCGATTTTCAACTTCGATCATACCAATCTGCTTTTTTCTCATAGAATCCATTTCTCCGATCAAAAAAATCGAAATCGAAAAAAAAAGCATCAAAGGGAGCCCCCTTGGAACTTTTTCGAATTCTTCAGATTGCCTTAACTTTCGAACGTATGGACCGATTTTCAACTTCGATCATACCAATCTGCTTGTTTTTTTTTCATAGAATCCATTTCTCCAATCGAAAAAACCGAAATCGAAAGAAAAATGCATCAAAGGGGGCCCCCTTGGAACTTTTTCGAATTCTTCAGATCGCCTCAACATCCGAACGGATGGACCGATTTTCAACTTCGATCATACCAATCTGCTTGTTTTTTTTTTCATAGAATCCATTTCTCCGATCGAAAGAACCGAAATCGAAAAAACAAAATGCATCAAAGAGAAACTTTTTCGAAATCGAAACTTTTTCGAAATCTTCAGATCGCCTAACTTCCGAACGGATGGACCGATTTTCAACTTCGATCATACCAATTTGCTTGTTTTTTTCTTCATAGAATCCATTTCTCCAATCGAAAAAACCGAAATCGAAAAAAAAATGCATCAAAGGGGGCCCCCTTGGAACTTTTTCGAATTCTTCAGATCGCCTTAACTTCCGAACGGATGGACCGATTTTCAACTTCGATCATACCAATCTGCTTGTTTTTTTTTTTTCATAGAATCCATTTCTCCAATCAAAAAAACCGAAATCGAAAAAAAAAAATGCATCTATGGGGGCCCCTTTGGAACATTTTCGAATTCTTCAGATCGCCTTAACTTCCGAACGGATGGACCGATTTTCAACTTCGATCATACCAATCTGCTTGTATTTTTTCAAAGAATCCATTTCTCCAATCGAAAAAACCGAAATGGAAAGAAAAATGCATCAAAGGGGACCCCCTTGGAACTTTTTCGAATTCTTCAGATCGCCTTAACTTCCGAACGGATGGACCGAATTTCAACTTCGATCATACCAATCTGCTTGTTTTTTTTCATAGAATCCATTTCTCCGATCAAAAAAACCGAAATCGAAAAAAAAAGCATCAAAGGGGGCCCCCTTGGAACTTTTTCGAATTCTTCAGATTGCCTTAACTTTCGAACGTATGGACCGATTTTCAACTTCGATCATACCAATCTGCTTGTTTTTTTTTCATAGAATCCATTTCTCCAATCGAAAAAACCGAAATCGAAAGAAAAATGCATCAAAGGGGGCCCCCTTGGAACTTTTTCGAATTCTTCAGATCGCCTCAACATCCGAACGGATGGACCGATTTTCAACTTCGATCATACCAATCTGCTTGTTTTTTTTTTCATAGAATCCATTTCTCCGATCGAAAGAACCGAAATCGAAAAAAAAAATGCATCAAAGAGGGCCCCCTTGAAACTTTTTCGAAATCTTCAGATCGCCTAACTTCCGAACGGATGGACCGATTTTCAACTTCGATCATACCAATTTGCTTGTTTTTTTCTTCATAGAATCCATTTCTCCAATCGAAAAAACCGAAATCGAAAAAAAAATGCATCAAAGGGGGCCCCCTTGGAACTTTTTCGAATTTTTCAGATCGCCTTAACTTCCGAACGGATGGACCGATTTTCAACTTCGATCATACCAATCTGCTTGTTTTTTTTTTTCATAGAATCCATTTCTCCAATCAAAAAAACCGAAATCGAAAAAAAAAAATGCATCTATGGGGGCCCCTTTGGAACATTTTCGAATTCTTCAGATCGCCTTAACTTCCGAACGGATGGACCGATTTTCAACTTCGATCATACCAATCTGCTTGTATTTTTTCAAAGAATCCATTTCTCCAATCGAAAAAACCGAAATGGAAAGAAAAATGCATCAAAGGGGACCCCCTTGGAACTTTTTCGAATTCTTCAGATCGCCTTAACTTCCGAACGGATGGACCGAATTTCAACTTCGATCATACCAATCTGCTTGTTTTTTTTCATAGAATCCATTTCTCCGATCGAAAAAACCGAAATCGAAAAAAAAATGCATCAAAGGAGGCCCCCTTGGAACTTTTTCGAATTCTTCAGATCGCCTCAACTTCCGAACGGATGGACCGATTTTCAATTTCGCGCATACCAATTCTCTTGTTTTTTCCATAGAATACATTTCTCCAATCGAAAAAAATTGCATCAAAGGAGGTCCCCTTGGAACTTTTTCGAATTCTTCAGATCGCCTTAACTTCCGAACGGATGGACCGATTTTCAACTTCGATCATACCAATCTGCTTGTTTTATTTCATAGAATCCATTTCTCCTATCGAAAAAACCGAAATCAAAAAAAATGCATCAAAGGGGGCCCCCTTATAACTTTCTCGAATTCTTCAGATCGCCTTAACTTCCAAACGGATGGACCGATTTTCAACTTCGATCATACCAATCTGCTTGTTTCATTTCATAGAATCCATTTCTCCAATCGAAAAAACCGAAATCGAAAAAAAAATGCATCAAAGGAGGCCCCCTTGGAACATTTTCGAATTCTTCAGACCGCCTTAACTTCCGAACGGATGGACCGATTTTCGATTTCGCGCATACCAATTTGATTGTTTTTTCATAGAATCCATTTTTTCAATAGAAAAAACCGAAATCGAAAAAAAAATTGCATCAAAGGGGGTCCCCTTGGAACTTCTTCGAATTCTTCAGATCGCCTAAACTTCCGAACGGATGGACCGATTTTCAACTTCGATCATACCAAACTGCTTGTTTTTTTTCATAGAATCCATTTCTCCAATCGAAAAAACCGAAATCGAAAAAAAAATTGCATCAAAGGGGGTCCCCTTGGAACTTTTTCGAATTCTTCAGATCGCCTTAACTTCCAAACGGATGGACCGATTTTCAACTTCGATCATAGCAATCTGCTTGTTTTTTCTCATAGAATCCATTTCTCCAATCGAAATAACCTTAATCGAAAAAAAAGTTGCATCAAAGGGGGCCCCCTTGGAACTTTTTCGAATTCTTCAGATCGCCTTAACTTCCGAACGGATGGACCGATTTTCAACTTCGATCATACCAATCTGCTTGTTTTTTTTTTATAGAATCCATTTCTCCAATCGAAAAAACCGAAATCGAGAAAAAAATGCATCAAAGGGGGCCCCCTTGGAACTTTTTCGAATTCTTCAGATCGTCTTAACTTCCGAACGGATGGACCGATTTTCAACTTCGATCATACCAATCTGCTTGTTTTTTTTCATAGAATCCATTTCTCCAATCGAAAAAACCGAAATCGAAAAAAAAAAATGCATCAAAGGGGGCCCCCTTGGAACTTTTTCGAATTCTTCAGATCGCCTTAACTTCCGAACGGATGGACCGATTTTCAACTTCGATCATACCAATCTGCTTGTTTTCTTTCATAGAATCCATTTCTCTAATCGAAAAAATCGAAATCGAAAAAAAAATGCATCAAAGGGGGCCTTCTTGGAACTTTTTCGAATTCTACAGATCGCCTAACTTCCGAACGGATGGACCGATTTTCAATTTCGCGCATATCAGTTGGCTTGTTTTTTCATAGAATCTATTTCTCCAATCGAAAAAACCGAAATCGAAAAAAAAATGCATCAAAGGGGGCCACTTTGGAACTTTTTCGAATTCTTCAAATCGCCTTAACTTCCGAACGGATGGACCGATTTTCAACTTCGATCATACCAATCTGCTTGTTTTTTTCCATAGAATCTATTTCTCCGATCAAAAAAACCAAAATCGAAGAAAAAAAAAATTGCATCAAAGGGGGTCCCCTTGGAACTTTTCTGAATTCTTCAGATCGCCTTAACTTCCGAACGGATGGACCGATTTTCAACTTCGATCATACCAATCTGCTTGTTTTTTTTTCATAGAATCCATTTCTCCAATTAAAAAACCGAAATCGAGAAGAAAAATTGAATCAAAGGGGGTCCCCTTGGAACTTTTTCGAATTCTTCAGATCGCCTTAACTTCCGAACGGATGGACCGATTTTCAACTTCGATCATACCAATCTGCTTGTTTTTTTTTCATAGAATCCATTTCTCCAATCAAAAAAACCGAAATCGAAAAAATAAAAAGCATCAAAGGGGGCCCCCTTGGAACTTTTTCGAATTCTTCAGATCGCCTAACTTCCGAACGGATGGACCGATTTTCAACTTCGATCATACCAATCTGCTTGTTTTCTTTCATAGAATCCATTTCTCCAATCGAAAAAACCGAAATCAAAAAAAATGCATCAAAGGGGGCCCCCTTGGAACTTTTTCGAATTCTTCAGATCGCCTTAACTTCCGAACGGATGGACCGATTTTCAACTTCGATCATACCAATCTGCTTGTTTTTTTTTCATAGAATCCATTTCTCCAATCGAAAAAACCTAAATCGAAAAAAAAATGCATCAAAGGGGGCCCCCTTGGAACTTTTTCGAATTCTTCAGATCGCCTTAACTTCCGAACGGATGGACCGATTTTCAACTTCGATCATACCAATCTGCTTGTTTTTTTTATAAAATTCATTTCTTCAATCGAAAAAACCGAAATCGAAAAAAAAAAAAATTCATCAAAGGGGGCCCCCTTGGAACTTTTTCGAATTCTTCAGATCGCCTTAACTTCCGAACGGATGGACCGATTTTCAACTTCGATCATACCAATCTGCTTGTTTTTTTTTCATAGAATCCATTTCTCCAATCGAAAAAACCGAAATAGAAAAAAAAAATGCATCAAAGGGGGCCCCCTTGGAACTTTTTCGAATTCTTCAGATCGCCTCAACTTCCGAACGGATGGACCGATTTTCAATTTCGCGCATACCAATTCGCTTGTTTTTTCCATAGAATCCATTTCTCCAATCGAAAAAAATTGCATCAAAGGGGGTCCCCTTGGAACTTTTTAGAATTCTTCAGATCGCCTTAACTTCCGAACGGATGGACCGATTTTCAACTTCGATCATACCAATCAGCTTGTTTTCTTCATAGAATCCATTTCTCCAATCGAAAAAACCGAAATCGAGAAAAAATGCATCAAAGGGGGTCCCCTTGGAACTTTTTTGAATTCTTCAGATCGCCTTAACTTCCGAACGGATGGACCGATTTTCAACTTCGATCATACCAATCTGCTTGTTTAATTCCATAGAATCCATTTCTCCAATCGGCAAAACCGAAATCTAAAAAAAATGCATCAAAGGGGGCCCCCTTGGAACTTTTTCGAATTCTTCAGACCGCCTTAACTTCCGAACGGATGGACCGATTTTCAATTTCGCGCATACCAATTTGATTGTTTTTCCATAGAATCCATTTCTTCAATAGAAAAAACCGAAATCAAAAAAAAAATTGCATCAAAGGGGGTCCCCTTGGAATTTTTTCGAATTCTTCAGATCACCTAAACTTCCGAACGGATGGACCGATTTTCAACTTCGATCATACCAAACTGCTTGTTTTTTCTCATAGAATCCATTTCTCCAATCGAAAAAACCGAAATCGAAAAAAAAATGCATCAAAGGGGGCCCCCTTGGAACTTTTTCGAATTCTTCAGATCGCCTAACTTCCGAACGGATGGACCGATTTTCAACTTCGATCATACCAATCTGCTTGTTTTCTTTCATAGAATCCATTTCTCCAATCGAAAAAACCGAAATCGAAAAAAAAAATGCATCAAAGGGGGCCCCCTTGGAACTTTTTCGAATTCTTCAGATCGCCTTAACTTCCGAACGGATGGACCGATTTTCAACTTCGATCATATCAATCTGCTTGTTTTTTTTTCATAGAATCCATTTCTCCAATCGAAAAAACCAAAATCGAAAAAAAAAAAAAAATGCATCAAAGGGGGCCCCCTTGGAATTTTTTCGAATTCTTCAGATCGCCTTAACTTCCGAACGGATGGACCGATTTTCAACTTCGATCATACCAATCTGCTTGTTTTCTTTCATAGAATCCATTTCTCCAATCGGAAAAACCGAAATCGAAAAAAAAAATGCATCAAAGGGGGCCACCTTGTAACTTTTTCGAATTCTTCAGATCGCCTTAACTTCCGAACGGATAGACCGATTTTCAACTTCGATCATACGAATCTGCTTGTTTTTTCATAGAATCCATTTCTCCAATCGAAAAAACCGAAATCGAAAAAAAAATGCATCAAAGGGGACCCCCTTGGAACTTTTTCGAATTCTTCAGATCGACTTAACTTCCGAACGGATGGACCAATTTTCAACTTCGATCATACCAATCTGCTTTTTTTTTTCATAGAATCCATTTCTCCGATCAAAAAATCCGAAATCGAAAAAAAAAATGCATCAAACGGGGCCCCCTTGAAACTTTTTCGAATTCTTCAGATTGCCTTAACTTTCGAACGTATGGACCGATTTTCAACTTCGATCATACCAATCTGCTTGTTATTTTTCATAGAATCCATTTCTCCAATCAAAAAAACCGAGATCGAAAAAAAAAATGCATCAAAGGAGGCCCCCTTGGAACTTTTTCGAATTCTTCAGATCGCCTCAACTTCCGAACGGATGGACCGATTTTCAATTTCGCGCATACCAATTCGCTTGTTTTTTCCATAGAATCCATTTCTCCAATCGAAAAAAATTGCATCAAAGGAGGTCCCCTTGGAACTTTTTCGAATTCTTCAGATCGCCTTAACTTCCGAACGGATGGACCGATTTTCAACTTCGATCATACCAATCTGCTTGTTTTTTTCATAGAATCCATTTCTCCAATCGAAAAAACCGAAATCAAAAAAAATGCATCAAAATGGGCCCCCTTATAACTTTTTCGAATTCTTCAGATCGCCTTAACTTCCAAACGGATGGACCGATTTTCAACTTCGATCATACCAATCTGCTTGTTTTATTTCATAGAATCCATTTCTCCAATCGAAAAAACCGAAATCGAAAAAAAAATGCATCAAAGGAGGCCCCCTTGGAACATTTTCGAATTCTTCAGACCGCCTTAACTTCCGAACGGATGGACCGATTTTCGATTTCGCGCATACCAATTTGATTGTTTTTTCATAGAATCCATTTTTTCAATAGAAAAAACCGAAATCGAAAAAAAAATTGCATCAAAGGGGGTCCCCTTGGAACTTCTTCGAATTCTTCAGATCGCCTAAACTTCCGAACGGATGGACCGATTTTCAACTTCGATCATACCAAACTGCTTGTTTTTTTTCATAGAATCCATTTCTCCAATCGAAAAAACCGAAATCGAAAAAAAAATTGCATCAAAGGGGGTCCCCTTGGAACTTTTTCGAATTCTTCAGATCGCCTTAACTTCCAAACGGATGGACCGATTTTCAACTTCGATCATAGCAATCTGCTTGTTTTTTTTTTTAAAGAATCCATTTCTCCAATCAAAAAAACCGAAATCGAGAAAAAAATGCATCAAAGGGGGCCCTCTTGGAACTTTTTCGAATTCTTCAGATCGTCTTAACTTCCGAACGGATGGACCGATTTTCAACTTCGATCATACCAATCTGCTTTTTTTTTTCATAGAATCCATTACTCCAATCGAAAAAACCGAAATCGAAAAAAAAAATGCATCAAAGGAGGCCCCCTTGGAACTTTTTCGAATTCTTCAGATCGCCTTAACTTCCGAACGGATGGACCGATTTTCAACTTCGATCATACCAATCTGCTTGTTTTCTTTCATAGAATCCATTTCTCTAATCGAAAAAACCGAAATCGAAAAAAAAAATGCATCAAAGGGGGCCTTCTTGGAACTTTTTCGAATTCTACAGATCGCCTAACTTCCGAACGGATGGACCGATTTTCAATTTCGCGCATATCAGTTGGCTTGTTTTTTCATAGAATCTATTTCTCCAATCGAAAAAACCGAAATCGAAAAAAAATTGCATCAAAGGGGGTCCCCTTGGAACTTTTTCGAATTCTTCAGATCGCCTTAACTTCCGAACGGATGGACCGATTTTCAACTTCGATCATACCAATCTGCTTGTTTTTTTTTCATAGAATCCATTTCTCCAATCGGAAAAACCGAAATCGAAAAAAAAATGCATCAAAGGGGGCCACTTTGGAACTTTTTCGAATTCTTCAGACCGCCTCAACTTCCGAACGGACCGACCGATTTTCAATTTCGCGCATACCAAATTGCTTGTTTTTTCATAGAATCCATTTCTTCAATGAAAAAAACCGAAATCGAAAAAAAAATTGCATCAATGGGGGTCCCCTTGGAACTTTTTCGAATTCTTCAGATCGCCTTAACTTCCGAACGGATTGACCTATTTTCAACTTCGATCATGCCAAACTGCTTGTTTTTTTTTTCATAGAATTCATTTCTCCAATCGCAAAATACGAAATCTGAAAAAAAATTGCATCGAAGGGGGTCCCCTTGGAACTTTTTCGAATTCTTCAAATCGCCTTAACTTCCGAACGGATGGACCGATTTTCAACATCGATCATACCAATCTGCTTGTTTTTTTTATAGAATCCATTTCTCCAATCGAAAAAAACGAAATCGAAGAAAAAATTGCATCAAAGGGGGTCCCCTTGGAACTTTTCTGAATTCTTCAGATCGCCTTAACTTCCGAACGGATGGACCGATTTTCAACTTCGATCATACCAATCTGCTTGTTTTTTTTCATAGAATCCATTTCTCCAATCGAAAAAACCGAAATCGAAAAGAAAAATTGCATCAAAGGGGGTCCCCTTGGATCTTTTTCGAATTCATCAGATCGCCTTAACTTCCGAACGGATGGACCGATTTTCAACTTCGATCATGCCAATCTGCTTGTTTTTTTTTCATAGAATCCATTTCTCCAATCAAAAAAACCGAAATCGATAAAATAAAATGCATCAAGAGGACCCCCCTTGGAACTTTTTCGAATTCTTCAGATCGCCTTAACTTCCGAACGGATGGAACGATTTTCAACTTCGATCATACGAATCTGCTTTTTTTTTTCATAGAATCCATTTCTGCAATCGGAAAATCCGAAATCGAAAAAAAAAAATGCATCAAAGGGGGCCCCCTTGGAACTTTTTCGAATTCTTCAGATCGACTTAACTTTCGAACGGATGGACCGATTTTCAACTTCGATCATACCAATCTGCTTTTTTTTTTCATAGAATCCATTTCTCTGATCAAAAAAACAGAAATCGAAAATAAAAATGCATCAAAGGGGGCCCCCTTGGAACTTTTTCGAATTCTTCAGATTGCCTTAACTTTCGAACGTATGGACCGATTTTTAACTTCGATCATACCAATCTGCTTGTTTTTTTTTCATAGAATTCATTTCTCCAATCAAAAAAACCGAAATCGAAAAAATAAAAAGCATCAAAGGGAGCCCCCTTGGAACTTTTTCGAATTCTTCAGATCGCCTTAACTTCCGAACGGATGGACCGATTTTCAACTTCGATCATACCAATCTGCTTGTTTTTTTTCATAGAATCCATTTCTCCGATCGAAAAAACCGAAATCGAAAAAAAAAATGCATCAAAGGAGGCCCCCTTGGAACTTTTTCGAATTCTTCAGATCGCCTCAACTTCCGAACGGATGGACCGATTTTCAATTTCGCGCATACCAATTCGCTTGTTTTTTCCATAGAATCCATTTCTCCAATCGAAAAAAATTGCATCAAAGGAGGTCCCCTTGGAACTTTTTCGAATTCTTCAGATCGCCTTAACTTCCGAACGGATGGACCGATTTTCAACTTCGATCATACCAATCTGCTTGTTTTTTTCATAGAATCCATTTCTCCAATCGAAAAAACCGAAATCAAAAAAAATGCATCAAAGGGGGCCCCCTTATAACTTTTTCGAATTCTTCAGATCGCCTTAACTTCCAAACGGATGGACCGATTTTCAACTTCGATCATACCAATCTGCTTGTTTTATTTCATAGAATCCATTTCTCCAATCCAAAAAACCGAAATCGAAAAAAAAATGCATCAAAGGAGGCCCCCTTGGAACATTTTCGAATTCTTCAGACCGCCTTAACTTCCGAACGGATGGACCGATTTTAGATTTCGCGCATACCAATTTGATTGTTTTTTCATAGAATCCATTTTTTCAATAGAAAAAACCGAAATCGAAAAAAAAAATTGCATCAAAGGGGGTCCCCTTGGAACTTCTTCGAATTCTTCAGATCGCCTAAACTTCCGAACGGATGGACCGATTTTCAACTTCGATCATACCAAACTGCTTGTTTTTTTTCATAGAATCCATTTCTCCAATCGAAAAAACCGAAATCGAAAAAAAAATTGCATCAAAGGGGGTCCCCTTGGAACTTTTTCGAATTCTTCAGATCGCCTTAACTTCCAAACGGATGGACCGATTTTCAACTTCGATCATAGCAATCTGCTTGTTTTTTCTCATAGAATCCATTTCTCCAATCGAAATAACCTTAATCGAAAAAAAAGTTGCATCAAAGGGGGCCCCCTTGGAACTTTTTCGAATTCTTCAGATCGCCTTAACTTCCGAACGGATGGACCGATTTTCAACTTCGATCATACCAATCTGCTTGTTTTTTTTTTATAGAATCCATTTCTCCAATCAAAAAAACCGAAATCGAGAAAAAAATGCATCAAAGGGGGCCCCCTTGGAACTTTTTCGAATTCTTCAGATCGTCTTAACTTCCGAACGGATGGACCGATTTTCAACTTCGATCATACCAATCTGCTTTTTTTTTTCATAGAATCCATTACTCCAATCGAAAAAACCGAAATCGAAAAAAAAAATGCATCAAAGGAGGCCCCCTTGGAACTTTTTCGAATTTTTCAGATCGCCTTAACTTCCGAACGGATGGACCGATTTTCAACTTCGATCATACCAATCTGCTTGTTTTCTTTCATAGAATCCATTCCTCTAATCGAAAAAACCGAAATCGAAAAAAAAAATGCATCAAAGGGGGCCTTCTTGGAACTTTTTCGAATTCTACAGATCGCCTAACTTCCGAACGGATGGACCGATTTTCAATTTCGCGCATATCAGTTGGCTTGTTTTTTCATAGAATCTATTTCTCGAATCGAAAAAACCGAAATCGAAAAAAAATTGCATCAAAGGGGGTCCCCTTGGAACTTTTTCGAATTCTTCAGATCGCCTTAACTTCCGAACGGATGGACCGATTTTCAACTTCGATCATACCAATCTGCTTGTTTTTTTTCATAGAATCCATTTCTCCAATCGGAAAAACCGAAATCGAAAAAAAAATGCATCAAAGGGGGCCACTTTGGAACTTTTTCGAATTCTTCAGACCGCCTCAACTTCCGAACGGATCGACCGATTTTCAATTTCGCGCATACCAAATTGCTTGTTTTTTCATAGAATCCATTTCTTCAATGAAAAAAACCGAAATCGAAAAAAAAATTGCATCAAAGGGGGTCCCCTTGGAACTTTTTCGAATTTTTCAGATCGCCTTAACTTCCGAACGGATTGACCTATTTTCAACTTCGATCATGCCAAACTGCTTGTTTTTTTTTTCATAGAATTCATTTCTCCAATCGCAAAATACGAAATCTGAAAAAAAATTGCATCGAAGGGGGTCCCCTTGGAACTTTTTCGAATTCTTCAAATCGCCTTAACTTCCGAACGGATGGACCGATTTTCAACATCGATCATACCAATCTGCTTGTTTTTTTTATAGAATCCATTTCTCCAATCGAAAAAAACGAAATCGAAGAAAAAATTGCATCAAAGGGGGTCCCCTTGGAACTTTTCTGAATTCTTCAGATCGCCTTAACTTCCGAACGGATGGACCGATTTTCAACTTCGATCATACCAATCTGCTTGTTTTTTTTCATAGAATCCATTTCTCCAATCGAAAAAACCGAAATCGAAAAGAAAAATTGCATCAAAGGGGGTCCCCTTGGATCTTTTTCGAATTCATCAGATCGCCTTAACTTCCGAACGGATGGACCGATTTTCAACTTCGATCATGCCAATCTGCTTGTTTTTTTTTTCATAGAATCCATTTCTCCAATCAAAAAAACCGAAATCGATAAAATAAAATGCATCAAAAGGACCCCCCTTGGAACTTTTTCGAATTCTTCAGATCGCCTTAACTTCCGAACGGATGGAACGATTTTCAACTTCGATCATACGAATCTGCTTTTTTTTTCATAGAATCCATTTCTGCAATCGGAAAATCCGAAATCGAAAAAAAAAATGCATCAAAGGGGGCCCCCTTGGAACTTTTTCGAATTCTTCAGATCGACTTAACTTTCGAACGGATGGACCGATTTTCAACTTCGATCATACCAATCTGCTTTTTTTTTTCATAGAATCCATTTCTCTGATCAAAAAAACAGAAATCGAAAAAAAAAATGCATCAAAGGGGGCCCCCTTGGAACTTTTTCGAATTCTTCAGATTGCCTTAACTTTCGAACGTATGGACCGATTTTTAACTTCGATCATACCAATCTGCTTGTTTTTTTTTCATAGAATTTATTTCTCCAATCAAAAAAACCGAAATCGAAAAAATAAAAAGCATCAAAGGGAGCCCCCTTGGAACTTTTTCGAATTCTTCAGATCGCCTTAACTTCCGAACGGATGGACCGATTTTCAACTTCGATCATACGAATCTGCTTGTTTTTTTTCATAGAATCCATTTCTGCAATCGAAAAAACCGAAATCGAACAAAAAAATGCATCAAAGGGGGCCCCCTTGGAACTTTTTCGAATTCTTCAGATCGACTTAACTTCCGAACGGATGGACCAATTTTCAACTTCGATCATACCAATCTGCTTTTTTTTTTCATAGAATCCATTTCTCCGATCAAAACAACCGAAATCGAAAAAAAAATGCATCAAAGGAGGCCCCCTTGGAACTTTTTCGAATTCTTCAGATTGCCTTAACTTTCGAACGTATGGACCGATTTGCTTGTTTTTTCATAGAATCCATTTCTTCAATAAAAAAAACCGTCATCGATGAAAAAATTGCATCAAAGGGGGTCCCCTTGGAACTTTTTCGAATTCTTCAGATCGCCTTAACTTCCGAACGGATGGACCGATTTTCAACTTCGATCATACCAATCTGCTTGTTTTTTTTATAGAATCCATTTCTCCAATCGAAAAAACCGAAATCGAAAAAAAAATGCATCAAAGGGGGCCCCCTTGGAACTTTTTCGAATTCTTCAGATCGCCTTAACTTCCGAACGGATGGACCGATTTTCAACTTCGATCATACCAATCTGCTTGTTTTTTTTATAAAATTCATTTCTCCAATCGAAAAAACCGAAATCGAAAAAAAAAATTCATCAAAGGGGGCCCCCTTGGAACTTTTTCGAATTCTTCAGATCGCCTTAACTTCCGAACGGATGGACCGATTTTCAACTTCGATCATACCAATCTGCTTGTTTTTTTTCATAGAATCCATTTTTCCAATCGAAAAAACCGAAATCGAAAAAAAAAATGCATCAAAGGGGGCCCCCTTGGAACTTTTTCGAATTCTTCAGATCGCCTTAACTTCCGAACGGAAGGACCGATTTTCAATTTCGCGCATACCAATTCGCTTGTTTTTTCCATAGAATCCATTTCTCCAATCGAAAAAAATTGCATCAAAGGGGGTCCCCTTGGAACTTTTTCGAATTCTTCAGATCGCCTTAACTTCCGAACGGATGGACCGATTTTCAACTTCGATCATACCAATCTGCTTGTTTTCTTCATAGAATCCATTTCTCCAATCGAAAAAACCGAAATCGAGAAAAAATGCATCAAAGGGGGTCCCCTTGGATTTTTTTTGAATTCTTCAGATCGCCTTAACTTCCGAACGGATGGACCGATTTTCAACTTCGATCATACCAATCTGCTTGTTTAATTTCATAGAATCCATTTCTCCAATCGGCAAAACCGAAATCTAAAAAAAAATGCATCAAAGGGGGCCCCCTTGGAACTTTTTCGAATTCTTCAGACCGCCTTAACTTCCGAACGGTTGGACCGATTTTCAATTTCGCGCATACCAATTTGATTGTTTTTTCATAGAATCCATTTCTTCAATAGAAAAAACCAAAATCGAAAAAAAAATTGCATCAAAGGGGGTCCCCTTGGAATTTTTTCGAATTCTTCAGATCACCTAAACTTCCGAACGGATGGACCGATTTTCAACTTCGATCATACCAAACTGCTTGTTTTTTCTCATAGAATCCATTTCTCCAATCGAAAAAACCGAAATCGAAAAAAAAAATGCATCAAAGGGGGCCCCCTTGGAACTTTTTCGAATTCTTCAGATCGCCTAACTTCCGAACGGATGGACCGATTTTCAACTTCGATCATACCAATCTGCTTGTTTTCTTTCATAGAATCCATTTCTCCAATCGATAAAACCGAAATCGAAAAAAAAATGCATCAAAGGGGGCCCCCTTGGAACTTTTTCGAATTCTTCAGATCGCCTTAACTTCCGAACGGATGGACCGATTTTCAACTTCGATCATATAAATCTGCTTGTTTTTTTTCATAGAATCCATTTCTCCAATCGAAAAAACCGAAATCGATAAAAAAAATGCATCAAAGGGGGCCCCCTTGGAACTTTTTCGAATTCTTCAGATCGCCTTAACTTCCGAACGGATGGACCGATTTTCAACTTCGATCATACCAATCTGCTTGTTTTCTTTCATAGAATCCATTTATCCAATCGGAAAAACCGAAATCGAAAAAAAAATGCATCAAAGGGGGCCACCTTGTAACTTTTTCGAATTCTTCAGATCGCCTTAACTTCCGAACGGATAGACCGATTTTCAACTTCGATCATACGAATCTGCTTGTTTTTTCATAGAATCCATTTCTCCAATCGAAAAAACCGAAATCGAAAAAAAAATGCATCAAAGGGGACCCCCTTGGAACTTTTTCGAATTCTTCAGATCGACTTAACTTCCGAACGGATGGACCAATTTTCAACTTCGATCATACCAATCTGCTTTTTTTTTCATAGAATCCATTTCTCCGATCAAAAAATCCGAAATCGAAAAAAAAAAAAGCATCAAAGGGGGCCCCCTTGAAACTTTTTCGAATTCTTCAGATTGCCTAAACTTTCGAACGTATGGACCGATTTTCAACTTCGATCATACCAATCTGCTTGTTTTTTTTTCATAGAATCCATTTCTCCAATCAAAAAAACCGAGATCGAAAAAATAAAAAGCATCAAAGGGAGCCCCCTTGGAACTTTTTCGAATTCTTCAGATCGCCTTAACTTCCGAACGGATGGACCGATTTTCAACTTCGATCATACGAATCTGCTTGTTTTTTTTCATAGAATCCATTTCTCCAATCGAAAAAACAGAAATCGAAAAAAAAAATGCATCAAAGGGGGCCCCCTTGGAACTTTTTCGAATTCTTCAGATCGGCTTAACTTCCGAACGGATGGACCGATTTTCAACTTCGATCATACCAATCTGCTTTTTTTTCATAGAATCCATTTCTCCGATCAAAAAAACCGAAATCGAAAAAAAAAGCATCAAAGGAGGCCCCCTTGGAACTTTTTCGAATTCTTCAGATTGCCTTAACTTTCGAACGTATGGACCGATTTTCAACTTCGATCATACCAATCTGCCTGTTTTTTTTTCATAGAATCCATTTCTCCAATCGAAAAAACCGAAAACGAAAGAAAAATGCATCAAAGGGGGCCCCCTTGGAACTTTTTCGAATTCTTCAGATCGCCTCAACTTCCGAACGGATGGACCGATTTTCAATTTCGCGCATACCAATTCGCTTGTTTTTTCCATAGAATCCATTTCTCCAATCGAAAAAAATTGCATCAAAGGAGGTCCCCTTGGAACTTTTTCGAATTCTTCAGATCGCCTTAACTTCCGAACGGATGGACCGATTTTCAACTTCGATCATACCAATCTGCTTGTTTTTTTCATAGAATCCATTTCTCCAATCGAAAAAACCGAAATAAAAACAAATGCATCAAAGGGGGCCCCCTTATAACTTTTTCGAATTCTTCCGATCGCCTTAACTTCCAAACGGATGGACCGATTTTCAACTTCGATCATACCAATCTGCTTGTTTTATTTCATAGAATCCATTTCTCCGATCGAAAAAACCGAAATCGAAAAAAAAATGCATCAAAGGAGGCCCCCTTGGAACTTTTTCGAATTCTTCAGACCGCCTTAACTTCCGAACGGATGGACCGATTTTCGATTTCGCGCATACCAATTTGATTGTTTTTTCATAGAATCCATTTTTTCTATAGAAAAAACCGAAATCGAAAAAAAATTGCATCAAAGGGGGTCCCCTTGGAACTTCTTCGAATTCTTCAGATCGCCTAAACTTCCGAACGGATGGACCGATTTTCAACTTCGATCATACCAAACTGCTTGTTTTTTCCATAGAATCCATTTCTCCAATCGAAAAAACCGAAATCGAAAAAAAAATTGCATCAAAGGGGGTCCCCTTGGAACTTTTTCGAATTCTTCAGATCGCCTTAACTTCCAAACGGATGGACCGATTTTCAACTTCGATCATAGCAATCTGCTTGTTTTTTCTCATAGAATCCATTTCTCCAATCGAAAAAACCGAAATCGAAAAAAAAATGCATCAAAGGGGGCCCCCTTGGAACTTTTTCGAATTCTTCAGATCGTCTTAACTTCCGAACGGATGGACCGATTTTCAACTTCGATCATACCAATCTGCTTGTTTTTTTTCATAGAATCCATTTCTCCAATCGAAAAAACCGAAATCGAAAAAAAAAATGCATCAAAGGGGGCCCCCTTGGAACTTTTTCGAATTCTTCAGATCGCCTTAACTTCCGAACGGATGGACCGATTTTCAACTTCGATCATACCAATCTGCTTGTTTTCTTTCATAGAATCCATTTCTCTAATCGAAAAAACCGAAATCGAAAAAAAAAAATGCATCAAAGGGGGCCTTCTTGGAACTTTTTCGAATTTTACAGATCGCCTAACTTCCGAACGGATGGACCGATTTTCAATTTCGCGCATATCAATTGGCTTGTTTTTTCATAGAATCTATTTCTCCAATCGAAAAAACCGAAATCGAAAAAAAATTGCATCAAAGGGGGTCCCCTTGGAACTTTTTCGAATTCTTCAGATCGCCTTAACTTCCGAACGGATGGACCGATTTTCAACTTCGATCATACCAATCTGCTTGTTTTTTTTTCATAGAATCCATTTCTCCAATCGGAAAAACCGAAATCGAAAAAAAAATGCATCAAAGGGGGCCACTTTGGAACTTTTTCGAATTCTTCAGACCGCCTCAACTTCCGAACGGATCGACCGATTTTCAATTTCGCGCATACCAAATTGCTTGTTTTTTCATAGAATCCATTTCTTCAATGAAAAAAACCGAAATCGAAAAAAAAATTGCATCAAAGGGGGTCCCCTTGGAACTTTTTCGAATTCTTCAGATCGCCTTAACTTCCGAACGGATTGACCGATTTTCAACTTCGATCATGCCAAACTGCTTGTTTTTTTTTCATAGAATTCATTTCTCCAATCGCAAAATACGAAATCTGAAAAAAAAATTGCATCGAAGGGGGTCCCCTTGGAACTTTTTCGAATTCTTCAAATCGCCTTAACTTCCGAACGGATGGACCGATTTTCAACATCGATCATACCAATCTGCTTGTTTTTTTTATAGAATCCATTTCTCCAATCGAAAAAAACGAAATCGAAGAAAAAATTGCATCGAAGGGGGTCCCCTTGGAACTTTTCTGAATTCTTCAGATCGCCTTAACTTCCGAACGGATGGACCGATTTTCAACTTCG
Source organism: Chrysomela aeneicollis (assembly GCA_029955515.1). Taxonomy (NCBI): domain Eukaryota; kingdom Metazoa; phylum Arthropoda; class Insecta; order Coleoptera; family Chrysomelidae; genus Chrysomela; species Chrysomela aeneicollis. The sequence goes on along the minus strand of JARUHQ010000013.1, from coordinate 8,116,462 downwards.
ATCATACCAATCTGCTTGTTTTTTTTTATAGAATCCATTTCTCCAATCGAAAAAACCGAAATCGAAAAGAAAAATTGCATCAAAGGGGGTCCCCTTGGAACTTTTTCGAATTCATCAGATCGCCTTAACTTCCGAACGGATGGACCGATTTTCAACTTCGATCATGCCAATCTGCTTGTTTTTTTTTTATAGAATCCATTTCTCCAATCAAAAAAACCGAAATCGAAAAAATAAAAAGCATCAAAAGGACCCCCCTTGGAACTTTTTCGAATTCTTCAGATCGCCTTAACTTCCGAACGGATGGAACGATTTTCAACTTCGATCATACGAATCTGCTTTTTTTTTTCATAGAATCTATTTCTGCAATCGGAAAATCCGAAATCGAAAAAAAAAAATGCATCAAAGGGGGCCCCCTTGGAACTTTTTCGAATTCTTCAGATCGACTTAACTTTCGAACGGATGGACCGATTTTCAACTTCGATCATACCAATCTGCTTTTTTTTTTCATAGAATCCATTTCTCTGATCAAAAAACAGAAATCGAAAAAATAAATGCATCAAAGGGGGCCCCCTTGGAACTTTTTCGAATTCTTCAGATTGCCTTAACTTTCGAACGTATGGACCGATTTTCAACTTCGATCATACCAATCTGCTTGTTTTTTTTTCATAGAATTCATTTCTCCAATCAAAAAAACCGAAATCGAAAAAATAAAAAGCATCAAGCAGATTGGTATGATCGAAGTTGAAAATCGGTCCATCCGTTCGGAAGTTAGGCGATCTGAAGAATTCGAAAAAGTTCCAAGGGGGCCCCCTTTGATGCATTTTTTTTTTTCGATTTCGGTTTTTTCGATTGGAGAAATGGATTCTATGAGAAAAAACAAGCAGTTTGGTATGATCGAAGTTGAAAATCGGTCCATCCGTTCGGAAGTTTAGGTGATCTGAAGAATTCGAAAAAATTCCAAGGGGACCCCCTTTGATGCAATTTTTTTTTCGATTTCGGTTTTTTCTATTGAAGAAATGGATTCTATGAAAAAACAAGCAATTTGGTATGCGCGAAATTGAAAATCGGTCGATCCGTTCGGAAGTTGAGGCGGTCTGAAGAATTCGAAAAAGTTCCAAAGTGGCCCCCTTTGATGCATTTTTTTTTCGATTTCGGTTTTTCCGATTGGAGAAATGGATTCTATGAAAAAAAAAACAAGCAGATTGGTATGATCGAAGTTGAAAATCGGTCCATCCGTTCGGAAGTTAAGGCGATCTGAAGAATTCGAAAAAGTTCCAAGGGGACCCCCTTTGATGCAATTTTTTTTCGATTTCGGTTTTTTCGATTGGAGAAATAGATTCTATGAAAAAACAAGCCAATTGATATGCGCGAAATTGAAAATCGGTCCATCCGTTCGGAAGTTAGGCGATCTGTAAAATTCGAAAAAGTTCCAAGAAGGCCCCCTTTGATGCATTTTTTTTTTCGATTTCGGTTTTTTCGATTAGAGAAATGGATTCTATGAAAGAAAACAAGCAGATTGGTATGATCGAAGTTGAAAATCGGTCCATCCGTTCGGAAGTTAAGGCGATCTGAAGAATTCGAAAAAGTTATAAGGGGGCCCACTTTGATGCATTTTTTTTTTCGATTTCGGTTTTTTCGATTGGAGAAATGGATTCTATGAAAAAAAACAAGCAGATTGGTATGATCGAAGTTGAAAATCGGTCCATCCGTTCGGAAGTTAAGACGATCTGAAGAATTCGAAAAAGTTCCAAGGGGGCCCCCTTTGATGCATTTTTTTTTCGATTTCGGTTTTTTCGATTGGAGAAATGGATTCTATAAAAAAAAACAAGCAGATTGGTATGATCGAAGTTGAAAATCGGTCCATCCGTTCGGAAGTTAAGGCGATCTGAAGAATTCGAAAAAGTTCCAAGGGGGCCCCCTTTGATGCAACTTTTTTTTCGATTAAGGTTATTTCGATTGGAGAAATGGATTCTATGAGAAAAAACAAGCAGATTGCTATGATCGAAGTTGAAAATCGGTCCATCCGTTTGGAAGTTAAGGCGATCTGAAGAATTCGAAAAAGTTCCAAGGGGACCCCCTTTGATGCAATTTTTTTTTCGATTTCGGTTTTTTCGATTGGAGAAATGGATTCTATGGAAAAAACAAGCAGTTTGGTATGATCGAAGTTGAAAATCGGTCCATCCGTTCGGAAGTTTAGGCGATCTGAAGAATTCGAAGAAGTTCCAAGGGGACCCCCTTTGATGCAATTTTTTTTCGATTTCGGTTTTTTCTATTGAAAAAATGGATTCTATGAAAAAACAATCAAATTGGTATGCGCGAAATCGAAAATCGGTCCATCCGTTCGGAAGTTAAGGCGGTCTGAAGAATTCGAAAAAGTTCCAAGGGGGCCTCCTTTGATGCATTTTTTTTTCGATTTCGGTTTTTTAGATTGGAGAAATGGATTCTATGAAATAAAACAAGCAGATTGGTATGATCGAAGTTGAAAATCGGTCCATCCGTTTGGAAGTTAAGGCGATCTGAAGAATTCGAAAAAGTTATAAGGGGGCCCCCTTTGATGCATTTTTTTTTTATTTCGGTTTTTTCGATTGGAGAAATGGATTCTATGAAAAAAACAAGCAGATTGGTATGATCGAAGTTGAAAATCGGTCCATCCGTTCGGAAGTTAAGGCGATCTGAAGAATTCGAAAAAGTTCCAAGGGGGCCTCCTTTGATGCAATTTTTTTCGATTGGAGAAATGGATTCTATGGAAAAAACAAGCGAATTGGTATGCGCGAAATTGAAAATCGGTCCATCCGTTCGGAAGTTGAGGCGATCTGAAGAATTCGAAAAAGTTCCAAGGGGGCCTCCTTTGATGCATTTTTTTTTTCGATTTCGGTTTTTTCGATCGGAAAAATGGATTCTATAAAAAAAAACAAGCAGATTGGTATGATCGAAGTTGAAAATCGGTCCATCCGTTCGGAAGTTAAGGCGATCTGAAGAATTCGAAAAAGTTCCAAGGGGGTCCCCTTTGATGCATTTTTCTTTCCATTTCGGTTTTTTCGATTGGAGAAATGGATTCTTTGAAAAAATGCAAGCAGATTGGTATGATCGAAGTTGAAAATCGGTCCATCCGTTCGGAAGTTAAGGCGATCTGAAGAATTCGAAAATGTTCCAAAGGGGCCCCCATAGATGCATTTTTTTTTTCGATTTCGGTTTTTTTGATTGGAGAAATGGATTCTATGAAAAAAAAACAAGCAGATTGGTATGATCGAAGTTGAAAATCGGTCCATCCGTTCGGAAGTTAAGGCGATCTGAAGAATTCGAAAAAGTTCCAAGGGGGCCCCCTTTGATGCATTTTTTTTTCGATTTCGGTTTTTTCGATTGGAGAAATGGATTCTATGAAGAAAAAACCAAGCAAATTGGTATGATCGAAGTTGAAAATCGGTCCATCCGTTCGGAAGTTAGGCGATCTGAAGATTTCGAAAAAGTTTCAAGGGGGCCCTCTTTGATGCATTTTTTTTTCGATTTCGGTTCTTTCGATCGGAGAAATGGATTCTATGAAAAAAAAACAAGCAGATTGGTATGATCGAAGTTGAAAATCGGTCCATCCGTTCGGATGTTAAGGCGATCTGAAGAATTCGAAAAAGTTCCAAGGGGGCCCCCTTTGATGCATTTTTCTTTCGATTTCGGTTTTTTCGATTGGAGAAATGGATTCTATGAAAAAAAAACAGGCAGATTGGTATGATCGAAGTTGAAAATCGGTCCATACGTTCGAAAGTTAAGGCAATCTGAAGAATTCGAAAAAGTTCCAAGGGGGCCCCCTTTGATGCATTTTTTTTTTCGATTTCGGTTTTTTCGATTGGAGAAATGGATTCTATGAAAAAAAACAAGCAGATTCGTATGATCGAAGTTGAAAATCGGTCCATCCGTTCGGAAGTTAAGGCGATCTGAAGAATTCGAAAAAGTTCCAAGGGGGCTCCCTTTGATGCTTTTTATTTTTTCGATCTCGGTTTTTTTGATTGGAGAAATGGATTCTATGAAAAAAACAAGCAGATTGGTATGATCGAAGTTGAAAATCGGTCCATACGTTCGAAAGTTTAGGCAATCTGAAGAATTCGAAAAAGTTTCAAGGGGGCCCCTTTTGATGCTTTTTTTTTTCGATTTCGGATTTTTTGATCGGAGAAATGGATTCTATGAAAAAAAAAGCAGATTGGTATGATCGAAGTTGAAAATTGGTCCATCCGTTCGGAAGTTAAGTCGATCTGAAGAATTCGAAAAAGTTCCAAGGGGGTCCCCTTTGATGCATTTTTTTTTCGATTTCGGTTTTTTCGATTGGAGAAATGGATTCTATGAAAAAACAAGCAGATTCGTATGATCGAAGTTGAAAATCGGTCTATCCGTTCGGAAGTTAAGGCGATCTGAAGAATTCGAAAAAGTTACAAGGTGGCCCCCTTTGATGCATTTTTTTTTTCGATTTCGGTTTTTCCGATTGGATAAATGGATTCTATGAAAGAAAACAAGCAGATTGGTATGATCGAAGTTGAAAATCGGTCCATCCGTTCGGAAGTTAAGGCGATCTGAAGAATTCGAAAAAGTTCCAAGGGGGCCCCCTTTGATGCATTTTTTTTTTATCGATTTCGGTTTTTTCGATTGGAGAAATGGATTCTATGAAAAAAAACAAGCAGATTGATATGATCGAAGTTGAAAATCGGTCCATCCGTTCGGAAGTTAAGGCGATCTGAAGAATTCGAAAAAGTTCCAAGGGGGCCCCCTTTGATGCATTTTTTTTTCGATTTCGGTTTTTTCGATTAGAGAAATGGATTCTATGAAAGAAAACAAGCAGATTGGTATGATCGAAGTTGAAAATCGGTCCATCCGTTCGGAAGTTAGGCGATCTGAAGAATTCGAAAAAGTTCCAAGGGGGCCCCCTTTGATGCATTTTTTTTTTCGATTTCGGTTTTTTCGATTGGAGAAATGGATTCTATGAGAAAAAACAAGCAGTTTGGTATGATCGAAGTTGAAAATCGGTCCATCCGTTCGGAAGTTTAGGTGATCTGAAGAATTCGAAAAAATTCCAAGGGGACCCCCTTTGATGCAATTTTTTTTTCGATTTCGGTTTTTTCTATTGAAGAAATGGATTCTATGAAAAAACAATCAAATTGGTATGCGCGAAATTGAAAATCGGTCCAACCGTTCGGAAGTTAAGGCGGTCTGAAGAATTCGAAAAAGTTCCAAGGGGGCCCCCTTTGATGCATTTTTTTTTAGATTTCGGTTTTGCCGATTGGAGAAATGGATTCTATGAAATTAAACAAGCAGATTGGTATGATCGAAGTTGAAAATCGGTCCATCCGTTCGGAAGTTAAGGCGATCTGAAGAATTCAAAAAAAATCCAAGGGGACCCCCTTTGATGCATTTTTTCTCGATTCCGGTTTTTTCGATTGGAGAAATGGATTCTATGAAGAAAACAAGCAGATTGGTATGATCGAAGTTGAAAATCGGTCCATCCGTTCGGAAGTTAAGGCGATCTGAAGAATTCGAAAAAGTTCCAAGGGGACCCCCTTTGATGCAATTTTTTTCGATTGGAGAAATGGATTCTATGGAAAAAACAAGCGAATTGGTATGCGCGAAATTGAAAATCGGTCCTTCCGTTCGGAAGTTAAGGCGATCTGAAGAATTCGAAAAAGTTCCAAGGGGGCCCCCTTTGATGCATTTTTTTTTTTCGATTTCGGTTTTTTCGATTGGAAAAATGGATTCTATGAAAAAAAACAAGCAGATTGGTATGATCGAAGTTGAAAATCGGTCCATCCGTTCGGAAGTTAAGGCGATCTGAAGAATTCGAAAAAGTTCCAAGGGGGCCCCCTTTGATGAATTTTTTTTTTCGATTTCGGTTTTTTCGATTGGAGAAATGAATTTTATAAAAAAAACAAGCAGATTGGTATGATCGAAGTTGAAAATCGGTCCATCCGTTCGGAAGTTAAGGCGATCTGAAGAATTCGAAAAAGTTCCAAGGGGGCCCCCTTTGATGCATTTTTCTTTCGATTTCGGTTTTTTCGATTGAAGAAATGGATTCTATAAAAAAAACAAGCAGATTGGTATGATCGAAGTTGAAAATCGGTCCATCCGTTCGGAAGTTAAGGCGATCTGAAGAATTCGAAAAAGTTCCAAGGGGACCCCCTTTGATGCAATTTTTTCATCGATTTCGGTTTTTTTTATTGAAGAAATGGATTCTATGAAAAAACAAGCAAATCGGTCCATACGTTCGAAAGTTGAGGCAATCTGAAGAATTCGAAAAAGTTCCAAGGGGGCCCCCTTTGATGCATTTTTTTTTTTCGATTTCGGTTTTTTCGATTGCAGAAATGGATTCTATGAAAAAAAAAAGCAGATTGGTATGATCGAAGTTGAAAATCGGTCCATCCGTTCGGAAGTTAAGTCGATCTGAAGAATTCGAAAAAGTTCCAAGGGGGCCCCCTTTGATGCATTTTTTTTTTTCGATTTCGGTTTTTTCGATTGCAGAAATGGATTCTATGAAAAAAAACAAGCAGATTCGTATGATCGAAGTTGAAAATCGGTCCATCCGTTCGGAAGTTAAGGCGATCTGAAGAATTCGAAAAAGTTCCAAGGGGGCTCCCTTTGATGCTTTTTATTTTTTCGATTTCGGTTTTTTTGATTGGAGAAATGAATTCTATGAAAAAAAAACAAGCAGATTGGTATGATCGAAGTTAAAAATCGGTCCATACGTTCGAAAGTTAAGGCAATCTGAAGAATTCGAAAAAGTTCCAAGGGGGCCCCCTTTGATGCATTTTTTTTTTCGATTTCTGTTTTTTTGATCAGAGAAATGGATTCTATGAAAAAAAAAGCAGATTGGTATGATCGAAGTTGAAAATCGGTCCATCCGTTCGAAAGTTAAGTCGATCTGAAGAATTCGAAAAAGTTCCAAGGGGGCCCCCTTTGATGCATTTTTTTTTTCGATTTCGGATTTTCCGATTGCAGAAATGGATTCTATGAAAAAAAAAAGCAGATTCGTATGATCGAAGTTGAAAATCGTTCCATCCGTTCGGAAGTTAAGGCGATCTGAAGAATTCGAAAAAGTTCCAAGGGGGGTCCTTTTGATGCATTTTATTTTATCGATTTCGGTTTTTTTGATTGGAGAAATGGCTTCTATGAAAAAAAAACAAGCAGATTGGCATGATCGAAGTTGAAAATCGGTCCATCCGTTCGGAAGTTAAGGCGATCTGATGAATTCGAAAAAGATCCAAGGGGACCCCCTTTGATGCAATTTTTCTTTTCGATTTCGGTTTTTTCGATTGGAGAAATGGATTCTATGAAAAAAAACAAGCAGATTGGTATGATCGAAGTTGAAAATCGGTCCATCCGTTCGGAAGTTAAGGCGATCTGAAGAATTCAGAAAAGTTCCAAGGGGACCCCCTTTGATGCAATTTTTTCTTCGATTTCGTTTTTTTTCGATTGGAGAAATGGATTCTATAAAAAAAACAAGCAGATTGGTATGATCGATGTTGAAAATCGGTCCATCCGTTCGGAAGTTAAGGCGATTTGAAGAATTCGAAAAAGTTCCAAGGGGACCCCCTTCGATGCAATTTTTTTTCAGATTTCGTATTTTGCGATTGGAGAAATGAATTCTATGAAAAAAAAAACAAGCAGTTTGGCATGATCGAAGTTGAAAATCGGTCAATCCGTTCGGAAGTTAAGGCGATCTGAAGAATTCGAAAAAGTTCCAAGGGGACCCCCTTTGATGCAATTTTTTTTTCGATTTCGGTTTTTTTCATTGAAGAAATGGATTCTATGAAAAAACAAGCAATTTGGTATGCGCGAAATTGAAAATCGGTCGATCCGTTCGGAAGTTGAGGCGGTCTGAAGAATTCGAAAAAGTTCCAAAGTGGCCCCCTTTGATGCATTTTTTTTTCGATTTCGGTTTTTCCGATTGGAGAAATGGATTCTATGAAAAAAAAACAAGCAGATTGGTATGATCGAAGTTGAAAATCGGTCCATCCGTTCGGAAGTTAAGGCTATCTGAAGAATTCGAAAAAGTTCCAAGGGGACCCCTTTTGATGCAATTTTTTTTCGATTTCGGTTTTTTCGATTGGAGAAATAGATTCTATGAAAAAACAAGCCAACTGATATGCGCGAAATTGAAAATCGGTCCATCCGTTCGGAAGTTAGGCGATCTGTAGAATTCGAAAAAGTTCCAAGAAGGCCCCCTTTGATGCATTTTTTTTTTCGATTTCGGTTTTTTCGATTAGAGAAATGGATTCTATGAAAGAAAACAAGCAGATTGGTATGATCGAAGTTGAAAATCGGTCCATCCGTTCGGAAGTTAAGGCGATCTGAAGAATTCGAAAAAGTTCCAAGGGGGCCTCCTTTGATGCATTTTTTTTTTTCGATTTCGGTTTTTTCGATTGGAGTAATGGATTCTATGAAAAAAAAAAAGCAGATTGGTATGATCGAAGTTGAAAATCGGTCCATCCGTTCGGAAGTTAAGACGATCTGAAGAATTCGAAAAAGTTCCAAGGGGGCCCCCTTTGATGCATTTTTTTCTCGATTTCGGTTTTTTTGATTGGAGAAAAGGATTCTATAAAAAAAAAACAAGCAGATTGGTATGATCGAAGTTGAAAATCGGTCCATCCGTTCGGAAGTTAAGGCGATCTGAAGAATTCGAAAAAGTTCCAAGGGGGCCCCCTTTGATGCAACTTTTTTTTCGATTAAGGTTATTTCGATTGGAGAAATGGATTCTATGAGAAAAAACAAGCAGATTGCTATGATCGAAGTTGAAAATCGGTCCATCCGTTTGGAAGTTAAGGCGATCTGAAGAATTCGAAAAAGTTTCAAGGGGACCCCCTTTGATGCAATTTTTTTTTCGATTTCGGTTTTTTCGATTGGAGAAATGGATTCTATGAAAAAAAACAAGCAGTTTGGTATGATCGAAGTTGAAAATCGGTCCATCCGTTCGGAAGTTTAGGCGATCTGAAGAATTCGAAGAAGTTCCAAGGGGACCCCCTTTGATGCAATTTTTTTTTCGATTTCGGTTTTTTCTATTGAAAAAATGGATTCTATGAAAAAACAATCAAATTGGTATGCGCGAAATCGAAAATCGGTCCATCCGTTCGGAAGTTAAGGCGGTCTGAAGAATTCGAAAATGTTCCAAGGGGGCCTCCTTTGATGCATTTTTTTTTCGATTTCGGTTTTTTCGATTGGAGAAATGGATTCTATGAAATAAAACAAGCAGATTGGTATGATCGAAGTTGAAAATCGGTCCATCCGTTTGGAAGTTAAGGCGATCTGAAGAATTCGAAAAAGTTATAAGGGGGCCCCCTTTGATGCATCTTTTTTGATTTCGGTTTTTTCGATTGGAGAAATGGATTCTATGAAAAAAACAAGCAGATTGGTATGATCGAAGTTGAAAATCGGTCCATCCGTTCGGAAGTTAAGGCGATCTGAAGAATTCGAAAAAGTTCCAAGGGGACCTCCTTTGATGCAATTTTTTTCGATTGGAGAAATGGATTCTATGGAAAAAACAAGCGAATTGGTATGCGCGAAATTGAAAATCGGTCCATCCGTTCGGAAGTTGAGGCGATCTGAAGAATTCGAAAAAGTTCCAAGGGGGCCTCCTTTGATGCATTTTTTTTTTCGATTTCGGTTTTTTCGAACGGAGAAATGGATTCTATGAAAAAAAACAAGCAGATTGGTATGATCGAAGTTGAAAATCGGTCCATCCGTTCGGAAGTTAAGGCGATCTGAAGAATTCGAAAAAGTTCCAAGGGGGTCCCCTTTGATGCATTTTTCTTTCCATTTCGGTTTTTTCGATTGGAGAAATGGATTCTTTGAAAAAATACAAGCAGATTGGTATGATCGAAGTTGAAAATCGGTCCATCCGTTCGGAAGTTAAGGCGATCTGAAGAATTCGAAAATGTTCCAAAGGGGCCCCCATAGATGCATTTTTTTTTTTCGATTTCGGTTTTTTCGATTGGAGAAATGGATTCTATGAAAAAACAAGCAGATTCGTATGATCGAAGTTGAAAATCGGTCTATCCGTTCGGAAGTTAAGGCGATCTGAAGAATTCGAAAAAGTTACAAGGTGGCCCCCTTTGATGCATTTTTTTTTCGATTTCGGTTTTTCCGATTGGAGAAATGGATTCTATGAAAGAAAACAAGCAGATTGGTATGATCGAAGTTGAAAATCGGTCCATCCTTTCGGAAGTTAAGGCGATCTGAAGAATTCGAAAAAATTCCAAGGGGGCCCCCTTTGATGCATTTTTTTTTTTTTTCGATTTCGGTTTTTTCGATTGGAGAAATGGATTCTATGAAAAAAAAACAAGCAGATTGATATGATCGAAGTTGAAAATCGGTCCATCCGTTCGGAAGTTAAGGCGATCTGAAGAATTCGAAAAAGTTCCAAGGAGGCCCCCTTTGATGCATTTTTTTTTTCGATTTCGGTTTTCTCGATTGGAGAAATGGATTCTATGAAAGAAAACAAGCAGATTGGTATGATCGAAGTTGAAAATCGGTCCATCCGTTCGGAAGTTAGGCGATCTGAAGAATTCGAAAAAGTTCCAAGGGGGCCCCCTTTGATGCATTTTTTTTTCGATTTCGGTTTTTTCGATTGGAGAAATGGATTCTATGAGAAAAAACAAGCAGTTTGGTATGATCGAAGTTGAAAATCGGTCCATCCGTTCGGAAGTTTAGGTGATCTGAAGAATTCGAAAAAATTCCAAGGGGACCCCCTTTGATGCAATTTTTTTTTTGATTTCGGTTTTTTCTATTGAAGAAATGGATTCTATGGAAAAACAATCAAATTGGTATGCGCGAAATTGAAAATCGGTCCATCCGTTCGGAAGTTAAGGCGGTCTGAAGAATTCGAAAAAGTTCCAAGGGGGCCCCCTTTGATGCATTTTTTTTAGATTTCGGTTTTGCCGATTGGAGAAATGGATTCTATGGAATTAAACAAGCAGATTGGTATGATCGAAGTTGAAAATCGGTCCATCCGTTCGGAAGTTAAGGCGATCTGAAGAATTCAAAAAAGTTCCAAGGGGACCCCCTTTGATGCATTTTTTCTCGATTTCGGTTTTTTCGATTGGAGAAATGGATTCTATGAAGAAAACAAGCAGATTGGTATGATCGAAGTTGAAAATCGGTCCATCCGTTCGGAAGTTAAGGCGATCTGAAGAATTCGAAAAAGTTCCAAGGGGACCCCCTTTGATGCAATTTTTTTCGATTGGAGAAATGGATTCTATGGAAAAAACAAGCGAATTGGTATTCGCGAAATTGAAAATCGGTCCATCCGTTCGGAAGTTGAGGCGATCTGAAGAATTCGAAAAAGTTCCAAGGGGGCCCCCTTTGATGCATTTTTTTTTTCGATTTCGGTTTTTTCGATTGGAGAAATGGATTCTATGAAAAAAAACAAGCAGATTGGTATGATCGAAGTTGAAAATCGGTCCATCCGTTCGGAAGTTAAGGCGATCTGAAGAATTCGAAAAAGTTCCAAGGGGGCCCCCTTTGATGAATTTTTTTTTTTTCGATTTCGACTTTTTCGATTGAAGAAATGAATTTTATAAAAAAAACAAGCAGATTGGTATGATCGAAGTTGAAAATCGGTCCATCCGTTCGGAAGTTAAGGCGATCTGAAGAATTCGAAAAAGTTCCAAGGGGGCCCCCTTTGATGCATTTTTTTTTCGATTTCGGTTTTTTCGATTGGAGAAATGGATTCTATGAAAAAAAAACAAGCAGATTGGTATGATCGAAGTTGAAAATCGGTCCATCCGTTCGGAAGTTAAGGCGATCTGAAGAATTCGAAAAAGTTCCAAGGGGGCCCCCTTTGATGCATTTTTTTTTCGATTTCGGTTTTTTCGATTGGAGAAATGGATTCTATGAAAGAAAACAAGCAGATTGGTATGATCGAAGTTGAAAATCGGTCCATCCGTTCGGAAGTTAGGCGATCTGAAGAATTCGAAAAAGTTCCAAGGGGGCCCCCTTTGATGCATTTTTTTTTTCGATTTCGGTTTTTTTGATTGGAGAAATGGATTCTATGAAAAAAAAACAAGCAGATTGGTATGATCGAAGTTGAAAATCGGTCCATCCGTTCGGAAGTTAAGGCGATCTGAAGAATTCGAAAAAGTTCCAAGGGGACCCCCTTTGATTCAATTTTTCTTCTCGATTTCGGTTTTTTAATTGGAGAAATGGATTCTATGAAAAAAAAACAAGCAGATTGGTATGATCGAAGTTGAAAATCGGTCCATCCGTTCGGAAGTTAAGGCGATCTGAAGAATTCAGAAAAGTTCCAAGGGGACCCCCTTTGATGCAATTTTTTTTTTTTCGATTTTGGTTTTTTTGATCGGAGAAATGGATTCTATGGAAAAAAACAAGCAGATTGGTATGATCGAAGTTGAAAATCGGTCCATCCGTTCGGAAGTTAAGGCGATTTGAAGAATTCGAAAAAGTTCCAAAGTGGCCCCCTTTGATGCATTTTTTTCTCGATTTCGGTTTTTCCGCTTGGAGAAATGGATTCTATGAAAAAAAAACAAGCAGATTGGTATGATCGAAGTTGAAAATCGGTCCATCCGTTCGGAAGTTAAGGCGATCTGAAGAATTCGAAAAAGTTCCAAGGGGACCCCCTTTGATGCAATTTTTTTTCGATTTCGGTTTTTTCGATTGGAGAAATAGATTCTATGAAAAAACAAGCCAACTGATATGCGCGAAATTGAAAATCGGTCCATCCGTTCGGAAGTTAGGCGATCTGTAGAATTCGAAAAAGTTCCAAGAAGGCCCCCTTTGATGCATTTTTTTTTTCGATTTCGGTTTTTTCGATTAGAGAAATGGATTCTATGAAAGAAAACAAGCAGATTGGTATGATCGAAGTTGAAAATCGGTCCATCCGTTCGGAAGTTAAGGCGATCTGAAGAATTCGAAAAAGTTCCAAGGGGGCCCCCTTTGATGCATTTTTTTTTTCGATTTCGGTTTTTTCGATTGGAGAAATGGATTCTATGAAAAAAAACAAGCAGATTGGTATGATCGAAGTTGAAAATCGGTCCATCCGTTCGGAAGTTAAGACGATCTGAAGAATTCGAAAAAGTTCCAAGGGGGCCCCCTTTGATGCATTTTTTTCTCGATTTCGGTTTTTTCGATTGGAGAAATGGATTCTATAAAAAAAAAACAAGCAGATTGGTATGATCGAAGTTGAAAATCGGTCCATCCGTTCGGAAGTTAAGGCGATCTGAAGAATTCGAAAAAGTTCCAAGGGGGCCCCCTTTGATGCAACTTTTTTTTCGATTAAGGTTATTTCGATTGGAGAAATGGATTCTATGAGAAAAAACAAGCAGATTGCTATGATCGAAGTTGAAAATCGGTCCATCCGTTTGGAAGTTAAGGCGATCTGAAGAATTCGAAAAAGTTCCAAGGGGACCCCCTTTGATGCAATTTTTTTTTTCGATTTCGGTTTTTTCGATTGGAGAAATGGATTCTATGAAAAAAAAACAAGCAGTTTGGTATGATCGAAGTTGAAAATCGGTCCATCCGTTCGGAAGTTTAGGCGATCTGAAGAATTCGAAGAAGTTCCAAGGGGACCCCCTTTGATGCAATTTTTTTTTTCGATTTCGGTTTTTTCTATTGAAAAAATGGATTCTATGAAAAAACAATCAAATTGGTATGCGCGAAATCGAAAATCGGTCCATCCGTTCGGAAGTTAAGGCGGTCTGAAGAATTCGAAAATGTTCCAAGGGGGCCTCCTTTGATGCATTTTTTTTTCGATTTCGGTTTTTTCGATTGGAGAAATGGATTCTATGAAATGAAACAAGCAGATTGGTATGATCGAAGTTGAAAATCGGTCCATCCGTTTGGAAGTTAAGGCGATCTGAAGAATTCGAGAAAGTTATAAGGGGGCCCCCTTTGATGCATTTTTTTTGATTTCGGTTTTTTCGATTGGAGAAATGGGTTCTATGAAATAAAACAAGCAGATTGGTATGATCGAAGTTGAAAATCGGTCCATCCGTTCGGAAGTTAAGGCGATCTGAAGAATTCGAAAAAGTTCCAAGGGGACCTCCTTCGATGCAATTTTTTTCGATTGGAGAAATGGATTCTATGAAAAAAACAAGCGAATTGGTATGCGCGAAATTGAAAATCGGTCCATCCGTTCGGAAGTTGAGGCGATCTGAAGAATTCGAAAAAGTTCCAAGGGGGCCTCCTTTAATGCATTTTTTTTTTTTCGATTTCGGTTTTTTCGATCGGAGAAATGGATTCTATGAAAAAAAACAAGCAGATTGGTATGATCGAAGTTGAAATTCGGTCCATCCGTTCGGAAGTTAAGGCGATCTGAAGAATTCGAAAAAGTTCCAAGGGGGTCCCCTTTGATGCATTTTTCTTTCCATTTCGGTTTTTTCGATTGGAGAAATGGATTCTTTGAAAAAATACAAGCAGATTGGTATGACCGAAGTTGAAAATCGGTCCATCCGTTCGGAAGTTAAGGCGATCTGAAGAATTCGAAAATGTTCCAAAGGGGCCCCCATAGATGCATTTTTTTTTTCGATTTCGGTTTTTTTGATTGGAGAAATGGATTCTATGAAAAAAAAAAACAAGCAGATTGGTATGATCGAAGTTGAAAATCGGTCCATCCGTTCGGAAGTTAAGGCGATCTGAAGAATTCGAAAAAGTTCCAAGGGGGCCCCCTTTGATGCATTTTTTTTTCGATTTCGGTTTTTTCGATTGGAGAAATGGATTCTATGAAGAAAAAAACAAGCAAATTGGTATGATCGAAGTTGAAAATCGGTCCATCCGTTCGGAAGTTAGGCGATCTGAAGATTTCGAAAAAGTTTCAAGGGGGCCCTCTTTGATGCATTTTTTTTTTCGATTTCGGTTCTTTCGATCGGAGAAATGGATTCTATGAAAAAAAAACAAGCAGATTGGTATGATCGAAGTTGAAAATCGGTCCATCCGTTCGGATGTTGAGGCGATCTGAAGAATACGAAAAAGTTCCAAGGGGGCCCCCTTTGATGCATTTTTCTTTCGATTTCGGTTTTTTCGATTGGAGAAATGGATTCTATGAAAAAAAACAAGCAGATTGGTATGATCGAAGTTGAAAATCGGTCCATACGTTCGAAAGTTAAGGCAATCTGAAGAATTCGAAAAAGTTCCAAGGGGGCCCCCTTTGATGCTTTTTTTTTCGAT
This sequence comes from Chrysomela aeneicollis, assembly GCA_029955515.1. Lineage (NCBI taxonomy): Eukaryota > Metazoa > Arthropoda > Insecta > Coleoptera > Chrysomelidae > Chrysomela > Chrysomela aeneicollis. The sequence goes on along the minus strand of JARUHQ010000013.1, from coordinate 8,101,315 downwards.
TTCGGTTTTTTTGATCGGAGAAATGGATTCTATGAAAAAAAAGCAGATTGGTATGATCGAAGTTGAAAATCGGTCCATCCGTTCGGAAGTTAAGCCGATCTGAAGAATTCGAAAAAGTTCCAAGGGGGCCCCCTTTGATGCATTTTTTTTTTCGATTTCGGTTTTTTCGATTGGAGAAATGGATTCTATGAAAAAAAACAAGCAGATTCGTATGATCGAAGTTGAAAATCGGTCCATCCGTTCGGAAGTTAAGGCGATCTGAAGAATTCGAAAAAATTCCAAGGGGGCTCCCTTTGATGCTTTTTATTTTTTCGATCTCGGTTTTTTTGATTGGAGAAATGGATTCTATGAAAAAAACAAGCAGATTGGTATGATCGAAGTTGAAAATCGGTCCATACGTTCGAAAGTTAAGGCAATCTGAAGAATTCGAAAAAGTTTCAAGGGGGCCCCCTTTGATGCATTTTTTTTTTCGATTTCGGATTTTTTGATCGGAGAAATGGATTCTATTAAAAAAAAAAAAAGCAGATTGGTATGATCGAAGTTGAAAATTGGTCCATCCGTTCGGAAGTTAAGTCGATCTGAAGAATTCGAAAAAGTTCCAAGGGGGTCCCCTTTGATGCATTTTTTTTTTTCGATTTCGGTTTTTTCGATTGGAGAAATGGATTCTATGAAAAAACAAGCAGATTCGTATGATCGAAGTTGAAAATCGGTCTATCCGTTCGGAAGTTAAGGCGATCTGAAGAATTCGAAAAAGTTCCAAGGGGGCCCCCTTTGATGCATTTTTTTTTTTCGATTTCGGTTTTTTCGATTGGAGAAATGGATTCTATGAAAAAAAACAAGCAGATTGATATGATCGAAGTTGAAAATCGGTCCATCCGTTCGGAAGTTAAGGCGATCTGAAGAATTCGAAAAAGTTCCAAGGGGGCCCCCTTTGATGCATTTTTTTTTTCGATTTCGGTTTTTTCGATTGGAGAAATGGATTCTATGAAAGAAAACAAGCAGATTGGTATAATCGAAGTTGAAAATCGGTCCATCCGTTCGGAAGTTAGGCGATCTGAAGAATTCGAAAAAGTTCCAAGGGGGCCCCCTTTGATGCATTTTTTTTTTCGATTTCGGTTTTTTCGATTGGAGAAATGGATTCTATGAGAAAAAACAAGCAGTTTGGTATGATCGAAGTTGAAAATCGGTCCATCCGTTCGGAAGTTTAGGTGATCTGAAGAATTCGAAAAAATTCCAAGGGGACCCCCTTTGATGCAATTTTTTTTCGATTTCGGTTTTTTCTATTGAAGAAATGGATTCTATGAAAAAACAATCAAATTGGTATGCGCGAAATTGAAAATCGGTCCATCCGTTCGGAAGTTAAGGCGGTCTGAAGAATTCGAAAAAGTTCCAAGGGGGCCCCCTTTGATGCATTTTTTTTTAGATTTCGGTTTTGCCGATTGGAGAAATGGATTCTATGAAATTAAACAAGCAGATTGGTATGATCGAAGTTGAAAATCGGTCCATCCGTTCGGAAGTTAAGGCGATCTGAAGAATTCAAAAAAGTTCCAAGGGGACCCCCTTTGATGCATTTTTTCTCGATTTCGGTTTTTTCGATTGGAGAAATGGATTCTATGAAGAAAACAAGCAGATTGGTATGATCGAAGTTGAAAATCGGTCCATCCGTTCGGAAGTTAAGGCGATCTGAAGAATTCGAAAAAGTTCCAAGGGGACCCCCTTTGATGCAATTTTTTTCGATTGGAGAAATGGATTCTATGGAAAAAACAAGCGAATTGGTATGCGCGAAATTGAAAATCGGTCCTTCCGTTCGGAAGTTAAGGCGATCTGAAGAATTCGAAAAAGTTCCAAGGGGGCCCCCTTTGATGCATTTTTTTTTCGATTTCGGTTTTTTCGATTGGAGAAATGGATTCTATGAAAAAAAAACAAGCAGATTGGTATGATCGAAGTTGAAAATCGGTCCATCCGTTCGGAAGTTAAGGCGATCTGAAGAATTCGAAAAAGTTCCAAGGGGGCCCCCTTTGATGAATTTTTTTTTTTCGATTTCGGTTTTTTCGATTGGAGAAATGAATTTTATAAAAAAAACAAGCAGATTGGTATGATCGAAGTTGAAAATCGGTCCATCCGTTCGGAAGTTAAGGCGATCTGAAGAATTCGAAAAAGTTCCAAGGGGCCCCCCTTTGATGCATTTTTTTTTCGATTTCGGTTTTTTCGATTGGAGAAATGGATTCTATGAAAAAAAAACAAGCAGATTGGTATGATCGAAGTTGAAAATCGGTCCATCCGTTCGGAAGTTAAGGCGATCTGAAGAATTCGAAAAAGTTCCAAGGGGGCCCCCTTTGATGCATTTTTTTTTTGATTTCGGTTTTTTCGATTGGAGAAATGGATTCTATGAAAGAAAACAAGCAGATTGGTATGATCGAAGTTGAAAATCGGTCCATCCGTTCGGAAGTTAGGCGATCTGAAGAATTCGAAAAAGTTCCAAGGGGGCCCCCTTTGATGCTTTTTATTTTTTCGATTTCGGTTTTTTTGATTGGAGAAATGGATTCTATGAAAAGGAAACAAGCAGATTGGTATGATCGAAGTTGAAAATCGGTCCATCCGTTCGGAAGTTAAGGCGATCTGAAGAATTCGAAAAAGTTCCAAGGGGACCCCCTTTGATGCAAATTTTCTTCTCGATTTCGGTTTTTTATTTGGAGAAATGGATTCTATGAAAAAAAAACAAGCAGATTGGTATGATCGAAGTTGAAAATCGGTCCATCCGTTCGGAAGTTAAGGCGATCTGAAGAATTCAGAAAAGTTCCAAGGGGACCCCCTTTGATGCAATTTTTTTTTTATTTTGGTTTTTTTGATCGGAGAAATGGATTCTATGGAAAAAAACAAGCAGATTGGTATGATCGAAGTTGAAAATCGGTCCATCCGTTCGGAAGTTAAGGCGATTTGAAGAATTCGAAAAAGTTCCAAGGGGACCCCCTTTGATGCAATTTTTTTTCAGATTTTGGTTTTTTCGATTGGAGAAATGGATTCTATGAAGAAAAACAAGCAGTTTGGTATGATCGAAGTTGAAAATCGGTCAATCCGTTCGGAAGTTAAGGCGATCTGAAGAATTCGAAAAAGTTCCAAGGGGACCCCCTTTGATGTAATTTTTTTTTTCGATTTCGGTTTTTTCTATTGAAGAAATGGATTCTATGAAAAAACAAGCAAATTGGTATGCGCGAAATTGAAAATCGGTCGATCCGTTCGGAAGTTGAGGCGGTCTGAAGAATTCGAAAAAGTTCCAAGGATGCATTTTTTTTTCGATTTCGGTTTTTCCGATTGGAGAAATGGATTCTATGAAAGAAAACAAGCAGATTGGTATGATCGAAGTTGAAAATCGGTCCATCCGTTCGGAAGTTAAGGCGATCTGAAGAATTCGAAAAAGTTCCAAGGGGGCCCCCTTTGATGCATTTTTTTTTCGATTTCGGTTTTTTCGATTGGAGAAATGGATTCTATGAAAAAAAAACAAGAAGATTGGTATGATCGAAGTTGAAAATCGGTCCATCCGTTCGGAAGTTAAGGCGATCTGAAGAATTCGAAAAAGTTCCAAGGGGGCCCCCTTTGATGAATTTTTTTTTTCGATTTCGGTTTTTTTGATTGGAGAAATGGATTCTATAAAAAAAACAAGCAGATTGGTATGATCGAAGTTGAAAATCGGTCCATCCGTTCGGAAGTTAAGGCGATCTGAAGAATTCGAAAAAGTTCCAAGGGGGCCCCCTTTGATGCATTTTTCTTTTCGATTTCGGTTTTTTCGATTGAAGAAATGGATTCTATGAAAAAAAACAAGCAGATTGGTATGATCGAAGTTGAAAATCGGTCCATCCGTTCGGAAGTTAAGGCGATCTGAAGAATTCGAAAAAGTTCCAAGGGGGCCCCCTTTGATGCATTTTTTTTTTTTCGATTTCGGTTTTTTCGATTGGAGAAATGGATTCTATGAAAAAAAAAACAAGCAGATTGGTATGATCGAAGTTGAAAATCGGTCCATCCGTTCGGAAGTTAAGGCGATCTGAAGAATTCGAAAAAGTTCCAAGGGGGCCCCCTTTGATGAATTTTTCTTTTCGATTTCGGTTTTTTTGCATGGAGAAATGGATTCTATAAAAAAAACAAGCAGATTGGTATGATCGAAGTTGAAAATCGGTCCATCCGTTCGGAAGTTAAGGCGATCTGAAGAATTCGAAAAAGTTCCAAGGGGGCCCCCTTTGATGCATTTTTCTTTTCGATTTCGGTTTCTTCGATTGGAGAAATGGATTCTATGAAAAAAAAACAAGCAGATTGGTATGATCGAAGTTGAAAATCGGTCCATCCGTTCGGAAGTTAAGGCGATCTGAAGAATTCGAAAAAGTTCCAAGGGGGCCCCCTTTGATGCATTTTCTTTTTCGATTTCGGTTTTTTCGATTGGAGAAATGGATTCTATGGAAGAAAACAAGCAGATTGGTATGATCGAAGTTGAAAATCGGTCCATCCGTTCGGAAGTTTAGGCGATCTGAAGAGTTCGAAAAAATTCCAAGGGGACCCCCTTTGATGCAAATTTTTTTTCGATTTCGGTTTTTTCTATTGAAGAAATGGATTCTATGAAAAAACAATCAAATTGGTATGCGCGAAATTGAAAATCGGTCCATCCGTTCGGAAGTTAAGGCGGTCTGAAGAATTCGAAAAAGTTCCAAGGGGACCCCCTTTGATGCATTTTTTTTTTTGATTTCGGTTTTTTCGATTGGAGAAATGGATTCTATGAAGAAAACAAGCAGATTGGTATGATCGAAGTTGAAAATCGGTCCATCCGTTCGGAAGTTAAGGCGATCTGAAGAATTCGAAAAAGTTCCAAGGGGACCCCCTTTGATGCAATTTTTTTTTGATTTCGGTTTTTTCGATTGGAGAAATGGATTCTATGAAGAAAACAAGCAGATTGGTATGATCGAAGTTGAAAATCGGTCCATCCGTTCGGAAGTTAAGGCGATCTGAAGAATTCGAAAATGTTCCAAGGGGACCCCCTTTGATGCAATTTTTTTCGATTGGAGAAATGGATTCTATGGAAAAAACAAGCGAATTGGTATGCGCGAAATTGAAAATCGGTCCATCCGTTCGGAAGTTAAGGCGATCTGAAGAATTCGAAAAAGTTACAAGGGGGCCCCCTTTGATGCAATTTTTTTTCGTTTCTGGTTTTTTTGATTGGAGAAATGGATTCTATGAAAAAAAACAAGCAGATTGGTATGATCGAAGTTGAAAATCGGTCCATCCGTTCGGAAGTTAAGGCGATCTGAAGAATTCGAAAAAGTTCCAAGGGGGCCCCCTTTGATGCATTTTTTTTCGATTTCGGTTTTTTTGATTGGAGAAATGGATTCTATGAAAAAAAACAAGCAGATTGGTATGATCGAAGTTGAAAATCGGTCCATCCGTTCGGAAGTTAAGGCGATCTGAAGAATTCGAAAAAGTTCCAAGGGGGTCCCCTTTGGTGCATTTTTGTTTCCATCTCGGTTTTTTCGCTTATAGAAATGGATTCTATGAAAAAATACAAGCAGATTGGTATGATCGAAGTTGAAAATCGGTCCATCCGTTCGGAAGTTAAGGCGATCTGAAGAATTCGAAAAAGTTCCAAGGGGGCCCCCTTTGATGCATTTTTGTTTTCGATTTCGGTTTTTTTGATTGGAGAAATGGATTCTATGAAAGAAAACAAGCAGATTGGTATGATCGAAGTTGAAATTCGGTCCATCCGTTCGGAAGTTAGGCGATCTGAAGAATTCGAAAAAGTTCCAAGGGGGCCCCCTTTGATGCATTTTTTCTTCGATTTCGGTTTTTTCGATTGGAGAAATGGATTCATTGAAAAAATACAAGCAGATTGGTATGATCGAAGTTGAAAATCGGTCCATCCGTTCGGAAGTTAAGGCGATCTGAAGAATTCGAAAATGTTCCAAAGGGGCCCCCATAGATGCATTTTTTTTTTCGATTTCGGTTTTTTTGATTGGAGAAATGGATTCTATGAAAAAAAAAACAAGCAGATTGGTATGATCGAAGTTGAAAATCGGTCCATCCGTTCAGAAGTTAAGGCGATCTGAAGAATTCGAAAAAGTTCCAAGGGGGCCCCCTTTGATGCATTTTTTTTTCGATTTCGGTTTTTTCGATTGGAGAAATGGATTCTATGAAGAAAAAAACAAGCAAATTGGTATGATCGAAGTTGAAAATCGGTCCATCCGTTCGGAAGTTAGGCGATCTGAAGATTTCGAAAAAGTTTCAAGGGGGCCCTCTTTGATGCATTTTTTTTTTTTCGATTTCGGTTCTTTCGATCGGAGAAATGGATTCTATGAAAAAAAAAACAAGCAGATTGGTATGATCGAAGTTGAAAATCGGTCCATCCGTTCGGATGTTAAGGCGATCTGAAGAATTCGAAAAAGTTCCAAGGGGGCCCCCTTTGATGCATTTTTCTTTCGATATCGGTTTTTTCGATTGGAGAAATGGATTCTATGAAAAAAAAACAAGCAGATTGGTATGATCGAAGTTGAAAATCGGTCCATACGTTCGAAAGTTAAGGCAATCTGAAGAATTCGAAAAAGTTCCAAGGGGGCCCCCTTTGATGCTTTTTTTTTCGATTTCGGTTTTTTTGATCGGAGAAATGGATTCTATGAAAAAAAAGCAGATTGGTATGATCGAAGTTGAAAATCGGTCCATCCGTTCGGAAGTTAAGCCGATCTGAAGAATTCGAAAAAGTTCCAAGGGGGTCCCCTTTGATGCATTTTTTTTTTCGATTTCGGTTTTTTCAATTGGAGAAATGGATTCTATGAAAAAAAACAAGCAGATTCGTATGATCGAAGTTGAAAATCGGTCCATCCGTTCGGAAGTTAAGGCGATCTGAAGAATTCGAAAAAGTTCCAAGGGGGCTCCCTTTGATGCTTTTTATTTTTTCGATCTCGGTTATTTTGATTGGAGAAATGGATTCTATGAAAAAAAACAAGCAGATTGGTATGATCGAAGTTGAAAATCGGTCCATACGTTCGAAAGTTAAGGCAATCTGAAGAATTCGAAAAAGTTTCAAGGGGGCCCCCTTTGATGCATTTTTTTTTTCGATTTCGGATTTTTTGATCGGAGAAATGGATTCTATGAAAAAAAAAAGCAGATTGGTATGATCGAAGTTGAAAATTGGTCCATCCGTTCGGAAGTTAAGTCGATCTGAAGAATTCGAAAAAGTTCCAAGGGGGTCCCCTTTGATGCATTTTTTTTTTCGATTTCGGTTTTTTCGATTGGAGAAATGGATTCTATGAAAAAACAAGCAGATTCGTATAATCGAAGTTGAAAATCGGTCTATCCGTTCGGAAGTTAAGGCGATCTGAAGAATTCGAAAAAGTTACAAGGTGGCCCCCTTTGATGCATTTTTTTTTTCGATTTCGGTTTTTCCGATTGGAGAAATGGATTCTATGAAAGAAAACAAGCAGATTGGTATGATCGAAGTTGAAAATCGGTCCATCCGTTCGGAAGTTAAGGCGATCTGAAGAATTCGAAAAAGTTCCAAGGGGGCCCCCTTTGATGCATTTTTTTTTTCGATTTCGGTTTTTTCGATTGGAGAAATGGATTCTATGAAAAAAAACAAGCAGATTGATATGATCGAAGTTGAAAATCGGTCCATCCGTTCGGAAGTTAAGGCGATCTGAAGAATTCGAAAAAGTTCCAAGAGGGCCCCCTTTGATGCATTTTTTTTTCGATTTCGGTTTTTTCGATTGGAGAAATGGATTCTATGAAAGAAAACAAGCAGATTGGTATAATCGAAGTTGAAAATCGGTCCATCCGTTCGGAAGTTAGGCGATCTGAAGAATTCGAAAAAGTTCCAAGGGGGCCCCCTTTGATGCATTTTTTTTTCGATTTCGGTTTTTTCGATTGGAGAAATGGATTCTATGAGAAAAAACAAGCAGTTTGGTATGATCGAAGTTGAAAATCGGTCCATCCGTTCGGAAGTTTAGGTGATCTGAAGAATTCGAAAAAATTCCAAGGGGACCCCCTTTGATGCAATTTTATTTTCGATTTCGGTTTTTTCTATTGAAGAAATGGATTCTATGAAAAAACAATCAAATTGGTATGCGCGAAATTGAAAATCGGTCCATCCGTTCGGAAGTTAAGGCGGTCTGAAGAATTCGAAAAAGTTCCAAGGGGGCCCCCTTTGATGCATTTTTTTTTAGATTTCGGTTTTGCCGATTGGAGAAATGGATTCTATGAAATTAAACAAGCAGATTGGTATAATCGAAGTTGAAAATCGGTCCATCCGTTCGGAAGTTAAGGCGATCTGAAGAATTCAAAAAAGTTCCAAGAGGACCCCCTTTGATGCATTTTTTCTCGATTTTGGTTTTTTCGATTGGAGAAATGGATTCTATGAAGAAAACAAGCAGATTGGTATGATCGAAGTTGAAAATCGGTCCATCCGTTCGGAAGTTAAGGCGATCTGAAGAATTCGAAAAAGTTCCAAGGGGACCCCCTTTGATGCAATTTTTTTCGATTGGAGAAATGGATTCTATGGAAAAAACAAGCGAATTGGTATGCGCGAAATTGAAAATCGGTCCTTCCGTTCGGAAGTTAAGGCGATCTGAAGAATTCGAAAAAGTTCCAAGGGGGCCCCCTTTGATGCATTTTTTTTTTCGATTTCGGTTTTTTCGATTGGAGAAATGGATTCTATGAAAAAAAACAAGCAGATTGGTATGATCGAAGTTGAAAATCGGTCCATCCGTTCGGAAGTTAAGGCGATCTGAAGAATTCGAAAAAGTTCCAAGGGGGCCCCCTTTGATGAATTTTTTTTTTTCGATTTCGGTTTTTTCGATTGGAGAAATGAATTTTATAAAAAAAACAAGCAGATTGGTATGATCGAAGTTGAAAATCGGTCCATCCGTTCGGAAGTTAAGGCGATCTGAAGAATTCGAAAAAGTTCCAAGGGGGCCCCCTTTGATGCATTTTTTTTTCGATTTCGGTTTTTTTGATTGGAGAAATGGATTCTATGGAAAAAAAACAAGCAGATTGGTATGATCGAAGTTGAAAATCGGTCCATCCGTTCGGAAGTTAAGGCGATCTGAAGAATTCGAAAAAGTTCCAAGGGGGCCCCCTTTGATGCATTTTTTTTTCGATTTCGGTTTTTTCGATTGGAGAAATGGATTCTATGAAAGAAAACAAGCAGATTGGTATGATCGAAGTTGAAAATCGGTCCATCCGTTCGGAAGTTAGGCGATCTGAAGAATTCGAAAAAGTTCCAAGGGGGCCCCCTTTGATGCTTTTTATTTTTTCGATTTCGGTTTTTTTGATTGGAGAAATGGATTCTATGAAAAGGAAACAAGCAGATTGGTATGATCGAAGTTGAAAATCGGTCCATCCGTTCGGAAGTTAAGGCGATCTGAAGAATTCGAAAAAGTTCCAAGGGGACCCCCTTTGATGCAATTTTTCTTCTCGATTTCGGTTTTTTATTTGGAGAAATGGATTCTATGAAAAAAAAACAAGCAGATTGGTATGATCGAAGTTGAAAATCGGTCCATCCGTTCGGAAGTTAAGGCGATCTGAAGAATTCAGAAAAGTTCCAAGGGGACCCCCTTTGATGCAATTTTTTTTTCATTTTGGTTTTTTTGATCGGAGAAATGGATTCTATGGAAAAAAACAAGCAGATTGGTATGATCGAAGTTGAAAATCGGTCCATCCGTTCGGAAGTTAAGGCGATTTGAAGAATTCGAAAAAGTTCCAAGGGGACCCCCTTTGATGCAATTTTTTTTCAGATTTTGGTTTTTTCGATTGGAGAAATGGATTCTATGAAGAAAAACAAGCAGTTTGGTATGATCGAAGTTGAAAATCGGTCAATCCGTTCGGAAGTTAAGGCGATCTGAAGAATTCGAAAAAGTTCCAAGGGGACCCCCTTTGATGCAATTTTTTTTTCGATTTCGGTTTTTTCTATTGAAGAAATGGATTCTATGAAAAAACAAGCAAATTGGTATGCGCGAAATTGAAAATCGGTCGATCCGTTCGGAAGTTGAGGCGGTCTGAAGAATTCGAAAAAGTTCCAAGGATGCATTTTTTTTTCGATTTCGGTTTTTCCGATTGGAGAAATGGATTCTATGAAAGAAAACTAGCAGATTGGTATGATCGAAGTTGAAAATCGGTCCATCCGTTCGGAAGTTAAGGCGATCTGAAGAATTCGAAAAAGTTCCAAGGGGGCCCCCTTTGATGCATTTTTTTTCGATTTCGGTTTTTTTGATTGGAGAAATGGATTCTATGAAAAAAAAACAAGCAGATTGATATGATCGAAGTTGAAAATCGGTCCATCCGTTCGGAAGTAAAGGCGATCTGAAGAATTCGAAAAAGTTCCAAGGGGGCCCCCTTTGATGCATTTTTTTTTCGATTTCGGTTTTTTCGATTGGAGAAATGGATTCTATGAAAAAAAACAAGCAGATTGGTATGATCGAAGTTGAAAATCGGTCCATCCGTTCGGAAGTTGAGGCGATCTGAAGAATTCGAAAAAGTTCCAAGGGGGCCCCCTTTGATGAATTTTTTTTTTCGATTTCGGTTTTTTTGATTGGAGAAATGGATTCTATAAAAAAAACGAGCAGATTGGTATGATCGAAGTTGAAAATCGGTCCATCCGTTCGGAAGTTAAGGCGATCTGAAGAATTCGAAAAAGTTCCAAGGGGGCCCCCTTTGATGCATTTTTCTTTTCGATTTCGGTTTTTTCGATTGGAGAAATGGATTCTATGAAAAAAAACAAGCAGATTGGTATGATCGAAGTTGAAAATCGGTCCATCCGTTCGGAAGTTAAGGCGATCTGAAGAATTCGAAAAAGTTCCAAGGGGGCCCCCTTTGATGCATTTTTTTTTTTCGATTTCGGTTTTTTCGATTGGAGAAATGGATTCTATGAAAAAAAAACAAGCAGATTGGTATGATCGAAGTTGAAAATCGGTCCATCCGTTCGGAAGTTAAGGCGATCTGAAGAATTCGAAAAAGTTCCAAGGGGGCCCCCTTTGATGAATTTTTTTTTTCGATTTCGGTTTTTTTGCATGGAGAAATGGATTCTATAAAAAAAAACAAGCAGATTGGTATGATCGAAGTTGAAAATCGGTCCATCCGTTCGGAAGTTAAGGCGATCTGAAGAATTCGAAAAAGTTCCAAGGGGGCCCCCTTTGATGCATTTTTCTTTTCGATTTCGGTTTTTTCGATTGGAGAAATGGATTCTATGAAAAAAAACAAGCAGATTGGTATGATCGAAGTTGAAAATCGGTCCATCCGTTCGGAAGTTAAGGCGATCTGAAGAATTCGAAAAAGTTCCAAGGGGGCCCCCTTTGATGCATTTTTTTTTTTCGATTTCGGTTTTTTCGATTGGAGAAATGGATTCTATGAAAAAAAAACAAGCAGATTGGTATGATCGAAGTTGAAAATCGGTCCATCCGTTCGGAAGTTAAGGCGATCTGAAGAATTCGAAAAAGTTCCAAGGGGGCCCCCTTTGATGAATTTTTTTTTTCGATTTCGGTTTTTTTGCATGGAGAAATGGATTCTATAAAAAAAAACAAGCAGATTGGTATGATCGAAGTTGAAAATCGGTCCATCCGTTCGGAAGTTAAGGCGATCTGAAGAATTCGAAAAAGTTCCAAGGGGGCCCCCTTTGATGCATTTTTCTTTTCGATTTCGGTTTTTTCGATTGGAGAAATGGATTCTATGAAAAAAAACAAGCAGATTGGTATGATCGAAGTTGAAAATCGGTCCATCCGTTCGGAAGTTAAGGCGATCTGAAGAATTCGAAAAAGTTCCAAGGGGGCCCCCTTTGATGCATTTTTTTTTTCGATTTCGGTTTTTTCGATTGGAGAAATGGATTCTATGGAAGAAAACAAGCAGATTGGTATGATCGAAGTTGAAAATCGGTCCATCCGTTCGGAAGTTTAGGCGATCTGAAGAATTCGAAAAAATTCCAAGGGGACCCCCTTTGATGCAAATTTTTTTTCGATTTCGGTTTTTTCTATTGAAGAAATGGATTCTATGAAAAAACAATCAAATTAGTATGCGCGAAATTGAAAATCGGTCCATCCGTTCGGAAGTTAAGGCGGTCTGAAGAATTCGAAAAAGTTCCAAGGGGGCCCCCTTTGATGCATTTTTTTTAGATTTCGGTTTTGCCGAATGGAGAAATGGATTCTATGAAATTAAACAAGCAGATTGGTATGATCGAAGTTGAAAATCGGTCCATCCGTTCGGAAGTTAAGGCGATCTGAAGAATTCGAAAAAGTTCCAAGGGGACCCCCTTTGATGCATTTTTTTTTTGATTTCGGTTTTTTCGATTGGAGAAATGCATTCTATGAAGAAAACAAGCAGATTGGTATGATCGAAGTTGAAAATCGGTCCATCCGTTCGGAAGTTAAGGCGATCTGAAGAATTCGAAAAAGTTCCAAGGGGACCCCCTTTGATGCAATTTTTTTCGATCGGAGAAATGGATTCTATGGAATAAACAAGCGAATTGGTATGCGCGAAATTGAAAATCGGTCCATCCGTTCGGAAGTTAAGGCGATCTGAAGAATTCGAAAAAGTTACAAGGGGGCCCCCTTTGATGCAATTTTTTTTCGTTTCTGGTTTTTTTGATTGAAGAAATGGATTCTATGAAAAAAAACAAGCAGATTGGTATGATCGAAGTTGAAAATCGGTCCATCCGTTCGGAAGTTAAGGCGATCTGAAGAATTCGAAAAAGTTCCAAGGGGGCCCCCTTTGATGCATTTTTTTTTCGATTTCGGTTTTTTTGATTGAAGAAATGGATTCTATGAAAAAAAACAAGCAGATTGGTATGATCGAAGTTGAAAATCGGTCCATCCGTTCGGAAGTTAAGGCGATCTGAAGAATTCGAAAAAGTTCCAAGGGGGTCCCCTTTGGTGCATTTTTTTTTCCATCTCGGTTTTTTCGCTTATAGAAATGGATTCTATGAAAAAATACAAGCAGATTGGTATGATCGAAGTTGAAAATCGGTCCATCCGTTCGGAAGTTAAGGCGATCTGAAGAATTCGAAAAAGTTCCAAGGGGGCCCCCTTTGATGCATTTTTGTTTTCGATTTCGGTTTTTTTGATTGGAGAAATGGATTCTATGAAAGAAAACAAGCAGATTGGTATGATCGAAGTTGAAATTCGGTCCATCCGTTCGGAAGTTAGGCGATCTGAAGAATTCGAAAAAGTTCCAAGGGGGCCCCCTTTGATGCATTTTTTTTCGATTTCGGTTTTTTCTATTGAAGAAATGGATTCTATGAAAAAACAATCAAATTGGTATGCGCGAAATTGAAAATCGGTCCATCCGTTCGGAAGTTAAGGCGGTCTGAAGAATTCGAAAAAGTTCCAAGGGGGCCCCCTTTGATGCATTTTTTTAAGATTTCGGTTTTGCCGATTGGAGAAATGGATTCTATGAAATTAAACAAGCAGATTGGTATGATCGAAGTTGAAAATCGGTCCATCCGTTCGGAAGTTAAGGCGATCTGAAGAATTCGAAAAAGTTCCAAGGGGACCTCCTTCGATGCATTTTTTTTTTTGATTTCGGTTTTTTCGATTGGAGAAATGGATTCTATGAAGAAAACAAGCAGATTGGTATGATCGAAGTTGAAAATCGGTCCATCCGTTCGGAAGTTAAGGCGATCTGAAGAATTCGAAAAAGTTCCAAGGGGACCCCCTTTGATGCAATTTTTTTCGATTGGAGAAATGGATTCTATGGAAAAAACAAGCGAATTGGTATGCGCGAAATTGAAAATCGGTCCATCCGTTCGGAAGTTAAGGCGATCTGAAGAATTCGAAAAAGTTACAAGGGGGCCCCCTTTGATGCAATTTTCTTTCGTTTCTGGTTTTTTTGATTGGAGAAATGGATTCTATGAAAAAAAACAAGCAGATTGGTATGATCGAAGTTGAAAATCGGTCCATCCGTTCGGAAGTTAAGGCGATCTGAAAAATTCGAAAAAGTTCCAAGGGGGCCCCCTTTGATGCATTTTTTTTCGATTTCGGTTATTTTGATTGGAGAAATGGATTCTATGAAAAAAACAAGCAGATTGGTATGATCGAAGTTGAAAATCGGTCCATCCGTTCGGAAGTTAAGGCGATCTGAAGAATTCGAGAAAGTTCCAAGGGGGTCCCCTTTGGTGCATTTTTTTTTCCATCTCGATTTTTTCGATTATAGAAATGGATTCTATGAAAAAATACAAGCAGATTGGTATGATCGAAGTTGAAAATCGGTCCATCCGTTCGGAAGTTAAGGCGATCTGAAGAATTCGAAAAAGTTTCAAGGGGGCCCCCTTTGATGCATTTTTTTTTCGATTTCGGTTTTTTAGATTGGAGAAATGGATTCTATGAAAAAAAAACAAGCAGATTGGTATGATCGAAGTTGAAAATCGGTCCATCCGTTCGGAAGTTAAGGCGATCTGAAGAATTCGAAAAAGTTCCAAGGGGGCCCCCTTTGATGCATTTTTTTTTTCGATTTCGGTTTTTTCGATTGAAGAAATGGATTCTATGAAAAAAAAAACAAGCAAATTGGTATGATCGAAGTTGAAAATCGGTCCATCCTTTCGGAAGTTAGGCGATCTGAAGAATTCGAAAAAGTTCCAAGGGGGCCCCCTCTGATGCATTTTTTTTTTCGATTTCGGTTCTTTCGATCGGAGAAATGGATTCTATGAAAAAAAAACAGGCAGATTGGTATGATCGAAGTTGAAAATCGGTCCATCCGTTCGGATGTTAAGGCGATCTGAAGAATTCGAAAAAGTTCCAAGGGGGCCCCCTTTGATGCATTTTTTTTTCGATTTCGGTTTTTTTTTGATTGGAGAAATGGATTCTATGAAAAAAAACAAGCAGATTGGTATGATCGAAGTTGAAAATCGGTCCATACGTTCGAAAGTTAAGGCAATCTGAAGAATTCGAAAAAGTTCCAAGGGGGCCCCCTTTGATGCATTTTTTTTTTCGATTTCGGTTTTTTTGATCGGAGAAATGGATTCTATGGAAAAAAAAGCAGATTGGTATGATCGAAGTTGAAAATCGGTTCATCCGTTCGGAAGTTAAGTCGATCCGAAGAATTCGAAAAAGTTCCAAGGGGGCCCCCTTTGATGCATTTTTTTTTTCGATTTTGGTTTTTTTGATCGGAGAAATGGATTCTATGAAAAAAAAACAAGCAGATTCGTATGATCGAAGTTGAAAATCGGTCCATCCGTTCGGAAGTTAAGGCGATCTGAAGAATTCGAAAAAGTTCCAAGGGGGCCCCCTTTGATGCATTTTTTTTTTCGATTTCGGTTTTTTCGATTGGAGAAATGGATTCTATGAAAAAAAACAAGCAGATTGGTATGATCGAAGTTGAAAATCGGTCCATACGTTCGAAAGTTAAGGCAATCTGAAGAATTCGAAAAAGTTCCAAGGGGGCCTCCTTTGATCCATTTCTTTTTTCGATTTCGGTTTTTTTGATCGGAGAAATGGATTCTATGGAAAAAAAAGCAGATTGGTATGATCGAAGTTAAAAATCGGTCCATCCGTTCGGAAGTTAAGTCGATCTGAAGAATTCGAAAAAGTTCCAAGGGGGCCCCCTTTGATGCATTTTTTTTTTCGATTTCGGTTTTTTCGATTGGAGAAATGGATTCTATGAAAAAAAAAACAAGCAGATTCGTATGATCGAAGTTGAAAATCGGTCCATCCGTTCGGAAGTTAAGGCGATCTGAAGAATTCGAAAAAGTTCCAAGGGGGCTCCCTTTGATGCTTTTTATTTTTTCGATTTCGGTTTTTTTGATTGGAGAAATGGATTATACATTAGAGCGACTGAACTGAACAGAAGGTTGAATGGATAGACTGAACAATCAATGTATCTGGGTTGTATTCGATTATATCGTGATGATTATCATATAGTATGTCTAACCAGGTAACAGTTCTTCTGTTACACATTCGAGCAACCGAATCGAACATAAGGTTGAATGGATAGATTGAACAATCATTGTATCTGGGTTGTCTCCGATTATATCTTTATGCTGTATATTTAGTTACACCTACCATGTAACGGTTCTTTCGTTACACATACGAGCGTCTGCATCGAACATAAGGTTGGATGATTAGACGGAACGATAATTGTAACTGAGTTGTATTCGATTATATCGTGGTGATGTTTATATAGTAATACTCACCAGGTGACTGTTCTTGCGTTATACATACGAGCGACCCAATCGAACAGAAGGTTGGATGGATAGACGGAATGATCATTGTATCTGAGTTGTATTCGATTATATCGTGATGACGTTCATATAGAAATACTCACCAGGTTACTGTTCTTTCGTTATTCATACGAGCAACCGAATCGAACAGAAGGTTGAATGGATAGTATCTGGGTTGTATTCGATTATGATGTTATGCTGTGTATATAGTTATACACATTAGGTGACGGTACTCCCGTTTTACATACGAGCGACCGAAACGAACAGAAAGTTGAATGGATAGACTGAACAATCAATGTATCTGGGTGGTATCCGATTATATCGCAATACTGAATATATAGTGATACTTACCAGGTGACGGTACTTCCGTTACACATACTAGCGACTGAATCGAACAGAAGGTTAAATGGTTAGACGAAACGATAATTGTATCTGAGTTGTATTCGATGATATCGTGATGATGTTTATATAGCAATAATCACCAGGTAACTGTTCTTCCGTTTCACATACAACTGACCGAATCGAGCAGAAGGTCAAATGGATAGATTGAACAATCATCGTATCTGAGTTGTATTCGATTATGTTTATATAGTTATACTCACCAGGTACCTGTTCTTCCGTTATACATACGAGCAACCGAATCGAACATAAGGTTGAATGGATAGATTAAACAATCATCGTATCTGAGTTTTATTCGATTATGTTTATATAGTTATAATCACCAAGTAACTGTTCTTCCGTCATACATACGAGCGACTGAATTGAACAGAAGGTTGTATTGATAGACTGAACAATTAGCGTATCTGGGTTGTATTCGATTATTTCGTGATGATTATTATATATTATGTCTAACCAGGTAACTGTTCTTTCGTTATACATACGAGCAACCGAATCGAACATAAGGTTGAATGGATAGATTGAACAATCATTGTATCTGGGTTGTCTCCGATTATATCGTTATGCTGTATATGTAAATACACCTACCATGTAACGGTTCTTTCGTTTCACATACGAGCGTCTGAATCGAACAGAAGGTTAAATGTTTAGACGAAGCGATAATTGTATCTGAGTTGTATTCGATGATATCGTGATGATGTTTATATAGCAATACTTACCAGGTAACTGTTCTTTCGTTTTACATAAAAGCGACCGAATCGAGCAGAAGGTTGAATGGATAGATTGAAAATTCATCGTATTTGGGTTGTATTCGATTATGTTTATATAGTTATACTCACCAGGTAACTGTTCTTCCATTATACATAAGAACGACTGAATTGAACAGAAGGTTGAATGGATAGACTAAACAATAATCGTATCTGGGGTTGTATTCGAGTATATCGTGATGATTATCATATAGTATGTCTAACCAGGTAACAGTTCTCATATATAATCTAACCAGAAACCCAGAAACATTGATTGTTCAGTCTATCCATTCAACTTTCTTTTCGTTTCGGTCGCTCGTATGTAAAACGGGAATACCGTCACCTAGTGTGTATAACTATATACACAGTATAACATCATAATCGAATACAACCCATATACTATCCATTCAACCTTCTGTTCAATTCAGTCGCTCATATGTATAACGGAAGAACAGTTACCTGGTGAGTATAACTATATGAACATCATCACGATATCATCGAATACAACTCAGATACAATTATCGCTTCGTCTAACCATTTAACCTTCTGTTCGATTCAGTCGCTAATATGTGTAACGGAAGTACCGTCACCTGGTAAGTATCACTATATATACAGTATTGCGATATAATCGGATACCAACCAGATACATTGATTGTTCAGTCTATCCATTCGTCTAACCATTCAACATTCTGTTCGATTCAGTCGCTAGTATGTGTAAAGGAAGTACCGTCACCTGGTAAGTATCACTATATTTACAGTATTGCGATATAATCGGATACCACCCAGATACATTGATTGTAACGGAAGTACCGTCACCTGGTAAGTGTCACTATATATACAGTATTGCGATATAATCGGATACCAACCAGATACATTGATTGTTCAGTATATCCATTCAACTTTCTGTTCGTTTCGGTCGCTCGTATGTAAAACGGGAATACCGTCACCTAGTGTGTATAACTAGATACACAGCATAACATCATAATCGAATACAACCCAGATACTATCCATTCAACCTTCTGTTCGATTCGGTTGCTCGTATGTATAACGAAAGAACAGTAACCTGGTGAGTATCCTAACCTAACCTAACCTAACCTAACCTAACCTAACCTAACCTAACCTAACCTAACCTAACCTAACCTAACCTAACCTAACCTAACCTAACCTAACCTAACCTAACCTAACCTAACCTAACCTAACCTAACCTAACCTAACCTAACCTAACCTAACCTAACCTAACCTAACCTAACCTAACCTAACCTAACCTAACCTAACCTAACCTAACCTAACCTAACCTAACCTAACCTAACCTAACCTAACCTAACCTAACCTAACCTAACCTAACCTAACCTAACCTAACCTAACCTAACCTAACCTAACCTAACCTAACCTAACCTAACCTAACCTAACCTAACCTAACCTAACCTAACCTAACCTAACCTAACCTAACCTAACCTAACCTAACCTAACCTAACCTAACCTAACCTAACCTAACCTAACCTAACCTAACCTAACCTAACCTAACCTAACCTAACCTAACCTAACCTAACCTAACCTAACCTAACCTAACCTAACCTAACCTAACCTAACCTAACCTAACCTAACCTAACCTAACCTAACCTAACCTAACCTAACCTAACCTAACCTAACCTAACCTAACCTAACCTAACCTAACCTAACCTAACCTAACCTAACCTAACCTAACCTAACCTAACCTAACCTAACCTAACCTAACCTAACCTAACCTAACCTAACCTAACCTAACCTAACCTAACCTAACCTAACCTAACCTAACCTAACCTAACCTAACCTAACCTAACCTAACCTAACCTAACCTAACCTAACCTAACCTAACCTAACCTAACCTAACCTAACCTAACCTAACCTAACCTAACCTAACCTAACCTAACCTAACCTAACCTAACCTAACCTAACCTAACCTAACCTAACCTAACCTAACCTAACCTAACCTAACCTAACCTAACCTAACCTAACCTAACCTAACCTAACCTAACCTAACCTAACCTAACCTAACCTAACCTAACCTAACCTAACCTAACCTAACCTAACCTAACCTAACCTAACCTAACCTAACCTAACCTAACCTAACCTAACCTAACCTAACCTAACCTAACCTAACCTAACCTAACCTAACCTAACCTAACCTAACCTAACCTAACCTAACCTAACCTAACCTAACCTAACCTAACCTAACCTAACCTAACCTAACCTAACCTAACCTAACCTAACCTAACCTAACCTAACCTAACCTAACCTAACCTAACCTAACCTAACCTAACCTAACCTAACCTAACCTAACCTAACCTAACCTAACCTAACCTAACCTAACCTAACCTAACCTAACCTAACCTAACCTAACCTAACCTAACCTAACCTAACCTAACCTAACCTAACCTAACCTAACCTAACCTAACCTAACCTAACCTAACCTAACCTAACCTAACCTAACCTAACCTAACCTAACCTAACCTAACCTAACCTAACCTAACCTAACCTAACCTAACCTAACCTAACCTAACCTAACCTAACCTAACCTAACCTAACCTAACCTAACCTAACCTAACCTAACCTAACCTAACCTAACCTAACCTAACCTAACCTAACCTAACCTAACCTAACCTAACCTAACCTAACCTAACCTAACCTAACCTAACCTAACCTAACCTAACCTAACCTAACCTAACC
Organism: Chrysomela aeneicollis; assembly: GCA_029955515.1. Classification (NCBI taxonomy): domain Eukaryota; kingdom Metazoa; phylum Arthropoda; class Insecta; order Coleoptera; family Chrysomelidae; genus Chrysomela; species Chrysomela aeneicollis. The sequence goes on along the minus strand of JARUHQ010000013.1, from coordinate 8,081,302 downwards.
TAACCTAACCTAACCTAACCTAACCTAACCTAACCTAACCTAACCTAACCTAACCTAACCTAACCTAACCTAACCTAACCTAACCTAACCTAACCTAACCTAACCTAACCTAACCTAACCTAACCTAACCTAACCTAACCTAACCTAACCTAACCTAACCTAACCTAACCTAACCTAACCTAACCTAACCTAACCTAACCTAACCTAACCTAACCTAACCTAACCTAACCTAACCTAACCTAACCTAACCTAACCTAACCTAACCTAACCTAACCTAACCTAACCTAACCTAACCTAACCTAACCTAACCTAACCTAACCTAACCTAACCTAACCTAACCTAACCTAACCTAACCTAACCTAACCTAACCTAACCTAACCTAACCTAACCTAACCTAACCTAACCTAACCTAACCTAACCTAACCTAACCTAACCTAACCTAACCTAACCTAACCTAACCTAACCTAACCTAACCTAACCTAACCTAACCTAACCTAACCTAACCTAACCTAACCTAACCTAACCTAACCTAACCTAACCTAACCTAACCTAACCTAACCTAACCTAACCTAACCTAACCTAACCTAACCTAACCTAACCTAACCTAACCTAACCTAACCTAACCTAACCTAACCTAACCTAACCTAACCTAACCTAACCTAACCTAACCTAACCTAACCTAACCTAACCTAACCTAACCTAACCTAACCTAACCTAACCTAACCTAACCTAACCTAACCTAACCTAACCTAACCTAACCTAACCTAACCTAACCTAACCTAACCTAACCTAACCTAACCTAACCTAACCTAACCTAACCTAACCTAACCTAACCTAACCTAACCTAACCTAACCTAACCTAACCTAACCTAACCTAACCTAACCTAACCTAACCTAACCTAACCTAACCTAACCTAACCTAACCTAACCTAACCTAACCTAACCTAACCTAACCTAACCTAACCTAACCTAACCTAACCTAACCTAACCTAACCTAACCTAACCTAACCTAACCTAACCTAACCTAACCTAACCTAACCTAACCTAACCTAACCTAACCTAACCTAACCTAACCTAACCTAACCTAACCTAACCTAACCTAACCTAACCTAACCTAACCTAACCTAACCTAACCTAACCTAACCTAACCTAACCTAACCTAACCTAACCTAACCTAACCTAACCTAACCTAACCTAACCTAACCTAACCTAACCTAACCTAACCTAACCTAACCTAACCTAACCTAACCTAACCTAACCTAACCTAACCTAACCTAACCTAACCTAACCTAACCTAACCTAACCTAACCTAACCTAACCTAACCTAACCTAACCTAACCTAACCTAACCTAACCTAACCTAACCTAACCTAACCTAACCTAACCTAACCTAACCTAACCTAACCTAACCTAACCTAACCTAACCTAACCTAACCTAACCTAACCTAACCTAACCTAACCTAACCTAACCTAACCTAACCTAACCTAACCTAACCTAACCTAACCTAACCTAACCTAACCTAACCTAACCTAACCTAACCTAACCTAACCTAACCTAACCTAACCTAACCTAACCTAACCTAACCTAACCTAACCTAACCTAACCTAACCTAACCTAACCTAACCTAACCTAACCTAACCTAACCTAACCTAACCTGGTGAGTATTTCCATATGAACTTCATCACTATATGATCAAATACAACTCAGTTACAATTATCGTTCCGTCTAACCATCCAACTTATGTTCGATTCAGACGCTCGTATGTGTAACGAAAAAACCGTTACATGGTAGGTTTATCTAAATATACAGCATAACGATATAATCGGAGACAACCCAGATACAATGATTGTTCAATCTATCCATTCAACCTTATGTTCGATTCGTTTGCTGGTATGTATAACGGAAAAACAGTTACCTGGTTGAACATAATATATAATAATCATCACGAAATAATCGAATACAACCCAGATACGATGATTGTTCAGTCTATCCATTCAACCTTCTGTTCAGTTCAGTCGCTCTTATGTATTACTGGAGAACAGTTACCTGGTGAGTATAACTATATAAACATCATCACGATATAATCGAATACAACCCCAGATACGATCATTGTTTAGTCTATCCATTCAACCTTCTGTTCAATTCAGTCGCTCGTATGTATAACGGAAGAACAGTTACCTGGTGAGTATAACTATATAAACATAATCGAATACAACCCAGATACGATGATTGTTCAATCTATACTGAATTCAACCTTTTGTTCGATTGGGTCGCTCGTATGTATAACGCAAGAACAGTCACCTGGTGAGTATTACTATATAAACATCACCACGATATAATCGAATACAACTTAGTTACAATTATCGTTCCGTCTAACCATCCAACCTTATGTTCGTTTCAGACGCTCGTAGGTGTAACGAAAGAACCGTTACATGGTAGGTGTATCTAAATATACAGCATAACGATATAATCGGAGACAACCCAGATACAATGATTGTTCAATCTATCCATTCAACCTTATGTTCGATTCGGTTGCCCGTATGTTTAACGGAAGAACTGTTACCTGGTTAGACATACTATATGATAATCATCACGATATACTCGAATACAACCCCAGATACGATTATTGTTTAGTCTATCCATTCAACCTTCTGTTCAATTCAGTCGTTCTCATGTATAACGAAAGAACAGTTACCTGGTGAGTATAACTATATAAACATAATCGAATACAACCCAGATACGATGAATTTTCAATCTATCCATTCAACCTTCTGCTCGATTCGGTCGCTTCTATGTAAATCGAAAGAACAGTTACCTGGTGAGTATTGCTATATAAACATCATCACGATATCATCGAATACAACTCAGATACAATTATCGCTTCGTCTAACCATTCAACATTCTGTTCGATTCAGTCGCTAGTATGTGTAAAGGAAGTACCGTCACCTGGTAAGTATCACTATATTTACAGTATTGCGATATAATCGGATACCACCCAGATACATTGATTGTTCAGTCTATCCATTCAACTTTCTGTTCGTTTCGGTCGCTCGTATGTAAAACGGGAATACCGTTACCTAATGTGTATAATTATATACACAGCATAACATCATAATCGAATACAACCCACATACTATCCATTCAACCTTCTGTTCGATTCGGTTGCTGGTATGTATAACGAAAGAACAGTAACCTGGTGAGTATTTCTATATGAACGTCATCACGATATAATCGAATACAACTCAGATACAATGATCATTCCGTCTATCCATCCAACCTTCTGTTCGATTGGGTCGCTCGTATGTATAACGCAAGAACAGTCACCTGGTGAGTATTACTATATAAACATCACCACGATATAATCGAATACAACTCAGTTACAATTATCGTTCCAGTTATGGAAATCATCCATTCTCAAAGTGGTCCAATTTGAATACAATCAAATGAAAAACTCAAAGTCGGTCGACCACACAATATAATAAAATAATGAACAAGTGGGTGTAACTATAGTTTCGGCTCAACAGCCATCATCAGACACAGTAAGTATGACTGACTACCACTGATGGTAGTCAGTATGACTGACTACCATCAGTGGAGGATGATGTTCTTCAACTCACCTTTGATTTTGATATTTAGCTTCTTTTGGTGGCTATGCAAATTTAAACAAGATGTATTTTGATGTATGATTGATTTCCGATATCCGATTTTGGCATTGATTTGGTTCATACCTCTTTCTTTGAATTTGATTGTAAGTATTTGGGAACACCATTTTGTTATTTAGTATTATTTCTCAAATTACAGATTACTTACTGTGTCTGATGATGGCTGTTGAGCCGAAACTATAGTTACACCCACTTGTTCATTATTTTATTATATTGTGTGGTCGACCGACTTTGAGTTTTTCATTTGATTGAATTATCGTTCCGTCTAACCATCCAACCTTATGTTCGATTTAGACGCTCGTATGTGTAACGAAAGAACCGTTACATGGTAGGTGTAACTAAATATACAGCATAACGATATAATCGGAGACAACCCAGATACAATGATTGTTCAATCTATCCATCCAACCTTATGTTCGATTCGGTTGCTCGTATGTTTAACGAAAGAACTGTTACCTGGTTAGACATACTATATGGTAATCATCACGATATACTCGAATACAACCCCAGATACGATTATTGTTTAGTCTATCCATTCAACTTTCTGTTCAATTCAGTCGTTCTTATGAAAAACGGAAGAACAGTTACCTGGTGAGTATAACTATATAAACCTAATCGAATACAACCCAGATACGATGAATTTTCAATCTATTCATTTGACCTTCTGCTCGATTCGGTCGCTTTTATGTAAAACGGAAGAACAGTTACCTGGTGAATATTGCTATATAAACATCATCACGATATAATCGGATACAACTCAGATACAATTATCGCTTCGTCTAACCATTCAACCTTCTGTTCGATTCAGTCGCTAGTATGTGTAACGGAAGTACCGTCACCTGGTAAGTATCACTATATATACAGTATTGCGATATAATCGGATACCAACCAGATACATTGATTGTTCAGTCTATCCATTCAACTTTCCGTTCGTTTCGGTCGCTCGTATGTAAAACGGGAATACCGTCACCTAGTGTGTATAACTATATACACAGCATAACATCATAATCGAATACAACCCAGATACAATGATTGTTCAATCTATCCATTCAACCTTATGATCGATTTGGTTGCTCGTATGTATAACGGAAGAACTGTTACCTGGTTAGACATACTATGTGATGATAATCACGATATAATCAAATACAACCCAGATACGATGATTGTTCAGTCTATCCATTCAACCTTCTGTTCAGTTCAGTCGCTCTTATGTATAACTGGAGAACAGTTTCCTGGTGAGTATAATTATATGAACATCATCAAGATATAATCGAATACAACCCCAGATACGATTATTGTTTAGTCTGTCCATTCAACCTTCTGTTCAATTCAGTCGCTCGTATGTATAACGGAAGAACAGTTACCTGGTGAGTATAACTATATAAACATAATCGAATACAACCCAGATACGATGATTGTTCAATCTATACTAAATTTAACCTTCTGCTCGATTCGGTCGCTTGTATGTAAAACGAAAGAACAGTTACCTGGTGAGTATCACTATATAAACATAATCGAATACAACCCAGATTAGATGATTGTTCAATCTATTCATTTAATCTTCTGCTCGATTCGGTCGCTTGTATGTGAAACGGAAGAACAGTTACCTGGTGAGTATTGCTATATAAACATCATCACGATATCATCGAATACAACTCAGATACAATTATCGTTTCGTCTAACCATTCAACCTTCTGTTCGATTTAGTCGCTAGCATGTTTAACGGAAGTACCGTCACCTGGTAAGTATCACTATATATACAGTATTGCGATATAATCGGATACCACCCAGATACATTGATTGTTCAGTCTATCCATTCAACTTTCTTTTCGTTTCGGTCGCTCGTATGTAAAACGGGAATACCGTCTCCTAGTGTGCATAACTATATACACAGCATAACATCATAATCGAATACAACCCATATACTATCCATTCAACCTTCTGTTCAATTCAGTCGCTCGTACGTATAACGGAAGAACAGTTACCTGGTGAGTATACCTATATAAACATAATTGAATACAACCCAGATACGATGATTGTTCAATCTATACTGAATTCAACCTTCTGCTCGATTCGGTCGCTTGTATATAAAACGGAAGAACAGTTACCTGGTGAGTATTGCTATATAAACATCATCACGATATCATCGAATACAACTCAGATACAATTATCGTTTCGTCTAACCATTTAACCTTCTGTTCGATTCAGTCGCTAGTATGTGTAACGGAAGTACCGTCAGCTGGTAAGTATCACTATATATACAGTATTGCGATATAATCGGATGCCACCCAGATACATTGATTGTTCAGTCTATCCATTCAACTTTCTGTTCGTTTCGGTCGCTCGTATGTGAAACGAGAATACCGTCACCTTATGTGTATAACTATATACACAGCATAACATCATAATTGAATACAACCCAGATACTATCCATTCAACCTTCTGTTCGATTCGGTTGCTCGTATGTATAACGAAAGAACAGTAACCTGGTGAGTATTTCTATATGAACGTCATCACGATATAATCGAATACAACTCAGATACAATGATCATTCCGTCTATCCATCCAACCTTCTGTTCGATTGGGTCGCTCGTATGTATAACGCAAAAACAGTCACCTGGTGAGTATTACTATATAAACATCACCACGATATAATCGAATACAACTCAGTTACAATTATCGTTTCGTCTAACCATCCAACCTTATGTTCGATTCAGATGCTCGTATGTGTAACGAAAGAACCGTTACATGGTAGGTGTAACTAAATATACAGCATAACGATATAATCGGAGACAACTCAGATACAATGATTGTTCAATCTATCCATCCAACCTTATGTTCGATTCGGTTGCTCGTATGTTTAACGGAAGAACTGTTACCTGGTTAGACGTACTATATGATAATCATCACGATATACTCGAATACAACTCTTAGATACGATTATTGTTTAGTCTATCCATTCAACCTTCTGTTCAATTCAGTCGTTCTCATGTATAACGGAAGAACAGTTACCTGGTGAGTATAACTATATAAACATAATCGAATACAACCCAGATACGATGAATTTTCAATCTATCCATTTAACCTTCGGCTCGATTCGGTCGCTTTTTTGTAAAACGGAAGAACAGTTACCTGGTGAGAATTGCTATATAAACATCATCACGATATCATCGAATACAACTCAGATACAATTATCGCTTCGTCTAAACATTTAACCTCCTGTTCGATTCAGTCGCTAGTATGTGTAACGGAAGTACCGTCACCTGGTGAGTATCACTATATATACAGTATTGCGATATAATCAGATACCAACCAGATACATTGATTGTTCAGTCTATCCATTCAACTTTCTGTTCGTTTCGGTCGCTCGTATGTAAAACGGGAATACCGTCACCTAGTGTGTATAACTATATACACAGCATAACATCATAATCGAATACAACTCAGATACTATCCATTCAACCTTCTGTTCGATTCGGTTGCTCGTATGTATAATAATCTCCTTTAATATAATAATCTCCTTTATTAACCAGCCAAACGATAATACAACAAAATATCAATATACTTAATAATAATAATAGCCTGGTTAAATGGCGCTTAGTCAGTTAAAAACTGTTCTTCCCTAAGTACCAAATGCAAAAAAAATATATATATATATATAGACAAAAGCTAATGTCTAGTGATGATTATATGTGGGAAATATAAACTAAAAAATTAAAGGAATAATGAGTACCTATTATGGTATAACATAATAAAGTTCATGACCGTGCACATTGCTCTTTGAATATGTTCTTGAAGTTTTCTTTTTTGAAGCTTTCAATGGATTTTGCTTTTAAATCAGATCTCAAATTATTGTAAGCAGTCGCGATCGAATATAAAAAAGATCGTTGGAATAGTGCAGTTTTATGTTTGGGAATAGATATCATGTTTTTGCGTCTCACATTGACATTATGTACATCCTCCCTGAATTTAATTTTCCTATGTAGATATGGAGGATTTTTCTTTATAATGATTTTATGGTAGAGGGTGAGGGCATGCAATTTTCTCCGGTTAAACATATTTAACCACCCGATGCTCTCCAATTTATGACTGATTCTTTCGTACTTGCGAATACCGTATACAAGCCGAAGACATGAATTTTGTAGTCTCTGTAATCTTGTTGAATCCCGCTTTGATAGAAATGGACCATATACATAATCACAATGATTAGTTTGAGAAAGAACTAGAGCTTCACATAAGATCCCTTTAGTGGAACTCGATAGCAGGTGCCTACTAGAAAACAACATTTTTAGATTTCCATAGCCTTTCTTCAGCACAGAAGAGACGTGATCGGAAAATTTGAGTTGTCGATCGATGACAACACCTAGGTTCTTTGCTTTCTCAACTGGAGGAAGTAAATGATTATCCATTATGATAGATATTTCATTGTAATTAATATTTCCAAATAAAATCAAAGACGACTTAGTAGGATTAAGAATTAGATCATGTTTTTTTCGACTGGTTTATCAGATAATTCAAGCCATTATTGATTCTCTCTTCCGCTAGTGGGATAGCATCTTTTGGGAAAAAATAATAAAGTTGGGTGTCATCTGCATACATGTGAATTCTAGAAAATTTCAGACCTGAAGGAAGGTTACTGGTATACAAAGTGAATAGCAACGGACCCAGAATGGATCCTTGAGCTACCCCTCTATTGATCACACCTGAATTTGACATACTACCAGAAAACACCACTGCCTGCGACCTATTATGGAAATAGTTTTTAAAAAATCTAATCGCTGAGATATCTAAACCAATGAAATGTAGAATTGAGTACAAAATAGCATAGTTGATTGTGTCGAATGCTTTGCTGTAATCTAACAGTATCAAAGCACCTACATTCTTGTCATCGAGTTCTTTCAATATATCGTCGGTTATGTTGAGGAGAGCAGTACCGCAGCTGAATCCAGCCCTGAACCCAGATTGTTGTTCTGGTATAATGTCGTGTGTTTTTAAATGAATTCTAAGTTGCGAGTCGATAATGCGCTCAACGACTTTGGACAATGTCGGCAAAATGGTAATTGGACGAAGATCAGTAAGGTTAGTGGGGCAGTTGGTTTTAGGAAGCGGAATGACCCATCCTTTTTTCCATACATCAGGAAATACCGAGTTTATGAGACAAAAGTTCACGATATGAGTAACATACGGCAAGATAAATGGACAACATAATCTAATAAGAGTTATATCAATCTCATCGGCACCTTTGGCTTTTGTCTTGATATTCAGAATGATTTGAGTAACTTCTTCTTCAGTAACGGGAGTAAATTTCAATAAATCTGGAAATTCTATTTTTGTATTATCATTATAATAGGTGATCAGGTCATTAGATGGACTACTTGACTGCCCCGTGGTCCTCAAGAAATATTCATTTATTTCATCAGATGTACTTTCAAATTCTGCAAGAGAATTAATGTTTTTAATGAGTTGCAAACGTCTCAATAGTGCCCATTTCTGCTCATTATTTTTGGCATTTTTGAATTGATGTTGAACATAAGCTTTTCTTTCCGCCCTTATGGCATTTGTAGTGAGGTTTCTCAAATCCTTATAATAATTCCAGTGACTCAATTTCTTTGAAGATTTGAATTTGATTGAAGCTTTCTTCCTCAGAGAAATCATGAGCTTAATATTACTTGTGATCCAGGGACATGGAGGTTTCCTGAAAACTGTAGTTTTTTGTGGCGCATGTTTATCGAAAGTTGATAGCAAAAAATTGTTGAGAGTGTCAACCCTATCATTAATATCATTACAATTCAGAATAATCTGCCAATTGAGTCTTTGTAAATCCATTTCAAACTTTTGTAGGTCAAATTGAGAAAAGTCTCTGTAGGTTTTTTGTTGGGCCGTAGTAGGGGCTTTCCCAAGTCTCAAAGCTGATTCAACCAAACAGTGATCAGACATATCCGATACATCTACAACTTTGCAGTCCACTACATTGATGTGTTTACTGATTATAATATAATCGATTAAAGTTTCAGTTGTTAATGTGATTCGAGTGGGTTCAGAAACAATTTGAGCAAGATCTAATTCATCAAGAATAGAACTAAAATCACGAACATGTAGATTCTGTTGATCGAGAAAATCTAGGTTGAGATCCCCTGTACAGATAACATGATCAAATTCCAAATATAGGGAGGAAAGAGTATTTTCAAAGGAATCAAGAAAGTTGGTTACATTAGTTTGAGGTGGTCGATAGATTATTCCTACAGCAATTCTAATTCCCCCTAGAATAACACAAATCCAGTCCTGCTCGAAGAGATCATCAGGTGTTTCAAAATACTCAATTTTTTGGATTCTTATATTATTCCTAATAAAGAGTGCTACCCCTCCACCTCTAGTTATTCTATCTTTTCGAATTATTCGATACCCAGAGATAGACAACATATCATTTGTTATCTGTGGGGATAACCAAGTCTCTGAAACACACATAATATCAATATTTTTTTCTACGTAAAAGATCTTTGAATTCATTCAGTTTTGGTAAAATTGATCTTATATTCAAATGAGCAATGCGAGTTTCACTTTCATTAGTCATTGTCATGTAAGAAACTGAGAGTTTATATCGCCAGTGGTTACAGGTAATATCTTTAATACAATTATTACTACAAAGAGCAAGAGATGAAATGAAATGAGAGGTATGATTAACAAATTAAACAAATAGAAAATTTCAGATTCAGGAGAGAGAAAAAAAAAATGAAACTAATAGATATGCTATTGATGCCTTTTCCTAAGGTTTTTTTTTTCCTGGTCGTTGACTTTCGGGCTGTATAGCGTTCTGTTCCTTTTCCTGTTTACCTGCCGTCCTTCAGATTTTCCCAATTGTTGTATGGGTGAATGGGATTTTCTATTTGGGCTTTCGTCGGCAGATTCGTCACTTTTCCCGTTTTCTTCTGATGTGTCTTCTAATTCCTTCAGATCATTAGCGGAGTAGGTAGTTCCATCTATTTCGAGGGTTGTGCCTTTTATTTTTGCGTCGTAGTTCTGTTCTCTGGCGTTCTTTAAATGTCTCACCAGAATTTTATGATTTTTTCTATCTTCATCAGACATATCATTGACAACTGCGACACCAGTTCCTTTGAGCTTGCTCACTTCTTTGAAGAGTTTCTGCTTAGTGAAGAGCGAGACAAATTCTAATAATATGGGAGAGTCACTTTGTCCTTTTTTTATTAGACGAGCAAAATTAATATCATTGTATTCGATATCAGTGCCAAGGAGTTCATTTAACTTGGAGAGAGTATTTCCTAGAGGATTTTGTGGGTCAGTATGTTCTAGCCCAAATACTATAACATTATTCCGGCGGATTTTCCTCTCTAATGTCTGGACTTTATTTTCGAGGCATTCAATCCTTTCATTAGCTTCCTTTAACTTTTCAGTGAAGCTTTTTAATCCTGCGTCAATTTCGATCTTGATATCAGATGTTTGCTTATCATTTGCCTGAAGTAGCAATTTGTATAGTTCTGAGATAGATAAGTTTTCTGGAATATTGTATCCAGTTCCAGTAGATTTATCATTTGACATAATTTATATTGAGAATATATGGCCTTTGGTGTAACAGGACCCTAACCAATGTTTAAGCACGTTCTTTAGCTTAGTAGACAAAATCGCCCAGGTTTTTACAAGATAAGATATCGGACGACTGAATATGGCGTGGATAATGTTTCATCAGAATCAGAATGAAATGTATTTGTAAGCTAGTGACCATACGTTTTCAACTCACGTTTTTACTAAAGTGAAGATGGTGGCTCGATTCAACAGCATAATAAATAACACTTTTGTCCGAACTTTTTTTCCCACTGAAAATTATCGTTTTTAACAGAGCTACACTAAAACGTGCTTGTCTATACTATGTACTCTAAAAGTCTTATCAAAAGTCTTATCTTATCTTATAATGCAAGAACAGTCACCTGGTGAGTATTACTATATAAACATTACCACGATATAATCGAATACAACTCAGTTACAATTATCGTTCCGTCTAACCATCCAACCTTATGTTCGATTCAGACGCTCGTATGTGTAACGAAAGAACCGTTACATGGTAGGTGTAGTTAAATATACAACATAACGATATAATCGGAGACAACCCAGATACAATGATTGTTCAATCTATCCATTCAACCTTATGTTCGATTCGGTTGCTCGTATGTATAACGGAAGAACAGTTACCTGGTTAGACATAATATATAATAATCATCACGAAATAATCGAATACAACCCAGATACGATGATTGTTCAGTCTATCCATTCAACCTTCTGTTCAGTTCAGTCGCTCTTATGTATAACTGGAGAACAGTTACCTGGTGAGTATAACTATATGAACATCATCACGATATAATCGAATACAACCCCAGATACGATCATTGTTTAGTCTATCCATTCAACCTTCTGTTCAATTCAGTCGCTCGTATGTATAACGGAAGAACGGTTACCTGGTGAGTATAACTATATAAACATAATCGAATACAACTCAGATACGATGATTGTTCAATCTATCCATTCAACCTTATGTTCGATTCGGTTGCTCGTATGTATAACGGAAGAACAGGTACCTGGTGAGTATAACTATATAAACATAATTGAATACAACTCGGATATGATGATTGTTCAATCTATCCATCTAACCTTCTGCTCGATTCGGTCGCTTGTATGTAAAACGGAAGGACAGTGACCTGGTGAGTATTGCTATAAAAACATCATCACGATATCATCGAATACAACTCAGATACAATTATCGTTTCGTCTAACCATTCAACATTCTGTTCGATTCAGTCGCTAGTATGTGTAACGGAAGTATCGTCACCTGGTAAGTATCACTATATATACAGTATTGCGATATAATCGGATACCACCCAGATACATTGATTGTTCAGTCTATCCATTCAACTTTCTTTTCGTTTCAGTCGCTCGTATGTAAAACGGGAATACCGTCTTCTAGTGTGTATAACTATATACACAGCATAACATCATAATCGAATACAACCCATATACTATCCATTCAACCTTCTGTTCAATTCAGTCGCTCGTATGTATAACGGAAGAACAGTTACCTGGTGAGTATAACTATATAAACATAATCGAATACAACTCAGATACGATGAATTTTCAATCTATCCATTTAACCTTCTGCTCGATTCAGTCGCTTTTATGTGAAACGGAAGAACAGTTACCTGGTGAGTATTGCTATATAAACATCATCACGATATCATCGAATACAACTCAGATACAATTATCGCTTCATCTAAACATTTAACCTCCTGTTCGATTCAGTCGCTAGTATGTGTAACGGAAGTACCGTCACTTGGTAAGTATCACTATATATACAGTATTGCGATATAATCGGATACCAACCAGATACATTGATTGTTCAGTCTATCCATTCAACTTTCTGTTCGTTTCGGTCGCTCGTATGTAAAACGGGAATACCGTCACCTAGTGTGTATAACTATTACACAGCATAACATCATAATCGAATACAACCCAGATACTATCCATTCAACCTTCTGTTCGATTCGGTTGCTCGTATGTATAACGAAAGAACAGTAACCTGGTGAGTATTTCTACATGAACTTCATCATGATATAATCGAATACAACTCAGATACAATGATCATTCCGTCTATCCATCCAACCTTCTGTTCGATTGGGTCGCTCGTACGTATAATGCAAGAACAGTCACCTGGTGAGTATTACTATATAAACATTACCACGATATAATCGAATACAACTCAGTTACAATTATCGTTCCGTCTAACCATCCAACCTTATGTTCGATTCAGACGCTCGTATGTGTAACGAAAGAACCGTTACATGGTAGGTGTATCTGAATATACAGCATAACGATGTAATCGGAGACAACCCAGATACAATGATTGTTCAATCTATCCTTTCAACCTTATGTTCGATTCTGTTGCTCGTATGTATAACGGAAGAACAGTTACCTGGTTAGACATAATATATATATTAATCATCACGAAATAATCGAATACAACCCAGATACGACGATTGTTCAGTCTATCCATTCAACCTTCTGTTCAATTCAGTCGCTCGTATGTATAACGGAAGAACAGGTACCTGGTGAGTATAACTATATAAACATAATCGAATACAACTCAGATACGATGATTGTTCAATCTATCCATTTAACCTTCTGCTCGATTCGGTCGCTTGTATGTAAAACGGAAGGACTGTTACCTGGTGAGTATTGCTATAAAAACATCATCACGATATCATCGAATACAACTCAGATACAATTATCGTTTCGTCTAACCATTCAACATTCTGTTCGATTCAGTCGCTAGTATGTGTGACGGAAGTATCGTCACCTGGTAAGTATCACCATATATACAGAATTGCGATATAATCGGATACCACCCAGATACATTGATTGTTCAGTCTATCCATTCAACTCTCTTTTCGTTTCAGTCGCTCGTATGTGAAACGGGAATACCGTCTCCTAGTGTGTATAACTATATACACAGCATAACATCATAATCGAATACAACCCATATACTATCCATTCAACCTTCTGTTCGATTCGGTTGCTCGTATGTATAACGAAAGAACAGTTACCTGGTGAGTATAACTATATAAACATAATCGAATGCAACCCAGATACGATGATTGTTCAATCTATACTGAATTCAACCTTCTGCTCGATTCGGTCGCTTGTATGTAAAAAGGAAGAACAGTTACCTGGTGAGTATTGCTATATAAACATCATCACGATATCATCGAATACAACTCAGATACAATTATCGTTTCGTCTAACCATTTAACCTTCTGTTCGATTCAGTCGCTAGTATGTGTAACGGAAGTACCGTCACCTGGTAAGTATCACTATATATACAGTATTGCGATATAATCGGATACCACCCAGATACATTGATTGTTCAGTCTATCCATTCAACTTTCTGTTCGTTTCGGTCGCTCGTATGTAAAACGGGAATACCGTCACCTTATGTGTATAACTATATACACAGCATAACATCATGATCGAATACAACCCAGATACTATCCATTCAACCTTCTGTTCGATTCGGTTGCTCGTATGTATAATGAAAGAACAGTAACCTGGTGAGTATTGCTATATAAACATCACCACGATATAATCGAATACAACTCAGTTACAATTATCGTTCCGTCTAACCATCCAACCTTATGTTCGATTCAGACGCTCGTATGTGTAACGAATGAACCGTTACATGGTAGGTGTAACTAAATATACAGCATAACGATATAATCGGAGACAACCCAGATATAATGATTGTTCAATCTATCCATCCAACCTTATGTTCGATTCGGTTGCTCGTATGTTTAACGGAAGAACTGTCACCTGGTTATACATACTATATGATAATCATCAAGATATACTCGAATACAACCCCAGATACGATTATTGTTTAGTCTATCCATTCAACCTTCTGTTCAATTCAGTCGTTCTCATGTATAACGGAAGAACGGTTACCTGGTGAGTATAACTATATAAAAATAATCGAATACAACCCAGATACGATGAATTTTCAATCTATCCATTTAACCTTCTGCTCGATTCCGTCGCTTTTATGTGAAACGGAAGAACAGTCACCTGGTGAGTATTGCTATATAAACATCATCACGATATCATCGAATACAACTCAGATACAATTATCGCTTCGTCTAAACATTTAACCTCCTGTTCGATTCAGTCGCTAGTATGTGTAACGGAAGTACCGTCACCTGGTAAGTATCACTATATGTACAGTATTGCGATATAATCGGATACCACCCAGATACATTGATTGTTCAGTCTATCCATTCAACTTTCTGTTCGTTTCGGTCGCTCGTATGTAAAACGGGAATACCGTCACCTTATGTGTATAACTATATACACAGCATAACATCATAATCGAATACAACCCAGATACTATCCATTCAACCTTCTGTTCGATTCGGTTGCTCGTATGTATAAAGAAAGAACAGTAACCTGGTGAGTATTTCTATATGAACTTCATCACGATATATTCGAATACAACTCAGATACAATGATCATTCCGTCTATCCATCCAACCTTCTGTTCGATTGGGTCGCTCGTACGTATAATGCAAGAACAGTCACTTGGTGAGTATTACTACATAAACATTACCACGATATAATCGAATACAACTCAGTTACAATTATCGTTTCGTCTAACCATCCAACCTTATGTTCGATTCAGACGCTCGTATGTGTAACGAAAGAACCGTTACATGGTAGGTGTATCTAAATATACAGCATAACGATATAATCGGAGACAACCCAGATACAATGATTGTTCAATCTATCCATTCAACCTTATGTTCGATTCTGTTGCTTTTATGTATAACGGAAGAACAGTTACCTGGTTAGACATAATATATATATTAATCATCACGAAATAATTGAATACAACCCAGATACGATGATTGTTCAGTCTATCCATTCAATCTTCTGTTCAATTCAGTCGCTCGTATGTATAACGGAAGAACAGTTACCTGGTGAGTATAACTATATAAGCATAATCGAATACAACTCAGATACAATGATTGTTCAATCTATCCATTCAACCTTATGTTCGATTCGGTCGCTTGTATGTAAAACGGAAGGACTGTTACCTGGTGAGTATTGCTATAAAAACATCATCACGATATCATCGAATACAACTCAGATACAATTATCGTTTCGTCTAACCATTCAACATTTTGTTCGATTCAGTCGCTAGTATGTGTAACGGAAGTATCGTCACCTGGTAAGTATCACTATATATACAGTATTGCGATATAATCGGATACCACCCAGATACATTGATTGTTCAGTCTATCCATTCAACTTTCTTTTCGTTTCAGTCGCTCGTATGTGAAACGGGAATACCGTCTCCTAGTGTGTATAACTATATACACAGCATAACATCATAATCGAATACAACCCATATACTATCCATTCAACCTTCTGTTCGATTCGGTTGCTCGTATGTATAACGAAAGAACAGTTACCTGGTGAGTATAACTATATAAACATAATCGAATACAACCCAGATACGATGATTGTTCAATCTATACTGAATTCAACCTTCTGCTCGATTCGGTCGCTTGTATGTAAAAAGGAAGAACAGTTACCTGGTGAGTATTGCTATATAAACATCATCACGATATCATCGAATACAACTCAGATACAATTATCGTTTCGTCTAACCATTTAACCTTCTGTTCGATTCAGTCGCTAGTATGTGTAACGGAAGTACCGTCACCTGGTAAGTATCACTATATATACAGTATTGCGATATAATCGGATACCACCCAGATACATTGATTGTTCAGTCTATCCATTCAACTTTCTGTTCGTTTCGGTCGCTCGTATGTAAAACGGGAATACCGTCACCTTATGTGTATAACTATATACACAGCATAACATCATAATCGAATACAACCCAGATACTATCCATTCAACCTTCTGTTCGATTCGGTTGCTCGTATGTATAACGAAAGAACAGTAACCTGGTGAGTATTGCTATATAAACATCACCACGATATAATCGAATACAACTCAGTTACAATTATCGTTCCGTCTAACCATCCAACCTTATGTTCGATTCAGACGCTCGTATGTGTAACGAATGAACCGTTACATGGTAGGTGTAACTAAATATACAGCATAACGATATAATCGGAGACAACCCAGATACAATGATTGTTCAATCTATCCATCCAACCTTATGTTCGATTCGGTTGCTCGTATGTTTAACGGAAGAACTGTCACCTGGTTATACATACTATATGATAATCATCACGATATACTCGAATACAACCCCAGATACGATTATTGTTTAGTCTATCCATTCAACCTTCTGTTCAATTCAGTCGTTCTCATGTATAACGGAAGAACAGTTACCTGGTGAGTATAACTATATAAACATAATCGAATACAACCCAGATACGATGAATTTTCAATCTATCCATTTAACCTTCTGCTCGATTCGGTCGCTTTTATGTGAAACGGAAGAACAGTTACCTGGTGAGTATTGCTATATAAACATCATCACGATATCATCGAATACAACTCAGATACAATTATCGCTTCGTCTAAACATTTAACATCCTGTTCGATTCAGTCGCTAGTATGTGTAACGGAAGTACCGTCACCTGGTAAGTATCACTATATGTACAGTATTGCGATATAATCGGATACCACCCAGATACATTGATTGTTCAGTCTATCCATTCAACTTTCTGAATTTTCAATCTATCCATTTAACCTTCTGCTCGATTCAGTCGCTTTTATGTGAAACGGAAGAACAGTTACCTGGTGAGTATTGCTATATAAACATCATCACGATATCATCGAATACAACTCAGATACAATTATCGCTTCATCTAAACATTTAACCTCCTGTTCGATTCAGTCGCTAGTATGTGTAACGGAAGTACCGTCACTTGGTAAGTATCACTATATATACAGTATTGCGATATAATCGGATACCAACCAGATACATTGATTGTTCAGTCTATCCATTCAACTTTCTGTTCGTTTCGGTCGCTCGTATGTAAAACGGGAATACCGTCACCTAGTGTGTATAACTATTACACAGCATAACATCATAATCGAATACAACCCAGATACTATCCATTCAACCTTCTGTTCGATTCGGTTGCTCGTATGTATAACGAAAGAACAGTAACCTGGTGAGTATTTCTACATGAACTTCATCACGACATAATCGAATACAACTCAGATACAATGATTATTCCGTCTATCCATCCAACCTTATGTTCGATTGGGTCGCTCGTACGTATAATGCAAGAACAGTCACCTGGTGAGTATTACTATATAAACATTACCACGATATAATCGAATACAACTCAGTTACAATTATCGTTCCGTCTAACCATCCAACCTTATGTTCGATTCAGGTGCTCGTATGTGTAACGAAAGAACCGTTACATGGTAGGTGTATCTAAATATACAGCATAACGATGTAATCGGAGACAACCCAGATCCAATGATTGTTCAATCTATCCTTTCAACCTTATGTTCGATTCTGTTGCTCGTATGTATAACGGAAGAACAGTTACCTGGTTAGACATAATATATATATTAATCATCACGAAATAATCGAATACAACCCAGATACGACGATTGTTCAGTCTATCCATTCAACCTTCTGTTCAATTCAGTCGCTCGTATGTATAACGGAAGAACAGGTACCTGGTGAGTATAACTATATAAACATAATCGAATACAACTCAGATACGATGATTGTTCAATCTATCCATTTAACCTTCTGCTCGATTCGGTCGCTTGTATGTAAAACGGAAGGACTGTTACCTGGTGAGTATTGCTATGAAAACATCATCACGATATCATCGAATACAACTCAGATACAATTATCGTTTCGTCTAACCATTCAACATTCTGTTCGATTCAGTCGCTAGTATGTGTAACGGAAGTATCGTCACCTGGTAAGTATCACCATATATACAGAATTGCGATATAATCGGATACCACCCAGATACATTGATTATTCAGTCTATCCATTCAACTCTCTTTTCGTTTCAGTCGCTCGTATGTGAAACGGGAATACCGTCTCCTAGTGTGTATAACTATATACACAGCATAACATCATAATCGAATACAACCCATATACTATCCATTCAACCTTCTGTTCGATTCGGTTGCTCGTATGTATAACGAAAGAACAGTTACCTGGTGAGTATAACTATATAAACATAATCGAATACAACCCAGATACGATGATTGTTCAATCTATACTGAATTCAACCTTCTGCTCGATTCG
The DNA here is from genome assembly GCA_029955515.1 of Chrysomela aeneicollis. Taxonomy (NCBI): domain Eukaryota; kingdom Metazoa; phylum Arthropoda; class Insecta; order Coleoptera; family Chrysomelidae; genus Chrysomela; species Chrysomela aeneicollis. The sequence continues at coordinate 8,061,821 of JARUHQ010000013.1, read as the reverse complement.
GTCGCTTGTATGTAAAAAGGAAGAACAGTTACCTGGTGAGTTACCTGGTGAGTATCATCACGATATCATCGAATACAACTCAGATACAATTATCGTTTCGTCTAACCATTTAACCTTCTGTTCGATTCAGTCGCTAGTATGTGTAACGGAAGTACCGTCACCTGGTAAGTATCACTATATATACAGTATTGCGATATAATCGGATACCACCCAGATACATTGATTGTTCAGTCTATCCATTCAACTTTCTGTTCGTTTCGGTCGCTCGTATGTAAAACGGGAATACCGTCACCTTATGTGTATAACTATATACACAGCATAACATCATGATCGAATACAACCCAGATACTATCCATTCAACCTTCTGTTCGATTCGGTTGCTCGTATGTATAATGAAAGAACAGTAACCTGGTGAGTATTGCTATATAAACATCACCACGATATAATCGAATACAACTCAGTTACAATTATCGTTCCGTCTAACCATCCAACCTCATGTTCGATTCAGACGCTCGTATGTGTAACGAATGAACCGTTACATGGTAGGTGTAACTAAATATACAGCATAACGATATAATCGGAGACAACCCAGATATAATGATTGTTCAATCTATCCATCCAACCTTATGTTCGATTCGGTTGCTCGTATGTTTAACGGAAGAACTGTCACCTGGTTATACATACTATATGATAATCATCAAGATATACTCGAATACAACCCCAGATACGATTATTGTTTAGTCTATCCATTCAACCTTCTGTTCAATTCAGTCGTTCTCATGTATAACGGAAGAACGGTTACCTGGTGAGTATAACTATATAAAAATAATCGAATACAACCCAGATACGATGAATTTTCAATCTATCCATTTAACCTTCTGCTCGATTCGGTCGCTTTTATGTGAAACGGAAGAACAGTTACCTGGTGAGTATTGCTATATAAACATCATCACGATATCATCGAATACAACTCAGATACAATTATCGCTTCGTCTAAACATTTAACCTCCTGTTCGATTCAGTCGCTAGTATGTGTAACGGAAGTACCGTCACCTGGTAAGTATCACTATATGTACAGTATTGCGATATAATCGGATACCACCCAGATACATTGATTGTTCAGTCTATCCATTCAACTTTCTGTTCGTTTCGGTCGCTCGTATGTAAAACGGGAATACCGTCACCTTATGTGTATAACTATATACACAGCATAACATCATAATCGAATACAACCCAGATACTATCCATTCAACCTTCTGTTCGATTCGGTTGCTCGTATGTATAAAGAAAGAACAGTAACCTGGTGAGTATTTCTATATGAACTTCATCACGATATATTCGAATACAACTCAGATACAATGATCATTGCGTCTATCCATCCAACCTTCTGTTCGATTGGGTCGCTCGTACGTATAATGCAAGAACAGTCACCTGGTGAGTATTACTACAAAAACATTACCACGATATAATCGAATACAACTCAGTTACAATTATCGTTTCGTCTAACCATCCAACCTTATGTTCGATTCAGACGCTCGTATGTGTAACGAAAGAACCGTTACATGGTAGGTGTATCTAAATATACAGCATAACGATATAATCGGAGACAACCCAGATACAATGATTGTTCAATCTATCCATTCAACCTTATGTTCGATTCTGTTGCTTTTATGTATAACGGAAGAACAGTTACCTGGTTAGACATAATATATATATATTAATCATCACGAAATAATTGAATACAACCCAGATACGATGATTGTTCAGTCTAATCATTCAATCTTCTGTTCAATTCAGTCGCTCGTATGTATAACGGAAGAACAGTTACCTGGTGAGTATAACTATATAAGCATAATCGAATACAACTCAGATACAATGATTGTTCAATCTATCCATTCAACCTTATGTTCGATTCGGTCGCTTGTATGTAAAACGGAAGGACTGTTACCTGGTGAGTATTGCTATAAAAACATCATCACGATATCATCGAATACAACTCAGATACAATTATCGTTTCGTCTAACCATTCAACATTTTGTTCGATTCAGTCGCTAGTATGTGTAACGGAAGTATCGTCACCTGGTAAGTATCACTATATATACAGTATTGCGATATAATCGGATACCACCCAGATACATTGATTGTTCAGTCTATCCATTCAACTTTCTTTTCGTTTCAGTCGCTCGTATGTGAAACGGGAATACCGTCTCCTAGTGTGTATAACTATATACACAGCATAACATCATAATCGAATACAACCCATATACTATCCATTCAACCTTCTGTTCGATTCGGTTGCTCGTATGTATAACGAAAGAACAGTTACCTGGTGAGTATAACTATATAAACATAATCGAATACAACCCAGATACGATGATTGTTCAATCTATACTGAATTCAACCTTCTGCTCGATTCGGTCGCTTGTATGTAAAAAGGAAGAACAGTTACCTGGTGAGTATTGCTATATAAACATCATCACGATATCATCGAATACAACTCAGATACAATTATCGTTTCGTCTAACCATTTAACCTTCTGTTCGATTCAGTCGCTAGTATGTGTAACGGAAGTACCGTCACCTGGTATGTATCACTATATATACAGTATTGCGATATAATCGGATACCAACCAGATACATTGATTGTTCAGTCTATCCATTCAACTTTCTGTTCGTTTCGGTCGCTCGTATGTAAAACGGGAATACCGTCACCTTATGTGTATAACTATATACACAGCATAACATCATGATCGAATACAACCCAGATACTATCCATTCAACCTTCTGTTCGATTCGGTTGCTCGTATGTATAATGAAAGAACAGTAACCTGGTGAGTATTGCTATATAAATATCACCACGATATAATCGAATACAACTCAGTTACAATTATCGTTCCGTCTAACCATCCAACCTTATGTTCGATTCAGACGCTCGTATGTGTAACGAATGAACCGTTACATGGTAGGTGTAACTAAATATACAGCATAACGATATAATCGGAGACAACCCAGATATAATGATTGTTCAATCTATCCATCCAACCTTATGTTCGATTCGGTTGCTCGTATGTTTAACAGAAGAACTGTCACCTGGTTATACATACTATATGATAATCATCAAGATATACTCGAATACAACCCCAGATACGATTATTGTTTAGTCTATCCATTCAACCTTCTGTTCAATTCAGTCGTTCTCATGTATAACGGAAGAACGGTTACCTGGTGAGTATAACTATATAAAAATAATCGAATACAACCCAGTAACGATGAATTTTCAATCTATCCATTTAACCTTCTGCTCGATTCGGTCGCTTTTATGTGAAACGGAAGAACAGTTACCTGGTGAGTATTGCTATATAAACATCATCACGATATCATCGAATACAACTCAGATACAATTATCGCTTCGTCTAAACATTTAACCTCCTGTTCGATTCAGTCGCTAGTATGTGTAACGGAAGTACCGTCACCTGGTAAGTATCACTATATGTACAGTATTGCGATACAATCGGATACCACCCAGATACATTGATTGTTCAGTCTATCCATTCAACTTTCTGTTCGTTTCGGTCGCTCGTATGTAAAACGGGAATACCGTCACCTTATGTGTGTAACTATATACACAGCATAACATCATAATCGAATACAACCCAGATACTATCCATTCAACCTTCTGTTCGATTCGGTTGCTCGTATGTATAAAGAAAGAACAGTAACCTGGTGAGTATTTCTATATGAACTTCATCACGATATATTCGAATACAACTCAGATACAATGATCATTCCGTCTATCCATCCAACCTTCTGTTCGATTGGGTCGCTCGTACGTATAATGCAAGAACAGTCACCTGGTGAGTATTACTACATAAACATTACCACGATATAATCGAATACAACTCAGTTACAATTATCGTTTCGTCTAACCATCCAACCTTATGTTCGATTCAGACGCTCGTATGTGTAACGAAAGAACCGTTACATGGTAGGTGTATCTAAATATACAGCATAACGATATAATCGGAGACAACCCAGATACAATGATTGTTCAATCTATCCATTCAACCTTATGTTCGATTCTGTTGCTTTTATGTATAACGGAAGAACAGTTACCTGGTTAGACATAATATATATATTAATCATCACGAAATAATTGAATACAACCCAGATACGATGATTGTTCAGTCTATCCATTCAATCTTCTGTTCAATTCAGTCGCTCGTATGTATAAGGGAAGAACAGTTACCTGGTGAGTATAACTATATAAGCATAATCGAATACAACTCAGATACAATGATTGTTCAATCTATCCATTCAACCTTATGTTCGATTCGGTCGCTTGTATGTAAAACGGATGGACTGTTACCTGGTGAGTATTGCTATAAAAACATCATCACGATATCATCGAATACAACTCAGATACAATTATCGTTTCGTCTAACCATTCAACATTTTGTTCGATTCAGTCGCTAGTATGTGTAACGGAAGTATCGTCACCTGGTAAGTATCACTATATATACAGTATTGCGATATAATCGGATACCACCCAGATACATTGATTGTTCAGTCTATCCATTCAACTTTCTTTTCGTTTCAGTCGCTCGTATGTGAAACGGGAATACCGTCTCCTAGTGTGTATAACTATATACACAGCATAACATCATAATCGAATACAACCCATATACTATCCATTCAACCTTCTGTTCGATTCGGTTGCTCGTATGTATAACGAAAGAACAGTTACCTGGTGAGTATAACTATATAAACATAATCGAATACAACCCAGATACGATGTTTGTTCAATCTATACTGAATTCAACCTTCTGCTCGATTCGGTCGCTTGTATGTAAAAAGGAAGAACAGTTACCTGGTGAGTATTGCTATATAAACATCATCACGATATCATCGAATACAACTCAGATACAATTATCGTTTCGTCTAACCATTTTACCTTCTGTTCGATTCAGTCGCTAGTATGTGTAACGGAAGTACCGTCACCTGGTAAGTATCACTATATATACAGTATTGCGATATAATCGGATACCACCCAGATACATTGATTGTTCAGTCTATCCATTCAACTTTCTGTTCGTTTCGGTCGCTCGTATGTAAAACGGGAATACCGTCACCTTATGTGTGTAACTATATACACAGCATAACATCATAATCGAATACAACCCAGATACTATCCATTCAACCTTCTGTTCGATTCGGTTGCTCGTATGTATAAAGAAAGAACAGTAACCTGGTGAGTATTTCTATATGAACTTCATCACGATATATTCGAATACAACTCAGATACAATGATCATTCCGTCTATCCATCCAACCTTCTGTTCGATTGGGTCGCTCGTACGTATAATGCAAGAACAGTCACCTGGTGAGTATTACTACATAAACATTACCACGATATAATCGAATACAACTCAGTTACAATTATCGTTTCGTCTAACCATCCAACCTTATGTTCGATTCAGACGCTCGTATGTGTAACGAAAGAACCGTTACATGGTAGGTGTATCTAAATATACAGCATAACGATATAATCGGAGACAACCCAGATACAATGATTGTTCAATCTATCCATTCAACCTTATGTTCGATTCTGTTGCTTTTATGTATAACGGAAGAACAGTTACCTGGTTAGACATAATATATATATTAATCATCACGAAATAATTGAATACAACCCAGATACGATGATTGTTCAGTCTATCCATTCAATCTTCTGTTCAATTCAGTCGATCGTATGTATAAGGGAAGAACAGTTACCTGGTGAGTATAACTATATAAGCATAATCGAATACAACTCAGATACAATGATTGTTCAATCTATCCATTCAACCTTATGTTCGATTCGGTCGCTTGTATGTAAAACGGATGGACTGTTACCTGGTGAGTATTGCTATAAAAACATCATCACGATATCATCGAATACAACTCAGATACAATTATCGTTTCGTCTAACCATTCAACATTTTGTTCGATTCAGTCGCTAGTATGTGTAACGGAAGTATCGTCACCTGGTAAGTATCACTATATATACAGTATTGCGATATAATCGGATACCACCCAGATACATTGATTGTTCAGTCTATCCATTCAACTTTCTTTTCGTTTCAGTCGCTCGTATGTGAAACGGGAATACCGTCTCCTAGTGTGTATAACTATATACACAGCATAACATCATAATCGAATACAACCCATATACTATCCATTCAACCTTCTGTTCGATTCGGTTGCTCGTATGTATAACGAAAGAACAGTTACCTGGTGAGTATAACTATATAAACATAATCGAATACAACCCAGATACGATGTTTGTTCAATCTATACTGAATTCAACCTTCTGCTCGATTCGGTCGCTTGTATGTAAAAAGGAAGAACAGTTACCTGGTGAGTATTGCTATATAAACATCATCACGATATCATCGAATACAACTCAGATACAATTATCGTTTCGTCTAACCATTTTACCTTCTGTTCGATTCAGTCGCTAGTATGTGTAACGGAAGTACCGTCACCTGGTAAGTATCACTATATATACAGTATTGCGATATAATCGGATACCACCCAGATACATTGATTGTTCAGTCTATCCATTCAACTTTCTGTTCGTTTCGGTCGCTCGTATGTAAAACGGGAATACCGTCACCTCATGTGTATAACTATATACACAGCATAACATCATAATCGAATACAACCCAGATACTATCCATTCAACCTTCTGTTCGATTCGGTTGCTCGTATGTATAACGAAAGAACAGTAACCTGGTGAGTATTGCTATATAAACATCACCACGATATAATCGAATACAACTCAGTTACAATTATCGTTCCGTCTAACCATCCAACCTTATGTTCGATTCAGACGCTCGTATGTGTAACGAATGAACCGTTACATGGTAGGTGTAACTAAATATACAGCATAACGATATAATCGGAGACAACCCAGATACAATGATTGTTCAATCTATCCATCCAACCTTATGTTCGATTCGGTTGCTCGTATGTTTAACGGAAGAACTGTCACCTGGTTATACATACTATATGATAATCATCACGATATACTCGAATACAACCCCAGATACGATTATTGTTTAGTCTATCCATTCAACCTTCTGTTCAATTCAGTCGTTCTCATGTATAACGGAAGAACAGTTACCTGGTGAGTATAACTATATAAACATAATCGAATACAACCCAGATACGATGAATTTTCAATCTATCCATTTAACCTTCTGCTCGATTCGGTCGCTTTTATGTGAAACGGAAGAACAGTTACCTGGTGAGTATTGCTATATAAACATCATCACGATATCATCGAATACAACTCAGATACAATTATCGCTTCGTCTAAACATTTAACCTCCTGTTCGATTCAGTCGCTAGTATGTGTAACGGAAGTACCGTCACCTGGTAAGTATCCCTATATGTACAGTATTGCGATATAATCGGATACCACCCAGATACATTGATTGTTCAGTCTATCCATTCAACTTTCTGTTCGTTTCGGTCGCTCGTATGTAAAACGGGAATACCGTCACCTTATGTGTATAACTATATACACAGCATAACATCATAATCGAATACAACCCAGATACTATCCATTCAACCTTCTGTTCGATTCGGTTGCTCGTATGTATAACGAAAGAACAGTAACCTGGTGAGTATTTCTATAAGAACTTCATCACGATATAATCGAATACAACTCAGATACAATGATCATTCCGTCTATCCATCCAACCTTCTGTTCGATTGGGTCTCTCGTACGTATAATGCAAGAACAGTCACCTGGTGAGTATTACTACATAAACATTACCACGATATAATCGAATACAACTCAGTTACAATTATCGTTTCGTCTAACCATCCAACCTTATGTTCGATTCAGACGCTCGTATGTGTAACGAAAGAACCGTTACATGGTAGGTGTATCTAAATATACAGCATAACGATATAATCGGAGACAACCCAGATACAATGATTGTTCAATCTATCCATTCAATCTTATGTTCGATTCTGTTGCTTTTATGTATAACGGAAGAACAGTTACCTGGTTAGACACAATATATATATTTATCATCACGAAATAATTGAATACAACCCAGATACGATGATTGTTCAGTCTATCCATTCAATCTTCTGTTCAATTCAGTCGCTCGTATGTATAACGGAAGAACAGTTACCTGGTGAGTATAACTATATAAGCATAATCGAATACAACTCAGATACAATGATTGTTCAATCTATCCATTCAACCTTATGTTCGATTCGGTCGCTTGTATGTAAAACGGAAGGACTGTTACCTGGTGAGTATTGCTATAAAAACATCATCACGATATCATCGAATACAACTCAGATACAATTATCGTTTCGTCTAACCATTCAACATTTTGTTCGATTCAGTCGCTAGTATGTGTAACGGAAGTATCGTCACCTGGTAAGTATCACTATATATACAGTATTGCGATATAATCGGATACCACCCAGATACATTGATTGTTCAGTCTATCCATTCAACTTTCTTTTCGTTTCAGTCGCTCGTATGTGAAACGGGAATACCGTCTCCTAGTGTGTATAACTATATACACAGCATAACATCATAATCGAATACAACCCATATACTATCCATTCAACCTTCTGTTCGATTCGGTTGCTCGTATGTATAACGAAAGAACAGTTACCTGGTGAGTATAACTATATAAACATAATCGAATACAACCCAGATACGATGATTGTTCAATCTATACTGAATTCAACCTTCTGCTCGATTCGGTCGCTTGTATGTAAAAAGGAAGAACAGTTACCTGGTGAGTATTGCTATATAAACATCATCACGATATCATCGAATACAACTCAGATACAATTATCGTTTCGTCTAACCATTTAACCTTCTGTTCGATTCAGTGGCTAGTATGTGTAACGGAAGTACCGTCACCTGGTAAGTATCACTATATATACAGTATTGCGATATAATCGGATACCACCCAGATACATTGATTGTTCAGTCTATCCATTCAACTTTCTGTTCGTTTCGGTCGCTCGTATGTAAAACGGGAATACCGTCACCTTATGTGTATAACCATATACACAGCATAACATCATAATCGAATACAACCCAGATACTATCCATTCAACCTTCTGTTCGATTCGGTTGCTCGTATGTATAACGAAAGAACAGTAACCTGGTGAGTATTGCTATATAAACATCACCACGATATAATCGAATACAACTCAGTTACAATTATCGTTCCGTCTAACCATCCAACCTTATGTTCGATTCAGACGCTCGTATGTGTAACGAATGAACCGTTACATGGTAGGTGTAACTGAATATACAGCATAACGATATAATCGGAGACAACCCATATACAATGATTGTTCAATCTATCCATCCAACCTTATGTTCGATTCGGTTGCTCGTATGTTTAACGGAAGAACTGTCACCTGGTTATACATACTATATGAAAATCATCACGATATACTCGAATACAACCCCAGATACGATTATTGTTTAGTCTATCCATTCAACCTTCTGTTCAATTCAGTCGTTCTCATGTATAACGGAAGAACAGTTACCTGGTGAGTATAACTATATAAACATAATCGAATACAACCCAGATACGATGAATTTTCAATCTATCCATTTAACCTTCTGCTCGATTCGGTCGCTTTTATGTGAAACGGAAGAACAGTTACCTGGTGAGTATTGCTATATAAACATCATCACGATATCATCGAATACAACTCAGATACAATTATCGCTTCGTCTAAACATTTAACATCCTGTTCGATTCAGTCGCTAGTATGTGTAACGGAAGTACCGTCACCTGGTAAGTATCACTATATGTACAGTATTGCGATATAATCGGATACCACCCAGATACATTGATTGTTCAGTCTATCCATTCAACTTTCTTTTCGTTTCAGTCGCTCGTATGTAAAACGGGAATACCGTCTTCTAGTGTGTATAACTATATACACAGCATAACATCATAATCGAATACAACCCATATACTATCCATTCAACCTTCTGTTCAATTCAGTCGCTCGTATGTATAACGGAAGAACAGTTACCTGGTGAGTATAACTATATAAACATAATCGAATACAACCCAGATACGATGAATTTTCAATCTATCCATTTAACCTTCTGCTCGATTCAGTCGCTTTTATGTGAAACGGAAGAACAATTACCTGGTGAGTATTGCTATATAAACATCATCACGATATCATCGAATACAACTCAGATACAATTATCGCTTCATCTAAACATTCAACCTCCTGTTCGATTCAGTCGCTAGTATGTGTAACGGAAGTACCGTCACTTGGTAAGTATCACTATATATACAGTATTGCGATATAATCGGATACCAACCAGATACATTGATTGTTCAGTCTATCCATTCAACTTTCTGTTCGTTTCGGTCGCTCGTATGTAAAACGGGAATACCGTCACCTAGTGTGTATAACTATTACATAGCATAACATCATAATCGGATACAACCCAGATACTATCCATTCAACCTTCTGTTCGATTCGGTTGCTCGTATGTATAACGAAAGAACAGTAACCTGGTGAGTATTTCTACATGAACTTCATCACGATATAATCGAATACAACTCAGATACAATGATCATTCCGTCTATCCATCCAACCTTCTGTTCGATTGGGTCGCTCGTACGTATAATGCAAGAACAGTCACCTGGTGAGTATTACTATATAAACATTACCACGATATAATCGAATACAAGTCAGTTACAATTATCGTTCCGTCTAACCATCCAACCTTATGTTCGATTCAGACGCTCGTATGTGTAACGAAAGAACCGTTACATGGTAGGTGTATCTAAATATACAGCATAACGATGTAATCGGAGACAACCCAGATACAATGATTGTTCAATCTATTCTTTCATCCTTATGTTCGATTCTGTTGCTCGTATGTATAACGGAAGAACAGTTACCTGGTTAGACATAATATATATATTAATCATCACGAAATAATCGAATACAACCCAGATACGACGATTGTTCAGTCTATCCATTCAACCTTCTGTTCAATTCAGTCGCTCGTATGTATAACGGAAGAGCAGGTACCTGGTGAGTATAACTATATAAACATAATCGAATACAACTCAGATACGATGATTGTTCAATCTATCCATTTAACCTTCTGCTCGATTCGGTCGCTTGTATGTAAAACGGAAGGACTGTTACCTGGTGAGTATTGCTATGAAAACATCATCACGATATCATCGAATACAACTCAGATACAATTATCGTGTCGTCTAACCATTCAACATTCTGTTCGATTCAGTAGCTAGTATGTGTAACGGAAGTATCGTCACCTGGTAAGTATCACCATATATACAGAATTGCGATATAATCGGATACCACCCAGATACATTGATTGTTCAGTCTATCCATTCAACTCTCTTTTCGTTTCAGTCGCTCGTATGTGAAACGGGAATACCGTCTCCTAGTGTGTATAACTATATACACAGAATAACATCATAATCGAATACAACCCATATACTATCCATTCAACCTTCTGTTCGATTCGGTTGCTCGTATGTATAACGAAAGAACAGTTACCTGGTGAGTATAACTATATAAACGTAATCGAATACAACCCAGATACGATGATTGTTCAATCTATACTGAATTCAACCTTCTGCTCGATTCGGTCGCTTGTATGTAAAAAGGAAGAACAGTTACCTGGTGAGTATTGCTATATAAACATCATCACGATATCATCGAATACAACTCAGATACAATTATCGTTTCGTCTAACCATTTAACCTTCTGTTCGATTCAGTCGCTAGTATGTGTAACGGAAGTACCGTCACCTGGTATGTATCACTATATATACAGTATTGCGATATAATCGGATACCACCCAGATACATTGATTGTTCAGTCTATCCATTCAACTTTCTGTTCGTTTCGGTCGCTCGTATGTAAAACGGGAATACCGTCACCTTATGTGTATAACTATATATACAGCATAACATCATGATCGAATACAACCCAGATACTATCCATTCAACCTTCTGTTCGATTCGGTTGCTCGTATGTATAATGAAAGAACAGTAACCTGGTGAGTATTGCTATATAAACATCACCACGATATAATCGAATACAACTCAGTTACAATTATCGTTCCGTCTAACCATCCAACCTTATGTTCGATTCAGACGCTCGTATGTGTAACGAATGAACCGTTACATGGTAGGTGTAACTAAATATACAGCATAACGATATAATCGGAGACAACCCAGATATAATGATTGTTCAATCTATCCATCCAACCTTATGTTCGATTCGGTTGCTCGTATGTTTAACGGAAGACCTGTCACCTGGTTATACATACTATATGATAATCATCAAGATATACTCGAATACAACCCCAGATACGATTATTGTTTAGTCTATCCATTCAACCTTCTGTTCAATTCAGTCGTTCTCATGTATAACGGAAGAACGGTTACCTGGTGAGTATAACTATATAAAAATAATCGAATACAACCCAGATACGATGCAATCTATCCATTTAACCTTCTGCTCGATTCGGTCGCTTTTATGTGAAACGGAAGAACAGTTGCCTGGTGAGTATTGCTATATAATCATCATCACGATATCATCGAATACAACTCAGATACAATTATCGCTTCGTCTAAACATTTAACCTCCTGTTCGATTCAGTCGCTAGTATGTGTAACGGAAGTACCGTCACCTGGTAAGTATCACTATATGTACAGTATTGCGATACAATCGGATACCACCCAGATACATTGATTGTTCAGTCTATCCATTCAACTTTCTGTTCGTTTCGGTCGCTCGTATGTAAAACGGGAATACCGTCACCTTATGTGTGTAACTATATACACAGCATAACATCATAATCGAATACAACCCAGATACTATCCATTCAACCTTCTGTTCGATTCGGTTGCTCGTATGTATAAAGAAAGAACAGTAACCTGGTGAGTATTTCTATATGAACTTCATCACGATATATTCGAATACAACTCAGATACAATGATCATTCCGTCTATCCATCCAACCTTCTGTTCGATTGGGTCGCTCGTACGTATAATGCAAGAACAGTCACCTGGTGAGTATTACTACATAAACATTACCACGATATAATCGAATACAACTCAGTTACAATTATCGTTTCGTCTAACCATCCAACCTTATGTTCGATTCAGACGCTCGTATGTGTAACGAAAGAACCGTTACATGGTAGGTGTATCTAAATATACAGCATAACGATATAATCGGAGACAACCCAGATACAATGATTGTTCAATCTATCCATTCAACCTTATGTTCGATTCTGTTGCTTTTATGTATAACGGAAGAACAGTTACCTGGTTAGACATAATATATATATATTAATCATCACGAAATAATTGAATACAACCCAGATACGATGATTGTTCAGTCTATCCATTCAATCTTCTGTTCAATTCAGTCGCTCGTATGTATAACGGAAGAACAGTTACCTGGTGAGTATAACTATATAAGCATAATCGAATACAACTCAGATACAATGATTGTTCAATCTATCCATTCAACCTTATGTTCGATTCGGTCGCTCGTATGTAAAACGGGAATACCGTCACCTTATGTGTATAACTATATACACAGCATAACATCATAATCGAATACAACCCAGATACTATCCATTCAACCTTCTGTTCGATTCGGTTGCTCGTATGTATAACGAAAGAACAGTAACCTGGTGAGTATTGCTATATAAACATCACCACGATATAATCGAATACAACTCAGTTACAATTATCGTTCCGTCTAACCATCCAACCTTATGTTCGATTCAGACGCTCGTATGTGTAACGAATGAACCGTTACATGGTAGGTGTAACTAAATATACAGCATAACGATATAATCGGAGACAACCCAGATACAATGATTGTTCAATCTATCCATCCAACCTTATGTTCGATTCGGTTGCTCGTATGTTTAACGGAAGAACTGTCACCTGGTTATACATACTATATGATAATCATCACGATATACTCGAATACAACCCCAGATACGATTATTGTTCAGTCTAAACATTCAACCTCCTGTTCGATTCAGTCGCTAGTATGTGTAACGGAAGTACCGTCACCTGGTAAGTATCACTATATGTACAGTATTGCGATATAATCGGATACCACCCAGATACATTGATTGTTCAGTCTATCCATTCAACTTTCTGTTCGTTTCGGTCGCTCGTATGTAAAACGGGAATACCGTCACCTTATGTGTATAACTATATACACAGCATAACATCATAATCGAATACAACCCAGATACTATCCATTCAACCTTCTGTTCGATTCGGTTGCTCGTATGTATAACGAAAGAACAGTAACCTGGTGAGTATTTCTATAAGAACTTCATCACGATATAATCGAATACAACTCAGATACAATGATCATTCCGTCTATCCATCCAACCTTCTGTTCGATTGGGTCGCTCGTACGTATAATGCAAGAACAGTCACCTGGTGAGTATTACTACATAAACATTACCACGATATAATCGAATACAACTCAGTTACAATTATCGTTTCGTCTAACCATCCAACCTTATGTTCGATTCAGACGCTCGTATGTGTAACGAAAGAACCGTTACATGGTAGGTGTAACTAAATATACAGCATAACGATATAATCGGAGACAACCCATATACAATGATTGTTCAATCTATCCATTCAATCTTATGTTCGATTCTGTTGCTTTTATTTATAACGGAAGACCAGTTACCTGGTTAGACATAATATATATATTTATCATCACGAAATAATTGAATACAACCCAGATACGATGATTGTTCAGTCTATCCATTCAATCTTCTGTTCAATTCAGTCGCTCGTATGTATAACGGAAGAACAGGTACCTGGTGAGTATAACTATATAAACATAATTGAATACAACTCAGATATGATGATTGTTCAATCTATCCATTTAACCTTCTGCTCGATTCGGTCGCTTGTATGTAAAACGGAAGGACTGTTACCTGGTGAGTATTGCTATAAAAACATCATCACGATATCATCGAATACAACTCAGATACAATTATCGTTTCGTCTAACCATTCAACATTCTGTTCGATTCAGTCGCTAGTATGTGTAACGGAAGTATCGTCACCTGGTAAGTATCATCATATATACAGAATTGCGATATAATCGGATACCACCCAGATACATTAATTGTTCAGTCTATCCATTGAACTTTCTGTTCGTTTCGGTCGCTCGTATGTAAAACGGGAATACCGTCACCTAGTGTGTATAAATATATACACAGCATAACATCATAATCGAATACAACCCAGATACTATCCATTCAACCTTCTGTTCGATTCGGTTGCTCGTATGTATAACGAAAGAACAGTAACCTGGTGAGTATTTCTATATGAACGTCATCACGATATAATCGAATACAACTCAGATACAATGATCATTCCGTCTATCCATCCAACCTTATGTTCGATTGGGTCGCTCGTATGTATAACGCAAGAACAGTCACCTGGTGAGTATTACTATATAAACATAACCACGATATAATCGAATACAACTCAGTTACAAATATCGTTCCGTCTAACCATCCAACCTTATGTTCGATTCAGACGCTAGTATGTGTAACGAAAGAACCGTTACATGGTAGGTGTAACTAAATATACAGCATAACGATATAATCGGAGACAACCCATATACAATGATTGTTCAATCTATCCATTCAACCATATGTTCGATTTGGTTGCTCGTATGTATAACGAAAGAACTGTCACCTGGTTAGACATACTATATGATAATAATCACGATATAATCAAATACAACCCAGATACGATGATTGTTCAGACTATCCATTCAAACTTTTGTTCAGTTCAGTCGCTCTTATGTATAACTGGAGAACAGTTTCCTGGTAAGTATAATTATATGAACATCATCAAGATATAATCGAATACAACCCCAGATACGATTATTGTTTAATCTATCCATTCAACCTTCTGTTCAATTCATTCGCTCGTATGTATAACGGAAGAACAGTTACCTGGTGAGTATAACTATATAAACATGATCGAATACAACCCAGATACGATGATTGTTCAATCTATACTAAATTCAACCTTCTGCTCGATTCGGTCGCTTGTATGTAAAACGGAAGAACAGTTACCTGGTGAGTATTGCTATATAAACATCATCACGATTGAAATGAAGTGGACTGTATTTTTTATAGGTTTAGTCATTTTCCGTCTTATTTGCACTTGTTATAATATATTATGAATTATTGATGATGCGAGATAACTTTTTATGTTGATATAAATCGAGCTGTGATTTCCTTACCAATCTGCTGGTTTACTGAAGTTATATATGCATATATAGTCCGGAACTGCACTACAGGAGACTTCAAATGGCTGGTGCACTTACACTAGAGAGTACGCACTATGTACCGTGGCACATGAGCGAAAAAAACAAGGAACGAGAGGAGATACGTGTACTGGATGGCGATACTATTGCCACTGAGACTAAATGTAGGTGATTGGATGGATCGTCCTTGGCCTTGTCTCCTGTCGTTTTTTATCATCCAACATGCGATATGGGATTGAGAATCACAGCATTGAATCGCGAAAAATAAATTGAAAATAAACTATAAATAATTAAACCCGAAGAAAGAGATTACCAAAATATCTATTATAACCAAAAAACTAAACTAAAAAATAGATGAGCCTTGACGAAACATACCGCCCACCTAAAATGTGAAGCATTTTATTGATCGTCTGAAGAGTCAATTGGTAATGGGCAGAGCTTCACCAAAGGACGCTTGAAATCACCATGAGTGGTATGGACTGTAGCTACCCGACTGACTCCATCGACGCCTGGGTGAGTCTTCAGAAAACGTCCAATTTGCCAACGCAGAGGTGGCAAATTGTCTGCTTTTATTAGCACTGCTGTGCCCGGAAGCACAGGTTGAGAAGCATTGTGCCATTTACTTCGTTGATGAAGGGTGTGTAGGTATTCTCTTGACCAACGACTCCAAAAATCTTGGTGGAGCCTTTGTAACAACTGCCACCGAGTCAATTGATTTATCTTCAAGTGCTGTAGATCATTATCCGAAAGGGACGTTAGTGGCTCGAGGTATGATCGAAGTTGAAAATCGGTCCATCCGTTCGGAAGTTAAGGTGATCTGAAGAATTCGAAAAAGTTCCAAGCGGGCCCCCCTTGATGCAATTTTTTTTTAGATTTCGGTTTTTTCGATTGGAGAAATGGATTCTATGAAAAAAAACAAGCAGTTTGGTATGATCGAAGTTGAAAATCGGTCCATCCGTTTGGAAGTTAAGGCGATCTGAAGAATTCGAAAAAGTTCCAAGGGGGCCCCCTTTGATGCGATGTTTTTTCTAGATTTCGGTTTTTTCGATTGGAGAAATGGATTCTATGAAAAAAAAACAAGCAGATTGGTATGATCGATGTTGAAAATCGGTTCATCCGTTTGGAAGTTAAGGCGATCTGAAGAATTCGAAAAAGTTCCAAGGGGGCCCCCTTTGATGCAATTTTTTTTTCAGATTTCGGTTTTTTCGATTGGAGAAATGGATTCTATGAAAAAAAAACAAGCAGATTGGTATAATCGAAGTTGAAAATCGGTCCATCCGTTTGGAAGTTAAGGCGATCTGAAGAATTCGAGAAAGTTCCAAGGGGACCCCCTTTGATGCAATTTTTTTTTCGATTTCGGTTTTTTTTATTGGAGAAATGGATTCCATTAAAAAAAAACAAGCAGTTTGGTATGATCGAAGTTGAAAATCGGTCCATCCGTTCGGAAGTTAAGGCGATCTGAAGAATTCGGAAAAGTTCCAAGAGGACCGACCCCCTTTGATGCAATTTTTTTTCGATTTCGGTTTTCCGTTCGGAAGTTAACCCCTTAACGTCCAATGGGTCAGATTAGGAACATTCCAAACAAATCATAATTCATTATAAAAAAACGCGAATTCTGCGATTTTATTGTTCAGTTGCCCATAGTTCCAGTCCTGGTGTGTATATCATACGTATAGAGTGATCTACAGTTGGCAACAATGCTGATTTATTTCATACCAGTCATATATAAACACAACTTGAGTGAACGTGCAGTGCACAGTGTACTTTTTGCTCATATTTCGAGGATTTATAGGTAAGTCACGTGTTTATTTTTTTTCCAGTTAGTTACTATATTGCATAGAGATATGGTTGATTGACATAGCAACACGTTATCTTTTTTTTGTGGAAAATGAACAATGTAGTTTATTGTGTTCCTCATCTGGAACAATGGTCCATTCGTCAAATAATATGTTCCTGATTTGGAACAGCAGTCCATGCATTGACATTTTATGTTTGTTCCTATTATGGTACCATTGTCACTTGAAACTGAGATTTGTGTTTGTTATTTGCACAGATATCCTAAAAATGGAGACTGAATTTCCCGAATCAAGTGAGGATGAGAATCTCAGTGATAGCGATGTTGAATACCGAGCCAGATGGTATTGGTTCTCTTGGTACTATAAGATCCAATCGCATTCCTGGCATACATTTCACCAGTGACCAAGTTATGAAAAAAAAAGGCAGAGGAACGTTTGAAGAGTATGAATCATATATAAATGGTGTATCCATCAGAGCACTCAAATGGTTTGACAACAAACCAGTAACACTTGCAAGCTCATTCTGTGGTTCACAACCTGTAGATAAAGTACAGAGATTTGATGAAAAACAAAAGAAGAAAATAGATATTGCCCGTCCATTCATGATAAAATTGTACAACAACTTCATGGGGGGTGTAGACTTACTGGATGGTCTGAAAGAGAGAAAGTGGTATTTACGTTTTTTTTTTTCATTTCATAGATATGGCCTTAGTGAACGCCTGGCTCGCATATTGAGATGATATGAGAACAGCAGGCTTACCAGATACAGATATATTGGATTCATTGGGCTTCAGGGCTGAAGTTGCTGAAGCATTGAGCAAACTAAATAAAATACCTAATAATAGGAAAAGAGGAAGACAATCCACTTCTAAAGTAGAGACAGAATTCGAAGAGAAAGTGAAAAGGGGGCCTACAAAACCAATTCCTCAGATGGACATCCGAAGAGATGGAATTGGACATGAAACAACATGAAAGACAACGATGCAAGCTGCCGAATTGTGGCATGAAAACATATTTTTTTTGTAGGAAGTGTAAGGTTCACCTTTGCATCAACAAAAAGAGGAATTGTTTCATGATGTTTCATGTATAAATGATATGTTTCGGAAAATGAAAAGATGTTTAGTTGACCATTGGGTCAAATTAGACCCATACCTATTTTTTGTAAAAAAAAACAATAAAATTCGATTTTTTATTTTACTATCTATTTTCAATTACCTGTTTCATCAAATTTTCGCTTGAAGATATATAAAAATAATTTCTACTGATTTCTGGTCAATAAGGGGTTAAGGCGGTCTGAAGAATTCGAAAAAGTTCCAAGGGGGCCCCCTTTGATGCATTTTTTTTTCGATTTCGGTTTTTCCGATTGGAGAAATGTATTCTATGAAAAAAACAAGCAGATTGGTATGATCGAAGTTGAAAATCGGTCCATCCGTTCGGAAGTTAAGGTGATCTGAAGAATTCGAAAAAGTTCCAAGCGGGCCCCCTTTGATGCAATTATTTTTTTAGATTTCGGTTTTTTCGATTGGAGAAATGGATTCTATGAAAAAAAAAGCAGATTGGTATGATCGAAGTTGAAAATCGGTCCATCCGTTTGGAAGTTAAGGCGATCTGAAGAATTCGAAAAAGTTCCAAGGGGACCCCTTTTGTTGCAATTTTTTTTTCGATTTCGGTTTTTTCGATTGGAGAAATGGTTTCTATGAAAAAAAAAACAAGCAGTTTGGTATGATCGAAGTTGAAAATCGGTCCATCCGTTCGGAAGTTAAGGCGATCTGAAGAATTCGAAAAAGTTCCAAGGGGACCCCCTTTGATGCAATTTTTTTTGATTTCGGTTTTTTCGATTGGAGAAATGGATTCTATGAAAAAAAAACAAGCATATTGGTATGATCGAAGTTGAAAATCGGTCCATCCGTTTGGAAGTTAAGGCGATCTGAAGAATTCGAAAAAGTTCCAAGGGGACCCCCTTTGATGCAATTTTTTTTTCGATTTCGGTTTTTTCGATTGGAGAAATGGATTCTATGAAAAAAAACAAGCAGTTTGGTATGATCGAAGTTGAAAATCGGTCCATCCGTTCGGAAGTTAAGGCGATCTGAAGAATTCGAAAAAGTTCCAAGAGAACCCCCTTTGATGCAATTTTTTTTCGATTTCGGTTTTCACTATTGAAGAAATGGATTCTATGAAAAAACAAGCAAATTGGTATGCGCGAAATTGAAAATCGGTTCATCCGTTCGGAAGTTAAGGCGATCTGAAGAATTCGAAAAAGTTCCAAGGGGACCCCCTTTGATGCAATTTTTTTTCGATTTCGGTTTTTTCGATTGGAGAAATGGATTCTATGAAAAAAAAACAAGCAGTTTGGTATGATCGAAGTTGAAAATCGGTCAATCCGTTCGGAAGTTGAGGCGATCTGAAGAATTCGAAAAAGTTCCAAGAGGACCCCCTTTGATGCAATTTTTTTTTCGATATCGGTTTTTTCTATTGAAGAAATGGATTCAATGAAAAAACAAGCAAATTGGTATGCGCGAAATTGAAAATCGGTCCATCCGTTCGGAAGTTGAGGCGGTCTGAAGAATTCGAAAAAATTCCAAGGGGGCCCCCTTTGATGCATTTTTTTTTCGATTTCGGTTTTTTTGATTAGAGAAATGGATTCTATGAAAAAAACAAGCAGATTGGTTTGATCGAAGTTGAAAATCGGTCAATCCGTTCGGAAGTTAAGGCGATCTGAAGAATTCGAAAAAGTTCCAAGGGGGCCCCCTTTGATGCAATTTTTTTTTTAGATTTCGGTTTTTCCGATTGGAGAAATGGATTCTATGAAAAAAAACAAGCAGTTTGGTATGATCGAAGTTGAAAATCGGTCCATCCGTTCGGAAGTTAAGGCGATCTGAAGAATTCGAAAAAGTTCCAAGAGGACCCCCTTTGATGCAATTTTTTTTCGATTTCGGTTTTCTCTATTGAAGAAATGGATTCTATGAAAAAACAAGCAAATTGGTATGCGCGAAATTGAAAATCGGTCCATCCGTTCGGAAGTTAAGGCGATCTGAAGAATTCGAAAAAGTTCCAAGGGGACCCCCTTTGATGCAATTTTTTTTCGATTTCGGTTTTTTCGATTGGAGAAATGGATTCTATAAAAAAAAACAAGCAGTTTGGTATGATCGAAGTTGAAAATCGGTCAATCCGTTCGGAAGTTGAGGCGATCTGAAGAATTCGAAAAAGTTCCAAGAGGACCCCCTTTGATGCAATTTTTTTTTCGATTTCGGTTTTTTTGATTGGAGAAATGGATTCTTTGAAAAAAACAAGCAGTTTGGTATGATCGAAGTTGAAAATCGGTCCATCCGTTCGGAAGTTAAGGCGATCTAAAGAATTCGAAAAAGTTCCAAGAGGACCCCCTGTGATGCATTTTTTTTTCGATTTCGGTTTTCCGTTCGGAAGTTAAGGCGGTCTGAAGAATTCGAAAAAGTTCCAAGGGGGCCCCCTTTGATGCATTTTTTTTTCGATTTCGGTTTTTCCGATTGGAGAAATGTATTCTATGAAAAAAACAAGCAGATTGGTATGATCGAAGTTGAAAATCGGTCCATCCGTTCGGAAGTTAAGGTGATCTGAAGAATTCGAAAAAGTTCCATGCGGGCCCCCTTTAATGCAATTTTTTTTTTCAGATTTCGGTTTTTTCGATTGGAGAAATGGATTCTATGAAAAAAAAAAGCAGATTGGTATGATCGAAGTTGAAAATCGGTCCATCCGTTTGGAAGTTAAGGCGATCTGAAGAATTCGAAAAAGTTCCAAGGGGACCCCCTTTGATGCAATTTCGTTTTCGATTTCGGTTTTTTCGATTGGAGAAATGGATTCTATGAAAAAAAAACAAGCAGTTTGGTATGATCGAAGTTGAAAATCGGTCCATCCGTTTGGAAGTTAAGGCGATCTGAAGAATTCGAAAAAGTTCCCAGGGGACCCCCTTTGATGCAATTTTTTTTTCGATTTCGGTTTTTTCGATTGGAGAAATGGATTCTATGAAAAAAAAACAAGCAGATTGGTATGATCGAAGTTGAAAATCGTTTCAACCGTTTGGAAGTTAAGGCGATCTGAAGAATTCGAAAAAGTTCCAAGGGGGCCCCCTTTGATGCAATTTTTTTCGGATTCCGGTTTTTTCGATTGGAGAAATGGATTCTATGAAAAAAAACAAGCAGATTGGTATGATCGAAGTTGAAAATCGGTCCATCCGTTCGGAAGTTAAGGCGATCTGAAGAATTCGAAAAAGTTCCAAGAGGACCCCCTTTGATGCAATTTTTTTTTCGATTTCGGTTTTTTCTATTGAAGAAATGGATTCTATGAAAAAACAAGCAAATTGGTATGCGCGAAATTGAAAATCGGTCCATCAGTTCGGAAGTTAAGGCGGTCTGAAGAATTCGAAAAAGTGCCAAGGGGGCCCCCTTTGATGCATTTTTTTTTTCGATTTCGGTTTTCTCGATTGGAGAAATGGATTCTATGAAAAAAACAAGCAGATTGGTATGATCGAAGTTGAAAATCGGTCAATCCGTTCGGAAGTTGAGGCGATCTGAAGAATTCGAAAAAGTTCCAAGAGGACCCCCTTTGATGCAATTTTTTTTTTCGATTTCGGTTTTTTTGATTGGAGAAATGGATTCTTTGAAAAAAAAACAAGCAGTTTGGTATGATCGAAGTTGAAAATCGGTCCATCCGTTCGGAAGTTAAGGCGATCTGAAGAATTCGAAAAAGTTCCAAGAGGACCCCCTTTGATGCAATTTTTTTTTCGATTTCGGTTTTCCGTTCGGAAGTTAAGGCGGTCTGAAGAATTCGAAAAAGTTCCAAGGGGGCCCCTTTGATGCATTTTTTTTTTCGATTTCGGTTTTTTCGATTGGAGAAATGTATTTTATGAAAAAAACAAGCAGATTGGGATGATCGAAGTTGAAAATCGGTCCATCCGTTCGGAAGTTAAGGTGATCTGAAGAATTCGAAAAAGTTCCATGCGGGCTCCCTTTGATGCAATTTTTTTTTTAGATTTCGGTTTTTTCGATTGGAGAAATGGATTCTATGAAAAAAAAGCAGATTGGTATGATCGAAGTTGAAAATCGGTCCATCCGTTTGGAAGTTAAGGCGAAGAATTCGAAAAACTTCCAAGGGGACCCCCTTTGATGCAATTTTGTTTTCGATTTCGGTTTTTTCGATTGGAGAAATGGATTCTATGAAAAAAAAACAAGCAGTTTGGTATGATCGAAGTTGAAAATCGGTCCATCCGTTTGGAAGTTAAGGCGATCTGAAGAATTCGAAAAAGTTCCCAGGGGACCCCCTTTGATGCAATTTTTTTTTTCGATTTCGGTTTTTTCGATTGGAGAAATGGATTCTATGAAAAAAAAAACAAGCAGATTGGTATGATCGAAGTTGAAAATCGTTTCATCCGTTTGGAAGTTAAGGCGATCTGAAGAATTAGAAAAAGTTCCAAGAGGGCCCCCTTTGATGCAATTTTTTTTTTATTTCGGTTTTTTCGATTGGAGAAATGGATTCTATGAAAAAAAACAAGCAGATTGGTATGATCGAAGTTGAAAATCGGTCCATCCGTTCGGAAGTTAAGGCGATCTGAAGAATTCGAAAAAGTTCCAAGAGGACCCCCTTCGATGCAATTTTTTATTCGATTTCGGTTTTTTCTATTGAAGAAATGGATTCTATGAAAAACAAGCAGATTGGTATGATCGAAGTTGAAAATCGGTCAATCCGTTCGGAAGTTAAGGCGATCTGAAGAATTCGAAAAAGTTCCAAGGGGGCCCCCTTTGATGCAATTTTTTTTTTATTTCGGTTTTTTCGATTGGAGAAATGGATTCTATAAAAAAAAAACAAGCAGATTGGTATGATCGAAGTTGAAAATCGGTCCATCCGTTTGGAAGTTAAGGCGATCTGAAGAATTCGAAAAAGTTCCAAGGGGACCCCCTTTGATGCAATTTTTGTTTTCGATTTCGGTTTTTTTGATTGGAGAAATGGATTCTTTGAAAAAAAACAAGCAGTTTGGTATGATCGAAGTTGAAAATCGGTCCATCCGTTCGGAAGTTAAGGCGATCTGAAGAATTCGAAAAAGTTCCAAGAGGGCCCCCTTTGATGCATTTTTTTTTTCGATTTCGGTTTTTCCGATTGGAGAAATGTATTCTATGAAAAAAACAAGCAGATTGGTATGATCGAAGTTGAAAATCGGTCCATCCGTTCGGAAGTTAAGGTGATCTGAAGAATTCGAAAAAGTTCCAAGCGGGCCCCCTTTGATGCAATTTTTTTTTTAGATTCCGGTTTTTTCGATTGGAGAAATGGATTCTATGAAAAAAAAAGCAGATTGGTATGATCGAAGTTGAAAATCGGTCCATCCGTTTGGAAGTTAAGGCGATCTGAAGAATTCGAAAAAGTTTCAAGGGGACCCCCTTTGATGCAATTTTGTTTTCGATTTCGGTTTTTTTGATTGGAGAAATGGATTCTATGAAAAAAAAACAAGCAGTTTGGTATGATCGAAGTTGAAAATCGGTCCATCCGTTTGGAAGTTAAGGCGATCTGAAGAATTCGAAAAAGTTCCCAGGGGACCCCCTTTGATGCAATTTTTTTTTCGATTTCGGTTTTTTCGATTGGAGAAATGGATTCTATGAAAAAAAAAACAAGCAGATTGGTATGATCGAAGTTGAAAATCGTTTCAACCGTTTGGAAGTTAAGGCGATCTGAAGAATTCGAAAAAGTTCCAAGGGGGCCCCCTTTGATGCAATTTTTTTTGGATTCCGGTTTTTTCGATTGGAGAAATGGATTCTATGAAAAAAACAAGCAGATTGGTATGATCGAAGTTGAAAATCGGTCCATCCGTTCGGAAGTTAAGGCGATCTGAAGAATTCGAAAAAGTTCCAAGAGGACCCCCTTCGATGCAATTTTTTTTTCGATTTCGGTTTTTTCTATTGAAGAAATGGATTCTATGAAAAAACAAGCAAATTGGTATGCGCGAAATTGAAAATCGGTCCATCAGTTCGGAAGTTAAGGCGGTCTGAAGAATTCGAAAAAGTTCCAAGGGGGCCCCCTTTGATGCATTTTTTTTTCGATTTCGGTTTTTCCGATTGGAGAAATGTATTCTATGAAAAAAACAAGCAGATTGGTATGATCGAAGTTGAAAATCGGTCCATCCGTTCGGAAGTTGAGGCGATCTGAAGAATTCGAAAAAGTTCCAAGAGGACCCCCTTTGATGCAATTTTTTTTTTCGATTTCGGTTTTTTTGATTGGAGAAATGGATTCTTTGAAAAAAAAACAAGCAGTTTGGTATGATCGAAGTTGAAAATCGGTCCATCCGTTCGGAAGTTAAGGCGATCTGAAGAATTCGAAAAAGTTCCAAGAGGACCCCCTTTGATGCAATTTTTTTTTCGATTTCGGTTTTCCGTTCGGAAGTTAAGGCGGTCTGAAGAATTCGAAAAAGTTCCAAGGGGGCCCCTTTGATGCATTTTTTTTTTCGATTTCGGTTTTTTCGATTGGAGAAATGTATTTTATGAAAAAAACAAGCAGATTGGGATGATCGAAGTTGAAAATCGGTCCATCCGTTCGGAAGTTAAGGTGATCTGAAGAATTCGAAAAAGTTCCATGCGGGCTCCCTTTGATGCAATTTTTTTTTTAGATTTCGGTTTTTTCGATTGGAGAAATGGATTCTATGAAAAAAAAGCAGATTGGTATGATCGAAGTTGAAAATCGGTCCATCCGTTTGGAAGTTAAGGCGAAGAATTCGAAAAACTTTCAAGGGGACCCCCTTTGATGCAATTTTGTTTTCGATTTCGGTTTTTTCGATTGGAGAAATGGATTCTATGAAAAAAAAACAAGCAGTTTGGTATGATCGAAGTTGAAAATCGGTCCATCCGTTTGGAAGTTAAGGCGATCTGAAGAATTCGAAAAAGTTCCCAGGGGACCCCCTTTGATGCAATTTTTTTTTTCGATTTCGGTTTTTTCGATTGGAGAAATGGATTCTATGAAAAAAAAAACAAGCAGATTGGTATGATCGAAGTTGAAAATCGTTTCATCCGTTTGGAAGTTAAGGCGATCTGAAGAATTAGAAAAAGTTCCAAGAGGGCCCCCTTTGATGCAATTTTTTTTTTATTTCGGTTTTTTCGATTGGAGAAATGGATTCTATGAAAAAAAACAAGCAGATTGGTATGATCGAAGTTGAAAATCGGTCCATCCGTTCGGAAGTTAAGGCGATCTGAAGAATTCGAAAATGTTCCAAGAGGACCCCCTTCGATGCAATTTTTTATTCGATTTCGGTTTTTTCTATTGAAGAAATGGATTCTATGAAAAAACAAGCAGATTGGTATGATCGAAGTTGAAAATCGGTCAATCCGTTCGGAAGTTAAGGCGATCTGAAGAATTCGAAAAAGTTCCAAGGGGGCCCCCTTTGATGCAATTTTTTTTTTATTTCGGTTTTTTCGATTGGAGAAATGGATTCTATAAAAAAAAAACAAGCAGATTGGTATGATCGAAGTTGAAAATCGGTCCATCCGTTTGGAAGTTAAGGCGATCTGAAGAATTCGAAAAAGTTCCAAGGGGACCCCCTTTGATGCAATTTTTGTTTTCGATTTCGGTTTTTTTGATTGGAGAAATGGATTCTTTGAAAAAAAACAAGCAGTTTGGTATGATCGAAGTTGAAAATCGGTCCATCCGTTCGGAAGTTAAGGCGATCTGAAGAATTCGAAAAAGTTCCAAGAGGGCCCCCTTTGATGCATTTTTTTTTTCGATTTCGGTTTTTCCGATTGGAGAAATGTATTCTATGAAAAAAACAAGCAGATTGGTATGATCGAAGTTGAAAATCGGTCCATCCGTTCGGAAGTTAAGGTGATCTGAAGAATTCGAAAAAGTTCCAAGCGGGCCCCCTTTGATGCAATTTTTTTTTTAGATTCCGGTTTTTTCGATTGGAGAAATGGATTCTATGAAAAAAAAAGCAGATTGGTATGATCGAAGTTGAAAATCGGTCCATCCGTTTGGAAGTTAAGGCGATCTGAAGAATTCGAAAAAGTTTCAAGGGGACCCCCTTTGATGCAATTTTGTTTTCGATTTCGGTTTTTTTGATTGGAGAAATGGATTCTATGAAAAAAAAACAAGCAGTTTGGTATGATCGAAGTTGAAAATCGGTCCATCCGTTTGGAAGTTAAGGCGATCTGAAGAATTCGAAAAAGTTCCCAGGGGACCCCCTTTGATGCAATTTTTTTTTCGATTTCGGTTTTTTCGATTGGAGAAATGGATTCTATGAAAAAAAAAACAAGCAGATTGGTATGATCGAAGTTGAAAATCGTTTCAACCGTTTGGAAGTTAAGGCGATCTGAAGAATTCGAAAAAGTTCCAAGGGGGCCCCCTTTGATGCAATTTTTTTTGGATTCCGGTTTTTTCGATTGGAGAAATGGATTCTATGAAAAAAACAAGCAGATTGGTATGATCGAAGTTGAAAATCGGTCCATCCGTTCGGAAGTTAAGGCGATCTGAAGAATTCGAAAAAGTTCCAAGAGGACCCCCTTCGATGCAATTTTTTTTTCGATTTCGGTTTTTTCTATTGAAGAAATGGATTCTATGAAAAAACAAGCAAATTGGTATGCGCGAAATTGAAAATCGGTCCATCAGTTCGGAAGTTAAGGCGGTCTGAAGAATTCGAAAAAGTTCCAAGGGGGCCCCCTTTGATGCATTTTTTTTTCGATTTCGGTTTTTCCGATTGGAGAAATGTATTCTATGAAAAAAACAAGCAGATTGGTATGATCGAAGTTGAAAATCGGTCCATCCGTTCGGAAGTTAAGGTGATCTGAAGAATTCGAAAAAGTTCCAAGCGGGCCCCCTTTGATGCAATTATTTTTTTAGATTTCGGTTTTTTCGATTGGAGAAATGGATTCTATGAAAAAAAAAGCAGATTGGTATGATCGAAGTTGAAAATCGGTCCATCCGTTTGGAAGTTAAGGCGATCTGAAGAATTCGAAAAAGTTCCAAGGGGACCCCTTTTGTTGCAATTTTTTTTTCGATTTCGGTTTTTTCGATTGGAGAAATGGTTTCTATGAAAAAAAAACAAGCAGTTTGGTATGATCGAAGTTGAAAATCGGTCCATCCGTTCGGAAGTTAAGGCGATCTGAAGAATTCGAAAAAGTTCCAAGGGGACCCCCTTTGATGCAATTTTTTTTGATTTCGGTTTTTTCGATTGGAGAAATGGATTCTATGAAAAAAAAACAAGCAGATTGGTATGATCGAAGTTGAAAATCGGTCCATCCGTTTGGAAGTTAAGGCGATCTGAAGAATTCGAAAAAGTTCCAAGGGGACCCCCTTTGATGCAATTTTTTTTTCGATTTCGGTTTTTTCGATTGGAGAAATGGATTCTATGAAAAAAAACAAGCAGTT
The DNA here is from genome assembly GCA_029955515.1 of Chrysomela aeneicollis. Lineage (NCBI taxonomy): Eukaryota > Metazoa > Arthropoda > Insecta > Coleoptera > Chrysomelidae > Chrysomela > Chrysomela aeneicollis. The sequence continues at coordinate 8,033,269 of JARUHQ010000013.1, read as the reverse complement.
TGGTATGATCGAAGTTGAAAATCGGTCCATCCGTTCGGAAGTTAAGGCGATCTGAAGAATTCGAAAAAGTTCCAAGAGGACCCCCTTTGATGCAATTTTTTTTTCGATATCGGTTTTTTCTATTGAAGAAATGGATTCAATGAAAAAACAAGCAAATTGGTATGCGCGAAATTGAAAATCGGTCCATCCGTTCGGAAGTTGAGGCGGTCTGAAGAATTCGAAAAAATTCCAAGGGGGCCCCCTTTGATGCATTTTTTTTTTCGATTTCGGTTTTTTTGATTAGAGAAATGGATTCTATGAAAAAAACAAGCAGATTGGTTTGATCGAAGTTGAAAATCGGTCAATCCGTTCGGAAGTTAAGGCGATCTGAAGAATTCGAAAAAGTTCCAAGGGGGCCCCCTTTGATGCAATTTTTTTTTTAGATTTCGGTTTTTCCGATTGGAGAAATGGATTCTATGAAAAAAAACAAGCAGTTTGGTATGATCGAAGTTGAAAATCGGTCCATCCGTTCGGAAGTTAAGGCGATCTGAAGAATTCGAAAAAGTTCCAAGAGGACCCCCTTTGATGCAATTTTTTTTCGATTTCGGTTTTCTCTATTGAAGAAATGGATTCTATGAAAAAACAAGCAAATTGGTATGCGCGAAATTGAAAATCGGTCCATCCGTTCGGAAGTTAAGGCGATCTGAAGAATTCGAAAAAGTTCCAAGGGGACCCCCTTTGATGCAATTTTTTTTCGATTTCGGTTTTTTCGATTGGAGAAATGGATTCTATAAAAAAAAACAAGCAGTTTGGTATGATCGAAGTTGAAAATCGGTCAATCCGTTCGGAAGTTGAGGCGATCTGAAGAATTCGAAAAAGTTCCAAGAGGACCCCCTTTGATGCAATTTTTTTTTCGATTTCGGTTTTTTTGATTGGAGAAATGGATTCTTTGAAAAAAACAAGCAGTTTGGTATGATCGAAGTTGAAAATCGGTCCATCCGTTCGGAAGTTAAGGCGATCTGAAGAATTCGAAAAAGTTCCAAGAGGACCCCCTGTGATGCATTTTTTTTTCGATTTCGGTTTTCCGTTCGGAAGTTAAGGCGGTCTGAAGAATTCGAAAAAGTTCCAAGGGGGCCCCCTTTGATGCATTTTTTTTTCGATTTCGGTTTTTCCGATTGGAGAAATGTATTCTATGAAAAAAACAAGCAGATTGGTATGATCGAAGTTGAAAATCGGTCCATCCGTTCGGAAGTTAAGGTGATCTGAAGAATTCGAAAAAGTTCCATGCGGGCCCCCTTTGATGCAATTTTTTTTTCAGATTTCGGTTTTTTCGATTGGAGAAATGGATTCTATGAAAAAAAAAAGCAGATTGGTATGATCGAAGTTGAAAATCGGTCCATCCGTTTGGAAGTTAAGGCGATCTGAAGAATTCGAAAAAGTTCCAAGGGGACCCCCTTTGATGCAATTTCGTTTTCGATTTCGGTTTTTTCGATTGGAGAAACGGATTCTATGAGAAAAAAACAAGCAGTTTGGTATGATCGAAGTTGAAAATCGGTCCATCCGTTTGGAAGTTAAGGCGATCTGAAGAATTCGAAAAAGTTCCCAGGGGACCCCCTTTGATGCAATTTTTTTTTCGATTTCGGTTTTTTCGATTGGAGAAATGGATTCTATGAAAAAAAAACAAGCAGATTGGTATGATCGAAGTTGAAAATCGTTTCAACCGTTTGGAAGTTAAGGCGATCTGAAGAATTCGAAAAAGTTCCAAGGGGGCCCCCTTTGATGCAATTTTTTTCGGATTCCGGTTTTTTCGATTGGAGAAATGGATTCTATGAAAAAACAAGCAAATTGGTATGCGCGAAATTGAAAATCTGTCCATCAGTTCGGAAGTTAAGGCGGTCTGAAGAATTCGAAAAAGTGCCAAGGGGGCCCCCTTTGATGCATTTTTTTTTTTCGATTTCGGTTTTCTCGATTGGAGAAATGGATTCTATGAAAAAAACAAGCAGATTGGTATGATCGAAGTTGAAAATCGGTCAATCCGTTCGGAAGTTGAGGCGATCTGAAGAATTCGAAAAAGTTCCAAGAGGACCCCCTTTGATGCAATTTTTTTTTTCGATTTCGGTTTTTTTGATTGGAGAAATGGATTCTTTGAAAAAAAAACAAGCAGTTTGGTATGATCGAAGTTGAAAATCGGTCCATCCGTTCGGAAGTTAAGGCGATCTGAAGAATTCGAAAAAGTTCCAAGAGGACCCCCTTTGATGCAATTTTTTTTTCGATTTCGGTTTTCCGTTCGGAAGTTAAGGCGGTCTGAAGAATTCGAAAAAGTTCCAAGGGGGCCCCTTTGATGCATTTTTTTTTTTCGATTTCGGTTTTTTCGATTGGAGAAATGTATTTTATGAAAAAAACAAGCAGATTGGTATGATCGAAGTTGAAAATCGGTCCATCCGTTCGGAAGTTAAGGTGATCTGAAGAATTCGAAAAAGTTCCATGCGGGCCCCCTTTGATGCAATTTTTTTTTTAGATTTCGGTTTTTTCGATTGGAGAAATGGATTCTATGAAAAAAAAGCAGATTGGTATGATCGAAGTTGAAAATCGGTCCATCCGTTTGGAAGTTAAGGCGAAGAATTCGAAAAACTTCCAAGGGGACCCCCTTTGATGCAATTTTGTTTTCGATTTCGGTTTTTTCGATTGGAGAAATGGATTCTATGAAAAAAAAACAAGCAGTTTGGTATGATCGAAGTTGAAAATCGGTCCATCCGTTTGGAAGTTAAGGCGATCTGAAGAATTCGAAAAAGTTCCCAGGGGACCCCCTTTGATGCAATTTTTTTTTTCGATTTCGGTTTTTTCGATTGGAGAAATGGATTCTATGAAAAAAAAAACAAGCAGATTGGTATGATCGAAGTTGAAAATCGTTTCATCCGTTTGGAAGTTAAGGCGATCTGAAGAATTCGAAAAAGTTCCAAGAGGGCCCCCTTTGATGCAATTTTTTTTTTATTTCGGTTTTTTCGATTGGAGAAATGGATTCTATGAAAAAAAACAAGCAGATTGGTATGATCGAAGTTGAAAATCGGTCCATCCGTTCGGAAGTTAAGGCGATCTGAAGAATTCGAAAAAGTTCCAAGAGGACCCCCTTCGATGCAATTTTTTATTCGATTTCGGTTTTTTCTATTGAAGAAATGGATTCTATGAAAAAACAAGCAGATTGGTATGATCGAAGTTGAAAATCGGTCAATCCGTTCGGAAGTTAAGGCGATCTGAAGAATTCGAAAAAGTTCCAAGGGGGCCCCCTTTGATGCAATTTTTTTTTTATTTCGGTTTTTTCGACTGGAGAAATGGATTCTATGAAAAAAAAACAAGCAGATTGGTATGATCGAAGTTGAAAATCGGTCCATCCGTTTGGAAGTTAAGGCGATCTGAAGAATTCGAAAAAGTTCCAAGGGGACCCCCTTTGATGCAATTTTTGTTTTCGATTTCGGTTTTTTTGATTGGAGAAATGGATTCTTTGAAAAAAAACAAGCAGTTTGGTATGATCGAAGTTGAAAATCGGTCCATCCGTTCGGAAGTTAAGGCGATCTGAAGAATTCGAAAAAGTTCCAAGAGGGCCCCCTTTGATGCATTTTTTTTTTCGATTTCGGTTTTTCCGATTGGAGAAATGTATTCTATGAAAAAAACAAGCAGATTGGTATGATCGAAGTTGAAAATCGGTCCATCCGTTCGGAAGTTAAGGTGATCTGAAGAATTCGAAAAAGTTCCAAGCGGGCCCCCTTTGATGCAATTTTTTTTTAGATTCCGGTTTTTTCGATTGGAGAAATGGATTCTATGAAAAAAAAAGCAGATTGGTATGATCGAAGTTGAAAATCGGTCCATCCGTTTGGAAGTTAAGGCGATCTGAAGAATTCGAAAAAGTTTCAAGGGGACCCCCTTTGATGCAATTTTGTTTTCGATTTCGGTTTTTTCGATTGGAGAAATGGATTCTATGAAAAAAAAACAAGCAGTTTGGTATGATCGAAGTTGAAAATCGGTCCATCCGTTTGGAAGTTAAGGCGATCTGAAGAATTCGAAAAAGTTCCCAGGGGACCCCCTTTGATGCAATTTTTTTTTCGATTTCGGTTTTTTCGATTGGAGAAATGGATTCTATGAAAAAAAAACAAGCAGATTGGTATGATCGAAGTTGAAAATCGTTTCAACCGTTTGGAAGTTAAGGCGATCTGAAGAATTCGAAAAAGTTCCAAGGGGGCCCCCTTTGATGCAATTTTTTTTGGATTCCGGTTTTTTCGATTGGAGAAATGGATTCTATGAAATAAAACAAGCAGAATGGTATGATCGAAGTTGAAAATCGGTCCATCCGTTCGGAAGTTAAGGCGATCTGAAGAATTCGAAAAAGTTCCAAGGGGGCCCCCTTTGATGCATTTTTTTTTTTACCTTTTTTTTTCTATTGGAGAAATGGATTCTATGAAAAAAAAACAAGCAGATTTGTATGTTCGAAGAATTCGAAAAAGTTCCAAGGGGACCCCCTTTGATGCAATTATTGTTTTCGATTTCGGTTTTTTTGATTGGAGAAATGGATTCTTTGAAAAAAAACAAGCAGTTTGGTATGATCGAAGTTGAAAATCGGTCCATCCGTTCGGAAGTTAAGGCGATCTGAAGAATTCGAAAAAGTTCCAAGAGGGCCCCCTTTGATGCATTTTTTTTTTCGATTTCGGTTTTTCCGATTGGAGAAATGTATTCTATGAAAAAAACAAGCAGATTGGTATGATCGAAGTTGAAAATCGGTCCATCCGTTCGGAAGTTAAGGTGATCTGAAGAATTCGAAAAAGTTCCAAGCGGGCCCCCTTTGATGCAATTTTTTTTTTAGATTCCGGTTTTTTCGATTGGAGAAATGGATTCTATGAAAAAAAAAGCAGATTGGTATGATCGAAGTTGAAAATCGGTCCATCCGTTTGGAAGTTAAGGCGATCTGAAGAATTCGAAAAAGTTTCAAGGGGACCCCCTTTGATGCAATTTTGTTTTCGATTTCGGTTTTTTCGATTGGAGAAATGGATTCTATGAAAAAAAAACAAGCAGTTTGGTATGATCGAAGTTGAAAATCGGTCCATCCGTTTGGAAGTTAAGGCGATCTGAAGAATTCGAAAAAGTTCCAAGAGGACCCCCTTCGATGCAATTTTTTTTTCGATTTCGGTTTTTTCTATTGAAGAAATGGATTCTATGAAAAAACAAGCAAATTGGTATGCGCGAAATTGAAAATCGGTCCATCAGTTCGGAAGTTAAGGCGGTCTGAAGAATTCGAAAAAGTGCCAAGGGGGCCCCCTTTGATGCATTTTTTTTTTCGATTTCGGTTTTCTCGATTGGAGAAATGGATTCTACGAAAAAAACAAGCAGATTGGTATGATCGAAGTTGAAAATCGGTCAATCCGTTCGGAAGTTGAGGCGATCTGAAGAATTCGAAAAAGTTCCAAGAGGACCCCCTTTGATGCAATTTTTTTTTCGATTTCGGTTTTTTTGATTGGAGAAATGGATTCTTTGAAAAAAAAACAAGCAGTTTGGTATGATCGAAGTTGAAAATCGGTCCATCCGTTCGGAAGTTAAGGCGATCTGAAGAATTCGAAAAAGTTCCAAGAGGACCCCCTTTGATGCAATTTTTTTTTCGATTTCGGTTTTCCGTTCGGAAGTTAAGGCGGTCTGAAGAATTCGAAAAAGTTCCAAGGGGGCCCCTTCGATGCATTTTTTTTTCGATTTCGGTTTTTCCGATTGAAGAAATGTATTCCATTAAAAAAACAAGCAGATTGGTATGATCGAAGTTGAAAATCGGTCCATCCGTTCGGAAGTTAAGGTGATCTGAAGAATTCGAAAAAGTTCCATGCGGGCCCCCTTTGATGCAATTTTTTTTTTAGATTTCGGTTTTTTCGATTGGAGAAGTGGATTCTATGAAAAAAAAAAGCAGATTGGTATGATCGAAGTTGAAAATCGGTCCATCCGTTTGGAAGTTAAGGCGAAGAATTCGAAAAAGTTCCAAGGGGACCCCCTTTGATGCAATTTTGTTTTCGATTTCGGTTTTTTCGATTGGAGAAATGGATTCTATGAAAAAAAAACAAGCAGTTTGGTATGATCGAAGTTGAAAATCGGTCCATCCGTTTGGAAGTTAAGGCGATCTGAAGAATTCGAAAAAGTTCCCAGGGGACCCCCTTTGATGCAATTTTTTTTTCGATTTCGGTTTTTTCGATTGGAGAAATGGATTCTATGAAAAAAAAAAACAAGCAGATTGGTATGATCGAAGTTGAAAATCGTTTCATCCGTTTGGAAGTTAAGGCGATCTGAAGAATTCGAAAAAGTTCCAAGAGGGCCCCCTTTGATGCAATTTTTTTTTTATTTCGGTTTTTTCGATTGGAGAAATGGATTCTATGAAAAAAATCAAGCAGATTGGTATGATCGAAGTTGAAAATCGGTCCATCCGTTCGGAAGTTAAGGCGATCTGAAGAATTCGAAAAAGTTCCAAGAGGACCCCCTTCGATGCAATTTTTTATTCGATTTCGGTTTTTTCTATTGAAGAAATGGATTCTATGAAAAAACAAGCAGATTGGTATGATCGAAGTTGAAAATCGGTCAATCCGTTCGGAAGTTAAGGCGATCTGAAGAATTCGAAAAAGTTCCAAGGGGGCCCCCTTTGATGCAATTTTTTTTTTATTTCGGTTTTTTCGATTGGAGGAATGGATTCTATGAAAAAAAAACAAGCAGATTGGTATGATCGAAGTTGAAAATCGGTCCATCCGTTTGGAAGTTAAGGCGATCTGAAGAATTCGAAAAAGTTCCAAGGGGACCCCCTTTGATGCAATTTTTTTTTTCGATTTCGGTTTTTTTGATTGGAGAAATGGATTCTTTGAAAAAAAACAAGCAGTTTGGTATGATCGAAGTTGAAAATCGGTCCATCCGTTCGGAAGTTAAGGCGATCTGAAGAATTCGAAAAAGTTCCAAGAGGACCCCCTTTGATGCAATTTTTTTTTCGATTTCGGTTTTCCGTTCGGAAGTTAAGGCGGTCTGAAGAATTCAACTTCGATCATACCATTCTGCTTGTTTTTTTTCATAGAATCCATTTCTCCAATCGAAAAAACCGAAATCGAAAGAAAATGCATCAAAGGGTGCCCCCTTGGAACTTTTTCGAATTCTTCAGATCGCCTTTACTTCCGAACGGATGGACCGATTTTCAACTTCGAACATACAAATCTGCTTGTTTTTTTTTCATAGAATCCATTTCTCCAATAGAAAAAAAAAGGTAAAAAAAAATGCATCAAAGGGGGCCCCCTTGGAACTTTTTCGAATTCTTCAGATCGCCTTAACTTCCGAACGGATGGACCGATTTTCAACTTCGATCATACCATTCTGCTTGTTTTATTTCATAGAATCCATTTCTCCAATCGAAAAAACCGAAATCGAAAAAAAAATGCATCAAAGGGGCCCCCCTTGGAACTTTTTCGAATTCTTCAGACCGCCTTAACTTCCGAACGGATGGACCGATTTTCAATTTCGCGCATTCCAATTTGATTGTTTTTTCCTAGAATCCATTTCTTCAATAGAAAAAACCGAAATCGAAAAAAAAATTGCATCAAATGGGGTCCCCTTGGAACTTTTTCGAATTCTTCAGATCGCCTAAACTTCCGAACGGATGGACCGATTTTCAACTTCGATCATACCAAACTGCTTGTTTTTTTTCATAGAATCCATTTCTTCATTCGAAAAAACCGAAATCGAAAAAAAAAATTGCATCAAAGGGGGTCCCCTTGGAACTTTTTCGAATTCTTCAGATCGCCTTAACTTCCGAACGGATGGACCGATTTTCAACTTCGATCATACCAATCTGCTCGTTTTTTTTTCATAGAATCCATTTCTCCAATCGAAAAAACCGAAATCGAAAAAAAAATGCATCAAAGGGGACCCCCTTGGAACTTTTTCGAATTCTTCAGATCGCCTTAACTTCCGAACGGATGGACCGATTTTCAACTTCGATCATACCAATCTGCTTGTTTTCTTTCATAGAATCCATTTCTCCAATCGAAAAAACCGAAATCGAAAAACAAAATGCATCAAAGGGGGCCTTCTTGGAATTTTTTCGAATTCTTCAGATCGCCTTAACTTCCGAACGGATGGACCGATTTTCAATTTCGCGCATACCAATTCGCTTGTTTTTTTCATAGAATCCATTTCTCCAATCGAAAAAACCGAAATCGAAAAATAATTGCATCAAAGGGGGTCCCCTTGGAATTTTTTCGAATTCTTCAGATCGCCTTAACTTCCGAACGGATGGACCGATTTTCAACTTCGATCATACCAATCTGCTTGTTTCTTTCTTAGAATCCATTTCTTCGATCAAAAAAACTGAAATCGAAAAAAAAAGCATCAAAGGGGGCCCCCTTGGAACTTTTTCGAATTCTTCAGATCGCCTTAACTTCCGAACGGATGGACCGATTTTCAAATTCGATCATACCAATCTGCTTGTTTTTTTTTCATAGAATCCATTTCTCCAATCGAAAAAACCGAAATCGAAAAGAAAAATTGCATCAAAGGGGGCCCCCTTGGAACTTTTTCGAATTCTTCAGATCGCCATAACTTCCGAACGGATGGACCGATTTTCAACTTCGATCATACCAATCTGCTTGTTTTTTTTATAGAATCCATTTCTCCAATCAAAAAAACCGAAATCGAAAAAATAAAAAGCATCAAAGGGAGCCCCCTTGGAACTTTTTCGAATTCTTCAGATCGCCTTAACTTCCGAACGGATGGACCGATTTTCAACTTCGATCATACGAATCTGCTTGTTTTTTTTCATAGAATCCATTTATCCGATCAAAAGAACCGAAATCGAAAAAAAAATGCATCAAAGGGGGCCCCCTTGGAATTTTTTCGAATTCTTCAGATCGCCTAACTTCCGAACGGATGGACCGATTTTCAACTTCGATCATACCAAACTGCTTGTTTTTTTTATAGAATTCATTTCTCTAATCGAAAAAACCGAAATCTGAAAAAAAATTGCATCAAAGGGGGTCCCCTTGGAACTTTTCTGAATTCTTCAGATCGCCTTAACTTCCGAACGGATGGACCGATTTTCATCTTCGATCATACCAATCTGCTTGTTTTTTTTTCATAGAATCCATTTCTCCAATCGGAAAAACCGAAATCGAAAAGAAATATTGCATCAAAGGGGATCCCCTTGGAACTTTTTCGAATTCTTCAGATCGCCTTAACTTCCGAACGGATGGACCGATTTTCAACTTCGATCATACCAATCTGCTTATTTTTTTTCATAGAATCCATTTCTCCAATCAAAAAAACCGAAATCGAAAAAATAAAAAGCATCAAAGGGAGCCCCCTTGGAACTTTTTCGAATTCTTCAGATCGCCTTAACTTCCGAACGGATGGACCGATTTTCAACTTCGATCATACGAATCTGCTTTTTTTTTTCATAGAATCCATTTCTGTAATCAAAAAAACCAAAATCTGAAAAAAAATTGCATCAAAGGTCCCCTTGGAACTTTTTCGAATTCTTCATATCGCCTTAACTTCAGAACCTTTCAATAGTTCATTTCGGATCCGGTAAATATGGCATAATAATTTAAACAAGTAAATGGAAGTAACGGTGAGAATTTTTTCATTTATGAATACATCACGACATGAGGTTTGAAAAGGTAGGTTGAAAATATATCGTAATATTCTTTTTTGTAAAACAAACACCCTTTGAATATCACGTCCTTGCCCCCATACTATGATACTATAGGAAATTGCAGAGTAAGTATATGCATAATAAACGCTCAATAGAGTCTCCCTATCTAACATCGATTTCAGAACAGTCAGTAAATAGAAACACTGGTTAATTTTTTTACAGACACTATTGATTTGTTTATCCCAAGAAAGATTACAATCAAATACGGTTCCGAGAAATTTCACAGAATTCGATTTTTGAATTGAAATGTTATTTAACAATAGTGAGCAATCTGATTGTAATCTTTGAGCCGTATGATATTCAATGCAGACTGTTTTAGAAACATTCAGCATCAATCTGTTGCAATAGCACCAATCTTTGAACTGGTTAAGTGTTTTGGAGAGTTTTTCAGATAAGGCATGTTTCGAATGATCTGATATTATTGTGCATGTGTCGTCTGCATACATCAGAACTTTTGCATCAGTTAGATGTTCGGGAAGATCGTTGATAAATATAAGAAAAATAAGTGGTCCAAGGACACTGCCTTGAGGGGTTCCAAGATCAATATCGAATTCATTAGAGAAAACATCATCAATTTTCACTATAATCTTACGGTTTTCAAGAAAAGAGAGAAACCAGTTATTAATGCAGCCACGAATACCCAGTTTATCTAGTTTTTCTGATACGAAGGACCTTTCGACTGTGTCGAATGCCCTTGTAAGATCGAATAAAACTGATACAACATACTCACCCTGATCCATTCTTTCATAAATATTCTGAGTGTATTCCGTCACGCTAGTTTCAGTGGTAAATCCATTTCTGAATCCGTGTTGATTTTTTGTGATTGAATTGAAAGAACTCAGATAAGATTCAATTCTCCGAGCAACAACTTTTTCGATTATTTTAGAAAAAATACTAAGTAATGAAATAGGTCGGTAGTTTTCGACATTACTACGATCACCTTTTTTGTACAGCAAAATAACAGAGGCTATTTTCAGACTTGACGGGAACTTACCCTGAATAATTGACAAATTTATAATAGAAACAAGTATTGGAGATATAATATCTTTGCATTGTTTTATAACCGATGCAGGAATTTCATCCAGGCCTGTAGATTTTTTGTTTGGTAGGGAACCGATAACCTCATTCACATCATCTACAGTAACAGGTCTGAAAAACATAGTTTGTATTGCAGGGTCTGATTTGGTACAGCGAGTACTTAAATCATCGCCAAAAAATTAGAATAATTTATCGTGAACTGCAGTAGATAGATATTCCCCAAAAACCGCAGCTTTTTCGGTGGAATCAGTTATCACTTTGTTTCCATAATTAATTTCGGTAATTACATTCTTTTTTTGTTTGCCGGTAGCATTTTTCACTAAGGACCAAGCCATTTTGTTTTTATTGTTCGCCGTTTCGATATGTGCTTGTAATACATTTTTTTCTCGATCACAATTTGTTGATTCACTTCTTTTTTCAAACGCTTGAAAGTAGTATTCAAGTTTTCATCAGATATTCTTTTTCGTAGCCAGTCTAAATTACATAACTCTTTTCTCTTAGTGTTTAGTTCCACAGAAAATTTGATTTTTTTTTATTAAATTCTTCCTTGGAGTTATTTGTTTTTCTAGTTGTTTTTGGGAACGCAACATCGAAGCACCAAAGGAAATCATTTAAAAAAATGTCAAAAACATCATCGACGTCATCAGTGATAACAATGTCGGAAACAGTTTTGGAAAGTTGATATCTGAATTCGTTCATGGAATTATCATTAAAATTTCTGAAAGAATGGACCGTCTGAATAAAATCGACATATTCAGTATTCTTGGTTAAATTACATTGCACCACTTGGCAAAAATGATCCGACAGACCGGGATCGAAATTAGATGTTTTGAAAATATGTGGTGCATTGGTAATTATGTAATCTATAGAAGTATAACTGGTATAGGATATGTTAGTGAAAACTCTCGTGTATTCTGTGATCAATGATGTCATCCCAAATGAACTCAGCACATCAGACAATATTTTCGCACTGAGTGTGTCACCGAATTGGTCAATATTAAAATCACCTCCAATTATTATATATTTGAATTTTTTCAATGCTAAGCATAATATTTTGGAAAACTGTGTGAAAAATAGCTCTGTATCATTCGAGTCATTAGAGGGAGGCCTATAGATGTTTACAATGCAATAATCTTTTTTATATGACAATGCACAACATTCGATTATCATTTCAATGCTCAACGATTTGATGGATTCGATGGATGTACATTCGGATGATATTGTATTTTTGACAAAAATAGAAGCCCCACCATTTTTGTGTACCATACGAGAAAAGTGGGTTAGAGGTTTGAAATCTGCTATGGATATTATCTCCAGGTCAGTGTCATTATACCAATGCTCACAAATCATCAGAAATGCAAAATCATAATTCGCTATGAAGTGTTCTACTGAATTAATTTTGTTGGACAAACATTGAATATTGATATTCAAGGCACTAAGTATTTCCCCACAATCAGTAGAATCATCAATTATATTCACATCACTTAAGGCGATCTGAAGAATCCGAAAAAGTTCCAAGAGGGCCCCCTTTGATGCATTTTATTATTCGATTTCGGTTTTTTCGATTAGAGAAATGGATTCTATGAAAAAAAAACAAGCAGATTGGTATGATCGAAGTTGAAAATCGGTCCATCCGTTCGGATGTTGAGGCGATCTGAAGAATTCGGAAAAGTTCCAAAGGGACCCCCTTTGATGCAACTTTTTTTTAGATTTCGGTTTTTTCGGATGAAGAAATGGATTCTATGAAAAAAAACAAGCAGTTTGGTATGATCGAAGTTGAAAACCGGTCCATCCGTTTGGAAGTTTAGGCGATCTGAAGAATTCGAAAAAGTTCCAAGGGGACCCCATTTGATGCAATTTTTTTTCGATTTCGGTTTTTTCTATTGAAGAAATGGATTCTAGGAAAAAACAATCAAATTGGAATGCGCGAAATTGAAAATCGGTCCATCCGTTCGGAAGTTAAGGCGATCTGAAGAATTCGAAAGTTTCAAGGGGGCCCCCTTTGATGCATTTTTTTTTCGATTTCGGTTTTTTCGATTGGAGAAATGGATTCTATAAAAAAAAAATCAGATTGGTATGATCGAAGTTGAAAATCTATCCATCCGTTCGGAAGTTGAGGCGATCTGAAGAATTCGAAAAAGTTCCAAGGGGGCCCCCTCTGATGCAATTTATTTTTCGATTTCGGTTTTTTAGATTGGAGAAATGGATTCTATGAAAAAATACAAGCAGATTGGTATGATCGAAGTTGAAAATCGGTCCATCCGTTCGGAAGTTAAGGCGATCTGAAAAATTCGAAAGAGTTCCAAGGGGGCCCCCTTTGATGCATTTTGTTTTTCGATTTCGGTTCTTTCGATTGGAGAAATGGATTCTATGAAAAAAACAAGCAGATTGGTATGATCGAAGTTGAAAATCGGTCAATCCGTTCGGAAGTTAAGGCGATCTGAAAAATTCGAAAAAGTTCCAAGGGGGCCCCCTTTGATGCAATTTTTTTTCAGATTTCGGTTTTTTCGATTGGAGAAATGGATTCTATGAAAAAAAACAAGCAGATTGGTATGATCGAAGTTGAAAATCGGTCCATCCGTTCGGAAGTTAAGGCGATCTGAAGAATTCGGAAAAGTTCCAAAGGGACCCCAGTAGATGTTTTATGCCGATTCTAGACCTCCTCCCAAGGTCACACACCCCCACGTGGCCTTGGGGGGTCAATGACCTTGGGGGGTCAATGACCTTGGGAGGAGTGACCTTGGGAGGAGTGACCTTGGGGTGAGTGACCTTGGGAGGAGTGACCTTGAGAGGAGTGACCTCGGGGTGAATGACCTTGATGCGATCTTGGGAGGAGTGACCTCGAGTTGGCGACCTTGAGAGGAGGGTGCCCTTGGGAGTTGCTGTGGCCTTGAGAAGAGCGCGTCCTTGAGGAGGGCTTTCTTTTTTTTCTGTGAGCGTGACCTTGTGTTTCCACACCCCTGAAATGGGAGGTGGTGCGACCTTGAACACTGCTGCTGCGTGCGCATGCGCCATTCCCCCACGAGAGCTCAAGATCGCGTTGGTGAGAGTGGGGGAGTTCCTATAAATTGGCGATTCAGTGCTATTGTTGTCACAAGCAGTAGCAGCAGCATAACTATCAATCAATAGAAATAAATATTGACTCGTAAAGCGTGCGTGTGTCCTTGCGTGATAACGAGTGTTATTTTTATGTAAGTAAATTCCTATATTCTATATATTCTTTTGTACTCTCTTTCACGTGTTTAATCTAGAGATGGGTTCGCCTAAAATTGATTTGATCGCGATCAATAATCAAATCGCTGAAGGGTATGAATTCACCAAGGGACAGAGTGAACCATCATATGCTGGCGCGAAAACGCGAACGCTTATGAGGTTCGGCATAAAAGAAATACCCCTTAGCGAGACTTCGCCTCAGTAATTAATTGAATTATTTTTATGATTAGTTTAGTATTAGTGAAAGGGAGTTTAAAGATTATATGTATATAGTAGTTCTTACATTCTCGCCACCCTCGTCGTCGCATTTACCATTTATGGTGAGTAGTTTTTTTTAAGCTGAGGGTATGAGCTATGTAATATGAAACGTATTTGTCGAATTATCTCCTGAACTCTTTTTTTTTTTATTTATTTGTAGACTTCTAAGGATATGTGGATGCACTATTCTAGCCAGTTTTGGCCAGCTGCTGAAGACCTCGAATCAGCAGTCAGCAGACTTAAATGTGAACTCATCGATTTGGAGCGTGATTCACTCCATGCAGCCAACTATGATATGAGCGCATGTTTCAATCAAGAACGAGCCCGAGAGATTTTAGCGGATGCTGATCGATATAAAATCGGTCATTTTCTATGCAGTCGCCTAGAACACGGGAGTATAACTTTGGAGCAGTTTCTTGAAGAAATGGTGAAGGAGGGTTTGGAATGCTTCCTTCATGATTTAGTTGAATTCCTACCAACTACCATCATCGAAAAATACGGTTTGAGGGAAGCTTCAGAAGAAGAAGAAGGTGGAGAAGGCGAAGAAGGCGAAGAAGGGGAAGAAGAAGTTGGGGAAGAACAAGAAGGTGGCGGGGTACAAGGGGGTGCCTAGTATACTCTTATAGTCTTTAGACTCACTATTTCAATCATTGTACATAATAGGAAAAATAAAACATTATTCGACATTTTACATCTTTTATTATCAGAAAAAAAATCTGCTACAAATATATATCTTAAACTATGGTGGTAGTGATTCATCTGATCATAGCTTCATAATTCTTCGTTCACACACCCATCTGTATGGAGCCATCTAGAGCGCTATATGTCATGACTGCGTCATGTAGAATGAGCGCATACACTCTTGTATTGGCTGGAAATTTTGATTTGCGAGTCTCAAATTCCAATTTGATATCTACTGTTGAGGATTTCATGGCGTCGGCTTGATGGCTGCAATCGATGATAAATAATGGGTTCTTCCTGAATTCTTCTATACCCATCATCGGCTCACTCATATCTTTACCATAGTAACTCTTTTGGAAATTTTCGTAAGCATAATAGGCTATAGCATCCAACTTCCTGTCGAATTCTAAATTCCACCGCTCGTATGGGTATACTTCTGAATTCAAATACACTCGAATATTATTAATGTCAGCATTAATGAATTGGGTGGCATCTTGAGATACATCATCCGTATTAGTAGATTTCTGGAATCCTATGATAATGTATCGCGGTCGCTCGAGGCTGTTGGTAGTTTTGACAGCCCAAATGTCTGAAGATGTTTCACGGATAGTTGGTAACTCATACAAATCCCACATCCTATATGCTATTTTTATCTTCGCAGTGGAACTTTTATTGATCCGATTCAATAGTTTGAGTTTTTGTTTATCTGACGGCATGATATGCCTTATTCTCCATTCAATCTTATCAATTTCTATTTTCGCATTAACTACTCCCATGTAGGAGTTTTTGAATGAGCGAGCAATGATTAGTATCAACTCTTGTTTTATATTCAAGACACCCTTATTATAGTCCTCAGCGAATCCCATCAAGTATTTGAGTGGTAATTTTCCGCTGAATACGTGATTGATTTTGTCTAGGATCGGTTGATTATCATCATCAATTCCCCAACCGAGGGTCTCTAGAAATTTTTTATTCGATTCCCCATAAGAGATCATACATTTCATAGCTGTAGTGATGCCTGGTTTTCGAATCATACACACTTGTTCACCACCCATCTCATAGCGAATTTCGTCGAAGAGGAATGCTAAAGCATTATTGGATAAATAGCAATCTGCTGTGAAATCATCTGGTATGAATTTTCCTTCGATGTAGATGTAGCTCTCTGCGATATCTAATATCAAATCTTGAAAGTTGACAGCTATTCTTATTTCGTCAGAGTTCTTGAATGATGGTGAACCATATGGTTTGTATGTGTGTTCATGCAGGCTGATTAGGGAATGATCGAAGATTGGTTCATCAAACACTTCCAATTGGAGGCTAGTAGAAGTTGTGGAAACCATCTCTATTTTTTCTGTAGCACTTTCAGTCCGATAGATTTCAAGAAATCAATATCGCTCTCAGATAGGTTATGATGCCGCCTTGTCTGATTGAGACGTCGATTGCGAATGAATCCGCGACCGCGTTTACACTTCTTTTTATTATTTCTGCGGCCATTATGGGGTGTGGGAATGGATATGCGCTTTGATTGGTTACCGAAGCAGAACCCCATCTTTTCTCTGCTATTTTTCGAGATCCTAGTTGTTTCAGTTCAAGCTTCACAATAATCTTCTCTCCTCGGAAATCGACCGAACAATTTTCATCATCCAAAATTCTCAGTGTAATGTTATCGATAGACTGACGTCCGGTCGGGCTGATTGGTAGATATATAATGTTTTTCGGTTCCTTCGACAGCTTATATCCAGGATCCACATTGATGTCGAATTCATACAACGTGTGAACCTCTTCCCCATTCAGGTACGCCCCGCTCGTGATATTGCAATCGATGCGTATTAGGCGAACTTTAATAATTTTCACCGGCTTGGTGGATTTATGTAGAAAGTTGGATGGGTAGAATTTTTGCTCGAAACCCAACACTTCGGCTATGGAAATCTCAACTGACAACATAATTCCATATGAAGATTTCATTTCACACATTAGAGTGTTATTATTAGCGCGAAGATAAAATTCAATATTATTTTTACTTTTTTTACTATCAGAGGAGGGGTTCGAAGATGCTATAGCTTCTTGTATAACTCTATTGATTTCTTCTATTTCATAGGCGCCCGGTGGTATATGAATCATTTTCAAGTTCTCAGAGATGCGACCTTCTTTCTCATCCCAATAACCCAAAGCGTTATTTGTCTCATCTATATTGGCTATGGAATTGTAAGAATAAAAGCCATGTAATCCCAAACCATAAGTTCTTCTCGCATCTAGTTCAATTGGTGGGTAAAAATCAGCGCTCAAAACGCTATGGCCGCCCGATATGGTGAATGTTTGCGACATAATGTTGGTGGTGTGTAAAGAAAACGGCGAAAATGGGTAACGAACCTCAATGAACATTCAACAGCTGCAACTTGATCGCTATGCGTGACATTGAAGAATGTTTTTATTTTCGCATTGATAATCATTTATATATAAAAAATTTTATTACATATTGCCACATCTACATTTTCATTCGACAAAAGCAGCAAAACACTTTTCGAGGTATTGGTCCATCGTTGACATCACCACCGCCTGGTTGATTATTGCTTTTCTGATCGCCACCATGATGATCCTCACAAAATTGATATTTTGACACCTCTGGATCGTCTTTCAATCGTTGCGGTAGCTTATTCCATACTAGAGCTATTTCTTGGGAGGCCAATCCGATCAGTACTTCCTTTGGTAGGTCGGCGAGTTCTTTCTCAGTCATTTTTAAGAGAGAGCGTGATTTAGAGTAAGCTAACAACGCATGGGCCATTTCTTTGATGCTTTCTCGATCCATGATGAGCTACTTTTCGTTTGTGTTCTTCTTCGAGAGAAATTTCAAGCACAAATGCCCGCACCAGACTGTGTTGTATTCTTGTTGGCGCTCATAGTTATATACTATTTTGGTAGCTCTAAGCGCCTGCGGCCCTCTATTCAGATATTTCACCAACTCTTTTGGTGGGGGTAAATCGCCATAGCTATCATAATACTCGACTACTTTACCGCTTTTTTTATATGCAACCCAATGTGTGCCATCGCCTTGTTCGCTATCTAAATTCAATATGGCGGATTCTGTACGATATGGGCCGGATGAGGGTAAATTATCCCTCATATATATACCTCGAAAGTTTGGTATTCCTATCTTTTTTATATATCGTGATAGGTCCACATCTGTTAAAGCCCTTCGAGGTAGGCCATCTAGTTTTTTGGAGTTTGGGACTTCAAATAGATACCCAACTCTTTGCGGTATGGTTTCAGATAGACCCCTTTGCCCATTTTACCTAGAGCAATTGCCTCCATATGTGTGTTGTGGCGGTTCGCCTCAGCGAGTTTCTCCTTACTTTCTTTGGCGGAATTGATAGCACGAACAACGCTTGCACTGCCTGCAGCCAAACTACCCAATGCTGATAATCCCGCGAAAATTGGGATTAGTGGGAGAATGCCGCCAACTTTGGGGATTGGTATTATGCGGGGTGTTCGAATATTTCTCCTTCCTCCTGTCATTCTCACGAATTTTTTAGCTGCACCGACGGCCTTTAGAGTTGTTTCACCCAAGTTTCTGGTGAGCGTTTCCCTGTTCCCCATTGGCGTAGCGCATGTCGAACTTTGTGCACTATTCCCGATCCAAAAGCTATCTTTCTCATGCGTTTGGGCGTGGTCCGCTTCTTCTTCCTTTTCAGCACACTACCGCCGCACCCCATACCAAAGCGCCTTTTTCCCTTCATTATATTTGTTGTTTTCCCCTTACGACAAATACGCCAACTTTTTTTCTTTGTTGAAGTGTATCGCTTGGTGTTCATAATATAAATGAGCTTTGCGACACTCGCAGATCATTATAAAGTACTTGACAGTCGCATGATGCAGATTGTTCGACAAAATGAGACATTCAGTGTGGAAAATTTTGATGAAAAAGTTGGGTTAGGAAATAGTGCAATTCCACAGCGTAGGCATGGGGATCTATTTCCCAATACAATTCGAAGTTTGATTATTGGTCCATCGAATTGTGGCAAGACGAATGTTATGATATCACTGCTCACCAATCAGAATGGCTTACGATTCGCCAACATATACCTCTATTCAAAATCATTGTATCAACCCAAGTATGAGTATTTACGTAAAGTATTGGAACCGATAAAGGGGTTGGGTTATCACACTTACAGTAACAATGCAGACATAGTTGAACCTGCCGATGCAAAACCTGAGAGTATATTTATATTCGATGATGTTATATGTGAGAAACAGGATGTGATTAGATCTTATTTTTCGATGGGGCGTCATAGGAATGTCGATTGTTTCTATCTTGCGCAAACCTATTCGAGAGTGCCTAAACAACTAATTCGCGATAATGCGAATTTCATAATCATGTTCAAACAGGACGAAATGAATCTTCATCACATATTTTCCGATCATGTATCCCCAGATGTGACATTCAATCAATTTCGGGATATGTGCGCACATAGTTGGACGGATAAATATGGTTTTCTCGTTATCGATAAGGATAGTGAGATTTGCGAGGGACGCTATAGAAAAGGGTTTGATTGCTTCATATATCCGTGATACCCTGATGTGGTTGAATCATTCGATCGCTGGATGGCAAAATGAGCGCATCTAGCAGTGAAAAAATGGATGAAATATGTCTCAAGCAGAAACTTGTCGAAGCAACTGATGCGGTGAGAAAAAAATTCAAAAGTTTGAAGAGCGCCCACCTCAGCGATCAGACAATGCTTGAGAAGGTATACAAACCGCTAACGAAACCATTGAAAGCTATCTCAGAAGCTGCTGCGGTAGCGATAGCCCCCTCCCAAATATCGGGTCTGAAAGTACCACCTATCCTTAAAATACCGCAGCCTACGCACCATTCTACGCCGATGCGTAGGAAAACGGTGGGAGATGCTACAGAAATGTTTGATAAACATTTGGAATCTGGAAATTCCAGCAAAAATTCGCAATTGATGCAGAGCGAACTCGATTATGTGACAATGATGGAAACACCACCAACATCATCAACTTCACATATTTCTAGCGATAATACTACCGCTATTGATACAACAACTCTACAAGATCGAGTGCAGCAGCATTTGGATAACTTGAAAACTGGAAAATCTAATTATGATACAGTATATGGTGTTCGTATCGATCCCAAAACGGGTAAATTAAGGATGGGTAATATGGAAATCCGTTTTTTGAATGATCAAATCGAATTATGGCGTGATAATAGAAGGAGTAAGGTATTTCCAGCTTCTTCTGAACTATATGATTTGATTTTTATGAATCAAGCACCTGGATCTATTAGCGATCGAGATAAGCAGATATATACCTCCATTCTGAAGACTACAGGATCCGCATATAAAAATTATGATATTAGAGGAGGTTTGAATGCTGAATCCTCTAACTCGAAAAAGAAATATCGACAAATCATCAAACCTCTTATAGATAGTCCACATTATATGAGGAGTAATCCTCAACGATTTGATATCAAAGGCGGTAAAGGAGTAGTGGAGGCAATACCGCGCAAAAAAGTTCTGAATAGAAAACGGAAAGAATTTGTTTATTGGAATGATGCTGCAGAATTGGTGGAACGTCTTCGATTATTGTGGAGTTCTAAAATGGTTGGTCATACAGGGCATGATAATGAAATAATGTCGATAATAGAGGAATTGCGTGAAGAAGGTATCATACGTTGATTTTTCAAAGTGCGAGCGCCATATGTATATGCGAGTTTGGAAGATTAGTTATTAGTATATGAATGAAAGCCGAAGTAATCGCAGCGGGAAATCTACGAAGTGGAAGATGAAAATAAGCCCAACCAAAAGGGCGATTGCTAATGAATTACACAAACCCGCGAGGCGTAACTTCAAAAGGAGGAGAACGATAATCAAAGGATTTGCTGACCTGTGGCAAATTGATTTGGCTGAAATGCAAATATATGCAGATGAGAATATGGGCTATCGATATATACTATTCGTTATCGATTGCTATTCAAAATATTTATGGGTTGAACCGATAAAAAATAAAACTGGTGTGGAAGTGACAAAAGCTATGGAAAAAGTGCTGAAGCGAGCTGAATATTCTCCAAAAAATATTCAAAGTGATTTAGGCAAAGAATTCTACAATTCACGCTTCGAAAATTTGATGCAGAGATATAAGATCAATCACTATTCAACTTATAGTATAATGAAAGCAGCTATTGTGGAGCGAGTAATTAGAACATTGAAGACTTGGATCTATAGAGAATTCTCCGCCAGAGGTGACTATAAGTGGCTCGACATTCTCGCAAATTTTGCTAACGAGTATAATAATAGAAAACATAGAACAATTGATATGAAACCTGCTGACGTAACACCTTCAACAATACTTAAAGTATATAGCCACCTGAAAATAGCGCCACCAGCAAAATATAATGTTGGAGATGTTGTCAGAATAAGCAAATTCAAAGGAGTTTTCGAGAAAGGATACTCAGCCAATTTTTCCACAGAATTATTCACCATATCTAAAGTGAATATTACCAATCCGACGACATACAACATCAAAGATGTCAAAGGTCGCCCTATCAAGGGATGCTTTTATGAATTGGAATTGTTGAAAACAGCTGAGCCAAATGCATATCTTGTTGAAAAAGTGTTGAAAACGAAGGGGAATAAGATATTTGTCAAGTGGCTAGGATTTTCTGAAGAGCACAATTCTTGGCTTGATAAATCTGCAATTGTTTGAAGTATTTAATTTTTTTTTTCAATAAATGAGTCTGTTGACATTTTCTATCGTCTATTTCTTTCCTACCCAATTTTCACCCAATAAGAAAAAGTCGCATCAGAATTTAATATATTTTATTATGAAAATTTGCAAATAATATGATGAAAACAAACATAAATATATATTCACAACTATATACACCTTTATTTATATTTATAAAAACTTTATTTTCAACTATATACACAATCATCTTTATATACACACATCTTTTACTAATATTTACAATAATTTATTTACATACTTACAACTATATATACATCTTAATTTATATTTACAAAAACTATATACAACTAGGTTTCCTTCCCCAGTAAAACAGCATTCGCGTCGGCATGTCCCCCATAACGAGAAACCTCAGCATCAATTTTGGCTACGCGCTCTTTCCGCATAGCCGAAATTCGTTGAAGTTCAGCTGCCTGAGCTAAAATCTCAGCCAGCTGAGCTTCAACCTTTGCGATCTCGCTGAGTTCTTTCGTTTTGCGGTCGCTCATCATTGCCAACCACCGCACCAACTCGTCATTGTATCTCCTTAGTTGGGTAGCAGGCAGTAATGGTCCCGGCGGAATGCTGTTTGACGGGGAAGGCGTTGATTTGGAAGGCGTCGGCGGCGCGGCATCCTCACTCTCCGCCTGTGAAGGCGAAGCCGCACCTCCAGCTGCCGGTGAAGATGGCGGCGACGGCTGCGACGGCGGCACATCCTCCGCTAGCGGCGAGGGTGACGCAATACCCGCCGGGGATGGTGTCGCAACCTCCGCCTCAGCTGCTGGCGATGGCGATGGTGGTGGTGGGGATGATGGGGGCGTCGCCGCAACCTCTGCCTTCAGCGCCGGCGATGGTTGTTGGGGAGGTCGCGGGGTGGCATCTCCATGAGGTGGCGCGGCGTCGGCGAAAACAACGATGGTGATGACTTCGTCATCAGGCGGCGGAGTGGCGGCAACTGCAGCCTCATGAACGATGGCATCACCACCATTGTTTTCGCCAACATCCGCGCCCTCAGCAGCAGTAGCACCTTCATCGTCGGAGATGGTGACGATGCTGATGCTTCCAGACTGTTCAATTTTATTGGCATTAGCCACTTCCGGTGCATCACCCACGGCGCCTACTCCACTGGTTCCCTCATCAATGGCGGCGATCGCATCACCGTCCGCATTGGTTCGAGCACTAGCCGGCTTGATCACGTCCACTCTGAGGACGTTGATTGCCGGCTTTCGCTCTTGTTGAGCGGTACGCCGTTCCGCGTACCACTCAGCAATATCACCTCCGCGGTAGGGGTTTGCCTTGCCACTATTATTGAGGAACTTGCGGAGTATCATTGAAGAAGAGGAAGATTTGCCCTTCTTGCTAGGGCCGGCCTTAGAAGGCCCCGCAACCGCCTTCGGGCTAATCTTCCTCTTCTTCGAAGGTGCCTTGGGCGACGCTTTCGAAGACGTCGATGCCCTCGATGATAACGCCCTCTTTCCACCAACACGGCTACCAAAGATCTCATCCTCGCTATCATCGAGAAAGATATGTTGAAGGGGGTTAGCAACCTTCCTTTTTGACGAGGACATGCTTTTCCCCCCAACAGATCCCGATGATTTCGCGCCACAAACCTTCATTTTCTTGGTTTGTGGCGCGAAATCATCAGCATTGTCATCTTCGGGCAGGCTTTCAACCAACATTGACGCTTTGTCTGAAAGCGCCATATCCTCCTCACTCTCCGACGATGAAGATGATTCACTCACCCTGCGACAGCTCATCTTAGCCCCCTTGGAAGATGCCCCTTGCGACATCGCCGGCCTCTTCTTACCCCGGGTGCCAGCCGCACCCACGGTATCGTCGCCGCACATGCTATCATACGTGTTAGCGAGAAGAGCTCCAAGATCAATTTCATCTTCGGGAACATCAAATGCGTCCATGGTGATGTTCTCGAAAAATGATGAATTGATGCCTGAAAAAATTTCGAGAAAAATATTAGGATGGTGTTACAAGAAAAAGAGTTGAAAATAACCTACTTAATTGCTGGAGCTCCTCAGAATTGTCGGGAGCGGCAGAGGATTGAGCGGCGGCGGCGGAGTTGTTGAAGGCCATCTCGTATTTCTATAACAATGAAAACATGTTAAGTCGTGTATTGCATTGTATAGAGGAATTATGAAATTATCGCAAAGAAAAATATTATAAGTTATAGGTTATTATAGCACTTAGCAAAACTCGACTATATCACAATGAGAATGAAGTATGTTATAGAACTCGAAAATTTATATTTCACTATATGCACTCACAAGGAAATACTTACAATTGGTTCAGAAGTAATACTCCAAAAAAAATTTGCCGGTGGTGTGGTAGCTCGAGAGGAGGGCAAGCAACGGTGTCTTCTAGACCGGGTCCAAAAAACACTTGAAGATTCTACAACTTGGAAAAAGATTCAATATTAGTATAATGAAAAAAAACAAGAGAAAGAGTTTTCCACTTCGGAAAAATAATTCGACATTGAAGCAATGAGGAAAAACATTCAGAGTTGGAGAAATAGAAATAATCTGATATTATCACAAGGAGAAAAAAAATGTTCAAAAGTCCCAGCTTCTATCACTTTGAAAATGATTCGATATCAATGCAATGAGAAAACATTCAGAGTCAAAGAAATAGAAATAATCTAATGTTATCACAATGAGAAAAATGTACAAGTCCTACATTCACCACTTAGAATATAATTCGATATCACAAGTACAAAAATATGAAGATGTATACAAATTCACTATACACACTTCAAAGGTAATACTCACAGTTGGTCTAGGAGCGTCTAGTCTGAGTAGCCCAACAGGAAGGCAGCGAACAGAATGAGTTCAAGATGAAAACACTCGAAGATTCTATCACTTGGAAAAAGATTCAATATTAGTATAATGCAAAAAAACAAGAGTAAGAGTTTTCCACTTTGGAAAAATAATTCGACATTGGAGCAGTGAGGAAAAACATTCGGTATACAATAATGATGAGGATGTTCCAGGAAAATTTTTCTTGATACAATCATATAAGAAATCATAGATTACAATTTTCGACACATCTAATATGCTGAAGCCCACATAGAGCGGTTTATCATAATGCACGCTAACCCTACCCATGTGAATTGCAACGAAATTTTCATGAAATATCGTGCAAGTCTTATAATTGGGAAGGGCCGTCAATGCATTAGCACCCTTCCGCTTCCTGATACTCTCCCAATGGGTCACAAGTTTGATATCGGTCCTTCTATCGACATTTTCCATAGTTTTACCATACACACAGTTGACCATCTTTTTAAATAATCCATTATCGGCTTTGTTCGTACTTTTATTGCGCATCTCAGTATTGAGGTCTACATATTTCTTCAACCAGCGAGATTGATTGAATTTAAGAACTCTATGTATTCGCGTCAAGATTAAACCATTTCTAATCGCCTGTTTCAAATTTCGATAATGGATTATATAATTTAACTTATTCGATAAATTCGGAATCAGTTTCTTATGAGCGGATTTTGAACCTGGCGGGCTGATGGTTTCCACAAGAAAAGGTAAATCCGAGTGTGCATCATGTAAATTTTCAGGGTAGTGAATATCTACTTCGAGAACATACCCGAACGGATCATCATCTGCAACATTCGAGATATCCAAATTTGAGATTTCAACATCAGTTAACCATGTGAAACCAGATGTAGGTAGTGGTTGCGACATACTATGACCATACAAGTTGGTCGCATCCAAATACATTATAAACGACGATGGATCATCAGGGTTGAAATTTGGGAGGAATTTATTATTAGCTACATGGCTTCTCATACTACACTGGCTGACACCGCCTCTTATTCCCTTCTTAAAGAAATTCACCATGTCGATGTCAGTTAAGAGTTCCAATTCTACTTTTGTGTAGCGCAACATAGCATCCCACGATAGACCAGGGGCTGTATAATATTGACATGGGTCCAACTTGTATGTCTTCAAACTAACCTTCCGAAAATTTTCAAAAACATCGCATAATAACAAAACATCCGATTTCAGATATACGTCTGAATAATCCCCAAGCGTTTTACATTTGAATATCTTCCAAATACGCTCAGCTCTACGATAATCCTCATTCGAAATGTGTTCATTCGATAAATTATCGAAAAAGTCATTTTGAGAAGGTAAACCTTTATGCTCCAATTTATCGATAGATGTAATGAAACTATACGGAAATACGCCTTTTCGCGTCATTAGCTTAAATTGTTCGCGATCTTGAAATGCTCTCGCTGTCTCAACACACTGTTCCGTAGTCAGAT
Source organism: Chrysomela aeneicollis (assembly GCA_029955515.1). NCBI lineage: Eukaryota > Metazoa > Arthropoda > Insecta > Coleoptera > Chrysomelidae > Chrysomela > Chrysomela aeneicollis. The sequence continues at coordinate 8,007,368 of JARUHQ010000013.1, read as the reverse complement.
TTTCAGCTAGAGAATGCAGCGGATCAGAAAGAAATTTATAGCTATCTAAAAAGCGCAACTTCATGAACATTTTATGATTTTTCCCATCTTTTCCCAAGTACTCATCAACAAAAACATGTTTCGTGAATGAAACATACTTTTCCTTAGTTTGAGCGATACAATCCACCCTCTCTTCATGCTCGAACAATTGTTTGATGAAGAGGTGGCTATCATACCCGCTCATATTATGGAAAAAGATGGGGATGAAGTTAGGTAGCTTGAAATTCAAATTACATTTAGAATGTGCAGCGCCATCTCTCTTTTTACCAGTCAGGTGACAATGGTCTCTAACTTTAACATCTGTGGAATCAAGTGGCTTATCACAAACGTTGCAAATTGTAGCGGTAGCGAAATCAAGCTTTTCTGCAGCACTCAATTTAGCCATAGGAACAACACGTTTCAAATGCATATTATATATAGCCTTAACATTATCGACTAAACTGGAGACAAACTTTTTTGCTACACCTTTTCCTCGGAATGAAACAAATTTAGTGAGGGAATCATCGTAGGAGCATTTGATGAGATATGCAAATGAATGCGGCTCGTGAGCGAATGTTTTATTAGTATACGACCCCGTAGGATCTGGTTCACAAGTTTGGATGGGTTTCAGAACAGATTCAAAATCCGCATATATAACGAATGGTACTTTCATCTGTTTCTCAAAACTTTGGAATTTTAAAATATTCCCGGGAGCGCTATTTCCGAATTTATCAACCTTGATTTCTGGAGATGGAACCGTAGTGTATGTATGATTGCAATCATTCAATTTATGACGTAGCAACTTCGACTCATCGGAGAAACATATCAGACACCCATCGCAAAAGAAATTCCTATGCCCTCTGGCATTTAATTGACTTGACACTAATCGCGATAAATTTTTTATCCAGCAATAATGCCCCTTATCGGAATCGTCCGAGATATAAAGTAAGTTTACATGCCTACCCAACCTATTCTTAGCATAATGAAGCGGCCCAATAACCCTATATTTCATTTTTTGATCATCGAATACGCTCTCTAACCCATAAACATTGATGGAGCAATCATTTTGATTTTCGAACTTTGGAATATCACTTACTTCCATAGGAAACTCTATACCAACCAGATTCAATACTGTAGAAAAGTGTGGGTAGGAAGATGTTTCGGTATTCCTTATCCTCGCAGGATACAAAGCTGATGTAACTGCCCAGGCGAAACAATGCTCATCCTGATTAATAATGTTTACCACCGCTTTCTTGTTCGCAATATAGGTGGGCAGCTTTATGTAAGACCCGCCTCTTAATGGACTATATTTATTAATATTTATTTCTAGAAACAAAATCTCTTCTAAAGCCCAACCTGTAATATCAAAGTAAAAAAAAGAAATAAGCAAACTTAGTCGACATCTGATTTTTTCAAACAACTCACCAGAATCACGTTCCTCGAATTCGATAGCTAGATTCGAAAGACAATCCCGAAATGCGTCAACGATATCTTCCAAATCTGGCGATGAAGCAATTATGCGATTCGGAGCCATGAAAGATTTCACATCTCTCACATCTCGGGTTTCAATGACATATCTACCAAAAACTTCCATGTTCACTTTAATCGAGTGATGAATCAGTAGCATATTATCTAATAGAGATATAATTGTAGCTCTATTCTCATTGAAGAACGCATTGTAATCTAAAATGTTCGTTCTACACTCTAACCTATAGCTAATAATGCGGCATTTGAACGCGCTCTCGATCGCATATACGCCATCTCTGTAGTGCATGCACGCATTAGAGCGATGCTCCAAGGTTCTCTTATGAGCACCCATCCTATCTGATGGAACATCTTTAGCGCAGGGCACACATCTTTGCATACTTCTAGATGTCGATGGCGCTGGCGGATTCGAAATATCCAATCGAGCCCTTTTTGCACTAGGTTCACCCAAATCATCCAAATCACCAACACATGAAATTCTTTGATGGCGGCGTAAATTATCACTACGCGTAAAGGTTTGGAAACAAGCACTGCAGGTCAACATGATGATGATGAATAAAAAACGCTTTTATCACTCACGAACAAACAACAAATGCTGATTAATATGTGATTCCCAAGAAACTGTGCTCCGCTCTGCGCACCCTTGAATTTATAGAAGTACCGCCTCCCCCACTCTCACCAACGCGATCTTGAACTCTCGCGGGAGAATGGCACATGCGCACGCAGCAGCAGTGTTCAAGGTCGCACCCCCTCCCATTTCAGGGGTGTGGAAACACAAGGTCACGCTCACAGAAAAAAAGAAAGCCCTCCTCAAGGACGCGCTCTTCTCAAGGCCACAGCAACTCCCAAGGGCACCCTCCTCTCAAGGCCGCCAACTCGAGGTCACTCCTCCCAAGATCGCATCAAGGTCATTCACCCCAAGATCACTCCTCCCAAGGTCACTCCTCCCAAGGTCATTGACCCCCAAGGTCATTGACCCCCCAAGGCCACGTGGGGGTGTGTGACCTTGAGAGGAGGTCTAGAATCGGCATAAAACATCTACTTATACAGTATTGCGATATAATCGGATACCACCCAGATACATTGATTGTTCAGTCTATCCATTCAACTTTCTTTTCGTTTCAGTCGCTCGTATGTAAAACGGGAATACCGTCTCCTAGTGTGTATAACTATATACACAGCATAACATCATAATCGAATACAACCCATATACTATCCATTCAACCTTCTGTTCGATTCGGTTGCTCGTATGAATAACGAAAGAACAGTTACCTGGTGAGTATAACTATATGAACATAATCGAATACAACCCAGATACGATGATTGTTCAATCTATACTGAATTCAACCTTCTGCTCGATTCTCGCTTGTATGTAAAACGGAAGAACAGTTACCTGGTGAGTATTGCTATATAAACATCATCACGATATCATCGAATACAACTCAGATACAATTATCGTTTCGTCTGACCATTTAACCTTCTGTTCGATTCAGTCGCTAGTATGTGTAACGGAAGTACCGTCACCTGGTAAGTATCACTATATATACAGTATTGCGATATAATCGGATACCACCCAGATACATTGATTGTTCAGTCTATCCATTCAACTTTCTGTTCGTTTCGGTCGCTCGTATGTAAAACGGGAATACCGTCACCTTATGTGTATAAATATATACACAGCATAACATCATAATCGAATACAACCCAGATACTATCCATTCAAATTTCTGTTCGATTCGGTTGCTCGTATGTATAACGCAAGAACAGTCACCTGGTGAGTATTGCTATATAAACATCACCACGATATAATCGAATACAACTCAGTTACAATTATCGTTCCGTCTAACCATCCAACCTTATGTTCGATTCAGACGCTCGTATGTGTAACGAAAGAACCGTTACATGGTAGGTGTAACTAAATATACAGCATAACGATATAATCGGAGACAACCCAGATACAATGATTGTTCAATCTATCCATCCAACCTTATGTTCGATTCGGTTGCTCGTATGTTTAACGGAAGAACTGTCACCTGGTTAGACATACTATATGATAATCATCACGATATACTCGAATACAACCCCAGATACGATTATTGTTTAGTCTATCCATTCAACCTTCTGTTCAATTCAGTAGTTCTCATGTATAACGGAAGAACAGTTACCTGGTGAGTATAACTATATAAACATAATCGAATACAACCCAGATACGATGAATTTTCAATCTATCCATCTAACCTTCTGCTCGATTCGGTCGCTTTTATGTGAAACGGAAGAACAGTCAGCTGGTGAGTATTGCTATATAAACATCATCACGATATCATCGAATACAACTCAGATACAATTATCGCTTCGTCTAAACATTTAACCTCCTGTTCGATTCAGTCGCTAGTATGTGTAACGGAAGTACCGTCACCTGGTAAGTATCACTATATATACAGTATTGCGATATAATCGGATACCAACCAGATACATTGATTGTTCAGTCTATCCATTCAACTTTCTGTTCGTTTCGGTCGCTCGTATGTTAAACATGATTACCGTCACCTAGTGTGTATAACTATATACACAGCATAACATCATAATCGAATACAACCCAGATACTATCCATTCAACCTTCTGTTCGATTCGGTTGCTCGTATGTATAACGAAAGAACAGTTACCTGGTGAGTTCTAACTATATAAACATAATCGAATACAACTCAGATACGATGATTGTTCAATCTATCCATTCAACCTTCTGTTCAATTCAGTCGCTCGTATGTATAAGGGAAGAACAGTTACCTGGTGAGTATAACTATATAAACATAATCGAATACAACCCAGATACGATGATTGTTCAATCTATTCATTTAACCTTCTGCTTGATTCGGTCGCTTGTATGTAAAACGGAAGAACAGTTACCTGGTGAGTAGATGTTTTATGCCGATTCTAGACCTCCTCCCAAGGTCACACACCCCCACGTGGCCTTGGGGGGTCAATGACCTTGGGGGGTCAATGACCTTGGGATGAGTGACCTTGGGAGGAGTGACCTTGGGGTGAATGGCCTTGGGAGGAGTGACCTTGAGAGGAGTGACCTTGGGGTGAATGACCTTGATGCGATCTTGGGAGGAGTGACCTCGAGTTGGCGACCTTGAGAGGAGGGTGCCCTTGGGAGTTGGTGTGGCCTTGAGAAAAGCGCGTCCTTGAGGAGGGCTTTCTTTTTTCTGTGAGCGTGACCTTGTGTTTCCACACCCCTGAAATGGGAGGGGGTGCGACCTTGAACACTGCTGCTGCGTGCGCATGCGCCATTCTCCCGCGAGAGTTCAAGATCGCGTTGGTGAGAGTGGGGGAGGCGGTACTTCTATAAATTCAAGGGTGCGCAGAGCGGAGCACAGTTTATTGGGAATCACATATTAATCAGCATTTGTTGTTTGTTCGTGAGTGATAAAAGCGTTTTTTATTCATCATCATCATGTTGACCTGCAGTGCTTGTTTCCAAACCTTTACGCGTAGTGATAATTTACGCCGCCATCAAAGAATTTCATGTGTTGGTGATTTGGATGATTTGGGTGAACCTAGTGCAAAAAGGGCTCGATTGGATATTTCGAATCCGCCAGCGCCATCGACATCTAGAAGTATGCAAAGATGTGTGCCCTGCGCTAAAGATGTTCCATCAGATAGGATGGGTGCTCATAAGAGAACCTTGGAGCATCGCTCTAATGCGTGCATGCACTACAGAGATGGCGTATATGCGATCGAGAGCGCGTTCAAATGCCGCATTATTAGCTATAGGTTAGAGTGTAGAACGAACATTTTAGATTACAATGCGTTCTTCAATGAGAATAGAGCTACAATTATATCTCTATTAGATAATATGCTACTGATTCATCACTCGATTAAAGTGAACATGGAAGTTTTTGGTAGATATGTCATTGAAACCCGAGATGTGAGAGATGTGAAATCTTTCATGGCTCCGAATCGCATAATTGCTTCATCGCCAGATTTGGAAGATATCGTTGACGCATTTCGGGATTGTCTTTCGAATCTAGCTATCGAATTCGAGAAACGTGATTCTGGTGAGTTGTTTGAAAAAATCAGATGTCGACTAAGTTTGCTTATTTATTTTTTTTACTTTGATATTACAGGTTGGGCTTTAGAAGAGATTTTGTTTCTAGAAATAAATATTAATAAATATAGTCCATTAAGAGGCGGGTCTTACATAAAGCTGCCCACCTATATTGCGAACAAGAAAGCGGTGGTAAACATTATTAATCAGGATGAGCATTGTTTCGCCTGGGCAGTTACATCAGCTTTGTATCCTGCGAGGATAAGGAATACCGAAACATCTTCCTACCCACACTTTTCTACAGTATTGAATCTGGTTGGTATAGAGTTTCCTATGGAAGTAAGTGATATTCCAAAGTTCGAAAATCAAAATGATTGCTCCATCAATGTTTATGGGTTAGAGAGCGTATTCGATGATCAAAAAATGAAATATAGGGTTATTGGGCCGCTTCATTATGCTAAGAATAGGTTGGGTAGGCATGTAAACTTACTTTATATCTCGGACGATTCCGATAAGGGGCATTATTGCTGGATAAAAAATTTATCGCGATTAGTGTCAAGTCAATTAAATGCCAGAGGGCATAGGAATTTCTTTTGCGATGGGTGTCTGATATGTTTCTCCGATGAGTCGAAGTTGCTACGTCATAAATTGAATGATTGCAATCATACATACACTACGGTTCCATCTCCAGAAATCAAGGTTGATAAATTCGGAAATAGCGCTCCCGGGAATATTTTAAAATTCCAAAGTTTTGAGAAACAGATGAAAGTACCATTCGTTATATATGCGGATTTTGAATCTGTTCTGAAACCCATCCAAACTTGTGAACCAGATCCTACGGGGTCGTATACTAATAAAACATTTGCTCACGAGCCGCATTCATTTGCATATCTCATCAAATGCTCCTACGATGATTCCCTCACTAAATTTGTTTCATTCCGAGGAAAAGGTGTAGCAAAAAAGTTTGTCTCCAGTTTAGTCGATAATGTTAAGGCTATATATAATATGCATTTGAAACGTGTTGTTCCTATGGCTAAATTGAGTGCTGCAGAAAAGCTTGATTTCGCTACCGCTACAATTTGCAACGTTTGTGATAAGCCACTTGATTCCACAGATGTTAAAGTTAGAGACCATTGTCACCTGACTGGTAAAAAGAGAGATGGCGCTGCACATTCTAAATGTAATTTGAATTTCAAGCTACCTAACTTCATCCCCATCTTTTTCCATAATATGAGCGGGTATGAGAGCCACCTCTTCATCAAACAATTGTTCGAGCATGAAGAGAGGGTGGATTGTATCGCTCAAACTAAGGAAAAGTATGTTTCATTCACGAAACATGTTTTTGTTGATGAGTACTTGGGAAAAGATGGGAAAAATCATAAAATGTTCATGAAGTTGCGCTTTTTAGATAGCTATAAATTTCTTTCTGATCCGCTGCATTCTCTAGCTGAAAATCTGACTACGGAACAGTGTGTTGAGACAGCGAGAGCATTTCAAGATCGCGAACAATTTAAGCTAATGACGCGAAAAGGCGTATTTCCGTATAGTTTTATTACATCTATCGATAAATTGGAGCATAAAGGTTTACCTTCTCAAAATGACTTTTTCGATAATTTATCGAATGAACACATTTCGAATGAGGATTATCGTAGAGCTGAGCGTATTTGGAAGATATTCAAATGTTAAACGCTTGGGGATTATTCAGACGTATATCTGAAATCGGATGTTTTGTTATTATGCGATGTTTTTGAAAATTTTCGGAAGGTTAGTTTGAAGACATACAAGTTGGACCCATGTCAATATTATACAGCCCCTGGTCTATCGTGGGATGCTATGTTGCGCTACACAAAAGTGGAATTGGAACTCTTAACTGACATCGACATGGTGAATTTCTTTAAGAAGGGAATAAGAGGCGGTGTCAGCCAGTGTAGTATGAGAAGCCATGTAGCTAATAATAAATTCCTCCCAAATTTCAACCCTGATGATCCATCGTCGTTTATAATGTATTTGGATGCGACCAACTTGTATGGTCATAGTATGTCGCAACCACTACCTACATCTGGTTTCACATGGTTAACTGATGTTGAAATCTCAAATTTGGATATCTCGAATGTTGCAGATGATGATCCGTTCGGGTATGTTCTCGAAGTAGATATTCACTACCCTGAAAATTTACATGATGCACACTCGGATTTACCTTTTCTTGTGGAAACCATCAGCCCGCCAGGTTCAAAATCCGCTCATAAGAAACTGATTCCGAATTTATCGAATAAGTTAAATTATATAATCCATTATCGAAATTTGAAACAGGCGATTAGAAATGGTTTAATCTTGACGCGAATACATAGAGTTCTTAAATTCAATCAATCTCGCTGGTTGAAGAAATATGTAGACCTCAATACTGAGATGCGCAATAAAAGTACGAACAAAGCCGATAATGGATTATTTAAAAAGATGGTCAACTGTGTGTATGGTAAAACTATGGAAAATGTCGATAGAAGGACCGATATCAAACTTGTGACCCATTGGGAGAGTATCAGGAAGCGGAAGGGTGCTAATGCATTGACGGCCCTTCCCAATTATAAGACTTGCACGATATTTCATGAAAATTTCGTTGCAATTCACATGGGTAGGGTTAGCGTGCATTATAATAAACCGCTCTATGTGGGCTTCAGCATATTAGATGTGTCGAAAATTGTAATCTATGATTTCTTATATGATTGTATCAAGAAAAATTTTCCTGGAACATCATCATCATTATTGTATACCGATACTGATTCCCTCATCTTGAAAATTGATAGCGAAAATTTCTATGATTTTATGAAAGAAAACATAGAATATTTCGACACGTCTAATTATCATGTAAAAAATAACTTCAACATGCCTCGCACAGAATCGATCGTCGGCAAAATGAAAGATGAATTCCCAAACAACACCTTAATTAGTTTTTATGGTACTGGCGCCAAAGCTTATTGCGTCAAATCAACGACTAGCGAGGTGAAAAAAGCGAAAGGTGTTTCCAGGGCTGTTATAAGAAACGAACTATCTCTAGATAGTTATAAAGACATCGTTGAGAAAGGTGGTTTGATATTTCGCAAGATGAATACTTTTCGTAGCTATAAGCATGACATCTTCACGGAGATGAGAAACAAAGTTGCTCTTTCATATCACGACGATAAGCGGTTTATTATTCCCAATACTGTCAGAACTCTTCCTTGGGGTCATAATGATATCGATTTTTATCGATTTAGTCCAGAGCAAAATTCAATTTGGCTACATCAGGCAATAAGCGACTTGTCGCAGAATGATCAGGGGGAGGATAATGAACGGTCCAAAAGATTAGACTCGCTAATTGAAATGTTGATGGAGCAATTAGAACCTCAGCAGTGAGCTCTATACCGGGAGAGGGGGTAGGGGGAGGGGAGGATTGTTTGCTACATGCCCTATAAGGGGTATAAGATATTTCCATTCCTCCGAGTTGGTGACTAGCTGCGATATTGGCAACAGCAGTTGAGATGACTACCGAGGTCAGCGAGACGCATGCGAAACTTTCAATTCAGGAGCATGATAAAGAAAAGGGGAAAGCTGTGAGTATATTTTTTATTCGATAATATTCTCGATTTTGGGAATCATTTCCATATTATAAATGTATATTTTCTCGTTGCAGCCTTCCAAAAACGCTGTTGGGCAGCAAGGCATAGACAATTTCACGGATGAAGGATACGATGACGTCGAATGCAGCGAAAAAGCACTTGAGCGAGTTACGAACGCCACTACAAGGGACCACCTTGTTAGAAGATGAACTACGCAGCTAGCAAGAAGATGAATCATGACCTTCAATTGACAATGCTTAATTGTTCTATTCATATTATTAGATTTAGCTAGCCTGCTATTTTGATGTTTACTTGGATTTGTATTTGTGCATAGAGAATCAATCTTATTCCAACTTCGAAGAGATTCACTAGTTTTGTAGAAAAGTCCACAATAATGTTTTTTAAAAATCAATTCTCCTCATTACGAAACGTAATTGGCGCAGTCTGGGTAGGATCCACAGAGGAATTTTCTATCGCAGAAAAATTCTTTTCGTTTCAACGATTAATCAGTGGAAAAGAAAAAATTTGGAGATTTGAAAGATAGTGCGGGACAAACATCGCCTAATCTATCAGAAAAACCTACGTGGACAACAAGACAACGAGAGGCAGCAGGAGGACAAAAATCGCCGAATCTGTCAATTCAGTCTTCCAGTGATCCCGAACAAAAATCGTCGAGACCTGGCTTAGAAGTAAGAAGAAAGCTTAGAAGTAAGAAGAAACCCTTAGCCGTAAGAAACCAACATCGCAGATCCCGAAGAAAGAAATGCTAGTCATCACAGTACTGTAAGTGCTCAAAATTCCAGAAATCCAAAACCATTCCAAAACTCATTCCTATATAATATTCATAGTCGTTTATTCATAAATTTGATGGAGTAGTATTCATTTTATGTCAATATCACCAGATATACTTGACGTTATTGAATATTTTTCTAATATTAATTTGGAAAATAATTCGGAAACTAATTTGAATACAATTCAGAATAGTTTGTTGAATAATTCTGAAAACATGACAAGCTCTACAAATGTACCTCTTATGAGATATCAAGCTGATAACATCCCAACATTCGATGGTAACCCGAAACAACTTTTAAGATTCTTCACAGCATGTGAAAATTTTATTAAGAATTTTCAAAATAGAACTGATCCATTAGATGCGATAAATGTTTGTATACTTGACACAATCTTGAGTAAATTGAAAGATCGTGCAGCTGATTTGATTTATAGTCGAAGTGAATTAACAACATGGACTGATATCAAAACTCTTTTAACATTGACATTCAGCGATCAAAGAAGTATAGATTGTTTAATCCAAGATTTGATCACGTTGAAACCAATAAAAAATGAAACACCAATCCAATTTGGAATGAGAATTCAAGATGCTAGGAGTCTTTTATTTTCGAAATTGAGTTCAGAAATAACTGATCCTATGGAACAAAAAATAAAAGTAAAACATTATGATGAATTTGCTCTCAAAACATTCATTAATGGATTACCCTATAATCTTCAGTTAGTTGTGAGATTAAGAAATCCTACGAATATCGAAACAGCCCTCGCAGTAGTGAGAGAAGAAGAAAATTTTGTTTATTTCAAATCAGGACAAAACACGAATTTATTGAATTCAACTTATAAACCGCAACCAAATATGAATCAATTTGTTCAAAGACCAAATAATCCCCAAACTTTACAGAATTCGAGAACATTTCAACCTCAAAATTCTATGCCGAGATATTATTCCCCAAATATACCGAGTTTTTCACAATTCCAAACTCGCCCAATTTGGAGACCACCAAGTTTCAATCAACCTTTGAATAACAATTTTACAAGACCACCCTATAATAACTTCCAGCCATATAGTAACAGATTTCAATTTCAACAACGTCCAAATATTAACGATCCAAGATCAAGTACTATAATAAGAAATCAACCACAAAGAAATGTACCCCAATTAAAAGTAGAACCAATGGACACTAGTTCAGGAAATACCAGAATAAAACAAATGCATAATCATGTTATTCAAACTGAAGAACCTGAAAACTCAGAATTCGTGAAACACAATTTTTCTGATCCATGCAATGAAAATCAATATCTTCCAATGAATACTTATTTGAGTGAATATAATTATGAAGATTATTCTCCTCAGTATTACGACGTACAAGAAAATATTTATAATTTCGATAACTTTGGAAATGACCAAAATGCTCAAAACTTTCAATCAAATGAAGACACACAAAGCGTAAATTTTACTACAACCCTGAACCAGAAAACTCACAGATAATACAAGTGAATACTCATAGATTAGACCTACCATATATTCATATCCCTGAAATCGATGGATACTTTTTGATTGACACCGGTAGTTCTAAATCTCTCGTAAACCCAAAAATTGACAATAAATATTTCAAACAATTTTTAATGAAAGAAGATTTCTATATTAAAACTGCCCATGGTTTAACTAAACATGACCAAATAATAAAAATTCCTGTTTTCAAGATTTTCAATACGAATCAAAAAACCAAATTTCATTTATTTAATTTCTCTGATAGATATGATGGACTAATAGGTGCAGATTTTTTAACTCAGCTCAATGCAAATTTTAATTTTGAATCTAAAAAATTGATAACGAAAAATGCTATAATTCCAATAATATACCAGGTAGCTCCAGATATACCGGAAATTATTAGTGCTCTTAATGAACAACCAAATTTCGAAAATTTTCATTATTCTATAACAATTCCTCCAAGATCACATAAGATTGTAAAAATCCCTGTGAAACAAAATCAAGGAATAGCAATAATTGAACATATAAGATTTGGAAATAATTTGGAAATGCCAGTTGCCTTGGTAACAATTGAAAATTATTTTGCTTCAACAATAATTACTAATTCAAATGAAAATCCAGTTAAAATTGATTTTCTTGAACTATTTGATATACATAACATAGATATTGCAGAAACAAATTTTTTAGAAAAAATGGAAGTTGATGAATTTTCAGAAATAGACATTTCACAAGATAACCTATTAAAACGAAATTTGAAAAATTTGAGAATTAATCATTGCAATAACGAAGAAAGAGAAGCGATTCGAACTCTTTGTTTGAAATATAGAGATATTTTCTACTGTGAAGATATTCCTTTAAGTTTTACAAACATAGTGAAACATAAAATAAAAACTAGAGATGAAAATCCTATTTTCACAAAAACATATAGATACCCGGAAATTCATAAGGAAGAAGTTCGAACACAAATTGAAAGTATGTTAGAACAAGGAATAATTAGGAATTCAAATTCTCCTTATTCCAGCCCAATATGGATTGTACCAAAAAAACTTGATGCATCTGAAAAAAAGAAGTGGAGATTAGTTATCGACTATAGAAAATTGAACGAAAAAACTATTGATGACCGATACCCCCTTCCAAATATATCAGATATACTTGATAAACTAGGAAAGTCGATTTATTTTACCACCCTTGATTTAGCATCAGGCTATCATCAAATAGAAGTCGATGAAAATGATATTTCTAAAACTGCTTTTTCTACTCAAAATGGTCATTATGAATTCAAAAGAATGCCTTTTGGACTTAAAAATGCCCCCTCCACATTCCAAAGAGTGATGGATAATATACTACGTGGATTACAGAACGAAACATGTTTGGTATATTTAGACGATATAATAATTTTTTCAGTATCCTTGCAAGAACATATTGTTAGACTGAAACAAGTATTTGATAGATTGAGAGAAGCAAATTTTAAAATACAATTAGATAAATCTGAATTTTTGAGAAAAGAAGTGCAATACTTAGGACATGTAATAACTGCTAGTGAAGTACTTCCGAACCCTGATAAAATAAATGCAATTAAGAAATTTCCCATTCCAACTACTCAAAAAGAAATCAAAAGTTTCTTAGGACTTTTAGGATACTATCGTAGATTTATAAATAATTTTGCAAAAATCACCAAACCCATGACAAACTGTTTGAAAAAGAATGCCAGAGTTACACATACTCATGAATTCAAAGAATGTTTCGAAACATGTAAAAATATTTTAAGCAATCCACCTGTACTACAATTCCCAGATTTTGAACGACAATTTATACTGACTACTGACGCTAGCAATTTTGCTATCGGAGCGGTACTCTCTCAAGGAGAAATACCAAATGATAAACCAGTGGCGTATGCCTCAAGAACATTGAATGAAACTGAAACTAGGTACTCAGTAATTGAAAAGGAATTATTATCAATAATTTGGGCCTGTAAATACTTTAGACCGTATTTATATGGAAGGAAATTCAAAATATACACAGATCATAGACCTTTAGTTTGGTTATTCAATTTGAAGGAACCCAATAGTAAATTAGTGAGATGGAGATTACGTTTAGAAGAATTTGATTATGAAATCATATATAAAAAAGGAAAACATAATACGAATGCGGACGCCCTTTCAAGAATTCAAATTAATGCTTTAGAAAATGAAAGTACTGCTAATAATCCTGGTGATTCAGATCAAGAAATCATTGAATATATTTCAGCTCTAGAAGAAAATATGCCACAAACTTCTAGTGGAAAAGGTAATGTCCCAAAAGGACCCGAAAAAATTAGAATTTTACAAGATATCAGACTCGATTCTGCAGAAAATAGTGACACTTGTCATTCTGATAATGATACAGATTCAGCTAGTGGAAATATTCCAATACTTGATGAAATAATTAATAATAAATCACGACAACTCATAGTATCTTCTAATATTCATGATACGTTAATTATAAAAAGAAATGATTACCAAAATCTTAAAATTATAGAAGCCAAAGTTCCAAAAAATGAAGAACAGATTTTAAAATTTTTCAAGGAATATACAGGACCAGATGTCAGAATTTATATTTATTTTGAAGACGAATCATTGTATCCAGAGTTCAATAGAATATTTAAAAAATATTTTTACGCAAAACAATTACAATTAATAAGATGTACTAAACGAGTAAATTTAGTAAGGGAGCAAGAGGAACAAATAATGTTAATCAAACATCACCATGAAGGTAAATGTAATCATCGCGGAATCTTAAAAACCACCGAACATTTACGAAGAAATTATTATTGGCCAGCAATGAAAAAAGATGTGACTAATTTTATAAATGTATGTGACTTATGTCAAACTGCGAAATACGCAAGAGGAAAGCCATATTTTGCTCAGACTCTAACAGAAACTCCTTCAAAACCATTTCAGATACTTCATATAGATATTTTTAGATTTGAAGGAAGAGATTATTTAACAATTTTCGATAAGTTTTCAAAATTAGGACAAGCTTTCGAAATCAAAGCTAAAATAGCTACAGAAATATGTAAAGGTTTAATGAAATACTTCAGTTTTTATGGTTTACCTGAAAAAGTAATATCAGATAATGGAAAAGAATTCAATAATGCTACAGTGAAGGAATTATTAAAAGTTCATAAAATCAATATTCATTTTGGTACGCCATTGCACCATGAAAGCAATTCCCCTGTAGAGAGATTTCATTCAACATTATTAGAACATCTGAGATTATTACGAACAAAACACTCGAATGACCCTGATCTGATGGAATATGCAATCGTTGCCTATAATAGCTCGATTCATTCATCTACGAAATATACGCCATATGAACTCACGTTCGGACATACAAGTTCTAGAGACCCTGAAGATCTTTTAGAAACTACTTTTTATACTGATTATGTCGCGAGTCATAAAAATAAATTGAAATGTATTTATGAAAAAGTTACAGAAAGTACCCAACAAAACAAACAAAAAATAATTGACAAACGTAATGAAAAGGGACCAACTCAATATCAATTTAAAGTTGGACAAACTGTATATAAAACCCAAATAAAACGAAATAAAAAGGATAACAAATTTATAGGACCTTATGAAGTCATAGAACTTCTAGAAAATAATAAAGTGAAAGTAAAAAATAAAACCACAATGAAAGAAGAAATAATTCACACTAAGGAGTTAAGGATACCTGTTTCTGTTACAGATGTACCATCTGCATAGCAGCGGCGCAACAAAAGGTGCCAATTTTTAATGAAATAATAGAGAATCCTGGACTTTTCCCATTTAAATTAGGAACAGCCCAGAATCAAATAGATAAGTGGACATTTATTCAGGTATTCGACCTGACAAGCTTATTTGAAGAATTCAATGCTTTGACAGCTTCTGCTAGTTATTTAGATAAAGCTTTTAAAAATCATAATTATAGTGAAGGATATAAGAATGAATTTTATAACTCATATCATATAATGGGTAATTTAAAAGAGAAGATTAATTTACAATTCTCTCAGATAGATCCCCTTATATTCTATAAACAAAGAAACAAACGTGGTTTAATCAATGGACTTGGTTCTATAATCAAAACTCTAACTGGAAACCTTGATGAGGAAGATGCTGAAAGATATGATAAAATACTTGAAAACTTGACTACTGACCATAACAAAATGAAGAATATTTTGAAAAACCAATTATCTATCTTGGACAAATCCATAAGAAAATTTAACGAGAGTATTTCAACTCTAAATCATAATCAGTTGATTATTCAAAGCAGAATAATGCAAATTGAGTCTCATATTAAGCAAACAGAAATTATCGCAATGGACAGTTATACTTTCATATTAATTGAAGCAGTAATATCACAAATTATTACTGAATTTCAAATGATTATTCAGATATTAGAAAGCCTTGAAGATGCTATAACATTCTCGAAACTGAATATATTTCATAATTCAATCGTCAAACCAGAAGACTTATTACAGGAGGTAAAATCTATAAATAAATTGTTGCCAATCGATCGCAAACTACCATTTGAACCAAAACTGGAAAATATATTGTTATTTGAAAAACTAATAACTGTTAAGAGTTATTCGAAGGCTGAAAAAATAATATTTATTATTGAGATTCCATTAACGGAGAAAGAAAACTATGAATATTTCCAAATATTACCTTTACCTGTACCAAATGAAAATCAGTATAAATTTATCCTTCCAAATTCCAAATACCTAATAATGAATGAGCATTACTATATATCAACGAGCACACCCTGTAAGGAAATCACCGAAGACAAGTTCCTGTGTCAAGATGGAAATCCCACCAGAATTGAGAAGAATTCTATTTGTGAAGTACAATTATTGAGATATGAGCAAAACATAACGAACTGTAAACAGCTTCCAATTTTTATGCATAACTACAAGATACAAAAACTTTCTAAAAATAAATTTCTCTTGATTATACCGAAAAAACTTATAGCAATTCAGAAGTGTAATCAAGATCATGAAAATGTGCCTCTATTTGGACAATATATTCTTGAATTAATTCCAGAATGCCAAATAAAAATTGAACAGTCAATTTTGAACATTTACGAAAACTCTAAAATGACATTCAAACATACCCATCTACCTGCAATCAAGACAGAAGAGATGAATAACAAGATTATCAAGAAAGAAAAACCACTACTTTTGGATGAAGTCGAACTGGACGATTTGAAGACGATTGGTGCGGCCTTAGCAATTCAAAAAGAAGAAATCAACGAGATTCAAGAACCTATTATTACTTCTCAGAATATGAATTTTTGGACTCTGTTAATTTATATTTTATTGACAGGGCTATTAATTATTATTATTTGGAAGTTTCAAGTTTGTCAAGGAATTTCAAGAAAATTCAAGAAGAAGCCATCCCAAGAAGAGGATAGCATCAAGGACATCGTGATTTAACTCACACCCATGTTCCAAGGGGTGTTCGAATCTTAGAGGGGAGGAGTTACGAACGCCACTACAAGGGACCACCTTGTTAGAAGATGAACTACGCAGCTAGCAAGAAGATGAATCATGACCTTCAATTGACAATGCTTAATTGTTCTATTCATATTATTAGATTTAGCTAGCCTGCTATTTTGATGTTTACTTGGATTTGTATTTGTGCATAGAGAATCAATCTTATTCCAACTTCGAAGAGATTCACTAGTTTTGTAGAAAAGTCCACAATAAAGTTTTTTAAAAATCAATTCTCCTCATTACGAAACGTAATTAGCGAAATAAATTTATGAATGTCCCTCGGTCATTCTTATGTAAATTATGTAATCGAACACTTCACGAAACAATTGTGACAGGTGTTGCTCCTATTTGTTGCAATGTACGCAGCAAAGTTTATATTTACCATTTTTGAAGTTATGTAATCGAAAACTTCATGAAACAATTGCGGTAGGTGTTGCTCCTATTTGTTGCAATATATGTAGTGAAGTTTATATTTACCATTTTTGAAGTAATAATATTTTTCTATACTCGAAACATTTATTGTAATATTATTGCGCAGTAGGCTATAATCCCCCCACCCCTCAGCCATTCTTGATATTCTTCACCGCAAAGGTGTGTTAGAGTCAGTTGTACGAAAGGCGGCCACCATGAAACTACTCGCTGTTGACATGCAAGGTTTCGTGCTTGGTGATAATAGTGTATTCCACCCCAAAGAAATATCTATCACAGATGGGGAGAAAACTAATCATTACATATTGAAACCGCCTAAGCCCTATAACAGTTTAACTCGGAGTGAAAAAAAGCAAGTAACCTATGTGGAACGAAACATCCACGGTATAAGATACTCGAGTGGGCTCATCGACTATGATCAACTGATGGGTGAGGTGCTTGAGCCTATTGCGAGCGCTAGTATAGTTTATGTGAAGGGGCATCAAAAGTTTGAGATTTTACAACAGTATGTAGAACAATTGGCCTATAAGCCATACATTGTGAATATTGAAAAATATCAGCATGATATGTGTCTTCAAAACCCTGTACCAGTATTCGAAAAAGAAGCTGCTCTATGTATGAATCATACGCTATCTGCAAGGGTTAATTGTAGCTTGAGGCAATCGCATGCAGTATGGAGTTGGGTCTCTCTACATTTGAAATGGTGATGAAACATTTATATTCCAACATATTGTACTTATGATGTAAATAAATAAATATATATATTGTCATTCGAGATTATTTTACCTGACACCTTCCACACCAATTTCCTTATGGGCGAAGTAGAGAATGCCTGACGCGACAGTTGGTATGATCGGTGACATCCGGTATGGGAGATGGCAGTTGGTAAATTATACTTGGTGCGATAGGTGGCGCTTCACTTCTGTCAAAAGTCATACATCCCAAATACAACCAACTACGGGTACAGAACACTTCCTAATTGACAGTTGGCATGATTGGCGATAAATGACGTGACAGGTGACAATTGGCAGGGCAGCTGTCACGGCGGCCATCTTAGGCGGAAAGAGCATTGAAAAGCGGAGGAGGTAGCAATTTTAACCATAGCGATTTCAACTCCTGAGTCGAGCAGTAGTCATTGAAGTGTTATAGAACCATCTACAAGTGAGCATTCAATTATGTCTGGACAATATCAAAATATGTCCATGAGACAAATGGTGGCCGCCATACGGGAGAGACAACGCACCAACCCGGTGGAGATCGACGAAATGGTGCAGAGACACTTGGACGAGCGGCGGGCCGATGAAGCAATGCAGGAGATAATGGGTGTGGTGCGGGCCGAGATGGGGAACAACAACGAACTCGACCCTGGATCAGACTCCGATGAAACTATCATTTTATCTCCCGTTATCACAAGAAGGGAGCTACGTAGGAAGAAGAAGTCGAGAGTGCCGCCTTACACGGCTAAAAGGTTGAAGCCGAAAGTGAAGTGAACAAATATATATCGTTTTTTATATTATATATTTCAATAAATTTTTTTGAAACAGGGGCGCCATCTATCACAATCACTATTATTTGCCATACCAAACTATCGCGAAGTGTTCCGTGCCCGTAGTTGGTCGTTGAGGTGTTCCGTGTCAGCTATCATCCGCCATCAGTAGCGCCATCATCATCTGTCACCCGTCATCAGTCACTCCCACTCTCAGCTAGGAGGGAGGAAAGAGCACAAAAGCGAAGCGCGCACTCGAATTTATCATTCTGCTGCCTGCCTTCCTCTTCGACTAGACCTGCCTACTAGACGCTGCTAGATCAATTGTGAGTATTACCTTTTGACTGTGTATAGTGAATTTGTATATATCTCCATATTTTTGTACTTGTGATTTTGTATTATATTCTAAGTGGTGAATCTGGGACTTGTAGATTTCTCTCGTTGTTATAACATCAGATTATTTCTGTTTCTTTGACTCTGAATATTTTTCTCATTGCATTAATATCGAATCATTTTCTGAATGTTTGTTCCACATTGCTCCAATTTCGAATTATTTTTCAAAGTGGAACACTCTAACTCTTTTAATTTTTCTCATTATATTAATATTGAATCTTTTTCCAAGTGATAGAATCTGCAAACCGTTTCCATCTTCAACTAATTCTGCTGCCCGCCTTCCTCTTCGACTAGACCTGCCTACTAGACGCCGCTAGATCAATTGTGAGTATTACCTTTTGGTTGTGTATAGTGAATTTGTATATATCTCTAAATTTTTGTACTTGTGATTTTGTGTTATATTCTGAGTGGTGAATGTAGGACTTGTATATTTTTCTCATTGTGATAACATTAGATTATTTCTATTTCTTCGACTCCTAATGTTTTCTCATTGCATTAATATCGAATCATTTTCAAAGTGAAAGAAGCTGGGACTTTAACATTTTTTCTCGTTGTGATAATATTAGATTATTTCTATTTGTCCGACTCTGAATGTTTTTCCTCACTGCTCCAATGTCGAATTATTTTTCCAAAGTGGAAAACTCTTACTCTTGTTTTTTTTTGCATTATACTAATATTGAATCTTTTTCCAAGTGATAGAATCTTCGAGTGTTTTCATCTTGAACTCATTCTGTTCGCTGCCTTCCTGTTGGGCTACTCAGACTAGACGCTCCTAGACCAACTGTGAGTATTACCTTTGAAGTGTGTATAGTGAATTTGTATACATCTTCATATTTTTGTACTTGTGATATCGAATTATATTCTAAGTGGTGAATGTAGGACTTGTACATTTTTCTCATTGTGATAACATTAGATTATTTCTATTTCTTTGACTCTGAATGTTTTCTCATTGCATTGATATCGAATCATTTTCAAAGTGATAGAAGCTGGGACTTTTGAACATTTTTCTCCTTGTGATAATATCAGATTATTTCTATTTCTCCAACTCTGAATGTTTTTCCTCATTGCTTCAATGTCGAATTATTTTTCCGAAGTGGAAAACTCTTACTCTTGTTTTTTTCATTATACTAATATTGAATCTTTTTCCAAGTTGTAGAATCTTCAAGTGTTTTTTGGACCCGGTCTAGAAGACACCGTTGCTTGCCCTCCTCTCGAGCTACCACACCACCGGCAAATTTTTTTTGGAGTATTACTTCTGAACCAATTGTAAGTATTTCCTTGTGAGTGCATATAGTGAAATATAAATTTTCGAGTTCTATAACATACTTCATTCTCATTGTGATATAGTCGAGTTTTGCTAAGTGCTATAATAACCTATAACTTATAATATTTTTCTTTGCGATAATTTCATAATTTCTCTATACAATGCAATACACGACTTAACATGTTTTCATTGTTATAGAAATACGAGATGGCCTTCAACAACTCCGCCGCCGCTCAATCCTCTGCCGCTCCCGACAATTCTGAGGAGCTCCAGCAATTAAGTAGGTTATTTTCAACTCTTTTTCTTGTAACACCATCCTAATATTTTTCTCGAAATTTTTTCAGGCATCAATTCATCATTTTTCGAGAACATCACCATGGACGCATTTGATGTTCCCGAAGATGAAATTGATCTTGGAGCTCTTCTCGCTAACACGTGGGACAGCATGCGCGGCGACGATACCGTGGGTGCGGCTGGCACCCGGGGTAAGAAGAGGCCGGCGATGTCGCAAGGGGCATCTTCCAAGGGGGCTAAGATGAGCTGTCGCAGGGTGAGTGAATCATCTTCATCGTCGGAGAGTGAGGAGGATATGGCGCTTTCAGACAAAGCGTCAATGTTGGTTGAAAGCCTGCCCGAAGATGACAATGCTGATGATTTCGCGCCACAAACCAAGAAAATGAAGGTTTGTGGCGCGAAATCATCGGGATCTGTTGGGGGGAAAAGCATGTCCTCGTCAAAAAGGAAGGTTGCTAACCCCCTTCAACATATCTTTCTCGATGATAGCGAGGATGAGATCTTTGGTAGCCGTGTTGGTGGAAAGAGGGCGTTATCATCGAGGGCATCGACGTCTTCGAAAGCGTCGCCCAAGGCACCTTCGAAGAAGAGGAAGATTAGCCCGAAGGCGGTTGCGGGGCCTTCTAAGGCCGGCCCTAGCAAGAAGGGCAAATCTTCCTCTTCTTCAATGATACTCCGCAAGTTCCTCAATAATAGTGGCAAGGCAAACCCCTACCGCGGAGGTGATATTGCTGAGTGGTACGCGGAACGGCGTACCGCTCAACAAGAGCGAAAGCCGGCAATCAACGTCCTCAGAGTGGACGTGATCAAGCCGGCTAGTGCTCGAACCAATGCGGACGGTGATGCGATCGCCGCCATTGATGAGGGAACCAGTGGAGTAGGCGCCGTGGGTGATGCACCGGAAGTGGCTAATGCCAATAAAATTGAACAGTCTGGAAGCATCAGCATCGTCACCATCTCCGACGATGAAGGTGCTACTGCTGCTGAGGGCGCGGATGTTGGCGAAAACAATGGTGGTGATGCCATCGTTCATGAGGCTGCAGTTGCCGCCACTCCGCCGCCTGATGACGAAGTCATCACCATCGTTGTTTTCGCCGACGCCGCGCCACCTCATGGAGATGCCACCCCGCGACCTCCCCAACAACCATCGCCGGCGCTGGAGGCAGAGGTTGCGGCGACGCCCCCATCATCCCCACCACCACCATCGCCATCGCCAGCAGCTGAGGCGGAGGTTGCGACACCATCCCCGGCGGGTATTGCGTCACCCTCGCCGCTAGCGGAGGATGTGCCGCCGTCGCAGCCGTCGCCGCCATCTTCACCGGCAGCTGGAGGTGCGGCTTCGCCTTCACAGGCGGAGAGTGAGGATGCCGCGCCGCCGACGCCTTCCCCATCAACGCCTTCCCCGTCAAACAGCATTCCGCCGGGACCATTACTGCCTGCTACCCAACTAAGGAGATACAATGACGAGTTGGTGCGGTGGTTGGCAATGATGAGCGACCGCAAAACGAAAGAACTCAGCGAGATCGCAAAGATTGAAGCTCAGCTGGCTGAGATTTTAGCTCAGGCAGCTGAACTTCAACGAATTTCGGCTATGCGGAAAGAGCGCGTAGCCAAAATTGATGCTGAGGTTTCTCGTTATGGGGGGCATGCCGACGCGAATGCTGTTTTACTGGGGAAGGAAACCTAGTTGTATATAGTTTTTTGTAAATTTTAGTTAAGGCCCTAATTGTAAATAGTTTTTGTAAATATAAATTAAGATGTATATATAGTTGTAAGTATGTAAATAAATTATTGTAAATATTAGTAAAAGATGTGTGTATATAAAGATGATTGTGTATATATTTGAAAATAAAGTTTTTTTATAAATATAAATAAAGGTGTATATAATTGTGAATATATATTTTGGTTTGTGTTCATCATATTATTTGCAAATTTTCATAATAAAATATATTAAATTCTGATGCGACTTTTTCTTATTGGGTGAAAATTGGGTAGGAAAGAAATAGGCGATAGGAAATGTCAACAGATTCATTTATTGAAAAAAAATTAAATACTTCAAACAATTGCAGATTTATCAAGCCAAGAATTGTGCTCTTCAGAAAATCCTAGCCACTTGACAAATATCTTATTCCCCTTCGTTTTCAACACTTTCTCAACTAGATATGCATTTGGCTCAACTGTTTTCAACAATTCCAATTCATAAAAGCATCCCTTGATAAGGCGACCTTTGACATCTTTGATGTTGTATGTCGTCGGATTGGTAATATTCACTTTAGATATGGTGAATAATTCTGTGGAAAAATTGGCTGAGTATCCTTTCTCGAAAACTCCTTTGAATTTGCTTATTCTGACAACATCTCCAACATTATATTTTGCTGGTGGCGCTATTTTCAGGTGGCTATATACTTTAAGTATTGTTGAAGGTGTTACGTCAGCAGGTTTCATACCAATTGTTCTATGTTTTCTATTATTATACTCGTTAGCAAAATTTGCGAGAATGTCGAGCCACTTATAGTCACCTCTGGCGGAGAATTCTCTATAGATCCAAGTCTTCAATGTTCTAATTACTCGCTCCACAATAGCTGCTTTCATTATACTATAAGTTGAATAGTGATTGATCTTATATCTCTGCATCAAATTTTCGAAGCGTGAATTGTAGAATTCTTTGCCTAAATCACTTTGAATATTTTTTGGAGAATATTCAGCTCGCTTCAGCACTTTTTCCATAGCTTTTGTCACTTCCACACCAGTTTTATTTTTTATCGGTTCAACCCATAAATATTTTGAATAGCAATCGATAACGAATAGTATATATCGATAGCCCATATTCTCATCTGCATATATTTGCATTTCAGCCAAATCAATTTGCCACAGGTCAGCAAATCCTTTGATTATCGTTCTCCTCCTTTTGAAGTTACGCCTCGCGGGTTTGTGTAATTCATTAGCAATCGCCCTTTTGGTTGGGCTTATTTTCATCTTCCACTTCGTAGATTTCCCGCTGCGATTACTTCGGCTTTCATTCATATACTAATAACTAATCTTCCAAACTCGCATATACATATGGCGCTCGCACTTTGAAAAATCAACGTATGATACCTTCTTCACGCAATTCCTCTATTATCGACATTATTTCATTATCATGCCCTGTATGACCAACCATTTTAGAACTCCACAATAATCGAAGACGTTCCACCAATTCTGCAGCATCATTCCAATAAACAAATTCTTTCCGTTTTCTATTCAGAACTTTTTTGCGCGGTATTGCCCCCACTACTCCTTTACCGCCTTTGATATCAAATCGTTGAGGATTACTCCTCATATAATGTGGGCTATCTATGAGAGGTTTGATGATTTGTCGATATTTCTTTTTCGAGTTAGAGGATTCAGCATTCAAACCTCCTCTAATATCATAATTTTTATATGCGGATCCTGTAGTCTTCAGAATGGAGGTATATATCTGCTTATCTCGATCGCTAATAGATCCAGGTGCTTGATTCATAAAAATCAAATCATATAGTTCAGAAGAAGCTGGAAATACCTTACTCCTTCTATTATCACGCCATAATTCGATTTGATCATTCAAAAAACGGATTTCCATATTACCCATCCATAATTTACCCGTTTTGGGATCGATACGAACACCATATACTGTATCATAATTAGATTTTCCAGTTTTCAAGTTATCCAAATGCTGCTGCACTCGATCTTGTAGAGTTGTTGTATCAATAGCGGTAGTATTATCGCTAGAAATGTGTGAAGTTGATGATGTTGGTGGTGTTTCCATCATTGTCACATAATCGAGTTCGCTCTGCATCAATTGCGAATTTTTGCTGGAATTTCCAGATTCCAAATGTTTATCAAACATTTCTGTAGCATCTCCCACCGTTTTCCTACGCATCGGCGTAGAATGGTGCGTAGGCTGCGGTATTTTAAGGATAGGTGGTACTTTCAGACCCGATATTTGGGAGGGGGCTATCGCTACCGCAGCAGCTTCTGAGATAGCTTTCAATGGTTTCGTTAGCGGTTTGTATACCTTCTCAAGCATTATCTGATCGCTGAGGTGGGCGCTCTTCAAACTTTTGAATTTTTTTCTCACCGCATCAGTTGCTTCGACAAGTTTCTGCTTGAGACATATTTCATCCATTTTTTCACTGCTAGATGCGCTCATTTTGCCATCCAGCGATCGAATGATTCAACCACATCAGGGTATCACGGATATATGAAGCAATCAAACCCTTTTCTATAGCGTCCCTCGCAAATCTCACTATCCTTATCGATAACGAGAAAACCATATTTATCCGTCCAACTATGTGCGCACATATCCCGAAATTGATTGAATGTCACATCTGGGGATACATGATCGGAAAATATGTGATGAAGATTCATTTCGTCCTGTTTGAACATGATTATGAAATTCGCATTATCGCGAATTAGTTGTTTAGGCACTCTCGAATAGGTTTGCGCAAGATAGAAACAATCGACATTCCTATGATGCCCCATCGAAAAATAAGATCTAATCACATCCTGTTTCTCACATATAACATCATCGAATATAAATATACTCTCAGGTTTTGCATCGGCAGGTTCAACTATGTCTGCATTGTTACTGTAAGTGTGATAACCCAACCCCTTTATCGGTTCCAATACTTTACGTAAATACTCATACTTGGGTTGATACAATGATTTTGAATAGAGGTATATGTTGGCGAATCGTAAGCCATTCTGATTGGTGAGCAGTGATATCATAACATTCGTCTTGCCACAATTCGATGGACCAATAATCAAACTTCGAATTGTATTGGGAAATAGATCCCCATGCCTACGCTGTGGAATTGCACTATTTCCTAACCCAACTTTTTCATCAAAATTTTCCACACTGAATGTCTCATTTTGTCGAACAATCTGCATCATGCGACTGTCAAGTACTTTATAATGATCTGCGAGTGTCGCAAAGCTCATTTATATTATGAACACCAAGCGATACACTTCAACAAAGAAAAAAAGTTGGCGTATTTGTCGTAAGGGGAAAACAACAAATATAATGAAGGGAAAAAGGCGCTTTGGTATGGGGTGCGGCGGTAGTGTGCTGAAAAGGAAGAAGAAGCGGACCACGCCCAAACGCATGAGAAAGATAGCTTTTGGATCGGGAATAGTGCACAAAGTTCGACATGCGCTACGCCAAATGGGGAACAGGGGAACGCTCACCAGAAACTTGGGTGAAACAACTCTAAAGGCCGTCGGTGCAGCTAAAAAATTCGTGAGAATGGCAGGAGGAAGGAGAAATATTCGAACACCCCGCATAATACCAATCCCCAAAGTTGGCGGCATTCTCCCACTAATCCCAATTTTCGCGGGATTATCAGCATTGGGTAGTTTGGCTGCAGGCAGTGCAAGCGTTGTTCGTGCTATCAATTCCGCCAAAGAAAGTAAGGAGAAACTCGCTGAGGCGAACCGCCACAACACACATATGGAGGCAATTGCTCTAGGTAAAATGGGCAAAGGGGTCTATCTGAAACCATACCGCAAAGGGTTGGGTATCTATTTGAAGTCCCAAACTCCAAAAAACTAGATGGCCTACCTCGAAGGGCTTTAACAGAAGTGGACCTATCACGATATATAAAAAAGATAGGAATACCAAACTTTCGAGGTATATATATGAGGGATAATTTACCCTCATCCGGCCCATATCGTACAGAATCCGCCATATTGAATTTAGATAGCGAACAAGGCGATGGCACACATTGGGTTGCATATAAAAAAAGCGGTAAAGTAGTCGAGTATTATGATAGCTATGGCGATTTACCCCCACCAAAAGAGTTGGTGAAATATCTGAATAGAGGGCCGCAGGCGCTTAGAGCTACCAAAATAGTATATAACTATGAGCGCCAACAAGAATACAACACAGTCTGGTGCGGGCATTTGTGCTTGAAATTTCTCTCGAAGAAGAACACAAACGAAAAGTAGCTCATCATGGATCGAGAAAGCATAAAAGAAATGGCCCATGCGTTGTTAGCTTACTCTAAATCACGCTCTCTCTTAAAAATGACTGAGAAAGAACTCGCCGACCTACCAAAGGAAGTACTGATTGGATTGGCCTCCCAAGAAATAGCTCTAGTATGGGATAAGCTACCGCAACGATTGAAAGACGATCCAGAGGTGTCGAAATACCAATTTTGTGAGGATCATCATCACGAGAAATGCGATAATCAACCAGACGGTGTTGATGTCAACGATGGACCAATACCACGAAAAGTGTTTTGCTGCTTTTGTCGAATGAAAATGTAGATGTGGCAATATGTAATAAAAATTTTTTATATATAAATGATTATCAATGCGAAAATAAAAACATTCTTCAATGTCTCGCATAGCGATCAAGTTGCAGCTGTTGAATGTTCATTGAGGTTTGTTACCCATTTTCGCCGTTTTCTTTCAA
This sequence comes from Chrysomela aeneicollis, assembly GCA_029955515.1. Taxonomy (NCBI): domain Eukaryota; kingdom Metazoa; phylum Arthropoda; class Insecta; order Coleoptera; family Chrysomelidae; genus Chrysomela; species Chrysomela aeneicollis. The sequence goes on along the minus strand of JARUHQ010000013.1, from coordinate 7,980,135 downwards.
CACCACCAACATTATGTCGCAAACATTCACCATATCGGGTGGTCATAGTGTTTTGAGCGCTGATTTTTACCCACCAATTGAACTAGATGCGAGAAGAACTTACGGTTTGGGATTACACGGCTTTTATTCTTACAATTCCATAGCCAATATAGATGAGACTAATAACGCTTTGGCTTATTGGGATGAGAAAGAAGGTCGCATCTCTGAGAACTTGAAAATGATTCATATACCACCAGGCGCCTATGAAATAGAAGAAATCAATAGAGTTATACAAGAAGCTATAGCATCTTCGAACCCCTCCTCTGATAGTAAAAAGAGTAAAAATAATATTGAATTTTATCTTCGAGCTAATAATAACACTCTAATGTGTGAAATGAAATCTTCATATGGAATTATGTTGTCAGTTGAGAATTCCATAGCCGAAGTGTTGGGTTTCGAGAAAAAATTCTACCCATCCAACTTTCTACATAAATCCACCAAGCCGGTGAAAATTATTAAAGTTCGCCTAATACGCATCGATTGCAATATCACGAGCGGGGCGTACCTGAATGGGGAAGAGGTTGTATGAATTCGACATCAATGTGGATCCTGGATATAAGCTGTCGAAGGAACCGAAAAACATTATATATCTACCAATCAGCCCGACCGGACGTCAGTCTATCGATAACATTACACTGAGAATTTTGGATGATGAAAATTGTTTGGTCGATTTCCGAGGAGAGAAGATTATTGTGAAGCTTGAACTGAAACAACTAGATTAATCTCGAAAAATAGCAGAGAAAAGATGGGGTTCTGCTTCGGTAACCAATCAAAGCGAATATCCACCCCCACACCCCATAATGAGCGCAGAAATAATAAAAAGAAGTGTAAACGCGGTCGCGGATTCATTCGCAATCGACGTCTCAATCAGACAAGGCGGCATCATAACCTATCTGAGAGCGATATTGATTTCTTGAAATCTATCGGACTGAAAGTGCTACAGAAAAAATAGAGATGGTTTCCACAACTTCTACTAGCCTCCAATTGGAAGTGTTTGATGAACCAATCTTCGATCATTCCCTAATCAGCCTGCATGAACACACATACAAACCATATGGTTCACCATCATTCAAGAACTCTGACGAAATAAGAATAGCTGTCAACTTTCAAGATTTGATATTAGATATTGCAGAGAGCTACATCTACATCGAAGGAAAATTCATGCCAGATGATTTGACAGCAGATTGCTATTTATCCAATAATGCTCTAGCATTCCTCTTCGACGAAATTCGCTATGAGATGGGTGGCGAACAAGTGTGTATGATTCGAAAACCAGGCATCACTACAGCTATGAAATGTATGATCTCCTATGGGGAATCGAATAAAAAATTTCTAGAGACCCTCGGTTGGGGAATTGATGATGATAATCAACCGATCCTAGACAAAATCAATCACGTATTCAGCGGAAAATTACCACTCAAATACTTGATGGGATTCGCTGAGGACTATAATAAGGGTGTCTTGAATATAAAACAAGAGTTGATACTAATCATTGCTCGCTCATTCAAAAACTCCTACATGGGAGTAGTTAATGCGAAAATAGAAATTGATAAGATTGAATGGAGAATAAGGCATATCATGCCGTCAGATAAACAAAAACTCAAACTATTGAATCGCATCAATATAAGTTCCACTGCGAAGATAAAAATAGCATATAGGATGTGGGATTTGTATGAGTTACCAACTATCCGTGAAACATCTTCAGACATTTGGGCTGTCAAAACTACCAACAGCCTCGAGCGACCGCGATACATTATCATAGGATTCCAGAAATCTACTAATACGGATGATGTATCTCAAGATGCCACCCAATTCATTAATGCTGACATTAATAATATTCGAGTGTATTTGAATTCAGAAGTATACCCATACGAGCGGTGGAATTTAGAATTCGACAGGAAGTTGGATGCTATAGCCTATTATGCTTACGAAAATTTCCAAAAGAGTTACTATGGTAAAGATATGAGTGAGCCGATGATGGGTATAGAAGAATTCAGGAAGAACCCATTATTTATCATCGATTGCAGCCATCAAGCCGACGCCATGAAATCCTCAACAGTAGATATCAAATTGGAATTTGAGACTCGCAAATCAAAATTTCCAGCCAATACAAGAGTGTATGCGCTCATTCTACATGACGCAGTCATGACATATAGCGCTCTAGATGGCTCCATACAGATGGGTGTGTGAACGAAGAATTATGAAGCTATGATCAGATGAATCACTACCACCATAGTTTAAGATATATGTATTTGTAGCAGTTTTTTTTCGGATAATAAAAGATGTAAAATGTCGAATAATGTTTTATTTTTCCTATTATGTACAGTGATTGGAATAGTGAGTCTAAAGACTATAAGAGTATACTAGACACCCCCTTGTACCCCGCCACCTTCTTGTTCTTCCCCAACTTCTTCTTCCCCTTCTTCACCTTCTTCACCTTCTCCACCTTCTTCTTCTGAAGCTTCCCTCAAACCGTATTTTTCGATGATGATAGTTGGTAGGAATTCAACTATATCATGAAGGAAGCATTCCAAACCCTCCTTCACCATTTCTTCAAGAAACTGCTCCAAAGTTATACTCCCATGTTCTAGGCGACTGCATAGAAAATGACCGATTTTATATCGATCAGCATCCGCTAAAATCTCTCGGGCTCGTTCTTGATTGAAACATGCGCTCATATCATAGTTGGCTGCATGGAGTGAATCACGCTCCAAATCGATGAGTTCACATTTAAGTCTGCTGACTGCTGATTCGATGTCTTCAGCAGCTGGCCAAAACTGGCTAGAATAGTGCATCCACATATCCTTAGAAGTTGAGTACTGGAGTCTACAAATAAATAAACAAAAAAAAGAGTTCAGGAGATAATTCAATAAATACGTTTCATATTACATAGCTCATACCCTCAGCTTAAAAATAAACTACTCACCATAAATGGTAAATGCGATGACGAGGGTGGCGAGAATGTAAGAACTACTATATACATATAATCTTTAAACTCCCTTTCACTAATACTAAACTAATCATAAAAATAATTCAATTAATTACTGAGGCGAAGTCTCGCTAAGAGATATTTCTTTTATGCCGAACCTAATAAGCGTTCGCGTTTTCGCACCAGCATATGATGGTTCACTCTGCCCCAGGTATGCTATTGTATAAAGCCCGCGGGAGTTGATCAAATGGAGATCGCTTTCTTCAATCACATCTGAAACTCTTTTGGGCAACCAACATTTCACAGTTTCCCCACTTTCTTCATCTAATAATATAACGGTGGCAGATCTACCAAATCTAGTTTCAAATATTGTCATTTTCAGATAAGGCTTATTCAAGACCAGCGATGATATCAACACTTGCTTGGTGAATTCATACCCTTCAGCGATTTGATTATTGATCGCGATCAAATCAATTTTAGGTGAACTCATCTCTAGATTAAACACGTGAAAGAGAGTACAAAAGAATATATAGAATATAGGAATTTACTTACATAAAAATAACACTTGTTATCACGCAAGGATACACGCTTTACGAGTCAATATTTATTTCTATTGATTGCTAGTTATGCTGCTGCTACTGCTTGTGACAACTATAGCACTGAATCGCCAATTTATAGGAACTCCTCCACTTTCACCAACGCGATCTTGAACTCTCGTGGGGGAATGGCGCATGCGCATGCGGCAGCAGTGTTTAAGGTCGCACCCCCTCCCATTTCAGAGGTGTGCAAACACAAGGTCACGCTCACAGAAAAAAAAAAAGGAAGCCCTCCTCAAGGACGCGCTCTTCTCAAGGCCACAGCAACTCCCAAGGGCACACTCCACTCAAGGTCGCCAACTCGAGGTCACTCCTCCCAAGATCGCATCAAGGTCATTCACCCCAAGGTCACTCCTCTCAAGGTCACTCCTCCCAAGGTCATTCACTCCAAGGTCACTCCTCCCAAGGTCACTCCTCCCAAGGTCATTGACCCCCCAAGGTCATTGACCCCCCAAGGCCACGTGGGGGTGTGTGACCTTGGGAGGAGGTCTAGAATCGGCATAAAACATCTACTCTGGTGAGTATTGCTATATAAACATCATCACGATATCATCGAATACAACTCAGATAAAATTATCGTTTCGTCTTACCATTCAACCTTCTGTTCGATTTAGTCGCTAGCATGTGTAACGGAAGTACCGTCACCTGGTAAGTATCACTATATATACAGTATTGCGATATAATCGGATACCACCCAGATACATTGATTGTTCAGTCTATCTATTCAACTTTCTTTTCGTTTCGGTCGCTCGTATGTAAAACGGGAATACCGTCTCCTAGTGTGTATAACTATATACACAGCATAACATCATAATCGAATACAACCCATATACTATCCATTTAACCTTCTGTTCAATTCAGTCGCTCGTATGTATAACGGAAGAACAGTTACCTGGTGAGTATACCTATATAAACATAATTGAATACAACCCAGATACGATGATTGTTCAATCTATACTGAATTCAACCTTCTGCTCGATTCGATCGCTTGTATATAAAACGGAAGAACAGTTACCTGGTGAGTATTGCTATATAAACATCATCACGATATCATCGAATACAACTCAGATACAATTATCGTTTCGTCTAACCATTTAACCTTCTGTTCGATTCAGTCGCTAGTATGTGTAACGGAAGTACTGTCACCTGGTAAGTATCACTATATATACAGTATTGCGATATAATCGGATACCACCCAGATACATTGATTGTTCAGTCTATCCATTCAACTTTCTGTTCGTTTCGGTCGCTCGTATGTGAAACGGGAATACCGTCACCTTATGTGTATAACTATATACACAGCATAACATCATAATCGAATACAACCCAGATACTATCCATTCAACCTTCTGTTCGATTCGGTTGCTCGAATGTATAACGATAGAACAGTAACCTGGTGAGTATTTCTATATGAACGTCATCACGATATAATCGAATACAACTCAGTTACAATTATCGTTCCGTCTAACCATCCAACCTTATGTTCGATTCAAACGCTCGTATGTGTAACGAAAGAACCGTTACATGGTAGGTGTAGTTAAATATACAACATTACGATATAATCGGAGACAACCCAGATACAATGATTGTTCAATCTATCCATTCAACCTTATGTTCGATTCGGTTGCTCGTATGTATAACGGAAGAACTGTTACCTGGTTAGACATACTATATGATAATCATCACGATATACCAGAATACAACCCCAGATACGATTATTGTTTAGTCTATCCATTCAACTTTCTGTTCAATTCAGTCGTTCTTATGAAAAACGGAAGAACAGTTACCTGGTGAGTATAACTATATAAACCTAATCGAATACAACCCAGATACGATGAATTTTCAATCTATTCATTTAACCTTCTGCTCGATTCGGTCGCTTCTATGTCAAACGGAAGAACAGTTACCTGGTGAATATTGCTATATAAACATCATCACGATATAATCGAATACAACTCAGATACAATTATCGCTTCGTCTAACCATTCAACCTTCTGTTCGATTCAGTCGCTAGTATGTGTAACGGAAGTACCGTCACCTGGTAAGTATCACTATATATACAGTATTGCGATATAATCGGATACCAACCAGATACATTGATTGTTCAGTCTATCCATTCAACTTTCTGTTCATTTCGGTCGCTCGTATGTAAAACAAGAATACCGTCACCTAGTGTGTATAACTATATACACAGCATAACATCATAATCGAATACAACCCAGATACTATCCATTCAACCTTCTGTTCGATTCGGTTTCTCGTATGTATAACGAAAGAACAGTAACCTGGTGAGTATTTCTATATGAACGTCATCACGATATAATCGAATACAACTCAGATACAATGATCATTCCGTCTATCCATCCAACCTTATGTTCGATTGGGTCGCTCGTATGTATAACGCAAGAACAGTCACCTGGTGAGTATTACTATATAAACATCACCACGATATAATCGAATACAACTCAGTTACAATTATCGTTCCGTCTAACCATCCAACCTTATGTTCTATTCAGACGCTCGTATGTGTAACGAAAGAACCGTTACATGGTAGGTGTAACTAAATATACAGCATAACGATATAATCGGAGACAACCCAGATACAATGATTGTTCAATCTATCCATTCAACCTTATGTTCGATTTGGTTGCTCGTATGTATAACGGAAGAACTTTTACCTGGTTAGACATACTATGTGATGATAATCACGATATAATCAAATACAACCCAGATACGATGATTGTTCAGTCTATCCATTCAACCTTCTGTTCAGTTCAGTCGCTCTTATGTATAACTGGAGAACAGTTTCCTGGTGAGTATAATTATATGAACATCATCAAGATATAATCGAATACAACCCCAGATACGATTTTGAAGAAAAGCTACGAAAAGGGGCATAGTGAAAACTCTGATTGATCGTGCCTTCAGCCTCTGCAACAACGAGGAAAGCCTAACTTCCGAACTGGACCACATCAAGAGAGACCTCTACCAGAACGGCTATTCAAGGAAATTGGTGGAACAGACGTTGAAGCGCAGGAAACAGAGGATAATCCAAAAAGAAGAAGAACCGCAACAACCAACATTGTGCCTTCCCTACATCAAAGGATTGTCAGAGAGAATCAAGAAGATTGGATCCAAATACAAAATCAAGACCTGCTTCAAATCTGGAAACACCATCCGCAGCCAACTCACCAAAACCAGACCAACGAACAAAAACAGTGACTCCAAGAATTGCGTTTGTCGAGTACCATGCGAATGTGGCAAATCATACATCGGAGAAACCAAGAGACCACTGGAAACCAGAATCGGCGAACACAAGAAAAACACCCAACGAGGAGAAACCACCAAGTCAGGAATCGCAGAACATGTGTGGACCCACCAACATAACATCAAATGGTCTGAGGCAGAAATCATCCATAGAGAAGAACACTGGTTCAAGAGGAAATTCAAGGAAGCAGCATACATAATGAATAATAACGCTTTCAGTCAACCAAGCGTCGAGATCCGCAACACATGGAAACCGCTGATTAGCCGAATCAACCGGTTACGGCTCACTGAACCGGAAAATCCCGCCATAGCTGACCTATAAATACCCCCGTATCCCAGGACTTTGTTAGTTCTCACCTGAAGACGATTGTAGATACACACAATCGAAACGTCGTGACAAACTCGATTTGAATCTTTCTCATAATTTTAATTCTTTATTCATTCATTTTATTTTATTTTGATTTCTAATTCAACTTTTCTTTTTTTCAGGCTATTGATTTCTAATTCAATTTTTTCTTATTTTCAGGCTCATCGACTAGTTAAACTCCTATTTAAATCTACATTTTTCGACTTCATATATACTAACACTAATACTAACCTGATTTATTGATACTCGAATCTTCTTGATTCGATAAAATAGTTAATTTTTATTCATCACTTATTTCGTTTTTTCAGCATAACTCATCTTTTCTTTTCTCAGGATTCAAATCTTCATACCTTTAGACAATGGAAGTCCGAAACTTTTCTTCACAACTCGAGACATTGTCAGCCACCTTCAAACAAAAAAACCCAGATACGATTATTGTTTAGTCTATCCATTCAACCTTCTGTTCAATTCAGTCGCTCGTATGTATAACGGAAGAACAGTTACCTGGTGAGTATAACTATATATACATAATCGAATACAACCCAGATACGATGATTGTTCAATCTATACTAAATTTAACCTTCTGCTCGATTCGGTCGCTTGTATGTGAAACGGAAGAACAGTTACCTGGTGAGTATTGCTATATAAACATCATCACGATATCATCGAATACAACTCAGATACAATTATCGTTTCGTCTAACCATTCAACCTTCTGTTCGATTTAGTCGCTAGCATGTGTAACGGAAGTACCGTCACCTGGTAAGTATCACTATATATACAGTATTGCGATATAATCGGATACCACCCAGATACATTGCTTGTTCAGTCTATCCATTCAACTTTCTTTTCGTTTCGGTCGCTCGTATGTAAAACGGGAATACCGTCTCCTAGTGTGTATAACTATATACACAGCATAACATCATAATCGAATACAACCCATATACTATCCATTCAACCTTCTGTTCAATTCAGTCGCTCGTATGTATAACGGAAGAACAGTTACCTATATAAACATAATCGAATACAACCCAGATACGATGATTGTTCAATCTATACTGAATTCAACCTTCTGCTCGATTCGGTCGCTTGTATATAAAACGGAAGAACAGTTACCTGGTGAGTATTGCTATATAAACATCATCACGATATCATCGAATACAACTCAGATACAATTATCGTTTCGTCTAACCATTCAACCTTCTGTTTGATTCAATCGCTAGTATGTGTAACGGAAGTACCGTCACCTGGTAAGTATCACTATATATACAATATTGCGATATAATCGGATACCACCCAGATACATTGATTGTTCAGTCTATCCATTCAACATTCTGTTCGTTTCGGTCGCTCGTATGTGAAACGGGAATACCGTCACCTTATGTGTATAACTATATACACAGCATAACGTCATAATCGAATACAACCCAGATACTATCCAGTCAACCTTCTGTTCGATTCGGTTGCTCGTATGTATAACGAAAGAACAGTAACCTGGTGAGTATTTCTATATGAACGTCATCACGATATAATCGAATACAACTTAGTTACAATTATCGTTTCGTCTAACCATCCAACCTTATGTTCGATTCAGACGCTCGTATGTGTAACGAAAGAACCGTTACATGGTAGGTGTAGTTAAATATACAACAAAACGATATAATCGGAGACAACCCAGATACAATGATTGTTCAATCTATCCATTCAACCTTATGTTCGATTCGGTTGCTAGTATGTATAACAATGACAATGGAAGTCCGAAACTTTTCTTCACAACTCGAGACATTGTCAGCCACCTTCAAACAAAAAAACCCAGATACGATTATTGTTTAGTCTATCCATTCAACCTTCTGTTCAATTCAGTCGCTCGTATGTATAACGGAAGAACAGTTACCTGGTGAGTATAACTATATAAACATAATCGAATACAACCCAGATACGATGATTGTTCAATCTATACTAAATTTAACCTTCTGCTCGATTCGGTCGCTTGTATGTAAAACGGAAGAACAGTTACCTGGTGAGTATTGCTATATAAACATCATCACGATATCATCGAATACAACTCAGATACAATTATCGTTTCGTCTAACCATTCAACCTTCTGTTCGATTTAGTCGCTAGCATGTGTAACGGAAGTACCGTCACCTGGTAAGTATCACTATATATACAGTATTGCGATATAATCGGATACCACCCAGATACATTGATTGTTCAGTCTATCCATTCAACATTCTGTTCGTTTCGGTCGCTCGTATGTGAAACGGGAATACCGTCACCTTATGTGTATAACTATATACACAGCATAACGTCATAATCGAATACAACCCAGATACTATCCAGTCAACCTTCTGTTCGATTCGGTTGCTCGTATGTATAACGAAAGAACAGTAACCTGGTGAGTATTTCTATATGAACGTCATCACGATATAATCGAATACAACTTAGTTACAATTATCGTTCCGTCTAACCATCCAACCTTATGTTCGATTCAGACGCTCGTATGTGTAACGAAAGAACCGTTACATGGTAGGTGTAGTTAAATATACAACAAAACGATATAATCGGAGACAACCCAGATACAATGATTGTTCAATCTATCCATTCAACCTTATGTTCGATTCGGTTGCTAGTATGTATAACGAAAGAACAGTTACCTGGTTAGACATAATATATAATAATCATCACGAAATAATCGAATACAACCCAGATACGATGATTGTCCAGTCTATCCATTCAACCTTCTGTTCAGTTCAGTCGCCCTTATGTTTAACTGGAGAACAGTTACCTGTTGAGTATAACTATATGAACATCATCACGATAAAATCGAATACAACCCCAGATACGATCATTGTTTAGTCTATCCATTCAACCTTCAGTTCAATTCAGTCGCTCGTATGTATAACGGAAGAACAGTTACCTGGTGAGTATAACTATATAAACATAATCGAATACAACTCAGATACGATGATTGTTCAATCTATCCATTCAACCTAATGTTCGATTCGGTTACTCGTATGTATATCGGAAGAACAGGTACCTGGTGAGTATATCTATATAAACATAATCGAATACAACTCGGATACGGTGATTGTTCAATCTATCCATTTAACCTTCTGCTCGATTCGGTCGCTTGTATGTGAAACGGAAGGACAGTTACCTGGTGAGTATTGCTATATAAACATCATCACGATATCATCGAATACAACTCAGATACAATTATCGTTTCGTCTAACCATTCAACATTCTGTTCGATTCAGTCGCTAGTATGTGTAACGGAAGTATCGTCACCTGGTAAGTATCACTATATATACAGTATTGCGATATAATCGGATACCACCCAGATACATTGATTGTTCAGTCTATCCATTCAACTTTCTTTTCGTTTCGGTCGCTCGTATGTAAAACGGAAGAACAGTTGCCTGGTGAGTATAGTTATATAAACATAATCGAATACAACCCAGATACGATGATTGTTCAATCTATACTGAATTCAACCTTCTGCTCGATTCGGCCGCTTTTATGTAAAACAGAAGAACAGTTGCCTGGTGAGTATTGCTATATAAACATCATCACGATATCATCGAATACAACTCAGATACAATCATCGTTTCGTCTAACCATTTAACCTTCTGTTCGATTCGGTCGCTAGTATGTGAAACGGGAATACCGTCACCTTATGTGTATAACTATATACACAGCATAACATCATAATCGAATACAACCCAGATACTATCCATTCAACCCTCTGTTCGATTCGGTTGCTCGTATGTATAACGAAAGAACAGTAACCTGGTGAGTATTTCTATATGAACGTCATCACGATATAATCGAATACAACTTAGTTACAATTATCGTTCCGTCTAACCATCCAACCTTATGTTCGATTCAGACGCTCGTATGTGTAACGAAAGAACTGTTACATGGTAGGTGTAGTTAAATATACAACATAACGATATAATCGGAGACAACCCAGATACAATGATTGTTCAATCTATCCATTCAACCTTATGTTTGATTCGGTTGCTAGTATGTATAACGAAAGAACAGTTACCTGGATAGACATAATATATAATAATCATCACGAAATAATCGAATACAACCCAGATACGATGATTGTTCAGTCTATCCATTCAACCTTCTGTTCAGTTCAGTCGCTCTTATGTATAACTGGAGAACAGTTACCTGGTGAGTATAACTATATGAACATCATCACGATATAAGCGAATACAACCCCTGATACGATCATTGTTTGGTCTATCCATTCAACCTTCAGTTCGATTCAGTCACTCGTATGTATAACGGAAGAACAGTTACCTGGTGAGTATTACTATATAAACATAATCGAATACAACTCAGATACGATGATTGTTCAATCTATCCATTCAACCTTATGTTTGATTCGGTTGCTCGTATGTATATCGGAAGAACAGGTACCTGGTGAGTATATCTATATAAACATAATCGAATACAACTCAGATACGATGATTGTTCAATCTATCCATTTAACCTTCTGTATGAACGTCATCACGATATAATCGAATACAACTTAGTTACAATTATCGTTTCGTCTAACCATCCAACCTTATGTTCGATTCAGACGCTCGTATGTGTAACGAAAGATCCGTTACATGGTGGGTGTAGTTGAATATACAACATAACGATATAATCGGAGACAACCCAGATACAATGATTGTTCAATCTATCCATTCAACCTTATGTTCGATTCGGTTGCTAGTATGTATAACGAAAGAACAGTTACCTGGTTAGACATAATATGTAATAATCATCACGAAATAATCGAATACAACCCAGATACGATGATTGTTCAGTCTATTCATTCAACCTTCTGTTCAGTTCAGTCGCTCTTATGTATAACTGGAGAACAGTTACCTGGTGAGTATAACTATATGAACATCATCACGATATAATCGAATACAACCCCCGATACGATCATTGTTTAGTCTATCCATTCAACCTTCAGTTCAATTCATTCGCTCGTATGTATAACGGAAGAACAGTTACCTGGTGAGTATAACTATATAAACATAATCGAATACAACTCAGATACGATGATTGTTCAATCTATCCATTCAACCTTATGTTCGATTCGGTTGCTCGTATGTATATCGGAAGAACAGGTACCTGGTGAGTATATCTATATAAACCTAATCGAATACAACTCAGATACGATGATTGTTCAATCTATCCATTTAACCTTCTGCTCGATTCGGTCGCTTGTATGTAAAACGGAAGGACAGTTACCTGGTGAGTATTGCTATATAAGCATCATCACGATATCATCGAATACAACTCAGATACAATTATCGTTTCGTCTAACCATTCAACATTCTTTTCGATTCAGTCGCTAGTATGTGTAACGGAAGTATCGTCACCTGGTAAGTATCACTATATATACAGTATTGCGATATAATCGGATACCACCCAGATACATTGATTGTTCAGTCTATCCATTCAACTTTCTTTTCGTTTCGGTCGCTCGTATGTAAAACGGGAATACCGTCTCCTAGTGTGTATAACTATATACACAGCATAACATCATAATCGAATACAACCCATATACTATCCATTCAACCTTCTGTTCAATTCAGTCGCTCGTATGAATAACGGAACAACAGTTACCTGGTGAGTATAACTATATAAACATAATCGAATACAACCCAGATACGATGATTGTTCAATCTATACTGAATTCAACCTTCTGCTCGATTCGGTCGCTTGTATGTAAAACGGAAGAACAGTTACCTGTTGAGTATTGCTATATAAACATCATCACGATATCATCGAATACAACTCAGATACATGTATCGTTTCGTCTAACCATTTAACCTTCTGTTCGATTCAGTCGCTAGTATGTGTAACGGAAGTACCGTCACCTGGTAAGTATCACTATATATACAGTATTGCGATATAATCGGATACCACCCAGATACATTGATTGTTCAGTCTATCCATTCAACTTTCTGTTCGTTTCGGTCGCTCGTATGTGAAACGGGAATACCGTCACCTTATGTGTATAACTATATACACAGCAAAACATCATAATCAAATACAACCCAGATACTATCCATTCAACCTTCTGTTCGATTCGGTTGCTCGTATGTATTACGAAAGAACAGTAACCTGGTGAGTATTTCTATATGAACGTCATCACGATATAATCGAATACAACTTAGTTACAATTATCGTTCCGTCTAACCATCCAACCTTATGTTCGATTCAGACGCTCGTATGTGTAACGAAAGAACCGTTACATGGTAGGTGTAGTTAAATATACAACATAACGATATAATCGGAGACAACTCAGATACGATGATTGTTCAATCTATCCATTCAACCTTATGTTCGATTCGGTTGCTCGTATGTATATCGGAAGAACAGGTACCTGGTGAGTATATCTATATAAACCTAATCGAATACAACTCAGATACGATGATTGTTCAATCTATCCATTTAACCTTCTGCTCGATTCGGTCGCTTGTATGTAAAACGGAAGGACAGTTACCTGGTGAGTATTGCTATATAAACATCATCACGATATCATCGAATACAACTCAGATACAATTATCGTTTCGTCTAACCATTCAACATTCTTTTCGATTCAGTCGCTAGTATGTGTAACGGAAGTATCGTCACCTGGTAAGTATCACTATATATACAGTATTGCGATATAATCGGATACCACCCAGATACATTGATTGTTCAGTCTATCCATTCAACTTTCTTTTCGTTTCGGTCGCTCGTATGTAAAACGGGAATACCGTCTCCTAGTGTGTATAACTATATACACAGCATAACATCATAATCGAATACAACCCATATACTATCCATTCAACCTTCTGTTCAATTCAGTCGCTCGTATGAATAACGGAAGAACAGTTACCTGGTGAGTATAACTATATAAACATAATCGAATACAACCCAGATACGATGATTGTTCAATCTATACTGAATTCAACCTTCTGCTCGATTCGGTCGCTTGTATGTAAAACGGAAGAACAGTTACCTGTTGAGTATTGCTATATAAACATCATCACGATATCATCGAATACAACTCAGATACATGTATCGTTTCGTCTAACCATTTAACCTTCTGTTCGATTCAGTCGCTAGTATGTGTAACGGAAGTACCGTCACCTGGTAAGTATCACTATATATACAGTATTGCGATATAATTGGATACCACCCAGATACATTGATTGTTCAGTCTATCCATTCAACTTTCTGTTCGTTTCGGTCGCTCGTATGTGAAACGGGAATACCGTCACCTTATGTGTATAACTATATACACAGCAAAACATCATAATCAAATACAACCCAGATACTATCCATTCAACTTTCTGTTCGATTCGGTTGCTCGTATGTATTACGAAAGAACAGTAACCTGGTGAGTATTTCTATATGAACGTCATCACGATATAATCGAATACAACTTAGTTACAATTATCGTTCCGTCTAACCATCCAACCTTATGTTCGATTCAGACGCTCGTATGTGTAACGAAAGAACCGTTACATGGTAGGTGTAGTTAAATATACAACATAACGATATAATCGGAGACAACCCAGATACAATGATTGTTCAATCTATCCATTCAACCTTATGTTCGATTCGGTTGCTAGTATGTATAACGAAAGAACAGTTACCTGGTAAGACATAATATATAATAATCATCACGGAATAATCGAATACAACCCAGATACGATGATTGTTCAGTCTATCCATTCAACCTTCTGTTCAGTTCAGTCGCTCTTATGTATAACTGGAGAACAGTTACCTGGTGAGTATAACTATATGAACATCATCACGATATAATCGAATACAACCCCAGATACGATCATTGTTTAGTCTATCCATTCAACCTTCAGTTCAATTCGGTCGCTCGTATGTATAACGGAAGAACAGTTACCTGGTGAGTATAACTATATAAACATAATCGAATACAACTCAGATACGATGATTGTTCAATCTATTTATTCAACCTTATGTTCGATTCGGTTGCTCGTATGTATATCGGAAGAACAGGTACCTGGTGAGTATATCTATATAAACATAATCGAATACAACTCAGATACGATGATTGTTGAATCCATCCATTTAACCTTCTGCTCGATTCGGTCGCTTGAATGTGAAACGGAAGGACAGTTACCTGGTGAGTATTGCTATATAAACATCATCACGATATCATCGAATACAACTCAGATACAATTATCGTTTCGTCTAACCATTCAACCTTCTGTTCGATTCAGTCGCTAGTATGTGTAACGGAAGTACCGTCACCTGGTAAGTATCACTATATATACAGTATTGCGATATAATCGGATACCACCCTGATACATTGATTGTTCAGTCTATCCATTCAACTTCCTTTTCGTTTCGGTCGCTTGTATGTAGAACGGGAATACCGTCTCCTAGTGTGTATAACTATATACACAGCATAACATCATAATCGAATACAACCCATATACTATCCATTCAACCTTCTGTTCAATTCAGTCGCTCGTATGTATAACGGAAGAACAGTTACCTGGTGAGTATAACTATATAAACATAATCGAATACAACCCAGATACGATGATTGTTCAATCTATACTGAATTCAACCTTCTGCTCGATTCGGTCGCTTGTATGTAAAACGGAAGAACAGTTACCTGGTGAGTATTGCTATATAAACATCATCACGATATCATCGAATACAACTCAGATACAATTATCGTTTCGTCTAACCATTCAACATTCTGTTCGATTCAGTCGCTAGTATGTGTAACGGTAGTATCGTCACCTGGTAAGTATCACTATATATACAGTATTGCGATATAATCGGATACCACCCAGATACATTGATTGTTCAGTCTATCCATTCAACTTTCTTTTTGTTTCGGTCGCTCGTATGTAAAACGGGAATACCGTCTCCTAGTGTGTATAACTATATACACAGCATAACATCATAATCGAATACAACCCATATACTATCCATTCAACCTTCTGTTCAATTCAGTCGCTCGTATGTATAACGGAAGAACAGTTACCTGGTGAGTATAACTATATAAACATAATCGAATACAACCCAGATACGATGATTGTTCAATCTATACTGAATTCAACCTTCTGCTCGATTCGGTCGCTTGTATGTAAAACGGAAGAACAGTTACCTGGTGAGTATTGCTATATAAACATCATCACGATATCATCGAATACATTTCAGATACAATTATCGTTTCGTCTAACCATTTAACCTTCTGTTCGATTCAGTCGCTAGTATGTGTAACGGAAGTATCGTCACCTGGTAAGTATCACTATATATACAGTATTGCGATATAATCGGATACCACCCAGATACATTGATTGTTCAGTCTATCCATTCAACTTTCTGTTCGTTTCGGTCGCTCGTATGTGAAACGGGAATACCGTCACCTTATGTGTATAACTATATACACAGCATAACATCATAATCGAATACAACCCAGATACTATTCATTCAACCTTCTGTTCGATTCGGTTGCTCGTATGTATAACGAAAGAACAGTAACCTGGTGAGTATTTCTATATGAACGTCATCACGATATAATCGAATACAACTTAGTTACAATTATCGTTCCATCTAACCATCCAACCTTATGTTCGATTCAGACGCTCGTATGTGTAACGAATGAACCGTTTCATGGTAGGTGTAGTTAAATATACAACATAACGATATAATCGGAGACAACCCAGATACAATGATTGTTCAATCTATCCATTCAACCTTATGTTCGATTCGGTTGCTCGTATGTATATCGGGAGAACAGGTACCTGGTGAGTATATCTATATAAACATAATCGAATACAACTCAGATACGATGATTGTTCAATCTATCCATTTAACCTTCTGCTCGATTCGGTCGCTTGTATGTAAAACGGAAGGACAGTTACCTGGTGAGTATTGCTATATAAACATCATCACGATATCATCGAATACAACTCAGATACAATTATCGTTTCGTCTAACCATTCAACATTCTGTTCGATTCAGTCGCTAGTATGTGTAACGGAAGTATCGTCACCTGGTAAGTATCACTATATATACAGTATTGCGATATAATCGGATACCACCTAGATACATTGATTGTTCAGTCTATCCATTCAACTTTCTGTTCGTTTCGGTCGCTCGTATGTGAAACGGGAATACCGTCACCTTATGTGTATAACTATATACACAGCATAACATCATAATCGAATACAACCCAGCTACTATCCATTCAACCTTCTGTTCAATTCAGTCGCTCGTATGTATAACGGAAGAACAGTTACCTGGTGAGTATAACTATATAAACATAATCGAATACAACCCAGATACGATGATTGTTCAATCTATACTGAATTCAACCTTCTGCTCGATTCGGTCGCTTGTATGTAAAACGGAAGAACAGTTACCTGGTGAGTATTGCTATATTAACATCATCACGATATCATCTAATACAACTCAGATACAATTATCGTTTCGTCTAACCATTTAACCTTCTTTTCGATTCAGTCGCTAGTATGTGTAACGGAAGTACCGTCACCTGGTAAGTATCACTATATATACAGTATTGCGATATAATCGGATACCACCCAGATACATTGATTGTTCAGTCTATCCATTCAGCTTTCTGTTCGTTTCGGTCGCTCGTATGTGAAACGGGAATACCGTCAACTTATGTGTATAACTATATACACAGCATAACATCATAATCGAATACAACCCATATACTATCCATTCAACCTTCTGTTCGATTCAGTCGCTCGTATGTATAACGGAAGAACAGTTACCTGGTGAGTATAACTATATAAACATAATCGAATACAACCCAGATACGATGATTGTTCAATCTATACTGAATTCAACTTTCTGCTCGATTCGGTCGCTTGTATGTAAAACGGAAGAACAGTTACCTGGTGAGTATTGCTATAAGTTATGTACCCTTATCAGCTGATGCAGCAAGAAAAAAGACTCCTCTTCTAGGAAACTGTCGCCCGAAGCCGACGTTATAAATTCATGTTAATTTCCATAATTCATCATTCTGTATTCTGTTTTCCGCATTGTTCATTGCAACTTGTATCACTTAGAAATAAAAAATCTTTTTAAAAACCATTTTCGAGTTTGCGAAAACATAATTGGCGCAGTCGGTAGGATATCGGTGCAGTTATTAGTCGAAAATCACGCGGTATTGTGACCGGTTTCGACGAAAAACGTGGATTTTAATCCTTCGGCACCGGTAGTTAAAAGGATTGAACTTTTCGAGTGAAACGGCATCCAAAAAGGAATTGAGTTCACCTGAGGGGCCGTCAGCAAGCTGTTGAAGAGCCGCAGACTACCCAGTACAGAATCAACCACAAGAGGAAGAGGAATTCGGTGAGAGTCAAATTCCCTGCATCCTTTCCGTGACCCTATCATTTTTCCCTGGTTAGGAAATTTTGATAATCGCAATAAGTAACGTAGTTTAAGAAGAGAATAAATAACATAGTTGATGAATATAACGTAAAGTTGGCTCATGACCAGCGATCATACAGTTGAAGAATTGTATAATTCATCCACCGAGACTTTGAGATTTTCTGAATCGATTTCAAACAGTACAGTAAATAATATTAGTGACGAAATCACAGTAGAAACAATGGCTGAACCAACAAATAATTTAAGTATGCTGAAAATGTTTGTAGACACGATTCCCACTTTTGACGGGAATGCTAGTACACTGCCTAGTTTTATTTCGTCTTGTGACTTTCTGTTCGATACCTATAGAAATCAAATGAGAGATCCGATCTTGAAAAACTATTTGAACAGAGTTGTTCAAACATCAGGAAGAGCACAACTCCTAGTAGGTTGTCGGACTGAATTAAATTCATGGGAATTAATAAAAGCCGCACTTATTCAATGTTTCGGAGACAATAGGAGCTTCGAATGTTTAGAACAAGATTTATTTTTGGCCAGACCTTTCAAAAACGAGTCACCACTCGAACATTCATAAGAGGTTTGCATGGTCATTTACAAACGATAGTTAGACTCAAAAATCCAGAATGCTTAGAAACGGCAATGAATATCATTGTTGAGGAAGAAAATTTTCAATATACGCAAAACCCTTCGAAATTAACTCCAAATAATAGTCAGAAACCATTCGAGCCTCGTAGCCAAAATTCACAAAATTACAGACCGCAGATCCCACAAAATTTTAGATATAATTATCGATATCCCCAACAGCCTCAACAAAATTACCCTCAAAGAACTTTGCCGGCAATCCAACAAAGACCACAACAATTCCCTAATCAACAACAGTTTCCCAATCAACCAATTAACATACAACCTCGATCAAATGTTCAGAGAAATTATCCAACCAATAGACAAGTTTTTGGACCCCCTAAAAACGTTTTCAAACCAACTGGTCAAATACCCGGTAGTAAACCTCAACCAATGGCAATGTCATCAACATCAAGAAATACATTTTCGCGTCAAAATTACTCATACCCTCAAAATAATAACTATTTTCGATCAACCGGACCACCAAACTTCACATCCCAAGAAGTTTATCATATCGATGAGGTTATAAATCAAGAAGTAGAGACACTCGATACTAATGACGTCCAACACACAGAAAACATTGCTGTCGATGACGAACATTTATTCTATCAGTGTAACGAAACGGATGATTATGAAACGCTTGAAAATTTTCACGGGGTAGAGACGAAACACCACAACACCTAACCTTTGAATTGCACACAGATATAGGAAAAAACAATTTACCCAATATAAAAATAAATTACCCGCCTATGAAACTTCTAGTTGACACGGGATGCTCTCATTCAATCATGCGACCGAAAATTGCAGAAAAATTCTTTCCAGAAACGATTTATCATACAGTTTCAAAAATCAAAACCGGTATAGGAGAAAAAGAAATCCTTTTCAAAGCAGATATTCCAGCATTCAGAGAATTAAATTCCAATCATAATATTTCCTTCATTTTATTCGACTTTCATGAATATTTCGATGGTATCTTAGGTTTGGGAGAATTATTAAAAATGAACTTCAATATAGATTTAACAAATAAACGCTTAGTAAACGACGTAACTCAGATTCCTATATTTTATCGCGAACCAGAAAAAAAGAAATTTATCATTTCAGTGAATTCGCATGAAGTAGCTTCTATCAAGATTCCGGTTTCACAGTATAGCGGTGACATCATAATACCCCAACAAACTCTAGACGGCCTTTACCTTCCCGAAACACTAACAACCGCAAAACATGGAATTGCAAAAACGGACATATACAATTATACAGAGAACCAGATAACAATAGAACTTGATATGCCAGTTAATGTGTACGGCTTTTCTGATAAGCATAAAGACAATTTTTACATATTCCATTTTGACGAAATACTATCATCCAGCAAATACGATGAATCAAATATTCCAGACGTTTGTAAACTCGTCAGAAGTTATCATCTTAATCTTGAAGAAAAGTCCGCTCTTGAAAACCTTTGCCGCGAGTTCTCAGACATTTTCCACCATGAAAATAAAAAACTGACTTCCACTAACAGGGTGAAACATGAAATTAGGAGCACTGATGAAGTACCAGTACATTCTAAATAGTACAGATATCCATTCGCTCATAAAGATGAGGTACAGAATCAAATTAATAAAATGTTAGAAGACGGAATTATCCGTCCGAGTCAAAGTCCATGGAGCAGTCCTATTTGGATCGTACCCAAAAAACTAGATGCTAGTGGTAGACAAAAATGGAGAATAGTCGTTGACTATCGTAAAGTCAATGAGAAAACTATTGACGACCGGTACCCTTTACCAAATATCACGGATATTTTGGATAAATTAGGCCGTTGTCAGTACTTCTCCACATTAGACCTTGCTTCAGGATTCCATCAGGTAGAAATGCATCCAAACTCTATCGAAAAAACCGCCTTCAGTGTAGAGAATGGACATTTTGAATACCTTCGAATGCCATTCGGGCTCAAAAATGCGCCCAGTACGTTCCAAAGAGTGATGGACAATGTTCTCCAAGAACTCCAAGGCAAAGTGTGCCTGGTGTATATGGACGACATTATAATTTTTTCATCTAGCCTCAGCGAACACATTGCAAACATCAAACTAGTTTTCAAAAAGCTTCGTGATTCAAAATTAAAAATCCAATTGGACAAGTGCGAATTTCTTCGCAAAGAAGTCGAATTCTTGGGTCATGTAATCACCCCAAAAGGAATTAAACCAAACCCTCGTAAAATACAAGCGATTCTAAATTTTCCAATCTCTAAAACCGCGAAACAAATAAAATAATTTCTTGGACTCCTTCGATACTATAGACGTTTCATCAATAACTTTGCAAAACTCACAAAACATTTTACTAGATGTTTGAAAAAATACGAGAAGATCGAACATACCACCGAATTCATGAACGCTTTTGAATTATGTAAAAATCTATTATGTAGCGACTCAATTCTACAATTCCCTGACTTCGACAAACAATTTATACTCACCACTGATGCTTCCAATGTAGCCATAGGCGCTGTGCTCAGTCAAGGAAAAATAGGCAGCGATCTACCTATCGCCTACGCCTCTAGGACTTTGAATCCTGCTGAATCCAACTACAGCACAATCGAGAAGGAGCTCCTCGCGATTGTGTGGAGTACCAAACATTTTAGACCTTACCTTTTTGGCAGGAAGTTTACGATTGTGACCGATCATAAACCCCTCCAATGGTTGTTCAATTTGAAAGAGCCAAATTCAAGACTTGTAAGGTGGAGACTCAAACTTGAAGAATACGACTATCAAATTGTTTACGAAAAAAGGTTAACATAATGCAAACGCTGATTGCCTTTCACGCATCGAACTCAATGCGATGGAGAACGAAATGGATGAATCAGTCGCTGGAAACCCAGGCGATATAGACCTTGACATAGACCAATACTTGAACACAGACAACCAACAAAACATAACTTGTGAAGACTTGGACAGACTGGAAGAAATATTTAACCCTGTCAACGAACAACCACCCAATCCAATAAACGTTATCGCGGACGTTCAAATCAGGCCACCCAATCAAGACAATGATGGTGTCGAAACTGTTCATTCGGCAGTAGAGAACCCAATAATATTCATTCAGAAGCCATCAGGTTGCTATCATGTTGTGAAAAGTAAACCCTTCGGGAAAGCATTCAGATTAACAGTCTACTTGACGAGAAATATCGAAGAAGAAATTTTCAAGTTTTTCAAAGAACGCATTGATCCGAAAAAACTACATTGTATTTTCGTACAACAATCAGAAATCGATCTATCCTTACAATTAGCAAACATATTACCGAGATTTTTCAGAAACCACGCATTCAAACTTATAATTTCGAACCAATTTGTCAGAGATATTTCACACATAGAAAAAAGGCGAGAATTAATCAACTATCATCACGAAAAAACGGTCCACCGAGGAATAAATGGAACTCTATTAGCATTGAAACGACTTTATTTTTGGCCTCGAATGAAAGATCAGATAACCGAATTCATTAATAATTGCGATGTATGTCAAGAAGCTAAATACGATAGACATCCACCAAAAATAAAATTCGCACTAACCCCTACACCTAAACAACCACTTGAAGCTATACACATGGACACATTTCAAATTGCCAATACTAAATTCCTGACCATAATAGATTTGTTTTCAAAGTACGCACAAGCATACCTATTGGAACCTATTTCATCATCCGCTACAGTATATGAAAATTTAATAACATTCATAACACATCATGGAATTCCCCAAGCAATAACATGTGATAACGGTACAGAATTCAAAAATTCACTCATCACCGACTTTTGTAAACTGCATAAAATCAATTTACATTTTTCTACTCCTGGAAACTCGAATAGCAATAGTCCCGTTGAACGCCTTCATTCCACGCTCATCGAAATGTTTCGTATTCTGAAAATTAAAGATCACAATGCTAGCACAAAACAATTAATGCAATATGCAATTCTCGGATATAATTCTTCACTACATAGCGTTACGAAACAAACACCATTCGACCTTATCAATGGACGTCTCGACGCTCTGGACCCATTTGACCTTACTGACGAGACAATTCTGAAACAATTCGTCATCGACCGTCGAGAAAGACTCAGGACCGTATTTGATAAAATTCATGATATTTCATCTAATCATAAATCACATCTGAATGAAAAAATAAATGAAAAACGCGAAGAACCAGCCGAATTTAAAATCGGAGCCAAAGCATTCGTAATAGATAAAACTGCTTTAAGGAGTAAGACTTAACCACGATTCGAATAGACAACAGTCTCAAAAGACTTAGGAGCTAAACTCCAAACATCGCACAAAAATAAAATGATTCATAAATCCCAAGTACAGAAACCTAAAGCGTTCTCTTCTGTTCTACAGGGCGATGTTCCTAACGAGGCAATTGCTTCCTGTAGCCATCATTCTCCGAATGACGATGGGAACAATGATCAATGACGACGTAACTATTAAACCTTTGAAAGCACCCCTCCTTCCTTTTCGGCTTGGAGACGCTAAGGTCATCGAAACGAAACACACATTCATTCACTATATTGAAATTCCACCACTAAGAAGACAATTCGAAAATATCAAATATTTCTACATAGAAGTAGAAAAAACATTAAATTCATCGCTTTTAACACATTCCGCTTATTCACATCACTAAACAGACAATAAAATAAAAAATATAACACCATTTACCCGCTCAAGTAGGGGCTTGAACTTTGATGGTAAAGCTTCAAAGTGGGCTTTTGGCATCATGGACTCTGACGATGAATTAAAATACGATAGAGCTATTACAGAATTGCAAACGAATCAAAAATCTATCGATAAGGAAGTTACAATGCAAATATCTCTCCCAAAACAATTGATAGATAATTACAACACCACAATAACTCTACTTGATTCTAATCAGCAATTGATCAAGTCTAAGCTCGAATATTTTCAGCATAACATAAATAATACGTTCACAGATATAGCCGCTTACTTGAGAGCACAAAATACCCTAGATCAAATAATCTTGAACTGCCAAAATCTGATTACGTTTCTTGATAACCTAGAAGATGCAATAACTTTCGCTAAATTAAACACCTTACATAGCGCTGTGATTTCCGTCACTGAAATGGAAACATTAGTAAATTATTTGAGTACAGTATACAACAAATATAAGATTCCAAATTTTAAAAATGTGATTTCCTTTTATCAATTAGCTGGACTACAAGTGACATATTCCAACGATAAAGTTATTTTCGCCATACATCTCCCAATCTTTACCGATGAAACCTTCGAATTATTTCACCTATTTCCAATTCCTATAAATCAATCGATAATAATCCCTGACCACCCTTATTTGACACTTGGACCGAGCCAACTGCAGTTTCAAGATGAAGCCTGCCATCTTATCGAAGATTTGTACGTTTGTCAGAACCAATTAGAACCCCAAATGAATAATTGCCTGACATCCCTCATAAGAGATGCTGATAGCCGAGAATGCCGCCTCAAGAGAGTTCGGATTGACAGTCCCATCATCGAATCCATAAATGACGAATATGTTTTGGTCATTCCTGCCGAAACTCCAATCAAACTCAACAAGATATGTCGCCAAAACGAATATATCATTTTAGAAGTACCGAGTCTAATAAAGATTCCTCGAAACTATGGAATCAAAATCAAAGATTCGCAGTTTTGGAATAAGAAAGATCCTGCCAGGGGCAACCCTCTTGCCCTACCTGAAATCAAGATGGAGAAGTCGTACCCTGAAATATCAGAAGACATCCCCCTGGTGTTGCAGTCCATCAACCTGAAGACAATCCATGACCTGCAAGAAGAAGCTCGAGTTATTCAGATGAAAGATGGCATCACCACCAACCAAATAGTTTGGAACTCCGGCAGTGTCCTCTTCACCTTCGTGGTAATTTCTATTGCCGCCACGATAGCTTGGATAGTTCTCAAAGAGAAGAAACCCCTTCAAATCAAAGAAGACTCCAACCCCGACGTAGAAGAGCCCATTGAAAACAAATCGTTACCCTCCTTGTTTTCATTTCAAGGATGGAGGAGTTATGTACCCTTATCAGCTGATGCAGCAAGAAAGAAGACTCCTCTTCTAGGAAACTGTCGCCCGAAGCCGACGTTATAAATTCATGTTAATTTCCATAATTCATCATTCTGTATTCTGTTTTGCGCATTGTTTATTGCAACTTGTATCACTTAGAAATAAAAAATCTTTTTAAAAACCATTTTCGAGTTTTCGAAAACATAATTTATATAAACATCATCACGATATCATCGAATACAACTCAGATACAAATATCGTTTCGTCTAACCATTCAACATTCTGTTCGTTTCAGTCGCTAGTATGTGTAACGAAAGTATCGTCACCTGGTAAGTATCACTATATATACAGTATTGCGATATAATCGGATATCACCCAGATACATTGATTGTTCAGTCTATCCATTCAACTTTCTTTTTGTTTCGTTCGCTCGTATGTAAAACGGGAATACCGTCTCCTAGTGTGTATAACTATATACACAGCATAACATCATAATCGAATACAACCTATATACTATCCATTCAACCTTCTGTTCAATTCAGTCGCTCATATGTATAACGGAAGAACAGTTACCTGGTGAGTATAACTATCTAAACATAATCGAATACAACCCAGATACGATGATTGTTCAATCTATACTGAATTCAACCTTCTGCTCGATTCGGTCGCTTGTATGTAAAACGGAAGAACAGTTACCTGGTGAGTATTGCTATATTAACATCATCACGATATCATCTAATACAACTCAGATACAATTATCGTTTCGTCTAACCATTTAACCTTCTTTTCGATTCAGTCGCTAGTATGTGTAACGGAAGTACCGTCACCTGGTAAGTATCACTATATATACAGTATTGCGATATAATCGGATACCACCCAGATACATTGATTGTTCAGTCTATCCATTCAGCTTTCTGTTCGTTTCGGTCGCTCGTATGTGAAACGGGAATACCGTCAACTTATGTGTATAACTATATACACAGCATAACATCATAATCGAATACAACCCATATACTATCCATTCAACCTTCTGTTCGATTCAGTCGCTCGTATGTATAACGGAAGAACAGTTACCTGGTGAGTATAACTATAAAAACATAATCGAATACAACCCAGATACGATGATTGTTCAATCTATACTGAATTCAACTTTCTGCTCGATTCGGTCGCTTGTATGTAAAACGGAAGAACAGTTACCTGGTGAGTATTGCTATAAGTTATGTACCCTTATCAGCTGATGCAGCAAGAAAAAAGACTCCTCTTCTAGGAAACTGTCGCCCGAAGCCGACGTTATAAATTCATGTTAATTTCCATAATTCATCATTCTGTATTCTGTTTTCCGCATTGTTCATTGAAACTTGTATCACTTAGAAATAAAAAATCTTTTTAAAAACCATTTTCGAGTTTGCGAAAACATAATTGGCGCAGTCGGTAGGATATCGGTGCAGTTATTAGTCGAAAATCACGCGGTATTGTGACCGGTTTCGACGAAAAACGTGGATTTTAATCCTTCGGCACCGGTAGTTAAAAGGATTGAACTTTTCGAGTGAAACGGCATCCAAAAAGGAATTGAGTTCACCTGAGGGGCCGTCAGCAAGCTGTTGAAGAGCCGCAGACTACCCAGTACAGAATCAACCACAAGAGGAAGAGGAATTCGGTGAGAGTCAAATTCCCTGCATCCTTTCCGTGACCCTATCATTTTTCCCTGGTTAGGAAATTTTGATAATCGCAATAAGTAACGTAGTTTAAGAAGAGAATAAATAACATAGTTGATGAATATAACGTAAAGTTGGCTCATGACCAGCGATCATACAGTTGAAGAATTGTATAATTCATCCACCGAGACTTTGAGATTTTCTGAATCGATTTCAAACAGTACAGTAAATAATATTAGTGACGAAATCACAGTAGAAACAATGGCTGAACCAACAAATAATTTAAGTATGCTGAAAATGTTTGTAGACACGATTCCCACTTTTGACGGGAATGCTAGTACACTGCCTAGTTTTATTTCGTCTTGTGACTTTCTGTTCGATACCTATAGAAATCAAATGAGAGATCCGATCTTGAAAAACTATTTGAACAGAGTTGTTCAAACATCAGGAAGAGCACAACTCCTAGTAGGTTGTCGGACTGAATTAAATTCATGGGAATTAATAAAAGCCGCACTTATTCAATGTTTCGGAGACAATAGGAGCTTCGAATGTTTAGAACAAGATTTATTTTTGGCTAGACCTTTCAAAAACGAGTCACCACTCGAACATTCATAAGAGGTTTGCATGGTCATTTACAAACGATAGTTAGACTCAAAAATCCAGAATGCTTAGAAACGGCAATGAATATCATTGTTGAGGAAGAAAATTTTCAATATACGCAAAACCCTTCGAAATTAACTCCAAATAATAGTCAGAAACCATTCGAGCCTCGTAGCCAAAATTCACAAAATTACAGACCGCAGATCCCACAAAATTTTAGATATAATTATCGATATCCCCAACAGCCTCAACAAAATTACCCTCAAAGAACTTTGCCGGCAATCCAACAAAGACCACAACAATTCCCTAATCAACAACAGTTTCCCAATCAACCAATTAACATACAACCTCGATCAAATGTTCAGAGAAATTATCCAACCAATAGACAAGTTTTTGGACCCCCTAAAAACGTTTTCAAACCAACTGGTCAAATACCCGGTAGTAAACCTCAACCAATGGCAATGTCATCAACATCAAGAAATACATTTTCGCGTCAAAATTACTCATACCCTCAAAATAATAACTATTTTCGATCAACCGGACCACCAAACTTCACATCCCAAGAAGTTTATCATATCGATGAGGTTATAAATCAAGAAGTAGAGACACTCGATACTAATGACGTCCAACACACAGAAAACATTGCTGTCGATGACGAACATTTATTCTATCAGTGTAACGAAACGGATGATTATGAAACGCTTGAAAATTTTCACGAGGTAGAGACGAAACACCACAACACCTAACCTTTGAATTGCACACAGATATAGGAAAAAACAATTTACCCAATATAAAAATAAATTACCCGCCTATGAAACTTCTAGTTGACACGGGATGCTCTCATTCAATCATGCGACCGAAAATTGCAGAAAAATTCTTTCCAGAAACGATTTATCATACAGTTTCAAAAATCAAAACCGGTATAGGAGAAAAAGAAATCCTTTTCAAAGCAGATATTCCAGCATTCAGAGAATTAAATTCCAATCATAATATTTCCTTCATTTTATTCGACTTTCATGAATATTTCGATGGTATCTTAGGTTTGGGAGAATTATTAAAAATGAACTTCAATATAGATTTAACAAATAAACGCTTAGTAAACGACGTAACTCAGATTCCTATATTTTATCGCGAACCAGAAAAAAAGAAATTTATCATTTCAGTGAATTCGCATGAAGTAGCTTCTATCAAGATTCCGGTTTCACAGTATAGCGGTGACATCATAATACCCCAACAAACTCTAGACGGCCTTTACCTTCCCGAAACACTAACAACCGCAAAACATGGAATTGCAAAAACGGACATATACAATTATACAGAGAACCAGATAACAATAGAACTTGATATGCCAGTTAATGTGTACGGCTTTTCTGATAAGCATAAAGACAATTTTTACATATTCCATTTTGACGAAATACTATCATCCAGCAAATACGATGAATCAAATATTCCAGACGTTTGTAAACTCGTCAGAAGTTATCATCTTAATCTTGAAGAAAAGTCCGCTCTTGAAAACCTTTGCCGCGAGTTCTCAGACATTTTCCACCATGAAAATAAAAAACTGACTTCCACTAACAGGGTGAAACATGAAATTAGGAGCACTGATGAAGTACCAGTACATTCTGAATCGTACAGATATCCATTCGCTCATAAAGATGAGGTACAGAATCAAATTAATAAAATGTTAGAAGACGGAATTATCCGTCCGAGTCAAAGTCCATGGAGCAGTCCTATTTGGATCGTACCCAAAAAACTAGATGCTAGTGGTAGACAAAAATGGAGAATAGTCGTTGACTATCGTAAAGTCAATGAGAAAACTATTGACGACCGGTACCCTTTACCAAATATCACGGATATTTTGGATAAATTAGGCCGTTGTCAGTACTTCTCCACATAAGACCTTGCTTCAGGATTCCATCAGGTAGAAATGCATCCAAACTCTATCGAAAAAACCGCCTTCAGTGTAGAGAATGGACATTTTGAATACCTTCGAATGCCATTCGGGCTCAAAAATGCGCCCAGTACGTTCCAAAGAGTGATGGACAATGTTCTCCAAGAACTCCAAGGCAAAGTGTGCCTGGTGTATATGGACGACATTATAATTTTTTCATCTAGCCTCAGCGAACACATTGCAAACATCAAACTAGTTTTCAAAAAGCTTCGTGATTCAAAATTAAAAATCCAATTGGACAAGTGCGAATTTCTTCGCAAAGAAGTCGAATTCTTGGGTCATGTAATCACCCCAAAAGGAATTAAACCAAACCCTCGTAAAATACAAGCGATTCTAAATTTTCCAATCTCTAAAACCGCGAAACAAATGAAATAATTTCTTGGACTCCTTCGATACTATAGACGTTTTATCAATAACTTTGCAAAACTCACAAAACATTTTACTAGATGTTTGAAAAAAGACGAGAAGATCGAACATACCACCGAATTCATGAACGCTTTTGAATTATGTAAAAATCTATTATGTAGCGACTCAATTCTACAATTCCCTGACTTCGACAAACAATTTATACTCACCACTGATGCTTCCAATGTAGCCATAGGCGCTGTGCTCAGTCAAGGAAAAATAGGCAGCGATCTACCTATCGCCTACGCCTCTAGGACTTTGAATCCTGCTGAATCCAACTACAGCACAATCGAGAAGGAGCTCCTCGCGATTGTGTGGAGTACCAAACATTTTAGACCTTACCTTTTTGGCAGGAAGTTTACGATTGTGACCGATCATAAACCCCTCCAATGGTTGTTCAATTTGAAAGAGCCAAATTCAAGACTTGTAAGGTGGAGACTCAAACTTGAAGAATACGACTATCAAATTGTTTACGAAAAAAGGTTAACATAATGCAAACGCTGATTGCCTTTCACGCATCGAACTCAATGCGATGGAGAACGAAATGGATGAATCAGTCGCTGGAAACCCAGGCGATATAGACCTTGACATAGACCAATACTTGAACACAGACAACCAACAAAACATAACTTGTGAAGACTTGGACAGACTGGAAGAAATATTTAACCCTGTCAACGAACAACCACCCAATCCAATAAACGTTATCGCGGACGTTCAAATCAGGCCACCCAATCAAGACAATGATGGTGTCGAAACTGTTCATTCGGCAGTAGAGAACCCAATAATATTCATTCAGAAGCCATCAGGTTGCTATCATGTTGTGAAAAGTAAACCCTTCGGGAAAGCATTCAGATTAACAGTCTACTTGACGAGAAATATCGAAGAAGAAATTTTCAAGTTTTTCAAAGAACGCATTGATCCGAAAAAACTACATTGTATTTTCGTACAACAATCAGAAATCGATCTATCCTTACAATTAGCAAACATATTACCGAGATTTTTCAGAAACCACGCATTCAAACTTATAATTTCGAACCAATTTGTCAGAGATATTTCACACATAGAAAAAAGGCGAGAATTAATCAACTATCATCACGAAAAAACGGTCCACCGAGGAATAAATGGAACTCTATTAGCATTGAAACGACTTTATTTTTGGCCTCGAATGAAAGATCAGATAACCGAATTCATTAATAATTGCGATGTATGTCAAGAAGCTAAATACGATAGACATCCACCAAAAATAAAATTCGCACTAACCCCTACACCTAAACAACCACTTGAAGCTATACACATGGACACATTTCAAATTGCCAATACTAAATTCCTGACCATAATAGATTTGTTTTCAAAGTACGCACAAGCATACCTATTGGAACCTATTTCATCATCCGCTACAGTATATGAAAATTTAATAACATTCATAACACATCATGGAATTCCCCAAGCAATAACATGTGATAACGGTACAGAATTCAAAAATTCACTCATCACCGACTTTTGTAAACTGCATAAAATCAATTTACATTTTTCTACTCCTGGAAACTCGAATAGCAATAGTCCCGTTGAACGCCTTCATTCCACGCTCATCGAAATGTTTCGTATTCTGAAAATTAAAGATCACAATGCTAGCACAAAACAATTAATGCAATATGCAATTCTCGGATATAATTCTTCACTACATAGCGTTACGAAACAAACACCATTCGACCTTATCAATGGACGTCTCGACGCTCTGGACCCATTTGACCTCACTGACGAGACAATTCTGAAACAATTCGTCATCGACCGTCGAGAAAGACTCAGGACCGTATTTGATAAAATTCATGATATTTCATCTAATCATAAATCACATCTGAATGAAAAAATAAATGAAAAACGCGAAGAACCAGCCGAATTTAAAATCGGAGCCAAAGCATTCGTAATAGATAAAACTGCTTTAAGGAGTAAGACTTAACCACGATTCGAATAGACAACAGTCTCAAAAGACTTAGGAGCTAAACTCCAAACATCGCACAAAAATAAAATGATTCATAAATCCCAAGTACAGAAACCTAAAGCGTTCTCTTCTGTTCTACAGGGCGATGTTCCTAACGAGGCAATTGCTTCCTGTAGCCATCATTCTCCGAATGACGATGGGAACAATGATCAATGACGACGTAACTATTAAACCTTTGAAAGCACCCCTCCTTCCTTTTCGGCTTGGAGACGCTAAGGTCATCGAAACGAAACACACATTCATTCACTATATTGAAATTCCACCACTAAGAAGACAATTCGAAAATATCAAATATTTCTACATAGAAGTAGAAAAAACATTAAATTCATCGCTTTTAACACATTCCGCTTATTCACATCACTAAACAGACAATGAAATAAAAAATATAACACCATTTACCCGCTCAAGGAGGGGCTTGAACTTTGATGGTAAAGCTTCAAAGTGGGCTTTTGGCATCATGGACTTTGACGATGAATTAAAATACGATAGAGCTATTACAGAATTGCAAACGAATCAAAAATCTATCGATAAGGAAGTTACAATGCAAATATCTCTCCCAAAACAATTGATAGATAATTACAACACCACAATAACTCTACTTGATTCTAATCAGCAATTGATCAAGTCTAAGCTCGAATATTTTCAGCATAACATAAATAATACGTTCACAGATATAGCCGCTTACTTGAGAGCACAAAATACCCTAGATCAAATAATCTTGAACTGCCAAAATCTGATTACGTTTCTTGATAACCTAGAAGATGCAATAACTTTCGCTAAATTAAACACCTTACATAGCGCTGTGATTTCCGTCACTGAAATGGAAACATTAGTAAATTATTTGAGTACAGTATACAACAAATATAAGATTCCAAATTTTAAAAATGTGATTTCCTTTTATCAATTAGCTGGACTACAAGTGACATATTCCAACGATAAAGTTATTTTCGCCATACATCTCCCAATCTTTACCGATGAAACCTTCGAATTATTTCACCTATTTCCAATTCCTATAAATCAATCGATAATAATCCCTGACCACCCTTATTTGACACTTGGACCGAGCCAACTGCAGTTTCAAGATGAAGCCTGCCATCTTATCGAAGATTTGTACGTTTGTCAGAACCAATTAGAACCCCAAATGAATAATTGCCTGACATCCCTCATAAGAGATGCTGATAGCCGAGAATGCCGCCTCAAGAGAGTTCGGATTGACAGTCCCATCATCGAATCCATAAATGACGAATATGTTTTGGTCATTCCTGCCGAAACTCCAATCAAACTCAACAAGATATGTCGCCAAAACGAATATATCATTTTAGAAGTACCGAGTCTAATAAAGATTCCTCGAAACTGTGGAATCAAAATCAAAGATTCGCAGTTTTGGAATAAGAAAGATCCTGCCAGGGGCAACCCTCTTGCCCTACCTGAAATCAAGATGGAGAAGTCGTACCCTGAAATATCAGAAGACATCCCCCTGGTGTTGCAGTCCATCAACCTGAAGACAATCCATGACCTGCAAGAAGAAGCTCGAGTTATTCAGATGAAAGATGGCATCACCACCAACCAAATAGTTTGGAACTCCGGCAGTGTCGTGGTTATTTCTATTGCCGCCACGATAGCTTGGATAGTTCTCAAAGAGAAGAAACCCCTTCAAATCGAAGAAGACTCCAACCCCGACGTAGAAGAGCCCATTGAAAACAAATCGTTACCCTCCTTGTTTTCATTTTAAGGATGGAGGAGTTATGTACCCTTATCAGCTGATGCAGCAAGAAAGAAGACTCCTCTTCTAGGAAACTGTCGCCCGAAGCCGACGTTATAAATTCATGTTAATTTCCATAATTCATCATTCTGTATTCTGTTTTCCGCATTGTTCATTGCAACTTGTATCACTTAGAAATAAAAAATCTTTTTAAAAACCATTTTCGAGTTTTCGAAAACATAATTTATATAAACATCATCACGATATCATCGAATACAACTCAGATACAATTATCGTTTCGTCTAACCATTCAACATTCTGTTCGTTTCAGTCGCTAGTATGTGTAACGAAAGTATCGTCACCTGGTATCACTATATATACAGTATTGCGATATAATCGGATATCACCCAGATACATTGATTGTTCAGTCTATCCATTCAACTTTCTTTTTGTTTCGTTCGCTCGTATGTAAAACGGGAATACCGTCTCCTAGTGTGTATAACTATATACACAGCATAACATCATAATCGAATACAACCTATATACTATCCATTCAACCTTCTGTTCAATTCAGTCGCTCATATGTATAACGGAAGAACAGTTACCTGGTGAGTATAACTATATAAACATAATCGAATACAACCCAGATACGATGATTGTTCAATCTATACTGAATTCAACCTTCTGCTCGATTCGGTCGCTTGTATGTAAAACGGAAGAACAGTTACCTGGTGAGTATTGCTATATAAACATCATCACGATATCATCGAATACAACTCAGATACAATTATCGTTTCGTCTAACCATTTAACCTTCTGTTCGATTCAGTCGCTAGTATGTGTAACAGAAGTACCGTCACCTGGTAAGTATCACTATATATACAGTATTGCGATATAATCGGATACCACCCAGATACATTGATTGTTCAGTCTATCCATTCAACTTTCTGTTCGTTTCGGTCGCTCGTATGTGAAACGGGAATACCGTCACCTTATGTGTATAACTATATACACAGCATAACATCATAATCGAATACAACCCAGATACTATTCATTCAACCTTCTGTTCGATTCGGTTGCTCGTATGTATAACGAAAGAACAGTAACCTGGTGAGTATTTCTATATGAACGTCATCACGATATAATCGAATACAACTTAGTTACAATTATCGTTCCGTCTAACCATCCAACCTTATGTTCGATTCAGACGCTCGTATGTGTAACGAAAGAACCGTTACATGGTAGGTGTAGTTAAATATACAACATAACGATATAATCGGAGACAACCCAGATACAATGATTGTTCAATCTATCCATTCAACCTTATGTTCGATTCGGTTGCTAGTATGTATAACGAAAGAACAGTTACCTGGTTAGACATAATATATAATAATCATCACGAAATAATCGAATACAACCCAGATACGATGATTGTTCAGTCTATCCATTTAACCTTCTGTTCAGTTCAGTCGCTCTTATGTATAACTGGAGGACAGTTACCTGGTGAGTATAACTATATGAACATCATCACGATATAATCGAATACAACCCCAGATTCGATCATTGTTTAGTCTATCCATTCAACCTTCAGTTCAATTCAGTCGCTCGTATGTATAACGGAAGAACAGTTACCTGGTGAGTATAACTATATAAACATAATCGAATACAACTCAGATACGATGATTGTTCAATCTATCCATTCAACCTTATGTTCGATTCGGTTGCTCGTATGTATATCGGAAGAACAGGTACCTGGTGAGTATATCTATATAAACATAATCGAATACAACTCAGATACGATGATTGTTCAATCTATCCATTTAACCTTCTGCTCGATTCGGTCGCTTATATGTAAAACGGAAGGACAGTTACCTGGTGAGTATTGCTATATAAACATCATCACGATATCATCGAATACAACTCAGATACAATTATCGTTTCGTCTAACCATTCAACATTCTGTTCGATTCAGTCGCTAGTATGTGTAACGGAAGTATCGTCACCTGGTAAGTATCACTATATATACAGTATTCCGATATAATCGGATACCACCCAGATACATTGATTGTTCAGTCTATCCATTCAACTTTCTTTTCGTTTCGGTCGCTCGTATGTAAAACGGGAATACCGTCTCCTAGTGTGTATAACTATATACACAGCATAACATCATAATCGAATACAACCCATATACTATCCATTCAACCTTCTGTTCAATTCAGTCGCTCGTATGTATAACGGAAGAACAGTTACCTGGTGAGTATAACTATATAAACATAATCGAATACAACCCAGATACGATGATTGTTCAATCTACACTGAATTCAACCTTCTGCTCGATTCGGTCGCTTGTATGTAAAACGGAAGTACAGTTACCTGGTGAGTATTGCTATATAAACATCATCACGATATCATCGAATACAACTCAGATACAATTATCGTTTCGTCTAACCATTTAACCATCTGTTCGATTCAGTCGCTAGTATGTGTAACGGAAGTACCGTCACCTGGTAAGTATCACTATATATACAGTATTGCGATATAATCGGATACCACCCAGATACATTGATTGTTCAGTCTATCCATTCAACTTTCTGTTCGTTTCGGTCGCTCGTATGTGAAACGGGAATACCGTCACCTCATGTGTATAACTATATACACAGCATAACATCATTATCGAATACAACTCAGATACTATCCATTCAACCTTATGTTCGATTCGGTTGCTCGTATGTATAACGAAAGAACAGTAACCTGGTGAGTATTTCTATATAATCGTCATCACGATATAATCGAATACAACTTAGTTACAATTATCGTTCCGTCTGACTATCCAACCTTATGTTCGATTCAGACGCTCGTATGTGTAACGAAAGAACCGTTACATGGTAGGTGTAGTTAAATATACAACATAACGATATATCGGAGACAACCCAGATACAATGATTGTTCAATCTATCCATTCAACCTTAGGTTCGATTCGGTTGCTAGTATGTATAACGAAAGAACAGTTACCTGGTTAGACATAATATAT
Source organism: Chrysomela aeneicollis (assembly GCA_029955515.1). NCBI lineage: Eukaryota > Metazoa > Arthropoda > Insecta > Coleoptera > Chrysomelidae > Chrysomela > Chrysomela aeneicollis. Next base: position 7,943,499 of record JARUHQ010000013.1, on the reverse strand, counting down.
AATAATCATCACGAAATAATCGAATACAACCCAGATACGATGATTGTTCAATCTATCCATTCAACCTTATGTTCGATTCGGTTGCTCGTATGTATATCGGAGAAACAGGTACCTGGTGAGTATATCTATATAAACATAATCGAATACAACTCAGATACGATGATTGTTCAATCTATCCATTAAACCTTCTGCTCGATTCGGTCGCTTGTATGTAAAACGGAAGGACAGTTACCTGGTGAGTATTGCTATATAAACATCATCACGATATCATCGAATACAACTCAGATACAATTATCGTTTCGTCTAACCATTCAACATTCTGTTCGATTCAGTCGCTAGTATGTGTAACGGAAGTTTCGTCACCTGGTAAGTATCACTATATATACAGTATTGCGATATAATCGGATACCACCCAGATACATTGATTGTTCAGTCTATCCATTCAACTTTCTTTTTGTTTCGGTCGCTCGTATGTAAAACGGGAATAACGTCTTCTAGTGTGTATAACTATATACACAGCATAACATCATAATCGAATACAACCCATATACTATCCATTCAACCTTCTGTTCAATCAGTCGCTCGTATGTATAACGGAAGAACAGTTACCTGGTGAGTATAACTATATAAACATAATCGAATACAACCCAGATACTATGATTGTTCAATCTATACTGAATTCAACCTTCTGCTCGATTCGGTCGCTTGTATGTAAAACGGAAGAACAGTTACCTGGTGAGTATTGCTATATAAACATCATCACGATATCAACGAATACAACTCAGATACAATTATCGTTTCGTCTAACCATTTAACCTTCTGTTCGATTCAGTCGCTAGTATGTGTAACAGAAGTACCGTCACCTGGTAAGTATCACTATATATACAGTATTGCGATATAATCGGATACCACCCAGATACATTGATTGTTCAGTCTATCCATTCAACTTTCTTTTCGTTTCGGTCGCTCGTATGTAAAACGGGAATACCGTCTCCTAGTGTGTATAACTATATACACAGCATAACATCATAATCGAATACAACCCATATACTATCCATTCAACCTTCTGTTCAATTCAGTCGCTCGTATGTATAACGGAAGAACAGTTACCTGGAGAGTATAACTATATAAACATAATCGAATACAACCCAGATACGATGATTGTTCAATCTATACTGAATTCAACCTTCTGCTCGATTCGGTCGCTTGTATGTAAAACGGAAGAACAGTTACCTGGTGGGTTTTGCTATATAAACATCATCAAGATATCATCGAATACAACTCAGATACAATTATCGTTTCGTCTAATCATTTAACCTTCTGTTCGATTCAGTCGCTAGTATGTGTAACGGAAGTACCGTCACCTGGTAAGTATCACTATATATACAGTATTGCGATATAATCGGATACCACCCAGATACATTTATTGTTCAGTCTATCCATTCAACTTTCTGTTCGTTTCGGTCGCTCGTATGTGAAACGGGAATACCGTCACCTTATGTGTATAACTATATCACAGCATAACATCATAATCGAATACAACCCAGATACTATCCATTCAACCTTCTGTTCGATTCGGTTGCTCGTATGTATAACGAAAGAACAGTAACCTGGTAAGTATTTCTATATGAACGTCATCACGATATAATCGAATACAACTTAGTTACAATTATCGTTCCGTCTAACCATCCAACCTTATGTTCGATTCAGACGCTCGTATGTGTAACGAAAGAACCGTTACATGGTAGGTGTAGTTAAATATACAACATAACGATATAATCGGAGACAACCCAGATACAATGATTGTTCAATCTATCCATTCAACCTTATGTTCGATTCGGTTGCTAGTATGTATAACGAAAGAACAGTTACCTGGTTAGACATTATATATAATAATCATCACGAAATAATCGAATACAACCCAGATAAGATGATTGTTCAGTCTATCCAATCAACCTTCTGTTCAGTTCAGCCGCTCTTATGTATAACTGGAGAACAGTTACCTGGTGAGTATAACTATATGAACATCATCACGATATAATCGAATACAACCCCAGATACGATCATTGTTTAGTCTATCCATTCAACCTTCAGTTCAATTCAGTCACTCGTATGTATAACGGAAGAACAGTTACCTGGTGAGTATAACTATATAAACATAATCGAATACAACTCAGATACGATGATTGTTCAATCTATCCATTCAACCTTCTGTTCAATTCAGTCGCTCGTATGTATAACGGAAGAACAGTTACCTGGTTAGACATAATATATAATAATCATCACGAAATAATCGAATACAACCCAGATACGATGATTGTTCAATCTATCCATTAAACCTTCTGCTCGATTCGGTCGCTTGTATGTAAAACGGAAGGACAGTTACCTGGTGAGTATTGCTATATAAACATCATCACGATATCATCGAATACAACTCAGATACAATTATCGTTTCGTCTAACCATTCAACATTCTGTTCGATTCAGTCGCTAGTATGTGTAACGGAAGTATCGTCACCTAGTAAGTATCACTATATATACAGTATTGCGATATAATCGGATACCACCCAGATAAATTGATTGTTCAGTCTATCCATTCAACTTTATTTTCGTTTCGGTCGCTCGTATGTAAAACGAAAATACCGTCTCCTAGTGTGTATAACTATATACACAGCATAACATCATTATCGAATACAACCCATATACTATCCATTCAACCTTCTGTTCAATTCAGTCGCTCGTATGTATAACGGAAGAACAGTTACCTGGTGAGTATAACTATATAAACATAATCGAATACAACCCAGATACGATGATTGTTCAATTTATACTGAATTCAACCTTCTGCTCGATTCGGTCGCTTGTATGTAAAACGGAAGAACAGTTACCTGGTGAGTATTGCTATATAAACATCATCACGATATCATCGAATACAACTCAGATACAATTATCGTTTCGTCTAACCATTCAACATTCTGTTCGATTCAGTCGCTAGTATGTGTAACGGAAGTATCGTCACCTGGTAAGTATCACTATATATACAGTATTGCGATATAATCGGATACCACCCAGATACATTGATTGTTCAGTCTATCCATTCAACTTTCTTTTTGTTTCGGTCGCTCGTATGTAAAACGGGAATAACGTCTTCTAGTGTGTATAACTATATACACAGCATAACATCATAATCGAATACAACCCATATACTATCCATTCAACCTTCTGTTCAATCAGTCGCTCGTATGTATAACGGAAGAACAGTTACCTGGTGAGTATAACTATATAAACATAATCGAATACAACCCAGATACTATGATTGTTCAATCTATACTGAATTCAACCTTCTGCTCGATTCGGTCGCTTGTATGTAAAACGGAAGAACAGTTACCTGGTGAGTATTGCTATATAAACATCATCACGATATCAACGAATACAACTCAGATACAATTATCGTTTCGTCTAACCATTTAACCTTCTGTTCGATTCAGTCGCTAGTATGTGTAACGGAAGTACCGTCACCTGGTAAGTATCACTATATATACAGTATTGCGATATAATCGGATACCACCCAGATACATTGATTGTTCAGTCTATCCATTCAACTTTCTTTTCGTTTCGGTCGCTCGTATGTAAAACGGGAATACCGTCTCCTAGTGTGTATAACTATATACACAGCATAACATCATAATCGAATACAACCCATATACTATCCATTCAACCTTCTGTTCAATTCAGTCGCTCGTATGTATAACGGAAGAACAGTTACCTGGTGAGTATAACTATATAAACATAATCGAATACAACCCAGATACGATGATTGTTCAATCTATACTGAATTCAACCTTCTGCTCGATTCGGTCGCTTGTATGTAAAACGGAAGAACAGTTACCTGGTGGGTTTTGCTATATAAACATCATCAAGATATCATCGAATACAACTCAGATACAATTATCGTTTCGTCTAATCATTTAACCTTCTGTTCGATTCAGTCGCTAGTATGTGTAACGGAAGTACCGTCACCTGGTAAGTATCACTATATATACAGTATTGCGATATAATCGGATACCACCCAGATACATTGATTGTTCAGTCTATCCATTCAACTTTCTGTTCGTTTCGGTCGCTCGTATGTGAAACGGGAATACCGTCACCTTATGTGTATAACTATATCACAGCATAACATCATAATCGAATACAACCCAGATACTATCCATTCAACCTTCTGTTCGATTCGGTTGCTCGTATGTATAACGAAAGAACAGTAACCTGGTAAGTATTTCTATATGAACGTCATCACGATATAATCGAATACAACTTAGTTACAATTATCGTTCCGTCTAACCATCCAACCTTATGTTCGATTCAGACGCTCGTATGTGTAACGAAAGAACCGTTACATGGTAGGTGTAGTTAAATATACAACATAACGATATAATCGGAGACAACCCAGATACAATGATTGTTCAATCTATCCATTCAACCTTATGTTCGATTCGGTTGCTAGTATGTATAACGAAAGAACAGTTACCTGGTTAGACATAATATATAATAATCATCACGAAATAATCGAATATAACCCAGATAAGATGATTGTTCAGTCTATCCAATCAACCTTCTGTTCAGTTCAGCCGCTCTTATGTATAACTGGAGAACAGTTACCTGGTGAGTATAACTATATGAACATCATCACGATATAATCGAATACAACCCCAGATACGATCATTGTTTAGTCTATCCATCCAACCTTCAGTTCAATTCAGTCACTCGTATGTATAACGGAAGAACAGTTACCTGGTGAGTATAACTATATAAACATAATCGAATACAACTCAGATACGATGATTGTTCAATCTATCCATTCAACCTTCTGTTCAATTCAGTCGCTCGTATGTATAACGGAAGAACAGTTACCTGGTGAGTATAACTATATAAACATAATCGAATACAACCCAGATACGATGATTGTTCAATCTATACTGAATTCAACCTTCTGCTCGATTCGGTCGCTTGTATGTAAAACGGAAGAACAGTTACCTGGTGAGTATTGCTATATAAACATCATCACGATATCATCGAATACAACCCAGATACAATTATCGTTTCGTCTAACCATTTAACCTTCTGTTCGATTCAGTCGCTAGTATGTGTAACGGAAGTACCGTCACCTGGTAAGTATCACTATATATACAGTATTGCGATATAATCGGATACCACCCAGATCCATTGATTGTTCAGTCTATCATTTCAACTTTCTGTTCGTTTAGGTCGCTCGTATGTGAAACGGGAAAACCGTCACCTTATGTGTATAACTATATACACAGCATAACATCATAATTGAATACAACCCAGATACTATCCATCCAACCTTCTGTTCGATTCGGTTGCTCGTATGTATAACGAAAGAACAGTAACCTGGTGAGTATATCTATATAAACATAATCGAATACAACCCAGATACGATGATTGTTCAGTCTATCCATTCAACCTTCTGTTCAGTTCAGTCGCTCTTATGTATAACTGGAGAACAGTTACCTGGTGAGTATAACTATATGAACATCATCACGATATAATCGAATACAACCCCAGATACGATCATTGTTTAGTCTATCCATTCAACCTTCAGTTCAATTCAGTCGCTCGTATGTATAACGGAAGAACAGTTACCTGGTGAGTATAACTATATAAACATAATCGAATACAACTCAGATACGATGATTGTTCAATCTATCCATTCAACCTTATGTTCGATTCGGTTGCTCGTATGTATATCGGAAGAACAGGTACCTGGTGAGTATATCTATATAAACATAATCGAATACAACCCAGATACGATGATTGTTCAATTTATACTAAATTCAACCTTCTGCTCGATTCGGTCGCTTGTATGTAAAACGGAAGAACAGTTACCTGGTGAGTATTGCTATATAAACATCATCACGATATCATCGAATACAACTCAGATACAATTATCGTTTCGTCTAACCATTCAACATTCTGTTCGATTCAGTCGCTAGTATGTGTAACGGAAGTATCGTCACCTGGTAAGTATCACTATATAAACAGCATTGCGATATAATCGGATACCACCCAGATACATTGATTGTTCAGTCTATCCATTCAACTTTCTTTTTGTTTCGGTCGCTCGTATGTGAAACGGGAATACGGTCTCCTAGTGTGTATAACTATATACACAGTATAACATCATAATCGAATACAACCCATATACTATCCATTCAAACTTCTGTTCAATTCAGTCGCTCGTATGTATAACGGAAGAACAGTTACCTGGTGAGTATAACTATATAAACATAATCGAATACAACCCAGATACGATGATTGTTCAATCTATACTGAATTCAACCTTCTGCTCGATTCGGTCGCTTGTATGTAAAACGGAAGAACAGTTACCTGGTGAGTATTGCTATATAAACATCATCACGATATCATCGAATACAACTCAGATACAATTATCGTTTCGTCTAACCATTTAACCTTCTGTTCGATTCAGTCGCTAGTATGTGTAACGGAAGTACCGTCACCTGGTAAGTATCACTATATATACAGTATTGCGATATAATCGGATACCACCCAGATACATTGATTGTTCAGTCTATCATTTCAACTTTCTGTTCGTTTAGGTCGCTCGTATGTGAAACGGGAATACCGTCACCTTATGTGTATAACTATATACACAGCATAACATCATAATCGAATACAACCCAGATACTATCCATCCAACCTTCTGTTCGATTCGGTTGCTCGTATGTATAACGGAAGAACAGTAACCTGGTGAGTATTTCTATATGAACGTCATCACGATATAATCGAATACAACTTAGTTAAAATTATCGTTCCGTCTAACTATCCAACCTTATGATCGATTCAGACGCTCGTATGTTTAACGAAAGAACCGTTACATGGTAGGTGTAGTTAAATATACAACATAACGATATAATCGGAGACAACCCAGATACAATGATTGTTCAATCTATCCATTCAACCTTATGTTCGATTCGGTTGCTAGTATGTATAACGAAAGAACAGTTACCTGGTTAGACATAATATATAATAATCATCACGAAATAATCGAATACAACCCAGATACGATGATTGTTCAGTCTATCCATTCAAACTTCTGTTCAGTTCAGTTCAGTCGCTCTTATGTATAACTGGAGAACAGTTACCTGGTGGGTATAACTATATGAACATCATCACGATATAATCGAATACAACCCCAGATACGATCATTGTTTAGTCTATCCATTCAACCTTCAGTTCAATTCAGTCGCTCGTATGTATAACGGAAGAACAGTTACCTGGTGAGTATAACTATATAAACATAATCGAATACAACTCAGATACGATGATTGTTCAATCTATCCATTCAACCTTGAGTTCGATTCGGTTGCTCGTATGTATATCGGAAGAACAGGTACCTGGTGAGTATATCTATATAAACATAATCGAATACAACTCAGATACGATGATTGTTCAATCTATCCATTTAACCTTCTGCTCGATTCGGTCGCTTGTATGTAAAACGGAAGGACAGTTACCTGGTGAGTATTGCTATATGAACATCATCACGATATCATCGAATACAACTCAGATACAATTATCGTTTCGTCTAACCATTCAACATTCTGTTCGATTCAGTCGCTAGTATGTGAAACGGAAGTATCGTCACCTGGTAAGTATCACTATATATACAGTATTGCGATATAATCGGATACCACCCAGATACATTGATTGTTCAGTCCATCCATTCAACTTTCTTTTCGTTTCGGTCGCTCGTATGTAAAACGGGAATACCGTCTCCTAGTGTGTATAACTATATACACATCATAACATCATAATCGAATACAACCCATATACTATCCATTCAACCTTCTGTTCAATTCAGTCGCTCGTATGTATAACAGAAGAACAGTTACCTGGTGAGTATAACTATATAAACATAATCGAATACAACCCAGATACGATGATTGTTCAATCTGTACTGAATTCAACCTTCTGCTCGATTCGGTCGCTTGTATGTAAAACGGAAGAACAGTTACCTGGTGAGTATTGCTATATAAACATCATCACGATATCATCGAATACAACTCAGATACAATTATCGTTTCGTCTAACCATTTAACCTTCTATTCGATTCAGTCGCTAGTATGTGTAACGGAAGTACCGTCACCTGGTAAGTATCACTATATATACAGTATTGCGATATAATCGGATACCACCCAGATACATTGATTGTTCAGTCTATCCATTCAACTTTCTGTTCGTTTCGGTCGCTCGTATGTGAAACGGGAATTCCGTCACCTTATGTGTATAACTATATCACAGCATAACATCATAATCGAATACAACCCAGATACTATCCATTCAACCTTCTGTTCGATTCGGTTGCTCGTATGTATAACGAAAGAACAGTAACCTGGTGAGTATTTCTATATGAACGTCATCACGATATAATCGAATACAACTAAGTTACAATTATCGTTCCGTCTAACCATCCAACCTTATGTTCGATTCAGACGCTCGTATGTGTAACGAAAGAACCGTTACATGGTAGGTGTAGTTAAATATACAACATAACGATATAATCGGAGACAACCCAGATACAATGATTGTTCAATCTATCCATTCAACCTCATGTTCGATTCGGTTGCTAGTATGTATAACGAAAGAACAGTTACCTGGTTAGACATAATATATAATAATCATCACGAAATAATCGAATACAACCCAGATACGATGATTGTTCAGTCTATCCATTCAACCTTCTGTTCAGTTCAGTCGCTCTTGTGTATAACTGGAGAACAGTTACCTGGTGAGTATAACTATATGAACATCATCACGATATAATCGAATACAACCCCAGATACGATCATTGTTTAGTCTATCCATTCAACCTTCAGTTCAATTCAGTCGCTCGTATGTATAACGGAAGAACAGTTACCTGGTGAGTATAACTATATAAACATAATCGAATACAACTCAGATACGATGATTGTTCAATCTATCCATTCAACCTTATGTTCGATTCGGTTGCTCGTATGTATATCGGAAGAACAGGTACCTGGTGAGTATATCTATATAAACATAATCGAATACAACTCAGATACGATGATTGTTCAATCTATCCATTTAACCTTCTGCTCGATTCGGTCGCTTATATGTAAAACGGAAGGACAGTTACCTGGTGAGTATTGCTATATAAACATCATCACGATATCATCGAATACAACTCAGATACAATTATCGTTTCGCCTAACCATTCAACATTCTGTTCGATTCAGTCGCTAGTATGTGTAACGGAAGTATCGTCACCTGGTAAGTATCACTATATATACAGTATTGCGATATAATCGGATACCACCCAGATACATTGATTGTTCAGTCTATCCATTCAACTTTCTTTTCGTTTCGGTCGCTCGTATGTAAAACGGGAATACCGTCTCCTAGTGTGTATAACTATATACACAGCATAACATCATAATCGAATACAACCCATATACTATCTATTCAACCTTCTGTTCAATTCAGTCGCTCGTATGTATAACGGAAGAACAGTTACCTGGTGAGTATAACTATATAAACATAATCGAATACAACCCAGATACGATGATTGTTCAATCTATACTGAATTCAACCTTCTGCTCGATTCGGTCGCTTGTATGTAAAACGGAAGAACAGTTACCTGGTGAGTATTGCTATATAAACATCATCACGATATCATCGAATACAACTCAGATACAATTATCGTTTCGTCTAACCATTTAACCATCTGTTCGATTCAGTCGCTAGTATGTGTAACGGAAGTACCGTCACCTGGTAAGTATCACTATATATACAGTATTGCGATATAATCGGATACCACCCAGATACATTGATTGTTCAGTCTATCCATTCAACTTTCTGTTCGTTTCGGTCGCTCGTATGTGAAACGGGAATACCGTCACCTCATGTGTATAACTATATACACAGCATAACATCATTATCGAATACAACTCAGATACTATCCATTCAACCTTATGTTCGATTCGGTTGCTCGTATGTATAACGAAAGAACAGTAACCTGGTGAGTATTTCTATATGAACGTCATCACGATATAATCGAATACAACTTAGTTACAATTATCGTTCCGTCTGACCATCCAACCTTATGTTCGATTCAGACGCTCGTATGTGTAACGAAAGAACCGTTACATGGTAGGTGTAGTTAAATATACAACATAACGATATATCGGAGACAACCCAGATACAATGATTGTTCAATCTATCCATTCAACCTTAGGTTCGATTTGGTTGCTAGTATGTATAACGAAAGAACAGTTACCTGGTTAGACATAATATATGATAATCATCACGAAATAATCGAATACAACCCAGATACGATGATTGTTCAGTCTATCCATTCAACCTTCTGTTCAGTTCAGTCGCTCTTATGTATAACTGGAGAACAGTTACCTGGTGAGTATAACTATATGAACATCATCACGATATAATCGAATACAACCCCAGATACGATCATTGTTTAGTCTATCCATTCAACCTTCAGTTCAATTCAGTCGCTCGTATGTATAACGGAAAAACAGTTACCTGGTGAGTATAACTATATAAACATAATCGAATACAACTCAGATACGATGATTGTTCAATCTATCCATTCAACCTTATGTTCGATTCGGTTGCTCGTATGTATATCGGAGAAACAGGTACCTGGTGAGTATATCTATATAAACATAATCGAATACAACTCAGATACGATGATTGTTCAATCTATCCATTAAACCTTCTGCTCGATTCGGTCGCTTGTATGTAAAACGGAAGGACAGTTACCTGGTGAGTATTGCTATATAAACATCATCACGATATCATCGAATACAACTCAGATACAATTATCGTTTCGTCTAACCATTCAACATTCTGTTCGATTCTGTCGCTAGTATGTGTAACGGAAGTATCGTCACCTGGTAAGTATCACTATATATACAGTATTGCGATATAATCGGATACCACCCAGATACATTGATTGTTCAGTCTATCCATTCAACTTTCTTTTCGTTTCGGTCGCTCGTATGTAAAACGGAAATATCGTCTCCTAGTGTGTATAACTATATACACAGCATAACATCATTATCGAATACAACCCATATACTATCCATTCAACCTTCTGTTCAATTCAGTCGCTCGTATGTATAACGGAAGAACAGTTACCTGGTGAGTATAACTATATAAACATAATCGAATACAACCCAGATACGATGATTGTTCAATTTATACTGAATTCAACCTTCTGCTCGATTCGGTCGCTTGTATGTAAAACGGAAGAACAGTTACCTGGTGAGTATTGCTATATAAACATCATCACGATATCATCGAATACAACTCAGATACAATTTTCGTTTCGTCTAACCATTCAACATTCTGTTCGATTCAGTCGCTAGTATGTGTAACGGAAGTATCGTCACCTGGTAAGTATCACTATATATACAGTATTGCGATATAATCGGATACTACCCAGATACATTGATTGTTCAGTCTATCCATTCAACTTTCTTTTTGTTTCGGTCGCTCGTATGTAAAACGGAAATAACGTCTTCTAGTGTGTATAACTATATACACAGCATAACATCATAATCGAATACAACCCATATACTATCCATTCAACCTTCTGTTCAATCAGTCGCTCGTATGTATAACGGAAGAACAGTTACCTGGTGAGTATAACTATATAAACATAATCGAATACAACCCAGATACGATGATTGTTCAATCTATACTGAATTCAACCTTCTGCTCGATTCGGTCGCTTGTATGTAAAACGGAAGAACAGTTACCTGGTGAGTATTGCTATATAAACATCATCACGATATCATCGAATACAACTCAGATACAATTATCGTTTCGTCTAACCATTTAACCTTCTGTTCGATTCAGTCGCTAGTATGTGTAACGGAAGTACCGTCACCTGGTAAGTATCACTATATATACAGTATTGCGATATAATCGGATACCACCCAGATACATTGATTGTTCAGTCTATCCATTCAACTTTCTGTTCGTTTCGGTCGCTCGTATGTGAAACGGGAATACCGTCACCTTATGTGTATAACTATATCACAGCATAACATCATAATCGAATACAACCCAGATACTATCCATTCAACCTTCTGTTCGATTCGGTTGCTCGTATGTATAACGAAAGAACAGTAACCTGGTGAGTATTTCTATATGAACGTCATCACGATATAATCGAATACATCTTAGTTACAATTATCGTTCCGTCTAACCATCCAACCTTATGTACGATTCAGACGCTCGTATGTGTAACGAAAGAACCGTTACATGGTAGGTGTAGTTAAATATACAACATAACGATATAATCGGAGACAACCCAGATACAATGATTGTTCAATCTATCCATTCAACCTTATGTTCGATTCGGTTGCTAGTATGTATAACGAAAGAACAGTTACCTGGTTAGACATAATATATAATAATCATCACGAAATAATCGAATACAACCCAGATACGATGATTGTTCAGTCTATCCATTCAACCTTCTGTTCAGTTCAGCCGCTCTTATGTATAACTGGAGAACAGTTACCTGGTGAGTATAACTATATGAACATCATCACGATATAATCGAATACAACCCCAGATACGATCATTGTTTAGTCTATCCATTCAACCTTCAGTTCAAATCAGTCACTCGTATGTATAACGGAAAAACAGTTACCTGGTGAGTATAACTATATAAACATAATCGAATACAACCCAGATACGATGATTGTTCAATCTATACTGAATTCAACCTTCTGCTCGATTCGGTCGCTTGTATGTAAAACGGAAGAACAGTTACCTGGTGAGTATTGCTATATAAACATCATCACGATATCATCGAATACAACTCAGATACAATTATCGTTTCGTCTAACCATTTAACCTTCTGTTCGATTCAGTCGCTAGTATGTGTAACGGAAAAACAGTTACCTGGTGAGTATAACTATATAAACATAATCGAATACAACTCAGATACGATGATTGTTCAATCTATCCATTCAACCTTATGTTCGATTCGGTTGCTCGTATGTATATCGGAGAAACAGGTACCTGGTGAGTATATCTATATAAACATAATCGAATACAACTCAGATACGATGATTGTTCAATCTATCCATTAAACCTTCTGCTCGATTCGGTCGCTTGTATGTAAAACGGAAGGACAGTTACCTGGTGAGTATTGCTATATAAACATCATCACGATATCATCGAATACAACTCAGATACAATTATCGTTTCGTCTAACCATTCAACATTCTGTTCGATTCTGTCGCTAGTATGTGTAACGGAAGTATCGTCACCTGGTAAGTATCACTATATATACAGTATTGCGATATAATCGGATACCACCCAGATAAATTGATTGTTCAGTCTATCCATTCAACTTTCTTTTCGTTTCGGTCGCTCGTATGTAAAACGGAAATATCGTCTCCTAGTGTTTATAACTATATACACAGCATAACATCATTATCGAATACAACCCATATACTATCCATTCAACCTTCTGTTCAATTCAGTCGCTCGTATGTATAACGGCAGAACAGTTACCTGGTGAGTATAACTATATAAACATAATCGAATACAACCCAGATACGATGATTGTTCAATTTATACTGAATTCAACCTTCTGCTCGATTCGGTCGCTTGTATGTAAAACGGAAGAACAGTTACCTGGTGAGTATTGCTATATAAACATCATCACGATATCATCGAATACAACTCAGATACAATTTTCGTTTCGTCTAACCATTCAACATTCTGTTCGATTCAGTCGCTAGTATGTGTAACGGAAGTATCGTCACCTGGTAAGTATCACTATATATACAGTATTGCGATATAATCGGATACCACCCAGATACATTGATTGTTCAGTCTATCCATTCAACTTTCTTTTTGTTTCGGTCGCTCGTATGTAAAACGGAAATAACGTCTTCTAGTGTGTATAACTATATACACAGCATAACATCATAATCGAATACAACCCATATACTATCCATTCAACCTTCTGTTCAATCAGTCGCTCGTATGTATAACGGAAGAACAGTTACCTGGTGAGTATAACTATATAAACATAATCGAATACAACCCAGATACGATGATTGTTCAATCTATACTGAATTCAACCTTCTGCTCGATTCGGTCGCTTGTATGTAAAACGGAAGAACAGTTACCTGGTGAGTATTGCTATATAAACATCATCACGATATCATCGAATACAACTCAGATACAATTATCGTTTCGTCTAACCATTTAACCTTCTGTTCGATTCAGTCGCTAGTATGTGTAACGGAAGTACCGTCACCTGGTAAGTATCACTATATATACAGTATTGCGATATAATCGGATACCACCCAGATACATTGATTGTTCAGTCTATCCATTCAACTTTCTGTTCGTTTCGGTCGCTCGTATGTGAAACGGGAATACCGTCACCTTATGTGTATAACTATATCACAGCATAACATCATAATCGAATACAACCCAGATACTATCCATTCAACCTTCTGTTCGATTCGGTTGCTCGTATGTATAACGAAAGAACAGTAACCTGGTGAGTATTTCTATATGAACGTCATCACGATATAATCGAATACATCTGAGTTACAATTATCGTTCCGTCTAACCATCCAACCTTATGTACGATTCAGACGCTCGTATGTGTAACGAAAGAACCGTTACATGGTAGGTGTAGTTAAATATACAACATAACGATATAATCGGAGACAACCCAGATACAATGATTGTTCAATCTATCCATTCAACCTTATGTTCGATTCGGTTGCTAGTATGTATAACGAAAGAACAGTTACCTGGTTAGACATAATATATAATAATCATCACGAAATAATCGAATACAACCCAGATACGATGATTGTTCAGTCTATCCATTCAACCTTCTGTTCAGTTCAGCCGCTCTTATGTATAACTGGAGAACAGTTACCTGGTGAGTATAACTATATGAACATCATCACGATATAATCGAATACAACCCCAGATACGATCATTGTTTAGTCTATCCATTCAACCTTCAGTTCAAATCAGTCACTCGTATGTATAACGGAAGAACAGTTACCTGGTGAGTATAACTATATTAACATAATCGAATACAACTCAGATACGATGATTGTTCAATCTATCCATTCAACCTTCTGTTCAATTCAGTCGCTCGTATGTATAACGGAAAAACAGTTACCTGGTGAGTATAACTATATAAACATAATCGAATACAACCCAGATACGATGATTGTTCAATCTATACTGAATTCAACCTTCTGCTCGATTCGGTCGCTTGTATGTAAAACGGAAGAACAGTTACCTGGTGAGTATTGCTATATAAACATCATCACGATATCATCGAATACAACTCAGATACAATTATCGTTTCGTCTAACCATTTAACCTTCTGTTCGATTCAGTCGCTAGTATGTGTAACGGAAGTACCGTCACCTGGTAAGTATCACTATATATACAGTATTGCGATATAATCGGATACCACCCAGATACATTGATTGTTCAGTCTATCCATTCAACTTTCTGTTCGTTTAGGTCGCTCGTATGTGAAACGGGAAAACCGTTACCTTATGTGTATAACTATATACACAGCATAACATCATAATCGAATACAACCCAGATACTATCCATCCAACCTTCTGTTCGATTCGGTTGCTCGTATGTATAACGAAAGAACAGTAACCTGGTGAGTATATCTATATAAACATAATCGAATACAACCCAGATACGGTGATTGTTCAGTCTATCCATTCAACCTTCTGTTCAGTTCAGTCGCTCTTATGTATAACTGGAGAACAGTTACCTGGTGAGTATAACTATATGAACATCATCACGATATAATCGAATACAACCCCAGATACGATCATTGTTTAGTCTATCCATTCAACCTTCAGTTCAATTCAGTCGCTCGTATGTATAACGGAAGAACAGTTACCTGGTGAGTATAACTATATAAACATAATCGAATACAACTCAGATACGATGATTGTTCAATCTATCCATTCAACCTTATGTTAGATTCGGTTGCTCGTATATCGGAAGAACAGGTACCTGGTGAGTATATCTATATAAACATAATCGAATACAACCCAGATACGATGATTGTTCAATTTATACTGAATTCAACCTTCTGCTCGATTCGGTCGCTTGTATGTAAAACGGAAGAACAGTTACCTGGTGAGTATTGCTATATAAACATCATCACGATATCATCGAATACAACTCAGATACAATTATCGTTTCGTCTAACCATTCAACATTCTGTTCGATTCAGTCGCTAGTATGTGTAACGGAAGTATCGTCACCTGGTAAGTATCACTATATAAACAGTATTGCGATATAATCGGATACCACCCAGATACATTGATTGTTCAGTCTATCCATTCAACTTTCTTTTTGTTTCGGTCGCTCGTATGTAAAACGGGAATACGGTCTCCCAGTGTGTATAACTATATACACAGCATAACATCATAATCAAATACAACTCATATACTATCCATTCAAACTTCTGTTCAATTCAGTCGCTCGTATGTATAACGGAAGAACAGTTACCTGGTGAGTATAACTATATAAACATAATCGAATACAACCCAGATACGATGATTGTTCAATCTATACTGAATTCAACCTTCTGCTCGATTCGGTCGCTTGTATGTTAAACGGAAGAACAGTTACCTGGTGAGTATTGCTATATAAACATCATCACGATATCATCGAATACAACTCAGATACAATTATCGTTTCGTCTAACCATTTAACCTTCTGTTCGATTCAGTCGCTAGTATGTGTAACGGAAGTACCGTCACCTGGTAAGTATCACTATATATACAGTATTGCGATATAATCGGATACCACCCAGATACATTGATTGTTCAGTCTATCATTTCAACTTTCTGTTCGTTTAGGTCGCTCGTATGTGAAACGGGAATACCGTCACCTTATGTGTATAACTATATACACAGCATAACATCATAATCGAATACAACCCAGATACTATCCATCCAACCTTATGTTCGATTCGGTTGCTCGTATGTATAACGAAAGAACAGTAACCTGGTGAGTATTTCTATATGAACGTCATCACGATATAATCGAATACAACTTAGTTACAATTATCGTTCCGTCTGACCATCCAACCTTATGTTCGATTCAGACGCTCGTATGTGTAACGAAAGAACCGTTACATGGTAGGTGTAGTTAAATATACAACATAACGATATATCGGAGACAACCCAGATACAATGATTGTTCAATCTATCCATTCAACCTTAGGTTCGATTCGGTTGCTAGTATGTATAACGAAAGAACAGTTACCTGGTTAGACATAATATATAATAATCATCACGAAATAATCGAATACAACCCAGATACGATGATTGTTCAGTCTATCCATTCAACCTTCTGTTCAGTTCAGTCGCTCTTATGTATAACTGGAGAACAGTTACCTGGTGAGTATAACTATATGAACATCATCACGATATAATCGAATACAACCCCAGATACGATCATTGTTTAGTCTATCCATTCAACCTTCAGTTCAATTCAGTCGCTCGTATGTATAACGGAAAAACAGTTACCTGGTGAGTATAACTATATAAACATAATCGAATACAACTCAGATACGATGATTGTTCAATCTATCCATTCAACCTTATGTTCGATTCGGTTGCTCGTATGTATATCGGAGAAACAGGTACCTGGTGAGTATATCTATATAAACATAATCGAATACAACTCAGATACGATGATTGTTCAATCTATCCATTAAACCTTCTGCTCGATTCGGTCGCTTGTATGTAAAACGGAAGGACAGTTACCTGGTGAGTATTGCTATATAAACATCATCACGATATCATCGAATACAACTCAGATACAATTATCGTTTCGTCTAACCATTCAACATTCTGTTCGATTCTGTCGCTAGTATGTGTAACGGAAGTATCGTCACCTGGTAAGTATCACTATATATACAGTATTGCGATATAATCGGATACCACCCAGATAAATTGATTGTTCAGTCTATCCATTCAACTTTCTTTTCGTTTCGGTCGCTCGTATGTAAAACGGAAATATCGTCTCCTAGTGTGTATAACTATATACACAGCATAACATCATTATCGAATACAACCCATATACTATCCATTCAACCTTCTGTTCAATTCAGTCGCTCGTATGTATAACGGAAGAACAGTTACCTGGTGAGTATAACTATATAAACATAATCGAATACAACCCAGATACGATGATTGTTCAATTTATACTGAATTCAACCTTCTGCTCGATTCGGTCGCTTGTATGTAAAACGGAAGAACAGTTACCTGGTGAGTATTGCTATATAAACATCATCACGATATCATCGAATACAACTCAGATACAATTTTCGTTTCGTCTAACCATTCAACATTCTGTTCGATTCAGTCGCTAGTATGTGTAACGGAAGTATCGTCACCTGGTAAGTATCACTATATATACAGTATTGCGATATAATCGGATACTACCCAGATACATTGATTGTTCAGTCTATCCATTCAACTTTCTTTTTGTTTCGGTCGCTCGTATGTAAAACGGAAATAACGTCTTCTAGTGTGTATAACTATATACACAGCATAACATCATAATCGAATACAACCCATATACTATCCATTCAACCTTCTGTTCAATCAGTCGCTCGTATGTATAACGGAAGAACAGTTACCTGGTGAGTATAACTATATAAACATAATCGAATACAACCCAGATACGATGATTGTTCAATCTATACTGAATTCAACCTTCTGCTCGATTCGGTCGCTTGTATGTAAAACGGAAGAACAGTTACCTGGTGAGTATTGCTATATAAACATCATCACGATATCATCGAATACAACTCAGATACAATTATCGTTTCGTCTAACCATTTAACCTTCTGTTCGATTCAGTCGCTAGTATGTGTAACGGAAGTACCGTCACCTGGTAAGTATCACTATATATACAGTATTGCGATATAATCGGATACCACCCAGATACATTGATTGTTCAGTCTATCCATTCAACTTTCTGTTCGTTTCGGTCGCTCGTATGTGAAACGGGAATACCGTCACCTTATGTGTATAACTATATCACAGCATAACATCATAATCGAATACAACCCAGATACTATCCATTCAACCTTCTGTTCGATTCGGTTGCTCGTATGTATAACGAAAGAACAGTAACCTGGTGAGTATTTCTATATGAACGTCATCACGATATAATCGAATACATCTTAGTTACAATTATCGTTCCGTCTAACCATCCAACCTTATGTACGATTCAGACGCTCGTATGTGTAACGAAAGAACCGTTACATGGTAGGTGTAGTTAAATATACAACATAACGATATAATCGGAGACAACCCAGATACAATGATTGTTCAATCTATCCATTCAACCTTATGTTCGATTCGGTTGCTAGTATGTATAACGAAAGAACAGTTACCTGGTTAGACATAATATATAATAATCATCACGAAATAATCGAATACAACCCAGATACGATGATTGTTCAGTCTATCCATTCAACCTTCTGTTCAGTTCAGCCGCTCTTATGTATAACTGGAGAACAGTTACCTGGTGAGTATAACTATATGAACATCATCACGATATAATCGAATACAACCCCAGATACGATCATTGTTTAGTCTATCCATTCAACCTTCAGTTCAAATCAGTCACTCGTATGTATAACGGAAAAACAGTTACCTGGTGAGTATAACTATATAAACATAATCGAATACAACCCAGATACGATGATTGTTCAATCTATACTGAATTCAACCTTCTGCTCGATTCGGTCGCTTGTATGTAAAACGGAAGAACAGTTACCTGGTGAGTATTGCTATATAAACATCATCACGATATCATCGAATACAACTCAGATACAATTATCGTTTCGTCTAACCATTTAACCTTCTGTTCGATTCAGTCGCTAGTATGTGTAACGGAAAAACAGTTACCTGGTGAGTATAACTATATAAACATAATCGAATACAACTCAGATACGATGATTGTTCAATCTATCCATTCAACCTTATGTTCGATTCGGTTGCTCGTATGTATATCGGAGAAACAGGTACCTGGTGAGTATATCTATATAAACATAATCGAATACAACTCAGATACGATGATTGTTCAATCTATCCATTAAACCTTCTGCTCGATTCGGTCGCTTGTATGTAAAACGGAAGGACAGTTACCTGGTGAGTATTGCTATATAAACATCATCACGATATCATCGAATACAACTCAGATACAATTATCGTTTCGTCTAACCATTCAACATTCTGTTCGATTCTGTCGCTAGTATGTGTAACGGAAGTATCGTCACCTGGTAAGTATCACTATATATACAGTATTGCGATATAATCGGATACCACCCAGATAAATTGATTGTTCAGTCTATCCATTCAACTTTCTTTTCGTTTCGGTCGCTCGTATGTAAAACGGAAATATCGTCTCCTAGTGTGTATAACTATATACACAGCATAACATCATTATCGAATACAACCCATATACTATCCATTCAACCTTCTGTTCAATTCAGTCGCTCGTATGTATAACGGAAGAACAGTTACCTGGTGAGTATAACTATATAAACATAATCGAATACAACCCAGATACGATGATTGTTCAATTTATACTGAATTCAACCTTCTGCTCGATTCGGTCGCTTGTATGTAAAACGGAAGAACAGTTACCTGGTGAGTATTGCTATATAAACATCATCACGATATCATCGAATACAACTCAGATACAATTTTCGTTTCGTCTAACCATTCAACATTCTGTTCGATTCAGTCGCTAGTATGTGTAACGGAAGTATCGTCACCTGGTAAGTATCACTATATATACAGTATTGCGATATAATCGGATACCACCCAGATACATTGATTGTTCAGTCTATCCATTCAACTTTCTTTTTGTTTCGGTCGCTCGTATGTAAAACGGAAATAACGTCTTCTAGTGTGTATAACTATATACACAGCATAACATCATAATCGAATACAACCCATATACTATCCATTCAACCTTCTGTTCAATCAGTCGCTCGTATGTATAACGGAAGAACAGTTACCTGGTGAGTATAACTATATAAACATAATCGAATACAACCCAGATACGATGATTGTTCAATCTATACTGAATTCAACCTTTTGCTCGATTCGGTCGCTTGTATGTAAAACGGAAGAACAGTTACCTGGTGAGTATTGCTATATAAACATCATCACGATATCATCGAATACAACTCAGATACAATTATCGTTTCGTCTAACCATTTAACCTTCTGTTCGATTCAGTCGCTAGTATGTGTAACGGAAGTACCGTCACCTGGTAAGTATCACTATATATACAGTATTGCGATATAATCGGATACCACCCAGATACATTGATTGTTCAGTCTATCCATTCAACTTTCTGTTCGTTTCGGTCGCTCGTATGTGAAACGGGAATACCGTCACCTTATGTGTATAACTATATCACAGCATAACATCATAATCGAATACAACCCAGATACTATCCATTCAACCTTCTGTTCGATTCGGTTGCTCGTATGTATAACGAAAGAACAGTAACCTGGTGAGTATTTCTATATGAACGTCATCACGATATAATCGAATACATCTTAGTTACAATTATCGTTCCGTCTAACCATCCAACCTTATGTACGATTCAGACGCTCGTATGTGTAACGAAAGAACCGTTACATGGTAGGTGTAGTTAAATATACAACATAACGATATAATCGGAGACAACCCAGATACAATGATTGTTCAATCTATCCATTCAACCTTATGTTCGATTCGGTTGCTAGTATGTATAACGAAAGAACAGTTACCTGGTTAGACATAATATATAATAATCATCACGAAATAATCGAATACAACCCAGATACGATGATTGTTCAGTCTATCCATTCAACCTTCTGTTCAGTTCAGCCGCTCTTATGTATAACTGGAGAACAGTTACCTGGTGAGTATAACTATATGAACATCATCACGATATAATCGAATACAACCCCAGATACGATCATTGTTTAGTCTATCCATTCAACCTTCAGTTCAAATCAGTCACTCGTATGTATAACGGAAGAACAGTTACCTGGTGAGTATAACTATATTAACATAATCGAATACAACTCAGATACGATGATTGTTCAATCTATCCATTCAACCTTCTGTTCAATTCAGTCGCTCGTATGTATAACGGAAAAACAGTTACCTGGTGAGTATAACTATATAAACATAATCGAATACAACCCAGATACGATGATTGTTCAATCTATACTGAATTCAACCTTCTGCTCGATTCGGTCGCTTGTATGTAAAACGGAAGAACAGTTACCTGGTGAGTATTGCTATATAAACATCATCACGATATCATCGAATACAACTCAGATACAATTATCGTTTCGTCTAACCATTTAACCTTCTGTTCGATTCAGTCGCTAGTATGTGTAACGGAAGTACCGTCACCTGGTAAGTATCACTATATATACAGTATTGCGATATAATCGGATACCACCCAGATACATTGATTGTTCAGTCTATCCATTCAACTTTCTGTTCGTTTAGGTCGCTCGTATGTGAAACGGGAAAACCGTTACCTTATGTGTATAACTATATACACAGCATAACATCATAATCGAATACAACCCAGATACTATCCATCCAACCTTCTGTTCGATTCGGTTGCTCGTATGTATAACGAAAGAACAGTAACCTGGTGAGTATATCTATATAAACATAATCGAATACAACCCAGATACGGTGATTGTTCAGTCTATCCATTCAACCTTCTGTTCAGTTCAGTCGCTCTTATGTATAACTGGAGAACAGTTACCTGGTGAGTATAACTATATGAACATCATCACGATATAATCGAATACAACCCCAGATACGATCATTGTTTAGTCTATCCATTCAACCTTCAGTTCAATTCAGTCGCTCGTATGTATAACGGAAGGACAGTTACCTGGTGAGTATAACTATATAAACATAATCGAATACAACTCAGATACGATGATTGTTCAATCTATCCATTCAACCTTATGTTAGATTCGGTTGCTCGTATATCGGAAGAACAGGTACCTGGTGAGTATATCTATATAAACATAATCGAATACAACCCAGATACGATGATTGTTCAATTTATACTGAATTCAACCTTCTGCTCGATTCGGTCGCTTGTATGTAAAACGGAAGAACAGTTACCTGGTGAGTATTGCTATATAAACATCATCACGATATCATCGAATACAACTCAGATACAATTATCGTTTCGTCTAACCATTCAACATTCTGTTCGATTCAGTCGCTAGTATGTGTAACGGAAGTATCGTCACCTGGTAAGTATCACTATATAAACAGTATTGCGATATAATCGGATACCACCCAGATACATTGATTGTTCAGTCTATCCATTCAACTTTCTTTTTGTTTCGGTCGCTCGTATGTAAAACGGGAATACGGTCTCCCAGTGTGTATAACTATATACACAGCATAACATCATAATCGAATACAACTCATATACTATCCATTCAAACTTCTGTTCAATTCAGTCGCTCGTATGTATAACGGAAGAACAGTTACCTGGTGAGTATAACTATATAAACATAATCGAATACAACCCAGATACGATGATTGTTCAATCTATACTGAATTCAACCTTCTGCTCGATTCGGTCGCTTGTATGTTAAACGGAAGAACAGTTACCTGGTGAGTATTGCTATATAAACATCATCACGATATCATCGAATACAACTCAGATACAATTATCGTTTCGTCTAACCATTTAACCTTCTGTTCGATTCAGTCGCTAGTATGTGTAACGGAAGTACCGTCACCTGGTAAGTATCACTATATATACAGTATTGCGATATAATCGGATACCACCCAGATACATTGATTGTTCAGTCTATCATTTCAACTTTCTGTTCGTTTAGGTCGCTCGTATGTGAAACGGGAATACCGTCACCTTATGTGTATAACTATATACACAGCATAACATCATAATCGAATACAACCCAGATACTATCCATCCAACCTTCTGTTCGATTCGGTTGCTCGTATGTATAACGAAAGAACAGTAACCTGGTGAGTATTTCTATATGAACGTCATCACGATATATTCGA
The DNA here is from genome assembly GCA_029955515.1 of Chrysomela aeneicollis. NCBI lineage: Eukaryota > Metazoa > Arthropoda > Insecta > Coleoptera > Chrysomelidae > Chrysomela > Chrysomela aeneicollis. The sequence continues at coordinate 7,919,270 of JARUHQ010000013.1, read as the reverse complement.
ATACAACTTAGTTACAATTATCGTTCCGTCTAACCATCCAACCTTATGATCGATTCAGACGCTCGTATGTTTAACGAAAGAACCGTTACATGGTAGGTGTAGTTAAATATACAACATAACGATATAATCGGAGACAACCCAGATACAATGATTGTTCAATCTATCCATTCAACCTTATGTTCGATTCGGTTGCTAGTATGTATAACGAAAGAACAGTTACCTGGTTAGACATAATATATAATAATCATCACGAAATAATCGAATACAACCCAGATACGATGATTGTTCAGTCTATCCATTCAAACTTCTGTTCAGTTCAGTTCAGTCGCTCTTATGTATAACTGGAGAACAGTTACCTGGTGGGTATAACTATATGAACATCATCACGATATAATCGAATACAACCCCAGATACGATCATTGTTTAGTCTATCCATTCAACCTTCAGTTCAATTCAGTCGCTTGTATGTAAAACGGAAGAACAGTTACCTGGTGGGTTTTGCTATATAAACATCATCAAGATATCATCGAATACAACTCAGATACAATTATCGTTTCGTCTAATCATTTAACCTTCTGTTCGATTCAGTCGCTAGTATGTGTAACGGAAGTACCGTCACCTGGTAAGTATCACTATATATACAGTATTGCGATATAATCGGATACCACCCAGATACATTGATTGTTCAGTCTATCCATTCAACTTTCTGTTCGTTTCGGTCGCTCGTATGTGAAACGGCAATACCGTCACCTTATGTGTATAACTATATCACAGCATAACATCATAATCGAATACAACCCAGATACTATCCATTCAACCTTCTGTTCGATTCGGTTGCTCGTATGTATAACGAAAGAACAGTAACCTGGTGAGTATTTCCATATGAACGTCATCACGATATAATCAAATACAACTTAGTTACAATTATCGTTCCGTCTAACCATCCAACCTTATGTTCGATTCAGACGCTCGTATGTGTAACGAAAGAACCGTTACATGGTAGGTGTAGTTAAATATACAACATAACGATATAATCGGAGACAACCCAGATACAATGATTGTTCAATCTATCCATTCAACCTTATGTTCGATTCGGTTGCTAGTATGTATAACGAAAGAACAGTTACCTGGTTAGACATAATATATAAAAATCATCTCGAAATAATCGAATACAACCCAGATACGATGATTGTTCAGTCTATCCATTCAACCTTCTGTTCAGTTCAGCCGCTCTTATGTATAACTGGAGAACAGTTACCTGGTGAGTATAACTATATGAACATCATCACGATATAATCGAATACAACCCCAGATACGATCATTGTTTAGTCTATCCATTCAACCTTCAGTTCAATTCAGTCACTCGTATGTATAACGGAAGAACAGTTACCTGGTGAGTATAACTATATAAACATAATCGAATACAACTCAGATACGATGATTGTTCAATCTATCCATTCAACCTCCTGTTCAATTCAGTCGCTCGTATGTATAACGGAAAAACAGTTACCTGGTGAGTATAACTATATAAACATAATCGAATACAACCCAGATACGATGATTGTTCAATCTATACTGAATTCAACCTTCTGCTCGATTCGGTCGCTTGTATGTGAAACGGAAGAACAGTTACCTGGTGAGTATTGCTATATAAACATCATCACGATATCATCGAATACAACTCAGATACAATTATCGTTTCGTCTAACCATTTAACCTTCTGTTCGATTCAGTCGCTAGTATGTGTAACGGAAGTACCGTCACCTGGTAAGTATCACTATATATACAGTATTGCGATATAATCGGATACCACCCAGATACATTGATTGTTCAGTCTATCATTTCAACTTTCTGTTCGTTTAGGTCGCTCGTATGTGAAACGAGAAAACCGTCACCTTATGTGTATAACTATATACACAGCATAACATCATAATCGAATACAACCCAGATACTATCCATCCAACCTTCTGTTCGATTCGGTTGCTCGTATGTATAACGAAAGAACAGTAACCTGGTGAGTATATCTATATAAACATAATCGAATACAACCCAGATACGGTGATTGTTCAGTCTATCCATTCAACCTTCTGTTCAGTTCAGTCGCTCTTATGTATAACTGGAGAACAGTTACCTGGTGAGTATAACTATATGAACATCATCACGATATAATCGAATACAACCCCAGATACGATCATTGTTTAGTCTATCCATTCAACCTTCAGTTCAATTCAGTCGCTCGTATGTATAACGGAAGAACAGTTACCTGGTGAGTATAACTATATAAACATAATCGAATACAACTCAGATACGATGATTGTTCAATCTATCCATTCAACCTTATGTTCGATTCGGTTGCTCGTATGTATATCGGAAGAACAGGTACCTGGTGAGTATATCTATATAAACATAATCGAATACAACCCAGATACGATGATTGTTCAATTTATACTGAATTCAACCTTCTGCTCGATTCGGTCGCTTGTATGTAAAACGGAAGAACAGTTACCTGGTGAGTATTGCTATATAAACATCATCACGATATCATCGAATACAACTCAGATACAATTATCGTTTCGTCTAACCATTCAACATTCTGTTCGATTCAGTCGCTAGTATGTGTAACGGAAGTATCGTCACCTGGTAAGTATCACTATATAAACAGTATTGCGATATAATCGGATACCACCCAGATACATTGATTGTTCAGTCTATCCATTCAACTTTCTTTTTGTTTCGGTCGCTCGTATGTAAAACGGGAATACGGTCTCCTAGTGTGTATAACTATATACACAGCATAACATCATAATCGAATACAACCCATATACTATCCATTCAAACTTCTGTTCAATTCAGTCGCTCGTATGTATAACGGAAGAACAGTTACCTGGTGAGTATAACTTTATAAACATAATCGAATACAACCCAGATACGATGATTGTTCAATCTATACTGAATTCAACCTTCTGCTCGATTCGGTCGCTTGTATGTAAAACGGAAGAACAGTTACCTGGTGAGTATTGCTATATAAACATCATCACGATATCATCGAATACAACTCAGATACAATTATCGTTTCGTCTAACCATTTAACCTTCTGTTCGATTCAGTCGCTAGTATGTGTAACGGAAGTACCGTCACCTGGTAAGTATCACTATATATACAGTATTGCGATATAATCGGATACCACCCAGATACATTGATTGTTCAGTCTATCATTTCAACTTTCTGTTCGTTTAGGTCGCTCGTATGTGAAACGGGAAAACCGTCACCTTATGTGTATAACTATATACACAGCATAACATCATAATCGAATACAACCCAGATACTATCCATCCAACCTTCTGTTCGATTCGGTTGCTCGTATGTATAACGAAAGAAAGGTAACCTGGTGAGTATATCTATATAAACATAATCGAATACAACCCAGATACGATGATTGTTCAGTCTATCCATTCAACCTTCTGTTCAGTTCAGTCGCTCTTATGTATAACTGGAGAACAGTTACCTGGTGAGTATAACTATATAAACATAATCGAATACAACCCAGATACGATGATTGTTCAATCTATACTGAATTCAACCTTCTGCTCGATTCGGTCGCTTGTATGTAAAACGGAAGAACAGTTACCTGGTGAGTATTGCTATATAAACATCATCACGATATCATCGAATACAACTCAGATACAATTATCGTTTCGTCTAACCATTTAACCTTCTGTTCGATTCAGTCGCTAGTATGTGTAACGGAAGTACCGTCACCTGGTAAGTATCACTATATATACAGTATTGCGATATAATCGGATACCACCCAGATACATTGATTGTTCAGTCTATCATTTCAACTTTCTGTTCGTTTAGGTCGCTCGTATGTGAAACGGGAAAACCGTCACCTTATGTGTATAACTATATACACAGCATAACATCATAATCGAATACAACCCAGATACTATCCATCCAACCTTCTGTTCGATTCGGTTGCTCGTATGTATAACGAAAGAAAGGTAACCTGGTGAGTATATCTATATAAACATAATCGAATACAACCCAGATACGATGATTGTTCAGTCTATCCATTCAACCTTCTGTTCAGTTCAGTCGCTCTTATGTATAACTGGAGAACAGTTACCTGGTGAGTATAACTATATGAACATCATCACGATATAATCGAATACAACCCCAGATACGATCATTGTTTAGTCTATCCATTCAACCTTCAGTTCAATTCAGTCGCTCGTATGTATAACGGAAGAACAGTTACCTGGTGAGTATAACTATATAAACATAATCGAATACAACTCAGATACGATGATTGTTCAATCTATCCATTCAACCTTATGTTCGATTCGGTTGCTCGTATGTATATCGGAAGAACAGGTACCTGGTGAGTATATCTATATAAACATAATCGAATACAACCCAGATACGATGATTGTTCAGTCTATCCATTCAACTTTCTTTTTGTTTCGGTCGCTCGTATGTAAAACGGGAATACGGTCTCCTAGTGTGTATAACTATATACACAGCATAACATCATAATCGAATACAACCCATATACTATCCATTCAAACTTCTGTTCAATTCAGTCGCTCGTATGTATAACGGAAGAACAGTTACCTGGTGAGTATAACTATATAAACATAATCGAATACAACCCAGATACGATGATTGTTCAATCTATACTGAATTCAACCTTCTGCTCGATTCGGTCGCTTGTATGTAAAACGGAAGAACAGTTACCTGGTGAGTATTGCTATATAAACATCATCTCGATATCATCGAATACAACTCAGATACAATTATCGTTTCGTCTAACCATTTAACCTTCTGTTCGATTCAGTCGCTAGTATGTGTAACGGAAGTACCGTCACCTGGTAAGTATCACTATATATACAGTATTGCGATATAATCGGATACCACCCAGATACATTGATTGTTCAGTCTATCATTTCAACTTTCTGTTCGTTCAGGTCGCTCGTATGTGAAACGGGAATACCGTCACCTTATGTGTATAACTATATACACAGCATAACATCATAATCGAATACAACCCAGATACTATCCATCCAACCTTCTGTTCGATTCGGTTGCTCGTATGTATAACGAAAGAACAGTAACCTGGTGAGTATTTCTATATGAACGTCATCACGATATAATCGAATACAACTTAGTTACAATTATCGTTCCGTCTAACCATTCAACCTTATGATCGATTCAGACGCTCGTATGTTTAACGAAAGAACCGTTACATGGTAGGTGTAGTTAAATATACAACATAACGATATAATCGGAGACAACCCAGATACAATGATTGTTCAATCTATCCATTCAACCTTATGTTCGATTCGGTTGCTAGTAATTTATAACGAAAGAACAGTTACCTGGTTAGACATAATATATAATAATCATCACGAAATAATCGAATACAACCCAGATACGATGATTGTTCAGTCTATCCATTCAAACTTCTGTTCAGTTCAGTTCAGTCGCTCTTATGTATAACTGGAGAACAGTTACCTGGTGGGTATAACTATATGAACATCATCACGATATAATCGAATACAACCCCAGATACGATCATTGTTTAGTCTATCCATTCAACCTTCAGTTCAATTCAGTCGCTCGTATGTATAACGGAAGAACAGTTACCTGGTGAGTATAACTATATAAACATAATCGAATACAACTCAGATACGATGATTGTTCAATCTATCCATTCAACCTTAAGTTCGATTCGGTTGCTCGTATGTATATCGGAAGAACAGGTACCTGGTGAGTATATCTATATAAACATAATCGAATACAACTCAGATACGATGATTGTTCAATCTATCCATTCAACCTTCTGCTCGATTCGGTCGCTTGTATGTAAAACGGAAGGACAGTTACCTGGTGAGTATTGCTATATAAACATCATCACGATATCATCGAATACAACTCAGATACAATTATCGTTTCGTCTAACCATTCAACATTCTGTTCGATTCAGTCGCTAGTATGTGAAACGGAAGTATCGTCACCTGGTAAGTATCACTATATATACAGTATTGCGATATAATCGGATACCACCCAGATACATTGATTGTTCAGTCCATCCATTCAACTTTCTTTTCGTTTCGGTCGCTCGTATGTAAAACAGGAAAACCGTCTCCCAGTGTGTATAACTATATACACATCATAACATCATAATCGAATACAACCCATATACTATCCATTCAACCTTCTGTTCAATTCAGTCGCTCGTATGTATAACGGAAGAACAGTTACCTGGTGAGTATAACTATATAAACATAATCGAATACAACCCAGATACGATGATTGTTCAATCTGTACTGAATTCAACCTTCTGCTCGATTCGGTCGCTTGTATGTAAAACGGAAGAACAGTTACCTGGTGAGTATTGCTATATAAACATCATCACGATATCATCGAATACAACTCAGATACAATTATCGTTTCGTCTAACCATTTAACCTTCTGTTCAATTCAGTCGCTAGTATGTGTAACGGAAGTACCGTCACCTGGTAAGTATCACTATATATACAGTATTGCGATATAATCGGATACCACCCAGATACATTGATTGTTCAGTCTATCCATTCAACTTTCTGTTCGTTTCGGTCGCTCGTATGTGAAACGGGAATACCGTCACCTTATGTGTATAACTATATCACAGCATAACATCATAATCGAATACAACCCAGATACTATCCATTCAACCTTCTGTTCGATTCGGTTGCTCGTATGTATAACGAAAGAACAGTAACCTGGTGAGTATTTCTATATGAACGTCATCACGATATAATCGAATACAACTTAGTTACAATTATCGTTCCGTCTAACCATCCAACCTTATGTTCGATTCAGACGCTCGTATGTGTAACGAAAGAACCGTTACATGGTAGGTGTAGTTAAATATACAACATAACGATATAATCGTAGACAACCCAGATACAATGATTGTTCAATCTATCCATTCAACCTCATGTTCGATTCGGTTGCTAGTATGTATAACGAAAGAACAGTTACCTGGTTAGACATAATATATAATAATCATCACGAAATAATCGAATACAACCCAGATACGATGATTGTTCAGTCTATCCATTCAACCTTCAGTTCAATTCAGTCGCTCGTATGTATAACGGAAGAACAGTTACCTGGTGAGTATAACTATATAAACATAATCGAATACAACTCAGATACGATGATTGTTCAATCTATCCATTCAACCTTATGTTCGATTCGGTTGCTCGTATGTATATCGGAAGAACAGGTACCTGGTGAGTATATCTATATAAACATAATCGAATACAACTCAGATACGATGATTGTTCAATTTATCCATTTAACCTTCTGCTCGATTCGGAACAGTTACCTGGTGAGTATTGCTATATAAACATCATCACGATATCATCGAATACAACTCAGATACAATCATCGTTTCGTCTAACCATTTAACCTTCTGTTCGATTCAGTCGCTAGTATGTGTAACGGAAGTACCGTTACCTGGTAAGTATCACTATATATACAGTATTGCGATATAATCGGATACCACCCAGATACATTGATTGTTCAGTCTATCCATTCAACTTTCTGTTCGTTTCGGTCGCTCGTATGTGAAACGGGAAAACCGTCACCTTATGTGTATAACTATATACACAGCATAACATCATAATCGAATACAACCCAGATACTATCCATTCAACCTTCTGTTCAATTCAGTCGCTCGTATGTATAACGGAATAACAGTTACCTGGTGAGTATAACTATATAAACATAATCGAATACAACCCAGATACGATGATTGTTCAATCTATACTGAATTCAACCTTCTGCTCGATTCGGTCGCTTGTATGTAAAACGGAAGAACAGTTACCTGGTGAGTATTGCTATATAAACATCATCACGATATCATCGAATACAACTCAGATACAATTATCGTTTCGTCTAACCATTCAACCTTCTGTTCGATTCAGTCGCTAGTATGTGTAACGGAAGTACCGTCACCTGGTAAGTATCACTATATATACAGTATTGCGATATAATCGGATACCACCCAGATACATTGATTGTTCAGTCTATCCATTCAACTTTCTGTTCGTTTCGGTCGTTCTTATGTGAAACGGGAATACCGTCACCTTATGTGTATAACTATATACACAGCATAACATCATAATCGAATACAACCCAGATACTATCCATTCAACCTTCTGTTCGATTCGGTTGCTCGTATGTATAACGAAAGAACAGTTACCTGGTTAGACATAATATATAATAATCATCACGAAATAATCGAATACAACCCAGATACGATGATTGTTCAGTCTATCCATTCAACCTTCTGTTCAGTTCAGTCGCTCTTATGTATAACTGGAGAACAGTTACCTGGTGAGTATAACTATATGAACATCATCACGATATAATCGAATACAATCCCAGATACGATCATTGTTTAGTCTATCCATTCAACCTTCAGTTCAATTCAGTCGCTCGTATGTATAACGGAAGAACAGTTACCTGGTGAGTATAACTATATAAACATAATCGAATACAACTCAGATACGATGATTGTTCAATCTATCCATTCAACCTTATGTTCAATTCAGTCGCTCGTATGTATAACAGAAGAACAGTTACCTGGTGAGTATAACTATATAAACATAATCGAAAACAACCCAGATACGATGATTGTTCAATCTATACTGAATTCAACCTTCTGCTCGATTCGGTCGCTTGTATGTAAAACGGAAGAACAGTTACCTGGTAAGTATTGCTATATAAACATCATCACGATATCATCGAATACATCTCAGATACAATTATCGTTTCGTCTAACCATTTAACCTTCTGTTCGATTCAGTCGCTAGTATGTGTAACGGAAGTACCGTCACCTGGTAAGTATCACTATATATACAGTATTGCGATATAATCGGATACCACCCAGATACATTGATTGTTCAGTCTATCCATTCAACTTTCTGTTCGTTTCGGTCGCTCGTATGTGAAACGGAAATACCGTCACCTTATGTGTATAACTATATACACAGCATAACATCATAATCGAATACAACCCAGATACTATCCATTCAACCTTCTGTTCAATTCAGTCGCTCGTATGTATAACGGAAGAACAGTTACCTGGTGAGTATAACTATATAAACATAATCGAATACAACCCAGATACGATGATTGTTCAATCTATACTGAATTCAACCTTGTGCTCGATTCGGTCGCTTGTATGTAAAACGGAAGAACAGACACCTGGTGAGTATTGCTATATAAACATCATCACGATATCATCGAATACAACTCAGATACAATTATCGTTTCGTCTAACCATTTAACCTTCTGTTCGATTCAGTCGCTAGTATGTGTAACGGAAGTACCGTCACCTGGTAAGTATCACTATATATACAGTATTGCGATATAATCGGATACCACCCAGATACATTGATTGTTCAGTCTATCCATTCAACTTTCTGTTCGTTTCGGTCGCTCGTATGTGAAACGGGAATACCGTCACCTTATGTGTATAACTATATCACGGCATAACATCATAATCGAATACAACCCAGATACTATCCATTCAACCTCCTGTTCGATTCGGTTGCTCGTATGTATAACGAAAGAACAGTCACCTGGTGAGTATTTCTATATGAACGTCATCACGATATAATCGAATACAACTTAGTTACAATTATCGTTCCGTCTAACCATCCAACCTTATGTTCGATTCAGACGCTCGTATGTGTAACGAAAGAACCGTTACATGGTAGGTGTAGTTAAATATACAACATAACGATATAATCGGAGACAACCCAGATACAATGATTGTTCAATCTATCCATTCAACCTCATGTTCGATTCGGTTGCTAGTATGTATAACGAAAGAACAGTTACCTGGTTAGACATAATATATAATAATCATCACGAAATAATCGAATACAACCCAGATACGATGATTGTTCAGTCTATCCATTCAACCTTCTGTTCAGTTCAGTCGCTCTTATGTATAACTGGAGAACAGTTACCTGGTGAGTATAACTATATGAACATCATCACGATATAATCGAATACAACCCCAGATACGATCATTGTTTAGTCTATCCATTCAACCTTCAGTTCAATTCAGTCGCTCGTATGTATAACGGAAGAACAGTTACCTGGTGAGTATAACTATATAAACATAATCGAATACAACTCAGATACGATGATTGTTCAATCTATCCATTCAACCTTATGTTCGATTCGGTTGCTCGTATGTATATCGGAAGAACAGGTACCTGGTGAGTATATCTATATAAACATAATCGAATACAACTCAGATACGATGATTGTTCAATTTATCCATTTAACCTTCTGCTCGATTCGGTCGCTTGAATGGAAAACGGAAGGACAGTTACCTGGTGAGTATTGCTATATAAACATCATCACGATATCATCGAAAACAACTCAGATACAATTATCGTTTCGTCTAACCATTCAACATTCTGTTCGATTCAGTCGCTAGTATGTGTAACGGAAGTATCGTCACCTGGTAAGTATCACTATATATACAGTATTGCGATATAATCGGATACCACCCAGATACATTGATTGTTCAGTCTATCCATTCAACTTTCTTTTCGTTTCGGTCGCTCGTATGTAAAACGGGAATACCGTCTCCTAGTGTGTATAACTATATACACAGCATAACATCATAATCGAATACAACCCATATACTATCCATTCAACCTTCTGTTCAATTCAGTCGCTCGTATGTATAACGGAAGAACAGTTACCTGGTGAGTATAACTATATAAACATAATCGAATACAACCCAGATACGATGATTGTTCAATCTATACTGAATTCAACCTTCAGCTCGATTCGGTCGCTTGTATGTAAAACGGAAGAACAGTTACCTGGTGAGTATTGCTATATAAACATCATCACGATATCATCGAATAAAACTCAGATACAATTATCGTTTCGTCTAACCATTCAACCTTCTGTTCGATTCAGTCGCTAGTATGTGTAACGGAAGTACCGTCACCTGGTAAGTATCACTATATATACAGTATTGCGATATAATCGGATACCACCCAGATACATTGATTGTTCAGTCTATCCATTCAACTTTCTGTTCGTTTCGGTCGTTCTTATGTGAAACGGGAATACCGTCACCTTATGTGTATAACTTTATACACAGCATAACATCATAATCGAATACAACCCAGATACTATCCATTCAACCTTCTGTTCGATTCGGTTGCTCGTATGTATAACGAAAGAACAGTAACCTGGTGAGTATTTCTATATGAACGTCATCACGATATAATCGAATACAACTTAGTTACAATTATCGTTCCGTCTAACCATCCAACCTTATGTTCGATTCAGACGCTCGTATGTGTAACGAAAGAACCGTTACATGGTAGGTGTAGTTGAATATACAACATAACGATATAATCGGAGACAACCCAGATACAATGATTGTTCAATCTATCTATTCAACCTCATGTTCGATTCGGTTGCTAGTATGTATAACGAAAGAACAGTTACCTGGTTAGACATAATATATAATAATCATCACGAAATAATCGAATACAACCCAGATACGATGATTGTTCAGTCTATCCATTCAACCTTCTGTTCAGTTCAGTCGCTCTCATGTATAACTGGAGAACAGATACCTGGTGAGTATAACTATATGAACATCATCACGATATAATCGAATACAATCCCAGATACGATCATTGTTTAGTCTATCCATTCAACCTTCAGTTCAATTCAGTCGCTCGTATGTTTAACGGAAGAACAGTTACCTGGTGAGTATAACTATATAAACATAATCGAATACAACTCAGATACGATGATTGTTCAATCTATCCATTCAACCTTATGTTCGATTCGGTTGCTCGTATGTATATCGGAAGAACAGGTACCTGGTGAGTATATCTATATAAACATAATCGAATACAACTCAGATACGATGATTGTTCAATCTATCCATTTAACCTTCTGCTCGATTCGGTCGCTTGTATGTAAAACGAAAGGACAGTTACCTGGTGAGTATTGCTATATGAACATCATCACGATATCATCGAATACAACTCAGATACAATTATCGTTTCGTCTAACCATTCAACATTCTGTTCGATTCAGTCGCTAGTATGTGTAACGGAAGTATCGTCACCTGGAAAGTATCACTATATATACAGTATTGCGATATAATCGGATACCACCCAGATACATTGATTGTTCAGTCTATCCATTCAACTTTCTTTTCGTTTCGGTCGCTCGTATGTAAAACGGGAATACCGTCTCCTAGTGTGTATAACTATATACACAGCATAACATCATAATCGAATACAACCCATATACTTTCCATTCAACCTTCTGTTCAATTCAGTCGCTCGTATGTATAACAGAAGAACAGTTACCTGGTGGGTATAACTATATAAACATAATCCAATACAACCCAGATACGATGATTGTTCAATCTATACTGAATTCAACCTTCTGCTCGATTCGGTCGCTTGTATGTAAAACGGAAGAACAGTTACCTGGTGAGTATTGCTATATAAACATCATCACGATATCATCGAATACAACTCAGATACAATTATCGTTTCGTCTAACCATTTAACCTTCTGTTCGATTCTGTCGCTAGTATGTGTAACGGAAGTACCGTCACCTGGTAAGTATCACTATATATACAGTATTGCGATATAATCGGATACCACCCAGATACATTGATTGTTCAGTCTATCCATTCAACTTTCTGTTCGTTTCGGTCGCTCGTATGTGAAACGGGAATACCGTCACCTTATGTGTATAACTATATACACAGCATAACATCATAATCGAATACAACCCAGATACTATCCATTCAACCTTCTGTTCAATTCAGTCGCTCGTATGTATAACGGAAGAACAGTTACCTGGTGAGTATAACTATATAAACATAATCGAATACAACCCATATACGATGATTGTTCAATCTATACTGAATTCAACCTTCTGCTCGATTCGGTCGCTTGTATGTAAAACGGAAGAACAGTTACCTGGTGAGTATTGCTATATAAACATCATCACGATATCATCGAATACAACTCAGATACAATTATCGTTTCGTCTTACCATTCAACCTTCTGTTCGATTCAGTCGCTAGTATGTGTAACAGAAGTACCGTCACCTGGTAAGTATCACTTATATACAGTATTGCGATATAATCGGATACCACCCAGATACATTGATTGTTCAGTCTATCCATTCAACTTTCTGTTCGTTTCGGTCGCTCGTATGTGAAACGGGAATACCGTCACCTTATGTGTATAACTATATACACAGCATAACATCATAATCGAATACAACCCAGATACTATCCATTCAACCTTCTGTTCGATTCGGTTGCTCGTATGTATAACGAAAGAACAGTAACCTGGTGAGTATTTTTATATGAACGTCATCACGATATAATCGAATACAACTTAGTTACAATTATCGTTCCGTCTAACCATCCAACCTTATGTTCGATTCAGACGCTCGTATGTGTAACGAAAGAACCGTTACATGGTAGGTGTAGTTAAATATACAACATAACGATATAATCGGAGACAACCGATACAATGATTGTTCAATCTATCTATTCAACCTCATGTTCGATTCGGTTGCTAGTATGTATAACGAAAGAACAGTTACCTGGTTAGACATAATATATAATAATCATCACGAAATAATCGAATACAACCCAGATACGATGATTGTTCAGTCTATCCATTCAACCTTCTGTTCAGTTCAGTCGCTCTTATGTATAACTGGAGAACAGTTACCTGGTGAGTATAACTATATGAACATCATCACGATATAATCGAATACAACCCCAGATACGATCATTGTTTAGTCTATCCATTCAACCTTCAGTTCAATTCAGTCGCTCGTATGTATAACGGAAGAACAGTTACCTGGTGAGTATAACTATATAAACATAATCGAATTCAACTCAGATACGATGATTGTTCAATCTATCCATTCAACCTTATGTTTGATTCGGTTGCTCGTATGTATATCGGAAGAACAGGTACCTGGTGAGTATATCTATATAAACATAATCGAATACAACTCAGATACGATGATTGTTCAATTTATCCATTTAAACTTCTGCTCGATTCGGTCGCTTGAATGTAAAACGGAAGGACAGTTACCTGGTGAGTATTGCTATATAAACATCATCACGATATCATCGAAAACAACTCAGATACAATTATCGTTTCGTCTAACCATTCAACATTCTGTTCGATTTAGTCGCTAGTATGTGTAACGGAAGTATCGTCACCTGGTAAGTATCACTATATATACAGTATTGCGATATAATCGGATACCACCCAGATACATTGATTGTTCAGTCTATCCATTCAACTTTCTTTTCGTTTCGGTCGCTCGTATGTAAAACGGGAATACCGTCTCCTAGTGTGTATAACTATATCACGGCATAACATCATAATCGAATACAACCCAGATACTATCCATTCAACCTTCTGTTCGATTCGGTTGCTCGTATGTATAACGAAAGAACAGTAACCTGGTGAGTATTTCTATATGAACGTCATCACGATATAATCGAATACAACTTAGTTACAATTATCGTTCCGTCTAACCATCCAACCTTATGTTCGATTCAGACGCTCGTATGTGTAACGAAAGAACCGTTACATGGTAGGTGTAGTTAAATATACAACATAACGATATAATCGGAGACAACCCAGATACAATGATTGTTCAATCTATCTATTCAACCTCATGTTCGATTCGGTTGCTAGTATGTATAACGAAAGAACAGTTACCTGGTTAGACATAATATATAATAATCATCACGAAATAATCGAATACAACCCAGATACGATGATTGTTCAGTCTATCCATTCAACCTTCTGTTCAGTTCAGTCGCTCTTATGTATAACTGGAGAACAGTTACCTGGTGAGTATAACTATATGAACATCATCACGATATAATCGAATACAATCCCTGATACGATCATTGTTTAGTCTATCCATTCAACCTTCAGTTCAATTCAGTCGCTCGTATGTATAACGGAAGAACAGTTACCTGGTGAGTATAACTATATAAACATAATCGAATACAACTCAGATACGATGATTGTTCAATCTATCCATTCAACCTTATGTTCGATTCGGTTGCTCGTATGTATATCGGAAGAACAGGTACCTGGTGAGTATATCTATATAAACATAATCGAATACAACTCAGATACGATGATTGTTCAATCTATCCATTTAACCTTCTGCTCGATTCGGTCGCTTGTATGTAAAACGGAAGGACAGTTACCTGGTGAGTATTGCTATATAAACATCATCACGATATCATCGAATACAACTCAGATACAATTATCGTTTCGTCTAACCATTCAACATTCTGTTCGATTCAGTCGCTAGTATGTGTAACGGATGTATCGTCACCTGGTAAGTATCACTATATATACAGTATTGCGATATAATCGGATACCACCCAGATACATTGATTGTTCAGTCTATCCATTCAACTTTCTTTTCGTTTCGGTCGCTCGTATGTAAAACGGGAATACCGTCTCCTAGTGTGTATAGAAAATATATCTCTAAAAGTTGATCCATTATCTCACTTTCAAGGTCCTTTTATAGCTGAATCCCTAGTACTCCACGATACCGATTTAAAAGAACTGAGAAATACTATAACAACTTTTACAAATAAAACTACTTCAGGCATTGATGATATCTCTGTACGAATATTTGAAAACCTACCAGAAAATGCACTTGATATCCTGGTTCAGCTAATAAATAAAATTTTTCACAATGGTACATTTCCTGATTTCCTAAAAATATCAGTAGTAATTCCCCTGTATAAAGGTGGTGACCGTGACGATCCATCCAACTATAGACCTATCTCTCTCATTCCTATATTAGCAAAAATTATTGAAAAGTTGGTGAAGATTAGATTATCTGCATTCTTAGTTAAAAAGGAGATTATCACAGGTGCCCAGTATGGCTTTCAAGCTAGAAAAGGTACAAATGATGCAATTTTGTCTTTTTTGTATGACGTATATACAGAGATAAATCGAGGTGAAGCTGCCGCGGCAGTGTTCTGTGATTTATCAAAGGCGTTCGACTGTGTGAACCACGGAATACTGTTGCGAAAGCTTCATCACTATGGCGTCAGAGGTGTCTGTCAGAAATGGTTTGAATCGTATCTATCAGGTCGAAGCTAAGTTGTTAAAACGACTACTTACTCGGATAAATTGCATGTAGAATGTGGTGTTCCTCAGGGGTCAATTCTCGGACCAACTCTCTTCTTACTCTATATAAATGACTTGACCAGAATAAATATTTCAGGAAAAATAACGCTGTTTGCAGACGTTACAAGTATACTCTAGAATGATAAAGATCCCGAAACACTCCTTGAAATTATCAAGAATGATATGTATGAGGTTAAAAGATGGTGCGACGCAAACCAGTTATCCATGAATATGTCAAAAACAAATATTGTTTCTTTCAAAGGTGAACTAGATGAGCTCGACATGGGTGAGGATGTTATAGGAAACACTAAGCATACTAGATTTCTAGGTGTTTATATAGATTCTAGACTAAAATTTAACGAACATGTTTCAAATTTAAATAAAAAATTGTCTTCTGGATGTTATGCAGTAAGAGTAACATCGAATGAACTTGGTCTTTCTTCTGCCAAGGTTGTGTACCATTCTTTAGTAGAATCCCACTTGATATATGGAATCCCATTCTGGGGGTGTGTAATTTGAATCTTATAAACTCTGTTTTTATACTGCAGAAACGTGCAGTAAGATATATGTGCAAAGCAAAAATTCGAGATTCCTGTAAACCTCTTTTCGTTAAACACAAAACATTAACAGTATTCGCAATTTCTGTTTTGGAAACGGTATGTCTAATAAAAAAACATATTCATAAATTTGACACTACCTACACACGTCCCGCCACACGTCAAGCTGGTAACATTAAACTCCCGATCCCAACATTGACATTAATTAAAGATTCAGTAATTTATGGAGGCGGTAAGATGTTTAATCACTTACCAAAGCACATCAAGGAAATAAGTTCCGTAAAACAATTCAGAAAGGGAGTGAAAGCTTTTCTGTTGTATAAACCCTATTATAGTTTACAAGAATTTTATGATGATGCATTCTAACTCGAGCTTGTTTTAATATGTCGTTAGATGTTTTTTATGTGCTAAATTTTGTTTCATATATTGTGGTAGGTATGATACTTCTAGTACAATGTCGGTATCAACTTATTGTCCCATTTATACTTTCTGTATGTGTATTTTATTCACTTCAATTTAGGAATTTGTTAGGCTTTTACTTTGTCAATAAGATTTGTATCTTTGAACAATAAAGCATATTCTCTCTCTCTCTCTCTCTCTCTCTCTAACTATATACACAGCATAACATCATAATCGAATACAACCCATATACTTTCCATTCAACCTTCTGTTCAATTCAGTCGCTCGTATGTATAACGGAAGAACAGTTACCTGGTGAGTATAACTATATAAACATAATCGAATACAACCCAGATATGATGATTGTTCAATCTATACTGAATTCAACCTTCTGCTCGATTCGGTCGCTTGTATGTAAAACGGAAGAACAGTTACCTGGTGAGTATTGCTATATAAACATCATCACGATATCATCGAATACAACTCAGATACAATTATCGTTTCGTCTAACCATTTACCCTTCTGTTCGATTATTTCGCTAGTATGTGTAACGGAAGTACCGTCACCTGGTAAGTATCACTATATATACAGTATTGCGATATAATCGGATACCACCCAGATACATTGATTGTTCAGTCTATCAATTCAACTTTCTGTTCGTTTCGGTCGCTCGTATGTAAAACGGGAATACCGTCTCCTAGTGTGTATAACTATATACACAGCATAACATCATAATCGAATACAACCCATATAATATCCATTCAACCTTCTGTTCAATTCAGTCGCTCGTATGTATAACGGAAGAACAGTTACCTGGTGAGTATAACTATATAAACATAAACGAATACAACCCAGATACGATGATTGTTCAATCTATACTGAATTCAACCTTCTGCTCGATTCGGTCGCTTGTATGTAAAACGGAAGAACAGTTACCTGGTGAGTATTGCTATATAAACATCATCACGATATCATCGAATACAACTCAGATACAATTATCGTTTCGTCTAACCATTCAACCTTCTGTTCGATTCAGTCGCTAGTATGTGTAACAGAAGTACCGTCACCTGGTAAGTATCACTTATATACAGTATTGCGATATAATCGGATACCACCCAGATACATTGATTGTTCAGTCTATCCATTCAACTTTCTGTTCGTTTCGGTCGCTCGTATGTGAAACGGGAATACCGTCACCTTATATGTATAACTATATACACAGCATAACATCATAATCGAATACAACCCAGATACTATCCATTCAACCTTCTGTTCGATTCGGTTGCTCGTATGTATAACGAAAGAACAGTAACCTGGTGAGTATTTCTATATGAACGTCATCACGATATAATCGAATACAACTTAGTTACAATTATCGTTCCGTCTAACCATCCAACCTTATGTTCGATTCAGACGCTCGTATGTGTAACGAAAGAACCGTTACATGGTAGGTGTAGTTAAATATACAACATAACGATATAATCGGAGACAACCCAGATACAATGATTGTTCAATCTATCCATTCAACCTTATGTTCGATTCGGTTGCTAGTATGTATAACGAAAGAACAGTTACCTGGTTAGACATAATATATGATAATCATCACGAAATAATCGAATACAACCCAGATACGATGATTGTTCAGTCTATCCATTCAACCTTCTGTTCAGTTCAGTTGCTCTTATGTATAACTGGAGAACAGTTACCTGGTGAGTATAACTATATGAACATCATCACGATATAATCGAATACAACCCCAGATACGATCATTGTTTAGTCTATCCATTCAACCTTCAGTTCAATTCAGTCGCTCGTATGTATAACGGAAGAACAGTTACCTGGTGAGTATAACTATATAAACATAATCGAATACAACTCAGATACGATGATTGTTCAATCTATCCATTCAACCTTATGTTCGATTCGGTTGCTCGTATGTATATCGGAAGAACAGGTACCTGGTGAGTATATCTATATAAACATAATCGAATACAACTCAGATACGATGATTGTTCAATCTATCCATTTAACCTTCTGCTCGATTCGGTCGCTTGTATGTAAAACGGAAGGACAGTTACCTGGTGAGTATTGCTATATAAACATCATCACGATATCATCGAATACAATTCAGATACAATTATCGTTTCGTCTAACCATTCAACATTCTGTTCGATTCAGTCGCTAGTATGTGTAACGGAAGTATCGTCACCTGGTAAGTATCACTATATATACAGTATTGCGATATAATCGGATACCACCCAGATACATTGATTGTTCAGTCTATCCATTCAACTTTCTTTTCGTTTCGGTCGCTCGTATGTAAAACGGGAATACCGTCTCATAGTGTGTATAACTATATACACAGCATAACATCATAATCGAATACAACCCATATACTATCCATTCAACCTTCTGTTCAATTCAGTCGCTCGTATGTATAACGGAAGAACAGTTACCTGGTGAGTATAACTATATAAACATAATCGAATACAACCCAGATACGATGATTGTTCAATCTATACTGAATTCAACCTTCTGCTCGATTCGGTCGCTTGTATGTAAACGGAAGAACAGTTACCTGGTGAGTATTGCTATATAAACATCATCACGATATCTTCGAATACAACTCAGATACAATTATCGTTTCGTCTAACCATTTAACCTTCTGTGTATCTGGTTGGTATCCGATTATATCGCAATACACTATATATAGTGATACTTACCAGGTGACGGTACTTCCGTTACACATACAAGCGACTGAATCGAACAGATGGTTAAATGGTTAGACGAAACGATAATTGTATCTGAGTTGTATTCGATGATATCGTGATGATGTTTATAGCAATACTCACCAGGTAACTGTTCTTCCGTTTTACATACAAGCGACCGAATCGAGCAGAAGGTTAAATAGATAGATTGAACAATCATCGTATCTGGGTTGTATTCGATTATGTTTTTATAGTTATACTCACCAGGTTACTGTTCTTCCGTTATACATACTAGCGACTGAATTGAACAGAAGGTTTAATGGATAGACTAAACAATAATCGTATCTGGGGTTGTATTCGATTATATCTTGATGATGTTCATATAGTTATACTCACCAGGAAACTGTTCACCAGTTTTACATAAGAGCGACTGAACTGGACAGGAAGTTGAATGGATAGACTGAACAATCAATGTATCTGGGTGGTATCCGATTATATCGCAATACTGTATATATAGTGATACTCACCAGGTGACGGTACTTCCGTTACACATACTAGCGACTGAATCGAACAGAAGGTTGAATGGTTAGAGATAATTGTAACTGAGTTGTATTCGATTATATCGTGGTAATGTTTATATAGTAATACTCACCAGGTGACTGTTCTTGCGTTATACGTACGAGCGACCCAATCGAACAGAAGGTTGGATGGATAGACGGAATGATCATTGTATCTGAGTTGTATTCGATTATATCGTGATGAAGTTCATATAGAAATACTCACCAGGTTACTGTTCTTTCGTTATACATACGAGCGACTGAATTGAACAGAAGGTTGAATGGATAGACTAAATAATGATCGTATCTGAGGTTGCATTCGATTATATCGTGATGATGTTTATATAGTTATACTCAACAGGTAACTGTTCTCCAGTTATACATAAGAGCGACTGAATCGAGCAGAAGGTTGAATTCAGTATTGATTGAACAATAATCGTATCTGGGTTGTATTCGATTATGTTTATATAGTTATACTCACCAGGTAACTGTTCTTCCGTTTTACATACAAGCGACCAAATCGAGCAGAAGGTTAAATTTAGTATAGATTGAACAATCATCGTATCTGGGTTGTATTCGATTATCTTTATATAGTTATACTCACCAGGTAATTGTTCTTCCGTTATACATACGAGCGACTGAATTGAACAGAATGTTTAATGGATAGACTAAACAATAATCGTATCTGGGGTTGTATTCGATTATATCTTGATGATGTTCATATAGTTATACTCACCAGGAAACTGTTCTCCAGTTTTACATAAGAGCGACTGAACTGAACAGAAAGTTGAATGGATAGACTGAACAATCAATGTATCTGGGTGGTATCCGATTATATCGCAATACTGTATATATAGTGATACTTACCAGGTGACGGTACTTCCGTTACACATACTAGCGACTGAATCGAACAGAAGGTTAAATGGTTAGACGAAATGATAATTGTATCTCTGAGTTGTATTCGATGATATCGTGATGAAATTCATATAGAAATACTCACCAGAATACTGTTCTATCGTTATACATACGAGCATTCGAATCGAACAGAAGGTTGAATGGATAGTATCTGGGTTGTATTCGATTATGATGTTATGCTGTGTATATAGTTATACACACTAGGTGACGGTATTCCCGTTTCACATACGAGCGACCAAAACGAACAGAAAGTTGAATGGATAGTCTGAACAATCAATGTATCTGGTTGGTATCCGATTATATCGCAACACTGTATATATAGTGATACTTACCAGGTGACGGTACTTCCGTTACACATACTAGCGACTGAATCGAACAGAAGGTTAAATGGTTAGACAAAGCGATGTTTATATAGCAATATTCACCAGGTAACTGTTCTTCCGTTTTACATAAAAGCGACCGAATCGAGCAGAAGGTTGAATGGATAGATTGAAAATTCATCGTATCTGGATTGTATTCGATTAGGTTTATATAGTTATACTCACCAGGTAACTGTCCTTCCGTTATACATACGAGCGACTGAATTGAACAGATGGTTGATAGACTAGACAATGATCGTATCTGAGGTTGTATTCGATTATATCGTGATGATGTTTATATAGTTATACTCAACAGGTAACTTTTCTCCAGTTATACATAAGAGCGACTGAACTGAACAGAAGGTTGAATAGATAGACTGAACAATCATTGTATCTGGGTTGTATTCGATTATAGCGTGATGATTTTCATATAGTATGTCTAACCAGGTAACAGTTCTTCTGTTACACATAAGAGCAACCGAATCGAACATAAGGTTGAATGGATAGATTGTATCTGGGTTGTCTCCGATTATATCGTTATGCTGTATATTTAGTTACACCTACCATGTAACGGTTTTTTCGTTACACATACGAGCGTCTGCATCGAACATGAGGTTGGATGATTAGACGGAACGATAATTGTAACTGAGTTGTATTCGATGTTTATATAGTAATACTCACCAGGTGACTGTTCTTGCGTTATACATACGAGCGACCAAATCGAACAGAAGGTTGGATGGATAGACGGAATGATCATTGTATCTGAGTTGTATTCGATTATATCGTGATGACGTTCATATAGAAATACTCACCAGGTTACTGTTCTTTCGTTATACATACGAGCAACCGAATCGAACAGAAGGTTGAATGGATAGTATCTGGGTTGTATTCAATTATGATGTTATGCTGTGTAAATAGTTATACACATTAGGTGACGGTACTCCCGTTTTACATACGAGCGACCGAAACGAACAGAAAGTTGAATGGATAGACTGAACAATCAATGTATCTGGATGGTATCCGATAATATCGCAATACTGAATATATAGTGATACTTACAGGTGACGGTACTTCCGTTACACATACTAGCGACTGAATTGAACAGAAGCTTGAATGGATAGACTAAACAATGATCGTATCTGGGGTTGTATTCGATTATATCGTGATGATGTATATATAGTTATACTCACCAGGTAACTGTTCTCCAGTTATACATAAGAGCGACTGAATTGAACAGAAGGTTGAATGGATAGTATCTGGGTTGTATTCGATTATGATGTTATGCTGTGTATATAGTTATACACATTAGGTGACGGTATTCCCGTTTTACATACGAGCGACCGAAACGAACAGAAAGTTGAATGGATAGACTGAACAATCAATGTATCTAGGTGGTATCCGATTATATCGCAATACTGTATATGAAGTGATACTCACCAGGTGACTGTTCTTGCGTTATACATACGAGCGACCAAATCGAACAGAAGGTTGGATGGATAGACGGAATGATCATTGTATCTGAGTTGTATTCGATTATATCGTGATGACGTTCATATAGAAATACTCACCAGGTTACTGTTCTTTCGTTATACATACGAGCAACCGAATCGAACAGAAGGTTGAATGGATAGTATCCGGGTTGTATTCGATTATGATGTTATGCTGTGTAAATAGTTATACACATTAGGTGACGGTACTCCCGTTTTACATACGAGCGACCGAAACGAACAGAAAGTTGAATGGATAGACTGAACAATCAATGTATCTGGATGGTATCCGATAATATCGCAATACTGAATATATAGTGATACTTACAGGTGACGGTACTTCCGTTACACATACTAGCGACTGAATTGAACAGAAGCTTGAATGGATAGACTAAACAATGATCGTATCTGGGGTTGTATTCGATTATATCGTGATGATGTATATATAGTTATACTCACCAGGTAACTGTTCTCCAGTTATACATAAGAGCGACTGAACTGAACAGAAGGTTGAATGGATAGACTGAACAATCATTGTATCTGGGTTGTATTCGATTATATCGTGATGATTATCATATAGTATGTCTAACCAGGTAACAGTTCTTCTGTTACACATACGAGCAACCGAATCAAACATAAGGTTGAATGGATAGATGGAACAATCATTGTATCTGGGTTGTCTCCGATTATATCGTTATGCTGTATATTTAGTTACACCTACCATGAAACGGTTCTTTCGTTACACATACGAGCGTCTGAATCGAACATAAGGTTGTATGATTAGACGGAACAATAATTGTAACTGAGTTGTATTCGATTATATCGTGGTGATGTTTATATAGTAATACTCACTAGGTGACTGTTCTTGCGTCATACATACGAGCGACCCAATCGAACAGAAGTTTGGATGGATAGACGGAATGATCATTGTATCTGAGTTGTATTCGATTATATCGTGATGACGTTCATATAGAAATACTCACCAGGTTACTGTTTTTTCTTTATACATACAAGCAAACGAATAGAAAAGAAGGTTGAATGGATAGTATCTGGGTTGTATTCGATTATGATGTTATGCTGTGTATATAGTTATACACATTAGGTGACGGTATTCCCGTTTTACATACAAGCGACCGAAACGAACATAAAGTTGAATGGATAGACTGAAAAATCAATGTATCTGGGTGGTATCCGATTATATCGCGATACTGTATATATAGTGATACTTACCAGGTGACGGTACTTCTGTTGCACATACTAGCGACTGAATCGAACTCAAGGTTAAATGGTAAGACGAAACGATAATTGTATCTGAGTTGTATTCGATGATATCGTGATGATGTTTATATAGCAATACTCACCAGGTAACTGTTCTTCCGTTTTACATACAAGCGACCGAATCGAGCAGAAGGTTAAATTTAGTATGGATTAAACAATCATCGTATCTGGGTTGTATTCGATTATGTTTATATAGTTATACTCACCAGGTAACTGTTCTTCCGTTATACATACTAGCGACTGAATCGAACAGAATGTTGAATGGTTAGACGAAACGTTTATTGTATCTGAGTTGTATTCGATGATATCGTGATGATGTTTATATAGCAATACTCACCAGGTAACTGTCCTTCAGTTTTACATACAAGCGACCGAATCGGGCAGAAGCTTAAATTTAGTATAGATTGAACAATAATCGTATCTGGGGTTGTATTCGATTATATCTTGATGATGTTCATATAGTAATACTCACCAGGAAACTGTTCTCCAGTTATACATAAGAGCGACCGAACTGATCAGAAGGTTGAATGGATAGACTGAACATCCATCGTATCTGGGTTGTATTTGATTATATCGTGATTATTATCATATAGTATGTCTAACCAGGTAACAGTTCTTCCGTTATACATACGAGCAACCGAATCGAACATAAGGTTGGATGGATAGATTGAACAATCATTGTATCTGGGTTGTCTCCGATTATATCGTTATGATGTATATTTAGTTTCACCTACCATGTAACGGTTCTTTTGTTACACATACGAGCGTCCGAATCGAACATTATGTTGGATGGTTAGACGGAACGATAATTGTATCTGAGTTGTATTCGATGATAACGTGATGATGTTTATATAGCAATACTCACCAGGTAACTGTCCTTCCGTTTTACATACAAGCGACCGAATCAAGCAGCAGGTTAAATGGATAGATTGATCAATCATCGTATCTGGGTTGTATTCGATTATGTTTATATAGTTATACTCACCAGGTACCTGTTCTTCCGTTATACATACGAGCAACCGAATCGAACATAAGGTTTAATGGATAGATTGAACAATCATCGTATCTGAGTTGTATTCATTTATGTTTATATAGTTATACCCACCAAGTAACTGTTCTTCCGTTATACATACGAGCGACTGAATTGAACAGAAGGTTGAATGGATAGACTAAACAATGATCGTATCTGGGGTTGTATTCGATTATATCGTGATGATGTTTATATAGTTATACTCACCAGGTAACTGTTCTCCAGTTATACATAAGAGCGACTGAACTGAACAGAAGGTTGAATGGATAGACTGAACAATCATCGTATCTGGGTTGTATTCGATTATTTCGCGACCGAATCGAGCAGAAGCTTAAATAGATAGATTGAACAATCATCGTATCTGGGTTGTATTCGATTATGTATATATAGTTATACTCACCAGGTAACTGTTCTTCCGTTATACATACGAGCGAGTGAATTGAACAGAAGGTTGAATGGATAGACTAAACAATGATCGTATCTGGGGTTGTATTCGATGATATCGTGATGATGTTTATATAGTTATACTCACCAGGTAACTGTTCTCCAGTTATACATAAGAGCGACTGAACTGAACAGAAGGTTGAATGGATAGACTGAATAATTATCGTATCTGGGTTGTATTCGATTATTTCGTGATGATTATTATATATTATGTCTAACCAGGTAACTGTTCTTTCGTTATACATACGAGCAACCGAATCGAACATAAGGTTGAATGGATAGATTGAAAAATCATTGTATCTGGGTTGTCTCCGATTATATCGTTATGCTGTATAATTGGATACACCTACCATGTAACGGTTCTTTCGTTACACATACGAGCGTCTGAATCGAACATAAGGTTGGATGGTTAAACGGAACGATAATTGTAACTGAGTTGTATTCGATTATATCGTGGTAATGTTCATATAGTAATACTCATCAGGTGACTGTTCTTGCGTTATACGTACGAGCGACCCAATCGAACTGAAGGTTGGATGGATAGACGGAATGATCATTGTATCTGAGTTGTATTCGATTATATCGTGATGAGGTTCATATAGAAATACTCACCAGGTTACTGTTCTTTCGTTATACATACGAGCAACCGAATCGAACAGAAGGTTGAATGGATGGTATCTGGGTTGTATTCGATTATGATGTTATGCTGTGTATATAGTTATACACACTAGGTGACGGTATTTCCGTTTTACATACGAGCGACCGAAACGAACAGAATGTTGAATGGATAGACTGAACAATCAATGTATCTGATTGGTATCCGATTATATCGCAATACTGTATATATAGTGATACTTACCAGGTGACGGTACTTCCGTTACACATACTAGCGACTGAATCGAACAGAAGGTTAAATGGTTAGACGAAGCGATAATTGTATCTGAGTTGTATTCAATGATATCGTGATGATGTTTATATAGCAATACTCACCAGGTAACTCTTCTTCCGTTTTACATACAAACGACCGAATCAAGCAGAAGGTTAAATTTAGTATAGATTGAACAATCATCGTATCTGGGTTGTATTCGATTATGTTTATATAGTTATACTCACCAGGTAACTGTTCTTCCGTCATACATACGAGCGACTGAATTGAACAGAAGGTTGCATGGATAGACTAAACAATAATCGTATATGGGGTTGTATTCGATTATATCTTGATGATGTTTATATAGTTATACTCACCAGGAAACTGTTCTCCAGTTATACATAAGAGCGACTGAACTGAACAGAAAGTTGAATGGATAGACTGAACAATCAATGTATCTGGGTGGTATCCGATTATATCGCAATACTGTATATATAGTGACACTTACTAGGTGACGGTACTTCCGTTACACATACTAGCGACTGATACGAACAGAAGGTTAAATGGTTAGACGAAATGATAATTGTATCTCTGAGTTGTATTCGATGATATCGTGATGAAATTCATATAGAAATACTCACCAGGTTACTGTTCTATCGTTATACATACGAGCATTCGAATCGAACAGAAGGTTGAATGGATAGTATCTGGGTTGTATTCGATTATGATGTTATGCTGTGTATATAGTTATACACACTAGGTGACGGTATTCCCGTTTCACATACGAAAGACCGAAACGAACAGAAAGTTGAATGGATAGACTGAACAATCAATGTATCTGGTTGGTATCCGATTATATCGCAACACTGTATATATAGTGTTACTTACCAGGTGACGGTACTTCCGTTACACATACTAGCGACTGAATCGAACAGAAGGTTAAATGGTTAGACGAAGCGATAATTGTATCTGAGTTGTATTCGATGATATCGTGATGATGTTTATATAGCAATATTCACCAGGTAACTGTTCTTCCGTTTTACATAAAAGCGACCGAATCGAGCAGGAGGTTAAATGGATAGATTGAAAATTCATCGTATCTGGGTTGTATTCGATTAGGTTTATATAGTTATACTCACCAGGTAACTGTTCTTCCGTTATACATACGGGCGACTGAATTGAACAGAAGGTTGAATGGATATACTAAACAATGATCGTATCTGAGGTTGTATTCGATTATATCGTGATGATGTTTATATAGTTATACTCAACAGGTAACTGTTCTCCAGTTATACATAAGAGAGACTCAACTGCACAGAAGGTTGTATGGATAGACTAAACAATCATCGTATCTGGGTTGTATTCGATTATTTCGTGATGATTATCATATATTATGTCTAACCAGGTAACTGTTCTTCCGTTATACATATGAGCAACCAAATCGAACATAAGGTTGAATGGATAGATCGAACAATCAATGTATCTGGGTTGTCTCCGATTATATCGTTATGCTGTATATTTAGATACACCTACCATGTAACGGTTCTTTCGTTACACATACGAGCGTCTGAATCGAACATAAGGTTGGATGGTTAGACGAAACGATAATTGTAACTGAGTTGTATTCGATTATATCGTGGTAATGTTTATATAGTAAGACTCACCAGGTGACTGTTCTTACGTTATACGTACGAGCGACCCAATCGAACAGAAGGTCGGATGGATAGACGGAATGATCATTGTATCTGAGTTGTATTCGATTATATCGTGATGAAGTTCATATAGAAATACTCACCAGGTAACTGTTCTTCCGTTATACATACGAGCGACTGAATTGAACAGAAGGTTGAATGGATAGACTAAATAATGATAGTATCTGAGGTTGCATTCGATTATATCGTGATGATGTTTATATAGTTATACTCAACAGGTAACTGTTCTCCAGTTATACATAAGAGCGACTGAATCGAGCAGAAGGTTGAATTCAGTATTGATTGAACAATAATCGTATCTGGGTTGTATTCGATTATGTTTATATAGTTATACTCACCAGGTAACTGTTCTTCCGTTATACATACAGCAATCGAATCGAACAGAAGGTTGAATGGATAGTATCTGGGTTGTATTCGATTATGATGTTATGCTGTGTATATAGTTATACACATTAAGTGACGGTATTCCCGTTTTACATACGAGCGACCGAAACGAACAGAAAGTTGAATGGATAGACTGAACAATCAATGTATCTAGGTGGTATCCGATTATATCGCAATACTGTATATGAAGTGATACTTACCAGGTGACGGTACTTCCGTTACACATACTAGCGACTGAATCGAACAGAAGGTTAAATGGTTAGACGAAACGATAATTGTATCTGAGTTGAATTCGATGATATCGTGATGATGTTTATATAGCAATACTCACCAGGTAACTGTTCTTCCGTTTTACATACAAGCGACCTAATCGAGCAGAAGGTTAAATTTAGTATAGATTGAACAATCATCGTATCTGGGTTGTATTCGATTATGTTTTTATAGTTATACTCACCAGGTTACTGTTCTTCCGTTATACATACTAGCGACTGAATTGAACAGAAGGTTTAATGGATAGACTAAACAATAATCGTATCTGGGGTTGTATTCGATTATATCTTGATGATGTTCATATAGTTATACTCACCAGGAAACTGTTCACCAGTTTTACATAAGAGCGACTGAACTGGACAGGAAGTTGAATGGATAGACTGAACAATCAATGTATCTGGGTGGTATCCGATTATATCGCAATACTGTATATATAGTGATACTCACCAGGTGACGGTACTTCCGTTACACATACTAGCGACTGAATCGAACAGAAGGTTGAATGGTTAGACGAAATGATAATTGTATCTCTGAGTTGTATTCGATGATATCGTGATGAAGTTCATATAGAAATACTCACCAGGTTACTGTTCTTTCGTTATACATACGAGCATTCGAATCGAACAGAAGGTTGAATGGATAGTATCTGGGTTGTATTGGATTATGATGTTATGCTGTGTATATAGTTATACACACTAGGTGACGGTATTCCCGTTTTACAAACGAGCGACCGAAACGAACAGAAAGTTGAATGGATAGACCGAACAATCAATGTATCTGGTTGGTATCCGATTATATCGCAATACTGTTTATATAGTGATACTATCCAGGTGACGGTACTTCCGTTACACATACTAGCGACTGAATCGAACAGAAGGTTGAATGGTTAGACGAAGCGATAATTGTATCTGAGTTGTATTCGATGATATCGTGATGATGTTTATATAGCAATATTCACCAGTTAACTGTTCTTCCGTTTTACATAAAAGCGACCGAATCGAGCAGAAGGTTGAATGGATAGATTGAAAATTCATCGTATCTGGGTTGTATTCGATTAGGTTTATATAGTTATACTCACCAGGTAACTGTCCTTCCGTTATACATACGAGCGACTGAATTGAACAGAAGGTTGAATGGATAGACTGAACAATCAATGTATCTAGGTGGTATCCGATTATATCGCAATACTGTATATGAAGTGATACTCACCAGGTGACTGTTCTTGCGTTATACATACGAGCGACCAAATCGAACAGAAGGTTGGATGGATAGACGGAATGATCATTGTATCTGAGTTGTATTCGATTATATCGTGATGAGGTTCATATAGAAATACTCACCAGGTTACTGTTCTTTCGTTATACATACGAGCAACCGAATCGAACAGAAGGTTGAATGGATGGTATCTGGGTTGTATTCGATTATGATGTTATGCTGTGTATATAGTAATACACACTAGGTGACGGTATTTCCGTTTTACATACGAGCGACCGAAACGAACAGAAAGTTGAATGGATAGACTGAACAATCAATGTATCTGGATGGTATCCGATAATATCGCAATACTGAATATATAGTGATACTTACAGGTGACGGTACTTCCGTTACACATACTAGCGACTGAATTGAACAGAAGCTTGAATGGATAGACTAAACAATGATCGTATCTGGGGTTGTATTCGATTATATCGTGATGATGTATATATAGTTATACTCACCAGGTAACTGTTCTCCAGTTATACATAAGAGCGACTGAACTGAACAGAAGGTTGAATGGATAGACTGAACAATCATTGTATCTGGGTTGTATTCGATTATATCGTGATGATTATCATATAGTATGTCTAACCAGGTAACAGTTCTTCTGTTACACATACGAGCAACCGAATCAAACATAAGGTTGAATGGATAGATGGAACAATCATTGTATCTGGGTTGTCACCGATTATATCGTTATGCTGTATATTTAGTTACACCTACCATGAAACGGTTCTTTCGTTACACATACGAGCGTCTGAATCGAACATAAGGTTGTATGATTAGACGGAACAATAATTGTAACTGAGTTGTATTCGATTATATCGTGGTGATGTTTATATAGTAATACTCACTAGGTGACTGTTCTTGCGTCATACATACGAGCGACCCAATCGAACAGAAGTTTGGATGGATAGACGGAATGATCATTGTATCTGAGTTGTATTCGATTATATCGTGATGACGTTCATATAGAAATACTCACCAGGTTACTGTTTTTTCTTTATACATACAAGCAAACGAATAGAAAAGAAGGTTGAATGGATAGTATCTGGGTTGTATTCGATTATGATGTTATGCTGTGTATATAGTTATACACATTAGGTGACGGTATTCCCGTTTTACATACGAGCGACCGAAACGAACATAAAGTTGAATGGATAGACTGAAAAATCAATGTATCTGGGTGGTATCCGATTATATCGCGATACTGTATATATAGTGATACTTACCAGGTGACGGTACTTCTGTTGCACATACTAGCGACTGAATCGAACTTAAGGTTAAATGGTAAGACGAAACGATAATTGTATCTGAGTTGTATTCGATGATATCGTGATGATGTTTATATAGCAATACTCACCAGGTAACTGTTCTTCCGTTTTACATACAAGCGACCGAATCGAGCAGAAGGTTAAATTTAGTATGGATTGAACAATCATCGTATCTGGGTTGTATTCGATTATGTTTATATAGTTATACTCACCAGGTAACTGTTCTTCCGTTATACATACTAGCGACTGAATCGAACAGAATGTTGAATGGTTAGACGGAACGATAATTGTATCTGAGTTGTATTCGATGATATCGTGATGATGTTTATATAGCAATACTCACCAGGTAACTGTCCATCAGTTTTACATACAAGCGACCGAATCGGGCAGAAGCTTAAATTTAGTATAGATTGCACAATAATCGTATCTGGGGTTGTGTTCGATTATATCTTGATGATGTTCATATAGTAATACTCACCAGGAAACTGTTCTCCAGTTATACATAAGAGCGACCGAACTGAACAGAAGGTTGAATGGTTAGACTGAACATCCATCGTATCTGGGTTGTATTTGATTATATCGTGATTATTATCATATAGTATGTCTAACCAGGTAACAGTTCTACCGTTATACATACGAGCAACCAAATCAAACATAAGGTTGGATGGATAGATTGAACAATCATTGTATCTGGGTTGTCTCCGATCATATCGTTATGCTGTATATTTAGTTTCACCTACCATGTAACGGTTCTTTTGTTACACATACGAGCGTCCGAATCGAACATTATGTTGGATGGTTAGACGGAACGATAATTGTATCTGAGTTGTATTCGATGATAACGTGATGATGTTTATATAGCAATACTCACCAGGTAACTGTCCTTCCGTTTTACATACAAGCGACCGAATCAAGCAGAAGGTTAAATGGATAGATTGATCAATCATCGTATCTGGGTTGTATTCGATTATGTTTATATAGTTACACTCACCAGGTACCTGTTCTTCCGTTATACATACGAGCAACCGAATCGAACATAAGGTTTAATGGATAGATTGAACAATCATCGTATCTGAGTTGTATTCATTTATGTTTATATAGTTATACCCACCAAGTAACTGTTCTTCCGTTATACATACGAGCGACTGAATTGAACAGAAGGTTGAATGGATAGACTAAACAATGATCGTATCTGGGGTTGTATTTGATTATATCGTGATGATGTTTATATAGTTATACTCACCAGGTAACTGTTCTCCAGTTATACATAAGAGCGACTGAACTGAACAGAAGGTTGAATGGATAGACTGAACAATCATCGTATCTGGGTTGTATTCGATTATTTCGCGACCGAATCGAGCAGAAGCTTAAATAGATAGATTGAACAATCATCGTATCTGGGTTGTATTCGATTATGTATATATAGTTATACTCACCAGGTAACTGTTCTTCCGTTATACATACGAGCGAGTGAATTGAACAGAAGGTTGAATGGATAGACTAAACAATGATCGTATCTGGGGTTGTATTCGATGATATCGTGATGATGTTTATATAGTTATACTCACCAGGTAACTGTTCTCCAGTTATACATAAGAGCGACTGAACTGAACAGAAGGTTGAATGGATAGACTGAATAATTATCGTATCTGGGTTGTATTCGATTATTTCGTGATGATTATTATATATTATGTCTAACCAGGTAACTGTTCTTTCGTTATACATACGAGCAACCGAATCGAACATAAGGTTGAATGGATAGATTGAAAAATCATTGTATCTGGGTTGTCTCCGATTATATCGTTATGCTGTATAATTGGATACACCTACCATGTAACGGTTCTTTCGTTACACATACGAGCGTCTGAATCGAACATAAGGTTGGATGGTTAGACGGAACGATAATTGTAACTGAGTTGTATTCGATTATATCGTGGTAATGTTCATATAGTAATACTCATCAGGTGACTGTTCTTGCGTTATACGTACGAGCGACCCAATCGAACAGAAGGTTGGATGGATAGACGGAATGATCATTGTATCTGAGTTGTATTCGATTATATCGTGATGAGGTTCATATAGAAATACTCACCAGGTTACTGTTCTTTCGTTATACATACGAGCAACCGAATCGAACAGAAGGTTGAATGGATGGTATCTGGGTTGTATTCGATTATGATGTTATGCTGTGTATATAGTTATACACACTAGGTGACGGTATTTCCGTTTTACATACGAGCGACCGAAACGAACAGAATGTTGAATGGATAGACTGAACAATCAATGTATCTGGTTGGTATCCGATTATATCGCAATACTGTATATATAGTGATACTTACCAGGTGACGGTACTTCCGTTACACATACTAGCGACTGAATCGAACAGAAGGTTAAATGGTTAGACGAAGCGATAATTGTATCTGAGTTGTATTCAATGATATCGTGATGATGTTTATATAGCAATACTCACCAGGTAACTCTTCTTCCGTTTTACATACAAACGACCGAATCAAGCAGAAGGTTAAATTTAGTATAGATTGAACAATCATCGTATCTGGGTTGTATTCGATTATGTTTATATAGTTATACTCACCAGGTAACTGTTCTTCCGTTATACATACGAGCGACTGAATTGAACAGAAGGTTGCATGGATAGACTAAACAATAATCGTATATGGGGTTGTATTCGATTATATCTTGATGATGTTTATATAGTTATACTCACCAGGAAACTGTTCTCCAGTTATACATAAGAGCGACTGAACTGAACAGAAAGTTGAATGGATAGACTGAACAATCAATGTATCTGGGTGGTATCCGATTATATCGCAATACTGTATATATAGTGATACTTACTAGGTGACGGTACTTCCGTTACACATACTAGCGACTGATACGAACAGAAGGTTAAATGGTTAGACGAAATGATAATTGTATCTCTGAGTTGTATTCGATGATATCGTGATGAAATTCATATAGAAATACTCACCAGGTTACTGTTCTATCGTTATACATACGAGCATTCGAATCGAACAGAAGGTTGAATGGATAGTATCTGGGTTGTATTCGATTATGATGTTATGCTGTGTATATAGTTATACACACTAGGTGACGGTATTCCCGTTTCACATACGAAAGACCGAAACGAACAGAAAGTTGAATGGATAGACTGAACAATCAATGTATCTGGTTGGTATCCGATTATATCGCAACACTGTATATATAGTGATACTTACCAGGTGACGGTACTTCCGTTACACATACTAGCGACTGAATCGAACAGAAGGTTAAATGGTTAGACGAAGCGATAATTGTATCTGAGTTGTATTCGATGATATCGTGATGATGTTTATATGCAATATTCACCAGGTAACTGTTCTTCCGTTTTACATAAAAGCGACCGAATCGAGCAGGAGGTTAAATGGATAGATTGAAAATTCATCGTATCTGGGTTGTATTCGATTAGGTTTATATAGTTATACTCACCAGGTAACTGTTCTTCCGTTATACATACGGGCAACTGAATTGAACAGAAGGTTGAATGGATATACTAAACAATGATCGTATCTGAGGTTGTATTCGATTATATCGTGATGATGTTTATATAGTTATACTCAACAGGTAACTGTTCTCCAGTTATACATAAGAGAGACTCAACTGCACAGAAGGTTGTATGGATAGACTAAACAATCATCGTATCTGGGTTGTATTCGATTATTTCGTGATGATTATCATATATTATGTCTAACCAGGTAACTGTTCTTCCGTTATACATATGAGCAACCGAATCGAACATAAGGTTGAATGGATAGATCGAACAATCAATGTATCTGGGTTGTCTCCGATTATATCGTTATGCTGTATATTTAGATACACCTACCATGTAACGGTTCTTTCGTTACACATACGAGCGTCTGAATCGAACATAAGGTTGGATGGTTAGACGAAACGATAATTGTAACTGAGTTGTATTCGATTATATCGTGGTAATGTTTATATAGTAAGACTCACCAGGTGACTGTTCTTACGTTATACGTACGAGCGACCCAATCGAACAGAAGGTTGGATGGATAGACGGAATGATCATTGTATCTGAGTTGTATTCGATTATATCGTGATGAAGTTCATATAGAAATACTCACCAGGTAACTGTTCTTCCGTTATACATACGAGCGACTGAATTGAACAGAAGGTTGAATGGATAGACTAAATAATGATAGTATCTGAGGTTGCATTCGATTATATCGTGATGATGTTTATATAGTTATACTCAACAGGTAACTGTTCTCCAGTTATACATAAGAGCGACTGAATCGAGCAGAAGGTTGAATTCAGTATTGATTGAACAATAATCGTATCTGGGTTGTATTCGATTATGTTTATATAGTTATACTCACCAGGTAACTGTTCTTCCGTTATACATACAGCAATCGAATCGAACAGAAGGTTGAATGGATAGTATCTGGGTTGTATTCGATTATGATGTTATGCTGTGTATATAGTTATACACATTAGGTGACGGTATTCCCGTTTTACATACGAGCGACCGAAACGAACAGAAAGTTGAATGGATAGACTGAACAATCAATGTATCTAGGTGGTATCCGATTATATCGCAATACTGTATATGAAGTGATACTTACCAGGTGACGGTACTTCCGTTACACATACTAGCGACTGAATCGAACAGAAGGTTAAATGGTTAGACGAAACGATAATTGTATCTGAGTTGAATTCGATGATATCGTGATGATGTTTATATAGCAATACTCACCAGGTAACTGTTCTTCCGTTTTACATACAAGCGACCGAATCGAGCAGAAGGTTAAATTTAGTATAGATTGAACAATCATCGTATCTGGGTTGTATTCGATTATGTTTTTATAGTTATACTCACCAGGTTACTGTTCTTCCGTTATACATACTAGCGACTGAATTGAACAGAAGGTTTAATGGATAGACTAAACAATAATCGTATCTGGGGTTGTATTCGATTATATCTTGATGATGTTCATATAGTTATACTCACCAGGAAACTGTTCACCAGTTTTACATAAGAGCGACTGAACTGGACAGGAAGTTGAATGGATAGACTGAACAATCAATGTATCTGGGTGGTATCCGATTATATCGCAATACTGTATATATAGTGATACTCACCAGGTGACGGTACTTCCGTTACACATACTAGCGACTGAATCGAACAGAAGGTTGAATGGTTAGACGAAATGATAATTGTATCTCTGAGTTGTATTCGATGATATCGTGATGAAGTTCATATAGAAATACTCACCAGGTTACTGTTCTTTCGTTATACATACGAGCATTCGAATCGAACAGAAGGTTGAATGGATAGTATCTGGGTTGTATTGGATTATGATGTTATGCTGTGTATATAGTTATACACACTAGGTGACGGTATTCCCGTTTTACATACGAGCGACCGAAACGAACAGAAAGTTGAATGGATAGACTGAACAATCAATGTATCTGGTTGGTATCCGATTATATCGCAATACTGTATATATAGTGATACTATCCAGGTGACGGTACTTCCGTAAAACATACTAGCGACTGAATCGAACAGAAGGTTGAATGGTTAGACGAAGCGATAATTGTATCTGAGTTGTATTCGATGATATCGTGATGATGTTTATATAGCAATATTCACCAGTTAACTGTTCTTCCGTTTTACATAAAAGCGACCGAATCGAGCAGAAGGTTGAATGGATAGATTGAAAATTCATCGTATCTGGGTTGTATTCGATTAGGTTTATATAGTTATACTCACCAGGTAACTGTCCTTCCGTTATACATTCGAGCGACTGAATTGAACAGAAGGTTGAATGGATAGACTAAACAATGATCGTATCTGAGGTTGTATTCGATTATATCGTGATGATGTTTATATAGTTATACTCAACAGGTAACTGTTCTCCAGTTATACATAAGAGCGACTGAACTGAACAGAAGGTTGAACAATCATTGTATCTGGGTTGTAATCGATTATATCGTGAAGATTTTCATATAGTATGTCTAACCAGGTAACAGTTCTTCTGTTACACATAAGAGCAACGGAATCGAACATAAGGTTGAATGGATAGATTGAACAATCATTGTATCTGGGTTGTCTCCGATTATATCGTTATGCTGTATATTTAGTTACACCTACCATGTAACGGTTTTTTCGTTACACATACGAGCGTCTGCATCGAACATGAGGTTGGATGGATAGACGGAATGGTCATTGTATCTGAGTTGTATTCGATTATATCGTGATGACGTTCATATAGAAATACTCACCAGGTTACTGTTCTTTCGTTATACATACGAGCAACCGAATCGAACAGAATGTTGAATGGATAGTATCTGGGTTGTATTCGATTATGATGTTATGCTGTGTAAATAGTTATACACATTAGGTGACGGTACTTCCGTTTTACATACGAGCGACCGAAACGAACAGAAAGTTGAATGGATAGACTGAACAATGAATGTATCTGGATGGTATCCGATAATATCGCAATACTGAATATATAGTGATACTTACAGGTGACGGTACTTCCGTTACACATACTAGCGACTGAATTGAACAGAAGGTTGAATGGATAGACTAAACAATAATCGTATCTGGGGTTGTATTCGATTATGTCGTGATGATGTATATATAGTTATACTCACCAGGTAACTGTCCTACAGTTTTACATACAAGTGACCGAATCGAGCAGAAGGTTTGATGAATAGATTGAACAATCATCGTATCTGAGTTGTATTCGATTATGTTTATATAGTTATACTCACCAGGTACCTGTTCTTCCGTTATACATACGAGCAA
Organism: Chrysomela aeneicollis; assembly: GCA_029955515.1. Taxonomy (NCBI): domain Eukaryota; kingdom Metazoa; phylum Arthropoda; class Insecta; order Coleoptera; family Chrysomelidae; genus Chrysomela; species Chrysomela aeneicollis. The sequence goes on along the minus strand of JARUHQ010000013.1, from coordinate 7,880,665 downwards.
CCGAATCGTACATAAGGTTGAATGGATAAATTGAACAATCATCGTATCTGAGTTGTATTCGATTATGTTTATATAGTTATACTCACCAAGTAACTGTTCTTCTGTTATACATACGAGCGACTGAATTGAAAAGAAGGTTGAATTGATAGACTAAACAATGATCGTATCTGGGGTTGTATTCGATTATATCGTGATGATGTTTATATAGTTATACTCACCAGGTAACTGTTCTCCAGTTATACATAAGAGTGACTGAACTGAACAGAAGGTTGTATGGATAGACTGAACAATCAGCGTATCTGGGTTGTATTCGATTATTTCGTGATGATTATTATATATTATGTCTAACCAGGTAACTGTTCTTCCGTTATACATACGAGCAACCGAATCGAACAGAAGTTTGGATGGATAGACGGAATGATTATTGTATCTGAGTTGTATTCGATTATATCGTGATGACGTTCATATAGAAATACTCACCAGGTTACTGTTTTTTCTTTATACATACAAGCAAACGAATAGAACAGAAGGTTGAATGGATAGTATCTGGGTTGTATTCAATTATGATGTTATGCTGTGTATATAGTTATACACATTAGGTGACGGTATTCCCGTTTTACATACGAGCGACCGAAACGAACAGAAAGTTGAATGGATTGACTAAACAATCAATGTATCTGGGTGGTATCCGATTATATCGCGATACTGTATATATAGTGATACTTACCAGGTGACGGTACTTCCGTTGCACATACAAGCGACTGAATCGAACTTAAGGTTAAATGGTAAGACGAAACGATAATTGTATCTGAGTTGTATTCGATGATATCGTGATGATGTTTATATAGCAATACTCACCAGGTAACTGTTCTTCCGTTTTACATACAAGCGACCGAATCGAGCAAAAGGTTAAATTTAGTATAGATTGAACAATCATCGTATCTGGGTTGTATTCGATTATGTTTATATAGTTATACTCACCAGGTAACTGTTCTTCCGTTATACATACGAGCGACTGAATTGAACAGAAGGTTGAATGGATAGTATATGGGTTGTATTCGATTATGATGATATGCTGTGTATATAGTTATACACACTAGGAGACGGTATTCCCGTTTTACATACGAGCGACCGAAACAAAAAGAAAGTTGAATGGATAGACTGAACAATCAATGTATCTGGGTGGTATCCGATTATATCGCAATACTGTATATATAGTGATACTTACCAGGTGACAATACTTCCGTTACACATACTAGCGACTGAATCGAACAGAATGTTGAATGGTTAGACGAAACGATAATTGTATCTCAGTTGTATTCGATGATATCGTGATGATGTTTATATAGCAATACTCATCAGGTAACTGTTCTTCCGTTTTACATACAAGCGACCGAATCGAGCAGAAAGTTGAATTCAGTATAGATTGAACAATCATCGTATCTGGGTTGTATTCGATTATGTTTATACAGTTATACTCACCAGGTAACTGTTCTTCCGTTATACATACGAGCGACTGAATTGAACAGAAGGTTGAATGGATAGTATATGGGTTGTATTCGATTATGATGTTATGCTGTGTATATAGTTATACACACTAGGAGACGGTATTCCCGTTTTACATACGAGCGACCGAAACGAAAAAAAAGTTGAATGGATAGACTGAACAATCAATGTATCTGGGTGGTATCCGATTATATCGCAATACTGTATATATAGTGATACTTACCAGGTGACGATACTTCCGTTACACATACTAGTGACTGAATCGAACAGAATGTTGAATGCTTAGACGAAACGATAATTGTATCTGAGTTGTATTTGATGATATCGTGATGATGTTTATATAGCAATACTCACCAGGTAACTTTCCTTCCGTTTTACATACAAGCGACCGAATCGAGCAGAAGGTTAAATGGATAGATTGAACAATCATCGTATCTGAGTTGTATTCGATTATGTTTATATAGATATACTCACCAGGTACCTGTTCTTCCGATATACATACGAGCAACCGAATCGAACATAAGGTTGAATGGATAGATTGAACAATCATCGTATCTGAGTTGTATTCGATTATGTTTATATAGTTATACTCACCAGGTAACTGTTCTTCCGTTATACATACGAGCGACTGAATTGAACTGAAGGTTGAATGGATAGACTAAACAATGATCGTATCTGGGGTTGTATTCGATTATATCGTGATGATGTTCATATAGTTATACTCACCAGGTAACTGTTCTCCAGTTATACATAAGAGCGACTGAACTGAACAGAAGGTTGAATGGATAGGCTGAACAATCATCGTATCTGGGTTGTATTCGATTATTTCGTGATGATTATTATATATTATGTCTAACCAGGTAACTGTTCTTTCGTTATACATACTAGCAACCGAATCGAACAGAATGTTGAATGGATGGTATCTGGGTTGTATTCGATTATGATGTTATGCTGTGTAAATAGTTATACACATTAGGTGACGGTACTTCCGTTTTACATACGAGCGACCGAAACGAACAGAAAGTTGAATGGATAGACTGAACAATGAATGTATCTGGATGGTATCCGATAATATCGCAATACTGAATATATAGTGATACTTACAGGTGACGGTACTTCCGTTACACATACTAGCGACTGAATTGAACAGAAGGTTGAATGGATAGACTAAACAATAATCGTATCTGGGGTTGTATTCGATTATGTCGTGATGATAAATATATAGTTACACTCACCAGGTAACTGTCCTACAGTTTTACATACAAGTGACCGAATCGAGCAGAAGGTTTGATGAATAGATTGAACAATCATCGTATCTGAGTTGTATTTGATTATGTTTATATAGTTATACTCACCAGGTACCTGTTCTTCCGTTATACATACGAGCAACCAAATCGTACATAAGGTTGAATGGATAAATTGAACAATCATCGTATCTGAGTTGTATTCGATTATGTTTATATAGTTATACTCACCAAGTAACTGTTCTTCTGTTATACATACGAGCGACTGAATTGAAAAGAAGGTTGAATGGATAGACTAAACAATGATCGTATCTGGGGTTGTATTCGATTATATCGTGATGATGTTTATATAGTTATACTCACCAGGTAACTGTTCTCCAGTTATACATAAGAGCGACTGAACTGAACAGAAGGTTGTATGGATAGACTGAACAATTAGCGTATCTGGGTTGTATTCGATTATTTCGTGATGATTATTATATATTATGTCTAACCAGGTAACTGTTCTTCCGTTATACATACGAGCAACCGAATCGAACAGAAGTTTGGATGGATAGACGAAATGATCATTGTATCTGAGTTGTATTCAATTATATCGTGATGACGTTCATATAGAAATACTCACCAGGTTACTGTTTTTTCTTTATACATACAAGCAAACGAATAGAACAGAAGGTTGAATGGATAGTATCTGGGTTGTATTCGATTATGATGTTATGCTGTGTATATAGTTATACACATTAGGTGACGGTATTCCCGTTTTACATACGAGCGACCGAAACGAACAGAAAGTTGAATGGATTGACTAAACAATCAATGTATCTGGGTGGTATCCGATTATATCGCGATACTGTATATATAGTGATACTTACCAGGTGACGGTACTTCCGTTGCACATACAAGCGACTGAATCGAACTTAAGGTTAAATGGTAAGACGAAACGATAATTGTATCTGAGTTGTATTCGATGATATCGTGATGATGTTTATATAGCAATACTCACCAGGTAACTGTTCTTCCGTTTTACATACAAGCGACCGAATCGAGCAGAAGGTTAAATTTAGTATGGATTGAACAATCATCGTATCTGGGTTGTATTCGATTATGTTTATATAGTTATACTCACCAGGTAACTGTTCTTCCGTTATACATACGAGCGACTGAATCGAACAGAAGGTTGGATGGATAGTATATGGGTTGTATTCGATTATGATGATATGCTGTGTATATAGTTATACACACTAGGAGACGGTATTCCCGTTTTACATACGAGCGACCGAAACAAAAAGAGAGTTGAATGGATAGACTGAACAATCAATGTATCTGGGTGGTATCCGATTATATCGCAATACTGTATATATAGTGATACTTACCAGGTGACGATACTTCCGTTACACATACTAGCGACTGAATCGAACAGAATGTTGAATGGTTAGACGAAACGATAATTGTATCTGAGTTGTATTCGATGATATCGTGATGATGTTTATATAGCAATACTCATCAGGTAACTGTTTTTCCGTTTTACATACAAGCGACCGAATCGAGCAGAAAGTTGAATTCAGTATAGATTGAACAATCATCGTATCTGGGTTGTATTCGATTATGTTTATATAGTTATACTCACCAGGTAACTGTTCTTCCGTTATACATACGAGCGACTGAATTGAACAGAAGGTTGAATGGATAGTATATGGGTTGTATTCGATTATGATGTTATGCTGTGTATATAGTTATACACACTAGGAGACGGTATTCCCGTTTTACATACGAGCGACCGAAACGAAAAGAAAGTTGAATGGATAGACTGAACAATCAATGTATCTGGGTGGTATCCGATTATATCGCAATACTGTATATATAGTGATACTTACCAGGTGACGATACTTCCGTTACACATACTAGCGACTGAATCGAACAGAATGTTGAATGCTTAGACGAAACAATAATTGTATCTGAGTTGTATTTGATGATATCGTGATGATGTTTATATAGCAATACTCACCAGGTAACTGTCCTTCCGTTTTACATACAAGCGACCGAATCGAGCAGAAGGTTAAATGGATAGATTGAACAATCATCGTATCTGAGTTGTATTCGATTATGTTTATATAGATATACTCACCAGGTACCTGTTCTTCCGATATACATACGAGCAACCGAATCGAACATAAGGTTGAATGGATAGATTGAACAATCATCGTATCTGAGTTGTATTCGATTATGTTTATATAGTTATACTCACCAGGTAACTGTGCTTCCGTTATACATACGAGCGACTGAATTGAACTGAAGGTTGAATGGATAGACTAAACAATGATCGTATCTGGGGTTGTATTCGATTATATCGTGATGATGTTCATATAGTTATACTCACCAGGTAACTGTTCTCCAGTTATACATAAGAGCGACTGAACTGAACAGAAGGTTGAATGGATAGGCTGAACAATCATCGTATCTGGGTTGTATTCGATTATTTCGTGATGATTTTTATATATTATGTCTAACCAGGTAACTGTTCTTTCGTTATACATACTAGCAACCGAATCGAACATAAGGTTGAATGGATAGATTGAACAATCATTGTATCTGGGTTGTCTCCGATTATATCGTTATGTTGTATATTTGACTACACCTACCATGTAACGGTTCTTTCGTTACACATACGAGCATCTGAATCGAACATAAGGTTGGATGGTTAGACGGAACGATAATTGTAACTAAGTTGTATTTGATTATATCGTGATGACGTTCATATAGAAATACTCACCAGGTTACTGTTCTTTCGTTATACATACGAGCAACCGAATCGAACAGAAGGTTGAATGGATAGTATCTGGGTTAATAATAATAATAATAATAATAATAATGTTTATTCGTATCAGGTTCACATCAGGTTCACATGAAAATGAATAAAAATTGATCAATGATCATCCTACGTAGTATGAGAATACTTGTTTGTAGGTACAAAAATGAGAAAAAGTAATCATACATAATATTATCTTATATCAGTGAAATTATAACAGATATACCTATAAATAAAAACTATACCTACTATATATAATATAACAACAATGACATAAATGTTATATTTCATAAACTAACAAAAATATAAATACTGATAGCAATAATATTGATAATTATCTGTATAAAGATATAAAAAAAAATAAATATACAAATATAATATGAATAAAATATCAACAGGAATGAGTATAAATAAATACGAGTAATGCAATAACATATAAATGCCACACCATGTAATTTCAGACACTAACAGTAATGACAATAATAATAGTAAAATTTAGATATAAGGGAACTAATTTGAAAAACAAATCATTGATTTCAAATTAACCAACTTAACTAGGTATATCATCCAAACATTGGAACGCATAGATCGTAACTACTGAGTAAGTATGTTTTAGTTAATCTAATAATACTTTTTTTTTTAATTCAGTGCAGTGGGTTGGGTCTTACATATTAATATGTGTTTGTTCAATTCAGGGTTTCGTTTTAATTGTTTTTTTTTTGTTTCTTTCATTCGTCTATCATTTCATGAATCATCAACCTTGGTATTTCTGAAACATGCTTTTTCAATTTTTTTTTTAAATAATTTCATTAGTTTCTCTTCTCGCAAGCTCTCGGGTAAATAATTGAAAATTTGTGGTCCCAAGAAACAGTAACTCCTTTGCCCTATTGATTCATTCATGAATGGAACAAAATATTTATTTTGTCCTCTGGTATCATATCGATAGTTTTTATGCACTAATTCTTGTTTATTGATGAACTGATTTGTGGCAATACTAATAAAGTACAGTTGTTTGATGTCAAAAATGTTGGTTTCTGAATAGAGTTGGTCTGATGGATATCTTGGCCTTTTTTTGTAAATTATTTTCAGTAGGCGTTTTTGTATGACTTCTATTTTTCTCAGGTATGTATTCAGTCCTCCTCCCCAACCAATGATACCATAGGTGAGATGTGGTTCAAAAAGTGCATAGTATAACATCCTCAATTGTTTCTCTTGAAGTATATCAGAACATTGTTTTATTTTATATACCACACATCTCAGTTTTTTCATCAGATGATTTATCTGCTGATCCCATCTGAGATGACTATCTATCATGATACCCAAATATTTAATAGCGTTTATTGATTTGATTTGAAGCTCGCCTTGTAAATGTGAGTTATACTAGCGACTGATCTTCGATTATCCGAATAATCTGGAAGGTGTGATGCATAACTGCAGAAAGGTACGTAAAACGTTTTATTGAAGTTGATTGACAATAATCTGCCATCGAACCATTTTTTAATTAATGGAAGATCGCTTTCTATTTCTAATTTCAGGTCAGACCATGTTTTGCCTTCGTAAAAAATAACAGTATCATCTGCAAAACTTATAATGTTTCCTTTGGATTTTACTAGAAATAAATTATTCAAGTATATCGTAAAGAGAACTGGTCCCAATACCGTCCCTTGGGGTACACCACATGTAACAATTTGTTTGTTGCTATACGATTTCTGTATTTTCACTTGTTGATTTCTATTTGTTAGGTATGAATTGAAGAGTGCAAGTGCAGTACCTCTTATACCGATGTCTTCAAGAGTTTCTAAAAGTATTCGATGGTCGACGGTATCAAAAGCCTTTGCCAAGTCAAGAAAAATGCCAATGCATGGTTTCTTATTATCAACTGCCTTATAAATTTTTTGAGTCAACTTCAGTATTGCATCTTCGGTGCATTTGCCTTCTTGGAACCCAAACTGATTTTTGGAAATTATTTCATGCTTTTTCATGAAACTAATCAATCTATTTTTAATAATTTTCTCGGGTATTTTGCCAAAATTTGATAAAAGTGCGATTGGACGATAATTTATGTGTACAAGTGGTTTAATAATGTATTGGCTAATTGATTTTATTAATTCGGATTTTATACCATCTGGGCCTGGAGATTTCTTGTCTTTCAAGTCTGAAATGATATTTGAGACTTCAATTTCATCCGCTGGAAAAAGATAGATTGAATTTTGATTCGAAATTTTATTTTCTCGGTTATGATAGTCTTTTTTGAAATTTTCTGACAGCTGTTTTCCTATATTTATGAAGAAGTCATTGAGGTTGTTAGCGATATCCTTTGAGTTATCTACTAAAGTATTTCCAATTTTTATTTGGGAGATAGAGTTATTTTTATTTTTAGATTTAATGAGTTCATTGATAGTTTTCCATATATTCTTGGAATCAGTACTTTCTGTTAGCTTATTCCTATAATATTTCACTTTAGCATCTTTGATTAATTTATTCAATTTATTCTTATAGCTGTTATATTCGTTCTTCAGGTTTTCGTCATTTGGTTGTTTCATTAGTTTTTTATATAGTTTATTTTTTTGTTGACGGATTTTACCAATGACCCCGTTATCCATTCTTTTTTTCTGAAGTTTTTACTATTTATGTTGATATTCTTTTCAGAAGATTGGATGGCATCATGAATTACGTTCATAAATTTATATACTGCCACATTAAGGTCCTCACTGGATAATACTTCTGTCCAGTTTGCTTCGCTCATGATTTTTTTGAATTTTAGTTCATTCAATTGTCTAAAAATTCTGGTTTTTTCTTGGATGTTACTACATCGAAGTCGATTTGGAAAAACTATTTGTAATGCTGTTGTTAGATGATCTGTTATACTTGTTTCTATTGTGGCAGCTAGTACTGTGTCATACTCATTGGATTTGGAGTTGAGAAAAATATGATCTATGCATGTTCCAGATGCGGGACGTGTTATAGTGTTTATTGCAGAGATAAAACCGTGTTCATTTAGAGCAGTTAAGTAATTTTGAGAATCATTGTCAATATCAAGAAGATCAATATTCATATCTCCTATTAGTAAACTGTATGTAAAATTCTCAGTAGAACTCACTAAAATTTGTTCGAGATCTTCTACAAAGGTATCAATATTTCGATTCGAAGGTGATCTGTACACTGAGTTTATAACTATGATTTCATCATCGATAACTGCTTTGATTTGGATTAATTTGCTATCACTTATGTCATATATGATATGTGAACGATATATTTCATTTTTTATAAATACTACTACACCGTCATTTCGATTCAATGCCCCAGAGTTATAAAACGAAATATATTCTGGAATTTTGAAAATTGAAATATCGGGTATCTGTAGTGTTTCAGAAAATACAATACAATCAATATTATAATCTAATTCTGAAAGAAAAATTTTGAATTCATCCAAGTTCTTAGACAAATTTCTTATATTGTTGTGAATAATTTTGAAATTTGAGGATCTCTCATTGATTTTAATTACCTGCTTCATTTCATCTGCATTTTTCAATTCAAAATTATCTATTGTATCGAACACAAAGTCTCTCACATAGTTATTCATTTTCAAGAACAATGTGTTGGATTGTGGAATATAACTATTTTAATTTATCAATACCTATTTCTCTTACTACGTGTGTATACCGGACTAGTATTCATTCTATTCTTCTTCCTTGTTTTCACAGAGTTTTCTGTTCTTCTTTGGTTTCCTCTTTCTTCTCCTTTAGTTTCACCCTCGCTCTCGCTTCTACTATAATCTGTATCTTTTTCGCTATTATTTTCTTCTCTGGTGATGTTGTCTAGTTCTTCAATTGAGTAAGGTTTCCCATTTACTATTAGTTTTTGACCTTTTATTTTCGCATCCAAGTTTTGTATGCGAGCCTGTTTCTGATGGTACTTCAAAGTTTTCAGGATGCCTCTTTCTTCTTTTGTTAGACCGTTCGAGATTGAGTAACCTTTTTTATTTAGTTCTTTCAGTTTTTCTACGTTTTCATATAAAGATTTCTTCTGTAGGTATGTGATAAATTCTATCAATACTGGAGCCTTCGTACCCCTTCCTAATTTGTATATATTTTTGATGTGTTCTTCTCTGATATTAGAATTCAGTGTGTAACGCTTTCTGCTCGGAGAAGCGTTATTTGGCGCTTTAGCTCGGGTGCTATATATACAGATCTCGGGCGCCACCTATATTATAGTGGTAGGTCCACTTGCACCGGGCAACTATCAGTGAAGAAAGTTTAATCCAGGGGTCTTTAGATGTTAACTGTCAAAGTGACATTTGCAAAAGTATCAATACCCTGAATCTGGTTGCTTTGGTAAAAAGAAAATCAAAACTAAAACTCAAATCTAAATCAAAGAAAATAAAACTACCAATAATAATAAAGCTATTATTATATTCCTCTAATATTTACAATAAATCGAAAACTAGCAAGTACAACTATATACAATATATCCTACTAGATAACATTCCCCCTCCCACGGGTACGTTTCTCCCGAGAAACAAAATAAAATAATCACAATTTTCGCGGTGCTAGAATATTCCCGGGAAAGCAAAATCAAAAAGCAAAGAAATCAATCGCTATGCGGAGCAGATTTATCAAAACTCAAAAAACGGCGGTTTCCTGAGTCTATCTCAAGGTAGACAGGCATTCCTTGGTATTTTGTCCTACCACCCGAATATAATTCGCTGATGGTATGCCAAAACACCCCGTATATTGATTCAAGCAGGGAGTAAAACAACCAGAGACAACTTCAGGTACCGAATAGAATTCGCAGAACCTGAAGCAGTCGCCTAGCATGTACCTAACATCCCCCAGTCCGAATATAATTCGCTGACAGTGGGATAATAGTCACCCTGTACAAGAATGCAAGTACGGCCCTCTCAACTCAACACGGATTATGAATCACCTACTCCTTGCGGTCTCAAGAAGTCGGCTATCTTCGGTTATTAGTTCGCGGTTTCGAACTTCTCTCTCTTCCAGACCACTCAGCTGCGGCTTCAGCTTTGCGGTGCTCCCAAGAGAGTCTAGTGTCCAGCTTGCGGTCTCAAGCAGGACTGGCGTTTTCGCGTCGCGATCGCGGGTATATCTCCGTTCGCCCCACTCTACTCTCGGTCTGATTCAGTGGGGATCGTTCGAAGCGCGCATCGTTGTAAACTAGACTCGGTATCATCGGACGCCAGCCTATCTCGCTAATTAATTATCAGTAATTATAACTATCAAATCATGACTTCGCGCTAACTCGATATTTACTATATCACTTCCGGTGTGTGAAAACAAATTGTTACGAAAAAGAACGGAATTCCTAGCACGAAGTTTACCCAGGATACTACCCGATTACTACTATATACAGTATGTTTATAAAAATTCAAGTAACTTCGTTACATCCCCCCCTTACTTCCTAAAAAAATAATATATCTATATTATTTTTCACAACTTGAATACCTATATAAAAACAAAAAAATCTGAAAAATGAAATGAAAAGCACAAAAAAAAATCTTCATCACCATGCACCCTTCAGTTCTGGCTCCATCTTCTTCCTGTCCACGGGTCCACTCACTTCTTGGAAGGCCTCTGTTTTCTTCGGCGTGCGTTGGGTCTGCATGGTCGACGCTCCGGGGGTCTGGTCACCTCATTCGCATGGGCCTTGGGTCTGCATGGTCTTCGCTCTGGCGGTCTGGTCACCTCATTCACAAAGGGTTGACGGCATTGTGTGCACCCTCGTGCTGACTCGTCGATCGGCCGTACTCTATAGTTTGCCCACTCCCTGATCTTCGCGGCATCTCGTATGGACGTGCTGATATTTTCTGCCCCAGGTTTGGGCAAGAAGGCTTCTCGAGATTGCCTCTTCCATGGACTCTTCTGATGCGAAGACTTGTACTGCTGACAAGACGAACAGCTCCGGACATACTTAGCAATGTCCCGGAACATTCCTGGCCAAAAATATCGACTTGCTATTCTGGCGGTGGTCTTGGCTATCCCGACATGTCCAGCCGTGGGAGCGTCGTGACTCTCCTTCATCACGGATGATCTAGCTGGTTTCGGGATATACAGTTTACAGGGATCGGTCAATTCTGGTTCAGTGCGTTCGGTAGGATCCCGAACATGACGGTAGAGTCGGTCGTCTGCGATATAATAATCGGGATTGGCGGCGGTGTTATCCAGAACTTCATCCTTCTTTCGTACTGTCACGACTGGTGAACTCCACGGGCTTTTAGATGGTTCTCTGTCATCTCCTTCTAGCACCTTGTCGACTTTGGTATTCAGGACTCCCTGCTTTCTTGGACTCTGGGGTCGGTTACGCTGTTTGATCGGCTCCGGGTTGATCAAACGTATCTCATGTTTGAGAATCGGAGTACCTCCATGTATGCTCTCAGATGGAGCAAATTCTTGATCCAGGAACGCTTTGTGTCTCCTATCCTCCGTCGGAGTCAGTCCAAGGTTTTCAGTACCATCAACGGTATTGATCGGGTCTGACGGTTCGGGTGTTCGGTCGGTTATCGGCTTTCCATCGATACGTCTTTCTCCACCTGATAAGTCTAGTTGGAATTTCTGCGGTTTCAGAATATCCATACCAATGACAAAATCAGAAGACAGACCAGGAAGATGTCCAACTGTTGCTGGAATAGTTGCATCTCCAATCACTAATTTCAAGTGATGAGTGCCGGGAACTTGAGCTGGAAGGCCATTCGCCATTCTGGCCATTGATACATTCGTTGTATCCTTTGGGACTCCCATTTCCTGGCATCTTCGAGGCACTGCATCTCCCATATACGTCTTCGATGCTCCGGTATCCAACAGTGCTTTGTAACTGCCACCCAGGGTATGTACAGAAACGAAGGGACGGGCATCTTCTGGACGGACGGTACGGATCGTTTCCGAGACATTTGTAGGATGGCACTGCTCGGGTCTCGGTACGGGGCAATGCCTTCCTAGTTTTCCGACCTAGGACAAGGGCAGTCTCTTGACAACACTCCCCGTTTTCCACAGCGGGAGCAAAATATCCTAGGAGCCGATCTGCACTGATTTCTCAGATGTCCTGTCTGACCACATCTCCAACATACGGATTGTGGAGATGTCCTCGACAGCTGAACAGGTGTTCTCGATTCGGTTCCTGCAGGAGTTGATGGTCCTGTACTGGCAGGTCTTGGTATCGGTGAGGCCAACGGTGGGGCCGACGGCGGGGCTAACGGATGGGCCAAGGGAGGAGCTGACGGAGACGCAGTCGACACTTTTTGCTGTCCTGCTGTCCGTCCGTAGATCTGGTACCTTTCCTGCAGCTCTTCACGAAGGAGTTCAAACTCCTTCACAGCACGAGAGAAGGTGACAATATCGGCAAAGTCACTCCTCTTGATGTGCTGTCGGTATTCGGGCAACAGGTTTCGGTACAGCCACATAAGCTCTTGCTCTGGTGTCATATTGCCATGCCTTCGTACAAGCGTCTGGATATCGGTTACATAAGCTTGTACAGGCTCATCCGGTCTTTGAAGCCGTCTGCCAATCGCTACCTCTAGGTCAACCTGGTAGTTGGCAGGGAAGTAGAAGACGCGGAAAAGTTCGACAAAACCTTCCCAAGTTGAACAAGCAGTACGGTTATTTCTAAACCAAAGGGCGGTTTCCCCTTCGAATAGATCCGGTAGTACGGCTATCATCCTGTAGGCGGGTATGTTCTGAGACAGTCGGATCTCATCAAGCCTCTCCATGAATGTTACAGGGTCTCCCAGTCCATTGAACGACAATTGCCAGTCACGGGTTCGCAATGGTTCCGGAGTTGTCATCGACATGGACGGGACTGTCATCATTGGGGTAGTCATCATCGGGGCGGTTGATTGGGCAGTGCACGTGGTAGTTACGGGCGGTACGGTTCCAGGTGCAGTAACGTTCACTGGGGACACGGTGTTCAGATTCGGGAATGTCCAAGTCGAAGTCAGTGGAACACTCCCGGGTACAGGCGTCGATGGTGCGGTTACCACCCTTCCTTCCCTGAGGAATCTTATCAGTCTCTTCCTCTTATCTTCGACTGTACCAGTGACATCCAGACCAAATTTAGACAACTCTATGTCTATATCTGCCTTCTTTAGCTGATACACCCAGCTCACTCTCACGTCAACTGGATCTTTTTGCTTCGATGGCGAAGTCTGCCCATTTGAAGGGTCTTTCGGGGATTCCTCGTTCACCATTTTCAGAAATCAAATATCGGCGCGACTGACTTGACGATTTTAAACGAGGTGTCTCTTGCTATCGAACAACTATCAGCTGTCAAAGTGACAGATACTGGATTTGGAAAATACACGGGTTTTATTCGATGTCCCTATACCTTACTAACACGTTCCTAACCCAAAACTTGCTTCCGGAAGCTGAAATCTCGAGCTACAATAGTCGTATCAGATTCTGAACTCCCGGAATGAATTCCTTGCACCCAAAAACCTATTAGACAAGATACGACTCGACTTTCAGTGACTGCTGTCAAAATGACAGTTACTGACTATTCGACGGTCTGCGGTATCAGAAGTTGCGAGGGAATACGGTTTTCAGCGGTTTCTGAAAATTTACGGTCCCTGCAGCTTATTTCACACGTTTCGGTCGTGTATTCCAGTCACAAAGTGCTCGGATAGGTTTGGGAACAATTGGAATGGATTCCTTGACCTCGAAAACCTAGAAAACGATATGCAGCACGGCCCTATACTCTAACCTTCCAAACGGCTGTCACAATGACAGATTTCAGATTGAACGTGGAAACTGAGGTGGCCGGCCACTGTTAACAAAAATAATCAATCATAGTATCGAAAAACTCCGGATTAACTCTTTTCTCCGACCGGGGTGATCCTATCAACTTGAGAATCCACGGAATCAGTTCCCTAACATGTAAATCCTATTCTGGGAGGGGTCACTGGCCTATATCAATAAAACTTGAACCAGCTGTCACTTTTGACAGGTATCGAATTATTTAAAAATATTTACAATAAATTTACGGTCCCTGCTCGGGCGCCAAATTTGTAACGCTTTCTGCTCGGAGAAGCGTTATTTGGCGCTTTAGCTCGGGTGCTATATATACAGATCTCGGGCGCCACCTATATTATAGTGGTAGGTCCACTTGCACCGAACAACTATCAGTGAAGAAAGTTTAATCCAGGGGTCTTTAGATGTTAACTGTCAAAGTGACATTTGCAAAAGTATCAATACCCTGAATCTGGTTGCTTTGGTAAAAAGAAAATCAAAACTAAAACTCAAATCTAAATCAAAGAAAATAAAACTACCAATAATAATAAAGCTATTATTATATTCCTCTAATATTTACAATAAATCGAAAACTAGCAAGTACAACTATATACAATATATCCTACTAGATAACATTCCCCCTCCCACGGGTACGTTTCTCCCGAGAAACAAAATAAAATAATCACAATTTTCGCGGTGCTAGAATATTCCCGGGAAAGCAAAATCAAAAAGCAAAGAAATCAATCGCTATGCGGAGCAGATTTATCAAAACTCAAAAAACGGCGGTTTCCTGAGTCTATCTCAAGGTAGACAGGCATTCCCTGGTATTTTGTCCTACCACCCGAATATAATTCGCTGATGGTATGCCAAAACACCCCGTATATTGATTCAAGCAGGGAGTAAAACAACCAGAGATAACTTCAGGTACCGAATAGAATTCGCAGAACCTGAAGCAGTCGCCTAGCATGTACCTAACATCCCCCAGTCCGAATATAATTCGCTGACAGTGGGATAATAGTCACCCTGTACAAGAATGCAAGTACGGCCCTCTCAACTCAACACGGATTATGAATCACCTACTCCTTGCGGTCTCAAGAAGTCGGCTATCTTCGGTTATTAGTTCGCGGTTTCGAACTTCTCTCTCTTCCAGACCACTCAGCTGCGGCTTCAGCTTTGCGGTGCTCCCAAGAGAGTCTAGTGTCCAGCTTGCGGTCTCAAGCAGGACTGGCGTTTTCGCGTCGCGATCGCGGGTATATCTCCGTTCGCCCCACTCTACTCTCGGTCTGATTCAGTGGGGATCGTTCGAAGCGCGCATCGTTGTAAACTAGACTCGGTATCATCGGACGCCAGCCTATCTCGCTAATTAATTATCAGTAATTATAACTATCAAATCATGACTTCGCGCTAACTCGATATTTACTATATCACTTCCGGTGTGTGAAAACAAATTGTTACGAAAAAGAACGGAATTCCTAGCACGAAGTTTACCCAGGATACTACCCGATTACTACTATATATAGTATGTTTATAAAAATTCAAGTAACTTCGTTACAAGTGTTGTGTTTAGTATATCACTCGTTGTATTAAATAAATGTTTGTCTTCTCCTTCCTGAGTTTCTATACCAGATACCACTATGTTATTTTTTTTTGTTTTGTTTCTCCAGTTCTTCACACCTTCTCTTCAGCTGATCTATTTCTTCATTTGCCTTTTTTAGTGCTATTTGTAATGTTTTCGTGGTATTATTAATTTCTTTTTTGATTTCTGCTGTTTGTTTCTCATTAGCTTTCATCAGTAAATCATATAATTGTTTTTGATCTGCAGGTAGTTTATTTAATTGTTCTGCTTCAGACATGTTCGTTCTTCTTTCAGAAGACTCATAAAATGTACCCGGATCTTATTCACGGTTTGGCAGCTGTGTAATGTTTCCGGATCGAGAGCTCCTGCTGCCACTATATTGTTTATTTATTGTTTATATCGGCAAATGGATATCAAAACTTATTCACCAAATCTTATTTTGTACTCTCATAGTGAAAAAATGACAAATTATCTCACTGAACAATTTTCCTATTTTACTTTCAAGGTTGTCCACCAATTTTTGATATTGGAAATAAGAGACTACGTTTTGCACTATGTCACCACTGTTGCCATATGAGGTTGTATTCGATTATGATGTTATGCTGTGTATATAGTTATACACATAAGGTGACGGTATTCCCGTTTCACATACGAGCGACCGAAACGAACAGAAAGTTGAATGGATAGTCTGAACAATCAATGTATCTGGGTGGTATCCGATTATATCGCAATACTGTATATATAGTGATACTTACCAGGTGACGGTACTTCCGTTACACATACTAGCGACTGAATCGAACAGAAGGTTAAATGGTTAGACGAAACGATAATTGTATCTGAGTTGTATTCGATGATATCGTGATGATGTTTATATAGCAATACTCACCAGGTAACTGTTCTTCCGTTTTACATACAAGCGACCGAATCGAGCAGAAGGTTGAATTCAGTATAGATTGAACAATCTTCGTATCTGGGTTGTATTCGATTATGTTTATATAGTTATACTCACCAGGTAACTGTTCTTCCGTTATACATACGAGCGACTGAATTAAACAGAAGGTTGAATGGATAGTATATGGGTTGTATTCAATCAATCAATCAATCAATCATTAGCTCTATTGTTTAAAAAATATAGATTTTTGTAACAAAGCATGTCAATAACATAGATAAAAACATATCAAAAATATTATTTCTCATAGTTTTTTCTTTTTGAATATACATATTACTATTAGAGCACTGAATTGAACATATAAATAAAAACATAATTTAGACACGAAAGGAACCATTTCGAATTCACTTGCACACATATATTTGTATACATAAATCTATCTATCATAAAATAAAAAACAAAAATAAGAAACAAATAAGACAATAAATCTTAGACAGGAGAAGATAAAAACTCTTCAACAGAATAAAATGGCTGTTCTACAAGTATTTTTTTTGTTGCCCTCCTGAACCTACAATAGGCTTAAATTTTTCTAATTGGTTCTGGCAAGTGATTGAACATTTTCAAACCATTATAAATAAAAGAATTCTTGACAAGAGTTGATGTTGGAATTGGCAGTCTTATATTGTTATCCTGTCGTGTGTTATAAACATGATTTCTAGTAGGGAATGAATTTTTATATTTATAGATGATGCAGACTGTTTCAAAAATAAAAAGAGCTGGAAGGGTCAATATTTTATTCTTAACAAAAAGGGGTTTACATGATTGTCCGTATTTTGCTCTGCAGAGATATCTGAGAGCTCTTTTCTGCAGAACAAATATCATGTTGAAATGATATTGACTACATGCTCCCCAAAAAGGTATGCCATATACAAGGTGAGATTCTACAAGTGAAAAATACACGGGTCCAGCTGTAACTGTTCCCAGCTCACTCACAATAACTCTTATAGCATAGGCACCCTTCGAAATTATTTTTCCAAGGGCCAGAACATGATTATCCCAGTTCAGTCTACTGTCAATTTGTATTCCCAAGAATTTGTTACATTGTTTGGATTCAATGGTATGGTCATTTACAAAGTATGCGTTTTATTAAAATTGAATGTGGCTTTATTAGCTGCACACCATTCTGTAACCACCTCGAGGTCTTTAGACATATTATGGTGTAGGTTATCACGGTGTCTGTCCGACCAGCTTATTGTTGCGTCATCAGCGAATAGTGTAAATATACCAGTAATCGGTAGGAGCGTGATGTCATTTATAAACAAAAGGAACAGTATTGGTCCCAAAACCGAGCCTTGAGGTACACCCGTTTTAATTACTCCACAACCTGAATACTGGTTACCTTGCTTCACAATTTGATGTCTGTCAGCTAGGTACGTTGAAAACCACTTATGAGTAACACCTCTAATTCCATAACAATGAAGCTCTCTCAACAAGATGTCATGGATCACGCAATCAAAAGCCTTGGAGAAGTCGCAGAATACAGCTCCTGCTATGTCTCCCTCATTTAAGCTTTGATATATCCTTTCCAAGAAGGAGAAGATTGCATCTTGTGTACCTCGCTTTGCTTGAAATCCATATTGGTTGGGATTTAGAATATTATGGCGACAAAGAAAAGACATCAGCCGCTTTTTCACTAATTTCTCTATAATCTTCGAAAAGGTAGATAATAGTGATATAGGGCGAAAATTTCCTGGATCATTAGTATCTCCACCTTTGTGAATAGGTATGACTAGTGCTGTTTCCAGACACTCAGGAAATATTCCTGATTCAAACGATGCATTTATCAAGTTAACTAGTACATTCAATGCATTATCTGGGATAAAATTGAATAGCTTGGCTGGGATGCCATCCAGTCCAGAGCTACTTTGGTTTTTGATTTCCGATATTATTTCTTTCAATTCAGTCATATCTGTAGGATTCATAAAAAAGGACTGGGTTACATTCACATTCTTTAAATAATCAATTGGATCCTTAGTCGCTTTAATTCTGTCTGTTAAATTAGTTGCTATGGAGCAATAAAAATCATTGAGAGTGTCTGAGTCCAGTTTAGAATCGCTGGTACCCTTATTCCTTCCTCTTAGTTCATTGACAATATTCCAGCTCTCCTTACCTCTGTTTCTCGCTCTATCCATTTTTTGCTCATATAACATTGATTTTGCTTTTTTTTTGAGTTTGTTGTATACATTGCGGTAATTATTAACATATAGTTCGAATCTATCATCTCTAATATATTTTTTCATGTATAATAATGATCTTAGATTTCTCCCAGAAGTTTTCAGACCTTTAGTTAGCCAGGATTTTATTTTTTTGGGTTTTAATGTTTTTATAGGAAATGCAGAATTATGTATATTTTGTATTTTTAGATGAAAGTCATAAATTTCATTCATGTTCACCCACGATGACTTCAGACATAGCTGGTGAAATTTATTATAATTACGCTCAGAATATATTCTACCATATTTGGGTACGGCACTATTTTCATTTCTCGTAACATAGATTTCACAACATATTCCCTCGTGATCTGATATGTTCGGCGATACCACCGAGCACCTAACATTTTGTTGATCCATATTTGTGCAAAAATAATCTATTATTGATCTTGATTCTTTATTTACATGAGTAAATGAGTTCACATGCATTACTAGGTTGAATATATCAAGGATATTAGTAAGTGCCTGACAAGATTTACTATTTTGATCCTCGTAATTAACATTTAAATCACCTGCTAAGATTATATGGCAGTTTGTTGGTAGCATTGAGAGCAGTTCTTCCAATTTTTTCAGGAACTTTTCAAAATTAGTGTGGGGTGTGAATTCGTTATTATTTGTTCGATATACACAGATAATATACAATTTCAAATTACTATTGAATATTAAGTTGAATTCAAATATTTGTTCCTCAAGTAAGTAATCATATTTATCTATATTGATAAATGACAATTTACATTCAGATATATTTTTTATACATAATAGTGTACCTCCGTGTTCTTTTTCAGCTCTGTCATACCTAGATATGATTGTATAGTTGAATAAATGAATTAATTCGTCTTTGTATAGCCATGTCTCTGTGATTACAATTATGTCTGGGAAATTCAAACTTTCTAGATATATATACAAGTCATCACATTTATGCCTCATTGATTGAATATTTAACAAGAATATATTTATAGTGGTCTGATTTTCAATGCCAACATCACTGCTATTTTGGGGTGGTTGTATTTTTCCATCCTTAACACTACTTGTGGTATCAATCAAATCTGTATTAGACAATTTTTTTTTAGCCTCGAAAAAATGTTACATCTTCGGCACGCTGCAATGTTTTCAGAACAATATTATTGTTGTTCTTGGGATACAATATAAAATCTTTTACAATACCAACTATACAAAATTTGCTTGCTTTTATCTTAGGGTCAACTTCAAATTTTATGGATACATTTTTCTTCAATTTTATATATTTGTTTATGGCCCTTTTGAAGCTATCATTTATCATGCAATCCAAAGGTGCATCTTGTTCTGATATAATCAGTAGGTTAGTGAATTTCCCTAATGGTAATAAGTTCTTCAATGCAATCTTAAGAGTCCTATTATTACCAATATTTCTTGTACTGAACATGGTTATAACAAAATCATCATGCCCATAACTTACCAACTTAGGAAATATATTCTTCGTAAGATCTGAAAGTTCTATTCTATCGCTTATACATTCTTCTATTCGAAATTCACTATTCATTAAGTTACCTAAGACAGTGGAAAAGTTTTGGGCATATTCGTCACCTAAAATTAAAATATTTTTTTTTAGCGTTGTTGCATGTGTTTACACAATCTTCCATCTGTGCTCTTGATTCATCTTTATTAGCTTCAACTTCATTTCTTCCACTCAATGTTATCTGCTGAGTGAAGTCGTCATTTAACTGTTCCTCCTTTGATGATGAATCACTCTCATATTCCAATTCTGGCATGTTTTCCTCAATGAATTCCAAGCCCATTTCCTTCTGCTTTTCCGATTTTTGGAATTCATCATGAAGGTTTTGTGTACCCTTTGGCTCCTCCATATCTACGCCACTGTTTAAAAGGGGATCCGTCATTGTAGACTGGTGATTCTTCATATGAATGTATGTTTGTGTGGTTTCTTATAGACACCACTTTTTCACCTTTATCAGCTATTTCTTTCTTTAATTCCTTAATTTTTAACTCCATTTCTTCAACGAGTTTTTTCTGCTCTTCTAAAAGTGAGTTCATTTTCTTTTCAGAATCTAATGCTTGCTGTATTGCAATTTGATTTTCTTTTTTCAATTTCTGAATGTACTTGTCTTTAAAAAGACTATCATTTGTGAGGTCGTTTATTGTCTTTTCCAGTAGGCTGGTTTCTTCTTCGTGATCACTCGTGAAACTATCCTCCTGGCAGCATATTATCTTATTATCTGTGACAAATTTCACTTTTTTTTTCAAATGTTGCTGCAAACAACTTTTGTGGAACACGCTGGAGCATCTTGTGCACACAAAATGCACAAAGGGTTTAGTTTTGCAGCATTTATAGTTCATTTTCGGGAGCGGAATTAAACACGATCACTATCACGACTACTATTCGATTATGATGTTATGCTGTGTATATAGTTATACACACTAGGAGACGGTATTCCCGTTTTACATACGAGCGATCGAAACGAAAAGAAAGTTGAATGGATAGACTGAACAATCAATGTATCTGGGTGGTATCCGATTATATCGCAATACTGTATATATAGTGATACTTACCAGGTGACGATACTTCCGTTACACATACTAGCGACTGAATCGAACAGAATGTTGAATGGTTAGACGAAACGATAATTGTATCTGAGTTGTATTCGATGATATCGTGATGATGTTTATATAGCAATACTCACCAGGTAACTGTCCTTCCGTTTTACATACAAGCGACCGAATCGAGCAGACGGTTAAATAGATAGATTGAACAATCATCGTATCTGAGTTGTATTCGATTATGTTTATATAGATATACTCACCAGGTACCTGTTCTTCCGATATACATACGAGCAACCGAATCGAACATAAGGTTGAATGGATAGATTGAACAATCATCGTATCTGAGTTGTATTCGATTATGTTCATATAGTTATACTCACCAGGTAACTGTTCTTCCGTTATACATACGAGCGACTGAATTGAACTGAAGGTTGAATGGATAGACTAAACAATGATCGTATCTGGGGTTGTATTCGATTATATCGTGATGATGTTCATATAGTTATACTCACCAGTTAACTGTTCTCCGGTTATACATAAGAGCGACTGAACTGAACAGAAGATTGAATGGATAGACTGAACAATCATCGTATCTGGGTTGTATTCGATTATTTCGTGATGATTATTATATATTATGTCTAACCAGGTAACTGTTCTTTCGTTATACATACTAGCAACCGAATCGAACATAAGGTTGAATGGATAGATTGAACAATCATTGTATCTGGGTTGTCTCCGATTATATCGTTATGTTGTATATTTAACTACACCTACCATGTAACGGTTCTTTCGTTACACATACGAGCGTCTGAATCGAACATAAGGTTGGATGGTTAGACGGAACGATAATTGTAACTTAGTTGTATTCGATTATATCGTGATGACGTTCATATAGAAATACTCACCAGGTTACTGTTCTTTCGTTATACATACGAGCAACCGAATCGAACAGAAGGTTGAATGGATAGTATCTGGGTTGTATTCGATTATGATGTTATGCTGTGTATATAGTTATACACATAAGGTGACGGTATTCCCGTTTCACATACGAGCGACCGAAACGAACAGAAAGTTGAATGGATAGACTGAACAATCAATGTATCTGGGTGGTATCCGATTATATCGCAATACTGTATATATAGTGATACTTACCAGGTGACGGTACTTCCGTTACACATACTAGCAACTGAATCGAACAGAAGGTTAAATGGTTAGACGAAACGATAATTGTATCTGAGTTGTATTCGATGATATCGTGATGATGTTTATATAGCAATACTCACCAGGTAACTGTTCTTCCGTTTTACATACAAGCGACCGAATCGAGCAGAAGGTTGAATTCAGTATAGATTGAACAATCATCGTATCTGGGTTGTATTCGATTATGTTTATATAGTTATACTCACCAGGTAACTGTTCTTCCGTTATACATACGAGCGACTGAATTGAACAGAAGGTTGAATGGATAGTATATGGGTTGTATTCGATTATGATGTTATGCTGTGTATATAGTTATACACACTAGGAGACGGTATTCCCGTTTTACATACGAGCGACCGAAACGAAAAGAAAGTTGAATGGATAGACTGAACAATCAATGTATCTGGGTGGTATCCGATTATATCGCAATACTGTATATATAGTGACGACCAGGTGACGATACTTCCGTTACACATACTAGCGACTGAATCGAACAGAATGTTGAATGGTTAGACGAAACGATAATTGTATCTGAGTTGTATTCGATGATATCGTGATGATGTTCATATAGCAATACTCACCAGGTAACTGTCCTTCCGTTTTACATACAAGCGACCGAATCGAGCAGAAGGTTGAATGGATAGATTGAACAATCATCGTATCTGAGTTGTATTCGATTATGTTTATATAGATATACTCACCAGGTACCTGTTCTTCCGATATACATACGAGCAACCGAATCGAACATAAGGTTGAATGGATAGATTGAACAATCATTGTATCTGGGTTGTCTCCGATTATATCGTTATGTTGTATATTTAACTACACCTACCATGTAACGGTTCATTTGTTACACATACGAGCGTCTGAATCGAACATAAGGTTGGATGGTTAGACGGAACGATAATTGTAACTAAGTTGTATTCGATTATATCGTGATGACGTTCATATAGAAATACTCACCAGGTTACTGTTCTTTCGTTATACATACGAGCAACCGAATCGAACAGAAGGTTGAATGGATAGTATCTGGGTTGTATTCGATTATGATGTTATGCTGTGTATATAGTTATACACATAAGGTGACGGTATTCCCGTTTCACATACGAGCGACCGAAACGAACAGAAAGTTGAATGGATAGACTGAACAATCAATGTATCTGGGTGGTATCCGATTATATCGCAATACTGTATATATAGTGATACTTACCAGGTGACGGTACTTCCGTTACACATACTAGCGACTGAATCGAACAGAAGGTTAAATGGTTAGACGAAACGATAATTGTATCTGAGTTGTATTCGATGATATCGTGTTGATGTTTATATAGCAATACTCACCAGGTAACTGTTCTTCCGTTTTACATACAAGCGACCGAATCGAGCAGAAGGTTGAATTCAGTATAGATTGAAAATCATCGTATCTGGGTTGTATTCGATTATGTTTATAAAGTTATACTCACCAGGTAACTGTACTTCCGTTATACATACGAGCGACTGAATTGAACAGAAGGTTGAATGGATAGTATATGGGTTGTATTCGATTATGATGTTATGCTGTGTATATAGTTATACACTCTAGGAGACGGTATTCCCGTTTTACATACGAGCGACCGAAACAAAGAGAAAGTTGAATGGATAGACTGAACAATCAATGTATCTGGGTGGTATCCGATTATATCGCAATACTGTATATATAGTGATACTTACCAGGTGACGATACTTCCGTTACACATACTAGCGACTGAATCGAACAGAATGTTGAATGGTTAGACGAAACGATAATTGTATCTGAGTTGTATTCGATGATATCGTGATGATGTTTATATAGCAATACTCACCAGGCAACTGTTCTTCCGTTTTACATACAAGCGACCGAATCGAGCAGAAGGTTGAATTCAGTATAGATTGAACAATCATCGTATCTGGGTTGTATTCGATTATGTTTATATAGTTATACTCACCAGGTAACTGTTCTTCCGTTATACATACGAGCGACTGAATTGAACAGAAGGTTGAATGGATAGTATATGGGTTGTATTCGATTATGATGTTATGCTGTGTATATAGTTATACACACTAGGAGACGGTATTCCCGTTTTACATACGAGCGACCGAAACGATAAGAAAGTTGAATGGATAAACTGAACAATCAATGTATCTGGGTGGTATCTGATTATATCGCAATACTGTATATATAGTGATACTTACCAGGTGACGATACTTCCGTTACACATACTAGCGACTGAATCGAACAGAATGTTGAATGGTTAGACGAAACGATACTTGTATCTGAATTGTATTCGATGATATCGTGATGATGTTTATATAGCAATACTCACCAGGTAACTTTCCTTCCGTTTTACATACAAGCAACCGAATCGAGCAGAAGGTTAAATGGATAGATTGAACAATCATCGTATCTGAGTTGTATTCGATTATGTTTATATAAATATACTCACCAGGTACCTGTTCTTCCGATATACATACGAGCAACCGAATCGAACATAAGGTTGAATGGATAGATTGAACAATCATCGTATCTGAGTTGTATTCGATTATGTTTATATAGTTATACTCACCAGGTAACTGTTCTTCCGTTATACATACGAGCGACTAAATTGAACTGAAGGTTGAATGGATAGACTAAACAATGATCGTATCTGGGGTTGTATTCGATTATATCGTGATGATGTTCATATAGTTATACTCACCAGGTAACTGTTCTCCAGTTATACATAAGAGCGACTGAACTGAACAGAAGGTTGAATGGATAGACTGAACAATCATCGTATCTGGGTTGTATTCGATTATTTCGTGATGATTATTATATATTATGTCTAACCAGGTAACTGTTCTTTCGTTATACATACTAGCAACCGAATCGAACATAAGGTTGAATGGATAGATTGAACAATCATTGTATCTGGGTTGTCTCCGATTATATCGTTATGTTGTATATTTAACTACACCTA
This sequence comes from Chrysomela aeneicollis, assembly GCA_029955515.1. NCBI lineage: Eukaryota > Metazoa > Arthropoda > Insecta > Coleoptera > Chrysomelidae > Chrysomela > Chrysomela aeneicollis. The sequence goes on along the minus strand of JARUHQ010000013.1, from coordinate 7,854,929 downwards.
CCATGTAACGGTTCTTTCGTTACACATACGAGCGTCTGAATCGAACATAAGGTTGGATGGTTAGACGAAACGATTATTGTAACTAAGTTGTATTCGATTATATCGTGATGACGTTCATATAGAAATACTCTCCAGGTTACTGTTCTTTCGTTATACATACGAGCAACCAAATCGAACAGAAGGTTGAATGGATAGTATCTGGGTTGTATTCGATTATGATGTTATGCTGTGTATATAGTTATACACATAAGGTGACGGTATTCCCGTTTCACATACGAGCGACCGAAACGAACAGAAAGTTGAATGGATAGACTGAACAATCAATGTATCTGGGTGGTATCCGATTATATCGCAATACTGTATATATAGTGATACTTACCAGGTGACGGTACTTCCGTTACACATACTAGCGACTGAATCGAACAGAAGGTTAAATGGTTAGACGAAACGATAATTGTATCTGAGTTGTATTCGATGATATCGTGATGATGTTTATATAGCAATACTCACCAGGTAACTGTTCTTCCGTTTAACATACAAGCGACCGAATCGAGCAGAAGGTTGAATTCAGTATAGATTGAACAATCATCGTATCTGGGTTGTATTCGATTATGTTTATATAGTTATACTCACCAGGTAACTGTTCTTCCGTTATACATACGAGCGACTGAATTGAACAGAAGGTTGAATGGATAGTATATGGGTTGTATTCGATTATGATGTTATGCTGTGTATATAGTTATACACACTAGGAGACGGTATTCCCGTTTTACATACGAGCGACCGAAACAAAAAGAAAGTTGAATGGATAGACTGAACAATCAATGTATCTGGGTGGTATCTGATTATATCGCAATACTGTATATATAGTGATACTTACCAGGTGACGATACTTCCGTTACACATACTAGCGACTGAATCGAACAGAATGTTGAATGGTAAGACGAAACGATAATTGTATCTGAGTTGTATGCGATGATATCGTGATGATGTTTATATAGCAATACTCACCAGGTAACTGTTCTTTCGTTTTACATACAAGCGACCGAATCGAGCAGAAGGTTGAATTCAGTATAGATTGAACAATCATCGTATCTGGGTTGTATTCGATTATGTTTATATAGTTATACTCACCAGGTAACTGTTCTTCCGTTATACATACGAGCGACTGAATTGAACAGAAGGTTGAATGGGTTGTATTCGATTATGATGTTATGCTGTGTATATAGTTATACACACTGGGAGACGGTATTCCCGTTTTACATACGAGCGACCGAAACGAAAAGAAAGTTGAATGGATAGACTGAACAATCAATGTATCTGGGTGGTATCTGATTATATCGCAATACTGTATATATAGTGATACTTACCAGGTGACGATACTTCCGTTACACATACTAGCGACTGAATCGAACAGAATGTTGAATGGTTAGACGAAACGATAATTGTATCTGAGTTGTATTCGATGATATCGTGATGATGTTCATATAGCAATACTCACCAGGTAACTGTCCTTCCGTTTTACATACAAGCGACCGAATCGAGCAGAAGGTTGAATGGATAGATTGAACAATCATCGTATCTGAGTTGTATTCGATTATGTTTTAATAGATATACTCACCAGGTACCTGTTCTTCCGATATACATACGAGCAACCGAATCGAACATAAGGTTGAATGGATAGATTGAACAATCATTGTATCTGGGTTGTCTCCGATTATATCGTTATGTTGTATATTTAACTACACCTACCATGTAACGGTTCATTCGTTACACATACGAGCGTCTGAATCGAACATAAGGTTGGATGGTTAGACGGAACGATAATTGTAACTAAGTTGTATTCGATTATATCGTGATGACGTTCATATAAAAATACTCACCAGGTTACTGTTCTTTCGTTATACATACGAGCAACCGAATCGAACAGAAGGTTGAATGGATAGTATCTGGGTTGTATTCGATTATGATGTTATGCTGTGTATATAGTTATACACATAAGGTGACGGTATTCCCGTTTCACATACGAGCGACCGAAACGAACAGAAAGTTGAATGGATAGACTGAACAATCAATGTATCTGGGTGGTATCCGATTATATCGCAATACTGTATATATAGTGATACTTACCAGGTAACGGTACTTCCGTTACACATACTAGCGACTGAATCGAACAGAAGGTTAAATGGTTAGACGAAACGATAATTGTATCTGAGTTGTATTCGATGATATCGTGTTGATGTTTATATAGCAATACTCACCAGGTAACTGTTCTTCCGTTTTACATACAAGCGACCGAATCGAGCAGAAGGTTGAATTCAGTATAGATTGAACAATCATCGTATCTGGGTTGTATTCGATTATGTTTATAAAGTTATACTCACCAGGTAACTGTACTTCCGTTATACATACGAGCGACTGAATTGAACAGAAGGTTGAATGGATAGTATATGGGTTGTATTCGATTATGATGTTATGCTGTGTATATAGTTATACACTCTAGGAGACGGTATTCCCGTTTTACATACGAGCGACCGAAACAAAGAGAAAGTTGAATGGATAGACTGAACAATCAATGTATCTGGGTGGTATCCGATTATATCGCAATACTGTATATATAGTGATACTTACCAGGTGACGATACTTCCGTTACACATACTAGCGACTGAATCGAACAGAATGTTGAATGGTTAGACGAAACGATAATTGTATCTGAGTTGTATTCGATGATATCGTGATGATGTTTATATAGCAATACTCACCAGGCAACTGTTCTTCCGTTTTACATACAAGCGACCGAATCGAGCAGAAGGTTGAATTCAGTATAGATTGAACAATCATCGTATCTGGGTTGTATTCGATTATGTTTATATAGTTATACTCACCAGGTAACTGTTCTTCCGTTATACATACGAGCTACTGAATTGAACAGAAGGTTGAATGGATAGTATATGGGTTGTATTCGATTATGATGTTATGCTGTGTATATAGTTATACACACTAGGAGACGGTATTCCCGTTTTACATACGAGCGACCGAAACGATAAGAAAGTTGAATGGATAGACTGAACAATCAATGTATCTGGGTGGTATCTGATTATATCGCAATACTGTATATATAGTGATACTTACCAGGTGACGATACTTCCGTTACACATACTAGCGACTGAATCGAACAGAATGTTGAATGGTTAGACGAAACGATACTTGTATCTGAGTTGTATTCGATGATATCGTGATGATGTTTATATAGCAATACTCACCAGGTAACTTTCCTTCCGTTTTACATACAAGCAACCGAATCGAGCAGAAGGTTAAGTGGATAGATTGAACAATCATCGTATCTGAGTTGTATTCGATTATGTTTATATAGATATACTCACCAGGTACCTGTTCTTCCGATATACATACGAGCAACCGAATCGAACATAAGGTTGAATGGATAGATTGAACAATCATCGTATCTGAGTTGTATTCGATTATGTTTATATAGTTATACTCACCAGGTAACTGTTCTTCCGTTATACATACGAGCGACTAAATTGAACTGAAGGTTGAATGGATAGACTAAACAATGATCGTATCTGGGGTTGTATTCGATTATATCGTGATGATGTTCATATAGTTATACTCACCAGGTAACTGTTCTCCAGTTATACATAAGAGCGACTGAACTGAACAGAAGGTTGAATGGATAGACTGAACAATCATCGTATCTGGGTTGTATTCGATTATTTCGTGATGATTATTATATATTATGTCTAACCAGGTAACTGTTCTTTCGTTATACATACTAGCAACCGAATCGAACATAAGGTTGAATTGATAGATTGAACAATCATTGTATCTGGGTTGTCTCCGATTATATCGTTATGTTGTATATTTAACTACACCTACCATGTAACGGTTCTTTCGTTACACATACGAGCGTCTGAATCGAACATAAGGTTGGATGGTTAGACGAAACGATAATTGTAACTAAGTTGTATTCGATTATATCGTGATGACGTTCATATAGAAATACTCTCCAGGTTACTGTTATTTCGTTATACATACGAGCAACCAAATCGAACAGAAGGTTGAATGGATAGTATCTGGGTTGTATTCGATTATGATGTTATGCTGTGTATATAGTTATACACATAAGGTGACGGTATTCCCGTTTCACATACGAGCGACCGAAACGAACAGAAAGTTGAATGGATAGACTGAACAATCAATGTATCTGGGTGGTATCCGATTATATCGCAATACTGTATATATAGTGATACTTACCAGGTGACGGTACTTCCGTTACACATACTAGCGACTGAATCGAACAGAAGGTTAAATGGTTAGACGAAACGATAATTGTATCTGAGTTGTATTCGATGATATCGTGATGATGTTTATATAGCAATACTCACCAGGTAACTGTTCTTCCGTTTAACATACAAGCGACCGAATCGAGCAGAAGGTTGAATTCAGTATAGATTGAACAATCATCGTATCTGGGTTGTATTCGATTATGTTTATATAGTTATACTCACCAGGTAACTGTTCTTCCGTTATACATACGAGCGACTGAATTGAACAGAAGGTTGAATGGATAGTATATGGGTTGTATTCGATTATGATGTTATGCTGTGTATATAGTTATACACACTAGGAGACGGTATTCCCGTTTTACATACGAGCGACCGAAACAAAAAGAAAGTTGAATGGATAGACTGAACAATCAATGTATCTGGGTGGTATCTGATTATATCGCAATACTGTATATATAGTGATACTTACCAGGTGACGATACTTCCGTTACACATACTAGCGACTGAATCGAACAGAATGTTGAATGGTAAGACGAAACGATAATTGTATCTGAGTTGTATTCGATGATATCGTGATGATGTTTATATAGCAATACTCACTAGGTAACTGTTCTTTCGTTTTACATACAAGCGACCGAATCGAGCAGAAGGTTGAATTCAGTATAGATTGAACAATCATCGTATCTGGGTTGTATTCGATTATGTTTATATAGTTATACTCACCAGGTAACTGTTCTTCCGTTATACATACGAGCGACTGAATTGAACAGAAGGTTGAATGGGTTGTATTCGATTATGATGTTATGCTGTGTATATAGTTATACACACTGGGAGACGGTATTCCCGTTTTACATACGAGCGACCGAAACGAAAAGAAAGTTGAATGGATAGACTGAACAATCAATGTATCTGGGTGGTATCTGATTATATCGCAATACTGTATATATAGTGATACTTACCAGGTGACGATACTTCCGTTACACATACTAGCGACTGAATCGAACAGAATGTTGAATGGTTAGACGAAACGATAATTGTATCTGAGTTGTATTCGATGATATCGTGATGATGTTTATATAGCAATACTCACCAGGTAACTGTCCTTCCGTTTTACATACAAGCAACCGAATCGAGCAGAAGGTTAAATTGATAGATTGAACAATCATCGTATCTGAGTTGTATTCGATTATGTTTATATAGATATACTCACCAGGTACCTGTTCTTCCGATATACATACGAGCAACCGAATCGAACATAAGGTTGAATGGATAGATTGAACAATCATCGTATCTGAGTTGTATTCGATTATGTTTATATAGTTATACTCACCAGGTAACTGTTCTTCCGTTATACATACGAGCGACTAAATTGAACTGAAGGTTGAATGGATAGACTAAACAATGATCGTATCTGGGGTTGTATTCGATTATATCGTGATGATGTTCATACAGTTATACTCACCAGGTAACTGTTCTCCAGTTATACATAAGAGCGACTGAACTGAACAGAAGGTTGAATGGATAGACTGAACAATCATCGTATCTGGGTTGTATTCGATTATTTCGTGATGATTATTATATATTATGTCTAACCAGGTAACTGTTCTTTCGTTATACATACTAGCAACCGAATCGAACATAAGGTTGAATGGATAGATTGAACAATCATTGTATCTGGGTTGTCTCCGATTATATCGTTATGTTGTATATTTAACTACACCTACCATGTAACGGTTCTTTCGTTACACATACGAGCGTCTGAATCGAACATAAGGTTGGATGGTTAGACGGAACGATAATTGTAACTAAGTTGTATTCGATTATATCGTGATGACGTTCATATAGAAATACTCACCAGGTTACTGTTCTTTCGTTATACATACGAGCAACCGAATCGAACAGAATGTTGAATGGATAGTATCTGGGTTGTATTCGATTATGATGTTATGCTGTGTATATAGTTATACACATAAGGTGACGGTATTCCCGTTTCACATACGAGCGACCGAAACGAACAGAAAGTTGAATGGATAGACTGAACAATCAATGTATCTGGGTGGTATCCGATTATATCGCAATACTGTATATATAGTGATACTTACCAGGTGACGGTACTTCCGTTACACATACTAGCGACTGAATCGAACAGAAGGTTAAATGGTTAGACGAAACGATAATTGTATCTGAGTTGTATTCGATGATATCGTGATGATGTTTATATAGCAATACTCACCAGGTAACTGTTCTTCCGTTTTACATACAAGCGACCGAATCGAGCAGAAGGTTGAAATCAGTATAGATTGAACAATCATCGTATCTGGGTTGTATTCGATTATGTTTATATAGTTATACTCACCAGGTAACTGTTCTTCCGTTATACATACGAGCGACTGAATTGAACAGAAGGTTGAATGGATAGTATATGGGTTGTATTCGATTATGATGTTATGCTGTGTATATAGTTATACACACTAGGAGACGGTATTCCCGTTTTACATACGAGCGACCGAAACGAAAAGAAAGTTGAATGGATAGACTGAACCATCAATGTATCTGGGTGGTATCCGATTATATCGCAATACTGTATATATAGTGATACTTACCAGGTGACGATACTTCCGTTACACATACTAGCGACTGAATCGAACAGAATGTTGAATGGTTAGACGAAACGATAATTGTATCTGAGTTGTATTCGATGATATCGTGATGATGTTTATATAGCAATACTCACCAGGTAACTGTCCTTCCGTTTTACATACAAGCGACCGAATCGAGCAGAAGGTTAAATGGATAGATTGAACAATCATCGTATCTGAGTTGTATTCGATTATGTTTATATAGATATACTCACCAGGTACCTGTTCTTCCGATATACATACGAGCAACCGAATCGAACATAAGGTTGAATGGATAGATTGAACAATCATCGTATCTGAGTTGTATTCGATTATGTTTATATAGTTATACTCACCAGGTTACTGTTCTTTCGTTATACATACGAGCAACCGAATCGAACAGAAGGTTGAATGGATAGTATCTGGGTTGTATTCGATTATGATGTTATGCTGTGTATATAGTTCTACACACTAGGAGACGGTATTCCCGTTTTACATACGAGCGACCGAAACGAAAACAAAGTTGAATGGATAGACTGAACCATCAATGTATCTGGGTGGTATCCGATTATATCGCAATACTGTATATATAGTGATACTTACCAGGTGACGATACTTCCGTTACACATACTAGCGACTGAATCGAACAGAATGTTGAATGGTTAGACGAAACGATAATTGTATCTGAGTTGTATTCGATGATATCGTGATGATGTTTATATAGCAATACTCACCAGGTTACTGTTCCTTCGTTATACATACGAGCAACCGAATCGAACAGGAGGTTGAATGGATAGTATCTGGGTTGTATTCGATTATGATGTTATGCTGTGTATATAGTTATACACATAAGGTGACGGTATTCCCGTTTCACATACGAGCGACCGAAACGAACAGAAAGTTGAATGGATAGACTGAACAATCAATGTATCTGGGTGGTATCCGATTATATCGCGATACTGTATATATAGTGATACTTACCAGGTGACGGTACTTTCGTTACACATACTAGCGACTGAATCGAACAGAAGGTTAAATGGTTAGACGAAACGATAATTGTATCTGAGTTGTATTCGATGATATCGTGATGATGTTTATATAGCAATACTCAACAGGTAACTGTCCTTCCGTTTTACATACAAGCGACCGAATCGAGCAGATGGTTAAATGGATAGATTGAACAATCATCGTATCTGAGTTGTATTCGATTATGTTTATATAGATATACTCACCAGGTAACTGTTCTTCCGTTATACATACGAGCGACTGAATTGAACTGAAGGTTGAATGGATAGACTAAACAATGATCGTATCTGGGATTGTATTCGATTATATCGTGATGATGTTCATATAGTTATACTCACCAGGTAACTGTTCTCCAGTTATACATAAGAGCGACTGAACTGAACAGAAGGTTGAATGGATAGACTGAACAATCATCGTATTTGGGTTGTATTCGATTATTTCGTGATGATTATTATATATTATGTCTTACCAGGTAACTGTTCTTTCGTTATACATACTAGCAACCGAATCGAACATAAGGTTGAATGGATAGATTGAACAATCATTGTATCTGGGTTGTCTCCGATTATATCGTTATGTTGTATATTTAACTACACCTACCATGTAACGGTTCTTTCGTTACACATACGAGCGTCTGAATCGAACATAAGGTTGGATGGTTAGACGGAACGATAATTGTAACTATGTTGTATTCGATTATATCGTGATGACGTTCATATAGAAATACTCACCAGGTTACTGTTCTTTCGTTATACATACGAGCAACCGAATCGAACAGAAGGTTGAATGGATAGTATCTGGGTTGTATTCGATTATGATGTTATGCTGTGTATATAGTTATACACATAATGTGACGGTATTCCCGTTTCACATACGAGCGACCGAAACGAACAGAAAGTTGAATGGATAGACTGAACAATCAATGTATCTGGGTGGTATCCGATTATATCGCAATACTGTATATATAGTGATTCTTTCCAGGTGACGGTACTTCCGTTACACATACTAGCGACTGAATCGAACAGAAGGTTAAATGGTTAGACGAAACGATAATTGTATCTGAGTTGTATTCGATGATATCGTGATGATGTTTATATAGCAATACTCACCAGGTAACTGTTCTTCCGTTTTACATACAAGCGACCGAATCGAGCAGAAGGTTGAATTCAGTATAGATTGAACAATCATCGTATCTGGGTTGTATTCGATTATGTTTATATTGTTATACTCACCAGGTAACTGTTCTTCCGTTATACATACGAGCGACTGAATTGAACAGAATGTTGAATGGATAGTATATGGGTTGTATTCGATTATGATGTTATGCTGTGTATATAGTTATACACACTAGGAGACGGTATTCCCGTTTTACATACGAGCGACCGAAACAAAGAGAAAGTTGAATGGATAGACTGAACAATCAATGTATCTGGGTGGTATCCGATTATATCGCAATACTGTATATATAGTGATACTTACCAGGTGACGATACTTCCGTTACACATACAAGCGACTTAATCGAACAGAATGTTGAATGGTTAGACGAAACGATAATTGTATCTGAGTTGTATTCGATGATATCGTGATGATGTTTATATAGCAATACTCACCAGGTTACTGTTCTTTCGTTATACATACGAGCAACCGAATCGAACAGAAGGTTGAATGGATAGTATCTGGGTTGTATTCGATTATGATGTTATGCTGTGTATATAGTTATACACATAAGGTGACGGTATTCCTGTTTCACATACGAGCGACCTAAACGAACAGAAAGTTGAATGGATAGACTGAACAATCAATGTATCTGGGTGGTATCCGATTATATCGCAATACTGTATATATAGTGATTCTTACCAGGTGACGGTAGTTCCGTTACACATACTAGCGACTGAATCGAACAGAATGTTGAATGGTTAGACGAAACGATAATTGTATCTGAGTTGTATTCGATGATATCGTGATGATGTTTATATAGCAATACTCACCAGGTTACTGTTCTTTCGTTATACATACGAGCAACCGAATCGAACAGAAGGTTGAATGGATAGTATCTGGGTTGTATTCGATTATGATGTTATGCTGTGTATATAGTTATACACATAAGGTGACGGTATTCCCGTTTCACATACGAGCGACCTAAACGAACAGAAAGTTGAATGGATAGACTGAACAATCAATGTATCTGGGTGGTATCCGATTATATCGCAATACTGTATATATAGTGATTCTTACCAGGTGACGGTACTTCCGTTACACATACTAGCGACTGAATCGAACAGAAGGTTAAATGGTTAGACGAAACGATAATTGTATCTGAGTTGTATTCGATGATATCGTGATGATGTTTATATAGCAATACTCACCAGGTAACTGTTCTTCCGTTTTACATACAAGCGACCGAATCGAGCAGAAGGTTGAATTCAGTATAGATTGGACAATCATCGTATCTGGGTTGTATTCGATTATGTTTATATAGATATACTCACCAGGTACCTTTTCATCCGATATACAAACGAGCAACCGAATCGAACATAAGGTTGAATGGATAGATTGAACAATCATCATATCTGAGTTGTATTCGATTATGTTTATATAGTTATACTCACCAGGTAACTGTTCTTCCGTTATACATACGAGCGACTGAATTGAACTGAAGGTTGAATGGATAGACTAAACAATGATCGTATCTGGGGTTGTATTCGATTATATCGTGATGATGTTCATATAGTTATACTCACCAGGTAACCGTTCTCCAGTTATACATAAGAGCGACTGAACTGAACAGAAGGTTGAATGGATAGATTGAACAATCATCGTATCTGAGTTGTATTTATTCGATTATGTTTATATAGTTATACTCACCAGGTAACTGTTCTTCCGTTATACATACGAGCGACTGATTTGAACTGAAGGTTGAATGGATAGACTAAACAATGATCGTATCTGGGGTTGTATTCGATTATATCGTGATGATGTTCATATAGTTATACTCACCAGGTAACTGTTCTCCAGTTATACATAAGAGCGACTGAACTGAACAGAAGGTTGAATGGATAGACTGAACAATCATCGTATCTGGGTTGTATTCGATTATTTCGTGATGATTATTATATATTATGTCTAACCAGGTAACTGTTCTTTCGTTATACATACTAGCAACCGAATCGAACATAAGGTTGAATGGATAGATTGAACAATCATTGTATCTGGGTTGTCTCCGATTATATCGTTATGTTGTATATTCAACTACACCTACCATGTAAGGGTTCTTTCGTTACACATACGAGCGTCTGAATCGAACATAAGGTTGGATGGTTAGACGGAACGATAATTGTAACTAAGTTGTATTCGATTATATCGTGATGACGTTCATATAGAAATACTCACCAGGTTACTGTTCTTTCGTTATACATACGAGCAACCGAATCGAACAGAAGGTTGAATGGATAGTATCTGGGTTGTATTCGATTATGATGTTATGATGTGTATATAGTTATACACATAAGGTGAAGGTATTCCCGTTTCACATACGAGCGACCGAAACGAACATAAAGTTGAATGGATAGACTGAACAATCAATGTATCTGGGTGGTATCCGATTATATCGCAAAACTGTATATATAGTGATACTTACCAGGTGACGGTACTTCCGTTACACATACTAGCGACTGAATCGAACAGAATGTTGAATGGTTAGACGAAACGATGATTGTATCTGAGTTGTATTCGATGATATCGTGATGATGTTTATATAGCAATACTCACCAGGTAACTGTTCTTCCGTTTTACATACAAGCGACCGAATCGAGCAGAAGGTTGAATTCAGTATAGATTGAACAATCATCGTATCTGGGTTGTATTCGATTATGTTTATATAGATATACTCACCAGGTACCTTTTCTTCCGATATACAAACGAGCAACCGAATCGAACATAAGGTTGAATGGATAGATTGAACAATCATCATATCTGAGTTGTATTCGATTATGTTTATATAGTTATACTCACCAGGTAACTGTTCTTCCGTTATACATACGAGCGACTGAATTGAACTGAAGGTTGAATGGATAGACTAAACAATGATCGTATCTGGGGTTGTATTCGATTATATCGTGATGATGTTCATATAGTTATACTCACCAGGTAACCGTTCTCCAGTTATACATAAGAGCGGCTGAACTGAACAGAAGGTTGAATGGATAGACTGAACAATCATCGTATCTGGGTTGTATTCGATTATTTCGTGATGATTATTATATATTATGTCTTACCTATACATTATTATATATTATGTCTTACTTATATATACTAGCAACCGAATCGAACATAAGGTTGAATGGATAGATTGAACAATCATTGTATCTGGGTTGTCTCCGATTATGTCGTTATGTTGTATATTTAACTACACCTACCATGTAACGGTTCTTTCGTTACACATACGAGCGTCTGAATCGAACATAAGGTTGGATGGTTAGACGGAACGATAATTGTAACTAAGTTGTATTCGATTATATCGTGATGACGTTCATATAGAAATACTCACCAGGTTACTGTTCTTTTGTTATACATACGAGCAACCGAATCGAACAGAAGGTTGAATGGATAGTATCTGGGTTGTATTCGATTATGATGTTATGCTGTATATATAGTTATACACATAAGGTGACGGTATTCCCGTTTCACATACGAGCGACCGAAACGAACAGAAAGTTGAATGGATAGACTGAACAATCAATGTATCTGGGTGGTATCCGATTATATCGCAATACTGTATATTTAGTGATACTTACCAGGTGACGGTACTTCCGTTACACATACTAGCGACTGAATCGAACAGAAGGTTAAATGGTTAGACGAAACGATAATTGTATCTGAGTTGTATTCGATGATATCGTGATGATGTTTATATAGCAATACTCACCAGGTAACTGTCCTTCCGTTTTACATACAAGCGACCGAATCGAGCAGAAGGTTAAATAGATAGATTGAACAATCATCGTATCTGAGTTGTATTCGATTATGTTTATATAGATATACTCACCAGGTACCTGTTCTTCCGATATACATACGAGCAACCGAATCGAACATAAGGTTGAATGGATAGATTGAACAATTATCGTATCTGAGTTGTATTCGATTATGTTTATATAGTTATACTCACCAGGTAACTGTTCTTCCGTTATACATACGAGCGACTGAATTGAACTGAAGGTTGAATGGATAGACTAAACAATAATCGTATCTGGGGTTGTATTCGATTATATCGTGATGATGTTCATATAGTTATACTCACCAGGTAACTGTTCTCTAGTTATACATAAGAGCGACTGAACTGAACAGAAGGTTGAATGGATAGACTGAACAATCATCGTATCTGGGTTGTATTCGATTATTTCGTGATGATTATTATATATTATGTCTAACCAGGTAACTGTTTTTTCGTTATACATACTAGCAACCGAATCGAACATAAGGTTGAATGGATAGATTGAACAATCATTGTATCTGGGTTGTCTCCGATTATATCGTTATGTTGTATATTTAACTACACCTACCATGTAACGGTTCTTTCGTTACACATACGAGCGTCTGAATCGAACATAAGGTTGGATGGTTAGAGGGAACGATAATTGTAACTAAGTTGTATTCGATTATATCGTGATGACGTTCATTGTAATGATGTTCATAGCATGAATTTCAAAGGGGTGAGTTCTTTGGACTATTTTTGATTTCTTTATTGTGTCAAGCAGTGTTGAGCGCCAGTCTATTTTATTGTAAAAAAATATAGACAAAAAATGATCAAGAAAATATTCAATAATATATAGATAAATTATCTTTCAAGGACTCTCCCCTATCTTAGTCAGAGCAATAAAACTATTCAATAAGAAAATGATCTATTGTACATATTAATGAGAATAACAATATATTAATTGTGAGTATTCAACAATGAGTGTGAGTAATCAATAGCTAGAAATTATGCAAATGATTTTTACAATTCTCCTCCTGATTTCTATTCTTCCTACGATTTTGATCAATATCTCCTGGATTATTGCTCTATACTTGCGAGTCAGATGTCGTTCCCCAATTACGATGACAACTCCCTACTCCAGGTCAGTACTCTCCTACGATGATGTAGTACAGTTTACACCCTCTATCTTCTAGCTCACAGTGGAAGGTGGTACTCTGTAGTTGTGTTAGTTTCAGCACTGAAACTGGGGGAAAACTGGACGACTCTGATGTCTACTCAGCAAATGATAGAGGTCCTCTCTACGTTGATTGATCACTCATTTATCGTCGACATACATGAAAAGTCGTAATAGAAATCAGTTGTGTTCAGGGAGATATGGACTGTAGGTTCAAAATTTGTGGTTTTGAGCTTAGCTGATTGATTGATCGAAAATTATACAATATCCTCAATGAGTCATAACACTATATAACATTCTCAACACTGAGAATATAAAAGATACATTCTATACTGTATATTCTGCTTCAATATTTGTTGAATTAATCAATAAAGAAATCTTGCATTCAAGTGATTGGCCTATCACATGTATGCAAGTACAGGCTCAAAAAGATTCAAAAATAAAAAAAATATTGCTGAGATATCAAGAGCGACGTCAAGCGACACCCTTCCACTCAATTACAGATTGTTCAGATAGTAAATTATATTTCACCAGGTAAAATTAATTGCTTTCATGAATAAAAGAATCATGAACTCTTTTCCATAGGAAAGAAATGAATAGATGAGTGTAACAGTTAACACATGAATTTATTTCAAAGTTGAGGTTTCACTGTACACTCACCTGAACATTATCTCTCTTCTTGTCCAGAGTCCAGACTTCTCTATGGTTTCACTCCAAATTCACGCCAGAAATATTGATTTATTGAGTTCGAACAACTTCATTTCCGGAATTGCATTCAAGCTAAAAATAAGAAAAAAAAACCACAGACTATTCACTCAAGCCAAATTTTACAATTTACACATGCTCTGTGTAAAAAAAATTCTCAAAAATCTATCCTCAAAATACCAGTAGAAATTCTACCAAGCAGAATTCGTAATCTTTCAGTCCATGAGAAAGAGATCAAAGCCAAGATATATCCAAATAAATTCTGTCTTCAACTATGCAGCAATGGCTGCCTGAAGCACCGGTTAATTAATTCTTATTAATCTTGTTTAATCTGAACCATCCTAAATTGAAATCAAAAAGGGCATACCTTGATTCACTCCTGATATCCCAAGCAATCTCAGAAAACCTGAGTCTTCAAATCCCTTTTTACGGGAGAATAGGAATTTTCAAAAAAATTGCTCGAAGTTTTCGCCTCAAAAGTTAAAAAGCAAGAGAGCGACCCTACGTCGTTTATTCCCAAATGTTCGTTTTAATCACGTGATTAACAAGGATCATCTTGATTGGTACAACGGCAATACAACAAATTAACAATTCATAAATATCTGCAATAATAAGTGTGATACAGAAACCTGTTTATCATGCGTCGATTTTAAATTTAATTGCAGATATCTTGATGGTACCTGTACAAAAGAAGATGTCTTTGTTATTGATTTTATATTAATTTACGAGATGTCGCTGAGTGATCTGATACAACTATTTATTGATGTTATTTGTATGACTACATAAAAACAAAATGTAACGATTTATATATCGTTACACATCCCCTTTTCTCCAAAAAAAAAAAAAAAAACTTGAAAACTCGCAGTTTTCAATTTTTTTTTTATTAGAATTCTCGAAAAACTAATGTGAGACATAATCTGCATAGAAAATTTGAATTGATCTTAAGAGTTTTCAAAGAATTCACATTAAATTTGAAAATTTTAAAGCCAAGCCCAATAGAAAATTTTGACCAAACTGAATTTACCAACGCAAGAGATAGGAAAAATGAAACTGACCTGAAACCAAGAGAAATTAATGAATACCAAACCACTATGCTGTGCATTAGCATATATGTGGAAGGTTCATTTACCATAAAGGAAGGAGCAGAACAGTCATGCCCCTAGTAAATTCTAGTATTCACCACACTGAAAAGAAAATAAAAACTACCACTCTACTGTACATTAATAGGTGGTAGGGTGAATCTTGTGAGGACTGGTTGTCTCCATCCAGACCATAACACACAGATAACACCATGAAAACCTGGCCAGGATGTTCGTTTCGCTGCAAGATCTAGACGCTGCGCCGTTGAACAATCCATCACCACTCGCCCCCAGGCTTCCATGTTGATACCCGCAACGCCATGACCCAGACAGATAGACCAGCAGTATCACAAGACTCACCGGTGGAACAAAACAAAATGGAAATTATGAAGATAAAAATAACCAAATGCCACCACACTTGGGGTATAATAAGTATACCAACTGAAACGACTGGTGAAGCCAAGTCGGCAAAAACTCTAAGCGGGAGTATTCCTTGATTGAGTACTGTGAACCAATCCTCAAGTGGACAGATTCGCAGAACTCGAAACAAGCACAGTAGTGAGCAACGAACGCTGTGAGTAGTCCCCCGTAGGCAGAATTTACCGGGTTCACCGCTCACCCCCCAATACTTGCCCCTTCTACAGATCTCACCATTGAAGGTAGGCCAAATGAGCGAGGCCCACACCCACTCAATCAGGTCCCCATTCAAAAAACTACCAATACTATGATTACTCCCAATCAATAGACCTCAAGGCAACAGAATAAAAATGAAAAGAAAACGGAAACAAACCAGAGTCCAGGTTGTTCAGAATGGATATCTCAATCCAGAAAAATGTTTCTATCCCAAAATCGAAAGACGGATAAAAATGAAATCTAGCCTTCATCAAACCTCTGAAATTAAGAATCCAAACTATCCAAACCTAGATCTGACAGAGTATATGAGAAACCGGATTCAGTCTAGAACTAAGCTGCACATAAAAACCCTTATATTTCTATAAAATGTGATTCCAGTAGGTCACATCATTCTTGATGAATCAGACATGTGCACTCCAGGCTTAGTACTGATCTGAAGGATCCCACTAAGTCACATTACATCTCCATCAGAACGAAGTGCACTCCAAAGCCTACCACTAATCAAAAAAACAACACTCGAAGCTCCAAACTAAATCAGACAATCTCATATACGACAGCAAAGAAAGAGAAAGATAGACGTACTGACATATGAAAAACCTAACCCTGTTCAAAATCAGTAAGTTGCAGACTAACCAAAATCCCAAACCCAATATGATTCCAGTAGGTCACCTTGCTCATAATGAACTTGACATTGTGCACTCCAAAAGCCTAGCACCAATTTAAAAGATTCCACTAAGTCACAATAACTCAATTTCATCAGAACAAAAGTGCTCCCCAAAAGCCTACCACCAATCAAACAAAAAAAAATCATCAACAACTCCTGACCCTGAACAAAATTCAGTGATCTCACACACAATGAAGAACAAGAAGAAAGATATAAAGTAAAAGAAAGATATAAAGAATAAGAAGAAAGATAAGAGAGACGATGATATAGTCCTCAAATATTGAAACCAACAAAGACATTCAGGGGGAGACCAAGATCAGTTCAGAAATATCACAGGTAAAATATCAGAGTCTAAAATGGGAATGCGGACTGGTTCACAAAATCAAGTTTTACATTAAAATGCAAAACCAATTATAATTAACGACCTGAAAATCCACCCCAAATATCCAAACCCCGACACGAAACAGAGGATGATAAATGATGTTAAATCATGTACAGGATGTTCATAAATTCCAATTCAAAAGATATCGAACAACTTCAAGTTTTCTTGGTGATACCTAAAATTTATCAAATACTGAAATTATGAATCCAAAAAATTACCTCTATGGAATGTGACTGTGACTTTTCCGAAAATATCTCAGTTCACCCTTTCAAAAAAGTTCCATTTCATACGGACTCTTACCGCAAGGAAGGCTTTCTCCTGTTGAGCAATTCTACGGCCGGACTCAACACGGCAAAAAAAAATGTAATAACCTTGAAATCCATCTTTCTTATACCAAGAGAAATATATCAACTAAAATTAAATATCTCAAATTTGTGATGCTTCCAAATATGCGCCACCAGGCAAAAATTGTGATAATTCTAAAAACGCGCCACCAGGCAAAAATTCAAAAAAATAAAATTATCACATTGAAGCATCTTCAATCAAGATAAATATTTGCTACACAGCAGTTTCAAAGATATAGATAAACTATAATATATTTTTTTTTTATACACGCCACCAGGCAAAAATCAAAACAAGATCAACAAATTAAAGTATCTTCAATCACAATGAAGAAATGTATTTTCAAAGATAGGATTTCAAGAGTTAGATAACTCATATTGATGTTAAAGATATAAAACCAAAGAAACAAAGATATTACTATTTCAAAGATTAAAAATAAGACTTCAAGACAAAGATTTGATTTCAAAGATAAAGATATGCCAATTTGGTCGGACTTTTACCGCCAGGAAGGTCAATTCCTACTGAGCAATTCTTAGGCCGAACTCAGCACAGCCGAAAAATTTTACCGAGATATTCTAAGATCCATCTAAATCCATATCGCTATCATGAGAATCAGTTTCTGAATCATCATCGGAATCAAGATGAGTGGGGTCGATTTTCAAGTCTTTAACATGCCAATTTCCAAGATCAGAACCATTTTCACCTTTCAATCCATAAACTAATGGAGAAATTACTTTATCTACAATGCAAGGAATAAATTTATTTGCCAATTTTGCTGAAAAATTATCAGCAGCTTTTGACAACACATAGTTTTTCTTCAAAACTCGATCTCCAACTTTATATTTGGTGTCTCTCCTCCTGAGATTATAGGTCTTGGCACTTTGTTCATATGCTTCATAAATTCTTTCACGAGTTTTGACGAAAAATTCTGGTAATTCCTGAAGGTCTGCAATTCTAGAATTCTTGTCTGATATAGATACAATATTATGTGCATTCTCTGCAATTATACCATAATAATCCCCAGATACAGGAACATTTCTCCCAAAAGTTAAAAAACTGGCTGAATAGCCCGTGACATCACTCTTTGCCAACCGAATTGCTTGTGAAATTTTAAAAATGGCTTGATCCTAGTCCTTATGATTTTCTTTAATATAAGATCTGATCGCGGTTACTATCACTTTATTCTGACGTTCAGTTGCATTGATTTGAGGGTGATACCTAGCATTGTACCAAATCTTCTGAACTTTATATTCATTCATGAATGACTTGAATTCCTTACTCCACGTTACCCCACGTTGGGCGCCATGTGTAATGATGTTCATAGCATGAATTTCAAAGGGGTGAGTTCTTTGGACTATTTTTGATTTCTTTATTGTGTCAAGCAGTGTTGAGCGCCAGTCTATTTTATTGTAAAAATATAGACAAAAAATGATCAAGAAAATATTCAATAATATATAGATAAATTATCTTTCAAGGACTCTCCCCTATCTTAGTCAGAGCAATAAAACTATTCAATAAGAAAATGATCTATTGTACATATTAATGAGAATAACAATATATTAATTGTGAGTATTCAACAATGAGTGTGAGTAATCAATAGCTAGAAATTATGCAAATGATTTTTACAATTCTCCTCCTGATTTCTATTCTTCCTACGATTTTGATCAATATCTCCTGGATTATTGCTCTATACTTGCGAGTCAGATGTCGTTCCCCAATTACGATGACAACTCCCTACTCCAGGTCAGTACTCTCCTACGATGATGTAGTACAGTTTACACCCTCTATCTTCTAGCTCACAGTGGAAGGTGGTACTCTGTAGTTGTGTTAGTTTCAGCACTGAAACTGGGGGAAAACTGGACGACTCTGATGTCTACTCAGCAAATGATAGAGGTCCTCTCTACGTTGATTGATCACTCATTTATCGTCGACATACATGAAAAGTCGTAATAGAAATCAGTTGGGTTCAGGGAGATATGGACTGAAGGTTCAAAATTTGTGGTTTTGAGCTTAGCTGATTGATTGATCGAAAATTATACAATATCCTCAATGAGTCATAACACTATATAACATTCTCAACACTGAGAATATAAAAGATACATTCTATACTGTATATTCTGCTTCAATATTTGTTGAATTAATCGATAAAGAAATCTTGCATTCAAGTGATTGGCCTATCACATGTATGCAAGTACAGGCTCAAAAAGATTCAAAAATAAAAAAAATATTGCTGAGATATCAAGAGCGACGTCAAGCGACACCCTTCCACTCAATTACAGATTGTTCAGATAGTAAATTATATTTCACCAGGTAAAATTAATTGCTTTCATGAATAAAAGAATCATGAACTCTTTTCCATAGGAAAGAAATGAATAGATGAGTGTAACAGTTAACACATGAATTTATTTCAAAGTTGAGGTTTCACTGTACACTCACCTGAACATTATCTCTCTTCTTGTCCAGAGTCCAGACTTCTCTATGGTTTCACTCCAAATTCACGCCAGAAATATTGATTTATTGAGTTCGAACAACTTCATTTCCGGAATTGCATTCAAGCTGAAAATAAGAAAAAAAACCACAGACTATTCACTCAAGCCAAATTTTACAATTTACACATGCTCTGTGTAAAAAAAATTCTCAAAAATCTATCCTCAAAATACCAGTAGAAATTCTACCAAGCAGAATTCGTAATCTTTCAGTCCATGAGAAAGAGATCAAAGCCAAGATATATCCAAATAAATTCTGTCTTCAACTATGCAGCAATGGCTGCCTGAAGCACCGGTTAATTAATTCGTATTAATCTTGTTTAATCTGAACCATCCTAAATTGAAATCAAAAAGGGCATACCTTGATTCACTCCTGATATCCTAAGCAATCTCAGAAAACCTGAGTCTTCAAATCCCTTTTTACGGGAGAATAGGAATTTTCAAAAAAATTGCTCGAAGTTTTCGCCTCAAAAGTTAAAAAGCAAGAGAGCGACCCTACGTCGTTTATTCCCAAATGTTCGTTTTAATCACGTGATTAACAAGGATCATCTTGATTGGTACAACGGCAATACAACAAATTAACAATTCATAAATATCTGCAATAATAAGTGTGATACAGAAACCTGTTTATCATGCGTCGATTTTAAATTTAATTGCAGATATCTTGATGGTACCTGTACAAAAGAAGATGTCTTTGTTATTGATTTTATATTAATTTACGAGATGTCGCTAAGTGATCTGATACAACTATTTATTGATGTTATTTGTATGACTACATAAAAACAAAATGTAACGATTTATATATCGTTACATCATACAGAAATACTCACCAGGTTTCTGTTCTTTCGTTATACATACGAGCAACCGAATCGAACAGAAGGTTGAATGGATAGTATCTGGGTTGTATTCGATTATGATGTTATGCTGTATATATAGTTATACACATAAGGTGACGGTATTCCCGTTTCACATACGAGCGACCGAAACGAACAGAAAGTTGAATGGATAGATTGAACAATCAATGTATCTGGGTGGTATCCGATTATATCGCAATACTGTATATATAGTGATACTTACCAGGTGACGGTACTTCCGTTACACATACTAGCGACTGAATCGAACAGAAGGTTAAATGGTTAGACGAAACGATAATTGTATCTGAGTTGTATTCGAAGATATCGTGATGATGTTTATATAGCAATACTCACCAGGTAACTGTTCTTCCGTTTACATACAAGCGACCGAATCGAGCAGAAGGTTGAATTCAGTATAGATTGAACAATCATCGTATCTGGGTTGTATTCGATTATGTTTATATAGTTTTACTCACCAGGTAACTGTTCTTCCGTTATACATACGAGCGACTGAATTGAACAGAAGGTTGAATGGATAGTATATGGGTTGTATTCGATTATGATGTTATGCTGTGTATATAGTTATACACACTAGGAGACGGTATTCCCGTTTTACATACGAGCGACCGAAACGAAAAGAAAGTTGAATGGATAGACTGAACAATCAATGTATCTGGGTGGTATCTGATTATATCGCAATACTGTATATATAGTGATACTAACCAGGTGACGATACTTCCGTTACACATACTAGCGACTGAATCGAACAGAATGTTGAATGGTTAGACGAAACGATAATTGTATCTTAGTTGTATTCGATGATATCGTGATGATGTTTATATAGCAATACTCACCAGGTAACTGTCCTTCCGTTATACATACGAGCGACTGATTTGAACTGAAGGTTGAATGGATAGACTAAACAATGATCGTATCTGGGGTTGTATTCGATTATATCGTGATGATGTTCATATAGTTATACTCACCAGGTAACTGTTCTCCAGTTATACATAAGAGCGACTGAACTGAACAGAAGGTTGAATGGATAGACTGAACAATCATCGTATCTGGGTTGTATTCGATAATTTCGTGATGATTATTATATATTATGTCTAACCAGGTAACTGTTCTTTCGTTATACATACTAGCAACCGAATCGAACATAAGGTTGAATGGATAGATTGAACAATCATTGTATCTGGGTTGTCTCCGATTATATCGTTATGTTGTATATTTAACTACACCTACCATGTAACGGTTCTTTCGTTACACATACGAGCGTCTGAATCGAACATAAGGTTGGATGGTTAGACGGAACGATAATTGTAACTAAGTTGTATTCGATTATATCGTGATGACGTTCATATAGAAATACTCACCAGGTTACTGATCTTTCGTTATACATACGAGCAACCGAATCGAACAGAAGGTTGAATGGATAGTATCTGGGTTGTATTCGATTATGATGTTATGCTGTGTATATAGTTATACACATAAGGTGAAGGTATTCCCGTTTCACATACGAGCGACCGAAACGAACATAAAGTTGAATGGATAGACTGAACAATCAATGTATCTGGGTGGTATCCGATTATATCGCAATACTGTATATATAGTGATACTTACCAGGTGACGGTACTTCCGTTACACATACTAGCGACTGAATCGAACAGAAGGTTGAATGGTTAGAAGAAACGATACATGTATCTGAGTTGTATTCGATGATATCGTGATGATGTTTATATAGCAATACTCACCAGGTAACTGTTCTTCCGTTTTACATACAAGCGACCGAATCGAGCAGAAGGTTGAATTCAGTATAGATTGGACAATCATCGTATCTGGGTTGTATTCGATTATGTTTATATAGATATACTCACCAGGTACCTTTTCTTCCGATATACAAACGAGCAACCGAATCGAACATAAGGTTGAATGGATAGATTGAACAATCATCATATCTGAGTTGTATTCGATTATGTTTATATAGTTATACTCACCAGGTAACTGTTCTTCCGTTATACATACGAGCGACTGAATTGAACTGAAGGTTGAATGGATAGACTAAACAATGATCGTATCTGGGGTTGTATTCGATTATATCGTGATGATGTTCATATAGTTATACTCACCAGGTAACCGTTCTCCAGTTATACATAAGAGCGACTGAACTGAACAGAAGGTTGAATGGATAGACTGAACAATCATCGTATCTGGGTTGTATTCGATTATTTCGTGATGATTATTATATATTATGTCTTACTTATACATTATTATATATTATGTCTTACTTATATATACTAGCAACCGAATCGAACATAAGGTTGAATGGATAGATTGAACAATCATTGTATCTGGGTTGTCTCCGATTATATCGTTATGTTGTATATTTAACTACACCTACCATGTAACGGTTCTTTCGTTACACATACGAGCGTCTGAATCGAACATAAGGTTGGATGGTTAGACGGAACGATAATTGTAACTAAGTTGTATTCGATTATATCGTGATGACGTTCATTTAGAAATACTCACCAGGTTACTGTTCTTTTGTTATACATACGAGCAACCGAATCGAACAGAAGGTTGAATGGATAGTATCTGGGTTGTATTCGATTATGATGTTATGCTGTATATATAGTTATACACATAAGGTGACGGTATTCCCGTTTCACATACGAGCGACCAAAACGAACAGAAAGTTGAATGGATAGACTGAACAATCAATGTATCTGGGTGGTATCCGATTATATCGCAATACTGTATATATAGTGATACTTACCAGGTGACGGTACTTCCGTTACACATACTAGCGACTGAATCGAACAGAAGGTTAAATGGTTAGACGAAACGATAATTGTATCTGAGTTGTATTCGATGATATCGTGATGATGTTTATATAGCAATACTCACCAGGTAACTGTTCTTCCGTTTTACACACAAGCGACCGAATCGAGCAGAAGGTTGAATTCAGTATAGATTGAACAATCATCGTATCTGGGTTGTATTCGATTATGTTTATATAGTTATACTCACCAGGTAACTGTTCTTCCGTTATACATACGAGCGACTGAATTGAACAGAAGGTTGAATGGATAGTATATGGGTTATATTCGATTATGATGTTATGCTGTGTATATAGTTATACACACTAGGAAACGGTATTCCCGTTTTACATACGAGCGACCGAAACAAAAAGAAAGTTGAATGGATAGACTGAACAATCAATGTATCTGGGTGGTTTCCGATTATATCGCAATACTGTATATATAGTGATACTTACCAGGTGACGATACTTCCGTTACACATACTAGCGACTGAATCGAACAGAATGTTGAATGGTTAGACGAAACGATGATTGTATCTGAGTTGTATTCGATGATATCGTGATGATGTTTATATAGCAATACTCACCAGGTAACTGTTCTTCCGTTTTACATACAAGCGACCGAATCGAGCAGAAGGTTGAATTCAGTATAGATTGAACAATCATCGTATCTGGGTTGTATTCGATTATGTTTATATAGTTATACTCACCAGGTAACTGTTCTTCCGTTATACATACTAGCGACTGAATTGAACAGAAGGTTGAATGGATAGTATATGGGTTGTATTCGATTATGATGTTATGCTGTGTATATAGTTATACACACTAGGAGACGGTATTCCCGTTTTACATACGAGCGACCGAAACGAAAAGAAAGTTGAATGGATAGACTGAACAATCAATGTATCTGGGTGGTATCCGATTATATCGCAATACTGTATATATAGTGATACTTATCAGGTGACGATACTTCCGTTACACATACTAGCGACTGAATCGAACAGAATGTTGAATGGTTAGACGAAACGATAATTGTATCTGAGTTGTATTCGATGATATCGTGATGATGTTTATATAGCAATACTCACCAGGTAACTGTCCTTCCGTTTTACATACAAGCGACCGAATCGAGCAGAAGGTTAAATGGATAGATTGAACAATCATCGTATCTGAGTTGTATTCGATTATGTTTATATAGATATACTCACCAGGTACCTGTTCTTCCGATATACATACGAGCAACCGAATCGAACATAAGGTTGAATGGATAGATTGAACAATCATCGTATCTGAGTTGTATTCGATTATGTTTATATAGTTATACTCACCAGGTAACTGTTCTTCCGTTATACATACGAGCGACTGAATTGAACTGAAGGTTGAATGGATAGACTAAACAATGATCGTATCTGGGGTTGTATTCGATTATATCGTGATGATGTTCATATAGTTATACTCACCAGGTAACTGTTCTCCAGTTATACATAAGAGCGACTGAACTGAACAGAAGGTTGAATGGATAGACTGAACAATCATCGTATCTGGGTTGTATTCGATTATTTCGTGATGATTATTATATATTATGTCTAACCAGGTAACTGTTCTTTCGTTATACATACTAGCAACCGAATCGAACATAAGGTTGAATGGATAGATTAAACAATCATTGTATCTGGGTTGTCTCCGATTATATCGTTATGTTGTATATTTAACTACACCTACCATGTAACGGTTCTTTCGTTACACATACGAGCGTCTGAATCGAACATAAGGTTGGATGGTTAGACGGAACGATAATTGTAACTAAGTTGTATTCGATTATATCGTGATGACGTTCATATAGAAATACCAGGTTACTGTTCTTTCGTTATACATACGAGCAACCGAATCGAACAGAAGGTTGAATGGATAGTATCTGGGTTGTATTCGATTATGATTGATGTTATGCTGTGTACATAGTTATACACATAAGGTGACGGTATTCCCGTTTCACATACGAGCGACCGAAACGAACAGAACAATGTTGAATGGATAGCCTGAACAATCAATGTATCTGGGTGGTATCCGATTATATCGCAATACTGTATATATAGTGATACTTACCAGGTGACGGTACTTCCGTTACACATACTAGCGACTGAATCGAACAGAAGGTTAAATGGTTAGACGAAACGATAATTGTATCTGAGTTGTATTCGATGATATCGTGATGATGTTTATATAGCAATACTCACCAGGTAACTGTCCTTCCGTTTTACATACAAGCGACCGAATCGAGCAGAAGGTTAAATAGATAGATTGAACAATCATCGTATCTGAGTTGTATTCGATTATGTTTATATAGATATACTCACCAGGTACCTGTTCTTCCGATATACATACGAGCGACTGAATTGAACAGAAGGTTGAATGGATAGTATCTGGGTTGTATTCGATTATGATGTTATGCTGTGTATATAGTTATACACACTAGGAGACGGTATTCCCGTTTTACATACGAGCGACCGAAACGAAAAGAAAGTTGAATGGATAGACTGAACAATCAATGTATCTGGGTGGTATCGGATTATATCGCAATACTGTATATATAGTGATACTTCCAAGGTGACCATACTTCCGTTACACATACTAGCGACTGAATCGAACAGAATGTTGAATGGTTAGACGAAACGATAATTGTATCTGAGTTGTATTCGATGATATCGTGATGATGTTTATATAGCAATACTCATCAGGTAACTGTTTTTCCGTTTTACATACAAGCGACCGAATCGAGCAGAAAGTTGAATTCAGTATAGATTGAACAATCATCGTATCTGGGTTGTATTCGATTATGTTTATATAGTTATACTCACCAGGTAACTGTTCTTCCGTTATACATACGAGCGACTGAATTGAACAGAAGGTTGAATGGATAGTATATGGGTTGTATTCGATTATGATGTTATGCTGTGTATATAGTTATACACACTAGGAGACGGTATTCCCGTTTTACATACGAGCGACCGAAACGAAAAGAAAGTTGAATGGATAGACTGAACAATCAATGTATCTGGGTGGTATCCGATTATATCGCAATACTGTATATATAGTGATACTTACCAGGTGACGATACTTCCGTTACACATACTAGCGAATGAATCGAACAGAATGTTGAATGCTTAGACGAAACGATAATTGTATCTGAGTTGTATTTGATGATATCGTGATGATGTTTATATAGCAATACTCACCAGGTAACTGTCCTTCCGTTTTACATACAAGCGACCGAATCGAGCAGAAGGTTAAATGGATAGATTGAACAATCATCGTATCTGAGTTGTATTCGATTATGTTTATATAGATATACTCACCAGGTACCTGTTCTTCCGATATACATACGAGCAACCGAATCGAACATAAGGTTGAATGGATAGATTGAACAATCATCGTATCTGAGTTGTATTCGATTATGTTTATATAGTTATACTCACCAGGTAACTGTTCTTCCGTTATACATACGAGCGACTGAATTGAACTGAAGGTTGAATGGATAGACTAAACAATGATCGTATCTGGGGTTGTATTCGATTATATCGTGATGATGTTCATATAGTTATACTCACCAGGTAACTGTTCTCCAGTTATACATAAGAGCGACTGAACTGAACAGAAGGTTGAATGGATAGGCTGAACAATCATCGTATCTGGGTTGTATTCGATTATTTCGTGATGATTTTTATATATTATGTCTAACCAGGTAACTGTTCTTTCGTTATACATACTAGCAACCGAATCGAACATAAGGTTGAATGGATAGATTGAACAATCATTGTATCTGGGTTGTCTCCGATTATATCGTTATGTTGTATATTTGACTACACCTACCATGTAACGGTTCTTTCGTTACACATACGAGCATCTGAATCGAACATAAGGTTGGATGGTTAGACGGAACGATAATTGTAACTAAGTTGTATTTGATTATATCGTGATGACGTTCATATAGAAATACTCACCAGGTTACTGTTCTTTCGTTATACATACGAGCAACCGAATCGAACAGAAGGTTGAATGGATAGTATCTGGGTTAATAATAATAATAATAATAATAATAATAATGTTTATTCGTATCAGGTTCACATCAGGTTCACATGAAAATGAATAAAAATTGATCAATGATCATCCTACGTAGTATGAGAATACTTGTTTGTAGGTACAAAAATGAGAAAAAGTAATCATACATAATATTATCTTATATCAGTGAAATTACAACAGATATACCTATAAATAAAAACTATACCTACTATATATAATATAACAACAATGACATAAATGTTATATTTCATAAACTAACAAAAATATAAATACTGATAGCAATAATATTGATAATTATCTGTATAAAGATATAAAAAAAAAACAAATATACAAATATGATATGAATAAAATATCAACAGGAATGAGTATAAATAAATACGAGTAATGCAATAACATATAAATGCCACACCATGTAATTTCAGACACTAACAGTAATGACAATAATAATAGTAAAATTTAGATATAAGGGAACTAATTTGAAAAACAAATCATTGATTTCAAATTAACCAACTTAACTAGGTATATCATCCAAACATTGGAACGCATAGATCGTAACTACTGAGTAAGTATGTTTTAGTTAATCTAATAATACTTTTTTTTTTAATTCAGTGCAGTGGGTTGGGTCTTACATATTAATATGTGTTTGTTCAATTCAGGGTTTCGTTTTAATTGTTTTTTTTTGTTTCTTTCATTTGTCTATCATTTCATGAATCATCAACCTTGGTATTTCTGAAACATGCTTTTTCAATTTTTTTTTAAATAATTTCATTAGTTTCTCTTCTCGCAAGCTCTCGGGTAAATAATTGAAAATTTGTGGTCCCAAGAAACAGTAACTCCTTTGCCCTATTGATTCATTCATGAATGGAACAAAATATTTATTTTGTCCTCTGGTATCATATCGATAGTTTTTATGCACTAATTCTTGTTTATTGATGAACTGATTTGTGGCAATACTAATAAAGTACAGTTGTTTGATGTCAAAAATGTTGGTTTCTGAATAGAGTTGGTCTGATGGATATCTTGGCCTTTTTTTGTAAATTATTTTCAGTAGGCGTTTTTGTATGACTTCTATTTTTCTCAGGTATGTATTCAGTCCTCCTCCCCAACCAATGATACCATAGGTGAGATGTGGTTCAAAAAGTGCATAGTATAACATCCTCAATTGTTTCTCTTGAAGTATATCAGAACATTGTTTTATTTTATATACCACACATCTCAGTTTTTTCATCAGATGATTTATCTGCTGATCCCATCTGAGATGACTATCTATCATGATACCCAAATATTTAATAGCGTTTATTGATTTGATTTGAAGCTCGCCTTGTAAATGTGAGTTATACTAGCGACTGATCTTCGATTATCCGAATAATCTGGAAGGTGTGATGCATAACTGCAGAAAGGTACGTAAAACGTTTTATTGAAGTTGATTGACAATAATCTGCCATCGAACCATTTTTTAATTAATGGAAGATCGCTTTCTATTTCTAATTTCAGGTCAGACCATGTTTTGCCTTCGTAAAAAATAACAGTATCATCTGCAAAACTTATAATGTTTCCTTTGGATTTTACTAGAAATAAATTATTCAAGTATATCGTAAAGAGAACTGGTCCCAATACCGTCCCTTGGGGTACACCACATGTAACAATTTGTTTGTTGCTATACGATTTCTGTATTTTCACTTGTTGATTTCTATTTGTTAGGTATGAATTGAAGAGTGCAAGTGCAGTACCTCTTATACCGATGTCTTCAAGAGTTTCTAAAAGTATTCGATGGTCGACGGTATCAAAAGCCTTTGCCAAGTCAAGAAAAATGCCAATGCATGGTTTCTTATTATCAACTGCCTTATAAATTTTTTGAGTCAACTTCAGTATTGCATCTTCGGTGCATTTGCCTTCTTGGAACCCAAACTGATTTTTGGAAATTATTTCATGCTTTTTCATGAAACTAATCAATCTATTTTTAATAATTTTCTCGAGTATTTTGCCAAAATTTGATAAAAGTGCGATTGGACGATAATTTGTCATTTCTGTTTTATCCCCACTTTTGAAAATTGGAATGATTGTTGAGATTTTAAATAGTGTGGGAAATGTTCCTGTATTCAAAGTTTCATTTATTATGTGTACAAGTGGTTTAATAATGTATTGGCTAATTGATTTTATTAATTCGGATTTTATACCATCTGGGCCTGGAGATTTCTTGTCTTTCAAGTCTGAAATGATATTTGAGACTTCAATTTCATCCGCTGGAAAAAGATAGATTGAATTTTGATTCGAAATTTTATTTTCTCGGTTATGATAGTCTTTTTTGAAATTTTCTGACAGCTGTTTTCCTATATTTATGAAGAAGTCATTGAGGTTGTTAGCGATATCCTTTGAGTTATCTACTAAAGTATTTCCAATTTTTATTTGGGAGATAGAGTTATTTTTATTTTTAGATTTAATGAGTTCATTGATAGTTTTCCATATATTCTTGGAATCAGTACTTTCTGTTAGCTTATTCCTATAATATTTCACTTTAGCATCTTTGATTAATTTATTCAATTTATTCTTATAGCTGTTATATTCGTTCTTCAGGTTTTCGTCATTTGGTTGTTTCATTAGTTTTTTATATAGTTTATTTTTTTTGTTGACGGATTTTACCAATGACCCCGTTATCCATTCTTTTTTTCTGAAGTTTTCACTATTTATTTTGATATTCTTTTCAGAAGATTTGATGGCATCATGAATTACGTTCATAAATTTATATACTGCCACATTAAGGTCCTCACTGGATAATACTTCTGTCCAGTTTGCTTCGCTCATGATTTTTTTGAATTTTAGTTCATTCAATTGTCTAAAAATTCTGGTTTTTTCTTGGATGTTACTACATCGAAGTCGATTTGGAAAAACTATTTGTAATGCTGTTGTTAGATGATCTGTTATACTTGTTTCTATTGTGGCAGCTAGTACTGTGTCATACTCATTGGATTTGGAGTTGAGAAAAATATGATCTATGCATGTTCCAGATGCGGGACGTGTTATAGTGTTTATTGCAGAGATAAAACCGTGTTCATTTAGAGCAGTTAAGTAATTTTGAGAATCATTGTCAATATCAAGAAGATCAATATTCATATCTCCTATTAGTAAACTGTATGTAAAATTCTCAGTAGAACTCACTAAAATTTGTTCGAGATCTTCTACAAAGGTATCAATATTTCGATTCGAAGGTGATCTGTACACTGAGTTTATAACTATGATTTCATCATCGATAACTGCTTTGATTTGGATTAATTTGCTATCACTTATGTCATATATGATATGTGAACGATATATTTCATTTTTTATAAATACTACTACACCGTCATTTCGATTCAATGCCCCAGAGTTATAAAACGAAATATATCCTGGAATTTTGAAAATTGAAATATCGGGTATCTGTAGTGTTTCAGAAAATACAATACAATCAATATTATAATCTAATTCTGAGAGAAAAATTTTGAATTCATCCAAGTTCTTAGACAAACTTCTTATATTGTTGTGAATAATTTTGAAATTTGAGGATCTCTCATTGATTTTAATTACCTGCTTCATTTCATCTGCATTTTTCAATTCAAAATTATCTATTGTATCGAACACAAAGTCTCTCACATAGTTATTCATTTTCAAGAACAATGTGTTGGATTGTGGAATATAACTATTTTAATTTATCAATACCTATTTCTCTTACTACGTGTGTATACCGGACTAGTATTCATTCTATTCTTCTTCCTTGTTTTCACAGAGTTTTCTGTTCTTCTTTGGTTTCCTCTTTCTTCTCCTTTAGTTTCACCCTCGCTCTCGCTTCTACTATAATCTGTATCTTTTTCGCTATTATTTTCTTCTCTGGTGATGTTGTCTAGTTCTTCAATTGAGTAAGGTTTCCCATTTACTATTAGTTTTTGACCTTTTATTTTCGCATCCAAGTTTTGTATGCGAGCCTGTTTCTGATGGTACTTCAAAGTTTTCAGGATGCCTCTTTCTTCTTTTGTTAGACCGTTCGAGATTGAGTAACCTTTTTTATTTAGTTCTTTCAGTTTTTCTACGTTTTCATATAAAGATTTCTTCTGTAGGTATGTGATAAATTCTATCAATACTGGAGCCTTCGTACCCCTTCCTAATTTGTATATATTTTTGATGTGTTCTTCTCTGATATTAGAATTCAGTGTGTAACGCTTTCTGCTCGGAGAAGCGTTATTTGGCGCTTTAGCTCGGGTGCTTTATATACAGATCTCGGGCGCCACCTATATTATAGTGGTAGGTCCACTTGCACCGGGCAACTATCAGTGAAGAAAGTTTAATCCAGGGGTCTTTAGATGTTAACTGTCAAAGTGACATTTGCAAAAGTATCAATACCCTGAATCTGGTTGCTTTGGTAAAAAGAAAATCAAAACTAAAACTCAAATCTAAATCAAAGAAAATAAAACTACCAATAATAATAAAGCTATTATTATATTCCTCTAATATTTACAATAAATCAAAAACTAGCAAGTACAACTATTTACAATATATCCTACTAGATAACATTCCCCCTCCCACGGGTACGTTTCTCCCGAGAAACAAAATAAAATAATCACAATTTTCGCGGTGCTAGAATATTCCCGGGAAAGCAAAATCAAAAAGCAAAGAAATCAATCGCTATGCGGAGCAGATTTATCAAAACTCAAAAAACGGCGGTTTCCTGAGTCTATCTCAAGGTAGACAGGCATTCCCTGGTATTTTGTCCTACCACCCGAATATAATTCGCTGATGGTATGCCAAAACACCCCGTATATTGATTCAAGCAGGGAGTAAAACAACCAGAGACAACTTCAGGTACCGAATAGAATTCGCAGAACCTGAAGCAGTCGCCTAGCATGTACCTAACATCCCCCAGTCCGAATATAATTCGCTGACAGTGGGATAATAGTCACCCTGTACAAGAATGCAAGTACGGCCCTCTCAACTCAACACGGATTATGAATCACCTACTCCTTGCGGTCTCAAGAAGTCGGCTATCTTCGGTTATTAGTTCGCGGTTTCGAACTTCTCTCTCTTCCAGACCACTCAGCTGCGGCTTCAGCTTTGCGGTGCTCCCAAGAGAGTCTAGTGTCCAGCTTGCGGTCTCAAGCAGGACTGGCGTTTTCGCGTCGCGATCGCGGGTATATCTCCGTTCGCCCCACTCTACTCTCGGTCTGATTCAGTGGGGATCGTTCGAAGCGCGCATCGTTGTAAACTAGACTCGGTATCATCGGACGCCAGCCTATCTCGCTAATTAATTATCAGTAATTATAACTATCAAATCATGACTTCGCGCTAACTCGATATTTACTATATCACTTCCGGTGTGTGAAAACAAATTGTTACGAAAAAGAACGGAATTCCTAGCACGAAGTTTACCCAGGATACTACCCGATTACTACTATATACAGTATGTTTATAAAAATTCAAGTAACTTCGTTACATCCCCCCCTTACTTCCTAAAAAAATAATATATCTATATTATTTTTCACAACTTGAATACCTATATAAAAACAAAAAAATCTGAAAAATGAAATGAAAAGCACAAAAAAAAATCTTCATCACCATGCACCCTTCAGTTCTGGCTCCATCTTCTTCTTGTCCACGGGTCCACTCACTTCTTGGAAGGCCTCTGTTTTCTTCAGCGTGCGTTGGGTCTGCATGGTCGACGCTCCGGGGGTCTGGTCACCTCATTCGCATGGGCCTTGGATGGTCTTCGCTCTGGCGGTCTGGTCACCTCATTCACAAAGGGTTGACGGCATTGTGTGCACCCTCGTGCTGACTCGTCGATCGGCCGTACTCTATAGTTTGCCCACTCCCTGATCTTCGCGGCATCTCGTATGGACGTGCTGATATTTTCTGCCCCAGGTTTGGGCAAGAAGGCTTCTCGAGATTGCCTCTTCCATGGACTCTTCTGATGCGAAGACTTGTACTGCTGACAAGACGAACAGCTCCGGACATACTTAGCAATGTCCCGGAACATTCCTGGCCAAAAATATCGACTTGCTATTCTGGCGGTGGTCTTGGCTATCCCGACATGTCCAGCCGTGGGAGCGTCGTGACTCTCCTTCATCACGGATGATCTAGCTGGTTTCGGGATATACAGTTTACAGGGATCGGTCAATTCTGGTTCAGTGCGTTCGGTAGGATCCCGAACATGACGGTAGAGTCGGTCGTCTGCGATATAATAATCGGGATTGGCGGCGGTGTTATCTAGAACTTCATCCTTCTTCCGTACTGTCACGACTGGTGAACTCCACGGGCTTTTAGATGGTTCTCTGTCATCTCCTTCTAGCACCTTGTCGACTTTGGTATTCAGGACTCCCTGCTTTCTTGGACTCTGGGGTCGGTTACGCTGTTTGATCGGCTCCGGGTTGATCAAACGTATCTCATGTTTGAGAATCGGAGTACCTCCATGTATGCTCTCAGATGGAGCAAATTCTTGATCCAGGAACGCTTTGTGTCTCCTATCCTCCGTCGGAGTCAGTCCAAGGTTTTCAGTACCATCAACGGTATTGATCGGGTCTGACGGTTCGGGTGTTCGGTCGGTTATCGGCTTTCCATCGATACGTCTTTCTCCACCTGATAAGTCTAGTTGGAATTTCTGCGGTTTCAGAATATCCATACCAATGACAAAATCAGAAGACAGACCAGGAAGATGTCCAACTGTTGCTGGAATAGTTGCATCTCCAATCACTAATTTCAAGTGATGAGTGCCGGGAACTTGAGCTGGAAGGCCATTCGCCATTCTGGCCATTGATACATTCGTTGTATCCTTTGGGACTCCCATTTCCTGGCATCTTCGAGGCACTGCATCTCCCATATACGTCTTCGATGCTCCGGTATCCAACAGTGCTTTGTAACTGCCACCCAGGGTATGAACAGAAACGAAGGGACGGGCATCTTCTGGACGGACGGTACGGATCGTTTCCGAGACATTTGTAGGATGGCACTGCTCGGGTCTCGGTACGGGGCAATGCCTTCCTAGTTTTCCGACCTAGGACAAGGGCAGTCTCTTGACAACACTCCCCGTTTTCCACAGCGGGAGCAAAATATCCTAGGAGCCGATCTGCACTGATTTCTCAGATGTCCTGTCTGACCACATCTCCAACATACGGATTGTGGAGATGTCCTCGACAGCTGAACAGGTGTTCTCGATTCGGTTCCTGCAGGAGTTGATGGTCCTGTACTGGCAGGTCTTGGTATCGGTGAGGCCAACGGTGGGGCCGACGGCGGGGCTAACGGATGGGCCAAGGGAGGAGCTGACGGAGACGCAGTCGACACTTTTTGCTGTCCTGCTGTCCGTCCGTAGATCTGGTACCTTTCCTGCAGCTCTTCACGAAGGAGTTCAAACTCCTTCACAGCACGAGAGAAGGTGACAATATCGGCAAAGTCACTCCTCTTGATGTGCTGTCGGTATTCGGGCAACAGGTTTCGGTACAGCCACATAAGCTCTTGCTCTGGTGTCATATTGCCATGCCTTCGTACAAGCGTCTGGATATCGGTTACATAAGCTTGTACAGGCTCATCCGGTCTTTGAAGCCGTCTGCCAATCGCTACCTCTAGGTCAACCTGGTAGTTGGCAGGGAAGTAGAAGACGCGGAAAAGTTCGACAAAACCTTCCCAAGTTGAACAAGCAGTACGGTTATTTCTAAACCAGAGGGCGGTTTCCCCTTCGAATAGATCCGGTAGTACGGCTATCATCCTGTAGGCGGGTATGTTCTGAGACAGTCGGATCTCATCAAGCCTCTCCATGAATGTTACAGGGTCTCCCAGTCCATTGAACGACAATTGCCAGTCACGGGTTCGCAATGGTTCCGGAGTTGTCATCGACATGGACGGGACTGTCATCATTGGGGTAGTCATCATCGGGGCGGTTGATTGGGCAGTGC
The DNA here is from genome assembly GCA_029955515.1 of Chrysomela aeneicollis. Classification (NCBI taxonomy): domain Eukaryota; kingdom Metazoa; phylum Arthropoda; class Insecta; order Coleoptera; family Chrysomelidae; genus Chrysomela; species Chrysomela aeneicollis. Next base: position 7,818,876 of record JARUHQ010000013.1, on the reverse strand, counting down.
ACGTGGTAGTTACGGGCGGTACGGTTCCAGGTGCAGTAACGTTCACTGGGGACACGGTGTTCAGATTCGGGAATGTCCAAGTCGAAGTCAGTGGAACACTCCCGGGTACAGGCGTCGATGGTGCGGTTACCACCCTTCCTTCCCTGAGGAATCTTATCAGTCTCTTCCTCTTATCTTCGACTGTACCAGTGACATCCAGACCAAATTTAGACAACTCTATGTCTATATCTGCCTTCTTTAGCTGATACACCCAGCTCACTCTCACGTCAACTGGATCTTTTTGCTTCGATGGCGAAGTCTGCCCATTTGAAGGGTCTTTCGGGGATTTCTCGTTCACCATTTTCAGAAATCAAATATCGGCGCGACTGACTTGACGATTTTAAACGAGGTGTCTCTTGCTATCGAACAACTATCAGCTGTCAAAGTGACAGATACTGGATTTGGAAAATACACGGGTTTAATCCGATGTCCCTATACCTTACTAACACGTTCCTAACCCAAAACTTGCTTCCGGAAGCTGAAATCTCGAGCTACAATAGTCGTATCAGATTCTGAACTCCCGGAATGAATTCCTTGCACCCAAAAACCTATTAGACAAGATACGACTCGACTTTCAGCGACTGCTGTCAAAATGACAGTTACTGACTATTCGACGGTCTGCGGTATCAGAAGTTGCGAGGGAATACGGTTTTCAGCGGTTTCTGAAAATTTACGGTCCCTGCAGCTTATTTCACACGTTTCGGTCGTGTATTCCAGTCACAAAGTGCTCGGATAGGTTTGGGAACAATTGGAATGGATTCCTTGACCTCGAAAACCTAGAAAACGATATGCAGCACGGCCCTATACTCTAACCTTCCAAACGGCTGTCACAATGACAGATTTCAGATTGAACGTGGAAACTGAGGTGGCCGGCCACTGTTAACAAAAATAATCAATCCTAGTATCGAAAAACTCCGGATTAACTCTTTTCTCCGACCGGGGTGATCCTATCAACTTGAGAATCCACGGAATCAGTTCCCTAACATGTAAATCCTATTCTGGGAGGGGTCACTGGCCTATATCAATAAAACTTGAACCAGCTGTCACTTTTGACAGGTATCGAATTATTTAAAAATATTTACAATAAATTTACGGTCCCTGCTCGGGCGCCAAATTTGTAACGCTTTCTGCTCGGAGAAGCGTTATTTGGCGCTTTAGCTCGGGTGCTATATATACAGATCTCGGGCGCCACCTATATTATAGTGGTAGGTCCACTTGCACCGAACAACTATCAGTGAAGAAAGTTTAATCCAGGGGTCTTTAGATGTTAACTGTCAAAGTGACATTTGCAAAAGTATCAATACCCTGAATCTGGTTGCTTTGGTAAAAAGAAAATCAAAACTAAAACTCAAATCTAAATCAAAGAAAATAAAACTACCAATAATAATAAAGCTATTATTATATTCCTCTAATATTTACAATAAATCGAAAACTAGCAAGTACAACTATATACAATATATCCTACTAGATAACATTCCCCCTCCCACGGGTACGTTTCTCCCGAGAAACAAAATAAAATAATCACAATTTTCGCGGTGCTAGAATATTCCCGGGAAAGCAAAATCAAAAAGCAAAGAAATCAATCGCTATGCGGAGCAGATTTATCAAAACTCAAAAAACGGCGGTTTCCTGAGTCTATCTCAAGGTAGACAGGCATTCCCTGGTATTTTGTCCTACCACCCGAATATAATTCGCTGATGGTATGCCAAAACACCCCGTATATTGATTCAAGCAGGGAGTAAAACAACCAGAGACAACTTCAGGTACCGAATAGAATTCGCAGAACCTGAAGCAGTCGCCTAGCATGTACCTAACATCCCCCAGTCCGAATATAATTCGCTGACAGTGGGATAATAGTCACCCTGTACAAGAATGCAAGTACGGCCCTCTCAACTCAACACGGATTATGAATCACCTACTCCTTGCGGTCTCAAGAAGTCGGCTATCTTCGGTTATTAGTTCGCGGTTTCGAACTTCTCTCTCTTCCAGACCACTCAGCTGCGGCTTCAGCTTTGCGGTGCTCCCAAGAGAGTCTAGTGTCCAGCTTGCGGTCTCAAGCAGGACTGGCGTTTTCGCGTCGCGATCGCGGGTATATCTCCGTTCGCCCCACTCTACTCTCGGTCTGATTCAGTGGGGATCGTTCGAAGCGCGCATCGTTGTAAACTAGACTCGGTATCATCGGACGCCAGCCTATCTCGCTAATTAATTATCAGTAATTATAACTATCAAATCATGACTTCGCGCTAACTCGATATTTACTATATCACTTCCGGTGTGTGAAAACAAATTGTTACGAAAAAGAACGGAATTCCTAGCACGAAGTTTACCCAGGATACTACCCGATTACTACTATATACAGTATGTTTAAAAAAATTCAAGTAACTTCGTTACAAGTGTTGTGTTTAGTATTGTAGCATGCAGTTTGGCGTTTCACTGTTGAGATGTTCAGTATAGGTATTTTCAACAAGATGCCTGGAAGGAGTACTCAGTGTATTGGAATGTTTAGCAGACCAAGAGATAATGTGACAGTACATTATCACATACTGTTTATGGTAGGTGATAGTTGAGTGGAGCCTGTAAGGGCTGGATGCCTTATGTGGTCGGAAATTCCCATGTTCTTTTCAGTGTGATATGATTACTTTCAGGTTTATTCAGTACAGAGGTTGTTCTGGTTTTCCAGGTGGTAGAGCTATAATAAAGGTTTTGTGTAACCTAAACATCAGAATTTGATATACATCAAGAAGGGGTGAGGTCAGAGGTATCTGTAGTTTTTACTAACTTGTTGAACAGGTAATTTCCTTGTAATTCTTCTGGATAGGATTCAACAAGTGTTTATTTTCGATAATGCTTCTGATCACATCTGTTTTGAGCTGTCAGTTTCCAAATTTGAATTTGAGGTTAATTTCTCCTTCTGATTTTACGCAAATTCTTATTGAGTCCTTCGGCGTTCGGGGTCAGAGACATCTTGACACTTAATAAGCTCATTTCAGAATCACATGATTGGTCCGAGAGCAAGGTTGGTACCACTGTAGTAGTGTGGACTGGGAATATTACTGTTAGTAATATTTTGATTCCCCTAAATTTAAGTTTCATACATTGGGCTGCGCAGTGGGTGATTATCCCTTTAAAACCAGTTTTTATAAACGGTTTATTTTCCTGCTGCACAGGATGTTTCTCGAAATTTCGTAATATCCGTCTTCTCCAAAAAGTTGCTAAGAGAGCACTATGGGCCAAATTGTCCTTTTTGGTTTCGGCCATCTTGTGGGATCGACGTGTCCCGACTTCAACCCTTGGCCATTCCTTTGGGAAGGTAAGAGTCCAATAGGATTTATTTTACATGGACAGTTGTTCAATAGGGCTTTTTCTTATTAGATCAGACGGCCTCCTATTTGGGTGCAGCATCGTCGCCATTTTAACCTGAGGGTCACCGCTGGGGCACCCAGTTGTTTTTAACTCCAGAACTAAGCGATAAGCGATCATTCCTGGTACCAGCTTTCCAAAACCCGGTTATAAGGGCTAGTTGCTGGGATTTGCTTCCTGTAATGTCCTGATGGCACCATCATAGTTTTTTGGCTGCACCAGAAAACCAGAGCACCTCTCTACTGAGTCGTCCACCTGTCTACCTCCTGGGAAACTAAGGTCAGATCCAACCATTTTGTTCCGGTGATGCAGTGACATTTATCTGTGTCAAATAAATCTACCAACTACTCTTAATTAGTTACAATTTTAATATATAAATTTTCTTAAATTCAAATCATCATCCAAACACTTCTGTGAACCAGAAATATAGGCCTATATGGAAGGGGAAGTATTTTAGATTGGGGAATTCAATCTGCCTTTTGTCCTGTTTATGCATTTATTTTACTTATAAGAAGCATTCAGAACTTGTATACTCGAGTACACCTACAGGTGATATTGTATCTGTCACAAAACTAACCCCTCAAATCAATTGAGATTAAATTCTGGTGCAGTCACAGAGTGTTTAATTTTTTCTTTGTTTTCTACCAGGAAAAACTCAGTGGCGCCCGATTAGCCCCACCACTTCATATAATTTTTGAATTCACGACCTGCTCCCAAACAACAGAGCTGCCGTGCCTATAACTTGGTCATTCTTTTATAAAATAACAAGAATACGTTAAAGATAATTAGCACCTTGAACGTGGGGCCAAATTTTTCTAGTTACGAGTAGTTGTGGAGTCATACAATTTATATTTCATTAAATTTGAATTTCAAATTTCATTTCATCAAACATACAGGGCGGATCAGGACTTTTGAAAAAAAATTTTAATAAACACATTTTTTAATTCCATATATTATACAGGGCGGATCAAATATAGGACATTTGAAACAGATTATGTTATATTGAGGTGAGCATGGGTTTTTTCGATTGCTGAATAGGTAATTCCGGGTTTGCAGGAGCTATTCAATTTTGCGACTGGATTGTTGAATTTTTTGATGTACTGGGTGTTCCTTTCTCAGTATTGACATTTTGATGGTGATATTGGTGAACTGCAGGTTGTGCTCACTTTCCAGGGATTCTCATCAACCATTTTTTGTTAACCTTAACTGGTTAGAGTCTTTCTTTTGTAATTTCTTGAAATTTGGATTGTTTTGGCAAGACTGATAACTCAGCAATTAAAAAAAAAAAAAAATTTTAATTGGACTGTGGTTGATATTCCGGTTTTTTATGATTCCATAGGTTAGGTAAAGATAAGAAATTTTCTTCTATCCTGTGCTGAGCTTAATTGTACTGTTGATTCTTCCACTTCACTTGTTGAAGAAGGTTGAATTTTTGGAAATTGTTGTTTGAGGCCTGAAAAGGGAGAGAACCTTCCTTTTGAGGATTCAAATAATTAATTGAATCATTCTGGTTAGATTTGAGAAAAATTTGAATTTTGAAAACTTTCCTACTACCTGAATCATAATGGAATCTGAGATGAAACCCCGTCACTTACTTATTGAAGAGGTTAATTATGAGCTTCGACTTAGAGGCATAGTTACTAGTCGAGACATGAACGAAAAGCGCAAAATCCTATCTGCTGCTATAAAGAGAGAAAAGAAAAGTGGTGTTTTAGCTTCTCAACTTGTAGACCCTACCTATGATTTTGAAATCGAGAAAACTCAAATTGATTTAACTTTGGATAATATTAAACAGTTAATTCCTGATTTTGAAGGTACGGTTAATGACCCCTTGTATTGTCGTTTAAGATCGAGGTTAGCTCATGTAAATTTGAGGATAGATAGAATAAAAATCGAAGATGATCCAAATCAACTTTTGTATAAAAATGAGTCATATGCATCTTGTTTAGCTTTGGAGGAAGAATTAGATGAGAGAATAAAAGAGGACAATGTTTCAATTCTACAGCCAACTGTCCATTCTTCTCCAATTACGGCTCAACAAAGTTTTTTTGCAAATAACTCAAAACCTGTATCATTATACAAGTGGGATTTAAAATTTGACGGTTCAAAAAAGTCAATTGGGGTGAAATCATTTTTGGAAAGGGTATATGAGCTAGCAGAAGCTAGACAAGTTTCAAAACAGCAACTCTACGAATCCGCGGTGGATCTTTTTTCTGGCAAAGGATTGCTATGGCTCCGTCATGTCAAGGAAATGAAAATTGTGAAGGATTGGGAAACTTTGGCAAAACGTCTTGAACAGGATTTTTTAAGTAAAGATTACGATGAAGAACTATGGGAATCTATCAAACACAGGAAACAATTTGAAGATGAATCAATTGTTATTTATGTGGCCGTTATGGAGCAACTTTTTTCTCGACTTAACAATACACCAGCTGTTGTCACTAAAGTCAAGTGGATTCAGAAAAATCTCAGGCCTGAATTTGTTGAAAAACTTGCCCTGAATAAATATAATTCAGTTGAAGACTTGATTCATGATGTTAAAATTTTAGAAGAAGTTTTTAAAGATCTTCATAGTAAGTCTAACTTGAAAAAGTCCCAAGTAAATTCAATTGCATGTGATTTAGATTATGAATTCAATAATTGCAGTTTAGATGCAAAGAATTCGAATTTTTCAAAAAAATCTTGGAATAACACTAATAAAAATAATAGTAATAAAGCTTCGTCTATAAGTAATAACTCTGAAGTACCTAGTACGAGTGGAACGGGAAGTAATAGAGTGCAAAAAACAATGATTTGCTTTAATTGCCGGCAGGAAAATCATCATTTCAAGCACTGTTTAAAAAAACGAAGTATTTTTTGCTATTCTTGTGGGAATCAGGGAGTTACCCGAAAAGAATGTTCTAAATGTTTGGGAAACGGGTCCCGGAGGTAAAGCGAAATTTTACTGGTCGTGTTTTGCCTCCTCATTTCGAGACCAGATATATCTCAAATAACCGTACAGCCGAGCAAATAGAAGGTTTGAAATTTATTAGGAAGTATTTCCAAGATCATTTTGGAAAGTCGAAAGTTTCTTCAGCTCCGATTTTCGTTAAACAAAGTTTGGATAATAGACCTTATGTAAAAGTCTCCCTTTTCGGTAAGGAAATAACGGCGTTATTAGATTCAGGTGCGAGTAGCAGCACAATAGGGAAAAACGGGGTGGATTTTATTAAATCGTTGAATTTGAAAATCAAGAAACCCAGGCACAAATTTGTTTCCACGGCTGACGGAGTCAGACAATTTGTAAGTGGGACAGTGGATATTCCAGTCTCTGTAGGGACTAGTTGCCGGGTGATTTCATTTTTAGTAGTTCCTACTATTGATTATTCTTTCATATTAGGAAGCGATTTTTGCGCTGAATTTCAGCTGAAGGTAGATTTCAGAAATAATACTTGGGAAGTAAATGATAGGGCAAATGTCGACATTGCCTCGGTCGGATTAATCAACGACAATTATGCTATCAATACAGATCAAGTTAAGACTATGGCTGATATGTCTGAAAGTCAAAAAATTTTAGTAGAGAACATTGTTGATAAGTTCAGAGATTTGTCTAAAGATGGTGAACTTGGTAGAACAGATAAATTGGTCTATCACATTGAAACTGGAGATGCTCAACCAGTAAAACAGCGTCAATATTTAATGTCACCATACATGTTGAGTCATTTAAACAAAGAGTTGGATAAAATGATCGAGCTTAATGTCGTTGAACCCTCAAGTAGTGATTGGTCGTCACCAGTTCTACTTGTCAAAAAGGCTAATGGCGATTTTCGTTTTTGCTTTGATGGAAGGAAACTGAACTCACTTACAAAGAAAGATAGTTATCCTTTACCAGTAGTAGATAGGATTCTGTCACTTTTAGGGAATGCCAACTATATTTCTTCAATCGATCTGAGAAGTGCCTTTTGGCAGATACCTTTAGATCAATCATCAAAAGAGAAAACTGCTTTCTCAGTCCCGGGAAGAGGTTTGTTTCACTTCAACGTAATGCCTTTTGGGTTATCTAACGCCGCTCAATGCCAACAGAGATTGATGGACGCTTTGTTTGGTCCCGAAATGGAACCAAATGTCTTTGTTTATCTAGATGACGCTATCATAATCAGTTCAAGTTTTGAGGAGCACATCACTTTACTTAAGGAAGTCGCAAGTAGACTAAAAAGTGCCAATTTAACGGTTAATTTCGATAAATGTGAGTTCTTTCGTTCATCCCTTAAATACTTGGGATTTATCATAGATAAATTCGGACTACGAACAGATCCATTTAAGGTAATGGCGATGGTCAATTTTCCGCAACCTAAAAATACCACTGAAATAAAGAGGTTCACGGGTCTATGTAGTTGGTATCGTAGGTTTATACCCCAATTTTCTTCATTGATGGCTCCAATCAACAATCTGTTGAAAAACAAGAAAAAAGGTCAGAAAATCATTTGGAATGACGATGCGGAAAGGGCATTTCGTGAAGTGAAACAAGCTTTAGTCTCGGCACCAGTATTGTCAAGTCCTGACTTTAATTTACCTTTTATAATTCAATGTGACGCTTCGGACAGCGGTTTGGGTTGTGTCCTAACGCAGTGCCAAAACGGGCAGGAAAAGGTCATTGCATATGCCTCTCGAACTCTTTCAAAATGTGAGCGAAATTATAGCACTACCGAAAAAGAGTGTCTGGCGTGTATCTTCGCCTGCGAAAAATTTCGCCCATATATTGAGGGAGTCAGATTCACTATCATTAGCGACCATGCCTCACTTAAATATCTTTTCAATATGAAAAACCCAACAGGAAGGTTAGCACGTTGGAGCGTCCGTTTGAGTCAATTTGACTTTGAGGTAATTTATCGAAAAGGTCAACTGAACATTGTGCCAGACGCCCTGTCGCGGAGTCCTATCGATCGGGTACTTGATGAGCCAACTGATTTACAAATTTCAGCTTTGAGTGATGGAAACCATGGTAACCCGTTAAATATTGAATTGAACAATTTGGACAATTTTTATATCAATATTAGAAATAAAATTATGAGAGAACCAATTAAATATCCCCAATGGTCTGTCAAGGAAAATTACGTGTACAAATTGATACCTTCAAAACTTTCTTTTGACTCAAATATTTCCGAGTGGAAATTATTGGTCCCTAAAAAACAGAGGACAAAGATTATATCATCGTGCCATGATCTTAGTACGGCCTCGCATGCTGGATATCATAAAACTTATTGTAGAGTAATGCTCACATATTATTGGCCAAAGATGCGCCGTGATATTAATCATTATGTAAAATCTTGTAAGGTATGTGCTGCACAAAAGGCACCGAATCGTGCGAAGTTTGGGCTAATGGGTTCACAACGTCAAGTAAGATTTCCTTGGCAGGTCATTGCGATGGATCTAATGGGTCCACTACCTAGGAGTTCTAATGGTTATCAGTATATTCTCGTGGTTTCAGACTGGTTCACCAAGTATCCATTGATATGTCCACTTCGTAATGCTACATCTAGCAGTATTATAAAGTTCTTAGAAAATGAAGTATTTCTGGTGTACGGTACACCACAACAGATTGTTTGTGATAATGGCAAACAGCTGGTTAGTAAAGCCATCACAAAACTTGTTCGGGATTATCAGTCAAATTTTAGATATACTCCATATTACCATCCCCAAGCAAATTATGTAGAAAGGTCCAACCGCACAATTTGCACAGCTATTAGATGTTATGTAAATGGCAACCATAAGTCATGGGATAAAGAACTAGCTAAAATAGCCTATTCAATGAGAACTGCGGTTCATGAGGTAACTGGATATAGTCCGGCGTTTCTTAATTTTGGACGTGAAGTACCATGCACGGGAAAGTACTATGGAGATGGTAATGTGGATGTATTTGATGTGGGCGATAGAAAAAGATGGGTTCAGAATTTGGGCAATTTATCTGAGATTTATAAAGATGTTCAAAATAAATTAAATTTAGCATATCAAAGGAATGCTAAATATTATAATTTGCGCAGAAGAGACGTACAGTTCTTCGTAGGAGATAAAGTATGGAGAAGAAATCATGTTTTGTCGGATGCGGCAAACAGTTTTGCTAAAAAGTTAGCACCTCGATATGTTCTTTGTACGGTGACAAAGAAAAAATCGAAACTCGTATATGTTCTTAGGAATGAGGACGGTACGAATGCAGGAGTCTGGCACATACAGGATTTAAAACCTTACAATGGATCTGATTTTCCATTAATCGATACTGATGATGAATCAGAGGAAAATGATCAAAACGACCAATGATCTAAAGTAGGTAACTGTCGCTAAAAGGTATCTCTCGGAGAGATTTGTAAATATAGTTAAGCTAGTAATAGTTTCTATTTAATAAGGGTAGAATAAGTAGTCATAGTTTCTATTCATTAGGATTAGGTTAGTTTTCATCATTCAAATCGAGCTCGATATCATCTTTCCATACATAAAAAAAAAAAATGACTGTGAAGAGTCCCTCAATTAAAATAGTCATGTTCTACATGCCTATTTTTTTCGTTGGAGGGGGGTGAATGTAGCATGCAGTTTGGCGTTTCACTGTTGAGATGTTCAGTATAGGTATTTTCAACAAGATGCCTGGAAGGAGTACTCAGTGTATTGGAATGTTTAGCAGACCAAGAGATAATGTGACAGTACATTATCACATACTGTTTATGGTAGGTGATAGTTGAGTGGAGCCTGTAAGGGCTGGATGCCTTATGTGGTCGGAAATTCCCATGTTCTTTTCAGTGTGATATGATTACTTTCAGGTTTATTCAGTACAGAGGTTGTTCTGGTTTTCCAGGTGGTAGAGCTATAATAAAGGTTTTGTGTAACCTAAACATCAGAATTTGATATACATCAAGAAGGGGTGAGGTCAGAGGTATCTGTAGTTTTTACTAACTTGTTGAACAGGTAATTTCCTTGTAATTCTTCTGGATAGGATTCAACAAGTGTTTATTTTCGATAATGCTTCTGATCACATCTGTTTTGAGCTGTCAGTTTCCAAATTTGAATTTGAGGTTAATTTCTCCTTCTGATTTTACGCAAATTCTTATTGAGTCCTTCGGCGTTCGGGGTCAGAGACATCTTGACACTTAATAAGCTCATTTCAGAATCACATGATTGGTCCGAGAGCAAGGTTGGTACCACTGTAGTAGTGTGGACTGGGAATATTACTGTTAGTAATATTTTGATTCCCCTAAATTTAAGTTTCATACATTGGGCTGCGCAGTGGGTGATTATCCCTTTAAAACCAGTTTTTATAAACGGTTTATTTTCCTGCTGCACAGGATGTTTCTCGAAATTTCGTAATATCCGTCTTCTCCAAAAAGTTGCTAAGAGAGCACTATGGGCCAAATTGTCCTTTTTGGTTTCGGCCATCTTGTGGGATCGACGTGTCCCGACTTCAACCCTTGGCCATTCCTTTGGGAAGGTAAGAGTCCAATAGGATTTATTTTACATGGACAGTTGTTCAATAGGGCTTTTTCTTATTAGATCAGACGGCCTCCTATTTGGGTGCAGCATCGTCGCCATTTTAACCTGAGGGTCACCGCTGGGGCACCCAGTTGTTTTTAACTCCAGAACTAAGCGATAAGCGATCATTCCTGGTACCAGCTTTCCAAAACCCGGTTATAAGGGCTAGTTGCTGGGATTTGCTTCCTGTAATGTCCTGATGGCACCATCATAGTTTTTTGGCTGCACCAGAAAACCAGAGCACCTCTCTACTGAGTCGTCCACCTGTCTACCTCCTGGGAAACTAAGGTCAGATCCAACCATTTTGTTCCGGTGATGCAGTGACATTTATCTGTGTCAAATAAATCTACCAACTACTCTTAATTAGTTACAATTTTAATATATAAATTTTCTTAAATTCAAATCATCATCCAAACACTTCTGTGAACCAGAAATATAGGCCTATATGGAAGGGGAAGTATTTTAGATTGGGGAATTCAATCTGCCTTTTGTCCTGTTTATGCATTTATTTTACTTATAAGAAGCATTCAGAACTTGTATACTCGAGTACACCTACAGGTGATATTGTATCTGTCACAAAACTAACCCCTCAAATCAATTGAGATTAAATTCTGGTGCAGTCACAGAGTGTTTAATTTTTTCTTTGTTTTCTACCAGGAAAAACTCAGTGGCGCCCGATTAGCCCCACCACTTCATATAATTTTTGAATTCACGACCTGCTCCCAAACAACAGAGCTGCCGTGCCTATAACTTGGTCATTCTTTTATAAAATAACAAGAATACGTTATAGTATATCACTCGTTGTATTGAATAAATGTTTGTCTTCTCCTTCCTGAGTTTCTATACCAAATACCACTATGTTATTTTTTTTTGTTTTGTTTCTCCAGTTCTTCACACCTTCTCTTCAGCTGATCTATTTCTTCATTTGCCTTTTTTAGTGCTATTTTTAATGTTTTCGTGGTATTATTAATTTCTTTTTTGATTTCTGCTGTTTGTTTCTCATTAGCTTTCATCAGTAAATCATATAATTGTTTTTGATCTGCAGGTAGTTTATTTAATTGTTCTGCTTCAGACATGTTCGTTCTTCTTTCAGAAGACTCATAAAATGTACCCGGATCTTATTCACGGTTTGGCAGCTGTGTAATGTTTCCGGATCGAGAGCTCCTGCTGCCACTATATTGTTTATTTATTGTTTATATCGGCAAATGGATATCAAAACTTATTCACCAAATCTTATTTTGTACTCACATAGTGAAAAAATGACAAATTATCTCACTGAACAATTTTCCTATTTTACTTTCTAGGTTTTCCACCAATTTTTGATATTGGAAATAAGAGACTACGTTTTGCACTATGTCACCACTGTTGCCATATGAGGTTGTATTCGATTATGATGTTATGCTGTGTATATAGTTATACACATAAGGTGACGGTATTCCCGTTTCACATACGAGCGACCGAAACGAACAGAAAGTTGAATGGATAGTCTGAACAATCAATGTATCTGGGTGGTATCCGATTATATCGCAATACTGTATATATAGTGATACTTACCAGGTGACGGTACTTCCGTTACACATACTAGCGACTGAATCGAACAGAAGGTTAAATGGTTAGACGAAACGATAATTGTATCTGAGTTGTATTCGATGATATCGTGATGATGTTTATATAGCAATACTCACCAGGTAACTGTTCTTCCGTTTTACATACAAGCGACCGAATCGAGCAGAAGGTTGAATTCAGTATAGATTGAACAATCTTCGTATCTGGGTTGTATTCGATTATGTTTATATAGTTATACTCACCAGGTAACTGTTCTTCCGTTATACATACGAGCGACTGAATTGAACAGAAGGTTGAATGGATAGTATATGGGTTGTATTCAATCAATCAATCAATCAATCATTAGCTCTATTGTTTAAAAAATATAGATTTTTGTAACAAAGCATGTCAATAACATAGATAAAAACATATCAAAAATATTATTTCTCATAGTTTTTTCTTTTTGAATATACATATTACTATTAGAGCACTGAATTGAACATATAAATAAAAACATAATTTAGACACGAAAGGAACCATTTCGAATTCACTTGCACACATATATTTGTATACATAAATCTATCTATCATAAAATAAAAAACAAAAATAAGAAACAAATAAGACAATAAATCTTAGACAGGAGAAGATAAAAACTCTTCAACAGAATAAAATGGCTGTTCTACAAGTATTTTTTTTGTTGCCCTCCTGAACCTACAATAGGCTTAAATTTTTCTAATTGGTTCTGGCAAGTGATTGAACATTTTCAAACCATTATAAATAAAAGAATTCTTGACAAGAGTTGATGTTGGAATTGGCAGTCTTATATTGTTATCCTGTCGTGTGTTATAAACATGATTTCTAGTAGGGAATGAATTTTTATATTTATAGATGATGCAGACTGTTTCAAAAATAAAAAGAGCTGAAAGGGTCAATATTTTATTCTTAACAAAAAGGGGTTTACATGATTGTCCGTATTTTGCTCTGCAGAGATATCTGAGAGCTCTTTTCTGCAGAACAAATATCATGTTGAAATGATATTGACTACATGCTCCCCAAAAAGGTATGCCATATACAAGGTGAGATTCTACAAGTGAAAAATACACGGGTCCAGCCGTAACTGTTCCCAGCTCACTCACAATAACTCTTATAGCATAGGCACCCTTCGAAATTATTTTTCCAAGGGCCAGAACATGATTATCCCAGTTCAGTCTACTGTCAATTTGTATTCCCAAGAATTTGTTACATTGTTTGGATTCAATGGTATGGTCATTTACAAAGTATGCGTTTTATTAAAATTGAATGTGGCTTTATTAGCTGCACACCATTCTGTAACCACCTCGAGGTCTTTAGACATATTATGGTGTAGGTTATCACGGTGTCTGTCCGACCAGCTTATTGTTGCGTCATCAGCGAATAGTGTAAATATACCAGTAATCGGTAGGAGCGTGATGTCATTTATAAACAAAAGGAACAGTATTGGTCCCAAAACCGAGCCTTGAGGTACACCCGTTTTAATTACTCCACAACCTGAATACTGGTTACCTTGCTTCACAATTTGATGTCTGTCAGCTAGGTACGTTGAAAACCACTTATGAGTAACACCTCTAATTCCATAACAATGAAGCTCTCTCAACAAGATGTCACGGATCACGCAATCAAAAGCCTTGGAGAAGTCGCAGAATACAGCTCCTGCTATGTCTCCCTCATTTAAGCTTTGATATATCCTTTCCAAGAAGGAGAAGATTGCATCTTGTGTACCTCGCTTTGCTTGAAATCCATATTGGTTGGGATTTAGAATATTATGGCGACAAAGAAAAGACATCAGCCGCTTTTTCACTAATTCCTCTATAATCTTCGAAAAGGTAGATAATAGTGATATAGGGCGAAAATTTCCTGGATCATTAGTATCTCCACCTTTGTGAATAGGTATGACTAGTGCTGTTTTCAGACACTCAGGAAATATTCCTGATTCAAACGATGCATTTATCAAGTTAACTAGTACATTCAATGCATTATCTGGGATAAAATTGAATAGCTTGGCTGGGATGTCATCCAGTCCAGAGCTACTTTGGTTTTTGATTTCCGATATTATTTCTTTCAATTCAGTCATATCTGTAGGATTCATAAAAAAGGACTGGGTTACATTCACATTCTTTAAATAATCAATTGGATCCTTAGTCGCTTTAATTCTGTCTGTTAAATTAGTTGCTATGGAGCAATAAAAATCATTGAGAGTGTCTGAGTCCAGTTTAGAATCGCTGGTACCCTTATTCCTTCCTCTTAGTTCATTGACAATATTCCAGCTCTCCTTACCTCTGTTTCTCGCTCTATCCATTCTTTGCTCATATAACATTGATTTTGCTTTTTTTTTGAGTTTGTTGTATACATTGCGGTAATTATTAACATATAGTTCGAATCTATCATCTCTAATATATTTTTTCATGTATAATAATGATCTTAGATTTCTCCCAGAAGTTTTCAGACCTTTAGTTAGCCAGGATTTTATTTTTTTGGGTTTTAATGTTTTTATAGGAAATGCAGAATTATGTATATTTTGTATTTTTAGATGAAAGTCATAAATTTCATTCATGTTCACCCACGATGACTTCAGACATAGCTGGTGAAATTTATTATAATTACGCTCAGAATATATTCTACCATATTTGGGTACGGCACTATTTTCATTTCCCGTAACATAGATTTCACAACATATTCCCTCGTGATCTGATATGTTCGGCGATACCACCGAGCACCTAACATTTTGTTGATCCATATTTGTGCAAAAATAATCTATTATTGATCTTGATTCTTTATTTACATGAGTAAATGAGTTCACATGCATTACTAGGTTGTATATATCAAGGATATTAGTAAGTGCCTGACAAGATTTACTATTTTGATCCTCGTAATTAACATTTAAATCACCTGATAAGATTATATGGCAGTTTGTTGGTAGCATTGAGAGCAGTTCTTCCAATTTTTTCAGGAACTTTTCAATATTAGTGTGGGGTGTGAATTCGTTATTATTTGTTCGATATACACAGATAATATACAATTTCAAATTACTATTGAATATTAAGTTGAATTCAAATATTTGTTCCTCAAGTAAGTAATCATATTTATCTATATTGATAAATGACAATTTACATTCAGATATATTTTTTATACATAATAGTGTACCTCCGTGTTCTTTTTCAGCTCTGTCATACCTAGATATGATTGTATAGTTGAATAAATGAATTAATTCGTCTTTGTATAGCCATGTCTCTGTGATTACAATTATGTCTGGGAAATTCAAACTTTCTAGATATATATACAAGTCATCACATTTATGCCTCATTGATTGAATATTTAACAAGAATATATTTATAGTGGTCTGATTTTCAATGCCAACATCACTGCTATTTTGGGGTGGTTGTATTTTTCCATCCTTAACACTACTTGTGGTATCAATCAAATCTGTATTAGACAATTTTTTTTTAGCCTCGAAAAAATGTTACATCTTCGGCACGCTGCAATGTTTTCAGAACAATATTATTGTTGTTCTTGGGATACAATATAAAATCTTTTACAATACCAACTATACAAAATTTGCTTGCTTTTATCTTAGGGTCAACTTCAAATTTTATGGATACATTTTTCTTCAATTTTATATATTTGTTTATGGCCCTTTTGAAGCTATCATTTATCATGCAATCCAATGGTGCATCTTGTTCTGATATAATCAGTAGGTTAGTGAATTTCCCTAATGGTAATAAGTTCTTCAATGCAATCTTAAGAGTCCTATTATTACCAATATTTCTTGTACTGAACATGGTTATAACAAAATCATCATGCCCATAACTTACCAACTTAGGAAATATATTCTTCGTAAGATCTGAAAGTTCTATTCTATCGCTTATACATTCTTCTATTCGAAATTCACTATTTATTAAGTTACCTAAGACAGTGGAAAAGTTTTGAGCATATTCGTCACCTAAAATTAAAATATTTTTTTTTAGCGCTGTTGCATGTGTTTACACAATCTTCCATCTGTGCTCTTGATTCATCTTTATTAGCTTCAACTTCATTTCTTCCACTCAATGTTATCTGCTGAGTGAAGTCGTCATTTAACTGTTCCTCCTTTGATGATGAATCACTCTCATATTCCAATTCTGGCATGTTTTCCTCAATGAATTCCAAGCCCATTTCCTTCTGCTTTTCCGATTTTTGGAATTCATCATGAAGGTTTTGTGTACCCTTTGGCTCCTCCATATCTACGCCACTGTTTAAAAGGGGATCCGTCATTGTAGACTGGTGATTCTTCATATGAAGGTATGTTTGTGTGGTTTCTTATAGACACCACTTTTTCACCTTTATCAGCTATTTCTTTCTTTAATTCCTTAATTTTTAACTCCATTTCTTCAACGAGTTTTTTCTGCTCTTCTAAAAGTGAGTTCATTTCCTTTTCAGAATCTAATGCTTGCTGTATTGCAATTTGATTTTCTTTTTTCAATTTCTGAATGTACTTGTCTTTAAAAAGACTATCATTTGTGAGGTCGTTTATTGTCTTTTCCAGTAGGCTGGTTTCTTCTTCGTGATCACTCGTGAAACTATCCTCCTGGCAGCATATTATCTTATTATCTGTGACATATTTCACTTTTTTTTTCAAATGTTGCTGCAAACAACTTTTGTGGAACACGCTGGAGCATCTTGTGCACACAAAATGCACAAAGGGTTTAGTTTTGCAGCATTTATAGTTCATTTTCGGGAGCGGAATTAAACACGATCACTATCACGACTACTATTCGATTATGATGTTATGCTGTGTATATAGTTATACACACTAGGAGACGGTATTCCCGTTTTACATACGAGCGATCGAAACGAAAAGAAAGTTGAATGGATAGACTGAACAATCAATGTATCTGGGTGGTATCCGATTATATCGCAATACTGTATATATAGTGATACTTACCAGGTGACGATACTTCCGTTACACATACTAGCGACTGAATCGAACAGAATGTTGAATGGTTAGACGAAACGATAATTGTATCTGAGTTGTATTCGATGATATCGTGATGATGTTTATATAGCAATACTCACCAGGTAACTGTCCTTCCGTTTTACATACAAGCGACCGAATCGAGCAGAAGGTTAAATAGATAGATTGAACAATCATCGTATCTGAGTTGTATTCGATTATGTTTATATAGATATACTCACCAGGTACCTGTTCTTCCGATATACATACGAGCAACCGAATCGAACATAAGGTTGAATGGATAGATTGAACAATCATCGTATCTGAGTTGTATTCGATTATGTTTATATAGTTATACTCACCAGGTAACTGTTCTTCCGTTATACATACGAGCGACTGAATTGAACTGAAGGTTGAATGGATAGACTAAACAATGATCGTATCTGGGGTTGTATTCGATTATATCGTGATGATGTTCATATAGTTATACTCACCAGGTAACTGTTCTCCGGTTATACATAAGAGCGACTGAACTGAACAGAAGATTGAATGGATAGACTGAACAATCATCGTATCTGGGTTGTATTCGATTATTTCGTGATGATTATTATATATTATGTCTAACCAGGTAACTGTTCTTTCGTTATACATACTAGCAACCGAATCGAACATAAGGTTGAATGGATAGATTGAACAATCATTGTATCTGGGTTGTCTCCGATTATATCGTTATGTTGTATATTTAACTACACCTACCATGTAACGGTTCTTTCGTTACACATACGAGCGTCTGAATCGAACATAAGGTTGGATGGTTAGACGGAACGATAATTGTAACTTAGTTGTATTCGATTATATCGTGATGACGTTCATATAGAAATACTCACCAGGTTACTGTTCTTTCGTTATACATACGAGCAACCGAATCGAACAGAAGGTTGAATGGATAGTATCTGGGTTGTATTCGATTATGATGTTATGCTGTGTATATAGTTATACACATAAGGTGACGGTATTCCCGTTTCACATACGAGCGACCGAAACGAACAGAAAGTTGAATGGATAGACTGAACAATCAATGTATCTGGGTGGTATCCGATTATATCGCAATACTGTATATATAGTGATACTTACCAGGTGACGGTACTTCTGTTACACATACTAGCGACTGAATCGAACAGAAGGTTAAATGGTTAGACGAAACGATAATTGTATCTGAGTTGTATTCGATGATATCGTGATGATGTTTATATAGCAATACTCACCAGGTAACTGTTCTTCCGTTTTACATACAAGCGACCGAATCGAGCAGAAGGTTGAATTCAGTATAGATTGAACAATCATCGTATCTGGGTTGTATTCGATTATGTTTATATAGTTATACTCACCAGGTAACTGTTCTTCCGTTATACATACGAGCGACTGAATTGAACAGAAGGTTGAATGGATAGTATATGGGTTGTATTCGATTATGATGTTATGCTGTGTATATAGTTATACACACTAGGAGACGGTATTCCCGTTTTACATACGAGCGACCGAAACGAAAAGAAAGTTGAATGGATAGACTGAACAATCAATGTATCTGGGTGGTATCCGATTATATCGCAATACTGTATATATAGTGACGACCAGGTGACGATACTTCCGTTACACATACTAGCGACTGAATCGAACAGAATGTTGAATGGTTAGACGAAACGATAATTGTATCTGAGTTGTATTCGATGATATCGTGATGATGTTCATATAGCAATACTCACCAGGTAACTGTCCTTCCGTTTTACATACAAGCGACCGAATCGAGCAGAAGGTTGAATGGATAGATTGAACAATCATCGTATCTGAGTTGTATTCGATTATGTTTATATAGATATACTCACCAGGAACCTGTTCTTCCGATATACATACGAGCAACCGAATCGAACATAAGGTTGAATGGATAGATTGAACAATCATTGTATCTGGGTTGTCTCCGATTATATCGTTATGTTGTATATTTAACTACACCTACCATGTAACGGTTCATTCGTTACACATACGAGCGTCTGAATCGAACATAAGGTTGGATGGTTAGACGGAACGATAATTGTAACTAAGTTGTATTCGATTATATCGTGATGACGTTCATATAGAAATACTCACCAGGTTACTGTTCTTTCGTTATACATACGAGCAACCGAATCGAACAGAAGGTTGAATGGATAGTATCTGGGTTGTATTCGATTATGATGTTATGCTGTGTATATAGTTATACACATAAGGTGACGGTATTCCCGTTTCACATACGAGCGACCGAAACGAACAGAAAGTTGAATGGATAGACTGAACAATCAATGTATCTGGGTGGTATCCGATTATATCGCAATACTGTATATATAGTGATACTTACCAGGTGACGGTACTTCCGTTACACATACTAGCGACTGAATCGAACAGAAGGTTAAATGGTTAGACGAAACGATAATTGTATCTGAGTTGTATTCGATGATATCGTGATGATGTTTATATAGCAATACTCACCAGGTAACTGTTCTTCCGTTTTACATACAAGCGACCGAATCGAGCAGAAGGTTGAATTCAGTATAGATTGAACAATCATCGTATCTGGGTTGTATTCGATTATGTTTATATAGTTATACTCACCAGGTAACTGTTCTTCCGTTATACATACGAGCGACTGAATTGAACAGAAGGTTGAATGGATAGTATATGGGTTGTATTCGATTATGATGTTATGCTGTGTATATAGTTATACACACTAGGAGACGGTATTCCCGTTTTACATACGAGCGACCGAAACGAAAAGAAAGTTGAATGGATAGACTGAACAATCAATGTATCTGGGTGGTATCCGATTATATCGCAATACTGTATATATAGTGACGACCAGGTGACGATACTTCCGTTACACATACTAGCGACTGAATCGAACAGAATGTTGAATGGTTAGACGAAACGATAATTGTATCTGAGTTGTATTCGATGATATCGTGATGATGTTCATATAGCAATACTCACCAGGTAACTGTCCTTCCGTTTTACATACAAGCGACCGAATCGAGCAGAAGGTTGAATGGATAGATTGAACAATCATCGTATCTGAGTTGTATTCGATTATGTTTACATAGATATACTCACCAGGAACCTGTTCTTCCGTTATACATACGAGCGACTGAATTGAACTGAAGGTTGAATGGATAGACTAAACAATGATCGTATCTGGGGTTGTATTCGATTATATCGTGATGATGTTCATATAGTTATACTCACCAGGTAACTGTTCTCCGGTTATACATAAGAGCGACTGAACTGAACAGAAGATTGAATGGATAGACTGAACAATCATCGTATCTGGGTTGTATTCGATTATTTCGTGATGATTATTATATATTATGTCTAACCAGGTAACTGTTCTTTCGTTATACATACTAGCAACCGAATCGAACATAAGGTTGAATGGATAGATTGAACAATCATTGTATCTGGGTTGTCTCCGATTATATCGTTATGTTGTATATTTAACTACACCTACCATGTAACGGTTCTTTCGTTACACATACGAGCGTCTGAATCGAACATAAGGTTGGATGGTTAGACGGAACGATAATTGTAACTTAGTTGTATTCGATTATATCGTGATGACGTTCATATAGAAATACTCACCAGGTTACTGTTCTTTCGTTATACATACGAGCAACCGAATCGAACAGAAGGTTGAATGGATAGTATCTGGGTTGTATTCGATTATGATGTTATGCTGTGTATATAGTTATACACATAAGGTGACGGTATTCCCGTTTCACATACGAGCGACCGAAACGAACAGAAAGTTGAATGGATAGACTGAACAATCAATGTATCTGGGTGGTATCCGATTATATCGCAATACTGTATATATAGTGATACTTACCAGGTGACGGTACTTCCGTTACACATACTAGCGACTGAATCGAACAGAAGGTTAAATGGTTAGACGAAACGATAATTGTATCTGAGTTGTATTCGATGATATCGTGATGATGTTTATATAGCAATACTCACCAGGTAACTGTTCTTCCGTTTTACATACAAGCGACCGAATCGAGCAGAAGGTTGAATTCAGTATAGATTGAACAATCATCGTATCTGGGTTGTATTCGATTATGTTTATATAGTTATACTCACCAGGTAACTGTTCTTCCGTTATACATACGAGCGACTGAATTGAACAGAAGGTTGAATGGATAGTATATGGGTTGTATTCGATTATGATGTTATGCTGTGTATATAGTTATACACACTAGGAGACGGTATTCCCGTTTTACATACGAGCGACCGAAACGAAAAGAAAGTTGAATGGATAGACTGAACAATCAATGTATCTGGGTGGTATCCGATTATATCGCAATACTGTATATATAGTGACGACCAGGTGACGATACTTCCGTTACACATACTAGCGACTGAATCGAACAGAATGTTGAATGGTTAGACGAAACGATAATTGTATCTGAGTTGTATTCGATGATATCGTGATGATGTTCATATAGCAATACTCACCAGGTAACTGTCCTTCCGTTTTACATACAAGCGACCGAATCGAGCAGAAGGTTGAATGGATAGATTGAACAATCATCGTATCTGAGTTGTATTCGATTATGTTTATATAGATATACTCACCAGGAACCTGTTCTTCCGATATACATACGAGCAACCGAATCGAACATAAGGTTGAATGGATAGATTGAACAATCATTGTATCTGGGTTGTCTCCGATTATATCGTTATGTTGTATATTTAACTACACCTACCATGTAACGGTTCTTTCGTTACACATACGAGCGTCTGAATCGAACATAAGGTTGGATGGTTAGACGGAACGATAATTGTAACTAAGTTGTATTCGATTATATCGTGATGACGTTCATATAGAAATACTCACCAGGTTACTGTTCTTTCGTTATACATACGAGCAACCGAATCGAACAGAAGGTTGAATGGATAGTATCTGGGTTGTATTCGATTATGATGTTATGCTGTGTATATAGTTATACACATAAGGTGACGGTATTCCCGTTTCACATACGAGCGACCGAAACGAACAGAAAGTTGAATGGATAGACTGAACAATCAATGTATCTGGGTGGTATCCGATTATATCGCAATACTGTATATATAGTGATACTTACCAGGTGACGGTACTTCCGTTACACATACTAGCGACTGAATCGAACAGAAGGTTAAATGGTTAGACGAAACGATAATTGTATCTGAGTTGTATTCGATGATATCGTGATGATGTTTATATAGCAATACTCACCAGGTAACTGTTCTTCCGTTTTACATACAAGCGACCGAATCGAGCAGAAGGTTGAATTCAGTATAGATTGAACAATCATCGTATCTGGGTTGTATTCGATTATGTTTATATAGTTATACTCACCAGGTAACTGTTCTTCCGTTATACATACGAGCGACTGAATTGAACAGAAGGTTGAATGGATAGTATATGGGTTGTATTCGATTATGATGTTATGCTGTGTATATAGTTATACACACTAGGAGACGGTATTCCCGTTTTACATACGAGCGACCGAAACGAAAAGAAAGTTGAATGGATAGACTGAACAATCAATGTATCTGGGTGGTATCCGATTATATCGCAATACTGTATATATAGTGACGACCAGGTGACGATACTTCCGTTACACATACTAGCGACTGAATCGAACAGAATGTTGAATGGTTAGACGAAACGATAATTGTATCTGAGTTGTATTCGATGATATCGTGATGATGTTCATATAGCAATACTCACCAGGTAACTGTCCTTCCGTTTTACATACAAGCGACCGAATCGAGCAGAAGGTTGAATGGATAGATTGAACAATCATCGTATCTGAGTTGTATTCGATTATGTTTATATAGATATACTCACCAGGAACCTGTTCTTCCGATATACATACGAGCAACCGAATCGAACATAAGGTTGAATGGATAGATTGAACAATCATTGTATCTGGGTTGTCTCCGATTATATCGTTATGTTGTATATTTAACTACACCTACCATGTAACGGTTCATTCGTTACACATACGAGCGTCTGAATCGAACATAAGGTTGGATGGTTAGACGGAACGATAATTGTAACTAAGTTGTATTCGATTATATCGTGATGACGTTCATATAGAAATACTCACCAGGTTACTGTTCTTTCGTTATACATACGAGCAACCGAATCGAACAGAAGGTTGAATGGATAGTATCTGGGTTGTATTCGATTATGATGTTATGCTGTGTATATAGTTATACACATAAGGTGACGGTATTCCCGTTTCACATACGAGCGACCGAAACGAACAGAAAGTTGAATGGATAGACTGAACAATCAATGTATCTGGGTGGTATCCGATTATATCGCAATACTGTATATATAGTGATACTTACCAGGTGACGGTACTTCCGTTACACATACTAGCGACTGAATCGAACAGAAGGTTGAATGGTTAGACGAAACGATAATTGTATCTGAGTTGTATTTGATGATATCGTGTTGATGTTTATATAGCAATACTCACCAGGTAACTGTTCTTCCGTTTTACATACAAGCGACTGAATCGAGCAGAAGGTTGAATTCAGTATAGATTGAACAATCATCGTATCTGGGTTGTATTCGATTATGTTTATAAAGTTATACTCACCAGGTAACTGTACTTCCGTTATACATACGAGCGACTGAATTGAACAGAAGGTTGAATGGATAGTATGGGTTGTATTCGATTATGATGTTATGCTGTGTATATAGTTATACACTCTAGGAGACGGTATTCCCGTTTTACATACGAGCGACCGACACAAAGAGAAAGTTGAATGGATAGACTGAACAATCAATGTATCTGGGTGGTATCCGATTATATCGCAATACTGTATATATAGTGATACTTACCAGGTGACGATACTTCCGTTACACATACTAGCGACTGAATCGAACAGAATGTTGAATGGTTAGACGAAACGATAATTGTATCTGAGTTGTATTCGATGATATCGTGATGATGTTTATATAGCAATACTCACCAGGTAACTTTCCTTCCGTTTTACATACAAGCAACCGAATCGAGCAGAAGGTTAAATGGATAGATTGAACAATCATCGTATCTGGGTTGTATTCGATTATGTTTCTATAGTTATACTCACCAGGTAACTGTTCTTCCGTTATACATACGAGCGACTGAATTGAACAGAAGGTTGAATGGATAGTATATGGGTTGTATTCGATTATGATGTTATGCTGTGTATATAGTTATACACACTAGGAGACGGTATTCTCGTTTTACATACGAGCGACCGAAACGATAAGAAAGTTGAATGGATAGACTGAACAATCAATGTATCTGGGTGGTATCTGATTATATCGCAATACTGTATATATAGTGATACTTACCAGGTGACGATACTTCCGTTACACATACTAGCGACTGAATCGAACAGAATGTTGAATGGTTAGACGAAACGATACTTGTATCTGAGTTGTATTCGATGATATCGTGATGATGTTTATATAGCAATACTCACCAGGTAACTTTCCTTCCGTTTTACATACAAGCAACCGAATCGAGCAGAAGGTTAAATGGATAGATTGAACAATCATCGTATCTGAGTTGTATTCGATTATGTTTATATAGATATACTCACCAGGTACCTGTTCTTCCGATATACATACGAGCAACCGAATCGAACATAAGGTTGAATGGATAGATTGAACAATCATCGTATCTGAGTTGTATTCGATTATGTTTATATAGTTATACTCACCAGGTAACTGTTCTTCCGTTATACATACGAGCGACTAAATTGAACTGAAGGTTGAATGGATAGACTAAACAATGATCGTATCTGGGGTTGTATTCGATTATATCGTGATGATGTTCATATAGTTATACTCACCAGGTAACTGTTCTCCAGTTATACATAAGAGCGACTGAACTGAACAGAAGGTTGAATGGATAGACTGAACAATCATCGTATCTGGGTTGTATTCGATTATTTCGTGATGATTATTATATATTATGTCTAACCAGGTAACTGTTCTTTCGTTATACATACTAGCAACCGAATCGAACATAAGGTTGAATGGATAGATTGAACAATCATTGTATCTGGGTTGTCTCCGATTATATCGTTATGTTGTATATTTAACTACACCTACCATGTAACGGTTCTTTCGTTACACATACGAGCGTCTGAATCGAACATAAGGTTGGATGGTTAGACGAAACGATAATTGTAACTAAGTTGTATTCGATTATATCGTGATGACGTTCATATCAAATCAAATCAAATCAAAATATGCTTTATTGTCGAAGAACATAATTCTTATTGACAAAGCCTGTGTAAATGTAAACCTATATATTATATATGCTTAATACTTAACAATACACATAATATATGTTAAATCAAAGGGCGGCATAGGCTTTTTTCGTCACAATACGATGATACACAATACAGAATATAAATAACATAGATGTAAGTATATACACAGTGTCACAATTGTAAAATTAAAATTTGATACAAATTACATAAATGTATATCACTAATAAAAATAAAATTAATATAAAATGATTGTATAGATAAAATAGAGAAAGGTCAATAAGGACGATTTGATCAAAAATTTAGGAGCTATGAACAATCCCAATAAAATTCTCTTAAATTATAATACGCTTTAGTGGCAAGCATACTTTTCAGTGCTTTCCTGAATTGGTTATTATCACAGATATTTTTGATATGCTCCGGTAGGTGATTATATATCTTCAAGTTTTCATATATTAGAGAATTTTGCGTCAGTGATGTTCTTGGAATAGGTAAGCGCAGATGAAAACCATTTCGCGTGTTGTATCTATTATAATTCATTGTATTTTTATATTTTTTATGAACTAAACAAGCAGTCTCGAGCACAAAAAGGCAAGTAACTGTCAGTATTCTTTCATTCCTAAATAGTACTCTACAGTGATCTCTCGGTTTTGCACCACACATATGACGGAGCGCTCTTTTTTGTAGGACAAAGACTGAATTGAACAACTGAGAGCTACAGAATCCCCAAAATGCGATACCATATCTTATATGGGATTCTACAAGTGCTGAATAGGTAATTTTTGCTATATCGTGACCCAGTTCATGAAATATCACTCGAACAGCAAAACAGCCTGATGCTATTTTTTTGTTCAGATTTGATATGTGGTCCATGTATTTCAATTTATGATCTATTAGTAGTCCTAGATATTTACTGCATTCACTATTTATTATTACCTGGTTACCTAAGGCCAGATTATCAAAACCAAATCTGAAAGATAATATTTTTGTTTTAGATATATTAAAACACATAAAGTTGGCATCACACCATTGCTTTACTTTATCGATATCAAGGGTAATATTATTTTTCAGGATGTCTATATCCTTCCCACTCCACAACAACGTAGTGTCGTCGGCAAAAATAGTGAAGTTGCCATTTATATTTATTGTAATTAAATCATTAATGTAAAGCAAAAATAAAACTGGGCCTAAAACCGAACCCTGAGGTACTCCATGGATTATGCCACCAGTCTCCGAGTATTTCCCATCACTGCATACAATTTGATAACGGCCTGTCAAATATGAATTGAACCAATCCCAAGCGATACCCCTAAAACCATACCTATTCATTTTTTTCAAAAGCAATTCATGATTGACGCAGTCAAAAGCTTTTGAAAAATCACAAAATACTGCTGCAGCTGCATCCCCAGTATTAAGCTTCAAATAAAGATTTTCTAAAAATGTGAAAATAGCATCATTCGTACTTTTAGAATTCTGAAAGCCAAATTGGCATGGTGACAAAATATTATGTTTGCTTAGAAAGCTGCAGATTTGTTTTTTCACTAATTTTTCAATTACCTTTGAAAGTGTGGATAAGAGAGAGATTGGGCGAAAGTTTGCCGGATTTGATGGGTCTCCTCCTTTGAATAGTGGAATTATAACAGATAACTTCAGACTAGAGGGAAATTCACCTATAGAAAATGAAATATTTATTGCCTCTGAAAGGGTATCAAGAGCCTCTACCGGCAGATTTATCAGTATATTTAGTGATATTTCATCCTCACCACACGATTTTTTCTTTTTGATATCTTTGAATGTATCTTGTAAATCATGCCGATTTATTGGTAGAAAGCAAAATGTCTCCGGAATATAGAAATACTCTCCAGGTTACTGTTCTTTCGTTATACATACGAGCAACCAAATCGAACAGAAGGTTGAATGGATAGTATCTGGGTTGTATTCGATTATGATGTTATGCTGTGTATATAGTTATACACATAAGGTGACGGTATTCCCGTTTCACATACGAGCGACCGAAACGAACAGAAAGTTGAATGGATAGACTGAACAATCAATGTATCTGGGTGGTATCCGATTATATCGCAATACTGTATATATAGTGATACTTACCAGGTGACGGTACTTCCGTTACACATACTAGCGACTGAATCGAACAGAAGGTTAAATGGTTAGACGAAACGATAATTGTATCTGAGTTGTATTCGATGATATC
The DNA here is from genome assembly GCA_029955515.1 of Chrysomela aeneicollis. Taxonomy (NCBI): domain Eukaryota; kingdom Metazoa; phylum Arthropoda; class Insecta; order Coleoptera; family Chrysomelidae; genus Chrysomela; species Chrysomela aeneicollis. Next base: position 7,790,908 of record JARUHQ010000013.1, on the reverse strand, counting down.
GTGATGATGTTTATATAGCAATACTCACCAGGTAACTGTTCTTCCGTTTAACATACAAGCGACCGAATCGAGCAGAAGGTTGAATTCAGTATAGATTGAACAATCATCGTATCTGGGTTGTATTCGATTATGTTTATATAGTTATACTCACCAGGTAACTGTTCTTCCGTTATACATACGAGCGACTGAATTGAACAGAAGGTTGAATGGATAGTATATGGGTTGTATTCGATTATGATGTTATGCTGTGTATATAGTTATACACACTAGGAGACGGTATTCCCGTTTTACATACGAGCGACCGAAACAAAAAGAAAGTTGAATGGATAGACTGAACAATCAATGTATCTGGGTGGTATCTGATTATATCGCAATACTGTATATATAGTGATACTTACCAGGTGACGATACTTCCGTTACACATACTAGCGACTGAATCGAACAGAATGTTGAATGGTTAGACGAAACGATAATTGTATCTGAGTTGTATTCGATGATATCGTGATGATGTTTATATAGCAATACTCACCAGGTAACTGTTCTTTCGTTTTACATACAAGCGACCGAATCGAGCAGAAGGTTGAATTCAGTATAGATTGAACAATCATCGTATCTGGGTTGTATTCGATTATGTTTATATAGTTATACTCACCAGGTAACTGTTCTTCCGTTATACATACGAGCGACTGAATTGAACAGAAGGTTGAATGGGTTGTATTCGATTATGATGTTATGCTGTGTATATAGTTATACACACTGGGAGACGGTATTCCCGTTTTACATACGAGCGACCGAAACGAAAAGAAAGTTGAATGGATAGACTGAACAATCAATGTATCTGGGTGGTATCTGATTATATCGCAATACTGTATATATAGTGATACTTACCAGGTGACGATACTTCCGTTACACATACTAGCGACTGAATCGAACAGAATGTTGAATGGTTAGACGAAACGATAATTGTATCTGAGTTGTATTCGATGATATCGTGATGATGTTTATATAGCAATACTCACCAGGTAACTGTCCTTCCGTTTTATATACAAGCAACCGAATCGAGCAGAAGGTTAAATTGATAGATTGAACAATCATCGTATCTGAGTTGTATTCGATTATGTTTATATAGATATACTCACCAGGTACCTGTTCTTCCGATATACATACGAGCAACCGAATCGAACATAAGGTTGAATGGATAGATTGAACAATCATCGTATCTGAGTTGTATTCGATTATGTTTATATAGTTATACTCACCAGGTAACTGTTCTTCCGTTATACATACGAGCGACTAAATTGAACTGAAGGTTGAATGGATAGACCAAACAATGATCGTATCTGGGGTTGTATTCGATTATATCGTGATGATGTTCATACAGTTATACTCACCAGGTAACTGTTCTCCAGTTATACATAAGAGCGACTGAACTGAACAGAAGGTTGAATGGATAGACTGAACAATCATCGTATCTGGGTTGTATTCGATTATTTCGTGATGATTATTATATATTATGTCTAACCAGGTAACTGTTCTTTCGTTATACATACTAGCAACCGAATCGAACATAAGGTTGAATGGATAGATTGAACAATCATTGTATCTGGGTTGTCTCCGATTATATCGTTATGTTGTATATTTAACTACACCTACCATGTAACGGTTCTTTAGTTACACATACGAGCGTCTGAATCGAACATAAGGTTGGATGGTTAGACGGAACGATAATTGTAACTAAGTTGTATTCGATTATATCGTGATGACGTTCATATAGAAATACTCACCAGGTTACTGTTCTTTCGTTATACATACGAGCAACCGAATCGAACAGAATGTTGAATGGATAGTATCTGGGTTGTATTCGATTATGATGTTATGCTGTGTATATAGTTATACACATAAGGTGACGGTATTCCCGTTTCACATACGAGCGACCGAAACGAACAGAAAGTTGAATGGATAGACTGAACAATCAATGTATCTGGGTGGTATCCGATTATATCGCAATACTGTATATATAGTGATACTTACCAGGTGACGGTACTTCCGTTACACATACTAGCGACTGAATCGAACAGAAGGTTAAATGGTTAGACGAAACGATAATTGTATCTGAGTTGTATTCGATGATATCGTGATGATGTTGATATAGCAATACTCACCAGGTAACTGTTCTTCCGTTTTACATACAAGCGACCGAATCGAGCAGAAGGTTGAAATCAGTATAGATTGAACAATCATCGTATCTGGGTTGTATTCGATTATGTTTATATAGTTATACTCACTAGGTAACTGTTCTTCCGTTATACATACGAGCGACTGAATTGAACAGAAGATTGAATGGATAGTATATGGGTTGTATTCGATTATGATGTTATGCTGTGTATATAGTTATACACACTAGGAGACGGTATTCCCGTTTTACATACGAGCGACCGAAACGAAAAGAAAGTTGAATGGATAGACTGAACCATCAATGTATCTGGGTGGTATCCGATTATATCGCAATACTGTATATATAGTGATACTTACCAGGTGACGATACTTCCGTTACACATACTAGCGACTGAATCGAACAGAATGTTGAATGGTTAGACGAAACGATAATTGTATCTGAGTTGTATTCGATGATATCGTGATGATGTTTATATAGCAATACTCACCAGGTAACTGTCCTTCCGTTTCACATACAAGCGACCGAATCGAGCAGAAGGTTAAATGGATAGATTGAACAATCATCGTATCTGAGTTGTATTCGATTATGTTTATATAGATATACTCACCAGGTACCTGTTCTTCCGATATACATACGAGCAACCGAATCGAACATAAGGTTGAATGGATAGATTGAACAATCATCGTATCTGAGTTGTATTCGATTATGTTTATATAGTTATACTCACCAGGTTACTGTTCTTTCGTTATACATACGAGCAACCGAATCGAACAGAAGGTTGAATGGATAGTATCTGGGTTGTATTCGATTATGATGTTATGCTGTGTATATAGTTATACACATAATGTGACGGTATTCCCGTTTCACATACGAGCGACCGAAACGAACAGAAAGTTGAATGGATAGACTGAACAATCAATGTATCTGGGTGGTATCCGATTATATCGCAATACTGTATATATAGTGATACTTACCAGGTGACGGTACTTCCGTTACACATACTAGCGACTGAATCGAACAGAAGGTTAAATGATTAGACGAAACGATAATTGTATCTGAGTTGTATTCGATGATATCGTGATGATGTTTATATAGCAATACTCACCAGGTAACTGTTCTTCCGTTTTACATACAAGCGACCGAATCGAGCAGAAGGTTGAAATCAGTATAGATTGAACAATCATCGTATCTGGGTTGTATTCGATTATGTTTATATAGTTATACTCACCAGGTAACTGTTCTTCCGTTATACATACGAGCGACTGAATTGAACAGAAGGTTGAATGGATAGTATATGGGTTGTATTCGATTATGATGTTATGCTGTGTATATAGTTCTACACACTAGGAGACGGTATTCCCGTTTTACATACGAGCGACCGAAACGAAAAGAAAGTTGAATGGATAGACTGAACCATCAATGTATCTGGGTGGTATCCGATTATATCGCAATACTGTATATATAGTGATACTTACCAGGTGACGATACTTCCGTTACACATACTAGCGACTGAATCGAACAGAATGTTGAATGGTTAGACGAAACGATAATTGTATCTGAGTTGTATTCGATGATATCGTGATGATGTTTATATAGCAATACTCACCAGGTTACTGTTCCTTCGTTATACATACGAGCAACCGAATCGAACAGGAGGTTGAATGGATAGTATCTGGGTTGTATTCGATTATGATGTTATGCTGTGTATATAGTTATACACATAAGGTGACGGTATTCCCGTTTCACATACGAGCGACCGAAACGAACAGAAAGTTGAATGGATAGACTGAACAATCAATGTATCTGGGTGGTATCCGATTATATCGCAATACTGTATATATAGTGATACTTACCAGGTGACGGTACTTTCGTTACACATACTAGCGACTGAATCGAACAGAAGGTTAAATGGTTAGACGAAACGATAATTGTATCTGAGTTGTATTCGATGATATCGTGATGATGTTTATATAGCAATACTCAACAGGTAACTGTCCTTCCGTTTTACATACAAGCGACCGAATCGAGCAGATGGTTAAATGGATAGATTGAACAATCATCGTATCTGAGTTGTATTCGATTATGTTTATATAGATATACTCACCAGGTAACTGTTCTTCCGTTATACATACGAGCGACTGAATTGAACTGAAGGTTGAATGGATAGACTAAACAATGATCGTATCTGGGGTTGTATTCGATTATATCGTGATGATGTTCATATAGTTATACTCACCAGGTAACTGTTCTCCAGTTATACATAAGAGCGACTGAACTGAACAGAAGGTTGAATGGATAGACTGAACAATCATCGTATCTGGGTTGAATTCGATTATTTCGTGATGATTATTATATATTATGTCTTACCAGGTAACTGTTCTTTCGTTATACATACTAGCAACCGAATCGAACATAAGGTTGAATGGATAGATTGAACAATCATTGTATCTGGGTTGTCTCCGATTATATCGTTATGTTGTATATTTAACTACACCTACCATGTAACGGTTCTTTCGTTACACATACGAGCGACTGAATCGAACATAAGGTTGGATGGTTAGACGGAACGATAATTGTAACTATGTTGTATTCGATTATATCGTGATGACGTTCATATAGAAATACTCACCAGGTTACTGTTCTTTCGTTATACATACGAGCAACCGAATCGAACAGAAGGTTGAATGGATAGTATCTGGGTTGTATTCGATTATGATGTTATGCTGTGTATATAGTTATACACATAAGGTGACGGTATTCCCGTTTCACATACGAGCGACCGAAACGAACAGAAAGTTGAATGGATAGACTGAACAATCAATGTATCTGGATGGTATCCGATTATATCGCAATACTGTATATATAGTGATTCTTACCAGGTGACGGTACTTCCGTTACACATACTAGCGACTGAATCGAACAGAAGGTTGAATGGTTAGACGAAACGATAATTGTATCTGAGTTGTATTCGATGATATCGTGATGATGTTTATATAGCAATACTCACCAGGTAACTGTTCTTCCGTTTTACATACAAGCGACCGAATCGAGCAGAAGGTTGAATTCAGTATAGATTGAACAATCATCGTATCTGGGTTGTATTCGATTATGTTTATATTGTTATACTCACCAGGTAACTGTTCTTCCGTTATACATACGAGCGACTGAATTGAACAGAATGTTGAATGGATAGTATATGGGTTGTATTCGATTATGATGTTATGCTGTGTATATAGTTATACACACTAGGAGACGGTATTCCCGTTTTACATACGAGCGACCGAAACAAAGAGAAAGTTGAATGGATAGACTGAACAATCAATGTATCTGGGTGGTATCCGATTATATCGCAATACTGTATATATAGTGATACTTACCAGGTGACGATACTTCCGTTACACATACTAGCGACTTAATCGAACAGAATGTTGAATGGTTAGACGAAACGATAATTGTATCTGAGTTGTATTCGATGATATCGTGATGATGTTTATATAGCAATACTCACCAGGTTACTGTTCTTTCGTTATACATACGAGCAACCGAATCGAACAGAAGGTTGAATGGATAGTATCTGGGTTGTATTCGATTATGATGTTATGCTGTGTATATAGTTATACACATAAGGTGACGGTATTCCTGTTTCACATACGAGCGACCTAAACGAACAGAAAGTTGAATGGATAGACTGAACAATCAATGTATCTGGGTGGTATCCGATTATATCGCAATACTGTATATATAGTGATTCTTACCAGGTGACGGTACTTCCGTTACACATACTAGCGACTGAATCGAACAGAATGTTGAATGGTTAGACGAAACGATAATTGTATCTGAGTTGTATTCGATGATATCGTGATGATGTTTATATAGCAATACTCACCAGGTTACTGTTCTTTCGTTATACATACGAGCAACCGAATCGAACAGAAGGTTGAATGGATAGTATCTGGGTTGTATTCGATTATGATGTTATGCTGTGTATATAGTTATACACATAAGGTGACGGTTTTCCCGTTTCACATACGAGCGACCTAAACGAACAGAAAGTTGAATGGATAGACTGAACAATCAATGTATCTGGGTGGTATCCGATTATATCGCAATACTGTATATATAGTGATTCTTACCAGGTGACGGTACTTCCGTTACACATACTAGCGACTGAATCGAACAGGAGGTTAAATGGTTAGACGAAACGATGATTGTATCTGAGTTGTATTCGATGATATCGTGATGATGTTTATATAGCAATACTCACCAGGTAACTGTTCTTCCGTTTTACATACAAGCGACCGAATCGAGCAGAAGGTTGAATTCAGTATAGATTGGACAATCATCGTATCTGGGTTGTATTCGATTATGTTTATATAGATATACTCACCAGGTACCTTTTCATCCGATATACAAACGAGCAACCGAATCGAACATAAGGTTGAATGGATAGATTGAACAATCATCATATCTGAGTTGTATTCGATTATGTTTATATAGTTATACTCACCAAGTAACTGTTCTTCCGTTATACATACGAGCGACTGAATTGAACTGAAGGTTGAATGGATAGACTAAACAATGATCGTATCTGGGGTTGTATTCGATTATATCGTGATGATGTTCATATAGTTATACTCACCAGGTAACCGTTCTCCAGTTATACATAAGAGCGACTGAACTGAACAGAAGGTTGAATGGATAGATTGAACAATCATCGTATCTGAGTTGTATTTATTCGATTATGTTTATATAGTTATACTCACCAGGTAACTGTTCTTCCGTTATACATACGAGCGACTGATTTGAACTGAAGGTTGAATGGATAGACTAAACAATGATCGTATCTGGGGTTGTATTCGATTATATCGTGATGATGTTTATATAGTTATACTCACCAGGTAACTGTTCTCCAGTTATACAAAAGAGCGACTGAACTGAACAGAAGGTTGAATGGATAGACTGAACAATCATCGTATCTGGGTTGTATTCGATTATTTCGTGATGATTATCATATATTATGTCTAACCAGGTAACTGTTCTTTCGTTATACATACTAGCAACCGAATCGAACATAAGGTTGAATGGATAGATTGAACAATCATTGTATCTGGGTTGTCTCCGATTATATCGTTATGTTAACTACACCTACCATGTAAGGGTTCTTTCGTTACACATACGAGCGTCTGAATCGAACATAAGGTTGGATGGTTAGACGGAACGATAATTGTAACTAAGTTGTATTCGATTATATCGTGATGACGTTCATATAGAAATACTCACCAGGTTACTGTTCTTTCGTTATACATACGAGCAACCGAATCGAACAGAAGGTTGAATGGATAGTATCTGGGTTGTATTCGATTATGATGTTATGATGTGTATATAGTTATACACATAAGGTGAAGGTATTCCCGTTTCACATACGAGCGACCGAAACGAACATAAAGTTGAATGGATAGACTGAACAATCAATGTATCTGGGTGGTATCCGATTATATCGCAATACTGTATATATAGTGATACTTACCAGGTGACGGTACTTCCGTTACACATACTAGCGACTGAATCGAACAGAATGTTGAATGGTTAGACGAAACGATGATTGTATCTGAGTTGTATTCGATGATATCGTGATGATGTTTATATAGCAATACTCACCAGGTAACTGTTCTTCCGTTTTACATACAAGCGACCGAATCGAGCAGAAGGTTGAATTCAGTATAGATTGAACAATCATCGTATCTGAGTTGTATTCGATTATGTTTATATAGATATACTCACCAGGTACCTTTTCTTCCGATATACAAACGAGCAACCGAATCGAACATAAGGTTGAATGGATAGATTGAACAATCATCATATCTGAGTTGTATTCGATTATGTTTATATAGTTATACTCACCAGGTAACTGTTCTTCCGTTATACATACGAGCGACTGAATTGAACTGAAGGTTGAATGGATAGACTAAACAATTATCGTATCTGGGGTTGTATTCGATTATATCGTGATGATGTTCATATAGTTATACTCACCAGGTAACCGTTCTCCAGTTATACATAAGAGCGGCTGAACTGAACAGAAGGTTGAATGGATAGACTGAACAATCATCGTATCTGGGTTGTATTCGATTATTTCGTGATGATTATTATATATTATGTCTTACCTATACATTATTATATATTATGTCTTACTTATATATACTAGCAACCGAATCGAACATAAGGTTGAATGGATAGATTGAACAATCATTGTATCTGGGTTGTCTCCGATTATGTCGTTATGTTGTATATTTAACTACACCTACCATGTAACGGTTCTTTCGTTACACATACGAGCGTCTGAATCGAACATAAGGTTGGATGGTTAGACGGAACGATAATTGTAACTAAGTTGTATTCGATTATATCGTGATGACGTTCATATAGAAATACTCACCAGGTTACTGTTCTTTTGTTATACATACGAGCAACCGAATCGAACAGAAAGTTGAATGGATAGTATCTGGGTTGTATTCGATTATGATGTTATGCTGTATATATAGTTATACACATAAGGTGACGGTATTCCCGTTTCACATACGAGCGACCGAAACGAACAGAAAGTTGAATGGATAGACTGAACAATCAATGTATCTGGGTGGTATCCGATTATATCGCAATACTGTATATATAGTGATACTTACCAGGTGACGGTACTTCCGTTACACATACTAGCGACTGAATCGAACAGAAGGTTAAATGGTTAGACGAAACGATAATTGTATCTGAGTTGTATTCGATGATATCGTGATGATGTTTATATAGCAATACTCACCAGGTAACTGTCCTTCCGTTTTACATACAAGCGACCGAATCGAGCAGAAGGTTAAATAGATAGATTGAACAATCATCGTATCTGAGTTGTATTCGATTATGTTTATATAGATATACTCACCAGGTACCTGTTCTTCCGATATACATACGAGCAACCGAATCGAACATAAGGTTGAATGGATAGATTGAACAATCATCGTATCTGAGTTGTATTCGATTATGTTTATATAGTTATACTCACCAGGTAACTGTTCTTCCGTTATACATACGAGCGACTGAATTGAACTGAAGGTTGAATGGATAGACTAAACAATAATCGTATCTGGGGTTGTATTCGATTATATCGTGATGATGTTCATATAGTTATACTCACCAGGTAACTGTTTTCTAGTTATACATAAGAGCGACTGAACTGAACAGAAGGTTGAATGGATAGACTGAACAATCATCGTATCTGGGTTGTATTCGATTATTTCGTGATGATTATTATATATTATGTCTAACCAGGTAACTGTTCTTTCGTTATACATACTAGCAACCGAATCGAACATAAGGTTGAATGGATAGATTGAACAATCATTGTATCTGGGTTGTCTCCGATTATATCGTTATGTTGTATATTTAACTACACCTACCATGTAACGGTTCTTTCGTTACACATACGAGCGTCTGAATCGAACATAAGGTTGGATGGTTAGAGGGAACGATAATTGTAACTAAGTTGTATTCGATTATATCGTGATGACGTTCATTGTAATGATGTTCATAGCATGAATTTCAAAGGGGTGAGTTCTTTGGACTATTTTTGATTTCTTTATTGTGTCAAGCAGTGTTGAGCGCCAGTCTATTTTATTGTAAAAATATAGACAAATAATGATCAAGAAAATATTCAATAATATATAGATAAATTATCTTTCAAGGACTCTCCCCTATCTTAGTCAGAGCAATAATACTATTCAATAAGAAAATGATCTATTGTACATATTAATGAGAATAACAATATATTAATTGTGAGTATTCAACAATGAGTGTGAGTAATCAATAGCTAGAAATTATGCAAATGATTTTTACAATTCTCCTCCTGATTTCTATTCTTCCTACGATTTTGATCAATATCTCCTGGATTATTGCTCTATACTTGCGAGTCAGATGTCGTTCCCCAATTACGATGACAACTCCCTACTCCAGGTCAGTACTCTCCTACGATGATGTAGTACAGTTTACACCCTCTATCTTCTAGCTCACAGTGGAAGGTGGTACTCTGTAGTTGTGTTAGTTTCAGCACTGAAACTGGGGGAAAACTGGACGACTCTGATGTCTACTCAGCAAATGATAGAGGTCCTCTCTACGTTGATTGATCACTCATTTATCGTCGACATACATGAAAAGTCGTAATAGAAATCAGTTGGGTTCAGGGAGATATGGACTGTAGGTTCAAAATTTGTGGTTTTGAGCTTAGCTGATTGATTGATCGAAAATTATACAATATCCTCAATGAGTCATAACACTATATAACATTCTCAACACTGAGAATATAAAAGATACATTCTATACTGTATATTCTGCTTCAATATTTGTTGAATTAATCAATAAAGAAATCTTGCATTCAAGTGATTGGCCTATCACATGTATGCAAGTACAGGCTCAGAAAGATTCAAAAATAAAAAAAATATTGCTGAGATATCAAGAGCGACGTCAAGCGACACCCTTCCACTCAATTACAGATTGTTCAGATAGTAAATTATATTTCACCAGGTAAAATTAATTGCTTTCATGAATAAAAGAATCATGAACTCTTTTCCATAGGAAAGAAATGAATAGATGAGTGTAACAGTTAACACATGAATTTATTTCAAAGTTGAGGTTTCACTGTACACTCACCTGAACATTATCTCTCTTCTTGTCCAGAGTCCAGACTTCTCTATGGTTTCACTCCAAATTCACGCCAGAAATATTGATTTATTGAGTTCGAACAACTTCATTTCCGGAATTGCATTCAAGCTAAAAATAAGAAAAAAAAAACCACAGACTATTCACTCAAGCCAAATTTTACAATTTACACATGCTCTGTGTAAAAAAAATTCTCAAAAATCTATTCTCAAAATACCAGTAGAAATTCTACCAAGCAGAATTCGTAATCTTTCAGTCCATGAGAAAGAGATCAAAGCCAAGATATATCCAAATAAATTCTGTCTTCAACTATGCAGCAATGGCTGCCTGAAGCACCGGTTAATTAATTCTTATTAATCTTGTTTAATCTGAACCATCCTAAATTGAAATCAAAAAGGGCATACCTTGATTCACTCCTGATATCCCAAGCAATCTCAGAAAACCTGAGTCTTCAAATCCCTTTTTACGGGAGAATAGGAATTTTCAAAAAAATTGCTCGAAGTTTTCGCCTCAAAAGTTAAAGAGCAAGAGAGCGACCCTACGTCGTTTATTCCCAAATGTTCGTTTTAATCACGTGATTAACAAGGATCATCTTGATTGGTACAACGGCAATACAACAAATTAACAATTCATAAATATCTGCAATAATAAGTGTGATACAGAAACCTGTTTATCATGCGTCGATTTTAAATTTAATTGCAGATATCTTGATGGTACCTGTACAAAAGAAGATGTCTTTGTTATTGATTTTATATTAATTTACGAGATGTCGCTAAGTGATCTGATACAACTATTTATTGATGTTATTTGTATGACTACATAAAAACAAAATGTAACGATTTATATATCGTTACACATCCCCTTTTCTCCCAAAAAAAAAAAAACTTGAAAACTCGCAGTTTTCAATTTTTTTTTATTAGAATTCTCGAAAAACTAATGTGAGACATAATCTGCATAGAAAATTTGAATTGATCTTAAGAGTTTTCAAAGAATTCACATTAAATTTGAAAATTTTAAAGCCAAGCCCAATAGAAAATTTTGACCAAACTGAATTTACCAACGCAAGAGATAGGAAAAATGAAACTGACCTGAAACCAAGAGAAATTAATAAATACCAAACCACTATGCTGTGCATTAGCATATATGTGGAAGGTTCATTTACCATAAAGGAAGGAGCAGAACAGTCATGCCCCTAGTAAATTCTAGTATTCACCACACTGAAAAGAAAATAAAAACTACCACTCTACTGTACATTAATAGGTGGTAGGGTGAATCTTGTGAGGACTGGTTGTCTCCATCCAGACCATAACACACAGATAACACCATGAAAACCTGGCCAGGATGTTCGTTTCGCTGCAAGATCTAGACGCTGCGCCGTTGAACAATCCATCACCACTCGCCCCCAGGCTTCCATGTTGATACCCGCAACGCCATGACCCAGACAGATAGACCAGCAGTATCACAAGACTCACCGGTGGAACAAAACAAAATGGAAATTATGAAGATAAAAATAACCAAATGCCACCACACTTGGGGTATAATAAGTATACCAACTGAAACGACTGGTGAAGCCAAGTCGGCAAAAACTCTAAGCGGGAGTATTCCTTGATTGAGTACTGTGAACCAATCCTCAAGTGGACAGATTCGCAGAACTCGAAACAAGCACAGTAGTGAGCAACGAACGCTGTGAGTAGTCCCCCGTAGGCAGAATTTACCGGGTTCACCGCTCACCCCCCAATACTTGCCCCTTCTACAGATCTCACCATTGAAGGTAGTCCAAATGAGCGAGGCCCACACCCACTCAATCAGGTCCCTATTCAAAAAACTACCAATACTATGAATACTCCCAATCAATAGACCTCAAGGCAACAGAATAAAAATGAAAAGAAAACGGAAACAAACCAGAGTCCAGGTTGTTCAGAATGGATATCTCAATCCAGAAAAATGTTTCTATCCCAAAATCGAAAGACGGATAAAAATGAAATCTAGCCTTCATCAAACCTCTGAAATTAAGAATCCAAACTATCCAAACCTAGATCTGACAGAGTATATGAGAAACCGAATTCAGTCTAGAACTAAGCTGCACATAAAAACCCTTATATTTCTATAAAATGTGATTCCAGTAGGTCACATCATTCTTGATGAATCAGACATGTGCACTCCAGGCTTAGTACTGATCTGAAGGATCCTACTAAGTCACATTACATCTCCATCAGAACGAAGTGCACTCCAAAGCTTACCACTAATCAAAAAAACAACACTCGAAGCTCCAAACTAAATCAGACAATCTCATATACGACAGCAAAGAAAGAGAAAGATAGACGTACTGACATATGAAAAACCTAACCCTGTTCAAAATCAGTAAGTTGCAGACTAACCAAAATCCCAAACCCAATATGATTCCAGTAGGTCACCTTGCTCATAATGAACTTGACATTGTGCACTCCAAAAGCCTAGCACCAATCTAAAAGATTCCACTAAGTCACAATAACTCAATTTCATCAGAACAAAAGTGCTCCCCAAAAGCCTACCACCAATCAAACAAAAAAAAAATCATCAACAACTCCTGACCCTGAACAAAATTCAGTGATCTCACACACAATGAAGAACAAGAAGAAAGATATAAAGTAATAGAAAGATATAAAGAATAAGAAGAAAGATAAGAGAGACGATGATATAGTCCTCAAATATTGAAACCAACAAAGACATTCAGGGGGAGACCAAGATCAGTTCAGAAATATCACAGGTAAAATATCAGAGTCTAAAATGGGAATGCGGACTGGTTCACAAAATCAAGTTTTACATTAAAATGCAAAACCAATTATAATTAACGACCTGAAAATCCACCCCAAATATCCAAACCCCGACACGAAACAGAGGATGATAAATGATGTTAAATCATGTACAGGATGTTCATAAATTCCAATTCAAAAGATATCGAACAACTTCAAGTTTTCTTGGTGATACCTAAAATTTATCAAATACTGAAATTATGAATCCAAAAAATTACCTCTATGGAATGTGACTGTGACTTTTCCGAAAATATCTCAGTTCACCCTTTCAAAAAAGTTCCATTTCATACGGACTCTTACCGCAAGGAAGGCTTTCTCCTGTTGAGCAATTCTACGGCCGGACTCAACACGGCAAAAAAAAATGTAATAACCTTGAAATCCATCTTTCTTATACCAAGAGAAATATATCAACTGAAATTAAATATCTCAAATTTGTGATGCTTCCAAATATGCGCCACCAGGCAAAAATTGTGATAATTCTAAAAACGCGCCACCAGGCAAAAATTCAAAAAAATAAAATTATCACATTGAAGCATCTTCAATCAAGATAAATATTTGCTACACAGCAGTTTCAAAGATATAGATAAACTATAATATATTTTTTTTTGATACACGCCACCAGGCAAAAATCAAAACAAGATCAACAAATTAAAGTATCTTCAATCACAATGAAGAAATGTATTTTCAAAGATAGGATTTCAAGAGTTAGATAACTCATATTGATGTTAAAGATATAAAACCAAAGAAACAAAGATATTACTATTTCAAAGATTAAAAATAAGACTTCAAGACAAAGATTTGATTTCAAAGATAAAGATATGCCAATTTGGTCGGACTTTTACCGCCAGGAAGGTCAATTTCTACTGAGCAATTCTTAGGCCGAACTCAGCACAGCCGAAAAATTTTACCGAGATATTCTAAGATCCATCTAAATCCATATCGCTATCATGAGAATCAGTTTCTGAATCATCATCGGAATCAAGATGAGTGGGGTCAATTTTCAAGTCTTTAACATGCCAATTTCCAAGATCAGAACCATTTTCACCTTTCAATCCATAAACTAATGGAGAAATTACTTTATCTACAATGCAAGGAATAAATTTATTTGCCAATTTTGCTGAAAAATTATCAGCAGCTTTTGACAACACATAGTTTTTCTTCAAAACTCGATCTCCAACTTTATATTTGGTGTCTCTCCTCCTGAGATTATAGGTCTTGGCACTTTGTTCATATGCTTTATAAATTCTTTCACGAGTTTTGACGAAAAATTCTGGTAATTCCTGAAGGTCTGCAATTCTAGAATTCTTGTCTGATATAGATACAATATTATGTGCATTCTCTGCAATTATACCATAATAATCCCCAGATACAGGAACATTTCTCCCGAAAGTTAAAAAACTGGCTGAATAGCCCGTGACATCACTCTTTGCCAACCGAATTGCTTGTGAAATTTTAAAAATGGCTTGATCCCAGTCCTTATGATTTTCTTTAATATAAGATCTGATCGCGGTTACTATCACTTTATTCTGACGTTCAGTTGCATTGATTTGAGGGTGATACCTAGCATTGTACCAAATCTTCTGAACTTTATATTCATTCATGAATGACTTGAATTCCTTACTCCACGTTACCCCACGTTGGGCGCCATGTGTAATGATGTTCATAGCATGAATTTCAAAGGGGTGAGTTCTTTGGACTATTTTTGATTTCTTTATTGTGTCAAGCAGTGTTGAGCGCCAGTCTATTTTATTGTAAAAATATAGACAAAAAATGATCAAGAAAATATTCAATAATATATAGATAAATTATCTTTCAAGGACTCTCCCCTATCTTAGTCAGAGCAATAAAACTATTCAATGAGAAAATGATCTATTGTACATATTAATGAGAATAACAATATATTAATTGTGAGTATTCAACAATGAGTGTGAGTAATCAATAGCTAGAAATTATGCAAATGATTTTTACAATTCTCCTCCTGATTTCTATTCTTCCTACGATTTTGATCAATATCTCCTGGATTATTGCTCTATACTTGCGAGTCAGATGTCGTTCCCCAATTACGATGACAACTCCCTACTCCAGGTCAGTACTCTCCTACGATGATGTAGTACAGTTTACACCCTCTATCTTCTAGCTCACAGTGGAAGGTGGTACTCTGTAGTTGTGTTAGTTTCAGCACTGAAACTGGGGGAAAACTGGACGACTCTGATGTCTACTCAGCAAATGATAGAGGTCCTCTCTACGTTGATTGATCACTCATTTATCGTCGACATACATGAAAAGTCGTAATAGAAATCAGTTGGGTTCAGGGAGATATGGACTGAAGGTTCAAAATTCGTGGTTTTGAGCTTAGCTGATTGATTGATCGAAAATTATACAATATCCTCAATGAGTCATAACACTATATAACATTCTCAACACTGAGAATATAAAAGATACATTCTATACTGTATATTCTGCTTCAATATTTGTTGAATTAATCAATAAAGAAATCTTGCATTCAAGTGATTGGCCTATCACATGTATGCAAGTACAGGCTCAAAAAGATTCAAAAATAAAAAAAATATTGCTGAGATATCAAGAGCGACGTCAAGCGACACCCTTCCACTCAATTACAGATTGTTCAGATAGTAAATTATATTTCACCAGGTAAAATTAATTGCTTTCATGAATAAAAGAATCATGAACTCTTTTCCATAGGGAAGAAATGAATAGATGAGTGTAACAGTTAACACATGAATTTATTTCAAAGTTGAGGTTTCACTGTACACTCACCTGAACATTATCTCTCTTCTTGTCCAGAGTCCAGACTTCTCTATGGTTTCACTCCAAATTCACGCCAGAAATATTGATTTATTGAGTTCGAACAACTTCATTTCCGGAATTGCATTCAAGCTAAAAATAAGAAAAAAAACCACAGACTATTCATTCAAGCCAAATTTTACAATTTACACATGCTCTGTGTAAAAAAAATTCTCAAAAATCTATCCTCAAAATACCAGTAGAAATTCTACCAAGCAGAATTCGTAATCTTTCAGTCCATGAGAAAGAGATCAAAGCCAAGATATATCCAAATAAATTCTGTCTTCAACTATGCAGCAATGGCTGCCTGAAGCACCGGTTAATTAATTCTTATTAATCTTGTTTAATCTGAACCATCCTAAATTGAAATCAAAAAGGGCATACCTTGATTCACTCCTGATATCCTAAGCAATCTCAGAAAACCTGAGTCTTCAAATCCCTTTTTACGGGAGAATAGGAATTTTCAAAAAAATTGCTCGAAGTTTTCGCCTCAAAAGTTAAAAAGCAAGAGAGCGACCCTACGTCGTTTATTCCCAAATGTTCGTTTTAATCACGTGATTAACAAGGATCATCTTGATTGGTACAACAGCAATACAACAAATTAACAATTCATAAATATCTGCAATAATAAGTGTGATACAGAAACCTGTTTATCATGCGTCGATTTTAAATTTAATTGCAGATATCTTGATGGTACCTGTACAAAAGAAGATGTCTTTGTTATTGATTTTATATTAATTTACGAGATGTCGCTAAGTGATCTGATACAACTATTTATTGATGTTATTTGTATGACTACATAAAAACAAAATGTAACGATTTATATATCGTTACATCATACAGAAATACTCACCAGGTTTCTGTTCTTTCGTTATACATACGAGCAACCGAATCGAACAGAAGGTTGAATGGATAGTATCTGGGTTGTATTCGATTATGATGTTATGCTGTGTATATAGTTATACACATAAGGTGACGGTATTCCCGTTTCACATACGAGCGACCGAAACGAACAGAAAGTTGAATGGATAGATTGAACAATCAATGTATCTGGGTGGTATCCGATTATATCGCAATACTGTATATATAGTGATACTTACCAGGTGACGGTACTTCCGTTACACATACTAGCGACTGAATCGAACAGAAGGTTAAATGGTTAGACGAAACGATAATTGTATCTGAGTTGTATTCGAAGATATCGTGATGATGTTTATATAGCAATACTCACCAGGTAACTGTTCTTCCGTTTACATACAAGCGACCGAATCGAGCAGAAGGTTGAATTCAGTATAGATTGAACAATCATCGTATCTGGGTTGTATTCGATTATGTTTATATAGTTATACTCACCAGGTAACTGTTCTCCAGTTATACAAAAGAGCGACTGAACTGAACAGAAGGTTGAATGGATAGACTGAACAATCATCGTATCTGGGTTGTATTCGATTATTTCGTGATGATTATCATATATTATGTCTAACCAGGTAACTGTTCTTTCGTTATACATACTAGCAACCGAATCGAACATAAGGTTGAATGGATAGATTGAACAATCATTGTATCTGGGTTGTCTCCGATTATATCGTTATGTTGTATATTTAACTACACCTACCATGTAAGGGTTCTTTCGTTACACATACGAGCGTCTGAATCGAACATAAGGTTGGATGGTTAGACGGAACGATAATTGTAACTAAGTTGTATTCGATTATATCGTGATGACGTTCATATAGAAATACTCACCAGGTTACTGTTCTTTCGTTATACATACGAGCAACCGAATCGAACAGAAGGTTGAATGGATAGTATCTGGGTTGTATTCGATTATGATGTTATGATGTGTATATAGTTATACACATAAGGTGAAGGTATTCCCGTTTCACATACGAGCGACCGAAACGAACATAAAGTTGAATGGATAGACTGAACAATCAATGTATCTGGGTGGTATCCGATTATATCGCAATACTGTATATATAGTGATACTTACCAGGTGACGGTACTTCCGTTACACATACTAGCGACTGAATCGAACAGAATGTTGAATGGTTAGACGAAACGATGATTGTATCTGAGTTGTATTCGATGATATCGTGATGATGTTTATATAGCAATACTCACCAGGTAACTGTTCTTCCGTTTTACATACAAGCGACCGAATCGAGCAGAAGGTTGAATTCAGTATAGATTGAACAATCATCGTATCTGAGTTGTATTCGATTATGTTTATATAGATATACTCACCAGGTACCTTTTCTTCCGATATACAAACGAGCAACCGAATCGAACATAAGGTTGAATGGATAGATTGAACAATCATCATATCTGAGTTGTATTCGATTATGTTTATATAGTTATACTCACCAGGTAACTGTTCTTCCGTTATACATACGAGCGACTGAATTGAACTGAAGGTTGAATGGATAGACTAAACAATTATCGTATCTGGGGTTGTATTCGATTATATCGTGATGATGTTCATATAGTTATACTCACCAGGTAACCGTTCTCCAGTTATACATAAGAGCGGCTGAACTGAACAGAAGGTTGAATGGATAGACTGAACAATCATCGTATCTGGGTTGTATTCGATTATTTCGTGATGATTATTATATATTATGTCTTACCTATACATTATTATATATTATGTCTTACTTATATATACTAGCAACCGAATCGAACATAAGGTTGAATGGATAGATTGAACAATCATTGTATCTGGGTTGTCTCCGATTATGTCGTTATGTTGTATATTTAACTACACCTACCATGTAACGGTTCTTTCGTTACACATACGAGCGTCTGAATCGAACATAAGGTTGGATGGTTAGACGGAACGATAATTGTAACTAAGTTGTATTCGATTATATCGTGATGACGTTCATATAGAAATACTCACCAGGTTACTGTTCTTTTGTTATACATACGAGCAACCGAATCGAACAGAAAGTTGAATGGATAGTATCTGGGTTGTATTCGATTATGATGTTATGCTGTATATATAGTTATACACATAAGGTGACGGTATTCCCGTTTCACATACGAGCGACCGAAACGAACAGAAAGTTGAATGGATAGACTGAACAATCAATGTATCTGGGTGGTATCCGATTATATCGCAATACTGTATATATAGTGATACTTACCAGGTGACGGTACTTCCGTTACACATACTAGCGACTGAATCGAACAGAAGGTTAAATGGTTAGACGAAACGATAATTGTATCTGAGTTGTATTCGATGATATCGTGATGATGTTTATATAGCAATACTCACCAGGTAACTGTCCTTCCGTTTTACATACAAGCGACCGAATCGAGCAGAAGGTTAAATAGATAGATTGAACAATCATCGTATCTGAGTTGTATTCGATTATGTTTATATAGATATACTCACCAGGTACCTGTTCTTCCGATATACATACGAGCAACCGAATCGAACATAAGGTTGAATGGATAGATTGAACAATCATCGTATCTGAGTTGTATTCGATTATGTTTATATAGTTATACTCACCAGGTAACTGTTCTTCCGTTATACATACGAGCGACTGAATTGAACTGAAGGTTGAATGGATAGACTAAACAATAATCGTATCTGGGGTTGTATTCGATTATATCGTGATGATGTTCATATAGTTATACTCACCAGGTAACTGTTTTCTAGTTATACATAAGAGCGACTGAACTGAACAGAAGGTTGAATGGATAGACTGAACAATCATCGTATCTGGGTTGTATTCGATTATTTCGTGATGATTATTATATATTATGTCTAACCAGGTAACTGTTCTTTCGTTATACATACTAGCAACCGAATCGAACATAAGGTTGAATGGATAGATTGAACAATCATTGTATCTGGGTTGTCTCCGATTATATCGTTATGTTGTATATTTAACTACACCTACCATGTAACGGTTCTTTCGTTACACATACGAGCGTCTGAATCGAACATAAGGTTGGATGGTTAGAGGGAACGATAATTGTAACTAAGTTGTATTCGATTATATCGTGATGACGTTCATTGTAATGATGTTCATAGCATGAATTTCAAAGGGGTGAGTTCTTTGGACTATTTTTGATTTCTTTATTGTGTCAAGCAGTGTTGAGCGCCAGTCTATTTTATTGTAAAAATATAGACAAATAATGATCAAGAAAATATTCAATAATATATAGATAAATTATCTTTCAAGGACTCTCCCCTATCTTAGTCAGAGCAATAATACTATTCAATAAGAAAATGATCTATTGTACATATTAATGAGAATAACAATATATTAATTGTGAGTATTCAACAATGAGTGTGAGTAATCAATAGCTAGAAATTATGCAAATGATTTTTACAATTCTCCTCCTGATTTCTATTCTTCCTACGATTTTGATCAATATCTCCTGGATTATTGCTCTATACTTGCGAGTCAGATGTCGTTCCCCAATTACGATGACAACTCCCTACTCCAGGTCAGTACTCTCCTACGATGATGTAGTACAGTTTACACCCTCTATCTTCTAGCTCACAGTGGAAGGTGGTACTCTGTAGTTGTGTTAGTTTCAGCACTGAAACTGGGGGAAAACTGGACGACTCTGATGTCTACTCAGCAAATGATAGAGGTCCTCTCTACGTTGATTGATCACTCATTTATCGTCGACATACATGAAAAGTCGTAATAGAAATCAGTTGGGTTCAGGGAGATATGGACTGTAGGTTCAAAATTTGTGGTTTTGAGCTTAGCTGATTGATTGATCGAAAATTATACAATATCCTCAATGAGTCATAACACTATATAACATTCTCAACACTGAGAATATAAAAGATACATTCTATACTGTATATTCTGCTTCAATATTTGTTGAATTAATCAATAAAGAAATCTTGCATTCAAGTGATTGGCCTATCACATGTATGCAAGTACAGGCTCAGAAAGATTCAAAAATAAAAAAAATATTGCTGAGATATCAAGAGCGACGTCAAGCGACACCCTTCCACTCAATTACAGATTGTTCAGATAGTAAATTATATTTCACCAGGTAAAATTAATTGCTTTCATGAATAAAAGAATCATGAACTCTTTTCCATAGGAAAGAAATGAATAGATGAGTGTAACAGTTAACACATGAATTTATTTCAAAGTTGAGGTTTCACTGTACACTCACCTGAACATTATCTCTCTTCTTGTCCAGAGTCCAGACTTCTCTATGGTTTCACTCCAAATTCACGCCAGAAATATTGATTTATTGAGTTCGAACAACTTCATTTCCGGAATTGCATTCAAGCTAAAAATAAGAAAAAAAAAACCACAGACTATTCACTCAAGCCAAATTTTACAATTTACACATGCTCTGTGTAAAAAAAATTCTCAAAAATCTATTCTCAAAATACCAGTAGAAATTCTACCAAGCAGAATTCGTAATCTTTCAGTCCATGAGAAAGAGATCAAAGCCAAGATATATCCAAATAAATTCTGTCTTCAACTATGCAGCAATGGCTGCCTGAAGCACCGGTTAATTAATTCTTATTAATCTTGTTTAATCTGAACCATCCTAAATTGAAATCAAAAAGGGCATACCTTGATTCACTCCTGATATCCCAAGCAATCTCAGAAAACCTGAGTCTTCAAATCCCTTTTTACGGGAGAATAGGAATTTTCAAAAAAATTGCTCGAAGTTTTCGCCTCAAAAGTTAAAGAGCAAGAGAGCGACCCTACGTCGTTTATTCCCAAATGTTCGTTTTAATCACGTGATTAACAAGGATCATCTTGATTGGTACAACGGCAATACAACAAATTAACAATTCATAAATATCTGCAATAATAAGTGTGATACAGAAACCTGTTTATCATGCGTCGATTTTAAATTTAATTGCAGATATCTTGATGGTACCTGTACAAAAGAAGATGTCTTTGTTATTGATTTTATATTAATTTACGAGATGTCGCTAAGTGATCTGATACAACTATTTATTGATGTTATTTGTATGACTACATAAAAACAAAATGTAACGATTTATATATCGTTACACATCCCCTTTTCTCCCAAAAAAAAAAAAACTTGAAAACTCGCAGTTTTCAATTTTTTTTTATTAGAATTCTCGAAAAACTAATGTGAGACATAATCTGCATAGAAAATTTGAATTGATCTTAAGAGTTTTCAAAGAATTCACATTAAATTTGAAAATTTTAAAGCCAAGCCCAATAGAAAATTTTGACCAAACTGAATTTACCAACGCAAGAGATAGGAAAAATGAAACTGACCTGAAACCAAGAGAAATTAATAAATACCAAACCACTATGCTGTGCATTAGCATATATGTGGAAGGTTCATTTACCATAAAGGAAGGAGCAGAACAGTCATGCCCCTAGTAAATTCTAGTATTCACCACACTGAAAAGAAAATAAAAACTACCACTCTACTGTACATTAATAGGTGGTAGGGTGAATCTTGTGAGGACTGGTTGTCTCCATCCAGACCATAACACACAGATAACACCATGAAAACCTGGCCAGGATGTTCGTTTCGCTGCAAGATCTAGACGCTGCGCCGTTGAACAATCCATCACCACTCGCCCCCAGGCTTCCATGTTGATACCCGCAACGCCATGACCCAGACAGATAGACCAGCAGTATCACAAGACTCACCGGTGGAACAAAACAAAATGGAAATTATGAAGATAAAAATAACCAAATGCCACCACACTTGGGGTATAATAAGTATACCAACTGAAACGACTGGTGAAGCCAAGTCGGCAAAAACTCTAAGCGGGAGTATTCCTTGATTGAGTACTGTGAACCAATCCTCAAGTGGACAGATTCGCAGAACTCGAAACAAGCACAGTAGTGAGCAACGAACGCTGTGAGTAGTCCCCCGTAGGCAGAATTTACCGGGTTCACCGCTCACCCCCCAATACTTGCCCCTTCTACAGATCTCACCATTGAAGGTAGTCCAAATGAGCGAGGCCCACACCCACTCAATCAGGTCCCTATTCAAAAAACTACCAATACTATGAATACTCCCAATCAATAGACCTCAAGGCAACAGAATAAAAATGAAAAGAAAACGGAAACAAACCAGAGTCCAGGTTGTTCAGAATGGATATCTCAATCCAGAAAAATGTTTCTATCCCAAAATCGAAAGACGGATAAAAATGAAATCTAGCCTTCATCAAACCTCTGAAATTAAGAATCCAAACTATCCAAACCTAGATCTGACAGAGTATATGAGAAACCGAATTCAGTCTAGAACTAAGCTGCACATAAAAACCCTTATATTTCTATAAAATGTGATTCCAGTAGGTCACATCATTCTTGATGAATCAGACATGTGCACTCCAGGCTTAGTACTGATCTGAAGGATCCTACTAAGTCACATTACATCTCCATCAGAACGAAGTGCACTCCAAAGCTTACCACTAATCAAAAAAACAACACTCGAAGCTCCAAACTAAATCAGACAATCTCATATACGACAGCAAAGAAAGAGAAAGATAGACGTACTGACATATGAAAAACCTAACCCTGTTCAAAATCAGTAAGTTGCAGACTAACCAAAATCCCAAACCCAATATGATTCCAGTAGGTCACCTTGCTCATAATGAACTTGACATTGTGCACTCCAAAAGCCTAGCACCAATCTAAAAGATTCCACTAAGTCACAATAACTCAATTTCATCAGAACAAAAGTGCTCCCCAAAAGCCTACCACCAATCAAACAAAAAAAAATCATCAACAACTCCTGACCCTGAACAAAATTCAGTGATCTCACACACAATGAAGAACAAGAAGAAAGATATAAAGTAATAGAAAGATATAAAGAATAAGAAGAAAGATAAGAGAGACGATGATATAGTCCTCAAATATTGAAACCAACAAAGACATTCAGGGGGAGACCAAGATCAGTTCAGAAATATCACAGGTAAAATATCAGAGTCTAAAATGGGAATGCGGACTGGTTCACAAAATCAAGTTTTACATTAAAATGCAAAACCAATTATAATTAACGACCTGAAAATCCACCCCAAATATCCAAACCCCGACACGAAACAGAGGATGATAAATGATGTTAAATCATGTACAGGATGTTCATAAATTCCAATTCAAAAGATATCGAACAACTTCAAGTTTTCTTGGTGATACCTAAAATTTATCAAATACTGAAATTATGAATCCAAAAAATTACCTCTATGGAATGTGACTGTGACTTTTCCGAAAATATCTCAGTTCACCCTTTCAAAAAAGTTCCATTTCATACGGACTCTTACCGCAAGGAAGGCTTTCTCCTGTTGAGCAATTCTACGGCCGGACTCAACACGGCAAAAAAAAATGTAATAACCTTGAAATCCATCTTTCTTATACCAAGAGAAATATATCAACTGAAATTAAATATCTCAAATTTGTGATGCTTCCAAATATGCGCCACCAGGCAAAAATTGTGATAATTCTAAAAACGCGCCACCAGGCAAAAATTCAAAAAAATAAAATTATCACATTGAAGCATCTTCAATCAAGATAAATATTTGCTACACAGCAGTTTCAAAGATATAGATAAACTATAATATATTTTTTTTTGATACACGCCACCAGGCAAAAATCAAAACAAGATCAACAAATTAAAGTATCTTCAATCACAATGAAGAAATGTATTTTCAAAGATAGGATTTCAAGAGTTAGATAACTCATATTGATGTTAAAGATATAAAACCAAAGAAACAAAGATATTACTATTTCAAAGATTAAAAATAAGACTTCAAGACAAAGATTTGATTTCAAAGATAAAGATATGCCAATTTGGTCGGACTTTTACCGCCAGGAAGGTCAATTTCTACTGAGCAATTCTTAGGCCGAACTCAGCACAGCCGAAAAATTTTACCGAGATATTCTAAGATCCATCTAAATCCATATCGCTATCATGAGAATCAGTTTCTGAATCATCATCGGAATCAAGATGAGTGGGGTCAATTTTCAAGTCTTTAACATGCCAATTTCCAAGATCAGAACCATTTTCACCTTTCAATCCATAAACTAATGGAGAAATTACTTTATCTACAATGCAAGGAATAAATTTATTTGCCAATTTTGCTGAAAAATTATCAGCAGCTTTTGACAACACATAGTTTTTCTTCAAAACTCGATCTCCAACTTTATATTTGGTGTCTCTCCTCCTGAGATTATAGGTCTTGGCACTTTGTTCATATGCTTTATAAATTCTTTCACGAGTTTTGACGAAAAATTCTGGTAATTCCTGAAGGTCTGCAATTCTAGAATTCTTGTCTGATATAGATACAATATTATGTGCATTCTCTGCAATTATACCATAATAATCCCCAGATACAGGAACATTTCTCCCGAAAGTTAAAAAACTGGCTGAATAGCCCGTGACATCACTCTTTGCCAACCGAATTGCTTGTGAAATTTTAAAAATGGCTTGATCCCAGTCCTTATGATTTTCTTTAATATAAGATCTGATCGCGGTTACTATCACTTTATTCTGACGTTCAGTTGCATTGATTTGAGGGTGATACCTAGCATTGTACCAAATCTTCTGAACTTTATATTCATTCATGAATGACTTGAATTCCTTACTCCACGTTACCCCACGTTGGGCGCCATGTGTAATGATGTTCATAGCATGAATTTCAAAGGGGTGAGTTCTTTGGACTATTTTTGATTTCTTTATTGTGTCAAGCAGTGTTGAGCGCCAGTCTATTTTATTGTAAAAATATAGACAAAAAATGATCAAGAAAATATTCAATAATATATAGATAAATTATCTTTCAAGGACTCTCCCCTATCTTAGTCAGAGCAATAAAACTATTCAATGAGAAAATGATCTATTGTACATATTAATGAGAATAACAATATATTAATTGTGAGTATTCAACAATGAGTGTGAGTAATCAATAGCTAGAAATTATGCAAATGATTTTTACAATTCTCCTCCTGATTTCTATTCTTCCTACGATTTTGATCAATATCTCCTGGATTATTGCTCTATACTTGCGAGTCAGATGTCGTTCCCCAATTACGATGACAACTCCCTACTCCAGGTCAGTACTCTCCTACGATGATGTAGTACAGTTTACACCCTCTATCTTCTAGCTCACAGTGGAAGGTGGTACTCTGTAGTTGTGTTAGTTTCAGCACTGAAACTGGGGGAAAACTGGACGACTCTGATGTCTACTCAGCAAATGATAGAGGTCCTCTCTACGTTGATTGATCACTCATTTATCGTCGACATACATGAAAAGTCGTAATAGAAATCAGTTGGGTTCAGGGAGATATGGACTGAAGGTTCAAAATTCGTGGTTTTGAGCTTAGCTGATTGATTGATCGAAAATTATACAATATCCTCAATGAGTCATAACACTATATAACATTCTCAACACTGAGAATATAAAAGATACATTCTATACTGTATATTCTGCTTCAATATTTGTTGAATTAATCAATAAAGAAATCTTGCATTCAAGTGATTGGCCTATCACATGTATGCAAGTACAGGCTCAAAAAGATTCAAAAATAAAAAAAATATTGCTGAGATATCAAGAGCGACGTCAAGCGACACCCTTCCACTCAATTACAGATTGTTCAGATAGTAAATTATATTTCACCAGGTAAAATTAATTGCTTTCATGAATAAAAGAATCATGAACTCTTTTCCATAGGGAAGAAATGAATAGATGAGTGTAACAGTTAACACATGAATTTATTTCAAAGTTGAGGTTTCACTGTACACTCACCTGAACATTATCTCTCTTCTTGTCCAGAGTCCAGACTTCTCTATGGTTTCACTCCAAATTCACGCCAGAAATATTGATTTATTGAGTTCGAACAACTTCATTTCCGGAATTGCATTCAAGCTAAAAATAAGAAAAAAAACCACAGACTATTCATTCAAGCCAAATTTTACAATTTACACATGCTCTGTGTAAAAAAAATTCTCAAAAATCTATCCTCAAAATACCAGTAGAAATTCTACCAAGCAGAATTCGTAATCTTTCAGTCCATGAGAAAGAGATCAAAGCCAAGATATATCCAAATAAATTCTGTCTTCAACTATGCAGCAATGGCTGCCTGAAGCACCGGTTAATTAATTCTTATTAATCTTGTTTAATCTGAACCATCCTAAATTGAAATCAAAAAGGGCATACCTTGATTCACTCCTGATATCCTAAGCAATCTCAGAAAACCTGAGTCTTCAAATCCCTTTTTACGGGAGAATAGGAATTTTCAAAAAAATTGCTCGAAGTTTTCGCCTCAAAAGTTAAAAAGCAAGAGAGCGACCCTACGTCGTTTATTCCCAAATGTTCGTTTTAATCACGTGATTAACAAGGATCATCTTGATTGGTACAACAGCAATACAACAAATTAACAATTCATAAATATCTGCAATAATAAGTGTGATACAGAAACCTGTTTATCATGCGTCGATTTTAAATTTAATTGCAGATATCTTGATGGTACCTGTACAAAAGAAGATGTCTTTGTTATTGATTTTATATTAATTTACGAGATGTCGCTAAGTGATCTGATACAACTATTTATTGATGTTATTTGTATGACTACATAAAAACAAAATGTAACGATTTATATATCGTTACATCATACAGAAATACTCACCAGGTTTCTGTTCTTTCGTTATACATACGAGCAACCGAATCGAACAGAAGGTTGAATGGATAGTATCTGGGTTGTATTCGATTATGATGTTATGCTGTGTATATAGTTATACACATAAGGTGACGGTATTCCCGTTTCACATACGAGCGACCGAAACGAACAGAAAGTTGAATGGATAGATTGAACAATCAATGTATCTGGGTGGTATCCGATTATATCGCAATACTGTATATATAGTGATACTTACCAGGTGACGGTACTTCCGTTACACATACTAGCGACTGAATCGAACAGAAGGTTAAATGGTTAGACGAAACGATAATTGTATCTGAGTTGTATTCGAAGATATCGTGATGATGTTTATATAGCAATACTCACCAGGTAACTGTTCTTCCGTTTACATACAAGCGACCGAATCGAGCAGAAGGTTGAATTCAGTATAGATTGAACAATCATCGTATCTGGGTTGTATTCGATTATGTTTATATAGTTATACTCACCAGGTAACTGTTCTTCCGTTATACATACGAGCGACTGAATTGAACAGAAGGGTTGTATTCGATTATGATGTTATGCTGTGTATATAGTTATACACACTAGGAGACGGTATTCCCGTTTTACATACGAGCGACCGAAACGAAAAGAAAGTTGAATGGATAGACTGAACAATCAATGTATCTGGGTGGTATCGGATTATATCGCAATACTGTATATATAGTGATACTAACCAGGTGACGATACTTCCGTTACACATACTAGCGACTGAATCGAACAGAATGTTGAATGGTTAGACGAAACGATAATTGTATCTTAGTTGTATTCGATGATATCGTGATGATGTTTATATAGCAATACTCACCAGGTAACTGTCCTTCCGTTTTACATACAAGCGACCGAATCGAGCAGAAGGTTAAATGGATAGATTGAACAATCATCGTATCTGAGTTGTATTCGATTATGTTTATATAGATATACTCACCAGGTACCTGTTCTTCCGATATACATACGAGCAACCGAATCGAACATAAGGTTGAATGGATAGATTGAACAATCATCGTATCTGAGTTGTATTTATTCGATTATGTTTATATAGTTATACTCACCAGGTAACTGTTCTTCCGTTATACATACGAGCGACTGATTTGAACTGAAGGTTGAATGGATAGACTAAACAATGATCGTATCTGGGGTTGTATTCGATTATATCGTGATGATGTTCATATAGTTATACTCACCAGGTAACTGTTCTCCAGTTATACATAAGAGCGACTGAACTGAACAGAAGGTTGAATGGATAGACTGAACAATCATCGTATCTGGGTTGTATTCGATAATTTCGTGATGATTATTATATATTATGTCTAACCAGGTAACTGTTCTTTCGTTATACATACTAGCAACCGAATCGAACATAAGGTTGAATGGATAGATTGAACAATCATTGTATCTGGGTTGTCTCCGATTATATCGTTATGTTGTATATTTAACTACACCTACCATGTAACGGTTCTTTCGTTACACATACGAGCGTCTGAATCGAACATAAGGTTGGATGGTTAGACGGAACGATAATTGTAACTAAGTTGTATTCGATTATATCGTGATGACGTTCCATATAGAAATACTCACCAGGTAACTGTTCTTTCGTTATACATACGAGCAACCGAATCGAACAGAAGGTTGAATGGATAGTATCTGGGTTGTATTCGATTATGATGTTATGCTGTGTATATAGTTATACACATGATGTGAAGGTATTCCCGTTTCACATACGAGCGACCGAAACGAACATAAAGTTGAATGGATAGACTGAACAATCAATGTATCTGGGTGGTATCCGATTATATCGCAATACTGTATATATAGTGATACTTACCAGGTGACGGTACTTCCGTTACACATACTAGCGACTGAATCGAACAGAAGGTTGAATGGTTAGAAGAAACGATACATGTATCTGAGTTGTATTCGATGATATCGTGATGATGTTTATATAGCAATACTCACCAGGTAACTGTTCTTCCGTTTTACATACAAGCGACCGAATCGAGCAGAAGGTTGAATTCAGTATAGATTGGACAATCATCGTATCTGGGTTGTATTCGATTATGTTTATATAGATATACTCACCAGGTACCTTTTCTTCCGATATACAAACGAGCAACCGAATCGAACATAAGGTTGAATGGATAGATTGAACAATCATCATATCTGAGTTGTATTCGATTATGTTTATATAGTTATACTCACCAGGTAACTGTTCTTCCGTTATACATACGAGCGACTGAATTGAACTGAAGGTTGAATGGATAGACTAAACAATGATCGTATCTGGGGTTGTATTCGATTATATCGTGATGATGTTCATATAGTTATACTCACCAGGTAACCGTTCTCCAGTTATACATAAGAGCGACTGAACTGAACAGAAGGTTGAATGGATAGACTGAACAATCATCGTATCTGGGTTGTATTCGATTATTTCGTGATGATTATTATATATTATGTCTTACTTATACATTATTATATGATATGTCTTACTTATATATACTAGCAACCGAATCGAACATAAGGTTGAATGGATAGATTGAACAATCATTGTATCTGGGTTGTCTCCGATTATATCGTTATGTTGTATATTTAACTACACCTACCATGTAACGGTTCTTTCGTTACACATACGAGCGTCTGAATCGAACATAAGGTTGGATGGTTAGACGGAACGATAATTGTAACTAAGTTGTATTCGATTATATCGTGATGACGTTCATATAGAAATACTCACCAGGATACTGTTCTTTTGTTATACATACGAGCAACCGAATCGAACAGAAGGTTGAATGGATAGTATCTGGGTTGTATTCGATTATGATGTTATGCTGTATATATAGTTATACACATAAGGTGACGGTATTCCCGTTTCACATACGAGCGACCGAAACGAACAGAAAGTTGAATGGATAGACTGAACAATCAATGTATCTGTGTGGTATCCGATTATATCGCAATACTGTATATATAGTGATACTTACCAGGTGACGGTACTTCCGTTACACATACTAGCGACTGAATCGAACAGAAGGTTAAATGGTTAGACGAAACGATAATTGTATCTGAGTTGTATTCGATGATATCGTGATGATGTTTATATAGCAATACTCACCAGGTAACTGTTCTTCCGTTTTACACACAAGCGACCGAATCGAGCAGAAGGTTGAATTCAGTATAGATTGAACAATCATCGTATCTGGGTTGTATTCGATTATGTTTATATAGTTATACTCACCAGGTAACTGTTCTTCCGTTATACATACGAGCGACTGAATTGAACAGAAGGTTGAATGGATAGTATATGGGTTATATTCGATTATGATGTTATGCTGTGTATATAGTTATACACACTAGGAAACGGTATTCCCGTTTCACATACGAGCGACGGAAACAAAAAGAAAGTTGAATGGATAGACTGAACAATCAATGTATCTGGGTGGTATCCGATTATATCGCAATACTGTATATATAGTGATACTTACCAGGTGACGATACTTCCGTTACACATACTAGCGACTGAATCGAACAGAATGTTGAATGGTTAGACGAAACGATGATTGTATCTGAGTTGTATTCGATGATATCGTGATGATGTTTATATAGCAATACTCGCCAGGTAACTGTTCTTCCGTTTTACATACAAGCGACCGAATCGAGCAGAAGGTTGAATTCAGTATAGATTGAACAATCATCGTATCTGGGTTGTATTCGATTATGTTTATATAGTTATACTCACCAGGTAACTGTTCTTCCGTTATACATACTAGCGACTGAATTGAACAGAAGGTTGAATGGATAGTATATGGGTTGTATTCGATTATGATGTTATGCTGTGTATATAGTTATACACACTAGGAGACGGTATTCCCGTTTTACATACGAGCGACCGAAACGAAAAGAAAGTTGAATGGATAGACTGAACAATCAATGTATCTGGGTGGTATCCGATTATATCGCAATACTGTATATATAGTGATACTTACCAGGTGACGATACTTCCGTTACACATACTAGCGACTGAATCGAACAGAATGTTGAATGGTTAGACGAAACGATAATTGTATCTGAGTTGTATTCGATGATATCGTGATGATGTTTATATAGCAATACTCACCAGGTAACTGTCCTTCCGTTTTACATACAAGCGACCGAATCGAGCAGAAGGTTAAATGGATAGATTGAACAATCATCGTATCTGAGTTGTATTCGATTATGTTTATATAGATATACTCACCAGGTACCTGTTCTTCCGATATACATACGAGCAACCGAATCGAACATAAGGTTGAATGGATAGATTGAACAATCATCGTATCTGAGTTGTATTCGATTATGTTTATATAGTTATACTCACCAGGTAACTGTTCTTCCGTTATACATACGAGCGACTGAATTGAACTGAAGGTTGAATGGATAGACTAAACAATGATCGTATCTGGGGTTGTATTCGATTATATCGTGATGATGTTCATATAGTTATACTCACCAGGTAACTGTTCTCCAGTTATACATAAGAGCGACTGAACTGAACAGAAGGTTGAATGGATAGACTGAACAATCATCGTATCTGGGTTGTATTCGATTATTTCGTGATGATTATTATATATTATGTCTAACCAGGTAACTGTTCTTTCGTTATACATACTAGCAACCGAATCGAACATAAGGTTGAATGGATAGATTAAACAATCATTGTATCTGGGTTGTCTCCGATTATATCGTTATGTTGTATATTTAACTACACCTACCATGTAACGGTTCTTTCGTTACACATACGAGCGTCTGAATCGAACATAAGGTTGGATGGTTAGACGGAACGATAATTGTAACTAAGTTGTATTCGATTATATCGTGATGACGTTCATATAGAAATACCAGGTTACTGTTCTTTCGTTATACATACGAGTAACCGAATCGAACAGAAGGTTGAATGGATAGTATCTGGGTTGTATTCGATTATGATTGATGTTATGCTGTGTATATAGTTATACACATAAGGTGACGGTATTCCCGTTTCACATACGAGCGACCGAAACGAACAGAACAATGTTGAATGGATAGACTGAACAATCAATGTATCTGGGTGGTATCCGATTATATCGCAATACTGTATATATAGTGATACTTACCAGGTGACGGTACTTCCGTTACACATACTAGCGACTGAATCGAACAGAAGGTTAAATGGTTAGACGAAACGATAATTGTATCTGAGTTGTATTCGATGATATCGTGATGATGTTTATATAGCAATACTCACCAGGTAACTGTCCTTCCGTTTTACATACAAGCGACCGAATCGAGCAGAAGGTTAAATAGATAGATTGAACAATCATCGTATCTGAGTTGTATTCGATTATGTTTATATAGATATACTCACCAGGTACCTGTTCTTCCGATATACATACGAGCAACCGAATCGAACATAAGGTTGAATGGATAGATTGAACAATCATCGTATCTGAGTTGTATTCGATTATGTTTATATAGTTATACTCACCAGGTAACTGTTCTTCCGTTATACATACGAGCGACTGAATTGAACTGAAGGTTGAATGGATAGACTAAACAATAATCGTATCTGGGGTTGTATTCGATTATATCGTGATGATGTTCATATAGTTATACTCACCAGGTAACTGTTCTCTAGTTATACATAAGAGCGACTGAACTGAACAGAAGGTTGAATGGATAGACTGAACAATCATCGTATCTGGGTTGTATTCGATTATTTCGTGATGATTATTATATATTATGTCTAACCAGGTAACTGTTCTTTCGTTATACATACTAGCAACCAAATCGAACATAAGGTTGAATGGATAGATTGAACAATCATTGTATCTGGGTTGTCTCCGATTATATCGTTATGTTGTATATTTAACTACACCTACCATGTAACGGTTCTTTCGTTACACATACGAGCGTCTGAATCGAACATAAGGTTGGATGGTTAGAGGGAACGATAATTGTAACTAAGTTGTATTCGATTATATCGTGATGACGTTCATACAGAAATACTCTCCAGGTTACTGTTCTTTCGTTATACATACGAGCAACCGAATCGAACAGAAGGTTGAATGGATAGTATCTGGGTTGTATTCGATTATGATGTTATGCTGTGTATATAGTTATACACATAAGGTGACGGTATTCCCGTTTCACATATGAGCGACCGAAACGAACAGAAAGTTGAATGGATAGACTGAACAATCAATGTATCTGGGTGGTATCCGATTATATCGCAATACTGTATATATAGTGATACTTACCAGGTGACGGTACTTCCGTTACACATACTAGCGACTGAATCGAACAGAAGGTTAAATGGTTAGACGAAACGATAATTGTATCTGAGTTGTATTCGAAGATATCGTGATGATGTTTATATAGCAATACTCACCAGGTAACTGTTCTTCCGTTTACATACAAGCGACCGAATCGAGCAGAAGGTTGAATTCAGTATAGATTGAACAATCATCGTATCTGGGTTGTATTCGATTATGTTTATATAGTTATACTCACCAGGTAACTGTTCTTCCGTTATACATACGAGCGACTGAATTGAACAGAAGGTTGAATGGATAGTATATGGGTTGTATTCGATTATGATGTTATGCTGTGTATATAGTTATACACACTAGGAGACGGTATTCCCGTTTTACATACGAGCGACCGAAACGAAAAGAAAGTTGAATGGATAGACTGAACAATCAATGTATCTGGGTGGTATCGGATTATATCGCAATACTGTATATATAGTGATACTTCCAAGGTGACCATACTTCCGTTACACATACTAGCGACTGAATCGAACAGAATGTTGAATGGTTAGACGAAACGATAATTGTATCTTAGTTGTTTTCGATGATATCGTGATGATGTTTATATAGCAATACTCACCAGGTAACTGTCCTTCCGTTTTACATACAAGCGACCGAATCGAGCAGAAGGTTAAATGGATAGATTGAACAATCATCGTATCTGAGTTGTATTCGATTATGTTTATATAGATATACTCACCAGGTACCTGTTCTTCCGATATACATACGAGCAACCGAATCGAACATAAGGTTGAATGGATAGATTGAACAATCATCGTATCTGAGTTGTATTCGATTATGTTTATATAGTTATACTCACCAGGTAACTGTTCTTCCGTTATACATACGAGCGACTGAATTGAACTGAAGGTTGAATGGATAGACTAAACAATAATCGTATCTGGGGTTGTATTCGATTATATCGTGATGATGTTCATATAGTTATACTCACCAGGTAACTGTTCTCTAGTTATACATAAGAGCGACTGAACTGAACAGAAGGTTGAATGGATAGACTGAACAATCATCGTATCTGGGTTGTATTCGATTATTTCGTGATGATTATTATATATTATGTCTAACCAGGTAACTGTTCTTTCGTTATACATACTAGCAACCGAATCGAACATAAGGTTGAATGGATAGATTGAACAATCATTGTATCTGGGTTGTCTCCGATTATATCGTTATGTTGTATATTTAACTACACCTACCATGTAACGGTTCTTTCGTTACACATACGAGCGTCTGAATCGAACATAAGGTTGGATGGTTAGAGGGAACGATAATTGTAACTAAGTTGTATTCGATTATATCGTGATGACGTTCATTGTAATGATGTTCATAGCATGAATTTCAAAGGGGTGAGTTCTTTGGACTATTTTTGATTTCTTTATTGTGTCAAGCAGTGTTGAGCGCCAGTCTATTTTATTGTAAAAATATAGACAAAAAATGATCAAGAAAATATTCAATAATATATAGATAAATTATCTTTCAAGGACTCTCCCCTATCTTAGTCAGAGCAATAATACTATTCAATAAGAAAATGATCTATTGTACATATTAATGAGAATAACAATATATTAATTGTGAGTATTCAACAATGAGTGTGAGTAATCAATAGCTAGAAATTATGCAAATGATTTTTACAATTCTCCTCCTGATTTCTATTCTTCCTACGATTTTGATCAATATCTCCTGGATTATTGCTCTATACTTGCGAGTCAGATGTCGTTCCCCAATTACGATGACAACTCCCTACTCCAGGTCAGTACTCTCCTACGATGATGTAGTACAGTTTACACCCTCTATCTTCTAGCTCACAGTGGAAGGTGGTACTCTGTAGTTGTGTTAGTTTCAGCACTGAAACTGGGGGAAAACTGGACGACTCTGATGTCTACTCAGCAAATGATAGAGGTCCTCTCTACGTTGATTGATCACTCATTTATCGTCGACATACATGAAAAGTCGTAATAGAAATCAGTTGGGTTCAGGGAGATATGGACTGTAGGTTCAAAATTTGTGGTTTTGAGCTTAGCTGATTGATTGATCGAAAATTATACAATATCCTCAATGAGTCATAACACTATATAACATTCTCAACACTGAGAATATAAAAGATACATTCTATACTGTATATTCTGCTTCAATATTTGTTGAATTAATCAATAAAGAAATCTTGCATTCAAGTGATTGGCCTATCACATGTATGCAAGTACAGGCTCAAAAAGATTCAAAAATAAAAAAAATATTGCTGAGATATCAAGAGCGACGTCAAGCGACACCCTTCCACTCAATTACAGATTGTTCAGATAGTAAATTATATTTCACCAGGTAAAATTAATTGCTTTCATGAATAAAAGAATCATGAACTCTTTTCCATAGGAAAGAAATGAATAGATGAGTGTAACAGTTAACACATGAATTTATTTCAAAGTTGAGGTTTCACTGTACACTCACCTGAACATTATCTCTCTTCTTGTCCAGAGTCCAGACTTCTCTATGGTTTCACTCCAAATTCACGCCAGAAATATTGATTTATTGAGTTCGAACAACTTCATTTCCGGAATTGCATTCAAGCTAAAAATAAGAAAAAAAAACCACAGACTATTCACTCAAGCCAAATTTTACAATTTACACATGCTCTGTGTAAAAAAAATTCTCAAAAATCTATCCTCAAAATACCAGTAGAAATTCTACCAAGCAGAATTCGTAATCTTTCAGTCCATGAGAAAGAGATCAAAGCCAAGATATATCCAAATAAATTCTGTCTTCAACTATGCAGCAATGGCTGCCTGAAGCACCGGTTAATTAATTCTTATTAATCTTGTTTAATCTGAACCATCCTAAATTGAAATCAAAAAGGGCATACCTTGATTCACTCCTGATATCCCAAGCAATCTCAGAAAACCTGAGTCTTCAAATCCCTTTTTACGGGAGAATAGGAATTTTCAAAAAAATTGCTCGAAGTTTTCGCCTCAAAAGTTAAAAAGCAAGAGAGCGACCCTACGTCGTTTATTCCCAAATGTTCGTTTTAATCACGTGATTAACAAGGATCATCTTGATTGGTACAACGGCAATACAACAAATTAACAATTCATAAATATCTGCAATAATAAGTGTGATACAGAAACCTGTTTATCATGCGTCGATTTTAAATTTAATTGCAGATATCTTGATGGTACCTGTACAAAAGAAGATGTTTTTGTTATTGATTTTATATTAATTTACGAGATGTCGCTAAGTGATCTGATACAACTATTTATTGATGTTATTTGTATGACTACATAAAAACAAAATGTAACGATTTATATATCGTTACACATCCCCTTTTCTCCCAAAAAAAAAAAAACTTGAAAACTCGCAGTTTTCAATTTTTTTTTATTAGAATTCTCGAAAAACTAATGTGAGACATAATCTGCATAGAAAATTTGAATTGATCTTAAGAGTTTTCAAAGAATTCACATTAAATTTGAAAATTTTAAAGCCAAGCCCAATAGAAAATTTTGACCAAACTGAATTTACCAACGCAAGAGATAGGAAAAATGAAACTGACCTGAAACCAAGAGAAATTAATAAATACCAAACCACTATGCTGTGCATTAGCATATATGTGGAAGGTTCATTTACCATAAAGGAAGGAGCAGAACAGTCATGCCCCTAGTAAATTCTAGTATTCACCACACTGAAAAGAAAATAAAAACTACCACTCTACTGTACATTAATAGGTGGTAGGGTGAATCTTGTGAGGACTGGTTGTCTCCATCCAGACCATAACACACAGATAACACCATGAAAACCTGGCCAGGATGTTCGTTTCGCTGCAAGATCTAGACGCTGCGCCGTTGAACAATCCATCACCACTCGCCCCCAGGCTTCCATGTTGATACCCGCAACGCCATGACCCAGACAGATAGACCAGCAGTATCACAAGACTCACCGGTGGAACAAAACAAAATGGAAATTATGAAGATAAAAATAACCAAATGCCACCACACTTGGGGTATAATAAGTATACCAACTGAAACGACTGGTGAAGCCAAGTCGGCAAAAACTCTAAGCGGGAGTATTCCTTGATTGAGTACTGTGAACCAATCCTCAAGTGGACAGATTCGCAGAACTCGAAACAAGCACAGTAGTGAGCAACGAACGCTGTGAGTAGTCCCCCGTAGGCAGAATTTACCGGGTTCACCGCTCACCCCCCAATACTTGCCCCTTCTACAGATCTCACCATTGAAGGTAGTCCAAATGAGCGAGGCCCACACCCACTCAATCAGGTCCCTATTCAAAAAACTACCAATACTATGATTACTCCCAATCAATAGACCTCAAGGCAACAGAATAAAAATGAAAAGAAAACGGAAACAAACCAGAGTCCAGGTTGTTCAGAATGGATATCTCAATCCAGAAAAATGTTTCTATCCCAAAATCGAAAGACGGATAAAAATGAAATGTAGCCTTCATCAAACCTCTGAAATTAAGAATCCAAACTATCCAAACCTAGATCTGACAGAGTATATGAGAAACCGAATTCAGTCTAGAACTAAGCTGCACATAAAAACCCTTATATTTCTATAAAATGTGATTCCAGTAGGTCACATCATTCTTGATGAATCAGACATGTGCACTCCAGGCTTAGTACTGATCTGAAGGATCCTACTAAGTCACATTACATCTCCATCAGAACGAAGTGCACTCCAAAGCTTACCACTAATCAAAAAAACAACACTCGAAGCTCCAAACTAAATCAGACAATCTCATATACGACAGCAAAGAAAGAGAAAGATAGACGTACTGACATATGAAAAACCTAACCCTGTTCAAAATCAGTAAGTTGCAGACTAACCAAAATCCCAAACCCAATATGATTCCAGTAGGTCACCTTGCTCATAATGAACTTGACATTGTGCACTCCAAAAGCCTAGCACCAATCTAAAAGATTTCACTAAGTCACAATAACTCAATTTCATCAGAACAAAAGTGCTCCCCAAAAGCCTACCACCAATCAAACAAAAAAAAATCATCAACAACTCCTGACCCTGAACAAAATTCAGTGATCTCACACACAATGAAGAACAAGAAGAAAGATATAAAGTAATAGAAAGATATAAAGAATAAGAAGAAAGATAAGAGAGACGATGATATAGTCCTCAAATATTGAAACCAACAAAGACATTCAGGGGGAGACCAAGATCAGTTCAGAAATATCACAGGTAAAATATCAGAGTCTAAAATGGGAATGCGGACTGGTTCACAAAATCAAGTTTTACATTAAAATGCAAAACCAATTATAATTAACGACCTGAAAATCCACCCCAAATATCCAAACCCCGACACGAAACAGAGGATGATAAATGATGTTAAATCATGTACAGGATGTTCATAAATTCCAATTCAAAAGATATCGAACAACTTCAAGTTTTCTTGGTGATACCTAAAATTTATCAAATACTGAAATTATGAATCCAAAAAATTACCTCTATGGAATGTGACTGTGACTTTTCCGAAAATATCTCAGTTCACCCTTTCAAAAAAGTTCCATTTCATACGGACTCTTACCGCAAGGAAGGCTTTCTCCTGTTGAGCAATTCTACGGCCGGACTCAACACGGCAAAAAAAAATGTAATAACCTTGAAATCCATCTTTCTTATACCAAGAGAAATATATCAACTGAAATTAAATATCTCAAATTTGTGATGCTTCCAAATATGCGCCACCAGGCAAAAATTGTGATAATTCTAAAAACGCGCCACCAGGCAAAAATTCAAAAAAATAAAATTATCACATTGAAGCATCTTCAATCAAGATAAATATTTGCTACACAGCAGTTTCAAAGATATAGATAAACTATAATATATTTTTTTTTTGATACACGCCACCAGGCAAAAATCAAAACAAGATCAACAAATTAAAGTATCTTCAATCACAATGAAGAAATGTATTTTCAAAGATAGGATTTCAAGAGTTAGATAACTCATATTGATGTTAAAGATATAAAACCAAAGAAACAAAGATATTACTATTTCAAAGATTAAAAATAAGACTTCAAGACAAAGATTTGATTTCAAAGATAAAGATATGCCAATTTGGTCGGACTTTTACCGCCAGGAAGGTCAATTCCTACTGAGCAATTCTTAGGCCGAACTCAGCACAGCCGAAAAATTTTACCGAGATATTCTAAGATCCATCTAAATCCATATCGCTATCATGAGAATCAGTTTCTGAATCATCATCGGAATCAAGATGAGTGGGGTCAATTTTCAAGTCTTTAACATGCCAATTTCCAAGATCAGAACCATTTTCACCTTTCAATCCATAAACTAATGGAGAAATTACTTTATCTACAATGCAAGGAATAAATTTATTTGCCAATTTTGCTGAAAAATTATCAGCAGCTTTTGACAACACATAGTTTTTCTTCAAAACTCGATCTCCAACTTTATATTTGGTGTCTCTCCTCCTGAGATTATAGGTCTTGGCACTTTGTTCATATGCTTTATAAATTCTTTCACGAGTTTTGACGAAAAATTCTGGTAATTCCTGAAGGTCTGCAATTCTAGAATTCTTGTCTGATATAGATACAATATTATGTGCATTCTCTGCAATTATACCATAATAATCCCCAGATACAGGAACATTTCTCCCAAAAGTTAAAAAACTGGCTGAATAGCCCGTGACATCACTCTTTGCCAACCGAATTGCTTGTGAAATTTTAAAAATGGCTTGATCCCAGTCCTTATGATTTTCTTTAATATAAGATCTGATCGCGGTTACTATCACTTTATTCTGACGTTCAGTTGCATTGATTTGAGGGTGATACCTAGCATTGTACCAAATCTTCTGAACTTTATATTCATTCATGAATGACTTGAATTCCTTACTCCACGTTACCCCACGTTGGGCGCCATGTGTAATGATGTTCATAGCATGAATTTCAAAGGGGTGAGTTCTTTGGACTATTTTTGATTTCTTTATTGTGTCAAGCAGTGTTGAGCGCCAGTCTATTTTATTGTAAAAATATAGACAAAAAATGATCAAGAAAATATTCAATAATATATAGATAAATTATCTTTCAAGGACTCTCCCCTATCTTAGTCAGAGCAATAAAACTATTCAATGAGAAAATGATCTATTGTACATATTAATGAGAATAACAATATATTAATTGTGAGTATTCAACAATGAGTGTGAGTAATCAATAGCTAGAAATTATGCAAATGATTTTTACAATTCTCCTCCTGATTTCTATTCTTCCTACGATTTTGATCAATATCTCCTGGATTATTGCTCTATACTTGCGAGTCAGATGTCGTTCCCCAATTACGATGACAACTCCCTACTCCAGGTCAGTACTCTCCTACGATGATGTAGTACAGTTTACACCCTCTATCTTCTAGCTCACAGTGGAAGGTGGTACTCTGTAGTTGTGTTAGTTTCAGCACTGAAACTGGGGAAAAACTGGACGACTCTGATGTCTACTCAGCAAATGATAGAGGTCCTCTCTACGTTGATTGATCACTCATTTATCGTCGACATACATGAAAAGTCGTAATAGAAATCAGTTGGGTTCAGGGAGATATGGACTGAAGGTTCAAAATTTGTGGTTTTGAGCTTAGCTGATTGATTGATCGAAAATTATACAATATCCTCAATGAGTCATAACACTATATAACATTCTCAACACTGAGAATATAAAAGATACATTCTATACTGTATATTCTGCTTCAATATTTGTTGAATTAATCAATAAAGAAATCTTGCATTCAAGTGATTGGCCTATCACATGTATGCAAGTACAGGCTCAAAAAGATTCAAAAATAAAAAAAATATTGCTGAGATATCAAGAGCGACGTCAAGCGACACCCTTCCACTCAATTACAGATTGTTCAGATAGTAAATTATATTTCACCAGGTAAAATTAATTGCTTTCATGAATAAAAGAATCATGAACTCTTTTCCATAGGGAAGAAATGAATAGATGAGTGTAACAGTTAACACATGAATTTATTTCAAAGTTGAGGTTTCACTGTACACTCACCTGAACATTATCTCTCTTCTTGTCCAGAGTCCAGACTTCTCTATGGTTTCACTCCAAATTCACGCCAGAAATATTGATTTATTGAGTTCGAACAACTTCATTTCCGGAATTGCATTCAAGCTAAAAATAAGAAAAAAAACCACAGACTATTCATTCAAGCCAAATTTTACAATTTACACATGCTCTGTGTAAAAAAAATTCTCAAAAATCTATCCTCAAAATACCAGTAGAAATTCTACCAAGCAGAATTCGTAATCTTTCAGTCCATGAGAAAGAGATCAAAGCCAAGATATATCCAAATAAATTCTGTCTTCAACTATGCAGCAATGGCTGCCTGAAGCACCGGTTAATTAATTCTTATTAATCTTGTTTAATCTGAACCATCCTAAATTTAAATCAAAAAGGGCATACCTTGATTCACTCCTGATATCCTAAGCAATCTCAGAAAACCTGAGTCTTCAAATCCCTTTTTACGGGAGAATAGGAATTTTCAAAAAAATTGCTCGAAGTTTTCGCCTCAAAAGTTAAAAAGCAAGAGAGCGACCCTACGTCGTTTATTCCCAAATGTTCGTTTTAATCACGTGATTAACAAGGATCATCTTGATTGGTACAACAGCAATACAACAAATTAACAATTCATAAATATCTGCAATAATAAGTGTGATACAGAAACCTGTTTATCATGCGTCGATTTTAAATTTAATTGCAGATATCTTGATGGTACCTGTACAAAAGAAGATGTCTTTGTTATTGATTTTATATTAATTTACGAGATGTCGCTAAGTGATCTGATACAACTATTTATTGATGTTATTTGTATGACTACATAAAAACAAAATGTAACGATTTATATATCGTTACATCATACAGAAATACTCACCAGGTTTCTGTTCTTTCGTTATACATACGAGCAACCGAATCGAACAGAAGGTTGAATGGATAGTATCTGGGTTGTATTCGATTATGATGTTATGCTGTGTATATAGTTATACACATAAGGTGACGGTATTCCCGTTTCACATACGAGCGACCGAAACGAACAGAAAGTTGAATGGATAGATTGAACAATCAATGTATCTGGGTGGTATCCGATTATATCGCAATACTGTATATATAGTGATACTTACCAGGTGACGGTACTTCCGTTACACATACTAGCGACTGAATCGAACAGAAGGTTAAATGGTTAGACGAAACGATAATTGTATCTGAGTTGTATTCGAAGATATCGTGATGATGTTTATATAGCAATACTCACCAGGTAACTGTTCTTCCGTTTACATACAAGCGACCGAATCGAGCAGAAGGTTGAATTCAGTATAGATTGAACAATCATCGTATCTGGGTTGTATTCGATTATGTTTATATAGTTATACTCACCAGGTAACTGTTCTTCCGTTATACATACGAGCGACTGAATTGAACAGAAGGTTGAATGGATAGTATATGGGTTGTATTCGATTATGATGTTATGCTGTGTATATAGTTATACACACTAGGAGACGGTATTCCCGTTTTACATACGAGCGACCGAAACGAAAAGAAAGTTGAATGGATAGACTGAACAATCAATGTATCTGGGTGGTATCGGATTATATCGCAATACTGTATATATAGTGATACTAACCAGGTGACGATACTTCCGTTACACATACTAGCGACTGAATCGAACAGAATGTTGAATGGTTAGACGAAACGATAATTGTATCTTAGTTGTATTCGATGATATCGTGATGATGTTTATATAGCAATACTCACCAGGTAACTGTCCTTCCGTTTTACATACAAGCGACCGAATCGAGCAGAAGGTTAAATGGATAGATTGAACAATCATCGTATCTGAGTTGTATTCGATTATGTTTATATAGATATACTCACCAGGTACCTGTTCTTCCGATATACATACGAGCAACCGAATCGAACATAAGGTTGAATGGATAGATTGAACAATCATCGTATCTGAGTTGTATTTATTCGATTATGTTTATATAGTTATACTCACCAGGTAACTGTTCTTCCGTTATACATACGAGCGACTGATTTGAACTGAAGGTTGAATGGATAGACTAAACAATGATCGTATCTGGGGTTGTATTCGATTATATCGTGATGATGTTCATATAGTTATACTCACCAGGTAACTATTCTCCAGTTATACATAAGAGCGACTGAACTGAACAGAAGGTTGAATGGATAGACTGAACAATCATCGTATCTGGGTTGTATTCGATAATTTCGTGATGATTATTATATATTATGTCTAACCAGGTAACTGTTCTTTCGTTATACATACTAGCAACCGAATCGAACATAAGGTTGAATGGATAGATTGAACAATCATTGTATCTGGGTTGTCTCCGATTA
The DNA here is from genome assembly GCA_029955515.1 of Chrysomela aeneicollis. Lineage (NCBI taxonomy): Eukaryota > Metazoa > Arthropoda > Insecta > Coleoptera > Chrysomelidae > Chrysomela > Chrysomela aeneicollis. The sequence continues at coordinate 7,746,038 of JARUHQ010000013.1, read as the reverse complement.
TATCGTTATGTTGTATATTTAACTACACCTACCATGTAACGGTTCTTTCGTTACACATACGAGCGTCTGAATCGAACATAAGGTTGGATGGTTAGACGGAACGATAATTGTAACTAAGTTGTATTCGATTATATCGTGATGACGTTCCATATAGAAATACTCACCAGGTTACTGTTCTTTCGTTATACATACGAGCAACCGAATCGAACAGAAGGTTGAATGGATAGTATCTGGGTTGTATTCGATTATGATGTTATGCTGTGTATATAGTTATACACATGAGGTGAAGGTATTTCCGTTACACATACGAGTGACCGAAACGAACATAAAGTTGAATGGATAGACTGAACAATCAATGTATCTGGGTGGTATCCGATTATATCGCAATACTGTATATATAGTGATACTTACCAGGTGACGGTACTTCCGTTACACATACTAGCGACTGAATCGAACAGAAGGTTGAATGGTTAGAAGAAACGATACATGTATCTGAGTTGTATTCGATGATATCGTGATGATGTTTATATAGCAATACTCACCAGGTAACTGTTCTTCCGTTTTACATACAAGCGACCGAATCGAGCAGAAGGTTGAATTCAGTATAGATTGGACAATCATCGTATCTGGGTTGTATTCGATTATGTTTATATAGATATACTCACCAGGTACCTTTTCTTCCGATATACAAACGAGCAACCGAATCGAACATAAGGTTGAATGGATAGATTGAACAATCATCATATCTGAGTTGTATTCGATTATGTTTATATAGTAATACTCACCAGGTAACTGTTCTTCCGTTATACATACGAGCGACTGAATTGAACTGAAGGTTGAATGGATAGACTAAACAATGATCGTATCTGGGGTTGTATTCGATTATATCGTGATGATGTTCATATAGTTATACTCACCAGGTAACCGTTCTCCAGTTATACATAAGAGCGACTGAACTGAACAGAAGGTTGAATGGATAGACTGAACAATCATCGTATCTGGGTTGTATTCGATTATTTCGTAATGATTATTATATATTATGTCTTACTTATACATTATTATATATTATGTCTTACTTATATATACTAGCAACCGAATCGAACATAAGGTTGAATGGATAGATTGAACAATCATTGTATCTGGGTTGTCTCCGATTATATCGTTATGTTGTATATTTAACTACACCTACCATGTAACGGTTCTTTCGTTACACATACGAGCGTCTGAATCGAACATAAGGTTGGATGGTTAGACGGAACGATAATTGTAACTAAGTTGTATTCGATTATATCGTGATGACGTTCATATAGAAATACTCACCAGGTTACTGTTCTTTTGTTATACATACGAGCAACCGAATCGAACAGAAGGTTGAATGGATAGTATCTGGGTTGTATTCGATTATGATGTTATGCTGTATATATAGTTATACACATAAGGTGACGGTATTCCCGTTTCACATACGAGCGACCGAAACGAACAGAAAGTTGAATGGATAGACTGAACAATCAATGTATCTGTGTGGTATCCGATTATATCGCAATACTGTATATATAGTGATACTTACCAGGTGACGGTACTTCCGTTACACATACTAGCGACTGAATCGAACAGAAGGTTAAATGGTTAGACGAAACGATAATTGTATCTGAGTTGTATTCGATGATATCGTGATGATGTTTATATAGCAATACTCACCAGGTAACTGTTCTTCCGTTTTACACACAAGCGACCGAATCGAGCAGAAGGTTGAATTCAGTATAGATTGAACAATCATCGTATCTGGGTTGTATTCGATTATGTTTATATAGTTATACTCACCAGGTAACTGTTCTTCCGTTATACATACGAGCGACTGAATTGAACAGAAGGTTGAATGGATAGTATATGGGTTATATTCGATTATGATGTTATGCTGTGTATATAGTTATACACACTAGGAAACGGTATTCCCGTTTCACATACGAGCGACCGAAACAAAAAGAAAGTTGAATGGATAGACTGAACAATCAATGTATCTGGGTGGTATCCGATTATATCGCAATACTGTATATATAGTGATACTTACCAGGTGACGATACTTCCGTTACACATACTAGCGACTGAATCGAACAGAATGTTGAATGGTTAGACGAAACGATGATTGTATCTGAGTTGTATTCGATGATATCGTGATGATGTTTATATAGCAATACTCGCCAGGTAACTGTTCTTCCGTTTTACATACAAGCGACCGAATCGAGCAGAAGGTTGAATTCAGTATAGATTGAACAATCATCGTATCTGGGTTGTATTCGATTATGTTTATATAGTTATACTCACCAGGTAACTGTTCTTCCGTTATACATACTAGCGACTGAATTGAACAGAAGGTTGAATGGATAGTATATGGGTTGTATTCGATTATGATGTTATGCTGTGTATATAGTTATACACACTAGGAGACGGTATTCCCGTTTTACATACGAGCGACCGAAACGAAAAGAAAGTTGAATGGATAGACTGAACAATCAATGTATCTGGGTGGTATCCGATTATATCGCAATACTGTATATATAGTGATACTTACCAGGTGACGATACTTCCGTTACACATACTAGCGACTGAATCGAACAGAATGTTGAATGGTTAGACGAAACGATAATTGTATCTGAGTTGTATTCGATGATATCGTGATGATGTTTATATAGCAATACTCACCAGGTAACTGTCCTTCCGTTTTACATACAAGCGACCGAATCGAGCAGAAGGTTAAATGGATAGATTGAACAATCATCGTATCTGAGTTGTATTCGATTATGTTTATATAGATATACTCACCAGGTACCTGTTCTTCCGATATACATACGAGCAACCGAATCGAACATAAGGTTGAATGGATAGATTGAACAATCATCGTATCTGAGTTGTATTCGATTATGTTTATATAGTTATACTCACCAGGTAACTGTTCTTCCGTTATACATACGAGCGACTGAATTGAACTGAAGGTTGAATGGATAGACTAAACAATGATCGTATCTGGGGTTGTATTCGATTATATCGTGATGATGTTCATATAGTTATACTCACCAGGTAACTGTTCTCCAGTTATACATAAGAGCGACTGAACTGAACAGAAGGTTGAATGGATAGACTGAACAATCATCGTATCTGGGTTGTATTCGATTATTTCGTGATGATTATTATATATTATGTCTAACCAGGTAACTGTTCTTTCGTTATACATACTAGCAACCGAATCGAACATAAGGTTGAATGGATAGATTAAACAATCATTGTATCTGGGTTGTCTCCGATTATATCGTTATGTTGTATATTTAACTACACCTACCATGTAACGGTTCTTTCGTTACACATACGAGCGTCTGAATCGAACATAAGGTTGGATGGTTAGACGGAACGATAATTGTAACTAAGTTGTATTCGATTATATCGTGATGACGTTCATATAGAAATACCAGGTTACTGTTCTTTCGTTATACATACGAGCAACCGAATCGAACAGAAGGTTGAATGGATAGTATCTGGGTTGTATTCGATTATGATTGATGTTATGCTGTGTATATAGTTATACACATAAGGTGACGGTATTCCCGTTTCACATACGAGCGACCGAAACGAACAGAACAATGTTGAATGGATAGACTGAACAATCAATGTATCTGGGTGGTATCCGATTATATCGCAATACTGTATATATAGTGATACTTACCAGGTGACGGTACTTCCGTTACACATACTAGCGACTGAATCGAACAGAAGGTTAAATGGTTAGACGAAACGATAATTGTATCTGAGTTGTATTCGATGATATCGTGATGATGTTTATATAGCAATACTCACCAGGTAACTGTCCTTCCGTTTTACATACAAGCGACCGAATCGAGCAGAAGGTTAAATAGATAGATTGAACAATCATCGTATCTGAGTTGTATTCGATTATGTTTATATAGATATACTCACCAGGTACCTGTTCTTCCGATATACATACGAGCAACCGAATCGAACATAAGGTTGAATGGATAGATTGAACAATCATCGTATCTGAGTTGTATTCGATTATGTTTATATAGTTATACTCACCAGGTAACTGTTCTTCCGTTATACATACGAGCGACTGAATTGAACTGAAGGTTGAATGGATAGACTAAACAATAATCGTATCTGGGGTTGTATTCGATTATATCGTGAAGATGTTCATATAGTTATACTCACCAGGTAACTGTTCTCTAGTTATACATAAGAGCGACTGAACTGAACAGAAGGTTGAATGGATAGACTGAACAATCATCGTATCTGGGTTGTATTCGATTATTTCGTGATGATTATTATATATTATGTCTAACCAGGTAACCGTTCTTTCGTTATACATACTAGCAACCAAATCGAACATAAGGTTGAATGGATAGATTGAACAATCATTGTATCTGGGTTGTCTCCGATTATATCGTTATGTTGTATATTTAACTACACCTACCATGTAACGGTTCTTTCGTTACACATACGAGCGTCTGAATCGAACATAAGGTTGGATGGTTAGAGGGAACGATAATTGTAACTAAGTTGTATTCGATTATATCGTGATGACGTTCATACAGAAATACTCTCCAGGTTACTGTTCTTTCGTTATACATACGAGCAACCGAATCTAACAGAAGGTTGAATGGATAGTATCTGGGTTGTATTCGATTATGATGTTATGCTGTGTATATAGTTATACACATAAGGTGACGGTATTCCCGTTTCACATATGAGCGACCGAAACGAACAGAAAGTTGAATGGATAGACTGAACAATCAATGTATCTGGGTGGTATCCGATTATATCGCAATACTGTATATATAGTGATACTTACCAGGTGACGGTACTTCCGTTACACATACTAGCGACTGAATCGAACAGAAGGTTAAATGGTTAGACGAAACGATAATTGTATCTGAGTTGTATTCGAAGATATCGTGATGATGTTTATATAGCAATACTCACCAGGTAACTGTTCTTCCGTTTACATACAAGCGACCGAATCGAGCAGAAGGTTGAATTCAGTATAGATTGAACAATCATCGTATCTGGGTTGTATTCGATTATGTTTATATAGTTATACTCACCAGGTAACTGTTCTTCCGTTATATATACGAGCGACTGAATTGAACAGAAGGTTGAATGGATAGTATATGGGTTGTATTCGATTATGATGTTATGCTGTGTATATAGTTATACACACTAGGAGACGGTATTCCCGTTTTACATACGAGCGACCGAAACGAAAAGAAAGTTGAATGGATAGACTGAACAATCAATGTATCTGGGTGGTATCGGATTATATCGCAATACTGTATATATAGTGATACTTCCAAGGTGACCATACTTCCGTTACACATACTAGCGACTGAATCGAACAGAATGTTGAATGGTTAGACGAAACGATAATTGTATCTTAGTTGTTTTCGATGATATCGTGATGATGTTTATATAGCAATACTCACCAGGTAACTGTCCTTCCGTTTTACATACAAGCGACCGAATCGAGCAGAAGGTTAAATGGATAGATTGAACAATCATCGTATCTGAGTTGTATTCGATTATGTTTATATAGATATACTCACCAGGTACCTGTTCTTCCGATATACATACGAGCAACCGAATCGAACATAAGGTTGAATGGATAGATTGAACAATCATCGTATCTGAGTTGTATTTATTCGATTATGTTTATATAGTTATACTCACCAGGTAACTGTTCTTCCGTTATACATACGAGCGACTGATTTGAACTGAAGGTTGAATGGATAGACTAAACAATGATCGTATCTGGGGTTGTATTCGATTATATCGTGATGATGTTCATATAGTTATACTCACCAGGTAACTGTTCTCCAGTTATACATAAGAGCGACTGAACTGAACAGAAGGTTGAATGGATAGACTGAACAATCATCGTATCTGGGTTGTATTCGATTATTTCGTGATGATTATTATATATTATGTCTAACCAGGTAACTGTTCTTTCGTTATACATACTAGCAACCGAATCGAACATAAGGTTGAATGGATAGATTGAACAATCATTGTATCTGGGTTGTCTCCGATTATATCGTTATGTTGTATATTTAACTACACCTACCATGTAACGGTTCTTTCGTTACACATACGAGCGTCTGAATCGAACATAAGGTTGGATGGTTAGACGGAACGATAATTGTAACTAAGTTGTATTCGATTATATCGTGATGACGTTCATATAGAAATACTCACCAGGTTACTGTTCTTTCGTTATACATACGAGCAACCGAATCAAACAGAAGGTTGAATGGATAGTATCTGGGTTGTATTCGATTATGATGTTATGCTGTGTATATAGTTATACACATAAGGTGAAGGTATTCCCGTTTCACATACGAGCGACCGAAACGAACATAAAGTTGAATGGATAGACTGAACAATCAATGTATCTGGGTGGTATCCGATTATATCGCAATACTGTATATATAGTGATACTTACCAGGTGACGGTACTTCCGTTACACATACTAGCGACTGAATCGAACAGAAGGTTAAATGGTTAGAAGAAACGATACATGTATCTGAGTTGTATTCGATGATATCGTGATGATGTTTATATAGCAATACTCAACAGGTAACTGTTCTTCCGTTTTACATACAAGCGACCGAATCGAGCAGAAGGTTGAATTCAGTATAGATTGAACAATCATCGTATCTGGGTTGTATTCGATTATGTTTATATAGTTATACTCACCAGGTAACTGTTCTTCCGTTATACATACGAGCGACTGAATTGAACAGAAGGTTGAATGGATAGTATATGGGTTGTATTCGATTATGATGTTATGCTGTGTATTTCAATCTATCCATTTAACCTTTTGCTCGATTCGGTCGCTTTTATGTAAAACAGAAGAACAGGCGATCGGAAGAAGGCGATCTGAAGAATTCGTTACACATACGAGCGTATGCATCGAACATAAGGTTGGATGATTAGACGGAACGATAATTGTAATTTTTTTCATAGAATCCATTCCTCCAATCGTAAAAAACGAAATCGAAAAAAAAAATGCATCGAAGGGGGCCCCCTTGGAACTTGTTCGAATTCTTCAGATCGCCTTGACTTCCGAACGGATGGACCGATTTTCAACTTCGCGCATACCAATTTGCTTGTTTTTTTTCATAGAATCCATTTCTTTAATCGAAAAAACCGAAATCTCAATAGAAATCGCATCAAAGGGGGTCCCCTTGAAACTTTTTCGAATTCTTCAGATCGCCTTAACTTCCGAACGGAAGGACCGATTTTCAACTTCGATCATACCAATCTGCTTGTTTTCTTTCAAAGAATCCATTTCTCCAATCGAAAAAACCGAAATCGAAAAAAAAAATGCACCAAAGGGGGCCCCTTTGGAACTTTTTCGAATTCTTCAGATCACCTTTACTTCCGAACGGATGGACCGATTTTCAACTTCGATCATACCAATCTGCTTGTTTTCTTTCATAGAATCCATTTCTCCAATCGAAAAAACCGAAATCGAAAAAAAAATGCATCAAAGGGGGCCTTCTTGGAATTTTTTCGAATTCTTCAGATCGCCTTAACTTCCGAACGGATGGACCGATTTTCAATTTCGCGCATACCAATTCGCTTGTTTTTTTCATAGAATCCATTCCTCCAATCGAAAAAACTGAAATGAAAAAAAAATGCATCAAAGGGGGCCCCCTTGGAACTTTTTCGAATTCTTCAGATCGCCTTAACTTCCGAACGGATGGACCGATTTTCAACTTCGATCATACCAATCTGCTTGTTTTTTTCATAAAATCCATTTCTTCAATCAAAAAAACCGAAATCGAAAAAAAAATGCATCAAAGTTGGCCCCCTTTAAACTTTTTCGAATTCTTCAGATCGCCTTAACTTCCGAACGGATGAACCGATTTTCAACTTCGATCATACCAATCTGCTTGTTTTTTTTCATAGAATCCATTTCTCCAATCGGAAAAACCGGAATCGAAAAAAAAAATGCATCAAAGGGGGCCCCCTTGGAACTTTTTCGAATTCTTCAGATCGCCTTAACTTCCGAACGGATGGACCGATTTTCAACTTCGATCATACCAATCTGCTCGTTTTTTTTCATAGAATCCATTTCTCCAATCGAAAAAACCGAAATCGAAAAAAAAATGCATCAAAGGGGGCCCCCTTGGAACTTTTTCGAATTCTTCAGATCGCCTTAACTTCCGAACGGATGGACCGATTTTCAACATCGATCATACCAATCTGCTTGTTTTCTTTCATAGAATCCATTTCTCCAATCGAAAAAACCGAAATCGAAAAACAAAATGCATCAAAGGGGGCCTTCTTGGAATTTTTTCGAATTCTTCAGATCGCCTTAACTTCCGAACAGATGGACCGATTTTCAATTTCGCGCATACCAATTCGCTTGTTTTTTTCATAGAATCCATTTCTCCAATCGAAAAAACCGAAATCGAAAAATAATTGCATCAAAGGGGGTCCCCTTGGAATTTTTTCGAATTCTTCAGATCGCCTTAACTTCCGAACGGATGGACCGATTTTCAACTTCGATCATACCAATCTGCTTGTTTCTTTCTTAGAATCCATTTCTCCGATCAAAAAAACTGAAATCGAAGAAAAAAAGCATCAAAGGGGGCCCCCTTGGAACTTTTTCGAATTCTTCAGATCGCCTTAACTTCCGAACGGAAGGACCGATTTTCAAATTCGATCATACCAATCTGCTTGTTTTTTTTTCATAGAATCCATTTCTCCAATCGAAAAAACCGAAATCGAAAAGAAAAATTGCATTTAAGGGGATCCCCTTGGAACTTTTTCGAATTCTTCAGATCGCCTTAACTTCCGAACGGATGGACCGATTTTCAACTTCGATCATACCAATCTGCTTATTTTTTTTTCATAGAATCCATTTCTCCAATCAAAAAAACCGAAATCGAAAAAATAAAAAGCATCAAAGGGAGCCCCCTTGGAACTTTTTCGAATTCTTCAGATCGCCTTAACTTCCGAACGGATGGACCGATTTTCAACTTCGATCATACGAATCTGCTTTTTTTTTTTTCATAGAATCCATTTCTGCAATCGGAAAAACCAAAATCTGAAAAAAAATTGCATCAAAGGGGGTCCCCTTGGAACTTTTTCGAATTCTTCATATCGCCTTAACTTCCGAACGGATGGACCGATTTTCAACCACGATCATACCAATCTGCTTGTTTTTGTTCATAGAATCCATTTCTCCAATCGAAAAAACCGAAATCGAAAATAAATTGCATCAAAGGGGGCCCCCTTGGAACTTTTTCGAATTCTTCAGATCGCCTTAACTTCCGAACGGATGGACCGATTTTCAACTTCGATCATACCAAACTGCTTGTTTTTTTTTCATAGAATCCATTTCTCCAATCGAAAAAACCAAAATCGAAAAAAAAAAATGCATCAAAGGGGGCCCCCTTGGAACTTTTTCGAATTCTTCAGATCGCCTTAACTTCCGAACGGATGGACCGATTTTCAACTTCGATCATACCAATCTGCTTGTTTTTTCTTCATAGAATCCATTTCTCCAATCGAAAAAACTGAAATCGAAAAAAAATGCATCAATGGGGGCCCCCTTGGAACTTTCTCGAATTCTTCAGATCGCCTTAACTTCCGAACGGATGGACCGATTTTCAACTTCGATCATACCAATCTGCTTGTTTTCTCTCATAGAATCCATTTCTTCAATCGAAAAAACCGAAATCGAAAAAAAAATGCATCAAAGGGGGCCCCCTTGGAACTTTTTCGAATTCTTCAGATCGCCTTAACTTCCGAACAGATGGACCGATTTTCAACTTCGATCATACCAATCTGCTTGTTTTTTTCCATAGAATCCATTTCTCCAATCGAAAAAACCGAAATAGAAAAAAAAAATTGCATCAAAGGGGGCCCCCTTGGAACTTTTTCGAATTCTTCAGATCGCCTTAACTTTCGAACGGATTGACCGATTTTCAACTTCGATCATACCAATCTGCTTGTTTTTTTCATAGAATCCATTTCTCCAATCAAAAAAACCGAAATCGAAAAAAACATGCATCAAAGGGGGCCCCTTTGGAACATTTTCGAATTCTTCAGATCGCCTTAAATTCCGAACGGATGGACCGATTTTCAACTTCGATCATACCAATCTGCTTGTTTTTTTTTCATAGAATCCATTTGTCCAATCGGAAAAACCGAAATCGAAAAAAAATGCATCAAAGGGGGCCACCTTGGAACTTTTTCGAATTCTTCAGACCGCCTCAACTTCCGAACGGATCGACCGATTTTCAATTTCGCGCATACCAATTTGCTTGTTTTTTCATAGAATCCATTTCTTCAAAAGAAAAAACCGAAATCGAAAAAAAAAATTGCATCAAAGGGGGTCCCCTTGGAACTTTTTCGAATTCTTCAGCTCGCCTTAACTTCCGAACGGATGGACCGATTTTCAACTTCGATCATACCAAACTGCTTGTTTTTTTTTCATAGAATCCATTTCTTTAATCGAAAAAAACGAAATCTGAAAAAAAATTTTATCAAAGGGGGTCCCCTTGGAACTTTTCTGAATTCTTCAGATCGCCTTAACTTCCGAACGGATGGACCGATTTTCAACTTCGATCATACCAATCTGCTTGTTTTTTTCCATAGAATCCATTTCTCCAATCGAAAAAACCGAAATAGAAAAAAAAAATTGCATCAAAGGGGGCCCCCTTGGAACTTTTTCGAATTCTTCAGATCGCCATAACTTCCGAACGGATTGACCGATTTTTAACTTCGATCATACCAATCTGCTTGTTTTTTTCATAGAATCCATTTCTTCAATCAAAAAAACCGAAATCGAAAAAAACATGCATCAAAGGGGGCCCCTTTGGAACATTTTCGAATTCTTCAGATCGCCTTAAATTCCGAACGGATGGACCGATTTTCAACTTCGATCATACCAATCTGCTTGTTTTTTTTTCATAGAATCCATTTCTCCAATCGGAAAAACCGAAATCGAAAAAAAATGCATCAAAGAAGGCCACCTTGGAACTTTTTCGAATTCTTCAGACCGCCTCAACTTCCGAACGGATCGACCGATTTTCAATTTTGCGCATACCAATTTGCTTGTTTTTTCATAGAATCCATTTCTTCAAAAGAAAAAACCGAAATCGAAAAAAAAATTGCATCAAAGGGGGTCCCCTTGTAACTTTTTCGAATTCTTCAGCTCGCCTTAACTTCCGAACGGATGGACCGATTTTCAACTTCGATCATACCAAACTGCTTGTTTTTTTTTCATAGAATCCATTTCTTTAATCGAAAAAAACGAAATCTGAAAAAAAATTTTATCAAAGGGGGTCCCCTTGGAACTTTTCTGAATTCTTCAGATCGCCTTAACTTCCGAACGGATGGACCGATTTTCAACTTCGATCATACCAATCTGCTTGTTTTTTTTCATAGAATATATTTCTCCAATCGAAAAAAACGAAATCGAAAAAATAAAAAGCATCAAAGGGAGCCCCCTTGGAACTTTTTCGAATTCTTCAGATCGCCTTAACTTCAGAACGGATGGACCGATTTTCAACTTCGATCATACGAATCTGCTTTTTTTTCATAGAATCCATTTCTGCAATCGAAAAAACCGAAATCGAAAAAAAAAATGCATCAAAGGGAGCCCCCTTGGAACTTTTTCGAATTCTTCAGATCGACTTAACTTCCGAACGGATGGACCGATTTCCAACTTCGATCATACCAATCTGCTTTTTTTTTCATAGAATCCATTTCTCCAATCAAAAAAACCGAAATCGAAAAAAAAATGCATCAAAGGGGGCCCCCTTGGAACTTTTTCGAATTCTTCAGATTGCCATAACTTTCGAACGTATGGACCGATTTTCAACTTCGATCATACCAATCTGCTTGTTTTTTTTTATAGAATCCATTTCTCTAATCAAAAAAACCGAAATCGAATAAATAAGAAGCATCAAAGGGAGCCCCCTTGGAACTTTTTCGAATTCTTCAGATCGCCTTAACTTCCGAACGGATGGACCGATTTTCAACTTCGATCATACGAATCTGCTTGTTTTTTTTTCATAGAATCCATTTCTGCAATCGAAAGAACCGAAATCGAAAAAAAATGCATCAAAGGGGACCCCCTTGGAACTTTTTCGAATTCTTCAGATCGACTTAACTTCCGAACGGATGGACCGATTTTCAACTTCGATCATACTTATCTGCTTTTTTGTTTTCATAGAATCCATTTTTCCGATCAAAAATACCGAAATCGAAACAAGAAAATGCATCAAAGGGGGCCCCCTTGGAACTTTTTCGAATTCTTCAGATCGCCTTAACTTCCGAACGGATGGACCGATTTTCAACTTCGATCATACCAAACTGCTTGTTTTTTCTCATAGAATCCATTTCTGCAATCGAAAAAACCAAAATCGAACAAAAAATGCATCAAAGGGGGCCCCCTTGGAACTTTTTCGAATTCTTCAGATCGCCTTAACTTCCGAACGGATGGACCGATTTTCAACTTCGATCATACCAATCTGCTTGTTTTTTCTTCATAGAATCCATTTCTCCAATCGAAAAAACTGAAATCGAAGAAAAAATGCATCAATGGGGGCCCCCTTGGAACTTTCTCGAATTCTTCAGATCGCCTTAACTTCCGAACGGATGGACCGATTTTCAACTTCGATCATACCAATCTGCTTGTTTTCTCTCATAGAATCCATTTCTTCAATCGAAAAAACCGAAATCGAGAAAAAAAAATGCATCAAAGGGGGCCCCCTTGGAACTTTTTCGAATTCTTCAGATCGCCTTAACTTCCGAACGGATGGACCGATTTTCAACTTCGATCATACCAATCTGCTTGTTTTTTTTCCATAGAATCCATTTCTCCAATCGAAAAAACCGAAATAGAAAAAAAAATTGCATCAAAGGGGGCCCCCTTGGAACTTTTTCGAATTCTTCAGATCGCCTTAACTTCCTAACGGATTGACCGATTTTTAACTTCGATCATACCAATCTGCTTGTTTTTTTCATAGAATCCATTTCTCCAATCAAAAAAACCGAAATCGAAAAAAACATGCATCAAAGGGGGCCCCTTTGGAACATTTTCGAATTCTTCAGATCGCCTTAAATTCCGAACGGATGGACCGATTTTCAACTTCGATCATACCAATCTGCTTGTTTTTTTTTTCATAGAATCCATTTCTCCAATCGGAAAAACCGAAATCGAAAAAAAATGCATCAAAGGGGGCCACCTTGGAACTTTTTCGAATTCTTCAGACCGCCTCAACTTCCGAACGGATCGACCGATTTTCAATTTCGCGCATACCAATTTGCTTGTTTTTTCATAGAATCCATTTCTTTAAAAGAAAAAACCGAAATCGAAAAAAAAATTGCATCAAAGGGGGTCCCCTTGGAACTTTTTCGAATTCTTCAGCTCGCCTTAACTTCCGAACGGATGGACCGATTTTCAACTTCGATCATACCAAACTGCTTGTTTTTTTTCATAGAACCCATTTCTTTAATCGAAAAAAACGAAATCTGAAAAAAAATTTTATCAAAGGGGGTCCCCTTGGAACTTTTCTGAATTCTTCAGATCGCCTTAACTTCAGAACGGATGAACCGATTTTCAACTTCGATCATACGAATCTGCTTTTTTTTTTCATAGAATCCATTTCTGCAATCGAAAAAACCGAAATCGAAAAGAAAAAATGCATCAAAGGGGGCCCCCTTGGAACTTTTTCGAATTCTTCAGATCGACTTAACTTCCGAACGGATGGACCGATTTCCAACTTCGATCATACCAATCTGCTTTTTTTTTCATAGAATCCATTTCTCCAATCAAAAAAACCGAAATCGAAAAAAAAATGCATCAAAGGCGGCCCCCTTGGAACTTTTTCGAATTCTTCAGATTGCCATAACTTTCGAACGTATGGACCGATTTTCAACTTCGATCATACCAATCTGCTTGTTTTTTTTTTTCATAGAATCCATTTCTCCAATCAAAAAAACCGAAATCGAATAAATAAAAAGCATCAAAGGGAGCCCCCTTGGAACTTTTTCGAATTCTTCAGATCGCCTTAACTTCCGAACGGATGGACCGATTTTCAACTTCGATCATACGAATCTGCTTGTTTTTTTTTCATAGAATCCATTTCTGCAATCGAAAGAACCGAAATCGAAAAAAAATGCATCAAAGGGGACCCCCTTGGAACTTTTTCGAATTCTTCAGATCGACTTAACTTCCGAACGGATGGACCGATTTTCAACTTCGATCATACTTATCTGCTTTTTTGTTTTCATAGAATCCATTTTTCCGATCAAAAAAACCGAAATCGAAACAAAAAAATGCATCAAAGGGGGCCCTCTTGGAACTTTTTCGAATTCTTCAGATCGCCTTAACTTCCGAACGGATGGACCGATTTTCAACTTCGATCATACCAAACTGCTTGTTTTTTCTCATAGAATCCATTTCTGCAATCAAAAAAACCAAAATCTGGAAAAAAATTGCATCAAAGGGGGTCCCCTTGGAACTTTTTCGAATTCTTCAAATCGCCTCAACTTCCGAACGGATGAACCGATTTTCAACTTCGATCATACCAATCTGCTTGTTTTTTTCATAGAATCCATTTCTCCAATCGAAAAAACCAAAATCGAAAAAAAATTGCATCAAAGGGGGTCCCCTTGGAACTTTTCTGAATTCTTCAGATCGCCTTAACTTCCGAACGGATGGACCGATTTTCAACATCGATCATACCAATCTGCTTGTTTTTTTTTTTTCATAGAATCCATTTCTCCAATCGAAAAAACCGAAATCGAAAAAGAAAATTGCATCAAAGGGGGTCCCCTTGGAACTCATTCGAATTCTTCAGATCGCCTTAACTTCCGAACGGATGGACCGATTTTCAACTTCGATCATACCAATCTGCTTGTTTTTTTTTCATAGAATCCATTTCTCCAATCAAAAAAAACGAAATCGAAAAAATAAATAGCATCAAAGGGAGCCCCCTTGGAACTTCTTCGAATTCTTCAGATCGCCCTAACTTCCGAACGGATGGACCGATTTTCAACTTCGATTATACGAATCTGCTTGTTTTTTTTCATAGAATCCATTTCTGCGATCGAGAAGACCGAAATCGAGAAAAAAAATGCATCAAAGGGGGCCCCCTTGGAACTTTGTCGAATTCTTCTGATCGACTTAACTTCCGAACGGATGGACCGATTTTCAACTTCGATCATACCAATCTGCTTTTTTTCCATAGAATCCATTTCTCCGATCAAAAAAACCGAAATCGAAAATAAGAAATGCATCAAAGGGGGCCCCCTTGGAACTTTTTCGAATTCTTCAGATTGCCTTAACTTTCGAACGTATGGACCGATTTTCAACTTCGATCATACCAATCTGCTTGTTTTTTTTTCATAGAATCCATTTCTCCAATCAAAAAAACCGAAATCGAAAAAATAAAAAGCATCAAAGGGAGCCCTCTTGGAACTTTTTCGAATTCTTCAGATCGCCTTAACTTCCGAACGGATGGACCGATTTTCAACTTCGATCATACCAATCTGCTTGTTTTTTTCCATTGAATCCATTTCTCCAATCGAAAAAACCGAAATCGAAAAAAAAATGCATCAAAGGGGGCCCCCTTGGAACTTTTTCGAATTCTTCAGATCGCCTTAACTTCCGAACGGATGGACCGATTTTCAACTTCGATCATACCAATCTGCTTGTTTTTTTTTCATAGAATCCATTTCTCCAATCGAAAAAACCGAAATCGAAAAAAAAATGCATCAAAGGGGGCCACCTTGGAACTTTTTCGAATTCTTCAGACCGCCTCAAATTCCGAACGGATCGACCGATTTTCAATTTCGCGCATACCAATTTGCTTGTTTTTTCAAAGAATCCATTTCTTCAAAAGAAAAAACCGAAATCGAAAAAAAAATTGCATCAAAGGGGGTCCCCTTGGAACTTTTTCGAATTCTTCAGCTCGCCTTAACTTCCGAACGGATGGACCGATTTTCAACTTCGATCATACCAATCTGCTTGTTTTTTTTCATAGAATCCATTTCTCCAATCGAAAAAAACGAAATCGAAAAAATAAAAAGCATCAAAGGGAGCCCCCTTGGAACTTTTTCGAATTCTTCAGATCGCCTTAACTTCAGAACGGATGGAACGATTTTCAACTTCGATCATACGAATCTGCTTTTTTTTTCATAGAATCCATTTCTGCAATCGAAAAAACCGAAATCGAAAAAAAAAATGCATCATAGGGGGCCCCCTTGGAACTTTTTCGAATTCTTCAGATCGACTTAACTTCCGAACGGATGGACCGATTTCCAACTTCGATCATACCAATCTGCTTTTTTTTTCATAGAATCCATTTCTCCAATCAAAAAAACCGAAATCGAAAAAAAAATGCATCAAAGGCGGCCCCCTTGGAACTTTTTCGAATTCTTCAGATTGCCATAACTTTCGAACGTATGGACCGATTTTCAACTTCGATCATACCAATCTGCTTGTTTTTTTTTTCATAGAATCCATTTCTCCAATCAAAAAAACCGAAATCGAATAAATAAAAAGCATCAAAGGGAGCCCCCTTGGAACTTTTTCGAATTCTTCAGATCGCCTTAACTTCCGAACGGATGGACCGATTTTCAACTTCGATCATACGAATCTGCTTGTTTTTTTTTCATAGAATCCATTTCTGCAATCGAAAGAACCGAAATCGAAAAAAAATGCATCAAAGGGGACCCCCTTGGAACTTTTTCGAATTCTTCAGATCGACTTAACTTCCGAACGGATGGACCGATTTTCAACTTCGATCATACTTATCTGCTTTTTTGTTTTCATAGAATCCATTTTTCCGATCAAAAAAACCGAAATCGAAACAAAAAAATGCATCAAAGGGGGCCCCC
This sequence comes from Chrysomela aeneicollis, assembly GCA_029955515.1. Classification (NCBI taxonomy): domain Eukaryota; kingdom Metazoa; phylum Arthropoda; class Insecta; order Coleoptera; family Chrysomelidae; genus Chrysomela; species Chrysomela aeneicollis. Next base: position 7,729,106 of record JARUHQ010000013.1, on the reverse strand, counting down.
TTGGAACATTTTCGAATTCTTCAGATCGCCTTAACTTCCGAACGGATGGACCGATTTTCAACTTCGATCATACCAAACTGCTTGTTTTTTCTCATAGAATCCATTTCTGCAATCGAAAAAACCAAAATCTGAAAAAAAATTGCATCAAAGGGGGTCCCCTTGGAACTTTTTCGAATTCTTCAAATCGCCTCAACTTCCGAACGGATGAACCGATTTTCAACTTCGATCATACCAATCTGCTTGTTTTTTTCATAGAATCCATTTCTCCAATCGAAAAAACCAAAATCGAAAAAAAATCGCATCAAAGGGGGTCCCCTTGGAACTTTTCTGAATTCTTCAGATCGCCTTAACTTCCGAACGGATGGACCAATTTTCAACTTCGATCATACCAATCTGCTTGTTTTTTTTTCATAGAATCCATTTCTCCAATCGAAAAAACCGAAATCGAAAAGAAAAATTGCATCAAAGGGGGTCCCCTTGGAACTCATTCGAATTCTTCAGATCGCCTTAACTTCCGAACGGATGGACCGATTTTCAACTTCGATCATACCAATCTGCTTGTTTTTTTTTTCATAGAATCCATTTCTCCAATCAAAAAAAACGAAATCGAAAAAATAAATAGCATCAAAGGGAGCCCCCTTGGAACTTCTTCGAATTCTTCAGATCGCCTTAACTTCCGAACGGATGGACCGATTTTCAACTTCGATTATACGAATCTGCTTGTTTTTTTTCATAGAATCCATTTCTGCGATCGAGAAGACCGAAATCGAGGAAAAAAAATGCATCAAAGGGGGCCCCCTTGGAACTTTTTCGAATTCTTCAGATCGACTTAACTTCCGAACGGATGGACCGATTTTCAACTTCGATCATACCAATCTGCTTTTTTTCCATAGAATCCATTTCTCCGATCAAAAAAACCGAAATCGAAAATAAAAAATGCATCAAAGGGGGCCCCCTTGGAACTTTTTCGAATTCTTCAGATTGCCTTAACTTTCGAACGTATGGACCGATTTTCAACTTCGATCATACCAATCTGCTTGTTTTTTTTCATAGAATCCATTTCTCCAATCAAAAAAACCGAAATCGAAAAAATAAAAAGCATCAAAGGGAGCCCTCTTGGAACTTTTTCAAATTCTTCAGATCGCCTTAACTTCCGAACGGATGGACCGATTTTCAACTTCGATCATACCAATCTGCTTGTTTTTTTCCATTGAATCCATTTCTCCGATCGAAAAAACCGAAATCGAAAAAAAATGCATCAAAGGGGGCCCCCTTGGAACTTTTTCGAATTCTTCAGATCGCCTTAACTTCCGAACGGATGGACCGATTTTCAACTTCGATCATACCAATCTGCTTGTTTTCTTTCATAGAATCCATTTCTCCAATCGAAAAAACCGAAATCGAAAAAAAAATGCATTAAAGGGGGCCTTCTTGGAATTTTTTCGAATTCTTCAGATCGCCTTAACTTCCGAACGGATGGACCGATTTTCGACTTCGATCATACCAATCTGCTTGTTTTCTTTCATAGAATCCATTTCTCCAATCGAAAAAACCGAAATCGAAAAAAAAATGCATCAAAGGGGGCCTTCTTGGAATTTTTTCGAACTCTTCAGATCGCCTTAACTTCCGAACGGATGGACCGATTTTCAATTTCGCGCATACCAATTCGCTTGTTTTTTCATAGAATCCATTTCTGCAAAAGAAAAAACCGAAATCGAAAAAAATTGCATCAAAGGGGGTCCCCTTGGAACTTTTTCGAATTCTTCAGATCGCCTTAACTTCCGAACGGATGGACCGATTTTCAACTTCGATCATACCAATCTGCTTGTTTTTTTCATAGAATCCATTTCTTTAATCGAAAAAAACGAAATCTGAAAAAAAATTTCATCAAAGGGGGTCCCCTTGGAATTTTTCTGAATTCTTCAGATCGCCTTAACTTCCGAACGGATGGACCGATTTTCAACTTCGATCATACCAATCTGCTTGTTTTTTTTCATAGAATCCATTTCTCCAATCGAAAAAAACGAAATCGAAAAAATAAAAAGCATCAAAGGGAGCCCCCTTGGAACTTTTTCGAATTCTTCAGATCGCCTTAACTTCAGAACGGATGGACCGATTTTCAACTTCGATCATACGAATCTGCTTTTTTTTTTCATAGAATCCATTTCTGCAATCGAAAAAACCGAAATCGAAAAAAAAAATGCATCAAAGGGGGCCCCCTTGGAACTTTTTCGAATTCTTCAGATCGACTTAACTTCCGAACGGATGGACCGATTTCCAACTTCGATCATACCAATCTGCTTTTTTTTTCATAGAATCCATTTCTCCAATCAGAAAAACCGAAATCGAAAAAAAAATGCATCAAAGGCGGCCCCCTTGGAACTTTTTCGAATTCTTCAGATTGCCATAACTTTCGAACGTATGGACCGATTTTCAACTTCGATCATACCAATCTGCTTGTTTTTTTTTTCATAGAATCCATTTCTCCAATCAAAAAAACCGAAATCGAATAAATAAAAAGCATCAAAGGGAGCCCGCTTGAAACTTTTTCGAATTCTTCAGATCGCCTTAACTTCCGAACGGATGGACCGATTTTCAACTTCGATCATACGAATCTGCTTGTTTTTTTTTCATAGAATCCATTTCTGCAATCGAAAGAACCGAAATCGAAAAAAAATGCATCAAAGGGGACCCCCTTGGAACTTTTTCGAATTCTTCAGATCGACTTAACTTCCGAACGGATGGACCGATTTTCAACTTCGATCATACTTATCTGCTTTTTTGTTTTCATAGAATCCATTTTTCCGATCAAAAAAACCGAAATCGAAACAAAAAAATGCATCAAAGGGGGCCCCCTTGGAACTTTTTCGAATTCTTCAGATCGCCTTAACTTCCGAACGGATGGACCGATTTTCAACTTCGATCATACCAAACTGCTTGTTTTTTCTCATAGAATCCATTTCTGCAATCGAAAAAACCAAAATCTGAAAAAAAATTGCATCAAAGGGGGTCCCCTTGGAACTTTTTCGAATTCTTCAAATCGCCTCAACTTCCGAACGGATGAACCGATTTTCAACTTCGATCATACCAATCTGCTTGTTTTTTTCATAGAATCCATTTCTCCAATCGAAAAAACCAAAATCGAAAAAAAATCGCATCAAAGGGGGTCCCCTTGGAACTTTTCTGAATTCTTCAGATCGCCTTAACTTCCGAACGGATGGACCGATTTTCAACTTCGATCATACCAATCTGCTTGTTTTTTTTTCATAGAATCCATTTCTCCAATCGAAAAAACCGAAATCGAAAAGAAAAATTGCATCAAAGGGGGTCCCCTTGGAACTCATTCGAATTCTTCAGATCGCCTTAACTTCCGAACGGATGGACCGATTTTCAACTTCGATCATACCAATCTGCTTGTTTTTTTTTCATAGAATCCATTTCTCCAATCAAAAAAAACGAAATCGAAAAAATAAATAGCATCAAATGGAGCCCCCTTGGAACTTCTTCGAATTCTTCAGATCGCCTTAACTTCCGAACGGATGGACCGATTTTCAACTTCGATCATACCAATCTGCTTTTTTTCCATAGAATCCATTTCTCCGATCAAAAAAACCGAAATCGAAAATAAAAAATGCATCAAAGGGGGCCCCTTTGGAACATTTTCGAATTCTTCAGATCGCCTTAACTTCCGAACGGATGGACCGATTTTCAACTTCGATCATACCAATCTGCTTTTTTTCCATAGAATCCATTTCTCCAATCGAAAAAACCGAAATCGAAAAGAAAAATTGCATCAAAGGGGGTCCCCTTGGAACTCATTCGAATTCTTCAGATCGCCTTAACTTCCGAACGGATGGACCGATTTTCAACTTCGATCATACCAATCTGCTTGTTTTTTTTCCATAGAATCCATTTCTCCAATCGAAAAAACCGAAATAGAAAAAAAAAATTGCATCAAAGGGGGCCCCCTTGGAACTTTTTCGAATTCTTCAGATCGCCTTAACTTCCTAACGGATTGACCGATTTTTAACTTCGATCATACCAATCTGCTTGTTTTTTTCATAGAATCCATTTCTCCAATCAAAAAAACCGAAATCGAAAAAAACATGCATCAAAGGGGGCCCCTTTGGAACATTTTCGAATTCTTCAGATCGCCTTAAATTCCGAACGGATGGACCGATTTTCAACTTCGATCATACCAATCTGCTTGTTTTTTTTTCATAGAATCCATTTCTCCAATCGGAAAAACCGAAATCGAAAAAAAATGCATCAAAGGGGGCCACCTTGGAACTTTTTCGAATTCTTCAGACCGCCTCAACTTCCGAACGGATCGACCGATTTTCAATTTCGCGCATACCAATTTGCTTGTTTTTTCATAGAATCCATTTCTTTAAAAGAAAAAACCGAAATCGAAAAAAAAATTGCATCAAAGGGGGTCCCCTTGGAACTTTTTCGAATTCTTCAGCTCGCCTTAACTTCCGAACGGATGGACCGATTTTCAACTTCGATCATACCAAACTGCTTGTTTTTTTTCATAGAACCCATTTCTTTAATCGAAAAAAACGAAATCTGAAAAAAAATTTTATCAAAGGGGGTCCCCTTGGAACTTTTCTGAATTCTTCAGATCGCCTTAACTTCCGAACGGATGGGCCGATTTTCAACTTCGATCATACCAATCTGCTTGTTTTTTTTCATAGAATCCATTTCTCCAATCGAAAAAAACGAAATCGAAAAAATAAAAAGCATCAAAGGGAGCCCCCTTGGAACTTTTTCGAATTCTTCAGATCGCCTTAACTTCAGAACGGATGAACCGATTTTCAACTTCGATCATACGAATCTGCTTTTTTTTTTCATAGAATCCATTTCTGCAATCGAAAAAACCGAAATCGAAAAGAAAAAATGCATCAAAGGGGGCCCCCTTGGAACTTTTTCGAATTCTTCAGATCGACTTAACTTCCGAACGGATGGACCGATTTCCAACTTCGATCATACCAATCTGCTTTTTTTTTCATAGAATCCATTTCTCCAATCAAAAAAACCGAAATCGAAAAAAAAATGCATCAAAGGCGGCCCCCTTGGAACTTTTTCGAATTCTTCAGATTGCCATAACTTTCGAACGTATGGACCGATTTTCAACTTCGATCATACCAATCTGCTTGTTTTTTTTTTTTCATAGAATCCATTTCTCCAATCAAAAAAACCGAAATCGAATAAATAAAAAGCATCAAAGGGAGCCCCCTTGGAACTTTTTCGAATTCTTCAGATCGCCTTAACTTCCGAACGGATGGACCGATTTTCAACTTCGATCATACGAATCTGCTTGTTTTTTTTTCATAGAATCCATTTCTGCAATCGAAAGAACCGAAATCGAAAAAAAATGCATCAAAGGGGACCCCATTGGAACTTTTTCGAATTCTTCAGATCGACTTAACTTCCGAACGGATGGACCGATTTTCAACTTCGATCATACTTATCTGATTTTTTGTTTTCATAGAATCCATTTTTCCGATCAAAAAAACCGAAATCGAAACAAAAAAATGCATCAAAGGGGGCCCCCTTGGAACATTTTCGAATTCTTCAGATCGCCTTAACTTCCGAACGGATGGACCGATTTTCAACTTCGATCATACCAAACTGCTTGTTTTTTCTCATAGAATCCATTTCTGCAATCGAAAAAACCAAAATCTGAAAAAAATTGCATCAAAGGGGGTCCCCTTGGAACTTTTTCGAATTCTTCAAATCGCCTCAACTTCCGAACGGATGAACCGATTTTCAACTTCGATCATACCAATCTGCTTGTTTTTTTCATAGAATCCATTTCTCCAATCGAAAAAACCAAAATCGAAAAAAAATCGCATCAAAGGGGGTCCCCTTGGAACTTTTCTGAATTCTTCAGATCGCCTTAACTTCCGAACGGATGGACCAATTTTCAACTTCGATCATACCAATCTGCTTGTTTTTTTTTCATAGAATCCATTTCTCCAATCGAAAAAACCGAAATCGAAAAGAAAAATTGCATCAAAGGGGGTCCCCTTGGAACTCATTCGAATTCTTCAGATCGCCTTAACTTCCGAACGGATGGACCGATTTTCAACTTCGATCATACCAATCTGCTTGTTTTTTTTTTCATAGAATCCATTTCTCCAATCAAAAAAAACGAAATCGAAAAAATAAATAGCATCAAAGGGAGCCCCCTTGGAACTTCTTCGAATTCTTCAGATCGCCTTAACTTCCGAACGGATGGACCGATTTTCAACTTCGATTATACGAATCTGCTTGTTTTTTTTCATAGAATCCATTTCTGCGATCGAGAAGACCGAAATCGAGAAAAAAAAATGCATCAAAGGGGGCCCCCTTGGAACTTTTTCGAATTCTTCAGATCGACTTAACTTCCGAACGGATGGACCGATTTTCAACTTCGATCATACCAATCTGCTTTTTTTCCATAGAATCCATTTCTCCGATCAAAAAAACCGAAATCGAAAATAAAAAATGCATCAAAGGGGGCCCCCTTGGAACTTTTTCGAATTCTTCAGATTGCCTTAACTTTCGAACGTATGGACCGATTTTCAACTTCGATCATACCAATCTGCTTGTTTTTTTTCATAGAATCCATTTCTTCAATCAAAAAAACCGAAATCGAAAAAATGAAAAGCATCAAAGGGAGCCCTCTTGGAACTTTTTCAAATTCTTCAGATCGCCTTAACTTCCGAACGGATGGACCGATTTTCAACTTCGATCATACCAATCTGCTTGTTTTTTTCCATTGAATCCATTTCTCCGATCGAAAAAACCGAAATCGAAAAAAAAATGCATCAAAGGGGGCCCCCTTGGAACTTTTTCGAATTCTTCAGATCGCCTTAACTTCCGAACGGATGGACCGATTTTCAACTTCGATCATACCAATCTGCTTGTTTTCTTTCATAGAATCCATTTCTCCAATCGAAAAAACCGAAATCGAAAAAAAAATGCATTAAAGGGGGCCTTCTTGGAATTTTTTCGAATTCTTCAGATCGCCTTAACTTCCGAACGGATGGACCGATTTTCGACTTCGATCATACCAATCTGCTTGTTTTCTTTCATAGAATCCATTTCTCCAATCGAAAAAACCGAAATCGAAAAAAAAATGCATCAAAGGGGGCCTTCTTGGAATTTTTTCGAACTCTTCAGATCGCCTTAACTTCCGAACGGATGGACCGATTTTCAATTTCGCGCATACCAATTCGCTTGTTTTTTCATAGAATCCATTTCTGCAAAAGAAAAAACCGAAATCGAAAAAAATTGCATCAAAGGGGGTCCCCTTGGAACTTTTTCGAATTCTTCAGATCGCCTTAACTTCCGAACGGATGGACCGATTTTCAACTTCGATCATACCAATCTGCTTGTTTTTTTTCATAGAATCCATTTCTTTAATCGAAAAAAACGAAATCTGAAAAAAAATTTCATCAAAGGGGGTCCCCTTGGAATTTTTCTGAATTCTTCAGATCGCCTTAACTTCCGAACGGATGGACCGATTTTCAACTTCGATCATACCAATCTGCTTGTTTTTTTTCATAGAATCCATTTCTCCAATCGAAAAAAACGAAATCGAAAAAATAAAAAGCATCAAAGGGAGCCCCCTTGGAACTTTTTCGAATTCTTCAGATCGCCTTAACTTCAGAACGGATGGACCGATTTTCAACTTCGATCATACGAATCTGCTTTTTTTTTTCATAGAATCCATTTCTGCAATCGAAAAAACCGAAATCGAAAAAAAAAATGCATCAAAGGGGGCCCCCTTGGAACTTTTTCGAATTCTTCAGATCGACTTAACTTCCGAACGGATGGACCGATTTCCAACTTCGATCATACCAATCTGCTTTTTTTTTCATAGAATCCATTTCTCCAATCAAAAAAACCGAAATCGAAAAAAAAAATGCATCAAAGGCGGCCCCCTTGGAACTTTTTCGAATTCTTCAGATTGCCATAACTTTCGAACGTATGGACCGATTTTCAACTTCGATCATACCAATCTGCTTGTTTTTTTTTTTCATAGAATCCATTTCTCCAATCAAAAAAACCGAAATCGAATAAATAAAAAGCATCAAAGGGAGCCCGCTTGAAACTTTTTCGAATTCTTCAGATCGCCTTAACTTCCGAACGGATGGACCGATTTTCAACTTCGATCATACGAATCTGCTTGTTTTTTTTTCATAGAATCCATTTCTGCAATCGAAAGAACCGAAATCGAAAAAAAATGCATCAAAGGGCACCCCCTTGGAACTTTTTCGAATTCTTCAGATCGACTTAACTTCCGAACGGATGGACCGATTTTCAACTTCGATCATACTTATCTGCTTTTTTGTTTTCATAGAATCCATTTTTCCGATCAAAAAAACCGAAATCGAAACAAAAAAATGCATCAAAGGGGGCCCCCTTGGAACTTTTTCGAATTCTTCAGATCGCCTTAACTTCCGAACGGATGGACCGATTTTCAACTTCGATCATACCAAACTGCTTGTTTTTTCTCATAGAATCCATTTCTGCAATCGAAAAAACCAAAATCTGAAAAAAAATTGCATCAAAGGGGGTCCCCTTGGAACTTTTTCGAATTCTTCAAATCGCCTCAACTTCCGAACGGATGAACCGATTTTCAACTTCGATCATACCAATCTGCTTGTTTTTTTCATAGAATCCATTTCTCCAATCGAAAAAACCAAAATCGAAAAAAAATCGCATCAAAGGGGGTCCCCTTGGAACTTTTCTGAATTCTTCAGATCGCCTTAACTTCCGAACGGATGGACCGATTTTCAACTTCGATCATACCAATCTGCTTGTTTTTTTTTCATAGAATCCATTTCTCCAATCGAAAAAACCGAAATCGAAAAGAAAAATTGCATCAAAGGGGGTCCCCTTGGAACTCATTCGAATTCTTCAGATCGCCTTAACTTCCGAACGGATGGACCGATTTTCAACTTCGATCATACCAATCTGCTTGTTTTTTTTTCATAGAATCCATTTCTCCAATCAAAAAAAACGAAATCGAAAAAATAAATAGCATCAAATGGAGCCCCCTTGGAACTTCTTCGAATTCTTCAGATCGCCTTAACTTCCGAACGGATGGACCGATTTTCAACTTCGATCATACCAATCTGCTTTTTTTCCATAGAATCCATTTCTCCGATCAAAAAAACCGAAATCGAAAATAAAAAATGCATCAAAGGGGGCCCCTTTGGAACATTTTCGAATTCTTCAGATCGCCTTAACTTCCGAACGGATGGACCGATTTTCAACTTCGATCATACCAATCTGCTTTTTTTCCATAGAATCCATTTCTCCAATCGAAAAAACCGAAATCGAAAAGAAAAATTGCATCAAAGGGGGTCCCCTTGGAACTCATTCGAATTCTTCAGATCGCCTTAACTTCCGAACGGATGGACCGATTTTCAACTTCGATCATACCAATCTGCTTGTTTTTTTTCCATAGAATCCATTTCTCCAATCGAAAAAACCGAAATAGAAAAAAAAAATTGCATCAAAGGGGGCCCCCTTGGAACTTTTTCGAATTCTTCAGATCGCCTTAACTTCCTAACGGATTGACCGATTTTTAACTTCGATCATACCAATCTGCTTGTTTTTTTCATAGAATCCATTTCTCCAATCAAAAAAACCGAAATCGAAAAAAACATGCATCAAAGGGGGCCCCTTTGGAACATTTTCGAATTCTTCAGATCGCCTTAAATTCCGAACGGATGGACCGATTTTCAACTTCGATCATACCAATCTGCTTGTTTTTTTTTCATAGAATCCATTTCTCCAATCGGAAAAACCGAAATCGAAAAAAAATGCATCAAAGGGGGCCACCTTGGAACTTTTTCGAATTCTTCAGACCGCCTCAACTTCCGAACGGATCGACCGATTTTCAATTTCGCGCATACCAATTTGCTTGTTTTTTCATAGAATCCATTTCTTTAAAAGAAAAAACCGAAATCGAAAAAAAAATTGCATCAAAGGGGGTCCCCTTGGAACTTTTTCGAATTCTTCAGCTCGCCTTAACTTCCGAACGGATGGACCGATTTTCAACTTCGATCATACCAAACTGCTTGTTTTTTTTCATAGAACCCATTTCTTTAATCGAAAAAAACGAAATCTGAAAAAAAATTTTATCAAAGGGGGTCCCCTTGGAACTTTTCTGAATTCTTCAGATCGCCTTAACTTCCGAACGGATGGGCCGATTTTCAACTTCGATCATACCAATCTGCTTGTTTTTTTTCATAGAATCCATTTCTCCAATCGAAAAAAACGAAATCGAAAAAATAAAAAGCATCAAAGGGAGCCCCCTTGGAACTTTTTCGAATTCTTCAGATCGCCTTAACTTCAGAACGGATGAACCGATTTTCAACTTCGATCATTCGAATCTGCTTTTTTTTTTCATAGAATCCATTTCTGCAATCGAAAAAACCGAAATCGAAAAGAAAAAATGCATCAAAGGGGGCCCCCTTGGAACTTTTTCGAATTCTTCAGATCGACTTAACTTCCGAACGGATGGACCGATTTCCAACTTCGATCATACCAATCTGCTTTTTTTTTCATAGAATCCATTTCTCCAATCAAAAAAACCGAAATCGAAAAAAAAATGCATCAAAGGCGGCCCCCTTGGAACTTTTTCGAATTCTTCAGATTGCCATAACTTTCGAACGTATGGACCGATTTTCAACTTCGATCATACCAATCTGCTTGTTTTTTTTTTTTCATAGAATCCATTTCTCCAATCAAAAAAACCGAAATCGAATAAATAAAAAGCATCAAAGGGAGCCCCCTTGGAACTTTTTCGAATTCTTCAGATCGCCTTAACTTCCGAACGGATGGACCGATTTTCAACTTCGATCATACGAATCTGCTTGTTTTTTTTCATAGAATCCATTTCTGCAATCGAAAGAACCGAAATCGAAAAAAAATGCATCAAAGGGGACCCCATTGGAACTTTTTCGAATTCTTCAGATCGACTTAACTTCCGAACGGATGGACCGATTTTCAACTTCGATCATACTTATCTGCTTTTTTGTTTTCATAGAATCCATTTTTCCGATCAAAAAAACCGAAATCGAAACAAAAAAATGCATCAAAGGGGGCCCTCTTGGAACTTTTTCGAATTCTTCAGATCGCCTTAACTTCCGAACGGATGGACCGATTTTCAACTTCGATCATACCAAACTGCTTGTTTTTTCTCATAGAATCCATTTCTGCAATCGAAAAAACCAAAATCTGGAAAAAAATTGCATCAAAGGGGGTCCCCTTGGAACTTTTTCGAATTCTTCAAATCGCCTCAACTTCCGAACGGATGAACCGATTTTCAACTTCGATCATACCAATCTGCTTGTTTTTTTCATAGAATCCATTTCTCCAATCGAAAAAACCAAAATCGAAAAAAAATTGCATCAAAGGGGGTCCCCTTGGAACTTTTCTGAATTCTTCAGATCGCCTTAACTTCCGAACGGATGGACCGATTTTCAACATCGATCATACCAATCTGCTTGTTTTTTTTTTTTCATAGAATCCATTTCTCCAATCGAAAAAACCGAAATCGAAAAAGAAAATTGCATCAAAGGGGGTCCCCTTGGAACTCATTCGAATTCTTCAGATCGCCTTAACTTCCGAACGGATGGACCGATTTTCAACTTCGATCATACCAATCTGCTTGTTTTTTTTTCATAGAATCCATTTCTCCAATCAAAAAAAACGAAATCGAAAAAATAAATAGCATCAAAGGGAGCCCCCTTGGAACTTCTTCGAATTCTTCAGATCGCCCTAACTTCCGAACGGATGGACCGATTTTCAACTTCGATTATACGAATCTGCTTGTTTTTTTTCATAGAATCCATTTCTGCGATCGAGAAGACCGAAATCGAGAAAAAAAATGCATCAAAGGGGGCCCCCTTGGAACTTTGTCGAATTCTTCAGATCGACTTAACTTCCGAACGGATGGACCGATTTTCAACTTCGATCATACCAATCTGCTTTTTTTCCATAGAATCCATTTCTCCGATCAAAAAAACCGAAATCGAAAATAAAAAATGCATCAAAGGGGGCCCCCTTGGAACTTTTTCGAATTCTTCAGATTGCCTTAACTTTCGAACGTATGGACCGATTTTCAACTTCGATCATACCAATCTGCTTGTTTTTTTTCATAGAATCCATTTCTCCAATCAAAAAAACCGAAATCGAAAAAATAAAAAGCATCAAAGGGAGCCCTCTTGGAACTTTTTCGAATTCTTCAGATCGCCTTAACTTCCGAACGGATGGACCGATTTTCAACTTCGATCATACCAATCTGCTTGTTTTTTTCCATTGAATCCATTTCTCCAATCGAAAAAACCGAAATCGAAAAAAAAATGCATCAAAGGGGGCCCCCTTGGAACTTTTTCGAATTCTTCAGATCGCCTTAACTTCCGAACGGATGGACCGATTTTCAACTTCGATCATACCAATCTGCTTGTTTTTTTTTCATAGAATCCATTTCTCCAATCGAAAAAACCGAAATCGAAAAAAAAATGCATCAAAGGGGGCCACCTTGGAACTTTTTCGAATTCTTCAGACCGCCTCAAATTCCGAACGGATCGACCGATTTTCAATTTCGCGCATACCAATTTGCTTGTTTTTTCAAAGAATCCATTTCTTCAAAAGAAAAAACCGAAATCGAAAAAAAAATTGCATCAAAGGGGGTCCCCTTGGAACTTTTTCGAATTCTTCAGCTCGCCTTAACTTCCGAACGGATGGACCGATTTTCAACTTCGATCATACCAAACTGCTTGTTTTTTTTCATAGAATCCATTTCTTTAATCGAAAAAAACGAAATCTGAAAAAAAATTTCATCAAAGGGGGTCCCCTTGGAATTTTTCTGAATTCTTCAGATCGCCTTAACTTCCGAACGGATGGACCGATTTTCAACTTCGATCATACCAATCTGCTTGTTTTTTTTCATAGAATCCATTTCTCCAATCGAAAAAAACGAAATCGAAAAAATAAAAAGCATCAAAGGGAGCCCCCTTGGAACTTTTTCGAATTCTTCAGATCGCCTTAACTTCAGAACGGATGGACCGATTTTCAACTTCGATCATACGAATCTGCTTTTTTTTTTCATAGAATCCATTTCTGCAATCGAAAAAACCGAAATCGAAAAAAAAAATGCATCATAGGGGGCCCCCTTGGAACTTTTTCGAATTCTTCAGATCGACTTAACTTCCGAACGGATGGACCGATTTCCAACTTCGATCATACCAATCTGCTTTTTTTTTCATAGAATCCATTTCTCCAATCAAAAAAACCGAAATCGAAAAAAAAATGCATCAAAGGCGGCCCCCTTGGAACTTTTTCGAATTCTTCAGATTGCCATAACTTTCGAACGTATGGACCGATTTTCAACTTCGATCATACCAATCTGCTTGTTTTTTTTTCATAGAATCCATTTCTCCAATCAAAAAAACCGAAATCGAATAAATAAAAAGCATCAAAGGGAGCCCCCTTGGAACTTTTTCGAATTCTTCAGATCGCCTTAACTTCCGAACGGATGGACCGATTTTCAACTTCGATCATACGAATCTGCTTGTTTTTTTTTTCATAGAATCCATTTCTGCAATCGAAAGAACCGAAATCGAAAAAAAATGCATCAAAGGGGACCCCTTTGGAACTTTTTCGAATTCTTCAGATCGACTTAACTTCCGAACGGATGGACCGATTTTCAACTTCGATCATACTTATCTGCTTTTTTGTTTTCATAGAATCCATTTTTCCGATCAAAAAAACCGAAATCGAAACAAAAAAATGCATCAAAGGGGGCCCCCTTGGAACATTTTCGAATTCTTCAGATCGCCTTAACTTCCGAACGGATGGACCGATTTTCAACTTCGATCATACCAAACTGCTTGTTTTTTCTCATAGAATCCATTTCTGCAATCGAAAAAACCAAAATCTGAAAAAAAATTGCATCAAAGGGGGTCCCCTTGGAACTTTTTCGAATTCTTCAAATCGCCTCAACTTCCGAACGGATGAACCGATTTTCAACTTCGATCATACCAATCTGCTTGTTTTTTTCATATAATCCATTTCTCCAATCGAAAAAACCAAAATCGAAAAAAAATCGCATCAAAGGGGGTCCCCTTGGAACTTTTCTGAATTCTTCAGATCGCCTTAACTTCCGAACGGATGGACCAATTTTCAACTTCGATCATACCAATCTGCTTGTTTTTTTTTCATAGAATCCATTTCTCCAATCGAAAAAACCGAAATCGAAAAGAAAAATTGCATCAAAGGGGGTCCCCTTGGAACTCATTCGAATTCTTCAGATCGCCTTAACTTCCGAACGGATGGACCGATTTTCAACTTCGATCATACCAATCTGCTTGTTTTTTTTTCATAGAATCCATTTCTCCAATCAAAAAAAACGAAATCGAAAAAATAAATAGCATCAAAGGGAGCCCCCTTGGAACTTCTTCGAATTCTTCAGATCGCCTTAACTTCCGAACGGATGGACCGATTTTCAACTTCGATTATACGAATCTGCTTGTTTTTTTTCATAGAATCCATTTCTGCGATCGAGAAGACCGAAATCGAGAAAAAAAAATGCATCAAAGGGGGCCCCCTTGGAACTTTTTCGAATTCTTCAGATCGACTTAACTTCCGAACGGATGGACCGATTTTCAACTTCGATCATACCAATCTGCTTTTTTTCCATAGAATCCATTTCTCCGATCAAAAAAACCGAAATCGAAAATAAAAAATGCATCAAAGGGGGCCCCCTTGGAACTTTTTCGAATTCTTCAGATTGCCTTAACTTTCGAACGTATGGACCGATTTTCAACTTCGATCATACCAATCTGCTTGTTTTTTTTCATAGAATCCATTTCTCCAATCAAAAAAACCGAAATCGAAAAAATAAAAAGCATCAAAGGGAGCCCTCTTGGAACTTTTTCAAATTCTTCAGATCGCCTTAACTTCCGAACGGATGGACCGATTTTCAACTTCGATCATACCAATCTGCTTGTTTTTATCCATTGAATCCATTTCTCCGATCGAAAAAACCGAAATCGAAAAAAAATGCATCAAAGGGGGCCCCCTTGGAACTTTTTCGAATTCTTCAGATCGCCTTAACTTCCGAACGGATGGACCGATTTTCAACTTCGATCATACCAATCTGCTTGTTTTCTTTCATAGAATCCATTTCTCCAATCGAAAAAACCGAAATCGAAAAAAAAATGCATTAAAGGGGGCCTTCTTGGAATTTTTTCGAATTCTTCAGATCGCCTTAACTTCCGAACGGATGGACCGATTTTCGACTTCGATCATACCAATCTGCTTGTTTTCTTTCATAGAATCCATTTCTCCAATCGAAAAAACCGAAATCGAAAAAAAAAATGCATCAAAGGGGGCCTTCTTGGAATTTTTTCGAACTCTTCAGATCGCCTTAACTTCCGAACGGATGGACCGATTTTCAATTTCGCGCATACCAATTCGCTTGTTTTTTCATAGAATCCATTTCTGCAAAAGAAAAAACCGAAATCGAAAAAAATTGCATCAAAGGGGGTCCCCTTGGAACTTTTTCGAATTCTTCAGATCGCCTTAACTTCCGAACGGATGGACCGATTTTCAACTTCGATCATACCAATCTGCTTGTTTTTTTTCATAGAATCCATTTCTTTAATCGAAAAAAACGAAATCTGAAAAAAAATTTTATCAAAGGGGGTCCCCTTGGAATTTTTCTGAATTCTTCAGATCGCCTTAACTTCCGAACGGATGGACCGATTTTCAACTTCGATCATACCAATCTGCTTGTTTTTTTTCATAGAATCCATTTCTCCAATCGAAAAAAACGAAATCGAAAAAATAAAAAGCATCAAAGGGAGCCCCCTTGGAACTTTTTCGAATTCTTCAGATCGCCTTAACTTCAGAACGGATGGACCGATTTTCAACTTCGATCATACGAATCTGCTTTTTTTTTTCATAGAATCCATTTCTGCAATCGAAAAAACCGAAATCGAAAAAAAAAAATGCATCAAAGGGGGCCCCCTTGGAACTTTTTCGAATTCTTCAGATCGACTTAACTTCCGAACGGATGGACCGATTTCCAACTTCGATCATACCAATCTGCTTTTTTTTTCATAGAATCCATTTCTCCAATCAAAAAAACCGAAATCGAAAAAAAAAATGCATCAAAGGCGGCCCCCTTGGAACTTTTTCGAATTCTTCAGATTGCCATAACTTTCGAACGTATGGACCGATTTTCAACTTCGATCATACCAATCTGCTTGTTTTTTTTTTCATAGAATCCATTTCTCCAATCAAAAAAACCGAAATCGAATAAATAAAAAGCATCAAAGGGAGCCCGCTTGAAACTTTTTCGAATTCTTCAGATCGCCTTAACTTCCGAACGGATGGACCGATTTTCAACTTCGATCATACGAATCTGCTTGTTTTTTTTTCATAGAATCCATTTCTGCAATCGAAAGAACCGAAATCGAAAAAAAATGCATCAAAGGGCACCCCCTTGGAACTTTTTCGAATTCTTCAGATCGACTTAACTTCCGAACGGATGGACCGATTTTCAACTTCGATCATACTTATCTGCTTTTTTGTTTTCATAGAATCCATTTTTCCGATCAAAAAAACCGCAATCGAAACAAAAAAATGCATCAAAGGGGGCCCCCTTGGAACTTTTTCGAATTCTTCAGATCGCCTTAACTTCCGAACGGATGGACCGATTTTCAACTTCGATCATACCAAACTGCTTGTTTTTTCTCATAGAATCCATTTCTGCAATCGAAAAAACCAAAATCTGAAAAAAAATTGCATCAAAGGGGGTCCCCTTGGAACTTTTTCGAATTCTTCAAATCGCCTCAACTTCCGAACGGATGAACCGATTTTCAACTTCGATCATACCAATCTGCTTGTTTTTTTCATAGAATCCATTTCTCCAATCGAAAAAACCAAAATCGAAAAAAAATCGCATCAAAGGGGGTCCCCTTGGAACTTTTCTGAATTCTTCAGATCGCCTTAACTTCCGAACGGATGGACCGATTTTCAACTTCGATCATACCAATCTGCTTGTTTTTTTTTCATAGAATCCATTTCTCCAATCGAAAAAACCGAAATCGAAAAGAAAAATTGCATCAAAGGGGGTCCCCTTGGAACTCATTCGAATTCTTCAGATCGCCTTAACTTCCGAACGGATGGACCGATTTTCAACTTCGATCATACCAATCTGCTTGTTTTTTTTTCATAGAATCCATTTCTCCAATCAAAAAAAACGAAATCGAAAAAATAAATAGCATCAAATGGAGCCCCCTTGGAACTTCTTCGAATTCTTCAGATCGCCTTAACTTCCGAACGGATGGACCGATTTTCAACTTCGATTATACGAATCTGCTTGTATTTTTTCATAGAATCCATTTCTGCGATCGAGAAGACCGAAATCGAGAAAAAAAAATGCATCAAAGGGGGCCCCCTTGGAACTTTTTCGAATTCTTCAGATCGACTTAACTTCCGAACGGATGGACCGATTTTCAACTTCGATCATACCAATCTGCTTTTTTTCCATAGAATCCATTTCTCCGATCAAAAAAACCGAAATCGAAAATAAAAAATGCATCAAAGGGGGCCCCCTTGGAACTTTTTCGAATTCTTCAGATTGCCTTAACTTTCGAACGTATGGACCGATTTTCAACTTCGATCATACCAATCTGCTTGTTTTTTTTCATAGAATCCATTTCTCCAATCAAAAAAACCGAAATCGAAAAAATAAAAAGCATCAAAGGGAGCCCTCTTGGAACTTTTTCAAATTCTTCAGATCGCCTTAACTTCCGAACGGATGGACCGATTTTCAACTTCGATCATACCAATCTGCTTGTTTTTTTCCATTGAATCCATTTCTCCAATCGAAAAAACCGAAATCGAAAAAAAATGCATCAAAGGGGGCCCCCTTGGAACTTTTTCGAATTCTTCAGATCGCCTTAACTTCCGAACGGATGGACCGATTTTCAACTTCGATCATACCAATCTGCTTGTTTTCTTTCATAGAATCCATTTCTCTAATCGAAAAAACCGAAATCGAAAAAAAAATGCATCAAAGGGGGCCTTCTTGGAATTTTTTCGAATTCTTCAGATCGCCTTAACTTCCGAACGGATGGACCGATTTTCAACTTCGATCATACCAATCTGCTTGTTTTCTTTCATAGAATCCATTTCTCCAATCAAAAAAACCGAAATCGAAAAAAAAATGCATCAAAGGGGGCCTTCTTGGAATTTTTTCGAACTCTTCAGATCGCCTTAACTTCCGAACGGATGGACCGATTTTCAATTTCGCGCATACCAATTCGCTTGTTTTTTTCATAGAATCCATTTCTCCAATCGAAAAAACCGAAATCGAAAAAAATTGCATCAAAGGGGGTCCCCTTGAAACTTTTTCGAATTCTTCAGATCGCCTTAACTTCCGAACGGATGGACCGATTTTCAACTTCGATCATACCAATCTGCTTGTTTCTTTCATAGAATCCATTTCTCCAATCGAAAAAACCGAAATCGAAAAAAAAATGCATCAAAGGGGGCCCCCTTGGAACTTTTTCGAATTCTTCAGATCGCCTTAACGGACGGAACGATAATTGTAACTGAGTTGTATTCGATTATATCGTGGTGATGTTTATATAGTGATACTCACCAGGTGACTGTTCTTGCGTTATACATACGAGCGACCCAATCGAACAGAAGGTTGGATGGATAGACGGTATGATTATTGTATCTGAGTTGTATTCGATTATATCTTGATGATGTTCATATAGTTATACTCACCAGGAAACTGTTCTCCAGTTATACATAAGAGGGACTGAACTGAACAGAAAGTCGAATGGATAGACTGAACAATCAATGTATCTGGGTGGTATTCGATTATATCGCGATACTGTATATATAGTGATACTTACCAGGTGACGGTACTTCCGTTACACATACTAGCGACTGAATCGAACAGAAGGTTAAATGGTTAGACGAAATGATTATTGTATCTCTGAGTTGTATTCGATGATATCGTGATGATGTTCATATAGCAATACTCACCAGGTAACTGTTCTTCCGTTTTACATACAAGCGACCGAATCGAGCAGAAGCTTAAATTTAGTATAGATTGAACAATCATCGTATCTGGGTTGTATTCGATTATGTTTATATAGTTATACTCACCAGGTAACTGTTCTTCCGTTATACATACGAGCGACTGAATCGAACAGAAGGTTGAATGGATAGACTAAACAATAATCGTATCTGGGGTTGTATTCGATTATATCTTGATGATGTTCATATAGTTATACTCACCAGGAAACTGTTTTCCAGTTATACATAAGAGCGACTGAACTGAACAGAAGGTTGAATGGATAGACTGAACATTCATCGTATCTGGGTTGTATTTGATTATATCGTGATTATTATCATAAAGTATGACTCACCAGGTAACAGTTCTTCCGTTATACATACGAGCAACCGAATCGAACATAAGGTTGGATGGATAGATTGAACAATCATTGTATCTGGGTTGTCTCCGATTATATCGTTATGATGTATATTTAGTTACACCTACCATGTAACGGTTCTTTCGTTACACATACGAGCGTCTGAATCGAACATAAGCTTGGATGGTTAGACGGAACGATAATTGTAACTGAGTTGTATTCGATTATATCGTGGTGATGTTTATATAGTAATACTCACCAGGTGACTGTTCTTTCGTTATACATACGAGTAACCAAATCGAACAGAAGGTTGAATGGATAGTATCTGGGTTGTATTCGATTATGATGTTATGTTGTGTATATAGTTATACACATAAGGTGACGGTATTCCCGTTTTACATACGAGAGACCGAAACGAACAGAAAGTTGAATGAATAGACTGAACAATCAATGTATCTGGGTGGTATCCGATTATATCGCAATACTGTATATATAGTGATACTTACCAGGTGACGGTACTTCCGTTACACATACTAGCGACTGAATCGAACAGAAGGTTGAATGGTTAGACGAAACGATAATTGTATCTGAGTTGTATTCGATGATATCGTGATGATGTTCATATAGTTATACTCACCAGGTAACTGTTCTTCCGTTATACATACGAGCGACTGAATTGAACAGAAGGTTGAATGGATAGTATATGGGTTGTATTCGATTATGATGTTATGCTGTGTATATAGTTATACACACTAGGTGACGGTATTCCCGTTTTACATACGAGCAACCGAAACGAAAAGAAAGTTGAACGGATAGACTGAACAATCAATGTTTCTGGGTTTCTGGTTAGATTATATATGAGAACTGTTACCTGGTTAGACATACTATATGATAATCATCACGATATACTCGAATACAACCCCAGATACGATTATTGTTTAGTCTATCCATTCAACCTTCTGTTCAATTCAGTCGTTCTTATGTATAACGGAAGAACAGTTACCTGGTGAGTATAACTATATAAACATAATCGAATACAACCCAGATACGATGAATTTTCAATCTATCCATTCAACCTTCTGCTCGATTCGGTCGCTTTTATGTAAAACGAAAGAACAGTTACCTGGTGAGTATTGCTATATAAACATCATCACGATATCATCGAATACAACTCAGATACAATTATCGCTTCGTCTAACCATTCAACATTCTGTACGATTCAGTCGCTAGTATGTGTGAAGGAAGTACCGTCACCTGGTAAGTATCACTATATATACAGTATTGCGATATAATCAGATACCACCCAGATACATTGATTGTTCAGTCTATCCATTCAACTTTCTGTTCGTTTCGGTCGCTCGTATGTAAAACGGGTATACCGTCACCTAATGTGTATAATTATATACACAGCATAACATCATAATCGAATACAACTCATATACTATCCATTCAACCTTCTGTTCGATTCGGTTGCTCGTATGTATAACGAAAGAACAGTAACCTGGTGAGTATTTCTATATGAACGTCATCACGATATAATCGAATACAACTCAGATACAATGATCATTCAGTCTATCCATCCAACCTTCTGTTCGATTAGGTCGCTCGTATGTATAACGCAAGAACAGTCACCTGGTGAGTATTACTATATAAACATCACCACGATATAATCGAATACAACTAAGTTACAATTATCGTTCCGTCTAACCATCCAACCTTATGTTCGATTTAGACGCTCGTATGTGTAAAGAAAGAACCGTTACATGGTAGGTGTAACTAAATATACAGCATAACTATATAATCGGAGACAACCCAGATACAATGATTGTTCAATCTATCCATCCAACCTTATGTTCGATTCGGTTGCTCGTATGTTTAACGGAAGAACTGTTACCTGGTTAGACATAATATATGATAATCATCACGATATACTCGAATACAACTCCAGATACGATTATTGTTTAGTCTATCCATTCAACTTTCTGTTCAATTCAGTCGTTCTTATGAAAAACGGAAGAACAGTTACCTGGTGAGTATAACTATATAAACCTAATCGAATACAACCCAGATACGATGAATTTTCAATCTATTCATTTAACCTTCTGCTCGATTTGGTCGCTTTTATTTAAAACGGAAGAACAGTTACCTGGTGAATATTGCTATATAAACATCATCACGATATAATCGAATACAACTCAGATACAATTATCGCTTCGTCTAACCATTTAACCTTCTGTTCGATTCAGTCGCTAGTATGTGTAACGGAAGTACCGTCACCTGGTAAGTATCACTATATATACAGTATTGCGATATAATCGGATACCAACCAGATACATTGATTGTTCAGTCTATCCATTCAACTTTCCGTTCGTTTCGGTCGCTCGTATGTAAAACGGGAATACCGTCACCTAGTGTGTATAACTATATACACAGCATAACATTATAATCGAATACAACCCAGATACTATCCAGTCAACCTTCTGTTCGATTCGGTTTCTCGTATGTATAACGAAAGAACAGTAACCTGGTGAGTATTTCTATATGAACGTCATCACGATATAATCGAATACAACTCAGATACAATGATCATTCCGTCTATCCATCCAACCTTCTGTTCGATTAGGTCGCTCGTATGTATAACGCAAGAACAGTCACCTGGTGAGTATTACTATATAAACATCACCACGATATAATCGAATACAACTCAGTTACAATTATCGTCCCGTCTAACCATCCAACCTTATATTCGATTTAGACGCTCGTATGTGTAACGAACGAACCGTTACAAGGTAGGTGTGACTAAATATACAGCATAACGATATAATCGGAGACAACCCAGATACAATGATTGTTCAATCTATCCATCCAACCTTATGTTCGATTCGGTTGCTCGTATGTTTAACGGAAGAACTGTTACCTGGTTAGACATACTATATGATAATCATCACGATATACTCGAATACAACCCCAGATACGATTATTGTTTAGTCTATCCATTCAACTTTCTGTTCAATTCAGTCGTTCTTATGGAAAACGGAAGAACAGTTACCTGGTGAGTATAACTATATAAACCTAATCGAATACAACCCAGATACGATGAATTTTCAATCTATTCATTTAACCTTCTGCTCGATTTGGTCGCTTTTATGTAAAACGGAAGAACAGTTACCTGGTGAATATTGCTATATAAACATCATCACGATATAATCGAATACAACTCAGATACAATTATCGCTTCGTCTAACCATTCAACCTTCTGTTCGATTCAGTCGCTAGTATGTGTAACGGAAGTACCGTCACCTGGTAAGTATCACTATATATACAGTATTGCGATATAATCGGATACCAACCAGATACATTGATTGTTCAGTCTATCCATTCAACTTTCCGTCCGTTTCGGTCGCTCGTATGTAAAACGGGAATACCGTCACCTAGTGTGTATAACTATATACACAACATAACATCATAATCGAATACAACCCAGATACTATCCATTCAACCTTCTGTTCGATTCGGTTTCTCGTATGTATAACGAAAGAACAGTAACCTGGTATTTCTATATGAACGTCATCACGATATAATCGAATACAACTCGTATACAATGATCATTCCGTCTATCCATCCAACCTTATGTTCGATTGGGTCGCTCGTATGTATAACGCAAGATTAGTCACCTGGTGAGTATTACTATATAAACATCACCACGATATAATCGAATACAACTCAGTTACAATTATCGTTCCGTCTAACTATCCAACCTTATGTTCGATTCAGACGCTCGTATGTGTAACGAAAGAACCGTTACATGGTAGGTGTAACTAAATATACAGCATAACGATATAATCGGAGACAACCCAGATACAATGATTGTTCAATCTATCCATTCTACCTTATGTTCGATTTGGTTGCTCGTATGTATAACGGAAGAACTGTTACCTGGTTAGACATTCTATGTGATGATAATCACGATATAATCAAATACAACCCAGATACGATGATTGTTCAGTCTATCCATTCAACCTTCTGTTCAGTTCAGTCGCTCTTATGTATAACTGGAGAACAGTTTCCTGGTGAGTATAATTATATGAACATCATCAAGATATAATCGAATACAACCCCAGATACGATTATTGTTTAGTCTATCCATTCAACCTTCTGTTCAATTCAGTCGCTCGTTTGTATAAGGGAAGAACAGTTACCTGGTGAGTATAACTATATAAACATAATCGAATACAACCCAGATACGATGATTGTTCAATCTATACTAAATTCAACCTTCTGCTCGATTCGGTCGCTTGTATGTAAAACGGAAGAACAGTTACCTGGTGAGTATACCTATATAAACATAATTGAATACAACCCAGATATGATGATTGTTCAATCTATACTGAATTCAACCTTCTGCTCGATTCGATCGCTTGTATATAAAACGGAAGAACAGTTACCTGGTGAGTATTGCTATATAAACATCATCACGATATCATCGAATACAACTCAGATACAATTATCGTTTCGTCTAACCATTTAACCTTCTGTTCGATTCAGTCTCTAGTATGTGTAACGGAAGTACTGTCACCTGGTAAGTATCACTATATATACAGTATTGCGATATAATCGGATACCACCCAGATACATTGATTGTTCAGTCTATCCATTCAACTTTCTGTTCGTTTCGGTCGCTCGTATGTGAAACGGGAATACCGTCACCTTATGTGTATAACTATATACACAGCATAACATCATAATCGAATACAACCCAGATACTATTCATTCAACCTTCTGTTCGATTCGGTTGCTCGAATGTATAACGAAAGAACAGTAACCTGGTGAGTATTTCTATATGAACGTCATCACGATATAATCGAATACAACTCAGTTACAATTATCGTTCCGTCTAACCATCCAACCTTATGTTCGATTCAGACGCTCGTATGTGTAACGAAAGAACCGTTACATGGTAGGTGTAGTTAAATATACAACATTACGATATAATCGGAGACAACCCAGATACAATGATTGTTCAATCTATCCTTTCAACCTTATGTTCGATTCGGTTGCTCGTATTTATAACGGAAGAACTGTTACCTGGTTAGACATACTATATGATAATCATCACGATATACCAGAATACAACCCCAGATACGATTATTGTTTAGTCTATCCATTCAACTTTCTGTTCAATTCAGTCGTTCTTATGAAAAACGGAAGAACAGTTACCTGGTGAGTATAACTATATAAACCTAATCGAATACAACCCAGATACGATGAATTTTCAATCTATTCATTTAACCTTCTGCTCGATTCGGTCGCTTCTATGTAAAACGGAAGAACAGTTACCTGGTGAATATTGCTATATAAACATCATCACGATATAATCGAATACAACTCAGATACAATTATCGCTTCGTCTAACCATTTAACCTTCTGTTCGATTCAGTCGCTAGTATGTGTAACGGAAGTACCGTCACCTGATAAGTATCACTATATATACAGTATTGCGATATAATCGGATACCAACCAGATACATTGATTGTTCAGTCTATCCATTCAACTTTCCGTTCGTTTCGGTCGCTCGTATGTAAAACAAGAATACCGTCACCTAGTGTGTATAACTATATACACAGCATAACATCATAATCGAATACAACCCAGATACTATCCATTCAACCTTCTGTTCGATTCGGTTTCTCGTATGTATAACGAAAGAACAGTAACCTGGTGAGTATTTCTATATGAACGTCATCACGATATAATCGAATACAGCTCAGATACAATGATCATTCCGTCTATCCATCCAACCTTATGTTCGATTGGGTCGCTCGTATGTATAACGCAAGAACAGTCACCTGGTGAGTATTACTATATAAACATCACCACGATATAATCGAATACCACTCAGTTACAATTATCGTTCCGTCTAACCATCCAACCTTATGTTCGATTCAGACGCTCGTATGTGTAACGAAAGAACCGTTACATGGTAGGTGTAACTAAATATACAGCATAACGATATAATCGGAGACAACCCAGATACAATGATTGTTCAATCTATCCATTCAACCTTATGTTCGATTTGGTTGCTCGTATGTATAACGGAAGAACTGTTACCTGGTTAGACATACTATGTGATGATAATCACGATATAATCAAATACAACCCAGATACGATGATTGTTCAGTCTATCCATTCAACCTTCTGTTCAGTTCAGTCGCTCTTATGTATAACTGGAGAACAGTTTCCTGGTGAGTATAATTATATGAACATCATCAAGATATAATCGAATACAACCCCAGATACGATTTTGAAGAAAAGCTACGAAAAGGGGCATAGTGAAAACTCTGATTGATCGTGCCTTCAGCCTCTGCAACAACGAGGAAAGCCTAACTTCCGAACTGGACCACATCAAGAGAGACCTCTACCAGAACGGCTATTCAAGGAAATTGGTGGAACAGACGTTGAAGCGCAGGAAACAGAGGATAATCCAAAAAGAAGAAGAACCGCAACAACCAACATTGTGCCTTCCCTACATCAAAGGATTGTCAGAGAGAATCAAGAAGATTGGATCCAAATACAAAATCAAGACCTGCTTCAAATCTGGAAACACCATCCGCAGCCAACTCACCAAAACCAGACCAACGAACAAAAACAGTGACTCCAAGAATTGCGTTTGTCGAGTACCATGCGAATGTGGCAAATCATACATCGGAGAAACCAAGAGACCACTGGAAACCAGAATCGGCGAACACAAGAAAAACACCCAACGAGGAGAAACCACCAAGTCAGGAATCGCAGAACATGTGTGGACCCACCAACATAACATCAAATGGTCTGAGGCAGAAATCATCCATAGAGAAGAACACTGGTTCAAGAGGAAATTC
Organism: Chrysomela aeneicollis; assembly: GCA_029955515.1. Lineage (NCBI taxonomy): Eukaryota > Metazoa > Arthropoda > Insecta > Coleoptera > Chrysomelidae > Chrysomela > Chrysomela aeneicollis. Next base: position 7,702,759 of record JARUHQ010000013.1, on the reverse strand, counting down.
AAGGAAGCAGCATACATAATGAATAATAACGCTTTCAGTCAACCAAGCGTCGAGATCCGCAACACATGGAAACCGCTGATTAGCCAAATCAACCGGTTACGGCTCACTGAACCGGAAAATCCCGCCATAGCTGACCTATAAATACCCCCGTATCCCAGGACTTTGTTAGTTCTCACCTGAAGACGATTGTAGATACACACAATCGAAACGTCGTGACAAACTCGATTTGAATCTTTCTCATAATTTTAATTCTTTATTCATTCATTTTATTTTATTTTGATTTCTAATTCAACTTTTCTTTTTTTCAGGCTATTGATTTCTAATTCAATTTTTTCTTATTTTCAGGCTCATCGACTAGTTAAACTCCTATTTAAATCTACATTTTTCGACTTCATATATACTAACACTAATACTAACCTGATTTATTGATACTCGAATCTTCTTGATTCGATAAAATAGTTAATTTTTATTCATCACTTATTTCGTTTTTTCAGCATAACTCATCTTTTCTTTTCTCAGGATTCAAATCTTCATACCTTTAGACAATGGAAGTCCGAAACTTTTCTTCACAACTCGAGACATTGTCAGCCACCTTCAAACAAAAAAACCCAGATACGATTATTGTTTAGTCTATCCATTCAACCTTCTGTTCAATTCAGTCGCTCGTATGTATAACGGAAGAACAGTTACCTGGTGAGTATAACTATATAAACATAATCGAATACAACCCAGATACGATGATTGTTCAATCTATACTAAATTTAACCTTCTGCTCGATTCGGTCGCTTGTATGTAAAACGGAAGAACAGTTACCTGGTGAGTATTGCTATATAAACATCATCACGATATCATCGAATACAACTCAGATACAATTATCGTTTCGTCTAACCATTCAACCTTCTGTTCGATTTAGTCGCTAGCATGTGTAACGGAAGTACCGTCACCTGGTAAGTATCACTATATATACAGTATTGCGATATAATCGGATACCACTCAGATACATTGCTTGTTCAGTCTATCCATTCAACTTTCTTTTCGTTTCGGTCGCTCGTATGTAAAACGGGAATACCGTCTCCTAGTGTGTATAACTATATACACAGCATAACATCATAATCGAATACAACCCATATACTATCCATTCAACCTTCTGTTCAATTCAGTCGCTCGTATGTATAACGGAAGAACAGTTACCTGGTGAGTATACCTATATAAACATAATCGAATACAACCCAGATACGATGATTGTTCAATCTATACTGAATTCAACCTTCTGCTCGATTCGGTCGCTTGTATATAAAACGGAAGAACAGTTACCTGGTGAGTATTGCTATATAAACATCATCACGATATCATCGAATACAACTCAGATACAATTATCGTTTCGTCTAACCATTCAACCTTCTGTTCGATTCAATCGCTAGTATGTGTAACGGAAGTACCGTCACCTGGTAAGTATCACTATATATACAATATTGCGATATAATCGGATACCACCCAGATACATTGATTGTTCAGTCTATCCATTCAACATTCTGTTCGTTTCGGTCGCTCGTATGTGAAACGGGAATACCGTCACCTTATGTGTATAACTATATACACAGCATAACATCATAATCGAATACAACCCAGATACTATCCAGTCAACCTTCTGTTCGATTCGGTTGCTCGTATGTATAACGAAAGAACAGTAACCTGGTGAGTATTTCTATATGAACGTCATCACGATATAATCGAATACAACTTAGTTACAATTATCGTTCCGTCTAACCATCCAACCTTATGTTCGATTCAGACGCTCGTATGTGTAACGAAAGAACCGTTACATGGTAGGTGTAGTTAAATATACAACAAAACGATATAATCGGAGACAACCCAGATACAATGATTGTTCAATCTATCCATTCAACCTTATGTTCGATTCGGTTGCTAGTATGTATAACGAAAGAACAGTTACCTGGTTAGACATAATATATAATAATCATCACGAAATAATCGAATACAACCCAGATACGATGATTGTCCAGTCTATCCATTCAACCTTCTGTTCAGTTCAGTCGCCCTTATGTTTAACTGGAGAACAGTTACCTGGTGAGTATAACTATATGAACATCATCACGATAAAATCGAATACAACCCCAGATACGATCATTGTTTAGTCTATCCATTCAACCTTCAGTTCAATTCAGTCGCTCGTATGTATAACGGAAGAACAGTTACCTGGTGAGTATAACTATATAAACATAATCGAATACAACTCAGATACGATGATTGTTCAATCTATCCATTCAACCTAATGTTCGATTCGGTTACTCGTATGTATATCGGAAGAACAGGTACCTGGTGAGTATATCTATATAAACATAATCGAATACAACTCGGATACGGTGATTGTTCAATCTATCCATTTAACCTTCTGCTCGATTCGGTCGCTTGTATGTGAAACGGAAGGACAGTTACCTGGTGAGTATTGCTATATAAACATCATCACGATATCATCGAATACAACTCAGATACAATTATCGTTTCGTCTAACCATTCAACATTCTGTTCGATTCAGTCGCTAGTATGTGTAACGGAAGTATCGTCACCTGGTAAGTATCACTATATATACAGTATTGCGATATAATCGGATTCCACCCAGATACATTGGTTGTTCAGTCTATCCATTCAACTTTCTTTTCGTTTCGGTCGCTCGTATGTAGAACGGGAATACCGTCTCCTAGTGTGTATAACTATATACACAGCATAACATCATAATCGAATACAACCCATATACTATCCATTCAACCTTCTGTTCAATTCAGTCGCTCGTATGTATAACGGAAGAACAGTAACCTGGTGAGTATAACTATATAAACATAATCGAATGCAACCCAGATACGATGATAGTTCAATCTATACTGAACTTAACCTTCTGCTCGATTCGGTCGCTTGTATGTAAAACGGAAGAACAGTTACCTGGTGAGTATTGCTATATAAACATCATCACGATATCATCGAATACAAATCAGATACAATTATCGTTTCGATTCAGTCGCTAGTATGTGTAACGGAAGTATCGTCACCTGGTAAGTATCACTATATATACAGTATTGCGATATAATCGGATACCACCCAGATACATTGATTGTTCAGTCTATTCATTCAACTTTCTTTTCGTTTCGGTCGCTCGTATGTAAAACGGGAATACCGTCTCCTAGTGTGTATAACTATATACACAGCATAACATCATAATCGAATACAACCCATATACTATCCATTCAACCTTCTGTTCAATTCAGTCGCTCGTATGTATAACGGAAGAACAGTTGCCTGGTGAGTATAGTTATATAAACATAATCGAATACAACCCAGATACGATGATTGTTCAATCTATACTGAATTCAACCTTCTGCTCGATTCGGTCGCTTTTATGTAAAACAGAAAAACAGTTGCCTGGTGAGTATTGCTATATAAACATCATCACGATATCATCGAATACAACTCAGATACAATCATCGTTTCGTCTAACCATTTAACCTTCTGTTCGATTCGGTCGCTAGTATGTGTAACGGAAGTACCGTCACCTGGTAAGTATCACTATATACACAGTATTGCGATATAATCGGATACCACCCAGATACATTGATTGTTCAGTCTATCCATTCAACTTTCTGTTCGTTTCGGTCGCTCGTATGTGAAACGGGAATACCGTCACCTTATGTGTATAACTATATACACAGCATAACATCATAATCGAATACAACCCAGATACTATCCATTCAACCTTCTGTTCGATTCGGTTGCTCGTATGTATAACGAAAGAACAGTAACCTGGTGAGTATTTCTATATGAACGTCATCACGATATAATCGAATACAACTTAGTTACAATTATCGTTCCGTCTAACCATCCAACCTTATGTTCGATTCAGACGCTCGTATGTGTAACGAAAGAACTGTTACATGGTAGGTGTAGTTAAATATACAACATAACGATATAATCGGAGACAACCCAGATACAATGATTGTTCAATCTATCCATTCAACCTTATGTTCGATTCGGTTGCTAGTATGTATAACGAAAGAACAGTTACCTGGATAGACATAATATATAATAATCATCACGAAATAATCGAATACAACCCAGATACGATGATTGTTCATTCTATCCATTCAACCTTCTGTTCAGTTCAGTCGCTCTTATGTATAACTGGAGAACAGTTACCTGGTGAGTATAACTATATGAACATCATCACGATATAAGCGAATACAACCCCTGATACGATCATTGTTTGGTCTATCCATTCAACCTTCAGTTCGATTCAGTCGCTCGTATGTATAACGGAAGAACAGTTACCTGGTGAGTATAACTATATAAACATAATCGAATACAACTCAGATACGATGATTGTTCAATCTATCCATTCAACCTTATGTTCGATTCGGTTGCTCGTATGTATATCGGAAGAACAGGTACCTGGTGAGTATATCTATATAAACATAATCGAATACAACTCAGATACGATGATTGTTCAATCTATCCATTTAACCTTCTGTATGAACGTCATCACGATATAATCGAATACAACTTAGTTACAATTATCGTTCCGTCTAACCATCCAACCTTATGTTCGATTCAGACGCTCCTATGTGTAACGAAAGATTCGTTACATGGTGGGTGTAGTTGAATATACAACATAACGATATAATCGGAGACAACCCAGATACAATGATTGTTCAATCTATCCATTCAACCTTATGTTCGATTCGGTTGCTAGTATGTATAACGAAAGAACAGTTACCTGGTTAGACATAATATATAATAATCATCACGAAATAATCGAATACAACCCAGATACGATGATTGTTCAGTCTATTCATTCAACCTTCTGTTCAGTTCAGTCGCTCTTATGTATAACTGGAGAACAGTTACCTGGTGAGTATAACTATATGAACATCATCACGATATAATCGAATACAACCCCCGATACGATCATTGTTTAGTCTATCCATTCAACCTTCAGTTCAATTCATTCGCTCGTATGTATAACGGAAGAACAGTTACCTGGTGAGTATAACTATATAAACATAATCGAATACAACTCAGATACGATGATTGTTCAATCTATCCATTCAACCTTATGTTCGATTCGGTTGCTCGTATGTATATCGGAAGAACAGGTACCTGGTGAGTATATCTATATAAACCTAATCGAATACAACTCAGATACGATGATTGTTCAATCTATCCATTTAACCTTCTGCTCGATTCGGTCGCTTGTATGTAAAACGGAAGGACAGTTACCTGGTGAGTATTGCTATATAAACATCATCACGATATCATCGAATACAACTCAGATACAATTATCGTTTCGTCTAACCATTCAACATTCTGTTCGATTCAGTCGCTAGTATGTGTAACGGAAGTATCGTCACCTGGTAAGTATCACTATATATACAGTATTGCGATATAATCGGATACCACCCAGATACATTGATTGTTCAGTCTATCCATTCAACTTTCTTTTCGTTTCGGTCGCTCGTATATAAAACGGGAATACCGTCTCCTAGTGTGTATAACTATATACATAGCATAACATCATAATCGAATACAACCCATATACTATCCATTCAACCTTCTGTTCAATTCAGTCGCTCGTATGAATAACGGAAGAACAGTTACCTGGTGAGTATAACTATATAAACATAATCGAATACAACCCAGATACGATGATTGTTCAATCTATACTGAATTCAACCTTCTGCTCGATTCGGTCGCTAGTATGTAAAACGGAAGAACAGTTACCTGTTGAGTATTGCTATATAAACATCATCACGATATCATCGAATACAACTCAGATACATGTATCGTTTCGTCTAACCATTTAACCTTCTGTTCGATTCAGTCGCTAGTATGTGTAACGGAAGTACCGTCACCTGGTAAGTATCACTATATATACAGTATTGCGATATAATCGGATACCACCCAGATACATTGATTGTTCAGTATATCCATTCAACTTTCTGTTCGTTTCGGTCGCTCGTATGTGAAACGGGAATACCGTCACCTTATGTGTATAACTATATACACAGCAAAACATCATAATCAAATACAACCCAGATACTATCCATTCAACCTTCTGTTCGATTCGGTTGCTCGTATGTATATCGGAAGAACAGGTACCTGGTGAGTATATCTATATAAACATAATCGAATACAACTCAGATACGATGATTGTTGAATCTATCCATTTAACCTTCTGCTCGATTCGGTCGCTTGAATGTAAAACGGAAGGACAGTTACCTGGTGAGTATTGCTATATAAACATCATCACGATATCATCGAATACAACTCAGATACAATTATCGTTTCGTCTAACCATTCAACCTTCTGTTCGATTCAGTCGCTAGTATGTGTAACGGAAGTACCGTCACCTGGTAAGTATCACTATATATACAGTATTGCGATATAATCGGATACCACCCAGATACATTGATTGTTCAGTCTATCCATTCAACTTTCTTTTCGTTTCGGTCGCTTGTATGTAGAACGGGAATACCGTCTCCTAGTGTGTATAACTATATACACAGCATAACATCATAATCGAATACAACCCATATACTATCCATTCAACCTTCTGTTCAATTCAGTCGCTCGTATGTATAACCTTGAAATCCATATTGGTTGGGATTTAGAATATTATGGCGACAAAGAAAAGACATCAGCCGCTTTTTCACTAATTTCTCTATAATCTTCGAAAAGGTAGATAATAGTGATATAGGGCGAAAATTTCCTGGATCATTAGTATCTCCACCTTTGTAAATAGGTATGACTAGTGCTGTTTTCAGACACTCAGGAAATATTCCTGATTCAAACGATGCATTTATCAAGTTAACTAGTACATTCAATGCATTATCTGGGATAAAATTGAATAGCTTGGCTGGGATGTCATCCAGTCCAGAGCTACTTTGGTTTTTGATTTCCGATATTATTTCTTTCAATTCAGTCATATCTGTAGGATTCATAAAAAAGGACTGGGTTACATTCACATTCTTTAAATAATCAATTGGATCCTTAGTCGCTTTAATTCTGTCTGTTAAATTAGTTGCTATGGAGCAATAAAAATCATTGAGAGTGTCTGAGTCCAGTTTAGAATCGCTGGTACCCTTATTCCTTCCTCTTAGTTCATTGACAATATTCCAGCTCTCCTTACCTCTGTTTCTCGCTCTATCCATTCTTTGCTCATATAACATTGATTTTGCTTTTTTTTTGAGTTTGTTGTATACATTGCGGTAATTATTAACATATAGTTCGAATCTATCATCTCTAATATATTTTTTCATGTATAATAATGATCTTAGATTTCTCCCAGAAGTTTTCAGACCTTTAGTTAGCCAGGATTTTATTTTTTTGGGTTTTAATGTTTTTATAGGAAATGCAGAATTATGTATATTTTGTATTTTTAGATGAAAGTCATAAATTTCATTCATGTTCACCCACGATGACTTCAGACATAGCTGGTGAAATTTATTATAATTACGCTCAGAATATATTCTACCATATTTGGGTACGGCACTATTTTCATTTCCCGTAACATAGATTTCACAACATATTCCCTCGTGATCTGATATGTTCGGCGATACCACCGAGCACCTAACATTTTGTTGATCCATATTTGTGCAAAAATAATCTATTATTGATCTTGATTCTTTATTTACATGAGTAAATGAGTTCACATGCATAACTAGGTTGAATATATCAAGGATATTAGTAAGTGCCTGACAAGATTTACTATTTTGATCCTCGTAATTAACATTTAAATCACCTGCTAAGATTATATGGCAGTTTGTTGGTAGCATTGAGAGCAGTTCTTCCAATTTTTTCAGGAACTTTTCAATATTAGTGTGGGGTGTGAATTCGTTATTATTTGTTCGATATACACAGATAATATACAATTTCAAATTACTATTGAATATTAAGTTGAATTCAAATATTTGTTCCTCAAGTAAGTAATCATATTTATCTATATTGATAAATGACAATTTACATTCAGATATATTTTTTATACATAATAGTGTACCTCCGTGTTCTTTTTCAGCTCTGTCATACCTAGATATGATTGTATAGTTGAATAAATGAATTAATTCGTCTTTGTATAGCCATGTCTCTGTGATTAAAATTATGTCTGGGAAATTCAAACTTTCTAGATATATATACAAGTCATCACATTTATGCCTCATTGATTGAATATTTAACAAGAATATATTTATAGTGGTCTGATTTTCAATGCCAACATCACTGCTATTTTGGGGTGGTTGTATTTTTCCATCCTTAACACTACTTGTGGTATCAATCAAATCTGTATTAGACAATTTTTTTTTAGCCTCGAAAAAATGTTACATCTTCGGCACGCTGCAATGTTTTCAGAACAATATTATTGTTGTTCTTGGGATACAATATAAAATCTTTTACAATACCAACTATACAAAATTTGCTTGCTTTTATCTTAGGGTCAACTTCAAATTTTATGGATACATTTTTCTTCAATTTTATATATTTGTTTATGGCCCTTTTGAAGCTATCATTTATCATGCAATCCAAAGGTGCATCTTGTTCTGATATAATCAGTAGGTTAGTGAATTTCCCTAATGGTAATAAGTACTTCAATGCAATCTTAAGAGTCCTATTATTACTAATATTTCTTGTACTGAACATGGTTATAACAAAATCATCATGCCCATAACTTACCAACTTAGGAAATATATTCTTCGTAAGATCTGAAAGTTCTATTCTATCGCTTATACATTCTTCTATTCGAAATTCACTATTCATTGAGTTACCTAAGACAGTGGAAAAGTTTTGGGCATATTCGTCACCTAAAATTAAAATATTTTTTTTTAGCGCTGTTGCATGTGTTTACACAATCTTCCATCTGTGCTCTTGATTCATCTTTATTAGCTTCAACTTCATTTCTTCCACTCAATGTTATCTGCTGAGTGAAGTCGTCATTTAACTGTTCCTCCTTTGATGATGAATCACTCTCATATTCCAATTCTGGCATGTTTTCCTCAATGAATTCCAAGCCCATTTCCTTCTGCTTTTCCGATTTTTGGAATTCATCATGAAGGTTTTGTGTACCCTTTGGCTCCTCCATATCTACGCCACTGTTTAAAAGGGGATCCGTCATTGTAGACTGGTGATTCTTCATATGAATGTATGTTTGTGTGGTTTCTTATAGACACCACTTTTTCACCTTTATCAGCTATTTCTTTCTTTAATTCCTTAATTTTTAACTCCATTTCTTCAACGAGTTTTTTCTGCTCTTCTAAAAGTGAGTTCATTTCCTTTGCTGTATTGCAATTTGATTTTCTTTTTTCAATTTCTGAATGTACTTGTCTTTAAAAAGACTATCATTTGTGAGGTCGTTTATTGTCTTTTCCAGTAGGCTGGTTTCTTCTTCGTGATCACTCGTGAAACTATCCTCCTGGCAGCATATTATCTTATTATCTGTGACAAATTTCACTTTTTTTTTCAAATGTTGCTGCAAACAACTTTTGTGGAACACGCTGGAGCATCTTGTGCACACAAAATGCACAAAGGGTTTAGTTTTGCAGCATTTATAGTTCATTTTCGGGAGCGGAATTAAACACGATCACTATCACGACTACTATTCGATTATGATGTTATGCTGTGTATATAGTTATACACACTAGGAGACGGTATTCCCGTTTTACATACGAGCGATCGAAACGAAAAGAAAGTTGAATGGATAGACTGAACAATCAATGTATCTGGGTGGTATCCGATTATATCGCAATACTGTATATATAGTGATACTTACCAGGTGACGATACTTCCGTTACACATACTAGCGACTGAATCGAACAGAATGTTGAATGGTTAGACGAAACGATAATTGTATCTGAGTTGTATTCGATGATATCGTGATGATGTTTATATAGCAATACTCACCAGGTAACTGTCCTTCCGTTTTACATACAAGCGACCGAATCGAGCAGAAGGTTGAATAGATAGATTGAACAATCATCGTATCTGAGTTGTATTCGATTATGTTTATATAGATATACTCACCAGGTACCTGTTCTTCCGATATACATACGAGCAACCGAATCGAACATAAGGTTGAATGGATAGATTGAACAATCATCGTATCTGAGTTGTATTCGATTATGTTTATATAGTTATACTCACCAGGTAACTGTTCTTCCGTTATACATACGAGCGACTGAATTGAACTGAAGGTTGAATGGATAGACTAAACAATGATCGTATCTGGGGTTGTATTCTATTATATCGTGATGATGTTCATATAGTTATACTCACCTGGTAACTGTTCTCCGGTTATACATAAGAGCGACTGAACTGAACAGAAGTTTAAATGGATAGACTGAACAATCATCGTATCTGGGTTGTATTCGATTATTTCGTGATGATTATTATATATTATGTCTAACCAGGTAACTGTTCTTTCGTTATACATACTAGCAACCGAATCGAACATAAGGTTGAATGGATAGATTGAACAATCATTGTATCTGGGTTGTCTCCGATTATATCGTTATGTTGTATATTTAACTACACCTACCATGTAACGGTTCTTTCGTTACACATACGAGCGTCTGAATCGAACATAAGGTTGGATGGTTAGACGGAACGATAATTGTAACTTAGTTGTATTCGATTATATCGTGATGACGTTCATATAGAAATACTCACCAGGTTACTGTTCTTTCGTTATACATACGAGCAACCGAATCGAACAGAAGGTTGAATGGATAGTATCAGGGTTGTATTCGATTATGATGTTATGCTGTGTATATAGTTATACACATAAGGTGACGGTATTCCCGTTTCACATACGAGCGACCGAAACGAACAGAAAGTTGAATGGATAGACTGAACAATCAATGTATCTGGGTGGTATCCGATTATATCGCAATACTGTATATATAGTGATACTTACCAGGTGACGGTACTTCCGTTACACATACTAGCGACTGAATCGAACAGAAGGTTAAATGGTTAGACGAAACGATAATTGTATCTGAGTTGTATTCGATGATATCGTGATGATGTTTATATAGCAATACTCACCAGGTAACTGTTCTTCCGTTTTACATACAAGCGACCGAATCGAGCAGAAGGTTGAATTCAGTATAGATTGAACAATCATCGTATCTGGGTTGTATTCGATTATGTTTATATAGTTATACTCACCAGGTAACTGTTCTTCCGTTATACATACGAGCGACTGAATTGAACAGAAGGTTGAATGGATAGTATATGGGTTGTATTCGATTATGATGTTATGCTGTGTATATAGTTATACACACTAGGAGACGGTATTCCCGTTTTACATACGAGCGACCGAAACGAAAAGAAAGTTGAATGGATAGACTGAACAATCAATGTATCTGGGTGGTATCCGATTATATCGCAATACTGTATATATAGTGACGACCAGGTGACGATACTTACGTTACACATACTAGCGACTGAATCGAACAGAATGTTGAATGGTTAGACGAAACGATAATTGTATCTGAGTTGTATTCGATGATATCGTGATGATGTTCATATAGCAATACTCACCAGGTAACTGTCCTTCCGTTTTACATACAAGCGACCGAATCGAGCAGAAGGTTGAATGGATAGATTGAACAATCATCGTATCTGAGTTGTATTCGATTATGTTTATATAGATATACTCACCAGGTACCTGTTCTTCCGATATACATACGAGCAACCGAATCGAACATAAGGTTGAATGGATAGATTGAACAATCATTGTATCTGGGTTGTCTCCGATTATATCGTTATGTTGTATATTTAACTACACCTACCATGTAACGGTTCATTCGTTACACATACGAGCGTCTGAATCGAACATAAGGTTGGATGGTTAGACGGAACGTTAATTGTAACTAAGTTGTATTCGATTATATCGTGATGACGTTTATATAGAAATACTCACCAGGTTACTGTTCTTTCGTTATACATACGAGCAACCGAATCGAACAGAAGGTTGAATGGATAGTATCTGGGTTGTATTCGATTATGATGTTATGCTGTGTATATAGTTATACACATAAGGTGACGGTATTCCCGTTTCACATACGAGCGACCGAAACGAACAGAAAGTTGAATGGATAGACTGAACAATCAATTTATCTGGGTGGTATCCGATTATATCGCAATACTGTATATATAGTGATACTTACCAGGTGACGGTACTTCCGTTAAATATACTAGCGACTGAATCGAACAGAAGGTTAAATGGTTAGACGAAACGATAATTGTATCTGAGTTGTATTCGATGATATCGTGTTGATGTTTATATAGCAATACTCACCAGGTAACTGTTCTTCCGTTTTACATACAAGCGACCGAATCGAGCAGAAGGTTGAATTCAGTATAGATTGAACAATCATCGTATCTGGGTTGTATTCGATTATGTTTATAAAGTTATACTCACCAGGTAACTGTACTTCCGTTATACATACGAGCGACTGAATTGAACAGAAGGTTGAATGGATAGTATATGGGTTGTATTCGATTATGATGTTATGCTGTGTATATAGTTATACACTCTAGGAGACGGTATTCCCGTTTTACATACGAGCGACCGAAACAAAGAGAAAGTTGAATGGATAGACTGAACAATCAATGTATCTGGGTGGTATCCGATTATATCGCAATACTGTATATATAGTGATACTTACCAGGTGACGATACTTCCGTTACACATACTAGCGACTGAATCGAACAGAATGTTGAATGGTTAGACGAAACGATAATTGTATCTGAGTTGTATTCGATGATATCGTGATGATGTTTATATAGCAATACTCACCAGGCAACTGTTTTTCCGTTTTACATACAAGCGACCGAATCGAGCAGAAGGTTGAATTCAGTATAGATTGAACAATAATAATAATAATAATAATAATAATAATAATAATAATAATAATAATAATAATAATAATAATAATAATAATAAGATTTATTTCGTTTGTTGAAAGGTACAGTCGTACAATAACAAAGAAAACGTCTATATAGAATAAAATAAATGTAGAGATATAGGGATATTGATAAAAGAACATACACATTTCGATTATACCTTAGTTATGAAAGAAACTCATCAACACTATAAATATTCTCATCTATTAGGTGAGTTTTTAATGATTTCTTGAATGAATTTATATTAGGGGCAGTTTTAATACTCTGATCTAATTTATTGTAGACCTTGCAGCCAAGATACAGATGGCTTTTCTGAAACTTTTTCGTACGGTGTGGGCCTGGAACAAGTATATTTCTAGATCTAGTTTCATGCAGATGACTTTCTCCACTACAAGAAAACTTATCTCTGTTCTGATAGACAAAAATGCACAGCTCATATACATACAGGCCTGCTACAGTCAAAATGTTTAGGCGTTTGAAAGTGTCCCTACATGAAACCCTCCAGCCAAGTCCTTCCACTATCCTAATTGCCATTTTCTGTAAAACAAAAACTCTCTTCCATGAAGCAGATGTACCCCAGTTGAGAATCCCATACCTCAAATGGCTGTTGATGTTGGCATAATATAAGCTTAACAATATCGATTTGCTAACGTAATTGGACAAGAATCTCAGGGCATAACAATTCTTACGTAGCTTTGCACAAAGACTATCGATATGTGGTTCCCAGCTCCATTTATTATCAATAGTAACACCAAGTAATTTGGTTGTTTCTGATGCATCTACTCTTTCGCCATCGTTTTCAAAGATAGAGAGGGTATGAGGTTGACTACTCAGGGAAAACTTCAACAATATTGTTTTTTGCATATTTAGAGTTAGGTGGTTTTTTTCCGACCACAAAATAACATTTTTATAGGCTGTTTCAGTTGTCTCCACAAGACTTTCCAAATCCTTCTGTGATACTATAATATTCGTGTCGTCAGCATACGATATCACCTGGATCGTTGACAGATTCTGTAAAAAGTTAATGAGATCATTTGCATACACAAGAAATAGAAGGGGGCCCAATATGGAACCCTGAGGCACACCCAACAATCATCGTATCTGGGTTGTATTCGATTATGTTTATATAGTTATACTCACCAGGTAACTGTTCTTCCGTTATACATACGAGCGACTGAATTGAACAGAAGGTTGAATGGATAGTATATGGGTTGTATTCGATTATGATGTTATGCTGTGTATATAGTTATACACACTAGGAGACGGTATTCCCGTTTTACATACGAGCGACCGAAACGATAAGAAAGTTGAATGGATAGACTGAACAATCAATGTATCTGGGTGGTATCTGATTATATCGCAATACTGTATATATAGTGATACTTACCAGGTGACGATACTTCCGTTACACATACTAGCGACTGAATCGAACAGAATGTTGAATGGTTAGACGAAACGATACTTGTATCTGAGTTGTATTCGATGATATCGTGATGATGTTTATATAGCAATACTCACCAGGTAACTTTCCTTCCGTTTTACATACAAGCAACCGAATCGAGCAGAAGGTTAAATGGATAGATTGAACAATCATCGTATCTGAGTTGTATTCGATTATGTTTATATAGATATACTCACCAGGTACCTGTTCTTCCGATATACATACGAGCAACCGAATCGAACATAAGGTTGAATGGATAAATTGAACAATCATCGTATCTGAGTTGTATTCGATTATGTTTATATAGTTATACTCACCAGGTAACTGTTCTTCCGTTATACATACGAGCGACTAAATTGAACTGAAGGTTGAATGGATAGACTAAACAATGATCGTATCTGGGGTTGTATTCGATTATATCGTGATGATGTTCATATAGTTATACTCACCAGGTAACTGTTCTCCAGTTATACATAAGAGCGACTGAACTGAACAGAAGGTTGAATGGATAGACTGAACAATCATCGTATCTGGGTTGTATTCGATTATTTCGTGATGATTATTATATATTATGTCTAACCAGGTAACTGTTCTTTCGTTATACATACTAGCAACCGAATCGAACATAAGGTTGAATGGATAGATTGAACAATCATTGTATCTGGGTTGTCTCCGATTATATCGTTATGTTGTATATTTAACTACACCTACCATGTAACGGTTCTTTCGTTACACATACGAGCGTCTGAATCGAACATAAGGTTGGATGGTTAGACGAAACGATAATTGTAACTAAGTTGTATTCGATTATATCGTGATGACGTTCATATAGAAATACTCTCCAGGTTACTGTTCTTTCGTTATACATACGAGCAACCAAATCGAACAGAAGGTTGAATGGATAGTATCTGGGTTGTATTCGATTATGATGTTATGCTGTGTATATAGTTATACACATAAGGTGACGGTATTCCCGTTTCACATACGAGCGACGGAAACGAACAGAAAGTTGAATGGATAGACTGAACAATCAATGTATCTGGGTGGTATCCGATTATATCGCAATACTGTATATATAGTGATACTTACCAGGTGACGGTACTTCCGTTACACATACTAGCGACTGAATCGAACAGAAGGTTAAATGGTTAGACGAAACGATAATTGTATCTGAGTTGTATTCGATGATATCGTGATGATGTTTATATAGCAATACTCACCAGGTAACTGTTCTTCCGTCTAACATACAAGCGACCGAATCGAGCAGAAGGTTGAATTCAGTATAGATTGAACAATCATCGTATCTGGGTTGTATTCGATTATGTTTATATAGTTATACTCACCAGGTAACTGTTCTTCCGTTATACATACGAGCGACTGAATTGAACAGAAGGTTGAATGGATAGTATATGGGTTGTATTCGATTATGATGTTATGCTGTGTATATAGTTATACACACTAGGAGACGGTATTCCCGTTTTACATACGAGCGACCGAAACAAAAAGAAAGTTGAATGGATAGACTGAACAATCAATGTATCTGGGTGGTATCTGATTATATCGCAATACTGTATATATAGTGATACTTACCAGGTGACGATACTTCCGTTACACATACTAGCGACTGAATCGAACAGAATGTTGAATGGTTAGACGAAACGATAATTGTATCTGAGTTGTATTCGATGATATCGTGATGATGTTTATATAGCAATACTCACCAGGTAACTGTTCTTTCGTTTTACATACAAGCGACCGAATCGAGCAGAAGGTTGAATTCAGTATAGATTGAACAATCATCGTATCTGGGTTGTATTCGATTATGTTTATATAGTTATACTCACCAGGTAACTGTTCTTCCGTTATACATACGAGCGACTGAATTGAACAGAAGGTTGAATGGGTTGTATTCGATTATGATGTTATGCTGTGTATATAGTTATACACACTGGGAGACGGTATTCCCGTTTTACATACGAGCGACCGAAACGAAAAGAAAGTTGAATGGATAGACTGAACAATCAATGTATCTGGGTGGTATCTGATTATATCGCAATACTGTATATATAGTGATACTTACCAGGTGACGATACTTCCGTTACACATACTAGCGACTGAATCGAACAGAATGTTGAATGGTTAGACGAAACGATAATTGTATCTGAGTTGTATTCGATGATATCGTGATGATGTTTATATAGCAATACTCACCAGGTAACTGTCCTTCCGTTTTACATAAAAGCAACCGAATCGAGCAGAAGGTTAAATTGATAGATTGAACAATCATCGTATCTGAGTTGTATTCGATTATGTTTATATAGATATACTCACCAGGTACCTGTTCTTCCGATATACATACGAGCAACCGAATCGAACATAAGGTTGAATGGATAGATTGAACAATCATCGTATCTGAGTTGTATTCGATTATGTTTATATAGTTATACTCACCAGGTAACTGTTCTTCCGTTATACATACGAGCGACTAAATTGAACTGAAGGTTGAATGGATAGACTAAACAATGATCGTATCTGGGGTTGTATTCGATTATATCGTGATGATGTTCATACAGTTATACTCACCAGGTAACTGTTCTTCCGTTATACATACGAGCGACTAAATTGAACTGAAGGTTGAATGGATAGACTGAACAATGATCGTATCTGGGGTTGTATTCGATTATTTCGTGATGATTATTATATATTATGTCTAACCAGGTAACTGTTCTTTCGTTATACATACTAGCAACCGAATCGAACATAAGGTTGAATGGATAGATTGAACAATCATTGTATCTGGGTTGTCTCCGATTATATCGTTATGTTGTATATTTAACTACACCTACCATGTAACGGTTCTTTCGTTACACATACGAGCGTCTGAATCGAACATAAGGTTGGATGGTTAGACGGAACGATAATTGTAACTAAGTTGTATTCGATTATATCGTGATGACGTTCATATAGAAATACTCACCAGGTTACTGTTCTTTCGTTATACATACGAGCAACCGAATCGAACAGAATGTTGAATGGATAGTATCTGGGTTGTATTCGATTATGATGTTATGCTGTGTATATAGTTATACACATAAGGTGACGGTATTCCCGTTTCACATACGAGCGACCGAAACGAACAGAAAGTTGAATGGATAGACTGAACAATCAATGTATCTGGGTGGTATCCGATTATATCGCAATACTGTATATATAGTGATACTTACCAGGTGACGGTACTTCCGTTACACATACTAGCGACTGAATCGAACAGAAGGTTAAATGGTTAGACGAAACGATAATTGTATCTGAGTTGTATTCGATGATATCGTGATGATGTTTATATAGCAATACTCACCAGGTAACTGTTCTTCCGTTTTACATACAAGCGACCGAATCGAGCAGAAGGTTGAAATCAGTATAGATTGAACAATCATCGTATCTGGGTTGTATTCGATTATGTTTATATAGTTATACTCACCAGGTAACTGTTCTTCCGTTATACATACGAGCGACTGAATTGAACAGAAGGTTGAATGGATAGTATATGGGTTGTATTCGATTATGATGTTATGCTGTGTATATAGTTATACACACTAGGAGACGGTATTCCCGTTTTACATACGAGCGACCGAAACGAAAAGAAAGTTGAATGGATAGACTGAACCATCAATGTATCTGGGTGGTATCCGATTATATCGCAATACTGTATATATAGTGATACTTACCAGGTGACGATACTTCCGTTACACATACTAGCGACTGAATCGAACAGAATGTTGAATGGTTAGACGAAACGATAATTGTATCTGAGTTGTATTCGATGATATCGTGATGATGTTTATATAGCAATACTCACCAGGTTACTGTTCTTTCGTTATACATACGAGCAACCGAATCGAACAGAAGGTTGAATGGATAGTATCTGGGTTGTATTCGATTATGATGTTATGCTGTGTATATAGTTATACACATAAGGTGACGGTATTCCTGTTTCACATACGAGCGACCTAAACGAACAGAAAGTTGAATGGATAGACTGAACAATCAATGTATCTGGGTGGTATCCGATTATATCGCAATACTGTATATATAGTGATTCTTACCAGGTGACGGTACTTCCGTTACACATACTAGCGACTGAATCGAACAGAATGTTGAATGGTTAGACGAAACGATAATTGTATCTGAGTTGTATTCGATGATATCGTGATGATGTTTATATAGCAATACTCACCAGGTTACTGTTCTTTCGTTTTACATACAAGCGACCGAATCGAGCAGAAGGTTAAATGGATAGATTGAACAATCATCGTATCTGAGTTGTATTCGATTATGTTTATATAGATATACTCACCAGGTACCTGTTCTTCCGATATACATACGAGCAACCGAATCGAACATAAGGTTGAATGGATAGATTGAACAATCATCGTATCTGAGTTGTATTCGATTATGTTTATATAGTTATACTCACCAGGTTACTGTTCTTTCGTTATACATACTAGCAACCGAATCGAACATAAGGTTGAATGGATAGATTGAACAATCATTGTATCTGGGTTGTCTCCGATTATATCGTTATGTTGTATATTTAACGGTTCTTTCGTTACACATACGAGCGTCTGAATCGAACATAAGGTTGGATGGTTAGACGGAACGATAATTGTAACTATGTTGTATTCGATTATATCGTGATGACGTTCATATAGAAATACTCACCAGGTAACTGTTCTTCCGTTATACATACGAGCGACTGAATTGAACAGAATGTTGAATGGATAGTATATGGGTTGTATTCGATTATGATGTTATGCTGTGTATATAGTTATACACACTAGGAGACGGTATTCCCGTTTTACATACGAGCGACCGAAACAAAGAGAAAGTTGAATGGATAGACTGAACAATCAATGTATCTGGGTGGTATCCGATTATATCGCAATACTGTATTATATAGTGATACTTACCAGGTGACGATACTTCCGTTACACATACTAGCGACTTAATCGAACAGAATGTTGAATGGTTAGACGAAACGATAATTGTATCTGAGTTGTATTCGATGATATCGTGATGATGTTTATATAGCAATACTCACCAGGTTACTGTTCTTTCGTTATACATACGAGCAACCGAATCGAACAGAAGGTTGAATGGATAGTATCTGGGTTGTATTCGATTATGATGTTATGCTGTGTATATAGTTATACACATAAGGTGACGGTATTCCTGTTTCACATACGAGCGACCTAAACGAACAGAAAGTTGAATGGATAGACTGAACAATCAATGTATCTGGGTGGTATCCGATTATATCGCAATACTGTATATATAGTGATTCTTACCAGGTGACGGTACTTCCGTTACACATACTAGCGACTGAATCGAACAGAATGTTGAATGGTTAGACGAAACGATAATTGTATCTGAGTTGTATTCGATGATATCGTGATGATGTTTATATAGCAATACTCACCAGGTTACTGTTCTTTCGTTATACATACGAGCAACCGAATCGAACAGAAGGTTGAATGGATAGTATCTGGGTTGTATTCGATTATGATGTTATGCTGTGTATATAGTTATACACATAAGGTGACGGTATTCCCGTTTCACATACGAGCGACCTAAACGAACAGAAAGTTGAATGGATAGACTGAACAATCAATGTATCTGGGTGGTATCCGATTATATCGCAATACTGTATATATAGTGATTCTTACCAGGTGACGGTACTTCCGTTACACATACTAGCGACTGAATCGAACAGAAGGTTAAATGGTTAGACGAAACGATAATTGTATCTGAGTTGTATTCGATGATATCGTGATGATGTTTATATAGCAATACTCACCAGGTAACTGTTCTTCCGTTTTACATACAAGCGACCGAATCGAGCAGAAGGTTGAATTCAGTATAGATTGGACAATCATCGTATCTGGGTTGTATTCGATTATGTTTATATAGATATACTCACCAGGTACCTTTTCATCCGATATACAAACGAGCAACCGAATCGAACATAAGGTTGAATGGATAGATTGAACAATCATCATATCTGAGTTGTATTCGATTATGTTTATATAGTTATACTCACCAGGTAACTGTTCTTCCGTTATACATACGAGCGACTGAATTGAACTGAAGGTTGAATGGATAGACTAAACAATGATCGTATCTGGGGTTGTATTCGATTATATCGTGATGATGTTCATATAGTTATACTCACCAGGTAACCGTTCTCCAGTTATACATAAGAGCGACTGAACTGAACAGAAGGTTGAATGGATAGATTGAACAATCATCGTATCTGAGTTGTATTTATTCGATTATGTTTATATAGTTATACTCACCAGGTAACTGTTCTTCCGTTATACATACGAGCGACTGATTTGAACTGAAGGTTGAATGGATAGACTAAACAATGATCGTATCTGGGGTTGTATTCGATTATATCGTGATGATGTTCATATAGTTATACTCACCAGGTAACTGTTCTCCAGTTATACATAAGAGCGACTGAACTGAACAGAAGGTTGAATGGATAGACTGAACAATCATCGTATCTGGGTTGTATTCGATTATTTCGTGATGATTATTATATATTATGTCTAACCAGGTAACTGTTCTTTCGTTATACATACTAGCAACCGAATCGAACATAAGGTTGAATGGATAGATTGAACAATCATTGTATCTGGGTTGTCTCCGATTATATCGTTATGTTGTATATTTAACTACACCTACCATGTAACGGTTCTTTCGTTACACATACGAGCGTCTGAATCGAACATAAGGTTGGATGATTAGACGGAACGATAATTGTAACTAAGTTGTATTCGATTATATCGTGATGACGTTCATATAGAAATACTCACCAGGTTACTGTTCTTTTGTTATACATACGAGCAACCGAATCGAACAGAAGGTTGAATGGATAGTATCTGGGTTGTATTCGATTATGATGTTATGCTGTATATATAGTTATACACATAAGGTGACGGTATTCCCGTTTCACATACGAGCGACCGAAACGAACAGAAAGTTGAATGGATAGACTGAACAATCAATGTATCTGGGTGGTATCCGATTATATCGCAATACTGTATATATAGTGATACTTACCAGGTGACGGTACTTTCGTTACACATACTAGCGACTGAATCGAACAGAAGGTTAAATGGTTAGACGAAACGATAATTGTATCTGAGTTGTATTCGATGATATCGTGATGATGTTTATATAGCAATACTCACCAGGTAACTGTCCTTCCGTTTTACATACAAGCGACCGAATCGAGCAGAAGGTTAAATAGATAGATTGAACAATCATCGTATCTGAGTTGTATTCGATTATGTTTATATAGATATACTCACCAGGTACCTGTTCTTCCGATATACATACGAGCAACCGAATCGAACATAAGGTTGAATGGATAGATTGAACAATCATCGTATCTGAGTTGTATTCGATTATGTTTATATAGTTATACTCACCAGGTAACTGTTCTTCCGTTATACATACGAGCGACTGAATTGAACTGAAGGTTGAATGGATAGACTAAACAATAATCGTATCTGGGGTTGTATTCGATTATATCGTGATGATGTTCATATAGTTATACTCACCAGGTAACTGTTCTCTAGTTATACATAAGAGCGACTGAACTGAACATAATGTTGAATGGATAGATTGAACAATCATTGTATCTGGGTTGTCTCCGATTATATCGTTATGTTGTATATTTAACTACACCTACCATGTAACGGTTCTTTCGTTACACATACGAGCGTCTGAATCGAACATAAGGTTGGATGGTTAGAGGGAACGATAATTGTTACTAAGTTGTATTCGATTATATCGTGATGACGTTCATTGTAATGATGTTCATAGCATGAATTTCAAAGGGGTGAGTTCTTTGGACTATTTTTGATTTCTTTATTGTGTCAAGCAGTGTTGAGCGCCAGTCTATTTTATTGTAAAAATATAGACAAAAAATGATCAAGAAAATATTCAATAATATATAGATAAATTATCTTTCAAGGACTCTCCCCTATCTTAGTCAGAGCAATAAAACTATTCAATAAGAAAATGATCTATTGTACATATTAATGAGAATAACAATATATTAATTGTGAGTATTCAACAATGAGTGTGAGTAATCAATAGCTAGAAATTATGCAAATGATTTTTACAATTCTCCTCCTGATTTCTATTCTTCCTACGATTTTGATCAATATCTCCTGGATTATTGCTCTATACTTGCGAGTCAGATGTCGTTCCCCAATTACGATGACAACTCCCTACTCCAGGTCAGTACTCTCCTACGATGATGTAGTACAGTTTACACCCTCTATCTTCTAGCTCACAGTGGAAGGTGGTACTCTGTAGTTGTGTTAGTTTCAGCACTGAAACTGGGGGAAAACTGGACGACTCTGATGTCTACTCAGCAAATGATAGAGGTCCTCTCTACGTTGATTGATCACTCATTTATCGTCGACATACATGAAAAGTCGTAATAGAAATCAGTTGGGTTCAGGGAGATATGGACTGTAGGTTCAAAATTTGTGGTTTTGAGCTTAGCTGATTGATTGATCGAAAATTATACAATATCCTCAATGAGTCATAACACTATATAACATTCTCAACACTGAGAATATAAAAGATACATTCTATACTGTATATTCTGCTTCAATATTTGTTGAATTAATCAATAAAGAAATCTTGCATTCAAGTGATTGGCCTATCACATGTATGCAAGTACAGGCTCAAAAAGATTCAAAAATAAAAAAAATATTGCTGAGATATCAAGAGCGACGTCAAGCGACACCCTTCCACTCAATTACAGATTGTTCAGATAGTAAATTATATTTCACCAGGTAAAATTAATTGCTTTCATGAATAAAAGAATCATGAACTCTTTTCCATAGGAAAGAAATGAATAGATGAGTGTAACAGTTAACACATGAATTTATTTCAAAGTTGAGGTTTCACTGTACACTCACCTGAACATTATCTCTCTTCTTGTCCAGAGTCCAGACTTCTCTATGGTTTCACTCCAAATTCACGCCAGAAATATTGATTTATTGAGTTCGAACAACTTCATTTCCGGAATTGCATTCAAGCTAAAAATAAGAAAAAAAAACCACAGACTATTCACTCAAGCCAAATTTTACAATTTACACATGCTCTGTGTAAAAAAAATTCTCAAAAATCTATCCTCAAAATACCAGTAGAAATTCTACCAAGCAGAATTCGTAATCTTTCAGTCCATGAGAAAGAGATCAAAGCCAAGATATATCCAAATAAATTCTGTCTTCAACTATGCAGCAATGGCTGCCTGAAGCACCGGTTAATTAATTCTTATTAATCTTGTTTAATCTGAACCATCCTAAATTGAAATCAAAAAGGGCATACCTTGATTCACTCCTGATATCCCAAGCAATCTCAGAAAACCTGAGTCTTCAAATCCCTTTTTACGGGAGAATAGGAATTTTCAAAAAAATTGCTCGAAGTTTTCGCCTCAAAAGTTAAAAAGCAAGAGAGCGACCCTACGTCGTTTATTCCCAAATGTTCGTTTTAATCACGTGATTAACAAGGATCATCTTGATTGGTACAACGGCAATACAACAAATTAACAATTCATAAATATCTGCAATAATAAGTGTGATACAGAAACCTGTTTATCATGCGTCGATTTTAAATTTAATTGCAGATATCTTGATGGTACCTGTACAAAAGAAGATGTCTTTGTTATTGATTTTATATTAATTTACGAGATGTCGCTAAGTGATCTGATACAACTATTTATTGATGTTATTTGTATGACTACATAAAAACAAAATGTAACGATTTATATATCGTTACACATCCCCTTTTCTCCAAAAAAAAAAAAAAACTTGAAAACTCGCAGTTTTCAATTTTTTTTTTTATTAGAATTCTCGAAAAACTAATGTGAGACATAATCTGCATAGAAAATTTGAATTGATCTCAAGAGTTTTCAAAGAATTCACATTAAATTTGAAAATTTTAAAGCCAAGCCCAATAGAAAATTTTGACCAAACTGAATTTACCAACGCAAGAGATAGGAAAAATGAAACTGACCTGAAACCAAGAGAAATTAATAAATACCAAACCACTATGCTGTGCATTAGCATATATGTGGAAGGTTCATTTACCATAAAGGAAGGAGCAGAACAGTCATGCCCCTAGTAAATTCTAGTATTCACCACAATGAAAAGAAAATAAAAACTACCACTCTACTGTACATTAATAGGTGGTAGGGTGAATCTTGTGAGGACTGGTTGTCTCCATCCAGACCATAACACACAGATAACACCATGAAAACCTGGCCAGGATGTTCGTTTCGCTGCAAGATCTAGACGCTGCGCCGTTGAACAATCCATCACCACTCGCCCCCAGGCTTCCATGTTGATACCCGCAACGCCATGACCCAGACAGATAGACCAGCAGTATCACAAGACTCACCGGTGGAACAAAACAAAATGGAAATTATGAAGATAAAAATAACCAAATGCCACCACACTTGGGGTATAATAAGTATACCAACTGAAACGACTGGTGAAGCCAAGTCGGCAAAAACTCTAAGCGGGAGTATTCCTTGATTGAGTACTGTGAACCAATCCTCAAGTGGACAGATTCGCAGAACTCGAAACAAGCACAGTAGTGAGCAACGAACGCTGTGAGTAGTCCCCCGTAGGCAGAATTTACCGGGTTCACCGCTCACCCCCCAATACTTGCCCCTTCTACAGATCTCACCATTGAAGGTAGTCCAAATGAGCGAGGCCCACACCCACTCAATCAGGTCCCTATTCAAAAAACTACCAATACTATGAATACTCCCAATCAATAGACCTCAAGGCAACAGAATAAAAATGAAAAGAAAACGGAAACAAACCAGAGTCCAGGTTGTTCAGAATGGATATCTCAATCCAGAAAAATGTTTCTATCCCAAAATCGAAAGACGGATAAAAATGAAATCTAGCCTTCATCAAACCTCTGAAATTAAGAATCCAAACTATCCAAACCTAGATCTGACAGAGTATATGAGAAACCGAATTCAGTCTAGAACTAAGCTGCACATAAAAACCCTTATATTTCTATAAAATGTGATTCCAGTAGGTCACATCATTCTTGATGAATCAGACATGTGCACTCCAGGCTTAGTACTGATCTGAAGGATCCCACTAAGTCACATTACATCTCCATCAGAACGAAGTGCACTCCAAAGCCTACCACTAATCAAAAAAACAACACTCGAAGCTCCAAACTAAATCAGACAATCTCATATACGACAGCAAAGAAAGAGAAAGATAGACGTACTGACATATGAAAAACCTAACCCTGTTCAAAATCAGTAAGTTGCAGACTAACCAAAATCCCAAACCCAATATGATTCCAGTAGGTCACCTTGCTCATAATGAACTTGACATTGTGCACTCCAAAAGCCTAGCACCAATCTAAAAGATTCCACTAAGTCACAATAACTCAATTTCATCAGAACAAAAGTGCTCCCCAAAAGCCTACCACCAATCAAACAAAAAAAAATCGTCAACAACTCCTGACCCTGAACAAAATTCAGTGATCTCACACACAATGAAGAACAAGAAGAAAGATATAAAGTAAAAGAAAGATATAAAGAATAAGAAGAAAGATAAGAGAGACGATGATATAGTCCTCAAATATTGAAACCAACAAAGACATTCAGGGGGAGACCAAGATCAGTTCAGAAATATCACAGGTAAAATATCAGAGTCTAAAATGGGAATGCGGACTGGTTCACAAAATCAAGTTTTACATTAAAATGCAAAACCAATTATAATTAACGACCTGAAAATCCACCCCAAATATCCAAACCCCGACACGAAACAGAGGATGATAAATGATGTTAAATCATGTACAGGATGTTCATAAATTCCAATTCAAAAGATATCGAACAACTTCAAGTTTTCTTGGTGATACCTAAAATTTATCAAATACTGAAATTATGAATCCAAAAAATTACCTCTATGGAATGTGACTGTGACTTTTCCGAAAATATCTCAGTTCACCCTTTCAAAAAAGTTCCATTTCATACGGACTCTTACCGCAAGGAAGGCTTTCTCCTGTTGAGCAATTCTACGGCCGGACTCAACACGGCAAAAAAAAATGTAATAACCTTGAAATCCATCTTTCTTATACCAAGAGAAATATATCAACTGAAATTAAATATCTCAAATTTGTGATGCTTCCAAATATGCGCCACCAGGCAAAAATTGTGATAATTCTAAAAACGCGCCACCAGGCAAAAATTCAAAAAAATAAAATTATCACATTGAAGCATCTTCAATCAAGATAAATATTTGCTACACAGCAGTTTCAAAGATATAGATAAACTATAATATATTTTTTTTTTGATACACGCCACCAGGCAAAAATCAAAACAAGATCAACAAATTAAAGTATCTTCAATCACAATGAAGAAATGTATTTTCAAAGATAGGATTTCAAGAGTTAGATAACTCATATTGATGTTAAAGATATAAAATCAAAGAAACAAAGATATTACTATTTCAAAGATTAAAAATAAGACTTCAAGACAAAGATTTGATTTCAAAGATAAAGATATGCCAATTTGGTCAGACTTTTACCGCCAGGAAGGTCAATTCCTACTGAGCAATTCTTAGGCCGAACTCAGCACAGCCGAAAAATTTTACCGAGATATTCTAAGATCCATCTAAATCCATATCGCTATCATGAGAATCAGTTTCTGAATCATCATCGGAATCAAGATGAGTGGGGTCAATTTTCAAGTCTTTAACATGCCAATTTCCAAGATCAGAACCATTTTCACCTTTCAATCCATAAACTAATGGAGAAATTACTTTATCTACAATGCAAGGAATAATTTTATTTGCCAATTTTGCTGAAAAATTATCAGCAGCTTTTGACAACACATAGTTTTTCTTCAAAACTCGATCTCCAACTTTATATTTGGTGTCTCTCCTCCTGAGATTATAGGTCTTGGCACTTTGTTCATATGCTTTATAAATTCTTTCACGAGTTTTGACGAAAAATTCTGGTAATTCCTGAAGGTCTGCAATTCTAGAATTCTTGTCTGATATAGATACAATATTATGTGCATTCTCTGCAATTATACCATAATAATCCCCAGATACAGGAACATTTCTCCCAAAAGTTAAAAAACTGGCTGAATAGCCCGTGACATCACTCTTTGCCAACCGAATTGCTTGTGAAATTTTAAAAATGGCTTGATCCCAGTCCTTATGATTTTCTTTAATATAAGATCTGATCGCGGTTACTATCACTTTATTCTGACGTTCAGTTGCATTGATTTGAGGGTGATACCTAGCATTGTACCAAATCTTCTGAACTTTATATTCATTCATGAATGACTTGAATTCCTTACTCCACGTTACCCCACGTTGGGCGCCATGTGTAATGATGTTCATAGCATGAATTTCAAAGGGGTGAGTTCTTTGGACTATTTTTGATTTCTTTATTGTGTCAAGCAGTGTTGAGCGCCAGTCTATTTTATTGTAAAAATATAGACAAAAAATGATCAAGAAAATATTCAATAATATATAGATAAATTATCTTTCAAGGACTCTCCCCTATCTTAGTCAGAGCAATAAAACTATTCAATAAGAAAATGATCTATTGTACATATTAATGAGAATAACAATATATTAATTGTGAGTATTCAACAATGAGTGTGAGTAATCAATAGCTAGAAATTATGCAAATGATTTTTACAATTCTCCTCCTGATTTCTATTCTTCCTACGATTTTGATCAATATCTCCTGGATTATTGCTCTATACTTGCGAGTCAGATGTCGTTCCCCAATTACGATGACAACTCCCTACTCCAGGTCAGTACTCTCCTACGATGATGTAGTACAGTTTACACCCTCTATCTTCTAGCTCACAGTGGAAGGTGGTACTCTGTAGTTGTGTTAGTTTCAGCACTGAAACTGGGGGAAAACTGGACGACTCTGATGTCTACTCAGCAAATGATAGAGGTCCTCTCTACGTTGATTGATCACTCATTTATCGTCGACATACATGAAAAGTCGTAATAGAAATCAGTTGGGTTCAGGGAGATATGGACTGAAGGTTCAAAATTTGTGGTTTTGAGCTTAGCTGATTGATTGATCGAAAATTATACAATATCCTCAATGAGTCATAACACTATATAACATTCTCAATACTGAGAATATAAAAGATACATTCTATACTGTATATTCTGCTTCAATATTTGTTGAATTAATCGATAAAGAAATCTTGCATTCAAGTGATTGGCCTATCACATGTATGCAAGTACAGGCTCAAAAAGATTCAAAAATAAAAAAAATATTGCTGAGATATCAAGAGCGACGTCAAGCGACACCCTTCCACTCAATTACAGATTGTTCAGATAGTAAATTATATTTCACCAGGTAAAATTAATTGCTTTCATGAATAAAAGAATCATGAACTCTTTCCCATAGGAAAGAAATGAATAGATGAGTGTAACAGTTAACACATGAATTTATTTCAAAGTTGAGGTTTCACTGTACACTCACCTGAACGTTATCTCTCTTCTTGTCCAGAGTCCAGACTTCTCTATGGTTTCACTCCAAATTCACGCCAGAAATATTGATTTATTGAGTTCGAACAACTTCATTTCCGGAATTGCATTCAAGCTAAAAATAAGAAAAAAAAACCACAGACTATTCACTCAAGCCAAATTTTACAATTTACACATGCTCTGTGTAAAAAAAATTCTCAAAAATCTATCCTCAAAATACCAGTAGAAATTCTACCAAGCAGAATTCGTAATCTTTCAGTCCATGAGAAAGAGATCAAAGCCAAGATATATCCAAATAAATTATGTCTTCAACTATGCAGCAATGGCTGCCTGAAGCACCGGTTAATTAATTCTTATTAATCTTGTTTAATCTGAACCATCCTAAATTGAAATCAAAAAGGGCATACCTTGATTCACTCCTGATATCCCAAGCAATCTCAGAAAACCTGAGTCTTCAAATCCCTTTTTACGGGAGAATAGGAATTTTCAAAAAAATTGCTCGAAGTTTTCGCCTCAAAAGTTAAAAAGCAAGAGAGCGACCCTACGTCGTTTATTCCCAAATGTTCGTTTTAATCACGTGATTAACAAGGATCATCTTGATTGGTACAACGGCAATACAACAAATTAACAATTCATAAATATCTGCAATAATAAGTGTGATACAGAAACCTGTTTATCATGCGTCGATTTTAAATTTAATTGCAGATATCTTGATGGTACCTGTACAAAAGAAGATGTCTTTGTTATTGATTTTATATTAATTTACGAGATGTCGCTAAGTGATCTGATACAACTATTTATTGATGTTATTTGTATGACTACATAAAAACAAAATGTAACGATTTATATATCGTTACATCATACAGAAATACTCACCAGGTTTCTGTTCTTTCGTTATACATATGAGCAACCGAATCGAACAGAAGGTTGAATGGATAGTATCTGGGTTGTATTCGATTATGATGTTATGCTGTGTATATAGTTATACACATAAGGTGACGGTATTCCCGTTTCACATACGAGCGACCGAAACGAACAGAAAGTTGAATGGATAGATTGAACAATCAATGTATCTGGGTGGTATCCGATTATATCGCAATACTGTATATATAGTGATACTTACCAGGTGACGGTACTTCCGTTACACATACTAGCGACTGAATCGAACAGAAGGTTAAATGGTTAGACGAAACGATAATTGTATCTGAGTTGTATTCGAAGATATCGTGATGATGTTTATATAGCAATACTCACCAGGTAACTGTTCTTCCGTTTACATACAAGCGACCGAATCGAGCAGAAGGTTGAATTCAGTATAGATTGAACAATCATCGTATCTGGGTTGTATTCGATTATGTTTATATAGTTATACTCACCAGGTAACTGTTCTTCCGTTATACATACGAGCGACTGAATTGAACAGAAGGTTGAATGGATAGTATATGGGTTGTATTCGATTATGATGTTATGCTGTGTATATAGTTATACACACTAGGAGACGGTATTCCCGTTTTACATACGAGCGACCGAAACGAAAAGAAAGTTGAATGGATAGACTGAACAATCAATGTATCTGGGTGGTATCGGATTATATCGCAATACTGTATATATAGTGATACTAACCAGGTGACGATACTTCCGTTACACATACTAGCGACTGAATCGAACAGAATGTTGAATGGTTAGACGAAACGATAATTGTATCTTAGTTGTATTCGATGATATCGTGATGATGTTTATATAGCAATACTCACCAGGTAACTGTCCTTCCGTTTTACATACAAGCTACCGAATCGAGCAGAAGGTTAAATGGATAGATTGAACAATCATCGTATCTGAGTTGTATTCGATTATGTTTATATAGATATACTCACCAGGTACCTGTTCTTCCGATATACATACGAGCAACCGAATCGAACATAAGGTTGAATGGATAGATTGAACAATCATCGTATCTGAGTTGTATTTATTCGATTATGTTTATATAGTTATAATTAAATGAAAAATTATATTTCGTGTAATTTTGTTTTAATTACAATCGCAAAGCGCTTTCGGCTATCAAGCCATCATCAGTGCAATACCTGCAAGTAAGTAATGTTGTTTGAAATGTAGAAAAAGTTTTTTATGAAATTTTGAATTTACTTACTCGTCAAGTATTCATACAGGAGATCTATAAAAAGTTTTACCAAACCATGGTTCACATTTGTTTTGGACGTACATTCAACACGTTAAAATCTAAGTATTTATATACCCATTAATGGGTTATTTTAAAAAATTTTTACATTTATAATGAAAATGAATGACAAATGACAAATAATATAAATTGAAGGCTGACAGATATGTTGGTGACATTGACATAAGGTCCATATCCAATGAAAATTTAAGGTAAAATTTATGACAGTTGACAATGTTTTGTGACTACAGAATGTTAAAGTTTCCTTAGTGAGCAAAGAACAATAAATTCAGAAATTTTTTTTTTTATTTTTTATTGAAGAGGAGGAAGTTATTTTAATCTCCTATGTAGAGGAATATATGGTCTGTTTAATTGGACTTGTGTATTTAAGCAAAGGTTATTACATTTTAATTCTTTGTCTATTTGTACATCTTCAAGAAAATCTAGTCTATTGTAATTTTTTGAGTTGACTTGTTTCAAAATTTGTGAATTTCGGTTTGGACTAAAGTTATGTTTATTGAATTTAATATGGTGACCAAATGCTGAGTTTCCAGGTTTATTCAAATGTTCATTTATACGAACCTTCAAAGGCCTACAAGTCCTTCCTATGTAGGATGCTTCACAATCATTACAGTTAAGTTTGTAGATACCACTTTTTGATAGTTTGTTGATTTTGTCTTTAGAATTTACTAAATGTAGTAAAATTTAGTAAATTCTAAAGACAAAATCAACAAACTATCAAAAAGTGGTATCTACAAACTTAACTGTAATGATTGTGAAGCATCCTACATAGGAAGGACTTGTAGGCCTTTGAAGGTTCGTATAAATGAACATTTGAATAAACCTGGAAACTCAGCATTTGGTCACCATATTAAATTCAATAAACATAACTTTAGTCCAAACCGAAATTCACAAATTTTGAAACAAGTCAACTCAAAAAATTACAATAGACTAGATTTTCTTGAAGATGTACAAATAGACAAAGAATTAAAATGTAATAACCTTTGCTTAAATACACAAGTCCAATTAAACAGACCATATATTCCTCTACATAGGAGATTAAAATAACTTCCTCCTCTTCAATAAAAAATAAAAAAAAAAATTTCTGAATTTATTGTTCTTTGCTCACTAAGGAAACTTTAACATTCTGTAGTCACAAAACATTGTCAACTGTCATAAATTTTACCTTAAATTTTCATTGGATATGGACCTTATGTCAATGTCACCAACATATCTGTCAGCCTTCAATTTATATTATTTGTCATTTGTCATTCATTTTCATTATAAATGTAACAATTTTTTAAAATAACCCATTAATGGGTATATAAATACTTAGATTTTAACGTGTTGAATGTACGTCCAAAACAAATGTGAACCATGGTTTGGTAAAACTTTTTATAGATCTCCTGTATGAATACTTGACGAGTAAGTAAATTCAATATTTCATAAAAAACTTTTTCTACATTTCAAACAACATTACTTACTTGCAGGTATTGCACTGATGATGGCTTGATAGCCGAAAGCGCTTTGCGATTGTAATTAAAACAAAATTACACGAAATATAATTTTTCATTAAATTGAACTGTTACGTGTACACAGCTTCAACAACTTCACCTATATAGTTATACTCACCAGGTAACTGTTCTTCCGTTATACATACGAGCGACTGATTTGAACTGAAGGTTGAATGGATAGACTAAACAATGATCGTATCTGGGGTTGTATTCGATTATATCGTGATGATGTTCATATAGTTATACTCACCAGGTAACTGTTCTCCAGTTATACATAAGAGCGACTGAACTGAACAGAAGGTTGAAAGGATAGACTGAACAATCATCGTATCTGGGTTGTATTCGATAATTTCGTGATGATTATTATATATTATGTCTAACCAGGTAACTGTTCTTTCGTTATACATACTAGCAACCGAATCGAACATAAGGTTGAATGGATAGATTGAACAATCATTGTATCTGGGTTGTCTCCGATTATATCGTTATGTTGTATATTTAACTACACCTACCATGTAACGGTTCTTTCGTTACACATACGAGCGTCTGAATCGAACATAAGGTTGGATGGTTAGACGGAACGATAATTGTAACTAAGTTGTATTCGATTATATCGTGATGACGTTCATATAGAAATACTCACCAGGTTACTGTTCTTTCGTTATACATACGAGCAACCGAATCGAACAGAAGGTTGAATGGATAGTATCTGGGTTGTATTCGATTATGATGTTATGCTGTGTATATAGTTATACACATAAGGTGAAGGTATTCCCGTTTCACATACGAGCGACCGAAACGAACATAAAGTTGAATGGATAGACTGAACAATCAATGTATCTGGGTGGTATCCGATTATATCGCAATACTGTATATATAGTGATACTTACCAGGTGACGGTACTTCCGTTACACATACTAGCGACTGAATCGAACAGAAGGTTGAATGGTTAGAAGAAACGATACATGTATCTGAGTTGTATTCGATGATATCGTGATGATGTTTATATAGCAATACTCACCAGGTAACTGTTCTTCCGTTTTACATACAAGCGACCGAATCGAGCAGAAGGTTGAATTCAGTATAGATTGGACAATCATCGTATCTGGGTTGTATTCGATTATGTTTATATAGATATACTCACCAGGTACCTTTTCTTCCGATATACAAACGAGCAACCGAATCGAACATAAGGTTGAATGGATAGATTGAACAATCATCATATCTGAGTTGTATTCGATTATGTTTATATAGTTATACTCACCAGGTAACTGTTCTTCCGTTATACATACGAGCGACTGAATTGAACTGAAGGTTGAATGGATAGACTAAACAATGATCGTATCTGGGGTTGTATTCGATTATATCGTGATGATGTTCATATAGTTATACTCACCAGGTAACCGTTCTCCAGTTATACATAAGAGCGACTGAACTGAACAGAAGGTTGAATGGATAGACTGAACAATCATCGTATCTGGGTTGTATTCGATTATTTCGTGATGATTATTATATATTATGTCTTACTTATACATTATTATATATTATGTCTTACTTATATATACTAGCAACCGAATCGAACATAAGGTTGAATGGATAGATTGAATAATCATTGTATCTGGGTTGTCTCCGATTATATCGTTATGTTGTATATTTAACTACACCTACCATGTAACGGTTCTTTCGTTACACATACGAGCGTCTGAATCGAACATAAGGTTGGATGGTTAGACGGAACGATAATTGTAACTAAGTTGTATTCGATTATATCGTGATGACGTTCATATAGAAATACTCACCAGGTTACTGTTCTTTTGTTATACATACGAGCAACCGAATCGAACAGAAGGTTGAATGGATAGTATCTGGGTTGTATTCGATTATGATGTTATGCTGTATATATAGTTATACACATAAGGTGACGGTATTCCCGTTTTACATACGAGCGACCGAAACAAAAAGAAAGTTGAATGGATAGACTGAACAATCAATGTATCTGGGTGGTATCCGATTATATCGCAATACTGTATATATAGTGATACTTACCAGGTGACGATACTTCCGTTACACATACTAGCGACTGAATCGAACAGAATGTTGAATGGTTAGACGAAACGATGATTGTATCTGAGTTGTATTCGATGATATCGTGATGATGTTTATATAGCAATACTCACCAGGTAACTGTTCTTCCGTTTTACATACAAGCGACCGAATCGAGCAGAAGGTTGAATTCAGTATAGATTGAACAATCATCGTATCTGGGTTGTATTCGATTATGTTTATATAGTTATACTCACCAGGTAACTGTTCTTCCGTTATACATACTAGCGACTGAATTGAACAGAAGGTTGAATGGATAGTATATGGGTTGTATTCGATTATGATGTTATGCTGTGTATATAGTTATACACACTAGGAGACGGTATTCCCGTTTTACATACGAGCGACCGAAACGAAAAGAAAGTTGAATGGATAGACTGAACAATCAATGTATCTGGGTGGTATCCGATTATATCGCAATACTGTATATATAGTGATACTTACCAGGTGACGATACTTCCGTTACACATACTAGCGACTGAATCGAACAGAATGTTGAATGGTTAGACGAAACGATAATTGTATCTGAGTTGTATTCGATGATATCGTGATGATGTTTATATAGCAATACTCACCAGGTAACTGTCCTTCCGTTTTACATACAAGCGACCGAATCGAGCAGAAGGTTAAATGGATAGATTGAACAATCATCGTATCTGAGTTGTATTCGATTATGTTTATATAGATATACTCACCAGGTACCTGTTCTTCCGATATACATACGAGCAACCGAATCGAACATAAGGTTGAATGGATAGATTGAACAATCATCGTATCTGAGTTGTATTCGATTATGTTTATATAGTTATACTCACCAGGTAACTGTTCTTCCGTTATACATACGAGCGACTGAATTGAACTGAAGGTTGAATGGATAGACTAAACAATGATCGTATCTGGGGTTGTATTCGATTATATCGTGATGATGTTCATATAGTTATACTCACCAGGTAACTGTTCTCCAGTTATACATAAGAGCGACTGAACTGAACAGAAGGTTGAATGGATAGACTGAACAATCATCGTATCTGGGTTGTATTCGATTATTTCGTGATGATTATTATATATTATGTCTAACCAGGTAACTGTTCTTTCGTTATACATACTAGCAACCGAATCGAACATAAGGTTGAATGGATAGATTAAACAATCATTGTATCTGGGTTGTCTCCGATTATATCGTTATGTTGTATATTTAACTACACCTACCATGTAACGGTTCTTTCGTTACACATACGAGCGTCTGAATCGAACATAAGGTTGGATGGTTAGACGGAACGATAATTGTAACTAAGTTGTATTCGATTATATCGTGATGACGTTCATATAGAAATACCAGGTTACTGTTCTTTCGTTATACATACGAGAAACCGAATCGAACAGAAGGTTGAATGGATAGTATCTGGGTTGTATTCGATTATGATTGATGTTATGCTGTGTATATAGTTATACACATAAGGTGACGGTATTCCCGTTTCACATACGAGCGACCGAAACGAACAGAACAATGTTGAATGGATAGACTGAACAATCAATGTATCTGGGTGGTATCCGATTATATCGCAATACTGTATATATAGTGATACTTACCAGGTGACGGTACTTCCGTTACACATACTAGCGACTGAATCGAACAGAAGGTTAAATGGTTAGACGAAACGATAATTGTATCTGAGTTGTATTCGATGATATCGTGATGATGTTTATATAGCAATACTCACCAGGTAACTGTCCTTCCGTTTTACATACAAGCGACCGAATCGAGCAGAAGGATAAATAGATAGATTGAACAATCATCGTATCTGAGTTGTATTCGATTATGTTTATATAGATATACTCACCAGGTACCTGTTCTTCCGATATACATACGAGCAACCGAATCGAACATAAGGTTGAATGGATAGATTGAACAATCATCGTATCTGAGTTGTATTCGATTATGTTTATATAGTTATACTCACCAGGTAACTGTTCTTCCGTTATACATACGAGCGACTGAATTGAACTGAAGGTTGAATGGATAGACTAAACAATAATCGTATCTGGGGTTGTATTCGATTATATCGTGATGATGTTCATATAGTTATACTCACCAGGTGACTGTTCTCTAGTTATACATAAGAGCGACTGAACTGAACAGAAGGTTGAATGGATAGACTGAACAATCATCGTATCTGGGTTGTATTCGATTATTTCGTGATGATTATTATATATTATGTCTAACCAGGTAACTGTTCTTTCGTTATACATACTAGCAACCAGATCGAACATAAGGTTGAATGGATAGATTGAACAATCATTGTATCTGGGTTGTCTCCGATTATATCGTTATGTTGTATATTTAACTACACCTACCATGTAACGGTTCTTTCGTTACACATACGAGCGTCTGAATCGAACATAAGGTTGGATGGTTAGAGGGAACGATAATTGTAACTAAGTTGTATTCGATTATATCGTGATGACGTTCATACAGAAATACTCACCAGGTTACTGTTCTTTCGTTATACATACGAGCAACCGAATCGAACAGAAGGTTGAATGGATAGTATCTGGGTTGTATTCGATTATGATGTTATGCTGTGTATATAGTTATACACATAAGGTGACGGTATTCCCGTTTCACATACGAGCGACCGAAACGAACAGAAAGTTGAATGGATAGACTGAACAATCAATGTATCTGGGTGGTATCCGATTATATCGCAATACTGTATATATAGTGATACTTACCAGGTGACGGTACTTCCGTTACACATACTAGCGACTGTATCGAACAGAAGGTTAAATGGTTAGACGAAACGATAATTGTATCTGAGTTGTATTCGAAGTTATCGTGATGATGTTTATATAGCAATACTCACCAGGTAACTGTTCTTCCGTTTACATACAAGCGACCGAATCGAGCAGAAGGTTGAATTCAGTATAGATTGAACAATCATCGTATCTGGGTTGTATTCGATTATGTTTATATAGTTATACTCACCAGGTAACTGTTCTTCCGTTATACATACGAGCGACTGAATTGAACAGAAGGTTGAATGGATAGTATATGGGTTGTATTCGATTATGATGTTATGCTGTGTATATAGTTATACACACTAGGAGACGGTATTCCCGTTTTACATACGAGCGACCGAAACGAAAAGAAAGTTGAATGGATAGACTGAACAATCAATGTATCTGGGTGGTATCGGATTATATCGCAATACTGTATATATAGTGATACTTCCAAGGTGACCATACTTCCGTTACACATACTAGCGACTGAATCGAACAGAATGTTGAATGGTTAGACGAAACGATAATTGTATCTTAGTTGTATTCGATGATATCGTGATGATGTTTATATAGCAATACTCACCAGGTAACTGTCCTTACGTTTTACATACAAGCGACCGAATCGAGCAGAAGGTTAAATGGATAGATTGAACAATCATCGTATCTGAGTTGTATTCGATTATGTTTATATAGATATACTCACCAGGTACCTGTTCTTCCGATATACATACGAGCAACCGAATCGAACATAAGGTTGAATGGATAGATTGAACAATCATCGTATCTGAGTTGTATTTATTCGATTATGTTTATATAGTTATACTCACCAGGTAACTGTTCTTCCGTTATACATACGAGCGACTGATTTGAACTGAAGGTTGAATGGATAGACTAAACAATGATCGTATCTGGGGTTGTATTCGATTATATCGTGATGATGTTCATATAGTTATACTCACCAGGTAACTGTTCTCCAGTTATACATAAGAGCGACTGAACTGAACAGAAGGTTGAATGGATAGACTGAACAATCATCGTATCTGGGTTGTATTCGATTATTTCGTGATGATTATTATATATTATGTCTAACCAGGTAACTGTTCTTTCGTTATACATTCTAGCAACCGAATCGAACATAAGGTTGAATGGATAGATTGAACAATCATTGTATCTGGGTTGTCTCCGATTATATCGTTATGTTGTATATTTAACTACACCTACCATGTAACGGTTCTTTCGTTACACATACGAGCGTCTGAATCGAACATAAGGTTGGATGGTTAGACGGAACGATAATTGTAACTAAGTTGTATTCGATTATATCGTGATGACGTTCATATAGAAATACTCACCAGGTTACTGTTCTTTCGTTATACATACGAGCAACCGAATCGAACAGAAGGTTGAATGGATAGTATCTGGGTTGTATTCGATTATGATGTTATGCTGTGTATATAGTTATACACATAAGGTGAAGGTATTCCCGTTTCACATACGAGCGACCGAAACGAACATAAAGTTGAATGGATAGACTGAACAATCAATGTATCTGGGTGGTATCCGATTATATCGCAATACTGTATATATAGTGATACTTACCAGGTGACGGTACTTCCGTTACACATACTAGCGACTGAATCGAACAGAAGGTTGAATGGTTAGAAGAAACGATACATGTATCTGAGTTGTATTCGATGATATCGTGATGATGTTCATATAGCAATACTCAACAGGTAACTGTTCTTCCGTTTTACATACAAGCGACCGAATCGAGCAGAAGGTTGAATTCAGTATAGATTGAACAATCATCGTATCTGGGTTGTATTCGATTATGTTTATATAGTTATACTCACCAGGTAACTGTTCTTCCGTTATACATACGAGCGACTGAATTGAACAGAAGGTTGAATGGATAGTATATGGGTTGTATTCGATTATGATGTTATGCTGTGTATTTCAATCTATCCATTTAACCTTTTGCTCGATTCGGTCGCTTTTATGTAAAACGGAAGAACAGGCGATCGGAAGAAGGCGATCTGAAGAATTCGTTACACATACGAGCGTATGCATCGAACATAAGGTTGGATGATTAGACGGAACGATAATTGTAATTTTTTACATAGAATCCATTCCTCCAATCGTAAAAAACGAAATCAAAAAAAAAATGCATCGAAGGGGGCCCCCTTGGAACTTGTTCGAATTCTTCAGATCGCCTTAACTTCCGAACGGATGGACCGATTTTCAACTTCGCGCATACCAATTTGCTTGTTTTTTTTCATAGAATCCATTTCTTTAATCGAAAAAACCGAAATCTAAATAGAAATCGCATCAAAGGGGGTCCCCTTGAAACTTTTTCGAATTCTTCAGATCGCCTTAACTTCCGAACGGAAGGACCGATTTTCAACTTCGATCATACCAATCTGCTTGTTTTCTTTCAAAGAATCCATTTCTCCAATCGAAAAAACCGAAATCGAAAAAAAAAATGCACCAAAGGGGGCCCCTTTGGAACTTTTTCGAATTCTTCAGATCACCTTAACTTCCGAACGGATGGACCGATTTTCAACTTCGATCATACCAATCTGCTTGTTTTCTTTCATAGAATCCATTTCTCCAATCGAAAAAACCGAAATCGAAAAAAAAATGCATCAAAGGGGGCCTTCTTGGAATTTTTTCGAATTCTTCAGATCGCCTTAACTTCCGAACGGATGGACCGATTTTCAATTTCGCGCATACCAATTCGCTTGTTTTTTTCATAGAATCCATTTCTCCAATCGAAAAAACTGAAATGAAAAAAAAAATGCATCAAAGGGGGCCCCCTTGGAACTTTTTCGAATTCTTCAGATCGCCTTAACTTCCGAACGGATGGACCGATTTTCAACTTCGATCATACCAATCTGCTTGTTTTTTTCATAAAATCCATTTCTTCAATCAAAAAAACCGAAATCGAAAAAAAAATGCATCAAAGTTGGCCCCCTTGAAACTTTTTCGAATTCTTCAGATCGCCTTAACTTCCGAACGGATGAACCGATTTTCAACTTCGATCATACCAATCTGCTTGTTTTTTTTCATAGAATCCATTTCTCCAATCGGAAAAACCGGAATCGAAAAAAAAATGCATCAAAGGGGGCCCCCTTGGAACTTTTTCGAATTCTTCAGATCGCCTTAACTTCCGAACGGATGGACCGATTTTCAACTTCGATCATACCAATCTGCTCGTTTTTTTTCATAGAATCCATTTCTCCAATCGAAAAAACCGAAATCGAAAAAAAAATGCATCAAAGGGGGCCCCCTTGGAACTTTTTCGAATTCTTCAGATCGCCTTAACTTCCGAACGGATGGACCGATTTTCAACATCGATCATACCAATCCGCTTGTTTTCTTTCATAGAATCCATTTCTCCAATCGAAAAAACCGAAATCGAAAAACAAAATGCATCAAAGGGGGCCTTCTTGGAATTTTTTCGAATTCTTCAGATCGCCTTAACTTCCGAACGGATGGACCGATTTTCAATTTCGCGCATACCAATTCGCTTGTTTTTTTCATAGAATCCATTTCTCCAATCGAAAAAACCGAAATCGAAAAATAATTGCATCAAAGGGGGTCCCCTTGGAATTTTTTCGAATTCTTCAGATCGCCTTAACTTCCGAACGGATGGACCGATTTTCAACTTCGATCATACCAATCTGCTTGTTTCTTTCTTAGAATCCATTTCTCCGATCAAAAAAACTGAAATCGAAAAAAAAAAGCATCAAAGGGGGCCCCCTTGGAGCTTTTTCGAATTCTTCAGATCGCCTTAACTTCCGAACGGAAGGACCGATTTTCAAATTCGATCATACCAATCTGCTTGTTTTTTTTTATAGAATCCATTTCTCCAATCAAAAAAACCGAAATCGAAAAAATAAAAAGCATCAAAGGGAGCCCCCTTGGAACTTTTCTGAATTCTTCAGATCGCCTAAACTTCCGAACGGATGGACCGATTTTCATCTTCGATCATACCAATCTGCTTGTTTTTTTTTCATAGAATCCATTTCTCCAATCGGAAAAACCGAAATCGAAAAGAAATATTGCATCAAAGGGGATCCCCTTGGAACTTTTTCGAATTCTTCAGATCGCCTTAACTTCCGAACGGATGGACCGATTTTCAACTTCGATCATACCAATCTGCTTATTTTTTTTTCATAGAATCCATTTCTCCAATCAAAAAAACCGAAATCGAAAAAATAAAAAGCATCAAAGGGAGCCCCCTTGGAACTTTTTCGAATTCTTCAGATCGCCTTAACTTCCGAACGGATGGACCGATTTTCAACTTCGATCATACGAAACTGCTTTTTTTTTATAGAATCCATTTCTGCAATCGAAAAAACCAAAATCTGAAAAAAAATTGCATCAAAGGGGGTCCCCTTGGAACTTTTTCGAATTCTTCATATCGCCTTAACTTCCGAACGGATGGACCGATTTTCAACTACGATCATACCAATCTGCTTGTTTTTGTTCATAGAATCCATTTCTCCAATCGAAAAAACCGAAATCGAAAATAAATTGCATCAAAGGGGGCCCCCTTGGAACTTTTTCGAATTCTTCAGATCGCCTTAACTTCCGAACGGATGGACCGATTTTCAACTTCGATCATACCAAACTGCTTTTTTTTTTTCATAGAATCCATTTCTCCAATCGAAAAAACCAAAATCGAAAAAAATAATGCATCAAAGGGGGCCCCCTTGGAACTTTTTCGAATTCTTCAGATCGCCTTAACTTCCGAACGGATGGACCGATTTTCAACTTCGATCATACCAATCTGCTTGTTTTTTCTTCATAGAATCCATTTCTCCAATCGAAAAAACTGAAATCGAAAAAAAATGCATCAATGGGGGCCCCCTTGGAACTTTCTCGAATTCTTCAGATCGCCTTAACTTCCGAACGGATGGACCGATTTTCAACTTCGATCATACCAATCTGCTTGTTTTCTCTCATAGAATCCATTTCTTCAATCAAAAAAACCGAAATCGAAAAAAAAATGCATCAAAGGGGGCCCCCTTGGAACTTTTTCGAATTCTTCAGATCGCCTTAACTTCCGAACGGATGGACCGATTTTCAACTTCGATCATACCAATCTGCTTGTTTTTTTCCATAGAATCCATTTCTCCAATCGAAAAAACCGAAATAGAAAAAAAAAATTGCATCAAAGGGGGCCCCCTTGGAACTTTTTCGAATTCTTCAGATCGCCTTAAC
Organism: Chrysomela aeneicollis; assembly: GCA_029955515.1. NCBI lineage: Eukaryota > Metazoa > Arthropoda > Insecta > Coleoptera > Chrysomelidae > Chrysomela > Chrysomela aeneicollis. The sequence goes on along the minus strand of JARUHQ010000013.1, from coordinate 7,659,964 downwards.
TTCCGAACGGATTGACCGATTTTTAACTTCGATCATATCAATCTGCTTGTTTTTTTCATAGAATCCATTTCTCCAATCAAAAAAACCGAAATCGAAAAAAACATGCATCAAAGGGGGCCCCTTTGGAACATTTTCGAATTCTTCAGATCGCCTTAAATTCCGAACGGATGGACCGATTTTCAACTTCGATCATACCAATCTGCTTGTTTTTTTTTTCATAGAATCCATTTGTCCAATCGGAAAAACCGAAATCGAAAAAAAATGCATCAAAGGGGGCCACTTTGGAACTTTTTCGAATTCTTCAGACCGCCTCAACTTCCGAACGGATCGACCGATTTTCAATTTCGCGCATACCAATTTGCTTGTTTTTTCATAGAATCCATTTCTTCAAAAGAAAAAACCGAAATCGAAAAAAAAAATTGCATCAAAGGGGGTCCCCTTGGAACTTTTTCGAATTCTTCAGCTCGCCTTAACTTCCGAACGGATGGACCGATTTTCAACTTCGATCATACCAAACTGCTTGTTTTTTTTTCATAGAATCCATTTCTTCAATCGAAAAAAACGAAATCTGAAAAAAAATTTTATCAAAGGGGGTCCCCTTGGAACTTTTCTGAATTCTTCAGATCGCCTTAACTTCCGAACGGATGGACCGATTTTCAACTTCGATCATACCAATCTGCTTGTTTTTTTCCATGGAATCCATTTCTCCAATCGAAAAAACCGAAATAGAGAAAAAAATTGCATCAAAGGGGGCCCCCTTGGAACTTTTTCGAATTCTTCAGATCGCCATAACTTCCGAACGGATTGACCGATTTTTAACTTCGATCATACCAATCTGCTAGTTTTTTTCATAGAATCCATTTCTCCAATCAAAAAAACTGAAATCGAAAAAAACATGCATCAAAGGGGGCCCCTTTGGAACATTTTCGAATTCTTCAGATCGCCTTAAATTCCGAACGGATGGACCGATTTTCAACTTCGATCATACCAATCTGCTTGTTTTTTTTTCATAGAATCCATTTCTCCAATCGGAAAAACCGAAATCGAAAAAAAATGCATCAAAGGGGGCCACCTTGGAACTTTTTCGAATTCTTCAGACCGCCTCAACTTCCGAACGGATCGACCGATTTTCAATTTTGCGCATACCAATTTGCTTGTTTTTTCACAGAATCCATTTCTTCAAAAGAAAAAACGGAAATCGAAAAAAAAATTGCATCAAAGGGGGTCCCCTTGGAACTTTTTCGAATTCTTCAGCTCGCCTTAACTTCCGAACGGATGGACCGATTTTCAACTTCGATCATACCAAACTGCTTGTTTTTTTTTCATAGAATCCATTTCTTTAATCGAAAAAAACGAAATCTGAAAAAAAATTTTATCAAAGGGGGTCCCCTTGGAACTTTTCTGAATTCTTCAGATCGCCTTAACTTCCGAACGGATGGACCGATTTTCAACTTCGATCATACCAATCTGCTTGTTTTTTTTCATAGAATATATTTCTCCAATCGAAAAAAACGAAATCGAAAAAATAAAAAGCATCAAAGGGAGCCCCCTTGGAACTTTTTCGAATTCTTCAGATCGCCTTAACTTCAGAACGGATGGACCGATTTTCAACTTCGATCATACGAATCTGCTTTTTTTTCATAGAATCCATTTCTGCAATCGAAAAAACCGAAATCGAAAAAAAAAAATGCATCAAAGGGGGCCCCCTTGGAACTTTTTCGAATTCTTCAGATTGACTTAACTTCCGAACGGATGGACCGATTTCCAACTTCGATCATACCAATCTGCTTTTTTTTTTCATAGAATCCGTTTCTCCAATCAAAAAAACCGAAATCGAAAAAAAAATGCATCAAAGGGGGCCCCTTTGGAACTTTTTCGAATTCTTCAGATTGCCATAACTTTCGAACGTATGGACCGATTTTCAACTTCGATCATACCAATCTGTTTGTTTTTTTTTTATAGAATCCATTTCTCCAATCAAAAAAACCGAAATCGAATAAATAAGAAGCATCAAAGGGAGCCCCCTTGGAACTTTTTCGAATTCTTCAGATCGCCTTAACTTCCGAACGGATGGACCGATTTTCAACTTCGATCATACGAATCTGCTTGTTTTTTTTTCATAGAATCCATTTCTGCAATCGAAAGAACCGAAATCGAAAAAAAATGCATCAAAGGGGACCCCCTTGGAACTTTTTCGAATTCTTCAGATCGACTTAACTTCCGAACGGATGGACCGATTTTCAACTTCGATCATACTTATCTGCTTTTTTGTTTTCATAGAATCCATTTTTCCGATCAAAAATACCGAAATCGAAACAAGAAAATGCATCAAAGGGGGCCCCCTTGGAACTTTTTCGAATTCTTCAGATCGCCTTAACTTCCGAACGGATGGACCGATTTTCAACTTCGATCATACCAAACTGCTTGTTTTTTCTCATAGAATCCATTTCTGCAATCGAAATAACCAAAATCGAAAAAAAAATGCATCAAAGGGGGCCCCCTTGGAACTTTTTCGAATTCTTCAGATCGCCTTAACTTCCGAACGGATGGACCGATTTTCAACTTCGATCATACCAATCTGCTTGTTTTTTCTTCATAGAATCCATTTCTCCAATCGAAAAAACTGAAATCGAAAAAAAAATGCATCAATGGGGGCCCCCTCGGAACTTTCTCGAATTCTTCAGATCGCCTTAACTTCCGAACGGATGGACCGATTTTCAACTTCGATCATACCAATCTGCTTGTTTTCTCTCATAGAATCCATTTCTTCAATCGAAAAAACCGAAATCGAGAAAAAAAAAATGCATCAAAGGGGGCCCCCTTGGAACTTTTTCGAATTCTTCAGATCGCCTTAACTTCCGAACGGATGGACCGATTTTCAACTTCGATCATACCAATCTGCTTGTTATTTTCCATAGAATCCATTTCTCCAATCGAAAAAACCGAAATAGAAAAAAAAAATTGCATCAAAGGGGGCCCCCTTGGAACTTTTTCGAATTCTTCAGATCGCCTTAACTTCCGAACGGATTGACCGATTTTTAACTTCGATCATACCAATCTGCTTGTTTTTTTCATAGAATCCATTTATCCAATCAAAAAAACCGAAATCGAAAAAAACATGCATCAAAAGGGGCCCCTTTGGAACATTTTCGAATTCTTCAGATCGCCTTAAATTCCGAACGGATGGACCGATTTTCAACTTCGATCATACCAATCTGCTTGTTTTTTTTTCATAGAATCCATTTCTCCAATCGGAAAAACCGAAATCGAAAAAAAATGCATCAAAGGGGGCCCCCTTGGAACTTTTTCGAATTCTTCAGATCGCCTTAACTTCCGAACGGATGGACCGATTTTCAACTTCGATCATACCAAACTGCTTGTTTTTTCTCATAGAATCCATTTCTGCAATCGAAAAAACCAAAATCGAAAAAAAAAATGCATCAAAGGGGGCCCCCTTGGAACTTTTTCGAATTCTTCAGATCGCCTTAACTTCCGAACGGATGGACCGATTTTCAACTTCGATCATACCAATCTGCTTGTTTTTTCTTCATAGAATCCATTTCTCCAATCGAAAAAACTGAAATCGAAAAAAAAATGCATCAATGGGGGCCCCCTCGGAACTTTCTCGAATTCTTCAGATCGCCTTAACTTCCGAACGGATGGACCGATTTTCAACTTCGATCATACCAATCTGCTTGTTTTCTCTCATAGAATCCATTTCTTCAATCGAAAAAACCGAAATCGAGAAAAAAAAATGCATCAAAGGGGGCCCCCTTGGAACTTTTTCGAATTCTTCAGATCGCCTTAACTTCCGAACAGATGGACCGATTTTCAACTTCGATCATACCAATCTGCTTGTTATTTTCCATAGAATCCATTTCTCCAATCGAAAAAACCGAAATAGAAAAAAAAATTGCATCAAAGGGGGCCCCCTTGGAACTTTTTCGAATTCTTCAGATCGCCTTAACTTCCGAACGGATTGACCGATTTTTAACTTCGATCATACCAATCTGCTTGTTTTTTTCATAGAATCCATTTCTCCAATCAAAAAAACCGAAATCGAAAAAAACATGCATCAAAGGGGGCCCCTTTGGAACATTTTCGAATTCTTCAGATCGCCTTAAATTCCGAACGGATGGACCGATTTTCAACTTCGATCATACCAATCTGCTTGTTTTTTTTTTCATAGAATCCATTTCTCCAATCGGAAAAACCGAAATCGAAAAAAAATGCATCAAAGGGGGCCACCTTGGAACTTTTTCGAATTCTTCAGACCGCCTCAACTTCCGAACGGATCGACCGATTTTCAATTTCGCGCATACCAATTTGCTTGTTTTTTCATAGAATCCATTTCTTCAAAAGAAAAAACCGAAATCGAAAAAAAAATTGCATCAAAGGGGGTCCCCTTGGAACTTCTTCGAATTCTTCAGCTCGCCTTAACTTCCGAACGGATGGACCGATTTTCAACTTCGATCATACCAAACTGCTTGTTTTTTTTCATAGAATCCATTTCTTTAATCGAAAAAAACGAAATCTGAAAAAAAATTTTATCAAAGGGGGTCCCCTTGGAACTTTTCTGAATTCTTCAGATCGCCTTAACTTCCGAACGGATGGACCGATTTTCAACTTCGATCATACCAATCTGCTTGTTTTTTTTCATAGAATCCATTTCTCCAATCGAAAAAAACGAAATCGAAAAAATAAAAAGCATCAAAGGGAGCCCCCTTGGAACTTTTTCGAATTCTTCAGATCGCCTTAACTTCAGAACGGATGGACCGATTTTCAACTTCGATCATACGAATCTGCTTTTTTTTTTCATAGAATCCATTTCTGCAATCGAAAAAACCGAAATCGAAAAAAAAAATGCATCAAAGGGGGCCCCCTTGGAACTTTTTCGAATTCTTCAGATCGACTTAACTTCCGAACGGATGGACCGATTTCCAACTTCGATCATACCAATCTGTTTTTTTTTTCATAGAATCCATTTCTCCAATCAAAAAAACCGAAATCGAAAAAAAAATGCATCAAAGGCGGCCCCCTTGGAACTTTTTCGAATTCTTCAGATTGCCATAACTTTCGAACGTATGGACCGATTTTCAACTTCGATCATACCAATCTGCTTGTTTTTTTTTTTTTCATAGAATCCATTTCTCCAATCAAAAAAACCGAAATCGAATAAATAAAAAGCATCAAAGGGAGCCCCCTTGGAACTTTTTCGAATTCTTCAGATCGCCTTAATTTCCGAACGGATGGACCGATTTTCAACTTCGATCATACGAATCTGCTTGTTTTTTTTTCATAGAATCCATTTCTGCAATCGAAAGAACCGAAATCGAAAAAAAATGCATCAAAGGGGACCCCCTTGGAACTTTTTCGAATTCTTCAGATCGACTTAACCTCCGAACGGATGGACCGATTTTCAACTTCGATCATACTTATCTGCTTTTTTGTTTTCATAGAATCCATTTTTCCGATCAAAAAAACCGAAATCGAAACAAAAAAATGCATCAAAGGGGGCCCCCTTGGAACTTTTTCGAATTCTTCAGATCGCCTTAACTTCCGAACGGATGGACCGATTTTCAACTTCGATCATACCAAACTGCTTGTTTTTTCTCATAGAATCCATTTCTGCAATCGAAAAAACCAAAATCTGAAAAAAAATTGCATCAAAGGGGGTCCCCTTGGAACTTTTTCGAATTCTTCAAATCGCCTCAACTTCCGAACGGATGAACCGATTTTCAACTTCGATCATACCAATCTGCTTGTTTTTTTCATAGAATCCATTTCTCCAATCGAAAAAACCAAAATCGAAAAAAAATCGCATCAAAGGGGGTCCCCTTGGATCTTTTCTGAATTCTTCAGATCGCCTTAACTTCCGAACGGATGGACCGATTTTCAACTTCGATCATACCAATCTGCTTGTTTTTTTTTCATAGAATCCATTTCTCCAATCGAAAAAACCGAAATCGAAAAGAAAAATTGCATCAAAGGGGGTCCCCTTGGAACTCATTCGAATTCTTCAGATCGCCTTAACTTCCGAACGGATGGACCGATTTTCAACTTCGATCATACCAATCTGCTTGTTTTTTTTTCATAGAATCCATTTCTCCAATCAAAAAAAACGAAATCGAAAAAATAAATAGCATCAAAGGGAGCCCCCTTGGAACTTCTTCGAATTCTTCAGATCGCCTTAACTTCCGAACGGATGGACCGATTTTCAACTTCGATTATACGAATCTGCTTGTTTTTTTTCATAGAATCCATTTCTGCGATCGAGAAGACCGAAATCGAGAAAAAAAATGCATCAAAGGGGGCCCCCTTGGAACTTTTTCGAATTCTTCAGATCGACTTAACTTCCGAACGGATGGACCGATTTTCAACTTCGATCATACCAATCTGCTTTTTTTCCATAGAATCCATTTCTCCGATCAAAAAAACCGAAATCGATAATAAAAAATGCATCAAAGGGGGCCCCCTTGGAACTTTTTCGAATTCTTCAGATTGCCTTAACTTTCGAACGTATGGACCGATTTTCAACTTCGATCATACCAATCTGCTTGTTTTTTTTCATAGAATCCATTTCTCCAATCAAAAAAACCGAAATCGAAAAAATAAAAAGCATCAAAGGGAGCCCTCTTGGAACTTTTTCGAATTCTTCAGATCGCCTTAACTTCCGAACGGATGGACCGATTTTCAACTTCGATCATACCAATCTGCTTGTTTTTTTCCATTGAATCCATTTATCCAATCGAAAAAACCGAAATCGAAAAAAAAATGCATCAAAGGGGGCCCCCTTGGAACTTTTTCGAATTCTTCAGATCGCCTTAACTTCCGAACGGATGGACCGATTTTCAACTTCGATCATACCAATCTGCTTGTTTTTTTTTCATATAATCCATTTCTCCAATCGGAAAAACCGAAATCGAAAAAAAATGCATCAAAGGGGGCCACCTTGGAACTTTTTCGAATTCTTCAGACCGCCTCAACTTCCGAACGGATCGACCGATTTTCAATTTCGCGCATACCAATTTGCTTGTTTTTTCATAGAATCCATTTCTTCAAAAGAAAAAACCGAAATCGAAAAAAAAATTGCATCAAAGGGGGTCCCCTTGGAACTTTTTCGAATTCTTCAGCTCGCCTTAACTTCCGAACGGATGGACCGATTTTCAACTTCGATCATACCAAACTGCTTGTTTTTTTTCATAGAATCCATTTCTTTAATCGAAAAAAACGAAATCTGAAAAAAAATTTTATCAAAGGGGGTCCCCTTGGAACTTTTCTGAATTCTTCAGATCGCCTTAACTTCCGAACGGATGGACCGATTTTCAACTTCGATCATACGAATCTGCTTGTTTTTTTTTCATAGAATCCATTTTTCCGATCAAAAAAACCGAAATCGAAACAAAAAAATGCATCAAAGGGGGCCCCCTTGGAACTTTTTCGAATTCTTCAGATCGACTTAACTTCCGAACGGATGGACCGATTTTCAACTTCGATCATACCAAACTGCTTGTTTTTTCTCATAGAATCCATTTCTGCAATCGAAAAAACCAAAATCTGAAAAAAAATTGCATCAAAGGGGGTCCCCTTGGAACTTTTTCGAATTCTTCAAATCGCCTCAACTTCCGAACGGATGAACCGATTTTCAACTTCGATCATACCAATCTGCTTGTTTTTTTCATAGAATCCATTTCTCCAATCGAAAAAACCAAAATCGAAAAAAAATCGCATCAAAGGGGGTCCCCTTGGAACTTTTCTGAATTCTTCAGATCGCCTAACTTCCGAACGGATGGACCGATTTTCAACTTCGATCATACCAATCTGCTTGTTTTTTTTTCATAGAATCCATTTCTCCAATCGAAAAAACCGAAATCGAAAAGAAAAATTGCATCAAAGGGGGTCCCCTTGGAACTCATTCGAATTCTTCAGATCGCCTTAACTTCCGAACGGATGGACCGATTTTCAACTTCGATCATACCAATCTGCTTGTTTTTTTTTCATAGAATCCATTTCTCCAATCAAAAAAAACGAAATCGAAAAAATAAATAGCATCAAAGGGAGCCCCCTTGGAACTTCTTCGAATTCTTCAGATCGCCTTAACTTCCGAACGGATGGACCGATTTTCAACTTCGATTATACGAATCTGCTTGTTTTTTTTCATAGAATCCATTTCTGCGATCGAGAAGACCGAAATCGAGAAAAAAAATGCATCAAAGGGGGCCCCCTTGGAACTTTTTCGAATTCTTCAGATCGACTTAACTTCCGAACGGATGGACCGATTTTCAACTTCGATCATACCAATCTGCTTTTTTTCCATAGAATCCATTTCTCCGATCAAAAAAACCGAAATCGATAATAAAAAATGCATCAAAGGGGGCCCCCTTGGAACTTTTTCGAATTCTTCAGATTGCCTTAACTTTCGAACGTATGGACCGATTTTCAACTTCGATCATACCAATCTGCTTGTTTTTTTTCATAGAATCCATTTCTCCAATCAAAAAAACCGAAATCGAAAAAATAAAAAGCATCAAAGGGGGCCCCCTTGGAACTTTTTCGAATTCTTCAGATCGCCTTAACTTCCGAACGGATGGACCGATTTTCAACTTCGATCATACCAATCTGCTTGTTTTTTTTTCATAGAATCCATTTCTCCAATCGGAAAAACCGAAATCGAAAAAAAATGCATCAAAGGGGGCCACCTTGGAACTTTTTCGAATTCTTCAGACCGCCTCAACTTCCGAACGGATCGACCGATTTTCAATTTCGCGCATACCAATTTGCTTGTTTTTTCATAGAATCCATTTCTTCAAAAGAAAAAACCGAAATCGAAAAAAAAATTGCATCAAAGGAGGTCCCCTTGGAACTTTTTCGAATTCTTCAGCTCGCCTTAACTTCCGAACGGATGGACCGATTTTCAACTTCGATCATACCAAACTGCTTGTTTTTTTTCATAGAATCCATTTCTTTAATCGAAAAAAACGAAATCTGAAAAAAAATTGTATCAAAGGGGGTCCCCTTGGAACTTTTCTGAATTCTTCAGATCGCCTTAACTTCCGAACGGATGGACCGATTTTCAACTTCGATCATACGAATCTGCTTGTTTTTTTTTCATAGAATCCATTTTTCCGATCAAAAAAACCGAAATCGAAACAAAAAAATGCATCAAAGGGGGCCCCCTTGGAACTTTTTCGAATTCTTCAGATCGACTTAACTTCCGAACGGATGGACCGATTTTCAACTTCGATCATACCAAACTGCTTGTTTTTTCTCATAGAATCCATTTCTGCAATCGAAAAAACCAAAATCTGAAAAAAAATTGCATCAAAGGGGGTCCCCTTGGAACTTTTTCGAATTCTTCAAATCGCCTCAACTTCCGAACGGATGAACCGATTTTCAACTTCGATCATACCAATCTGCTTGTTTTTTTCATAGAATCCATTTCTCCAATCGAGAAAACCAAAATCGAAAAAAAATCGCATCAAAGGGGGTCCCCTTGGAACTTTTCTGAATTCTTCAGATCGCCTAACTTCCGAACGGATGGACCGATTTTCAACTTCGATCATACCAATCTGCTTGTTTTTTTTTCATAGAATCCATTTCTCCAATCGAAAAAACCGAAATCGAAAAGAAAAATTGCATCAAAGGGGGTCCCCTTGGAACTCATTCGAATTCTTCAGATCGCCTTAACTTCCGAACGGATGGACCGATTTTCAACTTCGATCATACCAATCTGCTTGTTTTTTTTCATAGAATCCATTTCTCCAATCAAAAAAAACGAAATCGAAAAAATAAATAGCATCAAAGGGAGCCCCCTTGGAACTTCTTCGAATTCTTCAGATCGCCTTAACTTCCGAACGGATGGACCGATTTTCAACTTCGATTATACGAATCTGCTTGTTTTTTTTCATAGAATCCATTTCTGCGATCGAGAAGACCGAAATCGAGAAAAAAAAAATGCATCAAAGGGGGCCCCCTTGGAACTTTTTCGAATTCTTCTGATCGACTTAACTTCCGAACGGATGGACCGATTTTCAACTTCGATCATACCAATCTGCTTTTTTTCCATAGAATCCATTTCTCCGATCAAAAAAACCGAAATCGAAAATAAAAAATGCATCAAAGGGGGCCCCCTTGGAACTTTTTCGAATTCTTCAGATTGCCTTAACTTTCGAACGTATTGACCGATTTTCAACTTCGATCATACCAATCTGCTTGTTTTTTTTCATAGAATCCATTTCTCCAATCAAAAAAACCGAAATCGAAAAAATAAAAAGCATCAAAGAGAGCCCTCTTGAAACTTTTTCAAATTCTTCAGATCGCCTTAACTTCCGAACGGATGGACCGATTTTCAACTTCGATCATACCAATCTGCTTGTTTTTTTCCATTGAATCCATTTCTCCAATCGAAAAAACCGAAATCGAAAAAAAATGCATCAAAGGGGGCCCCCTTGGAACTTTTTCGAATTCTTCAGATCGCCTTAACTTCCGAACGGATGGACCGATTTTCAACTTCGATCATACCAATCTGCTTGTTTTCTTTCATAGAATCCATTTCTCCAATCGAAAAAACCGAAATCAAAAAAAATGCATCAAAGGGGGCCTTCTTGGAATTTTTTAGAATTCTTCAGATCGCCTTAACTTCCGAACGGATGGACCGATTTTCAACTTCGATCATACCAATCTGCTTGTTTTCTTTCATAGAATCCATTTCTCCAATCGAAAAAACCGAAATCGAAAAAAAAAATGCATCAAAGGGGGCCTTCTTGGAATTTTTTCGAACTCTTCAGATCGCCTTAACTTCCGAACGGATGGACCGATTTTCAATTTCGCGCATACCAATTCGCTTGTTTTTTTCATAGAATCCATTTCTCCAATCGAAAAAACCGAAATCGAAAAAAATTGCATCAAAGGGGGTCCCCTTGGAACTTTTTCGAATTCTTCAGATCGCCTTAACTTCCGAACGGATGGACCGATTTTCAACTTCGATCATACGAATCTGCTTGTTTTTTTTTCATAGAATCCATTTCTGCAATCGAAAGAACCGAAATCGAAAAAAAATGCATCAAAGGGGACCCCCTTGGAACTTTTTCGAATTCTTCAGATCGACTTAACTTCCGAACGGATGGACCGATTTTCAACTTCGATCATACTCATCTGCTTTTTTGTTTTCATAGAATCCATTTTTCCGATCAAAAAAACCGAAATCGAAACAAAAAAATGCATCAAAGGGGGCCCCCTTGGAACTTTTTCGAATTCTTCAGATCGCCTTAACTTCCGAACGGATGGACCGATTTTCAACTTCGATCATACCAAACTGCTTGTTTTTTCTCATAGAATCCATTTCTGCAATCAAAAAAACCAAAATCTAAAAAAAAATTGCATCAAAGGGGGTCCCCTTGAAACTTTTTCGAATTCTTCAAATCGCCTCAACTTCCGAACGGATGAACCGATTTTCAACTTCGATCATACCAATCTGCTTGTTTTTTTCATAGAATCCATTTCTCCAATCGAAAAAACCAAAATCGAAAAAAAATCGCATCAAAGGGGGTCCCCTTGGAACTTTTCTGAATTCTTCAAATCGCCTTAACTTCCGAACGGATGGACCGATTTTCAACTTCGATCATACCAATCTGCTTGTTTTTTTTTTCATAGAATCCATTTCTCCAATCGAAAAAACCGAAATTGAAAAGAAAAATTGCATCAAAGGGGGTCCCCTTGGAACTCATTCGAATTCTTCAGATCGCCTTAACTTCCGAACGGATGGACCGATTTTCAACTTCGATCATACCAATCTGCTTGTTTTTTTTTCATAGAATCCATTTCTCCAATCAAAAAAAACGAAATCGAAAAAATAAATAGCATCAAAGGGAGCCCCCTTGGAACTTCTTCGAATTCTTCAGATCGCCTTAACTTCCGAACGGATGGACCGATTTTCAACTTCGATTATACGAATCTGCTTGTTTTTTTTCATAGAATCCATTTCTGCGATCGAGAAGACCGAAATCGAGAAAAAAAAATGCATCAAAGGGGGCCCCCTTGGAACTTTTTCGAATTCTTCAGATCGACTTAACTTCCGAACGGATGGACCGATTTTCAACTTCGATCATACCAATCTGCTTTTTTTCCATAGAATCCATTTCTCCGATCAAAAAAACCGAAATCGAAAATAAAAAATGCATCAAAGGGGGCCCCCTTGGAACTTTTTCGAATTCTTCAGATTGCCTTAACTTTCGAACGTATGGACCGATTTTCAACTTCGATCATACCAATCTGCTTGTTTTTTTTCATAGAATCCATTTCTTCAATCAAAAAAACCGAAATCGAAAAAATAAAAAGCATCAAAGGGAGCCCTCTTGGAACTTTTTCAAATTCTTCAGATCGCCTTAACTTCCGAACGGATGGACCGATTTTCAACTTCGATCATACCAATCTGCTTGTTTTTTTTCCATTGAATCCATTTCTCCAATCGAAAAAACCGAAATCGAAAAAAAATGCATCAAAGGGGGCCCCCTTGGAACTTTTTCGAATTCTTCAGATCGCCTTAACTTCCGAACGGATGGACCGATTTTCAACTTCGATCATACCAATCTGCTTGTTTTCTTTCATAGAATCCATTTCTCCAATCGAAAAAACCGAAATCGAAAAAAAAATGCATCAAAGGGGGCCTTCTTGGAATTTTTTCGAATTCTTCAGATCGCCTTAACTTCCGAACGGATGGACCGATTTTCAACTTCGATCATACCAATCTGCTTGTTTTCTTTCATAGAATCCATTTCTCCAATCGAAAAAACCGAAATCGAAAAAAAAAATGCATCAAAGGGGGCCTTCTTGGAATTTTTTCGAACTCTTCAGATCGCGTTAACTTCCGAACGGATGGACCGATTTTCAATTTCGCGCATACCAATTCGCTTGTTTTTTTCATAGAATCCATTTCTCCAATCGAAAAAACCGAAATCGAAAAAAATTGCATCAAAGGGGGTCCCCTTGGAACTTTTTCGAATTCTTCAGATCGCCTTAACTTCCGAACGGATGGACCGATTTTCAACTTCGATCATACCAATCTGCTTGTTTCTTTCATAGAATCCATTTCTCCAATCGAAAAAACCGAAATCGAAAAAAAAATGCATCGAAGGGGGCCCCCTTGGAACTTTTTCGAATTCTTCAGATCGCCTTAACGGACGGAACGATAATTGTAACTGAGTTGTATTCGATTATATCGTGGTGATGTTTATATAGTGATACTCACCAGGTGACTGTTCTTGCGTTATACATACGAGCGACCCAATCGAACAGAAGGTTGGATGGATAGACGGTATGATTATTGTATCTGAGTTGTATTCGATTATATCTTGATGATGTTCATATAGTTATACTCACCAGGAAACTGTTCTCCAGTTATACATAAGAGCGACTGAACTGAACAGAAAGTCGAATGGATAGACTGAACAATCAATGTATCTGGGTGGTATTCGATTATATCGCGATACTGTATATATAGTGATACTTACCAGGTGACGGTACTTCCGTTACACATACTAGCGACTGAATCGAACAGAAGGTTAAATGGTTAGACGAAATGATTATTGTATCTCTGAGTTGTATTCGATGATATCGTGATGATGTTCATATAGCAATACTCACCAGGTAACTGTTCTTCCGTTTTACATACAAGCGACCGAATCGAGCAGAAGCTTAAATTTAGTATAGATTGAATAATCATCGTATCTGGGTTGTATTCGATTATGTTTATATAGTTATACTCACCAGGTAACTGTTCTTCCGTTATACATACGAGCGACTGAATCGAACAGAAGGTTGAATGGATAGACTAAACAATAATCGTATCTGGGGTTGTATTCGATTATATCTTGATGATGTTCATATAGTTATACTCACCAGGAAACTGTTTTCCAGTTATACATAAGAGCGACTGAACTGAACAGAAGGTTGAATGGATAGACTGAACATTCATCGTATCTGGGTTGTATTTGATTATATCGTGATTATTATCATAAAGTATGACTCACCAGGTGACAGTTCTTCCGTTATACATACGAGCAACCGAATCGAACATAAGGTTGGATGGATAGATTGAACAATCATTGTATCTGGGTTGTCTCCGATTATATCGTTATGATGTATATTTAGTTACACCTACCATGTAACGGTTCTTTGGTTACACATACGAGCGTCTGAATCGAACATAAGCTTGGATGGTTAGACGGAACGATAATTGTAACTGAGTTGTATTCGATTATATCGTGGTGATGTTTATATAGTAATACTCACCAGGTGACTGTTCTTTCGTTATACATACGAGTAACCAAATCGAACAGAAGGTTGAATGGATAGTATCTGGGTTGTATTCGATTATGATGTTATGTTGTGTATATAGTTATACACATAAGGTGACGGTATTCCCGTTTTACATACGAGAGACCGAAACGAACAGAAAGTTGAATGAATAGACTGAACAATCAATGTATCTGGGTGGTATCCGATTATATCGCAATACTGTATATATAGTGATACTTACCAGGTGACGGTACTTCCGTTACACATACTAGCGACTGAATCGAACAGAAGGTTGAATGGTTAGACGAAACGATAATTGTATCTGAGTTGTATTCGATGATATCGTGATGATGTTCATATAGTTATACTCACCAGGTAACTGTTCTTCCGTTATACATACGAGCGACTGAATTGAACAGAAGGTTGAATGGATAGTATATGGGTTGTATTCGATTATGATGTTGTAACCTTCCCTATCCTTATTAATATTTAATAGAGGATAAGATAGGCAGGGTAGCTCTTTTGTCTGGTGGCAAGAGGTGTGAGTTCAAATTTTACAAAAAAAAAACTTAATATAGAGGGCGCCACTTAGTCTGATCTTATTGAACTAAGAAATATAATCTATGGATATTTTTAAATATTAAGAATTTTGATATACCTGAAAATTCAAAGAAAAACACACCTATGAACTAAGAGGTAGTTTAATTTCAGCCTATTCTATGTTTTGGTACAGGGATGTAAACATATACTCAGATTTGAGCTAACTTTCAATGGAACACAATATTTCCAAATGTGAGAATTATACTCACCACATAATAACCAGATATTCTACTTCTAGAATCTATAATAAACCCCCCTTATATATTGGCCAACATATATGAGTTCACAGCGTTTTGATGTGAAGTAATATTTCTTAACTCATAGGTATATATTATTATTGAGTGAAATTTTGAAATATAAGAAAAAAATCAAAATGAAATGGTACAACCTTATGTTTCCTATGTCAAACCATGGGTTATTTGGGTATGGTACTCCAGAGGTTCCAGGAAACAGCCTCTCGCAGATCAACTCCAGTAGATTCCCAGAGGTTCCAGAAAAACAGCACCTTTCGGCTCAACCCCAGAAAAGTTCCCAGAGGTTCCAGAAAAACAGCACCTTTCGGCTCAACTCCAGAAGGTTCCTGATAACAGCACTTTTCGGATCAACTCCAGAAGATTCCCAAATAACATAAACTTTAGAATTGGCTGAAATGCATCTCCAAGTTTAGTTCAACTCTAAAGAAATTTTAATTCTGGTTGGACGGCTCTCCTTAATCCATCCTAGAGGTCACAAAATGGCAGACATGCCGACGAAATCGACGAATCTACAACTACACCAAAAAAATGTCCATGGTACATCTCCATAGTGAAAAAGAACAAAATCCTTACCGTCTAATGGGATAGCCCCACTATTTTATAAGTATAAATTACCCAAAGGGTGGTTCGAAGAAGAATCCGAAACTTTTTTCATTCTCATTTTCATGAGGTGCTTCTCACATGAAAAACTTCAAGGCACGAAGAAGGAGCCGGAAATCGGACCTCGTATCCTGTGCAGATATTTTCGAAAACCCATTCAAAAAAACTATTTTAGATTTAAATCGGTTCTTGCGCAATGACATTTGTGAACCTTGTGATAAACTGATCCCAATACTACCAACTGATTGATCTGTCATAGAATCACCCAACCAGTTCAAATTTACCAGAGTTCCAAGGATATAATCCTGGTCACGTACTGTCTCGAGACTCGAAGATGTGAACTATCAACCAAAAACTTCTTGTTCTTTACAAAATCAAAGAATGGAAAGAGAGAAACATATAATCCATCAGGAAAAGTCAAAATTTCATGTTACATTCACCCCCTTCCAACGATAAAAAAATAGGCATTTACGTGTCTATTTTTTTTTATGTTAAACCTCAAGTTCATTTTATTTTTTTTTTTTTTTTTTTTTTTCAACTAGATTCTAAGTTTGTTTCGAGCGCTCAAAACCCTATCTAATTATAGCTAACTTAATTAAATGAACTAGTGTATAGGCGCCTAGTTATCATGCTTATCTTAAACCTTAACTATTATGTACATGGTATTTTGCAGCACAGACATCTAACCATTTTCTGGTTGACCATCAACATCACTCTCTAATCCCATTTCCTCATCAATGGATACATCAGACATTGAACCGTGGTATGCTTTTAGATCCTGTATATGCCACGTACCGGCATCGGTACCATCCTCATTTTTGAGAATATACACTAATTTAGACTTTTTCTTATGTACTGTACAAAGCACATAACGTGGTGCCAATTTTTGTGCAAAATTATCAGCTGCCTTAGATAAAACTTTATTCCTTTTCCATACTTTATCACCAACAAAAAATTCCTTTTCCCTACGCCGCAAATTGTAATATTTACTATTCTTCTTATAAGCAACGTTTAATTTATTCTGAACTTCATGAAAGATTTCCGATAAATTTCCTAAATTTTGAATCCATTTATTTCTATTACACAGCTCCAAATCAGTCTCACTTCTTCCATAATATTTCCCTGAGCAAGGTACTTCACGCCCAAAATTCAAAAATGCGGGACTATACCCCGTGACTTCATGTACAGATGTTCTCATAGAATAAGCAATTTTTTGAAGTTCTTTATCCCAAGTTCTATGATTACCATTAATATAACTTCGAATGGCAGTACAAATTGTTCGATTTGCTCTTTCCACATAGTTGGCCTGTGGATGATAATATGGAGTATATAAAATGTTGGAGTTATAGTCTTGGACTAGTTTTTTGATAGTTTTGCTAATCAATTGTCTACCATTGTCACAGACAATGTTTTGCGGTACACCATATACCAAGAAGACTTCTTCCTCCAAAAATTTTACAATACTACTAGACGTGGCATTACGAAGTGGACATATAAGAGGATATTTTGTGAACCAATCTGAAACTACAAGAATGTACTGGAATCCCCTAGTACTTCTAGGAAGTGGACCCATCAAATCAAGAGCAATAACTTGCCAAGGAAAACGGACTTTTCGTTCAGCTCCCATAAAGCCAAATTTTGAATGATTCGGAGACTTTTGTGAGGCACAAATCTTACAATGTCTCACATATTTATTGATGTCATGGCGCATTTTTGGCCAATAGTAAGCTAAACTTACTCTATTAAATGTTTTATAATAACCAGCATGTGCAGCAGTGCTTGAGTCATGATTCAGCTGAATAATTTTTATCCGTTGTTGCTTTGGCACTAGAAGTTTCCAATCAGAAATATTAGTCTCTAATGATACCTTAGATGGAATTAACTTATATACGAAATTATCCTTTACTGCCCATTGTGGGTAACTATCAGGATTACTCAATATTTTGGAACGGATCTTCTCATAAAAGGAATCTATTTGACCTAAATCAATGTCTAGCGATACACAATTACCTGCACTTTTCAGAGTCAATATTTGTTCACTTTGAGATGTTTCAAAATCATCATCTACCGGATTCCTGGATAGAGCATCTGGAACTGTCATTAATCTACCAGCCCGGTGACAAATGTCAAAATCGAATTGACTTAGACGAACACTCCAACGAGACAGTCGTCCTGTAGGGTTTTTCATATTAAATAGATATTTCAATGAGGCATGATCAGTGATTAAAGTAAATCGAACACCTTCAATATAACCTCTGAAACGTTCACAAGCAAAAATGCAGGCTAGACACTCCTTTTCAGTGGTTCCATAATTTTTTTCGTATTTTGAAAGACTTCTAGAAGCAAAAGCAATGACTCGTTCATGACCATTCTGAATTTGGGTTAAAACGCAACCAAGACCATTATCACTTGCATCACACTGGAGAGCAAATGGAAGATTAAAGTCAGCACTTGAAAGAATAGGGGCAGACACTAAAGCCTGCTTGACACTACCGAAAGCTTGTTCAGCCTCTCGAGTCCAATTGATTTTTTGCCCTTTCTTTCTGCTTTTTAGAAGATCATTAATCGGAGCCATTAGAGAAGAGAAATTTGGTATGAACCGGCGGTACTAACTACACAGGCCTGTAAATCTCTTGACTTCCGTTGTGGTTCTTGGTTGAGGAAATTGTACCATAGCGGAGACCTTCATGGGATCTGTACGGAGTCCAAATTTATCAACAACAAAACCTAGATATTTAAGTGAAGATCGAAAAAAAGTACATTTATCAATATTGACTGTTAAATTTGCTTTTTCTAAACGTTTGGCTACTTCATGCAATGTTTTGATGTGGTCTTCAAAGGTTGAATTTATTATGATTATATCATCCAAATACACGAAGGCGTTTGGCTCCATTTCTGGACCAAATATGGCATCCATTAATCTTTGTTGGCATTGCGCGGCATTACAAAGGCCAAAAGGCATAACTTTAAATTGGAAAAGTCCTCTGCCTGGTACTGAGAAAGCGGTCTTTTCCTTAGATTCCTCATCGAGAGGAATTTGCCAAAACGCACTCCGCAAGTCAACAGAGGATATATAATTAGCCCCGCCAAGCAACGATAAAATTCTATCAACGACTGGTAGTGGATAGCTATCTTTCTTTGTTAATGAGTTCAACTTCCTACCATCAAAACAAAATCGATAATCGCCATTATCTTTCTTCACAAGTAACACCGGTGATGACCATTCACTTTGAGATTTTTCAATAACATCTAATTGTAACATTTTATCCAACTCTTTATTTAAATGTGTAAGCATGTAAGGTGACATCAGATATTGGCGTTGCTTAACTGGGGTAGCATTACCTGTTTCTATATGGTATACTATTTTATCTGTCCTACCTAACTTTTCATTATTGGAAAGTTCCTTAAATTTTGAAATAACATCTTCAGCTAACGATTTTTGTTCTGAGGATAAATCTCTTAAAGCTTGGAGTTTATCATTAGTGATACCATCGTCCTTATCAGATCCGACTGTAGCGATTGTGACTTCAGCATCACCTCTGACTTCCCAAGTATTGTCATGAAAATCTATTTTCAACTTAAATTGTTGACAGAAATCACTTCCTAGAATGACAGAATAATTTAATGATGGAACTACCAAAAATTTTATAATTCGACACTCCCTTTCTATACTAATAGGAATATCCACAGCGCCAGTGACGCTTTGTTTAACTCCATCAGCAGTTACAACAAAATTATGACAGGACTTTTTGGATTTTAAATTTAAACTGCTTAAAAATTTTACACCCTTTTTTCCTATGATACTGTTATTTGCACCTGAATCCAATAAAGCTACTATATTTTTCCCAAAAATATTGATGGAAACATAAGGTCTATTATCTAATTCCTTTTTTACTAAGGTTGGAGATACAGAAGTTTTTGAACCTTCAAGAAAATCTTTAACAAAATTCAAATGTCTTCTCCACTCATCTCTGGAGGTTTTTCTCAAATTTTTGGCCTGAAAATCGGGAGATACAACTCGGCCAACTTGGTTTATCTCCTGGAAGCGTTTCCCGAACAATGCTCACATTCATTCTTACTAACATTGTGATTTCCACACCCATAACAAAATTTAGTTCTAGGTTTTAAGCAATGCTTGAAATGGTGATTTTCCAATCTGCAGTTGTAGCAAACTACAGCCTTCCTAGGTGGATTATTTTTATTAGAAGATTCCCCAGTTGACTGAGATGTTCCAGGACTTGGATATTGATAAATAGAACTCCTATTAGAATTTTGAAAATTTGCTGAATTTGGCGAAGTTGAGTTACGATGATATTGGGAAGTTGGATCTTGTGAAGTAGAAGGGGATGAATTTGTAAAATTTGAGCCTGGCTTATTTAAGTTTTGATAGGAAGTATTCCTGAACCGTGAATTTTGATTTTTCTGATAATTAGAATTTTGAAATTTTCTTGTCTGATAATTTTTATCAGTTGATACACTACAGTTATTGAATTCGACATCTATATCGCAAGCAAGTGAGCTAACTTGAGTTCTACGGTTAACTTTAACATTCAATTCCTTAAAAACTTCCTCTAAAGATTTTACATCCTTGATTAATTCTTCAACAGTCCCATATTTATTCAAAGCAAGTCTTTCCACAAATTCAGGTCTCAGGTTTTTTTGAAGCCACTTGAGTTTTGTTGACACAGCTGGTGGAGAACTTAAGCGATTGAACAACTGTTCCATAACTGCCACAAAAATAATAACCGGTTCATCATCAAATTGTTTACGATGCTTTATTGTCTCCCAAACTTCCTCATCATAATCTTTACTCAGAAAGTCTTGTTGTAATCTCCTAGTAAGTGAATCCCAATCTCGAACTAACTTTGCATCTTTAACATGGCGAAGCCATAATAATGCTTTTCCAGAAAATAAATCAACTGATGCTTCATACAACTGTTGTTTGGTAACATGCCTAGCTTCAGCTAACTCATCTACTCTCTCTAAAAAGGATTTTACTCCCATTGATTTCTTTGACCCATCAAATTTAAGATCCCATTTATAGACTGAAACAGATTTTGACATAGGAGGCACTAGTAGATTTGGTGGAAATTGAACAAAGGGGGTGGCTGTGGCAGGTGTTGAGACACTTGCTGCTGCAGCAGTTGCGCGTTCAGCTTTTTCATCTAATTCTGCTTCTAGTGTCAAACAAGTTGCATACGTCTCATTTTTATAAATTAGTTGTGCTGGTTTTGTAGGATCGACAACCATTCTTTTTAAACGCAAGGAAACATGGGCTAACCGAGATTTATATCTAGAGTAAGCTGAATCAGTAGTGGTACTATCAAAATCATTGATGACTGTAGCGAGATTATCCAAAGAGTTATTTATTTGAGTTTGGTCAGTCTCAAAAGTATAGGTCGGATCTGATAATGACAAAGGTAAAACACCTTCTTTCTTTTCCTTCCTAACCGCAGTTGACAGAATTTTCCGCTTTTCATTCATGTCACGAGAGGTAACGATTCCTCTAATCCTCAGCTCATAATTAAGTTCTTCTATTAGCAAATGTCCGGGCCTTATGTCGGTTTCCATGATTTTATTAGAAAAATTCTAGGAAGTGAAAATTATAATTTCAATATAGATCTCTCTATCAGTGAGAAACGCCGAAACAATTTTATTATAAGAGCTTGACTCAAAAAAAATTTGAAATCTATAAGTAAATTCCCGCCACCACTATGAACAAGAAAAGTTCTGAAACCTGTAGTTAAAACTATAGGGAACTCTATAATGTCCTGGTTTCAGCAGCTTGATACTCAGAAAATATAATTTTCAATTGTTAAATTCTCAACCAATAGTCCTCTGTACTATCAACAATAAAAAAATAATTTGGACCTTATAGTGCCAAGCAACTCTGAGTCTCCCCCTATTCCTCAAAACTAGATGTATGGAGAGCCGTCTACAAAATCCCATGTACATAAAATTTCATAACTTGAATTTAGTACTCAAATGAATGTTTGAATTTGAAAAGATTAAAATTTCCTGGCAGAAAATATGTTCTCACCTCAGATCTTACCAAAAGGATTATCCTACTAGTTTTGATATGTCTGACCAACTCCTACAAATTCCTCAGGTTGAGTCAAACTTCCAAAAATCTAGGTGTCCAGTTGAAAAATAAACTGCAAGGCTGCTAGTCTGTGGAGAGATGAAAGGCTGCTAGTCTGAAGAAGTGTGTGGCTGCAAGGACTGCTCAGATAAAGTTTCCTTCCTTAGATTGACAAAGTTCTCCAATTCCCAAATAACCTGGTGAACACATATAATCTATATACCTTTGGATTCTACAATATTATTGTAATTTTTTCACTCAAAAATAATCGGGCCCCACGTTGGGCGCCAAAATGTAACCTTCCCTATCCTTATTAATATTTAATAGAGGATAAGATAGGCAGGGTAGCTCTTTTGTCTGGTGGCAAGAGGTGTGAGTTCAAATTTTACAAAAAAAAAACTTAATATAGAGGGCGCCACTTAGTCTGATCTTATTGAACTAAGAAATATAATCTATGGATATTTTTAAATATTAAGAATTTTGATATACCTGAAAATTCAAAGAAAAACACACCTATGAACTAAGAGGTAGTTTAATTTCAGCCTATTCTATGTTTTGGTACAGGGATGTAAACATATACTCAGATTTGAGCTAACTTTCAATGGAACACAATATTTCCAAATGTGAGAATTATACTCACCACATAATAACCAGATATTCTACTTCTAGAATCTATAATAAACCCCCCTTATATATTGGCCAACATATATGAGTTCACAGCGTTTTGATGTGAAGTAATATTTCTTAACTCATAGGTATATATTATTATTGAGTGAAATTTTGAAATATAAGAAAAAAATCAAAATGAAATGGTACAACCTTATGTTTCCTATGTCAAACCATGGGTTATTTGGGTATGGTACTCCAGAGGTTCCAGGAAACAGCCTCTCGCAGATCAACTCCAGTAGATTCCCAGAGGTTCCAGAAAAACAGCACCTTTCGGCTCAACCCCAGAAAAGTTCCCAGAGGTTCCAGAAAAACAGCACCTTTCGGCTCAACTCCAGAAGGTTCCTGATAACAGCACTTTTCGGATCAACTCCAGAAGATTCCCAAATAACATAAACTTTAGAATTGGCTGAAATGCATCTCCAAGTTTAGTTCAACTCTAAAGAAATTTTAATTCTGGTTGGACGGCTCTCCTTAATCCATCCTAGAGGTCACAAAATGGCAGACATGCCGACGAAATCGACGAATCTACAACTACACCAAAAAAATGTCCATGGTACATCTCCATAGTGAAAAAGAACAAAATCCTTACCGTCTAATGGGATAGCCCCACTATTTTATAAGTATAAATTACCCAAAGGGTGGTTCGAAGAAGAATCCGAAACTTTTTTCATTCTCATTTTCATGAGGTGCTTCTCACATGAAAAACTTCAAGGCACGAAGAAGGAGCCGGAAATCGGACCTCGTATCCTGTGCAGATATTTTCGAAAACCCATTCAAAAAAACTATTTTAGATTTAAATCGGTTCTTGCGCAATGACATTTGTGAACCTTGTGATAAACTGATCCCAATACTACCAACTGATTGATCTGTCATAGAATCACCCAACCAGTTCAAATTTACCAGAGTTCCAAGGATATAATCCTGGTCACGTACTGTCTCGAGACTCGAAGATGTGAACTATCAACCAAAAACTTCTTGTTCTTTACAAAATCAAAGAATGGAAAGAGAGAAACATATAATCCATCAGGAAAAGTCAAAATTTCATGTTACATTCACCCCCTTCCAACGATAAAAAAATAGGCATTTACGTGTCTATTTTTTTTTATGTTAAACCTCAAGTTCATTTTATTTTTTTTTTTTTTTTTTTTTTTCAACTAGATTCTAAGTTTGTTTCGAGCGCTCAAAACCCTATCTAATTATAGCTAACTTAATTAAATGAACTAGTGTATAGGCGCCTAGTTATCATGCTTATCTTAAACCTTAACTATTATGTACATGGTATTTTGCAGCACAGACATCTAACCATTTTCTGGTTGACCATCAACATCACTCTCTAATCCCATTTCCTCATCAATGGATACATCAGACATTGAACCGTGGTATGCTTTTAGATCCTGTATATGCCACGTACCGGCATCGGTACCATCCTCATTTTTGAGAATATACACTAATTTAGACTTTTTCTTATGTACTGTACAAAGCACATAACGTGGTGCCAATTTTTGTGCAAAATTATCAGCTGCCTTAGATAAAACTTTATTCCTTTTCCATACTTTATCACCAACAAAAAATTCCTTTTCCCTACGCCGCAAATTGTAATATTTACTATTCTTCTTATAAGCAACGTTTAATTTATTCTGAACTTCATGAAAGATTTCCGATAAATTTCCTAAATTTTGAATCCATTTATTTCTATTACACAGCTCCAAATCAGTCTCACTTCTTCCATAATATTTCCCTGAGCAAGGTACTTCACGCCCAAAATTCAAAAATGCGGGACTATACCCCGTGACTTCATGTACAGATGTTCTCATAGAATAAGCAATTTTTTGAAGTTCTTTATCCCAAGTTCTATGATTACCATTAATATAACTTCGAATGGCAGTACAAATTGTTCGATTTGCTCTTTCCACATAGTTGGCCTGTGGATGATAATATGGAGTATATAAAATGTTGGAGTTATAGTCTTGGACTAGTTTTTTGATAGTTTTGCTAATCAATTGTCTACCATTGTCACAGACAATGTTTTGCGGTACACCATATACCAAGAAGACTTCTTCCTCCAAAAATTTTACAATACTACTAGACGTGGCATTACGAAGTGGACATATAAGAGGATATTTTGTGAACCAATCTGAAACTACAAGAATGTACTGGAATCCCCTAGTACTTCTAGGAAGTGGACCCATCAAATCAAGAGCAATAACTTGCCAAGGAAAACGGACTTTTCGTTCAGCTCCCATAAAGCCAAATTTTGAATGATTCGGAGACTTTTGTGAGGCACAAATCTTACAATGTCTCACATATTTATTGATGTCATGGCGCATTTTTGGCCAATAGTAAGCTAAACTTACTCTATTAAATGTTTTATAATAACCAGCATGTGCAGCAGTGCTTGAGTCATGATTCAGCTGAATAATTTTTATCCGTTGTTGCTTTGGCACTAGAAGTTTCCAATCAGAAATATTAGTCTCTAATGATACCTTAGATGGAATTAACTTATATACGAAATTATCCTTTACTGCCCATTGTGGGTAACTATCAGGATTACTCAATATTTTGGAACGGATCTTCTCATAAAAGGAATCTATTTGACCTAAATCAATGTCTAGCGATACACAATTACCTGCACTTTTCAGAGTCAATATTTGTTCACTTTGAGATGTTTCAAAATCATCATCTACCGGATTCCTGGATAGAGCATCTGGAACTGTCATTAATCTACCAGCCCGGTGACAAATGTCAAAATCGAATTGACTTAGACGAACACTCCAACGAGACAGTCGTCCTGTAGGGTTTTTCATATTAAATAGATATTTCAATGAGGCATGATCAGTGATTAAAGTAAATCGAACACCTTCAATATAACCTCTGAAACGTTCACAAGCAAAAATGCAGGCTAGACACTCCTTTTCAGTGGTTCCATAATTTTTTTCGTATTTTGAAAGACTTCTAGAAGCAAAAGCAATGACTCGTTCATGACCATTCTGAATTTGGGTTAAAACGCAACCAAGACCATTATCACTTGCATCACACTGGAGAGCAAATGGAAGATTAAAGTCAGCACTTGAAAGAATAGGGGCAGACACTAAAGCCTGCTTGACACTACCGAAAGCTTGTTCAGCCTCTCGAGTCCAATTGATTTTTTGCCCTTTCTTTCTGCTTTTTAGAAGATCATTAATCGGAGCCATTAGAGAAGAGAAATTTGGTATGAACCGGCGGTACTAACTACACAGGCCTGTAAATCTCTTGACTTCCGTTGTGGTTCTTGGTTGAGGAAATTGTACCATAGCGGAGACCTTCATGGGATCTGTACGGAGTCCAAATTTATCAACAACAAAACCTAGATATTTAAGTGAAGATCGAAAAAAAGTACATTTATCAATATTGACTGTTAAATTTGCTTTTTCTAAACGTTTGGCTACTTCATGCAATGTTTTGATGTGGTCTTCAAAGGTTGAATTTATTATGATTATATCATCCAAATACACGAAGGCGTTTGGCTCCATTTCTGGACCAAATATGGCATCCATTAATCTTTGTTGGCATTGCGCGGCATTACAAAGGCCAAAAGGCATAACTTTAAATTGGAAAAGTCCTCTGCCTGGTACTGAGAAAGCGGTCTTTTCCTTAGATTCCTCATCGAGAGGAATTTGCCAAAACGCACTCCGCAAGTCAACAGAGGATATATAATTAGCCCCGCCAAGCAACGATAAAATTCTATCAACGACTGGTAGTGGATAGCTATCTTTCTTTGTTAATGAGTTCAACTTCCTACCATCAAAACAAAATCGATAATCGCCATTATCTTTCTTCACAAGTAACACCGGTGATGACCATTCACTTTGAGATTTTTCAATAACATCTAATTGTAACATTTTATCCAACTCTTTATTTAAATGTGTAAGCATGTAAGGTGACATCAGATATTGGCGTTGCTTAACTGGGGTAGCATTACCTGTTTCTATATGGTATACTATTTTATCTGTCCTACCTAACTTTTCATTATTGGAAAGTTCCTTAAATTTTGAAATAACATCTTCAGCTAACGATTTTTGTTCTGAGGATAAATCTCTTAAAGCTTGGAGTTTATCATTAGTGATACCATCGTCCTTATCAGATCCGACTGTAGCGATTGTGACTTCAGCATCACCTCTGACTTCCCAAGTATTGTCATGAAAATCTATTTTCAACTTAAATTGTTGACAGAAATCACTTCCTAGAATGACAGAATAATTTAATGATGGAACTACCAAAAATTTTATAATTCGACACTCCCTTTCTATACTAATAGGAATATCCACAGCGCCAGTGACGCTTTGTTTAACTCCATCAGCAGTTACAACAAAATTATGACAGGACTTTTTGGATTTTAAATTTAAACTGCTTAAAAATTTTACACCCTTTTTTCCTATGATACTGTTATTTGCACCTGAATCCAATAAAGCTACTATATTTTTCCCAAAAATATTGATGGAAACATAAGGTCTATTATCTAATTCCTTTTTTACTAAGGTTGGAGATACAGAAGTTTTTGAACCTTCAAGAAAATCTTTAACAAAATTCAAATGTCTTCTCCACTCATCTCTGGAGGTTTTTCTCAAATTTTTGGCCTGAAAATCGGGAGATACAACTCGGCCAACTTGGTTTATCTCCTGGAAGCGTTTCCCGAACAATGCTCACATTCATTCTTACTAACATTGTGATTTCCACACCCATAACAAAATTTAGTTCTAGGTTTTAAGCAATGCTTGAAATGGTGATTTTCCAATCTGCAGTTGTAGCAAACTACAGCCTTCCTAGGTGGATTATTTTTATTAGAAGATTCCCCAGTTGACTGAGATGTTCCAGGACTTGGATATTGATAAATAGAACTCCTATTAGAATTTTGAAAATTTGCTGAATTTGGCGAAGTTGAGTTACGATGATATTGGGAAGTTGGATCTTGTGAAGTAGAAGGGGATGAATTTGTAAAATTTGAGCCTGGCTTATTTAAGTTTTGATAGGAAGTATTCCTGAACCGTGAATTTTGATTTTTCTGATAATTAGAATTTTGAAATTTTCTTGTCTGATAATTTTTATCAGTTGATACACTACAGTTATTGAATTCGACATCTATATCGCAAGCAAGTGAGCTAACTTGAGTTCTACGGTTAACTTTAACATTCAATTCCTTAAAAACTTCCTCTAAAGATTTTACATCCTTGATTAATTCTTCAACAGTCCCATATTTATTCAAAGCAAGTCTTTCCACAAATTCAGGTCTCAGGTTTTTTTGAAGCCACTTGAGTTTTGTTGACACAGCTGGTGGAGAACTTAAGCGATTGAACAACTGTTCCATAACTGCCACAAAAATAATAACCGGTTCATCATCAAATTGTTTACGATGCTTTATTGTCTCCCAAACTTCCTCATCATAATCTTTACTCAGAAAGTCTTGTTGTAATCTCCTAGTAAGTGAATCCCAATCTCGAACTAACTTTGCATCTTTAACATGGCGAAGCCATAATAATGCTTTTCCAGAAAATAAATCAACTGATGCTTCATACAACTGTTGTTTGGTAACATGCCTAGCTTCAGCTAACTCATCTACTCTCTCTAAAAAGGATTTTACTCCCATTGATTTCTTTGACCCATCAAATTTAAGATCCCATTTATAGACTGAAACAGATTTTGACATAGGAGGCACTAGTAGATTTGGTGGAAATTGAACAAAGGGGGTGGCTGTGGCAGGTGTTGAGACACTTGCTGCTGCAGCAGTTGCGCGTTCAGCTTTTTCATCTAATTCTGCTTCTAGTGTCAAACAAGTTGCATACGT
The DNA here is from genome assembly GCA_029955515.1 of Chrysomela aeneicollis. Lineage (NCBI taxonomy): Eukaryota > Metazoa > Arthropoda > Insecta > Coleoptera > Chrysomelidae > Chrysomela > Chrysomela aeneicollis. The sequence continues at coordinate 7,631,646 of JARUHQ010000013.1, read as the reverse complement.
CTCATTTTTATAAATTAGTTGTGCTGGTTTTGTAGGATCGACAACCATTCTTTTTAAACGCAAGGAAACATGGGCTAACCGAGATTTATATCTAGAGTAAGCTGAATCAGTAGTGGTACTATCAAAATCATTGATGACTGTAGCGAGATTATCCAAAGAGTTATTTATTTGAGTTTGGTCAGTCTCAAAAGTATAGGTCGGATCTGATAATGACAAAGGTAAAACACCTTCTTTCTTTTCCTTCCTAACCGCAGTTGACAGAATTTTCCGCTTTTCATTCATGTCACGAGAGGTAACGATTCCTCTAATCCTCAGCTCATAATTAAGTTCTTCTATTAGCAAATGTCCGGGCCTTATGTCGGTTTCCATGATTTTATTAGAAAAATTCTAGGAAGTGAAAATTATAATTTCAATATAGATCTCTCTATCAGTGAGAAACGCCGAAACAATTTTATTATAAGAGCTTGACTCAAAAAAAATTTGAAATCTATAAGTAAATTCCCGCCACCACTATGAACAAGAAAAGTTCTGAAACCTGTAGTTAAAACTATAGGGAACTCTATAATGTCCTGGTTTCAGCAGCTTGATACTCAGAAAATATAATTTTCAATTGTTAAATTCTCAACCAATAGTCCTCTGTACTATCAACAATAAAAAAATAATTTGGACCTTATAGTGCCAAGCAACTCTGAGTCTCCCCCTATTCCTCAAAACTAGATGTATGGAGAGCCGTCTACAAAATCCCATGTACATAAAATTTCATAACTTGAATTTAGTACTCAAATGAATGTTTGAATTTGAAAAGATTAAAATTTCCTGGCAGAAAATATGTTCTCACCTCAGATCTTACCAAAAGGATTATCCTACTAGTTTTGATATGTCTGACCAACTCCTACAAATTCCTCAGGTTGAGTCAAACTTCCAAAAATCTAGGTGTCCAGTTGAAAAATAAACTGCAAGGCTGCTAGTCTGTGGAGAGATGAAAGGCTGCTAGTCTGAAGAAGTGTGTGGCTGCAAGGACTGCTCAGATAAAGTTTCCTTCCTTAGATTGACAAAGTTCTCCAATTCCCAAATAACCTGGTGAACACATATAATCTATATACCTTTGGATTCTACAATATTATTGTAATTTTTTCACTCAAAAATAATCGGGCCCCACGTTGGGCGCCAAAATGTAACCTTCCCTATCCTTATTAATATTTAATAGAGGATAAGATAGGCAGGGTAGCTCTTTTGTCTGGTGGCAAGAGGTGTGAGTTCAAATTTTACAAAAAAAAAACTTAATATAGAGGGCGCCACTTAGTCTGATCTTATTGAACTAAGAAATATAATCTATGGATATTTTTAAATATTAAGAATTTTGATATACCTGAAAATTCAAAGAAAAACACACCTATGAACTAAGAGGTAGTTTAATTTCAGCCTATTCTATGTTTTGGTACAGGGATGTAAACATATACTCAGATTTGAGCTAACTTTCAATGGAACACAATATTTCCAAATGTGAGAATTATACTCACCACATAATAACCAGATATTCTACTTCTAGAATCTATAATAAACCCCCCTTATATATTGGCCAACATATATGAGTTCACAGCGTTTTGATGTGAAGTAATATTTCTTAACTCATAGGTATATATTATTATTGAGTGAAATTTTGAAATATAAGAAAAAAATCAAAATGAAATGGTACAACCTTATGTTTCCTATGTCAAACCATGGGTTATTTGGGTATGGTACTCCAGAGGTTCCAGGAAACAGCCTCTCGCAGATCAACTCCAGTAGATTCCCAGAGGTTCCAGAAAAACAGCACCTTTCGGCTCAACCCCAGAAAAGTTCCCAGAGGTTCCAGAAAAACAGCACCTTTCGGCTCAACTCCAGAAGGTTCCTGATAACAGCACTTTTCGGATCAACTCCAGAAGATTCCCAAATAACATAAACTTTAGAATTGGCTGAAATGCATCTCCAAGTTTAGTTCAACTCTAAAGAAATTTTAATTCTGGTTGGACGGCTCTCCTTAATCCATCCTAGAGGTCACAAAATGGCAGACATGCCGACGAAATCGACGAATCTACAACTACACCAAAAAAATGTCCATGATACATCTCCATAGTGAAAAAGAACAAAATCCTTACCGTCTAATGGGATAGCCCCACTATTTTATAAGTATAAATTACCCAAAGGGTGGTTCGAAGAAGAATCCGAAACTTTTTTCATTCTCATTTTCATGAGGTGCTTCTCACATGAAAAACTTCAAGGCACGAAGAAGGAGCCGGAAATCGGACCTCGTATCCTGTGCAGATATTTTCGAAAACCCATTCAAAAAAACTATTTTAGATTTAAATCGGTTCTTGCGCAATGACATTTGTGAACCTTGTGATAAACTGATCCCAATACTACCAACTGATTGATCTGTCATAGAATCACCCAACCAGTTCAAATTTACCAGAGTTCCAAGGATATAATCCTGGTCACGTACTGTCTCGAGACTCGAAGATGTGAACTATCAACCAAAAACTTCTTGTTCTTTACAAAATCAAAGAATGGAAAGAGAGAAACATATAATCCATCAGGAAAAGTCAAAATTTCATGTTACAATGTTATGCTGTGTATATAGTTATACACACTAGGTGACGGTATTCCCGTTTTACATAAGAGCGACCGAAACGAAAAGAAAGTTGAACGGATAGACTGAACAATCAATGTTTCTGGGTTTCTGGTTAGATTATATATGAGAACTGTTACCTGGTTAGACATACTATATGATAATCATCACGATATTCTCGAATACAACCCCAGATACGATTATTGTTTAGTCTATCCATTCAACCTTCTGTTCAATTCAGTCGTTCTTATGTATAACGGAAGAACAGTTACCTGGTGAGTATAACTATATAAACATAATCGAATACAACCCAGATACGATGAATTTTCAATCTATCCATTCAACCTTCTGCTCGATTCGGTCGCTTTTATGTAAAACGAAAGAACAGTTACCTGGTGAGTATTGCTATATAAACATCATCACGATATCATCGAATACAACTCAGATACAATTATCGCTTCGTCTAACCATTCAACATTCTGTACGATTCAGTCGCTAGTATGTGTAAAGGAAGTACCGTCACCTGGTAAGTATCACTATATATACAGTATTGCGATATAATCAGATACCACCCAGATACATTGATTGTTCAGTCTATCCATTCAACTTTCTGTTCGTTTCGGTCGCTCGTATGTAAAACGGGTATACCGTCACCTAATGTGTATAATTATATACACAGCATAACATCATAATCGAATACAACTCATGAACTATCCATTCAACCTTCTGTTCGATTCGGTTGCTCGTATGTATAACGAAAGAACAGTAACCTGGTGAGTATTTCTATATGAACGTCATCACGATATAATCGAATACAACTCAGATACAATGATCATTCAGTCTATCCATCCAACCTTCTGTTCGATTATGTCGCTCGTATGTATAACGCAAGAACAGTCACCTGGTGAGTATTACTATATAAACATCACCACGATATAATCGAATACAACTAAGTTACAATTATCGTTCCGTCTAACCATCCAACCTTATGTTCGATTTAGACGCTCGTATGTGTAACGAAAGAACCGTTACATGGTAGGTGTAACTAAATATACAGCATAACGATATAATCGGAGACAACCCAGATACAATGATTGTTCAATCTATCCATCCAACCTTATGTTCGATTCGGTTGCTCGTATGTTTAACGGAAGAACTGTTACCTGGTTAGACATAATATATGATAATCATCACGATATACTCGAATACAACCCCAGATACGATTATTGTTTAGTCTATCCATTCAACTTTCTGTTCAATTCAGTCGTTCTTATGAAAAACGGAAGAACAGTTACCTGGTGAGTATAACTATATAAACCTAATCGAATACAACCCAGATACGATGAATTTTCAATCTATTCATTTAACCTTCTGCTCGATTTGGTCGCTTTTATTTAAAACGGAAGAACAGTTACCTGGTGAATATTGCTATATAAACATCATCACGATATAATCGAATACAACTCAGATACAATTATCGCTTCGTCTAACCATTTAACCTTCTATTCGATTCAGTCGCTAGTATGTGTAACGGAAGTACCGTCACCTGGTAAGTATCACTATATATACAGTATTGCGATATAATCGGATACCAACCAGATACATTGATTGTTCAGTCTATCCATTCAACTTTCCGTTCGTTTCGGTCGCTCGTATGTAAAACGGGAATACCGTCACCTAGTGTGTATAACTATATACACAGCATAACATCATAATCGAATACAACCCAGATACTATCCAGTCAACCTTCTGTTCGATTCGGTTTTTCGTATGTATAACGAAAGAACAGTAACCTGGTGAATATTTCTATATGAACGTCATCACGATATAATCGAATACAACTCAGATACAATGATCATTCCGTCTATCCATCCAACCTTCTGTTCGATTAGGTCGCTCGTATGTATAACGCAAGAACAGTCACCTGGTGAGTATTACTATATAAACATCACCACGATATAATCGAATACAACTCAGTTACAATTATCGTCCCGTCTAACCATCCAACCTTATATTCGATTTAGACGCTCGTATGTGTAACGAACGAATCGTTACTTGGTAGGTGTAACTAAATATACAGCATAACGATATAATCGGAGACAACCCAGATACAATGATTGTTCAATCTATCCATCCAACCTTATGTTCGATTCGGTTGCTCGTATGTTTAACGGAAGAACTATTACCTTGTTAGACATACTATATGATAATCATCACGATATACTCGAATACAACCCCAGATACGATTATTGTTTAGTCTATCCATTCAACTTTCTGTTCAATTCAGTCGTTCTTATGGAAAACGGAAGAACAGTTACCTGGTGAGTATAACTATATAAACCTAATCGAATACAACCCAGATACGATGAATTTTCAATCTATTCATTTAACCTTCTGCTCGATTTGGTCGCTTTTATGTAAAACGGAAGAACAGTTACCTGGTGAATATTGCTATATAAACATCATCACGATATAATCGAATACAACTCAGATACAATTTTCGCTTCGTCTAACCATTCAACCTTCTGTTCGATTCAGTCGCTAGTATGTGTAACGGAAGTACCGTCACCTGGTAAGTATCACTATATATACAGTATTGCGATATAATCGGATACCAACCAGATACATTGATTGTTCAGTCTATCCATTCAACTTTCCGTCCGTTTCGGTCGCTCGTATGTAAAACGGGAATACCGTCACCTAGTGTGTATAACTATATACACAACATAACATCATAATCGAATACAACCCAGATACTATCCATTCAACCTTCTGTTCGATTCGGTTTCTCGTATGTATAACGAAAGAACAGTAACCTGGTATTTCTATATGAACGTCATCACGATATAATCGAATACAACTCAGATACAATGATCATTCCGTCTATCCATCCAACCTTATGTTCGAATGGGTCGCTCGTATGTATAACGCAAGATTAGTCACCTGGTGAGTATTACTATATAAACATCACCACGATATAATCGAATACAACTCAGTTACAATTATCGTTCCGTCTAACCATCCAACCTTATGTTCGATTCAGACGCTCGTATGTGTAACGAAAGAACCGTTACATGGTAGGTGTAACTAAATATACAGCATAACGATATAATCGGAGACAACCCAGATACAATGATTGTTCAATCTATCCATTCTACCTTATGTTCGATTTGGTTGCTCGTATGTATAACGGAAGAACTGTTACCTGGTTAGACATTCTATGTGATGATAATCACGATATAATCAAATACAACCCAGATACGATGATTGTTCAGTCTATCCATTCAACCTTCTGTTCAGTTCAGTCGCTCTTATGTATAACTGGAGAACAGTTTCCTGGTGAGTATAATTATATGAACATCATCAAGATATAATCGAATACAACCCCAGATACGATTATTGTTTAGTCTATCCATTCAACCTTCTGTTCAATTCAGTCGCTCGTATGTATAAGGGAAGAACAGTTACCTGGTGAGTATAACTATATAAACATAATCGAATACAACCCAGATACGATGATTGTTCAATCTATACTAAATTCAACCTTCTGCTCGATTCGGTCGCTTGTATGTAAAACGGAAGAACAGTTACCTGGTGACTATTACTATATAAACATAATCGAATACAACCCAGATACGATGATTGTTCAATCTATTCATTTAACCTTCTGCTCGATTCGGTCGCTTGTATGTAAAACGGAAGAACAGTTACCTGGTGAGTATTGCTATATAAACATCATCACGATATCATCGAATACAACTCAGATAAAATTATCGTTTCGTCTAACCATTCAACCTTCTGTTCGATTTAGTCGCTAGCATGTGTAACGGAAGTACCGTCACCTGGTAAGTATCACTATATATACAGTATTGCGATATAATCGGATACCACCCAGATACATTGATTGTTCAGTCTATCTATTCAACTTTCTTTTCGTTTCGGTCGCTCGTATGTAAAACGGGAATACCGTCTCCTAGTGTGTATAACTATATACACAGCATAACATCATAATCGAATACAACCCATATACTATCCATTTAACCTTCTGTTCAATTCAGTCGCTCGTATGTATAACGGAAGAACAGTTACCTGGTGAGTATACCTATATAAACATAATTGAATACAACCCAGATACGATGATTGTTCAATCTATACTGAATTCAACCTTCTGCTCGATTCGATCGCTTGTATATAAAACGGAAGAACAGTTACCTGGTGAGTATTGCTATATAAACATCATCACGATATCATCGAATACAACTCAGATACAATTATCGTTTCGTCTAACCATTTAACCTTCTGTTCGATTCAGTCGCTAGTATGTGTAACGGAAGTACTGTCACCTGGTAAGTATCACTATATATACAGTATTGCGATATAATCGGATACCACCCAGATACATTGATTGTTCAGTCTATCCATTCAACTTTCTGTTCGTTTCGGTCGCTCGTATGTGAAACGGGAATACCGTCACCTTATGTGTATAACTATATACACAGCATAACATCATAATCGAATACAACCCAGATACTATCCATTCAACCTTCTGTTCGATTCGGTTGCTCGAATGTATAACGAAAGAACAGTAACCTGGTGAGTATTTCTATATGAACGTCATCACGATATAATCGAATACAACTCAGTTACAATTATCGTTCCGTCTAACCATCCAACCTTATGTTCGATTCAGACGCTCGTATGTGTAACGAAAGAACCGTTACATGGTAGGTGTAGTTAAATATACAACATTACGATATAATCGGAGACAACCCAGATACAATGATTGTTCAATCTATCCATTCAACCTTATGTTCGATTCGGTTGCCCGTATTTATAACGGAAGAACTGTTATCTGGTTAGACATACTATATGATAATCATCACGATATACCAGAATACAACCCCAGATGCGATTATTGTTTAGTCTATCCATTCAACTTTCTGTTCAATTCAGTCGTTCTTATGAAAAACGGAAGAACAGTTACCTGGTGAGTATAACTATATAAACCTAATCGAATACAACCCAGATACGATGAATTTTCAATCTATTCATTTAACCTTCTGCTCGATTCGGTCGCTTCTATGTAAAACGGAAGAACAGTTACCTGGTGAATATTGCTATATAAACATCATCACGATATAATCGAATACAACTCAGATACAATTATCGCTTCGTCTAACCATTTAACCTTCTGTTCGATTCAGTCGCTAGTATGTGTAACGGAAGTACCGTCACCTGGTAAGTATCACTATATATACAGTATTGCGATATAATCGGATACCAACCAGATACATTGATTGTTCAGTCTATCCATTCAACTTTCCGTTCGTTTCGGTCGCTCGTATGTAAAACAAGAATACCGTCACCTAGTGTGTATAACTATATACACAGCATAACATCATAATCGAATACAACCCAGATACTATCCATTCAACCTTCTGTTCGATTCGGTTTCTCGTATGTATAACGAAAGAACAGTAACCTGGTGAGTATCGAATACAACTCAGATACAATGATCATTCCGTCTATCCATCCAACCTTATGTTCGATTGGGTCGCTCGTATGTGTAACGAAAGAACCGTTACATGGTAGGTGTAACTAAATATACAGCATAACGATATAATCGGAGACAACCCAGATACAATGATTGTTCAATCTATCCATTCAACCTTATGTTCGATTTGGTTGCTCGTATGTATAACGGAAGAACTGTTACCTGGTTAGACATACTATGTGATGATAATCACGATATAATCAAATACAACCCAGATACGATGATTGTTCAGTCTATCCATTCAACCTTCTGTTCAGTTCAGTCGCTCTTATGTATAACTGGAGAACAGTTTCCTGGTGAGTATAATTATATGAACATCATCAAGATATAATCGAATACAACCCCAGATACGATTTTGAAGAAAAGCTACGAAAAGGGGCATAGTGAAAACTCTGATTGATCGTGCCTTCAGCCTCTGCAACAACGAGGAAAGCCTAACTTCCGAACTGGACCACATCAAGAGAGACCTCTACCAGAACGGCTATTCAAGGAAATTGGTGGAACAGACGTTGAAGCGCAGGAAACAGAGGATAATCCAAAAAGAAGAAGAACCGCAACAACCAACATTGTGCCTTCCCTACATCAAAGGATTGTCAGAGAGAATCAAGAAGATTGGATCCAAATACAAAATCAAGACCTGCTTCAAATCTGGAAACACCATCCGCAGCCAACTCACCAAAACCAGACCAACGAACAAAAACAGTGACTCCAAGAATTGCGTTTGTCGAGTACCATGCGAATGTGGCAAATCATACATCGGAGAAACCAAGAGACCACTGGAAACCAGAATCGGCGAACAAAAGAAAAACACCCAACGAGGAGAAACCACCAAGTCAGGAATCGCAGAACATGTGTGGACCCACCAACATAACATCAAATGGTCTGAGGCAGAAATCATCCATAGAGAAGAACACTGGTTCAAGAGGAAATTCAAGGAAGCAGCATACATAATGAATAATAACGCTTTCAGTCAACCAAGCGTCGAGATCCGCAACACATGGAAACCGCTGATTAGCCGAATCAACCGGTTACGGCTCACTGAACCGGAAAATCCCGCCATAGCTGACCTATAAATACCCCCGTATCCCAGGACTTTGTTAGTTCTCACCTGAAGACGATTGTAGATACACACAATCGAAACGTCGTGACAAACTCGATTTGAATCTTTCTCATAATTTTAATTCTTTATTCATTCATTTTATTTTATTTTGATTTCTAATTCAACTTTTCTTTTTTTCAGGCTATTGATTTCTAATTCAATTTTTTCTTATTTTCAGGCTCATCGACTAGTTAAACTCCTATTTAAATCTACATTTTTCGACTTCATATATACTAACACTAATACTAACCTGATTTATTGATACTCGAATCTTCTTGATTCGATAAAATAGTTAATTTTTATTCATCACTTATTTCGTTTTTTCAGCATAACTCATCTTTTCTTTTCTCAGGATTCAAATCTTCATACCTTTAGACAATGGAAGTCCGAAACTTTTCTTCACAACTCGAGACATTGTCAGCCACCTTCGAACAAAAAAACCCAGATACGATTATTGTTTAGTCTATCCATTCAACCTTCTGTTCAATTCAGTCGCTCGTATGTATAACGGAAGAACAGTTACCTGGTGAGTATAACTATATAAACATAATCGAATACAACCCAGATACGATGATTGTTCAATCTATACTAAATTTAACCTTCTGCTCGATTCGGTCGCTTGTATGTAAAACGGAAGAACAGTTACCTGGTGAGTATTGCTATATAAACATCATCACGATATCATCGAATACAACTCAGATACAATTATCGTTTCGTCTAACCATTCAACCTTCTGTTCGATTTAGTCGCTAGCATGTGTAACGGAAGTACCGTCACCTGGTAAGTATCACTATATATACAGTATTGCGATATAATCGGATACCACCCAGATACATTGCTTGTTCAGTCTATCCATTCAACTTTCTTTTCGTTTCGGTCGCTCGTATGTAAAACGGGAATACCGTCTCCTAGTGTGTATAACTATATACACAGCATAACATCATAATCGAATACAACCCATATACTATCCATTCAACCTTCTGTTCAATTCAGTCGCTCGTATGTATAACGGAAGAACAGTTACCTGGTGAGTATACCTATATAAACATAATCGAATACAACCCAGATACGATGATTGTTCAATCTATACTGAATTCAACCTTCTGCTCGATTCGGTCGCTTGTATATAAACCGGAAGAACAGTTACCTGGTGAGTATTGCTATATAAACATCATCACGATATCATCGAATACAACTCAGATACAATTATCGTTTCGTCTAACCATTCAACCTTCTGTTCGATTCAATCGCTAGTATGTGTAACGGAAGTACCGTCACCTGGTAAGTATCACTATATATACAATATTGCGATATAATCGGATACCACCCAGATACATTGATAGTTCAGTCTATCCATTCAACATTCTGTTCGTTTCGGTCGCTCGTATGTGAAACGGGAATACCGTCACCTTATGTGTATAACTATATACACAGCATAACATCATAATCGAATACAACCCAGATACTATCCAGTCAACCTTCTGTTCGATTCGGTTGCTCGTATGTATAACGAAAGAACAGTAACCTGGTGAGTATTTCTATATGAACGTCATCACGATATAATCGAATACAACTTAGTTACAATTATCGTTCCGTCTAACCATCCAACCTTATGTTCGATTCAGACGCTCGTATGTGTAACGAAAGAACCGTTACATGGTAGGTGTAGTTAAATATACAACAAAACGATATAATCGGAGACAACCCAGATACAATGATTGTTCAATCTATCCATTCAACCTTATGTTCGATTCGGTTGCTAGTATGTATAACGAAAGAACAGTTACCTGGTTAGACATAATATATAATAATCATCACGAAATAATCGAATACAACCCAGATACGATGATTGTCCAGTCTATCCATTCAACCTTCTGTTCAGTTCAGTCGCCCTTATGTTTAACTGGAGAACAGTTACCTGGTGAGTATAACTATATGAACATCATCACGATAAAATCGAATACAACCCCAGATACGATCATTGTTTAGTCTATCCATTCAACCTTCAGTTCAATTCAGTCGCTCGTATGTATAACGGAAGAACAGTAACCTGGTGAGTATAACTATATAAACATAATCGAATACAACTCAGATACGATGATTGTTCAATCTATCCATTCAACCTAATGTTCGATTCGGTTACTCGTATGTATATCGGAAGAACAGGTACCTGGTGAGTATATCTATATAAACATAATCGAATACAACTCGGATACGGTGATTGTTCAATCTATCCATTTAACCTTCTGCTCGATTCGGTCGCTTGTATGTGAAACGGAAGGACAGTTACCTGGTGAGTATTGCTATATAAACATCATCACGATATCATCGAATACAACTCAGATACAATTATCGTTTCGTCTAACCATTCAACATTCTGTTCGATTCAGTCGCTAGTATGTGTAACGGAAGTATCGTCACCTGGTAAGTATCACTATATATACAGTATTGCGATATAATCGGATTCCACCCAGATACATTGGTTGTTCAGTCTATCCATTCAACTTTCTTTTCGTATCGGTCGCTCGTATGTAAAACGGGAATACTGTCTCCTAGTGTGTATAACTATATACACAGCATAACATCATAATCGAATACAACCCATAAACTATCCATTCAACCTTCTGTTCAATTCAGTCGCTCGTATGTATAACGGAAGAACAGTTACCTGGTGAGTATAACTATATAAACATAATCGAATGCAACCCAGATACGATGATAGTTCAATCTATACTGAATTTAACCTTCTGCTCGATTCGGTCGCTTGTATGTAAAACGGAAGAACAGTTACCTGGTGAGTATTGCTATATAAACATCATCACGATATCATCGAATACAAATCAGATACAATTATCGTTTCGATTCAGTCGCTAGTATGTGTAACGGAAGTATCGTCACCTGGTAAGTATCACTATATATACAGTATTGCGATATAATCGGATACCACCCAGATACATTGATTGTTCAGTCTATCCATTCAACTTTCTTTTCGTTTCGGTCGCTCGTATGTAAAACGGGAATACCGTCTCCTAGTGTGTATAACTATATACACAGCATAACATCATAATCGAATACAACCCATATACTATCCATTCAACCTTCTGTTCAATTCAGTCGCTCGTATGTATAACGGAAGAACAGTTGCCTGGTGAGTATAGTTATATAAACATAATCGAATACAACCCAGATACGATGATTGTTCAATCTATACTGAATTCAACCTTCTGCTCGATTCGGTCGCTTTTATGTAAAACAGAAGAACAGTTGCCTGGTGAGTATTGCTATATAAACATCATCACGATATCATCGAATACAACTCAGATACAATCATCGTTTCGTCTAACCATTTAACCTTCTGTTCGATTCGGTCGCTAGTATGTGTAACGGAAGTACCGTCACCTGGTAAGTATCACTATATATACAGTATTGCGATATAATCGGATACCACCCAGATACATTGATTGTTCAGTCTATCCATTCAACTTTCTGTTCGTTTCGGTCGCTCGTATGTGAAACGGGAATACCGTCACCTTATGTGTATAACTATATACACAGCATAACATCATAATCGAATACAACCCAGATACTATCCATTCAACCTTCTGTTCGATTCGGTTGCTCGTATGTATAACGAAAGAACAGTAACCTGGTGAGTATTTCTATATGAACGTCATCACGATATAATCGAATACAACTTAGTTACAATTATCGTTCCGTCTAACCATCCAACCTTATGTTCGATTCAGACGCTCGTATGTGTAACGAAAGAACTGTTACATGGTAGGTGTAGTTAAATATACAACATAACGATATAATCGGAGACAAGCCAGATACAATGATTGTTCAATCTATCCATTCAACCTTATGTTCGATTCGGTTGCTAGTATGTATAACGAAAGAACAGTTACCTGGATAGACATAATATATAATGATCATCACGAAATAATCGAATACAACCCAGATACGATGATTGTTCAGTCTATCCATTCAACCTTCTGTTCAGTTCAGTCGCTCTTATGTATAACTGGAGAACAGTTACCTGGTGAGTATAACTATATGAACATCATCACGATATAAGCGAATACAACCCCTGATACGATCATTGTTTGGTCTATCCATTCAACCTTCAGTTCGATTCAGTCGCTCGTATGTATAACGGAAGAACAGTTACCTGGTGAGTATAACTATATAAACATAATCGAATACAACTCAGATACGATGATTGTTCAATCTATCCATTCAACCTCATGTTCGATTCGGTTGCTCGTATGTATATCGGAAGAACAGGTACCTGGTGAGTATATCTATATAAACATAATCGAATACAACTCAGATACGATGATTGTTCAATCTATCCATTTAACCTTCTGTATGAACGTCATCACGATATAATCGAATACAACTTAGTTACAATTATCGTTCCGTCTAACCATCCAACCTTATGTTCGATTCAGACGCTCGTATGTGTAACGAAAGATTCGTTACATGGTGGGTGTAGTTGAATATACAACATAACGATATAATCGGAGACAACCCAGATACAATGATTGTTCAATCTATCCATTCAACCTTATGTTCGATTCGGTTGCTAGTATGTATAACGAAAGAACAGTTACCTGGTTAGACATAATATATAATAATCATCACGAAATAATCGAATACAACCCAGATACGATGATTGTTTAGTCTATTCATTCAACCTTCTGTTCAGTTCATTCGCTCGTATGTATAACGGAAGAACAGTTACCTGGTGAGTATAACTATATAAACATAATCGAATACAACTCAGATACGATGATTGTTCAATCTATCCATTCAACCTTATGTTCGATTCGGTTGCTCGTATGTATATCGGAAGAACAGGTACCTGGTGAGTATATCTATATAAACCTAATCGAATACAACTCAGATACGATGATTGTTCAATCTATCCATTTAACCTTCTGCTCGATTCGGTCGCTTGTATGTAAAACGGAAGGACAGTTACCTGGTGAGTATTGCTATATAAACATCATCACGATATCATCGAATACAACTCAGATACAATTATCGTTTCGTCTAACCATTCAACATTCTGTTCGATTCAGTCGCTAGTATGTGTAACGGAAGTATCGTCACCTGGTAAGTATCACTATATATATACAGTATTGCGATATAATCGGATACCACCCAGATACATTGATTGTTCAGTCTATCCATTCAACTTTCTTTTCGTTTCGGTCGCTCGTATGTAAAACGGGAATACCGTCTCCTAGTGTGTATAACTATATACACAGCATAACATCATAATCGAATACAACCCATATACTATCCATTCAACCTTCTGTTCAATTCAGTCGCTCGTATGAATAACGGAAGAACAGTTACCTGGTGAGTATAACTATATAAACATAATCGAATACAACCCAGATACGATGATTGTTCAATCTATACTGAATTCAACCTTCTGCTCGATTCGGTCGCTTGTATGTAAAACGGAAGAACAGTTACCTGTTGAGTATTGCTATATAAACATCATCACGATATCATCGAATACAACTCAGATACATGTATCGTTTCGTCTAACCATTTAACCTTCTGTTCGATTCAGTCGCTAGTATGTGTAACGGAAGTACCGTCACCTGGTAAGTATCACTATATATACAGTATTGCGATATAATCGGATACCACCCAGATACATTGATTGTTCAGTCTATCCATTCAACTTTCTGTTCGTTTCGGTCGCTCGTATGTGAAACGGGAATACCGTCACCTTATGTGTATAACTATATACACAGCAAAACATCATAATCAAATACAACCCAGATACTATCCATTCAACCTTCTGTTCGATTCGGTTGCTCGTATGTATTACGAAAGAACAGTAACCTGGTGAGTATTTCTATATGAACGTCATCACGATATAATCGAATACAACTTAGTTACAATTATCGTTCCGTCTAACCATCCAACCTTATGTTCGATTCAGACGCTCGTATGTGTAACGAAAGAACCGTTACATGGTAGGTGTAGTTAAATATACAACATAACGATATAATCGGAGACAACCCAGATACAATGATTGTTCAATCTATCCATTCAACCTTATGTTCGATTCGGTTGCTAGTATGTATAACGAAAGAACAGTTACCTGGTAAGACATAATATATAATAATCATCACGAAATAATCGAATACAACCCAGATACGATGATTGTTCAGTCTATCCATTCAACCTTCTGTTCAGTTCAGTCGCTCTTATGTATAACTGGAGAACAGTTACCTGGTGAGTATAACTATATGAACATCATCACGATATAATCGAATACAACCCCAGATACGATCATTGTTTAGTCTATCCATTCAACCTTCAGTTCAATTCGGTCGCTCGTATGTATAACGGAAGAACAGTTACCTGGTGAGTATAACTATATAAACATAATCGAATACAACTCAGATACGATGATTGTTCAATCTATTTATTCAACCTTATGTTCGATTCGGTTGCTCGTATGTATATCGGAAGAACAGGTACCTGGTGAGTATATCTATATAAACATAATCGAATACAACTCAGATACGATGATTGTTCAATCTATCCATTTAACCTTCTGCTCGATTCGGTCGCTTGTATGTAAAACGGAAGAACAGTTACCTGGTGAGTATTGCTATATAAACATCATCACGATATCATCGAATACAAGTCAGATACAATTATCGTTTCGTCTAACCATTTAACCTTCTGTTCGATTCAGTCGCTAGTATGTGTAACGGATGTACCGTCACCTGGTAAGTATCACTATATATACAGTATTGCGATATAATCGGATACCACCCAGATACATTGATTGTTCAGTCTATCCATTCAAATTTCTGTTCGTTTCGGTCGCTCGTATGTGAAACGGGAATACCGTCACCTTATGTGTATAACTATATACACAGCATAACATCATAATCGAATACAACCCAGATACTATCCATTCAACCTTCTGTTCGATTCGGTTGCTCGTATGTATAACGAAAGAACAGTAACCTGGTGAGTATTTCTATATGAACGTCATCACGATATAATCGAATACAACTTAGTTACAATTATCGTTCCGTCTAACCATCCAACCTTATGTTCGATTCAGACGCTCGTATGTGTAACGATAGAACCGTTACATAACGATATAATCGGAGACAACCCAGATACAATGATTGTTCAATCTATCCATTCAACCTTATGTTCGATTCGGTTGCTAGTATGTATAACGAAAGAACAGTTACCTGGTTAGACATAATATATAATAATCATCACGAAATAATCGAATACAACCCAGATACGATGATTGTTCAGTCTATCCATTCAACCTTCTGTTCAGTTCAGTCGCTCTTATGTATAACTGGAGAACAGTAACCTGGTGAGTATAACTATATGAACATCATCACTATATAATCGAATACAACCCCAGATACGATCATTGTGTAGTCTATCCATTCAACCTTCAGTTCAATTCAGTAGCTCGTATGTATAACGGAAGAACAGTTACCTGGTGAGTATAACTATATAAACATAATCGAATACAACTCAGATACGATGATTGTTAAATCTATCCAT
Organism: Chrysomela aeneicollis; assembly: GCA_029955515.1. NCBI lineage: Eukaryota > Metazoa > Arthropoda > Insecta > Coleoptera > Chrysomelidae > Chrysomela > Chrysomela aeneicollis. The sequence goes on along the minus strand of JARUHQ010000013.1, from coordinate 7,614,807 downwards.
TCAACCTTATGTTCGATTCGGTTGCTCGTATGTATATCGGCAGAACAGGTACCTGGTGAGTATATCTATATAAACATAATCGAATACAACTCAGATACGATGATTGTTCAATCTAACCATTTAACCTTCTGCTCGATTCGGTCGCTTGTATGTAAAACGGAAGGACAGTTACCTGGTGAGTATTGCTATATAAATATCATCACGATATCATCGAATACAACTCAGATACAATTATCGTTTCGTCTGACCATTCAACATTCTGTTCGATTCAGTCGCTAGTATGTGTAACGGAAGTATCGTCACCTGGTAAGTATCACTATATATACAGTATTGCGATATAATCGGATACCACCCAGATACATTGATTGTTCAATCTATCCATTCAACTTTCTGTTCGTTTCGGTCGCTCGTATGTGAAACGGGAATACCGTCACCTTATGTGTATAACTATATACACAGCATAACATCATAATCGAATACAACCCATATACTATCCATTCAACCTTCTGTTCAATTCAGTCGCACGTATGTATAACGAAAGAACAGTAACCTGGTGAGTATTTCTATATGAACGTCATCACGATATAATCGAATACAACTTAGTTACAATTATCGTTCCGTCTAACCATCCAACCTTATGTTCGATTCAGACGCTCGTATGTGTAACGAAAGAACCGTTACATGGTAGGTGTAGTTAAATATACAACATAACGATATATTCGGAGACAACCCAGATACAATGATTGTTCAATCTATCCATTCAACCTTATGTTCGATTCGGTTGCTAGTATGTATAACGAAAGAACAGTTACCTGGTTAGACATAATATATAATAATAATCACGAAATAATCGAATACAACCCAGATACGATCATTGTTTAGTCTATCCATTCAACCTTCAGTTCAATTCAGTCGCTCGTATGTATAACGGAAGAACAGTTACCTGGTGAGTATAACTATATAAACATAATCGAATACAACTCAGATACGATGATTGTTCAATCTATCCATTCAACCTTATGTTCGATTCGATTGCTCGTATGTATATCGGAAGAACAGGTACCTGGTGAGTATATCTATATAAACATAATCGAATACAACTCAGATACGATGATTGTTGAATCTATCCATTTAACCTTCTGCTCGATTCGGTCGCTTGAATGTAAAACGGAAGGACAGTTACCTGGTGAGTATTGCTATATAAACATCATCACGATATCATCGAATACAACTCAGATACAATTATCGTTTCGTCTAACCATTCAACCTTCTGTTCGATTCAGTCGCTAGTATGTGTAACGGAAGTACCGTCACCTGGTAAGTATCACTATATATACAGTATTGCGATATAATCGGATACCACCCAGATACATTGATTGTTCAGTCTATCCATTCAACTTTCTTTTCGTTTCGGTCGCTTGTATGTAGAACGGGAATACCGTCTCCTAGTGTGTATAACTATATACACAGCATAACATCATAATCGAATACAACCCATATACTATCCATTCAACCTTCTGTTCAATTCAGTCGCTCGTATGTATAACGGAAGAACAGTTACCTGGTGAGTATAACTATATAAACATAATCGAATACAACCCAGATACGATGATTGTTCAATCTATACTGAATTCAACCTTCTGCTCGATTCGGTCGCTTGTATGTAAAACGGAAGAACAGTTACCTGGTGAGTATTGCTATATAAACATCATCACGATATCATCGAATACAACTCAGATACAATTATCGTTTCGTCTAACCATTCAACATTCTGTTCGATTCAGTCGCTAGTATGTGTAACGGAAGTATCGTCACCTAGTAAGTATCACTATATATACAGTATTGCGATATAATCGGATACCACCCAGATACATTGATTGTTCAGTCTATCCATTCAACTTTCTTTTTGTTTCGGTCGCTCGTATGTAAAACGGGAATACCGTCTCCTAGTGTGTATAACTATATACACAGCATAACATCATAATCGAATACAACCCATATACTATCCATTCAACCTTCTGTTCAATTCAGTCGCTCGTATGTATAACGGAAGAACAGTTACCTGGTGAGTATAACTATATAAACATAATCGAATACAACCCAGATACGATGATTGTTCAATCTATACTGAATTCAACCTTCTGCTCGATTCGGTCGCTTGTATGTAAAACGGAAGAACAGTTACCTGGTGAGTATTGCTATATAAACATCATCACGATATCATCGAATACATTTCAGATACAATTATCGTTTCGTCTAACCATTTAACCTTCTGTTCGATTCAGTCGCTAGTATGTGTAACGGAAGTATCGTCACCTGGTAAGTATCACTATATATACAGTATTGCGATATAATCGGATACCACCCAGATACATTGATTGTTCAGTCTATCCATTCAACTTTCTGTTCGTTTCGGTCGCTCGTATGTGAAACGGGAATACCGTCACCTTATGTGTATAACTATATACACAGCATAACATCATAATCGAATACAACCCAGATACTATTCATTCAACCTTCTGTTCGATTCGGTTGCTCGTATGTATAACGAAAGAACAGTAACCTGGTGAGTATTTCTATATGAACGTCATCACGATATAATCGAATACAACTTAGTTACAATTATCGTTCCATCTAACCATCCAACCTTATGTTCGATTCAGACGCTCGTATGTGTAACGAATGAACCGTTTCATGGTAGGTGTAGTTAAATATACAACATAACGATATAATCGGAGACAACCCAGATACAATGATTGTTCAATCTATCCATTCAACCTTATGTTCGATTCGGTTGCTCGTATGTATATCGGGAGAACAGGTACCTGGTGAGTATATCTATATAAACATAATCGAATACAACTCAGATACGATGATTGTTCAATCTATCCATTTAACCTTCTGCTCGATTCGGTCGCTTGTATGTAAAACGGAAGGACAGTTACCTGGTGAGTATTGCTATATAAACATCATCACGATATCATCGAATACAACTCAGATACAATTATCGTTTCGTCTAACCATTCAACATTCTGTTCGATTCAGTCGCTAGTATGTGTAACGGAAGTATCGTCACCTGGTAAGTATCACTATATATACAGTATTGCGATATAATCGGATACCACCTAGATACATTGATTGTTCAGTCTATCCATTTAACTTTCTGTTCGTTTCGGTCGCTCGTATGTGAAACGGGAATACCGTCACCTTATGTGTATAACTATATACACAGCATAACATCATAATCGAATACAACCCAGCTACTATCCATTCAACCTTCTGTTCAATTCAGTCGCTCGTATGTATAACGAAAGAACAGTTACCTGGTGAGTATAACTATATAAACATAATCGAATACAACCCAGATACGATGATTGTTCAATCTATACTGAATTCAACCTTCTGCTCGATTCGGTCGCTTGTATGTAAAACGGAAGAACAGTTACCTGGTGAGTATTGCTATATTAACATCATCACGATATCATCTAATACAACTCAGATACAATTATCGTTTCGTCTAACCATTCAACCTTCTTTTCGATTCAGTCGCTAGTATGTGTAACGGAAGTACCGTCACCTGGTAAGTATCACTATATATACAGTATTGCGATATAATCGGATACCACCCAGATACATTGATTGTTCAGTCTATCCATTCAACTTTTTTTTCGTTTCGGTCGCTCGTATGTAAAACGGGAATACCGTCTCCTAGTGTGTATAACTATATACACAGCATAACATCATAATCGAATACAACCCATATACTATCCATTCAACCTTCCCTTCAATTCAGTCGCTCGTATGTATAACGGAAGAACAGTTACCTGGTGAGTATAACTATATAAACATAATCGAATACAACCCAGATACGATGATTGTTCAATCTATACTGAATTCAACCTTCTGCTCGATTCGGTCGCTTGTATGTAAAACGGAAGAACAGTTACCTGGTGAGTATTGCTATATAAACATCATCACGATATCATCGAATACATTTCAGATACAATTATCGTTTCGTCTAACCATTTAACCTTCTGTTCGATTCAGTCGCTAGTATGTGTAACGGAAGTATCGTCACCTGGTAAGTATCACTATATATACAGTATTGCGATATAATCGGATACCACCCAGATACATTGATTGTTCAGTCTATCCATTCAACTTTCTGTTCGTTTCGGTCGCTCGTATGTGAAACGGGAATACCGTCACCTTATGTGTATAACTATATACACAGCATAACATCATAATCGAATACAACCCAGATACTATTCATTCAACCTTCTGTTCGATTCGGTTGCTCGTATGTATAACGAAAGAACAGTAACCTGGTGAGTATTTCTATATAAACGTCATCACGATATAATCGAATACAACTTAGTTACAATTATCGTTCCATCTAACCATCCAACCTTATGTTCGATTCAGACGCTCGTATGTGTAACGAATGAACCGTTTCATGGTAGGTGTAGTTAAATATACAACATAACGATATAATCGGAGACAACCCAGATACAATGATTGTTCAATCTATCCATTCAACCTTATGTTCGATTCGGTTGCTCGTATGTATATCGGGAGAACAGGTACCTGGTGAGTATATCTATATAAACATAATCGAATACAACTCAGATACGATGATTGTTCAATCTATTCATTCAACCTTCTGCTCGATTCGGTCGCTTGTATGTAAAACGGAAGGACAGTTACCTGGTGAGTATTGCTATATAAACATCATCACGATATCATCGAATACAACTCAGATACAATTATCGTTTCGTCTAACCATTCAACATTCTGTTCGATTCAGTCGCTAGTATTTGTAACGGAAGTATCGTCACCTGGTAAGTATCACTATATATACAGTATTGCGATATAATCGGATACCACCTAGATACATTGATTGTTCAGTCTATCCATTCAACTTTCTGTTCGTTTCGGTCGCTCGTATGTGAAACGGGAATACCGTCACCTTATGTGTATAACTATATACACAGCATAACATCATAATCGAATACAACCCAGCTACTATCCATTCAACCTTCTGTTCAATTCAGTCGCTCGTATGTATAACGGAAGAACAGTTACCTGGTGAGTATAACTATATAAACATAATCGAATACAACCCAGATACGATGATTGTTCAATCTATACTGAATTCAACCTTCTGCTCGATTCGGTCGCTTGTATGTAAAACGGAAGAACAGTTACCTGGTGAGTATTGCTATATTAACATCATCACGATATCATCTAATACAACTCAGATACAATTATCGTTTCGTCTAACCATTTAACCTTCTTTTCGATTCAGTCGCTAGTATGTGTAACGGAAGTACCGTCACCTGGTAAGTATCACTATATATACAGTATTGCGATATAATCGGATACCACCCAGATACATTGATTGTTCAGTCTATCCATTCAGCTTTCTGTTCGTTTCGGTCGCTCGTATGTGAAACGGGAATACCGTCAACTTATGTGTATAACTATATACACAGCATAACATCATAATCGAATACAACCCATATACTATCCATTCAACCTTCTGTTCGATTCAGTCGCTCGTATGTATAACGGAAGAACAGTTACCTGGTGAGTATAACTATATAAACATAATCGAATACAACCCAGATACGATGATTGTTCAATCTATACTGAATTCAACTTTCTGCTCGATTCGGTCGCTTGTATGTAAAACGGAAGAACAGTTACCTGGTGAGTATTGCTATAAGTTATGTACCCTTATCAGCTGATGCAGCAAGAAAGAAGACTCCTCTTCTAGGAAACTGTCGCCCGAAGCCGACGTTATAAATTCATGTTAATTTCCATAATTCATCATTCTGTATTCTGTTTTCCGCATTGTTCATTGCAACTTGTATCACTTAGAAATAAAAAATCTTTTTAAAAACCATTTTCGAGTTTTCGAAAACATAATTGGCGCAGTCGGTAGGATATCGGTGCAGTTATTAGTCGAAAATCACGCGGTATTGTGACCGGTTTCGACGAAAAACGTGGATTTTAATCCTTCGGCACCGGTAGTTAAAAGTATTGAACTTTTCAGTTCACCTGAGGGGCCGTCAGCAAGCTGTTGAAGAGCCGCAGACTACCCAGTACAGAATCAACCACAAGAGGAAGAGGAATTCGGTGAGAGTCAAATTCCCTGCATCCTTTCCGTGACCCTATCATTTTTCCCTGGTTAGGAAATTTTGATAATCGCAATAAGTAACGTAGTTTAAGAAGAGAATAAATAACATAGTTGATAAATATAACGTAAAGTTGGCTCATGACCAGCGATCATACAGTTGAATAATTGATTAATTCATCCACCGAGACTTTGAGATTTTCTGAATCGATTTCAAACAGTACAGTAAATAATATTAGTGACGAAATCACAGTAGAAACAATGGCTGAACCAACAAATAATTTAAGTATGCTGAAAATGTTTGTAGACACGATTCCCACTTTTGACGGGAATGCTAGTAAACTGCCTAGTTTTATTTCGTCTTGTGACTTTCTGTTCGATACCTATAGAAATCAAATGAGAGATCCGATCTTGAAAAACTATTTGAACAGAGTTGTTCAAACAAAACTATCAGGAAGAGCACAACTCCTAGTAGGTTGTCGGACTGAATTAAATTCATGGGAATTAATAAAAGCCGCACTTATTCAATGTTTCGGAGACAATAGGAGCTTCGAATGTTTAGAACAAGATTTATTTTTGGCCAGACCTTTCAAAAACGAGTCACCACTCGAACATTCATAAGAGGTTTGCATGGTCATTTACAAACGATAGTTAGACTCAAAAATCCAGAATGCTTAGAAACGGCAATGAATATCATTGTTGAGGAAGAAAATTTTCAATATACGCAAAACCCTTCGAAATTAACTCCAAATAATAGTCAGAAACCATTCGAGCCTCGTAGCCAAAATTCACAAAATTACAGACCGCAGATCCCACAAAATTTTAGATATAATTATCGATATCCCCAACAGCCTCAACAAAATTACCCTCAAAGAACTTTGCCGGCAATCCAACAAAGACCACAACAATTCCCTAATCAACAACAGTTTCCCAATCAACCAATTAACATACAACCTCGATCAAATGTTCAGAGAAATTATCCAACCAATAGACAAGTTTTTGGACCCCCTAAAAACGTTTTCAAACCAACTGGTCAAATACCCGGTAGTAAACCTCAACCAATGGCAATGTCATCAACATCAAGAAATACATTTTCGCGTCAAAATTACTCATACCCTCAAAATAATAACTATTTTCGATCAACCGGACCACCAAACTTCACATCCCAAGAAGTTTATCATATCGATGAGGTTATAAATCAAGAAGTAGAGACACTCGATACTAATGACGTCCAACACACAGAAAACATTGCTGTCGATGACGAACATTTATTCTATCAGTGTAACGAAACGGATGATTATGAAACGCTTGAAAATTTTCACGGGGTAGAGACGAAACACCACAACACCTAACCTTTGAATTGCACACAGATATAGGAAAAAACAATTTACCCAATATAAAAATAAATTACCCGCCTATGAAACTTCTAGTTGACACGGGATGCTCTCATTCAATCATGCGACCGAAAATTGCAGAAAAATTCTTTCCAGAAACGATTTATCATACAGTTTCAAAAATCAAAACCGGTATAGGAGAAAAAGAAATCCTTTTCAAAGCAGATATTCCAGCATTCAGAGAATTAAATTCCAATCATAATATTTCCTTCATTTTATTCGACTTTCATGAATATTTCGATGGTATCTTAGGTTTGGGAGAATTATTAAAAATGAACTTCAATATAGATTTAACAAATAAACGCTTAGTAAACGACGTAACTCAGATTCCTATATTTTATCGCGAACCAGAAAAAAAGAAATTTATCATTTCAGTGAATTCGCATGAAGTAGCTTCTATCAAGATTCCGGTTTCACAGTATAGCGGTGACATCATAATACCCCAACAAACTCTAGACGGCCTTTACCTTCCCGAAACACTAACAACCGCAAAACATGGAATTGCAAAAACGGACATATACAATTATACAGAGAACCAGATAACAATAGAACTTGATATGCCAGTTAATGTGTACGGCTTTTCTGATAAGCATAAAGACAATTTTTACATATTCCATTTTGACGAAATACTATCATCCAGCAAATACGATGAATCAAATATTCCAGACGTTTGTAAACTCGTCAGAAGTTATCATCTTAATCTTGAAGAAAAGTCCGCTCTTGAAAACCTTTGCCGCGAGTTCTCAGACATTTTCCACCATGAAAATAAAAAACTGACTTCCACTAACAGGGTGAAACATGAAATTAGGAGCACTGATGAAGTACCAGTACATTCTAAATCGTACAGATATCCATTCGCTTATAAAGATGAGGTACAGAATCAAATTAATAAAATGTTGGAAGACGGAATTATCCGTCCGAGTCAAAGTCCATGGAGCAGTCCTATTTGGATCGTACCCAAAAAACTAGATGCTAGTGGTAGACAAAAATGGAGAATAGTCGTTGACTATCGTAAAGTCAATGAGAAAACTATTGACGACCGGTACCCTTTACCAAATATCACGGATATTTTGGATAAATTAGGCCGTTGTCAGTACTTCTCCACATTAGACCTTGCTTCAGGATTCCATCAGGTAGAAATGCATCCAAACTCTATCGAAAAAACCGCCTTCAGTGTGGAGAATGGACATTTTGAATACCTTCGAATGCCATTCGGGCTCAAAAATGCGCCCAGTACGTTCCAAAGAGTGATGGACAATGTTCTCCAAGAACTCCAAGGCAAAGTGTGCCTGGTGTATATGGACGACATTATAATTTTTTCATCTAGCCTCAGCGAACACATTGCAAACATCAAACTAGTTTTCAAAAAGCTTCGTGATTCAAAATTAAAAATCCAATTGGACAAGTGCGAATTTCTTCGCAAAGAAGTCGAATTCTTGGGTCATGTAATCACCCCAAAAGGAATTAAACCAAACCCTCGTAAAATACAAGCGATTCTAAATTTTCCAATCCCTAAAACCGCGAAACAAATAAAATAATTTCTTGGACTCCTTCGATACTATAGACGTTTCATCAATAACTTTGCAAAACTCACAAAACATTTTACTAGATGTTTGAAAAAAGACGAGAAGATCGAACATACCACCGAATTCATGAACGCTTTTGAATTATGTAAAAATCTATTATGTAGCGACTCAATTCTACAATTCCCTGACTTCGACAAACAATTTATACTCACCACTGATGCTTCCAATGTAGCCATAGGCGCTGTGCTCAGTCAAGGAAAAATAGGCAGCGATCTACCTATCGCCTCTAGGACTTTGAATCCTGCTGAATCCAACTACAGCACAATCGAGAAGGAGCTCCTCGCGATTGTGTGGAGTACCAAACATTTTAGACCTTACCTTTTTGGCAGGAAGTTTACGATTGTGACCGATCATAAACCCCTCCAATGGTTGTTCAATTTGAAAGAGCCAAATTCAAGACTTGTAAGGTGGAGACTCAAACTTGAAGAATACGACTATCAAATTGTTTACGAAAAAAGGTAAACATAATGCAAACGCTGATTGCCTTTCACGCATCGAACTCAATGCGATGAAGAACGAAATGGATGAATCAGTCGCTGGAAACCCAGGCGATATAGACCTTGACATAGACCAATACTTGAACACAGACAACCAACAAAACATAACTTGTGAAGACTTGGACAGACTGGAAGAAATATTTAACCCTGTCAACGAACAACCACCCAATCCAATAAACGTTATCGCGGACGTTCAAATCAGGCCACCCAATCAAGACAATGATGGTGTCGAAACTGTTCATTCGGCAGTAGAGAACCCAATAATATTCATTCAGAAGCCATCAGGTTGCTATCATGTTGTGAAAAGTAAACCCTTCGGGAAAGCATTCAGATTAACAGTCTACTTGACGAGAAATATCGAAGAAGAAATTTTCAAGTTTTTCAAAGAACGCATTGATCCGAAAAAACTACATTGTATTTTCGTACAACAATCAGAAATCGATCTATCCTTACAATTAGCAAACATATTACCGAGATTTTTCAGAAACCACGCATTCAAACTTATAATTTCGAACCAATTTGTCAGAGATATTTCACACATAGAAAAAAGGCGAGAATTAATCAACTATCATCACGAAAAAACGGTCCACCGAGGAATAAATGGAACTCTATTAGCATTGAAACGACTTTATTTTTGGCCTCGAATGAAAGATCAGATAACCGAATTCATTAATAATTGCGATGTATGTCAAGAAGCTAAATACGATAGACATCCACCAAAAATAAAATTCGCACTAACCCCTACACCTAAACAACCACTTGAAGCTATACACATGGACACATTTCAAATTGCCAATACTAAATTCCTGACCATAATAGATTTGTTTTCAAAGTACGCACAAGCATACCTATTGGAACCTATTTCATCATCCGCTACAGTATATGAAAATTTAATAACATTCATAACACATCATGGAATTCCCCAAGCAATAACATGTGATAACGGTACAGAATTCAAAAATTCACTCATCACCGACTTTTGTAAACTGCATAAAATCAATTTACATTTTTCTATTCCTGGAAACTCGAATAGCAATAGTCCCGTTGAACGCCTTCATTCCACGCTCATCGAAATGTTTCGTATTCTGAAAATTAAAGATCACAATGCTAGCACAAAACAATTAATGCAATATGCAATTCTCGGATATAATTCTTCACTACATAGCGTTACGAAACAAAAACCATTCGACCTTATCAATGGACGTCTCGACGCTCTGGACCCATTTGACCTTACTGACGAGACAATTCTGAAACAATTCGTCATCGACCGTCGAGAAAGACTCAGGACCGTATTTGATAAAATTCATGATATTTCATCTAATCATAAATCACATCTGAATGAAAAAATAAATGAAAAACGCGAAGAACCAGCCGAATTTAAAATCGGAGCCAAAGCATTCGTAATAGATAAAACTGCTTTAAGGAGTAAGACTAAACCACGATTCGAATAGACAACAGTCTCAAAAGACTTAGGAGCTAAACTCCAAACATCGCACAAAAATAAAATGATTCATAAATCCCAAGTACAGAAACCTAAAGCGTTCTCTTCTGTTCTACAGGGCGATGTTCCTAACGAGGCAATTGCTTCCTGTAGCCATCATTCTCCGAATGACGATGGGAACAATGATCAATGACGACGTAACTATTAAACCTTTGAAAGCACCCCTCCTTCCTTTTCGGCTTGGAGACGCTAAGGTCATCGAAACGAAACACACATTCATTCACTATATTGAAATTCCACCACTAAGAAGACAATTCGAAAATATCAAATATTTCTACATAGAAGTAGAAAAAACATTAAATTCATCGCTTTTAACACATTCCGCTTATTCACATCACTAAACAGACAATAAAATAAAAAATATAACACCATTTACCCGCTCAAAGAGGGGCTTGAACTTTGATGGTAAAGCTTCAAAGTGGGCTTTTGGCATCATGGACTCTGACGATGAATTAAAATACGATAGAGCTATTACAGAATTGCAAACGAATCAAAAATCTATCGATAAGGAAGTTACAATGCAAATATCTCTCCCAAAACAATTGATAGATAATTACACCACAATAACTCTACTTGATTCTAATCAGCAATTGATCAAGTCTAAGCTCTAATATTTTCAGCATAACATAAATAATACGTTCACAGATATAGCCGCTTACTTGAGAGCACAAAATACCCTAGATCAAATAATCTTGAACTGCCAAAATCTGATTACGTTTCTTGATAACCTAGAAGATGCAATAACTTTCGCTAAATTAAACACCTTACATAGCGCTGTGATTTCCGTCACTGAAATGGAAACATTAGTAAATCATTTGAGTACAGTATACAACAAATATAAGATTCCAAATTTTAAAAATGTGATTTCCTTTTATCAATTAGCTGGACTACAAGTGACATATTCCAACGATAAAGTTATTTTCGCCATACATCTCCCAATCTTTACCGATGAAACCTTCGAATTATTTCACCTATTTCCAATTCCTATAAATCAATCGATAATAATCCCTGACCACCCTTATTTGACACTTGGACCGAGCCAACTGCAGTTTCAAGATGAAGCCTGCCATCTTATCGAAGATTTGTACGTTTGTCAGAACCAATTAGAACCCCAAATGAATAATTGCCTGACATCCCTCATAAGAGATGCTGATAGCCGAGAATGCCGCCTCAAGAGAGTTCGGATTGACAGTCCCATCATCGAATCCATAAATGACGAATATGTTTTGGTCATTCCTGCCGAAACTCCAATCAAACTCAACAAGATATGTCGCCAAAACGAATATATCATTTTAGAAGTACCGAGTCTAATAAAGATTCCTCGAAACTGTGGAATCAAAATCAAAGATTCGCAGTTTTGGAATAAGAAAGATCCTGCCAGGGGCAACCCTCTTGCCCTACCTGAAATCAAGATGGAGAAGTCGTACCCTGAAATATCAGAAGACATCCCCCTGGTGTTGCAGTCCATCAACCTGAAGACAATCCATGACCTGCAAGAAGAAGCTCGAGTTATTCAGATGAAAGATGGCATCACCACCAACCAAATAGTTTGGAACTCCGGCAGTGTCCTCTTCACCTTCGTGGTAATTTCTATTGCCGCCACGATAGCTTGGATAGTTCTCAAAGAGAAGAAACCCCTTCAAATCAAAGAAGACTCCAACCCCGACGTAGAAGAGCCCATTGAAAACAAATCGTTACCCTCCTTGTTTTCATTTTAAGGATGGAGGAGTTATGTACCCTTATCAGCTGATGCAGCAAGAAAGAAGACTCCTCTTCTAGGAAACTGTCGCCCGAAGCCGACGTTATAAATTCATGTTAATTTCCATAATTCATCATTCTGTATTCTGTTTTCCGCATTGTTCATTGCAACTTGTATCACTTAGAAATAAAAAATCTTTTTAAAAACCATTTTCGAGTTTTCGAAAACATAATTTATATAAACATCATCACGATATCATCGAATACAACTCAGATACAATTATCGTTTCGTCTAACCATTCAACATTCTGTTCGTTTCAGTCGCTAGTATGTGTAACGAAAGTATCGTCACCTGGTAAGTATCACTATATATACAGTATTGCGATATAATCGGATATCACCCAGATACATTGATTGTTCAGTCTATCCATTCAACTTTCTTTTTGTTTCGGTCGCTCGTATGTAAAACGGGAATACCGTCTCCTAGTGTGTATAACTATATACACAGCATAACATCATAATCGAATACAACCTATATACTATCCATTCAACCTTCTGTTCAATTCAGTCGCTCATATGTATAACGGAAGAACAGTTACCTGGTGAGTATAACTATATAAACATAATCGAATACAACCCAGATACGATGATTGTTCAATCTATACTGAATTCAACCTTCTGCTCGATTCGGTCGCTTGTATGTAAAACGGAAGAACAGTTACCTGGTGAGTATTGCTATATAAACATCATCACGATATCATCGAATACAACTCAGATACAATTATCGTTTCGTCTAACCATTTAACCTTCTGTTCGATTCAGTCGCTAGTATGTGTAACGGAAGTACCGTCACCTGGTAAGTATCACTATATATACAGTATTGCGATATAATCGGATACCACCCAGATACATTGATTGTTCAGTCTATCCATTCAACTTTCTGTTCGTTTCGGTCGCTCGTATGTGAAACGGGAATACCGTCACCTTATGTGTATAACTATATACACAGCATAACATCATAATCGAATACAACCCAGATACTATCCATTCAACCTTCTGTTCGATTCGGTTGCTCGTATGTATAACGAAAGAACAGTAACCTGGTGAGTATTTCTATATGAACGTCATCACGATATAATCGAATACAACTTAGTTACAATTATCGTTCCGTCTAACCATCCAACCTTATGTTCGATTCAGACGCTCGTATGTGTAACGAAAGAACCGTTACATGGTAGGTGTAGTTAAATATACAACATAACGATATAATCGGAGACAACCCAGATACAATGATTGTTCAATCTATCCATTCAACCTTATGTTCGATTCGGTTGCTAGTATGTATAACGAAAGAACAGTTACCTGGTTAGACATAATATATAATAATCATCACGAAATAATCGAATACAACCCAGATACGATGATTGTTCAGTCTATCCATTTAACCTTCTGTTCAGTTCAGTCGCTCTTATGTATAACTGGAGGACAGTTACCTGGTGAGTATAACTATATGAACATCATCACGATATAATCGAATACAACCCCAGATACGATCATTGTTTAGTCTATCCATTCAACCTTCAGTTCAATTCAGTCGCTCGTATGTATAACGGAAGAACAGTTACCTGGTGAGTATAACTATATAAACATAATCGAATACAACTCAGATACGATGATTGTTCAATCTATCCATTCAACCTTATGTTCGATTCGGTTGCTCGTATGTATATCGGAAGAACAGGTACCTGGTGAGTATATCTATATAAACATAATCGAATACAACTCAGATACGATGATTGTTCAATCTATCCATTTAACCTTCTGCTCGATTCGGTCGCTTATATGTAAAACGGAAGGACAGTTACCTGGTGAGTATTGCTATATAAACATCATCACGATATCATCGAATACAATTCAGATACAATTATCGTTTCGTCTAACCATTCAACATTCTGTTCGATTCAGTCGCTAGTATGTGTAACGGAAGTATCGTCACCTGGTAAGTATCACTATATATACAGTATTGCGATATAATCGGATACCACCCAGATACATTGATTGTTCAGTCTATCCATTCAACTTTCTTTTCGTTTCGGTCGCTCGTATGTAAAACGGGAATACCGTCTCCTAGTGTGTATAACTATATACACAGCATAACATCATAATCGAATACAACCCATATACTATCCATTCAACCTTCTGTTCAATTCAGTCGCTCGTATGTATAACGGAAGAACAGTTACCTGGTGAGTATAACTATATAAACATAATCGAATACAACCCAGATACGATGATTGTTCAATCTATACTGAATTCAACCTTCTGCTCGATTCGGTCGCTTGTATGTAAAACGGAAGAACAGTTACCTGGTGAGTATTGCTATATAAACATCATCACGATATCATCGAATACAACTCAGATACAATTATCGTTTCGTCTAACCATTTAACCATCTGTTCGATTCAGTCGCCAGTATGTGTAACGGAAGTACCGTCACCTGGTAAGTATCACTATATATACAGTATTGCGATATAATCGGATACCACCCAGATACATTAATTGTTCAGTCTATCCATTCAACTTTCTGTTCGTTTCGGTCGCTCGTATGTGAAACGGGAATACCGTCACCTCATGTGTATAACTATATACACAGCATAACATCATTATCGAATACAACTCAGATACTATCCATTCAACCTTATGTTCGATTCGGTTGCTCGTATGTATAACGAAAGAACAGTAACCTGGTGAGTATTTCTATATAAACGTCATCACGATATAATCGAATACAACTTAGTTACAATTATCGTTCCGTCTGACTATCCAACCTTATGTTCGATTCAGACGCTCGTATGTGTAACGAAAGAACCGTTACATGGTAGGTGTAGTTAAATATACAACATAACGATATATCGGAGACAACCCAGATACAATGATTGTTCAATCTATCCATTCAACCTTAGGTTCGATTCGGTTGCTAGTATGTATAACGAAAGAACAGTTACCTGGTTAGACATAATATATAATAATCATCACGAAATAATCGAATACAACCCAGATACGATGATTGTTCAATCTATCCATTCAACCTTATGTTCGATTCGGTTGCTCGTATGTATATCGGAGAAACAGGTACCTGGTGAGTGTATCTATATAAACATAATCGAATACAACTCAGATACGATGATTGTTCAATCTATCCATTAAACCTTCTGCTCGATTCGGTCGCTTGTATGTAAAACGGAAGGACAGTTACCTGGTGAGTATTGCTATATAAACATCATCACGATATCATCAAATACAACTCAGATACAATTATCGTTTCGTCTAACCATTCAACATTCTGTTCGATTCAGTCGCTAGTATGTGTAACGGAAGTATCGTCACCTGGTAAGTATCACTATATATACAGTATTGCGATATATTCGGATACCACCCAGATAAATTGATTGTTCAGTCTATCCATTCAACTTTATTTTCGTTTCGGTCGCTCGTATGTAAAACGGAAATACCGTCTCCTAGTGTGTATAACTATATACACAGCATAACATCATTATCGAATACAACCCATATACTATCCATTCAACCTTCTGTTCAATTCAGTCGCTCGTATGTATAACGGAAGAACAGTTACCTGGTGAGTATAACTATATAAACATAATCGAATACAACACAGATACGATGATTGTTCAATTTATACTGAATTCAACCTTCTGCTCGATTCGGTCGCTTGTATGTAAAACGGAAGAACAGTTACCTGGTGAGTATTGCTATATAAACATCATCACGATATCATCGAATACAACTCAGATACAATTATCGTTTCGTCTAACCATTCAACATTCTGTTCGATTCAGTCGCTAGTATGTGTAACGGAAGTATCGTCACCTGGTAAGTATCACTATATATACAGTATTGCGATATAATCGGATACCACCCAGATACATTGATTGTTCAGTCTATCCATTCAACTTTCTTTTTGTTTCGGTCGCTCGTATGTAAAACGGGAATAACGTCTTCTAGTGTGTATAACTATATACACAGCATAACATCATAATCGAATACAACCCATATACTATCCATTCAACCTTCTGTTCAATCAGTCGCTCGTATGTATAACGGAAGAACAGTTACCTGGTGAGTATAACTATATAAACATAATCGAATACAACCCAGATACGATGATTGTTCAATCTATACTGAATTCAACCTTCTGCTCAATTCGGTCGCTTGTATGTAAAACGGAAGAACAGTTACCTGGTGAGTATTGCTATATAAACATCATCACGATATCATCGAATACAACTCAGATACAATTATCGTTTCGTCTAACCATTTAACCTCCTGTTCGATTCAGTCGCTAGTATGTGTAACGGAAGTACCGTCACCTGGTAAGTATCACTATATATACAGTATTGCGATATAATCGGATACCACCCAGATAAATTGATTGTTCAGTCTATCCATTCAACTTTATTTTCGTTTCGGTCGCTCGTATGTAAAACGGAAATACCGTCTCCTAGTGTGTATAACTATATACACAGCATAACATCATTATCGAATACAACCCATATACTATCCATTCAACCTTCTGTTCAATTCAGTCGCTCGTATGTATAACGGAAGAACAGTTACCTGGTGAGTATAACTATATAAACATAATCGAATACAACACAGATACGATGATTGTTCAATTTATACTGAATTCAACCTTCTGCTCGATTCGGTCGCTTGTATGTAAAACGGAAGAACAGTTACCTGGTGAGTATTGCTATATAAACATCATCACGATATCATCGAATACAACTCAGATACAATTATCGTTTCGTCTAACCATTCAACATTCTGTTCGATTCAGTCGCTAGTATGTGTAACGGAAGTATCGTCACCTGGTAAGTATCACTATATATACAGTATTGCGATATAATCGGATACCACCCAGATACATTGATTGTTCAGTCTATCCATTCAACTTTCTTTTTGTTTCGGTCGCTCGTATGTAAAACGGGAATAACGTCTTCTAGTGTGTATAACTATATACACAGCATAACATCATAATCGAATACAACCCATATACTATCCATTCAACCTTCTGTTCAATCAGTCGCTCGTATGTATAACGGAAGAACAGTTACCTGGTGAGTATAACTATATAAACATAATCGAATACAACCCAGATACGATGATTGTTCAATCTATACTGAATTCAACCTTCTGCTCAATTCGGTCGCTTGTATGTAAAACGGAAGAACAGTTACCTGGTGAGTATTGCTATATAAACATCATCACGATATCATCGAATACAACTCAGATACAATTATCGTTTCGTCTAACCATTTAACCTCCTGTTCGATTCAGTCGCTAGTATGTGTAACGGAAGTACCGTCACCTGGTAAGTATCACTATATATACAGTATTGCGATATAATCGGATACCACCCAGATACATTGATTGTTCAGTCTATCCATTCAACTTTCTTTTCGTTTCGGTCGCTCGTATGTAAAACGGGAATACCGTCTCCTAGTGTGTATAACTATATACACAGCATAACATCATAATCGAATACAACCCATATACTATCCATTCAACCTTCTGTTCAATTCAGTCGCTCGTATGTATAACGGAAGGACAGTTACCTGGTGAGTATAACTATATAAACATAATCGAATACAACCCAGATACGATGATTGTTCAATCTATACTGAATTCAACCTTCTGCTCGATTCAGTCGCTTGTATGTAAAACGGAAGAACAGTTACCTGGTGGGTTTTGCTATATAAACATCATCAAGATATCATCGAATACAACTCAGATACAATTATCGTTTCGTCTAATCATTCAACCTTCTGTTCGATTCAGTCGCTAGTATGTGTAACGGAAGTACCGTCACCTGGTAAGTATCACTATATATACAGTATTGCGATATAATCGGATACCACCCAGATACATTGATTGTTCAGTCTATCCATTCAACTTTCTGTTCGTTTCGGTCGCTCGTATGTGAAACGGGAATACCGTCACCTTATGTGTATAACTATATCACAGCATAACATCATAATCGAATACAACCCAGATACTATCCATCCAACCTTATGTTCGATTCAGACGCTCGTATGTGTAACGAAAGAACCGTTACATGGTAGGTGTAGTTAAATATACAACATAACGATATAATCGGAGACAACCCAGATACAATGATTGTTCAATCTATCCATTCAACCTTATGTTCGATTCGGTTGCTAGTATGTATAACGAAAGAACAGTTACCTGGTTAGACATAATATATAATAATCATCACGAAATAATCGAATACAACCCAGATACGATGATTGTTCAGTCTATCCATTCAACCTTCTGTTCAGTTCAGCCGCTCTTATGTATAACTGGAGAACAGTTACCTGGTGAGTATAACTATATGAACATCATCACGATATAATCGAATACAACCCCAGATACGATCATTGTTTAGTCTATCCATTCAACCTTCAGTTCAATTCAGTCACTCGTATGTATAACGGAAGAACAGTTACCTGGTGAGTATAACTATATAAACATAATCGAATACAACTCAGATACGATGATTGTTCAATCTATCCATTCAACCTTCTGTTCAATTCAGTCGCTCGTATGTATAACGGAAGAACAGTTACCTGGTGAGTATAACTATATAAACATAATCGAATACAACCCAGATACGATGATTGTTCAATCTATACTGAATTCAACCTTCTGCTCGATTCGGTCGCTTGTATGTAAAACGGAAGAACAGTTACCTGGTGAGTATTGCTATATAAACATCATCACGATATCATCGAATACAACTCAGATACAATTATCGTTTCGTCTAACCATTTAACCTTCTGTTCGATTCAGTCGCTAGTATGTGTAACGGAAGTACCGTCACCTGGTAAGTATCACTATATATACAGTATTGCGATATAATCGGATACCACCCAGATACATTGATTGTTCAGTCTATCATTTCAACTTTCTGTTCGTTTAGGTCGCTCGTATGTGAAACGGGAAAACCGTCACCTTATGTGTAT
This sequence comes from Chrysomela aeneicollis, assembly GCA_029955515.1. NCBI lineage: Eukaryota > Metazoa > Arthropoda > Insecta > Coleoptera > Chrysomelidae > Chrysomela > Chrysomela aeneicollis. Next base: position 7,594,946 of record JARUHQ010000013.1, on the reverse strand, counting down.
AACTATATACACAGCATAACATCATAATTGAATACAACCCAGATACTATCCATCCAACCTTCTGTTCGATTCGGTTGCTCGTATGTATAACGAAAGAACAGTAACCTGGTGAGTATATCTATATAAACATAATCGAAAACAACCCAGATACGATGATTGTTCAGTCTATCCATTCAACCTTCTGTTCAGTTCAGTCGCTCTTATGTATAACTGGAGAACAGTTACCTGGTGAGTATAACTATATGAACATCATCACGATATAATCGAATACAACCCCAGATACGATCATTGTTTAGTCTATCCATTCAACCTTCAGTTCAATTCAGTCGCTCGTATGTATAACGGAAGAACAGTTACCTGGTGAGTATAACTATATAAACATAATCGAATACAACTCAGATACGATGATTGTTCAATCTATTCATTCAACCTTATGTTCGATTCGGTTGCTCGTATGTATATCGGAAGAACAGGTACCTGGTGAGTATATCTATATAAACATAATCGAATACAACTCAGATACGATGATTGTTCAATCTATCCATTTAACCTTCTGCTCGATTCGGTCGCTTGTATGTAAAACGAAAGGACAGTTACCTGGTGAGTATTGCTATATGAACATCATCACGATATCATCGAATACAACTCAGATACAATTATCGTTTCGTCTAACCATTCAACATTCTGTTCGATTCAGTCGCTAGTATGTGAAACGGAAGTATCGTCACCTGGTAAGTATCACTAATTATACAGTATTGCGATATAATCGGATACCACCCAGATACATTGATTGTTCAGTCCATCCATTCAACTTTCTTTTCGTTTCGGTCGCTCGTATGTGAAACGGGAATACCGTCTCCTAGTGTGTATAACTATATACACATCATAACATCATAATCGAATACAACCCATATACTATCCATTCAACCTTCTGTTCAATTCAGTCGCTCGTATGTATAACGGTAGAACAGTTACCTGGTGAGTATAACTATATAAACATAATCGAATACAACCCAGATACGATGATTGTTCAATCTGTACTGAATTCAACCTTCTGCTCGATTCGGTCGCTTGTATGTAAAACGGAAGAACAGTTGCCTGGTGAGTATTGCTATATAAACATCATCACGATATCATCGAATACAACTCAGATACAATTATCGTTTCGTCTAACCATTTAACCTTCTATTCGATTCAGTCGCTAGTATGTGAAACGGAAGTATCGTCACCTGGTAAGTATCACTATATATACAGTATTGCGATATAATCGGATACCACCCAGATACATTGATTGTTCAGTCTATCCATTCAACTTTCTGTTCGTTTCGGTCGCTCGTATGTGAAACGGGAATTCCGTCACCTTATGTGTATAACTATATCACAGCATAACATCATAATCGAATACAACCCAGATACTATCCATTCAACCTTCTGTTCGATTCGGTTGCTCGTATGTATAACGAAAGAACAGTAACCTGGTGAGTATTTCTATATGAACGTCATCACGCTATAATCGAATACAACTTAGTTACAATTATCGTTCCGTCTAACCATCCAACCTTATGTTCGATTCAGACGCTCGTATGTGTAACGAAAGAACCGTTACATGGTAGGTGTAGTTAAATATACAACATAACGATATAATCGGAGACAACCCAGATACAATGATTGTTCAATCTATCCATTCAACCTCATGTTCGATTCGGTTGCTAGTATGTATAACGAAAGAACAGTTACCTGGTTAGACATAATATATAATAATCATCACGAAATAATCGAATACAACCCAGATACGATGATTGTTCAGTCTATCCATTCAACCTTCTGTTCAGTTCAGTCGCTCTTATGTATAACTGGAGAACAGTTACCTGGTGAGTATAACTATATGAACATCATCACGATATAATCGAATACAACCCCAGATACGATCATTGTTTAGTCTATCCATTCAACCTTCAGTTCAATTCAGTCGCTCGTATGTATAACGGAAGAACAGTTACCTGGTGAGTATAACTATATTAACATAATCGAATACAACTCAGATACGATGATTGTTCAATCTATCCATTCAACCTTATGTTCGATTCGGTTGCTCGTATGTATATCGGAAGAACAGGTACCTGGTGAGTATATCTATATAAACATAATCGAATACAACTCAGATACGATGATTGTTCAATCTATCCATCTAACCTTCTGCTCGATTCGGTCGCTTATATGTAAAACGGAAGGACAGTTACCTGGTGAGTATTGCTATATAAACATCATCACGATATCATCGAATACAACTCAGATACAATTATCGTTTCGTCTTACCATTCAACATTCTGTTCGATTCAGTCGCTAGTATGTGTAACGGAAGTATCGTCACCTGGTAAGTATCACTATATATACAGTATTGCGATATATTCGGATACCACCCAGATAAATTGATTGTTCAGTCTATCCATTCAACTTTATTTTCGTTTCGGTCGCTCGTATGTAAAACGGAAATACCGTCTCCTAGTGTGTATAACTATATACACAGCATAACATCATTATCGAATACAACCCATATACTATCCATTCAACCTTCTGTTCAATTCAGTCGCTCGTATGTATAACGGAAGAACAGTTACCTGGTGAGTATAACTATATAAACATAATCGAATACAACACAGATACGATGATTGTTCAATTTATACTGAATTCAACCTTCTGCTCGATTCGGTCGCTTGTATGTAAAACGGAAGAACAGTTACCTGGTGAGTATTGCTATATAAACATCATCACGATATCATCGAATACAACTCAGATACAATTATCGTTTCGTCTAACCATTCAACATTCTGTTCGATTCAGTCGCTAGTATGTGTAATGGAAGTATCGTCACCTGGTAAGTATCACTATATATACAGTATTGCGATATAATCGGATACCACCCAGATACATTGATTGTTCAGTCTATCCATTCAACTTTCTTTTTGTTTCGGTCGCTCGTATGTAAAACGGGAATAACGTCTTCTAGTGTGTATAACTATATACACAGCATAACATCATAATCGAATACAACCCATATACTATCCATTCAACCTTCTGTTCAATCAGTCGCTCGTATGTATAACGGAAGAACAGTTACCTGGTGAGTATAACTATATAAACATAATCGAATACAACCCAGATACGATGATTGTTCAATCTATACTGAATTCAACCTTCTGCTCGATTCGGTCGCTTGTATGTAAAACGGAAGAACAGTTACCTGGTGAGTATTGCTATATAAACATCATCACGATATCATCGAATACAACTCAGATACAATTATCGTTTCGTCTAACCATTTAACCTCCTGTTCGATTCAGTCGCTAGTATGTGTAACGGAAGTACCGTCACCTGGTAAGTATCACTATATATACAGTATTGCGATATAATCGGATACCACCCAGATACATTGATTGTTCAGTCTATCCATTCAACTTTCTTTTCGTTTCGGTCGCTCGTATGTAAAACGGGAATACCGTCTCCTAGTGTGTATAACTATATACACAGCATAACATCATAATCGAATACAACCCATATACTATCCATTCAACCTTCTGTTCAATTCAGTCGCTCGTATGTATATCGGAAGAACAGGTACCTGGTGAGTATATCTATATAAACATAATCGAATACAACTCAGATACGATGATTGTTCAATCTATCCATTTAACCTTCTGCTCGATTCGGTCGCTTGTATGTAAAACGGAAGAACAGTTACCTGGTGGGTTTTGCTATATAAACATCATCAAGATATCATCGAATACAACTCAGATACAATTATCGTTTCGTCTAATCATTCAACCTTCTGTTCGATTCAGTCGCTAGTATGTGTAACGGAAGTACCGTCACCTGGTAAGTATCACTATATATACAGTATTGCGATATAATCGGATACCACCCAGATACATTGATTGTTCAGTCTATCCATTCAACTTTCTGTTCGTTTCGGTCGCTCGTATGTGAAACGGGAATACCGTCACCTTATGTGTATAACTATATCACAGCATAACATCATAATCGAATACAACCCAGATACTATCCATTCAACCTTCTGTTCGATTCGGTTGCTCGTATGTATAACGAAAGAACAGTAACCTGGTGAGTATTTCTATATGAACGTCATCACGATATAATCGAATACAACTTAGTTACAATTATCGTTCCGTCTAACCATCCAACCTTATGTTCGATTCAGACGCTCGTATGTGTAACGAAAGAACCGTTACATGGTAGGTGTAGTTAAATATACAACATAACGATATAATCGGAGACAACCCAGATACAATGATTGTTCAATCTATCCATTCAACCTTATGTTCGATTCGGTTGCTAGTATGTATAACGAAAGAACAGTTACCTGGTTAGACATAATATATAATAATCATCACGAAATAATCGAATACAACCCAGATACGATGATTGTTCAGTCTATCCATTCAAACTTCTGTTCAGTTCAGTTCAGTCGCTCTTATGTATAACTGGAGAACAGTTACCTGGTGGGTATAACTATATGAACATCATCACGATATAATCGAATACAACCCCAGATACGATCATTGTTTAGTCTATCCATTCAACCTTCAGTTCAATTCAGTCGCTCGTATGTATAACGGAAGAACAGTTACCTGGTGAGTATAACTATATAAACATAATCGAATACAACTCAGATACGATGATTGTTCAATCTATCCATTCAACCTTAAGTTCGATTCGGTTGCTCGTATGTATATCGGAAGAACAGGTACCTGGTGAGTATATCTATATAAACATAATCGAATACAACTCAGATACGATGATTGTTCAATCTATCCATTTAACCTTCTGCTCGATTCGGTCGCTTGTATGTAAAACGGAAGGACAGTTACCTGGTGAGTATTGCTATATGAACATCATCACGATATCATCGAATACAACTCAGATACAATTATCGTTTCGTCTAACCATTCAACATTCTGTTCGATTCAGTCGCTAGTATGTGAAACGGAAGTATCGTCACCTGGTAAGTATCACTATATATACAGTATTGCGATATAATCGGATACCACCCAGATACATTGATTGTTCAGTCCATCCATTCAACTTTCTTTTCGTTTCGGTCGCTCGTATGTAAAACGGGAATACCGTCTCCTAGTGTGTATAACTATATACACATCATAACATCATAATCGAATACAACCCATATACTATCCATTCAACCTTCTGTTCAATTCAGTCGCTCGTATGTATAACGGTAGAACAGTTACCTGGTGAGTATAACTATATAAACATAATCGAATACAACCCAGATACGATGATTGTTCAATCTGTACTGAATTCAACCTTCTGCTCGATTCGGTCGCTTGTATGTAAAACGGAAGAACAGTTACCTGGTGAGTATTGCTATATAAACATCATCACGATATCATCGAATACAACTCAGATACAATTATCGTTTCGTCTAACCATTTAACCTCCTGTTCGATTCAGTCGCTAGTATGTGTAACGGAAGTATCGTCACCTGGTAAGTATCACTATATATACAGTATTGCGATATAATCGGATACCACCCAGATACATTGATTGTTCAGTCCATCCATTCAACTTTCTTTTCGTTTCGGTCGCTCGTATGTAAAACGGGAATACCGTCTCCTAGTGTGTATAACTATATACACATCATAACATCATAATCGAATACAACCCATATACTATCCATTCAACCTTCTGTTCAATTCAGTCGCTCGTATGTATAACGGTAGAACAGTTACCTGGTGAGTATAACTATATAAACATAATCGAATACAACCCAGATACGATGATTGTTCAATCTGTACCGAATTCAACCTTCTGCTCGATTCGGTCGCTTGTATGTAAAACGGAAGAACAGTTACCTGGTGAGTATTGCTATATAAACATCATCACGATATCATCGAATACAACTCAGATACAATTATCGTTTCGTCTAACCATTCAACCTTCTATTCGATTCAGTCGCTAGTATGTGTAACGGAAGTACCGTCACCTGGTAAGTATCACTATATATACAGTATTGCGATATAATCGGATACCACCCAGATACATTGATTGTTCAGTCTATCCATTCAACTTTCTGTTCGTTTCGGTCGCTCGTATGTGAAACGGGAATTCCGTCACCTTATGTGTATAACTATATCACAGCATAACATCATAATCGAATACAACCCAGATACTATCCATTCAACCTTCTGTTCGATTCGGTTGCTCGTATGTATAACGAAAGAACAGTAACCTGGTGAGTATTTCTATATGAACGTCATCACGATATAATCGAATACAACTTAGTTACAATTATCGTTCCGTCTAACCATCCAACCTTATGTTCGATTCAGACGCTCGTATGTGTAACGAAAGAACCGTTACATGGTAGGTGTAGTTAAATATACAACATAACGATATAATCGGAGACAACCCAGATACAATGATTGTTTAATCTATCCATTGAACCTCATGTTCGATTCGGTTGCTAGTATGTATAACGAAAGAACAGTTACCTGGTTAGACATAATATATAATAATCATCACGAAATAATCGAATACAACCCAGATACGATGATTGTTCAGTCTATCCATTCAACCTTCTGTTCAGTTCAGTCGCTCTTATGTATAACTGGAGAACAGTTACCTGGTGAGTATAACTATATGAACATCATCACGATATAATCGAATACAACCCCAGATACGATCATTGTTTAGTCTATCCATTCAACCTTCAGTTCAATTCAGTCGCTCGTATGTATAACGGAAGAACAGTTACCTGGTGAGTATAACTATATAAACATAATCGAATACAACTCAGATACGATGATTGTTCAATCTATCCATTCAACCTTAAGTTCGATTCGGTTGCTCGTATGTATATCGGAAGAACAGGTACCTGGTGAGTATATCTATATAAACATAATCGAATACAACTCAGATACGATGATTGTTCAATCTATCCATTTAACCTTCTGCTCGATTCGGTCGCTTATATGTAAAACGGAAGAACAGTTACCTGGTGAGTATTGCTATATAAACATCATCACGATATCATCGAATACAACTCAGATACAATTATCGTTTCGTCTAACCATTCAACATTCTGTTCGATTCAGTCGCTAGTATGTGTAATGGAAGTATCGTCACCTGGTAAGTATCACTATATATACAGTATTGCGATATAATCGGATACCACCCAGATACATTGATTGTTCAGTCTATCCATTCAACTTTCTTTTTGTTTCGGTCGCTCGTATGTAAAACGAGAATAACGTCTTCTAGTGTGTATAACTATATACACAGCATAACATCATAATCGAATACAACCCATATACTATCCATTCAACCTTCTGTTCAATCAGTCGCTCGTATGTATAACGGAAGAACAGTTACCTGGTGAGTATAACTATATAAACATAATCGAATACAACCCAGATACGATGATTGTTCAATCTATACTGAATTCAACCTTCTGCTCGATTCGGTCGCTTGTATGTAAAACGGAAGAACAGTTACCTGGTGAGTATTGCTATATAAACATCATCACGATATCATCGAATACAACTCAGATACAATTATCGTTTCGTCTAACCATTTAACCTCCTGTTCGATTCAGTCGCTAGTATGTGTAACGGAAGTACCGTCACCTGGTAAGTATCACTATATATACAGTATTGCGATATAATCGGATACCACCCAGATACATTGATTGTTCAGTCTATCCATTCAACTTTCTTTTCGTTTCGGTCGCTCATATGTAAAACGGGAATACCGTCTCCTAGTGTGTATAACTATATACACAGCATAACATCATAATCGAATACAACCCATATACTATCCATTCAACCTTCTGTTCAATTCAGTCGCTCGTATGTATAACGGAAGAACAGTTACCTGGTGAGTATAACTATATAAACATAATCGAATACAACCCAGATACGATGATTGTTCAATCTATACTGAATTCAACCTTCTGCTCGATTCGGTCGCTTGTATGTAAAACGGAAGAACAGTTACCTGGTGGGTTTTGCTATATAAACATCATCAAGATATCATCGAATACAACTCAGATACAATTATCGTTTCGTCTAATCATTCAACCTTCTGTTCGATTCAGTCGCTAGTATGTGTAACGGAAGTACCGTCACCTGGTAAGTATCACTATATATACAGTATTGCGATATAATCGGATACCACCCAGATACATTGATTGTTCAGTCTATCCATTCAACTTTCTGTTCGTTTCGGTCGCTCGTATGTGAAACGGGAATACCGTCACCTTATGTGTATAACTATATCACAGCATAACATCATAATCGAATACAACCCAGATACTATCCATTCAACCTTCTGTTCGATTCGGTTGCTCGTATGTATAACGAAAGAACAGTAACCTGGTGAGTATTTCTATATGAACGTCATCACGATATAATCGAATACAACTTAGTTACAATTATCGTTCCGTCTAACTATCCAACATTATGTTCGATTCAGACGCTCGTATGTGTAACGAAAGAACCGTTACATGGTAGGTGTAGTTAAATATACAACATAACGATATAATCGGAGACAACCCAGATACAATGATTGTTCAATCTATCCATTCAACCTTATGTTCGATTCGGTTGCTAGTATGTATAACGAAAGAACAGTTACCTGGTTAGACATAATATATAATAATCATCACGAAATAATCGAATACAACCCAGATACGATGATTGTTCAGTCTATCCATTCAACCTTCTGTTCAGTTCAGCCGCTCTTATGTATAACTGGAGAACAGTTACCTGGTGAGTATAACTATATGAACATCATCACGATATAATCGAATACAACCCCAGATACGATCATTGTTTAGTCTATCCATTCAACCTTCAGTTCAATTCAGTCACTCGTATGTATAACGGAAGAACAGTTACCTGGTGAGTATAACTATATAAACATAATCGGATACAACTCAGATACGATGATTGTTCAATCTATCCATTCAACCTTCTGTTCAATTCAGTCGCTCGTATGTATAACGGAAGAACAGTTACCTGGTGAGTATAACTATATAAACATAATCGAATACAACCCAGATACGATGATTGTTCAATCTATACTGAATTCAACCTTCTGCTCGATTCGGTCGCTTGTATGTAAAACGGAAGAACAGTTACCTGGTGAGTATTGCTATATAAACATCATCACGATATCATCGAATACAACTCAGATACAATTTTCGTTTCGTCTAACCATTTAACCTTCTGTTCGATTCAGTCGCTAGTATGTGTAACGGAAGTACCGTCACCTGGTAAGTATCACTATATATACAGTATTGCGATATAATCGGATACCACCCAGATACATTGATTGTTCAGTCTATCATTTCAACTTTCTGTTCGTTTAGGTCGCTCGTATGTGAAACGGGAAAACCGTCACCTTATGTGTATAACTATATACACAGCATAACATCATAATTGAATACAACCTAGATACTATCCATCCAACCTTCTGTTCGATTCGGTTGCTCGTATGTATAACGAAAGAACAGTAATCTGGTGAGTATATCTATATAAACATAATCGAAAACAACCCAGATACGATGATTGTTCAGTCTATCCATTCAACCTTCTGTTCAGTTCAGTCGCTCTTATGTATAACTGGAGAACAGTTACCTGGTGAGTATAACTATATGAACATCATCACGATATAATCGAATACAACCCCAGATACGATCATTGTTTAGTCTATCCATTCAACCTTCAGTTCAATTCAGTCGCTCGTATGTATAACGGAAGAACAGTTACCTGGTGAGTATAACTATATAAACATAATCGAATACAACTCAGATACGATGATTGTTCAATCTATCCATTCAACCTTATGTTCGATTCGGTTGCTCGTATGTATATCGGAAGAACAGGTACCTGGTGAGTATATCTATATAAACATAATCGAATACAACCCAGATACGATGATTGTTCAATTTATACTGAATTCAACCTTCTGCTCGATTCGGTCGCTTGTATGTAAAACGGAAGAACAGTTACCTGGTGAGTATTGCTATATAAACATCATCACGATATCATCGAATACAACTCAGATACAATTATCGTTTCGTCTAACCATTCAACATTCTGTTCGATTCAGTCGCTAGTATGTGTAACGGAAGTATCGTCACCTGGTAAGTATCACTATATAAACAGTATTGCGATATAATCGGATACCACCCAGATACATTGATTGTTCAGTCTATCCATTCAACTTTCTTTTTGTTTCGGTCGCTCGTATGTGAAACGGGAATACGGTCTCCTAGTGTGTATAACTATATACACAGCATAACATCATAATCGAATACAACCCATATACTATCCATTCAAACTTCTGTTCAATTCAGTCGCTCGTATGTATAACGGAAGAACAGTTACCTGGTGAGTATAACTATATAAACATAATCGAATACAACCCAGATACGATGATTGTTCAATCTATACTGAATTCAACCTTCTGCTCGATTCGGTCGCTTGTATGTAAAACGGAAGAACAGTTACCTGGTGAGTATTGCTATATAAACATCATCACGATATCATCGAATACAACTCAGATACAATTATCGTTTCGTCTAACCATTTAACCTTCTGTTCGATTCAGTCGCTAGTATGTGTAACGGAAGTACCGTCACCTGGTAAGTATCACTATATATACAGTATTGCGATATAATCGGATACCACCCAGATACATTGATTGTTCAGTCTATCATTTCAACTTTCTGTTCGTTTAGGTCGCTCGTATGTGAAACGGGAAAACCGTCACCTTATGTGTATAACTATATACACAGCATAACATCATAATTGAATACAACCTAGATACTATCCATCCAACCTTCTGTTCGATTCGGTTGCTCGTATGTATAACGAAAGAACAGTAATCTGGTGAGTATATCTATATAAACATAATCGAAAACAACCCAGATACGATGATTGTTCAGTCTATCCATTCAACCTTCTGTTCAGTTCAGTCGCTCTTATGTATAACTGGAGAACAGTTACCTGGTGAGTATAACTATATGAACATCATCACGATATAATCGAATACAACCCCAGATACGATCATTGTTTAGTCTATCCATTCAACCTTCAGTTCAATTCAGTCGCTCGTATGTATAACGGAAGAACAGTTACCTGGTGAGTATAACTATATAAACATAATCGAATACAACTCAGATACGATGATTGTTCAATCTATCCATTCAACCTTATGTTCGATTCGGTTGCTCGTATGTATATCGGAAGAACAGGTACCTGGTGAGTATATCTATATAAACATAATCGAATACAACCCAGATACGATGATTGTTCAATTTATACTGAATTCAACCTTCTGCTCGATTCGGTCGCTTGTATGTAAAACGGAAGAACAGTTACCTGGTGAGTATTGCTATATAAACATCATCACGATATCATCGAATACAACTCAGATACAATTATCGTTTCGTCTAACCATTCAACATTCTGTTCGATTCAGTCGCTAGTATGTGTAACGGAAGTATCGTCACCTGGTAAGTATCACTATATAAACAGTATTGCGATATAATCGGATACCACCCAGATACATTGATTGTTCAGTCTATCCATTCAACTTTCTTTTTGTTTCGGTCGCTCGTATGTGAAACGGGAATACGGTCTCCTAGTGTGTATAACTATATACACAGCATAACATCATAATCGAATACAACCCATATACTATCCATTCAAACTTCTGTTCAATTCAGTCGCTCGTATGTATAACGGAAGAACAGTTACCTGGTGAGTATAACTATATAAACATAATCGAATACAACCCAGATACGATGATTGTTCAATCTATACTGAATTCAACCTTCTGCTCGATTCGGTCGCTTGTATGTAAAACGGAAGAACAGTTACCTGGTGAGTATTGCTATATAAACATCATCACGATATCATCGAATACAACTCAGATACAATTATCGTTTCGTCTAACCATTTAACCTTCTGTTCGATTCAGTCGCTAGTATGTGTAACGGAAGTACCGTCACCTGGTAAGTATCACTATATATACAGTATTGCGATATAATCGGATACCACCCAGATACATTGATTGTTCAGTCTATCATTTCAACTTTCTGTTCGTTTAGGTCGCTCGTATGTGAAACGGGAATACCGTCACCTTATGTGTATAACTATATACACAGCATAACATCATAATCGAATACAACCCAGATACTATCCATCCAACCTTCTGTTCGATTCGGTTGCTCGTATGTATAACGGAAGAACAGTAACCTGGTGAGTATTTCTATATGAACGTCATCACGATATAATCGAATACAACTTAGTTACAATTATCGTTCCGTCTAACCATCCAACCTTATGATCGATTCAGACGCTCGTATGTTTAACGAAAGAACCGTTACATGGTAGGTGTAGTTAAATATACAACATAACGATATAATCGGAGACAACCCAGATACAATGATTGTTCAATCTATCCATTCAACCTTATGTTCGATTCGGTTGCTAGTATGTATAACGAAAGAACAGTTACCTGGTTAGACATAATATATAATAATCATCACGAAATAATCGAATACAACCCAGATACGATGATTGTTCAGTCTATCCATTCAAACTTCTGTTCAGTTCAGTTCAGTCGCTCTTATGTATAACTGGAGAACAGTTACCTGGTGGGTATAACCATATGAACATCATCACGATATAATCGAATACAACCCCAGATACGATCATTGTTTAGTCTATCCATTCAACCTTCAGTTCAATTCAGTCGCTCGTTTGTATAACGGAAGAACAGTTACCTGGTGAGTATAACTATATAAACATAATCGAATACAACTCAGATACGATGATTGTTCAATATATCCATTCAACCTTAAGTTCGATTCGGTTGCTCGTATGTATATCGGAAGAACAGGTACCTGGTGAGTATATCTATATAAACATAATCGAATACAACTCAGATACGATGATTGTTCAATCTATCCATTTAACCTTCTGCTCGATTCGGTCGCTTGTACGTAAAACGGAAGGACAGTTACCTGGTGAGTATTGCTATATGAACATCATCACGATATCATCGAATACAACTCAGATACAATTATCGTTTCGTCTAACCATTCAACATTCTGTTCGATTCAGTCGCTAGTATGTGAAACGGAAGTATCGTCACCTGGTAAGTATCACTATATATACAGTATTGCGATATAATCGGATACCACCCAGATACATTGATTGTTCAGTCCATCCATTCAACTTTCTTTTCGTTTCGGTCGCTCGTATGTAAAACGGGAATACCGTCTCCTAGTGTGTATAACTATATACACATCATAACATCATAATCGAATACAACCCATATACTATCCATTCAACCTTCTGTTCAATTCAGTCGCTCGTATGTATAACGGTAGAACAGTTACCTGGTGAGTATAACTATATAAACATAATCGAATACAACCCAGATACGATGATTGTTCAATCTGTACTGAATTCAACCTTCTGCTCGATTCGGTCGCTTGTATGTAAAACGGAAGAACAGTTACCTGGTGAGTATTGCTATATAAACATCATCACGATATCATCGAATACAACTCAGATACAATTATCGTTTCGTCTAACCATTTAACCTTCTATTCGATTCAGTCGCTAGTATGTGTAACGGAAGTACCGTCACCTGGTAAGTATCACTATATATACAGTATTGCGATATAATCGGATACCACCCAGATACATTGATTGTTCAGTCTATCCATTCAACTTTCTGTTCGTTTCGGTCGCTCGTATGTGAAACGGGAATTCCGTCACCTTATGTGTATAACTATATCACAGCATAACATCATAATCGAATACAACCCAGATACTATCCATTCAACCTTCTGTTCGATTCGGTTGCTCGTATGTATAACGAAAGAACAGTAACGTGGTGAGTATTTCTATATGAACGTCATCACGATATAATCGAATACAACTTAGTTACAATTATCGTTCCGTCTAACCATCCAACCTTATATTCGATTCAGACGCTCGTATGTGTAACGAAAGAACCGTTACATGGTAGGTGTAGTTAAATATACAACATAACGATATAATCGGAGACAACCCAGATACAATGATTGTTCAATCTATCCATTCAACCTCATGTTCGATTCGGTTGCTAGTATGTATAACGAAAGAACAGTTACCTGGTTAGACATAATATATAATAATCATCACGAAATAATCGAATACAACCCAGATACGATGATTGTTCAGTCTATCCATTCAACCTTCTGTTCAGTTCAGTCGCTCTTATGTATAACTGGAGAACAGTTACCTGGTGAGTATAACTATATGAACATCATCACGATATAATCGAATACAACCCCAGATACGATCATTGTTTAGTCTATCCATTCAACCTTCAGTTCAATTCAGTCGCTCGTATGTATAACGGAAGAACAGTTACCTGGTGAGTATAACTATATAAACATAATCGAATACAACTCAGATACGATGATTGTTCAATCTATCCATTCAACCTTATGTTCGATTCGGTTGCTCGTATGTATATCGGAAGAACAGGTACCTGGTGAGTATATCTATATAAACATAATCGAATACAACTCAGATACGATGATTGTTCAATCTATCCATTTAACCTTCTGCTCGATTCAGTCGCTTATATGTAAAACGGAAGGACAGTTACCTGGTGAGTATTGCTATATAAACATCATCACGATATCATCGAATACAACTCAGATACAATTATCGTTTCGTCTAACCATTCAACATTCTGTTCGATTCAGTCGCTAGTATGTGTAACGGAAGTATCGTCACCTGGTAAGTATCACTATATATACAGTATTGCGATATAATCGGATACCACCCAGATACATTGATTGTTCAGTCTATCCATTCAACTTTCTTTTCGTTTCGGTCGCTCGTATGTAAAACGGGAATACCGTCTCCTAGTGTGTATAACTATATACACAGCATAACATTATAATCGAATACAACCCATATACTATCTATTCAACCTTCTGTTCAATTCAGTCGCTCGTATGTATAACGGAAAAACAGTTACCTGGTGAGTATAACTATATAAACATAATCGAATACAACCCAGATACGATGATTGTTCAATCTATACTGAATTCAACCTTCTGCTCGATTCGGTCGCTTGTATGTAAAACGGAAGAACAGTTACCTGGTGAGTATTGCTATATAAACATCATCACGATATCATCGAATACAACTCAGATACAATTATCGTTCCGTCTGACCATCCAACCTTATGTTCGATTCAGACGCTCGTATGTGTAACGAAAGAACCGTTACATGGTAGGTGTAGTTAAATATACAACATAACCATATATCGGAGACAACCCAGATACAATGATTGTTCAATCTATCCATTCAACCTTAGGTTCGATTCGGTTGCTAGTATGTATAACGAAAGAACAGTTACCTGGTTAGACATAATATATAATAATCATCACGAAATAATCGAATACAACCCAGATACGATGATTGTTCAGTCTATCCATTCAACCTTCTGTTCAGTTCAGTCGCTCTTATGTATAACTGGAGAACAGTTACCTGGTGAGTATAACTATATGAACATCATCACGATATAATCGAATACAACCCCAGATACGATCATTGTTTAGTCTATCCATTCAATCTTCAGTTCAATTCAGTCGCTCGTATGTATAACGGAAAAACAGTTACCTGGTGAGTATAACTATATAAACATAATCGAATACAACTCAGATACGATGATTGTTCAATCTATCCATTCAACCTTATGTTCGATTCGGTTGCTCGTATGTATATCGGAGAAACAGGTACCTGGTGAGTATATCTATATAAACATAATCGAATACAACTCAGATACGATGATTGTTCAATCTATCCATTAAACCTTCTGCTCGATTCGGTCGCTTGTATGTAAAACGGAAGGACAGTTACCTGGTGAGTATTGCTATATAAACATAATCACGATATCATCGAATACAACTCAGATACAATTATCGTTTCGTCTAACCATTCAACATTCTGTTCGATTCTGTCGCTAGTATGTGTAACGGAAGTATCGTCACCTGGTAAGTATCACTATATATAAAGTATTGCGATATAATCGGATACCACCCAGATAAATTGATTGTTCAGTCTATCCATTCAACTTTCTTTTCGTTTCGGTCGCTCGTATGTAAAACGGAAATATCGTCTCCTAGTGTGTATAACTATATACACAGCATAACATCATTATCGAATACAACCCATATACTATCCTTTCAACCTTCTGTTCAATTCAGTCGCTCGTATGTATAACGGAAGAACAGTTACCTGGTGAGTATAACTATATAAACATAATCGAATACAACCCAGATACGATGATTGTTCAATTTATACTGAATTCAACCTTCTGCTCGATTCGGTCGCTTGTATGTAAAACGGAAGAACAGTTACCTGGTGAGTATTGCTATATAAACATCATCACGATATCATCGAATACAACTCAGATACAATTATCGTTTCGTCTAACCATTCAACATTCTGTTCGATTCAGTCGCTAGTATGTGTAACGGAAGTATCGTCACCTGGTAAGTATCACTATATATACAGTATTGCGATATAATCGGATACCACCCAGATACATTGATTGTTCAGTCTATCCATTCAACTTTCTTTTTGTTCCGGTCGCTCGTATGTAAAACGGGAATAACGTCTTCTAGTGTGTATAACTATATACACAGCATAACATCATAATCGGATACAACCCATATACTATCCATTCAACCTTCTGTTCAATCAGTCGCTCGTATGTATAACGGAAGAACAGTTACCTGGTGAGTATAACTATTTAAACATAATCGAATACAACCCAGATACGATGATTGTTCAATCTATACTGAATTCAACCTTCTGCTCGATTCGGTCGCTTGTATGTAAAACGGAAGAACAGTTACCTGGTGAGTATTGCTATATAAACATCATCACGATATCATCGAATACAACTCAGATACAATTATCGTTTCGTCTAACCATTTAACCTTCTGTTCGATTCAGTCGCTAGTATGTGTAACAGAAGTACCGTCACCTGGTAAGTATCACTATATATACAGTATTGCGATATAATCGGATACCACCCAGATACATTGATTGTTCAGTCTATCCATTCAACTTTCTTTTCGTTTCGGTCGCTCGTATGTAAAACGGGAATACCGTCTCCTAGTGTGTATAACTATATACACAGCATAACATCATAATCGAATACAACCCATATACTATCCATTCAACCTTCTGTTCAATTCAGTCGCTCGTATGTATAACGGAAGAACAGTTACCTGGTGAGTATAACTATATAAACATAATCGAATACAACCCAGATACGATGATTGTTCAATCTATACTGAATTCAACCTTCTGCTCGATTCGGTCGCTTGTATGTAAAACGGAAGAACAGTTACCTGGTGGGTTTTGCTATATAAACATCATCAAGATATCATCGAATACAACTCAGATACAATTATCGTTTCGTCTAATCATTTAACCTTCTGTTCGATTCAGTCGCTAGTATGTGTAACGGAAGTACCGTCACCTGGTAAGTATCACTATATATACAGTATTGCGATATAATCGGATACCACCCAGATACATTGATTGTTCAGTCTATCCATTCAACTTTCTGTTCGTTTCGGTCGCTCGTATGTGAAACGGGAATACCGTCACCTTATGTGTATAACTATATCACAGCATAACATCATAATCGAATACAACCCAGATACTATCCATTCAACCTTCTTTTCGATTCGGTTGCTCGTATGTATAACGAAAGAACAGTAACCTGGTGAGTATTTCTATATGAACGTCATCACGATATAATCGAATACAACTTAGTTACAATTATCGTTCCGTCTAACCATCCAACCTTATGTTCGATTCAGACGCTCGTATGTGTAACGAAAGAACCGTTACATGGTAGGTGTAGTTAAATATACAACATAACGATATAATCGGAGACAACCCAGATACAATGATTGTTCAATCTATCCATTCAACCTTATGTTCGATTCGGTTGCTAGTATGTATAACGAAAGAACAGTTACCTGGTTAGACATAATATATAATAATCATCACGATATAATCGAATACAACCCCAGATACGATCATTGTTTAGTCTATCCATTCAACCTTCAGTTCAATTCAGTCACTCGTATGTATAACGGAAGAACAGTTACCTGGTGAGTATAACTATATTAACATAATCGAATACAACTCAGATACGATGATTGTTCAATCTATCCATTCAACCTTCTGTTCAATTCAGTCGCTCGTATGTATAACGGAAAAACAGTTACCTGATGAGTATAACTATATAAACATAATCGAATACAACCCAGATACGATGATTGTTCAATCTATACTGAATTCAACCTTCTGCTCGATTCGGTCGCTTGTATGTAAAACGGAAGAACAGTTACCTGGTGAGTATTGCTATATAAACATCATCACGATATCATCGAATACAACTCAGATACAATTATCGTTTCGTCTAACCATTTAACCTTCAGTTCGATTCAGTCGCTAGTATGTGTAACGGAAGTACCGTCACCTGGTAAGTATCACTATATATACAGTATTGCGATATAATCGGATACCACCCAGATACATTGATTGTTCAGTCTATCATTTCAACTTTCTGTTCGTTTAGGTCGCTCGTATGTGAAACGGGAAAACTGCACCTTATGTGTATAACTATATACACAGCATAACATCATAATCGAATACAAGCCAGATACTATCCATCCAACCTTCTGTTCGATTCGGTTGCTCGTATGTATAACGAAAGAACAGTAACCTGGTGAGTATATCTATATAAACATAATCGAATACAACCCAGATACGATGATTGTTCAGTCTATCCATTCAACCTTCTGTTCAGTTCAGTCGCTCTTATGTATAACTGGAGAACAGTTACCTGGTGAGTATAACTATATGAACATCATCACGATATAATCGAATACAACCCCAGATACGATCATTGTTTAGTCTATCCATTCAACCTTCAGTTCAATTCAGTCGCTCGTATGTATAACGAAAGAACAGTTACCTGGTGAGTATAACTATATAAACATAATCGAATACAACTCAGATACGATGATTGTTCAATCTATCCATTCAACCTTATGTTCGATTCGGTTGCTCGTATGTATATCGGAAGAACAGGTACCTGGTGAGTATATCTATATAAACATAATCGAATACAACCCAGATACGATGATTGTTCAATTTATACTGAATTCAACCTTCTGCTCGATTCCGTCGCTTGTATGTAAAACGGAAGAACAGTTACCTGGTGAGTATTGCTATATAAACATCATCACGATATCATCGAATACAACTCAGATACAATTATCGTTTCGTCTAACCATTCAACATTCTGTTCGATTCAGTCGCTAGTATGTGAAACGGAAGTATCGTCACCTGGTAAGTATCACTATATATACAGTATTGCGATATAATCGGATACCACCCAGATACATTGATTGTTCAGTCCATCCATTCAACTTTCTTTTCGTTTCGGTCGCTTGTATGTAAAACGGGAATACCGTCTCCTAGTGTGTATAACTATATACACATCATAACATCATAATCGAATACAACCCATATACTATCCATTCAACCTTCTGTTCAATTCAGTCGCTCGTATGTATAACGGAAGAACAGTTACCTGGTGAGTATAACTATATAAACATAATCGAATACAACCCAGATACGATGATTGTTCAATCTATACTGAATTCAACCTTCTGCTCGATTCGCTCGCTTGTATGTAAAACGGAA
Organism: Chrysomela aeneicollis; assembly: GCA_029955515.1. Classification (NCBI taxonomy): domain Eukaryota; kingdom Metazoa; phylum Arthropoda; class Insecta; order Coleoptera; family Chrysomelidae; genus Chrysomela; species Chrysomela aeneicollis. The sequence continues at coordinate 7,575,087 of JARUHQ010000013.1, read as the reverse complement.
GAACAGTTACCTGGTGAGTATTGCTATATAAACATCATCACGATATCATCGAATACAACTCAGATACAATTATCGTTTCGTCTAACCATTTAACCTTCTGTTCGATTCAGTCGCTAGTATGTGTAACGGAAGTACCGTCACCTGGTAAGTATCACTATATATACAGTATTGCGATATAATCGGATACCACCCAGATACATTGATTGTTCAGTCTATCCATTCAACTTTCTGTTCGTTTCGGTCGCTCGTATGTGAAACGGGAATACCGTCACCTTATGTGTATAACTATATCACAGCATAACATCATAATCGAATACAACCCAGATACTATCCATTCAACCTTCTGTTCGATTCGGTTGCTCGTATGTATAACGAAAGAACAGTAACCTGGTGAGTATTTCCATATGAACGTCATCACGATATAATCGAATACAACTTAGTTACAATTATCGTTCCGTCTAACTATCCAACCTTATGTTCGATTCAGACGCTCGTATGTGTAACGAAAGAACCGTTACATGGTAGGTGTAGTTAAATATACAACATAACGATATAATCGTAGACAACCCAGATACAATGATTGTTCAATCTATCCATTCAACCTTCAGTTCAATTCAGTCGCTCGTATGTATAACGGAAGAACAGTTACCTGGTGAGTATAACTATATAAACATAATCGAATACAACTCAGATACGATGATTGTTCAATCTATCCATTCAACCTTATGTTCGATTCGGTTGCTCGTATGTATATCGGAAGAACAGGTACCTGGTGAGTATATCTATATAAACATAATCGAATACAACTCAGATACGATGATTGTTCAATTTATCCATTTAACCTTCTGCTCGATTCGGTCGCTTGAATGTAAAACGGAAGGACAGTTACCTGGCGAGTATTGCTATATAAACATCATCACGATATCATCGAAAACAACTCAGATACAATTATCGTTTCGTCTAACGATTCAACATTCTGTTCGATTCAGTCGCTAGTATGTGTAACGGAAGTATCGTCACCTGGTAAGTATCACTATATATACAGTATTGCGATAAAATCGGATACCACCCAGATACATTGATTGTTCAGTCAATCCATTCAACTTTCTTTTCGTTTCGGTCGCTCGTATGTAAAACGGGAATACCGTATCCTAGTGTGTATAACTATATACACAGCATAACATCATAATCGAATACAACCCATATACTATCCATTCAACCTTCTGTTCAATTCAGTCGCTCGTATGTATAACGGAAGAACAGTTACCTGGTGAGTATAACTATATAAACATAATCGAATACAACCCAGATACGATGATTGTTCAATCTATACTGAATTCAACCATCTGCTCGATTCGGTCGCTTTTATGTAAAACGGAAGAACAGTTACCTGGTAAGTATTGCTATATAAACATCATCACGATATCATCGAATACAACTCAGATACAATTATCGTTTCGTCTAACCATTTAACCTTCTGTTCGATTCAGTCGCTAGTATGTGTAACGGAAGTACCGTCACCTGGTAAGTATCACTATATATACAGTATTGCGATATAATCGGATACCACCCAGATACATTGATTGTTCAGTCTATCCATTCAACTTTCTGTTCGTTTCGGTCGCTCGTTTGTGAAACGGGAATACCGTCACCTTATGTGTATAACTATATACACAGCATAACATCATAATCGAATACAACCCAGATACTATCCATTCAAACTTTTGTTCAATTCAGTCGCTCGTATGTATAACGGAAGAACAGTTACCTGGTGAGTATAACTATATAAACATAATCGAATACAACCCAGATACGATCATTGTTTAGTCTATCCATTCAACCTTCAGTTCAATTCAGTCACTCGTATGTATAACGGAAGAACAGTTACCTGGTGAGTATAACTATATTAACATAATCGAATACAACTCAGATACGATGATTGTTCAATCTATCCATTCAACCTTCTGTTCAATTCAGTCGCTCGTATGTATAACGGAAAAACAGTTACCTGATGAGTATAACTATATAAACATAATCGAATACAACCCAGATACGATGATTGTTCAATCTATACTGAATTCAACCTTCTGCTCGATTCGGTCGCTTGTATGTAAAACGGAAGAACAGTTACCTGGTGAGTATTGCTATATAAACATCATCACGATATCATCGAATACAACTCAGATACAATTATCGTTTCGTCTAACCATTTAACCTTCAGTTCGATTCAGTCGCTAGTATGTGTTACGGAAGTACCGTCACCTGGTAAGTATCACTATATATACAGTATTGCGATATAATCGGATACCACCCAGATACATTGATTGTTCAGTCTATCATTTCAACTTTCTGTTCGTTTAGGTCGCTCGTATGTGAAACGGGAAAACTGCACCTTATGTGTATAACTATATACACAGCATAACATCATAATCGAATACAAGCCAGATACTATCCATCCAACCTTCTGTTCGATTCGGTTGCTCGTATGTATAACGAAAGAACAGTAACCTGGTGAGTATATCTATATAAACATAATCGAATACAACCCAGATACGATGATTGTTCAGTCTATCCATTCAACCTTCTGTTCAGTTCAGTCGCTCTTATGTATAACTGGAGAACAGTTACCTGGTGAGTATAACTATATGAACATCATCACGATATAATCGAATACAACCCCAGATACGATCATTGTTTAGTCTATCCATTCAACCTTCAGTTCAATTCAGTCGCTCGTATGTATAACGAAAGAACAGTTACCTGGTGAGTATAACTATATAAACATAATCGAATACAACTCAGATACGATGATTGTTCAATCTATCCATTCAACCTTATGTTCGATTCGGTTGCTCGTATGTATATCGGAAGAACAGGTACCTGGTGAGTATATCTATATAAACATAATCGAATACAACCCAGATACGATGATTGTTCAATTTATACTGAATTCAACCTTCTGCTCGATTCCGTCGCTTGTATGTAAAACGGAAGAACAGTTACCTGGTGAGTATTGCTATATAAACATCATCACGATATCATCGAATACAACTCAGATACAATTATCGTTTCGTCTAACCATTCAACATTCTGTTCGATTCAGTCGCTAGTATGTGAAACGGAAGTATCGTCACCTGGTAAGTATCACTATATATACAGTATTGCGATATAATCGGATACCACCCAGATACATTGATTGTTCAGTCCATCCATTCAACTTTCTTTTCGTTTCGGTCGCTTGTATGTAAAACGGGAATACCGTCTCCTAGTGTGTATAACTATATACACATCATAACATCATAATCGAATACAACCCATATACTATCCATTCAACCTTCTGTTCAATTCAGTCGCTCGTATGTATAACGGAAGAACAGTTACCTGGTGAGTATAACTATATAAACATAATCGAATACAACCCAGATACGATGATTGTTCAATCTATACTGAATTCAACCTTCTGCTCGATTCGCTCGCTTGTATGTAAAACGGAAGAACAGTTACCTGGTGAGTATTGCTATATAAACATCATCACGATATCATCGAATACAACTCAGATACAATTATCGTTTCGTCTAACCATTTAACCTTCTGTTCGATTCAGTCGCTAGTATGTGTAACGGAAGTACCGTCACCTGGTAAGTATCACTATATATACAGTATTGCGATATAATCGGATACCACCCAGATACATTGATTGTTCAGTCTATCCATTCAACTTTCTGTTCGTTTCGGTCGCTCGTATGTGAAACGGGAATACCGTCACCTTATGTGTATAACTATATCACAGCATAACATCATAATCGAATACAACCCAGATACTATCCATTCAACCTTCTGTTCGATTCGGTTGCTCGTATGTATAACGAAAGAACAGTAACCTGGTGAGTATTTCCATATGAACGTCATCACGATATAATCGAATACAACTTAGTTACAATTATCGTTCCGTCTAACTATCCAACCTTATGTTCGATTCAGACGCTCGTATGTGTAACGAAAGAACCGTTACATGGTAGGTGTAGTTAAATATACAACATAACGATATAATCGTAGACAACCCAGATACAATGATTGTTCAATCTATCCATTCAACCTTCAGTTCAATTCAGTCGCTCGTATGTATAACGGAAGAACAGTTACCTGGTGAGTATAACTATATAAACATAATCGAATACAACTCAGATACGATGATTGTTCAATCTATCCATTCAACCTTATGTTCGATTCGGTTGCTCGTATGTATATCGGAAGAACAGGTACCTGGTGAGTATATCTATATAAACATAATCGAATACAACTCAGATACGATGATTGTTCAATTTATCCATTTAACCTTCTGCTCGATTCGGTCGCTTGAATGTAAAACGGAAGGACAGTTACCTGGCGAGTATTGCTATATAAACATCATCACGATATCATCGAAAACAACTCAGATACAATTATCGTTTCGTCTAACGATTCAACATTCTGTTCGATTCAGTCGCTAGTATGTGTAACGGAAGTATCGTCACCTGGTAAGTATCACTATATATACAGTATTGCGATAAAATCGGATACCACCCAGATACATTGATTGTTCAGTCAATCCATTCAACTTTCTTTTCGTTTCGGTCGCTCGTATGTAAAACGGGAATACCGTATCCTAGTGTGTATAACTATATACACAGCATAACATCATAATCGAATACAACCCATATACTATCCATTCAACCTTCTGTTCAATTCAGTCGCTCGTATGTATAACGGAAGAACAGTTACCTGGTGAGTATAACTATATAAACATAATCGAATACAACCCAGATACGATGATTGTTCAATCTATACTGAATTCAACCATCTGCTCGATTCGGTCGCTTTTATGTAAAACGGAAGAACAGTTACCTGGTAAGTATTGCTATATAAACATCATCACGATATCATCGAATACAACTCAGATACAATTATCGTTTCGTCTAACCATTTAACCTTCTGTTCGATTCAGTCGCTAGTATGTGTAACGGAAGTACCGTCACCTGGTAAGTATCACTATATATACAGTATTGCGATATAATCGGATACCACCCAGATACATTGATTGTTCAGTCTATCCATTCAACTTTCTGTTCGTTTCGGTCGCTCGTTTGTGAAACGGGAATACCGTCACCTTATGTGTATAACTATATACACAGCATAACATCATAATCGAATACAACCCAGATACTATCCATTCAAACTTTTGTTCAATTCAGTCGCTCGTATGTATAACGGAAGAACAGTTACCTGGTGAGTATAACTATATAAACATAATCGAATACAACCCAGATACGATGATTGTTCAATCTATACTGAATTCAACCTTGTGCTCGATTCGGTCGCTTGTATGTAAAACGGAAGAACAGACACCTGGTGAGTATTGCTATATAAACATCATCACGATATCATCGAATACAACTCAGATACAATTATCGTTTCGTCTAACCATTTAACCTTCTGTTCGATTCAGTCGCTAGTATGTGTAACGGAAGTACCGTCACCTGGTAAGTATCACTATATATACAGTATTGCGATATAATCGGATACCACCCAAATACATTGATTGTTCAGTCTATCCATTCAACTTTCTGTTCGTTTCGGTCGCTCGTATGTGAAACGGGAATACCGTCACCTTATGTGTATAACTATATCACGGCATAACATCATAATCGAATACAACCCAGATACTATCCATTCAACCTTCTGTTCGATTCGGTTGCTCGTATGTATAACGAAAGAACAGTAACCTAGTGAGTATTTCTATATGAACGTCATCACGATATAATCGAATACAACTTAGTTACAATTATCGTTCCGTCTAACCATCCAACCTTATGTTCGATTCAGACGCTCGTATGTGTAACGAAAGAACCGTTACATGGTAGGTGTAGTTAAATATACAACATAACGATATAATCGTAGACAACCCAGATACAATGATTGTTCAATCTATCCATTCAACCTCATGTTCGATTCGGTTGCTAGTATGTATAACGAAAGAACAGTTACCTGGTTAGACATAATATATAATAATCATCACGAAATAATCGAATACAACCCAGATACGATGATTGTTCAGTCTATCCATTCAACCTTCAGTTCAATTCAGTCGCTCGTATGTATAACGGAAGAACAGTTACCTGGTGAGTATAACTATATAAACATAATCGAATACAACTCAGATACGATGATTGTTCAATCTATCCATTCAACCTTATGTTCGATTCGGTTGCTCGTATGTATATCGGAAGAACAGGTACCTGGTGAGTATATCTATATAAACATAATCGAATACAACTCAGATACGATGATTGTTCAATTTATCCATTTAACCTTCTGCTCGATTCGGTCGCTTGAATGTAAAACGGAAGGACAGTTACCTGGCGAGTATTGCTATATAAACATCATCACGATATCATCGAAAACAACTCAGATACAATTATCGTTTCGTCTAACGATTCAACATTCTGTTCGATTCAGTCGCTAGTATGTGTAACGGAAGTATCGTCACCTGGTAAGTATCACTATATATACAGTATTGCGATAAAATCGGATACCACCCAGATACATTGATTGTTCAGTCAATCCATTCAACTTTCTTTTCGTTTCGGTCGCTCGTATGTAAAACGGGAATACCGTATCCTAGTGTGTATAACTATATACACAGCATAACATCATAATCGAATACAACCCATATACTATCCATTCAACCTTCTGTTCAATTCAGTCGCTCGTATGTATAACGGAAGAACAGTTACCTGGTGAGTATAACTATATAAACATAATCGAATACAACCCAGATACGATGATTGTTCAATCTATACTGAATTCAACCATCTGCTCGATTCGGTCGCTTGTATGTAAAACGGAAGAACAGTTACCTGGTAAGTATTGCTATATAAACATCATCACGATATCATCGAATACAACTCAGATACAATTATCGTTTCGTCTAACCATTTAACCTTCTGTTCGATTCAGTCGCTAGTATGTGTAACGGAAGTACCGTCACCTGGTAAGTATCACTATATATACAGTATTGCGATATAATCGGATACCACCCAGATACATTGATTGTTCAGTCTATCCATTCAACTTTCTGTTCGTTTCGGTCGCTCGTTTGTGAAACGGGAATACCGTCACCTTATGTGTATAACTATATACACAGCATAACATCATAATCGAATACAACCCAGATACTATCCATTCAAACTTTTGTTCAATTCAGTCGCTCGTATGTATAACGGAAGAACAGTTACCTGGTGAGTATAACTATATAAACATAATCGAATACAACCCAGATACGATGATTGTTCAATCTATACTGAATTCAACCTTGTGCTCGATTCGGTCGCTTGTATGTAAAACGGAAGAACAGACACCTGGTGAGTATTGCTATATAAACATCATCACGATATCATCGAATACAACTCAGATACAATTATCGTTTCGTCTAACCATTTAACCTTCTGTTCGATTCAGTCGCTAGTATGTGTAACGGAAGTACCGTCACCTGGTAAGTATCACTATATATACAGTATTGCGATATAATCGGATACCACCCAGATACATTGATTGTTCAGTCTATCCATTCAACTTTCTGTTCGTTTCGGTCGCTCGTATGTGAAACGGGAATACCGTCACCTTATGTGTATAACTATATCACGGCATAACATCATAATCGAATACAACCCAGATACTATCCATTCAACCTTCTGTTCGATTCGGTTGCTCGTATGTATAACGAAAGAACAGTAACCTAGTGAGTATTTCTATATGAACGTCATCACGATATAATCGAATACAACTTAGTTACAATTATCGTTCCGTCTAACCATCCAACCTTATGTTCGATTCAGACGCTCGTATGTGTAACGAAAGAACCGTTACATGGTAGGTGTAGTTAAATATACAACATAACGATATAATCGGAGACAACCCAGATACAATGATTGTTCAATCTATCCATTCAACCTCATGTTCGATTCGGTTGCTAGTATGTATAACGAAAGAACAGTTACCTGGTTAGACATGATATATAATAATCATCACGAAATAATCGAATACAACCCAGATACGATGATTGTTCAGTCTATCCATTCAACCTTCTGTTCAGTTCAGTCGCTCTCATGTATAACTGGAGAACAGTTACCTGGTGAGTATAACTATATGAACATCATCAAGATATAATCGAATACAACCCCAGATACGATCATTGTTTAGTCTATCCATTCAACCTTCAGTTCAATTCAGTCGCTCGTATGTATAACGGAAGAACAGTTACCTGGTGAGTATAACTATATAAACATAATCGAATACAACTCAGATACGATGATTGTTCAATCTATCCATTCAACCTTATGTTCGATTCGGTTGCTCGTATGTATATCGGAAGAACAGGTACCTGGTGAGTATATCTATATAAACATAATCGAATACAACTCAGATACGATGATTGTTCAATTTATCCATTTAACCTTCTGCTCGATTCGGTCGCTTGAATGTAAAACGGAAGGACAGTTACCTGGTGAGTATTGCTATATAAACATCATCACGATATCATCGAAAACAACTCAGATACAATTATCGTTTCGTCTAACCATTCAACATTCTGTTCGATTCAGTCGCTAGTATGTGTAACGGAAGTATCGTCACCTGGTAAGTATCACTATATATACAGTATTGCGATATAATCGGATACCACCCAGATACATTGATTGTTCAGTCTATCCATTCAACTTTCTTTTCATTTCGGTCGCTCGTATGTAAAACGGGAATACCGTCTCCTAGTGTGTATAACTATATACACAGCATAACATCATAATCGAATACAACCCATATACTATCCATTCAACCTTCTGTTCAATTCAGTCGCTCGTATGTATAACGGAAGAACAGTTACCTGGTGAGTATAACTATATAAACATAATCGAATACAACCCAGATACGATGATTGTTCAATCTATACTGAATTCAACCTTCTGCTCGATTCGGTCGCTTGTATGTAAAACGGAAGAACAGTTACCTGGTGAGTATTGCATCATCATCACGATATCATCGAATACAACTCAGATACAATTATCGTTTCGTCTAACCATTCAACCTTCTGTTCGATTCAGTCGCTAGTATGTGTAACGGAAGTACCGTCACCTGGTAAGTATTCATATATATACAGTATTGCGATATAATCGGATACCACCCAGATACATTGATTGTTCAGTCTATCCATTCAACTTTCTGTTCGTTTCGGTCGTTCTTATGTGAAACGGGAATACCGTCACCTTATGTGTATAACTTTATACACAGCATAACATCATAATCGAATACAACCCAGATACTATCCATTCAACCTTCTGTTCGATTCGGTTGCTCGTATGTATAACGAAAGAACAGTAACCTGGTGAGTATTTCTATATGAACGTCATCACGATATAATCGAATACAACTTAGTTACAATTATCGTTCCGTCTAACCATCCAACCTTATGTTCGATTCAGACGCTCGTATGTGTAACGAAAGAACCGTTACATGGTAGGTGTAGTTAAATATACAACATAACGATATAATCGGAGACAACCCAGATACAATGATTGTTCAATCTATCTATTCAACCTCATGTTCGATTCGGTTGCTAGTATGTATAACGAAAGAACAGTTACCTGGTTAGACATAATATATAATAATCATCACGAAATAATCGAATACAACCCAGATACGATGATTGTTCAGTCTATCCATTCAACCTTCTGTTCAGTTCAGTCGCTCTTATGTATAACTGGAGAACAGATACCTGGTGAGTACAACTATATGAACATCATCACGATATAATCGAATACAATCCCAGATACGATCATTGTTTAGTCTATCCATTCAACCTTCAGTTCAATTCAGTCGCTCGTATGTATAACGGAAGAACAGTTACCTGGTGAGTATAACTATATAAACATAATCGAATACAACTCAGATACGATGATTGTTCAATCTATCCATTCAACCTTATGTTCGATTCGGTTGCTCGTATGTATATCGGAAGAACAGGTACCTGGTGAGTATATCTATATAAACATAATCGAATACAACTCAGATACGATGATTGTTCAATCTATCCATTTAACCTTCTGCTCGATTCGGTCGCTTGTATGTAAAACGGAAGGACAGTTACCTGGTGAGTATTGCTATATAAACATCATCACGATATCATCGAATACAACTCAGATACAATTATCGTTTCGTCTAACCATTCAACATTCTGTTCGATTCAGTCGCTAGTATGTGTAACGGAAGTATCGTCACCTGGAAAGTATCACTATATATACAGTATTGCGATATAATCGGATACCACCCAGATACATTGATTGTTCAGTCTATCCATTCAACTTTCTTTTCGTTTCGGTCGCTCGTATGTAAAACGGGAATACCGTCTCCTAGTGTGTATAACTATATACACAGCATAACATCATAATCGAATACAACCCATATACTTTCCATTCAACCTTCTGTTCAATTCAGTCGCTCGTATGTATAACGGAAGAACAGTTACCTGGTGGGTATAACTATATAAACATAATCCAATACAACCCAGATACGATGATTGTTCAATCTATACTGAATTCAACCTTCTGCTCGATTCGGTCGCTTGTATGTAAAACGGAAGAACAGTTACCTGGTGAGTATTGCTATATAAACATCATCACGATATCATCGAATACAACTCAGATACAATTATCGTTTCGTCTAACCATTTAACCTTCTGTTCGATTATGTCGCTAGTATGTGTAACGGAAGTACCGTCACCTGGTAAGTATCACTATATATACAGTATTGCGATATAATCGGATACCACCCAGATACATTGATTGTTCAGTCTATCCATTCAACTTTCTGTTCGTTTCGGTCGCTCGTATGTGAAACGGGAATACCGTCACCTTATGTGTATAACTTTATACACAGCATAACATCATAATCGAATACAACCCAGATACTATCCATTCAACCTTCTGTTCGATTCGGTTGCTCGTATGTATAACGAAAGAACAGTAACCTGGTGAGTATAACTATATAAACATAATCGAATACAACCCATATACGATGATTGTTCAATCTATACTGAATTCAACCTTCTGCTCGATTCGGTCGCTTGTATGTAAAACGGAAGAACAGTTACCTGGTGAGTATTGCTATATAAACATCATCACGATATCATCGAATACAACTCAGATACAATTATCGTTTCGTCTAACCATTCAACCTTCTGTTCGATTCAGTCGCTAGTATGTGTAACAGAAGTACCGTCACCTGGTAAGTATCACTTATATACAGTATTGCGATATAATCGGATACCACCCAGATACATTGATTGTTCAGTCTATCCATTCAACTTTCTGTTCGTTTCGGTCGCTCGTATGTGAAACGGGAATACCGTCACCTTATGTGTATAACTATATACACAGCATAACATCATAATCGAAAACAACCCAGATACTATCCATTCAACCTTCTGTTCGATTCGGTTGCTCGTATGTATAACGAAAGAACAGTAACCTGGTGAGTATTTTTATATGAACGTCATCACGATATAATCGAATACAACTTAGTTACAATTATCGTTCCGTCTAACCATCCAACCTTATGTTCGATTCAGACGCTCGTATGTGTAACGAAAGAACCGTTACATGGTAGGTGTAGTTAAATATACAACATAACGATATAATCGGAGACAACCGATACAATGATTGTTCAATCTATCCATTCAACCTCATGTTCGATTCGGTTGCTAGTATGTATAACGAAAGAACAGTTACCTGGTTAGACATAATATATAATAATCATCACGAAATAATCGAATACAACCCAGATACGATGATTGTTCAGTCTATCCATTCAACCTTCTGTTCAGTTCAGTCGCTCTTATGTATAACTGGAGAACAGTTACCTGGTGAGTATAACTATATGAACATCATCACGATATAATCGAATACAACCCCAGATACGGTCATTGTTTAGTCTATCCATTCAACCTTCAGTTCAATTCAGTCGCTCGTATGTATAACGGAAGAACAGTTACCTGGTGAGTATAACTATATAAACATAATCGAATTCAACTCAGATACGATGATTGTTCAATCTATCCATTCAACCTTATGTTCGATTCGGTTGCTAGTATGTATATCGGAAGAACAGGTACCTGGTGAGTATATCTATATAAACATAATCGAATACAACTCAGATACGATGATTGTTCAATTTATCCATTTAACCTTCTGCTCGATTCGGTCGCTTGAATGTAAAACGGAAGGACAGTTACCTGGTGAGTATTGCTATATAAACATCATCACGATATCATCGAAAACAACTCAGATACAATTATCGTTTCGTCTAACCATTCAACATTCTGTTCGATTCAGTCGCTAGTATGTGTAACGGAAGTATCGTCACCTGGTAAGTATCACTATATATACAGTATTGCGATATAATCGGATACCACCCAGATACATTGATTGTTCAGTCTATCCATTCAACTTTCTTTTCGTTTCGGTCGCTCGTATGTAAAACGGGAATTCCGTCTCCTAGTGTGTATAACTATATCACGGCATAACATCATAATCGAATACAACCCAGATACTATCCATTCAACCTTCTGTTCGATTCGGTTGCTCGTATGTATAACGAAAGAACAGTAACCTGGTGAGTATTTCTATATGAACGTCATCACGATATAATCGAATACAACTTAGTTACAATTATCGTTCCGTCTAACCATCCAACCTTATGTTCGATTCAGACGCTCGTATGTGTAACGAAAGAACCGTTACATGGTAGGTGTAGTTAAATATACAACATAACGATATAATCGGAGACAACCCAGATACAATGATTGTTCAATCTATCTATTCAACCTCATGTTCGATTCGGTTGCTAGTATGTATAACGAAAGAACAGTTACCTGGTTAGACATAATATATAATAATCATCACGAAATAATCGAATACAACCCAGATACGATGATTGTTCAGTCTATCCATTCAACCTTCTGTTCAGTTCAGTCGCTCTTATGTATAACTGGAGAACAGTTACCTGGTGAGTATAACTATATGAACATCATCACGATATAATCGAATACAATCCCAGATACGATCATTGTTTAGTCTATCCATTCAACCTTCAGTTCAATTCAGTCGCTCGTATGTATAACGGAAGAACAGTTACCTGGTGAGTATAACTATATAAACATAATCGAATACAACTCAGATACGATGATTGTTCAATCTATCCATTCAACCTTATGTTCGATTCGGTTGCTCGTATGTATATCGGAAGAACAGGTACCTGGTGAGTATATCTATATAAACATAATCGAATACAACTCAGATACGATGATTGTTCAATCTATCCATTTAACCTTCTGCTTGATTCGGTCGCTTGTATGTAAAACGGAAGGACAGTTACCTGGTGAGTATTGCTATATAAACATCAACACGATATCATCGAATACAACTCAGATACAATTATCGTTTCGTCTAACCATTCAACATTCTGTTCGATTCAGTCGCTAGTATGTGTAACGGATGTATCGTCACCTGGTAAGTATCACTATATATACAGTATTGCGATATAATCGGATACCACCCAGATACATTGATTGTTCAGTCTAACCATTCAACTTTCTTTTCGTTTCGGTCGCTCGTATGTAAAACGGGAATACCGTCTCCTAGTGTGTATAGAAAATATATCTCTAAAAGTTGATCCATTATCTCACTTCCAAGGTCCTTTCATAGCTGATTCCCTAGTACTCCACGATACCGATTTAAAAGAACTGAGAAATACTATAACAACTTTTACAAATAAAACTACTTCAGGCATTGATGATATCTCTGTACGAATATTTGAAAACCTACCAGAAAATGCACTTGATATCCTGGTTCAGCTTATAAATAAAATTTTTCACAATGGTACATTTCCTGATTTCCTAAAAATATCAGTAGTAATTCCCCTGTATAAAGGTGGTGACCGTGACGATCCATCCAACTATAGACCTATCTCTCTCATTCCTATATTAGCAAAAATTATTGAATAGTTGGTGAAGATTAGATTATCTGCATTCTTAGTTAAAAAGGAGATTATCACAGGTGCCCAGTATGGCTTTCAAGCTAGAAAAGGTACAAATGATGCAATTTTTTCTTTTTTGTATGACGTATATACAGAGATAAATCGAGGTGAAGCTGCCGCGGCAGTGTTCTGTGATTTATCAAAGGCGTTCGACTGTGTGAACCACGGAATACTGTTGCGAAAGCTTCATCACTATGGCGTCAGAGGTGTCTGTCAGAAATGGTTTGAATCGTATCTATCAGGTCGAAGCCAAGTTGTTAAAACGACTACTTACTCGGATAAATTGCCTGTAGAATGTGGTGTTCCTCAGGGGTCAATTCTCGGACCAACTCTCTTCTCACTCTATATAAATGACTTGACCAGAATAAATATTTCAGGAAAAATAACGCTGTTTGCGGACGATACAAGTATACTCTGGAATGATAAAGATCCCGAAACACTCCTTGAAATTATCAAGAATGATATGTATGAGGTTAAAAGATGGTGCGACGCAAACCAGTTATCCATGAATATGTCAAAAACAAATATTGTTTCTTTCAAAGGTGAACTAGATGAGCTCGTCATGGGTGAGGATGTTATAGGAAACACTAAGCATACTAGATTTCTAGGTGTTTATATAGATTCTAGACTAAAATTTAACGAACTTGTTTCAAATTTAAATAAAAAATTGTCTTCTGGATGTTATGCAGTAAGAGTAACATCGAATGAACTTGGTCTTTCTTCTGCCAAGGTTGTGTACCATTCTTTAGTAGAATCCCACTTGATATATGGAATCCCATTCTGGGGGTGTGTAATTTGAATATTATAAACTCTGTTTTTATACTGCAGAAACGTGCAGTAAGATATATGTGCAATGCAAAAATTCGAGATTCCTGTAAACCTCTTTTCGTTAAACACAAAATATTAACAGTATTCGCAATTTCTGTTTTGGAAACGGTATGTCTAATAAAAAAACATATTCATAAATTTGACACTACCTACACACGTCCCGCCACACGTCAAGCTGGTAACATTATACTCTTGATCCCAACATTGACATTAATTAAAGATTCAGTAATTTATGGAGGCGGTAAGATGTTTAATCACTTACCAAAGCACATCAAGGAAATAAGTTCCGTAAAACAATTCAGAAAGGGAGTGAAAGCTTTCCTGTTGGATAAACCCTATTATAGTTTACAAGAATTTTATGATGATGCATTCTAACTCGAGCTTGTTTTAATATGTCGTAAGATGTTTTTTATGTGCTAAATTTTGTTTCATATATTGTGGTAGGTATGATACTTCTAGTACAATGTCGGTATCAACTTATTGTCCCATTTATACTTTCTGTATGTGTATTTTATTCACTTTAATTTAGGAATTTGTTAGGCTTTTACTTTGTCAATAAGATTGTATCTTTGAACAATAAAGCATATTGAAAAGGGAAAAGCCAAAAACTCTAAGTGGAGTGGTGGTGTAAAAAAGGAAAATAAATATCTCAAAGTCATCTCCACAACATTATTAGAATAATGTAACATAACAAGGTAGAATACGAGCAGAAAACAACTACTTTCCTGGCAAATACCACGCAAAATATTGAATTATATCCACTCGTAGTCTATGCATCAATTCATATAAATGAATAAATATACAAATATTTCTTTCTTCGAACATGCGTTTATGCTCCCAACGAGACAAACACGCCTGACAACCTGTAGACCGGTTTCGGGCTTATTGGCCCTCATCAGTACAGGGTAGTCAACCGTGTAGAGATCCTGAGATCTCCACACGAGGCGAGGTCTGAATCGATGGAAGCATCCACGCATATTTGAAAGCAGTGAGCCGATCCCCAAGAAGAGAATGAAGACGGCGACACCAAGCGGCGAAGAAAGAAACACTCCTTAATAAATTTCCCATATAGAAATATGAGAGTGGCTGGGTTGCTCGACTAGCAGATTGAAAAGGGAAAAGCCAAAAACTCTAAGTGGAGTGGTGGTGTAAAAAAGGAAAATAAATATCTCAAAGTCATCTCCACAACATTATTAGAATAATGTAACATAACAAGGTAGAATACGAGCAGAAAACAACTACTTTCCTGGCAAATACCACGCAAAATATTGAATTATATCCACTCGTAGTCTATGCATCAATTCATAGTCTATGCATCAATTCATATAAACGAATAAAGATACAAGATACAAGATCGAAGAAAGAAATATTTGTATCTTTATTCATTTATATGAATTGATGCATAGACTACGAGTGGATATAATTCAATATTTTGCGTGGCATTTGCCAGGAAAGTAGTTGTTTTCTGCTCGTATTCTACCTTGTTATGTTACATTATTCTAATAATGTTGTGGAGATGACTTTGAGATATTTATTTTCCTTTTTTACACCACCACTCCACTTAGAGTTTTTGGCTTTTCCCTTTTCAATCTGCTAGTCGAGCAACCCAGCCACTCTCATATTTCTATATGGGAAATTTATTAAGGAGTGTTTCTTTCTTCGCCGCTTGGTGTCGCCGTCTTCATTCTCTTCTTGGGGATCGGCTCACTGCTTTCAAATATGCGTGGATGCTTCCATCGATTCAGACCTCGCCTCGTGTGGAGATCTCAGGATCTCTACACGGTTGACTACCCTGTACTGATGAGGGCCAATAAGCCCGAAACCGGTCTACAGGTTGTCAGGCGTGTTTGTCTCGTTGGGAGCATAAACGCATGTTCGAAGAAAGAAATATTTGTATCTTTATTCATTTATATGAATTGATGCATAGACTACGAGTGGATATAATTCAATATTTTGCGTGGTATTTGCCAGGAAAGTAGTTGTTTTCTGCTCGTATTCTACCTTGTTATGTTACATTATTCTAATAATGTTGTGGAGATGACTTTGAGATATTTATTTTCCTTTTTTAATAAAGCATATTCTCTCTCTCTCTCTCTCTAACTATATACACAGCATAACATCATAATCGAATACAACCCATATACTTTCCATTCAACCTTCTGTTCAATTCAGTCGCTCGTATGTATAACGGAAGAACAGTTACCTGGTGAGTATAACTATATAAACATAATCGAATACAACCCAGATACGATGATTGTTCAATCTATACTGAATTCAACCTTCTGCTCGATTCGGTCGCTTGTATGTAAAACGGAAGAACAGTTACCTGGTGAGTATTGCTATATAAACATCATCACGATATCATCGAATACAACTCAGATACAATTATCGATTCGTCTAACCATTTAACCTTCTGTTCGATTCTGTCGCTAGTATGTGTAACGGAAGTACCGTCACCTGGTAAGTATCACTATATATACAGTATTGCGATATAATCGGATACCACCCAGATACATTGATTGTTCAGTCTATCAATTCAACTTTCTGTTCGTTTCGGTCGCTCGTATGTAAAACGGGAATACCGTCTCCTAGTGTGTATAACTATATACACAGCATAACATCATAATCGAATACAACCCATATAACATCCATTCAACCTTCTGTTCAATTCAGTCGCTCGTATGTATAACGGAAGAACAGTTACCTGGTGAGTATAACTATATAAACATAAACGAATACAACCCAGATACGATGATTGTTCAATCTATACTGAATTCAACCTTCTGCTCGATTCGGTCGCTTGTATGTAAAACGGAAGAACAGTTACCTGGTGAGTATTGCTATATAAACATCATCACGATATCATCGAATACAACTCAGATACAATTATCGTTTCGTCTAACCATTCAACCTTCTGTTCGATTCAGTCGCTAGTATGTGTAACAGAAGTACCGTCACCTGGTAAGTATCACTTATATACAGTATTGCGATATAATCGGATACCATCCAGATACATTGATTGTTCAGTCTATCCATTCAACTTTCTGTTCGTTTCGGTCGCTCGTATGTGAAACGGGAATACCGTCACCTTATATGTATAACTATATACACAGCATAACATCATAATCGAATACAACCCAGATACTATCCATTCAACCTTCTGTTCGATTCGGTTGCTCGTATGTATAACGAAAGAACAGTAACCTGGTGAGTATTTCAATATGAACGTCATCACGATATAATCGAATACAACTTAGTTACAATTATCGTTCCGTCTAACCATCCAACCTTATGTTCGATTCAGACGCTCGTATGTGTAACGAAAGAACCGTTACATGGTAGGTGTAGTTAAATATACAACATAACGATATAATCGGAGACAACCCAGATACAATGATTGTTCAATCTATCCATTCAACCTTATGTTCGATTCGGTTGCTAGTATGTATAACGAAAGAACAGTTACCTGGTTAGACATAATATATGATAATCATCACGAAATAATCGAATACAACCCAGATACGATGATTGTTCAGTCTATCCATTCAACCTTCTGTTCAGTTCAGTTGCTCTTATGTATAACTGGAGAACAGTTACCTGGTGAGTATCACTATATGAACATCATCACGATATAATCGAATACAACCCCAGATACGATCATTGTTTAGTCTATCCATTCAACCTTCAGTTCAATTCAGTCGCTTGTATGTATAACGGAAGAACAGTTACCTGGTGAGTATAACTATATAAACATAATCGAATACAACTCAGATACGATGATTGTTCAATCTATCCATTCAACCTTATGTTCGATTCGGTTGCTCGTATGTATATCGGAAGAACAGGTACCTGGTGAGTATATCTATATAAACATAATCGAATACAACTCAGATACGATGATTGTTCAATCTATCCATTTAACCTTCTGCTCGATTCGGTCGCTTGTATGTAAAACGGAAGGACAGTTACCTGGTGAGTATTGCTATATAAACATCATCACGATATCATCGAATACAATTCAGATACTATTATCGTTTCGTCTAACCATTCAACATTCTGTTCGATTCAGTCGCTAGTATGTGTAACGGAAGTATCGTCACCTGGTAAGTATCACTATATATACAGTATTGCGATATAATCGGATACCACCCAGATACATTGATTGTTCAGTCAATCCATTCAACTTTCTTTTCGTTTTGGTCGCTCGTATGTAAAACGGGAATACCGTCTCCTAGTGTGTATAACTATATACACAGCATAACATCATAATCGAATACAACCCATATACTATCCATTCAACCTTCAGTTCAATTCAGTCGCTCGTATGTATAACGGAAGAACAGTTACCTGGTGAGTATAACTATATAAACATAATCGAATACAACTCAGATACGATGATTGTTCAATCTATACTGAATTCAACCTTCTGCTCGATTCGGTCGCTTGTATGTAAAACGGAAGAACAGTTACCTAGTAAGTATTGCTATATAAACATCATCACGATATCATCGAATACAACTCAGATACAATTATCGTTTCGTCTAACCATTTAACCTTCTGTTCGATTCAGTCGCTAGTATGTGTAACGGAAGTACCGTCACCTGGTAAGTATCACTATATATACAGTATTGCGATATAATCGGATACCACCCAGATACATTGATTGTTCAGTCTATCCATTCAACTTTCTGTTCGTTTCGGTCGCTCGTATGTGAAACGGGAATACCGTCACCTTATGTGTATAACTATATACACAGCATAACATCATAATCAGTTACCTGGTAAGTATTGCTATATAAACATCATCACGATATCATCGAATACAACTCAGATACAATTATCGTTTCGTCTAACCATTTAACCTTCTGTTCGATTCAGTCGCTAGTATGTGTAACGGAAGTATCGTCACCTGGTAAGTATCACTATATATACAGTATTGCGATATAATCGGATACCACCCAGATACATTGATTGTTCAGTCTATCCATTCCTTTCTTTTCGTTTCGGTCGCTCGTATGTAAAACGGGAATACCGTCTCCTAGTGTGTATAACTATATACACACTATATACTATATACTATATACACCATAATATTCTAAATCCCAACCAATATGGATTTCAAGCAAAGCGAGGTACACAAGATGCAATCTTCTCCTTCTTGGAAAGGATATATCAAAGCTTAAATGAGGGAGACATAGCAGGAGCTGTATTCTGCGACTTCTCCAAGGCTTTTGATTGCGTGATCCATGACATCTTGTTGAGAGAGCTTCATTTTTATGGAATTAGAGGTGTTACTCATAAGTGGTTTTCAACGTACCTAGCTGACAGACATCAAATTGTGAAGCAAGGTAACCAGTATTCAGGTTGTGGAGTAATTAAAACGGGTGTACCTCAAGGCTCGGTTTTGGGACCAATACTGTTCCTTTTGTTTATAAATGACATCACGCTCCTACCGATTACTGGTACATTTACACTATTCGCTGATGACGCAACAATAAGCTGGTCGGACAGACACCGTGATAACCTACACCATAATATGTCTAAAGACCTCGAGGTGGTTACAGAATGGTGTGCAGCTAATAAAGCCACATTCAATTTTAATAAAACGCATACTTTGTAAATGACCATACCATTGAATCCAAACAATGTAACAAATTCTTGGGAATACAAATTGACAGTAGACTGAACTGGGATAATCATGTTCTGGCCCTTGGAAAAATAATTTCGAAGGGTGCCTATGCTATAAGAGTTATTGTGAGTGAGCTGGGAACAGTTACAGCTGGACCCGTGTATTTTTCACTTGTAGAATCTCACCTTGTATATGGCATACCTTTTTGGGGAGCATGTAGTCAATATCATTTCAACATGATATTTGTTCTGCAGAAAAGAGCTCTCAGATATCTCTGCAGAGCAAAATACGGACAATCATGTAAACCCCTTTTTGTTAAGAATAAAATATTGACCCTTCCAGCTCTTTTTATTTTTGAAACAGTCTGCATCATCTATAAATATAAAAATTCATTCCCTACTAGAAATCATGTTTATAACACACGACAGGATAACAATATAAGACTGCCAATTCCAACATCAACTCTTGTCAAGAATTCTTTTATTTATAATGGTTTGAAAATGTTCAATCACTTGCCAGAACCAATTAGAAAAATTTAAGCCTATTGTAGGTTCAGGAGGGCAACAAAAAAAATACTTGTAGAACAGCCATTTTATTCTGTTGAAGAGTTTTTATCTTCTCCTGTCTAAGATTTATTGTCTTATTTGTTTCTTATTTTTGTTTTTTATTTTATGATAGATAGATTTATGTATACAAATATATGTGTGCAAGTGAATTCGAAATGGTTCCTTTCGTGTCTAAATTATGTTTTTATTTATATGTTCAATTCAGTGCTCTAATAGTAATATGTATATTCAAAAAGAAAAAACTATGAGAAATAATATTTTTGATATGTTTTTATCTATGTTATTGACATGCTTTGTTACAAAAATCTATATTTTTTAAACAATAAAGCTAATGATTGATTGATTGATTGATTGAATGCAACCCATATACTATCCATTCAACCTTCTGTTCAATTCAGTCGCTCGTATGTATAACGGAAGAACAGTTACCTGGTGAGTATAACTATATAAACATAATCGAATACAACCCAGATACGAAGATTGTTCAATCTATACTGAATTCAACCTTCTGCTCGATTTGGTCGCTTGTATGTAAAACGGAAGAACAGTTACCTGGTGAGTATTGCTATATAAACATCATCACGATATCATCGAATACAACTCAGATACAATTATCGTTTCGTCTAACCATTTAACCTTCTGTTCGATTCAGTCGCTAGTATGTGTAACGGAAGTACCGTCACCTGGTAAGTATCACTATATATACAGTATTGCGATATAATCGGATACCACCCAGATACATTGATTGTTCAGACTATCCATTCAACTTTCTGTTCGTTTCGGTCGCTCGTATGTGAAACGGGAATACCGTCACCTTATGTGTATAACTATATACACAGCATAACATCATAATCGAATACAACCTCATATGGCAACAGTGGTGACATAGTGCAAAACGTAGTCTCTTATTTCCAATATCAAAAATTGGTGGAAAACCTTGAAAGTAAAATAGGAAAATTGTTCAGTGAGATAATTTGTCATTTTTTCACTATGTGAGTACAAAATAAGATTTGGTGAATAAGTTTTGATATCCATTTGCCGATATAAACAATAAATAAACAATATAGTGGCAGCAGGAGCTCTCGATCCGGAAACATTACACAGCTGCCAAACCGTGAATAAGATCCGGGTACATTTTATGAGTCTTCTGAAAGAAGAACGAACATGTCTGAAGCAGAACAATTAAATAAACTACCTGCAGATCAAAAACAATTATATGATTTACTGATGAAAGCTAATGAGAAACAAACAGCAGAAATCAAAAAAGAAATTAATAATACCACGAAAACATTACAAATAGCACTAAAAAAGGCAAATGAAGAAATAGATCAGCTGAAGAGAAGGTGTGAAGAACTGGAGAAACAAAACAAAAAAAAATAACATAGTGGTATTTGGTATAGAAACTCAGGAAGGAGAAGACAAACATTTATTTAATACAACGAGTGATATACTAAACACAACACTGAATTCTAATATCAGAGAAGAACACATCAAAAATATATACAAATTAGGAAGGGGTACGAAGGCTCCAGTATTGATAGAATTTATCACATACCTACAGAAGAAATCTTTATATGAAAACGTAGAAAAACTGAAAGAACTAAATAAAAAAGGTTACTCAATCTCGAACGGTCTAACAAAAGAAGAAAGAGGCATCCTGAAAACTTTGAAGTACCATCAGAAACAGGCTCGCATACAAAACTTGGATGCGAAAATAAAAGGTCAAAAACTAATAGTAAATGGGAAACTTTACTCAATTGAAGAACTAGACAACATCACCAGAGAAGAAAATAATAGCGAAAAAGATACAGATTATAGTAGAAGCGAGAGCGAGGGTGAAACTAAAGGAGAAGAAAGAGGAAACCAAAGAAGAACAGAAAACTCTGTGAAAACAAGGAAGAAGAATAGAATGAATACTAGTCCGGTATACACACGTAGTAAGAGAAATAGGTATTGATAAATTAAAATAGTTATATTCCACAATCCAACACATTGTTCTTGAAAATGAATAACTATGTGAGAGACTTTGTGTTCGATACAATAGATAATTTTGAATTGAAAAATGCAGATGAAATGAAGCAGGTAATTAAAATCAATGAGAGATCCTCAAATTTCAAAATTATTCACAACAATATAAGAAGTTTGTCTAAGAACTTGGATGAATTCAAAATTTTTCTCTCAGAATTAGATTATAATATTGATTGTATTGTATTTTCTGAAACACTACAGATACCCGATATTTCAATTTTCAAAATTCCAGGATATATTTCGTTTTATAACTCTGGGGCATTGAATCGAAATGACGGTGTAGTAGTATTTATAAAAAATGAAATATATCGTTCACATATCATATATGACATAAGTGATAGCAAATTAATCCAAATCAAAGCAGTTATCGATGATGAAATCATAGTTATAAACTCAGTGTACAGATCACCTTCGAATCGAAATATTGATACCTTTGTAGAAGATCTCGAACAAATTTTAGTGAGTTCTACTGAGAATTTTACATACAGTTTACTAATAGGAGATATGAATATTGATCTTCTTGATATTGACAATGATTCTCAAAATTACTTAACTGCTCTAAATGAACACGGTTTTATCTCTGCAATAAACACTATAACACGTCCCGCATCTGGAACATGCATAGATCATATTTTTCTCAACTCCAAATCCAATGAGTATGACACAGTACTAGCTGCCACAATAGAAACAAGTATAACAGATCATCTAACAACAGCATTACAAATAGTTTTTCCAAATCGACTTCGATGTAGTAACATCCAAGAAAAAACCAGAATTTTTAGACAATTGAATGAACTAAAATTCAAAAAAATCATGAGCGAAGCAAACTGGACAGAAGTATTATCCAGTGAGGACCTTAATGTGGCAGTATATAAATTTATGAACGTAATTCATGATGCCATCAAATCTTCTGAAAAGAATATCAAAATAAATAGTAAAAACTTCAGAAAAAAAGAATGGATAACGGGGTCATTGGTAAAATCCGTCAACAAAAAAAATAAACTATATAAAAAACTAATGAAACAACCAAATGACGAAAACCTGAAGAACGAATATAACAGCTATAAGAATAAATTGAATAAATTAATCAAAGATGCTAAAGTGAAATATTATAGGAATAAGCTAACAGAAAGTACTGATTCCAAGAATATATGGAAAACTATCAATGAACTCATCAAATCTAAAAATAAAAATAACTCTATCTCCCAAATAAAAATTGGAAATACTTTAGTAGATAACTCAAAGGATATCGCTAACAACCTCAATGACTTCTTCATAAATATAGGAAAACAGCTGTCAGAAAATTTCAAAAAAGACTATCATAACCGAGAAAATAAAATTTCGAATCAAAATTCAATCTATCTTTTTCCAGCGGATGAAATTGAAGTCTCAAATATCATTTCAGACTTGAAAGACAAGAAATCTCCAGGCCCAGATGGTATAAAATCCGAATTAATAAAATCAATTAGCCAATACATTATTAAACCACTTGTACACATAATAAATGAAACTTTGAATACAGGAACATTTCCCACACTATTTAAAATCTCAACAATCATTCCAATTTTCAAAAGTGGGGATAAAACAGAAATGACAAATTATCGTCCAATCGCACTTTTATCAAATTTTGGCAAAATACTCGAGAAAATTATTAAAAATAGATTGATTAGTTTCATGAAAAAGCATGAAATAATTTCCAAACATCAGTTTGGGTTCCAAGAAGGCAAATGCACCGAAGATGCAATACTGAAGTTGACTCAAAAAATTTATAAGGCAGTTGATAATAAGAAACCATGCATTAGCATTTTTCTTGACTTGGCAAAGGCTTTTGATACCGTCGACCATCGAATACTTTTAGAAACTCTTGAAGACATCGGTATAAGAGGTACTGCACTTGCACTCTTCAATTCATACCTAACAAATAGAAATCAACAAGTGAAAATACAGAAATCGTATAGCAACAAACAAATTGTTACATGTGGTGTACCCCAAGGGACGGTATTGGGACCAGTTCTCTTTACGATATACTTGAATAATTTATTTCTAGTAAAATCCAAAGGAAACATTATAAGTTTTGCAGATGATACTGTTATTTTTTACGAAGGCAAAACATGGTCTGACCTGAAATTAGAAATAGAAAGCGATCTTCCATTAATTAAAAAATGGTTCGATGGCAGATTATTGTCAATCAACTTCAATAAAACGTTTTACGTACCTTTCTGCAGTTATGCATCACACCTTCCAGATTATTATAACTCACATTTACAAGGCGAGCTTCAAATCAAATCAATAAACGCTATTAAATATTTGGGTATCATGATAGATAGTCATCTCAGATGGGATCAGCAGATGAATCATCTGATGAAAAAACTGAGATGTGTGGTATATAAAATAAAACAATGTTCTGATATACTTCAAGAGAAACAATTGAGGATGTTATACTATGCACTTTTTGAACCACATCTCACCTATGGTATCATTGGTTGGGGAGGAGGACTGAATACATACCTGAGAAAAATAGAAGTCATACAAAAACGCCTACTGAAAATAATTTACAAAAAAAGGCCAAGATATCCATCAGACCA
The DNA here is from genome assembly GCA_029955515.1 of Chrysomela aeneicollis. Lineage (NCBI taxonomy): Eukaryota > Metazoa > Arthropoda > Insecta > Coleoptera > Chrysomelidae > Chrysomela > Chrysomela aeneicollis. The sequence goes on along the minus strand of JARUHQ010000013.1, from coordinate 7,549,330 downwards.
ACTCTATTCAGAAACCAACATTTTTGACATCAAACAACTGTACTTTATTAGTATTGCCACAAATCAGTTCATCAATAAACAAAAATTAGTGCATAAAAACTATCGATATGATACCAGAGGACAAAATAAATATTTTATTCCATTCATGAATGAATCAATAGGGCAAAGGAGTTACTGTTTCTTGGGACCACAAATTTTCAATTATTTACCCGAGAGCTTGCGAGAAGAGAAACTAATGAAATTATTTAAAAAAAAATTGAAAAAGCATGTTTCAGAAATACCAAGGTTGATGATTCATGAAATGATAGACAAATGAAAGAAACAAAAAAAAAACAATTAAAACGAATCCCTGAATTGAACAAACACATATTAATATGTAAGACCCAACCCACTGCACTGAATTAAAAAAAAAAAGTATTATTAGATTAACTAAAACATACTTACTCAGTAGTTACGATCTATGCGTTCCAATGTTTGGATGATATACCTAGTTAAGTTGGTTAATTTGAAATCAATGATTTGTTTTTCAAATTAGTTCCCTTATATCTAAATTTTACTATTATTATTGTCATTACTGTTAGTGTCTGAAATTACATGGTGTGGCATTTATATGTTATTGCATTACTCGTATTTATTTATACTCATTCCTGTTGATATTTTATTCATATTATATTTGTATATTTGTTTTTTTTTTATATCTTTATACAGATAATTATCAATATTATTGCTATCAGTATTTATATTTTTGTTAGTTTATGAAATATAACATTTATGTCATTGTTGTTATATTATATATAGTAGGTATAGTTTTTATTTATAGGTATATCTGTTGTAATTTCACTGATATAAGATAATATTATGTATGATTACTTTTTCTCATTTTTGTACCTACAAACAAGTATTCTCATACTACGTAGGATGATCATTGATCAATTTTTATTCATTTTCATGTGAACCTGATGTGAACCTGATACGAATAAACATTATTATTATTATTATTATTATTATTATTATTATTATTAACCCAGATACTATCCATTCAACCTTCTGTTCGATTCGGTTGCTCGTATGTATAACGAAAGAACAGTAACCTGGTGAGTATTTCTATATGAACGTCATCACGATATAATCAAATACAACTTAGTTACAATTATCGTTCCGTCTAACCATCCAACCTTATGTTCGATTCAGATGCTCGTATATGTAACGAAAGAACCGTTACATGGTAGGTGTAGTCAAATATACAACATAACGATATAATCGGAGACAACCCAGATACAATGATTGTTCAATCTATCCATTCAACCTTATGTTCGATTCGGTTGCTAGTATGTATAACGAAAGAACAGTTACCTGGTTAGACATAATATATAAAAATCATCACGAAATAATCGAATACAACCCAGATACGATGATTGTTCAGCCTATCCATTCAACCTTCTGTTCAGTTCAGTCGCTCTTATGTATAACTGGAGAACAGTTACCTGGTGAGTATAACTATATGAACATCATCACGATATAATCGAATACAACCCCAGATACGATCATTGTTTAGTCTATCCATTCAACCTTCAGTTCAATTCAGTCGCTCGTATGTATAACGGAAGAACAGTTACCTGGTGAGTATAACTATATAAACATAATCGAATACAACTCAGATACGATGATTGTTCAATCTATCCATTCAACCTTATGTTCGATTCGGTTGCTCGTATGTATATCGGAAGAACAGGTACCTGGTGAGTATATCTATATAAACATAATCGAATACAACTCAGATACGATGATTGTTCAATCTATCCATTTAACCTTCTGCTCGATTCGGTCGCTTGTATGTAAAACGGAAGGACAGTTACCTGGTGAGTATTGCTATATAAACATCATCACGATATCATCAAATACAACTCAGATACAATTATCGTTTCGTCTAAGCATTCAACATTCTGTTCGATTCAGTCGCTAGTATGTGTAACGGAAGTATCGTCACCTGGTAAGTATCACTATATATACAGTATTGCGATATAATCAGATACCACCCAGATACATTGATTGTTCAGTCTATCCATTCATCTTTCTTTTCGTTTCGGTCGCTCGTATGTAAAACGGGAATACCGTCTCCTAGTGTGTATAACTATATACACAGCATAACATCATAATCGAATACAACCCATATACTATCCATTCAACCTTCTGTTCAATTCAGTCGCTCGTATGTATAACGGAAGAACAGTTACCTGGTGAGTATAACTATATAAACATAATCGAATACAACCCAGATACGATGATTGTTCAATCTATACTGAATTCAACTTTCTGCTCGATTCGGTCGCTTGTATGTAAAACGGAAAAACAGTTACCTGATGAGTATTGCTATATAAACATCATCACGATATCATCGAATACAACTCAGATACAATTATCGTTTCGTCTAACCATTCAACATTCTGTTCGATTCAGTCGCTAGTATGTGTAACGGAAGTATCGTCACCTGGTAAGTATCACTATATATACAGTATTGCGATATAATCGGATACCACCCAGATACATTGATTGTTCAGTCTATCCATTCAACTTTCTTTTTGTTTCGGTCGCTCGTATGTAAAACGGGAATACCGTCTCCTAGTGTGTATAACTATATACACAGCATATCATCATAATCGAATACAACCCATATACTATCCATTCAACCTTCTGTTCGATTCAGTCGCTCGTATGTATAACGGAAGAACAGTTACCTGGTGAGTATAACTATATAAACATAATCGAATACAACCCAGATACGATGATTGTTCAATCCATACTAAATTTAACCTTCTGCTCGATTCGGTCGCTTGTATGTAAAACGGAAGAACAGTTACCTGGTGAGTATTGCTATATAAACATCATCATGATATCATCGAATACAACTCAGATACAATTATCGTTTCGTCTTACCATTTAACCTTAAGTTCGATTCAGTCGCTTGTATGTGCAACGGAAGTACCGTCACCTGGTAAGTATCACTATATATACAGTATCGCGATATAATCGGATACCACCCAGATACATTGATTGTTTAGTCAATCCATTCAACTTTCTGTTCGTTTCGGTCGCTCGTATGTAAAACGGGAATACCGTCACCTAATGTGTATAACTATATACACAGCATAACATCATAATCGAATACAACCCAGATACTATCCATTCAACCTTCTGTTCTATTCGTTTGCTTGTATGTATAAAGAAAAAACAGTAACCTGGTGAGTATTTTTATATGAACGTCATCACGATATAATCGAATACAACTCAGATACAATGATCATTCCGTCTATCCATCCAAACTTCTGTTCGATTCGGTTGCTCGTATGTATAACGGAAGAACAGTTACCTGGTTAGACATAATATATAATAATCATCACGAAATAATCGAATACAACCCAGATACGCTGATTGTTCAGTCTATCCATACAACCTTCTGTTCAGTTCAGTCGCTCTTATGTATAACTGGAGAACAGTTACCTAGTGAGTATAACTATATAAACATCATCACGATATAATCGAATACAACCCCAGATACGATCATTGTTTAGTCTATCCATTCAACCTTCTTTTCAATTCAGTCGCTCGTATGTATAACAGAAGAACAGTTACTTGGTGAGTATAACTATATAAACATAATCGAATACAACTCAGATACGATGATTGTTCAATTTATCCATTCAACCTTATGTACGATTTGGTTGCTCGTATGTATAACGGAAGAACAGGTACCTGGTGAGTATAACTATATAAACATAATCGAATACAACTCAGATACGATGATTGTTCAATCTATTCATCAAACCTTCTGCTCGATTCGGTCACTTGTATGTAAAACTGTAGGACAGTTACCTGGTGAGTGTAACTATATATTTATCATCACGACATAATCGAATACAACCCCAGATACGATTATTGTTTAGTCTATCCATTCAACCTTCTGTTCAATTCAGTCGCTAGTATGTGTAACGGAAGTACCGTCACCTGTAAGTATCACTATATATTCAGTATTGCGATATTATCGGATACCATCCAGATACATTCATTGTTCAGTCTATCCATTCAACTTTCTGTTCGTTTCGGTCGCTCGTATGTAAAACGGAAGTACCGTCACCTAATGTGTATAACTATTTACACAGCATAACATCATAATCGAATACAACCCAGATACCATCCATTCAACATTCTGTTCGATTCGGTTGCTAGTATGTATAACGAGAGAACAGTTACCTGGTTAGACATAATATATAATAATCATCACGAAATAATCGAAAAAAACCCAGATACGATGATTGTTCAGCCTATCCATTCAACCTTCTGTTCAGTTCAGTCGCTCTTATGTATAACTGGAGAACAGTTACCTGGTGAGTATAACTATATGAACATCATCACGATATAATCGAATACAACCCCAGATACGATCATTGTTTAGTCTATCCATTCAACCTTCAGTTCAATTCAGTCGCTCGTATGTATAACGGAAGAACAGTTACCTGGTGAGTATAACTATATAAACATAATCGAATACAACCCAGATACGATGATTGTTCAATCTATACTGAATTCAACCTTCTGCTCGATTCGGTCGCTTGTATGTAAAAAGGAAGAACAGTTACCTGGTGAGTATTGCTATATAAACATCATCACGATATCATCGATTAAAACTCAGATACAATTATCGTTTCGTCTAACCATTCAACATTCTGTTCGATTCAGTCGCTAGTATGTGTAACGGAAGTATCGTCACCTGGTAAGTATCACTATATATACATTATTGCGATATAATCGGATACCACCCAGATACATTGATTGTTCAGTCTATCCATTCAACTTTCTTTTTGTTTCGGTCGCTCGTATGTAAAACGGGAATACCGTCTCCTAGTGTGTATAACTATATACACAGCATAACATCATAATCGAATACAACCCATATACTATCCATTCAACCTTCTGTTCAATTCAGTCGCTCGTATGTATAACGGAAGAACAGTTACCTGGTGAGTATAACTATATAAACATAATCGAATACAACCCAGATACGATGATTGTTCAATCTATACTGAATTCAACCTTCTGCTCGATTCGGTCGCTTGTATGTAAAACGGAAGAACAGTTACCTGTTGAGTATTGCTATATAAACATCATCACGATATCATCGAATACAACTCAGATACATGTATCGTTTCGTCTAACCATTTAACCTTCTGTTCGATTCAGTCGCTAGTATGTGTAACGGAAGTACCGTCACCTGGTAAGTATCACTATATATACAGTATTGCGATATAATCGGATACCACCCAGATACATTGATTGTTCAGTCTATCCATTCAACTTTCTGTTCGTTCTGGTCGCTCGTATGTGAAACGGGAATACCGTCACCTTATGTGTATAACTATATACACAGCATAACATCATAATCGAATACAACCCAGATACTATCCATTCAACCTTCTGTTCGATTCGGTTGCTCGTATGTATAACGAAAGAACAGTAACCTGGTGAGTATTTCTATATGAACGTCATCACGATATAATCGAATACAACTTAGTTACAATTATCGTTCCGTCTAACCATCCAACCTTATGTTCGATTCAGACGCTCGTATGTGTAACGAAAGAACCGTTACATGGTAGGTGTAGTTAAATATACAACATAACGATATAATCGGAGACAACCCAGATACAATGATTGTTCAATCTATCCATTCAACCTTATGTTCGATTCGGTTGCTAGTATGTATAACGAAAGAACAGTTACCTGGTTAGACATAATATATAATAATCATCACGAAATAATCGAATACAACCCAGATACGATGATTGTTCAGTCTATCCATTCAACCTTCTGTTCAGTTCAGTCGCTCTTATGTATAAATGGAGAACAGTTACCTGGTGAGTATAACTATATGAACATCATCACGATATAATCGAATACAACCCCAGATACGATCATTGTTTAGTCTATCCATTCAACCTTCAGTTCAATTCAGTCGCTCGTATGTATAACGGAAGAACAGTTACCTGGTGAGTATAACTATATAAACATAATCGAATAAAACTCAGATACGATGATTGTTCAATCTATCCATTTAACCTTCTGCTCGATTCGGTCGCTTGTATGTAAAACGGAAGGACAGTTACCTGGTGATTATTGCTATATAAACATCATCACGATATCATCGAATACAACTCAGATACAATTATCGTTTCGTCTAACCATTCAACATTCTGTTCGATTCAGTCGCTAGTATGTGTAACGGAAGTATCGTCACCTGGTAAGTATCACTATATATACAGTATTGCGATATAATCGGATACCACCCAGATACATTGATTGTTCAGTCTATCCATTCAACTTTCTTTTCGTTTCGGTCGCTCGTATGTAAAACGGGAATACCGTCTCATAGTGTGTATAACTATATACACAGCATAACATCATAATCGAATACAACCCATATACTATCCATTCAACCTTCTGTTCAATTCAGTCGCTCGTATGTATAACGGAAGAACAGTTACCTGGTGAGTATAACTATATAAACATAATCGAATACAACCCAGATACGATGATTGTTCAATCTATACTGAATTCAACCTTCTGCTCGATTCGGTCTTGAAGCCAGGGTAGTAGCTCTTCTTCCCCTCTCTTAGCTGAAATTTTTCTTCACCACCTAGAAACAAAACTCAAAAATTTTCAATTTTTTCAAAATATTTTATTTTGGTACAGATATGTAGATGATTGTCTTGTTCTTTTTGATGGCACAATTGATCAAGTAAATTCACTTTTAGATTTTCTAAATTCTTTACATCACAGTATTAAATTCACAATGGAATTGTCTTCCAATAATAGTCTTCCTTTCTTGGATCTTCTTGTTAATACCAATGATAATAGTTTCAGTTTCTCTATATACAGAAAACCCACCCACACGGATACAGTCATTCCTTTTTCTTCTTGCCACCCGTACTCTCATAAGACAGCCGCTTTCAATTCTTTGTTTCATAGACTTTTTTCCATTCCTCTGTCACCTACAAACTTCAACACCGAGTTGAATATAATTAGACAAATTGGTCATAATAATGGGTTTCCCCCTTCCTTCATTAATAAAATTTACAATAGACATCAAAGAAAAATTTTAACCCATAGTTTGAGACCACTTAACCCATCTGGTTCAAAATTTTACTCCATTCCTTTCATAGGTACAGTATCATACCGTTTGAAGAACATTTTCCAACATTATTACAATGACATAAACATATCTTTTCGTACCCTCAACAACATATCTAATTTAATCAATTCTAAAGATAAAACCCATATATTACAGAAATCAGGAGTTTATCGAATTTCTTGTTCTGAACCTGATTGTAAAGCACAGTACATCGGACAGTCTGGGAGGAAAATTATCACTAGAGTTAATGAACATAGTAAACTTATTGAAAGATCTAGAAATTCACCCTTGGAGATATTTAACACAAAAAGCTCCTTTGCTAATCACATTCTCAACTCAGACCATCATTTCGATATTAGTAATGATATTAAAGTTTTACATGTTTGCAATAAAGGCCCTCTCTTGAATCTTCTGGAAATTTTTGAAATTAACAAATCTTTGAATAACAGTGATATTTTGTCTCTGAATGAACAAACTCATTTTGACTGCCAAAAATTTTTCAACAGATTAACCTTTTGATTTTTCTCTTTCTGTTTTAATTTTCTTCTTACCTTGGCCCATCCGTAATTGATATATTTCATCACCTACGCCTATGGTCCGTACCATATCACCTCTATGTCAATGTCATGATGTGTTCTCTGTTCAGATTGTCATTTGAATATTCAATCAAGGTCAAATTAATTCCCGTATTTCCGTTAACAAGATGTCGGTAGTTGATAATTTTGTAACTATGTATTACCCATTTTTCTCTTTCATTCATTCCTGATGGACTGAATTAAAGGGCACAGGGCCCTAATAACTAACCTGTTTTTTCTCAAATTTAAAGTTAATATGTTGTAAACAATTTTTTTCATCTACATGTAAGTAGTGATGTGAAATTGTATTGTATAACATCTAACTTTAATTCCCCTCCTTTTTCTTTGTAGAACGTTTATTCAGGCTGAAGATAAACGTATATACGTTCGAAACATGTCCCTGATATAGGTATTTGGATTAAATGTTGTGGAGATGATTTAGAGTATTTTTCTTCATTCAAGAAGGTTAAATGGTTAGACGAAACGATAATTGTATCTGAGTTGTATTCGATGATATCGTGATGATGTTTATATAGCAATACTCACCAGGTAACTGTTCTTCCGTTTTACATACAAGCGACCGAATCGAGCAGAAGGTTGAATTCAGTATAGATTGAACAATCATCGTATCTGGGTTGTATTGGATTATGTTTATATAGTTATACCCACCAGGTAACTGTTCTTCCGTTATACATACGAGCGACTGAATTGAACAGAAGGTTGAATGGAAAGTATATGGGTTGTATTCGATTATGATGTTATGCTGTGTATATAGTTATACACACTAGGAGACGGTATTCCCGTTTTACATACGAGCGACCGAAACGAAAAGAAAGTTGAATGGATAGACTGAACAATCAATGTATCTGGGTGGTATCCGATTATATCGCAATACTGTATATATAGTGATACTTTCCAGGTGACGATACTTCCGTTACACATACTAGCGACTGAATCGAACAGAATGTTGAATGGTTAGACGAAACGATAATTGTATCTGAGTTGTATTCGATGATATCGTGATGATGTTTATATAGCAATACTCACCAGGTAACTGTTCTTCCGTTTTACATACAAGCGACCAAATCGAGCAGAAAGTTGAATTCAGTATAGATTGAACAATCATCGTATCTGGGTTGTATTCGATTATGTTTATATAGTTATACTCACCAGGTAACTGTTCTTCCGTTATACATACGAGCGACTGAATTGAACAGAAGGTTGAATGGATAGTATATGGGTTGTATTCGATTATGATGTTATGCTGTGTATATAGTTATACACACTAGGAGACGGTATTCTTGTTTTACATACGAGCGACCGAAACGAAAAGAAAGTTGAATGGATAGACTGAACAATCAATGTATCTGGGTGGTATCCGATTATATCGCAATACTGTATATATAGTGATACTTACCAGGTGACGATACTTCCGTTACACATACTAGCGACTGAATCGAACAGAATGTTGAATGGTTAGACGAAACGATAATTGTATCTGAGTTGTTTTCGATGATATCGTGATGATGTTTATATAGCAATACTCACCAGGTAACTGTCCTTCCGTTTTACATTCAAGCGACCGAATCGAGCAGAAGGTTGAATGGATAAATTGAACAATCATCGTATCTGAGTTGTATTCGATTATGTTTATATAGATATACTCACCAGGTACCTGTTCTTCCGATATACATACGAGCAACCGAATCGAACATAAGGTTGAATGGATAGATTGAACAATCATCGTATCTGAGTTGTATTCGATTATGTTTATATAGTTATACTCACCAGGTAACTGTTCTTCCGTTATACATACGAGCGACTGAATTGAACTGAAGGTTGAATGGATAGACTAAACAATGATCGTATCTGGGGTTGTATTCGATTATATCGTGATGATGTTCATATAGTTATACTCACCAGGTAACTGTTCTCCAGTTATACATAAGAGCGACTGAACTGAACAGAAGGTTGAATGGATAGACTGAACAATCATCGTATCTGGGTTGTATTCGATTATTTCGTGATGATTATTATATATTATGTCTAACCAGGTAACTGTTCTTTCGTTATACATACTAGCAACCGAATCGAACATGAGGATGAATGGATAGATTGAACAATCATTGTATCTGGGTTGTCTCCGATTATATCGTTATGTTGTATATTTAACTACACCTACCATGTAACGGTTCTTTCGTTACACATACGAGCGTCTGAATCGAACATAAGGTTGGATGGTTAGACGGAACGATAATTGTAACTAAGTTGTATTCGATTATATCGTGATGACGTTCATATAGAAATACTCACCAGGTTACTGTTCTTTCGTTATACATACGAGCAATCGAATCGAACAGAAGGTTGAATGGATAGTATCTGGGTTGTATTCGATTATGATGTTATGCCGTGATATAGTTATACACATAAGGTGACGGTATTCCCGTTTCACATACGAGCGACCGAAACGAACAGAAAGTTGAATGGATAGACTGAACAATCAATGTATCTGGGTGGTATCCGATTATATCGCAATACTGTATATATAGTGATACTTACCAGGTGACGGTACTTCCGTTACACATACTAGCGACTGAATCGAACAGAAGGTTAAATGGTTAGACGTAACGATAATTGTATCTGAGTTGTATTCGATGATATCGTGATGATGTTTATATAGCAATACTCACCAGGTGTCTGTTCTTCCGTTTTACATACAAGCGACCAAATCGAGCACAAGGTTGAATTCAGTATAGATTGAACAATCATCGTATCTGGGTTGTATTCGATTATGTTTATATAGTTATACTCACCAGGTAACTGTTCTTCCGTTATACATACGAGCGACTGAATTGAACAAAAGGTTGAATGGATAGTATCTGGGTTGTATTCGATTATAAAGTTATGCTGTGTATATAGTTATACACATAAGGTGACGGTATTTCCGTTTCACATACGAGCGACCGAAACGAACAGAAAGTTGAATGGATAGACTGAACAATCAATGTATCTGGGTGGTATCCGATTATATCGCAATACTGTATATATAGTGATACTTACCAGGTGACGGTACTTCCGTTACACATACTAGCGACTGAATCGAACAGAAGGTTAAATGGTTAGACGAAACGATAATTGTATCTGAGTTGTATTCGATGATATCGTGATGATGTTTATATAGCAATACTTACCAGGTAACTGTTCTTCCGTTTTACATACAAGCGACCGAATCGAGCAGAAGGTTGAATTCAGTATAGATTGAACAATCATCGTATCTGGGTTGTATTCGATTATGTTTATATAGTTATACTCACCAGGTAACTGTTCTTCCGTTATACATACGAGCGACTGAATTGAACATGAGGTTGAATGGATAGTTTGAACAATCATCGTATCTGAGTTGTATTCGATTATGTTTATATAGTTATACTCACCAGGTAACTGTTCTTCCGTTATACATACGAGCGACTGAATTGAACTGAAGGTTGAATGGATAGACTAAACAATGATCGTATCTGGGATTGTATTCGATTATATCGTGATGATGTTCATATAGTTATACTCACCAGGTAACTGTTCTCCAGTTATACATAAGAGCGACTGAACTGAACAGAAGGTTGAATGGATAAACTGAACAATCATCGTGTCTGGGTTGTATTCGATTATTTCGTGATGATTATTATATATTATGTCTAACCAGGTAACTGTTCTTTCGTTATACATACTAGCAACCGAATCGAACATGAGGTTGAATAGATAGATTGAACAATCATTGTATCTGGGTTGTCTCCGATTATATCGTTATGTTGTATATTTAACTACACCTACCATGTAACGGTTCTTTCGTTACACAAACGAGCGTCTGAATCGAACATAAGGTTGGATGGTTAGACGGAACGATAATTGTAACTAAGTTGTATTCGATTATATCGTGATGACGTTCATATAGAAATACTCACCAGGTTACTGTTCTTTCGTTATACATACGAGCAACCGAATCGAACAGAAGGTTGAATGGATAGTATCTGGGTCGTATTCGATTATGATGTTATGCTGTGTATATAGTTATACACATAAGGTGACGGTATTCCCGTTTCACATAAGAACGACCGAAACGAACAGAAAGTTGAATGGATAGACTGAACAATCAATGTATCTGGGTGGTATCCGATTATATCGCAATACTGTATATATAGTGATACTTACCAGGTGACGGTACTTCCGTTACACATACTAGCGACTGAATCGAACAGAAGGTTGAATGGTTAGACGAAACGATAATTGTATCTGAGTTGTATTCGATGATATCGTGATGATGTTCATATAGCAATACTCACCAGGTAACTGTTCTTCCGTTTTACATACAAGCGACCGAATCGAGCAGAAGGTTGAATTCAGTATAGATTGAACAATCATCGTATCTGGGTTGTATTCGATTATGTTTATATAGTTATACTCAACAGGTAACTGTTATTCCGTTATACATACGAGCGACTGAATTGAACAGAAGGTTGAATGGATAGTATCTGGGTTGTATTCGATTATGATGTTATGCTGTGTATATAGTTATACACATAAGGTGACGGTTTTCCCGTTTCACATACGAGCGACCGAAACGAACAGAAAGTTGAATGGATAGACTGAACAATCAATGTATCTGGGTGGTATCCGATTATATCGCAATACTGTATATATAGTGATACTTACCAGGTGACGGTACTTCCGTTACACATACTAGCGACTGAATTGAACAGAAGGTTAAATGGTTAGACGAAACGATGATTGTATCTGAGTTGTATTCGATGATATCGTGATGATGTTTATATAGCAATACTCACCAGGTTACTGTTCTTCCGTTTTACATACAAGCGACCGAATCGAGCAGAAGGTTGAATTCAGTATAGATTGAACAATCATCGTATCTGGGTTGTATTCGATTATGTTCATATAGTTATACTCACCAGGTAACTGTTCTTCCGTTATACATACGAGCGACTGAATTGAACTGAAGGTTGAATGGATAGTATATGGGTTGTATTCGATTATGATGTTATGCTGTGTATATAGTTATACACACTAGGAGACGGTATTCCCGTTTTACATACGAGCGACCGAAACGAAAAGAAAGTTGAATGGATAGACTGAACAATCAATGTATCTGGGTAGTATCCGATTATATCGCAATACTGTATATATAGTGATACTTACCAGGTGACGATACTTCCGTTACACATACTAGCGACTGAATCGAACAGAATGTTGAATGGTTAGACGAAACGATAATTGTATCTGAGTTGTTTTCGATGATATCGTGATGATGTTTATATAGCAATACTCACCAGGTAACTGTCCTTCCGTTTTACATTCAAGCGACCGAATCGAGCAGAAGGTTAAATGGATAAATTGAACAATCATCGTATCTGAGTTGTATTCGATTATGTTTATATAGATATACTCACCAGGTACCTGTTCTTCCGATATACTATCTGGGTTGTCTCCGATTATATCGTTATGTTGTATATTTAACTACACCTACCATGTAACGGTTCTTTCGTTACACATACGAGCGTCTGAATCGAACATAAGGTTGGATGGTTAGACGGAACGATAATTGTAACTAAGTTGTATTCAATTATATCGTGATGACGTTCATATAGAAATACTCACCAGGTTACTGTTCTTTCGTTATACATACGAGCAACCGAATCGAACAGAAGGTTGAATGGATAGTATCTGGGTTGTATTCGATTATGATGTTATGCTGTGATATAGTTATACACATAAGGTGACGGTATTCCCGTTTCACATACGAGCGACCGAAACGAACAGAAAGTTGAATGGATAGACTGAACAATCAATGTATCTGGGTGGTATCCGATTATATCGCAATACTGTATATATAGTGATACTTACCAGGTGACCGTACTTCCGTTACACATACTAGCGACTGAATCGAACAGAAGGTTAAATGGTTAGACGATACGATAATTGTATCTGAGTTGTATTCGATGATATTGTGATGATGTTTATACAGCAATACTCACCAGGTAACTGTTCTTCCGTTTTACATACAAGCGACCGAATCGAGCAGAAGGTTGAATTCAGTATAGATTGAACAATCATCGTATCTGGGTTGTATTCGATTATGTTTATATAGTTATACTCACCAGGTAACTGTTCTTCCGTTATAGATACGAGCGACTGAATTGAACAGAAGGTTGAATGGATAGTATATGGGTTGTATTCGATTATGATGTTATGCTGTGTATATAGTTATACACACTAGGAGACGGTATTCCCGTTTTACATACGAGCGACCGAAACGAAAAGAAAGTTGAATGGATAGACTGAACAATCAATGTATCTGGGTGGTATCCGATTATATCGCAATACTGTATATATAGTGATACTTACCAGGTGACGATACTTCCGTTACACATACTAGCGACTGAATCGAACAGAATGTTGAATGGTTAGACGAAACGATAATTGTATCTGAGTTGTATTCGATGATATCGTGATGATGTTTATATAGCAATACTCACCAGGTAACTGTCCTTCCGTTTTACATACAAGCGACCGAATCGAGCAGAAGGTTAAATGGATAGATTGAACAATCATCGTATCTGAGTTGTATTCGATTATGTTTATATAGATATTCTCACCAGGTACCTGTTCTTCCGATATACATACGAGCAACCGAATCGAACATAAGGTTGAATGGATAGATTGAACAATCATCGTATCTGAGTTGTATTCGATTATGTTTATATAGTTATACTCACCAGGTAACTGTTCTTCCGTTATACATACGAGCGACTGAATTGAACTGAAGGTTGAATGGATAGACTAAACAATGATCGTATCTGTGGTTGTATTCGATTATATCGTGATGATGTTCATATAGTTATACTCACCAGGTAACTGTTCTCCAGTTATACATAAGAGCGACTGAACTGAACAGAAGGTTGAATGGATAGACTGAACAATCATCGTATCTGGGTTGTATTCGATTATTTCGTGATGATTATTATATATTATGTCTAACCAGGTAACTGTTCTTTCGTTATACATACTAGCAACCGAATCGAACATAAGGTTGAATGGATAGATTGAACAATCATTGTATCTGGGTTGTTTCCGATTATATCGTTATGTTGTATATTTAACTACACCTTCCATGTAACGGTTCTTTCGTTACACATACGAGCGTCTGAATCGAACATAAGGTTGGATGGTTAGACGGAACGATAATTGTAACTAAGTTGTATTCGATTATATCGTGATGACGTTCATATAGAAATACTCACCAGGTTACTGTTCTTTCGTTATACATACGAGCAACCGAATCGAACAGAAGGTTGAATGGATAGTATCTGGGTTGTATTCGATTATGATGTTATGCTGTGTATATAGTTATACACATAAGGTGACGGTATTCCCGTTTCACATACGAGCGACCGAAACGAACAGAAAGTTGAATGGATAGACTGAACAATCAATGTATCTGGGTGGTATCCGATCATATCGCAATACTGTATATATAGTGATACTTACCAGGTGACGGTACTTCCGTTACACATACTAGCGACTGAATCGAACAGAAGGTTAAATGGTTAGACGAAACGATAATTGTATCTGAGTTGTATTCGATGATATCGTGATGATGTTTATATAGCAATACTCACCAGGTAACTGTTCTTCCGTTTTACATACAAGCGACCGAATCGAGCAGAAGGTTGAATTCAGTATAGATTGAACAATCATCGTATCTGGGTTGTATTCGATTATGTTTATATAGTTATACTCACCAGGTAACTGTTCTTCCGTTATACATACGAGCGACTGAATTGAACAGAAGGTTGAATGGATAGTATATAGGTTGTATTCGATTATGATGTTATGCTGTGTATATAGTTATACACACTAGGAGACGGTATTCCCGTTTTACATATGAGCGATCGAAACGAACAGAAAGTTGAATGGATAGACTGAACAATCAATGTATCTGGGTGGTATCCGATTATATCGCAATACTGTATATATAGTGATACTTACCAGGTGACGATACTTCCGTTACACATACTAGCGACTAAATCGAACAGAATGTTGAATGGTTAGACGAAACGATAATTGTATCTGAGTTGTATTCGATGATATCGTGATGATGTTTATATAGCAATACTCACCAGGTAACTGTTCTTCCGTTTTACATACAAGCGACCGAATCGAGCAGAAGGTTGAATGGATAGATTGAACAATCATCGTATCTGAGTTGTATTCGATTATGTTTATATAGATATACTCACCAGGTACCTGTTCTTCCGATATACATACGAGCAACCGAATCGAACATAAGGTTGAATGGATAGATTGAACGTTCATCGTATCTGAGTTGTATTCGATTATGTTTATATAGTTATACTCACCAGGTAACTGTTCTTTCGTTATACATACGAGCGACTGAATTGAACTGAAGATTGAATGGATAGACTAAACAATGATCGTATCTGGGGTTGTATTCGATTATATCGTGATGATGTTCATATAGTTATACTCACCAAGTAACTGTTCTCCAGTTATACATAAGAGCGACTGAACTGAACAGAAGGTTGAATGGATAGACTGAACAATCATTGTATCTGGGTTGTATTCGATTATTTCGTGATGATTATTATATATTATGTCTAACCAGTTAACTGTTCTTTCGTTATACATACTAGCAACCGAATCGAACATAAGGTTGAATGGATAGATTGAACAATCATTGTATCTGGGTTGTCTCCGATTATATCGTTATGTTGTATATTTAACTACACCTACCATGTAACGGTTCTTTCGTTACACATACGAGCGTCTGAATCGAACAAAAGGTTGGATGGTTAGACGGAACGATAATTGTAACTAAGTTGTATTCGATTATATCGTGATGACGTTCATATAGAAATACTCACCAGGTTACTGTTCTTTCGTTATACATACGAGCAACCGAATCGAACAGAAGGTTGAATGGATAGTATCTGGGTTGTATTCGATTATGATGTTATGCTGTGTATATAGTTATACACATAAGGTGACGGTATTCCCGTTTCACATACGAGCGACCGAAACGAACAGAAAGTTGAATGGATAGACTGAACAATCAATGTATCTGGGTGGTATCCGATTATATCGCAATACTGTATATATAGTGATACTTACCAGGTGACGGTACTTCCGTTACACATACTAGCGACTGAATCGAACAGAAGGTTAAATGGTTAGACGAAACGATATTTGTATCTGAGTTGTATTCGATGATATCGTGATGATGTTTATATAGCAATACTCACCAGGTAACTGTTCTTCCGTTTTACATACAAGCGACCGAATCGAGCAGAAGGTTGAATTCAGTATAGATTGAACAATCATCGTATCTGGGTTGTATTCGATTATGTTTATATAGTTATACTCACCAGGTAACTGTTCTTCCGTTATACATACGAGCGAATGAATTGAACAGGAGGTTGAATGGATAGTATATGGGTTGTATTCGATTATGATGCTATGCTGTGTATATAGTTATACACACTAGGAGACGGTATTCCCGTTTTACATACGAGCGACCGAAACAAAAAGAAAGTTGAATGGATAGACTGAACAATCAATGTATCTGGGTGGTATCCGATTATATCGCAATACTGTATATATAGTGATACTTACCAGGTGACGATACTTCCGTTACACATACTAGCGACTGAATCGAACAGAATGTTGAATGGTTAGACGAAACGATAATTGTATCTGAGTTGTATTCGATGATATCGTGATGATGTTTATATAGCAATACTCACCAGGTAACTGTCCTTCCGTTTTACATACAAGCGACCGAATCGAGCAGAAGGTTAAATGGATAGATTGAACAATCATCGTATCTGGGTTGTATTCGATTATGTTTATATAGATATTCTCACCAGGTACCTGTTCTTCCGATATACATACGAGCAACCGAATCGAACATAAGGTTGAATGGATAGATTGAACAATCATCGTATCTGAGTTGTATTCGATTATGTTTATATAGTTATACTCACCAGGTAACTGTTCTTCCGTTATACATACGAGCGACTGAATTGAACTGAAGGTTGAATGGATAGACTAAACAATGATCGTATCTGTGGTTGTATTCGATTATATCGTGATGATGTTCATATAGTTATACTCACCAGGTAACTGTTCTCCAGTTATACATAAGAGCGACTGAACTGAACAGAAGGTTGAATGGATAGACTGAACAATCATCGTATCTGGGTTGTATTCGATTATTTCGTGATGATTATTATATATTATGTCTAACCAGGTAACTGTTCTTTCGTTATACATACTAGCAACCGAATCGAACATAAGGTTGAATGGATAGATTGAACAATCATTGTATCTGGGTTGTCTCCGATTATATCGTTATGTTGTATATTTAACTACACCTTCCATGTAACGGTTCTTTCGTTACACATACGAGCGTCTGAATCGAACATAAGGTTGGATGGTTAGACGGAACGATAATTGTAACTAAGTTGTATTCGATTATATCGTGATGACGTTCATATAGAAATACTCACCAGGTTACTGTTCTTTCGTTATACATACGAGCAACCGAATCGAACAGAAGGTTGAATGGATAGTATCTGGGTTGTATTCGATTATGATGTTATGCTGTGTATATAGTTATACACATAAGGTGACGGTATTCCCGTTTCACATACGAGCGACCGAAACGAACAGAAAGTTGAATGGATAGACTGAACAATCAATGTATCTGGGTGGTATCCGATCATATCGCAATACTGTATATATAGTGATACTTACCAGGTGACGGTACTTCCGTTACACATACTAGCGACTGAATCGAACAGAAGGTTAAATGGTTAGACGAAACGATAATTGTATCTGAGTTGTATTCGATGATATCGTGATGATGTTTATATAGCAATACTCACCAGGTAACTGTTCTTCCGTTTTACATACAAGCGACCGAATCGAGCAGAAGGTTGAATTCAGTATAGATTGAACAATCATCGTATCTGGGTTGTATTCGATTATGTTTATATAGTTATACTCACCAGGTAACTGTTCTTCCGTTATACATACGAGCGAATGAATTGAACAGGAGGTTGAATGGATAGTATATGGGTTGTATTCGATTATGATGTTATGCTGTGTATATAGTTATACACACTAGGAGACGGTATTCTCGTTTTACATACGAGCGACCGAAACAAAAAGAAAGTTGAATGGATAGACTGAACAATCAATGTATCTGGGTGGTATCCGATTATATCGCAATACTGTATATATAGTGATACTTACCAGGTGACGATACTTCCGTTACACATACTAGCGACTGAATCGAACAGAATGTTGAATGATTAGACGAAACGATAATTGTATCTGAGTTGTATTCGATGATATCGTGATGATGTTTATATAGCAATACTCACCAGGTAACTGTCCTTCCGTTTTACATACAAGCGACCGAATCGAGCAGAAGGTTAAATGGATAGATTGAACAATCATCGTATCTGAGTTGTATTCGATTATGTTTATATAGATATTCTCACCAGGTACCTGTTCTTCCGATATACATACGAGCAACCGAATCGAACATAAGGTTGAATGGATAGATTGAACAATCATCGTATCTGAGTTGTATTCGATTATGTTTATATAGTTATAATCACCAGGTAACTGTTCTTCCGTTATACATACGAGCGACTGAATTGAACTGAAGGTTGAATGGATAGACTAAACAATGATCGTATCTGTGGTTGTATTCGATTATATCGTGATGATGTTCATATAGTTATACTCACCAGGTAACTGTTCTCCAGTTATACATAAGAGCGACTGAACTGAACAGAAGGTTGAATGGATAGACTGAACAATCATCGTATCTGGGTTGTATTCGATTATTTCGTGATGATTATTATATATTATGTCTAACCAGGTAACTGTTCTTTCGTTATACATACTAGCAACCGAATCGAACATAAGGTTGAATGGATAGATTGAACAATCATTGTATCTGGGTTGTCTCCGATTATATCGTTATGTTGTATATTTAACTACACCTTCCATGTAACGGTTCTTTCGTTACACATACGAGCGTCTGAATCGAATATAAGGTTGGATGGTTAGACGGAACGATAATTGTAACTAAGTTGTATTCGATTATATCGTGATGACGTTCATATAGAAATACTCATCAGGTTACTGTTCTTTCGTTATACATACGAGCAACCGAATCGAACAGAAGGTTGAATGGATAGTATCTGGGTTGTATTCGATTATGATGTTATGCTGTGTATATAGTTATACACATAAGGTGACGGTATTCCCGTTTCACATACGAGCGACCGAAACGAACAGAAAGTTGAATGGATAGACTGAACAATCAATGTATCTGGGTGGTATCCGATCATATCGCAATACTGTATATATAGTGATACTTACCAGGTGACGGTACTTCCGTTACACATACTAGCGACTGAATCGAACAGAAGGTTAAATGGTTAGACGAAACGATAATTGTATCTGAGTTGTATTCGATGATATCGTGATGATGTTTATATAGCAATACTCACCAGGTAACTGTTCTTCCGTTTTACATACAAGCGACCGAATCGAGCAGAAGGTTGAATTCAGTATAGATTGAACAATCATCGTATCTGGGTTGTATTCGATTATGTTTATATAGTTATACTCACCAGGTAACTGTTCTTCCGTTATACATACGAGCGACTGAATTGAACAGAAGGTTGAATGGATAGTATATAGGTTGTATTCGATTATGATGTTATGCTGTGTATATAGTTATACACACTAGGAGACGGTATTCCCGTTTTACATATGAGCGATCGAAACGAACAGAAAGTTGAATGGATAGACTGAACAATCAATGTATCTGGGTGGTATCCGATTATATCGCAATACTGTATATATAGTGATACTTACCAGGTGACGATACTTCCGTTACACATACTAGCGACTGAATCGAACAGAATGTTGAATGGTTAGACGAAACGATAATTGTATCTGAGTTGTATTCGATGATATCGTGATGATGTTTATATAGCAATACTCACCAGGTAACTGTTCTTCCGTTTTACATACAAGCGACCGAATCGAGCAGAAGGTTGAATGGATAGATTGAACAATCATCGTATCTGAGTTGTATTCGATTATGTTTATATAGATATACTCACCAGGTACCTGTTCTTCCGATATACATACGAGCAACCGAATCGAACATAAGGTTGAATGGAAAGATTGAACAATCATCGTATCTGAGTTGTATTCGATTATGTTTATATAGTTATACTCACCAGGTAACTGTTCTTTCGTTATACATACGAGCGACTGAATTGAACTGAAGATTGAATGGATAGACTAAACAATGATCGTATCTGGGGTTGTATTCGATTATATCGTGATGATGTTCATATAGTTATACTCACCAAGTAACTGTTCTCCAGTTATACATAAGAGCGACTGAACTGAACAGAAGGTTGAATGGATAGACTGAACAATCATCGTATCTGGGTTGTATTCGATTATTTCGTGATGATTATTATATATTATGTCTAACCAGTTAACTGTTTTTTCGTTATACATACTAGCAACCGAATCGAACATAAGGTTGAATGGATAGATTGAACAATCATTGTATCTGGGTTGTCTCCGATTATATCGTTATGTTGTATATTTAACTACACCTACCATGTAACGGTTCTTTCGTTACACATACGAGCGTCTGAATCGAACAAAAGGTTGGATGGTTAGACGGAACGATAATTGTAACTAAGTTGTATTCGATTATATCGTGATGACGTTCATATAGAAATACTCACCAGGTTACTGTTCTTTCGTTATACATACGAGCAACCGAATCGAACAGAAGGTTGAATGGATAGTATCTAAGTTGTATTCGATTATGATGTTATGCTGTGTATAAAGTTATACACATAAGGTGACGGTATTCCCGTTTCACATACGAGCGACCGAAACGAACAGAAAGTTGAATGGATAGACTGAACAATCAATGTATCTGGGTGGTATCCGATTATATCGCAATACTGTATATATAGTGATACTTACCAGGTGACGGTACTTCCGTTACACATACTAGCGACTGAATCGAACAGAAGGTTAAATGGTTAGACGAAACGATAATTGTATCTGAGTTGTATTCGATGATATCGTGATGATGTTTATATAGCAATACTCACCAGGTAACTGTTCTTCCGTTTTACATACAAGCGACCGAATCGAGCAGAAGGTTGAATTCAGTATAGATTGAACAATCATCGTATCTGGGTTGTATTCGATTATGTTTATATAGTTATACTCACCAGGTAACTGTTCTTCCGTTATACATACGAGCGAATGAATTGAACAGGAGGTTGAATGGATAGTATATGGGTTGTATTCGATTATGATGTTATGCTGTGTATATAGTTATACACACTAGGAGACGGTATTCCCGTTTTACATGCGAGCGACCGAAACAAAAAGAAAGTTGAATGGATAGACTGAACAATCAATGTATCTGGGTGGTATCCGATTATATCGCAATACTGTATATATAGTGATACTTACCAGGTGACGATACTTCCGTTACACATACTAGCGACTGAATCGAACAGAATGTTGAATGGTTAGACGAAACGATAATTGTATCTGAGTTGTATTCGATGATATCGCGATGATGTTTATATAGCAATACTCACCAGGTTACTGTTCTTTCGTTATACATACGAGCAACCGAATCGAACAGAATGTTGAATGGATAGTATCTGGGTTTTATTCGATTATGATGTTATGCTGTGTATATAGTTATACACACTAGGAGACGGTTTTCACGTTTTACATACGAGCGACCGAAACAAAAAGAAAGTTGAATGGATAGACTGAACAATCAATGTATCTGGGTGGTATCCGATTATATCGCAATACTGTATATATAGTGATACTTGCCAGGTGACGATACTTCCGTTACACATACTAGCGACTGAATCGAACAGAATGTTGAATGGTTAGACGAAACGATAATTGTATCTGAGTTGTATTCGATGATATCGTGATGATGTTTATATAGCAATACTCACCAGGTAACTGTTCTTCCGTTTTACATACAAGCGACCGAATCGAGCAGAAGGTTGAATGGATAGATTGAACAATCATCGTATCTGAGTTGTATTCGATTATGTTTATATAGTTATACTCACCAGGTAACTGTTCTTCCGTTATACATACGAGCGACTGAATTGAACAGAAGGTTGAATGGATAGTATATGGGTTGTATTCGATTATGATGTTATGCTGTGTATATAGTTATACACACTAGGAGACGGTATTCCCGTTTTACATACGAGCGACCGGAACAAAAAGAAAGTTGAATGGATAGACTGAACAATCAATGTATCTGGGTGGTATCCGATTATATCGCAATACTGTATATATAGTGTTACTTACCAGGTGACGATACTTCCGTTACACATATTAGCGACTGAATCGAACAGAATGTTGAATGGTTAGACGAAACGATAATTGTATCTGAGTTGTATTCGATGATATCGTGATGATGTTTAAATAGCAATACTCACCAGGTAACTGTTCTTCCGTTTTACATACAAGCGACCGAATCGAGCAGAAGGTTGAATTCAGTATAAATTGAACAATCATCGTATCTGGGTTGTATTCGATTATGTTTATATAGTTATACTCACCAGGTAACTGTTCTTCCGTTATACATACGAGCGACTGAATTGAACAAAAGGTTGAATGGATAGTATATGGGTTGTATTCGATTATGATGTTATGCTGTGTATATAGTTATACACACTAGAAGACGGTATTCCCGTTATACATACGAGCGACCGAAACGAAAAGAAAGTTGAATGGATAGACTGAACAATCAATTTATCTGGGTGGTATCCGATTATATCGCAATACTGTATATATAGTGATACTTACCAGGTGACGATACTTCCGTTACACATACTAGCGACTGAATCGAACAGAATGTTGAATGGTTAGACGAAACGATAATTGTATCTGAGTTGTATTCGATGATATCGTGATGATGTTTATATAGCAATACTCACCAGGTAACTGTCCTTCCGTTTTACATACAAGCGACCGAATCGAGCAGAAGGTTAAATGGATAGATTGAACAATCATCGTATCTGAGTTGTATTCGATTATGTTTATATAGATATACTCACCAGGTACCTGTTCTTCCGATAAACATACGAGCAACCGAATCGAACATGAGGTTGAATGGATAGATTGAACAATCATCGTATCTGAGTTGTATTCGATTATGTTTATATAGTTACACTCACCAGGTAACTGTTCTTCCGTTATACATACGAGCGACTGAATTGAACTGAACGTTGAATGGATAGACTAAACAATGATCGTATCTGGGGTTGTATTCGATTATATCGTGATGATGTTCATATAGTTATACTCACCAGGTAACTGTTCTCCAGTTATACATAAGAGCGACTGAACTGAACAGAAGGTTGAATGGATAGACTGAACAATCATCGTATCTGGGTTGTATTCGATTATTTCGTGATGATTATTATATATTATGTCTAACCAGGTAACTGTTCTTTCGTTATACATACTAGCAACCGAATCGAACCTAAGGTTGAATGGATAGATTGAACAATCATTGTATCTGGGTTGTCTCCGATTATATCGTTATGTTGTATATTTGACTACACCTACCATGTAACGGTTCTTTCGTTACACATACGAGCGTCTGAATCGAACATAAGGTTGGATGGTTAGACGGAACGATAATTGTAACTAAGTTGTATTCGATTATATCGTGATGACGTTCATATAGAAATACTCACCAGGTTACTGTTCTTTCGTTATACATACGAGCAACCGAATCGAACAGAAGGTTGAATGGATAGTATCTGGGTTGTATTCGATAATGATGTTATGCTGTGTATATAGTTATACACATAAGGTGACGGTATTCCCGTTTCACATACGAGCTACCGAAACGAAAAGAAAGTTGAATGGATAGACTGAACAATCAATGTATCTGGGTGGTATCCGATTATATCGCAATACTGTATATATAGTGATACTTACCAGGTGACGGTACTTCCGTTACACATACTAGCGACTGAATCGAACTGAAGGTTAAATGGTTAGACGAAACGATAATTGTATCTGAGTTGTATTCGATGATATCGTGATGATGTTTATATAGAAATACTCACCAGGTAACTGTTCTTCCGTTTTACATACAAGCGACCGAATCGAGCAGAAGGTTGAATTCAGTATAGATTGAACAATCATCGTATCTGGGTTGTATTCGATTATGTTTATATAGTTATACTCACCAGGTAACTGTTCTTCCGTTATACATACGAGCGACTGAATTGAACAGAAGGTTGAATGGATAGTATATAGGTTGTTTTCGATTATGATGTTATGCTGTGTATATAGTTATACACACTAGGAGACGGTATTCCCGTTTTACATACGAGCGACCGAAACGAACAGAAAGTTGAATGGATAGACTGAACAATCAATGTATCTGGGTGGTATCCGATTATATCGCAATACTGTATATATAGTGATACTTACCAGGTGACGATACTTCCGTTACACATACTAGCGACTGAATCGAACAGAATGTTGAATGGTTAGACGAAACGATAATTGTATCTGAGTCGTATTCGATGATATCGTGATGATGTTTATATAGCAATACTCACCAGGTAACTGTTCTTCCGTTTTACATACAAGCGACCGAATCGAGCAGAAGGTTGAATTCAGTATAGATTGAACAATCATCGTATCTGGGTTGTATTCGATTATGTTTATATAGTTATACTCACCAGGTAACTGTTCTTCCGTTATACATACGAGCGACTGAATTGAACAGAAGGTTGAATGGATAGTATATGGGTTGTATTCGATTATGATGTTATGCTGTGTATATAGTTATACACACTAGGAGACGGTATTCCCGTTTTACATACGAGTGACCGAAACGAAAAGAAAGTTGAATGGATAAACTGAACAATCAATGTATCTGGGTGGTATCCGATTATATCGCAATACTGTATATATAGTGATACTTACCAGGTGACGATACTTCCGTTACACATACTAGCGACTGAATCGAACAGAATGTTGAATGGTTGGTCGAAACGATAATTGTATCTGAGTTGTATTCGATGATATCGTGATGATGTTTATATAGCAATACTCAACAGGTAACTGTCCTTCCGTTTTACGTACAAGCGACCGAATCGAGCAGCAGGTTGAATGGATAGATTGAACAATCATCGTATCTGAGTTGTATTCGATTATGTTTATATAGATATACTCACCAGGTACCTGTTCTTCCGATATAAATACGAGCAACCGAATCGAACAAGGTTGAATGGATAGATTGAACAATCATCGTATCTGAGTTGTATTTGATTATGTTTATATAGTTATACTCACCAGGTAACTGTTCTTCCGTTATACATAAGAGCGACTGAATTGAACTGAAGGTTGAATGGATAGACTAAACATTGATCGTATCTGGGGTTGTATTCGATTATATCGTGATGATGTTCATATAGTTATACTCACCAGGTAACTGTTCTCCAGTTATACATAAGAGCGACTGAACTGAACAGAAGGTTGAATGGATAGACTGAACAATCATCGTATCTGGGTTGTATTCGATTATTTCGTGATGATTATTATATATTATGTCTAACCAGGTAACTGTTCTTTCGTTATACATACTAGCAACCGAATCGAACATAAGGTTGAATGGATAGATTGAACAATCATTGTATCTGGGTTGTCTCCGATTATATCGTTATGTTGTATATTTAACTACACCTACCATGTAACGGTTCTTTCGTTACACATACGAGCGTCTGAATCGAACATGAGGTTGGATGGTTAGACGGAACGATAATTGTAACTAAGTTGTATTCGATTATATCGTGATGACGTTCATATAGAAATACACACCAGGTTACTGTTCTTTCGTTATACATACGAGCTACCGAATCGAACAGAAGGTTGAATGGATAGTATCTGGGTTGTATTCGATTATGATGTTATGCTGTGTATATAGTTATACACATAAAATGACGGTATTCCCGTTTCACATACGAGCGACCGAAACGAACAGAAAGTTGAATGGATAGACTGAACAATCAATGTATCTGGGTGGTATCCGATTATATCGCAATACTGTATATATAGTGATACTTACCAAGTGACGGTACTTCCCTTACACATACTAGCGACTGAATCGAACAGAAGGTTAAATGGTTAGACGAAACGATAATTGTATCTGAGTTGTATTCGATGATATCGTGATGATGTTTATATAGCAATACTCACCAGGTAACTGTTCTTCCGTTTTACATACAAGCGACCGAATCGAGCAGAAGGTTGAATTCAGTATAGATTGAACAATCATCGTATCTGGGTTGTATTCGATTATGTTTATATAGTTATACTCACCAGGTAACTGTTCTTCCGTTATACATACGAGCGACTGAATTGAACAGAAGGTTGAATGGATAGTATATGGGTTGTATTCCATTATTATGTTATGCTGTGTATATAGTTATACACACTAGGAGACGGTATTCCCGTTTTACATACGAGCGACCGATACAAAAAGAAAGTTGAATGGATAGACTGAACAATCAATGTATCTGGGTGGTATCCGATTATTGTTTTTTTTTTTTTTTTTTTTTTTTTTTTTTTTCAGAGGTGGTTGAAATCCTTTATGGACATCATATGGGTCAAATTCCCCATATGATAGTGTGGGACTCCCTGATCTCAGCCAGGTCTACCCACTAAAAACTCCACCCCCTTCGTAGGCTCGTCTGACCGAAGTCTCCGATGACACTTAGGCCTAATGGCCCATTGTATCTTACCTATTTATCATCATTGTACCCACTTTATTATCTCAGTGCCTTGTACAAGTTTGTACAAGTCCTTCTCTGGATGTGAGTTGTATATTTCTGGTTCGCCAACTGGTTGCCCAAAAATTGTCTGCCTTCTGCGATCCAATGCCTCGCATTTGCATAGTATATGTGATACTGTTTCTGGTTCCTTTCCGCATAGCCTGCAATTTGGGTCACCATTATACAGTCCCATTCTGGTAAGGTGCTCCTTGACTGGGGCGTGGCCGGTCATGAGTCCTATAACAGTTTTTATCTGCTCTCTGTTCATGTTTAGCAGATCTGCAGTTCGTCTGTGGCATGGTTCCTTGATGTATTGTTTCCCATGTATATTTCCTGGAATGTTTTTCCAGTAGTTCTTATGTTTTTCCCGAATCCAGTCTGTTACAGACGCTCGTGCTGCACGCTTGGGTACTCCTAGAATCTGTCCTGGTTCTGGTTCATTATCTGACCCTCTTCTTGCAAGTTCGTCAGCTTTCTCATTGCCAGCAATCCCCTGATGTCCTGGCACCCAGGTAAGTTTGACACTGTTCCGGTCTGCCAGCGTTTTCAGTTCCTTCTTGCAATCAAATACCAGTCGCGACGTCACTTCCTTGCTTATGATTGCCTTGAGTGCCGCTTGACTGTCTGACATTATTTGGATCTGCTCATGTTCTATAGCTCTCCTGTTATTCTCCTCTGGGTATCCGATTATATCGCAATACTGTATATATAGTGATACTTACCAGGTGACGATACTTCCGTTACACATACTAGCGACTGAATCGAACAGAATGTTGAATGGTTAGACGAAACGATAATTGTATCTGAGTTGTATTCGATGATATCGTGATGATGTTTATATAGCAATACTCACCAGGTAATTGTTCTTTCGTTATACATACGAGCAACCGAATCGAACAGAAGGTTGAATGGATAGTATCTGGGTTGTATTCGATTATGATGTTATGCTGTGTATATAGTTATACACATAAGGTGACGGTATTCCCGTTTCACATACGAGCGACCGAAACGAACAGAAAGTTGAATGGATAGACTGAACAATCAATGTATCTGGGTGGTATCCGATCATATCGCAATACTGTATATATAGTGATACTTACCAGGTGACGGTACTTCCGTTACACATACTAGCGACTAAATCGAACAGAAGGTTAAATGGTTAGACGAAACGATAATTGTATCTGAGTTGTATTCGATGATATCGTGATGATGTTTATATAGCAATACTCACCAGGTAACTGTTCTTCCGTTTCACATACAAGCGACCGAATCGAGCAGAAGGTTGAATTCAGTATAGATTGAACAATCATCGTATCTGGGTTGTATTCGATTATGTTTATATAGTTATACTCACCAGGTAACTGTTCTTCCGTTATACATACGAGCGACTGAATTGAACAGAAGGTTGAATGGATAGTATATAGGTTGTATTCGATTATACTCGACCGAATCGAGCAGAAGGTTAAATGGATATATTGAACAATCATCGTATCTGAGTTGTATTCGATTATGTTTATATAGATATACTCACCAGGTACCTGTTCTTCCGATATACATACGAGCAACCGAATCGAACATAAGGTTGAATGGATAGATTGAACAATCATCGTATCTGAGTTGTATTCGATTATGTTTATATAGTTATACTCACCAGGTAACTGTTCTTTCGTTATACATACGAGCGACTGAATTGAACTGAAAATTGAATGGATAGACTAAACAATGATCGTATCTGGGGTTGTATTCGATTATATCGTGATGATGTTCATATAGTTATACTCACCAAGTAACTGTTCTCCAGTTATACATAAGAGCGACTGAACTGAACAGAAGGTTGAATGGATAGACTGAACAATCATCGTATCTGGGTTGTATTCGATTATTTCGTGATGATTATTATATATTATGTCTAACCAGTTAACTGTTCTTTCGTTATACATACTAGCAACCGAATCGAACATAAGGTTGAATGGATAGATTGAACAATCATTGTATCTGGGTTGTCTCCGATTATATCGTTATGTTGTATATTTAACTACACCTACCATGTAACGGTTCTTTCGTTACACATACGAGCGTCTGAATCGAACAAAAGGTTGGATGGTTAGACGGAACGATAATTGTAACTAAGTTGTATTCGATTATATCGTGATGACGTTCATATAGAAATACTCACCAGGTTACTGTTCTTTCGTTATACATACGAGCAACCGAATCGAACAGAAGGTTGAATGGATAGTATCTGGGTTGTATTCGATTATGATGTTATGCTGTGTATATAGTTATACACATAAGGTGACGGTATTCCCGTTTCACATACGAGCGACCGAAACGAACAGAAAGTTGAATGGATAGACTGAACAATCAATGTATCTGGGTGGTATCCGATTATATCGCAATACTGTATATATAGTGATACTTACCAGGTGACGGTACTTCCGTTACACATACTAGCGACTGAATCGAACAGAAGGTTAAATGGTTAGACGAAACGATAATTGTATCTGAGTTGTATTCGATGATATCGTGATGATGTTTATATAGCAATACTCACCAGGTAACTGTTCTTCCGTTTTACATACAAGCGACCGAATCGAGCAGAAGGTTGAATTCAGTATAGATTGAACAATCATCGTATCTGGGTTGTATTCGATTATGCTTATATAGTTATACTCACCAGGTAACTGTTCTTCCGTTATACATACGAGCGAATGAATTGAACAGGAGGTTGAATGGATAGTATATGGGTTGTATTCGATTATGATGTTATGCTGTGTATATAGTTATACACACTAGGAGACGGTATTCCCGTTTTACATACGAGCGACCGAAACAAAAAGAAAGTTGAATGGATAGACTGAACAATCAATGTATCTGGGTGGTATCCGATTATATCGCAATACTGTATATATAGTGATACTTACCAGGTGACGATACTTCCGTTACACATACTAGCGACTGAATCGAACAGAATGTTGAATGGTTAGACGAAACGATAATTGTATCTGAGTTGTATTCGATGATATCGCGATGATGTTTATATAGCAATACTCACCAGGTTACTGTTCTTTCGTTATACATACGAGCAACCGAATCGAACAGAAGGTTGAATGGATAGTATCTGGGTTTTATTCGATTATGATGTTATGCTGTGTATATAGTTATACACACTAGGAGACGGTATTCCCGTTTTACATACGAGCGACCGAAACAAAAAGAAAGTTGAATGGATAGACTGAACAATCAATGTATCTGGGTGGTATCCGATTATATCGCAATACTGTATATATAGTGATACTTGCCAGGTGACGATACTTCCGTTACACATACTAGCGACTGAATCGAACAGAATGTTGAATGGTTAGACGAAACGATAATTGTATCTGAGTTGTATTCGATGATATCGTGATGATGTTTATATAGCAATACTCACCAGGTAACTGTTCTTCCGTTTTACATACAAGCGACCGAATCGAGCAGAAGGTTGAATGGATAGATTGAACAATCATCGTATCTGAGTTGTATTCGATTATGTTTATATAGTTATACTCACCAGGTAACTGTTCTTCCGTTATACATACGAGCGACTGAATTGAACAGAAGGTTGAATGGATAGTATATAGGTTGTATTCGATTATGATGTTATGCTGTGTATATAGTTATACACACTAGAAGACGGTATTCCCGTTTTACATACGAGCGATCGAAACGAACAGAAAGTTGAATGGATAGACTGAACAATCAATGTATCTGGGTGGTATCCGATTATATCGCAATACTGTATATATAGTGATACTTACCAGGTGACGATACTTCCGTTACACATACTAGCGACTGAATCGAACAGAATGTTGAATGGTTAGACGAAACGATAACTGTATCTGAGTTGTATTCGATGATATCGTGATGATGTTTATATAGCAATACTCACCAGGTAACTGTTCTTCCGTTTTACATACAAGCAACCGAATCGAGCAGAAGGTTAAATGGATAGATTGAACAATCATCGTATCTGAGTTGTATTCGATTATGTTTATATAGATATACTCACCAGGTACCTGTTCTTCCGAAATACATACGAGCAACCGAATCGAACATAAGGTTGAATGGATAGATTGAACAATCATCGTATCTGAGTTGTATTCGATTATGTTTATATAGTTATACTCACCAGGTAACTGTTCTTCCGTTATACATACGAGCGACTGAATTGAACTGAAGATTGAATGGATAGACTAAACAATGATCGTATCTGGGGTTGTATTCGATTATATCGTGATGATGTTCATATAGTTATACTCACCAAGTAACTGTTCTCCAGTTATACATAAGAGCGACTGAACTGAACAGAAGGTTGAATGGATAGACTGAACAATCATCGTATCTGGGTTGTATTCGATTATTTCGTGATGATTATTATATATTATGTCTAACCAGTTAACTGTTCTTTCGTTATACATACTAGCAACCGAATCGAACATAAGGTTGAATGGATAGATTGAACAATCATTGTATCTGGGTTGTCTCCGATTATATCGTTATGTTGTATATTTAACTACACCTACCATGTAACGGTTCTTTCGTTACACATACGAGCGTCTGAATCGAACGAAAGGTTGGATGGTCAGACGGAACGATAATTGTAACTAAGTTGTATTCGATTATATCGTGATGACGTTCATATAGAAATACTAACCAGGTTACTGTTCTTTCGTTATACATACGAGCAACCGAATCGAACAGAAGGTTGAATGGATAGTATCTGGGTTGTATTCGATTATGATGTTATGCTGTGTATATAGTTATACACATAAGGTGACGGTATTCCCGTTTCACATACGAGCGACCGAAACGAACAGAAAGTTGAATGGATAGACTGAACAATCAATGTATCTGGGTGGTATCCGTTTATATCGCAATACTGTATAAATAGTGATACTTACCAGGTGACGGTACTTCCGTTACACATACTAGCGACTGAATCGAACAGAAGGTTAAATGGTTAGACGAAACGATAATTGTATCTGAGTTGTATTCGATGATATCGTGATGATGTTTATATAGCAATACTCACCAGGTAACTGTTCTTCCGTTTTACATACAAGCGACCGAATCGAGCAGAAGGTTGAATTCAGTATAGATTGAACAATCATCGTATCTGGGTTGTATTCGATTATGTTTATATAGTTATACTCACCAGGTAACTGTTCTTCCGTTATACATACGAGCGAGGTTGAATGGATAATATATGGGTTGTATTCGATTATGATGTTATGCTGTGTATATAGTTATACACACTAGGAGACGGTATTCCCGTTTTACATACGAGCGACCGAAACAAAAAGAAAGTTGAATGGATAGACTGAACAATCAATGTATCTGGGTGGTATCCGATTATATCGCAATACTGTATATATAGTGATACTTACCAGGTGACGATACTTCCGTTACACATACTAGCGACTGAATCGAACAGAATGTTGAATGGTTAGACGAAACGATAATTGTATCTGAGTTGTATTCGATGATATCGCGATGATGTTTATATAGCAATACTCACCAGGTTACTGTTCTTTCGTTATACATACGAGCAACCGAATCGAACAGAAGGTTGAATGGATAGTATCTGGGTTTTATTCGATTATGATGTTATGCTGTGTATATAGTTATACACATAAGGTGACGGTATTCCCGTTTCACATACGAGCGACCGAAACGAACAGAAAGTTGAATGGATAGACTGAACAATCAATGTATCTGGGTGGTATCCGATTATATCGCAATACTGTATATATAGTGATACTTACCAGGTGACGGTACTTCCGTTACACATACTAGCGACTGAATCGAACAGAAGGTTGAATGGTTAGACGAAACGATAATTGTATCTGAGTTGTATTCGATGATATCGTGATGATGTTTATATAGCAATACTCACCAGGTAACTGTCCTTCCGTTTTACATACAAGCGACCGAATCGAGCAGAAGGTTAAATGGATAGATTGAACAATCATCGTATCTGAGTTGTATTCGATTATATTTATATAGATATACTCACCAGGTACCTGTTCTTCCGATATACATACGAGCAACCGAATCGAACATAAGGTTGAATGGATAGATTGAACAATCATCGTATCTGAGTTGTATTCGATTATGTTTATATAGTTATACTCACCAGGTAACTGTTCTTTCGTTATACATACGAGCGACTGAATTGAACTGAAGGTTGAATGGATAGACTAAACAATGATCGTATCTGGGGTTGTATTTGATTATATCGTGATGATGTTCATATAGTTATACTCACCAGGAAACTGTTCTCCAGTTATACATAAGAGCGACTGAACTGAACAGAAGGTTGAATGGATAGACTGAACAATCATCGTATCTGGGTTGTATTCGATTATTTCGTGATGATTATTATATATTATGTCTTACCAGGTAACTGTTCTTTCGTTATACATACTAGCAACCGAATCGAACATAAGGTTGAATGGATAGATTGAACAATCATTGTATCTGGGTTGTCTCCGAATATATCGTTATGTTGTATATTTAACTACACCTACCATGTAACGGTTCTTTCGTTACACATACGCTCGTCTGAATCGAACATAAGGTTGGATGGTTAGACGGAACGATAATTGTAACTAAGTTGTATTCGATTATATCGTGATGACGTTCATATAGAAATACTCACCAGGTTACTGTTCTTTCGTTATACATACGAGCAACCGAATCGAACAGAAGGTTGAATGGATAGTATCTGGGTTGTATTCGATTATGATGTTATGCTGTATATATAGATATACACATAAGGTGACGGTATTCCCGTTTCACATACGAACGACCGAAACGAACAGAAAGTTGAATGGATAGACTGAACAATCAATGTATCTGGGTGGTATCCGTTTATATCGCAATACTGTATAAATAGTGATACTTACCAGGTGACGGTACTTCCGTTACACATACTAGCGACTGAATCGAACAGAAGGTTAAATGGTAAGACGAAACGATAATTGTATCTGAGTTGTATTCGATGATATCGTGATGATGTTTATATAGCAATACTCACCAGGTAACTGTTCTTCCGTTTTACATACAAGCGACCGAATCGAGCAGAAGGTTGAATTCAGTATAGATTGAACAATCATCGTATCTGGGTTGTATTCGATTATGTTTATATAGTTATACTCACCAGGTAACTGTTCTTCCGTTATACATACGAGCGACTGAATTGAACAGAAGGTTGAATTGATAGTATAGGGGTTGTATTCGATTATGATGTTATGCTGTGTATATAGTTATACACATAAGGTGACGGTATTCCCGTTTCACATACGAGCGACCGAAACGAACAGAAAGTTGAATGGATAGACTGAACAATCAATGTATCTGGGTGGTATCCGATTATATCGCAATACTGTATATATAGTGATACTTACCAGGTGACGGTACTTCCGTTACACATACTAGCGACTGAATCGAACAGAATGTTGAATGGTTAGACGAAACGATAATTGTATCTTGGTTGTATTCGATTATTTCGTGATGATTATTATATATTATGTCTAACCAGGTAACTGTTCTTTCGTTATACATACTAGCAACCGAATCGAACATAAGGTTGAATGGATAGATTGAACAATCATTGTATCTGGGTTGTCTCCGATTATATCGTTATGTTGTATATTTAACTACACCTACCATGTAACGGTTCTTTCGTTACACATACGAGCGTCTGAATCGAACATAAGGTTGGATGGTTAGACAGAACGATAATTGTAACTATGTTGTATTCGATTATATCGTGATGACGTTCATATAGAAATACTCACCAGGTTACTGTTCTTTCGTTATACATACGAGCAACCGAATCGAACAGAAGGTTGAATGGATAGTATCTGGGTTGTATTCGATTATGATGTTATGCTTTGTATATAGTTAAACACATAAGGTGACGGTATTCCCGTTTCACATACGAGCGACCGAAACGAACAGAAAGTTGAATGGATAGACTGAACAATCAATGTATCTGGGTGGTATCCGATTATATCGCAATACTGTATATATAGTGATACTTACCAGGTGACGGTACTTCCGTTACACATACTGGCGACTGAATCGAACAGAAGGTTAAATAGTTAGACGAAACGATAATTGTATCTGAGTTGTATTCGATGATATCGTGATGATGTTTATATAGCAATACTCACCAGGTAACTGTCCTTCCGTTTTACATACAAGCGACCGAATCGAGCAGAAGGTTAAATGGATAGATTGAACAATCATCGTATCTGAGTTGTATTCGATTATGTTTATATAGATATACTCACCAGGTACCTGTTCTTCCAATATACATACGAGCAACCGAATCGAACATAAGGTTGAATGGATAGATTGAACAATCATCGTATCTGAGTTGTAATCGATTATGTTTATATGATTATACTCACCAGGTAACTGTTCTTCCGTTATACATACGAGCGACTGAATTGAACTGAAGGTTGAATGGATAGACTAAACAATGATCGTATCTGGGGTTGTATTCGATTATATCGTGATGATGTTCATATAGTTATACTCACCAGGTAACTGTTCTCCAGTTATACATAAGAGCGACTGAACTGAACAGGAGGTTGAATGGATAGACTGAACAATCATCGTATCTGGGTTGTATTCGATTATTTCGTGATGATTATTATATATTATGTCTAACCAGGTAACTGTTCTTCCGTTATACATACGAGCGACTGAATTGAACTGAAGGTTGAATGGATAGACTAAACAATGATCGTATCTGGGGTTGTATTTGATTATATCGTGATGATGTTCATATAGTTATACTCACCAGGAAACTGTTCTCCAGTTATACATAAGAGCGACTGAACTGAACAGAAGGTTGAATGGATAGACTGAACAATCATCGTATCTGGGTTGTATTCGATTATTTCGTGATGATTATTATATATTATGTCTTACCAGGTAACTGTTCTTTCGTTATACATACTAGCAACCGAATCGAACATAAGGTTGAATGGATAGATTGAACAATCATTGTATCTGGGTTGTCTCCGAATATATCGTTATGTTGTATATTTAACTACACCTACCATGTAACGGTTCTTTCGTTACACATACGCTCGTCTGAATCGAACATAAGGTTGGATGGTTAGACGGAACGATAATTGTAACTAAGTTGTATTCGATTATATCGTGATGACGTTCATATAGAAATACTCACCAGGTTACTGTTCTTTCGTTATACATACGAGCAACCGAATCGAACAGAAGGTTGAATGGATAGTATCTGGGTTGTATTCGATTATGATGTTATGCTGTATATATAGATATACACATAAGGTGACGGTATTCCCGTTTCACATACGAGCGACCGAAACGAACAGAAAGTTGAATGGATAGACTGAACAATCAATGTATCTGGGTGGTATCCGTTTATATCGCAATACTGTATAAATAGTGATACTTACCAGGTGACGGTACTTCCGTTACACATACTAGCGACTGAATCGAACAGAAGGTTAAATGGTTAGACGAAACGATAATTGTATCTGAGTTGTATTCGATGATATCGTGATGATGTTTATATAGCAATACTCACCAGGTAACTGTTCTTCCGTTTTACATACAAGCGACCGAATCGAGCAGAAGGTTGAATTCAGTATAGATTGAACAATCATCGTATCTGGGTTGTATTCGATTATGTTTATATAGTTATACTCACCAGGTAACTGTTCTTCCGTTATACATACGAGCGACTGAATTGAACAGAAGGTTGAATTGATAGTATAGGGGTTGTATTCGATTATGATGTTATGCTGTGTATATAGTTATACACATAAGGTGACGGTATTCCCGTTTCACATACGAGCGACCGAAACGAACAGAAAGTTGAATGGATAGACTGAACAATCAATGTATCTGGGTGGTATCCGATTATATCGCAATACTGTATATATAGTGATACTTACCAGGTGACGGTACTTCCGTTACACATACTAGCGACTGAATCGAACAGAATGTTGAATGGTTAGACGAAACGATAATTGTATCTTGGTTGTATTCGATTATTTCGTGATGATTATTATATATTATGTCTAACCAGGTAACTGTTCTTTCGTTATACATACTAGCAACCGAATCGAACATAAGGTTGAATGGATAGATTGAACAATCATTGTATCTGGGTTGTCTCCGATTATATCGTTATGTTGTATATTTAACTACACCTACCATGTAACGGTTCTTTCGTTACACATACGAGCGTCTGAATCGAACATAAGGTTGGATGGTTAGACAGAACGATAATTGTAACTATGTTGTATTCGATTATATCGTGATGACGTTCATATAGAAATACTCACCAGGTTACTGTTCTTTCGTTATACATACGAGCAACCGAATCGAACAGAAGGTTGAATGGATAGTATCTGGGTTGTATTCGATTATGATGTTATGCTTTGTATATAGTTAAACACATAAGGTGACGGTATTCCCGTTTCACATACGAGCGACCGAAACGAACAGAAAGTTGAATGGATAGACTGAACAATCAATGTATCTGGGTGGTATCCGATTATATCGCAATACTGTATATATAGTGATACTTACCAGGTGACGGTACTTCCGTTACACATACTGGCGACTGAATCGAACAGAAGGTTAAATAGTTAGACGAAACGATAATTGTATCTGAGTTGTATTCGATGATATCGTGATGATGTTTATATAGCAATACTCACCAGGTAACTGTCCTTCCGTTTTACATACAAGCGACCGAATCGAGCAGAAGGTTAAATGGATAGATTGAACAATCATCGTATCTGAGTTGTATTCGATTATGTTTATATAGATATACTCACCAGGTACCTGTTCTTTCAATATACATACGAGCAACCGAATCGAACATAAGGTTGAATGGATAGATTGAACAATCATCGTATCTGAGTTGTAATCGATTATGTTTATATGATTATACTCACCAGGTAACTGTTCTTCCGTTATACATACGAGCGACTGAATTGAACTGAAGGTTGAATGGATAGACTAAACAATGATCGTATCTGGGGTTGTATTCGATTATATCGTGATGATGTTCATATAGTTATACTCACCAGGTAACTGTTCTCCAGTTATACATAAGAGCGACTGAACTGAACAGGAGGTTGAATGGATAGACTGAACAATCATCGTATCTGGGTTGTATTCGATTATTTCGTGATGATTATTATATATTATGTCTAACCAGGTAACTGTTCTTTCGTTATATATACTAGCAACCGAATCGAAGATAAGGTTGAATGGATAGATTGAACAATCATTGTATCTGGGTTGTCTCCGATTATATCGTTATGTTGTATATTTAACTACACCTACCATGTAACGGTTCTTTCGTTACACATACGAGCGTCTGAATCGAACATAAGGTTGGATGGTTAGACGGAACGATAATTGTAACTAAGTTGTATTCGATTATATCGTGATGACGTTCATATAGAAATACTCACCAGGTTACTGTTCTTTCGTTATACATACGAGCAACCGAAACGAACAGAAAGTTGAATGGATAGACTGAACAATCAATGTATCTGGGTGGTATCCGATTATATCGCAATACTGTATATATAGTGATACTTACCAGGTGAAGGTACTTCCGTTACACATACTAGCGACTGAATCGATCAGAAGGTTGAATGGTTAGACGAAACGATAATTGTATCTGAGTTGTATTCGATGATATCGTGATGATGTTTATATAGCAATACTCACCAGGTAACTGTTCTTCCGTTTTACATACAAGCGACCGAATCGAGCAGAAGGTTGAATTCAGTATAGATTGAACAATCATCGTATCTGGGTTGTATTCGATTATGTTTATATAGTTATACTCACCAGGTAACTGTTCTTCCGTTATACATACGAGCGACTGAATTGAACAGAAGGTTGAATGGATAGTATATGGGTTGTATTCGATTATGATGTTATGCTGTGTATATAGTTATACACACTAGGAGACGGTATTCCCGTTTTACATACGAGCGACCGAAACGAAAAGAAAGTTGTATGGATAGACTGAACAATCAATGTATATGGGTGGTATCCGATTATATCGCAATACTGTATATATAGTGATACTTACCAGGTGACGATACTTCCGTTACACATACTAGCGACTGAATCGAACAGAATGTTGAATGGTTAGACGAAACGATAATTGTATCTGAGTTGTATTCGATGATATCGTGATGATGTTTATATAGCAATACTCACCAGGTAACTGTCCTTCCGTTTTACATACAAGCGACCGAATCGAGCAGAAGGTTAAATAATAATAATAATAATAATAATGTTTATTCATGTTGTTCACAGTAGTACATACTATTTCATACCTAATACTACACAAATAAACATAGAGAAACCCACAAAAGCCGAGGCTGCGCGTGGGGTTTTCTGTGTCTCGAGTTAATGAGGTTGACATGTATCCTACTGAAAGAAAAAATAGCATAATAACATTGTAGAGTTAATAATGGTGGGACATGACTTTTTTTTTGTTTCATTATTTAACAATTTATTGCGGATTTGCAACAAACCTATATCTAATAATAATAATAATGAATCAATTCTTTTTTTTTTTTTTTTTTTTTTTTTTTTTTTTATTTTTCCCTCCTTCCAATCAAATATTTCCTCTATCCGATTTCAATTCAAACATTCCAAGAGATTGATCAAGAAAGTAGATCACTGATGGCCTTGACCGTGGTGGTAAGTATAAATTTCTTAAATGGATAGATTGAACAATCATCGTATCTGAGTTGTATTCGATTATGTTTATATAGATATACTCACCAGGTACCTGTTCTTCCGATATACATACGAGCAACCGAATCGAACATAAGGTTGAATGGATAGATTGAACAATCATCGTATCTGAGTTGTATTCGATTATGTTTATATAGTTATACTCACCAGGTAACTATTCTTCCGTTATACATACGAGCGACTGAATTAAACTGAAGGTTGAATGGATAGACTAAACAATGATAGTATCTGGGGTTGTATTCGATTATATCGTGATGATGTTCATATAGTTATACTCACCAGGTAACTGTTCTCCAGTTATACATAAGAGCGACTGAACTGAACAGAAGGTTGAATGGATAGACTGAACAATCATCGTATCTGGGTTGTATTCGATTATTTCGTGATGATTATTATATATTATGTCTAACCAGGTAACTGTTCTTTCGTTATACATACTAGCAACCGAATCGAACATAAGGTTGAATGGATAGATTGAACAATCATTGTATCTGGGTTGTCTCCGATTATTTCGTTATGTTGTATATTTAACTACACCTACCATGTAACGGTTCTTGCGTTACACATACGAGCGTCTGAATCGAACATAAGGTTGGATGGTTAGACGGAACGATAATTGTAACTATGTTGTATTCGATTATATCGTGATGACGTTCATATAGAAATACTCACCAGGTTACTGTTCTTTCGTTATACATACGAGCAACCGAATCGAACAGAAGGTTGAATGGATAGTATCTGGGTTGTATTCGATTATGATGTTATGCTGTGTATATAGTTAAACACATAAGGTGACGGTATTCCCGTTTCACATACGAGCGACCGAAACGAACAGAAAGTTGAATGGATAGACTGAACAATCAATGTATCTGGGTGGTATAAGATTATATCGCAATACTGTATATATAGTGATACTTACTAGGTGACGGTACTTTCGTTACACATACTAGCGACTGAATCGAACAGAAGGTTAAATGGTTAGACGAAACGATAATTGTATCTGAGTTATATTCGATGATATCGTGATGATGTTTATATAGCAAAACTCACCAGGTAACTGTTCTTCCGTTTTACATACAAGCGACCGAATCGAGCAGAAGGTTGAATTCAGTATAGATTGAATAATCATCGTATCTGGGTTGTATTCGATTATGTTTATATAGTTATACTCACCAGGTAACTGTTCTTCCGTTATACATACGAGTGACTGAATTGAACAGAAGGTTGAATGGATAGTATCTGGGTTGTTTTCGATTATGATGTTATGCTGTGTATATAGTTATACACATAAGGTGACGGTATTCCTGTTTCACATACGAGCGACCGAAACGAACAGAAAGTTGAATGGATAGACTGAACAATCAATGTATCTGGGTGGTATCCGATTATATCGCAATACTGTATATATAGTGATACTTAACAGGTGACGGTACTTCCGTTACACATACTAGCGACTGAATCGAACAGAAGGTTTAATGGTTAGACGAAACGATAATTGTATCTGAGTTGTATTCGATGATATCGTGATGATGTTTATATAGCAATACTCACCAGGTAACTGTTCTTTCGTTTTACATACAAGCGACCGAATCGAGCAGAAGGTTGAATTCAGTATAGATTGAACAATCATCGTATCTGGGTTGTATTCGATTATGTTTATATAGTTATACTCACCAGGTAACTGTTCTTCCGTTATACATACGAGCGACTGAATTGAACAGAAGGTTGAATGGATAGACTGAACAATCATCGTATCTGGGACAGTATTGAATAATTTTGGAGCCAGGTATGTATATGAGTGCTGCAGAAGTGATTTTTGTGTTTGTGGGATGACGTGGTGATTTTTTTTCCGCGTATCATAATAATGAGAAGGTAGAAGATAGCTTCCCCTTTTATAATAAGTTATTATGATATTGTAATAAAATAGTTGTCGAATGTCAAATGCATGGGCTTCAGAGAATAAGTGTTTTGTTGTATACCGAGAAGGTTTAGACAATATCAATTTGAGAAATCTATTTTGTAACACCTCAAGAGGACGGAGATGTGTTCGATAGGCCCCTCCCCAACAAGCTATTCCATAGCGTATATGACTCTCCACAAGTGCATGGTATAACATTTTCAGATGATTCGTGTTCATTAATTCTCTTAAGAATTTAAATTTGTATAGAACGCATCTCAGCTTATTACAGATGTAATGTATATGTGCATCCCATCTGAGATGTGAATCTATAACAACACCTAGATACTTCACGTTCTTTTCAGGAAGGATTACGTGCTGATAACCTACATCTAGATATGTGAAATGTGGTTTGTTTGAGTTATTGCAGCTGAATGGCAAGTAGTGTGTTTTTTCTAAATTAACAGTTAATAATCTATATTCAAGCCAGTTTTTAATTAAGCCGAAGTCGGTTTCCACCACAGTTTTCAATTCCTGCCAAGAATTTGCCTTATAGAAAATCGCCGTATCATCTGCGAATCCTAAGATTTTACCCCTACTTTCAAGAGAAAATATCCCATTCACATATATATTGAAGAGAATTGGTCCAAGAACCGTACCTTGTGGAACACCAATATCAATATTATGCGTACTGCTTAGGACGTCATCTATTCTAACACTCTGGAGCCTGTTGGTGAGGTAGCTCTCGAATAGAGTTTGTGGAACACCTCTCACACCAATGTCTTCCAATATTTGTAAAAGCAGTCTATGGTCGACTGTGTCGAATGCTTTCGACAGGTCTAAGAACACGCAGAGGCTTGGTTTGTTCTCGTTGAGAGCCGATGATATTTCAGATGTAAGCGCTAATATCGCATCTTGAGTAGATATTTTTTCCCGAAAACCATACTGACGATCAGATATCAAATCGTACTTTGACACATATGCTGTTAGTCTTACCTTGAGGATTTTTTCGAAAACTTTCGTTAAATGAGTAGTGCACCTAGGCGGGTACCATGACAAGATGGCCGCCATGGGGCAATGACGTCATCCAAGATGGCCGCCATGGGGCAGCTGTCAACTGTCATGTCATCTGTCATGTCAAATGTCATCTGTCAAATGTCAACTGTCATGTCAAATGTCATATGTCATCTGTCATTTCAACTGTCAAATATTCTATGTCATCTGTCAATCAGAATATGTTCTATGCCTATTACGTCAGAGAGTGGACATGGAAACGCGACGCGTCATAGCCCTACCCACTTTTTTGGCGCGAAATTCAAGTTATTTTTGAGGTTATGTATTCTGCTTGCAACATGGGATAGGATATCGGCCCCCTCAGGTGCCCCCTTGGCCCCCTTAGGCCTTCGCTGTACCCCCTTGGCCCCCCTCAGGTCTTCGCTGTACCCCCTTAGCCCCCTTAGGTTTTTGCTATACCCCCTTGACCCCCCATAAGACTGCGCCCCCTTAGCGCTCTGCATCCGGAAACATCTCATGACGTCATATTTTATTTAAAAAAATCCTTCTATCGGCGGGATTTGAACTCCAGACCACCGGATTACAAGTCCGATGCGTTCCCACAGAGCTACGACCACTATATAATTTAATTGCAGTCAATGTCGATGCAACGTTATCGCTCAGCGTGACGTAGTCGAGCAGATCCGTCCCAAAGATAAGAGACCACGCGTTTCTACATTTCGTCCGATGAATCGACAATGAATGAGGTCTTTGATAAGATTGCAGGTGGCCAATGATGATATCATGAATCACGATCTTAATTATTCATGATGATGTCATGCTTATCTCAACATTTTATTCAATATATTGATGAACAGGTCATTCATAAGTTTACACGTGGCCGGCGAATCATGATTTTATTTATTCACAGATAGCGATTTTGTTGACCTTGAATGAGCATTCTTATTACAGCTCGTTATGCAACTATGCACTTCTCGGTGCAAAACACATTCATCAATGACTCTATTGGTCTAATCAGCTATAAAACCAATTTCATATCGGGTGGAGCTTCAGTTTGCCTTCGATCATCAACGGTGAATCATCGTGGGTGTGTAGTTCGACAATTATTTTTTTTGTGGGTGTATATTCCAATAATCTAAGGTTAGTTTTATTTATTCATTTTTATTGATCTCTATCTCCATGCAACTTGAGTTTCGAAATGTGGTATTCAATCAGATGTTCTGAAATAGGGTATATCCATAGTATTTTTCTTTAATGTTTCGACAGTTTTGTTGTATATCTGATTTTTTTTGTTCTTGTTTGTTTTGATAGATGGATCTTTCAGGAATAAACGCTGCCACCCGAGTTACTGTATTCAAGCCGACAGTGCC
Source organism: Chrysomela aeneicollis (assembly GCA_029955515.1). Taxonomy (NCBI): domain Eukaryota; kingdom Metazoa; phylum Arthropoda; class Insecta; order Coleoptera; family Chrysomelidae; genus Chrysomela; species Chrysomela aeneicollis. Next base: position 7,504,445 of record JARUHQ010000013.1, on the reverse strand, counting down.
ACTCCATAGCCTCCCTCCAAATAAGCCACAATTGATTAAAGATATTAGGGTGGTTCAAACAAGATACGGAGAAATAATTGTGGTTGAATTGGAAGAGAAGACAGTATTCTTACCGAAGAGAGCGGTTGAAGCAGTGAAGCTGCAAATCCCCCTCTTCACCCCTGACGACTACTCCCTTATATTCAAAGGGTTGGCAGGACTGTCCTCCAACTTCGAAATTGTAAAGAATTAATCAAATGTGAGTAATCTTCGTAATGTCTAGGATGAATTTCCTCAACTTCTTAAAAGTGTGCATACATTTAACAAAACTGAACTTTTTCAGAAACCAACAGTGCCCCTCTACAACCCTCTAGTCAACCGGTCACAGGAGAACGGCGGGGACTTCCATAATAGTTTTAAGATTTTGGTGAGTGAAACGTTTCTTTTTATTTGTGAAAACAATGGAAAATGCTAACGAGATTGGTCTTGTGAGTGATGAAATTATTAGGAAATTTAAGGAACTAGAAACAAAAAAATTATCAATCAATGAAAAGAGCTTTTGGATCAAGACAATCAATAAACATATTCAAATTTGTAATAAAGCAATTCGTGAGGCTGATTTGACATCAGGAATTCTTAGAAAACTCCAAACAAACGTGGGACATTTGAAAAGATTTTACGCTCTAATTAGAAATACGAAACATATTGGATCCGGTCTCACGAGTCCTAGGAGAAACCGGATAGCATGGAGGGATGTCCAATCGGTTTTTGCAAGCCGAATAAGGACAGGTATCATCATTAATATTTCTCACAAGGACGTAGCACAATTTCTGACCGATGCTTGTCATATTTTCAAAATTAAGATCAAAAAATGTCTCAATAATTTTCAATTAATCAAGGCCAATACCAACTTTTGTGGAGAATTTATAAAAAAATCTAAAGATGGTGACATAATCGAATTCAAATATTTCAACACAAAAAATGCTTCAATAGATATAGGAACGGATTTAGACCTTTGGTTCCAAGATAATGTTACTGATGTCATTTCAAATAAGCTTTCGGAATTTCAAGAAAAGGATAGTGGCTGGGCCTTACATCGCATCATTTCTTTGAAAGTCAATATAAATAAATTAGAAATTGGAAATGGATCCTCATACATTGGTCTGCCTGTCCAAATTTCAAAAAAGCAAGCTTGTATTAATGTTAAAAACACTGATGAAGCCTGCTTTTTTTGGAGCGTGGTCAGTGCCTTATACCCTCCTACGAATCATCATCGTGTAGATAGGCCCAGCTCGTACCCTCATTACAACCAAGTTCTCAATACCACAGGCTTGGAAACTCCCCTAATGTTTAATCAAATTGGTAAATTTGAAAAGTTGAATGATATTTCGGTGAACGTTTATGGTTTGGATTTGATTCAGGCAAACGGTAGAGAGTATTTTGAAGTAGTACCCGTAAGACTCACAAAACACAAGTTGGATAGACATGTCAATTTGCTCTTGGTTCAGAGTGAATATTTTCCAAAACCCAACGATTATGAAGCTCTACCTGAGGATGATTCTGAAGTGGAAATTCGGTATCATTATTGTTGGATAAAGGACATGTCAAGACTTCTTTCGGCCCAAATTAATAAACATAAAAATAGAGAATATTTTTGTGATAGATGTTTAAATTATTTCTCCAATGAGTCGAAATTGAATGATCATAGTGCTGTGTGTGAAAACATCAACGATTGCAAAATTTCTTTTCCTGATTATGATTTTGTCGAGTTTAAAAATTCCATATATAAACAAAAAGCTGAATTTATCATCTATGCCGACTTTGAATCTGAATTGCAGCACTATGATCACGAAATTTCTTCGAAAACAAAAAAATATCAGAAACACAATGCTTTCAGTGCAGGGTACTACTTTAAATGCTCCTACGATGACAACTTATCATATTTTAAGAGTCATCGAGGACCTGAATGCATGGATTGGTTCGCATCGGAAATGACAGAGGTCGCAAAATTTGTAAAGTCCAAGATCGAGACAATCATTCCCCTGACTGATTTCCATGAAAAGGTCGGTGTAACAACTTGTCACATTTGTGAAAAGACATTCAAGGCTGGCGAAACAATCGTCAAAGGCCACTGTCACTTCACGGGTCAGTTCAGGGGGTGGGCACACAATGCCTGTAACTTGAACTATCAAAAGTCTTTTGTAATACCTATAGTTTTCCACAACTTGAGTGGTTATGACTCTCATTTTCTCATTAGAGACATTACCAAACGTGGGAAGGTGAGCGTACTTCCTATAAATATGGGAAAATACATTTCTTTTACGCAACACGATAAGGAATCTGGAATCAAATTTAGATTTATAGATTCATTAAGAGCTTATACAGTCCTGGGGTTCCTCGTATCTGTTTACCTCCAATTTTGATGAAGCCAGTCCTTTTATCAAAGTCAAGTTCTTGCGTTCCAAGATACCATTTTGATGTTTGGGGATCATACGTTGGTCCATACATTGTATCTATTTTTTCACTATATGACCAATGATCTCTGATATATGGATGTGACATGACTGGATATTGATCTAGATATTCATCCATAACATTTTTCGAAATACTTTGTTCAGGTATATTTTCGCGAAATACTTCATCATCATCATCTCGTCCACTCGTGTTCGCACTTATTCTGCCTACTTCTTCCATTGGAAGAAATTGTGTTTGTTCTTTTTCTTCTCCTTCCTCTTCTTCTTCTTTCTTCAGTTCAGGCGATTCTTCTTTTTTGATACTTCTTAATGCATTATTGATCTTCAAGGATTTGACAATTTCATGTAGTGGCTCCGAAATGGGTTTAAACATTTTGATGAGAGATTCATCTTTTTCCGATCTACCCAGTTTCAATGCCAAGTACTTTTTTCTAATTGAACGGGTGAGCTCTGCAATTTTGCGTTTGCGTGCAGCTATTTGATCGTCTATGTTCAAATCAGTGGGGGAGGCAGCACGTTTGCTGCGCTTTTTGTATTTGTGTGTGCCAACACGACTTGATGACAACATGATGGGGAATGATCTGATGATGTTTGATACTTATATTTTTATATATTTATCAAACCCTTGACGATATCTACCATCATTCATATCGAAATCTTTGACAATCACAAGAGTACCATATGCAACATTCCAACATTTCGAACACAAGCATTTGAAGTCTTCGAAACTCATGTCTGGAGATACGTGTTCATCAAATACGTGCTTCAAATTGATTTCATCTTGTTTGAATAGTACAATCAGGTTACAGTTGTCTCGTATGAGCTGTTTAGGTATTTTTGAGTAGGTCTGACAAAGGTAGGCAGCATCAATATCCTTGTGTCTACACATTGAAAAATATTCCCGGATTTTCTGTTGGGAATCACACGCTACATCATCGAATAGAAATATAGAGTTGGGTTTTGCATCTGATGGACTTATAATCTCATCATTATCCTTGAATGGGAAGTAGCCAACCTCTTTCACTCCATTCAATACCTCTTGGAGTAGTTGATATTTTGGTTGATACAATGACTTGGAGTACACGTAAACATTTTCGAATTTCGCACCATTTGGATTGAAAATTACTGACAACATGACGTTCATCTTACCACAACCACTTGGCCCACATACTATTGCCCGAAATGAATTGGGCAATAATTTACCATGTTTACAAGTGAACGTTGATGTGTGAAAATCTTAATTTTCAATAGGTAACGACTGCTCTTGTTGAATGACCTTCATCTTGTGACATGATTGACGTTTATGTTAGCCTATAAATATATGTGTAACAGTTCCACTTTAACAGTTTCAATGTCTTCGTACGAGGGAGAAGGTGTTTTGGATTCCCTGATAAACAAGTTACCTTTTGAGCTCCATTTACCCGGAGGCTATCAGTATTGTGGACGTAAGTCAGATTACTGGACGATGCAAACGATTACTAATATTTCATTTATTTTACAGCTGGAACTAAACTACAAAAACGATTGGCTCGTGGAGATACTGGCATTAATCCTCTAGACGCTGCATGCAAACAACACGACATTGCATACTCGCAGCACAAGACTCTGGAAGATCGTCACAAAGCCGATTCAGTATTGGAAGACGCTGCTTGGCAACGAGTGAAATCAACAGACGCCAAGTTTGGTGAGAGAGCTGCAGCCTTATTAGTTACTTCCGGAATGAAAGCTAAACGTAAGCTTGGTATGGGATGCTCATTCCAAAGACATATCGTGGGTAAAATTGGAAAATCTCTGAAGAAGAATTCCCCGACCAATCTAAAGAAGACTGCTTCGATTGCTCTGAAAGCTGCTAGACTTGCCATCAAGCAAGCTGGTGGAAAAAAGAAAATCAGAATACCACGCATCATACCTTTCAATGCAAAATCCGGAGGTATTCTACCACTATTGCCAATTTTTGCAGCCCTTGGTGCTCTCGGTAGCATTGCAGGGGGAAGTGGTGCGATAGCAAAGACAATTATCGATGCGAGGAATGCGAAAAAGAAATTGGAAGAAGATCATAGACATAATAAAGCTATGGAAGCTATTGGTAAAGGGCTGTACTTGCGTAAAAACGCCAAAGGAGGCTTTGGTTTATATTTAAAAAACAAAAAAACTCCCAATGAAGCTACCCAATAGACCGTTGTACGATACCGAGTTGTTAGAGTATGTGAAATTCTTGAAGATACCACATTTTCGAGGCGTTTTCATGCGAGACAATTTGCCAAGCAGTGGTCCTCGTCAACGTGAAACTGCAATTCTAAATTTAGATGTGTCGAAGAATCAAGGCACTCATTGGGTAGCTTATAGAAAGATAAATGATGTCGTTGAGTATTTTGATTCATTTGGTTGTCTGAAACCACCGAAAGAACTTGTCCGATATCTGGGTAAAATCAAACTATACTACAACAACGATCAGTTTCAAAACTATAATCAGTTCAACTGTGGACATCTCTGCCTAAAGTTTTTGTACAATAATGGAAGCCGTTTTAGCATTCCTACATGGTGAGAAGAGGTTGCAAGACTTTACTGAAGATGAATTGAGAGAATTTCCAATCAAATATTTGATACAACATGCTAGACCATGGGAATTATTGAATATTTGGCATAAATTACCAAACGATTATCAGTGTAATTTCGATTTGAGAATACGTCTACCATGTTACATTCATTATAATAGGCCAGATGCTCAAACACATGTGGATGGACCTGTCAGTTCACAGTACGATTGTCACGGTTGTAATTATTTTTTGAAATGTAGAGGGACCGTAATCTATTAATAAATAATATGAGGTTAAGACGATGATGGTTTTATTATAAATATTCCTGTACCACTGGTAATGTCATCAGTCATGTCTCAGCTGCTTACGCTGACTAGTACTACCAACGAGTTTTCTTTCACCCCTTCCACACCGATCATACTAGATCCCAGGAAAAGTTATTACATAGCTGTACTAGGCTTTCATACTTACCATTCCATACCAAACATCGATGGTGAAAAATTTTACTACTACGAAAATAATAATCGTTCAATATTGAAGGAAATCAAGCTGCCAACAGGTTGTTATGAGATTGAAAACATTGAAAGTTATATTCAGGAGCATTTGAATAATACAGATTTCTCATTGAAACCAAACAACAACACCTTAGAGTGTGAAATCTATAGTCGATTGCACGCCATCAGTTTCGAAAACGATAATAGTTTTGGAGAATTATTAGGATTTTCGAAAAGGATCTTGGAGCCTGGTATAGTGCACTCTTCAGATCGACCAGTGAATATTCTTGAAGTATCTAGCTTACATTTCGATTGCAACATTACCGAAGGGGCCTTCTACGGGAACAGACCGGCCCATACTATATTGAGCTTTCCCATTACAGTCGATCCTGGATACGCAATCAACGAACGCCCCAATACCCCCATCTATTTGCCTGTGAGAAGTAACTTGACAGAGATCACCAACATCAGTGTTAGAGTATTGGATCAAGATCTCGGACCTGTGAATTTTCGAGGAGAGAAAAGTACTTTGCACTTGGACTTGAAGGAACGTTGAATGGGTTTGGTAATTCAGCATAAAAGGGTGCCACCCACTTCAAACCCATCAGTATCATCGAGTTCTTCCAAGCGACGTGACCAGCTCTCCCCAGAAAATATTATTTTTCTCCAATCTGTTGGATTGAAAGTTAGAGATGGTAAAACGCAAGCACGTTCATTCTGAGCAATCACCGACAACATCTGCAGCATCGTTCAATCAAATAAATATGAACCCAATTTTCGATATTTACCGTCGACCCCAATATGATGAAACTATCCGGAAGGAAGAGTATCGATCCTACATCCCGTACGTGAAATCATTCGATAACAATGATATGGTGGAGATTAATGTGAATCAAGCAGATGCATTTTTCGCAATGCATGAATCTTTGTTGGAAATCAAAGGAAAATTAGATATTGACGGAGCTGGTAACGTGTCATTGGCTCCCAATTGTGGAGCGTTTCTTTTCGATTCGTGCACTTATGTACAGAGTGCCAGAGAGATAGAAGTGATCAGAGATCCTGGAATTGTTAGTACTGTACGAGGATTCCTCTGCTGTAAACCTGAGGACTCTAAACATTTGGCGACGGCTGGATGGACGTACCCCGAAAAACCGTTCCTGAATGCTGTGGATAAGTCGTTCAGTTTGTTGATACCTCTCAAGCACATTTTCAACGTATTCAATAACTACACTTCGATTGTCTACGGAAGACAAACGATTCGTCTAGTTCGAGCACGTGACGATAAAGATAGCGTAATTGTCAAGGAACTTACCAATACTGGTGTAACAACTACTACGAAAGTCAAAGTTTTGATAGATAGTATGGTACTGAAGGTCAAGCATATATTTCCCAATGATGAAATCAAACTACAATTGATGCAACCCATCAAGAATGATACACCAATAATGATACCATTCAGAAAATGGAGTCTCAGCGAATTACCTGCGCTCAAACAAAGTGCAAAGAATGAAATTTGGGCAGTTAAAACCAGCGCCGCAGTGGAACGCCCACGTTACGTCATCGTTTGTTTCCAGAAGAATATACGCAATAAACTCGACAGTGATGTCACTACCTTTGATAACATTAACATATCTAGCATCAGACTATCATTGAATGGAGAATATTGGCCAAACGAAAGAATGCAGTTGGATTTAGATAGAAACGATTATGTCACTGCTTACTACAACTATACTAGTTTCTACTCGAGCTATTCACATTCCACACAAGTTCATCCAATTTTGTACTACTCAGCATTCAAAGATCATGCATTATTCGTGATTGATTGCTCCAAGCAGGAAGATAGCATGAAATCATCGACAGTGGATATAAAGCTGGAGATTGAGTCTGCTAACGGATTTCCTGCTGATACTAAGGCCTATTGCATCATCGTGCACGATTGTCTGCTAGAGTACTTCCATCTGACGGAGGTTGTGAAGAGCATAATATAAGTGGTCGAGTACCGTTCGTGCTCGCCATTTCACAGTTGACCATCATGAGAATCGCATTCGTTGACATTCAAGGTTTCACGCTCGATGGCGTCTTTCATCCCAAAGAATTGACCATTCAGATTGGTCGTCAAAGATCAAACTTTTTGTTCAAGCCTCCTACACCTTATGCTGACGTGAGCGGAAAAGATAAAAAAACTACACAATACTTGGAAAAATTTGTTCATGGAATATCATATCATTCTGGAGATATTGACTATAGTGAAATGAATGCCATTTTGGAGAAATATCTACTACATTCAGTTGAGTGCATTTATGTAATAGGAAATCAGAAGGCTAACTTTTTGAAAACAAAGTGTGCTGAGCTTGCAGTGTATCCAACCATTTACGATGTGACGCTGTATGATGACTCATCATTGACTACGGAAAACTTCCAGCCCACCAATACGTATTGTCCTAACCACGCCAATGGAAAATTCATGTGCACCCAACGAAATGTTGATCAATTACATCAATGGTTTACATATGTTGTATTACCCAAGTAGAAAAGTATTGTATATTTTCCTCAATATATGTAGAAAAGTATTGTATATTTTCCTCAATATATGTATTATTATTCTAATTATTGAGTTTATTGAATTATTTATTTTTCATGTACTACAAGACGATCTATACTTTTTCATAGTTTTTACGAAAAAATTAATTATTGAAATGATTATAGTTGCTAATATCAAATATAGTATTGAAAACATTTTATAAATTTCATTTAATATGTTGACATCTGTTGTTGTCTTCTTGAAAGGTGTAGCTTGCCATTCTCTTTCCTCTTGAGTTCCATCATTCAATAGGAATTTCATTTTGTAAAATGAGTTATTTTCTTGTGGTATCTCCTTGTAAAATACTGGTAGTCGTCCATTATTCACTACTTTATGTTTCATTATTGCCCATGACGATTGACTGCAGTTTTTTCTTTCATCGTTGAAGCATATCTTTGAAATCTTGATATCAGTGGGTACGTTTGTATAGAATACATCATTCAAAACGGCTGTCAGAATGATTAATGATAGTCGTGACATTTTTAGAGTTATCTATATTAGTCACAGGTCTTCTACTCTCAAAACTGAAAACTTTATCCCACAAACTCAGATACTCCAACTTCTTCAATACTCTAGTTTTCTCTTCGTAGAAAGTTATATCTCTACTCAACTGACGGACACGTTCACCGAATTCTTCTAGTTTCCTTCTGTACTCGTCTGAAGTCATTGTGATACTAACATGAATCTGCTTTCATCATTATATTTCAACTTTATGTCACTGAACCATAGAACTGACGTTTAACATTTGACATTTGACATTTGATAGTTGGCTGCCAAACGTTAGATGTCAGACGCCTAACTTCACCCTGTATACATCAATTTAGGGTATTAACACGTGGTGGTTCGGATTCCACTTGGGTAAGCTGTAGGTGCATTATGGTATATTTCCAGATATTTTCAAACGTCTGGCATCAATGCCTCATTTTTTCAAACGTCTGGCAACAGTGTCAGTCGCTTTGTCGTCTCTTATCTTTGTAACGTTACGCGAAATATTGTATCATGTTGAATCATCAATGGAATGCAGCGAACCTGACCTTGAATGCGATTATGTCTATTAATACACTAATGTTTAATGAATGAATAAGCCATCGTTCCTTTTCCTGCTCCATGGATCTGCATGTTGAGTCATCATTGGAATGCAGCGAACCTGACCTTGAATGCGATTATGTCTATTAATACACTAATGTTTAATGAATGAATAAGCCATTGTTCCTTTTCCTGCTCCATGGATCTGCATGTTGAGTCATCATTGGAATGCAGCGAACCTGACCTTGAATGCGATTATGTCTATCAATACACTGATGTATAATGAATGAATAAGCCATTGTTCGTTTCCCTGCTCCCCGCTTGCCGAGGTTGCTACGTTCTCTTATCTTTGGGACGGATCTGCTCGACTACGTCACGCTGTGCGATAACGTTGCATCGACATTGACTGCAATTAGATTATATAGTGGTCGTAGCTCTGTGGGAACGCATCGGACTTGTAATCCGGTGGTCTGGAGTTCAAATCCCGCCGATAGAAGGATTTTTTTAAATAAAATATGACGTCATGAGATGTTTCCGGATGCAGAGCGCTAAGGGGGCGCAGTCTTATGGGGGGTCAAGGGGGTATAGCAAAAACCTAAGGGGGCTAAGGGGGTACAGCGAAGACCTGAGGGGGGCCAAGGGGGTACAGCGAAGGCCTAAGGGGGCCAAGGGGGCACCTGAGGGGGCCGATATCCTATCCCATGTTGCAAGCAGAATACATAACCTCAAAAATAACTTGAATTTCGCGCCAAAAAAGTGGGTAGGGCTATGACGCGTCGCGTTTCCATGTCCACTCTCTGACGTAATAGGCATAGAACATGTTCTGATTGACAGATGACATAGAATATTTGACAGTTGAAATTACAGATGACATATGACATTTGACATGACAGTTGACATTTGACAGATGACATTTGACATGACAGATGACATGACAGTTGACAGCTGCCCCATGGCGGCCATCTTGGATGACGTCATTGCCCCATGGCGGCCATCTTGTCATGGTACCCGCCTAGGTGCACTACTAATTAGCGATATGGGGCGGTAGTTTGTGACAGTGGTATCATCTCCTTTTTTGAATAGTGGTACTACGATAGTTTGTTTAAAAGCTGTTGGCCAGCAACCTGTCTCCATACATATGTTAAAGAGGTTTGCTAAGGGTTCTTCGATATACTGTGAAATTGATTTCAATATTTCGGAATTAATACCATCAATACCACTGGACTTTTCAGGTTTCAAATTAACAATTATATTTCTTACTTCATTTCTATCGGTAGGAACTAAAACGAATGAGTTCGGATTACTTATTCTTGGTTGTGTATAAGTCGGGTTTTTGTCTATCTTTTTTGCCAATTCCTTTCCCATTTTGGTATATACATGATTGAATTCATTAGCAATTTCTTGTTTCTCGGTCAGAATTCTTTATTTTTTATTGATGTGATCATTCGTTTAGTTTTGTTTGAATTAGTTACTTCTTGAATTATTTTCCATAACCGCGTAGTATCTGAAGAGTTCAGATTTATTTGATTTTGATAGTATTCGTATTCGATCCATTTATAGAAGCATTCGATGAAAGAAAACAAGCAGATTGGTATGATCAAAGTTGAAAATCGGTCCATCCGTTCGGAATGTGGGCGATCTGAAGAATTCGAAAAAGTTCCAAGGGGGCCCCCTTTGATGCTTTTTATTTTTTCGATTTCGGTTTTTTTGATTGGAGAAATGGATTCTATGAAAAAGAAACAAGCAGATTGGTATGATCGAAGTTGAAAATCGGTCCATCCGTTCGGAAGTTAAGGCGATCTGAAGAATTCGTAAAAGTTCCAAGGGGACCCCCTTTGATGCAATTTTTCTTTTCGATTTCGGTTTTTCGATTGGAGAAATGGATTCTATGAAAAAAATACAAGCAGATTGGTATGATCGAAGTTGAAAATCGGTCCATCCGTTCGGAAGTTAAGGCGATCTGAAGAATTCAGAAAAGTTCCAAGGGGACCCCCTTTGATGCAATTTTTTTTCGATTCTGGTTTTTTCGATTGGAGAAATGGATTCTATGAAAAAAAACAAGCAGATTGGTATGATCGAAGTTGAAAATCGGTCCATCCGTTCGGAAGTTAAGGCGATTTGAAGAATTCGAAAAAGTTCCAAGGGGACCCCCTATGATGCAATTTTTTTTCAGATTTTGGTTTTTTCGATTGGAGAAATGGATTTTATGAAGAAAAACAAGCAGTTTGGTATGATCGAAGTTGAAAATCGGTCAATCCGTTCGGGAGTTGAGGCGATCTGAAGAATTCGGAAAAGTTCCAAGGGGACCCCCTTTGATGCAATTTTTTTTTCGATTTCGGCTTTTTCTATTGAAGAAATGGATTCTATGAAAAAACAAGCAAATTGGTATGCGCGAAATTGAAAATCGGTCGATCCGTTCGGAAGTTGAGGCGGTCTGAAGAATTCGAAAAAGTTCCAAGGTGGCCCCCTTTGATGCATTTTTTTTTTTTCGATTTCAGTTTTTCCGATCGGAGACATGGATTCTATGAAAGAAAACAAGCAGATTGGTATGATCGAAGTTGAAAATCGGTCCATCCGTTCGGAAGTTAAGGCGATCTGAAGAATTCGAAAAAGTTCCAAGGGGGCCCCCTTTGATGCATTTTTTTTTCGATTTCGGTTTTTTCGATTGGAGAAATGGATTCTATAAAAAAAAAACAAGCAGATTGATATGATCGAAGTTGAAAATCGGTCCATCCGTTCGGAAGTTAAGGCGATCTGAAGAATTCGAAAAAGTTCCAAGGGGGCCCCCTTTGATGCATTTTTTTTTTTCGATTTCGGTTTTTTCGATTGGAGAAATGGATTCTATGAAAAAAAACAAGCAGATTGGTATGATCGAAGTTGAAAATCGGTCCATCCATTCGGAAGTTAAGGCGATCTGAAGAATTCGAAAAAGTTCCAAGGGGGCCCCCTTTGATGAATTTTTTTTTTCGATTTCGGTTTTTTCGATTGGAGAAATGGATTCTATAAAAAAACAAGCAGATTGGTATGATCGAAGTTGAAAATCGGTCCATCCGTTCGGAAGTTAAGGCGATCTGAAGAATTCGAAAAAGTTCCACGGGGGCCCCCTTTGATGCATTTTTTTTTCGATTTTGGTTTTTTCGATTGGAGAAATGGATTCTATGAAAAAAAACAAGCAGATTGGTAAGATCGAAGTTGAAAATCGGTCCATCCGTTCGGAAGTTAAGGCGATCTGAAGAATTCGAAAAAGTTCCAAGGGGGCCCCCTTTGATGCATTTTTTTTTTTCGATTTCGGTTTTTTCGATTGGAGAAATGGATTCTATGAAAGAAAACAAGCAGATTGGTATGATCGGAGTTGAAAATCGGTCCATCCGTTCGGAAGTTAGGCGATCTGAAGCATTCGACAAAGTTCCAAGGGGACCCCCTTTGATGCAATTTTTTTTCAGATTTTGGTTTTTTCGATTGGAGAAATGGATTCTATGAAGAAAAACAAGCAGTTTGGTATAATCGAAGTTGAAAATCGGTCAATCCGTTCGGAAGTTAAGGCGATCTGAAGAATTCGAAAAAGTTCCAAGGGGACCCCCTTTGATGCAATTTTTTTTTCGATTTCGGTTTTTCCGATTGGAGAAATGGATTTTATGAAAGAAAACAAGCAGATTGGTATGATCGAAGTTGAAAATCGGTCCATCCGTTCGGAAGTTAAGGCGATCTGAAGAATTCGAGAAAGTTCCAAGGGGGCCCCCTTTGATGCATTTTTTTTCGATTTCGGTTTTTTCGATTGGAGAAATAGATTCTATGAAAGAAAACAAGCAGATTGGTATGATCGGAGTTGAAAATCGGTCCATCCGTTCGGAAGTTAGGCGATCTGAAGCATTCGAAAAAGTTCCAAGGGGACCCCCTTTGATGCAATTTTTTTCAGATTTTGGTTTTTTCGATTGGAGAAATGGATTCTATGGAAAAAAACAAGCAGATTGGTATGATCGAAGTTGAAAATCGGTCCATCCGTTCGGAAGTTAAGGCGATTTGTATGCGCGAAATTGAAAATCGGTCGATCCGTTCGGAAGTTGAGGCGGTCTGAAGAATTCGAAAAAGTTCCAAGGTGGCCCCCTTTGATGCATTTTTTTTTTCGATTTCGGTTTTTCCGATCGGAGAAATGGATTCTATGAAAGAAAACAAGCAGATTGGTATGATCGAAGTTGAAAATCGGTCCATCCGTTCGGAAGTTAAGGCGATCTGAAGAATTCGAAAAAGTTCCAAAGGGGCCCCCTTTGATGCATTTTTTTTCGATTTCGGTTTTTTCGATTGGAGAAATGGATTCTATAAAAAAAAACAAGCAGATTGATATGATCGAAGTTGAAAATCGGTCCATCCGTTCGGAAGTTAAGGCGATCTGAAGAATTCGAAAAAGTTCCAAGGGGGCCCCCTTTGATGCATTTTTTTTTTCGATTTCGGTTTTTTCGATTGGAGAAATGGATTCTATGAAAAAAAACAAGCAGATTGGTATGATCGAAGTTGAAAATCGGTCCATCCGTTCGGAAGTTAAGGCGATCTGAAGAATTCGAAAAAGTTCCAAGGGGGCCCCCTTTGATGAATTTTTTTTTTCGATTTCGGTTTTTTCGATTGGAGAAATGGATTCTATAAAAAAACAAGCAGATTGGTATGATCGAAGTTGAAAATCGGTCCATCCGTTCGGAAGTTAAGGCGATCTGAAGAATTCGAAAAAGTTCCACGGGAGCCCCCTTTGATGCATTTTTTTTTTCGATTTCGGTTTTTTCGATTGGAGAAATGGATTCTATGAAAAAAAACAAGCAGATTGGTATGATCGAAGTTGAAAATCGGTCCATCCGTTCGGAAGTTAAGGCGATCTGAAGAATTCGAAAAAGTTCCAAGGGGGCCCCCTTTGATGCATTTTTTTTTTTCGATTTCGGTTTTTTCGATTGGAGAAATGGATTCTATGAAAGAAAACAAGCAGATTGGTATGATCGGAGTTGAAAATCGGTCCATCCGTTCGGAAGTTAGGCGATCTGAAGCATTCGAAAAAGTTCCAAGGGGACCCCCTTTGATGCAATTTTTTTTCAGATTTTGGTTTTTTCGATTGAAGAAATGGATTCTATGAAGAAAAACAAGCAGTTTGGTATAATCGAAGTTGAAAATCGGTCAATCCGTTCGGAAGTTAAGGCGATCTGAAGAATTCGAAAAAGTTCCAAGGGGACCCCCTTTGATGCAATTTTTTTTTCGATTTCGGTTTTTCCGATTGGAGAAATGGATTTTATGAAAGAAAACAAGCAGATTGGTATGATCGAAGTTTAAAATCGGTCCATCCGTTCGGAAGTTAAGGCGATCTGAAGAATTCAAGAAAGTTCCAAGGGGGCCCCCTTTGATACATTTTTTTTTGATTTCGGTTTTTTCGATTGGAGAAATGGATTCTATGAAAGAAAACAAGCAGATTGGTATGATCGGAGTTGAAAATCGGTCCATCCGTTCGGAAGTTAGGCGATCTGAAGCATTCGAAAAAGTTCCAAGGGGACCCCCTTTGATGCAATTTTTTTTCAGATTTTGGTTTTTTCGATTGGAGAAATGGATTCTATGGAAAAAAACAAGCAGATTGGTATGATCGAAGTTGAAAATCGGTCCATCCGTTCGGAAGTTAAGGCGATTTGAAGAATTCGAAAAAGTTCCAAGGGGACCCCCTTTGATGCAATTTTTTTTCAGATTTTGGTTTTTTTGATTGGAGAAATGGATTTTATGAAGAAAAACAAGCAGTTTGGTATGATCGAAGTTGAAAATCGGTCAATCCGTTCGGGAGTTAAGGCGATCTGAAGAATTCGAAAAAGTTCCAAGGGGACCCCCTTTGATGCAATTTTTTTTTCGATTTCGGTTTTTTCTATTGAAGAAATGGATTCTATGAAAAAACAAGCAAATTGGTATGCGCGAAATTGAAAATCGGTCGATTCGTTCGGAAGTTTGTTTCTTTTACATAGAATCCATTTCTCCAATCAAAAAAACCGAAATCGAAAAAATAAAAAGCATCAAAGGGAGCCCCCTTGGAACTTTTTCGAATTCTTCAGATCGCCTTAACTTCCGAACGGATAGACCGATTTTCAACTTCGATCATACGAATCTGCTTGTTTTTTTTCATAGAATCCATTTCTCCAATCGAAAAAACCGAAATCGAAAAAAAATGCATCAAAGGGGGCCCCCTTGGAACTTTTTCGAATTCTTCAGATCGACTTAACTTCCGAACGGATGGACCGATTTTCAACTTCGATCATACCAATCTGCTTGTATTTTTTCATAGAATCCATTTCTATAATCGGAAAAACCGAGATGGAAAAAAAAAATGCACCAAAGGGGACCCCCTTGGAACTTTTTCGAATTCTTCAGATTGCCTTAACTTCCGAACGGATGGACCGATTTTCAACTTCGATCATACCAATCTGCTTGTTTTTTTTTCATAGAATCCATTACTCCAATCAAAAAAACCGAAATCGAAAACCAATAACCTGTTAAGGAAGGCATACTCGAAAATCTTTGAAAAGCTAGAGGGAACTGTAATTGGTCGATAGTTTTTCACAAGCTGTGGGTCACCTTTCTTATGGATTGGCACCAATTTTCCAGTTTTGAGAAGGTCTGGAAATATTCCGGTGAAGAAAGATAAATTGATAATATGTGTGAGTGGAGAGATTAAAAGTGGCAAGGATTTTTTTAAAGCAAACATTGGGACCTCGTCATACCCGCATGATGATTTATTTTTCAGTTTCAGTTGTAATAAGTTCATTAATTCTAATTCTGAATACGGATCGAGAAAAAACGAATTCATTATTTTTTTGGAAAATTGTAGGTATTCACTGAAATCCGATTTGCTGATTGGTATTTTACGAATGGTATCATGAGGTATAGTTTAAAAATAAGTATTGAATAGTTCCACAACCTCTTTTTGATCTTCTACCGGGACATTTTCATCAATTAAAGTGATTTGTTTTGACATATTTTTGTTACACAAGGAGTTCACGATTTGCCACGCTGTTTTCGTTGGATTTTCTGAGTTGTTAAGTTTATTTTGATAGAATTGTTTTTTTGTTGTGGTTATAAGTGTGTCATGTTTTCGTTTCGATATTTTGTAGAATTCCATCAGAGATCTGTTACTCAGTGTCAGTCAATGTAAATCTCTGAGGTTTTGACTAGACTTCCTCAATTCATCTGAAACCCATTCATTTTTCTTACTGCGATATTGCACATACTTTTTAGGAAAATGTACATCAAAATAATAAAAGAATATTTCACAAAAATGAACGAAAGCTGCATTAATATCTGAAAAACTTGAAATATTCGACCAGTTCTCATTTGTTAGATCTTGACAAAAACTCTCGAGAGCATTTCTGTTGAACGACCGTTTCAGATGACGTTCATTGGAATTCATTAGTGCATGTGAACCATATTCAAGAAATATTGACTGATGGTCTGAAATACTATTATCAACAATACATGGTGTACATAGATCTGTTATATTCGTGAATATTTGATCAATAGTTGAAAGTGAATTGGTTGCTATTCTAGTAGGCCATCTAATAGAGTAGTTCAATCCGTAAGTGTTGAAAATGTCACAAAGTTTAGTAAAATCCCTATTTCCTCTATCATTATAACAATCTAAGTTAAAATCACCACATACAATTATATCAGAATTCGGACTATACATTATATTCATAACATTATAGATTTTTTCAAAAAATGTATGTAAATTTCCCTTCGGCGACCTATAGCAGCAAAGTACAATTGTGGATTTTGATTCTATTTTACAAGATATACCACATATTTCGAAATCTTTTTCAATGCAAGAATCGTTCAACTGCATATCTTTGACATTCAAGTTATTTTTAGTATATATAGCAACTCCCCCACAAGTAGTATTGGTTCTACAGAAATAAGAACTCAAAGAAAAGTTCTCGATTTGAAATGATTCAGCCGAATCTTTTTTAAACCAAGTTTCAGTTAGGCATATAAAATTTATATTGAAATCAGCTATATCTATGATTAAGTTGTTGATTTTTTGACAATTCACACCTTGTATGTTCAAAAGAAATAGACTAGGATCATATGTTAAATTTCTGTCGTCGGACTCCTCCTCCTGAATAAAAAACGACTAATACAGGCCCCATAAGGCCACATTTCTGGTTTCATTGCATTCCTGAAATTCTGTTCTAAGATTGTCACTTTAAAACTAGAATACTGCCCAGGATATTTTGAGGTAAGCTTTTCACACACGACTTCTGGAAAATGGTCTTTCAGTAATTCTGTTAGTGATTCCGTAGATGTTGATTTTTCCACTCTGGAAACGTGTAGCACTGCGTTTTTTGGAACACCACGCACGCTGTTATTCTCCTTATTATTTCCAATTATAATGTGACGTCTACTTCTCTTCCTTGGTTCAACCTTTCTCCAACCTTCTCCTTCCTCAGGTGTAGTAATAGCGAGAGTAACAGCGTTCTCGGATTTTTTGAGGTTTGGTGTGTGAACACTCACATTGCGTGATTTAGATGGATGATTCATATTCGGGCTTTGCATATTCATGTCATTATTTATATTAATTAAATTTTCCAATTTTTGCTTCGATTTCACTTGCATTAAACTCAAGGATACATCCTCTGTTGTTATTGTTTGGGAATTCCCATCGTTGACCCTACTTTTTTCGATAGGAATTTCTTGTCTATGATTAGCACTTTTTGTAGGAGATAGTTCACTGCCTAGAGATAAGGATTTTATCGATTTAAGTGAGTTATTTTCTGCAATTAAATGAATATGCTTATTGAGGAGTTCTATTTTATCTCTCAGCTCTTGAATGACTACATCTTTTTGTTTTATAATATACATAAATAAATTGAAGTCTACCTTCTTGTCTAAGCTGTTAGGATCTGTCAACATATCGATGTCTGAATGTACTTCCATTCCACAACAAATTATTTCGTCACTGTTGAGGTTTATGATGTTTTTTGAGTTTCTTACACAACTGGGGTGACTCACTGATTCACATTTGATGCATTTTGGGCCAGATTTGGCCACTGCTTTGCACTTTTTACACGTTTTTATAGGAGCTGCACTTACACACGCCTTATCGGTTGCGGCCATATTTTAATATCGAATATTTTAGTATGATCGAAGTTGAAAATCGGTCCATCCGTTTAGAAGTTAAGGCGATCTGAAGAATTCGAAAAAGTTCCATGGGGACCCCCTTTGATGTAATTTTTTCTTCGATTTCGGTTTTTTCGATTGAAGAAATGGATTCTATGAAAAAAAACAAGCAGTTTGGTATGATCGAAGTTGAAAATCGGTCCATCCGTTTGGAAGGAAAGGCGATCTGAAGAATTCGAAAAAGTTCCAAGGGGGCCCCCTTTGATGCAATTTTTTTTCAAGATTTTGGTTTTTTCGATTGGAGAAATGGATTCTATGCAAAAAAACAAGCAGATTGTTATAATCGAAGTTGAAAATCGGTCCATCCGTTTGGAAGTTAAGGCGATCTGAAGAATTCGAAAAAGTTCCAAGGGGACCCCCTTTGATGCAATTTTTTTTTCGATTTCGGTTTTTTTGATTGGAGAAATGGATTCTATGAAAAAAAACAAGCAGTTTGGTATGATCGAAGTTGAAAATCGGTCCATCCGTTCGGAAGTTAAGGCGATCTGAAGAATTCGAGAAAGTTCCAAGAGGACCCCCATTGATGCAATTTTTTTTTCGATTTCGGATTTTTCTAATGAAGAAATGGATTCTATGAAAAAACAAGCAAATTGGTATGCGCGAAATTGAAAATCGGTCCATCCGTTCGGAAGTTAAGGCGGTCTGAAGAATTCGAAAAAGTTCCAAGGGGGCCTCCTTTGATGCATTTTTTTTTTCGATTTCGGTTTTTTCGATTGGAGAAATGGATTCTATGAAAAAAACAAGCAGATTGGTATGATCGAAGTTGAAAATCGGTCCATCCGTTCGGAAGTTAAGGCGATCTGAAGAATTCGAAAAAGTTCCAAGGGGGCCCCCTTTGATGCATTTTATTTCTCGATTTCGGTTTTTTCGATTATAGAAATGGATTTTATGAAAAAAAAAACAAGCAGATTGGTATGATCGAAGTTGAAAATCGGTCCATCCGTTTGGAAGTTAAGGCGATCTGAAGAATTCGAAAAAGTTCCAAGGGGGGCCCCTTTGATTGCTTTTTTTTTTAGATTTCGGTTTTTTCGATTGGAGAAATGGATTCAATGAAAAAAAACAAGCAGATTGGTATGATCGAAGTTGAAAATCGGTCCATCCGTTTGGAAGTTAAGGCGATCTGAAGAATTCGAAAAAGTTCCAAGGGGACCCCCTTTGATGCCATTTTTTTTCGATTTCGGTTTTTTTGATTGGAGAAATGGATTCTATGAAAAAAAACAAGCAGTTTGGTATGATCGAAGTTGAAAATCGGTCCATCCGTTCGGAAGTTAAGGCGATCTGAAGAATTCGAGAAAGTTGCAAGAGGACCCCCATTGATGCAATTTTCTTTTCGATTTCGGTTTTTTCTATTGAAGAAATGGATTCTATGAAAAAACAAGCAAATTGGTATGCGCGAAATTGAAAATCGGTCCATCCGTTCGGAAGTTAAGGCGGTCTGAAGAATTCGAAAAAGTTCCAAGGGGGCCCCCTTTGATGCATTTTTTTTTCGATTTCGGTTTTTTCGATTGGAGAAATGGATTCTATGAAAAAAACAAGCAGATTGGTATGATCGAAGTTGAAAATCGGTCCATCCGTTCGGAAGTTAAGGCGATCTGAAGAATTCGAAAAAGTTCCAAGAGGGCCCCCTTTGATGCAATTTTATTTTTCGATTTCGGTTTTCTCGATTGGAGAAATGGATTCTATGAAAAAAAACAAGCAGATTGGTATGATCGAAGTTGAAAATCGGTCCATCCGTTCGGAAGTTAAGGCGATCTGAAGAATTCGAAAAAGTTCCAAGGGGGCCCCCTTTGATGCATTTTTTTTTCGATTTCGGTTTTTTCGATTGCAGAAATGGATTATATGAAAGAAAACAAGCAGATTGGTATGATCGAAGTTGAAAATCGGTCCATCCGTTTGGAAGTTAAGGCGATCTGAAGAATTCGAATAAGTTCCATGGGGACCCCCTTTGATGTAATTTTTTTTTCGATTTCGGTTTTTTCGATTGAAGAAATGGATTCTATGAAAAAAAACAGGCAGTTTGGTATGATCGAAGTTGAAAATCGGTCCATCCGTTTGGAAGTTAAGGCGATCTGAAGAATTCGAAAAAGTTCCAAGGGGGCCCCCTTTG
Organism: Chrysomela aeneicollis; assembly: GCA_029955515.1. Classification (NCBI taxonomy): domain Eukaryota; kingdom Metazoa; phylum Arthropoda; class Insecta; order Coleoptera; family Chrysomelidae; genus Chrysomela; species Chrysomela aeneicollis. The sequence goes on along the minus strand of JARUHQ010000013.1, from coordinate 7,484,064 downwards.
ATGCAATTTTTTTTTTAGATTTCGGTTTTTTTGATTGGAGAAATGGATTCTATGAAAAAAAACAAGCAGATTGGTATGATCGAAGTTGAAAATCGGTCCATCCGTTTGGAAGTTAAGGCGATCTGAAGAATTCGAAAAAGTTCCATGGGGACCCCCTTTGATGTAATTTTTTCTTCGATTTCGGTTTTTTCGATTGAAGAAATAAATTCTATGAAAAAAAACAAGCAGTTTGGTATGATCGAAGTTAAAAATCGGTCCATCCGTTTGGAAGTAAAGGCGATCTGAATAATTCGAAAAAGTTCCAAGGGGGCCCCCTTTGATGCAATTTTTTTTCAAGATTTTGGTTTTTTCGATTGGAGAAATGGATTCTATGAAAAAAAACAAGCAGATTGTTATAATCGAAGTTGAAAATCGGTCCATCCGTTTGGAAGTTAAGGCGATCTGAAGAATTCGAAAAAGTTCCATGGGGACCCCCTTTGATGCAATTTTTTTTCGATTTCGGTTTTTTTGATTGGAGAAATGGATTCTATGAAAAAAAACAAGCAGTTTGGTATGATCGAAGTTGAAAATCGGTCCATCCGTTCGGAAGTTAAGGCGATCTGAAGAATTCGAGAAAGTTCCAAGAGGACCCCCATTGATGCAATTTTTTTTTCGATTTCGGTTTTTTCTAATGAAGAAATGGATTCTATGAAAAAACAAGCAAATTGGTATGCGCGAAATTGAAAATCGGTCCATCCGTTCGGAAGTTAAGGCGGTCTGAAGAATTCGAAAAAGTTCCAAGGGGGCCCCCTTTGATGCATTTTTTTTTTCGATTTCGGTTTTTTCGATTGGAGAAATGGATTCTATGAAAAAAAACAAGCAGATTGGTATGATCGAAGTTGAAAATCGGTCCATCCGTTCGGAAGTTAAGGCGATCTGAAGAATTCGAAAAAGTTCCAAGGGGGCCCCCTTTGATGCAATTTTATTTTTCGATTTCGGTTTTTTCGATTGGAGAAATGGATTCTATGAAAAAAAACAAGCAGATTGGTATGATCGAAGTTGAAAATCGGTCCATCCGTTCGGAAGTTAAGGCGATCTGAAGAATTCGAAAAAGTTCCAAGGGGATCCCCTTTGATGCATTTTTTTTTTTCGATTTCGGTATTTTCGATCGCAGAAATGGATTCTATGAAAGAAAACAAGCAAATTGGTATGATCGAAGTTGAAAATCGTTCCATCCGTTCGGAAGTTAAGGCGATCTGAAGAATTCGAAAAAGTTCCAAGGGGGCCCCCTTTGATGCATTTTTTTTTGATTTCGGTTTTTTCGATTGGAGAAATGGATTCTATGAAAAAAAACAAGCAGATTGGTATGATCGAAGTTGAAAATCGGTCCATCCGTTTGGAAGTTAAGGCGATCTGAAGAATTCGAAAAAGTTCCAAGAGGGCCCCCTTTGATGCAATTTTATTTTTCGATTTCGGTTTTCTCGATTGGAGAAATGGATTCTATAAAAAAAAACAAGCAGATTGGTATGATCGAAGTTGAAAATCGGTCCATCCGTTCGGAAGTTAAGGCGATCTGAAGAATTCGAAAAAGTTCCAAGGGGGCCCCCTTTGATGCATTTTTTTTTTTCGATTTCGGTTTTTTCGATTGCAGAAATGGATTATATGAAAGAAAACAAGCAGATTGGTATGATCGAAGTTGAAAATCGGTCCATCCGTTTGGAAGTTAAGGCGATCTGAAGAATTCGAATAAGTTCCATGGGGACCCCCTTTGATGTAATTTTTTTTTTGATTTCGGTTTTTTCGATTGAAGAAATGGATTCTATGAAAAAAAACAGGCAGTTTGGTATGATCGAAGTTGAAAATCGGTCCATCCGTTTGGAAGTTAAGGCGATCTGAAGAATTCGAAAAAGTTCCAAGGGGGCCCCCTTTGATGCAATTTTTTTTTTAGATTTCGGTTTTTTTGATTGGAGAAATGGATTCTATGAAAAAAAACAAGCAGATTGGTATGATCGAAGTTGAAAATCGGTCCATCCGTTTGGAAGTTAAGGCGATCTGAAGAATTCGAAAAAGTTCCATGGGGACCCCCTTTGATGTAATTTTTTCTTCGATTTCGGTTTTTTTGATTGAAGAAATGGATTCTATGAAAAAAAACAAGCAGTTTGGTATGATCGAAGTTAAAAATTGGTCCATCCGTTTGGAAGTAAAGGCGATCTGAAGAATTCGAAAAAGTTCCAAGGGGGCCCCCTTTGATGCAATTTTTTTTCAAGATTTTGGTTTTTTCGATTGGAGAAATGGATTCTATGAAAAAAAACAAGCAGATTGTTATGATCGAAGTTGAAAATCGGTCCATCCGTTTGGAAGTTAAGGCGATCTGAAGAATTCGAAAAAGTTCCATGGGGACCCCCTTTGATGCAATTTTTTTTCGATTTCGGTTTTTTTGATTGGAGAAATGGATTCTATGAAAAAAAACAAGCAGTTTGGTATGATCGAAGTTGAAAATCGGTCCATCCGTTCGGAAGTTAACCCAGATACTCCCGAAATTATTTTTTTTGAAAATGCTTGTTTTCACTCAACAATTTCATCGTTTATGACTAGATGGACAATTTTTAACGATAACTTTTATTTTTATAATCGATGGTTTTCATGATAATGACCGTCCTTTATAAAGTACAGTGGGAGAATGAGGTGTTTGTAGAAATATTCTCTATAGCTGAAAAACAATTTATTTATAAGTAATACAAATGGAATATAAATATAAGAAATGATGAAACGCATCAGTCAATGATCATTATTTGGTATGGTAATCGAAAAAACACGTTTTGGGGTGCAAACCCACATTGCACTTGTTGCATTTGAATTGCACTTTCTTGTGGCAAAATCGACATCGTATCTGATTTTCTTGATAAACAATCAAATGATCTCTACCATCAAATCGTGAGAATTCATTTTCGTTTATATTTGATCGGACACGTCCTCGCTTGGTATTTTTCTTGTGAGTTTCTAAGGTACCTTTAGCAAGCGATCTACGAAAATGATACTGATCCATTTTTCCGCCATTATGGCGATGAAGCTGCCAAGCATTTTGGATAACCATATCTAGGCAATGAGTAATTATGGGAAAGTACCACTTCTTTCCTCTGATGCTCACACGATAGAGACTGATATTCTGATCAGCTCTATCCACTCCCTTCATATTCTGGTTATACTTTTTAATTAATTTGGGTTGGGGCACAGCAATCTTTTTTTTTTCTTTCTGAGAAAATCGAGTCACGTTTACTGTTGGTTCAACGGATTCAGAATTGGAAGCGATAGTTACTATATTATTATCATTCCAGCGACAAACTATCAGATTCTCGTCTTTTTCTAAAGCATACTCAAAGCTTCCCCTCTCTGTTTTTTTCAGCTCTTTACCAGTCTTCATTATCGGCACTGGTATTCTATTTTCCCTCACTGTACCAGTTGCTTTCATGTTTCTATTTCTAAGTATCACAAGTAGATCCCATGACGTGAAAAAGTTATCAAAATAGAAGTGGAAGGGCAATTTTCCTTTTTCTGTGATGATTTTATCAACAAATGATAGGACCACATTTGCACCTAATCCCAAATCTTTGTATCTATCTGATAGATTCGTGCTGGATCCTTGATAAGGCTCGAAACACTCTATATATCCTGTTTTGGTAGTAAGCATCCAGAATTTGTAGCCCCACCTTATGGGCTTGCCTCTGATAAATTGTTTCGAACCGTGGCGTCCGAAATATGGAATCATTGACTCATCCACGCTGTGATTTTCTTGGACAGGTGCAAATGATATGAATTTTTGACTCAGGATTTCTAGCAATGGACTAACTTTTGCGAACTTGTTACTTTTATCCAATTTTGCATTGTCACAACAATGTAAATTCTGCATGATGAAATTGAAACGATTTCTGGAAATTGCATTATACACTATTTGATGATTTGCATCAGAACTATTCTCCCAATATAAAGATCTTCTCGAAACATTGGTATAGCCACTATAAATGAGTACCCCAAAAAAACATTTCATTTCATCTAGAGTAATATCTCCGTTTCTGTTATGTTGTACAGCATAAAGATTACTGTGATCAGTTATCATCTGCCAAACATTTTCGTCGAAAAATAGGTGGAAGAAATCTAACGAAGTGAGATTATTATTCACAGTACATTCTTCTTGCCAATCTGGTAGGTTACTTGTGATGTCTTCGTGAACCCAGTGATTGGTTCTGAATCTCTTCTTATATTTCGTAAAATGGGACAGAGGGATCTCATCCTCACTATCATCACTATCATTATTGATATTGAAAATGGGTTCAGCATGAGCATTCAAAATAGCACCTGGAAGGTTATCCATTGTAACTACTTCGTCATCGCCGGAGTCTTCATCGGTGATATCTTCATTTGCGTTGGTTGGAGGAAAGACAGCTATAGCATCTGGTAGTATTCCATAATCGTCATCGCAATGTTCTATTTCTTCTAACAACTCATTGAGAGATAAAGGTTTTTTCCAATAACTGAAATAATGAAAGTATGCTTTTAGACCACTGACCTTTTAAAAGGACGGTGACAGTTGTAGGGTCATAAAGAAAAAATATACAACCAAAATAACCCATGAATAATCTCAGCATGAAGAATTGACTTTACCAGATCAGAATTGTATAATGAACAATATATTTTCGTTTCAATAATTCAAATATTCTCACCTCCTGTTATCCATGACAGCCCGTGAAAAAACTTCCAATAAACAATCTAGCACAATCGAGTTGGTCGAGATCTGAAATATCGTTATTGTGCAAAATATATTCAAGGTACCCTACTATATCAACATACCGTGACGCCATCTCGATATAAGTAGATGAAAGTGTCGAGGAAAAAAGATTTCTGTAACGACCTTTTAAAAGGACGTTGGTAGCATTTGGGTTGGCGATCTGAAGAATTCGAGAAAGTTCCAAGAGGACCCCCATTGATGCAATTTTTTTTTCGATTTCGGTTTTTTCTAATGAAGAAATGGATTCTATGAAAAAACAAGCAAATTGGTATGCGCGAAATTGAAAATCGGTCCATCCGTTCGGAAGTTAAGGCGGTCTGAAGAATTCGAAAAAGTTCCAAGGGGGCCCCCTTTGATGCATTTTTTTTTTTCGATTTCGGTTTTTTCGATTGGAGAAATGGATTCTATGAAAAAAAACAAGCAGATTGGTATGATCGAAGTTGAAAATCGGTCCATCCGTTCGGAAGTTAAGGCGATCTGAAGAATTCGAAAAAGTTCCAAGGGGGCCCCCTTTGATGCAATTTTATTTTTCGATTTCGGTTTTTTCGATTGGAGAAATGGATTCTATGAAAAAAAAACAAGCAGATTGGTATGATCGAAGTTGAAAATCGGTCCATCCGTTCGGAAGTTAAGGCGATCTGAAGAATTCGAAAAAGTTCCAAGGGGATCCCCTTTGATGCATTTTTTTTTTCGATTTCGGTATTTTCGATTGCAGAAATGGATTCTATGAAAGAAAACAAGCAAATTGGTATGATCGAAGTTGAAAATCGTTCCATCCGTTCGGAAGTTAAGGCGATCTGAAGAATTCGAAAAAGTTCCAAGGGGGCCCCCTTTGATGCATTTTTTTTTTATTTCGGTTTTTTCGATTGGAGAAATGGATTCTATGAAAAAAAACAAGCAGATTGGTATGATCGAAGTTGAAAATCGGTCCATCCGTTTGGAAGTTAAGGCGATCTGAAGAATTCGAAAAAGTTCCATGGGGACCCCCTTTGATGTAATTTTTTCTTCGATTTCGGTTTTTTCGATTGAAAAAATGGATTCTATGAAAAAAAACAAGCAGTTTGGTATGATCGAAGTTGAAAATCGGTCCATCCGTTTGGAAGTAAAGGCGATCTGAAGAATTCGAAAAAGTTCCAAGGGGGCCCCCTTTGATGCAATTTTTTTTCAAGATTTTGGTTTTTTCGATTGGAGAAATGGATTCTATGAAAAAAAACAAGCAGATTGTTATAATCGAAGTTGAAAATCGGTCCATCCGTTTGGAAGTTAAGGCGATCTGAAGAATTCGAAAAAGTTCCATGGGGACCCCCTTTGATGCAATTTTTTTTTCGATTTCGGTTTTTTTGATTGGAGAAATGGATTCTATGAAAAAAAAACAAGCAGTTTGGTATGATCGAAGTTGAAAATCGGTCCATCCGTTCGGAAGTTAAGGCGATCTGAAGAATTCGAGAAAGTTCCAAGAGGACCCCCATTGATGCAATTTTTTTTTCGATTTCGGTTTTTTCTAATGAAGAAATGGATTCTATAAAAAAACAAGCAAATTGGTATGCGCGAAATTGAAAATCGGTCCATCCGTTCGGAAGTTAAGGCGGTCTGAAGAATTCGAAAAAGTTCCAAGGGGGCCCCCTTTGATGCATTTTTTTTTTCGATTTCGGTTTTTTCGATTGGACAAATGGATTCTATGAAAAAAACAAGCAGATTGGTATGATCGAAGTTGAAAATCGGTCCATCCGTTCGGAAGTTAAGGCGATCTGAAGAATTCGAAAAAGTTCCAAGGGGGCCCCCTTTGATGCAATTTTATTTTTCGATTTCGGTTTTTTCGATTGGAGAAATGGATTCTATGAAAAAAAAACAAGCAGATTGGTATGATCGAAGTTGAAAATCGGTCCATCCGTTCGGAAGTTAAGGCGATCTGAAGAATTCGAAAAAGTTCCAAGGGGATCCCCTTTGATGCATTTTTTTTTTTTCGATTTCGGTATTTTCGATTGCAGAAATGGATTCTATGAAAGAAAACAAGCAAATTGGTATGATCGAAGTTGAAAATCGTTCCATCCGTTCGGAAGTTAAGGCGATCTGAAGAATTCGAAAAAGTTCCAAGGGGGCCCCCTTTGATGCATTTTTTTTTTTTATTTCGGTTTTTTCGATTGGAGAAATGGATTCTATGAAAAAAAACAAGCAGATTGGTATGATCGAAGTTGAAAATCGGTCCATCCGTTCGGAAGTTAAGGCGATCCGAAGAATTCGAAAAAGTTCCAAGGGGGCCCCCTTTGATGCAATTTTTTTTCAGATTTCGGTTTTTTCGATTGGAGAAATGGATTCTATGAAAAAAAACAAGCAGATTGGTATGATCGAAGTTGAAAATCGGTCCATCCGTTTGGCAGTTAAGGCGATCTGAAGAATTCGAATAAGTTTCATGGGGACCCCCTTTGATGTAATTTTTTTTTCGATTTCGGTTTTTTCGATTGAAGAAATGGATTCTATGAAAAAAAACAGGCAGTTTGGTATGATCGAAGTTGAAAATCGGTCCATCCGTTTGGAAGTTAAGGCGATCTGAAGAATTCGAAAAAGTTCCAAGGGGGCCCCCTTTGATGCAATTTTTATTTTAGATTTCGGTTTTTTCGATTGGAGAAATGGATTCTATGAAAAAAAAACAAGCAGATTGGTATGATCGAAGTTGAAAATCGGTCCATCCGTTTGGAAGTTAAGGCGATCTGAAGAATTCGAAAAAGTTCCATGGGGACCCCCTTTGATGTAATTTTTTCTTCGATTTCGGTTTTTTCGATTGAAGAAATGGATTCTATGAAAAAAAACAAGCAGTTTGGTATGATCGAAGTTGAAAATCGGTCCATCCGTTTGGAAGTAAAGGCGATCTGAAGAATTCGAAAAAGTTCCAAGGGGACCCCCTTTGATGCAATTTTTTTTTCGATTTCGGTTTTTTTGATTGGAGAAAAGGATTCTATGAAAAAAAACAAGCAGTTTGGTATGATGAGTTTGATGCAATTTTTTTTCAAGATTTTGGTTTTTTCGATTGGAGAAATGGATTCTATGAAAAAAAACAAGCAGATTGTTATAATCGAAGTTGAAAATCGGTCCATCCGTTTGGAAGTTAAGGCGATCTGAAGAATTCGAAAAAGTTCCAAGGGGACCCCCTTTGATGCAATTTTTTTTTCGATTTCGGTTTTTTTGATTGGAGAAATGTATTCTATGAAAAAAAACAAGCAGTTAGGTATGATCGAAGTTGAAAATCGGTCGATCCGTTCGGAAGTTAAGGCGATCTGAAGAATTCGAGAAAGTTCCAAGAGGACCCCCATTGATGCAATTTTTTTTTCGATTTCGGTTTTTTCTAATGAAGAAATGGATTCTATGAAAAAACAAGCAAATTGGTATGCGCGAAATTGAAAATCGGTCCATCCGTTCGGAAGTTAAGGCGGTCTGAAGAATTCGAAAAAGTTCCAAGGGGGCCCCTTTTGATGCATTTTTTTTTTCGATTTCGGTTTTTTCGATTGGAGAAATGGATTCTATGAAAAAAACAAGCAGATTGGTATGATCGAAGTTGAAAATCGGTCCATCCGTTCGGAAGTTAAGGCGATCTGAAGAATTCGAAAAAGTTCCAAGGGGGCCCCCTTTGATGCAATTTTATTTTTCGATTTCGGTTTTTTCGATTGGAGAAATGGATTCTATGAAAAAAAAACAAGCAGATTGGTATGATCGAAGTTGAAAATCGGTCCATCCGTTCGGAAGTTAAGGCGATCTGAAGAATTCGAAAAAGTTCCAAGGGGATCCCCTTTGATGCATTTTTTTTTTCGATTTCGGTATTTTCGATTGCAGAAATGGATTCTATGAAAGAAAACAAGCAAATTGGTATGATCGAAGTTGAAAATCGTTCCATCCGTTCGGAAGTTAAGGCGATCTGAAGAATTCGAAAAAGTTCCAAGGGGGCCCCCTTTGATGCATTTTTTTTTTGATTTCGGTTTTTTCGATTGAAGAAAAGGATTCTATGAAAAAAAAACAAGCAGATTGGTATGATCGAAGTTGAAAATCGGTCCATCCGTTCGGAAGTTAAGGCGATCTGAAGAATTCGAAAAAGTTCCAAGGGGGCCCCCTTTGATGCAATTTTTTTTTTAGATTTCGGTTTTTTCGATTGGAGAAAAGGATTCTATGAAAAAAAACAAGCACTACTTTGTAAACTGGTTGTAGAAAAAATACATTGAAACTTTTCATTATTAAAATAGTTGGCCTCAGAACCGAGATGGTTGTGGTAAAATGCTCAAGTCGCTTCTTTTTCCAGGTGATTCTGGAAGAATGGTGAAGACAGAAGGTGGCGACGTAGCGACAACTGCTAAGTGAAATTGAATCTGAAGACAAATATTATTTTTACGAGTATTTACATGTATAGAAGTACTAATCAATTTTTTGGTAATTCATAAATCGAGAATGTCACTTACTTTGTGTAGTAGTTATCATTCATGTGTGACTGAAGCGGGATGACCCTCCAAAATAAATTTTGTTTTTCTATATTTAATCTACAGTCTAGTCGTTCGAGTCTGGATGAGACTTTTGTGTATGGATTTAAGTTGATAAATAAAGGAATAGTTGAAACACTGTCATTTTTCAACTGCAAGCCTTTTTACCCCATGTTAGGCGCCAAAAGCTGAGTTGAATTACCTGGTTTTCAATTTCAAACAAAAACGCCATTAACAAGATTCTTCTGGTGTCAGTTTCAGTATGATATTCAGTTGTATATATCAAATACTGATTATGGAAATAATTATTTATTGCAAAACCTCATTTCCGAATAAATTAATGACTGTATATGAAGTTAAGACATTTCTTTCTAGTTTCCAAAGATTTCTAACTAAAGAAAAACCAACTTCAATACTTCATAAGTTATATTGTTCAATCATTTTCAAAATTTAATATACAATATAATAAATTTATAATCATGGGTTTGCGCTAATAATTTTCGCTTCCAAACATTTCATGAAATATATATTCATCAAAACCTATGCTCAATATTCAATAACGTCAAATATATAAAATTATAACTCTATTTTTTAAATGCACATAATATCACTCCTTTACATGCATACAATTAAGTCAGAATTCAAACGCTAGTCCTTTAGTGGCACTTTGGAGTAGTCAAAATTAGAGACTACCATGATTCTTCATCAGGTGGAATGGCATCCTAAAAAAATATGAATTCTTACCCAAAGTAAAGCACCTTAATATACAAAAGGCAAACACCACTGTTTTTTGTTTTTAAATGTCTGAAAACTTGAAAATCATATTAGGTAATAAAGTAAAGAAAAATAAGAGTCTTACTCATGAAGTGTACTAGTTTGAATGCAAAAACAGTTTGTTTTCATTTGGTTTATTTTTATGGTTCTCACATCAGTGAATGTTGTACCTGACTATTATCTTTTGGTGATTGGTGTGTGACAAAAGGATTGTGGTCATTGAGGGATTGAGGTGGGGATCCCAGTTGATTGAAATGTGACAACTGATTAGTCAATTCAATGGTACCTTGTTCAACAACAGTCACAATGGTCCACATGGGGTCTGCAACATAACTATTATACTCATCTAGTCATTGGAATAAATGAATCTCACCTCCAAAATAAGCACCATTTTGTGTGCACAGTCTCCATTTGCTTTGGTAAATCCCAGGTACTGCTGGACTAGTCAAATTTACAGATAAATACATTCCTTCTCCAGGGCTTAGACAACCTACTGGAACTCTATCTCCACCCAGGTTGATATTATCAGAACATTGAGCATAGCAGCCTACTGGCCAGGTATCCTTTCCATTATTGTAAATGTGCCAAGTTTTTTGAAAACTGAAATTTGAAATTAAAGTTTCTGCCAATTATACTGTCTCCAATGGATGTCAAGAGATAATCATACCAAATAATCCTACCTCACATTTGGCTCTATGCTCTCAGTTTCATTTGCAACTGGATCTGAAACTAAAGCCATAGAGGGCAACTGGTTAGGAGCATCAACATCTAAGTAAGAGCAGACTGCAGCCTGTAGATTCCTAAAAAGCACACATTCTCTGAGAAAATGTAAAACCAACATGAATAACCCATTTTGATATAGAAGAGTAAGTACCAGTTGTTCATATCCAAGAAGAAGGTAGCAGTAGAATAGTTCAGATGACTTCCAAGCAACTTTTGGAGTTGTTTCACCAATTCATCTTTGTCTGTTGTGCCCATGCAACTGAACTGCTGCAGAAAGGATTGTTCAATATCTATTCCTGTTACTTGTCCTTCTGAACCAGGGAAAAAGTTCCAAGGGGACCCCCTTTGATGCAATTTTTTTTTCGATTTCGGTTTTTTTGATTGGAGAAATGGATTCTCTGAAAAAAAACAAGCAGTTTGGTATGATCGAAGTTGAAATTCGGTCCATCCGTTCGGAAGTTAAGGCGATCTGAAGAATTCGAGAAAGTTCCAAGAGGACCCCCATTGATGCAATTTTTTTTCGATTTCGGTTTTTTCTATTGAAGAAATGGATTCTATGAAAAAACAAGCAAATTGGTATGCGCGAAATTGAAAATCGGTCCATCCGTTCGGAAGTTAAGGCGGTCTGAAGAATTCGAAAAAGTTCCAAGGGGGCCCCCTTTGATGCAATTTTATTTTTCGATTTCGGTTTTTTTGATTGGAGAAATGGATTCTATGAAAAAAAACAAGCAGATTGGTATGATCGAAGTTGAAAATCGGTCCATCCGTTCGGAAGTTAAGGCGATCTGAAGAATTCGAAAAAGTTCCAAAGGGATCCCCTTTGATGCATTTTTTTTTCGATTTCGGTATTTTCGATTGCAGAAATGGATTCTATGAAAGAAAACAAGCAAATTGGTATGATCGAAGTTGAAAATCGTTCCATCCGTTCGGAAGTTAAGGCGATCTCAAGAATTCGAAAAAGTTCCAAGGGGGCCCCCTTTGATGCAATTTTATTTTTCGATTTCGGTTTTTTCGATTGGAGAAATGGATTCTATGAAAAAAAAACAAGCAGATTGGTATGATCGAAGTTGAAAATCGGTCCATCCGTTCGGAAGTTAAGGCGATCTGAAGAATTCGAAAAAGTTCCAAGGGGATCCCCTTTGATGCATTTTTTTTTCGATTTCGGTATTTTCGATTGCAGAAATGGATTCTATGAAAGAAAACAAGCAAATTGGTATGATCGAAGTTGAAAATCGTTCCATCCGTTCGGAAGTTAAGGCGATCTCAAGAATTCGAAAAAGTTCCAAGGGGGCCCCCTTTGATGCATTTTTTTTTGATTTCGGTTTTTTCGATTGGAGAAAAGGATTCTATGGAAAAAAAACAAGCAGATTGGTATGATCGAAGTTGAAAATCGGTCCATCCGTTCGGAAGTTGGCGATCTGAAGAATTCCGAATAACCGAAATCGAAATAAAAATTGCATCAAAGGGGGTCTCCTTGGAACTTTTTCGAATTCTTCAGATCGCCTTAACTTCCGAACGGATGGACCGATTTTCAACTTCGATCATACCAATCTGCTTGTTTTTTTTTCATAGAATCCTTTTCTCCAATCGAAAAAACCGAAATCGAAAAAAAAAATTGCATCAAAGGGGATCCCCTTGGAACTTTTTCGAATTCTTCAGATCGCCTTAACTTCCGAACGGATGGACCGATTTTCAACTTCGATCATACCAATCTGCTTGTTTTTATTCATAGAATCCATTTCTTCAATCGAAAAAACCGAAATCTAAAAAAAAAATTGCATCAAAGGGGGCCCCCTTGGAACTTTTTCGAATTCTTCAGATCGCCTTTACTTCCAAACGGATGGACCGATTGTCAACTTCGATCATACCAAACTGCTTGTTTTTTTTCATAGAATCCATTTCTTCAATCGAAAAAACCGAAATCGAAAAAAAATTGCATCAAAGGGGGTCCCCTTGGAACTTTTTCGAATTCTTCAGATCGCCTTAACTTCCAAACGGATGGACCGATTTTCAACTTCGATCATACCAATCTGCTTGTTTTTTTTCATAGAATCCATTTCTCCAATCGAAAAAACCGAAATCTAAAAAAAAAATTGCATCAAAGGGGGCCCCCTTGGAATTTTTTCGAATTCTTCAGATCGCCTTAACTTCCGAACGGATGGACCGATTTTCAACTGCGATCATACCAATCTGCTTGTTTTTTTTTCATAGAATCCTTTTCTTCGATCGAAAAAACCGAAATCAAAAAAAACTGCATCAAAGGGGGCCCCCTTGGAACTTTTTCGAATTCTTCAGATCGCCTTAACTTCCGAACGGATGGACCGATTTTCAACTTCGATCATACCAATCTGCTTGTTTTTTTCCATAGAATCCATTTCTCCAATCGAAAAAACCGAAATAAAAAAAAAATGCATCAAAGGGGGCCCCCTTGGAACTTTTTCGAATTCTTCAGATCGCCTAACTTCCGAACGGATGGAACGATTTTCAACTTCGATCATACCAATTTGCTTGTTTTCTTTCATATAATCCATTTCTGCAATCGAAAAAACCGAAATCGAAAAAAAAATGCATCAAAGGGGGCCCCCTTGGAACTTTTTCGAATTCTTCAGATCGCCTTAACTTCCGAACGGATGGACCGATTTTCAACTTCTATCATACCAATCTGCTTGTTTTTTTTTCATAGAATCCATTTCTCCAATCGAAAAAACCGAAATCGAAAAATAAAATTGCATCAAAGGGGGCCCCCTTGGAACTTTTTCGAATTCTTCAGATCGCCTTAACTTCCGATCGGATGGACCGATTTTCAACTTCGATCATACCAATCTGCTTGTTTTTTTCATAGAATCCATTTCTCCAATCGAAAAAACCGAAATCGAAAAAAAAATGCATCAAAGGGGGCCCCCTTGGAACTTTTTCGAAATCTTCAGACCGCCTTAACTTCCGAACGGATGGACCGATTTTCAATTTCGCGCATACCAATTTGCTTGTTTTTTCATAGAATCCATTTCTTCAATAGAAAAAACCGAAATCGAAAAAAAAAATTGCATCAATTGGAGAAATGGATTCTATGAAAAAAACAAGCAAAAAAAAAATGCATCAAAGGGTGTCCCCTTGGAACTTTTTCGAATTCTTCAGATCGCCTTAACTTCCAAACGGATGGACCGATTTTCAACTTCGATCATACCAATCTGCTTGTTTTTTTTCATAGAATCCATTTCTCCAATCGAAAAAACCGAAATCTAAATAAAAATTGCTTCAAAGGGGGCCCCCTTGGAACTTTTTCGATTGGAGAAAAGGATTCTATGAAAAAAAAACAAGCAAATTGGTATGCGCGAAATTGAAAATCGGTCCATCCGTTCGGAAGTTAAGGCGGTCTGAAGAATTCGAAAAAGTTTCAAGGGGGCCCCCTTTGATGCATTTTTTTTTCGATTTCGGTTTTTTCGATTGGAGAAATGGATTCTATGAAAAAAACAAGCAGATTGGTATGATCGAAGTTGAAAATCGGTCCATCCGTTCGGAAGTTAAGGCAATCTGAAGAATTCGAAGAAGTTCCAATTCTCCAATCGAAAAAACCGAAATCGAAAAAAAAATGCATCAAAGGGGGCCCCCTTGGAACTTTTTCGAATTCTTCAGATCGACTTAACTTCCGAACGGATGGACCGATTTTCAACTTCGATCATACCAATCTGCTTGTTTTTTTTCATAGAATCCATTTCTCCAATCGAAAAAACCGAAATTGAAAAAAAAAATGCATCAAAGGGGGCCCCTTGGAACTTTTTCGAATTCTTCAGATCGCCTTAACTTTCGATCGTATGGACCGATTTCCAACTTCGATCATACCAATCTGCTTGTTTTTTTTCATAGAATCCATTTCTCCGATCAAAAAAACCGAAATCGAAAAAAAAAAATTGCATCAAAGGGGGCATCCTTGGAACTTTTTTGAATTCTTCAGATTGCCTTAACTTTCGAACGTATGGACCGATTTTCAACTTCGATCATACCAATCTGCTTGTTTTTTTTCATAGAATCCTTTTCTTCAATCGAAAAAACCGAAATCGAAAAAAAAATGCATCAAAGGGGGCCCCCTTGGAACTTTTTCGAATTCTTCAGATCGCCTTAACTTCCGAACTGATGGACCGATTTTCAACTTCGATCATACCAATCTGCTTGTTTTTTTTCATAGAATCCATTTCTCCAATCGAAAAATCTGAAATCGAAAAAAAAAATGCATCAAAGGGGGCCCCCTTGGAACTTTTTCGAATTCTTCAGATCGCCTTAACTTCCGAACGGATGGACCGATTTTCAACTTCGATCATACCAATCTGCTTGTTTTTTTTCATAAAATCCATTTCTCCAATCGAGAAAACCGAAATCGAAAAATAAAATGCATCAAAGGGGGCCTTCTTGGAACTTTTTCGAATTCTTCAGATCGCCTTAACTTCCGAACGGATGGACCGATTTTCAACTTCGATCATACCAATCTGCTTGTTTTTTTTTCAAAGAATCCATTTCTCCAATCAAAAAAACCGAATTCGAAAAAATAAAAAGCATCAATGGGAGCCCCCTTGGAACTTTTTCGAATTCTTCAGATCGCCTTAACTTCCGAACGGATGGACCGATTTTCAACTTCGATCATACGAATCTGCTTGTTTATTTTCATAGAATCCATTTCTCCAATCGAAAAAACCGAAATCGAAAGAAAAATGCATCAAAGGGGGCCCCCTTGGAACTTTTTCGAATTCTTCAGATCGACTTATCTTCCGAACGGATGAACCGATTTTCAACTTAGATCATACCAATCTGCTTGTTTTTTTTTGAAGAATCCATTTCTCCAATCGAAAAAACCGAAATCGAAAAAAAATGCATCAACGGGGGCCCCCTTGGAACTTTTTCGAATTCTTCAGATCGCCTTAACTTCCGAACGGATGGACCGATTTGCAACTTCGATCATACCAATCTGCTTGTTTTTTTTTCAAAGAATCCATTTCTCCAATCAAAAAAACCGAATTCGAAAAAATAAAAAGCATCAATGGGAGCCCCCTTGGAACTTTTTCGAATTCTTCAGATCGCCTTAACTTCCGAACGGATGGACCGATTTTCAACTTCGATCATACGAATCTGCTTGTTTATTCTCATAGAATCCATTTCTCCAATCGAAAAAACCGAAATCGAAAGAAAAATGCATCAAAGGGGGCCCCCTTGGAACTTTTTCGAATTCTTCAGATCGACTTATCTTCCGAACGGATGAACCGATTTTCAACTTCGATCATACCAATCTGCATGTTTTTTTTCATAATATCCATTTCTTCAATCGAAAAAACCGAAATCGAAAAAAAAATGCATCAAAGGGGGCCCCTAGGAACTTTTTCGAATTCTTCAGATCGCCTTAACTTTCGAACGTATGGACCGATTTTCAACTTCGATCATACCAATCTGCTTGTTTTTTTTTCATAGAATCCATTTCTCCGATCAAAAAAATCGAAATCGAAAAAAAAAATGCATCAAAGGGGGTCCCTTTGGAACTTTTTCGAATTCTTCAGATTGCCTTAACTTTCGAACGTATGGACCAATTTTCAACTTCGATCATACCAATCTGCTTGTTTTTTTTGTTTCATAGAATCCTTTTCATCAATCGAAAAAACCGAAATAAAAAAAAATGCATCAAAGGGGGCCCCCTTGGAACTTTTTCGAATTCTTCAGATCGCCTTAACTTCCGAACGGATGGACCGATTCTCAACTTCGATCATACCAATCTGCTTGTTTTTTTCATATAATCCATTTCTCCAATCGAAAAAACCGAAATCAAAAAAGAATGCATCAAAGGGAGCCCCCTTTGAACTTTTTCGAATTCTTCAGATCGCCTAACTTCCGAACGGATGGACAGATTTTCAACTTCGATCATACCAATTTGCTTGTTTTCTTTCATAGAATCCATTTCTGCAATCGAAAAAACCGAAATCGAAAAAAAAAATGCATCAAAGGGGGCCCCCTTGGAACTTTTTCGAATTCTTCAGATCGCCTTAACTTCCGAACGGATGGACAGATTTTCAACTTCGATCATACCAATCTGCTTGTTTTTTTTTCATAGAATCCATTACTCCAATCGAAAAAACCGAAATCGAAAAATAAAATTGCATCAACGGGGGCCCCCTTGGAACTTTTTCGAATTCTTCAGATCGCCTTAACTTCCGAACGAATGGACCGATTTTCAATTTCGCGCATACCAATTTGCTTGTTTTTTCATAGAATCCATTTCTTCAATAGAAAAAACCGAAATCGAAAAAAAAATTACATCAAAGGGGGTCCCCTTGGAACTTTTTCGAATTCTTCAGATCGCCTTAACTTCCAAACGGATGGACCGATTTTCAACTTCGATCATACCAATCTGCTTGTTTTTTTTTCATAGAATCCATTTCTCCAATCGAAAAAACCGAAATCTAAAAATAAAATTGCATCAAAGGGGGCCCCCTTGGAACTTTTTCGAATTCTTCAGATCGCCTTAACTTCCGAACGGATTGACAGAAAAAAAAATTGCATCAAAGAGAGCCCCCTTGGAACTTTTTCGAATTCT
This sequence comes from Chrysomela aeneicollis, assembly GCA_029955515.1. Classification (NCBI taxonomy): domain Eukaryota; kingdom Metazoa; phylum Arthropoda; class Insecta; order Coleoptera; family Chrysomelidae; genus Chrysomela; species Chrysomela aeneicollis. The sequence continues at coordinate 7,466,774 of JARUHQ010000013.1, read as the reverse complement.
TCAGATCGCCTTAACTTCCGAACGGATTGACCGATGTTCAACTTCGATCATACCAATCTGCTAGTTTTTTTCATAGAATCCATTTCTCCAATCGAAAAAACCGAAATCGAAAAAAAAAAATGCATCAAAGGGGGCATCCTTGGAACTTTTTCGAATTCTTCAGATTGCCTTAACTTTCGAACGTATGGACCGATTTTCAACTTCGATCATACCAATCTGCTTGTTTTTTTTTCATAGAATCCTTTTCTTCAATCGAAAAAACCGAAATCGAAAAAAAAAATGCATCAAAGGGGGCCCCCTTGGAACTTCTTCGAATTCTTCAGATCGCCTTAACTTCCGAACGGATGGACCGATTTTCAATTTCGCGCATACCAATTTGCTTGTTTTTTCATAAAATCCATTTCTTCAATAGAAAAAACCGAAATCGAAAAAAAAAATTGCATCAAAGGGGGTCCTCTTGGAACTTTTTCGAATTCTTCAGATCGCCTTAACTTCCGAACGGATGGACCGATTTTCAACTTCGATCATACCAAACTGCTTGTTTTTTTTCATAGAATCCATTTCTCCAATCGAAAAAACCGAAATCGAAAAAAAATTGCATCTAAGGGGGTCCCCTTGGAACTTTTTCGAATTCTTCAGATCGCCTCAACTTCCGAACGGATGGACCGATTTTCAACTTCGATCATACGAATCTGCTTGTTTATTTTCATAGAATCCATTTCTCCAATCGAAAAAACCGAAATCGAAAGAAAAATGCATCAAAGGGGGCCCCCTTGGAACTTTTTCGAATTCTTCAGATCGACTTATCTTCCGAACGGATGAACCGATTTTCAACTTAGATCATACCAATCTGCTTGTTTTTTTTTGAAGAATCCATTTCTCCAATCGAAAAAACCGAAATCGAAAAAAAATGCATCAACGGGGGCCCCCTTGGAACTTTTTCGAATTCTTCAGATCGCCTTAACTTCCGAACGGATGGACCGATTTGCAACTTCGATCATACCAATCTGCTTGTTTTTTTTTCAAAGAATCCATTTCTCCAATCAAAAAAACCGAATTCGAAAAAATAAAAAGCATCAATGGGAGCCCCCTTGGAACTTTTTCGAATTCTTCAGATCGCCTTAACTTCCGAACGGATGGACCGATTTTCAACTTCGATCATACGAATCTGCTTGTTTATTCTCATAGAATCCATTTCTCCAATCGAAAAAACCGAAATCGAAAGAAAAATGCATCAAAGGGGGCCCCCTTGGAACTTTTTCGAATTCTTCAGATCGACTTATCTTCCGAACGGATGAACCGATTTTCAACTTCGATCATACCAATCTGCATGTTTTTTTTTCATAATATCCATTTCTTCAATCGAAAAAACCGAAATCGAAAAAAAAATGCATCAAAGGGGGCCCCTTGGAACTTTTTCGAATTCTTCAGATCGCCTTAACTTTCGAACGTATGGACCGATTTTCAACTTCGATCATACCAATCTGCTTGTTTTTTTTTCATAGAATCCATTTCTCCGATCAAAAAAATCGAAATCGAAAAAAAAAATGCATCAAAGGGGGTCCCTTTGGAACTTTTTCGAATTCTTCAGATTGCCTTAACTTTCGAACGTATGGACCAATTTTCAACTTCGATCATACCAATCTGCTTGTTTTTTTTGTTTCATAGAATCCTTTTCATCAATCGAAAAAACCGAAATAAAAAAAAATGCATCAAAGGGGGCCCCCTTGGAACTTTTTCGAATTCTTCAGATCGCCTTAACTTCCGAACGGATGGACCGATTCTCAACTTCGATCATACCAATCTGCTTGTTTTTTTCATATAATCCATTTCTCCAATCGAAAAAACCGAAATCAAAAAAGAATGCATCAAAGGGAGCCCCCTTTGAACTTTTTCGAATTCTTCAGATCGCCTAACTTCCGAACGGATGGACAGATTTTCAACTTCGATCATACCAATTTGCTTGTTTTCTTTCATAGAATCCATTTCTGCAATCGAAAAAACCGAAATCGAAAAAAAAAATGCATCAAAGGGGGCCCCCTTGGAACTTTTTCGAATTCTTCAGATCGCCTTAACTTCCGAACGGATGGACAGATTTTCAACTTCGATCATACCAATCTGCTTGTTTTTTTTTCATAGAATCCATTACTCCAATCGAAAAAACCGAAATCGAAAAATAAAATTGCATCAACGGGGGCCCCCTTGGAACTTTTTCGAATTCTTCAGATCGCCTTAACTTCCGAACGAATGGACCGATTTTCAATTTCGCGCATACCAATTTGCTTGTTTTTTCATAGAATCCATTTCTTCAATAGAAAAAACCGAAATCGAAAAAAAAATTACATCAAAGGGGGTCCCCTTGGAACTTTTTCGAATTCTTCAGATCGCCTTAACTTCCAAACGGATGGACCGATTTTCAACTTCGATCATACCAATCTGCTTGTTTTTTTTTCATAGAATCCATTTCTCCAATCGAAAAAACCGAAATCTAAAAATAAAATTGCATCAAAGGGGGCCCCCTTGGAACTTTTTCGAATTCTTCAGATCGCCTTAACTTCCGAACGGATTGACAGAAAAAAAAATTGCATCAAAGAGAGCCCCCTTGGAACTTTTTCGAATTCTTCAGATCGCCTTAACTTCCGAACGGATTGACCGATGTTCAACTTCGATCATACCAATCTGCTAGTTTTTTTCATAGAATCCATTTCTCCAATCGAAAAAACCGAAATCGAAAAAAAAAATGCATCAAAGGGGGCATCCTTGGAACTTTTTCGAATTCTTCAGATTGCCTTAACTTTCGAACGTATGGACCGATTTTCAACTTCGATCATACCAATCTGCTTGTTTTTTTTTCATAGAATCCTTTTCTTCAATCGAAAAAACCGAAATCGAAAAAAAAAATGCATCAAAGGGGGCCCCCTTGGAACTTCTTCGAATTCTTCAGATCGCCTTAACTTCCGAACGGATGGACCGATTTTCAATTTCGCGCATACCAATTTGCTTGTTTTTTCATAAAATCCATTTCTTCAATAGAAAAAACCGAAATCGAAAAAAAAAATTGCATCAAAGGGGGTCCTCTTGGAACTTTTTCGAATTCTTCAGATCGCCTTAACTTCCGAACGGATGGACCGATTTTCAACTTCGATCATACCAAACTGCTTGTTTTTTTTCATAGAATCCATTTCTCCAATCGAAAAAACCGAAATCGAAAAAAAATTGCATCTAAGGGGGTCCCCTTGGAACTTTTTCGAATTCTTCAGATCGCCTCAACTTCCAAACGGATGGACCGATTTTCAACTTCGATCATACCAAACTGCTTGTTTTTTTTCATAGAATCCATTTCTTCAATCGAAAAAACCGAGATCGAAAAAAAAAATTGCACCAAAGGGGGTCCCCTTGGACCTTTTTCGAATTCTTCAGATCGCCTTAACTTCCAAACGGATGGACCGATTTTCAACTTCGATCATACCAATCTGCTTGTTTTTTTTCATAGAAAACATTTCTCCAATCGAAAAAACCGAAATCGAAAAAAAAAATTGCATCAAAGGGGGTCCCCTTGGAACTTTTTCGAATTCTTCAGATCGCCTTAACTGCCAAACGGATGGACCGATTTTCAACTTCGATCATACCAAACTGCTTGTTTTTTTTCATAGAATCCATTTCTTCAATCGAAAAAACGGAAATCGAACAAAAAAATTGCATCAAAGGGGGTCCCCTTGGAACTTTTTCGAATTCTTCAGATCGCCTTAACTTCCAAACGGATAGACCGATTTTCAACTTCGATCATACCAATCTGCTTGTTTTTTTTCATAGAATCCATTTCTCCAATCGAAAAAAACCGAAATCTAAAAAAAAATTGCATCAAAGGGGGCCCCCTTGGAACTTTTTCGAATTCTTCAGATCGCCTTAACTTCCGAACGGATTGACCGAAAAAAAAAATTGCATCAAAGGGAGCCCCCTTGGAACTTTTTCGAATTCTTCAGATCGCCTTAACTTCCGAACGGATTGACCGATGTTCAACTTCGATCATACCAATCTGCTAGTTTTTTTCATAGAATCCATTTCTCCAATCGAAAAAACCGAAATCGAAAAAAAAAATGCATCGAAGGGGGCATCCTTGGAACTTTTTCGAATTCTTCAGATTGCCTTAACTTTCGAACGTATGGACCGATTTTCAACTTCGATCATACCAATCTGCTTGTTTTTTTTCATAGAATCCTTTTCTTCAATCAAAAAAACCGAAATCGAAAAAGAAAATGCATCAAAGGGGGCCCCCTTGGAACTTCTTCGAATTCTTCAGATCGCCTTAACTTTCGAACGGATGGACCGATTTTCAATTTCGCGCATACCAATTTGCTTGTTTTTTCATAAAATCCATTTCTTCAATGAAAAAAATCGAAATCGAAAAAAAAATTGCATCAAAGGGGGTCCTCTTGGAACTTTTTCGAATTCTTCAGATCGCCTTAACTTCCGAACGGATGGACCGATTTTCAACTTCGATCATACCAAACTGCTTGTTTTTTTTTCATAGAATCCATTTCTATAATCGAAAAAACCGAAATCGAAAAAAAATTGCATCAAAGGGGGTCCCATTGGAACTTTTTCGAATTCTTCAGATCGCCTTAACTTCCAAACGGATGGACCGATTTTCAACTTCGATCATACCAAACTGCTTGTTTTTTTTCATAGAATCCATTTCTTCAATCGAAAAAACCGAAATCGAAAAAAAAATTGCATCAAAGGGGGTCCCCTTGGACCTTTTTCGAATTCTTCAGATCGCCTTAACTTCTAAACGGATGGACCGATTTTCAACTTCGATCATACCAATCTGCTTGTTTTTTTTCATAGAATCCATTTCTCCAATCGAAAAAACCGAAATCGAGAAAAAAAAATTGCATCAAAGGGGGTCCCCTTGGAACTTTTTCGAATTCTTCAGATCGCCTTAACTTCCAAACGGATGGACCGATTTTCAACTTCGATCATACCAAACTGCTTGTTTTTTTTTCATAGAATCCATTTCTTCAATCGAAAAAACCGAAATCGAAAAAAAAAATGCATCAAAGGGGGTCCCCTTGGAACTTTTTCGAATTCTTCAGATCGCCTTAACTTCCAAACGGATGGACCGATTTTCAACTTCGATCATACCAATCTGCTTGATTTTTTTTCATAGAATCCTTTTCTTCAATCGAAAAAACCGAAATAAAAAAAAATGCATCAAAGGGGGCCCCCTTGGAAATTTTTAGAATTCTTCAGATCGCCTTAACTTCCGAACGGATGGAACGATTTTCAACTTCGATCATACCAATTTGCTTGTTTTCTTTCATAGAATCCATTTCTGCAATCGAAAATACCGAAATCGAAAAAAAAATGCATCAAAGGGGGCCCCCTTGGAACTTTTTCGAATTCTTCAGATCGCCTTAACTTCCGAACGGATGGACCGATTTTCAACTTCGATCATACCAATCTGCTTGTTTTTTTTTTTCATAGAATCCATTTCTCCAATCGAAAAAACCGAAATCGAAAAATAAAATTGCATCAAAGGGGGCCCCCTTGGAACTTTTTCGAATTCTTCAGATCGCCTTAACTTCCGAACGGATGGACCGATTTTCAACTTCGATCATACCAATCTGCTTGTTTTTTTCATAGAATCCATTTCTCCAATCGAAAAAACCGAAATCGGAAAAAAAAATGCATCAATGGGGGCTCCCTTGGAACTTTTTCGAATTCTTCAGACCGCCTTAACTTCCGAACGGATGGACCGATTTTCAATTTCGCGCATACCAATTTGCTTGTTTTTTCATAGAATCCATTTCTTCAATAGAAAAAACCAAAATCGAAAAAAAAAATTGCATCAATGGGGGTCCTCTTGGAACTTTCTCGAATTCTTCAGATCGCCTTAACTTCCGAACGGATGGACCGATTTTCAACTTCGATCATACCAAACTGCTTGTTTTTTTTCATAGAATCCATTTCTTCGATCAAAAAAACCGAAATCGAAGAAAAAATTGCATCAAAGGAGGTCCCCGTGGAACTTTTTCGAATTCTTCAGATCGCCTTAACTTCCAAACGGATGGACCGATTTTCAACTTCGATCATAACAATCTGCTTGTTTTTTTTTCGTAGAATCCATTTCTCCAATCGAAAAAACCGAAATCTAAAAAAAAAATTGCATCATAGGGGGCCCCCTTGGAACTTTTTCGAATTCTTCAGATCACCTTTACTTCCAAACAGATGGACCGATTTTCAACTTCGATCATACCAATCTGCTTGTTTTTTTTCATAGAATCCATTTCTCCAATCGAAAAAACCGAAATCTAAAAGAAAAATTGCATCAAAGGGGGCCCCCTTGGAACTTTTTCGAATTCTTCAGATCGCCTTAACTTCCGAACGGATGGACCGATTTTCAACTTCGATCATACCAATCTGCTTGTTTTTTTTCATAGAATCCTTTTCTTCAATCGAAAAAACCGAAATAAAAAAAAAATGCATCAAAGGGGGCCCCCTTGGAACTTTTTCGAATTCTTCAGATCGCCTTAACTTCCGAACGGATGGACCGATTTTCAACTTCGATCATACCAATCTGCTTGTTTTTTTTCATAGAATCCATTTCTCCAATCGAAAAAACCGAAATAAAAAAAAAATGCATCAAAGGGGGCCCCCTTGGAACTTTTTCGAATTCTTCAGATCGCCTAACTTCCGAACGGATGGAACGATTTTCAACTTCGATCATACCAATTTGCTTGTTTTCTTTCATATAATCCATTTCTGCAATCGAAAAACCCGAAATCGAAAAAAAATGCATCTAAGGGGGCCCCCTTGGAACTTTTTCGAATTCTTCAGATCGCCTTAACTTCCGAACGGATGGACCGATTTTCAACTTCGATCATACCAATCTGCTTGTTTTTTTTTTCATAGAATCCATTTCTCCAATCGAAAAAACCGAAATCGAAAAATAAAATTGCATCAAAGGGGGCCCCCTTGGAACTTTTTCGAATTCTTCAGATCGCCTTAACTTCCGAACGGATGGACCGATTTTCAACTTCGATCATACCAATCTGCTTGTTTTTTTCATAGAATCCATTTCTCCAATCGAAAAAACCGAAATCGAAAAAAAAAATGCATCAAAGGGGGCCCCCTTGGAACTTTTTCGAATTCTTCAGACCGCCTTAACTTTCGAACGGATGGACCAATTTTCAATTTCGCGCATACCAATTTGTTTGTTTTTTCATAGAATCCATTTCTTCAATAGAAAAAACCGAAATAAAAAAAAATTGCATCAACGGGGGTCCTCTTAAAACTTTCTCGAATTCTTCAGATCGCCTTAACTTCCGAACGGATGGACCGATTTTCAACTTCGATCATACCAAACTGCTTGTTTTTTTTCATAGAATCCATTTCTCCAATCAAAAAAACCGAAATCGAAAAAAAAATTGCATCAAAGGGGGTCCCCTTGGAACTTTTTCGAATTCTTCAGATCGCCTTAACTTCCAAACGGATGGACCGATTTTCAACTTCGATCATACCAATCTGCTTGTTTTTTTTCATAGAATCCATTTCTCCAATCGAAAAAACCGAAATCTAAAAGAAAAATTGCATCAAAGGGGGCCCCCTTGGAACTTTTTCGAATTCTTCAGATCGCCTTAACTTCCGAACGGATGGACCGATTTTCAACTTCGATCATACCAATCTGCTTGTTTTTTTTCATAGAATCCTTTTCTTCAATCAAAAAAACCGAAATAAAAAAAAATGCATCAAAGGGGGCCCCCTTGGAACTTTTTCGAATTCTTCAGATCGCCTTAACTTCCGAACGGATGGACCGATTTTCAACTTCGATCATACCAATCTGCTTGTTTTTTTTCATAGAATCCATTTCTCCAATCGAAAAAACCGAAATAAAAAAAAATGCATCAAAGGGGGCCCCCTTGGAACTTTTTCGAATTCTTCAGATCGCCTAACTTCCGAACGGATGGAACGATTTTCAACTTCGATCATACCAATTTGCTTGTTTTCTTTCATATAATCCATTTCTGCAATCGAAAAAACCGAAATCGAAAAAAAATGCATCTAAGGGGGACCCCTTGGAACTTTTTCGAATTCTTCAGATCGCCTTAACTTCCGAACGGATGGACCGATTTTCAACTTCGATCATACCAATCTGCTTGTTTTTTTTTCATAGAATCCATTTCTCCAATCGAAAAAACCGAAATCGAAAAATAAAATTGCATCAAAGGGGGCCCCCTTGGAACTTTTTCGAATTCTTCAGATCGCCTTAACTTCCGAACGGATGGACCGATTTTCAACTTCGATCATACCAATCTGCTTGTTTTTTTCATAGAATCCATTTCTCCAATCGAAAAAACCGAAATCGAAAAAAAAAATGCATCAAAGGGGGCCCCCTTGAAACTTTTTCGAATTCTTCAGACCGCCTTAACTTTCGAACGGATGGACCAATTTTCAATTTCGCGCATACCAATTTGTTTGTTTTTTCATAGAATCCATTTCTTCAATAGAAAAAACCGAAATCAAAAAAAAATTGCATCAATGGGGGTCCTCTTGGAACTTTCTCGAATTCTTCAGATCGCCTTAACTTCCGAACGGATGGACCGATTTTCAACTTCGATCATACCAAACTGCTTGTTTTTTTTCATAGAATCCATTTCTCCAATCAAAGAAACCGAAATCGAATAAAAAATTGCATCAAAGGGGGTCCCCTTGGAACTTTTTCGAATTCTTCAGATCGCCTTAACTTCCAAACGGATGGACCGATTTTCAACTTCGATCATACCATTCTGCTTGTTTTTTTTTCATAGAATCCATTTCTCCAATCGAAAAAACCGAAATCTGAAAAAAAAATTGCATCAAAGGGGGCCCCCTTGGAACTTTCTCGAATTCTTCAGATCGCCTTAACTTCCAAACGGATGGACCGATTTTCAACTTCGATCATACCAATCTGCTTGTTTTTTTTCATAAAACCCATTTCTATAATCGAAAAAACCGAAATCGAGAAATAAAATGCATCAAAGGGGGCCCCCTTGGAACTTTTTCGAATTCTTCAGATCGCCTTAACTTCCGAACGGATGGACCGATTTTCAACTTCGATCATACCAATCTGCTTGTTTTTTTCATAGAGTCCATTTCTCCAATCGAAAAAACCGAAATGGAAAAAAAATGCATCAAAGGGGGCCCCCTTGGAACTTTTTCGAATTCTTCAGATCGCCTTAACTTCCGAATGGATGGACCGATTTTCAACTTCGATCATACCAATCTGCTTGTTATTTTTAAAGAATCCATTTCTCCAATCGAAAAAACCGAAATCGAAAATAAATGCATCAACGGGGGCCCCCTTGGAACTTTTTCGAATTCTTCAGATCGCTTTAACTTCCGAACGGACGGACCGATTTTCAACTTCGATCATACCAATCTGCTTATTTTTTTTTCATAGAATCCATTTCTCCAATCAAAAAAACCGAATTCGAAAAAATAAAAAGCATCAATGGGAGCCCCCTTGGAACTCTTTCGAATTCTTCAGATCGCCTTAACTTCCGAACGGATGGACCGATTTTCAACTTCGATCATACGAATCTGCTTGTTTATTTTCATAGAATCCATTTCTCCAATCGAAAAAACCGAAATCGAAAAAAAAATGCATCAAAGGGGGCCCCCTTGGAACTTTTTCGAATTCTTCAGATCGACTTATCTTCCGAACGGATGGACCTATTTTCAACTTCGATCATACCAATCTGCTTGTTTTTTTTTCATAGAATCCATTTCTCCAATCGAAAAAACCGAAATCGAAAAAAAAATGCATCAAAGGGGGCCCCTTGGAAATTTTTCGAATTCTTCAGATCGCCTTAACTTTCGAACGTATGGACCGATTTTCAACTTCGATCATACCAATCTGCTTGTTTTTTTTCATAAAATCCATTTCTCCGATCATAAAAACCGAAATCGAAAAAAAAATGCATCAAAGGGGGCCCCCTTGGAACTTTTTCGAATTCTTCAGATTGCCTTAACTTTCGAACGTATGGACCGATTTTCAACTTCGATCATACCAATCTGCTTGTTTTTATTTTCATAGAATCCTTTTCTTCAATATAAAAAACCGAAATCAAAAAAAAAAGCATCAAAGGGGGCCCCCTTGGAACTTTTTCGAATTCTTCAGATCGCCTTAACTTCCGAACGGATGGACCGATTTTCAACTTCGATCATACCAATCTGCTTGTTTTTTTTCATAGAATCCATTTCTCCAATCGAAAAAACCGAAATGAAAAAAAAATGCATCAAAGGGGGCCCCCTTGGAACTTTTTCGAATGCTTCAGATCGCCTAACTTCCGAACGGATGGAACGATTTTCAACTACGATCATACCAATTCGCTTGTTTTTTTTCATAGAATCCATTTCTGCAATCGAAAAAACCGAAATCGAAAAAAAAATGCATCAAAGGGGGCCCCTTTGGAACTTTATCGAATTCTTCAGATTGCCTTAACTTTCGAACGTATGGACCGATTTTCAACTTCAATCGTACCAATCTGCTTGTGTTTTTTTTCATAGAATCCTCTTCTTCAATCGGAAAAACCGAAATCAAAAAAAAATGCATCAAAGGGGGCCCCTTGGAACTTTTTCGAATTCTTCAGATCGCCTTAACTTTCGAACGTATGGACCGATTTTCAACTTCGATCATACCAATCTGCTTGTTTTTTTCATAGAATCCATTTCTCCAATCGAAAAAACCGAAATAAAAAAAAATGCATCAAAGGGGGCCCCCTTGGAACTTTTTCGAATTCTTCAGATCGCCTTAACTTCCGAACGGATGGACCGATTTTCAACTTCGATCATACCAATCTGCTTGTTTATTTTTCATAGAATCCATTTCTCCAATCGGAAAAACTGAAATCGAAAAAAAATTCATCAACGGAGGCCCCCTTGGAACTTTTTCGAATTCTTCAGATCGCCTTAACTTCCGAACGGATGGACCGATTTTCAACTTCGATCATACCAATCTGCTTGTTTTTTTTTTTCATAGAATCCATATCTCCAATCGAAAAAACCGAAATCGAAAAAAAAAGGAATCAAAGGGGGCCCCTTGAAACTTTTTCGAATTCTTCAGATCGCCTTAACTTTCGAACGTATGGACCGATTTTCAACTTCGATCATACCAATCTGCTTGTTTTTTTTCATAGAATCCATTTCTCCGATCAAAAAAAACGAAATCGAAAACAAAAATGCATCAAAGGGGGCCCCCTTGGAACTTTTTCGAATTCTTCAGATCGCCTTAACTTCCGAATGGATGGACCGATTTTCAACTTCGATCATACTAATCTGCTTGTTATTTTTAAAGAATCCATTTCTCCAATCGAAAAAACCGAAATCGAAAAAAAATGCATCAACAGGGGCCCCCTTGGAACTTTTTCGAATTCTTCAGATCGCTTTAACTTCCGAACGGACGGACCGATTTTCAACTTCGATCATACCAATCTGCTTAATTTTTTTTAATAGAATCCATTTCTCCAATCAAAAAAACCGAATTCGAAAAAATAAAAAGCATCAATGGGAGCCCCCTTGGAACTCTTTCGAATTCTTCAGATCGCCTTAACTTCCGAACGGATGGACCGATTTTCAACTTCGATCATACGAATCTGCTTGTTTATTTTCATAGAATCCATTTCTCCAATCGAAAAAACCGAAATCGAAAAAAAAATGCATCAAAGGGGGCCCTCTTGGAACTTTTTCGAATTCTTCAGATCGACTTATCTTCCGAACGGATGGACCGATTTTCAACTTCGATCATACCAATCTGCTTGTTTTTTTTTCATAGAATCCATTTCTCCAATCGAAAAAACCGAAATCGAAAAAAAAAATGCATCAAAGGGGGCCCCTTGGAACTTTTTCGAATTCTTCAGATCGCCTTAACTTTCGAACGTATGGACCGATTTTCAACTTCGATCATACCAATCTGCTTGTTTTTTTTCATAAAATCCATTTCTCCGATCATAAAAACCGAAATCGAAAAAAGAAATGCATCAAAGGGGGCCCCCTTGGAACTTTTTCGAATTCTTCAGATTGCCTTAACTTTCGAACGTATGGACCGATTTTCAACTTCGATCATACCAATCTGCTTGTTTTTATTTTCATAGAATCCTTTTCTTCAATCTAAAAAACCGAAATCAAAAAAAAAAGCATCAAAGGGGGCCCCCTTGGAACTTTTTCGAATTCTTCAGATCGCCTTAACTTCCGAACGGATGGACCGATTTTCAACTTCGATCATACCAATCTGCTTGTTTTTTTTCATAGAATCCATTTCTCCAATCAAAAAAACCGAAATGAAAAAAATAATGCATCAAAGGGGGCCCCCTTGGAGCTTTTTCGAATGCTTCAGATCGCCTAACTTCCGAACGGATGGAACGATTTTCAACTACGATCATACCAATTCGCTTGTTTTTTTTCATAGAATCCATTTCTGCAATCGAAAAAACCGAAATCGAAAAAAAAATGCATCAAAGGGGGCCCCTTTGGAACTTTTTCGAATTCTTCAGATTGCCTTAACTTTCGAACGTATGGACCGATTTTCAACTTCAATCATACCAATCTGCTTGTTTTTTTTTTCATAGAATCCTTTTCTTCAATCGGAAAAACCGAAATAAAAAAAAAATGCATCAAAGGGGGCCCCCTTGGAACTTTTTCGAATTCTTCAGATCGCCTTAACTTCCGAACGGATGGACCGATTTTCAACTTCGATCATACCAATCTGCTTGTTTTTTTCATAGAATCCATTTCTCCAATCGAAAAAACCGAAATAAAAAAAAATGCATCAAAGGGGGCCCCCTTGGAACTTTTTCGAATTCTTCAGATCGCCTTAACTTCCGAACGGATGGACCGATTTTCAACTTCGATCATACCAATCTGCTTGTTTTTTTTTCATAGAATCCATTTCTCCAATCGGAAAAACCGAAATCGAAAAAAAATGCATCAACGGAGGCCCCCTTGGAACTTTTTCGAATTCTTCAGATCGCCTTAACTTCCGAACGGATGGACCGATTTTCAACTTCGATCATACCAATCTGCTTGTTTTTTTTTTCATAGAATCCATATCTCCAATCGAAAAAACCGAAATCAAAAAAAAAAAGGAATCAAAGGGGGCCCCTTGAAACTTTTTCGAATTCTTCAGATCGCCTTAACTTTCGAACGTATGGACCGATTTTCAACTTCGATCATACCAATCTGCTTGTTTTTTTTCATAGAATCCATTTCTCCGATCAAAAAAAACGAAATCGAAAAAAAAAATGCATCAAAGGGGGCCCCCTTGGAACTTTTTCGAATTCTTCAGATTGCCTTAACTCTCGAACGTATGGACCGATTTTCAACTTCGATCATACCAATCTGCTTGTTTTTTTTTTTCATAGAATTCTTTTCTTCAATCGAAAAAACCGAAATAAAAAAAAATGCATCAAAGGGGGCCCCCTTGGAACTTTTTCGAATTCTTCAGATCGCCTTAACTTCCGAACGGATGGACCGATTTTCAACTTCGATCATACCAATCTGCTTGTTTTTTTTCATAGTATCCATTTCTCCAATCAAAAAAACCGAAATAAAGAAAAATGCATCTAAGGGGGCCCCCTTGGAACTTTTTCGAATTCTTCAGATCGCCTAACTTCCGAACTGATGGAACGATTTTCAACTTCGATCATACCAATTTGCTTGTTTTTTTTTCATAGAATCCATTTCTGCAATCGAAAAAAACGAAATCGAAAAAAAAAAGGTTCAAAGGGGGCCCCCTTGGAACTTTTTCGAATTCTTCAGATCGCCTTAACTTCCGAACGGATGGACCGATTTTCAACTTCGATCATACCAATCTGCTTGTTTTTTTTTTTTTCATAGAATCCATTTCTCCAATCGAAAAAACCGAAATCGAAAAATAAAATTGCATCAAAGGGGGCCCCCTTGGAACTTTTTCGAATTCTTCAGATCGCCTTAACTTCCGAACGGATAGACCGATTTTCAACTTCGATCATATCAATCTGCTTGTTTTTTTCATAGAATCCATTTCTCCAATCGAAAAAACCGAAATCAAAAAAAAAAAAAAAAATGCATCAAAGGGGGCCCCCTTTGAACTTTTTCGAATTCTTCAGACCGCCTTAACTTCCGAACGGATGGACCGATTTTCAATTTCGCGCATACCAATTCGCTTGTTTTTTCATAGAATCCATTTCTTCAATAGAAAGAACCGAAATCGAAAAAAAAATTGCATCAATGGGGGTCCTCTCGAAACTTTCTCGAATTCTTCAGATCGCCTTAACTTCCGAACGGATTGACCGATTTTCAACTTCGATCATACCAAACTGGTTGTTTTTTTCATAGAATCCATTTCTCCAATCAAAAAAACCGAAATCGAAAAAAAAATTGCATCAAAGGGGGTCCCCTTGGAACTTTTTCGAATTCTTCAGATCGCCTTAACTTCCAAACGGATGACCGATTTTCAACTTCGATCATACAAATCTGCTTGTTTTCTTTCCATAGAATCCATTTCACCAATCGAAAAAACAGAAATCTAAAAAAAAAATTGCATCAAAGGGGGCCCTCTTGGACCTTTTTCGAATTCTTCAGATCGCCCTAACTTCCAAACGGATGAACCGATTTTCAACTTCGATCATACCAATCTGCTTGTTTTTTTTTCATAAAATCCATTTCTCCAATCGAAAAAACCGAAATCGAGAAATATAATGCATCAAAGGGGGCCCCCTTGGAACTTTTTCGAATTCTTCAGATCGCCTTAACTTCCGAACGGATGGACCGATTTTCAACTTCGATCATACCAATCTGCTTGTTTTTTTCATAGAGTCCATTTCTCCAATCGAAAAAACCGAAATGGAGAAAAAAATGCATCAAAGGGGGCCCCCTTGGAACTTTTTGGAATTCTTCAGATCGCCTTAACTTCCGAATGGATGGACCGATTTTCAACTTCGATCATACCAATCTGCTTGTTTTTTTAAAAGAATCCATTTCTCCAATCAAAAAAACCGAAATCGAAAAAAAATGCATCAACGGGGGCCCACTTGGAACTTTTTCGAATTCTTCAGATCGCCTTAACTTCCGAACGGATGGACCGATTTTCAACTTCGATCATACCAATCTGCTTGTTTTTTTTTTCATAGAATCCATTTCTCCAATCAAAAAAACCGAATTCGAAAAAATAAAAAGCATCAATGGGAGCCCCCTCGGAACTTTTTCGAATTCTTCAGATCGCCTTAACTTCCGAACGGATGGACCGATTTTCAACTTCGATCATACGAATCTGCTTGTTTATTTTCATAGAATCCATTTCTCCAATCGAAAAAACCGAAATAATAAAAAAAAAAGCATCGAATGGGGGCCCCCTTGGAACTTTTTCGAATTCTTCAGATCGCCTTAACTTCCGAACGGATGGACCGATTTTCAACTTCGATCATACCAATCTGCTTGTTTTTTTTCATAAAATCCATTTCTCCAATCGAAAAAACCGAAATCGAAAGATAAAATGCATCAAAGGGGGCCCCCTTGGAACTTTTTCGAATTCTTCAGATCGCCTTAACTTCCGAACGGATGGACCGATTTTCAACTTCGATCATACCAATCTGCTTGTTTTTTTCATAGAGTCCATTTCTCCAATCGAAAAAACCGAAATGAAAAAAAAAAGTATCAAAGGGGGCCCCCTTGGAACTTTTTCGAATTCTTCAGATCGCCTTAACTTCCGAATGGATGGACCGATTTTCAACTTCGATCATACCAATCTGCTTGTTTTTTTTAAAGAATCCATTTCTCCAATCAAAAAAACCGAAATCGAAAAAAAATGCATCAACGGGGGCCCCCTTGGAACTTTTTCGAATTCTTCAGATCGCCTTAACTTCCGAACGGATGGACCGATTTTCAACTTCGATCATACCAATCTGCTTGTATTTTTTTCATGGAATCCATTTCTTCAATCAGAAAAACCGAATTCGAAAAAATAAAAAGCATCAATGGGAGCCCCCTTGGAACTTTTTCGAATTCTTCAGATCGCCTTAACTTCCGAACGGATGGACCGATTTTCAATTTCGATCATACGAATCTGCTTGTTTATTTTCATAGAATCCATTTCTCCAATCGAAAAAACCGAAATCGAAAAAAAAATGCATCAAAGGGGGCCCCCTTGGAACTTTTTCGAATTCTTCAGATCGACTTATCTTCCGAACGGATGGACCGATTTTCAATTTCGATCATACCAATCTGCTTGTTTTTTTTTCAAAGAATCCATTACTCCAATCGAAAAAACCGAAATCGAAAAAAAAATGCATCAAAGGGGGCCCTCTTGGAATTTTTTCGAATTCATCAGATTGCCTTAACTTTCGAACGTATGGACCGATTTTCAACTTCGATCATACCAATCTGCTTGTTTTTTTTTTCATAGAACCCTTTTCTTCAATCGAAAAAACCGAAATCAAAAAAAAAATGCATCAAAGGAGGCCCCCCTGGAACTTTTTCGAATTCTTCAGATCGCCTTAACTTCCGAACGGATGGACCGATTTTCAACTTCGATCATACCAATCTGCTTATTTTTTTTCCAATCAAAAAAACCGAATTCGAAAGAATAAAAAGCATCAATGGGAGCCCCCTTGGAACTCTTTCGAATTCTTCAGATCGCCTTAACTTCCGAACGGATGGACCGATTTTCAACTTCGATCATACGAATCTGCTTGTTTATTTTCATAGAATCCATTTCTCCAATCGAAAAAACCGAAATCGAAAAAAAATGCATCAAAGGGGGCCCCCTTGGAACTTTTTCGAATTCTTCACATCGCCTAACTTCCGAACGGATGGACCGATTTTCAACTTCGATCATACCAATTTGCTTGTTTTCTTTCATAGAATCCATTTCAGCAATCGAAAAAACCGAAATCAAAAAAAAATGCATCAAAGGGGGCCCCCTTGGAACTTTTTCGAATTCTTCAGATCGCCTCAACTTCCGAACGGATGGACCGATTTTCAA
The DNA here is from genome assembly GCA_029955515.1 of Chrysomela aeneicollis. Classification (NCBI taxonomy): domain Eukaryota; kingdom Metazoa; phylum Arthropoda; class Insecta; order Coleoptera; family Chrysomelidae; genus Chrysomela; species Chrysomela aeneicollis. Next base: position 7,449,775 of record JARUHQ010000013.1, on the reverse strand, counting down.
CTTCGATCATACCAATCTGCTTGTTTTTTTTCATAGAATCCATTTCTCCAATCGAAAAAACCGAAAAAAAAATTGCATCAACGGGGGCCCCCTTGGAACTTTTTCGAATTCTTCAGATCGCCTTAACTTCCGAACGGATGGACCGATTTTCAACTTCGATCATACCAATCTGCTTGTTTTTTTCATAGAATCCATTTCTCCATTCGAAAAAACCGAAATCGAAGAAAAAAATGCATCAAAGGGGGCCCCCTTGGAACTTTTTCGAATTCTTCAGACCGCCTTAACTTCCGAACGGATGGACCGATTTTCAATTTCGCGCATACCAATTTGCTTGTTTTTTCATAGAACCCTTTTCTTCAATCGAAAAAACCGAAATCAAAAAAAAAATGCATCAAAGGAGGCCCCCCTGGAACTTTTTCGAATTCTTCAGATCGCCTTAACTTCCGAACGGATGGACCGATTTTCAACTTCGATCATACCAATCTGCTTGTTTTTTTCATAGAATCCATTTCTCCAATCAAAAAAACCGAAATCAGAAAAAATGCATCAAAGGGGACCCCCTTTGAACTTTTTCGAATTCTTCACATCGCCTAACTTCCGAACGGATGGACCGATTTTCAACTTCGATCATACCAATTTGCTTGTTTTCTTTCATAGAATCCATTTTAGCAATCGAAAAAACCGAAATCAAAAAAAAATGCATCAAAGGGGGCCCCCTTGGAACTTTTTCGAATTCTTCAGATCGCCTCAACTTCCGAACGGATGGACCGATTTTCAACTTCGATCATACCAATCTGCTTGTTTTTTTTCATAGAATCCATTTCTCCAATCGAAAAAACCGAAATCGAAAAATAAAATTGCATCAACGGGGGCCCCCTTGGAACTTTTTCGAATTCTTCAGATCGCCTTAACTTCCGAACGGATGGACCGATTTTCAACTTCGATCATACCAATCTGCTTGTTTTTTTCATAGAATCCATTTCTCCATTCGAAAAAACCGAAATCGAAAAAAAAAATGCATCAAAGGGGGCCCCCTTGGAACTTTTTCGAATTCTTCAGACCGCCTTAACTTCCGAACGGATGGACCGATTTTCAATTTCGCGCATACCAATTTGCTTGTTTTTTCATAGAATCCATTTCTTCAATAGAAAAAACCGAAATCGAAAAAAAATTACATCATAGGGGTCCTCTTGGAACTTTCTCGAATTCTTCAGATCGCCTTAACTTCCGAACGGATGGACCGATTTTCAACTTCGATCATACCAAACTGCTTGTTTTTTTTCATAGAATCCATTTCTCCAATCAAAAAAACCGAAATCGAAAAAAAAATTGCATCAAAGGGGGTCCCCTTGGAACTTTTTCGAACTCTTCAGATCGCCTTAACTTCCAAACGGATGGACCGATTTTCAACTTCGATCATACCAATCTGCTTGTTTTTTTTCATAGAATCCATTTCTCCAATCGAAAAAACCGAAATCTGAAAAAAAATTGCATCAAAGGGGGCCCCCTTGGAACTTTTTCGAATTCTTCAGATCGCCTTAACTTCCGAACGGATTGACCGAAATAAAAAAATTGCATCAAAGGGGGCCCCCTTCTTTCAAAAAACCGAAATCGAAAAAAAATTGCATCAAAGGGGGTCCCCTTGGAACTTTTTCGAATTCTTCAGATCGCCTTAACTTCCAAACGGATGGACCGATTTTCAACTACGATCATACCAATCTGCTTGTTTTTTTTTCATTGAATCGATTTCTCCAATCGAAAAAACCGAAATCTAAAAAAAAATTGCATCATAGGGGGCCCCCTTGGAACTTTTTCGAATTCTTCAGATCGCCTTAACTTCCGAACGGATTGACCGAAAAAAAAAATTGCATCAAAGGGGGCCCCCTTGGAACTTTTTCGAATTCTTCAGATCGTCTTAACTTCCGAACGGATTGACCGATTTTCAACTTCGATCATACCAATCTGCTAGTTTTTTTCATAGAATCCATTTCTCCAATCGAAAAAACCGAAATCGAAAAAAAAAAAATGCATCAAAGGGGGCCCCCTTGGAACTTTTTCGAATTCTTCAGATCGCTTTAACTTCCGAACGGATGGACCGATTTTCAACTTCGATCATACCAAACTGCTTGTTTTTTTTTCATAAAATCCATTTCTCCAATCGAAAAAACCGAAATCGAAAAAAAAATTACATCAAAGGGGGGCCCCTTGGAACTTTTTCGAATTCTTCAGATCGCCTTAACTTCCAAACGGGTGGACCGATTTTCAACTTCGATCATACCAAACTGCTTGTTTTTTTTCATAGAATCCATTTCTTCAATCGAAAAAACCGAAATCGAAACAAAAATGCATCAAAGGGGGCTCCCTTGGAACTTTTTCGAATTCTTCAGATCGCTTTAACTTCCGAACGGATGGACCGCATTTCAACTTCGATCATACAACTGCTTGTTTTTTTTCATAGAATCCATTTCTCCAATCGAAAAAACCGAAATCGAAAAAAAAATTGCATCAAAGGGGGCCCCCTTGGAACTTTTTCGAATTCTTCAGATCGCCTTATCTTCCAAACGGATGGACCGATTTTCAACTTCGATCATACGAATCTGCTTGTTTATTTTCATAGAATCCATTTCTCCAATCGAAAAAACCGAAATCGAAAAAAAATGCATCAAAGGGGGCCCCCTTGGAACTTTTTCGAATTCTTCAGATCGAGTTATCTTCCGAACGGATGGACCGATTTTCAACTTCGATCATACCAATCTGCTTGTTTTTTTTTCATAGAATCCATTTCTCCAATCGAAAAAACCGAAATCGAAAAAAAAAATGTATCAAAGGGGGCCCCTTGGAACTTTTTCGAATTCTTCAGATCGCTTTAACTTCCGAACGGATGGACCGATTTTCAACTTCGATCATACGAATCTGCTTGTTTATTTTCATAGAATCCATTTCTCCAATCGAAAAAACCGAAATCGAAAAAAAATGCATCAAAGGGGGCCCCCTTGGAACTTTTTCGAATTCTTCAGATCGAGTTATCTTCCGAACGGATGGACCGATTTTCAACTTCGATCATACCAATCTGCTTGTTTTTTTTTCATAGAATCCATTTCTCCAATCGAAAAAACCGAAATCGAAAAAAAAAATGCATCAAAGGGGGCCCCTTGGAACTTTTTCGAATTCTTCAGATCGCCTTAACTTTCGAACGTATGGACCGATTTTCAACTTCGATCATACCAATCTGCTTGTTTTTTTTCATAGAATCCATTTCTCCGATAAAAAAAACCGGAATCAAAAAAAAATGCATCAAAGGTGGCCCCCTTGGAACTTTTTCGAATTCTTCAGATCGCCTTAACTTCCGAACGGATGGACCGATTTTCAACTTCGATCATACCAATCTGCTTGTTTTTTTTCATAGAATCCATTTCTCCAATCAAAACAACCGAAATCAGAAAAAAATGCATCAAAGAGGGCCCCCTTGGAATTTTTTCGAATTCTTCAGATCGCCTTAACTTCCGAACGGATTGACCGATTTTCAACTTCGATCATACCAATCTGCTAGTTTTTTTCATAGAATCCATTTCTCCAATCGAAAAAACCGAAATCGAAAAAAAAAAAATGCATCAAAGGGGGCCCCCTTGGAACTTTTTCGAATTCTTCAGACCGCCTTAACTTCCGAACGGATGGACCGATTTTCAATTTCGCGCATACCAATTTGCTTGTTTTTTCATAGAATCCATTTCTTCAATAATAAAAACCGAAATCGAAAAAAAAATTGCATCAAAGGGGGTCTTCTTGGAACTTTTTCGAATTCTTCAGATCGCCTTAACTCCCAAACGGATGGACCGATTTTCAACTTCGATCATACCAATCTGCTTGTTTTTTTTTTCATAGAATCCATTTCTCCAATCGAAAAAACCGAAATCGAAAAAAAAATTGCATCATAGGGGGCCCCCTTGGAACTTTTTCGAATTCTTCAGATCGCCTTAACTTCCGAACGGATTGACCGAAAAAAAAATTGCATCAAAGGGGGCCCCCTTGGAACTTTTTCGAATTCTTCAGATCGCCTTAACTTCCGAACGGATTGACCGATTTTCAACTTCGATCATACCAATCTGCTAGTTTTTTTCATAGAATCCATTTCTCCAATCGAAAAAACCGAAATCGAAAAAAAAATGCATCAAAGGGGGCCCCCTTGGAACTTTTTCGAATTCTTCAGATCGCTTTAACTTCCGAACGGATGAACCGATTTTCAACTTCGATCATACCAAACTGCTTTTTTTTTTTTCATAAAATCCATTTCTCCAATCGAAAAAACCGAAATCGAAAAAAAAATTACATCAAAGGGGGGCCCCTTGGAAATTTTTCGAATTCTTCAGATCGCCTTAACTTCCAAACGGATGGACCGATTTTCAACTTCGATCATACCAAACTGCTTGTTTTTTTTCATAGAATCCATTTCTTCAATCAAAAAAACCGAAATCGAAAGAAAATTGCATCAAAGGGGGTCCCCTTGGAACTTTTTCGAATTCTTCAGATCGCCTTAACTTCCAAACGGATGGACCGATTTTCAACTACGATCATACCAATCTGCTTGTTTTTTTTTCATTGAATCCATTTCTCCAATCGAAAAAACCGAAATCTAAAAAAAAATTGCATCATAGGGGGCCCCCTTGGAACTTTTTCGAATTCTTCAGATCGCCTTAACTTCCGAACGGATTGACCGAAAAAAAAAATTGCATCAAAGGGGGCCCCCTTGGAACTTTTTCGAATTCTTCAGATCGTCTTAACTTCCGAACGGATTGACCGATTTTCAACTTCGATCATACCAATCTGCTAGTTTTATTCATAGAATCCATTTCTCCAATCGAAAAAACCGAAATCGAAAAAAAAAATGCATCAAAGGGGGCCCCCTTGGAACTTTTTCGAATTCTTCAGATCGCTTTAACTTCCGAACGGATGGACCGATTTTCAACTTCGATCATACCAAACTGCTTGTTTTTTTTCATAAAATCCATTTCTCCAATCGAAAAAACCGAAATCGAAAAAAAAATTACATCAAAGGGGGGCCCCTTGGAACTTTTTCGAATTCTTCAGATCGCCTTAACTTCCAAACGGGTGGACCGATTTTCAACTTCGATCATACCAAACTGCTTGTTTTTTTTCATAGAATCCATTTCTTCAATCGAAAAAACCGAAATCGAAACAAAAATGCATCAAAGGGGGCCCCCTTGGAACTTTTTCGAATTCTTCAGATCGCTTTAACTTCCGAACGGATGGACCGCATTTCAACTTCGATCATACCAAACTGCTTGTTTTTTTTCATAGAATCCATTTCTCCAATCGAAAAAACCGAAATCGAAAAAAAAATTGCATCAAAGGGGGCCCCCTTGGAACTTTTTCGAATTCTTCAGATCGCCTTATCTTCCAAACGGATGGACCGATTTTCAACTTCGATCATACGAATCTGCTTGTTTATTTTCATAGAATCCATTTCTCCAATCGAAAAAACCGAAATCGAAAAAAAATGCATCAAAGGGGGCCCCCTTGGAACTATTTCGAATTCTTCAGATCGAGTTACCTTCCGAACGGATGGACCGATTTTCAACTTCGATCATACCAATCTGCTTGTTTTTTTTTCATAGAATCCATTTCTCCAATCGAAAAAACCGAAATCGAAAAAAAAAATGCATCAAAGGGGGCCCCTTGGAACTTTTTCGAATTCTTCAGATCGCCTTAACTTTCGAACGTATGGACCGATTTTCAACTTCGATCATACCAATCTGCTTGTTTTTTTTCATAGAATCCATTTCTCCGATAAAAAAAACCGGAATCAAAAAAAAAATGCATCAAAGGTGGCCCCCTTGGAACTTTTTCGAATTCTTCAGATCGCCTTAACTTCCGAACGGATGGACCGATTTTCAACTTCGATCATACCAATCTGCTTGTTTTTTTTCATAGAATCCATTTCTCCAATCAAAAAAACCGAAATCAGAAAAAAATGCATCAAAGGGGGCCCCCTTGGAACTTTTTCGAATTCTTCAGATCGCCTTAACTTCCGAACGGATTGACCGATTTTCAACTTCGATCATACCAATCTGCTAGTTTTTTTCATAGAATCCATTTCTCCAATCGAAAAAACCGAAATCGAAAAAAAAAAATGCATCAAAGGGGGCCCCCTTGGAACATTTTCGAATTCTTCAGACCGCCTTAACTTCCGAACGGATGGACCGATTTTCAATTTCGCGCATACCAATTTGCTTGTTTTTTCATAGAATCCATTTCTTCAATAATAAAAACCGAAATCGAAAAAAAAATTGCATCAAAGGGGGTCCTCTTGGAACTTTTTCGAATTCTTCAGATCGCCTTAACTCCCAAACGGATGGACCGATTTTCAACTTCGATCATACCAATCTGCTTGTTTTTTTTTTCATAGAATCCATTTCTCCAATCGAAAAAACCGAAATCGAAAAAAAAATTGCATCAAAGGGGGTCCCCTTGGAACTTTTTCGAATTCTTCAGATCGCCTTAACTTCCAAACGGATGGACCGATTTTCAACTACGATCATACCAATCTGCTTGTTTTTTTTTCATAGAATCCATTTCTCCAATCGAAAAAACCGAAATCTAAAAAAAAATTGCATCATAGGGGGCCCCCTTGGAACTTTTTCGAATTCTTCAGATCGCCTTAACTTCCGAACGGATTGACCGAAAAAAAAATTGCATCAAAGGGGGCCCCCTTGGAACTTTTTCGAATTCTTCAGATCGCCTTAACTTCCGAACGGATTGACCGATTTTCAACTTCGATCATACCAATCTGCTAGTTTTTTTCATAGAATCCATTTCTCCAATCGAAAAAACCGAAATCGAAAAAAAAAAATGCATCAAAGGGGGCCCCCTTGGAACTTTTTCGAATTCTTCAGATCGCTTTAACTTCCGAACGGATGGACCGATTTTCAACTTCGATCATACCAAACTGCTTTTTTTTTTTTCATAAAATCCATTTCTCCAATCGAAAAAACCGAAATCGAAAAAAAAATTACATCAAAGGGGGGCCCCTTGGAACTTTTTCGAATTCTTCAGATCGCCTTAACTTCCAAACGGATGGACCGATTTTCAACTTCGATCATACCAAACTGCTTGTTTTTTTTCATAGAATCCATTTCTTCAATCGAAAAAACCGAAATCGAAAGAAAAATGCATCAAAGGGGGCCCCCTTGGAACTTTTTCGAATTCTTCAGATCGCTTTAACTTCCGAACGGATGGACCGCATTTCAACTTCGATCATACCAAACTGCTTGTTTTTTTTTTCATAGAATCCATTTCTCCAATCGAAAAAACCGAAATCGAAAAAGAATTTGCATCAAAGGGGGCCCCCTTGGAACTTTTTCGAATTCTTCAGATCGCCTTAACTTCCAAACGGATGGACCGATTTTCAACTTCGATCATACGAATCTGCTTGTTTATTTTCATAGAATCCATTTCTCCAATCGAAAAAACCGAAATCGAAAAAAAAATGCATCAAAGGGGGCCCCCTTGGAACTTTTTCGAATTCTTCAGATCGAGTTATCTTCCGAACGGATGGACCGATTTTCAACTTCGATCATACCAATCTGCTTGTTGTTTTTTCATAGAATCCATTTCTCCAATCGAAAAAACCGAAATCGAAAAAAAAAAAATGCATCAAAGGGGGCCCCTTGGAACTTTTTCGAATTCTTCAGATCGCCTTAACTTTCGAACGTATGGACCGATTTTCAACTTCGATCATACCAATCTGCTTGTTTTTTTTCATAGAATCCATTTTTCCGATAAAAAAAACCGGAATCGAAAAAAAAATGCATAAAAGGTGGCCCCCTTGGAACTTTTTCGAATTCTTCAGATCGCCTAACTTCCGAACGGATGGACCGATTTTCAACTTCGATCATACCAATTTGCTTGTTTTCTTTCATAGAATCCATTACAGCAATCGAAAAAACCGAAATCGAAAAAAAAATGCATCAAAGGGGGCCCCCTTGGAACTTTTTCGAATTCTTCAGATCGCTTTAACTTCCGAACGGATGAACCGATTTTCAACTTCGATCATACCAAACTGCTTTTTTTTTTTTCATAAAATCCATTTCTCCAATCGAAAAAACCGAAATCGAAAAAAAAATTACATCAAAGGGGGGCCCCTTGGAACTTTTTCGAATTCTTCAGATCGCCTTAACTTCCAAACGGATGGACCGATTTTCAACTTCGATCATACCAAACTGCTTGTTTTTTTTCATAGAATCCATTTCTTCAATCAAAAAAACCGAAATCGAAAGAAAATTGCATCAAAGGGGGTCCCCTTGGAACTTTTTCGAATTCTTCAGATCGCCTTAACTTCCAAACGGATGGACCGATTTTCAACTACGATCATACCAATCTGCTTGTTTTTTTTTCATTGAATCCATTTCTCCAATCGAAAAAACCGAAATCTAAAAAAAAATTGCATCATAGGGGGCCCCCTTGGAACTTTTTCGAATTCTTCAGATCGCCTTAACTTCCGAACGGATTGACCGAAAAAAAAAATTGCATCAAAGGGGGCCCCCTTGGAACTTTTTCGAATTCTTCAGATCGTCTTAACTTCCGAACGGATTGACCGATTTTCAACTTCGATCATACCAATCTGCTAGTTTTATTCATAGAATCCATTTCTCCAATCGAAAAAACCGAAATCGAAAAAAAAAATGCATCAAAGGGGGCCCCCTTGGAACTTTTTCGAATTCTTCAGATCGCTTTAACTTCCGAACGGATGGACCGATTTTCAACTTCGATCATACCAAACTGCTTGTTTTTTTTCATAAAATCCATTTCTCCAATCGAAAAAACCGAAATCGAAAAAAAAATTACATCAAAGGGGGGCCCCTTGGAACTTTTTCGAATTCTTCAGATCGCCTTAACTTCCAAACGGGTGGACCGATTTTCAACTTCGATCATACCAAACTGCTTGTTTTTTTTCATAGAATCCATTTCTTCAATCGAAAAAACCGAAATCGAAACAAAAATGCATCAAAGGGGGCCCCCTTGGAACTTTTTCGAATTCTTCAGATCGCTTTAACTTCCGAACGGATGGACCGCATTTCAACTTCGATCATACCAAACTGCTTCTTTTTTTTCATAGAATCCATTTCTCCAATCGAAAAAACCGAAATCGAAAAAAAAATTGCATCAAAGGGGGCCCCCTTGGAACTTTTTCGAATTCTTCAGATCGCCTTATCTTCCAAACGGATGGACCGATTTTCAACTTCGATCATACGAATCTGCTTGTTTATTTTCATAGAATCCATTTCTCCAATCGAAAAAACCGAAATCGAAAAAAAATGCATCAAAGGGGGCCCCCTTGGAACTTTTTCGAATTCTTCAGATCGAGTTATCTTCCGAACGGATGGACCGATTTTCAACTTCGATCATACCAATCTGCTTGTTTTTTTTTCATAGAATCCATTTCTCCAATCGAAAAAACCGAAATCGAAAAAAAAAATGCATCAAAGGGGGCCCCTTGGAACTTTTTCGAATTCTTCAGATCGCCTTAACTTTCGAACGTATGGACCGATTTTCAACTTCGATCATACCAATCTGCTTGTTTTTTTTCATAGAATCCATTTCTCCGATAAAAAAAACCGGAATAAAAAAAAATGCATCAAAGGTGGCCCCCTTGGAACTTTTTCGAATTCTTCAGATCGCCTTAACTTCCGAACGGATGGACCGATTTTCAACTTCGATCATACCAATCTGCTTGTTTTTTTTCATAGAATCCATTTCTCCAATCAAAAAAACCGAAATCAGAAAAAAATGCATCAAAGGGGGCCCCCTTGGAACTTTTTCGAATTCTTCAGATCGCCTTAACTTCCGAACGGATTGACCGATTTTCAACTTCGATCATACCAATCTGCTAGTTTTTTTCATAGAATCCATTTCTCCAATCGAAAAAACCGAAATCGAAAAAAAAAATGCATCAAAGGGGGCCCCCTTGGAACTTTTTCGAATTCTTCAGACCGCCTTAACTTCCGAACGGATGGACCGATTTTCAATTTCGCGCATACCAATTTGCTTGTTTTTTCATAGAATCCATTTCTTCAATAATAAAAACCGAAATCGAAAAAAAAATTGCATCAAAGGGGGTCCTCTTGGAACTTTTTCGAATTCTTCAGATCGCCTTAACTCCCAAACGGATGGACCGATTTTCAACTTCGATCATACCAATCTGCTTGTTTTTTTTTCATAGAATCCATTTCTCCAATCGAAAAAACCGAAATCGAGAAAAAAATTGCATCAAAGGGGGTCCCCTTGGAACTTTTTCGAATTCTTCAGATCGCCTTAACTTCCAAACGGATGGACCGATTTTCAACTACGATCATACCAATCTGCTTGTTTTTTTTCATAGAATCCATTTCTCCAATCGAAAAAACCGAAATCTAAAAAAAAATTGCATCATAGGGGGCCCCCTTGGAACTTTTTCGAATTCTTCAGATCGCCTTAACTTCCGAACGGATTGACCGAAAAAAAAATTGCATCAAAGGGGGCCCCCTTGGAACTTTTTCGAATTCTTCAGATCGCCTTAACTTCCGAACGGATTGACCGATTTTCAACTTCGATCATACCAATCTGCTAGTTTTTTTCATAGAATCCATTTCTCCAATCGAAAAAACCGAAATCGAAAAAAAAAATGCATCAAAGGGGGCCCCCTTGGAACTTTTTCGAATTCTTCAGATCGCTTTAACTTCCGAACGGATGGACCGATTTTCAACTTCGATCATACCAAACTGCTTTTTTTTTTTTCATAAAATCCATTTCTCCAATCGAAAAAACCGAAATCGAAAAAAAAATTACATCAAAGGGGGGCCCCTTGGAACTTTTTCGAATTCTTCAGATCGCCTTAACTTCCAAACGGATGGACCGATTTTCAACTTCGATCATACCAAACTGCTTGTTTTTTTTCATAGAATCCATTTCTTCAATCGAAAAAACCGAAATCGAAAGAAAAATGCATCAAAGGGGGCCCCCTTGGAACTTTTTCGAATTCTTCAGATCGCTTTAACTTCCGAACGGATGGACCGCATTTCAACTTCGATCATACCAAACTGCTTGTTTTTTTTTTCATAGAATCCATTTCTCCAATCGAAAAAACCGAAATCGAAAAAGAATTTGCATCAAAGGGGGCCCCCTTGGAACTTTTTCGAATTCTTCAGATCGCCTTAACTTCCAAACGGATGGACCGATTTTCAACTTCGATCATACGAATCTGCTTGTTTATTTTCATAGAATCCATTTCTCCAATCGAAAAAACCGAAATCGAAAAAAAAATGCATCAAAGGGGGCCCCCTTGGAACTTTTTCGAATTCTTCAGATCGAGTTATCTTCCGAACGGATGGACCGATTTTCAACTTCGATCATACCAATCTGCTTGTTGTTTTTTCATAGAATCCATTTCTCCAATCGAAAAAACCGAAATCGAAAAAAAAAAAATGCATCAAAGGGGGCCCCTTGGAACTTTTTCGAATTCTTCAGATCGCCTTAACTTTCGAACGTATGGACCGATTTTCAACTTCGATCATACCAATCTGCTTGTTTTTTTTCATAGAATCCATTTTTCCGATAAAAAAAACCGGAATCGAAAAAAAAATGCATCAAAGGTGGCCCCCTTGGAACTTTTTCGAATTCTTCAGATCGCCTAACTTCCGAACGGATGGACCGATTTTCAACTTCGATCATACCAATTTGCTTGTTTTCTTTCATAGAATCCATTACAGCAATCGAAAAAACCGAAATCGAAAAAAAAATGCATCAAAGGAACTTTTTCGAATTCTTCAGATCGCCTCAACTTCCGAACGGATGGACCGATTTTCAACTTCGAGCATACCAATCTGCTTGTTTTTTTTTTCATAGAATCCATTTCTTCAATCGAAAAAACCGAAATCGAAAAAAACATTACATCAAAGGGGGTCCTCTTGGAACTTTCTCGAATTCTTCTGATCGCCTTAACTTCCGAACGGATGGACCGATTTTCAACTTCGATCATACCAAACTGCTTGTTTTTTTTCATAGAATCCATTTCTCCAATCAAAAAAACCGAAATCGAAAAAAAAAAAATTGCATCAAAGGGGGCCCCCTTGGAACTTTTTCGAATTCTTCAGATCGCCTTATCTTCCAAACGGATGGACCGATTTTCAACTTCGATCATACGAATCTGCTTGTTTATTTTCATAGAATCCATTTCTCCAATCGAAAAAACCGAAATCGAAAAAAAAATGCATCAAAGGGGGCCCCCTTGGAACTTTTTCGAATTCTTCAGATCGAGTTATCTTCCGAACGGATGGACCGATTTTCAACTTCGATCATACCAATCTGCTTGTTTTTTTTTCATAGAATCCATTTCTCCAATCGAAAAAACCGAAATCGAAAAAAAAATTGCATCAAAGGGGGTCCCCTTGGAACTTTTTCGAATTCTTCAGATCGCCTTAACTTCCAAACGGATGGACCGATTTTCAACTACGATCATACCAATCTGCTTGTTTTTTTTTCATAGAATCCATTTCTCCAATCGAAAAAACCGAAATCTAAAAAAAAAATTGCATCATAGGGGGCCCCCTTGGAACTTTTTCGAATTCTTCAGATCGCCTTAACTTCCGAACGGATTGACCGAAAAAAAAATTGCATCAAAGGGGGCCCCCTTGGAACTTTTTCGAATTCTTCTGATCGCCTTAACTTCCGAACGGATTGACCGATTTTCAACTTCGATCATACCAATCTGCTAGTTTTTTTCATAGAATCCATTTCTCCAATCGAAAAAACCGAAATCGAAAAAAAAAATGCATCAAAGGGGGCCCCCTTGGAACTTTTTCGAATTCTTCAGATCGCTTTAACTTCCGAACGGATGGACCGATTTTCAACTTCGATCATACCAAACTGCTTTTTTTTTTTCATAAAATCCATTTCTCCAATCGAAAAAACCGAAATCGAAAAAAAAATTACATCAAAGGGGGGCCCCTTGGAACTTTTTCGAATTCTTCAGATCGCCTTAACTTCCAAACGGATGGACCGATTTTCAACTTCGATCATACCAAACTGCTTGTTTTTTTTCATAGAATCCATTTCTTCAATCGAAAAAACCGAAATCGAAAGAAAAATGCATCAAAGGGGGCCCCCTTGGAACTTTTTCGAATTCTTCAGATCGCCTAACTTCCGAACGGATGGACCGATTTTCAACTTCGATCATACCAATTTGCTTGTTTTCTTTCATAGAATCCATTACAGCAATCGAAAAAACCGAAATCGAAAAAAAAATGCATCAAAGGAACTTTTTCGAATTCTTCAGATCGCCTCAACTTCCGAACGGATGGACCGATTTTCAACTTCGAGCATACCAATCTGCTTGTTTTTTTTTTCATAGAATCCATTTCTCCAATCGAAAAAACCGAAATCGAAAAAAACATTACATCAAAGGGGGTCCTCTTGGAACTTTCTCGAATTCTTCTGATCGCCTTAACTTCCGAACGGATGGACCGATTTTCAACTTCGATCATACCAAACTGCTTGTTTTTTTTCATAGAATCCATTTCTCCAATCAAAAAAACCGAAATCGAAAAAAAAAAATTGCATCAAAGGGGGCCCCCTTGGAACTTTTTCGAATTCTTCAGATCGCCTTATCTTCCAAACGGATGGACCGATTTTCAACTTCGATCATACGAATCTGCTTGTTTATTTTCATAGAATCCATTTCTCCAATCGAAAAAACCGAAATCGAAAAAAAAATGCATCAAAGGGGGCCCCCTTGGAACTTTTTCGAATTCTTCAGATCGAGTTATCTTCCGAACGGATGGACCGATTTTCAACTTCGATCATACCAATCTGCTTGTTTTTTTTTCATAGAATCCATTTCTCCAATCGAAAAAACCGAAATCGAAAAAAAAATTGCATCAAAGGGGGTCCCCTTGGAACTTTTTCGAATTCTTCAGATCGCCTTAACTTCCAAACGGATGGACCGATTTTCAACTACGATCATACCAATCTGCTTGTTTTTTTTTCATAGAATCCATTTCTCCAATCGAAAAAACCGAAATCTAAAAAAAAAATTGCATCATAGGGGGCCCCCTTGGAACTTTTTCGAATTCTTCAGATCGCCTTAACTTCCGAACGGATTGACCGAAAAAAAAATTGCATCAAAGGGGGCCCCCTTGGAACTTTTTCGAATTCTTCTGATCGCCTTAACTTCCGAACGGATTGACCGATTTTCAACTTCGATCATACCAATCTGCTAGTTTTTTTCATAGAATCCATTTCTCCAATCGAAAAAACCGAAATCGAAAAAAAAAATGCATCAAAGGGGGCCCCCTTGGAACTTTTTCGAATTCTTCAGATCGCTTTAACTTCCGAACGGATGGACCGATTTTCAACTTCGATCATACCAAACTGCTTTTTTTTTTTCATAAAATCCATTTCTCCAATCGAAAAAACCGAAATCGAAAAAAAAATTACATCAAAGGGGGGCCCCTTGGAACTTTTTCGAATTCTTCAGATCGCCTTAACTTCCAAACGGATGGACCGATTTTCAACTTCGATCATACCAAACTGCTTGTTTTTTTTCATAGAATCCATTTCTTCAATCGAAAAAACCGAAATCGAAAGAAAAATGCATCAAAGGGGGCCCCCTTGGAACTTTTTCGAATTCTTCAGATCGCCTTAACTTCCAAACGGATGGACCGATTTTCAACTTCGATCATACGAATCTGCTTGTTTATTTTCATAGAATCCATTTCTCCAATCGAAAAAACCGAAATCGAAAAAAAAATGCATCAAAGGGGGCCCCCTTGGAACTTTTTCGAATTCTTCAGATCGAGTTATCTTCCGAACGGATGGACCGATTTTCAACTTCGATCATACCAATCTGCTTGTTGTTTTTTCATAGAATCCATTTCTCCAATCGAAAAAACCGAAATCGAAAAAAAAAAATGCATCAAAGGGGGCCCCTTGGAACTTTTTCGAATTCTTCAGATCGCCTTAACTTTCGAACGTATGGACCGATTTTCAACTTCGATCATACCAATCTGCTTGTTTTTTTTCATAGAATCCATTTTTCCGATAAAAAAAACCGGAATCGAAAAAAAAATGCATCAAAGGTGGCCCCCTTGGAACTTTTTCGAATTCTTCAGATCGCCTAACTTCCGAACGGATGGACCGATTTTCAACTTCGATCATACCAATTTGCTTGTTTTCTTTCATAGAATCCATTACAGCAATCGAAAAAACCGAAATCGAAAAAAAAATGCATCAAAGGAACTTTTTCGAATTCTTCAGATCGCCTAACTTCCGAACGGATGGACCGATTTTCAACTTCGATCATACCAATTTGCTTGTTTTCTTTCATAGAATCCATTACAGCAATCGAAAAAACCGAAATCGAAAAAAAAATGCATCAAAGGAACTTTTTCGAATTCTTCAGATCGCCTTAACTTCCAAACGGATGGACCGATTTTCAACTACGATTATACCAATCTGCTTGTTTTTTTTTCATAGAATCCATTTCTCCAATCGAAAAAACCGAAATCAAATAAAAAAATTGCATCATAGGGGGCCCCCTTGGAACTTTTTCGAATTCTTCAGATCGCCTTAACTTCCGAACGGATTGACCGAAAAAAAAATTGCATCAAAGGGGGCCCCCTTGGAACTTTTTCGAATTCTTAAGATCGCCTTAACTTCCGAACGGATTGACCGATTTTCAACTTCGATCATACCAATCTGCTAGTTTTTTTCATAGAATCCATTTCTCCAATCGAAAAAACCGAAATCGAAAAAAAAAATGCATCAAAGGGGGCCCCCTTGGAACTTTTTCGAATTCTTCAGATCGCTTTAACTTCCGAACGGATGGACCGATTTTCAACTTCGATCATACCAAACTGCTTTTTTTTTTTCATAAAATCCATTTCTCCAATCGAAAAAACCGAAATCGAAAAAAAAATTACATCAAAGGGGGGCCCCTTGGAACTTTTTCGAATTCTTCAGATCGCCTTAACTTCCAAACGGATGGACCGATTTTCAACTTCGATCATACCAAACTGCTTGTTTTTTTTCATAGAATCCATTTCTTCAATCGAAAAAACCGAAATCGAAAGAAAAATGCATCAAAGGGGGCCCCCTTGGAACTTTTTCGAATTCTTCAGATCGCTTTAACTTCCGAACGGATGGACCGCATTTCAACTTCGATCATACCAAACTGCTTGTTTTTTTTTTCATAGAATCCATTTCTCCAATCGAAAAAACCGAAATCGAAAAAGAATTTGCATCAAAGGGGGCCCCCTTGGAACTTTTTCGAATTCTTCAGATCGCCTTAACTTCCAAACGGATGGACCGATTTTCAACTTCGATCATACGAATCTGCTTGTTTATTTTCATAGAATCCATTTCTCCAATCGAAAAAACCGAAATCGAAAAAAAAATGCATCAAAGGGGGCCCCCTTGGAACTTTTTCGAATTCTTCAGATCGAGTTATCTTCCGAACGGATGGACCGATTTTCAACTTCGATCATACCAATCTGCTTGTTGTTTTTTCATAGAATCCATTTCTCCAATCGAAAAAACCGAAATCGAAAAAAAAAATGCATCAAAGGGGGCCCCTTGGAACTTTTTCGAATTCTTCAGATCGCCTTAACTTTCGAACGTATGGACCGATTTTCAACTTCGATCATACCAATCTGCTTGTTTTTTTTCATAGAATCCATTTTTCCGATAAAAAAAACCGGAATCGAAAAAAAAATGCATCAAAGGTGGCCCCCTTGGAACTTTTTCGAATTCTTCAGATCGCCTAACTTCCGAACGGATGGACCGATTTTCAACTTCGATCATACCAATTTGCTTGTTTTCTTTCATAGAATCCATTACAGCAATCGAAAAAACCGAAATCGAAAAAAAAATGCATCAAAGGAACTTTTTCGAATTCTTCAGATCGCCTCAACTTTCGAACGGATGGACCGATTTTCAACTTCGAGCATACCAATCTGCTTGTTTTTTTTTTCATAGAATCCATTTCTCCAATCGAAAAAACCGAAATCGAAAAATAAAATTGCATCAACGGGGGCCCCCTTGGAACTTTTTCGAATTCTTCAGATCGCCTTAACTTCCGAACGGATGGACCGATTTTCGATTTCGCGCATACCAATTTGCTTGTTTTTTCATAGAATCCATTTCTTCAATAGAAAAAACCGAAATCGAAAAAAACATTACATCAAAGGGGGTCCTCTTGGAACTTTCTCGAATTCTTCTGATCGCCTTAACTTCCGAACGGATGGACCGATTTTCAACTTCGATCATACCAAACTGCTTGTTTTTTTTCATAGAATCCATTTCTCCAATCAAAAAAACCGAAATCGAAAAAAAAAAATTGCATCAAAGGGGGCCCCCTTGGAACTTTTTCGAATTCTTCAGATCGCCTTATCTTCCAAACGGATGGACCGATTTTCAACTTCGATCATACGAATCTGCTTGTTTATTTTCATAGAATCCATTTCTCCAATCGAAAAAACCGAAATCGAAAAAAAAATGCATCAAAGGGGGCCCCCTTGGAACTTTTTCGAATTCTTCAGATCGAGTTATCTTCCGAACGGATGGACCGATTTTCAACTTCGATCATACCAATCTGCTTGTTTTTTTTTCATAGAATCCATTTCTCCAATCGAAAAAACCGAAATCGAAAAAAAAAATGCATCAAAGGGGGCCCCTTGGAACTTTTTCGAATTCTGCAGAACGCCTTAACTTTCGAACGTATTGACCGATTTTCAACTTCGATCATACCAATCTGCTTGTTTTTTTTCATAGAATCCATTTCTCCGATAAAAAAAACCGGAATCGAAAAAAAAAATGCATCAAAGGTGGCCCCCTTGGAACTTTTTCGATTTCTTCAGATCGCCTTAACTTCCGAACGGATGGACCGATTTTCAACTTCGATCATACCAATCTGCTTGTTTTTTTTCATAGAATCCATTTCTCCAATCAAAAAAACCGAAATCAGAAAAAAATGCATCAAAGGGGGCCCCCTTGGAACTTTTTCGAATTCTTCAGATCGCCTTAACTTCCGAACGGATTGACCGATTTTCAACTTCGATCATACCAATCTGCTAGTTTTTTTCATAGAATCCATTTCTCCAATCGAAAAAACCGAAATCGAAAAAAAAAATGCATCAAAGGGGGCCCCCTTGGAACTTTTTCGAATTCTTCAGACCGCCTTAACTTCCGAACGGATGGACCGATTTTCAATTTCGCGCATACCAATTTGCTTGTTTTTTCATAGAATCCATTTCTTCAATAATAAAAACCGAAATCGAAAAAAAAATTGCATCAAAGGGGGTCCTCTTGGAACTTTTTCGAATTCTTCAGATCGCCTTAACTCCCAAACGGATGGACCGATTTTCAACTTCGATCATACCAATCTGCTTGTTTTTTTTTTTCATAGAATCCATTTCTCCAATCGAAAAAACCGAAATCGAAAAAAAAATTGCATCAAAGGGGGTCCCCTTGAAACTTTTTCGAATTCTTCAGATCGCCTTAACTTACGAACGGATTGACCGAAAAAAAAAATTGCATCAAAGGGGGCCCCCTTGGAACTTTTTCGAATTCTTCAGATCGCCTTAACTTCCGAACAGATTGACCGATTTTCAACTTCGATCATACCAATCTGCTAGTTTTTTTCATAGAATCCATTTCTCCAATCGAAAAAACCGAAATCGAAAAAAAAAATGCATCAAAGGGGGCCCCCTTGGAACTTTTTCGAATTCTTCAGATCGCTTTAACTTCCGAACGGATGGACCGATTTTCAACTTCGATCATACCAAACTGCTTGTTTTTTTTTTCATAAAATCCATTTCTCCAATCAAAAAAACCGAAATCGAAAAAAAAATTACATCAAAGGGGGGCCCCTTGGAACTTTTTCGAATTCTTCAGATCGCCTTAACTTCCAAACGGATGGACCGATTTTCAACTTCGATCATACCAAACTGCTTGTTTTTTTTCATAGAATCCATTTCTTCAATCGAAAAAACCGAAATCGAAAAAAAAATGCATCAAAGGGGGCCCCCTTGGAACTTTTTCGAATTCTTCAGATCGCTTTAACTTCCGAACGGATGGACCGCATTTCAACTTCGATCATACCAAACTGCTTGTTTTTTTTCATAGAATCCATTTCTCGAATCGAAAAAAACCGAAATCAAAAAAGAAATTGCATCAAAGGGGGCCCCCTTGGAACTTTTTCGAATTCTTCAGATCGCCTTAACTTCCAAACGGATGGACCGATTTTCAACTTCGATCATACGAATCTGCTTGTTTATTTTCATAGAATCCATTTCTCCAATCGAAAAAACCGAAATCGAAAAAAAAATGCATCAAAGGGGGCCCCCTTGGAACTTTTTCGAATTCTTCAGATCGAGTTATCTTCCGAACGGATGGACCGATTTTCAACTTCGATCATACCAATCTGCTTGTTTTTTTTTCATAGAATCCATTTCTCCGATAAAAAAAACCGGAATCGAAAAAAAAATGCATCAAAGGTGGCCCCCTTGGAACTTTTTCGAATTCTTCAGATCGCCTAACTTCCGAACGGATGGACCGATTTTCAACTTCGATCATACCAATTTGTTTGTTTTCTTTCATAGAATCCATTTCAGCAATCGAAAAAATCGAAATCGAAAAAAAAATGCATCAAAGGAACTTTTTCGAATTCCTCAGATCGCCTCAACTTTCGAACGGATGGACCGATTTTCAACTTCGAGCATACCAATCTGCTTGTTTTTTTTTCATAGAATCCATTTCTCCAATCGAAAAAACCGAAATCGAAAAATAAAATTGCATCAACGGGGGCCCCTTTGGAACTTTTTCGAATTCTTCAGATCGCCTTAACTTCCGAACGGATGGACCGATTTTCAACTTCGATCATACCAATCTGCTTGTTTTTTTCATAGAATCCATTTCTCCAATCGAAAAAACCGAAATCGAAAAAAAAAAATGCATCAAAGGGGGCCCCCTTGGAACTTTTTCGAATTCTTCAGACCGCCTTAACTTCCGAACGGATAGACCGATTTTCGATTTCGCGCATACCAATTTGCTTGTTTTTTCATAGAATCCATTTCTTCAATAGAAAAAACCGAAATCGAAAAAAACATTACATCAAAGGGGGTCCTCTTGGAACTTTCTCGAATTTTTCTGATCGCCTTAACTTCCGAACGGATGGACCGATTTTCAACTTCGATCATACCAAACTGCTTGTTTTTTTTTCATAGAATCCATTTCTCCAATCAAAAAAACCGAAATCGAAAAAAAAAAAAATTGCATCAAAGGGGGTCCCCTTGGAACTTTTTCGAATTCTTCAGATCGCCTTAACTTCCAAACGGATGGAACGATTTTCAACTTCGATCATACCAATCTGCTTGTTTTTTTTCATAGAATCCATTTCTCCAATCGAAAAAACCGAAATCTAAGAACAAAATTGCATCAAAGGGGGCCCCCTTGGAACATTTTCGAATTCTTCAGATCGCCTTAACTTCCAAACGGATGGACCGATTTTCAACTTCGATCATACCAAACTGCTTGTTTTTTTTTCATAGAATCCATTTCTCCAATCGAAAAAACCGAAATCGAAAAAAAAATTGCATCAAAGGGGGTCCCCTTGGAACTTTTTCGAATTCTTCAGATCGCCTTAACTTCCAAACGGATGAACCGATTTTCAACTTCGATCATACCAAACTGCTTGTTTTTTTTTCATAGAATCCATTTCTCCAATCGAAAAAACCGAAATCGAAAAAAAAATTGCATCAAAGGGGGTCCCCTTGGAACTTTTTCGAATTTTTCAGATCGCCTTAACTTCCAAACGGATGGACCGATTTTCAACTTCGATCATACCAATCTGCTTGTTTTTTTTCATAGAATCCATTTCTCCAATCGAAAAAACCGAAATCGAAAAAAAAATTGCATCAAAGGGGGTCCCCTTGGAACTTTTTCGAATTCTTCAGATCGCCTTAACTTCCAAACGGATGGACCGATTTTCAACTTCGATCATACCAATCTGCTTGTTTTTTTTTCATAGAATCCATTTCTCCAATCGAAAAAACCGAAATCTAAAAAAAATTTCATCAAAGGGGGCCCCCTTGGAACTTTTTCGAATTCTTCAGATCGCCTTAACTCCCGAACGGATTGACCGAAAAAAAAAATTGCATCAAAGGGGGCCCCCTTGGAACTTTTTCGAATTCTTCAGATCGCCTCAACTTCCGAATGGATTGACCGATTTTCAACTTCGATCATACCAATCTGCTAGTTTTTTTCATAGAATCCATTTCTCCAATCGAAAAAACCGAAATAAAAAAAAATGCAATGGAACTTTTTCGAATTCTTCAGACCGCCTTAACTTCCGAACGGATGGACCGATTTTCAATTTCGCGCATACCAAACTGCTTGTTTTTTTTCATAGAATCCATTTCTCCAATCGAAAAAACTGAAATCGAAAAAAAAATTGCATCAAAGGGGGTCCCCTTGGAACTTTTTCGAATTCTTCAGATCGCCTTAACTTCCAAACGGATGAACCGATTTTCAACTTCGATCATACCAAACTGCTTGTTTTTTTTCATAGAATCCATTTCTCCAATCGAAAAAACCGAAATCGAAAAAAAAATTGCATCAAAGGGGGTCCCCTTGGAACTTTTTCGAATTCTTCAGATCGCCTTAACTTCCAAACGGATGGACCGATTTTCAACTTCGATCATACCAATCTGCTTGTTTTTTTTTCATAGAATCCATTTCTCCAATCGAAAAAACCGAAATCTAAAAAAAATTTCATCAAAGGGGGCCCCCTTGGAACTTTTTCGAATTCTTCAGATCGCCTTAACTCCCGAACGGATTGACCGAAAAAAAAAATTGCATCAAAGGGGGCCCCTTTGGAACTTTTTCGAATTCTTCAGATCGCCTCAACTTCCGAACGGATTGACCGATTTTCAACTTCGATTATACCAATCTGCTAGTTTTTTTCATAGAATCCATTTCTCCAATCGAAAAAACCGAAATAAAAAAAAAATGCAATGGAACTTTTTCGAATTCTTCAGACCGCCTTAACTTCCGAACGGATGGACCGATTTTCAATTTCGCGCATACCAATATGCTTGTTTTTTCATAGAATCCATTTCTTTAATAGAAAAAACCGAAATCGAAAAAAAAAAATTACATCAAAGGGGGTCCTCTTGGAACTTTCTCGAATTCTTCAGATCGCCTTAACTTCCGAACGGATGGACCGATTTTCAACTTCGATCATACCAATCTGCTTGTTTTTTTTTTCATAGAATCCATTTCTCCAATCGAAAAAACCGAAATCGAAAAATAAAATTGCATCAACGGGGGCCCCCTTGGAACTTTTTCGAATTCTTCAGATCGCCTTAACTTCCAAACGGATGGACCGATTTTCAACTACGATCATACCAATCTGCTTGTTTTTTTTTTCATAGAATCCATTTCTCCAATCGAAAAAACCGAAATCTAAAAAAAAATTGCATCAAAGGGGGCCCCCTTGGAACTTTTTCGAATTCTTCAGATCGCCTTAACTTCCGAACGGATTGACCGAAAAAAAAAATTGCATCAACGGGGGCCCCCTTGGAACTTTTTCGAATTCTTCAGATCGCTTTAACTTCCGAACGGATGGACCGATTTTCAACTTCGATCATACCAAACTGCTTGTTTTTTTTCATAGAATCCATTTCTCCAATCTTAAAAACCGAAATCGAAAAAAAATTGCATCAAAGGGGGTCCCCTTGGAACTTTTTCGAATTCTTCAGATCGCCTTAACTTCCAAACAGATGGACCGATTTTCAACTACGATCATACCAATCTGCTTGTTTTTTTTCATAGAATCCATTTCTCCAATCGAAAAAACCGAAATCGAAAGAGAAATTGCATCAAAGGGGGCCCCCTTGGAACTTTTTCGAATTCTTCAGATCGCCTTAACTTCCAAACGGATGGACCGATTTTCAACTTCGATCATACGAATCTGCTTGTTTATTTTCATAGAATCCATTTCTCCAATCGAAAAAACCGAAATCGAAAAAAAAATGCATCAAAGGGGGCCCCCTTGGAACTTTTTCGAATTCTTCAGATCGAGTTATCTTCCGAACGGATGGACCGATTTTCAACTTCGATCATACCAATCTGCTTGTTTTTTTTTCATAGAATCCATTTCTCCAATCGAAAAAACCGAAATCGAAAAAAAAAATGCATCAAAGGGGGCCCCTTGGAACTGTTTCGAATTCTTCAGATCGCCTTAACTTTCGAACGTATGGACCGATTTTCAACTTCGATCATACCAATCTGCTTGTTTTTTTTTCATAGAATCCATTTCTCCGATAAAAAAAACCGGAATCGAAAAAAAATGCATCAAAGGTGGCCCCCTTGGAACTTTTTCGAATTCTTCAGATCGCCTAACTTCCGAACGGATGGACCGATTTTCAACTTCGATCATACCAATTTGCTTGTTTTCTTTCATAGAATCCATTTCAGCAATCGAAAAAACCGAAATCGAAAAAAAATGCATCAAAGGAACTATTTCGAATTCTTCAGATCGCCTCAACTTTCGAACGGATGGACCGATTTTCAACTTCGAGCATACCAATCTGCTTGTTTTTTTTCATAGAATCCATTTCTCCAATCGAAAAAACCGAAATCGAAAAATAAAATTGCATCAACGGGGGCCCCCTTGGAACTTTTTCGAATTCTTCAGATCGCCTTAACTTCCGAACGGATGGACCGATTTTCAACTTCGATCATACCAATCTGCTTGTTTTTTTCATAGAATCCATTTCTCCAATCGAAAAAACCGAAATCGAAAAAAAAAATGCATCAAAGGGGGCCCCCTTGGAACTTTTTCGAATTCTTCAGACCGCCTTAACTTCCGAACGGATGGACCGATTTTCGATTTCGCGCATACCAATTTGCTTGTTTTTTCATAGAATCCATTTCTTCAATAGAAAAAACCGAAATCGAAAAAAACATTACATCAAAGGGGGTCCTCTTGGAACTTTCTCGAATTCTTCTGATCGCCTTAACTTCCGAACGGATGGACCGATTTTCAACTTCGATCATACCAAACTGCTTGTTTTTTTTCATAGAATCCATTTCTCCAATCAAAAAAACCGAAATCGAAAAAAAAAAAATTGCATCAAAGGGGGTCCCCTTGGAACTTTTTCGAATTCTTCAGATCGCCTTAACTTCCAAACGGATGGAACGATTTTCAACTTCGATCATACCAATCTGCTTGTTTTTTTTCATAGAATCCATTTCTCCAATCGAAAAAACCGAAATCAAAGAACAAAATTGCATCAAAGGGGGCCCCCTTGGAACATTTTCGAATTCTTCAGATCGCCTTAACTTCCAAACGGATGGACCGATTTTCAACTTCGATCATACCAAACTGCTTGTTTTTTTTCATAGAATCCATTTCTCCAATCGAAAAAACCGAAATCGAAAAAAAATTGCATCAAAGGGGGTCCCCTTGGAACTTTTTCGAATTCTTCAGATCGCCTTAACTTCCAAACGAATGAACCGATTTTCAACTTCGATCATACCAAACTGCTTGTTTTTTTTCATAGAATCCATTTCTCCAATCGAAAAAACCGAAATCGAAAAAAAAAATTGCATCAAAGGGGGTCCCCTTGGAACTTTTTCGAATTCTTCAGATCGCCTTAACTTCCAAACGGATGGACCGATTTTCAACTTCGATCATACCAATCTGCTTGTTTTTTTTTCATAGAATCCATTTCTCCAATCGAAAAAACCGAAATCTAAAAAAAATTTCATCAAAGGGGGCCCCCTTGGAACTTTTTCGAATTCTTCAGATCGCCTTAACTCCCGAACGGATTGACCGAAAAAAAAAAAAATTGCATCAAAGGGGGCCCCCTTGGAACTTTTTCGAATTCTTCAGATCGCCTCAACTTCCGAACGGATTGACCGATTTTCAACTTCGATCATACCAATCTGCTAGTTTTTTTCATAGAATCCATTTCTCCAATCGAAAAAACCGAAATAAAAAAAAAATGCAATGGAACTTTTTCGAATTCTTCAGACCGCCTTAACTTCCGAACGGATGGACCGATTTTCAATTTCGCGCATACCAATTTGCTTGTTTTTTCATAGAATCCATTTCTTTAATAGAAAAAACCGAAATCGAAAAAAAAAATTACATCAAAGGGGGTCCTCTTGGAACTTTCTCGAATTCTTCAGATCGCCTTAACTTCCGAACGGATGGACCGATTTTCAACTTCGATCATACCAATCTGCTTGTTTTTTTTTTTCATAGAATCCATTTCTCCAATCGAAAAAACCGAAATCGAAAAATAAAATTGCATCAACGGGGGCCCCCTTGGAACTTTTTCGAATTCTTCAGATCGCCTTAACTTCCAAACGGATGGACCGATTTTCAACTACGATCATACCAATCTGCTTGTTTTTTTTTCATAGAATCCATTTCTCCAATCGAAAAAACCGAAATCTAAAAAAAAATTGCATCAAAGGGGGCCCCCTTGGAACTTTTTCGAATTCTTCAGATCGCCTTAACTTCCGAACGGATTGACCGAAAAAAAAATTGCATCAACGGGGGCCCCCTTGGAACTTTTTCGAATTCTTCAGATCGCTTTAACTTCCGAACGGATGGACCGATTTTCAACTTCGATCATACCAAACTGCTTGTTTTTTTTCATAGAATCCATTTCTCCAATCGAAAAAACCGAAATCGAAAAAAAAATTATATCAAAGGGGGGCCCCTTGGAACTTTTTCGAATTCTTCAGATCGCCTTAACTTCCATACGGATGGACCGATTTTCAACTTCGATCATACCAAACTGCTTGTTTTTTTTTTCATAGAATCCATTTCTTCAATCGAAAAAACCGAAATCGAGAAAAAAATGCATCAAAGGGGGCCCCCTTGGAACTTTTTCGAATTCTTCAGATCGCTTTAACTTCCAAACGGATGGACCGATTTTCAACTCCGATCATACGAATCTGCTTGTTTATTTTCATAGAATCCATTTCTCCAATCGAAAAAACCGAAATCGAAAAAAAAATACATCAAAGGGGGCCCCCTTGGAACTTTTTCGAATTCTTCAGATCGAGTTATCTTCCGAACGGATGGACCGATTTTCAACTTCGATCATACCAATCTGCTAGTTTTTTTTTCATAGAATCCATTTCTCCAATCAAAAAAACCGAAATCGAAAAAAAAAATGCATCAAAGGGGGCCCCTTGGAACATTTTCGAATTCTTCAGATCGCCTTAACTTTCGAACGTATGGACCGATTTTCAACTTCGATCATACCAATCTGCTTGTTTTTTTTCATAGAATCCATTTCTCCGATCAAAAAAATCGGAATCGAAAAAAAAAATGCATCAAAGGGGGCCCCCTTGGAACTTTTTCGAATTCTTCAGATCGCCTTAACTTCCGAACGGATGGACCGATTTTCAACTTCGATCATACCAATCTGCTTGTTTTTTTTCATAGAATCCATTTCTCCAATCGAAAAAACCGAAATCTAAGGAAAAAATTGCATCAAAGGGGGCCCCCTTGGAACATTTTCGAATTCTTCAGATCGCCTTAACTTCCAAACGGATGGACCGATTTTCAACTTCGATCATACCAAACTGCTTGTTTTTTTTCATAGAATCCATTTCTCCAATCGAAAAAACCTAAATCGAAAAAAAAATTGCATCAAAGGGGGTCCCCTTGGAACTTTTTTGAATTCTTCAGATCGCCTTAACTTCCAAACGGATGGACCGATTTTCAACTTCGATCATACCAATCTGCTTGTTTTTTTTCATAGAATCCATTTCTCCAATCGAAAAAACCGAAATCTAAAAAAAAATTTTGCATCAAAGGGGGCCCCCTTGGAACTTTTTCGAATTCTTCAGATCGCCTTAACTTCCGAACGGATTGACCGAAAAAAAAATTGCATCAAAGGGGGCCCCCTTGGAACTTTTTCGAATTCTTCAGATCGCCTTAACTTCCGAACGGATTGACCGATTTTCAACTTCGATCATACCAATCTGCTAGTTTTTTTCATAGAATCCATTTCTCCAATCGAAAAAACCGAAATCGAAAAAAAAAATGCAATGGAACTTTTTCGAATTCTTCAGACCGCCTTAACTTCCGAACGGATGGACCGATTTTCAATTTCGCGCATACCAATTTGCTTGTTTTTTCATAGATTCCATTTCTTCAATAGAAAAAACCGAAATCGAAAAAAAAATTACATCAAAGGGGGTCCTCTTGTAACTTTCTCGAATTCTTCAGATCGCCTTAACTTCCGAACGGATGGACCGATTTTCAACTTCCATCATACCAATCTGCTTGTTTTTTTTCATAGAATCCATTTCTCCAATCGAAAAAACCGAAATCGAAAAATAAAATTGCATCAACGGGGGCCCCCTTGGAACTTTTTCGAATTCTTCAGATCGCCTTAACTTCCGAACGGATGGACCGATTTTTAACTTCGATCATACCAATCTGCTTGATTTTTTCATAGAATCCATTTCTCCAATCGAAAAAACCGAAATCGAAAAAAAAAATGCATCAAAGGGGCCCCCCTTGGAACTTTTTCGAATTCTTCAGACCGCCTTAACTTCCGAACGGATGGACCGATTTTCAATTTCGCGCATACCAATCTGCTTGTTTTTTTTCATAGAATCCATTTCTCCAATCGAAAAAACCGAAATCGGAAAAAAAATTGCATCAAAGGGGGCCTCCTTGGAACATTTTCGAATTCTTCAGATCGCCTTAACTTCCAAACGGATGGACCGATTTTCAACTTCGATCATACCAAACTGCTTGTTTTTTTTCATAGAATCCATTTCTTCAATCTAAAAAACTGAAATCGAAAAAAAAATTGCATCAAAGGGGGTCCCCTTGGAACTTTTTCGAATTCTTCAGATCGCCTTAACTTCCAAACGGATGGACCGATTTTCAACTTCGATCATACCAAACTGCTTGTTTTTTTTCATAGAATCCATTTCTCCAATCGAAAAAACCGAAATCGAGAAAAAAATTGCATCAAAGGGGGTCCCCTTGTAACTTTTTCGAATTCTTCAGATCGCCTTAACTACCAAACGGATGGACCGATTTTCAACTTCGATCATACCAATCTGCTTGTTTTTTTTCATAGAATCCATTTCTCCAATCTAAAAAACCGAAATCTAAAAAAAAATTGCATCAAAGGGGGCCCCCTTGGAACTTTTTCGAATTCTTCAGATCGCCTCAACTTCCGAACGGATTGACCGAAAAAAAAAATTGCATCAAAGGGGGCCCCCTTGGAACTTTTTCGAATTCTTCAGATCGCCTTAACTTCCGAACGGACTGACCGATTTTCAACTTCGATCATACCAATATGCTAGTTTTTTTCATAGAATCCATTTCTCCAATCGAAAAAACCAAAATCGAAAAAAAAAAATGCAATGGAACTTTTTCGAATTCTTCAGACCGCCTTAACTTCCGAACGGATGGACCGATTTTCAATTTCGCGCATACCAATTCGCTTGTTTTTTCATAGAATCCATTTCTTTAATAGAAAAAACCGAAATCGAAAAAAAATTGCATCAAAGGGGGTCCTCTTGGAACTTTTTGGAATTCTTCAGATCGCCTTAACTTCCAAACGGATGGACCGATTTTCAACTTCGATCATACCAAACTGCTTGTTTTTTTTCATAGAATCCATTTCTCCAATCTAAAAAACCGAAATCGAAAAAAAAATTGCATCAAAGGGGGTCCCCTTGGAACTTTTTCGAATTCTTCAGATCGCCTTAACTTCCAAACAGATGGACCGATTTTCAACTACGATCATACCAATCTGCTTGTTTTTTTTCATAGAATCCATTTCTCCAATCGAAAAAACCGAAATCGAAAAAGAAATTGCATCAAAGGGGGCCCCCTTGGAACTTTTTCGAATTCTTCAGATCGCCTTAACTTCCAAACGGATGGACCGATTTTCAACTTCGATCAAACGAATCTGCTTGTTTATTTTCATAGAATCCATTTCTCCAATCGAAAAAACCGAAATCGAAAAAAAAATGCATCAAAGGGGGCCCCCTTGGAACTTTTTCGAATTCTTCAGATCGAGTTATCTTCCGAACGGATGGACCGATTTTCAACTTCGATCATACCAATCTGCTTGTTTTTTTTTCATAGAATCCATTTCTCCAATCGAAAAAACCGAAATCGAAAAAAAAATGCATCAAAGGGGGCCCCTTGGAACTTTTTCGAATCCTTCAGATCGCCTTAACTTTCGAACGTATGGACCGATTTTCAACTTCGATCATACCAATCTGCTTGTTTTTTTTCATAGAATCCATTTCTCCGATAAAAAAAACCGGAATCGAAAAAAAATGCATCAAAGGTGGCCCCCTTGGAACTTTTTCGAATTCTTCAGATCGCCTAACTTCCGAACGGATGGACCGATTTTCAACTTCGATCATACCAATTTGCTTGTTTTCTTTCATAGAATCCATTTCAGCAATCGAAAAAACCGAAATCGAAAAAAAAATGCATCAAAGGAACTTTTTCGAATTCTTCAGATCGCCTCAACTTTCGAACGGATGGACCGATTTTCAACTTCGAGCATACCAATCTGCTTGTTTTTTTTTCATAGAATCCATTTCTCCAATCAAAAAAACCGAAATCGAAAAATGAAATTGTATCAACGGGGGCCCCCTTGGAACTTTTTCGAATTCTTCAGATCGCCTTAACTTCCGAACGGATGGACCGATTTTCAACTTCGATCATACCAATCTGCTTGTTTTTTTCATAGAATCCATTTCTCCAATCGAAAAAACCGAAATCGAAAAAAAAAATGCATCAAAGGGGGCCCCTTTGGAACTTTTTCGAATTCTTCAGACCGCCTTAACTTCTGAACGGATGGACCGATTTTCGATTTCGAACATACCAATTTGCTTGTTTTTTCATAGAATCCATTTCTTCAATAGAAAAAACCGAAATCGAAAAAAACATTACATCAAAGGGGGTCCTCTTGGAACTTTCTCGAATTCTTCTGATCGCCTTAACTTCCGAACGGATGGACCGATTTTCAACTTCGATCATACCAAACTGCTTGTTTTTTTTCATAGAATCCATTTCTCCAATCAAAAAAACCGAAATCAAAAAAAAAATTGCATCAAAGGGGGTCCCCTTGGAACTTTTTCGAATCCTTCAGATCGCCTTAACTTCCAAACGGATGGAACGATTTTCAACTTCGATCATACCAATCTGCTTGTTTTTTTTCATAAAATCCATTTCTCCAATCGAAAAAACCAAAATCTAAGAACAAAATTGCATCAAAGGGGGCCCCCTTGGAACATTTTCGAATTCTTCAGATCCCCTTAACTTCCAAACGGATGGACCGATTTTCAACTTCGATCATACCAAACTGCTTGTTTTTTTTTCATAGAATCCTTTTCTCCAATCGAAAAAACCGAAATCGAAAAAAAATTGCATCAAAGGGGGTCCCCTTGGAACTTTTTCGAATTCTTCAGATCGCCTTAACTTCCAAACGGATGAACCGATTTTCAACTTCGATCATACCAAACTGCTTGTTTTTTTTCATAGAATCCATTTCTCCAATCGAAAAAACCGAAATCGAAAAAAAAATTGCATCAAAGGGGGTCCCCTTGGAACTTTTTCGAATTCTTCAGATCGCCTTAACTTCCAAACGGATGGACCGATTTTCCACTTCGATCATACCAATCTGCTTGTTTTTTTTCATAGAATCCATTTCTCCAATCGAAAAAACCGAAATCTAAAAAAAATTTCATCAAAGGGGGCCCCCTTGGAACTTTTTCGAATTCTTCAGATCGCCTTAACTCCCGAACGGATTGACCGAAAAAAAAAATTGCATCAAAGGGGACCCCCTTGGAACTTTTTCGAATTCTTCAGATCGCCTCAACTTCCGAACGGATTGACCGATTTTCAACTTCGATCATACCAATCTGCTAGTTTTTTTCATAGAATCCATTTCTCCAATCGAAAAAACCGAAATAAAAAAAAAATGCAATTGAACTTTTTCGAATTCTTCAGACCGCCTTAACTTCCGAACGGATGGACCGATTTTCAATTTCGCGCATACCAATTTGCTTGTTTTTTCATAGAATCCATTTCTTTAATAGAAAAAACCGAAATCGAAAAAAAAAATTACATCAAAGGGGGTCCTCTTGGAACTTTCTCGAATTCTTCAGATCGCCTTAACTTCCGAACGGATGGACCGATTTTCAACTTCGATCATACCAATCTGCTTGTTTTTTTTTTCATAGAATCCATTTCTCCAATCGAAAAAACCGAAATCGAAAAATGAAATTGCATCAACGGGGGCCCCCTTGGAACTTTTTCGAATTCTTCAGATCGCCTTAACTTCCAAACGGATGGACCGATTTTCAACTACGATCATACCAATCTGCTTGTTTTTTTTTCATAGAATCCATTTCTCCAATCGAAAAAACCGAAATCTAAAAAAAAATTGCATCAAAGGGGGTCCCCTTGGAACTTTTTCGAATTCTTCAGATCGCCTCAACTTCCGAACGGATTGACCGAAAAAAAAAATTGCATCAACGGGGGCCCCCTTGGAACTTTTTCGAATTCTTCAGATCGCTTTAACTTCCGAACGGATGGACCGATTTTCAACTTCGATCATACCAAACTGCTTGTTTTTTTTCATAGAATCCATTTCTCCAATCGAAAAAACCGAAATCGAAAAAAAAATTATATCAAAGGGGGGCCCCTTGGAACTTTTTCGAATTCTTCAGATCGCCTTAACTTCCATACGGATGGACCGATTTTCAACTTCGATCATACCAAACTGCTTGTTTTTTTTTCATAGAATCCATTTCTTCAATCGAAAAAACCGAAATCGAGAAAAAAATGCATCAAAGGGGGCCCCCTTGGAACTTTTTCGAATTCTTCAGATCTCCTCAACTCCCAAACGGATGGACCGATTTTCAACTCCGATCATACGAATCTGCTTTTTTATTTTCATAGAATCCATTTCTCCAATCGAAAAAACCGAAATCGAAAAGAAAATGCATCAAAGGGGGCCCCCTTGGAACTTTTTCGAATTCTTCAGATCGAGTTATCTTCCGAACGGATGGACCGATTTTCAACTTCGATCATACCAATGTGCTAGTTTTTTTTTCATAGAATCCATTTCTCCAATCAAAAAAACCGAAATCGAAAAAAAAAATGCATCAAAGGGGGCCCCTTGGAACTTTTTCGAATTCTTCAGATCGCCTTAACTTTCGAACGTATGGACCGATTTTCAACTTCGATCATACCAATCTGCTTGTTTTTTTTCATAGAATCCATTTCTCCGATCAAAAAAATCGGAATCGAAAAAAAAAATGCATCAAAGGGGGCCCCCTTGGAACTTTTTCGAATTCTTCAGATCGCCTTAACTTCCGAACGGATGGACCGATTTTCAACTTCGATCATACCAATCTGCTTGTTTTTTTTCATAGAATCCATTTCTCCAATCGAAAAAAACGAAATCTAAGAAAAAAATTGCATCAAAGGGGGCCCCCTTGGAACATTTTCGAATTCTTCAGATCGCCTTAACTTCCAAACGGATGGACCGATTTTCAACTTCGATCATACCAAACTGCTTGTTTTTTTTCATAGAATCCATTTCTCCAATCGAAAAAACCGAAATCGAAAAAAAAATTGCATTAAAGGGGGTCCCCTTGGAACTTTTTCGATTTCTTCAGATCCCCTTAACTTCCAAACGGATGGACCGATTTTCAACTTCGATCATACCAAACTGCTTGTTTTTTTTTCATAGAATTCATTTCTCCAATCGAAAAAACCGAAATCGAAAAAAAAATTGCATCAAAGGGGGTCCCCTTGGAACTTTTTCGAATTCTTCAGATCGCCTTAACTTCCAAACGGATGGACCGATTTTCAACTTCGATCATACCAATCTGCTTGTTTTTTTTCATAGAATCCATTTCTCCAATCGAAAAAACCGAAATCTAAAAAAAAATTTTGCATCAAAGGGGGCCCCCTTGGAACTTTTTCGAATTCTTCAGATCGCCTTAACTTCCGAACGGATTGACCGAAAAAAAAATTGCATCAAAGGGGGCCCCCTTGGAACTTTTTCGAATTCTTCAGATCGCCTTAACTTCCGAACGGATTGACCGATTTTCAACTTCGATCATACCAATCTGCTAGTTCGATCATACCAATCTGCTAGTTTCATAGAATCCATTTCTCCAATCGAAAAAACCGAAATCGAAAAAAAAAAATGCAATGGAACTTTTTCGAATTCTTCAGACCGCCTTAACTTCCAAACGGATGGACCGATTTTCAACTTCGATCATACCAAACTGCTTGTTTTTTTTTTCATAGAATCCATTTCTCCAATCGAAAAAACCTAAATCGAAAAAAAAATTGCATCAAAGGGGTCCCCTTGGAACTTTTTCGAATTCTTCAGATCGCCTTAACTTCCAAACGGATGGACCGATTTTCAACTTCGATCATACCAATCTGCTTGTTTTTTTTTCATAGAATCCATTTCTCCAATCGAAAAAACCGAAATCTAAAAAAAATTTTGCATCAAAGGGGGCCCCCTTGGAACTTTTTCGAATTCTTCAGATCGCCTTAACTTCCGAACGGATTGACCGAAAAAAAAAATTGCATCAAAGGGGGCCCCCTTGGAACTTTTTCGAATTCTTCAGATCGCCTTAACTTCCGAACGGATTGACCGATTTTCAACTTCGATCATACCAATCTGCTAGTTTTTTTCATAGAATCCATTTCTCCAATCGAAAAAACCGAAATCGAAAAAAAAAATTACATCAAAGGGGGTCCTCTTGGAACTTTCTCGAATTCTTCAGATCGCCTTAACTTCCGAACGGATGGACCGATTTTCAACTTCGATCATACCAATCTGCTTGTTTTTTTTCATAGAATCCATTTCTCCAATCGAAAAAACCGAAATCGAAAAAAAAATTACATCAAAGGGGGTCCTCTTGGAACTTTCTCGAATTCTTCAGATCGCCTTAACTTCCGAACGGATGGACCGATTTTCAACTTCGATCATACCAATCTGCTTGTTTTTTTTTCATAGAATCCATTTCTCCAATCGAAAAAACCGAAATCGAAAAAAAAAAATGCATCAAAGGGGCCCCCCTTGGAACTTTTTCGAATTCTTCAGACCGCCTTAACTTCCGAACGGATGGACCGATTTTCAACTTCGATCATACCAATCTGCTTGTTTTTTTTTCATAGAATCCATTTCTTCAATAGAAAAAACCGAAATCAAAAAAAAAATCACATCAAAGGGGGTCCTCTTGGAACTTTCTCGAATTCTTCTGATCGCCTTAACTTCCGAACGGATGGACCGATTTTCAACTTCGATCATACCAAACTGCTTGTTTTTTTTCATAGAATCCATTTCTCCAATCAAAAAACCGAAATCGGAAAAAAAATGGCATCAAAGGGGGTCCCCTTGGAACTTTTTCGAATTCTTCAGATCGCCTTAACTTCCAAACGGATGGACCGATTTTCAACTTCGATCATACCAATCTGCTTGTTTGTTTTCATAGAATCCATTTCTCCAATCGAAAAAACCGAAATCTAAGAAAAAAATTGCATCAAAGGGGGCCCGTTTGGAACATTTTCGAATTCTTCAGATCGCCTTAACTTCCAAACGGATGGACCGATTTTCAACTTCGATCATACCAAACTGCTTGTTTTTTTTCATAGAATCCATTTCTTCAATCGAAAAAACCGAAATCGAAAAAAAAATTGCATCAAAGGGGGTCCCCTTGGAACTTTTTCGAATTCTTCAGATCGCCTTAACTTCCAAACGGATGGACCGATTTTCAACTTCGATCATACCAAACTGCTTGTTTTTTTTCATAGAATCCATTTCTCCAATCGAAAAAACCGAAATCGAGAAAAAAATTGCATCAAAGGGGGTCCCCTTGGAACTTTTTCGAATTCTTCAGATCGCCTTAACTACCAAACGGATGGACCGATTTTCAACTTCGATCATACCAATCTGCTTGTTTTTTTTCATAGAATCCATTTCTCCAATCAAAAAAACCGAAATCTAAAAAAAAATTGCATCAAAGGGGGCCCCCTTGGAACTTTTTCGAATTCTTCAGATCGCCTTAACTTCCGAACGGATTGACCGAAAAAAAAAATTGCATCAAAGGGGGCCCCCTTGGAACTTTTTCGAATTCTTCAGATCGCCTTAACTTCCGAACGGATTGTCCGATTTTCAACTTCGATCATACCAATATGCTAGTTTTTTTCATAGAATCCATTTCTCCAATCGAAAAAACCAAAATCGAAAAAAAAAATGCAATGGAACTTTTTCGAATTCTTCAGACCGCCTTAACTTCCGAACGGATGGACCGATTTTCAATTTCGCGCATACCAATTTGCTTGTTTTTTCATAGAATCCATATCTTCAATAGAAAAAACCGAAATCGAAAAAAAAATTGCATCAAAGGGGGTCCTCTTGGAACTTTTTCGAATTCTTCAGATCGCCTTAACTTCCAAACGGATAGACCGATTTTCAACTTCGATCATACCAAACTGCTTGTTTTTTTTTCATAGAATCCATTTCTCCAATCTAAAAAACCGAAATCGAAAAAAAAATTGCATCAAAGGGGGTCCCCTTGGAACTTTTTCGAATTCTTCAGATCGCCTTAACTTCCAAACAGATGGACCGATTTTCAACTACGATCATACCAATCTGCTTGTTTTTTTCATAGAATCCATTTCTCCAATCGAAAAAACCGAAATCTAAAAAAAAATTGCATCAAAGGGGGCCCCCTTGGAACTTTTTCGAATTCTTCAGATCGCCTTAACTTCCGAACGGATTGACCGAAAAAAAAAAATTGCATCAAAGGGGGCCCCCTTGGAACTTCTTCGAATTCTTCAGATCGCCTTAACTTCCGAACGGATTGACCGATTTTCAACTTCGATCATACCAATCTGCTAGTTTTTTTCATGGAATCCATTTCTCCAATCGAAAAATCCGAAATCGAAAAAAAAAATGCATCAAAGGGGGCCCCCTTGGAACTTTTTCGAATTCTTCAGACCGCCTTAACTTCCGAACGGATGGACCGATTTTCAATTTCGCGCATACCAATTTGCTTGTTTTTTCATAGAATCCATTTCTTCAATAGAAAAAACCGAAATCGAAAAAAAAATTGCATCAAAGGGGGTCCTCTTGGAACTTTTTCGAATTCTTCAGATCGCTTTAACTTCCGAACGGATGGACCGATTTTCAACTTCGATCATACCAAACTGCTTGTTTTTTTTTCATAGAATCCATTTCTCCAATCGAAAAAACCGAAATCGAAAAAAAAATTGCATCAAAGGGGGTCCCCTTGGAACTTTTTCGAATTCTTCAGATCGCCTTAACTTCCAAACGGATGGACCGATTTTCAACTTCGATCATACCAAACTGCTTGTTTTTTTTTCATAGAATCCATTTCTTCAATCGAAAAAAAAACCGAAATCGAAAAAAAAATTGCATCAAAGGGGGTCCCCTTGGAACTTATTCGAATTCTTCAGATCGCCTTAACTTCCAAACGGATGGACCGATTTTCAACTTCGATCATACCAATCTGCTTGTTTTTTTTTCATAGAATCCATTTCTCCAATCAAAAAAACCGAAATCGAAAAAAAAATTGCATCAAAGGGGGTCCCCTTGGAACTTTTTCGAATTCTTCAGATCGCCTTAACTTCCAAACGGATGGACCGATTTTCAACTTCGATCATACCAATCTGCTTGTTTTTTTTTCATAGAATCCATTTCTCCAATCAAAAAAACCGAAATCTAAAAAAAAAATTGCATCAAAGGGGGCCCCCTCGGAACTTTTTCGAATTCTTCAGATCGCCTTAACTTCCGAACGGATGGACCGATTTTCAACTTCGATCATACCAATCTGCTTGTTTTTTTTTCATAGAATCCTTTTCTTCAATCGAAAAAAACGAAATAAAAAAAATGCATCAAAGGGGGCCCCCTTGGAACTTTTTCGAATTCTTCAGATCGCCTTAACTTCCGAACGGATGGACCGATTTTCAACTTCGATCATACCAATCTGCTTGTTTTTTTTTCATAGAATCCTTTTCTTCAATCGAAAAAAACGAAATAAAAAAAATGCATCAAAGGGGGCCCCCTTGGAACTTTTTCGAATTCTTCAGATCGCCTTAACTTCCGAACGGATGGACCGATTTTCAACTTCGATCATACCAATCTGCTTGTTTTTTTTTATAGAATCAATTTCTCCAATCGAAAAAACCGAAATCAAAAAAAATGCATCAAAGGGGGCCCCCTTGGAACTTTTTTCGAATTCTTCAGATCGCCTAATTTCCGAACGGATGGACCGATTTTCAACTTCGATCATACCAATTTGCTTGTTTTCTTTCATAGAATCCATTTCTGCAATCGAAAAAACCGAAATCGAAAAAAAAATGCATCAAAGGGGGCCCCCTTGGAACTTTTTCGAATTCTTCAGATCGCCTTAACTTCCGAACGGATGGACCGATTTTCAACTTCGATCATACCAATCTGCTTGTTTTTTTTTTCATAGAATCCATTTCTCCAATCGAAAAAACCGAAATCGAAAAATGAAATTGCATCAAAGGGGGCCCCCTTGGAACTTTTTCGAATTCTTCAGATCGCCTTAACTTCCGAACGGATGGACCGATTTTCAACTTCGATCATACCAATCTGCTTGTTTTTTTCATAGAATCCATTTCTCCAATCGAAAAAATCGAAATCGAAAAATAAAATTGCATCAAAGGGGGCCCCCTTGGAACTTTTTCGAATTCTTCAGACCGCCTTAACTTCCGAACGGATGGACCGATTTTCAATTTCGCGCATACCAATTTGCTTGTTTTTTCATAGAATCCATTTCTTCAATAGAAAAAACCGAAATCGAACAAAAAAAAAAATTGCATCAATGGGGGTCCTCTTGGAACTTTCTCGAATTCTTCAGATCGCCTCAACTTCCGATTGGATGGACCGATTTTCAACTTCGATCATACCAAACTGCTTGTTTTTTTTCATAGAATCCATTTCTCCAATCAAAAAAACCGAAATCGAAAAAAAAATGCATCAAAGGGGGTCCCCTTGGAACTTTTTCGAATTCTTCAGATCGCCTTAACTTCCAAACGGATGGACCGATTTTCAACTTCGATCATACCAATCTGCTTGTTTTTTTTTCATAGAATCCATTTCTTCAATCGAAAAAACCGAAATCGAAAAAAAAATTGCATCAAAGGGGGTCCCCTTGGAACTTTTTCGAATTCTTCAGATCGCCTTAACTTCCAAACGGATGGACCGATTTTCAACTTCGATCATACCAATCTGCTCGTTTTTTTTTCATGGAATCCATTTCTCCAATCGAAAGAACCGAAACCAAAAAAAAATTGCATCAAAGGAGGCCCCCTTGGAACTTTTTCGAATTCTTCAGATCGCCTTAACTTCCGAACGGATGGACCGATTTTCAACTTCGATCATACCAATCTCCTTGTTTTTTTCATAGAATCCATTTCTCCAATCGAAAAAACCGAAATCGAAAAAAAAAAGCATCAAAGGGGGCCGCCTTGGAAATTTTTCGAATTCTTCAGACCTCCTTAACTTCCGAACGGATGGACCGATTTTCAATTTCGCGCATACCAATTTGCTTGTTTTTTCATAGAATCCATTTCTTCAATAAAAAAAACCGAAATCGAAAAAAAAATTGCATCAAAGGGGGTCCTCTTGGAACTTTTTCGAATTCTTCAGATCGCCTTAACCTCCGAACGGATGGACCGATTTTCAACTTCGATCATACCAAACTGTTGGTTTTTTTTCATAGAATCTCCAATCGAAAAAACCGAAATCGAAAAAAAATTGCATCAAAGGGGGTCCCCTTGGAACTTTTTCGAATTCTTCAGATCGCCTTAACTTCCAAACGGATGGACCGATTTTCAACTTCGATCATACCAATCTGCTTGTTTTTTTTTCATAGAATCCATTTCTCCAATCGGAAAAACCGAAATCGAAAAATAAAATTGCATCAACGGGGGCCCCCTTGGAACTTTTTCGAATTCTTCAGATCGCCTTAACTTCCGAACGGATGGACCGATTTTTAACTTCGATCATACCAATCTGCTTGTTTTTTTCATAGAATCCATTTCTCCAATCGAAAAAACCGAAATCGAAAAAAAAAAATGCATCAAAGGGGGCCCCCTTGGAACTTTTTCGAATTCTTCAGACCGCCTTAACTTCCGAACGGATGGACCGATTTTCAATTTCGCGCATACCAATTTGCTTGTTTTTTCATAGAATCCATTTCTTCAATAGAAAAAACCGAAATCGAAAAAAAAATTACATCAAAGGGGGTCCTCTTAGAACTTTCTCGAATTCTTCTGATCGCCTTAACTTCCGAACGGATGGACCGATTTTCAACTTCGATCATACCCAACTGCTTGTTTTTTTTCATAGAATCCATTTCTCCAATCAAAAAAACCGAAATCGGAAAAAAAATTGCATCAAAGGGGGTCCCCTTGGAACTTTTTCGAATTCTGCAGATCGCCTTAACTTCCAAACGGATGGACCGATTTTCAACTTCGATCATACCAATCTGCTTGTTTTTTTTCATAGAATCCATTTCTCCAATCGAAAAAACCGAAATCTCAGAAAAAAATTGCATCAGAGGGGGCCCCCTTGGAACATTTTCGAATTCTTCAGATCGCCTTAACTTCCAAACGGATGGACCGATTTTCAACTTCGATCATACCAATCTGCTTGTTTTTTTTTCATAGAATCCATTTCTCCAATCAAAAAAACCGAAATCGAAAAAAAAATTGCATCAAAGGGGGTCCCCTTGGAACTTTTTCGAATTCTTCAGATCGCCTTAACTTCCAAACGGATGGACCGATTTTCAACTTCGATCATACCAATCTGCTTGTTTTTTTTTCATAGAATCCATTTCTCCAATCAAAAAAACCGAAATCTAAAAAAAAAATTGCATCAAAGGGGGCCCCCTCGGAACTTTCTCGAATTCTTCAGATCGCCTTAACTTCCGAACGGATGGACCGATTTTCAACTTCGATCATACCAATCTGCTTGTTTTTTTTTCATAGAATCCTTTTCTTCAATCGAAAAAAACGAAATAAAAAAAATGCATCAAAGGGGGCCCCCTTGGAACTTTTTCGAATTCTTCAGATCGCCTTAACTTCCGAACGGATGGACCGATTTTCAACTTCGATCATACCAATCTGCTTGTTTTTTTTTCATAGAATCCTTTTCTTCAATCGAAAAAAACGAAATAAAAAAAATGCATCAAAGGGGGCCCCCTTGGAACTTTTTCGAATTCTTCAGATCGCCTTAACTTCCGAACGGATGGACCGATTTTCAACTTCGATCATACCAATCTGCTTGTTTTTTTTTCATAGAATCCTTTTCTTCAATCGAAAAAAACGAAATAAAAAAAATGCATCAAAGGGGGCCCCCTTGGAACTTTTTCGAATTCTTCAGATCGCCTTAACTTCCGAACGGATGGACCGATTTTCAACTTCGATCATACCAATCTGCTTGTTTTTTTTTATAGAATCAATTTCTCCAATCGAAAAAACCGAAATCAAAAAAAATGCATCAAAGGGGGCCCCCTTGGAACTTTTTTCGAATTCTTCAGATCGCCTAACTTCCGAACGGATGGACCGATTTTCAACTTCGATCATACCAATTTGCTTGTTTTCTTTCATAGAATCCATTTCTGCAATCGAAAAAACCGAAATCGAAAAAAAAATGCATCAAAGGGGGCCCCCTTGGAACTTTTTCGAATTCTTCAGATCGCCTTAACTTCCGAACGGATGGACCGATTTTCAACTTCGATCATACCAATCTGCTTGTTTTTTTTTTCATAGAATCCATTTCTCCAATCGAAAAAACCGAAATCGAAAAATGAAATTGCATCAAAGGGGGCCCCCTTGGAACTTTTTCGAATTCTTCAGATCGCCTTAACTTCCGAACGGATGGACCGATTTTCAACTTCGATCATACCAATCTGCTTGTTTTTTTCATAGAATCCATTTCTCCAATCGAAAAAATCGAAATCGAAAAATAAAATTGCATCAAAGGGGGCCCCCTTGGAACTTTTTCGAATTCTTCAGACCGCCTTAACTTCCGAACGGATGGACCGATTTTCAATTTCGCGCATACCAATTTGCTTGTTTTTTCATAGAATCCATTTCTTCAATAGAAAAAACCGAAATCGAACAAAAAAAAAAATTGCATCAATGGGGGTCCTCTTGGAACTTTCTCGAATTCTTCAGATCGCCTCAACTTCCGATTGGATGGACCGATTTTCAACTTCGATCATACCAAACTGCTTGTTTTTTTTCATAGAATCCATTTCTCCAATCAAAAAAACCGAAATCGAAAAAAAAATGCATCAAAGGGGGTCCCCTTGGAACTTTTTCGAATTCTTCAGATCGCCTTAACTTCCAAACGGATGGACCGATTTTCAACTTCGATCATACCAATCTGCTTGTTTTTTTTTCATAGAATCCATTTCTTCAATCGAAAAAACCGAAATCGAAAAAAAAATTGCATCAAAGGGGGTCCCCTTGGAACTTTTTCGAATTCTTCAGATCGCCTTAACTTCCAAACGGATGGACCGATTTTCAACTTCGATCATACCAATCTGCTCGTTTTTTTTTCATGGAATCCATTTCTCCAATCGAAAGAACCGAAACCAAAAAAAAATTGCATCAAAGGAGGCCCCCTTGGAACTTTTTCGAATTCTTCAGATCGCCTTAACTTCCGAACGGATGGACCGATTTTCAACTTCGATCATACCAATCTCCTTGTTTTTTTCATAGAATCCATTTCTCCAATCGAAAAAACCGAAATCGAAAAAAAAAAGCATCAAAGGGGGCCGCCTTGGAAATTTTTCGAATTCTTCAGACCTCCTTAACTTCCGAACGGATGGACCGATTTTCAATTTCGCGCATACCAATTTGCTTGTTTTTTCATAGAATCCATTTCTTCAATAAAAAAAACCGAAATCGAAAAAAAAATTGCATCAAAGGGGGTCCTCTTGGAACTTTTTCGAATTCTTCAGATCGCCTTAACCTCCGAACGGATGGACCGATTTTCAACTTCGATCATACCAAACTGTTGGTTTTTTTTCATAGAATCTCCAATCGAAAAAACCGAAATCGAAAAAAAATTGCATCAAAGGGGGTCCCCTTGGAACTTTTTCGAATTCTTCAGATCGCCTTAACTTCCAAACGGATGGACCGATTTTCAACTTCGATCATACCAATCTGCTTGTTTTTTTTTCATAGAATCCATTTCTCCAATCGGAAAAACCGAAATCGAAAAATAAAATTGCATCAACGGGGGCCCCCTTGGAACTTTTTCGAATTCTTCAGATCGCCTTAACTTCCGAACGGATGGACCGATTTTTAACTTCGATCATACCAATCTGCTTGTTTTTTTCATAGAATCCATTTCTCCAATCGAAAAAACCGAAATCGAAAAAAAAAATGCATCAAAGGGGGCCCCCTTGGAACTTTTTCGAATTCTTCAGACCGCCTTAACTTCCGAACGGATGGACCGATTTTCAATTTCGCGCATACCAATTTGCTTGTTTTTTCATAGAATCCATTTCTTCAATAGAAAAAACCGAAATCGAAAAAAAAATTACATCAAAGGGGGTCCTCTTAGAACTTTCTCGAATTCTTCTGATCGCCTTAACTTCCGAACGGATGGACCGATTTTCAACTTCGATCATACCCAACTGCTTGTTTTTTTTCATAGAATCCATTTCTCCAATCAAAAAAACCGAAATCGGAAAAAAAATTGCATCAAAGGGGGTCCCCTTGGAACTTTTTCGAATTCTGCAGATCGCCTTAACTTCCAAACGGATGGACCGATTTTCAACTTCGATCATACCAATCTGCTTGTTTTTTTTCATAGAATCCATTTCTCCAATCGAAAAAACCGAAATCTCAGAAAAAAATTGCATCAGAGGGGGCCCCCTTGGAACATTTTCGAATTCTTCAGATCGCCTTAACTTCCAAACGGATGGACCGATTTTCAACTTCGATCATACGAAACTGCTTGTTTTTTTTCATAGAATCCATTTCTCCAATCGAAAAAACCGAAATCGAAAAAAAAATTGCATCAAAGGGGGTCCCCTTGGAACTTTTTCGAATTCTTCAGATCGCCTTAACTTCCAAACGGCTGGACCGATTTTCAACTTCGATCATACCAAACTGCTTGTTTTTTTTCATAGAATCCATTTCTCCAATCGAAAAAACCGAAATCGAGAAAAAAATTGCATCAAAGGGGGTCCCCTTGGAACTTTTTCGAATTCTTCAGATCGCCTTAACTACCAAACGGATGGACCGATTTTCAACTTCGATCATACCAATCTGCTATATAGTTATACACATTTGATGACGGTATTCCCGTTTTACATACGAGCGACCGAAACGAACAGAAAGTTGAATGGATGGA
Organism: Chrysomela aeneicollis; assembly: GCA_029955515.1. Lineage (NCBI taxonomy): Eukaryota > Metazoa > Arthropoda > Insecta > Coleoptera > Chrysomelidae > Chrysomela > Chrysomela aeneicollis. The sequence continues at coordinate 7,406,249 of JARUHQ010000013.1, read as the reverse complement.
CTGAACAATCAATGTATCTGGGTGGTATCTGATTATATCGCGATACTGTATATATGATGATACTTACCAGGTGACGGTACTTCCGTTGCACATACTAGCGACTGAATCGAACTTAAGGTTAAATGGTAAGACGAAACGATAATTGTATCTGAGTTGTATTCGATGATATCGTGATGATGTTTATATAGCAATACTCACCAGGTAACTGTTCTTCCGTTCAACATACAAGCGACCGAATCGAGCAGAAGGTTAAATTTAGTATGGATTGAACAATCATCGTATCTGGGTTGTATTCGATTATGTTTATTTAGTTATACTCACCAGGTAACTGTTTTTCCGTTATACATACTAGCGACTGAATCGAACAGAATGTTGAATGGTTAGACGGAACGATAATTGTATCTGAGTTGTATTCGATGATATCGTGATGATGTTTATATAGCAATACTCACCAGGTAACTGTCCTTCAGTTTTACATACAAGTGACCGAATCAAGCAGAATGTTAAATGGATAGATTGAACAATCATCGTATCTGAGTTGTATTCGATTATGTTTATATAGTTATACTCACCAAGTAACTGTTCTTCTGTTATACATACGAGCGACTGAATTGAACAGAAGGTTGAATGGATAGACTAAACAATGATCGTATCTGGGGTTGTATTCGATTATATCGTGATGATGTTTATATAGTTATACTCACCAGGTAATTGTTCTCCAGTTATACATAAGAGCGACTGAACTGAACAGACGATTGTATGGATAGAGTGAACAATCATCGTATCTGGGTTGTATTCGATTATTTCGTGATGATTATTATATATTATGTCTAACCAGGTAACTGTTCTTCCGTTATACATACGAGCAACCGAATCGAACATAAGGTTGAATGGATAGATTGAACAATCATTGTATCTGGGTTGTCTCCGATTATATCGTTATGCTGTATATTTAGATACACCTACCATGTAACGGTTCTTTCGTTACACATACCAGCGTCTGAATCGAACATAAGGTTGGATGGTTAGACGGAACGATAATTGTAACTGAGTTGTATTCGATTATATCGTGGGAATGTTTATATAGTTATACACACCAGGTAACTGTTCTTGCGTTATACGTACGAGCGACCCAATCGAACAGAAGGTTAGATGGATAGACGGAATGATCATTGTATCTGAGTTGTATTCGATTATATCGTGATGAAGTTTATATAGAAATACTCACCAGGTTACTGTTCTTTCGTTATACATACGAGCAACCGAATCGAACAGAAGGTTGAATGGATAGTATCTGAGTTGTATTCGATTATGATGTTATGCTGTGTATATAGTTGTACACACTAGGTGACGGTATTCCCGTTTTACATACGAGCGACCGAAACGAACAGAAAGTTGAATGGATAGACTGAACAATCAATGTATCTGGTTGGTATCCGATTATATCGCAATACTGTATATGCTATAAAAATATCATCACGATATCATCGAATACAACTCAGATACTATTATCGCTTCGTCTAACCATTCAACTTTCTGTTCGATTCAGTCGCTAGTATGTGTAACGGAAGTACCGTCACCTGGTAAGTATCACTATATATACAGTATTGCGATAAAATCGGATACCAACCAGATACATTGATTGTTCAGTCTATCCATTCAACTTTTAGTTTCGTTTCGGTCGCTCGTATGTAAAACGGGAATACCGTCACACACAGCATAACATCATAATCGAATACAACTCAGATACTATCCATTCAACCTTCTGTTCGATTCGGTTGCACGTATGTATAACGAAAGAACAGTAACCTGGTGAGTATTTCTATATAAACTTCATCACGATATAATCGAATACAACTCAGATATAATGATCATTTCGTCTATCCATCTAACCTTCTGTTCGATTGGGTTGCTCGTACGTATAACGCAAGAACAGTCACCTGGTGAGTATTACTATATAAACATTCCCACGATATAATCGAATACAACTCAGTTACAATTATCGTTCCGTCTAACCATCCAACCTTATGTTCGATTCAGACGCTCGTATGTGTAACGAAATAACCGTTACATGGTAGGTGTAACTTAATATACAGCATAACGATATAATCGGAGACAACCCAGATACAATGATTGTTCAATCTATCCATTCAACCTTATGTTCGATTCGGTTGCTCGTATGTGTAACAGAAGAACTGTTACCTGGTTAGACATACTATATGATAATCATCACGATATAATCGAATACCACCCAGATACATTGATTGTTCAGTCTATCCATTCAACTTTCTGTTCAGTTCAGTCGCTCTTATGTATAACTGGAGAACAGTTTCCTGGTGAGTATTACTATATGAAACTCATCAAGATATAATCGAATACAACCCCAGATACGATTATTGTTTAGTCTATCCATTCAACCTTCTGTTCAATTCAGTCGCTCGTATGTATAACGGAAGAACATTTACCTGGTGAGTATAACTATATAAACCTTATCGAATACAACCCAGATACGATGAATTTTCAATCTATCCATTTAACCTTCTGCTCGATTCGGTCGCTTTTATGTAAAACGGAAGAACAGCTACCTGGTGAGTATTGCTATAAAAATATCATCACCATATCATCGAATACAACTCAGATACAATTATCGCTTCGTCTAACCATTCAACCTTCTGTTCGATTCAGTCGCTAGTATGTGTAACGGAAGTACCGTCACCTGGTTAGTATCACTATATATACAGTATTGCGATATAATCGGATACCAACCAGATACATTGATTGTTCAGTCTATCCATTAAACTTTTAGTTTCGTTTCGGTCGCTCGTATGTAAAACGGGAATACCGTCACCTAGTGTGTATAACTATATACACAGCATAACATCATAATCTTTTTTTCATAGAATCCATTTCTCCAATCGAAAAAACCGAAATAAAAAAAAAATTGCATCAAAGGGGGTCTCCTTGGAACTTTCTCGAATTCTTCAGATCGCCTTAACTTCCGAACGGATGGACCGATTTTCAACTTCCATCATACCAATCTGCTTGTTTTTTTTCATGGAATCCATTTCTCCAATCAAAAAAACCGAAATCGAAAAAAAAATGCATCAAAGGGGGCCCCCTTGGAACTTTCTCGAATTCTTCAGATCGCCTTATCTTCCGAACGGATGGACCGATTTTCAACTTCGATCATACCAATCTGCTTGTTTTTTTTCATAGAATCCATTTCTTTGATCGAAAAAACCGAAATCGAAAAAAAAATGCATCGAAGGGGGCCCCCTTGGAACTTTTTCGAATTCTTCAGATCGCCTTAACTTCCGAACGGATGGACCGATTTTCAACTTCGATCATACCAATCTGTTTGTTTTTTCTCAAAGAATCCATTTCTCCAATCGAAAAAACCGAAATCGAAAAAAAAATTGCATCAAAGGGGGTCCCCTTGGAACTTTTTCGAATTCTTCAGATCGCCTTATCTTCCGAACGGATGGACCGATTTTCAACTTCGATCATACCAATCTGCTTGTTTTTTTCATAGAATCCATTTCTTCAATCGAAAAAACCGAAATCGAAAAACAAAAATGCATCAAAGGGGGCCCCCTTGGAACTTTTTCGAATTCTTCAGATCGCCTTAACTCCCGAACGGATGGACCGATTTTCAACTTCGATCATACCAATATGTTTGTTTTTTTTTCATAGAATCCATTTCTCCAATCGAATAAACCGAAATTGAAAAAAAAATGCATCAAAGGGGGCCCCCTTGGAACTTTTTCGAATTTTTCAGATCGCCTTAACTTCCGAACGGATGGATCGATTTTCAACTTCGATCATACCAATCTGCTTGTTTTTTTTCATAGAATCCATTTCTCCAATCGAAAGAACCGAAATCGAAAAAATAAAAATTCATCAAAGGGAGCCTCCTTGGAACTTTTTCGAATTCTTCAGATCGCCTTAACTTCCGAACGGATGGACCGATTTTCAACTTCGATCATACCAATCTGTTTGTTTTTTTTTCATAAAATCCATTTCTCCAATCAAAAAAACCGAAATCGAAAAAAAATGCATCAAAGGGGGCCCCCTTGGAACTTTTTCGAATTATTCAGATCGCCTTAACTTCCAAACGGATGGACCGATTTTCAACTTCAATCATACCAATCTGCATGTTTTTTTTTCATGGAATCCATTTCTCCAATCGAAAAAACCGAAATCGAAAACAAAAATGCATCAAAGGGGGCCCCCTTGAAACTTTTTCGAATTCTTCAGATCGCCTTAACTTCCGAACGGATGGACCGATTTTCAACTTCGATCATACCAATCTGTTTGTTTTTTTTTTCATAGAATCCATTTCTTCAATCAAAAAAACCGAAATCGAAAAAAAAAATGCATCAAAGGGGGCCCCCTTGGAACTTTTTCGAATTCTTCAGATCGCCTTAACTTCCGAACGTATGGACCGATTTTCAACTTCGATCATACCAATCTGCTTGTTTTTTTTCATAGAATCCATTTCTCCAATCGAAAAAACCGAAATCGAAAAAAAATTCATCAAAGGGGGCTCCCTTGGAACTTTTTCGAATTCTTCAGATCGCCTCAACTTCCGAACGGATGGACCGGTTTTCAACTTCGATCATACCAATCTGTTTGTTTTTTTTTTCATAAAATCCATTTCTCCAATCGAAAAAACCGAAATCGAAAAAAAATGCATCATAGGGGGCCCCCTTGGAACTTTTTCGAATTCTTCAGAACGCCTCAACTTCCAAACGGATGGACCGATTTTCAACTTCGATCATACCAATCTGCTTGTTTTTTTCCATAAAATCCATTTCTCCAATCGAAAAAACCGAAATCGAAAAAAAAATTGCATCGAAGGGGGTCCCCTTGAAACTTTTTCGAATTCTTCAGATCGCCTCAACTTCCGAACGGATGAACCTATTTTCAACTTCGATCATACCAATCTGCTTGTTTTTTTTCATAGAATCCATTTCTCCAATCAAAAAAACCGAAATCGAAGAAAAAATTGCATCAAAGGGGGTCCCCTTGGAACTTTTTCGAATTCTTCAGATCGCCTTAACTTCCGAACGGATGGACCGATTTTCAACTTCCATCATACCAATCTGCTTGTTTTTTTTTCATAGAATCCATTTCTCCAATCGAAAAAACCGAAATCGAAAAAAAAAAAGCATCAAAGGGGGCTCCCTCGGAACTTTTTCGAATTCTTCAGATCGCCTTAACTTCCGAACGGATGGACCGATCTTCAACTTTTTCAACTTCGATCATACCAATCTTTTATTTTTTCATAGAATCCATTTCTTCAATCGAAAAAACCGAAATCGAAAAAAAAATGCATCAAAGGGGGCCCCTTTGGAACTTCTTCGAATTCTTCAGATCGCCTTAACTTCCGAACGGATGGATCGATTTTAAACTTTGATCATACCAATCTGCTTGTTTTCTTCATAGAATTCATTTTTCCAATCGAAAAAACCGAAATCGAAAAAAAAAATTCATCAAAGGGAGCTCCCTTGGAACTTTTTCGAATTCTTCAGATCGCCTTAACTTCCGAACGGATGGACCGATTTTCAACTTCGATCATACCAATCTGTTTGTTTTTTTTTCATGAAATCCATTTCTCCAATCGGAAAAACCGAAATCGAAAAAAAAAATGCATCAAAGGGGGCCCCCTTGGAACTTTTTCGAACTCTTCAGATCGCCTTAACTTCCGAACGGATGGACCGATTTTCAACTTCGATCATACCAATCTGCTTGTTTTTTTTTCATTGAATCCATTTCTTCAATCGAAAAAAAAACCGAAATCGAAAAAAAAATTGCATCAAAGGGGGTCCCCTTGGAACTTATTCGAATTCTTCAGATCGCCTTAACTTCCAAACGGATGGACCGATTTTCAACTTCGATCATACCAATCTGCTTGTTTTTTTTTCATAGAATCCATTTCTCCAATCAAAAAAACCGAAATCGAAAAAAAAATTGCATCAAAGGGGGTCCCCTTGGAACTTTTTCGAATTCTTCAGATCGCCTTAACTTCCAAACGGATGGACCGATTTTCAACTTCGATCATACCAATCTGCTTGTTTTTTTTTCATAGAATCCATTTCTCCAATCAAAAAAACCGAAATCTAAAAAAAAAATTGCATCAAAGGGGGCCCCCTCGGAACTTTTTCGAATTCTTCAGATCGCCTTAACTTCCGAACGGATGGACCGATTTTCAACTTCGATCATACCAATCTGCTTGTTTTTTTTTTCATAAATCCTTTTCTTCAATCGAAAAAAACGAAATAAAAAAAATGCATCAAAGGGGGCCCCCTTGGAACTTTTTCGAATTCTTCAGATCGCCTTAACTTCCGAACGGATGGACCGATTTTCAACTTCGATCATACCAATCTGCTTGTTTTTTTTCATAGAATCAATTTCTCCAATCGAAAAAACCGAAATCAAAAAAAATGCATCAAAGGGGGCCCCCTTGGAACTTTTTTCGAATTCTTCAGATCGCCTAACTTCCGAACGGATGGACCGATTTTCAACTTCGATCATACCAATTTGCTTGTTTTCTTTCATAGAATCCATTTCTGCAATCGAAAAAACCGAAATCGAAAAAAAAATGCATCAAAGGGGGCCCCCTTGGAACTTTTTCGAATTCTTCAGATCGCCTTAACTTCCGAACGGATGGACCGATTTTCAACTTCGATCATACCAATCTGCTTGTTTTTTTTTTCATAGAATCCATTTCTCCAATCGAAAAAACCGAAATCGAAAAATGAAATTGCATCAAAGGGGGCCCCCTTGGAACTTTTTCGAATTCTTCAGATCGCCTTAACTTCCGAACGGATGGACCGATTTTCAACTTCGATCATACCAATCTGCTTGTTTTTTTCATAGAATCCATTTCTCCAATCGAAAAAATCGAAATCGAAAAATAAAATTGCATCAAAGGGGGCCCCCTTGGAACTTTTTCTAATTCTTCAGACCGCCTTAACTTCCGAACGGATGGACCGATTTTCAATTTCGCGCATACCAATTTGCTTGTTTTTTTATAGAATCCATTTCTTCAATAGAAAAAACCGAAATCGAAAAAAAAAAAAAAAAATTGCATCAATGGGGGTCCTCTTGGAACTTTCTCGAATTCTTCAGATCGCCTCAACTTCCGAACGGATGGACCGATTTTCAACTTCGATCATACCAAACTGCTTGTTTTTTTTCATAGAATCCATTTCTCCAATCAAAAAAACCGAAATCGAAAAAAAAATGCATCAAAGGGGGTCCCCTTGGAACTTTTTCGAATTCTTCAGATCGCCTTAACTTCCAAACGGATGGACCGATTTTCAACTTCGATCATACCAATCTGCTTGTTTTTTTTTCATAGAATCCATTTCCCCAATCGAAGAAACCGAAATCTAAAAAAAAAAATTGCATCAAAGGGGGCCCCCTTGGAACTTTTTCGAATTCTTCAGATCGCCTTAACTTCCAAACGGATGGACCGATTTTCAACTTCGATCATACCAAACTGCTTGTTTTTTTCATAGAATCCATTTCTTCAATCGAAAAAACCGAAATCGAAAAAAAAATTGCATCAAAGGGGGTCCCCTTGAAACTTTTTCGAATTCTTCAGATCGCCTTAACTTCCAAACGGATGGACCGATTTTCAACTTCGATCATACCAATCTGCTCGTTTTTTTTTCATGGAATCCATTTCTCCAATCGAAAGAACCGAAACCAAAAAAAAATTGCATCAAAGGGGGCCCCCTTGGAACTTTTTCGAATTCTTCAGATCGCCTTAACTTCCGAACGGATGGACCGATTTTCAACTTCGATCATACCAATCTCCTTGTTTTTTTCATAGAATCCATTTCTCCAATCGAAAAAACCGAAATCGAAAAAAAAATGCATCAAAGGGGGCCGCCTTGGAAATTTTTCGAATTCTTCAGACCTCCTTAACTTCCGAACGGATGGACCGATTTTCAATTTCGCGCATACCAATTTGCTTGTTTTTTCATAGAATCCATTTCTTCAATAGAAAAAACCGAAATCGAAAAAAAAATTGCATCAAAGGGGGTCCTCTTGGAACTTTTTCGAATTCTTCAGATCGCCTTAACCTCCGAACGGATGGACCGATTTTCAACTTCGATCATACCAAACTGTTGGTTTTTTTTTCATAGAATCTCCAATCGAAAAAACCGAAATCGAAAAAAAATTGCATCAAAGGGGGTCCCCTTGGAACTTTTTCGAATTCTTCAGATCGCCTTAACTTCCAAACGGATGGACCGATTTTCAACTTCGATCATACCAATCTGCTTGTTTTTTTTTCATAGAATCCATTTCTCCAATCGAAAAAACCGAAATCGAAAAATAAAATTGCATCAACGGGGGCCCCCTTGGAACTTTTTCGAATTCTTCAGATCGCCTTAACTTCCGAACGGATGGACCGATTTTTAACTTCGATCATACCAATCTGCTTGTTTTTTTCATAGAATCCATTTCTCCAATCGAAAAAACCGAAATCGAAAAAAAAAAAATGCATCAAAGGGGGCCCCCTTGGAACTTTTTCGAATTCTTCAGACCGCCTTAACTTCCGAACGGATGGACCGATTTTCAATTTCGCGCATACCAATTTGCTTGTTTTTTCATAGAATCCATTTCTTCAATAGAAAAAACCGAAATCGAAAAAAAAATTACATCAAAGGGGGTCCTCTTAGAACTTTCTCGAATTCTTCTGATCGCCTTAACTTCCGAACGGATGGACCGATTTTCAACTTCGATCATACCCAACTGCTTGTTTTTTTTCATAGAATCCATTTCTCCAATCAAAAAAACCGAAATCGGAAAAAAAATTGCATCAAAGGGGGTCCCCTTGGAACATTTTCGAATTCTTCAGATCGCCTTAACTTCCAAACGGATGGACCGATTTTCAACTTCGATCATACGAAACTGCTTGTTTTTTTTCATAGAATCCATTTCTCCAATCGAAAAAACCGAAATCGAAAGAAAAATTGCATCAAAGGGGGTCCCCTTGGAACTTTTTCGAATTCTTCAGATCGCCTTAACTTCCAAACGGATGGACCGATTTTCAACTTCGATCATACCAAACTGCTTGTTTTTTTTCATAGAATCCATTTCTCCAATCGAAAAAACCGAAATCGAGAAAACAATTGCATCAAAGGGGGTCCCCTTGGAACTTTTTCGAATTCTTCAGATCGCCTTAACTACCAAACGGATGGACCGATTTTCAACTTCGATCATACCAATCTGCTATATAGTTATACACATTTGATGACGGTATTTCCGTTTTACATACGAGCGACCGAAACGAACAGAATGTTGAATGGATGGACTGAACAATCAATGTATCTGGGTGGTATCTGATTATATCGCGATACTGTATATATGATGATACTTACCAGGTGACGGTACTTCCGTTGCACATACTAGCGACTGAATCGAACTTAAGGTTAAATGGTAAGACGAAACGATAATTGTATCTGAGTTGTATTCGATGATATCGTGATGATGTTTATATAGCAATACTCACCAGGTAACTGTTCTTCCGTTTAACATACAAGCGACCGAATCGAGCAGAAGGTTAAATTTAGTATGGATTGAACAATCATCGTATCTGGGTTGTATTCGATTATGTTTATTTAGTTATACTCACCAGGTAACTGTTTTTCCGTTATACATACTAGCGACTGAATCGAACAGAATGTTGAATGGTTAGACGGAACGATAATTGTATCTGAGTTGTATTCGATGATATCGTGATGATGTTTATATAGCAATACTCACCAGGTAACTGTCCTTCAGTTTTACATACAAGTGACCGAATCAAGCAGAATGTTAAATGGATAGATTGAACAATCATCGTATCTGAGTTGTATTCGATTATGTTTATATAGTTATACTCACCAAGTAACTGTTCTTCTGTTATACATACGAGCGACTGAATTGAACAGAAGGTTGAATGGATAGACTAAACAATGATCGTATCTGGGGTTGTATTCGATTATATCGTGATGATGTTTATATAGTTATACTCACCAGGTAATTGTTCTCCAGTTATACATAAGAGCGACTGAACTGAACAGACGATTGTATGGATAGAGTGAACAATCATCGTATCTGGGTTGTATTCGATTATTTCGTGATGATTATTATATATTATGTCTAACCAGGTAACTGTTCTTCCGTTATACATACGAGCAACCGAATCGAACATAAGGTTGAATGGATAGATTGAACAATCATTGTATCTGGGTTGTCTCCGATTATATCGTTATGCTGTATATTTAGATACACCTACCATGTAACGGTTCTTTCGTTACACATACCAGCGTCTGAATCGAACATAAGGTTGGATGGTCAGACGGAACGATAATTGTAACTGAGTTGTATTCGATTATATCGTGGGAATGTTTATATAGTTATACACACCAGGTAACTGTTCTTGCGTTATACGTACGAGCGACCCAATCGAACAGAAGGTTAGATGGATAGACGGAATGATCATTGTATCTGAGTTGTATTCGATTATATCGTGATGAAGTTTATATAGAAATACTCACCAGGTTACTGTTCTTTCGTTATACATACGAGCAACCGAATCGAACAGAAGGTTGAATGGATAGTATCTGAGTTGTATTCGATTATGATGTTATGCTGTGTATATAGTTGTACACACTAGGTGACGGTATTCCCGTTTTACATACGAGCGACCGAAACGAACAGAAAGTTGAATGGATAGACTGAACAATCAATGTATCTGGTTGGTATCCGATTATATCGCAATACTGTATATGCTATAAAAATATCATCACGATATCATCGAATACAACTCAGATACTATTATCGCTTCGTCTAACCATTCAACTTTCTGTTCGATTCAGTCGCTAGTATGTGTAACGGAAGTACCGTCACCTGGTAAGTATCACTATATATACAGTATTGCGATAAAATCGGATACCAACCAGATACATTGATTGTTCAGTCTATCCATTCAACTTTTAGTTTCGTTTCGGTCGCTCGTATGTAAAACGGGAATACCGTCACCTAGTGTGTATAACTATATACACAGCATAACATCATAATCGAATACAACTCAGATACTATCCATTCAACCTTCTGTTCGATTCGGTTGCACGTATGTATAACGAAAGAACAGTAACCTGGTGAGTATTTCTATATAAACTTCATCACGATATAATCGAATACAACTCAGATATAATGATCATTTCGTCTATCCATCTAACCTTCTGTTCGATTGGGTTGCTCGTACGTATAACGCAAGAACAGTCACCTGGTGAGTATTACTATATAAACATTCCCACGATATAATCGAATACAACTCAGTTACAATTATCGTTCCGTCTAACCATCCAACCTTATGTTCGATTCAGACGCTCGTATGTGTAACGAAATAACCGTTACATGGTAGGTGTAACTTAATATACAGCATAACGATATAATCGGAGACAACCCAGATACAATGATTGTTCAATCTATCCATTCAACCTTATGTTCGATTCGGTTGCTCGTATGTGTAACAGAAGAACTGTTACCTGGTTAGACATACTATATGATAATCATCACGATATAATCGAATACCACCCAGATACATTGATTGTTCAGTCTATCCATTCAACTTTCTGTTCAGTTCAGTCGCTCTTATGTATAACTGGAGAACAGTTTCCTGGTGAGTATTACTATATGAAACTCATCAAGATATAATCGAATACAACCCCAGATACGATTATTGTTTAGTCTATCCATTCAACCTTCTGTTCAATTCAGTCGCTCGTATGTATAACGGAAGAACATTTACCTGGTGAGTATAACTATATAAACCTTATCGAATACAACCCAGATACGATGAATTTTCAATCTATCCATTTAACCTTCTGCTCGATTCGGTCGCTTTTATGTAAAACGGAAGAACAGCTACCTGGTGAGTATTGCTATAAAAATATCATCACCATATCATCGAATACAACTCAGATACAATTATCGCTTCGTCTAACCATTCAACCTTCTGTTCGATTCAGTCGCTAGTATGTGTAACGGAAGTACCGTCACCTGGTTAGTATCACTATATATACAGTATTGCGATATAATCGGATACCAACCAGATACATTGATTGTTCAGTCTATCCATTAAACTTTTAGTTTCGTTTCGGTCGCTCGTATGTAAAACGGGAATACCGTCACCTAGTGTGTATAACTATATACACAGCATAACATCATAATCTTTTTTTTCATAGAATCCATTTCTCCAATCGGAAAAACCGAAATAAAAAAAAAATTGCATCAAAGGGGGTCTCCTTGGAACTTTCTCGAATTCTTCAGATCGCCTTAACTTCCGAACGGATGGACCGATTTTCAACTTCCATCATACCAATCTGCTTGTTTTTTTTTCATGGAATCCATTTCTCCAATCAAAAAAACCGAAATCGAAAAAAAAATGCATCAAAGGGGGCCCCCTTGGAACTTTCTCGAATTCTTCAGATCGCCTTATCTTCCGAACGGATGGACCGATTTTCAACTTCGATCATACCAATCTGCTTGTTTTTTTTCATAGAATCCATTTCTTTGATCGAAAAAACCGAAATCGAAAAAAAAATGCATCGAAGGGGGCCCCCTTGGAACTTTTTCGAATTCTTCAGATCGCCTTAACTTCCGAACGGATGGACCGATTTTCAACTTCGATCATACCAATCTGTTTGTTTTTTCTCAAAGAATCCATTTCTTCAATCGAAAAAACCGAAATCGAAAAAAAAATTGCATCAAAGGGGGTCCCCTTGGAACTTTTTCGAATTCTTCAGATCGCCTTATCTTCCGAACGGATGGACCGATTTTCAACTTCGATCATACCAATCTGCTTGTTTTTTTCATAGAATCCATTTCTTTAATCGAAAAAACCGAAATCGAAAAACAAAAATGCATCAAAGGGGGCCCCCTTGGAACTTTTTCGAATTCTTCAGATCGCCTTAACTCCCGAACGGATGGACCGATTTTCAACTTCGATCATACCAATATGTTTGTTTTTTTTTCATAGAATAGAGTCCTCTTGGAACTTTCTCGAATTCTTCAGATCGCCTCAACTTCCGAACAGATGGACCGATTTTCAACTTCGATCATACCAAACTGCTTGTTTTTTTTCATAGAATCCATTTCTCCAATCAAAAAAACCGAAATCGAAAAAAAAATGCATCAAAGGGGGTCCCCTTGGAACTTTTTCGAATTCTTCAGATCGCCTTAACTTCCAAACGGATGGACCGATTTTCAACTTCGATCATACCAATCTGCTTGTTTTTTTTTCATAGAATCCATTTCCCCAATCGAAGAAACCGAAATCTAAAAAAAAAAATTGCATCAAAGGGGGCCCCCTTGGAACTTTTTCGAATTCTTCAGATCGCCTTAACTTCCAAACGGATGGACCGATTTTCAACTTCGATCATACCAAACTGCTTGTTTTTTTCATAGAATCCATTTCTTCAATCGAAAAAACCGAAATCGAAAAAAAAATTGCATCAAAGGGGGTCCCCTTGAAACTTTTTCGAATTCTTCAGATCGCCTTAACTTCCAAACGGATGGACCGATTTTCAACTTCGATCATACCAATCTGCTCGTTTTTTTTTTCATGGAATCCATTTCTCCAATCGAAAGAACCGAAACCAAAAAAAAATTGCATCAAAGGGGGCCCCCTTGGAACTTTTTCGAATTCTTCAGATCGCCTTAACTTCCGAACGGATGGACCGATTTTCAACTTCGATCATACCAATCTCCTTGTTTTTTTCATAGAATCCATTTCTCCAATCGAAAAAACCGAAATCGAAAAAAAAATGCATCAAAGGGGGCCGCCTTGGAAATTTTTCGAATTCTTCAGACCTCCTTAACTTCCGAACGGATGGACCGATTTTCAATTTCGCGCATACCAATTTGCTTGTTTTTTCATAGAATCCATTTCTTCAATAGAAAAAACCGAAATCGAAAAAAAAATTGCATCAAAGGGGGTCCTCTTGGAACTTTTTCGAATTCTTCAGATCGCCTTAACCTCCGAACGGATGGACCGATTTTCAACTTCGATCATACCAAACTGTTGGTTTTTTTTCATAGAATCTCCAATCGAAAAAACCGAAATCGAAAAAAAATTGCATCAAAGGGGGTCCCCTTGGAACTTTTTCGAATTCTTCAGATCGCCTTAACTTCCAAACGGATGGACCGATTTTCAACTTCGATCATACCAATCTGCTTGTTTTTTTTTCATAGAATCCATTTCTCCAATCGAAAAAACCGAAATCGAAAAATAAAATTGCATCAACGGGGGCCCCCTTGGAACTTTTTCGAATTCTTCAGATCGCCTTAACTTCCGAACGGATGGACCGATTTTTAACTTCGATCATACCAATCTGCTTGTTTTTTTCATAGAATCCATTTCTCCAATCGAAAAAAAAAAAATGCATCAAAGGGGGCCCCCTTGGAACTTTTTCGAATTCTTCAGACCGCCTTAACTTCCGAACGGATGGACCGATTTTCAATTTCGCGCATACCAATTTGCTTGTTTTTTCATAGAATCCATTTCTTCAATAGAAAAAACCGAAATCGAAAAAAAAATTACATCAAAGGGGGTCCTCTTAGAACTTTCTCGAATTCTTCTGATCGCCTTAACTTCCGAACGGATGGACCGATTTTCAACTTCGATCATACCCAACTGCTTGTTTTTTTTCATAGAATCCATTTCTCCAATCAAAAAAACCGAAATCGGAAAAAAAATTGCATCAAAGGGGGTCCCCTTGGAACATTTTCGAATTCTTCAGATCGCCTTAACTTCCAAACGGATGGACCGATTTTCAACTTCGATCATACGAAACTGCTTGTTTTTTTTTCATAGAATCCATTTCTCCAATCGAAAAAACCGAAATCGAAAAAAAAATTGCATCAAAGGGGGTCCCCTTGGAACTTTTTCGAATTCTTCAGATCGCCTTAACTTCCAAACGGATGGACCGATTTTCAACTTCGATCATACCAAACTGCTTGTTTTTTTTCATAGAATCCATTTCTCCAATCGAAAAAACCGAAATCGAGAAAACAATTGCATCAAAGGGGGTCCCCTTGGAACTTTTTCGAATTCTTCAGATCGCCTTAACTACCAAACGGATGGACCGATTTTCAACTTCGATCATACCAATCTGCTATATAGTTATACACATTTGATGACGGTATTTCCGTTTTACATACGAGCGACCGAAACGAACAGAATGTTGAATGGATGGACTGAACAATCAATGTATCTGGGTGGTATCTGATTATATCGCGATACTGTATATATGATGATACTTACCAGGTGACGGTACTTCCGTTGCACATACTAGCGACTGAATCGAACTTAAGGTTAAATGGTAAGACGAAACGATAATTGTATCTGAGTTGTATTCGATGATATCGTGATGATGTTTATATAGCAATACTCACCAGGTAACTGTTCTTCCGTTTAACATACAAGCGACCGAATCGAGCAGAAGGTTAAATTTAGTATGGATTGAACAATCATCGTATCTGGGTTGTATTCGATTATGTTTATTTAGTTATACTCACCAGGTAACTGTTTTTCCGTTATACATACTAGCGACTGAATCGAACAGAATGTTGAATGGTTAGACGGAACGATAATTGTATCTGAGTTGTATTCGATGATATCGTGATGATGTTTATATAGCAATACTCACCAGGTAACTGTCCTTCAGTTTTACATACAAGTGACCGAATCAAGCAGAATGTTAAATGGATAGATTGAACAATCATCGTATCTGAGTTGTATTCGATTATGTTTATATAGTTATACTCACCAAGTAACTGTTCTTCTGTTATACATACGAGCGACTGAATTGAACAGAAGGTTGAATGGATAGACTAAACAATGATCGTATCTGGGGTTGTATTCGATTATATCGTGATGATGTTTATATAGTTATACTCACCAGGTAATTGTTCTCCAGTTATACATAAGAGCGACTGAACTGAACAGACGATTGTATGGATAGAGTGAACAATCATCGTATCTGGGTTGTATTCGATTATTTCGTGATGATTATTATATATTATGTCTAACCAGGTAACTGTTCTTCCGTTATACATACGAGCAACCGAATCGAACATAAGGTTGAATGGATAGATTGAACAATCATTGTATCTGGGTTGTCTCCGATTATATCGTTATGCTGTATATTTAGATACACCTACCATGTAACGGTTCTTTCGTTACACATACCAGCGTCTGAATCGAACATAAGGTTGGATGGTCAGACGGAACGATAATTGTAACTGAGTTGTATTCGATTATATCGTGGGAATGTTTATATAGTTATACACACCAGGTAACTGTTCTTGCGTTATACGTACGAGCGACCCAATCGAACAGAAGGTTAGATGGATAGACGGAATGATCATTGTATCTGAGTTGTATTCGATTATATCGTGATGAAGTTTATATAGAAATACTCACCAGGTTACTGTTCTTTCGTTATACATACGAGCAACCGAATCGAACAGAAGGTTGAATGGATAGTATCTGAGTTGTATTCGATTATGATGTTATGCTGTGTATATAGTTGTACACACTAGGTGACGGTATTCCCGTTTTACATACGAGCGACCGAAACGAACAGAAAGTTGAATGGATAGACTGAACAATCAATGTATCTGGTTGGTATCCGATTATATCGCAATACTGTATATGCTATAAAAATATCATCACGATATCATCGAATACAACTCAGATACTATTATCGCTTCGTCTAACCATTCAACTTTCTGTTCGATTCAGTCGCTAGTATGTGTAACGGAAGTACCGTCACCTGGTAAGTATCACTATATATACAGTATTGCGATAAAATCGGATACCAACCAGATACATTGATTGTTCAGTCTATCCATTCAACTTTTAGTTTCGTTTCGGTCGCTCGTATGTAAAACGGGAATACCGTCACCTAGTGTGTATAACTATATACACAGCATAACATCATAATCGAATACAACTCAGATACTATCCATTCAACCTTCTGTTCGATTCGGTTGCACGTATGTATAACGAAAGAACAGTAACCTGGTGAGTATTTCTATATAAACTTCATCACGATATAATCGAATGCAACTCAGATATAATGATCATTTCGTCTATCCATCTAACCTTCTGTTCGATTGGGTTGCTCGTACGTATAACGCAAGAACAGTCACCTGGTGAGTATTACTATATAAACATTCCCACGATATAATCGAATACAACTCAGTTACAATTATCGTTCCGTCTAACCATCCAACCTTATGTTCGATTCAGACGCTCGTATGTGTAACGAAATAACCGTTACATGGTAGGTGTAACTTAATATACAGCATAACGATATAATCGGAGACAACCCAGATACAATGATTGTTCAATCTATCCATTCAACCTTATGTTCGATTCGGTTGCTCGTATGTGTAACAGAAGAACTGTTACCTGGTTAGACATACTATATGATAATCATCACGATATAATCGAATACCACCCAGATACATTGATTGTTCAGTCTATCCATTCAACTTTCTGTTCAGTTCAGTCGCTCTTATGTATAACTGGAGAACAGTTTCCTGGTGAGTATTACTATATGAAACTCATCAAGATATAATCGAATACAACCCCAGATACGATTATTGTTTAGTCTATCCATTCAACCTTCTGTTCAATTCAGTCGCTCGTATGTATAACGGAAGAACATTTACCTGGTGAGTATAACTATATAAACCTTATCGAATACAACCCAGATACGATGAATTTTCAATCTATCCATTTAACCTTCTGCTCGATTCGGTCGCTTTTATGTAAAACGGAAGAACAGCTACCTGGTGAGTATTGCTATAAAAATATCATCACCATATCATCGAATACAACTCAGATACAATTATCGCTTCGTCTAACCATTCAACCTTCTGTTCGATTCAGTCGCTAGTATGTGTAACGGAAGTACCGTCACCTGGTTAGTATCACTATATATACAGTATTGCGATATAATCGGATACCAACCAGATACATTGATTGTTCAGTCTATCCATTAAACTTTTAGTTTCGTTTCGGTCGCTCGTATGTAAAACGGGAATACCGTCACCTAGTGTGTATAACTATATACACAGCATAACATCATAATCTTTTTTTTCATAGAATCCATTTCTCCAATCGAAAAAACCGAAATAAAAAAAAAATTGCATCAAAGGGGGTCTCCTTGGAACTTTCTCGAATTCTTCAGATCGCCTTAACTTCCGAACGGATGGACCGATTTTCAACTTCCATCATACCAATCTGCTTGTTTTTTTTTCATGGAATCCATTTCTCCAATCAAAAAAACCGAAATCGAAAAAAAAATGCATCAAAGGGGGCCCCCTTGGAACTTTCTCGAATTCTTCAGATCGCCTTATCTTCCGAACGGATGGACCGATTTTCAACTTCGATCATACCAATCTGCTTGTTTTTTTTCATAGAATCCATTTCTTTGATCGAAAAAACCGAAATCGAAAAAAAAATGCATCGAAGGGGGCCCCCTTGGAACTTTTTCGAATTCTTCAGATCGCCTTAACTTCCGAACGGATGGACCGATTTTCAACTTCGATCATACCAATCTGTTTGTTTTTTCTCAAAGAATCCATTTCTTCAATCGAAAAAACCGAAATCGAAAAAAAAATTGCATCAAAGGGGGTCCCCTTGGAACTTTTTCGAATTCTTCAGATCGCCTTATCTTCCGAACGGATGGACCGATTTTCAACTTCGATCATACCAATCTGCTTGTTTTTTTCATAGAATCCATTTCTTTAATCGAAAAAACCGAAATCGAAAAACAAAAATGCATCAAAGGGGGCCCCCTTGGAACTTTTTCGAATTCTTCAGATCGCCTTAACTCCCGAACGGATGGACCGATTTTCAACTTCGATCATACCAATATGTTTGTTTTTTTTTCATAGAATCCATTTCTCCAATCGAATAAACCGAAATTGAAAAAAAAAATGCATCAAAGGGGGCCCCCTTGGAACTTTTTCGAATTTTTCAGATCGCCTTAACTTCCGAACGGATGGATCGATTTTCAACTTCGATCATACCAATCTGCTTGTTTTTTTTCATAGAATCCATTTCTCCAATCGAAAGAACCGGAATCGAAAAAATAAAAATTCATCAAAGGGAGCCTCCTTGGAACTTTTTCGAATTCTTCAGATCGCCTTAACTTCCGAACGGATGGACCGATTTTCAACTTCGATCATACCAATCTGTTTGTTTTTTTTTCATAAAATCCATTTCTCCGATCAAAAAAACCGAAATCGAAAAAAAATGCATCAAAGGGGGCCCCCTTGGAACTTTTTCGAATTATTCAGATCGCCTTAACTTCCAAACGGATGGACCGATTTTCAACTTCAATCATACCAATCTGCATGTTTTTTTTTTCATGGAATCCATTTCTCCAATCGAAAAAACCGAAATCGAAAACAAAAATGCATCAAAGGGGGCCCCCTTGAAACTTTTTCGAATTCTTCAGATCGCCTTAACTTCCGAACGGATGGACCGATTTTCAACTTCGATCATACCAATCTGTTTGTTTTTTTTTCATAGAATCCATTTCTTCAATCAAAAAAACCGAAATCGAAAAAAAAAAATGCATCAAAGGGGGCCCCCTTGGAACTTTTTCGAATTCTTCAGATCGCCTTAACTTCCGAACGGATGGACCGATTTTCAACTTCGATCATACCAATCTGCTTGTTTTTTTTCATAGAATCCATTTCTCCAATCGAAAAAACCGAAATCGAAAAAAAATTCATCAAAGGGGGCTCCCTTGGAACTTTTTCGAATTCTTCAGATCGCCTCAACTTCCGAACGGATGGACCGGTTTTCAACTTCGATCATACCAATCTGTTTGTTTTTCTTTTCATAAAATCCATTTCTCCAATCGAAAAAACCGAAATCGAAAAAAAATGCATCATAGGGGGCCCCCTTGGAACTTTTTCGAATTCTTCAGAACGCCTCAACTTCCAAACGGATGGACCGATTTTCAACTTCGATCATACCAATCTGCTTGTTTTTTTCCATAAAATCCATTTCTCCAATCGAAAAAACCGAAATCGAAAAAAAAATTGCATCGAAGGGGGTCCCCTTGAAACTTTTTCGAATTCTTCAGATCGCCTCAACTTCCGAACGGATGAACCTATTTTCAACTTCGATCATACCAATCTGCTTGTTTTTTTTCATAGAATCCATTTCTCTAATCAAAAAAACCGAAATCGAAGAAAAAATTGCATCAAAGGGGGTCCCCTTGGAACTTTTTCGAATTCTTCAGATCGCCTTAACTTCCGAACGGATGGACCGATTTTCAACTTCCATCATACCAATCTGCTTGTTTTTTTTCATAGAATCCATTTCTCCAATCGAAAAAACCGAAATCGAAAAAAAAAAAGCATCAAAGGGGGCTCCCTCGGAACTTTTTCGAATTCTTCAGATCGCCTTAACTTCCGAACGGATGGACCGATCTTCAACTTTTTCAACTTCGATCATACCAATCTGTTATTTTTTCATAGAATCCATTTCTTCAATCGAAAAAACCGAAATCGAAAAAAAAATGCATCAAAGGGGGCCCCTTTGGAACTTCTTCGAATTCTTCAGATCGCCCTAACTTCCGAACGGATGGATCGATTTTAAACTTTGATCATACCAATCTGCTTGTTTTTTTCATAGAATTCATTTTTCCAATCGAAAAAACCGAAATCGAAAAAAAAAATTCATCAAAGGGAGCTCCCTTGGAACTTTTTCGAATTCTTCAGATCGCCTTAACTTCCGAACGGATGGACCGATTTTCAACTTCGATCATACCAATCTGTTTGTTTTTTTTTTCATGAAATCCATTTCTCCAATCGGAAAAACCGAAATCGAAAAAAAAAATGCATCAAAGGGGGCCCCCTTGGAACTTTTTCGAACTCTTCAGATCGCCTTAACTTCCGAACGGATGGACCGATTTTCAACTTCGATCATACCAATCTGCTTGTTTTTTTTTCATTGAATCCATTTCTCCAATCAAAAAAACCGAAATTGAAAAAAAAATGCATCAACGGGGGCCCCCTTGGAACTTTTTCGAATTCTTCAGATCGCCTTAACTTCCGAACGGATGGACCGATTTTCAACTTCGATCATACCAATCTGTTTTTTTTTTTATAGAATCCATTTCTCCAATCGAAAAAACCGAAATCGAAAAAAAAATGCATCAAAATGGGCTCCCTCGGAACTTTTTCGAATTCTTCAGATCGCCTTAACTTCCGAACGGATGGACCGATTTTCAACTTTTTCAACTTCGATCATACCAATCTGGTTTTTTTTTTCATAGAATCCATTTCTTCAATCAAAAAAACCGAAATCGAAAAAAAAAAATGCATCAAAGGGGGCCCCTTTGAAACTTCTTCGAATTCTTCAGATCGCCTTAACTTCCGAACGGATGGATCGATTTTAAACTTTGATCATACCAATCTGCTTGTTTTTTTCATAGAATCCATTTTTCCAATCGAAAAAACCGAAATCGAACAAAAAAAATTCATCAAAGGGAGCTCCCTTGGAACTTTTTCGAATTCTTCAGATCGCCTTAACTTCCGAACGGATGGACCGATTTTCAACTTCGATCATACCAATCTGTTTGTTTTTTTTTCATGAAATCCATTTCTCCAATCGGAAAAACCGAAATCGAAAAAAAAATGCATCAAAGGGGGCCCCCTTGGAACTTTTTCGAACTCTTCAGATCGCCTTAACTTCCGAACGGATGGACCGATTTTCAACTTCGATCATACCAATCTGTTTTTTTTATAGAATCCATTTCTCCAATCGAAAAAACCGAAATCGAAAAAAAAAATGCATCAAAATGGGCCCCCTTGGATCTTTTTCGAATTCATCAGATCGCCTTAACTTCCGAACGGATGGACCGATTTTCAACTTCGCGCATACCAATTTGCTTGTTTTTTTCATAGAATCCATTTCTCCAATCGAAAAAACCGAAATAAAAAAAAATGCATCAAAGGGGGTCCTCTTGGAACTTTTTCGAAATCTCCAGATCAACTTAACTTCCGAACGGATGGACCGATTTTCAACTTCGTGCATGCCAATTTGCTTGTTTTTTTCATAAAATCCATTTCTCCAATCGAAAAAACTGAAATCGAAAAAAAAAAATGCATCAATAGGGGTCCCCATGGAACTTTTTCGAATTCTTCAGATCGCCCTAACTTCCGAACGGATGGACCTATTTTAAACTTCGATCATACCAATCTGTTTGTTTTTTTTCATAAAATCCATTTCTCGAATCGAAAAAACCGAAATCGAAAAAAAAATGCATCAAAGGGGGCCCCCTTGGAACTTTTTCGAATTCTTCAGATCGCCTCAACTTCCAAACGGATGGACCGATTTTCAACTTCGATCATACCAATCTGCTTGTTTTTTTTTATTGAATCCATTTCTCCAATCAAAAAAACCGAAATCGAAAAAAAAAAAAACGAATCAAAGGTGGCCCCCTTGGAACTTTTTCGAATTCTTCAGATCGCCTTAACTTCCGAACGGATGGACCGATTTTCAACTTCGATCATACCAATCTGCTTGTTTTTTTTCATAGAATCAATTTCTCGAATCGAAAAAACCGAAATCGAAAAAAAAAATTGCATCGAAGGGGGCCGCCTTGGAACTTTTTCGAATTCTTCAGATCGCCTTAACTTCCGAACGGATGAACCGATTTTCAACTTCGATCATACCAATCTGTTTGTTTTTTTTTCATAAAATCCATTTCTCAAATCGAAAAAACCGAAATCGAAAAAAAAATGCATCAAAGGGGGCCCTCTTGGAACTTTCTCGAAATCTTCAGATCACCTTAACTTCCGAACGGATGGACAGATTTTCAACTTCGATCATACCAATCTGTATGTTTTTTTTCATAGAATCCAATTCTCCAATCTGAAAAACCGAAATCGAAAAGGAAATGCACCAAAGGGGGCCCTCTTGGAACTTTTTCGAATTCTTCAGATCGCCTAAACTTCCGAACGGATGGACCGATTTTCAACTTCGATCATACCAATCTGCTTGTTTTTTTTCATAGAATCCATTTCTCCTAACGAAAAAACCGAAATCGAAAAAAAAAAATGCATCAATGGAGGCCCCCTTGGAACTTTTTCGAATTCCTCAGATCACCTTAACTTCCGAACGGATGCACCGATTTTCAACTTCGATCATACCAATCTGCTTTTTTTTTTCATAGAATCCATTTCTCCAATCGAAAAAACCGAAATCGAAAAAAAAATGCATCAAAGAGGGCCCCCTTGGAACTTTTTCGAATTCTTCAGATCGCCTTAACTTCCGAACGGATAGACCGATTTTCAACTTCGAACATACGAATCTGCTTGTTTTTTTTCATAGAATCCATTTCTCCAATCGAAAAAACCGAAATCGAAAAAAAAATGCATCAAAGGGGGCCTACTTGGAACTTTTTCGAATTCTTCAGATCGCCTTAACTTCCGAACGGATGGACCGATTTTCAATTTCGAACATACGAATCTGCTTGTTTTTTTTCATAGAATCCATTTCTCCAATCGAAAAAACCGAAATCGAAAAAAAAATGCATCAAAGGGGGCCCCCTTGGAACTTTTTCGAATTCTTCAGATCGCCTTAACTTCCGAACGGATAGACCGATTTTCAACTTCGAACATACGAATCTGCTTGTTTTTTTTCATAGAATCCATTTCTCCAATCGAAAAAACCGAAATCGAAAAAAAAATGCATCAAAGGGGGCCTACTTGGAACTTTTTCGAATTCTTCAGATCGCCTTAACTTCCGAACGGATGGACCGATTTTCAATTTCGCGCATACCAATTTGCTTGTTTTTTCATAGAATCCATTTCTACAATAGGGAAAACCGAAATCGAACAAAAAATTGCATCAAAGGGGGTCCTCTTGGAACTTTTTCGAATTCTTCAGATCGCCTTAACTTCCGAACGGATGGACCGATTTTCAACTTCGATCAAACCAAACTGCTTGTTTTTTTCATAGAATCCATTTCTCCAATCGAAAAAACAGAAATCGAAAAAAAAAATGCATCAAAGGGGGCCACCTTGGAACTTTCTCGAATTCTTCAGACCGCCTCAACTTCCGAACGGATCGACCGATTTTCAATTTCGCGCATACCAATTTGCTTGTTTGTTCATAGAATCCATTTCTTCAATAGAAAAAACCGAAATCGAAAAAAAATTGCATCAAAGGGGGTCCCCTTGGAACTTTTTCGAATTCTTCAGATCGCCTTAAGAGTGGGCAATGGGACGCGCAGAATACCGAATGCAGCACTCCCGCTCTTGACTTCTCATTTGAAAACCAATCAATATTTTCATGATTTTTTGATCCCATCATGTAGATAAAGGATCAAGCTAGGGAGGATACTATCTCTTTTTTCGAAATTGCGAAAAGAAAAGATATAAAAATATATCTGAACATAGCAAATTTTTAGCCAATTTGGCGAATCAAAAAAAAATATTTCTACATCAAATAATCAATTTTGAGATAGCATCCTCCCTCGGTCGAACCTTCATCTTTCTACACAAAAAAAATCAGATCAAAATATGGATTAGTATCGTCACAGGAAGTCAAGAGCCGAGGCTCTACAACGTCAGAAATACGCACGATTTATCCGATGATATTTGCGCCCCCTGGTGAAACTCAACGAAGTAGATTATAAACACGATACAGTCGATAGTACGGGTGATATTATGAAATTAGAATAGGAAATAGAAATTTATATGAATCAGTTTGCTAGGTTTGCTAGTAAATATGGTATATTATATGTATAAAATAATTATACATTGCGTGGAAAATAAAAATATTCTGAATTGTTCACAATGAAAAAATTCTCATACATAATGAGGAATAGGTATGTATGATATTTAAATAAGAATATTTATATATACACCCAAAAGGTATACAATATGAATGAATAGAAACCTATCGACAAAGGTCGCTTCTATTTACCGGGGATCGATTTAGGATTTATCATTGCGATGATTTGAATGTTGAACAGATCTCAATACGTAAAAGTAGAGAGGGAACAGTATAAATATGAAACCGTGTTGTATTTAACATTGTATAACTGAATGATAATTTGCAATCGGGTATTGACACTATATATACAGGATGCTACCTAATGGCATTTTAATATAGGAATTCTTAAATCTATTCAAAAAATATATACAGTATGGTGGAAATGTATGGAATAAATTCATTATCTCTAACGCATATGAATTTTAAGGGAAATCCTGAGACAGGTCGATTTTCATTTTCAAATTGACATCTCTTGATATACATACGGAGTTTGTGACGTCATCCGCGTAGTTGTGGTGACGTCATCGATTATTTTTTAAATAGAAAGACACCCTGTTAAATTTTTTTTCTGGAAGGTATATCCATTTTCTAAACAGGGTGGGAAAAATTTATTTTATATTTACAACCTCATTATGCTATCAATGTGCACAATTACCTAAATAGGTCGGAGAGGGTAAATCGAATGGCCAACTAGATCTCCTGATTCAACTCCTCTCGATTTTTTCCTTTGAGGTTATCTGAAGAGCAAAGTTTATGTAAGAAGCCGGAAAGATCAGATAATTTGAAAGAACGAATACGAGTGAATATTTCACAAATATATTCAGAAACGATAGCGAAGTTCGACAATGATTTGTTATCTGTCTATCACATTGTATTCTTGCAGAACGTCACGAATTTGATTATTTATTGTAACGATTTCCGTTGTAAATATTGAATAAAATAATTTTTTTCTCACCCTGTATTACTTTATTTTCCTAATATTAGTATACCGTCAGATAGATAATGAATATACCTTCCGAAAAAAAAATGGACGGGGTATGTTCTAATTCAAAAAAATAATCGATGACGTCACCACAACTACGCGGATGACGTCACATACTCCGTACCCACTGAACATGCAATGTTACAAAATATTGGTTCAATATTATTTGCGGCTTGCTCCCATAATATAGCATGACAATATTGCATAACGCTTCTTGTGATGTTATATTCCCAATCATAACAGAAAAACCTACTATCAAATGATCTGCAAATTACAAAAGTAACTTTTGATCGAGTTTCAATTGCAATATTGTCTCAACTATAGAAGTTCGTTACATTAGCAACATTCTATGAAAAATCTATGAACAATTTTATAGAAAGTTATAAATTCAATATTTGATTTCATATCATTTGTAATATTGCCTAAACCTTGTAACTTCATTACATTTGTAACATTACATGAACCATCCATCAACAAATGCATTGCAAGTTACAAAAGTAACTTTTGATCAAGTTTCAATTGCAATATTGTCTCAACTATAAAAGTTCAATATATTCGCAACATTCTATGAACAATCTATAAACAATTTTATAGCAAGTTATGAATTTAATTTTTTATTCAATTTCATTTGTAATATTGCCTAAACCTTGTAACTTCATTACATTTTCACTCGTGTTGTATCGGGTGGAATCGGTTCGATCATCGGAGGATCATTGCATCATCGCATCAGACTCATCAGAGATCTCGCATCAGTCTCATCGACAGTCAGCCATTGTTGTTTCGTCAAGTTCTTTGTTCTTTGTGTATCGGTTTGCAATTCACAGGACTATTGCACAGGTTTCCTTTCAACTGATATATTGGAGTAAGTGATAAAGTGCACTCTCATCACATGGATATAGTTCCAAGGTAAGATGCATTTTTTTTATCGTGATATTGAATGTGAGGTTTTTAGAAATAGAATCATCGTAAGAAATTTTCGCAAATGTCAATAAAATGTTTACGTGAAGTTGTATAGTCGTTTTGATAAAATCAAAGAATAGAAAAGAAAAGGTGATCGCCATATACTCAGAGGTCAATAATGATTAGATCAAGTTACTGATTTTATTATTATCACCATATTTCATCTGTAGTTTTTTGTTTCAGTTTTCCTACTGAATATTGGGCTGCCACTTCAAGAAGTATTTTGTGGATGTTAATTTTAGTTTATCACTTATTTTATTTTTTGTGTATTTTGCGTTCATTTTGTGAATTATATGTTTTATGTTTGAAATTTGTGTTTTTATTCTCAAGATTTCAATATGCTTCACACATACTTTTCTATTGAGTAGTCACTGCCATATTGCAACAAGGTGGTAGTAGGAATATTCAATATGTAATTTTCATATACATCACATGTTATATTGCAGTAACCTTACTGAAAACATTACATTCAAAATATAAAAAAAATAAATTTCATTCAATTTATATGTAATGTTGCAGGAACCTTGCTAGAATGTGTTATCAAGAAATATTGAATTTGTTATATTAGGGAAGGTCCGTTTCAGCGGTTGCTGCAATCTTGCAGTAAGGTAGCGACAAACATTACAACCTTGCATTGTTGGGTTGCTGTAATATTGAACAAATATTACATTGCTCAGTGGGTATGTATATTAAGAGATGTCAATTTGAAAATAAAAATCGACCTGTCTCGGGATTATCCTTAAAATTCATAAACGTTAGAGATAATGAATTTATTCCATACATTTCCACCATACTGTATGTAATATCCTAAAGGTCTAAATTTTGAAGTAGAGGGTGCTGAAGAAGTGAGCAATAACGAATAGCACTCTTTCTCTATAGACTTGTCATAAAGTAAAGTAATCAATATTTTCATGACTTATTGACTTCATCAAGTAGATAAGTGATCCAGCTAATGGAAATACTATTTTATTTTCAAAAATATGAAATACAAAAGGTATACAAATATTCCTGAACATATCGAATTTGGCGAATAATAAAAAAAAACACTTTTCAAATAGTATCGGACCTAGTTTGAATCCCCATGTTCCTACAGAAAAAAATCACATCGAAATATGGACTGGTGTTTTCACAAGAAGTCCAGAGCCCGAATTGTCCGATGATATTTGCGCCCTCTGGTGATACTCCAAAATATGAAGATGAAAAAACGAGTCAGTCAACACAATATCATAGATTGGAACCATAATAAGTATTATGAAATTATTGGTGCAACTAATGATGAATTTGCGGATTTGCATAGGAAAAGCTTGAAATTTTGAAATTCAAAGGTGTAATGAGATCTAAAAATCCAAATGTAGAAGAAAATGATATCGTATTCTCATGTGGAATGTATATGATTTTGAAAATGGTACATATATTGGGACCAACGGGAGATGAATATCCAAAATACAAAATATGTAGTGAAAGCAGTCCTCAAAAATCAAAGAAATAAAAAGTAGAAGAATGAAGGCCTTAGGAAAATATAGTCATTATTCATTATTATTCGTAAATAAATAATATTCATAATAACCTGTATTTGAATGTCTTTGATAATAACCGAGAATATAACTTATCAACGTTATTGAAAGTAGCTCTCAATCTCCCAATCACTTCGTATGGCTATTTTAATGTTATACCTCGTAATTTATATGACTCTTGAAAAGCTGTTCATATGAATAGATACAGAATTATCCAAATTTTGTAAGAGTTGCGAAGCATCATGATTTTTTTCAAATCAACAAAATAAGATTTTTCGATTTGAAGATTGATTTTTTCTATTCATATTGATTTTTCATAATTTTTCAAATATGGAAATAATGCACAAATCAATTACTTATATTTTCATTATTCGATTCAAAACGTCGCAACCCTGGTTTTTCATAATGTTTATAGAATACAAATATTCATCATAGGTACCTACCTACTGGTGAATATACCGTCGATTATCAGATAAAGTGTTCGATCCTCGTTCCGCACACATGCAGGCGAATGTATCGCATCTACTCTCACTCATTGTTTTGGACTGTGTGGAGTCACAGGTTTTTTTCAAACATGCAAAATGCTTATTAAAAATAAATTGTTGAATATCCTTTGTAGCATTTAAATGACGACAAATGGTTTGAAAATATAAACAATTGAAGGGGTGTCAGTAATACATTGAACGTGTATTTTTTGAAAACTCGTTAACATGGATTTTCCAAATTGCTCGTTTCAACCATAATAATTTCCGTTTCGTGTAAACTTCGGTAATACCAGAAATGGAATATTATTGAATTCCCGAAATCTAAACAATGTCATTTTTGAAATCCAACCTAAAGAAGTCAGGAAAATATTTTCAGAATCTCAATTTTCAGAAATTGAAAATAAAATCACGAAATTCATAAGTTCATTTTTAATGGGTACCTCCTTTTGAACTTTTTGAAAAAATGATGGTAGGGGATACTGCCCAACTAGACATAGTTCCAAATAGGTATAGACGCCATTTTTCTACTTTCGTCGAATATTTCGGAGAGATTTGTTTGTTCCACGGAAGCATAATAGTTGTCCTCTGAATGTTTACCGAGTGGCATCTGTCAGTTTTACGAAAAAATTCGATATTCAGTGAGTGATATAAGACAATGCTTGATTCTTTAAAATTTTATATCGCAACTTACGTGTTTTTTTCTTTTCAATCAACGTTTGTCTGATTTTTTAATTACAATGCAATTTCCATTATATTATACCATGAAACTTTCATGATAAATCGGATAAGTATACCACAAACGTTTAGTATACATAATGTTTTATGAAGTTATACAGATTTCACATGATGGCATACCTAACCGAAGGAGAATTATCTAACCTATACGATGCCAGAATTGGACTGGAAGAAGGCATAATATGCCATCATGAGGCAGCAATGTGTTCAACTATTATTTTGTCAACATAAAAAAATGAATGGAGTTATTTAATACCAACTCATTAAATAGGTAGATACTTCATTCATACCAATAATGTATATTTTCCTCTCATTTGATATACTGATGAAAGCTCGACTACACATTATGAACACAAAGACCAGTTGGCTGACTGTGTGAGGAGAGAGCCGAGCGCCGAGCGCGCGATAATGTAGTATTGTCTCATTAAATAAGTACATGTAGATATCTGCTACATAAAAAATTTTCATTCTGGAAACTTATTTCATCTATTGGCTCAATTTTGTTCGCAGCATGTATACAAAAATTTTCATAAATAAAATTTTTTCTCGATTACTCAAAATTGTCATTCCGAAAATAACAAGTTGAAATTTGCTACAGTTCTAGAAATTGATGAACATGAATTTTTCACCAATATTGTATATGGCAAGAAGCGCTATCATGTATACTTCAATTTGAAAAAAAAATCAGTCCGATCGCTCAATTATTTCCAGAAATATAACGGTAGGAACGATAAAAAACGTGTTTTACAGAAAAATCGTACTTTTTGTGTTTTTTCAGAATAAAAAAGTTCTTGGCCTAGAGAAAATGTCGTAAAAATTGATTTGGTATACACAATCATCAAGTTGAAGATCCGCAGCAAGTCTGATTTGAATCTACGCCAGTTTTGTTTTCTCGAAAACTGAGAGACAGCATCCCAGTATTACTCGCATATTAGATTATCGAGCAATGCGAATAAAAACGTCAGTCGCGATATCACCCGTACTAGATGAGAAGATCGTTCGTTGAACAAGGATAACCGTTGATTTATGACGATTTGGTAACCGCCCACTGCTGTTTCCTCCAAACCCCCCCTGTCCCGGATTTGGACAATGTGTCTGGCCTTTCCCAGCCTTAACTTCCGAACGGATTGACCGATTTTCAACTTCGATCATACCAAACTGCTTGTTTTTCTTCATAGAATCCATTTCTCCAATCGAAAAAACCGAAATCTGAAAAAAAATTGCATCAAAGGTGGTCCCCTTGGAACTTTTTCGAATTCTTCAAATCGCCTTAACTTCCGAACGGATGGACCGATTTTCAACTTCGATCATACCAATCTGCTTGTTTTTTTCCATAGAATCCATTTCTCCAATCGAAAAAACCAAAATCGAAAGAAAAATTGCATCAAAGGGGGTCCCCTTGGAACTTTTCTGAATTCTTCAGATCGCCTTAACTTCCGAACGGATGGACCGATTTTCAACTTCGATCATACCAATCTGCTTGTTTTTTTTTCATAGAATCCATTTCTCCAATCGAAAAAACCGAAATCGAAAAGAAAAATTGCATCAAAGGGGGTCCCCTTGGAACTTTTTCGAATTCTTCAGATCGCCTTAACTTCCGAACGGATGGACCGATTTTCAACTTCGATCATACCAATCTGCTTGTTTCTTTTTCATAGGATCCATTTCTCCAATCAAAAAAACCGAAATCGAAAAAATAAAAAGCATCAAAGGGAGCCCCCTTGGAACTTTTTCGAATTCTTCAGATCGCCTTAACTTCCGAACGGATAGACCGATTTTCAACTTCGAACATACGAACCTGCTTGTTTTTTTTCATAGAATCCATTTCTCCAATCGAAAAAACCGAAATCGAAAAAAAAAATGCATCAAAGGGGGCCTACTTGGAACTTTTTCGAATTCTTCAGATCGACTTAACTTCCGAACGGATGGACCGATTTTCAACTTCGATCATACCAATCTCCTTTTTTTTTCATAGAATCCATTTCTCCGATCAAAAAATCCGAAATCGAAAAAAAAAAACGAATCAAAGGTGGCCCCCTTGGAACTTTTTCGAATTCTTCAGATCGCCTTAACTTCCGAACGGATGGACCGATTTTCAACTTCGATCATACCAATCTGCTTGTTTTTTTTCATAGAATCAATTTCTCGAATCGAAAAAACCGAAATCGAAAAAAAAAATTGCATCGAAGGGGGCCGCCTTGGAACTTTTTCGAATTCTTCAGATCGCCTTAACTTCCGAACGGATGAACCGATTTTCAACTTCGATCATACCAATCTGTTTGTTTTTTTTCATAAAATCCATTTCTCAAATCGAAAAAACCGAAATCGAAAAAAAAATGCATCAAAGTGGGCCCTCTTGGAACTTTCTCGAAATCTTCAGATCACCTTAACTTCCGAACGGATGGACAGATTTTCAACTTCGATCATACCAATCTGTATGTTT
Source organism: Chrysomela aeneicollis (assembly GCA_029955515.1). Taxonomy (NCBI): domain Eukaryota; kingdom Metazoa; phylum Arthropoda; class Insecta; order Coleoptera; family Chrysomelidae; genus Chrysomela; species Chrysomela aeneicollis. The sequence continues at coordinate 7,374,244 of JARUHQ010000013.1, read as the reverse complement.
TTTTTCATAGAATCCAATTCTCCAATCTGAAAAACCGAAATCGAAAAGGAAATGCACCAAAGGGGGCCCTCTTGGAACTTTTTCGAATTCTTCAGATCGCCTAAACTTCCGAACGGATGGACCGATTTTCAACTTCGATCATACCAATCTGCTTGTTTTTTTTCATAGAATCCATTTCTCCTAACGAAAAAACCGAAATCGAAAAAAAAAATGCATCAAAGGAGGCCCCCTTGGAACTTTTTCGAATTCCTCAGATCACCTTAACTTCCGAACGGATGCACCGATTTTCAACTTCGATCATACCAATCTGCTTTTTTTTTTCATAGAATCCATTTCTCCAATCGAAAAAACCGAAATCGAAAAAAAAATGCATCAAAGAGGGCCCCCTTGGAACTTTTTCGAATTCTTCAGATCGCCTTAACTTCCGAACGGATAGACCGATTTTCAACTTCGAACATACGAATCTGCTTGTTTTTTTTCATAGAATCCATTTCTCCAATCGAAAAAACCGAAATCGAAAAAAAAATGCATCAAAGGGGGCCTACTTGGAACTTTTTCGAATTCTTCAGATCGCCTTAACTTCCGAACGGATGGACCGATTTTCAATTTCGCGCATACCAATTTGCTTGTTTTTTCATAGAATCCATTTCTACAATAGGAAAAACCGAAATCGAACAAAAAATTGCATCAAAGGGGGTCTTCTTGGAACTTTTTCGAATTCTTCAGATCGCCTTAACTTCCGAACGGATGGACCGATTTTCAACTTCGATCAAACCAAACTGCTTGTTTTTTTCATAGAATCCATTTCTCCAATCGAAAAAACAGAAATCGAAAAAAAAAAATGCATCAAAGGGGGCCACCTTGGAACTTTCTCGAATTCTTCAGACCGCCTCAACTTCCGAACGGATCGACCGATTTTCAATTTCGCGCATACCAATTTGCTTGTTTTTTCATAGAACCCATTTCTTCAATAGAAAAAACCGAAATCGAAAAAAAATTGCATCAAAGGGGGTCCCCTTGGAACTTTTTCGAATTCTTCAGATCGCCTTAACTTCCGAACGGATTGACCGATTTTCAACTTCGATCATACCAAACTGCTTGTTTTTCTTCATAGAATCCATTTCTCCAATCGAAAAAACCGAAATCTGAAAAAAAATTGCATCAAAGGTGGTCCCCTTGGAACTTTTTCGAATTCTTCAAATCGCCTTAACTTCCGAACGGATGGACCGATTTTCAACTTCGATCATACCAATCTGCTTGTTTTTTTTCATAGAATCCATTTCTCCAATCGAAAAAACCAAAATCGAAAAAAAAATTGCATCAAAGGGGGTCCCCTTGGAACTTTTCTGAATTCTTCAGATCGCCTTAACTTCCGAACGGATGGACCGATTTTCAACTTCGATCATACCAATCTGCTTGTTTTTTTTTCATAGAATCCATTTCTCCAATCGAAAAAACCGAAATCGAAAAGAAAAATTGCATCAAAGGGGGTCCCCTTGGAACTTTTTCGAATTCTTCAGATCGCCTTAACTTCCGAACGGATGGACCGATTTTCAACTTCGATCATACCAATCTGCTTGTTTCTTTTTCATAGGATCCATTTCTCCAATCAAAAAAACCGAAATCGAAAAAATAAAAAGCATCAAAGGGAGCCCCCTTGGAACTTTTTCGAATTCTTCAGATCGCCTTAACTTCCGAACGGATAGACCGATTTTCAACTTCGAACATACGAACCTGCTTGTTTTTTTTCATAGAATCCATTTCTCCAATCGAAAAAAACCGAAATCGAAAAAAAAATGCATCAAAGGGGGCCTACTTGGAACTTTTTCGAATTCTTCAGATCGACTTAACTTCCGAACGGATGGACCGATTTTCAACTTCGATCATACCAATCTCCTTTTTTTTTCATAGAATCCATTTCTCCGATCAAAAAATCCGAAATCGAAAAAAAAAAACGAATCAAAGGTGGCCCCCTTGGAACTTTTTCGAATTCTTCAGATCGCCTTAACTTCCGAACGGATGGACCGATTTTCAACTTCGATCATACCAATCTGCTTGTTTTTTTTCATAGAATCAATTTCTCGAATCGAAAAAACCGAAATCGAAAAAAAAAATTGCATCGAAGGGGGCCGCCTTGGAACTTTTTCGAATTCTTCAGATCGCCTTAACTTCCGAACGGATGAACCGATTTTCAACTTCGATCATACCAATCTGTTTGTTTTTTTTTCATAAAATCCATTTCTCAAATCGAAAAAACCGAAATCGAAAAAAAAATGCATCAAAGTGGGCCCTCTTGGAACTTTCTCGAAATCTTCAGATCACCTTAACTTCCGAACGGATGGACAGATTTTCAACTTCGATCATACCAATCTGTATGTTTTTTTTCATAGAATCCAATTCTCCAATCTGAAAAACCGAAATCGAAAAGGAAATGCACCAAAGGGGGCCCTCTTGGAACTTTTTCGAATTCTTCAGATCGCCTAAACTTCCGAACGGATGGACCGATTTTCAACTTCGATCATACCAATCTGCTTGTTTTTTTTCATAGAATCCATTTCTCCTAACGAAAAAACCGAAATCGAAAAAAAAAATGCATCAAAAGAGGCCCCCTTGGAACTTTTTCGAATTCCTCAGATCACCTTAACTTCCGAACGGATGCACCGATTTTCAACTTCGATCATACCAATCTACTTTTTTTTTTCATAGAATCCATTTCTCCAATCGAAAAAACCGAAATCGAAAAAAAAATGCATCAAAGAGGGCCCCCTTGAAACTTTTTCGAATTCTTCAGATCGCCTTAACTTCCGAACGGATAGACCGATTTTCAACTTCGAACATACGAATCTGCTTGTTTTTTTTCATAGAATCCATTTCTCCAATCGAAAAAACCGAAATCGAAAAAAAAATGCATCAAAGGGGGCCTACTTGGAACTTTTTCGAATTCTTCAGATCGCCTTAACTTCCGAACGGATGGACCGATTTTCAATTTCGCGCATACCAATTTGCTTGTTTTTTCATAGAATCCATTTCTACAATAGGGAAAACCGAAATCGAACAAAAAATTGCATCAAAGGGGGTCCTCTTGGAACTTTTTCGAATTCTTCAGATCGCCTTAACTTCCGAACGGATGGACCGATTTTCAACTTCGATCAAACCAAACTGCTTGTTTTTTTTCATAGAATCAATTTCTCGAATCGAAAAAACCGAAATCGAAAAAAAAAATGCATCAAAGGAGGCCCCCTTGGAACTTTTTCGAATTCCTCAGATCACCTTAACTTCCGAACGGATGCACCGATTTTCAACTTCGATCATACCAATCTGCTTTTTTTTTTCATAGAATCCATTTCTCCAATCGAAAAAACCGAAATCGAAAAAAAAATGCATCAAAGAGGGCCCCCTTGGAACTTTTTCGAATTCTTCAGATCGCCTTAACTTCCGAACGGATAGACCGATTTTCAACTTCGAACATACGAATCTGCTTGTTTTTTTTCATAGAATCCATTTCTCCAATCGAAAAAACCGAAATCGAAAAAAAAATGCATCAAAGGGGGCCTACTTGGAACTTTTTCGAATTCTTCAGATCGCCTTAACTTCCGAACGGATGGACCGATTTTCAATTTCGCGCATACCAATTTGCTTGTTTTTTCATAGAATCCATTTCTACAATAGGGAAAACCGAAATCGAACAAAAAATTGCATCAAAGGGGGTCCTCTTGGAACTTTTTCGAATTCTTCAGATCGCCTTAACTTCCGAACGGATGGACCGATTTTCAACTTCGATCAAACCAAACTGCTTGTTTTTTTCATAGAATCCATTTCTCCAATCGAAAAAACAGAAATCGAAAAAAAAAAATGCATCAAAGGGGGCCACCTTGGAACTTTCTCGAATTCTTCAGACCGCCTCAACTTCCGAACGGATCGACCGATTTTCAATTTCGCGCATACCAATTTGCTTGTTTTTTCATAGAATCCATTTCTTCAATAGAAAAAACCGAAATCGAAAAAAAATTGCATCAAAGGGGGTCCCCTTGGAACTTTTTCGAATTCTTCAGATCGCCTTAACTTCCGAACGGATTGACCGATTTTCAACTTCGATCCTACCAAACTGCTTGTTTTTCTTCATAGAATCCATTTCTCCAATCGAAAAAACCGAAATCTGAAAAAAAATTGCATCAAAGGTGGTCCCCTTGGAACTTTTTCGAATTCTTCAAATCGCCTTAACTTCCGAACGGATGGACCGATTTTTAACTTCGATCATACCAATCTGCTTGTTTTTTTCCATAGAATCCATTTCTCCAATCGAAAAAACCAAAATCGAAAAAAAATTGCATCAAAGGGGGTCCCCTTGGAATTTTTCTGAATTCTTCAGATCGCCTTAACTTCCGAACGGATGGACCGATTTTCAACTTCGATCATACCAATCTGCTTGTTTTTTTTTTCATAGAATCCATTTCTCCAATCGAAAAAACCGAAATCGAAAAGAAAAATTGCATCAAAGGGGGTCCCCTTGGAACTTTTTCGAATTCTTCAGATCGCCTTAACTTCCGAACGGATGGACCGATTTTCAACTTCGATCATACCAATCTGCTTGTTTCTTTTTCATAGGATCCATTTCTCCAATCAAAAAAACCGAAATCGAAAAAATAAAAAGCATCAAAGGGAGCCCCCTTGGAACTTTTTCGAATTCTTCAGATCGCCTTAACTTCCGAACGGATAGACCGATTTTCAACTTCGAACATACGAACCTGCTTGTTTTTTTTCATAGAATCCATTTCTCCAATCGAAAAAACCGAAATCGAAAAAAAAATGCATCAAAGGGGGCCTACTTGGAACTTTTTCGAATTCTTCAGATTGACTTAACTTCCGAACGGATGGACCGATTTTCAACTTCGATCATACCAATCTCCTTTTTTTTTCATAGAATCCATTTCTCCGATCAAAAAATCCGAAATCGAAAAAAAAATGCATCAAAGGGGGCCCCCTTGCAACTTTTTCGAATTCTTCAGATTGCCTTAACTTTCGAACGTATGGACCGATTTTCAACTTCGATCATACCAATCTGCTTGTTTATTTTCATAGAATCCATTTCTCCAATCAAAAAAACCGAAATCGAAAAAATAAACAGCATTAAAGGGAGCCCCCTTGGAACTTTTTCGAATTCTTCAGATCGCCTTAACTTCCGAACGGATGGACCGTTTTTCAACTTCGATCATACGAATCTGCTTGTTTTTTTTTATAGAATTCATTTCTCTAATCGAAAAAACCAAAATCGAAATGAAAAATGCATCAAAGGGGGTCCCCTTGGAACTTTTTCGAATTCTTCAGATCGCCTTAACTTCCGAACGGATGGACCGATTTTCAACTTCGATCATACCAATCTGCTTGTTTCTTTTTCATAGGATCCATTTCTCCAATCAAAAAAACCGAAATCGAAAAAATAAAAAGCATCAAAGGGACCCCCCTAGGACCTTTTTCGAATTCTTCAGATCGCCTTAACTTCCGAACGGATAGACCGATTTTCAACTTCGAACATACGAATCTGCTTGTTTTTTTTCATAGAATCCATTTCTCCAATCGAAAAAACCGAAATCGAAAAAAAATGCATCAAAGGGGGCCTACTTGGAACTTTTTCGAATTCTTCAGATCGCCTTAACTTCCGAACGGATGGACCGATTTTCAATTTCGCGCATACCAATTTGCTTGTTTTTTTATTCGAACTTAACTTCCGAACGGATGGACCGATTTTCAACTTCGATCATACCAATCTCCTTTTTTTTCATAGAATCCATTTCTCCGATCAAAAAATCCGAAATCGAAAAAAAAAATGCATCAAAGGGGGCCCCCTTGGAACTTTTTCGAATTCTTCAGATTGCCTTAACTTTCGAACGTATGGACCGATTTTCAACTTCGATCATACCAATCTGCTTGTTTTTTTCATAGAATCCATTTCTGCAATCAAAAAAACCGAAATCGAAAAAATAAACAGCATCAAAGGGAGCCCCCTTGGAACTTTTTCGAATTCTTCAGATCGCCTTAACTTCCGAACGGATGGACCGATTTTCAACTTCGATCATACGAATCTGCTTGTTTTTTTTTATTTAATTCATTTCTCTGATCGAAAAAACCAAAATCGAAAAAAAAAAATGCATCAAAGGGGGCCACCTTGGAACTTTTTCGAATTCTTCAGATCGGCTTAACTTCCGAACGGATGGACCGATTATCAACTTCGATCTTACCAATCTGCTTTTTTTTTATAGAATCCATTTCTCCGATCAAAAAAATCGAAATCGAAAAAAAAAAAAATGCATCAAAGGGGTCCCCCTTGGAACTTTTTCGAATTCTTCAGATCGCCTTAACATCCGAACGCATGGACCGATTTTCAACTTCGATCATACCAATCTGTTTTTTTTTTTTTTCATAGAATCCATTTCTCCGATCGAAAGAACTGAAATCGAAAAAAAAAAAAAAAGAAATCAAAGGGGGCCCCCTTGGAACTTTTTCGAATTCTTCAGATCGCCTAACTTCCGAACGGATGGACCGATTTTCAACTTCGATCATACCAATTTGCTTGTTTTTTTTTCATAGAATCCATTTCTCCAATCGAAAAAACCGAAATCGAAAAAAAAATGCATCTATGGGGGCCCCTTTGGAACTTTTTCGAATTCTTCAGATCGCCTTAACTTCCGAACGGATGGACCAATTTTCAACTTCGATCATACCAATCTGCTTGCATTTTTTCAAAGAATCCATTTCTCCAATCGAAAAAACCGAAATGGAAAAAAAAAATGCATCAAAGGGGAACCCCTTGGAACTTTTTCGAATTCTTCAGATCGCCTTAACTTCCGAACGGATGGACCGATTTTCAACTTCGATCATACCAATCTGCTTGTTTTTTTTCATAGGATCCATTTCTCCAATCGAAAAAACCGGAATCGAAAAAAAAGCGCATCAAAGGGGGCCCCCTTGGAACTTTCTCGAATTCTTCAGATCGCCTTAACTTCCGAATGGATGGACCGATTTTCAACTTCGATCATACAAATCTGCTTGTTTTTTTTCCATAGAATCCATTTCTCCAATCGAAAAAACCGGAATCGAAAAAAAAATGCATCGAAGGGGGCCCCCTTGGAACTTTTTCGAATTCTTCAGATCGCCTCAACTTCCGAACGGATGGACCGATTTTCAATTTCGCGCATACCAATTCGCTTGTTTTTTCCATAGAATCCATTTCTCCAATCGAAAAAAATTGCATCAAAGGAGGTCCCCTTGGAACTTTTTCGAATTCTTCAGATTGCCTTAACTTCCGAACGGATGGACCGATTTTCAACTTCGATCATACCAATCTGCTTGTTTTTTTCATAGAATCCATTTCTCCAATCGAAAAAACCGAAATCGAAAAAAAAATGCATCAAAGGGGGCCCCCTTGGAACTTTTTCGAATTCTTCAGATCGCCTTAACTTCCGAACGGATGGACCGATTTTCAACTTCGATCATACCAATCTGCTTGTTTTATGTCATAGAATCCATTTCTCCAATCGAATAAACCGAAATCGTGAAAAAAAATGCATCAAGGGAGGCCCCCTTGGAACTTTTTCGAATTCTTCAGACCGCCTTAACTTCCGACCGGATGGACCGATTTTCAATTTCGCGCATACCAATTTGATTGTTTTTTCATAGAATCCATTTCTTCAATCGAAAAAACCGAAATCGAAAAAAAAATTGCATCGAAGGGGGTCCCCTTGGAACTTTTTCGAATTCTTCAGATCACCTTAACTTCCGAACGGATGGACCGATTTTCAACTTCGATCATACCAATCTGCTTGTTTTTTTCCTAAAATCCATTTCTTCAATCGAAAAAACCGACATCGAAAAAAAAAGCATCAAAGGGGGCCCCCTTGGAACTTTTTCGAATTCTTCAGATCGCCTCAACTTCCGAACGGATGGACCGATTTTCAACTTCGATCATACCAATCTGCTTGTTTTTTTTCATAGAATCCATTTCTCCAATCGAAAAAACCGAAATCGAAAAAAAAAAAATGCATCAAAGGGGGCCCCCTTGGAACTTTTTCGAATTCTTCAGATCGCCTTAACTTCCGAACGGATGGACCGATTTTCAACTTCGATCATACCAATCTGCTTGTTTTTTCTTCATAGAATCCATTTCTCCAATCGAAAAACCTGAAATCGAAAAAAAAAAGCATCAATGGGGGCCCCCTCGGAACTTTCTCGAATTCTTCAGATCGCTTTAACTTCCGAACGGATGGACCGATTTTCAACTTCGATCATACCAATCTGCTTGTTTTCTTTCATAGAATCCATTTCTCTAATCGAAAAAACCGAAATCGAAAAAAAAAATGCATCAAAGAGGGCCTTCTTGGAACTTTTTCGAATTCTACAGATCGCCTTAACTTCCGAACGGATGGACCGATTTTCAACTTCGCGCATATCAATTCGCTTGTTTTTTCATAGAATCCATTTCTCCAATCAAAAAAACCGAAATCGAAAAAAAATTGCATCAAAGGGGGTCCCCTTGGAACTTTTTCGAATTCTTCAGATCGCTTTAACTTCCGAACGGATGGACCGATTTTCAACTTCGATCATACCAATCTGCTTGTTTCTTTCATAGAATCCATTTCTCAAATCGAAAAAACCGAAATCGAAAAAAAAATGCATCAAAGGGGGCCCCCTTGGAACTTTTTCGAATTCTTCAGATCGCCTTAACTTCCGAACGGATGGACCGATTTTCAACTTCGATCATACCAATCTGCTTGTTTTTTTTTCATAGAATCCATTTCTCCAATCGGAAAAACCGAAATCGAAGAGAAAATGCATCAAAGGGGGCCACTTTGGAACTTTTTCGAATTCTTCAGACCGCCTCAACTTCCGAACGGATCGACCGATTTTCAATTTCGCGCATACCAAATTGCTTGTTTTTTCATAGAATCCATTTCTTCAATAGAAAAAACCGAAATCGAAAAAAAAATTGCATCAAAGGGGGTCCCCTTGGAACTTTTTCGAATTCTTCAAATCGCCTAAACTTCCGAACGGATGGACCGATTTTCAACTTCGATCATACCAATCTGCTTGTTTTTTTTCATAGAATCCATTTCTCCAATCGAAAAAAACAAAATCGAAGAAAAAATTGCATCAAAGGGGGTCCCCTTGGAACTTTTCTGAATTCTTCAGATCGCCTCAACTTCCGAACGGGTGGACCGATTTTCAACTTCGATCATACCAATCTGCTTGTTTATTTTTCATAGAATCCATTTCTCCAATCGAAAAAACCGAAATCGAAAAGAAAAATTGCATCAAAGGGGGTCCCCTTGGAACTTTTTCGAATTCATCAGATCGCCTTAACTTCCGAACGGATGGACCGATTTTCAACTTCGATCATACCAATCTGCTTGTTTTTTTTTAAGAATTCATTTCTCCAATCAAAAAAACCGAAATCGAAAAAATAAAAAGCATCAAAGGGACCCCCCTTGGAACTTTTTCGAATTCTTCAGATCGCCTTAACTTCCGAACGGATGGAACGATTTTCAACTTCGATCATACGAATCTGCTTTTTTTTTTCATAGAATCTATTTCTGCAATCGAAAAAACCGAAATCGAAAAAAAAAAATGCATCAAAGGGGGCTCCCTTGGAACTTTTTCGAATTCTTCAGATCGACTTAACTTCCGAACGGATGGACCGATTTTCAACTTCGATCATACCAATCTGCTTTTTTTTTCATAGAATCCATTTCTCCGATCAAAAAAACCGAAATCGAAAAAAAAAAATGCATCAAAGGGGGCCCCCTTGGAACTTTTTCGAATTCTTCAGATTGCCTTAACTTTCGAACGTATGGACCGATTTTCAACTTCGATCATACCAATCTGCTTGTTTTTTTTCATAGAATCCATTTCTCCAATCAAAAAAACCGAAATCGAAAAAATAAAAAGCATCAAAGGGGGCCCCCTTGGAACTTTTTCGAATTCTTCAGATCGACTTAACTTCCGAACGGATGGACCGATTTTCAACTTCGATCATACCAATCTGCTTTTTTTTCATAGAATCCATTTCTCCGATCAAAAAAACCGAAATCGAAAAAAAAAATGCATCTAAGGGGGCCCCCTTGGAACTTTTTCGAATTCTTCAGATTGCCTTAACTTTCGAACGTATGGACCGATTTGCTTGTTTTTTCATAGAATCCATTTCTTCAATAGAAAAAACCAAAATCGATAAAAAAATTGCATCAAAGGGGGTCCCCTTGGAACTTTTTCGAATTCTTCAGATCGCCTTAACTTCCGAACGGATGGACCTATTTTCAACTTCGATCATACCAATCTGCTTGTTTTTTTTTTCATAGAATCCATTTCTCCAATCGGAAAAACCGAAATCGAAGAGAAAATGCATCAAAGGGGGCCACTTTGGAACTTTTTCGAATTCTTCAGACCGCCTCAACTTCCGAACGGATCGACCGATTTTCAATTTCGCGCATACCAAATTGCTTGTTTTTTCATAGAATCCATTTCTTCAATAGAAAAAACCGAAATCGAAAAAAAAATTGCATCAAAGGGGGTCCCCTTGGAACTTTTTCGAATTCTTCAAATCGCCTAAACTTCCGAACGGATGGACCGATTTTCAACTTCGATCATACCAATCTGCTTGTTTTCTTTCATAGAATCCATTTCTCTAATCGAAAAAACCGAAATCGAAAAAAAAAATGCATCAAAGAGGGCCTTCTTGGAACTTTTTCGAATTCTACAGATCGCCTTAACTTCCGAACGGATGGACCGATTTTCAACTTCGCGCATATCAATTCGCTTGTTTTTTCATAGAATCCATTTCTCCAATCAAAAAAACCGAAATCGAAAAAAAATTGCATCAAAGGGGGTCCCCTTGGAACTTTTTCGAATTCTTCAGATCGCTTTAACTTCCGAACGGATGGACCGATTTTCAACTTCGATCATACCAATCTGCTTGTTTCTTTCATAGAATCCATTTCTCAAATCGAAAAAACCGAAATCGAAAAAAAAATGCATCAAAGGGGGCCCCCTTGGAACTTTTTCGAATTCTTCAGATCGCCTTAACTTCCGAACGGATGGACCGATTTTCAACTTCGATCATACCAATCTGCTTGTTTTTTTTTCATAGAATCCATTTCTCCAATCGGAAAAACCGAAATCGAAGAGAAAATGCATCAAAGGGGGCCACTTTGGAACTTTTTCGAATTCTTCAGACCGCCTCAACTTCCGAACGGATCGACCGATTTTCAATTTCGCGCATACCAAATTGCTTGTTTTTTCATAGAATCCATTTCTTCAATAGAAAAAACCGAAATCGAAAAAAAAATTGCATCAAAGGGGGTCCCCTTGGAACTTTTTCGAATTCTTCAAATCGCCTAAACTTCCGAACGGATGGACCGATTTTCAACTTCGATCATACCAATCTGCTTGTTTTTTTTCATAGAATCCATTTCTCCAATCGAAAAAAACAAAATCGAAGAAAAAATTGCATCAAAGGGGGTCCCCTTGGAACTTTTCTGAATTCTTCAGATCGCCTCAACTTCCGAACGGGTGGACCGATTTTCAACTTCGATCATACCAATCTGCTTGTTTATTTTTCATAGAATCCATTTCTCCAATCGAAAAAACCGAAATCGAAAAGAAAAATTGCATCAAAGGGGGTCCCCTTGGAACTTTTTCGAATTCATCAGATCGCCTTAACTTCCGAACGGATGGACCGATTTTCAACTTCGATCATACCAATCTGCTTGTTTTTTTTTAAGAATTCATTTCTCCAATCAAAAAAACCGAAATCGAAAAAATAAAAAGCATCAAAGGGACCCCCCTTGGAACTTTTTCGAATTCTTCAGATCGCCTTAACTTCCGAACGGATGGAACGATTTTCAACTTCGATCATACGAATCTGCTTTTTTTTTTCATAGAATCTATTTCTGCAATCGAAAAAACCGAAATCGAAAAAAAAAAATGCATCAAAGGGGGCCCCCTTGGAACTTTTTCGAATTCTTCAGATCGACTTAACTTCCGAACGGATGGACCGATTTTCAACTTCGATCATACCAATCTGCTTTTTTTTTCATAGAATCCATTTCTCCGATCAAAAAAACCGAAATCGAAAAAAAAAAAATGCATCAAAGGGGGCCCCCTTGGAACTTTTTCGAATTCTTCAGATTGCCTTAACTTTCGAACGTATGGACCGATTTTCAACTTCGATCATACCAATCTGCTTGTTTTTTTTCATAGAATCCATTTCTCCAATCAAAAAAACCGAAATCGAAAAAATAAAAAGCATCAAAGGGGGCCCCCTTGGAACTTTTTCGAATTCTTCAGATCGACTTAACTTCCGAACGGATGGACCGATTTTCAACTTCGATCATACCAATCTGCTTTTTTTTCATAGAATCCATTTCTCCGATCAAAAAAACCGAAATCGAAAAAAAAAAATGCATCTAAGGGGGCCCCCTTGGAACTTTTTCGAATTCTTCAGATGGCCTTAACTTTCGAACGTATGGACCGATTTGCTTGTTTTTTCATAGAATCCATTTCTTCAATAGAAAAAACCAAAATCGATAAAAAAATTGCATCAAAGGGGGTCCCCTTGGAACTTTTTCGAATTCTTCAGATCGCCTTAACTTCCGAACGGATGGACCTATTTTCAACTTCGATCATACCAATCTGCTTGTTTTTTTTTCATAGAATCCATTTCTCCAATCGGAAAAACCGAAATCGAAGAGAAAATGCATCAAAGGGGGCCACTTTGGAACTTTTTCGAATTCTTCAGACCGCCTCAACTTCCGAACGGATCGACCGATTTTCAATTTCGCGCATACCAAATTGCTTGTTTTTTCATAGAATCCATTTCTTCAATAGAAAAAACCGAAATCGAAAAAAAAATTGCATCAAAGGGGGTCCCCTTGGAACTTTTTCGAATTCTTCAAATCGCCTAAACTTCCGAACGGATGGACCGATTTTCAACTTCGATCATACCAATCTGCTTGTTTTTTTTCATAGAATCCATTTCTCCAATCGAAAAAAACAAAATCGAAGAAAAAATTGCATCAAAGGGGGTCCCCTTGGAACTTTTCTGAATTCTTCAGATCGCCTCAACTTCCGAACGGGTGGACCGATTTTCAACTTCGATCATACCAATCTGCTTGTTTATTTTTCATAGAATCCATTTCTCCAATCGAAAAAACCGAAATCGAAAAGAAAAATTGCATCAAAGGGGGTCCCCTTGGAACTTTTTCGAATTCATCAGATCGCCTTAACTTCCGAACGGATGGACCGATTTTCAACTTCGATCATACCAATCTGCTTGTTTTTTTTTAAGAATTCATTTCTCCAATCAAAAAAACCGAAATCGAAAAAATAAAAAGCATCAAAGGGACCCCCCTTGGAACTTTTTCGAATTCTTCAGATCGCCTTAACTTCCGAACGGATGGAACGATTTTCAACTTCGATCATACGAATCTGCTTTTTTTTTTCATAGAATCTATTTCTGCAATCGAAAAAACCGAAATCGAAAAAAAAAAATGCATCAAAGGGGGCCCCCTTGGAACTTTTTCGAATTCTTCAGATCGACTTAACTTCCGAACGGATGGACCGATTTTCAACTTCGATCATACCAATCTGCTTTTTTTTTCATAGAATCCATTTCTCCGATCAAAAAAACCGAAATCGAAAAAAAAAAATGCATCAAAGGGGGCCCCCTTGGAACTTTTTCGAATTCTTCAGATTGCCTTAACTTTCGAACGTATGGACCGATTTTCAACTTCGATCATACCAATCTGCTTGTTTTTTTTCATAGAATCCATTTCTCCAATCAAAAAAACCGAAATCGAAAAAATAAAAAGCATCAAAGGGGGCCCCCTTGGAACTTTTTCGAATTCTTCAGATCGACTTAACTTCCGAACGGATGGACCGATTTTCAACTTCGATCATACCAATCTGCTTTTTTTTCATAGAATCCATTTCTCCGATCAAAAAAACCGAAATCGAAAAAAAAAATGCATCAAAGGGGGCCCCCTTGGAACTTTTTCGAATTCTTCAGATTGCCTTAACTTTCGAACGTATGGACCGATTTGCTTGTTTTTTCATAGAATCCATTTCTTCAATAGAAAAAACCAAAATCGATAAAAAAATTGCATCAAAGGGGGTCCCCTTGGAACTTTTTCGAATTCTTCAGATCGCCTTAACTTCCGAACGGATGGACCTATTTTCAACTTCGATCATACCAAACTGCTTGTTTTTTTTCATAGAATCCATTTATCCAATCGAAAAAACCGAAATCTGAAAAAAAATTGCATCAAAGGGGGTCCCCTTGGAACTTTTTCGAATTCTTCAAATCGCCTTAACTTCCGAACGGATGGACCGATTTTCAACTTCGATCATACCAAACTGCTTGTTTTTTTTTCATAGAATCCATTTCTAAGGGGGCCCCCTTGGAACTTTTTCGAATTCTTCAGATCGCCTTAACTTCCGAACGGATGGACCGATTTTCAACTTCGATCATACGAATCTGCTTGTTTTTTTTCATAGAATCCATTTCTCCAATCGAAAAAACCGAAATCGAAAAAAATAATGCATCAAAGGGGGCCCCCTTGGAACTTTTTCGAATTCTTCAGATCGACTTAATTTCCGAACGGATGGACCGATTTTCAACTTCGATCATACCAATCTGCTTTTTTTTTTCATAGAATCAATTTCTCCGATCAAAATATCCGAAATCGAAAAAAAAAAATGCATCAAAGGGAGCCCCCTTGGAACTTTTTCGAATTCTTCAGATTGCCTTAACTTTCGAACGTATGGACCGATTTTCAACTTCGATCATACCAATCTGCTTGTTTTTTTTTCATCGAATACATTTCTCCAATCAAAAAAACCGAAATCGAAAAAATAAAAAGCATCAAAGGGAGCCCCCTTGGAACTTTTTCGAATTCTTCAGATCGCCTTAACTTCCGAACGGATGGACCGATTTTCAACTTCGATCATACGAATCTGCTTGTTTTTTTTTCATAGAATCCATTTCTCCAATCGAAAAAACCGAAATAGAAAAAAAAATGCATCAAAGGGGGCCCTCTTGGAACTTTTTCGAATTCTTTAGATCGACTTAACTTCCGAACGGATGGACCGATTTTCAACTTCGATCATACCAATCTGCTTTATTTTTCATAGAATCCATTTCTCCGATCAAAAAAACCGAAATCGAAACAAAAATGCATCAAAGGGGGCCCTCTTGGAACTTTTTCGAATTCTTCAGATTGCCTTAACTTTCGAACGTATGGACCGATTTTCAACTTCGATCATACCAATCTGCTTGTTTTTTTCGGAGAATCCATTTATCCAATCGAAAAAACCGAAATCGAAAAAAAAAATGCATCAAAGGGGGCCCCCTTGGAACTTTTTCGAATTCCTCAGATCGCCTTAACATCCGAACGAATGGACCGATTTTCAACTTCGATCATACCAATCTGCTTGTTTTTTTTCATAGAATCCATTTCTCCGATCGAAAGAACCGAAATCGAAAAAAAAAATGCATCAAAGGGGGCCCCCTTGGAACTTTTTCGAATTCTTCAGATCGCCTAACTTCCGAACGGATGGACCGATTTTCAATTTCGATCATACCAATTTGCTTATTTTTTTTTCATAGAATCCATTTCTACAATCGAAAAAACCGAAATCGAAAAAAAAATGCATCCATGGGGGCCCCTTTGGAACTTTTTCGAATTCTTCAGATCGCCTTAACTTCCGAACGGATGGACCGATTTTCAACTTCGATCATACCAATCTGCTTGTTTTTTTTTATAGAATCCATTTCTCCAATCGAAAAAACCGAAATCGAAAAAAAAATGCATCCATGGGGGCCCCTTTGGAACTTTTTCGAATTCTTCAGATCGCCTTAACTTCCGAACGGATGGACCGATTTTCAACTTCGATCATACCAATCTGCTTGTATTTTTTCAAAGAATCCATTTCTCCAATCGAAAAAACCGAAATGGAAAAAAAAATGCATTAAAGGGGACCCCCTTGGAACTTTTTCGAATTCTTCAGATCGCATTAACTTCCGAACGGATGGACCGATTTTCAACTTCGATCATACCAATCTGCTTGTTTTTTTTTATAGAATCCATTTCTCCAATCGAAAAAACCGAAATCGAAAAAAAAATGCATCCATGGGGGCCCCTTTGGAACTTTTTCGAATTCTTCAGATCGCCTTAACTTCCGAACGGATGGACCGATTTTCAACTTCGATCATACCAATCTGCTTGTATTTTTTCAAAGAATCCATTTCTCCAATCGAAAAAACCGAAATGGAAAAAAAAAATGCATTAAAGGGGACCCCCTTGGAACTTTTTCGAATTCTTCAGATCGCCTTAACTTCCGAACGGATGGACCGATTTTCAACTTCGATCATACCAATCTGCTTGTTTTTTTCATAGAATCCATTTCTCCAATCGAAAAAACCGAAATCGAAAAAAAAAAATGCATCAAAGGGGGCCCCCTTGGAACTTTTTCGAATTCTTCAGATCGCATTAACTTCCGAACGGATGGACCGATTTTCAACTTCGATCATACCAATCTGCTTGTTTTTTTTCATAGAATACATTTCTCCAATCGAAAAAACCGGAATCGAAAAAAAAATGCATCGAAGGGGGCCCCCTTGGAACTTTTTTGAATTCTTCAGATCGCCTCAACTTCCGAACGGATGGACCGATTTTCAATTTCGCGCATACCAATTCGCTTGTTTTTTCCATACAATCCATTTCTCCAATCGAAAAAAATTGCATCTAAGGGGGTCCCCTTGGAACTTTTTCGAATTCTTCAGATCGCGTTTACTTCCGAACGGATGGACCGATTTTCAACTTCGATCATACCAATCTGCTTGTTTTTTTCATAGAATCCATTTCTCCAATCGAAAAAACCGAAATCGACAAAAAAATGCATCAAAGGGGGCCCCCTTGGAACTTTTTCGAATTCTTCAGATTGCCTTAACTTTCGAACGTATGGACCGATTTTCAACTTCGATCATACCAATCTGCTTGTTTTTTTTCATAGAATCCATTTCTCCAATCAAAAAAACCGAAATCGAAAAAATAAAAAGCATCAAAGGGGGCCCCCTTGGAACTTTTTCGAATTCTTCAGATCGACTTAACTTCCGAACGTATGAACCGATTTGCTTGTTTTTTCATAGAATCCATTTCTTCAATAGAAAAAACCGAAATCGATAAAAAAATTGCATCAAAGGGGGTCCCCTTGGAACTTTTTCGAATTCTTCAGATCGCCTTAACTTCCGAACGGATGGACCTATTTTCAACTTCGATCATACCAAACTGCTTGTTTTTTTTTCATAGAATCCATTTCTCCAATCGAAAAAACCGAAATCGAAAAAAAAAAGCATCTAAGGGGGCCCCCTTGGAACTTTTTCGAATTCTTCAGATCGCATTAACTTCCGAACGGATGGACCGATTTTCAACTTCGATCATACCAATCTGCTTGTTTTTTTTTCATAGAATCCATTTTTCCAAGCGGAAAAACCGAAATCGAAAAAAAAATTGCATCAAAGGGGGCCCCCTTGGAACTTTTTCGAATTCTTCAGATCGCCTTAACTTCCGAACGGATGGACCGATTTTCAACTTCGATCATACCAATCTGCTTATTTTTTTTTCATAGAATCCATTTCTCCAATCGAAAAAACCGAAATCGAAAAAAAAAAAGCATCTAAGGGGGCCCCCTTGGAACTTTTTCGAATTCTTCAGATCGCATTAACTTCCGAACGGATGGACCGATTTTCAACTTCGATCATACCAATCTGCTTGTTTTTTTTCATAGAATCCATTTCTCCAATCGAAAAAACCGAAATCGAAAAAAAAAATGCATCCATGGGGGCCCCTTTGGAACTTTTTCGAATTCTTCAGATCGCCTTAACTTCCGAACGGATGGACCGATTTTCAACTTCGATCATACCAATCTGCTTGTATTTTTTCAAAGAATCCATTTCTCCAATCGAAAAAACCGAAATGGAAAAAAAAATGCATCAAAGGGGACCCCCTTGGAACTTTTTCGAATTCTTCAGATCGCCTTAACTTCCGAACGGATGGACCGATTTTCAACTTCGATCATACCAATCTGCTTGATTTTTTCATAGAATCCATTTCTCCAATCGAAAAAACCGAAATCGAAAAGAAAAATGCATCAAAGGGGGCCCCCTTGGAACTTTTTCGAATTCTTCAGATCGCAATAACTTCCGAACGGATGGACCGATTTTCAACTTCGATCATACCAATCTGCTTGTTTTTTTTCATAGAATACATTTCTTTAATCGAAAAAACCGGAATCGAAAAAAAAAATGCATCGAAGGGGGCCCCCTTGGAACTTTTTTGAATTCTTCAGATCGCCTCAACTTCCGAAAGGATGGACCGATTTTCAATTTCGCGCATACCAATTCGCTTGTTTTTTCCATAGAATCCATTTCTCCAATCGAAAAAAATTGCATCAAAGGGGGTCCCCTTGGAACTTTTTCGAATTCTTCAGATCGCGTTTACTTCCGAACGGATGGACCGATTTTCAACTTCGATCATACCAATCTGCTCGTTTTTTTCATAGAATCCATTCCTCCAATCGAAAAAACCGAAATCGAAAAAAAAAATGCATCAAAGGGAGCCCCCTTGGAACTTTTTCGAATTCTTCAGATTTCCTTAACTTTCGAACGTATGGACCGATTTTCAACTTCGATCATACCAATCTGCTTGTTTTTTTTTCATAGAATCCATTTCTCCAATCAAAAAAACCGAAATCGAAAAAATAAAAAGCATCAAAGGGGGCCCCCTTGGAACTTTTTCGAATTCTTCAGATCGACTTAATTTCCGAACGGATGGACCGATTTTCAACTTCGATCATACCAATCTGCTTTTTTTTTTCATAGAATCCATTTCTCCGATCAAAAAATCCGAAATCGAAAAAAAAATGCATCAAAGGGAGCCCCCTTGGAACTTTTTCGAATTCTTCAGATTGCCTTAACTTTCGAACGTATGGACCGATTTTCAACTTCGATCATACCAATCTGCTTGTTTTTTTTTCATAGAATACATTTCTCCAATCAAAAAAACCGAAATCGAAAAAATAAAAAGCATCAAAGGGAGCCCCCTTGGAACTTTTTCGAATTCTTCAGATCGCCTTAACTTCCGAACGGATGGACCGATTTTCAACTTCGATCATACGAATCTGCTTGTTTTTTTTTCATAGAATCCATTTCTCCAATCGAAAAAACCGAAATAGAAAAAAAAATGCATCAAAGGGGGCCCTCTTGGAACTTTTTCGAATTCTTTAGATCGACTTAACTTCCGAACGGATGGACCGATTTTCAACTTCGATCATACCAATCTGCTTTATTTTTCATAGAATTCATTTCTCCGATCAAAAAAACCGAAATCGAAACAAAAATGCATCAAAGGGGGCCCTCTTGGAACTTTTTCGAATTCTTCAGATTGCCTTAACTTTCGAACGTATGGACCGATTTTCAACTTCGATCATACCAATCTGCTTGTTTTTTTCGGAGAATCCATTTATTCAATCGAAAAAACCGAAATCGAAAAAAAAAATGCATCAAAGGGGGCCCCCTTGGAACTTTTTCGAATTCCTCAGATCGCCTTAACATCCGAACGAATGGACCGATTTTCAACTTCGATCATACCAATCTGCTTGTTTTTTTTCATAGAATCCATTTCTCCGATCGAAAGAACCGAAATCGAAAAAAAAAAATGCATCAAAGGGGGCCCCCTTGGAACTTTTTCGAATTCTTCAGATCGCCTAACTTCCGAACGGATGGACCGATTTTCAATTTCGATCATACCAATTTGCTTATTTTTTTTTCATAGAATCCATTTCTACAATCGAAAAAACCGAAATCGAAAAAAAAATGCATCTAAGGGGGCCCCCTTGGAACTTTTTCGAATTCTTCAGATCGCATTAACTTCCGAACGGATGGACCGATTTTCAACTTCGATCATACCAATCTGCTTGTTTTTTTTTATAGAATCCATTTCTCCAATCGAAAAAACCGAAATCGAAAAAAAAATGCATCCATGGGGGCCCCTTTGGAACTTTTTCGAATTCTTCAGATCGCCTTAAATTCCGAACGGATGGACCGATTTTCAACTTCGATCATACCAATCTGCTTGTATTTTTTCAAAGAATCCATTTCTCCAATCGAAAAAACCGAAATGGAAAAAAAAATGCATTAAAGGGGACCCCCTTGGAACTTTTTCGAATTCTTCAGATCGCCTTAACTTCCGAACGGATGGACCGATTTTCAACTTCGATCATACCAATCTGCTTGTTTTTTTCATAGAATCCATTTCTCCAATCGAAAAAACCGAAATCGAAAAAAAAAATGCATCAAAGGGGGCCCCCTTGGAACTTTTTCGAATTCTTCAGATCGCATTAACTTCCGAACGGATGGACCGATTTTCAACTTCGATCATACCAATCTGCTTGTTTTTTTTCATAGAATACATTTCTCCAATCGAAAAAACCGGAATCGAAAAAAAAATGCATCGAAGGGGGCCCCCTTGGAACTTTTTTGAATTCTTCAGATCGCCTCAACTTCCGAACGGATGGACCGATTTTCAATTTCGCGCATACCAATTCGCTTGTTTTTTCCATACAATCCATTTCTCCAATCGAAAAAAATTGCATCTAAGGGGGTCCCCTTGGAACTTTTTCGAATTCTTCAGATCGCGTTTACTTCCGAACGGATGGACCGATTTTCAACTTCGATCATACCAATCTGCTTGTTTTTTTCATAGAATCCATTTCTCCAATCGAAAAAACCGAAATCGACAAAAAAATGCATCAAAGGGGGCCCCCTTGGAACTTTTTCGAATTCTTCAGATTGCCTTAACATTCGAACGTATGGACCGATTTTCAACTTCGATCATACCAATCTGCTTGTTTTTTTTTCATAGAATCCATTTCTCCAATCAAAAAAACCGAAATCGAAAAAATAAAAAGCATCAAAGGGGGCCCCCTTGGAACTTTTTCGAATTCTTCAGATCGACTTAACTTCCGAACGTATGAACCGATTTGCTTGTTTTTTCATAGAATCCATTTCTTCAATAGAAAAAACCGAAATCGATTATAAAATTGCATCAAAGGGGGTCCCCTTGGAACTTTTTCGAATTCTTCAGATCGCCTTAACTTCCGAACGGATGGACCTATTTTCAACTTCGATCATACCAAACTGCTTGTTTTTTTTTCATAGAATCCATTTCTCCAATCGAAAAAACCGAAATCGAAAAAAAAAGCATCTAAGGGGGCCCCCTTGGAACTTTTTCGAATTCTTCAGATCGCATTAACTTCCGAACGGATGGACCGATTTTCAACTTCGATCATACCAATCTGCTTGTTTTTTTTTCATAGAATCCATTTTTCCAAGCGGAAAAACCGAAATCGAAAAAAAAATTGCATCAAAGGGGGCCCCCTTGGAACTTTTTCGAATTCTTCAGATCGCCTTAACTTCCGAACGGATGGACCGATTTTCAACTTCGATCATACCAATCTGCTTATTTTTTTTTCATAGAATCCATTTCTCCAATCGATAAAACCGAAATCGAAAAAAAAAAGCATCTAAGGGGGCCCCCTTGGAACTTTTTCGAATTCTTCAGATCGCATTAACTTCCGAACGGATGGACCGATTTTCAACTTCGATCATACCAATCTGCTTGTTTTTTTTCATAGAATCCATTTCTCCAATCGAAAAAACCGAAATCGAAAAAAAAATGCATCCATGGGGGCCCCTTTGGAACTTTTTCGAATTCTTCAGATCGCCTTAACTTCCGAACGGATGGACCGATTTTCAACTCCGATCATACCAATCTGCTTGTATTTTTTCAAAGAATCCATTTCTCCAATCGAAAAAACCGAAATGGAAAAAAAAATGCATCAAAGGGGACCCCCTTGGAACTTTTTCGAATTCTTCAGATCGCCTTAACTTCCGAACGGATGGACCGATTTTCAACTTCGATCATACCAATCTGCTTGATTTTTTCATAGAATCCATTTCTCCAATCGAAAAAACCGAAATCGAAAAGAAAAATGCATCAAAGGGGGCCCCCTTGGAACTTTTTCGAATTCTTCAGATCGCATTAACTTCCGAACGGATGGACCGATTTTCAACTTCGATCATACCAATCTGCTTGTTTTTTTTCATAGAATACATTTCTTTAATCGAAAAAACCGGAATCGAAAAAAAAAATGCATCGAAGGGGGCCCCCTTGGAACTTTTTTGAATTCTTCAGATCGCCTCAACTTCCGAAAGGATGGACCGATTTTCAATTTCGCGCATACCAATTCGCTTGTTTTTTCCATAGAATCCATTTCTCCAATCGAAAAAAATTGCATCAAAGGGGGTCCCCTTGGAACTTTTTCGAATTCTTCAGATCGCGTTTACTTCCGAACGGATGGACCGATTTTCAACTTCGATCATACCAATCTGCTCGTTTTTTTCATAGAATCCATTCCTCCAATCGAAAAAACCGAAATCGAAAAAAAAATGCATCAAAGGGGGCCCCCTTGGAACTTTTTCGAATTCTTCAGATTTCCTTAACTTTCGAACGTATGGACCGATTTTCAACTTCGATCATACCAATCTGCTTGTTTTTTTTTCATAGAATCCATTTCTCCAATCAAAAAAACCGAAATCGAAAAAATAAAAAGCATCAAAGGGGGCCCCCTTGGAACTTTTTCGAATTCTTCAGATCGACTTAATTTCCGAACGTATGGACCGATTTGCTTGTTTTTTCATAGAATCCATTTCTTCAATAGAAAAAACCGAAATCGATAAAAAAATTGCATCAAAGGGGGTCCGCTTGGAACTTTTTCGAATTCTTCAGATCGCCTTAACTTCCGAACGGATGGACCTATTTTCAACTTCGATCATACCAAACTGCTTGTTTTTTTTCATAGAATCCATTTCTCCAATCGAAAAAACCGAAATCTGAAAAAAAATTGCATCAAAGGGGGTCCCCTTGGAACTTTTCCGAATTCTTCAAATCGCCTTAACTTCCGAACGGATGGACCGATTTTCAACTTCGATCATACCAATCTGCTTGTTTTTTTTTATAGAATCCATTTTTCCAATCGGAAAAACCGAAATCGAAAAAAAATTGCATCAAAGGGGGCCCCCTTGGAACTTTTTCGAATTCTTCAGATCGCCTTAACTTCCGAACGGATGGACCGATTTTCAACTTCGATCATACCAAACTGCTTGTTTTTTTTTCATAGAATCCATTTCTGAGGGGGCCCCCTCAGAACTTTTTCGAATTCTTCAGATTGCCTTAACTTCCGAACGGATGGACCGATTTTCAACTTCGATCATACCAATCGGCTTGTTTTTTCTTCATAGAATCCATTTCTCCAATCGAAAAAACTGAAATCGAAAAAAAAATGCATCAATGAGGGCCCCCTTGGAACTTTCTCGAATTCTTCAGATCGCCTTAACTTCCGAACGGATGGACCGATTTTCAACTTCGATCATATCAATCTGCTTGTTTTCTTTCATAGAATCCATTTCTCCAATCGAAAAAACCGAAATCGAAAAAAAAAAATGCATCAAAGGGGACCCCCTTGGAACTTTTTCGAATTCTTCAGATCGCCTTAACTTCCGAACGGATGGACCGATTTTCAACTTCGATCATACCAATCTGCTTGTTTTTTTCATAGAATCAATTTCTCCAATCGAAAAAACCGAAATCGAAAAGAAAAATGCATCAAAGGGGGCCCCATTGGAACTTTTTCGAATTCTTCAGATCGCATTAACTTCCGAACGGATGGACCGATTTTCAACTTCGATCATACCAATCTGCTTGTTTTTTTTCATAGAATCCATTTCTTCCATCGAAAAAACCGAAATAGAAAAAAAAATGCATCAAAGGGGGCCCTCTTGGAACTCTTTCGAATTCTTCAGATCGATTTAACTTCCGAACGGATGGACCGATTTTCAACTTCGATCATACCAATCTGCTTTATTTTTCATAGAATCCATTTCTCCGATCAAAAAAACCGAAATCGAAAAAAAAAATGCATCAAAGGGGACCCTCTTGGAACTTTTTTGAATTCTTCAGATCGCCTCAACTTCCGAACGGATGGACCGATTTTCAATTTCGCGCATACCAATTCGCTTGTTTTTTTCATACAATCCATTTCTCCAATCGAAAAAAATTGCATCTAAGGGGGTCCCCTTGGAACTTTTTCGAATTCTTCTGATCGCATTAACTTCCGAACGGATGGACCGATTTTCAACTTCGATCATACCAATCTGCTTGTTTTTTTTCATAGAATCCATTTCTCCAATCGAAAAAACCGAAATCGAAAAAAAAACATGCATCAAAGGGGACCCCCTTGGAACTTTTTCGAATTCTTCAGATCGCCTTAACTTCCGAACGGATGGACCGATTTTCAACTTCGATCATACCAATCTGCTTGTTTTTTTCATAGAATCCATTTCTCCAATCGAAAAAACCGAAATCGAAAAGAAAAATGCATCAAAGGGGGCCCCCTTGGAACTTTTTCGAATTCTTCAGATCGCATTAACTTCCGAACGGATGGACCGATTTTCAACTTCGATCATACCAATCTGCTTGTTTTTTTTCATAGAATACATTTCTCCAATCAAAAAAACCGAAATCGAAAAAATAAAAAGCATCAAAGGGAGCCCCCTTGGAACTTTTTCGAATTCTTCAGATCGCCTTAACTTCCGAACGGATGGACCGATTTTCAACTTCGATCATACCAATCTGCTTGTTTTTTTCATAGAATCCATTTCTCCAATCGAAAAAACCGAAATAAAAAAAAAAATGCATCAAAGGGGGCCCCCTTGGAACTTTTTCGAATTCTTCAGATCGCATTAACTTCCGAACGGATGGACCGATTTTCAACTTCGATCATACCAATCTGCTTGTTTTTTTTTCATAGAATACATTTCTCCAATCGAAAAAACCGGAATCGAAAAAAAAATGCATCGAAGGGGGCCCCCTTGGAACTTTTTTGAATTCTTCAGATCGCCTCAACTTCCGAACGGATGGACCGATTTTCAATTTCGCGCATACCAATTCGCTTGTTTTTTCCATACAATCCATTTCTCCAATCGAAAAAAATTGCATCTAAGGGGGTCCCCTTGGAACTTTTTCGAATTCTTCAGATCGCGTTTACTTCCGAACGGATGGACCGATTTTCAACTTCGATCATACCAATCTGCTTGTTTTTTTCATAGAATCCATTTCTCCAATCGAAAAAACCGGAATCGACAAAAAAATGCATCAAAGGGGGCCCCCTTGGAACTTTTTCGAATTCTTCAGATTGCCTTAACTTTCGAACGTATGGACCGATTTTCAACTTCGATCATACCAATCTGCTTGTTTTTTTTTCATAGAATCCATTTCTCCAATCAAAAAAACCGAAATCGAAAAAATAAAAAGCATCAAAGGGGGCCCCCTTGGAACTTTTTCGAATTCTTCAGATCGACTTAACTTCCGAACGTATGGACCGATTTGCTTGTTTTTTCATAGAATCCATTTCTTCAATAGAAAAAACCGAAATCGATAAAAAAATTGCATCAAAGGGGGTCCCCTTGGAACTTTTTCGAATTCTTCAGATCGCCTTAACTTCCGAACGGATGAACCTATTTTCAACTTCGATCATACCAAACTGCTTGTTTTTTTTCATAGAATCCATTTCTCCAATCGAAAAAACCGAAATCTGAAAAAAAATTGCATCAAAGGGGGTCCCCTTGGAACTTTTCCGAATTCTTCAAATCGCCTTAACTTCCGAACGGATGGACCGATTTTCAACTTCGATCATACCAATCTGCTTGTTTTTTTTCATAGAATCCATTTTTCCAAGCGGAAAAACCGAAATCGAAAAAAAATTGCATCAAAGGGGGCCCCCTTGGAACTTTTTCGAATTCTTCAGATCGCCTTAACTTCCGAACGGACGGACCGATTTTCAACTTCGATCATACCAATCTGCTTGTTTTTTTTTCATAGAATCCATTTCTCCAATCGAAAAAACCGAAATCGAAAAAATAAAAGCATCTAAGGGGGCCCCCTTGGAACTTTTTCGAATTCTTCAGATCGCATTAACTTCCGAACGGATGGACCGATTTTCAACTTTGATCATACCAATCTGCTTGTTTTTTTTCATAGAATCCATTTCTCCAATCGAAAAAACCGAAATCGAAAAAAAAATGCATCCATGGGGGCCCCTTTGGAACTTTTTCGAATTCTTCAGATCGCCTTAACTTCCGAACGGATGGACCGATTTTCAACTTCGATCATACCAATCTGCTTGTATTTTTTCAAAGAATCCATTTCTCCGATCGAAAAAACCGAAATGGAAAAAAAAATGCATCAAAGGGGACCCCCTTGGAACTTTTTCGAATTCTTCAGATCGCCTTAACTTCCGAACGGATGGACCGATTTTCAACTTCGATCATACCAATCTGCTTGTTTTTTTCATAGAATCCATTTCTCCAATCGAAAAAACCGAAATCGAAAAGAAAAATGCATCAAAGGGGGCCCCCTTGGAACTTTTTCGAATTCTTCAGATCGCATTAACTTCCGAACGGATGGACCGATTTTCAACTTCGATCATACCAATCTGCTTGTTTTTTTTCATAGAATACATTTCTCCAATCGAAAAAACCGGAATCGAACAAAAAATGCATCGAAGGGGGCCCCCTTGGAACTTTTTTGAATTCTTCAGATCGCCTCAACTTCCGAAAGGATGGACCGATTTTCAATTTCGCGCATACCAATTCGCTTGTTTTTTCCATAGAATCCATTTCTCCAATCGAAAAAAATTGCATCAAAGGGGGGTCCCCTTGGAACTTTTTCGAATTCTTCAGATCGCGTTTACTTCCGAACGGATGGACCGATTTTCAACTTCGATCATACCAATCTGCTTGTTTTTTTCATAGAATCCATTTCTCCAATCGAAAAAACCGAGATCGAAAAAAAAAATGCATCAAAGGGGGCCCCCTTGGAACTTTTTCGAATTCTTCAGATTGCCTTAACTTTCGAACGTATGGACCGATTTTCAACTTCGATCATACCAATCTGCTTGTTTTTTTTTCATAGAATCCATTTCTCCAATCAAAAAAACCGAAATCGAAAAAATAAAAAGCATCAAAGGGGGCCTCCTTGGAACTTTTTCGAATTCTTCAGATCGACTTAATTTCCGAACGTATAGACCGATTTGCTTGTTTTTTCATAGAATCCATTTCTTCAATAGAAAAAACCGAAATCGATAAAAAAATTGCATCAAAGGGGGTCCCCTTGGAACTTTCTCGAATTCTTCAGATCGCCTTAACTTCCGAACGGATGGACCTATTTTCAACTTCGATCATACCAAACTGCTTGTTTTTTTTCATAGAATCCATTTCTCCAATCGAAAAAACCGAAATCTGAAAAAAAATTGCATCAAAGGGGGTCCCCTTGGAACTTTTCCGAATTCTTCAAATCGCCTTAACTTCCGAACGGATGGACCGATTTTCAACTTCGATCATACCAATCTGCTTGTTTTTTTTTATAGAATCCATTTTTCCAATCGGAAAAACCGAAATCGAAAAAAAATTGCATCAAAGGGGGCCCCCTTGGAACTTTTTCGAATTCTTCAGATCGCCTTAACTTCCGAACGGATGGACCGATTTTCAACTTCGATCATACCAAACTGCTTGTTTTTTTTTCATAGAATCCATTTCTGAGGGGGCCCCCTCAGAACTTTTTCGAATTCTTCAGATTGCCTTAACTTCCGAACGGATGGACCGATTTTCAACTTCGATCATACCAATCGGCTTGTTTTTTCTTCATAGAATCCATTTCTCCAATCGAAAAAACTGAAATCGAAAAAAAAATGCATCAATGAGGGCCCCCTTGGAACTTTCTCGAATTCTTCAGATCGCCTTAACTTCCGAACGGATGGACCGATTTTCAACTTCGATCATATCAATCTGCTTGTTTTCTTTCATAGAATCCATTTCTCCAATCGAAAAAACCGAAATCGAAAAAAAAAAAATGCATCAAAGGGGACCCCCTTGGAACTTTTTCGAATTCTTCAGATCGCCTTAACTTCCGAACGGATGGACCGATTTTCAACTTCGATCATACCAATCTGCTTGTTTTTTTCATAGAATCAATTTCTCCAATCGAAAAAACCGAAATCGAAAAGAAAAATGCATCAAAGGGGGCCCCATTGGAACTTTTTCGAATTCTTCAGATCGCATTAACTTCCGAACGGATGGACCGATTTTCAACTTCGATCATACCAATCTGCTTGTTTTTTTTCATAGAATACATTTCTCCAATCAAAAAAACCGAAATCGAAAAAATAAAAAGCATCAAAGGGAGCCCCCTTGGAACTTTTTCGAATTCTTCAGATCGCCTTAACTTCCGAACGGATGGACCGATTTTCAACTTCGATCATACGAATCTGCTTGTTTTTTTTCATAGAATCCATTTCTTCCATCGAAAAAACCGAAATAGAAAAAAAAATGCATCAAAGGGGGCCCTCTTGGAACTCTTTCGAATTCTTCAGATCGATTTAACTTCCGAACGGATGGACCGATTTTCAACTTCGATCATACCAATCTGCTTTATTTTTCATAGAATCCATTTCTCCGATCAAAAAAACCGAAATCGAAAAAAAAATGCATCAAAGGGGGCCCTCTTGGAACTTTTTTGAATTCTTCAGATCGCCTCAACTTCCGAACGGATGGACCGATTTTCAATTTCGCGCATACCAATTCGCTTGTTTTTTTCATACAATCCATTTCTCCAATCGAAAAAAATTGCATCTAAGGGGGTCCCCTTGGAACTTTTTCGAATTCTTCTGATCGCATTAACTTCCGAACGGATGGACCGATTTTCAACTTCGATCATACCAATCTGCTTGTTTTTTTTCATAGAATCCATTTCTCCAATCGAAAAAACCGAAATCGAAAAAAAAACATGCATCAAAGGGGACCCCCTTGGAACTTTTTCGAATTCTTCAGATCGCCTTAACTTCCGAACGGATGGACCGATTTTCAACTTCGATCATACCAATCTGCTTGTTTTTTTCATAGAATCCATTTCTCCAATCGAAAAAACCGAAATCGAAAAGAAAAATGCATCAAAGGGGGCCCCCTTGGAACTTTTTCGAATTCTTCAGATCGCATTAACTTCCGAACGGATGGACCGATTTTCAACTTCGATCATACCAATCTGCTTGTTTTTTTTCATAGAATACATTTCTCCAATCAAAAAAACCGAAATCGAAAAAATAAAAAGCATCAAAGGGAGCCCCCTTGGAACTTTTTCGAATTCTTCAGATCGCCTTAACTTCCGAACGGATGGACCGATTTTCAACTTCGATCATACCAATCTGCTTGTTTTTTTCATAGAATCCATTTCTCCAATCGAAAAAACCGAAATCAAAAAAAAAATGCATCAAAGGGGGCCCCCTTGGAACTTTTTCGAATTCTTCAGATCGCATTAACTTCCGAACGGATGGACCGATTTTCAACTTCGATCATACCAATCTGCTTGTTTTTTTTTCATAGAATACATTTCTCCAATCGAAAAAACCGGAATCGAAAAAAAAATGCATCGAAGGGGGCCCCCTTGGAACTTTTTTGAATTCTTCAGATCGCCTCAACTTCCGAACGGATGGACCGATTTTCAATTTCGCGCATACCAATTCGCTTGTTTTTTCCATACAATCCATTTCTCCAATCGAAAAAAATTGCATCTAAGGGGGTCCCCTTGAAACTTTTTCGAATTCTTCAGATCGCGTTTACTTCCGAACGGATGGACCGATTTTCAACTTCGATCATACCAATCTGCTTGTTTTTTTCATAGAATCCATTTCTCCAATCGAAAAAACCGGAATCGACAAAAAAATGCATCAAAGGGGGCCCCCTTGGAACTTTTTCGAATTCTTCAGATTGCCTTAACTTTCGAACGTATGGACCGATTTTCAACTTCGATCATACCAATCTGCTTGTTTTTTTTTCATAGAATCCATTTCTCCAATCAAAAAAACCGAAATCGAAAAAATAAAAAGCATCAAAGGGGGCCCCCTTGGAACTTTTTCGAATTCTTCAGATCGACTTAACTTCCGAACGTATGGACCGATTTGCTTGTTTTTTCATAGAATCCATTTCTTCAATAGAAAAAACCGAAATCGATAAAAAAATTGCATCAAAGGGGGTCCCCTTGGAACTTTTTCGAATTCTTCAGATCGCCTTAACTTCCGAACGGATGAACCTATTTTCAACTTCGATCATACCAAACTGCTTGTTTTTTTTCATAGAATCCATTTCTCCAATCGAAAAAACCGAAATCTGAAAAAAAATTGCATCAAAGGGGGTCCCCTTGGAACTTTTCCGAATTCTTCAAATCGCCTTAACTTCCGAACGGATGGACCGATTTTCAACTTCGATCATACCAATCTGCTTGTTTTTTTTCATAGAATCCATTTTTCCAAGCGGAAAAACCGAAATCGAAAAAAAATTGCATCAAAGGGGGCCCCCTTGGAACTTTTTCGAATTCTTCAGATCGCCTTAACTTCCGAACGGACGGACCGATTTTCAACTTCGATCATACCAATCTGCTTGTTTTTTTTTCATAGAATCCATTTCTCCAATCGAAAAAACCGAAATCGAAAAAATAAAAGCATCTAAGGGGGCCCCCTTGGAACTTTTTCGAATTCTTCAGATCGCATTAACTTCCGAACGGATGGACCGATTTTCAACTTTGATCATACCAATCTGCTTGTTTTTTTTCATAGAATCCATTTCTCCAATCGAAAAAACCGAAATCGAAAAAAAAATGCATCCATGGGGGCCCCTTTGGAACTTTTTCGAATTCTTCAGATCGCCTTAACTTCCGAACGGATGGACCGATTTTCAACTTCGATCATACCAATCTGCTTGTATTTTTTCAAAGAATCCATTTCTCCGATCGAAAAAACCGAAATGGAAAAAAAAATGCATCAAAGGGGACCCCCTTGGAACTTTTTCGAATTCTTCAGATCGCCTTAACTTCCGAACGGATGGACCGATTTTCAACTTCGATCATACCAATCTGCTTGTTTTTTTCATAGAATCCATTTCTCCAATCGAAAAAACCGAAATCGAAAAGAAAAATGCATCAAAGGGGGCCCCCTTGGAACTTTTTCGAATTCTTCAGATCGCATTAACTTCCGAACGGATGGACCGATTTTCAACTTCGATCATACCAATCTGCTTGTTTTTTTTCATAGAATACATTTCTCCAATCGAAAAAACCGGAATCGAACAAAAAATGCATCGAAGGGGGCCCCCTTGGAACTTTTTTGAATTCTTCAGATCGCCTCAACTTCCGAAAGGATGGACCGATTTTCAATTTCGCGCATACCAATTCGCTTGTTTTTTCCATAGAATCCATTTCTCCAATCGAAAAAAATTGCATCAAAGGGGGGTCCCCTTGGAACTTTTTCGAATTCTTCAGATCGCGTTTACTTCCGAACGGATGGACCGATTTTCAACTTCGATCATACCAATCTGCTTGTTTTTTTCATAGAATCCATTTCTCCAATCGAAAAAACCGAGATCGAAAAAAAAAATGCATCAAAGGGGGCCCCCTTGGAACTTTTTCGAATTCTTCAGATTGCCTTAACTTTCGAACGTATGGACCGATTTTCAACTTCGATCATACCAATCTGCTTGTTTTTTTTTCATAGAATCCATTTCTCCAATCAAAAAAACCGAAATCGAAAAAATAAAAAGCATCAAAGGGGGCCTCCTTGGAACTTTTTCGAATTCTTCAGATCGACTTAATTTCCGAACGTATAGACCGATTTGCTTGTTTTTTCATAGAATCCATTTCTTCAATAGAAAAAACCGAAATCGATAAAAAAATTGCATCAAAGGGGGTCCCCTTGGAACTTTCTCGAATTCTTCAGATCGCCTTAACTTCCGAACGGATGGACCTATTTTCAACTTCGATCATACCAAACTGCTTGTTTTTTTTCATAGAATCCATTTCTCCAATCGAAAAAACCAAAATCTGAAAAAAAATTGCATCAAAGGGGGTCCCCTTGGAACTTTTCCGAATTCTTCAAATCGCCTTAACTTCCGAACGGATGGACCGATTTTCAACTTCGATCATACCAATCTGCTTGTTTTTTTTCATAGAATCCATTTTTCCAATCGGAAAAACCGAAATCGAAAAAAAATTGCATCAAAGGGGGCCCCCTTGGAACTTTTTCGAATTCTTCAGATCGCCTTAACTTCCGAACGGATGGACCGATTTTAATAATAATAATAATCTTTATTTAGCTAATCGCTACATACAAATACATGAATAGAAGTAGTGAATCAAATATATATATATAAAATAATGTTGAGTAAAAAACTATCAATAAATATCAACAAATAAACTACATACACATTCAGAAAAACAAACTAGAAGATTAAAATTTGGACATTACATAATTTCTCAAATGTTTTTTGAAGTTATTGAGGTTATCACACCTTTTTAGATCAGCTGGCAAGATGTTGAACACATGTAGGCCCTTATGCAAAATTGAATTCTGCAAATGACTAGAATAACATTCTCTCAATAAGAAATCATCACAATTCCTCGTATTATACGAGTGTACATCTCTGAAATACGTTACTCTTTCACAGACATAATTTGGAACACATTTTTGTTTAATTTTGAAAATAAACATACAAACACTGAACATTATTTTTTGCCTCACAGAAAGAAAATTCAGTACATTCAACATTGTTCGAATCGGTGTATATCTATTACATTTTAATATAGTTCGCATTGCTCTATTTTGAATAATTTGTAGTTGTTCTATTTTATAGGTTGGTAAATTGAATAAAAGTGTGGAACAGAACTCTAAATGAGGCGCAGCTATGCTATTATACAATAATATTTTGGTACTAATCGTTAAATGTTTTCCTATTCTAGAAATGAAGCCAATTTTTTTCGAAAATTTACTCATTATATAATCAACATGTGCATGGAATGATAAATTAGAGTCAAACATCACACCCAAGTATTTAACTTCCTTTTCATGCATCAATCTTTCATTGTTAATACAAATATTCATATTGTCCATATTTATTTCATTCAGTTTACGTCAACTTCGATCATACCAAACTGCTTGTTTTTTTTCATAGAATCCATTTCTGAGGGGGCCCCCTTAGAACTTTTTCGAATTCTTCAGATTGCCTTAACTTCCGAACGGATGGACCGATTTTCAACTTCGATCATACCAATCTGCTTGTTTTTTCTTCATAGAATCCATTTCTCCAATCGAAAAAACTGAAATCGAAAAAAAAATGCATCAATGAGGGCCCCCTTGGAACTTTCTCGAATTCTTCAGATCGCCTTAACTTCCGAACGGATGGACCGAATTTCAACTTCGATCATATCAATCTGCTTGTTTTCTTTCATAGAATCCATTTCTCCAATCGAAAAAACCGAAATCGAAAAAAAAATGCATCAAATGGGGCCTTCTTGGAACTTTTTCGAATTCTTCAGATCGCCTCAACTTCCGAACGGATGGACCGATTTTCAATTTCGCGCATACCAATTCGCTTGTTTTTTTCATAGAATCCATTTCTCCAATCGAAAAAACCGAAATCGAAAAAAAATTGCATCAAAGGGGGTCCCCTTGGAACTTTTTTGAATTCTTCAGATCGCCTTAACTTCCGAACGAATGGACCGATTTTCAACTTCGATCATACCAATCTGCTTGTTTCTTTCATAGAATCCATTTCTCCATTCGAAAAAACCGAAATGGAAAAAAAAATGCATCAAAGGGGGCCCCCTTGGAACTTTTTCGAATTCTTCAGATCGCCTTAACATCCGTACGGATGGACCGATTTTCAACTTCGATTCTACCAATCTGCTTGTTTTTTTTTATAGAATCCATGTCTCCAATCGAAAAAACCGAAATGGAAAAAAAAATGCATCAAAGGGGGCCCCCTTGGAACTTTTTCGAATTCTTCAGATCGCCTCAACTTCCGAACGGATGAACCGATTCTCAACTTCGATCATACCAAACTGCTTGTTTTTTTTCATAGAATCCATTTCTCCAATCAAAAAAACCGAAATCTGAAAAAAATTGCATTAAAGGGGGTCCCCTTGGAACTTTATCGAATTCTTCAAATCGCCTTAACTTCCGAACGGATGGACCGATTTTCAACTTCGATCGTACCAATCTGCTTGTTTTTCTTTTCATAGAATCCATTTCTCCAATCGAAAAAACCAAAATCGAAAAAAACATTTTATCAAAGGGGGTCCCCTTGGAACTTTTCTGAATTCTTCAGACCGCCTTAACTTCCGAACGGATGGACCGATTTTCAACTTCGATCATACCAATCTGCTTGTTTTTTTTCATAGAATCCATTTCTCCAATCGAAAAAACCGAAATCGAAAAAATAAAAAGCATCAAAGGGAGCCCCCTTGGAACTTTTTCGAATTCTTCAGATCGCCTTAACTTCCGAACGGATGGACCGATTTTCAAATTCGATCATACGAATCTGCTTTTTTTTTCATAGAATCCATTTCTCCAATCAAAAAAATTGAAATCGAAAAAATGAAAAGCATCAAAGGGAGCCCCCTTGGAACTTTTTCGAATTCTTCAGATCGCCTTGACTTCCGAACGGATAGACCGATTTTCAACTTCGATCATACGAATCTGCTTGTTTTATTTCATAGAATCCATTTCTCCAATCGAAAAAACCGAAGTAAAAAAAAATGCAACAAAGGGGGCCCCCTTG
Source organism: Chrysomela aeneicollis (assembly GCA_029955515.1). Lineage (NCBI taxonomy): Eukaryota > Metazoa > Arthropoda > Insecta > Coleoptera > Chrysomelidae > Chrysomela > Chrysomela aeneicollis. Next base: position 7,339,425 of record JARUHQ010000013.1, on the reverse strand, counting down.
GAACTTTTTCGAATTCTTCAGATCGACTTAATTTCCGAACGGATGGACCGATTTTCAACTTCGATCATACCAATCTGCTTTTTTTTTCATAGAATCCATTTCTCCGATCAAAAAATCCGAAATCGAAAAAAAAATGCATCAAAGGGGGCCCTCTTGGAACTTTTTCGAATTCTTCAGATTGCCTTAACTTTCGAACGTATGGACCGATTGTCAACTTCGATCATACCAATCTGCTTGTTTTTTTTTCATAGAATCCATTTCTCCAATCAAAAAAACCGAAATCGAAAAAATAAAAAGCATCAAAGGGAGCCCCCTTGGAACTTTTTCGAATTCTTCAGATCGACTTAACTTCCGAACGGATGGACCGATTTTCAACTTCGATCATACCAATCTGCTTTATTTTTCATAGAATCCATTTCTACGATCAAAAAAACCGAAATCAAAAAAAAAAATGCATCAAAGGGGGCCCCCTTGGAACTTTCTCGAATTCTTCAGATTGCCTTAACTTTCGAACGTATGGACCGATTTTCAACTTCGATCATACCAATCTGCTTGTTTTTTTTTATAGAATCCATTTCCCAATCGAAAAAACCGAAATCGAAAAAAAAAATGCATCAAAGGGGGCTCCCTTGGAACTTTTTCGAATTCTTCAGATCGCCTTAACATCCGAACGGATGGACCGATTTTCAACTTCGATCATACCAATCTGCTTGTTTTTTTTTTCATAGAATCCATTTCTCCGATCGAAAGAACCGTAATCGAAGAAAAAATGCATCAAAGGGGCCCCCTTGGAAGTTTTTCGAATTCTTCAGATCGCATTAACTTCCGAACGGATGGACCGATTTTCAACTTCGATCATACCAATCTGCTTGTTTTTTTTTCATAGAATCCATTTCTCCAATCGAAAAAACCGAAATCGAAAAAAAAATGCATCCATGGGGGCCCCTTTGGAACTTTTTCGAATTCTTCAGATCGCCTTAACTTCCGAACGGATGGACCGATTTTCAACTTCGATCATACCAATCTGCATGTATTTTTTCAAAGAATCCATTTCTCCAATCGAAAAAACCGAAATGGAAAAAAAAATGCATCAAAGGGGACCCCCTTGGAACTTTTTCGAATTCTTCAGATCGCCTTAACTTCCGAACGGATGGACCGATTTTCAACTTCGATCATACCAATCTGCTTGTTTTTTCATAGAATCCATTTCTCCAATCGAAAAAACCGAAATCGAAAAAAAAATTCATCAAAGGGGGCCCCCTTGGAACTTTTTCGAATTCTTCAGATCGACTTAACTTCCGAACGGATGGACCGATTTTCAACTTCGATCATACCAATTTGCTTTTTTTTCCATAGAATCCATTTCTCCGATCAAAAAAACCGAAATCGAAAAGAAAAAATGCATCAAAGGGGGCCCCCTCGGAACTTTTTCGAATTCTTCAGATTGCCTTAACTTTCGAACTTATGGACCGATTTTCAACTTCGATCATACCAATCTGCTTGTTTTTTTTTCATAGAATCCATTACTCCAATCAAAAAAACCGAAATCGAAAAAATAAAAAGCATCAAAGGGAGACCCCTTGGAACTTTTTCGAATTCTTCAGATCGCCTTAACTTCCGAACGGATGAACCGATTTTCAACTTCGATCATACGAATCTGCTTGTTTTTTTTTCATAGAATCCATTTCTCCAATCGAAAAAACCGAAATCGAAAAAAAAAATGCATCAAAAGGGGCCCCCTTGGAACTTTTTCGAATTCTTCAGATCGACTTAACTTCCGAACGGATGGACCGATTTTCAACTTCGATCATACCAATCTGCTTTTTTTTTCAATAGAATCCATTTCTTCGATCGAAAAAACCGAAATCGAAAAAAAAAATGCATCAAAGGGGGCCCCCTTGGAACTTTTTTGAATTCTTCAGATTGCCTTAACTTTCGAACGTATGGACCGATTTTCAACTTCGATCATACCAATCTGCTTGTTTTTTTTCATAGAATCCATTTCTCCAATCGAAAAAACCGAAATCGAAAAAAAAAATGCATCAAAGGGAACCCCCTTGGAACTTTTTCGAATTCTTCTGATCGCCTTAACTTCCGAACGGATGGACCGATTTTCAACTTCGATCATACCAATCAGTAAATATACTGCACCGGTTCGGTACCATTTTTCAATTTTTTAAGTCATTTTTCCCCAGATTCTACGGAAATTACAGTGTTGCCATTTGAAAGCCCCATAAGAGCCAATGTGTTAGAGAGAGATGAAAGATATAATTTTTCTGTAGATCTACCTACTTTTTTCGCGAATTCTAAGGTCCCAAACCCCGGAATTGGCCAATTCAAGGTCAAACTCTGCGAGAGCTCTAACCGCAAAGATAACACTCGCGCTAACACGCTGAAGGCATAGGCGTCGACAAAAAATATTTATATGGTGATTTAAATTATCTCAGTACAAGAAACATATACAAGGTGATTGGCGTACAGCGAAAAACATATACTGGAGGAAACATATCGACGAAGCAGGTGCGTACTAGGACTGACATATCGACATGGCAGCAATGGTATGGGTGAACAACAAAAACCATATGAACATAATTATTACATCATCGACGGGTGAGTTATGGGAAGCCACACTGTGCCGCCATTGATGCATCGCCAAAGTCATCCAATGTTAGAGGCTGTCGACTCAGCGTATTATTAATATAAAACTATTTGTAATCGTCATTTGATAGCTTTACTTCATCGAGACCCGTTTGAATAAAGTTCATGTAGTTCACTTGTTGTTTTTAAAAAGTCACTTTCCGCCTACGAATCCAAAATTGGCGCAGTCGGTAGGATTCTTTTGCAAAACGGTGCAACGACAAAATCGCGTTAAACCGGTCTGTTTTAACAGTTTGAAAGCAAAAAAACGTTAGTGGTTCGTGATACAACAAAAACTCAAGTGTCTACGCCTGGTAGAGGACAAGCATCGCCAAAACCAGCTCAAATTGGAGGACAAACATCGCCGAAGATTTGAAAAAACTGGAAGAGGACACACATCGCCAACACCAGTTCTAGGATAGGAAGTCCAGGGACAAGAGACAGCATCGCTCAACTCCTAGTGGCATTAGAGATAAGAAGAAACGAAGAAACGAAGAAACGAAGAAACGAAGAAACGAAGAAACGAAGAAACGAAGAAACAAGAAACCAAGAAACTCATCACTCATCACCATCAGTACTTGAGAATGAAAAAATCGACAGTGTTTCTACTGTAAGTCATTCATTCTTTTTCATATCCATTCCTTGTATATAATTGTTAATATTATATCTTCAAATCCACGTAGCCGTAGAAAAGAAATCATTTTCGCATTTTAAAATTTTATGTCAGATTTGGAAAATAATATCGAATATTTGATTCAAAATTTCAATAGTATATCAGTAGAAGATAATTTAATAGAATCTCAAACTAGCAATATGACCGAAGTAAATTATCAATTATTGAGACTTTATATCGATACTATTCCGCAATACGATGGAAATCCCCATACGTTAGGAGTTTTCATTGACAACTGTGAAAGTCTAATATCAAATTTTCAAAATCCCACAAATCAATCTTTGACCAATTTCATTGTGAGAGCAATTGTTGGAAAATTAACACACAGAGCATTAAGTTTAGTTGGTTCTAGAATAGAATTAAAAACTTGGACAGATATAAAAAACGCATTGAAATTATGTTTTGGAGATCAAAGAAATCTTGATTGTTTGGTTCAGGACCTTATAACTATGAGACCTTTGAAAAATGAAACACCATATAATTTTGGAATGAGAATTCAAGATTCTAGAAGTTTGATTGCTGCTAAATTGAACGCTTCTAATGGTTCAGCTCAACAAAAAACAATACAAATGCAAAATTATGAAGATCTATCTTTGAAAACATTTATTAGATGTTTACCAAATTCACTTCAGAATAATGTAAGACTAAGAAATCCCGATAGTTTGGAAAAAGCAATGTCATTAGTTATAGAAGAAGAAAATTTCATGTACAGTCAAAACAGAAATAATTCCATTAATCTACAGAGTTCTTATAAACCAATTCCAAAAATAATACCTGCTAATCAAAATAATGTTCAGAGACCAATATTTCCACATTATCAAAATAATGTTCAGAGACCAATATTTCCACAATATCAAAACCATTTTCAAAGACCTTATTTTTCACAAAATTTGCCGAGTACTAGTCAGAACATGAATCCTTCATACAATCCATTTCGATCACTTCCTTATTATTTGAATAGACCTTATCCATTTCAAAATAATCAATCTCAATTTCGCCCCAATAATTTCAATCAACAAAGATCAAGCCAAATAACTCAAATACCACAAAATTTCAATCGATCAAATAATTCTCAAATTCGAAGAAATTATTATAGACCAGAACCAATGGATACATCCACAGGAAATACAGTAATTAATCGACAAAAATCATCTACTCAAGCCCAATTATTTGCACAAGATATCGAAGAATTCGAAAATCCTTTCGAAAACCAACCAGAGATGAATCATGATGAAAATACTATGTCAAATGAATACCAACATCCTGATTATTATCCTGAGTATAACGAATACGAACAAGAACAAAATGATAACGATTATTATTCTAATATTCCCGAATATTCTCAAATTAATGAACCGGAAAATCCAAAAACAAATTTTTCCCATGTTCCTATGAAAACACACCCTACATAATGAATCTAAACTTATCAAAAAATAATTTACCCCATATTTTTATCCCAGAATTAAAAGCAAATTTTCTAATTGATACAGGAAGTACAAGAAGTTTTATGACACCAGAATTAGCATATAAATTTTATAGAAATAACATATTCAAACAAGATTTTCATATACAAAGTGCTCATAATATTTCATACCATAATGAAATAGCAATTATTCCAGTATTTAATATTTTTAGAATTCCAGAAACGCATAAATTTTATTTATTCAAATTCAGTAATAAATATGACGGACTTATAGGCATTGATTTACTGAAACAACTTAAAGCCCTTGTAGACGTGAATTCAAAATTAATAATTACACCTTTTGTAAAAATTCCAATTATTTATGAAACTGAAGAATTGACAGAACTGAAAAATAAATTAAAAAATAAAAGTTATACATTAATAATTCCTCCGAGAATTCAAAAAACAGTGAGATTACCAGTTAATCAAAAAGAAGGTATAGGTTTATTAAATTATATTAAATTCGCAAACTTAACGGAATCCCCTCGTGCAGTAGTGAACGTGAAAAATTATTTTGCTACAACTATGATTTCGAATGCAAATGAATTTGCATCAAAAATTGAAATACATGCTCCGTTCGAAATTGAAATTCTAGATATTGCAGAGATCAATTTCATTGAAAAAATGGAAACTGATGAGACTTTAACACAAAATCAAGACAATCTCACGAAGCGAAACTTAAAAAACATTCGCCTTGACCATTGTAATTTAGAAGAGAAAAAAGCAATAAAAAACCTTTGCTTTGAATACAGAGACATATTTCATTGTGAAGAAATTCCTTTAACCTTTACGAATCAAATTCAACATAAAATTAATTTGAATAATGAATCGCCAATCTATACAAAGACATATCGTTATCCAGAAATCCACAAACAAGAAGTAAAGTCACAAATTCATAAAATGTTAGAACAAGGTATTATACAAAATTCAACTTCCCCTTGGTCTAGTCCTATTTGGATAGTTCCAAAAAAGTTAGATGTTACCGGAAAAAGAAAATGGAGAATGGTTATAGATTATCGGAAACTAAATGAAAAAACTATTGATGATAAATACCCACTTCCGAATATCACGGATATACTAGATAAATTAGGTAAAAGCCAATATTTTAGCACTCTTGATCTTGCTAACGGATTTCACCAAATTGAAATGCATTCAGATGATATTTCAAAAACTGCTTTTTCAACAGAAAATGGACATTACGAATTTAAACGAATGCCCTTCGGATTAAAAAATGCACCCAGTACATTCCAGAGAGTAATGGACAATATTTTACGAGGTTTACAAAATGAAATTTGTTTAGTTTACCTTGATGATATCGTTATTTTTTCGACATCACTTCAAGAACATATTGAAAAACTGAAATTAGTATTTGAAAGATTGAGACAATCCAATTTTAAAGTTCAATTAGACAAATCCGAATTTTTACGTAAAGAAGTCAATTATTTAGGACATGTTATTACACCTGATGGAGTAAAACCGAATGCAGAGAAAATTCAAGCTATAAAGAAATTTCCAATCCCCAAAACCCAGAAAGAAATCAAAAGCTTTCTTGGATTACTCGGATACTATAGGAAATATATAAAAGATTTCGCTAAAATTACAAAACCAATGACTCTTTGTTTAAAGAAAAATGCCAAAGTAATTCATGATCAGAATTTTATATCAGCCTTTAATTCGTGTAAACAATTATTATCAAATTCACCAATACTTCAATATCCAGATTTTTCGAAAAAATTTATATTAACTACAGACGCATCAAAAGTTGCGTTAGGCGCTGTTTTATCACAAGGTAATGTAGGTAGTGACAAACCGATCGCATACGCATCCAGAACTTTAAATGATACAGAGCAAAAATATAGTACAATTGAAAGAGAATTACTCGCAATTGTATGGGCATGCAAATATTTTAGGCCTTATTTGTTTGGAAGAAAATTCGAAATTTATTGTGATCATAGACCATTAGTTTGGTTATTCAAATTAAAAGAACCCAATTCGAAATTAGTTCGATGGCGTTTAAAATTAGAAGAATTTGATTATGAAATAATTCATAAAAAAGGAAAATTGAACACCGTAGCTGACGCATTATCAAGAATTGAAATCAATGCATTAGAAGATGAATCAATGATTAATAATCCAGGAGATATTGATCAAGAAACTTTAGAATATCTTCGAAATTTATCAGAAAATATAGCGAGACTAAATCAATCCGATCAAATGAATCCCCCTATACAACAAATTGCATCCAGTTCTAATAATAAAGATAAGATTCAAATAATCTCGGACGTACAAATAATACCTCCAGAAGATAATGAAATTAATCGGAATAATACTGATCTTGACCATGAAAAACAAATGACTCAACATACAACAGCAAATGAAACAACAAACAATGGAATCCAGATATATAATGAAATCATCAACAACAAATTGAATCAAATCATTGTCTTACCAAACCCATATCCCAAGTTAGAGATAAAGCAAGAAAAATATGAGAATTATAAAATTATTACCTTGGAAATTCCAACAAAGAATAATAGAGATCTAATATTAGAATTCCTTAGAGATTATACGATTACAGCCAAATGTTATTGTATGCATTTTCATAATGATAATCTGTATAATGATTTTAACTCAGTCTATCTTGAGTATTTTTCTGAAAAAGGACCAAAATTAATAAGATGTTTACAAAAAGTGAATACAGTAATTGATAAAGATGAACAGATAATGTTAATGAAAAATCACCATGAAGGAAAATCAAATCATAGAGGTATTAAAGAAACCCTTGAATATTTAAAACGAAATTATTATTGGAAAAATATGAACACTACTATAACTGAATATATTAATTCATGTGACATTTGTCAGAGAACGAAATATTCCAGAAAAAAACCATATACACCTCTGATGCACACCGAAACAGCATCAAAGCCATTTGAAATTGTACACATAGATCTATTTTTCTTTAATAATAAAAATTATTTAACGATAGTAGATTCTTTTACAAAATTTGCCCAAGCATATCAAGTGTTAGGGAAAACAGCAATTCATATTAGTCAAGCGTTAATAAAATACTTTTCATCATTCGGAGTACCGAAGAAATTAATTATTGACCATGGAACAGAATTTAATAATGACACGGCGAAAGAAATATTAAAAATGCACAAAATAAACATTCATTTTACAACTCCAGGACATCATGAATCGAACAGCATTGTTGAACGTTTTCACTCAACAATAATTGAACATTTGAGAATCGTAAAAGAAATACACCCTGATGAAGACGAAAATTTAATGGACTACGCAATATTAGGTTATAATAGTACAGTCCATAGTTCTACGAATTATACACCTTTTGAATTGACTTTTGGACATACTCAAACACGAGATCCAAATGAAATCCTAATACCCACCGAATTCTATTCTGATTATGCAGAAAATCATAAAGAAAAATTAAAACACGTTTATGAGAAGGTAAATCAATTATTGGAAACAAAAAAAGAAAAAGTTCTTGAAAAAACTAATAAAGATGGAAATTCTAGTAATGAATTCCATGTAGGACAAACGGTATATAAAGTCAACCCTGCAAAACGTAATAAAAAGAATAATAAATTCTTAGGACCTTTTGAAATCACTGAAATGTTAGAAAGAAATAAAGTCGAGATAACTAATAAGAAAAAACCCGATAAAAAAGAGATCATTCATATAAAGGAACTGAGAAAACCTATTATTGTTTCAGATTCCTCATCTCCTACTCCTTCGGAACATTCGAATTCCCGAGATTCCACAACTTAAATAAGAATCCCGGAATATTACCCTATAAGCTAGGTAACGCCCAAAACAAAGTAGATTGTTGGACGTTTATACAAATATTTGATATAACCAATATTATAGAGGAATTTTACATACTACAAAATATGTTTAGTAATATGAGAACATTATTCAAAGGGAACTACACAAAGAAAAATTACGATAGAGAATTTCACAATTCTTATAATCTTATAAATAATATCGAACAGAAAATCAAATCTCAGATACATCAATTAAATCCTACAAAAACTAGCAAGAAAAGTAAGAGAGGAATTTTTGACGGTCTAGGAACAGTCATAAAGACATTAACAGGAAATCTAGATCAAAATGATGCAGAAAAATATGACAATGCTATTCAAAAATTGTCTGATAATCAATCAAAAATGAAAACTATTTTGAAAGATCAAATAACCCTCCTTCAAAAATCAATTGATAACTTCAAAAATAATACGAAGGCTCTAGCACATAATCAAATTGTATTAGAATCTAGAATTATGCAAATTGAACAGATATTGAAATCTAAAGAGATAGAAAGTATGGAAAGCTATGAATATTTTATTATTCATGTGGTCCTATTCCAAATAAACATGAGTTTTCAAGCAATATATGATATCTTAGAAAGAATTGAAACGGCAATTACTTTTTCCAAGTTAAATACATTCCATAATTCCATGATAGATCCAAATAAACTTCTACAAGAAATATCAACTATAAGTAAACAGCTCAAAAATGGAAGACTTCCTTATGAACCAATTTTAGAAAATATATTAATTTTTGAGAAAATTATCGAAATAAAATGTTATAGTAAAGGAAATCAAATAATATTTATTCTCGAGACACCAATAGTGGAATTTGAGAGCTATAATTATTATCATTTATATTCCTTACCAATCCAAAAAGAAAATATCTTCAAAGCTATTATTCCTCAATCAAAATACCTTATCCTGAATGACAAACAGTTTGTATATTTGAATTCAAAATGTTCTGAAATAATACCAGAAGAATACATTTGTCAAGAAACAAGTCCTGTGAAGATCAAGAAAGAAAATCTCCCATGTGAAATAGAAATGTTACTTTATTCCGAAAATGTTACAAATTGTCATCAGATACAAGTTGAAATTCAAGAAATCAAGATTCAAAAACTTGAGAAAAATACTTGGATAATTATTACTCCTAAGAAAGTAGTAGCCCAACAACAATGTGAGAAAAATAAAGATAACGTCCCATTGGAAGGAACCTATCTACTAGAATTGAACCCAGAATGTAAAATTAAAATTGAAGATATCCAAATCAGAAATTATCATAGTTCTCAAAGACAAGTCAACATTATAGACTTGCCCGAGATAAAAGAAGACCTCCACGCCATTGGAAATTTGAAAATAAACTTCAAGCCATTGAAGATGGATTCAATTAATTTAGATGAATTGGATCATATTAGAAGCAAACTCGATATTCAAAATGAACAATTAAATGACATCGAAACTCCTGTTATTGCAAAAAATATCAGTGTATGGACATTAATTATGTATGTTCTACTTGTCGTTTCTATATGTTACATTGCCTGCAAGTTCTTCAAGAAGAAGCTACAACAAAGAGCCCAATCAAGAAATCAACCGGAAGAATCCGAGATGCAAAATCCTGTATGCAGCCCCGGATTTTCCTTCTAAGGATGGAGGAGTTATGGGAAGCCACACTGTGCCGCCATTGATGCATCGCCAAAGTCATCCAATGTTAGAGGCTGTCGACTCAGCGTATTATTAATATAAAACTATTTGTAATCGTCATTTGATAGCTTTACTTCATCGAGACCCGTTTGAATAAAGTTCATGTAGTTCACTTGTTGTTTTTAAAAAGTCACTTTCCGCCTACGAATCCAAAATTGGTGTATTGCAGACGGTGCGTACTAGAGTCGATAGCAATAATAAGTCAATGAAGCATACACACAGAATGATTAGAAAAATCTGGAATATCATGTAGCGGGTAATTCATAGCAAGGGGTCTGCGATTTAAGTATACTGAATAAATATTAAGACCACGATAAGTACACAGCGCAAACCTCGATGTTTTATATAGGCGTAGCCGCGCTGATTACGCAACGTCCCACGGTAGAAAAGATCAACTATTTTCCTATTATTTTTCAATAAAAAACGATAACTACGTGTAGCGGAAGCCTCATTCAAATTGATAAATATTTTCAAGGAGGAAATCATCATTTAGGGCGATAATCGCCATTAGCGCACCTCGTTTACTCTTCGTATCACAGCAGAGTTTTACATCGCAATAATAAACGGTCAACTATTATCAAATATAAGTCTCTACGCTTCTGAAAAGTATGTGAAGCCATCAGGCTATCCCTATCAACGATGTCAAGCGTTATTCACATTCATTTCGCGACGGCGCGCCTACAGTGTTGTCGGACGTTTAAAAATATCGCAGATTAACCACTCAGAGCTGACATAAATGCCCCGCAACTTTCAAGCATGTTCCACAGAAAAGACTGATGATGTCTGAACGTCTTTACACATTTCTCGATAATATCGTCAACATCTAAGGCTGCCGTAATGAATTATATGAACCGAAAAGAAATTGAAAAATATTTTCAGGGAAAACAAGGCACATTTCTTATTCAATTAAACTACTATTGCGTCGTTTTGCCCCTTCAGCTAATAGAAACGAACAGTAAAACAATGAAAAATTAACCTAGTTCAGATCGCTAAAGACAGATTAATATAAAAAATACACAGTAGCGTACCACATTATCATGATAAATCATTTAATATCAAAAAGCAAGTTGAAAAATCATTTGCAGTTATAAAGGTATTAATGTCTAACTTGGTGTGAAGAAGAAAAAACGATTTCATATTCAAAAATAAATGAAGTAAAAATCATACACAGTCAAAAGAACATTAACGTCTAACTTCATTATTATTGGTGAAGAAGAAGAAAAAACGATTTCGTACTCAAAAATGATTGAGCCAAAAATCATAGACAGCCAAAAAGAACATTAACGTCTAACTTGATGAAGAAGAAAACGATTTCGTACTCAAAATAAACGAGGCAAAAATCATACACAGTCAAAAAGGGCATTGATGACCAACTTCATTATTGAATTAGCTCATTCAAAACAAGAATTTAAGCCAGAAGAACACTCTTATACCGTTGAAAACAGTGATGCATTTAAGATAGATAAGACAAGAGGTCAAAGTCAACTTTGATATTGATCTAGCGAAATTCATCTTTCGGTAAAAAGGCCCAAACATTGATAATGGAGAAACAAGGAAGCGATGTGCATCTAATATTCACATATTTATGAAACATACCTTATTGGCAAATTCCAACACGACACTCTCATGATGAAATCTGAACAATGAATGGGGATAGAAAATCAACGATTTCAATAATTGAAAATCTATCAACCCTTAATCCCCTTGCACAATTCATTACCGTATACAAACATTCGAATTCAAAATCGAGCGAAAACTAAAAAGTAGCTGGCGACTAGCGCTATACTGATATCAAACCGCAGATAAAGTGTTTCCTTTTACAGGAATGAATTCCCGTAATTATTTGAATCTAACTTATAATGGAAATATATTATAGGTAAAAATAAATAGAGAATCGAATACTAAGAAATTAAATCATATAGGGCATAGAGAGAGCTACCCCAGAGAAGCTGAATTTTATTAATTTTAGTACATTTCAAGATTTGCTATATATCAATTGATGACTCATATATAACTTGATTGAACAAAATAGATAGATAGATAGATAGATAGATAGACTTTATTTTCCAACAGGTATACACCCAATTACAGAAAAAGCAGCGGAAATTCTTAAAATAATAAAAAAACAAATAAAATTAAATCATATTATCCAAATAACAATAATTAATTTTGTGTTCAATCAATTATGCAGGAAAGAATATGTTTAAGAGAACTGTTGTTCAAGTCACATAGATCACAAATCAGATTAAAATTCCAACACATCAAAGACACAGGTGATCTACGCATCACATTGGTTCGAGAAGCCTCACAATAGAATTTATATTTTGTATCTGGAATTCAAACGTGGTATGCGGTAGTTATTTTTTGCAATAGACAGGGACATATAATATTATTGTTCATCAAATTATGCAGAAAAGAAATAGTAATAAAAACTCTACGCGTATTCAAGGAAATTACATCGAAATTATCAAGAAGCATAAAATAGTCAATTCTCCGTTCAGGATAATTCCCCGGTACTTCAAATAATAGGAATTTAAGGAATAATGATAATAAAAGGTCTTGATTCATGCTGACCTGTATTGAGTGCATACTTTCTGGGGGGGGGGGATTATGTCACTCTGCAATTTTCTTGATAGCTTTAATAGGAATTAAAGGGCGGTTATACGATAGCCGTTATTACGAAGGAAAAATTTAAAACATATACCGGGCAAATATTTACGTTCACAAATATCATTAACGTCCTACCAACAGAAAAATGCAGGAGGAGTTCTGAATAAATTTCAGCTATCGAGAATTCTTCTAATCATGTATAAAAAGTTTGGCAAAACAACAACACCCAGTATGACATATCGATATTGAACATCACCTATTCATATTACACTGAATCAGCAAGAATAAAATAAAAATGCTACATTATTTGCGAGGAAAGCCATATCTGAGAAACGCTAGACTAAAATGAGGTATAAAATTAACAGGATTACAATAAACCAGCCTGGTCTAACGCGAGCGATGAGCGAACTATTTTCCCGATTGATCAATGAAAATTCAAGTATGCAAAAGTGACATAGAATAAAACAAATGTTAGATTTGTGATTCACATAATGTGTAGAGTTCAAAAACAATAACTTCCAGTAACCATTTTATATTCAACAGAGCTAGGATGGAAGAAGGATTTCGAAAATGCCAACTTACCTATATACAAAATATAGTGGTTTATGAGAAAAGGGTGAAACATTCTAATGTAAAACTAAGCGAGCGAGGAACATCGCAACGAAATTCATATTGAAATTTTCACCCTCAAATACTGGCACAGGACACATAATGTATTGTCGCAAGTGAGACATCTATTAGGCATTTCTTCAACTACGATTACCCAACGTACTCTAAAGGGCACTCTCGACTCGAGGGTTGTTACATAAATTTGGCACAATCAATTTGTCGCGTCAGAAAACATTTGCGATAAGCATGGGCTACTGTTATATTTGATTCAACGTCCTGCGCCAGGAAAGTAGTTATTATTAGACTAACAGACATTCGATGATTAATATTAATTGAATATACTATTCTTGCATAATTCATTACTTTTATATATTTCAACGGTACAATAAGATATAATACAAACTTTATTGGAAAGTATTTTAAACATTATCGTTCCTCATGATGAGGGGAAAGTATCTTTCAACATCTCAACTTATTTTAAAATCTGCACGTGGAGAAATTCTCCCAGGAAATGTACTTTTCAGATAACAATTCATTTGCAGAAAATGAGCAAAGTTGATAATAACCTCAATAACAAATCATGCATGAAATGTTCGAAGTTGATGGCAACGTTCTGAAACCGCTATAACCAAATATGCAGGAAATGTGCAAATTTGATAAAGAATAATCTCGAAACACAAGCATACATTTGCAGGAACTGGCGAGAAATCCCAAACCGCAATGAAAATACGTATAATGATAACATAGAACATTCTAGAACATTGATAACCCTCAGATTGATAGTATAAAAGCACGCGTAGACCACTCATTCGATATCAGCGCGCCGAATAGTGATCCGCTATAGTTATTCAGTGCTTAGTGAACAGTGCCAATCAACTCCTTAGTGTTTGTGTCATCATTCCAATAAAGTGAGTAATAAACTAGCAGGACTTCTTGCTTTTGAAGTTAATTATTTCAAACTTACTTCACAATATTTCATATTGAAGTCCTTCTCTTCACCGGCATCGCTGCTAAGAGTTCACACATGCTCACTACCCGCATGATTCTTCAGAAGCAAATCATTTTGAGTTATGATTTCTTAAAGAGGATCTATACGTTATTTTCAAGTAAACTCATTTTTCCCCGATATCTGAATCATTTCTAACGAAAGCAGTCTACCTATCGAAGTACTGGGCAGCGCCCCTTTTCAACCATCTCGATTTTCACATTTCCCTCATACAATTATTATTCTAGACTCAATCTAAGCATATTTTTTATCAGGTTAATCAACTTCGATCTTACAAAGAGCCTTCAATCAACTCAGCCGCGATTTCCAACAGCAAAGATCATCTAAATAATTAGGGTAAGCTAATTTTGTGATTAGATACTATTGATTTCACGAAATTTATAGAATTTATGCAAAATGGAAGATCATATTCATACTCACGATTAGGATCAAATTTTCACATGAAACAATAGCAGGAAATTATAGTTCTGATCCATGAAAATTTGCAGCTTCAATCAATAAAAATCAATTCTGAAAATAATAAAGTATTTTAAGAAATTGATTAATTTAGACGAAGTCAAATTGAACAAGAAATTTGAATGCTGTCATTATATTCAGCATGTTCGATGTAAACTCAGATAATCCATTATTCGCAATAAGATTGGTGATTTTACTTCTAGATCGTCTTATATACATGATGATTTCACATGATTCAGCTTTGTTCGATTTCGGTAGGACTTCTTCAGTAGGTAGAATAAAAGTCAAAGAATTTTATAACATCGTCTATTAAAAGATTATATCAGCATTTTTAAGTTCAGTAATAATTTGAGCGATTTCTTCATCATGGCCCCCATATGCTTCAATCAAATATTTCAATCGGTCGACCAAAATATTCGGGTCCTCCCACTCATCCAAGATATTGGTCGATTGTTTTTATTGTGCCTCTTCACAGGCTCCGTATCTTGTTGCACCTTTACGGTTGGTCTTATTTTTGAAAAGGGGTTTGATGATTTCATTGAATTTCTTCTTGTCGGCCTGTCCCTTCAACCGTCCTAGAGTATCACGGTGAGCAGCGGTACTTTCCAATATCTGTTTATACATCTGATGATCCATAGGCGTATAATTTTTTGGGTCTTTAGAAAATAGTAATTCTAAAAGACCAAGAGTACTTTCAAAATTGACATTATCTACGACTATATGTTTATCATCAAAACGTAGATTCTTATTGCCAAGTATCCATTTGCCATCAACATATTTTGGTCCATAGGCATTGTCCTACTCTTTAAAGTGATATTTATCAACTGTTTGATGTGATGAATGCGATTCTGTATCCATTGATATTTCGATGTGATCACAGCGCCGTCTAAACTAGAACTGTTCCGTTTACTGATATACACCTATATATGTTTATCTGAAGACTTCTGGAGATATCTGGAGACATCTGAAGGATATCTGAAGAATTTTGACGGCATCTGAAGCCTAATGAATTCGTGATGTGAAGCCTTCTGAAGCACTTCCTCTCAGACACTGTTGCGAATATTATTGCATTCATATTGTCTGATTGATCTGGGATTTCGGAAAAAGAGTTCATTGACTTTTTCTCGAGCTATTCAGATTTTTGGTTGATCAAGTAGACCTTTGCCCTCTGGATTGTAATGTTGGAGAGGCGGATATGAAACTTACGCAAACTGAACGGAAAAGTCTTCGACTTTATGAACATTTTTCATGTGTCGGTATATGTCTGTTCTATTCATAAATTTCCCACATATCTCACACAATAGTTTACGTCGATCATACGCATATTGCCACTTTTTGAAACATTCATAGCAATCCCAGGAGTATTTGTTGATAGGAATCCACTCTCCACTATTAAGGCCTCCTTTTATGAAACATTTATCGCAACGTTCTCGTGCAGTATCAGGATACTCTCGATGACAGCACTCACAAATATTCATTATAACTGCTCCGTATGACAGCCAGATGTGAAATGATCTATGAAGCATTTTCATTTGTATTTATCCAAGGGGATGTGTAAAGTCTTCAGCAAGATTGGAGCGGGTCAGGCTAATCTTCAATCATCCTGAGCATCTTTGTCAAATTTTCAGGCTGTTTTTAGGTTAACCACTGGGTGGATTGTAATAATATCTTTCAATTTTGTGCGGTTGGCTACTCTGACTCACGATTCAGTTTTGCGGTTGGCTACATTGTTCATCATGATTTATCTATCTCCCATCATCAGGATATATATCTCATTCTATCACTGACCAAGCTTGAGTGCAGACGTATTTTCTGTGCGCATAAGCAATAAAAGTTTGTGATCATATAAAATCTTCCAGATAGCCCACAAGGATGTCTCTATTCACCGACTTGGTGAAGCATATTGCTACCATATTGGGAGTTCTGACTCCTAATTATGACGAAAATCGTGCGAGAGAAGGGCTGAGGGAATGCCGAAAGGGGATAAAGCGTATGAATTATGCCTTAAGATCGGCAAAAACTTTGGGGGAGAAGCAGCATCTGGAGGCTTGCCTACGGAATATTAGAAGTATAAGGAACCAGTTCAGAGCTGCGCAGAAGAAGGGGGCTGGACTTGAATCTAGAAAGGAAACTCCGTGGGATAGAGTTCGCTGGGACGACTCTACATCTGCGTTTCAATCTCGCATTAGAACTGGTAACATTTCCAATCTGAAACATAAGGACCCAGCAGCTTTCTTGACTGACTGTAAGGCTCTCTTCAAGCGACGTATTCTGAACGCACTCAAGAAGGATGCTGCGGTTAAGGTGAATACCGTTTTCTGTGGAGAGTTTGAGATGGTAAAGGGAGATAGTGTGCTTAAAGAGTACAAGTACTTCACCACATCAAACTCACCCATTCACAAGGATACGGACATTGGTGAATGGTTCGATGAGAAGGTTATTGACCCAATGTTGAGGGAGCTAGAGGAATTCCAAGAGCGAGATAGTGGTTGGGCGTTGAAAGCTATCATTAACTTGGGGGTCAACATCAACGAGTTCACTCCTCAACTTGGATCCTCATATATTGAACTGCCTCCACAAATCCAGCGAAAACAAGCTTGCGTCGACGTTAAGAACGATGACGATTCATGCTTCGCTTGGGCAGTGACGTCAGCCTTGTATCCAACTGATGCCCATAGTGATAAAGCTTCTTCATACCCCCACCCATCCTCTGTTCTGAAATTGAAGGGAATTCAGTTTCCGATGACTCTCAAACAAATCCCCAACTTTGAGCGACAGAATGACGTGTCAATTAATGTTTACATCCTTCAGAAGGAGAAGAAAACGTTCACCACATTGCCCACCTACCTAACTAAGGATAAGAGGGATAGGCACGTCAACCTCCTTCTTATACAAGATAGCTATTCTGGAGGTAATTCTCCAGTTAGCTATCACTACGTGTGGATTAAGAACCTATCCCGACTCTTATCGAAGCAGCTGAGCAAAGAGGATCATAAAAAGTATTTCTGCGATCGCTGCCTCCACTATTTTAGATCAGCAGACAAGCTTGATAAACATGGGGAATATTGCATCAGAATAAATGAAACTGCCATTAAGATGCCTGAGGAAGGACAAAATATCCTCAAGTTCAAGAACCATAAGAACAAGGAGAAGGCGCCATTCATAGTCTATGCTGATTTGGAGAGTGTTTTGAAGCCTACTAGCGATCCGAGGAAGCCGCAACACCACGTTCCAGCTGCCGTTGGATATTATATGAAATGTTCATATGATGATTCTATATCATTTTATAAGAGCTTTCGTGGGCAGGACTGTATGGCGTGGTTTGCTGGTGAAATGGCCCAGCTGGCAGAAGATATGGCTACGGTGTTTTGGTGTCCGTTTAACATTCATATGACTGCTAAACAAGAAGCAGAATTTCAGGTGGCTACACATTGTCACATTTGTGGACAACCATTCAGTGCCGAGGATAAGAAAGTTAGAGATCATAACCATTTGATTCCTGAAAATAACTATCGTGGAGCCGCACATGAATCCTGCAACATCAACTACAAGGACACTCACATAGTTCCAATAGTTTTTCATAATCTGAGTGGTTATGATGCACATTTCATCATCACAGACATTGCATCTAGAATTAATGGTTCTATCGACTTACTTCCAATAACGAAAGAAAAGTATATTTCCTTCACCAAGCATGTTGACGGGACTTCTATTCAGTTCAGATTTATTGATAGTTTTCGATTTATGAATTCCTCTCTCGACAAATTGGCTTCATATTTGGAAGAATTTCCTAATTTGAGATCTCAATTCCACAACATCTCCGAACAGCAGTTTCAGCTCTTAACTAAAAAAGGAGTGATGCCGTATGATTATGTTGACTCATTTGAGCGTTTCAGCGAAACTCAGCTACCTACAATTCATTCTTTCTACAACAAACTGGACGATAAACCTTGCCCCCGCCGTCTCTACCAACGAGCACAGCTTGTGTGGAACACATTCAACTGTCAGTCTTTGGGAGAATATGTAGATCTTTACATGAAAACTGATATCCTTCTTCTCGCTGATATTTTTGAGCAGTTTAGAGTCAGCTGCCACAGCACATATGGTCTCGATCCTGCTCATTATTTCACCTTACCTGGATTTACGTGGGATGCTATGTTGAAGTACACAGAACAAGAGCTGGAGCTCCTTACTGATTCTGATATGTTTTTGTTTGTTGAGAGGGGAATTAGAGGAGGTCTCAGCCAGGTCTGCTCGAAGCGTTACGCTAAGGCTAATAATAAATACATACCACATTACGATTCAACAAAACCAGACTTATACTTGATGTACTTTGACGGTAATAACCAATATGGCTGGGCTATGAGTCAATATCTGCCGTATGGAGGATTTGAATGGGTGGATACGAATATAGACGTCACTGCGTTTTCGGACGATGCCGATGATGGATATATGTTGGAAGTCGATTTAGAATATCCACAAGATTTGCATGATGCCCATAAAGACCTACCGTTTTGCTCTGAACACATCAACCCTCACCTGAGACTTCAAAAGAGCTAACCAAACTGATGGCAACTTCACGATGTAAAGAGAAATATGTAATTCACTATCGCGCTCTCAAGCAGGCGTTAGCACATGGGTTGGTGTTGAAGAAGATCCATCGCGTGCTGAAATTCAAACAATCACCCTGGCTGAAATCGTACATTGATCTGAACACAACCCTCCGAAAACAAGCGAAAAATGAGTTTGAAAAGAACCTTTTTAAACTCATGAATAATGCCGTTTCCGGCAAGACAATGGAAAACATAAGAAAAAGGGTGAATGTCAAGCTATTAACTGAGTGGGCTGGACGATATGGTGCTGAAGCATATATTGCCAAACCTGAGTTCAAGAACTGCACCATTTTCAATGAGAATTTGGTTGCAGTGGAGCTCAGGAAGCTACAAATTTTTCTAAATAAGCCCATATATGTGGGGCAAGCCATCCTCGATCTGGCGAAGACAACCATCTACGACTTCCACTATGACTATATGCGTAATGAGTTCGGAGATGGTTGTTCCGTTCTCTACACCGATACAGATTCTCTCATCTATGAGCTTAACGATCAAGATCCTTATGAAGTAATGAAGCGAGACTGCCGCTCTCACTTTGACACTTCCGACTATCCTAATGATAATCCATATGGAATTCCTCAAGTCAATAAAAAAGTTCTCGGAATGATGAAGGATGAAAATAATGGTATAATTATGACGGAGTACGTAGGTCTTAGATCGAAATTATATGCAACAAAAGTGCTGATGAGTGAAAATGCAATCGAAAATAAGAGGAAGGAGCTGATTGATGAAGATTATGATGAGAATGAGATCAATGATATCATAAGGAACATGGGTATAACGAAGAAAGCCAAGGGGGTAAAATCGTCTGTTGTTGAAACTATGATTACTTTTGATGATTATGTTGAATGTTTGGAAACATATCGGCAAAAAACAGTTTTCCAAAATTTAATAAGAGCTCACAAACATCAGGTATTTTCAACTTTACATCGAAAAATTGCATTAAGCCCCAATGATGATAAAAGGTATATCATCCCAGGGACCAGTAAAACCTTACCATGGTGCCATTATTCTATACCCCAAACATCAAATTCTATGGATATTGACAATTAAATATGAGAAGCGAATATTTTAATACATAGATTTTTATCAACTTTCAATTATATTAATGACTTGATGAATGATTGGGTGAACAATCGGTCTATTGACAAAAAAAGATGACATTATCAAGAGATAGCTAATCACCGATTAGAGTCTTTTGATAAAAATAAGAGCCATTAAAAGATGCCATTATCGAGAGATAGCTAATCACTAATTAGAGTCTTTTGACCAGAAAAAGAGCCATTAAAAGATGCCATTATCGAGAGATAGCTAATCACCGATTAGAGTCTTTTGATGAAAAAGAGCCATTAGAATATGTCACATAAATCAGATTGTTGACCCAATTATTCCTCTCTGGAAGTGGTTGAAGTAGGCCTCTCGGGGAAGCTTTCCACTATAAAAAGAAGCAACGCACCAAAGCTCTACCTCCTGGTGGTGTGGAAATGAGCTGCGATGTCTTTTTCAGTAATCTGTTGCCTATTGACTCTTCTTAATAGATACCAATTTTTCCATCTTCAGAGTTCCATATTTCAAGTAGTCATTTTAACAGTATCACTATTACTGCTAGTTCCTATCAATTCTGATTTTCCTGAAAGATTTCTAATTTATAACATCCTCATTGGATTTTGAGCCACCTTGTATATAATAATGAAATATACGTTTCTGAATGGGATTTTATTCTTTATAGAAAATGCATCTTCATTGGATTTTTGAACCACCTTGTATATAATAATAAAATATATGTTTTTGATTGAGATTTTATTCTTTATAGAAAATACATCTTCATCGGATTTTTTGAGCCACCTTGTATATAATAATAAAATATATGTTTTTGATTGAGATATTATTCTTTATAGAAAATGTCCTTTTCATCAGGATATTGCACCGATGCTGAGACTGATATTGATGAATTCATTGCGCGGGTTAATGCGATCTTCCGGGTGAATAGAGAGATGCCCCGGGAATTGGATGCGATCTTCCGGGTGAATAGAGAGATGCCCCGGGAATTGGATGCGGCATCCATCATCACGTGAGTTTGCTATAGTTTCCACTAATTCTCTTCCTAATATCATTATTTTCATAGAATTGACAATGATAGTGATGATCCTGATGAAATGGCTCATGATGATTACGAATATGTAGGATATGAGGACATCGTGGCTATGTCTAATCGGCCTCGTAGGGAAATGATGTATGTAGTGTATATTTGATAATTGATAATTAATTTCAGTTTTTCACTTGTTATTATTCTAATTATTATTATTACAGAAGTGACGACGAGTGTGACGATTTTGTTGAAATTGATCATGATGCTGATGAAGTTATAATAATGTGAGTTCCAAATGATAGTTTTCACTAATCTTATTATTATTCTAATTGTTATTTTTACAGAAGTGATGGCGAGTGTGGCGACTTTGCTGACATTGATCATGATACCAATGAAGTTATAGTAATGTAAGTTCAAATAATATTTTTACTACTCTTGTTATTACTCTAATTATTGTTTTACAGGAGTGACGACGAGTGTGACGTTTTTGCTGAAATTGATCATGATGCCGATGAAGTTATAGTAATGTGGGTTACAAATGATTGTCTTCACTAATCTTATTATTCTAATTATTATTTTTATAGAAGTGATGGCGAGTGTGACGTTTTTGCTGGAATTGATCATGATGCCTATGAAGTTATACTAATGTGAGTTCCAAATAATATTTTCCACTACTCTCGTTATTATTCTAATTATTAATTTTATAGGAGTGACGACGATTAAGAGAGTGATGTTTAATGAGGATTGAGGTTTCTGATGATGAATATGATGAATTATTGATATCATTTATGTTCATATTAGTGCTAGTAGGCGGCACTGTACCAAACATCACTGGTGAAGTCTGCGCTGAAGTCTTTAAAGGGTGACCCTTCCGAATGTGGATTGTTGGCAGAACTAGTGCAACTGATGAGGCTTGGTATATCGAGACGTAAAACCCAAACGAAATCATAGAAAAAAATATCAATTTATTATATATAAATTGTAGTTTCTATATCGTATATATATACATTTATATACTTTCGTTTCATGAGTATTGTTTTAATGTTCTTTGTTTGCAAATAAACAAATTATTATTTTAATTACATTGTTTAATTACAAAAAGCTTCCAGAAGCAGATCAGTTTTCCTGCAACTTCTCCACACAGAACATATTATACTGAGGTTATTATTCTATGTCACTTTTGCATACTTGAATTTTCATTGATCAATCGGGAAAATAGTTCGCTCATCGCTCGCGTTAGACCAGGCTGGTTTATTGTAATCCTGTTAATTTTATACCTCATTTTAGTCTAGCGTTTCTCAGATATGGCTTTCCTCGCAAATAATGTAGCATTTTTATTTTATTCTTGCTGATTCAGTGTAATATGAATAGGTGATGTTCAATATCGATATGTCATACTGGGTGTTGTTGTTTTGCCAAACTTTTTATACATGATTAGAAGAATTCTCGATAGCTGAAATTTATTCAGAACTCCTCCTGCATTTTTCTGTTGGTAGGACGTTAATGATATTTGTGAACGTAAATATTTGCCTGGTATATGTTTTAAATTTTTCCTTCGTAATAACGGCTATCGTATAACCGCCCTTTAATTCCTATTAAAGCTATCAAGAAAATTGCAGAGTGACATAATCCCCCCCCAGAAAGTATGCACTCAATACAGGTCAGCATGAATCAAGACCTTTTATTATCATTATTCCTTAAATTCCTATTATTTGAAGTACCGGGGAATTATCCTGAACGGAGAATTGACTATTTTATGCTTCTTGATAATTTCGATGTAATTTCCTTGAATACGCGTAGAGTTTTTATAACTATTTCTTTTCTGCATAATTTGATGAACAATAATATTATATGTCCCTGTCTATTGCAAAAAATAACTACCGCATACCACGTTTGAATTCCAGATACAAAATATAAATTCTATTGTGAGGCTTCTCGAACCAATGTGATGCGTAGATCACCTGTGTCTTTGATGTGTTGGAATTTTAATCTGATTTGTGATCTATGTGACTTGAACAACAGTTCTCTTAAACATATTCTTTCCTGCATAATTGATCGAACACAAAATTAATTATTGTTATTTGGATAATATGATTTAATTTTATTTGTTTTTTTATTATTTTAAGAATTTCCGCTGCTTTTTCTGTAATTGGGTGTATACCTGTTGGAAAATAAAGTCTATCTATCTATCTATCTATCTATTTTGTTCAATCAAGTTATATATGAGTCATCAATTGATATATAGCAAATCTTGAAATGTACAAAAATTAATAAAATTCAGCTTCTCTGGGGTAGCTCTCTCTATGCCCTATATGATTTAATTTCTTAGTATTCGATTCTCTATTTATTTTTCCCCATAATATATTTCCATTATAAGTTAGATTCAAATAATTACGGGAATTTATTCCTGTAAAAGGAAACACTTTATCTGCGGTTTGATATCAGTATAGCGCTAGTCGCCAGCTACTTTTTAGTTTTCGCTCGATTTTGAATTCGAATGTTTGTATACGGTAATGAATTGTGCAAGGGGATTAAGGGTTGATAGATTTTTAATAATTGAAATCGTTGATTTTCTATCCCCATTCATTGTTCAGATTTCATCATGAGAGTGTCGTGTTGGAATTTGCCAATAAGGTATGTTTCATAAATATGTGAATATTAGATGCACATCGTTTCCTTGTTTCTCCATTATCAATGTTTGGGCCTTTTTACCGAAAGATGAATTTCGCTAGATCAATATCAAAGTTGACTTTGACCTCTTGTCTTATCTATCTTAAATGCATCACTGTTTTCAACGGTATAAGAGTGTTCTTCTGGCTTAAATTCTTGTTTTGAATGAGCTAATTCAATAATGAAGTTGGTCATCAATGCCCTTTTTGACTGTGTATGATTTTTGCCTCGTTTATTTTGAGTACGAAATCGTTTTCTTCTTCATCAAGTTAGACGTTAATGTTCTTTTTGGCTGTCTATGATTTTTGGCTCAATCATTTTTGAGTACGAAATCGTTTTTTCTTCTTCTTCACCAATAATAATGAAGTTAGACGTTAATGTTCTTTTGACTGTGTATGATTTTTACTTCATTTATTTTTGAATATGAAATCGTTTTTTCTTCTTCACACCAAGTTAGACATTAATACCTTTATAACTGCAAATGATTTTTCAACTTGCTTTTTGATATTAAATGATTTATCATGATAATGTGGTACGCTAATGTGTATTTTTTATATTAATCTGTCTTTAGCGATCTGAACAAGGTTAATTTTTCATTGTTTTACTGTTCGTTTCTATTAGCTGAAGGGGCGAAACGACGCAATAGTAGTTTAATTGAATAAGAAATGTGCCTTGTTTTCCCTGAAAATATTTTTCAATTTCTTTTCGGTTCATATAATTCATTACGGCAGCCTTAGATGTTGACGATATTATCGAGAAATGTGTAAAGACGTTCAGACATCATCAGTCTTTTCTGTGGAACATGCTTGAAAGTTGCGGGGCATTTATGTCAGCTCTGAGTGGTTAATCTGCGATATTTTTAAACGTCCGACAACACTGTAGGCGCGCCGTCGCGAAATGAATGTGAATAACGCTTGACATCGTTGATAGGGATAGCCTGATGGCTTCACATACTTTTCAGAAGCGTAGAGACTTATATTTGATAATAGTTGACCGTTTATTATTGCGATGTAAAACTCTGCTGTGATACGAAGAGTAAACGAGGTGCGCTAATGGCGATTATCGCCCTAAATGATGATTACCTCCTTGAAAATATTTATCAATTTGAATGAGGCTTCCGCTACACGTAGTTATCGTTTTTTATTGAAAAATAATAGGAACATAGTTGATCTTTTCTACCGTGGGACGTTGCGTAATCAGCGCGGCTACGCCTATATAAAACATCGAGGTTTGCGCTGTGTACTTATCGTGGTCTTAATATTTATTCAGTATACTTAAATCGCAGACCCCTTGCTATGAATTACCCGCTACATGATATTCCAGATTTTTCTAATCATTCTGTGTGTATGCTTCATTGACTTATTATTGCTATCGTCTCTAGTACGCACCGTCTGCAATACACCCGTCGATGATGTAATAATTATGTTCATATGGTTTTTGTTGTTCACCCATACCATTGCTGCCATGTCGATATGTCAGTCCTAGTACGCACCTGCTTCGTCGATATGTTTCCTCCAGTATATGTTTTTCGCTGTACGCCAATCACCTTGTATATGTTTTTTGTACTGAGATAATTTAAATCACCATATAAATATTTTTTGTCGACGCCTATGCCTTCAGCGTGTTAGCGCGAGTGTTATCATTGCGGTTAGAGCTCTCGCAGAGTTTGACCTTGAATTGGCCAATTCCGGGGTTTTGGGACCTTAGAACTCGCGAAAAAAGTAGGTAGATCTACAGAAAAATTATATCTTTCATCTCTCTCTAACACATTGGCTCTTATGGGGCTTTCAAATGGCAACACTGTAATTTCCGTAGAATCTGGGGAAAAATGACTTAGAAAATTGAAAAATGGTCCCGAACCGGTGCAGTATATTTACTCCAATCTGCTTGTTTTTTTTCATAGAATCCATTTCTCCAATCGAAAAAACCGAAATCGAATAGAAAAATTGCATCAAAGGGGGTCCCCGTGGAACTTTTTCGAATTCTTCAGATCGCCTTAACTTCCGAACGGATGGACCGATTTTCAACTTCAATCATACCAATCTGCTTGTTTTTTTTTCATAGAATCCATTTCTCCAATCAAAAAAACCGTAATCGAAAAAATAAAAAGCATCAAAGGGAGCCCCCTTGGAACTTCTTCGAATTCTTCAGATCGCCTTAACTTCCGAACGGATGGACCGATTTTCAACTTCGATCATACGAATCTGCTTGTTTTTTTCATAGAATCCATTTCTGCAATCGAAAAAACCGAAATCGAAAAAAAAAATGCATCAAAGGGGGCCCCCTTGGAACTTTTTCGAATTCTTCAGATCGACTTAACTTCCGAACGGATGGACCGATTTTCAACTTCGATCATACCAATTTGCTTTTTTTTTTCATAGAATCCATTTCTCCGATCAAAAAACCGAAATCGAAAAAAAAAAATGCATCAAAGGGGGCCCCCTTGGAACTTTTTCGAATTCTTCAGATTGCCTTAACTTTCGAACTTATGGACCGATTTTCAACTTCGATCATACCAATCTGCTTGTTTTTTTTTTTCATAGAATCCATTTCTCCAATCGAAAAAACCGAAATCGAAAAAAAATGCATCAAAGGGGGCCCCCTTGGAACTTTTTCGAATTCTTCAGATCGACTTAACTTCCGAACGGATGGACCGATTTTCAACTTCGATCATACCAATCTGCTTTTTTTTCCATAGAATCCATTTCTCCGATCAGAAAAACCGAAATCGAAAAAATAAATGCATCAAAGGGGGCCCCCTTGGAACTTTTTCGAACTCTTCAGATTGCCTCAACTTTCGAACGTATGGACCGATTTTCAACTTCGATCATACCAATCTGCTTGTTTTTTTCATAGAATCCATTTCTCCAATCGAAAAAACCGAAATCGAAAAAAAAATGCATCAAAGGGGGCCCCCTTGGAACTTTTTCGAATTCTTCAGATCGCCTTAACTTCCGAACGGATGGACCGATTTTCAACTTCGATCATACGAATCTGCTTGTTTTTTTTCATAGAATCCATTTCTCCAATCGAAAAAACCAAAATAAAAAAAATGCATCAAAGGGGGTCCCCTTGGAACTTTTTCGAATTCTTCAGATCGACTTAACTTCCGAACGGATGGACCGATTTTCAACTTCGATCACACCAATCTGCTTTTTTTTTCCATAGAATCCATTTCTCCGATCAAAAAAACCGAAATCGAAAAAAAAAATGCATCAAAGGGGGCCCCTTGGAACTTTTTCGAATTCTTCAGATTGCCTTAACTTTCGAACGTATGGACCGATTTTCAACTTCGATCATACCAATCTGCTTGTTATCATTCATAGAATCCATTTCTCCAATCGAAAAAACCGAAATCGAAAGAAAAAATGCATCAATGGGGGCCCCCTTGGAACTTTTTCGAATTCTTCAGAGCGCCTTAACATCCGAACGGATGGACAGATTTTCAACTTCGATCATACCAATCTGCTTCTTTTTTTTTCATAGAATCCATTTCTCCGATCGAAAGGACCGAAATAGAAAAAAAAAATGCATCGAAGGGGGCCCCCTTGGAACTTTTTCGAATTCTTCAGATCGCCTAACTTCCGAACGGATGGACCGATTTTCAACTTCGATCATACCAATTTGCTTGTTTTTTTTTTCATCGAATCCATTTCTCCAATCGAAAAAACCGAAATCGAGAAAAAAAATGCATCATAGTGGGCCCCCTTGGAACTTTTTCGAATTCTTCATATCGCCTTAACTTCCGAACGGATGGACCGATTTTCAACTTCGATCATACCAATCTGCTTGTATTTTTTCATAGAATCCATTTCTATAATCAAAAAAACCGAAATGGAAAAAAAATGCATCAAAGGGGACCCCCTTGGAACTTTTTCGAATTCTTCAGATCGCCTTAACTTCCGAACGGATGGACCGATTTTCAACTTCGATCATACCAATCTGCTTGTTTTTTTTCATAGAATCCATTTCTCCAATCAAAAAAACCGAAATCGAAAAAAAAATGCATCAAAGGGGGCCCCCTTGTAACTTTTTCGAATTCTTCAGATCGCCTTAACTTCCGAACGGATGGACCGATTTTCAATTTCGCGCATACCAATTCGCTTGTTTTTTCCATAGAATCCATTTCTCCAATCGAAAAAAATTGCATCAAAGGAGGTCCCCTTGGAACTTTTTCGAATTCTTCAGATCGCCTTAACTTCCGAACGGATGGACCGATTTTCAACTTCGATCATACCAATCGGCTTGTTTAATTTCATAGAATCCATTTCTCCAATCGGAAAAACCGAAATCGAAAAAAAAAATTCATCAAAGGGGGCCCCCTTGGAACTTTTTCGAATTCTTCAAACCGCCTTAACTTCCGAACGGATGGACCGATTTTCAATTTCGCGCATACCAATTTGATTGTTTTTTCATAGAATCCATTTCTTCAATTGAAAAAACCGAAATCGAAAAAAAAATTGCATCAAAGGGGGTCCCCTTGGAACTTTTTCGAATTCTTCAGATCGCTTAAACTTCCGAACGGATGGACCGATTTTCAACTTCGATCATACCAAACTGCTTGTTTTTTTTCATAGAATCCATTTCTCCAATCGAAAAAACCGAAATCGAAAAAAAAATTGCATCAAAGGGGGTCCCCTTGGAACTTTTTCGAAATTTTCAGATCGCCTTAACTTCCAAACGGATGGACCGATTTTCAACTTCGATCATAGCAATCTGCTTGTTTTTTTTTCCATAGAATCCATTTCTCCAATCGAAAAAACCGAAATCGAAAAAAAAGTTGCATCAAAGGGGGTCCCTTTGGAACTTATCCGAATTCTTCAGATCGCCTTAACTTCCGAACGGATGGACCGATTTTCAACTTCGATCATACCAATCTGCTTATTTTTTTTTCATATAATCCATTTCTCCAATCGAAAAAACCGGAATCGAAAAAAAAAAATGCATCAAGGGGGGCCCCCTTGTAACTTTTTCGAATTCTTCATATCGCCTTAACTTCCGAACGGATGGACCGATTTTCAATTTCGCGCATACCAATTCGCTTGTTTTTTCCATAGAATCCATTTCTCCAATCGACAAAAAAGTTGCATCAAAGGGGGTCCCCTTGGAACTTTTTCGAATTATTCAGATCGCCTCAACTTCCGAACGGATGGACCGATTTTCAACTTCGATCATACCAATCTGCTTGTTTTTTTCATAGAATCCATTTTTCCAATCGAAAAAACCGAAATCGAAAAAAAAAATGCATCAAAGGGGGCCCCCTTGGAACTTTTTCGAATTCTTCAGATCGCCTTAACTTCCGAACGGATGGACCGATTTTCAACTTCGATCATACCAATCTGCTCGTTTAATTTCATAGAATCCATTTCTCCAATCGGAAAAACCGAAATCGAAAAAAAAAAAAAAAAAAAAAAATCAAAGGGGGCCCCCTTGGAACTTTTTCGAATTCTTCAGACCGCCTTAACTTCCGAACGGGTGGACCGATTTTCAATTTCGCGCATACCAATTTGTTTGTTTTTTCATAGAATCCATTTCTTCAATAGAAAAAACCGAAATCGAAAAAAAAATTGCATCAAAGGGGGTCCCCTTGGAACTTTTTCGAATTCTTCAGATCGCCTAAACTTCCGAACGGATGGACCGATTTTCAACTTCGATCATACCAAACTGCTTGTTTTTTTTCATAGAATCCATTTCTCCAATCGAAAAAACCGAAATCTAAAAAAAAATTGCATCAAAGGGGGCCCCCTTGGAACTTTTTCGAATTCTTCAGATCGCCTTAACTTCCGAACGGATTGACCGATTTTCAACTTCGATTATACCAATCTGCTCGTTTTTTTCATAGAATCCATTTCTCTAATCGAAAAAACCGAAATCGAAAAAAAAGTTGCATCAAAGGGGGCCCCCTTGGAACTTTTTCGAATTCTTCAGATCGCCTTAACTTCCGAACCGATGGACCGATTTTCAACTTCGATCATACCAATCTGCTTGTTCTTTTTTATAGAATCCATTTCTCCAATCGAAAAAATCGAAATCGAAAAAAAAATGCATCAAAGGGGGCCCCCTTGGAACTTTTTCGAATTCTTCAGATCGCCTTAACTTCCGAACGGATGGACCGATTTTCAACTTCGATCATAATAATCTGCTTGTTTTTTTTTCAATCGAAAAAACCGAAATAAAAAAAATGCATCAAAGGAGGCCCCCTTGGAACTTTTTCAAACGGATGGACCGATTTTCAATTTCGCGCATACCAATTTGATTGTTTTTTCATAGAATCCATTTCTTCAATTGAAAAAACCGAAATCGAAAAAAAATTGCATCAAAGGGGGTCCCCTTGGAACTTTTTCGAATTCTTCAGATCGCCTAAACTTCCGAACGGATGGACCGATTTTCAACTTCGATCATACCAATCTGCTTGTTTTTTTTTCATAGAATCCATTTCTCCAATCGAGAAAACCGAAATCTAAAAAAAAATTGCATCAAAGGGGGTCCCCTTGGAACTTTTTCGAATTCCTCAGATCGCCTTAACTTCCAAACGGATGGACCGATTTTCAACTTCGATCATAGCAATCTGCTTGTTTTTTTTTCATAGAATCCATTTCTCCAATCGAAAAAACCGAAATCGAAAAAGAAGTTGCATCAAAGGGGGTCCCTTTGGAACTTATCCGAATTCTTCAGATCGCCTTAACTTCCGAACGGATTGACCATTTTCAACTTCGATCATACCAATCTGCTTGTTTTTTTCATAGAATCCATTTCTCCAATCGAAAAAACCGAAATCGAAAAAAAAATGCATCAAAGGGGACCCCCTTGAAACTTTTTCGAATTCTTCAGATCGCCTTAACTTCCGAACGGATGGACCGATTTTCAACTTCGATCATACCAATCTGCTTGTTTTTTTTTATAGAATCCATTTCTCCAATAAAAAAAACCGAAATCAAAAAAAAATTCATCAAAGGGGGCCCCCTTGGAACTTTTTCGAATTCTTCAGATCGCCTTAACTTCCGAACGGATGGACCGATTTTCAACTTCGATCATACCAATCTGCTTGTTTTTTTTCATAGAATCCATTTCTCCAATCGAAAAAACCGAAATCGAAAAAAAAAATGCATCAAAGGGGGCCCCCTTGGAACTTTTTCGAATTCTTCAGATCGCCTTAACTTCCGAACGGATGGACCGATTTTCAACTTTGATCATACCAATCTGCTTGTTTTTTCTTCATAGAATCCATTTCTCCAATCGAAAAAACTGAAATCGAAAAAAAAAAAATGCATCAATGGGGGCCCCCTTGGAACTTTCTCGAATTCTTCAGATCGCCTTAACTTCCGAACGGATGGACCGATTTTCAACTTCGATCATACCAATCTGCTTGTTTTTTTTTCATAGAATCCATTTCTCCAATCGAAAAAACCGAAATCTAAAGAAAAATTGCATCAAAGGGGGTCCCCTTGGAACTTTTTCGAATTCTTCAGATCGCCTAAACTTCCGAACGGATGGACCGATTTTCAACTTCGATCATACCAATCTGCTTGTTTTTTTTCATAGAATCCATTTCTCCAATCGAAAAAACCGAAATCGAAAAAAAAAATGCATCAAAGGGGGTCCCCTTGGAACTTTTTCGAATTCTTCAGATCGCCTAAACTTCCAAAGGGATGGACCGATTTTCAACTTCGATCATAGCAATCTGCTTGTTTTTTTTCATAGAATCCATTTCTCCAATCAAAAAAACCGAAATCGAAAAAAAAGTTGCATCAAAGGGGGTCCCTTTGGAACTTATCCGAATTCTTCAGATCGCCTTAACTTCCGAACGGATTGACCGATTTTCAACTTCGATCATACCAATCTGCTTGTTTTTTTCATAGAATCCATTTCTCCAATCGAAAAAACCGAAATCGAAAAAAAAAATGCATCAAAGGGGGCCCCCTTGAAACTTTTTCGAATTCTTCAGATCGCGTTAACTTCCGAACGGATGGACCGATTTTCAACTTCGATGATACCAATCTGCTTGTTTTTTTTATAGAATCCATTTCTCCAATAAAAAAAACCTAAATCGAAAAAAAAATGCATCAAAGGGGGCCCCCTTGGAAGTTTTTCGAATTCTTCAGATCGCCTTAACTTCCGAACGGATGGACCGATTTTCAACTTCGATCATACCAATCTGCTTGTTTTTTTTCATAGAATCCATTTCTCCAATCGAAAAAACCGAAATCGAAAAAAAAATGCATCAAAGGGGGCCCCCTTGGAACTTTTTCGAATTCTTCAGATCGCCTTAACTTCCGAACGGATGGACCGATTTTCAACTTCGATCATACCAATCTGCTTGTTTTTTTTTTCATATAATCCATTTCTCCAATCGAAAAAACCGGAATCGAAAAAAAAAATGCATCAAGGGGGCCCCCTTGTAACTTTTTCGAATTCTTCAGATCGCCTTAACTTCCGAACGGATGGACCGATTTTCAATTTCGCGCATACCAATTCGCTTGTTTTTTCCATAGAATCCATTTCTCCAATCGACAAAAAAGTTGCATCAAAGGGGGTCCCCTTGGAACTTTTTCGAATTATTCAGATCGCCTCAACTTCCGAACGGATGGACCGATTTTCAACTTCGATCATACCAATCTGCTTGTTTTTTTCATAGACTCCATTTCTCCAATCGAAAAAACCGAAATCGAAAAAAAAAATGCATCAAAGGGGGCCCCCTTGGAACTTTTTCGAATTCTTCAGATCGCCTTAACTTCCGAACGGATGGACCGATTTTCAACTTCGATCATACCAATCTGCTCGTTTAATTTCATAGAATCCATTTCTCCAATCGGAAAAACCGAAATCGAAAAAAAAAAAAAAAAAAAAAAAATCAAAGGGGGCCCCCTTGGAACTTTTTCGAATTCTTCAGACCGCCTTAACTTCCGAACGGGTGGACCGATTTTCAATTTCGCGCATACCAATTTGTTTGTTTTTTCATAGAATCCATTTCTTCAATAGAAAAAACCGAAATCGAAAAAAAAATTGCATCAAAGGGGGTCCCCTTGGAACTTTTTCGAATTCTTCAGATCGCCTAAACTTCCGAACGGATGGACCGATTTTCAACTTCGATCATACCAAACTGATAGTTTTTTTTCATAGAATCCATTTCTCCAATCGAAAAAACCGAAATCTAGAAAAAAATTGCATCAAAGGGGGCCCCCTTGGAACTTTTTCGAATTCTTCAGATCGCCTTAACTTCCGAACGGATTGACCGATTTTCAACTTCGATTATACCAATCTGCTCGTTTTTTTCATAGAATCCATTTCTCTAATCGAAAAAACCGAAATCGAAAAAAAAGTTGCATCAAAGGGGGCCCCCTTGGAACTTTTTCGAATTCTTCAGATCGCCTTAACTTCCGAACCGATGGACCGATTTTCAACTTCGATCATACCAATCTGCTTGTTCTTTTTTATAGAATCCATTTCTCCAATCGAAAAAATCGAAATCGAAAAAAAAATGCATCAAAGGGGGCCCCCTTGGAACTTTTTCGAATTCTTCAGATCGCCTTAACTTCCGAACGGATGGACCGATTTTCAACTTCGATCATAATAATCTGCTTGTTTTTTTTTCAATCGAAAAAACCGAAATAAAAAAAATGCATCAAAGGAGGCCCCCTTGGAACTTTTTCAAACGGATGGACCGATTTTCAATTTCGCGCATACCAATTTGATTGTTTTTTCATAGAATCCATTTCTTCAATTGAAAAAACCGAAATCGAAAAAAAATTGCATCAAAGGGGGTCCCCTTGGAACTTTTTCGAATTCTTCAGATCGCCTAAACTTCCGAACGGATGGACCGATTTTCAACTTCGATCATACCAATCTGCTTGTTTTTTTTTCATAGAATCCATTTCTCCAATCGAGAAAACCGAAATCTAAAAAAAAATTGCATCAAAGGGGGTCCCCTTGGAACTTTTTCGAATTCTTCAGATTGCCTTAACTTCCAAACGGATGGACCGATTTTCAACTTCGATCATAGCAATCTGCTTGTTTTTTTTTCATAGAATCCATTTCTCCAATCGAAAAAACCGAAATCGAAAAAGAAGTTGCATCAAAGGGGGTCCCTTTGGAACTTATCCGAATTCTTCAGATCGCCTTAACTTCCGAACGGATTGACCATTTTCAACTTCGATCATACCAATCTGCTTGTTTTTTTCATAGAATCCATTTCTCCAATCGAAAAAACCGAAATCGAAAAAAAAATGCATCAAAGGGGACCCCCTTGAAACTTTTTCGAATTCTTCAGATCGCCTTAACTTCCGAACGGATGGACCGATTTTCAACTTCGATCATACCAATCTGCTTGTTTTTTTTTATAGAATCCATTTCTCCAATAAAAAAAACCGAAATCAAAAAAAAATTCATCAAAGGGGGCCCCCTTGGAACTTTTTCGAATTCTTCAGATCGCCTTAACTTCCGAACGGATGGACCGATTTTCAACTTCGATCATACCAATCTGCTTGTTTTTTTTCATAGAATCCATTTCTCCAATCGAAAAAACCGAAATCGAAAAAAAAAATGCATCAAAGGGGGCCCCCTTGGAACTTTTTCGAATTCTTCAGATCGCCTTAACTTCCGAACGGATGGACCGATTTTCAACTTTGATCATACCAATCTGCTTGTTTTTTCTTCATAGAATCTATTTCTCCAATCGAAAAAACTGAAATCGAAAAAAAAAATGCATCAATGGGGGCCCCCTTGGAACTTTCTCGAATTCTTCAGATCGCCTTAACTTCCGAACGGATGGACCGATTTTCAACTTCGATCATACCAATCTGCTTGTTTTTTTTCATAGAATCCATTTCTCCAATCGAAAAAACCGAAATCTAAAGAAAAATTGCATCAAAGGGGGTCCCCTTGGAACTTTTTCGAATTCTTCAGATCGCCTAAACTTCCGAACGGATGGACCGATTTTCAACTTCGATCATACCAATCTGCTTGTTTTTTTTCATAAAATCCATTTCTCCAATCGAAAAAACCGAAATCGAAAAAAAAAATGCATCAAAGGGGGTCCCCTTGGAACTTTTTCGAATTCTTCAGATCGCCTTAACTTCCAAAGGGATGGACCGATTTTCAACTTCGATCATAGCAATCTGCTTGTTTTTTTTCATAGAATCCATTTCTCCAATCAAAAAAACCGAAATCGAAAAAAAAGTTGCATCAAAGGGGGTCCCTTTGGAACTTATCCGAATTCTTCAGATCGCCTTAACTTCCGAACGGATTGACCGATTTTCAACTTCGATCATACCAATCTGCTTGTTTTTTTCATAGAATCCATTTCTCCAATCGAAAAAACCGAAATCGAAAAAAAAAATGCATCAAAGGGGGCCCCCTTGAAACTTTTTCGAATTCTTCAGATCGCCTTAACTTCCGAACGGATGGACCGATTTTCAACTTCGATCATACCAATCTGCTTGTTTTTTTTATAGAATCCATTTCTCCAATAAAAAAAACCTGAATCGAAAAAAAAATGCATCAAAGGGGGCCCCCTTGGAAGTTTTTCGAATTCTTCAGATCGCCATAACTTCCGAACGGATGGACCGATTTTCAACTTCGATCATACCAATCTGCTTGTTTTTTTTCATAGAATCCATTTCTCCAATCGAAAAAACCGAAATCGAAAAAAAAAATGCATCAAAGGGGGCCCCCTTGGAACTTTTTCGAATTCTTCAGATCGCCTTAACTTCCGAACGGATGGACCGATTTTCAACTTCGATCATACCAATCTGCTTGTTTTTTTTTTCATATAATCCATTTCTTCAATCGAAAAAACCGGAATCGAAAAAAAAAATGCATCAAGGGGGGCCCCCTTGTAACTTTTTCGAATTCTTCAGATCGCCTTAACTTCCGAACGGATGGACCGATTTTCAATTTCGCGCATACCAATTCGCTTGTTTTTTCCATAGAATCCATTTCTCCAATCGACAAAAAAGTTGCATCAAAGGGGGTCCCCTTGGAACTTTTTCGAATTATTCAGATCGCCTCAACTTCCGAACGGATGGACCGATTTTCAACTTCGATCATACCAATCTGCTTGTTTTTTTCATAGAATCCATTTCTCCAATCGAAAAAACCGAAATCGAAAAAAAAAATGCATCAAAGGGGGCCCCCTTGGAACTTTTTCGAATTCTTCAGATCGCCTTAACTTCCGAACGGATGGACCGATTTTCAACTTCGATCATACCAATCTGCTCGTTTAATTTCATAGAATCCATTTCTCCAATCGGAAAAACCAAAATCGAAAAAAAAAAAAAAAACATCAAAGGGGGCCCCCTTGGAACTTTTTCGAATTCTTCAGACCGCCTTAACTTCCGAACGGGTGGACCGATTTTCAATTTCGCGCATACCAATTTGTTTGTTTTTTCATAGAATCCATTTCTTCAATAGAAAAAACCGAAATCGAAAAAAAAATTGCATCAAAGGGGGTCCCCTTGGAACTTTTTCGAATTCTTCAGATCGCCTAAACTTCCGAACGGATGGACCGATTTTCAACTTCGATCATACCAAACTGCTTGTTTTTTTTCATAGAATCCATTTCTCCAATCGAAAAAACCGAAATCTAAAAAAAAATTGCATCAAAGGGGGCCCCCTTGGAACTTTTTCGAATTCTTCAGATCGCCTTAACTTCCGAACGGATTGACCGATTTTCAACTTCGATTATACCAATCTGCTCGTTTTTTTCATAGAATCCATTTCTCTAATCGGAAAAACCGAAATCGAAAAAAAAGTTGCATCAAAGGGGGCCCCCTTGGAACTTTTTCGAATTCTTCAGATCGCCTTAACTTCCGAACCGATGGACCGATTTTCAACTTCGATCATACCAATCTGCTTGTTCTTTTTTATAGAATCCATTTCTCCAATCGAAAAAATCGAAATCGAAAAAAAAATGCATCAAAGGGGGCCCCCTTGGAACTTTTTCGAATTCTTCAGATCGCCTTAACTTCCGAACGGATGGACCGATTTTCAACTTCGATCATAATAATCTGCTTGTTTTTTTTTCAATCGAAAAAACCGAAATAAAAAAAATGCATCAAAGGAGGCCCCCTTGGAACTTTTTCAAACGGATGGACCGATTTTCAATTTCGCGCATACCAATTTGATTGTTTTTTCATAGAATCCATTTCTTCAATTGAAAAAACCGAAATCGAAAAAAAATTGCATCAAAGGGGGTCCCCTTGGAACTTTTTCGAATTCTTCAGATCGCCTAAACTTCCGAACGGATGGACCGATTTTCAACTTCGATCATACCAATCTGCTTGTTTTTTTTTCATAGAATCCATTTCTCCAATCGAGAAATCCGAAATCTAAAAAAAAATTGCATCAAAGGGGGTCCCCTTGGAACTTTTTCGAATTCTTCAGATCGCCTTAACTTCCAAACGGATGGACCGATTTTCAACTTCGATCATAGCAATCTGCTTGTTTTTTTTTCACAGAATCCATTTCTCCAATCGAAAAAACCGAAATCGAAAAAGAAGTTGCATCAAAGGGGGTCCCTTTGGAACTTATCCGAATTCTTCAGATCGCCTTAACTTCCGAACGGATTGACCATTTTCAACTTCGATCATACCAATCTGCTTGTTTTTTTCATAGAATCCATTTCTCCAATCGAAAAAACCGAAATCGAAAAAAAAAATGCATCAAAGGGGACCCCCTTGAAACTTTTTCGAATTCTTCAGATCGCCTTAACTTCCGAACGGATGGACCGATTTTCAACTTCGATCATACCAACCTGCTTGTTTTTTTTTTATAGAATCCATTTCTCCAATAAAAAAAACCGAAATCGAAAAATAAATGCATCAAAGGGGGCCCCCTTGGAACTTTTTCGAATTCTTCAGATCGCCTTAACTTCCGAACGGATGGACCGATTTTCAACTTCGATCATACCAATCTGCTTGTTTTTTTTCATAGAATCCATTTCTCCAATCGAAAAAACCGAAATCGAAAAAAAAAATGCATCAAAGGGGGCCCCCTTGGAACTTTTTCGAATTCTTCAGATCGCCTTAACTTCCGAACGGATGGACCGATTTTCAACTTTGATCATACCAATCTGCTTGTTTTTTCTTCATAGAATCCATTTCTCCAATCGAAAAAACTGAAATCGAAAAAAAAAATGCATCAATGGGGGCCCCCTTGGAACTTTCTCGAATTCTTCAGATCGCCTTAACTTCCGAACGGATGGACCGATTTTCAACTTCGATCATACCAATCTGCTTGTTTTTTTTCATAGAATCCATTTCTCCAATCGAAAAAACCGAAATCTAAAAAAAAATTGCATCAAAGGGGGTCCCCTTGGAACTTTTTCGAATTCTTCAGATCGCCTAAACTTCCGAACGGATGGACCGATTTTCAACTTCGATCATACCAATCTGCTTGTTTTTTTTCATAGAATCCATTTCTCCAATCGAAAAAACCGAAATCGAAAACAAAAATGCATCAAAGGGGGTCCCCTTGGAACTTTTTCGAATTCTTCAGATCGCCTTAACTTCCAAAGGGATGGACCGATTTTCAACTTCGATCATAGCAATCTGCTTGTTTTTTTTTCATAGAATCCATTTCTCCAATCAAAAAAACCGAAATCGAAAAAAAAGTTGCATCAAAGGGGGTCCCTTTGGAACTTATCCGAATTCTTCAGATCGCCTTAACTTCCGAACGGATTGACCGATTTTCAACTTCGATCATACCAATCTGCTTGTTTTTTTCATAGAATCCATTTCTCCAATCGAAAAAACCGAAATCGAAAAAAAAATGCATCAAAGGGGGCCCCCTTGAAACTTTTTCGAATTCTTCAGATCGCCTTAACTTCCGAACGGATGGACCGATTTTCAACTTCGATCATACCAATCTGCTTGTTTTTTTTATAGAATCCATTTCTCCAATAAAAAAAACCTAAATCGAAAAAAAAAAGCATCAAAGGGGGCCCCCTTGGAAGTTTTTCGAATTCTTCAGATTGCCTTAACTTCCGAACGGATGGACCGATTTTCAACTTCGATCATACCAATCTGCTTTTTTTTTCATAGAATCCATTTCTCCGATCAAAAAAACCGAAATCGAAAAAAAAATGCATCAAAGGGGGCCCCCTTGGAACTTTTTTGAATTCTTCAGATTGCCTTAACTTTCGAACGTATGGACCGATTTTCAACTTCGATCATACCAATCTGCTTGTTTTTTTTTCATAGAATCCAATTCTCCAATCAAAAAAACCGAAATCGAAAAAATAAAAAGCATCAAAGGGAGCCCTCTTGGAACATTTTCGAATTCTTCAGATCGCCTTAACTTCCGAACGGATGGACCGATTTTCAACTTCGATCATACCAATCTGCTTGTTTTTTTTCATAGAATCCATTTCTCCAATCGAAAAAACCGAAATCGAAAAAAAAAATGCATCAAAGGGGGCCCCCTTGGAACTTTTTCGAATTCTTCAGATCGCCTTAACTTCCGAACGGATGGACCGATTTTCAACTTTGATCATCCCAATCTGCTTGTTTTTTCTTCATAGAATCCATTTCTCCAATCGAAAAAACTGAAATCGAAAAAAAAAATGCATCAATGGGGGCCCCCTTGGAACTTTCTCGAATTCTTCAGATCGCCTTAACTTCCGAACGGATGGACCGATTTTCAACTTCGATCATACCAATCTGCTTGTTTTCTTTCATAGAATCCATTTCTTCAATCGAAAAAACCGAAATCGAAAAAAAAATTCATCAAAGGGGGCTCCCTTGGAACTTTTTCGAATTCTTCAGATCGCCTCAACTTCCGAACGGATGGACCGGTTTTCAACTTCGATCATACCAATCTGTTTGTTTTTTTTTTTCATCGAATCCATTTCTCGAATCGGAAAACCCGAAATTGAAAAAAAAATTGCATCAAAGGGGGTCCCCTTGGAACTTTTCTGAATTCTTCAGATCGCCTTAACTTCCGAACGGATGGACCGATTTTCAACTTCGATCATACCAATCTGCTTGTTTTCTTTCATAGAATCCATTTCTCCAATCGAAAAAACCTAAATCGAAAAGAAAAATTGCATCAAAGGGGGTCCCCTCGGAACTTTTTCGAATTCTTCAGATCGCCTTAACTTCCGAACGGATGGACCGATTTTCAACTTCGATCATACCAATCGGCTTGTTTTTTTTTCATAGAATCCATTTCTCCAATCAAAAAAACCGAAATCGAAAAAATAAAAAGCATCAAAGGGAGCCCCCTTGGAACTTTTTCGAATTCTTCAGATCGCCTTAACTTCCGAACGGATGGACCGATTTTCAACTTCGATCATACGAATCTGCTTGTTTTTTTTTTCATAGAATCCATTTCTGCAATCGAAAAAACTGAAATCGAGAAAAAAAATGCATCAAAGGGGGCTCCATTGGAACTTTTTCGAATTCTTCAGATCGACTTAACTTCCGAGCGGATGGACCGATTTTCAACTTCGATCATACCAATCTGCTTTTTTTTTCATAGAATCCATTTCTCCGATCAAAAAAACCGAAATCGAAAAAAAAATGCATCAAAGGGGGCCCCCTTGGAACTTTTTTGAATTCTTCAGATTGCCTTAACTTTCGAACGTATGGACCGATTTTCAACTTCGATCATACCAATCTGCTTGTTTTTTTTTCATAGAATCCAATTCTCCAATCAAAAAAACCGAAATCGAAAAAATAAAAAGCATCAAAGGGAGCCCTCTTGGAAC
Organism: Chrysomela aeneicollis; assembly: GCA_029955515.1. Taxonomy (NCBI): domain Eukaryota; kingdom Metazoa; phylum Arthropoda; class Insecta; order Coleoptera; family Chrysomelidae; genus Chrysomela; species Chrysomela aeneicollis. Next base: position 7,298,364 of record JARUHQ010000013.1, on the reverse strand, counting down.
ATTTTCGAATTCTTCAGATCGCCTTAACTTCCGAACGGATGGACCGATTTTCAACTTCGATCATACGAATGTGCTTGTTTTTTTCATAGAATCTATTTCTCCAATCGAAAAAACCGAGATAAAAAAAAAATGCATCAAAGGGGGCCACTTTGGAACTTTTTCGAATTCTTCAGATCGCCTCAACTTCCGAACGGATGGACCGATTTTCAACTTCGATCATACCAATCTGTTTGTTGTTTTTCATAGAATCCATTTCTCCAATCGAAGAAACCGAAATCGAAAAAAAAAATGCATCAAAGGGGGCCCCCTTGGAACTTTTTCGAATTCTTCAGATCGCCTTAACTTCCGAACGGATGGACCGATTTTCAACTTCGATCATACCAATCTGTTTGTTTTTTTCATAGAATCCATTTCTCCAATCTAAAAAACCGAAATCGAAAAGAAAATGCACCAAAGGGGGCCCTCTTGGAACTCTTTCGAATTCTTCAGATCGCCTTAACTTCCGAACGGATGGACCGATTTTCAACTTCGATCATACCAATTTGCTTGTTTTTTCATAGAATCCATTTCTTCAAACGAAAGAACCGAAATCGAAAACAAAAAAAAATGCATCAAAGGGGGCCCCCTTGGAACTTTTTCGAATTCTTCGGATCGCCTTAACTTCCGAAAGGATGGACCGATTTTCAACTTCGATCATACCAAACTGCTTGTTTTTTTTCATAGAATCCATTTCTCCAATCGAAAAAACCAAAATCTGAAGAAAAATTGCATCAAAGGGGGTCCCCTTGGAACTTTTTCGAATTCTTCAAATCGCCTTAACTTCCGAACGGATGGACCGATTTTCAACTTCGATCATACCAATCTGCTTGTTTTTTTTCATAGAATCCATTTCTTCAATCGAAAAAACCGAAATAAAAAAAAAATTGCATCAAAGGGGGTCCCCTTGGAACTTTTCTGAATTCTTCAGATCGCCTTAACTTCCGAACGGATGGACCGATTTTCAACTTCGATCATACCAATCTGCTTGTTTTTTTCATAGAATCCATTTCTCTAATCGAAAAAACCGAAATCGAAAAGAAAAATTGCATCAAAGGGGGTCCCCATGGAACTTTTTCGAATTCTTCAGATCGCCTTAACTTCCGAACGGATGGACCGATTTTCAACTTCGATCATACCAATCTGCTTGTTTTTTTTTTCATAGAATCCATTTCTCCAATCAAAAAAACCGAAATCGAAAAAATAAAAAGCATCAAAGGGAGCCCCCTTGAAACTTTTTCGAATTCTTCAGATCGCCTTAACTTCCGAACGGATGGACCGATTTTCAACTTCGATCATACGAATCTGCTTGTTTTTTTTTCATAGAATTCATTTCTCCAATCGAAAAAACCGAAATCGACAAAAAAAAATGCATCAAAGGGGGCCCCCTTCGAACTTTTTCGAATTCTTCAGATCGACTTAACTTCCGAACGGATGGACCGATTTTCAACTTCGATCATACCAATCTGCTTTTTTTTTTCATAGAATCCATTTCTCCAATCAAAAAAACCGAAATCGAAAAAATAAAAAGCATCAAAGGGAGCCCCCTTGGAACTTTTTCGAATTCTTCAGATCGCCTTAACTTCCGAACGGATGGACCGATTTTCAACTTCGATCATACCAATCTGCTTGTTTTTTTTATAGAATCCATTTCTCCAATCGAAAAAACTGATATCGAAAAAAAAAATGCATCAATGGGGGCCCCCTTGGAACTTTCTCGAATTCTTCAGATCGCCTTAACTTCCGAACGGATGGACCGATTTTCAACTTCGATCATACCAATCTGCTTGTTTTCTTTCATAGAATCCATTTCTCCAATCGAAAAAACCGAAATCGAAAAAAAAATTCATCAAAGGGGGCTCCCTTGGAACTTTTTCGAATTCTTCAGATCGCCTCAACTTCCGAACGGATGGACCGGTTTTCAACTTCGATCATACCAATCTGTTTGTTTTTTTTTTCATAGAATCCATTTCTCGAATCGGAAAACCCGAAATTGAAAAAAAAATTGCATCAAAGGGGGTCCCCTTGGAACTTTTCTGAATTCTTCAGATCGCCTTAACTTCCGAACGGATGGACCGATTTTCAACTTCGATCATACCAATCTGCTTGTATTTTCTTCATAGAATCCATTTCTCCAATCGAAAAAACTGAAATCGAAAAAAAAATGCATCAATGGGGGCCCCCTTGGAACTTTCTCGAATTCTTCAGATCGCCTTAACTTCCGAACGGATGGACCGATTTTCAACTTTGATCATACCAATCTGCTTGTTTTTTCTTCATAGAATCCATTTCTCCAATCAAAAAAACCGAAATCGAAAAAATAAAAAGCATCAAAGGGAGCCCCTTTGGAACTTTTTCGAATTCTTCAGATCGCCTTAACTTCCGAACGGATGGACCGATTTTCAACTTCGATCATACGAATCTGCTTGTTTTTTTTTCATAGAATCCATTTCTCCAATCGAAAAAACTGAAATCGAAAAAAAAATGCATCAATGGGGGCCCCCTTGGAACTTTCTCGAATTCTTCAGATCGCCTTAACTTCCGAACGGATGGACCGATTTTCAACTTTGATCATACCAATCTGCTTGTTTTTTCTTCATAGAATCCATTTCTCCAATCGAAAAAACCGAAATCGAAAAAATAAAAAGCATCAAAGGGAGCCCCTTTGGAACTTTTTCGAATTCTTCAGATCGACTTAACTTCCGAGCGGATGGACCGATTTTCAACTTCGATCATACCAATCTGCTTTTTTTTTCATAGAATCCATTTCTCCGATCAAAAAAACCGAAATCGAAAAAAAAATGCATCAAAGGGGGCCCCCTTGGAACTTTTTTGAATTCTTCAGATTGCCTTAACTTTCGACGTATGGACCGATTTTCAACTTCGATCATACCAATCTGCTTGTTTTTTTTCATAGAATCCAATTCTCCAATCAAAAAAACCGAAATCGAAAAAATAAAAAGCATCAAAGGGAGCCCTCTTGGAACTTTTTCGAATTCTTCAGATCGCCTTAACTTCCGAACGGATGGACCGATTTTCAACTTCGATCATACGAATCTGCTTGTTTTTTTTTCATAGAATTCATTTCTCCAATCGAAAAAACCGAAATCGACAAAAAAAAATGCATCAAAGGGGGCCCCCTTCGAACTTTTTCGAATTCTTCAGATCGACTTAACTTCCGAACGGATGGACCGATTTTCAACTTCGATCATACCAATCTGCTTTTTTTTTCATAGAATCCATTTCTCCAATCAAAAAAACCGAAATCGAAAAAATAAAAAGCATCAAAGGGAGCCCCCTTGGAACTTTTTCGAATTCTTCAGATCGCCTTAACTTCCGAACGGATGGACCGATTTTCAACTTCGATCATACCAATCTGCTTGTTTTTTTTATAGAATCCATTTCTCCAATCGGAAAAACTGATATCGAAAAAAAAAAAAATGCATCAATGGGGGCCCCCTTGGAACTTTCTCGAATTCTTCAGATCGCCTTAACTTCCGAACGGATGGACCGATTTTCAACTTCGATCATACCAATCTGCTTGTTTTCTTTCATAGAATCCATTTCTCCAATCGAAAAAACCGAAATCGAAAAAAAAATTCATCAAAGGGGGCTCCCTTGGAACTTTTTCGAATTCTTCAGATCGCCTCAACTTCCGAACGGATGGACCGGTTTTCAACTTCGATCATACCAATCTGTTTGTTTTTTTTTTCATAGAATCCATTTCTCGAATCGGAAAACCCGAAATTGAAAAAAAAATTGCATCAAAGGGGGTCCCCTTGGAACTTTTCTGAATTCTTCAGATCGCCTTAACTTCCGAACGGATGGACCGATTTTCAACTTCGATCATACCAATCTGCTTGTATTTTCTTCATAGAATCCATTTCTCCAATCGAAAAAACTGAAATCGAAAAAAAAATGCATCAATGGGGGCCCCCTTGGAACTTTCTCGAATTCTTCAGATCGCCTTAACTTCCGAACGGATGGACCGATTTTCAACTTTGATCATACCAATCTGCTTGTTTTTTCTTCATAGAATCCATTTCTCCAATCAAAAAAACCGAAATCGAAAAAATAAAAAGCATCAAAGGGAGCCCCTTTGGAACTTTTTCGAATTCTTCAGATCGCCTTAACTTCCGAACGGATGGACCGATTTTCAACTTCGATCATACGAATCTGCTTGTTTTTTTTTTCATAGAATCCATTTCTCCAATCGAAAAAACTGAAATCGAAAAAAAAATGCATCAATGGGGGCCCCCTTGGAACTTTCTCGAATTCTTCAGATCGCCTTAACTTCCGAACGGATGGACCGATTTTCAACTTTGATCATACCAATCTGCTTGTTTTTTCTTCATAGAATCCATTTCTCCAATCAAAAAAACCGAAATCGAAAAAATAAAAAGCATCAAAGGGAGCCCCTTTGGAACTTTTTCGAATTCTTCAGATCGACTTAACTTCCGAGCGGATGGACCGATTTTCAACTTCGATCATACCAATCTGCTTTTTTTTTTCATAGAATCCATTTCTCCGATCAAAAAAACCGAAATCGAAAAAGAAATGCATCAAAGGGGGCCCCCTTGGAACTTTTTTGAATTCTTCAGATTGCCTTAACTTTCGAACGTATGGACCGATTTTCAACTTCGATCATACCAATCTGCTTGTTTTTTTTCATAGAATCCAATTCTCCAATCAAAAAAACCGAGATCGAAAAAATAAAAAGCATCAAAGGGAGCCCTCTTGGAACATTTTCGAATTCTTCAGATCGCCTTAACTTCCGAACGGATGGACCGATTTTCAACTTCGATCATACGAATCTGCTTGTTTTTTTTTCATAGAATCCATTTCTCCAATCGAAAAAACCGAGTTAAAAAAAATGCATCAAAGGGGGCCCCTTTGGAACTTTTTCGAATTCTTCAGATCGCCTCAACTTCCGAACGGATGGACCGATTTTCAACTTCGATCATACCAATCTGTTTGTTTTTTTTCATAGAATCCATTTCTCCAATCGAAGAAACCGAAATCGAAAACAAAAATGCATCAAAGGGGGCCCCCTTGGAACTTTTTCGAATTCTTCAGATCGCCTTAACTTCCGAACGGATGGACCGATTTTCAACTTCGATCATACCAATCTGTTTGTTTTTTTCATAGAATCCATTTCTCCAATCTAAAAAACCGAAATCGAAAAGAAAATGCACCAAAGGGGGCCCTCTTGGAACTCTTTCGAATTCTTCAGATCGCCTTAACTTCCGAACGGATGGACCGATTTTCAACTTCGATCATACCAATTTGCTTGTTTTTTCATAGAATCCATTTCTTCAAACGAAAGAACCGAAATCGAAAACAAAAAAACCAAACTGCTTGTTTTTTTTTATAGAATCCATTTCTCCAATCGAAAAAACCGAAATCTGAAAAAAAATTGCATCAAAGGGGGTCCCCTTGGAACTTTTTCGAATTCTTCAAATCGCCTCAACTTCCGAACGGATGGACCGAGTTTCAACTTCGATCATACCAATCTGCTTGTTTTTTTTCATAGAATCCATTTCTTCAATCGAAAAAACCGAAATCTGAAAAAAAAATTGCATCAAAGGGTGCCCCCTTGGAACTTTTCTGAATTCTTCAGATCGCCTTAACTTTCGAACGGATGGACCGATTTTCAACTTCGATCATACCAATCTGCTTGTTTTTTTCATAGAATCCATTTCTCTAATCGAAAAAACCGAAATCGAAAAGAAAAATTGCATCAAAGGGGGTCCCCTTGGAACTTTTTCGAATTCTTCAGGTCGCCTTAACTTCCGAACGGATGGACCGATTTTCAACTTTGATCATACCAATCTGCTTGTTTTTTTTTTTCATAGAATCCATTTCTCCAATCAAAAAAACCGAAATCGAAAAAATAAAAAGCATCAAAGGGAGCCCCCTTGGAACTTTTTCGAATTCTTCAGATCGCCTTAACTTCCGAACGGATGGACCGATTTTCAACTTCGATCATACGAATCTGCTTGTTTTTTTTCATAGAATCCATTTCTTCAATCGAAAAAACCGAAATCGAAAAAAAAATTCATCAAAGGGGGCTCCCTTGGAACTTTTTCGAATTCTTCAGATCGCCTCAACTTCCGAACGGATGGACCGGTTTTCAACTTCGATCATACCAATCTGTTTGTTTTTTTTTTCATAGAATCCATTTCTCGAATCGGAAAACCCGAAATTGAAAAAAAAATTGCATCAAAGGGGGTCCCCTTGGAACTTTTCTGAATTCTTCAGATCGCCTTAACTTCCGAACGGATGGACCGATTTTCAACTTCGATCATACCAATCTGCTTGTTTTCTTTCATAGAATCCATTTCTCCAATCGAAAAAACCGAAATCGAAAAGAAAAATTGCATCAAAGGGGGTCCCCTCGGAACTTTTTCGAATTCTTCAGATCGCCTTAACTTCCGAACGGATGGACCGATTTTCAACTTCGATCATACCAATCGGCTTGTTTTTTTTCATAGAATCCATTTCTCCAATCAAAAAAACCGAAATCTAAAAAATAAAAAGCATCAAAGGGAGCCCCCTTGGAACTTTTTCGAATTCTTCAGATCGCCTTAACTTCCGAACGGATGGACCGATTTTCAACTTCGATCATACGAATCTGCTTGTTTTTTTTTTCATAGAATCCATTTCTGCAATCGAAAAAACTGAAATCGAGAAAAAAAATGCATCAAAGGGGGCTCCATTGGAACTTTTTCGAATTCTTCAGATCGACTTAACTTCCGAGCGGATGGACCGATTTTCAACTTCGATCATACCAATCTGCTTTTTTTTCATAGAATCCATTTCTCCGATCAAAAAAACCGAAATCGAAAAAAAAATGCATCAAAGGGGGCCCCCTTGGAACTTTTTTGAATTCTTCAGATTGCCTTAACTTTCGAACGTATGGACCAATTTTCAACTTCGATCATACCAATCTGCTTGTTTTTTTTTCATAGAATCCAATTCTCCAATCAAAAAAACCGAAATCGAAAAAATAAAAAGCATCAAAGGGAGCCCTCTTGGAACATTTTCGAATTCTTCAGATCGCCTTAACTTCCGAACGGATGGACCGATTTTCAACTTCGATCATACGAATGTGCTTGTTTTTTTCATAGAATCTATTTCTCCAATCGAAAAAACCGAGATAAAAAAAAATGCATCAAAGGGGGCCACTTTGGAACTTTTTCGAATTCTTCAGATCGCCTCAACTTCCGAACGGATGGACCGATTTTCAACTTCGATCATACCAATCTGTTTGTTGTTTTTCATAGAATCCATTTCTCCAATCGAAGAAACCGAAATCGAAAAAAAAAAATGCATCAAAGGGGGCCCCCTTGGAACTTTTTCGAATTCTTCAGATCGCCTTAACTTCCGAACGGATGGACCGATTTTCAACTTCGATCATACCAATCTGTTTGTTTTTTTCATAGAATCCATTTCTCCAATCTAAAAAACCGAAATCGAAAAGAAAATGCACCAAAGGGGGCCCTCTTGGAACTCTTTCGAATTCTTCAGATCGCCTTAACTTCCGAACGGATGGACCGATTTTCAACTTCGATCATACCAATTTGCTTGTTTTTTCATAGAATCCATTTCTTCAAACGAAAGAACCGAAATCGAAAACAAAAAAAAAATGCATCAAAGGGGGCCCCCTTGGAACTTTTTCGAATTCTTCAGATCGCCTTAACTTCCGAACGGATGGACCGATTTTCAACTTCGATCATACCAAACTGCTTGTTTTTTATTATAGAATCCATTTCTCCAATCGAAAAAACCGAAATCTGAAAAAAAATTGCATCAAAGGGGGTCCCCTTGGAACTTTTTCGAATTCTTCAAATCGCCTCAACTTCCGAACGGATGGACCGAGTTTCAACTTCGATCATACCAATCTGCTTGTTTTTTTTCATAGAATCCATTTCTTCAATCGAAAAAACCGAAATCTGAACAAAAAATTGCATCAAAGGGGGCCCCCTTGGAACTTTTCTGAATTCTTCAGATCGCCTTAACTTTCGAACGGATGGACCGATTTTCAACTTCGATCATACCAATCTGCTTTTTTTTTCATAGAATCCATTTCTCTAATCGAAAAAACCGAAATCGAAAAGAAAAATTGCATCAAAGGGGGTCCCCTTGGAACTTTTTCGAATTCTTCAGATCGCCTTAACTTCCGAACGGATGGACCGATTTTCAACTTTGATCATACCAATCTGCTTGTTTTTTTTTTCATAGAATCCATTTCTCCAATCAAAAAAACCGTAATCGAAAAAATAAAAAGCATCAAAGGGAGCCCCCTTGGAACTTTTTCGAATTCTTCAGATCGCCTTAACTTCCGAACGGATGGACCGATTTTCAACTTCGATCATACGAATCTGCTTGTTTTTTTTCATAGAATTCATTTCTCCAATCGAAAAAACCGAAATCGACAAAAAAAAATGCATCAAAGGGGGCCCCCTTCGAACTTTTTCGAATTCTTCAGATCGACTTAACTTCCGAACGGATGGACCGATTTTCAACTTCGATCATACCAATCTGCTTTTTTTTTTCATAGAATCCATTTCTCCGATCAAAAAAACCGAAATCGAAAAAAAAAATGCATCAAAGGGGGCTCCCTTGGAAATTTTTCGAATTCTTCAGATTGCCTTAACTTTCGAACGTATGGACTTTCAACTTCGATCATACCAATCTGCTCTTTTTTTTTGATAGAATTCATTTCTCCAATCGAAAAAACCGAAATCAAAAGAAAAATGCATCAAAGGGGGCCCCCTTGGAACTTTTTCGAATTCTTCAGATCGCCTTAACATCCGAACGGATGGACCGATTTTCAACTTCGATCATACCAATCTGCTTTTTTTTTTATAGAATCCATTTCTCCGATCGAAAGAACCGAAATCGAAAAAAAAATGCATCAAAGGGGGCCTTCTTGGAACTTTTTCGAATTCTTCAGATCGCCTTAACTTCCGAACGGATGGACCGATTTTCAACTTCGATCATACCAATCTGCTTGTTTTTTTTCATAGAATCCATTTCTCCAATCGAAAAAACCGAAATCGAGAAGAAAAATTGCATCAAAGGGGGTCCCCTCGGAACTTTTTCGAATTCTTCAGATCGCCTTAACTTCCGAACGGATGGACCGATTTTCAACTTCGATCATACCAATCTGCTTGTTTTTTTTCATAGACTCCATTTCTCCAATCAAAAAAACCGAAATCGAAAAAACAAAAAGCATCAAAGGGAGCCCCCTTGGAACTTTTTCGAATTCTTCAGATCGCCTTAACTTCCGAACGGATGGACCGATTTTCAACTTCGATAATACGAATCTGCTTGTTTTTTTTCATAGAATCCATTTCTGCAATCGAAAAAACCGAAATCGAAAAAAAAAATGCATCAAAGGGGGCCCCCTTGGAACTTTTTCGAATTCTTCAGATCGACTTAACTTCCGAACGGATGGACCGATTTTCAACTTCGATCATACCAATCTGCTTTTTTTTTTTCATAGAATCCATTTCTCCGATCGAAGAAACAGAAATCGAAAAAAAAATGCATCAAAGGGGGCCCCCTTGGAACTTTTTCGAATTCTTCAGATTGCCTTAACTTTCGAACGTATGGACCGATTTTCAACTTCGATCATACCAATCTGCTTGTTTTTTTTTTCATAGAATCCATTTCTCCAATCGAAAAAACCGAAATCGAAAAAATAAAAAGCATCAAAGGGAGCCCCCTTGGAACATTTTCGAATTCTTCAGATCGCCTTAACTTCCGAACGGATGGACCGATTTTCAACTTCGATCATACGAATCTGCTTGTTTTTTTTCATAGAATCCATTTCTCCAATCGAAAAAACCGAAATAAAAATAAATGCATCTAAGGGGGCCCTCTTGGAACTTTTTCGAATTCTTCAGATCGACTTAACTTCCGAACGGATGGACCGATTTTCAACTTCGATCATACGAATCTGCTTGTTTTTTCCATAGAATCCATTTCTCCGATCAATAAAACCGAAATCGAAAAAAAATGCATCAAAGGGGGCCCCCTTGGAACTTTTTCGAATTCTCCAGATTGCCTTAACTTTCGAACGTATGGACCGATTTTCAACTTCGATCATACCAATCTGCTTGTTTTTTTTCATAGAATCCTTTTCTCCAATCGAAAAAACCGAAATCGAAAAAAATAAATGCATCAAAGGGGGCCCCCTTGAAACTTTTTCGAATTCTTCAGATCGCCTTAACATCCGAACGGATGGACCGATTTTCAACTTCGATCATACCAATCTGCTTGTTTTTTTTCGAAAAAACCGAAATCGAAAAAAAAAATGCATCTAAGGGGGCTCCCTTGGAAATTTTTCGAATTCTTCAGATTGCCTTAACTTTCGAACGTATGGACCGATTTTCAACTTCGATCATATCAATCTGCTCGTTTTTTTTCATAGAATTCATTTCATCAATGGAAAAAACCGAAATCGAAAAAAAAATGCATCAAAGGGGGCCCCCTTGGAACTTTTTCGAATTCTTCAGATCGCCTTAACATCCGAACGGATGGACCGATTTTCAACTTCGATCATACCAATCTGCTTGTTTTTTTTCGAAAAAACCGAAATCGAAAAAAAAAAATGCATCAAAGGGGGCTTCCTTGGAAATTTTTCGAATTCTTCAGATTGCCTTAACTTTCGAACGTATGGACCGATTTTCAACTCCGATCATACCAATCTGCTCGTTTTTTTTCATAGAATTCATTTCTCCAATCGAAAAAACCGAAATCGAAAAAAAATGCATCAAAGGGGGCCCCCTTGAAATTTTTTCGAATTCTTCAGATCGCCTCAACTTCCGAACGGATGGACCGATTTTCAACTTCGATCATACCAATCTGCTTGTTTTTTTTCATAGAATCCATTTCTCCAATCGAAAAAACCGAAATCGAAAAGAAAAATTGCATCAAAGGGGGTCCCCTCGGAACTTTTTCGAATATTCAGATCGCCTTAACTTCCGAACGGATGGACCGATTTTCAACTTCGATCATACCAATCTGCTTTTTTTTTTCATAGAATCCATTTCTCCGATCAAAAAAACCGAAATCGAAAAAAAAAATGCATCAAAGGGGGCTCCCTTGGAAATTTTTCGAATTCTTCAGATTGCCTTAACTTTCGAACGTATGGACTTTCAACTTCGATCATACCAATCTGCTCTTTTTTTTTTGATAGAATTCATTTCTCCAATCGAAAAAACCGAAATCAAAAGAAAAATGCATCAAAGGGGGCCCCCTTGGAACTTTTTCGAATTCTTCAGATCGCCTTAACATCCGAACGGATGGACCGATTTTCAACTTCGATCATACCAATCTGCTTTTTTTTTATAGAATCCATTTCTCCGATCGAAAGAACCGAAATCGAAAAAAAAATGCATCAAAGGGGGCCTTCTTGGAACTTTTTCGAATTCTTCAGATCGCCTTAACTTCCGAACGGATGGACCGATTTTCAACTTCGATCATACCAATCTGCTTGTTTTTTTTCATAGAATCCATTTCTCCAATCGAAAAAACCGAAATCGAAAAGAAAAATTGCATCAAAGGGGGTCCCCTCGGAACTTTTTCGAATTCTTCAGATCGCCTTAACTTCCGAACGGATGGACCGATTTTCAACTTCGATCATACCAATCTGCTTGTTTTTTTTCATAGAATCCATTTCTCCAATCAAAAAAACCGAAATCGAAAAAACAAAAAGCATCAAAGGGAGCCCCCTTGGAACTTTTTCGAATTCTTCAGATCGCCTTAACTTCCGAACGGATGGACCGATTTTCAACTTCGATGATACGAATCTGCTTGTTTTTTTTCATAGAATCCATTTCTGCAATCGAAAAAACCGAAATCGAAAAAAAAAATGCATCAAAGGGGGCCCCCTTGGAACTTTTTCGAATTCTTCAGATCGACTTAACTTCCGAACGGATGGACCGATTTTCAACTTCGATCATACCAATCTGCTTTTTTTTTTCATAGAAGCCATTTCTCCGATCGAAGAAACAGAAATCGAAAAAAAAATGCATCAAAGGGGGCCCCCTTGGAACTTTTTCGAATTCTTCAGATTGCCTTAACTTTCGAACGTATGGACCGATTTTCAACTTCGATCATACCAATCTGCTTGTTTTTTTTTTCATAGAATCCATTTCTCCAATCGAAAAAACCGAAATCGAAAAAATAAAAAGCATCAAAGGGAGCCCCCTTGGAACATTTTCGAATTCTTCAGATCGCCTTAACTTCCGAACGGATGGACCGATTTTCAACTTCGATCATACGAATCTGCTTGTTTTTTTTCATAGAATCCATTTCTCCAATCGAAAAAACCGAAATAAAAATAAATGCATCTAAGGGGGCCCTCTTGGAACTTTTTCGAATTCTTCAGATCGACTTAACTTCCGAACGGATGGACCGATTTTCAACTTCGATCATACGAATCTGCTTGTTTTTTCCATAGAATCCATTTCTCCGATCAATAAAACCGAAATCGAAAAAAAATGCATCAAAGGGGGCCCCCTTGGAACTTTTTCGGATTCTCCAGATTGCCTTAACTTTCGAACGTATGGACCGATTTTCAACTTCGATCATACCAATCTGCTTGTTTTTTTTCATAGAATCCTTTTCTCCAATCGAAAAAACCGAAATCGAAAAAAATAAATGCATCAAAGGGGGCCCCCTTGAAACTTTTTCGAATTCTTCAGATCGCCTTAACATCCGAACGGATGGACCGATTTTCAACTTCGATCATACCAATCTGCTTGTTTTTTTTTCGAAAAAACCAAAATCGAAAAAAAAAATGCATCTAAGGGGGCTCCCTTGGAAATTTTTCGAATTCTTCAGATTGCCTTAACTTTCGAACGTATGGACCGATTTTCAACTTCGATCATATCAATCTGCTCGTTTTTTTTCATAGAATTCATTTCATCAATGGAAAAAACCGAAATCGAAAAAAAAAAATGCATCAAAGGGGGCCCCCTTGGAACTTTTTCGAATTCTTCAGATCGCCTTAACATCCGAACGGATGGACCGATTTTCAACTTCGATCATACCAATCTGCTTGTTTTTTTTCGAAAAAACCGAAATCGAAAAAAAAAATGCATCAAAGGGGGCTTCCTTGGAAATTTTTCGAATTCTTCAGATTGCCTTAACTTTCGAACGTATGGACCGATTTTCAACTCCGATCATACCAATCTGCTCGTTTTTTTTTATAGAATTCATTTCTCCAATCGAAAAAACCGAAATCGAAAAAAAATGCATCAAAGGGGGCCCCCTTGAAATTTTTTCGAATTCTTCAGATCGCCTCAACTTCCGAACGGATGGACCGATTTTCAACTTCGATCATACCAATCTGCTTGTTTTTTTTCATAGAATCCATTTCTCCAATCGAAAAAACCGAAATCGAAAAGAAAAATTGCATCAAAGGGGGTCCCCTCGGAACTTTTTCGAATATTCAGATCGCCTTAACTTCCGAACGGATGGACCGATTTTCAACTTCGATCATACCAATCTGCTTGTTTTTTTTCCATAGAATCCATTTCTCCAATCAAAGAAACCGAAATCGAAAAAATAAAAAGCATCAAAGGGAGCCCCCTTGGAACTTTTTCGAATTCTTCAGATCGCCTTAACTTCCGAAAGGATGGACCGATTTTCAACTTCGATGATACGAATCTGCTTGTTTTTTTTCATAGAATCCATTTTAGCAATCGAAAAAACCGAAATCGAAAAAAAAATGCATCAAAGGGGGCCCCCTTGGAACTTTTTCGAATTCTTCAGATCGACTTAACTTCCGAACGGATGGACCGATTTTCAACTTCGATCATACCAATCTGCTTGTTTTTTTTCATAGAATCCATTTCTCCAATCAAAAAAACCGAAATCGGAAAAATAAAAAGCATCAAAGGGAGCCCCCTTGGAACATTTTCGAATTCTTCAGATCGCCTTAACTTCCGAACGGATGGACCGATTTTCAACTTCGATCATACGAATCTGCTTGTTTTTTTTCATAAAATCCATTTCTCCGATCGAAAAAACCGAAATAAAAAAAATGCATCTAAGGGGGCCCCCTTGGAACTTTTTCGAATTCTTCAGATCGACTTAACTTCCGAACGGATGGACCGATTTTCAACTTCGATCATACCAATCTGCTTTTTTTTTCCATAGAATCCATTTCTCCGATCAATAAAACCAAAATCGAAAAAAAAAATGCATCAAAGGGGGCCCCCTTGGAACTTTTTCGAATTCTCCAGATTGCCTTAACTTTCGAACGTATGGACCGATTTTCAACTTCGATCATACCAATCTGCTTGTTTTTTTTCGAAAAAACCGAAATCGAAAAAAAAAATGCATCTAAGGGGGCCTCCTTGGAACTTTTTCGAATTCTTCAGATCGCCTTAACTTCCGAACGGATGGACCGATTTTCAACTTCGATCATACCAATCTGCTTGTTTTTTTTCATAGAATCCATTTCTTTAATCAAAAAAACCGAAATCGAAAAAAAATATGCATCTAAGGGGGCCCCCTTGGAACTTTTTCGAATTCTTCAGATCGCCTTAACTTCCGAACGGATGGACCGATTTTCAACTTCGATCATACCAATCTGCTTGTTTTTTTTCATAGAATTCATTTCTCCAATCAAAAAAACCGAAATCGAAAAAATAAAAAGCATCAAAGAGAGCCCCCTTGGAACTTTTTCGAATTCTTCAGATCGCCTTAACTTCCGAACGGATGGACCGATTTTCAACTTCGATCATACGAATCTGCTTGTTTTTTTTCATAGAATCCATTTCTGCAATCAAAAAAACCGAAATCGAACAAAAAAATGCATCAAAGGGGGCCTCCTTGGAACTTTTTCGAATTCTTCAGATCGACTTAACTTCCGAACGGATGGACCGATTTTCAACTTCGATCATACCAATCTGCTTTTTTTTATAGAATCCATTTCTCCGATCAAAAAAACCGAAATCTAAAAAAAAATGCATCAAAGGGGGCCCCCTTGGAACTTTTTCGAATTCTTCAGATTGCCTTAACTTTCGAACGTATGGACCGATTTTCAACTCCGATCATACCAATCTGCTTGTTTTTTTTATAGAATCCATTTCTCCAATCAAAAAAACCGAAATCGAAAAAATAAAAAGCATCAAAGGGAGCCCCCTTGGAACATTTTCGAATTCTTCAGATCGCCTTAACTTCCGAACGGATGGACCGATTTTCAACTTCGATCATACCAATCTGCTTGTTTTTTTTCATAGAATCCATTTCTTCAATCGAAAAAACCGAAATTTGAAAAAAAAATTGCATCAAAGGGGGCCCCCTTGGAACTTTTCTGAATTCTTCAGATCGCCTTAACTTTCGAACGGATGGACCGATTTTCAACTTCGATCATACCAATCTGCTTGTTTTTTTCATAGAATCCATTTCTCTAATCGAAAAAACCGAAATCGAAAAGAAAAATTGCATCAAAGGGGGTCCCCTTGGAACTTTTTCGAATTCTTCAGATCGCCTTAACTTCCGAACGGATGGACCGATTTTCAACTTTGATCATACCAATCTGCTTGTTTTTTTTTTTTCATAGAATCCATTTCTCCAATCAAAAAAACCGAAATCGAAAAAATAAAAAGCATCAAAGGGAGCCCCCTTGGAACTTTTTCGAATTCTTCAGATCGCCTTAACTTCCGAACGGATGGACCGATTTTCAACTTCGATCATACGAATCTGCTTGTTTTTTTTCATAGAATTCATTTCTCCAATCGAAAAAACCGAAATCGACAAAAAAAAATGCATCAAAGGGGGCCCCCTTCGAACTTTTTCGAATTCTTCAGATCGACTTAACTTCCGAACGGATGGACCGATTTTCAACTTCGATCATACCAATCTGCTTTTTTTTTTTCATAGAATCCATTTCTCCGATCAAAAAAACCGAGATCAAAAAAAAATGCATCAAAGGGGGCTCCCTTGGAAATTTTTCGAATTCTTCAGATTGCCTTAACTTTCGAACGTATGGACTTTCAACTTCGATCATACCAATCTGCTCGTTTTTTTTTCATAGAATTCATTTCTCCAATCGAAAAAACCGAAATCAAAAGAAAAATGCATCAAAGGGGGCCCCCTTGGAACTTTTTCGAATTCTTCAGATCGCCTTAACATCCGAACGGATGGACCGATTTTCAACTTCGATCATACCAATCTGCTTTTTTTTTTTATAGAATCCATTTCTCCGATCGAAAGAACCGAAATCGAAAAAAAAATGCATCAAAGGGGGCCCCCTTGGAACTTTTTCGAATTCTTCAGATCGCCTTAACTTCCGAACGGATGGACCGATTTTCAACTTCGATCATACCAATCTGCTTGTTTTTTTTTCATAGAATCCATTTCTCCAATCGAAAAAACCGAAATCGGAAAGAAAAATTGCATCAAAGGGGGTCCCCTCGGAACTTTTTCGAATTCTTCAGATCGCCTTAACTTCCGAACGGATGGACCGATTTTCAACTTCGATCATACCAATCTGCTTGTTTTTTTTCATAGAATCCATTTCTCCAATCAAAAAAACCGAAATCGAAAAAATAAAAAGCATCAAAGGGAGCCCCTTTGGAACTTTTTCGAATTCTTCAGATCGCCTCAACTTCCGAACGGATGGACCGATTTTCAACTTCGATGATACGAATCTGCTTGTTTTTTTTCATAGAATCCATTTCTGCAATCGAAAAAACCGAAATCGAAAAAAAAAATGCATCAAAGGGGGCCCCCTTGGAACTTTTTCGAATTCTTCAGATCGACTTAACTTCCGAACGGATGGACCGATTTTCAACTTCGATCATACCAATCTGCTTTTTTTTTCATAGAATCCATTTCTCCGATCGAAGAAACAGAAATCGAAAAAAAAAATGCATCAAAGGGGGCCCCCTTGGAACTTTTTCGAATTCTTCAGATTGCCTTAACTTTCGAACGTATGAACCGATTTTCAACTTCGATCATACCAATCTGCTTGTTTTTTTTCTCATAGAATCCATTTCTCCAATCGAAAAAACCGAAATCGAAAAAATAAAAAGCATCAAAGGGAGCCCCCTTGGAACATTTTCGAATTCTTCAGATCGCCTTAACTTCCGAACGGATGGACCGATTTTCAACTTCGATCATACGAATCTGCTTGTTTTTTTTCATAGAATCCATTTCTCCAATCGAAAAAACCGAAATAAAAATAAATGCATCTAAGGGGGCCCCCTTGGAACTTTTTCGAATTCTTCAGATCGACTTAACTTCCGAACGGATGGACCGATTTTCAACTTCGATCATACGAATCTGCTTGTTTTTTCCATAGAATCCATTTCTCCGATCAATAAAACCGAAATCGAACAAAAATGCATCAAAGGGGGCCCCCTTGGAACTTTTTCGAATTCTCCAGATTGCCTTAACTTTCGAACGTATGGACCGATTTTCAACTTCGATCATACCAATCTGCTTGTTTTTTTTCATTGAATCCTTTTCTCCAATCGAAAAAACCGAAATCGAAAAAAATAAATGCATCAAAGGGGGCCCCCTTGAAACTTTTTCGAATTCTTCAGATCGCCTTAACATCCGAACGGATGGACCGATTTTCAACTTCGATCATACCAATCTGCTTGTTTTTTTTTCGAAAAAACCGAAATCGAAAAAAAAAATGCATCTAAGGGGGCTCCCTTGGAAATTTTTCGAATTCTTCAGATTGCCTTAACTTTCGAACGTATGGACCGATTTTCAACTTCGATCATATCAATCTGCTCGTTTTTTTTTCATAGAATTCATTTCATCAATCGAAAAAACCGAAATCGAAAAAAAAAAATGCATCAAAGGGGGCCCCCTTGGAACTTTTTCGAATTCTTCAGATCGCCTTAACATCCGAACGGATGGACCGATTTTCAACTTCGATCATACCAATCTGCTTGTTTTTTTTCGAAAAAACCGAAATCGAGAAAAAAAAATGCATCAAAGGGGGCTTCCTTGGAAATTTTTCGAATTCTTCAGATTGCCTTAACTTTCGAACGTATGGACCGATTTTCAACTTCGATCATACCAATCTGCTCGTTTTTTTTCATAGAATTCATTTCTCCAATCGAAAAAACCGAAATCGAAAAAAAATGCATCAAAGGGGGCCCCCTTGAAATTTTTTCGAATTCTTCAGATCGCCTCAACTTCCGAACGGATGGACCGATTTTCAACTTCGATCATACCAATCTGCTTGTTTTTTTTCATAGAATCCATTTCTCCAATCGAAAAAACCGAAATCGAAAAGAAAAATTGCATCAAAGGGGGTCCCCTCGGAACTTTTTCGAATATTCAGATCGCCTTTACTTCCGAACGGATGGACCGATTTTCAACTTCGATCATACCAATCTGCTTGTTTTTTTTCCATAGAATCCATTTCTCCAATCAAAGAAACCGAAATCGAAAAAATAAAAAGCATCAAAGGGAGCCCCCTTGGAACTTTTTCGAATTCTTCAGATCGCCTTAACTTCCGAAAGGATGGACCGATTTTCAACTTCGATGATACGAATCTGCTTGTTTTTTTTCATAGAATCCATTTCAGCAATCGAAAAAACCGAAATCGAAAAAAAATGCATCAAAGGGGGCCCCCTTGGAACTTTTTCGAATTCTTCAGATCGACTTAACTTCCGAACGGATGGACCGATTTTCAACTTCGATCATACCAATCTGCTTGTTTTTTTTCATAGAATCCATTTCTCCAATCAAAAAAACCGAAATCGAAAAAATAAAAAGCATCAAAGGGAGCCCCCTTGGAACATTTTCGAATTCTTCAGATCGCCTTAACTTCCGAACGGATGGACCGATTTTCAACTTCGATCATACGAATCTGCTTGTTTTTTTTCATAAAATCCATTTCTCCGATCGAAAAAACCGAAATAAAAAAAATGCATCTAAGGGGGCCTCCTTGGAACTTTTTCGAATTCTTCAGATCGACTTAACTTCCGAACGGATGGACCAATTTTCAACTTCGATCATACCAATCTGCTTTTTTTTTCCATAGAATCCATTTCTCCGATCAATAAAACCAAAATCGAAAAAAAAAATGCATCAAAGGGGGCCTCCTTGGAACTTTTTCGAATTCTCCAGATTGCCTTAACTTTCGAACGTATGGACCGATTTTCAACTTCGATCATACCAATCTGCTTGTTTTTTTGCATAGAATCCATTTCTCCAATCGAAAAAACCGAAATCGAAAAAAATAAATGCATCAAAGGGGGCCCCCTTGAAACTTTTTCGAATTCTTCAGATCGCCTTAACATCCGAACGGATGGACCGATTTTCAACTTCGATCATACCAATCTGCTTGTTTTTTTTCGAAAAAACCGAAATCGAAAAAAAAAATGCATCTAAGGGGGCCTCCTTGGAACTTTTTCGAATTCTTCAGATCGCCTTAACTTCCGAACGGATGGACCGATTTTCAACTTCGATCATACCAATCTGCTTGTTTTTTTTCATAGAATCCATTTCTCTAATCGAAAAAACCGAAATCGAAAAAAAATATGCATCTAAGGGGGCCCCCTTGGAACTTTTTCGAATTCTTCAGATCGCCTTAACTTCCGAACGGATGGACCGATTTTCAACTTCGATCATACCAATCTGCTTGTTTTTTTTTCATAGAATTCATTTCTCCAATCAAAAAAACCGAAATCGAAAAAATAAAAAGCATCAAAGAGAGCCCCCTTGGAACTTTTTCGAATTCTTCAGATCGCCTTAACTTCCGAACGGATGGACCGATTTTCAACTTCGATCATACGAATCTGCTTGTTTTTTTTCATAGAATCCATTTCTGCAATCAAAAAAACCGAAATCGAACAAAAAAATGCATCAAAGGGGGCCTCCTTGGAACTTTTTCGAATTCTTCAGATCGACTTAACTTCCGAACGGATGGACCGATTTTCAACTTCGATCATACCAATCTGCTTTTTTTATAGAATCCATTTCTCCGATCAAAAAAACCGAAATCTAAAAAAAAATGCATCAAAGGGGGCCCCCTTGGAACTTTTTCGAATTCTTCAGATTGCCTTAACTTTCGAACGTATGGACCGATTTTCAACTCCGATCATACCAATCTGCTTGTTTTTTTTTATAGAATCCATTTCTCCAATCAAAAAAACCGAAATCGAAAAAATAAAAAGCATCAAAGGGAAACCCCTTGGAACATTTTCGAATTCTTCAGATCGCCTTAACTTCCGAACGGATGGACCGATTTTCAACTTCGATCATACGAATCTGCTTGTTTTTTTTCATAGAATCCATTTCTCCAATCGAAAAAACCGAAATAAAAAAAATGCATCTAAGGGGGCCCCCTTGGAACTTTTTCGAATTCTTCAGATCGACTTAACTTCCGAACGGATGGACCGATTTTCAACTTCGATCATACCAATCTGCTTTTTTTTTCTATAGAATCCATTTCTCCGATCAAAAAAACCGAAATCGAAAAAAAAAATGCATCAAAGGGGGCCCCCTTGGAACTTTTTCGAATTCTTCAGATTGCCTTAACTTTCGATCGTATGGACCGATTTTCAACTTCGATCATACTAATCTGCTTGTTTTTTTTCATAGAATCCATTTCTCCAATCAAAAAAACCGATATCGAAAAAAATAAATGCATCAAAGGGGGCCCCCTCGGAACTTTTTCGAATTCTTCAGATCGCCTTAACATCCGAACGGATGGACCGATTTTCAACTTCGAACATACCAATCTGCTTGTTTTTTTTTCATAGAATCCATTTCTCCAAGTGAAAAAACCGGAATCGAAAAAAAAAATTCATCAAAGGGGGCCCCCTTGGAACTTTTTCGAATTCTTCAGATTGCCTTAACTTTCGAACGTATGGACCGATTTTCAACTTCGATCATACCAATCTGCTTGTTTTTTTTCATAGAATCCATTTCTCCAATCGAAAAAACCGAAATCGAAAAAAATAAATGCATCAAAGGGGGCCCTCTTGGAACTTTTTCGAATTCTTCAGATCGCCTTAACATCCGAACGGATGGACCGATTTTCAACTTCGATCATACCAATCTGCTTGTTTTTTTTTTCGAAAAAACCGAAATCGAAAAAAAAAGCATCAAAGGGGGCACCCTTGGAACTTTTTCGAATTCTTCAGATCGCCTTAACTTCCGAACGGATGGACCGATTTTCAACTTCGATCATACCAATCTGCTTGTTTTTTTTTTCATAGAATCCATTTCTCCAATCGAAAAAACCGAAATCGAGAAAAAAATGCATCAAAGGGGGCCCCCTTGGAACTTTTTCGAATTCTTCAGATCGCCTCAACTTCCGAACGGATGGACCGATTTTCAACTTCGATCATACCAATCTGCTTGTTTTTTTTCATAGAATCCATTTCTCCAATCAAAGAAACCGAAATCGAAAAAATAAAAATCATCAAAGGAACTTTTTCGAATTCTTTATATCGCCTTAACTTTCGAACGGATGGACCGATTTTCAACTTCGATCATACGAATCTGCTTGTTTTTTTTCATAGAATCCATTTCTGCAATCGAAAAATCGAAATCGAAAAAATAAAAAGCATCAAAGGGAGCCCCCTTGGAACATTTTCGAATTCTTCAGATCGCCTTAACTTCCGAACGGATGGACCGATTTTCAACTTCGATCATACGAATCTGCTTGTTTTTTTTCATAGAATCCATTTCTCCAATCGAAAAAACCGAAATAAAAAAAAATGCATCTAAGGGGGCCTTCTTGGAACTTTTTCGAATTCTTCAGATCGACTTAACTTCCGAACGGATGGACCGATTTTCAACTTCGATCATACCAATCTGCTTTTTTTTTTTCCATAGAATCCATTTCTCCGATCAAAAAAACCGAAATCGAAAAAAAAAAAATGCATCAAAGGGGGCCCCCTTGGAACTTTTTCGAATTATTCAGATTGCCTTAACTTTCGAACGTATGGACCGATTTTAAACATCGATCATACCAATCTGCTTGTTTTTATTCATAGAATCCATTTCTCCAATCGAAAAAACCGAAATCGAAAATAATAAATGCATCAAAGGAGGCCCCCTTGGAACTTTTTCGAATTCTTCAGATCGCCTTTACATCCGAACGGATGGACCGATTTTCAACCTCGATCATACCAATCTGCTTGTTATTTTTTCGAAAAAACCGAAATAGAAAAAAAAAATGCATCTAAGGGGGCCCCCTTGGAACTTTTTCGAATTCTTCAGATCGCCTTAACTTCCGAACGGATGGACCGATTTTCAACTTCGATCATACCAATCTGCTTGTTTTTTTTTCATAGAATCCATTTCTTCAATCAAAAAAACCGAAATCGAAAAAAAAAGGAATCTAAGGGGACCCCCTTGGAACTTTTTCGAATTCTTCAGATCGCCTTAACTTCCGAACGGATGGACCGATTTTCAACTTCGATCATACCAATCTGCTTGTTTTTTTTCATAGAATTCATTTCTCCAATCAAAAAAACCGAAATCGAAAAAATAAAAAGCATCAAAGAGAGCCCCCTTGGAACTTTTTCGAATTCTTCAGATCGCCTTAACTTCCGGACGGATGGACCGATTTTCAACTTCGATCATACGAATCTGCTTGTTTTTTTTCATAGAATCCATTTCTGCAATCGAAAAAACCGAAATCGAAAGAAAAAATGCATCAAAGGGGGCCTCCTTGGAACTTTTTCGAATTCTTCAGTTCGACTTAACTTCCGAACGGATGGACCGATTTTCAACTTCGATCATACCAATCTGCTTTTTTTTTTCATAGAATCCATTTCTCTGATCAAAAAAACCGAAATCTGAAAAAAAAAATGCATCAAAGGGGGCCCCCTTGGAACTTTTTCGAATTCTTCAGATTGCCTTAACTTTCGAACGTATGGACCGATTTTCAACTCCGATCATACCAATCTGCTTGTTTTTTTTTCATAGAATCCATTTCTCCAATCAAAAAAACCGAAATCGAAAAAATAAAAAGCATCAAAGGGAGCCCCCTTGGAACATTTTCGAATTATTCAGATCGCCTCAACTTCCGAACGGATGGACCGATTTTCAACTTCGATCATACGAATCTGCTTGTTTTTTTTCATAGAATCCATTTCTCCAATCGAAAAAACAGAAATAAAAAAAATGCATCTAAGGAGGCTCCCTTGGAAATTTTTCGAATTCTTCAGATCGACTTAACTTCCGAACGGATGGACCGATTTTCAACTTCGATCATACCAATCTGCTTTTTTTTCTATAGAATCCATTTCTCCGATCAAAAAAACCGAAATCGAAAAAAAAATGCATCAAAGGGGGCCCCCTTGGAACTTTTTCGAATTCTTCAGATTGCCTTAACTTTCGAACGTATGGACCGATTTTCAACTTCGATCATACTAATCTGCTTGTTTTTTTTTATAGAATCCATTTCTCCAATCGAAAAAACCGAAATCGAAAGAAATAAATGCATCAAAGGGGGCCCCCTTGGAACTTTTTCGAATTCTTCAGATCGCCTTAACATCCGAACGGATGGACCGATTTTCAACTTCGAACATACCAATCTGCTTGTTTTTTTTCATAGAATCCATTTCTCCAATCAAAAAAACCAGAATCGAAAAAAAATGCATCAAAGGGGGCCCCCTTGGAACTTTTTCGAATTCTTCAGATCGCCTTAACTTCCGAACAGATGGACCGATTTTCAATTTCGCGCATACCAATTCGCTTGTTTTTCCCATAGAATCCATTTCTCCAATCGAAAAAAATTGCATCGAAGGGGGTCCCCTTGGAACTTTTTCGAATTCTTCAGATCGCCTTAACTTCCGAACGGATGGACCGATTTTCAACTTCGATCATACCAATCTGCTTGTTTTTTTCATAGAATCCATTTCTCCAATCGAAAAAACCGAAATCGAAAAAAAATGCATCAAAGGGGGCCCCCTTGGAACTTTTTCGAATTCTTCAGATCGCCTTAACTTCCGAACGGATGGACCGATTTTCAACTTCGATCATACCAATCTGCTTGTTTTATTTCATAGAATCCATTTCTCCAATCAAAAAAACCGAAATCGAAAAAATAAAAAGCATCAAAGGGAGCCCCCTTGGAACATTTTCGAATTCTTCAGATCGCCTTAACTTCCGAACGGATGTACGGATTTTCAACTTCGATCATACGAATCTGCTTGTTTTTTTTTCATAGAATCCATTTCTCCAATCGAAAAAACCGAAATCAAAAAAAAAATGCATCTAAGGGGGCCCCCTTGGAACTTTTTCAAATTCTTCAGATCGACTTAACTTCCGAACGGATGGACCGATTTTCAACTACGATCATACCAATCTGCTTTTTGTTTCCATAGAATCCATTTCTCCGATCAAAAAAACTGAAATCGAAAAAAAAAAAATGCATCAAAGGGGGCCCCCTTGGAACTTTTTCGAATTCTTCAGATTGCCTTAACTTTCGAACGTATGGACCGATTTTCAACTTCGATCATACCAATCTGCTTGTTTTTTTTTATAGAATCCATTTCTCTAATCGAAAAAACCGAAATCGAGAAAAATAAATGCATCAAAGGGGGCCCCCTTGGAACTTTTTCGAATTCTTCAGATCGCCTTAACATCCGAACGGATGGACCGATTTTCAACTTCAATCATACCAATCTGCTTGTTTTTTTTTTCGAAAAAACCGAAATCGAAAAAAAAAGCATCGAAGGGGGCCCCCTTGAAACTTTTTCGAATTCTTCAGATCGCCTTAACTTCCGAACGGATGGACCGATTTTCAACTTCGATCATACCAATCTGCTTGTTTTTTTTCATAGAATCCATTTCTCCAATCAAAAAAACCGAAATCGAAAAAATAAAAAGCATCAAAGGGAGCCCCCTTGGAACTTTTTCGAATTCTTTATATCGCCTTAACTTTCGAACGGATGGACCGATTTTCAACTTCGATCATACGAATCTGCTTGTTTTTTTTCATAGAATCCATTTCTGCAATCGAAAAAACCGAGATCGAAGAAAAAATGCATCAAAGGGGGCCCCCTTGGAACTTTTTCGAATTCTTCAGATCGACTTAACTTCCGGACGGATGGACCGATTTTCAACTTCGATCATACCAATCTGCTTTTTTTTTCCATAGAATCCATTTCTCCGATCAAAAAAACCGAAATCGAAAAAAAATTGCATCAAAGGGGGCCCCCTTGGAACTTTTTCGAATTCTTCAGGTTGCCTTAACTTTCGAACGTATGGACCGATTTTCAACTTCGATCATACCAATCTGCTTGTTTTTTTTTTCATAGAATCCATTTCTCCAATCGAAAAAACCGAAATCGAAAAAAATAAATGCATCAAAGGGGGCCCCCTTGGAACTTTTTCGAATTCTTCAGATCGCCTTAACATCCGAACGGATGGACCGATTTTCAACTTCGATCATACCAATCTGCTTGATTTTTTTTCGAAAAAACTGAAATCGAAAAAAAAAATGCATCAAAGGGGGCCCCCTTGGAACTTTTTCGAATTCTTCAGATCGCCTTAACTTTCGAACAGATGGACCGATTTTCAACTTCGATCATACCAATCTGCTTGTTTTTTTTCATAGAATCCATTTCTCCAATCGAAAAAACCGAAATCGAAAAAAAAATGTATCAAAGGGGGCCCCCTTGGAACTTTTTCGAATTCTTCAGATCGCCTCAACTTCCGAACGGATGGACCGATTTTCAACTTCGATCATACCAATCTGCTTGTTTTTTTTCCATAGAATCCATTTCTCCAATCAAAAAAACCGAAATCGAAAAAATAAAATGCATCAAAGGGAGCCCCCTTGAAACTTTTTCGAATTCTTCAGATCGCCTTAACTTCCGAACGGATGGACCGATTTTCAACTTCGATCATACGAATCTGCTTGTTTTTTTTCATAGAATCCATTTCTGCAATCGAAAAAACCGAATTCGAAAAAAAAATGCATCAAAGGGGGCCCCCTTGGAACTTTTTCGAATTCTTCAGATCGACTTAACTTCCGAACGGATGGACCGATTTTCAACTTCGATCATACCAATCTGCTTTTTTTTCCATAGAATCCATTTCTCCGATCAAAAAAACCAAAATCGAAAAAAAAATGCATCAAAGGGGGCCCCCTTGGAACTTTTTCGAATTCTTCAGATTGCCTTAACTTTCGAACGTATGGACCGATTTTCAACTTCGATCATACCAATCTGCTTGTTTTTTTCATAGAATCCATTTCTCCAATCGAAAAAACCGAAATCGAGAAAAATAAATGCATCAAAGGGGGCCCCCTTGGAACTTTTTCGAATTCTTCAGATCGCCTTAACATCCGAACGGATGGACCGATTTTCAACTTCGATCATACCAATCTGCTTGTTTTTTTTCATAGAATCCATTTCTTCAATCGAAAAAACCGGAATCGAAAAAAAAATGCATCAAAGGGGGCCCCCTTGGAACTTTTTCGAATTCTTCAGATCGCCTTAACTTCTGAACGGATGGACTGATTTTCAATTTCGCGCATACCAATTCGCTTGTTTTTTCCATTTTTTTCCAATCGAAGAAAATTGCATCAAAGGGGGCCCCCTTGGAACTTTTTCGAATTCTTCAGATCGCCTTAACTTCCGAACGGATGGACCGATTTTCAACTTCGATCATACCAATCTGCTTGTTTTTTTCATAGAATCCATTTCTCCAATCGAGAAAACCGAAATCGAAAAAAAAATGCATCAAAGGGGGCCCCCTTGGAACTTTTTCGAATTCTTCAGATCGCCTTAACTTCCGAACAGATGGACCGATTTTCAATTTCGCGCATACCAATTCGCTTGTTTTTCCCATAGAATCCATTTCTCCAATCGAGAAAAATTGCATCAAAGGGGGTCCCCTTGGAACTTTTTCGAATTCTTCAGATCGCCTTAACTTCCGAACGGATGGACCGATTTTCAACTTCGATCATACCAATCTGCTTGTTTTTTTCATAGAATCCATTTCTCCAATCGAAAAAACCGAAATCGAAAAAAATGCATCAAAGGGGGCCCCCTTGGAACTTTTTCGAATTCTTCAGATCGCCTTAACTTCCGAACGGATGGACCGATTTTCAACTTCGATCATACCAATCTGCTTGTTTTATTTCATAGAATCCATTTCTCCAATCAAAAAAACCGAAATCGAAAAAATAAAAAGCATCAAAGGGAGCCCCCTTGGAACATTTTCGAATTCTTCAGATCGCCTTAACTTCCGAACGGATGTACGGATTTTCAACTTCGATCATACGAATCTGCTTGTTTTTTTTTTCATAGAATCCATTTCTCCAATCGAAAAAACCGAAATCAAAAAAAAAATGCATCTAAGGGGGCCCCCTTGAAACTTTTTCAAATTCTTCAGATCGACTTAACTTCCGAACGGATGGACCGATTTTCAACTACGATCATACCAATCTGCTTTTTTTTTCCATAGAATCCATTTCTCCGATCAAAAAAACTGAAATCGAAAAAAAAAATGCATCAAAGGGGGCCCCCTTGGAACTTTTTCGAATTCTTCAGATTGCCTTAACTTTCGAACGTATGGACCGATTTTCAACTTCGATCATACCAATCTGCTTGTTTTTTTTTATAGAATCCATTTCTCTAATCGAAAAAACCGAAATCGAGAAAAATAAATGCATCAAAGGGGGCCCCCTTGGAACTTTTTCGAATTCTTCAGATCGCCTTAACATCCGAACGGATGGACCGATTTTCAACTTCAATCATACCAATCTGCTTGTTTTTTTTTTCGAAAAAACTGAAATCGAAAAAAAAAAGCATCGAAGGGGGCCCCCTTGAAACTTTTTCGAATTCTTCAGATCGCCTTAACTTCCGAACGGATGGACCGATTTTCAACTTCGATCATACCAATCTGCTTGTTTTTTTCATAGAATCTATTTCTCCAACCGAAAAAACCGATATCGAAAAAAAAATGCATCAAAGGGGGCCCCCTTGGAACTTTTTCGAATTCTTCAGATCGCCTCAACTTCCGAACGGATGGACCGATTTTCAACTTCGATCATACCAATCTGCTTGTTTTTTTTCATAGAATCCATTTCTCCAATCAAAAAAACCGAAATCGAAAAAATAAAAAGCATCAAAGGGAGCCCCCTTGGAACTTTTTCGAATTCTTTATATCGCCTTAACTTTCGAACGGATGGACCGATTTTCAACTTCGATCATACGAATCTGCTTGTTTTTTTTCATAGAATCCATTTCTGCAATCGAAAAAACCGAGATCGAAAAAAAAATGCATCAAAGGGGGCCCCCTTGGAACTTTTTCGAATTCTTCAGATCGACTTAACTTCCGGACGGATGGACCGATTTTCAACTTCGATCATACCAATCTGCTTTTTTTTTCCATAGAATCCATTTCTCCGATCAAAAAAACCGAAATCGAAAAAAAAATGCATCAAAGGGGGCCCCCTTGGAACTTTTTCGAATTCTTCAGGTTGCCTTAACTTTCGAACGTATGGACCGATTTTCAACTTCGATCATACCAATCTGCTTGTTTTTTTTTTCATAGAATCCATTTCTCCAATCGAAAAAACCGAAATCGAAAAAAATAAATGCATCAAAGGGGGCCCCCTTGGAACTTTTTCGAATTCTTCAGATCGCCTTAACATCCGAACGGATGGACCGATTTTCAACTTCGATCATTCCAATCTGCTTGATTTTTTTTCGAAAAAACCGAAATCGAAAAAAAAAAATGCATCAAAGGGGGCCCCCTTGGAACTTTTTCGAATTCTTCAGATCGCCTTAACTTTCGAACAGATGGACCGATTTTAAACTTCGATCATACCAATCTGCTTGTTTTTTTTCATAGAATCCATTTCTCCAATCGAAAAAACCGAAATCGAAAAAAAAATGTATCAAAGGGGGCCCCCTTGGAACTTTTTCGAATTCTTCAGATCGCCTCAACTTCCGAACGGATGGACCGATTTTCAACTTCGATCATACCAATCTGCTTGTTTTTTTTCCATAGAATCCATTTCTCCAATCAAAAAAACCGAAATCGAAAAAATAAAATGCATCAAAGGGAGCCCCCTTGGAACATTTTCGAATTCTTCAGATCGCCTTAACTTCCGAACGGATGTACGGATTTTCAACTTCGATCATACGAATCTGCTTGTTTTTTTTTTCATAGAATCCATTTCTCCAATCGAAAAAACCGAAATCAAAAAAAAAAATGCATCTAAGGGGGCCCCCTTGGAACTTTTTCAAATTCTTCAGATCGACTTAACTTCCGAACGGATGGACCGATTTTCAACTACGATCATACCAATCTGCTTTTTTTTTCCATAGAATCCATTTCTCCGATCAAAAAAACTGAAATCGAAAAAAAAAATGCATCAAAGGGGGCCCCTTTGGAACTTTTTCGAATTCTTCAGATTGCCTTAACTTTCGAACGTATGGACCGATTTTCAACTTCGATCATACCAATCTGCTTGTTTTTTTTATAGAATCCATTTCTCTAATCGAAAAAACCGAAATCGAGAAAAATAAATGCATCAAAGGGGGCCCCCTTGGAACTTTTTCGAATTCTTCAGATCGCCTTAACATCCGAACGGATGGACCGATTTTCAACTTCAATCATACCAATCTGCTTGTTTTTTTTTTCGAAAAAACCGAAATCGAAAAAAAAAAGCATCGAAGGGGGCCCCCTTGAAACTTTTTCGAATTCTTCAGATCGCCTTAACTTCCGAACGGATGGACCGATTTTCAACTTCGATCATACCAATCTGCTTGTTTTTTTCATAGAATCCATTTCTCCAATCAAAAAAACCGAAATCGAAAAAATAAAAAGCATCAAAGGGAGCCCCCTTGGAACTTTTTCGAATTCTTTATATCGCCTTAACTTTCGAACGGATGGACCGATTTTCAACTTCGATCATACGAATCTGCTTGTTTTTTTTCATAGAATCCATTTCTGCAATCGAAAAAACCGAGATCGAAAAAAAAATGCATCAAAGGGGGCCCCCTTGGAACTTTTTCGAATTCTTCAGATCGACTTAACTTCCGGACGGATGGACCGATTTTCAACTTCGATCATACCAATCTGCTTTTTTTTTCCATAGAATCCATTTCTCCGATCGAAAAAACCGAAATCGAAAAAAAAATGCATCAAAGGGGGCCCCCTTGGAACTTTTTCGAATTCTTCAGGTTGCCTTAACTTTCGAACGTATGGACCGATTTTCAACTTCGATCATACCAATCTGCTTGATTTTTTTTCGAAAAAACCGAAATCGAAAAAAAAAATGCATCAAAGGGGGCCCCCTTGGAACTTTTTCGAATTCTTCAGATCGCCTTAACTTTCGAACAGATGGACCGATTTTAAACTTCGATCATACCAATCTGCTTGTTTTTTTTCATAGAATCCATTTCTCCAATCGAAAAAACCGAAATCGAAAAAAAAATGTATCAAAGGGGGCCCCCTTGAAACTTTTTCGAATTCTTCAGATCGCCTCAACTTCCGAACGGATGGACCGATTTTCAACTTCGATCATACCAATCTGCTTGTTTTTTTTCCATAGAATCCATTTCTCCAATCAAAAAAACCGAAATCGAAAAAATAAAATGCATCAAAGGGAGCCCCCTTGAAACTTTTTCGAATTCTTCAGATCGCCTTAACTTCCGAACGGATGGACCGATTTTCAACTTCGATCATACGAATCTGCTTGTTTTTTTTCATAGAATCCATTTCTGCAATCGAAAAAACCGAATTCGAAAAAAAAATGCATCAAAGGGGGCCCCCTTGGAACTTTTTCGAATTCTTCAGATCGCCTTAACATCCGAACGGATGGACCGATTTTCAACTTCGATCATACCAATCTGCTTGATTTTTTTTCGAAAAAACCGAAATCGAAAAAAAAAAATGCATCAAAGGGGGCCCCCTTGGAACTTTTTCGAATTCTTCAGATCGCCTTAACTTTCGAACAGATGGACCGATTTTAAACTTCGATCATACCAATCTGCTTGTTTTTTTTCATAGAATCCATTTCTCCAATCGAAAAAACCGAAATCGAAAAAAAATGTATCAAAGGGGGCCCCCTTGGAACTTTTTCGAATTCTTCAGATCGCCTCAACTTCCGAACGGATGGACCGATTTTCAACTTCGATCATACCAATCTGCTTGTTTTTTTTCCATAGAATCCATTTCTCCAATCAAAAAAACCGAAATCGAAAAAATAAAATGCATCAAAGGGAGCCCCCTTGAAACTTTTTCGAATTCTTCAGATCGCCTTAACTTCCGAACGGATGGACCGATTTTCAACTTCGATCATACGAATCTGCTTGTTTTTTTTCATAGAATCCATTTCTGCAATCGAAAAAACCGAATTCGAAAAAAAAATGCATCAAAGGGGGCCCCCTTGGAACTTTTTCGAATTCTTCAGATCGACTTAACTTCCGAACGGATGGACCGATTTTCAACTTCGATCATACCAATCTGCTTTTTTTTCCATAGAATCCATTTCTCCGATCAAAAAAACCGAAATCGAAAAAAAAATGCATCAAAGGGGGCCCCCTTGGAACTTTTTCGAATTCTTCAGATTGCCTTAACTTTCGAACGTATGGACCGATTTTCAACTTCGATCATACCAATCTGCTTGTTTTTTTCATAGAATCCATTTCTCCAATCGAAAAAACCGAAATCGAGAAAAATAAATGCATCAAAGGGGGCCCCCTTGGAACTTTTTCGAATTCTTCAGATCGCCTTAACATCCGAACGGATGGACCGATTTTCAACTTCGATCATACCAATCTGCTTGTTTTTTTTCATAGAATCCATTTCTTCAATCGAAAAAACCGGAATCGAAAAAAAAATGCATCAAAGGGGGCCCCCTTGGAACTTTTTCGAATTCTTCAGATCGCCTTAACTTCTGAACGGATGGACTGATTTTCAATTTCGCGCATACCAATTCGCTTGTTTTTTCCATTTTTTTCCAATCGAAAAAAATTGCATCAAAGGGGGCCCCCTTGGAACTTTTTCGAATTCTTCAGATCGCCTTAACTTCCGAACGGATGGACCGATTTTCAACTTCGATCATACCAATCTGCTTGTTTTTTTCATAGAATCCATTTCTCCAATCGAGAAAACCGAAATCGAAAAAAAAATGCATCAAAGGGGGCCCCCTTGGAACTTATTCGAATTCTTCAGATCGCCTTAACTTCCGAACGGATGGACCGATTTTCAACTTCGATCATACCAATCTGCTTGTTTTATTTCATAGAATCCATTTCTCCAATCGGAAAAACCGAAATCGAAAAAAAAAATGCATCAAAGGGGGCCCCCTTGGAACTTTTTCGAATTCTTCAGACCGCCTCAACTTTCGAACGGATGGACCGATTTTCAATTTCGCGCATACCAATTTGATTGTTTTTTCATAGAATCCATTTCTTCAATAGAAAAAACCGAAAACGAAAAAAAATTGCATCAATGGGGCTCCCCTTAGAACTTTTTCGAATTCTTCAGATCGCCTAAACTTCCGAACGGATAGACCGATTTTCAACTTCGATCATAGCAATCTGCTTGTTTTTTTCCATAGAATCCATTTCTCCAATCGAAAAAACCGAAATTGAGAAAAAAGTTGCATCAAAGGGGGTCCCTTTGGAACTTTTCCGAATTCTCCAGATCGCCTTAACTTCCGAACGGATGAACCGATTTTCAACTTCGATCATACCAATCTTCTTATTTTTTTATAGAATCCATTTCTCCAATCGAAAAAACCGATATCTAAAAAAAAAAATTGCATCAAAGGGGGCCCCCTTGGAACTTTTTCGAATTCTTCAGATCGCCTTAACTTCCGAACGGATTGACCGATTTTCAACTTCGATCATACCAATCTGCTTGTTTTTTTCATAGAATCCATTTCTCCAATCGAAAAAACCGAAATCGAAAAAAAAAAATGCATCAAAGGGGGCCCCCTTGGAACTTTTTCGAATTTTTCAGATCGCCTTAACTTCCGAACGGATGAACCGATTTTCAACTTCGATCATACCAATCTGCTTATTTTTTTTATAGAACCCATTTCTTCAATCGAAAAAACCGAAATCTAAAAAAAAAATTGCATCAAAGGGGGCCCCCTTGGAACTTTTTCGAATTCTTCAGATTGCCTTAACTTTCGAACGTATGGACCGATTTTCAACTTCGATCATACTAATCTGCTTGTTTTTTTTTCATAGAATCCATTTCTTCAATCGAAAAAACCGAAATCGAAAAAAAAATTGCATCAAAGGGTGCCCCCTTGGAACTTCTTCGAATTCTTCAGATCGCCTTAACTTCCGAACGGTTGGACCGATTTTCAACTTCGAACATACAAATCTGCTTGTTTTTTTTTCATAGAATCCATTTCTCCAATAAAAAAAACTGAAATAATAAAAAAGAATGCATCAAAGGGGGCCCCCTTGGAACTTTTTCGAATTCTTCAGATCGCCTTAACTTCCGAACGGATGGACCGATTTTCAACTTCGATCATACCAATCTGTTTGTTTTTTTTCATAGAATCCATTTATCCAATCGAAGAAACCGAAATCGAAAAAAAAATGCATCAAAGGGGGCCCCCTTGGAAGTTTTTCGAATTCTTCAGATCGCCTTAACTTCCGAACGGATGGACCGATTTTCAACTTCGATCAAACCAATCTGTTTGTTTTTTTCCATAGAATCCATTTCTCCAATCGAAGAAACCGAAATAGAAAAAAAAAATGCATCAAAGGGGGCCCCCTTGGAACTTTTTCGAATTCTTCAGATCGCTTTAACTTCCGAACGGATGGACCGATTTTCAACTTCGATCATACCAATCTGTTTGTTTTTTTCATAGAATCCATTTCTCCAATCTTAAAAACCGAAATCGAAAAGAAAATGCACCAAAGGGGGCCCTCTCGGAACTTTTTCGAATTCTTCAGATCGCCTTAACTTCCGAACGGATGGACCGATTTTCAACTTCGATCATACCAATCTGCTTGTTTTTGTTTTTA
This sequence comes from Chrysomela aeneicollis, assembly GCA_029955515.1. NCBI lineage: Eukaryota > Metazoa > Arthropoda > Insecta > Coleoptera > Chrysomelidae > Chrysomela > Chrysomela aeneicollis. The sequence goes on along the minus strand of JARUHQ010000013.1, from coordinate 7,264,354 downwards.
TAGAATCCATTTCTTCAAACGAAAGAACCGAAATCGAAAAAAAAAATGCATCAAAGGGGGCCCCCTTGGAACTTTTTCGAATTCTTCAGATCGCCTTAACTTCCGAACGGATGGACCGATTTTCAACTTCGATCATACCAATCTGTTTGTTTTTTTTTCCTAGAATCCATTTCTTCAATAAAAAAATCCGAAATCGAAAAAAAAAATTGCATCAAATGAGGTCCCCTTGGAACTTTTTCGAATTATTCAGATCGCCTAAACTTCCGAACGGATGGACCGATTTTCAACTTCGATCATACCAATCTGCTTGTTTTTTTTCATAGAATCCATTTCTCCAATCGAAAAAACCAAATTCGAAAAAAAAATTTCATCAAAGGGTGCCCCCTTGGAACTTTTTCGAATTCTTCAGATCGCCTTAACTTCCGAACGGATGGACCGATTTTCAACTTCGAACATACAAATCTGCTTTTTTTTTTCCATAGAATCCATTTCTCCAATAGAAAAAACCGAAATAAAAAAAAATGCATCGAAGGGGGCCCCCTTGGAACTTTTTCGAATTCTTCAGATCGCCTTTACTTCCGAACGGATGGACCGATTTTCAAATTCGATCGTACCAATCTGTTTGTTTTTTTTCATAGAATCCATTTCTCCAATCGAAGAAACCGAAATCGAAAAAAAAAATTCATCAAAGGGGGCCCCCTTGGAACTTTTTCGAAATCTTCAGATCGCCTTAACTTCCGAACGGATGGACCGATTTTCAACTTCGATCATACCAATCTGTTTGTTTTTTCATAGAATATATTTCTCCAATCTAAAAAACCGAAATCGAAAAGAAAATGCACCAAAGGGGACCCCCTTGAAACTTTTTCGAATTCTTCAGATCGCCTTAACTTCCGAACGGATGGACCGATTTTCAACTTCGATCATACCAAACTGCTTGTTTTTTTTCATAGAATCCATTTCTCCAATCGTAAAAACCGAAATCTGAAGAAAAATTGCATCAGAGGGGGTCCCCTTGGATTTTTTTCGAATTCTTCAAATCGCCTTAACTTCCGAACGGATGGACCAATTTTCAACTTCGATCATACCAATCTGCTTGTTTTTTTTTTCATAGAATCCATTTCTCCAATCGAAAAAACCAAAATCGAAAAAAAAATTGCATCAAAGGGGGTCCCCTTGGAACTTTTCTGAATTCTTCAGATCGCCTTAACTTCCGAACGGATGGACCGATTTTCAACTTCGATCATACCAATCTGCTCGTTTTTTTTTCATAGAATCCATTTCTCTATTCGAATAAACCGAAATCGAAAAGGAAAATTGCATCAAAAGGGGTCCCCTTGGAACTTTTTCGAATTCTTCAGATCGCCTTAACTTCCGAACGGATGGACCGATTTTCAACTTCGATCATACCAATCTGCTTGTTTTTTTTTCATAGAATCCATTTCTCCAATCAAAAAAACCGAAATCGAAAAAAAAAATGCATCAAAGGGGGCCCACTTGGAACTTTTTCGAATTCTTCAGATCGACTTAACTTCCGAACGGATGGACCGATTTTCAACTTCGATCATACCAATCTGCTTTTTTTTTCATAGAATCCATTTCTCCGATAAAAAAAAACGAATCGAAAAAAAAAATGCATCAAAGGGGGCCCCCTTGGAAATTTTTCGAATTCTTCAGATTGCATTAACTTTCGAACGTATGGACCGATTTTCAAATTCGATCATACCAATCTGCTCGTTTTTTTTCATAGAATCCATTTCTCCAATCGAAAAAACCGATATCGAAAAAAAAATGCATCAAAGGGGGCCCCCTTGGAACTTTTTCGAATTCTTCAGATCGCCTCAACTTCCGAACGGATGGACCGATTTTCAACTTCGATCATACCAATCTGCTTGTTTTTTTTCATAGAATCCATTTCTCCAATCAAAAAAACCGAAATCGAAAAAATAAAAAGCATCAAAGGGAGCCCCCTTGGAACTTTTTCGAATTCTTTATATCGCCTTAACTTTCGAACGGATGGACCGATTTTCAACTTCGATCATACGAATCTGCTTGTTTTTTTTCATAGAATCCATTTCTGCAATCGAAAAAACCGAGATCGAAAAAAAAATGCATCAAAGGGGGCCCCCTTGGAACTTTTTCGAATTCTTCAGATCGACTTAACTTCCGGACGGATGGACCGATTTTCAACTTCGATCATACCAATCTGCTTTTTTTTTTCCATAGAATCCATTTCTCCGATCAAAAAAACCGAAATCGAAAAAAAAATGCATCAAAGGGGGCCCCCTTGGAACTTTTTCGAATTCTTCAGGTTGCCTCAACTTTCGAACGTATGGACCGATTTTCAACTTCGATCATACCAATCTGCTTGTTTTTTTTTCATAGAATCCATTTCTCCAATCGAAAAAACCGAAATCGAAAAAAATAAATGCATCAAAGGGGGCCCCCTTGGAACTTTTTCGAATTCTTCAGATCGCCTTAACATCCGAACGGATGGACCGATTTTCAACTTCGATCATACCAATCTGCTTGATTTTTTTTCGAAAAAACCGAAATCGAAAAAAAAAATGCATCAAAGGGGGCCCCCTTGGAACTTTTTCGAATTCTTCAGATCGACTTAACTTCCGAACGGATGGACCGATTTTCAACTTCGATCATACCAATCTGCTTTTTTTTCCATAGAATCCATTTCTCCGATCAAAAAAACCGAAATCGAAAAAAAAATGCATCAAAGGGGGCCCCCTTGGAACTTTTTCGAATTCTTCAGATCGCCTCAACTTCCGAACGGATGGACCGATTTTCAACTTCGATCATACCAATCTGCTTGTTTTTTTTCCATAGAATCCATTTCTCCAATCAAAAAAACCGAAATCGAAAAAATAAAATGCATCAAAGGGAGCCCCCTTGAAACTTTTTCGAATTCTTCAGATCGCCTTAACTTCCGAACGGATGGACCGATTTTCAACTTCGATCATACGAATCTGCTTGTTTTTTTTCATAGAATCCATTTCTGCAATCGAAAAAACCGAATTCGAAAAAAAAATGCATCAAAGGGGGCCCCCTTGGAACTTTTTCGAATTCTTCAGATCGACTTAACTTCCGAACGGATGGACCGATTTTCAACTTCGATCATACCAATCTGCTTTTTTTTCCATAGAATCCATTTCTCCGATCAAAAAAACCGAAATCGAAAAAAAAATGCATCAAAGGGGGCCCCCTTGGAACTTTTTCGAATTCTTCAGATTGCCTTAACTTTCGAACGTATGGACCGATTTTCAACTTCGATCATACCAATCTGCTTGTTTTTTTCATAGAATCCATTTCTCCAATCGAAAAAACCGAAATCGAGAAAAATAAATGCATCAAAGGGGGCCCCCTTGGAACTTTTTCGAATTCTTCAGATCGCCTTAACATCCGAACGGATGGACCGATTTTCAACTTCGATCATACCAATCTGCTTGTTTTTTTTCATAGAATCCATTTCTTCAATCGAAAAAACCGGAATCGAAAAAAAAATGCATCAAAGGGGGCCCCCTTGGAACTTTTTCGAATTCTTCAGATCGCCTTAACTTCTGAACGGATGGACTGATTTTCAATTTCGCGCATACCAATTCGCTTGTTTTTTCCATTTTTTTCCAATCGAAAAAAATTGCATCAAAGGGGGCCCCCTTGGAACTTTTTCGAATTCTTCAGATCGCCTTAACTTCCGAACGGATGGACCGATTTTCAACTTCGATCATACCAATCTGCTTGTTTTTTTCATAGAATCCATTTCTCCAATCGAGAAAACCGAAATCGAAAAAAAAATGCATCAAAGGGGGCCCCCTTGGAACTTATTCGAATTCTTCAGATCGCCTTAACTTCCGAACGGATAGACCGATTTTCAACTTCGATCATACCAATCTGCTTGTTTTATTTCATAGAATCCATTTCTCCAATCGGAAAAACCGAAATCGAAAAAAAAAATGCATCAAAGGGGGCCCCCTTGGAACTTTTTCGAATTCTTCAGACCGCCTCATCTTTCGAACGGATGGACCAATTTTCAATTTCGCGCATACCAATTTGATTGTTTTTTCATAGAATCCATTTCTTCAATAGAAAAAACCGAAATCGAAAAAAAATTGCATCAATGGGGCTCCCCTTAGAACTTTTTCGAATTCTTCAGATCGCCTAAACTTCCGAACGGATAGACCGATTTTCAACTTCGATCATAGCAATCTGCTTGTTTTTTTCCATAGAATCCATTTCTCCAATCGAAAAAACCGAAATTGAAAAAAAAGTTGCATCAAAGGGGGTCCCTTTGGAACTTTTCCGAATTCTTCAGATCGCCTTAACTTCCGAACGGATGAACCGATTTTCAACTTCGATCATACCAATCTTCTTATTTTTTTATAGAATCCATTTCTCCAATCGAAAAAACCGATATCTAAAAAAAAAAATTGCATCAAAGGGGGCCCCCTTGGAACTTTTTCGAATTCTTCAGATCGCCTTAACTTCCGAACGGATTGACCGATTTTCAACTTCGATCATACCAATCTGCTTGTTTTTTTCATAGAATCCATTTCTCCAATCGAAAAAACCGAAATCGAAAAAAAAAATGCATCAAAGGGGGCCCCCTTGGAACTTTTTCGAATTTTTCAGATCGCCTTAACTTCCGAACGGATGAACCGATTTTCAACTTCGATCATACCAATCTGCTTATTTTTTTTATAGAACCCATTTCTTCAATCGAAAAAACCGAAATCTAAAAAAAAAATTGCATCAAAGGGGGCCCCCTTGGAACTTTTTCGAATTCTTCAGATTGCCTTAACTTTCGAACGTATGGACCGATTTTCAACTTCGATCATACTAATCTGCTTGTTTTTTTTTTCATAGAATCCATTTCTTCAATCGAAAAAACCGAAATCGAAAAAAAAATTGCATCAAAGGGTGCCCCCTTGGAACTTCTTCGAATTCTTCAGATCGCCTTAACTTCCGAACGGTTGGACCGATTTTCAACTTCGAACATACAAATCTGCTTGTTTTTTTTCATAGAATCCATTTCTCCAATAAAAAAAACTGAAATGATAAAAAAGAATGCATCAAAGGGGGCCCCCTTGGAACTTTTTCGAATTCTTCAGATCGCCTTAACTTCCGAACGGATGGACCGATTTTCAACTTCGATCATACCAATCTGTTTGTTTTTTTTCATAGAATCCATTTATCCAATCGAAGAAACCGAAATCGAAAAAAAATGCATCAAAGGGGGCCCCCTTGGAAGTTTTTCGAATTCTTCAGATCGCCTTAACTTCCGAACGGATGGACCGATTTTCAACTTCGATCAAACCAATCTGTTTGTTTTTTTCCATAGAATCCATTTCTCCAATCGAAGAAACCGAAATAGAAAAAAAAAATGCATCAAAGGGGGCCCCCTTGGAACTTTTCGAATTCTTCAGATCGCTTTAACTTCCGAACGGATGGACCGATTTTCAACTTCGATCATACCAATCTGTTTGTTTTTTTCATAGAATCCATTTCTCCAATCTTAAAAACCGAAATCGAAAAGAAAATGCACCAAAGGGGGCCCTCTCGGAACTTTTTCGAATTCTTCAGATCGCCTTAACTTCCGAACGGATGGACCGATTTTCAACTTCGATCATACCAATCTGCTTGTTTTTGTTTTTATAGAATCCATTTCTTCAAACGAAAGAACCGAAATCGAAAAAAAAAATGCATCAAAGGGGGCCCCCTTGGAACTTTTTCGAATTCTTCAGATCGCCTTAACTTCCGAACGGATGGACCGATTTTCAACTTCGATCATACCAATCTGTTTGTTTTTTTTTCCTAGAATCCATTTCTTCAATAAAAAAATCCGAAATCGAAAAAAAAAATTGCATCAAATGAGGTCCCCTTGGAACTTTTTCGAATTATTCAGATCGCCTAAACTTCCGAACGGATGGACCGATTTTCAACTTCGATCATACCAATCTGCTTGTTTTTTTTCATAGAATCCATTTCTCCAATCGAAAAAACCAAATTCGAAAAAAAATTTCATCAAAGGGTGCCCCCTTGGAACTTTTTCGAATTCTTCAGATCGCCTTAACTTCCGAACGGATGGACCGATTTTCAACTTCGAACATACAAATCTGCTTTTTTTTTTTCCATAGAATCCATTTCTCCAATAGAAAAAACCGAAATAAAAAAAAATGCATCGAAGGGGGCCCCCTTGGAACTTTTTCGAAATCTTCAGATCGCCTTAACTTCCGAACGGATGGACCGATTTTCAACTTCGATCATACCAATCTGTTTGTTTTTTCATAGAATATATTTCTCCAATCTAAAAAACCGAAATCGAAAAGAAAATGCACCAAAGGGGACCCCCTTGAAACTTTTTCGAATTCTTCAGATCGCCTTAACTTCCGAACGGATGGACCGATTTTCAACTTCGATCATACCAAACTGCTTGTTTTTTTTCATAGAATCCATTTCTCCAATCGTAAAAACCGAAATCTGAAGAAAAATTGCATCAGAGGGGGTCCCCTTGGATTTTTTTCGAATTCTTCAAATCGCCTTAACTTCCGAACGGATGGACCAATTTTCAACTTCGATCATACCAATCTGCTTGTTTTTTTTTCATAGAATCCATTTCTCCAATCGAAAAAACCAAAATCGAAAAAAAAATTGCATCAAAGGGGGTCCCCTTGGAACTTTTCTGAATTCTTCAGATCGCCTTAACTTCCGAACGGATGGACCGATTTTCAACTTCGATCATACCAATCTGCTCGTTTTTTTTTCATAGAATCCATTTCTCTATTCGAATAAACCGAAATCGAAAAGGAAAATTGCATCAAAAGGGGTCCCCTTGGAACTTTTTCGAATTCTTCAGATCGCCTTAACTTCCGAACGGATGGACCGATTTTCAACTTCGATCATACCAATCTGCTTGTTTTTTTTTCATAGAATCCATTTCTCCAATCAAAAAAACCGAAATCGAAAAAAAAAATGCATCAAAGGGGGCCCACTTGGAACTTTTTCGAATTCTTCAGATCGACTTAACTTCCGAACGGATGGACCGATTTTCAACTTCGATCATACCAATCTGCTTTTTTTTTTCATAGAATCCATTTCTCCGATAAAAAAAAACGAATCGAAAAAAAAAATGCATCAAAGGGGGCCCCCTTGGAAATTTTTCGAATTCTTCAGATTGCATTAACTTTCGAACGTATGGACCGATTTTCAAATTCGATCATACCAATCTGCTCGTTTTTTTTCATAGAATCCATTTCTCCAATCGAAAAAACCGATATCGAAAAAAAAATGCATCAAAGGGGGCCCCCTTGGAACTTTTTCGAATTCTTCAGATCGCCTCAACTTCCGAACGGATGGACCGATTTTCAACTTCGATCATACCAATCTGCTTGTTTTTTTTCATAGAATCCATTTCTCCAATCAAAAAAACCGAAATCGAAAAAATAAAAAGCATCAAAGGGAGCCCCCTTGGAACTTTTTCGAATTCTTTATATCGCCTTAACTTTCGAACGGATGGACCGATTTTCAACTTCGATCATACGAATCTGCTTGTTTTTTTTCATAGAATCCATTTCTGCAATCGAAAAAACCGAGATCGAAAAAAAAATGCATCAAAGGGGGCCCCCTTGGAACTTTTTCGAATTCTTCAGATCGACTTAACTTCCGGACGGATGGACCGATTTTCAACTTCGATCATACCAATCTGCTTTTTTTTTTCCATAGAATCCATTTCTCCGATCAAAAAAACCGAAATCGAAAAAAAAATGCATCAAAGGGGGCCCCCTTGGAACTTTTTCGAATTCTTCAGGTTGCCTCAACTTTCGAACGTATGGACCGATTTTCAACTTCGATCATACCAATCTGCTTGTTTTTTTTTCATAGAATCCATTTCTCCAATCGAAAAAACCGAAATCGAAAAAAATAAATGCATCAAAGGGGGCCCCCTTGGAACTTTTTCGAATTCTTCAGATCGCCTTAACATCCGAACGGATGGACCGATTTTCAACTTCGATCATACCAATCTGCTTGATTTTTTTTCGAAAAAACCGAAATCGAAAAAAAAAATGCATCAAAGGGGGCCCCCTTGGAACTTTTTCGAATTCTTCAGATCGCCTTAACTTTCGAACAGATGGACCGATTTTCAACTTCGATCATACCAATCTGCTTGTTTTTTTTTATAGAATCCATTTCTCCAATCGAAAAAACCGAAATCGAAAAAAAAATGTATCAAAGGGGGCCCCCTTGGAACTTTTTCGAATTCTTCAGATCGCCCCAACTTCCGAACGGATGGACCGATTTTCAACTTCGATCATACCAATCTGCTTGTTTTTTTTCCATAGAATCCATTTCTCCAATCAAAAAAACCGAAATCGAAAAAATAAAATGCATCAAAGGGAGCCCCCTTGAAACTTTTTCGAATTCTTCAGATCGCCTTAACTTCCGAACGGATGGACCGATTTTCAACTTCGATCATACGAATCTGCTTTTTTTTTTTTTCATAGAATCCATTTCTGCAATCGAAAAAACCAAATTCGAAAAAAAAATGCATCAAAGGGGGCCCCCTTGGAACTTTTTCGAATTCTTCAGATCGACTTAACTTCCGAACGGATGGACCGATTTTCAACTTCGATCATACCAATCTGCTTTTTTTTCCATAGAATCCATTTCTCCGATCAAAAAAACCGAAATCGAAAAAAAAATGCATCAAAGGGGGCCCCCTTGGAACTTTTTCGAATTCTTCAGATTGCCTTAACTTTCGAACGTATGGACCGATTTTCAACTTCGATCATACCAATCTGCTTGTTTTTTTCATAGAATCCATTTCTCCAATCGAAAAAACCGAAATCGAGAAAAATAAATGCATCAAAGGGGGCCCCCTTGGAACTTTTTCGAATTCTTCAGATCGCCTTAACATCCGAACGGATGGACCGATTTTCAACTTCGATCATACCAATCTGCTTGTTTTTTTTCATAGAATCCATTTCTTCAATCGAAAAAACCGGAATCGAAAAAAAAATGCATCAAAGGGGGCCCCCTTGGAACTTTTTCGAATTCTTCAGATCGCCTTAACTTCTGAACGGATGGACTGATTTTCAATTTCGCGCATACCAATTCGCTTGTTTTTTCCATTTTTTTCCAATCGAAAAAAATTGCATCAAAGGGGGCCCCCTTGGAACTTTTTCGAATTCTTCAGATCGCCTTAACTTCCGAACGGATGGACCGATTTTCAACTTCGATCATACCAATCTGCTTGTTTTTTTCATAGAATCCATTTCTCCAATCGAGAAAACCGAAATCGAAAAAAAAATGCATCAAAGGGGGCCCCCTTGGAACTTATTCGAATTCTTCAGATCGCCTTAACTTCCGAACGGATAGACCGATTTTCAACTTCGATCATACCAATCTGCTTGTTTTATTTCATAGAATCCATTTCTCCAATCGGAAAAACCGAAATCGAAAAAAAAAAAATGCATCAAAGGGGGCCCCCTTGGAACTTTTTCGAATTCTTCAGACCGCCTCAACTTTCGAACGGATGGACCGATTTTCAATTTCGCGCATACCAATTTGATTGTTTTTTCATAGAATCCATTTCTTCAATAGAAAAAACCGAAATCGAAAAAAAATTGCATCAATGGGGCTCCCCTTAGAACTTTTTCGAATTCTTCAGATCGCCTAAACTTCCGAACGGATAGACCGATTTTCAACTTCGATCATAGCAATCTGCTTGTTTTTTTCCATAGAATCCATTTCTCCAATCGAAAAAACCGAAATTGAAAAAAAAGTTGCATCAAAGGGGGTCCCTTTGGAACTTTTCCGAATTCTTCAGATCGCCTTAACTTCCGAACGGATGAACCGATTTTCAACTTCGATCATACCAATCTTCTTATTTTTTTATAGAATCCATTTCTCCAATCGAAAAAACCGATATCTAAAAAAAAAAATTGCATCAAAGGGGGCCCCCTTGGAACTTTTTCGAATTCTTCAGATCGCCTTAACTTCCGAACGGATTGACCGATTTTCAACTTCGATCATACCAATCTGCTTGTTTTTTTCATAGAATCCATTTCTCCAATCGAAAAAACCGAAATCGAAAAAAAAAATGCATCAAAGGGGGCCCCCTTGGAACTTTTTCGAATTTTTCAGATCGCCTTAACTTCCGAACGGATGAACCGATTTTCAACTTCGATCATACCAATCTGCTTATTTTTTTTATAGAACCCATTTCTTCAATCGAAAAAACCGAAATCTAAAAAAAAAATTGCATCAAAGGGGGCCCCCTTGGAACTTTTTCGAATTCTTCAGATTGCCTTAACTTTCGAACGTATGGACCGATTTTCAACTTCGATCATACTAATCTGCTTGTTTTTTTTTTCATAGAATCCATTTCTTCAATCGAAAAAACCGAAATCGAAAAAAAAATTGCATCAAAGGGTGCCCCCTTGGAACTTCTTCGAATTCTTCAGATCGCCTTAACTTCCGAACGGTTGGACCGATTTTCAACTTCGAACATACAAATCTGCTTGTTTTTTTTTTTCATAGAATCCATTTCTCCAATAGAAAAAACTGAAATAATAAAAAAAATGCATCAAAGGGGGCCCCCTTGGAACTTTTTCGAATTCTTCAGATCGCCTTAACTTCCGAACGGATGGACCGATTTTCAACTTCGATCAAACCAATCTGTTTGTTTTTTTCCATAGAATCCATTTCTCCAATCGAAGAAACCGAAATAGAAAAAAAAAATGCATCAAAGGGGGCCCCCTTGGAACTTTTTCGAATTCTTCAGATCGCTTTAACTTCCGAACGGATGGACCGATTTTCAACTTCGATCATACCAATCTGTTTGTTTTTTTCATAGAATCCATTTTTCCAATCTTAAAAACCGAAATCGAAAAGAAAATGCACCAAAGGGGGCCCTCTCGGAACTTTTTCGAATTCTTCAGATCGCCTTAACTTCCGAACGGATGGACCGATTTTCAACTTCGATCATACCAATCTGCTTGTTTTTGTTTTTATAGAATCCATTTCTTCAAACGAAAGAACCGAAATCGAAAAAAAAAATGCATCAAAGGGGGCCCCCTTGGAACTTTTTCGAATTCTTCAGATCGCCTTAACTTCCGAACGGATGGACCGATTTTCAACTTCGATCATACCAATCTGTTTGTTTTTTTTTCCTAGAATCCATTTCTTCAATAAAAAAATCCGAAATCGAAAAAAAAAATTGCATCAAATGAGGTCCCCTTGGAACTTTTTCGAATTATTCAGATCGCCTAAACTTCCGAACGGATGGACCGATTTTCAACTTCGATCATACCAATCTGCTTGTTTTTTTTCATAGAATCCATTTCTCCAATCGAAAAAACCAAATTCGAAAAAAAAATTTCATCAAAGGGTGCCCCCTTGGAACTTTTTCGAATTCTTCAGATCGCCTTAACTTCCGAACGGATGGACCGATTTTCAACTTCGAACATACAAATCTGCTTTTTTTTTTTCCATAGAATCCATTTCTCCAATAGAAAAAACCGAAATAAAAAAAAATGCATCGAAGGGGGCCCCCTTGGAACTTTTTCGAATTCTTCAGATCGCCTTTACTTCCGAACGGATGGACCGATTTTCAAATTCGATCGTACCAATCTGTTTGTTTTTTTTCATAGAATCCATTTCTCCAATCGAAGAAACCGAAATCGAAAAAAAAAATTCATCAAAGGGGGCCCCCTTGGAACTTTTTCGAAATCTTCAGATCGCCTTAACTTCCGAACGGATGGACCGATTTTCAACTTCGATCATACCAATCTGTTTGTTTTTTCATAGAATATATTTCTCCAATCTAAAAAACCGAAATCGAAAAGAAAATGCACCAAAGGGGACCCCCTTGAAACTTTTTCGAATTCTTCAGATCGCCTTAACTTCCGAACGGATGGACCGATTTTCAACTTCGATCATACCAAACTGCTTGTTTTTTTTCATAGAATCCATTTCTCCAATCGTAAAAACCGAAATCTGAAGAAAAATTGCATCAGAGGGGGTCCCCTTGGATTTTTTTCGAATTCTTCAAATCGCCTTAACTTCCGAACGGATGGACCGATTTTCAACTTCGATCATACCAATCTGCTTGTTTTTTTTCATAGAATCCATTTCTCCAATCGAAAAAACCAAAATCGAAAAAAAAATTGCATCAAAGGGGGTCCCCTTGGAACTTTTCTGAATTCTTCAGATCGCCTTAACTTCCGAACGGATGGACCGATTTTCAACTTCGATCATACCAATCTGCTCGTTTTTTTTTCATAGAATCCATTTCTCTATTCGAATAAACCGAAATCGAAAAGGAAAATTGCATCAAAAGGGGTCCCCTTGGAACTTTTTCGAATTCTTCAGATCGCCTTAACTTCCGAACGGATGGACCGATTTTCAACTTCGATCATACCAATCTGCTTGTTTTTTTTTTCATAGAATCCATTTCTCCAATCAAAAAAACCGAAATCGAAAAAAAAAATGCATCAAAGGGGGCCCACTTGGAACTTTTTCGAATACTTCAGATCGACTTAATTTCCGAACGGATGGACCGATTTTCAACTTCGATCATACCAATCTGCTTTTTTTTTTTCATAGAATCCATTTCTCCAATAAAAAAAAACGAATCTAAAAAAAATGCATCAAAGGGGGCCCCCTTGGAAATTTTTCGAATTCTTCAGATTGCATTAACTTTCGAACGTATGGACCGATTTTCAAATTCGATCATACCAATCTGCTCGTTTTTTTTCATAGAATCCATTTCTCCAATCGAAAAAACCGAAATCGAAAAAAAATGCATCAAAGGGGGCCTTCTTGGAACTTTTTCGAATTCTTCAGATCGCCTTAACATCCGAACGGATGGACCGATTTTCAACTTCGATCATACCAATCTGCTTGTTTTTTTTTTCATAGAATCCATTTCTCCGATCGAAAGAACCGAAATCGAAAAAAAAATGCATCAAAGGGGGCCCCCTTGGAACTTTTTCGAATTCTTCAGATCGCCTAACTTCCGAACGGATGGACCGATTTTCAACTTCGATCATACCAATTTGCTTGTTTTTTTTTTTCATAGAATCCATTTCTACAATCGAAAAAACCGAAATAAAAAAAAATGCATCAAAGGGGGCCCCCTTGGAACTTTTTCGAATTCTTCAGATCGCCTCAACTTCCGAACGGATGGACCGATTTTCAACTTCGATCATACCAATCTACCTGTTTTTTTCATAGAATCCATTTCTCCAATCGAAAAAACCGAAATCGATAAAAAAAAATGCATCAAAGGGGGCCCCCTTGGAACTTTCCAATCATCGCCTTAACTTCCGAACGGATGGACCGATTTTCAACTTCGATCATACCAATCTGCTTGTATTTTTTCATAGAATCCATTTCTCCAATCGAAAAAACCGAAATGGAAAAAAAAATGCATCAAAGGGGACCCCCTTGGAACTTTTTCGAATTCTTCAGATCGCCTCAACTTCCGGACGGATGGACCGATTTTCTACTTCGATCATACCAATCTGCTTGTTTTTTTTTCATAGAATACATTTCTCCAATCGAAAAAACCGAAATCGAAAAATGAAAAATGCATCAAAGGGGGCCCCCTTGGAACTTTTTCGAATTCTTCAGATCGCCTTAACTTCCGAAAGGATGGACCGATTTTCAACTTCGATCATACCAATCTGCTTGTTTTTTTTCATAGAATCCATTTCTCCAATCGAAAAAACCGGAATCGAAAAAAAAAAGCATCAAAGGGGGCCCCCTTGGAACTTTTTCGAATTCTTCAGATCGCCTTTACTTCCGAACGGATGGACCGATTTTCAATTTCGCGCATACCAATTCGCTTGTTTTTTCCATAGAATCCATTTCTCCAATCGAAAAAACCGAAATCGAAAAAAAAGTTGCATCAAAGGGGGTCCCTTTGGAACTTTTTCGAATTCTTCAGATCGCCTCAACTTCCGAACGGATGGACCGATTTTCAACTTCGATCATACCAATCTGCTTGTTTTTTTCCATAGAATCCATTTCTCCAATCAAAAAAACCGAAATCGAAAAAATAAAAAGCATCAAAGGGAGCCCCCTTGAAACTTTTTCGAATTCTTCAGATCGCCTTAACTTCCGAACGGATGGACCGATTTTCAACTTCGATCATACGAATCTGCTTTTTTTTTCCATAGAATCCATTCCTCCGATCAAAAAAACCGAAATCGAAAAAAAAAATGCATCAAAGGGGGCCCCCTTGGAACTTTTTCGAATTCTTCAGATTGCCTTAACTTTCGAACGTATGGACCGATTTTCAACTTCGATCATACCAATCTGCTTGTTTTTTTTCATAGAATCCATTTCTCCAATCGAAAAAACCGAAATCGAGAAAAATAAATGCATCAAAGGGGGCCCCCTTGGAACTTTTTCGAATTCTTCAGATCGCCTTAACATCCGAACGGATGGACCGATTTTCAACTTCGATCATACCAATCTGCTTGTTTTTTTTCATAGAATCCATTTCTTCAATCGAAAAAACCGGAATCGAAAAAAAAGTGCATCAAAGGGGGCCCCCTTGGAACTTTTTCGAATTCTTCAGATCGCCTTAACTTCTGAACGGATGGACCGATTTTCAATTTCGCGCATACCAATTCGCTTGTTTTTTCCATTTTTTTTCCAATCGAAAAAAATTGCCTCAAAGGGGGCCCCCTTGGAACTTTTTCGAATTCTTCAGATCGCCTTAACTTCCGAACGGATGGACCGATTTTCAACTTCGATCATACCAATCTGCTTGTTTTTTTCATAGAATCCATTTCTCCAATCGAAAAAACCGAAATCGAATAAAAAATGCATCAAAGGGGGCCCCCTTGGAACTTTTTCGAATTCTTCAGATCGCCTTAACTTCCGAACGGATGGACCGATTTTCAACTTCGATCATACCAATCTGCTTGTTTTATTTCATAGAATCCATTTCTCCAATCGAAAAAACCGAAATCGATAAAAAAAAATGCATCAAAGGGGGCCCCCTTGGAACTTTCCAATCATCGCCTTAACTTCCGAACGGATGGACCGATTTTCAACTTCGATCATACCAATCTGCTTGTATTTCTTCATAGAATCCATTTCTCCAATCGAAAAAACCGAAATGGAAAAAAAAATGCATCAAAGGGGACCCCCTTGGAACTTTTTCGAATTCTTCTGATCGCCTTAACTTCCGAAAGGATGGACCGATTTTCAACTTCGATCATACCAATCTGCTTGTTTTTTTTCATAGAATCCATTTCTCCAATCGAAAAAACCGGAATCGAAAAAAAAAAGCATCAAAGGGGGCCCCCTTGGAACTTTTTCGAATTCTTCAGATCGCCTTTACTTCCGAACGGATGGACCGATTTTCAATTTCGCGCATACCAATTCGCTTGTTTTTTCCATAGAATCCATTTCTCCAATCGAAAAAACCGAAATCGAAAAAAAAGTTGCATCAAAGGGGGTCCCTTTGGAACTTTTTCGAATTCTTCAGATCGCCTCAACTTCCGAACGGATGGACCGATTTTCAACTTCGATCATACCAATCTGCTTGTTTTTTTCCATAGAATCCATTTCTCCAATCAAAAAAACCGAAATCGAAAAAATAAAAAGCATCAAAGGGAGCCCCCTTGAAACTTTTTCGAATTCTTCAGATCGCCTTAACTTCCGAACGGATGGACCGATTTTCAACTTCGATCATACGAATCTGCTTTTTTTTTCCATAGAATCCATTCCTCCGATCAAAAAAACCGAAATCGAAAAAATAAATGCATCAAAGGGGGCCCCCTTGGAACTTTTTCGAATTCTTCAGATTGCCTTAACTTTCGAACGTATGGACCGATTTTCAACTTCGATCATACCAATCTGCTTGTTTTTTTTCATAGATTCCATTTCTCCAATCGAAAAAACCGAAATCGAGAAAAATAAATGCATCAAAGGGGGCCCCCTTGGAACTTTTTCGAATTCTTCAGATCGCCTTAACATCCGAACGGATGGACCGATTTTCAACTTCGATCATACCAATCTGCTTGTTTTTTTTCATAGAATCCATTTCTTCAATCGAAAAAACCGGAATCGAAAAAAAAGTGCATCAAAGGGGGCCCCCTTGGAACTTTTTCGAATTCTTCAGATCGCCTTAACTTCTGAACGGATGGACCGATTTTCAATTTCGCGCATACCAATTCGCTTGTTTTTTCCATTTTTTTTCCAATCGAAAAAAATTGCCTCAAAGGGGGCCCCCTTGGAACTTTTTCGAATTCTTCAGATCGCCTTAACTTCCGAACGGATGGACCGATTTTCAACTTCGATCATACCAATCTGCTTGTTTTTTTCATAGAATCCATTTCTCCAATCGAAAAAACCGAAATCGAAAAAAAAATGCATCAAAGGGGGCCCCCTTGGAACTTTTTCGAATTCTTCAGATCGCCTTAACTTCCGAACGGATGGACCGATTTTCAACTTCGATCATACCAATCTGCTTGTTTTATTTCATAGAATCCATTTCTCCAATCGAAAAAACCGAAATCGAAAAAAAAATTGCATCAAAGGGGGTCCCTTTGGAACTTTTTCGAATTCATCAGATCGCCTTAACTTCCGAACGGATGGACCGATTTTCAACTTCGATCATACCAATCTGCTTGTTTTTTTCATAGAATCCATTTCTTCAATCGAAAAAACCGAAATAGAAAAAAAATTACATCAAAGGGGGCCCCCTTGGAACTTTTTCGAATTCTTCAGATCGCCTTAACTTCCGAACGGATGGACCGATTTTCAACTTCGATCATACCAATCTGCTCGTTTTTTTTTCAAAGAATCCATTTCTCCAATCGAAAAAACCGAAATCGAAAAAAAAAATTGCATCAAAGGGGGTCCCCTTGGAACTTTTTTGAATTCTTCAGATCGCCTTAACTTCCGAACGGATGGACCGATTTTCAACTTCGATCATACCAATCTGCTTGTTTTTTTTCATAGAATCCATTTCTCCAATCGAAAAAACCGAAATCGAAAAAAAAATGCATCAAAGGGTGCCCCCTTGGAACTTTTTCGAATTCTTCAGATCGCCTTAACTTCCGAACGGATGGACCGATTTTCAACTTCGAACATACAAATCTGCTTGTTTTTTTTCAAAGAATCCATTTCCCCAATAAAAAAAAAGAGATAAAAAAAATGCATCAAAGGGGGCCCCCTTGGAACTTTTTCGAATTCTTCAGATCGCCTTAACTTCCGAACGGATGGACCGATTTTCAACTTCGATCATACCAAACTGCTTGTTTTTTTTTCATAGAATCCATTTCTCCAATCGAAAAAACCAAAATCGAAAAAAAAAATGCATCAAAGGGGGCCCCCTTGGAACTTTTTCGAATTCTTCAGATCGCCTTAACTTCCAAACACATGGACCGATTTTCAACTTCGATCATACCAATCTGCTTGTTTTTTTTTCATTGAATCCATTTCTCCAATCGAAAAAACCGAAATCGAAAAAAAAAAATGCATCAAAGGGGGCCCCCTTGGAACTTTTTCGAATTCTTCAGATCGCCTTAACTTCCGAACGGATGGACCGATTTTCAACTTCGATCATACCAATCTGCTTGTTTTTTTTCATAGAATCAATTTCTCGAATCGAAAAAACCGAAATCGAAAAAAAAATTGCATCAAAGGGGGCCCCCTTGGAACTTTTTCGAATTCTTCAGATCGCCTTAACCTCCGAACGGATGGACCGATTTTCAACTTCGATCATACCAATCTGCTTGTTTTTTTTTTCATAGAGTCCATTTCTCCAATCGAAAAAACCGAAATCGAAAAAAAAATTGCATCAAAGGGGGCCCCCTTGGAACTTTTTCGAATTCTTCAGATCGCCTTAACTTCCGAACGGATGGACCGATTTTCAACTTCGATCATACCAATCTGCTTGTTTTTTTTTTATAAAATCCATTTCTCCAATCAGAAAAACCGAAATCGAAAAAAAAAATTGCATCAAAGGGGGTCCCCTTGGAACTTTTTCGAATTCTTCAGATCGCCTCAACTTTCGAACGGATGGACCTATTTTCAACTTCGATCATACCAATCTGCTTGTTTTTTTTTATAGAATCCATTTCTCCAATCGAAAAAACCGAAATCGAAAAAAAATTGCATCAAAGGGGGTCCCCTTGGAACTTTTTCGAATTCTTCAGATCGCCTTAACTTCCGAACGGATGGACCGATTTTCAACTTCCATCATATCAATCTGCTTGTTTTTTTTTTCATAGAATCCATTTCTCCAATCGAAAAAACCGAAATCGAAAAAAAAATGCATCGAAGGGGGCCCCCTTGGAACTTTTTCGAATTCTTCAGATCGCCTTAACTTCCGAACGGATGGATCGATTTTCAACTTCGATCATACCAATCTGCTTGTTTTTTTCATAGAATCCATTTCTTCAATCAAAGAAACCTAAATCGAAAAAAAAATGCATCAAAGGGGGCCCCCTTGGAACTTTTTCGAAATCTTCAGGTCACCTTAATTTCCGAACGGATGGACCGATTTTCAACTTCGCGCATACCAATTTGCTTGTTTTTTTTTATAGAATCCATTTCTCCAATCGAAAAAACCGAAATCGAAAAAAAAATGCATCAAAGGGGGTCCCCTTGGAACTCTTTCGAAATCTTTAGATCACCTTAACTTCCGAACGGATGGACCGATTTTCAACTTCGTGCATGCCAATTTGCTTATTTTTTTTCATAAAATCCATTTCTCCAATCGAAAAAACCGAAATCGAGAAAAAAATTGCATCAAAAGGGGTCCCCTTGGAACTTTTTCGAATTCTTCAGATCGCCTTAACTTCCGAACGGATGGACCGATTTTCAACTTCGATCATACCAATCTGCTTGTTTTTCCTCAGAGAATTTATTTCTTCAATCGACAAAAACCGAAATCGAAAAAAAAATTGCATCAAAGGGGATCCCCTTGGAACTTTTTCGAATTCTTCAGATCGCCTTAACTTCCGAACGGATGGACCGATTTTCAACTTCGATCATACCAATATGCTTGTTTTTTTTATAGAATCCATTTCTCCAATCGAAAAAACCGAAATCGAAAAAAAAATGCATCAAAGGGGGCCCCCTTGGAACTTTTTCGAATTCTTCATATCGCCTTAACTTCCGAACGGATGGACCGATTTTCAACTTCGATCATACCAATCTGTTTGTTTTTTTTCATAGAATCCATTTCTCCAATCGAAAAAACCGAAATCGAAAAAAAAAATGCATCAAAGAGGGCCCCCTTGGAACTTTTTCGAATTCTTCAGATCGCCTTAACTTCCGAACGGATGGATCGATTTTCAACTTCGATCATACCAATCTGCTTGTTTTTTTTCATTTAATCCATTTCTTCAATCGAAGAAACCGAAATCGAAAAAAAAAATGCATCAAAGGGGGCCCCCTTGGAACTTTTTCGAAATCTTCAGATCACCTTAACTTCCGAACGGATGGACCGATTTTCAACTTCGCGCATACCAATTTGTTTGTTTTTTTTTCATAGAATCCATTTCTCCAATCGAAAAAACCGAAATCGAAAAAAAAAATGCATCAAAGGGGGTCCCCTTGGAACTTTTTCGAAATCTTCAGATCACCTTAACTTCCGAACGGATGGACCGATTTTCAACTTCGTGCATGCCAATTTGCTTGTTTTTTTTTCATAAAATCCATTTCTCCTATCGAAGAAACCGAAATCGAAAAAAAAATTGCATCAAAAGGGGTCCCCTTGGAACTTTTTCGAATTCTTCAGATCGCCTTAACTTCCGAACGGATGGACCGATTTTCAACTTCGATCATACCAATCTGCTTGTTTTTCCTCAGAGAATCCATTTCTTCAATCGAAAAAACCGAAATCGAAAAAAAAAAAATTGTATCAAAGGGGATCCCCTTGGAACTTTTTCGAATTCTTCAGATCGCCTTAACTTCCGAACGGATGGACCGATTTTCAACATCGATCATACCAATATGCTTGTTTTTTCCATAGAATCCATTTCTCCAATCGAAAAAACCGAAATCGAAAAAAAAAAAATTGCATCAAAGGGGGCCCCCTTGGAATTTTTCGAATTCTTCAGATCGCCTTAACTTCCGAACGGATGGACCGATTTTCAACTTCGATCATGCCAATCTGCTTGTTTCTTTCATAGAATCCATTTCTCCAATCGAAAAAAAAAATGCATCAAAGGGGGCCCCCTTGGAACTTTTTCGAATTCTTCAGATCGCCTCAACTTCCGAACGGATGGACCGAATTTCAACTTCGATCATACCAATCTGCTTGTTTTCTTTCATAGAATCCATTTCTCCAATCGAAAAAACCGAAATCGAAAAAAAAAATTGCATCAAAGGGGGCCCCATTGGAACTTTTTCGAATTCTTCAGATCGCATTAACTTCCGAACGGATGGACCGATTTTCAACTTCGATCATACCAATCTGCTTGTTTTTTTCATAGAATCCATTTCTCCAATCGAAAAAACCGAAATTGAAAAAAAAAATGCATCAAAGGGGGCCTCCTTGAAACTTTTTCGAATTCTTCAGATCGCCGTAACTTCCGAACGGATAGACCGATTTTCAACTTCGATCATACCAATCTGCTTGTTTTTTTTCATAGAATCCATTTCTCCGATCAAAAAAACCGAAATAAAAAAAAATGCATCAAAGGGGGCCCCCTTGGAACTTTTTCGAATTCTTCAGATCGCCTTAACTTCCGAACGGATGGACCGATTTTCAACTTCGATCATACCAATCTGCTTGTTTTTTTCATAGAATCCATTTCTCCAATCGAAAAAACCGAAATCGAAAAAAAAATTGCATCAAAGGGGGCCCCCTTGGAACTTTTTCGAATTCTTCAGATCGCCTTAACTTCCGAACGGATGGACCGATTTTCAACTTCGATCATACCAATCTGCTTGTTTTTTTTTTATAAAATACATTTCTCCAATCAGAAAAACCGAAATCGAAAAAAAAAAATTGCATCAAAGGGGGTCCCCTTGGAACTTTTTCGAATTCTTCAGATCGCCTCAACTTTCCAACGGATGGACCTATTTTCAACTTCGATCATACCAATCTGCTTGTTTTTTTTATAGAATCCATTTCTCCAATCGAAAAAACCGAAATCGAAAAAAAATTGCATCAAAGGGGGTCCCCTTGGAACTTTTTCGAAATCTTCAGATCACCTTAACTTCCGAACGGATGGACCGATTTTCAACTTCGCGCATACCAATTTGTTTGTTTTTTTTTCATAGAATCCATTTCTCCAATCGAAAAAACCGAAATCGAAAAAAAAAATGCATCAAAGGGGGTCCCCTTGGAACTTTTTCGAAATCTTCAGATCACCTTAACTTCCGAACGGATGGACCGATTTTCAACTTCGTGCATGCCAATTTGCTTGTTTTTTTTCATAAAATCCATTTCTCCTATCGAAGAAACCGAAATCGAAAAAAAAATTGCATCAAAAGGGGTCCTCTTGGAACTTTTTCGAATTCTTCAGATCGCCTTAACTTCCGAACGGATGGACCGATTTTCAACTTCGATCATACCAATCTGCTTGTTTTTCCTCAGAGAATCCATTTCTTCAATCGAAAAAACCGAAATCGAAAAAAAAAAAATTGTATCAAAGGGGATCCCCTTGGAACTTTTTCGAATTCTTCAGATCGCCTTAACTTCCGAACGGATGGACCGATTTTCAACATCGATCATACCAATATGCTTGTTTTTTCCATAGAATCCATTTCTCCAATCGAAAAAACCGAAATCGAAAAAAAAAAAAATTGCATCAAAGGGGGCCCCCTTGGAATTTTTCGAATTCTTCAGATCGCCTTAACTTCCGAACGGATGGACCGATTTTCAACTTCGATCATGCCAATCTGCTTGTTTCTTTCATAGAATCCATTTCTCCAATCGAAAAAAAAAAATGCATCAAAGGGGGCCCCCTTGGAACTTTTTCGAATTCTTCAGATCGCCTCAACTTCCGAACGGATGGACCGAATTTCAACTTCGATCATACCAATCTGCTTGTTTTCTTTCATAGAATCCATTTCTCCAATCGAAAAAACCGAAATCGAAAAAAAAAATTGCATCAAAGGGGGCCCCATTGGAACTTTTTCGAATTCTTCAGATCGCATTAACTTCCGAACGGATGGACCGATTTTCAACTTCGATCATACCAATCTGCTTGTTTTTTTCATAGAATCCATTTCTCCAATCGAAAAAACCGAAATTGAAAAAAAAAATGCATCAAAGGGGGCCTCCTTGGAACTTTTTCGAATTCTTCAGATCGCCGTAACTTCCGAACGGATAGACCGATTTTCAACTTCGATCATACCAATCTGCTTGTTTTTTTTCATAGAATCCATTTCTCCGATCAAAAAAACCGAAATAAAAAAAAAATGCATCAAAGGGGGCCCCCTTGGAACTTTTTCGAATTCTTCAGATCGCCTTAACTTCCGAACGGATGGACCGATTTTCAACTTCGATCATACCAATCTGCTTGTTTTTTTCATAGAATCCATTTCTCCAATCGAAAAAACCGAAATCGAAAAAAAAATTGCATCAAAGGGGGCCCCCTTGGAACTTTTTCGAATTCTTCAGATCGCCTTAACTTCCGAACGGATGGACCGATTTTCAACTTCGATCATACCAATCTGCTTGTTTTTTTTTTATAAAATACATTTCTCCAATCAGAAAAACCGAAATCGAAAAAAAAAAATTGCATCAAAGGGGGTCCCCTTGGAACTTTTTCGAATTCTTCAGATCGCCTCAACTTTCCAACGGATGGACCTATTTTCAACTTCGATCATACCAATCTGCTTGTTTTTTTTATAGAATCCATTTCTCCAATCGAAAAAACCGAAATCGAAAAAAAATTGCATCAAAGGAGGTCCCCTTGGAACTTTTTCGAATTCTTCAGATCGCCTTAACTTCCGAACGGATGGACCGATTTTCAACTTCCATCATACCAATCTGCTTGTTTTTTTTTTCATAGAATCCATTTCTCCAATCGAAAAAACCGAAATCGAAAAAAACATGCATCGAAGGGGCCCCCCTTGGAACTTTTTCGAATTCTTCAGATCGCCTTAACTTCCGAACGGATGGATCGATTTTCAACTTCGATCATACCAATCTGCTTGTTTTTTTCATAGAATCCATTTCTTCAATCGAAGAAACCGAAATCGAAAAAAACATGCATCGAAGGGGCCCCCCTTGGAACTTTTTCGAATTCTTCAGATCGCCTTAACTTCCGAACGGATGGACCGATTTTCAACTTCGATCATACCAATCTGCTTGTTTTTTTTTTATAAAATACATTTCTCCAATCAGAAAAACCGAAATCGAAAAAAAAAAATTGCATCAAAAGGGGTCCCCTTGGAACTTTTTCGAATTCTTCAGATCGCCTCAACTTTCCAACGGATGGACCTATTTTCAACTTCGATCATACCAATCTGCTTGTTTTTTTTATAGAATCCATTTCTCCAATCGAAAAAACCGAAATCGAAAAAAAATTGCATCAAAGGGGGTCCCCTTGGAACTTTTTCGAATTCTTCAGATCGCCTTAACTTCCGAACGGATGGACCGATTTTCAACTTCCATCATACCAATCTGCTTGTTTTTTTTTCATAGAATCCATTTCTCCAATCGAAAAAACCGAAATCGAAAAAAACATGCATCGAAGGGGCCCCCCTTGGAACTTTTTCGAATTCTTCAGATCGCCTTAACTTCCGAACGGATGGACCGATTTTCAACTTCGATCATACCAATATGCTTGTTTTTTTCATAGAATCCATTTCTCCAATCAAAAAAACCGAAATCGAAAAAATAAAAAGCATCAAAGGGAGCCCCCTTGAAACTTTTTCGAATTCTTCAGATCGCCTTAACTTCCGAACGGATGGACCGATTTTCAACTTCGATCATACGAATCTGTTTTTTTTTTTTTCATAGATTTCAATTTCTGCAATCGAAAAAACCGAAATCGAAAAAAAAAATGCATCAAAGGGGGCCCCCTTGGAACTTTTTCGAATTCTTCAGATCGACTTAACTTCCGAACGGATGGACCGATTTTCAACTTCGATCATACCAATCTGCTTTTTTTTCCATAGAATCCATTCCTCCGATCAAAAAAACCGAAATCGAAAAAAAAAATGCATCAAAGGGGGCCCCCTTGGAACTTTTTCGAATTCTTCAGATTGCCTTAACTTTCGAACGTATGGACCGATTTTCAACTTCGATCATACCAATCTGCTTGTTTTTTTTTCATAGAATCCATTTCTCCAATCGAAAAAACCGAAATCGAGAAAAATAAATGCATCAAAGGGGGCCCCCTTGGAACTTTTTCGAATTCTTCAGATTGCCTTAACTTCTGAACGGATGGACCGATTTTCAATTTCGCGCATACCAATTCGCTTGTTTTTTCCATTTTTTTTCCAATCGAAAAAAATTGCCTCAAAGGGGGCCCCCTTGGAACTTTTTCGAATTCTTCAGATCGCCTTAACTTCCGAACGGATGGACCGATTTTCAACTTCGATCATACCAATCTGCTTGTTTTTTTCATAGAATCCATTTCTCCAATCGAAAAAACCGAAATCGAAAAAAAAATGCATCAAAGGGGGCCCCCTTGGAACTTTTTCGAATTCTTCAGATCGCCTTAACTTCCGAACGGATGGACCGATTTTCAACTTCGATCATACCAATCTGCTTGTTTTATTTCATAGAATCCATTTCTCCAATCGAAAAAACCGAAATCGAAAAAAAAATTGCATCAAAGGGGGTCCCTTTGGAACTTTTTCGAATTCATCAGATCGCCTTAACTTCCGAACGGATGGACCGATTTTCAACTTCGATCATACCAATCTGCTTGTTTTTTTCATAGAATCCATTTCTTCAATCGAAAAAACCGAAATAGAAAAAAAATTACATCAAAGGGGGCCCCCTTGGAACTTTTTCGAATTCTTCAGATCGCCTTAACTTCCGAACGGATGGACCGATTTTCAACTTCGATCATACCAATCTGCTCGTTTTTTTTTCAAAGAATCCATTTCTCCAATCGAAAAAACCGAAATCGAAAAAAAAAATTGCATCAAAGGGGGTCCCCTTGGAACTTTTTTGAATTCTTCAGATCGCCTTAACTTCCGAACGGATGGACCGATTTTCAACTTCGATCATACCAATCTGCTTGTTTTTTTTCATAGAATCCATTTCTCCAATCGAAAAAACCGAAATCGAAAAAAAAATGCATCAAAGGGTGCCCCCTTGGAACTTTTTCGAATTCCTCAGATCGCCTTAACTTCCGAACGGATGGACCGATTTTCAACTTCGAACATACAAATCTGCTTGTTTTTTTTCAAAGAATCCATTTCCCCAATAAAAAAAAAGAGATAAAAAAAATGCATCAAAGGGGGCCCCCTTGGAACTTTTTCGAATTCTTCAGATCGCCTTAACTTCCGAACGGATGGACCGATTTTCAACTTCGATCATACCAAACTGCTTGTTTTTTTTTTCATAGAATCCATTTCTCCAATCGAAAAAACCAAAATCGAAAAAAAAATGCATCAAAGGGGGCCCCCTTGGAACTTTTTCGAATTCTTCAGATCGCCTTAACTTCCAAACACATGGACCGATTTTCAACTTCGATCATACCAATCTGCTTGTTTTTTTTCATTGAATCCATTTCTCCAATCGAAAAAACCGAAATCGAAAAAAAAAATGCATCAAAGGGGGCCCCCTTGGAACTTTTTCGAATTCTTCAGATCGCCTTAACTTCCGAACGGATGGACCGATTTTCAACTTCGATCATACCAATCTGCTTGTTTTTTTTCATAGAATCAATTTCTCGAATCGAAAAAACCGAAATCGAAAAAAAAAATTGCATCAAAGGGGGCCCCCTTGGAACTTTTTCGAATTCTTCAGATCGCCTTAACCTCCGAACGGATGGACCGATTTTCAACTTCGATCATACCAATCTGCTTGTTTCTTTCATAGAATCCATTTCTCCAATCGAAAAAAAAAATGCATCAAAGGGGGCCCCCTTGGAACTTCTTCGAATTCTTCAGATCGCCTCAACTTCCGAACGGATGGACCGAATTTCAACTTCGATCATACCAATCTGCTTGTTTTTTTCATAGAATCCATTTCTCCAATCGAAAAAACCGAAATCGAAAAAAAAAATTGCATCAAAGGGGGCCCCATTGGAACTTTTTCGAATTCTTCAGATCGCATTAACTTCCGAACGGATGGACCGATTTTCAACTTCGATCATACCAATCTGCTTGTTTTTTTCATAGAATCCATTTCTCCAATCGAAAAAACCGAAATTGAAAAAAAAAATGCATCAAAGGGGGCCTCCTTGGAACTTTTTCGAATTCTTCAGATCGCCGTAACTTCCGAACGGATAGACCGATTTTCAACTTCGATCATACCAATCTGCTTGTTTTTTTTCATAGAATCCATTTCTCCGATCAAAAAAACCGAAATAAAAAAAAAATGCATCAAAGGGGGCCCCCTTGGAACTTTTTCGAATTCTTCAGATCGCCTTAACTTCCGAACGGATGGACCGATTTTCAACTTCGATCATACCAATCTGCTTGTTTTTTTCATAGAATCCATTTCTCCAATCGAAAAAACCGAAATCGAAAAAAAAATTGCATCAAAGGGGGCCCCCTTGGAACTTTTTCGAATTCTTCAGATCGCCTTAACTTCCGAACGGATGGACCGATTTTCAACTTCGCGCATACCAATTTGCTTGTTTTTTTTCATAGAATCCATTTCTCCAATCGAAAAAACAGAAGTAAAAAAAAATTGCATCTAAGGGGGTCCCCTTGGAACTTTTTCGAAATCTTCAGATCAACTTAACTTCCGAACGGATGGACCGATTTTCAACTTCGATCATACCAATCTGCTTTTTTTTCATAGAATCCATTTCTTCAATCGAAAAAACCGAAATCGAAAAAAAAATGCATCAAAGGGGGCCCCCTTGGAACTCTTTCGAATTCTTCAGATCGCCTTAACTTCCGAACGGATGGACCGATTTTCAACTTCGCGCATACCAATTTGCTTGTTTTTTTTTCATAGAATCCATTTCTCCAATCGAAAAAACCGAAATCGAAAAAAAAATTGCATCAAAGGGGGTCCCCTTGTAACTATTTCGAATTCTTCAGATCGCCTTAACTTCCGAACGGATGGACCGATTTTCAACTTCGATCATACCAATCTGTTTGTTTTTTTTTCATAAAATCCATCTCTCCAATCGAAAAAACCGAAATCGAAAAAAAAATTGCATCAAAGGGGGTCCCCTTGGAACTATTTCGAATTCTTCAAATCGCCTTAACTTCCGAACGGATGGACCGATTTTCAACTTCGATCATACCAATCTGTCTGTTTTTTTCTCATAAAATCCATTTCTCCAATCGAAAAAACCGAAATCAAAAAAAAAATTGCATCAAAGGGGGTCCCCTTGGAACTTTTTCGAATTCTTCGGATCGCCTCAACTTCCGAACGGGTGGACCTATTTTCAACTTCGATCATACCAATCTGCTTGTTTTTTTTCATAGAATCCATTTCTTCAATCGAAGAAACCGAAATCGAAAAAAAAATTGCATCAAAGGGGGTCCCCTTGGAACTTTTTTGAATTCTGCAGATCGCCTTAACTTCCGAACGGATGGACCGATTTTCAACTTCGATCATACCAATCTGTCTGTTTTTTCTCATAGAATCAATTTCTCCAATCGAAAAAACCGAAATCAAAAAAAAATGCATCAAAGGGGGCCCTCTTGGAACTTTTTCGAATTCTTCTGATCTCCTTAACTTCCAAACGGATGGACCGATTTTCAACTTCGATCATACCAATCTGCTTGTTTTTTTTCATTGAATCCATTTCTCTAATCGAAAAAACCGGAATCGAAAAAAAATGCATCAAAGGGGGCCTTTTGGAACTTTTTCGAATTCTTCAGATCGCCTCAACTTCCAAACGGATGGACCGATTTTCAACTTCGATCATACCAATCTGCTTGTTTTTTTCATTGAATCCATTTCCCCAATTGAAGAAACCGAAATCGAAAAAAAAAACGAATCAAAGGGGGCCCCCTTGGAACTTTTTCGGATTCTTCAGATCGCCTTAACTTCCGAACGGATGGACCGATTTTCAACTCCGATCATACCAATCTGCTTGTTTTTTTCATAGAATCAATTTCTCGAATCGAAAAAACCGAAATCGAAAAAAAAATTGCATCAAAGGGGGCCCCCTTGGAACTTTTTCGAATTCTTCAGATCGCCTCAACTTCCGAACGGATGGACCGATTTTCAACTTCGATCATACCAATCTGTTTTTTTTTTTGCATAAAATCTATTTCTCCAATCGAAAAAACCGAAATCGAAAAAAAAATTGCATCAAAGGGGGTCCCCTTGGAACATTTTCGAATTCTTCAGATCGCCTCAACTTCCGAACGGGTGGACCTATTTTCAACTTCGATCATACCAATCTGCTTGTTTTTTTTCATAGAATCCATTTCTTCAATCGAAAAAACCGAAATCGAAAAAAAAATTGCATCAAAGGGGGTCCCCTTGGAACTTTTTTGAATTCTTCAGATCGCCTTAACTTCCGAACGGATGGACCGATTTTCAACTTCCATCATACCAATCTGCTTGTTTTTTTTCATAAATTCCATTTCTCCAATCGAAAAAACCGAAATCGAAAAAAAAATGCATCAAAGGGGGCCCCCTTGGAACTTTTTCGAATTCTTCAGATCGCCTTAACTTCCGAACGGATGGACCGATTTTCAACTTCGATCATACCAATCTGTTTTTTTTTTCATAGAATCCATTTTTCCAATCGAAAAAACCGAAATCGAAAAAAAAAAATGCATCAAAGGGGGTCCCCTTGGAACTTTTTCAAATTCTTCAGATCGCCTCAACTTCCGAACGGGTGGACCTATTTTCAACTTCGATCATACCAATCTGCTTGTTTTTTTTCATAGAATCCATTTCTTCAATCGAAAAAACCGAAATCGAAAAAAAAATTGCATCAAAGGGGGTCCCCTTGGAACTTTTTTGAATTCTTCAGATCGCCTTAACTTCCGAACGGATGGACCGATTTTCAACTTCCATCATACCAATCTGCTTGTTTTTTTTCATAAATTCCATTTCTCCAATCGAAAAAACCGAAATCGAAAAAAAAATGCATCAAAGGGGCCCCCTTTGGAACTTTTTCGAATTCTTCAGATCGCCTTAACTTCCGAACGGATGGACCGATTTTCAACTTCGATCATACCAATCTGTTTTTTTTTTCATAGAATCCATTTTTCCAATCGAAAAAACCGAAATCGAAAAAAAAAATGCATCAAAGGGGGCCCCCTTGGAACTTTGTCGAATTCTTCAGATCGCCTTAACTTCCGAACGGATGGACCGATTTTCAACTTCGCGCATACCAATTTGCTTGTTTTTTTTCATAGAATCCATTTCTCCAATCAAAAAAACAGAAATAAAAAAAAATTGCATCTAAGGGGGTCCCCTTGGAACTTTTTCGAAATCTTCAGATCAACTTCGCGCATACCAATTTGCTTGTTTTTTTTCATAGAATCCATTTCTCCAATCGAAAAAACAGAAATAAAAAAAAATTGCATCTAAGGGGGTCCCCTTGGAACTATTTCGAATTCTTCAGATCGCCTTAACTTCCGAACGGATGGACCGATTTTCAACTTCGATCATACCAATCTGTTTGTTTTTTTTTCATAAAATCCATCTCTCCAATCGAAAAAACCGAAATCGAAAAAAAATTGCATCAAAGGGGGTCCCCTTGGAACTATTTCGAATTCTTCAAATCGCCTTAACTTCCGAACGGATGGACCGATTTTCAACTTCGATCATACCAATCTGTTTGTTTTTTTCTCATAAAATCCATTTCTCCAATCGAAAAAACCGAAATCAAAGAAAAATTGCATCAAAGGGGGTCCCCTTGGAACTTTTTCGAATTCTTCAGATCGCCTTAACTTCCGAACGGATGGACCGATTTTCAACTTCGCGCATACCAATTTGCTTGTTTTTTTTTCATAGAATCCATTTCTCCAATCGAAAAAACCGAAATCGAAAAAAAAATTGCATCAAAGGGGGTCCCCTTGGAACTATTTCGAATTCTTCAGATCGCCTTAACTTCCGAACGGATGGACCGATTTTCAACTTCGATCATACCAATCTGTTTGTTTTTTTTTCATAAAATCCATCTCTCCAATCGAAAAAACCGAAATCGAAAAAAAAATTGCATCAAAGGGGGTCCCCTTGGAACTATTTCGAATTCTTCAAATCGCCTTAACTTCCGAACGGATGGACCGATTTTCAACTTCGATCATACCAATCTGTTTGTTTTTTTCTCATAAAATCCATTTCTCCAATCGAAAAAACCGAAATCGAAAAAAAAAATTGCATCAAAGGGGGTCCCCTTGGAACTTTTTTGAATTCTGCAGATCGCCTTAACTTCCGAACGGATGGACCGATTTTCAACTTCGATCATACCAATCTGTCTGTTTTTTCTCATAGAATCAATTTCTCCAATCGAAAAAACCGAAATCCAAAAAAAATGCATCAAAGGGGGCCCTCTTGGAACTTTTTCGAATTCTTCTGATCTCCTTAACTTCCAAACGGATGGACCGATTTTCAACTTCGATCATACCAATCTGCTTGTTTTTTTTCATTGAATCCATTTCTCTAATCGAAAAAACCGGAATCGAAAAAAAAATGCATCAAAGGGGGCCTTTTGGAACCTTTTCGAATTCTTCAGATCGCCAATACCAATCTGCTTGTTTTTTTTCATAGAATCAATTTCTCGAATCGAAAAAACCGAAATCGAAAAAAAAATTGCATCAAAGGGGGCCCCCTTGGAACTTTTTCGAATTCTTCAGATCGCCTCAACTTCCGAACGGGTGGACCTATTTTCAACTTCGATCATACCAATCTGCTTGTTTTTTTTCATAGAATCCATTTCTTCAATCGAAAAAACCGAAATCGAAAAAAAAATTGCATCAAAGGGGGTCCCCTTGGAACTTTTTTGAATTCTTCAGATCGCCTTAACTTCCGAACGGATGGACCGATTTTCAACTTCCATCATACCAATCTGCTTGTTTTTTTTTCATAAATTCCATTTCTCCAATCGAAAAAACCGAAATCGAAAAAAAAATGCATCAAAAGGGGCCCCCTTGGAACTTTTTCGAATTCTTCAGATCGCCTTAACTTCCGAACGGATGGACCGATTTTCAACTTCGATCATACCAATCTGTTTTTTTTTTCATAGAATCCATTTTTCCAATCGAAAAAACCGAAATCGAAAAAAAAAATGCATCAAAGGGGGCCCCTTTGGAACTTTTTCGAATTCTTCAGATCGCCTTAACTTCCGAACGGATGGACGGATTTTCAACTTCGCGCATACCAATTTGCTTGTTTTTTTTCATAGAATCCATTTCTCCAATCGAAAAAACAAAAATCGAAAAAAAAATGCATCAAAGGGGGCCCCTTTGGAACTTTTTCGAATTCTTCAGATCGCCTTATCTTCCGAACGGATGGACCGATTTTCAACTTCGCGCATACCAATTTGCTTGTTTTTTTTTCATAGAATCCATTTCTCCAATCGAAAAAACCGAAATCGAAAAAAAAATTGCATCAAAGGGGGTCCCCTTGGAACTATTTCGAATTCTTCAGATCGCCTTAACTTCCGAACGGATGGACCGATTTTCAACTTCGATCATACCAATCTGTTTGTTTTTTTTTCATAAAATCCATCTCTCCAATCGAAAAAACCGAAATCGAAAAAAAAATTGCATCAAAGGGGGTCCCCTTGGAACTTTTTCGAATTCTTCAGATCGCCTTAACTTCCGAACGGATGGAACGATTTTCAACTTCGATCATACCAATCTGCTTGTTTTTTTCATAGAATCAATTTCTCGAATCGAAAAAACCGAAATCGAAAAAACAATTGCATCAAAGGGGGCCCCCTTGGAACTTTTTCGAATTCTTCAGATCGCCTTAACTTCCGAACGGATGGACCGATTTTCAACTTCGATCATAACAATCTGTTTGTTTTTTTTTTCATAGAATCCATTTCTCCAATCGAAAAAACCGAAATCAAAAAAAAATGCATCAAAGGGGGCCCCCTTGGAACTTTTTCGAATTCTTCAGATCGCCTTAACTTCCGAACGGATGGATCGATTTTCAACTTCGATCATACCAATCTGCTTGTTTTTTTTCATAGAATCCATTTCTCCAATCGAAGATTGTCGGATGTCCACGATATAATCGAATACAACTCAGTTAAAATTATCGTTCCGTCTAACCATCCAACCTTATGTTCGATTCAGACGCTCGTGTGTGTAACGAAAGAACCGTTACATGGTAGGTGTATCTAAATATACAGCATAACGATATAATCGGAGACAACCCAGATACAATGATTGTTCAATCTATCCATTCAATCTTATGTTCGATTCGGTTGCTCGTATGTATAACGGAAGAACAGTTACCTGGTTAGACATAATATATATATTAATCATCACGAAATAATCGAATACAACCCAGATACGATGATTGTTCAGTCTATCCATTCAACCTTCTGTTCAATTCAGTCGCTCGTATGTATAACGAAAGAACAGTTACCTGGTGAGTATAACTATATAAACATAATCGAATACAACTCAGATACAATGATTGTTCAATCTATCCATTCAACCTTATGTTCGATTCGGTTGCTCGTATGTATAACGGAAGAACAGGTACCTGGTGAGTATAACTATATAAACATAATCGAATACAACCCAGATACGATGATTGTTCAATCTATCCATTTAACCTTCTGCTCGATTCGGTCGCTTGTATGTAAAACGGAAGGACAGTTACCTGGGGAGTATTGCTATATAAACATCATCACGATATCATCGAATACAACTCAGATACAATTATCGTTTCGTCTAACCATTCAACATTCTGTACGATTCAGTCGCTATGTTCGATTTGGTTGCTCGTATGTATAACGGAAGAACTTTTACCTGGTTAGACATACTATATGATAATAATCATGATATAATCAAATACAACCCAGATACGATGATTGATCAGTCTATCCATTCAACCTTCTGTTCAGTTCAGTCGCTCTTATGTACAACTGGAGAACAGTTTCCTGGTGAGTATAACTATATAAACATAATCAAATACAACCCAGATACGATGATTGTTCAATTTATACTAAATTTAACCTTCTGCTCGATTCGGTCGCTTGTATGTTAAACGGAAGAACAGTTACCTGGTGAGTATTGCTATATAAACATCATCACGATATCATCGAATACAACTCAGATACAATTATCGTTTCGTCTAACCATTTAACATTCTGTTCTTTTCAGTCGCTAGTATGTGTAACGGAAGTACCGTCACCTGGTAAGTATCACTATATATACAGTATTGCGATATGATCGAATACCACCCAGATACATTGATTGTTCAGTCTATCCTTTCAACTTTCTGTTCGTTTCGGTCGCTCGTATGTAAAACGGGAATACCGTCACCTAATGTGTATAACTATATACACAGCATAACATCATAATCGAATATAACCCAGATACTATCCATTCAACCTTCTGTTCGATTCGGTTGCTCGTATGTATAACGGAAGAACAGTTACCTGGTGAGTATAACTATATTAATATAATCGAATACAGCCCAGAAACGATGATTGTTCAATTGATACTGAATTCAACCTTCTGCTCGATTCGGTCGCTTGTATGTAAAACGGAAGAACAGTTACCTGGTGAGTATTGCTATATAAACATCATCACGATATCATCGAATACAACTCAGATACAATTATCGTTTCGTCTAACCATTCAACATTCTGTTCAATTCAGTCGCTATTATGTGTAACGGAAGTACCGTCACCTGGTAAGAATCACTATATATATATACATTATTGCGATATAATCGGATACCACCCAGATACATTGATTGTTCAGTCTATCCATTCAACTTTCTGTTCGTTTCGGTCGCTCGTATGTAAAACGGGAATACCGTCACCTAGTGTGTATAAATATATACACAGCATAACATCATAATCGAATACAACCCAGATACTATCCATTCAACCTTCTGTTCGATTCGGTTGCTCGTATGCATAACGAAAGAACAGTAACCTGGTGAGTATTTCTATATGAACGTCATCACGATATAATCGAATACAACTCAGATACAATGATCATTCCGTCTATCCATCCAACCATATGTTCGATTTGGTTGCTCGTATGTATAACGGAAGAACTGTCACCTGGTTAGACATACTATATGATAATAATCACGATATAATCAAATACAACCCAGATACGATGATTGTTCAGTCTATCCATTCAACCTTCTGTTCAGTTCAGTCGCTCTTATTTATAACTGGAGAACAGTTTCCTGGTGAGTATAATTATATGAACATCATCAAGATATAATCGAATACAACCCCAGATACGATTATTGTTTAGTCTATCCATTCAACCTTCTGTTCAATTCATTCGCTCGTATGTATAACGGAAGAACAGTTACCTGGTGAGTATAACAATATAAACATAATCGAATACAACCCAGATACGATGATTGTTCAATCTATACTAAATTTAACCTTCTGCTCGATTCGGTCGCTTGTATGTAAAACGGAAGAACAGTTATATAAACATCATCACGATATCAGTTATATAAACATCATCACGATATCATCGAATACAACTCAGATACAATTATCGTTTCGTCTAACCATTTAACCTTCTGTTCGATTCAGTCGCTAGTATGTGTAACGGAAGTACCGTCACCTGGTAAGTATCACTATATATACAGTATTGCGATATAATCGGATACCAACCCAGATACATTAATTGTTCAGTCTATCCATTCAACTTTCTGTTCGTTTCGGTCGCTCGTATATAAAACGGGAATACCGTCACCTAATGTGTATAACTATATACACAGCATAACATCATAATCGAATACAACCCAGATACTATCCATTCAACCTTCTGTTCGATTCGGTTGCTCGTAAGTATAACGAAAGAACAGTAACCTGGTGAGTATTTCTATATGGAGGTCATCACGATATTATCGAATACAACTCAGATACAATGATCATTCCGTCTATCCATCCAACCATCTGTTTGATTGGGTCGCTACCTGGTGAGTATTGTTATATAAACATCATCACGATATCATCGAATACAACTCAGATACAATTATCGTTTCGTCTATCCATTCAACATTCTGTTCGATTCAGTCGCTAGTATGTTTAACGGAAGTATCGTCACCTGGTAAGTATCACTATATATACAGAATTGCGATATAATCGGATACCACCCAGATACATTGATTGTTCAGTCTATCCATCCAACTTTCTGTTCGTTTCGGTCGCTCGTATGTAAAACGGGAATACCGTCACCTAGTGTGTATAACTATATACACAGCATAACATCATATTCGAATACAACCCAGATACTATCCATTCAACCTCCTGTTGGATTCGGTTGATCGTATGTATAACGAAAGAACAGTAACCTGGTGAGTATTTCTATATAAACGTCATCACGATATAATCGAATACAACTCAGATACAATTATCATTCCGTCTATCCATCCAACCTTCTGTTCGATTGGGTCGCTCGTATGTATAACGCAAGAACAGTCACCTGGTGAGTATTACTATATAAACATCACCACGATATAATCGAATACAACTCAGTTACAATTATCTTTCCGTCTAACCATCCAACCTTATGTTCGATTCAGACGCTCGTATGTGTTACGAAAGAACCGTTACATGGTAGGTGTAACTAAATATTCAGCATAACGATATAATCGGAGACAACCCAGATACAATGATTGTTCAATCTATCCATTTAACCTTATGTTCGATTTGGTTGCTCGTATGTATAACGGAATAACTGTCACCTGGTTAGACATACTATATGATAATAATCACGATATAATCGAATACAACCCAGATACGATGATTGTTCAGTCTATCCATTCAACCTTCTGTTCAGTTCAGTCGCTCTTATGTATAACTGGAGGACAGTTTCCTGATGGTGAGTATAATTATATGAACATCATCAAGATATAATCGAATACAACCCCAGATACGATTATTGTTTAGTCTATCCATTCAACCTTCTGTTCAATTCATTCGCTCGTATGTATAACGGAAGAACAGTCACATGGTGAGTATAACTATATAAACATAATCAAATACAACCCAGATACGATGATTGTTCAATCTATACTTAATTTAACCTTCTGCTCGATTCGGTCGCTTGTATGTAAAACGGAAGAACAGTTACCTGGTGAGTATTGCCATATAAACATCATCACGATATCATCGAATTCAACTCAGATACAATTATCGTTTCGTCTAACCATTTAACCTTCTGTTCGATTCAGTCGCTAGTATGTGTAACGGAAGTACCGTCACCTGGTAAGTATCACTATATATACAGTATTGCGATATAATCGGATACCAACCCAGATACAATGATTGTTCAGTCTATCCATTCAACTTTCTGTTCGTTTCGGTCGCTCGTATATAAAACGGGAATACCGTCACCTAATGTGTATAACTATATACACAGCATAACATCATAATCGAATACAACCCAGATACTATCCATTCAACTTTCTGTTCGATTCGGTTGCTCGTAAGTATAACGAAAGAACAGTAACCTGGTGAGTATTTCTATATGGAGGTTATCACGATATAATCGAATACAACTCAGATACAATGATCATTCCGTCTATCCATCCAACCATCTGTTCGATTGGGTCGCTCGTACGTATAATGCAAGAACAGTCACCTGGTGAGTATTACTATATAAACATTACCACGATATAATCGAATACAACTCAGTTAAAATTATCGTTCCGTCTAACCATCCAACCTTATGTTCGATTCAGACGCTCGTATGTGTAACGAAAGAACCGTTATATGGTAGGTGTATCTAAATATTCAGCATAACGATATAATCGGAGACAAGCCAGATACAATGATTGTTCAATCTATCCATTCAATTTTATGTTCGATTCGGTTGCTCGTATGTATAACGGAAGAA
This sequence comes from Chrysomela aeneicollis, assembly GCA_029955515.1. NCBI lineage: Eukaryota > Metazoa > Arthropoda > Insecta > Coleoptera > Chrysomelidae > Chrysomela > Chrysomela aeneicollis. The sequence goes on along the minus strand of JARUHQ010000013.1, from coordinate 7,227,241 downwards.
CAGTTACCTGGTTAGACATAATATATATATTAATCATCACGAAATAATCGAATACAACCCAGATACGATGATTGTTCAGTCTATCCATTCAACCTTCTGTTCAATTCAGTCGCTCGTATGTATAACGGAAGAACAGTTACCTGGTGAGTATAACTATATAAACATAATCGAATGCAACTCAGATACAATGATTGTTCAATCTATCCATTCAACCTTATGTTCGATTCGGTTGCTCGTATGTATAACGGAAGAACAGGTACCTGGTGAGTATAACTATATAAACATAATCGAATACAACCCAGATACGATGATTATTCAATCTATACTAAATTTAACCTTCTGCTCGATTCGGTCGCTTGTATGTAAAACGGAAGAACAGTTACCTGGTGAGTATTGCTATATAAACATCATCACGATATCATCGAATACAACTCAGATACAATTATCGTTTCGTCTAACCATTCAACATTCTGTTCGATTCAGTCGCTAGTATGTGTAACGGAAGTATCGTCACCTGTTGATTATCACCATATATACAGTATTGCGATATAATCGGATACCAACCCAGATACATTGATTGTTCAGTCTATCCATTCAACTTTCTGTTCGTTCCGGTCGCTCGTATATAAAACGGGAATACCGTCACCTAATGTGTATAACTATATACACAGCATAACATCATAATCGAATACAACCCAGATACTATCCATTCAACTTTCTGTTCGATTCGGTTGCTCGTAAGTATAACGAAAGAACAGTAACCTGGTGAGTATTTCTATATGGAGGTTATCATGATATAATCGAATACAACTCAGATACAATGATCATTCCGTCTATCCATCCAACCATCTGTTCGATTGGGTCGCTCGTACGTATAACGCAAGAAGAGTCACCTGGTGAGTATTACTATATAAACATTACCACGATATAATCGAATACAACTCAGTTACAATTATCGTTCCGTCTAACCATCCAACCTTATGTTCGATTCAGACGCTCGTATGTGTAATGAAAGAACCGTTACATGGTAGGTGTATCTAAATATACAGCATAACGATATATTCGGAGACAACCCAGATACAATGATTGTTCAATCTATCCATTCAACCTTATGTTCGATTCGGTTGCTCGTATGTATAACGGAAGAACAGTTACCTGGTTAGACATAATATATAATAATCATCACGAAATAATCGAATACAACCCAGATACGATGATTGTTCAGTCTATCCATACAACCTTCTGTTCAGTTCAGTCGCTCTTATGTATAACTGGAAAACAGTTACCTGGTGAGTATAACTATATAAACATCATCACGATATAATCGAATACAACCCCAGATACGATCATTGTTTAGTCTATCCATTCAACCTTCTGTTCAATTCAGTCGCTCGTATGTATAACGGAAGAACAGTTACTTGGTGAGTATAACTATATAAACATAATCGAATACAACTCAGATACGATGATTGTTCAATCTATCCATTCAACCTTATGTTCGATCTGGTTGCTCGTATGTATAACGGAAGAACAGGTACCTGGTGAGTATAACTATATAAACATAATCGAATACAACTCAGATACGATGATTGTTCAATCTATCCATTTAACCTTCTGCTCGATTCGGTCGCTTGTATGTAAAACGGAAGGACAGTTACCTGGTGAGTATTGCTATATAAACATCATCACGATATCATCGAATACAACTCAGATAGAATTATCGTTTCGTCTAACCATTCAACATTCTGTTCGATTCAGTCGCTATGTTCGATTTGGTTGCTCGTATGTATAACGGAAGAACTTTTACCTGGTTAGACATACTATATGATAATAATCATGATATAATCAAATACAACCCAGATACGATGATTGTTCAGTCTATCCATTCAACCTTCTGTTCAGTTCAGTCGCTCTTATGTACAACTGGAGAACAGTTTCCTGGTGAGTATAACTATATAAACATAATCAAATACAACCCAGATACGATGATTGTTCAAGCTATACTAAATTTAACCTTCTGCTCGATTCGGTCGCTTGTATGTGAAACGGAAGAACAGTTACCTGGTGAGTATTGCTATATAAACATCATCACGATATCATCGAATACAACTCAGATACAATTATCGTTTCGTCTAACCATTTAACATTCTGTTCAATTCAGTCACTAGTATGTGTAACGGAAGTACCGTCACCTGGTAAGTATCACTATATGTACAGTATTGCGATATAATCGAATACCACCCAGATACATTGATTGTTCAGTCTATCCATTCAACTTTCTGTTCGTTTCGGTCGCTCGTATGTAAAACGGGAATACCGTCACCTAGTGTGTATAACTATACACACAGCATTACATCATATTCGAATACAACCCAGATACTATCCATTCAACCTCCTGTTCGATTCGGTTGATCGTATGTATAACGAAAGAACAGTAACCTGGTGAGTATTTCTATATAAACGTCATCACGATATAATCGAATACAACTCAGATACAATTATCATTCCGTCTATCTATCCAACCTTCTGTTCGATTGGGTCGCTCGTATGTATAACGCAAGAACAGTCACCTGGTGAGTATTACTATATAAACATCACCACGATATAATCGAATACAACTCAGTTACAATTATCTTTCCGTCTAACCATCCAACCTTATGTTCGATTCAGACGCTCGATGTGTAACGAAAGAACCGTTACATGGTAGGTGTAACTAAATATTCAGCATAACGATATAATCGGAGACAACCCAGATACAATGATTGTTCAATCTATCCATTCAACCTTATGTTCGATTTGGTTGCTCGTATGTATAACGGAAGAACTGTCACCTGGTTAGACATACTATATGATAATAATCACGATATAATCAAATACAACCCAGATACGATGATTGTTCAGTCTATCCATTCAACCTTCTGTTCAGTTCAGTCGCTCTTATGTATAACTGGAGGACAGTTTCCTGGTGAGTATAATTATATGAACATCATCAAGATATAATCGAATACAACCCCAGATACGATTATTGTTTAGTCTATCCATTCAACCTTCTGTTCAATTCATTCGCTCGTATGTATAACGGAAGAACAGTTACATGGTGAGTATAACTATATAAACATAATCAAATACAACCCAGATACGATGATTGTTCAATCTATACTAAATTTAACCTTCTGCTCGATTCGGTCGCTTGTATGTAAAACGGAAGAACAGTTACCTGGTGAGTATTGCTATATAAACATCATCACGATATCATCGAATTCAACTCAGATACAATTATCGTTTCGTCTAACCATTTAACCTTCTGTTCGATTCAGTCGCTAGTATGTGTAACGGAAGTACCGTCACCTGGTAAGTATCACTATATATACAGTATTGCGATATAATCGGATACCAACCCAGATACAATGATTGTTCAGTCTATCCATTCAACTTTCTGTTCGTTTCGGTCGCTCGTATATAAAACGGGAATACCGTCACCTAATGTGTATAACTATATACACAGCATAACATCATAATCGAATACAACCCAGATACTATCCATTCAACTTTCTGTTCGATTCGGTTGCTCGTAAGTATAACGAAAGAACAGTAACCTGGTGAGTATTTCTATATGGAGGTTATCACGATATAATCGAATACAACTCAGATACAATGATCATTCCGTCTATCCATCCAACCATCTGTTCGATTGGGTCGCTCGTACGTATAATGCAAGAACAGTCACCTGGTGAGTATTACTATATAAACATTACCACGATATAATCGAATACAACTCAGTTAAAATTATCGTTCCGTCTAACCATCCAACCTTATGTTCGATTCAGACGCTCGTATGTGTAACGAAAGAACCGTTACATGGTAGATGTATCTAAATATACAGCATAACGATATAATCGGAGACAAGCCAGATACAATGATTGTTCAATCTATCCATTCAATCTTATGTTCGATTCGGTTGCTCGTATGTATAACGGAAGAACAGTTACCTGGTTAGACATAATATATATATTAATCATCACGAAATAATCGAATACAACCCAGATACGATGATTGTTCAGTCTATCCATTCAACCTTCTGTTCAATTCAGTCGCTCGTATGTATAACGGAAGAACAGTTACCTGGTGAGTATAACTATATAAACATAATCGAATACAACTCAGATACAATGATTGTTCAATCTATCCATTCAACCTTATGTTCGATTCGGTTGCTCGTATATATAACGGAAGAACAGGTACCTGGTGAGTATAACTATATAAACATAATCGAATACAACCCAGATACGATGATTATTCAATCTATACTAAATTTAACCTTCTGCTCGATTCGGTCGCTTGTATGTAAAACGGAAGAACAGTTACCTGGTGAGTATTGCTATATAAACATCATCACGATATCATCGAATACAACTCAGATACAATTATCGTTTCGTCTAACCATTCAACATTCTGTTCGATTCAGTCGCTAGTATGTGTAACGGAAGTATCGTCACCTGTTGATTATCACCATATATACAGTATTGCGATATAATCGGATACCAACCCAGATACATTGATTGTTCAGTCTATCCATTCAACTTTCTGTTCGTTTCGGTCGCTCGTATATAAAACGGGAATACCGTCACCTAATGTGTATAACTATATACACAGCATAACATCATAATCGAATACAACCCAGATACTATCCATTCAACTTTATGTTCGATTCGGTTGCTCGTAAGTATAACGAAAGAACAGTAACCTGGTGAGTATTTCTATATGGAGGTTATCACGATATAATCGAATACAACTCAGATACAATGATCATTCCGTCTATCCATCCAACCATCTGTTCGATTGGGTCGCTCGTACGTATAACGCAAGAAGAGTCACCAGGTGAGTATTACTATATAAACATTACCACGATATAATCGAATACAACTCAGTTACAATTATCGTTCCGTCTAACCATCCAACCTTATGTTCGATTCAGACGCTCGTATGTGTAATGAAAGAACCGTTACATGGTAGGTGTATCTAAATATACAGCATAACGATATATTCGGAGACAACCCAGATACAATGATTGTTCAATCTATCCATTCAACCTTATGTTCGATTCGGTTGCTCGTATGTATAACGGAAGAACAGTTACCTGGTTAGACATAATATATAATAATCATCACGAAATAATCGAATACAACCCAGATACGATGATTGTTCAGTCTATCCATACAACCTTCTGTTCAGTTCAGTCGCTCTTATGTATAACTGGAAAACAGTTACCTGGTGAGTATACCTATATAAACATCATCACGATATAATCGAATACAACCCCAGATACGATCATTGTTTAGTCTATCCATTCAACCTTCTGTTCAATTCAGTCGCTCGTATGTATAACGGAAGAACAGTTACTTGGTGAGTATAACTATATAAACATAATCGAATACAACTCAGATACGATGATTGTTCAATCAATCCATTCAACCTTATGTTCGATTCGGTTGCTCGTATGTATAACGGAAGAACAGGTACCTGGTGAGTATAACTATATAAACATAATCGAATACAACTCAGATACGATGATTGTTCAATCTATCCATTTAACCTTCTGCTCGATTCGGTCGCTTGTATGTAAAACGGAAGGACAGTTACCTGGTGAGTATTGCTATATAAACATCATCACGATATCATCGAATACAACTCAGATACAATTATCGTTTCGTCTAACCATTCAACATTCTGTTCGATTCAGTCGCTATGTTCGATTTGGTTGCTCGTATGTATAACGGAAGAACTTTTACCTGGTTAGACATACTATATGATAATAATCATGATATAATCAAATACAACCCAGATACGATGATTGTTCAGTCTATCCATTCAACCTTCTGTTCAGTTCAGTCGCTCTTATGTACAACTGGAGAACAGTTTCCTGGTGAGTATAACTATATAAACATAATCAAATACAACCCAGATACGATGATTGTTCAAGCTATACTAAATTTAACCTTCTGCTCGATTCGGTCGCTTGTATGTGAAACGGAAGAACAGTTACCTGGTGAGTATTGCTATATAAACATCATCACGATATCATCGAATACAACTCAGATACAATTATCGTTTCGTCTAACCATTTAACATTCTGTTCAATTCAGTCACTAGTATGTGTAACGGAAGTACCGTCACCTGGTAAGTATCACTATATGTACAGTATTGCGATATAATCGAATACCACCCAGATACATTGATTGTTCAGTCTATCCATTCAACTTTCTGTTCGTTTCGGTCGCTCGTATGTAAAACGGGAATACCGTCACCTAGTGTGTATAACTATATACACAGCATAACATCATATTCGAATACAACCCAGATACTATCCATTCAACCTCCTGTTCGATTCGGTTGATCGTATGTATAACGAAAGAACAGTAACCTGGTGAGTATTTCTATATAAACGTCATCACGATATAATCGAATACAACTCAGATACAATTATCATTTCGTCCATCTATCCAACCTTCTGTTCGATTGGGTCGCTCGTATGTATAACGCAAGAACAGTCACCTGGTGAGTATTACTATATAAACATCACCACGATATAATCGAATACAACTCAGTTACAATTATCTTTCCGTCTAACCATCCAACCTTATGTTCGATTCAGACGCTCGATGTGTAACGAAAGAACCGTTACATGGTAGGTGTAACTAAATATTCAGCATAACGATATAATCGGAGACAACCCAGATACAATGATTGTTCAATCTATCCATTCAACCTTATGTTCGATTTGGTTGCTCGTATGTATAACGGAAGAACTGTCACCTGGTTAGACATACTATATGATAATAATCACGATATAATCAAATACAACCCAGATACGATGATTGTTCAGTCTATCCATTCAACCTTCTGTTCAGTTCAGTCGCTCTTATGTATAACTGGAGGACAGTTTCCTGGTGAGTATAATTATATGAACATCATCAAGATATAATCGAATACAACCCCAGATACGATTATTGTTTAGTCTATCCATTCAACCTTCTGTTCAATTCATTCGCTCGTATGTATAACGGAAGAACAGTTACATGGTGAGTATAACTATATAAACATAATCAAATACAACCCAGATACGATGATTGTTCAATCTATACTAAATTTAACCTTCTGCTCGATTCGGTCGCTTGTATGTAAAACGGAAGAACAGTTACCTGGTGAGTATTGCTATATAAACATCATCACGATATCATCGAATTCAACTCAGATACAATTATCGTTTCGTCTAACCATTTAACCTTCTGTTCGATTCAGTCGCTAGTATGTGTAACGGAAGTACCGTCACCTGGTAAGTATCACTATATATACAGTATTGCGATATAATCGGATACCAACCCAGATACAATGATTGTTCAGTCTATCCATTCAAAATTCTGTTCGTTTCGGTCGCTCGTATATAAAATGGGAATACCGTCACCTAATGTGTATAACTATATACACAGCATAACATCATAATCGAATACAACCCAGATACTATCCATTCAACTTTCTGTTCGATTCGGTTGCTCGTAAGTATAACGAAAGAACAGTAACCTGGTGAGTATTTCTATATGGAGGTTATCACGATATAATCGAATACAACTCAGATACAATGATCATTTCGTCTATCCATCCAACCATCTGTTCGATTGGGTCGCTCGTACGTATAATGCAAGAACAGTCACCTGGTGAGTATTACTATATAAACATTACCACGATATAATCGAATACAACTCAGTTAAAATTATCGTTCCGTCTAACCATCCAACCTTATGTTCGATTCAGACGCTCGTATGTGTAACGAAAGAACCGTTACATGGTAGATGTATCTAAATATACAGCATAACGATATAATCGGAGACAAGCCAGATACAATGATTGTTCAATCTATCCATTCAATCTTATGTTCGATTCGGTTGCTCGTATGTATAACGGAAGAACAGTTACCTGGTTAGACATAATATATATATTAATCATCACGAAATAATCGAATACAACCCAGATACGATGATTGTTCAGTCTATCCATTCAACCTTCTGTTCAATTCAGTCGCTCGTATGTATAACGGAAGAACAGTTACCTGGTGAGTATAACTATATAAACATAATCGAATACAACTCAGATACAATGATTGTTCAATCTATCCATTCAACCTTATGTTCGATTCGGTTGCTCGTTTGTATAACGGAAGAACAGGTACCTGGTGAGTATAACTATATAAACATAATCGAATACAACCCAGATACGATGATTATTCAATCTATACTAAATTTAACCTTCTGCTCGATTCGGTCGCTTGTATGTAAAACGGAAGAACAGTTACCTGGTGAGTATTGCTATATAAACATCATCACGATATCATCGAATACAACTCAGATACAATTATCGTTTCGTCTAACCATTCAACATTCTGTTCGATTCAGTCGCTAGTATGTGTAACGGAAGTATCGTCACCTGTTGATTATCACCATATATACAGTATTGCGATATAATCGGATACCAACCCAGATACATTGATTGTTCAGTCTATCCATTCAACTTTCTGTTCGTTTCGGTCGCTCGTATATAAAACGGGAATACCGTCACCTAATGTGTATAACTATATACACAGCATAACATCATAATCGAATACAACCCAGATACTATCCATTCAACTTTATGTTCGATTCGGTTGCTCGTAAGTATAACGAAAGAACAGTAACCTGGTGAGTATTTCTATATGGAGGTTATCACGATATAATCGAATACAACTCAGATACAATGATCATTCCGTCTATCCATCCAACCATCTGTTTGATTGGGTCGCCCGTACGTATAACGCAAGAAGAGTCACCTGGTGAGTATTACTATATAAACATTACCACGATATAATCGAATACAACTCAGTTACAATTATCGTTCCGTCTAACCATCCAACCTTATGTTCGATTCAGACGCTCGTATGTGTAATGAAAGAACCGTTACATGGTAGGTGTATCTAAATATACAGCATAACGGTATATTCGGAGACAACCCAGATACAATGATTGTTCAATCTATCCATTCAACCTTATGTTCGATTCGGTTGCTCGTATGTATAACGGAAGAACAGTTACCTGGTTAGACATAATATATAATAATCATCACGAAATAATCGAATACAACCCAGATACGATGATTGTTCAGTCTATCCATACAACCTTCTGTTCAGTTCAGTCGCTCTTATGTATAACTGGAAAACAGTTACCTGGTGAGTATACCTATATAAACATCATCACGATATAATCGAATACAACCCCAGATACGATCATTGTTTAGTCTATCCATTCAACCTTCTGTTCAATTCAGTCGCTCGTATGTATAACGGAAGAACAGTTACTTGGTGAGTATAACTATATAAACATAATCGAATACAACTCAGATACGATGATTGTTCAATCTATCCATTCAACCTTATGTTCGATTCGGTTGCTCGTATGTATAACGGAAGAACAGGTACCTGGTGAGTATAACTATATAAACATAATCGAATACAACTCAGATACGATGATTGTTCAATCTATCCATTTAACCTTCTGCTCGATTCGGTCGCTTGTATGTAAAACGGAAGGACAGTTACCTGGTGAGTATTGCTATATAAACATCATCACGATATCATCGAATACAACTCAGATACAATTATCGTTTCGTCTAACCATTCAACATTCTGTTCGATTCAGTCGCTATGTTCGATTTGGTTGCTCGTATGTATAACGGAAGAACTTTTACCTGGTTAGACATACTATATGATAATAATCATGATATAATCAAATACAACCCAGATACGATGATTGTTCAGTCTATCCATTCAACCTTCTGTTCAGTTCAGTCGCTTTTATGTACAACTGGAGAACAGTTTCCTGGTGAGTATAACTATATAAACATAATCAAATACAACCCAGATACGATGATTGTTCAATCTATACTAAATTTAACCTTCTGCTCGATTCGGTCGCTTGTATGTTAAACGGAAGAACAGTTACCTGGTGAGTATTGCTATATAAACATCATCACGATATCATCGAATACAACTCAGATACAATTATCGTTTCGTCTAACCATTTAACATTCTGTTCAATTCAGTCACTAGTATGTGTAACGGAAGTACCGTCACCTGGTAAGTATCACTATATATACAGTATTGCGATATAATCGAATACCACCCAGATACATTGATTGTTCAGTCTATCCTTTCAACTTTCTGTTCGTTTCGGTCGCTCGTATGTAAAACGGGAATACCGTCACCTAATGTGTATAACTTTATACACAGCATAACATCATAATCGAATATTACCCAGATACTATCCATTCAACCTTCTGTTCGATTCGGTTGCTCGTATGTATAACGGAAGAACAGTTACCTGGTGAGTATAACTTTATAAACATAATCGAATACAACCCAGAAACGATGATTGTTCAATTGATAGTGAATTCAACCTTCTGCTCGATTCGGTCGCTTGTATGTAAAACGGAAGAACAGTTACCTGGTGAGTATTGCTGTATAAACATCATCACGATATCATCGAATACAACTCAGATACAATTATCGTTTCGTCTAACCATTTAACCTTCTGTTCGATTCAGTCGCTATTATGTGTAACGGAAGTACCGTCACCTGGTAAGTATCACTATATATATATATATATACATTATTGCGATATAATCGGATACCACCCAGATACATTGATTGTTCAGTCTATCCATTCAACTTTCTGTTCGTTTCGGTCGCTCGTATGTAAAACGGGAATACCGTCATCTAGTGTGTATAAATATATACACAGCATAACATCATAATCGAATACAACCCAGATACTATCCATTCAACCTTCTGTTCGATTCGGTTGCTCGTATGCATAACGAAAGAACAGTAACCTGGTGAGTATTTCTATATGAACGTCATCACGATATAATCGAATACAACTCAGATACAATGATCATTCCGTCTATCCATCCAACCATATGTTCGATTTGGTTGCTCGTATGTATAACGGAAGAACTGTCACCTGTTTAGACATACTATATGATAATAATCACGATATAATCAAATACAACCCAGATACGATGATTGTTCAGTCTATCCATTCAACCTTCTGTTCAGTTCAGTCGCTCTTATTTATAACTGGAGAACAGTTTCCTGGTGAGTATAATTATATGAACATCATCAAGATATAATCGAATACAACCCCAGATACGATTATTGTTTAGTCTATCCATTCAACCTTCTGTTCAATTCATTCGCTCGTATGTATAACGGAAGAACAGTTACCTGGTGAGTATAACTATATAAACATAATCGAATACAACAAAGATACGATGATTGTTCAATCTATACTAAATTTAACCTTCTGCTCGATTCGGTCGCTTGTATGTAAAACGGAAGAACAGTTACCTGGTGAGTATTGCTATATAAACATCATCACGATATCATCGAATACAACTCAGATACAATTATCGTTTCGTCTAACCATTTAACCTTTTGTTCGATTCAGTCGCTAGTATGTGTAACGGAAGTACCGTCACCTGGTAAGTATCACTATATATACAGTATTGCGATATAATCGGATACCAACCCAGATACATTGATTGTTCAGTCTATCCATTCAACTTTCTGTTCGTTTCGGTCGCTCGTATATAAAACGGGAATACCGTCACCTAATGTGTATAACTATATACACAGCATAACATCATAATCGAATACAACCCAGATACTATCCATTCAACCTTCTGTTTGATTCGGTTGCTCGTAAGTATAACGAAAGAACAGTAACCTGGTGAGTATTTCTATATGAACGTCATCACGATATAATCGAATACAACCCAGATACGATGATTGTTCAGTCTATCCATTCAACCTTCTGTTCAATTCAGTCGCTCGTATGTATAACGGAAGAACAGTTATCTGGTGAGAATAACTTTATAAACATTATCGAATACAACCCAGATACGATGAATTTTCAATCTATCCATTTAACCTTCTGCTCGATTCGGTCGCTTGTATGTAAAACGGGAAAACAGTTACCTTGTGAGTATTGCTATATAAACATCATCACCATATCATCGAATACAACTCAGATACAATTATCGTTTCGTCCAACCATTTAACCTTCTGTTCGATTCAGTCGCTGGTATGTGTAAAGGAAGTACCGTCACCTGGTAAGTATCACTATATATACAGTATTGCGATATGATCGGATACCACCCAGATACATTGATTGTTCAGTCTATCCATTCAACTTTCTGTTCGTTTCGGTTGCTCGTATGTATAATGGAAGAACAGTTTCCTGGTTGGACATAATATATGATAATCATCACGAAATAATCGAATACAACCCAGATACGATAATTGTTCAGTCTATCTATTCAACCTTCTGTTCAGTTCAGTCGCTCTTATATATAACTGGAGAACAGTTACCTGGTGAGTATAACTATATAAACATCATCACGATATAATGGAATGAAACCTCAGATACGATCATTGTTTAGTCTATCTATTCAACCTTATGTTCGATTCGGTTGCTCGTATGTATAACGGAAGAACAGGTACCTGGTGAGTATAACAATATACACTCAATCGAATACAACTCAGATACGATTATTGTTCAATCTATCCATTTAACCTTCTGCTCGATTCGGTCGCTTGTATGTAAAACGGAAGGACAGTTACTTGGTGAGTATTGCTATATAAACATCATCACGATATCATCGAATACAACTCGGATACAATTATCATTTCGTCTAACCATTTAACCTTCTGTTCGATTCAGTAGCTAGTATGTATAACGGAAGAACAGTTACCTGGTGAGTATTACTATATTAACATATACGAATACAACCCAGATACGATGATTGTTCAATCTATCCATTTAACCTTCTGCTCAATTAGGTCGCTTGTATGTAAAACAGAAGAACAGTTACCTGGTGAGTATTGCTATATAAACATCATCACGATATCATCGAATCCAACTCAGATACAATTATCGTTTCGTCTAACCATTTAACCTTCTGTTCGATTCAGTCGCTAGTATGTGTAACGGAAGTACCGTCACCTGGAAAGTATCACTATATATACAGTATTGCGATATAATCGCATACCACCCAGATACATTGAGTGTTCAGTCTATCCATTCATTTTTCTGTTCGTTTGTAAAACGCTCGTGTGTAAAACGGGAATACCGTCACCTAATGTGTATAACTATATACACTGCATAACATCATAATCGAATACAACCCAGATACTATCCATTCAACCTTCTGTTCGATTCGGTTGCTCGTATGTATAACTAAAGAACAGTAACCTGGTGAGTATTTCTATATGAACGTCATCACGATATAATCGAAAACAACTCAGATACAATGATCATTCCGTCTATCCATCAAACCTTCTGTTCGATTAGGTCGCTCGTATGTATAACGCAAGAACAGTCACCTGGTGAGTATTACTATATAAACATCACCACGATATAATCGAATACAACTCAGTTACAATTATCGTTCCGTCTAATCATCCAACGTTATGTTCGATTCAGACGCTCGTATGTGTTACGAAAGAACCGTTACATGGTAGGTGTAACTAAATATACAGCATAACGATATTATCGGAGACAACCCAGGTACAATGATTGTTCAATCTATACATTCAACCTTATGTTCGATTCGGTTGCTCGTATGTATAACGGAAGATCAGATACCTGGTTAGACATAATATATAAAAAATCACCACGATATAATCGAATACAACTCAGTTACAATTATCGTTCCGTCTAACCACCCAACCTTATGTTCGATTCAGACGCTCGTATGTGTAACGAAAGAACCGTCACATGGTAGGTGTTACTGAATATACAGCATAACGATATAATCGGAGACAACCCAGATACAATGATTGTTCAATCTATCCATTCAACCTTATGTTCGATTCGGTTGCTCGTATGTATAACGGAAGAACAGTTACCTGGTTAGACATAGTATGTAATAATCAGCACGAAATAATCGAATACAACCCAGATACGATGATTGTTCAGTCTATCCATTCACCCTTCTCTACGATTCAGTCGCTCGTATTTGTAACGAAAGAACCGTTACATGGTAGGCTAAACTAAATATACAGCTTAACGATATATTCAGATACAACCCAGATACAATGATTGTTCAATCTATCCATTCAACCTCATGTTCGATTCGGTTGCTCGTATGTATAACGGAAGAACTGTTTCCTGGTTAGACATACTATATGATAATCATCACGATATAATTAAATACAACCCAGATACGATGATTGTTCAGTCTATCCATTCAACCTTCTGTTCAGTTCAGTCGCTCTTATGTATAACTGGAGAACAGTTTCCTGGTGAGTATAACTATATAAACATCATCAAGATATAATCGAATACAACCCCAGATACGATTATTGTTCAGTCTATCCATTCAACCTTAAGTTCAATTCAGTCGCTCGTATGTATAACGGAAGAACAGTTACCTGGTGAGTATAACTATATAAACAAAATCGAATAGAACCCAGATACGATGATTGTTCAATCTATCTATTTAACCTTCTGCTCGATTCGGTCGCTTGTATGTAAAACGGAAGAACAGTTACCTGGTGAGTATTGCTATAAACATCATCACGATATCATCGAATACAACTCAGATAAAATTATCGTTTCGTCTAACCATTCAACCTTCTGTTCGATTCAGCCGCTAGTATGTGTAACGGAAGTACCGTCACCTGGTAAGTATCACTATATATACAGTATTGCGATATAATCGGATAACACCCAGATACATTGATTGTTCAGTCTATCCATTCAACCTTATGTTCGATTCGGTTGCTCGTATGTATAACGGAAGAACAGTTACCTGGTTAGACATAATATATAATAATCACCACGATATAATCGAATACAACTCAGTTACAATTATCGTTTCGTCTAACCATCCAACCTTATGTTCGATTCAGACGCTCGTATGTGTAACGAAAGAACCGTTACATGGTAGGTGTAACTAAATAAACAGCATAACGATTTAATCGGAGACAACCCAGATACAATGATTGTTCAATCTATCCATTCAACCTTATGTTCGATTCGGTTGCTCGTATGTATAACGGAAGAACTGTTACCTGGTTAGACATACTATGTGATAATCATCACGATATAATCGAATACAACCCAGATACAATGATTGTTCAGTCTATCCATTCAACCTTCTGTTCAGTTCAGTCGCTCTTATGTATAACTGGAGAACAGTTACCTGGTGAGTATAACTATATAAACATCATCACGATATCATCGAATACAACTCAGATACAATTATCGTTTCGTCTAACCATTTAACCTTCTGTTCGATTCAGCCGCTAGTATGTGTAACGGAAGTACCGTCACCTGGTAAGTATCACTATATATACAGTATTGCGATATAATCGGATACCACCCAGATACATGAATTGTTCAGTCTATCCATTCAACTTTCTGTTCGTTTCGGTCGCTCGTAGGTGAAACGGGAATTCCGTCACCTAATGTGTATAACTATATACACAGCATAACATCATAATCGAATACAACCCAGATACTATCCATTCAACCTTCTGTTCGATTCGGTTGCTCGTATGTATAACGAAAGAACAGTAACCTGGTGAGTATTTCTATATGAACGTCATCACGATATAGTCGAATACAACTCAGATACAATGATCATTCCGTCTATCTATCCAACCTTCTGTTCGATTGGGTCGCTCGTATGTATAACGCAAGAACAGTCACCTGGTGAGTATCACTATATAAACATCACCACGATATAATCGAAAACAACTCAGTTACAATTATCGTTCCGTCTAATCATCCAACCTTATGTTCGATTCAGACGCTCGTATGTGTAACAAAAGAACCGTTACATGATAGGTGTAACTGAATAAACAGCATAACGATATAATCGGAGACAACCCAGATACAATGATTGTTCAATCTATCCATTCAACCTTATGTTCGATTCGGTTGCTCGTATGTATAACGGAAGAACATTTACCTGGTTAGACATAATATATAATAATCACCACGATATAATCGAATACAACTCAGTTACAATTATCGTTTCGTATAACCATCCAACCTTATGTTCGATTCAGACGCTCGTATGTGTAACAAAAGAACCGTTACATGGTAGGTGAAACTAAATAAACAGCATAACGATATAATCGGAGACAACCCAGATACAATGTTTGTTCAATCTATCCATTCAACCATATGTTCGATTTGGTTGCTCGTATGTATAACGGAAGAACTGTTACCTGGTTAAACATACTATACGATAATCATCACGATATAATCGAATACAACCCAGATACGATGATTGTTCAGTCTATCCATTCAACCTTCTGTTCAATTCAGTCGCTCTTATGTATAACTGGAGAACAGTCACCTGGTGACTTTAACTATATAAACATCATCACGATATAATCGAATACAACCCCAGATACGATCATTGTTTAGTCTATCCATTAAACCTTCTGTTCAATTCAGTCGCTCGTATGTATAACGGAAGAACAGTTACCTGGTGAGTATAACTATGTAAACATAATCGAATACAACTCAGATACGATGATTGTTCAATCTATCCATTCAACCTTATGTTCGATTGGGTTGCTCGTATGTATAACGGAAGAACAGGTACCTGGTGAGTATAACTATATAAACAGAATTGCGATATAATCGGATACCACCCAGATACATTGATTGTTCAGTCTATCCATTCAACTTTCTGTTCGTTTCGGTCGCTTGTATATGAAACGGGAATACCGTCACCTAGTGTGTATAAATATATACACAGCATAACATCATAATCGAATACAACCCAGATACTATTCATTCAACCTTCTGTTCGTTTCGGTTGCTCGTATGTATAACGAAAGAACAGTAACCTGGTGAGTATTTCTATATGAACGTCATCACGATATAATCGAATACAACTCAGATACAATGATCATTCCGTTTATCTATCCAACCTTATGTTCCATTAGGTCGCTCGTATGTACCACGAAAGAACAGTCACCTGGTGAGTATTATTATATAAACATCACCACGATATAATCGAATACAACTCAGTTACAATTATCGTTCCGTCTAACCATCCAAACTTCTGTTCGATTCAGACGCTCGTATGTGTAACGAAAGAACCGTTACATGGTAGGTGTAACTAAATATACAGCATAACAGATACAATGATTGTTCAATCTATCCATTCAACCTTATGTTCGATTCGGTTGCTCGTATGTATAACGGAAGAACTGTTACCTGGTTAGACATACTATATGATAATAATCACGATATAATCAAATACAACCCAGATACGATGATTGTTCAGTCTATCCATTCAACCTTCTGTTCATTTCAGTCGCTCTTATGTATAACTGGAGAACAGTTACCTGGTGAGTATAACTATATGAACATCATCAAGATATAATCGAATACAACCCCAGATACGATTATTGTTTAGTCTATCCATTCAACCTTCTGTTCAATTCAGTCGCTCGTATGTATAACGGAATAACAGTTACCTGGTGAGTATTACTATATCAACATGATCGAATACAACCCAGATACGATGAATGTTCAATCTATACTAAATTCAAGCTTCTGCTCGATTCGGTCGCTTGTATGTAAAACGGAAGAACAGATACCTGGTGAGTATTGCTATATAAACATCATCACGATATCATCGAATATAACTCAGATACAAATATCGTTTCGTCTTACCATTTAACCTTCTGTTCGATTCAGTCGCTAGTATGTGTAACGGAAGTACCGTCACCTGATAAGTATCACTATATATACAGTATTGCGATATAATCGGATACCACCCAGATACATTGATTGTTCAGTCTATCCATTCAACTTTCTGTTCGTTTCGGTCGCTCGTATGTAAAACGGGAATACCGTCACCTAATGTGTATAACTATATACACAGCATAACATCATAATCGAATACAACCCAGATACTATCCATTCAACCTTCTGTTCGATTCGGTTGCTCGTATGTATAACGGAAGAACAGTTAATGGTGAGTATAACTATATAAACATAATCGAATACAACCCAGATACGATGATTGTTCAATCTATACTGAATTCAACCTTCTGCTCGATTCGGTCGCTTGTATATGAAACGGAAGAACAGTTACCTGGTGAGTATTGCTATATAAACATCATCACGATATCATCGAATACAACTCAGAGATACAATTATCGTTTCGTCTAACCATTTAACCTTCTGTTCGATTCAGTCGCTAGTATGTGTAACGGAAGTATCGTCACCTGGTAAGTATCACTATATATACAGTATTGCGATATAATCAGATACCACCCAGATACATTGATTGTTCAGTCTATCCATTCAACATTCTGTTCGTTTCGGTCGCTTGTATGTAAAACGGGAATTCCGTCACCTAGTGTGTATAACTATATACACAGCATAACATCATAATCGAATACAACCCAGATACTATCCATTCAACCTTCTGTTCGATTCGGTTGCTCGTATGTATAACGAAAGAACAGTAACCTGGTGAGTATTTCTATATGAACGTCATCACGATATAGTCGAATACAACTCAGATACAATGATCATTCCGTCTATCTATCCAACCTTCTGTTCGATTGGGTCGCTCGTATGTATAACGCAAGAACAGTCACCTGGTGAGTATCACTATATAAACATCACCACGATATAATCGAAAACAACTCAGTTACAATTATCGTTCCGTCTAATCATCCAACCTTATGTTCGATTCAGACGCTCGTATGTGTAACAAAAGAACCGTTACATGATAGGTGTAACTGAATAAACAGCATAACGATATAATCGGAGACAACCCAGATACAATGATTGTTCAATCTATCCATTCAACCTTATGTTCGATTCGGTTGCTCGTATGTATAACGGAAGAACATTTACCTGGTTAGACATAATATATAATAATCACCACGATATAATCGAATACAACTCAGTTACAATTATCGTTTCGTATAACCATCCAACCTTATGTTCGATTCAGACGCTCGTATGTGTAACAAAAGAACCGTTACATGGTAGGTGAAACTAAATAAACAGCATAACGATATAATCGGAGACAACCCAGATACAATGTTTGTTCAATCTATCCATTCAACCATATGTTCGATTTGGTTGCTCGTATGTATAACGGAAGAACTGTTACCTGGTTAAACATACTATACGATAATCATCACGATATAATCGAATACAACCCAGATACGATGATTGTTCAGTCTATCCATTCAACCTTCTGTTCAATTCAGTCGCTCTTATGTATAACTGGAGAACAGTCACCTGGTGACTTTAACTATATAAACATCATCACGATATAATCGAATACAACCCCAGATACGATCATTGTTTAGTCTATCCATTAAACCTTCTGTTCAATTCAGTCGCTCGTATGTATAACGGAAGAACAGTTACCTGGTGAGTATAACTATGTAAACATAATCGAATACAACTCAGATACGATGATTGTTCAATCTATCCATTCAACCTTATGTTCGATTGGGTTGCTCGTATGTATAACGGAAGAACAGGTACCTGGTGAGTATAACTATATAAACAGAATTGCGATATAATCGGATACCACCCAGATACATTGATTGTTCAGTCTATCCATTCAACTTTCTGTTCGTTTCGGTCGCTTGTATATGAAACGGGAATACCGTCACCTAGTGTGTATAAATATATACACAGCATAACATCATAATCGAATACAACCCAGATACTATTCATTCAACCTTCTGTTCGTTTCGGTTGCTCGTATGTATAACGAAAGAACAGTAACCTGGTGAGTATTTCTATATGAACGTCATCACGATATAATCGAATACAACTCAGATACAATGATCATTCCGTTTATCTATCCAACCTTATGTTCCATTAGGTCGCTCGTATGTACCACGAAAGAACAGTCACCTGGTGAGTATTATTATATAAACATCACCACGATATAATCGAATACAACTCAGTTACAATTATCGTTCCGTCTAACCATCCAAACTTCTGTTCGATTCAGACGCTCGTATGTGTAACGAAAGAACCGTTACATGGTAGGTGTAACTAAATATACAGCATAACAGATACAATGATTGTTCAATCTATCCATTCAACCTTATGTTCGATTCGGTTGCTCGTATGTATAACGGAAGAACTGTTACCTGGTTAGACATACTATATGATAATAATCACGATATAATCAAATACAACCCAGATACGATGATTGTTCAGTCTATCCATTCAACCTTCTGTTCATTTCAGTCGCTCTTATGTATAACTGGAGAACAGTTACCTGGTGAGTATAACTATATGAACATCATCAAGATATAATCGAATACAACCCCAGATACGATTATTGTTTAGTCTATCCATTCAACCTTCTGTTCAATTCAGTCGCTCGTATGTATAACGGAATAACAGTTACCTGGTGAGTATTACTATATCAACATGATCGAATACAACCCAGATACGATGAATGTTCAATCTATACTAAATTCAAGCTTCTGCTCGATTCGGTCGCTTGTATGTAAAACGGAAGAACAGATACCTGGTGAGTATTGCTATATAAACATCATCACGATATCATCGAATATAACTCAGATACAAATATCGTTTCGTCTTACCATTTAACCTTCTGTTCGATTCAGTCGCTAGTATGTGTAACGGAAGTACCGTCACCTGATAAGTATCACTATATATACAGTATTGCGATATAATCGGATACCACCCAGATACATTGATTGTTCAGTCTATCCATTCAACTTTCTGTTCGTTTCGGTCGCTCGTATGTAAAACGGGAATACCGTCACCTAATGTGTATAACTATATACACAGCATAACATCATAATCGAATACAACCCAGATACTATCCATTCAACCTTCTGTTCGATTCGGTTGCTCGTATGTATAACGGAAGAACAGTTAATGGTGAGTATAACTATATAAACATAATCGAATACAACCCAGATACGATGATTGTTCAATCTATACTGAATTCAACCTTCTGCTCGATTCGGTCGCTTGTATATGAAACGGAAGAACAGTTACCTGGTGAGTATTGCTATATAAACATCATCACGATATCATCGAATACAACTCAGAGATACAATTATCGTTTCGTCTAACCATTTAACCTTCTGTTCGATTCAGTCGCTAGTATGTGTAACGGAAGTATCGTCACCTGGTAAGTATCACTATATATACAGTATTGCGATATAATCAGATACCACCCAGATACATTGATTGTTCAGTCTATCCATTCAACATTCTGTTCGTTTCGGTCGCTTGTATGTAAAACGGGAATTCCGTCACCTAGTGTGTATAACTATATACACAGCATAACATCATAATCGAATACAACCCAGATACTATCCATTCAACCTTCTGTTCGATTCGGTTGCTCGTATGTAAAACGAAAGAACAGTAACCTGGTGAGTATTTCTATATGAACTTCATCACGATATAATTGAATACAACTCAGATACAATGATCATTCCGTCTATCCATCCAACCTTCTGTTCGATTGGGTCGCTCATACGTATAACGCAAGAACAGTCACCTGGTGAGTATTACTATATAAACATTACCACGATATAATCGAATACAACTCAGTTACAATTATCGTTCCGTCTAAACATCCAACCTTATGTTCGATTCAGACGCTCGTATGTGTGACTAAAGAACCGTTACATGGTAAGTGTAACTAAATATACAGCATAACGATATAATCGGAGACAACCCAGATACAATGATTGTTCAATCTATCCGTCCAACCTTATATTCGATCCGGTTGCTCGTATGTTTAACGGAAGAACTGTTACCTGGTTAGACATACTATATGATAATCATCACGATATACTCTTATGTATAACTGGAGAACAGTTACCTGATGAGTATAACTATATATACACCATCACGATATAATCGAATACAACCCCAGATACGATCATTGTTTAGTCTATCCATTCAACCTTCTGTTCAATTCAGTCGCTCGTATGTATAACGGAAGAACAGTTACCTGGTGAGTATAACTATATAAACATAATCGAATACAACACAGATACGATGATTGTTCAATCTATCCATTCAACCTTATGTTCGATTCGGTTGCTCGTATGTATAACGGAAGAACAGGTACCTGGTGAGTATAACTATATAAACATAAACGAATACAACTCAAATACGATGATTGTTCAATCTATCCATTTAACCTTCTGCTCAATTTGTTGGCTTGTATGTAAAACGGAAGGACAGTTACCTGGTGAGTATTGCTAAGTGATATCAATCGAAACAGGATAATACTTAGATTACATAAGTATAGCGTTTGAGTATCTATTCTGTTAACCATTCAAGTTACAAGTGCAAAATGCAATCGGTATGTAAATACTGTGTTCAACATATCACGAAAAAGTCACCTGGTTTTTGTCAACTCCACTATCACTTCAAGTGTGTGAATCTGACAGCCGAGCAGCATAGATTGCTAAAATCAGTGCCCGGCTCCAGCTGGAAATGCCCTGCTTGTGCCGTAGCTGACGCTAACAATTCGATGCGTTCGGCCGCAACGAGTGCCGATACGGACATCTCCGAGACAGAAGCAGTTGAAGCACTCGGAACTCAGAACGAGGAGGCAAATATACAGAGTTCAACGAAAGTCTTCATTCTAATGAGAGATGAATTGAGAGGTATGAGACGCAGTCAAGACGAGATAATCAACTCAGTATCATTCTGTTCCGCCAAAATAAGTGACTTCGAAAAATCGCTCATCGATATGCGGAATATGATGAAGGAGTTTGATGAATTGAAAACAGAAAATAATGTTTCGAAGAAACAATTGGCTGACTTGACTTCGAAAGTCAATGATATTGAACAAAATTCGAGGCTAAATAATATCGAGATACAGGGTGTCCCTGAAAACAAAAATGAAAATCTGAAAGATGTCATCGTAGAAATATCTAATTTTCTCGGTGTCAATGTCTCAGACAAAATAGAGACTGTTCACCGTGTTCAGTCTAACAAAACCCTCGAAAATCGCCCAAAAAACGTAATTGTAAGATTCAATTCCAGAGAAATCAGAGATCAACTGCTAGCTTCAGCAGAACTGAAACGTCAGAATAGCGAAAACGCAAGAAGATCAATCAAAATTAATAATGCATTATCAAACTTATATATCAATGAAGATCTCACTCTACAAAATAAGATGCTTTTCAAAGAAGTTAGAGATTTTGCGAAAACAAATAACTACAAATTCGTAAGGGTAAGAAACGCAAAGATATTTTTACGTAAGGATGATAAATCTCATGCTAAACTAATTCGTTCCTCCTCCAATCTCACAACAGTTCTATAAATCCCATGTCTCAATAGCCAATAGTTAAATTCCGCCATTCGAAAATGGATTTGCTAGTATATAGTCAAAATGTCCGAGGACTACGATCAAAAACGCACGAATGCAAACTAAATTCAACAAAAATTGATGCTGACATTTACCTTCTTACTGAAACAAACTTGAACGACTGTGTCTTCAGTGGAGAATTGTTTTGTGCGAACCAATATACAGTATTTCGGAGAGATCGTCAAACAACTGCAAGCAAAAAATCTGAAGGTGGAGGAGTTCTTATAGCAGTACGTAATTCATTCAGAGCTGTTCAACAGACTAAGTGGGAGAGTGACGCCGAAGATATTTGGATCACCCTCTCATGTGATGGGACCAATCAAAAGTTTCATATTTGTTGTGTTTATCTACCCCCTAAGGACGATAATTCTCGAGTTTGTTTTACCAACAAACTGAATAGTGTTATAGATGATATAACGGATGACCCTGTTCTGATTTATGGTGACTTCAATATGCCGCAAGTCGACTGGATCAGAGTAGAACAAAATAATTTTGGCAGACCTACAAATGTTGATGAAAAAAACTCTAATTTGATCGACTTGTTCTCAGTCAGTGAATTTATGCATATATAACAGTAACAACAGATTATTGGATTTGATATTTTATAATAGAGATAACGGAGTTTTCAATGTTGAACTAAGCGACTCACCTTTAGTGAATACCGATGACCATCATCCACCAATCGAATTCATTATAAAAAATGTCAGAGTGAATACTTTGAATCGAAAACCTAATACATATTATAATTTCAAAAAAGCAAATTATTCAGAACTCAACGAACGTCTAGAAATTATCGACTGGCCTATAATATTCAAAGATAAATCTGTGGATGAGTGTATAACATGCTTCTATAATGTATTGAATCCATTAATTGACGAACTCGTCCCAAAATTCCTAAACAAGAATAAGAAATACCCAATTTATTTCTCACAAGCTACGATAAACACAATAAAACAGAAACTGTCTATTCACAAAAAATGGAAGCAAACTCAAGATCTTAACTACTATAATGAATTCAAATTTTTAAGACGTCGAAGTAAAAACCTCATATCGTCCGATTACAACACATATGTTGCCAAAATGGAAAGTGAAATACAAGTGAATCCTAAAAAATTTTGGAATTTCACTAATAATTCTAAAAAGAGTACAGGATTTCCATCGCTTATAAAATTTGGCGATAAGGAAGCCTCAAGTGGTGATGATATTTGTAATCTGTTCGCAACTTTCTTTCTAAATGTTTATGAACCTTACACCCAGAGACCATTACAAAAGTTCACCATGAGAACAAACATGATTATAATTAATAAAGTCACCTTGATCAAAAAAGACATTATGGATAAACTAACATCTCTGGATGAAAAAAAGGGTAGTGGTACGGATGGCATCCCTGCCCTCTTTATAAAGAGATGTGCAAGCGGCTTATGCAATTCGTTAACACACTTATTCAACCTATCTTTGACAGAGGGCCACTTCCCAACTTATTGGAAGACATCTTTTCTCATTCCAATTTTCAAAAACTCAGGAGTCAGGGAGGAAGTCACAAATTATCGAGGAATAAGCAAACTCTGCATTTTGGGCAAAGTTTTAGAGAGCTTGGTGCATAACATTATGTTCAACCGATTGAAAGGCGTAATTATCGAAGAACAACATGGCTTCTTTGCTAATCGTGCAATAGAAACAAACTTATTGACGTATACCCAATATATCTGTGATCAGATGGATGAGCGGGCGCAAGTAGATTCTATTTACACAGACTTCAGCAAGGCATTTGACAAAATCGATCATAATATACTATTGTGGAAGCTCGCTGACGTCGGTGTACATGGGGATCTCCTGCGTTGGTTCGCCTCATACGTATTCAACAGGTCTCAAATTGTGAATATCAATGGGTACCAGTCCGAAGCCTTTACAGTTACCTCAGGGGTGCCTCAAGGATCATACCTGGGCCCCCTGCTTTTTTTAATCTTTATTAATGACATCAAAAAATGTTTTGAATACAGTAAATTCACTCTCTACGCTGACGATTTGAAAATATTTCTCAAAATTAAGTCGTGGGACGATTGCGCTAAACTTAACTCCAATCTTATGCGGTTCGCACAGTATTGTCAACATAACAGATTATATTTGAACCTCAACAAATGTTTTGTAATCTCTTTCACAAAGAACGTCCAGAAATTTGAATTAAATTATGACTTATCTGGCACTATTGTAACAACATTATGAATATATAATCAATAAATGTAACAAAATGTTGGGATTTCTTACTCGTATTTGTAGTAAATTCAAATCTCAGAAATCATTGAAGACTCTATATTTTGCTTTCGTTTATAGCAGATTGAATTTCGCCAGTGTAATATGGAATCCTGGATATAATATATATAAAATCAGAATAGAGAGAGTGCAAAATAGATTTGTGAGATTTTTGAATTTTAAAATAAACGGCACCTATGATATCAATAATATATGTATCGCCAGACAGTCGTTTGGTATTTTGGAATTAGAAAAACGCAGAATAATTACTGACTTAGTGTTCACCTTCAAGATTCTGAATAACCAATACGATTGTCCAGCATTATTGTCTCTAATCTATATACATGTTCCCCCTAGAAATACTCGTAACACAGT